>CP106731.1:59624311-69388914 GCA_025506655.1 Gossypium rotundifolium | reverse complement strand
AAATAGCAAAGTAGAAAGATCTGCACACAGTCATTTTTTTACGCAATTCAAAAATAATCCTACTTTCCGGAGCCTTGCTCAGTGAATAATCTCCCATTCCTTAATTGCAACCCCCCAATAACTATTCCAAACTAGTTACAACCACTCACTCAAACCTCGCTTACAAAGGTTTAATTCACTCACAATTAATGTCTGAGATTGAGTGTGAAAACAAAAAGAAAGTTAACCAGAATAACAATTTGCAACTCTCTACACAATAAAGAAAAACAAATATCTGTACAAAGCACTACCTATTTATAGGCATCCTAAGCAGTAATTATAAATGTTGAGAAATCTAGATAAACTTGACTTCGTGTGTGCTTCATAAACAATCAATAGAGTCCTAAAGTCAATCAATAAAATCCTTCCTTGAAATAGCCATTGACAACGTCTTAAAAAGAGAAGAAAAGTTCTCTCTTTAATCTAAGTCTAATTCTACTTCAAACTTTTTACCCATTACTCCTCTTGATAATTTTGTTTTCGAGAGTAAGAATGATGTATTTCGTGAGGCACATTGGTTTTAAAAGTAAGGTCAATGTCAAAAAGACCAACACATAAAAATACCTAGGTAGTCTTATATTGTGACTAACCAACCAATCAGGTCATTAGACAAACATTGCTAGATAATTGTGGTCCTAACAAAAGTTGACCTATTACTTTATCATTATCTTTTTACTCAAAAGATAAAAATATAAGAAAAGTAAGTATAAAAATTATTGAAAAGAATAGATGATTTTTGTTTGTTTATTTTTATATAATTATAATAAAAATAAATTAACTAAAATTTTAAAATATTAATTTTATTAAATTTTAGAAAAAATAAAATTAATATTCGGTTTGAATACCTAAAATCTTTATTCTTATGAGTAACTTGAATCTTGGTAACAAAATCTTTATTCATATTCCTATGAATTAATACCAAATAATAAATATAATTTTAAATATATATATATATATATATAAATTTGTAAAAAAAGTAGAAAAATGTTGAATATTTAATTTTTTGTTAGATAGTTTGTCTTAAGTCATCTTAGGGTATTGATTAATGTACGATGGTTAAATTTATTATTTAATTTGTATACTTTTTATTTGATTTAATTTGCTTCTACTATTATTATAATTTTATTAGTTAGTCTAAATAATTAATATTTTTAATGATTATAGTAATTGATATGAATTTTTAAAAAAAACACTTATTCAACTCATAATATCAAAACAGAACTTTTTTTGTTAGAATATTGATTTTTTTTATAAAACTCACATCGATATTTTACTATAAATAATTAATTTACTAACTAATCACATTATAAAATATAAGAATCAAATTAGGTTAAAAATTAAAGTATAGGGTTTAAAATTTAAGTTTATACATAACAGAAGCACAAAACTGAAATATGACCAATAAAAGGAAAAAGGGAAAAAAAGAAACAATAACCCGTGCCAAAAGGAAAACCTTTTGGGTCTTCCGAGTTTGAAATTATATAGACACACAATTTGCCACCGAAGAAAATTTTAAAATCTCTGTAGAAATAAATCTATTACTAAGCAAATTTAAATGAAAAACAGTTATACCCATAATATTATTTATTAATGTATTTTTATTTTTATTCATTTTTCAGCTTTAGTTAATAAATAATGAAAATTTAATTACATATAAAATTAAATATATTTGGCTTATTTTAAATTTATATTTAGTTCAACTATGCATGAGATAAATTCATTAAATTATTTTTATGTGAAATTAATCAGCTACCATTATTTAGAACATTTAACGGGAAAAATTGATTAAAATACATAAAAAAACTCAAAGTTCATAAATATAATTAAAATTTAAATAGTTAACACGTATTTGCATAAAAATAGAAAATGAAAATATAAAAGAGAAGAGAAAATAAATATCATTTTCATTGATAGTAGAACAATTTTAAAGCCTAGACAAATTTGAGATCTTAGATTTGGATTTCAAATGGATTCTTACTCCATATTTATTTTGGGTCATGTTTTTATATTTGGGTTTTGTATAGAATTTATTCTAGCATAAGTTTGAATATATTTTAATTATTAGTTTGATTGTGTTTTATTATGATTAATCCTGATTATAATTATCAAGATCTATTAATTGTAATTGTGATGTGATTATACTTATAACTTAAAATAAATTATATAAATTAAGGAAAATTATATTACATGTAATATGTTATTATATTAGAATATAAAGTAACTTATAATTTAACTTAAGACTTAAATATTTTATAACTAATTAATTTTTATTATTTTTAATTGCAAATTATTGGATATAGAAATTGAGATAACTAAAATAAACAGAATAATTAATAAAATGTAAAGTTATTCTTTTATTTGAAATTCATTTACTAGTGTTAGTATAATTTCATCAAACCCTAAGGATAAGTGAGTATTTTGTCAACTTGTAAGCGAATTTTATCAAACGTCAGGGTTTTTATACATTTTCCTTATTCTTAATTTGGTTTTTTTTTTAACTTTAGAAAGTAACTTATAAAATTTACTTTGCAAATAAGTAAAAAATAGATAAGTAAAAGCACCATACTTAAATCACAAAATGGTACTTAAATTATATCATTTTTTCAAGTTGATATTTTCCATTATAAGTAGTACTTAAACCATATTTTGTTATCTAAAGTAATACCTAAATTACAATTTGTTACCCAAATTACCACGACCATAAAAATCTCTTAGCTAATCAATATTATGTTGTCCAAAGTAATACCTAAATTATAATCATTACTCAAATTACCCCAACCATAAAAAACCTCTTAGCTAATCATTTTGTAATGCGTGACTTTTTAATTAAAAATAAAAATAAAAAGTTAAATATCATTTCCATAAGTTAAAAAAAAAAACTTATAAACAATCACGAGAGTTAAATGAGATGCAATGATCTCTCCTACCTTAATCATCGAGGTTTCAATCCTCGCTTTCGGTATGGAGCAACTTTAAAACTCGTTGTCAGTATCTAACCCCTTAACAGGTCTATAAAATGTGGAGGATTAGTTACTGGATTTGCTTCTCGTAGATAACTTGAGAAATAAAAAAATTTATAAAATTCATTTCTTTTGTTCTTCACCCAAGAACGAAAAATTCAAGATCTCATCGGAAAACTCATCCAAGCTCAATTTTTGACGATAAAACCCAAATTTCAACATGCTTCTTTTCCAATTTTAAACCTCGTCTTTGTTCCACTGCAGCAAAACAAACTTTTAGCGGCATTTTTTATGCCTTTAGCAGCGATTCTAAAACTATTTCGGGTGTTTTTACAAGCGCCGCAAAAAACGCCGCTATAGACGATGCCGCTAAATTTTACGACGTTTATGTGAAAAAACGCCGCTAAAGAACATGACTTTTAGTGGCGCTTTACCCACAAACGCCGACATGCCCTTTAGCGACGCTTTTATCACAAATGCCACAATAGTACATGACCTTTAGCGGCGCTTTTGTCACAAATGCCGCTAAATAACATGACCTTTAGCGACGCTTTTATCACAAACATGCTCTATAACGGCGCCTTTATCACAAACGCCGCTATAGAGCATGACTTTTAGCGACGTTTGTAAAAAAACGCCGCTAAAGAACAGTACATTTAGCGGTGCTTTTATCACAAACGCGGCTAAAAGTACCATTCTTTAGCGGCGCTAACTTTGGCAGATTTGCAACATCCCATTTTCATCCATATACAACCCTTCCTGTAACATGAAATCTAACCAAAAATAGTAAATCTAAATGATGCTTCAAATTCAACGAAAGATATATGATATAAATTAATAAATGAAGAATAATTCAAGATATTCTTACAATAATGTTAAAAGTTACAATGTTAAAAATATTCTTACAATAAAAAAACAAATGTCTAAGATGGCAGATTTTGCGACTGTTGAAACATTTTCATCGTGATACGAAGTCAGTGGTGGAGTGTCATACTTTACGCTTCTCTTTCTCTTTGCCTCTGCTTCCCTCTGTTGGCTCAGCTTTAAGTTGTAGTGGAGTTCTTCATATTTTCTTTGAACCTCGACTTCTCTCGATCTTGCCTCCGCTTTAAGTTGAGCAATTTGCTCAAGCTGTGCTTCGCTACATCTCGAGCCATCTGTTCTTTTAACCTCGAACTTGACTTCGCTTTGACTTTGCAAAGGCATGTATTGTTGCGAACTGGATCGAAAATATTGGTTTGGGATAACACCAGATCCTTGAAATCGAACCCGACCATACCTTTCTGGACCCAAAACTCCAGTAATAATTCTGTTATCAATGTTGTCAAGATTAACAGAACTATCACTCGATGAAACCACTTCATACTCCGCCTTTTTATCTTTTAGTTTCTCCTAATAAATCAATCAAAGAGTTAGAAACGAAATATATAATAAAAACAAATGCAACATAACTTAACATTATTTAGAACTACTAACGACGAATTAAACCATCATAATTAAACATTATAAATATTTAAAATAAATCAAATTTTATTAAGTAAATATACCATAATTGCTCTAGCTTTAGAAGTCATAGAAATCCATCTTTCTTCCTATATGTAATGTTAAAAAGCTGAAGGCGTCCAACTTTTTGACCATACAAGAGTTCCTACAATATAGTAGTAAAAATATAATTTAATAAAAAGTAATTAATATTTGACACAATTAATAAATTCAAAATACCTCGGCCTTAGCTACATAAGCAAAACTTTTTGACCCTGCTGTGTTCGTGAATTTTTGTTTTTGCCTAGTTGTTGTTCCAACTCGCTTACGATCCTACATTATGAAATTATTATTACATATATAGAAAATACTATAAACCGAAATAACTATAAGAGTTTGGAAGTACGTAATACCTTTCCTTTCTTTGAATTCCAGAATCTAACCATATATTCCCATTGGTACCTCAGCATTCTCGGCGGAATATTTCGCAATTTCTCTTCGAATCTTATATTTTTCTTAAAATATTCTTTCTTTAAAGTGCTTTTATAGTCTCTCCATTTTTTTCCCAATGCCTTCTTAACATAATTATTCGAGACCTCTAAAACAAATCTCTCCTACAAAAAACACAAGTTTAGAAAGTAAATATAAATGAAATTTAAACCAAAGTATTATAAATTACATTCACGTTTTGTTAACTTAATATTATCGAGAGCTTGATTTTTGTTACTATCAGGCATTTGATGCCATGACTCGTAGTTGATAGGCAACATATTGGCATTTTGTGCTATAATGCCCATATATCCTGCTAAAAGTCGAGCTTCTGATCCAACAGGCTGACCATGACTGTTTCTAGATACTTTGACACGCTTGACAGGATTTAACTCGTATAATTCTTTTAGTAGCGTACGTCCTCGAGCTTTGCGCATCCCACCACTTTCAGCTGAAAAATGGTATATTATAATATAAGAATTTGAAAAAGAAATCAATAATAAAAGTCAAGATGCATGTAAATCAAAGCTAACATTACTTTGAATTTCTGCAGGTTCGTCAGGTGTATTCGGAATATTCAAAGATCCAATAGCAGTCTATTGTTCACTATTTGTTTCTTCCGAATTTGGAGTATTCTGAACAATGATCTCGCAATCTTCTTCTAGGCATTTTTTCTGTAATACACATAAAATAATTGAAATTTTAGTAACTAATTACAACAAGAATAGTACATATAAAATAGTTGAAATATTTAACAAGACCAAGATTTGAATTATAATATTAAGTATAATTAAAAATCGTAAAATCTTACTACATCATAATTGATAAATATCTTCATCCACATCCTGGCGAACCCATTGAGATTGCGTACTAGTAATAGGGATATTTTCATTTAAGTTTTGTTCTGGAAAAGGAAAAGTTTCTGATCTTTCGACGATATTATCTCTACTTCCATTGCCCATGTCAAACAAGTCTCTAGGGGTGTTTCGGAGTACAACGTACTAACCCTCATCAGTTGGATCTTTTGAGTAAAAAACTTGTTTCACTTGAGAAGAAAATACATATGGCTCGTCTATCAATTTTTGTCCAATGTGAATCAATCGAGAGAAGTTCACCATTGTAAAACCAAATTAATCTTTTTTAATTCTGCGAGAAGTATTAACATCAGCCCAATCACATCGAAATAAAACAACTTTCCATTTGCCATAGTAATCCAACTCAATAATGTCAGTAAGAAGTACGTAATACTCCACATTTCCCTCAACAGGATTACTGTCCCTAGCACTAACATAACTTGTAATTGAAGAATTAAGAACTATTCCACAATTTTGAGTTCTCCTCAATCTCTCACGATATTTTGTATGAAATCTGAATCCATTGATGAGAAAGGCACTATATCTTTTACTACTCTATTAAGACCTTGGGAAAGCCATTTAACTTCGTCATTGGTGTCATTTCCACTCCAAACCTATTAAATCGAGAGTAAATTGAGTAATTATAAATGTTATGAGAAAAAATTATTATTTTTCAATGAAAGCTTCAGTTACATATCGTTTGGCTTAACCATTCATGAAAAGATTCTGTGAATAACTTATTAATCTCTCGATGTTGTAATCTTCTAGAGTATGAATGAGATCTCAAGATTTGTTTGTACTTGCTATGTTAAAAAGTGGATTACTTGGTTAGAAGATAAACAAATAAAAAATATGAATATTTATCAAATCCTAAAATGTACTTGCATAATGGTTTAATCGAATCGTGGTGAAAAAGAACATATAGATGTGCTTGTACCCAAGATCTATCATCTAATTCTGCAATTTCAACTTTACCGATTGGTTCTCCATAACTTTGAAATAAATAAGTTTCGACCAAGTTATGATCATTGAGCCCAGCATTTCTACTTGGTCTATTCGATCTTGTTTCAACATCTTCTAAATATCTAGACCAGAAAGTCATACACTCCTCTGCCTAGTATCCTTCAGCTATTGATCCTTCTGGATAACGCTTTTAGGACAATAAGACTTCAATTTGAATAGGGACCTAAAAACGATATACAACATTATCAAAAGTTGTAACTCAATGTATATTCATGAATGAATGCAAAACTTTACAAATAAATTAGCACCTCTCTATAGAATACATCCACCGATAGAAAATCTGTAACAGCCCGATTTAGGGCCTAGTCAGAATAGTGGTGCGAGACCAAAAATCTGAAGTAGAAATATGTATTTTAATGATTTTTATAAGGCTTACAAGGTATTTTCATGATTGTGTGAAAATTTCATGAAGGAATTTTATTAATTAGTGAACAATTTGCCTAGTAGGACTAAATTGCAAGGATTAGAAAATATGAGAATCTAGAAGGTTTAAGTATGAAATAGCATCATAAAAATTATTAGTCCTTATTTAGTAATTAGACCATTATATGTTAATATGGACAAAAATAGACATGGGAAGGAAAAATCTCAAGAAAGGATCATTAAGGGCATTTTTTTCATTTGGTAAATAAAGGATTAAAAAGGGAAAAAGAAGTCAAAATTTTGTCCATCTTCTTCTCCTTGGCAAAATTCCCTAATGAAGACATAGCTAGGGTTTGTTCATCTTTCAAGCTTGATTGTAAGTGTCTCTTTGCCCCGTTTTTAATGTTCTTCGTATTTTTTAGATTCTCGTAGCTCGATTTAGCTATTTCTAGCTATATTTTGAGCTAGGGTTTATGTTCAAAAATTTACCCATGTATGACATGCATGTATTTTGATGTTTTAAGGAAGAATATGAAAGTTTGATGTATGATAAACATCTTTTTCTAAGTGATTTTCATGAAAAATACATAAAAGGATCAAATTGTAAAAGTTATAAAATTGGTCATACATGAGTGAAATAGTGGAAATTAAGGGCTGTTGTAGTTAAGATAATAATTTAGCTAAGCTTAAAATACAGGGAAGTTGAAAAAAATCATTTTACGGGCTTAGGGGTAAAAGTGTAATCATGAGAAAGTTTAGGGGCAAAATCATAATTTTGCCAAAGTGTGATTCATGAGTCGATTTAGTCAATGTGAGTATTAAATAAGTGAAATTATCATTATATATTAAGAAACGAGAAAGCCCAGATCAAACTGGGGCAAGAACAAGATTGCGGACTAAATCGAACATCTATATACATTTTGAGTACCAAGGTAAGTTTGTATGAAATTAAGGTTACATGTGTTACTGTGTTTAAATTACTTATTATTTCCATGAAGTCAATTAATAATGTCTTGGTGAGAAAATGAATGAGAACATGTAAGTTGAAGTCCAAGTTGAAGACTCGGAATAACGAGGATACATATATCATGCCAAGAGATAAGGAAGGTCCCGTATAAGACCATATCTGGGATATGGCATCGGTACCGAATGTAGGTCCTTATAAGACCATGTTTGGGACATGGCATCAACACTGAACATAGATCCTGTATAAGACCATGTTTGGGATATGGCATCAGCGTCGAATAAGGAAGGTCCCGTATAAGACGATGTTTGGGACATGGCATTGGCACCATATAAGGAAGGTCTCGTATAAGACCATGTTTGGGACATGGCATCGGTACCATACAAGGAAGGTCCCAAGTCCATGTCTAGGACATGGCTTTGGCACCAAAGGAAAATCTCGTGTAAGACCATGTCTAGGACATGGCATCGACATCGATCTAAGAGATCCTGTGTAAGACCATATCTGGGATATGGCATCGGCATCAAGAGGTGATCCCATGTAAGACCATATATGGGATGTGGCATTGGCATCGAGATACATGCATGATGAGATTAAGTGTCCTCCGATATTCGGGTAATTCATTGGATAAAAGAGCTAAGTATGTAAAGGTGACAAAAGAGCTAAGCATGTAAAGATGATATAGAGCCAAGTTATACAAGGATGGCATTGAGTTCCATTTATGTTAAGAATGATAAAAACTTTGAGTTTATGTTTATAATTGCATAAGTGCTAAACTATGTGACTAAGTGAATACAGGCACCATGAGTAAAATATAATTTATGAAATCATAATGTGATATGTGATAGGTAAGAGTAAGTATGAGTAAGTATGCCTAAGCATTTGGTAAGAGTAAGTATGAGTAAGTATGCCTAAGCATTTGAGACTTGTGTTGCTATTGTTTCATGAGATGGAAGGGTTTATTATGAGCAATGATGTTACTTTATAAATTTCATGCAAACTTACTAAGCTATTTGTTTACCTTTCTTTTTTCCTTTTTCCTTGTAGTATCGCCAAGCTAGCTCGAGGATCGTAGAACGTTGGAGCTCGGATCATGCAATCAATGGAGTTATGTGTGAGAAGTATGAATGATGATTTAGGGGATCCTTCATAGTGCACGATTGCTATGTTATGTGTTGATTGAGTTAGTATAAGTGTGTTTATGTTTCAGGGTGGCAATTGGCTTGGAAAATAGCCTCTAATTGTCCACACGGGTAGACACACGGACATGTGTCTAGGCTATGTGTGAAACACGTTTAGCCCCATGAGTGTGTCAATAAGCCGTGTGTCCCCTGCATCAACTTGCGAGAATTTGATCCATCACACAGGCCAGCATACAAGCGTGTGCCCAGGCCATGTGCTCTTAAGAGGTTGATGACATCATAAATAGAGAGCTCCACGAGCGGAGGACACGGGCATGTCTAGGTCGTGTGAAGGACATGGGTTATAGACACGGGTGTCCAGTCGTGTGAAAACTCCTGTAGGTTTGAAAGGAAAATAAATTCCACATAGGCTAGGGACATGGGCTTGTGAGACCACACAGTCCGACCACACAGGCGTGTCCCATGTCACACAGGCGTATGGCCCTTGTTTAGGTAAAAATTTTCTAAGAGTGTAAAAGTTTCCGGTTGAACTCTGAAACTCTCCGGATGTATGTTTAAGGACTCGTAGGCCTATATTATGCATGTTATGATCAAGGATGAAAGGTTTTAAGTTAAAATGAAATTTTATAGCCCAATAATACATGTTCAAGCAAGGTTAAGTATGGTAATGCCTCGTATCCTGTCCCAACATTGGATATGGGTAAGGGGTGTTACAAAATCGGTCCACCAAGTTTTGCTTCATGAAGGAGATGGATTACCAAGTGCACCATAATACCAAAGAAAGAAGGTGGAAAGATCTTTTCCAATTTGTATAAAGTCAATGCGATTCGATCTTGTACTTTCTCAAGTTCTTCAACATTCAAAACTTTGCCACAAATAACTTTCATTATATTGGATAGTTCAATTATACAAGACGTCACCTTTTTTGACATACAACATAGTAAAGCAACTTGTAGTAAATCTTACATCAAGATGTGATAATCATGTGATTTTAGGAAATATAGTCTTCGATATTTAAGACTCACACATAGAGATATATTTGATGACTACGTATCTATGACCTTTATGTCCTTCAACACCATGCAGAACACTTCTTTTTCTTTCTTTGACATTGCAAAAATTAAAGGCGGCAAACTATATTTCCCATTCGAAGTACTTAGGGATGAAGTTCACGTTGAATTCCTATGTCAACTAGATCAAGTCGACTCTGAAGATTGTCTTTCGATTTTCCATCGACATTCAGAATTGTCCCAATGATGTTCTCGCAAACATTCTTTCAATATGCATGGCATCAAGATTGTGTTGAAAAATGTGATGCTCCCAATAAGGCAACTAAAAAAATATATTTTTTTCCACAAGTCCACCTCATTAGGATCGTCCTCTTCATCAGATTCATCATCAATCTGCTCATCAACATCGCCAACATACACCTCCCTCGGTCTTCTCTTTGCTTGCATGTTGTATGGTTGATTCATCTTCCCATAACTGAAATTGATATCTTTTAACATGAATAAGATTTCAGATCCAATGTTCTGCTCAGGAGCTTCTCTGAACTCTTCAATACAATCAAATAGAGTCCTCTGAAGTCTAAATCTATGATTTCCATCTAACCACCGATGATGCCCAATATAAGAGAACTTCTTCCCATTATATAACCACTTCTTACATGTTTGTGCCGTACAACAAGGACAAGCATAACATCTTTTGGTACTCCAACCAGATAAATTGGCATAAACCGGGAAATCATTAATAGTCCACAACAAAGCTGCACGTAAATAAAAGTTCTCATTTCTCAATACATCATATGTTTCAACACTCGCCCATAATTGTTTCAACTCTTCAATAAGTGGCTGCATATAAATTTCAATATCATTTTCAGGACCTTTCTCTTCAGGGATAATCATAGATAAGATAAAAGAAGATTGCTTCATGCAAATCCATGAAGGCAAACTGTAAGGAACAAGCACTACTCATGATTTTATAAGGATTAAACCCATCAGATGCTAGCCCAAGCCTCACATTTCGAGGATCAATTGCAAAGCTTGGAAATTTACTATCAAATGATTTCCAAGCTAAAGAATTCATAGGATGCCTTAATAATCTATCATCGGTTCGTTGATCATGATGCCACCTCATAGACTTGGCTGTCTTTGATTACATGAAAAGCCTTTGAAGCCTTGGTATTAGTGGAAAATATCGCAAAATCTTTATTGGCTTATTTTTTGATTGTGCCTCACCTTCATCCTTATTCACATCTTTTGTATTCCTATTCATCCAATGAGATTTACCACAAACATGAGAAGACTATTGGTTTTTTCGATCACCCCAATACAACATGCAATCATTTGGGCAACTATGAATTTTCTCGTACCCAAGGCCTTAATCTTTTATCAGTTTCTTCATATCTTTACATGAATGGGGGATTTTTGCAAACGGAAACATATCTCTCAAAACTCTAACAGCATTGTAAAAGAGAGTTTCCGATCCACCCTCCCAAGCATTTTAAGTGAATTAGGCGAATGCAGAAGGACATTTTTGAATATTTTGATCCTTCGTAAAGTTCTTCATTCATTTCATTAAGTAACTTGTAGAACTTCGCCGCTTCTCTATTTGGCTCTTCATGACGTACACTTCTTCCTGTTTCGGTAAAAACATTTCCACCAATATTATGATCATCGGATGCAATAAAGTCAAGTGGAAATGATTGCAAACCATGGCTGTGCATATTAAATGCATCCCGCAACATACCTTCCATGTCATCTTCTCTAACAGACTGAGGGTAAGCACATGAGGATAAGCCGGATTAAACGTTGAAGAGGTCCTACTAGGTGTACACTCTCAATGGAAAATCCACTTTTTATACCCTTGAATAAATCCATCAACAATTAGATATTCGTAGACAACTTCACGAAAATGCCAATTGATGTTGCCACATTTCTTACACGGGCAAAGAATCATATTTTCTTGGCTTGCATTTTAAAATGTAAAATTTAGAAAAGTTTGTACTCCATTTCGATAGTCGTTGCTTACCCTTGACAAATTCATCCAACTCTTATCCATTTCGTTGTTCTTGAAGTCTAAAGTTGACAATAAATTACGATTACTTAAATTTTCTCAATTGATTTGAATCATGTCATTGTACTAAAATAGACAATACATATCAAGTATCAAGTATCTAATGGGTGTAAACTAATTCAAGTAAGTTGCGAGATTTTCAAGTATATATTTATGTTTTACGTAAGTTAAGTAAGTTTTGTAAGTTGTATAAGTTTTGATATGATATATATTTATGTATTATGTAAGGTATATAAGTTATGTAAGTTATGATATGATATATATTTATGTAAGTTATGTAAGTTATGATATGATATATATTTATGTATTATGTAAGTTATCCAAGTTAAACAAATTAAATAATATTTAAACAAATTATTTTAATTAAATAATATTTAAATAATATAATTAAATAAATTAATCCAAATTATATAATTTAAAAATTGTGTATAAAAGTTGAAAACCGTATAAGATGAAATGTCAACTTTGTTCCATCAAAAGACAAAAGATCAAGAACTAAAAAATAATAAAAATAAAATTTGATGATATGAAAAAGTAATTTTATATTACATTTAATATTCATAATTTTAGATTGTTTTATTATTACATTTTATTATTAAAATAATTTTTATATTTGTAAATCAAACCGAATCGATTATATATATTTTTTTAATTTTATCCATTTGGCAATATCATTCCAATCATTACTGTCGAAACCATATTTAAATCGGGTTTTGAAAAATGGGGATCGACTTTAAAAACAAAATAGGAGTCGCCACCAATCCTTTTTTACTTAGGTGTGATTGGATCACCTTGTAAAACGTTTCATTTTAAAACATTTGATTTTGGTCTACGAAAAACGAGAAAACGGGTTCGGGAGTCGGTTACGTATGAGGAAGGGTTAGCACCCTCATAACACCCAAAAGTTGGTACCTAATTGATAAAATCATGTCCAAAAATTTGAAATTTAAAAAGTTTAAAATAAGATCCCTTATTAGAAGGAAAATCAAGACTTACCTATTTCAAAGAAATAAAAATATCACACCCAATAAGTTAGGATACAGCATCTCATAACTTTGAAGTAAGGTGCATCTTTATTTTTAAAAAAATTCCTACATCGAGACGCAAAACATCACACCCAATAAGTTAGGATACAACATTTTGAATTCTCATGAATAAGTTTTTTATTTGAAATTGATAAGCTTCAATTTTGAAAATGGAAGAATATCTAATACTTTGAGCTTTACGAGAAAAATCACAACCCAATAAGTTAGGGCACGATTCTTCTCGAAGACTCCAAATATCATATATCACCATAAAAATATTTAAAAACAAAATCTTTAACGTAAAAAGTATTTTTATTAAAAATGGTATGAGTAAAACATTGTAACATACATATCAATTCAATAAATAATTAATAAATAATATAACATGAATAAATAAATAAAAACATGCTAAATAAGCGAATATAAAGATACGATAAATGTATATAATAATTAATAAGAATCATAATATATAATAAAATAATATAAAATAATTAATAAATATATAAAGATTATACATAAAAATAATTAGTAAATAATATATAATAATTTTAAGTATAAACATTTATATATACATAATATACTAACCATAAAAATTATATATGTAATAATATAAATAAAATAAGTTATATCATATAATAGATTAAAAAATGATATATAATATAATATAAAAATATAATATAATAAACAATATATAAATTATTAAACCAAGTAATATATATATAATAATTAAAGAAACAAAAAAATATAATACAAAAATTATATATGTATTTTAACAAAATTAACAAAAAAAAACAATGTAAAATTTTAATGTAATAAAATAATTTAAATATAACATTAGATAAAATAAATAAATAAAGGAAAACGGATTAAATTGAAATAGAAAGTAAATTTTAGAGCTCAATTATAAAAAATAGAAGTATAATAGGACTTAATTATAAAACTAGAATAATACGGAAGGGCCAAAGTGGAAATTAGACCCTTTTAACTGAAAAACACGCGGATCCTATAATGGCGGGTCGAATCCATGAAACGGCGCCGTTTTGGGGCTATTAGCCTCAGCCTTAAACGACGCCGTTTAGGGGTACTATATAAAGTGAAAATTTTTCAAAAAAAAAAAACATTTCTCCTTCATTCTTCAAAAAAAATCAGAGAGAGCCTCTCTCTTTTCTCTCTTGTTGTGAGATTTACAGCGATACTCGGGGACTCAAATGGCATGTCATCATTGTCGTACCTCACTTTTCGGTGGTAGGAGCTCAAAAAAGGTTAGTTTTTTGTTTTTTTATATTTTAACATATATATTATATATTGTTTTTAAAAAATAATAAATAAATAAAATGAAATAGAATAATAGTATTCAGAAATAAAAATAAATAAATAAAAATAAAGATGAAACAAAACCTTGGCTCGATTTCTTTTTTGATTGTGTTGTATTTTTATATATATCTCTCTCTGTGTATGTCCGTGTATTCCTCCCCCCATATTACAAATTTTTGTGGGTTTTTATAACCCGAAGAATGAACATAAAAAAAAGAAATACAGATTTCTTTCTATTTTCTCTGCAATCTGTTGCTCTTTTTCCCTTTTTGCTTTGGTGCTTTCCCTTTTTGCAGGTTGAAGGCGAGGAGAGCGGCGATGTTACTCACGCGAATCGCGGCGCGATGAGGGGCTGGCGATTGCGGGTTGATTGAAAGGGCGCTGAGGCACTTGCGGCGCTCTGGTTCTTTAGGGTTCCAAGAACCCTTAGTTTAGGTTTGGGTCATTTGGGCCTCGTATGTTTTTGGGTCTAGGTTTAGGGTCGATTTGGGTTAGGTTGGGCCACGAGGCATTTTGGGCTTGGTCTATTGTTGGGTTAATTGGGTAATGAGTGTAAGTGGGTTTGGTGTTTGGGCTTTAATGGGCTGTAAATGGACATTTAAATATTTTTTATTTTACTTTCTAGGCCGGGCAAAAAATGGGGTATTACAGCTGCCCCTCTTTGCTTATTGTCGTGTAACGAGAATAAAGTAAAGACAATAGAAGGGCCAATTCTTGTCCGGTCTTGGCTGGGCTTCGGCTTCTTGATACTCGCATTCTTCAAATGGCTTCCAACCCGAACTGCATCTTCAGGGGTACTAGAACTTCATCTTGATTTCAGTGAGTTTGATAGCTTCAACTTCATGAAGGTAGTATCCACTATCTTTTGATCTACTCCACTGCAAACTCAGGGAGATCAGATCTACTATCTTCGATCTACTTCCTACAGACTCAGGAATCGTCAGATCTGTCATTTTCAATCTGCTTCTGTAAACCTCAAGAATGCTAGATTGGTATCTTCGGTCTGCAAACTCAGGGATGCCAGACTGGTAATTAAATCTGTTCCACTACTGTTTAGGGAGACAAGATTTTTCATTCGATCTTGGTCCACTACTTCTTTGGGTGACAAGATCTACAATTTTTGACCTATTCCACTGCTAGTCAGGGAGATAGGGTCGATGGCTTGAATCTGTTCCATTACTGCTTAGGGAGACAAGACTTGCCGTTCGATCTTGGTTCCGTATTGCTTAGGGTGACAAAATCTACAATCTTTGACTTATTCCGCTGCTGGTCAGGGAGATAGGGCTGGTGGCTTAAATCTGTTCCACTACTGCTTAGAGAGACAAGGCTTTCCATTCGATCTTGGTTCCCTACTACTTAGGGTGACAAGATCTACAATTTTTGACCTATTCCACTGCTAGTCAGGGAGATAGGGCTGGTGGCTTAAATCTGTTCCACTACTGCTTAGGGAGACAAGACTTGTCGTTCGATCTTGGTTCCCTACTGCTTAGGGTGACAAGATCTACAATTTTTGACCTATTCCACTGCTGGTCAGGGAGATAGGGCTGGTGGCTTAAATCTGTTCCACTACTGCTTAGGGAGACAAGACTTGTCATTCGATCTTGGTTCCCTACTGCTTAGGGTGATAAGATCTACAATTTTTGACCTATTCCACTGCTGGTCGGGAGATAGAGTGGTGGCTTAAATCTGCTCCACTCTTCGCTTAGGGAGACAAGACTTGTCGTTCGATCTTGGTTCCCTACTGCTTAGGGTGACAAGATCTACAATCTTCGACCTATTCCACTGCTAGTCAGGGAGATAAGACTGATGTCTTCGATCTGCTTCCTGCAAACTCAGGAATTGTCAGAACTACTAGTTTTAATATGATCCCTCTAAGCTCAGGGATCGCCAGATTGATGTTTTTGATCGGCTTCCTGCAACTCAGGAATTGCCATATCTGCAATCTTCAGTCTACTCCACTGCAAACTTAGGGATGTCAGACTGGTGGTTAAATCTGTTCCACTACTGCTTAGGGAGACAAGATTTGTCTTTCGATCTTGGTTCCCTGTGATAAGATCTATAATTTTTGACCTATTCCACTGCTGGTCAGGGAGATAGGGCTGGTGGCTTAAATCTATTCCACTACTGCTTAGGGAGACAAGACTTGTCGTTCGATCTTGGTTCCATACTGCTTAGGGTAACAAGATCTATAATTTTTGACCTATTCCACTGCTGGTCAGGGAGATAAAGCTGGTGGCTTAAATCTGTTCCACTACTGCTTAGGGAGAAAAGATTTGTCGTTTGATCTTGGTTCCCTACTGCTTAGGGTGACAAGATCTACAATCTTCAACCTATTCCACTACTAGTCAGGGAGATAAGACTGATGTCTTCGATCTGCTTCCTGCAAACTCAGGAATTGTCAGATCTACTATTTTCAATCTGATCCCTCTAAGCTCAGGGTTCGCCAGATTGATGTCTTCGATCGGCTTCCTACAGTCTCAGGAATTTCCATATCTGCTATCTTCAGTCTGCTCCACTGCAAACTTAGGGATGTCAGGCTGGTGGTTAAATCTGTCCCACTACTGCTTAGGGAGACAAGATTTGTCTTTTAATCTTGGTTCCCTGTGACAAGATCTACAATTTTTGACCTATTCCACTACTGGTCAGGGAGATAGGACTGGTGTCTTTTGATCTGCTTCCTGCAAACTCAAGAATTGACAGATCTGCTATTTTCAATCTGATCCCTGTAGGCTCAGGGATTGTCAGATTGATGTCTTCGATCGACTTCCTGCAAGCTTAGGAATTGTCAGATATGCTGTCTCCAATCTGTTCCACTGCAAACTCAGGGATGTCAGACTGGAATCTTCAATCTTACTACATTGTCCTTTAGAGCACATAACCTGTAGAATGGATATATGCTTTTGTCTAATGCATCAAATGCTCCTAATTAGACATGCTATGATATGTAAAAATGATATGAGTATGGTTCCCACTCAAGGTGTTATCATCATTTATCCGTCAAAGTTTCATCTTCGTCCTCTTGAAGTATCATTTTTGCTCAATTATTTTGCCCCGTGGTAATTCTGAGTCCACTCCACTCGAACTTTGGGACATGAAGTTTGTGCCTCCTACTTGTAATAACATTTGGCTTCTTCCATCCAATCTATTACCACTCAGAGGTACAGAACTTGTATCATTTTCCACCATTCCCATGAATGCAGGGTCTCTCGACAATGATCCCCTTTTATACTTGGCTTGACCTTGTTCGTCATTTGGCGATATGGTATCACCCACAGAATTGTCTTATCCAATAAGAATCTGAAGAGATAATTGATTTCCAATGTTTCCAGCCCTTAGGCTTGGTGAGTTCTGAACAATAGTCATGTTTCAGATTCCTCATATTATTTAAAAGCTTCTACAGTAATATACGAAACTTCTTTTTATGAAAGTTATTAGTCCATAAACCGCTATTTCAATAAATGCTTGAAAAAGAACACAAAAATGGACGAGAAAGAAATTAGTCAGAAAAATAGCTCAGAAAAATAATTTAATCAAAGATAACCCAGATAAGAAAATTAATTTGGGTGTATCTCAAAAAGAATAAAGCAATCAAAGATAAGGAACTCATAAATGGGTAGGATAGAAGCTAGGTGCTCCAGATATCGCAGCCTGAGCTTCTTTGTTCCAACTTCTTGAGGACCATTTTAAACTCAATATGTGTTTAGAGGATCCGGAGTATTTTTTCGATGCCCCAAGGCGTAACATACTTCCTCATTGCTAATTCAAACGTAGCAAGACTACTGTATGCCCCACTTTTATTCAAAATTTGAACCGCTCTTTTTGGGTTTTCAACTCAAAAACCCCTTTGGTCTCAAAGCGCCCTTTGCGGGTTTTCGCATTGGCCTCTCCTTTTTCCTTTTTTTTTTTGACTCAAGGCGCCCTTTGCGGGTTTTCACCTTGACCCTTTTCTCTTTCATGTAAAATTCTTCTTGACTAAACTTGAATTCACCAGATTGGGCAAGTCTTCGCCATCTATCTCAATCAATATCAATGCTCCTCTAAAATAGGCCCTACATAACTCCTTCCCAGTTTGGCATATGCTTTCCTCTAAAATTATTTTGTAGAGGAAAAATCTGTTTCAACATCAGGTTCCTCTTGTGGAATTCTCTAGAATGAACCTCTTTGTCGTAAGCTCACATCATCCGACCATAATGGATAGCTTTTAATCTTTTCTTCGATTAGGTTCAATTGAAAAAATGCTTCAATTCCATAATGGGTAAGATGTTACCCCAGTAAAGGTTCTAGCCGACGTTTAATAAGACAGAGGGTAACAGTAGCTTCTTATGCCAATCCTTACAAGTCTAAGTCATCTTTCGTTTTTTTTTTAACAACTTTTGATGTACATTGATATGCTGCCTGATCTTTGGACAAACTGTAAACTTTGACTTTGTACAGTTATGCATTTTGTGTTGGCATCTGATCCATTTTTTTTTTTGAATTTGGTGGCTGTCGACTTTCTAATGTTAGCATATGAAGCGACATTCACCCTCTTAGTGAAGTAGACGACGACTATAACGATGAGTCGATGTCAACTAAAAGTATTTGACGAGATTGGCCTCATAATATCCATGCCCCACATATAGAAAACTTGTGAAGAACTGGAGTAGGCATATGAATTTTTGTCTCCTTAAATTTAACATTTGCGGTATGACTGATGCAATCCCCCACCGTGGTAGATCAACAGTGCCTGATCCTCTTTGTTTAGCCTGCTTCTTATTAGCCAATGCATGTCCTGATATAATTGTGCGAAAACGTCTTTGAATTCAATAATGTCTCGCCTTATTTTTGGGATGAGCTAGGCTACAATCTTCACTTCTTCCCTAGGCTCGCAATATCCAATGACCCTTTATAGAGTAAGGTCTATTTTTTCATCTTGTTAAACCATTCTTAACAAGTCAGAAGATATGTCACAATTTCTGCCATCTTCAAAATCCTAAGATCCCCTAGACTCATATCTGATCTTGCATGTCTCTTTGGAATTGCTCTATTCTCTTGTCCATTTTCTTTGACTTAGCTCTTGTATCGTGAGAGTATTCCATTCCCAGATTTTCTTTCTCCCTCTTTCCTATAATTTAAACTAATTAGACTCTCTTTAAAGATTTGAATGCATATGATGTAATGTAATGTAAA
This sequence comes from Gossypium rotundifolium, assembly GCA_025506655.1. Taxonomy (NCBI): domain Eukaryota; kingdom Viridiplantae; phylum Streptophyta; class Magnoliopsida; order Malvales; family Malvaceae; genus Gossypium; species Gossypium rotundifolium. The sequence goes on along the minus strand of CP106731.1, from coordinate 69,369,015 downwards.
TGCATGAATGCAAAGAAAGAGAGGCGTTGATTCTGAATTCAGTTACATTAGAAAAACTTTTCTAGAAAACACGGCCTTACCCTCATAGTCCAAGTGAAAACATCAATCCCCTTCCTCGTAAAGGTCAAATCTTGCAAACTTGTAATAAATGTCTTCACTAGCTCATTTTTGCTTGATCTGGGACATGACTCCCAGTTCCATAATACTCGTGATGATTCCTAACTCAATTTGAATCCTTGGGTAATAAAGTCTTGTATTCTTTCACCGGCTATCGGTCTTCTCTTATTGTGTTTACTTGGACCATATTTGGACGAGACCGTATTATAATCCACTTTATCAAAAAACCCGTTTTCTTATGACAAACTTTTCTATTTAGTAATCGAATTTGAAATCAACACCTCTTTTCTATGATATGAATGCAATGCAATCAAAACAAAAGAAAACACGTTAGCATAGGAATAACATAAAACACCTATCAGGGTGACCGCTAGAGTTTGACATAATTCTACCTAGGGTAAGCCCTTAGGTTTTCTTACATGTGGTTTAGCTCTAAAACTGAGGTACCCGAACCAGCAGATTCCTCGCTCCTCACCCATTATAGGCTCATATGGACCGAGTTTGGTTCAGGGGAATACATTTCTCTATGGCCATGCGGAAGTGAAAACTTCACGAAGACATAGGTATAGATGTATTCCGGAAGCAATCCACTAGCCCATGCGGAGGTGAAAACCTCACGAAGGCATAGCTTCTCGCTCCCACTTAAGGGTGTGACCACAACGGTCATGCAGTGCAATGCAAAGAGATATATTTTAAATTCATATGCAATAAAAGGATCATATTTTTTTAAAATCAGAATTTTAAATTCGAACAAAAAGACATGAAATTATCAATTTTACGGCCTGACTTTCTTGGTCCCCAATAGAGTCGCTCAAGCTGTCGAAACCATTTTTAAATCGGGTTTTGAAAAATGAGGATCGACTTTAAAAACAAAATGGGAGTCGCCACCAATCCTTTTTTACTTAGGTGTGATTGGATCACCTTGTAAAATGTTTCATTTAAAACATTTGATTTTGGTCTACGAAAAACGAGAAAATGGGTTCGGGAGTCGATTACATATGAGGAAGGGTTAGCACCCTCATAACGCCCAAAAATTGGTACCTAATTGATAACATAATGTCCAAATGTTTGAAATTTAAAAAGTTTAAAATAAGATCCCTTATTAGAAGGAAAATCAAGACTTACCTATTTCAAAGAAATAAAAATATCATACCCAATAAGTTGGGATATAGCATCTCATAACTTTGAAGCAAGGTACATCTTTATTTTAAAAAAAAATTCCTACCTCGAGACACAAAACATCACACCCAATAAGTTAGGATACAACATTTTGAATTCTCAAGAATAAGTTTTTTATTTGAAATTGATAAGCTTCAATTTTGAAAATGGAAGAATATCTAATACTTTGAGCTTTACGAGAAAAATCACAACCCAATAAGTTAGGGCACGATTCTTCTTGAAGACTCCAAATATCATATATCACCATTAAAAATATTTAAAAAAATCTTTAATGTAAAAGGTATTTTTATTAAAAATGGTATGAGTAAAACATTGTAACATGCATATCAATTCAATAAATAATTAATAAATAATATAACATGAATAAATAAATAAATAATGCTAAATAAACGAATATAAAGATACGATAAATGTATATAATAATTAATAAGAATCATAATATATAATAAAATAATATAAAATAATTAATAAATATATAAAGATTATACATAAAAATAATTAGTAAATAATATATAATAATTTTAAGTATAAACATTTATATATACATAATATACTAACCATAAAAATTATATATGTAATAATATAAATAAAATAAGTTATATGATATAATATATTAAAAAGCGATATATAATATAATATAAAAATATAATATAATAAATAATATATAAATTATTAAACCAAGTAATATATATATAATAATAATTAAAGAAACAAAAAATATAATACAAAAATTATATATGTATTTTTAACAAAATTAACAAAAAAATGTAAAATTTTAATGTAATAAAATAATTTAAATATAACATTAAATAAAATAGATAAATAAAGGAAAATGGATTAAATTGAAACAGAAAGTAAATTTTAGAGCTCAATTATAAAAAATAGAAGTATAATAGGACTTAATTATAAAACTAGAATAATACGGAAGGGCCAAAGTGGAAATTAGACCCTTTTAATTGAAAAACACGCGGATCTTATAATGGCGGGTCTGGTCGCGCGGGTCGAATCCATGAAACGGTGCCGTTTTGGGGCTATTAGCCTCAGCCTTAAATGACGCCGTTTAGGGGTACTATATAAAGTGAAAATTTTTCAAAAAAAACTTTTCTCCTTCATTCTTCAAAAAAAAATCAGAGAGAGCCTCTCTCTTTTCTCTCTTGCTGTGAGATTTTCGACGATACTCGAGGGGACTCCGACCACCGTCTGCCGCCATCATCGGCCTCCTTGTGATGGCGAGCTCAAAAAGGTTAGTTTTTCATTTTTTTATATTTTAACATATATATTATATATTGTTTTAAAAAAATAATAAATAAATAAAACGAAATAGAATAAATGATTCAAAATAAAATAAATAAATAAAAATAAAGATGAAACAAAACCTTGGCTCGATTTCTTTTTTGATTGTGTTGTATTTATATATATATATATATATATATATATATATCTGTGTATATCCGTGTATTCCTCCCCCCATATTACAAATTTTTGTGGGTTTTTATAACCCGAAGAATGAACATAAAAAAAAAAAAATACAGATTTCTTTCCATTTTCTCTGCGACCTGTTGCTCTTTTTCCCTTTCTACTTTGGTGCTTTCCCTTTTTGCAGGTTGAAGGCGAGGAGAGCGGCAATGTTACTCGCGCAAATCGCGGCGCGTTGAGGGACTGGCGACTGCGGCGTGATTGAAAGGGCGCTGAGGCACTTACGGTGCGCGCTGGTTCTTTAGGGTTCTAGGAACCCTTAGTTTAGGTTTGGGTCATTTGGGCCCCGTATGTTTTTAGGTCTAGGTTTAGGGTCGATTTGGGTTAGGTTGGGCACCGGGGCATTTTGGGCTTGGTCTATTGTTGGGTTAATCGGGTAATGAGTGTAAGTGGGTTTGGTGTTTGGGCTTTAATGGGTTGTAAATGGACATTTAAATATTTTTTTCTGCTTTCTAGGCCGGGCAAAAAATGGGGTATTACAGTTACATTACATCCATAGCAACCACTCAGCCAACCACTCATATAAAGACTACAACTACTTACATGAACCAAAAAAAGGGATATCAATTGATATGAAAAAAATTGGTAAATAAACAGCCTAGACTGCCACAGATAGCATTCATTTATGAATTGATGGGAGCATATTGTTTTTATATGGAAAATTTCTCCCCATTCAATGATTGAATGGCTAACTTTTTGCTACTTCTAGAGTCGCAATTCCTTTTATAATTTCGTCAGTAGGATCCATAATCTTATCGCTTTAATTGGTTGGTTACCATAGAAACCAAAAGATATACAAGTAAATAATACCCCAAAAAATAAAGTTGCTTCAATATTAGGTAAGATAAATATATTTCACTTAAACAATTTATGATATGATATATATTTAACATTAAGATAAATATTATTTCACTTAAACAGTGCATGAGCACAAGATCATTCATTTTTCAAGTTTCAGAAAAAGAAAGTGTAGAAACTAACAGCAGAAAAAAAATACTACAGCAAGAATTGTCTACCTGTGTTTCAGCAATTAGCTTCCTTACAAGTTCTTTCAATAGATAGTGCACCTAAAGATCAAAGCACATGGTATTCAACAATCAAAATTCAATGACAGCCTCTGTCTTTGTAGTGTTCAGTTTAACTATCTATATATAAGTCTTTGTTGTGATCCCAAAGTTAATATGTGCATGATTTAATGTGTTTCCTTCTAAACTAAAGCCTTTTGATGTGCTTCATAAATTACTCACCAGATTGCACCAGCAGAGCTTGAAGGTCTACTTGTATCTCACCCTGAAATACTGGAGGCTATCATTATCCCAGATTGCACCAGCCTTTTAAAGGACTACTTGAAGGTCTACCTTTGGATGGTAGAGTCGATTCCATCAAATTAAATTACACCTACAAACAATGAATAGCCATGAAATTAAAAAATAATCTAAGGATAAACAAGAATTAAATTAAATTAAATTAGTCTTTCAAACACCTCCCTTTTAGTCCAAGTGAATTACTGAATACATAAAAAATTCACTTTACCACCCTTGAGGTATTGGACTAAACATCACCAATCTAAACTCAAAGAACTTTACCACCCTTGAGATATTGGACTAAACATCACTAATCTAAACTCAAAGAACTGGTTAGAGATGTACAGAGTTAAAGGAAGATAATTTCATCTAAAAACAATTTTATGTAATCCAATGTTCTCCAGGAATCGCACTCCAAGCATAGTTAATTTTTGAAATAGAAGTACTATAACAATTATCAGTGACAGTCTGATCAAATAGTAATGTACAACCCTATTCTAGAAATAGAGTGTGTGAACAATGTGTAAGAAACCAATATATGCCATTTAGGAACCCTCTAGGAAGCTCCAATTGCTGAACAACTTGAATCATCAAAAACTTGACTGAACTAGCTTTTCAACCATAAATGATTTATGCTTTTTGATCTTTAGATTAGTGCCAATTAACACTTGATCATAACACAATTCTAAAATTATTGCCACTCCAGTTTTTGTAATGAATAAGTCTTATCAAGATTGTATATTCAAAATGGAAAGATAGACTTGAACTGTCTCAAGCGTCACTGTAAATAATCTGATAAGAATACTTTTCTATGGTGATTTGATATTTTGCCACATCTCAATCTATGTTTGCATTTATGCCAACACTATGACAATTTTGCATGTTTCTCAATCACTGGACTGTCCAAGGAGCGCTAGTTCTTAAAGAGTCTAGAAATTGATATTTGACTACCAATTCTGCATTTTTGCATGTTTCTCGATCAAATGCAAAATATCGTGTTGTTTAAGTTTGCTCGTTCCCTCCTCAAACTTGTAGAATGTGTCTAAGTCCTTGTTGCACTCATACAGCTTGTTCTTAGGGGACTAGAAATGGATTTATGTATTTGTGTGCATGTGTGTGTGTCTTTATCTGTGTCTGCGTGTAGATATTGTAACACCCCTTTACCATGTTCGACTCAAGGAATCTGATATAGGAATATTACATTTGGTGCCAAAGTAATTCTTGACTACTCACTATTATATTTGAACATAAAAACAGATACTACTTAATTTTTACTAAGTACATGCCATTCTATTCAAAATTTTAAAACACACCCTGTTGTTGCTTGAAGATGTGATGAGATAAAGCTTGCAATCTCAAATTTGACTCTCAAAAATTTCTGTACCTAATCTGAGCACGAAAACAAACCGTACACTGAGTATACACCCAATGGTATTACTATAATTCAAATACTTAAAACAATAAATATGCACAATTTACCTTACCACTATTTTACTTTCAATAAAACATTCATGCATTTAAAACTTTAAATTTTCTTAATAATATGTATCTTAAATAGCTTTTCTTCATTTTAATTTATATATCTTCTTACTATTTCCATGTTCATTTCATGCATTTCATTAATAATCATTTCATAAAATCATTATTTCATGTATTTCATTTCTATATCCTAATTCAATAACTTACTCTATTTCATAACTAAAACCTTACAACATTAGTCTTTCAATAATTATTTAAACCAACATTTTCAATAAAAATAATTATAATTAATTCATAAGATTATATTCAATTAACTCATACACTATTTCATTATTTCCAATTCATTCTATTTTCACTTCTTATTTCGATATCTCAATTTCAATTCACATTTCAATTTATAATTTCACATTCTCATACTCAATAGTTCAAACGATCAATTCATTTGATTTTCTCATTTCATTTATTCAACTGATTTTAATATCAATAATTTGATATTTTCGCAAATTCATGAACCTTAAATTCATGCTTCAAATCTCACATCTTAATTCCATTCACAATTCAACTCATAATTTCTTTCTTATATTTTTCTAATAGTATGATCAATCAAATTTATTTAATTTTCTCATTTCAGCTTATTCACCCTATTAACAAACCGGACTTTGACGGATACAGTTCCAACCCAAGCACACCAAGATCAAAGACATTGTGCCTAAAGCGGTACATAGTACCGATCAATATTCGATAGAATAAGAATAGTAACATTATTCAACACACAAAGTGTTGAATCATAATAATAACGATATGATGATTCGACACACAAAATGTCGAATCGGTAACGTATAAATGAGTCGGCACAAAAGTGCACGATCGATGGTCGGCAAAAGTACTCTTCCATATCGTATGGCATGCCAACTATATCCGACTAGCCCGACTAGTTAATAGAGTATTTAATTCAGTTTTCAGTACAATTCCTATCTTAGTTCATTATCAATTATAATTTCCTTATTTCACTCAATTTTACAGTATTGCAATAATTCATTACTTGATAATTTCACAATTCAATGCAAGACACATAACAATATTCAATAACTTCACAATTCAATACCAATACGTTTTTCGATAATCTCATATAATCATAATTTGATTTAATTCAATCCACTTTTCAATCAATACACAATTCACATATTCACCATATTCATAATTTAATTTACTTTTATTCAATTCATATTTTCGATTCATTTTCCAATCAAGTTCAAATTACTAATCACTTTTCAATTAATATACATTTCAAATAATCACATATTTTCTTCATTTAATTCATTTTGATTCAATTCAAATTACTTTTAATTTCCAATTTGTTCACATTCAATTTCAATAGCCATAAACATTTTAAATTAATTTCATTCAAATCAATATCATTATTTCAATTATTTTCCTAAATTTATCTACCATGCCTTTTAATTAAAATATAACAATTAATAATAAATAGATTTGAATTATAGTAATACAAACCGTAATTTGCTCGATTACTCCTCGATAACCTTTTCTTTTCCTTTCGATGCCGATGCCTCGGGTTCTTTGCTAGCTACGTAAATTAAAATAATTTAAACATTAATGCAACACTAATTTATATTGAATAATTGAATTTCTATTTAATTTCTACCTTACTTTCAATTTGATCCTAACTAAATTCACTTACTTTTCTAACTCAATTCATACTTTATTTCCATTCAAAATTCAACCAAACTTAATTTATCTATCAAAATTTCATCATAAATCCCTAATTTCAAAATTCTTTCAATTTTGTCCCTACTATGCAAAACTTATGGCTTACTTTTCAATTTAATCACTTTAGCAAATCTAAATTGAAATTCATTTAATTAAACCCAACCCCTAATTCATCATTTTGTTCAACATGAACTATCTTCAAAAACCTAAGAACTTTCAAAACCTCAATTTAATTTCAACAAAACTTTATTCTAAAGCTTCTAAAACATCAAAATTAAGTAAAAAGGGCTTAATTGACTAACCTATTAAAGGTCCAAACCTTAAAACCCTAGTTTTTCCTTTTTCTTTTTTTTTCCTTATTTCTTTCTCCCTGCTTCGAATTGTTCTCTGTTTCTTTTCTTCTATTTTCTTTCTTTTTACTTTATATCTTTTATATATATATATATATATATATATATATATATATATATATATATATATATATATATATAATAATAATATTATAATAATACATTATAATAATTATAATAAATATCTATTTAATAACAAATATTTAAATTACAATTGTCATCATTTAATTTGTTAATAAAACAAAATCTTATAATATAATTATTTAATTAATAAATATCTTTCAAATAATAAATATCTATTATACCATTAATTATATATATATACAAATATACACATATTTTTCACTACATTTGGACATCATCAATACCAAACTCTTGTCATATATTTAATTTATTTATTAAATAAAAATATTATAATATAATAATTTAATAAATATCTATTTAATAATTAAATATAAGTATAACAAATGTATGTATTTTTATTAATACACTTGTATTAAATCATCACCATACATTTGTCTTTATTTAATTTATTTCTTAATATAATATTATAATATAATTAATTTAATAATAAATTTTATAATTAATTTAATATTTATATAATTAAATCCTGTAAAAATCTAAGATTTTTACAATCTTATCTCGCGTCAACCTCCAAATGTGGCTTAATTAAGCATTTGGTCTTTATTATTTTCTTTTAATCTATAATTAAATTTTTACCCTTTATTCAATTTAGTCCTTTTCCTAATTACTCTAAATTAAGCTAAATTTACTTGGTAAAAACCTAATTAAGCACACTACTAGACTCATAAATATTCCTTATAATTATTTACTAATTCAGCTTTCTAAGATTGAGGTTCGATATTACACTTTTTCGATGCCTGTGAATTTTGGGTCATTACATTTCTACTCCCCTTAATAAATTTCATCCTCGAAATTTACCTGAGAAAAGATGAGAATATTGTACTCTTATTGTTTTCTCCTGTTCTCAAGTTGGTTCTTCCACATTATGACTTTTCCATAATACTTTCACTAAAAGAACTTGTTTGTTTCTTAACTCTTTTACTTCACCAATTTATCATCTTCTAACTGCACTGACTTAATCTGATCAACATCACCGATTTGATTTTTAATTCAGCCAATAAACTTTCATTATCATTGATACTAAGCTAAGTAAACATTGTTTGCAATTCAATTGCTGCTCTCCTACTTAATGCATCAGCTATAACATTAGCTTTACCAGAGTGATAATCAATAACACAATTAAAGTTTTTTAAAAGCTCTATCCAACAACGCTGTCTTAAATTAACTCTTTTTTAGATAAAAGATTTTTTTTAGACTCTTATGATCAGTATAAATATAGCACTTTTTATTATACAGATAGTGCATCCCTATCTTTAGAGCAAAAACCACAACAACTAGTTCTAAATTGTGTGTCAGATAATTGTGTTCATGCATTTTTAGCTGACAAGATGCATAAGCAATCATTTCCCGTTTTACATCAAAACAAAACTAAAATCACTCAAGGATCATCACTATAAACGACAATATTCTTTCCATAAGAATCGAAAACATTTAGTAGATTACCTTTGGTGTTATTCTTATAATTTTATATTTCCTTTTTCTACTCAATTGATCTTTTATTTCTTTTCTTTCCACTTAGAAGTCTTTTCTTTCTTTAGTTTTCTTAAAATAATCTCTATAATTCTATAGCTCCTTTCTTTTCTTTCTCTTTTTGAGGCAAACAATGATTATCCCAGTTATGGATCAGAGTTATTACTCTTAATCCAAACCTCTTAGAAATCTATTGGCCCAGCCGCTGCCAACAATCTCCTCGAGGTAACTATTCTTTCCAAAGTTTGCCTCTTTTATTACACAATTTATAGTTTTGCTATTTCTTCTTCTTTTCACACTTTAGATCATAGATCACTTTTTATTCACTAATTCTTAAAATTACTTTGCCACATTTTTTTTATGTTCTCTAAAGTACTCTCACTATTTTATTTTATTTTTAATATTGATTATTTTCTTAGCTAAGGTCTTTATTTCTTTCTATACTTCTTTCTAAAAAATTCATTTTCGATCTTCATAATTGGAAAATATTACTATTCTATTCTACTTCTCATATTTCCATTATCTCTTCTATTTCCAAAAGACTAACCTTATACTAATTTTTTCATTTAAAAGCTCGACTTTCTAAGTTCTTATTCGTACATGTACAACTATATATATATATATATATACTCATTTTTCCTTTATATACACTAGTCTCTAATTTTTACTTTTAACCATTTAAATTTATTTCCTTAATAATAATTCATATTTTCAAACTTATCAATGCTTCTAATATTGATACTTGATCTCATCACATCGATATATCCTATATGACAGACTCGTTCTTTTCCTAGAAATCAAAAATCTAAGCTCTGATACCACTAAATGTAACACCTCTATACTATGTTTAACTCAAGGAACCTGATATAGGAATATTACATTTGGTGCCAAAGTAATTCTTTGTAACATCCTAGATTAGGGGTTATGCGTTCGTGCATAATTCGAGCGATAGTAGGCTTGGAGTATGTTTGGATATGTTTTAAGGGTTCCGGGAACTTTAAAACATAAGGGGATGCTTTGGAAAAAAATTTGGATTTTAGGTTAAAAAAAAAAGGAAATTAGGCTGAAGAGGCCTTAAGAAAATTTTGGGGAAGTTAGGACACAAGAAATCCAAGTGGTAAATTGGCTAGGAGGCGCCACTTATGTTTTTGCATCTGAAAATTTCGGGGAAGTTTGGGAAGTTAGGCTTTTCTTTTTGCGTCTGAAAGGGAGGCAAGGCCAGGGAGGCCTTAAGGGAAATTTGTGGGCGTTTTAGGACATGGAAGGAGGCTTGGTAAAGTGGCTTAAGGACGCCACTTAAGGCCTGGGAATGACGCCACAAGGGTCTGGAGTTCGAGTCTTGTTGGCAGCAGGAAGGAGTTTTATTTTGCAAGTTGGCGTTAAGGGTGAAGGAGGCTTTAAAAAATTTGTGGCGAGTTTATGTCATAAAAAATGCCATGGCAGAGTGGCTTGGGGCATTATGGCAGCTTGCAGCAGTGAGGGCTGAGGTTCGATTCACGTGGGCAGCAAGGAGTGGGATTTTATTTTCTTTGGCTTTTTGCTTCAGGTGAAGAGTAATTGGACGGCACATGGAGTCTCAATGGGATGAGGATAAAGCTTTGTTTTATTTCTTTTATATTCGGCTAGAAGAGTTAGATATATATATGGTTTTGTTTTATTTTTTTCAAATAGGTAGATAGAAGATAAATTGTTGTTTATCTTATTTATTTTGAGAGATAAGAATTAAGCTAGTGTTGTTTTAAATTAATTTGGGGTAATGGATATATCTTGGCTTTTATTTTTTTTTATTTAGTTAAGATAGAAAGGGTGGCCTTATTTTAATTGTTTTGAGTAGGTGATATAGGGATAAAATAAGAGATTAAATTGGAAATTGATATGGGATAAGTGAGATGATAAATTATTGTTTTATGAAGAGGTGATTAAGAAATATTATAAGGTGATAGGATAAGAAAATTAAGTGGAGATTAGTGAGGGGTTGAGGTAGTGGCCGATTATGGATTTCTTGGGTGGTAAAATTCGGTCATATAGGGGGGGATTAAGTGCTGAAAATTAGTGTTCATCTTTTAGTCTCTCTTTTCGAATTTTGAAGCCAAGGAAATTCTCTCTTTTCCTAACTTATTTTTGCTGAGGCCGAAACTCCACCATTCTTTCACCATTGCCGATTTCATACAACCCTCTTCCATACTCTTTTTCTTTCTCTCAAATGTCAACTCTACATTATTTTTTGGAGGCCAAATATTCCAACCTCATTTGAGGGCTTCGCCGAACCTTGTAAGTGTCATACTCCCATTCGTTTTTTTTATTATTTTTATTAAAGAGCCATTGCCGAATCTCCTAAAGTGTTGATGTCAACTATTCTATTGTAGTCTCTTCAAACAAGCGGTGGTGGAAAGCAGTGTATAGGGGTAAGTGTTCTCTCTTTATTAATTGATTTTAGGCTCTTTCCTTGTGTGCAAAGCAAGTGATTAAAGGCGTGGTATAAGGTTGGTAGAATGATGATAGGGTCATGAGTTGGTATTTTTTGTCATAGCTAGCGTTAATTAAGAAGCAATCAAGGGGTAAATCGGTAGAGATAACCAAAGCCTTCGGGATTTGGTAGGAGACCAAATCGGCATTAAAGGAGGAGGAAAAACCCCGTTCATCGTGTTAGAATCAAATAGTTCGGGATTCCGCTAAATAGTCAGGTGTGTGATTAACCCACTGTTTTCCGGGTTTTTGCTATATCTGTATGTGTTAATGGTGTACTAACAAATGCAATAAAAGTTATGAGATGGATACCCTAAAATGGGGTATATCGATAAACAGGTTAGTATTACCTGTTGATAAGAATGTGAAAGTACCGATGTGAATGTGACTATGCTTGTGGAATTGTGATTGTCTGCCTTAATAACATGTGCATGCATTTACTATTATGTCACTATTACATGTTGCATGTGCATGGGTTGGGATATGAAAGAAGGTACGGGTGTACTTCGAGTACGTGGTTTGATGTTAGCCTTGAGCTACATCGTGGCTTGATGAGTGGCTATGTGCCTCATCGTGGTTGATATCGGCTAAGTGCCATATCGTGGTTGATGAGTGACTATGTGTCCCATCGTGGTTTTGGTGTTAGCTACGGCTACATCATGGATTGGCACTGACTGAGGTCGCGTTGTGGATTTTTGTGCTTTATTGCACGTGGACGGCATTGATTGCCTTTTGGAGTGAAAATGAGAGGGTGATTTATTAATCCCCTGGTGTGTGGTAGGCTGGGTAAGGGGGTGTGTAGAGGATGGACCCTAGGTTTGGGTTGGGTACACTTTGCATAATTATATATGATATGTGAATTTAATGTGAAAGTGGGCCAAGCCCAATTGATACGTGGACTAATGTGGAAATGGGCCAAGCCTAGTATGTGGAAATTATGTGGTTAATTACCTTGTTACTTGATAAGTGATTTGAATATGGGCCAAGGCCAGAATGTGATAATATGGGAATATGGTAATTATTATCTGATATATGTGTTAATATGTGGTTAACATGTGGATGGAATCCAGTGGATTAGTTACACACTGAGTCCGTGTGACTCACTCAAATATTTTATCAAACCTCGCAGGTGATATGATGATCGGACCGGGTTGAAGTGGATACAAGGTGGCCCATGCGGAAGATATTTTAATTAATTAAGTAATTATAGTTTCAGATTTTGATTAAGTGTTTATTGTAATAAGACCCATTAAAGTATTTAAGTATTTTATTAAGTATCTTTATTATTATGTTCTATTATGGATTGACAATTTAAATATAAATTGCAAATGATCTTATTTTCTTAAGTATATACAATAAAGTTTTAATCCGGAATTTTGTAACAACTTAATTTATTTCGAAATTTTAAATACACAAGGTTTTCTTTCCTAAAGACAATAAATTTTTATATACTTTACCTACATTTTCAAACGTTTTTCCGCAGTGGCATCTCAAATTCGGTCGTAGTGAATGGGCCGGGTTTGGGGGTTACATTCTTGGCTAATCACTATTTTATTTGAACATAAAAATAGATACTACTTAATTTTTCCTAAGTACAAGCCATTCTATTCAAAATTTTAAAACATACCTTGTTATTGCTTGAATATGTGATGAGATGAAGCTTGCAATCTCAAATTTAACTCTCAAAAATTTTTGTACCTAATCTATGCACGTAAACAAACCGTACGCTGAGATACACCCAGTGGTATTACTATAATCCAAATACTTAAAACAATAAATATGCACAATTTACATTACCACTATTTTACTTTCAATAAAACATTCATGCATTTAAAACTTTAAATTTTCTTAACAATATGTATCTTAAATAGCTTTTCTTCATTTTAATTTATATATCTTCTTACTATTTCCATGTTCATTTCATGCATTTCATTAATAACCATTTCATAAAATAACTATTTCATGTATTTCATTTCTATATCCAAATTCAATAACTTACTCTATTTCATAACTAAAGCCTTACAACATTAGCCTTTCAATAATTATTTAACCCAACATTTTCAATAAAAATAATTATAATTAATTCATAAGATTATATTCAATTAACTCATACACTATTTCATTATTTCCAATTCATTCTATTTTCACTTCTTATTTTGATATCTCAATTCCAATTCACATTTCAATTCATAATTTCACTTTCTCATACTCTCAATAGTTCAAACGATCAATTCATTCGATTTTCTCATTTCATTTATTCAACTGATTTCAATATCAATAATTCGATATTTTAGCAAATTCATGATCCTTAAATTCATGCTTCAAATCTCACATCTTAATTCCATTCACAATTCAACTTATAATTTCTTTCTTATATTTTTTTAATGGTACGATCAATCAAATTTATTTAATTTTCTTATTTCAATTATTCACCCTATTAACAAACTTGGACTTTGACGGATACACGGATTCCAACCCAAGCACACCAATACGGCACATTGTGCCTAAAACGGTACATAGTACCGATCAAGAATCGATATGATAATGATAATGATATTCAACACACAAAGTGTTGAATCAGAATAGCGATTCTGATAACGATTCGACACACAAAGTGTCAAATCGGTAACAGTAACAGTAGTCGGCACAAAAGTGCCTAATCAGTAAGCCGGCAAAAACCCGTACTCTTCCATATCCTATGGCATGCCAACTATATCTGACTAGCTCGACTAGTTAATAGGGTATTTAATTCAGTTTTCAATACAATTCCCATCTTAATTAGTTCAATATCAATTATAATTTCCTTATTTCACTCAGTTTCACGGTATTGCAGTAATTCATTACTTCAGTAATTTCACAGCTCAATGCAGTACACATAACAATATTCAGTAACTTCACAATTCAATACCAATACATATTTCAGATAATCTCATATAATCATACTTTGATTTAATTCAATCCACTTTTCAATCAATACACAATTCACATATTCACCATATTCATAATTTAATTCACTTTTATTCAATTCATACTTTCGATTCATTTTCCAATCAAGTTCAAATCACTAATCACTTTTCAATTAATATACATTTCAAATAATCACATATTTTTTCATTCAATTCATTTTGATTCAATTCAAATCACTTTTAATTTCCAATTTGTTCACATTTAATTTCAATAGCCATAAATATTTTTAAATCAATTTCATTCAAATCAATATCATTATTTCAATTACTTTACTAAATTTATCTACCATGCTTTTTAATTAAAATATAACAATTAATAATAAATAAATTTGAATTATACTAATACAAACCGTAATTTGCTCGATTACTCCTCGATAACCTTTTCTTTTCCTTTCGATGCCGATGCCTCAGGTTCTTTGTTAGCTATGTAAATTTTATACTACTAATACAATACTAATTTATATTGAATAAATGAATTTCTATTTAATTTCTACCTTATTTTCAATTTGATCCTAACTAAATTCACTTACTTTTCTAACTCAATTCATACTTTATTTCCATTCAAAATTCAACCAAAGTTATACATATCTATCAAAATTTCATCATAAATCCCTAATTTCAAAATTCTTTCAATTTTGTCCCTACTATGCAAAACTTATGGCTTACCTTTCAATTTAATCCCTTTATCAAATCTAAATTGAAATTCATTTAATTAAACCCCTAATTCATCATTTTGTTCAACATGAACTATCTTCAAAAACCTAAGAACTTTCAAAACCTCAATTTAATTTCAACAAAACTTTATTCTAAAGCTTCTAAAACATCAAAATTAGGTAAAAAGGACTTAATTGACTTACCTATTAAAGCTCCAAACCTTAAAACCCTAATTTTTCCTTTTTCTTTTCTTTCCTTATTTCTTTCTCCCTGCTTCGAATTGTTCTCTGTTTCTTTTCTTCTATTTTCTTTCTTTTTACTTTATATCTTTTATATATAATAATAATAATAATAATAATAATAATAATAATAATAATAATAATAATAATAATAATAATACATTATAATAATTATAATAAATATCTATTATACCATTAATTATATATATATATATATATATATATATATATATATACACATATTTTTCACTACATTTGTACATCATCAATACCATAGGATTGTCATATATTTAATTTATTTATCAAATAAAAATATTATAATATAATAATATAATAAATATCTATTTAATAATTAAATATAAGTATTACAAATGTATATATTTTTATTAATACACTTATAGTAAAACATCACCATACATTTGTCTTTATTTAATTTATTTTAATATAATATTATAATATAATTAATTTAATAATATATTTTATAATTAATTTATATATTTATATAATTAAATCATGTAAAAATCTAAGATTTTAGAATCTTATGCCGCCTCAACCTACAAATGTGGCTTAATTTCGCATTTGGTCCTTATTATTTTCTTTTAATCTATAATTAAACTTTTACCCTTTATTTAATTTAGATTTTTTTCCTAATTACTCTAAATTAAGCTAAATTTACTTGGTAAAAACCTAATTAACCACACTACTAGACTCATAAATATTCCTAATAATTATTTACTAATTCGGTTTTCTAAGATTGAGGCCCGATATTGTACTTTTCTGATGCCTTTGAATTTTGGGTCATTATAGAGATAGAGGGAGGGAGGGAGTTATTATCGGTGAATTCCAAGAATCTTTTCTCTGTGTGTGATGCAATTGACCTTTGGTTGTTACTTCTAAGGAAACCTAGGTTGAAGCAAGGGGATTCTTTTACATGTAAATATATGTTCTTTATTTATTTTCTCTATTTCTTCAAGTTCTCATATCAGAATACAACCACAAATTCTAATCACCTAGGTGTCCTACTTTTGTGAAATCCAATCTTGTGATATTTTCCCACTTTTATTCTCTTTCCCTTCTGTGCCTGCTATGCTATCTAGAAAACACAAAATCAAAATCACAAAATCACTATGTTGGTCGGCGGTAAAACGTTTTCTAGAAAACAAGCAGGTCCATGCAAAGACAAAATCACAAAATTACTTGCCATGAATTATGATGGTAGGTTCATTAACAGAAAAACAAATTCTGCAATTATGATGGTTGCTAAATGCATAGACAAAAATGAAAACGTTTCCAAGACCACTTACAACCTCCATTTTCCCCTATTTCCAAACCTCCAAAACCCAAATCCAAACCACCCAACCCAACCCCAAACAGAAACCTGACTCCTATAAAGTTAGCGATGCAGCAGAGGAGTGTATAACAAAAAAAAACTTATCGTTTGGTTGTAGCAGAGGATGACGACGCAGTAGAGGGGACATTCGACGACTATGCAAATGCTTGGGTCGGAGGTGTTGCAGAAGATGGGAGCCAATTTTGGTTTGGGGAAAATTTAGGGTTTTGGAAAATTTTGAAAGATTGGGGGAAATATTTTAGGGGTAAAAATTAGGGTTTTGGGTATCTGGCTGGGATAGAATTAGAGGAGAGCAAAACGACGTAGTTTCCTTTACTCAAAAATGACGGTTTGTGGCGTTTCTAATATAGTGTCGCTAAAGGTCGATCTTTTGCTGCGTTTTTAACATAGCACCGTTTATGCGATTAAAAAGGCCACTCAAAACGACACCGTTTTGGTTTAGTGAAATGAATTTTTGCAAACGCCGCTATTTCTTATCTTTTGCAGCGTTTAACGCCGCTAATGCCTTTAATACAACTATTATTTATAGTTTAATTATTTCTTAAATTCCTTTTAAATGATGTTTGTTTTGTTTCAAACAATATATTTAATTTTTAAAATTTTATAATTTAAAATTACCACGAGGTGGATTTTTGTGGAAATAATAAATTTCTCTCTCTTTTTACTTTATTATGCTTTAGATATTAATTTAATAATATATATATATATATATATATTACAATGTACAAAAGTAATTTAGAAAGTAATTGTATACCTTAAACCTAAACCCTAAAATAAAATGATTTCTTGTCTTTTTTTGTAACATCTTAAAATCCTAAACCCTAAAATATAAACAATGAATTATTAACCCTAAACTCCAACCCCTAACCCTAAACTTTTAACCCCAAATCTTAAACTTTAAAACCATAAACCCTATACAACAAACCCTAAAATTTAAACCATATACCCTAAAATACTAATTAAATATGAAACCCTAAATCATAAACCATTAACTCTAAGTTTTAAATCCTATACCCTAAAATAACATATTTATTATGGCATTTTTATCAAAAACTAAAGGATTTGGGGAATAAATAAAGGGTTTTCTGAAAAATTTCAAGGAAATCTAATTTGGGAAAAAATTAAAGGATTTTCGGGGCTAACAAAATGACGTCGTTTAAGTCAAATTGGTATTGTAATTTTGCGGCGTTTATGAAAATGCCACTAAAACTTAATTCTCTATAGTGAAACGATGTTGTCCAGGCAAATAATTTTGCGGCGTTTATAGAAAACGCCACTAATGTATAACATCTGCGGCGTTTGTTGCCAAAAACTCCACTAATGCATTTCATATTTGCGGCGTTTAATACAAAAACGCCACTAAAAAATTTATGCTCTGTAGTGAAACGATGCCATTAAGTCTATTTGGTATTGCAACTTTGCGGCGTTTATGGAAAACGCCACTATAGTATCACTTTTGCTGCGTTTATGGAAAATGCCACTATAGTATCACTTTTGCGGCATTTTCTTCCATAACGCCACTAAAAATTTAATTCCCTATATTCAAACGTTGTCGTTTAGGGCAAATTGGTATCGCAATTTTGCGGCGTTTATGAAAAACGCCACTAAAACTTATTCATTTGTAGGGAAACGATGACGTTTAATGCAAATGTGTATTGTAATTTTGCGATGTTTTCACAAAAATGCCACTAAAAGTTTAATTTCCTCTTGTGAACGTCGACGTTGAATGCAAATGTGTATTGCAATTTTGCGGCATTTTCTAAAAAACGCCACTAAAAGTTTAATGCTCTGTAATGAAACGACGCCGTTTAAGTCGAATAGATATTGCAAATTTGCGGTGTTTATGACAAATGCCACTAACGTAACACGTTTGCGGCGTTTTAAGGCAAAACTCCACTAAAAATTTTTTTTTCCATGTAGTTGAACGACTCCATTTTGAAAAAACTTAGTACATTTTAGCGGCGTTTTAAGATATAGCTCGAACCTGTTGCGGCGTTTTCCTTTTAGCGCCACTAATGTATAAATTGAGTGGTGTTTTTAGTCCAAGCATCACTAAAAACTCCACTAAAAGCTTAACTTCCTATATTGTTCCTTTCTTACACGTATTCAAAACTTATGTATTATTTTTCTTAAAATTAATTTTTTTCTATATATTTTGCATAAAATAATTAATCCCAGGAAATATCTATAATGAAAAATCCCAAATAAATCATAAAATCTAACTATTACAAAGAAGCAAAGAAAAGTTATCTAACAATGCATTAAAAGAGAAGAAGTGCGGGAAAGGAGAGAATATAAAAAAGTTGAAAAGTTTAATTTAATTTAATTTGTTTTTATAATATAATATAATTTGATTCTAATCTTTTAAGTCAAAATTGCTATATATTACAAAATGATTGATTAAGAAAAGAAATTTAACCACTGAGATAATTTGTGCAACAAAATATAATTTAGATGTACCACTTTGTTGTAATAGAATATAATGCAAACATTATTTATCAAAAGGAAAATTTTAAATACTAATTAAAAAAAAGTGATATAAATTATATACCATTGAGTGATTTAAGGATTTAATTTAATAAATTTGGGTTCGAAAAGATGGAATATATGGATGGATTGTGCTCCATGTAAATAAAAGACAAATTCCAAACTTGTCCATTTTACAGTGAACAAGAAGGATTCACACTTATAAATTACTCATGGGAGCACTTCATTAATAAACCAACAGGCAAACACCAAGAGACACATAGAGCTTAACAAAGCTTAGCTTCAGCATTGGATATGGAAATTTGTAATGCAACGACGGAGCGTGAGGCCCCATGCTTATCACAAGACCTGTTTGAAAAAGCCATGAGAGGCCAATGGACGGAAATCGTGGAGATTTACAAGAGTAAGGAGGAAAGCCGAGTAGCGGTGCTGACGGCGTCTGGGGATAGGCATTGCATTTAGCAGTGTCGGGTGGGAGAGCTAACGAGGTGAAGCAGATGGTGGAAAGCCTGGGCGAAAAGGTTTCGGAGATTTTGCGGCTGAAAAACGACAAAGGGAATACAGCGCTACACACCGCGGCTGAGTTGGGAGATGCGTACATGTGCAAACTCATAGCTTCGAAGGTTCCTGATCTGATTACTAACTGCAACGAACAGAATGCGACACCTCTTTTCTTGGCAGCCCTTTTCGGCCACCAAGAAGCGTTTCTTTGCCTCCATTTTCTTTGCGGAGGAAACCCCTTGGACGCTGGGAGTAGGAAGCCTAATGGGGACACATTTCTTCATGTTGCACTTCAAGGGGAATTCTTTAGTAAGATTTTTTTTTTCTTTTGGATTAATGAAAATATGAAGATAAACTTGTTGTATTATAAAAAAACATGTTTAATAATAGATTTTAAAATGGGTGTTAACTATTTAGTTAGAAATTCCTTTTGTTGATCAAGTGATGAAAATTATCTAACTATAAGAAATGATATTGAATTTGATGCATAGGTTTGGCATTTCAAATCGTTCGCAAATATCCAGAGCTTGCCAACGGTAGGAACGAAGATGGATTTACCCCCCTCCATATTTTAGCCACCAAGCCTAACGCATTTAAAAGTAGTTGTCGGCTTGGACTGTTTGATCGGATTATCTATTGGTGTAAGTTGTTCATTTCCAAGCATGATTGCTTTTCGACACAAGGACATTCAAAAAGAATAATGTTTTAGGGGTTGATTTGATTTCACACGATGTTGTAGGCATAACAGTGAAAGAAGTAAAGGAGATAAAAAACGACCCCGAGGCTTACTTGAAAAGGTTTGATGGAAGCAAAGAGCCTTGGTATCCTGAAAACTATGGAACCTGTGCTCATTTCTTTCACATGCTATTTGGTGTTGTCTTTTATGGATTGCCTTCATTGCAAAGTACGTTTCTCCACTTTTATATTTTTCACGAAATGAATATTACTATAACAGTTTTCACCAAAAAAAATATTCAACCCAAGTTTAAGAAAAAATTATTTGCAAAAATTTTATCACAATTTTAGAAATAAAATTTTAATATTAGTATATATGAATTTATTTGAGTTTGCAGACATTAGGTCTACGAAAGTGAGTGGCTTCCAAGCTGATGAAGAGAAGGGTAGAAACAACAATCATGGTAAGCATCCTTGTAACTTGGGAAAGGTTTAACCATCATCGTTTTCTAAAAAGAAGAAAGTGAAACACAAGACAAATAATGTTAATTATTTTTAATTTTAATAATTTTATATGATTTTTATTAAATGCCATTCAAATTATGTTGAAAATGTTAAAAGACATTACATACATTTTAGTTGGTTGAAAATATTGTGAACAACCTTTTATCTAATTAAATTTTATGTGATATAATTTAAATAAGAAAATTTAAAGAGTAAAATATTGCCACATATAAAATTGAAAAAGAGGGTGTGCACAAAGCTTCAATAAAAGTTTCAAAAATATTTTTACAATATATTTTTTTTAAATTTTATTTTAAATCATGTTACATAAGATTTGATGTGTAATTTAACAATTAAAATAATTATTTTAATAATAAAAGGATCTAAATCATATAACCTTAATAATTTAGGAATATTGTAATTAGAGAGTTTGAGGATTAACTCTAGAGAGGGGGTATGGGTTTGATTAACCTTTCTGTATGGCCATAAAATTGTCTTTAATGCTTCCTTTGTTTTAATGTTGTAATCTTTAGAAGATAAAGGTGAATCAAAAGACGAGGAAGAGGAAAAATACAATCTCAAGCAACGCTATGTTCCACCCAATTATGCCTCAATTATCCTATCTCTTAAGTTTTTCCTGAATTTGCTGCTAATAGTTTTGGGACATGGTTAGTACCCTTTTTTCCCCTTAATTGTTCTTATATTTCTTTTAAAATTACCTTACACATTTGATTGAGTTTTAAATATGAGTATATCTAAATTTTTAAGAAATTTCATGGTGAAGGGTAGGCAAGTCCTTGACCCAAATCGAATATTGAGTTTAAGGCTTTTGTTAAGCAAAATTTTAGAATTAATGTAGGCTGCACATATTGAATTTGAGATTATGCAGGGTTTCACAGAATAAAGAAAATCATAATAAAGAAAGAGAGACACACAGTTGCACTGCAAGTCATGAATGAATTAGTGAAGACAGCTTGTCCATACAAACTTAGTGAAAGAGAGACTGACATTCATTTTGACCCTCGCATTACGGGGGAGGCTGAAGGTGTGGAGGCTGAGACAGATAAGAAGAAAGGTACGTGTCTCCAACAACACCAACATGCAAACCTTGGCCAAAAATCCCTATCAGCTGGAACCCATCACAATGAGGGTTGGATTTGTTGTAGTTAAGTGTATTGGCTCTTTGTTCATGCATATTGATGTTGTAAACCCATACCAGGTTGCTCCAACAAGGAAGGGACAGTCACCGTAGCACCAATGGAGAGCTTCTTAAAGAATACAGGATAATAGGGTCGGTGGATTCTAAGAGCTCAAAGTACTCGGTGAAAATGGCATTTGAAAAGAACGTAATTCATAAACAAAAAGAGACAGAAACGCCTTTCTTGATAGCAGCAAAGATGGGAATCACAGAAATGGTGGAAAGTATTTTAGACAAGTTCCCTGTTTCTATTCAGGACTTGGGTGCTGATGGCAAAAACGTGTTCCTTTTAGCAGTGGAGAATATTTCAGTTCCTAATCAACAGAAAAACCCCGTTGCATGAAAGCATTTTCCGAAAGTGGGATCATCAAGGGAACAATGCATTGCACCTTGCTGCCAAATATGGAGAATATCGTCCTTGGCTCATTCCAGGATTTGCTTTACAAATGCAATGGGAGCTCAAGTGGTATAAGGTATATGTCGTAGACCTCTATTGTTGAATTGTCTTTTGCTTTCCTTTTTTAATCTTAGTTCCATTGGTATTGCAGTTTGTCAAGCGATCCATTTCAAAGCATTTGCCTAATCATTACAAGTACAACAAGAAGAATCAAACCCCAAAGCAAATCTTCACGGAAACACACAAATTGCTTGTTAAAGACGGCAGCGCATGGCTCACGAAAACCTCCGAATCTTGCTCACTTGTAGCAGCATTGATAGCCACAGTAGCATTTGCAACATCAGCAACTATCCCAGGTGTAGTTAAGGAAACCTCTGGCACACCAGTTCTCGCGGATGAGCCCGCATTCTCCGTGTTTTGCATTGCATCCTTAATAGCCCTTTGCTTCTCCGTGACATCCCTGGTATTTTTCCTAGCAATCCTGACTTCCCGATTCGAAGAGAAAGATTTTGCTTGTAAATTGCCTTGGAGACTCATTATCGGCCTAACAGCATTGTTCACTTCAATAACTGCAATACTAGTCTCATTTTGTGCAGGCCATTTCTTCGAACTTAAAGATAGTCTAAAGTTTGCAGCTTTACCGATTTACATAGTAACATGTTTGCCTGTTTCCTTCTTTGCACTTGCACAGTTGCCCCTCTACTTCGATCTTTTACGGGCAATCATCAAGGATATCCCACAGCGTAGTTATAAGGAGTTTACTCAATAACTAAATTGCTTAGCATTTTTCATGTTTATCATCAACTTCATTGGATGTTTCTTAAGAGATAATAGTATAATAAAATTTGATATGTATGCTACTGCTTTCTTGTAATGTTACCAAATTGAATACAATGCGAATAAACTGAACTTTTTGAAGTTCTCTAATATATTTAGAAATGTTTTCATATCAGATCTCCGGATCTAATAGAAGCATTTACAGATATTTTAGAGAAAATAAAGAACTCGAATAATTCTAGAACCTGACAACATTCACAGACATACAAACATGGGGAATTGGTAAACTGCATGGCAGGTCCAACCAAACAACATTACTAAAATCCGACACTAGAGCTTACTTACTGATTACGGCGTTCCAGATCAACAGCGCATAGTTTAAGCATCATTAGACAGTGAATTGAGTATAACTTGAATCACATGTTGTGGTTGAACTGTGATACGAGGCGTGGGTGAGTGAACATAGGCAGGGGAGAGAGAAATGGTGTATCTTTGTAGAATCATGGAAAGAGCAATCTTTGTTTCATTGATTGCAAAGGTCATTCCGACACAAGCTCGAGGTCCCATTCCGAAAGGAATAAATGCAGCCACATTGTAGTTGGTAGCTTTCGCGATCCCTTCCTCGAACCTCTCCGGTTTGAAAACATGGGCATCATCTCCCCATAACTGAGGGTCATGGTGAAGTGCCATGTTTGGGATCCAAACATCTACTTTGGCAGGCAGGACTAGCTTTCCCACTTGAACTTGTCTTCTAGCTCTTCTTACGAACCCATTTAAGGGAGTATACAATCGTAAACTTTCATTAATGATCATGCTCATCTGTTTGCAAAAGTTATATTTCAGTTTCATTTAAATGAGAAACAATAATACAAGTACAATTAAGCTATCAGATTTGCTAACGATTTTGAGTTTGGCAAGGCCTTCGGAGTGTGGATTTTGGCTACCAAATATCTCCGTCACCTCTCTTCTTGCTTTGTCTTGCCAATCTCTATGGATAGCTAAAACCAGCACTGCCCAAGCAAGCAAGGCATTAACAGTTTCTTGTCCAGCAAAATAAAATGTTTTGCACTCATCAACTAAATCTTCCATCGAAATCTTGTTTTTTTCATCCGGATTATTAAACGCTTTTACTAATAATCCCAGAAAATCACTGCCGACGCTCTCTGCTTCTCCACTCGCAACTTTGTTTTCTCTTTTCTTCACAATCTCTATCACCAAATCTTGTATTTCTTTAGCAAGTTTCTCTGACTCTACATCATCTTCAGTTTTCCAAAACTTGCTGCAAAATCAAATCGATGTCAACAAACAGTAACTATTACGTTTATTCACGAGGCTCAAACACGAGAACTTACATGTACTAATCTCCTTAATACTCAACAAACATAAACAAACATACCTGAGGATTGGAATCCTAGACTTGTTTGAATTGCGGCTCACAATATCTGCGAGCTTCTTCAACATGTAAAAAATCTTCTCTCCTTCCAAGTAACTGCTACCAAAAGCTGTTCTTCATATGACTTCTGAAGTCAACATTCTAAATTCTTGGAACACTTCGGTCTCTTCTCCTTCTTTGTCTTTCCACTCGTCTAGCATTGTTTCAACGCTGGCAATTACTGCTGGAGTCATGTTCTGCCGAAACCATCCTCCAATGTGTTAAATGTAACCAAGAATTAATAACTCAAATCACCCACAAGAAATTACCTTTAGCTCTCCCCATGGAAAACATAGTTGGCCAACTTCCTCTGCTTCGCCCATTTTTCTCCTTCAGTTGTAAAAAGCCCATCCCCCACTAGCCTGCTAACATAGATCGGGGGTTCCCTTTTCGGAAAAGTTTGTTCACTATTTTTAAGAACCTCTTTTATTAGTTCTGGGTCAGTAGTCACCACCTGAGCTTGAACACCGTCCCAAGAAAGATAGTCCTTCCCTAATCAACTCAATTTAAAAAAAAAAAGAAGAAGAAGAAGAAAAAACAATTATTTCTGGAAACTAGAAGTTAGAATCATAGTGAAAAAAATGCATTTAATTTGTTGTTTGTCACTCACCGTATAAGTTGATCCAGGAGTAAACATGAGGGAAAACTCTGGGAAGTATGTCATGTGTCAGCCCCATACGTTTGCTTAATGCTTCACTTCTCATTTTGTTAATTTGTTTGTTGCATCCATGGATAAACTTGTGAGGAGGCCCTTGAAGTCCCTGTGAATTCAAGAAGTGTTGTATACGGAGAGGCATCCACCAGTAGTCATGCAGAACTTTGAGTAAAACTATGAGTGAGTAAATCAGGAATGAGCTTGCCAAAAGGATTAAAAGCTTCACCCTCACATCCATCATTTCCTTTTGATCTTGAAAATGAATTCAGATCGAGTCTCCTATAAATAGAGCATTGGGTTAAGTTGTTTTCACAACCCAGCTGTAATTTGTAAGGATTTTCAAGTGTATATGAACGATGGATCACTGACGTATCTTGCCTGTCTTTTTGTGAATAACGAAAACTATTGAGAAATCATAGAAAAAACTTAAATACTTATTTTGTGGATATCTCGCGTTTTCTATTGAAAAAGAACACACCTCATAAAACGTAATGATTTTTTCTTTGACACGCAATGATTTTCATATTTTAAAATAGCTCTTTTACTTGTATAATTAAATAATAATAATAAATTACCAAAATGGTATCCCACTTTCATTATTTACTAAAATGGAATGGTTTGAGTAATGGAGAGGCGGCACTATTTTATATTTTTTTACCCCAGTCATTAGTCTGTTATGTAAAAGAAAAATAGTTTTTTAAGGGTAGAGGAAACCTAACAGGCGGCATCGGTGTAGGCATCCTGATAAACGGCACCACTTTACGTCGAAGACCACATAGTCATGTGGTTTGACGGCTTGAACTGGCCAATTCAAGCCTCATGGGTGTTAAAAATGTTTTCTTTATAAGAGAGCCATGGTCCCCTCAACAAGAAAAAAGAAAAAATAGAAATAGCAGCTAAGGATAAGAAGGGGAAGAGGTAGCAAAGAAGAGAAGAGAATAAGGGTTTTGAAAGGTTAACTATTATTTTTGTAATTTTATTTTGGTTATGATAGAATATAATGTACTAGCTAAAACAGTTAGTTAGTTGGTGAAAGGCAGTTAGTCCAGCTAAGATTAGTTAGTGTTTAGCCCTTGTATAAATATAGTGTAACAGATGAATCAAGGCAAGTTTAGTGAACAGATTAAGAAATCAATCTAAAGAAATTTTAGATCTAATTTTCTCTCAGAAATATTTTCCAATCACAGTTTCTTGCATGGTATCAGTCGCCATTCGATTCTAGGATCTATGGCTACCACTCACCCTTCCGAATCTGGCTCTGTTGAAGGTGTTTCTGCTTTGTTCACTGGTGACAAGGTTGTCACGTCCTTCCCTCGTCACGACGTGGTGAAGTTGGATGAGAGCACATTCATCCTTTGGCAACAGCAGGTACGTGTTATTCTCGGTGCATATGACTTGTTAGGATTCATTGATGGTACTCTTCCATCGCCATTTCGGTTTATTCAAACTACCGATGGATCTATGGCTCCAAATTCTACGCACTTGTGTTCTCTAGACAAGATCTTTTGCTTGTCTCGTGGTTACTCTCCATGATCGCACATCGCACCGTCCTCATTCATCGATGCTCGTACCTGCTTGGACGTCTGTGCACTAAGAATCTCTTTTTTTCACGACACAAATGCCAAACAACCAAAGATCAAGCATGAACTTCATTCTTTAAAAAAAGGTAATCTGTCTATGAAAGCCTATGTTGATCAAATAAAACATTTGTACGATTTACTTGCGGCGTCTGGTGTGTGTGTTTCTGAGGATGAGAAATCAGAGGTTCTCCTTGCGGGGTTACCATCGGAGTTTGAGGCCGTTGTTTCGCTGGTGTCTCTCTCGTCGGAGCGGTTCTCTTTCCGGCGGATTGTGGCGACATTAATGGAATGCGAGCAACGTCAACTGAGAGACGTACAGGAGCTTCCGCGCATGTGAATCTTGTGGAATCCTCTCCGTCTGATCGAAGTGTGGACGTTCGTGGTGGTCGGCCTCCGATCGGTGGTCGTGGACGCGGATTTCGACCGTGGATTCAGTGTCAAATCTGCAACCGTGTTGGCCATCTTGCTTTGAAATGTTACTATCGGTTTAATCGGGACTCTGGTGGCTCTCGCCCTCCACCGGCCGATTGTAGTTATCTTGGGCCTCCGGCGTCGGATCGTCCTCCTGCGGCGTGTTTTGAGTCGTCACAAGACCAGATTCAAGGGCACCAGGAATGGCCCTCTCAACGCGCACGATACAACCCCCCTGATGGTCAAAATTGGCCTTTTGCTAATCAATATAAAAGTGGTCAAAATTGGAGCTATGGTGGTCAAAATTGGCCACCAGCTGTACCACATATTCGGCCACCTAATGTTCACGTGCAAGACTTACCTGGTGGGCCCCATACACTTCCTTTTAGCCAAGCAAATATAGACTTTCGGCAAGATATGCTTGGTGGGCCCCGTGCGTTTGATTTTTGCCAAACAACCATGCGTCCTTTGTTTTATGGTGGGCCGCATGATGTATGTCATCCTAATGGGCCTAACGCTCCACTCTTTGACCGTTGTTATGGGCGTGGTTCTAATCCAATTGAGGCTGTTAGACCAGTTAATAATTGTGTATAATTTGAACAAGTATCGGACTCTCCTATTCCTTGGCGTACCAAGCCCCGGGCTCGTGTTTATTCGGGAACTGATCCGTGTATCGGACTTCCTAGAGTTGGTGATCTCAATGCTTCTGGTTATTCTGCTTCGTCAGACCTAAATGCTAATACTGCTCATGTTGGCTCAAATACTGATCCCACGGGGTCGTACATACCAAAGGCTGTGCAGATCGCTTCGTGGTATCCCGATTCAGGTGCAAGTAATCATGTTTGTCGTGATGCGTCGGCTCTGCAGGACACCACTCCTTATCTAGGTACGTCCTCTTTATTGATGGGTGACGGGACACCGGCCCTAATTTCCTCTATTGGTAATGGTTTTTTACCCATACGCTCTAGATTGCTTCAATTGACTGATGTTTTGTGTGTGCCAAATATTCGAAAAAATCTATTGTCCGTATCTTAGTTTGCTAACGACAATGGTGTGTTTTTTGAGTTTCATCCAACCTATTGTGTTATTAAGGACATCCTGACCCGGGAAACGCTGCTGAAGGGCCACATACATGATGGACTCTACAAGTTCTCTCTGCCGACCTGGTCTGCTCAGTCTGTTGAGGTTCCAGTTTCTACTTCAAATACAGTTAGTAATAAAATAATGATTGTAATAAATCGACTTTGTGGCATAATCGCTTGGTCACCCGCTCATTCTGTTGTCAAAAGTGTTCTAGAAAAGTGTAATGTTGTTCTTTCGCCAGATAGTTCACTTAATGGTATATGTACGGCGTGTCAGAAAGGGAAAGCTCATAAATTGGCGTTTCCTACGTCTGTTACTAAATATACGAATCCATTTGATTTGGTGGTCTCTGATCCGGGTCCCAGATCTGTTTCCAGTGGGAATAATTGGTACTATATTTCATTTGTTGATATGTGTACCCGATTTACGTGGGTTTATCTTCTTCGACAGAAGTCTCAGGCGGTGCAGTGTTTTGCTCAGTTTCAACGGTTAGTTCGCACTCAGTTTGAGAAGAATATCAAACAATTTCAAAGTGATTGGGGTGGTGAATATAGAGCGTTCAAGTCTATTCTGGATTCGCATGGTATCGTTCATCGCTTAACATGCCCACATACATCTGAACAGAATGGTGTTGCAGAAAGGAAACACCGTCACATTGTTGAAATGGGCATCACGCTGCTTGCTCAAGCAAATCTACCCATGGAATTTTGGAGTTATGCATTCTGTTGTGCTGTGCATCTCATTAATCGCTTACCTACCCCAGTTCTGAACGGATTATCCCCGTATCAAGTTCTTTATGGAACCGCACCTTCCTATGATCATTTGCGGGTTTTCGGATGCTGTTGCTATCCCTATCTACGTCCGTTTTTGAATCATAAGCTGGATTTTCGATCTCAACCATCCACTTTCTTGGGCTATAGTGCTCAACATAAAGGGTATTTGTGTCTATTACCGACTGGTCGAATAATTGTCTCTCGTCATGTGGTGTTTGATGAAACCAAATTCTTGTCATCTTCATCTCTTTCGGATACATGTGTACAAGTGGAAATCAACTTTGTTAAACGCTTTGTTCCGGTTGTTCGATCTGTATCTCACAATATCGAGTCTCCTCTCGCTCATTGTTCTCCGATGAGTTCTCAAAGGGGTGATAGTTTATTTTTGTCTTCACCTGTTTCACCACAACTCGAGGTCGGGTCTGTTCGAGATCCTTCAGGTGAGTGTTCATTTACGCATTCTTCCGATTTGCCCCGGCATGAGGTTGAGGATCCTCCATGCTCCTTATCTTCTGGTTCAAGTACTACCCCTCAGGCACAAAGTGTTCCCGTGGTGAATGCTCATCCAATGGTGACCAGGTCAAAGGCTGGAATTTTTAAACCCAAGGCAATGTCGGTTGAGGTTGATGAACCGTCTACAATAGAAGAGGCATTCACCTCGTCATCAAGGGTCATTGCTCAGCCGAATATGATGCCCTTATTCGTAATTCCACTTGGGAGCTTGTAGCGCGTCCACAAAACCGCAAAGTTATAGGGTGCAAGTGGTTGTTCAAAATCAAGAGAAATCCAGATGGCACTGTTGCTCGCCGAAAAGCTCGTCTGGTAGCAAAAGGTTGCTCTCAAATTCCTGGGTGTGATTTTCATGAAACTTTTAGTCCTGTTGTTAAACCCGCCATCGACGTATTGTTCTATCTATTGTCGTCTCAAAGGCATGGCGATTCTGCGGCAAGTTGACGTTAATAATGCTTTCTTAAACGGGGATCTCGACACTGAGGTATTTATGAGTCAGCCTCCTGGGTATGAGCAGACTAGTGCTGATGGTCAACCTCTGGTGTGTCGCTTGAAAAAGGCTTTGTACGGTCTTCGACAAGCACCTCGTGCCTGGTTTGAGAAGCTCAAATGCTTCCTAAACTCGTTGGGATTCGGTGCTTCTAAGTCTGATTCGTCCTTGTTCGTGCGGATAATAGGTGATTCCACTCTTTATGTTCTCGTGTATGTTGATGATATTATAGTCACTGGTAGTGTGCCCGAATCAATAGAATGGTTTGTTCGCTTGTTAAATAGTGAGTTTTCGCTCAAGGATATGGGCGAGTTACACTATTTTCTTGGGCTCGAGGTTACTCGCACCAAGGGTTCTCTTCATCTATGTCAAAGGAAGTATATACGGGATATTCTTACTCGTTGCTCGATGCTCACGGCAAAAGGTGTTCATACTCCAATGCTTAGTTCGTCTCATATGTCAAAGACTGATGGTGAACCTTTGGCTGATCCGACTGAATACAGGAGCCTTGCTGGTGCTCTTCAGTATATTGTTTTGACCAGACCAGATATTGCATATGCCGTTAACAGGATATGCCAGTTTATGCATAGTCCTACTACTGTTCATATGATAGCGTTAAAACGCATATTACGATATTTGTCGGGAACAATTGATTTTGGGTTGGTCTTTCGTCCGTCTTCTCGGTTGTCTTTGGTTGGATATGCTGATGCCAACTGGGGGCTTGATTTTGACGATCGTCGATCCACCTCTGGATACTGTGTTTATTTTGGATAGACTCTTGTCTTGTGGGGATCTAAGAAGCAGCAAGTTGTGTCTCGGTCCACTACCAAGTCGATATATAAAGTCTAGTCTGGGATTTGAGTGAGATGACTTGGTTAGTCTCGTTACTTCAAGAATTGCAAGTTGTGTCCGTTGATACTCCAAACTATCCGGTGTGATAGTTCCAAAGTCAAGATGGTATTGCGACCAATCCGGTCTTGCATTCCAAGTTTAAACATGTTGAGCTCGATCTATTTTTCGTTCGTGAAAAGGTTGTCACTGGATCTCTTTTGGTCGGTGAGGTTCCCGCCAGTGATCAAGTCGCAGATATATTTACAAAGCCTTTGTCTGCCACATGTTTTTTAAGGTTTTAATCAACTTTGTGTCTCATGTGTCGGGAAGATAAGTGCATGATAGAATATAATGTACTAGCTAAAACAGTTAGTTAGTTGGTGAAAGGCAGTTAGTCCAGCTAAGATTAGTTAGTGTTTAGCCCTTGTATAAATATAGTGTAACAGATGAATCAAGGCAAGTTTAGTGAACAGATTAAGAAATCAATCTAAAGAAATTTCAGATCTAATTTTCTCTCAGAAATATTTTCCAATCACAGTTTCTTGCAGTTAGGTTAGGGTTTTAAAGGGAGGAGGCAACAGATTTTAACACTCGCTGAGGGGACCATGGCTCTCTTATAAAGAAAAAATTTTAACACCTGTAAGGCCTTAATTGGTCAGTTCAGGCTGTCAGACTGTGTGACTATGTAGTATCCGGCGCAAAGTGGTGCTGCTTGTCAGGGTGCCTCCACCGGTGCCGCTTGTCAGATTCCCTCCCTCCTTATTTTTTTATTTTTTTTTTGCATAACAGACTAATAATTTGAGTCAAAAAAATAAGTGTGGTGCCGCCTCTCCACCACCCACACCATACCATTCTCGTAAATAATGGGAGTGGAATACTATTTTAGTAATTTTTTATTATTTTTGTATTATAAAAATAAAAAGCCAATATTATTAATAATAAATTAAATTAAATTATATACATTATTAAAATAAAAATATAAATTAAATTATTTTTCATGGTGTTGTCATTAATTTTGAGTTTATGTCAAATTAATTTATGACACCAACTCAATTTAATATATTATTAATATATACAACTTATGAAAGTAATAAACATGCATAATAAAATTAGAATGTATAAAATATTAAAATAAAACTTTAATTAAATGGTAAATTGAAGATTTTTCCAATGTAATTGGAGTAGATTCAAATATCATCATATGTATATTTTTATTAATTTTTAAAGTGAAAAGACTAAAATACTTTTGAATAATATTACTTATTTTAATCACGAAAGAATATTTATATAATTTCTTAATTGAGTTGGTGTCGATTCAACACAAACTCATACGTAAATTTAAATAATATATATACAACTTATAAAGGTAATAAAATATCCATAATAAATTAAAATATATAAAATATTAAAATAATTAGTTGAATGATAAATTAAATGTTTTACTAATAAAATTGGTGTGAGTTTAAATTTTACTAAATGAATATATTTTTATTTGGTTTTTAATAAAAATTAAAATATTCTGAAATAAACATTCTCATAATTTTCTAATTAAGTTAAAATTTTAAATAATAATATAAATATCAACGCACGTACATATGTATGTTATTATTATTCTAATTAAATAATGGGTATGATAAAATGATAGGAAAATATAATCATATTATGGAACAAGATAAATTAAATGTAGAGGTTCAAACTTAAGATTACTTAAAATGGAAGGAATAGGAAGAAATGTAATCACTATATTAAATTTTAGAAAAATGAATCTAATAATTCATCCCACACACAAATCTTGTCGTACTGCCTTGGATTTAGGATCTATTTTTTGTGCTTAAAAAACAGTTTTAGTTCTAAAAGTATTTTTAAAAAAGTTATACAAAAAAATTATTTTTGGCTAAAATTTTAATTTTTAAGAGTACTTTTGAAAAGTATTCTTGAAATGGAGAAGCTAAAATTTTAATTTTTCCTCTCCCAAAAGTACTTTTAGTGTTTAATTACTTTTCAACTCTCAAATAACATAGTTCTTTTTTTTCTTGTGCTTAATTACAAATGTGTTAAAATCATTAATTAAAAATAAAAATATTTTTAAATACTAATTACAAATATTTAATGGTTATATTTAAATATTTAAAATGTAATTTTATATTCTAATTAAATTTTATAAGTAATTAATATTTATTACTTAAAATATTTAAAATTTATATTTCATATATTAAAATATTAACAAGTTATAGTAAATTTTTATATTCTTACTAAAATATAATAATATTAACTAATTTAAATTTTATTTAAATGCATATTTGTTACTTGATAATAACATGTCTAAAATGGACATTTTATTTCTCAAAAGCGCTTTTTGACAGTAATACTAAACACTCAAAATTTAAACTAAACTTTTAAAAAATACTCCTCAAAAGCACTTTCCACAATAATTTTCAAAATCACTTTTCAAAAGTATTGCCAAACTAGCCCTTAAGCTCAAAGCAAAATAATGTGTACGTCTCTTGTTTAATTCAAGGAGCTTCGTTTTTTAAGGTAAGCACGCCCACAAATTATAATAAGTCAAACTATTACTATGTACTAGAGTGTTTCATAGTGGGGTCAAGTAGGTTGTCAATAAAATTTTAGATTCGAGGTTTAGGTTAAGTTGGGTACAAAAAATGAGTTAAATTTTTGTTTAAATTCAGCCCGAAAAAGAGGTTAAAATTTGGCTCTATTTTGGGCTGCTTGTATTATTTTTTAATTTTTAATTTTTATATAAATTTTTAAATATATATAATTTACCAAATATACTAAAATTATTAAAATAAAGTTTTAAACTTAAATAACACTAAGATAAGTGCAACTTAATAAGTAAATACTTCCAAAATAGTAGCAATATAATAGTAAAATGGTAACAAAACAATAGTAAAAAGTGGGAAAACAACAATAAAACAACAGGGGGTTTTTATTGCAAATTCGGGCCGGGACTAAGCCAAAAGAACCTTACTCGAGCCCGACCCATTTTCGAAACAGGCTTTATTTTTTGTCCAAACCCATTTTTTGGACATATATTTTTGTCATAACCCTCCCATTTTTCAAGCGGGCCTCCTGACTCGGCCCATGAACAACTCTATTATCTATTAAAAAATTTGATTCTTTATAACCATTTTTTTAAATGAAAAAAAGAAAAGAAAAAGTGAAAAATTGCTGGGAAAATGTTATTGTTCTTTTTATTCTTTTGTTATATAACCATTAACATGGTTAAATTAGCTATATATGCCATTTTTTTAAATAAGGCTTATAAGTCCTTTTTTTTTTTTGAAAATTTAGGGAAATAGATTGATTTTGGAGAGAGAAAAGGAAAGTTCGTCTAATTGGGGACACTTTCCTTTTCTCTCTCCCAGGGTTACGGTTTTAATTTTTTTAAGTTTAAGGTTTTTAATATTTTTAGGTTTAAGGGTTTTTTAAAAGGGCTTAGGGTTTTCGAGTGAAACTAGGGAATTACATAAGTAGTTTTGAGGAGTCAGGGATGTGATAATACGCCTTATAATACATCTATTTCATATGTCGTGGCGAGATAAGACTATCACCTCAGAAACCCATTTTCGTGGAATTTGGTTTTAAGGTGATTGTTCTTGATAAGATCAAGGGTTGAAGTGTAAGTAGAGGTCCTAATCGGCAACTGTGATGCGATCACGGTTTGAGTATAGCCGGGGCCAATTGACAGTCGTTACGTGGTCACGAGTTCAAGCTTTTTCAATACCCTACAAATAATGCCTTATGTATACTATACATAAGATTGAGGTCATAATCATAAGGAAAAATGGAGGGATTTTCGGTGTAATCAACGAAGTTTTTTCTCTAAGTTTTCTCTATTCAATCCTACTTGAGGAGATTTGATTCATTCCAATTAAAGAATTGTTGTCGAACCTTTCACACGCATTCTTTAACCTTTCATTTTTATCTGAATGTTGACATCGAGGTGGACACAAGAGGACTCTCAGGGGGAGAGTGGATGTTTCGACGGAAGTAGAAGTTAAACTCAGGTCGACGTGTCAACGGTTATAGTTATTAATGAGTTGTTTAATAACAACAACCGTTGTCGGCCCGAAAGGAGCATTACCTTTACTTCACCACAATAATCACTCCCTACCTGAGAGTCCTCCTACATCCACGATGGTGCCGGCCTTCTGATAAGAAGGAAGGTTAAACGTATCGGCTATCTGGAAATGAAGAAAAAAATTACGCCGATTACAGCGGGAAGGCCCACAGTTTTTCCCTATGATTATGCCCTCAAAATTCTATATGTTATTTATAAGGCAACATTTTTAGGTATCCAAAAAGTTTGAGCTCATAGCCGCGTAACAACCATCAACTAGCTTCCCCGTTATACCTTTATCCATGACCATGTAACGGTCGTCGATTGAGACCTCCACGTATACTTCCACCCGTGATTGTACAAAGCAAAATCATCCTGAAACCCAACTTCCATAGGACAGGCTTCAGATGTAATGGTATCATCTCGGTATAATATATGAAATGTGTAATCAGAATCATATCGCATCACCAACGACTCAATAATACCTCAAACATCAACAAAAAGAATTTCAGCAATAGAAATTTTTAACATTGAGAAGTGTTTTATAAATGAGAGTTAGAGAGACTGTGGGAGAAGATATTTGAGGGACGATGAAGCATGGAGTGGAAAACCCCTTTTATAGGCATGGAGGAAGGGTTGGATTGTAAAGTAGAAATTTCCTACGGTTGAAAACGCGCTGCAGAACTAGCGACTTCTAGGAATATATTCAAATGTGCTTTAAAATGACTGGAAAATTAGACGGGCACGTACTTTTGAAGAAAAAGGTTAGAGAAAGCACGTCCAATGTGCTTTCTCTAATCTTGTTCTGCTGAAAGTTAAAAAAGTTGCCATAGAGAATAATTCTGTATAATTTATGCACGTTTTGAGGTGTCGAATACTATTAGAAGTACTATTTTGATGAAATGAAATAACTTTAAGAATACGTTTTCGAATAATACTTTGCATTTCATCAACATTATTTGAAAAATGTGTGTATTCATAAACAGATTTTGAAGCATGTATTCTGATAAAGAATAATACGGCACACGTGCCAAACATGATCGTAACTTGTCTATGTTGTGGATTTAACCTAGATCTCTAGATGAATGTAAACTGAAACGAAAAACAATGAAAATAGATTAATTGTCACAAAGGAGATTCAAACGAAATTAAAACAAAAGAAAGATGAACTGGCTGGTAAAGAGTCCAATAGAGAACGAATTAGGGTTTCTTGGAAGGAAAGAAATCGTCCTTGGACCTCAAGAAAATGCCCCAACCAGATCTGGAAAAACAGAACACAAAACAGATTTGTTAGAAATGATTTTAAAGACAAAAGCAAATTATTTTGTGCAAGAATATTTGAAACAATAAGAAAAGATTAAAATTCATAATTTTAATATGTTTCTTGATGGAACAAGATAGGAGAACGTCTCTCTTGAAGCAATTTTAACCTAGAACAAAAATCAATAAAATTAGTAAGCCAAAACAGTAAGAACTAAATTAAAATAAACAAGAAATGATAAATTAAGGCTAGAAAAGAGAAGATG
Organism: Gossypium rotundifolium; assembly: GCA_025506655.1. NCBI lineage: Eukaryota > Viridiplantae > Streptophyta > Magnoliopsida > Malvales > Malvaceae > Gossypium > Gossypium rotundifolium. The sequence goes on along the minus strand of CP106731.1, from coordinate 69,332,181 downwards.
ACGTCCTAAGAACCCTTGGAAACATTAAGAATCTACAACTCCTTTCAATGGCTCTAATTCCTCCTCTAAAAAAGAGATCTTGGCAAGAAAAAGCTTGAAAATAATTCCCACAACCTAAAAGGTTGTTAAAACAACTTCTAAAAGAAACTCAAGAGCAATTCTTGAAGAAAAACTCAAAGAATTATTATTAACTTAAAAAAACAAAAATCAATTGTTCATCTATAAGGGTAGAAGTCCATGCTACTCATAAGCCCCCAAAATAAGTTTTCCTAACCCTAGTGGAATAATTAACATGACAACTCATCAAGTAAAAAAAAAAATAATTCTAAGTGTGGACTTTTAATGGGAATTCAACCAAAGTAATTAAATGGACTCCTTGGGCTGAATTCTTACATGATAATCTACCTATTAAAATAAAATTGGACCTATAGTTTAAATATTTTACAATGTGGGCCACTTTGATAATTTGGCCTGATATTCAATTAAATGACTTTCCAAACTTCAGGATGGACTTGTTGACATATTAATGGGCCATTTTTTCAAGAACTTGATCTTATGATCCGTTTGCTCTCAAAATTGGCTCGTTCAAGCTCGTACATGAAATCCAATGTGCCTTGGCTGCAAGATTTGGTTTCTTGGACCAAGATTTCCAAGATTTGAAATCTTGGTTTTCTTGATTCTTGAAATTGCCTGAAACAAAAAAATTGGACCAAGATTCAGTTTCTTGATTTTCTTGAAAACAAGAAAGTGAATCTTAATTTTCTTTTTCTATCGTGTGCGCATCTAGGGCCTTAGTAACGAAGTCTTGGATGGTCTCGTTCAATCTTGCTCGAATTTACCTTCAACCTCGTTATTGGGCCTTGAAGAAATTTGAGCCCATCACATTCATAAGCTTTATTTTTGGCCTTGAGACTCGCACCATTCCCCCTTCCTCAATAAGATTCGTCCTCGAATCTCTAACTGCACAAAAAGAAAAGGGATTAGAATAAATAACAAAAAAATAAAAAATTACTTTCCTAAGCTTTCTTGTGAGCCAAAACTATCTCCAGGATCAAAGACATTATTTTAATCCTTCAAATTAGCTTCGATCATGGATGTCTCCTGTAAAATAAGGTGTAACAGCCCGTTTTTGGTAAAATCAGAATAGTGGTTTTGGGACCACAAATCTGAAATCAAAATATTTTTATTATTATTATTTTAATGTTTACAGTATGATTGAATGATGGTGTGAAAATTTCGTTAAGAAATTTTATCGTTTGGTTGGTCAATTTGATAAAAAGCACTAAATCACATAAAGTGTAAAAGTACTATTCTATTTGTTAAAGGTATCAAATACCTATGAAAATTAAAAGTAGAGGTCCTTATGTTGTAATTAGGCCATTAAAATAGTGGGTGGACAATTATGGGCTTATATTAAGTGAATTTTGATGTTTTAATTAAAGGATAATTTAGTAATTTATGTAATTAAGTTAATAAAATAAAACAAAAGCAAAGTTTGGGTGCTTTTCATCTTTTTATAGCCGAAACTAAGGGAGAAGAAACACCATTTTAGGGCTAACATTTGGCTAAGTATTTTTGCTCAATTAAGGTATGATTTTTGTCCCGTTTTTAATGATTTCTACGTTTTTGAGATCTTTGCAGCTAGGTCTAGCTAGCCCAGGGACTAATTTCCAAAATTGTTAAAGATTTTGAATGATTCCATTGATGAATACACGAGTATATTGATGTTTGATGATAGATTTTGAATAGTTGTTGATAGTTAAACAAGTTTTGTAAAGTGATTTTTAGTGAAAATGTAAAATAGAGATTAAATTGAGAAATGTGTAAAGTTAGTGGTTAAAAGGTGAAATAAATGAAAATTATGGGCTACTAGGGGCATTATGGTAATTCAGCTAGCATGGGTTAGTCTTGAATTTCATTAATTTGTGATTTTGTGAAATAAGGACTAAGTTGTGAAAATGTGAAGGTTTAGGGGTACAAGTGTAAATATAACACCCCTTACTTGTGTTCAACGCCAGAACAGGGTACAAGGCGTTACCGAACAATAACACTTGCAACTAAACAAATTTAAGGCATAAATTTTGATTTAAAATTTAAAACTTTTATCTTATCTCATCAAGTCCCTAAAATGGGCCTTCGAGGCCCAAAACATGCTTTGGGAGCGATTCGGGACTAAACCGAGAACCTTTAAAACTATTGGAACATTTAGAAAATTTCTTTATTTTGGAGAGTCACACGCCCGTGTGCTAGACCGTGTCCTCCACACGGCTGCGATACACGGCCGTGTCCCTGCCCGTGTGGTCTAGAAGTTGGCTATTTTCCAAGCCAATTTCTACCCTACCATGCCCATACTTGAGTATAACGTGAATGACACATTTCATGACATATTAAAGCTACCAAAACATCCACCACACACACGTAACAAGTCATAGCATACAATTTACTCAACTATGGAATGCATCATCATGAGTTTATAGCATAACCAATTTATTGGCCACATTAAATGGTCTTATACAACAATGAACTCCGAATATCATAGGTCATTATTCTAGGACAACTCATAGTAACATATACACATGACTAAGTTCCCTATACATGCCATAACCTTAAGTATAAAATCATCCATACCTAAATTGTAAGCTTGATAGTGTGAAAGGTTCTTCGGTGACTTCCAACCCGAGCTAACCTGAGTACATTATAAACACGGAAAAAAAGGGAGTAAGCTACAAAGCTTAGTAAGTATGTATGTAAATAATAAACAATTGATTACCATGCTTTTAACAATCCTTATTATAAGCTCTCAATATAATACCATCATTATTGCGTAAAATTTCACAATTCATTTATGTTCATCTTGAGCCTTTTACTCGAATTACAGTCACTAAATTATTTTATCCAGAGCTATGGAACTCTAAATTAAGATCTGCTAATTTTTCCTAAAACTCGACTCACATATCTTCTTACCATAAAATTTCCAGAATTTTTGGTTCAACCAATCATTACATTTTATTCTTTAAAGTCTCCCCTGTTTTGTTGTCTGATAGTTCCAACCCCTCTTCATTAAAAATTAATTATCTTATTGTACAAAACTTTAATAATGTTTCCATTTATTTCTCTTGAAAATAAGATCATTAGGAAATTCAAGAATATAAATTTTATCCCATGATTATTTTTGTAAAATTTTTAATGAATTTCCCAAGTCAGAACAGGGGATTCCGAAATCATTCTAACCCTATCTCACTAAAATATAAATATATCACCATATGAAATTCTTTTGCTTATTATGTTTCTTTTATGTAGAAATAGAGTTAATAAGCTTTAATTTCATATCCCATTCAACCTCTAATTCAATTTCTACTATTTTTGGTTATTTTTCAAAGTGATACAACTGCTGCTATCCAAACTGTTTTATTGATAATTTTACTCTTTCATGTTTTCTTTATATTAATTTTTCATTTACACATATATAACACCAAAGTATATCCATGGTTAGCGATTCCAATAACTAGTCATTATCAAATATTTACAAGCCATTCATTGGCCAATTTAACCTATATATCAACAACAAAGACTTGAACATATCATTTCTCAATTTAGTTTGGCCTAAAAGCCTTACACATGATCATCAATCACATTTACCACATATTCGTACATCATAAGCATGGACTTATAATCACAAGGACATTCTCATAGGTATAACTTACTCGTTTACATTCTCACCAAAATTCGATCACATACCGAGCACATTGTTCATGAGTGTATACATATATATATATGCACTTAATCGTCACATAATCACATTCATTTGCACTTTAGTCATTTTTTCGTTGAACACATCAGAATATTAACGGATACTCGAACGCTTGCACATACGTGCCACATATATGTAGCCGAATTATCACATTTCACATATATGCTCGTTCTCGAGCTATTTACATTTACATTCTCGGGTCTGCTTATACAAGCTGTCGGTCATATGTGACTACTCAGTGCTGCTCACACAAGTTGTCAGGTATCCACAACATATGCCGGATTACCCAGCCATTGGTAGAACCTATAAGACCAGCACCCGAATCACTTAACATTCACAGGTCTGCTCACACAAGCTATAGGTCAGACGTAGCTACAGTGTTACTCACACAAGCTGTCAAGTATCCGCAACATATGCAGAACTACCTAGCCACTGGTAGATGTACAAGACCAGCACCTAGACATCACACAATCACATAACACACATAGGCTCATTCTCGAGCTATTCACATTTACATTCTCGGGTCTGCTCACATAAGCTGTTGGTCATACGTAACTACCCAGTGCTGCTCACACAAGCTGTCAAGTATCCGCAACACATGTCGGGTTACCTAGGCACTGGTAGGACGTACTAGACCAGCACTCGAATTCACTTAGTCACAATTTCACATAGTTTTCACATTGTCACACTATGCCATGGTTTGTTCATGGTCTTTTCTGTCAAATTATCATTTAGCACTGAACAGAATAGTTCAACCCTGCATTTACTTGTTCAAAGATTACTTTTCAATATTCAAAAAATAATACGAGTAATTTCATAAATTATTCGTCAATTTGACAAAAAAACATTAATGTTTACCATACAAACTTACCTCGACTTAAAATGGCGAAAGGGACTGAGTCATCTAATATTCATCTTTCCCCTATTCTAAGTCCGAAACTCATTTTTCTTTATCTAAAATATCATATTTGACTTATTAAGTTATTATACTATTCAATTCAGTCCAAAAATCATATTATTAAAATTTACATTTTTGCCCCTAAACTTTGTCATATTTACACTTTTGCCTCTAGGCTCGTAAAATTATTTTTATTCAATTTCCTTGTATTTTAGGCCTCGTAGAACCATTTTCATAACTGTAGCAGTCCATAATTTGCATTCATTCACACATTTTCATACATTTTTCAACTTTTTACAAACTAGTCCTTTTATGCGATTTCATCGAAAATCACTTAGTAAAAGTTGTTTATTACACACCGAGCATTCATATTTTACCATTAGACATCAAAACACATGCATGTCATCCATGGGTAAATTTTTAAACACAAACCCTAGCTCAAAATAATGGTAGAAATAGCTAAACCGAGTTACGAGGATCTCAAAAATATAAAAAACATTAAAAACGGGGCTTTTATGCACTTACTATTGAGCTTAAAAGCTTGAAAATGCTAGCCATGGTGTCCATAGCAACATTCGACCAACACATGAAGAAGATGAACATGTTTTGGGCCTATTTTCCCTTTTTATTTCTTTTAATTACTAAATGACCAAAATGCACTTAATTAAAACATTTAGTATTTTATCCATCCTTAAGGACCTCCACTTTAAAAACCCATTTCAAATAAGTACCTTAGCTTCTAGAACTCACATTTTTCGCATATTGCAATTTAGTCCTAATTATCAAATTGGACACCTAATCGATAAAATTTCTTAACGAAAATTTCACACAATCATTCTATCACACTATAAACTTTAAAACTTAATCGTAATAAATTTTTCTACTTCAGATTTGTGGTTTTCAAAACCAAGGCCCTAAATCGGGCTGTTACAACTCTCCCCCCTTTAGGGGTTTTTGTCCCTGAAAATCTTACCAGAAGAAGTTGTTTCCAATTCTTATGAAACACTTTCACTAATTTCTCAGAATCACAAATCGATTTAGCTTCATATATCTCTTTCCAATAACCTTTGAAATTTAGCACACAGTGCCAGAGCATATCATCAAAGACCTAAATTATTCTCTTAGGAACACATATACTCAGTTGATCTGTCAAATAAGAACTCGTTAACTATTGAAACATTCATGCGAATTTCATCAAACGATGAACATTCTAGCAACATTTCCATTTAGGGATGGAGGTAATCCCAATATGAAATCTATAATGATTCAATCTGTAGTACACTAGTATTATCACTGACTATAATAGTCCTGAGTGGTCTTGATGTTAGGCTTACTTGCTAACAAATAGACATCTAAACATTAATTTGAAAATATCGTGGTACATACTCAATCACCAGAACATTTACTACATATCACTGCTCACCTTACTGCCCTTGAATAAAAGGCGTGCTACTTCTGAGCCTCGTACGAAAACTTCAGCATAAGTTCTGGATTCATTTGTACACAAATTTCATTTACTAACACATTCCTGAACCTCTCTACTCGTAAGGGAAAAAAACATCGCTTTAACTTTCAATATAGCTAAAATTAGATCCTCATTAATTAAGGTTAACCGTATAACCCATTCACAACATAAACAAAGATTCTTCCATTCAACATCTGTAATTATATCGGCTTTTCCAGAAATAAATTAATAACTACTAGCAATCTTCTAATAGCTAGGGTCTTTAACATTATCTTAACTTCAAATCTTTCTATAACATTCGTTACTTTAATCCTTGAAATCAGAGAACATGTGACACCTTTCGTCGAATAAACGATATCACCAAATTCTCAATATGAACATAAAAGTGACCTTCTCTAAATCACTCGTCAAACAATTCTCTTTTAATGTGGTATTAACCGTATAAAAATATGAACCATCACTTTACATTTTAGTACTATTTATACTCAGGTCATGCAATAATACTTAACTGAAAAACATAAATCTTTTTCTCAACTCAGGCTAAATCGAAATTGGTGATTCTGTTAATCATGTTTCAACTGTTTCTAACTTTACTAATAAGTAATACCACTAATTAGGCTTCTCAAGCGCGATGGTCCCCCTCCATTACACCACTTGATTAACATTAATATTTTTTGATTTTCACATTTACCAATGTTAGCTCAATTACAACTAGGAAGGACGATGTATATCCAAACCATCTTCCATTACTAATCATCACAATGCTGAACTTTGATAAAGCCATAACCATCGGATATTTTTAAAATCAAAATGCCAAAATAAAGTCAACATTTCAACTGTATAGATAAATAATATTCCAGCTATAAAACTATACTAAAATTTAAGAACACAACTCCTGCCAAATGATAAATACCTCAACAAGGTCTCAAAGTAATTTTGAAAGAAACATCACTCATCCACACTACAATCAATTATAACAGAAGCAACACAATCTTCTTGTACACTAAACAGAATAATGACCAGTAGGAACCGGTACAATCATCACACAAATTCTGTCATCATCTTTTCTTTAATAAAAGAAATGAATTACAAATGAATGATAGAAAAATGCCGAACATAATCCAAATAGGTCAACAAGGCCTTCGCCTACCTGTATCTTTAGCTATCGTACCCCTTGCGATAAAAGTTTTATTTGAAAATAAATAACCTCATATACCTTTGAGATTTATTGAACACATAATATACCCAGAAGGAACTAAGGTAGGTTACTCAAACTATAATCACTGCACTTAGCTATCGATACAATTTGAACATTATCTTACTGTCGGTTCTATCATCATTAGGTTTATATTATTCCATCCACTATCATAAACCAACTCAGAAAAACTTCCAATTAGTACATTCTTTAGGTATCATCCTGTATGTTTTGTTTCATCGAAGTTGACTTCTTTAACCTTAGCCTTGTATAATCCGAATGATCTTCAAAATGATTGAATATCTCTTTTAGTCTATACTTACTTATCGACTCATTCTTTTATCTGGCCACCATAATAGTTGATCCGCTACTAAATTCTTTAGTCTCTCATTTGTGAGTTCATTCAACATAAATCTCATAAAATTTCATCATAACACACCTGTTGTTTTAGGCAATTTAACACACATATTCATGTTACACAAAATTTCCGATTATCTTATTCAAACAGACGCGTTTATCTATACATTCCATAAATTTTGAAAAATTTTCTTATCGCATTCACCTAATCACACAAGTTAGGCATATTACATTATTTGAATGCCAAACAAACATGAATGCTTGTAATAATATAAACCTTCATTTAGTTTCACTTTCCCATATTAGTTTCATACATCAATTATCGAACTTTAAGTATCCATTTACAACATGTAATTTACTATCACATCCTGCCATACACAATATTTCTTTAATAAAATCATTCATTCAAGCTCAATTTCATGTTCACTACAAATTAATCCTTTAAATCCTCGTACACTTTCATTTACTACACTTGGTCAAATTAGAGAACGTCTTACGAAATTGGGTACTTCATTTTGCACAATATCATAGTTCAACTATGGTCTTTCACATATACACATATTACACACCGAAGCCATAGCCCAACTATGGTCTTATACGAAAATCACATAGTTACATTTTTCACATGTTGCCATGGTCAACCCATGGTCTTTATCATCAATTCATCACATGTCTCTAAACGAAAGTACCCGTTTCCAGCGTTCTACTCGGTTTACACATTTAATTCCTTTTTCATAACTTCTCAACATTTATAACATTTTATCTATTGCATAAAATCACCATAATTCATTGAAATACGACATTCAACCAGGACAGTAACATTGTACCCAAAATTCTCAAATTATGTTTATTTCATTTTATACATCATCACATGCATATTATGAACTCTTCTTCGTACCTTACCATATTTCAACTTATCTCAAAATCATTTTCAAACATTTCAGTGTTAATGTCAGCATTTTTGAAAATAGCTCGGTTGGAAAGCACCTCTGTCTCAACAAAATAATATTGTTAGAGCCCGGAGATATCACACTATCACGGTCCACATATGACATGTATAGCTAGACTCTTACTCATGCTAGGTTAGTTTGAGAACCGACTAAACCATAGCTCTAATACCACTAAATGTAACACCCCTTACCTGTGTTCAACATCGAAATAGGGTACGAGGCGTTACTGGAGTTACCGGACAATAACACTTGCAACTGAACAAATTCAAGTCGTAAATTTTCGTTTAAAATTTAAAACTTTTATCTTATCTCATCAAGTCCCTAAAATGGGCCTACGAGGCCCAAAACATGCTTTGGGAGTGATTCGGGACTAAACCGAGAACCTTTAAAACTATTAGAAGATTTAGAAAATTTCCTTGTTTTGGAGAGTCACACACCTGTGTGCTAGACCGTGTCCTCCACACGGCTGAGACACACGGTCGTGTCTCTGCCCGTGTGGTCAAGAAGTTGGCTATTTTCCAAGCCAATTTCTACCCTACCATGCCCATATTTGAGTATAACGTGAATGAAACATTTCATTACATATTAAAGCTACCAAAATATCCACCACACACACGTAACAAGTCATAGCATATAATTTACTCAACCATGGAATGCATCATCATGAGTTTATAGCATAACCAATTTATTGGCCACATTAAATGGTCTTATACAACAATGAACTTCGAATATCATATGTCATTATTCTAGGACAACTCATAGTAACATATACACATGACCAAGTTCCCTATACATGCCATAACCTTAAGTATAAAATCATTGATACCTAAATTGTAAGCTTGATAGTGTGATAGGTTCTTCGGTGACTTTAAACCCAAGCTAACCTGAATACATTATAAACACGAAAAACAACGGAGTAAGCTATAAAGCTTAGTAAGTATGTATGTAAATAACAAACAATTGATTACCATGCTTTTAACAATCCTCATTATAAGCTCTCAAGATAATACCATCATTATTGCATAAAATTTCACAATTCATTTATGTTCCTCTTAAGCTATTTACTCGAGTTATAGTCAATAAATTATTTTTATCCAGAGCTACGAAACTCCAAATTAAGATCCGCTAATTTTCCCTGAAACTAGGCTCCCATATATTCTTACCATAAAATGTCCAGAATTTTTGGTTCAACAAATCAGTACATTTTATTCTTTAAAGTCTCCCCTGTTTTGCTGTCTAACAACTCTGAACCCTCTTCACTAAAAATTAATTATCTCATTGTATAAAACTTGAATAACATTCCTGTTTGTTTATATTGAAAATAGACTCATTAAGAAATTCAATAATATAAATTTTATCCCATGATTATTTTTATACAATTTTTAATGAATTTCCCAAGTCAGAACAGGGGATTCCAAAATCATTCTGCTCCTGTCTCACTAAAATTCAAATATCTCACCATATGAAATTATTTTGCTTATTCTGTTTCTTTTATGTAGAAATAGAGTCAATAAGCTTTAATTTCATATCTCATTATGCCTCTAAATCAATTTCCACCATTTTTTGGTGATTTTTCAAAGTGATACAACTGCTGCTGTCCAAACTATTTTAGTGCTAATTTTACTCTTTCATGTGTCCTTTATATTAATTTTTCATTTACCCACATATAACATCAAAGTATATCCATGGTTAGCCATTCTAATAACTAGTCATTATCAAATATTTACAAGCCATTCATTGGCCAATTTAACCTATACATCAACAACAAAGACTTGAACATATCATTTCTCAATTTAATTTGGCCTAAAAGCATCATACATGATCATCAATCACATTTACCACATATTCATACATCATAAGCATGGACTTATTTATAATCACATGGTCATTCTCATACGTATAACTTACTCGTTTACATTCTTACCAAAATTCAATCACATACCGAGCACATTACTCATGAGTGTATACATACATATACCGGCACTTAATTGTCACATAATCACATTCATTTGCACTTTAGTCATTTTCGTATTGAACACATCAGAATATTAATGGATACTCGAAATGCTTGCACATATGTGCCACATGTATGTAGTGAAGCTACCTCTTATCACATTTCACATATATGCTCGTTCTCGAGCTATTCACGCTTACATTCTTGGGTCTGCTCACACAAGCTGTCGGTCATATGTAACTACTCACTACTGCTCACACAAGTTGTCAGGTATCTGAAACATATGCCGGATTACCCAGCCACTGGTAGAACTTATAAGACCAGCACCCGAATCACTTAACATTCACGGGTCTACTCACACAAGTCTGTCAGACGTAGCTACACAGTGCTGCTCAAACAAGCTGTCAGGTATCCACAACATATGCAGGACTACCTAGCCACTGGTAGATGTACAAGACCAGCACCCGGACATCATATAATCACATAACACACATAGGCTCATTATTGAGCTATTCACATTTACATTCTTGGGTCTGCTCACACAAGCTGTCGGTCATACATAACTACTCAGCGCTGCTCACACAAGCTGTCAGGTATCCACAACACATGCCGAATTACCCAGCCACTGGTAGGATGTACTAGACCAGCACCCGGATTCACTTAGACACAGTTTCACATATTTTCACATTATCACACTATGCCATGGTTTGTCCATTGTCTTTTCCGTCAAATTATCATTTAGCACTAAACATAATAGTTCAACCCTGCGTTTTCTTGTTCGAACATTACTTTACAAATATTCAACAAATAATACGAGTAATTTCATAAAATTATTCATCAATTTAACAAATAAAAATTAATATTTACCATACGAACTTACCTCGACTTAAAATGGCGAAAGGGATCGAGTCGTCCAATATTCGTCTTTCCCCCGTTCTAAGTCCGAAACTCATTTTTCTTTATCTAAAATATCACATTTGACTTATTAAGTTATTATACTATTTAATTTAGTCCAAAAATATATTATGGAAAAATTATATTTTTGCCCCTAAACTTTTCATTTTTACACTTTTACCCCTAGGCTAGTAAAATGATTTTTATTCAATTTCCTTGTATTTTAGGCCTAGCCGAACCATTTTCATAACTGTAGTAGTCCACAATTTTGCATTCATTCACACATTTTCATACATTTTTTAACTTTTTACAAATTAGTCCTTTTATGCGATTCCATCGAAAATCACTTAGTAAAAGTCATTTATTACACACCGAGCATTCATTTTCTACCATTAAACATCAAAACACATGCATTTCATCCATGGATAAATTTTTAAACACAAACCCTAGCTCAAAATAATGGTAGAAATAGCTAAACCGAGTTACGGGGATCTCAAAAATATAAAGAACATTAAAAACGATGCTTGGATGCACTTACTATTGAGCTTGAAAGCTTGAAAACCCTAGCCATGGTGTCCATAGCAACATCCAGCCAACACATGAAGAAGATGAACATGTTTTTAGCCTATTTTTCCTTTTATTTCTTTTAATTACCAAATGACCAAAATGCCCTTCATTAAAACCTTTAGTATTTTATCCATCCTTATCCATTTCTGTCCAAAGTAAAATATAATACTCTAATTTCCATTTAAGGACCTCCACTTTAAAAACCCATTTCAAATAAGTACCTTAGCTTCTAGAACTCACAATTTTCACATATTACAATTTAGTCCTAATTATCAAATTGGACACACAATCGATAAAATTTCTTAACAAAATTTCACAAAACCATTCTATCACACTATAAACTTTAAAACGTAATCAAAATAAATTTTTTACTTCGAATTTGTGGTTTTCGAAACCACTATTCTGTTTAGGCCCTAAATTGGGTTGTTACAGTAAATGTCTCTTAAAGAGTGTTTTAGACTAAATTGAATGGATAGATAATTGAATAAGTTAATTTTAAATATATTTAGATCAAGAAAAGAAAAATACAGGCTTGGATCAGGGAAAGGATATCGACTAATCGACTTGATTTTCTATTTTAGCATCCGAGGTAAGTTCGTATGTAATAAGCAGTATTACAATTATGCTTTAAATGCTTTGATATTGCATAAATTGTGTATATGAGATTGTAGTCATGTTTGACGATGATTCGATATATATGGCACTTAGTGTGCGATTCGAAATAACTTTGGCTATATACGGCACTTAGTATGTGATTCGGAATAGCTTCGACTATATATGGCACTTTGTGTGCGATTTGGAATAGCTTCGGCTATATATGGAACTTAGTGTGTGAGACCGAGATAGCTTCGGCTATATAAGGAAATTAGTGTGCGAGATTATAATAGCTTCGGCTATGCATTGGTACTTAGTGTACGAGATATCGAGTATTCGACAATATTCCAAAAAGGTATGAGTTCGTTACGAATTTGTACAGGTGTGTACATGTAAAGTATGAAATTCAAATAGAAAAGGTTATGAATTTACATATAAGCATATGAATAAGCATATGGAAGGTTTGTTATTATCATGAATTATATGTTAAATGGTTCAAATTGATGATTTGTGTATTATGAATTGTTGAGTATATTTAGTACGAACTTACTAAGCCTTATAGGTTACCTTGTTTGTTTTTCCTGTGTTTTATAGTGAATTAAAAGTTAGCTTGGATTCGGGGATCGTTAGAGATTACGTCACACTATCCAACCATCTCTTTGGTAATTTTGATGTCATTTTTTGGTCATATGGCATATATAAGATTATGGTTGTTTTTTATATGTATTTTGGAAGTAAGAGTTGCCATTTGAAATGGTTTATGAATGGTCATGTTAGTTTATATTTATATAGTCATGAGACTTGGTTTAATTTAGCTAGTTTGATTATGTATTTATAAATGTGCATATGGTTTATATTAGGTGATAGAAGTTGATTTCGCAATGTCCTTGATAGTTGGTGTTATAGTTGTCAAATGATTAATAATAGAAAAGCTATGTGCTTGTAGATTGATATATAATGTTACTTGGAAATAGTTGATGAATTGAGGATGCTGTAATTGTGATTTAGGCTAAGAAATACTTAGATGAAATGGTAAAAGTTATATTTGATTTGCTTGTTTTGGGTTGCCTATTATGCTTTGTTTTGGTGCCATATGTGTAGGTGAAGGTATGTACCAAATGTGATGAAAAAATGGCTTCGTAAATAGCCTATTTTGTCCACACGGCAGAGACACAGGCGTGTGTCTTAGCCATGTGTGACACACGGTCATGTTACACTCGTGTGTCCCCTGGTATTGAAATTGAAATGAAGTCAGTATGCTCCAACAATCACACACACGGGCGTGTGATCGGCTGTGTTGTACAAGTTAGTATACCCCCTAATTGGCACACGGCCTAACACACGGGCGTGTGACTTGGCTGTATTGCATAAGTCAGTATACCTTACAGGTTTGGCATGGCCTAACACACGGCCTGTCACACGGTGTGTGCGGCCACTTCGAAGGGCAGACGGGCTAGACACACGGGCATGTGGTTGGCCGTGTGGCCCAAGTCAGTATGTACCTTTTATTTTCACACGGCCTGTGACACGGACGTGTCTGGTGGTCGTGTGAGACACATGGCCTGGCCACACAGACGTGTGTCCCTTATTTGTAACAAAATTTTCTAAGTTTCACGAAAATTTCCTGAGTTATCGGTTTAGTCCCAAACCACTCCTAAAGCATGTTTAAGGCCTCGAAGGCTCTTAATAGGGACAAATTGATTGAGATTGAATGGTGAATGATTAAATTGAATAACTGTATGTTAAATAGTTGTTTAATTATTTTGTAAGTCCAGTAATGCTCCGTAACACTATTCTGGTGTTGAATATGGGTGAGAGGTGTTACATTTATTTGTATCAGAGCTATTGCTTAGTCGATTCTAGGACTAACGTAGCGTGTGTGAGAGTCTAGCTATACATGCCATATATAAATTGTGATAGTGTGATGACTCTTGACATCTAAAATGTATTTTTATATAGCAAATGGATCCCAATCGAGCGATACCTGTTGAGGTTGAAAGTAATGCGCCTGCTCCCTCACAAGGGACAACGCCGTCTAAATCTAGACCTATAACAGACAGTCAGGGAGGAGAGGTTAAAAAAGCCTTCTTCCAAATGATGAATGAGTGGTTCACACAATACATTCATACAAATTCGGCTGCTCAACAACCTCCACTCTTTCTAATCCCCAAACGGTTCTCTTATCTCCTCAAGAATTGAGCTTTTAAGATTGAACAAGCCTCCAGTTGATAAGATCCGTAAACACGGGGCTGAAGAGTTCAAAGCCAATGTTGATGATGACCCTGAAAGGGCTGAGTTTTGGCTGGAAAATGCGATTAGAGTGTTTGATGAACTTTCTTGCACACCGGCTGAATGTTTAAAGTGTGCTATATCCCTTCTGAGAGACACTGCATATCAGTGGTGGAATACGTTAGTATCAGTGGTGCCGAGGGAGAGAGTTACTTGGGAATTCTTTCAGACTAAATTCTGTAAGAAATACATCAGTCAATGGTTTTTGGATCAAAAGCATAAAGAATTTCTAGAACTAAAATAGGGCCATATGACCGTAACCGAGTATGCAAAAGAATTTGTGCGATTAAGTAAATATGCTCAAGAGTATGTTTCTACCGAAGAGATTATGTGCAAGTGGTTTGTGATGGGTTAAACAAAGATATTAAACTCTTGGTCTAGATATTAGATTTGAAAGAGTTTGTTGTGTTAGTTGAACGAGCTTGCAAAGCCGAAGACTTTAATCGAGAAAAGAGAAAGGGTGATTCAAAGGCAAGAGACTCTAGGAAGAAATCGATCAGTAAACCTTATCATTCCTTGTCGAAGAAATACAGAGACTATTTTAACCGATCTACCACTTCAGTGGGATATCAGAATAGAGATCGTAGAAAGTAATACACTAGCCCTAAAGCTCAAGCACATCAGTATCTAGTGTTTGGCAACATGAATGACGTTAAACTCGAGTGTCAATAATATGGAAAAAGACATTTTAGAGATTGTTGTGTGAAAAATAATAATAGATCTTGTTACAGTTGTGGTTCACGAGATCATTTTATCAGATATTGTCCAGAGATAAATAAAAAAGAAAAATCTCAGAATGCAAGAATGAGCAATACGACTGAGAGAGGGAGACTACCGAGGAATACGAGAAATGTATCTAGTGGTAGAGGTATGACTAGGGACTCAGTTGTGAGATTCAAGGCTAGAGCACCTGTTAGAGCCTACGCTATTTGCGCTCGCTAAGAAGCCTCATCCCCAGATGTTCTTACCAGTACATTCTCTTTTTACGATACTAATGTGATTGCTTTAATTGATCCTGGATCGACTCATTCGTATATATGTATGAATTTGGTATCTAATAAGAGTTTGCTTGTCGAGTCTACTAAGTTTTTGATTAAATTATTGAACCTAATGGGTAAGGATGTTCTAGTTGATAAAGTTTGCAAGAACTATCCTTTAATGACTCGGGTTACTATTTTCCAGCTAAATTGATGCTTTTGCCATTTGATGAGTTCGATGTAATTCTGGGAATGGATTGATTGACTCTATAAGATGCTGTTGTGAATTGTAGATGAAAGATTATAGAATTGAAGTGTCAAAATTGTAACGCTCCAAAAATATAGGGTCTTAAATTTTGCATGTCCTGACACAAGTTGCTTGTTTGCTTTAATGGCTAAGTGATTTGGGTGTGTTTGGGAGTGTTTGGGAAGTCTTGGGTTCAAACCTAGGCTTTAGCAAAATTTTTATTTTTAAGTGAATAAGGCCCTTGGTTCTGAAGAGTAGGCTTTAAGAATAATTGTGGCGGAATTATGTCACAAAGAAGCTTATGGTCCAGTGGTAGGTGGCGAGTTTTTAATGCTAGGGGACTTGAGTTCGAGTCCTAGTTTGTGTAATAAAGGGATCAAATTTTGATACCTTGCACGACTGGAATTTGTGTTTCAGTAAAATTCTGATTGATGAGATGTTGAAGTGATATGTGGAGGATTTCAAGGAGAGGATTGGCGGAGACATTTTAGGAGGAACAATGGGAGTTTGGGTTGTTGAAGGTTGTTGCCAAATTTGCTAAGGGAAAAATAGAGTATTCAGTTTTGGTCATTTCTTGAGTGTTGGTATTCTTTTCATTTGTTTATTGGTCAAATACTGAGTTTTCGAGAACTCTCTTCTTTGCTTTTTGGTGCAACGTGAGTTGGTCTTTTGGTCTATGGTGTGAAAGCCGAACCTTATTTTACCATTAGGGTACTTTGGGCAATTTGGTTTCTTTTCTCTATTAGCCGAATACCCCTTTTGTTTTCTTCAATCACTTCACATTATCAGCCGAATCTCTACTCATCTTTTTCTCTCCATTTCCTTTCCCTTCTCTTCCCATTCAGTTAGCCTTGGTCGAATGTCCTGCTCACATCTTTGGTTTCATTGATTAGTTCTCATTGACCAAACTCACCGTACCATCCCCTCTCTGTCTATTTTTTGACTTCTTTATTGTGTTTAAACGAGTTTGTTCTTCTACTAACCATTGGGGTGGTCGCATACTCTACTTATTTTCTCTCTAAATCTCGATTATTTCCATACACTGCCGGTGGTATATTGAGTTGATATCTACAAGAGATCCTGACAAATCGATAGGTATTCAAAAGTTCCCTCTCTTGTTCTCTATTATTGTGATATGTGAGCGAATCTGTTTCCTTCTATTTTTTCTCTAAAAGTCGAATGTTTCTGCTACTCATGGTCTTTAATTGGGATCCCTTCCTCTTGGTGTGGTGATCATTGGGTTTTAGGTATTCCCAAGGAGGGGACAAGTACAGAAGTTACTCAAGATGTCAAACACTATCTTCCATTATTCAATTAAGGTAAACATAGTACCTTACCTTTTGAATAGGTCGAATATCTCTATATATTTCTGTAAGACTAATATTCAGGGATTTAACCACAGTTATGATTGGTCTCATCTATTAAAATATTTTTTTATCACAGTTATCGACAAGAAAAGTGTGATCGGTTTTAGCCCACGAGTTAAAAGGAACAAGTCGTAGTTCGTTCAATCAATGTAAGGTAGAAAGTGCCTTTTAGGGAACAAATTTGATAAGAGGGTGTTTTACCCTAACATACTAAGGACTAACATTGGGTCTCGATGATTCTAGGTTGGGTGCTCATAGATCTTGGAACGACTCCGTAAAAAGGTGTGTAATCACACTATCTTCGCTATGAATCAGCGAGAGCTGAAAAGTCAAAACTTCGACATTTGAGGCCTCACGAGCGTGCGATTGCTCGTGTGGAAGAATCAAACCCACAATCGAGGGTGGTAGACTGAAGAGGCCATTATGAGTGTTCTCATGCACTTGGGTCGTTACAGGCCTCGTTAGGCCTAAATGGGCCGTGTGGGCTCAATAGACTCATGGGCCCCACACGGATAAAATTTATGAAAAGTGGTAGAAATTGGATTGGGCTATGTAGATCATATAGCCGTGATTGAATTTAGGCCAAATGGACCACACGAGCGTATAGGCCCATTTGGGCCGAATATTAGGCTTTGGGCCCATTTACACTGTCAACCAAATGAATTATTTGCGTCGCTCGAGGTGACTGTAGGCCTTCAAAAAGGTCGTTAACTATACCGAGACCCCTAGGGAGTAAAATGACTGAAATACCCCTAGTGAATAAAATGACCAAAATACCCCTAAAGGGCAAAATTTTCGCTTTACCCCTAATACATGAAATGACTATTTTACCCTTAGAGATATATTGAAAGATGAAAATATGTACTGTATGACTGTACTGAGTAGGACATGTTGCATACACAAAATATTTATGACATGGCATACTGCATGGTGTTTGGGATTCTGTTATGGAGGAAGTAATGTTATTGGTGGCTCTGCCACACATACTGATATTGGTGGCTCTGCCACAATTACTGTTACTGGTGGATTTGCCACATATACTGTACTAGCAGCTCTGTTGCGTTATTATTATTGGCAGCTATGTTGCAATGTTGGTGTGAGGGCTGGGTGGGTCGACTTTGTCCCCACATGGTGTGTTAGGTTGGTACGGGTGGTGTGCTAGCTGGATTGGGGTGGGTTTGCATACTTGCACCATCTTGATCATCAGATCGGGATTAGGCCCTGCTGTGTGATCAGATTGGGCTAAGGCTCACACTGTACTATTACTGCATGATAGGGGATTACACACTGAGTTCTCATAACTCACCCTTTTCTGTTAATTGTGCAGGTAATCCCCAGCCTTAGATGATTTGGAGCTATGAGGGACTCAGAGGTGGCTACACGTTTGCTAATATTCTATTCTAGACTAGTTATTTAAATTTTTATATTGGGTTAATGTTTATGTAATAAGGCCTCTGGTGTTTTTAATATATTTTAATTGGGTTTTAATTTCTTATTTTGAAACCGCCAAACTGATACAAATAAGTTTTCAAAAATAATAACTGTTTTAAAAGACCAACGCACATTTTCAAAACTTCAAAATGACATTAATTAAAATAGCTTCCGTATGTTTTTAACCAACTAAGAAACCAACAAAAGCAAACATGACAATCGTTTTAATAAGTGGTTTTTCCAACTTAATGATTTACCAAATGTTTTTCCAAGCAATAAAAACTAAATGAGTTCTTCACTTAAAAAACGGTTTTCTATAAACAAGCCTTGATTTCGAAAGACACTTCAATGTGACACAGCAGATTCGGTCGTAATGTCTAGGCCGAATTTGGGGTGTTACAAGAATAATGAAATTCTTCAGATTGAATCAAATGAATCGAATGAATTGCCTATTGTGATTTCATCTATGTCAGCCCAGAGATGTGTGAGAAAGGGTTGTGAAGCTTATCTTGCTTATTTTTTGGGTACAAAAGTGTTTGAATCAAAGATTGAATCAGTGCCAGTTGTATGTGAATATTCGAATGTGTTTCCTGAAGAATTGCTGGGGTTGCCACCTATTAGAGAGGTTGAATTTGCTATTGAATTGGTACTGATATCTATAGGTCCGTATAGAATGGCTCCGATAAAATTAAAAGAGTTGAAAGCCCAGTTGTAAGAGTTAACAGATAGAGGTTTTACACGATCAAGTTTTTCACCCTGGGGTGCACCAGTATTGTTCATAAAGAAGAAAGACAAGTCAATAAGAATGTATATTGATTATCGTCAGCTCAACAAGGTTAAAATAAATAATAAATATCCGTTGTTAAGAATAGACAATTTGTTTGATCAGTTGAAAGGTGCAACAGTGTTTTCAAAGATTGATTTGAGGTCTAGTTATTATCAGTTGCGAGTTAAAGACTCAGATGTGTTGAAAACTGCATTCAGAACGAGGTATAATGCCTTTTGGACTAACTAATACTCCTGCCATTTTTATGGATTTGATGAATCGGATCTTTAGACCGTATTTAGACAGATTTGTTGTTGTGTTTATTGATGATATTCTGATCTATTCACAAGATGAGTCTGAACATGCCAAGCATTTAAAGATTGTGTTGTAAACTTTGAGAGATAAGCAACTGTATGCTAAATTTAGCAAATGTGAGTTTTGGCTCTAGAAAGTTGGATTTTTGGGACATATAGTTTCGGCAGATGGCATTCGAGTTTATTAGAGCAAGATTTTAGCGGTTATTGACTAAAAACCACCTAGAAATGTATCTGAGGTCAGAAGCTTTCTAGGATTAGCGGGTTACTATCACGTTTTGTTAAAGGATTCTCGATGATTGCTACACCGATGACCAGACTGCTACAGAAAGATGTAAAGTTTGAATGGTCCGTAAAATGTCAATAAAGCTTTGATCAATTGAAAGCATCGTTAACTGAGGCACTAGTGTTGGTTCAACCTGAGTCAGGTAAAGAATTTGTGATTTACAGCTGACACGACACTAAATGGTTTGGGTTTCGTACTGATGCAAGAGGGAAAAGTGATAGCTTATGCTTCCAAACAATTGAAGCCGCATGAAAAGAACTGTACAACGCACGATTTAGAGTTGGCCACTATAGTTTTTGCATTAAAATTTTGGCGTCATCATTTGTACGGAGAAAAATGTCACATCTTTACTGATCATAAGAGTTTAAAGTGTATTATGACTCAGAAAGATCTGAATTTGAGACAACGGGGATGGCTCAAACTTTACGAGTTAGTGATTGATTATCATCCTAGGAAAGCGAACGTAGTTGCTGATGCTTTGAGTAGAAAGTCATTATTTTCTTCGTGTAATGAGTACAAAGTTAGCTTTGTTTGATGATGGTTCGATTGTAGCTGAGTTGAAAGCGAGACCGCTATTCCTTTAGCAAAGTGAAGCCCAAAAATGTTATAAATAATTGCAAGTTAAACGAGTTCAATGTGAGTCGACTTCTGATTCAGAATTTCAAATCGGATCTAATTATTGTTTAATGTTCTGAGGTAGAATTTGCGTCGAGAAATCCTGAGCTTATTCAGAAGATTTTAAACGAAACACATAATGGTTGTTTATCCGTACATCCGAGAAGCATTAAAATGTACAATGAATTGAAATAGTTATATTGGTGGTCATGTATGAAACAAGACATTTCAAAGTTTGTATCGAGATGTTTAGTTTGTCAGCAAATGAAAGCAGAGTATCAAGTGCCTTCAGGTTTGCTTTAGCCTATGATGATACTGGAGTGGAAATGAGATAGAGTGACTATGGATTTCGTATCGGGATTACCCCTGTCTCCGAAAAAGAAAGATGCAATTTGGTTTGTGGTTGATCGATTGACGAAATCCACACATTTCATTCTGGTATGTACTGAGTATTCACTTGATAGATTAGCTGATTTGTATATTGCTGAGATCGTTAGATTATACGGGGTGCCAATTTTGATTATTTCAGATAGATATCCGAGGTTTACGTCGCAATTTTGGAAGAAATTGCAAGAAGCTTTAGGTACGAAGTTAAACTTTAGTACAGCTTTTCATCCGCAAATTGACGGACAGTCTAAGTGTGTAATTCAGATTCTCGAAGATATGCTCCGATGTTGTGTTTTAGAGTTCGAAGGCAATTGGGAGAAATATTTGCCGTTAGTTGAATTTGCATATAACAACAGCTTTCAATCGAGCATAAAGATGGCACCGTATGAAGCATTGTATGGTCGTAAATGTTGAACCCCATTATATTGGACTGAACTTAGTGAGAAATAGATTTACGGGGTTTAATTTGATTAGAGAAACCGAAGAGAAAGTGAAAATAATTCGCGATTGTTTGAAAAGCAGCTTTAGATCGTAAAAAATCGTACGTGTTGAAACGAAAAGATATTGAATTTCAAATTGGTGACAAAGTGTTTTTGAAATTATCTCCGTGGAAGAAAATCCTTAGATTTGGTCGGAAAGGTAAGTTGAGTCCGTGTTTCATTGGGTCGTACGAGTCATCGAAAGAATAAAGCCAGTGGCATATCGACTAGCTTTAACATCAGAGTTAGAAAAGATCCATAATGTGTTTCACATATCGATGTTGCGTTGATATAGATCGAATCCCTCACATGTGATTTCTCCAACAGAGATTGAGCTTCAGCCTGATATGACGTATAACGAAGAACCGATCAGAATTTTAGCTTGAGAGAACAAAGAGTTGAGAAATAAATGCATAGCTTTAGTAAAAGTCTTATGGCAACGTCATGGCATCGAAGATGCTACGTAGGAGCCCAAGGAAGCTATGAAAAAATAGTACCCTAACCTATTCACTTGTAAGATTTTCGGGGACAAGAATCCCTAAGAAGGGATAGTTGTAATAGCATATTTTTGGTCAAATTGGAGCAGTGGTTTCGGGACCACAAATTCAAAGTCAAAATATTTATTTTATTATTATTTACAGTATGATTGAATGATGGTGTGAAAATTTCGTTAAGAAATTTTATCGTTTGGTTGGTCATTTTGATAAAAAGGACTAAATTACGTAAAGTGTAAAAGTATTGTTCTATTAGTTAAAGGTATCAAATACCTATGAAACTTAAAAGTAGAGGTGTAATTAGGCCATTAAAATAGTGGGTGGACAATTATGAGCTTATATTAAGTGGATTTTGATGTTTTAATTAAAGGATAATTTATTAATTTATGTAATTAAGTTAATAAATAAAACAAAAACAAAGTTTGGGTGCTTTTCATCTTCTTCTAGCCGAAACTAAGGGAGAAGAAACATCATTTTATGGTTAACATTTGGCTAAGGCTTTTTGCTCAATTAAGGAATGATTTTTGTCCTGTTTTTAATGATTTCTACGTTTTTGAGATCGTTGAACTAGGTCTAGCTAGCCCAGGGACTAATTTGCAAAATTGTTAAAGATTTTGAGTGATGCCATTGATGAATACATGAGTATCTTTATGTTCGATGATAGATTTTGAATAGTTGTTGATAGTTAAACAAGTTTTGTAAAATGATTTTTAGTGAAAATGTAAAATAGGGATTAAATTGAGAAATGTGTAAAGTTAGTGATTATAAGGTGATATAAATGAAAATAATGGGCTGTTAGGGGCATTATGGTAATTTGATAGCATGGGTTAGTCTTGAATTTCATTAATTTGTGATTTTATGAAATAAGGACTAAATTGTGAAAATTAAAAAGTTTAGGGGCAAAAGTGTAAATATGCCTTAAAGAGTGTTTTGGACAAAATTGAATGAATAGATAATTGAATAAGTTAAATTTGAATATATTTAGATCAATAAATGCGAAATACGGACTTGGATCGGGAAAAAGATAAAGTTATCGACTAATCGACTTGATTCGCCGTTTTAGCATCCGAGCTAGGTTCGTATGTAATAAGCATTATTACAATTATGCTTTAAATGCTTTGATATTGCATAAATTGTGAATATGATATTTTAGTCATGTTTGACGACCATTCGGATATATATGGCACTTAGTGTGCGATTCGGAATAACTTCGGCTATATATGGCACTTAGTGTGCGAGACCGAGATAGCTTCAGCTATATAAGGCACTTAGTGTGTGAGATTATAATAGCTTCGGCTATGCATTGGTACTTAGTGTGTGAGATATCGAGTATTCGATAGTATTCTGTAAAGGTATGAGTTCGTTACGAATTTGTACAGGTATGTACATGTAAAGTACGAAATTCAAATAGAAAAGGTTATGAATTTACATATAAGCATATGAATAAGCATATGGAAGGTTTGTTATTATCATGAATTATATGTTAAATGGTTCAAATTGATGATTTGTGTATTATGAATTGTTGAGTATATTTAGTACGAGCCTATTAAGTCTTTTAGCTTACCTTGTTTGTTTTTTTCCTGTGTTTTATAGTGAATTAAAAGCTAGCTCGGATTCGGAGATTGTCAGACTATGTCACACTATCCAATGATCTCTTTGGTACTTTTGATCTCATGGTTTCGTCATATGACATGTATAAGATTATGGTTGATTTTTATATGTATTTTGGAAGTGAGAGTTGCCATTTGAAATGTATTGTGAATGGTCATGTTAGTTTGTATTTATATAGTTATGAGACTTGGTTTAATTTAGCTAGTTTGATTATGTATTTATAAATGTGTATATGGTTTATATTAGGTGATGGAAGTTGATTTCGCAATGTCCTTGATCGTTGGTATTATAGTTGTCAAATGATTAATAATGGAAAAGCTATGTGCTTGTGGATTGATATATAATGCTACTTGGAAATAGTTGTGGATTGAGGATGTTGTAATTGTGATTTAGGCTAATAAATTCTTAGATGAAATGGTAAAAATTATATTTTATTTGGTTGTTTTCGGTTGCCTATTATGCTTTGTTTTGGCGCCATATGTATAGGTGAAGGTATGTACCAATGGGATGGCAAAATGGCTTGGTAAATAGCCTATTTTTGTCCACACAGGCAGAGATAGGGGCGTGTGTCTCAACTATGTGTGACACACGATCATGTTACACGGCCGTGTGTCCCCTTGTATTGAAATTAAAATGAAGTCAATATGCTCCACATGGTCACACACACGGGCGTGTGATCGGTCGTGTGGTACAAGTCAGTATACCCCCTAATTGGCACACCGCCTAGCACATGGGTGTGTGACTTGGACGTGTTGCATAAGTCTGTATACCCTAAAGGTTTAGCACGGCCTAACACACGGCCTGACACAAGGGCGTGTGTGGCCACTTCGAAGGGCACACGGGCTAGACACACGGGTGTGTGGTTGGTCGTGTAACCCAAGTCAGTATGTACCCCCTGTTTTCATACGACTTGTGACACGGGCGTGTGTCCCTTGTTTGCAAAAATTTCTAAGTTTTACAAAATTTCTTCAGTTATCGATTTAGTCCTGAACCACTCCTAAAGCATGTTTAAGGCCTCGTAGGCTCTTAATAGGGACAAATAGATTGAGATTGAATGATGAATGATTGAATTGAACAATTGTATGTTTAATAGTTGTTTAATTGTTTTGTAAGTCCGGTAATGCTCCGTAACCCTATCCTGACGTTGAATATGGGTGAGAGGTATTACACAAGGTATCAATACTAAACAAAGAAATGTTATGCACATAATTGTTCAAATAAAAATTAATTGTAACTTTCTTTGAATATGCATGGTCATTCATAAAAATTTCCAAAGATTAGTCAATAATTTCACATAATAATCAAAATCCAAAAGTTTAATATTATTATTTAAAAATTCTTATTTAAAGTCTAAGGTAGAAAATTTTTTTGTACGATCAAATGCATAAAGTTTTTTAATAAACCTATTGAATACAAGAAAAGTAACATTGACATACCTAGATAAACCCATAAAATCAATTGAACTTTCAGACCAAGGTTTAATAAAATTTGACCAACAATAAAAGATGTTGTAAGGAAATATTTTACAAATAAAAATAGTAGCATACTTATAAAAAACATTCAAGGTATGCCTTCTTAAATTAATTTCTAATGTTTTCTTACCTTTCTTGCCTTGTAGCACTTGTGGAGAAGTATCGATGTTCAACTTACCTCTCTCCCATAAGTAAAATCGTGGATCGATGGTAGAGTAATTTAATTGGAAGTCCGTCAATGGATCCTTGAAATCTAGTAATAATGAAACACCACTAAACAAATTTGACTTAGGGTTAGTTAAAACATAATCATTCCTCACTTTTGTATGGGCATTTCTTGATTTTCTTTTTCTTTTTCTTTTTCCACTTGAGAACTCTCCAATTTTATCTCATATGGATTTTCACTTACCAACCATCAAGTAGACTTTTATCACTCAAGGTCTCTTTTCTCTCGGTCTTTTCACATGATTCTACCTCACTTCCCATATCCCCTTCACAAGTATTATGAATATTTAATTCAGTACAATACATCTCAGTAGGAGAACATGATGTTTCTATCTCATCTAACTCAATAGATTCAAGGAAAAAAAAAATATCATTATCATCTTTTTTCGATTCACAAAGTTTGCCATCACAAATATCTTTTTTCTAGAGTATGAGTCAACAAAAGGTACAAAGTCATACTTACTTTCTTCTCTTGTTGGATATTTAATTGAACATTGGAAACCTTTATGATCTTTTGAACTACACCAATAACATTGCACAAAATGTGATAGCTCAATTGTATTCCTCCTTTCGTTTGGCCATCTCCCCTTGAATTAAAAAACTAATTTATGATCACTTTTTCTATCACAATAAGTCTCTTGATCATTCTTCCATGAAATTCTGAAATTGAAAACTTTGATTTAGCTAAAAAAATGTTGCCCACGGTCATTATTAACTAAAGTCTCATAATTTGCATGAGAGACACATCGAGCATTATTTGCACGAAGATGAAGCTGATCAACCTTATCTCCCCAATTACGATTCCGATGCTCAATTTCGATACTTAGACATTCCAAAGTTTTACTGATTGTGTCTAAAATAGTGTCACATTTCTAATCTCGAGTATTTCAATCCTCTAGATTTCATTGCAACCTATTGAACCTGTGTTTGAACTTATCATTGACTTCATTGAGGTCACGTTGTAATTTCATTGCAAAACCAGCAAGATTTTCGATGGTCACTAGTGGTATGTCACTTTGGTCATCACTTCTTTTGCCACTACGAGACATTGTGACAAATCTTAAAAAAAACACAAACTCAAAAATAAAAAAATTAAACAAATCTCATCGTTATGCACTCAAAAATAAAATTGAATTCTCAATGAGGTAAGAATTAATCTTGTGAGTCCTTTAGGAGTATTTATGACAATCAATTAGAATGTTAAAGAATCTAGCTACCAAATATCCTAAAGGCACTAGAAGTCCAAAAGTGGCTAGACACCAAAGAATTGTGTTGCACGGGGGAAGGAATGTGTAATGTGCTTTAACCTACTAGCACAAGAAACAATAAAGTGTTAAAATGCGTAGGAATAATAAAAAGCAAAAACAAATGAAAACCTAAGGCTAAGAGTCATTAAAAATTGTTGAAACCCGAAAACTCGAAAAAAATTGTGAAGCAACTTGACAAACTTCGTTTGAGCTATTCTCGATTTCAGGAAATCACAAAATTTAAACTGGAGCCTCCTCAAATATGTAGATCTGATTTGGCAAGTCTTGGCATAAAATTCAACCCACATAATTTTTTTATTTTTTTTCATATTTTTTTCTACTTTTTCGTGGGAAATATTTTTTTATACATTGTAATAAAGTGCCAAGAATCAGTACATAAAATTTCAGATCAATTGAAAAATGCTTAACCACTCAAAAAAATTCTGGGTAAAAACTGCTTATAGGTTGTTTTGCAATGGAAATCGATTCAGAAATCAACCATGAACACCCAAAACACCCAAATCTGATACAAAATTATAAATAATGATACGACACGCGTGCTAAACAGGATCGTAGCTTGTCTAAGTTGTAGATTTAACCTAGATCTCTAGATGAACGTAAATTAAATCGAGAAACAACGAAAATAAATTAGTTGTCACAAAGTAGATTCAAATCAAATTAAAACAAAAGAAATGTAACACCCCTAACCCATCTCCGTTTCCAAATTAAGGTTACGAAGTATTACCGTACAATTCAGAACAATTAACTTCAAAATAGATTAATAATGCAATTTAATATTAATTACTTAAAACTCATTGCAAACCTAGCAAACATACACACTTGGGCCATTAATCGAGCCTTTGAGGCCTTAAGAATAGTTTGGGATCTATCTAGGAAAAATTTAAAATAATGCAGAAAAATTGGTAAAAAGGTTGAAAATTTTGAAACAAAGATCACACAGCCGTGTGACATAACCCAAACCGTGTGGGCATTTGAACAATGGCACACATGGCCATGTCCCAGCCCGTGTAACTCACTGACTTGGGTCATGCGACCGTGTTACAGACCGTGTAACTCACTGACTTGATACACATAGCCGTGTCTTAGACCGTGTGAAACCTGCACCTAAAATAAAAAGTGACACACGGCTGTGTGACAGCCCGTGTCCCAAGTCGTGTGCTCCACATTAAGTCCTTAAAACAAGCCATTTCAATACCTATTCTTGCACAACAAGATGCACCATTTACACATACATTCAATTGACCATAACACACTCTAAACACATTCAACACATACCAAATCAATCAACCTATAAATTCTAATCAATATGCCACTCAAAGGCACCTCAATTCATACCAACTCAACGTCACATTAATCTAAACATACATCATCACCACCACAAGCATTCAACCATTTCAACCACATATAAACATATCCCATGTCATATATATACATTTCAATCAAAAGAGACCAAAAGACATGTACTTACTAAGCATTACAAGTCCAAACAAACATATACTAAAAATATATATATCCATACCAAGTTGGCCAAATAACATATTCACAACACCTATTACATTTAAGCCCTATAGATGCCATTTTATACCAACCAAAATAACTCAAAATCTACCAAATTGATTGTTGGATAGTATGATAGGTCTCCGACAAGATTCCAACCGATCAAGTCTCCGATAATCTACAAAACAAAACAAAACAAATGCATAAGCAACGATGCTTAGTAAGTTCGTTTAAAAGAACTCAACTTATTGAAAACATGATTTCATAATTAACCATTCAAGCATTTCAATTACTATTTGTACAATTCTTCCTATACATATCACATCTCGAGTTAGTAACTAAATACATAATCAAATTAAAATATCATACAAACCTTAACTAAATGGGTTCTTACTATAAATCCTTTTCAATAAACATTTTCATATGTTTACCCTTTTAGGGTAACAACCGTTACATTTCATATCCATTTTGGATATAATCTTTTCAAGAATTCAGTAATGCCGAATGTATTTCAATCCCACTCCTCGATAAAACAGTTGCAAAAATGAAGCTGACAACTAATCCACCACTTTAGCTTTTCCTCGGTTTAAGTCCGGTTGATTTGTACCTTGATCATGCAATGAAAAACACCATGGCTAAAAGCTTCTCACCCCTTTCATATGGCTATTCGGTTTTGGAGAGTTAATTCAAGAAGATGACCACTTTTGGTTAGTTTATTTTAGTTTTAATTATTAATTTACCATTTTAACCTTTTAGATTCACATAATTTACAATAAAACCTATCCATGCATACCTACTAACTTTAAATGTGGTATATTTACCATATAAGTCCATTAATTTACCTTACTAAAGCTATTTAATCCACTTAACTAATAGAACTCAACTTTTGCACCTTTATCAATTTAGTCCTTTTTACTTAATTAACCATTTAAACTACAAAATTTCTTAAAAAAAGTTTAATACTACCTTAAATTAACCCTATAGACATTAAATAATTAATTAAATAATAAATCACTCATCAGATTCGTGGTCTCGAAACAACTATTTTTTACACCATTAAAAAAAATTGTTACAAGAAAGATGAACTTATTGATAAAGAGTCCAATAGAGAACGAATTAGGGTTTCTTGGATGGAAAGAAACTGTCCTTAGACCTCAAGAAAATGTCCCAACCAAATCTGGAAAAACAAAACACCAAATAGATTTGTTAAAAGTGATTTTAAAGATAAAAGCAAACTGTTTTGTGCAAGAATGTTTGAAACAACAAGAAAAAATTAAAACTCCTAATTTTGATATGTTTCCTAATGGAACAAGATAGGAGAACGTCTCTCTTGAAGTAATTTTAACCTAGAACCAAAGTCAATAAAATCAGTAAGCCAAAACAGAAATAACTAAATTAAAATAAACAAGAAACGATAAATTAATTTTAGAAAAGAGAAGATGACATCCTAACTCATCTCGCTTAAACATGACACATTGCTTGCTCATTCTCAGCCTACGAGGTCCTAAACATACCTCCGGAGGTTTCGGGATTTAACCGAGAACTTTTACGAGCTTGGAAACTTTTCATCAAAACAGGGGCCACACGCCCGTGTTGATCTAGGGACACACCCATGTATCCCTAAGACATGCCCGTATCTTCCTCCTGTGGTTGACACTCACTTAATTCACACGGCCGGACACACGCCTGTGTCACTGGCCCGTGTCCTTCACACAGCCTTGACACACCCGTGTCTTAGCCCGTGTGCCAAAACCTTGGCATTCTGTTTATGACGTCAGCACTTCACTATGGCTACACGGCCAATGCACACGCCCGTGTCCTTAGATCGTGTGTCGAATTAAATTCCACATTTAATGTGCAGACTTCACACGGCCTGGGCACATGCCCATGTCCTAGGCCGTGCCTCCCACATAGTTGAAACACACGGCCGTGTCTCTGCCCGTGTGCTTACTACAATGCATACGGACCTGCAATTCTAGCATGCAAGCGGACACACGGTCGATCAACACGCCCATAGGAATGACCGTGTGTCTACCCATGTGGACAATTAGATGGATATCTACCAAGCCATTGCCACCCTAATAAGATTTCATACTCATACCAAACAACTCATAACTCAAAGGCACATCCAAGAACTAAATTCATAACAATAACACAAGCATAAACTTCATAAATCCATCATCATTGAATATATAAAGCATCAAGTATTGGCCCAATTCTAATGACCATTTACAAAATGACTTTGATGCATATATAGCCAACACTTTGGCTAACAATTACGATCTAACAAAATACCTAAGTCCTATACATGCCATACTCAAAATAAGTCTAAATTGTTATACCAAAGTGATGTCGATAGTGTGATTTTCGGACTCTGACAATCCACGTTCTTCAAGTTATCTTAGCAATACTACAAGGAAAAAGGGCAATGAAAAGGGGTAAGCATAAAGCTTAGTAAGTTTGCATGGAAATAAATAGCAACAATGAGCTCATAATATAATCCATCCATGGCATTAACTAATCATAGAAAAGTCATAGGCTTCTTGCCATACTTACTCACACTTTCCCTTATTTAGCACATACCATGCCATATAGCGTAATCGTTTCTTCGTGACTCATTCACGAGTACCTATATTCACTCATTCACATGACTTTAGTACAAATCTAATTTATACTTCTAAACTCATCCACTTATCCCATTAATCACTAAGGATAATCAAATACACATATTCGTCGTCATTAATGTAGGTACAAAGCCAATGCCACATCCCCGAGGTGGTTTTACATGGAGTCGCCTCAAATGCCAATGCCATATCTCGGATATGGTCTTATATGGAATTTTACATCAAGTATCGATGTCATTTCTCGAATATGGTCTTATACAATTTTCATATTCATTACCGAAGCCATATCCTAAATATGGTCTTATATGGGATCTCAACTCGGTGCTGAGGCCATGTCCCAAACATGGTCTTATACGGGACCTTATCACTTTCATATCTCGATGATAGCATTTTCATATTCAATATGGTCCACTAAGACTTCAACATCTCATTCAGCATTAACTACTCAATTTAGTAGAGTATCATGCATCAATATAATGCCAAGCATTCTCATACATGCTAACATAAATGTTGAATATATCACATATAAACTTACCTCATTTTCAAAATGAGCTAAACCGTCGATCTAATCCGAGACTTTATTCTTTCCCCGATCGAGCTAAATTCCTGGTTCTTCTTGCTCTATAATAGAAAATTTTAGCTCATTTTAATCATCATATAAATAAAAGCATTTTAATAATCATGCTTTGGCAAAATTACTATTTTTCCCTTAGACTTTTGGCAAAATGACCATTTTTCCCCTATGCTCGAAAATTAATTCTAATCATATTTCCACCTTCAACAAGCCTAGGTGAACATTTAATACTCTTATGGCTGTCATCAAAAATCAACTTTTCACACATTTACTACAATTTTTATAACCTTTACAACAAGGTCCAATTAGGTGTTTTTATGGCAACACCTTTCACAAAAATTGTTCATCTAACAACCAAGACTCATTATCTTCCATAAAAATGCAGCAAATAAGAATGAGAGCTCTCATGGAAAAACTCTAGACTTTTCAACATTTTGCAAATTAGTCCCCTCATTTGAAAGCTTAAGCTCTAGGGGTCCTAAAAGTAAAACTATCTTCAAGAAAAATCATCAAAATCACTTACTAGAATAGAGGAGAGCTTACTGAAATTTTGAGCTTTCAAAACCCCTATTTTGCTTGCTTTTTTCGGTGGAGAAATATGGAGAGAAAAGATGATATCTTTTCTTTCTTCATTTTATTAATACTAGACAAATTAGTCACCAACTATTACCAATTTTGACCAATTTTGTCCATCTTTGTCTCCTATCATCTCTTATGGTCGGTCAACTATCTATCAAAGGGCTAATTTCCTTTTAAAGACCTCCAATTTACAATCCATGGCTATTTGGCACCTTTAGCCTATAGGATGGAACTTTTGCACTTTATGCGATTTAGTCCTTCTTCACAATTAAGCAAGAAATCGCTAAAATTAAAGCACCAAAATTTTCATGCACTAATATAATCATGCTCTGACTCATAAAATAATATGAAACTAATTTTTATAACCTAAAATTAGTGATCTCGAGATCGCTATTCCAACTAGCCCCTAAATCGGGCTGTTACAATTCACCCCCTTAAGGATTTTCATCCCCGAAAATCTTGCCGGTGAAAAGGTTGTGATGTTGGTGTAAAAGCCAAATTTTGCCCGGGTTAACCAACCCAACTGCTGAAGCCCAATTCAGAAATAAAACTAACCAACAACCCAGTTACAAGACCCAAAATTAAACCTAAAAGACCCAAACCCAATTACAACTAACGAGGCCCAATTAGCCCAATGCCAAATCAGAAAAAAGGAAAAAACAAAACCCTAGCCCCCCTAATCCAAGTGGCGCCGTAACCCTAGCCCCCACTTGCTCTGCCGCCGCCGAAGCTTCTGACCCACCACCTTGGCACCACCACTGTCGCCATCACCGCCCATCCACTTGCACTCACACCGCAAGCATTAAAAAGAAAAGACAGAAAGCAGTGTAAATAGTAGGAAGATCAGCTATAAAAGCCGATCTAAAACTATTGTAAGGGGACCCCATTTTTTGAATGATCAATAAAAAAAAGAGATTCAAACAAAAGAAAACAGATCAGTGAACGGCAAACATTGATTAAATAAGAAGGCATCAAAAACGCAAAATAACTACTAAAAATCAAGAGAAATCGAGGCTAAAAGGTGACTTTTATTTTCCCTTATTTTCGAAGCCTTTTCCTCTTTTTCCTCTTTTTTTCACTCGATATAAGTACATATATATATATATATATTATTCTAATAAAAGAAAGGAAACAAAAACTTACCCGATCGGGGCTCCGACTGCAGTGCATTGTGGCGCTGGCAAAGGAGCCCATGGCGGAGCATGGCCGGAATCCCTCCCCCTTTTCGGACCTACAGAGAACAAAAGAATAGTAAGATTTTTTTAAAAAAACAAGCAGCTCAAATGATTTTTTTTCTGATTTTATGGCCTTAAATAGCCCTTAAAACGACGTCGTTTTGGGGCTGCCTTTAATGCCCAAAACGACGTCGTTTTACCTGACCCGACCCGATCCGACCCGCCTACTCGAAGATTCGCGTGTTTTGCCAAAAAATGAGATATTTATGAGCGAAGTCCCTCCTCCTTTTCTGATGTTTGCAATCAAGTTCCATTTTCCGCAATTTGGCCCGTTAATTTTTTAAGTTACATTTGATTGCCCTTTTATGTCAAGCGTTTTGATTAAGAGGAAATTTTCTATTTTGATCCCTCTGATTCTTTCGTGTACTACAATGGGGTCCTTTTCTTTCTATTTATTTTGAATTAAGCCCCAAACTTCCATTTTAAACTTGATTTGGCCCTTTTGATTATTTTGATTATTTTACTATTAAATTAATTACTTTTAGAATTATTATTATATTTATCATTATTTGTATTATTAATATTATATTCATCATTGTAGATATTAATATTAATTTGTATTATTATTTTGATTATTATTGTATTTAATAATTGTTTTAAATGCTAATCTTAATATTATTTTTGCTAATCTATTATCGTATTTATTTTGTTATTATTATTTTCTAATCTTATAGTTATTACTATTACTTCTTGACTTGAGTATTATTATTTTCATTTTTTATATTATTACCATTATTATTACCGTTATTTTCATTATCATATTACTAATATTATTTTTTACTTATATTATTATTATTGTTTTATTATTATTGTTAGTATTAATGTATTATTTTCATTTTCATTTCATTAGCACTTATATTATTATTCTCACCTTGTTATCATTATTTTATACTTTATTGTTTTATTATTTAATTATCATCACTATCATTATTTTATTTTCATTATTATTGTTATTACTATTATTTGATATTTTCATTATTATCATTATTAGTATTAGTATTTTTTAACCTATATTTATTTTTTTAGTTTCATATTATATTATTAAACAAAATACATTCTGTAAAATCACCATATTTCATTTAAAGGTTTTTAAAATAAAGGCAATGTTTTGTATTTAGAAATTCGGGGAATAGTGCCCTAACGTGCTGGGTCGCGATTTTCCGTTTAACTAAATAACTTAACATCCTTTAAATAAATTTCGTAAATCATGAGACGACTTTGGTTACGAGAGATTAAAATATCGTGTCCGAACGTGCTGGATGTGATGTTTATATCTTTTCATAACAGAGAAATCTCACGTTTTGACTCAAACCTCTATGCTTATTTTCTTAGTTTAATGCGATACTGTACATTTTGTAAAATCACTACATTTCATCTAAAGGTCTTAAAATAAGGCAATGTTTTGTATTTAGAAATTTGGGGAATAGTGCCCTAACATGCTGGGTTTCGATTTTTCGTTTGACTAAATAACTAAACATCCTTTTAATAAATTTCGTAAATCACGAGATAACTTTGACCATGATGGTTCAAAATATCGTGTCCTAATGTGTTGGATGTGATGTTGGTATCCTCTCGGAACAAAGAAATCTCAAATTTCAACCCAAATTATCCAAACATTTTCTAAAGGATCTGTATTTTAAAATCTTTTCAAATTTTTGACATTAAGACACTAATTAATCAATTTGGTACCAATTTTAGGCGTGACGAGGGTGCTAACCCTCCTCGCACATAACCGACTCCCGAACCCGATTTTTAAAACTTCACAGACCAAAAACACTGTTTTAGTAAAACAAAACATTTTATTAAAACAAAGGTGATCCGATCACACCAAATAAAGATCGGTGGTGACTCCCTGTCTTTTTTTCATTTTAAAAACCAAAGTCAATTTCTGTTTTCTCAAAAAAAAATGGTTACGACAGCTTGGCGACTCCACTGGGGACTTCAAAGAGAGTCAAGTTGTAAATTGATTATTTTCTGTCTTTTGTCAGAAATTTGAAAATTCGATTTGAAAAATTATGATCTTTTTATTGCATGTTATTTTAATCTCGGCATTGCATTGCATGACCGTTGGGGTCACACCCTTTTAAGTGAGAGTGAGAAGCTACTCCTTCGTGAGGTTTTCACCTCCGTGCAGGATAATGAATCGCTTTTAGGATACATCCATACCTATGTCTTCATGAGGTTTTCACCTCCGTGCAGCCATAGGGAAATGTATTCCCCTGAATCGAACTCGGTCCATATGAGCCTATAATGGGTGAGGATCGAGGAATCTACTGGTTCAGGTACCTTTACTCTAGAACCGAACCCCCATATAGTAAGCCTTAAGAGCCCACCTTAGGTAGAACCATTCCAAACCCCTAGTGGTCACCCGGATAGGTACCCTATTTTGTTTATTTCTCATGTGCTAACGTGTTTCTTTTGTTTTCATTGCATTGCA
Source organism: Gossypium rotundifolium (assembly GCA_025506655.1). NCBI lineage: Eukaryota > Viridiplantae > Streptophyta > Magnoliopsida > Malvales > Malvaceae > Gossypium > Gossypium rotundifolium. The sequence goes on along the minus strand of CP106731.1, from coordinate 69,296,382 downwards.
TCGCATCATCTTAGAAAGGAGGTGTTGATTCATATTCAATTGCTGAATAGAAGAGTTTGTCATAAGGAAATGTGTTACTTGATAAAGTGGATTATAATACGGTCGTTTGAACATAGTCCAGGTAAAATAACGAGAGAGGGCTGAAAGCCAACAGAAGAATACAAGACTTTGCCCGAGGATTCAAGCTGACAAGGATTATTCGAGAGTCATCGTGTCTCTATTTTCTAAAAGAAGCTTATGAACATTGCGGAGGATAAGTGAGTGAAAAGGTACGGCCTGGATCAAGCAACAAGGGGCTAGAAGAGGCATCTATTGGGAAAGTTTATGGGACACGACCATAACATCCGGATACGAAGAAGAGGATTGGTGTTTTCACTTGGACTATGAGGACAAATTTGTATATGCAATCCGTTTTATGTAAAGAAATGTATTTTCTAGAAATGTTCTTCTAATTGAATTGAATTCATAATCAACGCTTCCCTTTCTTTTTGCATTCATTCCATGCATTTGCATTGCATTTCATGCATTTTCATTACATCATATCACATGCACTAAAATTCGTAGAAAGACCCTAATTAGGTGAATTGTTTTAGTTAACCTAGAAGACATGGAACAAAGGTTGGAGAGATTAGAGCAAAGACAAATACTGATGCAAGAGTAGTTGGCCAAAATTCTATAGGGTATGCGAGATCAAATGAGCATGATAGGCCAATTAACCTAGTTACTAACCGGAGGACTTGAAAAAAGGAGTGGCCTATTAGTCAACAGTGTGGATGATGATGAAGACATCATTTATTCCCCAATAAGTGTCCCGATTCAACCAGACATGCATTCTCATGCGGTACCTGTCAATATTGGATCCCAATATCAGACTGATACCTCAGTACTGCTGAACTTCCAAATGGGTCCTAGTGATAATCGAGTCAATCCTGTTGTTCTTGGCCAAGCAGAGACAAAGAAAAAGAGAGAATAGACTTCAAAAGCCCCGAAGAACGTGAGTAATACGAGTGGGTATAACAAAGGCCATTTGAAGCCATTTATAGTAAACCAGCCAAGGACGGTAACTACCAGCTATCAGGTCTCCCCAAGATAAGAACCCAATTCAAGATCGAACTCAGAGAAACCCCAGTTCACACTGATCCCAACGACGTATAGGGAGTTATACCAGAGTTTATTTGATATGCATGCTGTAGCTCTTCATTACCTGACACCAATGCAACCCCCATACCCCAAATGGTATGATTCAAATGCTCAATGCGAGTTCTATGCGAGAATAGCGGGTCACTCAATCGATAACTGCATTGCATTTAAGAAGTTGGTCGAAAGGTTCATCAACATGGGTATTGTGAAGTTCGATGACGAAGCAGTGGTAATTGAAAGTGGGGGCAGGAGAGTTGTGTTTCCTTGAAAAAGTCATCAGAAACCTAGAAATCAGGAGATCAGAACACCAATGGTATACCCGAAGAGAGAATCGAGCTATAAAAGTTTTTCGAGCATCTGCCTTTATGTATTTGAGAGTGTTTTGAACAATGGGACTGTGGAAGAGATCCCTGTATTTTTAGAGCAAAACTCAGAGTAATGTCTAAAATGCACTTATTACTTTAAAGCCTAGGAGCAATAAGAATCTTTTTGTGAAATAAGCTTGTGTCCAAAATTGTTATTTTAATAAAATGCACCTTTCTAAATAAGCATTTTCATGCTTTACATTTTTCATTTTTCATTCATGTCCATATCATACGAATTATCATCCTTAGAATCATTTATTCTTTGGATTTTCTGCCTTCATACCCACAATGGGGTCCCCAGATATCAATGACATGAGCGACGCTGTTACTAACTCCCTTTTTAGTGAGATATGTGTCTAGAGGGATCTAAGGACTTGGAAGATGATAGAGACTACAACTTATTTCCTAACTTGTTAAGAATGGCAGATCCTACCTTACGAAGTGTCAGCAGACACTACGAGCTAACGAATGAGATGAAGATGGAAGCTTAGCCCACCACAAAAATAAGGCAAGGCATCATTGAGTTATCCCCAAGAATTCAAAGATGACTTCGCATGATCACATTAGGACACGTCTGGACTAGTGAGGTGCGAGTATGCTGTCAAAGCTAAGAAAATCCTAGAGGAAGTCCATGAGGGTATATGAAGATCACATGCTAATGGTTTTACAATGGCCAGGAGGTTCGAGCTACTGGTTTACCAAGAAAGGGAAATTGAATATAGGACTTATGCGCCTCCTCTATTTCTTCACAGATTCCCTATATGTGGGGCATGGACGTTATCAAGGCAGTCTCCTCAAAAGCTTTTAGCCAACATCAATTCATATTCATGGTCGTTGGTTACCTCACTGAGAGGGTAAAGGTCGCTTCATATGCCAAAATTACAAAGTCGGCAGTCATCAAATTCAAATTCAAATCTAAAAAATAAAAAAAAAAAAAAGAGTGGTAATAAAGAATGTCGGAAAGGAACATAATTGCACAATGTCAAAGATTTACAGTCTTTTCAAAGATCAGACACCATTCAGTACAGCAAAGGCGACAAAAAAACATTCAAAAATTTTTGAAAAAATGACTGAGACTTGTAAAAGTTGGCATAGAGAAGTTACCATTTACACTCTAGGTTTCTTGAATGTTGGCCAGGACTTCCGCCGGGGTATCTTTCCCTTTGGTTTATGAAAGGGAAACAATTGTTGAAACATAAGATTCCTTTTCCCCAAGCTTGGATTGAATTAGATGAAGCAGAATGCCTCTAGTAAGCTTGATTGAAAGTATTCAGCATGGTCAAATATGCCAAAAATATATACGGGCTTATGATAAAAAGGTTCACTTAAGAGAATTTCATGATGGGAACCTAGCATTAAGAAAGATTCTTCTTATCCAAAAGAACTCCAAAGAAAAAAGTAAATGCCTTATACAGCAAAGAAGGCCTGTTCTAGGGAAACATGGGTGTTAACCAAGATGGATGGCAAGGACCTACCCAATCCGGTGAGTTTAGATTTGATAAAAGAGGTTTGCCAAAAAAAATGAAAAAACACGAAAAAGAAAAGAAAAAAAGAAAAATAAAAAAAAGAGAGGCTAAGGCGAAAACCCGCAAAGGGTGCTTTGAGACCAAAGGGTATCTGAGTTGAAAACCCAAGAAGGGCAGCTCAAAATTTTGATCGAAATTAGGGCATACAGTAGTCTTGCTACGCTCGAAGAAGTATGTTACGTCTTGGGGCATCGACAAAGTACTCTGGATCCCCTAAACACATATTAAGCTCAAAATGGTCCTCAAGAAGTTTGGGTAGAGAAGCTCAGGCTGCAATATTTGGGGCACCTAGTTTCCATTTTACCCATTTTGAATTTTCTATCTTTGATTACCTTATTTGTTTCAAAATACCTTACCAATAAATTTTCTTCTTGATTGTATTTGCTAGCTTTGATAAACTTGTTTGTTTCGAGCTATGCTCCCAATCAATTTCCTTCTTGTCCATTGTTACAATCTTTTTCAGGCATTTTACATTGAAATAACGATTAGTGGACTAATGATACTTTTATAAAAGGAGTTTTGCATATTACTCTGGAAGCTTCTGAATAATACAGGGACCTGAAACAGGACGATTGTTTAGAACTCACCAAGATTAAAGTTTGGAAATATTGGAGAAAGATGATTATCTCTTTGGACCTTTTATTGGTTGAACAAAAAGACAAGACATTTCGCCGGTGATACAACCTTGACAAATAACGAACAATGTCAACCCAACTGTACAAAGGGATCATTCTCGGGAAAAGAAAAATGATACTCTGTATTCATGCACATATCATGCATATACATCTGGTCATTACACCCAGTGAATGGTGTAACAGATCAAATTGATCCTATACCTCAGAGTTACAGTAGGATGGACAGAATAAACCAAACGTTATTCTCCTGAAGTTGCAGTGAAAGGTACAAACTTTATGTCCTAGAAGGTACAGTGAAAGGGACTCTGAAATCACAGCGAGGCAAGCTTGTTGAGCAGAATATGATTGTTTCTTTGGGTTTTCTATCAAAGATACTAGCTGAACGAGAAAGCATGATAACGCATCAGTGATAGAACATTAATGAACTACGAGCAATGATGACCCTAAGCATTTAAAATGGATTATTTCATTTTGCATTTATACATCATCATTCAAAATACATTTAGTTAGGGGCATTAGATCCCTTCTGATTATTGCATCCTAATCATTGTAAAAAGACCATTCTAATGACATTCTACATTCATGCAAGTGTCGTCCATAACACATGTAGTTAGGAGCCTTTGAGTCATTCCGATCATAGCATCCTCATCATTTGCATAAGCATAAGCACATAAAATTAATTCTACAGGATAGGTTCATCAAAGAACGGAGTAGCAATTGGAAAGTTCAAATTTTGTTCCCTAGAGATGATAGTGGAGCAGACTGAAGATTGAAGTCTTCCTAAAGATAGTAAGGAAGCAAATTGGAAAGTTCAGATTTTGTTCCCTAGAGATGATAGTGGAGCAGACTGAAGATTGAAGTCTTCCTGAAGATAGTAAGGAAGCAAACCAAAAAGTTCAAATCTTGTTCCCTAGAGATGATAGTGGAGCAGACTGAAGATTGAAATTTTCCTGAGATAGTAAGGAAGCAAATTGGAAAGTTCAGAATTCTTATTTCCTCGAAGTTCCCGTGGAGTAGGTTGAGATTACAAATCTCGTCTCCCTGAGTTAACAAGGAGGATAAATTCTTATTTCTTTGAAGTTTCAGTAGAGAAGATGGAGATTATGAATCTCTTCTCCCTGAATTCTCATTTCCTCAAAGTTCTCGTGGAGTAGGTTGAGATTACAAATCCCGTCTCCCTGAGTTTACAACAAGGATCAATCTTTATCTCTTTGCAGCAAAGAAGGTTGAGTGGAGCGATTAAAGCTACAAGTCCTATCTCTCTAAAGTAGCGGTGGAATGGATCAAAGCAACAAGATGCGGTGGACTAGAATGAGACTACCTGAAGAAAAGGAGCGAGACTCAGCAAAACCGGGCAAAATTGGTCCTTTTAAAGTCTTTGCTTCATTCTCGTTACACAACAACAAGCAAAGAGGGGCAGCTGTAAAACCCAAAATTTGCCCAGGTTAACCAACCCAATTGCTGAAGCCTAATTCAAAAATAAAACTACCCAACAACCCAGTTACAAGACCCAAAATTAAACCTAAAAGACCCAAACCCAATTACAACTAACGAGGCCCAATTAGCCCAATGCCAAATCAGAAAAAAGGAAAAAACAAAACCCTAGCCCCCTAATCCAAGTGGCGCCGTAACCCTCACCCCCACTTGCTCTGCCGCCACCGAAGCTTCTGACCCACCACCCTGGCGCCGCCACTATCGCCATCATCGCCCATCCACTTGCACCATCACGTGCAAGCATTAAAATGAAAAGATAGAAAGCAGTGTAAACAGTAGGAAGATCGACTATAAAAGCCGATCCGAAACTATTGTAAGGGGACCCCTTTTTTTCAATGATCAATAAAAAAAATAGAGAGATTCAAACAAAAGAAAACAGATCAATGAACGAAAACATTGATTAAATAAGAAGGCATAAAAAATGCAAAATAACTACTAAAAATCAAGAGAAACCGAGGCTAAAAGGTGACTTTTTTCCCCTTATTTTCGAAGCCTTTTCCTCTTTTTCCTCTTTTTTTTCACTCGATATATTCTAATAAAAGAAAGGAAACAAAAACTTACCCGATCGGGGCTCCGACCACCGTGCACGGCAGTGCCGGGGAAGGAGCCCATGGCGGAGCATGGCCGGAATCCCTCCCCCTTTTCGGACCTACAGAGAAAAAAAGAATAGTAAGATTTAAAAAAAAAAACACAAGCAGCTCAAATGATTTTTTCTGATTTTATGGCCTTAAATAGCCCCTCAAAACGATGTCGTTTTGGGGCTGCCTTTAATGCCCAAAACGACGTCATTTTACCTGACCCGACCCGATCTGACCCGCCTACTCGAAGATCCGCGTGTTTTGCCAAAAAAGGGGATATTTATGAGCGCAGTCCCTCCTCCTTTTCTGATGTTTGCAATCAAGTTCCATTTTCCTGTCAATTTGGCCCCGTTAATTTTTTTAAGTTACATTTCAGTCCCCTTTTTATGCTGCGCGTTTTGATTAAGAGGAAAATTTTCTATTTTGATCCCTCTGATTCTTTCGTGTACTACAATGGGGTCCCTTTTCTTTCTATTTATTTCGAATTAAGCCCCAAACTTCCATTTTAAACTTGATTTGGCCCCTTTTTGATTATTTTGATTATTTTACTATTAAATTAATTACTTTTAGAATTATTATTATTATATTTATCATTATTTGTATTATTACTATTATATTCATCATTGTAGATATTAATATTAATTTGTATTATTATTTTGATTATTATCGTATTTAATAATTATTTTAAATGCTAATCTTAATATTATTTTTGCTAATCTATTATCGTATTTATTTTGTTATTATTATTTTCTAATCTTATAGTTATTACTATTACTTCTTGATTTGAGTATTATTATTTTCATTTTTTATATTATTACCATTATTATTACCGTTATTTTCATTATCATATTACTAATATTATTTTTTACTTATGTTATTATTATTGTTTTATTATTATTGTTAGTATTAATGTATTATTTTCATTTTCATTTCATTAGCACTTATATTATTATTTTCATCTTGTTATCATTATTTTATACTTTATTTTTTATTATTTAATTATCATCACTATCATTATTTTATTTTCATTATTATTGTTATTACTATTATTTGATATTTTCATTATTATCATTATTATTAGTATTTTTTACCTATATTTATTTTCTTAGTTTCATATTATATTATTAAACAAAATACATTCGTAAAATCACCATATTTCATTTAAAGGTTTTTAAAATAAAGGCAATGTATTGTATTTAGAAATTTAGGGAATAGTGCCCTAACGTGCTGGGTCGCGATTTTTCGTTTAACTAAATAACTTAACATCCTTTAAATAAATTTCGTAAATTATGAGACGACTTTGGTTACGAGAGATTAAAATATCGTGTCCTAACGTGCTGGATGTGATGTTTATATCCTTTTGTAACAAAGAAATCTCACGTTTTGACTCAAACCTCTATGCTTATTTTCTTAGTTTAATGCGATACTGTACATTTTGTAAAATCACTACATTTCATCTAAAGGTCTTAAAATAAGGCAATGTTTCGTATTTTGAAATTTGGGGAATAGTGCCCTAACGTGTTGGGTTTCAATTTTCCGTTTGACTAAATAACTAAACATCCTTTTAATAAATTTCGTAAATCACGAGATAACTTTGACCATGAGGGTTCAAAATATCGTGTCCTAACGTGCTGGATGTGATGTTTGTATCCTCTCGGAACAAAGAAATCTCAAATTTCAGCCCAAATTATCCAAACATTTTCTAAAGGATCCGTATTTTAATTTCTTTTCAAATTTTCGACATTATGACACTAATTAATCAATTTGGTACCAATTTTGGGCGTGACGAGGGTGCTAACCCTTCCTCGCACGTAATCGACTCCCGAACCCGATTTTCAAAACTTCGCAGACCAAAAACACTATTTTAGTAAAACAAAATGTTTTATTAAAACAAACGTGATCCGATCACACCAAATAAAGATTGGTGGCGACTCCCTGTCTTTTTTTCGTTTTCAAAACCAAAGTCGATTTCCGTTTTCTCAAAAAAATGGTTACGACAATTGGTTTCTCATAGTCTCATCGGGCTCCCATGTAGCCTCTTCTATTCCATGCCTTTGCCACGTCACTTTTAAAAGGGCTATACTTTTGTTTCTCAACTGTTTGACCTCTCGCGCCAAAATTTTAACTGGCTCTTCACCATAAGTCAAATCCGGCTGTATCACTACCTCTGTAGGTGCTATGACATGTGAAGGTTCTGAATGGTATCAGCGTAACATAGATATGTGAAAGACATCATGAATCTTTTCCAGTTCCAGTGGCAAAGCCAACCGATAAGCTATTGGTCCTATCCTCTCGGTAACTTCATAAGGTCCAATAAAACGTGAACTTAATTTGCCCTTCTGGCCAAATCTGAGGACTTTTCTCCAATGTGATACTTTCAAAAATACTTTACACCGAGTTGGAATTCAATCTCTTTCTTTTTAAATCTGAATAGGATTTCTGTCCATCTGAGGCGACTTTCAGACACTCGTATCACCTTTATTTTCTCTTCAGTTTCCCTAATCAGATCGATCCCATGTATCTGTTTCTCTCTGAGTTCTGACCAATATAAGGGCGTACGGCACTTACGTCCATACAATGCCTCATAAGGCGCCATCTTCAAACTTGATTGAAAACTATTGTTGTAGGAAAATTCCACCAATGGTAAGTATTTTTCCCAATTACCATGAAATTCCAAGACACAACATCGAAGCATGTCTTCGAGTATCTAAATTACCCTTTCTGACTGCTTATCGGTTTGTGGATGGAAGGCTATACTAAAACTCAATTTTGTGCCCAAGGCCTCTTGCAACTTTTTCCAAAACCGTGACGTGAATCTCAAATCTCTATTCGAAATGATCGACAGCAGTACACCATGAGGTTTTACTATCTCTGCCACGTATAAGTCAGCCAATTTATCAAGCGAATAATCGACTCGCACTAGTATGAAATGAGCTGACTTTGTGAGTCTATCAACCACTACCCATACCGCATCTTTCTTCTTCGGAATCAACGATAATCCTGTCACATAATCCATGGTAATACGGTCTCATTTCCACTCATGAACCATAGTGGCCAGAAGTAAACCCGAAGGTACTTGGTGTTCAGCCTTCACTTGCTGAAAAATCCGGCATTTTGATACAAACTTGAAAATATCTTTCTTCATACTAGGCCACCAATACCATTTTCTCAAGTCGTTGTACATCTTCGTGCTACCCGAGTGCACTGTTAAACATCCGCTATGTGCTTCATTTAAAATCCTACAAATAAGTTCATCATTTCTTGGTATACAGACCCTATCTCGAAACATCAAACATCCATAAGGATTTACTTGAAAATTTGACTCAACATTTGACTCACATAAAACTCTTTTGGCTTGTAAGCCGTTATCTTCTTTCTGAGCTTCACAAATCTCTTGGAGGAATAATGGCCTAGCCCTCAACTCGACTAAAATGGAACCATCATCCAACAAAGCAATCTGAGTATTCATGGCTCTCAGTGTGAACAATGATTTTCTGCTCAAGGCATCGGTGACTACATTCGTCTCGGCAACAACATTCGTCTTTCCCGGATGGTAGTCAATCACTAACTCATAATCCTTAATCAGCTCCAACCACCTTCTTTGCCTCAGATTCAATTCTTTTTGAGTCAACAAATATTTTAAACTTTTTTGGTCAGTGATAACCTGACATCTTTCACCATACAAATGGTGTTTCCAAATCTTCAACGCAAACGCAATTGTGGCCAACTCTAAATCATGAGTTGGGTAATTCTTCTAGTGCGTCTTTAATTTCCTAGAGAAGTATGCAATCACCTTACCTTCTTGCATAAATACACAACCCAATCTGTTCAGGTATGCATCACTGTAAACCGTAAATTCTCTTCCTGATTCAGGTTGCACCAAAATAGGAGCCTCAGTCAACAACATCTTCAATTTCTCAAAACTATGTTGACACTTTTCTGTCCAATCAAACTTCACCTCTTTTTACAACAATCTCGTCATCGGGGTAGCTATCATGGAAAACCCTTTGACAAAACGTCTATAATAGCTAGCTAGGCCTAGAAAACTCCTTACTTCGATTACGCTTCTCGACGGTTTCCAATCAACAATTGTTGAAATCTTACTCGAGTTGACTCTAATTCCCTCTCCTGAGACAATGTGCCCTAAAAATCCTACTTTCTTAAGCCAAAATTCACTCTTACTAAATTTGGCATACAATTATTTTTCTCTCAAAATTTGTAGAACCATAATAAAAAGCTCGGTATGTTCGTTCTCATCTCGAGAGTAAATCAGTATGTCGTCGATGAAGACTATTTATCCAAGTATGGCCAAAAAATGTGATTCGTCAAATCCATGAAGATTGCAGGGGCATTCGTCAGACCAAAAGGCATGACCAAAAATTCATAGTGGCATTACCTAGTCCTAAATGCGATTTTCGGTACATTCGAGTCCTTGACTCTCAGCTGATAATACCCGGACCTCAAATCTATCTTGGAAAATACCATGTCCCCTTTAATTGATCAAATAAATCATCAATCATTGGAAACGGGAACTTGTTCTTCACAGTTACCTTGTTGAGTTTTCGGTAATCTATGCATAATCTCATAGAACCATCTTTCTTCTTCACAAATAAAACGGAAGCACCCTACAAAGAAAAACTCGACCTTGCAAAACCTTTATCCGTCAGTTCTTGCAACTGTTCCTTTAGCTCTTTCAGTTCAGTCGGACCATTCTATATGGAGCAATAGAAATAGGGGCAGTACCTGAAGCCAACTCAAACCCAAATTCAATCTCTTTAACCGGAGGTAGCCCTGGCAACTCTTCCGGGAAAACATCTGGGTACTCGCATACTATGGGCACTGACTCTATTTTCAAATCAATCTCTTTAGTGTTCCACACAAAGGCTAGGTAAGCCTCGTAGCCCTTCCTTAAATACCTCTGAGTCAACAAGGATGATATCATTACTGGTGACCTATCTTGCTTATCTGATTCAACATGAAAAAATCCCTATTTTCATTCTGCAACTCAATAAGCTTCTTTCCACAATTTATAACTACACCATGAGTAACTAAACAATCCATCCCCAAGATGACATCAAACTTATCAAACGACAATAGCATAAGATCAACCGGGAAACAATGACCCTTAATCATCAAAGGGCATCTTTTGCACACTCTATCAACCAACACATACTTGCCTAGGGGATTAGACACTCTTACGACAAATTTAGTAGACTCTATAGGCATGCTCATGCTAGAGTATAATTTCATACATATGTATGAGAGGGTAGATCTCGAATCAATTAAAGCTATAACACAAGTATCATAAAGAGAAAATGTATCCGTGATTACGTCGGGAGAAGATGCCTCTTCACGAGCATAAATGGCATATGTCCTTGTCGGTGCTCTACCCTCGACTCTTGCAGCTTCCTTTCTAGATAGATTCTTGTTACCTATTTCATTTCTCAGGTTTCTCGGTGGTCTTTCTCTAGCAGCACTTCTCGATCTTGCATTCTAAGACTTCTCTTTCTCGCCCACCTCGGGGCAATCTCTGATAAAGTGGTCTAAGGACCCACATATGAAACAAGCTTTCTCATTTGCTCGGCACTCACTAGAATGGCACCTACCACACTGTGAGTATTTTGGTCTACTTGGTCAAACGTTGTCCACACTAGCAACTGATGTGGTCTGCCCTTTAGACCCCGAAAATTGTTTGCCCTTACTTTGGTTTGAAAACCCAGCTGAGGTGTTTGATCGGGCAGCGAAATCCTTTGATTTCTTAGATGAAGATTGGAGTGACTTATTTTGTTGTCTTTTTCTCAAGTCGCAAGACTCATTCTCAGCTCTTCTTTCTCCTTAGCCAACTCTTCAGCCTTACATGCTCTATCTACCAACACCACAAATTCTTTTAATTCGAGGACACCTACGTATAAACAGATATCTTCATTTAACCCATCCTTAAATCTCTTGCACATGATGTCCTCGGTAGACACGCACTCCCGAGCATACCTGCTAAGCCTTACGAACTCTCGTTTGTAGTCGATCGCTGACATAGCTTTAATTCTAGGAACTTCTTTCTCTTATGATCGATAAATCTTAGGCTGATATACTTCTTCTGAAATTCCTCTTGGAAGAATTCCCAACTAACTCTCTCCCTTGGTACCACCGACACTAGGGTATTTCACCACCGATAGGCTGAATCTCTTAAGAGGGATACTGCATACTTTAAGCATTCCTCAGGTGACAGGATAATTCATCGAATACCCTAATGGTATTCTCGAGCCAAAATTTTGCTCTCTCTGGATCATCATCTTTACTAGCCTGAAATTCTTCAGCTCCTTGCTTCTGGATCTTATCAACCGGAGGCCTTTCTCTTCTCACTACGCCAACCACTTAAGGAGCTACAAAAGCGAATTGAGGAATAGGTGGTGGTGAAGGGGGTTAAGCATCAGGATTTGCTCGGGTATACTCAGTATACTAGTTGCTCATCATACGGAGAAAGGTTTCTCGAGCTTCTTATCCATGACCTAGGGTCTCGGGTCTACTATTTGCTGGCGTGGTCCCTTGAGTGGGAGCTGGTGCGTTACTTGCAGCATCATCGGCTGTAGTTCAGTCTGGATCAGAATCCATATACTACACAAAACACATTTTTAAACGTCAAGAGTCATCACACTATCATTACACAAGTACTCTTACTTATGGCATGTATAGCTAGACTCATACTTACGCTACGTTATTCCTAGAATCGACTAAACCATAGCTCTGATACTAATAAATGTAACACCTGTTACCCGTATTCAAAGTCAAAACCGGGCTTGAGGCATTACTTAACTCATCTCCCTTAAACATGATACATTGGGCTATATAAAAAAATTCATTTAAACCCATTGCTTGCTCATTCTCGGCCTACGAGGCCCTAAACATACGTCCGAGATTTTAGGATCTAACCGAGAACTTTTACGAGCTTGGAAACTTTTTATCAAAATAGGGGCCACACGCCCGTGTTGATCTAGGGACACAGACATGCCCGTTTCTTCCTCCCGTGGTTAACACTGACTTAATTCACACGGAAGGACACACGCCCGTGTCCCTCACACGGCCTTGACATGCCCATGTCTTAGCCCGTGTGCCAAAACCTTGACATTCTATTTATGACGTCAGCACTTCATTATGGCTACACGGCCAAGGCACACGCCCATGTCCTTAAACCGTGTGTCAAATTAAATTACATATTTAATGTGTAGACTTCACAAGGCCTAGGTACACGCCCATGTCCTAGGCCTGTGCCTCCCGCACGGCTAAGACATACGGCTGTGTCTCTGCCTGTTTGTTTACTACAATGCATACTGACTTGCAATTCTAGCATGCAAGGGGACACACGGTCAATCAACATGCCCATGGAGCTGACCATGTGTCACACACGGCCTAGACACATGCCTGTATGTCTACCCATGTAGACAACTAGATGGCTATCAACCAAGCCATTGCCACCCTAACAAGATTTCATACTCATACCAAACAACTTATAACTCAAAGGCACATCCAAGAACTAAACTCATAACAATCACATAAGCAAAAACTTCAAAAACCCATCATCATTGAATATATAAAGTATCAAGTATTGACCCAATTCTAATGGCCATTTACAAAATGACTTTAATACATATATAGCCAACACTTTGGCTAACAATTACCACCTAACAAATACCCAAGTCCTATACATGCCATACTCAAAATAAGTCTAAATTTTTATACCAAAGTGATGTCGATAGTGTGATTTCTGAACTCTGACGATCCACATTCCTCGAGTTATCTTGGCAATACTACAAGGAAAAATGGCAATGAAAAGGGATAAGCATAAAGCTTAGTAAGTTTGCATGGAAATAAATAGCAACAATGAGCTCATAATATAATCCATCCATGGCATTAGCTAATCATAGACAAGTCATAGGCTTCTTTCCATACTCACACTTTCCCTTATTTAGCACATACCATGCCACATATCGTAATTATTTCTTCGTGACTCATTCACGAGTACCTGTATTCACTCATTCACATGACTTTAGTACAAATCTCATTTCTACTTCTAAACTCATCTACTTATCCCATTAATCACTAGGGATAATCAAAGATGCATATTCGTCGTCATTAATGTAGGAATGAAGCCAATGCCATATCCCCGAAGTGGTCTTACATGGAGTCGTCTCTAAATGCCAATGCCATATCCCGGATATGGTCTTATATTGAATTTCACATCATGTATCGATGCCATATCCCGAATATTATCTTATACAATTTTTATATTCATTACAGAAGCCATACCCCGAATATGGTCTTATACGGGATCTTAACTCGATGCCGAGGCCATGTCCCAAACATGGTTTTATACGGGACCTTATCCCTTTCATATCTCGATGATAGCATTTCCATATTCAAAATGGTCCGCTAAGACTTCAACATCTCATTCAACATTAACTACTCAATTTAGTAGAGCATCATGCATCAATATAATGCCAAGCATTCTCATACATGCTAACATAAATGTTGAATCTATCACATACAAACTTACCTCGTTTTCAAAATGAGCTAAACCGTTGATCTAATCCTAGACTTTACTTCTTTCCTCGATCGAGGTGAATTCTTGGTTCTTCTTGCTCTATAATAGCAAATTTTAGCTCATTTTAATCATCATATAAATAAAAGCATTTTAATAATCCTGCTTTAGCAAAATTACTATTTTACCCCTAGACTTTGGCAAATGACTATTTTGCCCCTAGGCTCAAAAATTAATTGTAATCATATTTCCACCTTCAACAAGCCTAGGTGAACATTTAATACTCTTATGGCTATCATCAAAAATCAACTTTTCACACATTTACTACAATTTTTATAACCTTTACAACATGGTCCAATTAGGTGTTTTTATGGCAATACCTTTCACAAAAGTTGTTCATCTAACAACCAAGACTCATTTTCTTCCATAAAAATGCAGCAAATAACAATGAGAGCTCTCATGGAAAAACTCTAGAATTTTCACCATATTGCAAATTAGTCCCCTCATTTGAAAGCTTAAGCTCTAGGGGTCCTAAAAGTACAACTATCTTTAAGAAAAATAATCAAAATCACTTACTAGAATGGAGGAGAGCTTGCTTAAAATTTAAGCTTTCAAAACCCCTATTTTGCTTGCTATTTTTGGTGGATAAATATGGAGAGAAAAGATGATATCTTTTATTTCTTTTTTTTATTAATACTAGACAAATTAGTTAGCAACTATTACCAACTTTGACCAATTTTGTCCATCTTTGTCTCCTATCATCTCCTATTGCCGGTCAACTATCTATCAAAGGGCTAATTGCCTTTTAAATACCTCCAATTAACAATTCATGGCTATTTGGCACCTTTAGCCTACAGGATGGAACTTTTTCACTTTATGCGATTTAGTCCTTCTTCGCGATTAAGCAAGAAATCGCTAAAATTAAAGCACCAAAATTTTCATGCACTAATATAATCATGCCCTAACTCATAAAATAACATGAAAATAATTTCTCTAACCTCGAATTAGTGATCCCAAAATCACTGTTCCGACTAGCCCCTAAATCGGGCTGTTACACCATAAAAATCCACAACTCATTTCATTAGCTCTAATTCCTCCTCCAAGAAAGAAATCTTGGCAAGAAGAATCTTGGAGATGATTTCCACTTCCTAAAAGATTGTTAATGTAACACCCCTTACCCGTATTCGTTGTCAGAATAAGGTACGAGGCATTACCAGAGTTTACGATTTTTTAATTTTTTATTTTTTTATTTTTTTTTTTGAAACCGAAACCATTCTAATTCATCATATTTTCAAAATAAAATTCATGCATACTTATAAGATAACTTTAACAGATAAGCCATACCAATGGTGACCTTACATTCATTTCATACTAACATTTATTTTATTAGCTTATACATGCCATTCATTTCCAAAATAAGTTTCTTAAAATACCAAATATTGGGGTTGATAGTGTGATGAGTCTCCCACCGATCCGACCTCCCAGCTCTTAACACTACAAAACAGGGAAAAAGGAAATAGGGTAAGCACTTTGTGCTTAGTAAGCCCATGTAACAAGAATTATACTTACCTAGTATAATCAATATAAGCAATAAACATTCAGTATACTCACTCAATGCATTATTTCCTAGTATTCACAAACTCAACATCCAAGTTAGTCCATTAATTTTCATCTATCAATAGTATACACGCCATGATTGATGAGCTCATCAATGTCAAGATTTCCATTTCCTTGTTATTTTTCCATATTTATCCGTTAAATTACTCGAATTTCGATGGATTTTCAGAGGTACACTTTAGTGTACAAATCCGTCCGTCAATTCATATTCATGTGCGCACATTTTCATTTCGGAGAGCACACTCCGCGAACCTCATCTTTACGGTGGGATTACCGGTCCAAAGCTAAATCCTCAGAATATAAACTCATAGAGTATTGTCGGGATTACTACCCAAAGGCTAAATCCTCAACGACAATTACTCTAATGAGCTTGGATCCGAATTACCACCGAGCTAAATTCAGACCCTAATTGGATTACCGTCCAAGCTAAATCCATTTTCCACATATTCTTCTGAGGGCTATATCAGATAGGATCACCCGTCCTGCTAGATCCTTTTTTACCGTCAATTCCTTTTCGGAGATCCATCGAATTTTCCTTTCATTCAACCGGATTTTTTCCTTTTATCAAATATACCAATGTTTCATCAAATTTCATACAATGGACATTCAAATTATATTCACATCAATAACATACATTTCAAACATTTAAGAATATAATTCAAGTTACATGAACTTACCTTGATACTAGTTCGCTTATAAAATCTACTAATCCTAACTTTTCCTTTCCTCGATCTAGCTTTGTATTTGAGTTTTCCTGATCAAATTAAACTCCAAGCTTCAAACTTTTAATTTTCCTTTTCTTCTTTCTTTTCTTTTTCTTTCTTCTTTCACGTTTGCTCTCTGTTTCTTTTACTTTCTCTCTCTCTTGTTTCTTTTCTCTTTTCTTTATATATATATATATATATAATAATAATAATAATATAATAATATAATAATATAATAATAAACTAAAATCTCGATTTTCTTCAATTCATCATTCAATCTAGACAAAATGGCTTAATTGCCATTTTGGTCCTTTATACTTTCTTTTAATCTATAATTAAACTTTTACTTTCATTTCAATTTAGTCCTTTCCATTTAATTACCTACCCAAACGTTAAAATTTTCTAACGAAAGTTTAATACCGCATTACTAACATTTTATAAATATTTATAAAAATATTTCCTATCATATAAAGACTCATGCAAACATATTGAAATAAATTTCTATTTAAATCGGATTTATGATTGCGAAACCATTATTCCGATAATCTTGAATTTAGGCCATTACAACTCTCCCCCTTTTTAGGATTTTCGTCCTCGAAAATCTTACCAAGAAAGAGGTTTGATATTGTTTCCTCATTGCCTCCTCCGGTTCCCATGTCGCTTCCTCAATCCGTGCTTTTGCCACAATACTTTCACCAAATTTATTTTTTATTTCTAAGCTCCTTTGTTTCCGTGCCAATATCTTGACCGGTTCTTAATCGTAAGTCATATCCTATGAATCTCCACTTCGCTCGGAGAAATAACATGTGAAGGATCCGACCGATATCGTCAGAAGCATAGACACATGAAAAACATTATGGATTTTATCAAGTTCTGGTGGTAATGCCAACCGATAAGCGACCGGTCCAATTCTTTCTATGATCTCATATGGCCCGATAAATCTTGGATTCAATTTACCCTTTCGACCAAATCGGAGAACTTTCTTCCAAGGAGACACTTTCAAGAATACCTTGTCACCGACCTGAAATTCAATCTCTTTTCGTTTAAGATCGGCATATGATTTTTGGCGATCGGAAGCTACTTTTAAACTATCCCGAATAACCTTCACTTTCTCTTCTGTTTCCCGGATTAAATCAACCCCATGTATCTTCTTTTCACTGAGCTCTGTCCAATACAATGGTGTTCTACATTTTCTACCATACAAAGCTTCATATGGAGCCATTTTAATACTGGACTGATAACTGTTATTGTAAGCAAATTCAATCAAAGGTAGATACCTCTCCCAATTACCTTCAAACTCTAGTATACAACATCGAAGCATATCTTCCAATACTTGAATTACCTTTCGATTGGCCATCCATGCGAGGATGAAATGCGATCTTGAAATACAACTGAGTACCCAAAGCTTCTTGCAATTTATCCTAAACGAGACGTAAATCGGGATCTCTATCGATATAATGGAGATAGGCACTCCATGTAACCCGACAATCTCGGATATGTACAATTCACGGTTTATCTAAAGAATAATCCATACGCATTCTAATAAAGTGTGCTGACTTTGTCAATCGGTCAACAATCACCCAAATAGCATCTTTTTCCTGGAGACAACGGTAACCCCGATACAAAATCCATAGTGATTTTTTCCCATTTCCATTCCGGTATAGTAATTGGCTAAAGTAACCCCGAAGGTACCTGATGTTCTGCTTTAACCTGTTGACATATCAAACATCTTGATACAAACTCAGAAATATCACGTTTCATACCTGGCCACCAGTACATCTTTTTCAAATCATTATACATTTTATTACTTCCCAGATGTACAGACATAGTACCACTGTGAGCCTCGTGTAAAATCTTCTGTATGAGCTCTGAATTCTTGGGTACACATACCCTACCTCTGAATAATAAACAATCATCAATCCCAATTTGAAATTCGAATCGATGTTTGACTCACATTGTGCCCGCTTAACTCAGAACTTCTCATCATTCTTCCGAGCTTCACATATTTCTTTGTAAAAATGTTGGTTTAGCTCTTAATTCAAATAAGATTGAACTATCATCAACCAAAACAATTGAGCATTCATAGATCGTAAAGCGTCTGAGATTTTCACTCAAAGCATCGACCACAATATTAGCCTTACCCGGATGGTAATCAATAATCAAATCATAGTCTTTTATCAATTCAAGCCACCTGCGCTGTCTTAAATTCAGATCTTTCTGTGTCATCAAATACTTCAAGCTTTTATGATCAGTATAAATATGACATTTCTCACCGTACAAGTAATGCCGCCATATCTTCAATGCAAAAACAATAGCAGCTAACTCAAGATCATGTACCGGATAATTTCTTTCATGTGGTTTAAGTTGTCTTGAAGCATAGGCTATTACTTTACCTTGCATCAAGACACAACCTAAACCATTTAATGAGGCATCACTGTAAATAATAAATTCCTTACCCGGTTCAGGCTGCACTAATACTGGTGCTTTCGTTAGTAGATCTTTCAATCGGTTGAAACTCTGCTGACATTCATCAGTCCACTCAAACTTTACATCTTTCTGCAATAATCGAGTCATCGGAGAAGCTATCATAGAGAATCCTTGTACAAATCTCCGATAATAACCAGCTAAACCCAAGAAACTTCTAACTTCAGATACAGTCTTCGGTGGACTCCAATTGACAATAGCTGAGATTTTACTTGGATCTACCCTGATGCCTTCAGCAGATACAATATGTCCAAGAAAACCCACTTCTCGAAGCCAAAATTCACATTTACTGAATTTAGCATATAACTGTTTCTCTCGCAGAACTTGCAACACAATTCTCAAATGTTCAGATGTTCTTCTTCATCTCGAGAATAAACCAAAATATCATCAATGAATACTACCACAAATGTTTGTCTAAATGCAGTGCAATATTCGATTCATCGATCCATAAATCTGCAGTGCATTAGTCAACCCAAATGGCATAACGAAACTCATAATGCCCGTACACGGTTCTCGAAAGTCGTCTTTGGCACATCCGACTCCTTTACTCAGAATCGATAATAGCCCGATCGGAGATCAATCTTTGAAAATACAAGAGCACCTTTCACCGATCAAATAAATCATCAATCCGGGCAACGGATACTTATTCTTTATAGTTACCTTATTGAGTAATCGATAGTCAATACACAATCTCAAAGACCCATCTTTCTTTTTCACAAATGTAACCGGAGCACCCCAAGGTGAATGACTCGGTCGGACAAAACCTCTATCAACAAGTTCACAGAATCGTGTCTTTAATTCCTTTAATTACAGAAGAGCCATTCTATGCGGAGCTATGGAAATCGGAGTAGTTCCTTAATCAAATCTATAGAAAATTCCACTTCTCTTTCGGTGGCAACCACGTAACTCTTCCGAAACACATCGGAAAATTCACATACCACCGGTATCGCTTGAATCTTTGACTCAAATACCTTAGTATCTAATACATAAGCAAGAAAAGCATCATACCCTTTTTGACATACTTACGAGCGAGAATAATCAAATCACATCGATAATCCTCCGTCGATCGGATTTAACCCAAGTAATTCACCATTCGACACTTCAACACAATATATTTACATTTACGCTTACTATCGCATCATCTTTGAGTTAACCAATCCATGCCCAATATCACATCAAACTCATCAAATGGCAAGAACATCAAATCACCAGAAACAATAACCTCTTACCATCGGTGGACAATTTTTACAAATTTTATCCACCAAAATAGATTGGCCAAAGGGTTCGAGACTTTAACCACAAATTCAGTAGGTTCAACAGATAAATCTTTAACGCATGCAAGTTTTACACATATATATGAATGCGTAGAACCGAGATCAATTAATGCAGTAATATCAGTTTCAAGTAAAGAAAATGTACCAGTAATAACATCGGGTGCTGAGGCATCTTCTCTGGTACGCATGACATATGTCCTAGGAGGTGCTCGTGTCTCAGGCCTACTTGTAGTATCTTTTGTAGCTCCTCGGCTACCACTAACATTACCGGATGGTCGAGATGGTCTACCCCTCCAAGATTGATTACTTGGCTTCGATATATATTCAGCTTCTTTTTCACTTCTTTCTGGACAATCTCTGAGGAAATGGTCAAAAGAACCACATCGGTAACATGCCCCGCTCTTAAATCGACATTCACCAAAATGAGCTTTATTACAATACTGGCATCTCGGCTTAGGGGTACCAACACTGCCAACACTGGTCACTGATGGAGTGGAAGGTCTTGAATTAGTGCGCTGTGAACCTCGCACTCTATCCGAATACCCAGTGGTTGAGGTAGAACGATCCTGGTACTTCTTCAATTTCTTTGGAGCAGAAAACTGAGATTTTTCCATTGGTCTTTTACTAAAAATTCGAGCTTCCCTCTCAGCCTGTTTCTTTTCTTTGCTCCATTCTTCTACTTTATAAGCTCGTTCTGCTAGTGTAGCAAACTCTCGAATTTCAAGAATTCCAACAAGGAGCTTAATTTCTTCATTCAACCCTTCTTCGAATCGTTTGCACATTTCAGCTTCCGACTGTACCCATTCTCGAGCATATTTACTCAACCGAACAAATTCTCTTTCATACTCGAATCTTGATCTATTGCCTGTTTCATTTCAAGAAATTCTTTTCTTTTACGATCAAGGAATCTCTGGTGATATATTTCTTTTTGAACTTCGATGCGGAAGAATTCCCATGTAATTTCTTCTTTGGAACAAGCTGAAGCTTTAGTATTCTACCAATGATAAGTCAGTCTTTTAGCGATGAAACAAGACATTTCAAACATTCTTCTCAAGTGCAAGATAATTCCTCAAAACCCGAGTAGTATTTTCTAACCAAAATTCACTCTTTCGGGATCATCATCAATCTTCGTCAAAATTCTTCTACCCATATTTTGGATTTTATCGACCAGGAGCTTTTCCTTTTCTCGACAGATTCAAGACTGCACCCTGTGGAATCTCGGGAACCGGTGGAGGAACAGGAGGGGGAGCTTGAGTTTGCTGCACTGTAGGGTTAGTTCTTATATATTGGGTAAACCATTCATTCATCATTTGAAAGAAGGCTATTTTTGCCTCCTCCCCTTGACCCTCTATCTAAGGCCTTCTATCGCTAGTTTCTTCTCTTTGTATTAAAGCCGGAGCATGACTCCCAGCTTCCTCAGATTGAGCTCGGTCAGATGACATTACTATAAGGAAAACACAATTTAAGCGGTCAGGAGATATCACACTATCAAAAAAAAATAATTTAAATGGCATGTATAGCTAATTCGTATTCACTATATCGGTCCTAGAACCGACTAAACCGTAGCTCTGATACCAACAAATGTAACACCCCCTACCCGTATTCGTTGTCAGAATAAGGTACGAGGCATTACCGAGTTTACGATTTTTAATTTTTATTTTTTATTTTTTTTGAAACCAAACCATTCTAATTCATCATATTTTCAAAATAAAATTCATGCATACTTATAAGATAACTTTAATGTATAAGCCATACCAATGGTCGACCTTACATTCATTTCATACTAACATTTATTTTATTAGCTTATACATGCCATTCATTTCCAAAATAAGTTTCTTAAAATACCGAAATATTGGGGTTGATAGTGTGATGAGTCTCCCACCGATCCGACCTCCAGCTCTTAACACTACAAAGCAGGGAAAAAGGAAATAGGGTAAGCACTTTGTGCTTAGTAAGCCCATGTAACAAGAATTATACTTACCTAGTATAATCAATATAAGCAATAAACATTCGTATACTCACTCAATGCATTATTTCCCTAGTATTCACAAACTCAACATCCAAGTTAGTCCATTAATTTTCATCTATCAATAGTATACACGCCATGATTGATGAGCTCATCAATGTCAAGATTTCCATTTCCTTGTTATTTTTCCATATTTATCCGTTAAATTACTCGAATTTGATGGATTTTCAGAGGTACACTTTAGTGTACAAATCCGTCCGTCAATTCATATTCATGTCGCACATTTTCATTTCGAGAGCACACTCCATGAACCTCATCTTTACGGTGGGATTACCAGTCGAGGCTAAATCCTCAGTAATATAAACTCATAGAGTATTGTCGGGATTACCGGTCCGAAGCTAAATCCCAAGCGACAATTACTCTAATGAGCTTGAATCTGAATTACCAGTCGGGCTAAATTGAGACCCTAATTCGGATTACCGTCCAAGGCTAAATCCATTTTCCACATATTCTTGGAGGCTATATCGGATAGGATCACCCGTCCAGGCTAGATCCTTTTTTACCACAATTCCTTTTAGAGATCCATCAATTTTCCTTTCATTCAACCGGATTTTTTCCTTTTATCAAATATACCAATGTTTCATCAAATTTCATACAATGGACATTCAAATTATATTCACATCAATAACATACATTTCAAACATTTAAGAATATAATTCAAGTTACATGAACTTACCTTGATACTAGTTCGTTTATAAAATCTACTAATCCGGAACTTTTTCCTTTCCTCGATCTAGCTTTGTATTTGAGTTTTCCGGATCAAATTAAACTCCAAGCTTCAAACTTTTAATTTTCCCTTTTCTTCTTTCTTTTCTTTTTTCTTTCTTCTTTCACGTTTGCTCTCTGTTTCTTTTACTTTCTCTCTCTCTTGTTTCTTTTCTCTTTTCTTTATATATATATATATATATAATAATAATAATATAATAATATAATAATATAATAATAAACTAAAAATCTCGAGATTTTCTTCAATTCATCCTCAATCTAGACAAAATGGCTTAATTGCCATTTTGGTCCTTTATCTTTCTTTTAATCTATAATTAAACTTTTACTTTCATTTCAATTTAGTCCTTTCCATTTAATTACCTACCCAAGCGTTAAAATTTTCTAACTAAAGTTTAATACCGCATTACTAACATTTTATAAATATTTATAAAAATATTTCCTATCATATAAAGACTCATGCAAACATATTGAAATAAATTTCTATTTAAATCGGATTTATGATTGCGAAACCATTATTAGATAATCTTGAATTTAGGCCATTACAGATTAAAACAACTTCTAAAAGAAATTCAATGACACTTTTTGACGAAAAACACAAAGAGAATTATTATTAACTTAAAAAAACAAAAATCAATTATTAAAGTATAAGGGTGGATGTCCATGCTATCTATAGGCCCTAAAATAAGTTTTCCTAACCCTAATGAAATAATTAACATGACAACTCATTAAATAAAAAAGAAAAAATAATTCTAAGTGTGGGCTTTTAATGGGAATTCAACCAAAGGAATTAAATGGGCTCCTTGGGCTGAATTCTTACATGACGATCCGCCAATTAAATAAAATTGGACCTATAGTTTA
Source organism: Gossypium rotundifolium (assembly GCA_025506655.1). NCBI lineage: Eukaryota > Viridiplantae > Streptophyta > Magnoliopsida > Malvales > Malvaceae > Gossypium > Gossypium rotundifolium. The sequence goes on along the minus strand of CP106731.1, from coordinate 69,272,422 downwards.
AATATTTTACAATTTGGGCCACTTTGATAATTTGGCCTAATAATCAATTAAGTTACTTTCCAAACTTCAGGATGGACTTATAGATATCTTAATGGGCCATTTTTTCAAGAATTTGATCTTGTAATCTGTTTGCTCTCGAAATTGGCTTGTTCAAGCTCGTACATGTAATCCAATAAGCCTTGGTTGCAAGATTCAATTTCTTAGACCAAGATTTCCAAGATTTGAAATCTTGATTTTCTTGATTCTTAAAATTTTCTAAAATAGCACAATTAGACCAAGATTCGATTTCTTGATTTTCTTGAAAATAGGAAATTGAATCTTGATTTTCTTTTTTGGTCATGTGCACATCTAGGTTCTTGGTAACGAAGTCTTGGATGGTCCTGTTCAGTCTTGCTCGAATTTGCTTAGACTTTGACCTCGTTATTGGGCCTTGAGGAAATTTGAGCCCATAATGTTCATGAACGTATTTTTGGCCTTGAGACTCATATCATATTCCTTCTCGCTGGCTGATTTTCCTATTAAAGGGACATAATTTGCATAACTTAGACACATAGTAAATAAATATAAAAAGTAGATTTGTTAAGTTGAGGGAGTCGTGTGTATTTCTTTCAACAATCCTCTACTTATTTTTTGGGTATTGTTAATCCAATTCCTGACTGATATTGAAATGAGTCGATGAGTGAAATTCGTTATTTATTATGATGGTCAAATCTATAATACAAAGGTTAGGTGATATTTGTAGGAGCACAGTCCGTGGAATTGGTGCCATTCAATTGCATGAGCTATGGACAAGAATTAGGAGGAAAGTCAGAGGATCGACCCAGGGAAGAATTTTGATGTTGTAATGCTAGATAGCTTGCTTCCATTCTCTTATAGGTATGACCTATTTTATGTGAATGACAAGGTCCAGCTATAGACAGTTATATTATCGTACGTTTCAAGGGAAAATGTTGTAATGGACTTATACGTCGAGTTTGCCAAGGTTGATGCATCTGGCCCATCTTTAGCCACCATTGCATCTAATGTTAGAACAGGAGCTGAAGCAGAAAGTCCTACTACACCGTTGTGCGGTGAGTTCACTAGCGTGTTACAAAGTTAGTACTACGATGTCCTCGAAACATCTATTGGTAGACACTCGTTGGTCTTTGGCACGAATCTAAACTTCAGGAGCCAGTACCAGTCGACGTATGAGCATAACATATTTAGGTTCGACTTTCAATCAGTACATTCGATTTCAAATCGGTGCGGCTTAATCAGTACATATTTAGCACTTATACCAGGGGTTCATCGACGTACACATGACTTACTCCAAACTGGTGCAGATTTTGGCAGGCACATGGGTTATAGAAGAATAGAAGAACTTACTCCTTTCAACGGGGACTAATGAGGGTACATTGAACCTCTTGCTTGAAAGGGACAATAAAGGTGTAGATGAGGAAGATGATGTGGCCGAGGAAGAAGATACAAGTGAGGAACAAAGGACAGCGAATGCAGTTGACGAGGAGGAGTCAGCATTAGTTGTTGATTGTCGTTGCTCATGATGGTAATTGGAGGATTCTATCAATTGCGTCTACAATAACTTCTGGAGAAACAATAGACGAATGAGATTTCTTCTCGAGCTGATTACGCTGTAGCGTTTGCCCATAGCCTGACATATGTGTCATATCTAGTAAGATAACTAGAATCCTGTCAGCAATTGAGTGGCATGGTAGCTTTTGGATCACACCCATCATAGGTACTGCTTAAGACATGTCAAATCCAACTACCACACAAAATGGCTATCGAAAAGTGAGTGAGATGCAGTCATCGACATGGGTATGTAATTGACACTACCTGCATCATAATTTTTACCCTATTTCATTCGTTGTTTGTATTTATGGGTATGCTTTTCTGAACAAGATACGAGCTCGTTCAATATTGATTCCATGAAATGTTGAATAACTTGGGCGCCTTCAATAGCTACGGTACTGCATACCTCGTCAACATACCCTTTGAATAGTGGATCCAATCATATGACGGAGGTTTATGGTATGGGCACATGACGTCAAACTTAGTTAAGTGTATCAATTTCGTACTAAAGGGGATGCGTTACTTGTCAATAACCTCGATTGTGAAAGAAACATACTTTCACCTAGTTGCGTTGTTTACAAATAGGGCGGTGACATATGCTGGGCAGATAGCAGGTGACCAATCTTGGTTTGAGGATGTAATGAAAGAAATCAGATGAAATATGGTGAAAATAAACACTACATATAGTCAATTTATGGTTTCTTTATTTATGTCATATATATTTACATCGTAATAGTAATAAAAAGAATACATCAATTGTGTCGTGGGGAGAATGTGTGCCGCAAAGTAGTGGACGACGCTCGCGAGGAGGATTCTATGCACAACCAGAGATGAAGGCCTAAAAACTTTCTCATTGTCGTGTTGAGTAGTGTAGTGCTTGTGAAAAACCACAACGTTAGTGAAATGAACAGGAATAAGTAAAGCGAACTGACCGAGATACTGCGTAGACATAGGCGACGTTTCTTCAGGCGGAGCCAATAACGAACTCGCTGTGCAATCACGTCTGGCCTTACACTGCTGCTGGGGCGGTCGTCGTTGCCTTTTCTAACGATGTTGCCTACTTCTTGCCTACACCGGTAGTAGATACGGCTTGCCAGCAACTCTGAACCATGACAAGTATTCCAAACAAGCTGCCATATCCCTTAAGAAAAATGTTCGCGGATGGGTAAGAATTCCATCTTATGATCCTAAGCCTCAATGTAGTCCTTGTGCATCTCTCTCCAATCCTCGTCATTTTACCCTCGCATGTCCACCTTGTGTAGCTCCTTTAAGTCTCGCGATGTCGATGGAATTTATTATTGATGCCCAAACTACCACATCACCCGATCCGATTTGTGTATTTCCACTGTCACGTACACTACCAATGGCACCTTCGTGTCCCACATCCCTTGATTGACCAACACTTTTGGCGGGATGCAAGATATGATATCAGTATCGGCGTATGACATCTATTCAAACTGAAACGCACAGTTGTAAATTTTGTTAGTACAAAATTCTATTTTACAAATCATTGTGTAGTTAATATAGGTTTGAAAGAATAAGTAACTAACATTGGCTTCTGAGCATTGATCCTACAGCAGCCTAATATCTTCCAGCTCCTCAAATAGTCTTACGTAACTCGGCCCATGGTTCCACTTATAAAAGCGATATGTTAGTTCAAACATATAATGAATAAAAACATTTACTATAGAAACTGCGTATTTATTAATAAATGATTTTTACCTTGTCACTAATGAAAGCATGTATGGATTGTTCACTTGGGGACATAGAAATGGTAGTTGCCACCATGCCTACGACTACAGCAAGAGCAGGCAACCACCGATTGACATCTTATTCGATTTCGTGGCCCAACACAACTTTCGATATAATGTGGCCAACACGGCTGATCCTCAACTCAGTTGTCCACTTTCTCTGAAGTCTACTAAGTGTAGTAGTCACCTTATGTGTACCAAAATTTGAGATTTATTGAGCATTAGAATGCCCCCAATTGACTAAAGGATGAATGATTTAGCGTATTGTATATTGACGACCTCGGTCGCATTCGCAAGAAGCTTATTTACATTTTTCGCCATCAAATTCATCGATATCCGGCCACCATCAAACTTGTTCGGGACTTCCCTAATAATGTCGTGCAGAGATCCTCTTTACCAGAAGCGATTGTTGCTCCTATGACGACTAGCCCATCCACCAGCAGACCAAGTTGTAACGCCATGTCCTCCAGTATGATTGTACACTCGCCGCATAGAAAATGGTTGTTTATATTAATATTGATTATTAAAATATTAAAAATAATTTATTAATAAAATTTTAATATATTAATATTTTAAATTGTCAATAATTTCGATATTGTCTGTTTTGGTCAATGAACCATTAAAGTGACTAACAAAAGATAACTTGTCATTTTTAATTAATATAATAATTTAAGTTTAAGTTTAAGTTTTATATTTTTATTAAATTAACCTTGTTTTTATATAAAAATTATAATTTTAAAAAATTAAGAATATATAAATACATAAAAATTAATATATAAAATTTAATTTATACATAAAAATAAATAAAAATTTCAAAATATTCTTAAAATATTGCTTCGAAGCATAATTATTTGTTATTCAAAATTTGATGAAAGAAAATTGGAGGAAGAATATGAGAATCAAATAGCAATAAATTTTGCGGAGTTCAAGAACCCTTATTTTCATTTTCCAATTAAATTTTGCTTTATACCTCTTTTGTCATTCGAATACAACTAAATTCTGTATTATTTCTATCAATTTGACTCTTTATTTTGTATAACTTTTATCTCAACTTTATTTTTTATTAAAAATTTAATCGAATAATTATGCACTTAACAAAATTACTTAAAATTTTAAAAATATTATAAATACAAAAAATATTAAAAATACCAAAAACTAAAACTTGTAAAATTATAAAAATGATAATTTATTTTGAAAATTATAAAAAATTTAAATGATAAGTATGTGAAACTTGAATAATTAAAAACATAATTTTTAAAAAATATGTTTGTTTAGAATTTTAAGTTTTATAAACTTTTATGAATTTTTAAAAGATTTTATGGTATTTTCTTTTGAATTTCTTTTTCCTTTTATGAAATTTTTATATTTTTAAGAAATTTATGTTATTTCAAGAAAATATCATAAATTTCATAAAATCTAAAATTTCGTTAGAACAAAACACATTTTAATTTTTGTGTTTGAATATTTTTAAAATCTTTTAGAAAGAAACCCTTTTAAATGACTAATTTACCTAAAAAGGTCAATTTTCAAGTATATTTATGAAAATAGGTTGATTATACAATTATTTATCGGAAAAAGGCCAGTTTTTACAAAACGCACCTACGTGGACGCGTTTAAGAAATGCCGAAGAATGCGTCCACAGGAGGCGTTTTTGCCACGTCAGCCAAAAACGCGTTTATGTGGAAGCGTTTTGCTGACGTGGCAAAAAAGCTCCCCTAGGGGCGCGCTTTGCTCCATGTTTTTATATGTCAGGGATATTTGCATGTTTAGTCCCTAGGTTTTTAGGGTTTTGCTAAAATAAGATAGGGTTTAGTGTTTAGGTTTTGTTAAAACAAGTTAGGGATTTAGAGTTTTAGTAGATTTTAAAAATAAATGAGGATTTAGTGTTATTTTATAAAAATTATTTAGATTAAGGTTTATGGTTTTAAATAAATTTAGTAAATTAGGGTTTTAAGGTTTTAAATAAATTAAATTAGGATTTTAACTAAATTAAATTAGGGTTTATGGTTTTAAATAAATTAAGTAAATTAGGGTTTTAGGGTTTTAAATAAATTAAATTAGGGTTTAAGGTTAAAATTTATTAAATTAGGGTTTAGTTTTTTTAAAAATAATAGTGTGTTTATTTTTAACAAAATTAACTATTTTTACCTTGAAAAAATAATTTTGAGAAGACGTTTTTAAACAAATAGTGTCAAAAACGCTTCAAGCAAGATGCACTGTCAGCAAAATTACAGAAAAAATCTCCCATGTGGATGTTCTTTTTCTACAGTAGTTTTTGAAAAAATAATTTTGAGAAGACGTGTCTGAATAAATAGTGTCAAAAATGCTTCAAGTAAGATGCACTGTCAGCGTCAGTAAAATTACAGAAAAAAGCTACCACGTGGACGATTTTTTTTTGCAGTAGGTCTTAAAAAAATAATTTTGAGAAGACGTTTCTGAATAAATAGTGTCAAAAATGCTTCAAGTAGGATGCACTGTCAACAAAATTACAAAAAAAAAGCTCCCACGTGGACGCTCTTTTTCTACAGTAGTTCATGCTTGGCATTAAGCTATAAATGAGGCAAATTTTATTCTCAGGTTACATAAGTTACAGCAAGAAAAATTAAAGACGCTAAGCAGAGTAGAAATTGAATATGAGTGAACATATTAGTGTTGTTATTTACTATGATGGTAAGGTCTGTGACACTAAGAATGGCGTTGTTTTTTTATCAAAGAACACAGCGTGAATGGTTTTTAACCAGAGTATAGATTTTACAGAATATCGTAAAAGAATTAGGCACAAAATCTTTAGAACGACGCCAAGTAGGGTTTCTTCTATTAAGTATTGATTTTGTGCTTCGATTGATCCCGTGACATATGACTCATTTGATATCAAAGGTGTTCGTAGCTTTGAGGCAATGGTGCAGACTCATCTCGCTAGTGGATCATCCTATCTTGAGTTATATGTTCAATTTTCATCGCCAAATGAAACATTTGCGACTTCAACATCAACTGTTGTTCGGGAGGAATACACGACCCCTAGCCGACACTCTGTTAGTGGGAGGCAAAACACGCGCACCCATGTTTGGTGGCAAAATGGAAAACACAACTCCTGCATGATATTCAGTTAGTGGATGGGACATGCACATTGGTGGGTCGATGTTCGATGCTGGAAATATGTAGTGGGGAATGGCATCAACTTTTAATGGTTGGCAATCCACATCTGATTGGGGACATTACGAAACATCCACAAGAAGGGATGATGTACTCCCTACGACGTCCACTGGCGAGGGGACCTCGTACGTTGCAAATGATGGTGGGTTGGATGATGAGTCCGATGTGGATCCACATCGAGAGCTGGCCTCGATGGTGTAGAAGTTGCATTATTTTCTGAACCAGAGCCTATTCCATCTGAACCAGAAGATGTTGAAGGGGGTTCAAATGAAGAAGAAGAAGATTTGTGATTCAGGGTGTACTCGCCTCCAACCCACATGAATAATGTCAATATATTGGCAGATGATGCGTTGAGTTTCCAGATCTACCACACAGAACGCATTACTGTACAGGTTCTACATTGGATTCGGGTGAATTAGAAGTTGGTAAGGAGTTTTCAAGTAAGTATAGTTTTCTTGGTGCTTTGAAACAATATAACATCAATCACGATGTTAACTACAACGTGGTTAAATCTAAATCCGAGAAGTTTGAGACTAAGTGTGCAGTGTAAGATGGTACATGTTCATGGAAAATCATGGCTTCTTTTAGGTAAAAGACAGGCTTGTGGGAGATAAAAAAGTACAAATGTCCACATACCTATGTTGTCGGTATAGTATCACTGGGTGTTTAGGGTTTTGAACAATAATGTTATTACTTAATGTTGCATTATTTAACGTACTTCGTTGATAGGTGTTTCATAAGATTATCCCAAGATGGATTCAAGCATGATAGCTACTTAATACTACCGATGTTGAAGGCGGATCACAGGACTTCTGTGTCATGCATAATTACCAGTATTCGTAGCCAATTAAGGTATACGCCCTCTTACCGCAAGGCTTGGATAGCTAAGCAAAAAGCGTTAAAAAAGATGCATAGTAGGTGAGACGCTTCATATATTGAGGTTTGACAGTGGTGTCAGGTGCTGGAGAGGTACGTCCCAAGTTACATAACAGACCTTAAAATAGTCCCTGTGTACTACAACAACCGATTGCTCCGTGGACGCCAAGTGTTCAAACGTCTGTTATGGAGCTTTAAGCAATGTCGGGATACATTTGTATACTGCAAGCCATTGGTACAAATTGATGGTATCTTTATGTTTGGTAGATATACCCATTGGCTATTGCTAGCTGTGGCACAGGATAGAGGTGGGAGAATCCTTCCAATTGCATTTGCAATAACACTGGGAAATTCAACTGATGACTGGGATTTCTTTCTTTCTAGGTTAAAGAGGTATGTATGCCTCCAACCTGGTATCTGCGTTATATCGGATCGGGGCATTGGAATATTAGCCGCAATTGAGCGACATGAAACCCTATGGGATCGCACACACCATTGGTATTGTCTAAGGCACGTTGCGTCCAACTACTACGGGCAATATCGGTCTACAACTGAACGAAAGCAAGTAACCAACATGGGTATTTAATCTCTATTAATATACTTTTGGTTGTAATATTAAATTCATTCTTAATAAAATATAGGCAGGGTACGAGATCAATAAGGACCATTTTTATGAGATGTTGGGGATTTTGCGTTTAGTTAACGATCAAGGCGTAAACTACCTTTGTAACATACCTTTTGAATAGTGGACACAAGCATACAACGGCGGCCTACGATATGGTCATATGACCACAAACCTCGCTGAATGCATAAATTCTGTTTTAAAAAGAATGCGTCATTTGCCGATAACCTCGGTTGTGCAAGAGATATATTTTCGTTTAGCGGCACTATTTTTAAACTTAGCATCGAGTTATAAAGGTCAAATGTAGGGAGGCAATGTATGGTTACGGAAGGTATTACAAGAAATTAACAAGGCAAAGGCGCAGGCCAATATGATGCACACTGTGTGTCACAATCACGACAGCCTATGGTTTTGTGTGACGAATTTGACAGACCGAGCCAATATATTACTGGCGGGCAATATCGTGTACACCTGATAAATAGGACTTGCGACTGTGGGACGTTTGACGCACTTCATTATCCATGCGCTCATGTAATTGCAGCTTGTCAGAATCTTCGTTTGGATCCCATAAGATATGTCGACTAAGTGTACAAAATAGAATACATGTACAATGTGTGGAGACACGTATTCCCACCAATTCCAGATGAACGTAAGTGGCCGTCTATATTGCTTGCTCCATTTAAGTTGTTACCGGATAGAGAATTGCGTCGCAAACCAAAAGGTCAACCTTGTTCGAGTAGAATACGTAACAAAATGGATATCCAAGAAAGAACGAACCAACAGAAGTTGTTTGGATGGTGTAAGAACCCAGGTCATACAATTTGATCATGTCCAAACCAAAATAGTTGATAAATGCTATAATGAAACGATGTTTTATTATTTTTATTCCGCCTTATTCAAAAGAAATTATATTTTATTAAAAATATAAAATTAATTTACTATTAAAATATTAAAAACAAAAATTTTTATTAAATGAAACAATATAGAAACAAATTCTATAAATATATTAAAAAATTAATGTATATGCCGGTCGAAATCAGTGCCACATGGGGGTGGACGATGATTACGCGCTAGATTCCTCCTTGGTTGCTCCGATGGGGGTTGTGGTTGCTCCGGTTGTAGATGTAGGGAGAATGACCTACCTTGGTAGAATAAAGAGCTCACTGACGGTGCCTCGTGCGATCCCTCCGGCGATGATGGCGTATATATCATCGGTTGAATCAGAGTCATCGTGAAGGAAATGCATCGGGCCATGCATTCCAACTTGGCATAGGACTGGAAAAAGGAAACATATAAGGGTTATGATACATATAAGGGATAGGATATGCACCTGGCATAATCTGAAGAGGTTGTGATATAGGTGTCGTTGGTTGAGGTATTGGACCCGGTGATTGTGTGGGTGTTGTTGATGGGCCCGTGCTATCATCCCTTTTCCTTGGATTTAAAGGACCCCGTCATTCTCTTTCCACACGGATTTACCGACGCCTCTGCTCTTCCGACAGCAAATATGGCTTACCATGGATCCTAAACCATGGCATGTAATCCAGGGCGCACGTTAACTCTGGGATGATGATTAATTCGCGATCAAGTATATGATCATACTGGTTTTCCCAAATTTTAAAATATTTCACCAGAATATCGGTGTAACATCCTTAAAACGGGGTCTCTACATTTTACATGTGGTTGCATGTGTTGGTAGGTATGCTGTGTTGGTTTGATATGTTTTGAGGTCTAGGCATGACCTTGGGTTAGTCCCAGGTCGTGGCTAAAAATTTTGTTTTAGCACTTACGAAGAAAGAGCTAGAAGAATTAGGGGTTAAAGGAATTTATTAGAGGATTTGGACACAAGAACTACCTTGGTGAGGTGGCAAAGGAGGCACCACTGAGGTGCTTTGGTAATGACGCCACAGGGAGCAAGGAGGACCTTGGTTCAAGTTGTAGAAATCCCTTTCTGCTTATTTATTTTTGACGCCATAGGCAAGCAGAGGTGTGCTCAGGTAGGACTCTATTGGAGGGATAGGGATTAGGCTAAATTCAAGTGATAGGTGTAAGACTCATTCAAGCTTGTTTGAATGAGTGGATGGGAGGAATTCAAGGCAAGATGAAGGGGACGGCTAGGAGTGGGAGTTTTGAAGAGTTGGCTGAATTTTGGACTTTAGGGGAGGAGGTGTTGTCGGTTTGGGAAACTAGGTGTGCCGTTTCTCCATAGTGAGGCAAGGTGACATTTTCAGCTAGCAAAGGCCTTGGTACATTCGGTTGAGAAGCAAACCGAAACCTTCTCTTGAATTCTCTCTTTTCTTCTTTGAATCGAAACCATCTTAGTCCACTTTTCTTTTCATTCTCTCAAAACCCCTTTCATTGTGCCGAAATTGTTCTATTCGATTTTCTTCTTCTTCACTACCATCTTCAAAAGCCAAATCTTGATTCCACCTTCTTCCATCTTTTTCATTGTTTTGAAAAGTCGAAATCTTCATCCTCTCCCCTTGCCAAATCTTCCCTCTCCCATTCCATATTCTCTTTTCCATTCTTTTCTTTTCACTTTAGCCGAATCTCCCTTCATCACTCAAACTCTTGGCCGAATTTCCCTTCTTTCTTCTAATGCTATTTTGGCTGAATATCAACCAAGAGTGGATCTTCTTCGGGTTCTTCTCTAATCGGATTTGAAGAGGGTAAGTGTCCTTGGCCGAATCCCTGTTATTTCCTTTCTCTTTTCTCTGTCGACTCACATGGGGGAAAAAGCCAAATTTTGGCATTTGCTGACCTGATTCCTAATCATCTACAGAAATCGATTTCTTCTAGGATCTTTGAGATTAAAAGCCGAATCTAATTCTTCCTTTTGGGGTGTGTCGATCCTTCGTGAGTAGAGGCCGAATCAGTTGTAAGGAAGGTGTGTAGCCGAATCTCCGGGATTTGGTGGCTGATCTAGGTAAGGCTTTAACATTTCAAGATCTGTTTCCAAATCGTTCAAAAGTCAAAGGCTAACCATTTGTGTGTTCTAGTGTTTGGCCGATTGTAAGGGGGATCAGTGCGTAGCTCCGGGATTTGGTTGGAAACCAAATCGTCATTAAGGCGAGTACTACCATAGTGCGACACATCCTTCGGGATTTTGTGAATAAGCCGAATGGATTTAGATCTAAAGGGTGATGTGGCCGATTGTAGGTGCAGTGAGGGCATACATTTCGAGATCTCGTAGTATCGCGTAGTTTCGGGATTTCACACTAGATCTATATATAGTCAGGTGTGTAACGCTTACACACTTTATTGGTATAATATGCCTAATATAATATTATTTTAGCAATGAAATCGGTGATTATGCCTTGTGGGTATGAGCTTGGATTTCGGGTAAGTCCCTTGTCATGTGATTTTTGATATACATCATCATGTTATGGTTATATGCTATGCTATACGTTATCATATGTTTTATGCCACGATTGATATGGACATGATGGTGGGTTTGATGAGAGGAGGGGGATGATTTATTTTAGACTGTCATTAGTGGTTTTGACCACACGATGGGTTGGCCCCATCTTGAAATTATAAATTGTGACTAAGTCCTAATGGTTTTGACCACCAGTGGTTTTGACCATATATGAATATTGTGACTTGTCCCAGTGGTTTGGTACCATAATGGGTTGGCCCCACATGTTGATACGGGATTGTCATCAGTGGTTTTGACCACACAATGGGTTGGCCCCATCACTTGATTTGTGACTACGGTCACCAGTGGTTTTGACCACACCGATATATTTGTGACGGGTCACGATGGTTTTGACCACCGATGGTTTTGACCACACGAGGTAGTTAAAGGAGATTGGATGGTTAAGTTATGGGTTGCATGACTTGCATGTTTATCTTGATAACTTGTGTAAGTGAATGCACTATCGGGTTGGGGATTTATACCTTTGAGTCTTGGTGACTCACCCTTCCCTATATTTTGCGAGATGAATAGATTGCGGAGATGGGTAGGGGGACTCGGTGACCATGCATGTTCGTTGAATTTTGATTTCTTTTAGTTACTATTTTAATTTTATTAATTTTCTTTAAATTTTGGTTTTGGGTTTTGTAATAAGGCCGCTAGGTTTTATTTTGGGGTTTTATTATTTGCTATTAATTTGACTATGTTGGATATATGGTTTTGTTAAATTAGCAGTAAAAGCAATGTTTTCTAAACTATAACTCATTCGTTTTTCTTTAAAGCATTGCCATCGGGTACCACCACTTAAAATATGATAACAAAGATATCTTGCATGTTTTCTAAAAACTTGCAACAATAATTAGACTTCAAGCAAGGATTTCTGAACTTTTCATGCTACCAAAAAGGGTTTTCTAAGAAAATTATCCGACAAACTTTCGCTTTTAAAAGGTTATCACTCCGTGGCATGCCAGATCTGGTTGTGGTGTGTAGGCCAGGTTTGGGGTGTTACAATTTTGGTATCAGAGCCAAGTTCAAAAGCTCGACTGTGGGCCCGAGGCCCAAAATATTTTAAATTAGGACTTCCAAAAGTTTTGCGGAAAAGGTACATGGGGTGAACAGCATGGCACCGAGTCTCCGGCACCAATCTGCCCAGGTAAGTACTTCTGACTATTGTGTGAATTATATGTGGGGGAAATGGGTATTTCGAGATCGTAGATTAGTAGAATAGGAATTATTGGACCCTAGGAATAGCTTATTCCAACACAAATTGCATAAGACTTAATGATTCACTAAACAAACACATGAGTACGTCATCGAGCTAACGGTGTGGCAACCATTGTGCGCATGTCTAGGAGTGGATTAGGGGAGCTTGGTACTTAGCGATCTAGTGACTCACCTCCTCTTCACCCGAATCCTACAGTGCGTGGTGACGGTTCATCCTAATTGAGACGACTTATTCACGGGCTAAATTTAATAACTAAAACCCGAAAGGGACCAAATAGTTTTGCTTCGAAACACTTTAAACCTTAGTTTTGAAATTACCACAGTACCCCTGATTTGGAAAAAGACCAAAATACCCCTGATTTGAAAAATGACCAAATTACCCCTGACTTGTAAAAAATTACCAAAATACCCTCAGTATGGAAAATTGCCAAAGTATCCTCGAAGCGAAAACTTTCAAAATATCCTTCTTTTGTAAAATTACCTGGAACCATATTTTGAAAAAAATTTTACGAAAATACCCCTGGTTTATGAAATTACCAAAACACCCCCGATTTTTGGAATTTTTGAAATATCTATGATTTGTAGAGGTTTACGAATTAAATCTGTTTTATTACTAAAATACCCCCGGGTAGTGAAATGATGAGAATACCCCTACATGTGGAATGAGGGTAGGAAATTGAAATAAAAACTCTGTGATGATCGAAAGAACCACTACCAAATTTTTCTACATAAAACTTATTCGTGGGTAATCAGTGAAATAGAAGCTAATCCATAAAAATCTCTTAAACAGATAAATCGCGACTATAGACATGAGTATTAGGGAACGTGGTCGTAATGTGCAAGGATACAATAGGGGCGGAATAACCGTATCGGAACCCGTTAGGTCTGGTCAAGGGTTCGAGAATGAGATACCACCACCACCAGCTGCTAGTGTCGAGTATCAAGATCAAACGGGGAGGATCACGATGTCACAGAGATCTCTGCGAGTCTTTGGAAAGAGTGGCTAGAGCGGTGGGGAATGCGGAGCTCAAAATCAAATATCTGAGCTACTCCGAGCCAATAGAGCCGAGGTATTTCGAGGTGTTTCTGGTGTGGCTCCCAATACGGCTGAGTATTGGTTAGAGGCGATGGAGAGAATCATGGATGACTTGGATCTGACTGCTGAGGAAAAACTAAAAAGGATAGTGTCGATTCTCTAGAATGAGTCATACTAGTGGTGGCTCACGGTTCGGGATAGTGCAGCAGTGGATGATCTCACTTGGGACTATTTTAAGGTAGCTTATCAGAAGAAATATGTTGGGTCTAGCTATATTGATGCGTGAGAGGAAGGCGTTTACGAAATTTGGTTTAGGGAATAAGTCCGTGTCGTAGTATGAGGCGAAATTCTTAAGGTTGAGACGATCTGTTGGGGGCATCATAAAGCAACGTAGCATGAAGCGGTGTGTCGGTTGAGGATGAATTAAGGGATGATCTGAGGTTCTTGATTGCTCCACACATGAGAAAGAGTTTGCGGTCTTAGTGGAAAAGGCCAAAGTTGCTGAGGAAGTGAAACGATCGGTTAGATAGAATCGGGACGGGGATGGAATAAAAAATTTTGGATCATCAGGTCTACCTAAAATCGGTAGAAGCGGGGTAGATATAGTAGGCCAAATCAAGTCGCTAGGCCTACTCGATAATACTCGATTAGGCCGCCACGATGTGCTCGATGTGGAAAGTCTCACAAGGAGAATCTTTGACCGAAAGCGTAAGATGTTTTGAATGTGGGTTGATGGAGCACCGAGTGAGGGATTGTCCACAATGATCGGCTAGGTTCTGATCAGGGGATCGAACCATACTCGAGCAGGAGGGATGGTCGGCAGACCACGGAGGGGCCGTGGTCTTGCTAGGGGAGGTAATGGCTCTGGTAGAGGCCGTGGAGCACCAGGCAGAGGTGCAGGTGGTACGGAGGCTAGACAACCTGGATTAGTCTACGCAGCGAGGCGTCGAGAGATGGGTGATGCACCGGACGTCATAACCGGTACGTTCTTAATCTTTGGACTACCTTACAATGCTTTAATAGATGTGGGTTCGACGCACTCATATGTAGCCAGTAGCATAGTGGAAACTATGAAGTTAGACTCTGAGATTACTTCTAGGAAGATGACTGTGATAAGCCCTTTAGGTCACTCTATAAAATTAAGTAAACTATATAGGGATGTACTCCTAGAACTTTAAGGGGTCGTGTTCTCGACTGATTTGATGGAACTGCCATTTGGGGAGTTCGATCTGATTCTCGTGATGGATTGGCTGGTGAAGTACCAGGCTAGTTTGGATTACGCGGCTAAGCGCATGGTGTTGAGGACAATGGAAGGTGAGGAGGTGGTGATGATAGGTAATAGGAGGGAGTACTTATCGAATGTGGTATCTGCACTGAAAGTGGAGAAAATGGTCAGGAAGGGTTGTGAGGCGTTCCTGGTTCGAGTGTGTGCCTTGGAGGCCAATGAGTCAGCAGTGGTGAATGTCCGAACAGTGAAAAAATTTACTGATGTATTCCCAGAGAAACTTTGAGTGCCGCTGGATCGGGAAGTTGAATTCGGTATAGACACATTACGAAAATATGCGGTGTCTATAGCCCCGTATCGAATAGCGCCAAAGGAATTGGTGGAGCTGAAGGCTCAAATCCAGGAGTTGTTGGACCGAGGTTTCATTCGGCCAAGTATATCTCCTTAGGGAGCACCCGTGCTCTTTGTTAAGAAAAAGGACGGTACAATGCGGATGTGTATAGATTACCGCCAGCTGAACAAGATGACGATAAAAAATAAGTATCTGTTGCCCAGGATTGACGACTTGTTTGATCAACTTAAGGGTGCATCGATTTTCTCTAAGATAGATCTCAGGTCGGGGTACCATCAACTCAAAGTGGATAGATCTCAGGTCGGGGTACCATCAACTCAAAGTGAAGGAGGTTGATGTTCATAAGACGGCATTCCGTACTCGGTATGGGTATTACGAGTTTACGGTGATCTTGTTCGGGTTAACCAATGCAAGCGGCATTCATGGACTTGATGAATCGGGTGTTCGATGAGTACTTGGATCGGTTTGTCGTAGTATTCATAGGCGACATATTGGTGTACTCAAAGACTGAGGAAGATCATGATATGCACTTGCGGGTGGTTTTGTAAATTTTGAGGGAGAAGCAGCTATTTTCCAAGTTCAGTAAGTGAGAATTCTGGCTTAGGGAAGTAACTTTCTTGGGTATCGTAGTGTCCGCTGAAGGGATTAGAGTGGACCCTCGCAAGATTGAGGCGGTGTTAGATTGGAAACCGCCTAGGTCAATTGCGAAAATTTAGAGTTTTCTAGGTCTGGCAGGGTATTACCGGAGATTTGTGGAAGGATTTTCACCGATCGCGGCACCGTTGACTAAGCTATTGAGGAAAGGAGTCCCATTTGTGTGGACAGAGAAACAGCAGGAAAGTTTCGACAGGTTGAGGAAGATTTTGACGGAAGCTCCGGTTCTGGTACAGCCTGAGGCAGAAAAGGTATTCACGGTCTATTGCGATGCATCACATACTGACTTGGGATGTGTACTAATGCAGGAAGGGAAGTAGTAAGCGTCTGGCGTCTCGGCACCGAGACCGCATGAGGGTAACTACCCGACGCATGACTTGGAATTGGCTGCGGTGGTTTTTGCCTTGAAGATCTGGAGGCACTATTTGTATGGGGAAAAGTCGATAGTCTACACGGACCACAAGAGTCTGAAGTATCTTTTGATGCAGAAGGATTTAAATTTGAGACAGCGAAGGTGGATTGAGTTGTTGAAAGACTACGACTGCTCGATTGAGTATCATCCGGGCAAGGCTAACGTAGTAAACGATGCGTTGAGTATGTAAGGTGGTAGCGGACTTGCGGCGATGTTTGCTCACCTTAGTCTGTATATGACGATGGGAGTTTGTTGGCGAAATTACGAGTGAAGCCGACTTGGGTAGAGCGAGCTAAGGAGAAAGCAGTTAGCGGATGAGGTTTGAATGCTCGGAGGTTGCAAGTCTGAGTAATGGTTTGAAAGTTCTGACTTGACTCACGAGGGAGTCTTGTGTTTTCAAGGGAGGGCTTGTATGCGAAGGACGTCGAGTTGAGGAAAAGGATTCTTGAGGATGCACATAGCGACCTATCGCTATGCATCCTAGAGGTAGCAAGATGTCTGGGATTTGCGAAAGCAATTCGGTGGCCAAAAGTGGCGAAGTGGTGAGTTTGTGGGTAAGTGTCGGACGTCAATGAGGTTAAAGTGAGCATCATTCTTTGTCAAGTTTACTTCAGCCGGTGAAGATTCCTCAGTGGAAGTGGGAAAGGATTACCATGGACTTTGTCAGTGGGCTACACCTCACGCCTAGTAAGAAGGACTCAGTCTGGGTGATTGTGGATCGTCTGACCAAATCAGCTCACTTCATACCAGTGACGGTTGATTATTAGCTTCAGAAGTTAGCCAAGTTGTATGTGGCCGATATTGTAAGGTTGCATGGAGTGCCAGTGTCAATCATCTCGGATAGGGATGCTAGGTTCACGTCGAGGTTCTGGAGAGCTTTGCATCAAGCCTTGGGAACGAGGTTGGATTTCAGCACAGCTTTTCACCCACAATCCGATGGACAGTCGGAAAGAGTAATCCCGATTTTAGAGGATATGCCAAGGGGCTGTGTTCTGGATTTCAGTGGTAGTTGGGAGGAATATCTACCATTGGCGGAATTCGCTTATAACAATAGTTATCAAGCAAGTATCCAGATGGCACCATACGAGGCACTGTATGGACAGAAGTGTCGTACTCCAACCTATTGAACAGAATTAGGTGAACGATAGATTCGGGCTCGTCTCAAGGAAGCATCGGACAGGTAGAAGTCTTCTGGCGATCTTAAGCGAGAGATATAGAGTATCACGATGGGTGATAAGGTTTTTATGAAGGTATCACCATGGAAGAAAGTGTTGAGATTTGGGCGAAAAAGGAAGCTAAGCCCTAGGTTTATTGGACCGTGCATGGTGTTGAAGCGAGTGAGACCGGTAGCTTATCAGCTCGAGCTGCTGACAAAGTTAAGTCAGATTCACGACGTCTTCCATGTTTCGATGCTTAGGCATTATTGGTTTGATCCGTCACACGTTGTGCCAGTTGCGGAGATTGAGGTGAGCTCAGACTTGTCTTTCGAGGAGGAACTGGTACAGATTTTGGATCAGGATGTCAAAGTTTTACGTAGGAAGTCAGTTCCCTTGGTGAAAGTTTTATGGCGGAACCATGGTTCGGAGGAGGCCACGTGGGAACCAAAGGATGTAATGCGGCAGCAATACCCTCAACTCTTCTGATCAGGTAATTTCGAGGCCGAAATTATTTTTAAGGGGGTAGAACTGTAACATCCTTAAAACAAGGTCTCTGCATTTTGCATGTGGTTGCATGTGTTGGTGGGTATACTTGTTGGTTTGATAGGTTTTGGGGTCTAGGCATGACCTTGGGTTAGTCCCGGGTCATGGCTAAAAATTTTGTTTTAGCACTTAAGAAGAAGGAGCTAGAAGAATTAGGGGTTAAAGGAATTTATTAGAGGATTTGGACACAAGAACTACCTTGGTGAGGTGGCAAAGGAGGCGCCACTGAGGTGCTTGGGTAATGACGCCACAGGGAGCAATGAGGACCTTGGTTCGAGCTGCAGAAATCCCTTTCTGCTTATTTATTTTTGACGCCATAGGCAAGCAGAGGTGTGCTCAGGTAGGACTCTGTTGGAGGGATAGGGATTAGGCTAAATTCAAGTGATAGGTGTAGGACTCATTCAAGCTTGTTTGAATGAGTGGATGGGAGGAATTCAAGGCAAGATGAGGGGGACGGCTAGGAATGGGAGTTTTGAAGAGTTGGCTGAATTTTGGACTTTAGGGGAGGAGGTGTAGTTGGTTTGGGAAACTAGGTGTGCCGTTTCTCCATAGTGAGGCAAGGTGACATTTTCGGCTACCAAAGGCCTTGGTACATTCGATTGAGAAGCAAATCAAAACCCTCTCTTGAGTTCTCTTTTTTCTTCTTTGAACTGAAACCATCATAGTCCACTTTTCTTTTCATTCTCTCAAAACCCCTTTCATTGTGCCAAAATTGTTCTATTCGATTTTTTTCTTCTTCACTACCATCTTCAAAAGCTGAATCTTGATTCCACCTTCTTCCATCTTTTTCATTGTTTTGAAAAGCCGAAATCTTCATCCTCTCTCCTTGTCGAATCTTCTCTCTCCCATTTCATATTCTCTTTTCCATTCTTTTCTTTTCACTTTAGCCGAATCTCCCTTCATCACTCAAACTCTTGGCTGAATTTCCCTTCTTTCTTCTAGTGCTATTTTGGCCGAATATCAACCAAGAGTGGATCTTCTTCGGGTTCTTCTCTAATCGGATTTGAAGAGGGTAAGTGTTCTTGGCCGAATCCCTGTTATTTCCTTTCTCTTTTCTCTGTCGACTCACATAGGGGCAAAAGCCAAATTTCGGCATTTGCTGACCTGATTCCTAATCATATATGGAAACCGATTTCTCCTAGGATCTTTGGGATTAAAAGCTGAATCTAATTCTTCCTTTTGGGGTATGCCGATCCTTGGTGAGTAGAGGCCGAATCAGTTGTAAGGAAGGTGTGTAGCCAAATCTCCGGATTTGGTGGCCAATCTAAGTAAGGCTTTAACATTTCAAGATCTGCTTCCTAATCGTTCAAAAGTCGAAGGCTAACCATTTGTGTGTTCTAGTGTTTGGCCGATTACAAGGGGGATCAGTGCGTAGCTTCGGGATTTGGTTGGAAACCAAATTGGCATTAAGGTGAGTACTACCATAGTGCGACACATCCTTCGGGATTTTGTGAATAAGCCGAATGGCTTTAGATCTAAAGGGTGATGTGGCCGATTGTAAGTGCAGTGAGGGCATACGTTTCGGGATCTCGTAGTATCGCGTAGTTTCGAGATTTCACACTAGATCTACATATAGTCAGGTGTGTAACGCTTACACACTTTATTGGTATAATATGCCTAATAAAATATTGTTTTAGCAATGAAATCGGTGATTATGCCTTGTGGGTATGAGCTTGGATTTCGGGTAAGTCCCCTGTCATGTGATTTTTGATATACACCATCATGTTATGGTTATATGCTATGCTATACGTTATCATATGTTTTATGCCACGATTGATATGGACATGATGGTGGGTTTGATGAGAGGAGGGATGATTTATTTTGGATGTCATTAGTGGTTTTGACCACACGACGGGTTGGCCCCGTCTTGAAATTATAAATTGTGACTAAGTCCAGTGGTTTTGACCACGGTGGTTTTGACCACATATGAATATTGTGACTTGTCCTAATGGTTTGGTACCACGATTGGGTTGGCCCACATGTTGATCTGGGATTGTCATCGATGGTTTTGACCACACGATGGGTTGGCCCCATCACGATTTGTGACTACGGTCACGGTGGTTTTGACCACACCGATATATTTGTGACTTGGTCACGGTGGTTTTGACCACGGTGGTTTTGACCACACGGGGTAGTTAAAGGAGATTGGATGGTTAGGTTATGGGTTGCATGACTTGCATGTTTATACTGATAGCTTGTGTAAGTGAATGCACTATCGAGTTGGGGATTTATACACTGAGTCTTGGTGACTCACCCCTTCCCTTATATTTTGCAGATGAATAGATTGTGGAGATGGAGCCGGGGAGGACTCGATGCGGCCATGCATGTTCGTTGAATTTTGATTTCTTTTAGTTACTATTTTAATTTTATTAATTTTCTTTAAATTTTGGTTTTGGGTTTTGTAATAAGGCGCTAAGTTTTATTTTGGGGTTTTATTATTTGCTATTAATTTGACTATGTTGGATATATGGTTTTGTTAAATTAACCGGTATTGCTTGGATCCTCGTATGGTGCCTATTGAAACTATATGAAAGGGATAAAAATATTAGTTATATACATAATACTAAGTACTAAATATGAAACGACTATTTTATGTATATATATATTTTATTTAATACTTACTTTTGCATCCGATCGTTGGTCTAATAGAAGCCGTATGTCTTCAAGAGTGGTAGGTTTTCCAACATAACTCGCCGGATGGTTCCCCCTAATTAAATAAATTTTTAGCATACAATTTTATTTTTAAATCTATAGAATAATTGTAAAATCAAATAAATTTTTTACCTCGTAATGAGTGGGAATGCATATGGGTGGTTCACTTGAGGACGTAAAAATAGAAAGCGAAACCGAGCCCATGATTGTAGTAGTAATAGGTAACCTCCGATTTTGACTTTATTTGGTGGCGTCACCTCGCACATCACCCGGTACAATGTTGCCAACACGGCAAACCCCCAACTTAATTCACCAGCTGCTCTAAAATCAATGAGTTTCAGCACCACCTCAGATGTACAAGGTTTCTTGACAAGTCCGGCATCAAATAACCTCCAATCATCTCAAGGATGTATGCCAGAGCATATCGTATTCTTTCTACTTCAGTCAAATCATTCCCCGGCTCTGGGAATGTGTCTCGTAACCAGCCCATCTCAATTCGACCTCCGTAAATATTATACCGAATCGCACCCAAAAGATCGTAGCATATGGCTTCTCATTCAGCAGATTGAACGGACCCAGTAAGGGCGGACCCATCCACCGACAATCCTAATTGTAACTGGACGTCCTCCAAAGTGATAGTACACTCTCGACATGAAAGATGGAATGTGTGCGTATCGGTCTCCACATCTCTATTAACGCGCTGATGAGTTTCGGGTCCAACTTGCACCCCCGGCCTATAGAGGCCGCGTGTCAAAAACTCGCTTCCCTCAAGTAATTTTCTATCAACGATGATGGCGAATCAGACATATTAAGAATATAACATTGTAACACTCAATCTACAGACTATTATAAAAAATTATAAAATACAAATTAATTAAAATTACATAAATGTAAAAAATTAAATAATATTCAAAAATTAAAATTAATTAAAATTACATAAATGAAAAAATATTAAATAATATTCAAAATTTAAAATAAACCGTTACCATTTTCATTTGTTTGGCGGAGATATGTTTATGATCGAGATAAATTAATTCCCTGGCCATTGCTAACATGATCAAATATTTTTACAATTATAAAAAATAATACTAATTTAGAAAAAAAGTTAAAGTAAATAACTAATTATAAAGAGTTTTGAGAAATTTAATGAAAAATTTGAGAGCTTTAGGGAGAAATTATATAGATTTTTTGCTAAATTGTGAAGAAATTATGTGCGAAATAATAGGAGGGGGTTTTATACTCTCTTTTTTTACCGTTGGACCCCCTAACGGTCCAAAAAAATAGCAGTTGGGTTTGAAAATCTGAAGAAAGTCGCCTTAGAGAGTATTTTTTTGCCACGTCGAGAAAACTTCTATGTAAGCGCGTTTTTGGCTGACGTGGCAAAAAAGCTTTCCCAAGGGCACGCTTTGCTAGCATTTTTCTCCTTAAAAGCGTCCACATAGGAGAGTTTAGCAAAAAACGACTCTTTTCGATAAATAATTATGTAATCGGCCCACTTCCATAAATATGCTTGGAAATAGACATTTTTAGATAAATTAGTCCTTTTAAACATATGAAACAAATGACTTTCCCTGCAGGGCTGAAACATCTACCAACTCTCCTTTATCACTTCAACCGCTTATCCCTTCTATTATTGATTACTTTGTCTTTTTATAAAAATGTGTTTGTTTGGAATTCTAAGTTTTATAAAAAAGACAAAAATTCATAAAATTTTATAAAAACTTAAAATTCTAAATAAACACACTTTTTAAAAAATTATGATTTTTAATTATTTAAGTTTCACATTCATATCATTTAATTTAATTTTTATAATTTTAAAAAATAAATTATTGTTTTTATAATTTTGCAAGTTTTAATTTTTAAGATTTTTAAGATTTTTTTGTTTTGTTTTTGTTTTTGTCTTATTTAATAGGTGATGTCAACAGGTTCGTTTTTCGAGGTAAGTATGCCCACAAATTACAATAAGCCAAAACATTACCTATTAAAAATTTGATTCTCTAGAAGCACGTTTTAAAAAATGAAGAAAAAAAAGTCAAGGGTTTTTTACCTAAATAATACAAAAAATTTTAAGAAAATTTTAAATTGGTATACGATTTCAATTATGTACCAAAATGGTACAAATGGGTGGTCTTGCCTCTTATCGACACCTTTAGGCGTCGCCTCTTACCTTTTGGTACCTTGGTGCCGCCTGTGGCATACCCTCAACCAGCCAAATTTTTTTTTGATTTTTTGAGGGACCAATTAAGCAATTTTTCTAGTTTTTAGAAAGGCAGGGAAAGGTGCAACTGTCAGCACCCAACTTTAAATTTAAATAATTGCCTTCTAAGCCCTCGCCATTTATTATTTTCTTTTTATTCCCCTTCAACTCAGTATATTGTGTTTAAATAAACCATTAATCTATTTTTGTAGTTAAATAAGCCTTTTACTTTTGGTTTTACTCATAAAATTTAAAAACTTGTTGATTAAATTAAATATATATTTTTATTTAATAAATTATTCTTATCAAATTTACATCAACATAAGATGTAAATTAGTTTATAATTTTTAAATAGTTTTACTTTAATGTTAAAATAGCTTTATTTTAACTTTACTTTACACAATTAACAATACTTCACTCTTAGGGCACATGTTTGAAAATCGTAAATATTATGATATACATTTTGCACTCTTTAAATTTTATATATGCATAGATTTAATAGTTATTATTATATTACTAAGAGCAATTGATATTATATTATTAAAAATATCTATTTATATATTTAAATTAGATATTACAAATAATTTAGATATTTAAAATTTATATGTCATATATCATTATATTAATTTTTTTTTTACTTTCCATCATTATGTCTAAAATAGATATTTTAACTTTCAACCGTAATTTTACAATAATAATATTAAACGCTTGAAATTAACATATTTCACTTTTTACAACACTTTTCAAAATGATAAGTATTATTTCGTTTTTTTTCTTTTATGATTTAAAGATTTATTTGTTTTTAACGTTGAATATCTTATACTACAACTATTATTATACTTTTTTCTTGCATAGATGAAGTCAAAAATTTTATGTCGTGGGATTGAGATAAATTTATAAAATATACACTACAACAAAATAGTCCTATAGCGACACTTATGGGGCGACACTTTCGTAAGTGTTGGGATAGACTGGCCAATATACGCTTTAGCCAACTCTTTTATAAGGGTTGGTATATGCATGCCTAAGACAACGCTTAAATAAGAGTTGGCTTTGTCTAGTCCTAAGACGACAGTTTTGGGGCGACACTTTCCTAAGTGTTGGGATAGGCTTGCCAACATACGCTTTAGCCAACTCTTTGTACAAGAGTTGTGATATGTATGCCTAAGGCAACGTTTGAGTAAGAGTTGGCTTTTGTGTAGTCTTAAGACGACTACTTTGGGGCGACACTTTCCTAACTGTTGGGATAGACTACACTTTTGCCAACTCTTTGTATAAGAGTTGGGATATGTATGCCTAAGGCAACACTTGAATAAAAGTTGGCTTTTGTGTAGTCCTAAGATGACACTTTTGTGGCGACACTTTCCTAAGTGTTGGGATAGACTATGCTTTGGCCAACTCTTTGTATAAGGGTTGGGATATGTATGCCTAAGGCAACGCTTGAATAAGAGTTGGCTTTTATGTAGTCCTAAGACGACACTTTTGTGGCGACACTTTCCTAAGTGTTGCGATAGACTACGCTTTAGCCAACTCTTTGTATAAGGGTTGGGATATATATGTCTAAGGTAACGCTTGAATGAGAGTTGGTTTTTGTCTATACCTCAGACGACAGTTTTGGGGAAACATACGCTCTGGCCAACTCTTTGTATAAATGTGTAACGTCCCAATTTTCTTTAATTGACTTTTTTGAATGTGTAGCACCAAAAATTGGATTTAAAATATGAATATTCTTAAAATTTTACATCATCGGTTTGTGAATAATTATATATATTTAAATTAAAAATAACTTAATAGCTTGAGTGTGATATGGTTTTTAATAAAAATCTTAAAAATCAAGTTATTTTAGGGTTTAAGGTTTAGTATTTAGAGCTTAAGGTTTAGGGATTATAGTTTATTGTTTAAGGTTTTAGGTTCTATTTTTATGTGTTTGGGGTTTAAGGTTTTAGGGTTTTGTATTTATG
The DNA here is from genome assembly GCA_025506655.1 of Gossypium rotundifolium. NCBI lineage: Eukaryota > Viridiplantae > Streptophyta > Magnoliopsida > Malvales > Malvaceae > Gossypium > Gossypium rotundifolium. The sequence continues at coordinate 69,247,623 of CP106731.1, read as the reverse complement.
GGTTTGGGGTTTATAATTTTAGGGTTTAAGGTTCTGTGTTTATGTGTTTGGGGTTTATGGGTTTAGGGTTTTGAGTACCAAAAGCTTGGGTATACAAGCTTATCCCTTTCAAAACAGGTATCATATTTTGTTTCTCATGATTTTTGTAACGACCTAAAAATCCGTGGGCACCAGAGAAAAAAATGTGTTATCGGGCCTCCGTCTTAGTAAACTGAGTTAGTAAATAATTATTAGGATTAATTATGAGTCTAATAGTGTGTTTAATTAGATTTTATTTAGTGAATTTAGCTTAATTTAAAGTAATTAGGAAAAAAGGATCAAATTGAATAAAGAGTAAAAGTTTAATTATAGATTAAAAGAAAATAAAAGGGCTAAAATGGCAATTAAGCCATTTAGCATAAGTGAGGCGACAAATGAGATAAAAATCTAAGATTTTACTTAGATTTTATTATAAAATATATATATTAGTAATAAATTATATTAAATTAATTTAATATAATAATTATATATTATATTATTATAACATAAAGTAAAGAGAAAAGGAACAAAACAAAGAAATGAAGAAAAGAACAGAGAACATACGAAAAAGGGAAAGGAAGGAAAGAAAAGGAAAAACTAGGGATTTGAAGCTTAAAGTTTAAATTGGTAAGTTAATCAAGTCCTATTTTCTTAATTTTGATGTTTTAGAAGCTTTAAAGTAAGATTTTGATGAAAATAAGCTGAAATTTTGAGAGTTCATGGGTTTTCAAGTATAGTTGATGTTGAAGAAAAGATGAATTAGGGATTAAATTGAATGAAATTTAAGTTAGAATTAGTAAAAGGATTATATTGTAAAGTAAGCTATAAGTTTTGTATTATAGAAATTAATTTGGAAGAAATTATAAATTAGGGTTTTATTATGAATATTAGATAGTCAAGTTGAATATGAAAGGAATTTAAGTAGAAACAAAGCATGAATTAAGTTAAGGAAATAAGTAAACTTAATTAGGATTTAATTGCAAAATAACCTAAGAAAATAGATTTGGGACAATTTGTAAGAGTATGCCCAAAGATCAATCATGAGATGGTTGTAATAATGAGACTTGATTTACCATGTTTATTAATATAAAGCGTTGTCATTATTATTTGATTTTTTCTTACGTGTGTACAAATAAACTGCTTTATAATAATGTCACGAGAATAATATGATTATTCTTAAAATATCCTTAGTCAAGTATTATTGTTGACCGGACAACAATAATGCATTAAGACTAACATGTAGTTGATTGATGATAAAGAGTTATCATTGATATGGAGTGTCAAAATCAATGCATGAATATGTGTGCTGAGAACAACATATTGGATGACCCGCTATGAGTATGTTTCTTGGATTATTATGTAATTGTCACAAGCATTACTCATAGTGATTAATATGTATATGATCCTTAGACTTGAGATAATCATTATCCCAACATCGTGAGTCGTATATTTTGATACTGATCAAGCGTACACCGTAATGGCGGTTTGTTCTATAAAGGTGATGTTGGATATATCACAATCAATGTAGAGGATATTATTGATCAATATAGGATAAGTCCCTCCCACATAATGGGAGTAATATCTTAGGCCACTTGATTGAGTGAGACTAGAAATGCATGGCCATGCTCAAATAAGTTGACATGAGATGTCATACTAATTTGTATATCATAGTCTACTCAAGATATCAAGAAACATGGGATGGACTATACAAGTGTGACTATTCCATGACTTGTATCTATTCGAGATAAAGGACTTAAGGATTAATGCATGAAAAATTAATCACAAAAGTTATGTCGAATCATGACTTCTTGTATCTTAGGTAGCAATGATGCATTGCTAGATGCCACTCATTGTTTGTGACATTAGAATCGTTCTAGTATTACTACTAACGTTACAAGAACCTCTGAGGTCACACCCTATGGTTGAAATGAACGGAATGAAACATAGTTGGTATTGTGTTTGATTGTCACATGAATTAAATTAATTAAAGAATTAATTTAATTGGCAATCAAATATTGAATACATTATATGTACAAGGATGTTGTACACATAATGAGAATTAATATATGAATTTGGTTCCTATATAAATTTAAATAAATATAGTTTACTGAAATCCATGTTATAATTAATGTAATTATAACTTTTGGGTATAATTAATGTAATTATAATTTTCGGTTAAAACATTATTATATTTATTTAATCTTGATTATAAAAGGGTAATAAGTGATGAAAAACCCTAAGAATTTTGCTTAAAAAAAAGGTCTAGCAGTAGTCAAGCAAAACACCTCTCTAAAATAGTTTTGGAGATATCTGCGTTCATAGTCAAACCGGTGGATTACGTAGAGGCCAACATCGTAAAGGTTGTGGCTTGGTTCGACGATGAGATCGGATATCTTGTCGCCGAGGCGTCTATCTACTCGATTGAAACTTTGGTAATTTGAAACCTTTATTTCACCCGATTCGTTCCTCACACATGGATTCATGGTTTGGATCACGGGATTAATTTTATTTCATTGCGCCATGGGGTGCGGTGTTCCAACATGGTATCGAGCCACTTGTGTGATACGGACTCGGGTTTAAATACTTGGGTGATGCAATTGTATGAGATGCATGCTTTTATTTTATTACGTTTTCGGTTGTTTAAATCGTTTAAGCATAACTCGATAAGCTGTTCCTTTCGATAATTGATTAAATGTTAATCATGGTGTTGTGGCCTATTCGATCTTATGTTATTCATTAATTATTAACAAATCGTAATATTACGACGGTGGAATTTACAGTTTCGATGAAGGGTTAATCGGCTTGTGGAACAAGGGTTGTTCGATATGAACCTCAAGGATTAAAATCTCGAAAACACGATTCCGTTGATAAAAGTTATCAAATCGTGAGGTTTCATTTGATTGGGGTATGCGATTTGTACCACAGTCCATCTGCATGAGGCTCCGCCTCGCACCCCCTGAATCTACCGTAACATCCCTCTCATATTTTGAGGATGGGGATCGAGGATTGACTCCGACGCGGGCCTTGACCGCTTCCTCCGACGCCTCGGACCCCATTTTCTTATTATAGTATATTTTGTTAATAAAAGAAATATATATAAACTTGATGGGCCACATAAGGTTGAAAGGATATTTTATAATTCACCTTAGCAAAAGAGCATTGAATTATGTATGCTATTTTTGACATGCACGGTGTTTGAAATGCATAGTTATAGCCCGATGACCCATTTGATAAAAGGTTGTTATTTTATAAATACGACTGCGTGTCGTGCCTTACTACTATTCTCTTGTATTTCTCTTCTCATCTTACTCCTCGTATGTAAAACGAGTTTACGCATATTGTAATTTGCAAAAGTTGCTATGGGCAGACGAGAAGGAAGTTGGGACAACTATTGAAGAATGATAGTTTATGAAACCGCTTACACCTTTAGGTTTCCTTTTGGTTCTCCCATTGGCTTGGGTTGAATCACCTTAGTTTATGGGCTATAACTATTGCATTTATTTATTGCTTTATTTATTCATGTATGAGATGCTATGGATGTTTAAAGCATGCCAATTTTATATATTAAAATTTAATAATAAACCCAATTAATTGATGAGATCAATTAAAAGACTAAATGGACTAAATTAGACCATAATTGGTGAGATGGAAAATCCTTAATAAAATCCTCTATTAAAATATTAAGTCAACATGGCCTTCCAATTTTGCCTCGTTAAGGCCTCGATCAATACTATGTAGGTTATGCCAAAGCAAAGTACTAGTATTTATCTTGGTTAAACGAAGAATAAACAAGTGATATTCATTTGGTTAAAATTGGTTAATGACTTAACTAGGTTACTCTAATAGGATTAGAAACCTAGAGGCAATTAAATTGGATAAATCATAAGATGATTAGAACAAGAGTTGTTCATCAAATATTAGGAGTTACATATGATGTAATTAGCAAAGGTTGCTTACCTAAATAACCATAGTCTTGAGAGTAAAGCCAAAGTGACTTAAGAGGAGGTGAAATATGGGTCCTTAACCCACTAGAAATACTTTGGAGAAAGTTTTTCGAAATTAATATATGGGGTTATTAATTTTGAAATAAAATAGTGGGATTATCATTTAATAAAGTCTTTTAATGATTTATATAAACTTGGTAAATTTACTCACACGCATATTTAATTGTTGTAGATATATTATGGCTGCAAATACTAGCACACTATCATTGCGATCGGTCCTTGAGAAGGACAAATTGAATGGTTTGAATTTTCTTGGTGGTTAGTAACTTGAGGATTGTCCTCAAACAAGAACGGAAATTGTATGTCATTGAACAACCACTTCCTAATGAACCACCTATTAATGCCTCGAGAACCGATAAAGATGCTTACAAGAAGTATCTCGATGACATGGTAGATGTTGGATGCCTTATGCTTGCCACTATGAATCCGAGCTTGAAGCAACATGAGGACATGGTTGCTCATGATATGATCGAGCACCTAAAGAACTTTATCAAGGGCAAGCACGGCAAGAGAGGTTCGATATCTCTAAAGCCCTATTCAATGTAAGTTGGTGAAGGAAGCCAGTGGGACCTCATGTCCTTAAGATGATTGGCTATATTGAAAGTCATCTAAGCTTGGTTTTCCATTGGGCCAAGAGTTGGCCACCGATGTTATTCGCAATCGTTCTTGGATAGCTACAGCCGATTTGTCCTTAATTTCAATATGAATGAAATTGACAAGACTACGCCACGATTACTCGGTATGTTACTGAACTGCTGAAGGTAACATGAAAAGGTTGGACCCAAGCCCTTCGATGGTCCGTAACAACAAGGGCAAGGAAAGGCCAAAGTTCGAGACAAAGCCCAAGGGTAAAGGTAAACCCAAGCACAGCAAAGGAAAGGCGCAATGAAACCTAAAGGTGGAGTGTCTAAGGAAGAAGCGCTTTCATTGTGGTGTGTTGGACATTGGGCGGATCGCCTATCTATCTTGAGGAAGTCAAGAAAGCCAAAACAAGCGGAATGTCCGCTTGGTATTTATGTTATTGATATTAATTTATCAACTACTACTTCTTGGGTATTAGAATCTTGGTTGTGGTTCTCATATTTGTACTTACATGGGGACTACAAAGGAGTAGGGCGTTGGCTAGAGGAGATGTGGACTGCGAGTTGGAAATGGAGCAAAGGTTCTTGCATTAGTGTGGGAACATATACTTTATCTTTGCCTAGTGGACTTGATTTAATTTTAGAGGATTGTTATTTTGTGCCCAGTTTGACTAAAAACATTATTTCAGTTTCTTGTTTAGACAAAATTGGTTTTGAGATAATTATTAAGAATAATTGTTGTTCCTTTTATCTCAATAATGTTTTCTATGGCTCGGCACAATTGATTAATGGCCTCTATATTTTAGATCAAATGAACCTATTTACAACATAAATACTAAAAGATCTAAAATAAATGACTCAAATCAAACTTATCTTTGGCATTGTCGTTTGGGCCACATAAGTGATAGACGCATATCCATACTCCATAAAGATGGTTTCTTAGATTCATTTGTTTTGAACAATTTGAAGTATGTGAATCTTGCTTATTGGGAAAAATGACTAAATCTCCTTTCCTTTGGTAAAAGTGAGCGAGCTAGTGATTTATTGGGCCTAATACATTCGATGTATGTGGACCAATAAATACAGAAGCGAGGTGGATTTCAATACTTCATTACTTTTCTTGATGATTTGAGAGATATGGGTATGTTTATCTCATGCGCCATAAGTCCGAGTCTCTTGAAAAGTTCAAGGAATTCAAAATGAAGTACAAAATCAACTAGGCAAAACTATCAAGTCACTTGATCGATCGAGGTGGAAGTATTTGAGCCTAGAGTTTGATGATCTATTGAAGGAATGTGGGATTGTCTCACAACTTACTCCTCCTGCTACTCCTCAATGGAATGGAGTTTACGAGAGAAGAAATCGAACTTTATTAGACATGGTTCGATCCATGATGAGTCATCTTGATCTCTGACTTCTTTTGGGGACATGCAATTGAGGCAATTGCTTTCACACTAAATCGTGTTCCATCTAAATCGGTTCAAAAGACGCCATATGAGATGTGGACTGAAAACGCGTCGATATGTCTTTTATGAAAATTTGGGGTTGTGAAGCTTATGTTAAGCGTCGACGTCTACTAAGCTTGAACCCAAATCTGAAAAGTGTATTTTGTGGGGTATCCGAAAGAAACCAAAGGTTATTATTTCTTTAATCCCACCGAGAACAAAATGTTTGTTGCTCGGACCGGTGTCTTCCTAGAGAGAATTTATTTCTAGAAAAGGAAGTGGGAGAAAGATTGAACTTGAAGAAATTCGAGAATCACAAGATACCACCGAACCGGTGATAGAACAACGACAAATTCCACAAGAAATTGAGGAACAAGTAATCTGCTTGAGAAACACAACCACATGAAGATCTTTAAGAGAACGCCATGCACCGAGAGATATGGATTTCTCATTACAACACATGGTGACGTTCTTCTTATAGATCAAGATGAGCCTAGGACTTATCAAGAAGCGGTGTGAGCCCAGGACTCGAGAAATGGCTTGAGGCCATGAGATGCGAGATGGATTCCATGTATGAAAATCAAGTATGGACTTTGATTGACCCACCGAAGGGTTAAACCTATAGGGTGCAAGTGGGTTTTCAAAAGAAAACCGACATGGATGGTAACGATACAAACATACAAGGGCGATTAGTCGCTAAAGGTTTCGCCAAATTCATGGTGTTGACTATGATGAAACCTTTTCTCCTGTAGCTATGTTTAAATCCATCAGATCTTGCTCGCCATAAATGCATTTCATGATTATGAAATCTGGCGGATGGACGTCAAAAGCGACTTTCCTTAACGGAAACTTGAAGAGGATGTGTACATGACACAACTGAAGGTTTTGTCAATCAAAGGATCTTTGGAAAGATTTGTAAGCTACAAAGATCCATTTATGGATTAAAGCAAGCTTCTCGAAGTTGGAATCTTCGTTTTAACGATGCAATTAAAGAGTTTGGTTTTATCAAAATGAAGATGAACCATGTGTTTACAAGAAAGTTAGTGGGAGCACTATCACATTCTTGGTACTATATGTGGATGACATACTTATCATGGGAAATGACATACCTACCTTGCGGTCTATTAAGACTTGGTTAGGAAGTTGTTTTTCTATGAAGGACTTGGTGAAGCTACTTACATCTTAGGAGTCAAGATCTATAGAGATAGATCAAGACGACTACTAGGTCTAAGCCAAAGTACATACATAGATAAAATCTTGAAAAGGTTTGGTATGGAAGAATCTAAAGAGGATTTCTACCTATGAGACATGGTATTTCACTCTCGAAGGAAATGTGTCCTTCAACTCCACAAGAGAGAGAACGCATGAGTAAAATTCCATATGCTTACGCTATTGGATCTATCATGTATGCCATGTTATGTACCCGTCCAGATGTCTCAGATGCCTTAAGTATGACGACGCGGTACCAAGTAGATCCGGTGAAGGTCATTGGACCACGATCAAGAATATCCTTAAGTACTTGAGAAGAACTAAGGATCGTTCCTAATATATGGAGGTGAGGAAGAGTTAAGTGTAAAGGTTACATGATGCCGACTTCAAACCGACAAGGATGATTCTCGATCGCAATCGGATTTGTGTTTTGCCTTAATGGTGGTCTTTGTGGTGGAAGAGTTCAAAGCAAAGTACATGATGTCGATTCTACAACAGAGGTTGAGTATATTGCGACCGGTGAGGCTGACAAAAGCGGTTTGGATCAAGAAGTTCATTCTTGGACTAGGGTTGTGCCTAGCATATCGGATGCTATAGAACTCCGATGTGATAACAATGGAGCTATTGCACAAGCTAAAGAACCCGAGATCTCACCAGTGATCCAAACATATACTTAGGCGCTATCATCTTATTCGAGAGATTATCGATCGAGGAGATGTTGAGATATGTAGAGTACCTACGGATGATAACATTCTTGATCCCTTGACCAAGCCTCGACACGCAATGAAGCATGATCGTCACACTAAGTCTCTTGGTATTAGATATATGATTGATTGGTCTTAGTGCTAGTGGGAGATTGTAAGAGTATGCCCAAAGATCAATCATGAGATGGTTGTAATAACAGACTTGATTTACCATGTTTATTAATATAAAGCGTTGTCATTATTATTTGAGTTTTTTTCTTACGTGTGTACAAATAAACTGTTTTATAATAATGTCACGAGAATAATATGATTATTCTTAAAATATCCTTAGTCAAGTATTATTGTTGACCGGGACAACAATAATGCATTAAGACTAACATGTAGTTGATTGATGATAAAGAGTTATCATTGATATGGAGTGTCAAAATCAATGCATGAATATGTGTGCTAGAGAACAACATATTGGGTGACCCGCTATGAGTATGTTTCTTGGATTATTATGTAATTGTCACAAGCATTACTCATAGTGATTAATATGTATATGATCCTTAGACTTGAGATAATCATTATCCCAACATCGTGAGTCGTATATTTTGATACGATCAAGCGTACAATCGTAATCGGTTTGTTCTATAAAGGTGATGTTGGATATATCACAATCAATGTAGAGGATATTATTGATCAATATAGGATAAGTCCCTCCCACATAATGGGAGTAATATCTTAGGCCACTTGATTGAGTGAGACTAGAAATGCATGGCCATGCTCAAATAAGTTGACATGAGATGTCATACTAATTTGTATATCATAGTCTACTCAAGATATCAAGAAACATGGGATGGACTATACAAGTGTGACTATTCCATGACTTGTATCTATTCGAGATAAAGGACTTAAGGATTAATGCATGAAAATTAATCACAAAAGTTATGTCGAATCATGACTTCTTGTATCTTAGGTAGCAATGATGCATTGCTAGATGCCACTCATTGTTTGTGACATTAGAATCGTTCTAGTATTACTACTAACGTTACAAGAACCTCTGAGGTCACACCCTATGGTTGAAATGAACGGAATGAAACATAGTTGGTATTGTGTTTGATTGTCACATGAATTAAATTAATTAAAGAATTAATTTAATTCGGCAATCAAATATTGAATACATTATATGTACAAGGATGTTGTACACATAATGAGAATTAATATATGAATTTGGTTCCTATATAAATTTAAATAAATATAGTTTACGAAATCCATGTTATAATTAATGTAATTATAACTTTTGGGTATAATTAATGTAATTATAATTTTCGGTTAAAACATTATTATATTTATTTAATACTGATTATAAAAGGGTAATAAGTGATGAAAAACCCTAAAATTTTGCTTAAAAAAAAAGGTCTAGCAGCCGTCAAGCAAAACACCTCTCTAAAATAGTTTTTGGAGATATCTGCCGTTCATAGTCAAACCGGGTGGATTACGTAGAGGCCAACATCGTAAAGGTTGTGGCTTGGTTCGACGATGATCGATATCTTGTCGCCGAGGCGTCGCTATCTACTCAGATTGAAACTTTGGTAATTTCGAAACCTTTATTTCACCCCGATTCGTTCCTCACACATGGATTCATGGTTTGGATCGCCGGGATTAATTTTATTTCGCTGCGCCATGGGGTGCCGGTGTTCCAACAACAGCAGCAGAAGAGTAAATTTGAAAAATCACCAGAAATAGTATAAATGGAAGTAGAAGTTGAGTGAGATATGAAATTAAAGCTTATTGAGTCTATTTTCATATGAAAGAAACAGAGAAAGCTAAGGAATTCTGTATTTTGAGATATTTAGATTTTTGTGAAACCGGTCCAATGTGATTTCGAGATCCCCTGTTCTGACTTGTAAAAATCATAAAAATTGTAAAAAATAATTTTGGGACATAATTTATATGGTTAGATTCTTTAATGAGTCTATTTTATAAGAAACAAACTAGAACATCATTTGAATTCTGTACAAAAGATAATTAAATTTTAACAAAGAGTGGTCGGAACTGTCAGACAACAGAACAGGGGTGATTTTAAAGAATAAACTGTATTTATTGGCTAAATAAAAATTCTGAAAATTTTATGGCAAGAAGATATGTGAGTCTAGTTTCATAGAAAATTTACGGATCTTAATTTGAAAATCTGTAACTCAAGATATAGATAATTTAGTGACAATGACTCAGGTAGACTGCTTTGAAAGAACTTATAAGTAAATAATAGGATCGTGTATAAAGAATGTAGAATGAAGAGGAAGAGAAGAAATTGAATAAAATTCATTATTTATTGTAATTTAATGCTGTAATTAATAATGTAAATTATTATTATTTTGTAGCTAACAAGGAAAAAGAGGCATCGGCATCCAAAGGAAAAGAAAAGATCAACGAGGAGTAAGCGTGTATTTCGGGTTTGTATTACTATAACTCAAACTATTTATTAAATGTATATTGAATTTATGGTACGTGTTATGGAGTAATTAAGAGAAGGTAAGTAATAATATTTGAAATTAAGTACGAATATGTGTGAATATTAAATTATATGTGAATTGATATAATAGATGTTTTGAATTGATCAAGTATTTGAAATTGTTATGGAAATGAATTGAATTTGGAAAGGTAAAATAATACCCTATTAACTTGTCGGACTAGATTTGATACAAATGGCATGCCATTGGATTTGTGATGTGATGAGGAGATTTGTAGCTCGGCGGAGAAGATAATTACATTATATATACTTGGTTTATCCGAAGAGGCATTCATGCCTTAATGGTGTGTTTGGAAGGTTATATTATCTTGGTGTGTTTGGGAGGCTATATTATCTTGGTGTGTTATGGAGGATTTATATTATTTTGGTGTGATTGGGTTGGATATTCGGTGTGATTGAGTTGGATACTTTGGTGTGTTTGGGTGGAATCCGCGTATCTATCAAAGTCCGAGCATTGTTAATAGGGTAAATAATTGAAATGAAATTTTGGAAATGAGATTGATTGATTTGGCTCTATTGAAAGATATGAGAAAGAATGGATGAGTTAAATTATGAATTGAATTAGTATATGAAAATGAAATGTGAATTTAAGATATATGAAGTGATATATAATTATGTAAAATTAGTTTTAATGATTTATAAAGCTTATGGTTGATGTTTGTAAATTATTAATGTTAAATAGTTTGTTTTATGGTAATACCACTTTGAGTATGGAATACTCATGTCTGATTGTTTCCGTCATGCAGTCATTAGAGTTTCGGATCCGGTCCAACATCCAAGACAAACCCGACTCCAACAAGAAAATTTTGGTGATGTATTTCTTCTTTTTGTTTAAGTGGCATGTACTAGGTGGTTGTACATGAGATATATATATAAGTTAAATGAATTTGTTGTAATTAGATAATTATGAAATTTTGAAATGAAATGAAGGATATGAATTAGTTATTTATATGTTAACACTTTAAAATTTTAAATAATAAATTAACAGATTAAGCATGATCTAGTAGTGATTAAGATGTAAATTCTTTGGTTGAAACATTGGTATTAGTTGTTTGATTTGAATTTGCGGGGGTTTTAGGTAAAATAAGCGAAATCTCATTGAAATTTTGTAAAAAAAATGGATTAATCGAACCCGTCTCTTTCTATTTTTTTTATAAATGTTGTGGGTTTTGAAAGTTTATTATAGGAACTTATTTAATAATTATACTATGAGTGTTATATTATTTGTGAATAATTAAATAAGTTGTCCGTAATGCCTCGTAACCTCGTTCCTACATTTCGTTTGAGGTTAGGAGTGTTACAATTTTGGATACAATTTCTCCTTTAAGACTTTTCTTACTAGTTATCTGGAAGAAACTTGCAATAGAAATAGTTCTCAAAAATCGGTATAGGAGAGTGAATGATAGTGATTTATGTAACTAATATTATTTTTCGTAATTGCTTTTGAGGTTTATCACATCTCATGAAAATTTTTATTTTACAAATAAACTATCAAAACTTTGAATTTTGCGGATTTCAATCAGGCCATGTAGACACAATGAATATGAAAGATTCATACCAACTGCTTATCCCTACTACGGATCCAAGGGGGGCGCGGAGTGATCATCCTTTTAAGTCAAGAGATTGATCTCCTTTGAAAAACCCCTAATTCCATGCATAACTTGTTGTTGGTAGATAGAATTAATTCTATATGAATTTACTAGGTACTTATTAATATAATCGTTTAAAATTTGTTTAAAAAAATTCCATATTAAAGCATGTAGATTTGGTATAATAATAACTATCTCAATTAATAAAAATTTTTATATTTGGAACAAAACTCATTATAAAATATATATCTTTATATAATGTACATACATTTAAATGATGTATTGAAAGAAATATATATATAATAAGCACAAAACTAATCCAATAAAAAATATAAATACCGAATAAAAAGCTCAAATTGAATATAAAATTTCAAATTAATAAGTAATAATTATTTTAATAATAATTAAGATCTAAATTATATAAATAAATTTAACTTGTACTAAATTTCCTTTAAAATTTGAAATTCTCAATCGTCTCTTACCTCTCTTTTCCTTTAAAATTTGAAATTCACAATCGTCTCTTACCTCTCTTCGCCAAATTGAAATTTCATTGCACGACCCAAGGCAGATCCTCTCTCGCCTTCAGTGGACCATGAAATTAAATCAGTAAATCGGTAACCTTTTAAACCCTAAACTTATCTCCCTCATTTCATTCTTCTCCACTCATCGATTTTGAGTTATCTTCGTCTCTGCATCACGCTGCTATGTTTCGATTCTACTGCTTTTCTGTCTCTGTTTACTTTGTTGGAAGGAGAATGGCGGACCGTTATTTTCGCTATTGAGATTTTTAGTGGTGGCGGACGGCATCGGTCTGCTGAAATAGCGGCAGCGTCCTTCGCTTCGCCACCGTATTTGAAACCCTTTTCTTATTATTTGTTTGTTTTCATGGAAAAAAACCATTTGTTTTTGCAGCCGATTCCACTACGGATGATCTTGAGCATCTATTCGATTCTGCCGTGTTCACCCCCGAACATTGTTTGCTTAGCGGTAAAAAGAACTTTCAAGTCCATTTAGTTTTTATTAATCTTGTTTAAATACATTTTGTTATGTCTCTTATAATCGTTTTTCGAGTTTAATTAACGTGTGGTTTCTTGCTTTTGTCTTGTGTTAATGAATTTCAATAATAACAAACAATATGTATTTAGTTTACGACTTTTAAAATTTAACTCACTAGGAATTAATTTTATCATGTTGAGTTTATTATACCTGCTCATGTTTAGCAAACATGTGAGAGTCATGTTTGGTAAAATTCTTGTGTTGTGTTCTCTTTTCATATAGCAATCCTAAATTCCAAAATTAGGTGTATCTTGTTTTGTTCATTATCTTTGTTTCTATGCTTGACAAACATGCGCCATGTCAAGTTTTTATATGGTGTTCATGAATTTCAAGAATGTCATATATAATTCACATTTAGGTTTTGAAATTTAGCTCAATTGTACTTCAAACGTATTACATTGTGCTTATTATACTATTTTTGTGTTTAACAAACATGCATTTTGACTTGTGTCCATACGGTGTTCATGAATTTGAAATGGCACATACACTTTGCATTTAGATTTAGAAATTTAGCTCAATTAAACGTTTTCATTGTATTTATTAAACCACTTTCGTGTTTAATAGACATGCATTTGACTTGTTTACATAGGGTGTTCATGAAATTCAATAATAGCACATACAATTCGCATTTAGGTTTCAAAATTTAACTTAATTGTAATTAAACGTATTACATTGTGTTTATTATATTGTTTTCATGTTTGATAAACATGCATGATGCCTTGTTTTCACATGGTGGTCATGAATTTCAATAATAGCATCTGATTCACATTTAGGCTTTGCAATTTAGCTCAACCGTAATTTTAGCAACCGAGGTTTTAAAATGTGATCATGAATACACTATTAAAAGATTTAAATGTACTTTATTTTAATATATTAAATTGAGGTTTTAATGAATTTTGCTTATTCAATTGAGTTACCTTGTTTTCCAATTCAACCAATTCGGGTGAAAGAAAAACTAATTGGTGTGAATTGCTTATTGGCGACTTTATTTCATCTTGTAACCATTAAGATGCTCTTGAGCAACGTAAGCTTTGTTATACTCTATTAAACCTTGGCTCTTATATATCTTCCACTTATTAGCATCTTTGCTTAATTATCTTTTCACCATCTATTCCAACGATATATGTGTTCCTCGTAAAGTTCTCTATATTTGGTCGGTGGACATGCGGGTTTTGGTCATTGTTGCTTTGTTTGAAGATGATAATGAGGCAAGGATTTTCTACGATCTGACTTAGTTTGAAACATATCATCTACTTAAAAGGAATATACTTAGAAGAAAGTACACATCAATACAATGATTTCATGCACTAAGTTCACATCTCATACCGGTTTTGTGTGGTATTCATGGCTTCTTTCTTACATTATAGTAAAATGTTTGCTTTGCGTTAGGAAGCTCTTCCTCTGTTGCTCATTGAGATTGGTGTAAATCAGCGTATTCTTTACCTCAAGGTATTTCACATTGGGCCTTCTGTTACAACTATTGCTCTCATATCCACATATTGATCTTTGTAAGTACTTCCATATATCGATATTTATGTCCAGTGAAAGTTTTCTCTTATGTATGAACCATGCAATCTTTAACTTGTATCCAAGTAAGCCTCTAATTTAAAATTTATGCATAAATCAAATTTTCACTAATATAGGCTTATTTGGGTACATTTAAATCTTTATTGGCTTACATTTTATAATGGTTAGCCAAGTTTTGAATGACTTCTTTGTTGCACTCTTATTTAGAGGTCTTGGTTAACATTATATATTAAATGTTTTTGATATCGCAAATGGTCGCATTTGAAGTTACGAACTTTGATTTATCTTTAAAGGTGTCAAGGTTCGCTCATTTATCTTCATATAACTATGTTCATTTATCTTCATACTAGGCTTTCTTGCGGCTTACAATGTCTAACTTTTATTTCTTTAATGCAGTGCAAGGCAGGATTATGAGAAGGAAAAACTTAACGAAAGGAATTGAAGTTTCTTGGGGCTATCTTTGTAGAAATAAGAGACCAACAGAGTTTCTTGGAATTGAAGTAATTTCAAATTGTATTAGCTTTTATGTATTACAACATCAATATCAATGTCCATCATCTTAGGTATTTTTTATTTGTTTACTTTTGTATATTCAGTTGAATGTTAGTGGTATAAATTTCAACTAAATGTTGTATTTTTATTGTTGGATAGATTTTTGTAGTGAATATTCAATCTTTATTTTAATTTTAATTTTAATTTTATATTTTTAGTCGTATTTAAGGTACAATTCCTATAATTATTTCTTGTAAATATTTATAAAATGTATTAATATTGAAATAATAAAAATAGAAAAATTACATTATACGTGTCTATTCCAATTTTTTTAAGGTTACTTTAAACAAGTTTATAAAATTTATTCCAACCTTTTAAGGTTGCTTTAAATGGGTCTATCCAATTTTTTTAAAGGTTGTCTTAGACATGGTCTATCCCAACCTTTTAAGGTTGCCTTTAAGCGGGTCTATTCTAACCCTTTATTAAAGGTTGCCTTAGACATGGTCTATCCCAACCTATTTAAAGTTGCCTTAGATAGGTCTATCCCAACCTTTTTTATAGGTTGTCTTAGACAAGGTCTATCTCAACCTTTTAAGGTTGCCTTATACTGACTCTATCCCAACTGTTTTTAAAAGTTGCTTTAGACAAGAACTATCCCAACCTTTTAATGTTGTCTTAAACAGGTCTCACCGCAACCTTTTCAAAGGTTGGACTTGACTAGGTCTTTCCCAACCTTTTTAAAGGTCGGTATTGACTAAACTTTTCACAACCCTTCAATAAGCGTAACTTATGTTGACTTATAGTGACGCTTTTGAAAAAGCGTCATAATGCATATACCAACCCACTATATACGACCATTTTGGAAGTGTCGGACGAAGACGTCATGAAACCTATGGCAACCTTTTTGCGTCGTCTTATGTCAAAAAAAGTGTCGCTATAGGCCATTTTGTTGTAGTGATAGGAAGGGTGCAAAACTAAAATTTTATGATAAATTTCTTAAAATTATTTATTAAATTTTGGAGGATTAAAATATTATTTTACTACAAAATTTAATCAACAAGTTTTTAAATTTTACGAGTAAAAACCAAAAGTAAAAGGCTTATTTAACTACAAAAATAGATTAATGATTTGTTTAAACACAATATACTGAGTTGAAAGGGAATAAAAAGAAAATAATAAATAGCGATGGCTTAGAAGGCAATTATTTAAATTTAAAGTTGGGTGCTGACAGCGCACCTTTTCCTGCCCTTTCTAAAAATTGAAAAAATTGCTTAATTGGTCCCTCAAAAAAATTGCTGGAAAAAAACAAAATTGGGGGGTTGAGGGTATGCCACAGGCGGCACCAAAGGTGCCAGTGGCAGAGGCGGCACCACCCATTTGTACAATTTTGGTACATAATTGAAATCGTATACCAATTTGGAATTTTCTTAATTTTTTTGTATCATTTAGGTAAAAAACCCCAAGATTTGCTGTGAAAATATTATTATTTTTCATTCTTTGGTTTTATAATCATTAACAGATTGAGTATTAAAATATTAAAATAATTTAATTATTAAAATTTAATATATTAATATTTCAAATAAAAACATTTTGAATTACAAATAGTCAAGTAAACTTATTCAACTGGTTACCTATTCAAATTGAAAATTCATCTAAAATTTAAGAGGATTTGAATAAAATATTAATTTAAAAAAGTTTAAGTAAAAAATTAAGTTTATTTAAAATATAAGTCAAGCTCATGTTTAAATATTCAAGGCTCGAGCTCAACATATTTTTAAGTTTGTAATATTTTATATTATGTTATTATTGTATATTATATAATTCATAACACAAAAATTAAATCTATAGTAGTAATATAAAAATTAAAAAATGTTAAAATAACTATATATAAAAATTTAATAAATAAAAATTAAATATTAAATATTAAATATTAAATTATAAATATAAATATTTTTTTCAAATAATATAGACAAGACTAAAATAAATTTGAGTTAATTAATTTATAAAATATGAGTGAATTTAAACAAAATTTTAAGTATTTATTTCGAGGAAGCCCAAATTTGAGCAAACATAAAAAAGTGTTAATATATACCTAGGTTGGACTTAAATTGCATTGGGTTTTCCTAGCAATCCTGACTTCCCGATTGGAAGAGAAAGATTTTGCTTGTAAATTGCCCTGGAGACTCATTATCGGCCTAACTGCATTGTTCACTTCAATAACTGCAATACTAGTCTCATTTTGTGCAGGCCATTTCTTTGAAGTTAGAGATAGGCTAAAGTTTGCAGCTTTACCGATTTACATGGTAACAAGTTTGCCTGTGTCCTTCTTTGCACATGGACAGTTGCCCCTCTACTTCGATCTTTTACGGGCTATCGTCAAGGATATCCCACAACGTAGTTATAAGGAGTTTACTCAATTGCTTAGGATTTCTCGTGTTTATCATCAACTTCATTGGGTGTTTCTTAAGAGATATAGTATAATAAATTTTGATATGTATGATACTGCTTTCTTGTAATGTTACCAAATTGAATCAATACGATTAAACTAAACTTCTTGAAGTCTCCTTATATATTTGGATATGTTCTCATATCAGATCTCTAGATCTAATTGTTAAGTATGACTCCTATTTCAGTCAAATTTGAGAAATAATCTTTTAGTTAAACTCTGTTTATTTGTTTCAATAAAACACTGATTAGTTTAGGTTATTTTATTATTATTTGACCTATGAATATAGCCTATAAATAGGCTCTTTTACAACCTTAGAAAATACACCCATTAAATATTAGAACTCATAATACATTTAGAGAATTTTATGTTTACGTTTTGAGGGTTCTTTATTTTCGAGTTTTCAGGGTTTAGTTTTTATCTCCATCTTTTGTACTTTTCGTTTCTTTTGCCATTATAGTAAAATTATCTTTACCCGTAGTTTTTTATCCTCTTTGGAGGAGTTTTTCCACGTTAAATTTGTGAGTTTAATTTCTCAATTTCTTCTACTATTTTTACTTGTTCGTTGCTTAATCGGGTCGATCCTAACAAGTGGTATCAGAGCTAGTTCAATTTTCATAGATCAGCCCATTCAGATATGGCAAATTTTATTGAGAAGTTCGATGGTGAGACAAATTTCAATCTGTGGCAAGTTCGAATGATGGCAATTCTAGTTCAATCCGGTTTGAAAAAGTTTGTTACCGGGAAAAAGTTTGAGAATCTAAATAAAACAGAATGGGAAGAGCTTGATGAAAAGCTTTGTCTACAATCCAATTGTGCCTCACGAATACGGTATTACAGGAGATATTGATGGAGAAAACCTCATCTGCCTTGTGGAAAAGGTTAGAAACTCTTTATGCGACTAAGTCTTTGGCTAACCGTTTAGTGTTGAAACAACGTCTATTTATGTTTCGCATGAACGAAGGTGAGCTTCTTAGAGATCACATCAGTCAATTCATTACTCTTTTAAATAATTTAAAGAATGTTGAGGTTCATATTGACGATGAAGATCAGGCTATGCTATTATTGTACTCTTTTACCCTCTTCATAAAAGTCTTTCAGGGAGACCCTGATTTATGGCAGAGACAAACTCTCGTTCGAAGATGTGAAGGGTCATTTGTTGAGTAGAGACAAACTCGACAATGAGCTTCATTTGGATAGCAAGGCAGATAGGCTAGCTTCCGTTTTGATAGCATCAAAGAAACGAGACAAAAGGTGTCGCTATTGTAAAAAATTAGGTCACGTCAAAGCAGATTGTTATAAACTGCGAAATAAAAGAGCTGCTGAGAGTAACGAGGAAGATGTACCTGGTGCTAATTTGGTCGATGAAAGTGGTGATGATTTCTTGTTAGTGTCAATGAGCGATAACTCCAAGCTCACGTCTGAGTGGATCCTAGATTTGAGATGTTCTTTCTACATGTGTCCCAATAGAGAATTGTTCTCCACATACAGTTTGGTTGAAGGTGGAGTTGTGTGCATGGGAAACGATTCATCTAGTAAGGTAATTGGTATTTGGTACTGTTAAAATTAGGATACACAATGGGACAATTAGGACACTCTTAGATGTCAGGTATGTACCTGATTTACGAAAGAATCTCATCTCCTTGAGTATTTTAGACTTGAAAGGATGCAGAATCAACATCGAGTCGAGCGATATTAAAGAATCTCGGGAGCTCTCGTTTTGTTAAAAGGTAAAAGAACTGGCAGTCTTTATATTCTGAAAGGTTCTACAGTGATCGGTGAAATCGGACGTCCCTCATCCGTTACAGAGTCGAAGTCAACTCATTTAGAGCGGATGCAACTTGGTCATAGGAGGAAAAAAGGTATGATCGTTTCGTTGAATAGAGGTTCTCTTTTGGATGCAAGTTTTGAAAAGTTAGGGCACTGTGTTCTTGAAAATCAAACCCGGGTTGTAACACCCTTAACCCGTATCTGTCACCGAATTAGAGTTATAAGGCATTACCATGCATAGTACAAGTCTTAACAATTATTAACGGCTCAACAGACATGATCGAATACAACAAGGGTAGTATACTTTCATAGCATGCTTAACATTAATATACATATCATATTTCATTTAGCTACAATTACAAAGAAGTATTTTTTTCATCGAATAATCTTATTACTATTCATTTTGTAACACATTCATCAATGACCGAATATGCTCATATCCTTATTTATCAAACCTAAACAAGACATCAATTATCAAAACTAAATTTTCATGTATAAGAATAATTATGCTTTAACCTTGCGTATTCAAATTTAACCTTTGTCTAACTTCCCATACCAAGTACTAATACATTCAAACAAAGTATAGATCCATACATATTTAAGAACAAAATCGAGTAACAAGATCAAATAAATATCTTCTATAATTCATGATTCATATCAATTTGAATTATACTCATACACTTTATAAAACATGTTTTACAGAGTCAAATTATCATTCCAACCAATAATATCATAACATGGCCGAATATACCTAATTAAGTGTTTGACATTGTTACAAGCTGATTTACATTTCAAAATGTGTACTCTATTAATAAATATTTATCAATGCATGGCTCAAAACAACTTCAAATGCACATATACCAAACTTCCTAATACAACTCCTAATGTTCATAAACACGTAATATGACTAACTATCAACCAAGCACAAACAATCACATTCAACAATTATCTTAACCTCAAAGTCAAGTCATAAGAACATCCATCACAAATAATATACTATAAGATATACTTCTAAAATGAGTTATTTACTAAATAGCAAATGCATGACATAAGAGACATGTAAATCAACCAAATTCCAACCATGCTTACTTACTTTACCGATTCTACCTTTATAACGATCAAGCATTAAGGCCGAATACATTAAAGACCAAACTACTATAATTTAGCCATTTTCGCATGGCTCTAAATATATATACAGGAACAAAATTTCATTGTTTCAAAATCTAGTCTAGCCTATACATGCCTTTAGTTCGAAATCTAGACTTTAAAGGTACCAAAATAGTCAATAGTGTGGATGACTTCGTTGATGATCCTCAGAGCTCGTAGATTGACCAAAATCTATAAAACAGAATAACAAACACATATTAAGCTAACCTAGCTTAGTAAGTCTTAAGCAAAAATATTAAATCAAATGATCATTCAAATATTTTCAAATCCAAATTTAATATCATACAATTTTAAAGCTTAGTACTTAATTGATCTACCATGCCGAATACTATTACTCTTTTCCTTCATAACCTCAAAATATCCTTATCTCACCTTAATTGTGCAAACTCACCGAATACACTTAAATGTAATATGTATCCATATATAACCAGATCAAGTAAGTACAATATACATATTAACCACATATAATCAATCATACACATATGTAAACATATCCATTTGTCCTCACATATTGCATTTACACATATGGCCGAATCTCAAAGGCATAACCAAGATTAAATTCCAATATATCATACTCATTATTTGTAAGACCAAATGCTCATATTAAAATCTTACAAAAATACTTCATCCGTATCCCATATTGCTCATTTCGAATAGTAATATAATAACTTACCTTATTCCTTGCAACTATGAAGCTTATACTTACCTGAACATTTAGCTTACTTGCAGTAATTACATTCCGCCTTAATAGTGATCCAAGTATCCTCTATTTATAATAATTCACTGGCAATAAGCCTACTAGGCAACAAAGCCTGAAACACACACACCGGCACTAAGCCTGCTAGACCCGAGGTTTGAAATTTAATCATCGGCATTTAGCCTGCTAGGCAATAAGCCTGATATAATTCACTGGCACAAGGCCTGCTAGGCAATAAGCTTGATATAATTCATCGGCACAAGGCCTGCTAGGCAATAAGCCTGATATAATTCACCGGCACAAGGCCTGCTAGGCAATAAGCCTGATATATCGATATTATTAAATCATCTCATACACATTACATATTACCAATATCACATATGTCACACATAATTCATATCACTTTCACATATCAAACTCAATTAAATTTAATTACATTTCATTATTAAAACACTTATCACATTCGGCTTTGGCCAAATTCCCATTTATTAATTCAAAATTCAGCATGTAATTAAGATCATAACTGATATTAATGATGTTAAATTGCTTGAAGATATCTCACATGAATCATTTCACATGTCAAACTATTTTCTCATTGAAATTTCATCATACAAATATTCAAATACTTCTAACATTCGAATAATTCAACCAAATCACATATTTTTCTTAACCAAATTCGCCAATTTCAAGTATAGTCACAAATGGTTTCAAGTTTCAGCATTTATTAAATTACGTAAATAATTTACGACTTATATTCGCTTAGAGACTTACCTCGGATATCATTTAACAACAAAGACCGACTATTCGATTATCTTCATTTTTTCCCGATCCAAATCCGTTTTCCTTTGTTCTTGATCTTGAAGTCAACTAAATAAGTGCCGAAACCAAAGCTTGCTTTCTTCTTTTCTTTCTTAGCTACATTCGGCCAAATAGGATGAAAAATGGCCATGTTTTATGATTATTATGTAATAACATATATTATTAATTCATTTACAAAATTAACCCTTCATTAAACAATTAAAGCAAACATGGAATAAGGGCATGATTATCTTTCATTCATCCACTAACTATGTTTCTTTTGTTATAATATATTAATATACAATATATATATATATATATATATATATATATATATATATATATAACAAAACATATAAAATAATCATATATAAACATAATGGATTTACACATTGTCGTCCACTATCTAATATTTTGGCCAAATTGTCACTTAAGGCCCTCACTTTTACAAAGCCACATTAAATTAATACTTTAACAAATAACATGTAATTTTCACATTCAATGCAATTTCATCCTTTTACAAATTAAACACACGAACAGATAAATTAACTTACGGAAATTTAACACATGCTAAACCACATATCAATGGCACAAAATATAATATTAAAATATTGTTCGGACTTGGATTGTGGCCTCGAAACCACTATTCCGACTAGGATATAAACCAGACTGTTACACGGGTTAGTTTTGATTTGGCAGTGTACAAGTCGAAGGCTAAACGCCTTCCAGTTTCTAAGCACAGATTCGACTCAGTTAATTCCCTGTATGGTTCAAGATAGGCTCCTGACGAGCTTTGACAAAGATGACATTGTGGAAATATGAGTCAAGGTGGAGATTTGTTAAGTATGACTCCTATTTCAGTCAAATTTGAGAAGTAGTCTTCTAGTTAAACTCTGTTTATTTGTTTCAATCAAACACTAATTAGTTTAGATTATTTTATTATAATTTGACCTATGAATTTAGCCTATAAATAGGCTCTTTCACAACCTTAGAAAATACACCTATTAGATATTAGAACTCATAACACATTTAGAGTATTTTGTGTTTACGTCTTGAGGGTTCTTTGTTTTCTGGTTTTCGAGGTTTAGTTTTTATCTCTATCTTTTGTACTCTTCGTTTCTTTTGCCATTATAATAAAATTATCTTTACTTGTGATTTTTTATCTTTTTTGGAGGAGTTTTTTCACGTTAAATTTGTGAGTTTAATTTCTCAATTTCTTCTACTATTTTTACTTGTTTGTTGCTTAATCGGGTAGATCCTAACACTAATAGAAGCATTTACATATATTTTAGAGAAAATAAAGAACTCGAACAATTCTACAACCTAACATTCCCAGACATGCGAACATGGGGAATTGGCAAAGTGCATGGCAGGTCAAACTGAACAAACATTACTAGAGTCCGACACTAGAGTTTACTTATTGATTACGGCGTTACAAATCAACAGCGCCTAGTTTAAGCATCATTAGACAGTGAATTGAGTATAACTTGAATCCCATGTTGTGGTTGAACTGTGATGCGAGGTGTGGGTGAGTGAACATAGGCAGGGGAGAGAGAAATGGTGTATCTTTGTAGAATCATGGAAAGAGCAGTCTTTGTTTCATTGATTGCAAAGGTCATCCCGACACAAGCTCGAGGTCCCATTCCGAAAGGAATAAATGCAGCCGCATTGTACTTGGTAGCTTTCGCGATCCCTTCCTCGAACCTCTCCGGTTTGAAAACATGGGCATCGTCTCCCCATAACTGAGGGTCATGGTGAAGTGCCATGTTTGGGATCAAAACATCTACTTTAGCAGGCAAAACTAGCTTTCCCACTTGAACTTGTCTTCTAGCTCTTCTTACCATCCCATTTAAGGGAGTATACAATCGTAGAGTTTCATTAATGATCATGCTCATCTGTTTGCGAAAGTTATATTTCAGTTTCATTTAAATGAGAAACAACAATACAGGTGCGATTAAGCTATCAGATTTGCTTACAATTTTGAGTTTGGCAAGGCCTTCGGACTGTGGATTTTGGCTACCGAATATCTCCATCACCTCTCTTCTTGCTTTGTCTTGCCAATCTCTTTGGATAGCTAAAACCAGCACTGCCCAAGCAAGCAAGGCATTAACAGTTTCTTGTCCGGCAAAATAAAATGTTTTGCACTCATCAACCAAATCTTCCATTGAAATCTTGTTTTTTTCATCTGGATTATTAAACGCTTTTACTAATAATCCCAGAAAATCACTGCCGAAGCTCTCTGCTTCTCCACTCGCAACTTTGATTTCTCTTTTCTTCACAATCTCTATCACCAAATCTTGTATTTCTCTAGCAAGTTTCTCTGACTCTACGTCATCGTCAGTTTTCCAAAACTTGCTGCAAAATCAAATCGATGTCATCAAACAGTAATAAGGTTCAAACTCAAGACCTGTACTAATCTCCTTAACACTCAACCAACATAAACAAACATACCTGAGGATTGGAATCCTAGACTTGTTTGAATTGCGGCTCACAATATCTGCGAGCTTCTGCAACATGTAAAAGATCTTCTCTCCTTCCAAGTAACTGCTACCAAAAGCTGTTCTTGATATAACTTCTGAAGTCAACATTCTAAATTCTTGGAACGCTTCGATCTCTTCTCCTTCTTTGTCTTGCCACTTGTCTAGCATTGTTTCAACGCTGGCAATTACTGCTGGAGTCATGTTCTGCCGAAACCATCCTCCAATATGTTAAATGTAACCAAGAATTAATAACTCAAATCACCCACAAGATTTTACCTTTAAACTCTCCCCATGGAAAACATAGTTGGCCAACTTCCTCTTCTTCGCCCATTTTTCTCCTTCAGTTGTAACAAGTCCATCCCCCAATAGCCTGCCGACATAAATCGGGGGTTCCCTTTTCGGAAAAGTTTGTTCACTATTTTTAAGAACCTCTTTTATTAGTTCTGGGTCAGTAGTCACCACCTGAGCTTGAGCACCGTCCCAAGAAAGATAGTTCTTTCCTAATCAACTCAATTGAAAAAAAGAAAAGAAAAAACCAATTATTTCTGGAAACTAGAAGTTAGAATCATAGTGAAAAAAAAGCATTTGATTTGATGTTTGTCACTCACCGTATAAGTTGATCCAGGAGTAATAATGAGGGAAAACTCTGGGAAATATGTCATGTGTCAGCCCCATAGGTTTGCTTAATGCTTCACTTCTCATTTTGTTAATTTGTTTGTTGCATCCATGGATGAACTTGTAAGGAGGTCCTCTAAGTCCTTGTGAATTCAAGAAGTGTTGTATACGGAGAGGCACCCACCAGTAGTCATACAGGACTTTGAGTAAAACTATGAGCGAGTAAATCAAGAGTGAGGTTGCCAAAAGGATTAAAAGCTTCACCCTCACACCCATCGTTTCCTTTTGATCTTGAAAATGAATTCAGATCGAGGCTCCTATAAATGGAGGATTGATTGGGTTAAGTTGTTTTCACGATGGATCACTCACGTATCTTGCCTGTATTTTTGTGGATAAGGAAAACAATTGAGAAATCACAGTAAAAATTTAGTACTTATTTGCCCTTATACTATTTCTATACACAAATTCTCATTTTCTTTTTGTTAATTTGTTGCTTAGATATCTACGATACATGTATAAAAAAAAAAAACCCTTAAAATTTTGACTCATCTTTTGTTTTTCTTTTACATGTAATGATTTTCATCATGCATTACTGTTTTTAATAATAATAAAAGGATCCATCATGACCACATAAAATTTTAGATATTAAACTAATGATAAATTTTAAAATATTGAATTAACAATTTATGTATAGTATAAGTGACAAAATTAGTATTAAGTGTGGAAACTATTTTTATGAATAAAATTAGCTCCACAATATTTACAAAATTGTGGAGAATTTTATTTAAACATAAAATTAGAGTTTTATTAAAAAAAGATCAGTGGGATTTACATTATTATTTTTTAAGTGTAATTAGACAGAATATACCGGATTTAGAACTTATTTAGGGTTTTAGGTTGATTTTTTCGATAATTAGAGAAATAAGTCTATTTTGGAGAGAGAAACAGAAAATACGTCCAGTATGACGTGTTTTCGTCTTTTTCCTGACAATAAAATTATTTCCAACAACTAAAAGCGGCTAATTTATTTGCTATATAAACCTGAGTCATTTCCTTTCTTTTACATTCAAATTTTATGCTCCTAATTCTCTCAATTCATCTATTCTCTAAACTCTCTCAACTATTTAGTTATCATTTTTTCATTCAATTTCTCTCAAAATCTTATTGTTTTAATTTTATATTTCAGTAATTTATTTGTTTTAAATTGATTTTTATAATGACAATTTCACTTATTCGTTTGGATGACAAATACATTCCCCGCGTCTAATTGCAAATGGTAAGAAAATATTATTAAAATTTTTAATTTTAATTAAGTTTATTATTAAGTTGTTAACATTATTAATTTTATAAATTTTTTATGTTTATATAATCAGACCAAGATATGATTTTAGAGACGTACATATACAATTTAACTACGAGTGCACCGCGTTTTATTGAACAACACTTGCAAGAGGCGAGATTCTTGCATGTGTCTCGTATGCTCGGGGGGATTAAATTGGATCGCACACTTACCAGCGCTTCGGTGGAAAGATGGAGACCCGAAACACACACATTGCATCTTCTGTGCGGTAGTGTACAATTACACTCGATGACGTAGCTTTATCGGTTTACCGGTGGATGGGGTAGTAGTTGTTGGCGAGCAATTTGTGAGCAACTATTAGAAAATGTGCCAAACAAGTTTTTTGGTAGCCAGATAGAGATGAAATGGTTGGAAGAAAATTTCAATTATATCGACAACTTTGCGAGTGTAATTGAAAGATAACAATTCTCCTGAGCATTCATCTTGAGGTTAATCAGGGGTCTTTTAATACTTGATAAATCTCAAAATCTGGTACATTTAAGGTGGCTATTACAACTCGTCAACTTGAAAGAAGTGAAGCGACTCAGTTGAGGATCAGCGGTGTTGATGACATTATACTGAGAAATGTGTAGCGATGCAACCAAAAAAAAAAATCTATGGTTGCATATTCAGTTATGAGCATGGTATCGACTATAATTTTTATGTCCTCGAGTACACCCCTACTCTTTCCTACTTGTAGTAAGCTAAAATTAATTTGATGATATAGTTATCATAATATTTTTCATTATTATAATTTTGAAATAACATATTGTTTGAATAGATCGAACAATAAGGTGAGTTATGTGGGTATAGAGGCTGAGTTCGGAGATATCCGACTACTATTAGATCAACGATCAGAAGCGGAGGTTAGTTTTTGAATTTTTAAAGTACATAATATTTACGTAAGGATTTGAATTTTAGTATTAGATACTTAATAAAATTTATAATGTCGTACTATAGTTTGAATGGATGCCATACGCTGATACCGAAATTCAAGAATGCATCTCAGTCGTATTTTTGGCTAATCTCAATATTTGGCACGTCAATGTGCCATTGATAGATTTCACGATGGTTGAGATACACGAATCCAATC
Source organism: Gossypium rotundifolium (assembly GCA_025506655.1). Taxonomy (NCBI): domain Eukaryota; kingdom Viridiplantae; phylum Streptophyta; class Magnoliopsida; order Malvales; family Malvaceae; genus Gossypium; species Gossypium rotundifolium. The sequence goes on along the minus strand of CP106731.1, from coordinate 69,220,081 downwards.
GAGTGATGTACCAGTTTAGGTTTAGGCAAAGTATTCATCGTCACCCCAAGACATTGAAGAACTGCACAAGGTCGACTTGTGAGGCAAAATCGACGAAGATTGGGCAAAATTTCACGCCAAATATATCTACATTTGGGACCATAGGTACGATTTCATACTTATGCGCGAGTCAGTTATCATATCAGATTTGGTGACCTCTTCGAATTACATGGCATGTTTAAACATCACGGTAAGCCATATCTACTGTTTGAGGAGGAAAAGAGTAAACAACATCGTCATAGGAGGCCAAGACGACCCTCTACATGAATTTTAGGTCGAGAGTACATGCTTCGATGGAGTCATCATCAACTCCAACCCACACGAGACACCAAGGGCTACACCACATCCCAATCAGTATTGTTCATATTATTCTAGTGCTTTCACTAACCCATTTTTTTTTTACACAAACACAACATTATGCACCACCATACCATATATTAACATCTTCTGCAGGTTTATTTTTTGCACCACCTCCATCCCCAGCACCATATAGAGTGTCAATGCCAACAACAACACCGACATATCTTCCATCTCTAACAATTCCAACATTTTATCCGTAACTGGGTTATGCCACACCATACACTTATCTTTCGATGGTGTTGCAAACACCCCCAGGATCATTATTCTACCGAAGTGGCTCATCTTCGCAACCACCTATTACTACAACTGACAATATATGATGGCAACCTAGGACGACACCACACTCAACCACGGAGGAACGAGATGAAAATAAATATGAAGCTCGAGGGGAAGATGAAGATGAAGAAGATAATGAGCCGGAACCCCAACTATGAAGAAATCCTCATCGCAGCCGACATTCACCAGGTCGTGAAACGCATTTGACCTAACGATGCTTGTTGTTTTTTTTAAAAATTTGCCATGTAAATAATCATTTATTTTTTAACTTTTAATTTGTATTGTATTACATTTTCTCATCCATAATGTAATTATTCCAATTATATAAAAAGTTATTATATTGTATTTTACATCAATAACATATTTATTTACAAATTAAGAAAAAATTAAAATTGGGTTATTGTATTCTATTGTATTTTTCATATAAATAGTACATACTTATTTATTTACAATCTATTAAGAAAATGAAAAAAATTATTTATATTGTTGTATTCTCTGTATTTTACATAAATAATATATCAATATTTACAATTTACAAAAAATGAGAAGTAATGAAAAAAATGAACAAATTGTCTATAAAAAAAAAGAATAAATGTGCTAATTAGGTCTTGTCCTCAATGTTTCCCCCAAGTATGGACATGTCGGCTTAGTATGCTCTAGGTTCCTACAATAACTACATAACCTCAGTTGGTTTATCCTCTCCCGAATATCCATATTGTTACGTATCCGAGTAGAACTCGATCGATCTTTTGGCTTGTGACACAACGAAACATTCGGTATCAACTCGAATAGAGTGCTCAATACAGGCGACAACATACTTTCATTTAGGACAGGTGGGAACATATATTTTCATACTTTCTGTATGTATTTTAGTTTGTAAACTTCGTCAGCATAGTCCATGCAATCCAATCAATTAAAATCCATTTTTTTCCAAATTAGACCTCAAAATTAAATTTGGTTTTGAGATAAATAATAAAATAAAAATCTGATTATGACACTCACACACTTAAATTACTCATTTACGGCCCTATTTTCCAATATCTGACTCAACCTCCAGAAGAACTCTTCTCACTATATATATACCCTCAGTTCCCTTCAGTGGAACTTGACAAGTGTCAAATGTGTCCAGAGTATGTCTTAATAAATGACCTACAAGATCCGAGAGAAGCATAAATGAAAATCTTGCACAAATGATGTTTGATCATTAATCCGGTTGGCTCCTAACCAGATCATGTTACAAAACCCATTTGCACTATGCTCAGGTAACTAGGCGTACTATACCTTTAGTGGTGATTCTCACTCGTCTTACTCTTCCCTTTTCATACTATTTTCCTCAATAGCAAGATAACCTGAGATAAAACCTTTAAATACAACTACGGCGGATGCAGTATGCCAATTCTAATTTACCAGAGGAATGTTAATTGGCGAATTACACCATGCCAAATAGATAACTTCACAACTACACACCTTATTCTAGGATACACCAGACTTGGGGTGTGACACGCCATTCAATTGTGGCCTGTATTTTGGGTCCCTTATCAGAAATTATACATATATTGGGTTGTGGCCTAACATGGCTTCTCAAGTTAGTCAAGAAGAAATCTCAATTATCAATGAATTCTCTTATTATTGCAAAAGTTATTGGAAGGATTTTTTGATTATCATCCTGTGCAACAGCCAACAATAACATATGCTCATATCTCTCATACATGAATGTGTCGTCAATTTGGACTAATGACTTACAATACTGAAATAATGCGATGCATTCCTTGAATGTCCAAAAAAAAAAAATGGAAGACTCTTTTCCTTAAGACCAATCGATCGCCATAATATGCAAGTTCCATTTACAGATCATTTACTATACCTAGGACGTATTGATTCAATACTTGACACCATTCCCACAAATCATTATTCGATTTATCTCACCCGCTATGCATATTTTCCATATCCTTCTGTTTTGCAACTCATTCCTTGTAGTACGACATGGTGTAATCATACTGACTATGGATATTGACAATCAAAACTGGCACGGGAGACTTAGGACTCCCTTTCACCATAGGTAAGTGTGAAAAATATAAAGTCGGTAATGACAATATATATCGCAAAGAAAAGAAAAAGAGAATAAAGAACACACTTCGGGAAAAAAACCACGGGCAGAGGAGAAGAAAATTCACTATGTCGAATTCGAATCAATACAAGAGGAATAGGCTATGTCTATTTATAGGCTTATAAAACCCAATTCTAATCAAAGTAAAAATATATTATGCTAATAAATGCTAAATATATTATACTCATAAATACTAAATCTTCTAGAAAGAAGATATATTTTGTTTAACTTGACTTGCAAGCAATATCTTAGAATTTGGGTCACACAACTCTAACAATCTCCACCTTGACACGAATTCTCAACAAACAAGTTCTTCATCGCGAACTCTCAACGAACAAGTTCTCCACCTCTTCCATAAAACCCCTTAAGGGTTTAACTTCAACAATGAACACCAACCAAGTCTAAGCAATGCTCAAACTTAGTTATAGGAAATGACTTAGTCATCATATCTGCAGGATTTTCATAAGTACTAATTTTGCTCACAACAATATCACCATGAGCAATAATATCATGAACAAAATGATATCGAACATCAATGTGTTTTGTTCTCTCATGAAACATTTGATCTTTTGTAAGAAAGATGGCACTTTGACTGTCACAAAATACTGTGCTGATTTGAAGGTCTTCATTGAGCTCACTAAAGAGTCCCTTCAACCAAATAGCTTCTTTACAAGCTTCATTAATCGCCATATACTCAGCTTCAGTGGTAGACAAAGCAAAGTAGCTTTCCAACTGATTGCACAACCTCCTATTGTAAAGACATAACCAGTGAGAGATCTTTTTCTATCAAGGTCTCCAGCAAAATCAGCATCAACATACCCAATGACTCCATCTCTAGTTCTTCCAAACTGTAAGTAAACATCAGTAGTACCTCGTAAGTATCTTAAAATCCACTGAACTACTTTTTAATGTTCTTTACCGGGATTCGCCATGTATCTCGCTAAGCTGCACCGATCGCATATGATAAATCGGGCGTGAACAAACCATAGCATACATGAGAGATCACACTACACTCAGTATGAAACATGTGACATGTACTCAATCTCATCATCGATTGTGGAGACAAAGCCGATGAAAGTCCGAAATGGCTCGCTAAAGGAGTACTAACGAGCTTAGCACTCTACATATTGAACACGCAAAGAACTTTCTCAATGTACCCTTTCGACTTAGGTACAACTTACTTGTTTTTCTATCTCCGAGAATCTCCATACCAAGTATCTTCTTTCTTGGTCCCAAATCTTTCATCTCAAATTCTTCACTTAGTTGGGCTTTGACCTTTCTTATCTCTACTTTATCTTTTGCTTCTATCAACATGTCATCAACATAAAGAAGTAGATACACAAAAGAACCATCACTGTTTTTCTTAAAGTAAACACAGCTATCAAAGCTAATTCTTTTAAAATTATGAGAAGTCATAAAGGAATCAAACCTCTTGTACCACTATCTTGGTGACTGTTTCAAACCGTAAAGAGACTTTTTCAGCAAGCAAACATAGTCCTCTTTTTCTGAGACTGTAAAACCCTCTGGTTGTTGCATGTAAATATCTTCCTCAAGCTTTCCATGCAAAAATGCAGTTTTTACATCTAACTGCTCAAGCTCCAAATCTTGCATGGCCACAATACCAAGCAAAGCTCTAATCGAACTATGCTTCACAACTGGGGAGAACACATTTGCAAAGTCCACTCCTGGAATTTGACTGTAACCTTTTGCAACAAGCCTTGCTTTATATCTGGGTTCTTCAACTCTTGGAGTCCTTCTTTCTTTTAAACACCCATTTACAAATGAACAACCTTTTTACCTTTAGGAAGTTTCACAAGATCCCATGTTTTGTTTTTGTGGAGTGATTCTATTTCCTCTTGCATAGCAAACATCCACCTTCTCGAGTCTTCACACTTAACCGCCTCGAATAATTAGACGGTTCTTGGTTTGCATCTATATCTTCACCACATTTAAAGCATAAGCAACTAGGTCACCTCAAAGATACTTCTTTGGAGGTTTAATTTCTCTTCTAGTTCTATTTTTGGCGATAGAGTATTGTGGTGAAGAAGCAACTCTATTCTCAATTTTGTACTTGGCTTGAGGAGTTGACTCAGATTAACTCGATGCTCCACCTCCTTTTTATTTTCTTTATTGGAAGAGTCTTTAAGAGATAAGTTAGGTAGCATAGCAATTTCATCAAAAACAACATCTCATTAATCACAACTTTTCTATTTTCAGGACACCATAACTTATACCCTTTTACACCAGCTTTATAACCAAGAAAAACACATTTAATGGATCTTGGTTCCAATTTTCCATTATTAACATGAGCATACGCAGGACACCCAAAGATCTTTAAATCAGAATAATTAGTAGGATTACGAGACCATACCTCTTGTGGAGTCTTTTTCTCAATGGCAACAGATGGAGATCAGTTGATTAAAAAACATGCAGTAGAGGTTGCTTCGGCCCAAAACGACTTTGGTAAGTTGGCATTTGACAACATACATCAAACCTTTTCCATGATCGTTCTATTCATTCGTTCTGCAACGCCGTTTTGTTGTGGAGTATGACAATCATCAAGTGTCTCACGATCCCTTCGACTTGCACGCTTTATTAAACTCATCGAATAAAACTCTAAGCCATTGTCTGTACGGAGGTATTTTATTTGTTTTCCCATCTACTTTTCAATCATAGTTTTCCAAGATTTAAATGCGGAAAACACATCGCTTTTCTGCTTCAGGAAGAATGCCCAAACTTTCCTGGAAAAATCATCAATAAAAGTTGGCATATAATTAGCTCCACCTCTTGAAGGCACCCTTGATGGCCCCCACAGATCAGAATGAATATACTCCAACGTTCCTTTCGTGTTATGGATTCCTCTGGTGAATCGAACTCTCTTTTGCTTCCCAAAAACACAGTGCTCACAGAACTTCAGTTTGCAAATTCCTTGCCCATCAAGAAGTCCTCTTTTGCTCAATTCTGCCATGCCATTCTCACTCATATGCCCTAGGCGATATGCCAAATTTTAGTAATATCATCATCGACAAAGAAGAGGAAGCGACAATTGCATCACCAATAACAATGAACCACGCAAAACATATAACTTGGTAGTCTTTCTCCGCCTTTCATCACAATGAGGAACCTTTGAAATCTTCAACATCCCACTTTCAATGTGTATTTGTACCCTTTTGAATCAAGAGTACTCAATGAAATTAAATTTCTCTTCAATTCGGAACATGCCGTATGTCACTAAGTGTTCTGACAACTCCATCAAACATCTTAACTTTAATTGTACCAACACCTGCGATTTTACACGAAACAATATTTCCCATTAAAACAACACCTTCAGACACTGTTTCATAATTTGTAAACCAATCCCAATTGGGACTCATGTGGAAGCTGCAACCCGAATCAAGTATCCACTCCTCGCTCACTTTTGAATTGTTGACCAAACGACTAGAAGTTCACCATCATTGTAGTCTTCTACAACATCGACTTCACCAAATCTTCCGGTTGCTTTCCTTTTGATTCAGCCTCCCTTTTAATCTTGTTACGTAGCTTATAGCACTTTCAGTTTAATGTGCCCTTTCTTCTTGCGAAGTTACAAGTTTTACCTCTGTTTGAAGACTTTGATCTACCCTTAGATTTACCGCGAGGATTCTGATCCTCTGTCCTTCCACGATCATCATCAGTATTCCGATCTTGTCTCCCACGAACAATAAGTCCCTCTCTCTGGGAGTCGGGTTTAACCACAAGATGTTTCATCTTATCATACGAGGTCAAAGAATCATAAATCTCATCAACCGTGAAAGACTCGCGGCTATATAAAATCGTGTATCTAAAGGTTGAATAAGGCGGGAAACGAACAAAGTAGAATCAACCTAGATCTTCCTTATCATCTTGAACCTCCATGGCCTCCAAGTTTGAGAGAATTTCTTTAAACATCATTAAGTGTTCGTGCCTGACACGCACCTTCCTCCAAACGATGAGCATAAAGACGTTGCTTCATATGCAACTTGCTAGTTAAAGTTTTTGACATACATATTTGTTCTAGCCTCTTCCATAATGCTTTGCGATCTTATCCTTCATCACATCCTGTAAAATTTCATTAGACAAATGCAGATGTAACTGTGTTAGTGCCTTTCAATCCTTGCACTTCTTATCTTCCTCTGTCAATGTCGAAGGCATCTTATCTACCCCTAGCAGGGCTTCTTCTAAATCTATCTGTGCAAGAACTGCCTGCATCTTTATCTGCCACAACGTGAATCTGGTGTTATGATCCAACAACAGAATTTCATACTTCAATGACGCCATTACCGTGATCGAGATGAAAACCCGGAAGCTCAGATACCAATTTGTGAAAAATATAAAGTCGGTAATGACAATATATATCGCAAAGAAAAGAAAAAGAGAATAAAGAACACACAGATTTTACGTAGAAACCCTTTTGGGAAAAAACCACGGGCAGAGGAGAAGAAAATTCACTATGTCGAATTCGAATCAATACAAGAGGAATAGACTATGTCTATTTATAGGCTTATAAAACCCAATTCTAATCAAAGTAAAAATATATTATGCTAATAAATGCTAAATATATTATACTCATAAATACTAAATCTTCTAGAAAGAAGATATATTTTGTTTAACTTGACTTGCAAGCAATATCTTAGAATTTGGGTCACACAATTCTAACAGTAAGATAATGTCAGAGATCATGTCAAAATCTAATTTGGATTGATCCTATTACATACCTGCGATAACACAAGTATGTAGAGCGTTATATTTCTTAATTGTCCAGAACCTTATCTTTTTTCTCACAAATTCCATGATTTTCCATGGACATTTGCTGTCACACATTGCGCACTTGACCTCAAAATTTTCTAATTGGGATTTTGTAATATGGAAGTTCACCCTATGCTTTATGTTATATGCCACTTCACTACAACAACAAAAACATTTTTCTGGGAAAACTCCATTCCAATTTGTAAATCCTTGACATTTAATGAAGAACTTGCATGGTCTGGTCTTCAACTCTTTTGCCACCTTAGTTGAAAACGCAAGCATTTTCTTCCATCCCATTTTTAACCCTAACCTTAACTCGTGAAATATTTTTAGAACCTGGGAATCCTGGGATAATTTTCAAACATTCGATCCCATGTTTTCTTAAATTCCCCTCTCGGTTACCTATATAAAAAGTGGTTTTTCTCTCCCTACTCCATCAACTCTCTCAGCCACCATCCCTTACAAAATAAAAAAAATTCTCTTTTAATTTTTTTTTGTTGAGTGTTGAAATTTTTAGACGAAAAAATTTATTTGTGTTTGTGTTTGAGGGAGACAGTGTGATGGTTTTAAGGTGTGTTTGGGTTCACGATGATGCAGTGGCACTCAAAGACTTACACATTTCATTTACCATGTGGGGACCGAACCATCAACTTAGACGCCCGTCGTATTGCAACTTGGACTCCAAGTTACTAGTGGTTATACAGTAATGGGTTGAAGTATAACTATGGCTCTCAGTTGACAGTGGTTATGCGCCATAGGTTCAAGTATAACTTGGGCCCCAATTGGTGATGGTTATACTGTCAAGGTTTAAGTTTGATGCCATCATATGGAGCTGCGTTATAAACCCCATACATAAGTTTGATGCCATAATCATAGAGAAAGGCAAATGGGCTTTCCAGTAAAATTAACTTATTCTTTTTCTCTATCTCCACCAAAAGTAGTATCATTAACCTCCCTGTTACTATAACATATTATAGAGTTGGGGGCAAGAAGACTTTAAGGGAGAGGAGTGACTGTGATGGTGGAGAAAAGCTAAAACATGACTTGGGACGACAACGATTACTGTGGTTAAAGAACTCATTAATAACTATAGTCGTTGTCGTCCCTACTTGAGTTTCAGCTTTTTCTCTACCGTCATAGTCACTCCTCCCCCTGAAAGTCTTCTTGCCCCTAACTTTGTTATAGGTTACGGACAATGATGTTAAGGAGAAAAAAATAAGTTGATTATACTGGAAAGCTCCTTTGTTTATCCCTGTGGTTGTGGTCTTAAACTTATATATGAGGTTTATAATGAATCCTCTTCCAGTATCATGAAACTTGAACCCGTCATCACATTACCATTGTCAACTGGGCTCCCAAGTTATACTCCAACCCGTGACTGCATAACCACCTTCAACTAGGAGCCGTAGTTATACTTCAACCCGTGACCGTATAACCACTATGAACTGGGAGCCTGAGTTGCAATTCGATGGGCTTCTAAGGTGATGATTTCATCTCGGCATGACATATGAAATGTGTGGGTCTCCGAGCGTTATCGTATAATTGTGAACTCAAATATATGGTAAAACTATCACCATGTCTACCTCAAACACAAACACAAATAAATCTCTCCCCAAATTTTCAACACCCAACAAAAAAAATAGAAAGAGAAACAAAAAAGCGCATCTTGCTAAAAGCCTTCCTAAACAAATGACTTCAACCTTGCAAGGTTGGAACCTATAAGAACTCTAACTTATCACTTCAACCATCTCTCCCCTCTATTATTTATTATTTATTATTTTATTCTTTTTCTTTTTTTTATCTCTGTCATGTCTTTTATCCGTCCAACCACCACCACATACACATACACATACACATACACATATCATGTATGTACTATAATATATCTATTATATATAATATATAAACTCTTTATATATACCGAAATCCTATCACACACGTATATACGTGGAAACCATAAATTTAAAATATAAATGTGTCTAAAGATAATATACAATATAGAATGAAATAAGATTTATGGGTTGAGACTAATTACTAATGAATAATAATACATGAAATATGTATAATATTAAAATTAAATAGGTATTATATTAAATTTTATAAAAATGAATAAGTCAAAACATATTTAATTCAAGGAGGTTCGTTTTTCAAGCACGCCACAAATATGCTAATTTTGCTGACGACGAGGGTGATGATTGGTTATTGGTGCCTACGGCCAAAAGGTCTAAGTTTACGTCTGAATGGATCCTGGACTTGGGGTGTTCTTTCCACATGTGTCCCAACAGGGGCTGGTTCTCCACATACAGTTCAGTTGAATGTGGAGTTGTGCGTATCGAGAACAATTCATCTAGTAAGACAATCGGTATGGGTATCGTTCAGATTATGATGCACAACGAGACAATCAAGGCACTATCAGATGTCAAGTATGTACCTGATTTAAGGAAAATGTCATCTCCATAAATATGTTAGACTCGAAGGGTTGTAGAATTAACATCGAGTCAAGTGGCATTAAAGTGTCTCGTAAGACTCTCATTTTGATGAAAGGTCAAAATACTGACAGTTTTTATGTTCTACAAGATTCAACGGTGACTGGTAAAGCAACAAGTCCCTTGTCTGTTAAGGAGTCAGAGTCGACTCATTTGAAGCAAAGGCAATTTGGTCATAGGAGGGAAAAAGGTATGACTGTTTTGAATAAGAGAAGTTCTCTTTTAGGTGCATGATTTGGAAAGACAAAACACTGCGTTTGTGGAAAGCAAACCCGAGTCAGTTTTGATTTGGCAATGCCTAAGTCGAAAACTAGAAGTCTTCCAGTTTCAAAGTTCAAGCACATTTGGACTCAATTAATATCTAGCAAAGTTCAAGATATAGGCTCGTGGCGGGCTCAACAAAGAAGGCATTATAGAAATATAAGTCAAGATGGAAATTTGTAGAGTATATCTCACATTTCGATCAAATTAATACACAAACAGAGAGCAACATTGCGACGAGTATTTGTGAAAAATGTGCTTCTAGAGAATCAAATTTTTAATATGTAATGTTTTGGCTTATTGTAATTTGTGGGCATACTTACCTCGAAAAACGAACCTCTTAACAGCACAACAACACTTGTATGAATGAATTATTGGATTCATTTGAAGAAAAAATTGAATATAGTGATTATATTTCTTCCGATTCTCACCATTGAATAACAAATCTTAAGTTTGAACTTCAAGTTGGTTTACATTTAATTTATCTTGTTCCATAATATGATGATATTTTCCTATCATTATATCATAGCAATTATATAATTAGTATAATAAAAACATTCGAACGGTTTATCCTTATGTATGTGTGCTGTTATGTATAGAGAGTTTTATGTCTTATATAATAGATATATTATACATATATATGTATGTGGTGGTGGTGGTGGTGGTGATGGTGGTTGAAGGGATAAAAGGTAAGGCACGGTAAAGAGACGGTAGAAGTGATAATAGGGAGTTTGTAGAGGTTCCAGCCCTGCAGGGTTGAAATCATTTGTTTAGGAGGGCTTTTTTCTAAACAATAAATTTAAAATGTGTTTGTATTTTATGAAAACTTTTCAGAATTTTATGGTATTTTTTAAAAAAATATATAAAAATTTCAGAAAATGCAAAAATAAAAATTCAAAACAAAATACCATATTTTTAAAAAATTTTCATAAAAGTTATAAAACCTAAAATTCCAAACAAACGCATTTTTTAAAGAAAATTATGATTTTTAAATTATTCAAGTTTCCTATACTTATCATTTCAAAAACTTTTTTTTATAAGTTTCGAAAATAAATTTTTTATAATTTTATAAGTTTTATTTTTGGGAGATTTTTAATGATTTTTTTATTTTTAATAATTTTTAATTTTAATTAATTTTTAATGATTTTTTGACAAGTGTACCATTAGTCAATTAATTTTTTAATAAAAATTCGGGTTAAAATAATAAGTTATACAAAATAAAAAGTCAAACCGATAAAAAATAGTACATATACTAAAATGATAATTTAATTGTAGTACAAGGGAAGAAGAGGTAGTAAGCAAAATTTAATTGGTAAATGAAAATAAGGGTTTTTAAATCCGCAGAATTCCTTGCTATTTGATTCTCATATTCTTCCTCTAATTTTCTCTCTTCAAAATTGAATAGCAAATAATTATGCTTCGAAGCAATTTTGATGAATATTTCGATTTTTTTATGTATTTATAGTTTTATAGATCTTTAAACTTTTGTCTATTTTATTTATTTTATGTATAAATTAAATTATATATATATATTAAATTTTATGTATTTATATATTTTTAATTTTTAAAAATACCATTTTATATAAAGAATATTAATTTAATAAAAATATAAAACTAAAATTAAATTTATTATTATATCAATTAGAAAAAGTGACACGTTTAATTACTTTAATAATTGGGTGATTAAAAAATATAATTTTAAAAACATTAACAACTAAATGGTAATTCTTTTTAAGTTATACAATGAAAATAAAAATTTATTCATGGTATGGTTTATATATTATTAAAATATTTTATTTAAAATATTTAAAATTATTAATAAATGATTTAATAATTTATAATTAATGATTATATAACCAAAGAAACATTTTCTCAACAAATCTTCACCTTTTTTTTTCATTTCGAAAATGTGGTTCTAGAGAATCAATTTTTTTAATAGATAGGGGTAAGCGTTCGATCAAATCGAATCAAATCGAATGAAAAAATTTTGAGTTAATCGAGTTGATGAATCATATTTTATCATCCTAATTTGATTTGAAATTTTCTCAAATCGAGTCGAGTGAGATGGAATTCGAATCAAATCGAATCGAATATATTTATTCGAGTTAAATTTTAAAAAATAATTTTGGGTCGTTGTAACCACTGTCACCCATCGTAATAAAATTTGTCCACCTTAATCAAATTTTTTTATTAACTTTCATCACCTCATAATTTATTTATTAATCTTTTATATAAGGGTTAGCTTTTTGCTTACTTAGTTGTTTTAATTATCTTTAGATTCTTGTCACTATGTATTTTGGAATTAAAATATATATTAAATGTAAAATGTAATTTTTAATAAAAGTTATTTTAAAGATAAAATGTGAAATTATACTAATATAAAATTTTAATACGAATATTTTATGGCATAATTAATAATTCAATTTTAATATAAATATTCAATATGACTAAACAATTCAATAATATAAATAATATAAAATGTGAATTTTAATTTTATAATATAAATAGTAGATATAAATAAAATTATTACTATTTATGTTTAGTGATTTTTTTTATAATTTTGATTTTTTATTTGAGAGTAAAGGGTGAGAAGTAGGGGTGTGCAAAATTCGGGTAAAACCGAAAAAATTCGGTTAACCGACCGAATTCGGTTAATCGGTCGGTTAACCAAATTTTTTCGGTCGGGGTCGATTAATTATTTTGTGATTTTTCAGTTAACGGTTAATTCGGTTCGAAACCGGTCGGTTAACCGAAATTTTTTGGTTTAACCGAAAAAATTAATAAATAAAATTATAATATATAAATAGGCCCACTATTCACCTAAACCCAATCCAAACCCAAATATCCAACCCAACTCAATTACCCAATCAAAAAATTACAAATAATTTAATAAAAAGAATTCTAAAACTAAAACTAAAATTATGTAAATTTTTTAATTATGTAGTGATTCATTTCGGGTAATTTGGGTAATTCGGGTAATTCGGGTAATTCGGTTAATTCGGTTAATTCAATTAATTCGGTTAATTTTTTAACCAAAAATAAAAAAATATATAATTTTCGGTTAATTCGGTTAACCGACCGAATTAACCGAAAAAAATTCGGTTCGGTTAATTTTTTTGAAAAAATTTCAGTTTGGTTAACGGTTAAAAATTTTGAAAGATCGGTTAATTCGGTTAATGTTATTTCGGGTCGGTTAACCGATTGAACACCCTTAATGAGAAGTAAAAGTTTAGGGGGAAAATAAAAAATTTTGGGGAATAAAAGTTTGAGGGAAAGTAAATAGGTGGAGTAAAATTTTGGAGGAAAAATATAAAAAAAAAAAATTGGGGAGGGCAGATGGGTTTGGGGTAGATGGGAAGAGGGATGGGAAGGGAGTAAAAGTTTTAGGGGAAAAGTGGGAGGGAGTAAAAATTTGGGGGGAAAATAAAAAGTTTTGAGGGTTTTTGGGAGTAAAATTTTGAGAAAAAGTAAATGAGAGAGTAAAATTTTGGTGGGAAATGGATTTTGGGTAGATTGGAGGGTTGGGATGGGAGGGGAATAAAAGTTTTGGGAGGAAAGTGGGAAGGAGTAAAAGTTTTGAGGGAAAAGTAAAAAGGTTTGGGAGTTGGGGTAAAAATGTAAAATATTATATTTTGATATTCGAATTATTCGAGTTATTCGAGTTATTCGAATTCGAAAACTCAACTCGATTCAAACTCGAAATTCAAAAAAATTGAGTTGACTTGAATAATTCGATTCGTTTAACTCGAAATTCAAATTTTTTTTCGATTTTTTCGAGTCGAATCGAGTTTTGCTCACCCCTAGATAGTAATGGTTTGACTTCTTATATCAAAGCTTATTCGACGTACATGTTGTGTCTCCTCACTACCTAAAACCGATGCAACCTCTATACCCAAAATGGTATGACCCAAATACCAGTATGAGTACCATGTAGGGGTCACAGGGCATTCGATAGAAAACTACCTTGCTTTCAAGAAATTGGTGGAAAAGTTCATCAGCATGGGTATTGTGAAGTTAGATGACGCGCCAAATGTAGAAACATGAACCTGTAAGCGTTTTGGACAATCGGACTGTGGAAGAAATTTCTGTGTTATTTAGAGCTCACCTAGAGTAATGTACAAAATGCACTTATTGCTTTAAGCCAACAAGCAATAAGATTTCTTTTATGAAATTAGCTTGTGTCCAGAATTTTTATTTCAATAAAATATATCTTTTTCATTTTTTTCCATTGCATATTCTTTTAGAGTATTCTTTCATTCTTTATTCATGACCATACCATAAAAATAATCATCCTTAGAATCATTTATTCTTTAGATTGCCCTTGTACCTAGATACCCAGATATCAATGACATGAGCGACGTTGTTACAAACTCCCTTTTTGAATGAGATAGGGGTCTAGGGGAAGGACTTTGAAGATGACAAAGATTGTAGCCTATCTTTTGATTTGTAAAGGATGGTAGAGCAAGTGAGAATAGATTATACTTTGCAAAGGGTCAGTGGACGTTCCAAAGAGGACCAAAGCCTAACTCGTCATAGAAATAAGGCGAGACATCATTGAGCTATTTTCAAGAAATCCAAGATATTTTCGCACAATCATATCAAGGAACGGCAGGCTTGAAAGGTGGGTATGATGTTTAAAGAATCCATGGTAATGGTTCCATGGTGGTCAAGCTAATTAGGAGGATCGGGCTACTGGTTTACCAAGAAAAGGAAATGGCATCAGTACGCTGTAAATGCCAAATTGAGGAAGACAAGACTTATGTGCCTCCTCCATTCTTTCTATATGTGGGGCATAGATATTATGAAGTCGATTTCGTCAAAAGTATCTAGTAGATACTAATTCATCTTCGTGGTTATTAATTACTTCACTAAGAGGGTGAAGGTTGCTTCATATGCCAAAGTTACAAAGTCAGCAGTCATCAAATTCAAAGCCAAATCCAAATCCAAATCCAAATTCAAATTCGAAACCAAATCCAAACAAAAAAAAGTGACAATAAAGAATGCCAAAAAGGAACATGTCTAACATTGCACAATGTCAAAAATTTACAGTCTGTTCAAATATTAGACACGATATTAGTGCAGCAAGGGCAGCCAAAAAACCATTCAAAAATTTTGAAAAATGACTGAGACTTGTAAAGGTTGGCATAGAGAAGTTACCATTTATCCTCTATATTTCTTGAATGGTGGCCAGGACCATCACCGGGGTATCTTTCCCATTTGTTTATGAAACGGAAGCAGTTGTTTGAAGTTAAGATTCATTTTCTCCAAGCTTTGATTGAATTAAGAATTGGATAAAGCAAAATGTCTCTAGTAAGTTTGATTGAAAGTATTCATCATGGTCGAATGTACCAAAAATAGATGATACGGAGTTTATGACAAAAGGTTTGCCCAAGAGAATTTCAGGATGGGTACTTGGCATTAAGAAATATTCTTTTTATCCAAAAAGACTTTAGAGGTAATTGTCAAATTTGAAAACCTTATGTGGTGAAGAAGGCTTGTTCTGGAAGATTATTAACTTTGACCAAAATGGATGGCAAGGACATGCTCAAACTGGTGAATTCAGATTTCATCCACAAAAAGAGGCCAATGTGAAAACCCGCAAAGGGCGCCTTGAGGCCTTTTTTAAAAAAATTCAAAATAATAAAATAATAATAAAAAAAACAAAAAAAACTCAATAAAAAAGAAGAAAGAAAAAGGAGAGGCCAAGGCGAAAACCCACAAAGGGCGCTTTGAGACCAAAGGGGATTTGAGTTGAAAATCCGAAAAGGGCAGCTCAAATTTTGATTGAAAGTGGAGCATATAGTAGTCTCGCTACGCTTGAGTTAACAATGAGGAAGTATGTGACGTCTTGGGGCATCGACAAAGTACTCCGGATCCCCTAAGCACATATTGAGTTTAAAATGGTCCTCAAGAAGTTTGAACAAGAGAAGCTCAGGCTGCGATATCTGGGGCACCTAGTTTCCATCTTACCCATTTTGAATTTGTTATCTTTAATTATCTTATTCATTTCAAAAAATACTGCCAATAAATTTTCTTTGATTGCATTTGCTAGCTTTGGTTCGAGCTATGCTCCTAATTAATTTCTTTCTTGTCCATTATTATGATCTTTTCAAGCATTTTGCATTGAAATAATGATTAGTGGACTAATAACACTTTCATGAAAGGAGTTTCGCATATTACTCTAGAAGCTTCTGAATAATACAAGAACCTGAAACATGACTTTTGTTTAAAACTCACCAAGTGTAGGGAAGAGTCTAAACTGAGCGTATCTTTTCAGATTTTTGTCAAAAATAGTGATTGAGCAAATGACAAGACATTGCATCAGTAATACAATCTTGACAAAAAATGGGCATTGTTAACCTAGGTGTAAAAGGGGAATCATTCGCAAGAAAAAATAATATTCTGCATCCATGTAAATATCATGCATATACATTTGATTAGGTCACCTAGGGAGCGATCAGTTGATTGAACAAGTTACAGTCTTCTACTCCTGAGTTGCGGTGGTATAATTGGAAAATGATACAATTCTTGTACCTTGGAATAGCAATGGGATGGATTGAAGAAGAAACAAATCCTACATTTTGAAGTCGTAGTGGGGTGGATTCAGATCCTGTACCCCTAAGTCATAATGAGATGAAACCTGAAGTTACAATGGGGCAAATCTGTTAAACAGTTATAATTGTTTCCTCAAGTTTTCTGTTGAGAATACCAGCTAAAAAAGGTGGCAGCATAATACATCAGCAATAGAGCCCTGATAAATGATGAGCGATGACAACCCTAAGTATTTAAAAAAGATCATTATCATGGCATTCTGCATTCATGCAAATGTCATCCAGTTAGGAGCATCTGATTCATTCTGATCATTGCATCCTAATCATTGTAAGAAACCATTCTCATGACATTCTGCATTCATACAAATGTCATCCATAAGACACATCTATTTAGGGGCATTTGATTTATTCCGATCATTGCATCCTAATCTTTGTAAAAAGACCATTCTTATGACATTCTGCATTCATGCAAATGTCGTCCATAATACATTTAGTTAGGAGCAATAGATTCATTCTGATCATTGCATCCTAACCATTTAGAATAAGTATAAACATAAAACCGATTTTACAGGATAGGTTCCCATAGAGGACAGTGTCGCAACATTGGTGAACTCACAGATCTTGTCTTCCTACCAGTCTGGCTTCCCTGAGTTTGCAGTGGAGCAAATTGAAGATAATAGATCCGGTCCTCCTGAGTTTGCAGTGAACAGATCGAAGATTGTAGATCTTGTCTCCCTAAATAGTAGTAGAGCAAATCAGTTAAAGATTGCAGATCTTATCTTACTGAGCAATAGTGAAACATATCGAACACCTAAATTCTTATATCCTCGAAGTTCCAGTGGAGTAGATTGAGGCTACAAATCCATCCTCTCTAAGTCTACAATGAGGATCAATCCATATTTCCTTGAAGTTTTAGTCGAGAAGATTGACACTACGAATCTCTTCTCCCTGAATTTCTATCTCCTCGAAGTTCCAGTGGAGTAGGTTGAAGCTACAAATCCCTCTTCCCTGAGTTTACAATGAGGACCAGTCCATATTTCTTTGAAGTTTCAGCAGAGAAGATTGAAGTCACGAATCTCTTCTCTCTAAATTTCTATCTCCTCGAAGTTTCAGTGGAGTAGGTTGAGGCTACAAATCCCTTCTCCCTGAGTTTACATTGAGGATCAGTCCTTATTTCCTTGAAGTTTCAGCAGAAAAGATTGAGGATTTCGAATCTCTTCTCCCTGAGTTTCTTTCTCCTTGAAGTTCTAGTGGAGTAGGTTGAGGCTACAAATCCCTCCTCCCTAAGATTACAATGAGGATCAGTCCATATTTTTTTAAAGTTTCAACAAAAAAGATTGAAATTTTGAATCTCTTCTCCCTGAGTTTCTCTTTCCTCAAAGTTCCAGTAGAGTAGGTTGAGGCTACAAATCCCTCCTCCCTGAGTTTACAATGAAGACCAGTCCGTATTTCTTTGAAGTTTCAGTAGAGAAGATTGAGGATATGAATCTCTTCTCCTTGAAGTCTTATCTCTTTGAAGTTCCAGTGGAATAGGTTGAGGCTACAAATCCCTTCTCCCTGAGTTTACATTGAGGATCAGTCTTTATTGAGGTTACGAATTTTTTCCCTCTGAATTCTTATCACCATGAAGTTCCGACAGAGCAGATTGAAGTTACAAATCTCTTCTCCCAGAAATTGCATCGAATTGGATCGAAGTGCTAGTTTTCATGTCCTTGAAGATATAGTGGGGTGGAATTGTGATATCCCAGATTAGGGGTTATACATTTAGTGCATAATTCATGTGTTAGTGGGCTTAGTGAGGGTGTTTGGAGGTGTTTGAGGGGCTTTGGAAATTCTAGGATAAAGGTGGAAGCTTTAGAAAATTATTGGTTTTTAAGTAAAAAAAGGGGGAGCTGGGCTAAGGTAGCCTTAAGAAAAGTTGTGGGAGTGTTTGAACATAAAATAGGCCTTGGTAAAGTGGCTTCCATGCGCCACTTAAGGGCCTGGATATAACGCCAACAAGGGCCTTGGTTCGAGACACAGCGGCAGCAGGTGGTGTTTTTATTTTTAGCTTTTGGCGTTAAGACAAGGGGGAGCTAGGGAAGGAGGCTTTAAAAGAAATTGGGGCGAGTTTATATCACAAAAAGCACTTTGGCAGAGTGGCTTTGGGCATTAAAGCTTAAAGGGGCTTGGTGTAGGTCATGGGTTCAAGGCGTGTGAGCAGCAGTTGGGTGTTTTATTTTTAGCTTTTGGCGCCAAGAGAGAAGGAAGTAGTGGACGGCAATTGGATCTTTAATTGGGTAAGGATTAAGCTGGATTTTATTTTGAATTTCGGCTAGATAAGTAGTAGATAATTGTTAATTTATTTTATTATTCTTTTATAGGTAGATAAGAGATTATTTAGGAGTTTGATAAGGGATTAATGATGGATAATTTTATTTTATTAATTAAGTTGATAAAGGTGGATTTATTTTAAGTTGATAGATAGAAGATAATTATAGATTTATTTTATATATTTTGAATATGTGTTCAAGAGTTATTATAGGAGAAAGAAGTGGAATTTGAGAGGAGGTAGGAGTGCCAAATTTGAGTTGTATAAATAGGGTGACCATCTTTTAAGCTATTCTTCATATTTTTTCCTTGGTAGAAAATTGTTCCTCTAATTCTCTTTTTGAGCCGAATTGCTTCTCACTTCTTCTCCCTATTCTTTCTCTTTTCTTCAACTTTAATTCTACATATTTTCTTGGATAGTCGAATAACCCCTTGCCATTTAGAAGCCATAGTCAAATCCTATAGTGGCCTCATTCTCTCTTTTTGTCGCAAGTCTTAAAAAGCCGAAAGCGGTAGTGTGATTCTTTCTCTTCAAAGCAACGTGTGTAGTGCTAGCGTGAAGGAGGTTTACGGGATTTGCAGTGATCGAGGGATTTCGACAACTTTTAAGGCAAGTGGAGGTTTTCGGGATTTAGATCCGTAAGGAGGATTCGACAAGGTTGGGTGCAAATTGTTTAGACGTAGAGTTTTGAGATTTGATCGATTGTGCCAAACAAGTGCGTAGTTATCGCGCTATCTCTTGAATGTTTATATGTGTTATATGTGTTATTTCATGTATGTGTATAAAGTGAATGATAGCCGAAATAAGGGCTAAGATTGTGAATACCGTGGTGGGTGATTGAATAATCAGGTCAGTGATTTACGATAATAAATGATTATTGATGAATGTATAAAAATGTGATGGCATGTGATGTATATTTGTTTCAAGTAATATGTTGCCACGGTACACATATATATGCATGGGACTTGGGATGTGACTATTGGAGGAAAGGTTGTACACTATGTACGTGGTCTAATGCTAGCCCCGTGCTACATTAGCGCTTGATGTTAGCTATGTGCTTCATCAAGGGAGGTGTTGGCTAAGTGCCCATCTCGGCGGTTGATAGTCATGTGCATCACCATGGATGATTGATATGTGGGATCCCTATGGGATCGGTGGCTCGACCACGACCTTGAGCACAAAGTCTGCCAAGGTAAGATATGTGGATCATTATGTGATCGGTGGTGGATTAGCCACGGCCTTGAGTAGGGGGTCTGCCAAGGTAGGTGTAATGGATGGACCCTAGGTTGGGATGGGCTTCATAATTGCATTTTTACGTGTATAGACTGTGTGGATATGGGCCAAGCCCATATGTATGGAGACATATGAAATAACTATGCACTGAGTCTGTTTGACTCACCCAATATTTCTCAAACCTTACAGGTGATGCATAAAGCTTGGACCGGGTTGGAGTGGATACAAGGTGGCCCATGCGAGTTGATTTTCTTATTTTTATACATTTTATATTTTCAGATTTTGGGAATTTATTTGATGTAATAAGGGCCAATTATAGTACTTGGAAACTTTATTTATGGTTTTGAAGTTTATTTTAATATCGAACTAATAATGGGAAATATTTTTGGATTTAATTTATATTACAATAACTTATGTAAAAGTTTTAATCTGGGAATTTATAACAACTAAATTTTAATGGGCTTTTAAATACACAATGTTTAATTAAAGTTCACAAATTTTCACGCTTTCACCTTTAAGACAAATTCTTCGCAAATGTTTTCCGCAGTGACATACCAGATCCGGTCAATGCTCGTGGGTCGAGTTTGGGGTGTTATAGTTTGGTATCGAACCGGTTCAAAACTCGACTTTGAGGGTTGTAGGGCCCAAAAATATTTTCAAAATGGGCTTTTCAAAAATATGGACTTTCTATGAAATTTTTAGGTTTATTCTGGCATGGCACTGATCTCCTACCAAGTCCACCAGGTAAGTACTTCTGATTGTTGAAGTGGTTTGAATTTGTGAACTATATGGGCTTTTATGGGAACGTAGATTAGTGAACTAGGATCTATTGAACCCTAGGACTAGTCTACTCAAACACATGCATAAGACTTAAGGACTATTAAACAAACACGTGATTAAGTCGTAGAGCTAGGGTGTGGCAACCATCATGCGCATGTCTAGGATTGGTATTCATCTGAGCTTGGTATTTAAGCGGTCCTAGCAACTTACCTCCTCTTTACTCGAATCCTACCGTGTGTAGCTAAGGTTCACCTTAACCAAGATGACTTATTCACTGCTAAACCCGATAATTAAAACCCCAAAGGGACTAGCCATGCAGCTTTATAAAATTCCTAGTTTTAACGTTCCTAAATTACCTTTTAATTTTATTAAAAGATTATTGTGAAAATTTTTCCAAAATATCTCCGATTTACAAAATTACAAAATGCCCCTATATTGTAAAAGTACTAAAAATACCATTGATTGTAAAAACTACCATACTACCCTCAACTTTTGTTAAAATAATTTTACAAAAATACCAAAATCTCTAGTTTTCAAAATATCAAGATACTCGATTTGGGAAAATTTACGAAAATACCCACAGGTGGTAAAATTACCAAAATGCCCTTGGTTTCTAAATTTTATATTACCTCGACTTTTATTTAAAATATTCTTACTTTACAAAAATATCAGAAAATTCTATTTTTGCAAAAGGTAAAGATACCCTATTTGGAAAATTATTGAATTACCCAATTACCAAAATAACCCCGATTTCTGAAATTTCTGCAAAACCTTGATCTGGAAAATCTTTCTGTTAAAATGCCCATGAGTTTGGAAAAAAAATTTTGAAATGGCTTTAGTGATTTTCAAATTTACCCCAATTTATTACCAAATTACCCCTGTAGGACAAATGACAAAAATACCCCTGGGATAGAAACGGACAAAAATGTTCGAATAGTGAATGTGGGTGGTGGATACCACTGAAAGAATGTGGCCTTGTTGAGCAATGAAGATATCTCCATTATGAATGTGATTGTGAATGTGATTCTTTGAATTAGAGTAGTGAACTCGAACTGAAACTTTGATTGATCGAAAGAACAACTTCTGGAAACTTCATTTCATAAAATTGCTCGTGGATAAATAGTGGAACAAAATTTCTAATGTATAAAATTTCGTAAATCAGACTAAATCGAGGTGCTAGAAATGAGTTCTAGAGGACGTGGTCGTCGTGGATGTGGTCGAGGCAAAATGACTGTGTCAGAACCCGTTAGATCGGGTCAAGGATCAGAGAATGGGGTACCACCGCCACTACCACCAGCTTTTGGTGTTGAGCAAAGAAGATCGGATGGGGATGATCTTTATCGCAGCGGTGTTGCGAGTTCTTGAGATGGTGGCTGGAGCAGGTGGAAATATGAGAGCTAGGAAGTCCGTACCCGAGCGACTCCAAGCTAATGGAGATGAGGTGTTTCGGGGCGTATCAGGTGTGGCACCCAGTACGGCTGAATATTAGTTGGAAGCAATCGAGCGAATTATGAATGAGCTCGATCTGACCGCTGAGGAGAAAGTGAAAAGAATGGTGGCGCTGCTTCACGACGAGGCATATCAATGGTGGCTAACAGTTCGGGATAGTGCCACGGCGGAGGATCTCACTTGGGAGTACGTTAAGGCGGTGTACCAGAAGAAGTATGTCGGTACTCATTATATTGATGCGCAGAGGAAGGCATTTCTGGGGCTGGTTCAAGGGAACAAGTCCGTAGCGGAATACGAGGCTGAATTCTTAAGGTTAAGTCGATATGCTCGAGGGGTAGTTGCTACGAAGCATGAGCGATGTGTCCGGTTCGAGGACGGATTAAGGGACGACCTGAGGCTATTGATAGCTCCACATCAGGAGCGGGAGTTCGTTGTGCTAGTAGAGAAGGCTAAGGTAGCTGAAGGGATTAAGGACTCTGTGAGGCAGAACAGAGATAAGGAGAGGAATCGGGATAAGAGAAGTTTTGGATCGTCAAAATCGTCTGAGAACTTTTAGAAAAGATCGAGGGTCGAGAATTCTGTTTGTGTTGCTAAGCCGACTCTAGAAATCGGACGATCCATGTGCTCAATGCGGGAGGTATCATGTTGGCGAGTGCTGGAATCGGAATCGGGAGTGTTTTAGATGTAAGTCTAAGACTCATTTGATTAAAGACTGTCCTCAGGATCTAAATAGGGCTCAGACAGAAGGTCAAGGAGGAGTGCAGCCGGCCAGGAATGGTCAGCAAGCGACAAAGGGTCGTGGTTCGAACCATGGAGGAAATGGTTCAGGCCGAGGTCGTGGAGCACCAAGCAGAGATGCTGAAGGAGCAGAAGGGAAGCAGCCAAGGTTGGTTTATGCAGTCGGCCGTCGCGAGGAGAGTGATGTGCCAGATGTGACAGCGGGTACGTTCCTTATTTCTAGAAAACCCTTAATTGCTTTGATTGTTGTATAGTTTTCTTGTATCGCTAGTGAAAGTGTTCAAGCCTTGCATGTGAACTTAGAGATTGTGCATAGGAAGTATGATATTTTATAAGATTAAGAGTGCAGCACAGTAAGCATAGTGTGGTGAGTAGGAGTGCAATTAGCTAAGTAATTTCGAGGACGAAATTATTTTAAGGAGGGTAGAATTGTGATATTCAGATTAGGGGTTATGCATTTAGTGCATAATTCATGTGTTAGTGGGCTTAGTGAGGGTGTTTGGAGGTGTTTGAGGGGCTTTGGAAATTCTAGGATGAAGGTGGAAGCTTTGGAAAATTATTGGTTTTAAGTAAAAAAGGGAGTGGGCTAAGGTAGCCTTAAGAAAAGTTGTGGGAGTGTTTGGACATAAAAGCAGCCTTGGTAAAGTGGCTTCCATGCGCCACTTAAGGGCCTGGATATAACGCCAACAAGGGCCTTGGTTCGAGACACGGCGGCAGCAGGTGGTGTTTTTATTTTTAGCTTTTGGCGTTAAGACAAAGGGGAGCTAGGAAGGAGGCTTTAAAAGAAATTGGGCGAGTTTATATCACAAAAGCGCTTTAGCGTTAAAGCTTAAAGGGCTTAGTGCAGTCATGGGTTCAAGGCGTGTGAGCAGCAGTTGGGTGTTTTATTTTGGCTTTTAAGAGAGAAGGAAGTAGTGGACGGTAATTGGACCTCTAATTGGGTAAGGATTAAAATTTGGATTTTATTTTGAATTTCGCTAGATAAGTAGTAGATAATTGTTAATTTATTTTATTATTCTTTTATAGGTAGATAAGAGATTATTTAGGAGTTTGATAAGGGATTAATGATGGATAATTTTATTTTATTAATTAAGTTGATAAAGGTGGATTTATTTTAAGTTGATAGATAGAAGATAATTATAGATTTATTTTTATATATTTTGAATATGTGTTCAAGAGTTATTATAGGAGAAGGAAGTGGAATTTGAGAGGAGGTAGGAGTGCCAAATTTGAGTTGTATAAATAGGGTGACCATCTTTTAAGCTATTCTTCATATTTTTTTCCTTGGTAGAAAATTGTTCCTCTAATTCTCTCTTTGAGCAAATTGCTTCTCACTTCTTCTCCTATTCTTTCTATTTTCTTCAACTTTAATTCTACATATTTTCTTGGATAGCCGAATAACCCCTTGCCATTTAAAAGCCATAACCGAATCCTATAGTGGCCTCACTCTCTCTTTTTGTCGCAAGTCTTAAAAAGCCGAAAGCGGTAGTGTGATTCTTTCTCTTCAAAGCAACGTGTGTAGTGCTAGCGTGAAGGAGGTTTACGGGATTTGCAGTGATCAAGGGATTTCAACAACTTTTAAGGCAAGTGGAGGTTTTCGGGATTTAGATCCGTAAGGAGGATTCGACAAGGTTGGGTGCAAATCGTTTAGACGTAGAGTTTCGAGATTTGATCGATTGTGCCAAACAGGTGCGTAGTTATCGCACTGTCTCTTGAATGTTTATATGTGTTATATGTGTTATTTCATGTATGTGTATAAAGTGAATGATAGCCGAAATAAGGGCTAAGATTGTGAATACTGTGGTGGGTGATTGAATAATCAGGTCAGTGATTTACGATAATAAATGATTATTGATGAATGTATAAAAATGTGATGGCATGTGATGTATATTTGTTTCAAGTAATATGTTGCCACGGTACACGTATATATGCATGGGACTTGGGATGTGACTATTGGAGGAAAGGGTGTACACTATGTACGTGGTCTAATGCTAGTCCGTGCTACATTAGCGCTTGATGTTAGCTATGTGCTTCATCAAGGAGGTGTTGGCTAAGTGCCCATCTCGGCGGTTGATAGCTATGTGCATCACCGTGGATGATTTATATGTGGGATCCCTATGGGATCGGTGGCTCACCACTGCCTTGAGCAACAAGTCTACCAAGGTAAGATATGTGGATCATTATGTGATCGGTGGTGGATTAGCCACGGCCTTGGCGAAGTGCCGCCAAGGTAGGTGTAATGGATGGACCCTAGGTTGGGATGGGCTTCATAATTGCATATTTATGTGTATAGACTGTGTGGATATGGGCCAAGCCCATATGTATGGAGACATGTGAAATAACTATGCACTGAGTCTGTTTGACTCACCCAATATTTCTCAAACCTTACGGTGATGCATAAAGCTTGGACCGGGTTGGAGTGGATACAAGGTGGCCCATGCGAAGTTGATTTTCTTATTTTTATACATTTTATATTTTCAGATTTTGGGAATTTATTTGATGTAATAAGGGCCACTTATAGTACTTGGAAACTTTATTTATGGTTTTAAAGTTTATTTTATTATTGAACTAATAATGGGAAATATTTTTGGATTTAATTTATATTACAATAACTTATGTAAAAGTTTTAATGGGAATTTATAACAACTAAATTTTAATGGCTTTTAAATACACAATGTTTAATTAAAGTTCATAAATTTTCACGTTTTCACATTTAAGACAAATTCTTCGCAAATGTTTTTCGTAGTGACATACCAGATCCGGTCAATGCTCGTGGGCCGGGTTTGGGGGTGTTACAGGAATAAAGCTACTCGAAGAAGAAAAGCAATGAAAGAGGTCAAGATTTGGCAAAATCGGGCAAAATGGTCCTTTTTTTTAGTCTTTGCTCTATTCTCGTTACACGACAATGAGCAAAGAGGGGCAGCTGTAGAAGGCCCATTTCGCCCGAGCCCGTCAGAAACTAAACTAAACCCAAAAATAAGACAAAAAACAATAAATTAAAAAAATCCAAAATTCATTAAAGTCCGTTTACAAAACAGTCCAATAGTAGTCCAAATTACAAAGACAGTGGCCCAAATTAAATTAACCCAAATTGTTTATAAATCCCTACCCAAATTTTAGCCCAAATAATTAGACCCAATACCCAAATTACAATATCAGCCCACTAAGCCCTAAATCTGCATATTCCAAAAACCCTAGAATCTTCTAAAGCTTTCCAGTGCCGTTCGAGTAGCCCCGTTCTCACGAGCGCCGCAGCGTACACGCCAGCCTCTGCAACGGCCTCCTCGTTATTCCACGAGGGTTACCTGCAAATGAAAGAAAAATAGAAAAGCCAGCAAAGAGAACGAACGAATAGAAATAAAAAAAGGACTTTTTGTATTTTTATTTTCATTTTTAGGGCTATATAATCCTGATGTAAACACTATAAGGGGGCCCCTATTTTTTAGTATTACCTGCACACAAACAGAGAGGAATACAAAAAATAGAATCAAAAAGAAGAATAATATAAAAGTTATTTTTTAAATATCTTTTGGGCTTTCGTTTTTTCCCTTTTCAGCATGCTTCTATATGTTTAAAAGTAGAAAAATAGAGAGTTTACCTTTCGGAAAAATCATCGGATGTCTTCCTTCGTCGTGATCGAAGCAGAGACGTCCTTTGAGGTTTGAAATAGGGAGGCGTTCGATTGGTTTTAGAAGAAAGCCTTTGAAAAGGCTTGATTCGAACATTAATCACCCAGTATCATGGTGTTATAGTGGTCAGACGACCCTTTTTTTTGTGGTGAAAGAGCAGGATTGCGGCTAATGGCAGAGAGAAAGAGGAATTAGGGTTTCAAGCAAAAGAGGGATAGCTTTGGGGGGGCTGTTTTAAGGGATTAAAAGGTTATTAAGGGAACGACACCGTTTGGATTCAATCGAGTATGCTGAAAATGACGCCGCATAAATTTGCCGTACCCGATCCGATCCAAAACCCTTAGGATCCGTGTGCTTATGTATTAAAGGGATATTTACGCGTTTAAACCTTCTATTTTTGCGCCTCTATTCAATTAGATCCATTATATCTTTTTTTTTCTAAATTAATCTTTGTAATTTGTGTGCTATTCCAATTCGATCCATGCTTAAGGCGATGTGCGCAGGGATTTGGCTCAATTGCATTCTTAACCCTCACTCATTCAGGCACATTTGATTTGGGTCCTAAATTTTATTTTTGTCTTTATTTCAATTGAGTTTATTTTAATTTTATGTTTATTAAGTCTTTATAATTTATTTATTTTCTTAAAATCTTGTTTTAATATAGAGCTTGGAAATACTTTATTACTTTTACATTGTTTTAATATTTGTTATTCATTTTTAAAGATTGGTATAATATTTAATTTACATGCTCATATTAAATTTTATTAAATTATTAAACTATATACATTTTACATGTATAATTTATATTAAATTTTCCTTATATTATTATGAATTTTCTATTAGTTTATGTATGAATTTTCTTTTGGTTTACTTATGCATATATGTATTTTATTTCCTTTTAAATACTATTTTGTTATATATTTTGTTCATTTCTAGACTTTTATGTATTATTACTTTCATATATAAATTATTCATATAATTTTTTTACTTCATATATGTTATTTATGTAAACCAATATATATTATTCTATATACTTTGTTTTAATTTTCTCCTTGTATAATATTTTATTTTTAAATTCATTTACCACATTATTACATGTATTAATTATTTTTATTTTTGTATTTCAATCTATTCTGAATTTTTGGTATACATTTATACATATAATTTGTAGCTTAGTATCTCTTTCTAAATTGTCTTTTAGTCTTTAATGTTAATATTTGTATGATATGTCATTATTGTATGAACCCTAATTTGTTCTTTTGTGTTTTCATTATTGCTATGTATTGTTATTTAATGTTCACAATTATAATTTTGTTTTATTATTGTATTGTGATTAAAATTTCCAACTTATTTATGAAAAATTGTTCATCCAAACAAACCAAATAAACACATTTTAAGTCAAATTTAAAATCGCTTATTTCAAAAGTTTTTAAAAAGAAGGCAATGTTTGATGTTTGGAAGATCGAGGAATTGTGCCCTAACGTACTGGGTGTCGATTTTTTCATTCGACCAAATAATCAAATATCCTTTTTAAATCACATGATTCTGAAATTATAAGATGATATTAACTTTGAGGGTTCAAAATATTAACGTACTGGTGTGGTATTTAGTTCCTTTAGAGCGAATGAATCTTATGCTTGGAATACTCCACTTGTTTTTCAAAGAAAATTACATTTTTAAAGCTTTTCAAATTTTCGATGTTAGGACAACATTAATCAATTTGGTACCAACTTTGGGCGTTGCGAGGGTGCTAACCCTTCCTTGCACGTAACTGACTCCCGAACCCGTTCTCTCGAATTTCACAGACCAAAATATTTTTATAGGTGACCCGATCACACCTAAACAAAAAGGATTGGTGGAGACTCCTTATTTTTAAAGTCGATCCCCATTTTTTCAAACCTAAAATAAATATGGTTTCGCCATATGCACATGATTTAAAAGATGTCATACAGTTTTAATTTTTTAATAGAGTAGGTTCTACCCTATCGCTATACACCATAATGAGAGTTCCCTGAACTCCCTTCTCCAACACACCAGGTTGTGAATAAACCACTACTGGTTTGCAAATAAAACTATCGTTTGGCTATGGACACACAGCAAGTCACCGTAATTGGAATCTGTCTTTGGCTGTAGATTATACAACATATACCGGCAGTCGAAACCTACCTTTGGCTATGGATACACAATAGTACCTACAAATGGAATATACTTTTTGCTGTGGATGCACAACAAAATAAATAAATGAGATAGACTGCCAGACTTCCTTCAACCATATCGTCCCATCCTAATGTAATGCGACATATTTAATACAAATAAAATATGACAGTAATTAATGTACTAACACATGACAAATCAGTAGCAAAGTCATGCTTTTCATGTATTCAAATTAATAGAAACATAGGGCATGTTATACGTGACGATCCCAATTATAGATACAATAGTTATATATATTATTCATAATTCATGCAAATTTATATGTATAAAAATCATAATAATTCAATCAATCATGGATTCTAACATAAATTATACTATTAAGAACTTAATTGAACAAAATTAAACATTAAAATAGTTCAGAATTAATCAGAACTAAATTAAACAAGATATAAATTTTTGGGTCAAAACTATAATTTCTAAGTTATAGGATACGTATGGCCGTGTGACCTGACCTTAAGGGAAGCACTGGGTTGTGTGGAGGAGGTATACGACCATGTGCCTAAATCGTGTAACAGATTGTGGTTGTGTGGCATTTGCAAAATCGACCTATAAGAGAGACACGACTGTGTAGCAAGCCGTATAGAGGTCTAGGCTGTGTGAGAATGTAAGACCCCTAACCCACCTCCGTCGTCAGATTAGGTTCATGGAGCATTACTAAACATTTAGAACATTTAATTTCAACATAAGCAATTATGTAAGGTAACTATTATCATTCATTATTATACAACACGCTTATTTAGTGTTCCCATTTCATTAACTTGGACAACTGAGAATGGGAACTACTATGCAATGCTAAACTTGGTTTTTCATAAACTACACTCTTATCACTATTTATCCCCTCTGGAAAGTTAGAAGTTGGTTTCACGGCTATACTATTCCAATTATTCGTATTAGTGCATTAGATTATACTCTGCCTACTATCATTCATGATATTAGTAGAATGACCTACTTCACCTAATTTAGGTTCACTACTTTATTTAAAATCAGAGTAAAAACACTCTTACAGCCCTTGAAACAAATTTACGGGACCTTAAAAATAGTCTAAAAAAGCAAAGAGGCTAAATTGAAACAATTCAAAAAGTTTAGGAAAATTTTAAAAATATAGAAATAGGGGTCACATAACCGTGTGGCATTCGAAGTTGGGACACACGACTGTGTCCCAACCCGTGTCTCTACCCTTGCAATTCACTAACTTAGGTCATATAGCTGTGTTGCAAGCCATGTGCTAGATTGTGTGAAACATGTACTTAAATTAACAAGACATACGGCCGTGTGGCCAGGACGTGTTTACCTAAATGTACCTTCAAATGCAAGTTTACCAAATCATGTTTACTTAGACACTAAGTAATCCATTTACCAGCCATTTAACTTATACAAATCACTGTTAAATATGCTCAAAACATGTCAAAACATCCATCTTAAGTGCCTAACCAATGTACCCTTGGTACCACATTTTATATTTTCAAACACATTAATATAAGATATCAACCATTCAAACACTCATTCATACCAAATTATCATAATTGATATAATATTCTAGCTAATTAGTCTACCAAGTTTAAAGCTAAACATATGCAAAACATCAAGTTTGACTAACATACCAAGACATAGCTTCAACCTCAACCATATGAACATATAAATTCCATTACACTTGGAACTCAAAATATCATCACATTAACAAAACAACCATCAACCAAAAGACCACCTAGGTACATGCCATAAAAAAAATAAAACATCACCACACTTGAGTTCGGGTGGTGCTTCAAACTTTGCGAGAAAAACAACTCTATGCTAAATTTAGTAAGTGTGAGTTCTAGCTTTATGAAGTGACTTTTTTGGGGCACGTAGTGTCTGCTGAGGGGATCCAAGTTGGTCCTAGAAAGATTGAGGTTGTGTTGGATTGGAAACAGCCCAAGAATGTGTCTGAAATCCACAATTTTCTGGGTTTAACGGGTTTATTTTAGCTGTTTATCGAGGGGTTATCCTTAATTGTAGCTCCTATTACTAAGCTTTTGTGCAAGGATGTTGCTTTTATGCGGGTGATCTTGCGATAATCAAGCTTTGAGAAGATCAAGTCATTACGACTCGAGCTCCTATTCGATGCGACTAAATCGGGAAGGATTTTATCGTACAACGATGATGCATCGCATATCGATTTGGGATGTGTTCTAATGTAGAATGGTAGGGTTGTGGCATAAGCATCCCATCAGCTTAAGACACACAAGAGGAACTATCCGATACATGATCTGAAGTTGGCGGCAGTTGTTTTTTCTTTGAAAATTTGGAGGCACCATCTGTATAGTGAGAGTTGTATTATTTACACTAATCACAAGAGCCTCAAGTACCTCATCACTCAGAAGGAGTTAAATTTTAGATAGCGTCATTGGATTGAGCTGCTCAAGGATTATGATTACACCATAGAGTATCATCCTGTAAGGCCAATGTGGTGGCTGATGCTCTAAGTCGAAGGGCGATGTTTGATCTAAGGGCGATGTTTGCTCGCCTTAGTCTATTTGATGATGGGAGTCTATTGGCCGAGTTGCAAGTTAAGCCGACTTGGATTAATTAGATTCGAGATAAGCAGTTGAGGGATAAGGCTCTGGGTTTACGATTCCATCAGGTTGAGAGTGGCAGCACTTCAGAATTTGGATTGAATAATGATGGGGAACTCTATTTTCGTGATCGGATTTGTGTATCGAATGATGTGGATATAAGGTAGTCTATTCTGAGGGAGGTGCATAGTAACCTTTATGCTATACACCTCGGCAGCAATAAGATGTATCGCAACCTTCGCAAGTTATACTGGTGGCCGGGTTTGAAGCGTGAGGTTACAAATTTTATGGCTCGATATTTGACATGCCAGCAGGTTAAGGCTGAGCACCAGTTGCCTTCAGGTTTGTTACATCCAGTCAAGATTCCTTTATGGAAATGGGAATGTGTGACGATGGACTTCGTTAGTGGGCTGCCCTTGACACCCACTAAGAAGGATTTTGTTTGGGTATTCGTAGATCGATTGACCAAGTCTGCTCACTTCATTCTAGTTTGGATGGACTTTTCTCTTCAGAAGTTGGCGAAGCTGTATATCTCCGAGATAGTTAGACTACATGGGGTTCCAATGTCGATTATTTTTGACAGGGATCCTCGTTTTACATCTCAATTCTGGAAGAAGTTACATAAAGCTCTGGGTTAAAGATTGGACTTTAGTATTGTGTTCCATCCTTAGACCGATGGTCAATCTAAGAGGGTGATTCAGATACTAGAGGATATGCTCAGGTGTTGTGTGATTGATTTTTGAGATAGTTGGGAGGATTATCTGCAGCTAGCTGAGTTCGCCTACAATAATAGTTTTCAGTCTAGTATCCAGATAGCACCTTACGAGGCTTTGTATGGTCGTAAGTTTCGTAATCTTTTGTGCTGGACTGAGTTGGGTGAACGCCGAGTTTTGGGCCTAAATTGGTTTCTGAGACTAAGGATAATGTTTGGTTGATTCGGGATAGTCTAAAGGCGGCTTCTGATAGACAAAAGTCTTATGCAAATCTAAAGAGGCGTGATATTAAGTATTCTGTGGGAGACTTTATTTTTCTCAAGGTTTCTCCATGGAAGAAAGTTCTGAAATTCAGTCACAAGGGCAAGTTGAGCCCTAGGTTTATTGGGCCATATCGGATTCTAAAATGAGTGGGATCGGTTGCTTATCAGTTGGAGTTACCTCTGTATCCATGACATCTTTCATGTTTCGATGTTGAGGTAGTATCGGTCTAATCCTTCCCATGTTGTTTATGTTGAGGAGGTTGAGGTTAGACCAGATTTGACATTTGAGGAGGATCCAGTTTAGATTCTGGATCGAGATGTTAAGGTTCTGATGAGGAAGTCCATTTCATTAGTGAAGGTGCTGTGGCAAAATCATAGCACTGAGGAGGCTACATAGGAACTGAAGGACTCGATGCGTCAGCATTATCCTCATTTGTTCTGATCAGGGAAATTTCGAGGTCGAAATTTCTTTTAGGGTAGAGTTGTAATGCCCCTAAATTTTATAATTTTGTTTCTATAAATTCTTGACACAAATGTGTATCTACTTCAGTTGTTAAGTGTTCTGGATATGTGTGTGAGGTCCTAAGTTCAAGCCTTGCCTTTGGTAAATTTTGGTATTTTCTCTAACTTAAGCCTTACACTTGCTCAGTGGGATTATAGCAAATTATTTGTAAACCATATTAGAATGATCCTACTGGTTCAAGTGGTAAGAGTGTGGTGTGCTGGAGGTTCTATATTCGAATCCTTGCATGAGAAAATGTGTAGTATTTTTGCTCTGCAATTTGATAGAGTTTCTATCGAGTGGAAAGTCTGAAGAAGTTGAGTTAGTGGGGAGAAAATCTAGGGATATGCTATCAAATTCATATTATTTTATTTTCTTTCCCCTAAAAATCTTCTCATCTTTTTCTTTTAACATTTTTTCCCCTCCTAGTAAAATTTTAGCTTTTTGGTTTCGTCAATTTTTGCTCATCGCTCATAAGTTCCATTGTTATTCTTGGTATTTGGGGATCTTTTGCTTGGTGAAGGTATGTGAGCTTATAGTGCTTTGTTCGAATGAAGGTTCTTTAAACCCGTTTCTTTTTACGTTTAAAAATCTTCCGCTTGGAACCTTATTGTTTGTTTTTGGCAGCAGCAAATTAGGAGGAAAGGGACTCTCTTCGTTCAGAATCATAATCGAATTGTCGGAGTGTTAGGGTAAGTGACGAATGGTTGATTTGGATTGTTGTCAATTTTGTGGATTCGGTTAATCGTGAATTAGGATTGATTTCGTGAAGGTGATTTGTTGATTTTTAGGTTCCTCTCGAGAGTGGTTTTGCATTGAAAAGATCCCAGGTGTGTACTCGAAATGCAGAAAACGAGGTTTTAGCAAAAGCCAAAAAGACCACTCTCGACGCCACACGGGCGTGTGGTCACCCATGTGGTAGGCTGTGTGATCGAAGAAGGCATGGCCGTTCGTAGCACATGGCCGTATGGGCCACACAGCCATGATACACGGGTGTGTCGATTATTCGGCCAGGCCATGTGGGCCCACACGGGCAATGGGCCCATTTATCTGAATTTTTCCCTAGGGTTGCACGAGTCGTCCTAAACGACTGTGGACCTACAGTAGGGTCGGTAAGGTCCACCTAAACCCTGAACTGTATAATCTGATTGGCTAATATTCTACACTGAGCATGTCTGATTTCTCATCTGTATGAGTATTTGTTATCTGTTTATAAACGCCTGTTAAGCATGATTATCTGTTAATTCTGGATGTATGATTTGTTACTGTTATTGGGGTGGGATGATACATATATTTTTGGAGGAAGTGTTCTGAAAGGCAAAATATGCCTATTATCCGGCAAAGATTGCACATTATATCGTATGTGTAAGACAATATGGTGTGTAGGGCTGGATGGGTGTTTTAAACCCCACATGGTGTGTAGGGATGGTCGGAGATGGTGTGTAGAGGATGGGGGAGGACATCTGATTTCTAATTCTAATCTGTATATCTACATCTATATCTGAGATGGGCTTAGGCCCGATTATGCATCTGTATTTGTAATGGGCTCAGGCCCGACTCTGTATCTGATTGACTCTAATTTGCTGTTTGTGTGCATGCTTAATTTTGTGGGGTTACACACTGAGTTTAAGTAAACTCACCCCTTTTTTATTCTGTACAGGTAATCCACAAAGTTAAGCAGATCGGTGCAGCGGAGGACTCGACGGTGACCACTCTTTTATAAAACTGTCTTAAATTACTATATAGGTTATTTTTATTTTGGATTCAATTTTGGGTTGTTGTAATTTCGAGGACTCTCTAGGCGTCTGGTTTTTAATTGGTTATCTTTGTTTTGATGTGACTTTTTAAATAATTTGCAAAAAATGTTTTATTAAAGACGATGATTTTCACCCAATAATAGTTTTCCTAAAAACACGACTGAGATTTCGAACTAAACGAATAAAGCTTCCGCTGTACATAAGGATTTTGTTGAATTAATCAATTAATTATTGTTTTCCTAATTGGGGATAAAGCATATGAGTTAGAATACTGAAACTATTTTGCGAGACAACTTTGTTTTTTTTTTCAAAACCCATTCCATGTGACATCACCAGATTCGGTCATAACGTCTAGGCCGGGTTGGGGTGTTACAAAAAGTCCAGTCTCACTTCATGCTCCTCAATTGGAAAAACATGGGAAGGACCAGATCGAAACCATCTCAAAATTGAGACGTGGAAAGCATCATGAATTCAATCTAGCTTGGGAGGTAATTTGAGTTGGTATGTGGAATGATGGAAATGTGCAAGTGTACACAATCACAACAAGTAATAAAGTGACAAGTAAATGTCGAGTTATCGTACCCAAAGGGATTATGTAAGAAAATATTTATGAAATGCAATTAAAAACACTTTAATGGGAAAATCTGTTGTTTTGAAAAAGGGTTTAATAAAACTAGTTTTTAACTAAGTAAATTAACTAATAAAATTAAAAGATAAAATTTCCAATGCACGATTCCTGAAAAACAAGTTTAATCAATATGACATAATTGTGTTAGATCAATTACATTTCTTTACCTAATATTACTAAAAAAATGTTCATGTTGTTACGAATAAATTCACAGCAACTTGGTAATTTGTTAACTATAGCACATTCAAACTCACTAAATTAACTAATCTCTTGAACATATCACTATGCCAATTCAAACAATTAATCAAGTTAAATAAGTAAAATATTAAGTGAAGTAACAATATATACCTACATTGAAATAGTTTAATCACAATAATCTTGCAAGTTATGCAAGGCTAATGTACAGTTTAATATCGTCACTAATTTAACCTTTAGCTGCCTTAAAAGATTAAACATGCACTGATTAGGTATTGTGTCAATTAATTACATTTTTCATACGATTAATAATTAATTCATTAGTTACCTCAAAATTGTAATGCAAGTACAACTTAATCATGGTTTTACTTAATCAAACAATTTACCAAGACCTATAACAACACAAACATAGTTTTAATAACTTAAGTGGACGAGATGCAATCAACCTAACACGAATTAAATTAAGCCATGTTAATTAAATTAAGAATAACAACATAACAAATATTCATAGACATGTTCATAACAAGAACAAAAAAAAAAAAAAAGTAAAAGGATAGGAAACTAGAACAAATCTAGTGTTTCTCCAAAGCCTAACTAGTTTGCTTTGCTCCTCCTTCTCCGCTCGTTCTTGTTGAATTGAGGGTTCTACAAGCACTTGAATGCTCCTACCAATGGTGGTTGAAGGGCTCTTTTCCAAGAGGGAAATCAACAAGGGAATGGAAGGGAAAAATGGAAAGCAAATGAAGGTTTGGAAGAGAGAAAGTGAGAGAGAAGTTTGGGAATGAAGGTGTGAGTGATTTCTTGAAATGAGCAGCAAAGGGGGTATTTATAGGTGGGATTGGCTGCTAAAAATAGCAAAAAATCAGCAGCCATAGACCCCTCCTTGGCCGACCACACATGTGGCAAGTTTGAAGGTTTCGAACTTACTAAATTTAGCTTGGGGTGAATCTTTAAAAGCACAGAAAGTGGAGGGGTTTGAATGCAATTTAAAGAAAACTTAAAGGTCTGATTTGTAAGCCAAATAATCAGCTAATTTTATTTGATTGGGTCAGCATGTTGGATGGTTTTGGGCAACCCATTTGCTTGGTTGGATTAGTCTTCGGTTTAGCATAATTGGGTCTTCTTTCATAATTTAATTAATAATAATTATTTAACCCAAAATAAATTGGATTAAAATTAAAATTAATTATATCATGTATTAATATTCATCATTTGGACCATCTTAGGATGAAAACTAATTCGCCTCGATGCTTCAAAAATTGCTTCACGATTTTGTGCTTCTAGTAGTGTCTGGTAAGCTAATTTTTACCCTTTGTGTGAATCTTTCGAAAATAAATAAAAAATTATCAAAAATTATTATAAAATTAATTAAAATTCGATATGTTAATAATTTAAGTGAAATTCAATTACTTTATAATATTATTTATTTTTCGACAAGAATTACACCAAAACTGCATGAATTTGAGTTAAAAAGGGCATGAAAAAAATCTATATTTTCGTGTTTCCACACCCCAAAACATAATTCATTACTTGTCCTGAGTAATGCACAAATAAAAAAGAATTTCTTGGAAACACCTTTGAAAAATTTCTTTAGAAAACATTCTTCCTAAAATTATGAATTTAGTATACTTATGCTCAAGAACAAGAATTCGATATTTATGCTACTTAAGTATACATATTGTTCAAATTAATCTCAATTATTATTATGATAACAAAAATAAACTCAATGCATTCTCAGTAAAGACATGTTAAATTCCTAAAATTTGATTTTATTCCCTTATTTAAGATTAAGCTACAAGCATCAAGTGTAACTTATGTCTTCATATGTTGACAATAGCAATTTCTCTCCACTAATGTATGTAACACAGAAACTTGAATCAATAGGTATTTAAAATAGGTTGTAACGTGACTAGGCTAGGGGTAGGTAAAAGATAGATAAATTTTGACTAAAATACCCTAGACTCAGCTTACATCGGACCTTCGGAATAATTATCTTTGATACACCAATTCGTTTTTCTTTTGCATGCTCTTTTGTACAACTATTTCTTTCGAGTATATATGCTCTTTTTTTACGAGCATTTTGCTGTATGTATTACACATTTTTTTGAGCATTTGATACTTCTTTTCAACTCCTCAAACTTATTTTCAAACAATAATCTAAATAGTACAAAGTCTTGTGTTTAGGACAATTTAAAGATAATTACGAGAGGAGAGATGGCTAAAAATTGCAAAGGTTCAAATAAAATTGGGCCATATAGTCTCAAATTTGGGTTTCAAGGGGTAAAAATTCATCAAGGTTGGCTTGAAAAGCTCAAACTGTCCAAACAAAAGTTTTCCTAAATCATTTTCAATATTCCATGCTTCCTAGGATTTCGCCTCGAGAAATTACTAAGTCAATTCTAGAGGCTTAAACTTTCATACATGCCTAGCTTTCCTAAGGAACTAAAAATTTTATGGTATGATTTACATATTTTATTAAGAGTACATTTATGTCATAATTCATCTAACATAACTATTGAAGTAATGGAACTTTATTCATACCAAAGTTTAGCATACTTAACAAAATTTCAAATTTTTGAACAAAATATAACTTAACCATTATTGAAATAATTTCAATTTTTCGGTCCCCCTACTTAAGATGAACAATGTTAGAAGTGAATAAATGCTATACACAAGATAGGATTCTAGAAAAGAGGAGGTGAGTCAATTTTGACTGTTTAAGTACCAAGCTCACTCTAGATCCAATTCTAAGCATGTACATATCTATTGTCACACTTATTTTAAAACTTTGTAACATCCCAAAAATTAAGGGTTAGTAGAATCGGGTTTGTGAATCGAGAAAAGTGATCATGCCTCAATTTTTAAGATTATTTATGCATTTTTAGGAAATAAATGAGGTATTGGTTTGTTGGATAAGTGTTAGTGAAACATTCCTTGAAACCCAAGTTCAAATCCCTTCTCTCTCACCGTTTTTATTATTTTGCAAATTTTTCCTTAAAACCTAGTATGCAACATGCCTTGTTTTTAAAATAAATATTAAAAAATTATTTAAATAATGAGGAAAAAGCCTAATGGTTAAAACAAATAAGAGAAAGCATGAAAATTAAATGAGGTCCCAAGTTCGAATCCTTTTCCTTGAAATAATTTAATTTTTTTTGACAAAAACCCTTGTTTTAATGTGTAGGCCACCCAAGCCTAGTTAACTTAGGTATAAATATTAATTTTTCACTAATAATCAGCCTTTAATCCTCCTCCTCATTTCCCTAGCCATTTCTCTCCTCCTCTCATTCTCATTGATTTTAATTTTGTTTCCTTTCTTCTATTTTTGTCGTCGCCTACACTTAGTTTTACCATCTCTTTCTTTTCTTTTTATTTTTGCCACAAGATTAGTTAACATATTCTCCACCGTATTGCTGTCATTTTTCTTCATTAAAATCAACCCCAAATTTGAAATCTTTAACTCCAAGATCTATCCCGAACATTTCCAAGAAAGTGTCATTGCCGTTTCTCTCGACTAGCTTGGGTAAGGTCTCTTCTCTCTTCAATTTCTTATTAATCTTGTCCATTAAAAACCTAAATTTCCAGATATGAAATTTTGTGGATTTTAAATGATTTCAAATGTGTTTAATCATATTTTAATGAGATCTCAAACTATTTTAAAATGCAGCCCCAATTTTGGCGACCATGGGTGGTGGTGCGTGCGCCTATATGCAAGAAAGGGGGTTGTTTTGTTTCTTGGGTCTTGCCTATATTTTTCCATATTTAAATTGTGTTCTTAAACCCTACTAATCAGGTTTTAATCACATGTTAATTAGGGAGAGACATTCTTGATCAATTAGCCAATCGGATCCCACAAATCGTGAAACATAAGTGCAATTAAGGATAACTAGTTTGTTATTTCGACATAGTTGTTGGGTAAAGGTTATGAATTGATTAAATGAAAGAATTTAATCATTAATTAGCTACTGATTTTCTATTATATTATTAAATTAGGTGCTGATCCAAACACCCCAAATCATCCATAAAGGTGAAGAACGATTGTACGTACGGTTTGCATCGATACAGTATAAGGAATCTAACTAGTTTGGATTCATAAAATAGTTATAATTTCAACGATTGGTTTAAACTCATAAGTGGGTGTTTGGGGGCTGGTTTACATGGTAAATTGATTGAATTTATAGTGAATTTTGGTTTAGGTTTGTTTAAGGAATTATTATGGAAAATTAGAAGATTCGCTAGTGTGCTGCTAGGAAGCAAAAATAAAGTGTGGGTCCTAAACTCATAAAATTGTTTGAAAATGTTAAATATCATGTTATATTTGATAAATTAGCTTGCTGATTGGATTGAC
The DNA here is from genome assembly GCA_025506655.1 of Gossypium rotundifolium. Lineage (NCBI taxonomy): Eukaryota > Viridiplantae > Streptophyta > Magnoliopsida > Malvales > Malvaceae > Gossypium > Gossypium rotundifolium. Next base: position 69,179,925 of record CP106731.1, on the reverse strand, counting down.
TTAATAGCCAAATTATTGATTTTGTGAATGGCCGAACCAGGTATGTTTCGAGCATTAAAAGATTGGCATGTTGGCAAAATTGCTAGTTTGATAGTTTGAATGTTTGATTAAGTTTGTAATTGCATATTTGAGTTATGAGATATGAGACTTTTTGTAACACCCAAAATCCAACCAAGAAGTTTAGACCGAATCTCGGATGCTACATTGATCACCAAAGTGATTGTAGGTAAATTTTTACAAAACAAATTTCATGTCGAATCGTAACACTTAATCGTTTGAAACCGGTTATTAAAATTTCAGTTAAGATAGTATATGTATATGTAAGTGGTAATACAATGATTAAAAACTAACTCAAAATTTGTACCACAGCGTTATTAAATCTTATAGTTCAAAAATCGTTTAGCTAAATATAAACTGACAATCATTTATTACCCCGAAACTGTTTGAAACCTCCGCATACTAAGTCTAGCATCAAAATTCTAAAAGGTACCTGCGAAGGAAACACTAAGAGGGGGTGAGCTACTCGAGCTTAGTGTGAATCTGATACAAGTCTAAAACAGATATACATAATAAAAAATAGTAGCACAACGGATTTCCAGCTACCCACGGAGTTAGAAAGCACACTTGGAACTAACGTCCCAATAGAACTTAACAACCATGGCACACCAAATTCACACAAAAGTCTTAGCATAAACCTTAAACAGACAAACAGATTACAGACAACTAGTCTTTCAGTCAGAACACACACACAGACAGATACAGATGAAATGCGGTCAAATAAAACGCACCCATCTAGCCAATACACTTCTCCGTCCCCCGATCACACCCAAAAGAGCTGTTAAAGCTCTTTTAACTAAACACACAAATTAGGACCTCGGAAGGCCCATCAAACCCTACACACCACATATGTGGAATAAGCCACTCAGATAATAATACACAACAGGGCTAGTGTATATGCAGCCAAGCTAACGTACGTACAGTATAGTGTAATGCAGTAATCTGCTATATCGGCATGTTGTATTTAAAACTACCAGATCAGATAATAGTACACAGCAAAGCTGATGTACGAGCGGTACAGTGCAATAAATTGCTGTCCGTATAAACTTATAGTTAAAATGCCAGATCAGAACAGACACTGTCTTCCTTCTCTTCACAACCCACCCAAAATACTTTATGCAAATGCATGAATGCATTCAAGCTCACAGAACAGAGACATTTACACAATCAGTCAATCGGAATAGATAAACAACACACTCCACAAACTAGCTTCGAACTCACACATCACACACAATCATCATGGATATCGAGTTATGAACAACCTCACTAAACTTAGCTAAGGGTCGGAGCTCACACAAATACATTTTCGAATCAAAAATGCATTTGGAACATATTTAAGTGCCTTAGGACCATACACCCGTGTGCTTTGGCCGTGTGGAAATGCCTAGGCAGTGTGGAAGGTCAAAAGCCTATGTAAAAAGGGGCACACGGCCGTGTGAAAGAAGCACACGCCCGTGTGAAGAGAGGCACACAATCGTGTAACTAAGGCACACACTCGTGTGGACCAAGGACATGGCCGTGGGGACAGGCCGTGTAACTCTCTGTCCATTTGCAATAAAATTTGAGTACAAGGGAGACACAGCCGTGTGAGGGTCTCACACGCCCTTGTGCCCACCAGACACGGTCGTGTATCCTAAAACACATGCCCGTGTGGAATCCCTAAATACCCATTAGCCACACAGTTGTGTGGCATCAAATCACTCAAACCTTAATCCCCAAACTCACACGCCCATGTGCCTGAAGGACACGGCCGTGTGAGAAATAATAAAATTCCAAGTCGGCCAGACGGTCATGTGACCAAGCCGTGTGGCACCCAAATTCTGTTCGGAACCCCAATTCCCAAAAGCATATGGCCGTGTGAGTAGTCACACACCCGTGTGAATGCATGTGTGGTCACAAAACCACCCTAAAATAACCTCGAAAAATATGCTTTCAACCACAAAGCACTTTTTGATCCTCGTTAAATCAAAATTATACAAAACCATACACCTTTCAAGCATAAAATAACGATATCACATCCATAGTCAACTTTTCACAAAGTCGAATTAGAATTCACAAATAAAGTAGAAAAAGTTTGAAACCCACACCTGTTTCATGATCGAGAACGTCCCGATGCCGACTCAATTACCAAAAAATTGAAACTCTCCGCGAACCGCAACACCACCTTTTCAAAAAAGAGAGAAAAACAAAACCAATGAGGAAGAAAAGCAAAAAGAACATGGAAAAAGAAGAAGGAAACAGAAACAAAAACAAAAAAACAATATAAAATAATAATATTAATGAAAAATAATAAAATAATAAAATAAATTAAAATCAATAATAACTAAAACAAAATAAGGCAATAAAAATATTCCTCCAAAGCATACACACAAAGACTCAAATACGCGTCCCAAAGACAAATTAACACACACAACCACCAGACCAGCAGGCCCATTATGTCACTTACACGCAAGACTAACCACAAAAGCACACCTTTCTCTCAGACCCTAACCACTAAGGTTAGAACTTCTAACCACCAAAATTCGGGGTGTTACAACTCACCCCTCCTTAAAGAAATTTCGTCCTCAAAATTTCCAACTAACAGAACAGTGGTATAACCTCAAGCTACACTACTACGCTCCCGCTGTGCACTCTAACTCAAGTAGAACCAAATCCACCCTAAGATAAAGCTTGAACCCAAGACCTCACACACACAGCCAGAACAATTAACCATTAAAGCAGATACACATTTGTCTTATTACATACACCAACATTATCCAACGAATAACCATCAAGGTCATTAATATAAAACATACCAATTCAGAATAATCTACCTTCATACTTGTCTCAAATTTTTTGAGGACACTCCCTAACTCAATGCTCCTTGGACCTGCATCTAAGACAAACTCCTAACTTTCTCCAACAGTCGTCCGTATGGCGCTTCTTACAGTGCTCATAAGACGAACGCTCGCACCACCACTAACACCCTCTACTGAACCTCTATCCCCACTCGAATGGTTTCTAGTACGCTTGCGGTCTGAGGCTCCAGCCTCGAAGGACTGCGATCTCTCTTCTTCCCACAATCCACACACCTCCTTTGTACTAACTCTTCATGCATATCCAACCTAGGCTTGAGCACCTGCTCAAGCACTTCCCCCACTACTCGAGTCAGCGTCTTAGCACCAACCTCTAAGTGATTGCTACCCGAAGCTGGCGAAACCACATTGACCCCTGACTCCTAAACAGACTCACGTCCGGAGAAGCAGACGACCCTACGCGATCTTGCTTATCTTCAGAATCCATATCAGTCTTCTCCCTAACTTACGATATCTACACTTTTAGAGAACAGACACAAAATAAATGCAAAATTCTACATTTCTAATCTTACAATTTTAAATTTCTACCTGAACCAGCATCGGAGTCTCAGACAGTTCATTTTTGTAAATTTTTCCCAAAACACAATTATTTCAACTTACTGTGGTAAAATTTCTCAAAAATCAGTGTGAGTCTGATATAAGTCTAAAACAGAGATAAAAAATTCAAAACAGTAGCACAACGGATTTTCAGTTACCCACGAAGTCAGAAAGCACACTTGGAACTAACGTCCCAACAAAACTTAACAACCATGGCACACCAAATTCACACAAAAGTCTCAGTACAAACGCTAAACAGACAATCAGATTACAACCAACTAGTCTTTCAGTCAGAACACACACAGAGAAAAATGCGGATGAAATGCAATCATATAAAAGCCCATCTATCTAGCCAACACACCTCTCTATCCCCTGATCACACCCAAAAGAGTTGTTAAAGCTCATCTAACCGAACACACCAATTAGGACCTCGAAAGGCCCATCCAACCCTACACACCGCATATGTAGCTTAAGCCACTCAGATAATAATATGCAGCAGAGCTAGCGTATATGTTGTACTGTGCAATGTGGTAGACCGCTGTACAGACGAGTTATAGTTTAAACTGCCAGATTAGATAATGGTGCGTGGCCAGTGAGCCGACGACGATATAGTATCTTCATGGTAATTCACTATACCGATATGTTGTTTATTAAAGCGCGGATCGGATAATAGTGCACAACAAAGTCGACGACGAAGCGATACAAAGGCGATAAAACGCCGTACGTATAAACTTGCAGTTAAACTGCCAGATTAGAATAGACACGGTCTTCATTCTCTTCATAACCCAACCTAAAATACTTTATAAAAATGCATGAATGCATTCAAGCTCACAAAACAGAGACATTTACACAGTCAGTCAGTCAGAACAGATAAACAAAACACTCTACAGACTAACTTCAAACTCATACATCACACATAATCATCACGGATATCGAGTCATGAACTCCCTCACTAAACTTAACTAAGGGTCGAAGCTCATACAAATACATTTTCGGATCAGAAATGCACTTGAACTGATTTAAGTTCCTTAGAACCACACGCCTGTGTGCTCTAGCCGTGTGGAAGGTCAAAAGCCCATTTAAAAAAGGGCACACAGCCATGTGACAAAATCATGTGCCTGTGTGAAGAGAGGCACACAGCCGTGTGACTAAGGGACACGTCCGTGCGGACTAGGGACATGGCCGTGGGACAGGCCGTGTAACTCTCTATCCATTTACACTAAAATTTGAGTACAGGGCAGACACGACCGTGTGAGGGTCTCACACGCCCGTGTGCCCACCTGACACGGCTGTGTGTCCCATAACACACGTTCGTGTAGAACTCCAATTAGCCGTACGACTGTGTGGCATCAAATAACTCAAACCCTAATCCTTAAACTCTCGCACCTATGTGCCCGAGGGACACGGTTTTGTGAGAAACGATAAAATTCCAAAGTTGGCCATACGACAGTGTGACCAAGCCGTGTGGCACCAAAATTTCACAAGGAATCGCAATTCCCAAAAGCACACGGCAATGTGAGTCATCACACACCCGTGTGGACGCCTGTGTTGTCACGAAACCACCCTAAAATAGCCTCAAAAAATGAACTTTCAGCCACAAAGCACTTTTCGATCCTCGTTAAATCAAAATTATACAAAACCATACACCTTTCAAGCAAAAAATAATGATATCACATCTATAGTTGAATTTTCGCAAAGTCGAATTAGAATTCACAAATAAAGTAGAAAAAGATCGAAATCCAAACCTGTTTCGTGATCGAGAACGTCCTGATGCAGATTCAATTACCAAAAAATTAAAACTCTCTGCAAACCGCAACACCACCGTTTCAAAAAAGAGAGAAAAACAAAACCAACAAGGAAGAAAAGCGAAAAGAACGTGGAAAAAGAAAAAGGAAACAAAAAAATAATACAATAAAATAAAATAATAATAATGAAAAATAATAAAATAATTAAAATCAATAATAACAAAAACAAAACAAGGCAATAAAAATATTCCTCCAAAGCGCACACACAAGGACTCGAACACGCGTCCCAGAGACAAACTAACACACACAACCACTAGACCAGCAGGCCCATTCTGTCACTTACACGCAAGACTAACCACAAAAGCACACCTTTCCCTCAGACCCTAACCACTAACATTATAACGTCTAACCCCTAAAATCTGGGGTGTTACACTATTTGACTAAATGATATAATGTGTTCAGATATTAAGCTTATGTATGATTTAAATGCATGAGATATTTGTTATATTGTGTACTGAAAAGGGTGTTATTTATGCACAATGAAAATACATAAAGTATGTGAAATTGAACGATATTGATTGATACAATGTTAATTTGAAAGATTGGAACACTGTTTCCATTTACTGAAAGTATGTGATTATTGAGGACATGCTAAGCATGTCAAATGAATGTGAAAAGTATTGAGATATGATTATGTATGAGATTGTGTGACATATTGCATATGCATTGGGTTGAGATTTTTTGGTTGACGGAGGAGTTTCGTGGAGTACCAGTGGCATATTAAGTTCGCATTATTCGTAGTCAGTGCACTGCACCTGGAGTACCGAGGGGATTGGTGATTTTATTACATACTATATGTTACTGGTGATTGTATTGCACTATTTGATATCTAATAGGTTTTCTACATTATTAATTATTCGGTTGTTTTGCCACATCGAGCTATGCTTATAATGTTTTGGAGTTTGGCAGATGGGTTCTGGGGAACTCGTGGTGTGTAGCGGATGGTATGGGTAGGAACCTTTTTGCATTGCATCATATGTACGACATATTCGAATGTTATTGATTTATGCTATGCATTGTATTTTTTTGTATTGAATGATATCGAAATTAATGATTGCTACTCGAATGAGTGATGACCTATGCTTATACACTGTTTGACATCAATTTGATAATGGCTATGTAATGACATGAAATTCCTTTGATGGTTCTATTTTCTTTTGTTAATGCTAATATGTTTCACTGTATTTGATGTTTTTGTCTATTTAAATATTTATTCGACTCACACTGAGCTTTTCATAAGCTCACCCCCAATAGTGTTTAACTTTTCAGGTAAACCTCAAAATTAGGATCAGACTTGACATTCGGAGAATCACCTTGGACCTTGGATTATTTTTTTAAATAAGTATTAATCAGTCTCTATTGGTTTTGGCTTGTAATTTTTAATTATTTCTGGTCTGTGGCTTGGTAGCTTTTCTTTTGGGGATTTTTGCATGCATGGATTACCCAAGCATAATAACCGGATAATGTATGATATCGGACTTAAGTAGAATTTGATACTGTTCTCTAGTTTCCACTGTATTGCAAAAGAACCATTTTTGAAAAACAAATCGATAAGACAACTAATTTTTCAAAATGACTTGAAAAATGGTTTTTCTGCTGCATTAGTTTAACTTCGAGGTTTTTTTTAAAGAAGAGCGAAAAGCAAACGGTTTTTCTAAAACAAAACTGTCAACAATAAAATGAATCCTAAGCATACACGACCTAATGAATGAATGCTTTTAAGCTAACTCAAAGTACAACTACGATTTTCTCTAAAATGAGTTTATTTAAAGTTTTTAAAAAGTAACATAAGTTAGCTTAGCCATTTCGGTGGCTAATGTAGCCTTTTTAATCTAGTATTAACCTTTAGGCCGGGTTTGAGAGGTTGGAAACTTGTTCATTTTTATTTATGATTTCCACCTCTTGTTTTATTATGCAAAAATAAAAATACTAAAAGAACCTAATCCTAACATAACCTAGGAAAGAAAATAACATAAAGTAAAGATCTCCCATTTTTTTTTATTTTCAGGTCCCTCATAATCCGACTCATGTTTTGCTCCATCATCTTTGTTTTTACACGAATCGCTTCGTTCCCTCTTCGATATTGGACTCCATGGTTCAAATATAAAATCTAGAAACCTAGGCACCAAAATAAATAGGTCATCGAATATTTTCGTAAGAGTGCTTCTCATTGAGTTATCCCGTATTTTTTTAATATCTCTAGTAAGCTTGTTGCTATCATTGCATATGTTGCATTATGTCCATCAACTTTGATAGCTCATCTCGAAGATCTGGGCGAGGTGATTGAGTTTTAAATGTTGAGGTTGCCATGTTAGGTTCTATTATTAGTTCCATTGGTTGAGCCTTATCAAGGATTTCAGCTGACTACATTGGTTCGATCTCTATGGGATCTTCTAGTTCTTCTTCGAGATCCTCACTCTCTTCAACTCATTGTTGCAGAACAAAATCTTTGACTATTCGGTAGAGGTCCCAATCTGTGATTGTGCCCTGGCTATAACCTGTCTTCTTTACGTTTGCTAGAATTTTAGCTTTCAAGCACAAAATTTTTATTGTAAAAGGAAAGTAAGCTGGGCCAGAATGTGTAGTGGCACAATTTCACATTTCTCTCAGAATGATTTTTCCCTACATCAATGATCTTTGTCGTTAAAATTGAGTATAACAAGACCATTCACTCTAATGAATTTGTGGTCCGATGTGAAATACGCATAAGGCTGAATCTAATGAAATAGAACCATACCTTCGCTACTGGTGTCAAATATTCTCTCAACATGTGTGAGTTCCATGCTTTGACACAATCCATTTAGAACCCAGAACTGTAAGTTCCTCAGAATTTCTTACAGTTTTTTAGCCTCAATATTTCTCATCAAAGAACAATATTCATCGTCTTGAAAATCAGGTAATTCAAATAGTTCATTAATAGTGTTTGAGCTTATTAGTACCTTGATTCCTCAGATAGAAACTTCTGTTGATTCATTTGAGATTAAATTCGCATAAAATTTACGAACTAACTCTTCATTTGGACTAGGTCTTTTCTCACAAAATAACTCCCAATTGAGAGTTTCGCTAATTTGTCGAATGCGTGCCATGAAATGGGTATAGTTACTTTCTTTCGATGTAAAGCCTTTTTCTAGGTGCATTTGTTGATTCTTGAAAACGCTATGGTATATTTCTTTGGCTTCTTCACAGTGAAATTTGTTTTGTGATTCTTCAATTTGGACAGAGGCACGAGTACTTTTATGAAGCATGATTAACCTGAACATAAGATGGAAACAAATTTTCTCAAAGAATTCAATTTGCATAAATTATTAATAATTCAATAAATTAAAAATTAAATAATCAAATAAAATTGAGATTTATGAGAAAAGTTTTTCTTACCACCTTTGTGTAAAAATTAAGTACTCAATAAATAAAATTAGAAGCAAAAGAGTTTGATTGAGGGTTGGTTGAAAAGGTAACCGGTTGGTGGCTCAATGTGATGAAAGTGTGGTGCAAATGTAACAAGGGGCGCACAGGGTAGAGGCAAGGCCAGCAGTGGCACGCAAGGGAGCAATGGTACGCTAGGCTACAATAGTGGCTTGGTGCGGTGAAGATAGTAGCAAGGTTCGTGAACGGGTAGTAAGGCGTGCAAGCTGTGGAGTGGGCAGGAAACAGCAGCAATGTGCAGAGCCTGGTCTGAGTAGCAGGGCACGAGTGTGACGCGAGGAGGCTAGTGAGCTGCTAGGTACGCAAGATGGTACGGGTGCTGCTGGTGAGTGTGGTGTCTGCTGTTGAAAGATGAAGTTGCTAAGGCCAATGGTGGGAAGGTTGGATGGAGGTTGGTTTGATGAATGGTGAATGATGGAAAAGGTTGGTAGAATTTATAGTGAAGAGGTAGGAGTTTAATTAGAATTATTAGAACAAATTAATAATTAAAATATTCTAAGTCCTTTCCACATAAAGTTAATAATAATTAATAATTAATATGATGTATATTAAAATATTATTTGCTAATACTTTATTTACTAAAATATGATAAAGTTTAAACTAATCCTAATCATAATAATTAATATATATTATAATAAATATAATTATATATTAATTATTATCACTTTATTTATTAAAATTAAATTAAAACCTTTATTTTAGTCGCCTTTAAAAATATTTACAAAAAGAGACAACTAATTTTTAATATTTACAAAAAGAACAACCAAAATTTTCAAATAATTCAATTAATTACTTAAACTTAAAGAAATTTTGAAAATTGAGTTGCAATTAAAACTTGGATCAAAATTGACCTTTTTGTTTGAAAAACTAAAAATTTGTTTTGCCATTTAGGGAATAATTTCTCGGAAGATTATGTTAAAATCAATTCCTAGGAAGATTGGAGGGGCTACAAGTGGTCCCACTTAAGTTCCAATCTCCTAGACAAAATTTATTTAAACATACTAATCTAAAAAATATACTCTAAATCATTTATTTAAAAGATAATGGGAGAAATTAAATATCTGATAAAATGAAATGAGACTTTATCCCGCTCAATTTTATCCCTCTAGTAATGTTTTAAGCATTGAGCATTGAGTCGAAAATTACCTCCCTTATCTTGAAGTTAGACAACTCCATATGGAAAAACCTGATGAGTCGTAAATGGACCTGACCAACGTGATTTTAACTTACCTGGAAAGAACCTTAATCTGTAATTGAATAACAAGACTTGCTGACCTGTTTCAAATTCTCGAACTCGAAAATAGTTGTCATACCATCTTTTAAGTCTTTCCTTGAATAGTTTGACATTCTCGTATGAGAACATTCATAACTCATCTAACTCGTTGAGTTGAAGCATCTATTTCTCTTTAGCAAGCATAAGATCCAAGTTAAGTTGTTGGAGAGCCTAGTAAGTTTCGTGTTCTAAATCTAAGGGCAAATAACAGGCTTTCCCAAAAACAAACCTATAGGGTGACATCCCTAAAGGTGTCTTGTATGAAATCCTGAAGCCCAAAAAGCATTGTCCAGTCTTTTGGACCAATCTCATCAGTTCGGACAAACTACCTTCTCGAATATGCCTTTTATCTCTTTGTTTGCCAGTTCAGCTTGTCCGTTCGTCTACGGATGGTAAGCTGTGGCAACCTTGTGCTTCACTCCATGTTTGTCAAGTAACCATTTCAACCATTTGTTCACAAAGTGGGATCCCTCATCACTGATAATGGCCTTGGGAGTTCTAAACCTTGTGAACACATGTTTGTGCAAAATTTTATCACAACCTTGGCATCGCTCGTCGAATATGCCTCGGCCTCAACCCACTTAGACACATAGTCTACTGCTACCAATATGTACTTGTGACCAAAAGAAGGAGGGAAAGGACCAAGGAAGTTAATACCCTAAACATCAAATAATTCTACCTCAATGATGATTGCTCGAGGCATCTCATTTCTGTTGGTGACGTTTCCAACCCTTTGGCTTTGATCACAACTCTTTACATAAGCATACACGTCTTTGAATAGCGTTGGCCAAAAGAATTCGGCTTGTAATACCTTGGCTATAGTACATGTACTTCCAAAGTGTCCCCCACTGGGAGATGTGTGCAAATGATATAAAATCTCACGTACTTCATCTTTTTCCATGCATATCTGATCATTTGATTTGCACACTTTCTGAACAAGTATGGTTCGTCCCAGAAATAGTACTTCACATCGTGAAGAAACTTTGTCTTTTGTAGATGTGGCTTATTAAGAGGAATCAAACCACAAGCTAGATAGTTAGCAAAATCAGCAAGCCAAGGGATATTATGGATATGATTTACCTTAAGTATATGTTCATCTGGAAATGTCTTCTGAATGGGTATGAGTGGAGAAGTCCCTTTTTGCGACTCCAATCTAGACAAGTGGTTTGTTACTTGGTTTTCTACTCCCTTTTGATATTGAATTTCTAGATCAAACTCTTGGAATAGAAGTACCCATCGGATCAATCTCAACTTATTGTATTTCTTGGAAAGTAAATACTTAATTACCGAATGATCCATATAGACCGTCACTTTAGTACCTACAAAATAAGACCAAAACTTGTCAAAAGCAAACACAATAGCAAGTAACTTTTTCTCTGTTACCGTATAATTCAATTGAGCTCCCGTCAGAGTTTGACTTGCATAGTAGATGGGATGAAAAACTTTGTTCCTTCGCTGGCCCATCATAGCTCCTATCGTGAAGTCACTTGCGTTACACATCAATTCAAATGGAAATTCCTAATCTAGTGTGACGATGATATGTGCTGAAACTAACCAAGTCTTCAAATAATTGAAAGCTCTTAAAAACTCATCATCAAATTTGAATACCATGTCCTTCTCCAATAATTTTCATAAGGGTTTAGCAATTTTGAAGAAGTCCTTGATAAATCTCCGATAGAAATTGGCGTGGTCCAAAAAGCTCCTAACACCTTTTATAGATGTTAGAGGTGGGAGTTTCTCAATAACATCTACCTTTGCTTTATCTACCTCGATTTCATGTCTCATTATCCGATGCCCTATAACAATACCTTCTCGTACCATGAAATGACACTTTTCTCAATTAAGTACGAGGTTTGTTTCATTGCGTCGCCTTAGTACCTTGGCTAGATTTGCTAAGCAATCATCATAAGTGTCTCCAAACACTGAAAAATCATCCATAAACACTTCCAAATACTTCTCAACCATGTTAATAAAAATAGTCAACATACATCTTTGAAATGTAGTAGGTGCATTACATAAACCAAATGAGATGTGTCTAAATGCAAGTGTACCGTACGGGCATGTGAATGTTGTTTTGTGTTGATCTTCTGGTGCTACTGTAATTTGGTTATACCCTGAGTATCCATCGAGAAAACAGTAATAGTCTCGCCCCACGAGTCTATCTAACATCTTGTCCAAGAAAGGCAAAGGAAAATGATCTTTCCTAGTCGCCTTGTTCAACTTTCGGCAATCTATGCAAATTCTCCATCCCGTAACTGTTCTGGTTGGTATTAACTTATTATTCTCGTTCTTAATGACCTACCTCCTTTCTTTGGCATGCACTGGACCAGACTTACCCATTAACTATTTAAGATGGGATAAATTATACCCGTATTTAACCATTTTATGATTTATTTCTTTACCACGTCCTTCATGATGGGGTTCAGTCTTCGTTGTCCATCAATCATCCCTTTCTTGCTATCTTCCAACATGTGATTAATTAGTGGAAGCGTATGTGCATGATTTTTTTACTAGAGAATAACCCTAAGTGATATTTAGGTTTGAGTTAGCTATAACTAGGACAGCCCGATAGTGGAGAGAATATTTTCATTTTCATCTTTTTTGCTTACCTTAATTATCATCGAAGAAAAACCTAGAGGTGTTCTTAATCATTAACGGAAGAGCTGTTTATTAAGCTTGTAAAAGTTTCTTTCTTTAAGTTGTCTGCTGATAAATTTTTAAATTATTCTTTAAGTCATTTATTTCTTTAAGTTGTTGTAAGAGCTATTTAGTAGGGTTTCCATATAAATACCTGATAGGATGAAAACTTTCATCCGAGAACTGTTTGCATGTTTATCGATTCATGTTATTTCATTGAGTTTCGATTGTTCTTATATGTAAAGTTATTTGATTGTTTTTAGCCAAATATAAGAAAGAATGTTCAGTGCTAAAGAAAAAGAACTCGTTGAGTAGAAAATTTTGTGTGATGTTTTTGGTGATTTCTTTTGTACTATGAGTTTGTTACCTGTATTGATATGTTTGAATTTTCCTGTTATATATCCAGGTAAGTCACCTTAACCCCTGGTTTTGGCGCGTATGTCAAAGGGATGTGGTAAGGATTTAGTGCATGTACTGTTAAAGTCAGTAAAACATAGACAAAAGTCTTGCATGTGTATTGGTATAAATACTCCTTCCTTAGTGCACAGGCTCCATATCCAGAATGGTATAAGGAGAGTTGATACGTATGATGATGAAAAAAATATACAAGAAATTATGTTTTGCTTCCAATATAGCACTATCGTGACTAGTTAATACTCGACCTTGCAAGGGAACACTTATGTGTTTGAAATAAAAAGAGGAAAAATGGAGGTACGAAGATTATAACTGGTATATTGGCTATATGAAGCAGTATGAAGATACATGAATATTGATTCTTTAGAACTATGATCAGAAGCTAGAATAAGGAAGGAGTCTACTGATAAAAAGGTGTATATCGTGTTAAATAATGTGTGGACATTGTTTAGAAGTGTAAAAGGCACGAAAAATGGTCATAAAAGGGTAGTCTGTAATGAGAGATACAAATAGAGAAGTCATGACTTATGTCTGTCTTATGTGAGTCCCTGATAGGGGGTAATGTCCACTAATGGATGGGGTTTGCTTGCAGGAGTATCTGCCAGCAGATACTTTAAAAGGGAAATAGTGTCCGCTAGAAGTGGCATGTCATTCAGTCAGTACGTCTTAGCCTCACGTGTCAGTTGAATTCTATTGTGAGGATATGCTACTGTGGAACTCATTAAGTTCTTATGAACTTAGTTTTCTTTCTTTTTTCTTTTATTTTTAGGCTTCTAGATTGGACATGTTGTTGAAGGGATTTAGCTAGATTTGTGGCCTATTTTGTAAGTAATTTCTTATTTTGATTGTAACATGAAATCGGTGAGGAATAGAATGATTGTTAGTGTCCTCCAGTTTAAATTTGAAGATTTGTATTGACAAGTTGAATTGTAATTTCTTATTTTTATAAGCAAACTTCCTAGACTATATGTCAAACTATTTCGAATGATGTTAATCTACTAGTAGTGAACTTTAAACTCTGCATGAGTGTTATCCCATTTTGCATTTTATACCAACCTGTGAATGTTTTTAAAGCTTCTGCCAAATGATGTTTACTCATAGCCTATTTACAAGCAGCGTATTACTGTTTTGAATTGTTTTTAAATTATTATACGTTATTCAATATTTTGGGACATCATTCCAGTACGCGGTATATCCTTCGAGTTAAGGTGTTTGATTTTCAAACAGTTTGTCAGCTCAATTAGTTTTAAATTGTGCGCTCCATACTCGGATCCATCGATCGGACGTGGGGTGTTACATTATATCTCCAAAATTATTTTCACTACACTACAAGGGAAGTGGAAGCTAAGAATCTCCAATCTCCCCCATTCAAAAATTATGTTGTATTTTATGTAAACTGAAAGGCCGTGAGCAATGACGATCGCAATGGAACAAATATTCATGTATTTTTATATTTTTTTTTGAATTTTTTTAGTTAGGACCAAATTGAGATAATTTGTAATTCTGAGGGTTAATTTTTTAAAATTATGATTAAATTGACACAATAATTAAAAGTTGAGGGCTAAATTTATTATTTTGCCAATTTTCAATCTAACATCCCACTTTTCTGTCAAACACTTAACAATACTTAAATAATAAAAAGAGTAAGCTACACCAATTGTCCCTAAATTTTTGTTAAAATTACATTTCTGTCTTTCAACTTTCAAAAGTTATATAATCGTCACTAACGTTATCAAATTGTTATATTTTTGTCATTCAATAGTTAACTTTGTTAAAAAAAAGTAACGTTGCATCTTAATTCAAAAGGTTAATAGTTAATTTTGTGAAAGAAAAAAATCATTTTGATGTTTTTAAAATTTTCTTTATAATAATTGTAAAAAAATTAAAATATATATTATAAAATATTAGACTAAAATTATTAGAAAATCTATATAAATAATTAACAAAACTCATAATTTTTTAAAAATATTTAAATATGTATAAATCTAAAAATTCTTAAAATTTACACCAACAAAAATTTAAACTAACATCTCTTCTAGTTTTTTATTATTATATAATAGACCTTTAAAATTTTAAACTAAATTTCATTTGTTTTCTACGGTTAAGAAACTCATTCAATCACATTAATAACTTCATGTTGTTTTAGCTAGAAATTATTTTAAAATTTTTATCTTGTTTATATTTTTTTCAAAGCCTTAAAAGCTCTAACAAAATATATCTCAATGTAAAATTCGAATTCCACTATCAAATCGGTTGTTGTTGCTCGAGTTTACAAGAAATAAAATCTAGGCTTGCAACATTACTTTTATTCTTGAGAATAGTGAAAACTTTTACCATTAACGATTTATCTGCAAGATTTTCTTGATAATTATGAAAAAAAAGGAAAAAAGATTAAAAAGGAAGAGGGCAAGAGAGAAGAGCAAAATGTTCTATTATATCATTCGGGTTCTTTGGTAATTTTTTTTTTTTAATTTGAGAATCTTTTCTTGTAATTTATAATACAAATACCTTTCTTCTTTTCTAAACTCATCATTTCTTTTTGTAACTCTAGTTACTGGAATGATTGAGTTTTTGAGTAACATTTTGTTATGGAATTTTAAATTTTAAAATTTATGATATAAAGTGCTCTTCTACTTCTCTAAACTTACTATTTCTTCTCTCAAATTTTAAATTAAGATTTTAATTTTAGCTATAAATAAAATACATATATATTATTTTAATGATCTAAGATGAGCAAAGTCGACGCGTATCTGCATGAAAAAGGAGAGAAAAAAAAGAGCTAAGAGATGAAAATGAAGAGAACATAAAACAACAAAGCAAATGAAATAAAACAAGTAGGATCAAAGTGAATAGATATTTAATGTTTTTTTCAATTGATTTTTACATAAGTTTTTTTTATTTTAAAGATTTTTGAACTTTTTAACAATTATTGTTAAGGTAATTTTAAAAATATCAAAATGATTTTTAACTATAGCTCAAGGACCAAATTAGTTATTAACCTTTTGAACTAATATGTAATGTTACTTTTCTTTAATGAAAGTTAACAGTAAAGTAACAAAAATGTAATAATTTGATAATATTAGTGATATTATGTAAATTTTGAAAATTAAATAATTAAAATATAACTTTAAACAAAGTTTACAGATAGTCGATAGTTTACCTAATAATAAACTCGTTAATTTGATAAACAATTTAAATTTTGTAAAAATGAGTGATAAAAATTTAAAATGTATTTAGCATTACTTTTAAAAACACTTTTAAAACAAAAATACTTTTAGACAAAATATTCATAAACAAATTGTTTCTTTAGAAAAAATATTTTTCCAAGTAAAAAATTAATAACGAAATATTTTTTCAAAATTAAAATTTTAACTTCTCTCTAATTTTTTTTTTTTTTTTAAAAACACTTTGTAAAAGTCTGGAGCCGCGTACTAAAACGGAAAACCTACTGCCACAAAGTGAAATACATAATTATGGTTGAAAACGATGGGCTTAGGAAGTGCATAAACTGTTCTTTCGGTTTTGTCCAATTAAGCGTCATGGCTGACGAAAGCTCTCTATCAAGGCATTTATTATCCTTTTTCTTAGTAGAGATGTTTTTCCAATTTAATAATTACAATATTAGATTTAAGTTAAATACTTATATCAATGGATGAAAAATTAGTGATCCAATTTATAAATAAAAAAAATTGATTTAAGTTAAGTTAAAATACAATAATTGTAATAAATTATATAAAATATGTATGAATTAAGATATAACATAAAAGCAACATTAACAATTAATTAAAAATATAAATTAATACAAAATTAACGCTTTTTACTTAAATAATAAAAAATAATTAAATACTAAAATGATATTCTCATGACATTATTTACCAAAATAAGGTGAAATTAACAGTGCTGAGGGGTGAAGTAAAGGTGTGCATGGGCCGGGCAGCTCGATCCGGCCCGAAAGTCCGTCCGAAATGTGGGAGGGTTTGGACAAAAATATAGGCTCGAAAAATAGACTTGGGCTAAAAAATGAGGCCCGTTTAGAAAACGGCCCGGGCCTTGGGTATGATTTTTTTGGCCCGGGCTCGCCCGACCAAATATTTTATTTGTTATATTTTAATTGTATTTGATTTATTTTAAATGTTTTTATTTGTATTTGATTTATTATATTTTTAAATGTATTTGATTTATTATATTTTTATTTATTTTTGTTTTAATATTTATTTTATTTTTTAAACGTATTGAATTTATTATATTTTATTTTAATAAAATAAAAAATTTATACTAGTCGGTAGGGCTTGGGCGGACTCAAGCCTACCAATTTTAAAGCGGGCGGGCTTGGACAAATTTTCAGCCCATATTTGGTCGGTCAGGCTCGGGCCTACCAATCAGACCAAAAATTTTTAGGCCTTACCAAACCAACTCTTACCCGGCCCGGCCCGGCCCATGCACACCTCTAGGGTGAAGGGATAATGAGTGGCAACACCACCATTTTTTTCCCCACCAAAAGCCACCTATTATTAGGCCATCATTAGGCCATAATTAGATTAAGAAAACATATTTAAATGGTTAAGGGATAAGGGGTGGTGGCATCGGTATTTTCTGCCAATATACTGGTGAAAACCGGGTTAAAATACGAGTTGAATAGCATGTGTTAGGCGGCACACAAGCGGGGAGTATATGTCAAATGACACCCAGGTGGAGGGCATACGACACCCAAGCCTAGAGTGGAGGGGCACTGTTAGGCGACACCGAGCCCTATTTAAACAATGTTTTATTGAATAGTTTAGCAGATAAGAAGGAAAAAGGAAAAAAATTGTAGAAAAAGAAAAAACAAAGAATAATTCGTAAGGTTATTACAATATTAATTGTATTTTTTACATTAGATTTTTTTCAAATAATTTATAATTATTTTTACAAATTTAGTATTGAAGATGGATAATCAATTCTTCGTATACATTTACTTTGATGGAGTAATTCTAACAATAATAATTGGATGTCTATTTGAATGTCACTAACAAATAACAATGAGATTTAATAGAAATGTGTCGGTTGATGATATGAAAGATAGGATCAATAAAAAAATTGTTAGATGTTGTGGGAGGAGGATGTCGAAACTATTCTAAAAATTCCCAGTTTTGATAAATCCTATCAAATTCACCGAGATGGAACTTGTCGATGATGAAGACGTGGAGACAATGGTCGCAGTTTATTGCCAAAATTAGAGTTTCTAGAAGCTTTTTGTATGAGATAGTTTTATAATATAAATTAGAAGTCCTTAAGTAGCAATTTGCCCAAATTATAATTTTTGGACAAAATTGGACATGAGTTAGTAAAATAGAAATTTTTAGGGAGAAGGGCATTTTGGTCATTTAATCAATTTAAATGATTAAAATGGGAAAAAGATGATAAAAATCTATTCATCTTCTTCCCTTTATTGTCGAAAATTTGAAGACTCCATAGCTAGGGTTCTTCATTTTTTTCAAGCTTGCGAGTAAGTTCATTTTAGCCCTGTTTTTAATATTCTTCGTATTTTTGAAGTTCTCATATTATGAATTAGCTATTTTTAGCTATAAAATGAGCTAGGATGCATGTTCAAAAATTTACTCATGAATGACATGCATGTTAAATGATGTTTTATGGAAGTTTATGAGAGTTTGAGGTTAGATAAACATCTTTTTCTAAGTGAATTTCATGAAAAATGATAGTATGAACTAATTTTTAATGGGTATGAAAATTGGTCATACATACTAGAAATAGTGAGAATTGATGATTGTTATAGTAGAGAAAATGAATCAGCTAAGCATGAAGTTTAAGAAAGTTTAATGATAATTATTTTACAAGCTTTGGGGTAAAAGTGAAAATATGAGAAAGTTTAGGGGTAAAATAGTAATTTTGCCAAAGTATGTGTTAAGGGCTAATTTAATCAATGTGATTATTAAATGAGTTGAATTATCATTATAGATCAAGAAAAACAAAGGCCGGATCGAAACCGAGGCAAGAACAAAGTCGAGGACTAAATTGTATATCTACATACATTTTGTATATTGAGGTAAGTTTGTCTGATTTCTAAGCTTCATGATTTTTATTATTGAATTGCTTAGTATAATGTACACTATTTTCATGGAATGTTTAATGTTATGTTAAACAAAGAAATCAATAAGATTAAGTATGAGCAAGTCCCGATTGAAGATGAATTTCCCAGGATACTCGATCTACCACATGAGATAAGAAAGTCCGTATATGACCAAGCCAAGGCATGGCATCGGCAATCAAGCAAGTTATTATGTAAGTCCAAGCCAAGCTTGGCATTGAACATATATCATGTAAGTCCAAGGCAAGCTTGGCATTGAAAAGCTATCAAGAGAAAGAAATCCCATGTAAGTCTAAGCCAAGGCATGGCATTGGTGAGAACAAGAAAGACTTCATATAAGTCCATGTCAAGACATGGCCTTGAAACCAAGATGAGATATTCCATGTAAGACCGTATCTAGGATATGGCTTTGGCATCAAGATATGTGGGATGAGATTAGTGTCCTCGGTTATTCACAGAAATTCATCGGGAAAATGAGTAAAGTTAAAATTAAATGACAAGAAAGATAAGTAAGCAAAACTATTATCAAGTTGGAAATGAGTATTATTCATGTTATGAATGATGAAGGAAAGATTATGATTATCATGTTAAAGTATACTGATCAATGTGATCAAGTGACACAGGTACCTTATTTATCCCACGGGGATGAAACTAGTAAGTATCATGAGATATGTATGAATCAATAAGAGTATGTAAGCTTTATAGCTGAAATCTATGATACAATTGTTTATGTCAAATGGTTTATATTAATCAAGTATGTTGCTATATGCATTATATACAAACTTACTAAGCTAAATGCTTATGTCTTTTATTCTTTCTTTCTATGAGTTCCGCCAAGCCAATTTCGTGGATCATCGTCATCGGAGCTCAGAGCACACTATCAATCGCTATTTTGGTATAGCCAAGTTATTTTACTAAGTATTGCATGTATAAGAAGCATTTGATTTTGAGAATATGTTCTAAGAAAAGCCAAAGTGTTGGCTATTAAGTTTATTATTCTTTTGCATATGGCTAAGTGATTGGCCAAAATTGACTAAGCATGTATGTTTATTGAGATCAATGAAGTATGTAGTATTGTATATGAAAAATGTATTGAATTGAGCATGAGTTTGGTCTTGATTTCAGGGTGGCAAAAAGGCTTGGTAAATAGCCTCTAAGTGCCCACACGGTTAGACACACGAGGGTGTGTCTAGGTCGTGCGTATCGTGCACCTTAGTGTTTTAAGTCAGAATAGGCCACGGGTAAATCCCACGGTAGTTTGTTTAGGTTGTGTGTGATACAGGGTCAGAACATGGGCGTGTGCCCCAAACCGTTTGAATAAGTCAGTATATCAAGGTATAGCACATGGTTTACATCCACGGACGTGTCAAGGTCGTGTGTAATTAGTCAGTGTCGACCACGGGTGGAAGACACAGGCATGTGTTAGGGGTACACGGGCGTGTCCCAAGTCACATGGGCGTGTGACCCTTGTTTTAGGGAAAAGTTTTCGTTTGAGTTTCGAAAGTTTCCAGATATGTGTTTAAGGCCTCGTAAGCCCATTAAATGTATGATTAGATTAAGAAAGAGAAGTTTTTAATTCGGAACAAAATTTTATAACCATAAGTACATGTTTTAAGTGACTTCAAGCATGGCAATGTCTCGTATCCAGTCTTAGCATCGGATTCGGGTGCGGGTGTTACATTTATCCAGAGGTCACAAATGTGGAAGATTCAAAAATTAGTTGGGCCTCATATATGCACTTCTATATGTATAATGCAAGATTACTACAAACTTGATGCTAAAACTATCTGCAACTGCATCATGCCAATGGTGAAGGACATGCCGACCATTCTTGTTTCGGTATTAATTATCAAAATGCAAGAATGATTCCAATACCGAGTGTGATACCAAAAAGCATGGATAGCTAAAAAGATGATCAATGAGCAGTTGTACGGAGATTGGGATGTGTCGTACAATGAACTACATGGGTGGATAGCCTCTATGCTAGAATACGTGCAAGGACTATTATTGAGTTACAAACATGACCTTATTACAGCCTAGGCGACCAATTATAATCGAGAAGAAGAATTTTCCAACGGATGTTCTAGACGTTTGATCCATGCATGCGAGTCTTTCCTTATTCCAATCCGCTTGTGCAGGTTGATGGAACCTGGCTATACGAAAAATATATGTAGATCCTACTTATTGCGATTGTACAAGATAAGAATAAGAACTTGCTCATGATAGTGCTTGCCATTGTGGACTTTGACAATACAAAATCATGGGAATTCTTTTTGACAAACTTGCGGACGTATATTGTTAGAGATGAAAATATTTGCATCATATCCTATGGATCAAAGGGACTTATTCCTGCGATTAGGTGTTCTGGTGTTCCATGAAGATCCGTTTACTGCATCCGACACATCACCTCTAACTTCCATCAAGACTACAAGAATGCAGACTGGTGGAAACAAGTAGTAAACATGGGTAAATTTTGATTTCAACTTGGTTTTTAAATGTTTTTAATACTATCAAAAATTAGTTTGAAAAGGTAACATGTCTTTTCGAAATACATATGCAACGTACAAGATAGAACAACACCGTTTTAGGAAAAGGTTGACTAGGTTTGAGGGTGATATGCACAGTGAAACGATACTCCTTTTTGAGAATGGTTGGGTACCATAGAGCCGTGGCAATAGGCTCAAATTTTTAATGACGGGTCTCGATATGGTCATATAACCACCAACTTCTAGAGGTGGTTCACTCCATCTTGAAGCGAACATGACATCTATTAATTTCATCTATTTTCTTAGCTACGTTCTACAGGTTGACAGCCTTAATACCAAAAATGGGGTTAAAACAAGTAAACCAGATGGAGGCGGGACATGTGTTTATCAATGAGGCCAGGAAGGCAATGGATGTGAACCGTCAGATAGCGGGGTCAATGAATGTAGAAATATATTCTTTACGGTTAGAAACTTTTCGAGTTATGGAGTCCATCGAGGACTCTGTATCCCACCTAAGTCCTACGCAGTTGATTTCTAGAATAGACGTTGTGATGCGGGAAGTTCCAGACACTTTGTTACCCTTGTACACACGTCGTTGCAACTTGTGCTCACACCTCGATCAATGCTAAAAAATATATCAACGATGTGTACACTCTAAAATGCACATTGCAAATTTGGGGAAATGGGTTCCCCCTCTTGCGTGAATTATTAACTTGAGAAGTGTAACAGTGCATTTTTCAGTGAAAATCAGAATAGTGATTTCGGGACCACAAATCCGATCCGAAAATAAAATTTATTTTTATTTTATTACATGGCCCATAATATCTTAGAAAAGTCATGTGAAAATTCTGATAATAAAATTTTACCGATTATGTTTAATTACGGGATGGACTAAATTGCATAAAATGTAAAAGTTGAATTCTAGTAGTTAGAAGGATTAAATAACTATGGAATTCAAAACTTGAGGTCCTTATATGGTAATTAGACCATTAAAGAAAAGTATGAAGATATTTTGATGACTCATCCATAGAAATTTAGAAAAAAGGCAAGGACTAAATTGGAATTTGAAATAATTTAATTAATTAAAAAGATGATAAAAGATATCGTCTTAATTTTCTCATCTTCTTCCCCAAAAATACATGGAAAACCTAGGAGAGAGAGAAGAAACTTTCATGGCTTAATTGGGTAAGTTTCCTTGTCCCGTTTTTAGTAATTTTGATATTTTTGAAACCGAGATAGCTTAATCTATCTATTTGGGGGATCAATTAGAAGAGTTATCAAAGCATAGAAATTAGTTCATGGATGTATATGTTGAAATTTTGAAATTTATGGTAGGAAGTGAAAGGTTGTTGATAGATAAACAACTTTTACAAAGTGATTTTTAATGAAAACATGATTTAGGGACTAAAATGTAAAGTTATGAAAATTGATGAAAAACTCTAAAATTTATAGAAAATATGTGCTATAAATTTTCTGTTGAAATTTTGGTTAGGCTTGGTATAGGGAGTAAATTGCATGAATTTCATTTTCCAAGCCTAGGGACGAAATTATAATTTATGAAAAAGTTAGGGGCAACATGGTAATTTTGCCTAGGACGTAAATTGAGTCCAAATGAATCTGAAATGTGTGAAATTGATGATTAAATTTATTTATATAGATCCAGACAACTCAAATTCGAGGTTAGATCAATGAAAGGAAAAGGTTTCGGATTAGTAGATTTTATACGCGAACCAGTGTCGAGGTAAGTTCGTGTAACTTAATCGAGCATGTAAATACGTTAACTTGAATGTTATGATTTTATGCAAAATGATTTGTATTTATGTGAATATTATAAATGTGTAAAATGATTATATGTTCGTAAATGTTGGAAAAAGGTAAAGTCTCGTTTGAATATTGAATTTCAATGGATAAATGTGATTGCCTTATAAAATGAGGTCCTCCATTTGTTGCTGACGAGATTTAGCTCAGACGAGTAATCCTATTGATCTCATTATAGAAATGATTTAGCTCGGACAGGTAATCCTGATATAATCCCTCTCGAACATATGTTACAATTAGGGTTTAACCTAGACTGGTAATTCTAATTAAGCCCTTCTGAGCATACGTTACATAAAGTATTTAGCGTGGACTAGTAATCCTAAACTACGGCATGTGGCTTGAGAGTGATTTGATTAAATGCTCTAAAAGGTACTCTTGAATAAGAATTGACGGGTTATTGAATTATACACCTTGAGTGTACTACTCGAGTATCCATCAAAATTTCAATGATTCAAAGGACAAAACTCTTGGCATGATGAGAGAATTATGAGATGAAATGATAATGTCTTGAAAGAATATTGTATGATGAGCTCATCGTGACTAACATGTTTGATTGGATGCATGTGTTTAGGCAATTTTGCCAAGCTGATGGAAAACATGATATTGTATGCTTAGATTTAATAAACGGGATTGGTAAGTTTAGTTTCGGTTATACGAACTTACTAAGCATATAATGCTTACTCTGTTTTATTTTCTCTTGTTTTATAGTGCTCGAAAGCTCACGAAGGTTGGAGATCATTGGAGCATCATCACACTATCCATTAGCTATTTTGGGTATATATAGTAAAATCATTTTGGTATAATGGCATGTATAGGCTAACTTGGCCATAGATGGCTTAAATATGTGGTTTGTAATCTAGCCATTGAAATGACTAGTAATGGTTGTTTTTGATGTACTTGTAATGTCATACTATGGTAGCTATATACATGTTAAATGGTTGTTCAAATTATTCCTATCATATGGAATATACCAAGGTAAGATTATAAACATGTATGCATGTAATGATATGCCATGTTGAATGATAGAGTTTGCTTAATTTGAATGCTTGAAACGGTTGGTATTTAGAAGTGAGTTTAAGTGCAGGCCATTGGTGTGATTTTGGCTGAAAAGTGAAGTTAGAAATGGCTTTATTTTGTCCATACAAGGGCGCGTGTCTAGAACGTGTGTGACACACGGCCTGGTACATAGGCGTGTGGTTAGGTCGTGTATCCCCTGCACCTTAAATTTTGAGAAACAGAATGCTCAGAATTTGGCATACGGGCAGAGACACTGACGTGTTCTCAGCCATGTGTGCTACACGACATAGAACACGAGCGTGTGCCTTGGCCATGTGAAACCTGCACCTAATTTTGAAAGATTTTAATTAACCACACGGCCTAGCAGATGAGCGTGTGGCATGGCCGTGTGCACATGTCAGAAAGTTATATGGGTACGAGCACAGCCCGCAGCACGAGCGTGTCCCTTGGACCACACGGGCGTGTGAGCCTTAAAACTTAAATTTTTTTGAAATTTTGCGAAAGTTTTTTAGAGTTTTCGATTAAGTCCCAAATTGATTCTAATGCTTATATTGGGCTTCGAGGGTCCATTTAAGGGTCGTTTTGAGTAATCTCAGAAAATGAATAATAATTGACATGATTTATCGATAAATGTTCTAAAAGTTTTGGTAATGCTCCGTAACTCTATTTTGGCAATGGATACGGGTTAAGGTGTTACATTTAGTGGTATCAGAGCTACAGTTTAGTCGATTCTTAGATTTAACGTAGCAAACATGAGTTTAGTTATACATGCCATTATATAATTTGCGATAGTGTGATGTCTCCTGATCATTTTCAATGTGCTTTTCATTTAGTAATGTCATCCAACCAAGCTAGAGCTGAATCCGTGTAAGCTGGGAGCAATACTTCAGCTTCAGTTCAAAGACTTGCATCTGCATCTGGTAGTGAAAGGCTCGTATCTGAGGGCCGAATTGAGGAGGCAAAATAGGCCTTCTTTAATTGATGAATGAATGGTTTACCGAGTACTTAAGAACAAACCCCGCTGTACAATGACCTCCTCCACCTGCTCATCAACTAGTTCCTGAGGTACCACAGGATGCTGAACTCGCTAGAACAATAAGCCTCCAGTGGATAAAATCCATAAGCATGGGGTGGAAGAATTTAGAGCTACCGCAGATGATGATTCGAAAAGGGATAAATTTTGGTCGGAAAATTTCATCCAGGTTTTTGATGAATTATCTTGTACTCCTGCTGAACGTTTGAAATGTGCAGTATCTCTACTGAAAGATACAACTTATCATTGGTGGAATACCATAACTTTAGTTGTACCGAGAGAGAACGTTACATGGGAATTCTTTTAGGTCGAATTCAATTGAGCAAATATGCCAGAGAATGGGTTCTAACTGAGGCTGAGATGTGTAAACGCTTTGAAGAGGGTTCAAAATGAAGATATCAAGTTATTGATCGGAATTCTTGAAATAAGGGAATTTGCGGAGTTAGCCGGTCGAGCACACAAAGCTGAGGAATTGAGTAAAGAAGAGAAACAAGTTGAAAGAGAGGCTCAAATTTTTGGAAAGAAGGATTATGAGTAAGTCATAATCATCTGCTTCTAAGAAAATAAAGAAGTATTATGATCGTGTTACTACCTCTACGGGGTATTCTGGAAAAGAGTGAGGCTCTTAACGCTCTAACCCGAGGTCTTTATCGCCATTTGTAACCAGTGTGGGTAGTGTCGGTAATCTCATACAAAAGTGCAAGCATTGCAACAAAGTTCATTTTGGGGAATGTCGTTTGAGAAGTGGAGCTTGTTACTGATGTGGTTCATTTGACTATTTTCTCAGAGATTGTCCAGGAAGAGTTGAAAAAGAAATAGAACTAGCTCCAAAGCCGAGTAATCCTATTTCGAGGGCAAATCACCCCGTCACCTCGGCAATGTTAGTGGTAGTCGAGGTACTACCAGGGATACAACAGTTAAATCTGAGGCACAAGCACATGCAAGAACATATGCTATTCGTGCTAGAGAAGATGCTTCTACACCAGACATTATTACTAGTACATTTTCTCTACTTGATACTGATATTACTGCTTTAATTGATCTTGGTTCCACACATTCATACATATGCACAAACTTAGTGTCTGTTAAAA
Organism: Gossypium rotundifolium; assembly: GCA_025506655.1. Taxonomy (NCBI): domain Eukaryota; kingdom Viridiplantae; phylum Streptophyta; class Magnoliopsida; order Malvales; family Malvaceae; genus Gossypium; species Gossypium rotundifolium. The sequence continues at coordinate 69,153,394 of CP106731.1, read as the reverse complement.
ATTTACCTGTTGAATTCACTGAATTTGTGGTTAAAGTTTCAAACCCCCTGGGCCAGTGTGTTATGGTGGATAAAGTCTGTAAAAACTACCTGTTGATGGTAAAAGGTTATTGCTTTTTTGTTGACTTGATGTTATTGCCATTTGATGAATCTGATGTGATTTTGGGAATAGATTGGTTAACCCAATATGATGCAGTGGTGAATTGTAAACAGAAATATATTGTATTGAAATGTCAAAGTGGTGAATTACTTCATGTTGAATCTGGTAAACTAGATGGATTACCTAATGTGATTTTTGCAATATTAGCATAGAAATATGTCAGAAAGGGTTACGATGCTTATCTCACATATGTGTTGGATACTAAAGTATCTGAGTCAAAGATTTAGTTAGTGTCGGTTGTATGTGAATTTCCTGATGTATTCCCAGAAGAATTACCTAGTTTACCACCGGATAGAGAATTGGAATTCTCTATAGACCTTGTTCAGGGTACAACACCGATATCTATAACACCTTACAGAATGGCTTTTACTGAATTGAAAGAGCTGAAAGTACAGTTGCAAGAATTGATTGACAGATGTTCTACTTAACCTAGTTTCTCACCTTGGGTTCTATTTGTAAAGAAGAAAGATGGATCGTTGAGGCTGTGCATTAATTACAGACAACTCAACAAAGTAGCAATAAAGAACAAGTATCCATTGCCTCGTATTGATGACTTGTTTGACCAGTTAAAATGTGCCATTATATTTTCAAAGATTGATCTTCGTTCTGGTTACTATCAACTACGGGTAAAAGATTCAGATATGCCAAAGACAGCTTTTAGAACCAGGTATAGACACTATGAGTTTCTTGTGGTACCATTCGGGTTGACAAATGCACCTACAGTGTTTATGGATCTGATTAATAGAATTTTTAGCTCATATTTAGACAAGTTTGTGGTGGTATTTATAGATGATATTTTGGTTTATTCGCAAGATAAAAATGAACATGAGGAGCATTTGAGAATAGTGTTGCAAACTTTGCGAGAGAAACAATTGTATGCCAAATTTAGGAAGTGTGAATTTTGGCTATGAGAAGATAGTTTTCTTGGGCATATAGTATCTGCTGAAGGTGTCAGGATAGACATGAATAAAATTTTAGCCATTGTTAACTGGAGCCACTGAAGAATGTATCTAAAGTCTGAAGTTTTCTAGGACTAGCTGGTTATTATTAGAGGTTTGTAAAAGGTTTTTCAATGATAGATTCTCCGATGACTTGTATATTGCAAAAAGATGTGAAATTTTAGTGGACTAATAAATGCCAGCAGAGTTTTGACAGATTAAATGCTTTATTGACTGAAGCTCCAATGTTAGTTCAGCCATAATCGGGTAAGGAATTTATAGTTTAGAGTGATGCGTCATTGAATGGTTTAGGCTATATTTTGATGCAAGAAGGTAAAGTAGTAGCCTACGCTTCAAGACAGCTAAAAGCACATGAAAGAAACTACCCGACACATGATCTTGAATTGGCAGCCATAGTTTTTGCATTGAAAATTTGGTTGCATTACTTGTTTGGTGAAAAATGTCACATATTCACTGATCATAAAAGAATGAAGTCACATAAATATTTGAATTTGAGACAGCGCAGGTGGCTTGAGTTATTGAAAGATTATGATCTGGTTATTGATTATCATCCGTGAAAAGCCAATGTGGTTGTTGATGCTCTGAGCAGAAAATCCTTATTTTCCTTGCGAGCTATGAATACTCGATTGTCATTATCTGATGATGGTTCAATTATAGCTGAGTTAAAAGCTAGATCCATGTTTTTGCAATAGATCTCTGAAGCTCAGAAAATGATAGTAAGTTGCAAGCAAAACAGATACAAAGTGAATCGACTCCTGACTTAGAATTTTAGATCGAGATCGATGATTGTCTGTTATTCAGAGACAGAGTATGTGTACTGAAATGTTCAAAACTAGTACAGAAGATTTTGAATGAAGCTCATAATGGTAACATGTCTATCCATCCTAGTAGTAATTAAATGTATAATGATCTGAAAAAGATGTATTGGTGGCCAGGAATGAAACGGGATATTTCTGAGTTTGTGTCTAAATGTTTGATATGTCAGCAAGTAAAAGCTAAACATTAGTTGCCTTCTGGACTATTACAGCCAGTTATGATATCAGAACAGAAATGGGAAAGAATTACCATGGACTTTGTATTGGGATTACCCATGTCTCCAAAGAAGAAAGATGCCATTTGGGTGATTATTGATCGCTTGACAAAGTCTACACACTTTATTCCTATACGTATGGATTATTCTTTGGACAGATTGGCTAAATTATATGTCTCTGAGATTGTTAGATTGCATGGAGTGCCTGTTTCCATTATTTCAAATAGAGACCCTCGGTTTACATCTCGATTCTGGAGTAAATTGTAAGAAGCTTTAGGTACTCAGTTACACTTTAGCACGACATTTCATCCACAAGATAGATGGTTAATCTAAATGTGTTATACAGATCTTGGAGGATATGCTTCGATGCTGTATACTTGAGTTTGAAGGTAACTGGGAAAAATATTTGCCTTTAGTTGAATTTGCTCATAATAACAATTATCAGTCTAGCATCAGAATGACACCATATGAAGCTTTGTATGGTCACAAATATAGAACACCATTGTTTTGGACATAACTCAGTGAGAAAAAGTTACACGGAGTTGACTTAGTCGTGAAACCGAGGAAAAAGTGAAAGTAATCCGGGACAGTTTGAAAGCAACCTCTAATCGTCAAAAGTCTTATATTGATCTTAAATAAAAAGAAATAGAATTTCAAGTCGGTGACAAAGTATTCTTGAAAGTATCACCTTGGAAGAAAGTTCTCCTGTTTGGTCATAAAGGAAAACTAAGTCCACGGTTCATTGGGCCATATGAAATTACAGAAAGAATTGGACCTGTTGCATATCAGTTAGCCTTACCACCAGAACTTGATAAGATTCATAACGTTTTTCATGTGTCTATGCTATGGCGATATCAATCCGATCCTTCACATGCTATCTCTTCGACAGAGGTAGAGATTCAACTTGATATATAGTGAAGAATCAATCAAAATCTTAGCTCGAGAAACAAAAGAGTTAAGAAATAAAAAAGTAGCTTTAGTAAAAGTTCTTTGGCAACGACACGGTATAGAAGAGGCTACCTGGGAACCAGAAGATACTATGAGGAAGCAATGCTTGAATCTTTTTACTAGTAAGATTTTCGAGGATGAAAATTCTTAAGGGGGAGAGTTGTAACAACCCATTTTTCAGTGAAAATCGGAACAATGGTTTCAGGACCACAAATCTGATTCAAAATAAAATTTTATTTTATTTTATTACATGGTCCGTAATATGTTAAAAAGTCTTGTGAAAATTGTGATAATAAAATTTTACCGATTATGTGTTTAATTACGGGATGGACTAAATCGCATAAAATGTAAAAGTTAAATTCTAGTAGCTAGAAGGATTAAATAGCTATGGAATTAAAAACTTGAGGTCCTGATATGGTAATTAGACCATTAAAGAAAAGTATGTAGATATTTTGGTGACTTATCCATGGAAATTTAGAAAAAGGGTAAGGACTAAATTGGAATTTGAAATAATTTAATTAATTGAAAAGATGATAAAAGATATCATCTTATTTTTCTCATTTTCTTCCCCAAGAATACTTGGAAACCTTAGGAGAGAGAAAAGAAACTTTTATGGCTTAATTGGATAAGTTTCCTTGTCCAGTTTTTAGTAATTTTGATATTTTTGAAATCGAGATATCTTAATCTATCTATTTGGCGGATCAATTTGAAGAGTTATCAAAGTATGGAAATTAGGTCATGAATGTATATGCTGAAAATTTGAAATTTATGGTAGAAAATGAAAGGTTGTTGATAGATAAAAAAAACTTTTACAAAGTGATTTTTAATGAAAACATGATTTAAGGACTAAGATGTAAATTTGTGAAAATTGATGAAAAATTTTGAAATTTATAGAAAATATGTGCTGGAAATTTTATGTTGAAATTCTGGTTAGGCTTGGAATAGGGAGTAAATTGCATGAATTTCATTTTCTGAGCGTAGGGTGAAATTGGAATTTATGAAAAAGGTAGGGGCAAAATAGTAATTTTTTCTAAGACTTAAATTGAGTCCAAATGAATATGAAACGTGTGAAATTGTTGAATAAAGTTATTTATATAGATCCGAACAACACAAATTCGAAGTTAGATCGAGGAAAAGAAAATGTTTCGGATTAGTAGATTTTATACGCGAACTAGTGTCGAGGTAAGTTCGTGTAACTTAATCGAGCATGTAAATATGTTAACTTGAATGTTATGATTTTATGCAATATGATTTGCATTTATGTGAATATTATAAATGTGTGAAATGACTGCATGTTCGGAAATGTTGGAAAAAGGGTAAAGTCTAGTTTGAATATTGAGTTTCGATGGATAAATGTGATTGCCTTATAAAATGAGGTCCTGCATTTGTTGCTGATGGGATTTAGCTTAGACAAGTAATCCTATTCATCTCATTATAGAAAGGATTTAGCCGGATGGGTAATCTTGATATAATCCCTCTCGAGCATATGTTACAATTAGGGTTTAACTTGGATTGGTAATCCTAATTGAGCCATTCTTAGCATACGTTACATAAAGGATTTAACTTGGACTGGTAATCTTGAAATGCGGTTTGTGGCTTGAGAGTGTGTTGTTTGATTAAATTTCCTAAAGGGTACTCTTGAATAAGAATTGACGGGTTATTGAATTGTACACCTTGAGTGTACTACTCGAGTATCCATCGGAATTTCAATGATTCAACGGACAAAACTCTTGGCATGAGGAGATAATTATGAGATGAAATGATACTGTCTTGAAAGATTATTGCATGATGAGCTCATCTATGTTTACTTGATATATATAAAAATTTTGTGACTAACATGTTTGATTGGTTGCATGTGTTTAGGCAATTTTGCCAAGCTGATAGAAAACATGATATTGCATGCTTTGATTTAATAAACGAGATTGGTAATTTTAGTTTTGGTTATACAAACTTACTAAGCATGTAATGCTTACTCTTTTTTTATTTCCCTTGTTTTGTAGTGCTTGGAAGCTTGCGAAGGTTGGAGATTATTGGAGCATCGTCACACTATCCACTAGCTATTTTGGGTATATATAGTAAAATTATTTTAGTATAATGGCATGTATAGGCTAACTTGGCCATAGATGGTTTAAATATATAGTTTGTAATCTAGCCATTGGAATGGCTAGTAATGGTTATTTTTGATGTACTTGTAATGTCATACTATGGTAGCTATATACATGTTAAATGGTTGTTCAAATTATGCCTATCATATGGAATATACCAAGGTAAGATTATAAACATGTATGCATGTAATGATATGCCATATTGAATGATAGAGTTTGCTTAATTTGAATGCTTGAAATGGTTGGTATTTAGAAGTGAGTTTAAGTGCAGGTCATTGGTGTGATTTTGGGTGAAAAATGAAGCTAGAAATGGCTTTATCACAAGGGGCCTTGTGTCTAAACCGTGTGTGACACACGGCCTGGTACATTGGCGTGTGGTTAGGCCGTGTGTCCCCTGCATCTTAAATTTTGAGAAACAAAATGCTCAGAATTGAGCACACGAGCAGAGACACGGGCGTGTTCTTAGTAGTATGTGCTACACGGCCTAGAACACGGGCATGTATCTTAGCTGTGTGAAACCTGCACCTAATTTTGAAAGATTTTAATTAACCACACGGCCTAGCACACGGGCGTGTGGCCTGGCTGCAGCACAAATCGAGAGTTACAGGCATTTAACACGACCCATGAAGACGGCATGTCCTGTGGTCACAGGCGTGTCCCTTGGACCACACGGGCATGTGATCCTTGTAACTTAGAAAATTTTTGAAATGTCGCGAAAAAATCTTAGAGTTTTCAATTTAGTCCCGACTTGATTCTAATGCTTATATTGGGCCTCGAGGGTCCATTTAAGGGTTGTTTTGAATAATATCGAAAATGAACAGTGATTGACATGATTTATCTGTAAATGTTCTGAAAGCTCTGGTAATGCTCCGTAATTCTGTTCTGACAATGGGTATGGGTTAGGGGTGTTACAGAAAGTGCTTCTGTTGACTTTTGAGCTTGTCCTAGACAAGAGGTTACATAGGAAGTCGAAAGGTTGCCCGTAAGTCATCAAGATCCATGGTGAAATGGACATGAGGGAGAAAACCAACCCCAAACATTGTTATTTGTGCAGAACAACTGGTCATAATCGGACTAAATTCTCGCATGGAACCTATCATATTGGACAATTGTCTCGATCAAGTGGAATATGAATTAATGTACTCTATGTTCAAACTTTTATTAATTCTTTTTATTATGATGGAATTTTCATATTCATATTTTAGGAACAACATAACTATATTACATCTATAAACAAAACTTTGGCATCATATTGTTTTAAAAAAAGTCGAAAGTTTATTCATAAAAAATTAAGTCAAAAGTTGTGTCGTGAAATGTAATCTTTGTTGAATTAATAGTATTTATTAATTATATGTTTTCATTTCGTAATCATTAAAATTAAAAAGATTTAAAACAATAATTTACTATAATTTTACTAATACAAACTTGAAATTTTAAATTACAATTACAAACTAGATGCAATAAAGATAATGTTACATGTGCTAAAATTGATAGTTCAATGGTGTCATCCGAAGGGTAAACTGTTGTGGTGCTTGACGTTGGCGTTGAGGGTGCTTACGAAAAAAATTGTTATCCTCACCCAGAACATCGTTCATAGTATCCATTGACAAACCTTGGGGTGTGCTAAACATACACGAAAAATCATATATTCCAAAGGTCTGCTTGAGAGGGATGGAGTACTGGCGTAGTAACGAGCTGAAGATATCAAACATTATCGATGATCTCGGATCTAGATGATTAGAATTGGAACTGAGAATCTCTGACTGATATGCGTAGCCTGATGAGCCCAGAAAATAATTATCTACCACCAAGTCTAGATGATAAGAACTACCCCCAAATTGTATATAAGACTGCTCGAGTTTGGGCTTCGGCTACGATTCGGGTGCAAGAGGTAGATGTGTCAGGCGATGGGAGAGGTGCCCTTGTCATTGCATGTGTAACACCCCATACCCAAGTCCGATGCTAGGACTGGATATGAGACATTACCATATATGACTCACTTAGACATACCCTTACGGCTGTGAAATTTTGTTCCGAATTAAAAACTTCTCTTTCTTAGACTAATCATACATTTCATGGGCCTACGAGGCCTTAAGCCCTTATCCGAAAACTTTCTGGACTTAATCGGAAACTCTTCTTTGAAGCAGAGTCACACACCCATGTGAGTTGGGACACGCCCGTGTACCCTTGGACACGCCCATGTCTTCCAACCGTGGGGAGTTACTGACTATATTCACACGCCTTGACATGCCCGTAGGCTTAGACCATGTATTATTCCTTGATATACTGACTTGATCACACGGTCGGGGCACACGCCCATGTATCCTGGCCGTGGGGGTTTTACAATTTCATGGACAAGGTGCAAACTTCACATGGCCTGGGTACACGCCCATGTGTTGGCCATGGCTTTCACATGGTTTGACCCACGACCGTGCGTCACACTAGGTGGATAAATTAGCAGGCTATATACCAAGTCATTGCTTCCCTAAAATGCACATTCTCATATCTGAAATAATCAGTTTCTATCTCATAAGCAAGTCTAAGAACTCATTTCCATCATACAAGGTAAAAAAAAAAAGCATTCACTTCATGAATATCATCTTCATTGAAAGAAAGAGTTTTCCAAGTATTTGCCTAACCTATAAAACCATACACAAAATGACTTACAAAACAAACACTTTAACTAACAATTATGACTTGACAAAATACTCTAGTCCTATACATTCTACACTCAAAAGAAGTCTAAAATTGTTATGACAAAGTGTTGTCGATAGTGTGATTTCTGAACTCCTGCAGTCACGATACTCAAGTTATCTTGGCAATACTACAAAGAAGAAGGGCAATGAAAAAGGGGTAAGCATAAAGCTTAGTAAGTTGCATGGAAATAAATAGAAATTGTAATACTCATAAAAATAATTAATCAATGGTATTACTGACCATACACAAGTCAAAACTACTTGATCTTACTTACTTACGATTGCCCTTATCTAGCACATACCCTGCCACATATCGAGCCAATTTCTCGTGACTCAATCATTAGTATATGTATTCATTCATTCGTAGGACCCAAATATCATTCACATTTCTACTTTTAAATTCATCCGCTTATCCCACCATGCATAGGGAATAATCAAAGGCGTGTTTTTTTATAATCACTACAATAAGTGTAAAACCACTGCCACACTCTTGAGGTGGTCTTATACGGAGACTCCTCTAGGTAATAATGCCATATCCCAGACATGGTCTTATATAGGATTACCCCTCGGTGCTAATGCCATATCCCAGATATGGTCTTACATTAGCTCTCATCTCAATGCCGATGTCATGTTCCAAACATGGCCTTACACTGGCTCTCGTAATGTGGCCGATGCCATGTCCCAGACATGGTCTTACACTAACCCTCATAATATGGCCGATGCCATGTCCCAAACATGGTCTTACACTGGCACTCATAATGTGGTTGATGCCATGTCCTAGACATGGTCTTACACTGACCCTCATAATGTGGCCAATGCCATCTCCCAGACATGGTCTTACACTGACCCTCATAATGTGGCCGATGCCATGTCCCAGACATGGTCTTACACTAACCCTCATAATGTGGTGATAGCATTCTTCGTATTCGTCATAGTCCATTAGGACTTCAATATCATATTCACATAAGTTTCTCAATTTATTGAAGTATCATGCATCCTCAATTATGCTAATATAATATTGCATTAATTCACATACAACTTACCTCGTTTTCAAAATGAGCTAGTTCTTCGGTTTAGTCTACGACTTTATCCTTTCCCGATCGAGGTGAATTCTCGTCTCCTCTTGCTCTATAATATCAAATTAGCTCATTTTAATCGCCACATTAACATAAGCATCTCAATAATCATGCTTAATTAAAATTACCATTTTACCCCTAAATTTTGGCAAAATGACCTTTTTTCCACTAGGCTCGAAAATTAATTCTAATCACATTTTTATCCCCAACAAGCCTAGGTAAACATTTAATGCTCTTAAAGCTATCATCATAAATCAACATTTCACATACATACTACAAAATTTATAACCTTTTCATTAAGGTCCTATTTGGTGTTATCATGCTAACACTCTTTTCAAAAGTTGTTCATCTAACAACTAAGACTCAAGTTCTTCCTTAAAAATGTAGAAAATAACTAAGGTAGCTCTCATGGTAGAACTCTAAACTTTTCACAACATTGCATAATAGTCCACTCATTTGAAAGCTTAAGCTCTAAGGGTCTCAAAAGTACAATTATTTTCAAGAAAAGTTCACTAGAACACTTACTTGAATAGATGAGAGCTTGCTGAAATTTTGAAGGTTATACCCTTTATTTTTTTGCTAATTTTCGGTGGAAGATGATAGGAGAAAAGATAATAACTTTTCTCTCCTTATTTTATTAATACAAGTCAAATTAGTCCATCTACAACTACTAACTTTGACTAAGATTGACAAATCTTGTCTTCATGTTCTCCTATGGCCGGCCAAGATTCTTCCAAAGGATAAATTGCCTTTTAAAGACCTTCCATTAATATTCCATGTCCATTTGCTACTTTTGACAAAAAGAATGGAACTTTTGCACTTTATGCGATTTAGTCCTTTTTCGCGATTAAACATGAAATCACTAAAATTAAAGTACCAAAATTTTAATTCTCACATGCTATCATGTTCTAACTCATAATATAACATGAAAATAAATTCTCAAATCTCAAATTAGTGATACCGAGATCACTATTCTGACTAGCCCCTAAATCGAGCTGTTACAATTCTCCCCCTTAAGGATTTTCGTCCTCGAAAATCTTACTAGTGAAAAGATTGGGGTATTGGTTTCTCATCATTTCCTCGGACTCCTATGTAGCCTCTTCTATTTCGTGCCTTTGCCATAGGACTTTCACTATGGCTATGTTTTTATTTCTTAACTACTTGACTTCACAAGCCAATATTTTAACTGGTTCTTCACCATAAGTCAAGTCTGGTTGTATCTCAACCTCTGTCGGCTCTATAACATGTGAAGGGTCTGAATAGTATCGACGTAACATAGACACATGAAAGACGTCATGAATCCTTTCCAGCTCAAGTGGCAAGGCTAACCGGTATGCTACCAATCCTATCCTTTCAGTAACTTCATAAGGTCCGATAAAGCGCGGACTCAATTTGCCCTTCCGGCCAAATCTAAGGACTTTCCTCCAAGGTAATAACTTCAAGAGCACCTTATCATCGATTTTGTATTCTATCTCTTTCCTCTTTAAATCTGAATAGGACTTTTTTCTATCTGAGGTGACTTTTAGGCAGTTACGAATCACTTTTACTTTCTCTTCAGTTTCCTTAACCAAGTCAACCCGTGTATCTGTTTCTCTCTGAGTTCTGACCAATACAAGGATGTTCGACACTTACGTCCATACAATGCCTCATAAGGCGCCATCTTAAAACTTGACTGAAAACTGTTGTTGTAAGTGAATTCCACCAATGGTAAGTATTTCTCCCAACTATCATGGAATTCCAAAACACAACATCTAAGCATGTCTTCAAGTATCTGAATTACTCTCTCTGACTGTCCATCAGTTTGTGGAAGGAAGGTGGTATTGAAACTTAATTTCGTGCCCAAAGCTTCTTGCAGTTTTGTTTAGAATCGTGACGTAAATCTCGGATCTCTATCTGAAATGATTGAAAATGGTACACCATGAAGTCTTACTATCTCCGACATGTACAAGTCCACCAATTTATCAAGTGAATAGTCGACTCAAACTGGTATAAATTGGGCTGAATTAGTGAGTCTATCAACCACTACCCAAACTATATCTTTCCTCTTGGGAATCAACGTAAACCCGTCATGAAATCCATAATGATACGGTCCCACTTCCACTCAGGAACCATAATAGGCTAAAGTAAACCCGAAGGTACTTGATGTTCAGCCTTTAATTGCAGACAAATCGGGCATTTTGATACAAACTCAGAAATATCCTTCTTCATACCTAGCCACCAGTACCATTTCTTCAAATCTTGGTACATCTTTGTGCTGCCTGGATGCACATTCAAACATCCGTTATGAGCTTCCTGTAAAATTTTGTGAATAAGCTCATCATTCCTGGGTACATAGGCCCAATTTCGAAATGTCAAACATCCATCAGAATTTACTCGAAAGCCTAACTCAACGCTCGACTCACATAAAGCTCTTTTGGCTTGCAAACTGTTATCATCCTTCTGAGCTTCGCAAATCTCTTGAAGGAATAATTGTTTAGCCATCAACTCAGCTAATTCAGATCCATCATCTAACAAGGTCATCTGGGTGCTCATAGCTTTTAGTACAAACAATGATTTTCTGCTCAAAGCATCGGCTACTACATTTGCATTCCACGGATGGTAGTCAATTACTAGCTCATAATCTTTAATCAACTCTAACCATCTTTGTTGCCTCAAATTTAGTTCCTTTTGAGTCATCAAATATTTTAGGCTCTTGTGGTTGGTAAAAATCTGACACCTTTCACCATATAAATGATGCCTCCAAATTTTCAATGCAAACACGATTGTGGCCAACTCTAACTCATGAATCGGGTAGTTATTCTTGTTTGGCTTTAACTGTCTAGAGGCGTATGCAATCACTTTACCCTCTTGCATAAGTACATAGCCTAAACCATTCAAGGACGCGTCACTGTAAACCATGAATTCTCTTCCCAGCTTAGGTTGCACCAAAATAGGAGCCTCATTCAACAGTGTCTTCAATTTCTCAAAACTGTATTGACATTCCTCTATCCAAATGAATTTTACATCTTTCTACAGAAGTCTTGTCATCAGTGTAGCTATCACGGAAAACCCCTTAACAAAATGCCTATAGTAGCCGGCTAGGCCTAGAAAACTCCTTACTTTATTACGTTCCTCGGTGGTTTCTATTCAACAATTGCTGAAATCTTATTCGGGTCGACTCTAATCCCATCTCCAGAAACAATGTTCCTTAGAAATCCCACTTCCTTGAGCCAAAATTCACTCTTACTAAATTTGGCATACAATTGTTTCTCTCTCAAAACTTGTAGAAATATACTCAAGTGCTCAGCATGATCATTCTCATCTCGAGAGTAGATCAGTATGTCATCGATGAAGACCACAACAAATCTATCCAAATACGGTCAAAAAATACGATTCATCAAATCCATGAAGATAGCAGGGGCATTCATTAGACCAAAAGGCATGACCAAAAATTCATAGTGGCTGTACCTAGTTCTAAATACGGTCTTCGGCACATCCGAATCCTTAACTTTCAACTGATAGTACCCCGACCTCAAATCTATCTTAGAAAATATTATAGCTCCCTTCAATTGGTAAAATAGATCGTCGATCTTTGGTAACGGGTACTTATTTTTCACTGTCACCTTGTTGAGTTGCCGATTGTCTATACATAGTCTCATGGAACCATGTTTCTTCTTCACGAATAGGACGGAGCCCCCATGGAGAAAAACTCAACCTCACGAAACCCTTATCCGTTAATTCTTGCAACTGTGCTTTTAGGTCTTTTAGCTCGGTTGGAGCCATTCTATAGGGGGCAATAGAAATAGTGGCGATGCCTGGAACTAATTTGATCCCAAATTCAATCTCTCTATCTGGAGGTAATCCTGGCAACTCCTTTGGGAAAACATCTAGGTAATCGCATACTATGGGTACTGACTCAATTTTCAATTCAGTCTCTTTAGTGTTCAACACAAAGGTAAGATAAGCCTCATACCCCTTCCGTGTGTACCTCTGAGCCGACATGGTTGATATCATTATTTGTGATCCATCCGGTTTATCTAACTCAACACGAATAAAATTTTCATTTTCATCTTTCAACTCAATATGCTTCTTTCCACAGTTCACAATTACCTTATGATTAACTAACCAATCCATCCCGAGGATGACATCAAACTTGTCAAACGATAATAACATAAGTCAACCGGGAAATAATGGCCTTTAATCATCAAAGGACACCCTTTACAAACTCTATCAACCAACACAAACTTACCTAAGGGATTTGACATTCTTATAATGAATTTAGTAGACTCTATAGGCATGCTCATGCTAGAGACTAATTTCATGCATATGTACGAGTGAGTAGATCCCGGGTCAATTAAAGCTATAACACGAGTATTATGGAGAGAAAATATACCTGTGATTATGTCGGGGGAAGATGCCTCCTCACGAGCATGAATGGCATATGTCCTCGCCGGTGCTCTACTCTCAATTTTAGCAATTCGCTCTTTAGGTGGATTCTTGTTTCCCATCTCCATCCCCGGGTTTTTCAATGGTCTTCCCTTTGTGGTACTTTCTGATCTCACATTCTGAGGCCTTCATTTCTCATCCACCTTGGGACAGTTTCTGATAAAATGGTCCAAGGACCCACATTTGAAATAACCTTTCTCATTAGCTCTGCACTCACCAAAATGGTGCCCGCTACACTGAGGGCATTCCGGTCTATTTGGTCGGACGTTGCCCACACTAGCAACTGATATAGTTTGCCCTTTTGATTCCGAGAATCGCTTGCCCTTATTTTGGGTTGAAAACCCCACTGAAGGGACTGATCGAGTAGTAAAATCCCTCGATTTCTTAGTTGAGGATTGGTGAGACTTGTTCAGTTGTCTCTTCTTCGAGTCACGAGACTCGTACTCAGCTCTTCTCTTATCTCTGGCCAACTCTTTAGCTTTACAGCCCTATCCACCAACACTACGAACTCCTTTAATTTGAGAACTCCTACGTATAGGCGGATATCTTCATTTAATCCATCCTTGAACCTCTTACACATGATGGCCTCGATAGACACGCACTCTCTTGCATACTTGCTAAGCCTTACAAACTCCCGTTCGTAGTCGGTCACTGATATACGGCCTTGTTTCAATTCTAAGAACTCCTTTCTCTTGTGGTCGATGAACCTCTGGCTAATATACTTCTTCCGGTACTCCTCTTGGAAGAATTCCCAACTGACTCTCTCCCTTGGCACCACCAACACCAAGGTGTTCCACCATCGGTAGGCTGAATCTCTCAGGAGAGATACCGCACTTTAAGCACTCCTCAGGCATGCAGGATAACTCATCGAATCCCGAATGGTGTTCTCGAGCCAGAATTCTACTTTCTCCGGGTCATCATCCTTATTCGCCTAAAATTCCTCGGCACCCTATTTTCGGATCTTATCCACTAGAGGCCTTTCTCTTCTCACTACCTCAACTACTTGAGGAGCTACTAGAGCAGGTTGAGGAATAGGTGAGGGCGGAGGGGGCTGAGCATTGGGCTTTGCTCGGGTATGCTCAGTATACCAGTTGTTCATCATATGGAGAAAAACTTCTCAAGCTTTATCTCCCTAACCCAAGGTCTTGGGTCTACTATTAGTTGGCGCGGTCCCTTGAACGAGTGCCGGCGCATTACTCGCAGCATCATCAGCTGCAGTTCGATTAGGATCTGAATCCATCTACTATACGTCAGGAGCCATCACACTATCATTACTCAAACACTCTTACATGTGGCATGTATAGCTAGACGCGTACTTACGCTACGTTAGTCCTAGAACTGACTAAACCATAGCTCTGATACCACTAAATGTAACACCCCATACCCAAGTCCGATGCTAGGATTGGATGCGAGACATTACCATATATAACTCACTTAGACATACTCTTACGGCTGTGAAATTTTGTTCGACTTAAAAACTTCTCTTTCTTAGACTAATCATACATTTCATGGGCCTACGAGGCCTTAAGCCCTTATCCAAAAACTTTTTGGACTTAACCGAAAACTCTTCTTTGAAGTAAGTTCACACGCCCATGTGACTTGGGACACGCCCATGTCTTTCAACCGTGGGGAGTTACTGACTATATTCACACGGCCTTGACATGCTTGTATGCTTAGACCGTGTATTATTCCTTGATATACTGACTTGACCACACGGTCGGGGCACACGCCGTGTATCCTAGTCATGGGGGTTTTACAATTTCATGGACAAGGTGCAGACTTCACACGGCCTAGGTACACGCCCATGTGTTGGCCGTGGCCTTCACACGGTTTGACCCATGACCATGCATCACACTAGGTGGATGAATTAGCAGGCTATATACCAAGCCATTGCTTCCCTAAAATGCACACTCTCATACTTCATCTCAAATAATCAATTTCTATCCCATAAGCAAGTCTAAGAACTCATTTCCATCATACAAGGTAAAAAAAAAAAAACATTCACTTCATGAATATCATCTTCATTGAAAGAAAGAGTTTTCCAAGTATTTGCCTAACCTATAAAACCATATACAAAATGAATACAAAATAAACACTTCAACTAACAATTATAACTTGACAAAATACTCCAGTCTTATACATGCAATACTCAAAACAAGTCTAAAATTGTTATACCAAAGTGTTGTCGATAGTGTGATTTTTGAACTCCTGCAGTCACGATCCTCAAGTTATCTTGGCAATACTACAAAGAAGAAGGGCAATGAAAAAGGGGTAAGCATAAAGCTTAGTAAGTTGTATGGAAATAAATAGCAATTGTAATACTCGTAAAAATAATTAATCAATGGTATTAGCTGACCATACACAAGTCAAAACTACTTGATCTTACTTACTTACGATTGCTCTTATCTAGCACATACCCTGCCACATATCGAGCCAATTTCTCGTGACTCAATCATTAGTATCTGTATTCATTCAATCGCAGGAACCAAATATCATTCACATCTCTACTTTTAAATTCATCCGCTTATCCCACCATGCACAGGGAATAATCAAAGATGTGTTTTTTTATAATCACTACAATAAGTGTAAAACCATTACCACACTCTTGAGGTGGTCTTATACGGAGACTCCTCTAGGTAATAATGCCATATCCCAGACATGGTCTTATATGGGATTACTCCTCGGTGCTAATGTCATATCCCAAATATGGTCTTACATTAGCTTTCATCTCAATGCCGATGCCATGTTCCAAACATGGTCTTACACTAGCTCTCGTAATATGGCCTATGCCATGTCCCAAATATGGTCTTACACTGACCCTCATAATATGGCCGATGCCATGTCCCAGACATGGTCTTACACTGACCCTCATAATATGGCCGATGCCATGTCCTAGACATGGTCTTACACTGAACCTCATAATGTGGCCGATGCCATGTCCCAGACATGGTCTTACACTGACCCTCATAATGTGGCCGATGCCATGTCCCAGACATGGTCTTACACTGACCCTCATAATGTGGCCGATGCCATGTCCCAGACATGGTCTTACACTGACCCTCATAATGTGGTGATAGCATTCTTCGTATTCGTCATAGTCCATTAGGACTTCAATATCATATTCAAATAAGTTTCTAAATTTATTGAAGTATCATGCATCCTCAATTATGCTAATATAATATTGCATTAATTCACATACAACTTACCTCGTTTTCAAAATGAGCTAGTTCTTGGTTTAGTCTACGACCTTATCCTTTCCCCGACCGAGGCGGATTCTCATCTCCTCTTGCTCTATAATAGCAAATTAGCTCATTTTAATCACCACATTAACATAAGCATCTCAATAATCATGCTTAATCAAAATTACCATTTTACCCCTAGATTTTGGCAAAATGACCTTTTTGCCCCTAGACTCAGAAATCAATTCTAATCACATTTTTATCCCCAACAAGACTAGGTAAATATTTAATGCTCTTAAGGCTATCATCATAAATCAACATTTCACATACATACTACAAAATTTATAACCTTTTCATTAAGGTCCTATTTGGTGTTCTCATGCTAACACTCTTTTTAAAAGAACACTCTTTTTAAAAGTTGTTCATCTAACAACTAAGACTCAAGTTCTTCCTTAAAAATACAACAAATAACTAAGGTAGCTCTCATGGTAGAACTCTAAACTTTTCACAACATTGCATAATAGTCCCCTTATTTGAAAGCTTAAGCTCTGGGGGTCTCAAAAGTACAATTATTTTCAAGAAAAGTTCACTAGAACACTTACTTGAATAAATGAGACCTTGCTGAAATTTTTGAAGGTTTCTACCCCTTATTTGTTTCTAATTTTTGGTGGAAGATGATAGGAGAAAAGATGATAACTTTTCTCTCCTTATTTTATTAATACAAGTTAAATTAGTCCACCTACTACTACTAACTTTGACTAAGATTGACAAATCTTGTCTCCCATGTTCTCCTATGACCGACCAAGCTTCTTCCAAAGGCTAAATTTCCTTTTAAAGATCTCCTATTAATATTCCATGGCCATTTGGTACTTTTAACAAAAAGAATGGAACTTTCGCACGTTATGCGATTTAGTCTTTTTTTCGCGATTAAACATGAAATCGCTAAAATTAAAGTACCAAAATTTTAATGCTCACATGCTATCATGTTATAACTCATAATATAACATGAAAATAAACTCTCAAATCTCGTATTAGTGATCCCGAGATCACTATTCTGACTAGCCCCTAAATTGGGCTGTTACAGCATGTGTAGAGGGACTAGCATCGATTGTCCACCAAATAAATACGGTTTCCCATCCTCAACGTACCAACACTTGTAGTTCTCCGAGGGCCACAAAATCAAAAGAAAAATCCATTTGAGGTCTCCACTCAATATGGTCATTCTACAATACAATATATTCTTCATGCTTTAATGCCCAATCTTTGCTTGTTTCCCCTTTTATTAATTTTGTGAACATCCCCCAAAACTCTGTGGAACATCCGAAATATCTCGTATTCACCCAAACTATCGCAATACTCGATCCCCGTTGCACCACTCGATTGTTGAAAAATTCAGCAAGAGTGCGTTAATGCACCACAAGTGTGAGTGGATATGAGCAAACAGGGGAACAATAGATGCAATGTCTGGGATGGAATATGACATCCAGATGAGTTGCATAATTAATAACATGGTTATAATAACACAAGTAAAATAACATAAATAAAATAATTACATGTCATGAATATTAGAAAAATCACTCGCTCCCCGATGTGTGTCTCAATCATCTATCGGTAAATCGAAAGTGTATGTGACCTCCTGATACTCGGAGAAGTACTCAATCTACGAAAATATTAATTGGTTAGAAAAAATTTTCATAAAAAAAAAAAGAAAAATTTCATAAACCTATTCACAAGTGGGAAGGCATATATTTGGTGACTAACTAATGCCAAAAAGGGCACCCTGTGTAGTGCCAAGGATTGCAACAAGATAAGGCACTCGCCTATGTTCACAGAATGGTGCTTTATCGCCCGACAAAGCTCACAATACAATGTTGCTACTACTGCTGAGCC
Source organism: Gossypium rotundifolium (assembly GCA_025506655.1). Taxonomy (NCBI): domain Eukaryota; kingdom Viridiplantae; phylum Streptophyta; class Magnoliopsida; order Malvales; family Malvaceae; genus Gossypium; species Gossypium rotundifolium. Next base: position 69,134,927 of record CP106731.1, on the reverse strand, counting down.
CTAACTGTACAAACAGATAATTGTCAAATCAGATAAGAAGGGTAAGTATCAAAGGGACCTTGTTGTTATTTGCATCTAGCATGAGTACACCCCCTATCAGATGTATTATATATGCTCGAGCGGCGCACATCACCTTCCACTCAATGGCAGTACTCGATAAAGTTTTGGAATTTCCTTTCAACCATGAAAATCTCAAACTTGAACATTTATCTCTACCATCACCGAGTGAGCATCCTAGTAAGTGATAACAAAGCGCAACTGGTTCGGACACTGTACTTGCACTTGTGACTACACTTATGTCGATTAGGAGCCCGATTTGCAGTGCAACATCTTCCAGAGTAGTGATGCACTCCCCACATGACAAATGAAATGTATGGGTCTCCGGGTGCCACTGTTCAACAAAGCGGATATCAAGTTGCACCTTAAATCGAACATGCAGATCAATGTTGTTGATCTGAATCTGGATGCCTCCAAGTATGGCATAAGACATTCATCCGGTTGATAGCCCTGACACAGGTGCAACTGTTCAACAAAGCAGATATCAAGTTGCACCTTAAATCGAACATGCGAATCAATGTCGCTGATCTAAATCTGGATGCCTCCAAGTATGGCATAAGACGTTCATCCGGTTGATAGCCTTGACCGTTGACACGAGTCCTCAATATGAGGTATGAACCTTGACCATATTAAATTACTGCATTAGTTAATATATCCCAATTAAATAAAAAATAAAGTGGAACTTTATAAAGGGACCCGTGATTAACAAATAATAATTTTATTACCAGCACATTAATCGTATTTGATGTGTGATCATTTTTTGTAATCAAAGAACCCATTTGGATATCTGCAGTTTCAAAAAATAATAATTTAATCATTGCCTGAATAAATAAACAATATACAAATAAAGAAAATGAACTTTGTACCGTTATTTATTTTTTGGAAGCATTAATAATATTCTTACTCATATAAATAAATCAATAACAACGTAATTTTGTATACACTAATATAAGTTGGTCATTTATTTTTTAAAAACCATCTAATGTTTAATTCTAATGTAAGTCACTCAACCATCTCATTTTTTTCTTTTTTTATCCCAATAACAAAATTTTTATTTCCAAAAATTATATGCATCTATATGTAGATGTACATAACAAATATTCAACGATGTGAACTGTAAAATTTGTAAACCCAATTGAGTTCAATTAATTAGTATTCAATAGATTTAATGTAACATGTATAAATTAATTCTATATAAAAATTAAAAGTATTCTAATAATTTCTTTACTTGAAGAAAAGCAAAAACATATTTTCTCTTATAAAATCACATTTGGGATTTAATTTTCTTATAAAAAATTAAAAGTAGTCTAATAATTCTTCTACTTGAAGACAATTAATTTATGGCATATTTAAACTTTTTACTCCAATAATCTAAAAAAAAAACCAAAATAGGTCTACAAATTTATAGCAAATAACTCATTTCGGTATTTATTATTGTAACAAACAACCTATTTCGATAATTAATTTGTAGAGTGTCACATTTTGGTATTTAATTATTTTGATAAAAACAAATAAATAATAAAAATTACAAATCCAACTAACAAATAACACAACACCACACAAATAATAAAATTACAAAACAAACAAACAAATAATACCCAAAAGAAATACAAATGAAACCCAATTAAATTATTACTTCCAAAACCACAAACCAACCAAATAATAACACCAACCCAAAACTTTAAACAAATAAAAAATAATTACAAAAGAAAATTTACCTTTAAAATAAAATTTATTGATGCCTCTCCTCCTCCCAAAACCACAAAATCAAACAAATAATAAGTAACCCAAAACCATAAACAAATAATAATTACAAGAAAAAATATTACCTTTAAAACCAATTTGGCTACTGCCTCCTCTCCTCCTTAAACCCACAAAATCAAATAATTAGTAAAGAACCATAAACACTAAACAGATAATTAATAATTATTAAAAAAAATTTACCTTTTAAAACACTCTGATGTCTCCTACCCTTTCAAAACTCGAAAACATTCTTCTTTTCCCCCTAAACTGTTACTTTCTTTTTAAAAAAAAAAACTTAAAACACACTTCTATTCTCTTCTCCCTTCTTTCTTCCTAAACTGTTACTTTCTTTTTTTTTATCAGCTAAAATCATTTCTTTCTCTTTTCTTTCCAAACTGCTTTTTTTTTTTAACAGCACCATGGTGAGGGGAGAGACCATGGTTTATAAGGTCCCCCTATTTTTCCCCCATGAAGCAAAAATTCAGGCTGTTAGAAAGACCCTAAACCACATGACTGATGGGTCACATTCACGCAGTCTTGGTTTGACAAAGTTGCCCCACCCATTCAAATCGTCGACCTCTATTCTTCAACCACTATTTTTTTCCAAAAACCCGTATTTATCCGTATTTAACCCGTATAAGCATACTAGTGTTGCTATATACGATCTTTCCATTTTTAAAATATTAATTTTATTTTGTGTAATAGCCTAATGATTGGGCAGCAAAAAAATGGGTGGTGCCGCCATCTTCTTAGGCACCACCCCTCAACACTGTTTACTTTATATCATTTTAGTAGATAATGGCATGGGAATAACATTTTGATATTTAATTAATTTTTTATTTGAGTAAAAAGTCAAAATTAACATAAAAAAATTATATATAGATGTATAAAAAATATATCACTAGACTATTATAAAAACTTTCCTTACTTTTTTTTCTTGAAGCCGTTGACATTTTTTTCTTTTGTTTTGCTTAGCGATGGTGCCAACTTTCAGGTTGGCTACGGACTACTTTTCTTCCGTTCCACCAATCCTTCCTTTATTTCTTATTCTCATTCACTTCATGTGTTTTCTATCTTTTCAGTTTGCAGATCTATTTTGTGGGTACTTTTGATGCCTTCACAAGTTTTGATGGACAGATGACGATGCCTGTTGTCACTGAAACTCCACCAACCACCAGCAGTTCTCTTTGAAAGTGGGTGATTTTTTGTCGACTCCTTAATTTGTTTTTGTTTTAAGAGTATTTCATACTAAAAAATAATTTCATGAGTCGGTTTAGACCCGTGTTGTGGTTTTAGATTTTTGTTTGTTTTCCATTGTTTAATAAGTCTTCACTTTAGAAGTTTTTGTCTGCTTTTGTAATACATTTTTTTTAATATTGCTTATGCATGTAATCTTATTTTTGCAACTGGTTTTAGGAATAGTTTTGTCATCGTCCTCTCTAGTTTGGTGAGTATTTAGTCTTTTGTTTATTTTTGTCGTTTGCTTTGGACTATCCAAGGCCTATTTCTTTATCGTATTAAGTGCTTGTAATAACTTCTATAAAAACTAACGTCAATAATGGGAGTATAGAACGATCATAAATAAAACACATAGATTTTACGTGGAAAACCCTTTTGGGAAAAACCACAGCTAGAGGAGAAGAAAATTCACTAATGTCGAATTTGAATGATATAAGAAAAGTTTAAACTACATCTATTTATAGGTTGAAAAACCTTATTCTAATCAATGTCAAATAGATGAAGTGTAGTAAGGTTGGAAAAAATTATTCTAATTAATGTAAAATAAAAGAAGTATAGTTCTATATGGATTTTACTTTTATTTTATTTCACCACTGTATTTTATTTTAACAAGGATTCGAGTCACTCGACCTTGACAATCTCCACCTTGACACGAACAAGTTTTTCACCACGAACTCTCAACGAACAAGTTCTCCACTTCATCCATGCAACCCTTTTAAGGGGTGTTCTTCAACAATGAACACCAACTAAGTCCAAGTAATGCTCAAACTTGGTTATAGGAAGTGACTTATTCATCATATATATAGGATTTTCATCAGTACTAACTTTGCTCACAACAATATCTCCACGAGCAATAATATCATGCACAAAATGAGACTAAACACTAATGTACTTTGTCTCTCTTGAAACATTGGATCTTTCGTAAGGAAGATGGTACTCTGTCCATCACAAAAGACTGTACTGATCTGAATGTCTTTATTGAGTTCACCAAAGAGTCCCTTTAGCTAACTAGCTTCTTTACAAGCATTAGTAATTGTCATGTACTCAGCTTCAGTCGTAGACAAAGCAACTATAGTTTGCAAAGTGACTTTCCAACTAATTTCACAACCCCTAATAGTAATGACATACCCTGTGAGAGATCTTCTTTTATCAAGGTCTCCAGTAAAATTAGAATCAACATACCCAATGACTCCATTTCTAGTTCTTCAAAATTGTAAGCAAACATCAGTATTATCTTGTAAGTATATGAAAATGCACTGAACTGCTTTCCAGTGTTCTTTATCAGGATTCCCATGTATCTACTAACTACACTAACTGCATATGACAAATCTAGACGTGATCAAACCATAGCATATATGAGAGATCCCACTACACTAGAATATGGAACACATGACATATAGTCAATCACATCATCTAATTATAGAGATAAAGATGATGAAAGTCTCAAGTGGGCTGCTAATGGAGTACTAACAGGCTTGACATTCTGCATATTGAACCTGCAAATAACTTTCTTAATGTACCCTTTCTGACTTAGGTACAATTTATATGCTTTTCTATCTTTGAGAATCTCCATCCCAAGTAACTTTTTTGCTGTTTCCAAATCCTTCATCTCAAATTCTTTACTAAGTTGGGCTTTGACCTTTCTTATCGCTCCTTTATCTTTGGCTACTATCAATATGTCATCAACATAGAGGAGTATATACACAAAAGAATCATCACTATTTTTCTTAAAATAAACACAACTATTAAAGCTACTTCTTTAAAATCACAAGTAGTCATAAAAGAATCAAACCTCTTGTACCACTGCCTTGGTGATTATTTCAAGCCAAAAGGGACTTTTTTAGCAAGCAAACATAGTCCTTTTTTGAGACTGTAAAACCCTCTGGTTGTTGCATGTAAATATATTCCTCAAGTTCTCTATGCAAGAATGTTATTTTTACATCTAACTGTTGAAGCTCCAAATCATACACGGCCACAATACCAAGCAAGGCTTGAATCGAACTATGCTTCACAACTGGAGAAAACACATCTGTGAAGTCTACTCCTAGAATCTGATTGTAATCTTTTGAAACCAGCCTTACTTTATATCTGGGTTCTTCAAATTTTAGAGTTTATTCTCTCTTTTTGAACATTCATTTACAATGGACAACATTTTTACCTTTAGGAAGCTTCATAAGATCTCATGTTCTGTTTTTATAGAGTGATTTCATTTCTTCTTTCATGTCAATCATCCACTTTCTTGAATCTTCATAGCTAACTACCTCGAAATAAGTAGATGGCTCTTAATTTGTATTAATATATTCAACCACATTTAAAGCATAAGCAACTAGATCGGCCTCGACATACCTTTTTGGAGGTTTAATTTCTCTTCTAGGTCTGTTCTTGGCAATATAATATTGTGGTACTGACTGTGGTGAAGAAGCAATTCTACTATTAGTTTTATTTTAACCTGAGAAGTAGATCCTGTTGTAGATCTTGGATCAATATGAAGCTCCACCTATTTTTGCTGGTCTTTATTGGAAGAGTTTTTAAGTAATACGTAAGGTAGCATAGCAATTTCATAAAAAATAACATCTCTGCTAATTACAACTTTTCTATTTTTAAGACACTATAACTTATACCCTTTAACACCAGCCTTATAACCAAGAATAATACATTTAATGGATCTAGGTTTCAATTTCCCATTATCAACATGAGCATACGTAAGACACCCAAAAATCTTCAAATAAGAATAATCAATAGGATTACCAGGCCATACTTCTTGTGGATATTTTTTCTCAATAGCAACAGATGGAGACCGCTTAGTAAAAACATGCAGTAGAGGCCGCTTCAGCCCAAAACGACTTTGGTAAACAAACATTCAACAACATACATCGAACCTTTTCCATATTTTACATGAAGCATTATTTCCCATAAAAAAACACCATACAATGTTTCATATATTGCAAATCAATCCTGATTGGGACTTATATGGAAGGTGCAACCAGAATCGAGGATCCACTCCTCGCTCACTTTAGAGTTGTCGGTAGAAACAACTAAGAGTTCACCATAGCTGTAGTCTTCTACAACATCAGCTTTACCGGATTGTTCTAATTGTTTTCCCTTTTGATTCGCAGCCTTCCTTTTGATCTTGTTCCTTAACTTATAGCACTCAGATTTAATGTGCCATTTCTTCTTGCAAAAGTTACAAATTTTACCTCTGTTTGAAGATCTCGATCTACCCTTAGATTTACTGTGAAAATTTTGTTCTTGTGTCCTTCCAAATTATCATCAGTATTTTGTTCTTGTCTCTACGAATAATGAGACCTTCTCCCTGATAGTCGAATCCAACCACAAGATGTTTCATCTTGTCATACAAGGTTAAGGAAGCATAGACTTCATCAACCGTGAGAGATTCATGGCTATAAAAATCGTATCTCTAAAGGTTGAATAAGATGTGGGCAACAAAAAAAGTATAATTAACCCTAAATCTTCTTTATCATACTAAACCTCCATGGCCTCTAGGTCTAAGAGAATTTTTTTAAACACAGTTAAGTGTCTGTGCATAGACACACCTTCCTCCAAACGATGAGCATAAAGACGATGCTTCATATGCAACTTGCTAGTTAGGGTTTTTGACATGCATAGTTGCTACAGCTTTGCCCATAATACAGTGACGGTCTTCTCCTTCATCACGTCCTATAGAATTTCATTCGACAAATGCATATGTAATTGCGTTAAAGCCTTTCGATCTTTACACTTCTTCTCTTCCTCCGTCAATGTCGAAGGCATTGAGAATTTAAAGACAATGTTGACAGAGGCTCTAGTTCTAGTACAACCTAAGTCGGGAAAGGAATTTATAATCTACAACAATTCATCCTTAAATGGATTGGGCTGTGTGCTTATGGAAGAAGGTAAGGTGATAGCATATGCCTCCAGACAGTTAAAGCCACATGAGAAGAAAATTCACTATTGTCGAATTCGAATGATATAAAAGGAGTTTAGACTACATCTATTTATAGGTTAAAAAATCTAATTTTAATCAATGTCAAATAGATGAAATATAGTAAGGTTGAAAAACATTATTCTAATCAATGTAAAATAAAATAAGTATAGTTCTATATGGATCTTACTTTTATTTTATTTTACCACTGTATTTTATTTTAACAAGGATTCAAGTTTTTCAACTCGAACAACTTTAGATATATTGTGTTTGAGTTGTGATAAAGTCAATTATTAATGTGTCATAATGATTTATTGATGCTGAGATTGAAGACTTTATTGTGTTGTTGGAGCTTAGCCTTCACTGCTTACAATGGGTGTTTATTATTATTTTCTCCTCGAATTTTATGATCTCATTCATAGAATGTTAATGAATTTTCCTTTCAATATATATGGCTAATTATTAACATTTAAAGTTGATTTAAGTTTATAATATTTTGATTCAATTTTTCTTAATTGAATTACTATGAAAAATTGTATAAAATAGGCCATGAGTGAGACACAACATGAGCTTTTTTTTTAAAAAATGAATCACACATAAAAATTGTACTAAATATAACATGCATTGTAAAAAAGTAATTATGACACAAAATAACATAAATATGTCAAAATATATAAATATGTCAAAATATTCATAAAATAAATTATTAAAATATAAAACTATATAAATTTATAACACTTTCCGTTTAAACAAATAAAACACAAACATACAAAAGAAAAACCCTATTATTATTTAATTATTATTAAATGAAATAATGTTTCTCACATTATAGTTGTCCAACTAAACGTCATGCCTGACGTAAGCTTTCTATCAAGACATGTATTATTCTTTTCTTGGTTTTCCAATTTGACCAAGTAGATATTTTTATTTTTTTATTCGGCAATATGTATATTTGGTTGTATATATTAATTAAAATATTTTATAATTATTTTATTTTTGTATAAATTAAATTTGAAAATTCACATTATAAATAAATTTAAATAATTTATAACTGTTTTTTATATCTTGTAATTCTTGATAAAAATAATATCATAAATTATTTATTTAAATATGTAATGTAAGTTTAGTTGAACATATACCACGTTATAATTGTCCAACTAAACGTCATGCCTCACGTAAGCTTTCTATCAAAACATATATTATTCTTTTCTTGGTTTTCCAGTTTAACCAAAAGAGATTTTTATTTTATCTTTTACTTGTTTTACTTTAATTGTATATATCAATTAAATATTTTAAAATTATTTTAATTTTTATATAAATTAAATTTGATAATTGATGTTATAAATAAATTTAAATAATTTATAATTTTTATATTTTATTTATTTGATAAAAATAATGTCATAAATTATTTATTTACATATGTAATGTAAGTTTAATTAAACATATTAATCATAATTTATTCTTTTATAATTAAGATTTACGTGAATTAAAACTATAAGTTTAGAATAATATTTGAACTATGAGGATAGTTCTAAATATGAATTATATATTGTTTAATAATTTTTATATGGAACAACTATATTTACATTATAGTTCAAGCAAGCAATAATTCTCTCTCTTGCTTTTGACTGCTTCATCAACCTTATAAGATAAACTATGCCTAAGTAAAAGAAAAAAAAGTGTTTTTATTCAGAAAATATAAAGTTAAAACTAAATACAAAAAGTTATACATGAACAATAAAAATCTTAAGATAATTCTCATATTACGAATAACTTGAATTAGAATTATTCTAAAATATATAATTTTAGGCACCAATAAAATAACACCATATCATCAAATTTTAAAGACATATAATTAGTATTATATACTCATATATATATATATATATGGCATTTTCTCTAACTTAATTAAATTAAATTACATAAAAATAATTAAAATTTTGAAAAAAACAAATATGTTGGAACTATAGCTAGAAAAACCCTTAAGAAAAATAAAATAAAAAACGAAATAAAAACCCGAGATATATAATTAAAAGTTAAAAGAAGAAATAAAAGGAAACATTGAAAGGGTGATGAAAATTATCACGAGATGTGATTAAGTATGTTCACTTTATGTAATTATTGAAGAGAATAGATATTTATCAATGAGTCAGACTTTGTAGACGTAGGGAAATCGAAATGCGTAAATAACTATTTGTGTTTTGTGTGTTTATTGTTTTGCATTTAGTGTTGAAGGAGTGTTCATTACCTTAGGCATGGCTTTATCTAAGCAGTTTGGTTCTCAACAATTATTTAAGGTATTACAATTGGAATCAGAGCTTGTCACTTAAAATAGCTAGTAGAGATCAAAACTATTGCTAGAATCAAGCTATGGAAGGTTCATCCACATCTAGACTCCCTGTTCTCGAAACAAGCAATTATGTCTACTAAAAAGCACGTATGAAGGCCTATATAAAGTCAATTGATGAGAGAGCATGGCGTGATGTGACACCTCACACCCAACCTGATCGTCAGATACGGATGTGTGACGTCACATTAAGTTACTAGAGCAACTCAAATTATTTCAATCCATTATATCAAATAATTTGGTAATCAATTGCAAAAGTTTTCATGAAAATCACTATTCATTATAATGTCACTTTAATTTCACTTAACATTACAATCTTTTTAAATTAGTATCATATAAAACTTTTCAACCTTTTCAATTTAAATCCATATAATACTTCATTAATTCATCACATAACAACTACTCAATGTCTCATCAATTTTATTTAAACATCTCTTACGTATTGACAATTCCATCTCATATATTAACTTCTTAGTATTACAACTCCTCTATTATTTTCCTTCTCTTCCTTTTCATTCCACATCTTATATGTACATGTATATATAAGAATATTTGGCTTTAGTATAGTATGCCTATATGTAACATTATTTATTCTTTCACTAGTTACACATATACTCACTAATTACACATACACTCACTAATTACACTTATACTCTTAACAAAGTTGTCTACTTGAGTAATAGTCACTAAATTATTTATATCTTGGCCTATATAATTCAAAATTAAGATCTACTTTTTGTTTCTAAAACTAGACTCAGAGAAAGTTTTACTATAAAAATTTTAGAATTTCCACACAAGCCAATTAATATACTAACACTCCAAAATATATAAGGTTAGATGAAATAAGCTACCAAGAGGTGAATTGGTCTAATGGTTAAGTAGTTAACATTCCCTAGAGGTCTTAGGTTCTGTCCATTCCTCTCTTATTTTCTTTTCATTTTATTTTTCAGAAAACTAGAATGAAAGTCACCCTAAAATAAGTAATAAATAGAGTAGAAAATGCAGCCCTCAATGGTTTGTGTAGCCATAAATCTTATTTTGTATTCACTGAGATCTGTTGACTTTGTATATCATTTTGCTGTAAATAAACAATTTTATCATAGAACCATTGTGATTTTGAAATTATATAATAATGGAAACAACAATCGTAGTCGCCATCTCTATATCTGGTTTACTTGTAAATTTTATGAGTACGCCTTATATACTGCTTTTGGGCAACTCTCTCAACAATTAGGAGATCCATTCGAGGAACATGGGGACTAATTGAAGTAATGAGCCTCCAAGTTAACTACTTTTCCCCGCTTGCCAAGGTTTGAATCTCCACATCCCCACCACCATTTCTTTATTTTTTTCTTTCCCCAAATTCGGCCCAAAAGAAGGGTTAATTGCCAAATTGCCCCTAGGGTTTCAAACCCCAGCTAATCAACCACTTCTCTCCTAATTGAACAAGATTTTATTTCTTTTTCAAATCCTAATAGAAATTGCTCTCCGTCTTCTTTTTATTTTCTTTTCCCTTATTCTTGAACAATATTTTTTTTTTTCAATCTTTGGGCTGTTGAGAAGTCACCAAAATCTTAAGTCCTCAATTGTAAATTTTTTCATTCTCTCTTCATTGCCATTTGTTTCTCAACAAACTGCTTCCAGATGTAAGTTCCTTTGTATTTTATTGTTGTTATTTTTGTTCGTGTTAGCATAATTCAGTTTCATTTTTATTTGGTTTAATCTTGTTAATAGAGGACATCAATCCTTGATAGTTCCTTTTTCGATTATATATATTCATTATATTGAAATTGAGATGCTAATTTTGTAATCCGATGGTGAGAATTGAGACAAGGATCATGAAATTTATGGGTGTTTAAAGAATATAATCGAATATAGGCATGGAAAGGTGTTGGATTTTGAGTTATATTAAGCTAACACTAAATCATGTTAATTATATATTCATTTATGTGTGTTTAATTGCGTAGTGAGACTAGTCAAATTAAGATAACTAGAATCGGATCTATGTTAGTTCGAATAATTATATGTTCGATACAATTGATACAAATATTAAATTGATAATATTTCTAACCTTGATTTTACCTTTCCATTTATCTGAAATTAATTGAATTGTAGCTAAGCATTAAATTGAAGTTTAGATTCATATTTCTATTCCTTTCTATTTAGTACTTGAGAAAATAGTGGAGACTAAAGATTAGTTTAATCTAGATTTAATATAAGATTAATCTATTAGAATAATTACTACGTGAGCTTTACAATAGTGAATGAATGTTTTAGATTAAAGTTATAAAGTAATTAATTAATTCTAGTGAGAGTATAAGTGATATGAGTGATTTGATTTTGGTACAAAAAAATTAGACGTAAATTTTTCGTTTGATTGATCAATTTTTTTTTACAATCTTGTCCAAATCTTGATACCAATCGTTAATAGTGAGACTTTACCATTGAAGGACCGGATCCTGGTGAATTGAATCAAAGTTGATTGTGGGAAGCGTTGATCGGACTCATGGTGAAAGTGTGTGCTCCTTACCAAGTGACTAAGAGCAAACTGTATGTAGTTTAGGGCCATACGGTCTCCCACACAACCACCACACGACCGTGTACACCTATAGATTTTAGGGACTTCATGAACCACACGGACTCAAGCCCATCAGACGACTTGACCACACGATCGTGTGACCCCTATAACACCCTAAAGTTGGGCCAAGAAGTTTCGAGGGTATTTTAGGAATTTTAACTTATATGTGCTCGAAATTTTGTAAGGTTGGTAATCGATAATATTTTCGACAAGGCTATTAGGAAATTAAGTTAATTTCTGAAAATGAGTTTTAATTACCTTCAATTTTGAAAATAGGACTGATTTGTAAAAGAGTCAAAACTGAGAGTTTTTATGTAACACCCTAAACCCGACCCATGCGTTTCGACCATATCTGGCGTGTTATGGTACACATAACACTTTATCGGATTTTGAAAACACAAGTTAATTATTTAAATTTTGAATAAAGAAGTGACTTTTTAGAAATAAACCTCTTTGTATTATTATCACGTATAAATAAACCTTGTCATAAATTCATAAGTTGCATAACATTGGAAACTTCTTAGTTGAATAAAACTAGGGGCCTTATTACATAAATATTCCCAAATAAAATAAAATAAAATTTAAAAAATCCCAAAATAATTTGTAGAAATAAAAGCTGGATGGCCCTCGAGTCCGTCTAAACTTCCATATCCACGATCTCTGCTCATCCGGAAGAGTAGAAAAGGATAGCGTCATCACCAAGACTCGGTGTATAAATCTCAAAACACAAACGACCTGAGCCCACAAACACATTATGGGCCCTGGCCCATACATAAGGCAACAATTATAATCACATGGTAAACAATAAATAATGAATAACCCAACCCATCCTAGGTTTCCATCCTCTACACACCAACCCGAACCAACCATCACATCGTGGGGATTTCTACAATCAACCCTCCATCCGCTACACACCATAACGACAAATGAATCGCCTATTCACATTATTCAGGAATTATTAAATGTGGCATAGCCACCGATCACTATGTGACCTAGCATTTATATTTGTGGGTTTTCTACCACCGATCACTATGTGACCTGTCATGCACTTCCCCTTCATCATATCAAAATCCCACCCCATGCATACATACATAAAGAAAACATCATGTAGGCTTACATTTATTTCGATACACATAGGGAGTTCTATGTTTACGTACCTGGCATCCTTGCCTAACCTTTTTAGGGTTCCATTCAATTGTCTATACACCCTTTTTCTGGCTTTTTAGCCCATAATACATACATATAATCATACATACAGGATTACTAGTGTGTTAGAGATCTACACACCTGATTACCGATAAGACGATGCTTTCTATGTCGACGCTATCCTTAGTCGACACTCACGCAATCTGCCTAAGGTGTTGTTCGAAGCCGGTCCATAACCAAGTGGCCAATCCCGAATGGAAGATACTATCTTTTCTTAAACTTAGGTATTTTCTCCTTTGCACGATCCATATTTAATTCCATCACAAGTCTTTATCGAACTACTATCACAATATTTAATCGTTAATTCTCATTATAACCTTAAGATCTTGCATATAATGATCAAATCTAATAGAAATCTAGGAAATCTTCTTACCTTAAAAATCCGAAAGTGGAGACTAGCTATTTTGGCTTTTAGATTTAATTGACCAAGCTTCCTTCAAATCCGAATTGCCGCCCATCATAAAACCATTAAACTATTAGCTTTCGACTTTTCCTTTCAAAAATCGGGAATAGATCATAAGAACTAATCAAAATCGACACTTACCTTAGCATAGGAGATTAACTAGCACTAGAAAGAGGATTCGACAATGCCAATGGAAGATTTAAATGCCGAAATATAGAACTAATTCTCAAATAAGATGAATAAAAGAAGACTATGGATGCTTCACTTTTTAGAGAAATCGGCACAAGGAGGAAAAAGTGGAGAAGAGTTTGACTTTTGAAGAAATTGGATAAAAGAAATTGGAGAGGAGAGGCTAAGGAATTTCGGCACAATGGGAGAAGAAATTAGGGTTTTCAATGTCAGAATCAAGGAGCTATCCCCCCTATTTATAGATATTTTGACACCTCATGTATAAAACCGAAAACACCTTTCCTAATTAATTAAAATTCAAGCTAAATGAGAGGGAAAATTCGGCACCCCCTTTGCTATGCAGTAGCCTACTTCTACACTCCTCTAGGTGATGGATTTTCAGCCATCACCTCCCTTGTAGATAAGCTCCTAACTTTTCTCCTTTTTATCTACTATTTTATCAATTATAAAATCCATCTAAATCTTCCTATTTGTGAGCCTTGTAGCCGTCCACCTCATCAAATCTTAATGCCTAAATTTAACTCACTTAAATTAATAGATTTGGGCTTTATTAAACTTAAATTTTGGGCCCCTAACTCCTTGTGTGTGGCGTCACTCCTTGCTTCATTTTAGGTGCCGAAAATGGCCCTAAAAATATGGGCTCCTTGCGGCCAAAACTTGGGCCTCTTTTATGACGCCACCTTAAAATAATTCAATCAAGGCCTTTGCCTAATCCTAAGCCCAATTTTGAACCCCTATCACTTAAATTAACAAATTAAAAATATCCCTACACTAAATGCATAGGCCCATAAATTTAGGATGTTACAGTTCTACCCCCTTAAAGAAATTTCGTCCTCGAAATTTCTAATTAACTATAATCAAACTACCTAAGTCTCACTACTATACTTTCATTGCAAGACTCTTATTCTAAAGCCAAAATAAACACTTAGTATACTATGGTAGGGTACGCACCGATATTCATATCTAGAGCATCATCGTCTCCTTGGCGACGTGCTGCATAGACCAAGGCTGGATGCCTCGCCTTAGTATAGCCTGCACCTCTACGACCATGTCCTATGTCATTGCCACCATTGACTTGACCACGGCCCCTTGGTGGTTGTTGACCTCCTCTTCCAGGCGGTGCATTCCCTTGACCTGTGGGCCCTTTACTGCCACGTTGCTGTGGACAGTTTCTAACTTGGTGGTCCGTAGATCCACGCCTAAAACACTTTTCAGTGCCTGCCTAACACTCACCGGTATGGAACTTACCACATCGAGCACACTTTTATGTCTGGTTAGTAGCAGCCAGTCTCTTATCCTGTTTCGGCCCGTTGACCTAGGTCTTTTCTGAGTTTGCCCAACTACCTCTAACGATTCAAAATTCCTCTTACTTCCACTCCTATCTCTATCTTGATTTAGTTTCTCAGTCCACTTTACCTCCTCAGCTATCTTAGCCTTTTCCACAAGCACAGCAAATTCCCTCTCCCGCTGTGGGGCTATCAAAACATGCAAGTCATCCCTCATGCCATCTTTGAACCTAACTCAACGTTCATGCTCCGTGGCTACCATCCCAAGAGCATAATGACTAAGCGTAAAATTGACTTCATCGCGACCACCGACCTACTCCCTTGAACCAGTTTAGAAATGCTCGATCTTTGCGCATCCACATAACTCGATCCAATATACTTATTCTGAAACGCCGTCTTAAAAAAATCCCAGGTGATACGATCAGCCATTGTACCATCCTTAACCGTAAGCCACCATTGATAGGCTTTATCCTTCAGGAGGGATACAACCCCTTTCAACTTCTCCTCATCCGTGAAATCCAAATAATCCATTATTCGTTCTACCGCCTCTAATCAATACTCAGTTGAACTTGGGGCTACCTCAAAAATTCCCCTAAACACTTCTGCCCCATTGGCCCTAAGCCGCTCCGGCATAGATTTTCGGGGTGCTGTGCCCATGCCTACTCAGCAACCCTCTCTAAAACCCTCAACATCACCTGAGATACAGCATCATCTCCGGCCATCTGATCCTGACATTCGACCTCTTCAGCTGGCATTTTGTTTCCTAACCCGTGGCCAGATCCTACTGGTTCTGACAGAGTCATCCTACCCCTACCACAACCACGTGGTGGACGTCCTCGACCCCTTGGACTCATTCTACCGCTTCATGTTTATCTAATTAGAATTTTTATGAATTAGTAGTTTTCTTCCACTGATTAACCACAAACAGTCTTATGGATAATAGTTTTAAAAGTAGTTCTTTCGAATTCATACTGACAATACAGTCTCAAGTTCATATCCTCTAGGAAACACATACATTCAATCATCAACATCCATGAACTTACGTTCATCACAGAAAAGTGTTGTTGTTGTTGTGGTTGTTTTTGTTTTACTACCCAGGGGTATTGTCGTAATTTTATCTTATAGGGGTATTTTCATAATTTTTCAAAATAAGGTTCCTTGGTGATTTTGTAAATAAGGGCATTTTAGTAATTTTGTAATTCGAGGGTATTTCGGTAATTTTTGAGATCTAGGGGTATTTTAATAATTTTGACATCCAGGGGTAATTTGGTAATTTTACAAACTAGGGGTAATTCGGTAATTTTGTAAACTAGGGGTATTTTGGTCATTTTACAATCCAGAGGTATTTTGGTAATTTCACAAATTAGGGTATTTCGGTAATTTTTCAAATCAAGGATATTTTGATGTTATTGTTGTCGTTGCGTTTTTCATTATTATTATTATTATTTTGAAGGGGTATTTTGAAAAAAAGAATCTAGTTACTCTTGTAAACATACGGTTTTTGGGTAAATTTTCAAAACATAGACATTTTACAAATTCACTGTTGATTGGAAATTTTCACAAATCAAGTGTATTTCTTTGGAAATTTACAAAACTTAGGGGTTTTTGTTTGCAAAATAGGGTGGCTGGTCCCTTTCGGGTTTTAATTATAGGTTTGGCCCATTAACAAGTCCTCATAATTAGAGTGAATAGCCACTACGCACTAGGTAAGATTCCAAAGAAGAGGAGGTGAGTCACTAGGACCTTAAATACCAAGCTCTTCCGGATCTATTCCTAGACATGCGTATGCCCGTTGCCACACCCTAGTCTTGCGACTTGTTCATGGGTTTTTTTTAGTGAGATTAAGTCTTATGAAATTTAAGGAGTTGTTTCAGCTAAGCCTAGAGTCCATCAAGTTCTAAATCTAATTAGTCTACGTCCCATAAAGCCCATCAAGCCCACATAGATATATAACACACAGAGAGTTCAAAATACTTACTTGCATGGATCGGGTGCCGGTAGACTCGAAAGCCATATCCTTCAACCAGACATTTTTTTAATTTTTTTTCCAAAACACCTTTAGGCCCATTTCACAGCCCGAATTTTGAACTGGGCTCTGATACCAAAATTAACACCCCAAACCCGACCCATGCATTTCGACCAGATCTGGCATGTTATGGAACACATAACACTTTATCGAATTTTGAAAACACAAGTTAATTATTTAAACTTTGAATAAAGAAGTGACTTTTTGGAAATTTTTCTCTTTGTATTATTATCACGTATAAATAAACTTTGTCATAAATTCATAAGTTGCATAACATTGAAAACTTTTTAGTTGAATAAAACTAAGGGCCTTATTACATAAATATTCCCAAATAAAATAAAATAAAATTTAAAGAAATCCCAAAAATAATTTGTAGAAATAAAACTGGATGGCCCCTCGAGTCCGTCTCGGCTCCCATGTCCACGACCTACTGCTCATCTGGAAGAGTAGAGAAAAAGATAGCGTGATTCACCAAGACTTAGTGTATAAATCTCAAAGCACACAACGACCTGAGCCCACAAACACATTATGGGCCTTGGCCCAAACATAAGGCAACAATTATAATCACATGGTAAACAATGAATAATGAATAACCCAACCCATCGTAGGTTTCCATCCTCTACACACCAACCCGAACCAACCATCACACCGTGGGGATTTCTACAATCAACCCTCCATCCGCTACACACCATAACGACAACTGAACTGCCTATTCCTGTTATTCAGGAATTATTGAATGTGGCATAGCCACTGATCACTATGTGACCTATCATTTATATTTGGGGGTTTTCTACCACCGATCACTGTGTGACCTGTCATGCACTTCCCCTTCATCATATCAAAATCCCACCCCATGCATACATACATAAAGAAAACATCATGTAGGCTTACATTTATTTCAATACACATAGGGAGTTCTATGTTCACGTACTGCATCCTTGCTTAACCCTTTTAGGGTTCCATTCATTGTCTATCTGACCTCTTTCCGCTTTTTAGCCCATAATACATACATATAATCATACATATAGGATTAGTAGTGTGTTAGAGATCTACACACCGATTACTGATAAGATGATGTTTTCTATGTCGACGCTATCTTTAGTCGACACTACTGCAATCTGCCTAAGGTGTTGTTCAGAAGCAGGTCCACAACCCAGTGGCCAATCCCGAGTGGCAGATACTGCTCTTTTCTTAAACTTAGGTATTTTCTCCTTTGCCTGATCCATATTTAATTCCATCACAAGTCCTTATCAGAACTACTATCACAATATGTAATCGTTAATTCTCATTATAACCTTAAGATCTTGCATATAATGATCAAATCTAATAGAAATCTAGGGAAATCTTCTTACCTTAAAAATCTCAAAAGTGGAAACTAGCTATTTTCGGCTTTTAGATCTAATTAACCAAGCTTCCTTCAAATCTCGAATTGCCACCCATCATAAAACCATTAAACTATTAGTCATCGACTTTTGCCTTCCAAAAATCGGAATAGATCATGAGAACTAATCAAAATCGACACTTACCTTAGCATAGGAGATTCGACTAGCATTAGAAAGAGGATTCGGCAATGCCAATGGAAGATTTAAATGCCGAAAGTATAGAACTAATTCTTAAATAAGATGAATAAAAGAGAAGACTATGGATGCTTCAGCTTTTTAGAGAAATCGACATAAGGAGGAAAAAGTGGGGAAAAGTTTCGGCTTTTGAAGAAATTGGAGATAAGAAATTGGAGAGGGAGAGGCTAAGGAATTTCGGCACAATGGGAGAAGAAATTAGGGTTTTCAATGTCAGAATCAAGGAGCTATCCCTCCTATTTATAGATATTTCGACACCTCATGTATAAAATCAAAAAGCCCTTCCTAATTAATTAAAATTCAAGCTAAATGAGAGGGAAAATTTGGCACCCCCTTTGCCATGTAGTAGTCGATTTCTACACTCCTCTAGGTGATGGATTTTCGACCATCACCTCCCTCCTAACTTTTCTCCTTTTTATCTACTATTTTATCAATTATAAAATCCATCTAAATCTTCCTATTTTTGAGCCTTGTAGCCATCCACCTCATCAAATCTTAATGCCTAAATTTGCCATCCACCTCATCAAATCTTAATGCCTAAATTTAACTCACTTAAATTAATAGATTTGGGCTTTATTAAACTTAAATTTTGGGCCCCTAACTCCTTGTGTGTGGCGTCACTCCTTGCTTCATTTTAGGTGTCGAAAATGGCCCTAAAAACATGGGCTCCTTGCAGCCAAAACTTGGGCCTCTTTTATGACGCCACCTTAAAATAATTCAATCAAGGCCTTTGCCTAATCCTAAGCCCAATTTTGAACCCCTATCACTTAAATTAACAAATTAAACATATCCCCACACTAAATGCATAGGCCCATAAATTTAGGATGTTACATTTTATGAATCAATTAGACCAGAATTTTAAATTCAACCTAAAACCCCCCATTCTCAGCTTATTTTTATGATAGCTTTCTCCTTCTCCATAGTGTTTGTAACAGCCCAATTTCAGTGAAATCGAAACAGTGGTTTCGGTACCACAAATTCAAGCTGAAAATAAAATTTATTTTAATTTTATTACATGGTCCGTATTATGTTACAAATGTCATGTGAAAATTCTGATAAGAAAATTTTATCGATTATGTGTTTAATTACGGGAATAAGGCACTATTAAGAACAAGTGGACTAAATTCATCTAATCCTCACTCAACTTCCGTTGTAACGCGTGTTGGCTCAAACTGTCACTGCACTTGCAACAGTCCGGTTTAGACCCTATTCGGATAGTGGTTCAAGACCATAAATCCGAGGTCATAAAAATATTTTAATGATATTTTTTGTGTGTATGATATGTGACATAGTTTGTGTGAAAATTTTGTGTGATAATTTGATCGTTTGTGTGTCGAATTAAGAGAAAGGATGAAATTGCATCAAATGTGAAACTTGCTTGCTATTTGTTAAAGTATCAATGTGTTGTGGCTATGTAAAGTTGTGGCCTTAAGTGGCAAATAGACCACTTTTAAGATAGTGGACATTAGATGGACAATTATGCCATTAATGCATGTTTGTTATTAAATGTTTAGAAAAAGGGATAGTATGGTAAATGAATATTATTTTATTTGTAATAAACAAAAGAAAAAGATGAACATCATCATCTTTCTTTGGGGGTGCCGAAAGTAAAAGAAAAAGAGAGGGGTTAAGCTTGTTCATTCGGCCATGATTCAAGCATAAAATCGAGTATGTGTTTTCGATCGGTTTTTGATAATTTTTACGTTTTTGCAATCGTTGCTTTGAGAGCTACAAAACCCATATTTTGATTTTGTGAATTGATGATGTTTTTGTGAGATGCCATTGATGATATGTTAAGCTTTTTGATGATTTTTGGTGTTAAATGAAAGATATGAACTAGATAAACATACTTTATTCTTGAAGTTTTGATAAATTTAGCTAAATAGGGCTAAATTGTGAAAATATTATTTTGGAGGGTTAATGTGTGAATTTGATGAAATATTTGGACCTATATAGTCCTTAGGGAGGTTCGGCTATGCATATGTGTGAATAAATTTTGTATATTTGATGTTTTGAAAAAATAGGACTAAATTGATAAAATATACAAATGTAGGGGTTAAATTGTAAAAGCCCAAAATATATGTGTATGGATTGAATTGAATGACTTAGTGAATAAAAGATTAATTCTGAATATGTTTAGATCAAGAACCGAAGAAAACAGATGTATATCGCGGGAAAGCAAAAGTAATCAAGTAGCCATTTTTATTCTGATAAACCGAATACGAGGTAAGTCATATTGCTAATAAATGTAATTGTATTGAATTGAGTTTATTTACATGATTATCAATGATAATGACTGCATTTGTGATACTATGTATATGAATTCTGAGATAAGGTCGACATAGTGATAAGTCGGAGAAGTTTTGTATGAACTTGGGAATACAAAAGTATCTGTTCTGTTTTATCATGTAAGACCACGTCTAGGACGTTGGCATTAATTTGATAATCGTAAAGACCACATGCAGGACGGGATAAAGGCTTCGATATCTGATTATAAATAAGACCTCGTCTGGGACGTAGGCATCCTTATCTGATTATATATAAGACCTCGTCTGGGACGTAGGCATAATTATCTGATTATATATAAGACCCTGTCTGGGATAGTGGTTTCGATATCTGATTATATATAAGACCTCGTCTGGGACATAGGCATCCTTATCTGATTATATATAAGACCTCGTCTGGGATGTAGGCATCATTATCTGATTATATATAAGACCTTGTTTGGGACTAGGCTTCATTATCTGATTATATATAAGACCTCGTCTGGGACGTAGGCATTATTATCTGATTATATTTAAGACCACGTCTGGGATGTAGGCATCATTATCTGATTATATATAAGACCTCATCTGGGACATAGGTATCGTTATCTGATTATCTATAAGACCTCGTCTGGGACGTAGGCATCGTTATCTGATTATATATAAGACCTCGTCTAGGACGTAGGCATCGTTATCTGATTATATATAAGACCTCGTCTGGGACGTAGGCATCATTATCTGATTATATATAAGACCTCGTTTGGGACGTAGGCATCGTTATCTGTTATATGTAAGACCAAGTTTGGGATGTTGGCAACGATATGAGCTTTACGTGTAAGACAATGTCTAAGACACCGGCATCATATTGATTCGTGTAACAATCTGTCTGAGACTGAGGTATCGATATCTGAGTACATGAAAGGTCTCGTTTAGGACGTTGGCTTTGTACGACTATTCCGAGTTTTCTGAGCATGCTATTAGATTCCTATTGGATCAACGGGCAAGTCTGTGATGCGAATTGCAAATCTGAGTTAAGAATAAATATGTGTATGTAAAACCATTTCAGGTACGTTGATTATACACTAATTATGTATATAAGGTAAGCATCTAAGTGATTTTACTATGACACTATGGATATGGAATTGATGATATGATATGTAAAGTTTTGATTATATGAATTACATATTTATATGACTCTTGAACTTGCAAAGATAGCAAATGTGGTTAATAGTGTATGAAACAAAGCATATATGCGATATTATGCTAAATGATTGATATGTACTAATGTATTTATTTGCATAAGTGCCTTCTATGTCAAGTTTATTTGTATATGACTTACTAAGCTTTTGGAAAGCTTACTCTGTATATGTTTTCTCTATTTTATAGGTCGTCAAAAGCTACTGAAGGCTCGGGACTGTCAGGGATTGTCATCACACTACTAAACTGATTTTTGGTACCCTTTTGAAAGTGTATATAACTCAATATGGCATGTATAGGCTAGTATGTTGGTATAAGTTGTTATGTAATCTTAACTTTGTGATTTGGCTATTTATGAGATAAGACTTAGCTTTAATGAATGTGATATATGATGCATATCTTGATAAGGTGAAAGCATTTGAAATATGTAACACCCCTATCCCGTGTCCGATCACCGGATTAGGGTTAAGGCGTTACCAAACAGATTGAAAACATTTTCAGAATTATCACATAGTCATTTATAAATCTCAAACATAAAGTCCCTTAAAAGTTCATCGAGACCTTAAACATGCTTGTAAGCTGAGTCAGGACTAAACCAAAACACATACGAGATATCATGAAAATTTAAAACTTTTCTAAAATACAGGGGACACACAGCCGTGGGGGTAAGCCGTGCCTCACCCACGGCTACTGGACACTCCCGTGTGTCCTCCCCGTGGTGGTATACTGCCAATTTCAACACGGTCACCAAGCACACTCGTGTGCTAAGGCTGTGTACAATAGTTCACATACTGCCATTTCCCACACGACCACCAAGCACACCCGTGTCGAGGCAGTGTACAATATAAGGCACATTCTACCAATTTACCCACAGTTTTACGCACGCCCGTGTGCCTCAACCGTGCGACATTATAGGCCATTTTACAAGGCCAATATGCCACCCATTTTGGGCCTCACCTACAAGCAATACACACCAAAAGATAATATGCATATATGGTAACCAAAACATATCAAATGGTTCACTTCATTCATACATCCAATACCAAATCCATCCATACCAAATTGCAAACTAAATCCTACCTCATTTCAAACATGTATCATCCATTTGCTTAACCAAAATTTAACCATTCCATATGCATCAAAACATACTAAATATATGCTTCATAACTTATTCATTCAAACATTTATCAACTCAAATACTTGCCAATACACATGGCCATGCTCACTTCATAAACATAAACACCTATCTAGCCTATACATGCCATAATTAGCCATTTACATTTTCAAAAGGTACCAAAATAAGTTTTTGTAGTGTGATGATGATCCTCGACAATCCCGAGCCTTCAGTAGCTTCGATGACCTATAAAACAGAGAAAATACACACACAGAGTAAGCTTTCAAAAGCTTAGTAAGTCATATACAATTAAACTTGGCATAAAAAGCATAAATGCAATTTGAAACTTTTAACAATTTATCATGTACATGCTTGTTTCATACTTTTGACTACATTGGTCACTTTTATCCATTCAAAACTCATTTGAAGCACATGGCTCATTCACAATCTTCCTTGCATCTCATTCACATTATCCTATTCAAACATATTTTTCTTCAAATCAAAGTCATATGCATACTTACCATTCATGCATACTTAAGGCACATTCAACGTACCTGAATCGGATATTCATTCACTTAATTGATCATAGCTCGGATATACCATTTGTATTGCAGACTTGCCCATTGAACCCTTAGGAACCTAGTAGGATACTCAGAAAGCTCGGAATAGTAGTACAATGCCAACGTCCCAGACGAGGTCTTATATGCACTCGTATATCAATGCCACTGTCCCAGACAGGGTCTTACACGTACAGATCATAATGACGCTAACGTCTTAGACGTGGTCTTACACGAGTCAATATGATGCCGATGTCCCAGACATGGTCTTACTCATAAAGTTCATATCGATGCCTACGTCCCAGACGAGGTCTTTTACATATAAGTCATATCGATGCCTACGTCCTAGACGAGGTCTTATACGAAATGTCAAATCAACGCCAATGTCCTGGACGTGGTCTTACATGATAAAACAGAACAGATACCTATGTCATGACATAGCTAATCCTATCTATTCCTTGGTTCATACGGGACTTCTCGGCTTTATCACTATATCAAACTATTTTCAAAATTCACGCACTTATCATCTTATACTCGTTCATTTTCATCGATAGACATATGAATACATATATTCAATTCAATACAGATAAGTTTATTTGCATAGTGACTTACCTCAGATTCGGTTTATCAGAATAAAAACGGCTACTTGTTAACTTTCGCTTTCCCGCAATCTAAGTCCGTTTTCCTCGGTTCTTGATCTAAATATATTCAGAATTAACCCTTTTTATTCATTATTTCATTCAATTCACTCCATACACATATATTTTGGCCTATTTACAAATTAACCCTTATATTTGCACACTTTAACAATTTAGTCCATTTTCACAAAACATAAAATTCACAAAATCCACACACACACATGCTTGGCTGAACCTCTCTAGGGACTATATAAGTCCAAATATTTCATCAAATTTGCAATTTAGTCCTTTCATTTACCATTTTCTCAATTTAGCCATATTTAGCTAAATTCAACAAAACTTCAAGAACAAAACATGTTCATCAAGCTTAAATCTTCCATTTAACATCATAAAACATCACAAAACTCAACATAGCATCAATGGCATCTCACACAAACATTATCAATTCATCAAATTGAGACATGGGTTTGGTAACATTCGAAGCAACGATTACGAAAACGTATAAATAATCAAAAATCAAAGCAAAACATACCTTAAATTTGGATCAAGCTTAGCCGAATGTTTGAAGAGTTCAAACCCTTTCTTTTCTTTATGAATTTCGGTGGTGGATGGATAAAAATGGCCACCTTTCATGTTTATTTCATTAAAACATATAATAATCTTTTTACTAAAATACCCATCCAATTTATAAATAAAACAAACATGTAATAAGGGTATATTAGTATTTCATTCATCCACTAGCTATAAAGTGGTATAATAACAACATTAGGCCTCCATATTAACAAAGCCACATCACATTAGTACTTTAACAATTAGCAATCAACTTTCACCTTTAATGCAATTTCATCCTTTCACAAATTAAATACGCAAATGCATAAATTAAACTACGTAAATTTACCACATGCTAATTCACATATCAACGGCACATAAAATAATATTAAAATATTATACAGACTCGGGTTTGTGGTCTCGAAACCACTGTTCTGACTAGGGTATATACTGGACTATTACAATTCTCCCCCTTGGGGATTTTCGTCCCCAAAATCTTACCGTTAAACAGAATCATATATTGTTGTCTTATTGAGTCCTTAGGCTCCCACGTAGCTTCTTCTATACCGTGACGATGCCAGAGTACTTTCACTAACGGAATTTTCTTATTTCTCAACTCTTTCACTTCACGAGCTAAGATACGGATCGGTTCCTCTTCGTATGTCATATCAGGTCAGATTTCAATATCAGATGGGGCAATCACATGTGACGGATGAGACCAATATCTACGGAGCATCGAAACGTGAAATACATTGTGAATCTTTTCTAATTCAGAGGTAACTTCAATCTATATGCAATAGGCCCAACACGTTCAATGATCTCATACGGTTCGATGAATCTCGAACTTAACTTGCCTTTACGTCCAAATTGAAGCACTTTCTTCCACGGAGACACTTTCGAAAATACTTGTCATCGATCTCAAATTCTATATTTTTTTTTGTTTTAAGTCTGCATAGGACTTCTGACGATCAGATGCTGCCTTCAAACAATCTCGAATCAGTTTCACTTTCTGTTCGGTATCTTTTATCAAATCGACCCCGTGTAATTTATTCTCACTGAGTTTAGTCCAATATAGAGGTACGACATTTACATCCATACAAAGCTTCATATGGTGCCATTTTGATGCTCGACTGAAAACTATTATTATACGCAAATTCAATCAATGGCAGGTATTGTTCCCACAAACCATTAAACTCTAATATACAGCATCTCAACATATCCTCTAAAATCTGAATAACTTGCTCAGATTAACCATCCGTCTGCGGATGAAAAGCTGTACTGAAATGCAATTTCGTACCCAAAGCTTCTTGCGATTTCTTCTAGAATCGCGATGTGAATCTCGGATCCCTATCTGACACAATAGATAGTGACACCCCATGCAATCTCACAATTTTGGAAATATAAAGCTCAGCTAATCTCTTGAGTGAATAGTCAGATCTTACCAAAATAAAATGGGCAGATTTCATCAATCGGTCAACTATGACCCAAATCGCATCTTTCTTTCTCGGAGTTAGAGGCAACCCAGAAACAAAATCCATAGTTACTCTATTCCATTTCCATTCAGAAATTAGAATCGGCTGTAACAACCCAAACGAAACTTGATGTTCTGCTTTCACTTGCTGACAAACTAAACATTTTGAAACAAAGTCAGAAATGTCTCGTTTCATGCCAGACCACCAATAGTGTTGCTTCAAATCATGATATATTTCTGAGTAATCTTGTCAACAGAGTAGCTATTGTTGAAAAACCCTTTACAAATCTACGGTAATAACTAGCTAACCCCAGAAAACTGCGGACTTCAGATTAATTTCGCAGAGGTTTCCGATTCAAAATAGTAGAAATCTTACTTGGGTCTACTCGATTCTAGAAGCTGACACAATGTATCCCAGAAAGCTAACCTCGTGCAACCAGAATTCACATTTGCTAAATTTCGTACAATTGCTTTTCTCACAGAGTTTGCAATACAATCCTTAAGTGTTTAGCATGCTCATTTTCATTTCGTGAATAGATCAATATATCATCTATGAATACTACAACAAATTGATCTAAGTACGATCTAAAAATTCTATTCATCAATTTTATAAAGACAGCAGGAGCATTGGTTAGTCCGAATGGCATAATTAAAAACTCATAATGCCCGTACCTCGTTTGAAAAGCAATTTTCAAAATGTCTGAATCTTTAACTCTCAATTGATAGTATCCCGACATCAAAAAATCACAAACAAAGGGTACTGATTCAACTTTCTTCTCGGATACTTTTGAGTCAATCACATAAGTGAAATATGATTCATACCCTTTTTCACATAACTCTGAGCTTTCAAAATGGATATCACAGCAGGCAATCCATTCAAATCATCAGACTCAATCTGTACAATATCATCATTTGACTTCTTAAATCAATAGATTTTCTTTTACAGTTTACAATGGCATCATGCATGAACAACCAATCCATTCCCAAAATAATATTGAATTCATCAAATGGCAAAAGCATTAGATCAACAGGGAAACAGATATCTCGAAACATTAACGGACAGTTCTTGCATACTTTGTCAACAAGGACACTTTTACCTAAGGGGTTTGATACTTTTATAGTAAACTCAATAGACTCTACAGGCAAAGTCTTGCTGAATACTAAATTCATGCATATATATGAATGCGTAGAACCAGGGTCTATCAAAGCAATCACAGTAGTATCGTAAAGAGTAAAAGTACCAATTATCACATTAGGTGATGAAGCTTCCTCACGAGCTCGGATAGCATACGCTCTGACAGGCGCTCTAGCTTCAGATTTGACAACATTGTCTCTTGTAGTTCTCTGACTACCACCAACATTTCTTGTATTCTTTAAAGGCCTGCCTCTCGCAGGTGCATTATCAAATCTCAGATTTTGAACAGTCTCTGGTTCGACAGGCTCAGGACAATCACGAATAAAATGATCAAGCGATCCACATCTGAAACAAGCTCTGTCATTTAATCTACAGCTTCCTGGATGTCTTTTTCCACAATGTTTACATTCGATTCTCTCAGATCGAACATTACCAACACTAGCCACTGAAGTTGCTGGGTTTTTGGAACTCATTTGCGATCTAGCTCTATTTCTGTTCAAATGTCCCACATTTTCTCGGAAACAACTTTGATCATCTCTGTATCTCTTTGAAGCAGACTAAAATGATTTATTCTAAAATTCTTTCTCATATCTCGGGCTTCAGTTTCAGCGTTTCTTTCATCTTTCCCAAATGCTTCAGCTTTGCATGCTCGATCAACAAGTGTAACAAACTCTTTTATTTCTAATATCCCGACTAGCAAACGGATGTCTTCATTAAGACCATTTTCGAATCTTTTGCACATTATAGCTTCGGAAGATATACACTCTCGGGCATATTGACTTAGTCGCATGAACTCTTGTTCATATTCAGTGATAGTTATTTGGCCCTGTTTAAGCTCCAGAAATTCTTTTCGTTTCTGATCGACGAATCTCTCACTGATATATTTCTTCCGGAACTCAATCTGAAAGAAATCCCATGTAACCCGTTCTCTTGGAACAACAGAAATTAAGGTTTCCCACCATTGATAAGCCGCATCTCGAAGTAATGATACAACACACTTTATGCATTCTTCCGGAGTCAGAGACATCTCATCAAATACCAGAATAGTATTTTCAATCCAAAATTCAGCTTTTTCAGCATCATCATTATTGGTAGCTCAGAACTCTTTAGCCCCATACTTACAGATCTTGTCAATTGGAGGCTTATTAAATAGATTCGGATACATAACCGGTGGCACAACTGTAGTATAAGGGGGATTAATCGGGGGCGGAGGTTGTGAAATAGTCGGGTTATTCTTTACGAACTGAGTGAACCACTCACTCATCATTTAGAAGAAAGCTTGTTTAGCTTCTCCCTCCTGACCGCTTGTAGTCGATCTCAGATTAGAAGGCTCTGTCCCTTGCGTGGGATCAGGTGTATTACTTTCTATGTCGTTAGCTACGGCTCTTTCGGGATCCATTTCTATACAAAAGTCACATTTTACACGTCAGGACTCATCACACTATCACAGTTCAAATATTATGGCATGTATAGCTAGACTCTGACACGCTACGTTAGTCCGAGAATTGACTAAACCGTAGCTCTGATACCAATCAAATGTAACACCCCTATCCCGTGTCCGATCATCGGACTAGGGTTAAAGGCATTATCGAATAGATCAAAAACATTTTCAGAATTATCACATAGTCATTTATAAATCTCAAACATAAAGTCCCTTAAGAAGGTCATCGAGACCTTAAACATGCTTGTAAGCCGAGTCGGGACTAAACTGAAACACATAAGAGATTTCATGAAAATTTAAAACTTTTCTAAAATATAGGGGAGGGGTAGGCCGTACCTCACCCATGGCTACTGGACACTCCGTGTGTCCTCCCTATGGTGGTATACTGCCAATTTCAACACGGTCACCAAGCACGCCCATGTGCTAAGGCCGTGTACAATAGTTCACATACTGCCATTTCCCACACGGCCACCAAGCACACCCGTGTCGAGGCCGTGTACAATATAAGGCACATTATACCAATTTACCCACAATTTTAGGCACGTCCGTGTGCCTCAACCGTGCGACATTATAGGCCATTTTACAAGGCCAATATGCCACCCATTTTGGGTCTCACCTATAAGTAATACATACCAAAACATAATATGCATATATGGAAACCAAAACATATCAAATGGTTCACTTCATTCATACATCCAATACCAAATCCATCCTTACCAAATTGCAAACTAAATCCTACCTCATTTCAAACATGTATCATCCATTTGCTTAACCAAAACTTAACCATTCCATATGCATCAAAACATACTAAATATATGCTTCATAACTTATTCATTCAAACATTTATCAACTCAAAAACTTGCCAATACACATGGCCATGCTCACTTCATAAACATAAACACCTATCTAGCCCATACATGCCATAATTAGCCATATACATTTTCAAAAGGGTACCAAAATAAGTTTTTGCAGTGTGATGATGATCATTGATAATCCCGAGCCTTCAGTAGCCTCGACGACCTATAAAACAGAAAAAATACACACACTGAGTTAGCTTTCAAAAGCTTAGTAAGTCATATACAAATAAACTTGGCATAAAAAGCATAAATGCAATTTGAAACTTTTGCACATCTCATTCACTTAACAATTTATCATGTACATGCTTGTTTCATACTTTTGACTACATTGGTCACTTTTATCCATTCAAAACTCATTTGAAGCACATGGCTCATTCACAATCTTCCTTGCATCTCATTCACATTATCCTATTCAAACATACCTTTCTTCAAATCAAAGTCATATGCATACTTACCATTCATGCATACTTAATGCACATTATACATACCTGAATCGGATATTCATTCACTTAATTGATCATAGCTCGGATATACCATTCGTATTGCAGACTTGCCCGTTGAATCTTTAGGAACCTAGTAGGATACTCCGAAAGCTCAGAATAGTAGTACAATGCCAATGTCCCAGACGAGGTCTTACATGCACTCGTATATCGATACCATTGTCCCGGATAGGGTCTTACATGTAAAGATCATAACGATGCCCACGTCCCAGACATGGTCTTACACGAGTCAATATGATGCCGATGTCCCAGACATGGTCTTACTCATAAAGTTCATATCGATGCCTACGTCACAGACGAGGTCTTATACAAATGTAAAATCAATGCCAACGTCCCCAACATGGTCTTACATGATAAAATAGAACAGATACCTATGTCATGACATAGCTAATCCTGTCTATTCTTAGGTTCATACAAGATTTCTCGGCTTTATCACTATATCAAACTATTTTCGAAATTCACGCACTTATCATCTTATACTCATTCATTTTCATCGATAGACATATGAATATATATATTCAATTCAATACAGATAAGTTTATTTGCATAGTGACTTACCTCAGATTCAGTTTATCAGAATGAAAACGGCTACTCATTAACTTTCTCTTTCTTGCGATCTAAGTCTGTTTTCCTCGGTTCTTGATCTAAACATAATCAGAATTAACTCTTTTTATTCAATATTTCATTCAATTCACTCCATACACATATATTTTGGGCTATTTACAAATTAACCCTCATATTTGCATACTTTAACAATTTAGTCCATTTTTCACAAAATATCAAATTCACAAAATCCACACACACACATGCTTGGTCGAACCTCTCTAGGGACTATATAAGTCCAAATATTTCATCAAATTTGCAATTTAGTTCTTCCATTTACCATTTTCTCAATTTATCCCTATTTAACTAAATTCAACAAAACTTCAAGAATAAAACATGTTCATCAAGCTTAAATATTCCATTTAACATCATAAAACATCACAAAACTCAACATAGCATCAATGGCATCTCACACAAACATTATCAATTCATCAAATTGAGACATGGGTTTGATAACATTCGAGGCAACGATTATGAAAATGTATAAATTATCAAAAACTGAAGCAAAACATACCTTAAATTTGGATCAAACTTGGCCGAATGTTTGAAGAGTTCAAACCCTTTCTTTTCTTTATGAATTTCGGTGGTGGATGGATAGAAATGGCCACCTTTCATGTTTATTTCATTAAAACATATAATAATAATCTTTTTACTAAAATACACATCTAATTTATAAATAAAACAAACATGTAATAAGGGTATATTAGTATTTCATTCATCCACTAGCTATAAAGTGGTATAATAACAACATTAGGGCTCTATATTAACAAAGCCACATCACATTAGTACTTTAACAATTAGTAATTAACTTTTACCTTTAATGCAATTTCATCCTTTTGTCAACTTAAACATGCAAATAGACAAATTCGGTTACAGAAATTTACCACATGCTAATTCACATATCAACAGGATAAAAATAATATTAAAATATTATATAGACTCAAATTTATGGTCTCGAAACCACTGTTTCGACTAGGGTATAAACCGACTGTTACAAAATGGCCAAGTTTTGAATGAGCAAATGACTGAATCATACTTGTAATGATATGAGTTTATTTCTTTGGAATTGTCATGTTGGAACTGGTATTGAATGTATAAATTGGATGGTCAATTTGGTATGTTTTGATTTTCATGTATTGCTTGTAGGTAAGACCCAAAGTGGGTGGCATATTGGCCGTGTAAAATGGCCTATGATGTCACACGGTTAAGGCACACGGGCGTGCCTAAGACTATGGGTAAATTAGAAGAATGTGGCTTAAATTGCACATGGCCTCGACGCGGGTGTGCTTGATGGCCATGTGAGAAATGGCAGTATGTGATCTAGTAGTACCCGGCCTTAGCACACGAGTGTGCTTGGTGACCGTGTTGATTTTGGCAGTATACTACCACGGGGAGGACACACGGAGTGTCAAGTAGCCGTGGGTGAGGCACGGCCTACCCCCACGGCCGTGTGTCCCCTGTATTTTAAAAAAGTTCTAAATTTTCATGAAATTACTTATGTGTTTCAGTTTAGTCCCGACTCAGTTTATAGGCATGCTTAGGGTATTGATGACTCATTTAAGGGACTCTATGATTGTATTCAAATGTGTTTGATGACGATTGACTTTGTGTCGTGAATGTGATGTGAAGTAATCCTATTGTTCGATAATGCCTCTTAACCCTATTCCGGTGATAATTTTTAGGTTAGGGGTGTTACCTTTTATTGGTATCAGAGCTACATTTTAGTCGATTCTTGGACTAACATAGCGTGTCAGAGTCTAGCTATACATACCATATTTATTTGAACTGTGATAGTGTGATGAATCCTGACGTATAAAATGTGATTTTCATATAGTAATGGATCCCGAAAGAGCTGTAGCTGATGACATAGAAAGTAATGCGCCTGCACCCGTGCAAGGGACAGTGCCTTTTGGTTCGAGACCGGCTATGAGAGGTTAGGAGGGAGAAGCTAAGCAAGCTTTCTTCCAGATGATGAGTGAATGGTTCTCTCAATTTATGAGGAATAACCCGACTGTTTCACAAACCCCGCCCCTAGTTAATCCCCCTCAAACATCCGATATATCTCCAACTACAAATTTAAATTCATGGAATAAGCCTTCGGTTGACAAGATTAGTAAGTATGGGGCTAAAGGGTTTCGGGCTACTAATGATGATGATGCTAAGAAAGTCAAATTTTGGTTAGAAAACACTCTTCAAGTATTTGATGAGATGTCACTGACTCCTGAAGAATGTATAAAGTGTGTTGTTTTTTTCGTTATGAGATGTAGCCTATCGGTGGTGGAAAACTTCGATTTTGGTTGTTCCTAAAGAACGGATCACATGAGATTTCTTTCAGTCTGAGTTCAGAAAGAAATACATTATTCAGAGATTTATTGATCAGAAATAAAGGAATTTTTGGAATTGAAACAAAGTCACATGTCTATCATTGAATGCAAATAATAGTTTGTAAGATTAAGTCAGTATGCTCGGATATACATTTCAACTGAAGCGATAATGTGTAAAAGATTCAAAGATGGCCTAAATGAAAATATCCAATTGCTAGTTGGTACTCTGGAGATACAAGAGTTCGTAGTGCTAGTTGCCCAAGCATGCAAAGCTGAGTCGAAAGCTAGAGATATGAAAAAGAGATTTATGAGCAAATCATTTCAATCTACCTCGAAGAAATTTTGAGTTGAACATAGCCGTTCAAAAGCTAATGTGAGGTGTTCGAGTAGAGATCGAACTAGATCACAGTTAAGCTCTAAAGCTTCAGCAACTTCAATGGCTAGTATTGGAAATGCCAGATTCAAGCGGCATGAATGTAAACATTATGGCAAAAGGCATTCGAGAATTTACAAATTAAATGACCGAGCTTATTTCAGATGTGGATCATTAGATCATTTCATCTGAGACTGCTCAGAGTCTGTTGAACAAGAGATTGTTCAGAACCCAATATCTGAGAATGTTTCATCAAGAGGTAGATCTCCTCAAATTGTAAGAAATGTCAGTGGTAGTCAGAGAACTACTAAAGATATTGTTGTGAGATCCGAAGCTAGAGCGCCTGCCAGAGCGCATGTTATCTGAGCTCGGGAGGAATCTTCATCTCTAGATGTTATAACGGGTACTTTTACACTTTATGATACTTCTGTGATCACTTTGATAGACACTGGTTCTACTTATTTCTATATATGTATGAACTTAGTATTCAGTAAGACTTTGCTTGTAAAGTCTACTGAGTTTGTTATAGAAGTATCGAACCTCTTAAGTAAAAATATTCTGGTTGACAAAGTTGGTGAGAATTGCCCATTAATGTTTTGAGATATCTGTTTCCCTGCTGATTTGATATTATTACAGTTTGATGAGTTTGAAATAATCTAGGAATAAACTGGTTGGCATTGCATGATGCTGTAGTGAATTGTAAAAGAAAGACAATTGATTTGAGTCGTCGGAATAGTGAAATAGTTTGTATTAAGTTGAAGGATTTAAATGGATTGCCTGCTGTGACATCTGTGTTGAAAGATTAGAATTAAATTAAAAATGGTTGCGAGGCATATTTTACTTATGTGATTGATTTGAAAGAATATGAAAAGAAAGTTGAATTGGTGCCAGTTGTCTGTGAGTTCTCTGATGTTTTCCCTGAAGAATTGTTGGGATTGTCTTCGAATTGCAAAGTTGAATTTGGTATAGATTTTTTGCTTGGTACGTCCCCTATTTCGATAGATATGTATAGATTGACACTAATGGAATTGAAAGAGTTAAAGTCACTATTGCAAGAATTAACCAACAGATGGTTCGCAAGGCCGAGTTTTTCACCCTGGGGGTGTTAAATTTGTTTAATGATAATTCAGTGTTAGTTGAATTTAAAGCAAAACTATTTTTTTATAGCATATATGTGATGCTCAGAAAGTTGATAATGAAATGTTAGTGAAATGAGTTCAGTGTGATTCAAATTCTAAATTCGAGCTCTGAGTTGTTGATGATTGCTTGAGATTTCAAGATCGTATCTATGTTCTGAGAAACCCTGAGTTAATCCAGTTGATTATGGATAAAGTATATAATAGTCGTTTATCTGTTCAGTTGTGTAGTACAAAGATGTATCATGATCTAAAATGACACTATTGGTGGTCTGGTATGAAACATGATATTTCTGACTTTGTTTTGAAATGTTTAGTTTGTCAACAAGTGAAAGCTAAACATCAAGTTCCGTCTGGTTTGTTATAGCCAATTCTGATTCCCTAATTGAAATAGGATAGAGTGACTATGAATTTTATTTCTGGTTTGCCTTGGACTTCGAGAAAGAAAGATGTGGTTTGGGTCGTGGTTAACCGATTTACGAAATCTACCCATTTTATTTCGGTAAGATCTGATTATTCACTTGACAAATTAGATGAGCTTTATATTTATGAAATTGTAATATTACACGGAGTGCCACTATTCATTGTGCAGATAGAGATCTGAGAGTCACATCGCGATTTTGGAAGAAAATTGTAAGAAGTTTTGGGCACGAAATTGTGTTTTAGTACAACTTTTCATCCGCAAACAGATGGATTGTCTGAGTGGATCATTCAGACTCTAGAAGATATGTTAAGATGTTGCGTTCTTAAATTTAACGGTATTTGGGAACAATACCTGACTTTGATAGAATTTGTATACAACAATAGTTTTCAGTCAAGCATCAAAATGGCACCAAGTGAAGCTTTGTACGGACGTAAATGTCGTACATCTCTATATTGGGCTGAACTCAATGAGAATAAGTTACACGGCGTTGATTTGATAAAGAATTGAGAAACAAGAAAATTCCATTAGTAAAAGTATTATGGAATCGACACGGAATCGAAGAGGCTACATGGGAGCCTGAGAGTTCAATGAGACAGCAATATCCAAATCTATTTAATGGTAAGATTTTCGAGGATGAAAATCCTTAAGGGGGGAAAATTGCAACATTTGATTTAGACCCTAGTCGGAATAGTGGTTCAAGACCATAAATCCAAGGTCGTAAAAATATTTTAATGATATTTTCTATGTGTATGATATGTGAAATAGTCTGTGTGAAAATTTTGTGTGATAATTTGATCGTTTGTGTGTCGAATTAAGAGAAAGGATGAAATTGCATCAAATATGAAAGTTGCTTGCTATTTGTTAAAGTATCAATGTGTTGTGGCTATGTAAAGTTGTGGCCTTAAGTGGCAAATAGACCACTTTTAAGATAGTGGACATTAGAATGGACAATTATGCCATTAATGCATGTTTGTTATTAAATGTTTAGAAAAAGGGATAGTATGGTAAATGAATATTATTTTGTTTGTAATAAACAAAAGAAAAAGATGAACATTATCATCTTTCTTTGGGGGTGCCGAAAGTAAAAGAAAAAGAGAGGGGTTAAACTTGTTCATTCGGCCATGATTCAAGCATAAAATCGGGTATGTGTTTTCGATCGATTTTTGATAATTTTTACGTTTTTGCAATCGTTGCTTTGAGAGCTACAAAACCCATATTTTGATTTTGTGAATTGATGATGTTTTTTGATATGCCATTGATGATATGTTAAGCTTTTTGATGATTTTTGGTGTTAAATGGAAGATATGAACAAGATAAACATACTTTATTCTTGAACTTTTGATAAATTTAGCTAAATAGGGCTAAATTGTGAAAATATTATTTTGGAGGGTTAATGTGTGAATTTGATGAAATATTTGGACCTATATAGTCCTTAGGGAGGTTCGGCTATGCATATGTGTGAACAAATTTTGTATATTTGATGTTTTGAGAAAATAGGACTAAATTGATAAAATATACAAATGTGGGGGCTAAATTATAAATAGCCCAAAATATGTGTGTATGGATTGAATTGAATGAATTAATGAATAAAAGGATTAATTCTAAATATGTTTAGATTAAGAACCAAAGAAAACTGACGTAGATCGCGAGAAAGCGAAAGTAATCGAGTAGCCGTTTTCATTCCGATAAACCGAATATGAGGTAAGTCATATTGCTAATAAATGTAATTGTATTTAATTGAGTTTATTTACAAGATTATCAATGATAATGATTGCATTTGTGATACTATGTATATGAATTCTGAGATAAGGTCGACATAGTGATAAGTCGGAGAAGTTTTGTATGAACTTGGGAATACAAATGTATCTGTTCTGTTTTATCATGTAAGACCACGTCTAGGATGTTGGCATTGATTTGATAATCGTGTAAGACCCTGTCTAGGATAGTGGCTTCGATATTTGATTATATATAAGACCTCATTTGGGACGTAGGCATCATTATTTGATTATATATAAGACCTCGTCTGGGACGCATCATTATCTGATTATATATAAGACCTCGTCTGAGACGTAGGCATCATTATCTGATTATATATAAGACCTCGTTTGGGACTAGGCATCATTATCTGATTATATATAAGACCTCGTCTGGGACGTAGGCATCATTATCTGATTATATATAAGACCTCATCTGGGACGTAGGCATCATTATCTGATTATGTATAAGACCTCGTCTGGGACATAAGCATTGTTATTTGATTATATATAAGACCTCATCTGGGACGTAGGCATCGTTATCTGATTATATGTAAGACCACGTCTGGGACGTTGGCAACGAGATGAGCTTTACGTGTAAGACCATGTTTAGGACATCAGCATCATATTGATTCGTGTAACAATCTTTTGAGACTGAGGTATCGATTTCTGAGTACATGAAAGGTCTTGTTTAGGACGTTGGCTTTGTACGACTATTCTGAGTTTTCTTAGCATCCTATTAGATTCCTATTGGATCAACAGGCAAGTCTGTGATGCGAATTGCAAATCTGAGTTAAGAATAAATATGTGTATGTAAAACCATTTTAGGTACGTTGATTATACACTAATTGTGTATATAAGGTAAGCATCTAAGTGATTTTACTATGACGCTACGGATATGGAATTGATGATATGATATGTAAAGTTTTGATTATATGAATTACGTAATTATATGATTCTTGAATTTGCAAAGATAGCAAATGTGGTTAATAGTGTATGAAACAAAGCATATATGCGATATTATGTTAAATGATTGATATGTACTAATGTATTTATTTGCATAAGTGCCTTCTATGTCAAGTTTATTTATATATGACTTACTAAGCTTTTGGAAAGCTTACTCTGTATGCGTTTTCTCTTTTTTATAGGTCGTCAAAAGCTACTGGAGGCTCGGGACCATCAGGGATCGTCATCACACTACTAAACTGATTTTTGGTACCTTTTTGAAAGTGTATATAACTAAATATGGCATGTATAGGCTAGTATGTTGGTATAAGTTGTTATGTAATCTTAACTTTGTGATTTGGCTATTTATGAGATGAAACTTTGCTTTAATGAATGTGATATATGATGCATATCTTGATAAGGTGAAAGCATGTGAAATGGATAAGTTTTGAATGAGCAAATGAATGAATCACAAATGAATGAATCATAGTTGTAATGATATGAGTTTATTTCTTTGGAATTGTCATGTTGGAACTAGTATTGAATGTATAAATTGAATGGTCAATTTGGTATGTTTTGATTTTCATGTATTGCTTGTAGGTAAGACCCTAAGTGGGTGGCATATTGGCCGTGTAAAATGGCCTATGATGTCACATGGTTGAGGCACACGGGCGTACCTAAGACCGTGGGTAAATTGGTAGAATGTGGTTTAAATTGCACACGGCCTCCATGTGGGTGTGCTTGATGGCCGTATGAGAAATGGAAGTATACGATCTAGTAGTATCCGGCCTTAGCACACGGGCGTGCTTGGTGACTATGTTGATTTTGGTAGTATACTACCACGGGAGGACACACGGAGTGTCAAGTAGCCGAGGGTGAGGCACGGCCTACCCCCACGACCGTGTGTCCCCTATATTTTAGAAAAGTTCCAAATTTTCATGAAATTACTTATGTGTTTCGGTTTAGTCCCGTCTCAGTTTATAGGCATGCTTAGGGTCATGATGACTCATTTAAGGGACTCTATGATTGTATTCAAATGTGTTTGATGACGATTGACTTTGTGTCATGAATGTGATGTGAAATGATCCTATTGTTCGGTAATGCCTCTTAACCCTATTCCGGTGACGGTTTTTGGGTTAGGGGTGTTACAACCCTTTCCAGTGTTAGTGACTGCAATAACACTTTTGTCTTAAAAAATAATCAAATCCCAAGATTAAATAATAAAAGCAAGATTGAATAATATACCATTTAATCAAGAATTCATGTGTACTTCCATACAAACAGAAAACATAGAATAATCACCAGCATTCATAAAGAAATGAGAAAGAATCGAGTGGAGAATACTATTCCTAGACAATTCGATTGAATCTCTCTATTCCTTCTTATCTCGCAGCTTAGGTCTTCTCATTAGAAGCTAGTCTGTATTTGGTTTTCACGTTGGCTCACCCGTGAGAGACTTAAGTTGCCATGGCTGCAAGCTTTAAGTTAGGATGATGAAGATGATTATCCGAAAAAAGGAGCTATCTGTTCTTCTCATGTGCACCTTTTATGTCCTCCTCCAACAGTGCAGGTGTCATTTCCTCAAAATTATTCTATCCTTGTACGTACAAGTTGGTTATACCAGACTGGATAGCTCACGCAATTTTAGTTCTTATCTAGACAGTTGTCAGGTGTGGCAACAATTCTTGACGCAATCTAGAATTCACTCATGCATCGACATTAATGCAAAACGATAGAAAAGTTAAGGATAAAATAGGCTACGATTCACTAACTTATAAAATGTAATTTACTAAACTAAAAATGCTAAAATGTATGCTAAGGGTAACTAAATGGGAAAAATTTAACTAATAAGGAAGGGGGGAAACCTATGTTCTTTCTAATGCTATCAGCAGATCAACTCCCCTACATTTAACTTGTTGCTTGTCCTCAAGCAATCAAAACATACATTTATGAAATAATGATGTTCCTGGGATTATATTATTACTAAGAACATAGTTGGTAAATATTAAATCTGAAAAATATAAAGTATTACTTCAAGTATGGAAAAAAATACGAAATAAGAAAATAAGAGAGAGAAAAATGAATACAAAAATGACTTGTTTTCTCTCTTCAAACAAGCTAGAGTTATTGAAGATGGATGTAAATAAGAACCTATATTGTGACAAACTCCCCCCACATAACTTTTTTATTATCCTTAAATAAACCAAGTCTAGACATGTAGCATGCAAAGGATATCCCTTGGAATATATCCTTACTAACAAATATTAAAGTGGTATCAATTCTATTTAATCATGCAACTTAATTTTGATACTTTGACAACTTGAATAATTCTAAAGTAATTTTTTACTAGTTTACAAAGTTAAATAACTAGCAAACTTAGACGTAACCTAATGACCAAATATTTAATCATATTACATCAATCTAAGTCATACATATATAAAGTAGATACAAGTATGGTAGTCAATGAACATTCACCAAATTCAATTATTAGTAATTTCAAAAATTATGCACAAAGAATGCTTAAGTCACACAGGTCTTCTAGGCGTGTAAAGTTCTGAGGCTTAGGACGGTATGAATTCAAAGGAATTATGGCTCAAAAATGGTTCAAGCACTAGAAATAGTTAAGAACATCACATTATTCCTTTTCTCCCCTAATTTTATATTCAAGGCTCTCCTCCTTATTTCTCCTTCTCTCACCTTCCTTTTCTCTCCCTATGTAAGACACGATATGATATTTGTAAGTACAGTAAACTTAGCAAGTTTTGTGCAACATGAATGAAAATTTCCTTAGTATTTGTGATTTTTTAATCACTTTACTTTGCTCTTTTTCACTAACCACTTTTAGCCCCGTTCCATGCTTTTATGTCTCTTGCTTGGCTTTTAACCCTCACAATGCTTTTGTTCTCAAACTATTTTTCATTTAGGCACTTAATTGCAAGAATCTTATACTTACAATATCATAAAATTTCTTACTTGTTTACTCTAAAATTTTTTGAAACCTTCTTAATGTATCTACCTAAACCCTCAATATCTATGGCCTGTCGTCTATTTCATAATGTAATAAGAGACCAAAGATAAAGAAAAGTTTCGAGTTTTAATTCAATTTCAGGCTCATAGTTTGTATATTAAAGGTTCATCAAGAAGCAAACATTAGACTCAAATACGGGCACTAGGGATAAATAACATAAGGGTATGGTTATTAAACACTGACTATTCAAACAATGCCTAAGGTCATCCCTAAGCATTCCACAAAACACAATTTCTTTAATGCTTTTAATTTAACAGATGAATAAGAATTGACTCAACCATCATGTATCTACTAGTATCTATCATGCTTATTTATCCTATGGCACACAATCAAGCATTTTTATAAAGGTCTTTTTAGTCAATTATGCAATTTAACTAAGTAACCAAATTAATCTACCTTAAAATTAAACAAATTATTTCATATCAATAAAAGTTTGCATGCTTTGACAGAAAGTAACACATACTTCATTATTTTCAACCAATAGTATTAACATAATCCAAGCACCATGCAATTTAATTTTTTTTGGGTATATATAAATAAATAAATAACACATAAAACATAAAATAAAAAACAAAACAATCCTATGTACTCTCTCCAACACTTTAGAGCATATCTTTCCTCATTGTAACAAATATAAATTTTAAACAAGGAAAATTTCCTAAAAGGAAGAATCCTTGTTGTTGTGTTGACATCGAGATTCTGTGTTGCTCCAAGCGGATAGAGAAATACCTACATGAAAAATAAAATACTACAACCAACTAACATTAAATAAATAAAAAATAAAAAATAAACATAAGAAAGAGGTGTGTGGAAAGTGGATAATAGAATGTTGAAGCGAAGAATTTCAAGTGGAACCTAGCTCTTCAATGTAATGTCCTAATTTGGATGTTGCGACAACGAGGTGCAATGTCGTGACGTCAAGTCTTCCATATTGCAACTTTGAGGTTTCCATGTCGCGAAATTAAGTCCAGTTTTTGATTTCTTTTCTTTTTTTGTTCTATTACTCCATGATATTGAAAGATGCTGTAGAAACAAGTCAAAAAAAAATATGTTTAATAATAAAAATAAAAATAACAAAAAAAATAAAACATAAAATAGAAGTTCTTTAAAAATCGGGACGATCCGTGTCGCCACCATAGAAGAACATCTAGCTAGTTCTTGACACTTTGATCCAACATTTGTTCTTCTGTCGATGTATATGAACCAGCCCCTTCGGTTGATTCTAATGATGTTGCCTTATTTTTGATTGGTACGACATCTACATTATGAGCCATTTGGTACCAAATCTGAGTGTAACTGTAACATCCCGGATTTGGGGTTATGCATTTAGTGCATAATTTAAGTGACAGTAGGCTTGGAGTGTGTTTGGATATATTTTAGGAGTTTTTGAGAACTTTAGGTGAAGGGGAAAAACTTTGGAAGATATTGGAATTTTAAGTGAAAAGGGGAAACTAGGCAAGGAGGCCTTAAAGTAAATTTTGTGGAGTTTAGGACACAAGAACTTAATTGGCAAAGTGGCTTGGGGCGCTAAGGTGCAAGGGGGCTTCAGGAGGGAAGAGGGTCGAGTCTTGAGGGCAGCATGAGAGTGTTTTATTTTTATTTGTATTTTACGGCAAGAAGGAAGTTGGATGAAGGCGGCTTTAAGGAAATATGAAGTGGTTTTGGACACAAAGAGTGCCTTGGTAAAGTGGTCGCAAGGCGCCACTTAAGGGCACAAATAACGCCAACAAGGGCCTTGGTTTGAAACACTAGTAACAAGTAGTGTTTTATTTTTGCTTTTAGCGTTAAGGGGAGCAAGGTGAAGGAGGTCTTAAAAGAAATTGAGGCGAGTTTATATCACAAAAGCGCTGGTAGAGTGGCTTGGACGCTATGGAAAGGGAGCTTGAAGGGCCCAGGTTCGAGTCCCGTAAGCAGCGTAAGAGTGTTTTTATTTTTCCAAGTTGGCCCTAAGGAGAAGAAGGCCTTAAAAAGAATTGTTGGGAGTTTATGACGCAAAGGAGCTAGCGACAAAGTGGTAGTAGTAGCGTGGTGGTTTCAGAGGTCCGGGTGTTCGATTCACGTGGGCGACAAGGTGTGGTTTTCTTTTGCTTTTACGTTAAGGCAGGGAAGAGAGAAGTTGGACGGCTTTGGTCTTTCAAATGGATAGGGATAAACACTGCTATTTTTTTTAATTTCGGCTAGAAGAATTGGATTAATATGATTTTATTTTATTTATTTTATTTATGGGAAGATGAGAGATAGATGTGATGGATAATTATTTATTTTATTAAAGTGATAAATGAGAAGAGGATTAAGGGATTTGATAGGAAATAGTTAAGGGATTATTTCTAGTATTTATTTTAATATAGGATAATTATGGTTCTATTTAGATTAAATGAGATTTTATTTTATTTTAGATAGATAGATAAAAGATAATGTGATGGTTTATTTTATTTTAAATAAGTTGGATAATTGTGGATTAATTATTTTTGTGCAAGATAAAGAAGAGATGAATATGGATTTATTTTAATTATCTTGAATAAGTGATCAAGAGGTAAAATAGGAGATGGATTTGGAGTTTGATAAGAACAAGGATGTAGTAGCGAATTCTTTATAAGGGGAGTAATCATTCTTCATATCTTTTCTTCTTTAACTTCTTTGTGCCAAAATTTAGTCTCTCTAGTCTTCTTTTCTTTTATTTTCTTTCAACCCCAAATCCTTTCTTTTTAATTCTTGAATAGCCGACTACCCCATCTTTTTTGAAAGCCATAGCCGAATATCAAGTACCCTTATTCCTATTCTTTTGTCGCAAGTCTCAAAAGTTGAAGATCAGCGTTTTCTCTCTTTTGTCGAATACACTCTCTCTTGCACTTTAAGCGGGTGATTACGTAAGGGTTTTGACAAGAATAAGTGGTGATTCGGAAATAGGTAAGCTTGGTAAGTGACTTGTGATATTCGCCATAGGCCACATTAAGAGTTCAAGTGATGACCGATCGTATTATGGTTCTTAGGAGCAAATCGACGGGAGTTAAGAGAAGTCTTGGGATTGATCCATCTACGTACGGTTGATAAGTTATAGTTTATTCGATTAAGATTTAGTACATTATCGTTTAATCGGGTTTTGATTAGATATCATTAATGGATGCGAATACCAGTCAAGGAGGCCAAAGGGTAGTTCCTATCCCCAAGTTTAAAAGGAGAGCCGTTTTGCGATTCGGGATTGGCCACGGGGTGTGGACCAATGTCGAAATAAGAAAGTAGGCGATAGTCGTAGTCTCGCTTAGTGATAGCGTCAGTATCGAAAGCATAGTTCTCCAAGTTATCAGGTGTAGTTAGCCTACTATTTTTCGGGTTTATGATTGTATGTGATATCTGTATGTTTGTTATGAATGTGCTAACTAATGCAGTGAAAATTGTGATATGGATACCCTTAAGGGGTACGACGATAATCAGGTTAGTATCAATCTAAATATGATGTGATTATTAATATGTATATGTAATGATATGGTTGATGAACATGCATGGCACTATTTTATGATTGCATGTGCATGGGTGGGATATGAAAGAAGGACAGGGTGTACTTCGAGTACGTGGTTTGATGAATGGCTCTGTGCCTCATCGTGATTAATATAGGCTATGTGCCATATCGTGGTTACTAATGGCTTTGTGCTCATCGTGGTTTTGATGTTAGCTTCGGCTACATCGTGGATTGACGTTGACTAAGGTCACG
Source organism: Gossypium rotundifolium (assembly GCA_025506655.1). NCBI lineage: Eukaryota > Viridiplantae > Streptophyta > Magnoliopsida > Malvales > Malvaceae > Gossypium > Gossypium rotundifolium. The sequence continues at coordinate 69,090,335 of CP106731.1, read as the reverse complement.
TTGTGGATTATTTGCGATTAAGTTCGTGTGGACGACATTTGTTGCCATATTGGAGTGAAAAGGAGAGGGTGATTTAATAATCCCCGTGTGTGGTAAATTTGGATACGGGGTGTGTAGAGGATGGACCCTAGGTGGGTTGGGCTTCATAATTGCATAATGTTGTATGTGAATATATGTGAAAATGGGCCAAGCCCAACATGTGATATGAATATATGTGGAAATGGGCCAAGCCCAATATGATATGTGGATTAATATGGAAATGGGCCAAGCCTAGTATGTGGAAACATGTGGTTAATTACCCTATTATAAGAATGTGATATGGTTATGGGCCAAGCCCAATATGTGAACTCTATTGATGTGAATATGGGCCAAGCCCAATAAGTGAAATCCTGTGAATAAGTTGCATTAATATACATTATGTGGGTAAATATGTGGTTTAACATGTGGGTGGAATTCGGTGGATTAATTACACACCGAGTCTCAGATGACTCACCCAATTATTTATCAAACATCGCAGTGATATGATGATCGGACCGGGTTGGAGTGGATACGAGGTGGCCCATCGTAAGACGTTTTGATTATTTCAATCAGTTTCTTATTAAGTACTTTTGTTTAATTATTTATTGTAATAAGGCCCAGTTAAAGTATTTGAGCATTATTCTTATGTCTAAGCTAAATGACGATTAAATTATTATTTGGAAATGCTTTTATTCATGGCAACTCATATTTTTTTAAGTATATTAAAGATTTGAATCCGGTATTTTTATAACAACTTAAGTTTTACTTAGAATGTTTTAAACTACGAAAATGTTTTTATCAAAGGCGACAAATTTTTAACGGCTTTTACTCTTAAGTAAGAATATTTTCAAACGTTTTTCGTAGTGGCATTTCAAATTCGATCGTAATGAATGGGTCGGGTTTGGGGTGTTACAGTTTGGTATCAGAGCCCGGTTCAAAACTCGGCTTTGAGGGATTTGGGCCCAAAAACATTTTTTTCTAAAATGGGCTTTTCAAAAATATGGATTTTTCAGAAAATTTTTCAGGTTTTCTGGCATGGCACCTGTATCCCCGACCCGAAGTCCACCAAGTAAGTACCTCTGACTATTGAAGTGATTTATATGTGAATGTTATGGGCTTATTTGGGCTCGTAGATTAGAATATTAGGGCTATTGAACCTTAGGGCTAGTGCACTCAAACATATGCATAAGCTTAAGTGCAACTAAACAAACCTGTGTCTAAGTCGCTGAGTTAAGGTGTGGCAACCAGTGTGCGCATGTTTAGGAGTGGATTCGGTAAGAGCTTGGTATTTAAGCAGTCCTAGCGACTCAGCTCCTCTTTACTCAAATCCTACTTGGTGCGTAGCTACGGTTCACCCTAACCAAGAGGACTTAGTTACGGGCTAAACCCATTAACTAAAACCCGAAAGGGAACTAGCCGTGTTTTTATAAAAACCCTAGTTTTAAAACTCTTAAAATTACCTTTTTAATTTGTGAGAACTATTTTTTACAAAATTTTCCGAAAAATTTTTGATTTACAAAATTACAAAAATGCCCCTGTGTTGTAAATTACAAAAATACCCTTAGTTTTTAAGATTTTCAAAAAATACCCTCGACTTTTGCTAAAATGTTTCTACTTTACAAAATACCAAAAACTTCATTTTACAAATATCAAGATACCCTGATTTGGAAAATTTACTAAAATACCCATGACTCGTAAAATTACCAAATTACAATTGTTTTGCAAAATGACCAAAATGACCCTAGTTTGAAGAATTACCAAAGGACCCGATTTTAAGATTACCAAAATACCCTCGAATTTCAAAACTATCGAAATGCCTCTAAATTTCAAAAATTACTGAAATAACCCCGATTCCTAAAATTTTTGGCAATATCTCTGATTTGGAAAACAAATTTTCAAGATTACCCCGAGTTTTTGAAATACCTTTGGTTTATAAAGATTTTTAAATTAAACCTGATTTATTACCAAAATACCCCTGTAGGATAAATGACGAAAATACCCCTGGGATAGAAACAGGCAGAAATGTCTGAATAGTGAATGTGTGTGGTAGATACCACTGAATGAATGGGTTCTTGTTGATGATTGAATGTGCCTCTATTGAGGAATGAATGTGACTCTCTGAATTAGAGTAGTGAACTTGAACTGAAACTTTGTTCGATCGAAAGAACCACTTCTAGAATTTCTTTTCATAAAATTTGCTCGTGGATAAGTGAAACAAAATTTCTAATGCATAAAACTTTTAAACCGTTAATAATGAGTTCTAGCCATGGTCGTCGAAGTGATGAAACCGGTGAAGATGCAGCCATGCCAAAGAATGGGTGCGGAGGATCAAGATCGACCGAAGAGATGACGCAGATCGTTATTATCTTTGCGAGTGCTAGAACGAGTCGCGGGAGCTAATGTGGGCAATGGAACTTGGAAATCAGTGCCGGAAAGGCTTAAGTCAAACGGAGCCTAGATTTTTAGAGGAGTGTCAGGAGTAGCTCCGAACGTGGTGGAGTATTGGCTAGAAGTAGTTGAAAGGATTATGGGCGATTTGGATTTAACTGATGAGGAAAAGCTTAAAGGTGCTGTCTCGTTGCTCCGAGATGAAGCTTATCGATGGTGGCTCACTGTCAGGCAAGGTACCCCTGCGGATCGATTGGATTGGGGGTATTTTAAAGTTAAGTTTGAAGGAAAGTATGTGAGAGCTAGTTATTTAGACTCGCAAAGGAAAGCATTCCTGAACTTGGTACAAGGAAGTATGTCGATGTGCAGTATGAAGCGAAATTTGTGCGGTTAAGTCGGTATGCTAAGGGGATCATAGCTACTTGATTATGAAAGGTGTGTCCGATTGAAGATGGATTGTGGGATGAGTTGCAAGTGTTGATTGCTCATAAAGAGAAAGAGACTTTCTTTGTTCTAGTGGAGAAGGCTCGGATAGTGAAGAAGTTAAGAAGTCGTGAGATGAGGCAGAAAAGAATAGGAACCAAATTAAGAGAAGTTTTAGATCGTCGAGAATCGTCTGAGATTTTCAAAAGAGGCTAAGGATTGATAATTACAGACGTGCACCGTGCAGATTCTTTGAGAATCGGAATCATACATGTGCTCATTGTGGGAGAGCTTATGTAGGAGAATGTTGGGGAAATAGTAAGGAATGTTTCCGGTGTGGATCTAAGGCTCATTTGGTTAAGAAATGTCCTCAAGTGATGGATAGGGCTCGAGGCCAAGGTCGTGGAACCCCAAGCAGAGGTGCTGAAGGTTCAGATGCAAGGCAAGCAAGGTTGGCTTAGGCAATCAGTCATAGTAAGGAAGAAGTTGGACCAAAGAGGATCGGGTATGTTCCCTAATCCTGGAATCTCTTTATTGCCTTGATTATTATAGAGATAGTTCGTGTTTGTATGTTAGTGAAGTGTAAAAAACCTTGAATGCGAACCTTGAGATAGTATCTAAGAAATGTGTTAGATCAGAGTGCGCATCAGTAGAGTAGTATGATGAGATAAGGATGCTCGACTATTTGATAGTAAGTAATTTCGAGGACGAAATTATTTTTAAGGAGGGTAGAACTGTAATATCCTAGATTTGGGGTTATGCATTTATGCGTAATTCATGAAATAGTGGGCTCAGTGGGTGTGTTGGATGTGATCTGAGGAGCTTTAGGAACCCTAAAATATATGGAAATGTAAGGAAATGTATGGAAATGTAAGGAAATGTAAGGAAATGTAAGGAAATGCCTTGTCTTGGAAATGTATGGAGATGTTAAGTTTAAAACAGGAAAGTGAACATTTTTGGAAACTAGGAAATGTAAGGAAATGATTTAGAAATGATTCAAAAGAGGAAAGTGAACACTTCGGGCCTTTGGAAATGGCGCCACATATAAGGGTGTTGGGCCTAAGTTCGAGTCACATGGGAAGTAAATAAAAGAAATTTTATTTTGCTTCCAGAAGAAGTGAGGTGGACGGCACAAGCTTTTAAAAAGAGAAGTTTTATTCTCTTTAAATTTCGGCTAAATAGGGGATAAATAATGGGATTATTTTAGATTATTCTCAAGAGATAATTGTGGATTAATTCTTTTTATTTTAATGGATAAAAGAAAAGATAATAGAAGGATTATTATTATTATTATTAATGAGATAAAGTTATCAAATTAAGAAGAGTGGTGGCCAAGTGAGGGACTCTAGCCTAGTAAATTCGGCTATAAAAGGAATAGAGAGCCATTCAACATTATTTACTCTTCCTTGATAACCTCTCTAAATTTTCTCTGTAACCCTATTATTTTCTTCTTCATTCTTCTCCTCTCAATATTCCAAAAGCCAAAGCTTGCTAAGATCAAGGCCATAGCCGAATCTCTAAAGGTTGAAGTGAAGGTGCAATCGATTTCTTCAAATAAGGAGATCTTTCGGGACTTACTAAGTGTAGATTACAAGGAAGGAGAAGTTCTTTTCAGAAGGTACACCATAGGTCATGTGTTCCTAGTTATTCGGTGAATTTCGGATTTAAAATCCACAAGGTAAGTGTCTATAGCATTCAGCCAAGGCCTATTTTGATAGTTAGATCTAATTCTTGTTTGTTTAAAAATTTGAAAATAACCCCTGATGAGATTTAGTGCTTGGCCGAATACAAGGAGGAGCATAGCATAGATTTTGGGATTTGATTAGTATTGAAATCAGCAACAAGGTAAGTTTTAGTATACAAATCCTACTAGGATTTGGTTTTATAAACTGAATAGGCTTTATGCTAATATAATAAGGATGGTAGAATGTAGGACTTGAGATCTAAGGCATTAGATCAAGCTTTTCAGATTTGGATTGAAAGCATTAAGCGAATCGGTGTGTACCCACTAATTCTTAATAAGTTTTATGGTAATATTTAAATATGTATGTATGTTATATGAATGCGAAAATATGGCTAAGTACCATGTTATGGTGCACAATATTAAGGCACGTTTTCCTACTCCTACTAGGAATATGAAATTATGTTATATATGTAACATTTGAAAAGTGATAAGAATGAATGTGGTGACTTAAGACCACGATATCTGAATGTGGTGACCTAAGACCACGATATCTGAATGTGGTGACCTAAGACCACGAAATCTGGATATGATTATTGATATGAATATGTGATAATATGCGAAATAACATGTACATGCATTCTCATGGCATTATTTTATGTTGCATGTGCATGGGTGGGGTATGATATGAAAGAAGGACAGGGTGTACTTCGAGTACGTGGTTTGATGTTAGCCTTGAGCTTCATCGTAGATTGACATGGACTGAGGTCACATTGTGGATTAATTGCGATTTAGTTCACGTGGCTTGATGAGTAGCTCTGTGCCTCATCGTGGTTGATATAAGCTTTGTGCTATATCGTGGTTGATGAGTGACTATGTGTCCCATCGTGGTTTTGGTGTTAGCTACGGCTACATCGTGGATTGGCGCCGACTGAGGTCGCGTTGTAGATTTTTGTGCTTTATTGCACGTGGATGGCATTTATTGCCTTTTGGAGTAAAAAGAAGAGGGTGATTTAATAATCCCCTGGTGTGTGGTAGGTTGGTACGGGGGAGTGTAGCGGATGGTTAACTAGGTTTGGGTTCGGGAATGCATCATTAAATGTATTCTATGATTTGAATGTGTATCATATGTATTCCTGAAATTGTTAAGACTTAGTGTTTGTGTACACATTGAGTCTGTTTGACTCACCCCATTGTGGGAACCTTTTTCAGGTGACGATCAGTAATGGACCGGGTCGGCAGGAGCTCATAGGTGGCCATGCACAGCAAGGAATTTAATTAATTTGGATTTTTATATTTTAAGTACTTTGAATTTAAAGTTTGGAAATTATTTGATGTAATAAGGCCATAAGGCCAAGATTGAATTTCTTTATTTCTTTTTACTTTTATTTACAAATTATTATTTAAGGGATCAAGTAAATTTATTTTTAAAATAAACTCCAAGTGTTTTGTCACCTTAATTAAAAAGGAATTTTAATATAAGATTAACTCATATTCAGACAAGCCCAACCCAAACAATATTTTTTTTTTTAAAATTCACACAAGTTTTTCCTAAGTAACAAAAGAATTTTGAACCGGTTTACATCGAGGAATATACCAGATCCAGTCAAGGCTCGTGGGCCGGGTTTGGGGTGTTTCAGTAACATCCTAAAATTTTGGTTTAAATGTTGTAAAATTGTTTCAAGTATGAGTAATTGGCTTACTGGTTAAAAGAAAAAAATGGAGACAATGCAATTAGCTCAAGGACTCAAGTTTGATTCCATTCCCTTGCAAAATAGATACATGTTGTTAATTTTTCTCCTTTCCCCTATTTTTGTACCACCCAAGCTTAGTAACCAAGGTATAAATACCAATTTTTTTACTTATTTTTCAGCCTTTAGTAATTTGTTTTCAACCCTAGCCGCTCCGCTCCTCTCCTCTCCTCTCTCATTTTTTTTCTCAAGTTTCTTCCTTTATCTGGGATTTCACCATTGTTTGTGTCACCTCATTTTGCTAAGCTTTTACCCTTAGTTTTCCAGAAACTATTGGCAAAATGAGTTTGAATACGTAGCGAAAAATAAATTTAGGGAAATACTAGAGTTTTATTTTTTTTTCCAAAACAATATCTTGGTTGTGATATCTAAAGCAATAAACACTTAATCAAAATTGTACCTTTTCGATTCATCTAGGATGAGCTCTTCGATCGAGTAGTCTTTTCTATTATCTTTAAGCTCACTTCTACTGAGTGTAGGCTCACTTTGAATCAGAAATTTTTTTACACAAATTACCAGTAGGGTAATTTTGCAATTTCTTTAAACTTTTGGGTCAAGTTGTTAATCAGAAAAATATTTCTAGAAATTTTCTGGAATAATCTCTTTAGAGAATTTTCTCTCTACAACTTTCTCTTGAATTCAAGTGTGTGTAAATAATGACCCAAGGCTCTCTTTATATAGGGAAAGTTTAGAGAGTTCAATTATGATTAAACTTAATCACTTTAATATTAAATTAATATAATATTTATCAAGATAAATATTAGATTAAATTTAATATTAAATCTTATTAAAATAATAGAATGTTTATCTACAAGATAAACATTAAATTAAATTTAATATTTGTTGGGATCGATTCGATTAAGTAACAAGTAAAAAAAAGTGGAATAAATTGAGAAATTGAACACACAAATTTAACATGGAAAAACCCTTCCAAAGAGAATAAAAAACCACGGGTAAAGATAATTTTACTATAATGGAAAAAGAACGAAGAGTACAAGATATGGAGATAAAAGCTAAACCTCGAAAACCCGAAAACAAAGAACCCTCAAAATGTAAACACACAATTCTCTCAATGTGTTATGAGTTCTAATCTCTAATGGGTGTATTTTTTAAGGTCGTAAAAGAGCCTATTTATAGGCTAAATTCATAAGTCCAATAATAATAAAATAATCTAGACTATTCAGAGTTTGATTGAAACAAATAAATAGAGTTTAACTGAAATATTGTTTCCCAAATTTGACTGAAATAGGAGTCATACTCAACAAATCTCCACCTTGACTCATATTTCCACAACGCCATCTTTGCCAAAGCTCGCCACAAGCATATCTTGAACTACTAAAGGCATTAACTGAGTCAAATTTGTGCTTAGAAAGTGGAAGACTTCTAGCCTTCTACTTGTACACTGCCAAATCAAAATTAACTCGGGTCTGATTTTCACGAACATAGTGCCTTAACTTTTCAAAACCTGCATCCAAAAGAGAACCTCTCTTCAACGAAATAGTCATACCTTTTTCCCTCCCATGACCAAGGTGCCTCCGCTCCAAACAACTTGACTTCGACTCCATAATGGACGAGGGACGTTTGATTTCACCAGTCATTATAGAACCTTCCAGAATATAAAGACTGTCGATTATTTTACATTTTAACAAAACGAAAGCTCCATGAGATACTTTAATGTCGCTCGACTCGATGTTTATTCTACATCTTTCAAGTCTAAAATACTTAAGGAGATAAGATTCTTTCGTAAATCAAGTACATACCTGACATCTGAGAGTGTCCTAATCGTCCTATCATGTATCTTAATTTTAACAATACCAATACCAATTACCTTACTAGATGAATTGTTTCCCATGCGCACAACTCCACCTTCAACCAAACTGTATGTGGAGAACCATTCTCTATTGGGACACATGTGGAAAGAACATCCTGAATATAGGACCCACTCAGACATGAGCTTGGAGTTATCACTTGTTGACACTAACAAGAAATCCTTACTGCTTTCATCGGCCAAATTAGCACCAGCTACATCTTTCTTGTTACTTTCAGCAGCTCTTTTATTTCGGAGTTTATAACAATCTATTTTGACATGACCTAACTTTTTACAATAGAGACACCTTTTGTCTTGTTTCTTTGATGCTACCAAAACAGAAGCTTGCTTATCTACCTTGCTTGTAACATTCTAAAATTCAGAATTTTATGTTTTGCATTATACCGTGCGATAAGCTAGTTAAAAATGTTAATTGTGTATGTTTAGAGGTCTAAAGAAGGCTTGGGGCTGAGTTGGGCCTTAGCAAAATTTTTGTGTTTAAGTACTTTAAGGAGAGAAGGTAAGTGGCATCAAGGCTTAAGGAAATAAGTGTGTATTTTGCTAGCATAAGTGGAGCACATGGTGGAGTGGTGTGGCGTCAAGTGGAGAGCATGAAGGGAAAGGGTTCGAATCCCATCTATTGTAAATTTTTGGATTTATTTTTGTGCCCCTATTCCAAAGTGTCGGCCATGGTTCTAAATATGTTAAGGGAGACTTTTTATTGATGGAAAGATGGCTAAGGAATATGGTAAGGAGGAAGACAAGGGAAAAGAAGGAAAGAAATCAATGAAAGGGATAAGGGAGGGGGACATGTTGGTCAAATATTAGGAGTTTCCTAAGGAAAGAGTTTTGGTCAACACTCATCTTTTGGTATAGGTGATTCACGGTTTTGGTAGGAGGATTTTGGGAAAGAGTTTTCTTTTTGAACATTTTTGTGTCTCTTTTCCAACCTTTCTCTTTTGGTCGAAACACTCAAATCATTTTGGTTCTTTTTCCTTTGTTTTGCCCAATCACTCAAGACATTTTGGTTATCTTTCTCCTTGGTATTAGCCTAAACCCCCTAACACTACTTTTCCATCTTTCTTTCTTTTTCTCACCATTTCTTCAACCTATCTTTTCTTCTTCTTAGTTGACAACTTTGATTGGCCGAATCTTCCTTGCCCATTTTTTTTGATTAGTCGAATCTTTAACATCCTCTCTCTTCTCCATTCTTGCATGTTGAACATTTCTCCTTGGTTGAATAGGGTAAGGGCTTCATTCTACTCCTTTCATTTTCTTTTCTTTCTAGTCGAATGTGTGTCCATCACTATTTAGTTGTTCTACTTTGTTTCTAAACTGAAATATCACTCTCTCTCCTATTTCCTCATATTGTAATCAATTATTTTTTGTAGTGTTCTAGTGGTTGGCCAAATACCACATCCTTGTTGATTCATCCGTAGCCATAAGCCCAATCGGTGGAATCGGATTCATTATCGTTAAGGTAAAGAGTTTCATTATGGTTTATTTCGATATCTTTCATTGCTTGGTTATTCCGTTAAAATGGATCGATGGATTTGACTAATAGGATATTATAGGAAACTAAATCGCTCGTTTTTCTCTACTCGTTGATCCTTTAGAAGTAGTGGTAAGCCAAATACTATCCCTAAACAATTACGTTCACTCATCATAGTATTTTTCTAACCGAGACTTTTCCAATGGAGGCAAGTGGTAACGATTTGAAAGGAAAAGCGATAGGAGAACACAAAAGGAATGGATTTGTGATTCCTACTCCCAAGTTCAAACGAAGGGCGGTATCAAAATTCAGGATTTTCCACCGGGTTGTGGACCATCATCCGGTGGGAATAGACAAATCGTGGTTGTTCACGATACTAAGGGTAAGTATTTCATTAGATTGTTAGATTTAGATATTTGGATTAAGGAAATCTCGTTTGTTGGTTAATCAAGTATAATGGTGATCTAGGTGTCGACGATCAAGAAAGCTTAGTCCTTTCTGTAATCAGGTGTGTAATCTCACACCGAAATTTCGTAAATCTGTGATTTATCATCAGATTAGAAAAATCAATCAATATTGCTTAAGAACTTAATAACGATAATATGGTATGGATCGAGTGATTTGCTTAAAAATCGTTAATACTAAGATTTTTCAAAATCAGTGTTAATTTGTAAAATTACAAAAATGCCCTTGTGGGCGAAATTACCAAAATGCCCCTAATTGGTCAATTTGCTAAAATGCCCTAGATGGGCCGATTTGTTAAAATGCCTTAGTGGGCCGAATTATTAAATTACTTTAATGGGTCGATTCACTAAAATTAATTCATTAGATTATTGATGATTATATATGTATGTGGATGTTTAATTATGAATGTTGCATTTTTACATATTGCATAGGATGGGAAAAATTGTATGGAGAGCAGTGTAGCCTGGTGGCATTGCCACAATTTTTTCATTAATATGATTAATTATGATTTCAGTGGCTTGACCACAAAATATTATACTTTAGCAGCTTGGCTGCATATTGGTGTGAGCAACGGGGTGGGTTGACTTGATCTCCACAGGTGTGATTGGCTGGTCGGGGGTGTGATGGATGAATGGGTTGGGTTGCATGCATTTACTTCATTTAAATATTTCTATGTAAATAGGCTTCGGTCCAAGATGATGCTATATGGGTTCAGGCCAGTGGATGACGGTAAGGGGAATTATACACTGAGTTCTAGTAAATCACCTCTTTTTCCTTAAACCTTGCAGGTGATGCTCAGTGAGGTGGACTTGGGCCATGGATGACTCGGTGGAGGCCATACTTCAGAAATGGTGTTTTTGAACTTTAAATTTCTTCTTTCGTTTATTTTATTACTTTTACTATTTTGGGTTTAAAAGTTGTAATAAGGCCTTGGGATATTTTTATTTGTTTTTTTTATGTTTAATCGTACTTATTATTTTTCTTGAATTATTTTAAATAGGATTTTCTAAAATCATAAATAAAGGTTTTCCAAAATAGATTAACAAATGGATTTCCTAACAAACTTTTACAAATAATTTAACTAGAAAATTCTCTTTCAAATTATCAACAATATTTTCAAAAGTCACGGTTTTTATAAGATCACTAGTTTAATTATTCAATTCTTCAATCAACCTTTCAAGATTAGTAGTATTTTATCGAGTAATTCTAAATCAAATTTGTTTTCTTAAACAATAGCCTAATAACAAAATCTTTGGTAAGAATCATAAGTTCTTTATTCATTTTCTTTATGTGACATGCCAGATCTGGTCATACTGCATGGGTCGGGTTTGGGGTGTTACATTGCTATCCAAACCAAACTCATTGTGGAGTTTGTCTCTACTCAACAAATGACCCTTCACATCTTCGAACGAGAGTTTGTCTCTACCTTAAAATCAGGGTCTCCCTGACTTGTATGGAGGGGGTAAAGAGCACAATAATATCATAGTCTGATCTTCATCGTCAATATGAACCTCAACATTCTTTAAATCATTTAAAACATTAATGAATTGACTGATGTGATCTCTAAGATGCTTAACTTCATTCATGCGAAATGTAAATAGACGTTGTTTCAACACTAAACGATTAGCCAGATACTTACTCGCATAAATAGTTTCTAACCTTTTCTATGAGGTGGATGAGGTTTTCTCCATCAATACCTCCTGCAATACCATTTTCGTGAGGCACAACTGGATTGTAGACAAGGCCTTTTCATCAAGCTCTTCCCATTCTGTTTGACTTAGATTCTCATGTTTTTTCTCGATAACAACCTTTTTCAAGCCGATTTGAACTAGAATTGCCATCATTTGAACTTGCCATAGATTGAAAATTGTCTCACCATCAAACTTCTCAATTTCAAACCTTGTTGCTGCCATCTCTGAATGGGCTGAATCTATGAAAATTGAACTAGCTTTGATACAACTTGTTGAGATCGACCCAATTAAGCAACAAGTAAAAAAATAGAATAAATTGATAAATTGAACACACAAATTTAACATGGAAAAACCCCTCCAAAGAGGATAAAAACCACAGGCAAAGATAATTTTACTATAATGGAAAAAGAACGAAGAGTTCAAAAGATGGAGATAAAAACTAAACCTGAAACTCTGAATATAGTCAAAACATAAACACAAAATTCTCTAAATGTGTTATGAGTTCTAATCTTTAATGGGTGTATTTTCTAATGTTGTAAAAGAGCCTATTTAGAAGTGTAACATCCTGAGTTGGGGTCTTTGCATTGTATGTGTTTATGTGTGAATGCTATGTTTAGCATGCTAATTTAGGGTGCTGTAGGGTCTAAGAATGACTTAGGGAAAAGCTGGAAGCCTAGCTAAAATTTTCTTTTTGGGCACTTTCAGGGGAGAGCTAGTTAGAATAAGACTTAAGGGGATTTTAGTTCGCATTTTGGTGACACAAAGAAGTGCAGTGGAAGGGTGGCAAGGGAACACCACACAAGATGCAAGGGAATGACGCCACAGGTAGGAAGGAGGTCCAGGGTTCAAGGCACGTTGGCAGGTTTTGGAGTTTCTTTTTTGCATCAGGAGGCTGAGGAGATGGCTTCCATTAGGACTCTTCAGGGTGGTTAGTAGATAGAGACTTAGAATTAGGAATAAGTGGCTAAGAGATAATGGCAGATATTTTGAATTGGTCTTCTAATTCAAATGAGTGGAAGGGAGGAAATGTAGGAGCAAAAAGGGGAGTTGATGACTATTGGAGGTGTTGGCCGAATTTTAAAGTCTTAGTGGAGGTTGGGGGCTAGGGCATGCCGAATTTTGGGTGATCAAGTTGCTAGTGTATAGTGGTTTTCGGCATTATGGTGTGTGTGCTTCACATTTTTAGTTTTAGTTTTCCTCTTATTTTATCTCTTGTCGAAATCACTTAAACATTTCTGTTCTTCTCTTCTTTGACCTCTAGCCGAAACTAGAAGGCCAAGGATGCACATCTCTTTTATTCTTTCTTTTTCTTCTCACTCCCAAAAGCCAAAATCATCACTTCACCCTTTCTTTTCATTTTCTCTTTTTCTGTTTAAAACTCCTTGTCAGCTGAATCTATCTAAGCCTTGCCAAATTGCATCTTTTCGTTCTCTTCTCTTTCAAACACATTGGCCGAATATCCCTTTTTGCTTGCATTATTCTTCTTCATCTTTTCCCTTTTCAATATTGGGACTACTTCGGCATTTGGTAAGATCTTCTTGATTTAGCCGAATTTCTTTAATCATCTCATCTCTTTTTCTATCATTTTCTTTTGAAGGAAAAGCCAAAACCTACCATTTGTTTTAAGTAGATTTTATTGTTGGTTAGCCGAAACTCTCTGGCATCTAAATCCCCTCTTTCAATTCCTGGTTGCAGTGGATCGCCGTTGCTGATTTTTCCATCACTCTAAATTGGGTCCTCTAGTAGTTGTGGTAAGGGTTCCTATTCTTTTAACTATCTTTCTTGGCATTTGTGTGTCGAAGGCAGTGATCCTACTCTTTAACCATTGGTGAATATAGGTGGGGATGGTGTCGTATTCCTTTGGAGACTTTCGAGATTCGCTCGACTTGTGAACCAAGCCTAAAGTATTGGGTGTTGCTGACCTCGATAAGGAGATCTATTCGATTAAACGTGTAAATCTAGGCAACCATATTCTTTTAACTTCTGGCCGAATGCAGGGGGGAGCATTATCTTCGTGTTTTCAGCTTCGAAGCAAAGTCATAGGCAGATAGCAATGGTTTCAATTAGCGTTAGTGTCAACGTAGAGGGTGTGATTGTAACATCCTTAAAATGGGGTCTCTGCATTTTGCATGTGTTTGCATGTGATGGTATGTCTACTGTGCTAGTTTAGCATGTCTTGGGGACTAGGCATGACCTCGGGTTAGTCTTGGGTCATGGCCAAAATTTTTGCTTAGCATTTAAGAGAAAGGAGCAAGGGGAAATAGGGGTTAAGAGAATTAATTTGAGGTTTTAGACACAAGAAGTGCCTTGGTAAAGTGGCAAGGAGGCGCCACTCAAGTCACAAGGGAGGTGACACCACAAGGGGTAGGGAGGACCTTGGTTCAAGCTGCAGAAATCCCTTTCTGCTTAATTATTTTTGACGCCACAGGCAAGCAGAGGTGTGCTCAGGTGGGACTCTCATGGATAGATGAGGATTGAGTCAACAAATTTGATAAGGATAGAGAGGAGGATTTTTAGGAATCGACTAAGGGAGCTTAGTGTTGGCCGAATGCCAAACACTAAAGGGTGAGGAAAGAATCGGTTGGGTTAGCAAAAGGGTGTGCCGAAAGTTCTTTTATTCTTTTTGCCAAACCCTCCTCATTCCCATTCTCTTTTTCTTTTTCTTCCTATTTTGTTCAAAGCCGAAACCTACCCTCGCATCTTCTCCTCTATTTTTTTCTTTCTATTCCGTTCTTTCTCTTCTCTTAATCCCATTGCCGAATCTATCTCCTTCCACTTTTCTTCTCTTCACCATCTTTCCTGAATCAAACCATCACTTAAGTTGAAACCTTGTTATTCTTCTCTTGGCTGAATACTTTGCTCATAAACCTCTCTCTTCTTGTGTTTTCTTTTCATCATCTCAAGTGCTGACATTCATCTCCTCTTTGGTTCTCTTTGCCGAATCTCCTGGTGAGTGATTTCTTCATCTTTTCTTCTTGATCGATTTGGGTAATGCCAAATCTCTTTTGCCTTCAATCGCTAGTAATCAAAACCTTAATTTATTTTTATTCTATGTGGTAGCCGAAACCCCTAACACCAATAAAGGGTGCTGACCTTTGGTGTAAAGAAGCCGAATCAGTCATTAAGGTAAGGGGCGGCTAACTCTTTTAGTTTCAGATTCATGTTATGTTCGAATGGCCTTTAGATCTTTAATGATGTGTTAAGCTGATTGTAGGGGAAGGGAGAAGAAGCCGAATACAGTGAAGTTAGAGATTTGGTTGCCGATTAAGGGTTTGGCCGATTGTAAAGGGAGATCTTTTGAGTAGTTTCGAGATTTGGTTGGAAACCAAATAGACTTAAGGTGAGTGCTATATTTGGACGACACATCCTTCGGGATTTCTAATAGAGCTGAATGGGCTTTTGGGTTACTAACTAATGTTGGCTGATTATAGGAGGGAGCAACGTTTGGGATCTCATTAGTTTGTATAGTCTCGGGATTTGCTTAGATTTACGAATAGCTAGGTGTGTAACGCTTACACACTTTATTAGTATAATATGCCTATTATGTTATTGTTTTAGCCAATGAAATTAGTGGTTATGCCTTGTGGGTATGAGCTTGGATTCCAGTAAGTCCCCTGTTATGTGATTTTTGATATACATCATCATGTTATTGATATATGCTATGCTATTCGTTATTGCATGATACATGATATTATGTCACGTATGTTATGGACATGATGATGGAATTGATGAGAGGAAGGGAAGGAATATTTGGGTGTCACCGTGGTTTTGACCACACAATGGGTTGGCCCGATCTTTGATATTATATTCTGTGACTAAGTCCAGTGGTTTTGACTACCGATGGTTTTGACCACATATGAATATTGTGACTCGTCCCAAAGGTTTGGTACCACGATGGGTTGGACCCATATGCTTATTATTATGGGATTGTCATCGATGGTTTTGACCACACGATGGGTTGGCCCCATCACTCTATTTGTAACTACGACCATAAGTGGTTTTGACCACACCATTATATATATTTGTGACTACGGTCACCAGTGGTTTTAACCACCAGTGGTTTTGACCACACGGGGTAGTTAAAGGAGATTGGATGGTTAGGTTATGGGTTGCATGATTTGCATGTTTTACTGATGATTTGTGTAAGTGCTTGCACTATCGGGTTGAGGATTTATACACTGAGTCTTGGTGACTCACCCCTTCCCTTATATTTTGCAGATGAGGCGTAGTTTGCGGATATAGAGACGGGGAGGACTCGAGGCGGCCTTGCATGCTTGTTTTGAGTTTTGACTTTAAAGTACTATTTTGGTTTTATTTGTTCTGTTTAAATTTGGTTTTGGTTTTGTAATAAGGCCGCTAAGTATTATTTTGGGTTTTATTATTTACTTTTATTTTGATTATGTTATACCTATGTTGGATATATGGACTTGTTAAATTAACCGGTAAAAAGCAATATTTTCAAAACTATAACTCTTTCATTTTTTTTAAACGTTGCCATCGGGTAACACCACTTATAAGATGATAACTTGTATGTTTTCTAAAAACTTGCAACAATAAGTAGATATTCAAGCAAGGATTTCTAAACTTTTCATACTACAACAGGGTTTTCTAAGAAAATTATCCGACAAACTTTCTTTTTAAAAAGGTTATCACTCCATAGCATGCCGATCCGGTTGTGGTGTGTTGCCTCAAATCCCGAACTGTGGTGTCACTTCTTCGAGATGAGTCATACCAGTGGTGGCTCACGGTTCGGAATGATGCTGCAACGATGATCTCACTTGGGATTATTTCAAGGCAGCATATCATAAGAAGTATGTTGGGACCAGTTATATTGATGCGCAGAGGAAGGCGTTTCTGAGGCTGGTTCATGGGAGTAAGTCTGTATTGGAGTTCGAGGCAGAAGTCTTAAGGTTGAGCCGATATGCTCGGGGTATCATAGCAATAGAGCATGAGTGATGCGTCAGATTTGAGGACAGATTAAGGAATGATCTGAGGTTGCTGATCGCTCCACAGTAGGAGAGAGAATTTGTGGTCTTAGTGGAAAAGGCCAAAGTTGCGGAGGAAGTGAAATAGTCGGTTAGACGGAATTTGGACAAAGGTTGGAATAAGAAGAATTTCGGATCATCTGGGTCAACTGGGAATTAGCAGAAACGGGGTAGATATCGTAGGCCGAATCAAGCTGCTAGGCCTACTGCTGCTGATACTCAGTGGCCGCCACGATGTACTCATTGTGGAAAGTCACAAACGGAAGAATGTTGGACCAAAAATAGAGGATGTTTTGAGTGTGGATCGATGGGGCACCGAGTGAGATATTGTCCACAGAGGTCAGCTAGGTTGCTGTCTGGGGATCAGAATCGTACTCAGAACAAGAGGGATGGTCAGCAGCCATAGAAGGGCCGTGGTGTTGCTAGGGGAGGTAATGGCTCTGGTAGAGGCCATGGAGCACCAGGCAGAGGGGCAGGTAGTACAAAGGCTAGACAGCTTGGACTGGTCTACGTAGTGAGGCATCGAGAGGAGGGTGGCGCATCGGACGTCATAACCAGTATATTCTTAATCTTTGGACTACCTTATAATGTTTTGATAGATGTGGGTTCGACGCACTCATATGTAGCCAGTAGCATAGTGGAAACTATGAACTTGAATTCTGAGATTACTTCTAGGAAGATGACTATGATAAGCCCTTTATAGAAGTAAGTAGACTATATATGGATGTATCCCTAGAACTTCAAGAGGTCGTGTTTTTGGTTGATTTGATGGAACTGCCGTTTGAGGAGTTCGATCTGATTCTCAGGATGGATTGGCTGGTAAGTACCAGGCCAGTTTAGATTGCGTGGACAAGCGCATAGTGTTAAGGACGATGGAAGGATTTTCTCTGATCATGGCGCCGTTGACCAAGTTATTAAGGAAAGGAGTTTCATTTGTGTGGTTGGAGAAACAATAGGAAAGTTTCGACAAGTTGAGGAAGATTCTGACGGAAGCTCTGGTTCTGGTTCAGCCTGAGGCAGGAAAGGTATTCATGGTCTATTGCGATGCATCACATACTGGCTTGGGATGTGTGCTGGTGTAGGAAGGGAAAGTAGTGGCATATGCGTCTCGATAGCTGAGACCGCATGAGGTTAACTATTCGACGCATGATCTGGAGTTGGCTGCAGTGGTTTTCACCCTGAAAATATGGAGATGCTATTTATATAGAGAGAATTTGATAATCTATACGGACCGCAAGAGTCTAAAGTATCTTTTGACGCAGAAGGATTTAAATTTGAGACAACGAAGGTGGATTGAGTTGTTGAAGGACTACGACTGCTCGATTGAGTATCATCAGGGCAAGGCTAATGTAGTGGCTGATGCATTGAGCCATAAGGTGGTAGCAGACTTACGAGCGATATTTGCTCACCTTAGTCTGTATGACGATGGGAGTTTGTTGGCGGAATTGCAAGTAAAGCCGACTTGGGTGGAGCATATTAAAGAAAAACAGTTAGTGGATGAGGGTTTGAATGCTTGGAGGTTGCAAGTACAGAGTAATGGTGTGGAAGGTTACAACTTGACTCACGATGGAGTGTTGTGTTTTCAAGGGAGAGCTTGTATGCCGAAGGACGTCGAGTTGAGGCAAAGGATTCTTCAGGATGCACATAGCAGCCCATACACTATGCATCCTGGAGGTAGCAAGATGTACCAGGATTTGTGAAAGTAGTTCTGGTGGCCAGGGTTGAAGCGGGAAGTGACTAAGTTTGTGGGTAAGTGTTTGACGTGTGAGCAGGTCAAAGCTGAACATCAGCTGCCGTCAGGTTTACTTCAGCCGGTGAAGATTCCTCAATGGAAGTGGGAAAGGATCACTATAGACTTTGTCAGTGGGCTACCCCTTATGCCTAGCAAGAAGGACTCAGTCTGGGTGATTGTGGACCGTTTGACTAAATCAGCTCATTTCATACCGGTGAGGGTTGATTATTCACTTCAGAAGTTGGCTAAGTTGTATGTGGCTGAGATAGTAAGGTTGCATGGGGTACCAGTGTCAATTATCTCGGATAGGGATCCTAGGTTCACGTCAAGGTTCTGGAGAGCTTTGCATCAGGCTTTGGGAACGAGGTTGGATTTCAGCACAGCTTTTCACCCGCAAACCGATAGACAATCTAAAGAGTAATCTAGATTTTAGAGGATATGCTAAGGGGCTGTGTTCTGGATTTCAGTGGTAGTTGGGAGGAGTATCTACCATTGGCGGAGTTTGCTTATAACAATAGTTATCAAGCGAGTATCCAGATGGCACCATACGAGGCACTGTATGGACAAAAATGTCGCACTCTTACGTGTTGGACAGAGTTGGGTGAATGCCAGATATTAGGTCCGGAGTTGGTGGCAGAAACTGAGGATAAAGTTAAGGTGATTTGGGCTCGTCTTAAGGAAGCGTCAGACAGGCAGAATTCTTACGCTGATCTTAAGCGCAGGGATATAGAGTATGCAGTGGGTGATAAGGTTTTTCTGAAGATATCGCCATGGAAGAAAGTGCTGAGATTTGGACGAAAAGGAAACTAAGCCCTAGGTTTATTGGGCCGTACACGGTGTTGAAGTGAGTAGGACCGGTAGCTTATCAGCTCGAGTTGCCAGCAGAGTTAAGTTAGATTCATGACGTCTTCCATGTTTTGATGCTTAGGCACTATCGGTCAGATCCGTCACATGTTGTGCCAGTTGTAGAGATTAAGGTGAGCTCAGACTTGTCTTTCGAGGAGGAGCCGGTACAGATTTTGGATCGGGATGTCAAGGTCTTGCATAGGAAGTCAGTACCCCTGGTGAAAGTGTTATGGCGGAATCATGGTACGGAAGAGGCCACGTGGGAGCCAGAGGACGTGATGCGGCAGCAATACCCTCGACTTTTCTGACCAGGTAATTTTGAGGCCAAAATTATTTTTTTGGGGGTAAAACTGTAACATCCTTAACATGGGGTCTCTGTATTTTGCATGTGTTTGCATGTGATGGTATGTCTGCTGTGCTAGTTTAGCATGTCTTGGGGACTAGGCATGACCTCGGGTTAGTCCTGGGTCATGGCCAAAATTTTTGTTTAGCACTTAAGAGAAAGGAGCTAGGGGAAATAGGGGTTAAGAGAATTAATTTGAGGTTTTAGACACAAGAAGTGCCTTGGTAAAGTGGCAAGGAGGGGCCACTCAAGTCACAAGGGAGGTGATGCCACAAGGAGTAGGGAGGACCTTGGTTCAAGCTGCAGAAATCCCTTTCTGCTCAATTATTTTTGACGCCACAGGCAAGCAGAGGTGTGCTCAGGTGGGACTCTCATGGATAGATGAGGATTGAGTCAACAAATTTGATATGGATAGAGAGGGGGATTTTTAGGAATAGGCTAAGGGAGCTTAGTGTTGGCCGAATGCCAAACACTAAGGGGTGAGGGAGGAATCGGTTGGGTTAGCAAAAGGGTTTGCCAAAAGTTATTTCATTCTTTTTGCCAAGCCCTCCTCATTCCCATTCTCTTTTTCTTCTTCTTCCTATTTTGTTCAAAGCCGAAACCTACCCTCACATCATTTCCTCCATTTTTTTTCTTTCTATTTCGTTCTTTCTCTTCTTTCAAACCCATTGCCGAATCTATCTCCTTCTACTTCTCTTCTCTTCACCATCTTTCTCGAATCAAACCATCACTTAAGCCAAAACCTTGTTGTTCTTCTCTTGGCCAAATACTTTGCTCATAAACCTCTCTCTTCTTGCGTTTTCTTTTCATCATCTCAAGTGCCGACATTCATCTCCTCTTTGGTTCTCTTTGCCGAATCTCCTGGTGAGTGATTTCCTCATTTTTTCTTCTTGATTGATTTGGATAATGCCAAATCTCTTTTTCCTTCAATCGCTAGTAATCAAAACCTTAATTTATTTTTGTTCTATATGGTAGCGGAAACCCCTAACACCAATAAAGGTGCCGAGCCTTTGGTGTAAAGAAGTCAATCACCATTAAGGTAAGGCGACTAACTCTTTTGGTTTCGATTCATGTTATGGCCGAATGGCCTTTAGATCTTTAATGATGTGTTAAGCCGATTGTAAGGGGAGGGAGAAGTATCCGAATATAGTGAAGTTGGAATTTGGTTGCCAATTAAGGGTTTGGTCGATTGTAAAGGGAGATCTTTTGAGTAGTTTCAGGATTTGGTTGGAAACCAAATCGACTTTAAGGTGAGTGCTATATTTGGGCGACACATCCTTCAGGATTACTAATAGAGCCGAATGGGCTTTTGGGTTACTACTAATGTTGGCCGATTGTAGGCGGGAGTAACGTTCGGGATCTCGTTAGTTTGCATAGTCTCGGGATTCGCTTAGATTTACGAATAGCCAGGTGTGTAATGCTTACACACTTTATTAGTATAATATGCCTATTATGTTACTGTTTTAGCCAATGAAATCAGTGGTTATGCCTTGTGGGTATGAGCTTGGATTTTGGGTAAGTCCCCTGTTATGTGATTTTTGATATACATCATCATGTTATTGATATATGCTATGCTATTCGTTATTGCATGATACATGATATTATGTCACGTATGTTATGGACATGATGATGGGATTGATGAGAGGAAGGGGAAGGAATATTTGGACTGTCACCACTGGTTTTGACCACACAACGGGTTGGCCACATCTTTGATATTATATTCTGTGACTAAGTCCCAGTGGTTTTGACCACATATGAATATTGTGACTCGTCCCAGTGGTTTGGTACCGCAGTAGGTTGACCCCATATGCTTATTATTATGGGATTGTCATCAGTGGTTTTGACCACACGATGGGTTGGCCCCATCACTCGATTTGTGACTACGGTCATCAGTGGTTTTGACCACACCATTATATATATTTGTGACTACGGTCACCAGTGGTTTTGACCACCAGTGGTTTTGACCACACGGGGTAGTTAAAGGATATTGGATGGTTAGGTTATGGGTTGCATGATTTGCATGTTTTACTGATGATTTGTGTGAGTGCTTGCACAATCGGGTTGGGGATTTATACACTGAGTCTTGGTGACTCACCCCTTCCCTTATATTTTACAGATGAGGCGTAGATTACGGATATAGAGCCGGGAGGACTCGAGGCGGCCATGCATGCTTGATTCGGGTTTTGACTTTAAAGTACTATTTCGATTTTATTCGTTCTCTTTAAATTTGGTTTTGGTTTTGTAATGAGGCTGCTAAGTATTATTTTGGGTTTTATTATTTTCTTTTATTTTGATTATGTTATACCTATGTTGGATATATGGACTTGTTAAATTAACCGGTAAAAAGTAATGTTTTCAAAACTATAACTCCTTCATTTTTTTAAACGTTGCCATCGGGTAACACCACTTATAAGATGATAACTTGTATGTTTTCTAAAAACTTGCAACAATAAGTAGATTTTCAAGCAAGGATTTCTAAACTTTTCATACTACAACAGGGTTTTCTAAGAAAATTATCCGACAAACTTTCTTTTTAAAAAGTTTATCACTCCGTAGCATGCCAGATCCGGTTGTGGTGTGTTGATCGGGTTTGGGGTGTTACAGTGATATTACGTGTATTTAGGTGTGTAACTTCTCACACCATGGATATTTCTTTGTTTTATGATGTTCTGTTGATATGTATATAAGTGTTTATGGATATTCTGTTAAATACCAAAATCTCGGTATGGCTGGTGTATGCGAAACATTAGGTTAGTGATCTCTGTTCCGATAAAGGAAGTGGTTATGTTGAGATATATCAATCTGTGTTATGGGTATAATGTACATGTTTGATAAAATCTGTTGCATCCATATTTCTGCATCTAATATTTTCATGGGGTTAGGGTTATGTGATGAAAGGGGAAGTGTTGTTGTGGCTCTGCCACGATCTGCTGTAGTGGCTCTGCCACGATCTGTTGTAGTGGCTCTATCACGATCCGTTGTAGTGGCTCTGCCACGGTCTGTTCTGGTAACTATGTCACAATTCTAATGATGAGCAGCATGACTGCCATCGATGGTGTATAGTGGTGAGGGTTAATTGTAAAATCCCCATTGATGTGATCGGCTGGTACGAAGGTGTGTAGCGGATGGAAACTTAGGCTGGGATTGGGTTCCGCATTATCGTCTGTATATGCATTACTTGCTATTCTGTTCTGTAGGGCTAAGGCCCAAATCCATAGTGCTCGAGTGTTGCACATTGAGTTTTATGACTCACCCCATTGTTTAACATTTTCAAGTAGCACATAGTGCAGTGGACCGGGCTAGAGAGGAGGACAGGGTGGCCATGCATGGGTTCTGCATTTTAGTAAAGACTTTAGTTATTTATTTTCAATAGCCGGTTTGGTATTTTACGTTGTAATAAGGCCACTGATTAATGGGTTTTAAATTTGGGATTTTGTTTTTGTTTTGGACGCTCGAGTTGAATAACCCAACATAATAACTAAATGTTTTAAAAGAGAAGAAGGACACGAAAGCAACAAGGTTTTTCTTAGGACTCTACCAAAGGGTGAAGTTACCATCTTTTGCAAAGAAGTTTGCATATCTTAAACGGATGACACAGGTTTTGAATGGTCAATTGTTTTTAAAAAAATTGGCAGAAATACAACTCGATTAATAATAAGTTTCTACATCTTCTAAACAAACGCTAAACCTAAATTTTTCATGAAAGTTTTTCTTCAAAATCGCTTGGTGTTTTCACAAAATCTTCTTAGGGACATGCTAGATCTGGTCATGGTGTATGGGCCGAATTTGGGGTGTTACAATTTGGTATCAGAGCTAGGTTCAAAAGCTCAACTTTGGGTTTTGGGTTCAAAACGTCTTCTGAAAATGGTTTTAAAATGTAGTAAGATGGAATACATGTTTTTAGCATGGCTCTTGCGTCTCCGGCCCAAGTTCGCCAGGTAAGTATTCTAACTTTTTCTAATATGATATGGGGTTTGATGGGCTTTTATGGATGTAGACTTAGGATAGTGATAATGGACCTTAGGGCTCGATTAAACAATTCTTCAAACTTCATAAGATTTAATTTCCCTAATTAAACATGTCTGTGAACAAGTTGCTAAGTTAGGGCGTGGTAACAGGCATACATATGTCTAGGAATGGATCCAGGAAGAGCTTGGTATTTAAGCGGTCCTAGTGGCTCACCTCCTCTTTCCTGGAATCCTACCTGGTGCGTAGTGATTGTTCACCTTGGCCACAAGGGCTTGTTGACAGGCCAAAAGTTATGACTAAAACCCGAAAGGGACCAGTACCCTAATTTTTGAAAAATTACTTATATGTCCCTAATTTTGTAAATTATCCAAAATACCCTAGGTTGAGAAAATTTACCAAAACACCCTTGATTTTGTAAAATTACCAAAATACCCCTGGTTTGCAAAATTACCAAAATACCCCTAGGTAGTGAAATGAGAAAAATACCCCTAGGTGATGAATGTGAGTTCATGGATGTTTACTTGTGCTTGATGTATGTATATGATGCTCTGTTTGATGTGGATTGAATGTGAACTCTGGAATTAGGAAATATAGACTTGAGAACTGGACTTTGTAGATAGAATTCAAATTCGAAAGAACTACTGTTAAAACTCTTTTCCATAAGACTGTCCGTTGTTAAATAGTGGAAAGAAATGCTAATGCATAAAATTTCTAAATCAGATTAAATTGTTAACGCTAGTCACGAGCACTCGAGGACGTGGGCGTAATGTGCGTGGTCGTGGTAGGGGTAGGGTGACTGTGTAAGAACCAGTAGGGTCTGGTCATGGGTCAGAGGATGAGGTACCGTCGCCGCCAGCTGTGGGCGCTGAGTTTTAGGATCAAACGGATGGTGATGATGCGGTATCGCATGCAATGCTACGGGTCTTGGAGAGAGTTGCTGGAGCAAGCGTAGGTACGGGGGCTCAAAAATTTGTGTCCGAACAACTCCGAGCTAATAGGGCAGAGGTATTTAGGGTGTTTCGGGTGTAGCTCCCAACACAGCTGAGTACTAGTTAGAGACGACGGAGCGCATAATGGATGATCTGGATCTCACGATTGAGGAGAAGTTGAAAGGGATAATGTCTCTTCTTTGAGATGAGGCTTACCAGTGGTGGCTTACGGTAAAAGAGGGAACTCCAGCAGACCAGATCGATTGGGATTTCTTTAAGGTGTCATTTTAGGGGAAATACATCGGGACCAGCTATGTGGATGCTCAGAGGAAGGCATTTTAAATTTGGTTCAGGGGAGCAAATCTGTGGCTGAGTACGAGGCAGAGTTTCTACACTTGAGCCGTTACACTCGAGGAATGGTAGCGATTGACTATGAATGTTGTGTACTGTTCGAGGATGGATTGAGGAATAAATTAAGGGTTTTGATAGCATCGTAGTGAGAGAGGGACTTTGCTGCCCTGGTTGAGAAAGTTAAGATAGCTGAGGAGGTGAAGCAGACTGAAAGACAGGATAAGGATAAGGATTGGGGTAGGAATAAGAGGAGTTTTGGGTCGTCAAGTTCATCTCGAGATTTTTAAAAAAGGCCTAGGGTTAGTGGGCCAGCTCGTGCTCCGACATCTGCTGCAGGGGGTCAGTATCGACCATGTACTTTGTATGGGAAGATGCATTTTGGGGAGTGCAGGAGGAGAACCGGAGGATGTTTCAGGTGTGGATCTACGGATCATCTGATTAAAGACTATCCACAGGTGGATCAGCTACAACCAGCTGGGCGAGGTTATGATCAGGTCAGGAGGGGTGGTTAGCCATTGCCGAGGGTCGTAGCCCAGCCAGGGGAGGTAATGGATTCGGTCGATGTCGTGGAGCGCATGGTAGGGGTGCTAGTAACACTGATGCGAGACAACCTGGGTTAGTCTATGAGCTAGGCGTCGAGAGGAGGGCGATGCACCAAACGTCATAATCGGTACATTTCTAATTTATGGTTTGCCTTATACTACCTTGATTGATATTGGTTCGATGCACTCATATGTTGCTAGTGCTATAACTGGAACTTTGAATTTAGACTATGAGACTTCTTCTAGGGAGATGACCGTAGTTAGCCCTCTAGGAGAAATGATAGTAGTGAACAAACTGTATAAGGATGTACCATTAGAAGTTCAAGGGGGTAGTGTTTTGGGCTGATTTGATGGAACTTCCATTTGGGGAGTTCAATTTGATCTGGGAATGGACTGGTTAGTGAAGTATCAAGCAAATCTGGTTTGTGCAGCCAAGCGTATGGTGTTGAGAACCGTAGAGAGTATAGAAGTGGTGGTGATAGGTGAGAGAAGGGGTTACCTATCCAATGTGGTATCTGTTTTGAAGGCCGAAAGAATGGTGAGGAAGGGATGTAAGGCATTCATGGTTCATGCTTGAGCTTTGAAGGCCAAGGAGTTGGCTATGAGGAATGTCCGAATAGTGAAAGAATTTACCGATGTGTTTCCAGAAGAGCTTCCGGGTCTGTCTCCAGATCGTGAGGTTACGTTTGGCATCGACCTACTACGAGGAACAGCGCCAGTGTCTATTGCCCCATATAGAATGGCACAGAAGGAGTTGGTGGAGCTGAAAGCATAGATTCAAGAGTTGTTGGATCGGGGTTTTATCTGGCCAAG
The DNA here is from genome assembly GCA_025506655.1 of Gossypium rotundifolium. NCBI lineage: Eukaryota > Viridiplantae > Streptophyta > Magnoliopsida > Malvales > Malvaceae > Gossypium > Gossypium rotundifolium. The sequence goes on along the minus strand of CP106731.1, from coordinate 69,064,109 downwards.
TGTGTCACCGTGGGGAGCACCGTACTTTTTGTTAAGAAGAAGGATGGATCAATGCGAATGTGTATTGATTACCGTCAGCTGAATAAGTTGACGATTAAGAACAAGTACCCACTGCCGAGGATAGATGACCTGTTCGACCAACTTAAGGGAGCATCAATTTTTTTCAAAGATAGATTTACGGTCAGGCTATCACCAGCTTAAGGTCAAGGAGGCAGATATACATAAGACAAAGTTTCATACTCGCTATGGTCATTACGAATTCTTGGTGATGCCATTTGGATTGACCAATGCGCCAGCAGCGTTCATGGATATGATGAATCGGGTTTTTCAACCATATTTGGATCGATTCATCGTGGTGTTTATAGATGATATTTTGGTATACTCGAAGGTCAAGAGGAGCATGATTCACATCTTCGAGTGGTTTTGGAAATTCTAAGGGAGAAGTAGTTATTCACTAAGTTTAGTAAGTGGGAGTTCTGGTTAAGGGAGGTTACCTTTTTGAGTCATGTGGTGTCAGCTGAGGGGATTCGAGTGGACCCTCGAAAGATTGAGGTTGTATTGAACTGGAAGGCATCTAAGTTTGTGGTGGAGATTCAAAGTTTTCTAGGTTTAGCAGGATATTACAGAAGGTTTGTGGAAGGGTTTTCTTTGATTGCAGCGCTGTTAACCAAGTTGCTAAGGAAAAGGGTTTCGTTTGTGTGGTCAGACAAGCAATAAGAGAGTTTTGAGAAGTTAAAGAGGATTTTGACGGAAGCTCGGTGCTGATTCAGCCTGAAGCAGGGAAAGAGTTTATAGTTTATTGTGATGCGTCAAATACAGGGTAAGGATGTGTGTTGATGCAAGAGTGGAAAGTAGTGGCATATACTTCTCGACAGTTGAGGCCTCACGAAGTGAATTATCCGCGTATGACCTAAGTTAGCTGCGGTGGTTTTCGCTTTGAAAATTTAGAGACACTACTTGTATGGGGAGAAGTCTATTGTCTACACGGATCACAAAAGTATGAAATACCTCCTTACCCAGAAGGAGTTAAACTTAAGGCGGAGGAGGTGGATCGAGTTGTTGAAAGATTATGATTGCTCGATTGAATACCATCCGGTTAAGGCTAACGTGGTGGCAGATGCGTTGAGCCGTAAGGTAATATCAGACTTAAGAGTAATGTTTGCCTACCTTAGATTGTATGATGACAGAATCTTATTAGCAGAACTGCAAGTGAAGCCGACGTGGGTGAATCAGGTTAAAGAGAAATAGTTGGTAGATGATGTTTTTAGTGCTAGGCTTTGGCAAATACAAGATGGTGGATTAGAGGGAACGACATAGTTTTGTGTTTCCGTGGAAAGATCTGTATGCCGAAGGATATGGAGTTGAGGCAGATGATTCTTCAGGAAGTGCATAGTAGCCCTTATGCTATGCATCCTGGAGGTAGTAAGATGTACCGAGATTTACGGGAACAATTTTGGTGGCCTGGTTTAAAGCGGGAAGAAACCGAATTTGTGGGTAGGTGTTTGACATGTCAGCAGGTGAAGGCAGAGCATCAGTTGCCTTGAGATTGTTACAACCGGTGAAGATTCCACGGTGGAAGTGGGAAAGGATTACGATGGATTTTGTTAGTGGGCTACCCCTCACGCCTACCAAGAAAGATTCGGTCTGGGTAATTGTTGACCTTCTGACAAAGTCTGCTCATTTCATGCTTGTACGTATGGATTACTCTCTTCAGAAGTTAGCTAGAATATATATAGCAGAGATTGTGAGGTTGCATGGGGCGCCAGTGTCGATTATCTCGAGGACCCTAGATTTAAGTCAAGGCTCTGGAAGACGTTGCATCAGGCATTGGGTATGAAGTTAGATTTCAGTACAGCGTTTCATCCACAGTCTGATGGGCAGTCGGAGAGAGTGATTCAGGTCTTGGAAGATATGTTGAGGGGCTGTGTCTTGGATTTCAGAGGTAGTTGGGAGAAATTTCTACCATTGGCGGAATTCGCGTATAACAACAGCTACCAATCTAGTATTCAAATGGCACCATATGAAGCACTATATGGTCGGAAGTATCGTACACCTACATGCTGGACAGAGTTGGGTGAGCGTCAGTTGTTGGGTCTAGAATTGGTTACTGAAATGGAGGACAAGGTTAAGTTGATTCGAGCTCGATTGAAGGAAGCTTCGGACAGACAGAAGTCCTATGCGAATCTGAAGCGGAAAGATATAGAATTTATAGTAGGTGACCGGGTTTTCTTAAAGGTGTCGCCATGGAAGAAAGTGCTAAGATTTGGTCGAAAGGGCAAGTTAAGTCCCAAGTTTATCGGGCCTTATAAGGTGTTGAAGCGAGTGGGGCTAGTAGCCTATCAGCTCGAGTTATCTTCAAAGTTGAATTAGATCCATGACATATTTCATGTTTCCATGTTGAGACGCTATCATTCGGATCCGTCTCATGTTGTGCCAGTAGAGGAAATTGAGGTGAATCCAGACTTATATTTTGAGGAGGAACCAGTGCAGATCTTGGATCGGGACGTCAAAGTATTACGTAGGAAATCGGTTCCTTTGGTGAAGGTTCTGTGGCGGAATCATGGTTCGGAGGAAGCTACGTAGGAATCAGAGGATGTGATGCGACAGCAATACCCTCAACTCTTTTGATCAGGTAATTTCAAGGCTGAAATTATTTTAAGGGGGTAGACCTGTAACATCCTGAGTTGGGGTCTTTGCGTTGTATGTGTTTATGTGTGAATGCTATGTTTATCATGCTAATTTAGGGTGTTGTAGGGTCTAAGAATGAATTAAGGAAAAGCCGGAAGCCTGGCTAAAATTTTCTTTTTTGGGCACTTTTAGGGGAGAGCTAGTTAGAATAGGACTTAAGGGGATTGTAGTTTGCGTTTTGGTGACACAAAGAAGTGCAGTGGAAGGGTGGCAAGGGAACACCACACAGGATGCAAGGGAATGACGCCAAAGGTAGGAAGGAGGTCCAGGGCTCAAGGCACGTTGGCAGCTTTTGGAGTTTCTTTTTTGCGTCAGGAGGCTGAGGAGATGGCTTCCATTGGGACTCTTTAGGGTGGTTGGTAGATAGAGACTTAGAATTAGGAATAAGTGGCTAAGAGATAATGGAAGAAATTTTGAATTGGTCTTCTAATTCAAATGAGTAGAAGGGAGGAAAAGTAAGAGAAAAAAAGGGGAGTTGATGACTATTGGAGGTGTTGGCCGAATTTCAAAGTCTTAGTGGAGGAGGAATCGGTTTTGGTTGGGGGCTAGGGTGTGCCAAATTTTGGGTGATCAGGTTGCTAATGTGTAGTGGTTTTCGACATTATGGTGTGTGTGCCTCACATTTTTAGTTTTAGTTTTCCTCTTATTTTCTCTCTTGCCGAAATCACTTAAACATTTTCCACTCTTCTCTTCTTTGACCTCTAGCCGAAACTAGAAGACCAAGGGTGCATATCTCTTTCATTCTTTCTTTTTCTTCTCACTCCTAAAAGCCAAAATCATCACTTCACCCTTTCTTTTCATTTTCTCTTTTTCTGTTTAAAACTCCTTGTCAGTCGAATCTATCTAATAATCTCATTATTTTGAAATTTCAATTCAATTGTCTTTCGTCTATAATTCACTATATCATTATGCATCGTTAGCCAGTCCATACCCAAAATCACATAAAATTCATCGAATGGAAGCAACATCAGATTAGCAACGGACAGTTCTTGTTGACTTTGTCAACCAAAACACATTTGCCTAAAGGGTTCGATACTCTAATCACAAATTCAATAGACTTTACAGACAAAGTCTTACTAAATTCTAAATTCATGCATATATAAGAATGAGTTGATCTTGGATCTATTAATGCAATCATATTAGTATCATAGAGAGTGAAAGTACCAGTGATAACATCTGGAGATGACGCTTCTTCGCGAGCGCGAATAGCATAGGCTCTAGCAGGTGCTCTGGCCTTAGATCTCATGGTAGAGTCTCTTGTCACCCCTCGACTACCACTCACATTCCCAGTATGTCTTGTTGGTCTTCCTCTAGTCGACGTATTACTCGATCTCACATTCTGAGGTCTATCTCTCTCACCTATATCAGGACAGTCTTTAATAAAATGATCCGGTGAGCCATATTTAAAGCAAACTTTAGTACTTTTATTCCAGCATTCTCTGAAGTGTCATCTCCCACAATGCTAAAACTCGAGTTTATTATCTCGCACATTGCCAACACTCGACACTGATGTAGCTTGAGCTTTAGAATCGGAGCATTGTTTTCTATGATCTTTATTCGAATATTCATTTGAAACATTTGGAAAAACGTATGAATCTCTGTATTTCTTTGATGAAGATTGATACGGCTTACTCATTGATCTTTTCTCGAGTTTCTAGCTTCTGAATCTCTTCTTTTCTCTTTTCTTTGCTAAGATCCTCGGCTTTACAAGACCTTTCGACCAAAACAACAAATTCTTTCAACTCTAGAATTCCGACTAGTAGTTTTATATCTTCGTTCAACCCGTCAGCGAACCATTTACACATGATTTATTCAGTGTAAACATATTCTCAAGCATATTTACTTAACCTCACAAATTCTCTCTTGTACTCGATTACTGTTATACGACCCTGTTTTAATTCTAAAAATTCTTTGTGCTTTTGATCTAAAAATCGTTGGCTTATATATTTCTTTCAGAATTCAGTCTGAAAGAACTCCCAAGTAACCTGTTCTTTCGGAATAAAAGATATCAACGTGTTCCACTATTGATATGTGGTGTCTCTCAGCAAAGATACAACCTATTTAGTACATTCATCAGGAGTACAAGATAATTCATCAAATACCTGAATCGTATTTTTGAGCCAAAACTCATCTCTCTCAGCATCATCATCAATAGTATCTCGAAACTCTTCAGCCCCATGTTTACAAATCTTATCTACTGGTGGCTTATTCAATCGTATCAGATCTACAACTTGAGGAACAATAGAATTTGTTGAGGAATAAGTGGGGTGGAGGTTGTTGAGCAACTGGATTCATTCGAACGAACTCCATGAACCACTCATTCATCATCTAAAAAAAGACTTGTTTAGCCTCTCCCTCGTGGCTACTCATTACAGGCCTAGAATTTGATAGCACTGCCCCTTAAGCGGGAATAGGTGCATTACTCTCTACATCATCGGCTACAACTATTCGAAATCCATTACTATACAAAACACAATTTAAGTTGTCAAGAATCATCACACTATCACAAGGTATATATGCCATGTATAGCTAGACTTTCGTACACGCTATGTTAGTCCTAGAATTGACTAAACCGTAACTCTGATACCAATAAATGTAACACCCCTCACTCGATTCACCATTAGAATTGGATTATGAGGTATTACCGATCAATACACATCATTTAACATCCAATACTTATACATTTATTCATTCATACTTAAATACCATCCAACACAAACACATTGTCCCTTATAAGAGCCTACAAAGCCTTAAACATGCTTTAGAAGTGATTCGGGACTAAACCGATAACATATGAATTTTTTGGAAAACTTAGAAATTTTTCATTCATTCAGGGGTCACGCGCCCGTGTGAACAGGCCATGTGCCTCATATAGCTTCAGACATGCCCGTGTCACAGGCTGTGTGGAAATAGGGTATACATACTGACTTAGGTCACATGGCCGACCACACGCCCTTGTGTCTAACCCGTGTGCCCTTCAAAGTGGCCATACACACCCGTGTACTAGGCCGTGCCAAACCTATAGGGTATACTAACTTATGCAACACGGCCAAGTCACACGCCCGTGTGCAAGGCCGTGAGCCATTTAGGGGGTATACTGACCTGTGCCATACGGCCAATCACACGCCCGTGTGTGAGACCGTGTGGAGCATACTGACTTTATTCAATATCAACACCAGGGGACACATGGCCATGTAGTATGACCATGTGTCCCACATGGCTGAGACACATGCCCGTGTGGACAAAAATAGGCAATTTGCAAGGCCAATTTGCCACCCTTACTCATGCTTACCTAAACAACTAAAATGGTACCATTTCATCAACCAATAAGTAGCCAAATTATCAACCAAAAATACAAATCATACCATATCCATTTCAACCAACTTCAATACTCAATTCAATGTCAAATACCTATTCAAATAATTATCAACTCAACTTCTAAAATCATACTTCACCAAAGCATTTCCCAATCATTAAACTCCAAAAATCAATTTAACCATTTACAACTATATAACCATCACCATTTTCATTCTAAACATGCCAAAATAAGCCAATACCCATAGCTATATATACAACCAAAACATATGCATTTACAAACCATTTCTAATAGTTAAACACACAACCATATTAACATAATTTACAAGCCAACTCTCATGGCTATATTCACAACCAAAATACAACAAGTAGCCTATACATGCCCTATACATATATACACAACTCAAAAGTACCAAATAGATGTCTAATAGTGTGATGATGATGTTCCCGACGACTCCCGGATCTGAGCTAGCCTTGATTCACTAAAAAACATAGAAAAATAACATAAAGTAAGCTTCATAGCTTAGTAAGCTTGTATGTAAATAACTTAATTCATCATATAAATACAATTCAACCAATTATAAGTAACATCATCATATACACATTAACTACAAACCTTTCTCATGTTTCAAAACATGATCAAATACCGTCTCATGAAACTTTCTCTATTTAATACTCGAATAGGTTTTGTATGTACCTGTGTCACCTCGTACTAACCTCTTTCTCAACCACATCATTCGTTTACCCATTTAACCATTAGGAATAGAAGTCAGATACTCAAGAATCTCAATCGATAAGTATCTATACCATGGCCCGAAGCCAAATCAATGTAACTTATCCTGGAGTACCTATACTATGGCCCGTAGCCAAATCAAGGTATCACTCGCACCCGTAGTGCCGATATCATGGCCCGAAGCCAACACATCTGATATGCATGGCCCGAAGCCAAATTGGTATATCATCTTATAACATATCCAAAATCTATCCAAGGTTCAACCGGACTTTTAGCTTATCGATTCCATATTTAAATATATCCGTAAAATAGTATTTAAAATTCATATATTAATAAAAATCTCATAATCACAGTTTAGGCAATATCAAAGCATTTAACATATATTTATAAAGAAATCATCACATACGAACTTACCTCGAGTACAAAAACGGTGAAATGAGTTAATTACTTGATAATCTTGCCTTTCCCCCGATCTAATTTTGGATTCCTCTTTTCTTGATCTAAATATATTGAAAATTAACTTCTTTAATTAACCATTCATTCAAGTTAGTCCAAAGCATATATATTTAGGCCTATTTGCACTTTTACCCCTAAACTTTCACATTTAATCAATTTAGTCCCTATTTCATAAATACGCAAAATTCACAAAATTTATTTAAACCCAAGCTTGGCCGAATTTCATATAAAAAATTAATTTAAACCCAAGCTTGGCCGAATTTCATATAAGTCCTTAGTAGCCCAAAACTTTCATTTATTTCACATTTCAACCACTCATTTGTATATTTCACAATCTAATTCCTTTTCGACATTTTTGTCAAAAATCACTTTACAAAACTAGTTTAACTATTAACAAACTTTCATAATCTATCACAATTCATCAAATTACTCAAGCATTCAACAAAGGAAACTTGTTAAACCTTTAACAATTTCATAATCTAAGGTACGGACTAGCTAGAATACGAAGCAACAATCTCAAAAACGTAGAAATTATTAAAAATCAAGCTCAAAACACTTCCTAAATAAACCTCACAAGTGTCGAACCCTAGGAACCTTCCATGGCTTATTTTCTTTCTTAATATTCAGCTAGGTGATGAAGATAATGAGAAAATTTGGCTTTTTGTTATCAATAATAACTTTATTTATCAAATACCAATTTTTACCTTAAATTATAACATATAAAAACATATAATGGATAGCCATAATTGTCCACTTACTCTACCAATGGTCTAATATCACCATAAGGACCTTTGGTTTAATAAATCATAACAATTAAACACCCTTAGCAAATAGAATGCAACTTTTGCATTTTATGCGATTTAGTCCTTTTTCTCAAATTGAGCTATTAAACGATAAAATCAGCACACGAAATTTTCCAACATACATGCTATCATGCTATAATCACATAAAATAATATTAAATTAATTTTTTGACATTAGATTCATGATTTCAAAACCAGTGTTTCGATTTAGCTAAAATTGGGCTGTTACAATTACTAGTTCTGGCAAGAGAACTTCTGATGGTGCATCGGGTAAACGAGAGGGTGTGATAGTCATAGTTATAGTAGTGGTACGAGACGTGGGTCTCGATTGAGTTAGTCCAGGTAGCAGAGTAGCACTTTGGTTAGTGCTAATGGTTTAGCAGGTAGTTCTAGTTGGTTGATTTGTGCATACTTTGAGGATAGACATTCTTAAGAGTGTCATAAGTTAATATGTGGATGTTTTAAATGTGGTTCGAAGGAACATTTTCTGAAGGATTGTCTACATAGGGTTGAGGTTTCACAGAATCAATGTTTGGCACCTATTTTTGCACTTTTTAGAGGCTATGGTCACAATAGAGATAATGGGATACCAGTTTGGCAACGGATTGTTGCTCATACTGTGGCAACACATGTTAAGTCCAGAGTTCCAGCTCAAGTTTATATTGTTAGGGAGATAGAAGATCAGGATCCGACTGATGTCATCATAGGTATTTTCACTTTGCAGTCTACTTGCAACATCCCTAACCCATAACCGTCGCCAGAATAGTGTTAAGAGGTATTACCAATCATTTCGAAACATTTAAAATTCATTTCACAACACAAAGTCAAACATCAATCAAACATATCTAAACTTAAGCATATAGTCCCTTAATGAGGTCTACGAGACATTAAACACATATTAGAAAGGGGTTGGGACTAAATCGAGCTCATACAAAAATTTCTAAAATTCTAACATTTTTCTAAGTTATAGAGGTCACACGCCTGTGTGGGTAGGCCGTGTGCCGCACGCGGCCTCAGAAATGCCCATGCGTCTAAGCCGTGGCAAAACAGGGCATACATATTGACTTGTTCACACGGCCTGGGACACGCTCGTGTGCCTCACCCGTGGTTGACACTGACTTGCATCACACGGCCAGTCAGAGGACCGTGTGTCCAGCCAGTGGTTGAACCTATTTTGTACCAAATTACAAACCTGCATGACACGGTGAGCCACACGCCCGTGTGTTCAACCGTGTGGGCAATTATAAGCTACTTTTCAAGGCCAAATTACCATCCACACTTAAAATCACATATAACCATCAATCCAATGCCAATTCATGCCTAAAAATGTAAACAAAACATACCAATACATGTCCTATTTAATCATCATCTAGATCATTTACTTCCATACTCAATTCCTCCTCAAATAGATCCATCCAAAGCACCATTACCATAACCTAAATCATCATCTAACCATCTAATAGTTGATACCACAAACTCATACTTAAACACCATTCTCATCAACCAACTTGAGCATAAAACATATCATATTCATCATTCGCTTAATCCACACATATAAGCACAAACATTACTCACTTTCAATCCACATCACATGGCAAAGTTTATATACTTCAAAACATGCCACATTAACTAGCCTATGCATGCCATATACCACATTTATACATATCTTTTCAAAGTACCAAATAGATAGTCGATAGTGTGATTGAGCTGCTGACAATCCCTGGATCCAAGCTAGCTTTATTGACGCTGTAAAACTGATAAACACATTACACAGTAAGCTTTAAAGCTTAGTAAGTTCGTAAATAATACATAATACTCAATAATGCAACATCAATACATAATTAAACCATCACATAGATAAATGCACAATTAGGCACACTATCATCCTCAAAAATATGCTCAAATATTCAGTCATTCAACCTTTAAAACTATCATCAACCACATAGGTTCAAACATAGCTTTGTCAACACTTAGTTAACAAACGTTCTTGCAATTCAATGCTCGATACCATATCTCATTCACTGCTCGATATCTTGTCAACACAATCGCACACTTAGTGCCCAAATCATAGTTGAAGCTTAATTAACATCGCACACTTAGTGCCTTGATAGAAAACCAAACTTAATTCAATATGGCACACACAGTGCCAATCAGTAAAGCCAAAGCTTCCATTACTTCGCGCACACAGTGCTATTCAATTCTATCTCGATTTCAATTACACATACTTAGTGCCTCATTTCTCAATCTCATATATATAACATTTCTAACTCAATAACTACCATTAAATTTACATCACATAGATATAAATTAACAACTTGTACTATATCCAAACTTGCCTCGGATGTCGAAATGCCGAGACTTGTCGATCAATCAAGTACTTTGTCTTTGCCTCGATCTCAATCCGAATCTCTCCTTTCTTGGTCTATACATATTCAAATTTAACTTATTCAATCACCAAATCATTCAATTTAGTCCATACACACATATTTAAGGTATTTTACAAAATAGCCCTCACATTTTCACATTTTGACACTTTAGTCCTTATATCGCAAAATTACAAAATACACATAATTTGCTTGTACCCATGCTTAGCCGAATGTTCACTATAATCACACAAGTCCATACATTTCATTTATTTCACAATTTTGTCTCTCAAAATATTATTTTCTCAATTTAGTCCAAATTACTCAAATTCACTAAAAATCCAAAGACAAAATATGTTAATCTAATACATATCTTTCATATTTCATCAACAATAATCACAAAGCTCATGAATTCATCAATGGCACTTTTCAAAATCTTCGTCAATTCACAAAATTAAGATATGGGTTTGAGAGAGCACTAAGCAACGATTACAAAAACATAGAAATTATCAAAAACCAATCAAAAACACTTACCCAATTTATGCTTAGATCATGGCCGAATGATGAACATGAAAAACCTAGATTTCCTTCCTTCACTTTCGACAAAATAAGATGATAATAATCATCTTTAATGTTTGTTTTTATTATAAACATATTATTAAATTATTTACTATATTAACCTTTTAATAAATAATAGAAATACAATAAGGTCATATTTGTCCATTGCCATCCACCATCTTATAAAATGGCTTAATTGCCTGATAAGGCCACTATACTTAAAAGCCAACTCAAATAAGCAAATTAACATATAGAATGCCACTTTTACCTTTTATGCGATTAAGTCATTTTTCATAATTTGACACATAGTTGATTAAATTTTCACACAGAATTTTCACACATGCTCAACCACATATTATAAACACCAAAAATATTGTTAAAATATTTTTTGACCTCAAATTTGTGGTCTCAAAACCACTGTTTCGACTAGAGTCTAAATCGGGCTGTTACAACTCTCCCCCTTAGGGATTTTCGTCCTCGAAAATCTTACTAGTGAATAGGTTCTGATATTACTCTCTCATAACATCTTCAGGCTCCCATATAGCCTCTTCAACTCCGTGTTTGTGCCACAACACTTTCACAAAATAAATCTTCTTACTTCTTAACTATTTAATCTCTCGTAATCAAATTCGGATCGGTTCTTTAGTATACGACAAATCTAACTGAATCTCAACTTCAGTAGGAGCAATTACATGTGATGGATCAGATCTATATCGTCAAAGCATCGATACATCGAACACATTATGAATCTTTTCTAATTCAGGTGGCAACAACAATCTATAAGCAACTGGTCCAATTCGTTCAATAATGTCATACGGCCCAATGAACCTCGGACTTAGCTTGCCTTTTCGGCCAAACCAAAGTATTTTCTTCCACGGAGACACTTTAAAAAACACTTTGTCAGCAATTTGAAATTCAATATCTTCCCGTTTCAAGTATGCATAAGACTTCTAAAAATCTGACGCTGCTTTCAAGCTGTTACGAATCACTTTTACTTTTTGTTCTGTCTCTTTTATCAAATCAACCCCATGAATCTTATTCTCACTCAACTCAGTCCAATATAATGGAGTTCGGCATTTTCGATTGTAAAGGGCCTCATATGGTGCCATTTTGATGCTAGATTGAAAACTATTATTGTATGCAAATTCAATCAGCGGCAAATGCTTTTGCCATTTACTTTCGAACTCAAGAATGCATCATCTTAACATATCCTCAAGAATCTAAATGATCCGCTTTGTCCATTGTTTCCGGATGAAATGCGGTACTGAAATGGAACTTTGTGCCGAAAGCCTCTTGCATTTCTTCCAAAATCGCGAGGTAAATCTCGGGTCTCTGTCAGACACAATAGATAGTGGCACCCCATGCAATCTCACAATCTCAACTATATACAATTCAGCTAACTTATCAAGTGACTAATCTGTTCTCACAAAAACAAAATGAGCTGATTTCGTCAATCTGTCAACTACCACCCAGATTGCATCTTTCCTTCTCTAAAATAAAGGCAATCCCAACACAAAGTCTATCGTGATTATCTCTCATATCCACTCAAGAATCGTAATCGGTTGTAACAAACCAAATGGAACCTGATGTTCAGCTTTAACTTGTTGACATACTAAACATCTCGAAACAAATTCTGAGATGTCCCGTTTCATACCATGCCATTAATAAAACTATTTAAGATCATTATACATTTTTGTTCTCCCTGGATGAACTGTCAAACGACTATTGTGACCTTCATTCAAAATCAACTGAATCAACTCTGAATTCCTCGGAACACAAATCCAATCTCTAAATCTCAAACAATCATCACTATCAACTCGAAATTCTGAATTAGAATTCAAATCACATTGAGCTCGTTTTGCTATCATCTAGTCATCTCTTTTATGGGCAGCACAAATCTGACGTACGAACATCAACCTTACTTTTAACTCAGTCAAAATTGAACCATCATCACATAGATCTATCTAAGTACTCATTGCTCACAAAGCACATATAGACTTTCGACTCAAAGCATCAGCAACCACATTAGCTTTACCCAGATGATAATCAATTACTAATTCATAGTCTTTTAGTAACTCTAACATCTCCGCTGTCTCAAATTCAATTCTTTCTGAGTCATAAGATTTTTCAAACTCTTGTGATCAGTAAAAACATGACATTTCTCACCAAACAAGTAGTGACGCCAAATCTTCAATGCAAATACAATTGCAGCTAATTCAAGGTCATGCGTCGGATAGTTCTTTTCATGTGATTTTAATTACCTCGAAGCATAATGATGACTTTGTCTTCTTGCATCAATACACAACCCAAACCATTCAATGATGCATCACTATAAACTATGAATTCTTTACCCAATTCAGGTTGAACTAACATAGGTGCCTCTGTCAACAATGCTTTCATCTGTTCAAAACTCTACTGGCACTTTTTTTACCACTCAAATTTAACATCTTTCTGTAGCAACTTCGTCGTCGAGTCATAATCAGTGATAAGCCTTTCACAAATCGCCTATAATATTCCACTAGTCCCAGAAAACTACTGACTTCAAACACATTTCTCAGTGGTTTACATTCTAAAATAGCTGATATCTTACATGGAACAACTCGTATTTCCACAGCTGATACAATATGCCCTAAAAAACGAACCTCACGCAGCCAAAACTCACATTTACTGAACTTTGAATACAATTGCTTCTCACGCAGAGTCTGTAACACAATTCTCAAATGCTTGGCATGTTGCGCCTCATCACATGAGTAAATCAGAATGTCATCAATGAACACCACAACAAAACGATCCAAATACAATCTGAATATTCGGTTCATCAAATCCATAAATACTATAGGAGCATTCATTAGTCCAAAAGGCATAACTAAGAATTCATGATGTCCATACCTCATTCTGAAAGCAATTTTTCGCACATCTGATTCTTTGACTCTCAACTGATAATAGCCTGATCTCAAATCTATTTTAGAAAATATTGTAGCTCCATTTAGCTAATCAAATAGATCACCGATTCGCAGTAATGGATATTTATTCTGTATCGTTACTTTGTTCAACTATCAATAATCAATACACATCCTCATAGTGCCGTCTTTCTTTTTCACAAACAACACAAGAGCACCTCAGGGCAAAAAACTTGGTCGTGCAAATCCTATATCGGTCACTTTTGCAACTGAGACTTCAACTATTTCAATTCTATCGGTGCCATTCTTTATGGAGCTATTGAGATAGGAGTAGTCCCTAGCACTAATTCAATTCTAAATTCAACTTCTCGCATAGGAGGTAATCCCGATAATTCTTCAGGAAACACATCTGGGAATTCACAAACCATAGGCATAGATTTAACTTTCTTTTCTGTCACTTTTGTATCAATCACATATGCAAGATAAGCTTTGAAACCCTTTTTCACATAGTTCAAAGCTTTCATCGAAGATATAATAGCTGGCAACCCATTCAATCACTGGATTCAATTCAAACTATTTCACCATTCTGACTTTTCAAATAAATACTCTTCCGCTTACAATTCACAATAGCATTATGCAAAGTGAGCCAATCCATACCTAGAATGATATTAAATTCATCGAAAGGTAGGAACATCAAATTAGCCGGAAAATAAACATCCCAAAACATTAATGGACAATTCTTGCACACTTTATCCACCAAGACACACTTGCCTAAGGGGTTCGATACTTTAATCACAAATTCAGTAGACTCAATAGGTATAGTCTTACTTGATACTAGATTCACACACATAGGAATGAGTAGAACCTGGATCTATCAATCACATCAGTATCAAATAGAGTAAAAGTACCAGTAATGACGTCCAGAGATGACGCTTCTTTTCGTGTGTGTATAGCATAGGCTCGGGCAGGTGCTCTTACCTCGAATCTCATAGTTGTATCCTTCGTCCCTTTCTAACTATCATCCTCAACAATATACTAAAATATCCAGTCATTCAACCTTTAAAACTATCATCAACCACATAGGTTCAAACATACCTTTGTGAACACTTCGTTAACAAATGTTCTTGCTATTCGATGCTCGATACCATATCTCATTCACTGCTCGATATCTTTTCAACACAATCGCACACTTAGTGCCCAAATCATAGCTGAAGCTTAATTAACATCGCACACTTAGTGCCTCGATACAAAACTAAACTTAATTCAATATCGTACATATAGTGCTAATCAGTAAAGCCAAAGTTTCCATTACTTCGCACACACAGTGCTATTCAATTCTGTCTTAATTTTAATTACGCACACTTAGTGCCTCATTTCTCAATCTCATATATGTAACATTTCTAATTAAATAACTATCATTCAATTTACATCACATAGATATAAATTAACAACTTGTACTATATCCGAACTTACCTCTGATGTCAAAATACCGAGACTTGTTGATCAATCAAGTACTTTGTCTTTGCCTCGATCTCGATCCGAATCTCTCCTTTCTTGGTCTGTACATATTCAAATTTAACTCATTTCATTCAATTTAGCCCATACACACATATTTAAGGCATTTTACAAAATAGCCCTCACATTTTCACATTTCGAAACTTTAGTCCCTATTTCACAAAATTACAAAATACACATAATTTGCTTGTACCCATGCTTAGCCAAATGTTCACTATAATCATACAAGTCCATATATTTCATTTATTTCATAATTTTGTCCCTCAAAATATTATTTTATCAATTTAGTCCAAATTACTCAAATTTACTAAAAATCCAAAGACAAAATATGTTAATCTAACACATATCTTTCATATTCCATCAACAATCATCACAAAGCTCATGAATTCATCAATGGAACTTTTCAAGATATTCATCAATTCACAAAATTAAGATATGGGTTTGAGAGAACACTAAGCAATGATTATAAAAACATAGAAATTATCAAAAATTGATAAAAAAACATACCCAACTTATGCTTAGATCATGGCCGAATGATGAACATAAAAAACCTAGCTTTCCTTCCTTCACTTTCGGAAAAATAAGATGATAATAATCATCTTTAATGTTTGTTTTTATTATAAACGTATTATTAAATTATTTACTATATTAACCTTTTAATTAATAATAGAAACTTGTATACAATAAGGTCATATTTGTCCATTGCCACCCATCATCTTACAAAATGGCTTAATTGCCTCATAAGGCCACTACACTTAAAATCCAACTCAAATAACCACATTAACATATAGAATGCCAGTTTTACCTTTTATGTGATTAAGTACTTTTTCATAATTCGACACATAGTCGATTCAATTTTCACACAGAATTTTCAACCACATATTATATAAACCAAAAATATTATCAAAATATTTTTTTAACCTCAAATTTATGGTCTTGAAACCATTGTTCCGAATAGGGTCTAAACTGGACTGTTACACTATTCCATTATTTTCCTTAGTTGAATTTCGATCAATGTATTCATATATTTTGAGTGAGTTTGCATGTAAGTTAGCAACCCCTATTGAGACTATTAGTCTGGGTATGATTGTAATTAGTTCTTTTGGTGATAGTCTAGTAGTGAATAAAATTTACCGTAGAAGCCCTTTTGTTATTCAAGGACATGTTTTCTCTGTTGATCTTATGTAACTTCCTTTCTATGGATTTTATGTTATTCTTGGTATGGATTAGTTAACTGAGTATAATGCTATGGTGTATTTTAAAACTAAGCGAATAACTCTAAGAAATAATGATGGGTTGAAAGTTGTTGTTGGTGGTGAAAAACTGGGTTTTATGTCTAATGTGGTTTCGACTATGAAGGCTAAAAAGATTATGAGAAAAGGTTGTGGGGCATATTTAGCTTATGTGATGAATTTTGTTAGTAAGGAGTTAAGAGTTCAAGATATTTGCACTGTTAGGGATTTTTCTAATGTGTTTCTGGAAGAGTTACCTGGTTTGCCACCAAATCGGGAAGTTGAGTTTGCAGTTAAGCTTTATCTTGGTACTGCACTGGTGTCCATTACACCCTTCTGCTCAAGAAATTAAAGATTCAGTTACAAGAGTTGCTTGATAGGGGGTTTATTCAGCTTAGTGTATCCCCGTAAGGTGCACAAATATTGTTTGTGAAGAAGATGGATGGTTTGATGTGGATGTGTATTAATTATATGCGTTCTGAGGTGCAACAATATTTTCAAAGATTGATCTTATGTCTGGGTATTATCAGTTGAAGGTTAAGGAACCTGATGTGTTGAAAATAACTTTTAGGGCTTGGTATGGGCATTATGAGTTATTGGTGATACCATTTGGATTAACTAATGCTCCTACCGCGTTCATAGATTTGATGAATCAAGTGTTACATTCTTATTTGGATCAATTTGTAGTTGTTTTCATAGATGATATTATGGTGCATTCTCAGTCTGTGAAGGAGAACAACAAGCATTTAAGGGTTCTTCTGTAGATTTTGCGAGATAAGCAGTTGTATGTGAAGTTAAGTAAGTGTGAATTTTGGTTTAATGAAGTAGCGTTCTTAGGTCATGTTGTATCGGCAAAGGATTTGAGTGAATCCTAAGAAGTTTGAGGTGATCGTAGAGTGGAAATCGCCTAGAAGTGTTACTGAAGTTAGGAGTTTATGGGTTTAGCGGGTTATTATCGTAGGTTCGTTGAAGGTTTTCTCTTGTTGCTACACCCTTAACAAAACTACTTTGATAGATGTGGTGTTTGAATGGACTGGGGTTAGGTAGAAGAGTTTTGAACAACTTAAGGATGTTTTAACTAAAGCACCAGTGTTGATTCAACTAGAGCCTAGAAAGGATGTCATGGTTTATAGTGATGCTTTGTATTTGGGCCTCGATTGTGTGTTGATGCAAGAGAGAAAAGTTGTGGCTTATACTTCGAGGTAGTTGAAGACTCATGAGCGTAATTATCCCACTTATGATTTGGAGTTAGCTACTGTGGTTTTTGCACTTAAGATTTTGCGTCATTATTTGTATGGAGCAAAGTGTGTTATCTATATAAATTATAAGAGCCTTAAGTACCACGTAACCCAAAAGGAGTTGAATTTAAGACAAAGACATTCGGTTGAGTTATTAAAGGATTATGATTTTGTGGTAGAGTATCGTCCTAGTAAGGAAAATGTAGTTGTTGGTGCTTTAAGTAGAAAGTCGATGGTAGAGTTGAGAACTATGTTTGCATGCTTTAAGTTTAGGTAGTGATGGTGGTTTTCTAGCTAAATTTAAAGTGACGCCAACTTTATCACAAAAAATTAAGGAGAAGAAACCTTTAGATGGGAGTTATTAAAGAAAATTCAACAGGTTGAGCAAGGTATTAAAGAAGATTTTGATGTCGATGTTGATGATGATGGTATCTTGAACTTTTGAGGTAGGTTGTGTGTGCCTCATGATGTAAAATTAAGACAAGTGATTCTTACCGAGGCCCATAGTATATCTTACACTATGCATCTCGGTAGTGAGAAGATGTATCATGATCTTAGTGAAGTTTACTGGTGACCTAGTTTAAAGCGAGATGTTACGAATTTTATAACTCGATGCTTGGTTTGTCAAAATGTGAAAGCTGAACATTAGTTTCCTTCGGGTTTGTTGCAACCGATTGTGATTCCTAAATGGAAATGTGAAAGGATCACTATAGATTTTATTTTGGGTTTGCCTTTGACTCCATCAAAAAGGATTCGATTTGGGTTGTAGTTGATTGGTTTTCGAAGAGTGCGTACTTCTTAGTTGTGCATACTAGTTGTTCTTTACAGAAGTTAGCTGAGTTGTATATTGCTGAGATTGTTTGTCTTCATTGGGTTCCAATTTTAATTTTTTCAGATAGGGATCTGTGATTTGCTTCGAGGTTGTGGAAGAGTTTGCAAGAAGCTTTAAGGTCAAAGCTTAGTTTTATTACGGCTTATCATCCCCAAGCAGATGGTTAGTCTGAAAGGGTAATTCAAGTTTTAGAAGATATGTTCGAAGCTGTGTGATCAAGTTCAGTTATAGTTGGGAGCTGTATTTACTGTTTCACTTTCAATAACAATTTTCAAGTGAGTATTCGTATGATACCTTTTGAGGCACTGTATGGAAGGAAGTGTAGAACTCCTTTGTGTTGGATGAAATTAGATGAGAGGCGAGTTGTTGGACCAAATTAAGTTTCCGAAATTGAAGAGAAGGTAAAGTTGATTTGTGATCATTTAAAAGCAACGTCTAGTAGGCAGAAATCCTACTCAGATTTGAAACGAAGAGATATTGAGTTTCAAGTTGGTGATAAGGTTTTCTTTAAAGTGTCATCACGGAAGAAAGTTTTGAGGATTGGTAAGAAGGGTAAGTTAAGTTTAAGATACATTGGACCTTATGAAGTTGTTGAAAGGGTTGGTTCAGTAGCTTATCATTTTAAGATGCCGCCAGAACTTGAGCGACTTCATGATGTTTTTCATGTGTCGATGTTGTGGAAATATCGTTTAGATCCTTAGCATATTGTGCCATTGAGGAAGTTGAAATTTGAAATGATCTTACCAATGAAGAAGAACCAGTAGAGATTTTAGCTCTTGAGGAGCAGTTCTTGCATAATAAAAGAGTTTAGTGGGTTAAGGTTTTGTGGTGAAGCCAAAAGACTGAAGAGGCTACTTGGGAAGCACAAGAGGAAATGAAGTAGTAATATCCTTATTTGTTTAGTTCAGGTAATTTTGAGGGTGAAATTCCTTTTAAAGGGGGAGAATTGTAAAACCCCAAAATAGGGCCTAGGAATTTTAGCTTTAGAGTGCTTGGAATTTTGTAGCATGGTAAATCGAGATTATATTGGACTATGGCATCTTAGCTATTAAATTAATTTTTAAAAAAGTGCTCTAGAAATCTTTAATTTTAGGAAATGGACTAAATTGAATTTAAGAAGCAATTAGGCCATATTTTAAAATTTATCCTATTACTTCCCCACCAATGTCATTTTATAATAGGTTTTTCCCTCAAAACATGCTTTGCCATCCCTTTCTATTCCCTTGCTCCTTCAATTGGTTTTTACTTCCCAAGCCATATCACTTTGATTTCCTAACATTCTCAAGCCAATTACCTTTAGAATTACCCAAGAAAAACAATCAAAATATCCATAGATTTCATCATCTTTTCCAAATGTGGGTTTTTTAGATTTGTGTCAAAACTCATCTAATCTTCCATAAAATGTAATATTTTGAATTCTTATGAGTTTTCACAATATTTAGTCTTTAAAATTGAAGTATTAGCCATTAAATCATAAGTTTTTAATAAAAGTAAAAATGTAGTCATTAATATTTTGCATAAAAATATGATTTTAAAGTGTTATTCTATTAGTTTGAATGTGATTTAGAGGTTTTAAAACTTACATTGAAGTTTTGTTAATGATTTCTCATATTTTAATGAATTTTGTGAAAATTGCCTAAAATTATTGAAAAATATCGATACCATGAATTAAGCATTTTAGTGTAATTTAAAGGTTGGGAATTAAGTGTGGATGACTAATAAGATGAAAAAAATCCATTTTAGGTGAAAAGGTTAAGCGTATACCGAGTTATGAGCATTTTTAAGTTTGTTATGTTAATGGTTTTGAGCTACTTGGGAACTCAACTTAGGCTTGTGTTTTGGTTGGTTTGAGTGAATCCTTGGTCGTTATTTGACTGTGTTTATTGTATGATTTTTCTGTGTGAAGCCATGGATTCATTAGGGCCTTCAACCAGTTAAAGAAAGAGCTAGATTGAGATTTCAGCTTCTAGGCTAAAGCATTAGTAGTGAGTGTTTGGAATCATTTCTCGTAGACACGAGTCATGTTTTATTTAGGAATTTAGTAGTAGCCTATACACTTACTCTAAATTATGAGTGTAAGTTTCCTTGTACCTATATTTATCATATGCTTTTGTGCTTATATGATTATGGAGCTGTACTTAGTGATGAGAAGTTCATATATGTGACATGTTCATATAATAACTGTTATGAAAACTGCAAATGTATACATGATATATATGTTAAATTACAGTGATAGTATTTTGGAAAAGATACTATCATGTAGTGATAGTGCACAGATAATCGATAAGTGTTATGTGTTTGATCTTGGGTATTTTGGCCTTGTGATCTTGAAACTATTGGATATAGTTGGCATGAGATAGGATTGTGAGTACTAACTTATATGTATAGCGATTTTTGGTGTTGAAGCCCTAGGACATGTTTGGAGGGATAAGGGAATGTGAGCTAAGCTCCATTCAACGGGAGATGTGAGGGAAATAAGGAGAGTGTTAGCTATACGCTTCACTTATGGGACATGTTTGACTCTATGAGTCTATGTTTGGTGTGATGGAGATCCATGTATCCAATGAGTGATGATAAAGCTCACTATAAGTTTCATAACTCAAGTTCCAAATTATCTTGTATTATATATGTGTGTGTTGTGTGATGAATCCTTAATAAATATGTGGTTACTATGCAAAGTATCCTTATATATGCTATGCAAATGAACTGTTAGACGATGCATGTTAAAGTGTTACGCGTTACTAAACATGAGACTTTAGTATCGTATATGCATGTGGCTTTTGTGGATGCATAATGGAATGTTAGCGTTGTGGTTCTTTCACTCATTCACTAAACTTGTTTAAGCTCACCCAATCTTTTCAACATTTCTAGATTAGAAACGATTCGATGTGAGATGTGTGGTTGTTCTAGGGAGTGATCCAAGGAAGACTCATTTATTCTTGTAGGTGTTCTTTTAGTTATTTTCGTATTGGGAAATAATGCAATGTGGTAGTCTTGTTTAGTGCAATGATATGTTTGAATTATTTATGGACTTTGTTTATTTCAGTTTTGGAAGTTTGTGAGTTTATATGTTTGCTTATGTTCATGAACTTCAATGATGGCTTGATGTATCTTGCTTGGATGCGTATTGACTATTTGAACTATTAAATTTGAACATATTGACTATTTGAACTATTCAATTTAGTCGTTGCATGATTAATTATCGAAGTAAGTGATGCATGATGCTTAGAATCTATTTTGGAATTAGTTAATTGCATATGTAGGCTGTATTTTTATGTCCAGGGATAGAGGCATTGGTATTCGGGATTTAAATTCGATACCTCTGCATTTCAAAATGTGTAGAGAGTTAGAATAAAGATTTAGTATAGATACCTTTTCTCAAGTATTAATACTCGGGGTCAAAGTATTGATACTTCATGACATGTACTGATAATTTGGTATCATTTTTCCAGGTGGTACCAATACCACATAGAGAAAATATCGATATCCTAGTGTCAGTATCGATGCCTATGGACACATTTTGAGAATTTTGCTAAATGGAACTTATGCATGCTAACGCTCATTATAAGGATTATTTTTTATATGATTTGCACGTAACATTGATAGCTAACAAGTATAATTGACTTAAACCTATACGAATACTAAAATAGAACACACTTCGTTTAAAATAAACCCTTACTTGTTGTATATGACAGGAGACGGTGGTGTGGCATCCAGCATTCAGGCTTGGCGACTAGGCTGAGTATAGGGTGTTACACAGGTAATGCTCGAGACTAGGAATGGACCCAATATGCAGACATACGACGGACTTTAAACTAAACATTTATTTTGCTTAATTTTTTTCCAGATTTATTTGGTTTTTGGACTGTAAAATTATCTGAACTATGGTTTGGGTTTTTCTTCATTTTGGGGTTTTATGCATGCATACTCATTTCATTGATTGGGTTTAAAGATGTGTTTTGAAATCGAACAATGTATGACACTTGAATTAACTAAAACTTGTCATAAACTAAGTTTTCCTTATGGCATGCAACATGTTTTTCTAAAACCACGCTATCTCTAAGAAAATGACTTAAGAACAGTTGACTTATAAAATTAACGTTTTTTTAAATTTGACACAAGAGCAAACAAAAATTTTATGATAGCGTCATTTAGTTACACTGGTGGCTTATGTGGTCTTCAGAATTCAGCCATAATGTCTAAGCTGGGTTGGGGAGGTTACACCAAACCCATCCCAAATTATTTTTTTGTGCATTATTACCTCAAGGTTCCTCACCTCCATGTCACGTGAACTTTCGGTTGCTCAGGCTTCCCTCTATCATCGAATGAGAATGAAACGAACTCTTCGACCTCTTCGGTTGACACCTCTACAATCTTGGCTAGAAAGTGTTTTGGATCTTCTACACTTTCATTCAGAATTAGTTTAAGCTCTATGGTAGTGGTTAGATTATCTGTTACTTCTACATCTACATTTACATTTGCTGCTATGTCAATTGGAGTGGAGACTACTTCAATTATATTCAAATCATCTCCATGATCTTGGTTCTAGATTCTTGTTGAATTTCACCATTAAATTCATCATGGTTGACGATAGTACAAAGGTCCTTATGATCAAAATTGGGAACATCATGAACAAATTCTTTCGTTGGAGGCAGTGTCTCAGATATTTGTTGGTGTGAACTTTTGATTGCTTAAGCTTTCACTCTATTATCGAATGAGAATGAAACGAACTCTTCGACCTCTTTGGTTGGCACCTCTTCAATCTTGGCCAGAAAGTGTATTGGCTCTTCTACACTTTCATTCAAAACTAGTTTAAGCTCCATGGTAGTGGTTAGATCATCTATTACTTCTACATCTAAGGTTACATTTGCTATTATGTCAATTGGATTGGAGACCACTACAACTATATTCAAATCATCCCCATGATCTCTAGTTCTAGACTCTTGTTGAATTTCACCATTAAACTCATCATGGTTGATGATAGTACAAAGATCCTCATGATTAGAATTGAAAACATCACCTCTTTCAGTGAAGGTAGCACCTTAGATATTTGTTGGCGTGAACTTCCGGTTGCTTGAGCTTTCCGTCTATCATCGAATGAGAATGAAACAAACTCTTCAACCTCTTTGGTTGGCACATCTTCAATCTTGGCCAGAAAGTGTACTGGCTCTTCTACACTTTCATTCAAAATAAGTTTAAGCTCCATGGTAGTGGTTAGATCATCTGTTACTTCTACATTGACAGTTACATTTGCTGCTATGTCAATTGGATTGGAGACCGCTTCAACTATATTCAAATCATCCCCATGATCTCCGGTTCCATTCTCTTGTTGAATTTTACCATTAAACTCATCATGGTTGATGATAGTATATATGTCCTCATGATCAGAATTGGGAACATCATGCACAACCTCTTTCAGTGGAGGCAGCACCTCAGAATTTTTTAGAGCATTTTCCTCATCTGTGCCATCATGTCTGACATGTCCTTTAGTAGCTTGGAGTTGGACTCTTTGTAATTTTGCATGAGGGCATCTTATATGAATCACAAGGCAGCTCGTCTGAATGTTTGGCCATATCGTTGCCTTCTTCATTACTCTATTGGTTATTTAAAGCTCCCTTCAGCCTACTTGGTCCTTTGTTGTTACACCAATCATCGTACCAACAGGACATCTCATCTTCCTCACAGTAGCTGGAATCATCGTCATATTCATCCATGGTTAAATCAAATCATCAACAAGTTAAGTAATCTAGATAAAAAATATAATAAAAAAATTTAGCACACTAAAATAAAAATAATTAATGAATTAAATAAAGTATAGAACACTATTTGGCTTGTTTGTCTTTCGATTAGCATTGTTTTACAAAGTAATCAATTCAATAACAATTACACCATCGCAAACCCCGATAATGATGCCAACAACTTGACCGGCTCTCGACG
Organism: Gossypium rotundifolium; assembly: GCA_025506655.1. Taxonomy (NCBI): domain Eukaryota; kingdom Viridiplantae; phylum Streptophyta; class Magnoliopsida; order Malvales; family Malvaceae; genus Gossypium; species Gossypium rotundifolium. Next base: position 69,039,540 of record CP106731.1, on the reverse strand, counting down.
TGCGAACGTCAAGAGTGCAAAATCGTGAAAAATTATAAATATAAGAATTAAGTGTGGTTTCTACAAGCGAACATGTCAAATTGTAATATGGATGTGTTACAACAATACACGTGGTAAGTATTCTAAGAATCGTATTGCTATTTGAAAAAAAAAACTGTTATTAAGTCAATTACCTAAAATAAATTACTAATCTAATTATGTCACAAATTAGTAGTGTCGATTCAGAATAAACTAAAGATAATAATTAATTTAAACTAAAAGCTACTCCTACGTTAAGTTATCAGATTTTTCTATTCCTGTTGTCGACAATGTGAGCTCCCTAACCTAGGATTAATTGAAAATCTAATTATTAACTAAGTTAACAATTACCTTTAAATTAATTACATACCACCCTTAGTTACGAATACCCTCTCGGTCTCATCTACACTAAGGATTACCACCTAAGATACCCTCTAGGTTTCACCTTGGCATACAGATACCCTCTCGGTTTCATTACTTTGCACAAGTTTTACTCAACAAGATACCCTCTCAGTCTCACTTGTCTAGATCTTTTACTAGGGGTGTCACTTACTAGTATATTAAGTTTTCTTGAATAAATGCTTAATCTTAGATGATTATTTACTTAGTCAATTAATTAGTTTAATAATTGAATCATGCGAGATATTAAAGAAGCACAAGTTATTCTAATATTCATACAAACATTTGATTAATGATATCAATGAAAGAGATATAAATAAAAGAATAGGGAAAAGAGAATGCTCAATAATATGTTGATAAAAGCATAGCTTTAGAACAATCCCCGCTCAGAATTGTCTCCACATCGAAATAAAAATCTCTGATTAAGTGAACATAAAATAAACTAAGTAAAAGTTGAAAACAAATTAAAACCTAAAAAAATATTTTTTTCTTCCTAAATCTATGTCTAATGTGTTATTTTGAGCTATTTTTTTATAGATACATGTATTATTACCTAATTAATTCAAATAAAGATGATTAAGCATGTTAACTTAGGTTGTGCAGATGAAAATACCCTTGCTGATTTAAGTGGTCTCGTCCCATCTGTGTCACGACATCAAAGGCAGTTTACTCCTTTTTGGCATGTCTAGGGATGTGTTGCGACATCCCCTGGTGTGTGTCGCGACATTGAAGGCAATGTGCTCCTTAGGTGGTCTGGAAGGTTTGTTGCAACATCCAGGCAACATGTTGCAACATAAAGACCAGTCCGCTGACTTTTTAGCTTGAATTGGGGTTTTGTGCACTTAATCAACATGTTAGTCTTCCCTTAGGCCCTGATTGACCTAGAAGGTTATAAAACACATAAAAATTCTCAGTTTATTAACTTTAACTAGAAATATACTAAAATGGAAAACTAACTTAAAGCAATGCTATACTACATGAAAACAAGCTTATTAAGTATTAGAAAGAACCTAATTTGCCACCACGAATTATGGCAAATTAGTTATGCATATGATTAGATGGTTATGTCATTGTTATGTTGATAACTAACTACTTAATGTTATAATGAATTTGTATATGATTGTTGTGACACCCCGTACCCGACCTAGACGTTATGGCCGAATCTGGCTGTGTTATATTGAAGAGTTTAGCCTAAAACTTGTTGTTGTTCAAATCCTCAAAATCAATTAATTATTTTTTATGAAACGGTGATTCCAAAACTGGTTGTTCATTTCCAATGTGTGCATCATTAAAAGCTAATCACTTTTAAAACGTTACTAATTTTCAAAATCTCATTTATTGTGAAAGTCTTTTAGGAAATGTTGCGAAAACGTGGTGTCTTTCAAAATAGTTACCTTTTGAAAACCCGTCTTTTTCTACAACTAGCCGTTTATATCAAACTAAATAAATAAAAATCCCAATTTAAAGTTTATAACTTTAAAGAGGCCTTATTACATAAAAAATACCCAAATTTAGTTGTTTATAAATCGAAAGCTAAAAACAAAAGTTGATGCTGTAATATCCTGGATCATGGCTTATGCATTTTGCTCAATTATATGAAATAACATGCCTTTATGTGTTAAGAATGTGTTGCATGAATTTTGTGAACTTTAGGAAATAGGAGAGTGCTTTAGAAATTATCAGATTTTAAGTTTAAAAGAGGAAGCTAGGCAGATGAGGCCTTAAGAGAAATTGTAGGTGAAATATGACACACAAATGGGCTTGGTTAAGTGGCTTGGAGGCGCCACTTAAGGCCTCTGGGAATGACGCCACCAACAGGTGTAAATAGGCCAAGGTTCGAGTCGCATGGGTAGCTAAATAAAGCTTTTATTTTGTGGCAACAAGGGGAAGTAGTGGACGGCATGGAGAGTCTATGGGAGGAGTTTGAGATGAGGTCTAGTTCTTTTGGAAATTTTAGCTAAGGTAAAGATAAGTGATGAATTATTTTTGAAAGGGTAAGGAAGAGAAAAGCAAGGGATTTGATAGTGTTGGTCGAATGGGGGATTCTTGGGGTAGTAATTTCGGTAGAAAAGGGAAAAAGAGGCCAATCTTCATTCTTCCTTTTTCTTTTGTTCTTCTGCCGAAATCCTCTAGCAAATTTCTCTCTTCTCTTTTATTTTGCCAAAACTGAATACTCATTATTCAAAGTCCACCATTGCCGATTCTCTTTAAGTCCCATACACCTTTCTTCTCTTTTCTTTTCCTTGTTAAAACTGAATCTACAAGGGTGGTTTAGTTTCCCAAAGGTGCACCATAGGCCGCATATTTCTTAGTGATTCGGTAAGTTTCAGGATTTCTTTCCTTTACGATTTCTTCATTTCTTTTCATCAAGATCTAACCCGAATCAATTTTTTATGCCTATCAATTTCTCCTCTTTATCTCTAGAAGCTGAATCCTGTTTTACAATAGCTAGAAGTGCCGATTTTGGAAAAGCCGAAGGTGAGTGGTTGATGGTAGGTGGTCAATGCCCTTTTACATTCTTTTCTTTTTGGCGAATACCATATGGGCTAAGTTAATTGTGATTTTTGGTTTGTTGAATAAGTGAAGGATGGTAGAATGTAGGTAAAATTGAGGTGACTTTGGCTTTTAGGAGAAAGTCAATGAAAGTAAGTGAGGTTTTGGATTTAAATCTACAAGGTAAGTGGACATAATAATCGGCCAAGGCAATAGTTAATGTTTTAGATCTATTTCATGTTTATTCAAAAAGTCGAAACTAACCAAATCAAGTGACTTAGTGTTAGCCGATTGCAAGGAAGGAAAGACTACAAGTTTTCGGGATTTGTTAGTAGTGAAATCAGCAATAAGGTAAGATTTCAGTTTCGTTAGTCCTTCGGGATTTAATTAATTAGCCAAATGGCTTCATGCTAAAGTGTTTAAGGTTGGTGAATATAGGGATTAAGGGTCTAAAAGTATTAGATCAGATTTTCGAGATTTCAATAAAGCACTAAGTAAATCAGATGTGTACCCTCATACTAAGCTTCAATTAATTTATGGTTATGTGTTAATATATGTGTTAATAAAAATATGTGTGAAGTGGCTAAAAGTACCATGCAATGGTACGAACAAAATACTCAGGTATGTTTACCCACTCCTACTATGAGTAGGTTATGATCTATAATGGCACATATGTTAATAGTGATAAGAATGTGAAATAAAGCCTGTTATTGCATGATATGTTTGACATGGGGCATATGGGTGATATGTAAAGGGAAGTGATTTGGTGGTTTAATACCCCAATATTTGAATGTGGTGACTTATGTCACAATATCCGAATGTGGTGACTTATGTCACAATATATGAATGTGGCGACTTATGTCACAAAATAATTATCTGGTGGCTATGCCACAAATTTTATAAGGGTGATGAGCACGTCGACTGTAGTGACTGCCTTCGATGGTGTGTAGCGGATGGAGGGTTGACTTAGTAGTCCCCACGGTGTGATGGTTGGTATGGGTGATGTGTAGCGGATGGTTATCTAGGTTTGGGTATGGGTTGCATCATTAAGTATATGTACTTTTATGTATGAATTGATATGCCTGAATTAATTGAGACTTATGTTGGTTGTATACATTGAGTCTGTTTGACTCACCCCGTTGTGGGATTACTTTTCAGGTGACGCTCATTAATGGACCGGATTGGCAGGAGCTTAGTGGTGGCCATGCTCAGTTCAAGATTTTATTCTATTTCGGACTTGTTATATTTTAAGTATTTTGGATTTAATTTGGGTTTTGATTTGTTGTAATAAGGCTTTGGTTTGAACTGTTATGCATGCATATTTAATTATCTAAGTATGACTCGATTTTAATAATTCAAAATTAAAGTCCATTTTCCTTAAGTATAAATATTAAATGTTTTGACACATAATCAACACGGGTTTTAAAAATTCGAGCCCAACCCAAATCAACTATTTTAAAAAACATGCAAAATTTTAGTAAAGTTTCGAATAAGAATCGACTAGTTTTTCCTAGAAGCATGCCAGATCCGGTCAGGGCTTGTGGGTTGGGTTTGGGATGTTTTATTTTGGTATCAGAGCCCGATTCAAAACTCGACCTTGAGGGCTTTTAGGGCCCAAAACATTTTCTCCCTTTTGAAAATGGATTTTTCTAAGAAGTAAGCAGGTTTTGGCATGGCACCTGAGTCTCCGACCTGAAGTCCACCAGGTAAGTACCACTAACTTTTTGTGAATGGTATGTTGGAATATATAGGGACGTAGATTAGTGGACTAGGAATTAAACCCTAGGATTAGTCTACTTCAAACACCAAGTTACATAAAACATAAAGTCAAACTAAACAAACCTGTGTCCGAGTCACCGAGTTAAGGGTGTGGCAACCGTTGTGCGCATGTCTAGGATTGGTTTCAGTGGGAGCCTGGTATTTAAGCAGTCCTAGTGACTCACCTCCTACCCACTTGAATCCTACCTGGTGCGTAGTAAAGGTTCACCCTAACTAAGGGGACCCAGCCACAGGCTAAACCCAATAACTAAAACCCGAAAGGGACTAGCCATATTTTTTTACAAAAACCCTAGTCTTAAAATCACCAAATTATCTTTTTGATGTGTAGGAAAGCTATGTCAAAATTTTTCCAGAATATTCTCGATTTACTAAAATGCCCTTGGTTTATAAAATTTCCATACTACCACAGTTTTTATCAAGATTCTCTTACCTTACAAACATCCAAACACCCTACTTTATAATAAGACACCCTGATTTGGAAAATTTACGAAATTACCCCTAATTTACAAAATGACCAAATTACCCCTAACCTGTACAAATGACTAAAATACCCTCAATTTATAAAATTACCATTTTACCCTTAAAATTCCTTACCCAGTATTTCAATTTTGTAAAAACACAAAAATCTCTATTTTGCAACATTTTCAAATATCCTAATTTGAAAAATTACCAAAATACCCATGTAGGACAAAATTACAGAAATACCCTTGGGTAGTGGAAAATAACAAACAACGACAAACATTTCTCTATAATGGACGCAAGTTCATGTGTGTGACTAAATGAATGATGTGAGACTGTATGTGTATGAAACGAAAGAACTACTTCCTAGAACTATTAAACATAAAACTGTTCGTGATAAATCAGTGGAACCAAACTAATTCATAAAACTCTTTAATCAGAAAAACGCAAAGCGGAAGTATGAATTCTAGGGGACGTGGTCACAACGTGCGTGGCCGTGGAAAAGGCCGAATGACCGTGTCTGAACCCATTAGATCGGGTCAAGGATCTGAGAATGAAATGTCACTACCACCACCTGCCATGATGTGGAATATCGTGATCGACGGGATAATGATCAAAGGTCACAGCGATCTTCGCGAGTTTTGGAAAGGGTGGTGGAGGTGGTGGAGGCATGGGAGCTCGAAAGTCGATTACTGGCGACTCGAGCCAACGGAAATTTGAGGTGTTCCGTGGTGTATCGTGTGGCACCTAGTCTGCCCGAGTATTGGTTGGAGGCTATAGAGCGGATTATGGATGAGCTCGATCTAACTAATGAGGAAAAGCTAAAAGGGTTGGTGTCACTTCTCCACGATGAGTCATATCAATGGTGGCTCATGGTGCGAGATGGTGCTACAATGAGAACTCACTTGGGAGTATGTTAAGGCGGCATACCGTAAGAAGTATGTTGGCACTCATTATATTGATGCGTGAGAAAGGCATTTACGAAATTTGGTTTAAGGAACAAGTTCAGTAGTCGAGTCTGAAGGTTGAATTCTAAGGTGAGCCGTTATGCTCGAGGATTGTGTCTCACGAGCATGAGCGGTGTGTCCGATTTGAGGACGGACTAAGGGATGATCGATGTTGCCGATAGCTCCACAACAGAGTGGGAGTGTAACACCTGGTTTAGGGCTATGCATGTGGGGTATAACTCATGTTCTAGTGGGTTTTGGGTAGGCTTGGATGTGTTTGAGAGGTGTTGAGAGTGCTTGGAGAAAAGGGAAGACTTTGGAAAATTTTGATTTTCGGGGGTTAAGAAGGAATCGGGCCAAGGAGGCCTTAAGTATATTTTTCGGTAATTTTGGCACAAGGAAGAGCTTGGCAAAGTGGCTAGCGCCACTTGGTACTGAAGGGGAGAAGGGCGCCTGTAGTGGAAAGCAGTGAGCTTAGCGTTTATTTTTCATATGCTGATTGGGCCCGAGTATGAAGGCTTTATGAATAATTGTTGGGGCTCTATGGACATGAAAGGCGAATGGGCGGAGTGGCGCTGCATGTAAGGGCGCTGGGTAAAGGTCGCGAGTTCGAGGCGTAAGGGAGGCAGAGTTTTCATATTTTGCAAGCAGGCGTTAAGTGCTGGGAAGGCTTAAAAGAATTTGTTGCGCGCTTTTGCTATAAAAAGCTTAGCCTAGTAGAATGGCCTGGGGGCTTACATGGTCGTTGGTTCCCAGTTCGTGTGTTCGAGCCTTGGAGGCTGCTGGTGGGGTTTTTTTTTCCTTCTTTTTGCAGCAGTGTGGGCAGGCAGTGGACGGCACATGGGTGGTGGAGGATAAGGATGAGTTTGGTTGTTATTTCTTTTGAATTCGGTGGGATAATGGGTTAATTTTTTTTAGTTTTTATTTTATATTTTAAATTGGAGGGGTGGTAATGGATTAAAGGTGGGTTTATCTTTAAATTTTGAATTGATTTAAAATGGTTGGTCGGGAGCAGATTTGGGGTTGGATTAATTCAAATGTGTTGAATTAGTGGCTAGGAGAGATTCTAGGAGTGGTCAATTCTTTAAATAAGGGAGGTGCTCACCTTTGTTGTTTTTTTCACCATTTGTGCTCCCTGCTGAAATTTGTTCCCCATTTCTTTGGTTCCCGAATCCTAGTCCCCTCTTAAGCCTTCATCCATTTGTCTTCCATACTCTACCAACACTAAAATATCCCTTCTCTTCACCTATGCACTTTGGCCGAATCTTCAAGGTCACCTAGCTGATTTTCTTACTTGGTTCTCTCTATTTTTCCTAAGCCGAAACCATTTCATATTGTCTCCCCATACCTTCTTTCTTTCTTTTTTGCCGAAATCTTTCTAGCGGGGGTTGGCCGAATCTTAAGCGGGGGGTGGGCGTTTGAGTCTCTGCCTAGTCATTGTGAAGGGTAAGGTTTTACGTTATAATTTATTTCTTTTGATGTTTCGTTAACTAAAGGTGGTGCAGGTGTTTAAGGTTTGGCGAATGTTCTTATTGTCTTATTATGAAAATTCTTTTGTGGGTAGCCAAGCGGGGAAGGAGTCATGAGGAAGGGACTCTTAAGTTTTGTTCAACAAGTGTTGTAAGAGCGATTAGGATTTGATCGATTGTATCTAACAAGGTGCGTAACCATCGCACTATTTCTCGATTTACTTCGCTAGCTATTAACATATGTGTTATGTGTGGAAGCCATTATAATGGCTTAAGTGATGTGAACCGATGATGGTAAGATTGGTTGTGATATATATATTTTATACATGTTTGATGTGGTTTTGATCAATAATAAATACTCACCTTATATGATATTCTTGCATGATTTATTGACACATGGGCATGGGATTGGATTGAGGAAGGAGGAAGTGTACACAAGTTGTATGTGGTCTAATGATAGCTCCGCCACATTAGCGCTTGATGGCTAGCTTTGTGCTACCTCAAGGAGATGTTGGCTCGGTGCCCATCTCGACGATCGATGGCTATGTGCATCACCGTGGCGAAATATGTTGTTGGATCACTTTGGTTGATCGGTGGCTCACACTGACCTCGAAAATGAGTTTGCGAGGTAAGATTTAAGGATCACGATGTGATCGGTGGTGGTTTATCCACGGCCTTAAAGCGAAGTCCGCCAAGGTTGGAGTACTGTTGGTTTGTGGGTTGGGCTGAGATGCATATGTGCATGACTCGCTATGTGAATTGTTTGGTATTGGGCCTAGCCCATACGTGTGGGAAATTGTGTTGTGGTTATGCACTGAGTCTGTGGACTCACCCAATTATTTTCCTAACATTTCGGTGATGCGTGATTGGACCGGGATCGGAGAGGACACATGGTGGCCCATGCCAAGGAAAAGTTTTAATTATTTTAAGCTTTCTTAATCGAAGTACTAAATTAGAAAGGGGTTGTAATAAAGGCCTGATGATTATCGTTTTTGGGTATTGTATTAATTAAAGCTTGATGACATTGAATCACTATTTGAAGTTGGTTTCGTTTATAAACTTTATTCAAAGGATATGCACTAAGGTTTTAATTGGGATATTCTAAGATATTAGAGTTTTTCATACAAATCTCAAATAGACATGGTTTTCAAAAGATAGTAAGTTTCCATGTTTTAAATTCTAAGTAAAAGAAAATTATTTTACTAACATAACCGATTCGGTCATAATGAATGGGCGGGTTTGGGGATATTACGATTTAATATCGAGCCCTGGTTCAAAACTTCGGCTTTGAGGGTTTTGGGCCCAAAACATTTTCAAAATGGGCTTTTTGAAATGAGAGCTTTTATAAAAAGGTTTTCAGGTTATTCTGGCATGGCACCTGTACCTCCGGTCCGAGTCCACCAGGTAAGCACTTCGGACTTTCTTGAAGTGATTTGTTTATATGAATTAATTTGGGCTTAGTTTGGGCTCAGAGAATAGAATAATAGGATCTGTTGGACCTAGGATTAGACTACTCAAACAATGGCATAAGACTTAAAGCTCTTAAACAAACTCGTGAAGTAAGTCACGAGTTAAGGTGTGGTAACCTTGGTACGCATGTCTAGGATTGGATCCGAAGAGCTCAGTACTTAGCGAGCCTCGTGACTCACCTCCTCTTCGCAGAATCCTACACAGTGCGTAGCTATGGTTCACCTTAACAAAGAGGACTTGTTCATAGGCTAAACCGATTATTAAAACCCGAAAGGGAATTAGCCTTAAACTTTCTATTTTAAAATTTTTCAAACTTACCCCTTTGGTTGTGAAACCCTAAATCTGATTCTGAAAGACGTCAGTCGATTTACAAAATTACCAAAATGCCCCTAGTGGCAAAATTACAAAAATACCTACGTGTTATAAAATTACCGTTCTACCTCAATTTTTGATAAAATGCTTTTACGTGGTAAAATACCAAAATCTCGAAGTTTTCAAATATTAAGATACCTTGGTTTAAAAAATATTACGAAAATACCTGGTTGATAAAAATTATCGAAATGCCCTTGGTTTCTAAATTTTAGTTTCCTCTAAACTTTTACTGAAATATTCCTATTTTACCAAATATCGAAAACCCTATTTTATGAAATACAATGATATTCCGATTTGGAGAATTCTGAAAATGCCCATGATTTCCAAAATTACGAAAATGACCCTACTTTTTGGAATTTTGCAACACACTTTGTTTGAGAAATAAAATTTTCGAGACGACCCACGAGATTTTGTAAATTTTGAAGTTGGAAAACTATTTTCAAAATTGACTCGAGTTATTACCAAAATACCCCTCTTTAGGAAAATGACGAATTTACCCCAGGTAGGGAAGGAAACTTGATTGCTCGAAAGAACTACTCTAAACTTCATTGCATAAAATTGCTCGTGGTTATAACGTTGAAACAATAATTTCTAATCCATAAAACTTTCTAAACAGATTAAATCGAGGCTAGATATGAGTTCTGGGGCGTGGTCGCAATACTCGTGGGCGTGGTAGAGCGGGATGTCGATGTCGAATCGGTTGGGTCACGCCATGGGTCGAAAGTGATGCACCACCACCACCGTTGAGGTTGAACAAAGCAGGATCGATCGAGGAGACGACGTAGTGTCACAAGGTGTGTTAAGCAGTACTCGAACGAGTGGCGAGAGCCAATGTGGGCAATAGGAATCTAAGTCGGTGCCAGAGACTTAGGGCAAATGGGCCAGGTTTTCAAAGGAGTGTCTGGGTAGCTCAATGTGGCGGAAATCTTGGTGGAGGCGCTTGAAAGGATTATGGATGATCTCGACTTAACTGGCGAGGAGAAGCTTAAGGGTGTTGTTTCGTTGTCATGGGATGAGGCCTACCAGGTGGTGGCTCACGGTTAAGGAAAGTACCCTGCGGATCGAGTGGATGGGGCTACTTTAAGATCAAGTTTGAAGGGAAGTTTGTGGGAGCGAGCTATGTGGATGCCAGAGGAAGCGTTCCTTAACTTGGTGCAAGGAAACAAGTCGATAGTGGAGTACTGAAGTCGAGTTTAGCGTTTGAGCAGTATGCTCGGGCATCGTGGGCAACGGATTATGAGAGATGTGTCGAGTTGAAGATGGTCTCATGGGATGAGTCATGAGTTTTGATTGCTCCGCATCAGGAAAGAGACTTCGCCGTTTTAGTGGAGAAAGCTCGAATAGCTGAGGAGGTCAAGAAGGCTGAGAGGCACAATAGAGAAAGGAACCGTGATAAGAGAAGTGTTGGATCGCCAGAAGTGTTTGAGAGGGTCCAGAAAAGACCGAGGGTTGAGACTCCTGTTCATATTGCTAAGCCAGCCACCGGAAATCCAGATCGTCCGTGTGCGTAGTGCGGGAGGTATCATGTTGGCGAGTGCTGGAATCGGGTTCGAAAGTGCTTGGATGCAAGTCCAAATCTCATCGATTAAGGATTGTCCCAGAACCGAATAGGACTGGATAGTGGGTCAAGGTTATGTGCAACCAGCGGAGGTGGTCGTGAGGCGACGAGAGGTCGTGGTCCAAACCATGGAGGAAATGGTTCGGTAGGTCGGGAAGCGATGAACCATGATAATGGTGGCACTGAGGCAAGCAGCCAGGACTAGTTTATGCGGTTCGCCGGAGAGAGGATAATGATGTGCCTGATGTGTCAGCTGGTAAGTTCCTTGTGTTTGGAATATCTTTTGTTGTTTTGTTCGTTTCGGTGATTGTTTGATCTGTTGCTCATAAAGTAGTTGGAACCTTGAGTATGAACCTAGAAACGATGCCTAGAGGGTATGATTAGCTCTTTAGGATCAGAGTGCGCAGCCATAGCGTAGTGGGAGGAATTGGATTGTTAGACAAGTAATTTGAGGACGAAATTATTTTAAGGAGGGTAGAATTGTAACACCTGGTTTAGGGGCTATGCATGTGGGGTATAACTCATGTTCTAGTGGGTTTTGGGTAGGCTTGGATGTGTTTGAGAGGTGTTGAGAGTGCTTTCGGAGAAAAGGGAAGACTTTGGAAAATTTTGATTTTCGTGGGGTTAAGAAGGGAATCGGACCAAGGAGGCCTTAAGTATATTTTTCGGTAATTTTGGCACAAGGAAGAGCTTGGCGAAGTGGCTAGCGTCTCGCCACTTGGTATTGAAGGGGAGAAGGGCGTGGTTCGAGTGGAGGCGTTAGCTTTGGCATTTTATTTTCATATGCGATGTGGGCGCACAGTATGAAGGCTTTATGAATAATTGTTGGGGCTCTATGGACATGAAAGGCGGGGGGGCGGAGTGGCGCATGTAAGGGCTACTGGGTAAAGGTCATGAGTTCGAGGCGCAAGGAGGCGTAGTTTTCATATTTTGCAAGCAGCGTTAAGTCTTTGGGAAGGCTTAAAAGAATTTGTTGCGCGCTTTTGCTATAAAAAGCGCCTAGGTAGAATGGCTGAGGCGCTTACATGGTCGTTGGTTCCCAGTGTCATGTGTTCGAGCCTTGGAGGCTGCTGGTGGGGTTTTTTTTCCTTCTTTTGCGGCGGGTGGGCGGGCAAGTGACTGACACATGGATGGTGGAGGATAAGGATGAGTTTGGTTGTTATTTCTTTTGAATTGATGGGATAATGGGTTAATTTTTTTAGTTTTTATTTTATATTTTAAATTGGAGGGTGGTAATGGATTAAAGGTGGGTTTTATCTTTAAATTTTGAATTGATTTAAAATGGTTGGTGGGAGCAGATTTGGGGTTGGATTAATTCAAATGTGTTGAATTAGTGGCTAGGAGAGATTCTAGGGTCTGTCAATTCTTTAAATAAGGGAGGTGCTCACCTTTGTTGTTTTTCACCATTTGTGCTCCTGCCAAATTTGTTCCCCATTTCTTTGGTTGCTCAATCCTAGTCCCTCTTAAGCCTTCATCCATTTGTCTTCCATACTCTACCAACACTAAAATATCCCTTCTCTTCACCTATGCACTTTGGCGAATCTTCAAGGTCACCTAGCCGATTTTCTTACTTGGTTCTCTCTATTTTCCTAAGTCGAAACCATTTCATATTGTCTCCCATATCTTCTTTCTTTCTCTTTTGTCAAATCTTTCTAGCGGGGTTGGCGAATCTTAAGCGAGGGTGGGCGTTTGAGTCTCGCTCTAGTCATTGTGAAGGGTAAGGTTTTGCGTTATAGTTTATTTCTTTTGATGTTTAGTTAACTAAAGGTGGTCTTGGTGTTTAAGGTTTGGCGAATGTTCTTATTGTCTTATTATGAAAATTCTTTTGTGGGTAGCCAAGCGGAAGGAGTCAGTAGGAAGGGACTCTTAAGTTTTATTGACAAGTGTTGTAAGAGCGGTTAGGATTTGATCGATTGTATCTAACAAGGTCGTAATCAAATACTATTTCTCGATTTGCTCGCTAGCTATTAACATATGTGTTATGTGTGAAAGTCGATTATAATGGCTTAAGTGATGTGAACCGATGATGGTAAGATTGGTTGTGATATATATATTTTATACATGTTTGATGTGGTTTTGATCAATAATAAATACTCACCTTATATGATATTCTTGCATGATTTATTGACACGTGTTTCGTGGTGTATCGTGTGGCACCAGTCTCACGAGTATTGGTTGGAGGCTATAGGCGGATTATGGATGAGCTCGATCTAATCGATGAGGAAAAGCTAAAAGTGGTTGGTGTAAACTTCGCATGATGAGTCATATCAATGGTGGCTCACGGTGCGGGATGGTGCTACTGGTGAGGAACTCAGTTGGGAGTATGCTAAATGGCATACCGTAAAGAAGTATGTTGGCACTCATTATATTGATGCGTAGAAAGGCATTTAAAATTTGGTTCAAGGAACAAGTTAAAGTAGAAAGTCTGGTTTGAATTCTTAGGCCGAGCCGTTATGCTCGAGGATAGTGTCTCATCGAGCATGAGCGGTGTATCCGATTGATTTACGGACTAAGGGATGATCGAGGTTCTTGATAGCTCCACAACAGGAGGGGAGTGTAACACCTGGTTTAGGGGCTATGCATGTGGGGTATAACTCATGTTCTAGTGGGTTTTGGGTAGGCTTGGATGTGTTTGAGAGGTGTTGAGAGTGCTCGAGAAAAGGGAAGACTTTGGAAAATTTTGATTTCAGGGGGTTAAGAAGGAATCCCAAGGGAGGCCTTAAGTATATTTTTCTAATTTTGGCACAAGGAAGAGCTTGGCAAAGTGGCTATGCGTCGCTCACTTGACGTACCAAGGAGAAAATACTGGTTCGAGTGGAGGCAGATGCTTACGCGTTTATTTTTCATATGCTGATTGGGCTTTGAGTATGAAGGCTTTATGAATAATTGTTGGGGCTCTATGGACATGAAAGGCGGTGGGCGGAGTGGCTTGCATGTAAGCTATTGGGTAAAGGTCATGAAGTTCGAGGCGAAGGAGGCAGAGTTTTCATATTTTGCAAGCAGCGTTAAGTCTTTGGGAAGGCTTAAAAGAATTTGTTCGCGCTTGTGCTATAAAAAAATAGCGCCTAGGTAGAATGGCCCGGGGCGCCATATGGTCGTTGGTTCCCAGTCGTGTGTTCGAGCCTTGGAGGCTTCTTGGTGGGGTTTTTTTCCTTCTTTTTGCAAAGAAGTGGGCGATGGGATCGCACATGGGTGGTGGAGGATAAGGATGAGTTTGGTTGTTATTTCTTTTGAATTCGTGGGATAATGGGTTAATTTTTTTTAGTTTTTATTTTATATTTTAAATTGGAGGGTGGTAATGGATTAAAGGTGGGTTTATCTTTAAATTTTGAATTGATTTAAAATGGTTGGTGGAGCAGATTTGGGGTTGGATTAATTCAAATGTGTTGAATTAGTGGCTAGGAGAGATTCTAGTGAGCTGGTCAATTCTTTAAATAAGGAGGTGCTCACCTTTGTTGTTTTTTCACCATTTGTGCTCCCTCTTGAAATTTGTTCCCATTTCTTTGGTTCCCTAATCCTAGTCCCTCTTAAGCCTTCATCCATTTGTCTTCCATACTCTACCAACACTAAAATATCCTTCTCTTCACCTATGCACTTTGGTCAATCTTCAAGGTCACCTAGCTGATTTTCTTACTTGGTTCTCTCTATTTTCCTAAGCGAAACCATTTCATATTGTCTCCCATACCTTCTTTCTCTCTTTTTGAGAAATCTTTCTAGCGGGGTTGGCGAATCTTAGCGTGGGGTGGGCGTTTGAGTCTCCTTCTAGTCATTGTGAAGGGTAAGGTTTTACGTTATAATTTATTTCTTTTGATGTTTCGTTAATCTAAAGGTGGTCAGGTGTTTAAGGTTTGGCGAATGTTCTTATTGTCTTATTATGAAAATTCTTTTGTGGGTAGCCGACAGGAAGGAGTCAGAGGAAGGGACTCTTAAGTTTTGTTCACCAAGTGTTGTAAGAGCGCTTAGGATTTGATCGATTGTATCTAACAAGGTGCGTAACCATCGCACTATTTCTCGATTTGCACGCTAGCTATTAACATATGTGTTATGTGTGGAAGCCAGATTATAATGGCTTAAGTGATGTGAACCGATGATGGTAAGATTGGTTGTGATATATATATTTTATACATGTTTGATGTGGTTTTGATCAATAATAAATACTCACCTTATATGATATTCTTGCATGATTTATTGACACATGGGCATGGGATTGGATTGAGGAAGGAGGAAGTGTACACAAGTTGTATGTGGTCTAATGATAGCTCCGGCTACATTAGCGCTTGATGGCTAGCTTTGTGCTACCTCAAGGGAGATGTTGGCTCGGTGCCCATCTCGACAATCGATGGCTATGTGCATCACCGTAGGCGAAATATGTTGTTGGATCACTTTGGTTGATCGCTGGGCTCACCACTACCTCGCAATGAGTTTGCCGAGGTAAGATTTAAGGATCACGATGTGATCGGTGGTGGTTTATCCACTACTTAGCGAGTGAGTCCGCCAAGGTTGGAGTACTGTTGGTTTGTGGGTTGGGCCGAGATGCATATGTGCATGACTCGCTATGTGAATTGTTTGGTATTGGGCCTAGCCCATCGTGTGGAAATTGTGTTGTGGTTATGCATTTGAGTCGTGGACTCACCCAATTATTTTCCTAACATTTCGTGATCGTGGATTGGATAGGGATCGGAGAGGACACATGGTGGCCCATGCCAAGGAAAAGTTTTAATTATTTTAAGCTTTCTTAATAAAGTACTAAATTAGAAAGGGGTTGTAATAAAGGCCCGATGATTATCGTTTTTGGGTATTGTATTAATTAAAGCTTGATGACATTGAATCACTATTTGAAGTTGGTTTCATTTATAAACTTTATTCAAAGGATATGCACTAAGGTTTTAATTGGGATATTCTAAGATATTAGAGTTTTTCATACAAATCTCAAATAGACATGGTTTTCAAAAGATAGTAAGTTTCCATGTTTTAAATTCTAAGTAAAAGAAAATTATTTTACTAACATAACCGATTCGGTCATAATGAATGGGCCGGGTTTGGGGATGTTACTGATTTAATATCGAGCCCTGCTCAAAACTTCGGCTTTGAGGGTTTGGGCCCAAAAACATTTTCAAAATGGGCTTTTTGAAATGAGAGCTTTTATAAAAAGGTTTTGTGTTATTCGCATGGCACTGTATTCTCGGGTCCGAGTCCACTGTAAGCACTTGGACTTTCTTGAAGTGATTTGTTTATATGAATTAATTTGGGCTTAGTTTGGGCTCAGAGAATAGAATAATAGGATCTCTTGGACCCTAGGATTAGACTACTCAAACAATGGCATAAGACTTAAAGCTCTTAAACAAACCTCGTGAAGTAAGTCACGAGTTAAGGTGTGGTAACCTTGGTACGCATGTCTAGGATTGGATCCGGAAGAGCCCAGTACTTAAGCGTCCTCGTGACTCACCTCCTCTTCGCAGGAATCCTACCTGGTGCGTAGCTATGGTTCACCTTAACAAAGAGGACTTGTTCATAGGCTAAACCGATTATTAAAACCGAAGGGAATTAGCCTTAAACTTTCTATTTTAAAATTTTTCAAACTTACCCTTTGGTTGTGAAACCCTAAATCGATTACGAAAGGCGTGCACGATTTACAAAATTACCAAAATGCCCCTAGTGGCAAAATTACAAAAATACCTACGTGTTATAAAATTCTTCGTTTCTACCTCAATTTTTGATAAAATGCTTTTACGTGGTAAAATACCAAAATCTCGAAGTTTTCAAATATTAAGATACCTTGGTTTAAAAAATATTACGAAAATACCACTGGTTGATAAAAATTATCGAAATGCCCTTGGTTTCTAAATTTTAGTTTCCTCTAAACTTTTATCAAATATTCCTATTTTACCAAATATCGAAAACCCTATTTTATGAAATACAATGATATTCCGATTTGGAGAATTTACTGAAAATGCCCATGATTTCCAAAATTACTTAAATGACCCTACTTTTGGAATTTTTGCAACACACTTTGTTTGAGAAATAAAATTTTCGAGGCGACCCACGAGATTTTGTAAATTTTGAAGTTGGAAAACTATTTTTCAAAATTGACTCGAAGTTATTACCAAAATACCCTCTTTAGGAAAATGACGAATTTACCCACAGGTAGGGAAGGAAACTTGATTGCTCGAAAGAACTACTCTCGAAACTTCATTGCATAAAATTGCTCGTGGTTATAACGGTGAAACAATAATTTCTAATCCATAAAACTTTCTAAACAGATTAAATCGAGGCTAGATATGAGTTCTAGGGGCGTGGTCGCAATACTCGTGGACGTGGTAGGCGGGATGTCGATGTCGAAATCGGTTGGTCACGCCATGGGTCGAAAGTGATGCACCACCACCACCGTTGAGGTTGAACAAAGCAGGATCGGTGGAGGAGACGACGAGTGTCACAAGTATGTTGCAGTACTCGACGAGTGGCGAGCCAATGTGGGCAATAGGAATCCAAGTGGTGCAGAGAGACTTAGGGCAAATGGAGCCGAGGTTTTCAAAGGAGTGTCCGGTAGCTCAGAATGTGGCGTAGCATCTTGGTGGAGGCGCTTGAAAGGATTATGGATGATCTCGACTTAGCTCGCCGAGGAGAAGCTAAGGGTGTTGTTTCGTTGTCATGGATGAGGCCTACCAGTGGTGGCTCACGGTTAAGGAAAGTACCCTGCGGATCGAGTGGACTGGGGCTACTTTAAGATCAAGTTTGAAGGGAAGTTTGTTTGAGCGAGCTATGTGGATGCCAGAGGAAGGCGTTCCTTAACTTGGTGCAAGGAAACAAGTCGATAGTGGAGTCTGGTCGAAGTTTCGCGTTTGGCGTATGCTCTGGGCATCGTGGGCAACGGATTATGAGAGATGTCGATTTGAAGATGGTCTGCGGATGAGTCGAGTTTTGATTGCTCCGCATCGTGAAAGAGACTTCGCTGCTTTAGTGGAGAAAGCTCGAATAGCCGAGGAGGTCAAGAAGGTGAGAGGCACAATAGAGAAAGGAACCGTGATAAGAGAAGTGTTGGATCGCTGAAGTGTTTGAGAGGGTCGAAAAGACCGAGGGTTGAGACTCTGCTCATATTGCTAAGCCACCACCGGAAATCCGGATCGTCTGTGTGCGAAAAGGGGAGGTATCATGTTGGCGAAAAGCTTGGAATCGGGTTCGAAAGTGCTTCGATGCAAGTCCAAATCTCATCGATTAAGGATTGTCCCCGAACCGAATAGGACTTGGATAGTGGGTCAAGGTTATGTGCAACCAGCAGGAGGTGGTCGTTGGCGACGAGGTCGTGGTCCAAACCATGGAGGAAATGGTTCCGGTAGTCGTGGGGAAGCGATGAGACCATGATAATGGTGGCACCGAGGCAACGTACCAGGACTAGTTTATGCGGTTCACGGAGAGGATAATGATGTGCTGATGTGTCACCGGTAAGTTCCTTGTGTTTGGAATATCTTTTGTTGTTTTGTTCGTTTGGTGATTGTTTGATCTGTTGCTCATAAAGTAGTTGGAACCTTGAGTATGAACCTAGAAACGATGCCCAGAGGGTATGATTAGCTCTTTAGGATCGAGAGTGTGACCATAGCGTAGTGGGAGGAATTGGATTGTTAGACAAGTAATTTGAGGACGAAATTATTTTAAGGAGGGTAGAATTGTAACACCACAGTTTTAGGGGCTATGCATGTGGGGTATAACTCATGTTCTAGTGGGTTTTGGGTAGGCTTGGATGTGTTTGAGAGGTGTTGAGAGTGCTCGGAGAAAAAGGGAAGACTTTGGAAAATTTTGATTTTCAGGGGGTTAAGAAGGGAATCGGGCCAAGGGAGGCCTTAAGTATATTTTTCGGTAATTTTTGGCACAAGGAAGAGCTTGGCGAAGTGGCTAGCGTGCGCCACTTGGGCGCCAAGGGGAGAAGTATTGGGTTCGAGTGGAGGCAGCAGTTTGGCATTTTATTTTCATATCGATATGGGCACGAGTATGAAGGCTTTATGAATAATTGTTGGGGCTCTATGGACATGAAAGGCATTGGGCGGAGTGGTATTTGCATGTAAGGGCTACTGGGTAAAGGTCATGAGTTCGAGGCTAAGGAAGGCGTAGTTTTCATATTTTGCAAGAGCGTTAAGGCTTTGGAAGGCTTAAAAGAATTTGTTCTTGCGCTTTTGCTATAAAAAGCAGCGCCTAAGCAGAATAACCTGAGGCGCTATGGTCGTTGGTTCCCTGTGTCATGTGTTCGAGCCTTGGAGGTCGCTGGTGGGGTTTTTTTCCTTCTTTTTGCGGTTGTGTGGGGCAAAGGGACTGCACATGGATGGTGGAGGATAAGGATGAGTTTGGTTGTTATTTCTTTTGAATTGATTGGGATAATGGGTTAATTTTTTTAGTTTTTATTTTATATTTTAAATTGGAGGGTGGTAATGGATTAAAGGTGGGTTTTATCTTTAAATTTTGAATTGATTTAAAATGGTTGGTGGGAGCAGATTTGGGGTTGGATTAATTCAAATGTGTTGAATTAGTGGCTAGGAGAGATTCTAGGGTGGCGAATTCTTTAAATAAGGGAGGTGCTCACCTTTGTTGTTTTTTTTCACCATTTGTGCTCCTACTCCAAATTTGTTCCCCATTTCTTTGGTTGTCAGAATCCTAGTCCCTCTTAAGCCTTCATCCATTTGTCTTCCATACTCTACCAACACTAAAATATCCCTTCTCTTCACCTATGCACTTTGGTAGAATCTTCAAGGTCACCTAGCCGATTTTCTTACTTGGTTCTCTCTATTTTCCTAAGTCGAAACCATTTCATATTGTCTCCCATATCTTCTTTCTTTCTCTTTTTAAAATCTTTCTAGCGGGGTTGGCGAATCTTAAGCGAGTGGGTGGAGCGTTTGAGTCTCTGCTCTAGTCATTGTGAAGGGTAAGGTTTTATGTTATAGTTTATTTCTTTTGATGTTTCGTTAACTAAAGGTGGTCTTAGTGTTTAAGGTTTGGCGAATGTTCTTATTGTCTTATTATGAAAATTCTTTGTGGGTGGCCAAGCGAAGGAGGCAGTAGGAAGGGACTCTTAAGTTTTATTCACAAGTGTTGTAAGAGGCGCTTAGGATTTGATCGATTGTATCTAATAAGGTGCGAATCCAGACTATTTCTCGATTTGCCTGCTAGCTATTAACATATGTGTTATGTGAAAGTCGATTATAATGGCTTAAGTGATGTGAACCATGATGGTAAGATTGGTTTGTGATATATATATTTTATACATGTTTGATGTGGTTTTGATCAATAATAAATACTCACCTTATATGATATTCTTGCATGATTTATTGACACATGGGCATGGGATTGGATTGAGGAAGGAGGAAGTGTACACAAGTTGTATGTGGTCTAATGATAGCTCGGCCACATTAGCGCTTGATGGCTAACTTTGTGCTACCTCAAGGAGATGTTGGCTCGGTGCCCATCTCGTGGTCGATGGCTATGTGCATCACCGTAGGCGAATATGTTGTTGGATCACTTTGGTTGATCGGTGGCTCACCACGGCCTCGGCAATGAAGTTTGCCGAGGTAAGATTTAGGATCACGATGTGATCGGTGGTGGTTTATCCATGGCCTTAGGTGTGAGTCCGCCAAGGTTGGAGTTCTTTGTGTTGGTGGAGAAGGCTAAGGTAGCCGAAGGAATTAAAGATTCTCGTAAGGCGTAACACCGATCGAAATAAAGCTTGATGAAAAGAGGATTTGGATCATCAAGGCCATCTAGGAATGAGCAAAAGAGGCCTAGAATTGATGGGTCATGAGGTCGCTAAGTCGCTTTAAGAGGGCGATGTCGTGCTTGTGATCGGTCTAAGGTAGGGAAAAAGCACTTGGGTGAGTGTTAGAAAAAGACGAGAGGATGTTTTAAGTGTGGGTCCAGGACTACATGATCAAGGAGTGCCCGATGAGAACTGAAAGGGGACGACCAGTAAGTCAAGGTTCTAACCAGGCTGGAAGAGGAGGATAGCAGCCACCGCGAGGTCGTGGGTCAGCTGGCAGAGGTAATGGTTCTGGTAGAGGACGAGGAATACTGGGCCGAGGTGTTGGTAACACAGAGGCCAGGCAGCTAGGTTTGGTTTATGCGGTTCACCGGAGAGAAGACGGAGACACACCAGACGTCAGAACCGGTACGTTCCTTATATCTGGTAAACCCTATGTTGCTTTGATTGATGTGGGCTCGACCCATTCATATGTTGTATGTAGAGTAGTTGAAACTCTAGGGATAGCCTCTGAACTATCTGATAGGGAGATGACTGTAGTAAGCCCATTAGGTCAAATTGTAGTGGTGAATAGGATGTTTCGGAGAGTCCCTTTGAAACTTCAAGGAGCGGTATTTCTTGCCGACTTAATGGAATTACCCTTCGGGGAATTTGATCTTATACTTGGCATGGATTGGCTAGTGGAGCATCGGGCTGTATTGGATTGTGCAGCCAAACGAATGGAGTTAAGGACCCTAGAGGATGAGGTGATAGTTATGATAGGCAAAAGGAGGAACTACTTGTCTAACATAGTTTCGGCATTAAGGGCGAATAAGATGGTTCAGAAGGGGTGTAAGGCATTTTTGGCCTTCATTTGTGCTTTGGATACAAACGAAGGGGGAGTTAGTGGAGTTAGAACTGTAAGGGAGTTTGTGGATGTCTTTTGAGAGGAATTACAGAATACCCCGACGGGAGGTGGAGTTGGAATCGATTTGCTCCTTGCACTCTCCGTGTCAATTGCCCCATCTGAGAATGGCACCAAAGGAGTTGGTTGAGCTCAAGGCTCAAATTCAAGAGTTGCTAGACCGCGGGTTTATTTGACCCAGTGTGTCTCCATGGGGAGCACCGGTCTTATTCGTGAAGAAGAAGGACGGAACTATGCGCATGTGCATAGATTATCGTCAGTTGAACAAGCTGACCATCAAGAACCAGTACCCTTTGCCAAGGATAGACGACTTGTTTGATCAGTTTAAGGGGGCTGCGATTTTCTCAAAGATAGATCCAAGGTCTGGATATCATCAGCTTAAGGTGAAGGAGGCTGATATCCATAAGACTGCTTTTCGAACAAGGTACGAGCATTATGGGTTCTTGGTAATACCGTTCGATTTGACTAATGCCCCAGCCGCGTTTATGGACATGATGAACCAGGTTTTCCAACCTTATCTGGACCGGTTTGTTGTTGTGTTCATAGACGATATTTTAGTGTATTCAAGTCCGAGGAAGAACATGATGAGCACCTCCAATTGTGTTACAAGTGTTAAGGAAAAGAGCTCACGCCAAATTCAGCAAGTGTGAATTTTGGCTTAAGGAGGTTACGTTTTTAGGACATGTGGTATCTGCTGAAGGAATAAGGGTGGATCCTCGAAAGATTGAGGCAGTTTTGGATTGGAAACCCCCTAAGTCTGTGGCAGAAGTTCAGGGTTTCTTAGGATTGGCAGGCTATTATAGAAGGTTTGTGGAAGGGTTCTCGTAGATAGCCGCGCCTTTGACAAAGTTGTTGAGAAAGGAAGTACCTTTTATTTGGATAGATAAGCAACAGGAGAGCTTTGAGAAGCTTAAGCGGGTCTTGACCGAAGCTCCAGTTTTGATTCAGCCCAAGGTAAGAAAGGATTTTGTGGTGTATTGTGATGCTTCCCATACAGGATTGAGAGGTGTCCTTATACAAGATGGGAAAGTAGTCGCTTATGCATCTCGACAGTTAAGGCCACACGAGGTTAACTACCCGACGCATGATTTGGAACTAGCGGTAGTGGTTTTTGCTCTAAAGGTGTGGAGGCACTATCTCTATGGAGAAAGGTCGGTAATCTACACAGACTACAAGAGCCTTAAGTATCTGGCGACTCGAAAGAAGTGAATCTGAGATGTTGAAGGTGGGTGAAACTATTGAAGGACTATGATTGTTTAATAGAGTATCACCCGGGCAAGGCAAATGTAGTGTCGGACGCCTTAAGTCAGAAAGTGGTGTCGGATCTAAGAGCGATGCTTGCGCATTTAAGTTTGTATGATGATGAAAGTCTGCTGGCAGAGTTGCAAGTTAAGCTGACATGGTTGAATGAGGTGAAAGAAAGTCAGTTAATGGATGAGGATCTAAGGGTTAAGTTACGGCAAGTATTGAATGGAGAGTTGGAAGATTATGGCATTAACGATGAAGTAGTATTGTGTTTCAAGGGAAAAGTCTGTATGCCGAAGGACGAGGAGCTTATGCAAAGAATTCTTCGGGAATCGCATAGTAGCCCTTATGCTATGCATCCCGGAGGTAGTAAAATTACAGAGATCTAAGAGAACAATTTTGGTGGCCTAGTCTTAAGCGGGAAGTTACTGAATTTGTTGGCAAATGTTTGACGTGTCAGCAAGTTAAGGCTGAGCACCAAGTTCTGTCAGGGTTGCTTCAGCCAATACAAATTCCACAGTGGAAATGGGAGAGAATTACCATGGACTTCGTTAGTGGGCTTCCCCTTACGCCTACTAAGAAGGACTCGGTATAGGTGATAGTGGATCAGCTGACAAAGTCCGTGCATTTAATTTCAGTGCGGGTTGACTACTCCCTACAGAAGTTAGCGAGGTTGCATGTAACGGAGATTGTGAGGTTGCATGGAGTGCCGATGTCAATTATCTCGGATAGGGATTCGAGGTTCACATCTCAGTTTTGGAAAGCTTTACATTAGGCTTTAGGCACTAGATTGGATTTCAAGATCTGACTTTTCATCCACAAATGGACGGCCATTCTGACGAAGTGATCCAAGTACTAGAGCATATGCTTTGAGGTCAGTGATAGACTTTAGAGGAAGTTGGGAAGAATATTTGCCTCTAGCGGAATTTGCATACAATAATGCCTATCGTGCAAGTATTTGGATGGCACCGCACTGAATCAGATGGTCGAAAGTGTCGACTCCTACATGTTGGACGAAATTGGGAGAACGTCAGATTTTAGGTTCAAAAATTGTGGCAGAGTCTGAGGAGAAGGTTAGTGTAATTTGAGCTCGATTAAAGGACGCATCTGATAGATAGAAGTCGTACGCAGATCTCAAACGAAAGGAAATAGAATTTGATGTGGGAGATCAAGTGTTCCTTAAAGTTTCACCTTGGAAGAAGGTGATGAGATTTGGTCGAAAAGGGAAGCTAAGTCTAAGGTTTATAGGGCCTTATCGAGTAATGAAGCGAGTTGGACCAGTGGCATACCAGTTGGAGTTGCCAACGGAATTGAAGCAGATGCACGATGTATTTCATGTTTCCATGCTACGTCGGTATCGATCGGATCCATCTTATGTAGTTTCGGTTGAAGAGGTGGAGCTAAGGCCAGATTTGTCCTACGAGAAAGAGCCGATTCAAATTTTGGAATGAGATGTAAAAGTGTTACGAAGAAAGTCAGTTCCTCTAGTCAAAGTATTATGGAGAAATCATGGATCGGAAGAAGCTTCATGGGAACCAGAAGAGGCAATGCGACAGCAATACCCTCACTTATTTCAGCCAGGTAATTTCGAGGATGAAATTATTTTAAGGGGGTAGAATTGTAATATCCTGGATTATGGATTATGCATTTTTGCTTAATTATATGAAATAGCATGCCTTTGTGTGTTAAGAATGTGTTGCATGAATTTTGTAAACTTTAAGAAATAGGAGAGTGCTTTAGAAATTATCAGATTTTAAGTTTAAAAGAGGAAGCTAGGCAGATGAGGCCTTAAGAGAAATTGTATGTGAAATATGACACACAAATGGGCTTGGTTAAGTGGCTTGGAGGCGCTACTTAAGGCCTCTGGGAATGACGCCACCAACAGGTGTAAATAGGCCAAGGTTCGAGTCGCATGGGTAGCTAAATAAAGCTTTTATTTTTACGGCAACAAGGGGAAGTAGTGGATAGCATGGGGAGTCTATGGGAGGAGTTTGAGATGAGGTCTAGTTCTTTTGGAAATTTCGACTAAGGTAAAGATAAGTGATGAATTGTTTTTGAAAGGGTAAGGAAGAAAAAAGCAAGGGATTTGATAGTGTTGGCCGAATGGGGGATTCTTGGGGCAGTAATTTTGGCAGAAAAGGGAAAAGAGAGGCCAATCTTCATTCTTCCTTTTTCTTTTGTTCTTCTACCGAAATCCTTTAGCAAATTTCTCTCTTCTCTTTTATTTTGCCAAAACCGAATACTCCTTACTCAAAGTCCACCATTGCCGATTCTCTCTAAGTCCCATACACCTTTCTTCTCTTTTCTTTTCCTTGTTAAAATTGAATCTACAAGGGTGATTTAGTTTCCCGAAGGTGCACCATAGGCCGCATGTTCCTTAGTGATTCGGTAAGTTTCGGGATTTATTTCCTTTGCGATTTCTTCATTTCTTTTAATCAAGTTCTAACCCGAATCAATTGTTTATGCCTATCAATTTCTCCTCTTTATCTCTAGAAGCCGAATCCTATTTTACAATAGCCAAAAGTGCCGATTTTGGAAAAGCAGAATGTGAGTGGTTGATGGTAGGTGGCCGAATGACCCTTTTCTGTTCTTTTCTTTTTAGCCGAATGCCATATGGGCTATGTTAATTGTGATTTTTGGTTTGTTGAATAAGTGGAGGATGGCCGAATGTAGGTAAAATTGAGGCGACTTTGGCTTTTAGGAGAAAGTCGACAGAAGTAAGCTGAGGTTTCCGTGATTTAAATCTACAAGGTAAGTGGACATAATAATCGGCCAAGGCAATAATTAATGTTTTAGATCTATTTCATGTTTATTCAAAAAGCCGAAACTAACCAAATCAAGTGACTTAGTGTTAGCCGATTGCAAGGAAGGAAAGACTACAAGTTTCCGAGATTTGTTAGTAGTGAAATCGGCAATAAGGTAAGATTTCAGTTTTGTTAGTCCTTCGGGATTTAATTAATTAGCCGAATGGCTTTATGCTAAAGTGTTTAAGGTTGGCCGAATATAAGGATTAAGGGTCTAAAATTATTAGATCAGATTTTTGGGATTTCAATAAAGCGCTAAGTAAATCAGGTGTGTACCCCCACACTAAGCTTTAATTAATTTATGGTTATGCGTTAATATATGTGTTAATAAAAATATGTGTGAAGTGGCTAAAAGTACCATGCAATGGTACGAACGAAATACTCAGGTATGTTTACCCACTCCTACTATGAGTAGGTTATGATCTATAATGGCACATATGTTAATAGTGATAAGAATGTGAAATAAAGCCTGTTATTGCATGATATGTTTGACATGGGGCATATGGGTGATATGCAAAGGGGAAGTGATTTGGTGGTTTAATACCCCAATATTTGTATGTGGTGACTTATGTCACAATATCCGAATGTGGTGACTTATGTCACAATATATGAATGTGGTGACTTATGTCACAAAATAATTATCTGGTGGCTATGCCACGAATTTTATAAGGGCGATGAGCACGTCGACTGCAGCGACTGCCTTTAATGGTGTGTGGCGGATGGAGGGTTTACTTAGTAGTCCCCACGGTGTGATGGTTGGTACGGGTGATGTGTAGCGGATGGTTATCTAGGTTTGGGTACGGGTTGCATTATTAAGTATATGTGCTTTTATGTATGAATTGATATGCCTGAATTAATTGAGACTTATGTTGGCTATATACATTGAGTCTGTTTGACTCACCCCGTTGTGGGATTACTTTTCAGGTGACGCTCATTAATGGACCGGGTTGGTAGGAGCTTAGTGGTGGCCATGCTCAGTTCAAGATTTTATTCTATTTCGGACTTGTTATATTTTAAGTATTTTGGATTTAATTTTGGTTTTGATTTGTTGTAATAAGGCCTTGGTTTGAACTGTTATGCATGCATATTTAATTATCTAAGTATGAATCGATTTTAATAATTCAAAATTAAAGTTCATTTTCTTTAAGTATAAATATTAAACGTTTTGACACATAATCAACACGGGTTTTAAAAATTTGAGCCCAACCCAAATCAACTGTTTTAAAAAACACGCAAAATTTTAGCAAAGTTTCGAATAAGAATCGACTAGTTTTTCCTAGAAGCATGCCAGATCCGGTCAGGGCTTGTAGACCTGGTTTGGGGTGTTTTAGATGCGATTGTGTGGCCATCATCAAGTCCCTCGCAGCACCGACCCGCCTATGACTGGGGATTTCCTGTACAGTTAAACAGAGGGGTGAGTTTACAAAACTCAGTATGTAATCCTCTAACAAGCAAACAGTCAAATAAATAGTAGATAAATACAGTTTGGGCCTGAGCCCGTTACTATAACAGTCCAGCTCAGTGTGGGCCTAAGCCCTTTCCTGTAACAGTAAATGATTGGGCTTGAGCCCATCACAATGCCAGTAATCAGTAGGGCCTTTTCCCAATTTCAGTAATAGCATCAATGAGGCCTTAGCCCATAAGAGTAACAGATATCTGTCATGCAGTGAATAGTATATAATATCATGAATTGATGCAGTAACAATATAGTATCATTATTCAGTTCATTTATGCAGTCAGAAATCCTACCCAATCCAGCCTCTACACACCACTCCATTCCACTAAACACACCATGTGGGGATAAAATCGACCCACCTAGCCAGACACACCAAGATTAGCACCGGTTGTGGCGCTAAATAGTATTGTAACAAAGCTGCTAGTGAAATAAATGGCATATAGAAATCAGTAGGTCCACAGTCGTCTTGGATGACCCGAGCGACCTTCTCAATACAGTACACTTCTTTCAAATATAACAACCCATCCCCATGCAATATGTCGTGACATAATATCATACGTGTATGCAAAATGTCATGCTCACTCATAGTCATACATATCATAGAGCAAATCAGTCATACATAACATAAGGCCATAACAATCATTTCATATCCTAGGGGTATAACAGTCATTTTTATCCTATGGGGGTATTTCGGTCATTTTACCCTTTGGGGGTATTTCAGTCATTTTACCCTATGGGGGCATTTCAGTTATTTTACCTTATGGGGGTATTTCGGTCATTTTACCCTATGGGGGTATTTCGGTCATTTTACCCTATGAGGGTATTTCAGGCATTTTACCTTATGGGGCAATTTCGATCATTTTACCCTATTGGGTATTTCGGTCATTTTACCCTATGGGGGTATTTCGGTCATTTTATATCAGCTTGAGGGTCTAGGTATACTTACCGACCCATTAGTAGGTTCACAGTCGTCCCGGGCAACCCATGCAACCTTAACAGTCAAACAGTGAAAATGGGCCAAAGGCCCATAATGTGGGCCTACATGGCCCACATAGCCCAGAATTGGTCTCAGTCATGAATTTTGGCCCAATAATCTCCACTTGTTCGTGTGGTTTACCCATGTAGGGCCCACGAGCTATTGGGCCCACATGGGTTATTTCGGCCCAAATGGCCCAAACGGCCTAAGACCACGAAATCTCTCATAGTGGCCTCAACAACCTAACGCCCACGTTTTATGCGTTTAGATTACCACACGAGCGAGCGCAAGCTCGTGTAGCGCCAACTGTTACGTTTTTTGGCTTTTTCTGATTTACGCTTTAGGTAGTGTTTACACACCTTGTTTCTGTTTGTTGAGAAAATCGCCCACACCTTTGAAACCTACACTTGATCAACAATTCCCAATTAATCTCTTAAACATTTACTCAATCGGATACAACAAGATCCCAATTGATAAAATTCACACCACGTTACCTTTGATCGAGTAAAGAGTAAAGTTTTGCCTATCCAACCGTTGATTATAAACGTTCTACCCTTCGACAGGTTCCTAGGTACAAACAGAATATTGGTAAGCACTTAATCGATCAGCAATAAGATAACATTAAACTATCTTCACTTACCAATAACGCGCGAATAGGACCCACTACAAATTATACGACTATCAGCAAATAAAGAATGATATCCAGAACAATAGAGAAGGGAAAGCAGTCAGCTGCATGGGAAAGGCAAGAATCAACAACAAGAAATGAAAGGAGAAGGATGAAAAGAAAGTGGGAGATTCGCCAAGGGAAGAATAGTGTGTAAAATGTTTGCTCACTATATAGTAAGAGTAGAAGAACCAAACAAGTAATTGGCAATGAAGGAGGAAACGTTTGTGGTGAAAAAAGACAAAACCAAAAAGGACAAAGTTCAGCAAAATTTGAAAGAAGGAGAGATGATAGGCTTGAGAGCAGAGGAATCAATTGCAAAAGAGGGAAAAAGAAGAGCAATGAAGCACAAAAAGAATTTCAGTCAAAAGGGAAAGGGAGTTGCCTGTCCAACTTGGGAAACAAATGAGAAGCATTTCTCTCTTAGCCGAATTCTTGAGTGCCAGAGTTAAATTTCGGTACAACACTCCCTCCTCTCTCTCCTCCCTTGGAGAAATCTCTCTACAAGAACCTTCCCAAATCCCAATATTCTCTCCTCAAATCTCTCCAAATATCCCTCCTCAATTTCTTTATGACCAGTTCAAACTCCATTCAGTAGTATTTCAATCCAACTCTACCACCCACACAAATTAGGCAGCAAAATAAATACTCCTTTTTTGATGTGCTACCACTCGAACCTTAGACCCCATGTACACTCCACACCCCCTTACCACTAGACCAACAATTCCTTTGTATCATATTTTAACCGCAATAATTTAAGAACCTACTATCTAGATCCAAGGATTTTATTCAAATAAAATAAAAATTTTGCATAAGCTAAGGCTTGAACCTTTGACTTCTCAGACACTTCCAAACACTCCTAAATCACTTAACCATTGAAGCAGACATTCATTTATGTCACTTTCTTGCACAACTAAATATTGATGTGCAGTTTTCTAATTGTTCCCTTGTTCAAAACCTATTTCTTCTAGGCCCAAAATTTGGGCGTTACAATTGTATAAGGTTGACAAGGAAATGCCATGTTATGCATCGTTGTGTTTCAATTACTTAAATAGTTGTAATGTCAAGTTAAGTTAATTTTCATAAGAATTTACTAAGCATTTCATTATGCTTACTGATGCTCTCTCTTTCTTTGTAGTTGTTTGATTGCAGAATGTGTCAATCGGATTGGCTCAAAGATCACATTATCCCTTTATCGACTGGGTAGTCCTTTGTTCACTTATTTCAGTTTTGTGGCATGTAATTAGGAGTTTATCTAGGTGATATTATGAATGAAGGTTTAGTTAAACCTAATTATTGATGATTATTAAATATTAATGTATATGTAATTATTTATTTTCCTTTGTACATGTTTGGGTCATCTTGGATGTTAAAGTGAGAATGAAGTAATTGAAGGCCATGTTTAGTAATATAAGGACATGTTTTTTTGTTGATATGAAATTGCTAGGTGGATGACACATATTATTGCATAAGTATGAGATGATATGGAATTGTTGGCATTGAATAACTTATAATCATGTTAGCAAATTTGGTAAGTTTTGTCTTAAATGGTGCCAAATTGTGGCATATTGGTTTGGTTGACTTTAAGTTGAATTAGGCAAATGATAGTGCATGATTTGAAAGGTCTTTTTTTGCAAGTTTGTGGCTTGGGCATGAAAAGAGATCAAAAGGAAAGTTTTTCATATTTTTGGCTTCAACGTATTGATACCCTAGATGAAGTTATCGATACTTGCCACTTTGCAAATAGATTTTCAACAAACAAAGTGCCAAATTGGTATTGACACTTTATTAAGGTAACGATACTCTATCCAAGGTACCAATACTTTACATAAGGTACCAATACCTTGAATTTTTTAGTTTTGCAAAGAGAAACAAAATCATAATTTAGTATCGATACTTGAATAAGTATCGTCACCTTATATTGGAAGTATCAGTACCCTTTCAAGGATATCAAGACTTTATCATGAAAATGTTTAAAAATTTATAATTTGGTCCTAGTTCATGCTCAATTTAGGAATTGGGCTTTTCTTATGTCACGATCGAACCTTTTTGGAAGTAGATTATTAGGTGCATTCCTACCTAAGCTTCTAAATTTATTATATTTTATGATATTGCATTTATTTTATCTTGGCTAAGCATTATAAATTGAAAAAAGAATGCAAGTCATAAACCTTTTAGTACAATTTTATGACCGGCCATTGCATACAATTTGGTAGCATTTTAAATTATACTTAGTATTATAAATTGAGAATGGAATTTGGCCTTATTTTTTTAGCATGGTCGGCCAAGGCTTAGTGTAAGCTAGTTGAAAATGAACTAAATAGTTAATAGTAAATGATAGGATGATGTCATGTAATAATGTTGCTTAAACAATTGGGAAGTTTGTGTATGCATGTAATGTTATTGGTGGTCGATTAAGTGGGGAGTAGAATAGATTATTTTAAATTTTTATTATTATTATTATTCCTTGACCGTGGGAGGGAAAGACCAATGAAGAGGGGAAAACTTCATTTTATTTTGGGACTTAAAATTTTATTTTGAGTGCTTTTAGGGTAAGAAAAAGAGAAGGGAGAAAGAGGAAAAGACTTAAGAAAATTTCTTTATTCCTGCTCATATTCTTTGTTGTTCGAATAGAGAGAGAAGAAGGGAGCTGCTGCATGTTAAATTTTAGCTTATTTAGGAGTTGGTTTCTTAAGAGATTCGATGAACACTTGAAGTTTTCCTTAGTTCTAGATGTCTTATGGAAATGGAAAGTTTGGAGGAGGGGAAAGTCCCCTCCCAGCCATGTATTAAGATGTTTATATGTGTAAAATAGCCATGCAATGCTTTTAGTTGAAACCATTATGTGTTGAACTTGTTTCCTCTTGAAATAATGGAATGGTTTGTGTGTTTTAGCTAAAGGAGTGGCTGAAGGTGGCAGGAGGAAGGGAAGGATATTGCTCAAGGTTAGGATCGACTGTTGTTCATTAAGTTCTTCAAAGGAAACTTTGTAAAAAAATTTTAAAATATATTTATTACATGTATGTAATGTTCAGCTATAGAGACTGTTAATGTAACACCTCTAACCCGAATCAGTTGCCAAAATAGGTTTATGGAGCATTACCAAAATTTACAGATCAAATAATAGATATTCCACATCATACAGTATTCATATTAGAAATCAATCATAAAGTTCCTTATATGAACCCTCGAGGTCCAAAACATGCATTTGAAATGCTTATGGACTAAACCAACTACTCAAAGAATTTTTCGCAGAATCTCAAAATTTTTCCTAGGTGTAGGGGTCACATGCCCATGTCTCAGGCCGTTGAACTCTCTAACTTGGGTCACACAGCCAAGCCACACGCCCGTGTGCTAGCCGTGTGTAAATACTTGGGCATTCTATTTTGTAATTTTAAAGATGCAGGGGATACACGGCCTGTAACGCCCCAAAAATCTCTTATTTTTATTTTTGTGTGTTTGTGACATCAATCTATATCTATTTCAGTGGTTAAGTGTTCTGGGAAGTGTCTAAGAGGTCCTAAGTTCAAGCCTTAGCTTGGGCAAAAATTTTGTTTTTATTGAAGAAACCCCTATTTCTGATCAGTAAGCTTATGATTATATGTTGGTAAAATAGGTCAGAATAGGCTTGCTGGTCTGGGGGTTAAGTGGAATGTAATTGAGCTGGAGGTTTGAAGTTCGAGTCTCTGCGAAAATAAATGACGTATTTTGCTACTTACCGTATAGGTGTTTTTGTTTAGCCAAAACACTAAAGTGTTTGAGTGGATTTCGAATTCGATGGAGGAGAGAATTTAGGAGCGGTTTAAGGGGTAATGGAGGGGAAAATCCAAATCTGCTCTTATTTTCTCTTCTTTTTGAAAATTTTTGTATTTCTCTCCCTTTCCAAGGAAGTTCTGACGTTCATCTTTTTCCCTGCTCTGCCATATTACTGTTGTCTTCCCCTCATCATTTTCTCTCCCTTTTCTCGCCTTCTTTTGTTAACCAAGCCTTAATCTCCTCGACTCTACGACTTACGTGCGTGGTTGGTAAGTTTGGAATCGTTCGACTCTTGTTGTGTTAGCGATTATTTGATTAACGAGGGATCATTTCTGTTTTAGGTGATGTCTAAGGGTCTGAGGTCAGCCAATCGGTGTTCTCATATTGCAGAATTGATTACTCGAAGGTAAGGGTGTCGTTAGTCCTTTGGGGAATGTCTCTTTTGATTAGTATCAATTGTGTACCATTTAAATCGATTAGTTGGATGACTAAATGGTTAATTTTAGGTGTTGGTTATCTCGGGAGTAGTTTCGCATCAAAATCGTACCAGGTGTGTACCCGAAAATTTGAAAATGTGGCTTGGCGAAAACCAAAAAAGCTCTCTGTAGACGCCATACGGGCGTGTGGTAGCCCGTGTGGTAGGCCATTTGCAGAGCTATAAGTCACAACACGGTCGTGTGATCGATGAGCCATGTGGGCCATGTGGGCCACACGAGCATGTGGGTCCACGGGTGAACCACACAGGCGTGTGGGATTTTAGGCCAGGCCGTGTGATCCACATGGCCAAGGTAAATTTGGGCAGTGTGGGCCACACAGGCGTGTGGGCCCACATGGGCAGTCAACATGGGCGTGTGAGCCCATTTCCACTGATTGGTTACTAAGATTGCATGGGTCACCCGAGATGACTGTGAACTTGCTGTAGGGTCGGTAATATTACCTAGACTCCTAACTGAATGACTGTATATTGGGCATGATGTTTGTACTGTGCTATATAAATGTGATATACCATGCTTGGGCATGACATAACTGTATGATGCAATGCATTGTGTTGGGGATTGATATTAATTGTAGGAAGTATACTGGAAGGCTTTGAGCCTAACTTACTGGCAACTCAGCTACAAACTACTGTTTAATGTCGCAACCGGTACTACTTGGAGCTTAGGGATGGGTGGGTTGATTATATCCCCACATGGAGCGTAGGGTTGGATTGAGATGGAGTGTAGAGGCTGGTTGGGTAGGATTTTCTGATTGCATATCTGTTACTATTACTTTACTGTGATGGGCTAAGGCCCTAATGCTCACTATTAGTGAAATGGGCTAAGGCCCAAACTGATACTGATTTTGAGATATTAAAGGGCTTAGGCCAAACTGAGACTATGTGTTATTGTCTATTTGGTTGCATGGGGATTACACACTGAGTTTACGTAAACTCACCCCTTCTGTTTAATCTGTACAGGTAATCCCCAAACATAAGAGGATCGGTGTGGCAGAGGACTCATTGGTGGCCACACAACTCCATTTTATCTTTAATACTTATTTATGATTTTTAGTTTTATTTGGGGTATTTTTTGTAATAAATGGCCTCTATGGATTTTTACCTAAAATTTGGATTTTTTTATTTTCTGTTATATCTACTAGAAGTAGGTAAAACACGGGTTTTTAAAAAGAAATGCATGTGTTTTAGTAAAATACCTATGAGGACGCAAATTGTTTAAGAAGCTTGCGCAACGTATAATGTTTTGAAAAATAACGACTGAATTAGAATCGCAATTTTAGAGTAATAAAAGTTAATGAGGATTTCTAAATGGAAAATGTTTTAAGCAAAGTACAGTTTTCTAATACACTACCGTGTGACATCGCCAGATTCGATCATAACATCTAGGCCGGGTTTGGGGTGTTACATTTAGTGGTATCAAAGCCATGTTTCAAAACTAGGCTATGGATTTGGGTTTTAAGACATGATTCTTATGAACTATTATCTGGCCATTCAAAATATTTTTGCTGAATGTGTGGTACATCGAGTCTCCGGCGCCGATCCCGTAAGTTTTCTGAAACTGTTATGTGTTTAAAATGAATCTGATACTAAACTGAAACTACCATAGGTAGTATACTGCACTGAAAACACTCTAAGTTAGTGTATACTGAGAAATTTTAGAGGAACTGGAAACTGTAGTGAGCTCGCTATTTACGGAAATGAACTTTGAAATTTTTGATACTGTTTTGCATAAAACATTTGTTAATAAAACATTGAAACTATGAACTGATGCATAAAACTGTTAATAAAATAAACACGCTTAGACAATAAGCACGAGAGGTTTTCGCGGATGGGGTACAAGAGGCCGTGGTAGAGGCCGTAGAGGGGCCCGAGCTGGGTCCTCATCTTCTTGTAACCTACCTAATTTTGATACAAGTGAGATGCCAGCTTCACCTATGACTGAGTTGGGTCTCATGACCGAGCGGCTGGGGACGATGCACTGTCCCAAGCCATGTTAAGGATTCTCGAGAGGGTCGCTGCCCCAATACTGAAACTAGAGGCCGAGGGTCGATTACGGAATGACTCCAGTCTAATGGAGCCGAGATTTTTAGGGGTATTGCTAGAGTTGCCCTTAATGTGGCTGAATACTAGATCGAGGCCACAGAAAGGATTATGGACAATTTGGACTACACCTCCGAGTAGAAACTAAAGGGTGCAGTGTCACTACTGAGAGATGAGGTTTACCAGTGGTGGCGTACAATTGAGGAGGCACTCCGCCTGACCAACTGACCCTAGTAGTTTTTAATACCGCCTTCAAGGGGAAATATGTGGGTGCCAGCTATGTGGATGCACGTAGGAGAGAGTTCTTGAATTTGATTTAGGGGATAGATTAGTGGCCAAGTATGAGGCCAAATTTCTACGACTGAGCCGCTATGTGCGTGGTATGGTGGCGACTGAGTACGAGCAATGTGTTCACTTTGAGGACGGCCTCATGGATAATCTGAGGGTACTGATAGCTCCAAAAAGGGAGCGAGACTTTGGTGCACTGGTCGATAAGGCGAAGATCGCGTAGGAAGTGAAGTGCACTGAGTGCCAAAACAAAAAGAGGTAGGAGTAAGAGGGATTCGGAGCCCTCGAGTTTTGTTCAGAGGCCAAGAAAAAAGGCCAGAGTTTATGGGCCGATCAGAGTTGGGACCCCTATTATTGCTACTGGATAGCCGTCGTGCATTGATTATGGTAAACGCCATCTAGGGAGTGTTGGAAAGGAACTGGGGCATGCTTGAGGTACGGTTCTTTGGAGCACCATATCAGGGATTGTCCATGAAGGGCCAATCAGACGCAAGTTCCAGGTTCTACTACTGTACGACCACCGAGGGTAACTCAGCAGCCACCAAGAGGTTGTGGTCGGTCCAGGGGTGGTAATGGTTTGGACAGAGGTCAGAGAGCACCGACAGAGGTGCTGGTCATACTGAGGTAAGGCAACCGACTCTAGTTTATATTGCACGTGACTGAGATGAGGGTGATGCCCTGGACATCATTACGGGTACGTTCTTTATTTATAATGTACCCTATACTGCACTGATAGATATAGGATCTACTCATTCGTATATAGCTTGTACAGTATCTGGGAACTTGGGTATCTTGGTTAAGAGCACTATGAGTGAGGTGGTTGTACTAAGTCCGCTGGCCCAATCAGTAAGGCTGAATAAATTATTTAGAGATGTTCCATTAGAGGTCCAAGGAGCTATCTTTTTGGCTGATCTGATGGAACTCCCTTTCGGAGAATTTGATCTAATATTGGGAATGGATTGGTTGGTCATGCACCGAGTGAGCTTAGATTGTGCCATAAAAAGGCTTGTACTAGAGAATTGAGGAGGACAGCGGGTTAGTCTTAATTGGGGATCGTCAAAACTACTTATCGAATGTGATTTCTGCTCCAAGGGCTGAAAGGTTGGTTCGTAAGGGATGTGAGGCGATCCGCCTACATCGTTGTTTGATTCTTCGGGATTCTTGATTAAGGATATCGTGACGATTAAGGACTTTTGGATGTTTTTCCTAAAGAGTTACCTAGTCTACCGTTGGATCGTGAAGTAGATTTTGGGATTGAGCTCCTTCTTGGTACAGCTTCGGTGTCCATCGCCCTTTATAGAATGGCACTGAAGGAGCTTGTGGAGCTTAAGGGTCAGATTCAAGAGTTACTGGATCGTGGGTTCATCCGCCCTAGCGTGTCAACGTGGGGAGTACCTGCACTGTTTATGAAAAAGAAGGATGGATCCATGCGTATGTGTATCGACTACCATTAACTGAACAAGCTGACCATCAAGAATAAGTACCCCCTACCAAGGATTGATGATCTGTTTAACCAATTTCATAGAGCTTCGTCTTCTCTAAGATTGATCTACGATCAAGGTATCACCAGTTGAGAGCTAAAGAGGCTGATGTACATAAGACGACATTTAGGACTCGTTATAGCCACTACGAGTTCCTAGTGATGCCATTTGGATTGACGAATCCACCAGCAGCTTTTATGGATATGATGAACCGAGTGTTTCAGCCTTATCTAGATTAGTTCATTGTGGTGTTTATTGACGACATACTGGTCTAGTCGAGGACGAAGGATGATCACAATGATCACCTCAGTGTGGTTCTACAGATTCTGCGAGAGAAACAACTGTACACCAAGTTCAGTAAATGTGAGTTCTGGTTACGTGAGGTAGCATTTTTGGGACACGTGGTTTCTGCAGAGGGGATCATAGTCGATCCTTGAAAGATTGAGGCTGTCTTGGATTGAAAGTAGCTTAAGACTGTATCAAAAATCCACAGTTTTCTGGGATTGGCAGGGTATTATCGAAGATTTGTAGAGGGGTTTTCACTGATCACCACACCCTTGACTAAGCTGCTACATAAGGGTGTGCCGTTTAATTGGACTGATTTTCAGCAAAAGAGCTTTGAGAATCTCAAGACTGTACTGACCGAGGCCCCTTTTTGATACAGCCAGAGTCTGAAAAGGAGTTTATTTTCTACAAAGATGCGTCACATGTCGGTTTAGGATGTGTGTTGATGCAAAAGGGTAAGGTGGTAGTGTATGCGTCTCGTCAGCTTAAGACTCATAAGGCAAATTATCTGACACATGACTTGGAGTTGGCCACTATGGTATTTGCACTGAAAATCTAAAGGCATTTTCTGTAAGGTGAGAGGTGTATCATTTACACTGATCACAAGAGCCTTAAGTATCTCATCACTCAGAAGAAGCTGAACCTTAGGCAGCATAGGTGGATCGAGTTGCTTAAGGATTATGACTGTAAGATTGAATACCACTTGGCAAGGCCAATGTGGTGGCCGATGCACTGAGCCGTAGGGCTGTGACTGATCTGAGGGCGATGTTTGCGCGTCTTAGTTTATTTGATGATGGTAGTTTAGTGGTCGAGCTTTAAGTTAAACCGATGTGGATAGAGAAGATTAAGAGTAAACAGATGGAGGATAAGTCTTTGGGTTGTCGTCTCTGATAGGTTGAGAGTGGGAATACCGAAGATTTTTCTCTGAATAGCAAATGGGTACTCTATTTTCGTAGGAGAATCTGTGTACCGATGGATACTGAGTTAAGGCAGTCTATATAGTGAGAGGAGCATAGTAGCCCTTATGCTATGCACCCTGGTGGAAATAAGATCTACCGAGACCTTCGTGAGTTATATTGGAGGCTAGGTCTTAAGTGAGAGGTTACAGACTTTATGGGTAAATGTCTGATGTGTCAGTAGGTTAAGGTCGAGCATCAGTTACCTTCGAGATTGCTTCAGCCAGTTAAGATTCCACTTTGGAAGTGGGAACGAGTGACTATGGACTTCGTTAGTGGGTTACCCCTCACAGGATTCAGTATGGGTCATCGTGGATCAATTGACCAAGTCCGCCCATTTCATACCAGTTCGTACCGGTTACTCTCTATAGAAGCTGGCTAAACTATATGTGTCTGAAATAGTGATATTGCATGGGGTACCGATTTTGATAATATCTGATAGGGATCCTCGCTTCACATCTCAGTTCTGGAAGAAGTTACATGAAGCTCTGGGTACAAGGTTGAACTTCAGTACCACATTCCATCCTCAAATAAATGGTTAATCTGAAAGGGTTATTCAGATACTGGAGGATATGTTAAGGGGTTGTGTAATTGACTTCTGAGGCAGTTGGGAGGAGTTTTTGCCATTGGCAGAGTACGCATACAACAACCATTACCAGTCTAGCATACAGATGGCACCTTACGAGGCACTCTATGGTCGTAAGTGTCGTACTCGTTTGTGTTGGACTGAGTTGGGAGAGCACCGTATTCTGGGGCCTAAACTGGTTTTTGATACTGAAGATAAGGTCAGGTTGATTCGAGATCGACTAAAAGAGACATCTGATAGGCAAAAGTTGTATGCGGATTTGAAGCGTCGAGAAATTGAGTATTCTGTGGGGGACTTCATTTTTCTCAAGCTCTTTCCATGGAAGAAGGTACTGAGATTTGGTCGTAAAGGCAAGTTGAGCCCCAGATTCATTGGACCTTATTGCATAATAAGACGTGTGGGACCAGTTACCTACCAGTTGGAGCTACATCCAGAGTTGGAGCGGATTCATGATGTATTCCATGTCTCCATGCTGAGGCGCTACCGCTCTGATCCCACGAATACTGTACCTATTGAGTAAATAGAGGTTAGGATAGATCGACCTTTGAGGAGGAGCCAGTCTAGATATTAGACTATGATGTTAAAATTATGAGAAGAATGTCCATCCCACTAGATAATGTTCTTTGGAGTAATCATAGTTCTGAGGAGGCCACGTGGGAGCCTGAGGATGCAATGTGGCAG
Organism: Gossypium rotundifolium; assembly: GCA_025506655.1. Classification (NCBI taxonomy): domain Eukaryota; kingdom Viridiplantae; phylum Streptophyta; class Magnoliopsida; order Malvales; family Malvaceae; genus Gossypium; species Gossypium rotundifolium. The sequence goes on along the minus strand of CP106731.1, from coordinate 69,000,219 downwards.
CAATATTCTCATCTGTTCTGAATTGGTAAAAATTTCGAGGCCAAGATTTTTTTAAGGGGGTAAAGTTGTAACGCCCCAAAAATCTCTCATTTTTATTTTCGTGTTTGTGACATAAACTTGTATCTGCTTCAGTGGTAAAATAGGTTAGAATGGGCCTACTGGTCTGGTGGTTAAGTGGAATGTAAATGAGCTGGAGGTTTGGAGTTCGAGGCTTTGTGCAAACAAATGCGTATTTTGATGCTTATCGTGTAGGTGTTTTGGTTCAGCCGAAACACTGAAGTGTTTGAATGGATTTCGAATTCGGTGGAGGAGAGATTTTAGGAGCGGTTTAAGGGGTGATGGAGGGGAATATCCAAATCTGCTTTTATTTTCTCTTATTTTTGATAATTTTTGAATTTCTCTCCCCTTCCAAGGAAGTTCTGACGTTCGTCTTTTTCCTATTCTGCCATATTACTGTTGTCTTCCCTTCCTCATGTTCTCTCCCTTTTCTCGCTTCTTTTGTTAACCAAGCTTTAATCTCCTCGTCTCTACGACTTCCGTGTGTTGTTGGTACGTTTGGAATCGTTCGATTCTTGTTGTGTTAGCGGTTATTCGATTAATTGGGGATCATTTCTGTTTTAGGTGAAATCTAAGGGTCTGAGTCAGCCAATCAGTGTTCTCATTTTTCAGAATCGTGTTTTACTCGAAGGTAAGGGTGCCGTTAGTCTTTTGGGGAATGTCCTTTTCGATAAGTATCAATTGTGTATCATTTAAATCAACTAGTTGGCTGACCAAATGGTTAATTTTAGGTGTTGGTTATCTCGGGAGTAGTTCCGCAACGAAATCGTACCAGGTGTGTACTCGAAATTTTGAAAACGCGTCTTGGCAAAAAGCTGAAAAAGCTCTCTATCGATGCTACACGGGCATGTGGTAGGCCGTGTGCAGGGCTGTAAGCCACAACACGACCAAGTGATCAATGAGCCAGGCTGTACGAAGGCGACATGGCCATGTAACGGTCGAGCAAGGTCGTGTCAACCAAATGGGTCGTGTAGGCTACACGGGCGTATGGGTCCACACAGGTGAACCAAACGAGCATGTGGGATTCTGGGCCAGGTCGTGTGATCCACATGGCTAAGGCCAATTTTGGTAGTATGGCCCACACGGGCAGACAACATGGGCGTGAGAGCCCATTTCCACTAATTTGTTGCTAAGGTTGCACGGGTCACCTGAGACCACTGTGAACCTACTGTAGGGTCGGTAAGATTACCTAAACCCCTAACTGAATGACTGTATATTGAGCATGTTGTTTGTACTGTGCTATATAAATGTGATATACCATGATTGGGCATGACCTAATTGTATGATACATTTCATTGGGTTTGGGATTGAAATTGGTTAGAGGAAGTGCACTGGAAGGCTTCGAGCCTAACTTACTAGCAACTCAGCTGTAGACTACTATTTAGTGCCACAACTTGTACCACTTGGAGTGTAGGGATGGGTGGGTTGATTATATCCCCACATGGAGTGTAGGGTTGGACGAAGATGGACTGTAGAGGCTGGTTGGGTAGGATTTTCTGATTGCATATCTGTTACTATTATTGTACTGTGATAGGCTAAGGCCCTAATGCTCACTGTTACTGAAATAGACTAGGGCCCAAATTGATACTGATTTTGAGATTGTAAAGGGCTTAGTCCAAACTAAGACTATGTGTTATTGTCTATTTGGTTGCATGGGATTACACATTGAGTTTACGTAAACTCACCCCTTCTATTTAATCTGTATAGATAATCCCTAGACATAGGCGGATCGGTGCGACAGAGGACTCAGTGGTGGCCACACAACTCCTTTTGATCTATGATACATATTTTCGATTTTTAGTTTTATTTGGGGTATTTTTCTGTAATAATGGCCTCTATGGATTTTTACCTAAAATTTGGATTTTTTCTATTTTCTGTTATATCTACTAGAAGTAGGTAAAACATGGGTTTTTAAAAAGAAATGCATGTGTTTTAGCAAAATACCCACAATGACACAAACTGTTTAAGAAGCTTCCGCAACGTATAATGTTTTGAAAACTAACGACTGAATTAGAATCCCGATTTTAGAGTAATAAAAAATAATGATGATTTCTAAATGAAAAATGTTTTAAGCAAAGTACAGTTTTCTAATACACTAGCGTGTGACATCGCTAGATTCAGCCATAACGTCTAGGCCTGGTTTTGGGTGTTACACGGCCAGGCCACATGCCAATGTGCTAGGCCGTGTGTCACACACAACTGAGAGACACGCCCATGTGGACGAAAATAGACTATTTTCTAAGCCACATTTCTCACCTAGCTTGTCTTCCCCCTATACCAACACTTAAACATATTCACAAACCATATCAAACCATTTAAAACAAGTCCAAATCCTATCTTAAACATGACATAATATCACATACAGCCAATGTATCCTTAGGTACGTCAGATGACAATTTATTGTCATGTTAGTCTATCATTCATACTTACCTATTTACTAAATGCATATATACATGATCACATTCATTCTTCAAACATGATAGATCCACTTATAAACATATCAAAAATATGTCAAACACAAGCCATTCCAATGGCTTGTTTCATTCAAAACATTTACATACCGTTATTCACTAAATAACCTATCCATGTCATTATAACCATAATAGATTTACCATATATACCGAAATAGGCCAATAGATAGTGCGAGTGATCTCCGCCAAGCTTCCAATTCAACGAGCCTCCGAATTACTATAGAACAAGGGAAAATTAAACAGAGTAAGCATGAAATGCTTAGTAAGTTCATATAACGTGGTAATTAACTTACCACTCGTTTAAATTCAAAATAAACATACAAGGCACATTCAATCAACTTGATCACGAGCCCTAACACATATCCTCATTACCCTTATTAGTTATGTATTTCATATAAATATCAAGAAACATGTATGGGCTCAACAATAATTAGATTTCCATGTACATATACTTTCCATATATGTATCCATATAACATATACAAATCATATCCTTGTATTTCAAGTACATTTTCATAATAATTCATCTCGATTTTAGATTATTTTATGTCGAACTTTTCTCATTAAATCATTTGAAATGTCAATGTCACACGAGTAATACACTCAGGGTGTACAAATCTATAATCATGGATGAAAATATTCATCAAACAAATTCCATGTTCATATATTATCATCCCGTATTTCCATATATCATGTATCATCATTTTCATGTATTTCAGGCATATACGTGTATTAATTCATTTCATGTTCATATTTTCTCATGTCAGGATTTTACCCGTTGAATTTTATTTCAAATATCGATGGATACCCAGTTAGTACACTCGAAGTGTACAAATCAAAAATTCATCAATTCATATTTAGGAGTGCTCTTTAAAGCAAATAATCGAAAATCCTCTCTCAAGCCATATATCAGGAAGCTCACAAAGAGCCATTAATCGGAAAGCTCACAAAGACCATCAAGAAGCTTATCCAGGCTATATAACAGAAAGCTCACATAGAGCCATAATCAAGAAGTTCACATAGAACTTTTAATCAGGAAGCTCACGAAGAGCCTTTAAACTGGAAGCTCATGAAGAGCTTTTAAATGAGAAGCTCACGAAGAGCAATTAATCTGGAGCTTCGGATAGCCATATATTGAACAGTTCAAGTGAGTGATAAATAGTAATATGTACATGTTTTAATCCCACATTTAGCATACTTTTGGATGATTTAGTACCTGAATTGTGGAATTTGGTGCTCCTAATCCTTTAATTTCCTGTTTTATACTTAGGAGAGTACCGAACATTGAAAGAATGAGAAACATGCCAAAAATAGAGAAAATGGGCCAAAATATGAAATCAACACGGCTTGGGTCCGAGACATACGACCGTGCCTCCTTAGCAGATCCGACCACAGCTTGGCCCTCGAATCACACGGTCATGCCACACGAGCGTGTCCCTACCGCAGCAAAGAAGAGTTTCATTCGGATTAGGGTATTTAGAGGAAAAGAAAAACATTCCAAAAAGCTATATAAACACCCTAGAGGCCAAAATAAAAGGGGCGGTTCAGCTAGGCCAAGGAGCCAAGCCAGAAGGCCAGAATTGTGGGATTCACTCGAAGAAAGCCACTTGATTCATCTCAAGAAGCCGAAATTGTAACAGACCGAATCTGACCCTAATCAGAACAGTGGTTTCGGGACCACGAATCTGAACCCAAGAAATATTTAAATATTATATTTAGTGTTTATTATATATGAATTTATGTGTGGGAAAGTTTCGTAGAAAAATTTTATCGTTTAAGTATCGAATTTGATAAAAAGGACTTAATCGCGTAAAAGGTAAAAGTGGCATACTAAAGTGTAATGTGCTAGTTTGAGCATGGCTTTTTAATATGAAGTGTTAAATGGGTAAATAACCCATTTTTAAGTTAGTGGGTTGGTTTATGACATAATTAACCTTAAGTTTTATATTATATAATTTTATGATATAAGGTTAAAATAGTAAATAGGATAAAATCATATTATATGTTAATTAAAGCATAAAAATGGATATTATTCACTCATATTTCTTGGCTGAATATTGAGAAACACAAGGGGAGCTAAGTTCTTTAAATTTTCGGCAATATCCAAGCCAAATTCAAGGTAAATTCTTAGTCGATTTTTGTAAATTTTACGTTTTGAGATCGTTGCTTGAAACGTAAATAACCCATGTTGTAATTTTTGAATCTGAGCATGTCTAAGGTTCGCCATTAGTATTCTTATATGATAATTGATGTTTGATGAATTAAATTTAATGTTAGGACTTAGATTGATAAGTTTTGTATTGAAATTTTGGTGAAAATTGAGTAAATAGGACTAATTTGTAAAAATAAAAATTTGAGAGGGCTTAAATGCTAAATAAATGAAAGAAATAGACTTATAATGCTAGTGTGAATATTCGACCCTTGTATAGTTTTTGCTAAATGTGTGTATTTTGTGTTTTAGGCAAAAAGATTAAATTGTAAAAATTTGAAATAGTAGGGTAAAATGGTAAATTGCCTATTTAGGTGCTTAGGGACTAAATTGAGATGAAATGTACTTGAATGAGCTAAATTTTAATGTGTTTTAGATCAAGAGCAAAGAAAAGCAGATTTAGATCGGGAAAGACGAAGGTTCTCGAATAATGATTTGCACTGGTCTATCGACAACCGAGGTAAGTCCTTAACAAGTGTATACTAAAGGAATATTTATGAACATTGCATATGATAAAGTTAGGAAATTTAAAGCATAAAAATGTATGTTGGCGAATGTGGTAGTATAAATTAATAATGAGTTTAATTTGTTAAATGTGATGTAAGTAAGTAAGTTTGGTTTGATAAATGAAAGTTGTATGAAGTATATAAGTTGTGGTGATTTTAGTATTAAGTAAAGTGTATTGAAATGTTAAATGCATTGAATTCGGGCTAAATGCCTAGCAGGCCTAGTGCCGGTGATATGTTCAGGCTTATTGCCTAGCAGGCTTCGTGTCGGTGATCTATTTCGGGCTCTAATGCCCAGCGTGCTTCGTGCCGATGATCTATTTCGGCTTTAATGCCTAGCGTGCTTCATGTCACCGATCTATTTCGGCTCTAATGCCTAGCGGTGGTTCGTGCTGGGTGAACTATTTCGCTTTAAATGCCTAGCGTGCTTTATGTCGGTGATATGCTATAAATGGAGATTCGAGAATCAAACAAGGTGAGATGTATATCTAGTTTTGTGCTAAAGGTTCGTAAGAATTTGCCTACTATATTAGTAAGAAAGAAAGTGAGTTGAGTTCTTTTCGATTTGAATCAATTTGATGTGTAGAAAGGGGTCAATTGTTCAAGTTCGATATCATATAATATTGAACCTTTCATTGATGTGAATATACATAGCTTATATGTGAAGTTGATAAAGTATATGTTTAGAATGATATAGTGATGATAATTGATATCAAAGTTTACCTTAGTATTTGGCTAGTGTATTATATATATATATATAGAAAAAAATTACGTACAATTTTATTAGTTGAAGATTAAGGTGTTTACCAGTGTGTTCATTAAAAGTGTATGTGCTTAGGACTTACTAAGCTAGTGAGCTTACTCTGTTTATGTTTGTGTTCTATGTTATAGATTGATTAAAGAACTACAGGCTCAGGGGATCATCAAGACAGTCAACCACACTATCACCCTTTTGGTATAGTCATGTTTTGTAAACTTTTGAATCAAAGGCATGTATATATTTTGTTTTGATAAATAATGAATGATGTCGGTTTGTAAATATAAATATGGCCTTGCGAAATAAAATTTGTTGCTTTTGGTTAAGTTTAAGTTTCATATTTGATATGGTAGCTTGCATCAAATACCTTTGAATATGTGATTTCGGTTATGTGTTAAATCATACACGGAAATGATCATATGATATATATATATATATATGGTAAAATATTGGGATAAATATATACTTAGGTATAAAGGAGTAAATGTGAATGTTCAAAGATACCATGCGAAAATAGTTATCTTATTTTATTTTAGTGACTTGTTTATGCATGGTAAAATATATATGTATTCATACTTGTAATGTCATTTGTTAATGTTTAAATAGGTATGGCTTTGTGGTAAGCATTAGAGTAAAATTCTATACTTGAAAGAATACCTATGGTACTCATAAATGCATGTAAACTAAGTTCAATTCGGGCATATCATATAGTAAAGAATTAAATGAACATAAGTACTACTATTTGCATGTATTGTATGTTAAATGCATAAATAAAATACTAGGTTATAAGTTGTTCTTGTTTGAAGTTTAGATTTACATTTGAAGGCTAATTATATTCGATTATGTGAAATAAGTATTGAGGTATGATTATGTAGTTATAATTACATAAAATATATATATGTATGTGAGTAATCGACATTGCCGAATGGGATGGATGAATATGTGAATTAATGAATAGGTTGACATTTAGGTACATGATAAGATATAATGAAAATGGTTACATATATGAATGATATGATTTTAAGTGATAGTGTAATAAGAGAATTATGAAATCCATAATGACGTATGCTTATGTAATTTGTAATAGTGAATAATTCATTGAATAATGAGTCATTAGTTATTATTGAATTTTATTTGTGAAATATTACTAAACGTTTTGGTATTTGACTAGGGATAATGCTTTCTTTTCGATAGTATGATTTGGTATATTATATTTAAGTGGTAACATGTATAAAAGTGCATTTGATGAGTGTTAAGGTCGGGTAATACCTCGTAACCTTATTTCTGACGACGGATACGGTTTAGAGGTGTTACATTTTATTAACATCGAGCTACGGTTTAGTCGATTCTAGGACTACCGTAGTACGTAAGAGTCTAGCTATACATGCCTTTGAATTTTATATGTGATAGTGTGGTGACTTCTAACAATTTCCAATTGTATTTTATATAGTAAATGGATTCGATCCCGATAGAGTCAGTGGTGATGATGTGAAGAGTGTCGCTACCGGTCTCACACTTGGATCGGCGCCATTAGACTCTCAACCGATTCACGGGTAATCACGAGGAGAGGCTAAACAAGCCTTCTACCAAATGATGAATGAATGGTTTACCCAGGTTTGTTCGAATAATTCTACTGTACAACAACCTCCACCCCGAATAATCGACTCCAGACCTTCAAAGACTTCGATGATAGAACCAATGAGATCTAGTAGGCCTCCCATTGATAAAATTAGGAAATTTGGGGCTGAGGAATTCAAGGCTAATGATAATGATGATGCAGAGAGTGAAATGTGGCTTGATAACACTATTCGGTACTTGATGAGCTATCCGCACTCGTAAGAATGTTTAAAATGTGCTATATCTTTACTTGAGACACCGCCTATCACCGTGGAATACACTAGTATCGTGGTTTCAAAAGAAAAATAACGGGATTTCTTCCGAATGAATTCCAAGAAATATATCACCAGAGGTTCATCGACCGAAACGTGAAGAATTTCTTGAACTAAAAGCAGGGCAAATGACCGTGACTTAATATGAAAGAAAATTTGTCGCTCAGCAGATATGCTAGAGTGTGTTTCTCTTGAAGCTATTATGTGTAAAAGATTTGAAGATGGCACGAATGAAGATATAAAGATGTTTGTTGGCATTCTTGAAATTCAAGAGTTCGTGACTCTAGTTGAACGAGCTTGCAAAGTCAAGAGCTCGGAAAGAGAAGAGAAAGGCGATCTGAAGCGGAGACATTCATAAAAGGTCTTGGTAAGGTCTTCCATTCCACATCCAAGAAGTTCGGAGATGACTACAACCGACATAAAGCTACTCTGAGATCCACCTAGACGGGATCGACCTCCGTGGACTCTCGAGCTACCTCAATAGCAGTGTTGGTAATGTTCCACGAATAGAGTTGAATGCAAGCATTGTGGAAAATGGCATTACGGGAGTTGTAGAGTTCGTGATCGGTCCCGCTTTAAATGTGGATCCTCGACCATTTCATTCGAGAGTGCCCGATGTTAATGAAAGCGAATAAGACACGAACTCTAGACCGAGCGAAAGGCATCAAGACGAGGCGCACCACCCGTGCATTCGGCAATGTAGGTGGTAGTTAGAAAGGGACTAAGAACACTACAGATTCGATCGAGGCTAGAGCTCGGCTAGAGCTTATGTTACCCGAGCTAGAGAGGATCTTTGCTTCTAGATGTCATTCGGTACTTTCACCCTTTATGATACTCGTAATTGCATTGATTGATCTGGTTCGATCCATTCATATGTATGTGAAACTCGGTATTCGGTAAGAAGACTCGGTGAGTCTCTTGAGGTTGCCCATTGATGATTCGGGATTTTACTTCCCAATCGATTTAATGTCTGTTGCCTTTTCGATGAGTTTGATATAATTTTAGGAATGGATCGTTAACTTCGCATGACGCGATGGTGAATTGCAAAAGAAAGCTTATTGATTTGAGACATCGAACGCGAGATCATTAGAATTGAATCCATGATATAAGTGGGTTTCCTGATTATATCCTCGATGTTAGCCTGGAAGTATGTGAGAAAAGGGTGTGAAGCTTATTTGGCTTATGTACTGGATAATAAATTTCTGAGAAATAGATTGAATTTGTACCGATAGTATGTGAATACCGGATGTGTTCCTAAAGAACTACCTCTTGGTTTACCCCGATCGAGAGATTGAGTTTGGCATTGAATTAGCACCGAGAACGACTCCGATCTCAATAGCTCCATATCGGATGGCACCTCTTGAGTTAAAAGAGTTGAAAGCACGCTTACAAGAGTTAACAGATAGGGCTTTGCACGACCAAGTTTCTCTCCTTGGGTGCACCATTTTTTGTGAGAAAGAAAGATGGAACGATCTGAATGTGTATTGATTATCGGCAAGAATCAATAAGGTAACTATAAAGAATAAGTATCTGTTACCTCGAATTGATGATTTGTTTGATCGATTGAAAGGGCTTGATATTTTGAAGATAGATTTGAGGTCGGGTTATTATCGCCATTAAGTCGAGATATAGATGTACCAAAGACGCATTAGGACGAGGTACGGACATTTTGAGTTTTTGGTTATGCCTTTGGGCTTACTAATGCACTTCTTTGTTTTTATGGATTTGATGAATCGGGTTTTAGACAGTTTTTGGATCGATTTGTAGTAGTGTTTATCGATGACATATTGATCTACTCCAAAGATGAAATTGAACACTTGAGCATTTGAGGTTAGGGCTACAAACTTTGAAATCAGCAGTTGTATCGCGAAGTTTAGTAAGTGTGAATTTTGGATGAAAGAGGTCACTTTTGGGACACGTTGTTTCAAAGATCGTATTCGTGTTGATCCGAACAAAATCTCATCTATACTTGATTGGAAGCCCCCGAAAAATGTTTTCGAGATTCGAAGCTTTTTGGGACTTACGAGTTACTATCGACGATTTGTGAAGGGTTTTTCTATGATAGCTACCCGTTGACAAAGTTATTGCGTAAAGATGTCGTTCGAGTGGTCGGGAAAAGTGTCGGAAAAGTTTTGATCACCGAAAGCTCTTTTGATGAAGCTCCAGTGTTAGTTCAAATTGAATCGGGTAAAGAATTTGTTGTTTATTCGATGCTTCTTTAAATGGTTTGGGCTGCATTTTGATGCGGAAGGCAAAGTTGTAGCCTACGCTCAAGACAATTGAAGCCGCATGAGAGAAATTACCCACGATGACTTAGAACTTGTACCCATTGTTTTCGCATTGAAAATTTGGCGTCACTATTTATATGGCGAGAATGTCACATTTATTCGGATCATTAAAGTCTAAAGTATTTAATGACTCGTAAGGATTTAAATTTGAGACAATGCAGATGGTTAGAATTGTTGAAAGACTATGAGTGGTGATTGACTACCATCCGGAAGCGTTGTTGCGTATCGTTAAGTCAAAAATCATTGTTTGCCCTTCGTGCCATGAGCGCACAAATAGCTATGTCCGTGATGGTTCGATCATAGCGAGTTACAAGCAAGACCGATGTTTATTCAAAGAAATTTACGATGCATGAAAGTTGACAAGGATTTGATTGCTAGACAATTCGATGTGAAAAGGTGCGAGTCGATTTTTAGATTGATGCAAATGATTGTTTGAATTTTAAAAGTGAATGTGTGTCCCGAAAAATCGATTTGATACGATGATTACGAGTGAGGCCCATAGTGGTCGATTATCAATTCATCCGGTAGCACAAAGATGTATAATGATTTGAAATAGTTCTATTGGTGGTAGGGCATGAAGCGGGATATATCTCGAATTTGTTTGAAATGCTTAATTTGTCGCAAGTAAAAGTCGAACATCAAGTGCCATCCAGATTACTTGACCAATCATGATACCGAATGGAAATGGGATAGAATTACAATGGATTTTGTATCCGGTCTTCCTATGACACGAGTAAGAAAGATGCTGTCTGGTTATAGTTGATAGACCGACTAAATCGAGATCATTTTGTGCTTGTTCGTAGAGACTTTTCACTCGATAAACTTGCTAAATTGTATGTATCGCAAATTGTGAGATTGCATGGTGTACCGAGTTCCATTGTTTCGCATGAGACCCGAGATTTACATCGCGATTTTGGAAGAAGTTGCAAGATGCCTTAGGTACTAAACTACATTTTAGTACGACTTTTCATCCGCAGCATGACAGTCGGCACTGAGCGAACTATTCAGATACTTGAGGACATGTTGAGATGTTGCGTTCTCGAGTTTGAAGGTATGTGGGAACGATACCTACCTTTGATTGAATTTGCTTATAATAATAGTTTTCAATCTAGTATCAAGATGGCGCCTTATGAAGCCTTGTACGGGCGAAAGTGTCGAACACTATTATACTGGACCGAGCTCAGCGAGAATAAGATACACGGGGTTGATTTGATTAAAGAAACCGAATAGAAAGTAGCTATTATCAGAGATAATTTGAAAGCTACTTCGGATCGTCAAAAGTCTTATGCTGATTTGAAACGTAAAGACATTGAATTTCAGGTTGGAGATCGAGTATTTTTAAAGGTTTCTCCGTGGAAGAAAGTGCTCCGCTTTTGGTAGGAAAGGCAAGTTGAGCCCGAGGTTCATTGGACCGTATGAAATCAATGAACGTGTTGGGCCCGTTGCTTATAGGTTGAAGCTACCCTCCAATTAGAAAAGATACACGATGTATTTCATGTTTCTATGCTCTGTAGATACAAATCGGATCCGTCACATGTGATTGCTCGTCCGAGATTGAGATACAATGCGGTATGACGATGAGGAAAAACCAATCCGTATTTTAGCTCGGAAATGAAAGAGTTAAGAAACAAAAGATCTCGTTAGTGAAAGTATTATGGAATCGACGAGTTGAAGAGGCAACGTGGGAGCTCAAGATTCAATAAGGCATCAATATCCGACGTTTAATCTGTAAGATTTTCGGTAGAAAATCCTTAAGGGAGAGTTATAACAATCCGAATCGACCCTAATCGGAACGGTGGTTTTAGGACCACGAATCCGAACCCGAGAAATATTTAAATATTATATTTAGTGTTTATTATATATGAATTTATGTGTGGGAAAGTTTCGTCAAAAAATTTTATCGTTTAAGTATTGAATTTGATAAAAAAGGACTTAATCACGTAAAAGGTAAAAGTGGCATACTAAAGTGTAATGTGCTAGTTTGAGCATGGATTTTTAATATGAAGTGTTAAATGGGTACATAACCCATTTTTAAGTTAGTGGGTTGGTTTATGACATAATTAACCTTAAGTTTTATATTATATAATTTTATGATATAAGGTTAAAATAGTAAATAGGTTAAAAATCATATTATATGTTAATTAAAACATAAAAAAATGGATATTTTTCACTCATCTTTCTTGGCCGAATATTGAGAAACACAAGGGGAGCTAAGTTCTTTGAATTTTCGGCAATATCCAAGCCAAATTCAAGGTAAATTCTTAGTCGGTTTTTGTAAATTTTTACGTTTTTGAGATCGTTGCTTCGAAACGTAGCCGACCCATGTTGTAATTTTTGAATCTGAGCATGTCTAAGGTTCGGCCATTAGTATTCTTATATGATAATTGATGTTTGATGAATTAAATTTAATGTTAGGACTTAGATTGATAAGTTTTGTATTGAAATTTTGGTGAAAATTGAGTAAATAGGACTAATTTATAAAATAAAAATTTGAGAGGGCTTAAATGCTAAATAAATGAAAGAAATAGACTTATAATGCTAGTGTGAATATTTGGCCCTTGTATGGTTTTTTGCTAAATGTGTGTATTTTGTGTTTTAGGCAAAAGGATTAAATTGTAAAAATTTGAAATAGTAGGGTAAAATGGTAAATTGCCTATTTAGGTGCTTAGGGACAAAATTGAGATGAAATGTACTTGAATGAGCTAAATTTTAATGTGTTTTAGATCAAGAGCAAAGAAAAGCAGTTTAGATCGGGGAAAGACGAAGGTTCTCGAATAAGCCGATTTGTACGGTCTATCGACAACCGAGGTAAGTCCTTAAGCAAGTGTATACTAAAGGAATATTTATGAACATTTCATATGATAAAGTTAGGAAATTTAAAGCATAAAATGTATGTTGGCGAATGTGGTAGTATAAATTAATAATGAGTTTAATTTGTTAAATGTGATGTAAGTAAGTAAGTTTGGTTTGATAAATGAAAGTTGTATGAAGTATATAAGTTGTGGTGATTTTAGTATTAAGTAAAGTGTATTGAAATGTTAAATCGTTGAATTCGGGCTAAATGCCTAGCGTGCCTAGTGCCGGTGATATGTTCAGCTTATTGCTAGCGGTGCTTCGTCTTAGGTGATCTATTTAGGCTCTAATGCCTAGCGTGCTTCGTCTTGGTTGATCTATTTCGGGCTTTAATGCCTAGCGTGCTTCATGTCATTGATCTATTTCGGCTCTAATGCCTAGCGTGCTTCATGCTTGTAAACTATTTCGGCTTTAAATGCCTAGCGAGCTTTATGCTTGATATGCTATAAATGGAGATTCGAGAATCAAACAAGGTGAGATGTATATCTAGTTTTGTGCTAAAGGTTCGGTAAGAATTTGCCTACTATATTAGTAAGAAAGAAAGTGAGTTGAGTTCTTTTCGATTTGAATCAATTTGATGTGTAGAAAGGGTCAATTGTTTAAGTTCGATATCATATAATATTGAACCTTTCATTGATGTGAATATACATAGCTTATATGTGAAGTTGATAAAGTATATGTTTAGAATGATATAGTGATGATAATTGATATCAAAGTTTACCTTAGTATTCGGCTAGTGTCTTATATATATATATATATAGAAAAAAATTACGTACAATTTTATTAGTTGAAGATTAAGGTGTTTAGTGTGTTCATTAAAAGTGTATGTGCTTAGGACTTACTAAGCTAGTGAGCTTACTCTGTTTATGTTTGTGTTGTATGTTATAGATTGATTATACAACTAAAGGCTCAGGGGATCATCAAGACAGTCGACCACACTATCACCCTCTTTGGTATAGTCATGTTTTGTAAACTTTTGAATCAAAGGCATGTATGGATTTTGTTTTGATAAATAATGAATGATGTCAGTTTGTAAATATAAATATGGCCTTGCGAATAAAATTTGTTGCTTTTGGTTAAGTTTAAGTTTCATATTTGATATGGTAGCTTGCATCAAATACCTTTGAATATGTGATTTCGGTTATGTTTTAAATCATACATGGGTAATGATCATATGATATATATATATGGTAAAATATTGGGATAAATATATACTTAGGTATAAAGGAGTAAATGTGAATGTTCAAAGATACCATGCGAAAATAGTTATCTTATTTTGTTTTAGCTGACTTGTTTATGCATGGTAAAATATATATATGTATTCATACTTGTAATGTCATTTGTTAATGTTTAAATAGGTATGGCTTTGTGGTAAGCATTAGAGTAAAATTCTATACTTGAAAGAATACCTATGGTACGCATAAATGCATGTAAACTAAGTTCAATTCGGGCATATCATATAGTAAAGAATTAAATGAACATAAGTACTACTATTTGCATGTATTGTATGTAAAATGCATAAATAAAATACTAGGTTATAAGTTGTTCTTGTTTGGAGTTTAGATTAACATTTGAAGGCTAATTATATTCGATTATGTGAAATAAGTATTGAGGTATGATTATGTAGTTATAATTACATATATATATATATATATATGTATGTGAGTAATCGACATTCTTAGAATGGGATGGATGAATATGTGAATTGATGAATAGGTTGACATTTAGGTACATGATAAGATATAATGAAAATGGTTACATATATGAATGATATGATTTTAAGTGATAATGTAATAAGAGAATTATGAAATCCATAATGACGTATGCTTATGTAATTTGTAATAGTGAATAACTCATTGAATAATGAGTCATTAGTTATTATTGAATTTTATTTGTGAAATATTACTAGACGTTTTGGTATTTGACTAGGGATAATGCTTTCTTTTCGATAGTATGGTTTGGTATATTATATTTAAGTGGTAACATGTATAAAAGTGCATTTGATGAGTGTTAAGGTCGGGTAATACCTCGTAACCTTATTCCGGCGACGGAGACGGTTTAGGGGTGTTACAGAAATCATACTCAAGACGGAGGATCTTCCCTTCAATTTCTTTAGGGGGTTTTAGGGTTTTTCTTATGTTTTGTTTTATGTTTTCTTTTGAAATGTAATGTATTCTTTTATGATTATGAACTAAACCCCTCAAATACCGAGGGGATGAAACCTAAGATGAATCTTGTTATTGTTTTCTAAACTATATGATAAATACTTGATTTGTTCTTAACTATGTGTTCTTAATTCTTACTTTGATATTTTAGGATATTGGTTCAAGTATTGATGTGCTTAGGCAGAGGAGAAATATTCCTTGTTTAAGAGTAGATCTAGCATAGTTAAGCGGAGTTGATCGCAACCCTAGAGATATGATGACGAAAATCTACCTGGATTAGGGTCAAACCTTATATGGGAGTCCATAGATCGAGTTAATGCAATTCTAGGGGTTTTAATTAGAAGGAGATTTCAATTAATCAACCTAAGGTTAGATGTTAGTAGCCTCGAGAGAGGTATTAATATAAATTAGGGAATCCTATGGATCAAGTCAAGTGAATAAATCGTCTGGTTCAGAGTTAAATAACAAGTGAAGTCTAGGTGGATTCTTCCTCGGGTATTGTCTTAATCAATTGGTTTTCCCACAAGTATTTCCGTAATTCTTTCTCTTTGTCTTAGCATCTTTAGCTAGTAGTTAGTTAATTCTAGATTAGATAACAATTCCTTGAATTCTTAGGTTAACTACTAAGAAAAAAAGTTAGTATTAGTACTTTTTGTTCCTTTGGGTTCGACAATTCGGTCTTGCCACTAAACTATACTACTGTTCGATAGGTGCGCTTGCCTCAAGACATTGTCACAGTTAGTTTTTAGGCTAGATAATTCATTATATAAATTTTTAACACTCTAACACACGATCAAGTTTTTGGCGCTGTTGCCGGGGAACTGAAATATTAAGAATGCTCAATTTTTATTACTTAGCCATATTTTATTTTTGCAATTAAATTTTATTTTTACTTTTCTAATTTCTTTTTCTTTTTTTTCTTTTCCTAGCAGGTCCCTCTAGTTTATGACTAGAAGGAATCTACAGGACCCTTTGTTTACGACAGTGATATTGAAGGTACGATTCACAAAAATCATAGAGAAATAAGGCAAAACTTAAATTATATAGAAGAAGAGTAAGAAGACGAAACCAATACTACCGAAGAGATAGCTGAGAATAATCCGCTACCTTTAGAGGTGGCCAAAAATCATGCTCCTCGAACTATGTATGATTATGCTAAACCTAATTTAATTGGAACAAAATCAAGTATTTTTAGACCTGCTATTGCTGCAAATAATTTTGAACTGAAACCTAACACAATTTAGATGATACAACAATTTGTTTAGTTTGATGGTTTGTAGGATGAAGATCCAAATAATCACTTGGCAAATTTCCTAGAATTTTGCGATACTTTCAAAATTAATGGCATTTCTGATGATGCCATCCGTATTCAGTTATTTCCCTTTTCTTTGAGGAATAAAGCTAAACAGTGGTTGAATTCTCTTCCATGAGGATCAATCACTACATGGGAACAAATGACCAAAAAATTTTTATTAAAATATTTTTTGCCGGCCAAAACGGCCAAATTAAGGAATGATATCTCTTCTTTTGTGCAGATGGATCTAGAAACACTATACGATGCATGGGAGAGATACGAAGATCTTTTGAGAAGGTGCCCACACCATGGATTACCCTTGTGGCTATAGGTCCAAACTTTTTACAACGACGTGAACCCTTCAACGAGACAACTGATTGATTCAACAGCCAGCGGAACACTAAATAACAAAAATTCTGAGGCGGCCTATGAGTTTATAGAGGAGATGTCACTAAACAACTATCAGTGGCAAGTTACAAGCACAAGGCCAACAAAAACAGCCAGAGTTTTCAACCTCGACGCAGTCACCATGCTATCAAATCAGGTAGAGATGTTACATAAAAAGATTGATGCTTTGTATGGTTCCTCACACGTACACCCAGAAATGCAATGTGATTCAAACCTAGGAGGTGTGGCGAATCATGAGTACCTATCCTACAATCCTGGCATGGAAAGCAAACAGATAAACTATACGGGTAACAATTTCAGACCTCAAAATAACCCTTATAGTAATACTTATAATCTATGTTGTAGGAACCACCCCAATTTCTCATAGGGTAGTCAAGGAAATTAGAGACAACAACCCCCTCCAAATTTCCAACAATAGCCCTACCCACAGGTAAAGAAGCCAAACCTTGAGGAGATGCTAACAAAATTCATAGCGGTGTCAGAAACATATTTCCAAAACACCAAAACAACACTTAAAATTAATAAACATCAATTCAAGGAATCGAGAACCAGTTAGGGCAACTTGCTAAGCTGATCTCCGAATGACCACAAGGTAGCCTGCCAAGTAACACTGAGACTAACCCAAATGAGCAACTTCAAGCCATAACAGCTCATAATAGTGAAGGGTTAGTGGAATTTGAATCTGAACCAAGGCAAGAACCTGTGGTAAGTGAAGGTAAGGTTGACGTAAGCCAAGAAAAACCAAAATCGGTAATTAAAGAATATCAACCTCGAATACCATACCCCAATGAGATGAAGAAAGACAATACAGATGAACAGTTCGGTAAGTTTCTTAAACTTTTAAAGAAATTACATATTAACTTACCGTTTCTTGAAGCTCTTTCGCAGATGCCAAACTCAAGGAAATTTTTTAAAGAGCTTTTGACAAATAAGTGAAAGTTAGATGAGGAATTGCATGTGGAACTAAATACAGTGTGCTCAGCAATGTTATAAAACAAACTACCATGAAAATTAAAGACCCAAGGAGTTTTACAATTCCATGTTTAATTGGTAGTTTATCTGTTGATAACGCGTTAGCTGATTTCGGGGCAAGTATAAACGTTATGCCTTATAGAATGTTTAAACAGCTAGGTCTAGGGAAACCCAAACAAACTAGGATGAGCATTCAATTAGCTGATAAAACTATTAGAATCCCTAGGGTATAAT
Organism: Gossypium rotundifolium; assembly: GCA_025506655.1. NCBI lineage: Eukaryota > Viridiplantae > Streptophyta > Magnoliopsida > Malvales > Malvaceae > Gossypium > Gossypium rotundifolium. The sequence continues at coordinate 68,982,117 of CP106731.1, read as the reverse complement.
TGAAGATGTACTAGTGAAAATTGACAAATTCATATTCCTAGTAGACTTTGTTGTTTTAGACATAGATGAGGACAATAATATCCCCTTAATTTTAGGAAGACCTTTTTTAGCAACTGCCAGAGCTAAAATTGATGTTGGTATAGGTGAACTCACACTTCGTGTAGGTGACGAATCAGTCAGGCTTCAAGCTCTCGACTCAGCTAGAACATCGAGTGATAAAGGTGAGAACATAGATTCTATTGATAATCATTTGGTTCAACTTTCTTTATAGGAAGCACCACGGAATTACACAACTGAGCCAAATGGTAGACGTCGTATCACTAAAGAAGAAATAACTTATGAGGAACGAAGGCTTCAGATTGATGAACTAGATGAGTGGAAGGTACATTTCAAGGAGGAATCAAAACCACATGAAGTAAAACCAAAGGAACCCCCAGATGAGATTATAGGAACATCAAATCACTTAAAAATAGGAGATCAGGTACTGTTAGATAAAACAGACCCTCGAGTCACCACTTCAGACCTCAAGACAAACAAAGAGATCCCTTTTAAGTACTTAACATCTTTCCATACGGGACAGTAGAGGTAAGCAATCCTATATTCGGTACTTTTAAAATAAATGCTACTCGACTCGAATTATATACTGATAATAAAATTGATAGCATGAGAAAGGATTTTTAACTCCTCAAACCACCATGATTATGTGAGTGAGAGGTAAGTCTAGCTTAAGACTTTAAACAAGCACTTCTCGGGAGGCAACCAGAGCACTAACCCCATTAATTTTACATTTTTTTACTTTTTTCTCTTGCTAGCACCTCACTATAAACTAACCAAAGTACAAATTTCCATACCACATGGCCTTGCACACGGTCGTGGCTGTGTGGACACTACAGAATTTTCATACTGGCATGGCAGATATAATATCTCGATTTAGGGCCTAGTTAGAATAGTGGTACGAGACCACAAATTTGAGGTATATGTATGAGTTTTGAGGTTTATTTCATGTTTTCATGTTAGTGTGAAAGTTTCATGAAGCAATTTTGTTAAATTGTGGTTGAATTGTCCAAAAGGACTAAATTGCAAAACTTACAAAATGTGAGATCCTAGAAGCTATTTGTATGAAATAGCTTTGGATTATCAAATAGAGGTCCTTAAATAGAAATTTTTCCAAATTCTATTTTTTGGACAAAATTGGGCATGAATGGGTTAAAATTTGAAGGTTTGACAAAAAGGGCATTTTGGTCATTTATCAATTAAATGATTAAAAAGGGGGAAAAGATGACGAAATTCATTCATCTTCTTCTCCAAGCTACCAAAATTTGAAGGAAGCCATTGTTAGGGCTCTTCAACTTTTCAAGCTAGCTAGTAAGTGTATTCTAGCTCCGTTTTTTTATATTTTTCGTATTTTTGAAGTCTTAGTAACATGAGTAAGCTATTTTTAGCTATATGTTGAGCTAGGATGGATGTTAAAAAATGTACCCATGTATGACATGCATGGTTTTTGATGTTTATGGAAAAATATGAAAGCTTGATGTAGTAGAAACATCTTTTACTAAGCGATTTTCATGAAAAATGCATGTAGGGACTTGTTCGTAAAAGTCTTGAGTTTGGTCATACATGTGTGATTTAGTGAGAATTGATGATTGGTTTAGTTGAGTAAATGATTTGGCTAGGCATGAAAGGCTAGAAAGTTGAATGAAAATCACTTTACGAGCCTTGGGGCAAAAGTGTAAATATGAGAAAGTTTAGGGACAAAATGGTAATATTGCTAAAGCATGAGATAATGGTCAATTTTGTCAATGTGTGTATTGAATGAGTTGATTTATCATTATAGATCAAGAAATACGAAGCCCAGATCGAAACCGAGGCAAGAGTAAGCCGGTGGACTAAATTGGACGTCTCTATACTTTTGGGTGCCTAGGTATGTTTATGTGTAATCAATGTATTTATACTTACACAATCTTAATGCTAGCTAGTGTGTAGCATGAATGAGAATGATTGAGAATGATTGAGAACCTATGTGGTTCAAGTTGAATGAATGTGGTAGATATCATAAATGAATGAACGAGTAAGTAGATATGTAGATGGATGTGTAGTGATAATATTTGTTGGTGGGCTAAGTGCGATACCACCTTAATACTTAACAACGATGGGCTGTGTGCGATACTATTGTTAAGTATATTATTTAGTGGGCTATGTGCAAAACCACTATGATTACCTCTTGGTAGGCTATGTGCGATAATAACCTATTAATTGATTGTGGTGGGCTAAGTGCGAAACCACCAAGTAATTTAGCTGTGTGGATGTATTTTTAAGTAAATTAATTGTGTGGATGTATTATTGAGAAATAATGATGTGATATTGAGTGCAGGGGTGTATGTCGGTGATTATGAGTATGTGACTCATTATGTGTTGGAAATGTGGTAAGGATAGAAAGAGTAAGCATAATTGTGAATGTCAATTTATATGGTAGTATAATGTTAATTGTTGTTTAGCTTATACTAGAATGCTTAAATTGTTTATGTGTAAACTTACTAAGCTCAAAGCTTACTTCCTTTCTTTTCCCTTGTCTTATAGATAAAAAGGGTTGATTTGAGATATGTAGATCAAACAGAAGATCGCCCACACTATCAGCACACTTCGGTACATTAGACTCAGTGTTTTGTATATGCCATGTATGGGAGCTAGACAAGTTAGTGAACTTTTTTGTAATGGCTAAGATGTGTTGGCCTTTAGATGGATAATCTATTTTGTATAATGCCATGGTTGGTGGCTATCTTATTATACGAAAAGATGTAGTTAACCATGTGAGATTATGTTTTAATATTTTTTTATGGATGAGTTGAATGAGTATATGTTGTATGAACTTGAGGGGTGAAAAGAGTTTAGCACATAGCTTTGTTCTTGTCCATGTGGATAGACATAGCTTTATTCTTATCCATATGGATAGACACATGAGCATGTGTCTAGGCCATGTGTGACACAAGGCCAACCCACGGGCGTGTGTCATGGTCGTGTATCTTTGACAATTTCAAGTAGTATAGGCCACGGGCTAGCCAAATGGGCGTGTGCCTAGACTCTAGGCCATGTGAAGTGGTCAGTGTTCACCATGGGTGGTGAGCACAGGCGTGTGCCCTAGCCGTAGGGCAATGGCAGAATGCTTGGGTTTTCATGCATGGGTTGAGGGCATGGGCGTGTGTGACCTCCATGGGCGTGCCTCACCTTACACAGGCGTGTAGTCCCTGTTTAGGTGGAGAAATTTTTAAAATCGTAGAAGTTTCTGATATAGTCTTGAGAGCCCTCGTGTGTATGAGTGAGGCCTTGTAAGTCGAGAATGAGGTTGTTGTGGTGACTAAAAAAGAGCAGTCATGTTGAGCCTAAGTGGCGATCAAGTGATTTTAGTCAGGTAATGCCTCGGGCCCAGTTTCGATGGGAAATACGGGTAAGAGGTGTTACAGTAGAGATAGTATGAAACAGGACAAAAAATATCTTCAAGCCACGAGCTCTGACTAAGCACCACAGGCGTGCGACATAGCTGTGGCCGACACTGTTTTAATAACATAGGCGTGGCGACCTGTACATAGGCATGGAAGAAGTGAATGAACCACCGCACGACCGTGCGACACGACCGTCTGATTCGCACGCCCATGATACACGGGCATGGGGATGTACCAGAACTAAAATTTTTATTTAAAACACCCTTCTCCTCTTCTCACCCACTCCCCATCCCCTTCTTCCATACCCTTTACAACTTCCCTACCTTGTTCATTTTCACCCTTCTTCATTCTCCAAGCCCTTGATCTTTACCTCAACCATGTCGAAGAAGCAGAAGGATCCTAGCACAGTCTCCCTGTGCGAGACCAATCTACATAAGTTCACGCCGGCCGCTTCATTAACTAGACAAGAAAAGGACATTTGAGCCCATTTAATCTTTCTTTTTCTTTTCTCTTCTCCTTTACTTTCCTTACCTTTATTTCTCTTTTACTAAATTTACTTTATTTTATTTTAGTTTCTTGGTTTTAGGTTCTTCAGGATGCTTGGGAATCACACACCACGGCCTTAGAAATCACACCCACCTCACGAACCATCTAACAATAAGGACTTTTCAATCCATTAATCTCTTCTTTTAGTATTATTTCACTTTTTACACTCTTTCTTTTTATTTTTCTTTTCTTTAAATATATAATTAGTATATTTTGATTTATTCTTATTATTTCCTGGCTAATTCTTAACGAGCCTCCTAATTTCTTCATCTAGCGCAAAAATTGTGGGCGGCCACCGTGTCACCACCAGCCACGCCTCCTCTTACTTATGTTTCACCTTTGAATCAAGTTTCCACACTTCCAACTCAAGGAATCCATCTAAAATTCAGGAAGTTTCACTTCTCCCTATCTTTTGATTTTCTCACTATAATGTTTTTATCTATCTTTGTACATTGAGGGCAATGTACATCTTAAGTGTGGGGGGTAAAGTTTATTTAGGAAAGTTCCTAACTTTTTGCATTATTCTCAAATCCCTGAATGATATTTTGTCTTTAGTTATTTTCTCATATCACTAATTAGAATGAAACTTCTGTTGATTTATGATTTTTATTGATATGTTTTAGATTAAGTCATAGTTAATTGTGCATTAATAATTTAAACTTTAAGATACTAGAGAATCAAGCATGATAAGTCTATTTTGCAAAATTAAAAATATGCTAGGTTGTTGACCTAAATTTGAATATTACCTTGAAGTTTGAAATTTGCAAGGTTGATATCAAAAACCATAATTTTTGTGAGATTTTAAGCCTTTTAGAGCATATATTCTTTTTGTGCTCACTTTATTGATTATGAGTGTGTCAACATTAATTTGTTATTCTAGAACGTGCTTCGGCTATACATGTCAAGGCCACATTATTGATTTGATATACAGAGATGATAAAGGCATTTAGGATTTAACCCACTCACTCTACTAAAAGCCTACCCTCACAATTAACCCCTAGTGAACCCCTTTGATGCTAACAACCCTTTTAATTGATTCACCCGCTAATAATAACCCAAAACCCAGCTTGTATTTGTTATCACCATTTTTCTTGACTACCCATCTATCGAGACTTGACTTGATCATTAGTATTACAAGTTTTCAATTAATGTAATTATTTAGGATTAGTTCTTTTTCTAGTTAGGTAAATTGCCAATTCAATCTCGATTCTAACCTTCTAATTCAGCCTTTATCCACACCTTTAACCTAAGCCCCGTTACAACTCATTTAAAGACCTTTTGATTTGTGTATCATCTCATTTTACGTTGGTGGAGATTTGATTTTCATGCAAACCTATGTGATTAACTTTTCATGTTTGACTTTTTGAGTGCTTAATTTTGAACCTTAAACACTTTGAGTGATTTGAGTGCGTCTTTAGTGAGGATGTCAACTCTTGTCGATTTTGAATTAAAGGTGATTATTTAGATAAAGGGAAACACCTATATTTTCATGCTACAAAAACTATGACTTTGATTGTTTGAATCTTTAGGACCCTTTTTACTTACATTATCAATGTATAAATTATCTATGAATTATGATGAAACATTATCGTTGAATATTATGAATTGAGGAAGTTCATTTTTATTGTGAGTTGAGAATATTTCTTGAGGACAAGTAAAATCTTAAGTGTGGGGGTGTTTGCTAAACTGTAATACGTACATATTTTAATCCCACATTTAGCATACTTTTGGATGATTTAGTCCATGAATTGTGGAATTTGGTGCTCCTGATCCTTTAATTTCATGTTTTATACTTAGGAGAGCACCAGAGGATGAAAAGAATAAGAAATGGGCCGAAACCGGAGAAAATGGGCCAAAATATGAAATCAACACGGCCGTGCCTCCTTAGAAGATTCGACCACGGCCTGGCCCCGAATCACATGGCCGTGCCACACGGGCATGTCCCTACCGCAACAAAGAAGAATTTCATTCGATTAGGGTACTTAGAGGCAAAGAAAGACATTCCAAAATCCTATACAAACACCCTAGAGGCCAACCTAAAAAGGGCGGTTCAGCTAGGCCAAGGAGCCAAGCCAGAGAGCCAAAATTGTGGGATTCACTCGAAGAAAGCTAGTTGATTCATCTCAAGAAGCTGAAATCATACTCAAGACGGAGGATCTTCCCTTCAATTTCCTTCAGGGGGTTTTAGGGTTTTTCTTATTTTTTTTTTATATTTTCTTCTGAGATGTATTCTTTTATGATTATGAACTAAACCCCTCAAATACCTGAAGGGGATGAAACCTAAGATGAATCTTGTTATTGTTTTCTGAACTATATGATAAATACTTGATTTGTTCTTAAATATTTGTTCTTAATTCTTTCTTTGATATTTCAGGATATTGATTCAAGTATTGATGTGCTTAGGCAGAGGAGGAATATTCCCAGTTTAAGAGTAGATCTACCATAGTTAAGCGGAGTTGATCGTAACCCTAGAGTTAGGATGAAAAAAATCTATCGGATTAGGGTCAAACCTAATACGGGAGTCCATAGATCGAGTTAATCCAATTCTAGGGGTTCTAATTAGAAAGAGATTTTTATTAATCAACCTAGGGTTAGATGTTAGTAGCCTCGAGAGAGGATTAATATGAATTAGGGAATCCTACGGATCTTGTCAAGTGAATAAATCGTCTGGTTTAGAGTTAAATAACAAGTGAAGTCTAGGTGGATTCTTCCTCAGGTATTGTCTTAATCAATTGGTTTTCCCACAAGTATTTTCCCAATTTCTTCTCTTTGTCTTAGCATCTTTAGATTAGTAGTTAGTTAATTCTAGATTAGATAACAATTCCTTTAATTCTTAGGCTAAATAATAAGAAGAAAGTTAGTATTAGTACTTTTGGTTCCTTTGGGTTCGACAATTCGGTCTTACCACTAAACTATACTACTGTTCGATAGGTGCGCTTGCCTCAAGTCATTGTCACAGTTAGTTTTTAGGCTAGATCATTCATTATATAAAATTTTAAGACTCTGACACATGATTAGTGAGCCATATCAAGACGCTCACAAAGAGCTACGTTTATGTTTGCAATAGATGCAGGATCATAATCGATTATATAACAGGATGCTCATAAAGAGTTGCGGTATGTTCGAAACACATGCAGGATCAATACCGATCAAGATGCTCGCAGGAACTAGGTAACGGGAAACTCGAGGGGGCTTATAACGAGACGCTCGTAAGAGCTATGGTGTGTTTGCAACATATGCAAAACTACAACCAATTGTGAATTCTGTATCCATCAAATTTGCATTTATTCAAACGAACTTGACATTTATCAGGGTCTGTCGGATATGTGATTAATTTCATGTACTTCACATATACACATTCAATTCAATCATATAAATATACGTAATTTAGTTACACAAACTTACCTAGACAAATGTTCGTATGCGTAAAATCTACTAATCCGTCACTTTCTCTTTTTCTCGTTCTAACTCCGAATTTGGTCTATCCAAATCTAATCAAGAAAAATAAGTTGGCTTGGGCTTAAGTTTCCATGGCTAGGGTTTCCATGCTTTAAATTTGGGAAAGATGATATAGATGATGATATTTTTTACTTTTTTATCATTTATCATCTTTTATTATTTCACTTTCCAATTTCATCATTTTCTTTATTTTATTTTCCATGGATGAATCATCATCCTTAATCACTAAGCATTTTTAATGGTCTATTTGCCATATAAGGACCTCAAATTTTGAATTCCATATCTATTTAATCCTTTTATCTATTAGAACTCAACTTTTGCACTTTTTGTAATTTGATCCTTTATCAAATTAAACATGTAATCGGAACAACATTGCTATCATACTATAGACCATAAAATAATATAAAAGAATTTTTCTTCCAAAGTCGAATTTGTGGTCCAGAAACCACTATTCCGATTTTACCCACAATAAACTATTACAATTAAAAAGAGTTTAATAGCTTAAAATACATGTTATTTTTACCAAAATACTGCTGTTAGAAGTGAAGAAAATTTTTGATGAATAAATGCATAAGTTGCTGTTGAAATCTGCCGATGAATGTTTATTGCTTCAGCTCGTAATTGTTGCATTGAACGTGCAGTAAATTCTAGTGTAATTGGTCTGCTGCTATTGTAAACAAGGAAAAATATTAGTTGTTAAATGTTAACCTTGTCTCTGTCCGAAAGAGATATTTGCGGTCCAAATGCTGGAAATTTCAGTATTTAATTCCTCTGCTTTAAGCTAATTAAAACATGTTGTACATGCTACATTTGTATATGCTATTCACACGCTAATAAAATGATAGTGAGCTTAAAACTAAGTTGTCAGAATGTGTTAGATTCACTGTTTAAAGCACTATCATTTATGCACTGTTCAAATGTAGCTGTCCGAATCTGTTGAATTCACTGTCAAATTTAGATGTTTTGCTACCAATTGGTGTTAATTAAGCTGTCCGTTTTGGGCTAATAACAATGTCCAAATGTTATGTTGTTATGCTGATTTAGTGACTTGCATTGTTGATGATATTACACTGTCTGAAACAGTATATATTAAGTATGATTTTACAAATTAAATGCCTTGTACAATTGATGAGTTGTTGTTTCCGAATTTGGTTTAACTTGTATTGTCTCGATTAGATATGTCATCCGGTTTCGTGGACATGCCGTCCGATTTTAGTTGTAAAGTGCTGTTGATTGCATTTTAGAAAGCGATCTCAATCTTTGTTGGATCATTATTGGACCAATTGATATGTTCAAGGTTACTCGGTTTGGATCATTGTTGACCACATTTTATCAAGTTATAAACTCCACTTTTCGAAGGGACATATATATATATATATATAATAGAATCAAGTTTGGCTTTGCGGAGGTTCGAGTAGCTTGTATATAAACCAATATGTTCCTAGGAAAAATAATCAATTGTAATTCATTTTTATCATTTTGGTCTACTTTGCACTTTAGTCCTTTAACTTTTCAAAAATATTTATTTAGCCTTTTGCCACATTCTCACTTCTAAAATTCTTTTCACAACTTCCCACATCTAAAAGAAATTGATTCTCATAAGAATTCTTTTATCCGATTTTTTTTTCCCAAATTTTCTTGAAAATTCCTTGTTTTAAATACTGGGATAGTTCCATGTGTCTAGTCAACATTTTTGGGATGTTATACATCAGCCCCTAAACAATCTCTTAAACAATCAAAAGAATCTAACTTATATTTAAGAAATTTAACCCATGTGTACCTTGAGAAGTTGTTTACATAAACAAATACATTTCTCTTCCCTCTTAGGCTTTCCGTTTGTGTAGGGCTAAATGGATCAATGTTCAAAAGCTCTAGATATGAGCCATCTTTTGGTGCTTCTCTTGATTTTGTTTTCCTTTCATACAACTTCTACATACCTTAGCAATGGTTCCTAAAAGTTTTTGGAAGTTTTGGGATACCTCGAGTGCCTCATATCTAACTAGTCTTTGTAACTCTCAAAGTGGATATGGCCAAGCCTCTCTTTGCATAACTCTAAATGTAACACCCCAAACCCGGCCTAGACGTTATGGTCATATCTGGCAATGTCACACGATAATGTTTTTGAAACCTCGTTGTTACGATGAAAACATCCTATGTTATTATCTTTAGTATTAGAACTTAGGAAGTTGTCTTTTTTCATTCAAAACATTTGTTTTGAAACATCCCTCGTTGCAAAAGCTTTAATAAAATAGTCTAGGTGATCATGCATTTAGAAATTACTTTGAGTTTTTGAAAACCGAATTTTCTACGACCAGCAGGTATAAATCCATAAAGTAAAATAAGTAAATAAAAACCCAAATTTAATACCAAAGTCCTAGAGGGTCCTTAAATTACAACCCAAATAATCAATAATAATCAAATCATAAATTGTAAATTGTAAACCATGAAGTCCAAAAATTACTGTGGTCATCGTTGAATCCTCCGTCGCACCGATCCGTCTAAGTCTGGGGATTACCTGTGCATATTAAACAAAAAGGGTGAGTTTACGTAAACTCAGTGTGTAATCCTGCAGAAACAAACAAACAATCAGTATTCACAGTGCACAGTTGAACAGTCATGGGCCTAAGCCCTTTTCAGTATTAGTGACAGTTTGGGCCTTAGCCCATTACAGTATCAGTAGCAGTAATAGTTATGCAGTAGCAAAATCCTACCCAACCAGCCTCTACACACCATCTTCGTCCAACACTACACTCCATGTGGGGATATAATCAACCCACCCATCCCTACACTCCAAGTAGTACCGAATGCGGCACAAAACAGTAGTTTGCAGCTGAGCTGCCAGTAAATTAGGCTTAAAGCCTTTCAGTACACTTCCTATGAATAACAACCGCCAACCCAATGCAATGCAACATACAATGGATGATATGCTATTATGCAATTTCAGTACATATATTCAGTTCAGATATTAACATGCTTAGTATGGATATCATTCAGTCAATTTCACACATTTAGGGGTCTAAGTAGCGCTTACCGACCCTGCAGTAGGTTCACAGTTGACTTGGGCGACCCGTGCAACTTTAGAAACATTTCGGTAAAAATGAGCTCACCCATGTTGGTCCACACGCCCGTGTGGCCCACTCGGCCCAAATTGGCCTTGGCCGTGTGATCCTTTTTAATGTAACCCATGCTAGCTAAATATTCATACATGTTTTCACTATTTAGTTATATGTTCATTCAAAGTTGTCTATAGGAGTCATTATCACTAAATTTTTTATATCTTGAGTTACAAGATTCTAAATTAAGATCCGCTTGATTTTTTTGAAACTAGAATCAAATACCTTTCTACCATAAAATTTTTAAAATTTATAGTTTACCAAATAAGTACAATAAAAACCTTTAAATTTATCCCTATTCTGTTGTTTGACAACTTCATCCTTTCCTTACTAAAAATTATTTATCTCTTAGTACAAAATTTATATGATGTTTCCATTTGTTTCTCTTGAAAATAGACTCATTAAGGATTTAAAAATATAAATTTAATCCCTTAATTATTTTTTTACAATTTTTGATGATTTTCGTAAGTCAAAACAGGGGAACCCGAAATCATTCTGACATTGTCTCACAAAATTTATTATATCTCATGATTTATAATTCCATTGCTTACACTGTTTCTTCCATGAAAAACTACACTCAATAATATTTAATTTTATATTTTATTCAACCTCTAACTTAATTCTCACTATTTTTCATGATTTTTCAAAGTTAGACTATTGCTGTTGTCCAAAACTATTTTAGTGCAAAATGTTGATTTCCATGTTTATAAAACCCTTATTTCCTTTCTCTACAATTTTTCGCATCATTTGTAAGAGTATGCCCAAAGATCAATCATGAGATGGTTGTAATAACATACTTGATTTACCATGTTTATTAATATAAAGCGTTGTCATTATTATTTCAGTTTTTACTCGTGTGTACAAATAAACTGCTTTATAATAATGTCCCGAGAATAATATGATTATTCTTAAAATATCCTTAGTCAAGTATTATTGTTGACTAGGACAACAATAATGCATTAAGACTAACATGTAGTTGATTGATGATAATGAGTTGTCATTGATATGGAGTGTCAAAATCAATGCATGAATATGTGTGTTAGAGAACAACATATTGGACCTGACCCGCTATGAGTATGTTTCTTGGATTATTATGTAATTGTCACAACATTACTCATAGTGATTAATATGTATATGATCCTTAGACTTGAGATAACCATTATCCCAACATCGTGAGTCGATATTTTGATACGATCAAATGTACACATAATTGGTTGTTCTATAAAGGCCGATGTTGGATATACCACAATCCATGTAGAGGGATATTGTTGATCAATATAGATAAGTCCTCCCACATAATGGGAGTAATATCTTAGGCCACTTGATTGAATGAGACTAGAAATGCATGGCCATGCTCAAATAAGTTGACATGAGATGTCATACTAATTTGTATATCATAGTCTACTCAAGATATCAAGAAACATGGGATGGACTATACAAGTGTGACTATTTCATGACTTGTATCCATTCCAGAGATAAAGGACATAAGGATTAATGCATGAAAGGTTAATCACAAAAAGTTATGTCGAATCATGACTTCTTGTAACTTAGGTAGCAATAATGCATTGCTAGATGCCACTCATTGTTTGTGACATTAGAATCGTTCTAGTATTACTGCTAACGTTACAAGAACCTACAGGGTCACACCTTATGGTTGAAATGAACGGAATGAAACATAGTTGGTATTGTGTTTGATTGTCACATGAATTAAATTAATTAAAGAATTAATTTAATTGGGAAATTAAATATTGAATATATTATATGTACAAGGATGTTGTACACATAATGAGAATTAATATATGAATTTGGTTCAGATATAAATTTAAATAAATATAGTTTATCAAATCCATGTTATAATTAATGTAATTATAACTTTTGGGTATAATTAATGTAATTATAATTTTCAGTTAAAACATTATTATATTTATTTAATTTTATAATTCAAAAAAGATATACCGATTATAAAAGGTAATAAGTGATAAAAAACTTATTAAGAAAAACCCAAGAATTTGCTTGAAAAAGTCTAGCGGTAGTCAAGCAAATAAAACCTCTAAAACAGCTTTTGGAGATTTCGCCATTCATAGTCAAACCGGTGGATTACGTAGAGGCCGACATCGTAAAGGTTGTGGCTTGGTTCGACGATGATCGTAACTCTTGTTGTCGAGGTGTCATTGTCTCACTCGATTGAAATTTCGTAACTTCAAAACCTTTATTTCACCCCGATTCGTTCCTCACACATGGATTCATGGTTTGGATCGCCGGGATTAATTTTATTTTGCTGCGCCATGGGGGTGCCGGCGTTCCAACATCATTTTCTCTTATTTCTGTTACTTCTCAATAGCAAGCAGTTTTGGCTTTTCTCCGAATCCTATTTTCTGTGTTTCAGGTACACACTTGGTATCGATTCACTGTGCAAAGTAACTCGAGCCTTCAAAAACCTATATTTAACCAATATATCCCTTAATTTATCACTTGATTCATCAATCAAACCAAAAATCCCTAACATAAAACTCGAGAAACTAAACCAACAACGATTTGAAAACTTACTGTGACAAATCCTATAACCAGTCGTCTCCACACACTGGAATATCTACTTAAAAACTTTGAATAGCACCAAAACGAGAGTAAAACGAACCCTTTGTTAATTGCCTACTCGAAATACAATAACTAAGGGGAAAAAATTCCACTTACCGAAACAGATGAAGTTAAAAGTTTCACCCAAAGAGATGACTTGCAAAAAATACAGAAATGAAAAGAGAGGGGAAAGAGAAGAAACAAGATTCGACCAAAGGGGAACAAAAACCAAAAGTGAGCAGGAAGAAGAAGAAACGGAAGAGAAATAAAAGTCTAACATCAGAAAATTTGTTGGGAAAAAAGAAAATAGAAAATCGATAAGAAGACTCCCTATTAACCCACTAAAACACAACTACTCAACAGTCTAGTTTAATTTGAACTCCACCACGCCACACGCCTCAAACAAAAATTACTTCCTCTACTTGCGTAGGGACTCGACCACAGGATCTCATACACACTAACACTCCGCTTAACCACGAAACTAGAAGGCCCATTCTGATATATTTTTATCAATAATCAAATAAAAGCCTACTGAACAAGAGTAAGCCCTAATTCATTCAAAATACAAAAATTTGCCCAAGTGAAGGCTCGAACTTGGGACCTTCCAGACACTCCTAGAACACATAATCACTAAAGCTAACAGATATTTGTATCATATTTTCACAATAACAAAATTAGAAATTTTGGGGCGTTACACTAACTTTGAGGAAGAAACACTGTTTCAATTGATAGGTAGCACCACCTTGAAGTAATTATCAAAAGTACGGGCACCCTCCATGATCATTTCATCAGATTTAGTAGTAACTATACACTTTTCTTTAGTGAAAAGATTTAGTAGTAACTATACACTTGTCTTTAGTGAAATTAACAAGCATGCGTTGATCACACAGTTGACTGATGCTTACAATATAGGCTTTAAGATCATTCACCAACAATACATTTTTCAGCTGAGGCATGCCAAGAACATTTAAAGTTCCTTTATCAGGTATTTTTCTTTTCTTTCCATCACAGAAAGTCACCCTTTCGACAGGAGAATTTTCAAAACCAGTTAGATAAGGATGATTACCTATCATGTTCCAAGAGCACCCACTATCAAAATATCGTACTCCATCAATAGTGGTCTTTAGTGATCGATATGCAACTAGCATACTTGTTGTCTCCTTCACCCACACTTGTTTTTATTGTCTCACAACTAATGTGTTATGGGGAGTGGACAGTTCCTTAGGCACCAGGTATCTCTACCTCAAATCATATAGCATCTTAAAACACCAGGACCTTATATGTCTATGGGATCCACAATAATGACAAATCACCTTATGAGGAACAATAGTTTTCTTGTTAGTTTAGATCATCATTAGTTTTTAAAACTCAGCTAATTCATCAAACCCTGAAGCTTTCAAAAAGGTTGTGGGACTTTACATGATAATGTTATGCTGATCAATATATATAAGACCTCCATTGCCTAGATATCTCCTTCCAACTACTAAGATTTCATTAAGTTTGCAATCTTAGTAGAATATCCATAATTGTGTACCAATGCACGATTTCAAAAGATGATTTTAATCAAGATGACATAATTGTGTTCAATTAATTACATTTCTTAACTTAGAATTACTAAACTCATGTTCATGTTGTTACAAATAAATTCAAGGCAACTTGGTAATTTGCTAACTACTACTCATATGTACTTATTAAATTAACTAATCTCTTGAACATTTTCCAATGTCAATTCAAACATTTAATCAATCTTCATAAGCACATAAAAGATCAAGTGAGGTAACAATGTATTCCTACCTTGAAATAGTTTAACAACAATAATCTTGCAAGTTATGCAAGGCAAATGTATTGTCTAATACCGTTGCTAATTTAACCTTCAGCTACCTTAGAAGATTAAACATACACTGATTAAGTATTATGTCAATTAATTACAATTAACCCGTTTAAATAATTAATTCATTAGTTACCTTACAATTGTAATGCAAGAATAACTTATTTATGGTTTTACTTAATCAAACAACTTACCAAGGCTATAACAACACAAACACAATTTTAATAAATTAAGTGAACGAAATGTAATTGACCTAACAAGAATTAAATTTAAGACATATTAATTAAATTAAACATATCAACATCACAAGTATTCATAGATATGTTCATAAAAATAATAATAAAATTAAAAGGATAAGGAACAAGTATCAAATCTAGTGTTTCTCCGAGGCTTGACTAGCTCTGCTCCTCCTTCTCCACTTATTCTTATTGAACTGAGGCTTCCATGAACACTTGAATGCTACTTCAAATAGTGGTTGAAGAACTCTTTTCCAAGAGGTGAAATTGGCAAGGGATTGGGAAGGAAAATGAAAAACAAATGAAGGGTTTTGAAGAGAGAAAGTGAGAGAGAAGTGAAAGGATGAGAGGTTTTGAGGTGTGCTTGAAATGAGCATCCAAAGGTGTATTTATAGGTTGAGATGGCTTCTAAAAATAGTAAAAATCAGTAGCCATATACTCCCTCATGGTCGGCCACACATGCTATAACGACCTGGATTTGGGCCTAGTAGAATTGGGCCCATTGGGCTTGGGCGTGGGAGCATTTAAAATTTTTTGAGAATGAGAGAACAACATTACTGCAAGTTGGACCTATTAGTTGAGTGATTTTGGAAGGTTAGGGGGCTTCCATGAAGTCCCGGGATCAAACTTGGGCTTTAGGAAAGTTTTAGGTTTAGGTGAATAAAACCCTAGGAGTTAGTAAGTAGGCTTTAAGAATAAAATGTGAAGAAAAATGACACAAAAAGAGCTGGTGATGTAGTGGAAAAGTGATGCCACATAAGAGACAAGGAGGTGACGCCACAAGGAAGCAAAGGGTCCAAGGTTCAAGCCTTAGTGCTGGAATTACTTTTTGATTTATTTTTAAGTGAACTTGGACTTTGGCCCATAGATTTATATTTAGTTGCGCATGATGTTAGACACAAGAGGACCGGTGGCTTAGTGGCAAGTGGCGTGATTTGGCTTCTGAGAGAGCCTGGGTTCGAATCTTATGACAAGCAGGGGAGTATTTATTTTACGGACTGGACGGCTAGAGTTTGTGTTGGATTTAAACTCTACTGAAGAAAGGATCCCATATCGAAAAGCTAGCAAGAGGGATATATAGAGCTGTCTATGAGGAGAGGAAGCATACCTTGGTGGGCGTATGGGCATATGAGCTTTCAGAGTGCGGATTAGCTTCAGACTCCTATCAGGTGTAAATCTCGCACTACTCTAGCTATAGAACGGTAAATGCCGAAATGCCGGTCACACGGCGATGGTGGCCACATGAGCGTGCAGGCGTACGTGTCGGAGCCTCGACGCGATAGTCGAGGCCACCATAAGTATTCTTGTGGGTTGACCTTGTTTGGGCCACGATGGGTCGAGGAGGGCCAAGTGGGCCTAATGGGCTCATGGGCCCATATGAATAAATTGTATGATTGTGTAGTAGATAGTGAACTGGTCTATGTGAATCTCATATCTGTGGCTAGATTTGGGCTAAATAGGCCACACGAACGTGGGTCTATTTGGGTCAAGAATGGGTCCTAGGTCCATTCGTATCGTTATCTCTGTTTAGAATATCTTGGTTTGCAAAATTATCGAAATATCCCAGGTTTGCAAAATTACCGAAATACCTTTGGTTTGCGAAATTATCGAAATACCCCTGGTTTGCAAAATTATCAAAATACACTTAGTTTGCAAAATTCTCGAAATACCCTTTGTGGGTAAATTACTGAAATACCTTTAGTAGGTAAATTACTGAAATACCCTTAGTGGGTAAATTATCGAAATACCCTTAGTGGGTAAATTACAAAAATACCCTCGTTGGGAAAGATTACTGTCATACCCTGAAGGGTAAATTACTGTTTTACTCTATCGACCAAATTATCGTTATACCCTTAGAGGTAGATTTAGTATGTTTGTATGTATTCTGTTTAACTAGTTATGATGGTAATTCAATTCATACATCATTTTGATATGTGTTTGCATACATGACATTCTGTATGGGATTGGGATTTTGATGATCGGAGGAAGTGTTATTCTGGTGGCTCTACGACAATTCTGTCAGGTGGCTATGCCACGTATATTCTGTTATTCTGGTGGCTTTGCCACAAATTCTATAATTAGTAGCTTGTTTTCCTTATTGGTGTGTAGCAGATGGGTGGGTCGATTTTGAAATCCCCACAGGTGTGTTGGGCTGGTACAGGTGGTGTGTAGCGGATGGATTACTAGGCTGGGTTGCATACTCTGTTGTATTATCATGCTTATAGGGCTAAGGCCCAGATTGTTACTTAATAGGGCTTGACCCGATCTATCAGATAGGCTTGGCTCGATGCTTACAGATGGGCTTCAGCTCATTTTGTGTTTGTATGGGCTCAAGCCCAATTAATGATCGATAAGGGGATTAGACACTAAGTTCTCGTAACTCACCCCTTTATTTTAACCTTACAGGTGATCCCCAACATTAGAGGATTTGGAGCTGCGGAGGACTCTAGGTAGCCATACGTCCGAGTATTTCTCAAACTTTAGTAAATTACAATTTTGCCTTACTTTAAGGATTATTTTATTTGGGTTTAATATTTTTTAATAAGGTCGTTGGACTTAATTTTTCTTTGAAACTTTCATTTCAGTTATTTTCAAACTATTAACGATTAAACTCTAAATTTTCCAAAAACGACAAAAACTATTTTCAAAATATCACATTTTCGCAAATCACTGAATCTCATTTCGATTGTAAGCAAAGTTTTCAACAATAACAATAACAATAACGTTTTTACAAGAAAACCATAAAGACAAATCGGTTTTCATAAGCAACAAAGGTCGAAGCTTTCAAAAAGATACGAACTTTTTAACAAAGGCACAAGTTTTTATACAACCATTTTATGTGACATGCCAGATCCGGTTATAACATCTAGGCCGGATTTGGGGTGTTACATTTTATGGTATCAAAGCTCGGTTGCAAAACTCGACTGTTGATTGGGTTGAATTTTTTTTTCAAAATTTGTTTAACCTTTGGTTTAGAAAAAGAGATAGTGTTACTAGAAGTATGGCACACCGAGTCTCCGGCACCAAATCCATAAGTTCCTTATACTATGCTTTGTTGTATGTTGTATTGAATATAGTTATTCTATGTATGTTTTATTGATGTGATGCTTAATCTTAGAGTTTGTATTTATTCCGTGTATATTGTGGAAATTATTTATGTGTGATGTCCCTCCACTCTGATGGATAAATAGTGTGGTGCGTGCTTGTGTTATTAAGATTAGAGTGCGCAGCGAGAGCGTAGTTGGCTAGCTTAGGATGTACAACGTTTTCGTTAGTTGGAAATTTTGAGGACAAAATTTCTTCAAGGGGGTAGATTTGTAATGACCCGAATTTGGGCCTAGTAGAATTGGGCCCATTGGGCCTTGAGCGTGGGAGCGTTTAAAATTTTTTGAGAATGAGAGAACAACATTACTGCAAGTTGGACCTATTAAGTGTGTTATTTTGGAAGGTTAGGGGGCTTCTATGAAGTCCTGGGATCAAACTTGGGCTTTAGGAAAATTTTGGTTTTAGGTGAATAAAACCTTAGGTGTTAGTAAGTAGGATTTAAGAATAAAATGTAGAGAACAATGACTCAAAAAGAGCTTTTGGTGTAGTGGCAAAGTGACGCCACATAAGAGACAAGGAGGTGACGCCAAAAGGATGTAAGGGGTCCAAAGTTCAAGCCTTAGCGTTGGCATTACTTTTTTATTTATTTTTAAGTGAACTTGAACTTTGGCCCATAGATTTATATTTAGTTGCGCATGATAGTTGCGCATGATGTTAGACACAAGAGCAGCTGGTGGCTTAGTGGCAAGTAGGGTGAATTAGCTAATGGGAAAGCCTGGGTTCGAATCTCATGACAAGCAGGGGAGTATTTATTTTGCGGACTGGACGACCAGAGTTTGTGTCGGATTTAAATTCTTCTGAAGAAGGGATTCCACATCGGAAAGTTAGCAAGAGAGATATATAGAGCTATCTATGAGGAGAGGAAGCATATCTTGGTGGGCGTGTGGGCATAGGAGCATTCGGAGCACTAATTAGCTTCAGACTCCTATCAGGTGTGTATCTCGCACTACTCTAGCTATAGAGTGAAAAATGCCGAATTGCCGGTCACACCGCAATGGTAACCACAAGAGCGTGCGGGCGCACGTGTGGGAGCTTCGACGCGATAGTCGTGGCCACCATGAGTATTCTTGTGGGTTGATGTTGTTTGGGCCACGGTGGGCTGAGAAGGCTTGTGGGCCCAATGGGCTCGTGGGCCCAAATGAATAAATTGTATGATTGTATAGTAGATAGTGAACTGGTCTATGTGAATCTCATATCTGGGGCTAGATTTGGGCTAAATAGGCACACGAACATGGGTCTATTTAGGCCAAGAATGGGCCCTAGGCCTATTCGCATCGTTATCTCTGTTTAGAATATCTTGGTTTGCAAAATAGCATAATTACCCCTAGTTTGCGAAATTACTAAAATGCTCCTAGTTTGCGAAAGTACTGAAATACCCCTAGTTTGCAAAATTATCGAAATACCCCTCGTTTAAAAAATTATCGTAATACCCTTAGTGGGTAAATTACTAAAATACCCTTAGTGGGTAAATTACTGAAATACCCTTAGTGGGTAAATTACTGAAATACCCTCGTTGGGAAAGATTACTGTCATAGCCTGAAGGGTAAATTATTGTTTTACTCTATCGACCAAATTATCGTTATACCCTTAAAGGTAGCTTTAATATGTTTGTATGTATTCTGTTTAACTGGTTATGATGGTAATTCAATTCATACATCATTTTGATATGTGTTTGCGTACATGACATTCTATATGGGATTGGGATATTAATGATCGGAGGAAGTGTTATTCTGGTGGCTCTGCCACAATTCTGTCTGGTGGCTATGCCACGTATATTCTATTATTCTGGTGGCTTTGCCACAAATTCTGTAATTAGTAACTTGTTTTCCTTATTGGTGTGTAGCGGATGGGTGGGTCGATTTAGAAATCCCCACAGGTGTGTTGGGCTGGTACGGGTGGTGTGTAGCGGATGGATTATTAGGTTGGGTTGCATACTCTATTGCATTATCATGCTTATAGGGCTAAGGCCCAAATTATTACTGAATATGGCTTTGGCCCGGTCTACTTCTGTATAGGCTTTGGTTCAGTCTACTTCTGTATGGGCTTCGGCATGGTTTGCTTCTGTATGGGCTCGGGCCTAGTTAATGACCGATTAGGGGATTACACACTGAGTTCTCATAACTCACCCCTTTGCTTTAACCTTGCAGGTGATCCCCAGCATTAGAGGATTTAGAGCTGTGAAGGACTCTAGGGTGGCCATACGTCGGAGTATTTTTCAAACTTTAGTAAATTACAATTTTGCCTTATTTTATGGATTATTTTATTTTGGTTTAATATTTTTTAATAAGGCCGTTGGACTTAATTTTTCATTAAAACTTTCATTTTGGTTATTTTCAAACTATTAAAGATTAAACTCCGAATTTTTAAAAATGACAAAAAACTATTTTCAAAATATCACATTTTCGCAAATCACTGAATCTCATTTCGATTGTAAGCAAAGTTTTGACCAATAACAATAACATTTTTAAAAGAAAACCATAAAGACAATTCGAGTTTTCATAAGTAACAAAGCTCGAAGCTTTCAAAAAGAATACGAACTTTTTAACGAAGGCACAAGTTTTTATACAACCCTTCTATGTGACATGCCAAATCCGGTCATAACGTCTAGGCCGAGTTTGGGGTGTCACATTTTATGGTATCAGAGCCCGGTTGTAAAATTCGACTGTGGAATGGGTGTAAAATTAGACTGTGGAATGGGTTTAAATTTTTTTTCAAAATCTGTTTAACCTTTTCTTTAGAAAAGTGATAGTGTTACTGAAAGTATGGCACACCGAGTCTCCAGCACCAAATCCGTAAGTTCCTTATTCTATGCTTTGTTGTATGTTGTATTGACTATAGTTATTCTATGTATGATTTATGGATGTGATGCTTAAACTTAGAGTTTGTATTTATTCTGTGTATATTGTGGAAATTATTTGCATGTGATGTCCATCCGCTTTGATGGATAAATAGTGTGGTGTGTGCTTGTGTTATTAAGATCAGAGTGTGCAGCGAGAGCGTAGTTTGCTACGTTAGGATGTGCAACATTTTCGTTAGTTAGAAATTTTGAGGATGAAATTTCTTTAAGGGGGATAGATTTGTAATGACTTGAATTTGGGCCTAGTAGAATTGGGCCTTAGGCATGGGAGCATTTAAAATTGTTTGAGAATGAGAGAATGACATTACTGTAAGTTGGACCTATTAGGTGAGTGATTTTGGAAGGTTAGGGGCTTCTATGAAGTCTTGGGATCAAACTTGGGCATTAGGAAAATTATGGTTTTAGGTGAATAAAACCCTTGGAGTTAGTAAGTAGGCTTTAAGAACAAAATGTGGAGAAAAATGACACAAAAAGAGCTTGTGGTGTTGTGGCAAAGTGACGCCAAATAAGAGACAAGGAGGTGACGCCACAAGGAAGCAAGGGGTCCAAGGTTCAAGCCTTGGCGTTGACATTTCTTTTTGATTTATTTTTAAGTGGACTTGGACTTTGGCCCATAGATTTATATTTAGCTGCGCATGATGTTAGAGACAAGAGGAACTGGTGGCTTAGTGGCAAGTGGCGTGAATTGGCTAATGAGAGAGCCTGGTTCGAATCTCATGACAAGTAGGGAGTATTTATTTTGCGTACTGGACAGCTAGAGTTTGTGTTGGATTTAAACTCTACTGAAGAAGGGATCCCACATTGGAAAGCTAGCAAGAGGGATATATATTGTTGTCTATGAGGAAAGAGGCATACTTTGGTGGGCATATTGGCATAGGAGCATTCGGAGCAAGGATTAGTTTCAGACTCCTATCAGGTATGTAACTCGTACTACTCTAGCTATAGAGCGGCAAATGTCAAAATACCGGTCACACGACAGTGGTAGCCAGACGAGCGTGCGGGCGCACGTGTGGGAACTTCGACGTGATAGTCGAGGCCACCATAAGTATTCTTGTGGGTTGACGTTGTTTGGGCCACGATGGGCAAAGGGGGGCCAAGTGGGCCCAATAGGCTCGTAGGCCCATATGAATAAATTGTATGATTGTGTAGTAGATAGTATACTGGTCTATGTCAATCTCATATCTGTCGCTAGATTTGGGCTAAATGAGCCATACGAACGTGGGTCCATTTGGGCTGAGAATGGGCCTTAGCCCCATTCACATCGTTATCTCTGTTTAGAATATCTTGGTTTGCAAAATAGCTGAAATACCCCTAGTTTGTAAAATTACCGAAATACCCCTAGTTTGCAAAAGTACCGAAATACCCCTGGTTTGCAAAATTACTAATATACCCCTAGTTTGCAAAATTATCAAAATACCCTTAGTGGGTAAATTACTGAAATACCCTTTGTAGGTAAATTATCAAATACCTTTAGTTGGTAAATTACTGAAATACCCTCGTTGAGAAAGATTACTGTCATACCCTGAAGGGTAAATTATCGTTATACCCTTAGAGGTAGATTTAGTATGTTTGTATGTATTCTGTTTAATTGGTTATGATGGTAATTCAATTCATACATCATTTTGATATGTGTTTGTATGCATGACTTTCTGTATAGGCTTCGGCTCAGTCTGCTTCTGTATGGGCTCGGGCCCAATTAATGGCCGATTAGGGGATTACACATTGAGTTCTCGTAACTCACCCTTTACTTTAACCTTGCAGGTGATCCTCAGCATTTGAGGATTTACAGCTACGGAGGACTCTGGGGTGGCCATACGCCGGAGTATTTCTCGAACTTTAGTAAATTACGATTTTTCCTTATTTTAAGGATTATTTTATTTTGGTTTAATATTTTGTAATAAGGCCATTGGACTTAATTTTTCTTTGAAACTGTCATTTTGATTATTTTCAAACTATTAAGGATTAAACTCTGAATTTTCTAAAAGCGACAAAAATACTTTCAAAATATCACATTTTCGCAAATCAATAAATCTCATTTCGATTGTAAGCAAAGTTTTCAACAATAACAATAACAATAATATTTTTACAAGAAAACCATAAAGGCAAATTGGGTTTTCATAAGCAACAAAGCTTGAAGCTTTCAAAAAGAATACAAACTTTTTAAAGAAGGAGCAAGTTTTTATACAACCCTTCTATGTGACAAGCCAGATCTAGTCATAATGTCTAGGTCAGGTTTGGGATGTTATATTTTATGGTATCAGAGCCCGGTTGCAAAACTCGACTGTGGAATGGGTTTAAAATTTTTTTCAAAAACTATTTAACCTTTGGTTTAGAAAAATAGCAGTGTTACTGGAAGTATGGCACACCGAATCTCTAGCACCAAATCCGTAAGTTCTTGATACTATGCTTTGTTGTATGCTGTATTGACTATAGTTATTCTGTGTATGTTTATAGATGTGATGCTCAAACTTAAAGTTTGTATTTATTCCATGTATATTGTGGAAATTATTTGCATGTGATGTCCATCCGCTCTGATGCATAAATAGTGTAGTGTGTGCTTGTGTTATTAAGATCAGAGTGCACATCAAGAGCGTAGTATCCTAGGTTAGGATGTGCAACGTTTCTATTAGTTGAAAATTTCGAGGACAAAATTTCTTTAAGGGGGAGATTTGTAACGACCCGAATTTGGGCCTAGTAGAATTGGGCCCATTGGGCCTTGGGCGTGGGAGCGTTTAAAATTTTTTGAGAACGAGAGAATGACATTATTGCCAGTTAGACCTATTAGGTAAGTTATTTTTGAATGTTAGGGGGCTTCTATGAAGTCCCGGGATCAAACTTGAGCTTTAGGAAAATTTTAGTTTTAGGTGAATAAAACCATATGTGTTAGTAAGTAGGCTTTAAGAATAAAATGTGGAGAAAAATGACATAAAAATAGCTTGTGGTGTACTGGCAAAGTGACGCCACATAAGAGACAAGGAGTTGAGGCCACAAGGAAGTAAGGGGTCCAAGGTTCAAGCCTTGGCGTTGGCATTTCTTTTTGATTTATTTTTAAGTGGACTTGGACTTTGGCCCATAGATTTATATTTAGTTACGCATGATATTAGACACAAGAGGAGCTGGTGGCTTAGTGGCAAGAGGCGTGAATTGGGTGATGGGAGAGCCTGGGTTCAAATCTCATGACAAGTAGGAAAGTATTTATTTTGCGTATTGGATGGATAGAGTTTGTGTTGGATTTAAACTCTATTGAAGAAGGGATCCGACATCGGAAAGCTAGCAAGAGGGATATATAATGCTGTCTATAAGGAGAGGAAGCATACCTTGGTGGGCGTATGGGAAAATGAACATTCGGAGCGCGGATTAGCTTCAGACTCCTATCAGGTATGTAACTCGTACTACTCTAGCTATAGAGCGGTAAATGCCGAAATACCGGGCACACGGCGATGGTAGCCACACGAGTGTGCGGGCGCATGTGTGGGAGCTTCGACGCGATAGTCGAGGCCACCATAAGTATTATTGTGGGTTGACGTTGTTTGGGCCATGATGGGCCGAGGAGGGCTAAATGGGCCCAATGGGCCCGTGGGCCCATATAAATAAATTGTATGATTTTGTAGTATATAGTGAACTGGTCTATGTGAACGTTATATCTGTGGCTAGATTTGGGCTAAATGGGTGACACGAACATGTGGGTCAATTTGGGCCGAGAATGGGCCTTAGGCCCATTTGCATCATTATCTCTGTTTAGAATATTTTGGTTTGCAAAATTATCGAAATACCCTTAGTTTACAATATTATCGAAATACCCCTGGTTTACGAAATTACTGAAATACCCATATTTTGTGAAATTACCAAAATACCCCTGGATTGTGAAATTATAAAAATACCCTTGGTTTTCAAAATTACCAAATAACCTTGTAGGGTAAATTATTGAAATACCCTTGGTAGGTAAATTACTAAAATACCCTTAGTGGGTAAATTACTGAAATACCCTTAGTGGGTAAATTACTGAAATACACTCGTTTGGAAAGATTACTATCTTACCCTGAAGGGTAAATTACTATTTTACTCTATCGTCCACATTGCCATTATAACCTTAGAGGTAGATTTAGTATGTTTGTATGTATTATGTTTAACTAGTTATGATGGTAATTCAATTCATACATCATTTTGATATGCAAGCGCATACATGACATTCTGTATGGGATTGGGATATTGATGATTAGAGGAAGTGTTATTCTGGTGGCTCTGCTACAATTCTGTCTGAGTGGCTATGCCACGTATATTCTGTTATTCTGGTTACTTTTGCCACAAATTCTGTAATTAGCAGCTTGTCTGTCTTATTGGTGTGTAGCAGATGGGTTGGTCGATTTATAAATCCCCACAGATGTGTTGGGCTGGCACGGGTGGTCTGTAGCAGATGGCTTATTAGGTTGGGTTGCATACTCTGTTACATTATCATGCTTATAGGGCTAAGGCCCAGATTATTACTGAATAGGGCTTCGGCCCATTCTACTTCTGTATGGATTTTGACTCAGTCTGCTTCTGTGTGGGCTTCAGCTTAGTCTGCTTCTGTATGGGCTCGGGCCCAGTTAATGGCCGATTAGGGGATTACACACAGAGTTCTCGTAACTTACCCCTTTGCTTTAACCTTGCAAGTGATCCCTAGCGTTAGATGATTCAGAGTTGCGGAGGACTCTGGAGTGGTCATATGTCGAGTATTTCTCGAACTTTAGGAAATTACAGTTTTGCCTTATTTTAAGGATTATTTTATTTGGGTTTAATATTTTGTAATAAGGCCATTGGACTTAATTTTTCTTTTAAACTTTCATTTCGGTTATTTTCAAACTATTAACGATTATACTTTGAATTTTTTAAAAACGACAAAAACTATTTTCAGAATATCACATTTTCACAAATCACTGAATCTCATTTCTATTGTAAGCAATGTTTTCAACAATAACAATAACAATAACGTTTTTACAAGAAAACCATAAAGACAAATTGGGTTTTCATAATCAACAAAGCTCGAAGCTTTCAAAAAGAATACGAACTTTTTAACGAATGTGCAAGTTTTTATACAACCCTTCTATGTGACATGCCAGATTCGGTCATAATGTTTAGGCCATGTTTGGGGTGTTACATTTTATGGTATCAGAGCCCAGTTGTAAAACTCAGCTGTGGAATGGGTTTAAAATTTTTTTTCCAAATCTGTTTAATCGTTAGTTTAGAAAAGTAATAGTGTTACTGGAAGTATGGCACACCGAGTGTCTGGCACCAAATTCATAACTTCCTGATACTATGCTTTGTTAATGATGTATTGACTATAGTTATTCTGTGTATGTTTTGTGGATGTGATGCTTAAACTTAGAGTTTGTATTTATTCCGTGTATATTGTGGAAATTATTTGCGTGTGGTGTCCATCCGCTCTGATGGATAAATAGTGTGGTGCGTGCTTGTGTTATTAAGATCAGAGTGCGCAGCGAGAGCGTAGTGTGCTAGGTTAGGATGTGCAACGTTTCCATTAGTTGGAAATATTGAGGATGAAATTTCTTTGAAGGGGTAGATTTGTAACGACCTGAATTTGGGCCTAGTAGAATTGGGCCTATTAGGCCTTAAGCGTGGGAGCGTTTAAAATTTTTTAAGAACGAGAGAATGACATTACTTCAAGTTGGACCTATTAGGTGAGTGATTTTGGAAGGTTAGGGGGCTTCTAGGAAGTCTAAGGATCAAACTTGGGCTTTAGGAAAATTTTGGTTTTAGGTGAATAAAACCTTAGTAAGTAAGCTTTAAGAATAAAATGTGGAGAAAATGACATAAAAGAGTTAGTAAGTTTGATAAAACCCTTTGGTAAATTTCCTACTTACGTAAATCTTGGGCATGATTGTTTGAAAACCGATGTTTTGTTTGAAAACTCATGAATTTTGAAAACAAAACTTAATCGGTTATGAAGTTAAAAACATGTTTATTTCATTTAGAAATTCAAGTCGTTCTGATTGTTACTAGAACATTTTGACTTAGTAGAAAATCGAGTTTAAGTTAGAAAAACATTTGAGTCCCCTTTATTCCAAATCTTAGTGTGATACCCGATGGTATAGTTTAAAATATCGCTTTTGTAGTTTTGAAATCGTT
Source organism: Gossypium rotundifolium (assembly GCA_025506655.1). Taxonomy (NCBI): domain Eukaryota; kingdom Viridiplantae; phylum Streptophyta; class Magnoliopsida; order Malvales; family Malvaceae; genus Gossypium; species Gossypium rotundifolium. The sequence continues at coordinate 68,954,836 of CP106731.1, read as the reverse complement.
GTCTTTCCAAGTTTTAGCAAATCTTAACCCAATTAATTTATTAAGGCATATCAAGAACCTATTTTAAACATAAACATAGCAAAACATAATTTTAAAAGGCCATTTACAAACCAAAATAAAACCAAATAGTAATAAATAAGCTTAAGTACCAAATTTTATAAAAGTCTGAGCAAATCCTTATTTAAGCATGGCATGAGCACCTCGAGTCCATCCCGGCTCCATGTCCGCGTCTAAGTGTCACCTAAAATGTCAAAGGAGAGAGTGAGTCACAAGACTCAGTGTATAAATCCCCCTCCCGATAATACAACATGCTAACACACATCATAGCAAAGCAATACAATTAATGCACCCGTTCCTAACTATCCATTACACCTTCTCTACCCCGTAGTACCAAACCACCGGTGGTGCTAAACCACCGGTGACCCAAAGTCACGATATCCATAATGTGGTGCTAAACCACCGTGACCAAGTCACGAATAATCCAATGATGGGGCCAACCCATCGTGTGATACCAAATCACTAGCGACAATCCCAGATCTTATAAGTGGGGCCAACCCACGATGGTGTCAAACCACGTGGACGAGTCGCAATGAGGTGCCAAACCTCTAGTGTCCCAAAGACACAAGTGTGATGCTAAATCACCGTGACCGCAAATACAAATCCGATGATGGGGCCAACCCATCGTGTGATACCAAATCATCAAGCGCCAATCCCAGATAATCAATCAGGGGCCAACCTACCGTGGTGCTAAGCCACTGGGGAGACGCCGAGGTGCCAAACCTCTGTGACCCAAAGTCACAAAATATCATTTGTGGTACCAAACCACCGGAGGTGCCAAACCTCCGTGTCCCAAAGACACAAAGTGTCCCAAAGACACGGATATCATACTCCCCTCCTCTCATTTAACCCATCATCATGCCATACTCATGTAAATCATGCATATCATGCAAGTCATGCATATCATACCAACATCCCTAGTATTGCATCTCATAGCACATACCTCATAATCATGCTAGTATATATCAATAACAAACTCATATTGAAACAAGCTTACCCGATTCGTGTTCATACCCTATAGGTATCATATCAATCCATCAAACTGCCTCGCTTTTAGAAACACTCTTATTAAGCAATCAGGTTTATTAACACATATTACTAAGTATAGAGTGTGTTAGTTACACACCGTATATCGCAAGCCTTAATCCCAAAGAACCCGATCTAAAACCCTCAATCCTCTTGCTCCTAAAAATAATCACCAACCATGGGTTAATCACTTAAACCATTCGCCATAACCATTTAAACCAAAGGGTATATCGATTAACCCTTACCTTGCAAACGTTTGGTTTCCTACCAAACCCGAACCGACAATGGTTCCTCTTTAACAATCGGCACACCCTATTAAAAAGAACGCTTATTCCATTGAAACTTTGGCTTATAGAATTCTAAAAGAATAGACTAACAAGATAACCTCTTACCACTACTTACCACTTGACTTCTCCAATCTACCGCTTCAAATCCGGGTGCCCTATAATGAAATCGATTCCAAACCACAAGGTTAACACCTTTCACCAGTTGCCATACTCGGCTCTTAACTACACCGAAATCAAACAAAATGAGAGAGAAAAGAAATAACCCTACGGCCAAGCACTTACCTTCCTCTGAACTTGAATGAAAATTGAACTAAAAGAACTCTACACCCCACTACTATTTGGCCAAACAAAACACAATTGAAGGAAGGGAAATTCGGCAACACAAGGGAGGGATTCAGTTTGATTTTTAGACAAAAATAAGGCACAAGAATTACAATTTTGGGAAGGAGAAAGTCGGCCAAGGTTTGGAGAAGAAGAAAGAAAATGAACAAGAGATAGGTGCTATCGGTTTTGAGAAGAAAAGAAATGGAGAAAGTGTTTGGAGAATAAAGTTTCGGCAATAATGTTTTTAAAAAAGAAAGAAAGAAAATATGAGAGGGAAAGAATGCTAGTTTCGGCTTACATAATGAACAAAAGAAAAGAAGTGGGAGAGAAGAGAACTTTCGACTACCAAGAAGGTTGAAAGAAGACAAGCAAATTCTAAGACTAGGTGTTTAAACTTTGCTTCAAAGAGAAAAAATGAAAGAAACTCCTTAGCAATTCGGTTTTGGTATGACAAAAGGAGAAATTTGGCTTGCCAAAAGTTGATCGAAACACCCAAAATGCCAAATGCATTTTCTAAGATACTCCCACTACACCTACCAAAACCGACCACTCCCCATGAAGTCCCCAAGTTTCGGCCAACACCCCCATTAGCTCCCAACCATCCATTCAAACTTAGTTGAACTAGTCTCCTCCTACTTTCACTCACCACCTCCATTCGAATGAGTTGACATAGTCCATGGTAGAGTTTGAACTACCAATAACTCCTCCTCCTTAAGCCAAATGGAACAAAAGGAGCACTCTGCAGCTTGAACTCAAGACCTCTCCTTCCCGCAATTGACGCCAACCACAAACCCAAGTGGCGCATGCCTTGCCACTTTGCTAGCTCATCACTTGTGCTCAAGAACACCAAATAAAATACATAAGACCCAGCTCCTTCAGCTCCTATCACATAAAGCCCAAAAACTAAAATTTTCCCCACCTACTCAGGCACACCCCTAGCCTACAACTAAGCCCCAAAACCACACAAACAACAACATAGCAAGCCATTAACATGCAAACAATGCCATAACAAAATAGCCCCCAACCCGGGATATTACAGTTCTACCCCCTTAAAATAATTTCGACCTCAAAATTACCTGATTAGAAGAGTTACGGGTATTGCTGTCTCATCACATCCTCGGGTTCCAACCTAGCTTCTTCCACGCCATGATTCCGCCAAAGAACCTTAACCAAAGGCATGCACTTCCCACGCAAAGACCTTCACATCCCGATCTAGGATCTCAGACTAGTTCTTCTTCCATGGTCAAATCTGGATTTACCTCGATCTCCTCCACTGCTACCACATGTGACGGATCTGAACGATAACGCCGAAGCATTGAAATGTGAAATACGTCGTGAATCTGACTTAGCTCTCGGCAACTCAAGTCGATACGCCATCGTCCCACTCGCCTCAATCCCTTATACGGTCCAATAAATCTTGGACTTAGCTTACCTTTCCTTCCAACCTCAACACTATCTTCTATGGCGAGACCTTCGTAAAAACTTGATCCCCACAACAAACTCTATATCTCTTCGCTTAAGATCGGCATAAGACTTCGCCAATCAAGCTTCTTCAATCGAGCCCGAATCAACTTAACCTTGTCTTCGCCTCAAAGAATTAACTCGGTCCCAACAATTGACGCTCACCTAACTCCGTCCAACACGCAGTGAGCGACACTTCCTACCGCATAACGCCTCATATGGTGCCATCTTGATGCTCGCTGGTAATCGTTGTTGTAGGCAAACTCATTAATGGCGTAAACTCCTCCCAACTACCTCAAATCCGAACACAACCTCTCAAAGATATCTTCTAAGATCTCGAATAACCTTTTTCGATTGTCCGTCCGACCACGGGTGAGAAGCCGTGCTAAAATCCAAACGCTGCACTCAGAGCCGATGCAACGCCTCCGTAACCTTGACGAATCTAGGATCCCTATCCGAGATGATCGACATCGCACACCCGTGCAGCCTCACTATCTCGACACATACAACTTCGCCAACCTCTCAAGTGAGTAATCCACCTCACGGAATAAAGTGAGTGATTTAGTCGATCGATCCACAATTACCCAAACTGAATCCTTCTTGATAGGCGTAAGAGGTAATCCACTGACGAAATCCATAGTTATCCTTTCCCACTTCCACTGTGGAATCTTCACTGGTTGAAGCAACCACGACGATGGCGATGCTCACTTTGACTCACGACATGTCGACACTTCCCTACAAACTCAGTCACTTCCCTCTTCAGACCAGGCCACCAAAACTGCTCCCTAAGATCCTTATACATCTTACTACCTCCAGGATGCATAGCATATGGACTGCTATGAGCGTCCTGAAGAATCTTCTGCCTTAACTCAGTGTCTCTCGGCATGCAAGCTTTCCCCTAAAAACACAGCACCCCATCATTAGACAAATCAGAACCTCCAAACCATCATTCTGCACTTGTGTCCTCTGCGCACTCAAACCTCATCCATCAACTGCTTTTTCTCGATCCGCTCAACCCAAGTAGGCTTAACTCGTAGCTCGCTGTAATACTCCGCCGCCATACAAACTCAAGTGGGCAAACATCGCTCTTAGATCTGAAACAACCTTATGGCTCAACGCGTCTGCCACAACGTTAGCCTTGCCCGGATGATACTTAATTGAGCAATCGTAGTCTTTCAAAGAACTCAATCCATCTGCTACTGCCTCGATTCAAATCCTTCGAGTCAAAAGGTACTTCGACTCTTGTGATCAGATAGACTATCGATCTCTCTCCGTACAAGTAATGCCTCCATATCTTTAAGGCAAAGACTACAGCCGCTAACTCCAGATCGTGCGTTGGATAATTGACATCATGTGGCCTCAATGCCGAGATGCGTAGTTACAACCTTCCTTCTCAGATCAAGACACAACCCAAACCTGTATGTGATGCATCGCAATAAACTGTGAATTCCTTTCTAGCCTCAGGTTGGTGGGGTTGTTTTCTTCTTTTTGCTGCTGATTGGCGTGAAGGTAGACGGCACATGGGCATTGGAAGATAAGGATGAGTTTTGTATTTATTTATTTATTTATTTATTTATTTTTTGAATTTGGTGGGATAATGGATTAATATTAGTTTATTTTTATTTTGTATTTTAAATTGGAGGGGTGGTAATGGATAAAAGGTGGGATATATTTTATTTTTTTATTTGAATTGATTTTAAATGGTTGGTCGGGAGTAAGTTAAAGATTTGATTAATTCAAATGTGTTTGAATTAGTGGCTAGGAGAGATTCTAGAAATGGCCGCATGTTGGAGTCTTCAAGGGAGGGGTGTCAATTCTATAAATAGGGGTTAGAATGCGAATTATTCTTTTAGTCTCTCGTCAAAAGTTGTAAATTGTGTCTCCTAATTTTGCTAGCCTCATTCATCTACTTCGATTTCTTTTGAGCTCTCCTAAAATTCCCTATTCACGTTGTTCTACATTTTATTTGGTGACCAAATCTGAACATTCTCCTCTCATTTCTTTTACTTTCTTTCATCACTTTGCAAGTTTAATCTCTCCTTTTATTGTCAAAATCTTCCTTTTCTTTTTGTCTTCATCTTGGCCAAATATTTGGTGTTGATCTCTTTGGGCTATTTCTCAATCGGTTAAAGTAAGTAAGTGTTCTGTCTTAAGAAATCGATTTGGATTTTCTCTTTTAGTGGCCAAAACTGAATGGTTGGCCTTAGTTTTAGTATTAGCCAATTCTAATATCATGTAACAAGGATTTTTGGCAACTTCAGAAGATCAGTGGTGTTTTGGGATTCGAGTAAAAGGGGTAAGTGATTCATTGGTAATCGACCTTAGGCCATTGTATGTGTTTATGTGTTGACCAAATGGTGGCTATGATCTTTTAGGGCCAAATCGACAAGAGTAAAGAGAAGCCTTGGGATCTCGATTCGCTTGATGAAGGATGTATAGTTTATGGTTTATTCGTTTGAGATCGGTATTAATCGTGTGTTGATTAGATATCGTTATGGATGCGAAAGTGCCACCAAGAGGGCAAAGGAAAACTCCCATCCTGAAGTTCAAGAAGAGGTCGGCCAACAATTGTTCGGATTGGCCACCGGGTGTGGGCGCAAGCAGAAAACTATAGGCGATAGCGGTAGTCTCGCTAAACGATAGCGTCGGATCGAGGGTTTAGAGCTTCAGTTATAAGGTGTGTAGTTAGCCATTGTTTTCGATTTGTATGATCTCTGTTATGCTATACGCTTACTAATGAATGCGAGACCATATGTGAAATGGATACCCTTAAGGGTATGATGATGACCAGTTAGTAGCAAATTGGTTAATATGTGATAGTTGATTTTTTAATATGTGAGTATGCCTATGATTGTGAATGACATGCACATGCATCATCTTGTCATTATATCATGTTACATGTGCATGGGTAGGTTATGAAAGAAGGTGCGTGTACTTGAGTACGTGGTTGATGTCGACTTTGTGCTACATCGTGGGTTGGCGCCGATCGAGGTCGCTTGGGATCTTTGCGATCTAGTTCGCGTGGTTACCGGATCGATATCGCTTATGCCATATCGCGGCTTGATGGGTTACTATGTGCCCCATCGTGGTTTGATGTTAGCTACGTGCTACATCGTGGATGGCATTGGTTGCCTTTAGGAGGGAAAAGGAGAGGGTGATTCGATAATCCCCGGTGTGTGGTAGGTCGGACAAGGGGTGTGTAGCAGATGGACCTTAGGATTGGGTTGGATATCATGATTGCATGGTTTTGTTATGAAATGATATGGAAATGGGCCAAGCCCAATATGACATGTGGATAGGTATGTTTTGAGAACATACGTGAAATGGGCCAAGCCCAAAGGATCGGTGGATCGATGAGAAAAGGGCCTAGCCCAAAGGCTTGAATATGATTTGATTGTGGGCCAAGCCGGATCGTGGTAATGTCTATATGATTATGTTTACATGTTGCATTTGATAATTGGGTTGATTTGTGGCTAACATGTGGGTGGATATCGTGGTTTAATTACACATCGAGTCCGTGTGACTCACCCAATTATTTATCCAACATCGCAGTGATTTGTGATTAATGGACCGAGTTGGAGTGGAGACAAAGGTGGCCATGCAAAAGCGATTTTATGCGTAGATGTTTTATTTGATTTAATTATTTTATATCATCGATTTTTGGGTATTGATTTGATGTAATAAGGGCCCTTTTGATTTAAAGTACTTTATTTATTATTGAAGTTTATACTATACTTAGAATTATTTTTACAAATGATTAATATCATACCAACTTATAATAAAGTTTTAATTCAAATCAAGCTTAGATTATTAAATAATTTTTAATGGACACATTTTCCAAAAGTTAACAAAATTTTCAAGTTTATTCCAAAGACAAAAGATTTTTTTTTCAAACGTTTTTCCGCGGTGACATACCAGATCCGGTCAGGACTTGTGGGCCGAGTTTGGAGATGTTACATCAAGCCTTGGCGTTGGCATTTCTTTTTGATTTATTTTTAAGTGGACTTGGACTTTGGCCCACAGATTTATATTTAGTTGTGCATAATGTTAGACACAAGAGGAGCTAGTGGCAAGTGTCATAAATTGGCTGATAGGAGAGCCTGGGTTCGAATCTCATGACAAGGAGGGGAGTGTTTATTTTGTGTACTATACGACCAGGGTTTGTGTTGGATTTAAACTCTACAAGAAGGGATCCCACATCGGAAAGCTAGCAAGAGGGATATATAGAGTTATCTATGAGGAGAGGAAGCATACCTTGGTGGGCCTATGGGCATAGGAGCATTCGGAGCGTGGATTAGCTTCAAACTCCTATTAGGTGTGTAACTCACACCACTCTAGCTATAGAGTGGAAAATGCAGAATGCCAGTCACACGATGATGGTAGCCAGACGAGCGTGCGGGCGCACGTGTGGGAGCTTCGATGCGATAGTCGAGGCCACCATGAGTATACTTGTGGGTTGACGTTGTTTGGGCCACAATGGGTCGAGGGGGCTCGTGGGCCCATATGAATAAATTGTATGATGTGTAGTGGATAGTGAACTGGTTTATGTGAATCTCATATCTGTGGCTAGATTTGGGCTAAATGGGCCACACAAACGTGTGGTCCAGTTGGGCTGCGATTGGGTCCTAGGCCCATTCGCATCGTTATCTCTGTTTAGAATATCTTGGTTTACAAAATTACTGAAATACCCCTGGTTTTCAAAACTATCAAAATACCCCTTTTTGTGAAATTATCGAAATATCCCTGGTTTGTGAAATTATCGACATACCCCTAGTTTGTGAAATTACCAAAATATCCCCAATTTGTAAAATTATCAAAATACCTCTGGTTTGTGAAATTATCGAAATGCCCCTGGTTTGTAAAATTACCAAAATACCCGTGGTGGGTAAAATACTGAAATACCCTTAGTGGGTAAATTATTGAAATACCCTTAGTGGGTAAATTACTGAAATACCCTCATTGGGGAAGATTACTGCCATACCCTAAAGGGTAAATTACTGTTTTACTCTATCGACCAAATTACTGTTATACCCTTAGAGGTAGATTTAGTATGTTTGTATATATTCTGTTTAACTAGTTATGATGGTAATTCAATTCATACATCATTTTGATATGTGTTTGCATATATGACATTTTGTGTGGGATTGGGATATTGATGATCAAAGGAAGTGTTATTCTGGTGGCTCTGCCACAATTCTGTTTGGTGGCTATGCCACGTATATTCTGTTATTCTGGTGGCTTTGCCACAAATTCTGTAATTAGTAGCTTATCTGCCTTATTGGTGTGTAGCGGATGGGTGGGTCGATTTAGAAATTCCTAAAGGTGTGTTGAGCTAGTACGGGTGGTGTGTAGCGGATGGATTATTAGGTTGGGTTGCATACTCTGTTGCATTATCATGCTTATAGGGCTAAGGTCCAGATTATTACTGAATAGGGCTTCAACCTATTCTCGCTCAGATGGGCTTCTACCACCGCTACTACAGATGGTCTTGACTTAGTCTGCTTTTGTATGTTCTCGGGCCCAGTTAATGATCGATTAGGGGATTACACATTGAGTTCTCGTAACTCACACCTTTACTTTAGCCTTGCAGGTGATCCTCAGCATTAGAGGATTTGGAGCTGCGGAGGACTCTGGAGTGGTCATACGTCAGAGTATTTCTTGAACTTTAGTAAATTACGATTTTGCCTTGTTTTAAGGATTATTTTATTTGTGTTTAATATTTTGTAATAAAGCCATTGGACTTAATTTTTCTTTAAAACTTTCATTTCGGTTATTTTTAAACTATTAACGATTATACTCTAAATTTTCTAAAAATGATAAAAACTATTTTCAAAATATCATATTTTCGCAAATCATTGAATCTCATTTCTATTGTAAGAAAAGTTTTCAACAATAACAATAACAATAATGTTTTTACAAGAAAACCAGAAACACAAATCGGTTTTCATAAGCAACAAAGATCGAAGCTTTCAAAAAGAATATGAACTTTTTAACGAAGGCGCAAGTTTTTATACAACCCTTCTATTTGACATGCCAGATCCGGTCATAACATCTAGGCCGTGTTCGGGGTGTTACATTTTATGGTTCAAAGCCCGATTACAAAACTCGGCTATGGAATGAGTTTAATTTTTTTTTTTCAAAATCTGTTTAACCGTTAGTTTAGAAAAGTGATAGTGTTACTCGAATTATGGCACACCGACTCTCCAGCACCAAATCCGTAACTTCCTGATGCTATGATTTGTTGTATGTTGTATTGGATATAGTTATTCTGTGTATTTTTTGTGGATGTGATGCTTAAACTTAAAGTTTGTATTTATTCCGTGCATATTGTGGGAATTATTTGTGTGTGATGTCCATCCGCTCTGATGGATAAATAGTGTGGTGCGCGCTTGTGTTATTAAGATCGAGTCTTGTGAGGCAGAGCGACAGTTAGGTTAGGATGTGCAACGTTTTCATTAGTTGAAAATTTCGAGGACAAAATTTCTTTAAGGGGGTAGATTTGTAACGACCCAAATTTGGGCCTAGTAGAATTGGGCCCATTGGGCCTTGGGCGTGGGAGCGTTTAAAATTTTTTGAGAACGAGAGAATGACATTACTGCAAGTTGGACCTATTAGGTGAGTTATTTTGAAAGTTTAGAGGGCTTCTATGAAGTCCTAGGATCAAACTTGGGCTTTAGGAAAATTTTGGTTTTAGGTGAATAAAACCCTGGGAGTCAGTAAGTAGGCTTTAAGAATAAAATGTGGAGAAAAATGACATAAAAAGAGATTGTGGTGTAGTGGAAAAGTGACGCCACATAAGAGACAAGGAGGTGACGCCACAAAGAAGCAAGGGGTCCAAGGTTCAAGCCTTGGCGCTGGCATTACTTTTTTATGTATTTTTAAGTGAACTTGGACTTTGGCCCATAGATTTATATTTAGTTGCACATGATGTTAGACACAAGAGAAGCTAGTGGCTTAGTGGCAAGTGAAGTGAATTGGCTGATGGGAGAGCTTGGGTTTGAATCTCATGACAAGTAGGAGAGTATTTATTTTGTGGACTGGACGACCATAGTTTGTGTTGGATTTAAACTCTACTGAAGAGGGGATCCCACATCGGAAAGCTAGCAAGAGGGATATATAGAGCTATCTATGAGGAGAGGAAGCATACCTTGGTGGGCCTATGGGCATAGGAGCATGCGGAGCGCGGATTAGCTTCAGACTCCTATCAGGTGTGTAACTCGCACTACTCTAGCCATAGAGCGGTAAATACCAAAATGCCAGTCACACGGTGATGGTAGCCAGACAAGCGTGCGGGCTCACGAATGGGAGCTTCGACACGATAGTCGAGGCCACTATGAGTATACTTGTGGGTTGACATTGTTTGGGCCACGATGGGCCGAGGGGGGCCGTGGGCCCATATGAATAAATTGTATGATTGTGTAGTGGATAGTGAACTGGTCTATGTGAATCTCATATATGTGGCTAGATTTGGGCTAAATGGGCCACACGAATGTGTGGGTCCAATTGGGCCAAAAATGGGCCCTAGGCCCATTCGCATCATTATATCTGTTTAGAATATATTTGTTTACGAAATTACCGAAATACCACTATTTTGCAAAATTATCGAAATACTCCTAGTTTGCAAAATTATTGAAATACACATGGTTTGTGAAATTACAGAAATACCCCCAGTTTAAGAAATTATCGAAATACCTCTGGTTCACAAAATTATCCAAATACCCCTAGTTTGTAAAATTACCAAAATACCCCTGGTTTGTAAAATTACTAAAATACCCTTGGTAGGTAAAATACTGAAATACCCTTAGTGGGTAAATTATCGAAATACCCTTAGTGGGTAAATTACTGAAATACCCTCATTGGGAAGATTACTATCTTACCCTGAAGGGTAAATTACTTTTTTACTCTATCGACCAAATTACCGTTATACCCTTAGAGGTAGATTTAGTATGTTTGTATGTATTCTGTTTAACTAGTTATAATGGTAATTCAATTCATACATCATTTTGATATGTGTTTGCATACATGACATTCTGTATGGGATTGGGATATTGATGATCGGAGGAAGTGTTATGCTGGTGGCTCTGCCACAATTCTGTCTGGTGGTTATGCCATGTATATTATGTTATTCTGGTGGCTTTGCCACAAATTCTGTAATTAGCAGCTTGTCTGCCTTATTGGTGTGTAGCGGATGCGTGGATCGATTTAGAAATCCCCACAGGTGTGTTGGGCTAGTACGGGTGGTGTGTAGCAGATGGATTATTAGGTTGGGTTGCATACTCTGTTGCATTATCATGCTTATAGGACTAAGGCCCAGATTGTTATTGAATAGGGCTTCAGCCCAGTCTGCTTCTTTATGGGCTTCGGCTCAGTCTGCTTCTGTGTGGGCTTCGGCTCAATCTACTTCTGTATGGGCTGGGGCCTAGTTAATGACCGATTAGGGGATTACACACTGAGTTCTCGTAACTTACCCATTTGCTTTAACTGTGCAGGTGATCCCCAGCATTAGAGGATTTGGAGTTGCGGAGGACTCTGAGGTGGCCATATGTTGGAGTATTTCTCGAAATTTAGTAAATTACGATTTTAACTTATTTTAAGGATTATTTTATTTGGGTTTAATATTTTGTAATAAGGCCATTGGAATTAATTTTTCTTTTAAACTTTTATTTCGGTTAGTTTCAAACTATTAGTGATTAAACTTTGAATTTTTTAAGAACGACAAAATTTGTTTTCAAAATATCATATTTTCACTAAATCTCATTTCGATTGTAAGAAAGTTTTCAACAATAACTATAACAATAACGTTTTTACAAGAAAACTATAAAGACAAATCGGGTTTTCATAAGCAACAAAGGTCAAAGCTTTCAAAAAGAATACGAACTTTTTAATGAACGTGCAAGTTTTTATACAACCCTTCTATGTGACATGCAAGATCCGGTCATAACGTCTAGGTCAGGTTTGGGGTGTTACATTTTATGGTATTAGAGATCGGTTGCAAAACTTGGCTGTGGAATGGGTTTAAACTTTTTTTCAAAATCTATTTATCCTTTGGTTTAGAAAAGTGATAGTGTTACTTGAAGTGTGGCACACCGAGTCTCCGGCACCAAATCCGTAAGTTCCTGATACTATGCTTTGTTGTATGCTGTATTGACTATAGTTATTCTGTGTATGTTTTGTGGATGTGATGCTTAAATTTAGAGTTTGTATTTATTCCGTGTATATTGTAGAAATTATTTGCGTGTGGTGTCCATCCGCTCTGATGGATAAATAGTGTGGTGCGTGCTTGTGTTATTAAGATCAGAGTGCGCAGTAATAACGTAGTGTGCTAGGCTTAGATGTGCAACATTTCTATTAGTTGGAAATTTTGAGGACGAAATTTCTTTAAGAGGGATAGATTTGTAACGACTTGAATTTGGGCCTAGTAAAATTGGGCCTATTGGGCCTTGGGCGTGGGAGCATTTTTTTTTGAGAACGAGAGAACGACATTACTGCAAGTTGGACCTATTAGGTGAGTGATTTTGGAAGGTTAGTATAACACCTCAGACCCGACCCAAACACTACTACCGAATTTGGTATGTCACATAAGAAGATTTTTACGAAACTTCACGATCGTCTGAAAATTTTAGAAATCTCTTTTGAAAACTTCAAATTCGATAGTTAATCTGAAACTTCAAGTTTATTTTATAAAAAAATTTATACTTAACGCAAAATCATGCCTTTAGATGACGTTTGAAAATACTTGGTGTTACATTAAGTTAACTTGAGATTGTTGTCTAGTGTCGTTTATAAAATCATTGATTATGGTGTGAGAAAAACTTTCATTTGCTTTTTATAAACAAAACGTCTTATCAATTAATTTATATTTAAAGTGTCTAAATTTAAACAAAAATATACCAAAATAGTAACAAAATCCCCAAAAATTTAAAGTAAATCCAAAGAAAAGTAAAGTTTAATTAAGTAATAACCGTTCATGGCCACCTCGTAGTCCACTTCGGCCCATGTCCACCGAACTAGGAATTACCTACAAAAATTTAAGTAGAATAGGTGAGTCAAGATGACTCAGTATGCAATTAACCCACTCGATCCATACCTGGGCCTAAGCCCCATAAATCAATCGGCCGAAGCCCAAACACCATGGCATAACAGATAGTCAAGGTAATAAACCCAGCCCATCCTAATGTTCCATCCTCTACACTCCGCTCCATAGTCCAACCTCAGCACTCTGGTGGGGATTTCTACAATCAACCCTCCATCCACTACACTCCTCTTTGGTAGTCATACTGACAGTCATGCTGCTCAACATCGATATGATGTGGCCTAGCCACCGAATCAATGTGACCAAGTCAGCGATATATAGATATGGCACCGAGCCATCGAAATAGTGTGACAGAGTCACCGATATACACTACCCCTCTACATCATTATCATTTTCCCGGTCCCATGCGCATGCAAACATAGTGAAATGAACACATCATATAACAGCATCCATAAAATGTTTAAAGCCCATGCATGTTCATACTAAAGATAATATTTATAAGGCATAATCGGGGAATAACTAACCTGGTATTCCGACTCTACCCTCCAAGGGTAACTCGATAGCCATTACCGAATTTTTGGCTTTTGAACAACACATATACTTTTGATAATAAAAAAATAAGGTGTGGGAATTACACACCTGTAAACGCGAAGGACTAAGTACTCCTGATCGGTGGCCCCTCACTATTACGAACCACCATAATTTGTCTATACAGATTTGAAGTCGGCCCACAACCCGGTGGAAAATCCCGAATGGCTAACATTGCACGCCGTTTGAACTTAAGGGCAGGAACTACGAGTCCACCCCCTTTACTTGACTAGCATTCGCATCCGTGAAAGGATCTTGATCGGGAAATTTGGTTAAAGCAATGAAGAAGAAATAGAAATAGATACCGAACCAAAAGAAGCTTCTCACCTTGATCAACGAAAACTGAATGCCCGAAAGTTTTGGTTACAAACCGAATGGGTCCCTAGATAATACCAAGTTAGAACCAATTCTCAAAATAGAACAAGGAAGTGGCCTTTCGGCCAAACAAATGGGAAAGACCCCCTTACCACCCATTCGGCCAACATCCACTTACCACACAACTTTCGAAACCAAAGCTAAGAGATTGATGAGCGGCAAACAAAGGTGACTTGACTACCTTACCCCCCAAAAAATAAGGAGTTTAGAAAAACCATGGATGGTTAAAATCTGACTTAGTCAAGAGAAGAAGAGTAACAAACAAAGAAATAGAGGCATTACCTTCGCTAAAAGAAAAGTCGACTAGAGGGACACAATTCGGCCCCAAAGGTACCACCCTTAGCAAACGGCTACAAGGATTAAAATGGTATGGTGGCTATCGATCAAAGAAAATAAAAAGATTAAAGAGTAGGAGGGTTCGACAATAGTGTGCACAAGAGAAGAAAAGTGAAACAAAAAGGGAGAATAATAACTATAGATTTCGACAAGAAGGATGGAAGCACAAAAAGGAACTAGTGGATGAAGAATAGAGGTAAAAATGTTTAAAGGAGAAAAGTAAAAAATGTCTAAGAAGAAGTCTCAAATGTCAAAAGGATAAAGATGCTAAAACACAAGGGAATTTCGGTATACACACACACAAAGTTTCAGTTCTATACATTTTCCTAAAGACCCTTTGAAAGAAATGGCACATTCACCACCCTTATGACCGAAATGCTCAACAAAGTGCCTAAGAGCTCCAAAAGAAGATTCGGCCCCCTACCTAGGCAAGCTAAAACCGCACATGCACCTCCCCTACACTCCCTTCATTCGGCCACAAATCTCCCTCTCTCCACATCCCATGATTCACTCCCCCCTTTACTCTCTATCTTTCCTTTGAAATCCCCAACAACCTTGACCTATTCAAATTTCCTACAACTTCTCTTGTCCACCCTTTCAAAACAGTTGACCCATTCAACTCCCACTCATCAAAGTCCAAGCCTAATCCACCACCTCTCCATCCTGTCGCCAAAAAGAAACTCCAAAATATGGCATACGTGACTCAAACCTCCACCGTTACTACTCTCCTGTGGCGTCATCCCCCTTGCTCCCTAAGCGTCACTCACCACTCTTCCACACCCCTTTTTGTGACATCAACTACACACAAATATACATAAGACCTACCTACAAGCTCCCCCCTAAAGAGCCTTAAAGTAATAATTTAACCAAGACTCCGGCTCGAACTCGAGCCTTCCTAAGACCCCCAAACACATCCAAATAGTAAGCAAAGAAAGCTAAACACACAGAAACATGAAATGCAGAACCCTCTAACTTGAGATGTTACAGTTTTACCCCCTTAAAGATATTTCGACCTTGAAATTTACTTGGTCAAAAGAGATGAGGGTATTACTGTTTCATCGTATCTTCCGCCTCCCACGTGGCTTCCTCTGTACCTTAATTTTGCCACAAGACTTTGACCAATGGGACTGATTTCCTCCTCAGTAACTTAACATCTCGATCTAAGATCTGCACTAGTTCCTCTTCGAAGGACAGGTCTATTTTTACTTCAATCTCCTCCACTGGCACTATGTGAGACGGATCAAAACGGTAACGTCTCAACATCGAGACATGGAACACATCATGTATCTGTCTTAATTCTGAAGGTAACTCAAGCCGATACACCACTGGTCCCATACGTTTCAATACTCGATAAGGCCCGATGAACTTGGGACATAGCTTGGCCTTTGGTCCAAATCTCAAAACTTTTTCCAAGGCAAGACCTTCAGGAAGACTCGATCCCCCACTGAGAAATCTATATCCTTACACTTCAGATTTGTATTAGATTTCTGCCTGTCAGAAGCTTTCTTCAACCGAGTCTAAATCAATTTAACCTTTTTCTCTTCTGCAATTTATTTCAGACCCAACAATTGTCGCTCCCCAACTCCTTTCAGTAGGTAGGGGTTCGACACCTACGACCATACAATGTTTCGTAGGTGCCATCTGAATGTTGGATTGGTAACTATTGTTGTATGCAAATTCTGCCAACAGTAGAAAATCCTCCCAACTACCCATGAAGTCTATAACATAGCCTCTCAACATGTCTTCCAAGATCTGAATTACCCTCTCTGACTGACCATCAGTCTGCGAATAGAATGCCATGCGGATAGAAGGCTTCCAAAATCGCGACATAAACCTAGGGTCCCTGTCTGATATGATAGACACCGGTACCCCATGCAACTTCACAATCTCTGCCATATACAGCTTATCCAGCTTCTGCAACGTATAATCAACCCGAACAAGTATGAAATAGGCGGACTTCGTCAACCGATCAACAATCACCCATACTGAATCTTTCTTAGTAGGCGTAAGAGGTAGCCTACTAACAAAGTCCATCGTTATCCTCTCCTATTTCCATAGTGGAATCTTTACCGGCTGTAGTAACCCTGAAGGCAACTGATGTTCTACTTTCACCTGCTGACACGTTAAGAACTTACTCAAAACTCAATAATTTTTCGCTTCAACCCAGGCCACCAAAATTGTTCACGCAGATCCCGATACATCTTACTTCCACCAGAATGCATAGCGTATGGGCTACTATGTGCCTTTTGAAGAATCATCTGTCTCAACTCAACATCCTTTGGCATGTATACCTTTCAATGAAAACACAATACCTCGTCACTGTTCAAACTATAATTCTCTACCCCACCATTCTGTACTTGCTAAGTCTATCACTTAAAATATCATCTAATAACTGCTTCTCTTTAATCTGGCTTACCCACGTTGGCCTCACTTGGAGTTCAGCTAGTAAACTCCCATCATCATACAAGCTAAGATGAGCAAACATTGCCCTTAAATCTGATATCACCTTACGACTCAACGCATCCGCCACTACATTAGCTTTACCCGTGTGATACTTGATCGAGCAGTCATAATCCTTCAACAGTTCGATTCACCTTTCGCTGCCTTAAATTCAACTCTTTCTAGGTGAGGAGATATTTCAGGCTCTTATGGTTAGTGTAGATAATGGACTTATCCCCATACAGGTAGTGTCTCCAAATCTTCAGAGTGAACACTACCGCAGCTAACTCCAGGTCGTGTGTGGGATAGTTTATCTCATGTTGTCTCAACTATCGAGGTGCATATGCTACCACATTCCCTCCTTGCATCAACACACACCCTAACCCCATGTGCAAAGCATCACGATAGACAATGAACTCCTTCCCCGTTTCAGGCTGAATCAATACCAGAGCCTCCATCAAAATCTTCTTTAACTTCTCAAAGCTCTCCTATTGCTTGTCAGTCCAAACAAATGGTACCTCTTTTCATAACAGCTTGGTTAAGGGTGCTGCAATCAAGGAAAATCCCTCCATAAATCTTCTGTAGTATCCGGCTAACCCAAGAAAACTTTAAATTTCTACTACAGACTTTGGCGGCTTCCATTCTAGAACAGCTTTGAATTTTCTGGGATCCACCCTAATCCCCTCCGCAGATACAACATGTCTTAAAAAGGTCACTTCCTTCAGTGAAAACTCACACTTGCTGAACTTGGCATACAGTTGCTTCTCTCTTAAAATTTGCAGAACCACCCGAATATGCGAATCATGCTCCTCTTTTGACCTTGAATAAACCAAGATATCGCCTATGAACACTATGACAAATCGGTCCAGATAGGTTTGGAATACCCAGTTCATCATATCCATAAATGCAGCTGGTGCATTTGTCAATCCGAACCACATCACTAAAAACTCATAGTGACCATAACGAGTTCAAAACCCAGTCTTATGAATATCCGTATCCTTGACCTTAAGCTGATGATAACCTGGCCTCAGGTCTATCTTCGAGAAGACTGAAGACCTTTTAAGCTGATCGAACAAATCGTCAATCCTCGACAGTGGATACTTGTTCTTAATTGTCAACTTATTCAACTGGCGGTAGTCAATGCACATACGCAACGGCCTGTCCTTTTTCTTCACGAACAATACCGGTGCTCCCCACGGAGATACACTTGGTCAAATAAACCCACAGTTCAACAGTTCTTGGACCTGAGCTTTAAGTTTTACCAGCTCTTTTGGTGCCATCCTATAAGGGGCGATAGACACCGGAGTCGTGCCTGAAAGTAATTCAATTCCAAATTCCACCTCACGATTTGGAGGCAACCCTAGAAGCTTTTTTGGAAAGACGTCCATGAATTCTTTCACTATTCTAACCTCTTTTACAGTCACCTCTTTTGCATCCAAAGCACTGATAAAAGCTAGAAATGCCTTACACCTTTTTCGAACCATCTTAACAACTCTTAATGCAGAAACCACGTTAGGCAAATAGTTCTTTCTTTCCCCTATCGCAACCACCTCTTTATCCTCTAGAGTTCTTAACACCATTCATTTAGTCGCATAATCCAAATTAGCATGATGTTTAACCAGCCAATCCATGCCTAAGATAAGATCAAACTCACCGAATGGTAATTCAATCAAGTCTACCAGAAATACTACTCCTTGAATTTCTAAAGGCACATCCCTAAATAGCTTGTTTACTACTACGGATTGTCCTAAAGGGCTACCCACGGTCATTTCTCTAGCAACAATTTCAAATTCTATACTTAAAGTCACAGATACAGTACAAGCAACATAAGAATGGGTCGATCCAATATCAATCAAAGTAAGAAATGGCTTATCAACTATAAGGAACGTACTGGTTATGACGTCCGGTACGTCGCCTTCCTCTCGCCGTTGAGTTGCATAGACTAAACTCGGCTTTCTTCCCTCTGCATTACTGACACCACTGCCCAGTGCTCCATAACCACCACCTCTCCATCCTATCGCCAAAAAGAAACTCCAAAATGTGGCATACGTGACTCGAACCTCCACCCTCTCAGCTCCACTATGGCATCATCCCCCTTGCTCCCTAAGCGTCACTCACCACTCTTCCACACCTCTTTTTGTGACGTCAACTATACACAAATATACATAAGACCTACCTACAAGCTCTCCCCCTAAAGAGCCTTAAAGAAAAATTTTAACCAAGACTTTAGCTCGAACCTGAGCCTTCCTAAGACCCCAAAACACATCCAAATAGTAAGCAGAGCAAGCCAAACACACAGAAACATGAAATGCAGAACCCCCTAACTTGGGATGTTACAGTTAGGGGGCTTCTATGAAGTCTTGGGATCAAACTTCGGCTTTAGGAAAATTTTGGTTTTAGGTGAATAAAACCATGGGAGTTAGTAAGTAGGCTTTAAGAATAAAATGTGGAGAAAAATGACACAAAAAGAGCTTGTGGTGTAGTGGCAAAGTGACGCCACAAGGAAACAAGGGGTCCAAGGTTCAAGCCTTGGCGCTGGCATTTCTTTTTGATTTATTTTTAAGTGAACTTGGACTTTGGCCCATAGATTTATATTTAGTTGCGCATGATGTTTGACACAAGAGGAGATGGTGGCTTAGTGACAAGTGGCGTGAATTGGCTGATGGGAGAGCCTAGGTTCTAATCTCATGACAAGTAGGGGAGTATTTATTTTGCAAACTGGACGGCCAGAGTTTGTGTTGGATTTGAACTCTACTGAAGAAGGGATCCCACATTGGAAAGCTAGTAAGAGGGATATATAGAGCTATCTAAGAGGAGAGGAAGCATACCTTGGTGGGCGTATGGCCATAGGAGCATTCGGAGCGCGGATTAGCTTCAGACTCCTATCAGGTGTGTATCTCGCACTACTCTAGCTATGATCGGCAAATGCTGAAATACTGGTAACACGACGATGGTAGCCACATGAGCTTGAGGGAGCACGTGTGGGAGCTTCGACGCGATAGTCGAGGCCACCATGAGTATTTTTGTGGGTTGACGTTGTTTGGGCCACGATAGGCCAAGTGGGCCCATATGAATAAATTGTATGATTGTGTAGTAGATAGTGAATTGGTCTATGTGAATATCATATTTATGGCTAGATTTGGGCTAAATGGGCCACACGAACGTGTGGGTCCATTTGGGTCAATCAGAATGGGCCCTAGGCCCATTCGCATGGTTATCTTTATTTAGAATATCTTGGTTTGAAAAATTACAGAAATACCCCTGGTCTGTGAAATTATCAAAATACCCCTGGTTTGTGAAATTATCGAAATACCCTTAGTTTGTGAAATTATCGAAATAATCTTGGTTTGTGAAATTACCTAAATACCCTTGGTTTGCAAAATTACCGAAATACCTTTGTTGGGTAAATTATTAAAATACCATTGGTAGGTAAATTACTGAAATACCCTTAGTGGGTAAATTAGTGAAATACCCTTAGTTGGTAAATTACTGAAATATCCTCGTTGGGAAAGATTACTGTCATACCCTGAAGGGTAAATTACTACTTTACTCTATCGACCAAGTTACCGTTATACCCTTAGAGGTAGATTTTGTATGTTTGTATGTATTCTGTTTAATTGGTTATGATGGTAATTCAATTCATACATCATTTGGATATGTGTTTGCATACATGACATTCTATATGGGATTAGGATATTGATGATCGGAGGAAATGTTATTTTAGTGGCTCTGCCACAATTCTGTCTGGTGGCTATGCCACGTATATTCTGTTATTGTGGTGGCTTTCACAAATTCTGTAATTAGCAGCTTGTCTGCCTTATTGGTGTGTAGCGGATGGGTGGGTCGATTTAGAAATCCCCACAGGTGTGTTGGGATGGTACGGGTGGTGTGTAGCGGATGGATTATTATGTTGGGTTGCATAGTCTGTTGCATTATCATGCTTATAGGGCTAAGGCCCAGATTGTTACTGAATAGGGCTTCAGTCGAGTCTGCTTCTATATGGGCTTCGACTCAGTCTGCTTCTATATGGGCTTCGACTCAGTCTGGTTTTATATGGGCTAGGGCCCAGTTAATGATCGATTAGGGGATTACACACTGAGTTCTCGTAACTCACCCCTTTGCTTTAACCTTGCAGGTGATCCCCAGCATTAAAGGATTTGGAGCTGCGGAGGACTCTGGGGTGGCTATACGTCAGAGTATTTCTTGAACTTTAGTAAATTACGATTTTGCCTTATTTTAAGGATTATTTTAAGGATTATTTTATTTGGGTTTAATATTATTTAATAAGGGTATTGGACTTAATTTTTCTTTTAAACTTTCATTTCATTTATTTTCAAACTACTAACGATTAAACTCTGAATTTTCTAAAAACGACAAAAAATATTTTCAAAATAACACATTTTCACAAATCATTGAATCTCATTTCGATTGAAAGCAAAGTTTTCAACAATAACAATAACAATAACATTTTTACAAGAAAACCATAAAGATAAATCAGGTTTTGATAAGCAACAAAGCTCGAAGCTTTCAAAAAGAATACGAACTTTTTAACGAACGCAAGTTTTTATACAACCCTTCTATGTGAGATTCTAGATCCAGTCATAACGTCTAGGCTAGGTTTGGGGTGTTACACATGTGGCAAGTTTGAAGGTTTCAAACTTGATATTTTAAGCTGGGGCAAATCTAAGAAGATGTGATATGTAACAACCCGATTTAGGGCCTAGTCAGAATAGTGGTGCGAGACCATAAATCTGAAGTAGAAATATGTGTTTTATGATTTTTACGAGGACTATGATGTGTTTGCATGATTGTGTGAAAATCTCATGAAGAATTTTTATTAAATAGTGATTAAAGTGTCCATTAGGACTAAATTGCAAAGTTTAGAAAATATGAGATTCTAGAAGATTTAAGTATGAAATAGCATCATAAAAATTATTAGAAGTCCTTATTTAGCAATTAGACCATTATATGTTAAGATGGAAAAAAAGGGGCATGGGAAGGAAAAATCTCAAGAAAGGGCTTTAAGGGCATTGTAGTCATTTAGTTAATTAATGAATTAAAATGGGAAAAATAAGCCAAAATTTTGTCCATCTTCTTCCTCTAAGTGTCGAAATTTGCAAGGTGACATAGCTAGGGTTTCTTCAACTTCCAAGCATGATAGTAAATGCATCCTAGCCCCATTTTTAATGTTCTTCGTATTTTTGAGACCCTCGTAGCTCGATTTAGCTAGTTCTAGCTATATTTTGAGTTAGGGTTTATGTTCAAAAATTTACCCATGTATGAATTTCATGTAATTTGATGTTTTATGGAAGAATATGAAAGTTTGATGTATGATAAACATCTTTTTCTAAGTGATTTTCATGAAAAATGCATAAAAAGGACCAAATTTTAAAAGTTGTGAAAATGGCCATACATGAGTGAAATAGTAGAAATTGAAGGCTATTATAATTAAGATAATGTTTCGGCTAGGCTTGAAATACAAGAAAGTTGAATGAAAATCATTTTACGAGCCTAGGAGCAAAAGTGTAATTATGTTAAAGTTTAGGGGCAAAATCGTAATTTTACTAAAGTATGTTTCATGAGTCAATTTAGTCAATGTGAGTATTAATAAAGTGAAATTGCCATTATAGATCAACAAACACGAAGCCCGGATCGAAAGTGAGGCAAGAATAAAGTGTTAGACTAAATCGAACATCTACATGCATTTGGAATACCGAGGTAAGTTTGTGTGAAATAAAGGCTACATATGTTATCGTATTTAAATTTCTTATTATTATGCGAAATGCATATTATTATTTTCTTGAAATTAATTAATGATACCTCGATGAAAAAGTGAAGAGAATATGACAAGTTGATGTCCCGGTTGAAGATTCGAATAACGAGGATACCTATGTCACGACATGAGATAAGGACGGTCATATATAAGACCATGTCTGGGACATGGTATCAACACCGAATGTAGATCCCGTATAAGACCATGTTTGGGACATGGCATCGGCATCGAATAAGGAAGGTCCCGTGTAAGATCATGTCTGGGACATGGCTTTGGCACCAAAGGAAGATAAGATCATGTCTGGGACATGGCTTTGGCACCAAAGGAAGATCTCGTGTAAGACCATGTTTGGGACATGGCATTGAAATCCAACTATGATCTCGTATAAGACCATGTCTAGGACATGGCATCAACATCAAGCTAATAGATCCTGTGTAAGACCATTTCTGGGATATGGCATCGGCATCAAGAGGTGATCCCATGTAAGACCATATCTGCGATATGGCATTTGCATCATGATACATGTATGATGAGATTGAGTATCCTCTTATATTCCAAGTAGTTCAACAGACAAAAGAACTAAGTATGCAAAGATGCTATAGAGTTAGATTATACAAGGATGACAATGAATTCCATTTATTTTAAGGATGATGATGATTTAAGTTTATGTCCAAGTTAGCATAAGTGCTAAATTATGTGACTAAGTGGTACAAGTACCATGAGTAAAATTACAAGTTATGAAACCATAATGTGATGTGTGGTGGTAAGAGTGAGTATGAGTAAGTATGCCTAAACACTTATGAACTTGTGTTGCTATTGCTATATGAGATGAATGGATTTTACCATGAACACTTATGTTGTTATATTAATTCATGCACATTTACTAAGCTATATGCTTACCCCTCTCTTTTCCCTTTTCCTTGTAGTATCAGCAAGCTAGCTTGGGGATCATAGAATGTCGGAGCTTGGATCACACTATCAATCATTCTTTTGGTATAGTAAAGTTGATTTATTTTTGGTATGACATGTATAGGAACTTGGTCATTTTGTATTATGATATATTTGAGAGCCAAAGGGTTGGCTACTAATGTTATATACTCACTTTGTATATGGCCATAGGGAATTGGCCAATATTTGTCAAGTTTCATATTTTAATGATGATAAGTTTTATGAAGGGAAAGTTTATGCAAATGATGAGATAAAATGTGAAGTGTTTGAATGATGATTAGTGGTTCTTTATACGGTATTATTGCCATATCATGTATTGCTTGAGTTGTTATAAGTGTGTTTATGTTTCAGGGTGGCAATTGGCTTGGAAAATAGCCTTCTAATTGTCCACATGGGAAGACACATGAGCGTCTGTCTAGGCTGTGTGACACACGGTCAACCCCCATGGGTGTGCTGATAGGCTGTGTGTAACACCCCAAACCCGGCCCATACGTCATGACCGGATCTAGTATGCTACGGGTTAAATTTTGAAAACTTTGCTTTAAAGGGGTTTTCAAAATCTCAGTTTATTTTAACCGACTAATCATTAATTGTGACATTTTTGAAAGGAACCTTAACATTCGCGTTGAATGTGCTTGAAAAGCCCATTTTCATTTCACTTATAATTAAGACTTTGAAAACATAAGCTTATAAATTGCAACAGAAAAAAAAATATAGATCGATAACCTAAGTTAACAAAAATAATCCCAAAATTAAAACTCAATGAAAACAGAAAACGGCCTATGAAAGTAAAAGATTTGATGGCCCCTCGAGTCCACCTCGGTTCCCATGTCCACGATCTATTGCTCATCTAAAAGTTGGGAAAAATAAAAGGGGTGAGTCACCAAGACTCAGTGTGCAAATCCCGAAAACACGTAAAAGCCTTGAGGCCCACAAACACATTATGGTCCTTGGCCCATACACAATGGCAACAGATTATTTTCATGCAACATGGCCCATCCCAACCCTAGAAGTCCATCCTCTACACACCCCCGCATGAACCATCACACCATGGGGATTTTTACAATCAACCCTCCATCCATTACACACCATATCGACAGCTGTGCTGCCTGTCATAAAGACCGATCACTATGTGACCTATGTGACAAAGCCACCGATCGCTATGCGACCTTAATAATATATTGATAGCTGTGCTGCCTATCATAAAGACCGATCACTATGTGACCTATGTGGCAAAGCCACCGATCGCTATGCGACCTGCTCCCCTTCATCATATCAATCCCATCCCATGCATACATACATGTAAGAATCAGAACATTAAACTACCTAAACAGATCACATACTTTCACATACTTCGATACACATAGAGAAGTTTCTATGATTACGTACCTGGCATCCCTTGCCTACCCTTTCTGGGTAATACGACTGTTCATACAGCCTCATTTTTCGACTTTTAGCCCATAACATATACATAGTACAGTTTAACTAATGTGATAGAGATCTACACACCTGATTACTGACAAGATGATACTGTCTAAGTCGACACTATCATTAGCTGCTACGACTGCTAACAGTCTAAGGTTTTGTTCTGAAGTTGGTCCATAACTCGGTGGCCAATCCCATACTGCTGACACTGCGCGTTTCTTGAACATTGGGGCTGGGACTACAGATCCAACCCCTTCCTTTGATTTGCTGACATTCAAGTCCATGAATGACCTTAGTCAGAGGATACTACAATGATTGCTTAATGAGGCATTAGGTTAAGGCACAATAAGGAAAAGAAACCGATTGAACACTTAGAGAGAATCGAAACCCTTACCCTGAAATCCTAAAAAAGTAATGTGGTTCGAAGGCTAACGATTTCTAGCTTAGAAATCTAGGCGATTAGATCTCCTTCAAATCCCAGAATGTCACCCAAAAAGAACACGAGATCAATGAAAATGTCAAACTAAAGATGGCCTAACAACCAACTAGCCATTCGGCTGTGGTCTCAAAAATTGGAAGAGAAAAAAAAAGAACAGAAGGAATCGGCACTTACCATAACACAGAGAATTCAACAACTCTTAGGGAATTTCGACTTTTGAGAATATCAGAAGGAAAAGATGATCTCAAAAGATCTATGAAGATTCAGCTTTGATGAAGAAATCGAAAAGGAGAAAAGAATAGACAAGGGTATTCAGCTATGGAGATGAAAGCAGAGAAAACAATGGAATTTCATCTTTTGCATAAAAGTGGAGATGAGAGAATAAGATTAGGGTTTGGCTTTTCAATATCAATCGGCTATGGTATGAAAGTGGAGAGGAAAGTAGAGTTAGGACTTTTCGGTTTAGGCAGAAAAGGAGAAGAAGAACCCTTAGTTGTCAAAATTAGGAGGAGAAAAGAAGGGTGAAAGAAAATCAAAAAGCTATGCTTCAGGAAAATAATGAGAATTCGGCACCCCCCTTAGCCCTATGTAGCTATTTTTCCCCTTTGCACTCAGTGTTGGAATTTCGGCCACCATTGTGACCACTAGATAAATCCCAAATTTCCTCCCTTATCTTTATCTGCCACTCATTCTCAATGTCATGGATAACACCACCTCTTCCTTCCTTTATCAGCACATTATCATCATTAAAAAAAAATCCTAATTTCAAGCATCATTGTCATCCCCCTCTACCCATCTAATTGCCAAAAATTAACTAGATTAAATTAAAAAGAATTGGGCTTTATGCAACTTAAATTTGGGCCTCTTCAGCTGACGCCACTTCTCTGCTCTCTCTAAGTAGCGCCACTTTGCCACTGGGCCACAATCCCATTTTGTATTTTAAAACACAGATAACTTCTTTTAAGCCCTAACTTAACAGGCTTTCCACTAGAGTGTCCAAATAGAAAATTCGATTAAGGCCTCGAACCAACTTCGAGCCCACTCTGGACCCCTAAAACATTCTAACAAGCATAGTAGGCACAACCACACACATAGAACGCATAGGCCCATTAATTCAGGATGTTATAGTTCTACCCCCTTAAAGAAATTTCGGCCTCAAAATTACCTAATCAGAATAGATGTGGGTATTACTACCGCATCGCTTCCTTGGGCTCTCAAGTAGCCTCCTCAGAATCGTGATTTTTCCATAGAACTTTAACCAACGAAATTGTTTTCCTTCGTAACACTTTAACATCACGATCCAGGATTTCCACTGGTTCCTCTTCAAAGGATAAATCGGGTCTTACTTCGATTTCCTCCACAACCACCACATGAGACAGATCTGAACGATATCGTCTCAACATAGAAATGTGGAATACATTGTGAATCTGGCTTAGCTCAAAAGGTAGCTCTAGCTGATAGGCTACCGGCCCTACTGGTTTCAACACTCGATAAGGTCCGATAAATCTGGGACTTAATTTACCCTTCCATCCAAACCTCAGCACTTTATTCCATGGCGACAACTTCAAGAACACCTTGTCACACACTGTAAATTCTATGTCCTTATGCTTCAAGTCTGCGTAAGACTTCTGTCGGTCCGACTCTTCCTTTAGTCGAGCTCGAATTAACTCAACCTTCTCCTCTGCCTCGGTAACCAACTCCGGACCCAAAATTTGACATTCCCCTAATTCCGTCCAACAGGTAGGAGTACGACACTTCCGCCCGTACAATGCTTCATAGGGTGCCATTTGAATACTAGACTGGTAGCTATTGTTGTAAGCAAACTCCACCAATGGTAAAACTCTTCCCAACTACCTCTAAAATCAATGACACATCCCCTTAACATGTCCTCCAAGATCTGAATTACCCGCTCAGACTGTCCATCTGTATGGGGATGAAACGCTATATTGAAATCCAACTTTGTACCCAACGCTTGATGCACAGCCTTCCAGAACTGCGACGTGAACCTCGAGTCCCTGTCTGATATGATTGATACTGGTACACCATACAACCTCACTACCTCCGCTATATACAACCTAGCCAGCTTCTGCAGAGAGTAATCGACCCGTACTGGTATGAAATGAGCAGATTTTGTCATGCGATCAACAATCACCCAGACTGAATCTTTCTTAGTAGGCGTGAAGGGTAGCCACTAACAAAGTCCATTGTGATCCTTTCCCACTTCCATTGTGGAATCTTCACTGGCTGCAACAACCTTGATGGTAACTAATGCTCTGCCTCTACCTGCTGACAGGTCAAACACTTACTCACCAATTCAGTTACCTCACGCTTCAAGCTCGGCCACTAAAATTGATCCCGCAAATCCCGATACATCTTATTCCCTCCGGGGTGCATAGCGTATGAACTTTCTTGCGCTTCTTGCATAATCCTATGCCTTAATTCTGGATCTTTTGGCATGCAAACTCTCCCTTGAAAACATAATAGTCCTTCCTTATTCATACTGAAGTCCGTCGATCCATCACTTGATCCTACATGAAACTTCTCCTTTAGCAACTCATCAGTCTACTACTTCTCCTTAACCTGACTGACCCAAGAGGGTTTCACTTGAAGTCCAGCCAATAAGCTCCCATCATTATACAAACTAAGGTGAGCAAACATTGCCCTCAAGTCAGAGATTACTTTGCGAATTAAGGCATCCGCCACCACATTAGCTTTACCAGGATGGTACTCGATCGAGCAATCATAATCCTTTAACAACTCGATCCACCTTCTCTACCTTAAATTCAACTCCTTCTGGGTCAAAAGGTATTTTAGGCTTTTATGATCTGTATAAATAACAGATTTTTTCCCGTACAGATAATGTCTCCAAATCTTTAAAGTAAAAACCACCATTGCCAATTCCAAATCATGGGTGGGATAATTTGCTTCGTGCGGTCTTAACTGCCAGATACATCGCAACAACCTTTCCATCTTGCATCAACACGCATCCTAGTCTCGTGTGTGAAGCATCACAGTAAGTTACGAATTTCTTTCCAGCCTCCGGCTAAATTATTACAGGAGCCTCCATCAAAATCCTTTTCAACTTTTTAAAATTCTCTTGCTACTTACTAGACCAAATAAACGGAACTCCTTTCCATAATAACCTAGTCAATGGTGCCGCGATTAAAGAAAATCCTTCAGCAAACCTTTGATAGTACCCGGCCAGACCAAGAAAACTCTGAATTTCTGCCACAAACCTAGGTGGCTTCCAATCCAACATCACATCAATTTTTCAAGGCTCAACCCTAATCCCCTCTGCCGACACAACGTGGCCTAGGAAAGTAACTTCACTTAGCCAAAATTTGCACTTACTGAATTTGGCATACAACTGCTTCTCCCTCAGAATCTGCAAAACCACTCGCAGATGTGAATCATGCTCCTCTTCTGATCTTGAGTAAACCAAGATATCATCTATAAATACCACGAAAAACTGATCCAAGTAGGGTTGGAACACTCGGTTTATCAAATCCATTAACGACGCTGGTGCGTTAGTCAACCCAAATGGCATTACCATAAATTTGTAATGGCCATAACGAGTCCTGAAAGGTGTCTTATGAATATTCAATTCTTTGACCTTAAGCTGATGGTATCTTGATCTCAAATCTATCTTTGAGAACACTGATGCCCCTTTCAGTTGATCGAACAAGTCATCAATCCTTGGCAACGGATACTTGTTCTTGATAGTCAACTTGTTTAGCTGACAGTAGTCAATGCACATACGCATTGATCCATCCTTCTTCTTAACAAATAACACCGACGCTCCCCAACAGTTAGGTCCTTGGCTTTCAGAGCCCGAACAAACATTAATACCGCCTCGCATCCTTTTCTCACCATCCTTTTCGCTCTTAGGGTAGTCACTACATTTGATAAACAGTTTGAAACACCCCACACCCGGCCCACGAGCCTGGACCGGATTTGGTATGTTCCTAAAGTAAACCGGTTTCAAACACATTCGATACTTAGAGAAAATTTGTAAAATTTTAGAAAAACTATTATTTGAGTTGGGCTTAGATTGAAAACCCATTTATTTAATCTTGTAAATCCAATTCGATGTAACATGTCCAAAATAGTTCTTAGCAAAATATTAAAAAGTAATGTAAAAACAAAGAATAATCCATTTGGGCCTTATGGCCTTATTACATCAAGTAAACCCAAAATAAAATTTAAAAGTATTAAAATTAAATAAAGTTCAAAATTGAATAAATTCTTCAAGTGATGCATGGCCTCCTCATGGTCTACCTACCATTCAAATCACCGATCATCACCGAAAAATAATTCCCACAATGGGGTGAGTCAACAGACTCAATGTGCACACAATACTATCATTCAATAAATCGGGCATTCATGTTCAAATCATCAAGTCCATATAATAACGAAATTGTGATGCAACCCAACCCAAAACCTATAAGCCATCCGCTACTCTCCACCGTACCAACACGCACACCGTGGGGACTACTAAGTCGACCCTCCATCCGCTACTCTCACGTTGTGTCATTAGACACTATTGTAACCGGTTACCAAAATTTCGCAATGTGACCGTAGTCGACATATTTAGTTGGTGAGACCAAAGTCAACACCTTCGTTGGTGAGACCAAGTCAACACCGCTTCTCCCCTTTAACATAAATCCCGAATGCCCCAAAACATGTATATATATATATAGCATAATTTAATTTCATGATCATATTCATATATTCGCATGTTATTAAAATAACATTTTATCACAATCCTATTAGAAGTAGGAAACGTGCCTTGGTACTTTTTGCCACATGTGTGGTACATAGCCACATTCATATTATTATTCATATCGTATATTAAAATATTTAACCATAATATATCGAATAATAGTAAGGGTACACACCTTTTCGCTAATAGGTTCCTTGATTTCTTGAGAATCCGATCTAATTTTTAGATCTATTAATCCCTATATTCGCCCATCCATTAACACATTAATAAACCCCTTTTAAACAAAACCAAATCCTAGTAGGATTTGTAAGGAAAACTCACCTTTGCCGATTTGGTGATTATACAAATCCAAAAGTTTGGGTTTTCCTCTACTTGATATTCTACCAACCCTTGAAGTTCAATATGGTTAGTTTTTCGCTTTTCAAAATTAAGGAATGGATTTAGATACTCACACAACCCTTAGCCAAATGTTTTAGAGGCTTACCTTAGAGATTCAATCCAAAAGTTCCCTTTTGTCTTGAATATCCGTCGAAATCCCTAAAGATCATAGGTTAGATTTGATCTAACTTTGAATAGTTGTAATTGGCCTTTGGCGAATATGTCTTACCTTAATTCCTTGATTTTGAAATCCGAAACTCCCCTTTTGTATTCGACCATAAGACATGGAAAAGGTTATTTCCTTGTTCTTGATTAAAAGATTTAGAAGAACAAAAATTAATTGTTCTTACCTTAGATCCTTGCTCTTTATAATTGATGATGGTAGAAACCTAAGTGGTCATGGTGGATTCGCCATGAACAAGAATGGGGATTAGTATCTTGATTTTGGTAAAAGAAAAGAATGGAAGTTGACTAATCACGATCTTACCCTTTTGATGTTATGGATGATTTCTCCTTTACTTAGAATCGACGAGGATTCGGCTTTGATAGTAGAAACAGAGGAGAAAAGAAAAGAAAAGAAGATGGTTTTTTTTGTTCAAAGAAAATTCGGCACAAGATGGGGAAGAGGGCTATGAAATTTCGGCACACACTAGGAAAGATGAGAGATTGGCCTTGATTTTCCTCTTTTAACTGAACTTGATATGCCAAGAGTCCTTGCCTTGGCCACCACTCCCCCCACAAGTGATAATATTATCACTTTAATTGAATTAGGAGTATATTATCCATCCTTTATCTCCTTAATTATTTTATTAAAAGAAATCCCTTTACTTAACTCTTAATTAAACAAGTTTTAATCGAAGTAAAATTCTTCTTATTCAACATGCTTGTGCCGTCCCACCTCCTAACCTTGGAAGCAAAATAAGGCCTTCATTATTTGCTTCCTGGATGTCTCAAACTCAGGCCCAAAAGCCTCTTGTATTTGGGCCATTTCCTAAGGCCTTTGGTGGCATCTTCAGGCCACATTTCCAAGTCCGTTGTTGGGTCAAATTTCACATGTTTTATATTTTTAGGGTCACTTGGCCCTAAGTTCCCTTTGGGCTCTTAAATTCGGCATTCGGTCAATTTTAAGTTTCCTAAAATTTTCAGCATGACTCAGAATCTTGCCATTTTTCTTACATATCCAAGTTTCCTAAAATGTTCGGTTTCCTAAATGTTTAGGTTTCCAAAATGTTTAGGTTTCCAAAATGTTTAGGTTTCCAAAGTGTCTAGGTTTCCAAAAATGTCTAAGTTTCCAAAAATGTCCAA
Organism: Gossypium rotundifolium; assembly: GCA_025506655.1. Taxonomy (NCBI): domain Eukaryota; kingdom Viridiplantae; phylum Streptophyta; class Magnoliopsida; order Malvales; family Malvaceae; genus Gossypium; species Gossypium rotundifolium. The sequence goes on along the minus strand of CP106731.1, from coordinate 68,922,919 downwards.
GTTTCCAAAAATGTCCATTTCCATTTCCATTTCCATTTTTATGCATTTCTAGGTTTCCAAAAGTATCAAAACTTTATTCATAGAGCTTGAAACTTGTCATTTCATACAATTAAACTGAAATGCATAGGCCTATTCAGGATGTTACGCTTCTACCCCTTAAACAAAATTTCGTCCCCGAAATTTCCTAACTAAAATAGTTGAGGTATTCTTGTCTCATTGCCTCTTCTGGTTCCCATGAAGCTTCTTCCGCTCCATGATTGCGCCATAGCACTTTGACTAGAGGAACTCTTCCTTCGTAGTACTTTCACATCACGTTCTAAGATCCGAATTGGTTCCTCCTCGTATGATAAGTCTGGCCTTAGTTCCACCTCTTCAACCGGTACCACATGAGATGGATCCGATCGATAGCGACGTAACATGGACACATGAAATACGTCATGCATCTGCTGCAATTCTGGTGGCAACTCTAATTGGTATGCCACTGGCCCAACTCGCTTTAGTACTTGATAAGGCCCTATAAATCTTAGGCTTAGCTTTCCTTTGCGGCCAAACCTCATTACCTTCTTCCAAGGTGAGACTTTCAGGAATACTTGATCTCCCACTTCAAACTCTATTTCCTTTCGCTTAAGGTCTGCGTACGACTTTTGCCTATCAGAGGCTTCCTTCAACCGTGCCCGAATTAACTCAACCTTCTCTTCAGTTTCTGCCACCAACTCTGGACCCAAAACTCGACGTTCTCCTAACTCGGTCCAACAAGTAGGTGTTCTACACTTCCTTCCATACAATGCTTCAGATGGTGCCATTCAATGTCGGCTCGATAGCTATTGTTGTAGGCGAATTCACTAAAGGCAAGTAATCTTCCCAACTTCCTCGAAATTCCATTACACGACCTCTCAACATATCCTCTAACACTTGTATAACTCGTTCGACCGCCCGTTCGATTGTGGATGAAAAGTCGAGTGAAGTCTAGCTTAGTGCCTAAAGCTTGATGAAGTGCTTTCCAAAATCGAGACGTAAACCTTGGGTCTCTATCGAGATGATCGACTTGGTACTCCATGTAATCTCACAATTTTCGCCACATACAACTTAGCCAACTTCTGAAGAGAATAATCCATTCTGACAGGGATAAAGTGTGCGGACTTGGTCAAACGGTCCACTATTACCCATACCGAGTCCTTCTTAGTAGGCGTAAGGGGAAGCCCACTAACGAAGTCCATGGTGATTCTTTCCCACTTCCATTGGGGAATTTCGATTGGTTGGAGCAATCTCGATGGAACTTGATGTTCACCTTAACTTGTCGACACGCCAAACATTTCCTCACGAATTCATCACTTCGCTTGGTCGGACCACTAAAATTGTTCCTTAGATCTCTATACGACTTGATGCCTCCGGATGCATGGCATAGGGGCTACCATGCGCTTCAAGAATCTTTTGTCTCAACTCCTTATTCTTCTACATCTGAGACTTTACCCTTGTAGCACAATACTCCTTCATTGTTGACATCATAATCCTCTAATCCCCTTGCGCTTTTGTCGCAACTTAATACTTAAGTCATCATCAGACAACTGTCCCTCCTTCACTTCCTTTAGCCATGTGGGCCTGACTTGCAACTCTGCCAATAGGCTTCCATCATCATATAGACTTATATGAGCGAACAAGGCCCGTAGATCCGATACAACCTTCCGACTTAGGGCATCGGCTACTACGTTCGCCTTGCCTGGATGATACTCTATCGAATAGTCGTAGTCCTTTAGCAATTCCACCCACCTTCGTTGCCTCAAGTTCAACTCCTTCTGAGTTAATAAATACTTAAGGCTCTTGTGGTCTGTGTAGATAACTGACCTTTCTCCATAAAGGTAGTGCCTCCAAACCTTAAGGGCGAAAACCACCGCTGCTAGCTCTAAGTCATGAGTTGGGTAGTTAAGCTCATGAGGCCTTAGTTGCCGAGACGCATAAGCGACTACTTTGCTATCTTGCATTAGCACACGCCTAACCCGTGTCATGAAGCATCACAAGACACCACAAATTCCTTTCCCGCCTCCTACTGAATTGACACTGGAGCCTCTCACAAGACTTTCTTAAGCTTTTCAAAGCTCTCTTGCTTTATTAGTCCATTCAAGGGTACTTCCTTTCTTAGTAACTTGGTTAAAGGCACGGCTATTGACGAGAATCCTCCACGAACCTTCTGTAATAGCACCGCCAAGCCTAAGAAACTTCAATTTCACCCACGCACCTAGGTGGCTTCCAATCCAACATCGCTTGATCTTCCTAGGGTCCACTCTTATTCCTTCATGATACCACATGCCCTAAGAATGCCACCTCCTAAGCCAAAATTCACACTTGTCAATTTGGCATGAGCTTCTTCTCCTTAACACTTCCAACACGACTCTGAGATGCTCATCATGCTCCTCCTCCGACTTGAATACACCAAAATATCATCGATGAACACGACAACGAATCTATCCAAGTAGGGTTGGAAAATCGATTCATCATGTCCATGAACGTGGGTATGGCGTTTGTCAACCCAAACGGCATCACCACAAACTCGAAGTGACCATATCTTGTCCTAAAAGCGGTCTTATGAATATCAGCCTCCTTCACCTTCAACTGATGGTATCCCGACCGTAAATTGATCTTTGAAAACACTGCGGCTCCCTTCAGCTGATCGAACAAGTCCTCGATCCTTGGCAAGGGATACTTGTTCTTAATGGTCGACTTATTTAATCGACGGTAGTCTATGCACATACGCATAGTTCCGTCCTTCTTCTTCACAAATAAAACCGGTGCTCCCCACGGAGACACACTGGGTCGGATGAACCCACGGTCCAACAGCTTCTTATGTCGAGCCTTGAGCTCCACTAACTCTTTTGGTGCCATTCGGTAAGGAGCGATTGACACAGAGTCATCCCCCAGAATAATTCAATCCCAAATTCGACCTCCCCGTCTGGGGTATTCCCAGAACTCCTCCGAAACACATCTACAAAGTCCCTTCCGTCCCTAACTCCATTAACACCTTCCTCCTTCCCACCTATCGCACTTACAAAAGCTAAGAACGCTTTGCAACCTTTCTTAACCATCTTCTCGACCTTCAAGGTCGAAACTACATTAGATAAATAATTCCTCCTTTCTCCGATCATTATTACCACTTCATCCTCCGGTTCTTAATTCCATACGTTTAGCCGCACAATCCAACACACTCGGTGTTTCACTAACCATCCATTCCAAGTATAAGCTCAAACTCTCGAAAGGTAACTCCATTAAGTCCGCTTTCGAAAGCTCACTCCACGAATCTCTAGGGTACATTCCGAAAGATCTTGTCTACCACTATAGTTTGGCCTAATGGGCTTACTACACATCGCCCTATCGAGAGTTCGAGTCTAGGCCTAATGTTTTCACTACACTACTTGCAACATAAGAATGGGTCGAGCCCACATCGATCAAAGCAAAGTAGGGTTTGTCAAAATAAAGAACGTCTGGGTTATTACGTCCGTGGCGTCTCCATCTTCCCTTCTACGAACCGCATAAACCAAACCCGGTTGTCTTGCATCAAGATTAGTACTACCTCTACCAGTGTTCCACGGCCTCTGCACTACCACTACCACGGTTATTCAACCACGACCCGCTGAGGTTCTTTGTCCGCCTCTACCGTCCCGGCTAACATTTTGAACTCTTGGTCGGCCTTCGTCCGGTTGTTTGGGGCGCCCTTAAACATATGATCCTTGGACCCACACCTATAGCATGCTCCTATCTTTTCCAACACTCCCTAGATGCCTCTTCCCACAATACTCACACGGACGAATCGCCACGGTACAAATTTTGTTGATTCTGGGCCCATCAACCCGAGGCCTCTTGTAACCCTTTCCCGATGACCCAAACCCTCTTTTGGTCTTATTCTTGTCCACTGGTCCGCTTAGTAGCATCCTTAATCCCCTCGCCACCTTGGCCTTTTCTACCAAAAAGAGAATTCCGCTCCGATGCGGTGCTATTAATATCTTAGGTCATTTCTCGGCCGTCCTCAAAATGAACACGCGTTCATGCTCGATTGCCACTACCCTCGAGCATAGCGGCTCAACCTCGAAATTTCGCCTCATATTCTCATGCGACGGACTTACTCCCTTGTACTAACCCTAGAAAAGCCTTTCTCTGCTCATCATCAGATACCGGTTCCCACATACTTCTTCTGAAAGGCCTCTTTAACAAATTCCTAGGTCAGGTTTTCAGCTACGGTACCATCACGAATGGTCAACCACCATTGATACGCTTCATCACGTAACAATGCTACCATCCCTTCAGCTTTTCCTCTGAGTCGATCAAGCTCATCCATGATGCGTTCGTTGTTTCTAACCAAGACTCAAATTGCATTAGGTGCCACATTGGATACTCTCGAAACATTTCGCTTCCATTAGCTCGAGTCGTTCAGTACCGACTTCGATTTCCTCCATTTCCTCCCGCACCTACCACCAATTCCAAAACTTCGCAGAGCGACTGCGACATGCCTCTTCCCCGTTCGAGCCTCGCCGCTCAACATTGACAAATGGGGTGGTGGTGGCGGTGGCATCTCATTGTCGGACCCTTGACCCGACCTAACGGGTTCCGACACGGTCATCCTTCCTCTTCCTCGACCACGACGACCACGTCCTCTAGAGCTCATTTTCTAGCGACGAGATCTGATTAAGGAATTTTATGTATTAGTCATTGTTCCACTTGTTTATCGAAGAAGTTTTATGAAAAAGAATTTAAGAGTGGTTCTTTCGTATCATAAAACACACGGTCTTTTCATTCATCCATTCATCCATCAAACAAATATGAACTTCCGCTCATTCGGAGAAACGCTTGTAGTTTTTGTTGTTTGTTGTTGTTTTCCACTACCCGGGGTATTTTCGTAATTTTGTCCTACTGGTATTTTCGAAAATTTTTTTTTCGTAAGAAAATGTTTCTGGTGTTTTTGTCAAAAGTATATTCGAAGATTTGAAGTCTTGGTAATTTAGGAAAAATTTCAAAATTTAGGGTATTACTTAATTTTCGACCTCGTGGGTATTTTGGTAATTTTTCACAAATCGAGTAAATTTGAAAATGTTAGTAAATTTTGGGGTATTTCAAAAGTTGTAAAACTTTGAGGGTTCTTTTCAAAGTTGTTCTTTCAAAGATGGGGATGTTGCGTAAATTTGAAAATTAGGGCCATTTTGGTAATTTTGTAAGTTAGGGCAATTTTGTAATTTTTCCCAAAATCATGGTATTTTGGTATTTTAAAAATTAGGGTTTTTTTGAATGTTTATGAAATCATGAAATTTTGGTAAAGTTATTGAGTAGTTGAATATTTTATAAGCCAAGGGCGTTTTGGTAATTTCACCCCTAAGGGTATTTTTGTAATTTTCGTAAATCAAGAGTTTTTTCAAAAAAATGTTGTAAAAATAGTTTTCTCCGATTTAAAAGAAAGTTTTAAAAGTTTGAAAAAACTAGGGTTTGTTGTTTTGTTCTCTTTTTTTTTAAACATGGCTAGTTCCTTTTCGGGTTTTAGTCGTTATGTTTAGCCTATAACCGAGCCCTCTTGGTCGTGGTGAACCAAAGCTACGCACTGTGCGTGATTCGTGTGGAGAGGAGGTGAGTCACGGATCGCTTAAATACCAAGCTCCCACCAAACCATTCCTAGACATGCGCATGAGGTTGCCACACCACCGAGCCCTCCGAGTTATGGTGAACCGGCTACGCACTGTAGGATTCTTGGGAAGAGGAGGTGAGTCACTAGGACCTTAAATACCAAGCTCTTTCGGATCCAATCCTAGACATGCGTGCAAGGGTTACCACACCACTAGCTCAATGACTTAGCCATAGGTTGGTTCAGTGTATTAAGTCTTATGTATCTGTGTTTGAGTAGACTAATCCTAGGGTTCAAGTTCCTATCATTCTATTCTACGTTCCATGCCTTTTCTACCCTTATATAAATCACGTAATCACACATATAGTTAGGGTACTTACCGGTGGATCATGGGTTTGAGACTTAGGGGCCATGCCAAAAGCCTCGCTTATTTTCAAGGAAAATCATTTGGCTCGCTTTGAAAGCGTTTTGGCCTGAGCCCACAGTAGAGAGTTTAAAACTGGCTCGATATTAAATCGAACATTTCACACCCTACCCCACGAGCCTGGGACGGATTTGGTATGTTCCTAATGTAAACCGATTTCAAACACATTCGATACTTAGAGAAAATTTGTAAAATTTTTAGAAAAACTATTATTTGAGTTGGGCTTAGATTGAAAACCCATTTATTTAATCTTGTAAATCCAATTCGATGTAACATGTCCAAAATAGTTCTTAGCAAAATATTAAAAAGTAATGTAAAAACAAAGAATAATCCACTGGGCCTTATGGCCTTATTACATCAAGTAAACCCAAAATAAAATTTAAAAGTATTAAAATTAAATAAAGTTCAAAATTCTGAATAAATTCTTCAAGTGATGCATGGCCTCCTCATGGTCTACCGGCCCGGTCCGTCACTGATCATCACCTGAAAAATAATTCCCACAATGGGGTGAGTCAACAGACTCAATGTGCACACAATACTATCATTCAATAAATCAGGCATTCATGTTCAAATCATCAAGTCCATATAATAACGAAATTGTGATGCAACCCAACCCAAAACCTATAAGCCATCCGCTACTCTCCACCGTACCAACCTCACACACCGTGGGGACTACTAAGTCGACCCTCCATCCGCTACTCTCCACGTTGTGTCATTAGACACTATTGTAACCGGTTACCAAAATTTCAAGAATGTGACCGTAGTCGACATATTTAGTTGGTGAGACCGTCAACACCTTCGTTGGTGAGACCGTCAACACCGTTCTCCCCTTTAACGTAAATCCGAATGCCCCAAAACATGTATATATATATAGCATAATTTAATTTCATGATCATATTCATATATTCGCATGTTATTAAAATAACATTTTATCACAATCCTATCGAAGTAGGAAACGCACCTTGGTACTTTTTGCCACATGTGTGGTACATAGCCACATTCATATTATTATTCATATCGTATATTAAAATATTTAACCATAATATATCGAATAATAGTAAGGGTACACACCTTTTTAAGCTTAATAGGTTCCTTGATTTCTCGAGAATCCCGATCTAATTTTTAGATCTATTAATCCTATATTCGCCCATCCATTAACACACATTAATAAACCCTTTTAAACAAAACCAAATCCTAGTAGGATTTGTAAGGAAAAACTCACCTTTGCCGATTTGGTGATTATACAAATCCCGAAAGTTTGGGTTTTCCTCTACTTGATATTCGGCCAACCCTTGAAGTTCAATATGGTTAGTTTTTCGGCTTTTCAAAAATTAAGGAATGGATTTAGATACTCACACAACCCTTAGCCGAATGTTTTAGAGGCTTACCTTAGAGATTCCGAATCCCGAAAGTTCCCCTTTTTGTCTTGAATATCTGTCGAAATCCCTAAAGATCATAGGTTAGATTTGATCTAACTTTGAATAGTTGTAATTGGCCTTTGGCCGAATATGTCTTACCCTAATTCCTTGATTTTGAAATCCCGAAACTCCCCCTTTTGTATTCGACCATAAGACATGGAAAAGGTTATTTCCTTGTTCTTGATTAAAAGATTTAGAAGAACAAAAATTAATTGTTCTTACCTTAGATCCTTGCTCTTTATAATTGATGATGGTAGAAACCTAAGTGGTCATGGTGGATTCGGCCATGAACAAGAATGGGGATTAGTATCTTGATTTTGGTAAAAAGAAAAGAATGGAAGTTGACTAATCACAGATCTTACCCTTTTTGATGTTATGGATGATTTCTCCTTTACTTAGAATCGACAGGGATTCGGCTTTGATAGTAGAAACAGAGGAGAAAAGAAAAGAAAAGAAGATGGTTTTTTTTGTTCAAAGAAAATTCGGCACAAGATGGGGAAGAGGGCTATGAAATTTCGGCACACACTAGGAAAGATGAGAGATTGGCCTTGATTTTCCTCTTTTAACTGAACTTGATATGCCAAGAGTCCTTGCCTTGGCCACCACTCCCCCCACAAGTGATAATATTATCACTTTAATTGAATTAGGAGTATATTATCCATCCTTTATCTCCTTAATTATTTTATTAAAAGAAATCCCTTTACTTAACTCTTAATTAAACAAGTTTTAATCAAGTAAAATTCTTCTTATTCAACATGCTTGTGCCGTCCCACCTCCTAACCTTGGAAGCAAAATAAGGCCTTCATTATTTGCTTCTGGATGTCTCAAACTCAGGGCCCAAAAGCCTCTTGTATTTGGGCCATTTCCTAAGGCCTTTGGTGGCATCTTGAGCCACATTTCCAAGTCCGTTGTTGGGTCAAATTTCTGTGTTTTATTTTTAGGGTCACTTGGCCCTAAGTTCCTTTGGGCTCTTAAATTGACATTCAGGGGTCAATTTTAAGTTTCCTAAAATTTTCACACTCCAGAAACTTGCCATTTTTCTTACATATCCAAGTTTCCTAAAATGTTCGTGTTTCCTAAATGTTTAGGTTTCCAAAATGTTTAGGTTTCCAAAATGTTTAGGTTTCCAAAATGTTTAGGTTTCCAAAATGTTTAGGTTTCCAAAGTGTCTAAGTTTCCAAAAATGTCTAAGTTTCCAAAAATGTCCAAGTTTCCAAAAATGTCCATTTCCATTTCTATTTCCATTTCCATTTCCATTTTTATGCATTTCTAGGTTTCCAAAAGTATCAAAACTTTATTCATAGAGCTTGAAACTTGTCATTTCATACAATTAAACTGGAAATGCATAGGCCCTATTCAGGATGTTACACAGTTCCCCCTTTCTCCTATCACCAACACTTCACCACCCTCGGGGGTTTTCAACACCATATGCTTAGCTGCACAATCTAAATTAGCTTGATAATTCACCAGCCAGTCTATGCCTAATATTAAGTCAAACTCCTCGAACAGTAATTCCATCAGATCCATCTGAAAAATAATTCCCTGAACTTCTAAGGGTACCTCCCGATAAAGTTTATCTACTACCACCGATTGTCCTAATGGGCTAATTATAGTCATCGCCCTAGGGGTAATCTCAAAATCTAAACTTAAAGTTCCAGACACACTACTAGAAACATATGAATGTGTTGACCCAATGTCAATCAATGCAGTGTAAGGCAAACCAAATATTAAAAACGTACCGGTTATAACATCTGGTGCGTCAGCCTCCTCACGACGTTTGGCAGCATAGACTAACCCTAACTGTCTCGCCTCAGTGTTTTCTGCCCCTCGACCTGGTGCTCCACGACCCCGACCGAAATCGTTACCACCTCTAGCTAGACCACGACCCCTCTACGGCTGCTAACCTCTTCTACCTGGCTGAGTATTTCCCTGCCCTACGGGTCCTACATCGCTCCGTGGCTGTGGACAATCTCTAATTTGATGGTCCAAAGATCCACACCTAAAGCACTTTCCACTGCCTGCCTAACACTTAACTACATGGAATTTACCATAGTGAACATACCTCCGTGTGCAGTTAGCAAGAGTCTCCCCACCCGTTCGCCCATCCAACCTGTGTCTTTTCTCGAAATACGCCCACCGCTTGCTCTAGACGATCCAAAATTCCTCCTACTTCCACTTCTATCTTTTTCCGATTTAGCTTTTCCATTCGCTTTCTAAAGTAATCTCAGGTGATACGATCAACCATTGTACCATCCTTAACCGTAAGCCACCATTGATAAGCTTCGTCCCGGAGAAGGGACACTACTCCTTTCAACTTTTCTTCTTCCATGAAATCTAGATCATCCATCATGTGTTCGACCACCTCTAACCAATACTCAGCTATACTCGAGGCAATACCAGAAATTCCCCTAAACACTTCTACCCCATTAGCTCTAAGTCGCTCTGACACAGATTTTCGGGCTCCTATGCCTATGCCTGCCCTAGCAACCCTCTCTAACACCCATAACATCGCTTGAGATACTGCATCATCTCCGATCGTCTAATCCCAAAATTTTGCCTCCACAATTGGTGGCACTGGTACCTCATTCCCCAACTCGTGACCAGACCCTATCCGTTTCGACACAGTAATCTTGCCTCTACCTCAGCCACGCACACCATGTCCTCTAGTGCTCATTCTACCGATTCGCGTTTATCTGATTAGGAATTTTATGAATTATTAATTTCTTCCACTGATTAATAGCGAACAATCTTATGGAAAGTAGTTTAATTAGTAGTTCTTTCGAATTCAAACTCTATCTATAAGGTTTAGTTCTCAGGTCTGTATTTCCTAGCTCTAGAATACACATACATTCAACCATCACACATCAGCATACAAGTAGCATCCATGAACTCACATTCGTCACATAGGGGTATTTTCGTCATTTCACTACCTAGGGGTATTTTCATAATTTCATCCTACAGGGGTATTTTCATAATTTTCCAAAATAGGGTATCTTAGTGGTTTTACAAAATAGGGGTATTTTGGTAATTTTGTAATCCGAGGGTATTTCGATAATTTTTACAAATTTTGGTAATTTTTACAAATCCAGGGTATTTTGAAAATTTTACAAAACTAGGGATATAAGTAATTTTACAAAAATAGGGTGGTTGGTCCCTTTTGGGTTTTAGTTATAAATTTTGGCCCGTCAACAAGCCCTCTCGGTTAGAGTGAACAAACATTACGCACCAGGTAGGATTCCAGCGAAGAGGATGTGAGCCGCTAAGGCCGCTTAAATACCAAGCTCTCCCTGGATCCAATCCTAGACATGCGTATGCCTGTTACCACACCCTAACCCTGTGACTTGTTCACAAACATGTTTAATTAGAAATTAAGTCTTATGAGATTTGAAGAATTGTTTATACTAAACCTAAAGTCCATAATCTCTAGCACACTATCCTACATCCCTATAGAGCCCATCAAGCCCAACATGCATATCACATAATGAGTTTAGAAAACTTACATGCGTGGATCGGTGTCGGTGAACTCATATCTCAACCGAATTTTAAACTTACATCACTTTTACGAATCACTCTACCCATTTCACGACTGAGTTTTAAACACTCGATACCTAAATGTAACACCCTAATCACGGCCCATATGTCATGACCGGATCTAGTATGCTACGGGTTGAATGTTGAAAACTTTACTTTAAAGGGGTTTTGAAAATCTCAGTTTATTTTAATCGATTAATCATTAATTGTGACATTTTTGAAAGGAACCTTAACATTCGCGATGAATATGCTTGAAAAGCCCATTTTCATTTCACTTATAACTAAGACTTTGAAAATATAAGCTTATAAATTTTAACATAAAAAAAATATAGATCGATAACCTAAGTTATGGAGGCCTTATTACAAAAATAATCCTAAAATTAAAACTCAATGAAAAACCAAAAACAGTCTATGTAAATAAAAGACTTGATGGCCCCTCGAGTCCGTCTTGGCTCCCATGTCCACGATCTACTACTCATCTGAAAAGTTGGGAAAAATAAAAGGGGTGAGTCACCAAGATTCACTGTGCAAATCCCAAAAATACATAAAAGCCTTGAGGCCCACAAACACATTTGGTCCTTGGCCCAGACAAAATGGCAACAGATTATTTTCATGCAACATGGCCCATCCCAAACCTAGAAGTCCATCCTCTACACACCCCCGTACCAACCATCACACCATGGGGATTTCTACAATCAACCCTCCATCCGCTACACACCATATCAACAACTGTGCTGCCTATCATAAAGACCGATCACTATGTCACCTATGTGACAAAGCCATCGATCGCTATGTGACCTTAATAATATATCGACAGCTGTGCTGCCTATCATAAAGACCGATCACTATGTGACCTATGTGGTAAAGCCACCGATCGCTATGCAACCTGCTCCCCTTCATCATATCAATCCCATCCCATGCATACATACATGCAAGAATCAAAACATTAAACTACCTAAACAGATCACATACTTCCACATATTTTGATACACATAGAGAAGTTTCTATGATTACGTTCCTGGCATCCTTTGCCTACCCTTTCTGGGTAATACGACTGTGATAGAGATCTACACACCTGATTACTGACAAGACGATACTATCTAAGTCGACACTATCAGTAGCCACTACGACTGCTAATAGTCTAAGGTTTTGTTCTGAAGTCGGGCCACACCCTAGCGGCCAATCCCGTACTGCTAACACTACCCGTTTCTTGAACTTTAGAGCTGGGACTACAGATCCAACCCCTTCCTTCGATTTGTTGACATTCGAGTCCATGAATGACCTTAGTCAGAGGATACTATAATGATTGCTTAACGAGGCATTAGGTTAAGGCACAATAAGGAAAAGAAACCGATTGAACACTTAGGGAGATTCGAAACCCTTACCTTAAAATCCCGAAAAAGTATGTGGTTCGAAGGCTAATGATTTCTGGCTTAGAAACCTAGGCGATTAGATCTCCTTCAAATCCCGAAATGCCACCCAAAAAGAACACAAGATCAGTGAAAATGTCAAACTAAAGATGGCCTAACAACCAACTAGCCATTCGGACCGTGGTCTCAAAAATCGGAAGAGAAGAAAAAAAATAGAAGGAATCGGCACTTACCTTAACACAGAGAATTCAGCAACTCTTAGGGAATTTTAGCTTTTAAGAAGATCAAAAGAAAAGATGATCTCAAGAGATCTATGAAGATTCAGCTTTGATGAAGAAATCGGTAAAAGAATAGACAAGGGTATTCGACTATGGAGATGAAAGAAGATAAAATAATAGAATTTTGGCTTTTGCATAAAAGTGGAGATGAGAGAATAAGATTGGGGTTTCGGCTTTTCAATATCAATCGGCTATGGTATGAAAGTGGAGAGGAAAATAGAGATAGGAGTTTTCAGTTTAGGCAGAAAAGGAGAAGAAGAACCCTTAGTTGCCGAAATTAGGAGGAGAAAAGAAGAAGTGAAAGAAAATTAAAAAGCTATGCTTCAGGAAAATAATGAGAATTCGGCACCCCCTTAGCCCTATCTAGCCGTTTTCCCCCTTTGCACTCAGTGTTGGAATTTCGGTCACCACTGTGACCAGCAGATAAATCCTAAATTTCCTCCCTTATCTTTATCTGCCACTCATTCTCAGTGTCATGGATAATACCACATCTTCCTTCCTTTATCAGCACATTATCATCATTAAAAAAAATTCTATTTTCAAGCATCATTGCAGTCCCCCTCTACCCATCTAATTGCCGAAAATTAACTAGATTAAATTAAAAAGAATTGGGCTTTATGCAACTTGAATTTGGGCCTCCTCAGCTGACGCCACTTCTCTGCTCTCTCTAAGTAGCGCCACTTTGCCACTGGGCCACAAGCCCATTTTGTATTTTAAAACACAGATAACCTCTTTTAAGACCTAACTTAACAGGCTTTCCACTAGAGTGTCCAAACAAAAATTTGATTAAGGCCTCGGCCCAACATTGAGTCCACTCTGGACCCCTAAAACATTCTAACAAGCATAGTAGGCACAACCACACACATAGAACGCATAGGCCCATTAATTCAGGATGTTACACTATGTGTCCCTTACACCAAATTTACAAGATTTCAATTCATCACACGGGCCAGCACACTGGCATGTGCCTAGGCAGTGTGCCCCTTGAGAAGTTACTGACGTCATAAACAGAATGCTAAGGTCTTCACACACGGGTGAGGACACGAGCGTTTCTAGGCCGTGTGAGAGACACGGCCATTGACACGGGCGTGTGTCCAGCCATGCGAAAACCCCTGTAGGTTCAAAATAAAAATTAAATTCCACACGGGCAAGGGACATAGGCGTGTGTTACTAGATGGCCTGCCCACACGGGCATGTGGCCCCTGTTTAGGTAAAAATTTTCTAAGAGCGTAAAAGTTTTCAGATTAATTTCGAAACCTCTTGTAAGTATGTTTAGGGCCTCATACACCCATAATAAGGATGTTATGAATATGAATGAAAAGCTTTAAGTTTGAAAAGAAATTTTATAGCCTGATAATGTATATTTGAGTAAGTTAAGTCCGGTAATGCCTCGTATCTTGTTCCAGCGTTGGGCACGGGTAAGGGGTGTTACATGATAAGTGGAGGGGTTTGAATGCAAATTCAAGGAGTCTTCAAGGGCTATTTTGCAAGCCAAATAATCAGCCAAGCAAGCGATTAGGTCAGCATGTGGGATGGTTTTCGGCAGCTCAGTGCTCGGTTGGATCGGTTTTATTGGTTCAGCTCAACTGAGCCTTTTTTCATAATTAATTATTAATAATTATTTAAACCAAAATTAATTAAATTAAAATTAAAATTAATTATGTTATGAATTAATATTCATAATTTGGACCGTCTTAGGCTAAAAAATTAATTTTCCTTGATGATTCAAAAATCGCTTCTCGGTTTTGTGCTTATAGTGGTGTCTGCCAAGCCAATTTTTGCCCTTTGTGCAAATCTATTGAAAATGATCAAAATTAATCAAAATTTATAATAAAATTAATTAAAATTCAACATGTTAATAATTTAAGTACAATTTAATTATTTTATAAATATTATATTTTTTACAAGAATTTTATCGAAATTGCATGAATTTGAGTTGAAAATGGCATGAAAAAGTGAGTATATTTTCATGTTTCGAGCTGCATATAGTGACTTCTTTTTCTTCTTTAGAGTTTTAGCACCCTTAGATTGAATATGACCATATCCCAAACATTTATAGTGTAACAACCCAATTTTAGTTTGTGTCAAAAAGGTAATTTTAAAATTGAATTTTGTAAAATGAGTCAGTGGAAGAAGGATTTACGCATTTAGTATGAAAATGTATTAGTGGGCATTCAAGTTATTAAATCAAGAAAATCATTAATTAAAGTACAAGGACTAAATCGTAAAAATTCAATCACTATTGGGTTTTAATTTAGAAAATGCATAGGGTGAATGTAGAAATTATGCTTGGGACCTAATGATTATTTAACCATTAGTAAACTAGGTTAGTGGCATGTTATGAGTAAATCCACCATCATCATCATCTTCATTATTTATAATATATAAAATGACCTTAAGTTAATTGGTTAAATTAATATTAATTAACCTTAAAATTTATCTTTAATATAAGTATAAAACCAAGTTAGCGGGAGAGAAAATGGATGGTCATGTTTCTCATTGGTGTTTTTTGTCCCTTGCTTAAGAAAAAGAAAGAAAATTTTGCTAAGTTTCTACAAACATTCGACGATCAAATTAGGTAAGGTGATTAAGCTTTTTCTTTGTACAAATATTTGATCATCTAAGCTTGATTTTTCATACCCATGCTTTAGATTGCTAAGCTAATGAGTTTTATTCAAGTTGCCATTAAAGGATTTAGTGAGCTTTAAGCTTGATTTTGGTGAGATTGCTTATTATAAGCTTAGACTATGTTAGGACTAAGATAAAAAGTAGTGAAAAGTGTTGGATTTCATTAGAAATTCAACTAAACACTATAGTAATTTTTATGAAATTGGGAACTAAATTTAATAAAATTAAAGTTGTTGAAATTTTATGTCTTGGTTTGAATGCTAGATGTCCCTAGTGAGTAAATATGAAATCAATTTTAGATTCAATATACTAAATCAAAAGATTTGAGCATTTCAGATGTTAGGATCTAAAGGAACTAAAATGACTAAAGTGAAAATTATGTATAATTTATCTGTTTCCATGTGTTTCTGTGGAACCAATATTATTTTTATTATCAATTTTATCTTAGAAAGCTAAAGATAACGTCGAGCCATTTCGAGATAAAGGAAAGGAAAAGTCCATAGATGAGTAGCCTATTTCAGTTTGTGCTTTCATGTTTTGAATTTAATATATGCAGCTATACCTAAAAATGAATTGCTACAATTATCTTAATTAAGGTAATGGCCTTACTTGTCTCATAAATTAGTAAGTGTGGTATGATTTATAAATGGTGAAATATGTGATGATGTCATTTATATATAATGTCTTGAAATGACGATTGGTATAAGAAAGGAAATGTGAAAAAAGTAGAAAAATTAGCATAGAAAGAGCATGCTAATGACATATGATGATATGAGATGGTATGCAAATGAATTGAGAATGAACTGAATTACTATACAATGATTTATGTTATGTGTATTCTCTCTCTCTCTCTCTTTTTATCTATCTATGTATGCTTGAGACATTGAATACCCTATTAACGGTCTCAGATCGAGTAGGATTAATATACTGGTTTACTTCTGTAACACCCCTCACCCGTATTCAATGTCGAAATAGGGTTACAGAGCATTACAAGACTTACAAAATAATTAAACAGTTATTTAACATACATTTGCTCAATTCAATCATTCACCATTCAATCTTAATCAATTTGTCCCTATTATGAGCCGACGAGACCTTAAACATGCTTTGAAAGTGTTTCGGGACTAAACCGATAACTTAGGAATTTTTTTAACACTTAGCAAATTTTTCTTCAAAATAGGGGACACATGCCCGTGTGGCCAAGTCGTGTGTCTTACATGGCCACCAGACACGCCCGTGTCACAGGCCGTATGAAAACAGGGGGTACATACTAACTTGGGTCACTCGGCCAACCACACGCCCGTGTGCCCTTCAAAGTGGCCACACATGCCCTATGCCAGGCCATGTGTTAGGTCGTGCCAAACCTGTAGGGTATACTAACTTATGCAACATGCCAAGTCACAAGCCCGTGTGTTAGGTCGTGTGCCAATTAGGGGGTATACTGACTTGTACCACACGGCCGATCACACGCTCGTGTGTGAGACCTTGTGGAGCATACTGACTTCATTTCAATTTGAACAACAGGGGACACATGGCCGTGTAACTTGACCGTGTGTCACACACGGCTAAGACTGTAATGCCCCAAAATCTAAGTATTTATTTTTGTATGTTTGTAACACAAATATCTTCCTGACTCAGGGGTTAAGTGATTTGGGTGTGTTTGGGAGTGTCTGAGAAGTCTTGGGTTCAACCCTGGACAGGTGCAAAAAAAATTTGTTTTTAATGAATAAACCCTTGCCTATAGTTAGTAAGCTTTGAAATTATTGTGGGTAAACCAAGACATAAAGAGTCTGCTAGTCTAAAGGGTAAGTGGCATGTTACCTAGCTAGAGGATCGATGTTCGAATCTTGGTGGGGGCAGTGGAGTATTTATTTTGTTGATGTGCCGTGGGAGGTGTTGTGGGTTGACTGAAACAATGAAGTGGTTGAGAAGAATTCAAATTGGGTAGTTGAATGGGATTCAAATTGGAGGGTTGAGAGATTGGAGGAGAGTTTTGAGGAGTGGATCAAGGGGTGTGTAGAGTAGTTCCCAACATTCAGCTCCTTCTGTCGAAACCTCTTCCCCCTTTTCTTTTTTTTTTCCATCTTCTTCCTCTCCCTCAAGTTTTGGGCTACCAATGTCCTAATTCTGGTCACTGCAAAAAGTTTCTGAAAGTTTCTTTTCTCTTCTCCTTTGTTTCAATAATCCATTCCTCTTCCTCTGCCGATTGACTTTGCTCCTTTATTCTCTCAAACGTTCGAGCCTCCATCTTGTTCAATGATTAACTTCACTTTGTTGGTAAGTGATTATGGTACTTGAAGTTTCAGCTTTTGAGTTATTAAATTGGGGTTTTTTGTGTAACTATTTTTGACAACTATAAATCGAGGGTGAGGGCGTGCTAGTGCTGAATCCTTCCACTATTCTATTCTCTTGCTCTCTTTCGATAAGTGCTATAGACGAAATCATTATTCCATTTCTTCTTCTGCCTTTAAGTTGGTAACTTATGGCAATTTTATGGTAGTTAATGAAGGATTTAGGAAACTCCTAATCAATCACTAGAGGCTCCGGTTGAAGGTAACTCTACACTGTTCTATGAATGGATTGTTGGTTTCGGGTTTCTTTGTAACAGTAAAGTAGGACTGATGGTGGTGTTTAATTGGCCAAATGTAGATTGGTGAGGGCTTGAGCGACTATTTATGGTCAATTGAAACAAGGTGTATGTAAACACTGCCCAAATCGTAAATCGGCAAAAGCCAAAAAATATGACAATTGAAGCTGTACGAGCGCACGCTCGCTCGTGTGGTAATCTGAACACATAAAACATAGGCATTAGACTCTTGAGGCCACCATGAGCGATTTCGTGGTCTTAGGCCATTTTCACCATGTTGGGCTAAAATAGGCCTTGTGGGCCCAACGAGCTTATGGGCCTCACATGGGGAAACCACGAGAACATGTGGAGAATATTGGGCCAAGCTGAGTAATTTACATGGCTGAGACCAATTATGGGCTATGTAGGCCACACGAACGTGTGGGCCTACATTATGGGCCATGGGCCCATTTTCACCGTTTGACTATTATGGTTGCACGGGTCACCCGAGACGACTGTGGACCTATTGATGGGTCAGTAAGTATACCTCAACCCCAAACTGATAAAATTACTATTATGCGAATGTGTAAACTACGCGAACATGTGGAGAATATTGGGCCATGCTGTGTAATTTACATGGCCGAGACCAATTCTGGGCTATGTGGGCCACACGAGCGTGTGGGCCCGCATTATGGGCTATGTGCCCATTTTCAAGATTTGACTGTTATGGTTGCACGGTTGTCCGAGACAACTGTGGACCTACCAATGGGTCGATAAGTATACCTTGACCCCAAACTGATAAATTGATTGTTATGCCCCTATAGTATAAAATGATTGTTATGCCTCTATGATATAAAATGACTATTATGCCCCTATGATATTAAATGACAGTATGCCTTATGTTATGTATGACTGTATATGAGCATGCCATCATATATATGATGCATACATGCGTGATATGTTGCATGGGGATGGGATTATTATGATTGGAGGAAGTGTACCGTACTGGCAGCTCTGTTGCAAATACTATTTAGTGCTGCAACCGGTGCTAATTTCTGGAGTGTAGGGATGGGTGGGTGATTTTATCCCTACACGAAGTGTAGGGCTAGACAGTGGAGTGTAGAGGCTGGTAGGGTAGGATTTCTGATTGCATGTCTGAACTGTTACTGTCACTGAAATGGGCTAAGGCCCACACTGATAATGATACTGTAATGGGCTAAGGCCCAACTGAACTGAACTATTATTGATTTGGGCTTAGGCCCAGCCTGTACTTGCCTACAGCATGATTGGCCATTTTGCTTATATGGGTTACACATTGAGTTTTCATAAACTCACCCCTCTGATCATCTGTATAGGTAATCTCTAGTCTTAGGCAGATCGGTGCTGCGAGGGATTCGGAGGTGGCCACAGAATCGCACCTGCTTTTATATTTGACTTTTTATTTACAAGAAATTTAATTTGGGTATTTGTTTTTGTAATAAGGCCTTTTTCAAATTTTTAACTTTTAATTTGGGATTTTACTTATTTTAATTCATATCTGAGAGTAGTAGGACGCAGATTCTCAAAAGATAAATGCTTTTCGAAACGCCACGTTTTGTAACATACTATAAAAGCTTCCGCATCAAACATTGTTTTAAAGTATAGTAACAAACTAATATGATCAACGTTTTGCAAAAAAAAAAAACTTAAGTTTTAAAACGAGCAGGATAGCCTAAAATTTTCGTTAAGATCATAAACGAGATTTAATATAGAACGGGTTTTCCAATGAAACCATGTTTTCGAAAAACACTTCAATGTGATATCGCCAGATTTGGCCATAATGTTTAGGCCGGGTTTGGGGTGTTATAGAGACACATGCCCGTGTGGAAAAAAATAGGCTATTTACCAAGCCATTTTGCCACCCTTATTTGATTCACACCTTCACCTATACATATGGCACCAAACCATAGCATAATATGCAAACCAAAACAACCAAACCAAGCCTAAATCTTACCATTTCAATACTAACCAATTCAAGGCACACAAGTACCACAATATACTAAATAAATTCATACCAATCCTTGTCTACTCAATCATCAAAATGACCATTATCAAAGATGCATTATTAGGCCTAATTTCACAAGCATACTGTAACACCCCAAACCCGGCCTAGACATTATTGCCGGATATGATATGTCACATGAGAAAAACATGTTAAATCCTTTTTATTTGTACTAAAATAGATATTATTTTGTTATAATCAAGAAAACAAGTTTGATTTGAAATATTTGATAAAGTACTACTAACCTCGAAAGTTGATTGATAAATCGATAATCTGAACTAGAGATCTTATAAACCATGTCTTTTGAAAACATCGTTTGATAATTCAAGAGAAAATTTCCAAGTTAAAATATTTGTAAGTTTGTTATGAAATCCACTTGTTAATCTATTTTAGAAAATCTTTATTTAAGTTTTTAGAAAAATTCCCATTTAAAAAAAATTAAGCAAAATATAAGTACGTCAAACATAAAGCAAAAATAAAATATTCGAGAGGCCTTATTACAACATAAAAACCCAAAATAGTAAAAGTAATAAAGTGAACGGAAATAGAAATCTAAAGTTCAATAAAAACCATTTCTGAAGTATGGCCTCCACCGAGTCATCCATGGCCCAAGTCCACATCACTGAGTTTTACTTGTAAGGATTAACAAAGAAGGGGGTTAGTTACAAGAACTCAGTTTATAATCCCCTTACTGTTATCCACTGGGCCTGAACCCGTTTAACAACATCTTGGGCCTAAACCCATATAGCATAATCTTGGACCGAAGCCCATTTACATAACAGAATACATATGTGCAATGTATGCAACCCAACCCATCCTAATAATCCACCCGATACACACCACTCGTACCATCCATCACACCTGTGGGGATCAAGTCAACCCACCCCGCCAAACACACCAATCGCAGGCAAGTTGCCATTTCTAATATTTGTGGCTGAGCCACCAGAGTCATAATTATGCATGGCATAGCCACTATACAGATTGTGGTAGAGCCACCAAAATATCATATACGGTAATATAATCAGCACATAGCCTTGGGTAAATATGATCGACATAGAGTCGTTAATTCATATATTAGGCACATAGCCCCGAGTAAATACGTTTAGCACAAAGCCATAATCACGATGGCACAAAGCCATATTTAGGTTGGCACTTAGCCATTATCAGAATTTGTGGCAGAGCCACCAGAATATCAGAATATACGTGGCATAGCCACCAGATAGAATGTGGTAGAGCCACTAGAATAAGAATGTGGTAGAGCCATCAGAATAACTTCCTCCAATCATTAATATCCCAATCTCATGCAATATGTAAATGCAGCATACAATATAAAACATAATATTCACATACAATCATTTATCTAACAATTTATTTCAGTGAATCGGCCTTGTAACACCCCTAACCCATATCCGTCGTCGGATTAGGGTTACGAGGCATTTTCAAAGAAAATATAGCTTTCGTACATTCACATAATCATATAGAACCTATTTACAAATATATATATATATATATATATATTTTGTTAATTAAGTTTTAGTCTTAAATTATTTAGCACCCCAATATACCAATCATATCTCAAAGTTCCATCGAATTCATTTCAAACCTATACCATATTTTCAAGTCAATATACATGTCTTAAAATCACACAAAATACCTTAAAATACATGCGTAAATCATGAGTTTATCATTATAATGACATTCAAATATTTAATAACTATTAATCGCTTATTCTCAAAAATATATACATGAACTTAATAGACCAAACAAGCATTTCACAAAGTTTAATATCCAATATCATATGCGGTGTTGGAAATGATCATTATGAACAATTAAACTTGGCACAATTATTATAGACTAAACATACCTCTTTTCTATTTACAAGACCATGCGCATGTGACCACTTTAACTTAAACCATTTGCAAGCACAAAACAACTCATAGTGTACTCAATTCATGTAACACCTATCTTACACATAATCACATTTTCTTTAATAAATCGATTTAAATAATAACATTTAATCATTCATATACATGTTTAAGTGATACTTTGATCTAACAATTTAAAATCGCCTTAATATAATCCATAAAAATAAAATATATACTTAAGTTATTTGAAAAGACAAATTCAACCAAGCATATAATATTTATTAGTCATGTACGAATGCAATCCAAGTCCAAATATAACATCCAAGCAAAACATGCATATTTAATTTAATCAATATTACACAACTAAACACATCACACATATATGCCATGACCAACCTATATATATATGTATATATACGATATGCACCTAGATTATAACCCTAATATACCCAAATATAATTCTTAATATCCAAACATCATAATAATATACTCATATGCATCACTAGATCATTAAACCATATGTCTCCACATTAAATAATATAGAACATAAGCCATATTCGTATGGCTATAATACATATAGTAATAAGGTTTCTACTCAAACAAGGACATATTCCTCCTATACATGCCTTTATCTATAATAAAGCAAACTAGAGGAGTACCAAAAGAGTTGATAGTGTGGGAACTTCAACGTTGATCCTCTGAACCTCGTAGCTTGACCGTAATCTAATAAATGTAACAATTAAACAAAAACGAGTAAGCTCATTAGCTTAGCAAGTCTCAAGCATTATCAAAATTCTTAACCAACCAAACCTAGTATAAACTAATCCATGATATTAACATTTATACTTTATTTGCAATTACATATAACAGGGCACCATCACTTCACATAACTTAGTAATATAACTTTGCTTACATGAACATCTTAATCACACTCAAATTGCACATGTCTATTAACCTTTTGACATAATATATATATTTTCGATTTATAACATCACAACCAAATATATAATATAACTCACTCTTTCATTTTTCTATTCGATCACAACCATAGCACATGTATACTTAGTATTAACATATAAAATGCATACCTTGTGGCCGGAAATAACAAGTTCATTTCCAAGACATAAATTTACCTTTATTGCTTAAAGGCCTTGACTACTTAAATAAAGTACAAATGAGAAATTCACCGGGATAGAACCTTCTAAGCTTTTTAAATGAACTTCACATACTGGCCCTAGGTCTATGTAACTCAAAATCTGTAACTTTAAACACCGGCATTAAGCCTGCTAGGCAATGAGCCCGAATGTGTCATCGACACGAGGCCGATAAGCGATAAGTCAAAATAAGTCACCGACACTAGGCCGAAATAAGTCAGCTAGGCTCAGAGCTCAAAATAAGTCACCAAGCACTAGGCTCGCTAGGCTTAAAGTCGAAATAAATCACCAAGACTAGGCTCCGCTAGGCTTAAAGCCCAAATAAATCACCAAGACTAGGCTTGCTAGGCTTAAAGCCCGAAATAATTCATTTTCAACATTTCAATGAACGCTTCAATAGTATCATAACCACTTATCACTTAAATTTCATAATTTTATCACATTTCCAATTCAACTAAGCTTATTCACTTTTCACAAATAACACTATTATAACATTGTATAACAAAACATATCCAATTCAATGTAATATTATTACATCCGACTATCACATGAAAATATACCCAAATTTATCAAAATTGTCATCAAATACTTTCATAATGCATTCTTTAATATAATCCAAATTTAGGGACTTACTCGATCGTTTATGACCGCGTGAGACCTGGCTTATTCAATAACCTTCGTCTTTCCCCGATCCAAATTCGTTTTTCTTTGTTCTTGATCTAAACACATTAAAATTTAACTCATTCAAGTACATTTCATTTCAATTTAGTCTCAAATCACATTAATGGGTAAATTACCCTTTTACCCCTAGTGTTTCACATTTTTACACTTTAGTCCTAATTGCACAAAACACAAAATACACATTATTTCAATACAACACTCAAGGGCCGAATGTGTATAAGGACTATATAAGTCCATTTCTTTCATTTATTTTGCATTTAAGCCCTCTCAAATTTTTATTTTTATAAATTAGTCCTATTTACTCAATTTTCACTAAAACTTCAATACAAAACTTATCAATCTTAAACCTATCTTAAAATTAAATTCATCAAACATCAATTATCATATAACAATGCTAATGGCCGAACCTTAGACATGCTCAGATTTAAAAATTACAACATGGGTTGGCTACGGTTCGAAGCAATGATCTCAAAACGTAAAATTAATGTAAATCGAGCTAGAATCCATACCTAATTGAAGCTTGAATGAATAGCCGAATGTACCAACTCTCTTTTACTTTGTTTCTTTCTTATTTCGGTCATGCAAAATGAAGCACTAAGCTTTATTTTATGTTTTATTTTACATATATTATGATATTTGGCCATTTACTAATTTAACCTTATTATTATAATATTTATTAACAAAACATAATGGCAAAAGTGAACTTTAACCGTCCACTAATATCAAGAATGGACTAATTGCCCTTTCAATGCTTCAAATCAAGAAACCACTATCAATTTGGCACATTTTACTATGGATTGAAACTTTTACGCTTTACGCGATTAAGTCCTTTTTCTCCAATTAGGCACTTAAACGATTAAATTTTTCTACGAAACTTTCACACACATTAATTCACACATATTAGACACAAAATATAATATTAAAATATTTCTCAGACTTAGATTCATGGTCTCAAAACCACCGTTCCGATTAGGGTCAAATTCGATTCATTATAACTCTCCCCTTTAGGATTTTCGTCCCTAAAATCTTACCGTTAAACAAAGTCGGATATTGTTGCCTCATTGAATCCTCAGGTCCCACGTAGCCTCTTCAACTCCGTGCCGACTCCATAGTACTTTCACTAAAGGAATTCTTTTGTTTCTTAACTCTTTCATTTCCCGAGCTAAAATACGGATCGGTTCTTCCTTGTACGTCATATCTGGTCGGATTTCAATCTCAGACGAAGTGATCACATGCAACGGATCTGATCTATATTTACGAAGCATCGAAACGTGAAATACGTCATGTATCTTTTCTAACTCAGAGGGCAACTTCAATCTATAAGCAACAGGTCCAATACGTTCGATGATTTCATACGGTCCGATAAATCTCGGGCTCAACTTGCCTTTTCGACCAAATCGGAGTACTTTCTTCCACGGAGAAACTTTTAAGAATACACGATCTCCAACCTGAAACTCAATGTCTTTACGTTTCAAATCAGCATAGGACTTTTGACGATCCGAAGCAGCTTTCAAATTGCCCCTAATAATAGCTACCTTCTATTCTCGCTTTAATCAAATCAACCCTGTATCTTATTCTCACGAGCTCACCTAGTATAACGGAGTTCGACATTTTGCCGCATAAGGCTTCATAAGGCACCATTTTGATACTAGATTGGAAGCTATTATTATAAGCAAATTCAATCAAAGGTAGGTATCGTTCCCACGCACCTTCAAACTCGAGAACGCAACATCTCAACATGTCCTCAAGTATCCGAATAGTTCACTCGATCGACCGTCTGCTTATGGATGAAAGGTCGCACTAAAATGAAGTTTAGTACCTAAGGCATCTTGCAACTTCTTCCAAAATCGTGATGTAAATCTCGGTCTCTGTCTCAAACAATGGAACTCGGTACACCATGCAATCTCACAATCTGTGATACATACAATTTAGCTAGTTTATCGAGTGAATAATCAGTGTACGAACTGGCACAAAGTGAGCTGATTTAGTCACCTATCAACTATAACCCGCATAACATCTTTCTTACTCGATGTCATAGGAGACCGGATACAAAATCCATTGTAATTCTATCCCATTTCCATTCGTATCATGATTGGTCAAGTAGTCCGGATGGCACTTGATGTTCAACTTTTACTTGTCGACAAACTAAGCATTTCAAACAAATTCAGATATATCCGCTTCATGCCCGGCCACCAATAGAATCAGATCAAATCATTATACATCTTTGTGCTACCTAGATGTATTGATAATCAACCACTATGGGCCTCACTCGTAATCATCTCAGATCAACTCGAGTTCTTTGGAACACACATTCGGCTTTTAAAATTCAAACAGTCATTTGCATCAATCTGAAAATCTGATTCTGCACCTTTTTCACAATGAATTCGACTAGCAATCAAATCTTTGTCAACTTTCTGTGCATCACAAATTTGCTGAATAAACATTGATCTTGCTTGTAACTCGGCTATGATCGAACCATCACCAGACATAACTATCTGTGCGTTCATTGCACGAAGAACAAATAATGATTTTCGACTTAACGCATCTGCAACAACGTTAGCTTTTCCCGGATGGTAGTCAATCACCAACTCATAGTCTTTCAACAGTTCTAACCATCTGCGTTGTCTCAAGTTCAACTCTTTCTGAGTCATCAAATATTTAAGACTTTTTGATCTGAATAAATGTGACATTTCTCACCGAATAAATAGTGACACCAAATTTTCAATGCGAAAACAATGGCTGCTAATTCCAGATCGTGAGTCGGATAATTTCTCTCATGTGGCTTCAATTGTCTCGAAGCGTAGGCTATAACCTTGCCTTCCTGCATTATGCAACCCAACCCATTCAAAGAAGCATCACTAAAATAATAAATTCTTTACCCGCTTCAGTCGAGCTAACACCGAGCTTCGATCGGAAGGGCTTTCAACCGTCAAACTTTTCTGACACTTTTTCGACCACTCGAACTTGACATCTTTCTGTAGTAGCTTTGTCAAAGGTGTAGCTATTACAATAAAACCTTTCACAAACTGTCTGTAGTAGCCCGCAAGTCCCAGAAAACTTCGAATCTCGAAACATTTTTCGATGGCGTCCAATCAAGTATAGCCAAGATTTTGTTCGGGTCAACACGAATACCCGATGCTGAAACAACATGACCCAAGAAACTGACTTCATTCATCCAAAACTCACACTTACTAAACTTTGCATACAAATGTTGATCTCGCAAGGTTTGTAACACTAATCTCAAATGCTCGCCATGCTCGGTTTCATCTTTAGAGTAGATTAGTATATCATCAATAAACACTACTACAAACCGATCTAAAAATTGCCCGAAGACCCGATTCATCAAATCCATAAAAATAGCAGGTGCATTAGTAAGCCCAAAAGGCATAACCAGAAACTCAAAATGTCCGTACCTCGTCCTAATGCGCCTTTGGCACATCTCAGATCTCTCGACTCAAGAATCGATAATAACCCGATCTCAAATCTATCTTCAAAATATCAAGCCCTTTCAACCGATCAAACAAATCATCAATCCGAGGTAACGGGTACTTATTCTTTATAGTTACCTTATTCAGTTGCCGATAATCAATACATATTCGCATCGTTCCATCTTTCTTTTTCACAAAAGGAACTGGTGCACCCCAAGGAGAGAAACTCGATCGTGCAAAACCCTTATCTGTTAATTCTTGCAACTGTGCTTTCAACTCTTTTAACTCAGTAGGTGCCATCCGATATGGAGCCATCGAGATTGGAGTCGTTCTCGGTGCCAATTCAATGCCAAACTCAATTTCTCGTATTGGGGGTAAACCCGGTAGCTCTTCAGGAAACACATCTAGGTATTCACACACAACCGATACAGATTCAATATGCTTTTCAGACACTTTATTATCTAATACATAAGCCAAATAAGCTTCGCGCCCTTTTCTCACATACTTTCCAGCCAGATCGAGGATATTATTGTAGGAAACTCACTTAAATCACTGGACTTAATTCTGATGATCTCGCCGTTCTGGCATCTCAAATCAATAAGCTTCCTTTTGCAATTTACCACTGCATCATGTGAAGTTAACTAGTCCATTCCCAAAATTAAATCAAACTCGTCGAAAGGCAGTAACATTAAATCAGCTGGGAAACAATAATCCCGAATCATCAACGGGCAACCTCTACACACTTTATTAACAAGTACACATCTACCCAGAGGGTTGGACACACGAATCACAAACTCAGTAGACTCAACTAGCAGAGTCTTACCGAATACTAGAGTTTCACACACATATGAATGAGTCAAACCAGGATCAATCAATGTAATCACAGTAGTATCGTAGAGTGTGAAAGTACCAGTAATGACATCGGGGGAAGAAGCATCCTCTCTGGCTCGTGTAGCATAAGCTCTGATAGGTGCTCGGGCCTCTAATCTAACTACAGTGTCCTTCGTCCCTCTTTGACTACCACCTACTTTATTGAATGTTTGGGTGGTCGTCCCCGTGCTGGCGTGCTGCTCGGTCTAGTGTTCTGAACCGTATTCTATTCGGCTAACATCGGACACTCTCGAATAAAATGGTCCGATGATCCACATTTAAAGCAGGACCGATCACTAACCCTACAACTTCCAGAATGCCATTTCCGCAATGTTTACACTCAACTCGGTCCTGTGGAACGTTACCAACACTGGCCATCGAGGTAGCTCGGGAGCCCACTGGAGGTCGATCATGTCTAGGTGAATCTGAAGTAGCATTATGTCGGCTGAAGTCATCTCTAAACTTCTTAGATGTGGAATGGAAATTCTTACCCGACGGTCTCTTACGAGTGTCTCTAGCTTCTGTCTCAGCCTTTCTTTTCTCCTTCCCGAGCTCTTCAGCTTTGCAAGCTCGCTTGACTAGTGTCACAAACTCTTTGATTTCAAGAATGCCAACAAGCAACTTTAAATCTTCATTCAAACCATCTTCAAACCTTTTGCACATAATGGCTTCAGTTGATACACACTCCCAGCATATCGGCTCAATCTGACAAATTTTCGCTCATATTCAATCACGGTCATTTGCCCCTATTTTAGTTCAAGAAATTCTTTACGTTTCTGGCCGATGAACCTCTGGCTGATATATTTCTTGCGAAATTCATTCTGGAAGAAATCCCATGTCACTTTTTCTTTTGGAACCACTGATACTAGTGTATTCCACCATGATAGGCAAAGGTCCCAAGTAAAAATATAGCACATTTCAAACATTCGTCTAGAGTGCAGGATAGCTCATTAAGTACCCGAATAGTGTTATCAAGCCACATCTCACTGCTCGCATCATCATTGTCATTGGCCTTGAATTCCTCAGCCCCATATTTCCTGATTTTATCAATGGGAGGTATGCTAGATCTTATCGGATATATCATCGGGGGTGCTGAAGGTACCGGAGTTGGATTATTTGGGGGTGGAGGTTGTTGTACAAAGGATTATTCGAACAAATTGGGTGAACCATTCATTCATCATTTGGTAGAAGGCTTGTTTAGCCTCCCCTCGTGGCTACCAGATCTGGTCGAGAGTCTACAAGATCGATCCGTGTGCACGGTCAGCGCCACACTCTCTACATCATCTCTACATGACTCTTTCGTGATCGGTCCATTTACTATATAAAACACAGCTCGTAATGTCAAGTCACCACACTATCAAATATACAATAAAGGCATGTATAGCTAGACCTCACGCCTACTACGGTAGTCCTAGAATCGACTAAACCGTAAGCTCGATACCAATAAATGTAACACCCTAACCCATATCCGTCGCCGGATTAGGGTTACGAGGCATTTTCAAAGAAAATATAGCTTTCATACATTCACATAATCATATAGAACCTATTTACAAATATATATATATATATACATTTTGTTAATTAAGTTTTAGTCTTAAATTATTTAGCACCCCAATATACCAATCATATCTCAAAGTTCCATCAATTCATTTCAAACCTATACTATATTTTCAAGTCAATATACATGTCTTAAAATCACACAAAATACCTTAAAATACATACATAAATCATGAGTTTATCATTATAATGACATTTGAATATTTAATAACTATTAATCGCTTATTCTTAAAAATATATACATGAACTTAATAGACCAAACAAGCATTTCACAAAGTTTAATATCCAATATCATATGCGGTGTTGGAAATGATCATTATGAACAATTAAACTTGGCACAATTATTAAAGACTAAACATACCTCTTTTCTATTTACAAGACCATGCGCATGTGACCATTTTAATTTAAACCATTTGCAAGCACAAAACAACTCATAGTGTACTCAATTCATGTAACACCTATCTTACACATAATCACATTTTCTTTAATAAATCGATTTAAATAATAACATTTAATCATTCATATACATGTTTAAGTGATACTTTGATCTAACAATTTAAAATCGCTTTAATATAATCCATAAAAATAAAATATATACTTAAGTTATTTGAAAAGACAAATTCAACCAAGCATATAATATTTATTAGTCATGTACGAATGCAATCCAAGTCCAAATATAACATCCAAGCAAAACATGCATATTTAATTTAATCAATATTACACAACTAAACACATCACACATATATGCCATGACCAACCTATATATATATGTATATACGATATGCACCTAGATTATAACCGAATATACCCAAATATAATTCTTAATATCCAAACATCATAATAATATACTCATATGCATCACTAGATCATTAAACCATATGTCTCCACATTATGGCTATAATACATATAGTAATAAGGTTTCTACTCAAACAAGGACATATTCCCTCCTATACATGCCTTTATCTATAATAAAGCAAACTAGAGGAGTACCAAAAGAGTTGATAGTGTGGGGAACTTCAACGTTGATCCTCTGAACCTGTAGCTTGACCAGAATCTAATAAACAGAACAATTAAACAAAAACAGAGTAAGCTCATTAGCTTAGCAAGTCTCAAGCATTATCAAAATTCTTAACCAACCAAACCTAGTATAAACTAATCCATGATATTAACATTTATACTTTATTTGCAATTACATATAACAGGGCATCATCACTTCACATAACTTAGTAATATAACTTTGCTTACATGAACATCTTAATCACACTCAAATTGCGCATGTCTATTAACCTTTTGACATAATATATATATATTATCGCATTTATAACATCACAACCAAATATATAATATAACTCATTCTTTCATTTTTCTATTCGATCACAACCATAGCACATGTATACTTAGTATTAACATATAAAATGCATACCTTGTGGCCGAAATAACAAGTTCATTTCCAAGACATAAATTTACCTTTATTGCTTAAAGGCCTTGACTACTTAAATAAAGTACAAATGAGAAATTCACCGGTATAGAACCTTCTAAGCTTTTTAAATGAACTTCACATACTGGCCCTAAGTCTATGTAACTCAAAATCTGTAACTTTAAACACCGGCATTAAGCCTGCTAGGCAATGAGCCCGAATGTGTCACCGGCACGAGGCCTGCTAGGCGATAAGCCCGAAATAAGTCACAGGCACTAGGCCTGCTAGGCTCAGAGCCCGAAATAAATCACCGGCACTAGGCCTGCTAGGCTTAAAGCCCAAAATAAATCACCGGCACTAGGCATGCTAGGCTTAAAGCCCGAAATAAATCACCGGCACTAGGCCTGCTAGGCTTAAAGCCCGAAATAATTCATTTTCAACATTTCAATGAACGTTTCAATAGTATCATAACCACTTATCACTTAAATTTCATAATTTTATCACATTTCCAATTCAACTAAGCTTATTCACTTTTCACAAATAACACTATTATAACATTGTATAACAAAACATATCCAATTCAATGTAATATTATTACATTCGGCTATCACATGAAAATATACCCAAATTTATCAAAATTGTCATCAAATACTTTCATAATGCATTCTTTAATATAATCCAAATTAGGACTTACTCGATTGTCGGCGACCGCGTAGAATCCGCTATTCAATAACCTTCGCCTTTCCCGATCCAAATCTGCTTTTCTTTGTTCTTGATCTAAACACATTAAAATTTAACTCATTCAAGTACATTTCATTTCAATTTAGTCTCAAATCACATTAATGGGTAAATTACCCTTTTACCCCTAGTGTTTCACATTTTTACACTTTAGTCCTAATTGCACAAAACACAAAATACACATTATTTCAATACAACACTCAAGGGCTGAATGTGTATAAGGACTATATATGTCCATTTCTTTCATTTATTTTGCATTTAAGCCCTCTCAAATTTTTATTTTTACAAATTAGTCCTATTTACTCAATTTTCACTAAAACTTCAATACAAAACTTATCAATCTTAAACCTATCTTAAAATTAAATTCATCAAACATCAATTATCATATAACAATGCTAATGGCCGAACCTTAGACATGCTCAGATTTAAAAATTACAACATGGGTCGACTACTGTTCAAGCAATGATCTCAAAACGTAAAATTAACAAAAATCGAGCTAGAATCCATACCTAATTGAAGCTTGAATGAATGGCCGAATGTACCAACTCTCTCTTTACTTTGTTTCTTTCTTATTTCGGTCATGCAAAATGAAGCACTAAGCTTTATTTTATGTTTTATTTTACATATATTATGATATTTGGCCATTTACTATTTTAACCTTATTATTATAATATTTATTAACAAAACATAATGGCAAAAGTGAACTTTAACCGTCCACTAATATCAAGAATGGACTAATTGTCCTTTCAATGCTTCAAATCAAGAAACCACTATCAATTTGGCACATTTTACTATGGATTGAAACTTTTATGCTTTACGCGATTAAGTCCTTTTTCTCCAATTAGGCACTTAAACGAATAAATTTTTCTACGAAACTTTCACACACATTAATTCACACATATTAGACACAAAATATAATATTAAAATATTTCTCAGACTTAGATTCATGGTCTCAAAACCACCGTTCCGATTAGGGTCAAATTCGGTTTGTTACAGGCCTATTATAGCACTTTGTAATACGGCCCACTAAGGCAATCTAGCAAATCATCCTATAAGGGCATTTTTGTAATTCGGCCCCTTAGGGCATTTCAATAAATCGGCCCATAGGGGCATTTTTGTAATTCAACCCACAGGGGCATTTCAATAAATTTAACCACCCAAAGGTATTTCTGTAATTTTACCCATCGAGGGTATTTTCGTAATTTCGCAACCCCGGACTTAACTACAAATTTGAGGCATAAAAATTGAATTTGTCCATCCGCATCATATTGACTAAATTGTCTATAAATCGAGTTAGCAAACTTAAAATTTAGATCCGTAAATTTTCCTTTAAACTAGACTCATATACCTTCTTACTACAATTTTTCCAGAATTTTTGGGTTAGCCATTTAGTACAGTTTATTAATTAAATATTCCATTGTTTCACGGACAAACTGTTCTGACCTCTCTTACCCTAAATCCAAATATCTCACTGTACGATTTTCATATGTTGTTTCCACTTGTTTCTATTGAAGATAGGCTCACTAAGGAATCTATACATATAAATTATAACTCATAATTCATTTTGTACAATTTTAAACAATTTTTCCAAGACAGAACAGGGAACCCCGAAGTCAATCAGCAGTAGTCTCACTAAAATTAAAATATCATAGAATATAAAATTCCTCTTCCTCATCTGTTTCTTTCATATAAAACTAGACACAGTAAAATTTAATTCTATCTTATTCACTTTCTAATTCCCTTTATCCTATTTTTCATGATTTTTCAAATTCACGTCACTGCTGCTAACCAAAAACTATTTCATTGCAAAATATGGTTACCACTACGAACATACGCACGCCCGAGTGATCACAAATGCCGATTTCTGTTTTCTTCGATCTTTCGACCGAATCAAAAAAAATTCATATAAATATTCAGAGAGGTGTGGGTTACACACCATTTCAACCATGTATTCGGAAGGGTACAGGATTACACACCATTTCAAACATGTATTCGGATGGGTACGGGATTACACACCTGATTTGGATTTCCTAAAGAACTACTCTTCGTTGACCCACACATGATCTCCCTCTACGGAGTCCCGATATTCAACCCCGCCTTTTGACTACCACTACACGCTCCTTTACTGCAACTAATTTTAACGATCCTCACCCTTTGATTATCAAAAGAATCACCAAAAGAGTGTTTCGGCTTAACCAAATCAAGAGAAAAAAAAACAAACAACATGAAATAAGAAGAAAGAACCTTTACCTTAATCATAGGGGTGCACCGAAAAGAATAACATGGTTTGGCACTAGTAGCAAGACAACAAAGAAGGTTCGACTACAAGTGATATCGATTTAAGAGGAAGGGAGAAAGGTTGGAGAAATAGTGAGAAAGGAAAAGAAGAGATGGACAAGAGAGTGTCAAAGTTTTTGCCAAAAGAAGGAAAATGGTGTACAATATTGGCTTTAGAGTTTCGACAAGGGAGAGAAGAAATTGGGAAAAGAGCAAACACAAAAAGAATAAGCCTCCCATGCACTAAAACTTAGCAAAATGATCCTAGCAAAATCGGCTACCCTCTCCCAAACCATGTATCATCTTTACCAAAAGATGAATATTGACCCATTAAAAACTTTCCAAAACATCTTCCCCCTTAAAGGCCAACATGTTCCCTTATCTTTCCTTTTTCTTTTAATTTCTTTCCTTACCCTCAACCTTGCCTTATTTCCTTAGCCACCTTGCCAAAATTAAAAAAGTCCACCTTACCATATTAAAGCCATGACCGACACTTACCTTATTAGTACAAAAATTTAATCCAAAATATTTGCAATAGGTGGGATTCAAACCTCAGACCATTAGTACACTCCACACGCCACTTTCCACCTTTACCAATAGACTCCTTGTGCTAGCAAAATGCACACTTATTTACTTAAGTCTTGATGCCACTTACTTTCACTCCTTAAAGTGCTTAAAAACAAAAATTTTCCTTTAGCCTAACTTGAACCCGGAACTTCCTAAAACCCTATAATTTTCTAAAATCACCTTCTTAATAAGTCCAACTTGAAATAAGTCGTTCTCTTGTTCTCAAAATTTTAAAACGCTTCAATGCTCAAGGCCCATTGGGCCCAATCCTACTAGGCCTAATTTTGGGTCGTTACAATTCTACCCTCCTTAAAGAAATTTCATCCTCAAAATTTCCAACCAACTACTAACCGCACCGCTCAAATTACACCACCACGCTTCCACTGTGCACTCTGATCTTAATAACACTAATGTACTTTTAACATAATCTTGAATCCTCTTTCACACAACGAAACATCTAACCACAGAACCAAGCAGTTATCTACCACTTATACCTAAAATTTTCTACATTCAATCATCAGTCCAACCAAAACATACCCTTCTTAATGGTGATGGAACAATCCCGAGCCTTATGCTCTTTAGACCCGCATGTCAAGCATGCTCCTGACCTCCTCCGGCATTCTCCCGGGTGTTGCCTTCTGCAATAATCGCAAGCCCGAAAGTTTGGACGTGCCTTGACACGCTTCACAGAATGAGACTGCGACCCTAAAAAATCGCGATATCTTTTCTTCTTACAGTCCACGCACCCAACTCGAAGTGCCTCACCGATTCCTTTAACCTCCTCCAATACCTTCTTAACTAACTGAGTTAGCTCATCAACCCTAGCTCAATCATGAGATCTCGTCTCAGCCACTGGCGAAATTGGTACGTCCATTTTAGGCATATGTCTCGATGCCTCAGATAGAACTCTAGCACCTCGGCCTCTACCACGACCATGTCTACCGCGTCCATGTCCTCTAGAGCTCATGTTCACTAAAGTCAATTTAGTCTGATTAAGAGTTTTATGAATCATTATGCTATTCGATATTTATTAAACAATGTTTTATGGAGTATAGGATGTAAAGTTGTTTTCGTAGTACGCATCCTAAAGTCTCAATCTATATAGTTTCAGCTCCTAAAGCTAGAAGTTCTAAAGTGTTTCTACAGTCATATCACAATAGTCATAATTATAAAATGATAACATATACTTACTTGACTTGGTGCCGGATACCCGTGGTGCCATACTTCCTTTAACACATGTATAATTTAAAATTCAAATAGCTTTTTGAAAACGCTTTTGAACCCAAACCACAGCCGAGTTTGGTAACCGAGCTTTGATACCATAAAATATAACACCCCAAACCCGGCCCATGCGTTATGACCAAATCTGACATGTCACATGAGAAAAACATGTTAAATCCTTTTTATTTGTACTAAAATAGATATTATTTTGTTATAATCAAGAAAATAAGTTTGATTTGAAATATTTGATAAAGTACTACTAACCTCGAAGATTGATTGATAAATCGATAATCTGAACTAGAGATCTTATAAACCATGTCTTTTAAAATCATCTTTGATAATTCAAGAGAAAATTTCCAAGTTAAAATATTGGTGAAAGTTTGTTATGAAATCCATTTGTTAATCTATTTTAGAAAATCTTAATTTTAATTTTTTAGAAAAATTCCCATTTAAAATAATTTAAGCAAAATATAAGTACGTCAAACATAAAGCAAAAATAAAATATTCTAGAGGCCGTATTACAGCATAAAAACCCAAAATAGTAAGAGTAATAGAGTGAACGAAAATAGAAATCTAAAGTTCAATAAAAACCATTTCTGAAGTATGGCCTCTACCGAGTCATCCATGGCCCAAGTCCACATCAATGAATTTTACCTACAAGGATTAAGAAAGAAGGGGGTGAGTTACAAGAACTCAAGTATAATCCCTCATCGTTATCCACTGGCTCGAACCTGCTTAACAACATCTTGGGCCTAAACCCATGTAGCATAATCTTGGGCCGAAGCCCATTTACATATCAGTATATATATGTGCAATGTATGCAACCCAACCCATCCTAATAATCCATCCGCTACACACCACCCGTACCATCCATCACACCTGTGGGGATCAAGTCAACCCACCCCACCAAACACACCAATCTCAAGCAAGTTGCCATTTCTAATATTTGTGGCTGAGCCACCAGAGTCACAATTATGCGTGGCATAGCCACTATACAGATTGTGGTAGAGCCACCAAAATATCATATACGGTAATATAATCGACACACAGCCTTGGGTAAATATGATCGACACAGAGTCGTTAATTCAATTGCTAGGCACATAGCCCCGAGTAAATACGTTTAGCACAAAGCCACAATCACGATGGCACAAAGCCATATTTAGGTTGGCACTTAGCCATTAACAGAATTTGTGGTATAGCAACCATAATATCAGATATACATGGCATATCCACCAGATAGAATGTGGCAGAGCCACCAGAATCAGAATGTGGCAGAGCCACTAGAATAACTTCCTCCGATCATCAATATCCCAATCCCATGCAATATGTAAATGCAACATACAATATAAAACATAATATTCACATACAATCATTAATCTAACAATTTATTTCGGTGAATCGGCCTATTATAGCACTTTGTAATACGACCCACTAAAGAAATCTAGCAAATTAGCCCATAGGGGCATTTTCGTAATTCGGCCCGTTAGGGGCATTTCGATAAATCGGCCCATAAGGGCATTTCGGTAAATTGGCCCATAGGGGCATTTCGGTAAATTTCACAACCCAAAGGTATTTTTGTAATTTTAGCCATCGAGGGTATTTTCGTAATTTCGCCACCCAAACTTAACTACAAAATTGGGGCATAAAAATTGAATCGTCCATCCACGTCATATTGACTAAATTGACTATAAATCAATTTAGGTAACTTAAAATTTAGATCCGTAAATTTTCCTTGAAACTAGACTCATATACCTTCTTATTACAATTTTTCTAGAATTTTGGCTTAGCTATTTAGTACAGTTTATTAATTAAATATTCTCTTGTTTCACTGACAAATGATTCTGACCTCTCTTACCCTAAATCCAAATATCTCACTTTACGATTTTCATATGTTGTTTCCACTTGTTTCTATTAAAAATAGGTTCACTAAGGAATCTATACATATAAATTATAACTCATAATTCACTTTTTACAATTTTAAATGATTTTTTCAAAATAGAACAGGGAACCCCCAAGTCAATCAGAACCAGTCTCACTAAAATTGAAATATCACAGAATATAAAATACCTCTTCCTCATCTGTTACTTTCATATAAAACTAGACATGGTAAACTTTAATTCAATATCTTATTCACTTTAAAATTACCTTTCTCCTATTTTTCATGATTTTTCAAAATCACGTTACTGCTACTAACCAAAAACTATTTCACTGCAAAATATGGTTACCACTACGAACATACGCACGCCCGAGTGATCACAAATGGCGGTTTCTATTTTTTTCGATCTTTCGACCGAATCAAAAAACATTTCATATAAATATTCAGAGAGGTGTGGGATTACACACCATTTCAACCATGTATTCGAAAGGGTACGGGATTACACACTATTTCAAACATGTATTCGGATGGGTACGAGAATACACACCTGATTTGCATTTCCTAAAGAACTACTCTTCGTTGACCTACTCGTGATCTCCCTCTACGAAGTCCCGATATTCAACCCCGCCTTCTGAATACCACCACACTCTCCTTTACTACAACTGATGTTAATGATCCTCACCTTTTGATTATCAAAAGAATCGACAAAAGAGTGTTTCAGCTTAACCAAATCAAGAGAAAAAAGAACAAACAACATAAAATAAGAAGAAAGAACCTTTACCTTAATAATAGGGGTGAACCGAAAAGAATAGCATGGTTTGGCACTAGTAGCAAGACAACAAAGAAGGTTCGGCTACAAGTGATATCGATTTAAGAGGAAAGGAGAAAGGTTGGAGAAATAGTGAGGATGGAAAAGAAGAGATGGACAAGAGAGTGTCAAAGTTTCGGCCAAAATAAGGAAAATGGTGTACAATATTGGCTTTAGAGTTTCGACAAGGGAGAGAAGAAAGTGGGAAAAGAGCAAACTCAAAAAAAAAAAATTGCTCAAAAGAATAAGCCTCTCATGCACTAAAACATAGCAAAATGATCCTAGTAAAATCGGCTACCCTCTCCCAAACCATGTATCATCTTTACCAAAAGATGAACATTGACCCATTAAAAACTTTCCAAAACGTCTTCCCCCTTAAAGGCCAACATGTTCCCTTATCTTTCCTTTTTCTTTTGATTTCTTTCCTTACCCTCAACCTTGCCTTATTTCCTTAGCCACCTTACCAAAATTAAAAAAGTCCACCTTACCATATTAAAGCCATGACCGACACTTACCTTATTAGTACAAAAATTTAATCCGAAATATTTGCAATAGGTGGGATCCAAACCTTAGACCATTAGTACACTCCACACGCAACTTTCCACCTTTACCAATAGACACCTTGTGCTAGCAAAATGCACACTTATTTACTTAAGTCTTGATGCCACTTACCTTCTCTCCTTAAAGTGCTTAAACACAAAAATTTTCCTTTAGCCTAACTTGATCCCGGAACTTCCTAGAGCCCCATAACTTTCTAAAATCACCTTCCTAATAAGTCTAACTTGAAATAATGCTGTTCTCTTGTTCTCAAAATTTTAAAACGCTTCTACGCTCAAGGCCCAATGGGCCCAATCCTGCTAGGCCCAATTTCAGGTCGTTACAATTCTACCCTCCTTAAAGAAATTTCGTCCTCTAAATTTCCAACCAACTACTAACTACACCGCTCAAATTACACCACCATGCTTCTGCTGCGCACTCTGATCTTAATAACACTAATGTACTTTTAACATAATCTTGAATCCTCTTTCACACAACGAAACATCTAACCACAGAAGCAAGCAGTTATCTACCACTTATACCTAAATTTTCTACATTCAATCATCACGTCCAACCAAAACATACCTCTCTTAATGGTGATGGAACAATCCCGAGCCTTATGCTCCTTAGACCTGCATCTCAAGCATGCTCCTGACCTCCTCCGGCATTCTCTCGGGTGATGCCTTCTGCAATAATCGCAAGCCGAAAAGTTTGGACGTGCCTTGACACGCTTCACAGAACGAGACTGCGACCTAAAGAATCATGATATCTTTTCTTCTTACAGTCCACGCACCCAACTCGAGTGCCTTATTGATTCCTTTAACCTCCTCCAATACCTCCTTAACTAACTAAGTTAGCTCACCAACCCTAGCTCGATCATGAGATCCCGTCTCAGCCACTGGTGAAACTGGTGCGTCCATTTTAGGCATATGTCTCGATGCCTCAGATACAACTCTAGCACCTCGGCCTCTACCACAGCCACGTCTACCGTGTCTATGTCCTCTAGCGCTTATGTTCACTAAAGTCAATTTAGTCTAATTAGGTGTTTTATGAATCATTATGCTATTCGATATTTATTAAACAATGTTTTATGGAGTATAGGATGTAAAGTTGTTTTCGTAGTACGTATCCTAAAGTCTCAATCTATATAGTTTTAGCCCCTAAAGCTAGAAGTTCTAAAGTATTTCTACAGTCATATCACAATAGTCATAATTATAAAATGATAACATATACTTACTTGACTTGGTGCCGGATACCCGTGGTACCATACTTCCTTTAACACATGTATAATTTAAAATTCAAACAGCTTTTTGAAAATACTTTTGAACCCAAACCACAGCTGAGTTTTGTAATCTAGCTCTGATACCATAAAATATAACACCCCAAACCCGGCCCATGCGTTATGACCAGATCTGACATGTCATATGAGAAAAACATGTTAAATCCTTTTTATTTGTACTAAAATAGATATTATTTTGTTATAATCAAGAAAATAAGTTTGATTTGAAATATTTGATAAAATACTACTAACCTCGAAGGTTGATTGATAAATCGATAATCTGAACTAGAGATCTTATAAACCATGTCTTTTAAAAACATCGTTTGATAATTCAAGAGAAAATTTCCAAGTTAAAATATTTGTAAAAGTTTGTTCTGAAATCCATTTGTTAATCTATTTTAGAAAATATTTATTTAAGTTTTAGAAAAATTCCCATTTAAAACAATTTAAGCAAATTATAAGTAGTCAAATATAAAGCAAAAAATAAAATATTTCAGAGGCCTTATTACAACATAAAAACCCAAAATAGTAAGAGTAATAAAGTGAACGGAAATAGAAATCTAAAGTTCAATAAAAACCATTTCTGAAGTATGGCCTCCACCGAGTCATTCATGGCCCAAGTCCACATCACTGAGTTTTACCTACAAGGATTAAGAAAGAAGGGGGTGAGTTACAAGAACTCAGTGTATAATCCCCTTACTATTATCCACTGGGCCTGAACCCGTTTAACAACATCTTGGGCTTGAGCACATATAGCATAATCTTGGGCCGAAGCCCATTTACATAACAGTATATATATATGTGCAATGTATGCAACCCAACCCATCCTAATAATCCATCTGCTACACACCACCCATACCATCCATCACACCTGTGGGGATCAAGTCAACCCACCCCGCCAAACACACCAATCGTAGGCAAGTTGCCATTTATAATATTTGTGGCTGAGCCACCAGAGTCATAATTATGCGTGGCATAGCCACTATACAGATTGTGGCAGAGCCAGCAGAATATCATATACGATAATATAATCGGCACACAACCTTGGGTAAATATGATCGACATAGAGTCGTTAATTCATATGTTAGGCACATAGCCCTGAGTAAATAAGTTTAGCACAAAGCCATAATCACGATGGCACAAAGCCATGTTTAGGTTGGCACTTAGCCATTATCAGAATTTGTGGCATAGCCACCAGAATATCAGAATATACGTGGCGTAGCCACCAGATAGAATGTGCGAGCCATAATGGTGTGGCGAGCCACCGTAATAACTTCCTCAATCGTCAATATCCCAATCCCATGCAATATGTAAATGCAACATACAATATAAAACATAATATTCACATACAATCATTAATCTAATAATTTATTTCGGTGAATCGATCAATTATAGCACTTTGTAATATGGTCAACTAAGGCAATCTAGCAAATCAGCCCATAGGGGCATTTTTGTAATTTGGCCCATTAGGGGCATTTCGATAAATCAACCCATAGGGGCATTTTTGTAATTTGGCCCAGAGGAGAATTTCGATAAATTTCACAACCTAAAGGTATTTCTGTAATTTTACCCATCGAGGGTATTTTCATAATTTCGCAACCCCGAACTTAACTACGAATTTGGGGCATAAAAATTGAATCTGTCCATCCGTGTCATATTGACTAACTTGACTATAACTCGTGTTCGGAATCTCAAAATTGAAATCCGTAAATTTTCCTTGAAACTAGACTCACATATCTTCTTACTACAATTTTTCCAGAATTTTTGGCTAAGCCATTTAGTACAGTTTATTCATTAAAGATTCCCTTGTTTCACTGACAAACGGTTTTGACCTCTCTTACTCTAAATCCAAATATCTCACTGTACGATTTTCATATGTTGTTCTCACTTGTTTCTATTGAAAGTAGGCTCACTAGGAATCTATACATATAAATTATAACTCATAATTCACTTTGTACAATTTTAAACTATTTTTCCAAGATAGAACAGGGAACCCCGAAGTCAATCAGAACCAGTCTCACTAAAATTAAAATATCACAAAATATAAAATTCTTCTTCCTCATCTGTTTCTTTTATATAAAAGTAGACACGGTAATATCTTATTCAATTATAATTCCCTTTCTCCTATTTTTCATGATTTTTCGAAATAAAGTCACTGATGCTAACCAAAAACTGTTTCATTGCAAAATATGGTTACCACTATGAACATATGCACGCCTGAGTGATCTCAAATGCCGGTTTATTTTTTTTTTTATCTTTCGAACAAATCACAAAACATTTCATATAAATATTCAGAGAGGTGTGGGATTACACACCATTTCAACCATGTATTTGGAAGGGTACGGGATTACACATCATTTTAAACATGTATTCGGATGGGTACGGGATTACACACCTAATTTGGATTTCCTAAAGAACCACTCTTCGTTGACCCACACGTGATCTCCCTCTATGGAGACCCGATATTCATCCCCGCCTTCTTACTACCACCACACGCTCCTTTATTGCAATTGATGTTAACGATCCTCACCCTTTGATTATCAAAAGAATCGGCAAAAGAGTGTTTCGGCTTAACCAAATCAAGAGAAAAAAAGAGCAAACAACATGAAATAAGAAGAAAGAAATTTTACCTTAATAATAGAGGTCAACCAAAAAGAGTAACATGGTTTGGCACTAGTAGCAAGACAACAAAGAAGGTTCGGCTACAAGTGATATCAATTTTAGAGGAAGGAAGAAAGGTTGGAGAAATAGTGAGGAAGGAAAAGAAGAGATGGACAAGAGAGTGTCAAAGTTTTGGCCAAAACAAGGAAAATGGGGTACAATATTGGCTTTAGAATTTCGGCAAGGGAAAGAATAAATTAGGAAAAGAGCAAACTCAAAAAAAAAAATGCTCAAAAGAATAAGCCTCTCATGCACTAAAACTTAGCAAAATGATCCTAGCAAAATCGACTACCCTCTCCCAAATCATGTATAATCTTTACCAAAAGATGAACATTGACCCATTAAAAACTTTCCAAAACATCTTCCCCCTTAAAGGCCAACATGTTCCCTTATCTTTCCTTTTTCTTTTGATTTGTTTCCTCACCCTCAACCTTGCCTTATTTCCTTAGCCACCTTGCTAAAATTAAAAAAGTCCACCATACCATATTAAAGCCATGACCGACACTTACCTTATTAGTAGAAAAATTTAATCTAAAATATTTGCAATAGGTGGGATTCAAACCTTAGACCATTAGTACACTCCACACGCCACTTTTCACCTTTACCAATAGACTCCTTGTGCTAGCAAAATGCACACTTATTTACTTAAGTCTTGATGCCACTTACCTTCTCTCCTTAATGTGCTTAAACACAAAAATTTTCCTTTAGCCTAACTTGAACCCAGAACTTCCTAGAAACCCATAAATTTCCA
Source organism: Gossypium rotundifolium (assembly GCA_025506655.1). Lineage (NCBI taxonomy): Eukaryota > Viridiplantae > Streptophyta > Magnoliopsida > Malvales > Malvaceae > Gossypium > Gossypium rotundifolium. The sequence goes on along the minus strand of CP106731.1, from coordinate 68,879,380 downwards.
AAATCACCTTCCTAATAAGTCCAACTTGAAATAATGTCGTTCTCTTGTTCTCAAAATTTTAAAACGCTTCTACACTCAAGGCCCAATGGGCCCAATCTTACTAGGCCCAATTTCGGGTCGTTACACATACCAACTTCTACAAATCATCAATTTAACATTCATAATACCTATTAGAAATAATGACCACAATTCTCTTAATATAAGCCATTCATATATCCATCCATGAACTTAACTATCAACATATATGCACATATAATCACAAAGCCAAATTCACCAAATTAAGCCAAATCTCATGGCTATGTTTACAAACCAAAACATATACATTTACAATGCCAATTCATTTGGCCAACATCATTACCAAAACATAATCAGCATGAATCAAATACCTATACATGCCATATACTCAAAACATAGTATCAAAAGTACCAAAAAGTCAGTGGATAGTGTGGTGAATTCTCCGACGATCCCCAAATTCGAGCTAGCTTTGAAATCACTATAAAACATGAAAAAAACAAAGTAAGCTATATAGCTTAGTAAGCTCTATGTTAACAATGACAAACTATCATTATTCATTAATAATTCATATAATGGAAAACAATGTACAACAATTCTAATAAATCTCAAGCTATCAAATGATCATCATATAATTACCAAAGAACTCATCAATTTTATAGTTTTCAATACTCAATTCATTTTCGTACGTACTTGTACCATCTCATACTAATCTCATAATCAAACACATTCTTCTTTTATCCGTTGAACCATTCAGAATAGAAGTCAGATACTTAAGGTCTCACTCGATAAGTACCTATACCATAGCTCGAAGCCAAATCAAGGTAACTTATCCAAAATTTTGATATCATGGCCCAAAGCCAAATCAACCGATATGCATGGCCCGAAGCCAAATCGATTTATCTCGCACACATAGTGCTAAATCATAGCCCAAAGCCAACTCAAGTATACCTAATGACATGTCACTAGCATCCTAAACTATTCCTAAGGTTCAACCGGGATTCCAGCTGTCGTATCATCGTCAAATCATTTCTGAACTTGTTCATAATCGCATAATCATAATTCATGCCATATCAAAGCATGCAAAATACATTTGTAATGAAATTATAACATACGAACTTACCTCGGATGTTAAAACGGTAAATTGAGTCGATTAGTCGATAACTTTATATTTTCCCAGATCCAAGTCCGTATTTCACTTTTCTTGATCTAAATATATTCAAAATTAACTTATTTAATCATATATTCATTCAATTTAGTCCAAAACACTCTTTAAGGCACATTTACACTTTTACCTCTAAACTTTCACATCTTTTACAATTTAGTCCTTATTACATAAAATCACAAATTCATGAAATTCAAGACAACCCATGCAAGTGAATTACTATTATACCCCTAGTAGCCCATATTTCTCATTTATTTCACATTTTAACCATTAACTTTACACATTTCTCAATTTAATCCCTTTTTGACATTTTTGTCAAAAATCACTTTACAAAAGCTATTAATCTAACATTAAACTTTCCAAATCTATCACAAATAATTAAATTACTCAAGCATTCAATAATGGAAACATGATAAATCTTTAACAGTTTTGAAATCTCGGGTACGGGCTAGCTAGAATATGAAGCAATGATATCAAAAACGTAAAAATCATTAAAAACTGAGCTAAAACCATACCTTAATCTAGCCTTCAAAGTATATGAATGTTCAAACTTGTTTAATAAATTTATCAAGCTTTAGTTTCGGTGGAGAAGATGAACATTTCCATGCATTTTCATGTTTTATTTGTTTAATATGACATTTTTCATAAATTACTAAATTAACATTAGTATTATACCATTAAAACACCTTAATAAATGTCCATATATGTCCACTCATGTGTAAACTGGTCAAATTAAACATATGGACCTCCATTTTAATGATCCATAGCTAATAGATATATTTAACAAATAGAACATGCATTTTACACTTTACACGATTTAATCCTTTTTCTCAAATTGATCAATTAAACGATAAAATTTCTTAACGAAATTTTCACACAATCATATATCCCTACTGTAGAAATTAAAATAATAATAAAATAAATATTTTAACATCAAATTTGGGGTCTCAAAACCACTATTCTAATTTGAACAAAAACGGGTTGTTACAACTTCAGTCTAGTACCGATGATATGATTTACTTCAGTTTATACCAATGAGGCACGGGGCACACATTTTATTTTGAATGTACCGATCAGGTGCTAGGAAAATTCATATATTACTTCAATTTATACTGATGAGGCATAGAGTGCTGTATATATTGGTGTGATGGTTGGAAGATTCGTGTATCCATCTTAAGTCCATAACCAGTTAATAGGGATTATGATATATGTAGTCTTCTTATTAACATTGGATATTGAATGTTAAAACTGAACTGTGAAATTGTATATGAATGGTAAAGCAATGAAAGATAGCATGTGAAAGACGATGTGATTTAGTTATTACGAGCCTTGAGAGCCGATATGGATATAAAACAAATCAATGGATTTGGTTATAAAGTTTGAAAATGAATATATTCTTATGAGGTCATGTGGTACATGTGATTGAAAAGGTATGATAAATGTAGGATAGATGAATTCAATTATTAATAACTAATTAGTACAACAAACATGAAAGCATAATTATAAAACATGGAACAAGAATGGTTAAAATGGGTTTAATTAATTATGACTTACATGTTTGAATGAATATGTTTAACTTAATTATGTTTTGATTCAATTTGTTTTCAGATCATGTTAGCACCACTGAAGCCTATTTCTTAACATACAGTTTTGTTTATTTCTATGCACAAGTAACATTAGATCTCAAGGACTCAAGAAGTACGACATCATCTAGGACTCAATTCTCGACTCAACAAATTTTGTATAGCTTTTGATAAGTTTTGTAAACAAGTTGGTATGTACCTAGTGTCGTATTAGTCTTTGAGTTTATTTTTTACTTTGGTGCTTAATATTTTAATGGCTTGTAATATGAACATGGTCATTTATGTTTGGTGTGCATATACTATGGATATATTGTGATGCATGCATAATCTACCATGTTTACACTATGCTTGCGATATTGCTTGTTTACCAAGAAAGTGAATTTGGTGCTTGATGTTAGTAAGGTTGTGACCATAATTGTAAATAGGAAATTTAAGGTCTTTAACATGATTTTAATGGTGTTTAGAACTTGTTAAATATGTCTTATAATGTTTTGATATGATATGCTATTTTTTGGGCAAAATTAGGTGTGTTTAAGCGTAATTTTTAGGTCCTGAAAATTTCTAATGATACAAGTTGTTAGATGTATCGATACAAGTAAGTCAGTAGCCAAACATGAACGATAGTAGGGACTTCTACTAGTAGAATTCTAGACTTTTATTTATACAAGGAGGTCAGCATAGGGTTCCTCATTTATTTTGACTTATTTTGACCTTTAGAGACCCAAATTAGGCCCCAATCATCCCCGAAAACCTATAAGTTGATTAAAAATGTATCAAAAATGCTATAATTATGTACTATCCGGGATTTAGGGGTTATGCATTTTCACTTAAATGTATGTGGTAGCATGCTTGTGTGTGATTTGAATGTGTTTTGGGGGCTCCAGGAACCTTGGGATGTAGGTGGAAGTCGTAGAAAATTATTGGATTTTTAAGCCTAAAAAGGGAACTAAGGGAGCTAGGCCTTAAATAGAGGTGTGTGAGGGTTATGACACAAGTAAAGCCTTGGTAAAGTGGCAAAGAGGCGCCACTTAAGGCCTTGCGAGGTGATGCCACAGGGAGTGTGAAGGGACCTAGGTTCGAGCAGCAAGGGAAGCGTTTTGGAGCTTTTATTTTTTGGCAAGGAGGTGCGGTGATGGACGGCACAAGGACACTTCATGGATGAAGTGTAGATTGGGTCAAATAGCTTAAATTTGCAGCTAAGTAGGAAGGAAAAAGGGGATTTGGATGAGGGAAGGAGAGTTGGCCGGTAGAAGGACTTTGGAGGGGGGCATATTCGGTCATGTATAGGGGAGTTAGTGCCAAAATTTCTTAATTCTTTTTACTCATCTTTAGACCGAACCCATCTCCCTCCTTTCTCTTTTAGTTTGCTTAGGTCAAAACTCTCTCTCAATTTCACCATTGCCGAACCTTAACTTGAGCCTCACCATCACTTTTCTCTTCTTCTTCTCACAACTTCTTCTGTCATCAAAAGTCGAAAGAATCTTTTTCATTTACTGAGATCATAGCTGAAACACCATAAACCCTCAACCCTTTCTTTTATTTTCATTTGCTTAGAAGCCAAATAATCCCTCTTATTTCCTTGAGTGTTGGCCGAATATCAACCAAGCAGAGATCTCCCTTGATTTCTTCTCTAATCGATTTGGAATAGGATCTCTGGGATTTTGAAGCAGTAGATTGGAGTCATCTTCTCCCTGTCAATCATTTCCAGTAAGTTAGTGGTAAGGATTCATGCTGATTCAATTTGTCTCTTAGTTATTGGTAAGGATTCATGCTGATTCAATTTGTCTCTTAGTTATTTGAAAAGTCGAAGGCTATTAAGATTAAGTGTTAATGTTGGCCGATTTTAGGGGGAGATCAATCTCGCATATCTCGGGTTTTGGCTAGTATTCGGAAGGCGTTAAGGAAAGGGGATCTAGTGCGTTAGATCAGGATTTTCAGGATTCGATAATCGCGTTAGTAACCAGGTATGTAACCCACCCTAAATTCCTGATTGGTAATAATATGGTTAAGTATATGTTAATAAGGCAATGAATGAATATGGCTAAGGGTACCATTCAATGGTATAGTGCATTCAGGTACGTTACCCCTAACTCTCAGTTAATAAAGTTTATAAACATGGATATGAAAATATGAGAAATATCGTTATGGCCATGGGGTGAGGTATATTGCATGATATTTGTATGTTATGTATGTTGCATGGGCATATGGGTGATAATGATAAAGGGGAAGTGTTCCGGTGGTTTTTACCACATTATTCGGTGACTTATGTCACATATTATGAATCTGGTGACTCTGTCACATTATCTGGTGGCTATGCCACGATTATAAAGGTGATGTGCAATTGACTGCAGCGACTGCCTTTGATGGTGTGTAGCGGATGGAGGGTCGATTTAGTAATCCCCACGGTGTGATTGGCAGGTACGGGTGATGTGTAGAGGTTGGATATCTAGGTGGGTTTGGGTTGCATCATTTCTTGTATTTGTTATATGTGATTTGATATGCCTTAATTGGTTGGGAGTCTGTGTTGGTTGTTACACACTGAGTCTGTTGACTCACCCTTCGTGGGCTAACATTTTACAGGTGATACTCAGTAATTGGACCGGGTCGGCAGGGACTTAATGGTGGCCATGCTCAGCTCAGCATTTTTCTGGTTTCTTATGATTAAATTTATCGCATTTTCTTATTCAGTTATTTTTTGAGATTTATTTCGGGTTTTGTTTTGTTGTAATAAGGCCATTACTATTTAACTAGTTTAAGTTTACGTTTTAATTTTTATTCCGATACAATCAACATTAAACAAACGGTTTAACAATTTTTCGTAAAACAACTTCAAATGTTTTGACACCTAAGCACCTAAAATTTTCAACTTAATGATAAGCTCTAAAATTTTGCATTTCTTTTAACTTGTAATTACTGAAATATGAAGATAATGTTTAATAAAAAATTCAATTACAACACGGTTTTCAACTTGAGACTAACCCAAATATATTTTCTTCAAAACCAAGTTTTTCAAGATGATATAAAGAGATTTAACTACGTTTTACTCGAGGAGCATGCTAGATCCGGTCAGGGCTTGTGGGCTGGGTTTGGGGTGTTTCAAATTGACTGGAATTTGATTTTAATAGAAAGAAAGTTTGTAAATTATGTAAAAAAAAATAACAAACTTGAGTAGATGTTGAGTGAGAACTAGTTTTAATTATCTTAATTAATATCATTGAATTTGTTTCAAGAAGCTTCTAAAATGATAAAATGTTGACCTTGTCTATAGTTGAAATGAATAGCTTGTATAATATGTTAAACCTTTGATGTTTGAATTGATTATAAAAGAAAAGTTAGCTACTATTAATTCAACAATGAATGTGGTGTTGCACATTCGGACCAATAATTGGGTCGAGTGTGGGGTGCTATACATAGCACCGAACACCCTTCTTCTTGTCCTTCTAAGGTTCCTTCATTATGAATATTCCCTTCGATTTGTTTCTACAGACATTAGCACTAACATCAAATTTCTTGAACCTCCTTGCTCCCTTCTTGAAAGCCTTATTAAAGTTTTGTGTAAGTAAAGAAATTTGCTCTTGGATATATTCAAAAACAACATTATGGAAATCTGACACTTTCTCACCCACTTGAAGAGCAATGTTTATGTCTCCCTTTGTTTTGCTAAATTTAGCCATATTAATGTTCATCTCAAATGTTTGCAATGAGCCAATAAGCTCATCAATATCTAGCCTTCCAAGATCCTTGGTCTCCTCAATAGCTATAACCTTGTTGGGAATTCTCACTAGAAGAGACCTTATCACATTTCTAACTACTTTGGCATTGAAGTATTCCTCTCCTAGTGCCAATGCTTGGTTTGAAAGATCACACAACTTTGCATAGAACTACCTTATAATTTCTGATTCATGTATTCTAAGGCTCTCAAATTTGGATGTTACCATTTACATCTTTGACGGTTTAATAGTGGAGGTACCTTCATGAGCTATCTCCAAAATATCCAATGCAAATTTGGCATCAGTTCATTTTGCAATCCTTTTGAACTCCTACAAGTCTACTTCACAGGAGATAGCATATAAAGCTTTGGAGTTGGGATTAGCAAGTTTTTCTTCTTTAGTAATTCATTGAACCTCTGGCTTAGTTATCCCCCATTTTTAATATCAATCTTGGGTGGCTCTTATCCAGTAAGCATTACTTGTTAGGCCATCTCATCAACAGACTTTATGTACACTTTCATGTGTGATTTCCTGTATGCATAATTGTCAACCTCTAGCATAGGTGGACTTCAAGTAGATGAACCTGAAATAGCTTGAATCTAGAAACTCTAGGTATCTCCACTAGCTATGTCAAGTGGTAGGATTTGATACCAATTTTTTACCCAAACACTGGTTAAGACATAGGTAATTTGCTTGGAATAAGTGGCTAAGAGAGTGGGCACTTCTTCAAACAGTGCAATAACTGAAATAAAACAAGGAATACAGAGGTTGTTCATGCAAATAGGTTTCCTTACATCTTTGAAGCCTAGTTTAGTGAGAAATATTTATTGTCTTCAAAACTTACAATAAGTTAATCGAAAATCTATGACAAACCTATGCCAAATTCCTCACCATTGTACATTGAACATTGATACTCTCACCACTAAATTCACCATTGTAAACTTAGAAAGTAAAACCACACCAAAATAGTTTTTACTATCACAATGCACTTATAAAATAAAGTTCCTCACTTTCATAGATTAAATGCACTATCAATCTGTACAATAACCTATACAAGTCTCTCAATTATATAGAATATTTTGAGACTTGCAAACACAAATAAGGTATATGTCACTCCATATTAAACAACAACTAAATAAGTTGAATACAATATAATAATAACAAACAAGGTAAACAAGGATTGTTTGCAGCTAAGACTTTAATATTCCAATCCAATCTTTTTGGAAAAATTAGTTTAGAAAATGGTTATTTTAGGTACAACGAAAGTTTTAAAATTTTCTAAAATTGAACCCATTATATTTTTATAGCAATAAATTGAATAAGTTGAATACAATATAATAATAATAAAAACAAGGTAAGCAAGGATTGCTGAAACTAAGATTGTCCAATCCAATCTTGTTAAAAAAATGATTTAGAAAATAATTATTTTAGGCACAATGAAAGTTTTAAAATTTTCTAAAACCGGGTCCATTGTATTATTTACATCAATAAACTTAACTGAAACTATACATTTTCTTTATATGAGGCGAACTAAAGCCGATCCAGACTTTTTACCGAATGATCGTATTCACTATTCTCGAACCACGAACTACTTTGACTACAAGTTAAAGTTTGTCGAACCAATCTCATAGAATAAAAACTGTATTAAGTTTCACTGGGAAGTTATTTCTCTCCTTAACCATAAACTATTGTTTTACTCAGAAAATAGAATTTATTATATAAAATAAATGTGGCAGAATAATGATGTATGAGAAGTGTTGTAAATTGTTTAAGACTTTATTAAATAATAATATTTTAATAGAAAACACAAGACACTAGTAGAATTAGAGTACAAGAGGTGGTGACATGCCCTTTTAGAACTCTAGTATAATTGGGTCCAATTATGTGTTTCCTAGACTATTATCCAATACTTATAATTTATTTAACTCAATATTTTTCTATTACCCAAAATGTAATTTAACTAATTAATTAATTTAATTTAATTAACTAAATTAACTTTTAAATTAAATAATTTTCTCAACCTAATTCTAATTTCGTTAAAGTCATAGTAACTTTGCCATAATAGAACCTATGAGGAAAATATATTTAATGTCCTTATCCAACAAATCCATAATGACTTGATTAATTTAATTCACACTTCGAACTTCAATTATTCAATTACAATTAATTAAATAATAATTCAAAGAACTAAAATTAATTCTTAAGCCATCTTTTGTACTTTGCGAGAAAATGCATTCACCGTGAAAAGTGATACATGCGATCTATTTCTCTAACTTAATTGTTTTCATTCATTTCATATTGTTGGATATTACATGCAATTCATTTCCAATTATCTCTGGAATGGCATCAGTGTCCATTGCTCCTAACCGCATAGCACCGAAAGAACTTAAATAGATGAAAGTCTAACTTCAGGAGCTTTTGGATTGAAGTTTCATAAGTCCTAGTCCTTCATCATGGAGGGCTTCGACTCTATTTGTTAAAAAGAAGGATTGTTCTCTAGGACAGTGCATCAATTATAGGCAATTGAACAAGTTGATAGTGAAGAATAAGTACCCTCTACCAAGAATTGGTGATCTACTTGATCAATTTCAAGAGGAAATATTTTTCTCTAAGATTGACTTGAAATCTGGGTACTATCAGTTGAAGGTGAAGGAATCCAATGTACCCAAGACTGCATTCAAGACTCAGTACAACCATTATGAGTTCATGGTTATGCCTTTCGGTCTTACGAATGCTTTGGCTGCATTCATGGATCTGATGAACTGGGTTTTTCAGCCATATCTCAACCAGTTCATCATTGTGTTCATCAGCGAAATTTTGGTTTACTCTAAGAATGAAATTGAGCACGGTGAGCATATAAGGGTAGTTCTACAGATTCTTCGTGAAAAGAAGCTCTTTCTTAAGCTAAGTAAGTGTGATTTTTGATTGAAGGAGGTAATGTTTTTAGGTCATTTGGTATTTGTAGAGGGTATCCATGTGGATACAAAAAAGATTGAATCCATTCAGGAATGGAAGCAACCTAAGAGTGCTTCTGAGATTTAAAGCTTCTTCGAATTGATGGATACTATAGTAGGTTTGTTGAGGGTTTCTCCTTGATGTCTACTCACTTGCCTAAGCTAATGAGGAATTACACTCCTTTTAAGTGGTAGTGTAACACCTTATACTCAGCCTGGTCTCTAGGCCCAAATATGAGATGTCACACTACTGTCTCGTCTCATTTTCATAAAACTACAAGCTCGTTAAGTCAAACAAGTTTTAATACGTTCCAATATTTACATTAACAATGTTACATACAAATCATTCATTTTTTGATCATACATGCAGCCAGAATCATGCATAAATGCTATTTAGCAAAATTACATAAAAATGTTTGTAGGTATCGATACTGACTTCTAGGCATCGATAATTTCCTAAAGTGGTATCGATACCACTTGAAAAAGTGATACCAAATGAGCATTCTATTTCTCAATTAAAAACCCCTCTATCGAAAATTATCTGTACCATCGAACAAGGTATCAATATTTCTTCCCCAAGTATCGATACTCGAGCAATGGTACCGATACCAAATTTCTTGTAACATCCCAAAGTTGGGCCTAGTAGGATTGGGCCCAATGGGCCTTGGGGGTAGTAGCGTTTAAAATTTTTGACAACAAGAGAATGGTACTAAGGCAAGTTGGACCTATTAGGTGAGTGATTTTGGAAGGTTGGGAGGCTTTTATGAAGTCCCGAGTTAAAGTTAGGCCATATGAAAAATTTTGGTTTTAGGTGAAAAAAACCATGGGAGTTGGTAGGTAGGCTTTAAGAATAAAATGTGGGGAAAAATGACAAGTGGAGTGTGCGGTGTAGTGGCAAAGTGACGCCACTTAAGGAGCAAGGGGGGTGACGCCATAAAGGAAGGAAGGAGGTCCAAGGTTCAAGTCTTGGTGCTTGCATTTTAGTTTTCTTTTTAAAAGGATTTTTGAATTTGGCTATAGGACTTATATTTAGTTGCGCATGATTTTAGAAACAAGGAGCTAGTTGATAAAGTGGCTAACAGCGTGGGTTATGTTACAAGGGAGCCTGAGTTCGAATCTCATGAGAAACAAGGTAGTATTTATTTTGCTAAGATGGGGCGACAATAGTTTGAGTTGGATTTAAACTCTGCTAGCGGAAGAATCCCATATCGGAAAGATATAAAGAAGGAAGGTGAAAAGCTAGCTATATAAATAGCACATTCTAGGAGGAGAGAAAAGATACCTTGGTGGGTGTTAGGCATAGGAGCTTTAGGAGCGTGGTTTAGCAGCTTCAGAATTCCTATCAGGTGTGCAACTCCCTCTCTACTCTAGTTGTAGAACGGCAAATGCCGAAATGCCGGTCACACGGCGATGGTAGCCACATGTGCGTGCGAGCGCATGTGTGGAAGCTTCGTCGCGATAGTCGAGGCCACCATGAGTATTCTTGTAGGTGTGGGCTGTTGGGCCACGATGGCTCGAAAGGGGCCAAGTGGGCCCAATGGGCTCGAGGGCCCATATGAGTAAATTGTATGATTAAGTAGTAGATAGTGAACTAGACTATGTGAATCTCATATATGTGGCTAGGTTTGGGCTAAATGGGCCACACGAGTGTGTGGGCCCACTTGGGCTGACAATGGCCTTAGGCCCATTCGCATCATTATCTCTGTTTAGAATACTTGAGTCGTTCGAGGCGACAGTGGACCTTCTGTTGGGTTGTTAATACCCTAATCTATGAAATCACTGAAATACCCTCAGATTACAAAATTACCAAAATACCCTTAGTTTATAAAATTACCGAAATACCCTAATTTGTGAAATTATCGAAATACCCCCGGATTACAAAATTACCAAAATACCCCTAGTTTACAAAATTACCGAAATACCCTAATTTGTGAAATTATCGAAATACCCCTGGGTTGTAAAATTACCAAAATATCCCTGGTTTGTGAAATTACCAAAATACCCCTAGTTTGTAAAATTACCGAAATACCCCCAGATTACAAAACTACCAAAATACCCCTAGTTTACAAAATTACCGAAATACCCCAATTTGTGAAGTTACTGAAATACCCTTGGTAGGTAAATTACGAAAATATCTTTGGTAGGTAAATTATGAAAATACCCATGGTAGGTAAATTACAAAAATAACCTTGGTAGGTAAATTATTAAAATACTCTTAGTAGGTAAATTATGGAAATACCCTCGATGGGTAAAATGATCGATATGCCCCTAAAGGGAAAAATGACGGAAATGCCCCTACATGTTATATGATTATTCTTGTATGTGATTTATGATTGTTATCATATGATTATTATTGTATGTTGCATTCATGTGTTATTATGTTGCATGGGGATGGGATTATTCGAAGGGAAGTACGATAGGATCGCATGGTCGCTTGACGATAGATCCACCAAGGCTTTAGCCACCGAGCAACTATCTTGTCATCGATAAGTTAGTGCCGCAACCGATGCTACATAAGGAGTGTAGGGATGGGTAGGTCGATTAAATCCCCACAGGAGCACAGGGTTGGACAGGAGACGGAGTGCAGGGTTGGTATGGGCATTAATGCATTGCATATGTGGTTTTATTTGAGATGGGCTCAGGCCCAAATAAATATGATTTGCGACATTTTTGGGTTAAGGCCCAACTGAGGTTTTTATAGGCTAAGGCCCAATTGCCACCATTACTAAAATGGGCTTCGGGCCGAACTATTGTGATTCATGTTCTTATTGATGAGGGTTATGCATACTGAGTTTTCGTAAACTCACACCCTCTTTTTAATTTTTTCCTCAGGTAATCCTCAGTAAGCTATTCGATGTGCTGGAGGACTCGGAGGTGGCCACACTACGAGCAGTTTTGGACTCTAGTATGTTACTTATTTTTAACTTGGGTTAATATTTTGTAATAAGGCCTCTCTTAAATTCTGGTTTTAGTTTTGGATTTTTTAGTTTATTATGTTTTAAATCTGCTAAACTTTGTATCACGGTTTTCCAAAACAATATCTGCTTTCAAAATACTACACTTTCGTGAATAGCTCGTAAACATCATGTTTTCATAAGTCAGTCATTTTAATTAAGTTTCTGCAACCAACAAAGTTTTTTTGGCAATAACTTTTTATTAAATGTCGATTAATAATAAACAAACACAAACTGGGACTTTAGTTTTTAATATCAAGAAAGGTTTCCAAATGGAACTATGGTTTCTCAAAAAGCACCCCAACGTGACACGCCAGATTCAGGCCTAACTTCTAGGCCGGGTTTGGGGTGTTACATTTAGTGGTATTAGAGCTTAGGTTGCAAAACTCAGGCTGTGAGATGGGCTTTAGTGTTTATTTTAAAGATGTTTACAAATGATTTTGAAGTAGTTTTTAAAGGTTTTTGTGTGGCACACCGAGTTTCTTGCGTCGGACCAAGTAAGTTCTCTTATCTATTTTAAACTGTTATTGTTGTAGGTAGATACTGGACTTACTTTAGATGATAGACTATACTGAGGCCCGTAGGAGACTAAAAACTATAGTGAGCTGGTAATTTTGAAAACAACTCTTAACTACTACTTCCATAAAACATTTGTTTAATTACTGGAACTATGAGCTAAATTCATAAAATTTGTAATTCAGATAATACGTGAAGTGATAATGAGTGCTAGAAGGGGTACAAGAGGCCGCGGTAGAGGTCGTGGAAGTGCTAGGGCTGGGTCTTCAATGTCAAACCACATGCCCGATGTCGAGGCGAGAGAAGCACCGCCTTCACCGGTAACTAAGGTAGGGTTATTCAATCGAGTCGGTGGGGATGACGCACTATCGCAGGCAATGCTTCGTATTTTGGAAAGAGTTGCTGGGTCTGTTGAACCTAATACTGGTATTGGGGGTCGTGGGTCAGTTACAGAATGACTCCAGTCCAATGGAGCTGAGAACTTCAAGGGAATTTCTAGGGTGGCCCCAAGTGTGGCAGAATATTGGCTAGAAGCCACCGAAAGAATTATGAAGGATCTCAACTGCACACCGGAACAAAAGTTGAAGGGTGTTGTGTCTTTGCTGAGGGATGAAGCCTACCAGTGGTGGCTTATGGTAAAAGAGGGTACCTCATCTGATCGGTTGACCTGGGAATTCTTCAAGTCTACATTTCAAGGAAAGTATGTGGGTGCTAGTTATGTCGATGCTCGTAGGAAAGAATTTCTGAATCTGGTTCAAGGAGACAAGTCTATGGCTGAGTACGAGGTAGAATTTTTACGACTTAGTTTGTATGCTCAGGAAATTGTGGAAACAGAGTACGAACGTTGTGTTTGGTTCGAGGATGGCCTCAGGGATAGTCTCCGAGTGTTGATAGCTCCACAGAGAGAGCAAGACTTTGCTGCATTAGTAGAGAAAGCTAAGATCGCCGAAGATGTGAAACACACTGAGCGTCTAATAGGGAAAGAGAAAGGAGCAAAAACAAGAGGGAGTTTGAGTATTCCGATTCTGATCAGAGGTTTAAGAGAAGGGCTAGAGCGGATGGGCCAGTCAGAGATGGACCCCCTGTTGCTGCTACTGGGTTACCACCTTGTGTTACTTGTGGGAAAAGGCATGTGGCCGAGTGTTGGAAAAGGATAGGGGATGTCTGAGTTACGACTCCATGGATCATCATTTTAGAGAGTATCCTAGAAGACCGGATCAGAGGCAGACTTTCGGTGGGGGTGATGTACAGCCACTGAGGGTGGACAACAGCCGCTTAGAGGCCGTGGGCATGCAAGGAATGGGAATGGTTTGGGACGTAGAGCTCTAGATAGAGGTGCTGGTCGTGAGGAGGTGAGGCAGTTGTCATTGGTTTATGCAGCACGTCGTCGTGAGGACGAGGCACTCCAGATGTGAATACTGGTATGTGCTTTACCCGTAATGGGTTTTTATCTAATTTACAATTAGGACTAGAGTGCGCAAAGTGTAGTGGTATATCGGGTATTGTGCGGCTATGAGATAGCTGAAAATTTTGAGGACAAAATTTCTTTAAGGAGAGTAGATTTGTAACATCCCAAAGTTGGGCCTAGTAGGATTGGGCCCAATGGGCCTTGGGGGTAGTAGCGTTTAAAATTTTTGACAACAAGAGAATGGTACTAAGGCAAGTTAGACCTATTAGGTGAGTGATTTTGGAAGGTTTGAGGCTTTTATGAAGTCCCGAGTTAAAGTTAGGCCATAGGAAAAAGTTTGGTTTTAGGTGAAAAAACCCCGGGAGTTGGTAGGTAGGCTTTAAGAATAAAATGTAGGGAAAAATGATAAGTGGAGTGTGCGGTGTAGTGGTAAAGTGACACCACTTAAAGAGCAAGGAGGGTGACACCATAGAGGAAAGAAGGAGGTCCAAGGTTCAAGTCTTGGTGCTTGAATTTTAATTTTCTTTTTAAATGGATTTTTAAATTTGGCCATAGGACTTATATTTAGTTGCGCATGATTTTAGAAACAAGGAGCTAGTTGGTAAAGTGGCCAGCAGCGTGGGTTATGTTACAAGGGAGCCTGAGTTCAAAGCTCATAAGAAGCAAAGGAGTATTTATTTTGCTAAGATAGGGTGACAAGAGTTTGAATTGGATTTAAACTCTGCTAGCGGAAGGATCCCACATCAAAAAGATATAAAGAAGTAAGGTAAGAAGCTAGCTATATAAAGAGCATTCTAGGAGGAGAGAAAAGATACCTTGGTGGGCATTGAGCATAGGAGCTTTGGGAGCGCGGTTTAGTAGCTTCAGAATTCCTATCAGGTGTGCAACTCTCTCTACTCTAGTTATAGAGCGGTAAATGCCGAAATGTCAGTCACACAACGATGGTAGCCACACGAGCGTGCGAGCGCATGTGTGGAAGCTTCGACGTGATAGTCGAGGACACCATGAGTATTCTTGTAGGTGTGGGCTGTTGGGCCACGATGGCTCGAAAGGGGCCAAGTGGGCCCATATAAGTAAATTGTATGATTAAGTAGTAGATAGTGAACTAGACTATGTGAATCTCATATATGTGGCTAGGTTTGGGCTGAATGGGCCACACGAGTGTGTAGGCCCACTTGGGCCGACAATGGACCTTTGACCCATTCGCATCATTATCTCTGTTTAGAATACTTGAGTCGTTCGAGGCGATAGTGGACCTTCTGTTAGGTTGTTAATACCCTAATTTGTGAAATTATTGAAATACCCGGATTACAAAATTACCAAAATACCCTTAGTTTACAAAATTATCGAAATACCCTAATTTGTGAAATTACCGAAATACCCCTGGGTTGTAAAATTACCAAAAGACCCCTGGTTTGTGAAATTACCAAAATACCCCTGGTTTGAAAAATTACCGAAATACCCTAATTTGTGAAATTACTGAAATACCTCGGATTACAAAATTACCAAAATACCCCTACTTTACAAAATTATTGAAATACCCCCAGTTTGTGAAGTTACTAAAATACCCTTGGTAGGTAAATTATGAAAATACCCTTGGTAGGTAAATTACGAAAATACCCTTAGTAGGTAAATTATGAAAATACCCTTGGTAGGTAAATTACGGAAATAACCTCGATGGGTAAAATGACCGATATGCCCCTGAGGAAAAAATGATGAAAACGCCCCTACATGTTATATGATTATTCTTGTATGTGATTTATGATTGTTATCGTATGATTATTATTGCATGTTGCATTCATGTGTTATTATGTTGCATGGGGATGGGATTATTCGAAAAGGAAAGTGCAGATGGGATCGCATGGTCGCTTGACGACTGTGGATCCACCGAAGGCTTTTAGCCACCGAACAGCTATGCTGCACCTATAAGTTAGTGCCGCAACCAGTACTACATAAGGAGTGTAGGGATGGGTGGGTCGATTAAATCCCCAGAGTGCAGGGTTGGACAGAAGATGGAGTGCAAGGTTGGTATGGGCATTAATGCATTGCATATGTGGTTTTATTTGAGATGGGCTTAGGCCCAGATAAATATGATTTGTGACATTTACGGGTTAAGGCCCAACTGAGGTTTTTATGGGCTAAGGCCCAATTGCCACCGTTACTGAAATGGGCTTCGGTCCGAACTGTTGTTATTCATGTTCTTATTGATGAGGGTTATGCACACTGAGTTTTCATAAACTCACACCCTCTTTTTAATATTTTTTTCCTCAGGTAATCCTCAGTAAGCTATTCGACGTGCTGGAGGACTCGGAGGTGGCCACACTACGAGCAGTTTTGGACTCTAGTATTTTACTTATTTTTAACTTGGGTTAATATTTTGTAATAAGGCCTCTCTTAAATTCTGGTTTTAGTTTTGGATTTTTTAGTTTATTATGTTTTAAATCTGATAAACTTTGTATCATGGTTTTCTAAAACAATATCTGCTTTCAAAATACTACGCTTTCGCGAATAGCTCATAAACATCACATTTTCATAAGTTAGTCATTTTAATTAAGTTTCCGCAACCAACAAAGTTTTTTTGGTAATACCTTTTTAATAAATGTCGATTAATAATAAACAAACGCAAACTGGGACTTTAGTTTTTAATATCAAGAAAGGTTTTCAAATGGAACCATAGTTTCTCGAAAAGCACCCCAATGTGACATGCCAGATTCGGGCCTAACTTCTAGGCCAGGCTTGGGGTGTTACATTTCTATTTTGTAATGCCCCAGAATTTGGGCCTTGAGGTATTGGGCCTTGAGCAAGGGAACGGTTAGGAAACTGTGCATAAAAGTTTATGCGAGCTAGGAAATGAAACAATTAAATGTCTGCTCAAGTGGTTAAAGGTCTTGAGAGGAGTTGGAAAAGCCCTGGGTTCAAACCTGGGATTTAGAAAAAACTTTGGTTTTAAGTGGATAAAACCCTGGATGCTTGGATGTAGGCCTTTTAAGTTTTTGTGTTAAAAAAATGACAAAAGAAGCATGTGGTCAAGTGGTTGGGGCGTCATTAAGGTTGCAAGGGAGCCTAGGTTCAAGTCTTGATTCTTGCAATTTATTTTGGTTTTTCTTTTAAAGGAACCTGGACTCTAGCCTTTAGACCTTTTAATTAATTAAGGATAAAATGTGACACAAAGAGAGGGCATGGTCTAGTGGCAAGGAGGCGTGTTGTTTTGCTAGGGGATTGGAGTTCGAGTCTCACTACATGCAAATGGGATTATATATTTTGTTCATGAGAAGGCAAGAGTTGGTGCTGGATTTGAACTCTATTGTTGGAGAGTTTGAATTGGTCTTGTGTGTTGGTTATGGAGGATATCAAGGAGGGATAAGGGAAGAAAATCAAGGAGAGGGGGTGGAGATTTTCAAAGAGTTTAAAGGCTTATGAAGTTGTGCCGAAATAGGTTTTTTACTCTTTAAAATTCGGCTAGGGCTTTTGTTAGGTATATCCGAAGTGCCAAAGTTGTTTTTTTTGCTTGATCTTTTGTATGTTGCCGATTGGTCTCTCCTTTTCAGCTTTAGTTTTGTTTCTTTTCTCTAAAAGAAACTGAATACTATTTCTTCTCTGCTTGGAACTTCCTACTCATCTTTTCTTTAATCATTTTCGGCTATAGCTGACCTTTTCCTTTACTTTCATATCTACTTCTTTCCAATTTCATTTTTCCTTTCTCTGTTAGGCCGAATTCTCATACTCTCTCCCTCTCAAATCTCTTTGTTCTTCTTGTTTCGGGCAGAATCTTCGTGATTGACTATTGCCGAAATACGTTTGTTTTATTGGTAGGGGGTGTTACAACCACTTTATTATTTCGTTTGTAGTTAAATTCTTTTGGCTCTATTAACAAGCTTCGGTTTTCCCTTTTCTTTCTCTTCGAGGCTGAATGTATGGTTGTCTTCTAACAACTTTTGATCTACTGAATCATGTTAGGAGGGGGAATCGCCCTTGATCAGCAATGAGGTACTAGTATCTGTTAGTTCTAGCGAGGTGAGTGTTTGTGGTTTAGTAAATAAAGTTTATGGATTAAGAGTATGCGTTAATCTTGTGTTGTGTTGGTTATAGGTTTTGTGCTCCAGATTATTCGCACTCTTCGTTGTTGCAATCAGGTGTGTATTTGTATGCGGTATTCGATGATTGGCTAAAAAGCTGAAAGTATGTGTTGTTTACACTGCTATGACTGTAGATCGACAAAATGCCAAAATCCAGAAATATGGCGCATGATGCCACATGAGCGTGCGATCGTGCGTATGGTGAATCGAGCCCACGAACATGGCCGTTAGTCTGTAGAGGCCACCACGAGCGCTCTCATGGTCTTGGGCTATTCTGGGCCTCGATGGGACAAAATGGGCTGCGTGGGCCTAAAGGGCTTGTGGGTCCACACAGGTAAAATCCACGATAAATGGAAAATATTGGTTTGGGATATGTAGTTCGTATAGCTGGAATTGAATTTAGGCCAAATGGGCCACACGAGCATGTGGGCCCATATGGGTCGAATACTGGGCCTTGAGCCCATTTACACTGTTCTGGCCGTATAGGTTATCTGAGTTGCTTGAACAACGATAGACCTTCTAGGAGGTCGTAATAAGAATCGAGACCCCAATATTTGTAAAATGACCGTAATAACCTTGTAGGGTAAAATGATCGAAATACCCTCATAGGGTAAAATGACCGTAATACCCCTATAAGGTAAAATGACCGTAATACCCCTATAGGGTAAATTAACCGTAATGCCCTTGTAGGGTAGAATGGCCGTAATGCCCCTGTAAGGTAAAATGACTGAAATACCCCCATAGGGTAAAATGATCATAATACCCATATAGGTTAAAATGACTGTAATGCCCCTGTAGGGTAAAATGACCGTAATGCTCCCATAGGGTAAAATGACCGTAATGCCCCTGTAAGGTAAATGAGTATTTTACCCATGAGGGTAAATGACTGATTTGTGCTATGACTTGACTGATTTGACTGTGTTCGTATGACTGTGTTTTAACTGACTTGATTGTGGTCGTGTGACTGATATGCTTTTAATATATGTTTAAATGACTATTACTGAGCATGACCATTCTGCATACACCTATGATGATTGAGCATGACGTACACGAAATTTTTCATGGGGTTGGGATATTGTTACGGAGGAAGTGTACGACCCATTGCTGTTCTGTGCAAGTCTTTCAGCCTTTCTGCGATATTTATGGCTTTTTAGCCGTTCTATTAACCGACAGCGGTGCTATGATACTTATGGCTTTTAGCCGTTTCGTTTATGGTGTCTAGCCGTTCTATTGACTTAGTGCTGCAACCGGTGCTAAGCTTGGTGTGTTGGCTGGGTGGGTCGATTTAATCCCCACAAGAGTGTAGGGTTGGACAGGAGACAGAGTGTAGGGTTGGTTTGGGTATTTATGCATTGCATATACTGATTTTGATATCGAGATGGGTTTAGGCCCAGATATATGTGATATGTGACTTTTGATATGGGCTCAAGACCAATCGAGGTTGATGGGGGTTAAGGCCCAATTACAGCCGTTACTAGAATGGGCTAAGCCCAATTGGTTCTATTATGGGCTGTAACCCAAATGATATTGTTTTGGGCTTTGGCCCACATATACTCTGAATTGAACTGTACTGTTACTTTTACTGAGCTCAGGCCCAAACTGATTCTATTTTTGTATTCTAACTCTTCCTTTAATAAGGGGATTACACACTAAGTTTTTCGTAAACTCACACCGTTTTAACCTTTTAGGTAATCCCCATCGTTAGACGGTTCGGTGCTGCGAGGGACTCGGAGATGGCCACACTACTACTCCTGGTTTCATTACTTGGCTTTTATTTACTAATAGTTTTTGTCTGGGTTTTTATATTTGTAATAATGCCTCTCCAATTTTATAGCTTTCGATATGAGATTTTAATCATTTTTAGTTATACTTGATACAAGTAGAACGCAGTTTTCCCAAAACGATAACTGTTTTCAAAACACTATGTATCCATAACTTAATTTTTAAATACCACGTTTGCGTAGATCATTGTTTTAATTTAAGCTTCCGCAACAATAAGGTTTTGAAGGTAATAATTTTTTATAAACCTCGATTGAAAATATCAAGAAGGGTTTTCAACGAAAACATGGTTTTTGAAAAACACTTCAATGTGACATGCCAGATTATTTCATAGCATTTTATGATAGAACATGAAGTCTGAAATTATGTTAAACAACTTTTGCTAAGTGATTTTAAGTGAAAATGAGTAAAACAGCTTAATCGGTAAAAATACCTAATGTTCATAAGTACATGTTAGAGTGAGAATTTGATGTTGTCATAGAAGGGAAAAATGATTAGCATGTCATAAAACATAAGAATAAGGGATAAAGTATAATTTTCGAGCTTTGGGGCAAATGTGTAAATATGTAAAAGTTTAGAGGCAAATTTGTAATTTTTCCAAAGTTAGACTTAAGGACTGTTTTGATAAATGTGAGTATTGAATAAGCTAAATTTGCTATTATAGATTAAGAAGAATGAAATCCGGAGTTAGATCGGGGAAAGAAAAAGATAGTGGACTAAATCGATATAGTTTATCGTCTTTTGTTTCGAGGTAAGTTTGCAGTAAATAAATGCAATATTCTATTATTTTACATTTGTTACTATTAAATTCCAGCATTTACATATTTATTCTGTAAATATATCATTTAAAGACTCAAGCATGAATTGACGGAGAAGCAATCTCAGAAAGTTCTGGTTGAACCTTATGAATGTGTAGGATACAAATGTCATGACTTTATGGTTTAAGGAAATCATGTAAGACCATGCCAAGGCATGGCATTGATAAGTTACTATAAGGCAAAGGTCCCATGTAAGACCATGCCAAGGCATGGCATTAGTGAATTTATAAGGCAAAGGTCCCATGTAAGACCATACCAAGGCATGGCATTGGTGAGTTCATAAGGCAAGGATACCACGTAAGACCATGTCAAGACATGGCAATGGTTAAGTTTCAAAAGGAAAGGTACCCGTGTATCCTTAGTATTCCAAGTGGTTCAACGGAAAAATTTAAAGAGTATACCAGACAAGTTCAAGCTAAAAAGGTGCAGGTAAGAATTTAAGACTTAAGTATATTAAGTTAAAGGCTTAAATAATTTTGGTAAGAAAAGAATATGATAATGCATTAAGAATGTTGTTATTTATTTACATGCAAACTTACTAAGCTTAACGTTTACTCCCATTCCTTTCTTTCTTTTCATAGTTTTAAAAGCCAACTCACGGATCGTAAGGACGTCGGAGATCGTTACACACTATCAAAGGATTATATTGGTATTTTGTGACTCGAATGTTTTAAGTTATGGCATGTATAGGGACTTAGCCATTTTGTGTGTATGACCTTATGATATGACTTAATATTGGCTTGTAAATGTTTGGTAATGATTATCTATTAAAATGGTTAATTAAAAACATGTTTTGGATGTTATGTAATGCCTAGTTGATAGTTATTTTAAGAAATTATGTAATTATATGCGGGAAAGCAGTTTGGACAGCGACGAAGTGATGTGAATTTGAAAAATCACCAAAAATAGTAGAAATGGAGTTAGATTGTGAATGAGATATATAATTAAATCTTATTGATTCTATTTTTATATAAAAAAATGGTGTAGGAAAAAGAATTGTATATTATGAGATAATTGATTTTTAGTGAAGAGAGGTCAGAACTGTCGAACTGTGTAATAGGGGAGAATTTAACTAATAAACTGTACTAATTGGCCACACCAAAAGTTCTGGAAAAATTATAAAAAGAAGATATATGAGTCTAGTTTCAAGGAAAATTTACGGATCTATATTTTTAGTTTCGTAACTCGAGTTATAGTTAATTTAGTGAACATGACGCAGATGGATAGTTTCAATTTTTATGCCCTGATCTAGTAAGTTAAATCTAGTAATGCCTCGTGCTCGACTCCGGCAACAGTCTCGGGTAAGGGGTGTTACATGTGTGCTAGCCTGTGTGGCGAATCAAATTCTTGCAAGTTGACGCAGGGGATACACGGCCTATTAACACACCCATGGGACTGACCGTGTGTCATACACGGCCTAGACACACGCCCATGTATCTACCCTGTGGACAATTAGAGGCTATTTTCCAAGCCAATTGCCACCCTGAAATACAAACACACTTATACCAACTCAAGCAACACATAACATAGCAATCATGCACTATGAACGATCCCCTAAATCATCATTCATACTCCTCACATATAACTCCATCGATTGCATAAACTTTCACATCATAAAACTCATCATTATTAATGAATAAAACTTGACAAATATTGGCCAATTTCTATTGGCCAAATACAAAAAGAGTCAGTAACCTTAATAGCCAACACTTTGGCTCCCAATATGACATAACTCAAAATGATTATTCCTTATACATGCCATACCCAAAATAAATCAACTTTACTATACCAAAAGAATGATTGATAGTGTGATATGAGCTCCGACGTTCTACGATCCCCGAGCTAGCTTGGTGATATTACGAGGAAAAGGGAAAAAGAGAGGGGTAAGCATATAGCTTAGTAAGTTTGCATGAATTAATATAGCAACATAAGTGTTCATGGTAAAATCCATTCATCTCATATAACAATAGAAACACAAGTTCTTAAGTGCGTAGGCATACTTACTCATACTCACTCTTACCATCACACATCACATTATGGTTTCATAACTTTTAATTTTACTCATGGTACATGTATCACTTAGTCACATAATTTAGCACTTATGCTAACTTGGACATAAACTTAAATCATCATCATCTTTAACATAAATGGAACTCATTATCAACCTTGTGTAATTTAACTCTATAGCATCTTTGCATACTTAGCTCTTTTGCCCATTGAACTACTCGGAATATCAGAGGATACTCAATCTCATCATACATGTATCATGATGCCAATGCCATATCCAAGATATGGTCTTACATGGGATCACCTCTTGATGCCGATGCCATATCCCAAATATGGTCTTACACGGGATCTCTTAGCTCGATGCCAATGCCATGTCCCAGACATGGTCTTATACGAGATCGTACTTAGATGTCGATGCCATGTCCCAGACATGGTCTATTCATTAGATCTTCCTTTGGTTACACGGGACCTTCCTTATTCGATGTCGATGCCATGTCCAAGACATGGTCTTATACGGGATCTACATTCGGTGCCGATGCCATAACCCAGATATGGTCTCATACGGGACCTACATTTGGTACCGATGCCATGTCCCAGACATGGTCTTATACGAGACCATCCTTATCTTATGTCGTGACATAGGTATCCTCGTTATATCGAATTTCAATCGGGACTTTACTTAGCATATTCTCATCAAGACATTATTCATAAATTTCATGGAAATGACATGTATTTCTCGAAATAATAAGTAATTTAAACACAATAACACATGTAACCTTAAGTTCACATGAACTTACCTCCGTACTCAAAATGCTTGTAGATGTTCAATTTAGTACAACACTTTATTCTTACCTCAGTTTCGATCTGGGCTTCATATTTCTTGATCTATAATGTCAATTTCACTTATTTAATACTCAAATTGACTAAATCGACTCATGAATCACACTTTTTGAAAAATTATGATTTTACCCTAAACTTTCTCATAATTACACTTTTGCCTTTAGGCTCGTAAAATGATTTTTCTTCAACTTCCTTGTATTTTAAGCTTGACCAAATTATTCTCTTAACTACAATAGCCCTTAATTTCTACTATTTAACTCATGTATGACCAATCTTATAACTTTTACAATTTGGTCCTTTTATGCATTTTTCATGAAAATCACTTAGAAAAAAGATGTTTATCATACATCAAACTTTCATATTCTTCCCTAAAACATCAAAATACATGCATGTCATACATGGGTAAATTTTAAACATAAACCCTAACTCAAAATATAGCTAGAAATAGCTAAATCGAGCTACGAGGACCTCAAAAATATGAAGAACATTAAAAATGCGGCAAAGAGACACTTATAATCAAGCTTGAAAGTTGAACAAACCCTAGCTATGTCTTCCTTAGGGAATTTCTATAACACCCTAACCCAAAAATTGTCATCGGAATAGGGTTAAGAGGCATTACCGAACAATAGGATCATTTCACATCACATTCACGACACAAAGTCAATCATCATCAATCTCATTTGAATTCAATCAAAGAGTCCCTTAAATGAGTCATCGAGACCCTAAGCATGGTTAAACCGAGTCAGGACTAAACTGAAACACATAAGTAATTTTATAAAAATTTAAAATTTTTTTAACATATGGGGGACACACGGCCGTGGGGGTAGATCGTGCCTCACCCACGGCTACTTGACACTCCCGTGTGTCCTTCCCGTGGTAGTATACTGCCAAAATCAACACGGTCACCAAGCACGCCCGTGTGCTAAGGCCGTGTACTACTAGATCACATACTGCCATTTCTCACACGGCCATCAAGCACACCCGTGTCGAGGCCGTGTGCAATTTAAGCCATATTCTGCCAATTTACCCACGGTCTTAGGCAAGCTCGTGTGCCTCAATCGTGTGACATTATAGGCCATTTTACAAGGCCAATATGCCACCCACTTAGGGTCTTCCTACAAGTAATATATACCAAAACATAATATGCATATATGGCAACCAAAACATATCAATCGATTCACTTTATCCATACATTCAATACCAATTCCATTCATACCAAATTACAAACTAAATCCTACATCATTTCAAACATTTATCATCCATTTTCATAACCAAAACTTAACCATTTCATATGCATCAAAACATACTAAATATCTACTTCATAACTCATTCATTCAAACATTTATCAACTCAAAAACTTGCCAATACACATGGCCATGCTCACTTCATAAACATATACACCTATCTAGCCTATACATGCCATAATTAGCCATATACATTTCAAAAGAGTACCAAAATAAGTTTAGTAGTGTGATGACGATCCTTGACGATCCCGAGCCTTCAGTAGCTTCGACGACATTAACAAATCAGAGAAAATACACACACAGAGTAAGCTTTTCGAAAGCTTAGTAAGTCATATACAAATAAACTTGGCATAAGAAGTATATATGCAATTTGGTACATTTGCACATCTCATTCACTTAACAATTTATCATGTATATGCTTGATTCATACTTATGACTACATCTATCACATTTATCCATTCAAAACTCATTTGAAACATATAGCTCATTCATAATCTTTCTTGCATCTCATTCACATTATCCTATTCACACATACTTTTCTTCAAATCGAAGTCATATGCATACTTACCATTCATGCATACTTAATACACATTCAACGCACCTGAATCAGATATTCATTCACTTAATTGATCATAGCTCAGATATACCATTCGTATTGCAGACTTGCCCGTTGAACCCTTAGGAACCTAGTAGGATACTCAGAAAGCTCAAAATAGTAGTATAATGCCAACGTCCCAGACGAGGTCTTACATGCACTCGTATATCGATGCCACTGTCCCAGACAGGGTCTTACACATTTCAATACGGTGTTGATGTCCCAGACATGGTCTTACACGTACAGATCATAACGATGCCAACGTCCCAGACGTGGTCTTGCACTTAAAACTCATGTCGATGCCAATGTCCCAGACGTGGTCTCACTCATAAAGCTTATATCAAAGCCAACGTCCCAGACGTGGTCATACACGAGATCACAATTCAATGCCAACGTCCCGGACATGGTCTTACATGATGAAACAGAATAGATACCTATGTCATGACATAGCTAATTCTATTTATTCCTAGGTTCGTACGGGACTTCTCGACTTTATCACTATGTCGAACTTATTTCAGAATTCACGCACTTAGCATCTCATACTCATTAATTTTCATCGATAGACATATGAATACATATATTTAATTCAATACAGATAAGTTTATTTGCATAGTGACTTACCTCGAATTTGGTTTATCGAACGAAAATGGCTACTCAATTATTTTCTCTTTCCTGCGATCTAAGTCCGTTTTCCTCGGTTCTTGATCTCAAATTCAAGCTTACAATTGCTGAAACCTAGCTCAACTTCTTCTTTTCCCTTTCTTCAATATTCGACACTCATAAAAAGATGATAACTATCATATTTCCTTTGTTTCTTTTATTATTATTGATATTAATACTAATTTACCATATTATCCTTATTATAAAATATTTATAACCTATATTCACAAGGCTATTAATGACTTTTAGTCATCCACTAACTAATTATTGGTTCATTTGCTTCTTAAGACCTCCCTTTTATAGAGCCACAACACATAAGAACATTAACAAATAGCAAGCAACTTTCATAATCAATGCAATTTAATCCTTTTCTCAAATTAAACACTCAAACAAACTAATTAGCTTATAGAATTTAAACACATGCTTAGTCATATATCAATGGTACAGAATGTAACAGCCCGATTAAGGGCGTAGTCGGGATAGTGGTGCGAGGCCACGAACCCAAGGTGAAATTATCAGTTTTCCAGGTTTATGTCATGTTTGCATGCCAGTATGAAAGTTTTGTAAAGCAATTTTATTAAGTTGAGGTCAATTGGTCCAAAAAGGACTAAATTGCAAAAGTTACAATATATGAGTTTCTAGAAGCTTTGTTTTTGCATGAAATAGCTTTAGAATAATAATAGTGAGTCCTTAAGTAGCAATTTGCCCAAAATTTAATTTTTGGACAAAATTGGCCTTAAGAGACTATTATGGAAATTTTTAAGAGGAAGGGCATTTTGGTCATTTGGCCTAATTAGTAATAAAATTAGGATAAAGATGAGAAAAATTCACTCATCTTCTTCCTTGTGGCTGCCGACAATTTGGAGACACCATACCTAGGGTTCTTCATTTTTTTCAAGCTCATAGTAAGTTTATCTTAGCCTCATTTTTAATATTTTTTGTATTTTTGAAGTTCCCGTATTATGAATTAGCTAACTTTAGCTATAAAATGAGCTAAGATGCATGTTCAAAAATCTACCCTTGAATGGCATGCTTGTTAAATGATGTTTTATGGAAGTTTAAGAGAGTTTGATGTTAGATAAACATCTTTTCCTTAATGAACTTCATGAAAAATGGTAGTAGGGACCATTTTGTAACAGTTATAAAATTAGTCATACCTACTAGAAATAGTGAGAATTGATGATTGTTATAGAAGAGAAAATGATTCAGTTGAGCATGAAGTTTAAGAAAGTTGCATGAAAATCATTTTATGAGAATTGGGGAAAAAGTACAAATATTAAAAAGTATAGGGGTAAAATAGTAATTTTGTCAAAGTATGAGTTATGAGTCAATTTAGTCAATATAGTTTTTAAATGATCTATTTTTATTATAGATCAAAAAAATGAAGCCGGATCGAAACCGAGGCAAGAACAAAGTCGAGAACTAAATTACACATTTACATACATTTTGTATATTGATGTAAGTTTGTATGATTTCTAAGTTCTATGACTGTTACCATTAATTTTCTTAGTATAATGTACAATAATTGTATGAAATGATCATGTTATGTTCAAGCAATAAATCACGATAATATGTACAAGCAAGTCTCGATTGAAGATGAATTTCCTTGGGATACTCGATCTACCACACAAGTTATCATGTAAGTCCAAGGCAAGCTTGGCATTGATCAAGATGTCATGTAAGTCCAAGGCAAGCTTGGCATTGATCAAGTTATCAAGCAAGTTATCATGTAAGTCTAAGGCAAGCTTGGCATTGATCAAGATGTCATGTAAGTCCAAGGCAAGCTTGGTATTGGTCAAGTTATCAAGCAAGTTATCATGTAAGTCCAAGGCAAGCTTGGCATTGATCAAGATGTCATGTAAGTCCAAGGCAAACTTGGCATTGATCAAGTTTGCAAGCAAGTTATCATGTAAGTCCAAGGCAAACTTGGCATTGAGTATGTTAACAAGAGCAAGACTTCATATAAGTCCATGTCAAGACATGGCCGTGGAACCAAAATGAGATAACCCATGTAAGACCATGTCTAGGATATGGCTTTAGCATCATATTATGTAGGAAGAGGTTTAGTATCCTCGGTTATTCATAGAAATTCATCGGGCAAATGAGTAAGCTAAAAGAAGATAGCAAGAAAGCTAAGAAAGTAAAGTTAGTATCAAGATGAAGTTAGATGAGGTTTATTCATGTTGTAAATAAGAAAGTAGATATCATGATTATTATTATTATAGTATACTAATCAATGTGATCAAGTGATACAGGTATCATGGTTACCTTACAAGTATGATAATAGTAAGTGTCATGAGACATGTAAGAATTTATATGAGTAAGTAAGCTCTTTAGCTGAAATTTAGGATACAATTGTTTATGTGAAATGGTTTATATTAAGCAATGATGATGCTATGAGTTGTTGCATGCAAACTTACTAAGCTATATGCTTACGTTACGATTCTTTCTTTTTATGCAGTCCCGCCAAGCTAACTCGTGAATCATTAAAGTTTGAGCTAGCAACACACTATCAACTCTTATTTTGGTATAGCCAAGTTACTTTACTAAGTATGGCATGTATAGGAAACATTCATTTTGTAGACATGTTTTAAGAAGGGCCTTTGTAAAGGCTATCAAGATTATTATTCTTTTGTATATGGCTAAGTAATTGGCCAAATTTGACTAAGCAAGTATGTTTATTGAGATCAATGAAGCATGTAGTATTATTCATAAATTGGGTTGTTATTGCATCGTTGAATTGTGTATGGATCTGATCTTCATTTCAGGGTGGCTAATGGATTGGTAAATAGCCTGTAAGTGCCCACACGGTTGGACACACGGGCGTGTGTCAAGACTGTTCTAACCCTGCACCTTAGTATTATCAATCATAATGGGCCACGAGCAAATCCCACGGCCATGTGTGTGTATGCCGTGTAAGACACACGGTTTGGACATGGGCGTGTGCCTAGACCGTGTTAATTTAGTCAGTATATCAAGGAACACAGCCTAAGCCCATGGACGTGTCATGGCCGTGTGAAATTAGTCAGTAGCCTCCCACGGTTGGAGGGCATGGCCGTGCCTAAGGGTACACGGACGTGTTCCCAAGTTACACGGGCATATGAACCCTACTTCAGAAATGAGTTATTTGATTTTAATTCTGAAAGTTTTCTGACATGAGTTAAAGGCCTCGTAGGCCCTTGTTATATGTGTTGACTAATAAAGTGAAGTTTTTAAGTTTGAAGCAAAATTTTATATCTCATAAGTACATGTTTTAGTGAGTTCAAGCATAGTAACGTCTCGTATCTAGACCCAACATCGGTCTTGGGTGTAGGGTGTTACATTTAGTAGTATCAGAGCTACGGTTTAGTCGATTCTAGGACTAACGTAACACGAGCATGAGTCTAGCTATACATGCCATACGTAAGAATGTTTTTGTAATGATAGTGTGACGACTCCTGACAACTTAAATTATGTTTATACATATAGTAAATGGATCCCGAAGGAGCTGAGGCAGATGATATAGAAAGTAACGCACCAGCTCCTGCAGAAGGGATAGTGCCATATGAGAATGAGAATAGACCCACTACGGTGAGTCAAGAAGGAGGAGGAGAAGAGGCTAGAGAAGCCTTCCTCCATATGATGGATGCCTGGTACACGGAGTTCGTTCGAGCAAACCTGAATGCACAACCCCCTCCACCCCCACCTATTCCACAACCTACTCTAGTAGCCCCTCAAGTAGTAGAGGTGGTAAGAGGAGGTAAACCTCCAATAGATAGGATCAAGAAGCATGAGGCAGAAGAATTCTGAGCTAGAAAAGATGATGATCTAGAAAGAGCAGAGTTCTGGTTAGAAAATACCATCAGGGTATTTAACGAGCTGTCCTGCACCCCTAATGAATGAATGAAGTGTGTAGTCTCTCTCTTAAGAGATTCTGGTTATCAATGGTGGAACACCCTCGTGTCGGTGGTACCAATGGAAAGGATATCATGGGAATTTTTCCAAGAAGAGTTTAAGAAAATGTATATCAGCCAGAGGTTTGTGGACCAGAAGAGGAAAGAATTTCTAGAGTTGAAGCAAGGCAAGATGTCAGTAACTGATTATGAGTGAGAGTTTTTACGACTTAGCAAGTACGCTCGCGAGTGTGTGTCCACTGAGGCCATTATGAGTAAAAGGTTTGAAGATGGTTTAAACAAGGACATTAAACTGGTTGTTGCTGTCCTCGAATTAAAAGAATTCGTTGTGCAAGTGGAAAGGGCTTACAAAGCCAAAGAACTAGTAAAAGAGAAGAAGAAATTTGAAATGGAGTCTTGCGATTCTAGAAAGAGACAGTGGAACAAGTCGTTCCAATCGTCATCCAAGAAGTTAAGAGATTTTCCAGCTCGATCAACTACTTCCACTGGATTTTCAAGGAAAGACAACAGTAAGCAGTATTCGAGAAATAAAGCACAGACCACTTCAGTTGCAAGTGTTGGGAATTTTAGACCTGACAAACCAGAATGTCCACAATGTGGCAGACGCCATTTGGGAGAATGCCAAGCACACGAAAATGTATGTTTTAGGTGGTTCCCAAGACCATTTCATAAAGGAATGTCCAGAGATGACTAAAGAAGAGAGAACTCAAAACCAAGATCCGGAGTATGGTCAGAAGGAGGCCGCAGAAGAACCCGGAAGTGGGGCAAGTGGAAAAGGTAACCCCAGAGAGCAGGCCGCGAGACCCGAGGGCAAAGCATCTGCGAGGACTTTTGCCATTCGCACTCGCGAAGAGACATCTTCCCTTGATGTTATTACGGGTGCCTTTTCTCTTTACAATACAAAAGTTATTGCTTTAATAGACCCCGTATCCACACACTCTTACATTTGCATGAAATTAGTACCTTGTTTGGGTGTGCCTATAGATACCCAGAATTTGTGATTAAGGTGTCTAATCCCTTAGGCAAGAGTATGTTAGTTGATAAAGTTTGTAAAGATTGTCCATTAATGATCAGAGGTCATTGCTTTAAAGCAAATCTTATGTTGTTACCATTTGATGAATTTGACCTCATTCTTGGTATGGACTGGTTGACTACTCATAATGTAATTGTAAATTGTGGGAAGAAATACATTGAGATGAGATGTGAGAATGGGGATACTCTTCATGTAGAATCAGATGAGCAAGGTAGATCGTCGGTAATAATTTCTCATATGATGGCACAGAGATATCTAAGAAAAGGGTATGAGGCATTTTTGGCCTTTGTATTGAATGATAAAGAGACGAGCTAAAGATTGAATCGGTCTTATAGTATGTGAGTATGTGGATGTTTTTCCTGAGGAATTACCAGGATTACCACCAATTAGAGAAGTTGAGTTCAGCATTGAGCTAACTCCCGGTACTGTACCAATATCCATTACTCCTTATAGAATGGCTCCAACAGAGTTGAAAGAGTTGAAGTTCTGAGTTCAAGAGTTGATGACAAAGGCTTTGCAAGATCAAGTTGTTCACCATGGGGCCCTCCGGTTTTGTTTGTGAAAAAGAAAGATGGCACCATGAGATTGTGCATTGATTACCGTCAGCTTAATAAAGTGACCGTAAAGAACAAGTACCCATTACCTAGGATCGACGATTTGTTTGATCAATTGAAAGGAGCAACTGTGTTCTCCAAAATAGACTTGAGATCAGGGTACTACCTGCTGAGAGTGAAAGATTTAGATGTATCCAAGACTTCCTTTCGAACAAGATATGGGCATTATGAATTTTTAGTCATGCCTTTTGGGCTGACTAATGCTCCTGCGGTATTCATAGACTTAATGAACCGCATTTTTCAAACCATTCCTTGACAAGTTTGTAGTCGTTTTTATTGACAACATACTGATTTATTCTCGAGATGAGAATGAACATGCTGATCATTTACAGATAGTTTTACAGACTCTTCGTGAAAATCAGTTGTATGCCAAATTCAGTAAAAGTGAATTTTTGCTCAAGGAAGTGGGATTCCTGGACATATTGTCTCGAGAGATGGAGTCCGAGTAGATCTAAGTAAGATCTCAACTATAATAGACTAGAAACCACCAAAGAACATCACTGAGATTAGAAGTTTTCTGGGCATAGTCAGCTACTATAGACGATTTGTCAAGGGGTTTTCTATAATTGCAACCCCGATGACTAAATTATTACAGAAGAACTTGAAGTTTGAGTGGTCAAAAAGATGCCAACAAAGTTTTGAGAAGTTGAAAGCAATGCTAACAGAAGCTTCAGTTTTAGTACAACCCGAGGCAGGGAAAGAATTTATAATTTGTAGCGATGCATCCTTAATTGGATTAGGCTGTGTACTCATGCAAGAAGGCAAAGTAATTGCTTATGCCTCCAGACAGTTTAAGCCTCACGAAAAAAATTACCTGACGCATGATCTTGAATTGGCTGCCATAGTCTTCGCTTTGAAGATTTGGAGACACCATTTATATGGTGAACGATGTTGAATTTTTACCGATCACAAAAGTTTGAAGTACTTGATGACACAGAAAGAATTGAACTTAAGACAAAGAAGATGGTTAGAGTTAATAAAAGACTATGAGTTGGTCATTGATTACCATCCTGGGAAGGTGAATGTGGTCGCCGATGCTTTAAGCAGAAAATCCCTATTTGCCTTGAGAGAATTGAATTCAAAAATATCTTTATCCAATGATGGTTCTATTTTAGCCGAGTTGAGAGTTAGACCAATGTTCCTTCAAGAGATCTTTGAAGCTCAGAAAGAAGATAGTGAGTTGCAAGTCAAGGGGCTCAATGTGAGTCAGATGCTGAATCCGACTTTCAGATTAATTCTGATGGATACTTGATGTTTAGAGATAGAGTTTGTGTTCCAAGAAAAGAGAAGCTTATTCAGAAAATTTTGGACGAGGCACATAACAGATGTTTATCTGTACATCTGGGTAGCACCAAGATGTATAATGATCTAAAACAACAGTATTGGTGGCCGAAAATGAAGAAAGACATTTCAAAATTTGTTACCAAGTGCATGATTTGTTAGCAAGTAAAGGCTAAACACCAAGAACCTTCAGGTTTACTTCAATCTATCTTGATTCCCAAGTGGAAATGGGACCGTATCACCATGGATTTCGTAACGGGTTTACCGTTGTCTCTAAGTAAGAAAGATGCTATTTGGGTAGTGGTTGATAGACTCACAAAATTCGCCCACTTTATACCTGTACGAGTGGATTACTCCCTAGACAAGTTGGAAAACTTGTATGTTTCAGAAATAGTAAGACTTCATGGAATTCCCTTATCGATTATATCGGATAGAGATCTGAGATTCACGTCTAGATTTTGGAAGAAGCTGCAAGAAGCTTTGGTTACAAAATTAAGTTTTGGCACAGCTTTTCACCCTCAGACTGATGGTCAGTCAAAAAGGTTAATTCAAGTACTCGAGGACATGCTCAGATGTTGTGTTTTAGAATTTCAAGGTAGTTGGGAAAAGTTTCTTCCATTGGTAGAATTATCCTATAATCATAGCTTTCAGTCGAGCTTAAAGATGGCGCCTTATGAGGCCCTATATGGGCGTAAGTGTAGAACTCTCTTGTTTTGGACTGAACTCAAGGAAAACCAAATTCACGGGGTTGATTTGGTTAAAGAAGCTGAAGAGAAAGTTAAAGTAATTCGCAGACAGAAATCCTATTCGAATTTAAAGAGAAAAGAGATCGAGTACCAAGTTGAGAATAAAGTCTTTTTGAAAGTATCACCATGGAGAAAACTTCTCAGATTTGGCTGTAAAGGCAAATTAAGTCCACGTTTTATTGGACCCTACGAGATTACTGAGAGAGTTGGACCGGTAGCTTACCGTTTGGCTTTTCCCTCTGAATTAGAAAAGATACATGATGTGTTTCACGTGTCAATGTTACGACGCTACAGATCAGACCCTTCACATTTAATTTCCTCTTCAGAAATAGAGATTTGCCCCGACATGACTTATGGTGAAGAACCAGTCAAGATTTTGGCTCGGGAAGTCAAGCAATTGAGGAATAAGAGTATTGCCTTAGTAAAAGTATTGTGGCAAAGACATGGAATCGAAGAATCTACATGGGAACTAGAAGAGAGTATAAGAAACCAATATCCAAACCTTTTTGCTAGTAAGATTTTCGAGGACAAAATCCCTAAGAGTGGGAGAATTGTAACAACCTGATTTAGGGCCTAGTCGGGATAGTTGTGTGAGGCCACGAACCCGAGGTGAAATTATGAGTTTTCTAGGTTTATGCCATGTTTGCATGCTAGTATGAAAGTTTTGTAAAGCAATTTTATTAAGTTGAGGTCAATTGGTCCAAAAAGGACTAAATTGTAAAAGTTGCAATATATGAGTTTCTAGAAGCTTTTTTTTTTGAATGAAATAGATTTAGAATAATAATAATGTGTCCTTAAGTAGCAATTTGCCCAAAATTTAATTTTTGGACAAAATTGGCCTTAAGAGACTATTATGGAAATTTTTAAGAGGAAGGGCATTTTGGTCATTTGGCCTAATTAATGATTAAATTAGGATAAAGATGAGAAAAATTCACTTATCTTCTTCCTTGTGGCTGCCGAAAATTTGGAGACACCATATCTAGGGTTCTTCATTTTTTTTTCAAGCTCATAGTAAGTTCATCTTAGCCCCATTTTTAATATTCTTCGTATTTTGAAGTTCCCAGATTATGAATTAGCTAATTTTAGCTATAAAATGAGATAAGATGCATGTTCAAAATCTATCCTTGAATAAAATGCTTGTTAAATGATGTTTTATGGAAGTTTAAGAGAGTTTGATGTTAGATAAACATCTTTTCCTTAATGAACTTCATGAAAATGGTAGTAGGGACCATTTTGTAACAAGCTTATAAAATTGGTCATACCTACTAGAAATAGTGAGAATTGATGATTGTTATAGAATAGAAAATGATTCAGTTGAGCATGAAGTTTAAGAAAGTTGCATGAAAATCATTTTATGAGAATTGGGGCAAAAGTGCAAATATTAAAAAGTATAGGGGCAAAATAGTAATTTTGAAAAAGTATGAGTTATGAGTCAATTTAGTCAATATAGTTATTAAATGATCTATTTTTTATTATAGATCAAGAAAAAAGAAGCTCGAATCAAAATCGAGGCAAGAACAAAGTCGAGGACTAAATTGCACATTTACCAACATTTTGTATATTGAGGTAAGTTTGTATGATTTCTAAGTTTTATGATTGTTATCATTAATTTCCTTAGTATAATGTACAATAATTGTATGAAATGATCATGTTATGTTCAAGCAAGAAATCACAATAAGATGTACAAGCAAGTCCCAATTGATGATGAATTTCCCTAGGATACTCGATCTACCACACAAGTTATCATGTAAGTACAAGGCAAGCTTAGCATTGATCAAGATGTCATGTAAGTCCAAGGAAAGCTTGGCATTGATCAAGTTATCAAGCAAGTTATCATGTAAGTCCAAGGCAAGCTTGGCATTGATCAAGATGTCATGTAAGTCTAAGGCAAGCTTGGCATTGATCAAGTTATCAAGCAAGTTATCATGTAAGTCCAAGGCAAGCTTGGCATTGATCAAGATGTCATGTAAGTCCAAGGCAAGATTGGCATTGATCAAGTTAGCAAGCAAGTTATCATGTAAGT
This sequence comes from Gossypium rotundifolium, assembly GCA_025506655.1. Classification (NCBI taxonomy): domain Eukaryota; kingdom Viridiplantae; phylum Streptophyta; class Magnoliopsida; order Malvales; family Malvaceae; genus Gossypium; species Gossypium rotundifolium. The sequence goes on along the minus strand of CP106731.1, from coordinate 68,843,469 downwards.
CCAAGGCAAGCTTGGCATTGAGTATGTTAACAAGAGCAAGACTTCATATAAGTCCATCTCAAGACATGGCCGTGGAACCAATATGAGATAACCCATGCAAGACCATGTATAGGATATGGCTTTGGCATCATATTATGTGGGAAGAGATTTAGTATCCTCGGTTATTCATAGAAATTCATCGGGCAAATGAGTAAGCTAAAAGAAGATAGCAAAAAAGCTAAGAAAGTAAAGTTAGTATCAAGATGAAGTTAGATGAGGTTGGGTATTATTCATGTTGTAAATGCGAAAGTAGATATCATGATTATTGTTATTATAGTATACTGATCAATATGATCAAGTGATACAGGTATCATGGTTACCTTACAAGTATGATAATAGTAAGTATCATGAGACATGTAAGAATTTATATGAGTAAGTAAGCTCTTTAGCTGAAATTCAGGATACCATTGTTTATGTGAAATGGTTTATATTAAGCAATGATGATGCTATGAGTTGTTACATGCAAACTTACTAAGCTATATGCTTACGTTATTTATTCTTTCTTTCTATGCAATCCCTTAAGCTAACTCATGGATCATTAAAGTCAGAGCTCGCAACACACTATCAACTCTTATTTTGGTATAGCCAAGTTACTTTACTAAGTATGGCATGTATAGGAAACATTCATTTTGTAGACATGTTTTAAGAAGGGCCTTTGTAAAGGCTATCAAGATTACTATTCTTTTGTATATGTCTAAGTGATTGGCCAAATTTGACTAAGCAAGTATGTTTATTGAGATCAATGAAGCATGTAGTATTATTCATAAATTGGGTTGTTATTGCATCGTTGAATTGTGTATAGATATGATCTTCATTTCAGGGTGGCTAATGGCTTGGTAAATAGCCTGTAAGTGCCCACACGATTGGACACACGGGCGTGTGTCAAGACTGTGTTAACCCTGCACCTTAGTATTATCAATCATAATAGGCCACGGGCAAATCCCACGACTGTGTGTGTGGATGCCGTGTAAGACACACAGTTTGGACATGGGCGTGTGCCCAAACCATGTTAATTTAGTCAGTATATCAAGGATTAGCACACGGCCTAAGCCCACGGGTGTGTCATGGCCTTGTGAAATTAGTCAGTAGCCTCCCACGGTTGGAGGGCATGGGTGTGCCTAAGGGTAGATGAGCGTGTTCCCAAGTTGCACGGGCATGTGAACCCTGCTTCAGAAATGAGTTATTTGATTTTAAGTCCGAAAGTTTTCTGGCATGAGTTAAAGGCCTCGTAGGCACTTGTTATATGTGTTGACTAATAAAGTGAAGTTTTTAAGTTTGAAACGAAATTTTATAGCCCGTAAGTACATGTTTCAGTGAGTTCAAGCATAGTAACATCTCGTATCCAGACCCAGTATCGGTCTTGGGTGCGAGGTGTTACACAGAATATAATATTAAAATATTATTCGGGCTCAGATTTGTGGTCCCGAAACCACTGTTCTGACTAGGGTATAAACCGGACTGTTACAATTCTCCCCCCTTAGGGATTTTCGTCCCCGAAAATCTTACCGTTAAACAGAGTTGGATATTGTTGTCTCATTGAATCTTCAGGCTCCCACGTAGCCTCTTCTAATCCATGTCGATTCTACAATACTTTCACTAATGGAATTTTCTTGTTTCTTAACTCTTTCACTTCACGAACTAAGATACGGATCGGTTCCTCTTCGTATGTCATATCAGATCGGATTTCAATTTCAAATGAGGCAATCACATGTGATGGATCAGACCAATATCTATGGAGCATCGAAACATGAAATACATTGTGAATCTTTTCTAGTTCAGAGAGTAACTGCAATCTATATACAATAGGCCCAACACGTTCAATGATCTTATACGGTCTGATGAATCTCGGACTTAACTTGCCTTTACGTCCGAATCAGAGCACTTTCTTCCATGGAGACACTTTCAGAAATACTTTATCGCCGATCTCAAATTCTATATCCTTTCGTTTTAAGTCTACATAGGACTTCTGACGATTAGATGCTGCTTTCAAACTATCTTGAATTAGTTTCACTTTCTATTCAGTATCTTTTATCAAATCGACCCGTGTAACTTATTCTCACTTAGTTCAGTCTAATATAGAGGTGTACGAAATTTACGTCCATACAAAGCTTCTTATGGTGCCATTTTGATGTTTGACTGAAAACTATTGTTATACACAAATTCAATCAACGACAGATATTGTTCCCACGAACCATTAAACTCTAATATACAACATCTTAACATATCTTCAAGAATCTGAATAATTCACTCGAATTGACCATCCGTTTGCGGATGAAAAGCTGTAACGAAATGCAATTTCATACCCAACGCATCTTGCAATTTCTTCCAAAATCGCGATGTGAATCTCGGATCCCTATCTGACTCAATAGATAGTGGCATCCCATGCAATCTCACAATTTTGAAATATAATGCTAAGCTAATCTCTCTAGTGAGAAATCAGATCTTACCGGAATAAAATGGGCAGATTTCATCAATCGGTCAACTACGACCCATATTGCATCTTTCTTTTTCAAAGTCAGCGGCAAACCAGAAACAAAGTCCATTGTTACTCTATCCATTTCCACTCAGGAATCAGAATCAGCTACAGCAATCCCGACAAAACTTGATGTTCGACTTTCACTTGCTGGCAAACTAAGCATTTTGAAACAAATTCAAAAATGTCCCGTTTCATACCAGACCACTAGTAGTGTCATTTCAAATCATGATACATTTTAGTACTCCCTAGATGAACATATAAACGACTATTATGTGCTTCGCCCAAAATTAATTGAATTAGCTCCAGATTTCTTGGAACACAGATTTGATCTCGAAATCTCAAACAATCATCAACAACTCAAAATTCAGATTCAGAATTCAATTCACACTGAGCTCGTTTCAACAACAATTCATTATCAACCTTTTGAGCATCACATATTTACTGTACAAATAACAGTTTCGCTCTCAATTCAGCTATCACAGAACTATTATCAGACAAATCTAACTTAGCATTCAAAGCGCGTAGTGCAAACAATGACTTTCTACTCAACGCATCAGCAACCACATTTGCTTTCCCCGGATGATAATCTATCACTAGCTCATAATCTTTTAACAATTCAGGCCATCTTATCTAGCGCAGGTTCAAATCTTTCTAGGTCATTAGATATTTCAGACTTTTATGATTTGAAAACACATGACATTTCTCACCGTACAAATAATGATGCCAAATTTTAAGTGCAAACACAATCACAGCAAGCTCAAGGTCATGTATCGGATAATTCTTTTCATGAGGCTTTAATTGTCATGAAGCATAAGCTACCACTTTGCCCTCTTGCATCAAAACACATCCCTGACCATTTAACAAAGCATCATTGTAAACAGCAAATTCCTTACCCGATTCTGGCGGTACTAACACCGGAGCTTCTGTTAATAGAGTTTTCAACTGGTCAAAACTTTTCTAACATTTATCTGACCATTCAAATCTGACATCTTTCTGAAGTAATCTAGTCAACGGAGTAGCTATAGTCGAGAAGCCTTTAACAAATCATGGTAATAACCACTAAACCCGTAAAACTATGAACTTGGACATGTTCTTGGAGGTTTCCAATTCAGAATAGTAGAAATCTTGCTCGGATCAACACGAATTCCAGAAGCTGTCAAACAATATGCCCAAAAAAACTAACCTCATTCAACAAAAATTCACATTTGCTGAATTTTGTGTGCAATTACTTTTCTCTCAAAGTTTGCAACATAATTTTCAAATGTTCTGCATGCTCATTCTCATCACGTGAGTAAATCAAAATGTCGTCAATGAATACAACAACAAATTGATCCAGATCCGATGCGAAAATTACATTCATCAAGTCCATAAAATAGCGGGAGCATTGGTTAGTCCGAATGGCATAACTAAAACTCATAATGCCCGTACCTCGTTCTAAAAGTAGTTTTCAGAATGTCTGAAGCTTTAACTCTCAATTGGTAGTATCCCGATCTCAAATCAATCTTGGAAAACACAGTAGCTCCTTTTTATTGATCAAACAAATCATCAGTTATGGGCAATGGATATTTGTTCTTTATAGTCTCTTTATTCAACTGACGGTAATCGATACACATTCTCATCGTGCCATCTTTCTTTTTACAAATGTAGCAGAGCACCCCACGGCGAAAAACTCGGTCTAGCAAACCCTCTATCAGTTAATTCTTATAGCTGTGACTTTAACTCTTTCAACTCTGTCGGTGCCATTCTATACGGAGCTATCAAAATAGGTGTCATACCAGGCAACAATTCAATACCAAATTCAACTTCACAAATTAGAGGTAAACCCGGTAACTCTTCAGGGAACACATCAGAAAAATCACAAATAATGGGTACTGATTCAATTTTCTTCTCGGATGCTTTTGAATTGATCACATAAGCAAAATATGATTTATACCCCTTTTTCACATAACTCTGAGCTTTCAAAATAGATATCACAGCAGGAAATCCATTTAAATCACTAGACTCAATCCGTACAGTCTCATCATTCGGACCTCATAAATCTATAGTCTTTCTTTTACAGTTTACAATGGCATCATGCATAAACAACCAATCCATACCCAGAATAATATCAAATTCATCAAATGGAAAGAGCATCAGATCAGCAAGAAAATAGATATTTCGAAACATTAACGGACAGTTCTTACATACTTTGTCAACGAGGACACTTTTACCTAAGGGGTTTGATACTTTTATAGCAAATTCAGTAGACTCTACAGGCAAAGTCTTACTATATACTAAATTCATGCATATGTATGAATGCGTAGAACCAAGGTCTATTAAAGCTATCACAGAAGTATCATAAACTACCCGTTATAACATCAGACGATGAATCTTCTTCACGAGCTCTGATAGCATACGCTCTGACAGGTGCTCTAGCTTCAGATCTGACAACATTGTCTCTCATAGTTCTCTGACTACCACTGACATTCTTTACATTCTTTGATGATCGACCTCTCGCAGGTGCATTATCAGATCTTTGATTCTGAACAGTCTCTGGTTCGACAAGCTCAGGGCAATCACGGATAAAATGATCAAGCGATCCACATCTGAAGCAAGCTCCGTCATTTAATCTACATCTTCCCAAATGTCTTTTTCCACAATGTTTACATTCAGGTCTCTCTGATCGAACATTACCAACGCTGGCCACTGAAGTTGCTAGAGTTTTGGAACTTATTTGCAATTTAGCTTGATTTCTATTCAAATGTCCCACATTATCTCTAGAACAACTTTGATCATCTCGGAATCTTTTCGAGCAAATTGAAATGATTTACTCTGAAGTCTCTTTTTCATATCACGAGCTTCAGACTCAGCTTTTCTTTTATCCTTCCCGAGTGCCTCAACTTTGCAAGCTCAGTCAACGAGTACAACGAACTCTTTTATTTCTAAAATCCCGACTAGTAAACGAATATCTTCATTTAGACCATCTTCGAATCTTTTGCACATTATAGCTTCAGATGATACGCATTCACGAGCGTACTGACTCAACCTGACAAATTCCCATTCATATTCATAGCGTAATACCATACGGCCTTGTTTTAGTTCCGAAAATTCTTTTCGCTTTACGATCAACGAATCTATCACTGATATATTTCTTCCTAAACTCTGTCTGAAAGAAATCCCATGTAACTCCTTCTCTCGAAAAAATAAAAATCAAAGTTTTCCACCATTGATATGCTGCATCTCGAAGTAACGATACAACACACTTTATGCATTCTTCCGAAGTCAGAGACATCTCATCAAATACCCGAATTGTATTTTCAGTCCAAAATTTAGCTTTTTCAACATCATCATTATTGGTAGCTCGGAACTCTTCAGCCCCATACTTACGGATCTTGTCAATCGGAGGCTTATTTAACAGATTCAGATACACAACCAGTGGCACAACTGTAGTCTGTGGGGGATTAACTGGGGAAAGGGTTGTTAAACAGTCAGGTTATTTCTCATGAATTGAGTGAACCACTCACTCATCATCTGGAAGAAAGCTTGTTTAGCTTCTCCCTTCTGACCGCTCGTAGCCGGTCTCGAATCAGAAGGCTCTGTCCCTTACGCGAGAGCAGACGCATTACTTTCTACGTCATCAGCTATAGCTCTTTCGGGATCCAGTGCTATACAGAAGTCATATTTTACACGACAGGATTCATCACACTATCACAGTTCAAATATATGGCATGTATAGCTAGACTCTGACACACTATGTTAGTTTGAGAATCGATTAAACCGTAGCTCTGATACTAATAAAATGTAACACCCCTAACCCAAAAACCATCATCGGAATAGGGTTAAAAGGCATTACCGAACAATAGGATCATTTCACATCACATTCACGACACAAAGTCAATCATCATCAATCTCATTTGAATTCAATCAAAGAGTCCCTTAAATGAGTCATCAAGACCCTAAGCATGCTTAGAAACTGAGTCGGGACTAAACCGAAACACATCAGTAATTTTATAAAAATTTGAAATTTTTCTAACATACAAGGGACAAACGGTCGTGGGGGCCGTGCCTCACCCACGGCTACTTGACACTCCCATGAGTCCTTCCCATGGTAGTATACTGCCAAAATCAACACGGTCACCAAGCACGTCTATGTGCTAATGCCGTGTACTACTAGATCACATACTACAAGTTCTCACACGGCCATTAAGCACACCCTTGTCGAGGCCATGTGCAATTTAAGCCACATTCTACCAATTTACCCACGGTCTTAGGCACGCCTGTGTGCCTCAACCCTGTGACATTATAGGCTATTTTACAAGGCCAATATGCCACCCACTTAGGGTCTTCCTACAATCAATATATACCAAAACATAATATGCATATATGGCAACCAAAACATATCAATTGGTTCACTTCATCCATACATTCAATACCAATTCCATTCATAGCAAATTACAAACTAAATCCTACATCATTTCAAACATGTATCATCCATTTGCTTTACCCAAACTTAACCATTTTATATGCATCAAAACATACTAAATATCTGCTTCATAACTCATTCATTCAAACATTTATCAACTCAAAAACTTGTCAATACACATGGCCATGCTCACTTCATAAACATGTACACCTATCTAGCCTATACATGGCATAATTAGCCATATACATTTTCAAAAGGGTACCAAAATAAGTTTAGTAGTGTGATGACGATCCTTGACAATCCCGAGCCTTTAGTAGCTTTGACGACCTAAAAAAATAGGGAAAATAAACACACAGAGTAAGCTTTCCAAAAGCTTAGTAAGTCATATACAAATATACTTGGCATAAGAAGTATATATGCAATTTGATACATTTGCACATCTCATTCACTTAACAATTTATCATGTATATGCTTGATTCATACTTATGACTACATCTGTCACATTTATCCATTCAAAACTCATTTGAAACACAGAGCTCATTCATAATCTTTCTTGCATCTCATTTACATTATCCTATTCAAACATACTTTTCTTCAAATCAAAGTCATATGCATACTTACTATTCATGCATACTTAATACACATTCAACGCACCTGAATCAAATATGCATTCACTTAATTGATCATAGCTCGGATATACCATTCGTATTGCAGACTTGCCTGTTGAACCCTTAGGAACCTAGTAGGATACTCAGAAAGCTTAGAATAGTAGTACAATGCCAACATCCCAGATGAGATCTTACATGCACTCGTATATCGATGCCACTATCTCAGACAGGGTCTTACACATTTCAATACGATGCCGATGTCCCAGACATGGTCTTACACGTACAGATCATAACGATGCCAATGTCCCAGACATGGTCTTACACGTAAAACTCATGTCGATGCCAGCATCCCAGACGTGGTCTTACTCATAAAGCTTATATTGAAGCCAACGTCCCAGACATGGTCTTACACAAGATCACAATTCAACACCAATGTCCCGGACGTGGTCTTACATGATGAAGTAGAATAGATACCTATGTCATGACATAGCTAATCCTATCAATTCAATACAGATAAGTTTATTTGCATAGTGACTTATCTCAGATTTGGTTTATCGAACGGAAATGGCTACTCGGTTATTTTTGCTTTCCCGTGATCTAAGTCTGTTTTCCTCGGTTCTTGACCTCAAATTCAAGCTTACAATTGCCGAAACCTAGCTCAACTTCTTCTTTTTCCTTTCTTCAATATTCGACACTCATAAAAAGATGATAATTATCATCTTTCCTTTGTTTCTTTTATTATTATTGATATTAATACTAATTTACCATATTATCCTTATTATAAAATATTTATAACCTATATTCACAAGGCTATTAATGACTTTTAGTCATCCAGTAACTAATTATTGGTTCATTTGCTCCTTAAGACCTCCCTTTTATAGAGCCACAACACATAAGGACTTTAACAAATAGCAAGTAACTTTCATAATCAATGCAATTTAATCCTTTTCTCAAATTAAACACTCAAACGGACTAATTAGCTTACGAAATTTAAACATATGCTTAGTCACATATCAACGACACAGAATATAATATTAAAATATTATACGGGCTTAGATTTGTGGTCCCAAAAACACTGTTTCGACTAGGGTATAAACTAAACTGTTACAATTTCGGCCAATGAGAAGAAGATGGACACAAATTTGACTTCTTTTTCCCTTTTTAATCTTTTATTTACCAAATGACAAAAATGTCCTTAATGATCCTTTCTTGAGATTTTTCCTTCCCATGTCTATTTTTGTCCATCTTGACATATAATAGTCTAATTGCTAAATAAGGACTTCTAATAAATTTTATGATGCTATTTCATGATTAAACCTTCTACATTCTCATACTTTCTAATCCTTGCAGTTTAGTCCTAATGGATAAATTGTTTACTAATTAATAAAATTTCTTCATGAAATTTTCACACAATCATGCAAATACCTCGTAAGCCTCATAAAATCATTAAAATACATATTTTTACTTCAAAATTATTGTCTCGCACCACTATTCTGACTAAGACCTAAATTGGGCTATTACACTGAGGAGGTTATGAGAAATCATTATCCAAACCTTTTTACCAGTAAGATTTTTGGGGACGAAAATCCCTAAGGGTGGAGAATTGTAATAGCTTAATTTTGGGCCTAGATGGAATAGTGGTTGCGAGACCACAATATGAAGTAGAAATATATGTTTTATGGGTTTTATGAGGTCTAAGACATGTCTACATGATTGTGTGAAAATTTCATGAAGAAATTTTATTATTTAGTGATCAATTTATCATTTGGGACTAAATTGCAAAAATTTAAAAATATGAGATTCTAGAAGTTTCAAGTATGAGATAGCATTAGAAAATTTATTAAAGGTCCTTTTTAGTAATTAGACCATTATATTTCATGATGGACAAAAATAGGCATGGAAGGGAAAAATCTTAAGGAATGGCCTTAAGGGCATTTTGGTCATATGGTTAGTAAATTAATAGAATGGGAAAAAAAGTCAAAATTGGTGTCCATATTCTTCCCTAAGTGTCAAAAATTTGAAGAGAAGCCATAGCTAGGGTTTTGTTCATTTACAAGCTCAAAGTAAGTGCATCTAGCCCCGTTTTTTATGTTCTTCGTATTTTTGAGATCTTCTAGATTTAGCTATTTCTAGCCATATTTTAAGCTAGATTTCATGTTAAAAAAATTTCCCATGTATTACATACATGTATTTTGATGTTTAATGGAGGAATAAAGAAGTGTGATGTGTGATGAACATCTTTATCTAAGTGATTTTTCATGGAAATACATAAAAAGGACCTATTTGTAAAAGTGATAAAATGTGTAGTAAAAATCAATTTTGAAGGAAAATGTGAGTTATTATAAGCTTAAGATAGGTTCGACTAGGCTTGGGTAATCAAGAAAATGAGTACATTTCATCATACGAGCTTAGGGACCATTTTGTAAATATGTGAAAGTTTAGGGACAAAATTATAATTTTTGCCAAAGTATGATTCATGGGCTGTTTTAGTCAATGTGATAATTAAATAAGTGAAATTTTCATTTTAGATCAAGGAACACGAAGTCCAGACCAAAACCGAGGAAAGAACAATGTGGTGGACTAAATTAAACAACTATACATATTTTTGTACCGAGGTAAGTTTGTGTGTAATAAATCAACATCATGTTATTATGCTTTTAAATGCTTGATATTGTGTGAGATGTATATATATTTTTCTATGGAAGTTGTTAATGATGTATCAATGAAAATATGATGAAGTTTTATTATGCCGAAGTCCCTATTGAACCTTAGGAATAGAAAGGATACCCTTGTCATGAAATGACATTAGTAAGGTCCCGTATAAAACCATATTTGGGATATGGCCTCGGCACTGAATTGAGATCCCGTAAGAATATATCTAGGATACGGCATCGACATCAAATAGTGATTCAGTGTAAGACCACGCCTAGGACTTGGCCTCGGTATGAAATCATGTAAGACCATGTCTGAGACATGGCATCGACATACGATCTTGTGCAATACCATATCTAGGATATGGTGCCAACATCGAAATGAGATCCCGTATAAGACCATATCTGGGATATGGTATCGGCATCGACATGTGATCCCATGTAAAACCATATCTGGGATATGGCATCGACATTGAATAGTGATTCAGTGTAAGACTACGTCTGGGACCTGGCCTCGATATGAAATCGTGAAAGACTATGTTTGGGACATGGCACCAACATACGATCTTCGTGTAAGACCATAATTGGGATATAACGTCGACATCAAAATGAGATCCTGTATAAGACCATATCTGGGATATGGCATAGGCATCGACATGTGATCCCATGTAAGACCATATCTGGGATATGTCATTGGCATCTTATTATGTGTATGACAATTCTTGTGTATCCTTTAGTATTCCAAGTGGTTCAAAGGGGTAAAGAATTAAAGTTATGTTAAAGACGAAAAAAGTGCTAAAGTTATGTGATAGAGTGATACATGTATATATATGCGAAACTTATGAGAAATGAGTCTGGTATATGATTTATGGTTGGTAAGAGTGAGCATGAGTAAGCCATGTCAATGAGCTTGAGAATTTTGTGTTATTTCATAATGTAATGTATGGATGTTATCACGATATTTTATGTCACTCTCTATTACATGTGTAACACCCTAAACCCGACCTAAAAGTTAGGCCCAAATTTGACGTGTCACATTGAGGTTTTTTTTTTGAAAATCGCGTTTTCATTAAAAACCCCTCTTGATATTTGAAAAATAAAGTCCCAATTTGCGATTGTTATTATTATTCATCGACATTTGTTAAGAAGTCATTACCTTCAAAACCTTGTTCGTTGCGGAATATTAATTTAAAATAACTGACTCATAAAACATGATATTTACAACTTGGTTGCGAAAATGTAGTGTTTTGAAAACAAATATTGTTTTGGAAAAATCGTGATTCAATTTTTAGCATATTAAAACATAATAAACTAAAAATCCCAAACTATACCAGAATTTAAGAGAGGCCTTATTACAACCCAATAAAAAAAATGATTTAATAAAGTAAAGTAGAATACTAAAATCCAAAACTGCTCGTAGTGTGGCCACCTTTGAGTCCTCCAATACATCGAACCGCCTAATGAGGGTTACTTGGAAAAATTAAAAAGAGGGGTGAGTTTGCGAAAACTAAGTGTCTACAACCCTCATCAGTAAAAACATCCATCACAACAATCTGGGCCGACGCCCACTGCAATAACGGTGGCAAATGGGCCTTAGCCCAAAATAGCCTCAGTTGGGCCTTAACCCATATCATATGTCACATATCATAAATATTTGGGCTTAAGCCCATCTCAATATTAAATTCTATACATGCAATGCATTAATGCCCATACCAACCCTGCACTCCGTCTCCCGTCCAACCGTGCACTCCTGTGGGGATTTAATCGACCCACCCATCCGCACACTCCTTATGTAACACTAGTTGTGGCACTAACTTATCGGTGCAGCATGGCTGCTTGGTGGCTAAAAAGCCTTCGGTGGATCCACAGTTGTCAAGCGACCATGCGATCCTATTAGCACTTCCTCCATATTAATAATCCAATCCCATGCAACATAATAACACATGAATGCATCATACAATAATAAACATACATTAATAATCATAAATCGCATACAAGAATAACCATATAATATGTAGGGGCATTTCCGTCATCTTGGCCTTCAAGGGTATATCGATCATTTTACCCATCGAGGGTATTTTAGTAATTTTTACAAATTAGGGGTATTTCAATAATTTAACAAACCAGGGGTATTTTGGTAATTTTGCAAACCAGGGGTATTTCGATAATTTTACAAACTAGGGGTATTTTTGTAATTTCACAAACTAGGGGTATTTCGATAATTTTGTAAACTAGGGGTATTTCGATAATTTTGTAAACTAGGGATATTTCGATAATTTCACAAACCAGGGGTATTTCGGTAATTTTGCAAACCAGGGGTATATCGATAATTTCGTAAACTAGGGGTATTTTAATAATTTTACAAACTTTGGGTATTTCGGTAATTTTATAAACCAAGGGTATTTCGGTAATTTCACAAACCAGGGGTATTTTGATAATTTCACAAACAAGGAGTATTTTGATAATTTCATAAACCAAGGGTATTTTGGTAATTTTGCAAACCAGGGTATTTCGATAATTTTACAAACCAGAGGTATTTCGGTAATTTTACAAACCCGGGGTATTTTGGAAATTTACCAAACCAGGGGTATTTCAGTTTTACAAACCAAGGGTAATTCAGTAATTTTACAAACCAGGGGTATTTCAATAATTTTGTAAACCAGGGGTATTTCAGTAATTTTACAAACTAGGGGTATTTTAGTAATTTTGTAAGCGAGGGGTATTTCGATAATTTTGCAAACCAGGGGTATTTCGATAATTTTATAAACCAGGGGTATTTTGATAATTTTGCAAACCAGGGGTATTTCGCTAATTTCATAAACCAAGGGTATTTCGATAATTTAGCAAACAAGGGGTATTTCGGTAATTTCGCAAACTAAGGGTATTTTGGTACTTTCACAAACCAGGGGTATTTCAATAATTTCACAAACCAAGGGTATTTTGGTAATTTTTCAAACTAGGGGTATTTTGGTAATTTCACAAACCAAAGGTATTTTGGTAATTTTGCAAAATAGAGGTATTTCTATAATTTCGCAAACCAGGGGTATTTCGGTAATTTACCCATTAAGGGTACTTGGGTAATTTTGCATTTAACATCCTTTTCAAAGGCCTGCTGCCTCCTCGAGCGACTCAGATAACCTAAATGGTTATAATATTGTAATTGGGCCCAAGGCACCTTATTCGGCCCACGTGGACCCACACACTCGTGTGGCCCACTTAGCCCAAATCTAGCCACAGATACGATATTCACATAGTCCAGTTCACTATCTACTACACAATCATACAATTTATTCATATGGGCCCACGGGCTCATTGGGCCCACTTAGCCCCTTTCGGCCAAAACTAGCCTAAACGCACAAGAAAGCTCAAGCTGGGCCTCAACTATTGCATCGAAGCTCCCACAATGCGCTCGCACGCTCATGTGGATACCATCTCCATCTGACGGGCATTTCGGCATTTGCCGCTCTACAGCTAGAGTAGAGAGAATACACACCTGATAGGAATCTAAAGCTAATCTGCACTCCAGAAGCTCCTATGCCCAAACGCCCACCAAGGTATGGTTCTTCTCTTCATAGACTGCTCCATTTATAGCCAGCTTCTCACCTTCCCTCTTGCTATCTTTCCGATGTGGGATCCCTCCATCAGCAGAGTTTAAATCCAACTCAAACTCTGGCGGTCCAATCTGCAAAATAAATACTCCCCTGCTTGTCATGAGATTCGAACCCAGGCTCCCTTACACCCTTAATGACGCCTTGCCATTAGACCACTCACTTCCTTATGCCTAACATCATGCGCAACTAAATATAAATCTATGAGCCAAAGTCCAAGTTCACTTAAAAATAAATCAAAATGAAATGCCAGCCAAGGCTTGAACCTTGGACCCCTTACTTCCTTGTGGCGTCATCTCCTTGTCTCCTATGTGGTGTCACTTTGCCACTACACCCCACTTACTAACTCTCAAGGTTTTATTCACCTAAAACCAAAATTTTCCTAAAGCCCAAGTTTGATCCCGAGACTTCATAGAAGCCCTTAACCTTCCAAAATCACCTTCCTAACAAGTCCAACTTGAAATAATGCCGTTCTCATAATCCAAAAAAAATTTTAAAACGCTGCCATGGCCAAGGCCCAATGGACCCAATCCTATTAGGCCCAAATTCAGGGTGTTACAAATCTACCCTTTAAAGAAATTTCGTCCTCGAAATTTCTAACTATCTAGTAGCCGCACAATACCAATTATACCACTACGCTTCTACTGCCACTCTAATTCTAATTGCAACCTAAGTAAATAGCACATTGCAGATAAAGTACATATCAGTATCTACCTACAGTATAACAGTTAAAAATATATAGGATAACTTACTTGGTCCGATGATGGAGACTCGGTGTGCCACACAAAAATCCTCCAAAACCACTTTAAAATCATTTGAAAACATATTTAAAATAGAAACTAAAGCCCATTTCACAGCCCGAGTTTTGCAACTGGGCTCTGATACCACTAAATGTAACACCCCAAACTCGACCTAAAAGTTAGGCCCGAATCTGGCATGTCACATTGAGGTGTTTTTTTCGAAAACCGCATTTTCATTGAAAACCCCTCTTGATATTTAAAAAATAAAGTTCCGGTTTACGATTGTTATTATTATTAATCGACATTTATTAAGAAGTCATTGCCTTTAAAACCTTGTTCATTGCGGAAGCTTAATTTAAAATAAGTGACTGATAAAACGTGATATTTCCAACTTGGTTGGGAAAATTGTAGTTTTTTGAAAACAAATATTGTTTTGGAAAAACCACGATTCAATGTTGAGCAGATTTAAAACATAATAAACTAAAAATCCAAAACTATACCAGAATTTAAAAGAGGCCTTATTACAACCCAATAAAAAATGATTTAATAAAGTAAAGTAGAATACTAAAATCCAAAACTGCCCGTAGTGTGGCCACCTCTGAGTCCTCCAATACGTCGAACCGCCAACTGAGGGTTACTTGGAAAAATTAAAAAGAGGGGGTGAGTTTGCGAAAACTCAGTGTGTACAACCCTCATCAGTAAAAACATGCATCACAGCAATCCGGGCCGACGCCCATAACAATAACGGTGGCAATTGGGCCTGAGCCCAAAATAGCCTTGATTGGGCCTTAACCCATATCATATGTCACATATCATAAATATTTGGACCAAGCCCATCTCAATATTAAAAT
Source organism: Gossypium rotundifolium (assembly GCA_025506655.1). Classification (NCBI taxonomy): domain Eukaryota; kingdom Viridiplantae; phylum Streptophyta; class Magnoliopsida; order Malvales; family Malvaceae; genus Gossypium; species Gossypium rotundifolium. Next base: position 68,828,094 of record CP106731.1, on the reverse strand, counting down.
CCATATATGCAATGCATTAATGCCCATACCAACCCTGTGCTCTGTCTCCCGTCCAATTGTGCACTACTGTGGGGATTTAATTGACCCACCCATCCGTACACTCCTCATGTAGCACCGATTGCGACACTAACTTATCGGTGCAACATGGCTGCTCGGTGGCTAAAAAGCCTTCGGTGGATCCATAGTTGTCAAGTGACCATGCGATCCTATTAGCACTTCCTCCATATTAATAATCCAAGTCCCATGCAACATAATAACACATGAATTCATCATACAATAATAAACATACCATAATAATCATAAATCACAAACCAAGGGTATTTCGGTAATTTCACAAACTAATAGTATTTCGGTAATTTTACAAACTAGGGGTATTTCATTAATTTCTCAAACCAGGGGTATTTCGATAATTTTACAAACTAGGGGTATTTTGGTAATTTTGTAAACCAGGGATGTTTCGGTAAATTTGCAAACCAAGGGTATTTCGATAATTTCTCAAAGAAGGGGTATTTTGGTAATTTTGCAAACCAGGGGTATTTTGGTAATTTCACAAAGTAGGGATATTTTAGTAATTTTGTAAACTAGGGGTATTTTAGTAATTTCTAAAATTAGGGGTATTTCAGTAATTTTGCAAACCAGGGGTACTTCGATAATTTTGTAAATCAGGGGTATTTTAGTAATTTTGCAAACCAAGGGTAGTTCGGTAATTTTGCAAACAAGGGGTATTTTAGTAATTTTGTAAACCAGGTGTATTTTGGTAATTTCACAAACCAGGGGTATTTCGGTAATTTTGCAAACAAGGGGTAGTTCGATAATTTTACACACGAGGGGTATTTTGGAAATTTTGTAAACCAGGGGTATTTCGGTAATTTTGCAAACTAGGGGTATTTCGATAATTTCGTAAACCAGGGGTATTTTAGTAATTTTACAAACCAAGGGTATTTCGGTAATTTAGTGAACCAGGCGTATTTCGATAATTTAGTAAACCATGCGTATTTCAGTAACTTCATAAACTAAGGATATTTCAGTAATTTCGCAAACCAAGGTTATTTTGATAATTTCACAAACTAGGGGGTATTTTGGTAATTTCGCAAACTTGGAGTATTTCGATAATTTCGTAAACCAGGGGTATTTCGGTAATTTACCCATCGAGGGTACTTTGGTAATTTCGCATTTAACAGCCTTTCCAAAGGCTTGCTACTGCCCCGTGCAACTCAGATAACCTAAATGGTCATAACGGTGTAAATACGCTCGAGGCCTCTTATTAGGCCCACGTGAACCCACACACTCGTGTGGCCCACTTAGCCCAAATCTAGCCACAAATACGAGATTCCCATAGTCCAGTTCACTATCTACTACACAATCATACAATTTATTCATATGGGCCCACGGGCTCATTGGGCCTACTTGGCCCCTTTCGGCCGAAACAGCCTAAACGCACAAGAACACTCAAGCTGGGCCTCAACTATCGTGTCGAAGCTCACACACGTGCGCTCGCATGCTCGTGTGGCTACCATCACCGTGCGACGGGCATTTCGGCATTTGCCGCTCTACAGCTAGAGTAGAGAGAATACACACATGATAGGAATCTGAAGCTAATACGCGCTCCGAAAGCTCCTATGCCCAAACGCCCTCCAAGGTATGCTTCCTCTCTTCATAGACTGCTCCATTTATAACTAGCTTCTCACCTTCCCTCTTGTTATCTTTCCGATGTGGGATCCCTCCGTCAACAGAGTTAAATCTAACTCAAACTCTGGCTGTTCAATCCGCAAAATAAATACTCCCCTGGTTGTCATGAGATCCGAACCCAGGCTCCCTTGCACCCTTAATGATTCCTTGCCACTGGACCACTCACTTCTTTGTGTCTAACATCATGCGCAACTAGATATAAATCTATGGGCCAAAGTCAAATTTCACTTAAAACTAAATCAAAATTAAATGCCAGCACTAAGGCTTAAACCTTGGACCCCTTACTTCCTTATAGTGTCACCTCCTTGTCTCCCATGTGGCATCACTTTTCCACTACACCACAAGCTCTTCATGTTTCATTTTTCTCCACATTTTATTCTTAAAGCCTACTTACTAACTCTCAGGGTTTTATTCACCTAAAACCAAAATTTTCCTAAAGCCCAAGTTTGATCCCGAGATTTCATAGAAGCCCCCTAACCTTCGAAAATCACCATATTAATAGGTCCAACTTGAAATAATGCCGTTCTCATAATCCCAAAAAAAATTTAAAATGCTCCCATGGCCAAGTCCCAATGGGCCCAATCCTAGTAGGCCGAAATTCAGGGTGTTACAACATGCAAACTTGCTAAGCTTTATGCTTACTCCCTCTCTTTTCCCTTTTCTTGTAGTATTACCAAACTAGCTTAGGGATCGTAACACGTCGGAGCTCGATTCACACTTTCAAGCTATTCTTTTGGGTACAGTAAAGTTCTATTATTTTGTGTATGTCATGTATAGGAACTTTGTCATTTTGTTATATGTCATATTGGTTAGCCAAGATGTTGGCTATTAATGTTACTTATTTCTTTTTTTAAATGGTCTTTAGAATTGGAAAATATTAGTTAAGTTATGTCTTTTCAATGATGATGAAATTCATGAAGTGCAAGCTTGTGCAATCGAATGAGTAACATGTAAAGTATATGCATGATGAACTCAATGTGAAATTAAAGTATGAATGTCTTAATCGAGGATATTAAAAATGCATTATCGTTATGCTATGTATTGTTGGAAATATAGTATAGGTTTGGTTGCTTTTCAGGGTGGCAAATAGCTTGGTAAATAGACTCACATTTGTCCACACGGATAGACACACAGGCGTGTGTCTAGGTCGTCTGTGACACACGATCTGCTCTCATGGGCATGTGATTCAGCCGTGTGTCCCCTACACCTTAAAATAGCAAAACAGAATGTCTAGAATTGGCCACATGGGCTGAGACACGACCTTGTGTCTCGGCCATGTGAGTGACACAGCCATAAGACATGGGCATGTGCCCAGGTCGTGTGAAGTCTGCACTTGATTTTTAGAATTTAATTCTCCATACGGCCTAAGGACACAGGCATGTACCTTGGCCATGTGGACCCTTTTTGATGAAAATTTCCTAAGTTTTTCCCAGAAGTTTCTAAAGTTCTTGGTTCAGTCCTGAAGCACTCTATATGTATATTTTGGGTTCCGTAGGCCCATAATAGGGACGATATGCATGTGTATGATTAAGTATGTTAAGTTCGATAATATCTCGTACCCGATTCCAACATCAAATACAGGTAAAGGGTGTTACATTGGATATCCATGCCATGACATTTGGGTGATATGTGTGCTAGTGTAAGACCATGTCTAGTACATGGCATCGACCATATTATGAGAGCCAATGTAAGACCATGTTTGGGACATGGCATCGACATTGAGACGAGAGCTAGTGTAAGACCATGTTTGGGTGATCGTGTCTGTCGAGTCTTAAAAATTTATAAAATGAATGATTGAACCTGGAAACTAACTAAGACAACGATGGAGACAAGTGCACCTATCGAATAGTAGTATAGCTAGCGGCAAGACCAAATTGTCAAACCCAAAGGAATCAAAAGTACTAATATTAACACTCTTTTTATTATTTAGCCTGCGAATTAAGAGGATTTTTATCTAATCTAAAATTAACTATTCAACTAAACTAAAGATGCAAAGACAAAGAAGAAATTGGGGAAAAGACTTGAGAGAAAACCGATTGACTTGGACAATACTTGAGGAAGAATCCACCTAGACTTCACTTGTTATCTAACTCTGAACCGGACGATTTATTCACTTGACCTGATCCGTAAGATTTCCTAAGTTATATTAATCCCTCTCTTCAAGGCTATTAACATCTAATCCTAGGTTGATTAATTGAAATCTCTTTCTAATTAAAACCCTTAGAATTGCATTAATTTGATCTATGGACTCCCATATCAGGTTTGACCCTAATCTGATAGATTTTCGTCACCCTATCTCTAGGCGCACGAGCAACTCCGCTTAACTATGCTAGATCTACTCTTAGACAGGGTCTCTTCCTCCTCTGCCTAAGCACATTACACTTGATTTAATATCCCGAAAATACTAAAACAAGGATTAAGAACACATAGTTAAGAACAAATCAAATATTTATCATTCAGTTCAGATAACAATAACAAGATTCGTCTTAGGTTTCATCCCTCTCAAGTATTTTAGGGTTTCGTTCATAATTGTAAAAGAAAACATCTCAGAAGAAAAGATAAAACAAAACATAAGAAATCCCTAAAACCTCCTGAAGGAATTAAAGGAGAGATCCTCTGTCTTGAGTATAATTCTGGCTTCTTGAGATGAATCAACTGGCTTTCTTCGAGTAAATCCCTGAAATTAACTGCTCTGGCTCGGCTCTTTGGCCTAGCTAAACTCCCCCTTAAAGGTTTGCCTCTAGGGTCTTTATATAGGCTTTTGGAATATGTTTCTTTGCCTCTAAGTACCCTAATCCAAATAGAATTCTTATTTCCTGCGACAGAGACACACCCATGGCACACTCTCGTGTAAATCGTGGCCAGGCCGTGGTCAATCCTGTTGATGAGGCACAGCCATGTATTTCGGGGTCCATGCCGTGGTCAACTTTTCTTGCGAGGAACGACCGTGTGGTATTGGGCCCAGGCCGTGTGGATTTCATGCTTTGGCCTATTTTCTACATTTTCGGCCAGTTATTCGTTTTTTTCATCCTACAGTGCTCTACTGAGTATAAAACATGAAAACAAAGGATTAGGAGCACCTATTTCCATAATTAAAGGGAAAAAATCATCCAAAAGTATGCTAAATGTGGGATTAAAATATGTTACTATTTCAGTTTATCAAATACCCCCACACTTAAGCTTTTACTTGTCCTCAAGCAAAATTCTCAACTCATAATTAAAACGAACTTCCTCAATTCATAATATTCATTGATAATGCCTCATCATAATTCATAGATAATTTATACATGGATAATTCAACTCAAAGAGTCCTAAAGATTCAAACAACCAAAGTCATTAGTTTTTAGCATGAAAACATAGGTGTTTCCCCCTACCTAAATAATCACCTTTAAATCAAAATCGACAAAAGTTGACATCCTCACAAAAGATTCACTCAAATCACTCAAGGTGTTTAAGGTTCAAAAATTAAGCTCTCAAAAGTCAAACATGAAAAGTTATTACCATAGGCTTGCTTGAAAATCAAGTCTCCACCACTATAAAACGAGATGATACACAAATCAAAAGGTATTTAAAAAGGGTTGTAATGGGGCTTAGGTTAAAGGTGTGGATAAAGGCTGAATTAGAGGGGTTAGAATCGAGATTGAATTGACAAATTACCAAACTAGAAAATGACTAATAACCTGAATAATTACATCAATTGAAAACTTGTAATACTAATAATACGAGCTTTTTCTTCAAGATGTTGAAATTAAATGTATAGGCTCACTTAAATCCCATAACTAATAATGAATATACTTTGATAATAATGAATATACTTTGATGTTTCGAAAAAAATTTAAGAACAAATCAAATATTTAATAGAACTTGAACAACTGAAATAATCTAATTAGGCAACTGATCAAAACAAATCCCGATAGAAGGGTAATCAAAAGGAATGGTGATGTAACATCCTAAAATTTGGGATTTATATTTTACATTATACCATGTGCTAGGTTAGCTAAGAGTGTTAGTTGTGTATGTTTAGGGGCCCTAAGAAGGCTTGAGGTTGAGTTGGGCCTTGGCAGAATTTTTGTGTTTATACACTTAAGGGGGGAGAAGGTAAGTGACGTCAAGACTTAAAAGAATAGGTGTGTATTTTGCTAGCACAAGTAGAGCTAGTAGTAGAATGGTGTGCGTCACATGAAGGAGCTAAAGGGGTGGAGTTCGAATCCCACCTATTGCAAATTTTGGATTAATTTTTGTGCTAATCGGTGGAAGATGGTAAGTGTCGGCCAAGACTCTAAATAAGGAAAGGAAGACTCATTCAAATGATGGAAAGAAGACTAAGGAAAAGAGTAAGGAGGAGATCAAGGGAAAAATAAGGAAAGAAATAAAGCAAAGAGATAAGGGGGATATGTTGGCCGAAATTTAGGAGGTGAATGGGGGAAAGAATTTTGGTCAGTTAAAATCTTTTGGTGAAAGGGATATACGGTTTTGGTAAGGGGAAATTAGGAGCCAAATTTCTAAAGGTCTTTTTACAAGTTTTGTGCATGCAAGTCTTTTTCTCTTTTTGATCATTTTGTGCCTTCTTTTCCAACCTTTTTCCCTTGTTTTGTCGAAATACTCAAGCTATTTTGTTCATCTTTTCATTGGTGTTAATCGAAACTCTCTGACATTTCTTTTCCATCTCTTCTTCTTTTTTCTCACCATTTCTTCTATTTTTCTCCCTTTTTCTTAAGTCAACAAAATTTGGAGGCCGAATCTTCCTTGTTCCTTTCTCTTCAATAGCCGAATCTTTAACATCTTTTAACATCTTTTCTCTTCTCCATCTTGTGTGTTGGTCACTTTCTTCCTTGGCCGAATCGAGTATGTGGCTTCTTTCTCTTCTTTCATCTTCTTTTCTCCATAGCCGAAGGTGTGACCACCATCATTCGGTTGTTTCACTTTATTTCAAAACTGAAACACCATTCCCTCCTACTCCCTCATATCGTGATTGTCTCCTTTTTGTAGTGTTCTTGTGGGGTTGGCCGAATCTCTTATCTTTGCCAACTCATCCTTAGTCATAAGTCGAATCGGTTGGAGTTGAGTTCATCATCAATAAGGTAAAGAGTCTCTTCTTGGTCCATTCGATATCACTACTTGGTTATTTTGCTAAACGGATCGATAGATTTGACTAATCAATTATTCTAGGGACTAAATCACTCGTTCTTCTCTACTCGTTGATCCGTTGGAGATAGTGGTAAGCAGAAACCCTTTTTTTAGACAACTACTTTCTCTTATCATAATATTATTCTGATCGAGACTTTTCCAATGGAGGCAAGTGGTAGCGGTACTAAAGGAAAATTGATAGGAGGACTACAAGGGAGTGGACTTGCAATCTCTACTCCCAAGTTTAGACTTAGGGCGGTATCGGTAGTTCAGGATTTCCCACCTGGTTGTGGAAGGAACCAGCATTCGGTGAGAAAAGAAAGATTGTGGTTGTTCATGGTGGTGAGGGTAAGTGTGATAAACCGATTGTTTAGATGTGGATTAAGAAACTCTTTTTGTTAGTTAATCAAGTGTTATGATGTCATAGGTGCCGACAATCAAGAAGGTTTAGTCCTTACTGTAATCAGGTGTGTAATCTCACATCGAAATCCCGTAGATTCGTGATTCATCATCATGTTGGAAAAATAGATCGTTGTTGTTTATGAACCTAATAACCATAATATGACATGAATTGAGTAACTTGCTTAAATAGCATTAATTTTAAGATCTTTCAAAATTTGTATTAAATGGCTTAATTATCAAATGCCCTCAATGGGCTGATATATCAAAATGCTTTAACGGGCCAAATTCAAAATTTCTTAACGGGCCGAATTGCTTTAATGACCTTAAAGTGTTGATTTACCAAAATGCCTTCGATGGGCCATTTTATTAAATTGCCCATAATGGTCTGAATTGCATAAGTACTTTAATAGGCTGATTCACCGAAATATTTCACTAGTTTAATTGTTGATTTAGATTTAGATAATGTACTATGTATGTTGCATTTTTACATACTGCATGGGGTGGAAAAATTTGTACGAAGAGAAGTGTAGCCTGGTGGCATAGCCACAATTCATTTGATAATGTACATAACTGTGACTTCGGTGGCTTGGCCACAAAAATATTATGCGTTAGCAGTTCGACTACAAATTGGTGTGAGTGATGGGGTGGGTTGACTTGATCCCCACATGTGTGATTGGCTGGTCGGGGGTGTGATGGATGGATGGGATGGGTTGCATTCATTTCAATTAAATATTGTTATATAATGGGCATAGGCCCAAAATGTTGCTATGCGGGTTTAGGCCTAGTGGATGACGGTAAGGGCATTATACATTGAGTTCTTGTAACTCACTCTTTTTCTTAATCCTTGCAGGTAATGCTCAGAAATGAAGACTTGGGGCCATGGATGACTCGGTGGAGGCCATATTTTAGGAATGACATTTTCGAACTTTAGTAAATTTCTTTTTTCGCTTTATTTTGTTACTTTTACTATTTTGGGTTTAAAGTTGTAATAAGGCCTCTGATATTTTTATTTTGCTTTATGTTTCGATGTACTTATTATCTTCCATGAATTGTTTTGAATGAGGATTTTTTGAGATCACAAATAACGGTTTTCCAAAAATGATTAACAAACGGATTTCATAACAAATATGTACAAATAATTTCAACTTGGATTTTTCTTCAAATTATCATCATTATTTTCAAAGGTCACGGTTTTATAATTCACTAGTTCGATTTTCGATTCACCAAATCAACCTCTCGACACTAGTAGTATTTTTATCGAATATTTATAAGCCAAACTTGTTTTCTTAACTATAATCAAATAAACTTTAGTACAAACATAAGATCTTTAAACATTTTCTTCATGTGACATGCCAGATCCGGTCATACCGCATAAGCTAGGTTTTGGGTGTTACAGGTGATAACAAATACGAGATGGGTTTCGGGTTAATATTAGTGCGTTGAGTCAATAAAAAGGGTTGTTAGGATCAAAGGGGGTTCACTAGGGGTCAATTATGAGGGTAGGCTTTTAGTGGAATAAGTGGGTTAAATCCTCGGTGCCTTAATCATCTATGTATATCAAATCAATAGTGTGGTCTTGACATGTAAAATCGAAGCAAGTTCTAGAATAACAAATCAATGTTGACACACTCATAATCAGTAAAGTGAGCACGAAAAGAATGTATGCTCTAAAAGCTCAAAATCTCACAAACATTATGGGTATTTTGATGTCAACCTTGTAAATTTCAAACTTCAAAGTAACAATTTAGATTCAGGTAGACAACCTAACAGAATTTTAATTTTTTGAAAATAGACTCACCATGCTTGATTCTCTAGTATCTTAAAGTTTAAATCACCATTGCACAATTATCAATGACTTAATCTAAAACATATCAATAAAAATCATGAATCAACAAGAATTTCATTCTAATTAGTGTTATGAGAAAATTACTTTAAGACAGAATATCATTCAGGGATTTGAGAATAATGCAAAGAGTTAGGCACTTTTTCTAATAAACTTTCACCCCCCACACTTAAGATATACATTGCCCTCAATGTACAAAGATAGATAATAATCATATAGTAAGAAAATCATAAGATAGGGAGAGAAGTGAAACTTCCTGAATTTTGGATGGAGTCATTGAAAAGAAACGGGGTAGCTTCGAACCATTTGAAATTGGATCCTTGAAGTAGCCGGTCGAGTTTTATTGTATCCTAAGATAAATCTAAATGTCATAAAGAATAAGAAGAAAATAAAAAAATAAAAATAAATAAAAATAAATAATGGAAATTAAAAGAGGAAAGGCAACTAGAAAAGAAAAGGAAGAAGGGGGTTTAAATAGAGATGCAGCCCATGTTTTAGGAAAAACTTTGTCCTGCTGCCACACGTCTACGGCCATGCCCTTTTACCTACCTGGGATACCCACACGGCCACGGCCACGATTGTGTGTAAGACTGTGTGATTATGGAAACCTATGCCTAAACATGGAAATAAATAGAACTAAACTAATTAGTAGGGTTAGTGCTCGGGTTGCTTCCTGAGAAGCGCTCATATAAAGTCTTGAGCTAGACTTAACTATTATTCGTACAATCATGGTGGTTTGAGGAGTTGGAAATCCTTTCTCATGCAATCAATTCGGTTATTGATATATAGTTTGAGTCAAGTAGTGTTTACCTTAAAAGTGCTAAATCCAGGATTAGTTACCTTGACTATTCCATTTGGGAAGATTTTAAATACCTGATCTCCTATCTTAAGCTAGGTTGTCTCATCATTAAGTTTGCCATGGAGTTGCCTCGTTTTTGCTTTGTGTATTTTTAGTTTTTCTTTGAAGTGTGTCTTCCACTTGTCTAGTTTATCGATCAAAAGCCTTCGTTTCTCATGAATTTTTTCTTTATCGACACGAGGTTTAGGATCTGGCATCTGCGAAAGAGCTTCAAGAAATGACAAGTTAATATGTAATTTCTTTGGAGGTTTAAGAAATTTACCAAATTGTTCCTCTGTGTGGTCTTTCTTTATCACATTAGGGGATGACACACGTGGTTGGTACTCTGTAATTATCGGGTTTGGTTTATCATGGCTTACATCAATCTCACCTTCCTCTACCACAGTCTCTTCCGTCAATGTTGGTAGATCTAACCATTCACTATTGTGAGTAGTTAATGCTTGAGGTTTCTCTCTAGGGTTAGTTTCGATATTGCTAGGCAAGATACATTGTGGTCTTTTGAGATCATCTTAGCAAGTTGCCCTAATTGGTTTTCGATCTCTTGAAATGATGCTTCTTGATTTTTGAGTGCTATTTCGGTGTTTTGGAAATGAGTTTCTGACACCGCTATAAATTTTGTCAGCATCTCCTCAAGGTTTGACTCCTGTTCCTGTTGGTGAGGTGGTTGTTGAAAATCTGAAGGAAGTTTCGATCTTTGACTACTTTGATCATCCCATGAGAAATTGGGATAGTACCTCCAACCTGCATTATAAGTGTCACTATAAAAATTATTTTGAGGTCTTGAATAGTTACCCATATAGTGGACTTGTTCGTTCTCTGTGCTAGGATTGTAGGATAGATATTCTATGTTGTTCACCCCTCTTTCATTCATATCGTACTGTATTACCGAATATACCTGCAAAGAATTACATACGCCATCAATCTTTTTTATTCGTCATCTCTACCTGATTTAATAGCATGGTGACCGCATCAAGGTTGAAGACACTGGCTGCTTTAGTAGGCTTTGTCCTCATGAATTGCCACTGATAATTATTCAATGCCATCTTCCTCTATAAACTAAAATTGTCTGCCAAAAGCAAATAAGGGAAAATTAGCAAAGTAAAAATAAAAATAATAATGAAAATAAATTGCAATAATAATAAAAAATGGCTAAAGTAATAAAAATTAAGTGTTATTAATATTTTAGTTCCCCGACAATGACGCCAAAAACTTGATTGTGTTTGTCGAGTCTTAAAAATTTATAAAAAGAATGATCGAACCTGGAAACTAACTAAGACAATGATGGAGGCAAGTGCACCTATCGAATAGTAGTATAGCTAGCGGTAGGACCGAATTGTCGAACCCATAGGATCCAAAAGTACTAATATTAACTCTCTTTCTATTATTTAGTCTGTGAATTAATAGGATTTTATCTAATATAAAATTAACTATTCAACTAAACTAAAGATGCGAAGACAAATAAGAAATTGGGGAAAAGACTTGAGAGAAAACTGATTGACTTGGACAAGACCTGAGGAAGAATCCACCTAGACTTCACTTGTTATCTAACTCTGAACCGGACGATTTATTCATTTGACCTAATCTATAGGATTCCCTAAGTTATATTAATCCTTCTCTTCAAGGCTATTAACATCTAACCCTAGGTTGATTAATCAAAATCTCTTTCTAATTAAAACCCATAGAATTACATTAATTCGATCTATGGACTCCTATATTAGGTTTGACCATAATCCGGTAGATTTTCGTCACCCTATCTCTAGCACGCAAGCAACTCCACTTAACTATACTAGATCTACTCTTAGAAAGGGTCTCTTCCACCACTGCCTAAGGACATTAGACTTGATTTAATATCCCGAAAATACCAAAACAAGGATTAAGAACACATAGTTAAGAACAAATCAAATATTTATCATTCAGTTCAGATAATAATAATAAGATTCGTCTTAGGTTTCATCCCCCTTAAGTATTTGAGGGTTTAGTTCATAATTGTAAAAGAAAACATCTTAGAAGAAAAGATAAAACAAAACATAAGAAATCCCTAAAACCCCCTAAAGGAATTGAAGGAGAGATCCTCCGTCTTGAGTATAATTCTAGCTTCTTGAGATGAATCAACTGGCATTCATCGAGTAAATCCCTGAAATTAACTGCTCTAGCTCGGCTCTTTGGCCTAGCTGAACGCCCCCTTAAAGGTTGGCTTCTAGGGTCTTTATATAGGCTTTTGGAATATGTTTCTTTACCTCTAAGTACCCTAATCTGAATAGAATTCTTATTTCCTACGACAAAAACACGCCCATGGCACACGCCCGTGTAAATCGTGGCCAGGTCGTGGTCAATCCTGTTGATGAGGCACAGCCATGTATTTCAAAGTGTAGGCTGTGGTTGACTTTTCTTGCGAGGCACGACCATTTGGTCTTTTCATGCTTTGGCCCATTTTCTTCGTTTTTGACCCGTTATTTGTTCTTTTCATCCTCCAATGCTCTACTTAGTATAAAACATGAAAGCAATGGATTAGGAGCTTAGTTATGAGTGGTACAGCTTCTTACTCAAAACTCATGAGATATGAACTTAGTTATGATGCCTTAATGGCAAGGATGAAATTGAGTAAGCTCCATCTATGAGAATGATTTCAGGATGATCTTGTAATCTTTGGCTTATACTTTTGTTGGGTAAATATGTAGTAAATCTGCCATTGCTAAATCAATAATGTTGTGCAAGGTTATAATATGCTATGTGTTTAAAGATGCATGGTTGATGTTGTTACTTATTTATATGAAACTTACAAAGCTTTATGCTTACTCCCTCTCTTTTCCATTTTCTTATAGTATCGCCAAGCTAGCTCGGGGATCAAAGGACGTCGGAGGCTCGATTACACTATCAATCTGAACATTTGGTATAGTTAGATTTATCATTTTGAGTATGGCATGTATATGGACTGGGTCTTTTTGTTAAGTGTCATATTGTTTTGGCCATATGTGTTAGCTTGTCATGAAGTTGATCCATTTGTCTAAAGCCATGGATAATGGCTAATATTTTTTGTTGATTTATGCAAATGATGATGTTTTTCATGATTGAGCAAATTGCATGGTTGAGTATTTGGTATATTAATGCATGAATAAGTAGGTTGCATGATTGAATTGATAAAGTATGTGATGAGTTTTGCATGTGAAAATGTATAGTGGCCTTGATGTGTGGATGTCTTGGTTGTGGTTGATTAAGTCATGTGTTTATGTGTGAATTGGTTTTCCTTGGTGTGGTTTAGGTTGGTACAAGCAAGGGTGGCAAAAAGGCTTGGTAGATAGCCTTATTTTGTTCACACAGGTAGACACAGGCGTGTGTCTAAGTCGTGTGTGACACACGGTCTGCCCCATGGGCATGTAGTTTGGCCATGTGTCCTCTGCACCTTAAGTTGGCAAAACAGAATGCCCAGTAGTAACCACACGGGCTGAGGCACGGCCATGTGTATCAATCGTGTGGAAGACACGGTCATTGTACATTGGCATGTGCCCAAGCCGTTGAAGTCTACACCTTAAATGCAAAATTAAATTCACCACATGGGCATGTGCCTTGGCCGTGTGACCCTAAAATGTTGCTAATGTCAGAAACAAAATGTCAAGGTTTTAACACACGGGTTGAGACACGGGCGTGTCATGGCTGTGTGAGGGACACGGGCCATGGACATGGGCATATGCCAGGCCATGTAAAACCCTTGTAAGTTCAAATTGAAAAATAAATCCACACGGCTAGGGACATGGGCATGTGTGACCACACGGTCTACCCACACGGGCGTGTCCCTTGCCACACGGGTGTGTGCCCCTATTTTCAGTGAAATTTTCCAAAGTTTTCTAAAGTGCCTGGTTTAGTACTAAATCATTTCTAAAGTATGTTTTGGGCCTCGTAGGCCCATATTAGGGACTTTAAGATGAGGTTTGAAAAGTTTTAAATTTGAACGAAATTTCATAACCCGAAAATGTTTGTATGCATGGTATTAAGTTAGGTATTGCCTCGTACCTTGTTTCGGCATAGGATACAGGTAAGGGGTGTTACACTTGGCCTAGATGAATATAGTATGCTATCATCATGTGCCAATGTAAAGGAAATTTGGGACAAATGGGAAGTCACTCATGAGGTAAAATTTTGGAGACTCTTTCATTAGATGAGCTAATTGGTTCTTTGCTCGTTCATGAAATGAGGCTCAAAGGAGTGAATAAAGAAAAAGAAAAATTTGAAAAGAAGATGGTTGGAATTGCCTCAAGTCCATAATAAAAGAAAGTAATTCTAGTGATGATGTGATGAGGATCAAAAAAATGTTTACTTGATGATTCAAGAGGTTTATGATATTCAATAAAAGAAGAAAATTACAAAAGAAGGAAAGAGTCAAGATTGAATCTACCAAGGACAAGGATTCAACCATATACTGGAAATGCAAAAATCGAGACACATCAAGTTTGATTCTCTCCAGTAAAAGAAAAGAAGATCAAGAATAAAAAACTAAATGCTCATATTTCTACTTGGAGTGATTAGGATTTATTCAATAATGATGATGATGAAGTATCCAATGTTTGTCTTATGGCCATCGATGACTCTAAGGTAACTTCTAACTCATCCAATTCAACTTCTTATTTTTTTGATGAGTTACAAGATGTCTATGATGACTTGGATTTAAAGTTTAAATTAATGGTTTCAAAATATAGAGAAGTTGTTTCAAAATTAAAAGAGGAAAATAATTCACTCTCCAAAGTCAAGCATGAACTTGAAAGTAAAATAAATGATGTGCAACCTAGTATAAATGATTTTGAGGAAAATAATTTTGACTTGCATAATTTTCTTTCTAAAAGTCATGATAATCATCAAAAGCAACTTGAGTTGCTTAAGAGTGAAAAATCTCACTCTAACAAACTTTTACCAAAAAGATTTTTTAGAGGAGAAAGCTCAAAACAAAACTTTGTCAAAACTAGCTTTAATTTCTATAAACATAGAGGTCCCCTAAGTTTTTACAAAGGAAAAATTGTTAAAATTGTATGGGCTTCTAAAGGACACATAAATACTCAAGATAAAGACATTCTTTCAAAATGGATACCTAAATGGACAAAAACTATAGGAACTAATGCTTATGGACATAAAAGAATTTGGGTACCTAAAATCAAAGCTTAATTCTATGTTTGTAGGAAGAGATGTCACATCCCAAAAATCGGAGGTTAGTAGGATCGAGTTTGGGAATCAGAGAGAGTGGTCATGCCCTAATTTTTTAGATTACCTGTGCTCTTTTAGGAAATAAATGAGGTATTGGTTTGTTGGTTAAGTGTTAGTGAAATGTTCCTTGAAACCTAAGTTCAAATCCCTTTTCTCGTACCAATTTTATTTATTTTGAAAATTTGGCATCAAACCCTAGTATGTCACTCACCTTGTTTTTAAAATAAATATTGCAAAATTATTTCAAGAATGAGGAAATAACTCAGTGGTTAAAAGAAATATGAGAAAGCATGAAAATTAGATTAAGGTCCCAAGTTCAATTCCCTTCTCTTGTATAATAGCTTAATTTTTCCTAAAAATTCTCATTCTCTTTATTTTGTGCCACCTAATGCTTGAACCCTAGGTGTAAATACAAATTTTTCTTGTATTTTGATCACTGCAAAATAGTCTAGTTTTAATATTTATAAAAGAGTGATCGAACCTGTAGACTAACTACGACAACGATAGAGGCAAGCGCACCTATCGAACAGTAATATAGCTCAGGCAAGAATATCTTATGGAACCCAAGGAACCTAAAAGTATTACTACTCACTTTCTTTCTATTATTTAGCCTAAAATATGGAGTGATTGGTATTAGCCATAATTTTCCTACACTTAGAACCCCTCAACAAAATGGAGTTGTTGAGAGGAAAAATAGAACTTTACAAGAAACGGCTAGAACCATGCTTTGTGAAAAATAATTTACCAAAATATTTTTGGGAAGAAGCTACAAACACCTCTTGCTATATTGTAAATAAAGTAATGATTAGGCCTATTTTAAATAAAACTCGATATGAACTCTTCAAAAAAAAATACTAACATTAGTTATTTTTATCCTCTTGGATGAAAGTGTTTTGTTTTGAATAATGTCAAAGATAATATTGGTAAATTTGATGCAAAAAATGATGAAAGATTTGTTTTTTGGCTATTCTTTAAATTATAAAGCTTTTAGAATTTTTAACAAAAGAACTTTAATAGTGGAAGAGTCTATGCATGTTGTTTTTTATGACTTTAACTTTCCTCCTAGAAATGATTCTTGTATTGATAATGATGCAGAAATTTTTCACAATGATGATAAAGTTGATCCTTCATTAAACAACAAGATACAAGAACAAACAAAATATGCTCTAAAGGAGCTTACAATAGAGGAGAGGGAAGTCACTCATCCAAGAGAATTCAACTATGTGCTAGATACCAATCTTATCCTAAGGAATCACATTTACAAACCCTTAAGAGAATCTTTAGATACCTTAGAAACACTCCTAATTTAGCCCTTTGGTATCCTAGAGATTCATCCTTTAGCTTGCATGCATTCTCGGATGTGGATTTTGGAGGTTGCAATTAGATTGTAAAGTACCTCCGGTACTTGTCAATTCCTAAGCAACATGCTTGTATCATGGTTTTCAAAAAATAAAATAGTGTTGCTTTTTCCACCATCGAAGCGGAATATATTTTTGCCGGTAGTTATTGTGCTCAAGTTTTATGGATGAAGCAAAAAGTAATGGACTACGGAATTGATGTAGATACCATTCTTATCAAGTGTTACAATACTAATGCTACTTGGTCTCACTAAAAATCTCATCCAACATGCTAAAATTGAGCATATTGAGATTAGAAATCATTTCATTAGAGATCATGTCCAAAAAGGAGAAATCTTTCTAGAATATGTAGACACCATAAATCAATTAGCATTTAATTTTGTGTCAAATGAATATTAGCACTTTGTTGTTTTAAAACTATTTTAAGACTTAAAATTTATTGCAAAAGTATATATGCATGATTTATATGGCCCTTGTATGCAAAAAGTTAGGGGAGTTTTCATGTGGATAATTGATCCATTTTAAACCTGTCTAGCATGACTTACTCTTTTGATGCTCTTGAACTTGCTAGAATGTACTAAATCTTGTTAACTTATCTAATTTAACTTTCATGAATCATATGCATCATGCTTACATTGTGCATTTTAATGCATATAAATCCATTAGGAATGATATTAAAGGCATTATAGGATCCTTAGAACCCCTTAGGACCTAAAGATTTCATTTTTGCAATTTTACTGCACTTGGAAAATAGAACTACAATTTGGTATCGATACCAATTAAAAAATATCGATACTTTTATATAAATATCGATATTCGAGAAAATTTATTGATACCTCTAGGTGTTTAATGGCACCTGCACTGTGATTTGAAAATTAGTTTTTGCTAAAGCCCTCATTTTCTCTTCTACTATTTGAACATCCTTAATAACTTATCCAAAGTTTCTCCAAATTTCTTGATTTTTTTATCAAATCTTATTTTTGAGACACTCTCAAACTCTATTTTCTCAAGATTTGTTCAACATTGCTTGGAGCCTTTCATTATTTCAACACTTTTAAGGTTAAAATTTTCAAACTTTTGATTTTATGCAATGTAGGTTGGAATATTGATTTTTGATGAACTATTGGATTGAGTTTTATTATATACTTTTTTTTATTTTGTTGCAAGGGATTTCCTATTCCTAGACATTTTCTTAAATTTTTACCTAAAACTCTTGCATACCAAGTGTTTGACAAAATTCTCAGAAGATTTTTTTTTTTGTTTTAGTCAAACTTTAGTGTTTAATTATGTAGTTATGGCTCCTAAGGAAAGACCAAGAACTAGTGCATCATCATCTCATCAACCTAATGGTCCTAGCTCATCCTTTAACAAATGCTTTCATACCGATGCTTTTCATGAACGTTCTGATAAAAACTTTGCATCTAAAAGAGTTTGGGAGTCTAGAAAAGTTGATATAGCCATGTTAGAGGTTATTAATTTTTTCTATCTTTCTGTTTTGCAAAATTGGGGTTGGATGGATTTTCTTAAAAATTCATCACTAACATACTATAATCTTGTTTGAGCGTTTTTCTCTAATGCCAAACTCGAACACGATGAGTCCAACGACACTGTCATAGCCATCACTTCATTTTTAACGAACACTCCTATATGTCTTACTTTAGAAGAGCTTGGAGATTATCTTCATTTTCCTTCCAAAGGTAACTTTGATAAAAAGGACCTTTCAAGCCCACTATTTTTATTTAGCTCAAATCGGCCTCCAAACTTAACCTCCATGATCGTGTTCTCCATTTGAACATAACTTGGAACCTACACCCTATTAAGAAACATGCTAAGCTTTGAAACACTTATTATTGGTGGCTTGATTCCTTCCATACCAATAGGTGTCCCGACCTAGCCCTCATCATGTTTAATGACATAACTAAGGCTATCCGAAGGGGATTAGTACAAACATCACCCTCCCTCATGGTACTTATTTGTCATATCTCTTTAGGAGGTTGGGCATTAGCACTCATGGAGACACCCCTATTACTTCTAACCAACCTATTAGTTATGGGGAACTTTTATCATGCGGGATTCCATTGTGATGCCACCTCTGGTACGTGGGTTAAGATTGATCACCCAATGGAAAATAAAGTTGAAGATGTCGAAGGTGCTTTTACAGACATTCTCATACCCGAGAATGTTCCTTCACTCAAACATGCTCCTCCTCCGGCTTCGTCATCTCCAGCTGCTAAACCTTTACCCAAGATTAATGGTGGTATCCTTGACGTTGTCCATTCTTTGAGTAATGATGTTTAAGGACTTAGAAATAAGATTCAATCTCATAGGGATGCGGTTAATTTTAGGCTATCGACCTTGGAGATGCAAATGATATCTCTCATCACTTTTCCATCGAGTCCTCCCTTCTCTCCCCATGATAATGTTTAGGTATATTTTTAAGTTTACCTTTTCATATAATTATTCATCACATTTGCACTATTACTTTTTATTAATTTCCTATGTCTATGGCTTCTTTTTGCATCTTATTTGTTTTATTAAGTATTATAAGATACTTTGGTTATTTTTATGTTAGTTTTCTATTTCTTCATGTTCATATATTTTTGAACTAACCATGTTTTTCTCCTCAAGCTTTATTTTTGTAACGCCCCGATTTTTCTGTAATTTTGGCTTTTGTAAAATTTTCACAATTGTATGTCTGCTTCAGTGGTTATGTGTTCTGGGTGTGTGTGGGAGGTCCCAAATTCAAGTCAAAACTTGGGTAAATTTTGGTGTTTTTGTGAATTATGCCCTATATCTGGTTAAAAGGCTTATAAATTAGTGTAAATAATTAACAGAATGGATCTGCTAGTCTGGTGGTTAAGAAGAGTGTTGGGATGGAAAAGGTCTTTTGTTCGAGTTGCGACATGAGCATTATTTTTTCCTGTCATGCCCAGAGTGTTTGTGCTGGACTAAAAATCTGATAGTAGGGAGAAAATTAAGGGGAAAAGTTTGGGGGTTAACAATTTCTGTTCAGTACTGTCTCTCTGTTTGATAAAAAAATTCACTAGTCTTTTTTTTTTCTTCTTCTCTACTGCTATCGATTTTCTCCTTCCTCTATCTCTATTGGCTGCCAAAAATCCAACTTTCTTTTTCGTTGTTTGTTGTTTCACGTTCAATTGGGTTCTATTCTGCAACTGTCACTGCCATTGTTCGGTAAGTGGTTTTCTTTAAGTTCTAGCGTTGTTTTGATTAAGCGATTAACGGAGGAATAATTTTACTCATGTTAGGTACTACTCGCAGGCTGTCATCGGGTCCTCGTGTTGCAAGCAAACACTACTTCTTACTTGAAGATAAGTTTGGTCGCTCGTTGGATGAGCATTTTGTTTCGGGTTTGATTAATTTCAATCATTTAAGAGATTAATTGAGTAAAATGTTGTTCAATTATAGGTGCTGCTGATCTCGAGATTGCGTAAAGAGTGAAAATGAATCAGGTGTGTACCCAAAAATACAAGAAATGAGGTTTTGGCGAGAGCCAAAAACCTTCTGTCGACGCCACATGGACGTGTGGTCGCCCGTATGGTAGGCCGTGTGCAAGACTGTTAGTCACCACATGGCCGTGTCATCAACAAGACAGGCCGTGCATGAGTGACATGGACGTGTGATGGCTGGGCAAGGCCATGTGCGACACACAGGCTCGACAATTTGGCTGTGTGAGCCACACGGGTGTGTGAGATTCTATACGGCCAAGGCCAATTTGGGCCGTGTGGGCCACACGGGCAGGCTACATGGGCGTGTGAGCCCATTTTTCTAGAAAACTCTGTAAGGTTGCACAGGTCACCCAAGTCATTTGTAGACCTACAGTAGGTCGTTAAGCAATACTTAGAGCCCTAAATGAATGATCTGTCTGTCTGATTTCTGTACTAAGCTTGTATGCTGATCTGAATATATGAGTTTAAATTGCATAATAACATGTCATTCTTGTATGTTGCATTGCATCGGGTGGGTTCATTATGATTGGAGGAAGTATCTGAAAGGCTCTTAAGCCTGTTATCTGACAGCTCAACTGTAAATTTCTGATTATGTGTCACATTTGGTACAACATGGTGTGTAGGGTTGGGTGGGTTGATTTTATCCCCACATGGTGTGTAAGGTTGGACGGAGTTGGTGTGTAGAGGCTGGTGGGCAGGACTATGTTTTCTGCATATTCTGTCTAAAATGGGCTAAGGCCCTGTATTATGTCTGATTCTATATCTGAGTGGGCTATGGTCCACACCGTTTCTGTAATGGGCTCAAACCCGAACTGTGAAAAGTAGGACTGTTATCTGATGTTACTGTGGGTATGTTTTCTGCGGGGGTTACACACTGAGTTTGCGAAAACTCACCCTTTTCTGTTTAATCTGTTCAGGTAATCCCCAGCAGTAGACTGGATCGATGCAATGAGGACTCGGTGGTGACCACGGTTCTGGACACTTATTTACAGTTTATTTTTTATTATAATTTGGTTATATTTGGGTAAAATTCATGTAACAAGGCCTTTTAGATTTTTGTTTTAAATTTGGGATCATTATTTTATAAACTATTAGCAGTAGGACAAGAGATTTCAAAATAAATAAAGCTTTTATCAAAATATGTACGACCTTGTAAATCGTTTGAAAGCTTCCGCAAGGTATAAAGTTTTGAAAACAGATAATTAATAAATCATGACACGTTTTGATGATAGTCTTATATATCTAAAGATGGTTTTAACATAGTTACGTTTTCTAAAAGCACTATCATGTGACCTCGCCAGATTTGGCCATAACGTCTAGGCCGAGTTTGGGGTGTTACAATTTTTCATTTTTGATATAACAAAAAAAGGGAGAAAAAGAGATAAATTTATCGATGTTATGCTCACCATATGCAAATTATGTGACCATTTTTCTTAGAGTAAAATGAATGTCAAATTTTGAAAATGTATGTCAATTTTTATTTTGGGCTTAAATTCAAAATGACTTTTATTAAAGGGGAGCAATATATTCAAAAACAGATTTATCAAAGGTTTTGTTGGATATTGAAAAGGGGGAGATTCTTAAACCAAGCTTTATTGGAAAATATATTTTGATATAACAAATTAAAGGGTTTTGAATAAAAGTTAAGATTAAACAAAATTGATTAAATGATTATTCAAAAAAAGTCCAAGAGATAAAATCTTCAATTCTTACTTTCAAACTTTGTGAATCAATCTCAAAATCAAGTTTATATGATTTTAACTAACTATGGACCTTTTCAACCAAACAAATTATTTTTTAAACAAGTCAGAATTGCTTTAGGCAAAAAAGTATCGATACCTTTTTGGCCAAATATCAATATTTTCAAAATATTGATACCTCTTGAAACAAATTATACCAAATTGACATTCTAACTTTCACAAATTGAGCTAAGTATTGATCCGATATCGATACCTTTTATGTGGTATCGATAAAACCTTCCTAGTATTGGTATTTCAGCTCCAACGGTCACTGAATTTAGCATTTTTTACAAAAAAAAATATCAATACCATTTTATTTGGTATTGACACTCGCTATTCGAAGCGTATTAATTGCTTTGGTTTTCACATCCCTAACGGTTTGATTAACTACCACAAAAACCCCAACAATTGGATATCAATTAGGGGGTATAGATACTAGCTTTTAAAGATCCTTCAACAATAAGAAAGCATATTCAACTAAAAATAATGAATAGAACAACCTTTGCCCAGCACTTCCATAATTTTCTTGTGCACACTTGTGAGCTTTTACTGTTTTTCTTTAGCTCAAGTGTATTCTTGTCTATTCATGCTTTATTGGAAAACATTCTGATCTTGTAAAGATTATTTCTTTGTTTACTTATTTGTAATTCTCTGAAAGGATTTGTGACTTAAGATTTGGGTAGAAATCTTAAGGGAGTTGTAAGGGTAAACATTGTCCTCAAAGGTTGGACAAATTAGTGAATTTGAAAAAATCCTTTGTCGTGGAAAGCTAAGGTAGTGGAGTAGGCAATTTGGGCCGAACAACTCTAAATTGTTGTGTTCATTGTTCTATATTTTCTTTCTAGTTTTCCTAATTTTTTAAAAGTCAATTCACATTCGTTTTGGCTATTTTCGTTTGATCAATCTAGCTAACACTTTGTAAGATTTTTATTTATGATCATTACAAAGATCAAGTTTTGATTCTAGATTTCTCATGTATACAATGAATGATGAATAATACGATCCATTAAAATTCTATAGTTACAATGATATCTCTTATTAATTCCCAACTTGTTGTGAGTACCTCAGGGTACTAATGTGTAAACACATAGTCAAACTTGAACGTACCACTTATCTTGCTATGTATGCATAATAGCCCTAGCTGCCACTCATTGGCATTGTCCTAGTGTTGTCCCTCTAGTCACGTAATCCTTTACAACCTGAAACAGGAAATAAGTAAGTTCATAAGAACTTAATGAGGTAAACATCTATTTCTTGAATCACATCTAATAATTCGTTGATCCATTTCCTTACGCTTGCTCTTCAACTTGACTTTTTTGAACATCATTCTAGGTTTCCCCTTCATCATACCATAATTGTGCTGCCTTCCCATAACATCGTAACATACCTTTGCCCCTTTTTGATGTACTGTGTTTGTCCAATACTTGTGTCCTCTATGACTCCTTAACAACTTTTCCAATTTAGAAGTTCACTTAAATATAGTATTACTTTGGGGTACATATTTTATGTTGTCGTCTCTTTAACCATTACTGAGGTTCGCAAATACCCATAGAGTCTTTATTGCATACCTTGTTAGGCATAGCCTTTACTCTAATTAGTCTTTCAATTCTAGTTGACTCATTCTCTTAAATTCTCTACACTAGTTGACTCATTCTCTTAAATTCTCCACATACTCTGGCGACTACTTTCTTACGTTTCCTATTCTCTTCTTGTTAGAGATCTATTCGCCCAGAACGTTGCCATTAATGCATTCATCATCCCTAGATTACTATTTCGTTGAGATCCTTAGATGGTTACCCATACTTAGTCAATATTCCGTTGAAGTACACATTACAAATCCTTATTTCCTAATGTGCTTCCATAAGCTATCACATAACCTTTTTTATTTACTTTAATAAGATATCCTTAATGGGCCATGATCTAGTGTTTTAGTTTACTGAGGTACACTAATTCTGAATCATATACCCTATGTTATTTACTCCTCCGAGTCTTATTAGTCATGACATATCCATTAAATTTAGAGTTCTCCTCATAAATTGATCCTTAAGATTTCGCTATTATAAGACACCATATTAGCTTCTTTCTTCTTGATAAGTTACCGAGGCTATTCCTTGGAGCGCACCATATCCATGGCATACTTTGAAGTTCATCATACACATTAACCCTTCAAAGTCCAAGTTTTTCCTTCATATAATTTCTAGAATGTGCCACGAAGGCGTTCCTTTTATCATTTGCCACACAAGCTATTCTTTTTAGAGATTTTCACAAAGGCATCCTATTCATTCAATAGTTGCCACAAGTGCTTTCCTTCCAGAGATTTTCCAAAAAGGCATCCTTTTCATTGGTTCACCATACATGATTTCATTTCCTTTCGTTTAGGGTCCGTCACTGATGTGTACCCTACGAATGGTTGTCACAAAGGTCATTCTTTAGATTGCACCACAAAGGCATTCCTTTTTAGAGTTACCATGAAGGTTTCCATTATAGAGATAGTCACGAAGGCTCCATTATAAGGATTGCAGCAAAGGCTTCTATTTATTTACACAAAAAATGTGTCATTTCTGGTGTTTTAGGCGATAGGGATTTCCCTAAACTCTCATTTCATGATGTTTTCCCTCATCGTCCTGGTACACACAGAGAACCACGTTTGGTAATAACCTTCCTTTAGTTTTCCCATATGATTCTATAGCCTAACTATGGTCTTACACGATATGGTTCTTTTCATTGTGGTGTCATGGCCATAGACTTGTCCATTTTCTAGAATACGTGTTTAAAGTCCAGACAGACGTCTTTTAACAACTTCATAGAGATATACAAGACTCATCATACATTGACGGATCATACAATGACTCACTCATGGCAAATACATTCATGTTTCCAAACACATAAACTCATACATATTAACCAGTCTTAAGCCTCAAGGTTCATATCTCTTACTTAGATCTTTCAAATTTCATACGATCTATACACACAAAGTTCATCAACCTTCATTAGCATATCATGTTCATCTAGCTTTAGTTTTATATTTCATTAATTTTAATAGAAGTTCCTAAAACACATAACGTACTTACAAGAGTCGGTTTAAGGACTCACCTTATAACTTAAAAAGGGTAGTTTAGACTTTAGATGTTTAGACTTTAGATATATCATTCAGTAAGATGTTGCAGTTGCCTCTACCTTTTAGGTCAGAAATACCTTATTAGAACCCATCTGGGTAACCTTTATTATCATTTTAAACCCAGACATCACTCAAAGCCCTATTTCTACAAAAATACTTACAAATTTATGTTTTCTTGACAAACAAAGTCACGAAATGTACCTTTATGTGAAAAAATCACTAGAAACATCCAAGATTTTAGACTCAACTCAGAGAAATGTTTCTATCTTTCTTTAGCCTTAAATTTTAATGTTTTTAGAGGAAAAAAAATAGAAAGAAGATAACTCCCCCTTAACTAAACATGAGTGTCCTTTTAACCTAGCCCAAGTTTCTATTGGAAACTAGTAAACGTCACGTCAAAATTGAGTTGTCTTATCCAAAATCTGCCACTTCTAAGATACCTACTCAATTACTCCTTTAGTCTATAACCCTTCTAGTTCACATTCGATTAGTTCCTAAATAACCTTCCTCACAAATTAATTGGCACAAAACTATAATTCTTACAGGGTGTATTATACCACTGGCATGAACTTATATCCTAAAAATCATTTTACATAACCAAAACTCTCATTCCAATAACCGTAACAATATAACATGGAATCCTTATTCAATTATTTTTATATTGGAGTCCATCCATTGTAAACGCCAAAAAGTGTATCTTGGCGAATATTATTTCTCCCTTCATACTTCTTTATGATCATACGTAATATTCATCTATGTATATATATATATATATATATATAAATTCATACCATTATTCATTGATTTCTTATACTCATCATTCTTCAGAGTTATCGATGAGCGTCATTCTTTCAGAATCTACCAGACTAGGGCTTTAGAGGCATACTCGTAATGTTCTTACACTTAATCAAACCCTAACATCAGATGCTTAAACCTTACTCCTTAAGCCTTACTTCTATAAATAATGTTTCAAACATTCAGGGTTTTATTGGGCGAGATGATATATTTTCGGTTAGAAATGTACTATCTACACGGATCACAAAAGTCTCAAATATATCATCACCTAGAATGAGTTAAACTTAAGAAAATAGAGATGGATTGAGTTCTTGAAGGACTATGACTGCACTACTAAGTTTCATCTAAAAAATGTCAATGTTGTGGCTGATGCTCTAAGCAGGAGATCGATGACTGAACTTAGGGCTATGTTTGCAAGAATGAGTTTGTTTGAGAATGATAGTCTTTTGGCTGAGTTACAAGGAAGCTTATATGGGTTAGTGAGATTAAGGTTAAGCAGCCTTTGGATGTATCCTTATTGCCTTAGTTTGACCAGATTGAATATAGTAAGACTGAGTATTTCATGTTGAATTATAAGGGTATTTTATGCTTAAGAGGAAGATACTATGTGCTGAATTATCCAGATTTGAGACAATCCATCCTTCAGAAAATGCATAGTAGCCCTTGTGCTATACATCCTAGGGTAATAAAATGTATCGGGATTTGAAAGAGTTGTATTGATGGCCTAGTATGAGGCGTGAGGTTACAGCGGGTTTCGTATCTAGGTGTTTGACTTGTCAGCAAGTAAAGGTAGAGCATTAGTTTCCTTCTGGGTTGTTGCAACCAATTAGGACTCCATAGTGGAAATGGGAGCAAGACATTATAGAATTTGTTAGTGGGTTGCCCTTGACACCTACTAAGAAAGATTCAGTATGGGTTATTCTGGATTGATTGATGAAGTCGGCTCACTTCCTATCGATTCACATCTATTCTCTGCAAAAGCTAGCTAATCAATACATCTTTGAAATACTAAGATTGCATGGGGTTTCTGTGTCGATTATTTCAGGTCGGGATCCTCATTTCAAGTCTCAGTTCTGGAAGAAACTGCATGAGGCACTAGGTACTCATTTGGACTTCAGTACAACATTCCATCCGCAGAAAGATGGACAGTTTGAGCAGGTTATTCAGGTATTGGAGGATTTGTTGAGAAGTTGTATCATAGGTTGACGGGGTAGTTGGAAGGAGCACTTGTCATTAGTTGAATTTGCATACAACAAGAGTTTTCAGTTTAGCATACAAATGACACCATATAAGGCTCATTATGGTCGTAAGGGTCATACTCCTTTATGTTGGACTAAGCTGGGTGAAAGAAAGGTTTTGGGTTCAAAGTTTGTTCAAATAACTTAGGGTACTGTCAAACTGATTCGATAAAGATTGAAAGTGGCTCCGGATAGGCAGAAGTATTATGCAGATCTAAAGAAAAGGAAATTGAGTTTAGTGTCGGTGATTGGGTTTTCTTGAAAGTATCTTTGTGGAGAAAAGTGTTCCATGTTTCAATTTTGAGATAGTACCGATCCAACCCTTCTCATATTATCCTGATTGAGGATTGAGGTTAAACCAAAATTGTCCATTGAGGAGGAGCCTATTCATATTTTGGATTCAAAGGTAAAGGTTTTGATAAGGAAATAGATTCCATAGGTTAAAGTTCTTTGGCAGAACCATGGCACCGAAAAAGCTACTTGGAAGATGGAGGACTTGATTCGTCAAAAGTATCCTCAAATGTTAGAATCATGTAAATTTCAAGGCCGAAATTTCTTTTAAAGGGGGAGAATTATAACATCCCAAATTTTTATTGATAACATTGTATGGTTGTAGCAACATTAAGTTATTGGCTAGATTGTTAAGAGGTGGTTAAGAGTTAGTGATATTATCCTTGAAACTTGAGTTCGATTCCCCTCTCTTGTATATTTTTTATTTACCATATTTTTTTCTAAAAACCCTAGTGTAAATGAAGCTTTTTAAATTATATCTAAGTCATTTTTCTCTTCATTCATATTCTGTAATGGTTTATTGGTACTTCTTATGGTCAAATTTCACATGTACCTTTCTTTTATGGGTTTTGATTGATTCAAGGTTTAGATCCAAATCTTTCGGATCAGTAGTAGTATCGAAAATCAACTAGCAATTCTGTCGTAAGCCAAAATAGAGTAAGTAATAATCCCTAACTTTAGATCTAAAAATTTTGGTATATTTCTTACTTTGGCCGAACCTTTTATAGGTAATTGAAGTTCAGTTTAATTGTATTTTGTATGTCTCATGTTTGATCAGGATCTATCTATATTTAAACGTTGGAGCTACAGGATAGCATTAGTATTTTGGTTCCGTGATTAATTAGGTGTAAGTCTTACCTTTGAGTGTTTGTTGATTATGGAAATGACGTAATATGATGTTCTCAATTTTACATGTTGGTTAGTGCATGGTCGAATGGCCTTGAGTGGGGTAAGTGATTGCCAACCATGGTAAGTGCAAAATGGTGATGGTCAAATGTTTAAGGGCCTTAACTTGTGATCAATTAAATGTGTAAGTGTCAAAAGTGATTGTTGATTGTATGCTTATTGAGTTGTATGATGTGTTATTGACTATTGATTGTGTGAAAAAGCATGACACTGAATCTTATAATATATACTAGTTGCATGTAAAACATGCCATTGAAATTGATAAACTGAAAGCTTGTTATGCATGACACTATTATTGATATTGATAATGTTTAGCATGATATGCTATATTAATGGATTTATTGCAAGTGGGCTCTAGGGTACTATGGGGTTGAGGAATCATTCAATTGGATCGTGGCCTTTTTATATTTTTATTAGTCTTCATTTCAAATTCTTGGATTCTAGTGGGTTGCATGGGGTTTCAGTTTGATGGGTGATAAAGGAGTTCCATGGAGTATTGACAGTTTATTCGTAATATTATACTAGCCGTTAATATGCAACCTGGAGTATTGTTGGAGTACTGGCAACTTATCACAACTTACTAGCAGCTTGTCTGCAAATTATTTGTAGTTTTACTTCAAACTGTTATTGGTGGTTTATCCACATCGAGCTTCGGATCTTACTAATTTGGTGTTCGAATGACGAGTTCTGGGGATGTAACTCCCCAAACCCGGCCCAACATCACGACTGGATCTGACATGTTACTAGGGAAAATGGTGAAAAAGAAATCTTGTTTCTAAGGTAGGAAAAATATTGTACAATAAAAACTGTCTATTTGAATTGGGGTTTTTAAAATTTGTAGTTGGAGAAAATTTCAACTGTTGAGTTAAAAATATAAGTTAATACCCTCAATGTCACAAGTAGAAAACCATTGTTTTTTTTTTTTACATTGCTCAAGTTTTTGAAAACCCATTTTTTTATTGTTCCAATATTATCGGATGTAAAGTAAAACATTTCTTTAACAGTTACGAAATAGTAAAGCTACTTAAAAATTCCTAAAGTTTATCAAATTAGGAGTGGCCTTATTACAGAATGAAATTGTCCCAACATAAAATAGCAACTAACGTTTTAAAACAAAATTTAAATCAAAATCCTGCATGGCCACCTCAAGTCCGATCCAACCCAGTCCAAAGAGTCAAGGATTACCTGCAATGTGTTTGAAAAATAGGGTGAGTCATTGTGACTCAGTGTGCAATTATTCCACGCAATTCCACAAATGGGTTTGGCCCCAAAATCCACATCAAATCGATATACCACATATAAAGATGCAATATGTTAACCCACCCCAACCTAGTATCCATTCACTACACACCACCCGTACATCCATCCTCATACACACCGGGGGATTTCAACAATCAACCCTTCATCCGCTACACACCTCTTTGGCAAACTATGCTGACAGTCACACTGCTCAAAGTCCACTTAAGTGGTCTAGCCACTAATCCACGTGATTAAATCACAAATATCCACGATGAGACTCGAGGTCATCATCAATCCATAATAAGGCTCAAGGCCATCATTAATCATGACAGAGTCACCCACATGTAAATACACTTCCCCTTTAATCATTATATCCTGGATCCCATGCACATGTAACATAAAATGGTAAATGGCAATATGATAGAATATGAACACATCCAGATATATATAACATGTTTACATGCATCCACAACTGTTTACCATCAATTTTAACGTAGGTAGTATACTAACCTAGTTTACCAAATTACCCCATATAGGTAATAACACCACCACAACCACTATTTTGGCTACCACACATGATACATATATTTGATTTAAATCAACAAAGGAAATAGTGTGATAATTACACACCTGATAACACGTAATCCATGCCTTCTATGTCGTCACTATCGCTAATCGACACTACCACTATTTGCCTATGATCCTGCTTAGAAGCTGGCCCACACCCAAGTGGCCAATCACGAATAGCAGACACAGCCCTCTTCTTAAACTTAGGGATCGAACTCAAGGTTTACTTCCCTCACCAAACTGCGATTTGCTTGCATCCATCAAAACATCGATCAATAAAACACTACGAAAGCTACGATTTGAATGACCACTCAACTCGGTTAAGATAATAGTTGAGATAATGAGTCAATTCACAAACCACTAACAAAAATCTTTCTTACCTAAATCAATTGAATCCTGGAGTTTAGCAACCCTTGAAACCACGTTGATCCCACCTATACAGATACCCAATGAGATTCAACTAATGAAGAAAGAATTAAAGAGAAGTGGCCTTTCGGCCAAACAGGGGACATAACTCCACCTCCCACCATTTGGCCACACATAACCCACTCACCCCTTACCTACAGCTTCCTTCAAGATTTGGCACAACCAACCACCACAGAGAGATTTGACTTCTAGGAATGTAGAGTGAAAACAAAGCCAAAGAAAGATTAAGAAAAAGATTCGGCTACTAGAAGAGAAAGAGAAGAGATAACAAAGAAGAAACGTCAGGGGACTTACCAATCTCTGAGATATTAAATCGGCTACGATGAACTTTGGGAAGTGAGACTGAACTTTGGAGGTTTTTGGCTATGTGAGGGTATGAGAGTGATTTCTGCTTTTGTGAAAAGAAAGGAAAAGAACAACACCCCAATTCAAAGTAGAAGATACGGCTAGAAAGGCTTTAAGAAAGAAAATGAAAACTTAAAATGAAAAGGGAGGAAAATGTGATATTTTTGGCTTTTGAAGATGAGAAGAAAAGATGAACAAAAGTGACCCCAA
Organism: Gossypium rotundifolium; assembly: GCA_025506655.1. Lineage (NCBI taxonomy): Eukaryota > Viridiplantae > Streptophyta > Magnoliopsida > Malvales > Malvaceae > Gossypium > Gossypium rotundifolium. Next base: position 68,797,285 of record CP106731.1, on the reverse strand, counting down.
TGGTCTTCTAGGTTTTGGCTATGAGTCAAAAGAGAGAAAAGAGTTGAAAAGCTAAGTGATTTTAGGCACAAGAGAGAATGAGAGCAAAACTAAAACAAAAAAATGTGAAGCACCAACCAAATGCGAAAGATAAAAAAAATAACCACTATACACTAGCACCAAATTTGGCACCCTCACCTTAAGCTCAAAACTGAATACTCCCCCCTTTCAACCCCTCAAAAATTTGGCTAACACTCACCTAGCCAACACCCCCACAATTTTCTCCTTAACTCCCTCTACATCACCCATTCAAATGAGTTTGAATTGTTCAACTCCTAATAATTCTCTCTACCATCTATTCAAAAATATTTGACCCCTTCAAACCTTCCCCCTTAAGTGCCCCAGTCGAATCCATCTCCTATCCCCCCATGCAAAAAAAATGAACTCCCAAAATACTGTCCCTGCAGCTTGAACTCCTTCCCCCTTTGAACTCTATTCTGATGCCACCTCTCAAAGCACACCAAGTAACGCCTCCCTACCACTACACCACCCTCCTCCTTGTATCCATAACCACAGAATTAAATCCTTAGTAGCCTAGCTCCCCTAGCTTTCCCCTAAAGCTTAAAATTAGGAATTTTCATGAAGGCTCAGACTTAACCTCTTTGCTTCCCGAAGCCTCAGATACACTCAAACAAGCGTACAGAGCATACTAACATATATACGCAATAAATGCAAAGCCCCTAAATCCCGGATGTTATAGTTCTACCCCTTTAAAGAAATTTTGGCCTCGAAATTACTAGTCAAAAGAGATGAGGGTATTGTTATCGCATTGCCTCCTTTGGCTCCCACGACGCTTCCTCCGAGCCATGGTTCCACCACAACACCTTGACTAAAGGAACTGATTTCCTCTGCAGTACCTTCACATCTCACTCCAAAATCTGGATTGGTTCCTCCTTGTAGGATAAATCTGGTCTTAACTCAACTTCCTCGATTGGCACCACGTGCGATGGATCCGAACGGTAATGTCTTAGCATCAAACGTGAAGCACATCATGCATTTGCTTCAACTCCAAAGGCAACTCCAACTGGTATGCTACTAGCCCCACTCACTTCAAAACTCGATAAGGTCCTATAAATCTGGGACTCAACTTACCCTTACGTCCAAATCTCATTACCTTTTCCATAGTGAAACTTTTAGGAAAACTCTATCACCCACTGCAAACTCTATCTCTTTCCGCTTAAGATCTGCATTCGATTTCTGTCTGTCTGATGACTCCTTCAACCGGGTTCAAACTACATTAAACTTCTCTTCCATCTCTGCCACCATTTCTGGACCCAAGGCATGGCGTTCACCCAATTCTATCCAACAGGTAGGAGTGCACCACTTCCGCCCATACAACGCTTCGTACGGTGCCATCCGAATACTTGCTTGGTAACTATTGTTGTACATGAACTCTGCCAGAGGTAAGTATTCTTACCAACTACCCTTAAAATCAATGATGCAAGCCCTCAACATATCTTCTAGGACCTGAATTACCCTTTCAGACTGTCATCCGTCTGCGGATGAAATTCCGTGCTAAAATCCAATCTAGTACCAAAAGCCTGATGCAACTCCCTCCAAAACCGCGACGTAAACCTAGGGTCCCTATCTGAAATGATTAACACTGGTACCCCATACAACCTCACAATTTTTGCCACATACAGCTTCGGCAACCTCTGCAGAGAGTAGTCAACACAAACAGGTATTAAATGAGCAAATTTTGTCAACCGATCCATGATCACCCATACCTAGTCTTTCTTAGTAGGCGTAAGAGGAAGCCCGCTAACAAAGTCCATCGTGATTCTCTTCCACTTCCACTGTGGAATCTTCACTGGTTGCAGTAACCCCGAAGGCACCTGATGTTCAGCTTTAACCTGCTGGCACGTCAAACACTTCCCCACAAATTTTGTAACTTCTCGCTTCAATCCAGGCCACCAAAATTGTTCTCGTAGATCCCGATACATCTTACTTCCTCCAAGATGTATAGCATAAGGACTACTATGCGATTCTAGAAGAATCATCTGCCTCAACTCCACATCTTTTGGAATGGATACCTTCCCACAGAAACATAAAACCCTGTTGCTGTTCACACTGTAATCCTCCATTCCACCATCCTGCACTTGCAGAAGTCGAGCACTCAGAACCTCATCCACCAACTATTTTTCTTTTACTTGACTTATCCATGTCGGCTTCACTCGCAGCTCAGCTAACAAACTCCCGTCATCATATAAGCTAAGATGGGCGAACATCGCTCTCAAATCTGATACTACCTTCTAGCTTAACACGTCTGCCACCACATTTGCCTTCCCCGGGTGGTATTCAATCGAGCAGTCATAATCCTTTAATAACTCCACCCACCTCACTGCCTCAAGTTTAGCTCCTTTTGAGTCACCAGATACTTCAGACTCTTGTGGTCAGTGTAGATTACAAACTTCTCCCCATACAAATAATGCCTCCACAATTTTAAAGCAAAAACCACAGCAGCCAACTCCAGATCATGCGTGGGATAGTTAATCTCATGAGGTCTTAACTGTCGAGACGCATAAGAAACAACCTTCCCCTCCTGCATCAGCACACAACCTAACCCTGTGTGAGAAGCATCACAATACACCGCGAAATCTTTTCCAGCCTCAGGTTGAATTAATACCGGAGCCTCTATCAAAATCTTTTTGCTTCTAGAAACTCTCTTGCTACTTGTCCGTCCACACAAAAGGTACCTCCTTCCTCAACAACTTAGTCAAGGGTACTGCAATTGAGGAAAGCCCCTCGACAAACCTTCTATAATATCTTGCCAACCCCAAGAAACTTCGAATCTCCGCCACATACTTAGGTGATTTCCATTCCAACACCGCCTCGATCTTCCGAGGATCAACCCTTATTCCTTCAGCCGACACACATGGCCCAGAAAAGTAACTTCCCTTAGCCAAAATTCACACTTACTAAATTTGGCATACAGCCTCTTCTCCCTTAAAATCTGTAGAACTACCCGAAGATGCGCATCGTGCTCCTCTTCTGACTTGGAGTACACCAGGATGTCGTCTATGAACACCACTACGAACTGGTCCAGATAGGGTTGGAAAACCCAGTTCATCATATCCATGAACGCAGCTAGTGCATTTGCAACCCAAACGGTATTACCAAGAATTCATAGTGCCTGTAGCGATTTTGAAAAGCCATCTTGTGAATATCTGCTTCCTTTACCTTAAGTTGGTGATACGGACCTCAGATCTATCTTCGAAAAGATCGATGCCCCCTTGAGCTGATCAAACAAGTCGTCTATCCTCGGTAGCGGGTACTTATTCTTGATCGTCAGCTTATTCAACTGGCGGTAATCTATGCACATACGCATAGATCCATCCTTCTTCTTTACGAACAACATCGGTGCTCCCTATGGAGATACACTGGGTCAAATAAAATCGTAATCCAACAACTCTTGGATTTGAGCTTTCAATTCCACCAGCTTCTTCGGTGCCATCCTGTAAGGGGCGATAGACACCGAGTCGTACCTGGTCGAAGCTCGATTCCAAACTCTACCTCACGATCTGGTGGCAACCCTAGAAGCTCTTCTGAAAAAACATCCACAAAATCATTCACTGTTCTAACCTCCCCTATGGTCGCTTCCTTTGCATCCAAGGCACTAACAAACATTAGGAAGGCCATGCACCCTTTCTTCACCATTCTTTCCACCTTGACAGTGGGCACTACGCTAGATAGACAGGTTCTCATCTTACCTATCACCAAGACTTCTTCATCCTCAGGAGTCCTTAACATCATGCGCTTAGCAGCACAGTCCAAGTTCACACGATACCTTACCAACCAATCCATGCCTAGGATTAAGTCAAATTCCCCAAATGGTAGCTCCATCAAGTTAGCTGAAAAATCGACCATTGGACTTTTAGAGGCACATCTCTAAAGATTTTGTCTACCACTATCGATTTCCTTAAAGGACTACGTACTGTCATATCCCTGGAGACAATTTCAAGATTCATACTCAAATTTCCAGACACCATATTTGCAATGTATGAGTGAGTCGATCCAATATCAATTAGTGCAGTAAAGTGTAACCTAAAAATGAGAAACGTACCCGTTATCACGTCTGGTGCCTCCCCTCCTCACGATGTCTGGCCGCGTACACTAACCCAGGCTGCCTTGCCTGGATACTCCTCGATCCTCTGCCCGGTGCCCCGCGACCTCGGCCAAAACCATCCACTCCTTGGTTCAGACCACGACCCCTTGACACCTGTGGACCACCCCTTCCTGGCTGCACATACCTCTGACCTACCATCCGAGCCCTAGCCATATCGTGTAGACAATTCTTAATCAGATGATCCTTTGACCCACACTTAAAACACTCTTTTTTCTTCCCCAGTGCTCCCCCGCATGTGATCTCCCACAATGAGAACACTATCAAAATTGCCCAACAGCATCGGCGTAGCAACGTAAATAGGTCTATCTACCCTAGGCCTTTTTCGAAAACTTCTCGATGATCCTGACGGTCCATAACTCCTCTTATTCCTGCCTCTGTCCTTATCCCTATTTTGCTTCTCAGTTCGCTTAACCTCTTCAACTATCTTGGCTTTTTCCACCAACACGGTAAAATCTCACTCTTGTTGGGGAGCTATCAACACCCGCAGGTCATCTCGCAGCTCGTCTTCGAATCTCACACAGTGCTAGTAATCAGTTGCAACAATCCCTCGGGCGTACCGGCTTAACCTTAGAAATTCTGCCTCATACTCGACTACTGACTTACCCCCTTGAACTAAATTCAAGAATGCCTTCCTATGCCCATCCACATAATTGGCTCTGACATATTTCTCTTGAAACTTTATCTTAAAGAAATCCCAATCCACTCGGTTTGTCGGAGTACCCTCTTTGATGGTGAGCTACCACTGGTAGCCCTCATCTCAAAGTAAAGAAACTGCGCCCTTTAGCTTCTATTTAGTTGTGCAGTCCAAGTCATCCATAATTCTCTCGACTTCCTCCAACCAATATTCAGCCACATTTAGAGCTACTCCCGAGATATCTCTAAACATTTCGCTCCATTAGCTCAGAGTCGCTCAAGGATAGACTTCGTGTTGCTGTCCTCGTGCCTGCCTCGGCCACACGCTCTAGAACCTGCAGCTTGCCTGCCGTCTCCATCCGTTTGACCTTGAAGCTCTGCTTCGATAGTAGGCGGTAGCTATACCTCATTCTCCGACCCATAACCAGACCCTACTGGTTCCGACACAGTCACCCTACCCCTACCACGACCACGCACATTACGCCCACGTCCTCGAGTGCTCATGACTAGCATTCACGATTTAATCTGATTTAAAAGTTTTATGCATCAGCATCTCTTTCCACTATTTAACGACGGACAGTTTTATGGAAAAGAATTTTAACAGTAGTTCTTTCGAATTCGATTTCTATTTACAACATTCAGTTCTTAAGTTTGTATTTCCTAATTCCAATGTTCACATTCAATCCACCTCAAACAGAGCATCACATACATACATCAAACACAAGTAAACATCCATGAACTTACATTCATCATCTAGGGGTATTTTCGTCATTTCACTACCCAGGGGTATTTTTGGAATTTTTTTTCAAAATAAGGTTTCTTGGTGGTTTTCAAAATAGGGATATTTTGGTAATTTTATAATCTAGGGGTATTTTGGTAATTTTTCAAACAAGGGTATTTTGGTCATTATATAAATTTAAGGGTGTTTCGATAACTTTTCTCAACCTAAGGTGTTTTACAAAATCAGGGACATATAAGTAGTTTTGCAAAAATTAGGGTACTGATCCCTTTCAGGTTTTAATCATGACTTTGGCCCATCAACAAGTCCTCACGGCTAGAGTGAATAGACACTACGCACCAGGTAGGACTCTAGAGAAGAGGAGGTGGGTTACTAAGACTGCTTAAGTGCCAAGTTCTTCCTGGATCCATTCCTAGGCATGCGTATGCCTGTTACCACACCTACCTTAGCAACTTGTTCACAGACATGTTTAATTAGGAAAATTAAATCTTATGGAATTTTTAGAATTGTTCAGTCGAGCCCTAAGGTCCATTATCACTATCCTACCAGTCTGCGCCCATAAAGCCTATCAAACGCCAAATCATATCAGAACAAGAGTTAGAGTACTTACCTGGTGGACTTGGGCTGGAGACGCAGGAGCCATGCAAAATGAAAAACATGTATTTCATCCTACTATGTTTTAAAACCATTTTCAGAGATGTTTTGAACCCAAAACCCAAATCCGGGCTTTTGAACCTAACTCTGATACCAAAATTGTAACACCCCAAACCCGGCCCAACGTCACGACCGGATCTGACATGTTACTAGGGAAAAAGGTGAAAAAGAAATCTTGTTTCTAAGGTAGGAAAATATTGTAAAATAAAAACTGTCTATTTGAATTGGGGTTTTTAAAATTAGGGATTTGTAGTTGGAGAAAATTTCAGCTGTTGAGTTAAAAATATAAGTTAATACCCTCATTGTTACAAGTAGAAAACCATTGTTTTTTTTTTTTTTTTTATATTGCTCAAGTTTTGAAAACCCATTTTTTTATTGTTCTAATATTATCGGATATAAAGTAAAACATTTCTTTAACAGTTACGAAATAGTAAAGCTACTTAAAAATTCCCAAAGTTTATCAAATTAGGAGTGGCCTTATTACAGAATGAAATTGTCCCAATAGAAAATAGCAATTAATGTTTTAAAACAAAATTTAAATCAAAACCCTGCATGGCCACCTCAAGTCCGATCCAACCCAGTCCAATGAGTCAAAGATTACATGCACTGTGTTTGAAAAATAGGGTGACTCATTGTGACTCAGTGTGCAATTATTCCACGCAATTCCACAAATGGGTTTGGCCCCAAAATCTAGAATCAAATCGATATACCACATATAAAGATGCAATATGTTAACCCACCCCAACCTAGTATCCATCTGCTACACACCACCCGTACATCCATCCTCATACACACCGGGGGATTTCTATAATCAACCCTCCATCCGCTACACACCTCTTTGGTAGTCTATGCTGACAGTCACACTGCTCAAAGTCCACTTAAGTGGTCTAGCCACTAATCCATGTGATTAAATCACAAATATCCACGATGAGACTTGAGGTCATCATCAATCCACAATGAGGCTTAAGGCCATCATTAATCGTGACAGAGTCACCTACATGTAAATACACTTCCCCTTTAATCATTATATCCCGAATCCCATGCACATGCAGCATAAAATGGTAAATGGCAATATGATAGAATATGAACACATCCAGATATATATCAGGCTTACATGCATCCACAACCGTTTACCATCAATTTTAATGTAGGTAGTATACTAACCTAGTTTACCGGATTACCTCATATTTTAATCCCACATTTAGTATGCTTTTGGATGATTTAGCCCTAGATTTATGTTAAAAAGATGCTCTTAATCCTTTCTTTTCATGTTTTATACTCAGGAGAACACCTAAGGATAAAAAGAACGTAAATCGGGCTTAAAATGGATCAAGTTGGGCCAACCCAAGAAGTCGACACGGCCTGGACTTCATGCCACATGGCTGTTCCCCAATATTTAGATTGCACACGGTCGCACCCTGATTTACACGATTGTGCCTCGTCGACAAAAAGCCCAACACGGCCTTACCTCGATTCACACGGCCATTTCCCCATCGATAAAGTCTATGCACAGGCATGCCTAGTGATCTACACGGCAGTTCCCAAAATGGCAGAATCGAAGTACGGCCTCTACCCATATATTGCACGGGCGTGTCATAGCCGTGCCTAAATTGACAGGATGGAGACACGGGCTGGACCACGATTTACACGGGTGTGTCAAGGCCGAGCCCCTGCGACGGAAAAGAGTAATTTCATTCGGAAAGGTTTCTTGGAGGCAAATAAACACATTCTAAAGCCTACTCAAACACCCCATTAGGAATTAGACTTAAATTAGGATACTTAGGGGCCAAGTAAGGCATCTTAAAGTCTATATAAACACCTTAGGAGGCAACTTTGAAGGGGAGTTCGGCAGAAGACGAAACAACGTCAGGTTTTAGTAGAGTTTTCTGCCAGAGCTTTACTCGTTTAGGGAATTACCTGAAGATAGCCAATCGATCCATCTTGAAGAGCCGGAATTCTACTCAAGACGGAGTATCTCCTCTTCTATTCCTTCAGGGGGTTTTAAGGATTTCCTTTGTTTTGTTTTATCTTCTCTCTTGAGATGTTTTCTTGTTTAATCATGAACTAAACCCCTCAGATACCTGAAGGGGATGAAACCTATGATGATTTTGTTATTTAATTCTTTCGGTTTTATATGATAAATACTTAGTTTGTTCTTAATTATGATGCTTAAATTTATTTGATGTGCTTAGGTGGAGGAGGAATAGACCCTGCCTAAGAGTAGATCTAGCATAATTAAGCAGAGTTGATCGAGCGCCTAGAGATAGGGTTACGAGATTTTACCGATTAGGGTGAAACCTAATATGGGAGTCCATTGATCGATTTACTACTTCCTTAGGGGGTTATTATAACAGAACAAGAGTTCTACTAATTAACCTAAGGTTAGACGTTATTCACTTCGAGAGAAGGTTTAATATAGGTTAGGGAGTCTCACGGATCAAGCTAAGTAAAAGAAATCATATGAATTGGATATTAGATAATAAGTGAAGTCATAGGTGGATTCTTCCCCAAGGTATCGTCTTTATTGATTGAGTTTTCTTCAAAGTCTTTTCCCAAAGTTTTGTTTCTTTTGTCTTTGCAATTAGTTTAATTTCATTTGTTTAATAAAGCAATCACTCCATATGTTAGGCTAAATAATAGAAAGAAAGTGAGTAATAGTACTCTTAGGTTCCTTGGGTTCGATAAAGATATTCTTACCTGAGCTATACTACCGTTCGATAGGTGCGCTTGCCTCTATCGTTGTCGCAATCAATCTACAGGTTCGATCACTCTTTTATAAATATTAAAACTAGACTATTTTGTAGCGATCAAGTTTTTGGCATCGTTACTGGGGATTTCTAAAATATTACAAAAGCTCTATTTTTATTAATTTAGCCATTATTATTATTTTTACTTTGCTAACTTTTCTTTTATTTAAATTTTGATAGATAATTCTAGTTTTTCAAAGGAATGGCACTGAATAATTATCAATGGCAAGGTATGGGGACAATTCCTACTAAAGCAACCAGTATTTTCAAATTTGACGTGGTCCCCAGGTTATCTAATCAGTTCGAAATAATGAATAAAAAGATTGATGGTTTGAATAATCTCTCGTAGGTACACCCAGTAATGCAGTATAACTCGAATCTGCGAGGCGTGGCAAATCCTGAGTACCTACCCTACAGACATGGCATGAAAAATGAGCAATTCCACTATATAGGTAACTACTCTAGATGTCAAAATAATTTTTATAGTGACACTCATACTACAGGATGGAGGTACCATCCCGACTTCTCGTGGAATGATCAAAGACAGGATTTTCCTCTAAATTTTCAACCACCTCACCAACAAGAAGAGGAGCCAAATCTTGAAGAGATACTGAAAAAATTCATGGCAAACATAGAAAACCATCTCCAAGAAACTAAGAAAACAAGTAAAAGCAACGAGAACCGATTCAGGGAACTTACTAAGTCAGTCAAGGCAATCACTAATGCGGTCGAACAACTCGCAAAGTTGATGTCGGAACGACCGTAAGGACGTCTTCCTAGTAACACTGAGATCAATCCAAATGAGCAAAATAAAGCTATCACAGCTCATGCCAGTAAGAGGTTAGATGAACCCATCCAATACAAAAAGCTAAGGTAGGCGAAGGTAAGGTAGAGGTAACACAAGAAAAGTCAAAACCAGTAATCAAGGAGTACCAACCTCACATATCTTATCCCGAAGTAAAGAAAAGAAACGATTCAGAGGAACAGTTCGGTAAGTTTCTTAAACTCTTAAAGAAATTACATATTAACTTACCTCTTCTTGAAGCTCTTTTCGACGCCTTGACTCGAGGAAATCTTTAAGACAAATCGAAAAACAAAGGCAAATTAGATGAGGAGCACCACGTGGAATTAAACGCAACATGCTCAAAGAATGTTACGTAACGTACTACCACGAAGCAAAAAGACACAGGAGTTTTTCAATTCCATGTTTAATTGGTAGTTTATCTATTGATAATGCTTTAGCTGATTTAGGGTCAAGCATCAATGTTATGCCTTATAAAATGTTTAAACAACTAGGTCTAGGAAACCTGCACAAACTAGGATGAGCACTCGCTTAATCGATAAAACTATCGAAATTCCTAGGGGTATAATAGAAAATGTTCTAATCAAAATTGATAAATTCATATTCCCAGTAGATTTTGTTGTTTTAGACATGGATGAGGACAACACGATTCCTTTAATTTTAGGAAAACCCTTTCTAGCAATTGCCAATACTAAAATTGATGTTGGTACAAGAGAACTCATTCTTCGTGTAGGTGACGAATCAATCAGTCTACAAGCTTTTGACTCAGCCAGGACATCAAGTGATGAAGGTGAGAAAGTAAATTCAGTTGATAATAAAATTGTTCAACTTTCACCACAAAAAACACCACAAGGCTACAAACTTGAGACGAATCATGGGCCCCAAGCCGTACAAGCTCATAACAGTGAATTGTTAGTGGATCCAAACCCAAGAGAAGAACCTGTGGTAAGAAAAGGTAAGGTTGAGGTGTACCATGATTTACCAAAATTGGAAATTACAAAGTACCAACCTCATATGCCATATCCCAATGTAATAAAGAAAGACCACATAGAGGAAGAACTCGGTGAACTCACACTTCTTGTAGATGATGAAACAATCACTCTTCAAGCTCTTTACTCATCTAGGACATCGAGTAATAAAGGTACGAACATTAATTCTATTGATAATCATTTGGTTCAACCTTCTTTACAGGAAGCATCACGAAATCACTTAGATGAGCTAGATCCTAGACCTCGTTCTAACAAAGAAGAAATATATAAGAAACAAAGCCTTAGGGTTGACAAACTAAAAGAGCAGGAAACATAAATCAAAGAGGAGTAGGAACCGCACGAAGTAAAACCAAAGAAGACCTCAAACGAGCTGATAGGAACAACAAATCACATCAAAATAGAGGATCCAGTATTGTTGGAAGACCCTCGAATCACCAATTCAAACCTCAAGGAAAACGAAGAAATAACTTTTGAGGTACTTAATGTCTTCCTATACGACATAGTCGAGGTAAGCAATCCCAAATTCAACACTTTTGAGGTAAACATTACTCGACTTAAACTATATATCCATAATCAAGTGATCGCATGAGAAAGGATTTTCACCTCCTCAAACCACCATGACCATACAGATTTTCACCTCCTCAAACCACCATGACCATATGAATGACAGGTAAAGTCTAGCTTAAGACTATAAACGAGCGCTTCTAGGGAGGCAACCCGAGTACTGACCCTATTTTTTACATTTTTTTATTATTTTATTTTATTTTATTTTTATTTTTCCTTTTAGCACATAACCATAACCTAACCAAAGGGCTAATTTCTAGGCCACACGGCCACCTAACCAAAGGGCTAATTTCTAGGCCACACGGCCCTACACACGGGCATGCCCGTGGCCATATGAAAGCCAGGGGATGAATCATGGGCGTGCCAGAAATCATGAACAACTTTTTTCCCAAACACAGGTAGTGATAATAGTCCACGTCCATGCCAACGCCCCGTGCGAGGTTACTGACTTGTTAAGCATGGGCTCAACATGGCCGGGCCTTCCAACCGTGCCAACATTCTGACTTATCAAACACGAGAGGAGCACGCCCGTATTGAATGACCGTGAAAAGAAAGACACGGGCGTGCCACTACATCCACGGCCGTGCCCGAACACCTTGGATCGCCCCAAAATAAAATCCCTATACACGAGCTACATCTCTATTTAAACCTCATTCCCCCTTTCTAGTTGTCTTTCATTTTCCATTATTTATTTTTATCTTTATTTTAATTTTATTTCATTATTATTATGTTTTTTTCTCCTTCTTTCCTTATTTTATTTTCTTTCCCTTATTCTTTACGATATTTAGATTTAGGTTAGGATTCAATAAAATTAGGATGGCTACTTCGAGGATTCAATTTCAAATGGCTCGAGACGTTTCCCCACGTTCACCTCCAAACCTATCCGATTTCTTTTCATTGACTTCATCCACAATTCAGGAAGTTCACTTCTCTCCCCATCTGATGATTTTATGATTATTTTGCTATTTTCTATCTTTGTACATTGAGGGCAATGTACATCTTAAGTGTGGGGGGGTTAACTATAGTATTATTTGAAAATCCCTGAATTATGCCTTGTTCTAAAGTAAAGTTTCTCATACTATTAATTAGGATGAAATTTCTATGATTTATGATTTTTATTGATATGTTTTAGAGTAAGTCATTGTTAATTGTGCATTGATAATTAAATTTGAAGGATACTAGAGAACCAAGCATGATAAGTCTACTTTCTAAAATTTAAAAAAAAAATTTGATGGGTCGCTAAACTGAAATTGAGTATCACCTTGAAGTTCAAAATTTATAAGGATTGATGTCAAAATACCCATAGTTTTTGTGAGATTTTGAGCCTTATAGAGCATATACCCTTTTTCATGCTCACTTTAATTGATTATGAGTGTGTCAACTTTGAATTGTTATTATAGAACTTGCCTCGTTTATACATGTCGAGACCACATTAATGATTTGATACATTGAGATGATAAAGGCACCTAGGTTTAACCCATTCACTCCACTAAAAAGGCTACCTTCACAAATTAACCCCTAGTGAACCCCGTTGAATCCTAATAACCTTTTTATTGACTCACCCACTAATATTAACCAAAAATCCCTTTGTATTTATTATCACCATTCTTTTGACTACCCTTTAATCGAGGTTTAATTTGATTAAATTACCGAATTATATTAGTTTAGTAGTTACATTTATCATTTAGGATGTAACATTTTAGTTTGTTCTTAAAAAAAAAAAGAAAATCCAAGTATATTCAATATTAGTAGTGTACAAAAGAGCTTAGAGCATTTAAACTCCAATTGTTGAAGAAAAAGCTCGTATTAAAGTATTATCAAGTTTCAAGTGATGAAAATACTCTTTATTATAGAATAATTATCAATAGTGGTATTATTAGTTTTCATTTGATGTAAATATTCATATTTAGTTCATTGTTTCTAGTTTGGTAATTTGTCAAGTCAGTCTTGATTCTAACCTCTAATTTAGCCTTTATCCACACCTTTTAACCCTAGCCCAATTACAACCCTAATTAAAGACCTTTTGATCTCTGTATCATCTCATATACAGTGGTGGAGATTTGATTTTCAGGCAAGCTTATGGGATTAACTTTTCAAGTTTGACTTAGAGTGCTTATTCTTGAACCTTAAACACTTTTGAGTGATTTGAGTGAATCTTTAGTGAGGATGTCCACCCTTGTCGGTTTTGAATCAAAGGTAATTACTTAGATAAGGGGAGACACCTACGGTTTCATGCTATAAAGGTATGACTTATCCTAATTGAATCTTTAGGGTTCTTAGAGTTGAATTATCAATGTATAAACTATTTATGAATTATGGTGAGACATTGTTGATAGGAATTATGAATTATGAAAAGTTCGTTTTAATTGTAAGTTGAGAATTTTGCTTGAGGACAAGCAAAAGCTTAAGTGTGGGGGTATTTGATAAACCGTAAAAGTAACATATTTTAATCCCACATTTAGTATGCTTTTGGATGATTTAGCCCTCGATTTATGTTAAAAATATGCTCTTAATCCTTTCTTTTCATGTTTTATACTCAGGAGAACACCTAAGGATAAAAAGAACGTAAAACGGATCAAATTGGGCCAACCCAAGAAGTCGACACGGCCTGAACTTTATGCCACACGACCGTGCCCCAATATTTAGATTGCACACGGTCGCACCCTGATTTACACGACCGTGCCTCATCGACAAAAAGCCCAACATGGCCTTACCCCAATTCACACGACCATTTTCCCATCGATAAAGTCCACGTACGGGTGTGCCTAGTGATCTACATAGCCGTTCCCAAAATGGAAGAATTGAAGCACAACCTCTACCCATATATTGCACGGGCGTGTCATAGCCGTGCCTAAATCGACAGGATGGAGACATGGGGTGGACCACGATTTACACGGGCGTGTCAAGGTCGTGCCCCTACCGCGAAAAAGAGCAATTTCATTCGGGAAAGGATACTTGGAGGCAAAAGAAACACATTCTAAAGCCTACTCAAACACCCCATTAGGGATTAGACTTAAATTAGGATACTTAGGGGCCAAGTAAGGCATCACAAAGTCTATAAAAACACCTTAGGAGGCAACTTTGAAGGGGAGTTCGGCAGAAGCTAAAACAGCGTCAGGTTTTAGCAGAGTTTTCTGCCAGAGCTTTACTCGTTTAGGGAATTACCCGAAGATAGCCAATTGATCCATCTCGAAGAGCCGGAATTTTACTCAAGATGGAGGATCTGCTCTTCTATTCCTTCAGGGGGTTTTAAGGATTTCCTATGTATTGTTTTATCTTCTCTCTTGAGATGTTTTCTTGTTTAATCATGAACTAAACCCTCGAGATCAAGGGATGAAACCTATGATGGATTTTGTTATTTAATTCTTTGGTTTATATGATAAATACTTAGTTTGTTCTTAATTATGTTGCTTAAATTTATCTGATGTGCTTAGGTGGAGGAGGAATAGACCCTGCCTAAGAGTAGATCTAGCATAATTAAGCGAAGTTGATTAGGTGCCTAGAGATAGGGTTACATGATTTTGCCGGATTAGGGTGAAACCTAATATGGGAGTCCATTGATCGATTTACTACTTCCTTAGGGGGTTATTATAAGAGAACTAGAGTTCCACTAATTAACCTAAGGTTAGACATTATTCACTTCGAGAGAAGGTTTAATATAGGTTAGGGAGTCTCACGGATCAAGCTAAGTAAAAGAAACCATATGAATTGGAAGTTAGATAATAAGTGAAGTCATAGGTGGATTCTTCCCGAAGGTATCGTCTTTATCGATTGAGTTTTCAATAGTACTCTTAGGTTCCTTGGGTTTGATAAAGATATTCTTGCTTGAGCTATACTACTGTTCGATAGGTGTGCTTGCCTCTATCGTTGTCGCAGTTAGTCTGCATGTTCGATCACTCTTTTATAAATATTAAAACTAGACTGTTTTGCAGTGATCACCACTATTTCGACTACCACACATGATACATATATTTAATTTAAATCAACAAAGGAAACAATGTGATAATTACACACCTGATAACACGTAATACCACGCCTTCTATGTCGTCACTATCGCTAATCGACACTACTGCTATTTGCTTATGATCCTGCTCAGTAGCTGGCCCACACCCAAGTGGCCAATCACGAATAGCAGACATAGACCTCTTCTTAAACTTAGGGAACGAACCCGAAGGTTTACTTCCCTCGCCAAATTGTGATTTGCTTGCATCCATCAAAGTGTCGGTCAATAAATCACTACGAGAGCTACAATTTGAATGACCACTCAACTCGGTTAAGATAATAGTTGAGATAATGAGTCGATTCACAAACCACTAACAGAAATCTTTCTTACCTAAATCAATTGAATCCTGGAGTTTAGCAACCCTTGAAACCACATTGATCGCACCTATACAGATACCCAATGAGATTCCACTAATAGAGAAAGAATTAAAGAGAAGTGGCCTTTTAGCCAAACAGGGGACATAAGTCCACCTCCCACCATTTGGCCACACACAACCCACTCACCCCTTACCTACTGCTTCCTTCAGGATTCGGCACAGCCAACCACCACAGAGAGATTCGGCTTTTAGGAATGTAGAGTGAAAACAAAGCCAACGAAAGATTAAGAAAAAGATTCGACTACTAGAAGAGAAAGAGAAGATATAACAAAGAAGAAACATCAGAGGACTTACCAATCCCTGAGATAATAAATCGGCTATGTTGAACTTTGGGAAGTGAGACTGAACTTTGGAGGTTTTCGGCTATGTGAGGGCATGAGAGTGATTTCTACTTTTGTGAAAAGAAAGGAAAAGAACAACACCCCAATTCAAAGTAGAAGATACGGCTAGAAAGGCTTCAAGAAAGAAAATGAAAACTTAAAATGAAAAGGGAGGAAAATGTGATATTTTTGGCTTTTGAGGATGAGAAGAAAAGATAAACAAAAGTGACCCCAATGTTCTTCTAGGTTTCGGCTATGAGTCAAAAGAGAGAAAAGAGTTGAAAAGCTAAGTGACTTTTGGCGCAAGAGAGAATGAGAGCAAAACTAAAACCAAAAAATGTGAAGCACCAACCAACTGTCGAAAGAAAAAAAAAACCACTATACACTAGCACCAAATTTTGGCACCCTCACCTTAAGCTCAAAACGGAATACTCCCCCCCGCTCAACCCCTCAAAAATTTGGCTAACACTCACCTAGTGAACACCCCCACGATTTTCTCCTTAACTCCCTCTACATCACCCATTCAAATGAGTTTGAATCATTCAACTCCTAATAATTCTCTCTACCACCTATTCAAAAATATTTGACCCCTTCAAACCTTCCCCCTTAAGTGCCCCAGCTCGAATCCATCTCCTATCCCCCATGCGCAAAAATGAACTCCCAAAATGCTATCCCTGCTGCTCGAACCCCTTCCCCCTTTGAACTCCATTCTGACACCACCTCCCAAAGCACACCAAGTAACGCCTCTCTACCACTACACCACGCTCCTCCTTGTATCCATAACCACAGAATTAAATCCTTAGTAGCCTAGCTCCCCTAGCTTTCCCCTAAAGCTTAAAATCAGGAATTTTCACTAAGGCTCAGACTTATTCTCTTAGTTTCCCGAAGCCCCAGACACACTCAAACAAGCGTACAGAGCATACTAACATATATACGCAATAAATGCAAAGCCCCTAAATCCTGGATGTTACAGGGGAACTCATGGTGTGCAGTGAATGGATGAGTAGGAATTTTTGCATTGTTTCATATGAGCATGACATCTACAAAATATTGTACTGACATGATTTACTGTATAAACTGTTATAATGGTTGTACGCTTTATTGATTGATCGCATGCTTATAAAATGTTTTTGTTATACTTAGACTCACACTGAGCTTTATAAGCTCAACCCTTTAGTTTACTTCTTATAGATAACCCTCAGGTTAAGATTGGATATGGCACATAGAGGTCTCATTTCAAATTTTCAATTAATAAAATATATTTAATTTTCCTTCATTTATTTTAAATTTTTTACTGTAAATTTTTTAATTTGGACTGTGGCATGGATTTTTTTTATTTGTTTTTGATAGTGGTGGAAAAAGTCTTAAAATTTATATAATGAATGATCGAGCCTAGAAGCTAACTATCACCACAATTAAGGCAAGCGCACCTATCGAACAGTAGTATAGTTTAGTGGCAAGACCGGATTGTTAAACCCAAAGGAACCAAAAGTACTAATACTAACTTTCTTCTTCTTATTTAGCCTAAGAATTAAGAGAATTGTCGTTTAATCTAAAATTAACTAACTACTAAGCTAAAGATGCTAAGACACAGAGAAAGAATTGGGGAAATACTTGTGGGAAAACCAATTGATTAAGACAATACCCAAGGATGAATCCACCTAGAGTTCTGTAACACCCCAAACCCGGCCCATGCGTTATGACCGAATCTGATGTGTCACATGAGGAAAACGTATAAAATCCTTGTGATTCGTACTACAATAGATATTGATTTTTTATAAACAAGAAAACAAATTTGATTTGAAAATTTGATAAAATACGGAGAAAACAAGTTTCGATGTAAATATTTGATAAAATACAACTATTTTTGAGAGGCTGATTGATTAATAAAAAATCAAGGTAGTGAACTTTAAAACCGTGACTTTTAAAAATGTCATCAATAATTTGAAAGAAAGTCCGAGTTAAAATCATTTGTAAAAGTTTATTATAAAATCCATTTACTAATCAACTTTGGAAAAACTGTTGGTTATGCTTTTAGAAAAATCCCCATTTTAAAAATAATTCAAGCAACATAATAAATACGTCCAAACATAAAGCAAATTAAAGTTTACCCAAAAGGCCTTATTACAACTTTAAAACCAGAAATAGTAAAGGTAACAAAATAATACGAAAAAGTAGTTTACCTACAGGGATTAAGAAAAGAAAGGGGGTGAGTTACAAGAACTCAGTGTATAATCCCCTTACCGTTTTTCGCTAGGCTTGAACCCATTTAGCAAAAATTTGGGCTGAGCCCATATAACAATAACTTGGACCGAAGCCCATAAAGCATAATCTTGGGCCAAAGCCCATTTACAAAATAGAATATATCAAATGAATCAAATGGATGCAATGAAATCCCAAACCAACCTAATAATCCATCCGCTACACGCCACCCGTACCAACCAACACACCTGTGGGGATCAATTCAACCCACCTCGCCAACACACCAATTGTAGCATTTTTCCTTTTATAACAAATTTAATTGTGGACAAGCCACCAGAATCACAGAATATACATGGCATAGCCACTAGACAGATTGTGACAGAGTCAACAAAATATGTGGCAGAGCCACCAGATTACTTCCTCCGATCATCAATATCCCAATCCCATGCAGAATTATGTAAATTCAACATATATATTAAATAATGATATTTAAAAATATAACAACAATGATTAATTCAGAGATTCATTTCACAAATTCGGCCCATTATAACACTGTACAAATCAACCATTTAAGGCAAATTATCAAATCGGCCCATTAAGCAATATATCAATTTGACCTATTAAGCAATATATCAATTTGGCCCATTAAGAAATCTATCAAATCGGCCCATTAAGGCAATATATCAAATCGGCCCATTAGGGGCATTTTCGTAATTTGGCCCATTAAGGGCAATTTTGTAATTCGGCCCATAGGGGCAATTTTGTAATTTGGCCCATATGGGCATTTCGGTAAATCGGTAATCTCGCAACCCAGGGGTATTGCGGTAATTTATCAACCAAGGGTATTTTCGTAATTTCGCAACCCGGACTTAACTACTAATTTGGGGCATAAAAATTGAAACTGTCCATCCGCGTCATATTGACTAAATTGACTATAACTCGAGTTAGAAAACTCAAAATTTAGATCCGTAAATTTTTCTTGAAACTAGACTCATATATATTTTTTTACTACAATATTTCCAGAAGTTTTGGCTTAGCCGTTTAGTACAGTTTATTAATGAAAATTTCCCCTATTTCACTGACCAATGTTTCTGACCTCTCTTAACTTAAATCCAAATATCTTACTGTATAGTTTTCATATGTTGCTCTCACTTGTTTCTTTTGAAAATAGGCTCACTAAGGAATCTATACATATAAAATATAACTCACAATTCACTTTGTACAATTTTTAATGATTTTTCCAAGACAGAAGAGGGAACCACGAAGTCATTCAGAACCAGTCTCACTCAAATTAGAATATCACTGAAAATTAAATTATTTTTCCTTCTTTGTTTCTTTCATATCAAAATAGACACAGTAAGCTTTTATTTTATATCTTATTCACTTTCAAATTCCCTTTTCTCCTTTTTTCATGATTTTTCAAAATCATGTCACTACTACTGACCAAAACTATTTCATTGTAAAATATGGTTACCACTATGATCTTACGCACGCCCGAGTGATCATAGATTCAAGTTTCCAGTTTTCTTTGGTATTTCGACCAAATCACAGAACATTTCATACAAATTTTCAGAGAAGTGTGAGATTACACACCATTTCAAACATGTATTCGAAAATACGGGATTACACACTTTGATTAGGATTCCCTAAAGAACCACTCTTCGTTGCCCCCTAAAAATAAAATCGATCAAAAGTTAGCCTCGATTTCATAAAGTTTCCAAAAGCCCAAAAGTACCCACTCACAAGAGTCACTTACCAAAATCGCAATCCTTCCCTACTAGATTCTAAAATCCGGCCTTGCACCTTGGCTATTGCAACGAGTCCCAATCAACTTTCGAAACCAAGGCTAAGAGAAAGATAATTAGTAGCAAAGGATGGCTTGATTTGGCCTTGATCCAAAGAAAATAAGAGGAGTTTAAAATAACAACAAGTGGCTAGGTTCGGCTTAGCCAATGGATGAGAGTTTCGACTTAGCCAAGTTAAGAGAAGAAAGAACAAACAACATGAGTAAGAAGAAAGAACCTTTACCTTCATAATAGGGATGAACCAAAATGAAGAACACGGTTTGGCACTAGTAGCAAGACAACAAAGAAGAATCTGTAGTTTCAGTTTTCAAGAGAAGATGAGTGAAAAATAATTGGTCACAAAGGCTAGGTGTTTTCGGCAAGACAAGAAAGAAAAGAGAAAATGTCCACTATTGTCTTGAAGTTGCGGCAATGGGAGGAGAAGTTGGAAGAATGAACACAAAGGATGCGAAAAGGAATTAGACCTAATAAGCACCAAAGCTATCAAAATGCTCCCATCAAAATTTGGCTACCCTCTCCCTTTTCCAAACCATTATCATCTTTACCAAAAGATGAACATAGACCAAATAAAACCTTTCCAAAACATCCATCACGAAAAATACCAACATGTTCCCTATTCCTTCCCTTTTCTTTTACTCCTTTCCATCCATTTTTCCTTACCATATTTCCTTAGCCACCTTGCCAAAATCTAGAAAGTCCACCTTACCAAAAATACACCCATGGCTGAAACTTAGGGAAAAATACAAAAAATTAGTCAAAAATTTGCACTTGATGGGATTTGAACCTCTTCTCTCATTGTCCTCCAATTGATGCCATAACCTCCTTGCCATATGCTCATTTATGCTAGCACATTACTCACCTATTTCCATAAGCCTTGATGCCACTTACTATCTCTCCTTAATAGGCTTCAACACAAAATTTTACTAAGGCCCAACTTAAACCGGGAACTTCCTAGAAACCCCGTAACTTTCCAAAATCACCTTCCTCATAAGTCCAACTTGAAATAATGCCGTTCTCTTATTCTCAAAATTTTAAAATGCTTCTACACTCAAGGCCCAATTGGCCCAATCCTACTAGGCCTAATTTCGGGATGTCACAACTTCACTTGTTATCTAACTCTGAACCAGATGATTTATTCACTTGACTTGATCTATAGGATTCCCTAATTTATATTAATACCTCTCTCCAGGCTACTAACGTCTAACCCTAGGTTGATTAATTGAAATGTCTTTCTAATTAAAACCCCTAGAATTGCATTAACTCATCTATGGACTCCCATATTAGGTTTGACCCTAATCTGGTAGATTTTCGTCATCCTATCTCTAGGGGTGCGATCAACTTTACTTAACTATGCTAGATCTACTCTTAAATAGGGAATATTCTATAACATCCTGATAATTAGGGGTTATGCATCTTACTTAATTAAATGATGTTGCATGCTTAATTATGATTGAGTATGTTTTGGAAGTTTATTTTTGAACTTCATTAATTAAGTGAATGCTTAGTGAAATTTTTAATTTCTAATAATTAAGATGGAGCTAAGCATGTTAGGCTTTAAGAAATAATGACAAGAGGTTTTAAGCATAAGTTGAGTAATTGGCAAGGTGGTTAGGATGCATGGATGAGTGCTTGAGGGAGAGGTTGAATCCCTAGCTAGCAAATGGGAGAATTTTTACTTTTGTTTCCTTCCTATAGTGTCGCCAAGGTTCTTCTAGAAAGGATGAGCATTCTTTTAATTTTGGCTATTTGACCATATGAAAAACGCAAGCTAAAGACTTATGGCATGGAATCAAGATAAGATGATAAGATAGGGGGGACAAAAGGCGTGATACATGGGCAATGTTTTGGAAACTTGTTCATGGTCATTTAACCATGAACCTAGTCGGTTTTAGGGGCTAAAGAGGGTGGTTAATGGTGATAGCAATCTTAGGGTTGATGGGGAAGAATTAAGGAGGAAAAAAGGGGATTGTGTAGGCTATTGTGTTGGCCGAATTTTGGTATCGGATTAGGGAGGTTTTAGTTGACCAAAAGGTTGTCATTTGTGCATTTTCCTTTGTCCAATATTTTTTCTCTTAGCGAATTTGTCTATTGGCATTTGGTAAAAGTTTGCTTTGTTTTGGCCTTTGCATTTTGACCAAATAGGTACTTTTATTTCTTCTTTTCCTCTCAAATTTTTATCTTCTTTTGATACCAAAATATTGTCACTTTTGAGGACACTTATCCTTTTCTTCCTCTCTAGTGCCGAATTCATCTTTCACCAAAAGCATTCTCTCTCATTTTCTTTTTCTTTTTCATTCTATTTCTCTCTTTTCTTTCCCTCTCATAGCCGAAACTATCCTATAATCTTTTCACCATTTTTCTTTCTTTTCTTTTGGTTCAAAACCGAAACATCATATTTGAAACCACCATATTTTCTCTTCTCTTCTGTTAAAGTCGAAATCACCATCTTTTTCTCCTTTTCTTTTTGTACAAACCGAAACCATCAAATCTATTTTTTATTCTCTTCTTTTTGTTTTAGGCTGAATCTTCAAGTGGGTAAGTAAGACTCTTCGTCAATCGTTTTCATTATTTCTTTTTACTTTGGCCAATTTAGAATCATGATTCTCTTATTTTCTCTCCTAGGCCGAATCCTTGGAAAGGATTTTTAAAGATCTTTGTAGAAGCCAACTTTTAAGAAGTAACCTTTGAAATCATCCAAGGTAAGATTATTCCTTTTTGGTTATATTAATCCTTTTAGAATGGATCACTAATCAACTTTATTTTAGGGGCGATTTGAGACTAACAAGATAGGTAATAAAAGAGCAGTACGGAGTGTTTGGAAGAGAGGAGGCACTATTTTACCATCGAACTTCAAACGAAGGGCTGTATCGGCGATAAGAGATTTTCCACCGGGTTGTAGACCCTCTGCTAATGAAGATCGGTTATTTGAAGTAGTACGTACAACCGAACCACTTTATGTTGGTGGGATATCTGCGGGTTTTGATCCATCTAGCGGAGAAAAACCACAAATAATGGTTGTTCGAGAATCTGAGGGTAAGGATTTAGATCTCTTGTCAATAAGTGTAATTTTATTAGTAATAGTGTATACTAACCAAGTGTAATAATTAACTAGGTGTTGACGAGCGAGAGAGTATCGTTCTCATGGTCATAAGGTGTGTAACCCTACATTAAAAACTCATAGATCTATTTTTATATGTGATTTTATGATAATGTGTTTAATAATGATTTTTGGATACCATTCAGTGGTATATGATATTCAGGTATGTTTACCCCAATATTTCGTTTATTTTGCTATATGCATAAAATGTGAAATAAGTATGATTATATTATGATTTTGGGGTAAATGGCATGAAAACTAAATGATATGTATGTGCATGGGCATATGGGTATATTTGATAATGGAGGAAGTATTCGGTGGTTTTACCACATTTAGGTGACTTGGTCACATATTTGAAATCCGGTGAATTCGGTCACATATGTGAATCTGGTGACTTGGTCACACATTTGAAATCCGTGACTTGGTCACAATTTTGTCTGTGGCCTTGCCATAAAATTATAAGGGCGATGTGCATGTTGATGCAAACAATCGCCTTCGATGGTGTGTAGCGGATGGAGGGTCGATTTAGTAATCCCACGGTGTGTTGGTTGGTGCGGTGGTGTGTAGCGGATGGATATTAGGTGGTAGGGTTTGCATTTCATTATATGTACATATCCATGTTAAGTTTAATGATTATTATTTGATCTGCTATGAAAATGGGCTTTTAAGCTAAATATGAGCTAAATGGGCCTATGGCCATATGTGTAATTTTTGGGCTTTAAGGCATATGATAAAATGGGCTTTTTAATGTATGTGTTACACATTGAGTTTATAACTCACCCATTTTTGTGGGATAACTTTTCAGGTGTTTCATAGCGCGATGGATCGGGTCAGCAAGGACTCCGTGGTGGCCAATGCTCATATCAAGTATTTTGAAGATTTTCCAATTTAAACTTATTAAATTTTAATTACTTAGACTTTATTATGGGTTTGCTATGTTTGTAATAAGGCCACTATAAACTGTTTTAATTTTTGTGTTTGGACTTTTATTTTGCCATGAACAAATATCTATTAAATAACTAAATGGTTTTTCGATAAATAATTTAAAAAAATGTTTTTGTCACTAATATATATTTATGTTTTAAAGTAATTTCCTTAAATTTGGTTTTCTTTTAATTTATTAATTCCTTCTAAAAATAATGTTTTAAAAGACATAAATTTACTTTACAATTTGATTTCAACCTAAAATATTAAGTTAATCTATTTTCTATAAAATCATCAAGTTTTTCTTAAATAAAACGAGAATTTGCTAAAGTTAGATTCAAGGAACATATCAAATTGGTTAGGCTTTTTGGGCGGGTTTGGGGTGTTTCAACTTGGTATCGAGCCAGCTTTTAAACTCCGGCCTTGGGTTGTGAAGCCCACAACGTTTTCAAAATATGGCCCAAATGACTTTTGAAAGTTTTCTTAAGTTAAAATGGTTTTATAAGAGCATGGCACCCAAGTTCTCAGCCCAGATCCATCAGGTATGTATCTTTATTGATAAAGTGATATGAAAGTCTGATAAGCTTAAGGAAACTATAACTTTAGAGACATGGACCCTAGGTGTATGTGTGCTACTACGGAAAAACCACTGAATATCTGTTTCATAAAATTTTCTTTTAATAAGAAGTGAAAAGACTCTAATACATAAGACTTTTTCATAAAAACAAATAAGACACGTAGTAGACATGAGTTCTAGGGGACGTGGTCGTCGTCGTGGACGTGGACGAGGAAGAATGGTCGTGTCGAAACCAGTTAGATCTGGTCAAGGTTAGAAAATGAAGCTCATACCACCGGCATTGGGGTGGATTTTCAAGAGCAAAATGAAAGAGGTGACGCAGTATCACAAGTCAGTCTGTGAGTTTTAGAACGAGTAGCAGAAGTTAGTTTTGGAAATGGGTCTCAAAAGTCAGTAGTTGAGAGACTAAGATCGAATGGAGCTGAGGTTTTCAGGGGGTATCTAGAGTAGCTCCAAATGTAGCGGAGTACTGGTTAGAGGCAGTCGAGAGAATCATGGACGATTTAGACTGCACTACTGAAGAAAAATTGAAAGGTGCTATTTCACTACTCTGTGATGAAGCCTACCAGTGGTGGCTCACTATTAAGGAAAGTACCCCTGTGGATCGACTGGATAAGGGGTATTTTAAAATTAAATTCGAAGGAAAATACGTTGGAGCTAGCTACATTGACTCTCAGAGGAAGACATTTCTGAATTTGGTGTAAGGAAACAAGTCGATAGCTGAATATGAAGCAAAATTATTGCGAGTTATCCGTTATGCCAAAGGGATAGTGGCTACGGAATATGAACGGTGTGTCAGATTTGAAGATGGACTTAGAGATGAACTGCGAGTGATGATTGCTCCACACCGTGAAAGAGATTTTACAATCTTAGTAGAAAGAGCAAGAATAGCTGAAGAGGTTAAGAGGATGAAAAGATGAACCGGGACAGAGGCCAGAATAAGAATAAGAGAAGTTTGGGTTTTCAAGGTCATCCGGGAATTTTTAGAAGAAACCAAGAAATGAAGGACCATGAGGTCGTGATCACTGGATGGACAACATCGTGCTTGTGCCCAATGTGGAAAAATGCACCCGAGAGAGTGTTGGAAAAAGATCGGAGGATGTTTCAAGTGCGGATCTGAAGACCATATGATCAAGGATTGCCCGAAGAATTCAGAAAAGAACCGCCCAGCAGGTTAGGGCGTCAATCAGGCTGGCAGAGGTGAAAAACAGCCAATAAGGGGCCGTGGTCCAAATAGAAGGGGTAATGGTTCTGGTAGAGGTCGTGGAACTTGAGCGAGAGGTAGTAGCTCTCGAGGCGAGACGGCCAGTCTGGTATATGCGGTTAAATCGCGAGAGAAGATAGTGGCCTTTTGATGTTATCACGGGTACGTTTCTGATTTCTGGGTTGCCCTTTATTGCTTTGATAAATATAGGGTCAACTCACTCTTATATCGCTAGTGAAGTATCTGGGACTTTACACGTGACTTCTGAGACTGTACCTAGGAAGATGACTATACTTATTCCTTTAGGACAGACAGTAGTTATAGACAAACTTTTTAAGGAAGCGCCTTTAGAAGTTCAAGGAACGCAATTTTCGACTGATTTAATGGAGTTGCCATTCAGAGAATTCGACCTGATCTTAGGCATGGACTGGCTTGTGAAGTATCGTGCAAATGTGGATTGTCTTTGCTAAGCGAATGTCCTAAGAACTCTTGATGACAAATAAGTTGTAGTGATGGGCGAGAGACGGAACTACTTATCTAATGTAGTAACCGCTCTTAAGGCAGAAAAGATGGTTAAAAAAGGATGTGTAGCCTTCCTGATGTTGGTGAGTGCCTTAGAGGCTAAGGAAGCAACTGTTGAGGGAGTCAGGACTGTGAATGAAATTGTAGATGTTTTTCCGGAAGAACTTTCAGGTTTGCCTCCGGATCGTGAGGTAGAATTCGGGATTGATTTATTGCTTGGAACGGCACCAGTTTCTATTGCTCCATATAGAATGGCACCGAAAGAGTTAGTTGAGCTTAAGGCTCAGATTCAGGAGTTACTTGATCGTGGATTCATTCGACCTAGTATGTCTCCATGGGGAGCACCGGTCTATTGTGAAGAAGAAGGACGGATCGATGAGGATGTGCATAGATTACAAGCAGGTTGAATAAGCTGACCATCAAGAACAAGTATCCTTTGCCAAGGATTGATGACTTGTTCGATCAACTTAAGGGAGCTATGGTATTCTCAAAGATTGATCTAAGGTCGGGGTATCATCAGCTTAAAGTGAAAGAAGCAGATATCCATAGGATGGCTTTCTGAACTAGATATGGGCATTATGAATTTTTGGTAATGCCATTCGGATTGACGAACGCCCCAGCTACGTTCATGGATATGATGAACCGGATTTTCCAGCCCTACTTGGATCAATTCGTCGTGGTATTCATAGATGACATCCTGGTGTATTCTAAGTCCGAGATGGAACATGATGAGCATCTTGGATTGTGTTACGAGTTTAAGGGAGAAGAAGCTATATGCCAAATTCAGCAAGTGTGAATTTTGGCTGAAAGAGGTTACGTTTTTAGGCCATGTGGTGTCTGCAGAAGGGATAAGGGTGGATCCTCGGAAGATTGAGGCTGTGCTAGATTGGAAACCACCTAAGTCTGTAACTGAAGTTCGCTGTTTCTTGGGATTAGCAGGCTACTACAGAAGATTTGTTGAAGGATTTTCTTCTATAGCTGCACCTTTAACGAAATTGCTGAGAAAGGAAGTACCTTTCGTGTGGGCTGATAAGCAACAAGAGAGTTTTGAGAAGCTCAAGAAGGTTTTGACTGAAGCTCTAGTTTTGATTCAGCCTGAGGTAGGAAAGGATTTTGTCGTGTATTGTGACGCTTCTCACACGGGATTAGGATGTGTTCTGATGCAAGACGGGAAGGTAGTTGCATATGCGTCTCGGCAGTTGAGACCACACGAGGTTAATTACCCGACGCATGATTTGGAGTTGGCAGCAGTAGTCTTTGCTCTTAAAGTTTGGAGACATTATTTATACGGGCAAAAGTCAGTGATATACATGGACCACAAGAGTCTGAAATATCTACTGACTCAGAAAGAACTGAATTTGAGGCAACGAAGGTGGATAGAGTTGTTGAAAGACTACGACTGTTCTATCGAGTACCACCCGGGCAAGGCGAATGTGGTGGCAGACGCTCTAAGTCGAAAAGTGGTGTCAGATTTAAGGGCGATGTTTGCACATCTTAGTCTTTACGATGATGAAAGCTTGTTGGCAGAATTACAAGTTAGGCCGACATGGTTGAGTCAAGTGAAAGAGAGGCAGTTAGTAGATGAAGATATGAGTGTAAAACTTTGGAAGGTACATAATAGGGAATTGGAAGATTTTGGTATTAACAGCGATGGGGTCTTGTGTTACAAAGGTAAAGTCGTATCTTTGAGGATCGGGAGTTAGGGTAAAAGATTCTTTAGGAGTCGCATAGTAGCCCTTATGCTATGTATCTTGGAGGAAGTAAGTTATATCGAGATTTGCGAGATTAGTTTTGGTGGCCTAGACTTAAGCGAGAAGTTACGGAGTATGTAGCAAAGTGCTTAACGTGTCGACAAGTCAAGGTGAACATCAAGTACCTTCGGATTGCTTGGTAGATAAAGATTCCACAATGGAAGTGGGAGAGAATCACCATGGACTTTGTTAGTGGGCTTCCTCTTACGGCTACTAAGAAAGACTCAGTATGGGTGATAGTGGACCGATTGACGAAATCTGCACATTTTATCCCAGTTCGGATTGATTACTCTTTTCAGAAGTTGGCAAAGTTATATGTGGCTGAGATTGTGAGATTGCATGGAGTGCCGGTGTCAATTATTTCAGATAGAGATTCGAGGTTTACGTCTCGATTTTGGAAAGCATTGCATCGGGCTTTGGGCACAGATTGGATTCGATCGGCATTTCATCCACGGTCGATGGCCACTGAGCGAGTAATCAAATTTTAAAAGATATGTTAAGGGGTTGTGTGATAGATTTCAAGGGAAGTTGGGAGGAATTCTTACCGTTAGCAGAATTTGCGTACAATAACAGTTACCAAACTAGTATTCGGATGGCACCATATGAAGCACTATATGGACGGAAGTGTCGCACTCCTACGTGTTGGACAGAATTAGGGGAACGACATGTTTTGGGTCCAGAAATAGTGGCTGAATCCGAAGAAAAGGTTAGGGTAATCCGGGCTCGGTTAAAAGAAGCATCTGACAGGCAAAAGTCGTACGCAGATCTAAAGCGGAAAGAAATAGAGTTTGCTGTGGGGGACCAAGTTTTCCTAAAAGTTTTACCTTGGAAAAAGGTAATGAGATTTGATCGCAAAGGGAAGCTAAGTCCCAGGTTCATTGGACCTTATCGGGTTTTGAAGCGGGTCGGATCATGGCATATCGATTAGAATTACCTTGAGTTGAAGCAAATGCACGATGTGTTTCATGTTTCAATGTTACGCCGTTACCGGTCGGATCCATCTCATGTAGTGCCAGTTGAGGAGGTGGAATTAAGACCAGATTTGTCCTATGAAGAGGAGCCAATTCAAATTCTAGAACGAGATGTAAAGGTTTTACGGAGAAAGTCGGTTCCTCTCGTCAAAGTATTATGGCGTAATCATGGATTAGAAGAAGCTTCGTGGGAATCGGAGGAAGCGATGCGACAGCGATACCCTCACTTATTCCAGCCAGATAATTTCGAGGACGAAATTATTTTTAAGGGGGGTAGAACTGTAACATCCTGATAATTAGGGGTTATGCATCTTACTTACTTAAATGATGTTGCATGCTTAATTATGATTGAGTATGTTTTGGAAGTTTATTTTTGAACTTCATTAATTAAGTGAATGCTTAGTGAAATTTTAATTTCTAATTTCTAATAAAATTACAAGAGGTGCTTAGGATGCATGGATGAGTGCTTGAGGGGAGAGGTTCGAATCCCCAGCTAGCAAATGGGAGAATTTTTATTTTTGTTTCCTTCCTATAGTGTCGGCCAAGGTTCTTCTAGAAAGGATGAGCATTCTTTTAATTTTGGCTATTTGACCATATGAAAAAGGCAAGCTAAAGACTTATGGCATGGAATCAAGATAAGATGATAAGATAGGGGGGAAAAAAGGCTTGATACATGGGCAATGTTTTGGAAACTTGTTCATGGTCATTTGACCATGAACCTAGTCGGTTTTAGGGGCTAAAGAGGGTGGTTAATGGTGATAGCAATCTTAGGGTTGATGGGGAAGAATTAAGGAGGAAAAAAGGGATTGTGTAGGCTATTGTGTTGGCGAATTTTGGTATCGGATTAGGGAGGTTTTAGTTGACCAAAAGGTTGTCATTTGTGCATTTTCCTTTGTCCAATATTTTTTCTCTTAGCGAATTTGTCTATTGGCATTTGGTAAAAGTTTGCTTTGTTTTGGCCTTTGCATTTTGACCAAATAGGTACTTTTATTTCTTCTTTTCCTCTCAAATTTTATCTTCTTTTGATACCAATATATTGTCACTTTTGAGGACACTTATCCTTTTCTTCCTCTCTAGTGCTTAATTCATCTTTCCCCAAAAGCATTCTCTCTCATTTTCTTTTCTTTTCATTCTATTTCTCTCTTCTCTTTCCCTCTCATAGCCGAAACTATCCTATAATCTTTTCACCATTTTTCTTTCTCTTCTTTTCGTTAAAAACCGAAACCACAATATTTGAAACCACCATCTTTTCTCTTCTCTTTTGTTAAAGCCGAAATCACCATTTTTTTCTCCTTTTCTTTTTGTACAAACCGAAACCACCAAATCCATTTTTTATTCTCTTCTTTTTGTTTTAGGCCGAATCTTCAAGTGGGTAAGTAAGACTCTTCGTCAATCGTTTTCATTATTTCTTTTTACTTTGGCCAATTTAGAATCATGATTCTCTTATTTTCTCTCTAGGTCGAATCCTTGGAAAGGATTTTAAAGATCTTTGTAGAAGCCAACTTTTAAGAAGTAACCTTTGAAATCATCCAAGGTAAGATTATTCCTTTTGGTTATATTAATCCTTTTAGAATGGATCACTAATCAACTTTATTTTAGGGCGATTTGAGACTAACAAGATAGGTAAGAAAAGAGCGATCGGAGTGTTTGGAAGAGAGGAGGCACTATTTTACCATCGAACTTCAAGCGAAGAAATGTCGGTGATGAGATTTTCCACCGGGTTGTGGACCCTCTGCTAACGAAGATCGGTTATTTGAAGTAGTACGTACAACCGAACCACTTTACGTTGGTGGGATATCTGTGGGTTTTGATCCATCTAGCGGAGAAAAACCACAAATAACGGTTGTTCGAGAATCCGAGGGTAAGGATTTAGATCTCTCATCAATAAGTGTAATTTTATTTGTAATAGTGTATACTAACCAAGTGTGATAATTAACTAGGTGTTGACGAGCGAGAGAGTATCGTTCTCACGGTCATAAGGTGTGTAACCCTACATTAAAAACTCATAGATCTATTTTTATATGTGATTTTATGATAATGTGTTTAATAATGATTTTTGGATACCATTTAGTGGTATACGATATTCAGGTATGTTTACCCCAATATTTCGTTAATTTTGCTATATGCATAAAATGTGAAATAAGTATGATTATATTATGATTTTGGGGTAAATGGCATGAAAACTAAATGATATGTATGTGCATGGGCATATGGGTATATTTGATAAAGGAGGAAGTATTCTAGTGGTTTTACCACATTTCCGGTGACTTCGGTCACATATTTGAAATCCGGTGACTTCGGTCACATATGTGAATCTGGTGACTTCGGTCACACATTTGAAATCCGGTGACTTCGGTCACAATTTTGCCTGGTGGCCTTGCCAGAAAATTATAAAGGAGATGTGCATGTTGACTCAAACAATCGCGCCTTTGATGGTGTGTAGCGGATGGAGGGTCGATTTAGTAATCCCCACGGTGTGTTGGTTGGTATGGGTGGTGTGTAGCGGATGGATATTAGGTGGGCCGGGTTTGCATTTCATTATATGTACATATCCATGTTAAGTTTAATGATTATTATTTGATCTGCTATGAAAATGGGCTTTTAAGCTAAATATGAGCTAAATGGGCCTATGGCCATTTGTGTAATTTTTGGGCTTTAAGGCATATGATAAAATGGGCTTTTTAATGTATGTGTTACACATTGAGTTTATAACTCACCCATTTTTGTGGGATAACTTTTCGATGTTTCAGAGCGATGGATCGAATCGACAAGGACTCAAGTGGTGGCCAATGCTCATATCAAGTATTTTGAAGATTTTCCAATTTAAACTTATTAAATTTTAATTACTTAGACTTTATTATGGGTTTGCTATGTTTGTAATAAGGCCACTATAAACTGCTTTTAATTTTTGTGTTTGGACTTTTATTTTGCCATGAACAAATATCTATTAAATAACTAAATGGTTTTTCGATAAATAATTTAAAAAAATGTTTTTATCACTAATATATATTTATGTTTTAAAGCAATTTCCTTAAATTTGGTTTTCTTTTAATTTATTAATTCCTTCTAAAAATAATGTTTTAAAAGGCATAAATTTACTTTACAATTTGATTTCAACCTAAAATATTAAGTTAATCTGTTTTCTACAAAATCATCAAGTTTTTCTTAAATAAAACGAGAATTTGCTAAAGTTAGATTTGAGGAACATATCAAATCCGGTTAGGCTTTTTGGGTCGGGTTTGGGGTGTTTCATATTCCGCCTCTGCCTAAGCACATCAATACTTGAATCAATATCTTGAAATATCAAAGCAAGAATTAAGAACACGTAATTAAGAACAAATCAAGTATTTATCATATAGGTCAGAAAACAAAAAAAAGATCCGTCTTAGGTTTCATCCCCCTCAGGTATTTGAGGGGATTAGTTCATAATCATAAAAGAATACATTTCAGAAGAAAATATAAAACAAAACATAAGAAAAACCCTAAAATCCCCTGAAGGAATTGAAGGAGAGATCCTCAGTCTTGAGCGTGATTCCGGCTTTTGGGATGGATCAACTGGCTTTCTTCGAGTGAATCCCACAATTCAGCCTCTCTGGCTCGACTTCTTGGCCTAGCTGAACGCCCCTTTGAAGGTTGTTCTCTAGGGTGTTTATATAGGCTTTTAGAATGTCTTTCTTTGCCTTTAAGTACCCTAATCTGAATGAAACTATTCTTTGCTGCAGCGAGACACGCCAGTGTGGCACGCCCATGTGATTTGGGGCCAGGTTGTGGTTAGATCTGCTAAGGAGGCACGGCCGTGTGTTTCTGGCCTAGGCTATGTGCAATTCGTAATTTGGCCCATTTCCTCTATTTTCAGCCTGTTTCTCATACTTTTCATCCTCCAGTGCTCTCCTAAGTATAAAACATGAAATTAAAGGATTAGGAGCACCAAATTCCACAATCCAAGGAATAAATCATCCAAAAGTATTCTAAATGTGGGATTAAAATATGAACATATTACGGTTTATCAAATACCCCCACACTTAAGCTTTTGCTTGTCCTCAAGCAAAATTCTCAACTCACAATTAAAACTAACTTCCTTCGATTCATAATTCTTATCAATGTTGCCTCATCATAATTCATAGATAATTTATACATGGATAATTTAATTAAAATAGTCCTGAATATTCAAACAATCAAAGTCACAAGTTTGTAGCATGAAAAATATATGTGTTTCCCCTTATCTAAATAATTACCTTTAATTTAAAATCGACAGGAGTTGACATCCTCACTAAAGATTCACTCAAATCACTCAAAGTGTTTAAGGTTCAAAATTAAGCTCTCAAAAGTCAAACATGAAAAGTTAATCCCATAGGCTTGCCTGAAAATCAAATCTCCACCACTATAAAATGAAATGATATACAGATCAAAAGGTCTTTAAAAGGTTGTAATGGGGCTTAGGTTAAAGGTGTGGATAAAGGTTAAATTAAAGGGTTAGAATCGAGATTGAATTGACAATTTACCTAACTATAAAAATAAACTAGTCCTGAATAATTACATCAATTGAAAACTAATAATACGAGCATCTTCTTCAAGATGTTGAATTTAAACGTATAAGCTCACTTAATTATAGAACTAATAATGAATATACTTCGATTTTATTTTAAGAACAAATCAAAATAAGTACATAATATAAGATGAATTTAACTACTGAAATAAAATAGTTAGGCAACTGATCAAATCAAATCTCGATAGGAGGGTAGTCAAGAGAAATTGTGATAGCAAATACAAGATGGGTTTTAGGTTAATATTAGTGGGTGAATCAATAAAAGGGTTGTTAGGATCAAAGGGGTTCACTAGGGGTTAATTGTGAAGGTAAAATTTTAGTGGAGTAAGTGGGTTAAATCCTAAGTGCCTTTATCATCTCTATATATCAAATCAAAGGTGTGGTCTCGACCTGTATAATCGAAGCAAGTTCTAGAATAACAAATCAATGTTGACACACTTATAATCAATGAAGTGAGCACAAAAAAATATATGCTCTAAAGGCTCAAGATCTCACAAAAATTATGGGTTTTTTATATCAACCTTGTAAATTTCAAACTTCAAGGTAATATTCAAATTTAGGTCAACAACCTAGCAGATTTTTTATTTTTGAAAAATAGACTTATCATGCTTGATTCTCTAGTCTCCTAAATTTTGAATCATCAATGCACAATTAACTAGGACTTAATCCAAAACATATCAATAAAAATCATAAATCAATAGAAATTTCATTCTAATTAGTGATATGAGAAAATTACTTAAGACAAGATATCATCCAGGGATTTTAGAATAATGCAAAAAGTTAGGAACTTTTCGAAATGAAATTCACCCCCCCACAGTTAAGATGTACATTGCCCTCAATGTACAAAGATATATAATAATCATATGGTAAGAAAATCAAAAGAGAGGGAGAGAAGTGAAACTTCTTGAATTTTGAGTGGAGTTAATGAAGAGAAACCAGATAACACTACACCAAAGCAGACTTTTAGCAGCGCTTTTAGTGGCGTTTTAAAGAAAAACACTGCAAATATTACACAATAGTGGCGTTTTAAGGAAAACGCCACAAAAAATTGAACAATAGCGGCGTTTATTTCAAAAATGCCACTAAAAAATATATATCGCGGCGCTTTTGTTTTTTCTCTGACCTTTAGCAGCGCTTTTAAAAAAATGCCGCTAATGCTCCGACCTTTAGCGGCGCTATTGAAAAATGCCGCTAATGCTCAAACCTTTAGCGGCGCTTTTGAAAAAACGCCGTTAATGCTCCGACCTTTAGCGGCGCTTTTGAAAAACGCCGCTAATGCTCCGAAATTTAGTGGCGCTTTTGAAAAAACACCGCTAATGCTCCGACCTTTAGTGGCGCTTTTGAAGAAACGTCACGAATGCTTTGACCTTTAGCGGCGCTTTTGAAAAAATGCAGCTAATGCCCCGACCTTTAGCGGCGCTTTTGAAAAAACGCCGCTAAAAGTTTTTCGTATTTTTTTCTTATTCTTGCTTTGAATTATATTTTATTTTGATAAATTCACTTATAAGCGATGAGAAAGTTTCATTTTAGTAACTTAATTTTCATGTTAGTAACTTAATTATGAAAAGTTACAAATTGCTAACTAAACAATTTAGAAGTTTTCATTTAAGTCACAAATTAAGCTATTAAAATTGATTTAGGGTTTAATGTTTAGTATGTTAATTTCATGGTTTAGGGTTTGTTATTTTGTTGTATGGGTTTAGTGTTTTAAAGTTTGTTGTTTAGGTTTATTGTATAGTGTTTAATATCTTAGTGTTTACTGGTATTAAGGTTTAAGTGTTAGTTGGTTAGGGGTTTAGGGGGAAATGGTTAGGGATTTGAGTTTAGGGTTTATGATTTAAGTTTAGGATTTTAGGATTTTAGGGTTCAGGGTTTAGGGTGTTAGCTATATGACCCAAAATCCCGAAACTAAAATTTTGACACTTGTTTCGATTTTATTCGATTTAGTTTTCATTTTTTCTTATTTTGTTTTGAATTTAATTTTATTTTTCTATTTGAAATTAACAGACTTAATTATGAAAAGTACGTTACAAGTTGATAACTAAACCCTTAATAAGTTTTCTTTGTGTCGAAACAATTAAGCTTAAACCCTAACTAGTAATGTTAATTAAAATACAATTTATTTTTAATTGAATATATAAAATATAAATATTTTATCTTAATTAAAATATAAATTATATTGATTAAAATATAAATTATTTTAATCAAAAAATAATGACACTTAGAAAAATTTTGAAAGTAAAACATAGAAAAATATTTGTTAAAATGAAAAAAATTATTAAATAATTTCTTATATAATCGTAAAAGAGATATATAGTTTTAATTTTAAAATATTGAAATAATTCTCATGATAATTTAGGGTTTATGTTGTTTAATTTAGGGTTTATGGATTAATCTTTATAGTTTAGAGTTTGGGGTTTATGTTTTATGGTTTAGGTTTAGGATTTAAGATTAAGGGTTAGGTTAGGAGTTAGGCTGGGTTTATAGTTTAGTTTTTATTATTTTAGAGTTATGGGGTTTTGGGTTTAGTGCTTATACCATATCGAATAATAAAGTTAGAGTCTTAGTGTTTAGGGATTTAGGTATTAGTGATTTTGATAAAATAGATAAAAATCATATTATTGAGAGGGTTTATGTAAGCAATTAGATTATTTCTTTAATTACTTTTGCAATGTAATATATATATATATATATATATATATGAGTTAAGGTTTATAATGTAGGGTTTTAGTATTTAGGTATGAGAAATTAAATTATAAAACTATACAAATTAAACATATTGTTAGAAACAAAACAAAATTAATTTAAAGGAATTAATAATTAAACTAAAAAAATTTATTATTAGCGGCGTTTTTTATCAAAAACGCCGCAACCACATTCCTAAACAAAACAACGCTGTTTACTTGGGGCTTTCGTGGCGCTAGACATAAAAACGCCGCAAATGAGTAGTATTAGTGGCTGATCGCTGCAAAACAGTCTAGTTCTAATATTTATAAAAGAGTGATTGAACCTGTAGACTAACTGCGACAACGATAGAGGCAAGCGCACCTATCGAATAGTAGTATAACTCAGGCAAGAATATCTTTATCGAACCCAAGGAACCTAAAAGTACTATTACTCACTTTCTTTCTATTATTCAGCCTAAAATATGGAGTGATTGGTTTATTAAACTAAAACAAATGAAATATTTAAACTCAATGCAAAGACAAAAGAAACGAAACTTTGGGAAAAGACTTTGAAGAAAACTCAATTGAGAAAGACGATACCTTGGGAAGAACCCACTTATGACTTCACTTATTATCTAACTTCCAATTCATATGATTTCTTTACTTAGCTTGATCCATGAGACTCCCTAACCTATATTAAACCTTCTTTCGAAGTGAATAACGTCTAACCTTAGGTTAATTAGTGGAACTTTTGTTCTCTTATAATAACCCCCTAAGGAAGCAGTAAATCGATCAATGGACTCCGATATTAGGTTTCACCCTAATCCGGCAAAATCTCGTAACCCTATCTCTAGGCACCCGATCAACTCTACTTAATTATGCTAGATCTACTCTTAGGCAGGGTCTATTCCTCCTCCACCTAAGCATATCAGATAAATTTAAGCAACATAATTAAGAATAAACTAAGTATTTATCATATAAACTGAAATAATGAAATAACAAAATCCATCATAGGTTTCATCCCCTTCAAGTATCTGAGGGGTTTAGTTCATGATTAAACAAGAAAACATCTCAAGAGAGAAGATAAAACAAAACATAGGAAATCTTTAAAACCCCCTGAAGGAATTGAAGAGGAGATCCTCCGTCTTGAGTAGAATTCTGACTCTTCGAGATGGATCAATTGGCTATCTTCGAATAATTCCCTAAACAAGTAAAGCTCTGGCAGAAAACTCTGCTAAAACTTGACGCCCTTGAATTGCTACCTTCGATTTGTTTATATAGACGTTTGGGATGCTTTACTTAGCTCCTAAGTGCTTGTAATTTGGGTGTAATTTGTCCTAGGTGTTTGAGTGGACTTAGGATTACGTTTCTTGGGCTCCAAGCATCCAATTCCAAGTGAAATTACTCTTTTCCGCGGTAGGGGCATGGCCTTGACACGCCCGTGTAAATTGTGGTCCAGTTGTGTCTCCATCCTGATGATTTAGGCACCGCTATGACACGCCCGTGCAACATATGGGTAGAGGCCGTGCTTTAATTCTGCCATTTTGGGCACGACCGTGTAGATCACTAAGCACGCCCGTGCGTAGACTTTATCGATGGGAAAATGACCGTGTGAATCGGGGTAAGGTCGTGGTCTAGATGACTATCGAGGCACGATCGTGTGGCATGAAGTCCAGGCCATGCTGACTTCTTGGTTGGCCTACTTTGGTT
The DNA here is from genome assembly GCA_025506655.1 of Gossypium rotundifolium. NCBI lineage: Eukaryota > Viridiplantae > Streptophyta > Magnoliopsida > Malvales > Malvaceae > Gossypium > Gossypium rotundifolium. The sequence goes on along the minus strand of CP106731.1, from coordinate 68,759,318 downwards.
TGTTTTAAGCCTGTTTTGCGTTCTTTTTATCCTTGGGTGCTTTCTTGAGTATAAGACACGAAAAGAAAGGATTAAGAGCACATTTTTTACATAAATTAAGGATCACTTCATCCAAAAGCATACTAAATGTGAGATTAAAATATGTTACTTTTACGGTTTATCAAATACCCCCACACTTAAGCTTTTGCTTGTCCTCAAGCAAAATTATCAACTTACAATTAAAACGAACTTTCCATAATTCATAATTCCTATCGATATTGTCTCATCATAATTCATAGATAATTTATATATGGATGATTTAACTCAAAGAACCCTAAAGGTTCAATTAAGATAAGCCATACCTTTGTAGTATGAAAACATAGGTGTCTCCTCTTATCTAAGTAATTACCTTTGATTCAAAACCGACAAAGGACCGACATCCTCACTAAAGATTCACTCAAATCACTCAAAAAGTGTTTAAGGTTCAAGAATAAGCACTCTAAGTCGAACTTGAAAAGTTAATCCCATAGGCTTGCCTGAAAATCAAATCTCCACCACTGTATATGAGATGATAAATAGATCAAAATGTCTTTTTTAGGGTTGTAACGGGGCTAGGGTTAAAGGTGTGGATAAAAGTTGAATTAAAAGGTTAGAATCGAGATTGAATTAACCAATTACCTAACTAGAAACAATGAACTAATATAAGTACTTACATCAATTAAAAGCTAATAGGAATACTATAATACTTCAATACGAGCTCTTCTTCAACAATTGGAATTTAGATACATGAGCTCTAAACTTTGATTTTGATTTTTATTTTTTGAGAACAAACTAAAACATTTCATCATAAATGATAAATGTAACTACGGAACTAATATAATTCGGTAATTTAATCAAATCAAACCTCGATTAAAGGGTAGTCAAAAGAATGGTGATAACATATATAAAGGGATTTTGAGTTGATAATAGTGGGTGAGTCAATAAAAAAGGTTATTAGGATTCAACGGGGTTCACTAGGGGTTAATTTGTGAATGTAGGCTTTTTAGTGGAGTGAATGGGTTAAACCTGTGCCTTTATCATCTCAAGATATCAAATCATTATTGTGGTCTCGACATGTATAAACGAGGCGAGTTTTAAAATCTAGAATAAAGTTGACACACGATAATTAATAAAGTGAGCAAGAAAAAGAATATATGCTCTATATGACTCAAAATCTCACCAAAAATTACCGGTGTTTTTGACATCAATTCCTATAGATTTAAAATTTCAAAGTAATACTCAGACTTAGGTCGACAACCTATCAATTTTTATTTTTGAAAAATAGACTTATCATGCTTGATTCTCTAGTATTCTTCAAATTTAATCATCAATGCACAATTAACTATGACTTACTCTAAAACATTTCAATAAGAATCATAAGTCATTTAGAAATTTCATCCTAATTAATAATATGAGAATAATTCTTAAGATCAAGACTAATTTCAGGGTTTTAAAAATTATGCAAAAAGTTAGGCACTATTACCCCCACACTTAAGATGTACATTACCCTCAATGTATAAAGATAGATAATGAAATTAATGGGATAAATCAAAAGAGAAGGGGGAAAGTGACACTTTCCTGAATTTTTGGATGGCTCCGGTGTTTAGCATTGGTGATTTTTAAGAGTAGTGATTTACTCCTAATGCTATGTAGGTGGAGTGTGTGTTTGTATCTTTGAAGTCATTATTGAAATAACTTAGTGCTACCATGAAATGTAAATTAGGCATACTTGAAGATTAGAAAACCAATTGAAGATAATATACTATAAAGAGCAATTCTAATTTAAAACATAAAAAATATGTCTAAAAATAAAAATAAAAATAAGAATAAAAACAAAACGAAATGGTGAATAAAAGTTAAATGTTATATACTAGGAGGGACTTAAAGGTCCTCATCAGTAGTCGGATCCTGTTGTGGTGCTGGTGGTGATATGTGAAAGTGATGACAGATTTGTTGAAGGGTGGCATCCATTCTATCTAGGTGCTGAGTGTTCTCAGCAAAATAAAACAAAACTGGTCGAGGCGAGCATGTAAGTCTGAAAGTGAAGGTGTTGCTCGATATTGGTGGTGCTAAGTCTATGCTTCTTCCAATGGTGGTGGGACATTATCAGGAATGTCCTCGACTTCCTCTTCTGCTGTAGGTGTCACTAATCAGTATTGAGGAGGATCGGTGCCTCTTTGGTGCTTAATCATCTTCATGTGGAGCATCGGCGAGATGCCTTGTGGTGCCATATTCCCTATCAGTGTGAGAGGTGTGATCTGATTGTCGGTGTTTAGGAGATTGAAATGCTAAGCTAGTCTCGTGATGTAAGGGCCTATTGACAGGATTCCTTTTCGGTCTTTGCTCTTGATCTCAGATTACATGCAATGAAATATGCTACGTCGAAGACATGTCCCTCAGACATGCATGACAAGAAATAAGCATCTTGTTTGTTGATGACATCGGTACTGTCTTTGCGACCTGTAATAGTATGAGCAAGAATGGCATAAAGGTACCTGAGAGCGGGGAGGAGGCAATCACTTTGGAGCGACTCAGATTGTAATCGTGTTTGGCTAGTTTTAGGCCACGCCAACATGTGATAGGGGTACAGTGGAGCTCTCGATTCAAGTCGTCCAGTGGGTTTTCCTCTATAAATTCTAGCGTATAGAGTCTAAGTGCTTATTCAAATTGAGGCACGCTCAGTCGACGTACATTGCCCCCCAGGCGGAACTGGATTGTGCCGGGGTCATCAAATTGTGTCATGACCGTCTATAAGGTGAATGTCGTACGGAACTCGAGAGTGAGTTCCAATATGTGGGCTCTATGATCATAAAAAATCTCTCCCATGGTTCTGTTGAGATGAGAGCTCGAACATCCCTATCAAGTCCGATTTGCTCCACGGCATCCCAATCAATGCACCTACCGGTACCAATAGGTCTCTTTCTTATTTGCATGTAACACTCTTCTTGTGTTGCTTGGGAAAACTTGAGAAAGGGTTGTCGAGTTCGGTTTCAGCAGTTCTGGATGATGATCCAGGCCCTTTCCTCTTTTTACTTGGAACGGCCCTTTTTGTGCGTGATGATAACATATTTCACGGATGGGGCACGACGGTGACAGTAGTGTGGCCTGTGGTAGCACCGTTGTGTTGCGGGCGTGCATCTCGATTTTGATTGGTTATGCTTTGGGAAGTTAGGGAGAGATAGTTTTGGGTGGTGGAGAGTGTGGGTGTGGTGGAAATTTTTGGGGAAGGAGGCTGAGAATTGTGTCTAGGGTTTAAAATGGGGGGTTTCAGTTAATTTCCTTAAATAAGGGAGTAGAACACGGCGACCCGACATGGCCGTGTGAATTTTGAAATGCCCGTGCTTTTCTCGATTACTTAAAATTGGGCGCGATTCAGGGTTTTTAGCACGCCCGTGTGATAATTTGACACGCCCGTTCTCAATAAGTCAGTATGTTCACACAGTCACTTTGCACGCCCGTGGTCCAGCCATGCTCAATATGTCAATAGCCTCACACAGTTATAATGCACGACCGTGTCTTTTTGTCGTAGCCCATGTTGAAGAAGAGAGGTTTTCCCTATTTGTACATGGTCATCGGCACGCCCGTGTTACAGGTCGTGTTAAGGATCCTGCATTTTTGTTTAGATTTTTATAAAACAATGTTAATGCGGTTAGCATTCGGGTTGCCTCCCAACAAGCGCTTGTTTATAGTCTTAAGCTAGACTCTCCCTGTTTTTAGTTCTAAAGGAAGGCTCATGGAGCATAAACTCCTCTCTCGTATCTGTAAAATCTGCACCATTATAAATTTTAAGTTGGTGACCATTTACCTTGAACGTGCCTTTAGTGGGATGAGTTACCTCAATGGTTCCATATGGAAATATTGTTTTGATCATGAATGGTCCTGACCATCTAGATTTTAGCTTCCCAGGGAATAGTTTAAGCCTTAAATTGTATAGTAGGGCTAGGTTCGCTACTTCGAAATGTTTTGATCTCTTGAGGTGAGCATCGTGACGTCGCTTTGTTGCTTCCTTGTATAGCTTTGAGTTCTCATAGGCTTCCGTTCTCCATTCATCCAGCTCGTTTATCTGCATCATTTGTTTCTTTCCTGCAAGTTTGAGGTCAGTATTTAAAAATTTTGTTGCCCAGAAATCTTTGTGTTCTAACTTGAATGGTAGATGACAACTTTTCCCATATACGAGCTTGTAGGAGGATGTTCCTAGAGGTGTTTTGAATGCTGTTCTATAAGCCCATAAAGCATCATCTACTTTAACTGCCCAATCTTTTCTATTTGATACCACCGTTTTTTCTAGAATGCGCTTAAGCTCTCGGTTTGCTACCTCAACTTGCCCACTAGTTTGAAGATGATATGGGTTGGCTGTTTTGTGGTATACTCCATATTTCCTTAGAACTTTTTCAAATTGTGTATTACAGAAATGAGTACCCCTATCACTGATGATGGCTCTGGGTATTCCGAATCGGGAAAATAGTTTCTTGAGAAATTTAACTACTACCCTAGCATCATTGGTAGGTAAGGCTTCCGCTTCTACCCATTTTGACATGTAATCAACTGCTACTAAGGTGTATTTATGTCCAAAGGAACTAGGGAATGGTCCCATAAAATCCATACCCCATACATCAAATATTTCGCATGACAGCATATATGTTTGAGTCATTTCATCACGTTTAGAGATATTACCTGTTCTTTGGCATTTGTCACACGAGGTAACATACTTATTGGAATCTATAAATAGAGTGGACCAGTAAAAACCTTATTCGAGTATTTTGTGTGCTGTCTTAATACCACTATAGTGTCCTCCTGATGGTCCTAAATGACAATGTTCTAGGATTTTGCTTGCCTCTATCCTTGTAACGCATCTTCAAATTACCTGATCTACACATATGCAGAAAAGAAAGGGATCTTCCCAAAAATAATTTTTCACATCAGCAAAGAATCGCTTCTTTTGGTGATGTGTAAATTTTTTTGGTAAGATGTTAGCTGCTAGATAGTTGCAATATTTGCAAACCAGGGTACTTTAGAATGTGTTATTGAAAAGAGCTGTTCTTCAGGAAACGAATCATTTATTTCATGTTCATCAAGCTCCTTGGTATGTGGATTTTTGAGTCCTGAAAGATGATCTGCCGCGAGATTCTCAGCTCCCCTCTTATCGTGTATTTTCAAATCAAACTCCTATAAGAGTAAAATCCATCGTATTAGTCTAGGTTTTGCATCAGGTTTGTTTAAAAGATAACGAAGAGCTGAATGATCAGTGTAAACAACAACTTTAGACAATATTAGATATTGTCTAAATTTGTCAAAAGCAAAAACTACAACTAGCAATTCTTTCTCAGTCGTGGTGTAATTTTCTTGCGCGGGTGTTAATGTTCTGCTAGCGTAGTAGATTGGCTGAAAATGCTTGTCTCTTCGTTGTCCTAAAATGGCACCTACTGCAAAGTCACTTGCATCACACATTAATTCAAAAGGTAAGTTCCAATCAGGTGCAATTATAATCAATGCATTTACTAATTTATCCTTAAGGATATTGAATGCATCTAAACATTCCTGATTGAAATTAAAAGGAACATCTTTTTCTAGTAATTTTGTCAAAGGCTTAGCTATTTTAGAAAAATCCTTAATAAATCTTCTATAAAAACCTGCTTGTCCTAAAAAAACTTTTAATAGCCTTGACTAAGCTAGGGGGAGGTAATTTTTCTATGGTTTAAACTTTTGCTTTATCTACCTCAATTCCTTTACTAGAAATCTTATGTCCTAATACAATCCCTTCTCTAACCATAAAATGGCACTTCTCTCCATTTAAAATAAGGTTTATTTCTTCACATCTTGTTAGAACTAGTTTTAATTTTCTAAGGCAAAGATGGAAAGAAATATCGAATACTGAGAAATCATCCATAAATATCTCCATGATGTCTTCCACGAGTTCGTCGAAGATTGCCAACATGCAACACTGAAAAGTAGTAGGATCATTACATAATCCAAAAGGCATTCTACAATAAGAAAATGTACCGTATGGGCATGTAAATGTTATTTTTTCTTGGTCTTCAGGAGCTATGGGGATTTGAAAGTAGCCGGAGAGTCCATCCAGGAAGCAGTAATACATATGCCCGGATAATCTTTCTAGCATTTGATCTTTGAAAGGCAAATGAAAATGATCTTTTCCTGGTGGCATCATTCAAATTTCTATAGTCTATGCAGACTCTCCATCCTGTAACTGTTCTTGTGGGAATTAACTCATTTTTTTCATTGGGTACTATCGTCATTCCTCCTTTCTTGGGGACTACTTGCATAGGACTTACCCAAGTGCTGTTAGAAATAGGATAAATTATTCCTGCATCTAGAAGTTTAATTACCTCGACTTTGACCACTTCTTTCATGTTGGGGTTTAAACGTCTCTGCGGTTGCACACATGTTTTATATTCTTCTTCCATCAAAATTTTGTGAGTGCAGAATGTGGAGCTTATTCCCTTGATATCGAAAATTTTCCAAGCTATGGCTTTCTTGTGATCTTTTAATACTTTTATCAGTTCCTCCTTTTCTTTGGATTCTAATTCTGAGGAGATGATTACTGGTAATGTAGAACTGTCCCTAAGGAATGTGTATTCAAGGTGTTTTGGTAACTGTTTGAGTTCCAATTTGGGTGGCTCTACGATGGAGGGTTTTAATTTAATTTCATTATCATTCTCGATGCTTTCTTCTTTTTGTTTTTCATATGATGACATTTTCAAATTCAACTCATTGTCTTCGTCCTTTTCCCCCTTTTCTTGAGTTGGACACAATTCTAATATGTCACCTTGTATAATTTCCTGTAATGAATTCTCTATAATATGATCAGTAATGTCGACAAAATAATAGAAATCATCTTGTTCTTTAGAATATCGCATGGCATCATAGACTTGAAAGATAATTTCTTCATCACCTATTCTTAGAGCTAGTTTACCATTACCTACATCAATAATAGCTCTAGCAGTTGCTAAAAAAGGACATCCTAAAATTAAAGGAACATTAATGTCTTCATCCATGTCTAACACAACAAAATCAACAGGAAAAATAAATTTATCAATTTTGACAGGTCATCTTCTGTAATTACCCTAGGATATTTAATAGATCTATCGGCTAATTGAATGCTCATCCTAGTGGGATTTGGTTCCCCAAGATTTAGCCGTTTAAATAATTTGTAAGGCATTATATTAATACTAGCGCCTAAGTCTGCTAATGCTTTCTTGATGTTTAAACTACCGATTAAGCAAGGAATAGTGAAACTCCTGGATCTTTTAACTTTCGTGGTAGTCTATTTTGGAGAAGGGCTGAACATTCTTCGTTAAGCTCCACCATGGATACCTCCTCAAGCTTCCATTTGTTTGTAAGAAGTTTCTTTAAGAATTTTGCATACTTCGGCATCTGTGAAATAGCTTCAACAAAAGGTAAGTAAATATGTATTTGTTTAAAGAGTTCGAGGAACTTACCGTATTGAGCATCCAATTGTTCTTTCTTCAATTTTATTGGATATAGAAATTGTGGTTTATTCTCTATAGGCAATGTTATTATTCTCACCTTCTACACTCTTTTTCCTGGTAATTTCATGTGGTGTCTTTCTTTGTGGTTCAATTAACTCTTTGCCACTACTTAGTGTAACTGCTTTTACCTACTGTGCGTCTTTTGAGAAAATCTCTGTCCTTATTTCACATAATGTTTCAATAAGTAGTCCAACTGACGTGATGATTTCTCGTACCTGAATCTTGATTCCCTCGATTGATCTTTATTGATCATCAAGTGTTTCTTCAACCTTTTGAAGACGAGAGTTTGTAGCTGTCAGCAATTTTGTCATAATCTCTTTGAGGTTTGATTCCCTTTCCTGTGGATAAGGTTGTTGAAAATTTGTTGACCATGGCCTTACCCTGATTCACACGCCCATTTTCCCATCGATAAAGTCCACGCACGGGCGTGCCTAGTGATCTGCACGGGCGTGCCTAGTGATCTACCCATAATTGCATGGGCGTGTCATAGAGTGCCTCAATCGATAGGATGGAGACACGAGCTAGACCACGATTTACACGGGCGTGTCAAGGCCGTGCCCCTACTGCAAAAAAGAGCAATTTCACTCGAAATTGGATGCTTGGGGCCCAAGAAAGGCAATCTTAAGTCCACTCAAACACCTAGGACGAATTATACCCAAATTACGAGTACTTAGGAGCGAAGTAAAGCATCCCAAACATCTATATAAACAAATCAAAGGCAACAATTCAAGGGCATCAGGTTTTAGCAGAGTTTTCTACCAGAGCTTTACTCGTTTAGGGAATTATCCGAAGATAGCCAATTGATCCATCTCGAAGAGTCAGAATTCTACTCAAGATGGAGGATCTCCTCTTCAATTCCTTCAGGGGGTTTTAAGGATTTCCTATGTTTTGTTTTATCTTCTCTCTTGAGATGTTTTCTTGTTTAATCATGAACTAAACCCCTCAGATACCTGAAGGGGATGCAAAAACTTGATTGCTACAAAACAGTTTAGTTTTAATATTTATAAAGAGTGATTGAACACAGTAGATCGATCGACAATGATAGAGACAAGCGCACCTATCGAACAATGAAGATAGCTCGAGCAAGAATATCTTTATCAAACCCAAGGAACCTAAAGTACTATTACTCACTTTCTTTCTATTATTTAGCCTAAAATATGGAGTGATTGGTTTATTAAACTAAAACAAATGAAATATTTAAACTAAATGCAAAGACAAAAGAAACTGAACTTTGGGAAAAGACTTTGAAGAAAACTCAATTGATAAAGACGATACCTTCGGAGAGAATCCACCTATGACTTCACTTATTATCTAACTTCCATTCATATGATTTCTTTTACTTAGATTGATCCGTGAGATTCCCTAACCTATATTAAACCTTTTCTCGAAGCGAATAACGTCTAACCTTAGGTTAATTAGTGGAACTCTCGTTCTCTTATAATAACCCCCTAAGAAAGTAGTAAATCGATCAATGGACTCCCATATTAGGTTTCACCCTAATCTAGCAAAATCTCATAACCCTATCTCTTGGCGCCCAATCAACTCCGCTTAATTATGCTAGATCTACTCTTAGACAGGGTCTATTCCTCCTCCACCTAAGCACATCAGATAAATTTAAGCAACATAATTAAGAACAAACTAAGTATTTATCATATAAATTGAAAGAATTAAATAACAAAATCCATGATAGGTTTCATCCCCTTCATGTATCTGAGGGCTTTAGTTCATGATTAAACAAGAAAACATCTCAAGAGAGAAGATAAAACAAAACATAGGAAATCCTTAAAACCCCCTAAAGGAATTGAAGAGGAGATCCTCCGTCTTGAGTAGAATTTCAATTCTTCAAGATGGATCGATTGGCTATCTTCGAGTAATTCCCTAAACGAGTAAAGCTCTAGCAGAAAACTCTGCTAAAACCTGACATCCTGTTTCAGCTTCTGTCAAACTCCCCCTTTCAAGTTGGCCAATTGGGTGTTTATATAGACTTTGTGATGCCTTACTTGGCCCCTAAGTATCCTAATTTAAGTAGAATTCCTACTTTGTAACATCCTTAAAATGGGGTCTCTGTATTTTGAGTGTGTTTGCATGTGATGTGGTGTCAGCTGGGTTTGTTTGGCATGTTTTGGGGTCTAGGCATGACCTCAAATTAGTCCTGGGTTATGGCCAAAATTTTTGTTTAGCACTTAAGAGAAAGGAGCTAGGGGAAATAGGGGTTAAAAGAATTAATTTGAGGTTTTAGACACAAGAAGTGCTTTGGTAAAGTGGCAAGGAGGACCTTGGTTCGAGTTGTAAAAATCCCTTTCTGCTCATTTATTTTTGACGCCATAGGCAAGCAGAGGTGTGCTCAGGTGGGACTCTCGTGGATAGATGAGGATTAAGTCAACCAATTTGAAATGGATGGAAGGGAGAAAAATTTGGTGGTTGACTCATTCAAATTTATTTGAATAAGTGGATGGGAGAGCTTTGGAGTGGTTGGCCAAATTTGAACTCTACGGGGGAGGAAGTGTAGTCGGTTTGGGAGCCTTTAGGTGGTGGCCGAATGTCTATGGTGGGTTAAGGGGGTATTTTGGCTAGTGAGGAGAGGGTCTTCTCTTTTCGTTTTGTGTCAAAGTCGAACCACCAATTGCCCTTTTTTCTTTCTCCTTTTTTGGCAGCTCTTGTAATTGGTCAATCTTTTGTGCATTTTCTTTGAAAAGCCAAACTTGGTAGCCATTCTCTCCCTTTTCTTTTCGGTTCTCTTTGGTTAGCCCTTTGCCGTATCCACCTCTTGTGCACTTCTTTTTCCTATTTTGTTCAAAGCCGAAACCTACCCTCACATTTTCTCCTCCATTTTTTTTCTATTTCGTTCTTTCTCTTCTCTCAAACCCATTGCTGAATCTATCTCCTTCCACTTCTCTTCTCTTCACCATCTTTCCCGAATCAACCCATCACTTAAGCCGAAACCTTGTTGTTCTCCTCTTGGGTGAATACTTTGCTCATAAACCTCTCTCTTATTGTGCTTTCTTTTCATCATCTCAAGTGCCGACATTTATCTCTTCATTGGTCCTCTTTGCTGAATCTCCTGGTGAGTGATTTCTTCATCTTTTCTTCTTGATCGATTTGGGTAATGCCGGATCTCTTTTGCCTTCCTTTTGATACTCCTTCAATCGCTAGTAATCAAAACCTTAATTTATTATTGTTCTATGTGGTAGCCGAAACCCCTAACACCAATAAAGGGTGCCGACCTTTGGTGTATAGAAGCCGAATCAGTCATTAAGGTAAGGGGCGACTAACTCATGTGGTTTTGGGATTTATGTTATGGCCGAATGGCCTATGGATTCTAAGTGTTATGTTAAAACCGATTGTAGGGAGGATCATAGTCGAATACAGTGAATCTCCGGGGTTTGGTGGTCGATCTAGGTAAGGTTTTAACATTTCAAGATCCGTCTCTCAATCGTTCAAAAGCCGAAGGCTAATCGTTTATGTGCATCAGTGTGTGGCCGATTGCAAGGGGGTTCATTGTGTAGTTTCAGGATTTGGTGGGAAACTAAATCGGCTTTAAGGAGGGAGCAACATTCAGGATCTCGTTAGTTTGCGTAGTTTCGGGATTCACTTAGATTTACGGATAGCCAGGTGTGTAACACTTACATACTTTATTAGTATACTATGCCTATTATGTTACTATTATAGCCAATGAAATCAGTGATTATGCCTTGTGGGTATGAGCTTGGATTTCGGGTAAGTCCCCTGTTATGTGATTTTTGATATACATCATCATGTTATTGTTATATGCTATGCTATGCATTATTACATGATACATGATATTATGACACATATGATATGGACATGATGATGGGATTGATGAGAGGAGGGGGAATGATTTATTTGGACTATCACCAATGGTTTTGACCACACTATTATTATTTGTGACTAGTCCCAGTGGTTTTGACCACCAGTGGTTTTGACCACACTTATGATATTTGTGACTACGATCATCAGTGGTTTTGACCACAAATGGATATTGTGACTCGTCCCAGTGGTTTGGTACCACAGTGGGTTGGCCCCACATGATTATTACGGGATTGTCATCAGTGGTTTTGACCACACGATGGGTTGGCCCCATCACTTGATTTGTGACTTCAGTCACTAGTGGTTTTGACCACAAATGGATATGGTGATCGTCCTAGTGGTTTGGTACCACAGTGGGTTGGCCCCACATGATTATTACAGGATTATCATCAGTGGTTTTGACCACACGATGGGTTGGCCCCATCACTTGATTTCTGACTTCGGTCACCAGTGGTTTTGACCACCAGTGGTTTTAACTACACGGGGTAAATAAAGGAGACTGGGTGGTTAGGATATGGGTTGCATGACTTGCATGTTTACTGATGATCTGTGCAAGTGCTTGAACTATCAGGTTGGGGATTTATACACTGAGTCTCGGTGACTCACCTCTTCCCTTATATTTTGCAGATGAGGCAAAGATCGTGGATATGGAGCCAAGGAGGACTCGAGGTGGCTATGCAACTTAGTTTGGTTTTGACTTTAAACCGCTATCTCGATTTTATTACTTTTCTTTAAATTTGGTTTTGGGTTTTGTAATAAGGCCGCTAAGTATTATTTTGGGTTTTTATTATTTTCTTTTATTTTGATTATATTATACCTATGTTGGATATATGGACTTGTTAAATTAACCGGTAAAATGCAATGTTTTCAAAACTATAACTCTTTCGGGTTTTTAAACGTCGCCATCGGGTAACACCACTTATAAGATGATAACAAAGGTAACTTGTATGTTTTCTAAAACTTGCAACAATAAGTAGATTTTCAAGCATGAGTTTTAAAGTAGCCATCACACGATTTCAAAATCACCTTAAACAAGGATTTCTAAACTTTTCATACTACGAAAGGGTTTTCTAAGAAAATTATCCGACAAACTTTTGGTTTAAAAAGGTTTTCACTCCGTAGCATGCCAGATTCGGTCGTGGTGTGTTGATCGAGTTTGGGGTGTTACATACTTAGTTGTTTAAGTAGACTTAGGAATGTGTTTTTTTGCCTTCAAGCATCCAAATCTGAGTGAAATTGCTTTTTCTCATGACAGGGGAACGGCCATGGGGCACGCCCATGCAAATCATGGTTAGGCCGTGTCTCGATTCTGTCATTTTGGGCACGGCCATGTAGATTGCCAGGCACGCCCGTGTGTGGACTTATCGATGGGAAAACGACCGTGTGAATCAGGGTGAGGCCGTGGTCTAGATGACTATCGAGGCACGGTCGTGTGGCATGAAGTCCAGGCCGTGTCGATTTCTTGGGTTGGCCTAATTTTGTCCGTTTTAAGCCCGTTTTGCGTTGTTTTTATCCTTGGGTGCTTTCCTGAGTATAAGATGTGAAAAGAAGGGATTAAGAGCACCTTTTTACATAAATCAAGGATAAAATCATCCAAAAGCATGCTAAATATGGGATTAAAATATGTTACTTTTACGGTTTATCAAATACCCCCACACTTAAGCTTTTGCTTGTCCTCAAGCAAAATTCTCAACATACAATTAAAACGAACTTTCCATAATTCATAATTCCTATCGACATTGTCTCATCATAATTCATAGATAATTTATACCTGGATAATTCAACTCAAAGAGTCCTAAAGATTCAATTACGATAAGTCATACCTTTGTAGTACGAAAACATAGGTGTCTCCCCTTATCTAAGTAATTACCTTTAATTCAAAGCCGACAAGGATTGACATCCTCACAAATGATTCACTCAAATCACTCAAAGGTGTTTAAGGTTTAAGAATAAACTCTCTAAGTCGAACCTAAAAAGTTAATCCTATAGACTTGCCTGGAAATCAAATTTCCACCATTGTATATGAGTTGATACATAGATCAAAAGGTCTTTAATCAAGGTTGTAACGGGGCTAGGGTTAGAGGTGTGGATATAGGCTGAATTAGAGGTTTAGAATTGATATTGACTTGACAAATTGCCTAACTAGAAACACTAAACTAAATATGAATATTTACTTCGAATGAAAACAAATAATATCACTTTTGATAATTACTCCATAATAAGGAGTATTTTGATACTACTTTAACACGAGCTTTTTCTTTAACAATTGGTGTTTAAATGCTCTAAGATCTTTTATATACTACTAATATCGAATATACTTGGATTTTTTTTTAAGAACAAACCAAAATAAACATAATAGAAGGAACTTTGGTGATTGAGATAACCTAATTTGGCAATTAATCAAATCAATTCTTGATAAAGGGGTAGTCAAAGGAATGTTGATAACAAATACAAAGGGATTTTGGGTTAATATTAGTGGGTGAGTCAATAAAAAGGTTGATAGGATTCAATGGGGTTCACTAGGGGTTATTTATGTAGGTAGGTTTTTAGCGGAGTGAACAGGTTAAAACCTAGGTGCCTTTATCATCTCAGTGTATCAAATCATTAATGTGGTCTCGACATGTATAAACGAGGCAAGTTCTAGAATAACAGTTCAAAGTTGACACACTCATAATCAATTAAAGTGAGCACGAAAAAGGGTATATACTTTATAAGGCTCAAAATCTAACAAAAAATTATGGGTGTTTTGACATCAATCCTTATAAATTTTGAACTTCAAGATGATACTCAAATTCAGTTCAACAACCTATCAATTTTAATTTTTAGAAAGTAGACTTATCATGCTCGATTCTCTAGTATTCTTCAAATTTAATCATTAATGCACAATTACCTAAGACTTATTCTAAAACATATCAATAAAAATCATAAATCATCAGAAATTTCATCCTAATTAGTAAATGAGGAATTTACTTTTGAACAAGACTAAATTCAGGGTTTTTAGAATAATGCAAAAAGTTTGACATTGTTACCCCCCATACTTAAGATGTACATTGCCCTCAATGTATAAAGATATATATGAAATTTAAGAGAGAGAGGGAGAGGTGGAACTTCCTGAATTTTGGATGGTGTTGAAAAGAAACGTGGGGAGTGCCTCAAGCTATTTTGAAATTGAATCCTCAAAGTAGCCGGTCTGATTTTATTGAATTCTAAGCTAAATCTAAATATCATAAAGAATAAGAAGAAAATAATAAAGGAAATAAAAATAAAAAATAAAAATAAAAATAAAAATAGAAATAAAAATAAAAGTAAATAATGGAAAATGAAATTGGACAAGAAAGAAAAGGAAAAAAATGGAAGGAAGGGGTTTAAATAGAGAAACATCCCACGGCCGTGTACCGAGGGTGTGTCGTTTTACACGGCCACATCGCACGGTCGTGTGTCTAGGCAATTTGGTTCACCCACGCCCATTTTTCAGATGCCACGCCCGTGGTCGATAAGTCAATATCCTTACACGGCCACGGCCACGGCCGCGTGCAAGGCCGTGTGGGTTTAGAAACATGTGCCTAGCTATGAAAAAAATAAAACAAAACTAATTAGTAGGGTTAGTGCTCGGGTTGCCTCTCGAAAAGCACTCGTTTAAAGTCTTGAGCTAGACTTTACCTGTTATTTGTATGGTCATGGTGGTTTGAGGAGGTGAAAATCCTTTCTCATGCAATTAACTCGGCTTTTGATATAAAGTTTAAGTCGAGTAGTATTTTCCTCAAAAGTGTTGAATTTAGGATTGCTTACCTCGACTCTACCATAAAGAAAGACATTAAGTACCTCAAAAGTGATTTCTTCATTTGCCGTGAGGCCTGAATTGGTGATTCGAGGGTCTTCCTTATTCAACAATACCTGATCCCCTATTTTTAAGTGATTTTTCCTATCAGCTCGTCTGGAGTTTCCTTCGATTTCACATCGTGTGGTTCTGGTTCCTCTTTAAAGTGTGTCTTCCACTCTTCTAGTTTGGCGACCTTAAAGCTGCGTTCCTCATGTAATTCTTCTTTATTGGCACGAGGTCTATGATCTGGCATCTGCAAAAGAGCTTCAAGAAATGACAAGTTAGTATGAAATTTCTTTGGAAGGTTAAGAAACTTACCGAATTCTTCCTTTGTGTGGTCTTTCTTTGCCACATTGGGGTATGGCACACTAGCTTGGTACTCTGTAATTACCGGTTTGGTACATCCTGGCTTACCTCAACCTTACCTTCACTTACCACAGGTTCTTCCCTTAAGTTTCATTCGTCTAACCCTTCACTATCATAAATGGCTTGATTTTGCTCTCTTGGGTTAGTTTTAGTGTTGCTTGGTAAGAAACCTTGTGGTATTTCGAACATCAGCTGTGCGAGTTGTCCAACCGACTTAGTGATTTCACCGACTCGGTCCTTGATCTCTTTGATCGATATTTCTTGATTATCAAGTGTTGTATCTGTTTTTTGGAGACAATTTTCTGTCATGCGATAAACTTTGTTAGCATCTCCTCGAGGTTCGACTCCTCTTCTTGTTGGTGTGGTGGTTGTTGAAAATTTGAAGGAAGTTCTGGTCTTTGGCTATTTTGATCATCCCACGAGAAATTAGGATGGTACTTCCAACCTGCATTATAAGTGTCACTATAAAAATTATTTTGATATCTAAAATAGTCACCTGTATAGTGAGCTTGCTCGTTTTCCATGCCATACATGTAGGGTGGGTACTCAAGATTCGCCACGCCTCCTAGATTTGAATAATATTGTATTTCTGGTTGTACCTGCGAGGGACTATACCAATTATCAATCTTTTTATTCATTATTTTGAACTGATTAGATAACCTGGTGACCACGTCGAGGTTGAAAATCTTGTTGCTTCAAGAGGAATTGTCCCCATGCCTTGCCACCGATAATTATTCATTGCCATCTTTTCAGAGACTAAAATTTTTAGCCAAAAGCAAAATAGAGGGAAAAAAATTAGCAAAGTAAAAAGAAATAATAATAAAGAATAATATAATAATAAATTGCAAATAAAATTTTTTTTGGCTAAAGTAATAGAAATAGAGTTTTCTTAATATTTTAGTGTTCCCAGGCAACGGCGCCAAAAACTTGATCACTGCAAAATAGTCTAGTTTTAATATTCATAAAAGAGTGATCGAACCTGTAGACTGACTGGGACAACGATAGAGGCAAGCACACCTATTGAACAGTAGTATAGCTCAGGCAAGAATATCTTTATCGAACCCAATGAACCTAAAAGTACTATTACTCTCTTTCTATTATTTAGCCTAAAATATGGAGTGATTGGTTTATTAAACTAAAACAAATGAAATATTTAAACTAAATGCAAAGACAAAAGAAACGAAACTTTGGGAAAAGACTTTGAAGAAAACTCAATTGATAAAGACGATACCTTCGGGAAGAATCCATCTATGACTTCACTTATTATCTAACTTCCAATTCATATGATTTCTTTTACTTAGCTTGATCCGTGAGACTCCCTAACCTATATTAACCTTCTCTCGAAGCGAATAACATCTAACCTTAGGTTAATTAGTGGAACTCTTGTTCTCTTATAATAACCCCTAAGGAAGCAGTAAATTGATCAATGGACTTTCATATTAGGTTTAACCATAATCCGGAAAAATCTCGTAACCCTATCTCTAGGTTCCCGATCAACTCCGCTTAATTATGCTAGATCTACTCTTAGGCAGGGTCTATTCCTCCTCCACCTAAGCACATCAGATAAATTTAAGCAGTAAAATTAATAACAAACTAAGTATATATCATATAAACTAAAAGAATTAAATAACAAAATCCATCATAGGTTTCATCCCCTTCATGTATCTGAGGGGTTTAGTTCATGATTAAACAAGAAAACATCTCAAGAGAGAAGATAAAACAAAACATAGGAAATCCTTAAAACCCCCTGAAGGAATTGAAGAGGAGATCCTCCATCTTGAGTAGAATTTCGATTCTTCGAGATGGATCGATTGGCTATCTTCGAGTAATTCCCTAAACGAGTAAAGCTCGTAGAAAACTATGCTAAAACCTACGCCCTATTTCGGCTTCTGCCGAACTCCCCCTTTCAAGTTGGCCAATTGGGTGTTTATATAGACTTTGTGATGCCTTATGTAACACCCTAGACCCAGCCCAAACATTACGGCCGATTGGTTTGTTACAGAGGAAAACATTTTTGAAAAATCCCTTTAGTCAATTCAATTTAAGGTAAAAGATATTATCTTGTTTTAAAAACAGTTGAGGTGTATAAAGAAAACAATACTTAGTTCGTTTAAAAATATATTAAGTCAGATTGTTACCGATTTCAGATGTACCCGATGGCACAGAAAAAAATTTTACGTTTGAATTTAAGAAAATTTGTGTAATCATTTTAAAGTCATTAAACAGTTTAAATAATTTATCCAAACATGTAAAATAAAAAACAAATAATCTTAGGAGGCCTTATTACAACTGAACAAATAAAACCAAAATAAAATAAAATAATTCAAAATCCATTTTTTTTCCATATTTTCTATGCATGGCCACCTCGAGTCCATCCGGCTCCTCATCCGCGATCTACGAGTCACCTGAAAAATATTAAAGGAAAAGGTGAGTCACCAAGACTCAATGTGTAACCCTTTTCCCGGTTTAATGCAACATCATACACACAAATCACAATCAAGTTAAACATGCACCCAACCTAACCATCCAAAACACCTTTTTCTACCCCGTGTGGTACCAAACCACTGGTGGTGCCAAACCACTGGTGACTTAAAGTCACGATATCCATCAATATTGTGGTACCAAACCACTGGTGGTGCCAAACCACTGGTGTCCGTCGACACGAATATCACTTCCCACTCCTCTCATTCAACCCACATCAATCAATGATATGTATATAACAGGAATCATGCCCACATGTTTATTTAACAACATACACTGAATTTATGATCAGCCACATATTTATATGCCACATATACCAAATATGTCATGCTTCCCAAAAGCATCATAAAGAAAACTCATAACAACAAGGACTTACCTGATTCCTTGCTTATACCATGATGGTATTAAATCCAAATCTACATCAATTCAGTTTAGCACACACAATGCATTTAGCACAGTTATGAGTTATAAAGTGTGTATGTACACACCTGTTCTAACGATAGCTCTAAATCCCTGAAGAGTCAATCGGTCACACAAGATCTTCTTGCCCTTATATTTGACCATTACCCATGTTAGTGCCATTGACCATTCAGCCCAACCAAAATATACCCAAAGGGTTACACATGAACCCGAAACCTTACCCACACGTCCTTTGAATACTAGCCACCACACCAAGTGTTTCTGCTTCCCTATAATCGGCAATCACATACTCATATTCATAGCCTTCAGCTTTTCGATCACTAAAAATATAGTCTATTTGTAGCAGATCCTTACCACCACTTACCACCCGATTGCTGACGAATGAAGGCTTGGTTTGAATACCTCAAAATCTCAGAGCAACTAGACAGAATCGGTTTTAACACTGATTAGCCACCAATATATTTCAGCTTTTCCCCTTCAACCAAGTCGACAAAGAGAAAGAAGAGAGGAGAGTTTCGGCTGTTGCTTACCTTCCCAATTGATTGGACAAAGAAATCCCGAAGAGTCTTATGCTTCCCTAATATTCGCCAAGGTGAGTTTAATAGGAGGAAAAGAGATTTTGGTCACCAAGATAGGAAGTAGATTCGCTAATAGGAAAGAAAATAATGAGAAAAAGGGAGATAGGGGTTTCGATTTTGAGAAGAAAAGGAAAGGAATAGATTGAAGATGAGAGTGTAGAGGATTTGGCCAAGGTCTAAGAAAAAGAGAATGGTTTTCGATTTTGAGAGATTAAGAAAGGAGAGAAAATCAAAGATGGAAGAGTTTGGGAATTTCGCTACTTACAAATGGAGAAAAGAAAGACAAAAGAAGGAGAGTATGCTTAAAGAGAATTCGGCACTCCCCTTATCACCTAGTCTCCTTGCATCCACTCCCTTCAACAAGGAGTTCAAATTTCGCCAACACCTTGAATCACTCTTGGCCAATAGTTTAAAATAATTCAAAATAATTTGAATTTAACAAATGCCTACTTTTTCTCCTTGCCACCTTTTAAAAATTATTCAACTTAATCACCAAATAAAATGGTAATAATATCCTTATTATCCATATTATCCTCAAGTGTTTAAATTGAACACTCTTCTCTCTCTCTGCCATCCAAAATAAAGAGTAGAAAGGGAATTTCGCAACTCGAACACCGGCTCCCTTGCTCCCTTGATGGCGCTAACTCCACTCTTAAGTGGCCTCCTCTTGCCACTTTTCCAAGGCCTTTTAGTGTCTAACAGTCCTCATTTAACTTGTAACCCCTACTTACTAAGACTCCCTATCTTTAAAGCTTTTCCAACAAATTTTCCTACCACTCGAGCCTACTCAAAGTTCATAACAAAGTCCTATTACTCCACGAATAACATCACAGCAATCCAATCACAAGCAAAATAATTTAATCACAAATAATCCCCCATTTTAGGATGTTACAATTCTACCCCCTTAAAATAATTTCGGCCTCAAAATTACCTGATTAAAAGAGGTGCAGGTATTGCTGCCACATCAAATCCTCGGGTTCCCACGTAGCTTCCTCCGCACCATGGTTTCGCCATAGCACTTTCACCAAAGGTACTGACTTCCTACGTAGCACCTTGACATCTCGATGTAAGATTTGAATGGGCTCCTCCTCGAAAGATAAGTTCGAGCTTACTTTAATTTCTGCTACTGGCATAACGTGTGATGGATCTGATCGATATCGCCTAAGCATCGACACATGGAAGACATCATGAATTTGCCTTAACTCTACCGGTAATTCGAGCTGATAAGCTACCGGTCCCATTCGCTTCAACACTGTATATGGCCCAATAAACCTAAGGCTTAGCTTCCCTTTTCGCCCAAACTGCAACACCTTCTTCCAAGGCGACACCTTCAGAAAAACCTTATCTCCTACCTCATATTCCATTTCCTTGCGCTTGAGATCAAGATAAGACTTCGCCTATCTCGATGCCTCCTTGAGACGAGCCCAATCATCTTAACTTTATCTTGCCGCTACCAACTCCGACCCAAGACATGTCATTCACTTAATTACATCCCAACACGTAGGGTACGACACTTCGTCCCATTCAATTGCCTCGAATGGTGCCATCTCAATGCTCGCTGACAACTATTGTTATAAGCGAACTCGCCAACAGAGATACTCTTCCCAACTACCACCAAATCCGTAATCTGACCCTCAAAGATATCTTCTAAGATTTGAATCACTCTTTCCGATTGTCCATCGCTTATGCGGGTGAAAAGTCAGATCAAGTCTAATCTCGCTTCCCAAAGCCCGATGCAAAGCTCTCCAAAACCTTACGTAAACCTCGGATCCTTATCCGAGATAATTGATACCGCACACCATGCAATCTTACTATTTCACTACATATAACTTTGCTAGCTTCAAGTGAATAATCTACCCTTCTCGGTATGAAATGCTACCGACTTGGTTAGTCGATCCACAATTACCCAAACCGAGTTCTTTTTACTAGGCGTGAGGGTAGTCCACGACAAAATCCATCGTGATCCTCTCCCATTTCCACCGAGGATCTTCCCGTTGAAGTAAACACTATGGCAATCGATGTTCACCTTAACTCACGACATGTCGACACTTCCTTACAAATTCGGTCCACCTCGCTTCAACCTGTGCCACCAAAACTGCTCCGCAAATCCCCATACATCTTGCTACCTCCCGGATGCATAGCGTATGAGCTGCTATGTGCATCTTGAAGAATTCTCTGCCTCAATTCCACATCTTTCGGCATACAAGCTTGCCCTTGAAAGCATAATACTCCATCATCGGACAAGCTATACCCTTCTAAACCACCATTTTGAACTTGCGGTCTCGTGCATTGCACTTTCATCTACTAATTATTTTTCCTTAATCTCCATTAATCCAAGTCGGCTTAACTTGCGCTTCGCCAAAATACTTCCATCGTCATATAGACTTAAATGAGCAAACATCGCCTTAAGTCCGCCACGACCTTTCGACTTAACGCGTCAGCCACCACATTAGCTTTGCCCGGATGGTACTCAATTGAACAAATGTAGTTCTTCAACACCAATCCACCGTCACGCCTCATGTTCAAATCCTTCTGAGTTAAAAGATACCTCAGACTTTTGTGATCCGTGTAGACTATCGACTTCTCCCCATACAAGTAATGCCTCTATATCTTCAAAGCGAAGACCACTGCTGCTAACTCCAAGTCATGAGTTGGAGTTAAACTCATCGTCTTAGCGGACGGACGATAGGCCACTACCTTCCTTCCTCATCAACACACATCCCAACCCAAGATGGGATGCTTCACAATAAATCGATATAACTTCCACCTTTCAGTCAGCATGTAACCGAGCTTCGCCGTAATCTTCCTTAGCTTGTCAAAACTTTCTTGTCGCTTCTCCGACCATACAAATGGAACTCCTTTTCTTAATAACTTAGTTAATGGTGTCGCGATTAAAGAGAATCCTTCCACAAATCTTCGATAGTATCCCGCTGCACCCGAAAACTCAACTTCGCCACCGCCCTAGGTGGTTTCCAATCTAACACCGCTTCGATCTTGCGAGGATCCACTCTAATCCCTTTAGGCGACACTACGTGACCTAAGAAAGCCACCTCACTAAGCCAAAATTCGCACTTCATCGAATTTGGCGAATAATCGCTTTTCCTCAAAACTTGTAGAACAATCCGCAATGCTTGTCATGCTCTTCATCCGTCTTTGAGTAAACCAATATGTCGTCTATAAACACCACGACAAATTGATCCAAGTACTACTGAAACACTCTATTCATTAAGTCCATGAATGCTGCCGGTGTGTTGGTCAACCCAAATGGCATCACCAAAAACTCGTAATGCCCATACCGAGTACGGAATGCTGTCTTGTGAACATCAACCTCTTTTACCTTCAGTTGATGATACCCTGACCTAAGATCTATCTTCGAGAAAACTGATGCACCCTTCAGCTGGTCAAACAAGTCATATATCCGGGGTAACGGATACTTATTTTAGATCGTTAACTTGTTCAGTTGGCGGTAGTCGATACACATCTGCATTGAACTATCCTTTTTCTTGACAAACAGCACCGGTGCTTCCCACGGAGATATACTTGGTCTAATAAATCCTCGGTCCAAGAGCTCCTGAATTTGAGCCTTTAGCTCCACCAATTCCTTCGGCACCATTCGGTATGGTGCTATAGACACCGATGCTATTTCGGGCAACAAGTCTATATCGAATTCAACTTCTCGATCTGGAGGTAGACCCGGGAGTTCTTCTGGAAACACATCAGAGAATTCCCTACTGTTCGGACCTTCTCAACTGCTGACTCCTTAACGTCCAAGGCACATATTCGGACCAAAAATGCCTCACACCCTTTCCTCGACCATCTTCTCCGCCTTCAACGCAGACACCACGTTGGATAGGTAATCTCTTCTATTACCTATCATGACCACTTCATCACCCTCACCATCTTTAGAACCATGCGCTTAGCAAGGCAATCTAGCTTTGCACGATACTTAACCAACCACCCATTCCAAGAATCAAATCGAACTCCCCAAATGGCGCTCCATTAGATCGACCACAAATACTACCCCTTGAGTTCTAGGGTACATCCCTATATAGCTTGTTTACAACTACAGAGTGACCTAGAGGGCTAATTCATCGCATCTCCCTAAAGCGGCCTCAAAGTCTAGATTCATAGTCTCTACCACGCTACTAGCAACGTATGAATGCGTCGAACCCACATCAATTAGTGCAACATATAGAAGACCAAAATTAGAACGTCTGGGTTATGACGTCCCAGACGTCACCTCCTCTCGACGCCTTGTGCATAGACTAAACCAGTCGCCTTGCTTTTGTGTTGCTCGTACCTCGCCTAGAATTCGCGACCTCGACTAGAACCATTGCCTCCTCTACCATTACCACGACCCCTCTGTGGTGGTCCTACATTTCTAACCTGAGCACGGTTCTGACCCTCTGGCTGATTCTTTGCCAACTTCCGAGGACAATCGCTTACACGGTGATCCAAAGATCCACATTCAAAGCATCCCCTTTCACCAGTCCAACAACCTTCCCAATGTGATTTCCCACAGCAATTACACTGAGCTGGTCTCTGATTAGTAGTCATGGGCCTTCCTGCCTGATTCGGCCACTTTGCCTAGCCCTTTTCTGTGCATTACTACCTGATCCAGACGTCCCAAAGCCTCTTTTCTGCTTATTCCTATCATAGTTTTGTCTCACGGACTCCTTGACCCCTTCTGCTACCTTAGCCTTTTCCACCAAGACAAGAACTCACGCTCCACCGTGGAGCAATCAGCAACCTTAAATCATCCCTCAGTCCGTCTTCAAAACGGACACAACGTTCATGCTCTGTTGACACAATTCCCCGAGCATATCGGCTCAACCTCAAGAATTCTGCTTCATACTCTGACACAGTCCTATTTCCTTGTACCAACCCCAGAAAGGCTTTCCTCTGTGCATCAATGTAGCTGGTGCCCACATACTTCTTCTGATAAGCAGCTTTAAAGTATTCCCAAGTAAGATCATCTGCCGCAGCACCATCTTGAACCGTGAGCCACCACTGATATGACTCATCCTTTAGAAGCGACACCGTTCCTTTCAACTTCTCCTCACTCGTCAGATCGAGATCATCCATGATCCTCTCAGTCGATTCTAACCAATATTCCACCGCACTGGGTGCCACTCCCAATACACCCTGTAATACCTCATTTCATAGATCGAGTCGCTCGGGTAAAGATTTTTGAGCTCCCATACCTCCACTTGTCCCAGCCACCATCTCAAGGACTCGTAACACAGCTTGCGATACTGCCTCACCTCCCGTCTAATCCTGCTCCTCAGCTCCAAAAGTTGAGGGTGGTGGTGGCGGTGGTACCTCATTCTCCGACCCCTAACCCGACCTAACAGGTTCTGACACAGTCATCCTGCTCCTACCGCATCCACGACGGCCACGTCCTCCAGAGTTCATTTCTAGCGATTGAGGTTTAGTCTGATTAAGAAATTTTATGGATTAGTAACTGCTTCACTTGGTTATCCGCCAAGAAATTTTATGAAGAGAGTTTAATAGAGATTCTTTCGATCAATCAAAGTTTTAAGTCCTCTATCCTAGTTCACACAGGAAAGCATATCCATTCCCTAATACCTTTCAAACACACTCACTCCTTCGGGCATTTCTGTCCGTTTCTATCCGAAGGGTATTTTCGTCATTTTTTCTATAGGGGTATTTTCGTAATAACCAGAGAAATTTTAAAACTTTAATAAATCAGGACGCTTTGAAATTTGAAATTTCCAAAACTAGAGGGTATTTTTGAAAATTTATCAAAT
Source organism: Gossypium rotundifolium (assembly GCA_025506655.1). Classification (NCBI taxonomy): domain Eukaryota; kingdom Viridiplantae; phylum Streptophyta; class Magnoliopsida; order Malvales; family Malvaceae; genus Gossypium; species Gossypium rotundifolium. The sequence goes on along the minus strand of CP106731.1, from coordinate 68,734,528 downwards.
TAAAGGTACTATGAATTTTAGAAACCGAGGGTATTTTGGTAATTTTTTCAATCGGGGGTAATTTTGTAAATTTACAAAGTCGAGTATTATTTTGAAATACAAAATTTTGGATACTTTTGCAAAGTAGGAGAATTTTATTGAAATTGGGGTAGTACGGTAATTTTAGAAACCAAGGGCATTTTCATAATTTTGCCATTAGGGCATTTTGGTAATTTTGGTAAGTTGAAAAATATTTTGAAAATTTTCCAAAAATAAATTTTTGTTACTATTAAAAGGAGTATTGTAATGATTTTTAAAACTTAGAGTTTTCATAAAACATGGCTAATCCCTTACGGGTTTTACTCAGTATGTTTAGCCTATGACCGAGTCCTCTTGGTTAGGGTGAACCGAAGCTACGCACCATGTAGGATTCCTGCGAAGAGGAGGTGAGTCACGAGGACTGCTTAAATACCAAGCTCTCCCGGATCCAATCCTAGACATGCGCACCAGGGTTACCACACCCTAACTCGGTGACTTGGTCGTAGGTTTATTTAATTAAGCCATTAAAGTCTTATGTAATTTGTTGGGGTAAACTAGTCCTAGGGTTTAAAGCACTTATCACACTATTTACGTTCCATACCTACCCTTCTACAGATAATAATTCACAAAGAAGTCAAAAGTACTTACTGTATGGATTGGTGCCGGAGACTCGGTGCCATCTTTGTTCAAAACCAAAACGTTTTCACAAAGGCCTACCAAAACATTTTGGGCCTTAGGCCCCACACCAAGCTTTGAACTGGCTCGATACCAATTTTGTAACACCCGACTTGGCCCAAACATTACGGTAAATTTGGTTTGTTACTGAGGAAAACATTTTGAAAAATCCTTTAGCCAATTCAATTTAAGGTAAAAGATATTGTCTTGTTTTAAAAGCAGTTGAGGTGTATAAAGAAAACAATACTTAGTTCGTTTAAAAATATATTAAGTCGATTGTTATTCTGATTTCGATGTACTCGATGGCACGTAAAAACATTTTACGTTTGAATTTGAGAAAATTTGTGTAATCATTTTAAGGTCATTAAACAGTTTAAATAATTTATCAAAACATGTAAAATAAAAAAAAAACAAATAATCTTAGGAGGCCTTATTACAACTGAACAAATAAAACCAAAATAAAATAAAACAATTCAAAATCCATTTTTTTTCCATATTTTCTCTGCATGGCCACCTCGAGTCCATCCGGCTCCTCATCCGCGATCTACGAGTCACCGAAAATATTAAAGGAAAAGGTGAGTCACCAAGACTTAATGTGTAACCCTTTTCCTGTTTAATGCAACATCATACACACAAATCACAATCAAGTTTAACATGCACCCAACCTAACCATCCAAAACACCTTTTTCTACCCCGTGTGGTACCAAACCACTGGTGGTGCCAAACCACTGGTGGCTTAAAGTCACGATATCCATCAATATTGTAGTGCCAAACCACTGGTGGTGCCAAACCACTGGTGGTGCCAAACCACTGGTGTCCGTCGACACGAATATCACTTCCCCCTCCTCTCATTCAACCCACATCAATCAATGATATGCATATAACAGTAATCATGCACACATGTTTATTTAACAACATACACTGAATTTATCATCAGCCACATATTTATATGCCACATATACCAATTATGTCATGCTTTCCAAAAGCATCATAAAGAAAACTCATAACAACAAGGACTTACCTGATTCCTTGCTTATACCATGATGGTATTAAATCCAAATCTACATTAATTCAGTTTAGCACACACAATGCATTTAGTATGCGATTCTGAGTTATAAAGTGTGTATGTACGCACTGTTCTAACGATAGCTCTAAATCCTGAAGAGTCAATCGGTCACACAAGATCTTCTTGCCCTATATTCGTAGTTACCCATGTTAGTGCCATTGACCATTCGCCCAACCAAAATATACCCAAAGGGTTACACATGAACCCAAACCTTACCCACATGTCCTTTGAATACTAGCCACCACACCAAGTGTTTCTACTTCCCTATAATCGGCAATCACATACCCATATTAATAGCCTTAGGCTTTTCGATCACTAAAAATATAGTCTATTTATAGTAGATCCTTACCACCACTTACCACCCGATTGCTGACGAATGAAGGCTTGGTTTGAATACCTCAAAATCCCGGAGCACCTAGATGAATCGGTTTTAACAACGATTAGCCACCAATATATTTCTGCTTTTCCCTTCAACCAAGTCGACAAAGAGAAAGAAGAGAGGAGAGTTTCAGCTGTTACTTACCTTCCCAATCGATTGGACAAAGAATTCCCGAAGAGTCTTATTCGTCCCCTAATATTCGCCAAGGTGAGTTTAATAGGAGGAAAAGAGATTTTGGTCACCAAGATAGGAAGTAGATTCTGCTAATAGGAAAGAAAATAATGAGAAAAGGGAGATAGGGGTTATGGTTTTGAGAAGAAAAGGAAAGGAATAGATTGAAGATGAGAGTGTAGAGGATTCGGCCAAGGTCTAAGAAAAAGAGAATCGTTTTCGGTTTTGAGAGATTGAGAAAGGAGAGAAAATCAAAGATGGAAGAGTTTGGGAATTTTGGCTACTTGCAAATAGAGAAAAAGAAAAGACAAAAAGATAGAGAGTATGCCTAAAGAGAATTCGGCACTCCCCCCTATCACCTAGTCTCCTTGCCGTCCACTCCCCTTCAACAAGGAGTTCAAATTTCGGTCAACACCTTGAATCACTCTTGGACAATAGTTTAAAATAATTCAAAATAATTTGAATTTAACAAATGCCTACTTTTTCTCCTTGCCACCCTTTAAAATTATTCAACTTAATCACCAAATAAAATGCTAATAATATCCTTATTATCCATATTATCCGTAGTGCTTAAATTGAACACTTTTCTCTCTCTCTGTCATTCAAAATAAAGAGTAGAAAGGGGAATTTCGTAACTCGAACACTGGCTCCCTTGCTCCCCTTGATGGTGTCAACTCCAGCCCTTAAGTGGCCTCCCTCTTGCCACTTTTCCAAGGCCTTTTTAGTGTCTAACATTCCCTCATTTAACTTGTAACCCCTACTTACTTAGGCTCCCTATCTTTAAAGCTTTACCAACAAATTTTCCTACCACTCGAGCCTACTCAAAGTTCATAACTAAGTCCTATTACACCATGAATAACATCATAGCAATCCAATCACAAGCAAAATAATTTAATCACAAATAACCCCCCATTTTAGGATGTTACACCTTACTTGGTCCCTAGGTATCCTAATTTAAGTAGAATTCCTACTTAGTTCTTTAAGTAGACTTAGGAATGTGTTTCTTTGCCTTCAAGTATCCAAATCTGAGTGAAATTGCCCTTTCTCATGGCAGGGGCACGGCCATGGGGCATGCCCGTGTAAATCGTGGTTGGGCCGTGTCTTGATTTTGTCATTTTGGGCACGGTCGTGTAGATAACTAGGCACGCCCATGTGTGGACTTATCGATGGGAAAATGACCGTGTCAATTAGGGTGAGGTCATGGTCTAGATGACTATCGAGGCACGGTCGTGTGGCATGAAGTCCAAGCCATGTCGATTTCTTAGGTTGGGCCAATTTGGTCCATTTTAAGCCTGTTTTGCGTTATTTTTATCCTTGGGTGCTTTCCTGAGTATAAGATGTGAAAAGAAGGGATTATGAGCACCTTTTTACATAAATCAATGATAAAATAATCCAAAAGCATACTAAATGTGGGATTAAAATATGTTACTTTTACGGTTTATCAGTGGCGTTTATTTTGGAAAACGCCGCAAAAAACCATTGAAACGATGTCGTTTTTTAGGGGATTTTAGTGGCGCTTTTTAAAAATGCCACAAAGGGCCTTTTTTTAATAAAACGTATACGTTTTTTCTTTCGCTATTTTGTTTGTGTCTTTTAACAAAAACAACCATGCTGCAAAATCCCTAAGTTCTCAAAATTCTCCCCCCCAAAAATGGTAGCAGGAATCCCTCTAAACTCGATTACGAAGGAACTTATCTCTTCATCTCTCCATCTGCTCTTATTTGGTTAAAATCCCTAATTTCTCTAATTCCTCCCCAAAACAGCAGAAGGAATCCCCTAAAACCCGATTAAGAAGAAACCCATCTCTCCATCTATGCGAAATTCCTAATTTCTCTAATTTCTCCCTCCAAAACAATAGAAGGAATCCCCCAAAACCCGATTAAGAAGAAACCCATCTCTCAATCTCTCCATCATTTCTTTGCACGTTTAAACAGTACAGTAATGCCTCATTTGAATCTCTCTTTGTTTCGATCTGGCCGTAGTCATTGTTGTTACAAATATTCCAATAACGATTAAGAAACTTTGTTGATTCTATTCTCTTCTTTTTTATTTCACAGGTTTTAACTGACACTGAGCAATAATAGAATACCAAGTTCATCTTACTCAGTGGAAAGCTAACTACAAAGTAGCCATGTCGTATGTGAAGGTTTTTCTTTTTTAGTTTAGATGTACTGCTTTTGCGCTTTAAGTAAATGATTTTTGTTTTTGGTTTCTCTGCTTTTAAGGTGATAGCTTTTGCTTGTGATATTAAATGTGAAAGATTTTTCATTTTTGTTATATTCTGGACTATGGCTGAACATAGTTATTTTATTTTAATTGAAATTAGCACCTAGCAATTGTTAAATGTTTAACATAAATATTGTGTTCATGTCTCTGCAAAGATATATGAATTTTGTTTTCTATCAATTCTAGTTATTGTTTAAAATTATGAGTGACCAATACACATTGACTGATTTTCTTTGTTACCTGCTTTGATGGTTTCAGCTTGATGCTAAGAAATGATGCTAAGAAATAATTGAATAAGGAAGTCTTATAGCCCTTTATGTACCGCTAAAACTCACTATTATTGGTCTATTGAACTTTTCTCATTTAATTTCGCAATTGAACTGGCCGCATTTCATCACCAATAATCTTGTTTGATATCTCCAATGTTGCCACATTTTCTATGTTCAAATGAAACTCTTCAAAGTTTGAGGCAATATTGGTATTTAATATTCATATTATAGCTCTTTAAATATATAAATATTAATTGGATATATATGTTTAATCATATGTAAAGTTTGAAAATTGTTTTAGAGGAACTAAAAATTGAAATTGAAACTTGATAACATTGACAACAAATTGAAATTTATGGTTTTATAGTCAAATTAACAAATAACCACGATCTTTGTCATTATCTTTATGAACAAAAGATAGATTTACCTCTGTACTTTTAACTCCATATTGAAATTTGTGTTTTACTTTTATTTGATTGGATTCTAAAACAACTAATCATTATTTTTTAAAATGTAGGAGTTCTTGCTTTTCTTAAAATGTAGGAGCAACTTGTATGTATTTGTAGAGATTTTAAAATGGAATTGTATACATTTTCCGAATGGTTGGAAATTGAGATGTTTTATTGCTGTAATTGAGGTGTATAAATGTTGTTAATTGAGATGTTAAAGTGCTGCAAATTAACGTGCTTAAATGCTGTAAACTGAAGTGTTAAAGTGTTGCAAATTTAAGTATTTAAATGCTGTGAATTGAAAGTGTTAAATGTGCTGCAAATTGAAGTCTTTACATGATAAACGGTAAAAGTAACACATTTTAATCCCACATTTAGTATGCTTTTGGATTAATTTATCCTTAATTTATGTAAAAAGGTGCTCTTAATCCTTTCTTTTCGTGTCTTATACTCAGGAAAGCACCAAGGATAAAAAGAACGCAAAACGGCCTTGAAACGAAGCAAAGTGGGCCAGCCCAAGAAGTCAGCACGGCCTAGACTTCATGACACATGGCCGTGCCTCGATAGTCATCTAGACCACGGCCTTACCTCGATTCACACGGTCATTTTCCCATCGATAAAGTCTACACACGGGCGTGCCTAGTGTTCTACACGGTCATTCCTAAATGGTAGAATCAAGACACGGCCTCTACCTATATATTGCATGGGCGTGACATATCCGTGCCTAAATCGACAGGATGGAGACACGACCTGGACCATGATTTACACGGGCATGTCAAGGCCGTGCCCCTGCCACAGAAAAGAGTAATTTCACTCAGAATTGGATGCTTGGAGCCCAAGAAATGTAATCCTAAGTCCACTCAAACACCTAGGATGAATTATACCCGAATTATGAGTACTTAGGAGCCAAGTAAAGCATCCCAAATGTCTATATAAACAATTCAAGGCAGCAACTCAAGGGCATCAGGTTTTAGCAGAGTTTTCTGCCAGAGCTTTACTCATTTAGGGAATTACTCGAAGATAGCCAATTGATCCATCTCGAAGAAGTTGGAGTTCTACTCAAGACGGAGGATCTCCTCTTCAATTCCTTCAGGGGGTTTTAGGGATTTCTTATGTTTTGGTTTATCTTTTCTCTCGAGATGTTTTCCTATTTTATTATGAACTAAACCCCTCAGATACATGAAGGGGATGAAACCTATGATGGATTTTGTTATTTAATTCTTTCGGTTTATATGATAAATACTTAGTTTGTTCTTAATTATGTTGCTCAATTTAATCTGATGTTCTTAGGAGGAGGAGGAATAGACCCTGCCTGTAACACCCCAAACCCGGTCAACACACCACGACTGAATCTGGCATGCCACAGAGGTAAAATGTGTTGAAGAAAATCAAGTCACCGATTGAAAACTAGAGAAAACCCTTTGTTTTTCTATGTTTGTAGAAACCAGGTGCATGATTAGTTAAAAACCGATTGCATTTGAGTGTAGAAATTAAAATTTGAAACCATTTAAGTGGTCGAAAACATTTGAGTTGTCATTTATTACCAAGTGATTTGTATTACCCGATGGTAAAGTTTTGAAAACCATTGCGTTTTGTAGTTTAGGAAACCTTGCGCTCATGTTATTAAATTAATCAAGTAACTTACTTAACCATGTTCGAAATCAAACCCAAAACATATAAATAATTCAAAACATAATTTAGAAGGCCTTATTACAAACCCAAATAATAAAAACAAAATATAAAATAATACCCAATTTAAAAATCCTAGTAAAACCAAATGTTTTAATGCATGGGCCACCTCGAGTCCATCCGGCTCCTCATCCGCGATCTACGAATCACCTGAAAAGATAAGGGAGAAGGTGAGTCACCAAGACTCAGTGCATAAATCCTCCTCCCGGATAAAGCAACATACTTACACAAATCATAACCAAGTAATACATATAATGCACCCAAACCTAGCCATCCATACTCCGTTTCTACCCCGTGTGGTACCAAACCACTGGTGGTGCCAAACCACTGGTGACCTAAAGTCACGATATCCAATAAAAATGTGGTGCCAAACCACTGGTGACCCAAAGTCACGAAATATCAATAATCCAAGTGTGGGGCCAACCCACGTATGATACCAAATCACAGGCGACAATCCTGATAAATCAACTATAGGGCCAACCCACTGTGGTGCTAAGCCACTAGGACGAGTCGCTATGAGGTGCCAAACCTCTGGTGTCCCAAAGACACAAAATAATCTATGGTACCAAACCACTGGAGGTGCCAAACCTCTGGTGTCCCAAATACACGGATATCAAATCTTCCCCCTCATCTCATATCACCCATCACATTGCAAAACTTATGCAAATCATGCCATCATGCTTTATTATGAATCATATAGCAATATATCATAGATCATGGTATTAAGCATCATATAGCAAATCATATCGAAACGGACTTACCCGAATCCTTGCTCATACCCTTACGGTATCATATCAAGATCCACACAATTTTGGCTTTTAACATATTCAGGTTATTAATATATTTACTTAGTTATAAAGTGTGTAAGTTACACACCTGTTACTAACGCAAGCACTAAATCCCGAAGACCCGATCTCCCACACTAGATCTCCTTGCCCTACATTCAGCCAAACCATAAAACCATTAACAAGGCCATTCAGCCATACTAGTAAATTCCGAAGGGTGAGATTAAGCACAAACAACTCCACCCTTACCTTTCTGCCTCACGAAACAAATCACAATACCAAAATATGCGAGATTGATTCTCCCCCTACATTCGGCCAACAATAAAGCTTAGTCTCAAAAGCCTTCGAATTTTCAAACATCTAATGGAAAGATTGAATCAGCATAACCCTTACCACTGACTTAATTAATCACTTGACAGAGAAAGAATGGCTCAGATCCACTGCTTCCCAAGTCCCGAAGAATCTAGGAGAAATCGGTTCCTATAGATGGTTAGAAATATTGATAACAAATTCTGAAATTTGGCTTTTGCACCCACCAGAGTCGACAGGAAGGAGAGAAAAGAAATAATGAAATTCAGCCAAGACACTTACCTTTCCTCAAAATCGATTAGAAAATAGCCCAAAGATGATCCACCCTTGTTGCTATTCGGCCAAAATAAGACAAGAAGAAACCAAGGAGATTTTGGCACAGAGTATGGTGGATGGAAGAGAAAAGCAATCAATATTCGGCTAACACAAAAAAAAAGAAAAGAAAAGGAATAGATATTAATGGCGTTCAGCCTTGGGTTCAAAGGCAAGGGACTAAGGGGTTTCAGCAAAAGAAGTGAAGAGGAAGATGTGGTTTGGAGTAGTTATGAAAAGAAAGAGAAAGAGAGATGGGAGAAAGAAAGGTTCGGTCAAACACTTGAGAGGAAGAAAAGAAAAAAAAGAGAAGAGGGTTACTTTCGGCTTCAAAGAAAAATAAAAGATGAGAGGGAGTTCAAGTGGAGATTCGTCCAAGTATCTAAGGAAATTTGGCACTCTCCTCTCCTTAGCTTCCCAAACCGAACACTCCTCTTCCATCAAGAGTTCAAATTTCGTCAAAATTCCCTAAATCACTCCTGGCCAATCATTCAAATGAGTTTGACTTGTTCAATTCTTATCTGACAGAGTTTGTGCTTAGCACAACTCTTCCCCCCCTTGGCGTCAAAATGGTAAGCAGAAAATGGAATTTCTACTGCTCGAACCTGAGTTCTCCCTTCCCTACATGTCGCGTCAATCATAGGGCCCTAAGTGGCGCCTCCTTGCCACTTTTCCAAGCCCAATCTTGTGCTTAAATCCCCCACGAATTATACTTAACCCCTAGCTCCTTCAGCTCCCTTTAACTAACACTTAAAACCAAAATTTTTCCTACAGCTCGGGCCTACCTTTGGCTTATAACTAGCCTTTGGAACACCTCAGACAACAACACAACAACCACACTTATGCAAAACAATTCAATCACAAATAACCCCTATTTCAGGATATTACAGTTCTATCCCTTTAAAAATAATTTTGACCTCAAAATTACTTGGTCAAAAGAGTTGGGGGTATTATTGTCTCATCACATCCTCTGGTTCCCACGTAGCCTCTTCCACGCCATGATTCCGCTACAACACTTTCACTAATGGGATCGACTTCTTGCACAAAACCTTCACATCTCGATCTAGAATCCACACTGGTTCCTCCTCTGTGGTCAAATCAGGACTTACCTCAATTTCCTCCACTGCTACAACATGCGATGGATCTGAATGATAGCGCCTGAGCATGGAGACATGGAACACATCATGTATCTGACTCTGCTCTGCTGGCAACTCAAGCTAATAGGCTACTGGTCCCACTCGTCTCAATACCTTATACTGGCCAATAAACCTTGGACTTAGCTTGCCTTTCCTACCAAACCTCAACATTTTCTTCCATGGCGAGATCTTCAAAAAGACCCTGTCACCCACGGTAAACTCTATATCCCTCCACTTGAGATCAGCATATGACTTTTGCCTGTCCGAAGCTTTCTTCAGACGAGCCTGAATTATCTTAGATATTTCAAAACCTTTACAAATCATAGATATTTCAAAAATTCCAAAAAAAAAATCGTGGCATTTTGGTAATTTCATAAACCAGGGATATTTTCGTAATTTTCATAATCTAGGGGTATTTTCAAAAAATTTTCAAAATATGGTTCAAGGTGATTTTACAAAATAAAGGTATTTTGAAAATTTTCAACTTCAAAATTTTCCCATACTGAGGGCATTTTGGTAATTTTACAAGTCAGAGGTAATTTGGTCATTTTTTTCAAATCGGGGGTATGTTAGTCATTTCTTAAATCAAGGTTATTGTGGCTATTTCAAAACCAAGGTTTAAAAGCATTTCAAAACAAAACGGTTGGTCCCTTTTGGGTTTTAGTTATGAAGTTTAGGTTGTGAATAAGCCGTCTTAGCTGGGGTGAACTGTCACTATGCACAAGGTAGGATTCAGGTGGAGAGGAGGTGAGTCACTAGGACTGCTTAAATAGCAAGCTCCCCCTGAGTCCAATCCTAGACATGCGCACAATGGTTGCCACACCCTTAGCTCAGTGACGTACTCACAGGTTGGTTTAGTGGATCATTAAGTCTTATGTACTTGCGTTGGGGTAACCAATTCCTAGGGTTCAATAATTCCTATTTTACTAATCTACGATCCCAAAATATCCATTTCCCCCATATATAAATAACACAACAGTTAGAAGTACTTACCTGGGCAGATTGGTGCCGAAGACTCGGTGCCATGCTGTTCAACCCATGTATTTCCAACCAAGAACATTTAAAAATCTTACTTTAAAACATTTTGGACCTCGGGCCCACAGTCGAGCCTTTGAACTTGGCTCTGATACCAAAAATGTATCACCCCAAACCCGGTCAACACACCACGACCGAATCTGGCATGCCACAGAGGTAAAACGTGTTGAAGAAAATCAAGTCACCGATTGAAAACTAGAGAAAACCCTTTGTTGTTCTATGTTTGTAGAAACCAGGTGCATGATTAGTTAAAAACTGATTGCATTTGAGTGTAGAACTTAAAATTTGAAACCATTTAAGTGGTCAAAAACATTTGAGTTGTCATTTATTACCAAGTGATTTGTATTACCCGATGGTAATGTTTTGAAAACCATTGCGTTTTATAGTTTAGGAAACCTTGCGCTCATGTTATTAAATTAATCAAGTAACTTACTTAACCATGTTCGAAATCAAATCCAAAACATATAAATAATTCAAAACATAATTTAGAAGGCCTTATTACAAACCCAAATAATAAAAATGAAATATGAAATAATACCCAATTTAAAAATCCTAGTAAAACCAAATCTTTTAATGCATGGGCCACCTCGAGTCCATCCAGCTCCTCATCCGCGATCTACAAATCACCTGAAAAGATAAGGGAGAAGGTGAGTCACCAAGGCTCAATGCATAAATCCTCCTCCCGGATAAAGCAACATACTTACACAAATCATAACCAAGCAATACATATAATGCACCCAAACCTAGCCATCCATACTGCTTTCTACCCGTGTGGTACCAAACCACCGGTGGTGCCAAACCACTTGTGACCCAAAGTCACGATATCCAATAAAATGTGGTGCCAAACCACTAGTGACCCAAAGTCACGAAATATCAATAATCCAAGTGTAGGGCCAACCCACGCTTGATACCAAATCACTTTGGCAACAATCCGATAAATCAACGTGGGCCAACCCATCGCAGTGCTAAGCCAACTGGACGAGTCGCTATGAGGTGCCAAACCTCGGTGTCCTAAAGACACAAAATAATCGTGGTACCAAACCACTGGAGGTGCCAAACCACTGGTGTGCCAAAGACACGGATATCAAATCTTCCCCCTCCTCTCATATCACCCATCACAATGCAAAACTTATGCAAATCATGTTATCATGCTTTATTATGAATCATATAGCAATATATCACAGATCATGGTATTAAGCATCATATAGCAAATCATATCGAAATAGACTTACCCGAATCCTTGCTCATACCCTTACGGTATCATATCAAGATCCACACAATTTTGGCTTTTAACATATTTAGGTTATTAATATATTTACTTAGTTATAAAGTGTGTAAGTTACACACCTGTTACTAATGCAAGCACTAAATCTCGAAGACTCAATCTCCCACACTAGATCTCCTTGCCCTACATTCGGCCAAACCACAAAACCATTAACAAGGCCATTTAGCCATACCAGTAAATCTCGAAGGGTGAGATTACGCACAAACAACTCCACCCTTACCTTTTTGCCTCACGAAACAAATCACAATACCAAAATATGTGAGACTGATTCCCCCTACATTCGACCAACAATAATGCTTAGTCTCAAAAGCCTTCAGCTTTTCAAACACCTAATGGTAAGATTGAATCAGCATAACCCTTACCACTGACTTAATGAATCGCTTGACAGAGAAAGAATGGCTCAGATCCACTGCTTCCCAAGTCCCGAATAATCTAAGAGAAATCGGTTCCTATAGATGGTTAGAAATATTGATAACAAATGCCGAAATTCGGCTTTTTCACCCACCAGAGTTGATAGGAAAGAGAGAAAAGAATTAATGAAATTCGGCCAAGACACTCACCTTTCCTCAAAATCGATTAGAAAAGAACCCAAAGATGATCCACCCTTGTTGCTATTCGGCCAAAATAAGACAAGAAGAAACCAAGGAGATTTTGGCACAGAGTATGGTGGATGGAAGAGAAAAGCAATCAATATTTGGCTAACACTAAAAAAAAAAGAAAAGAAAAGGAATAGATATGAATGGTGTTTGGCCCTGGGTTTAAAGAGAATGGACTAAGGGGTTTCGGAAAAGAAATGAAGAGGAAGATGTGGTTTGGAGTAGTTATGAAAAGAAAGAGAAAGAGAGATGGGAGAAAGAAAGGTTCGGTCAAACACTTGAGAGGAAGAAAAGAAAAAGAAGAGAAGAGGGTTACTTTCGCTTCAAAGAAAAATAAAAGATGAGAGGGAGTTCAAGTGGAGATTCAGCCAAGTACCTAAGGAAATTCGGCACTCTCCTCTCCTTAGCTTCCCAAATCGAACACTCCTCTTCCATCAATAGTTCAGATTTCGTCAAAATTCCCTGAATCACTCTTGGCCAATCATTCAAATGAGTTTGACTTGTTCAATGCTTATCTGATAGAGTTTGTGTTAAGCACAACTGTTCCCCTTGGCGTCAAAATGGTAAGCAGAAAATGGAATTTCTGTTGCTCGAGCCTGAGTTCTCCCTTCCCTACATGTGGCGTCAATCACAGGGCCCTAAGTGGCACATCCTTGCCACTTTTCCAAGCCCAATCTTGTGCTTAAATCCCCCACGAACTTAACCCCTAGCTCCTTCAGCTCCCTTTAACTAACACTTAAAAACAAAATTTTTCCTACAGCTTGGGCCTACCTTTGGCTTATAAATAGCCTCTAGAACACCAGACAACAACACAACAACCACACTTATGCAAAATAATTCAATCACAAATAACCCCTATTTCAGGATATTACACCGCCTGAGAGAAGATCTAGCATAATTAAGCGGAGTTGATCGGGCGCCTAGAGATAGGGTTACGAGATTTTTCTGGATTAGGGTAAAACCTAATATGGGAGTCCATTGATCGATTTAATGCTTCCTTAGGGGGTTATTATAAGAGAACGAGAGTTCCACTAATTAACCTAAGGTTAGACTTTATTCACTTAGAGAAAAGGTTTAATATAGGTTAGGGAGTCTCACGGATCAACCTAAGTAAAAGAAATCATGTGAATTGGAAGTTAGATAGTAAGTGAAGTCATAGGTGGATTCTTCCCTAAGGTATTGTCTTTATCAATTGAATTTTCTTCAAAGTCTTTTCCCAAAGTTTTGTTCTTTTGTCTTTGCATTTAAGTTTAAGTATTTCATTTGTTTTTAGTTTAATAAACCAATCATTCCATATTTTAGGCTAAATAATAAAAAGAAAGTGAGTAATAGTAATTTTAGTTTCCTTGGGTTCGATAAGATATTCTTTCCTACGCTATACTACTGTTCGATAGGTACGCTTGCCTCTATCGTTGTCACAGTCGGTCTACAGGTTCGATCACTCTTTTATAAATATTAAAACTAGACTGTTTTGTAGAGATGAAGTTTTTGGCGCCGTTGTCAGGGAACTTCTAAAATATTACGAAAGCTCTATTTTTATTACTTTAGCCATTATTTCTAATTTTTATCTTTTTTATTAAATTTCTAATTTTGCTAATCCTCTTCCTTTATTAAACTTGCAAGGTACCTCTAGTTTATGACTAGAAGAAACCCTAGAGGACCATTAGAATATGACAGTGATATTGAAGCTACCGCTCACAGAAATCGTAGAGAAATTAGACGAGCTCTAGACTACTAAAGAAAAGAACAACAAGACATATCCAATCCTACTGAAGGGATGGCCGAAAATAATCCGCTTGATGCGCAAAATCAGTATGCTCCGCGTACTATGTATGATTATGCTAAACCTAATTTGACAGGAGCAGAATCTAGTATTGTTAGGTCTGCTATAGTTGCTAATAATTTTGAATTAAAACCTAACACAATACAAATGATTCAACAGTTTGTTCAATTTGATGGATTGCAGGACGAAGATCCAAATACTCATATAGCTAATTTCTTAGAGTTCTATGATACTTTCAAAATAAATGGCGTTTTCGATGATGCCATACGTCTTCGGTTATTTCATTTTTCATTAAGGAATAAAGCAAAGCAGTGGTTGAACTCGTTACCACGAGGGCCAATCACCACATGTGACCAAATGACGAAAAATTTCTTTTAAAGTATTTTCCACCAGCCAAAATGGCCAAATTTAGGAATGACATATCTTCTTTTGTGCAGAATGATGCAGAAACATTATATGATGCATGGGAACGATACAAGGATCTCCTAAGAAGATGCTGACACCACAGATTACCTTTGTGGCTTCAAGTCCAAACTTTCTACAATGGTGTGAATTCTTCAACTAAGCAAATGATTGATTCATCACCGGTGGAACCCTGAATAACAAAACTCCTGAAGCGACCTACGATTTTATTGAAGAGATGTCATTGAACCCTTATCAATGGCAAATCACAAGGGCAAAGCCGACAAAATCAGTCAGAGTTTTCAATATAGACGCAGTGACAATGCTGTCAACATAGGTGGAGTTAATGAATAAAAAGCTTGATAATTTATGTTCTTCACAGGTACATCCAGTAATGCAATGCGAAGCAAGCGGAATGTGGCGAATGCTGAGTACCCACCCTACCAACCAGGAGCAGACAGACTATATAGGTAACAATTTCATATTCAATAATAATCCTTATAGTAATACTTATAACCCAGGTTAGAGGAACCACCCAAATTTCTCATGGGGAGGACAAGGAAATCAAGGAATTCAAAGGCAGCAGCCTCCTCCAAATTATTAAAATCAACCCTACCCATAGGAAAAGAAATCAAGCCTTGAAGAGATGCTGACAAAATTCATGGCAGCCACTGAATCTTGCCTTCAAAAGACTATACAAACCTTGATGAACAACAGAAGTGGATGAAAGGACTTGAGAATCAAGTTGGAGAACTTGCTAGGTCAATGGGACACCTCACAAAGCTAATTTCTGAACGCCAACAAGGACGTCTACCAAGCAACACAGAAATAAACCCAAAAGAACAAATCCAAGCCATTACAACTCAAGAGGGTACAGAAGTAGATAGACCCACATCAGTACAAGAAAAGAAGGATAAGACTGAGGTAAAACCGATAATCAAAGAATACCAACCTAGCATACCTTACCCCAAAGCATTGAAAAAATAAGATTCAGAGGAACAATTCGGTAAGTTTCTAAAACTCTTAAAAAAGTTACATATTAACTTACCTCTTCTTGAAGCTCTTTTTCAGATGCCCGATGCAAGGAAATTCTTAAGCAAGCTCTTAACAAACAAACGTAAAATAGATGAAGAGCACCATGTGGAATTAAACGCAACATGTTCAGCTATGCTACAGAACAGGCCACCAAAAAAATTAAAAGATCTAGGGAGTTTTACGATTCCATGCTTAATTGGTAGTTTTACTATTGATAATGCCTTAGCTGATTTAGGGGCAAGTATAAATGTTATGCCTTATGCACTATTTAAACGACTAGGTCTAGGGAAGCCCAAACAAACTAGGATGAGTATTCAACTAGCTGATAAAACTGTTAGAATCCCTAGGGGCATTATTGAAGATGTCTTAGCCCAAATCGATAAATTTGTTTTTTCAGTAGATTTTGTTGTTTTAGACATGGATGAGGAAAATTCAATCCCTTTAATTTTAGGTAGACCTTTTCTTGCTACTGCTAAGACTAAAATCGATGTTGCCACAGGAGAACTCATACTTCGTGTAGGAGATGAATCAGTCAATCTTCAAGCTCTCGACTCAGTTAGAACCACAGAAGATGAAGGTAAGAAAGACGTTTCAATAGATAATCAAATTATTCAACCTTCATCGCAGGAAACATTACGAAACATCAAAATTGAGTCAACACAGAAGCATACGATCAACAATTTAGAAGAGCAGAAAATATACACCAAAGAAAAGCAGGATCCACACGAAGTAAAACCTAAGGAATCACCAAATAAGCTCATAGGAACATCCAATCACTTTAAAATAGTAGACCAGGTGCTGTTAGACAAAATTGATCTTCACAACACTTCAATAGACTCGAGGGCAAAGGGAGAAATCCTCCCCAAGGTACACGAAATCTTCCCTCACAACACAGTCGAGGTAAGTAACCCAAAATTTGACAAATTCGAGGTAAATGCTTCTGAATTCCAATCTTGTCATGAAAATAAAATCACAAGTATGAGGGAAGATATTCAAACCTTTAAACCTCCCTAAAAATTTTCAAACATGAGGACAGTCTAGCTTAAGACTATAAACGAGCGCTTCTCGGGAGGCAACCCTAACATTAACACTATTTATTTTTAAATTTGTTTTCAGTATCTTTTTTTTCCATCTTTCTGCCCTAAATATTTAGTTGGAAACTAACACAAAAGTGTAGATTCCCAGACCACACGGCCTTACACACGCCCGTGCCCGTAGCCGTGTGGACCACTAGAACCACCACACTGACAGAGCAGAGCCGTGCAAGTCAGTCCAACCACACCCACCGTCACGGATCCAACCACCCCCAGCACAGGCCCCGACAAAAATAGCACGGACGTGCCTTACAGTCGTGCTAAGATACTGACCTATTTAGCATGGGCAGACCATATCCATGCATTCCAACCGTGCTCTTATACTGACTTCTTAGGAACGGGCGTGCAAATCAACAAAACGGGCATGGAAGAACAACACACCCAACAACACGACCGTGCGATACGGCCGTGTGAATCAACACACCTCGGTACACGGACGTGGGAACATGCCAGATTTGAAATCTTATTTAAACTCATACAGCCTTTCCTCTTCTTTCCATCTTCTTTCTTATTCCTTCTTTCTCTTTTCTTTCAAATTTTTCTTCCTACTCATAGAAAAGGTCCAAGACGCTTAAGTGACACAAAGATCATGCCGAAGAAACGTAAGCATCGTCTCCTCAGAGGAGACCTCAACATGAGTTCATGCCGGCAGCTTCACTTAATTGACACGCCAAGGGTTTTCGAAACCTTTTTAGTTCTATTTTTCTTTTCTCGTCTCCTTTATTTTCCTTATCTATAGTTCTTTTATGCTTAATGTAATTTATTTTATATTAGTTTCTTGGTTTTAGGTTCTAAAGGCTGCTAGGGAATCACACACCACAGCTTTCGAGATCTCTTGGCTATATCTTCACAGGCTACCTAATTTCTTATCTAGCAAATTGCTTCTCGATAGCCACTCCACCAGGCCCATAGAAAACACCATCACCGCCACCAAAGACGCCCGGGATCATCCAGATTTTAGGGAGTATTACTTTATCCACTTATCTTTTTGATTTGGCACATAAATTTCATTATCTATCTTTGTACATTGAGGGCAATGTACATCTTAAGTGTGGGGGTAATAGTGCTTAACTTTTTGTATAATTCTCAAAACCCTGAAATTAGTCTTGATCTTAAGAATTATTCTCATATTATTAATTAGGATGAAATTTTTAATGACTTATGATTCTTATTGAGATGTTTTAGAGTAAGTCATAGTTAATTATGCATTGATGATTAAATTTAAAGAATACTAGAGAATCAAGCATGATAAGTCTATTTTTTAAAAATAAAAATTAATAGGGTGTCGAACTAAATCTGAGTACTACTTTGAAATTTGAAATCTATAGGGATTGATGTCAAAAACACCCATAAATTTTGGTGAGATTTTGAGCCATATAGAGCATATATCCTTTTTCATGCTCACTTTAATTGATTATGAGTGTGTCAACTTTGAACTGTTATTCTAGAACTTGCCTCGTTTATACATGTTGAGACCACATTAATGATTTGATATACTGAGATGATAAAGGCACCTAGGTTTAACCCATTCACTCCACTAAAAAGCCTACCTTCACAAATTAACCCCTAGTGAACGCCGTTGAAACCTAATAATCTTTTTATTGACTCACCCACTAATATCAACCCAAAATCCCTTTATATTTGTTATCACCATTCTTTTGACTTCCCTATAATCGAGGTTTGATTTGATTAAATTACCAAATTATATTAGTTCCGTAATTACATTTATCATTTATGATGTAATGTTTTAGTTTGTTCTTAAAAAAATCAAATAAAAAAAATCAAAATCAAAGTTTAGAGCTCATGTATCTATATTCCAATTGTTGCTGAAGAGCTCGTATTGAAGTATTATAGTATTCCTATTAGCTTTTAATCCATGTAAGTAATTATATTAGTTCATTGTTTCTAGTTAGGTAATTGGTTAATTCAATCTCCATTCTAACCTTCTAATTCAACCTTTATCCACACCTTTAACCCTAGCCCCGTTACAACCCTAATAAAGACCTTTTGATTTGTTTATCATCTCATATACAGTGGTGGAGATTTGATTTTTAGGCAAGCCTATGGGATTAACTTTTCAGGTTTGACTTTTGAGCGTTTTTTCTTAATCCTTAAACACTTTGAGTGATTTGAGTGAATCATTCTTTAGTGATGATGTCGGTCCTTGTTAGTTTTGAATCAAAGGTAATTACTTAGATAAAGGGAGACACCTACTGTTCCAAGCTATAAAGGTACAACTTACCGTAATTGAAACCTTAGGGCACTTCCAGTTAAATCATCCATGTATAAATTATCTATGAATTATGATGAGACAATATCGATAAGAATTATGAATTATGGAAAGTTTGTTTTAATTGTAAGTTGAGAATTTTGCTTGAGGACAAGCAAAAGCTTAAGTGTGGGGGTATTTGATAAACTGTAAAAGTAACACATTTTAATCCTACATTTAGTATGCTTTTGGATGAATTTATCCTTAATTTATGTAAAAAGGTGCTCTTAATCCTTTCTTTTCGTGTCTTATACTTAGGAAAGCACCCAAGGATAAAATAAATGCAAAACGGGCTTAAAACGAACTAAAGTGGGCCAGCCCAAGAAGTCAGCACGGCCTAGACTTCATGACATACGGCCGTGCCTCGATAGTCATCTAGACCACGGCTTTACCCTGATTCACACGATCATTTTCCCATCGATAAAGTCTACACACGAGCGTGCCTAGTGTTATACACGGCGATTCACAAAATGGCAGAATCAAGACACGGCCTCTACCCCTATATTGCACGGGTGTGTCAAAGCCGTGCCTAAATTGACAGGATGGAGACACGGGCTGGACCACAATTTACACGGGCGTGTCAAGGTCGTGCCCTTGCCGCGAAAAAGAGTAATTTCACTCAGAATTGGATGCTTGGAGCCCAAGAAATGTAATCCTAAGTCCACTCAAACACCTTGGACGAATTATACCTGAATTACGAGTACTTAGGAGCCAAGTAAAGCATCCCAAACGTTTATATAAACAATTCAAGGCAACGACTCAAGGGCGTCAGGTTTTAGCAGAGTTTTCTACCAGAGCTTTTCTCGTTTAGGGAATTACTCGAAGATAGCCAATTGATCCATCTCGAAGAAGTCGGTGTTCTACTCAAGACGGAGGATCTCCTCTTCAATTCCTTCAGGGGGTTTTATGGATTTCTTATGTTTTGTTTTATCTTTTCTCTCGAGATGTTTTCCTATTTTATTATGAACTAAACCCCTCAGATACCTGAAGGGGATGAAACCTATAATGGATTTTTTTATTTAATTCTTTTGGTTTATATGATAAATACTTAGTTTGTTCTTAATTATGTTGCTCAATTTAATCTGATGTGCTTAGGTGGAGGAGGAATAGACCTTGCCTAAGAGAAGATCTAGCATAATTAAGCGGAGTTGATCGGGCACCTAGAGATAGGTTTACGAGATTTTACAAGATTAGGGTAAAACCTAATATGGGAGTCCATTGATCGATTCTATCGCTTAGTAGGGGTTATTATAAGAGAACGAGAGTTCCACTAATTAACCTAAGGTTAGACGTTATTCGCTTTGAGAGAAGGTTTAATATAGTTTAGGGAGTCTCACGGATCAAGCTATGTAAAAAAAATCATGTGAATTGGAAGTTAGATAGTAAGTGAAGTCATAGGTGGATTCTTCCCTAAGGTATCGTCTTTATTAATTGAATTTTCTTCAAAGTCTTTTCCCGAAGTTTTGTTCTTTTGTCTTTGCATTTGAGTTTAAGTATTTCATTTGTTTTTAGTTTAATAAACCAATCATTCCATATTTTAGGCTAAATAATAGAAAGAAAGTGAGTAATAGTACTTTTAGGTTCCTTGGGTTCGATAAGATATTCTTTCCTGAGCTATACTACAATTCGATAGGTGCACTTGCCTCTATCGTTGTCACAGTCGGTCTACAGGTTCGATCACTCTTTTATAAATATTAAAACTAGACTGTTTTGTAGTGATCATTACATGTTGTAAATTGAAGTGTCTTAAGTACTACAAATTGAATTGTTTAGTTCTTGGAAATTGAGATGTTTATTGCTGTAATTGAGGTGTATAAATGTTGTTAATTGAGATGTTAAAGTGCTGCAAATTGAGGTGTTTAAATACTATTAATTGAGGTGTTTAAATGTTGTTAATTGAAGTCTTTAATTGCTGTAAATTGAGGTGCTCAAATGATGTAAATTGAAGTGTTAAAGTGTTGCAATTTGAAGTATTTCAATGATGTGAATTGAAGTGTTAAGTGCTGCAAATTGAAATGTTTAAGTGCTTCAAATTGAAGTGTTAAAGTGTTGCAAATTGAAGTATTTAAGTTCTGTGAATTGAAGTGTTAAAGTGCTGCAAATTGAAGTGTTTACATGTTGTAAATTGAAGTGTTTTAAGTACTACAAATTGTATTGTTTAGTTCCTGGAAATTGAGATGTTTATTGCTATAATTGAGCTGTAAAGTTATTGTTAATTGGGATGTTAAAGTGTTGTAAGTTGAGGTGTTTTAATGCTGTAAATTGAAGTGTTTAATTGCTGTAAATTGAGGTGCATAATTGATGTAAATTGAAGTGTTTAATTTCTGTAGATTGAGGTGCTCAAATGATGTAAATTGAAGTGTTAAAGTGCTGCAAATTGAAGTATTTAAATGCTGCGAATTGAAGTGTTAAAGTGCTGCAAATTGAAGTGTTTAAATGTTATAAAGTGAAGTGTTTTAAGTACTGCAAATTGAAGTGTTTAGTTCCTGGAAATTGAGATGTTTATCACTATAATTGAGGTGTATAATTGTTGTTAATTGGGATGTTAAAGTGTTGTAAGTTGAGGTGTTTAAATGTTATAAATTGAAGTGTTTATATTGATTTGTCTTATAACCTTTCCTTACAATCAAATTATTAACCCAACTTTATGGAAAAAAAACTAGCTTCCTCTCCTTTTTAATTTTGTCATTTTGGATTGCAAGTTTTGGATTATTTATTTGTAAATTTTGATTAATTTAATTATATGTTTGGTGTAATTGAAAAATTAGACTTTCTCTCCAAACATTTTCTCTTACCAATAACATGTTAACAGGTATACTTTCATCTTTCTTTCTTTTTCTTTTTTCCTATTAAATTTATCCAAAAATTGTAGTAGTTTCCTTTTAATAGATCAAAATCTTATAGTCTTTCTTGAAAAGTTTTTTTACTGAATCTGATTCCTTGAGAACTTTTTTCCTGAAAAGTTTCTATACTAAATCTGATTCCTTGAAAAATTGTAGTATAAAATTTATTGAACTTTTTTCCTAAAAAGTTTCTTTACTGAATCTGATTCCTTGAGAACTCTTTTTTGATCCTTAAAGTCCTGAATTTAATATCAAATCCACCCCTGTTAATTTCATTGATTCCTTAGAACAAAAGTTTGCCACTGGAATAAAACCAATTTTATTGTTATCATTGATGTATATAGCTTTTGTACAAGAAATCTTCAGTTGCTTGGTTCACCTTTTATGGCTAGAGAAATGCATGGAAAAATACGTTGGGAAAGAAAAGTAGTTATTGTTAATGTATGCTATTTCACTGATTATTTTATACTTTGCCCTTGCTAAGTGAAAATTTTATACTTGTTGGTGCTACCGTTTAGCATTTTGCCAAGGTTCTCATATGATTTCTGTACAAGTTATGCCCTCCTATTATTATTTTTTATATAAAAACATCCTTTGGCTACTGGCATCAATTTACCTTCTATATACCTTGTACTTTTTTGATGGTCGGATGGTATCTGTCAATTAAACAAGCATGGTCTGATTGCATTGCTTTGCTTTGTAATACAAGGTACAAAAATAAAACCACCAAGGCTCTATTTACGACATGTTTGGCTCAAAGTCTAAGGACAGTTAACTAATTTTAAGCATTTATAGTGCAGAGTTAGCTTTGAAAGGCATATGACTTATGAATAGATAGTCCTGAATGATGTAACTATTCAATTTGCAAATAATAATAATTCTCTTCTTGTTTTCCTTTTCTTTTCATTATTGATAAGTGAGTGAGCTTATCATTTTCATTAGGTCACTATTGACTAGTTTTCTCTTACTGGAATCTTTTACTTCAGTACTCTTCACATTGAAAAAAAAGTTTTGTTGGATGTTTAAAGTTAAAAGTGTTGATGCGAGTCGGTTGTGAATCGCTAATTGTTATCAATTGACATCCCCATTAGTAACACCGCTTACTTCTAGATGTCATTATATATCTTTGAACTGAACCACTGATGTCTATAGTTTTGATTTCTCTCCATATCTAGGTTCTTGTTTTGAATTCGAAGAACTGAATTGCGTCTTAAGATTCAACTTAGCTTAATGTGTCTTGCCTCCCTTCTTCCTATGTTATTTTATTCTTCATTTTCATGTAGTGCTTTTAGATTACAATATCAAGGTTAAGCCTCGGTCATTATAGGTGTGGTAGCTTGTTATTACATCCAAAATAAAACAACCCAATAATCAAATTTAAAATAACAAAAATTAAAGTTCGCTTAATTTTAAATCCACCGCATGGCCTCCTCAAGTCCCTCCCGGCTCCATGTCCGCGATCTAAGCATCACCGAAAAAATAATGGAGAAGGTGAGTCACCAAGACTCAAGATGTAACCCTTCCCCGCTTTTAAAATATTTTTCATACACAACATATAACATTTAATATGCAAAATAATGTGGACCCAACCTAGCCAACCATACGCCATCGACTACCCTGCTGTGGTACCAAACCACCTGTGGTGCTAAACCACCGGTGACATATAGTCACAATGTGTTACTAAAACACCGTGTCCGTGAGACACAAATCATTTGATGGGGCCAACCCATCGTGTGATACCAAATCACCGCGATTTATCCCATATCTCGAGTGGGGCCAACCCACGGTGGTGTTTAACCATGTGGACAAGTCGCCATGAGGTGCCAAACCTCCGAGGTACCAAACCTCCGTGACCGTAGTCACTGTGTGTTACTAAAACACCGTGCCCGCAAGCACAATAATACGCTTCTCCACTCACTAATCCCACATCAATCACATACTTGAATCTCATATAATAATGCATCATGCTTACCAAAAGCATCAAATAACAAGTACACATTTTCGGGACTTACCCGGATTGCCAACTATACCGATATGGTATATTATCAATGCTACATAGAAA
This sequence comes from Gossypium rotundifolium, assembly GCA_025506655.1. Taxonomy (NCBI): domain Eukaryota; kingdom Viridiplantae; phylum Streptophyta; class Magnoliopsida; order Malvales; family Malvaceae; genus Gossypium; species Gossypium rotundifolium. Next base: position 68,710,640 of record CP106731.1, on the reverse strand, counting down.
TCAAGTTAGCATTCACAACAAACAAAGATATTAACAAATTATATGTGTGTATGTACACACCGTCACCACGATTAATCTAAATCCCGAATGAAGGAGTCGACCACCTTAGATCTCTTTGTTCCTATATTCTACCATAATAGAGTTAGTGATATGGGCCATTCGCCAAACCAATTAATTTGAGAGGGATTCCTCAGAACCCTAACCTTACCTTTACGCTTTTGGATACTTAATCACAATACCCGATTCTTAATCGCTTCATCAATTACCACCCTGCTAGTAAACAGTTTATTAGCCTTCTTTTAAATATTTGCAAACTAAACCCATGGAAACCGATTCTTACCAATACCTACCACTTGATTGGTCACGAATGATGGCTTGTTTTGTCGAACTCCAAAATCCTTTAACACCTAGATAGATTTGGTTTCCAAAATGATACTTAGTACCTTGTAAAATTGACAAAGATAGGGAAAAAGGGAGCATAGGCATTCCGCCAACTCTACTTACCACCTTACGAACCGATTGAAGGAGAGTCTAGAGGGATTGTTCGGTTTGTCATTCGCCAAAACTTGGAATATGGAGAGGGAAATTGGCTATCAAATAGGACAAAGAAAAGAGGACAAAGGAAGAAATCGCACTTCCAATAGGTATATTCGCCAAAGAAAATTAGTAGGGAGAAAAGAAGTTTTACATCGAAATAGGAATAGGTTTGAGTGGAGAAAATAAAGAGAAGAGAAGAGAAGAGTGGGGGTTTTGCCAAGCTATGAGAGGAGGAGAAAGTTTGGAAAAAAAAAAGAAAAGAGTGGAATGTAGGGAGTGCCTAGTCAAATTTTGTAAAAAGAGTACTAAAGAATTCGCCTCCTTCCCATCACCTAGTCTCCATGTCGATTACTCCTCTTCAAGGAGTTTAAAATTCGCCAACACCTCAAATTATTCTAGGCCACACATTTGTATTAATTCAAAATTAATTTGAATTAATCAACAAGCTATTTTCCTCTACTAAATTATCACAATTTAATCCTCAATTAATCCAAATAAAACCAAACAATATCTTCATTATCCTATTATCTAAATAATAATTAGAGTTTAAAGAGAGAAAGGACTCTCTTTCCTTGTTGCCGCCCCACCATAATGCAAAAGAAGGATTCTGTGACTCGAACCAAGGCTCTCCTTGCTCCCTTGGTGGCGCCACACAAGTTCCTAAGTGGCCTCACTTTTGCCACTTTGTCTAGGCTTATTTTATGTCCAAATTATCTCCATTTATTCTTATAACACCCTCTTGCTAAGGCTCCCTACCTTAAAAGTTAAAACTAAAATTTCCTACCAAATCGAGCCAACACAAAGCCTTAAATTGACCATTATTATTCCATAAATAATATCTCGCATAGCTTACATAAGAGAAATAATTAAATTCCAAATAACCCTATTTTGGGATGTTACGCTTCTACCCTTAAAATAAATTTCATTCCAAATTACATAACTAAAACAGATGAGGGTATTGTTGCGTAGCTTCACGCCCCTCAGTTCCCATGTAGCTTCCTCAAAGACCATGATTCCGCCATAGCACTTTCACTAAGGCATCGACTTCCCACGAGAACCTTTATATCTCTATCCAAGATTTGAACCTTCCTCCTCAAAAGATAAGTCTCGCTAACCTCGATTTCACACAGCACCACATGTGATGGATCCGACCGATACTGCCTCAAAGATTGATACGTGAAAGACGCCATGTATCCGACTTAACTCGCCGCATATCAAGCGATAAGCCATCGGTCCTACTCGCCAAGATCAGATATGGCCATCGAATCTTGGGCTCACTTCCACTTCGCCCAAATCTTAGTACTTCTTCCAAGGCGACACCTTCAGAAGACCTTATCTCCCACAAGATACTCCATTTCTTATGCTTGAGATCGGCATAAGACTTCGCTTATCTCGATGCTTCCTTGAGACGAGACCAATTACTTTGACTTTGTCTTCGGCCTCTGCTACCATTTCTGCCCACACACTTGTCGTTCACCCAACTCCGCCCAACATGCTCTGAAGTTCGCATTTTCGCCCATACAAGGCTTCAGATGGTGCCATCTCAATACTCGCTGGTAGCTATTGTTGTAGGCTAACTTGGTTAGGTAAGAATTCCTCCCAACTACCTCTAATTCCAAGACACAACCCTCAACATATCTTCTAAGATCTCAGATGACCTTTCTTGATCGCTTCGTCTGTCTCGAGGATGGAAAGTCAGGTTGAATCCAACCGCTGCATCAACGCTGATGTAACGCTTCAAAACCTCAAGTGAACTCTTGGTCCCTATCCGAGATAATCGACACGGTACACTACGTGTCCTAAAAGATTCACCCAAAATTCGCACTTATCAATTTGGCATACAAATTTTTTCCTCAACACTTGCGGGGATCGTCAGTAAATGCTTGTCGTGCTCCTCCTCCGTTTGAGTAGACCAATATGTCGCCTATGAACACCACGACAAATTGGTCTAGGTAATCGTTGAAATACCCTATTCATTAAGTCCATGAACACCGCCGGTGCATTGGTCAATCCGAATGGCATCACTAGAAACTCAGAATGCCCATACCGAGTTCAAAAGCCGTCTTGTGAACATCACCCCCTTCACCTTAAGTTGATGGTAACTCACCTAAGGTCTATCTTGAAAACAAGCGACGCCTCTTCACCGGTCAAACAAGTCATCGATCCGAGGCAATGGGTACTTGTTTTTGATCACATTCTCAAGTATCAAATTGAACTCCCCAAACGGTAGTTCCATCGATCACTCCGAATACGACCCTTGGAGTTCTAGTGTACGCTCTAAAAAGTTTGTCTACCACTACAGAGTGACCTAAAGGACTCCTTCATACCATCTCCTAGCAGTTAGCCTCGAGTCTAGGTTCAAAGTCTCTACCACACTACTTGTTACGTATGAGTGTGTAGACCCCACATCAATTAATGCATAATAAGGAAGACCAAAATCGAAACGTGCAGGTTATGACATCCGGTGCGTCACCCTCCTCATGACGCCTTGCACAGATAGACTAAGCCAGTCGCTTAGCTCTCAGGTCGCTTTTAACCTCGCCTTTCGGTTAGGGCCATTGCTTCCTCTGCCATTACCACGACCCTCTGTGGTCCCATATTTCTATCCTGCAGACGATTCGCCCTCTGGTTTTGATTTGAGCTTCGCCGGGACAATCTCGACCCGATGTTCTAGAGACCCACACTCAAAACATCCTCTATCACGGCCGAGCAACCTCCCAATGGGACTTCCCACGATTGCAGGCCGGCCTCGATTAGTAGCTACGGGCCTTGCTTGCCTTGATTTGGCCCACTCTGCCTAGCCTTCTTCCTCGATCATTACCATCGGATCCACCGACCCAAATCCTCTCTTTTGATTGTTCCTACTATAATTACGCCTCACAACCTCCTTGATCCCCTCGCTACCTTAGCCTTTTCCACAAGAGATAAAAACTCACGGACTTGTCTGGCGCAATCAAGTAACCTCAAGTCATCTGGTCCGTCCTCAAAGCGGACATAGCTCGTGTTCAATGGCTATGATTCTCTCCGCATACCTACTCACTTAAAAACTCCGCCTCATATTCCGCTCTCGACTTGGTTCCTTGCTAACCCCGAAAGGCTTTCCTCTCGAGCATCTAGATAACCGGTGCCTACATACTTCTTCCGATAGGCGATTTTGAAATAATCCCAAGTCAAATCATCTCGTTTATCTCGGCCTTCGACCACCACCATCGACACGCTTCATCCTTTAGAAGCGTCACCTTTCGCTTTTTCTCCTCGGTTAGGTCAAGATCATCCATGATCCTTTCATTGACTCTAGCGAAGATTCTCTACACCGGTGCCACTCTTGACACACCGGAACACCTCGGCTCCATTGGACCGAATTCGCTCGAACAGATTTGAGCTCCTAAATTTCCACCACCCACCACCAATTCGAGGACTTGCAACACGCCTGACATCGCCTCCGCCTCTCCGTCGATCCTCCTCCGCCCAAAAGTCGGAGGTGGTGGTGGCGGTGGTATCTCGCTTTGTAACCTTGTCCCGACTGACGGTTCAGACATCATTATCCTACCTCTCTGCGTCCCACGCGCCCACGTCCTCTAGAACTCATTCTATCTACTTTTAATCGATTAAGAGAAATTTTATGTATTAGCGTTTGTTCCACTTCATTACTCATGAAGAAATTTTATGAAGAAATTTTAATTAGAGATTCTTTCGTGCAAACAAGGTTTCATCTTCTATCTTAGTTCACACAAGGAAGTTCTTGCATCCATTCCTTAATACTTTCCATACCTATTCGCTCTTCGGACATTTCTGCCCATTTCTAACCCAGGGGTATTTTCGTCATTTTCCTACAGGGGTATTTTCGTAATAAAAGAGATTTTAAAACTCTAGTAAAGTAGATTGTTTTTGCAATTCCCAACACTGGAGGGTATTATTAAAAATTGATAAGATTTGAAGTTATGGCATTATTTCGAAAACCAGGGGTATTTTGGTAATTTTGTCCATCCGGGGTAATTTTGTAATTTTTGTAAATTAAGGGTGTTTTAACCATTGTAAAACTCTGAGGGTCCCTTTTGAGAATTTTCCTTTCTTAAAACGGTGATGTTGCAAAAATTTTGTACTTAGGGGCGTTTTGGTAATTTTACACGTTGAGGCATTTTCGTAATTTTCCAAAACCAAAGTGTTTCATTGATGATTTCCAAAGCTGAGTTGAATATTTGAGAAGTAGTTAAAATTTTTGGACAAAATCATTGAGTTGATGTTTTATGGACCAAGGGTACTTTAGTAATTTTACCCCTAAGGGCATTTTCGTAATTTTCCACAAATCGAACTTTTCGAGGAAAACATTGTAAAAAGAGTTGTTCTTACTTTTGGAGGAGTGATTTGAAAAGTTTTAAGACCAAGTTTTGTTGTTTCCTTTCTTTTTTTCGAAAATCAAGGCTAATTCCCTTTCGGGTTTTAGTCATTATGCTTTAGCCAATGACCGAGCCTTCTTGATCGAGTGAACCCAAGCTACGCACTGCATGTTAGTGTGGAGAGGAGGTGAGTCACGTGGGCTTAAATACCAAGCTTCCATTGAACCTTTCTAGACATGCGCATGAGGTTACCACACCATCGAGCCTACGAGTTAGGTGAACCCAAGCTACGCACTGCAGGAGGACACTGCAAGAGGTGGTGAGTCTCTCGGTTGCTTAAATACCGAGCTCTTAGGTTCCAATCCTAGACATGCGTCGTGGGTTACCTTAGTTTAATGTTCTTTAGCTCAAGATTTTCTAGTTATTTGCTTTATTTGTAGTTGGTACGATGCTTATATAACTATTATTTGGATTGTTAAGATGTTATTCATCCGATCATCATCGATTGTTTCCATAATTGCCGACTAGTGGGAGTTCAATGCAATATACCTCATGAGATGCTTCAAAATTTATCGATAAAACCAAAAAAAGGCTTCCCTTATTGAATCCTACATTCAGTTGAGGACAAAATTGGTGCAACAAGATCAATCTCGCAAGGTAAGTTGCCACAGCTATTGGGTTATTGTACGACAAATTGCTACTATTATTGTTTTTATTTATCAAATTCCTATTTTTCTTTTTCGGTTTATGTGGATGCTTAGTGCTATTACCAAGAGTGCTTTTTCCATTGTACATAACATTAAAGATGCCATGCAATAAAAATTACCCTTTCTCACTTATAGGATAAAGATGGTGATTGGATGCTTGTGGGTGATGTCCCATAGGAGTAAGCTCTAAACCCTTTTGTATATGTTTGCTTCTAATCGTGCTTCCCACCATTCGATTATTATGATATTTTTCATAGTTTAGCAATTGAGTTGTTTGCTATAAGAATATATTTTCAAGTTATTAGCTAAATGTCGCCCATTTTACTTCGAAGAAATAAAACCTTCTTAATGAAGGTATGCTTATACAAAATGAACTCATTGCGATCGATTAAACCAAAGGAACACACGAAACAGACATCTTTGTTTTGCCATAATACTTTAGCAATCTGTTGTTAAGCTTTACGGTCTATTTTGAGCTTTTGCGAACTACTATAAGTAAGAAAATGTTTTGAATCATTAAAAATAATTACCATGTTCAAATAATTCCTCATATAGTATCTTTAAGAGTTTTTATAAGCCCTTGAAAAAGGGAAGGACCCCGGTCATTAGTCATGGAAAAAATGTGCATAAACTATGCATGCATGTAATAATTGATTTGACCACTAATTTGTTTTCCTATGTTTAGTTGATCATAAGCGAGAAAAGGGAAGGTAAAACAATTGCGCTTGCCAAAACATGTGTGCTATTGCTATCTCGTAGATAGGAAAATTAAAATTCATGTTGCTTAGACACGCAATTATTTTTCCCAATAGTTTCCAATTTTGGCATAATGGTTCTTTTGTTTGCGTAATCTGAGTCGTAACAGATTGGTACATTATGCGATTCGACTTCTTAGTATTTTATTGCTCAATTTTCTACTCAAATAATGGCGTTCACTACAACCTAAATCAAAGTTTATGCTTGTTTCAGGATGTTTACTGATACCTGCAAAAGGATGAGGATCATGAAAAGCTCTGATGCTATTTGGCTCGGTAAATAATTTTATGTTTTTATTATGAGATGAAGCTAATACAGGAACCAGTTTCTATATTTACATTTTTCTAAAAAAAGCCTAAAATACATGCTAATAGTATAGAGAATGCTCCTCTTGACAAAAGCCTTTTTATGTGCCTCAACCTTCTTATTGGACATCTAAAGTTCTAAATCGATGCATAAATTTGGCTCTATTTTAGGCATTTAAATTTCATTGGGGTATTCAAGCTTTTAAGATTGAGGAACTCAAAATGATGCATGAATATAACATCATCATAATTTCTTGCCCCTTCTGTGTTCAACTTCTCTTTTCATGGTGCTTTTGTTTTTGCGTATAGCTCCAAGGGCCGTGGAAAAATGCCGAATCGAAACTAGCTAGTTTGATACATGATTTTTGCTATCCGATGTAGTTCTTTCTAAAGAAATAAGAGGATGTTGGAGCGGGTAGGACATCATGCGGTACCTACTTTCACATGGTGCTACTTTTTATCTTCTATTTGGATGGGAATTTGTATATAAAATGTTATCCAATCAACGCATGTTTATGTGCTGTAATAATAGTGTTGATTCTATTGCATGCTTCTTTTTTATATTTGCTCATTTTTATAATATTTATTTTTTTATTTTTCATCACTTTTAATGGCGTTTGTATAAAAAGCGCCGCTAAAGATCATGCTTTTAGCGGCGTTTTTATAAAAAGCACCGCTAAAAGTCATGACCTTTAGCGTCGTGTGTACTAAAAGCGTCGCTAAAAGTTAGACTTTTAGCGGCGTTTATGGAAAAAGCACCGCTAAAAGTCAGGACTTTTAGCAGCGTTTTTTCCTCTTAAACGCCACTAAATTTTGCGGCGCTTGCGTTAGTGGCATTTTTTGCGGCGCTTTACTTTTAAAAATGCCACAAAGTCTATTAGTGGCACTTATAAATGCCACTAAAAGCCAAAAAAAAATGCCGCTAAAAGTCTGTTTTAGTGTAGTGTAAGACTGAGTAGAGGTGAACGTGGGGGAGTGCCTCGAGCCGTTTGAAATTGAATCCTCAAAGCAGCCGGTCTAATTTTATTATATCCTAAGCTAAATCTAAATGGCATGAAGAATGAGAATAAAATAATAAAAATAAGAATAAGAAAAAAAGTAAACAATGGGAAATGAAAGAAGAAAGATAACAGGAAAAGGAAAGGAAGAGGGGGTTTAAATAGAGATGCAGCCCGCGCCCATGTTCCTACCTATGGTGCCCACACAGCCACGGCCATGGCCGTGTGTAAGGCCGTGTGGGTATGGAAAACCTGTGCCTAAACATGAAAAGAAATAAACTAAACTAATTAGTAAGGTTAGTGCTTGGGTTGCCTTCCGAGAAGCGCTCGTTTAAAGTCTTAAGCTAGACTTACCTCTCATTCTTATAATCATGGTGGTTTGAGGATTTGATAATATTTTCTCATGCTATCATTATATAGTTTGAGTCAAGTCGCATTTACCTTAAAAGTGCCAAATTTAAAGTGAGTTACCTCGACCGTTCCATATGGAAAGACCTTAACTACCGTCAAAGGAGTCGCACCGTTTGTATTTTACTCTGAAGTGGTTATTCGAGGGTCGGTTGTATCCAGCAGTACCTGGTCTCCGACCTTGAAGTGTTTTTTTCCACCTTTAAACTCGTCTGGTGGTTCCCACGGTTCTGCTTTGTGTGTTTTCAGTTTCTCTTTGAAATGTGTCTTCCATTCGTCTAGTTCATCAATCTAGAGCCTTTGTTCCTTATGAATTACTTCTTTATTGGAACGAGGTCTAGGATTTGGTATAGTTATGTAGCTTTGTGATGTTTCCTATAAGGAAGGTTGAACCATTTGGTTATCAATAGAATTTACGTTCTCACCTTTATCGCTCGATGTCCTAGCCGAGTCAAGAGCTTGAAGAGATATCATTTCGTCACCTACACGAAGTGTTAGTTCTCCTGTACCAACATCAATTTTAGATCTTGCAGTTGCTAAAAAGGGCCTTCCTAAAATTAAAGGAACAGTATTGTCCTCATCCATATCCAAAACAACAAAGTCTACTAGGAATATGAATTTGTCAATTTGTACTAGCACATCTTCAATTATACCCCTAGGAATTCGAATAGTCTTATCAGCTAATTGAATACTCATCCTAGTTTGTTTGGGTTTCCCTAGATCTAGCTGTTTAAACATTTTTTAAGGCATAAGATTGATGCTTGCCCCTAAATCAGCTAAAGCATTATCAATAGATAAACTACCAATTAAGCATGGAATTGTAAAACTCCTTGGATCTTTTAATTTTAGCGGTAGTTTATTTTGCAACATTGCTGAGAATACTGCATTTAGTTCCACATGTGATTCCTCGTCTAACTTCCACTTGTTTGTCAAAAGCTCTTTTAAGAATTTCCTTTAACCTGGCATCTGCGAAAGAGCTTCAAGAAACGGTAAGTTAATATTTAATTTTTTTAAAAGTTTAAGAAACTTACCAAACTATTTATCTGTATTGTCTTTCTTCATCACATTGGGGTATGGTATTCGAGGCTAGTACTATTTAATTACCGGTTTTGGTTTTTCTTGGCTTTCCTCAACTTTACCTTCACTTACCACAGGTTTTTACCTTGGCTCAGATTCAGATTCCACTAGCCTTTCACTGTCATGAGCTGTTATGGCTTGAAGTTGCTCATTTGGGTTAGTTTCAGTGTTACTTGGCAAGCTACCTTGTGGTCGTTCGAAGATAAGCTTAGCAAGTTGCCCTAACTAGTTCTCGATCCTTTGAATCGATGCTTGTTGATTTTTCAGTGTTGTTTTGGTGTTTTGAAAACATGTTTCTGACACCGCTATGAATTTTGTCAGCATCTCCTCAAGGTTCAGCTTCTTTTCCTATAGGTAGCGCTGTTGTTGGAAGTTTGGAGGGGGTTGTTGTCTTTGATTTCCTGGACCACCCCATGAGAAATTGGGGTGGTTCCTCTAACCTGGATTATAAGTATTACTACAAGGGTTATTTTGAGGTTTAAAATTATTACCCATATAGTGAACTTGTTTGTTTTTAGAGCCATGTCTGTAGGGTGGGTACTCAAGATTCGCCACACCTCCTAGGTTTGAGTCATAATGCATTGCTGGGTGTACCTACGAAGAACACAAACCATCAATCTTTTTATTTAACATCTCTACCTGATTTGATAGCATGGTTACTGTGCGTCGAGGTTGAAAACACTGGCGGCTTTTGTTGGCCTTGTCCTCGTGACTTGCCACTAATAGTTATTCAATGACATATCTTCAATGAATTCGTAGGTCGCCTCATGTGTTTTGTTATTCAAGGTTCCACTGGCGGCTGAATCAATCAACTTCATGGTTGAGGGGTTCACACCGTTGTAAAAGGTTTGGACCTGTAGCCACAAGGGTAATCCATGGTGTGGGCACCTTCTTAGTAAGTCCTTGTATCTCTCCCGTGCATCGTATAGTGTTTCTAGATCCATCTGCACAAAAGAAGAGATATCATTCCTCAACTTGGCCGTTTTGGCCAGCGGAAAATATTTTAATAAAAATTTTTCGGTCATTTGATCCCATGTAGTGATTGATCCTTGTGGAAGATAATTCAACCATTGTTTAGCTTTATTCCTCAAGGAAAATGGAAATAACCGAAGACGGATGGCATCATCAGAAACACCATTTATTTTGAAAGTATCACAAAATTCTAGGAAATTTGCCAAGTGATTATTTGGATTTTCATCCTGCAAACCATCAAACTAAACAAATTGTTGTATCATCTAAATTGTGTTAGGCTTCAGTTCAAAATTATTTGCAGCAATAGCGGGTCTAACAATCCTTGACTCAGCTCCTGCTAAATTAGGTTTAGCATTATCATACATAGTTTGATGAGCATGATTTTATGCCACCTCCTGAGGTAGCAGATTATTCTCAGCCATCTCTTCGGTAGTATTAATTTCGTTTTCTTGCTCTTCTTCTATATAATTTAAGCTTCGCCTTATTTCTCTTCGGTTTCTCCGTACAGTACCTTCAATATCACTGTTGTAAATTAAGGGTCCTGTCGGGTTCCTTCTAGTCATAAACTAGAGGTACATGCTAGAAATGGATAAAGAAAATTAGAAAAGTAAAAATAATTTTTAATTGAAAAAATAAAATATGGCTAAAGTAATAAAAATTGAGTGTTCTTACTATTTTAGCTCTCGGCAACGGCGCCAAAAACTTGATGGTGGTGGAAAAAGTCTTAAAATTTATATAATGAATGATCGAGCCTAGAAACTAACTATCACCACGATTAAGGCAAGCGCACCTATCGAACAATAGTATAGTTTAGTGGCAAGACCAGATTGTCGAATGCAAAGGAACCAAAAGTACTAATACTAACTTTCTTCTTATTATTTTGCCTAAGAATTAAGAGAATTCTCGTTCAATCTAAAATTAACTAACTACTAAGCAAAAGATGCTAAGACACAGAGAAGGAATTGGGGAAATACTTGTTGGAAAACCAATTGTTTAAGACAATACCCGAGGAAGAATCCACCTAGACTTCACTTGTTATCAAATCTGAACAAGATGATTTATTCACTTGACTTGATCTGTAGGATTCCCTAATTTATATTAATACCTCTCTCGAGGCTACTAACGTCTAACCCCAGGTTGATTAATTGAAATCTCTTTCTAATTAAAACCCCTAGAATTGCATTAACTCGATCTATGGACTCCTAATCTGGAAGATTTTCGTCATCCTATCTCTAGGGTTGCGATCAACTCCGCTTAACTATGCTAGATCTACTCTTAAACAGGGAATATTTCTCTTCTGCCTAAGCACATCAATACTTGAATCAATATCCTGAAATATCAAAGCAAGAATTAATAACACATAATTAAGAACAAATCAAGTATTTACCATATAGTTCAAGAAACAAAAACAAGATCCATCTTAGGTTTCATCCCCCTCAGGTATTTGAGGGGATAGTTCATAATCATAAAATAATACATCTCAAAAGAAAATATAAAACAAAACATAAGAAAAACCCTAAAACCCCCTGAAGGAATTGAAGGAGAGATCCTCAGTCTTGAGTGTGATTCCAGCTTCAGGATGGATCAACTGGCTTTCTTCGAGTGAATCCCACAATTTGGCCTCTCTGGCTCGGCACCTTGGCCTAGCTGGACGCCCCTTTGAAGGTTGGCCTCTATGGTGTTTATATAGGCTTTTAGAATGTCTTTCTTTGCCTCTAAGTACCCTAATCCAAATGAAACTCTTCTTTGCTGTGGCAGGGACACGCTTGTGTGATTCGGGGCCTGGCCGTGGTCGATCTCTGCTAAGGAGGCAAGGCCGTGTGTTTTGGGCCCAGGCCGTGTGCAATACGTACTTTGGCCTATTTCTTCTGTTTTTGGCCCGTTTCTCATTCTTTTCATCCTTGGGTGCTCTTCTAAGTATAAAACATGAAATTAAAGGATTAGGAGCACCAAATTCCACAATTCATGGAATAAATCATCCAAAAGTATGTTAAATATGGGATTAAAATATGAACATATTACGGTTTATCATTTTTGCATGCATGGTATTTTGGATAAAAACCAAACAAATTTAATCACTTGACTAATGTGGCTTAAAACACGGATTTTCTTACAAAAGTTAAAGGCTTCACATTTTTTCCATTGAGAAATGACAAAATATAGGTTTTTTAAAAGGTTTACTAACGAAATCAATTGAGTTTTAATAAATTAAACTTAAACCATAGATGACCTAACAATCTAATGTTTTAATAAACCCAAACCACACTAAGTTTTCCAACACCGATCAAAATAGTGGCTTTTAAACTGAAAAGATTTACTTAGTCGTTTCAATGGCTAATGTAGCCTTCAGAATTTGACCATAATGTCTAGGCTTGATTTGGGAGGTTACAAAAGCCTACAGTGAAAAAAATAAGAAAAATATATATGCTATAAAATCAGTAGCATCACTGTCCTCTCAAGTTCGAACCACATAAGCTCACGCTGGAGCTTTGGCCACTGATTGTTGCACCATTGACTCATTTCCCTTTCTTGAACCACCTTGGAATACTAAACCACTACAAATATTACTGCGACCCCTAGCTAGCGGACTAGACTTCTGAGTAGTAATAGGAGTGGCTGTAACACCCCTAACCCATAACCATCGCTGGAATAGGGTTAAGAGACATTACCAGACATATCAAAAACTTTTACGATCATTTCACAACACAAGTTACATAATCATCATATCAAAGAAAATCTTATATATAGAGTCCCTTTAAAAGGTCTACGAGACCTTAAACATGCATTGAAAATGGGTCGGGACTAAACCGAGCTCATACAAAATTTTTTTGAAAATTAAACATTTTTCAAAGTTACAGAGGTCACACGCCAGTGTGGGGAGGCCGTGGCAAAACAGGGCATACATATTGACTTGTCCACACGGTCACAAGACACGCCAGTGTGCTTGACCCGTGGGCAACACTGACTTAATTCACACGACCTATCACACGCCCGTGTGTTTGGCCTGTGTGTGAGTCTAACTTGTTTCGAATTACAAACTTAAGAGACACGGTCGATACGCATGCTCGTATGCTTAATCGTGTGGGCAAATATAGGCTATTTGCAAGGCCAATTTGCCACCCAAAATTTGAATCAAACCTATAAGCACCAAACCAATCCAATTTCATATTCCAAAAGCATACACAACATACTAAAACATGTAGAATTTGACTCTTAACCACATCATTCATTTGCATATACAATTCTTACTAAAATATACTAATTCAAAGCATCAACTTTCCATCATAAACATATAACTAATACTTCATCTAAACCATTTCAATTCAAAGCAATTTCTCATCATTTACTTATCCAAAATCAAACATGTACTCACCTATTTATGTACCATTTCATTAGCCATTCATGAGCTCATTATATCTTTCCAAACTTATGCTTCAATAAGCATGAACTAAACCAATCCAAAATACATTCATTAGCAAGCCATTTCACATGGCTATATTTACACATCTCAAAACATCACCTAAGTTCTCTAGCCTATACATGCCATACTCAAATATGTACACATTCAAACGATACCAAAATATAGTTCGATAGTGTGGTGATGATCCTCGACGATCCCTAAGCTTCTCATAGCTTTAATAATCTATAAAACATTGAACAAACATACACACAAAGTAAGCTATCATAGCTTAGTAAGTCATAAGAAAATAATGAAAAAAAATAAACATTTGTATTAAAACCAACTAACCAAAATCAAATAAACATTAACCAATTATGCATTTAATATGATTGCAACTCAAATATTATCACATTTACAACATCAATATAACATCAATGTTCAAATTCATATATACTCATAAGCACATATAAATTTATCTTTTACCATGCCTAATTCATTTATTCATCATAAACATATACTTATCTTGTTTTCATATACATATCACAAAGCACATACATGAATCAATTAGTTTGTTTTCACATCTGATCTCATCTCGATAAGGCCCGTTTAACCATTCAAAATTGATAAGGATACTCAGATAGTCGAAAGGCTCGTACAATGCTAGTGTCCCAGACGTGGTCTTACATATAATCACATATCGGTGCCACTGTCCCAGACAGGGTCTTACACGAATCAAATACGATGCAATGTCCCAAACATGGCCTTACCCGTAAACACAAGTCGATGCCAACGTCCCAGACGTGGTTTTACACGAAAACACATATCAGAATCCTATGTCATGACATATGTATCCTAACTATTTCTAAGGTTTGTACGGGGCCTTCGGGCGTCTTATCTCGATCATTTTAGGCTCGTAAATATTACTCCCATGCTCAATTCATTTCAACATATTCATTCACATAAATAACAATTCAATTTGGCGCTAATAAAATAGATACAATGTAGCACCCCAAACTCCGCCTTGAAGTTAGGCCCGAATTTGGCGTGTCATATTGAAGTGTTTTTTGAAACCCAGGTTTCCATTGAACAACCCTTCTTACAATTAAAACTTGTTGCCATTTAAAACCTCAAATTTTGTTTGGTTGTTTTTAAAACGTGGTTTATTAAAAGTCATTCTCTTGTAAAATGTTATTACCTTTAAAACCTTATTTGTTGCAGAAGCTTAATTTAAAACAGTGCGTAAACGTGATATTTTGAAAAACAGTTGTTGTTTTGGTGTTCTACTTCTAGCAACTATAAACATATAAATAAGATTCCAAATTTAAAACCCAGAAATTAGAAAGGCCTCATTACAACCCAAAAATAATAAATAAGGAAAATAAAATCCAAAGCAAGTTTAAATGTGTGGCCAGCTCCAAGTCCCTTGCAGCTCCGAACCATCTATGTATGAGGATTACCTGCACAGTTAAACAGTTGGGTGAGTTTGCAAAACTTAGTGTGCACCTCAAATAACAATAGCGATCAATCAGATTAGTGTGGGCATGGCCCGTCTCAGAAGTAGTGTCCAACTGGGCCTAAGCCCATTACAGAATAGATGTAGTGTGGGCCTTAGCCCTAAATAGAACAGAATCAGAATAATCAAGCATGCAAAAACCCTATCCATCTAGCCT
Source organism: Gossypium rotundifolium (assembly GCA_025506655.1). Classification (NCBI taxonomy): domain Eukaryota; kingdom Viridiplantae; phylum Streptophyta; class Magnoliopsida; order Malvales; family Malvaceae; genus Gossypium; species Gossypium rotundifolium. The sequence continues at coordinate 68,695,473 of CP106731.1, read as the reverse complement.
CTACACACCAGCTCCGTCTAACCGTACACACCATGTGGGGGTTGTAATAGCCTGATTTAGGGCCTAGTCGGGATAGTGGTGCGAGGCCACGAACCCGAGGTGAAATTATGAGTTTTCAGGTTTATGCCATGTTTGCATGCTAGTATGAAAGTTTTGTAAAGCAATTTTATTAAGTTGAGGCCAATTGGTCCAAAAAGGACTAAATTGCAAAAGTTTCTAAAATATGAGTTTCTAGAAGCTTTTTATATGAAATAGCTAAAGATTAATAATTGTGAGTCCTTAAGCAGTAATTTTCCCAAAATTTAATTTTTGGACAAAATGGCCTTAAGAGACTATTATGGTAATTTTTAAGAGGAAGGGCATTTTGGTCATTTGGCCTCATCAGTGATTAAAATAGGAAAAAATGAGAAAAATTCACTAATCTTCTTCCTTGTTGTTGCTGAAAATTTAGAGACACCATAGCTAGGGTTCTTCATTTTTTTCAAGCTCATAGTAAGTTCATCTTAGCCCCGTTTTAATATTCTTCTTATTTTTGAAGTTCTCGTATTATGAATTAGCTAATTTTAGCTATAAAATGAGCTAAGATGCATGTTCAAAAATCTACCCTTTAATGACATGCTTGTTAAATGATGTTTTATGGAAGTTTAAGAGAGTTTGATGTTAGATAAACATCTTTTCCTTAATTAATTTCATGAAAAATGGTAGTAGGGACCATTTTGTAACAGTTATAAAATTGGTCATACCTACTAGAAATAGTGAGAATTGATGATTGTTATAGAAGAGAAAATGATTCAGTTGAGCATGAAGTTTAAGAAAGTTGCATGAAAATCATTTTACAAGAATTGGGGCAAAAGTGCAAATATTAGAAAGTATAGGGGCAAAATAGTAATTTTGCCAAAGTGTGAGTTATGAGTCAATTTAGTCAATATGGTTATTAAATGATCTATATATGATTGTAGATCAAGAAAAACGAAGCCCGGAATCAAAATCGAGGTAAGAACAAAGTCAAGGACTAAATTGCGCATTTATATACATTTTGTATATTGAGGTAAGTTTGTATGATTTTTAAGCTTTATGATTATTATCATTAAATTGCTTAATATAATGTACAATAATTTTATGAAATGATCATGTTATGTTCAAGCAAGTTATCATGTAAGTCTAAGGCAAGCTTGGCATTGATCAAGTTATCATGTAAGTCCAAGGCAAGCTTGGCATTGATCAAGATATCATGTAAGTCCAAGGCAAGCTTGGCATTGATCAAGATATCATGTAAGTCCAAGACAAGCTTGGCATTGATCAAGTTAGCAAGCAAGTTATCATGTAAGTCCAAGGCAAGCTTGGCATTGATCAAGATATCATGTAAGTCCAAGGCAAGCTTGGCATTGATCAAGTTAGCAAGCAAGTTATCATGTAAGTCCAAGGCAAGCTTGGCATGGATCAAGATATCATGTAAGTCCAAGGCAAGCTTGGCATTGATCAAGTTAGCAAGCAAGTTATCATGTAAGTCCAAGGACTCAAGCTTGGCATTGAGTATGTTATTTAGAACAAGACTTCATATAAGTCCATGTCAAGACATGGCCTTGAAACCAAGATGAGATAACCCATGTAAGACCATGTCTAGGATATGGCTTTGGCATCATATTATGTGGGAAGAGATTTAGTATCCTCGATTTTTCATAGAAATTCATCGGGCAAATGAGCAAGCTAAAAGAAGATAGCAAGAAAGCTAAGAAAGTAAAGTTAGTATCAAGATGAAGTTAGATGAAGTTAAGTATTATTCATGTTGTGAATGAGAAAGTAGATATCATGATTATTGTTATTATAGTATACTGATCAATGTGATCAAGTGATACAGGTATCATGGTTACCTTACAAGTATGATAATAGTAAGTATCATGAGACATGTAAGAATCTATATGAGTAAGTAAGCTCTTTAGCCGAAATTCATGATACCATTGTTTATGTGAAATGGTTTATATTAAGCAATGATGATGCTAAGAGTTGTTACATGCAAACTTACTAAGCTATATGCTTACATTATGATTCTTTCTTTCTATGCGATCCACCAAGCTAACTCGTGGATCATTAAAGTCGGAGCTCGTAACACACTATCAACTCTTATTTTGGTATAGCCAAGTTACTTTACTAAGTATGGAATGTATAGGAAACATTCATTTTGTTGACATGTTTTAAGAAGGGCCTTGGTAAAGGCTGTCAAGTTTATTATTCTTTTGTATATGGGTAAGTGATTGGCCAAATTTGACTAAGCATGTATGTTTATTGAGATCAATGAAGCATGTAGTATTATTCATAAAATTGAGTTGTTATTGCACCGTTGAATTGTGTATGTATATGATCTTCATTTCAGGGTGGCTAACGGCTTGGTAAATAGCCTGTAAGTGCCCACACGGTTGGACACATGGGCGTGTGTCAAGACCGTGTTAACCCTGCACCTTAGTATTATTAATCAGAATAGGCCACGGGCAAATCCCACGGCTATGTGTGTATGCCATGTAAGACACATGATTTGGACATAGGCGTGTTCCCAGATCGTATTGATTTAGTCAGTATATCAAGGATTAGCACACGGTCTAAGCCCACGGGCGTGTCATGGCTGTGTGAAATTAGTCAGTAGCCTCCCAATGTTGAAAGACAGGGTGTGTCTAAGCCGTGTGAAAACAGTCAGTAGCTCCCCATGGTTTGAGGGCATGGGTGTGCTTAAGGATACACGGGCGTGTTCCAAGTCACACAGGCATGTGAACTCTGCTTAAAAAAATGATTTAATTGATTTAGTTCCAAAAGTTTTTAGACACGAGTTTAAGGCCTCGTAGGCCCTTGTAACGTATGTGTTGACTAAGAAAGCGAAGTTTTTAACTCGGAACGAAATTTTATAGCTCGTAAGTACATGTATAAGTGAGCTCAAGCATGGTTATGTCTCGTATCCAAACCTAACCTCGATCTTGGGTACGAGGTGTTACAGGGATATAGTATCAACCCACCCATCCCTACACACCACATAATAGTACGATCTGACACTAAATGTAATTTACATGAGAGTCGCTGAACGATAGGCTAATAGCCATCGTAAATATGCAAGTGATCTTGCCGTAATGTAATACTTCCTTCAATAACATAACCCAACCCCATGCAACATAATATCACATGAATGCAATCATATCATAAATAGCATACAATAACAATCATATAACATGTAGGGGCATTTTAGTCATTTTGCCGTTAGGGGCATAATGATCATTTTACCCTGTGGGGTATTTTAGCCATTTTACAACCTTCTCGAAAGTCTACAGTCGCCTCGAGGGACACAGATAACATATATCGTCAAAATGGTGTAATTGGGCCCAAAGCCCAATACTCGACCCAAGTGGGTTTATGTGGCCCACTAAGCCCAAAACTGCCTTTGGCCATGTGATCGACATGGCCGGCTCATTATTTCCTATCCAACCAAAAATTTTACTCGTGTAGGGCCCACAGGCCCATTAGGCCCACTCGGCCCATTTTGGACCATTTGGCTCCAAAAACGACCTAAGCCCATGAGAACGTTCATGGTGGCCTCTACAGACTAACGCCTATGTTCGTGAGCTCGGTTCACCACACACACAATCGCACGCTCGTGTGGCAACTGTTATCATACTTTTGACTTTTCGGCATTCCGGCATTTGCTGATCTACGGTTTGGGTGGTATGTGTACACACCTTGTTTACGAAAAGTGTCGAAGTCCATGACCACAAACCTTGACTGACTGAGTGTGATTTCAACCCACCTAAAACGTTAACAAAAATTGCTAACAACCTCCTTGGTGGTTATATGCACATTAAGCGGATTCATTACTCATGTTGCTTAAATTTGTGGTTTGAATCCACATATATTGGCCTATGGAAAACGCAAATCCTAAAGTGAGAAAAAGGCATTCGGCCAATACCAACCCAAGATAACATAATCTAGTTTGGATCAGTCATAACAAACAGCATTACCTTTGGTCAAGAATAGGAAAAAAGGTTCCAATCGTATCTGTAGCGCTAGAGGACTCCTTCACTCCTCGAGTATTACTTAAACCCGAATGAACACCATAACCAAGAAAAAAATATAAGAATCGGCATTAGAGAAAAAGAGGAGCAAAGCCAACAAATAGAGACATTGAGACTTATCGATCAATATTTAGCCAACAAAAACCAATTGAATGAAAGGGAAAAGAGGATAGGATCGAGAGAGAGAGAGAGAGAGAGAGAGGGAGAGTAGGAGAGAATCGTCAATAAAGGACTTGGGAAAAGATTGATAAAGCAAGACAATATTTGGCTACAAGGGAGAAAGATGTTTGGTTACACAAACCGAATGTAAGTAACGGCAAAGTACCAATAATATCCAAGAGGAGAAAAGTGAGGGAGAGAGAAGAAATTGATCAAGCAAAGCATGAAAATGGAGAGCAAAACCAGAACTTGGCGAAATCCCAAAATGAGAATGACCAATTACTAATACCTAGCCGAATTTTACCCCAAAAGAACTCCCCAATTTTGTTCAGCCTTCTACACACTAAATTTCCCCAACACCCCTTCGCAACCGAAACACTAAGTGCGAATTTGAACCCGGCAAGACTCTTCTCTAGATTCGAACTTGCTTGATTTTCTCCTTAATTTCCTCCCATTCATCTCTTCAAATTCATCTAACAACCACCCCATTCAAATCTGTTTAAACTCTTGGTGTTTCAGTCAAACACAACTTCCTCCCAAGGCCACCAGCAAAAATAATCTCCATTTGCACAAGTAGGGATTTGAACCTCAAACCAAATAGCACACTCCACACGCCACTATCCACTAGACCAGCAGGCTCTTTGTGTCATACTTTACCAAATTTTATTTATAACCCTACTAACCAAAAATAGGGGTTTTATTCACTTAAAACAAAAATGTTTCTAAAGCCCAGGTTTGAACCCAAGACTTCTTCAACACTCCCAAACACTCCTAATCACTTAGCCATCAAAGTAAACAATCAATTGTGATAATTCTTGCACACATAATGTAACATCCTAAAAAGGCCTATGCATTTTCGGTTTAATTGTACGAAATGACATGTCTTATGTGTTATGAATGTATTTTGAACATTTTTGGAAACCTGGGAATGTTTAGAAATGTTAAGTTAAAATAGGAAAGTGAACATTTTGGAAACCTAAGTAAAATAGGAAAGTGGACATTTTGGAAACCTAAGTTAAAGAGGAAAGTGAACATTTTGGAAACCTAAGTTAAAGAGGAAAGTGAACATTTTGGAAACCTAAGTTAAAGAGGAAAGTGAACATTTTGGAAACCCAAGTAAAAGAGGAAAGTGAACATTTTGGAAACTAAGTTAAGGTGGCCAAGGTGGCCTAAGAAAATTAATAGGAAGGATTTGACACACAAACAGGCTTGTCAAAGTGGCTTGAAGGCACCACTTAAAAGCCCAGCAAGTGACGCCACAAGCTTGTGTATTTGGGCCAGGGATCGAGTCACTTGGGAAGCAAATAAAGAATTTTATTTTGCTTCTAGAAGCAAAAAAGGTGGACGGCACAAGGAACCTAAGTGAAGAATTTAATTCTCTTTAAAATTCGCTAAATAGGTGGATAAATGATGGATAATTATTGTTAATTTTATTAGGAGATAAGAGATAATTGAGGGATTAAGTCTATTATTGAATAAGGTGATAATTAAAAGATAAAAATTTATCACATAAGATGAGTGGTGGCCAAGTAGGGGACTCTAGCCTAGGAATTTCGACAATAGAAGGAAAATAAGGCCATTCTTCATTCATTCTTTTCTCTTCAAGGAAGCCTCTGCCAAAATTCTCTAGCAAATTTCTCCATTCTTTTCTTTCTTTCCTCTACTGAATTCTTTCTGCAGTTATTCTCTTCTTCTCTTTTCTTTTCTTCTTCTATTACAAACACAATCAAAAGCTGAAGGTACCAATAGCCCTAGCCGATTTCTCACTAAGCCTCAAGAACCGAAATTGTGATACATATTAGGGCCATAGCCGAATAGTGCTAAGGGTTCAAGCAGTAAGGGTAAGATTAGGTTCGATTCTCATTCTATTTCGTTTAAGCCTGTCGAAATTAAGATACTAATACCCTCAATATATTATTGTCGAAACCTTGAAGAGATCTTTCGGGATTTACTAAGTGTCGACTACAAGGAATGAGAAGTTCTTTTACCGAAGGTACACCGTAGGCCGTGTGTTCCATAGTTATTCGGTGAGTTTCGAGATTTAAGATTCACAAGGTAAGTACCCATAGCATTCGGCCAAGGCTTATTTTAGTGTTTGATCTATCTTTTATTATCTTAAAAGCCAAAAACTAATATGTTAATAGGATCTAGAGTTGGCCGAATACAAGGAAGGAGCATAAGCAAAGTTTCAGGATTTGAGAATTTCAAGGTAAGTGTACTTACATATTCAGCCAAGGCCCAATCTTAAGTACTTAGATCTATTTGTTTTAACCGAAAACTAACTGATTCAAGGGATCTAGTGAGTAGCCAATTTTAAAGGGAAAGAATACAAGTTTCCGGGATTTGATTTTTTTTTTTTTAATTCAATCGGCAACAAAGTAAGTTTTAGTGCACAAATCCTACTAGGATTTGGTTTTATGACCGAATGAGTTTTTTCATTAAACCTTTAATATGGGCCGAATGTAGGGAGTTAAAGATCTAAGGCAGTAGATCAAATTTCGGGATTTCAAGTGAAATTGTTAAGCGAATCAAGTGTGTACCCTACACTACTTTTAATAAGATTCTTGGCTATAATAAATATATGCATGTTTATAAGAATGTGAATATCTCTAAGGTACCGTGTTACGGTACAAAGTACTCAGGTACGTTTCCTACTCCTACTAGTATTACGAAATATGTTATATTTACCATGTGAAAAGTGACATAAATGTGAATTTAAGTATGATATACATGATATGAATAATATGGGGCATTTGGGTTATGTGAAAAAAGGGAAGTGGAAGTGGTGACTTCGGTCTCACTATCTAAATGTGGTGACTTCGGTCACATTATCTGAATATAGTAACTTCGGTTACATTATCTGGATGTGGTGTCTCATGACACAATTATTTAATCTGGTGGCTATGCCACAAATTATATGGGCGATGAGCACATCGACTGCAACGACTGCCTTCGATGGAGTGTAGCGGATGGAGGGTTGACTTAGTAGTCCCCACGGTGTGCAGGTTGGTACGGGGATGTGTAGCGGATGGTATCTAGGTGTGGGTTCGGGATTGTATCATTATTATTATGTGAACATGATATGTATGGTATGCCTAAATCTATTAAATTTTAGTGTTGGTTACACATTGAGTCTGTTGACTCACCCGTTGTGGGAATATGTTTTAGGTGATGAACAGTGATGGACCGGGACGGCAGAACTTGTGGTGGCCATGCTCAGCTTGAAGTTTTATTTAATTTGGACATTTTATTTTATTTGAGTACTCTACAATTTTATTTTGGGTTTCATTTTATGTAATAAGGCCATAGTAATGATTTTATTGTTATTTTATTTACTACGTTACGAATTCAGGTTATTTAAAGATTAAGTCAATTTAATTTAAAATAAACTTTAAATGTTTTGTCACCTGAAATAATTGGACTTTCAATATAAAAATAAACTTGTTTTCAACTCGAGCCCAACCCACTACAAACTATCTTCAAAAACACGCAGTTTTCAAAGTAACAAAAGAATTTTGAACCAGTTTACATCGAGGAACATACCAGATCCGGTCCAGGCTTGTGGGCCGGGTGTGGGGTGTTTTAATTTGATATCAGAGCACAATTTTAAACTCTCGACCTGTGGTCTAAGGCCCAAAACATTTTCAAATCGAGCCCAAATGAGTTTTATGGAAGTATTTCTGAAAATAGGCAGGTTTGATGGCATGGCGCCTAAGTCTCCGACCCGCAGTCCACCAGGTAAGTACCCTTAACCATCTGTGTGATTATGCGATTCATAGAAGGGTAGAAAAGGAATGGAACGTAGAATAGAATGATAGGTACTTGAACCCTAGGACTAGTCTACCCCAACTACTACATAACACTTAAATGCCTAACTAAACAAACCTATGGCTAAGTCAACCGAGTTAGGGTGTGGTAACAACTGTGCACATGTCTAGGATTGGATCCAGAAGAGCCTGGTATTTAAGCAGCCCTAGTGACTCACCTCCTCTTCACAGGAATCCTACCTGGTGCGTAGCTTCGGTTCACCCTAACCCAGAGGACTTAGTGGGTGTGGCAACCCCTGTGCGCATGCCTAGGAATGGTTTCAGTGGGAGCTTGGTACTTAAGCAGTCCATGTGACTCACCTCCTCTCCACTCAAATCCTACCTGGTGCGTAGCTTTGGTTCACCCTGACCAAGAAGACTCGGTCATAGGCTAAATCCAAATAACTAAAACCCGAAAGGGAACTAGCCATGTTTTTCTTTTATATAAGAACCCTAATTTTAAAACTCTTAAAATCATTTCTCTTTAATTCGTGGAAACTATCTTTTCTACATAATTTTCTGAAAAACTTTTGATTTATAAAATTACAAAAATACCCAGTGGTAAAATTATAAAATGCCCTTGGTTTATAAAAATGTCTAAAATACCCACATTTTTAATCAACACTATCATTATTTTATAACAAGTCCAAAACCCTTATTTGCAAATTATCAAAAATACCTTGATTTTTGGAAAATTACAAAATTGCCCTAACTTACCAAAATTTCCAAAATGACCGATTTCCAAAATTTTTGCAACTTCATCGCTTTGGAAAATAAATTTCTCAAAAGAACCTCAAAGTTTTGCAAATTTTGAAATATCCTGAATTATTAAACTTTACAAATCTACCCTGGTTTATTACCAAAATACCCCCGAAATTCAAATTTTTGAAATACCCCTGGAATTTCCAAAATTATCGAAAAGCCTCGGGATTTTAAAATTTCCAAAATACTTTTTCACAAAATTACCAAGGAACCCTATTTGACAAATTACGAAAATACCCTTGTGGGACAAATTACACAAATACCCCCTGGGTAGTGGAAAAACAACAATAATGAAAACTACAACATTTCTCTGAATGAACGGAAGTTCATAATTGATTCAAGGATGTATGAATGTGAAGACTATATGCATGTATGAATACGAAAGAACCACTCTTAAAATTCTTTTCATAAAACTTTGTCATGGATAATCAGTGGAATAAAGGCTAATTTATAAAATTTCTTAATTAGATTAAAGCGCAGTCGTTAGGAATGAGTTCTAGAGGACGCGATCGTCAAGGACGCAGTAGAGAAAGAATAATTGTGTCAGAACCCGTTAGATCGGGTCAAGGGTCTGACAATGAGTTACCACCGCCACCACCACCCCAACTATTGGTGTCGAAAGCGAAAGCTCGACGGGGATGATATCAGATCGCAGTCGTCTTGAGTTTTGGAAATAGGTGGTGGCGCGGTGGAAATCGGAGCTCGTAAATTTGTACCGAGCGACTCGAGCCAACTGAGTTGAGGTGTTCCGTGGGGTGTCTGGTGTGGCACCCAATACGGCTGAATACTGGTTGGAGGTGACCGAGCGCATTATGGATGAGCTCGATCTGACCCCGGAGGAGAAGTTGAAAGGAATGGTGGCACTACTACGAGATAAAGCGTATCAATGGTGGTTAACAGTGAGGGATGGTAACACTGCTGAGGATCTGACCTGGGAGTATGCTAAGGAGGCATATCAGAAAAAGTATGTGGGGACCAGATATATTGATGAGTAGAGGAAAGCTTTGCTGGGGCTGGTTCAAGGAAACAAGTCGGTAGCAGCGTATGAAGCTGAATTTCTGAGGTTAAGCCGATATGCTCGAGGAGTAGTGGCTACAGAGCATGAGTGGTGTGTGCGGTTCGAAGATGATTTAAGGGATAACCTCAGGTTATTGATAGCTCCACATTAGGAGCGAGAGCTTTTCGCGTTGGTAGAAAAGGCTAAGGTAGCCGAGGGAATCAATAACTCGGTTAAGCAGAACTCTGATAGGAATAGACCCAAGAGGGATTATGAGTCATCAGGATCATCGGGAAATGTCCAGAAAAGGCCCAGAGCTGATGGGCCGTGGGGTCAGCAAGTTGGTACAGGACGGCAGTATCGTCCTTGTGATCATTGTGGAAAGAAGCACTTAGGGGAGTGCTGGAAAAAGACGGGAGGATGTTTTAGGCATGGGTCCAAGGACCATATGCTCAAAGATTGTCCTAAGAAACCAGATGAAAGTCGATCAGCAGCTCAGAATGTTAATCAGGTTGGTAGAGGTGGACAGCAGCCTCAACGAGGTCGTGATCTTAACCATGGAGGAAATGGTTCCGGCCGTGGTCGTGGAGCACCAAGTGGAGGTGCTGAAGGTTCTGATGCAAGGCAACCAAGGTTGGTTTATGCAGTTGGCCGTCACGAGGAGAGTGATGTGCCAGATATGACAACGGGTAAGTTTTTTATTTCCAGAATGCCTTTATTGCCCTGTTTATTATAAAGCTAGTTCATTCTTGTATTTCTAGTGAATGGTATGAAACCCTGGATGTGAACTTTGGAATTGTGCATAGGTGATGTGTTAGTTTTAAGATCAAACTGCGCAGCAATAGTGTAGTGTGGTGAGTTAGGATGTACGATTATTTAAGTAATTTCGAGGATGAAATTATTTTTAAGGGGGGTAGAACTGTAACATCCTGAAAAGGGCCTATGCATTTTAGGTTTAATTGTACGAAATGACATGTCTTATGTGTTATGAATGTATTTTGAACATTTTTGGAAACTTGGGAATGTATGGAAATGTTAAGTTAAAATAGGAAAGTGAACATTTTGGAAACCTAAGTAAAATAGGAAAGTGGACATTTTGGAAACCTAAGTTAAAGAGGAAAGTGAACATTTTGGAAACCTAAGTAAAATAGGAAAGTGAACATTTTGGAAACCTAAGTTAAAGAGGAAAGTGAACATTTTGGAAACCTAAGTAAAAGAGGAAAGTGAACATTTTGGAAACCTAAGTTAAAAGAGGAAACTAAGGCAAGGTGGCCTTAAGAAAATTAATAGGAAGGATTTGACACACAAACAGGCTTGTCAAAGTGGCTTGAAGGCACCACTTAAAAGCCCAGCAAGTGACGCCACAAGCTTGTGTATTTGGGCCAGGGATCGAGTCACTTGGGAAGCAAATAAAAGAAATTTTATTTTTGCTTTTAGAAGCAAAAGAGGTGGACGACACAAGGGAACCTAAGTGCAGAGTTTAATTCTCTTTAAAATTCAGCTAAATAGGTGGATAAATGATGGATAATTATTGTTAATTTTATTAGGAGATAAGAGATAATTGAGGGATTAAGTCTATAATTGAATAAGGTGATAATTAAAAGATAAAAATTTATCACATAAGAAGAGTGGTGGCCAAGTAGGGGACTCTAGCCTAGGAATTTCAGCAATAGAAGGAAAATAAGGCCATTCTTCATTCATTCTTTTCTCTTCAAGGAAGCCTCTGCCGAAATTCTCTAGCAAATTTCTCCATTCTTTTTTTTCTTTCCTTTGCCGAATTCTTTCTGCCATTATTCTCTTCTTCTCTTTTCTTTTCTTCTTCTATTACAAACACAATCAAAAGTCAAAGGTACCAATAGCCCTAGCCGACTTCTCACTAAGCCTCAAGAACCAAAATTGTGATACATATCAGTATTATAGCCAATAGTGCTAAGGGTTCAAGCAAGAGTACCATTGAATTCTTCAGTAAGGGTAAGATTAGGTTCAATTCTCATTCTATTTCGTTTAAGTCTGTCAAAATTAAGATTCTAATACCCTCAATATATTATTGCCGAAACCTTGAAGAGATCTTTCAGATTTACTAAGTGTCACTACAAGGAAGGAGAGTTCTTTTCCGAAGGTACACCATAGACCGCGTGTTCCCTAGCTATTTGGTGAGTTTCGGGATTTAAGATTCACAAGGTAAGTACCTATAGCATTCGGCCAAGGCTTATTTTAGTGTTTGATCTATCTTTTATTATCTTAAAAGCCAAAAACTAATATGTTAAAAGGATCTAGAGTTGGTCGAATACAAGGAAGGAGCATAAGCAAAGTTTCGGGATTTGAGAATTTCAAGGTAAGTGTACTTACATATTCGGCCAAGGCCCTATCTTAAGTACTTAGATCTATTTGTTTTAACCGAAAACTAATTGATTCAAGGGATCTAGTGAGTAGTCGATTTCAAAGGGGAAGAATACAAGTTTTCGGGATTTGATTTTTTTTTAATTCAATCGGCAACAAGGTAAGTTTTAGTGCACAAATCCTACTAGGATTTGGTTTTATGATCGAATGAGTTTTTCATTAAACTTTTAATATGGGCCAAATGTAGGAAGTTAAAGATCTAAGGCAGTAGATCGAATTTCGGGATTTCAAGTGAAATTGTTAAGCGAATCAGGTGTGTACCTTACACTACTTTTAATAAGATTCTTGGCTATAATAAATATATGCATGTTTATAAGAATGTGAATATGGCTAAGGTACCGTGTTATGGTACAAAGTACTCAGGTACGTTTCCTACTCCAACTAGGATTACGAAATATGTTATATTTACCATGTGAAAAGTGACATAAATGTGAATTTAAGTATGATATGCATGATATGAATAATATGGGGCATTCGGGTTATATGAAAAATGGGAAGTGGAAGTGGTGACTTCGGTCTCACTATCTAAATGTGGTGACTTCGGTCACATTATCTGAATGTGGTAACTTCGGTTACATTATCTGGATGTGGTGTCTCATGACACAATTATTTAATCTGGTGGCTATGCCACGAATTATATGGGCGATGAGCACTTCGACTGCAGCGACTGCCTTCGATGGTGTGTAGCGGATGGAGGGTTGACTTAGTAGTCCCCACGGTGTGCAGGTTGGTACGGGGATGTGTAGCGGATGGTATCTAGGTGTGGGTTCGGGATTGCATCGTTATTATTATGTGAACATGATATGTATGGTATGCCTAAATCATTAAATTTTAGTATTGGTTACACATTGAGTCTGTTGACTCACCCTGTTGTGGGAATATGTTTGTGATGAATGTTGATGGACCGGATGGTAGAACTTGTGGTGGCCATGCTCACTTGAAGTTTTATTTAATTTGGACATTTTATTTTATTTGAGTACTCTACAATTTTATTTTGGGTTTCATTTTATGTAATAAGGCCATAGTAATGATTTTATTGTTGTTTTATTTACTACGCTATTTAATTCAAAGTTATTTAAAGATTAAGTCAATTTAATTTAAAATAAACTTTAAATGTTTTGTCACCTGAAATAAATGGACTTTCAATATAAAAATAAACTTGTTTTCAACTCGAGCCCAACCCACTACAAACTATCTTCAAAAACACACAGTTTTTAAAGTAACAAAAGAATTTTGAACCGGTTTACATCGAGGAACATACCAGATCCGGTCCAGGCTCGTGGGCCGGGTGTGGGGTGTTTCACATAAACTTTTATGTGTAGCTTCCTAGCGGCTCCCATGCACAAGGCCCAATCCTACTAGGCTCAAATTCAGGACGTTACATACAATAGAATTTAACAACATTTATTTATTTATGAACTTACCTCGAATAACGACAGATGAAATTGACTACTCGACTACTTTCGACTTCCCCCGATATAATTCTGATTTCTTTCGTTCTTCATATAAATAAATTCAAATTTAACTAATTTAATCACATATTCATTCAATTTAATCCACAAGCACATAATTAGACCTTTTTACACTTTAGCCCTTATAATTTCACACCTTTTCATTTTAGTCCTTATTTCACAAAACACAAAATATTCAAAATTTAACCACTATAGCTTGGCCGAATCTTACTATAGTTCATCTAAGTCCACACATTTCATTTATTTCACATTTTAGTCTTTCAAAATATTATTTTCACAATTTAGTCCAAATTACTCAAATTCATCAAAAATCCAAAGACAAAACATATCAATCTATCACTTATATTTTATTTTACATCTTCAAACAACAAAACCACAAGCTATGAACAATGGCAATTCACAAAATCATCATCAAATTCTAAAATTAAAACATGTGCTTTGTAGTACTCAAAGCAATGATCACAAAAACGTAAAAATTATCAAAAATCGAACAAAAATCATACCTTAATCAAGCCAAAACCTTAGCCGAACCCTAGATATGTTTTTCTTTTCTTTTTCTTTGTATTTTCGACTAGATGAACAATTTATGGCTTAATTTATGTTTTTGTTTTATTTAATATAAACTTATTAATCAATTTACACATTTAACCTTTTTATTAATAAATAAACTTTATATATATCAAGGACATTAATGTCCATTATAAAAAAAATGGTTTAATTACCTCATAAAGCCACCATATTCACAAACCAACTCAATTTAAACATATTAGCATATAGATTGTCACTTTTTCATTTTACGCGATTAAGTCCTTTTGTCAAATTAAGCACACAAACAGTAAAATTAAATCACGAAATTTTCACACATATTAATTCACAAATTATAAACACAGAAAATAATATTTAAATATTTTTTTGACTCGAATTTGTGGTCTCGAAACCACTGTTCTGACTAGGGTCTTAATCGGACTGCTTACAGTGGCATTATCATTCCTCGATGAATCAGTAGCAAAATGCTCCAACATTCCATAACATAACAAAGCCTTTGACAATTTTTAGCACCACAAACTCAATCATTATCATTGTCGAAGCCTTTGACAATCACGGGAAATTCCTCGAGCAATCACTCACAGTGCTCACAACTCAGCACCTCAAACTCTATAGTCAAGCCTCTTAAACTACCAACTGAAACTATTGGTTGACGATCTTGCATTCCATTTGGTATATCAATCTCGCAGGTACTCTTTAGGGATCACAAGGTTCTCTAATTCCTTTGGACATTAAATGCAAACTATAGGTTCCAACTCGCTATCTTATAATACGAAGATATTTGGGTTTCTTCTATAATCCCCTTAATTGTTGAACCATATTCATTCATTCTGATAGATCAGCAAATTCTTTTATCTTTAACTCCACCAATTGAGTTCTAAGTTCATTTTGCAACCCATGCAGAAAATGTTTACAGCTTGCTTCTTCAGTCGGTGATCGTGTGTCTATCGAGTTTTAAAATTTATAATGAATGAGATCGAACCTGGAAACTAACTCTGACAATGATTTAAAGGCAAGTGTACCTATCAAACAGTAGTATAGTTAGGCAAGACCGGATTATCGAACCCAAAGGAACTAAAAGTACTAATACTTACTTTCTTTTTATTATTTAGCCTAGAATAAAGTGAAGTTGTTTTAATCTAAATTAACGACTACTAACCTAAAGATGCAAAGACAAAAGAACAAATTGGGAATTAACTTGAAGAAAAACTCAGTTGATAAGGACGATACCCTTAGGAAGAATCCACATCGACTTCACTTTTTATTTAACACTGAATCATATGATTTATTCACTTAGTTTGATCCGTAAGACTCCCTAACATATATTAAACCATCTCTCGAGGCGAATAACGTCTAACCCTAGGTTAATTAGTGGAACTCTCATTCTCTTATAATAACCCCCTAGAATAGCAGTAAATCGATCTATGGACTCCCATATTAGGTTTCATCCTAATCCGAAAAAGTCTTGTCACCCTATCTCTATGTAACACCCCAAACCCGATCAACACACCACGACCGAATCTGGCATGCTACGGAGTGAAAACCTTTTTAAACCAAAAGTTTGTCGGATAATTTTCTTAGAAAACCCTTTCGTAGTATGAAAAGATTAGAAATCCTTGTTTAAGATGATTTTGAAATCGTGTGACGGCTGCTTTAAAACTCATGCTTGAAAATCTACTTATTATTGCAAGTTTTAAAAAATATACAAGTTACCTTTGTTATCATCTTATAAGTGGTGTTACCCGATGGCGCCATTTAAAAACCCGAAGGAGTTATAATTTTGAAAACATTGCTTTTTACCGGTTAATTTAACAAGTCCATATATCCAACATAGGTATAATATAATCAAAATAAAAGCAAATAATAAAAACCGAAAATAATACTTAGCGGCCTTATTACAAAACCCAAAACCAAATTTAAAGAAAAGTAATAAAATCGAGATAGCGGTTTAAAGTCAAAACCAAACTAAGATGCATGGCCACCTCGAGTCCTCCTCGGCTACATATCCGCGATCTTTGCCTCATCTGCAAAATATAAGGGAAGGGGTGAGTCACCGAGACTCAGTGTATAAATCCCCAACCCAATAGTTCAAGCACTTACACATATCATCAGTAAACATGCAAATCATGCAACCCATATCCTAACCATCCAGTCTCCTTTATCTACCCCAAATGGTCAAAACCACTGGTGAACGAAGTCACAAATCAAGTGATGGGGCCAACCCATCGTGTGGTCAAAACCACTGATGACAATCCCGTAATAATCATGTGGGGCCAACCCACTGTGGTACCAAACCACTGGGATGAGTCACAATATCCATTTGTGGTCAAAACCACTGATGATTGTAATCACAAATATCATAAGTGTGGTCAAAACCACTGGTGGTCAAAACCACTGGGACTAGTCACAAATAATAATAGTGTGGTCAAAACCATCGATGACAAATCCAAATAAATCATTCCCCTCCTCTCATCAATCCCATCATCATGTCCATATCATACGTGTCATAATATCATGTATCATGCAATAACGCATAGCATAGCATATAACAATAACATGATGATGTATATCAAAAATCACATAACAGGGGACTTACCCGGAATCCAAACTCATACCCACAAGGCATAATCACCGATTTCATTGGCTATAACAGTAACATAATGGGCATATTATACTAATAAAGTGTGTAAGCATTACACACCTGGCTATCCGTAAATCTAAGTGAATCCTGAAACTATGCAAACTAATGAGATCCAGAACGTTGCTCCCTCCTTAAAGTTGATTTGGTTTCCCACCAAATCCCGAAACTACATAATGAACCCCCTTGCAATCGGCCACACACTGATGCACATAAACGATTAGCCTTCAGCTTTTGAACGATTGAGAGACGGATCTTGAAATGTTAAAACCTTACCTAGATCGACCACCAAACCCCATAGATTCATCAGATTCGCTATGCTCCTCCCTACAATCGATTTTAACACAACACTTAGAATCCATAGGCCATTCGGCCATAACATAAATCCTGAAACCACATGAGTTAGTCGCCCCTTACCTTAATGACTGATTCGGCTTCTATACACCAAAGGTCGGCACCCTTTATTGGTGTTAGGGGTTTCGGCTACCACATAAGAATAAATTAAGGTCTTGATTCCTAGCGATTGAAGGAGTATCAAAAGGAAGGCAAAAGAGATTTGGCATTACCCAAATCGATCAAGAAGAAAAGATGAAGAAATTACTCACTAGTAGATTCGGCAAAGAGAACCAACGAAGATATGAATGTCGGCACTTGAGATGATAAAAAGAAAGCGCAAGAAGAGAGAGGTTTATAAGCAAAGTATTCGGCCAAGAGGAGAACAACAAGGTTTCGGCTTAAGTGATGGGTTGATTTGGGAAAGATGGCGAAGAGAAGAGAAGTGGAAGGAGATAGATTCGGCAATGGGTTTGAGAGAAAAGAAAGAATTAAATAGAAAGAAAAATGGAGGAGAAAATGTGAGGGTAGGTTTCGGCTTTGAACAAAATAGGAAGAAGAAGTGCACAAGAGGTGGATTCGGTAATGGGCTAACCAAAGAGAACCGAAAAGAAAAGAGAGAGAATGGATACCATGTTCGCTTTTCAAATAAAATGCACAAAAGATTCGGCCAATTACAAGAGTTGTCGAAAAAGGAAGAAAGCAAAAAGGGCAATTGATGGTTCGACTTTGACACAAAACGAAAAGAGAAGACCCTCTCCTCACTAGCCGAAATACCCCCTTAACCCACCATAGACATTCGGCCACCACCTAAAGGCTCCCCAAACCGACTACACTTCCTCCCCCCTAGAGTTCAAATCGGCCAACCTCTCCAAAGCTCTCCCATCCACTCATTCAAATAAATTTGAATGAGTCAACCACCAAATTTTTCTCCCGCCTATCCATTTCAAATTGGTTGACTCAATCATCATCTATCCACGAGAGTCCCATCTGAGCACACCTCTTCTTGCCTGTGGCATCAAAAAATAAATGAGCAGAAAAGGATTTCTGCAGCTCGAACCAAAGTCCTCCTTGCTTCTTGTGGCGTCACCTCCCTTGTGACTTAAGTGGCACCTCCTTGGCACTTTACCAAGGCACTTCTTGTGTCTAAAACCTCAAATTAATTCTTTTAACCCCTATTTCCCCTAGCTTCTTTCTCTTAAGTGCTAAACAAAAATTTTGGCCATAACTCAGATTCAACCCGGTCATGCATGACCCCAAAACATGCCAAACAAACCCAGCTGACACCACATCACATGCAAACACACTCAAAATGCAGAGACCCTATTTTAATGATGTTACAGTTCTACCCCTTAAAAATAATTTTGGCCTCAAAATTACCTGATCAAAAGAGTTAAGGGTATTACTGTCGCATCACATCCTCTAGTTCCCATATGGCCTCCTCCGTACCATGGTTCCGCCATAACATTTTCACCAAGGGAACTGACTTCCTATGCAAGACCTTGACATCCCGATCCAAAATCTATATCGGTTCCTCTTCGAATGATAAGTCTGAGCTCACCTCAGTCTCCGTAACTGGCACAACGTGTGATGAATCTGATCGATAGCGCCTAAGCATCGAAACATGGAAGACATCGTGAATCTGACTTAACTCTACTGGCAACTCGAGCTGATAAGCTACCGGTCCCACTCCCTCAACATCGTATACGGCCCGATAAACCTAAGGCTTAGCTTCCCTTTTCGCCCAAATCTCAACACTTTCTTTCATGGCGATACCTTTAGAAAAACCTTATCACCCACTGTATACTCTATATCCCTGCGTTTAAGATCGACGTAAGACTTCTGCCTGTCCGACTCTTTCTTAAGACGAGCCCGAATCACCTTAACCTTATCCTTAGCTTCAGCCACCAACTCTGGACCCAACATCTGCCATTTGCCCAATTTTGTCCAACAGGTAGGAGTACGACATTTCCGTCCATACAGTGCCTCATATGGTGCCATCTGGATACCCGCTTGATAACCATTGTTATAAGCGAACTTTGCCAATGGTAGATACTCCTCCCAACTCCCACTGAAATCTAGAACACAACCCCTTAGCATGTCCTCCAAAATCTAAATTACTATTTCAGACTGTCCATCGGATTGAGGGTGAAAAGCTGTACTGAGCTAAAATCTAACCTCGTTCCCAAAGCCTGATGTAAAGCCCTCTAGAATCTAGACGTGAACCTAGGATCCCTATCCGAGATAATTGACACTGGTACTCCATGCAACCTTACTATCTCGGCCACATAAAACTTAGCTAGCTTCTGAAGTGAATAATCAACCCTCACCAGTATCAAATGAGCTGATTTAGTCAAACGATCCACAATCACCCAGACTGAGTGCTTCTTACTAGGCATAAGGGGTAGCCCACTAACAATGTCCATAGTTATCCTTTCCCACTTCCACTAAAGAATCTTCTTCGACTGAAGTAAACCCGACGGTAGCTGATGTTCAGCTTTGACCTGCTGACACATCAGACACTTACCCACAAACTCGCCACTTCCGCTTTAGCCTCGCCACCGTAATCGCTTTCGCAAATCCTTAGTACATCTTGCTACCTCTAGGATGCATAGCGTATGGGCTGCTATGTGCATCCTAAAGAATCCTTTGCCTCAACTCGACGTCCTTCGGCATACAAGCTCTCCCTTGAAAACACAACACTCCATCGTGAGTCAAGCTGTAACCTTCCAAACTATTACTTTGTACTTGCAACCTCCGAGCATTCAAACACTCATCCACTAACTGTTTCTCCTTAATCTGCTCTACCCAAGTTGGCTTTACTTACAATTCCACCAACAAACTCCCATCGTCATACAGACTAAGATGAGCAAACATCGCTCGTAGGTCTGCGACCACCTTACGGCTCAACGCATCAGCTACTAAGTTAGCCTTGCCCGGATGGTACTTAATCGAGCAGTCGTAATCCTTCAACAACTCAATCCACCTTCGTTGTCTCAAATTTAAATCCTTCTGCGTCAAAAGATACTTAAAACTCTTGTGGTCTGTGTAGACTATTGACTTTTCTCCGTACAAATAGTGTCTCCATATTTTTAGGGCGAACACCACTGCCGCCAACTCCAGATCATGTGTCGGATAGTTAACCTCATGTGGTCTCAGTTGTCGAGATGCATACGCCACCACTTTCCTTCCTACATCAAACATCCCAATCCCAAGCATCACAAGAGACCGTGAATACATTTCCTACCTCAAAGTTATACCAAAATCGGAGCTTCCGTCAGAATCTTCCTCAACTTGTCGAAACTTTTCTGCTATTTCTCCGACCACACAAATGAAACTCATTTCCTTAATAACTTGGTCAATGGCACCGCAATCAGAGAAAATCCTTCCACAAATCTTCGGTAATACCCCGCTGCACCTAGAAACTCTAAATTTCACGCAACCGACCTAGGTCAAGCTTCCAATCCAACACCGCCTCAATCTTGTGAGGGTCTATTCTAATCCCTTCAGCGGACACTACGTGACCCAAGAAAGTCACTTCCCTAAGCCAGAACTCGCACTTACTAAACTTGGCAAATAACTACTTCTCCCTTAGAATTTGCAAAACCACCCGCAAGTGCGTATCATGATCCTCCTCAGTCCTTGAGTACACCAATATGTCGTCTATGAATACTATGACAAACTGGTCCAAGCACTGCTGGAACACCCGATTCATCAAGTCTATGAATGCTGTCGGTGTATTGGTTAACCCGAACGGCATCACCAAAAACTCGTAATTTCTATACCGAGTACGGAATGCCGTCATATGAACATCAGCCTCCTTCACTTTGAGTTGATGGTACCCCGACCTGAGATCTATATTCGAGAAAATTGATGCACCCTTAAGTTGATCAAACAAGTCGTCAATCCTGGGCAACGAATACTTGTTTTTGATCGTCAACTTATTCAACTGGCGGTAGTCTATACACATCCGCATTGTGCCGTCTTTTTTCTTAACAAAGAGCACAGGTGCTCTCCAAGAAGATATACTTGGTCGAATGAAACCTCAGTCCAACAACTGAATTTGGGCCTTCAACTCCACCAATTTCTTTGGCGCCATTCGATACGGGGATATAGATATTGGTGCAATTTCGGGTAACAGGTCTATCTAAATTCTACTTCTCGATCCGGAGGTAGACCTGGAAGTTCTTCTAGGAATACATTCGCAAATTCCCCTATGATTCGGACACTCTCTATAGCCGCATCATTGGCTCCCAAAGCACAAACATGCACCATGAATGCCTCACAACCCTTCCTTACCATTTTTCTCGCCTTCAATGCAGAGACCATATTGGATAAGTAATCTCTTCTATTACCTATCATCACCACCTCCCTACCTTCCATTGTCCTCAACACTATGCGCTATCACAAGAATCCAAATTGGCCTGGTACTTCACCAGCTAATCCATCTCGAGAATCAGATCGAACTCTCCAAACGACAGTTCCATCAAATTAGCCAAAAATACGACCCCTTAAAGTTCTAGAGGTACATCCCTATATAGTTTACTTACTTCTACAGAGTGACCTAAGGGCTTATCATAGTCATCTTCCTAGAAGTAATCTCAGTGTTCAAGTTCATAGTTTCCACTATACTACTGGCTACATATGACTACGTCGAACCCACATCTATCAAAGCATTATAAGGTAGTCCAAAGATTAAGAACGTACCGGTTATGAAGTCTAGTGCGTCACCCTCCTCTCGACGCCTCGCGCAGAGACTAGTTCAGTCGCCCACCTCAGATCACCTAAACCTCCGCCTGGTGCTCCACGGCCTCTACCAGAGCCATTACCTCCCCTCGCAGCACCACGGCCCCTCTGTGTCTGCTGACCATCCCTCCTATTTTGAGTACGATTCTGATTCCCAAACTGCAACCTAGCTGACCTCTATGGACAAGCCCTCACTCGGTGCCCCATCGATCCACACTCAAAGCATCCCCTATTTTCGGTCCAACATTCTCCCGTGTGAGACTTTCCACATCGAGCACATCGTGGCGGCCACTAAGTATCAGCAGCAGTAGGCCTAGCAACTTGATTCGGCCCACTATATCTACCCCGTTTCTGCTGATTCCCAGTAGACCTAGATGATTCAAAATTCCTCTTATTCCAACCCTTGTCCTGATTCCGTCTAATCGACTGTTTCACTTATTACCCACGAATAAGTTTTATGTAAAGAAATTTGGTAGTGGTTCTTTCGATCATAACAAAGTTTTCATTTTTAGTCCTCTACCCCCATTCCACGTGTAGGGTATTCTCGTTATTTCACTACCCGGGGTATTTTCGTAATTAACCTATCGGGGTATTTTAGTGATAAATCAGGGTTAATTTGGAAACCTTTACAAATCATAGGTGTTACAAAAATTTTAAAATCGGGGGTATTTTGGTAATTTCATAAACCAGGGGTATTTTCATAATTTTCCCCAAAATATGGTTCCAGGTGATTCTACAAAAATAAAGGTATTTTGGAAAATTTTCAATTCGGGGGTACTTTAGTAATTTTCCATACTGAGGGTATTTTGGTAATTTTTATAAGTCAGGGGTAATTTGGTCATTTTTCAAATCAGGGGTATTTTGGTAATTTTTTTTCAACTCGAGGGTAAGTTAGTAATTTCAAAGCCAAGGTTTAATTTTTTTTAGAGTGTTACAAAACAAGATGGCTGGTCCCTTTCGGGTTTTAATTATTAAATTTAGCCTGTAAATAAGTTGTCTCAATTAGGGTTAACCGTCACTACGCACCAGGTAGGATTCGAGTGAAGAGGAGGTGAGTCACTAGGACTGCCTAAATACCAAGCTCCCCCTGAATCCATTCCTAGACATGTGCACAATGGTTGCTACACCCTTAACTTAGCGATGTACTCACAGGTTTGTTTAGTGGATCTTTAAGTCTTATGTAATTGTATTGGAGTAAGCCATTCCTAGGGTTCAATAACCCTAATCTACTAATCTACGATCTCGAAATACCCATTTCCCTCACATATAATTCACACAATGGTTAGGGATACTTACCTGGGCAGATTGGTGCTGGAGACTCGGAGCCATGTTGTTCAAACCATGTACCTTTTCCACAAAACTTTTCAAAACCTTACTTTGACATTTTGGGCCTCGAGCCCACAGCCGAGCCTTTGAACTTGGCTCTGATACCAAAATTGTAACACCCTAAACCCGGTCAACACACCACGACCGAATCTGGCATGCTACGGAGTGAAAACCTTTTTAAACCAGAAGTTTGTCAGATAATTTTCTTAGAAAACCCTTTCGTAGTATGAAAAGTTTAGAAATCCTTGTTTAAGATGATTTTGAAATCGTGTGATGGCTACTTTAAAACTCGTGCGTGAAAATCTACTTATTGTTGCAAGTTTTAGAAAACATACAAGTTACCTTTGTTATCATCTTATAAGTGGTGTTACCCGATGGCGACATTTAAAAACCCGAATGAGTTATAGTTTTGAAAACATTGCTTTTTACCTGTTAATTTAACAAGTCCATATATCCAACATATGTATAATATAATCAAAATAAAAGCAAATAATAAAACCCAAAATAATACGTAGCGGCCTTATTACAAAACCCAAAACCAAATTTAAAGAAAAGTAATAAAATCGAGATAGTGGTTTAAAGTCAAAACCAAACTAAGATGCATGGCCACCTCGAGTCCTCCTCGGTCCATATCCACGATCTTTGCCTCATCTGCAAAATATAAGGGAAGGGGTGAGTCACCGAGACTCAGTGTATAAATCCCCAACCCGATAGTTCAAGCACTTACACATATCATCAGTAAACATGCAAATCATGCAACCCATATCCAAACCATCCAGTCTCCTTTATCTACCCCGTGTGGTCAAAACCACTGGTGGTCAAAACCATTGGTGACCGAAGTCACAAATCAAATGATGGGGCCAAACCATCGTGTGGTCAAAACCACTGATGGCAATCCTGTAATAATCATGTGGGGCCAACCACTGTGGTACCAAACCACTGGGACGAGTCACAATATCCATTTATGGTCAAAACCACTGATGAGCGTAGTCACAAATATCATAAGTATGGTCAAAACTACTGGTGGTCAAAACCATTATGACTAGTCACAAATAATAATAGTGTGGTCAAAATCACTGGTGACAGTCCAAATAAATCATTCCCCCTACTCTCATCAATCCCATCATCATGTCCATATCATACGTGTCATAATATCATGCATCATGCAATAACGCATAGCATAGCATATAACAATAACATGATGATGTATATCAAAATCACATAACAGGGACTTACCCTAATCCAAGCTCATACCCACAAGGCATAATCACCGATTTCATTGGCTATAATAAAGAATATAATAGGCATATTACTAATAAAGTGTGTAAACGTTACACACCTGGCTATCCATAAATCTAAGCGAATCCCAAAACTATGCAAACTAACGAGATCCCAAACGTTGCTCCCTCCTTAAAGCCGATTTGGTTTCCCACCAAATCCCGAAACTACACAATGAACCCCCTTGCAATCGGCCACACACTGATGCACATAAATGATTAGCCTTCGGCTTTTGAACGATTGAGAGACGGATCTTGAAATGTTAAAACCTTACCTAGATCGACCACCAAACCCCAGAGATTCACTGTATTCGCTATGCTCCTCCCTACAATCGGTTTTAACACAACACTTAGAATCCATAGGCCATTCGGCCATAACATAAATCTTGAAACCACATGAGTTAGTCGCCCCTTACCTTAATGACTGGTTCGGCTTCTATACACCAAAGGTCGGCACCCTTTACTGGTGTTAGTGGTTTTGGCTACCACATAGAACAAGAATAAATTAAGGTCTTGATTACTAGCGATTGAAGGAGTATCAAAAGGAAGGCAAAAAAGATTCGACATTACCCAAATCAATCAAGAAGAAAAGATGAAGAAATCACTCACCAGGAGATTTGGCAAAGAGAACCAGCGAAGAGAGGAATGTCGGCACTTGAGATGTTGAAAAGAAAGCACAAGAAGAGAGAGGTTTATGAGCAAAGTATTCGGCCAAGAGGAGAACAACAAGGTTTCAGCTTAAGTGATGGGTTGATTCGAGAAAGATGGTGAAGAGAAGAGAAGTGGAAGGAGATAGATTTGGCAATGGGTTTGAGAGAAGAGAAAGAACAGAATAGAAAGAAAAATGGAAGAGAAAATGTGAGGGTAGGTTTCAGCTTTGAACAAAATAGGAAGAAGAAGTGAACAAGAGGTGGATTTGGCAATGGGCTAACCAAAGAGAACCGAAAAGAAAAGGGAGAGAATGGCTACCAAGTTCGGCTTTTCAAAGAAAATGCACAAAAGATTTGGCCAATTACAAGAGTTGCCGAAAAAGGAAGAAAGCAAAAAGGGCAATTGGTGGTTCTGCTTTGACACCAAAACGAAAAGAGAAGACCCTCTCCTCACTAGCCGAAATACCCCTTTAACCCACCATAGACATTCGGCCACCACCTAAAGGCTCCTCAAACCAACTACACTTCCTCCCCCCTAGAGTTCAAATTCGGCCAACCTCTCCAAAGCTCTCCCATCCACTCATCCAAATAAATTTGAATGAGTCAACCACCAAATTTTTCTCCCTTCCATCCATTTCAAATTGGTTGACTCAATCCTCATCTATCCACGAGAGTCCCACCTGAGCACACCTTTGCTTGCCTGTGGCGTCAAAAAATAAATGAGCAGAAAGGGATTTCTACAGCTCGAACCATGGTCCTCCTTGCTCCTTGCGGCGTCACCTCCCTTGTGACTTAAGTGGCGCCTCCTTGCCACTTTACCAAGGCACTTCTTGTGTCTAAAACCTCAAATTAATTCTTTTAACCCCTATTTCCCCTAGCTCTTTTCTCTTAAGTGCTAAACAAAAATTTTGGCCATAACTCAGGACTAAACCGGGGTTATGTCTAGACCCCTAAACATGCCAAACAAACCCAGCTGACACCACATCACATGCAAACACATTCAAAATGCAGAGACCCCATTTTAAGGGTGCTACACTCTAGGCATGCGATCAACTTCGCTTAATTATGCTAGATCTACTCTTAACCAGGGTCTATTCCTCCTCCACCTAAGCACATCAGATTTGAATTAATCATGCACAATTAAGAACAAACTAAGCATTTATCATATAATTCATAAAATAATAACAAGATTCATCTGGGTTTCATCCCCTTCAGGTATCTGAAGGGTTTAGTTCATAATGAATAAAGAAAACATCTCAAGAGAAAAGATAAAACAAAACATAAGAAATCCCTAAAACCCCCTGAAAGAATTGAAGGATAAATCCGCCGTCTTGAGTAGAATTCTGGCTTCTTGAGATGGATCAACTGGCTATCTTTGAGTAATTCCCTGAATTGAACTGCTCTGGCTTTGGCTCTTTGGCCTCACTGAATGCCCGGACAAAAGCCCTGGCAGAAGGCTTCTGCTGAACTCCCCTTTAAGTTGCACCCTTGAATGTTTATATAGACTTTGAGATGCCTTACTTGGCCCCTAAGTATCCTAATTCAAGTATAATTCCTACCCGGGTGTTTGAATAGGTTTGGAATGTGTTTCTTTGCCTCAAAGTATCCTATTCCGAGTAGAATTACTCTTTTCTGCGAGGGACATGGCCAACACCCGTGTAAATCATTTTTAGGCCTGTGTCTCGATTCTATCGATTGGGGCACAGCCGTGTAAATCATGGCATGGTCGTGTCTTAATTAATTGTCGAGGCACAGTAGTGTGGCTTGAAGTCCAGGCCATGTCGATTTCCTCTTTGGCCCAAATTGGCCCATTTTAAGTCTATTTCTTGTTCTTTTCATCATTGGGTGCTTTCCTAAGTAAAAACATGAAAAGAAAGGATTAAGAGCACCTTTTTACATAAATCAAGGGCTAAATCATCCAAAAGCATGCTAAATGTGGGCCAAAAATATGTTACTTTTACGATTTATCAAATACCCCCACACTTAAGCTTTTACTTGTCCTTAAGTAAAATTCTCAACTTACAATTAAAACAAACTTTCCACAATTCATAATTCCTATCAATAATGACTCATCATAATTTATAGATAATTCATACATGGATAATTTTAATTCAAAGACTCGTAAAGATTCAAACATTTCTAAGTCATATATTTGTAGCACGAAAAATATAGGTGTCTCCCATCTTCTAAATATTTACCTTTGATTTAAAAATGACAAGGATTGACATCCTCACTAAAGATTCACTCAAATCACTCAAAGTGTTTAAGGTTCAAAAGAAAGGACTCATAAGTCGATCCTAAAAAGTTAACCCCATAGGCTTTCCTGAAAATCAAATCTCCACCACTGTAATATGAGATGATACACAAATCAAAAGGTCTTTGATAGGGTTGTAACGGGGCTTAGGTTAAAGCTGTTGATAAAGGCTGAATTAGAAGGTTAAAAATCAAGATTGACTTGATAAATTACCTACTAAGAATAATGAACTAGAAACTAAATGATTGCTTTGAAACTAGTAATACTACTATTGATAATACTTCTAATACGAGCTCTTCTTCAACAATTGGAATTTAAACGCATAAGCTCCTTTAATCTACTACTTGAATATACTTTTGGTTTTAGGAACAAATTAAATAAATACATAATAAAGAAAGAACTTTATCAACTGAAATAAACTAATTCAGTAACTGATCAATTCTATTCTCGATAGAAGGGTAGTAAAAAAGAATGGTGATAACAAATACAAAGGGTTTTGGGTTAATATTAAGCGGGTAATTTAATAAAAAAGATTGTTAAGATCAACGGGGTTCACTAGGGGTTAATTATGTAGGTAAGCTTTTTAGTGGAGTGAATGGGTTAAAACCTAGGTGCCTTTATCATCTCAGTATATCAAATCATTAATGTGGTCTCGACATGTATAATCAAGGCAAGTTCTAGAATAACAATTTAGTGTTGACACACTCATAATCAATTAAGTGAGCATGAAAAAGAATATATGCTCTATAAGGCTCAAAATCTCACACAAATGATGGGTATTTGACACCAATCCTGTGAATTTCAAACTTCAAGGTAATATTCAAATTTAGTTTAACAACCTAAGATATTTTTTTTTGAAAAATAGACTTATCATGCTCGATTCTCTAGTATTCTTCAAGTATAAATCATTAATGCACAATCATCAATGACTTACTAAAAAACATATCAATGAAATTCATAAATCATTAGAAATTTCACCTTAATTGATAATATGAGAAAATTTCTTAGGAACAAGACTAAAATTCTAGATTTTAGAATAATGGAAAAAGTTAGGTACTTTTACCCCCACACTTAAGATGTACATTGCCTTCAATGTACAAAGATAGGTAAATAATTATGTAATAAAAAGAGAAGGGGAGAAGTAACACTTCCTGAATTGTGGATGATTTCGGGAGTTGGTAGAGTTCGTGGTAGAAAATAGGTAGAGGAGGCGGTGGGGGCATTTTCTATGGGCCTGGTGGGGTGTCTACCGATGATCTTTGTGCTAGATAAAGAAATTGGGTAGCCTACAAAGATATAGACAAAAAATCTAAAGAAATATTTATAATATACTAATATTATAATTAAAGACAAAGAAAATAAAGATAAGGAGACTAAGAAGAAAACTGGAATTGAAAGAAAAGACTAATGGACTAAGGAGTCCTTATTGTTGGATGGTTCATGAGGTGGGTCTGACCTCTAAGGCTATGGTGCGTGATTCCCAAGTAGCCTTTAAAACCAAAAACCAAGAAACTAAGAGAAATTAAAATATATTAAGCAGAAGAGAATTATAGATAAGTAGGATAAAGGGGAAAATAAACATAAGGAAAATTTTAAATGGTCTAAAAGACCCTTGGCTTGGTGTTTGGATGAAGCGGCTGGCATGAACTTATGTGTTGGGGCCTCCTTTGAGGAGACAATACTTGCCTTCTTACGCTTCTTCGGCATAATTCTAGTGTAGCTCAAGAGTCTGGGCACCTTTCTAAAGAAAAAAAGAAAAAGAAGGAAGAAAGAATAAGGGGAGAAGGAGAAGGGCTGTGGGGTTTAAATAGGATTTCAATTCTGGCATGTTCCCACACCTGTGGACCGAGGGTGTGTTGAATTACACGGCCTCATCGCATGGCCGTGTGTCTACGCGTGTTTGTTCACCCATGCCTATTTTCCAAATGCCATGCCCATTCCTGAAAAGGTAGTGTGTTGGCACGGTTGGGTAGAATGGGCATGTTTTTCCCGTGTCTAGTAAGTCAATAGCTTCACATGGTGGTAGAGCATGGCCGTGCCAATCTATCGGTGCCCGTGGCGGAGTGGTTGGATCCGTGACGTCGAAAAGTGGTTGGGATTTGATTCGCACGACCTCTACTATATTAGTACGGGGATTTTGGTGGTCTAGATGGCCACGGACACAGCCGTGTGTAAGGCCGTGTGTCCTAGAAATCTGCACTTTTTGGTTAAGATACAAAGATAAAGAGAAAGAAAACATAATAAAATGAAAACAAATGTAAAAAGAAGTAAGGATAGTGCTCGGGTTGCCTCCCGAGAAGCGCTTGATTTATAGTCTTAAGCTAGACTTTTCCTTGTACTGAATCAGGGAGGTTTAAAGGTTTGAATATCTTCCCTCTTGCTTAAAGTTCTATTTTCTTGGCAAAGTTGAAGTTGAGAAGCGTTTACCTCAAAAGTGTCGAATGTTAGGTTGCTTCCCTCGACTATTTTGTGTGGGAAGATATAGTGTACCTTAAGAAAGGTTTCTCTTTTGCCTTCAGGTCTGTTGTGGTTGTGTGTGGATATGCTTTATCTAACAGTACCTGGTCTTCTATTTTAAGTTGATTGGATGTTCCTACAAGCTCTTCTGGTGGTTCCTCTAGTTTTACTCCGTGCGGTTCCAGTTCTTCTTTGTCGATTTGGGATCTATGATTCGACTCAGGGTTGTGTCTTGGCGGTGTTTCCTGCAATAAAGGTTGAATAATTTGATTATCATATGTATCAACTTTCTTACCTTTATCGATTGTTGTCCTGGCTGAGTCAAGAGCTAGAAGATTTATTGATTTGTTACCTACACAAAGTATGAGTTCTCCTGTGGCAATATCAATTTTAGTCTTGGTAGTTGCTAGAAAAGGTCTTCCTAAAATTAACGGGATTGTACTATCCTCATCCATATCTAAAACAACAAAATCTACTAGGAAAACAAATTTATCGATTTTGACAAGAACATCTTCAATAATGCCCCTAAAAATTCTAACAGTTTTATTAGCTAATTGTATACTCATCCTAGTTTGCTTGGATTTTCCTAGACCTATCAGTTAAATAATATATACGGCATGGCATTTATGCTTGCCCCTAAATCAGCTAACGCATTATCAATAGCTAAACTACCAATTAAACATGGAATTGTAAAACTCCCTAGATCTTTTTTGCTTCCATGGTAGTATATTCTATAACATTGCTGAGCATGCTGCGTTCAATTCCACGTAGTGTTCTTCGTCTAATTTGCATTTGTTAGTCAAGAGCTGTTTTAAAAATTTCCTCGAGTCTGGCATCTGAAAAAGAGCTTCGAGAAGAGGTAAGTTAATATGTAATTTCTTTATGAGTTTAAGAAACTTACCAAATTGTTCCTCTGAATTGTCTCTTTTCATCACTTCGGGATAAGGTACGCGAGGTTGGTACTCTTTGATTACCAGTTTTGGCTTTTCTTGTGTTACCTCTATCTTATCTTCATCTTCCTTGTTTTCTTGTATTGGATTGAGTGCATCTAACCCTTAATGTCATGAGTTGAGATGGCTTAGATTTGCTCCTTCGGATTAATCTCTGTGTTACTTGGTAGACGTCCTTGCAGTCGTTCTAACATTAGCTTTGCGAGTTGTTCGACCGCATTAGTGGCTTCCTTGGCTGACTTAGTAAGTTCCCCTATTCGGTTCTTATTGCTTTTAATTATTTTCTCAGTATCTTGGAAATGATTTTTTGTGTTTGCCATGAATTTTGTCAGCATCTCTTCGAGGTTTGGCTTCTTCTCTTACGGATATGGCTGATTCTAGAAGTTTTGAGGAGGTTGTTGTCTTTGATTTCCTTGGCCTCCCCATGAAATATTGGGGTGGTTCCTCCAACCTGGATTGTAAGTATTACTATAAGGATTATTATTGGATCTGAAATTATTACCTATATAGTTCTTCTGTTTGCTCTCTGCATTCGGTTGGTATGGTGGGTACTCAAGATTCGCCATAGTTCCACTTGCTTACACTGCATGACTGGATGTACCTGCGAAGAACACAAACTATCAAGCTTTTTATTCATCATCTCTACCTGTGTTGATAGCATGGTCACTGCATCGAGGTTGTAAACTTCGGCTGATTTTGTCAGTTTTGGCCTTGTAACTTGCCACTGATAGTTATTAAGTGACATCTCTTCAATGAACTCGTAGGCTGCTTCAGGAGTTCTGTTGTTTAGGGTTCCACTGGTGCTGAATCGATTAGTTGTCTTGTTGAGGGATTTACACCATTATGAGGGTAGACCATGGTGTGGACACCTTCTCATGAGATCCTTATATCTCTCCCATGCGTCGTATAATGTCTCTAAATCCATCTTCACAAAAGAAGAGATATCATTCCGTAATTTGGTCATTTTGGCCGGTGGAAAATATTTTAATAAAAATTTTTTGGTCATTTGGTCCCATGTAGTAATTGACCCTCGTGGTAACGAGTACAACCACTATTTGGCTTTATTTCTTAATGAAAAGTGAAATAACCAAAGACGAATGGCATCATCAGAAAAGCCATTTATTTTGAAATTATCACAGAACTCTAAAAAATTAGCTATATGAGTGTTTAGGTCTTCATCCTACAAACCATCAAATTGAACAAATTGCTGAATCACTTATATTGTTTAGCCTTTAATTCAAAATTATTAGCATCTATAGCGGCCTAACAATACTAGATTCAGCTCCTGTTAAATGAGGTTTAGCATAATCATACATAGTACATGGAGCATTGTTTTCTTCCACATCTCGTGGTGGGTTATTCTCATCCATCCCTTCAGTAGGATTGGATTTGCCTTGTTGGTAATTTAGGGCTCGCCTTATTTCTCTGCGATTCATTCGTGCGGTAGCTTCAATATCTCTATCGTATTCTAGAGGCCCTGTCGGGTTCCTTCTAGTCATAAACTAGATGTACCTACTAAGAAAAGAAAGAAAGTAAAATTTAGTAAAAATAATAAATAAATTACGCGAAATAAAACTAAAATTAAAGTGAAAAAATAGCTAAAGTAATAAAAATAGAGCTTTCTTAATATCTTAGTTCCCCGGCAACGCGCCAAAAACTTGATCGTGTGTCTATCGAGTTTTAAAATTTATAATGAATGAGATTGAACTTGGAAACTAACTCTGACAATGATTTAAAGGCAAGTGTACCTATCAAACAGTAGTATAGCTTATCCAAGACCGGATTATCAAACCCAAAGGAACTAAAAGTACTAATACTAACTTTCTTTTTATTATTTAGCCTAGAATAAAGTGAAGTTGCTTTAATCTAAATTAATGAGTACTAAACTAAAGACGCAAAGAAAAAAAGATTGAATTGGGAAATAACTTGAAGAAAAACACAGTTAATCAAAACGACACCCTCAGGAAGACTCCACCTAGACTTCACTTGTTATTTAACACTGAATCATACGATTTATTCACTTAGTTTGATCCATAAGACTCCTAACATTTATTAAACCCACTCTCGAGGTGAATAACATCTAACCCTAGGTTAATTAGTGGAACTTTCGTTCTCTTATAATAACCCTCTAGAATAGCAGTAAATCAATCTATGGACTCCCATATTAGGTTTCACCTTAATCCGGCAAACTCTCGTCACTCTATCTCTAGGCGTGCGATTAACTCCGCTTAGTTATGCTAGATCTACTCTTAAGCAGGGTCTATTCCTCCTCCACCTAAGCACATCAGATTTGGATTAAGCATGCACAATTAAGAACAAACTAAGTATTTATCATATAATTCATAAAATAATAACAAGATTCATTTGGGTTTATCCCCTTCAGGCACCTGAAGGGTTTAGTTCATAATGAATAAAGAAAACATCTCAAGAGAAAAGATAAAACAAAACATAAGAAATCCCTAAAACCCCCTGTCATAACCATTTTTTTGATGAAACAGTAAACGACGCGGTCGACTCGATTTTTGAAAAAAAAAAGAAAAGGAAGGGAGTTGCCACCGATCTTTATTTGGTGCGATCGGATCACCTTTGTTTTAATAAAACGTTTAATTTATTAAAACAGTGTTTTTGGTCCACGAACTTTGAGAAAACGGGTTCGGTAGTCGATTACGTGCGAGGAAGGATTAGCACCCTCGACACGCCCGAAATCGGTACCAAACTGATTGATTGATGCCTTATTTGTTGAAATCTTTAAAATGGTTCAAAAATACAATGCTTTTTATTTTTAAAATTTGAAGGAATTGGAAGGGACGTTAAGACTCTCTTATCTTCGAAGAGATAAAGCATCATGTCCAGTTAGTTAGGGCGCAATACTTTAGACTCCCGAAACTAAGCTCGTCTTTTAAAACTTGATTTTCACTTTTTGAAAAGGATCTTCCGTCATTTGTTGAATCGAGAAATCGGAACCCAGTAAGTTAGGGCTCATCTTCCCGAAAATCCAAATTAGGAATATTGCCTCTATTTTGGAAGAAAAGAAACTTATCTCTAAGTATCTAGGTGTCGAGTCCAGTAAGTTAGGCGCGACATTTCGAGTCTTCGAGATTAAGTATTTTGTTTTAAAATTTAAATTACAATTTTAAAAGAGACATCCCGTTGTTTAGCTTTAAGCGAGGAGAAATCGGAACCCAGTGAGTTAGGGCTCGATTCACTCGAATTGCTAATACGGAACGTCAATTTGAAACCGGGACTTTGATTTTGGAAGGGGTATTTCGTTGTTTATATTGAACGAAGAAAATCGGAACCCAGTAAGTTAGGGCTCGATTTCCTCGAATCTTTAACACGAGATATCGATTATTTGAAAACTAATGTATCGGGCAAGGTTAATGTAACAATAAAATGCCAAAACCAATCGCAATACTAATATGTGTAGCAAAATGCATTAAATATAAATGAAAAGGCTAAAAAATAATAGAAAACAAAGAATTATAAGCAAATGAATGTTTAGGAGAAAAGGAAAGAAGAAAATAATGATAGTAATGATAATAGTAATAATGAAAACAATATTGATATATGAACAATAGTAAAAACATATAAAAGTATAATAATAATATTAGCGGGAATAGAAGTATATATATTTTTACATATATAATAAATAAAATTAAATAAATAATAATAGTATTAAACTAAGAAAATAAATATAGATAAAAACATAATAGTGAAGGAATACTAATAGTAATACCGATTTAAAATACCTATAGTAGTATTGATGATAAAAATAATAATAATAATTAATAATATAAAATAATAATAATTTTAGTAATGATAGTGAAAATGATAATAATGAGAACTATAATAGAAATAATAATAAATGATAACAATAACAATAGTAAATATAATAATAATGATAAAATAAAATATTAAATGATAATAATAATAATAAAAATTGCAAAATAGTTGAAAAAGGGCTAAATTGCGAAAAAGTGGAAGTTTTAAATAAATTATAAATAAAAGCAAAGATTCGGGGGCTAAATGATAAATAAAATAAAGTTTGGGGTCAATTTGTAAATAAAACAAACTTTGGGGGTCACGAAAGAACGCGCGTGAAAGGTGGAGGACCAAAAAGATAATTTTTCCATAAGTTGAAACGTAGCGTTTGAAGGGGAATGAATCGCAAACCGCGAAAAATTATTGTGTGAATTCTGCAATAATTAAAAGTTTAATTTTAAAAACACAAAAATGCGGAAGGGCCGATTGCGCAATTAACCCCTTCTGCAAAAACAAGCGGATCCTGAGGCGGGTCGGGTCGGATCGGGTCGAAAAGGGACAAAACGACGTCGTTCTGGCTCAAAGGGCAGCCCCCAAAACGATGCCGTTTTGAGGGGCTATTTAAAGCCCAAAATTCAGAAAAAAATAGATGTGCAGCCATTTAAAAAAAATCTCTTTTCTCTTGATTTTTCTCTAGAAGAGGGAGAGTCCAATGATTTCGGTGAGTCGTCATCACCGATGTCAGGTCGCCGTCATGCAGACACGATGGTCAAAAATCGCAACATGTATATTTTTTATTTTTTATTTTTTTACCAGTTATATATATATTTACCCTTGCACGAATAAGATTGTTAAAAAAAATTAAAAGTAAAGAAATCACCTTTTTCTATATCTGTTTGCTGTTTTTCGGATCTACTTTTTTGCATTTTTGAATCTCTGTATTTTATTTTTTTGGTGTTCGAATCTCTTTTTCTGATTGAAGAAAAGAACCTTTTTACAATATGTTTCGGCCTTGGCTTTTATAGCCATTTACAAGTATTTTTTTTGCATATTTCTCTGCTCTGTTTTCTTTGCGTGTTGGTCTCTTTTGCAGGGTATGGATGAGGCGGTGACGGGACGATGGTCGGTGGCTTCGGTAGGTGGTTGCAGAGGCAAGGGGGTGTCAGAAGGCAGGTTTGGCGGTGGGTAGAGCAGGTGGGGGGTTAGGTGCGGCGCTAGGGTTCTCAGAAACCCTAGCCGTCTGAACAATTTTTAATTTTTTTGGGCCTTTTTGGGCCATCTGTAAATTGGGCTTGTTGGGCTGTAAAATTTGGGTTTTATTTTGTTTTGGGTTTGGTTTTATTAATGGGTCTGGGTAGTTGGGTTTAAGTTTGGGTTGTAAAATGGGTTTTAATTTTGGTTTTTATTTGTTTGCTGGGCCCGGGCAAATTTGGGTTTACACAGCTGCCCCTCTTTGCTCGTTGTCGTGTAACGGGAACAGAGCAAAGACGTGAAGGAGGCCCGAATTTGCCTGGATCCACTTGGACTCGGATTCTTAGGTGTTCTTATTCTTCATGTAGCCTCATTCTAGTCCATCGCATCTTGTCATTTCGATCCACTCCACCACTATTTCAATGAGATGGGATCTGTGGTTTCAATTTGCCCTTGCTGTGACTTGTTTATTTTAGATTGCTCCATTGTATCTCCAGAGAAATGAGGTCTTTGGTCTTCAGCTTATTCCACTGCTAGTTAAGGCAATAGGACTAAAGCTTAACCATGCTCCCTACTGGTTAGGGACAGAAATTACAATTTTTTTCCTATTCCACTCACTGGTCGTGGGACATAGGGCGGTGGCTCAAATCATGTTCCCCATCGTTAGGAGCCATGATTTGCCTTCGATCTTGCCCCACTCTCGTCGAGGCAATAAGGTTCATTTATTTTGACCTATTCCATCGCTAGTCGGTGACAATAGGAGGGTGGCCTAAATCATGTTCCCTACTGGTTAGGGAGCCAAGATTTGCCTTCGATCTTGCCCCACTACTGGTCAGGGCGACTAGATCTACAATTTTTGACCTATTCTACTGCTGGTCAGTGGTAATAGGACGGTGGCTTAAATCATGTTCGATCTTGCCCCACTACTGGTTAGGGTGACAAGATCTACAATTTTTGACCTATTCCACTGCTGGTCAGTGGCAATAGGACGGTCTTCAACCTATTCCAATGCTGGTCAGTGGCAATAGGACAATCTTCAACCTATTCCACCGCTGGTCGATGGCGATAGGACCACCCATTCCACCACTGGTTGATGGTAATAGGATAATCTTCAACTTATCCAACTGCTGGTCAGTGGTAATAAGACAATCTTACATCTATTCCATTGCTGGTCAGTGGCAATAGGGTAATCTTCAATAGTGTTGCTACACCATCCTCTAGGGACATATCCTGTAGACTCGATTTTATATGTTTGTGTTTATGCCAAACGGTGAGGATGCTATGGTCGGAATGACTCAAATGCTCCTAACTACATGTGATATGGATGACACTTACATGAATGCAGAATGTCATAAGAATGATGATTTTTCATTAAGATGCAATGATTGTAATAAATCGAATGCTCTTAACTAAATGATATTATGGAGGACATTTGCATGAATGCAGGATGTCATGAGAATGATCCCTTTTTAAAAGCTTAAGGCTGTAATTGCTCGTTTGCTCATCAAGGTCACGGCACAGACGCGACATCTTGTTTGATATCTATGACTGCGAATCTAAAAAAATGGTCATAATTTTGGATTCCTCTTCCTCGAACGTTTCCAACCCCTAAGTGTGGTGGTTCTTGACAACAATCTGTTTGAGTTCTGCTTATTGCTTAGAGGCTTCCATAGTAATAGGCAGAACTCCTTTTATAGAAGCATTATGGGTTCATGGGTCGTTATTTCAATTGCAAATAGCTTCAAAGATTTGAAATAACAATGACATTTATGAAGAATGAGATTAGATTAATCAATAAAAGAAAACATTATTAGAATACAAAAAATGGGTAAAAAGAAAAAGTAGGTGCCCCAGATATCGCAGTCTGAGCTTTGCTACTAAATCCTTTCGAAGATCATTTTGAGATGAATAGACGTTTGGGAGATCTGCAGTGCTTTGTAGATGTTCCGAGGTGTAACATTCCTCCTTTTGCTAATTCTGGGAGAACAAAAATTGTCACATACCTCCTCTTTCACGCAAATTTGAGCCGCCCTTATCGGGTTTTCGACCTAAAGCCCCTTTGGTCTCAAAGCGCCCTTCGCGGGTTTTCACTTCGGCCTCTCCGATTTTTTTTTTTTTTTTTTTTTTTTTTGAGGTCAAAAAGCGCCCTTTACGGGTTTTCACTTTAGCCTTTCCCTTCTTCAAGCATAATACTTCTTAACTGAATCTGAATTTATGGGATTGGGTAGATTTTTCCCATCCATCTCGGTCAAAATTAGTGCCCCTCCAGAGAAAGCCTTTTTCACCACATAAGGTCCTTCCCAATTTGGCATCCATTTCCCTCTGAAATCCTTTTGTATGGGGAGGATCTTTTTCAAAACTAAGTCCCCCTCGTGGAATTCTCTTGGACGCACCTTTTTGTTATATGCTCGCATCATTCGTTTTTGGTACATTTGACCATCACGGATAGCTTTCAGTCTCTTTTCTTCGATCAGATTCAACTGATCATATCGAACTTGGATCCATTCCGCTTCATCCAATTTCAATTCGGACAATACTCGAAGGGACAAAATTTCAACTTCGATGGGTAAAACCGCCTCCATTCTATAAACCAATGAGAAAGGAGTTGCCCCGGTGGATGTTCTGACCGACGTTCGATAGGCGAAAAGGGCAAATGGTAGTTTCTTGTGCTAGTCTTTGTAAGTCTCAGTCATCTTTCCTATTATCCTCTTGATGTTCTTATTAGCTGCTTCTACTGCACCGT
The DNA here is from genome assembly GCA_025506655.1 of Gossypium rotundifolium. Lineage (NCBI taxonomy): Eukaryota > Viridiplantae > Streptophyta > Magnoliopsida > Malvales > Malvaceae > Gossypium > Gossypium rotundifolium. The sequence goes on along the minus strand of CP106731.1, from coordinate 68,656,955 downwards.
TCATCATTGGGCGATATGGTGATGAATTGTGATGTCTGATCTTGAATTGCCTACAGACTTCTACAATCATGTTGTTGTTCAAGTTCAACGCATTATCAGATATGATCCTCTCAGGAATTCCATATCGACATATGATTTCCTTTTTTAGGAACTTGCTGACTGCTGATTTTGTCACATTGGCATATGAAGTGGCCTCCACCCATTTAGTGAAGTAATCAATTACTACGAAGATGAACCGATGTCCATTGGAAGCTTTTGGAGAGATTGTTCCAATAACGTCCATGCCCCATATAGAAAAAGGCCATGGGGAGGTCATAACATGTAAAGGTGAGGGTGGTACATGAATCTTGTCCCCATAAATTTGGCACTTATGACATTTCTTAGCATAATCAATGCAATTTCTTTCCATGGTAGACCAATAATACCCGAATCTCATGATTTGTCTGGCCATTGCGAACCCATTGGCATGTGTTCCACAGACACTCTCATGGACTTCTTCTAGGATCTGCTTAGCCTCGGTGCCATCCACGCATCTGAATAGCACTTGATCCTTTCTTCTTTTGTATAGGATCTCTCCGTCTAAGACATAGTCACAAGCTAGTCTTCTCAACGTCATTTTGTCATTTTCGGTTGCTTGATCGGGTATTTATGATCTTTCACGTATTGTAGTATATCGTGATACCATGGGTGATCATTTTGATCCTCTTCTTCCACATTGTAGCAATGGGTCAGGGCCTCATAAATGCTCATTTGTATAGGCCTCATATCCTTCTTGTTGTTTGCTCGCACTATAGAAGCCAATGTGGCTAGAGCATCGACCATCCGATTTTAGCCTCTTGGTAGATAACTGAAAGTGATGTCATCGAACTCTTTGATCAGTTCTTGGACCAATCTTTTGTATTCGACCAATTTGGAACTCTCGTCTCCCATTCTCCTTTAAGTTGATAAATCACCAGTGCAGAGTCCCTGTATACTTCTAGCACCTTAATTTTACATTCTATAGCAACACGGATACCCATGATGCAAGCTTCATACTCTGCCATGTTGTTTGTACAATCAAAATCCAACCTACAAGTAAATGGGTAATGATCTCCGTTTGGGGACACCAGAACTGCCCCAATCCCATTGCCCATAGCATTCGATGCCCCGTCGAAGTTCAGTTTCCAAGGATGACTTTCCGGGGTACCCTCTTCAGTGGTTGCTACATACATTAGGTCTTCATTAGGAAATCAAAGTCCAAAGGCTCATAATCTACCGAGCTCTCATCGCCGTAAAATCCGCTATTGCACTTCCTTTTAACGCCTTCCGTTTACATAAACTATGTCAAACTCGAAAAGTAAGATTTGCCATCGACCATCCGTCCATTCAAAATAGTCGACTCCATTAGGTATTTCAAGGGTCCACTTGAGATGAGCTGTGTCATATGATACAACAATATCGCCTCGCTTTACAGTTGTCCGCACCAAGGCACAACATATTTTCTCAATTGGTGAGTACCTTGTTTCACACTCAGTAAACTTTTTTCTAAGGTAGTATATTGCCTTTTCTTTCTTTCCCGACTTATCGTGCTGGCCGAGTACACATCCCAATGAATTATCAAGTACCGTCAAATAGAGGATCAAAGGCTTCTCTGGATTAGGCGGTGTCAATACCGAAGGATTGGACAGGTACTGCTTTACTTTGTCGAAGGTCTTCTGACATTCCTCGTCCCACACACATGGATTGTGTTTCTTGAGAAGATGAAATATGGGATCACATTTCTCAGTCAGTTGTGAAATGAACCGAACAATGTAATTTAATCTTCCTAAGAAACCTCAGACTTCTTTTTTACGCGCATGAGGCGAGGCAATTTTGTATAGCCTTGACCTTGTCCAGGACAACCTCAATCCCTTTTCACCGACTATAAATCCTAGCGCTTCGACCGGCTCCAAAGGTACACTTTGCCGGGTTAAGCTTTAGCTGGACTTTCCTCAACCTCAAAAATAATTTCCTTAAGACTTGGATATGCTCCTTTTCGGTTCGAGACTTGGCGATCATGTCGTCGACATAAACCTCAATTTCTTTGTGCATCATGTCATGGAATAGGGTTACCATGGCTCTCTGATATGTTGCTCCTGCATTCTTCAACCCAAATGGCATTACCTTATAGCAAAAGGTTCCCCACATGGTTATGAATGTGGTTTTATCCATGTCTTCAGGAAGCATCTTTATCTGGTTGTATCCGGAGAAGCCATCCATGAATGAGAACAATGAATAACTCCGATTATCCACTAAGGTGTCGATATGAGGTGACGAAAAATTGTACTTCTGGCTAGCCTTGTTTAGATACCTATAGTCTACACACATTCGCATTTTCCCATCTTTCTTAGGGATGGGACGATATTAGCTACCCATTCCGAGTACTTAACCACTTGTAAGAAACTCCGCCAAATTGCTTCTTGACCTCTTCTTTTATTTTCAGTAAAACGTCTGGCCTCATCCTCTGAAGTTTTTGTTGGACTGGCTTGTATTCTTCTTTTATGGGCAAACAGTGTACCACGATATCAGTGCTTAACCCGGGCATGTCTTGATATGACCATGTGAAGACATCCTTAAATTCTTGGAGTAACTCAATGAGGTCTTGCTTTGTCTCTCGCATGATCTCGGCTCTAATCTTCACTTCTTTCTTTTCTTGTCCATCTCCTAGGTTCACTATTTCCACTGATTCTTTGTGAGGTACGATTTGTTTCTCCTCTTGTTCTACCATCCTTAACAGTTCAGGAGCTAAGTCACAGCCTTGGTCATCTCCAAAATCCTAAAAATCTTCCGCACCCATATCTTGCTCAAAAGGACATTCTGAGTCATCGGTAGCGTTACTCAAATCATTGATATTTGGGGACCTGTTATGGAGATGAATAAAGGCTCATAGAATCACAGAATCTAGGTATGCTTATTGGTATCATAAATGAAGAATAGAAATGTTTAGAAGAATATCTACAGAAAGAATAATGATAATGAATGAAATGAACATAAAAGAAAATTTGCTCAAAAGATGGCGAAGATGTATTTTATTGAAAATAACGATGCCTTATACAAAATCATGCTTCACAAAAGGGACTCTTATTGCTTCTAGACTTAAAGCAACAAGTGTGTTCCGAATATTACTCTGAATAAGTTCTAAAAGCTATAGGAATCTCCTCCACAGTCCAGTTGTTTAGAATGCTGCCTGGCTCATAGGGACGGATGCCATTCCGATTTTCTTCCTCAATTTCCCCCTCAGATATAGCGTTGACATGCACGATCTCTTCATTTTGCATTTCTCGTCCTGGATGGATAACCTCCCGATATAAAAGTCTCACGAATATGAGGAATTATCATCGGTTCCCATTTAATCTCATTTTCGCCCAAACGTGCTTTCCTTCTTTCTTGCTTCTCTTCTAACTCTCTCTTTTTTTGCTTGGCATTCGGCTTGAATCCTAAGCCAAAGAGGTCTCTTTTTTCTTTCAATCTCGGGACTTCGATTCCTCCTTAGAGATACCTTCCCAGTCCCTTTTCGGGTACGGCTCCATTTTCGACCATTAATTGTAAACCCATTTTTGTAGTTTTGGATAATTGAGGCACTGGGATCCTATTTCCCTCGATGAAGAATATTGCATTGATGAATTCCAAAGAATGAAAGGAACATTCAGTCGCTTCTTCATTTGCTTCTAAATATGGTGCACCACTGGTTACGGTTGCGATGATGTCTTCTTCATCATTTATTGTTACCAAACGGCCTTCTGTGACTAATTTCAATTTTTTGTGCAAGGATGTGGGGACTACTCCTGCTGAGTGTATCCAAGGTCTCCCCAACAAACAGTTATACGACGGCCTGATATCCATCACTATGAAATCCACTTCATATGTACTTGGGCTGATTAAATTAGGTGCTTTGATCCTCCCCATGACTTTCCTTTCAGTTCCATCGAATGCCCTTAGTACATTGTAGCAAGCCTTCATGTGAGAGCTACCAATGGGTAACCGATTCAACGTTGATAATGGCAGGACATTGAGCGCCGATCCGTTATCGACTAGTACCCCTGGTAGTGTGTATCCTTTACACCGTGTAGTAATGTGGAGGGCCTTGATGGAACCCATACCTCCTGGCGGAATCTCGTCGTCATTAAAGAAAATGAAGTTGTCAGCACTTATATTGCTAATTAGACGATCCAGCTTGTTAACGGTGATATCATTAGCAACATAAGTTTTATTCAATACTTTCATCAGTGCATTGCGGTGCGCTTCTGAGCTTAATAAAAAGTCAAGCACAGATATACGAGCCGGCTGTTCATGCAGCTGCTCCACGACACTGTATTCACTATGCTTTAAAAACTTCAAGAATTCCCTAGCCTCGTCTTCCTTCACTGGCTCATTTATAGGAGCTTCCTGTTTGGTCTCACTTCCTCTTTTTTGTTCGCCCACCAAGGTTTTCTCTTTTTCAAGCTCGATTCGTGGGTTTTCCGTGTCGAACGCTTCCTCTTCGCGTATAGGAGCCTACCTCCCGGTTTCCCTTTGCAAATACCGACAAGTCTCCTTTCCTGTGAATCGTCACATTACAGCTTGTAGTTCCAGGAACCTTTTGTTATCTTCATATGAAAAGGCCGCAGTCTTGGATTACAATCTTCGGAGGCTCCTGGTTTCCTTTCGTAGTATGGGATGAGTCATTTATCTCAAGAATCGTCAGGTTGCAGTTAGAGTTTTGGGGAACATCTTTGTTTTCTTCATATGAAAGGACCGCCAATTTACAAATCGCGATCTTTGGAGTTATCTTTATCCCGATTCCATCATTTTTTGGCCGTGAGATGATGACCAAAGGATAGCTAGCTTTCGAGGCTTTTATTGCTGATTCATCTTCCAACACACAAATGTTTCTTTCTTTTTGGCCTTCATTAATTTCAAAAAATTCCAGCTCTTTATTGTCCATCAGCCTTTGTACCAGAATTCTGAACTCAATGCAGTCCAAGATTTTGTGCCCCTCCATGTTATGAAACTCGCAACCTCTTCTTGTTCTTTCATGCATTCCTACCGGACTTGATAAAGCTAATCCCCTCTTCATCATTTCTTTCCAAACTTGTTTCATCGGAGTCTTTACTTCACCAACATCCCTTTTGAGTCTCTTTCCCATGTCCTCACCCATCATATTGACCTCATGATTAGGCAGCGGGTGCCCCGTGCTGGGGGTATCGTCTACTTTTATAATGCCCATCTGGATGAGTCTTTCTACCAGTTTTTTGAAAGTAAGATAGTTCTCTATTGAATGCCCCACAATCCCTGCGTGATACTCGTACTATGCGTTCGCGTCATACCACTTAGGGTATGGGGGTTGCATGGGTTTTAGATAATGTGGAGAAACAACATGTGCATCGAATAAGTTCTGGTACATTTCCTTGTACGTGACTGGGATTGGCGTGAATTGGGTTTTCTCCGTGTTCTGCTTTGTATTGGATTTCTGCCTAGAGGAGCCCTGATGATCAGCGATTACGGTGTTGGGTTGGTTTACAGTAATAGGCTTCGAATAACCTTTACTTAGGTTATTTACACTGTTCTCTCTTTTTTTTGGGGATTGTCTTTCTGATACTTTCTCCCACTTCTATCTTGCTGCCCCTTATGGCATGTTCGATCATCTCTCCCGCCATTACTATGTCGGCAAAGCTTTTAGTCGTACTCCCTATCATATGAGTTATGAAAGAGGGTGTTAATGAAAAGCATGGCGGTCTCATTTTCTAGGAGGGGTGGTTGGACCTGCATAGCGATCTCTCTCCATCTTTGCACGTATTGTCTGAAACTTTCATTCTGTCTTTTTTCCATGCTTTGCAAAGTAATTCTATCCGGCGCCATGTCCGTAATGTGGCTGTAATGCTTTAGAAATGCTTGAGCTAGACTTCTCCAAGAACTAATGTTGGCCTGACTAAGCTGGTTATACCATCTAGTAGCTATGCCCACTAAGCTTTCTTGGAAACAGTGGATTAAGAGTTGATCATTATTCACGCATTCTAGCCATTCGCCTGCGTAACATGGTGATGTGGGCTTCCGCAACTAGTCCCACTGCATTTCTAATTCGCATTTTGAACTTATGGGGAGCACCAAATGAACCCGTGCTCAAGTCTTTTCGGCCAATTCCATGATGGTAATCGATTTTCCAAAGCCTTAAACTTTTCCTCCAACCACCTACAACGATCCTCTAACGCTTTGAAGATTCTTCTCTCGCCCCATTTTCTCTCATATATCTAAATCAGTACAACAGATTGGCGGGTTATCTCCTGGATTGGATCCTAAGCCAACGTGGGAGTTCGTGGGTGGTCTAACGTCTTCCTGCCCTTGTTGGAGCCTAGTCGCAACTGGTGGCCTTAGGACATACTCCTCAGGCCTTGCTCTCGCATATGGCAGGGTAAAACCCGAGGGCGCCTTTATATCCTCATCGACCGGAGGCATTGGACCTTTCCCTTTGTCTGTTACTCCATTCAGCATCTGGGCCATCTGTGCTATCATGTTTCTCTGAGCCTCCAGCATTTGGTCCTTCATTTCTTGTTGGAGTTTCATCATTTGCTCCTGCATCTGTTCTTGCATTTCCTTCTAAAATTGTTCAAATCTTTGATCCATTTTCTTTGTCTTAGCACGAGTCCCGTAGTAATGTTCAGTTCCCAGATTTCCTATTTCCTCTCTCTTTTTTGATAATCTTAACCAATTAGGCTTCTTTTTATAAACTTTAATGTATGTAATATGATGCAATGCAAATGCATGAATGCAGGAAGAAGACATCGATTCTGATCAACTTCATTTTAGAAAACTTTATTAGAAGGCAAAACCCTTTACATAAAGTAGATTACAAATATGCTCTCGCCCTAAGACCTAAGGTTTTGATTTTTCCAAGCAGGGAGATTAGCTCTTCATCATGACCCGGTGGTAGCTCATATCTCATGCTCAATATGTCGTCGTCATGACCAAAGTCTCAGGGTGATCACCACCTCTCGAATCTGGATTATTGCTTCACCTATGAGGTAGTTCCGACTTCCAACTTGCTCGCAAGAATGGCGAAGCTCCTCCTCCCAACGCCTTTCTCTCATTTCCAAAAGCTCAATCCAGAGCTCGCTACTATGTAATGCCGATTCTAGCTCTTCAACCTTACCTTTCATTTCCTCTATTTTGTTCAGCTTGATTTCAGTTGGCTTTTCGAGTCTCGACTTTGATAGTGGTGTAGAGATCGCCTAAGCTCACTATTCTAGCTTTTAATCCTTTTTATCTTTTTGGTCTTCTCGTCACCTTCTTTCTAAGTCTTCCTTTATGCTCGCATTTCATGAAACTTTCTCTCAACTACTAACTTTGGCTTTTTCCTCTCGGACCTCTTGTCGCCACTGCTCTGATGTTTTCCCTAATCCCGCATTTTTTATCGTTAAGCGCATCCTCTTGTACTCCGTCTTCAAGTTATCTCGGTCTTCCTCTACCTTCTATTTTTCCTTTCTGAGTTTCTTAGCCTCTGATTTTTGACCATCCACCTTTAACTGGAGGAGCATCTTTTCTTCTTCCAACTTTTCTATTCTTTTCCCGAGTTCTGAACTCATCCTTTCAAAATCTTGCTTCACAATCTCTAGTTCTGACGGGACCACTCGCATGTATTCTTCTCTTGATCGGGCACCTTCTGGATTTGGCTCAGGAATGTTATCATTGACTCTCCTAGCCCTCCATTCAATGTATTCCAGGGTCATCCTCGGGCTTGTAGACAATCTTCATTCTGTGAATCTGATTCCAGGTACTAGAAATCTCTTTAACCCTTTTCTTATAGCTTCCCCCTTCATATGAGAACTCGCATTGAGCTAGCCCGCATGTCATTGGTACAAACTGTCTTGAACTATACTGTCTTAAGACCAGTAAAGGGGCATAGGCAGTGGCACCCCAAATTCCCAATAGGGGAACCCAATCAAAGCTTCTACAACGATAAAGGATCCTCGCTGGAATCATCCAGGAGCCTTCCACTCGATGTCGCCCTCTTGAAGGTTTTGAAAGAGCGCATCCAATTTTCTTTGGACACATCCTCTCTTCTAGGCGTAGTTGCTATCTCTTCTAGCGGGAGTAATTTTTGACATAAATTGACATGACACTTTCTATTTTCCAAAAGTGACTATGGAACCAAGCCAATAATAATGCAAGACATCCAATAAACCCGCTTTCACCCATTCTCCCACATACGGTCAAGGATCTGAATGTTTCGACTAAGATGGCGAGTGAACGGTGTGACCCTTTGTCTAATCAAATGAATAAATCAATAACTACTTCATCAATGTGCCTTAAAGCTTTCGGGAAGATTACCAGGCCGTAAATACAAAAGGCCAAGATGTCTATCTTTTTCTTTGTATCGGGATGCGCCAGGATCAGGTCTCTCAAACATATCCAGGGTATGCATTTACCCTCGCCCTTCTTTTGCATTCTAGCTGAGACCCATTGTTCACTCATTCCGGTGATATTCATCAACTTCTTCGCAAAGGTTGGGCCATTAACCACTTTGGAATAAGCTTTGTCAATTTGAATTCTTGGGCAATGTAGCAAGGTCGTTTACTCTTCTACCGTGGGAACCAGATCCACCTTCCCGAAGGAGAAACAACTATAAGCAGCATTCCAGAACTAGGTCATTGCGCGGAATAGGTGTTTATCTACTTTGACATCAAGCAGGTAAGGTAGGTCGCCGTAAGTACCATAGAACAGCTACTTCGCCTCGTCATCCCACTGAATCCAAATTTCTTTCACTCTTGGAGCTCGCTCACAGACAACGATATTGGTGAAATCCCATAGTCTGATCGTATCCTTCGACTAAGCCATCCCTTTTTTCTATTTGGCATTGCTCTGACCATATGCGGACTGCCGTATTGTCTTCCACTTTATCAAGGAATTCGCTTTCCATAACCAATTTCCTAACTCAGAAACGGATCGCGATTCGATGTTTCTTAAAATATGAAATGATATGCACAAAAGAATGAAACACAACAAGTTAGTATCATGGAATATAAAGCAATTAAAATAAATAAACACCTATCTGGGTGACCACTAAGGTTTGACATAGCTCTACCTAAGGTGGGCTCCTAAGGTTTGCTATATGCGGTTTAGTTCTAAAGTTTGAGGTACCCAACCAGCAGATTCCTCGATCCTCACCCATTATAGGCTCATACGGACCGAGTTCGATTCAGGGGGATACATTTCCCTATGGCCATGCAGAAGTGAAAACTTCACGAAGACATAGGTACGGATGTATCCCGAAAGCAGTCCACTAGCCCATGCGGAGGTGAAAACCTCACGAAGGCATAGCTCCTCGCTCCCACTTAAAGGTGTGATCACAACGGTCATGCAATGCAATGCCAAAAGTATTTACAAGACCAATATTGAAAGTGCATTAAAAGAAGCGTGATTTTTCGAAACCATTTTAATCAAAAGGACAAAAATCAATCAATCTATGGCTTGACCCTCGAGTCCCCAGTGGAGTCGCCAAGCTGTCATAACCATTTTTTGATGAAACAATAAACGACGCGGTCGACTCGATTTTTGAAAAAAAAAGAAAAGGAAGGGAGTCGCCACCGATCTTTATTTGGTGCGATCGGATCACCTTTGTTTTAATAAAATGTTTAATTTATTAAAACAGTGTTTTGGTCCATGAACTTTGAGAAAACGGGTTCGGTAGTTGATTACGTGCGAGGAAGGATTAGCACCCTCGACACGCCAGAAATCGGTACCAAACTAATTGATTGATGCCTTATTTGTTGAAAACTTTGAAATGGTTCGAAAATACTTGCTTTTTATTTTTAAAATTTGAAGGAATTGGAAGGGACGTTAAGACTCTCTTCTCTTCGAAGAGATAAAGCATCATGTCCAGTTAGTTAGGGCGTAATACTTTAGACTCTCGAAACTAAGCTCGTCTTTTAAAACTTGATTTTCACTTTTTGAAAAGGATCTTTCGTCATTTGTTGAATCGAGAAATCAGAACCCAGTAAGTTAGGGCTCGTCTTCTCGAAAATCCAAATTAGGAATATTGCCTCTATTTTGGAAGAAAAGAAACTTATCTCGAAGTATCTAGGTGTCGAGTCCAATAAGTTAGGGCCCGACGTTTCGAGTATTCGAGATTAAGTATTTTGTTTTAAAATTTAAATTGTAATTTTAAAAGAGACACCCCATTGTTTAGCTTTAAGCGAGGAGAAATCAGAACCCAGTGAGTTAGGGCTCGATTCACTCGAATTGCTAATATAGAACGTCAATTTGAAACCGGGACTTGTGATTTTGGAAGGGGTATTTCGTTGTTTATATTGAACGAGGAAAATTGGAACCCAATAAGTTAAGGCTCGATTTCCTCGAATCTTTAACACGAGATATCGATTATTTGAAAACCAATGTATCGGGCAAAGGTTAATGTAACGATAAAATGCCAAAACCAATCGCAATACTAATATGTGTAGCAAAATGCATTAAATATAAATGAATAGGCTAAAAAAAAAATAGAAAACAAAGAATTATAAGCAAATGAAAGTTTAGGAGAAAAGGGAAAGAAGAAAATAATGATAGTAATGATAATAGTAATAATGAAAACAATATTGATATATGAGCATGAGTAAAACATATAAAAGTATAATAATAATATTAGCGGGAATAGAAGTATATATATTTATACATAAATAATAAATAAAAATTAAATAAATAATAATAGTATTAAACTAAGAAAATAAATATAGATAAAAACATAATAGTGAAGGAATACTAATAGTAATACTTGATTTAAAATACCTATAGTAGTATTGATGATAAAAATAATAATAATAATTAATAATATAAAATAATAATAATTTTAGTAATGATAGTGAAAATGATAATAATGAGAACTATAATAGAAATAATAATAAATGATAACAATAACAATAGTAAATATAATAATAATGATAAAATAAAATATTAAATGATAATAATAACAATAAAATTGCAAAATAGTTGAAAAAGGGCTAAATTGCGAAAAAATGGAAGTTTTAAATAAATTATAAATAAAACAAAGGATTTGGGGCTAAATGATAAATAAAACAAAGTTTGGGGTCAATTTGTAAATAAAATAGACTTTGGGGATCACGAAAAAATGCGCGTGAAAGGTGGAGGACCAAAAAGACAATTTTTCCATAAGTTGAAACGCAGCGTTTGAAGGGGGACTGAATCGCAAACCGCGAAAAATTATTGGGTGAATTCTGCAATAATTAAAAGTTTGATTTTAAAACACAAAATGCGAAGGGCCGATTATGCAATTAACCCTTCTCGCAAAACACGCGAATCTGAGGCGGGTCGGGTTAGATCGGTTTGAAAAGGGACAAAACGACGCGTTTTGGGCTTAGTGGCGACCCAAAACGACGCTGCTTTGAGGGCTATTTAAAGCTCAAAATTCAAAAAAAGATATGTGCACCATTTAAAAAATCTCTTTTCTTCTTGATTTTTTCTCGTAAAGGGGAGAGTCCCATGATTTGGTGGCCGCCGTCATTCTTCGATGTCGTCATCGCACATTGTACCTGTGGCCAAAAATCTCAACAGTATATTTTTTTTTTTATTTTTATTTTTATTTTTACCGTTATATATATATATATATACCCTTGCACTAATAAGATTGTTAAAAAAAATTAAAAGTAAAGAAATCACCTTTTTCTCAGATTCTGTTGTCGCTTTTTGGATCTACTTTTTATGTTTTGAATCTCGATTTTATTTTTTGGTGTTCGAAATCTCTTTTTCTGATTGAAGAAAAGAACCTTTTTACAATATGTTTCGGCCTTGGCTTTTATAGCCATTTACAAGTTTTTTTTTTTTGCATATTTCTCTGCTCTGTTTTCTTTGTGTGTTGGTCTCTTTTGCAGGGTATGGACGAGGCGGTGACAGGACGACGGTCGGTGGCTTCGGTAGGTGGTTGCAGAGGCAAGGGGGCGTCAGAAGGCAAGTTTGGCGGTGGGTAGAGCAGGTGGGGGGTTAGGTGCGGCTCTAGGGTTCTCAGAAACCCTAGCCGTCTGAATAATTTTTAATTTTTTTGGGCCTTTTGGGCCATCCAAATTGGGCTTGTTGAATTTGTAAATTTGGGTTTTATTTTGTTTTGGGTTTGGTTTTATTAATGGGTCAGGGTAGTTGGGTTTAAGTTTGGGTTGTAAAATGGGTTTTAATTTTGGTTTTTATTTGTTTGCTGGGCCCGGGCAAATTTGGGTTTACACACCCCCTAAAGGAATTGAAGGAGAAATTCGCCGTCTTGAGTAGAATTCCGGCTTATTGAGATGGATCAATTGGCTATCTTTGAGTAATTCCCTGAATTGAGCTACTCTGGCTTCGGCTCTTTGGCCTAGCTGAACACCCTAACAAAAGCCCTGGCAGAAGGCTTCTGCCGAACTCCCCCTTAAGTTGCACCCTTAGGTGTTTATATAGACTTTGAGATGCCTTACTTCACCCCTAAGTATCCTAATTCAAGTATAATTCCTACTCCGGTGTTTGAATAGGCTTTGGAATGTGTTTCTTTGCCTCAAAGTATCTTATTCCGAGTAAAATTGCTTTTTTCTGCGGCAGGGACACGGCCATGGTACACTCCCGTGTAAGTCGTCCTCAGGCCGTGTCTTGATTCTGTCGATTGGGGAACGGCCGTGTAAATCGTGGCATGGTCGTGTCTCAATTAATTGTCAATGCACGACCGTGTGGCTTGAAGTCCAAGCCGTGTCGATTTTCTCTTTGGCCCAAATTGGCCCGTTTTAAGCTTGTTTCTTGTTCTTTTCATCCTCGGGTGCTTTCCTGAGTAAAAACATGAAAAGGAAGGATTAGGATAACCTTTTTACATAAATCAAGGGCTAAATCATCCAAAAGCATGCTAAATGTGGGCCTAAAATATGTTACTTTTACGGATTATCAGTCGGTATAAGTTCAAAGGCATATTTGCTGAGCCATAAATATTCTCATTTGGAATCCACTATGGATAGTTCACCCTATTTTAGTAAAAGAAAACTCATGTTTTCAATCTTCCAGATATAATTCCCTAACATACTTTGTTTGAAACTCTGACTGGAAGACTTCTCAATCAATCAAACCAATAGGAATGTTGCATGTAACAGTCTGCCACCAGGTATAAGCTTTGCCTTGTAACAATGAAATGGCGCAATTAACACTCTCACAAGAGGTACACTTTAGTTGTGGTACTATGCTTGTTGATTCTATCCACATCGCAGTCGTTGAAGGATCAACTCCTTTAATTCCCATAAATTCAATAGCACCATATTTTCATAACTCTTTTATTGGTGCTCGACAAGCTGTTAGCATTGGTACCATCGCTTGAGTAGTCTTCATCCTTTGAAGAGGCTTAGCAATAACTCAAAGTAAATTTTTGTCAGCTCATCTTTCTCCACTATTTCTACTCAATCTAGATTAACTAACACCCATTGAAACTGTACTAGTTACATCATGTATCACTCTATTTTCATTTTTACTGGAATGACGCTGCTAAGTATCTCATTATCTGACTCGTTTCTGGATTTTTCAAACATCCTTAGGTATAAAAGAAAAAGGAAATTTTATATCAGCATCCAAATCTCAACTCTATTTCGACTCAACTTTGGCATGTCCCTCCACACTCAATTTTGAGCTTGATTTATCTAAGAATTGGCTAAACCTATAGCTCTAATACAACTAAATGTAACACTCCTCACCTAGTCCGATCCCTGAACCTGAGCTATAAGATGCTACGACAATTTACAAATCAAATACAATCAATTCATAAATCCAAAAATATCAAACTAACAATGAATAACTACTTGTATTCATTGATATCATCCTTAAAAAAAAAGGGTTTAAATTGAGCTTAAAAAAGCCTTAAATTTAACTCGACATAAAGGGGATCATTTTGAAACATTTACAAAAAATTAGGACAATAGTGCAAAATAGGGGTCACACAACCGTGTGACCAAGCTGCATGGAAAGTTGTAGCCGTATGGAATTGTAGTCACACAGCCGTGTATCCAGATCAAGTAGCTCATAGTGGTTGTGTAGGTTAAAATGTAATTATTCAAAAAAAGTCACATGGTCGTATGGCTGGGCCGTGTAACAAATTGAGGTCGTGTGAAACCAAATGAGCCTACCAACAGCTAGTCATACGGGCATATAGCTAGCCCATGTAACAATATGAGACCATGTGATATTTATACATGCAATCTTTCAATGGCACACGTCGTGTCACTAATCCGCGTGTGACACACGACCATGTGGCCAGACCGTGTGGAACAAAATGTGTCATATATGACCAAATTCATACCTAACCATTTTCCAAACATAATCTAAGATCAAATACATTATAATGCCTAATCTAAACTTGTAAAATCTCAATATAAAAATACCAATTTGACTCTTTCTTATATCAATCATTCAAAATACCAATATACCTCAAATGGCACCCCAGAACAACTAACATGACATAATTCAACTTAGCCATTCAAGTATCACAATATGGCTCAAAATTATTCCTACAAGTTATGCACCAAACTTACCAAAACATACAAATTTAACTGAAGTTTCCTACCATTCCATCACCATAATTAATATAGCCGAAATCCTATTCATTGCATATCACTTATCCACTAATTAAGCTTTAGAACATACATACCTTATTCACTCATTAAGTAGACTATCCATTATGCATATTCAATTCATTCTTATATGCCCACTTCATGTTTATTATATAATCAACTATTTTATTACCAACCTTAACATAACAAATTTAACATTCCATAGATTTATATCATTATCAACCAACTATTACATATGCATATCCCATAACAAATACCAATCCATTATCCAAAAATATAACATTGTATAATCACAAGACTATCCTATGTACATGCCATTAACAAACAAAAACATCACCAACTTTTTAAGTCTGAGATTGCAATTGGATGTTGGTGCTGACAAACGAACAAAATCAAAACATAACTTGTGCACGGAAAACAAAACCGTACATTGAGAATGTACTCAGTTTGTTTCCATAATCTGAACAATATAATTTATAAAACATAAGTCATTAAAATGCATAATGTATATATTATACGGTTTATATACAATTCAAGTGTCACATTATGCTATTTTGTCATTTTTTATTTACTACTATAGCATTTTAATCCAATTTATACAATAATTGATATCTTTACGATGTATAATCTGTAACATCCCAAAATTGGGCCTAGTAGGATTGGGCCCAATGGGCCTTAGGCGTAGGAATGTTTAAAATTTTCAAGAATATGAGAATGGCATTGTTGCAAATTGGACTTATTGGTTAAGTGAATTTGGAAAGTTACGAGGTTTCTATGAAGTTCCGGGTTCAAGTTGGGCCTTAGTAAAATTTTGTGTTTAATCCTTTAAGGAGATGGAGTAAGTGTCCTTATAGCATATGGAAATAATTGAGTAAATAGATAGCATAAATGAGCAAAGTGTAAAGAGGTTATAGCGCCACATGTATTTCCTTGAGGGAAGAGGTTCGAATCACTTTGTGTGCAAATTTTGACAATATTTTTTCACTCTTTCCTTAAGTGTCGGCCAAGAAGTAAACATGGCAAATTTGACTTCTTTATTTTTTGACATGGTGGCTAAGAAATAAGGTTAGGTTGAGGTTGAGGAAAGGAGTCAAAAGAAATAGGTAAGTAAGGGGGACAAGAGGCTCATTTCATGGATAGTGTTTTGGAAAGTTTGGGTGACCAAACTTTTATCCTATGGGGGATGCATGTGGACGGTTTGGGGGTAGAGTGGTAGCCAAAATTTTCTTGGGTTATTTTGCAAAGCTTTGTCCATGATAAGGTTTTGGGTTCTTGTAGCATCTTGGTTACTCTCCCTTGCTAACATATTTTTCTTCCCTTTTCGTTTTGGCCTAAACACCTAGTGCATTTGTTCATCTTACTCCTTTGTTTTGCTTTAACCCCAATTCATTTTTGGTTCATCTTCTTTAGTTGGCCGAAACTAACAAGCACTTTTCTCCATCCATTCTTTCCTTTTGACCATTTCATCAACCTTTTCTTCTTCTTTAATCAACATCACTTTGTGTGATCTTCTTGCTCGATTTTCACTATAGCCAAACCATTATCATCCTATTTCTTCATCATTTCGTTCTCTATCACGTGGGAAAACGTCATCCTGATTGAATCGATAAGTAGTAGTTTTCTCTTTGTCAATAATGTTCTTTCGTTCGAGTTTTTTCTTAATAAATCGTGTGTTCTTCCTTCTCTCTCTCGTTGAGTCTGAGTTACATTCTTTTCTGTGATATGGCCATCGTTGGGCTTAGGATTTTCAACAAGGTGATGGAGCACAAGTGATTTGTATTAACCAAATCATTATCGTCGACTCGTCAAGTAAGTGGGGTAAGAACGTTGTTATAAGATTTGTTTTGGCCAAAGGTGGGATAATTGCTAACAACTATTTCGCTCACCAAATATTGTTAGGACGGGATTTCAATTGCCAAAGGGTAGGATCGAGGGAGATCACATTCGTGGTAAGTGGAGTTAGCCTAGTAAAGTGTTTCTAGTTACGATTATCAAAGTAGAGACTAACCTTCTGTCAACTATCATTATAGGTGTTGAAATCGGTGGAAAGCAGAACTCATTATTAAGGTGTGTAATCCCGTACTTTCCGAATATATATGTGAAACAGTGTGTGATCTCACACTTCTCTGAAGGCTTGCATGAAATATTCTGTGATTCGGTCGAAATATCAAGAAAAACTGAAAACTGGCATCCGTAATCACTCGGGCGTGCGTATGATCGTAGTGGTAATCATATTTGTAATAAAACAGATTTAGTTAGAAATAGTGATGTGTTTTTGAAAAATCATGAAAAATAGGGTAAAGAGAATTAGATAGAGAATAAGATATCAAATTGAAGCTTACTGTGTCTATTTTGATATGGAAGAAACAGAAGAGGAAAAGGAATTTTATATTATGAGATATGTTAATTTTAGTGAGACTAGTTCTGAATGACTTCGTGGTTCCCTGATCTGTCTTGGTAAAATTAGATAAAATTGTACAAAGTGATTTATGAATTATAATTGATATGTATAGATTCCTTAGTGAGTATTTTTTCAATAGAGACAAGTGAGAGCAACATATGAAAACTATACAGTTAGATATTTGAATTTTGGATAAAAGAGGTCAGAATCGTTGGACGGTGAAACAAGGGAAACTTTAAGAAATAAATTGTACTAAATAGTTAAACAAAAAATTCTGGAAACATTGTAGTAAAAATATATATGAGTCTAGTTTCAAACAAAATTTATGGACCTGAATTTCAAGTTTCCTAACACGAGTTATAGTCAGTTTAGTCAAAGTGACGCAGTTGGACAGTTTCAATTTGTATGCTCCAAATTAGTAGTTAAAGTCTTAGGTTGCGAAATTACCAAATTACCTTTAGTGGGTAAAACTACCGAATTACCCTCGATTGGGAAAATTTCAAAATGCCCCTGATGGGCCGAATTATGAAAATGCCTTACTGGGCCGATTTGATAAGATTGCCTTGAAGGGCCGAAATACTAAAATGCCTTAATGGACCGATTTGTTAATTTGCTATATGGGCCGATCTGATAATTTGTTATATGGGCTAATCTGATATTTTGCTAAATGGGCCGATCTGATATTTTGCTTAATTGGCCTAATTGATAAACTGTTATAATGGGCCATAATTTTTGTAATAAATATCCGAATAAATTACTGTTGTTATATTGTAAAAATCATGATTTGTTATGCATCATATACATGATTTGCATGGGATGGGATAATGTTGAAGAGAAGTTCTGGTGGCTCTGCCACAAAATCTGGTGGCTCTACAACATATTTTGGTGACACTGTCACAATCTTTCTGATGGCTATGCCACGTAAACTCTGTTATTTTGGTGGGTTGTCCACAACTAAATTTGATATAAATGGCTTAATGCCTATGTTTGGTGCGTTAGCGAGGTGGGTGACTAAAGCTCCCCATAGGTGTGTTTGGTTGTAATGCAATTGGTGTGTAGCGGATGGATTACTAGGCTTGGTTTGGGAATTTGCATTTCATATGCATGTTATATTTTGATATATTATTGTTATTGTAAATGGGCTTAGGCCTAAATAATTGCTTAATGAGATTTTGGCCAAAGGACAACGGTAAGTGGGTTACACATCGAGTTCTTGTAACTCACCCCTTTCTCAACCCTTGTAGGTAATGCTCATCGATGAGGACTTGGGGCGATGGATGTCTTGGTGGAGGCCATGCTTGAAATAACATTTTCTAATATTAGTAAACTATTTTCCGCTTTTATTTCATTACTTCGCTATTTTGGGTTTTTATGTTGTAATAAGGCCTCAAGTATTTTTATTATTTGCTTTACGCTTGATATACTTATTATCTTGCTTAATTTGTTTTAAATGTGAATTTTCTAAAAACTTAAATAAAGATTTTCTAAAATGGATTAACAAATGATTTTTGTAACAAACTTTTACAAATATTTTTAACTCGGAAATTTTCTCTCGAATTATCAACGATTTTTTCAAAAGTCACAGTTTTATAAGATCACTAGTTCAAATATAGATTCTTCAATCAGCATTTCAAAGATTAGTAGTATTTTTTTATCAAATATTTATAAACAAATTTGTTTTTCTTAACTATAACAAAAAAAAAAAAAAAACAACTTCACCTTTAGTCACAAGTTCTTTATACGTTTTCGAAAAACTCTTCAGTGTGACACGCCAGATTCGGGCCTAACTTCTAGGCCGGGTTTGGGGTGTTACATAATCACATCTTTCTTTAAAATTTTGAGATTTCTAAATCAATGAATATCATCGATCATCATACCAAATCATTTCAATATTCATTATCTCATTTTACGCTTTTTACTCCCTATTAACCTGATTCGCACTCGAACTCGGACGAATACACGAATCCAACCAACACATTGGTCTAATACCTAGTCCCTCATTAGAAAAACTCAAAGGAATAAGTTGTGTCTTGCACTCATTGGTATAACTGAAGTGATTTGGCACCCAATGTCTCATCGAGACATAGTCGAAGTAACCCTAAACTCTTTCTATCTTATGACATGCTAATTATACCCAAACCTGCCTAAACAGTTAATAGGGTAACCATTTCTTAGTTACATTGATAACTAAATATCTCAATTCAATAACATTTTTTCATTATCCATTCATCAATACACATATATATATCGGCATAATTCATCTCAATTCATATTCAATTTCTCATTTACATCATTATTCAAAAATCTCAAATTTATTTAATTTAGTCATTATTGTAAACAACAATTCAATTCAAATCGACTCAGCTTAATGCATTAATTACAACTCACTTTATGATCTTACAAAGGGATACAATTCATAATTTTAGAAATTGAAATGATTTTGGATTATAGAAACACAAACCGTAAATTTTGAGCTATTTGTCAACAGCTTTGTCTTTTCCTTTCGTTTACAAGAAATCTAGGTCGACGATAGCTACAGATTAACATAAACACATCCATTCATCAATATGCAAACAATGCAATTCGTTTTCAGTACACTCCATTAGTACCTCTAATTTTTCAATTATGCCACAAATTTTAAAATTTGTGCAATTTAGTCCTTTTTCACTCATAAGCTTAAAATATATCAATTTAACACCTATAACTTCAAGAATTCATTAGTGGCATCATTCTGAAACTCTAATAGTTTCAAAAAAAATAACACACGTGTTGGCTAGATTAAGCTCCCAAAATTTTGAAATCATAAAAATTACAAGAAAATGACTAAATTGAGCTAACCAATTGTAGAATTGAAAATAGAAATCCCTAAGGCGGAACGCTTCTCTTATTCTCCTTCTTGCTTCAGTTTTACATTGAAGGGATGGGGAATATGCTTGTGTAACACCCAAATTTTAAATAATCTGAAATTTAGAATGAATAAATGACTAAATTGAAAGAGACCGCAAGTTGGCAACCTATACTGGAAGAAAAAGGAAAGCTAAAAACTAAAGTGGACATGGTTGAAATCCAATTATGGTTTGGTTAGGATGAAACCCACCCGTTCCTTAGTAAGAGACTCATAATTAGCCATGGATGACTCTTACAAGATTAGAAATAGCGTGGGAAGGGCTATAAATGGCTGGAAGCTGGCTCTCAAGGGTGACTTGCTTCTTGACTTTGCTTCATGTTCTCTCATTCTTCATCTTCTTGGGTAGCTCGAATAAGGAGTAGCCATGGAAGACTCTGAATGGAGCAGATTTCATGAAGATGGAGTTCGAAAAGTAGGAAAACTAGTAAGCAAATACGGTTGCTTAACCCTTCTAAGTACATAGAGTAAATTTATGAACATTAGAACTACATTAAGGGTTTTGCATGTTTCTGGAAAAATGGGTTTAAGTTAAGAATATGGAGTATAACCCATGGTATTTGGTTGTAAGTTCTTTCCAGGAGAATGGAGGCTCTAGCATTAAAAAGATGGATAAGCGATGAAAACGATAACGATTCAGGTAAGTTCCAGACTTCAAACTTATTGTTATGAACTACGATGTTTAAGCATGTCATGCTTACATAAGCATGAATTATGATGGTATGTTTATGCATTGTATGAATGTAGGTAAACCACAAAGGGTTAGACGAAGTTAAGAAGAGAGGTGGGGAGAGAACCTATTAGATACCGCCTTGAGCAAAGCTCTATGCCTTGCGAAGGGAACACTGCGATGTTTGAGCAACAATGTTAGGTGGTATAAAAGAGGTAATAGGAGGAGGCCTCGGGAAATGGAATTATGGAATGGTATTTACCGTGATGGCAATATTGACTAGTCCTTCAGTAAGACATCGTGACGACAATATACTGCGTAAGACCATGGATGAAAGATGCCATGGCTGCAAGGTATATGACATAAAGTACATAGTGTAAGACCATAAATGAAAAATGTTATCGTAGCCAAGTATGATGAGAAAGACCATGGATGAAACACTCCATGGCATTGTATGATAGCGCGCCAGGATGGTGGATAGGCCTAAAACCATGGAAAGAGGCTCCAAGGCATCCTTAGAGATAAAGCCTGTCTGGACAGAAAACACAAAACAAAGTAAGTCTATTGGGATAGTAAACATAGAACAAAGTAAGTCCATTGGGACAGTAAACATAAAACAACGATGAAGTCTGTCGGGATAGAAAACATGGGTAAGTCTGCCAGGACAAGAGAAACAAGAAAGAAGGGTATAATACCATAGTCAGGCTACGGTATCCCATGGAGTCTTCCAGGAAATAGACGTAGAAAGATAGCTAAATCTTTAAGTGAGGTAAACATAAAACAACGATGAAGTCTGTCGGGATAGAAAACATGGGTAAGTCTGCCAGGACAAGAGAAACAAGAAAGAAGGGTATAATACCATAGTCAGGCTATGGTATCCCATGGAGTCTTCCAGGAAATAGACGTAGAAAGATAGCTAAATCTTTAAGTGAGAAGTATGCGACTAGTGTGCTAGACATAAGAAACCACACAAGTGAAAGAAGAGATAAAGGAAACTATATATAGAGGCAAGCAGATCTTAAGGAATCTGCCAAGAATGATGAAAGTGGTAAGGAATTAGACATGGGCGAAGACCAAAAAATAATTAAAGGAATATAATTCAAGTGAGAGTGGGATTTGTTATGGAAATAAAGGAAAAGAAATTATCCGAAGATCACAGATAAGATTTGTAATCGAGAACCACTAAGAAGGGTGCAAAGAAGAAAGATGAAGAAGTGAATGACCTCGTAAGGAGGAAAGCCTGGTGCGGGAACTCTGCCACTCTGATAGCTGATAAACCGTAAAAGCAACATATTTTAGGCCTACATTTAGTATGCTCTTGGGTGATTTTGCCCTTGTTTTATGTAAAAAGGTGCTCTTAATCCTTTCTTTTCATATTTTTACTCAAGAAAGCGGTGAGGAAAAAAGAACGAGAACGATGCTTAAACGGGCCAATTTGGGCCAAAGAGGAAATCGACACTACCGGACTTCAAGCCACACATTGCGCCTTGACAATTAACTAAGACACAGCCATGTCATGATTTACACGGCCGTGCCCCAATTGACAGAATCGAGACACAGCCTGAAAATGATTTACACAGGCGTGTGCCATGGCCGTGCTCCTACCGCAGGAGAGAGCAATTTCACTCGGATTTGGATACTTTGAGCCAAAGAAACATATTCCTAAGTGTATTCAAATAGTGAGTAAGAAGCTGACTTAAATTAGGACACTGAGAGTGAAACACCCTAAACCCAAATTTCACAAACCCCGAATCGGATCCGCATGCTTCGAGTAAAACATAGCTAAATCTCGTTTTGTCATCTTAGAGAAATTGGTGGTTTTGAAGAAAAATAGATTTGTGTTATGATCAATTTGAAAACCGTGTTGTTATTAAAGTTTTTTTTTCATTAAAACGTTATTTTCATGTTTCAAAAATTCCAAGTTAAAAGAAATGCCGAATTTTAGAGCTTATCATTAAGTTGAAAATCGTAGGTGTTTAGGTGTCAAAACATTTGAAGTTGTTTTACGAAAAATTATTTAACCATTGTTTAATGTTGATCGCATCAGAATAAAAATTTAAAATGCATAAATAAAACATTTAAATAGTAATGGCCTTATTACAACAAAACAAAACCCAAAATAAATCTCAAAAAAAAAAAAAACTTAATAAGAAAACGTGATAAGTTTAATCATAAAAAACCCAAAAATGCTGAGTTGAGCATGGCCACCACTAAGTCCCTACCGACCCAGTCCATTTACTGAGTATCACCTACAAAATGTTAGCCCACGAAGGGTGAGTCAACAGGCTCAGTGTGTAACAACCATCACAGACTCCCAAACGATTAAGGCATATCAACTCACATATAACAAATATAAGCAATGATGCAACCCAACCCCACATAGATATCCAACCTCTACACACCACCCGTACCTGTCAATCACACCGTGGGGATTACTAAATCAACCCTCCATCCGCTACACACCATCGAAGGCAGTCACTGCAGTCAACAGCACATCACCCTTATAATCGTGGCATAGCCACCAGATAATGTGACAGAGTCACCAGATTCATAATATGAGACATAAGTCACCGGATAATGTGGTAAAAACCACCAGAACACTTCCCCTTTATCATTATCACCCATATGCCCATGTAACATACATATTATTCAGATATCATGCAATACACCTTACCCCAAAGTCATAACGAAATCACACATACTCCATATCAATGTGTATAACATTATTAATTGAGAGTTAGGGGTAACGTACCTAAATACACTGTACCATTGAATGGTACCCTTAGCCATGTTACTCTTATTTTCATAATCACATGTTTAATATTGCTACCATTAATCTATCAGGAATTAATGTAGGGTTACACACCTAACTATTCGTAGATCTAAGTGAAATCTCAAAACTATGCGAAACTAACGAGATCCCGAAATGTTTGCCTTCCTCCTTCCCACAGTCGGCCAACATTTGCTAGTAACCAAAAGCCTATTCGGCTCAACTAGAAATCCCGAAGGATATGTCGCATGTAGATAACACCTTACCTTAATGCCGATTTGGTTTCCAACCAAATCCAAAGCTACATGATGAACCTCCCTTGCAATCGGCCAAGCACTAGCACACAAAAATAATTAGCCTTCGGCTTTTGAACAAAGGAGAGACAGATCCGAAACACTGGAACCCTTACCAAAATAGATCTGAATCCCGAAACTTCTCCTTATCTCTGTCGAACTCCCCCTAAAAACTATAGTTAGAATTAGCCATCTTAAAAATAATATGGCCTTTAGCCGAATACTAACCCTTACATTGGATCTCAAATCCCGAAAAATTACCTTTCAAGCGTCGGCTACAAGAATCCCGAAAGATCTCCTTCATGGTTTGGCCAAAAGAAAATAAGAGGGATTCAATTCCTAGATTTCGGCTAACCAAAGGAAAAAGGAAAAGAAACCGAATGATGTTACCTCTTACCACAATGTTGAGATCGATTGCACCCTTATTTGGAAACACAGAGAAATTCAGCTATAACTCAAAAAGAAAGAGATAGATTCGACACTTCAATGGAGACTAGATCACGTGAGAAGAGAAAGAAATAAGGCCAAGGATATCGGGCAAACACTTGAAAGAAGAGAGGAAGAAGAGAACTCATAAGGTTTCGGCTTTAGCAAAATAAAATGAGAAGAGAAGATGCACAATTGGTTCTTTCACTTTCAGTTTTTGGTCAAAAGAAAAGAAAAGAATTTCGGCAGAAGCACAAATGAAAAGAAAAGAGAGAAAAATGGCCCTATACTTTCCTAGTTTTGGCACCTAAAGGCCCTAGCCTAGCCACTTCCCTCTTGGCCAAAAATGCCACACCAAGACCCCTCCAATCGACCAACTCTTCCTCTCTCACCCAAATCCCCTCTTTTCCTCCTACTTAGCCGAATATTTGAGCTGTTTGACCCAATCTACACTTCATCCATGAAGTGTCCATGGTAACTCCAACTCTTTCCTCTTCTTGACACAAAAATAAATGCCAAAACGCTACCTGTGTTACTCGAACCTAGGCCCCTTCACACTCCTTGTGGCGTCACTCTCTTGTGCTCTAGGTGACGCCTCTCTTGCCACTTTACTAGCTTAGTTCTTATGTCCTAGTTCACATACTAAACTCCTTAAGGCCTAGCTCCCTTAGTTCCCTTTTTAGGCTTAAAATCAAATATTTTTCTAAGCCTTCTACCTACATTCCAAGGTTCCCGAAGCCCCCAAAACACATGCAAATCACACACAAGCATGCTACCACATACATTTAAGTGAAAGTGCATAACCCCTAAATCCCAGATATTACAGTTCTACCCCTCTTAAAATAATTTTGACCTTGAAATTACTTGGCTAAAATAAGTGAGGGTATTGCTGTCACATCGTTTTATCTGGCTCCTACGAAGCTTCCTCCGATCCATGGTCACGCCATAACACTTTGACTAGAGGAACTGATTTCCTCCGTAGCACCTTCATATCCCGTTCCAAAATCTGAATCGACTCTTTAAAGGACAAATCTGGTCTTAGCTCAACCTCCTCAATCGGTATTACATGAGATGGATCCGATCGGTAATGATGTAGCATCGAAACGTGGAACACAACATGCATCTGCTTCAACTCCGAAGGCAACTCTAATCGATATACTCTTTGGTCCAACCCGCTTCAAAACCCGATAAGGTCCTGTAAACCTGGGACTCAACTTTCCCTTGTGACCAAATCTCATCTCCTTATTCCATGGCGAAACTTTTAGAAACACCTGATCTCCTACAGCAAACTCTATCCCTTTCCGCTTGAGATTTGCATATGACTTTTGCCTGTCAGATGCCTCCTTCAACCGTGTCTGAATTACCTTAACCTTTTCCTCGAATTTCGCCACAATCTCCGGACCCAAAATATGACGTTCCCCCAATTTTGTCCAACACGTAGGAGTGCGACACTTCCGTCCATACAGTGCTTCATACGGTGCCATCCGAATACTTGCTTGATAGCTGTTATTGTACGCAAATTCCGTTAAAGGTAAGAACTCCTTCCAGCTCCCTCTAAAGTCTATCACGTAACCTCTCAACATATCCTCCAGCACTTGAATTACCCGCTCAGACTGGCCGTCCCACTACAGATGAAATGCCGTACTGAAGTCCAACCTGGTGCCTAATGCCTAAGGTAGTGCTTTCCAAAATCGAGACGTAAACCTCAGATCCCTATCCGAGATAATCAACACCGGCACTCTGTGCAGCCTCACAATTTCTGCTACATACAATTTTGCCAATCTCTGCAGAATAGTCAACCCAAGACCGGTATGAAATATCACGAGACTTAGTCAATCGATCTACTATCACCTATACCGAGTCCTTCTTAGTAGGCGTGAGGGGAAACCCACTAACGAAGTCCATGGTAATTCTCTCCCACTTCCATCATGAATCTTTATCGGTCAAGCAATCCCAAAGGTACTTGGTGTTCAAATTTAACTCACCGACATCGTTAAGCACTTCCCCACTAATTTCAGAACTTCGTTTGATTGGGCTACCAAACCGATCCTGTAGATCCTCAGATAACTTACTTCCTCTAGGATGCAGTACGCAAAGGGCTACGATGCGATTCTCAAGAATTCTCGCCTTAACTCCTCATCCTTTGGCATACTGAGACCTTGCCTCAAAACACAAGACTCCATCATTGCTTACACCATAGTCTTCCAACTCCCCATCCCGCACTTGCAGCAGCCTTAGCACTCGATCGTCATCTACCAACTGCTTTCTCCTTTACGACATAGCCATGTCGGCTTTACTTGCAACTCTGCTAGCAAACTTCCATCATCATAAAGACTAAGATGTGCAAACATCGCCCTCAAATCGGACACCACTTTCTGAATTAGGGCATCTGCCACCACATTTGCCCTGCCCGGGTGATACTCTATTGAACAGTCGTAGTCTTTCAATAACTCCACCCCCTTCGCTGTCTCAAATTCAGCTCCTTTTGAGTCAACAAATATTTTAGACTCTTATGATCCGTGTAGATCACCGACCTTTCTCCATACAAGTAGTGCCTCCACACTTTTAGAGCGAATACTACTGCCGCCAACTCCAGATCATGCGTCGAATAGTTAACCTCATGTGGCCTCAATTACCGGGACGCATAAGCGACCGCTTTCCCATCTTGCATTAGAACACATCCCAATCCTGTATGGGAAGTATCACAATACACCACAAAGTCCTTCCCTGTATCCGACTGAATCAAAACTAGAGCCTCTGTCAATACTCTCTTAAGCTTCTCAAAACTCTCCTGTTGCTTATCTGCCCATACGAAAGGTACCTCCTTTCTCAACAACTTCGTCAGAGGTGCTGCTATTGACGAGAACCCTTCAACAAATCTCTTATCGTAGCCTACTAACCCCAAGAAACTACGAACCTCCGCCACAGACTTAGGTGGTTTCCAATCTAATACTGCCTCAATCTTCCGAGGATCCACCCTTATCCCTTCTGTAGACACCACATGACCTAAGAACGTAACTTCCTTTAGCCAAAATTTGCACTTGCTGAACTTGGCATATAGCTTCTTTTACCTTAACACTTGTAATACTACCCAGAGATGCTCATCATGCTCTTCATCAGACTTGGAATACACTAGGATGTCGTCTATGAACACAACGACGAACTGGTCTAAGTAGGGTTGGAAAACCCGGTTTGTCATATCCATGAATGCGGCTGGAGCGTTCGTCAATCTTAACGGCATTACTAAAAACTCATAATGCCTATATCTTGTTCGGAAAGCTGTCTTATGGATGTCTGCTTCCTTCACCTTGAGCTGATGATACCCCGACTTTAGATCTATCTTTGAAAATACTACGGCCCTCTTAAACTGATCGAACAAGTCGTCTACCCTTGGCAATGGATACTTGTTCTTGATGGTCAGCTTATTCAACTGCCGGTAATCTATGCACATACGCGTAGTCCCATCCTTCTTCTTCACGAATAGGACTGGTGCTCCCCATGGAGACACACTTGGTCAAATAAACCCACGATCGAGTAACTCTTGGATCTGGGCATTGAGCTCTACCAACTCCTTTGGCGCCATCCTATACGGAGTAATTGACACAGAGTCAGCACAGCGGCAAATCAATTCAAACTCCACCTCCCTCGTCTGGGGTAACCCAGCAGCTCTTCCTGAAAGACATCCACGAATTCTCTTCATCGTTCTAACTCCACCTACAAATGCTTCCTTAGCCTCTAAGGCAATCGACCAACATCAAAAAGCTATACATCCCTTTCTTACCATCTTCTCCACCTTAAGGCGATACTACATTCGACAAGTAATTACGTCTCTACCCATCACCACAACCTCATTGTCGCCGAACTTCTCAATGACATGCGCTTAGCAAAGACAATCCACATTCAGATCTGACTTCACTAGCCGCCTATGCCTAAGATTAGATCAAATTCACTAATGGCAACTCCATTAAGTCACTAGAAATGCGCCCTGAACTTCCGGAGGCACTACCCTAAAGAGTTTGTCTACTACTAATGATTGCCCTAAAGGACTAAGTATAGTCATCTTCCTAGATACAGTCTCAGAGTTCACATGCAGAGTTCCAGACACCTCACTAGCGATGTATGAATTAGTTGACCCTATATCTATCAAAGCAATAAAGGGCAACCCAGAAATAAGGAACGTACCCGTAATGACATGAGGTGCATCACCATCCTCCTTCCGATGAACCGTATACACCAGACCCGGCTATCTCACCTCTGCGTTACCAACACATCTACCCGATGTCCCGCGACCTCTACCAGAACCATTACCTCTGCCAATCAGACCACGACCCCGCGGTGGTTGTTGTCCACCTCTTCCAGTCTGATTAAAACCCTGATTTGCTGGTCAGCTCCTACCTATTTCCACAGGACAGTCCTTAATCATGTGATCTTTGGACCCACATTTAAAACATCCCTCTATTCTTTTCCAACATTCTCCTGGGTGCACCTTTCCACACTGAGCACAAGTATGGTACTGTCCTCCCATTTCAACCTGCTGACCTCGTGGCCCATCAACTCTAGGTCTCTTTTGAGCATTCCTGGATGACCCCGACAATCCAAAACCTCTCTTTTGTCTATTCCTATCCTAATTCTGTCTCACAGATTCCTTCACCCCTTCGGCTACCTTAGCCTTCTCTACCAAAACGACAAACTCCCGCTTCTACTGTGGAGCAATCAGTAATCTCAGATCATCCCACAGTCTGTCCTCGAACCTGACACACTGTTCATGCTCCACAGCCACGATACCTCGAGCATACCGGCTCAACCTTAAGAATTCCGCCTTGTACTCCGCTACGGACTTACTCTCTTGGACCAGTCTCAGAAACGACTTCCTCTGCGCATCAATATAGCTAGTCCTAATATACTTCTTCCGATATGCCACCTTAAAATACTCCCAAGTGAGATCATCCACGCAAAGACTATCCCGAATCGTGAGCCACCACTAGTATAACTCATCCCGAGAAGCGACACCACCACCCCTTTCTCCTCGGTAGTCGTCCAAATCGTCCATGATTCGCTCCGTCGCCTCCAACCAATACTCGGCGATTGGCGCCACACCGATACACCTCGAATACCTCACCCATTGGCTCGAGTCGCCTGTGTCTGCATTTTTGAGCTCCCATGCCTCTACCGCTTCTAGCCACCCTCTCAAGAACTCGCAAAGATCGCTGCGATCGCATCATCCTCCGTCGATCTTGATACTCAACACCAGCGGTGGTGGCGAGACATCTCATTCTCGCACCCTTGACCGACTCTAATCGGTTACGATACGGTCATTCTCGCCTCACTGCGCCTATGCACATTACGACCATGTCCCCTAGAACTCATGTATATGATCGTGATTTGATCTGATTTAAGAAATTTTATATATTTGCTTTTGTTCCACTGATTACCTACGAACAAGTTTTGTGTAAAGAAGTGTAGTAGTAGTTCTTTCGATCATTAAAAGTTTCTTACCCTAATTCAGAGAATCACATTCATTTAATAGTATCTACTACACACGTTCACCAATTTGAACATTTTCGTCCGCTCTAACCCATGGGTATTTTCGTAATTTGTCCTATGGGGTATTTTGGTAATTTTTTGAATCAGGGTTTCTTGAAATCTTGCAAAATAGGGGTTTTTGATATTTTTACAAAATAGGAATATTTTGGTAAAAATTGAGGGTAGTATGGTAATTTCATAAAACTGAGGGTATTTTAGTAATTTCCACACATCGGGGTACTTCGAAAAATTTTTTCCAGATCTAAAGCAGGTTTTGCAAATCGGGGGGTAATGTGGTGATTTTAAAACTAGGGCTCTTTATAAAACAGTGCAGCTAGTCCCTTTCGGGTTTTAATTATTAAATTTAGCCTGTGGGTAAGTCCTCTTGGTTAGGGTGAACCGTCACTACGCACTAGGTAGGATTCGAGTGAAGAGGAGGTGAGTCACTAGGATCTGCTAAATACCGAGCTCTCCACAATCCAATCCTAGACATGTGCACAATTTGCCACACCCTTAACTCGGTGACTTACTCACGTGTTTGTTCAATTAGTCTTTAAATTTTAAGTGATTTTGTGTTGGAGTAAGCTAATCCTAGAGTTCAATAGCTCCTAATCTACTAATCTATGATCCCATAATACCCACATACAAACCACACAATAGTTAGGGGTACTTACCTGGTGGACCTCGGGCCGGAGTCTCAGGTGTCATGCCAGAAAACCTGCTCATCTTTTAGTAAAACTCAATTTCAAAAAATGTTTTGGGCCTAGAAGCCCTTCAAGCCGAGTTTTGAACCGGGCTCTGATACCAAGCTGAAACACCCCAAACCCGACCCACAAACCCTGACCGAATTTGGCATGCTTCTGGAGTAAAACATAGCTAAATCTCGTTTTGTCATCTTAGAGAAATTGGTGGTTTTGAAGAAAAATAGATTTGTGTTATGATCAAGTTGAAAACCGTGTTGTTATTAAAGTTTGTTTTTCATTAAAACGTTATTTTCATGTTTCAAAAATTCCAAGTGAAAAGAAATGCCGAATTTTAGAGCTTATCATTAAGTTGAAAATCGTAGGTGTTTAGGTGTCAAAACATTTGAAGTTGTTTTACGAAAAATTGTTTAACCATTGTTTAATGTTGATCGCATCAGAATAAAAATTTAAAACGCATAAATAAAATAGTTAAATAGTAATGGCCTTATTACAACAAAACAAAATTCGAAATAAATCTCAAAAAAAAAAACTTAATAAGAAAACGTGATAAGTTTAATCATAAGAAACCCAAAAATGCTGAGCTGAGCATGGCCACCACTAAGTCCTTGCCGACCCGGTCCATTTACTGAGTATCACCTGCAAAATGTTAGCCCACGAAGGGTGAGTCAACAAACTCAGTGTGTAACAACCATCACAAACTCCCAAACGATTAAGGCATATCAACTCACATATAACAAATATAAGCAATGATGCAACCCAACCCCACCTAGATATCCAACCTCTACACACCAGCCGCACACATCAATCACACCGTGGATTACTAAATCGACCCACCATCCGCTACACACCATCAAAGCGCATTGCGCATCAATCGCACATCGCCCTTATAATCGTGGCATAGCCACCGATAATGTGACAGAGTCACGGATTCATAATATGTGACATAAGTCACCGGATAATGTGGTAAAAACCACCGGAACACTTCCCCTTTATCATTATAACCCATATGCCCATGCAACATACATATTATTCAGATATCATGCAATACACCTTACCCCAAAGTCATAACAAAATCACACATACTCCATATCAATGTTTATAACATTATTAACTGAGAGTTAGGGGTAATGTACCTAAATGCACTGTACCATTGAATGGTACCCCTAGCCATGTTACTCGTATTTTCATAATCACATGTTTAATATTGCTACCATTAATCTATCGGG
Organism: Gossypium rotundifolium; assembly: GCA_025506655.1. Classification (NCBI taxonomy): domain Eukaryota; kingdom Viridiplantae; phylum Streptophyta; class Magnoliopsida; order Malvales; family Malvaceae; genus Gossypium; species Gossypium rotundifolium. The sequence continues at coordinate 68,625,470 of CP106731.1, read as the reverse complement.
AATTAATGTAGGGTTACACACCTGACTATTCGTAGATCTAAACGAAATCTCGAAACTATGTGAAACTAACGAGATCCCAAAACGTTTGCCTTCCTCCTTCCTACAATCGGCCAACATTTGTTAGTAACCAAAAGCCTATTTGGCTCAAATAGAAATCCCGAGGGATATGTCGCATGAAGATAACACCTTACCTTAATGCCGATTTGGTTTCAACCAAATCCGGTTACGTGATGAACCTCCTTGCAATCGCCAAGCACTAGCACACAAAATAATTAGCCTTCGACTTTTGAACGAATGAGAGATATATCCGAAACACTAGAACCTTACCGAAATAGATCTGAATCCCAAAACTTCTCCTTATCTCTGTCAAACTCCCCTTAAAAACTATAGTTAGAATCAGCCATCTTAAAAATAATATGGCCTTTGGCCGAATACTAACCCTTACCTTGGATCTCAAATCCCAAAAAAATCACCTTTCAAGCGTCGGCTACAAGAATCCCAAAAGATCTCCTTCATGGTTCGGCCAAAAGAAAATAAGAGGGATTAGATTCCTAGATTTTGGCTAACCAAAGGAAAAAGGAAAAGAAACTGAATAATAGTTACCCCTTACCACAATGTTGAGATCGATTGCACCCTTGTTTGGAAACACAGAGAAATTCAGCTATAACTCAAAAAGAAAGAGATAGATTCGACACTTCAATGGAGACTAGATCACGTGAGAAGAGAAAGAAATAAGGCCAAGGATATCGGCCAAACACTTAAAAGAAGAGAGGAAGAAGAGAACTCACAAGGTTTCGGCTTTAGCAAAAATAAAAGGAGAAGGGAAGATGCACAATTGGTTCTTTCACTTTCAGTTTTTGGTCAAAAAAAAAAAAAGAATTTCGGCAGAAGCACAAATGAAAAGAAAAGAGAGAAAAATGGCCCTATACTTTTCTAGTTTCGGCACCTAAAGGCCCTAGCCTAGCCACTTCCCTCTTGGCCGAAAATGCCACACCAAGACCCCTCCAATCGGCCAACTCTTCCTCTCTCATCCAAATCCCCTCTTTTCCTCCTACTTGGCCTAATATTTAAGCCGTTTGACCCAATCCACACTTCATCCATGAAGTGTCCACGGTAACTCCAACTCTTCCCTCTCCTTGACACAAAAATAAATGCCAAAACGCTACCTGTGTTACTCGAACCTAGGCCCCTTCACACTCCTTATGGCGTCACTCTCCTGTGCTCTAGGTGGCGCCACCCTTGCCAATTTACTAGCTTAGTTCTTGTGTCCTAGTTCACATACTAAATTCCTTAAGGCCTAGCTCCCTTAGTTCCCTTTTTAGGCTTACAATCAAATATTTTTCTAAGGCTTCTACCTACATTCCAAGGTTCCCGAAGCCCCCAAAACACATGCAAATCACACACAAGCATGCTACCACATACATTTAAGTGAAAGTGCATAATCCCTAAATCCCAAATATTACAGTTCTACCCCCTTAAAATAATTTTGACCTCGAAATTACCTGGCTAAAATAAGTGAGGGTATTGCTGTCGCATCGTTTCCTCTGGCTCCCATGAAGCTTCCTCCGATCCATGGTTACGCCATAACACATTGACTAGAGGAACTGATTTCCTCCGTAGCACCTTCACATCCCGTTCCAAAATCTAAATCGGCTCTTCCTCATAGGACAAATCTGGTCTTAGCTCGACCTCCTCAATCGGTATTACATGAGATGGATCCAATCGGTAACAACGTAGCATCGAAATGTGGAACACATCGTGCATCTGCTTCAACTCCGATGGCAACTCTAACTGATATGCTACTGGTCCAACCCGCTTCAAAACCTGATAAGGTCCTATAAACCTGGGACTCAACTTTCCCTTGTGACCAAATCTCATCACCTTCTTCCATGGTGAAACTTTTAGAAACACCTGATCTCTTACAGCAAACTCTATCCCTTTCCGCTTGAGATCTGCATACGACTTTTGCCTGTCAGATGCCTTCTTCAACCGTGTCCGAATTACCTTAACCTTTTTCTCGAATTTTGCCATAATCTCCGGACCCAAAATATGACGTTCCCCTAATTCTGTCCAACACGTAGGAGTGCGACACTTCTGTCCATACAGCGCTTCGTACGGTGCCATCTGAATAATTGCTTGATAGCTGTTATTGTACGCAAATTTCGCTAAAGGTAAGAACTCCTCCCAGCTCCCTCTAAAGTCTATCACGTAACCTCTCAACATATCCTCTAGCACTTGAATTACCCGCTCAGACTGGTTGTCCCACTACGGATGAAATGCCATACTGAAGTCCAACCTGGTGCCCAATGCTTTATGTAGTGCTTTCCAAAATTGAGACATAAACCTCGGATCGCTATCCGAGATAATCGACACCGGCACTCTGTGCAGCCTCACAATTTCTGCTACATACAATTTTGCCAATCTCTACAGAGAATAGTCAACCCGCACTGGTATGAAATATGCAGACTTCGTCAACCGATCTACTATCACCCATACCAAGTCCTTTTTAGTAGGCGTAAGGGGAAGCCCACTAACGAAGTCCATGGTAATTCTCTCCCATTTCCATCTGGAATCTTTATCTATTTGAAGCAATCCGAAGGTACTTGGTGTTCACCTTAACTCACGACACGTTAAGCACTTCCCCACAAATTTTGTAACTTCTCATTTCAGATTGGGCCGCCAAAACTAAGCCCGTAGATCCCTGTATAACTTACTTCCTCCAGGATAAATAGCGTAAGGGCTACGATGCGATTCCTAAAGAATTCTCTGCCTTAACTCCTCATCCTTTGGCATACAAACCTTGCCCCAAAAACACAGCACTCCATCGCTATTTACACCATAGTCTTCCAACTCCCCATTCTGCACTTGCAGTAGCTTAGTACTCAGATCGTCATGTACCAACTGTTTCTCCTTTACTTGACTTAGCCATGTCGATTTCATCTGCAACTCTGCTAACAAACTTCCATCATTACAAAGACTAAGATGTGCAAACATCGCCCTCAGATCTGACACCACTTTCTGACTTAGGGCATCTGCCGCCACATTTGCCCTGCCTGGGTGATACTCTATTGAACGGTTGTAGTCTTTCAACAACTCCACCCACCTTTACTTTCTCAAATTTAGCTCCTTCTGAGTCAACAAATATTTCAGACTCTTGTGATCCGTGTAGATCACTGACCTTTCTCCATACAAGTAGTGCCTCCACACTTTTAGAGTGAATACTATCGCCGCCAACTCCAGATGTTAACCTCATGTGGCCTCAATTGTCGGGACGCATAAGCGACCACTTTCTCGTCTTGCATTAGAACACATCCCAATCCTGTATGGCAAGCATCACAATACATCACAAAGTCCTTCCCTGCTTCCGGCTAAATCAAAACTGGAGCCTCTGTCAATACTCTCTTAAGCTTCTCAAAACTCTCCTACTGCTTATCTGCCCATACGAAAGGTGCCTCATTTCTCAACAACTTCTTCAGAGGTGCTGCTATTGATGAGAACCCTTCAACAAATCTCCTGTAATAGCCTGGTAACCCCAAGAAACTATGAACCTCTTCCATAGACTTAGGTGGTTTCCAATCTAATACTGCCTCAATCTTCCGAGGATCCACCCTTATCCCTTCTTCGCAGACACTACATGCCCTAAGAACGTAACTTCCTTCAGCCAAAATTTGCACTTGCTGGACTTGGCATATAACTTCTTTTCCCTTAACACTTGTAATACTACCCGGAGATGCTCATCATGCTCTTCCTCAAACTTGGAATACACTAGGATGTCGTCTATGAACACAACGATGAACTGGTCTAAGTAGGGTTGGAAAACCCGGTTCATCATATCCATGAACGCGGCTGGGGCATTCGTCAATCCGAACGACATTACTAAGAATTCATAATGCCCATATCTTGTTCGAAAAGCTGTCTTATGGATGTCTGCTTCCTTCACCTTGAGCTGATGATACCCCGACCTTAGATCTATCTTTGAAAATACTGCGACCCCCTTAAGCTGATCGAACAAGTCGTCTATCCTTGGCAATGGATACTTGTTCTTGATGGTCAGCTTATTCAACTACCGGTAATATATGCACAAGTCCCGTCCTTCTTCTTCATGAATAGGACTGGTGCTTCCCATGGAGACACACTGGGTCGAATAAACCCACGATCGATTAACTCTTGGATCTGGGCCTTGAGCTCTACCAACTCCTTTGGCACCATCCTATACGGAGTAATTGACATAGGAGCTGTACCTGGCAACAAATCAATTCCAAACTCCACCTCCCTGTCCGGGGGTAACCTAGGTAGCTCCTCCGGAAAGACATCCACGAATTCTCTTACTGTTCTAACTCTACCTACAGCTGCTTCCTTAGCCTCTAAGGCACTGACCAACATCAGAAAAGCTATACATCCCTTTCTTACCATCTTCTCCACCTTAAGGGTAGATACTACATTCGAAAAGTAATTCCATCTCTCGCCCATCACCACAACCTTATTGTCGTCAGAAGTTCTCAATGACATGCGCTTAGTAGCACAATCCACATTCATCCTGTACTTCACTAGCCAGTCCATGCCTAAGATTAGATCAAATTCCCCGAATGGAAACTCCATTAAGTCAGCTGGAAACTGCGCCCCCTGAACTTCCAAAGGCACTGCCCTAAAGAGTTTGTCTACTACTAATGATTGCCCTAAAGGACTAAGTATAGTCATCTTCCTAGGTACAGTCTTAGAGTTCACATGCAGAGTTTCATATACCTCACTAGCGATGTATAAATGAGTTGACCCTATATCTATCAAAGCAATAAAGGGTAACCCAAAAATAAAGAACATACCCGTTATGACATCAGGTGCATCACCATCCTTCTTCCGATGAATCGCATACACCAGAGCCAGCTATCTTGCCTCTGCGTTACCAACACCTCTGCCTGGTGTTCCCCGACCTCTACTAGAACCATTACCTCTGCCAATCGGACCACGACCCCGCGGTGGTTGTTGTCAACCTCTTCCAGTCAGATTAAAACCCTGACTTGCTGGTCGACTCCTGCCTATTTCCACAGGACAGTCCTTAATCATGTGATCTTTGGACCCACATTTAAAACATCCCCCTATTCTTTTCCAACATTCTCCGGGTGCACCTTTCCACACTGAGCACAAGTATGGTACTGTCCTCCCGTTTCAACCTGCTGACCTCGTGGCCCATCAACTCTAGGTCTCTTTTGAGCATTCTTGGATGACCGCGATGATCCAAAACCTCTTTTTTGTCTATTCCTATCCAAATTCTGTCTCACAGATTCTTTGACCCCTTCGGCTACCTTAGCCTTCTCTACCAACACGGTAAACTCCCACTTCTGCTGTGGAGCAATCAGCAATCTTAGGTCATCCCTCAGTCCGTCCTCGAACCTGGCACACCGTTCATGTTCTGTAGCTATGATACCTCGAGCATACCGGCTCAACCTTAAGAATTCTACCTCGTACTCTGCTACGGATATACTCCCTTGAACCAGCCTCAGAAACGCCTTCCTCTATACATCAATATAGCTAGTCCCAATATACTTTTTCTTATACGTTGCCTTGAAATACTCCTAAGTGAGATCATCCGCTGCAGCACTATCCCGAACTATGAGCCACCATTGGTATGACTCATCTCGGAGAAGCGACACCACCCCTTTCAGTTTCTCCTCAGTAGTCAGGTCCAAATCGTCCATGATTCGCTCCGTCGCCTCCAACCAATACTCAGTCGTATTGGGCTCCACACCAGATACACCTCAGAATACCTCAGATCCATTGGCTTGGAGTCGCTCAAGTACAGATTTTTGAGCTCCCATGCCTCCACCTACTCCATCCACCCTCTCAAGAACTCGCAACATCGCCTGCGATACTGCATCATCCCCCATCTGATCCTGATACTCAACACCAGCAGCTGGTAGTGGTGGTATCTCATTCTCAAACCCTTGACCAGACCTAACTGGTTTTGATACGGTCATTCTGCCTTTACCGCGCCCATGCACATTACGACCACGTCCCCTAGAACTCATGTCTATGATCGCGATTTAATCTGATTTAAGAAATTTTATATATTAGCTTTTGTTCCACTGATTACCCACGAACAAGTTTTATGTAAAGAAGTGTAGTAGCAGTTCTTTCGATCATTACAAAGTTTCCTACCCTAATTCAGAGAATCACATTCATTCAATAGTATCTACTACACTCGTTCACCGATTTGAACATTTTCGTCCGCTCTAACTCAGGGGTATTTTCGTAATTTGTCCTATAAGGGTATTTTGGTAATTTTTTGAATCAGGGTATCTTGAAATCTTGCAAAATAGGGGTTTTGGTATTTTTGCAAAATAGGAATATTTTGGTAAAAATTGAGGGTAGTATGGTAATTTCATAAATCGAGGGTATTTTAGTAATTTCTACATATCGAGTACTTCAAAAATTTTTTCTAGATCTAAGGTAGTTTTTGCAAATCGGGGGGTAATGTGGTGATTTTAAAACTAGGGCTTTTTATAAAATAGTGTAACTAGTCCCTTTCGGGTTTTAATTATTGAATTTAGCCTGTAGGTAAGTACTCTTGGTTAGGGTGAACCGTCACTACGCACCAGGTAGGATTCGAGTGAAGAGGAGGTGAGTCACTAGGACTGCTTAAATGCCAAGCTCTCCCTAAATCCAATCCTAGACATGTGCACAACTGTTGCCACACCCTTAACTTGGCGACTTACTCACAGGTTTGTTCAATTAGTCTTTAAATTTTATGTGATTTTGTGTTGGAGTAAGCTAATCCTAGAGTTCAATAGTTCCTAATCTACTAATCTATGAACCCGTAATACCTACATACAAACCACACAATAGTTAGGGGTACTTACCTGGTAGACCTCGGGCCGGAGTCTCAGGTGCCATGCCAGAAAACCTACTTATCTTTTAGTAAAACTCAATTTCAAAAAATGTTTTGGGCCCAAAAGCCCTTCAAGCTGAGTTTTGAACCGGGCCCTGATACCAAGCTGAAACACCCCAAACCCGGGCCATAAACCCTGACTGAATCTGGCATGCTTCTGGAGTAAAACATAGCTAAATCTCGTTTTGTCATCTTAGAGAAATTGGTGGTTTTGATGAAAAATAGATTTGTGTTATGATCAAGTTGAAAACCGTGTTGTTATTAAAGTTTGTTTTTCATTAAAACGTTATTTTCATGTTTCAAAAATTCCAAGTTAAAAGAAATGCTGAATTTTAGAGCTTATCATTAAGTTGAAAATCGTAGGTGTTTAGGTGTCAAAACATTTAAAGTTGTTTTACGAAAAATTGTTTAACCATTGTTTAATGTTGATCGCATCAGAATAAAAATTTAAAATGCATAAATAAAGCAGTTAAATAGAATGGCCTTATTACAACAAAACAAAACCCAAAATAAATCTCAAAAAAAACTTAATAAGAAAACGTGATAAGTTTAATCATAAGAAACCCGAAAATGCTGAGCTGAGCATGGCCACCACTAAGTCCCTGCCGACCCGGTCCATTTACTGAGTATCACCTACAAAATGTTAGTCCACGAAGGGTGAGTCAACAGACTCGGTGTGTAACAACCATCACAGACTCCCAAATGATTAAGGCATATCAACTCACATATAACAAATATAAGCAATGATGCAACCCAACCCCACCTAGATATCCAACCTCTACACACCACCCGTACCTGTCAATCACACCGTGGGGATTACTAAATTGACCCTCTATCCGCTACACACCATCGAAGGCGATCAAATTGCATCAATCGCACACCGCCTTATAATCGTAGCATAGCCACCGATAATGTGATAGAGTCACCGGATTCATAGTATGTGACATAAGTCACCGGATAATGTGGTAAAAAACCACCGAAACACTTCCCCTTTATCATTATCACCCATATGCCCATGCAACATACATATTATTCAGATATCATGCAATGAACCTTACCCCAAAGTCATAACGAAATCACACATACTCCATATCAATGTTTATAACACTATTAACTGAGAGTTAGGGGAAATGTACCTGAATGCACTGTACCATTGAATGGTAGCCTTAGCCATGTTACTCATATTTTCATAATCACATGTGTAATATTGCTACCATTAATCTATCGAGAATTAATGTATGGTTACACACCTGACTATTCGTAGATCTAAGCGAAATCCCGAAACTATGCGAAACTGATGAGATCCCGAAACATTTGCTTTCCCATTCCTACAATCAGCCAACATTTGTTAGTAACCAAAAGCCTATTCGGCTCAACTAGATGTCCCGAAGGATATGTCGTATGAAGATAACACCTTACCTAAATGCCAATTTGGTTTCCAGCCAAATCCCGAAGCTACATGATGAACCTCCCTTGCAATCGGCCAAGCACTAGCACACAAAAATAATTAGCCTTCGACTTTTGAACGAATGGGAGATAGATCCGAAACACTAGAACCCTTACCGAAATAGATCTGAATCCCAAAACTTCTCCTTATCTCTGTCGAACTCCCCCTAAAAACCATAGTTAGAACCGGCCATCTTAAAAAAATATGGCCTTTGGCCGAATACTAACCCTTACCTTGGATTTCAAATCCCAAAAATCACCTTTCAAGCATCGCCTACAAGAATCCCTAGAGAGAAGGAAAAAGGAAAAAAGAAAAAGGAAAAAAAATCGAATGACAGTTACCCCTTACCATAATGTTGAGATCGATTGCACCCTTGTTTGGAAACATAGAAAAATTCGGCTATAACTCAAAAAGAAAGAGATAGATTCGGCACTTCAATGGAGACTAGATCACGTGAGAAGAGAAAGAAATAAGGCCAAGGATATTGGCCAAACACTTGAAAAAAGAGAGGAAGAAGAGAACTCACAAGGCTTCGGCTTTAGCAAAATAAAAGGAGAAGAGAAGATGCACAATTGGTTCTTTCACTTATGATTTTTGGTCAAAAGAAAAGAAAAGAATTTCAGCAGAAGCACAAATGAAAAGAAAAAAGAGAAAAATGGCCCTATACTTTCCTAGTTTCGCACCTAAAGGCCCTAACGTAGCCATTTCCCTCTTGGCCAAAAATGCCACACCAAGACCCCTCCAATCGGCCAACTATTCCTCTCTCATCCAAATCGCCTCTTTTCCTCCTACTTCACCAAATATTTGAGCTGTTTGACCCAATCTACACTTCATCCATGAAGTGTCCACGGCAACTCCAACTCTTCCCTCTCCTTGACACAAAAATAAATGCCAAAACAATACATGTGTTACTCGAACCTAGGCCCCTTCACACTCCCTGTGGCATCACTCTCCTATGCTCTAGGTGGCACCTCCCCTAGCTTAGTTCTTGTGTCCTAGTTCACATACTAAACTCCTTAAGGCCTAGCTCCCTTAGCTCCCTTTTTAGGCTTAAAATCAAATATTTTTCTAAGGCTTCTACCTACTTTCCAAGGTTCCCGAAGCCCCCAAAACACATGCAAATCACACACAAGCATGCTACCACATAATTTAAGTGAAAGTGCATAACCCTAAATCCCGGATATTATAGAGAGGCCAAGTAAAGCATTTCAAGAGCCTATATAAACACCCTAAGTGTATCCTAAAAGGAGAGGTGAGCTAGGCCAAAGACCCAAAGCCAGAGCAGTCAATTTAGGAAATTACTTGAAGATAGCCAGTTGATCCATCTCAAGAAGCCAGAATTCTACTGAAGACGGCGGATCTCTCCTTCAATTCCTTCAGGGGGTTTTAGGGATTTCTTATGTTTTGTTTTATCTTTTCTCTTGAGATGTTTTATTTTAAAGTTATGAACTAAACCCTTCAGATATCTGAAGGGGATGAAACCTAGATGAATCTTGTTATTATTTTCTAAATTATATGATAATTACTTAGTTTGTTTTTAATTGTGCATGCTTAATCCAAATTCTGATGTGCTTAGGTGGTGGAGGAATAGACCCTGCCTAAGAGTAGATCTAGCATTTAAGCGGAGTTGATCGCACGCCTAGAGATAGGGTGACAAGATTTTACTGGATTAGGGTGAAACCTAATATGGGAATCCATAGATCGATTTACTGTTATTCTAGGCGGTTGTTATAAGAGAATGAGAGTTCCACTAATTAACCTAGGGTTAGACGTTATTCGCCTCAAGAAAGGGTTTAATATACATTAGGGAGTCTAACGGATCAAACTAATATACGTTAGGGAGTCTCATGGATCAAACTAACTGAATAAATCGTATGGTTCAGTGTTAGATAACAAGTGAAGTATAGGTGGATTCTTCCTGAGGGTATCATCATGATCAACTGAGTTTTTCATCAAGTTATTTCCAAATTCATTCTCTTTTGTCTTTGAGTCTTTAGTTTAGTAGTCGTTAAATTAGATTAAATCAACCAATCACTCCATATTTTAGGCTAAATGGTAAAAAGAAAGTTAGTATTAGTACTTTTAGTTTCTTTAGGTTCGACAATCCGATCTTTCCTAAGTTAAACTACTGTTCGATAGGTACACTTGCCTTAAATCATTGTTAGAGTTAGTCTCTATGTTCGATCTCATTCATTGTAAATTTTAAAGCTCTGATTTCAGCGATCAATAGCAATAAGGAGGAAACAAGCAATTAAGAAAATTGACTCGCATAGTTGTATGGACAATAAAATACAGGTTCGCCAAAAGGGCGAGGCCTGCGAAAAGTCAATAAGTCCTTCAGAACTATCTTATATATGAAGAGGGAGTCCACCAAAGACTAGGCGGGCTTTGGAGGCCCACCAAGGAAGGCATAACACTTGAGGGAAAGTGTATGAAAGGAAAGACAAGAGGTAAAGATAGAACCCACTGATATGGTGATGTGTCTAAGACATGGTCAAGTGGAAAGTCTGATCAAAGGAAGGTCGAGTAATGGGATAAGTAGCTTAGATTTTTGGGTGGAGTTTGCCACCCTGACAAGGTAACTTGTCATGATAGAATAAGGAGTATTTATATTTATTTTAAATTCTACACTCATTATCCCTGTATGGTAAAGTTATTATGGATGGTCTAGGAACTCACTAAGTTCTCTTGAACTTATGGAGTCATCTATCATTCATAGGATTTGTGTAGTTGATTGACAACTTCAAAGAGACACCAAGCCAAATGTAGTAGAGATGAGGACCGCAGGCAGAAGGAGTTATGCACATAGTAATAGGGTACCATTAGAGGCATTGCCATAAGACCAATAACAACAAAGCCAGAAAGTATACTTAGAACCTGGACTGTAGGGCAAATAGTCCTTAGCTAAATGTTTAGAGCTTACTTGTAAGCAAAGAGTAAGGAAACTAACACTTAATGGCTTAAGGCCTTAGATGTAAGAACTATTAATTTAAATTTCAGTAGTAGAAAATTTTTATTTTTAGACAATTATATAGCAATTAAGTTAGGGGCAATTAAATATAGGTCCATTATGACGCTCCATACCCAGATCTGGTGGATGGGTCAGGCGCGTCTTCACATCCCAAAATTTGGGTTTGTAGGAATCGAGTTAATGAACTAGTAGTGGTTGCTCGAAGTTTTTTTAGATGACCTTGGCATATTTTTCAATATATAAGCAACAAGTATAGTGATTGTGTAGTGCTGGAGCTATCCTTAATAATATGAGTTTGAATCACTTCCCTCTCATTATTTTTTTATTTTGTGCAAATTTTCTTCAAACCTTAGTAAATGTCCTTACAATGTTCTTAAAATAATTATTGTATAAGTGTGAACAAGGAATTAAAAGGCCTAGATGTTAAGACCTTTAATAATTTCCTTAGGGTTCTAAGTTCAAGTCTCCACATTCTCCATTATTATTTTTATTATTACAATTTTAGCATGTGCCATCCCCTATTTCCATCCATACAAGGTACCTGCAAAGGGAGGATTTCTTTCCACTCCTGTCAAGTCAACATGCCTTATTTTTAAAAACATGATCCCCTTTTTGATTTGTCCCCTTTATTGGAAAAACATTTCCCAGCACCATCAACATACATTTATTCCCACTGTTACCTCGTGTGATGTTCATTGAACCTAGACAAGTTGAAGAACACCCTTTTGTTCCATCTTTTCATTCATTTTCTTTTCATTCTCGTCCTCCTTCTTTGCTCCCCCTTTTCACTCAATTTTCTTTTATTTTAGCCAAAAACCACCACCTTTGCATTATTTTCCCTCCTCTCCTCCTCCACTTCTCTGCCTTGAACCACCATCATCACACCATTGGACCTCCTCCTTGTAACTGCTCCCCTCCTTTCTTTTGCTCCAACGTCGCCCCTTGTACCACCAATCACCACCATGGTCACCACCTTGCACCACCACTAATTATATGATCTTCTTTTCTTCACTTCTTTAGTAATATTTCTTCTTCTTTTTCTTTAGATATTCTCCACCTTCTCTCAAGTTCCATACCCTTACCTTTCCTCCTTATCTGCCGATTTCTCGCCAAACTGCCGTTACCACCGTACCTCTACCGACTTTGGCGATTACTTCTCTTTTCTTCACTGATTTTAATTTTTTTAAAGGTTGTACTTAGTGACTCACTTTTTCAAGTGGCTATTTTTCTAGACACAATTCCCCTTCCGATTCAAGACTTTGGTGACCCATTAATCCTTTCGATTTGATCGAGTTAGACTAAGTATGGTAGTGGAATGAAAACCACTATTTCTTCCCTAGTTTTTACCTTAGGCTAAATATGTATAAAAGATCATGGTGTATTTTCCTTCGTGTATTAACATCGTATTCTACTTTTGATGAAGGGTCGATTGATACCATCCCAGAAGGCTCCTGATTTTAGAAAAGAAATCATCATTACAAACAACTATTTACAAGAGTAAGTTCAAGATGGATGATTTAGTTTAAGTTGCTAATTTCATAATATGTAACACCCCAAATTCGACCTAGATGTTATGGCCAAATCTAGAGGTGTTACGTAAAACGGTTGAAAATCCAGTTTTCATAAATTTTGGAAAATCTAATAGGAAACACATCCACTTAACCTTTTTAGTTGAGAACGATATTTTCGTACATTTTGTAAAAAATGAATGCTTTGCAGCAAAAATTCTTATTTGAGTTTGTTTTTAAGAAAAATTTGACTTAAAGTTTTAAAACCAATAGTTCGCATAATATGATATAAACCCTTCAAAACATTTAACAAGTTTAAATTAGTAAGAAAAATCTAGAAATTTAAATTGTTCCAAAAATAACCAAATACAATCCAAAAACAATCCAAAAATAACAAAATGCTTAAATCAAAATTAAAATAACATATATGTACAGAATACTAATATAACCGAGCTCTCTTTGTAACAGTTCGGTTTAGACCCTAGTCGAAAGAGTGGTTTTGAGACCACAAATACGGGGTCAAAATAATATTTTAATATTATTCTCTGAGTTTACAGTATGTGATTTAGCCTATGTGAAATTTTGTGTGAAGATTTTATCGGTTGTGGGTTTAATTTGTGAAAAGGACTTAATCGAATAAAGTATAAAAGTTGTGTGCTGATTGTTAATGTATCTATGAGTTATGGATTTTAAATGAGGAGGCCTTATGAGGCAATTGATCAATTATTTAGTAAGTGGGGTGGTTGATGGAAAATTATGTCCATAGTTTAAATGATTTTATAAACATTTCATTAAGGGCAAAATTGGTGTTTGATAATTAAGTTATTTTATAATAAAAAAACATTATACTGGCCATTTCTATTTATCTTTTCATCGAAAATAAGAGAAGGAACAAGGGTTTTTAAGCTTTTGAATGTTCGGCCATTGCTAAGCTCAATCAAGGTATGTTTTGAGCTTGATTTTTGATAATTTCTACATTTTTATAATCGTTGCTTTGTGCTCTTTAAAACCCATCCTTTAATTTTTTGAATTGGTGAAGATTTTGAGATGTGCCATTGATGGACATGTGAGCTTTTTGTTGATAGTTGGTAAAATATGAAAGCTTAGTGTTGGATTAACATAGTTTGTATTTGGATTTTTGGTGAAATTGAGTAATTTGGTCTAAATTGAGACTAAAATGTGAAATAAATGAAATTTTTGGGCTTGTATGAACACAAGGATAATTCAGTTAGGCTAATGTGAAAAGAAATTATGTGAATTTGATGATTTTGTGAAATAAGGACTAAAATGTCGAAATGTGAAAATATGAGGGCTATTTTGTAAAATGCCCTAAATATGTGTGTGTGGACTAAATTGAATGAATTGGTAATTGAATGAGTGAATTTGAATGTGTATAGACTAAGAAAGGAGAAGTTCAAATCGAGATCGAGGCAAAGACAAAGTGCTCGATTAATCGACCGTTTCGATATTTCAACGTCCGAGGTAAGTTCGGATATAATACTAATTGTTATATTATTTCTATGTGATGTGAATTGAATGAAATTAGATATAATTATGAGATTAGAAATGCTATGTGCGGAATTGAATTAGAAGGCACTAAGTGTGCGAAATTAGGAACGAGATAGAGATGATTAGCACTGTTTGTGCGAAAAGATAAAAGCTTCGGCTTATCGAATTGGCACTGTGTGTGTGATACCGATATAAGTTTAGTTTAACATATTGGCACTAAGTGTGCGATGACAATTATGTTTCGGTTATGAAATTGGAACTAAGCGTGCGAATAAATCAAAGGAATAGCCAAGTTTGAAAGAGAGGTAATATCGAGAAATTGAGTAGCATGAATGGTGAGTAACTATGCATTGATCAAGGTATGTTTGAGCCTATGTGGTTGATGATAGCCTTAAGAGTTGAATGAATAGATACTTGATCATATGGTTAAGATTGCTGATGAGCCTAATTGTGCAATTTATCTATGTGATGGTTTAATTATGTTTTGCTGTAGTATTATTGAGTAATATTTATTATATTATGAACTTACTAAGCTTTTGAAAGCTTACTGTGTGATTTGTTTCTCTATTTTACAGTGTTAGTAAAGCTAGCTCGGATCCGGGGATCGTTAGCATCTCTATCACACTATCAGTGATAAACCATAATATGAATATATTTTAATCCCACATTTAGCACATTTTTTGATGATTTATCCCTTTAATTATGGAAATAGGTGCTCCTAATCCTTTATTTTCATGTTTTATACTCAACAGAGCACCGAAGGATAAAAAGAACGAGAAACGGGCCAAAATAGAGAAAATGGGACAAAGTATGAAATCCACACAGCCTGGGCCCAAGACCACATGACCGTGCCCCGTGAGAAGAGTTGACCACGGCCTGGACCCTGAAAAACATGGTCGTGTCTCATCAACAGGGTCGAACACGACCTGGCCACGATTTACACAGGCGTGTGCCATGGGCGTGCCTCAGCCGTAGATAAGAAGAATTCTATTCAGATTAAGGTACTTAGAGGTAAAGAAACATATTCCAAAAGCCTAAATAAAGACCCTAGAGGCCAACCTTTAGGGGCCGTTCAGCTAGGCCAAAGAGCCAAACCAGAGCCATTAAATTCAGGGATTTACTCGAATAAAGCCAGTTGATTCATCTCAATAAGCTAGAATCATACTCAAGACGGAGGATCTCTAATTCAATTCCTTCAGGGGTTTTAGGGTTTTCTTATGTTTTGTTTTATCTTTTCTTCTGAGATGTTTTCTTTTACAATTATGAACTAAACCCTCAGATACTTGAGGGGGATGAAACCTAAGACGGATATTGTTATTGTTATCTGAGTAGTATGATAAATACTTTATTTGTTCTTAACTATGTGTTCTTAATTCTTGTTTTGGTATTTCTAGGATATTGATTCAAGTGTGATGTGCTTAGGCAGAGGAGGAAGAGACCCTGTCTAAGAGTAGATCTAGCATAGTTAAGCGGAGTTGCTCGTGTGCCTAGAGATAAGGTGACAAAAATCTGTCGGATTAGGGTCAAATCTAATATGGGAGTCCATAGATTATGCAATTCTAGGGGTTTTAATTAGAAAGAGATTTCAATTAATCAACCTAAGGTTGGACGTTAGTAGCCTCGAGAGAGGTATTAATACAAATTAGGGAATCCTACGGATCAAGTTAAGTGAATAAATTGTCTGGTTCAGAGTTAGATAACAAGTGAAGTCTAGGTGGATTCTTCCTCGAGTATTGTCTAAATGAATCGGTTTTCCTCTCAAGCCTTTCCTTAATCTCTTTTCTTTGTCTTCGCATCTTTAGTTTAGTTGATTAGTTAATTTTAGATTAGATAATAAATCCTTTAATTCGTAGGCTAAATAATAGAAAGAGAGATAATATTAGTACTTTTGGTTCCTTTGGGTTCGACAATTCGATCTTGCTACTAGCTATACTACTGTTCGATAGGTGCGCTTGCCTTCATCGTTGTCTTAGTTAGTTTCCAGGTTCGATCATTCTTTTTATAAATTTTTAAGACTCGACATACACGATCAAGTTTTTGGCGCCGTTGCCGGGGAACTGAAATATTTAGAACGCTCAATTGTTATTACTTTAGCCATATTATATTTTATTTTACAACAATTAAATTTTATTTTTATTTTCTAAATTTTCTTTTTCTTTTTCTTTTTCTCTTTTCTTAGCAAGTACCTCTAGTTTATGACTAGAAGGAACCCAATAGGACCACTACTTTACGATAGTTATATTGAAGGAACCGTACCCAGAAATCGTAGAGAAGCAAGGCAAAGCTTAAATTACATACAAGAAGAGCAAAAGGACGGAGTTGATAATACCGAAGTAATGGCCGAGAATAATCTGCCACATCAAGTTATGGCCGGCCATCATGCTCCTCGAACTATGCATGATTATGCTAAACCTAATTTAATAGGAGCTAAATTGAGTATTGTTAGGCCTGTTGATCACGTCAAACAGTCGAGTTTTAATATTTATAAAAAGAATGATCAAACCTGTAGACTAACTATGACAACGATAGAGGCAAGAGCACCTATCGAACAATAATATAGTTTAGGTAAGAATATCTTATCGAACCCAACGGAACCTAAAAGTACTACTACTCACTTTCTTTCAATTATTTAGCCTAAAATATGGAATGATTGGTTTAAGAAACTAATGAAAAGCTAAACTAGATGCAAAGACAAAAGAATGAATTGGGAGAAAGACTTTAGGAAAACTCAGTTGATGAAGACGATACCCTCAGGAAGAATCCACCTATGAATTCACTTATTAATTAACCCTAAACTATATGATTTCTTTACTTAGTTTGATCCATGAGACTCCCTAACCTATATTAAACCCTCTCTCTAGGCAAATAACATCTAACCTTAGGTTAATTAGTGCAACTCTCGTTCTCTTATAATAACCCCCTAAGGAAGCAGTAAATCGATCAATAGATTCCCATATTAGTTTTCACCCTAATTCGACAAAATCCCGTAACCCTATCTCTAAGCGCCCGATCAACTCTGCTCAATTATGCTAGATCTACTCTTAGGTAGGGTCTATTCCTCCTCCACCTAAGCACATCAAATTAAATTAAGCAACATAATTAAGAACAAACTATATATTTATCATATAATTTGGAAATCAAATAACAAAATCTGTCATAGGTTTCATCCCCTTCAGGTATCTGAAGGGTTTAGTTCATAACTATATAAGAAAACTTTTTAAGAGAAAAGATAAAACAAAACATAAGAAATCCTAAAACCTCTAAAGGAATTGAAGGAGAGATCTTCCATCTTGAAAAGACTTTTGGCTTCTTGAGATGGATCAACTAGCTATCTTCAAGTGATTCCCTAAAAGATGAAAGCTTTGGCAAAAGCCTCTCTTAAAAAGCCCCTATTTCAACTTCTGCCGAACTCCCCTTTTTAGTTGCTACCTTGGGTGTTCATATAGGCTTTGAGATGCTTTACTTGGCTCCTAAGTATCCTAATTCAAGTAGAATTCCTACTAGGATGTTTAAGTAGACTTAGGAATGTGTTTCTTTGCCTCCAAGCATCCAATTCCGAGTGAAATTGCTCATTCCCGTGGCAGGGGCACGCCCATGGCACATGCCTGTGTAATTCGGGATTGGGTCGTGCCTTGATTCTGTGGTTTTGGGCACGACCGTGGCACGGCCGTAAGTTGGGATTCAGGCCGTGCTTCATGTCTGTCAATTGGGACACAGCCATGTAAATCGTGGCATGGTTGTGTGAAGTAATTTTGACAAGGCACGGCCGTGTAGCTTGAAGTCCAAGCCGTGTCGATTTCCTCTTTGGCCCAAAATGGTCTGTTTTAAGCCCGTTTCTCGTTCTTTTCGTCCTCGGGTGCTTTCCTGAGTATAAACATGAAATGAAAAGATTAAAAGCACCTTTTTACATAAATCAAGGGCTAAATCATCCAAAAGCATACTAAATATGAGTTTAAAATATGTTACTTTTATGGTTTATCACCTGCTATAGCCGCTAATAATTTTGAATTAAAACCTAACACTATACAAATGATTCAATAGTTTGTTCAATTTGATGGTTTGCAGGACGAAGACCCAAATACTCATTTAGGTAATTTTTTAGAATTCTGTGATACCTTCAAAATAAATTACGTTTTTGACGATGCCATTCGTCTTCGATTATTTCCCTTTTCTTTGAGAAATAAAGCCAACCAGTGGTTACATTCTCTTCCACGAGGATCAATCACTACATGGGAGTAAATGATCAAAAATTTTTTATTAAAATATTTTCCACTGGCTAAAATGACCAAATTAAGGAATGATATCTCTTCTTTTGTGCAGATGGATTTAAAAACATTATACGATGCATGGGAGAGATACAAAGATCTGTTGAGAAGGTACCCACACCATGGTTTACCCTTGTGGTTACGGGTCTAAACTTTTTACAACTGTGTGAACCCCTCAACCCGGTAGTTAATTGACTCAGCAGCTGGTGGAACCCTTAATAAAAAACCTCCTGAAGTAGCTTATTAATTCATAGAGGAGATGTCACTGAATAACTATCAGTGGCAAGTTACAAGGACAAAGCCAACCAAAGCAGCCGGAGTTTTCAATCTCGATGCAGTCACCATGCTATCAAATCAGGTAAAGATGATGAATAAAAATATTGATGGTTTGTGTTATTCTTTGCAGGTAAATCCAGTTATGCAATGTGATTCAAATCTAGGAGGTGTGGCAAATCCTGAGTACCCATCCTACAATCCGGGCATGGAAAACGAACAATTAAACTATACAGGTAACAATTTTAGACCTCAAAATAACCCTTATAGTAATACTTATAATCCAGGTTGGAAGAACCACCCCAATTTCTC
This sequence comes from Gossypium rotundifolium, assembly GCA_025506655.1. Classification (NCBI taxonomy): domain Eukaryota; kingdom Viridiplantae; phylum Streptophyta; class Magnoliopsida; order Malvales; family Malvaceae; genus Gossypium; species Gossypium rotundifolium. The sequence goes on along the minus strand of CP106731.1, from coordinate 68,606,302 downwards.
GTAGGGTGGCCAAGGAAATCAGAGACAACAACCACCCCCTCCAAACTTCCAACAACAGCCCTACCCACATGAAAAGAAGCGAAACCTTGAAGAGATGTTGACAAAATTTATAGCGGTGTCTGAAACTCGATTTCAAAACACCGAGACAACACGTAAAAATCAACAAGCATTGATTAAAGGAATTGAGAACCAATTAGGGCAACTCACAATGCTGATCTCTGAACAACCACTAGGTAGCTTGCCAAGTAACACTGAGACTAATCCAAAGGAGTAAATTCAAGCCAAACAGCTCATGACAGTGGAAGGTTAGTAGAATCTAAATCTAAGCCAAGTCAAGAACCTGTGGTAAGTAAAGGTAAGATTGAGGTAAGCCAAGAAAAGCCAAAATCGGTAATTAAAGAATAGAAACCTTGTATACCTTACCCCAATTCAATGAAAGAAGACAATATAGAAGAACAGTCCGGTAAGTTCCTTAAACTCTTAAAGAAATTACATATTAACTTACTGCTTCTTGAAGCTCTTTCGCAGATTCCAAATTCAAGGAAATTTTTAAAAGAGCTCCTAACGAACAAGCGAAATTTAAAAGAGGAGTCGCATGTGGAACTAAACGCAGTGTGCTCAGTAATGTTAAAGAATAGATTACCACAGAAATTAAAAGTTCCAGAGAGTTTTACAATTCCATGTTTAATTGTTAGTTTTTTGTTGAGAATGCTTTAGCCGATTTAGGGGCAAGCATCAATGTTATGCCATTTAAATTGTTTAAACAGCTAGGTCTAAGGAAACCCAAGCAAACTAGGATGAGTATTCAACTAGCTGACAAGACTATTCGCATCCCTAAGGGTGTAATTGAAGATGTACTAGTTAAAGTTGACAAATTCATATTATAACACCCCAAACTCGGCCTAGAAGTTAGGCACGAATCTGGTGTGTCACATTCGGGTGCTTTTCGAGAAACTATAGTTCCTTTTGAAACCTTTCTTGATATTAAAAACTAAAGTCCCAATTTCCGTTTGTTTATTATTAATCGGCATTTATTAAAAAGTTATTACCTAAAAAAACTTTGGTTGTTGCGAAAACTTAATTAAAATGACTGACTTATGAAAACGTTATGTTTACGACCTATTCACGAAAGCGTAGTATTTTGAAAGCAGATATTGTTTTGGAAAACTGTGATACAAAGTTTAGCAGATTTAAGACATAATAAACTAAAAATCCAAAACTAAAACCAGAATTTAAGAGAGGCCTTATTATAAAATATTAACCCAAGTTAAAATTAAGTAAAATACTAGAGTCCAAAACTGCTCGTAGTGTGGCCACCTCCGAGTCCTCTAGCACGTCGAACCACTTACTGAGGATTACCTAAGAAAAAATATTAAAAAGAGAGTGTGAGTTTACGAAAACTCAGTGTGCATAACCCTCATCAATAAGAACATGAACCACAATAGCTTGGGTTGAAGCCCATTTCAGTAACGGTGGCAATTGAGCCTTAGCCCATAAAAGCATCAATTGGCCTTTAACCCATAAATGTCACAAATCATATTTATCTATCTCAAATAAAACCACATATGCAATGCATTAATACCCATACCAACCACACTCTCAGTCTCTGTCCAACCACGCACTCACAGGGATTTAATCGACCCACCCATCTCTACACTCCTTATGTAGCACCGGTTGTGGCACTAACTTATTGGTGCAGTATAGCTGCTTGGTGGCTAAAAGCCTTCAGTAGATCCACAGTCGTCAAGCGACCATGCGATCCTATCTGCACTTCTCCTTTCGAATAATCCCATCCCCAAGCAACATAATAACACATGAATGCAACATAAAATAATAATCATACGATAACAATCATAAATCACATACAAGAATAATCATATAACATGTAGGGGCATTTTCATCATTTTTGCCCTCTAGGGGCATATCGGTCATTTTACCCATCGAGGGTATTTTCGTAATTTACCTACCAAGGGTATTTTTATAATTTACCTACCAAGGGTATTTTCGTAATTTACCCACCAATGGTATTTTCATAATTTACCTATCAAGGGTATTTTCGTAATTTACCCACCAAGGGTATTTTCATAATTTACCCACCAAGGGTATTTTCGTAATTTACCCACCAAGGGTATTTTCGTAATTTACCCACCAAGGGTATTTTCGTAATTTCACACCTGCAATGGCCTTTTTGAAGGCCCAAAATTGTCCCGAACGACTCGGCTACCAATTTCGATCTTACCGGACTATTGGGCCTAAACTCGATTTTGGCCCATTCGAGCCCACGCGCTTGTGTGGCCCACCTAGCACAAATCTAGCCACGTATATAAAGTTCACCTAGTCTAGTTCACTATATACTACACCATCATACATTTTATTCAATTGGGCCCACTTCGGCCCATCGTGGCCAACAGCCTTCAACCCACAAGAACACTACTGATGGCCTCAACTATCGCGTCGAAGCCCCCACCATGCGCTCGCACGCCCATGTGGCTACTATTACCGTGATTGGCACTTCGGCATTTACCGCTCTACAACTAGAGTAGAGAGAGAGTTGCACACCTGATAGGAATTCTGAAGCTGCTAAACCGCGCTCCCAAAGCTCTTATGCCCAACGCCCACCAAGGTATCTTTTCTCTCCTAGAATACTCTTTATATAGCTAGCTTCTAACCTTCCTTTTTTGTATCTTTCTGATGTGGGATCCTTTCGCTAGCAGAGTTTAAATCCAACTCAAACTCTTGCCGCCCCATCTTAGCAAAATAAATACTCCCTTGCTTCTCATGAGATTCGAACTCAGGCTCCCTTGTAACATAATCCACGCTGCTAGCCACTTTACCAACTAGCTCCTTGTTTCTAAAATCATACGCAACTAAATATAAGTCTTATGGCCAAATTCAAAAATCCATTTAAAAATAAAACCAAAATGCAAGCACCAAAACTTGAACCTTGGACCTCCTTCCTTCCTTGTGGCATCATTCCCTTGTCTCCCATGTGGCACTATTAGCCACTAGACCACAACTCCTTTTCCCATTTTTCCCTACGTTTTATTCTTACAGCCTACCTACAAACTCCCAGGGTTTTTTTCACCTAAGACCAAAATTTTTCCTAAGGCCTAACTTGACCCGGGACTTCATAGAAGCCCCCTAACCTTTCAAAATCACTCACATACTAGATCCAACTTGCACTAATACCGTTCTCTTATTCCCAAAAATTTTAAGCGCTCTACGCCTAAAGCCCAATGGGCCCAATCCTACTAGGCCCAACTCTAGGATGTTACACATATTCCCCGTAGACTTCATTATTTTAGATATGGGTGAAGACAATAGTATCCCATTAATTTTAGGAAGACCTTTTCAAGCAACTGCCAGATCTAAAATTGATGTTAGCACAGGTGAACTCATACTTCGCGTAGGTGACGAATTAATCAGTCTTCAAGCTCTCGACTCAGCCAGGACATCAAGTGAGAAAGGTAAGGACTTAAATTCCCTTGAAAAGAATTCGATTAAACTTTCTTTTCAGGAAACACCGAAGAACTACACTACAGAGCTAGATCCTATAGCTCGTACCAACAAAGAAATATCTCATGAGGAACGACAGCTTCAGACCGATGAGCTAGATGAGTGTGAGATATATTTTGAGGAGGAATCAAACCCACACGAAGTGCAACCGAAGGAACCCCCAGAAGAACTTAAAGGAACATCAAATCACTTCAAAATAGGAGATCAGGTACTATTAGATAGAACAGACACACGAACCACCAAATCGAACCTGAAGATAAACGAAGAGATCCCCTTTACGGTACTTAATGTTTTCCCTTATGAAATAGTCGAGGTAAGTAATTCTACTTTTGGTACTTTTAAAATAAACTCTACTTGACTCAAACTATATAATGATAGCATGAAAAAGGTTTTTCATTCCTTAAACCACTGTGAAGGTACGAAAGAGAGGTAAGTCTAGCTTAAGACATTAAACGAGTGCTTCTCGGGAGGTAACCCAAGCATTAACCCTATTTTTTTCATTTCTTTTTCTTTTAGCACCTAACTATAGACTAACCAAGTTAGTGGAGCGTAGATTTTCATAGCACACGGTCTTACACACAGCCGTGTGGATTTTATGGATTTTTGTACTGACATGACAAAGATAGTACGAGATAGGACGAGAAAAAATATCTTTGAATCACGGACTCACCTAACACCATGGCCGTGCGACATAGCCGTGGCCGACACTGTTGAACCAACACGGGCGTGGCAACTTAAATACTAGGCATGGGAGAAGCAATTGAACCATCACACGGCCATCCAACATGGCAATGTGACCCAACACACCCACGATACATGGGCATGGGGATGTACTAGAGCTGAAAATTTCTATTTAAAACACCCCTCTCCTCTTCTCACCCATTCCCTATCCACTCTCCACTCCCCTCCATCTTCACTCTCATCCTTCTTCATTCTATAAAAGTCTCAATCTACACTTCAACGATGTCGAAAAAATGGAAAGATCTGAGTCCTGTCTCCTTGTGCGAGACCAATCAACATAAGTTCATACCGACCGCTTCATTAACTTGACATGCCAAGGGTCTTTGAGACCATTTAGCTTTTATTCTTCTTTTCTCTTGTCCATTATTTTCCTTCTCTTTAACTTTCTTATGCTTAATGAAGTTTATTTCATTTTAGTTTCGTAGTTTTAGGTTCTAAAGGCTACTAGGGAATCACACATCACGGCCTTAGAAATCACACCTACTTCATGAACCATCTAATAATAAGGACCTTTCGGTCCATTAATTGGTTCTTTTAGTCGTATTTTACTTTTTACACTCTTTCCTTTTATTTTTCTTTTCTTTAAATATATAATTTGTATATTTAGAATTATTTTTTCTATTTCCTGGCTAATTCTTCACGAGTTACCAATTTCTTCATCTAGCGCAAAGATTGTCAGCGGCCACCACACCACGACTACTGCCAACTCGAGGATCTCATCCAAAATTCAGGAAGATTCACTTCTCTCCCTCTCTTTTGATTTTATTGTTATATAATTGTTATCTATATTTGTACATTGAGGGCAATGTACATCTTAAGTGTGGGGGGGTGTAAGTTTATTAGAAAAAGTGCCTAACGTTTTGCATTATTCTCAAATCCCTAAATGATATTCTATCTTAAAGTAATTTTCTCATATCACTAATTAGAATGAAATTCTTGTTGATTCATGATTTTCATTAATATGTTTTAGATTGAGCCATTAATAATTGTGCAATGATGATTTAAACTTTAAAGATACTGGAGAATCAAGCATGATGAGTCTATTTAAAAAAAAAATTAAAATTCTGTTAGGTTGTCTATTTTTTGTAAGATTTTGAGCCTTTTAGAGCATACATTCTTTTCGTGCTCACTTTTATTATGAGTGTATCAACATTGATTTGTTATTCTAGAACTTGCTTCGATTATACATGTCAAGACCACACTAATTATTTGATATACAGAGATGAGTAAGGCACTTAGGATTTAATCCACTTACTCCACTAAAAGCCTACACTCATAATTGACCCCTAGTGAACCCCTTTGATCCTAACAACCCTTTTATTGACTCAACCCACTAATATTAACCCAAAACACATCTTGTATTTGTTATCACCATTCCTTTTAACTAACCTTCTATCAAGATTTGTTTTGATTAGTTGCCTAATTATATTATTTCAATTGTTAAAGTTTTATCTTCTATTGATTTTTTTCTTAAAAAACAAAAAAAAAAAATCAAAGTATATTCATTATTAGTTATGTGATTAAGCGAGCCTATATGTTTAATTTCAACATCTTGAAGAAGAAGCTCGTATTATTAGTATTACAAGTTTTCAATTGATGTAATTATTCAGGTTATTAGTCATTTTTTGAGTTAGGTGATTGTCAATTCAATCTTGATTCTAACCCTTCTAATTCAGCCTTTATCCACACCTTTAACCTAAGCCCCGTTACAACCTTTAAAAGACCTTTTGATTTGTGTATCATCTCATTTTACAGTGGTGGAGATTTTATTTTCAAGCAAGCCTATGGTAATAACTTTTCATGTTTGACTTTTGAGAGCTTAATTTTGAACCTTAAACACCTTGAGTGATTTGAGTGAATCTTTAGTGAGGATGTCAACTTTTGTCGATTTTGAATTAAAGGTAATTATTCGGGTAAGGGGAAAACACCTAGGTTTTCATGCTAAAAACTCATGACTTTGATTGTTTGAATCTTTAGGACTCTTTTAGTTGAATTATCCATGTATAAATTATCTATGAATTATGATGAAACATTATTAATGAATATTATGAATTGAGGAAGTTCATTTTAATTATGAGTTGATAATTTTGCTCGAGGACAAGCAAAAGCTTAAGTGTGGGGGTATTTGATAAACCACAATATGAACATATTTTAATATTACATTTAGCATATTTTTGTATAATTTATCCCCTTAATTATGGAAATAGGTGCTCCTAATCCTTTGTTTTCATGTTTTATACTCAGTTGAGCACTAGAGGATGAAAAGAACGAGAAACGGGCCGAAAATGGAGAAAATGGGCCAAAGAACAAAATCCACATGGCCGTGCCCCGTGAGAAGAGTTGACCACGGCCTGGACCTCAAAAAACACTTGTGCCTCATCAATAGGTTCAAACATGGCCTGGCCACGATTTACACGGGCGTGTTCCATGGGCGTGCCTCTGCCGCAGATAAGAAGAATTCTATTCGGATTAGGGTACTTAGAGGCAAAGAAACATATTCCAAAAGCCTATATAAAGACCTTAGAGGCCAACCTTTAGGGGGCGTTCAGCTAGGCCAAAGAGCCGAGCCAGAGTAGTTAAATTGAGGGATTTACTCAAAGAAAGCCAGTTGATTCATCTCAAGAAGTCGAATCATACTCAAGATGGAGGATCTCTCCTTCAATTCCTTCAGGTGGTTTTAGGGTTTTCTTATGTTTTGTTTTATCTTTTCTTCTAAGATGTTTTCTTTTATGATTATGAACTAAACCCTCAGATACTTGAGAGGGATGAAACTTAAGACGGATCTTGTTATTGTTATCTGAACTGTATGATAAATACTTGATTTGTTCTTAACTATGTGTTCTTAATTATTGTTTTGGTATTTTCGGGATATTGATTCAAGTGTGATGTGCTTAGGCAGAGAAGAGACCCATCTAAGAGTAGATCCAACATAGTTAAGCAGAGTTGCTCGTGCGCCTAGAGATAGGGTGACGAAGATCTGCTGGATTAGGGTCAAACCTAATATGGGAGTCCATAGATCGAATTAATGCAATTCTAGGGGGTTTTAATTAGAAAGAGATTTCAATTAATCAACCTAGGGTTAGACGTTAGAAGCCTCAAGAGAGGTATTAATATAAAGTAGGGAATCCTATGAATCAAGTCAAGTGAATAAATCATCTGGTTCAGAGTTAGATAACAAGTGAAGTCTAAGTTGATTCTTCCTCGGGTATTGTCTAAATGAATCGGTTTTCCTCTCAAGCCTTTCCTTAATCTCTTTTCTTTGTCTTCACATCTTTAGTTTAGTTGATTAGTTAATTTTAGATTAGATAAAAATTCCCTTAATTCATAGGCTAAATAATAGAAAGAGAGTTAATATTAGTACTTTTGGTTCCTTTGGGTTTGGCAATCCCGTCTTGTCGCTAGTTATACTACTGTTCGATAGGTGCGCTTGCCTCCATCGTTCTCTTAGTTAGTTTCCAGTTTCGATCATTCTTTTTATAAATTTTTAAGACTCAACAGACATGATCAATCGGCAATCTATTTTTGGGTACTTTTGGAAAGATTGTATATAGTTGAAATATGGCATGTATAGGCTAGAAATTATAGCATGTTTTGAAAGACTTAATGCTTGCCATGTGATTTTGGCTTGGAAGTTGAATGATGTTGAATTTATGAATGAGCTATGAATATGGTTTATTTCATGTTTATGTGGTTGATGAAAGATGTGGTTTTGAAAATTAATTATGGCATAGATTACATGATGTTGGATATATATAAGTTTTGAGTTGTACAATTGTTACTTTGAATGGGCTTATTGGTGATGATATTAAGCATGGAAGTAGATAGTATTTTGGTGATTAATTGCTGTATGAAATGGTATGTTTGAATGCATTTAGAAGCATGAATTAGTATTAACTTGAAGTTTGTAGGTATGACCCAAGTGTGGGTGGCATTTGGCCTTGCAAATGGCCTATTTTGCATACATGGCCAAGAGACAGGCGTCTGTCTCTGCCATGTGGCTCAAGAGCCACTTTGAAGTGTGTCTGGATAGGTTACACGGCCGTGGCACACGGGCGAGTCTGGTGGCTGTGTGACCAAGTTAGTAGCTATCTTAATTTCACACGGCCATGGCACACGGTGTGTCTGGTGGTCGTGTGGACAAGTTAGTATGTGTACCCTATTTTGGCATGGCCTGGACACATGGGCGTCTCTGGTAGTTGTGTAAAGTACACGGCCTGATTGCACGGGTGTGTGACCTCTGCAGTGTTGGAAATGTTTAAAATTTTGGAAAATTTTCTAAGTGCTCATTTTAGTCCCGACCTCTCTCTAACACATGTTTAAGGTCTCGTAGACTTCAATAAGGAACTATATGAATATAATTGAATATGTTTGATTGATGATTAACTATGTGTTGAAAAATAGGTGTGAGATGTTCAGAAATATTCAGTAACGCCTCTTAACCCTAGTTCGATGACTGTTTTGGGTTAGGGTTGTTACATTTTATTGGTATCAGAGCCAGGTTTAGTCAATTCTCAAACTAACATAGCGTGTATGAGTCTAGCAATACATGCCATATATATAATTGCAATATTGTGATGAATCTTGACAATTAAAAATGTGTTTTCATATAGTGATGGATCCCAATCGAGCAGTTGCTGACGATGTTGAGAGTAACGTGCCTGCTCCCACTCAAGGGACAACGCCGGCCACATCTAGGCCTTCTTTTGAATGATGAGTGATAGTTTTTCAGAGTTTGTTCGAACAAATCTAGCTACTCCACAACCTCCACCCCCATAAGTACCTGTTGTGCCACAAAATGTAGATTTGAATCGATTGAATAAACCTCTTGTGGATAATATTCGTAAGTATGAGGCCAAAGATTTTAGGGCCACAGCTGATGACGATGCTAAGTGAGCCGAGTTTTGGCTTGAGAATACAATTTGAAAATTTGATGAGATGTCATTAACCCTCTGATGAATGCATTAAGTGTGCAGTTTTTTTGTTAAGAGATACAACTTATAACAGGTGGAAGACATTGACATCCGTGGTTCCAAGAGAGAGAATCACCTGGGATTTCTTTCAACTTGAATTTATAATGAAGTATGTCAGTCAACGATTCATTGATCAGAAACGTAAAGAGTTTCTAGAATTGAAATAGGGCCGTATGTCAGTTATAGAGTATGAACGAGAATTTGTGAGACTGAGCCAATACGAGGGAATATGTTTCGACCGAAGTTATTATGTGTAAATGCTTCATTGAAGGGCTGAATGTGGATATTAAGTCGTTGGTTGGGATACTTGACATAAACAAATTTGTTGTGTTAGTTGAAAGAGCCTGCAAAGTCAAAAGCTTAGTAAAGAAGAGAAGAAAGCTGATTCTGAAGCTCGAGATGAAAGGAAAAGATTGATGAGTAAGATGTCTCAACCTTCAATGAAGAGATTTAGAGATGCAAGCAATCGATCAAATGCTTCATTTAGACATACTGTAGAGATCGTGCAAGATAAACTGTTGGTGCATGAACTCAAGCTTCGATTGAATCAAATGTTGGAAGTGTTAAAAGCAACAAGTCTAAGTGTAAACAATGTGGGAGAAGACATGTGGGAGAATGATAGGGAAAGTACAGTAATAGAACTTGCTACAAATGTGGATCATGAGATCACTTCATTCGAGACTGCCCAAAGATGACTGAGGAAAAAAATGTTCTGAATGTGAGATCGAGTAATGTGATGACTAGGAGTAGATCACCTAGAAACATCGAGAGTGTAAGAGGAAGCTAGAGAGGGACTACTGACACAACTGTGAGATCGAAGGTGAGAGCACCTGCTTGAGCCTATCCATAGGAGCACGAGAGGAAGCATCATTTCTAGATGTCATCACTGCACTTTTACTCTATTTTATACTGATGTGATTGCATTGATAGATCTAAGATCTACTCATTCATATGTGTGTGTGAATTCGGTATCAAGTAAGACACTACCTGTTGAGTCTACTGAATTTGTGATTAGAGCATTGAACCCCTTAGGCAAGTGTGTCTTGGTGGATAAAGTGTGCAAGAACTGTCCGTTGAAATTTTGGGATGTTTGTTTTTTGGCTAATTTGATGTTACTACCATTCGATGAATTCGATATAATTCTGGGTATGGATTGGCTTACTTTACATATTTCTATTGTAAATCGTAAAAGAAAAAGTATTAATTTGAGAAGTCAGAATGGTGAGATAGTTCGAATTGAATCTAGTGATATAAAAGGGTTACCAGCTGTTGTATCTACGATCAAAGCTTTGAACTACGTGAGAAAGGGTTGGGAACTTTATTTGGCATATGTGATTGATGCAAAAGTGACAGAAAAGAAAGTTGAATTTGTGCCTATGGTTTGTGAATTTCCTGATATGTTTCCTCAAGAGTTACTGGGATTACCTCTGATTCGAGAAGTTAAATTTGGAATTGAATTGGTGTCGGGAATGACTCCTATCTCAATAGCTCCGTATAGAATAGCACCAATGGAATTGAAAGAGTTAAAGTCTTAATTGCAAGAGTTGACTAATAGAGGATTTGCACGACCAATTTTCTCACCCTGGGGTGCTCCTATGTTATTTGTGAAAAGAATAACAGCACTATAAAGATGTGTATCGATTATAGGAAGTTGAACAAAGTGACGGTAAAGAATAAATACCCATTACCCCGTATTGATGATTTGTTTGATAAGTTGAAAGGAGCTATAGTGTTTTCTAAGATAGATTTGAGATCGGGCTATTACCAGCTATGAGTCAAAGAGTCAGATGTACAGAAGACTGCTTTCAGAATGAGGGACGGACATTACGAATTCTTAGTTATGCCTTTCGGACTAACAAATGCTCCTACATTGTTTATGGATTTGATGAACCTGGATATTCAGACCGTATTTGGATCATTTTATGGTGGTGTTCATTGATGATATTCTGATTTACTCTTGTGATGAGACGCAACATTTTGAGCATTTGAGAATTGTGTTACAGACTCTACGTGAGAAACAATTATATATAAAGTGTAGCGAATGTGAGTTTTAGTTACGTGAGGTTGGTTTTCTGGGGCATATTGTGTCAGCTGCGGGAATACGAGTTGATCCGAGTAAGATCTTAGCTATTCTTGAATGGAAACCACCGAGAAATGTGTTTGAAGTCCATAGTTTTCTAGGACTAGCGGGATAATATAGACTATTTGTGAAAGGCTTCTCGATGATTGTGACTCCGTTGACGAAGTTGTTACAGAAAGATGTTAAATTTGAGTGGTCAGAAAAGTGCCAAAAGAGTTTTGAACAGTTGAAAGCATTGTTGATAGAAGCGCCTATGTTAATTCAACCTGAGTCCGATAAAGAATTCATAGTTTACAATGATGCATAGTTGAGTGGTTTAGGCTGTATGCTGATGCAAGAAAGCAAAGTCATCGTTTATGCTTCGTGGCAGTTAAAGCCGCATGAAAAGAACTATCCAACGCATGATCTTGAATTAGCTGCGATTGTATTTGCATTAAAGATTTGGTGTCACTACCTATTTGGTGAGAAATGTCATATTTATACCGATCATAAGAGTTTGAAGTACTTGATAACTCAGAAAGAATTTAATTTACGATAGTGAAGATGGTTAGAATTGTTGAAAGACTACGAACTTGTATTTGATTATCATCCGGGTAAAGCTAATGTTGTTGCTGATGCTTTGAGCCAAAAGTCTATATATGCTTTACGAGCAATGAATACTCAGATAGATCTGTGTGATGATGGTGCGATTTTGGCCAAGCTGAAAGTGAAGCCGATGTTCGTACGTCAGATTTGCGATGCCAAAAAGAGTGATGTTGAAATGATGGCCAAACGAGATCAATGTCAAATGAATGTTGATTTGGAATTTCGAGTTCATAGTGATGATTGTTTGAGATTCAGTGATCAGATTTGTGTTCCGAGGAATTCAGAGTTGATTTAAATAATTTTGAATGAATATCATAATAATCGTTTGACTATTCACCCGAGGAGTACAAAAATGTATAACGATCTGAAACAGTTTTATTGGAGACATCTCTGACTTTGTGTCAAAATGTTTAGTCTGTCATCAAGGTAAATCAAGCAGGTTCCATCTGGTTTGCTACAACCAATTATGATTCCTGAGTGGAAATGGGAGAGAATTACGATGGACTTTGTGTCAGGATTGCCTTTATATCCAGGAAAGAAAGATGTAATCTCGGTGATAGTTGACAGATTGACGAAATCAGCTCATTTCGTTTCGGTGAGAATAAATTATTCGGTTGATAAATTGGCTTAATTGTATATTACTGAGATTTTGAGATTACACAGAGTGCCACTATCTATTGTATCCGACAGATATCTGAGATTTACCTCGCTACTTTGGAAGAAATTGCAAGAAGCTTTAGGCACAAAATTGCATTTCAGCATTGCATTTCATCTGCAAACGAATGGATGATCCGAGGGATCATCCAAGTTCTCGAAGATATGTTGAGATGTTGTATTCTTGAATTTGAAAGTACGTGGAAAAAACATTTATCGTTGATTGAGTTTACGTACAATAATAATTTTCAAACTAGTATCAAAATAGCACCATATGAGGCTCTTTACGGTCGAAAATGCCGAACTCAATTGTATTGGATTGAGCTAAGTGAGAATAAGATTCACTGGGTTGATCTAATAAAAGAGACTGAGTAGAAAGTGAAAGTGATTTGTGACAGTTTGAAAGCGGCCTCAGATCGTCAGAAGTCTTATACAGACTTGAAATGGAGGGATATCGAATTTGAAGTTGGTGACAAAGTGTTTTTAAAAGTGTCTCTGTGGGAAAAGATACATCGATTTGGCCGAAAAGGCAAGCTGAGTCCGAGGTTCATCGGACCATATGAGATCATTGAATGAGTTGGGCTGGTTGCTTATAGATTGATGTTGCCACCTGAGTTAGAAAAGATTCATAACGTATTTCATGTAACGATGCTTCGACGATACAGATCTGATCTGTCTCATGTGATTATTCCTACTGAGATTGAAATTCTGTTAGATTTGTTGTATAGAGAATAGCCGATTCGAATCTTGGCACGAGAGATCAAAGAGTTGAGAAATAAAATAATTTCCTTAGTAAAAGTATTGTGGCACAAACACGGTGTTGAAGAGGCTACGTGGGAGCCTGAGAATGTTATGAGAGAGCAATATCCATACCTATTCACTGGTAAGATTTTCGGGGACAAAAATCCCTAAGGGAGGAGAGTTGTAAAATCCCGATTTAGACCCTAGTTGGAATAGGGTTTCGAGACCACAAATTAGGGTGTAACACCCCTAACCCATAACCATCTCCAAATTAGGGTTAAAGGCGCTACCGGACAGATTGAAAATTTATTCAGACATTTCAATAATTCAATTCGTCAATCACAATTAAGTGTCCCTTTTATAGGTCAACGTGACCTTAAGCATGCTTTAGAATAGGTTTGAGACTAAACCGAACACATACTAAAATTTTCAAAAATTTAAAACTTTTCTAAGTTACAGAGATCACACGCCCGCATGAGCAGGCCGTGTGCCTTCCACGGGTACTAGATACACCCATGTGTCCTGGCCATTCCAAAACAGATCATGTATTCTGACTTATCCACAAGGCCATTAGACACACCGTGTGCAAAGGAAGTGTATACTAATGCTAGCTACTGACTTATTCACACGGCTACCAGGCACATCCGTGTGCCACAGCCGTATACACTTAGGTTAGCTACTGATTTATTCACATGGCTTCCTGGCACTCCCATGTGCCATGGTCGTGTAGGCAAAACAGGCCACTTGCAAGGCCAAAAAGCCACCCACACAATGGTCAATCCCTATAAGCAAATTACCTATTCATTTCATACACACTTGACATAAAAAAAAGTCAAACAATCAACATATCTTCGATTCAAACTCATCTCCAATCATACCACTTTGTCCAACTAAAAACACATATACATTCAAACATGATTCATCAACATTTACCTTTCATATAACCATTTCTTTCCTCAAACATACATTCTTATAATACATTCATATGCTTACCATAGCTTGACCATTTCATTAGCTAGCAAGCCATACCAAATCATGCATCATATAACATATTCACTCATGGATATTACCAACATTTATGTAGCCACATCTCATGGCTATTTATACACACTTCATACATAGTCCAAAATAACTAGCCTATACATGCCATATTTAGCTATATACACATTTTAAAAGTACCAAAATGAGTTTGAGTAGTGTGATGAAGATCCTCGATGGTCCCCAAGCCTTCAGTAGCTTTGACGATCTATAAAACAGAGCAAACACACACAAAGTAAGCTTTCAAAAGCTTAGTAAGCCATATACAAACAAACTTAGCATAAAATGCACATAACCATATTGATACAATGACATTAATGGTTCTCATAGAAAATTCATCACATATATTTCTTTGGCTCATTTGTTTAGCCTTATCTTACAATATTCTTCATCTCAAATGTCGCATATATGCATAGTCTTTTAAGCATCTCTTCACATATCATTCTATCATTTCATTTCAAATATCCATCTTAGTAAGTTCATGTAGATACTTACCTTTTATAGACACTTAGTGTACATAACAAGCCTACCTAAAACGGAAATACCACTCACATAGTCGTTCATACCTCAGATTTGCTCGTTGAACCGTTTGGACTGTAATAGGATACTCAGAGTGCTCGGATTAGTCATACAATGCCAATGTCCCAAACGTGGTCTTACATGTAATTAGATATCGATGCCACTATCCTAGACAGGGTCTTACAGGAATCATTACGATGCCAATGTCCTAGACATGGTCTTACATGTAATTCTCATATCGATGCCAATCTTAGACATGGTCTTACACGAAATCTGAAATCAATGCCAACGTCCCACACGTGGTCTTACATGATACCACAAAACAGACACCTATGTCATGACATAGACTACCTTATCTATTCTTATGTTCAAACGGGAGTTCTCGGACGTTGTCACTATGTCGATTCTATCTCAAAATTCATTTATACAACATCTCATATGCATTCATCATTATCAATAGTCACATGAACATACAAAATTCAATACAAATACATTTCTTTGTATATCAACTTACCTCAGATTCGGATATTCGTTCAGACTTGATTATTCTACTACCTTCGCTTTCCCGCGATCTAAGCCTGTTTCCTTCTGCTCTTGATCTATACATATTCAAATTTAACCCTTTCATTCATCAACTTATTCAATTCAATCCAAAAATATACATTTAGGGCTATTTACAACTTAACCCTCACATTTGCACATTTTATCAATTTAGTCTATTTTTCATAAAATATCAAATATACAAGATCACCATATATCCACGCTTAGCTGAATGCTCATGTATCTCATAAAAGTCCAAACATTTCAACAAATTCACAATTTAATCCCTCAAAATACTATTTTCACAATTTAGCCCTAATTAGCTAAATTCATCAAAATTTCAAGAACAAAACATGTTCATTTAACACATATCTTTCATTTAACACCTAAACTCATCATAAAGCTCACCATTTCATCAATGGTACATTTCATAAACATCATCAATTCTTCAAATTACATCATGGGCTTGATAGTAGACTAAGCAACAATATCAAAAACATAAAAATCATCAAAATCCAAAGTCAAAACATACCTTAATTTGAGCTTAGATATGGACGAATATAAGAAAGCAAATCCCTCTATTTTTCCTTACAACAATTCAGTGAAAGATGAATGGAAATGGCCACTTTTAAAGTTTTTTTTTAATAAAACATTAACCATTTATTCATTTACAAAATTAACCATACAAACAAACATATAAAATACATAAATATAAGGCCATTAATGTCTTTTATGCATCCACTAACTAAATATTGGCACAATTGTCTCATAAGGCCTCCTTATTAAAAAGCCATCTCAAATGGACACTCTTACAAATATCACGCTAGTTTTACATTTAATGCAATTTAATCCTTTAATCAAATTAAGCACACAGACGGATAAATTAACTTACGAAATTTTAACACATGCTTATTCACATATTAAAGTCACAGAAAATAATATTAAAATATTACACTGACTCGAATTTGTGGTCTTGAATTCTAACTAGGGTTTAAATCGGACTGTTACAATTCTCCCCCTTGGGGATTTTCGTCCCATAAAATCTTATCGTTGAATAGATTCGGATATTGCTGTTTCTTTGAATCTTCAGGCTCCTAGGTAGCCTCTTTTATTCTGTTTCGATGCCATAACACTTTTACTAATGGAATTTTCTAATTTCTTAACTCTTTCACTTCATGAGGCAAGATACGAATTGGTTCTTCTTCATAAGTCATATCGGATTGGATTTCAATCTCAGACGAAGGAATTACATGTGACGGATCGGTATTGACGGAGCATCGACACATGGAATACATTGTGAATCCTTTCTAGCTCAGATGGCAGTAACAATCTATATGCAACTGGTCCAACTCACTCAATAACTTTATATGGCCCGATGAATCTCGAACTCAACTTGCCTTTACGTCCAAACCGGAGTACTTTCTTCCACAGGGACACTTTCAAAAACACTTTATTACCGATCTCAAATTCAATCTCTTTTTGTTTTAAGTCCGCATAGGAATTCTGACTATCAAACGCTGCTTTCAAACTATCTCGGATCACTTTCACTTTTTGTTAAGTATCTTTTATCAAATCAATCCCGTATAACTTATTTTCACTGAGCTCAATCCAATACAGAGGTCTTCGACATTTATGTCCATACAAAGCTTCATAAGGTGCCATTTTAATGCTCAACTGAAAACTATTATTATATGCAAACTCAATCAATGGCAGGTACTGTTCCCACGTACCATTAATCTCAAGAATGCATCATCTCAACATGTCTCAAAATTTGAATAATTCGTTCAGACTAACCATCCGTTTGCGGATGAAAAGCAGTACTGAAATGCAATTTAGTGCCTAAGGCTTCTTGTAGTTTCTTCTAGAACCGTGAAATAAACCTCAGATCTCTATCTGACATAATGGATAGTGGCACCCCGTGTAATCTCACAATAACAGAAATGTACAGCTTAGCTAACTTACCAAGTGAATAATCAGATCTCACAGGAATAAAATGGGTAGATTTCGTCAATCGATCAACTACAACCAGAATTGCATCTTTCTTTCTCGGAGTCAAAAGTAATCCCAAAACAAAATTCATTGTCACTTTATCCCATTTCCATTCGGGAATCAGAATTGGTTGAAGAAAACCAGATGGAACCTGATGTTCAGCTTTTACTTACTGACAGACTAGACATTTCGACATAAAGTCAGATATATCTCGTTTCATACCAGACCACCAATAATGTTGCTTAAGACCATGGTACATCTTTGTTCTTCCCAAATGAACCAATAGTCGACTATTATGTGGTTCATTCAAAATCAACTGAATCAACTCTGAGTTTCACGGAATACAAATTCGATCTCAAAATCTTAAGCACTCATCATTATCAACTCGAAATTTAGAATCAGAGTTCGGATCACACTTAGCTCGTTTCGCTATTATTTCATCATCAACTTTTTGAGCATCACATATCTACTGTAAAAATAATGGTTTTGCTTTCAACTTAGCTATCACTGAACTATCATCAGACAAATCTAATTGATCATTCAAAGAATGTAGTGAAAACAATGATTTCCTTCTCAATACATCAGCAATGACATTTGCTTTACTCAGATGATAATCTATCACAAGCTTATAGTCTTTCAATAGCTCTAACCATCTTCTCTGGTGTAAATTCAAATCTTTCTTAGTCATCAGATATTTCATGCTTTTATGATAAAAAAACACATGACATTTCTCATCGAGTAGATAATGTCGCCAAATCTTTAATGCGAATACAATCATAGCTAGCTCAAGGTCGCGTGTCGGATAGTTCTTTTCATGAGGTTTTAGTTGTCTCGGGGCATAAGCTATGACTTTGCCTTCTTGCATCAGAACACATCCCAGACCATTTAATGAAGCATCACTGTATATCATAAACTCTTTACCCAATTTTGGCTATACTAAAATTGGAGCTTCAGTCAAAAGGGCTTTTAACTAATCAAAACTTTTTGACATTTATCGGACCATTCAAAACTTACATCTTTCTGAAGTAATCTAGTCAACAAAGTTGCTATCATCAAAAATCCTTTTACAAATCGACGTTAATAACCAGCAAATCCCAGAAAACTACAGATTTTAGATACATTTTTAGGGGTTTCCAATCCAGAATAGCAGAAATCTTGCTCAGATAAACTCGTATTCCTGATACCGATACAATATGTCTCGAAAACTAACTTCGCGCAACAAGAATTCACATTTACTAAATTTCGCATACAATTGTTTTTTCTTTCAGAGTTTGCAACACAATCCTCAGATGCTTAGCATGCTCAGTCTCATCCCGTGAATAAATCAAACTGCCATCAATGAATAAAACAATAAATTGATCTAGGTACGGTCTGAAAATTCTGTTCATCAGATCCATAAAAACACCAGGAGCATTCGTTAGTCCAAAAGGCATAACTAAAAACTCTTAATGCATATACCTCATTTTGAAAGCAGTTTTCAGAATGTCTAAGTCTTTTAACCTCAAGTAGTAGTAACTCGATCTCAGATCTATCTTTGAAAACACAGTGGCTCCTTTTAACTAATCAAACAAATCGTCAATCTTGAGCAACGGATATTATTTATTCTTTATGGTCATTTTGTTCAACTGACGATAGTTAATGCACATTCTCATCGTGCCATCCTTCTTTTTCACAAATAGAATAGGAGCACCCCAAGGTTAGAAACTCGGTCTAGCGAAACCTCTGTCAGTTAACTCTGGCAGCTGAAACTTTAACTCTTTCAACTTTGTTGGTGCCATTCTATACGGAGCTATCGAAATAGGTGTCGTACCTGGAAACAAATCAATACCAAATTCAACTTCACGTATCAGAGGCAATCCTGACAATTCTTCAGGGAATACATCAGAAGACTCACAAACAACTGACACCGATTCAACTTTCTTTTCAGACGCTTTCGAATCAATCACATAAGCAAAATAAGCTTTATATCCCTTTTTCACATAACTCTGAGCTTTCAACGCGGATATCACAACAGGCAATCCATTCAAATCATTAGACTCAACCCTAACTATTTCATCATCCAGACATCTCAAATCAATAGTCTTTTTTTACAATTCACAACAGCATCATGTTATGTCAACCAGTCCATACCCAGATGATATCAAACTCATCAAATGATAAAAGCATTAAATCAGCAGGGAAACAGATATCTTGAAACATTAACGAACAATTCTTGCATACTTTGTCAACCAGGACACTTTTACCTAGGGGTTCGATACTTTTATAACAAACTCAGTAGACTTTACAGGCAAAGTCTTACTGGATACTATGTTCATGCATATATACGAATGAGTAGAACCAGGGTCTATCAATGCAATCACAGAAGTATCATAAAATGTAAAAGTACCTGTTATAACATCGGGAGATAAAACTTCCTCACAAGCTCAGATGGCATATGCTCTAGCAGGCGCTCTAACTTCAGATCTTACAATAGTGTCTCTCGTAAACCTCTGACTACCACTGACGTTTCTTGCATTTAGGGAAGGTCTACCTCTCGCTGGGACATTATTCTATCTCAAATTCTGAGTAGTCTCTTATTTAATAGTTTTTGGGCAATCACTAATTAAATGATCTAATGATCCACATCTAAAAAAAAACCCAATCATTCAATCTACAACTTCTCGGGTGCCTTTTTCCATAATGCTTACATTCAGGTTTCTCAGATCAAACATTTCCAACACTTGCTATTAAAGTTGTTGGAGTTTTGGAGCTCAGTTGTGATCTAGCTCGATCTCTATTCGAATGTCCCATATTAACTTTTGAACGGCTATGCTCATCTCGAAATTTCTTCGAAGCAAATTGAAATGATTTACTCAGAAATTTTTTTCTCACCTCTTTAGCTTCAGACTCAGATTTTCTTTTGTCTTTCCTGAGTGCCTTAGTTTTGCACGCTCGATCAACAAGTACAACAAACTCTTTTATCTATAAAATCCCAACTAGCAAGTGGATATCTTCATTAAGGCCATCTTCGAATCTTTTGCATATTATTGCCGTGGTGGATACACATTCACTAGCATACTGACTTAGTCTCACGAACTCTCGTTCATATTTCGTAACAGTCATATGGCCCTATTTCAGTCCAGAAATTCCTTTTGTTTCTGATCAATGAATCTCTTACTGATATATTTCTTTCAGAACTCATACTAGAAGAAATCTCAAGTGATCCATTCCTTTGGAACCACAAAAATCAAAGTCTTCTACCACTGGTAAGCTGCATCTCGTAGCAATGAAACAACACATTTAATACTTTCTTCCCGAGTCAAGGACATCTCATCAAATACCCGGATAGTGTTTTCTAACTAGAACTCAGCTTTTTCAGCATCATCATCACTAGTAGCCCTGAACTCTTAAGCCCCATACTTAAAGATTTTGTTGACCGGAGGCTTATTCAACAGATTTATATTCATAGTCGAAGGTATAACAAATGCCTGGGGGGATTAGGCGGGGGCGAAGGTTTTCTAATGAATTGATTGAACCACTCACTCATCATCTGGAAGAAAGCTTGTTTAGCTTCTCCCTCTTGATCGCTCATAGCCGATCTCGAGTCAGAGGGCGCTGTCCCTTGCGCGGGGAGCAGGCGCATTGCTTTCTACATCGTCAGCTATGGCTCTTTTGGGATCCATTACTATACGAAAATCACATTTTTCACGTCAGGATTCATCACACTATCACAGTTCAGATATATGGCATGTATAGCTAGACTCTGACACGCTATGTGAGTCTGAGAATCGACTAAACCGTAGCTCGGATACTAACAAAATGTAGCACCTCTAACCCATAACCATCGTTGGATTAAAGGCGCTACCGAATAGATCAAAATTTTATTCAGACATTTCAATAATTCAATTCATCAATCGCAATTAAGTGTCCCTTTTATAGGTCAACAAGACCTTAATCATGCTTTAGTATAGGGTCGGGACTAAACCAAACACATACTAAAATTTTTAGAAATTTAAAAATTTTCTAATTTACAAAGATCACAGGCTCGTGTGAGCAGGACATGTGCCTCCCGCGGCTACTAGATACAACCATGTGTCGTGGCCGTGTCAAAACATAGCATGTATTCCGACTTATCCACACGGCCACCAGACATGCCCGTGTGCTATGGCCGTGTACACTTATGTTAGCTACTGACTTATTCACAGGCTACCAGGCATGCCCGTGTGCCACAATCATATACACTTAGGTTAGCTACTGATTTATTCACATTTCCTGGCACGCCCGTGTGCCACAGCCGTGTAGGGAAAATAGGCCACTTGCAAGGCCAAAATGCCACCCACAAAAGGGTCAATCCCTACAAGAAAATTACCAATTCATTTCATACACACTTGACATAAAAAAAAAGTCAAACAATCAATATATCTTCATATTCAAGCTCATTTCCAATCATACCACTTTGCCAACTAAAAACATATATACATCTAAACATGATTCATCCACATTTACCTTTCATATAACCATTTATTTCTTCAAACATACATTCTCATAATACATTCATATGCTTACCATAGCTTGACCATTTCATTAGCTACCAAGCCATACCAAATCATGCATCATATAACATATTCACTCATGCATATTACCAACATTTATGTAGCCACATCTCATGGCTATTTATACACACTTCATACATAGTCCAAAATAACTAGCCTATACATGCCATATTTAGCTATATACACATTTCAAAAGTACCAAAATGAGTTTGAGTAGTGTGATGACAATCCTCGACGTTCCCCGAGCCTTCAATAGCTTTGACGATCTATAAAATAGAGAAACACACACAAAGTAGGCTTTCAAAAGCTTAGTAAGTCATATACAATAAACTTAGCATAAAATGTACATAACCATATTGATACAATGACATTAATGGTTCTCATAGCAAATTCATCACATATATTTCTTTGGATCATTTGCTTAGCCATATCTTACCATATTCCTTAACTCAAATGTAACATACACACATAGCTCTTTTAAGCACCTCTTCACATATCATTCTATCATTTCATTTAAATATCCATCTTAGTAAGTTCATGTAGATACTTACCTTTCACACACACTTAGTGTACATAACAAGCATACCTAAAACGGAAATACCAATCACATAGTCGTTCGTATCTCGGTTTGCCCGTTGAATCATTTGGAATCTAATAGGATACTCAGAGTGCTCAGATTAGTTGTACAATGCAAACGTCCCAGACGTGGTCTTACATGTAATCAAATATCGATGCCACTATCCCAGATAGGGTCTTACACGGATCATTACGATGCCAATGTCCCATACATGGTCTTACACGTAATTCTCATATCGATGCCAACGTCCCAGATGTGGTCTTTCACAAAATCTCAAATCAATGCCAACATCCCAGACATGGTCTTACATGATACCACAAAACAGACACCTGTGTCATGACATAGACTACCCTATCTATTCCTAGGCTCAAGTGGGACTTCTCAGAGTCGATTCTATCTCAGAATTCATGTATACAACATCTCATATGCATTCATCATTATCAATAGTCATATGAACATACATAATTCAATACAAATACATTTATTTGTATATCGACTTACCTCAGATTCGGATATTCGTTCGGACTCAGTTATTCTACTACCTTCTCTTTCCCACGATCTAAGTTCGTTTTCTTCAGTTCTTGATCTATACATATTCAAATTGAACCCTTTCATTCATCAACTTATTCAATTCAATCCAGAAACATAAATGATCGTCATAATTTTTGAGTTTTAAAATTTATAAAGAGAATGATAGAACCTGAAAACTAACTCTGACAATGACTTAAGGTAAGTGCACCTATCGAATAGTAGTATAGTTTAGGCAAGACCGGATTGTCTAACCCAAGGGAATTAAAAGTACTAATACTCACTTTCTTTCTATTATTTAGCCTAAATATGAAGTGATTGATTGATTAAACTAAAAACTAACTGACTACTAAGCGAAAGACGCAAAGATAAAAAGAACAAATTGAAGAAATAACTTTTTGAAAAACTCAGTTGATTACAACGATACCCTATGGAAGAATCCACCTAGACTTCACTTGTTATCAAACATTGAACCAGACGATTTATTAACTTAGCTTGATCCGTAAGACTCCCTAATTTATATTAAACCCTCTCTCGAGGCAAATAACTTCTAACCCTAGGTTGATTAATTGAAATATCTTTCTAATTAAAACCCCTATAATCGCATTAACTCGATGTATGGACTCCCATATTAGGTTTCACCCTAATCCGGCAAAATCTTGTCACCCTATCTCTAGGCGCACAATCAACTCCGCTTAATTATGATAGATCTACTTTTAAGCAGGGACTTTTGCTCCACCACTTAAGCACATCATACTTGAATCAATATCGTAGAAATATCAACACAAGAATTAAGCACACATAATTAAGAACAAACTAAGTATTAATCATATAGTTCAGAAAATAATAACAAGATTCATATAGGTTTCATCCCCTTCAGGTATCTGAAGGGTTTAGTTCATAATGATAAAAGAAAACATCTTAGGAGAAAAGATAAAACAAAACATAATAAATCCCTAAACCCCTTGAAGGAATTGAAGGAAAGATCCACCGTCTTGAGTAGAATTTTGGTTTCTTGAGATGGATCAACTGGTTATCTTCAAGTGATTCCCACAAATTTGGCCTTCTGGCTGGGCTCCTTGGCCTAGCTGACTGCCTAACTGATCGGCCTCTTTTAGGTTACACTTAGGGTCTTTATATAGGCTCTTGGAACACGTTAATTGGCCCCTAAGTATCCTAATTCAAATATAATTCCTACTCAAGTGTTTGAATAGGCTTTGGAATGCATTTTTT
The DNA here is from genome assembly GCA_025506655.1 of Gossypium rotundifolium. Lineage (NCBI taxonomy): Eukaryota > Viridiplantae > Streptophyta > Magnoliopsida > Malvales > Malvaceae > Gossypium > Gossypium rotundifolium. Next base: position 68,582,059 of record CP106731.1, on the reverse strand, counting down.
TCTCCCTAAGTATCCTTTTTCGAGTGAAATTCCTCTCTTCCATGATAGGGGCACGGCCATGGCACACTCCCGTGTGAATCGACTTTAGGCCGTGTTCGGTCTAGTGATGGAGGCACGATCGTGTAAATCATGGTTAGGTCGTGTTCTAGTTAATTGACGAGGCACAGTCATGTGGCTTGAAGTCTAGGCCGTGTCGATTTCCACTTTGGCCCAAATTGGCCCGTTTTAAGCGCATTTCTTGTTCTTTTCATCCTCGAGTGCTTTTCGGAGTATAAAACATGAAAAGAAATGATTAAGAGCACCTTTTTACACAATTCAGGGACTAAATCATCCAAAAACATGCTAAATGTGGGATTAAAATATGTTACTTTTACGGTTTATAAATACATTTAGGGCTATTTACAACTTAACCCTCACATTTGCACATTTTATCAATTTAGTCCATTTTTCACAAAACATCAAATATACAAGATCACCATATAACCATGCTTAGTCTAATGATCATGTATCTCATATAAGTCCAAACATTTCATGAAATTCACAATTTAATCCCTTAAAATACTATTTTCACAATTTAGCCCTAATTAGCTAAATTCATGAAAATTTCAAGAACAAAACATGTTCATTTAACACATATCTTTCATTTAACACCTAAAATCATCACAAATCTCATCATTTCATCAATATTACATTTCATAAACATCACCAATTCTTCAAATTACAACATGGGCTTGATAGTAGACTAAGCAACAATCTCAAAAACATCAAAATCCAAAGTCAAAACATACCTTAATTTAAGCTTAAATATGGCTGAATATAACAAAGTAAATCCCTCTCTTTTTTCTTTCAACAATTCGGTGAAAGATGAATGGAAGTGGCCATTTTAATGTTTTGTTTTATTAAAACATTAACCATATATTCATTTACAAAATTAACCTTCAAACAAACATATAAAATACATAAATATAAGGCCATTAATGTCTTTTATGCATCCACTAACTAAATATTGGCACAATTGACTCATAAGGCCTCCTTATTAAAAAAGCCATCTCAAATGGACACTTTAACAAATATCATGCTAGTTTTGCATTTAATGTAATTTAATCCTTTTTATCAAATTAAGCATACAAAGGGATAAATTAACTTACGATAGAGATGATTAGCACTGTGTGTACGGAAAGATAAAAGCTTTAGCTTATCGAATCAACACTGTGTGTGCGATACCGATATAAGTTTGGTTTAATACATTGGCACTAAGTGTGTGATGATGATTATGTTTAGGTTATGAAATTGGCACTAAGTGTGCAAATAAATCAAAGGAATTGCCAAGTTTGAAAGAGAGGTAATATCGAGAAATTGAGTAGCATGAATGGTGAGTAACTATGTGCTGATCAAGGTACGTTTGAACCTATGTGGTTGATGATAGCCTTAAGAGTTCAATGAATAGATACTTGAGCATATGGTTAAGATTGATGATGAGCCTAATTATGCAATTTATCTATGTGATGGTTTAATTATGTTTTAATGTAGTATTATTGAGTAATATATATTATATTACGAACTTACTAAGCTTTTGAAAGCTTACTGTGTGATTTGTTTCTTTGTTTTACAGTGTCAGTAAAGCTAGCTCGGATCCGTGGATCGTCAGCATCTCTATCACACTATCGACAATCGTTTTTTGGGTACTTTTGGAAAGAATGTATATAGTTGAAATATGGCATGTATAGGATAGAAATTATGGCTTGTTTTGAAAGGCTTAATCCTTGCCATATGATTTGGCTTGGAAGTTGAATGATGTTGAATTTATGAATGAGCTATGAATATGGTTTATTTCATGATTATGTGGTTGATAAAAGATGTGGTTTGAAAATGAATTATTGCATAGATTACATGATGTTTGATACATATAAGTTTTGAGATGTACAATTGTTACTTTGAATGGGCTTATTGGTGATGATATTAGGCATAGAAGTAGATAGTATTTTGTTGATTAATTGGTGTATGGAATGGTATGTTTGAATGCATTTAGAAGCATTAATTAGTATTGACTTTAAGTTTGTAGGTATGACCCAAGTGTAGGTGGCATTTCGCCTTGCAAATGGCCTAATTTGCATATATGGCCAAGAGACACGGGCGTGTATCTTTGCCGTGTGGCTCAAGGGCCACTTTAAAGTGTGTCTAGACAGGTTACACCGCCTTGGCACACAAGCATTTCTAGTGGCCGTGTGACCAAGTTAGTAGGTAGCTTAATTTCTCACGGCCATGGCACACGGGCTTGTCTGGTGGCCATGTGGACAAGTCAGTATGTGTACCCTATTTTGGCATGGCCTGGACACATAGGCGTGTTTGGTAGCTGTGTAAAGCACACGGCCTGATTACACGGGCGTGTGACCTCAACAGTGTTGAAGATGTTTAAAATTTTGGAAAATTTTCTAAGTACTCGGTTTAGTCTCGACCTCTGTCTAACACATGTTTATGGTCTCGTAGATTTCAATAAGGGACTATATGAATATAATTGAATATGTTTTATTGATGATTAACTATGTGTTGAGAAATGGGTGTGAGATGTTCAGAAATGTTCAGTAATGCCTCTTAACCCTAGTCCGGTGATGGTTTCGGGTTAGAGGTGTTACAATCGTTGCACGAACTCGCCTAAGTCCAAGGATTACCTTAAAGTGTCAGACAAACAAAAGTGAGTTTTGAAAAGTCAGTGTGTAACAGATAACTTAAACAGTTAATTTACATCAGACTGATTTAGCAGGAATAGTATCATTACAGAACAGTACACATACAGATATATTTTCCTACCCCCATCTGCTACACACCATCTTCGACCATCCCAACTCACCGTATGGGGTATAAAACACCCACACAACCCTATACACAACTTAGTTTAGATATGACACTTTTCAAAATATTTGCAGTTGAGCTACCATTGTAATATATGAGATATCACCACTCATAGAAACACTTCTTCCATGTATCATAGCCCATCCCAGACACAAATACAGATTAGAATAGAAATTAGACATGATACGGTTATACATGCATAACATAATAGATACAAAATGTACATAACATTTTTCAGGTTACTCATAGCCTATTACAAGGTTTACTTATCATCCGACATCTCAAATATACGAACAAATATCATAATTTATACAAAAAAATGACCAAATTTCATATTTTATAGTTTTTTTGATCACACACCAACACCATGGAATCAGAACGATATGTATGGGCCTAGAAAAAATCAGAATTTTAGGTTGACCTTACACACACCCGTGTGGTCCACACGACCCAAGTAGCCTAGATCATGTGTTATACATAGTCCAGCACATGGCCTGTCACACAACAATGTGTGACAAACGGCCTACCACACGGCCGTGTAGTGTCAATTGGGCAAATTTTTGGCTTTCACCGTTCATTATTTTTTGTGTTTCTTGTTACGCACCTAGGTATTTTTTGCGCTCGGTTCAAGCACGAGTAATCCAAAACCTAAATACGATATTTAACATGATTAATTTCACTATCAAGGCACTAAATTAATCGTGAATTGAACATATTGAACTCACCTTAAAATGAACAACAGCCTCACGATTCCTCAATTACTAGAGGGACGCCAAACGTATCACGATTTTCCTAAAACACAATGGATTAACCAACATCAATAATCACTACCATAACAACAAATACAAAAACCCCAACTTACTCAACAATTATCAAAATTAAAATCTCTACCTACCTGAGTACATACTGAAACAACATAATAAGAATGGATTGTAAGACAACAAGCCATGAACAAAATAGAATTGATTAAGGGAAGAAAAGTAATCAAGGTGTAACTTGAATTATCTTAGAAATAAAAAAAATAGCAGAATGGAGCCACAAGAACCAAAATAAAAGAAAGAAAAGATAAAAGATAAAAAAATAAAGAAAGTGGAAAAATGTAACACCCTTATCTATATATGTCGCTAGAGAAGAATTATGAAGCATTTCCAATTTAAAATCCAACTCAGGATAATTTCTAATACACACGTCCATTAACAAATTATTGAGTAATTTATTACTAAGAAGATACATCTATTCCATTCTACTTGTATCCAAATATAAATATATGTCAATAGATTAATCACCAACATTTCTAGAGACAAATATGTGCATACTTCACTTATTTTATCAATCCAATTAGTCTATGTTCTACACCAAATATGCGCATGAATTGAGGCTGTACAAACATCACATAATTTCTCATACATATATGTGACTATGGATAGTCACTAGCTTGCCATTTCACTTTATTTAAACTATGCTTCCCTTATTACATCACTAGATGCCATATAACAATTTGGATCAACATTTCATTCAATTACCTTTAGCAAAAGTATAAGCCTTAATTCATTCAACCTGACTTTCTACAATTTACATACAAAACATAGACATGATACTTTCATTCAATTCAAACATAAAGATCGAATTCACCCAAGAACATAACACCATAATTTAGCCAAAATCTTATGGCACAATTTACATTTAATCTATCAAAACTCATTCCTATGGTATCTTAGCCTATACATGCCATAACATTGTAATTTTGACATTTCATAAGTGTACCCAAAAGAAGTGATAATGTGATGAGCTTAGGAGGATCTTGAGCATAGGCCAACTTCTTAAAGTGACAACTACAAGTACAAAACAAACAAAGGCAAGGTAAGCTCCATGATCCATCCTATTTAAACTTAACAAATACGATATCTATATTTTTCCTCACTTTTAAAATGAGAAACTTGAAGCGACTTACCCATCATGCGCATTCATCATAACTTCTAATTCATAGTTGATAAAATTTTCTATTGAATTTCTTACCTGTACGATTGTTAATACAATTTAGTAACATATCGCTCACATAGAGCCGTTACTTAACTTCCCGTAACGTATCGCTCACACAGAGCCGTTACTTAACTTTCCTGTAACGTATCACTCACACAGAGCCGTTACTTAACTTTCCTGTAACGTATCGCTCACACAGAGCCGTTACTTAACTTTCCGTAACGTATCGCTCACATAGAGCTGTTGCTTAATCATTCACACAATTAGTACTTAACATAACTAATCATTCATTCCAACACAGAACTCAATACCCAAATCAATTTATCACATTTTTCCCGCCATGGACATAGTCATAAATAATCGACATGCATACTTTAACAATTCAATTCCATACCAATTCGGACTAAGCAATACTATATAACTTTCCAAACTTTCTTTAGGCATATTACATTCATTTAATTCATTATTTGCATTATCCAAAGATATCAACATCACATGACTACACCCTTGTGCCCTTTCTTTAACAAACAATAATTCACACATTACATTAATAACACCAAAGTCATACAATCATTCGGTTATACTCCTTTTTGTACCCTTACTAATATTCAAGCTAAGCACACAATAAGGTATAAAATTTCATTTAGATCAATTGCTTAAATCATACCTCCAAAAGCGACGATTCAAGGCTTTTCCACTATTCATTTAGTTTCGCTTTCCCGTTCCTTTTCCAAATCTTTCTTCTCTTGATCTAAATAAAGTTTGAAGAGAGTTTATTCAATAATTTTCATTCATCTCAACTCAAACACATCATTGTTTTATTCACTCAAATACATAAAATTCATACACAATTTTTAAGGTAATGTAGAATACTCCTCAAAATAAATTGATCCTCTTATGTACTAAAATAACTCTTAACAATAAAATTTCTAATTTATACCCTCACCCCTCTAGTTCGGTTTCTCTCCCTAATTAAGTCCCTTAGCATATAACATCCAAATCATAAAAATTTCAGATTAATTCCTTAAGAACCGAATTTCCACTAGTCCCATTCAAGTCTATATGAATTATTTATTATGGCATTTGTACCCTTAACAAATTAATTTATGCAATTAAACTCCTAATATTTAATTTAACCAAACTCTCAAATAAAAAAAAACATTTCTATTTATCACCAATCTTTAATATTCTATCAACAATCACTTCCAAGATATAAACATTCACCCAAGGCCGATTATGATATTAAAAATGCTTTCATTTCATTTTTTTTTAAACATATATACACAACCAAACAATTTAGTTAAACTAACCCCATACAAGCTCACTTCAACATTCGGTCAAGAGTAAAGAGCATCTTTATGCTCCAACAAAAAAAAAAATGACTTCCATAGCATTCATACAAACTTAAATCACTATCTACCATTTCATCTAGATTTCTATTTCAAACCATCTTATATTCTCCAACATTACAAATCACAATTACTCCTCTATGGCCGATTCTAAGCATGGTGAATGTTCCAAAATCTTCACATGGGCTTGATAGTGTTCAAGATGACTAGCTTAAAAGTGATAAAATTTACAAAGAACCAAGCTTAATTCTTACCTCAATTTGACATGAAATGGCCGAATGAAACAGAGATTTTAGCTTCCCTTTTTCTTTATGTTTTCGTGAAGAAGAAGATGGAGAGAAAGAGATAATAAAATTTTACTTTTCTTATTTACTAATATCAATGAATAAATTATCATCCCACTAACTTAATATAATTATAAAATAAACAAATTTTAATGATTTCTCATCATGTTGCCGTCCACTAGCATTATTTTAGGGCAACTTGACATGCAAGTCCCTTAATTCAAGCAACAATTAAATTTAGTCACCCCTTTATAATGATTAACTATTTCACTAATTATGCAATTTAATCCTTTCATCTAAATTAGTCACTCAAACACACAAATTAATATATAATAATTTAACACATGCTTGACCATATAACATAAATATCAAATTAATAATTAAAATACTTTTCTAATTCAGATTGTGGTCCCAAACCATCGTTCGATTTGAGTCGATTTGGTCATTACAAAAACACAAAGAAATGTGCAAAATGAGACCATATTTTTTTTTTTGCCAACTTCTTAACCTCTTTAATTTCAAATAAAATTTAATTGAAAATAAAATGAAATAAGACCAAAACCTCCATACCCCAACTAACCCACTAATCCAATTACTATACTTTATCAGATTTTTAGGAGTTACAAACCCATTCAAATTCCTCCCTAATAGGGGCACCAAAACTAACCAAAACTATATCCCATTACCTACGCAGAGGTACAAACCAAAGACCCCTATCACAATATCAAGGCCCTTAACCATTGAAGAAGTGTATGATTTTGATTGGTTTCTGACATGAATGCTATATGATATGAAATGTTTGTATTTTTTGTCTGTTTGATTTGTAAACTCTAATAATGCTCCGTAATCCTGTTCTAGTGACAGATTCGGGTTAGGGTGTTACAAGATCATAACATATAAATTATTCATTCACAGAACTAGGTATGTCAGAAGCATAGCGATGATGACAATGTAATGCTTTTTCACAAAACAGTGTAGATTTTGAAAACAGATCCTAACCAACTCCACTACACAGCAACGACAATTTCCCCAGAACTCGTCCATCCAATATCACATCAATATTGTGGTCAGGCCACCATATAATGCAGTCATACTGCCAGAAATGGAATAGTGTGGTTGAACCACCAGATATTTGCAAATTTACTGCCAGATACTTACTCCATACATTTTCCCACCCCATGCATGTGATATGACAACAAAATAGATTTTCAAAAGCACGCTTTACATGCGAATCAGATCTTATATTTTTACACATATTTTCACTATGGCATGCTTAATCATGCAAATCAAAATATCATAGTAGGGCATACTCAATCATGAAAATCCATAGATCAGATTTAGTAATATATATTATTTTCACATAACCAAAATATTATATTTTTATGAGCCATAAATCACATGACATGAGTGATGGAAATCACATAATAACATATATCACAAAATCATCCAATAAACCAATAACATCACAAATCTTAAAGTTTGAGATTTTACTTGATATCCTAATTTATCAATTTTATCGATCTTTATGTATACACTTGTATTCACACACACTTATATTTCAAGAATCATAAGATCAAAAATAGTACATTTAAAATATCTCTATAATCAATATTAATAAATAATATCAAGAATAGGTCCCCCATACCTTTAAACCGATTAATAGATCATGATTCCATTTCGAAAGGGATGAATCTGATTTCTTGAGTCACTATGTTTAATCAAATATAAGTGTTAGTACCAATCTAATGAATAAATAACAATCCCATAATAGAAACAACACTGATTCGGCTACTACTTACGCAAAAAGGTTGTCAACTATCACCCTTTCTATAGTTGATGCGTGAATTCTGAGATTTCTAAATACTCTTCAATAATGTACGAAATTGAATAGTTAGAACCTTTCTAAATCAAAAATAATATTATGAAAATGTAAGGAGAACAATATTCCTTCATACTTATTATTAAACAGAGAGTAAAAGGCTCGATAACAAAATCGTGAAAAGTCTATCAAAAAGGCGGATTAGGCACTATAAAAAAATAGAAGAGTTTAGAGATAATAATAATACAAAAGATGATCTATAATATTCAAAAATCATATTCAAGTGTTTATTAGAGGATTTTTTAGAAAGAGGATAAGAAAATAAGAAAAACAAGAAAAACTAGCTGTGGCCAATGGCGGCACCACGATGGCGACATGACAATGGTATAGCAACGGTGATGGTGGAGTTAGGGAGGTGCTATGGCAACTGTGTGTGGTGGAGGAGGGGAAGATATTAAAAGAGAATTGGCTTCAAAAGTGTTGAAAAAGGAAGAAAAAGTTGAAAATCAATGGAGGAAAGGTGGTGAACGGCAAAAAGGGGAGGAGAGGAAAAATAGAAGTATCAAAATAAAAAAATAGGATTATGGGAGTGCTAAGGTCGGCCATGTAACACCTTGAATTTGGGCCTATTAGGCTGTGGTCTTTGGGTCTCAGAAAATTTTTAAGTAAGCAATAAAATGACAAATTGCATGTTTTCTTTAATGGCTAATGAATTTGGAGTGTCTAGGGGTGTTGGAGATGTCCTGGGATCAAGAAAGGAAATAGGAAAAATTTTGGTTTTAGCCCTAGGGAACAATGACTTCAGTTTGTAGGCCTTTTAAATAAATAAAGAAGGAAAATGACACAAGAGGAGCTTATGGTGTAGTGGCAAAGTGGCGCTACTTAGGGAGCAGGGAAATGGAAGGAAAATGGAGTGTAGGGTTGGATATGGGATGGGAGCATTGCATTAACATGATACTGAATTGATACGAGGTCATTGTGGGCTAAGGCCAAAGACCACCGATTTTGATAAGGCTTAGGCCCAATGTGATAATTGCATGTTGATTAGATTACCAAGGGTCGTACACATTGAGTTTTGAAACTCACACCCTTTTATTTAATGTTTCAGGTGACCCTTAGTAAACGGCTCGACGTGGAAGAGGACTCGGAGGTGGCTACACTACAAGCTACTTAGAAGATTTTAATAAGTTTCGAATGACTTTATTTTAATTACTTTATTTTTAGTGGGATGTAATAAGGCCTTGTATCTCCAATTTGACTTTACATTTGGGTTTTATTAATGTTTCAACGCCTAATTATTAAACTTAAATGAATTTCTAAAGTTTAGCATGGTTTTCGAAATAACTATAACATATGGGCGTTTTCTTAAAACATGTGCTTTCATCATAACTTAACAAGTTGCAAGGATTTTGGGTTTCTAAATCTTAAACTTAAGTTTTTAACTATGAAAATTTCATACTGAACGTAAATTTAACTAAACAAAGTCTTTTTGGAATTATCCCTTTGATGTGACATCACCGGATTCGGCCATAACATCTGAGCTAGGTCTAGGGGTGTTACATAAGTGGTATCAGAGCCGGTTTCAAAGCTCGAACTGTGAAATGGGCCTTAGATTTTGGTTTTTAAAACAAGTAGATTAAAAAGTTTTTGCAGGATTCCTGAAGTGTGGTTCACCGAGCCCTCGACGTCGAGCCAAGTAAGTTTTTCTGTTATTGTACTTGTTTAAATTACTGAACTATATTTAGATATTGGGCTACTTTAAACAATAGGTTCTTAGAGAGTAAAGCCCTTAGGAACATGAAACTGTAGAGGGTCCAATTAGAGTTAAAGTGTGTTAGTGTTATTAAAATCAAAGTGCGCAGTGAAAGCATAGTGGTATGACTTGAGCGGTGTGATTAATAGTTAGTTGGAAATTTTGAGGACAAAATTTCTTTAAGGGTGTAGAATTGTAACGCCCCAAATTTGGTCCTAGAAGTATTGGGCCTATTGCACTTTGGGTCTCAAAAAATTTTTAAGTGAGCAAGAAAATGACAAATTGCATGTTTGCTTTAATGGTTAATGAATTTGGAGTGTCTAGGGGTATTTGAGATGTCTTGGGATCAAGTAAGGGTATAGGAAAAATTTTTGTTTTAGCCCTAGGGAATAGTGACTTCAGTTAGTAGGTCTTTTAAATAAATGAAGAAGGAAAATGACATAAGAGGAGCTTGTGGTGCAGTGGCAAAGTGGTGCCACTTAGGGAGCAGGGAGTTGGCATCAATAGCAGGCAAGGGAGTCCAAGGTTTCGAGTAGTGGCATGGTATTTTATTGGGGTATTTATTTTGTTGTCAGGATGGCTAGAGTTTGTATTGCAGTGAAAGTCTAATGGATGAGAAGTTTGAAGTGGTCATAGAGAGATTGTAGGAGCTTATCGTGGAGAAAAATTAGAAGTTGAGATATATGGAAGAGGTGGAGCCGAATTGGTATTGTGGGGATAGGAAATTCAGCTATAGGCTAGGTGTCGATTTGGGAATTCTAGGGTAATGTCAAAATTTTATTTTCCCCTCTAGTCGAATTCCTCACTTTTGAGTTGCCAAAACATTTTTCTCACTAAGTACTCAGAAGCCGAATCCTCCATACTTTTTCTTCTCAAATTCCCTTTTTGGTTCACCTTTAGTTTTAGTTGACCCCTTCTTCTCTTCTTCTCCTTATTTGTGCCGAATAAACCCTTTCACTATACTAATCTCAAAAGCCGAATACCTCTTGGGCCGATTGCTTCTTGGGTAAGTTCTTAGTCAATTTCCTTGAGTATGTTTTTGTAAAAGTCAGAGGTCTATCTAAATCTTTCTTGTCGTTAACCCTGTACTAACAAGGGTAGTATCAAAGATTGCAAGCGTGGTAAGGATCGCTAGCAAGTGGTAAGTATACTCGTCTCAATTGTGGATTAGTAAGTGGCCGAATGTAGGTATGGCTTATAGAGGTGACTTGTGTGGTGTATGAGTGACTAGATTTTGATAGTATATGTGTGGGTGTAGATCTAGGGGATATTCTTGAGTAGTAGCTAAGGAAAGGCTACTAGTACTTGTGGTACGTGGTAAGATTATGGTAAGGCTTCGGTTTTTGGTAAATATTGTAGTTAAGTGTGTGACTGATTGGAGATTGGTATTGGTTGTAGGTTTAAGGCTGAGGTTAGTGTAGCACGTTGCATTAGCCAGGTGTGTACATACACTTAACACATGACAAATCGACAAAAGTTGAAATCCCAAAAAATTAGAATGCCGAAAAGCCGAAAGGTTGGCACCAACAACCACACGAGCATTCGAACATTTGTGTGTGAACACCAATACGATTACTAGGGCCAAGAGAGTGATCTCATGGTCTTGGGCCACTGTTTGTTTGATTGGGCTAAACGGGCTAAATGGGCCTACCGAGCTCGTGGGCCCAAATCGACAATAGTTGATATGTGAAATTGAATGATGGATTGATTGATTTGATTATATCGGGCCTAATGGGCTACATAAACATGATTGGGATAAATTGGCTATATGGACATGATTGGGCTTAGCGGGCCTTATGGGATTTTAAAAATGCATGCTAGGGTTTTAATGGACTCTAGAACTAGTTCTGATAATTTTTTAAATAGCATAAAACTTATTTTAATAATCAAACATGATTGTGGACAAGTCATTAGGTTAAAGTGTGGCAATGGACATATGCATGCCTAGGATTGGATCTAGGGAGAGCTTGGTACTTAAGCGGTCCTAGTGACCCACCTCCTCTTCTCTAGGATCCTACTTGGTGCACAGATTAATGCTTCACTTTAGCCATGAGGACTTGTTGATGGGCCAAAGTTCATAACTAAAACCCGAGATGAAAGAAATGTAAGGTAGAATTACGAGAATACCCCTAAAGGGTAGAATTACAAAAATACCCCTATGAGGTAGAATACGAAAATACCCCTGTAGGGTAGAATTACGAAAATACCCCTAGGTAGTGAAATGACTAAAATTCCCTAGGTGCTTAATGTGTGAAAATGTGTATGTTGCATTCATGAGATATATGTTGCACTTAGGTGGATTTGATGATACAGAGAAAGATATGTGAGGATCGCATAGTTGTTTGATGACCGTGGATCCACTGGTGGCTTAAAGCCCATTATATGCTTAGCAGCCTTGTTGCAACGTTTGAGTAGTGCTGCTATTGGTGCTACCTTTGGAGTGCAGGGATGGGTGGGTTGATATTTATATCCCCACAAGAGTATAGGGTTGGAGGGGAAATGGAGTGCAGGGTTGGATTTTGCATGGGAGCATTGCATTCATGAAATACTAAATTGATATGAGGTCATTGTGGGCTAAGGCCCAAGACCACCAATTTTGATAGGGCTTAGGTCCAATGTGATAATTGCATGTTGATTGGATTACCAAGGGTCGTACACACTAAGTTTCGAAACTCACACCCTTTTATTTAATGTTTCAGTTGACCCTCAGTATACATCTTGACGTGGAAGAGGACTCGGAGGTGGCCACACTGTAAGCTACTTAGAAGATTTTAATTAGTTTCGAATGACTTTATTTTAATTACTTTATTTTCATTGGGATGTAATAAGGCCTTTTATCTCCAATTTGAGTTTACATTGGTTTTATTATTGTTTCAACTGCCTAATTATTAAACTTAAATGAATTTCTAAAGTTTAACATGGTTTTCGAAATAACTATAACATATGGACGTTTTCTTAAAACATGGGATTTAATCATAACTTAACAAGTTGTGAGTATTTTGGGTTTCTAAATCTTAAACTTAAGTTTTTAACTATGCTAATTTCCTACTGAACATAAATTTAACTAAACAAAGTCATTTTGGAATTGTCCCTTTGATGTGACATCACTGGATTCGGCCATAACATCTAGGTTGAGTCTAGGGGTGTTACAGGTAATAAGTAGTCAAATGCTCACTTTGAGAAAGTTTGGGGACAAAGGGAGTGAATAGTGGATAATGATCAAAAAGGGGAGTGATAAGGAGGCTTTGAAAAGAAAGTTTGACTCAAACAAAAAGAAGGATAATCTCCCCTTTTATGGAAAGACTTGGATGGCAAGGGGAGTATTGACCTTCTAGAATGGTTAACCATTGTGGCTAGTATGAGAAAAATAAATATAATGGAGTGTAAGGGTATTCGAACATGGGACCTCTAGGATTTAATTTACACCTTTAACCACTTGACTACTAATTATGTTATGATACAAACTTGCAATATTTAATAAATAAAATCTAGGGCGTGACAATACCGATGAGACACTACGTGTGAATCTTATTGATAGCGTTAGGTGCAACTATTTGCTTCAGATTTATTCGATGAAGCACTAGGTGCCAAACTAGTGTGTTGGTTGGATTCGTGTATTCGTCTAAGACCGAGTCGTGTTAATATAGAAATAAATGGTAAAAACAAAATACCTGATATTTGAAATGGAAAATGATGTGAAGTGGAAGTGAAATCTGAAATGGAATATGAAATTGTGGAATGAGTTGGGAATATTGATTGATTATGTTTTATGAATCCATGAATTTGGAAATTGAGATAGAATGTTCATAATTCATATTATGAAGGAAGTAGAAATTGACGTTAAATTGGCAATTGATATATATATGGTATGAAGATGAATTGATATGACATGAGAATGAATTTTATATGATTTAATATGAATTTGGTTGAGAATTCAAACTATGAAATGAAAAACAATGTTTGGCATTAATTTGAAATGGGATGTATTATGGGTAATAGACTATATGATATTATTAAGATAATGAATTGATTAAATGATTGTTTGTTTTATGAATGATAATGAAATGTTGAATTAAGTGTATTGAAATATTATGTGATTGAGTTAATTTATAGTATGATAAATGTTGAATTCACTTTTTTTGATATGTGATTTGCCATGATAGGCAAACGTTACCAAGCTAAGTAGCATGTAGTTTATAATTATAATCGGAGGTAAGTTATTTGGTTATTTTTACCTATGAACTTACTAAGCAATTTTAATACTTACTTCCTTGTTTCCTTTTTCCCTATACTTTCAACTTGTGGAACGTGCCAAGTAGATCGCTGAGAAACTCACACTATCTTAGTATTAATTAAGTAGTCTTTCTATCATTAAACCCGATTTTGTGGCATGTATATAGGTGATTCGTTTTTTATCAATCTTGAATGTTGGTACTTTGGTTCTTGATTGTGGTTTGTGTTTTAAATGGTTATATGTTATGTACATAGGCTATTTTGGGTTGATGGTTTAAAGTTATAACTTGAAGTTGTAAATTGTTATAATGGTTCTCATGCATAAGGTTAAATTTAGTGATTACTAAGGTATTTATATAGGGGATAAATGATGATGGTATGTGCGGTGATGGTATGCTTGATTTTGGATCATGAAATGGTTGGGAAATGGTAATATTGGGTGAAATGTATGGTATATGTGTTAGTTGATAATTGTGGTATATGCTTCATTAAATTAAGTTATTTTAATGACATAGTAAGTTTTGATTATGTGCAAAGTTAAATTGTAATGCGATAATACATGCTTTTATGTATAATTGAGTTTATGTTTTGAATTTGGTTGTGATGGTGTCAAATGAAATATTGGTTAGTATTAGGATAACTGTACTTAATTGCATACATAGTTGCTAATTATAATAGGTAATGTTGTCGAAATACACCAAGAGGGGGTGAATTGATGTATTAAAACGTTCTCGGGAAAGGGCAAAATAAAATGATTCAAGTATTTATAGTGGTTCGACCTTAATTACCTACATCTACTACCTTCGCTTTCCTCAACTAAGGATTTCCCAAATCCACTAGATTTGAACCTTTAAGGAGAAGGTTTAACCTTACAAATCCCTAACTTTTCAACGGTAAGATAGAACCACTTTCCCTTAAGGTTTTCTACCAAAAACCTTAAGTAACACCTCGCAAATGAGAGAAAAATAATGATGAATAAGATGATACCTCTAAAAGGTAGATAATCAACAATTAAGCACTCTTATACAAAGTTACAACACTTGAAAGAATGATAGAAATTTTAACTCACAAGTGTGTACAAGAAATATTTAGTAAAAGACTGAGAAAGATTGGAAAATTGAGTTCTTAGAAGTTATGAACTTGTTTCTTGTCTTTTTTTTAACCTCAATGGGGAGTTTTGACCTTGTATTTAAGTCCTCTAACAACCTTGTGGATGTTTGTAGCCATTAGAAACAAAATGGAGTCGTTGTAGCTAAAAACCAGTATTAAATGCAATCTGCAACTTATTTGTATCCGTAGAAGAGGACTTGTATCTATAAAATTCCTTCCAAAGTATGATTGTTGGGATCATTGTATCGATAGAGGTCCTCTTGTACCAGTAGAACTCTGAGGGTTTCAACTGGTATCAGTAAAACCCAGTAGAGTATCTGTAACATCCTGAAATTGGGCCTAAGAGAATTGAGCCTAATGGGCCTTGAGCGTAGTAGCGTTTGAATTTTTGGAGAACAAGAGATCGGCTTAAATGCAAGTTGGACCAATTAGATAAGTGAGTTTGGAAGGTTAGGGGGCTTTTATGAAGTCCCGGGTTCAAGTTAGGCCTTAGGAAAAATTTTGGTTTTAGGTGAAAAAACCCTTGGAGGTTGGCGAGTAGGCCTTAAGAATAAAATGTGGAAGAAAATGACACAAGTGGAGTTTGTAGTGTAGTGGCAAAGTGACACCACTTAAGGACAAGGGAATGACGCCACAAGGAAGGAAGGAGGTCCAAGGTTCTAGTTCTAGCATTTGCATTCCTTTTAGATTATTTTTATTAAATGAATTTAGACCTTGGCCATAGGGTTATGTTTAGTTGCGCATGGTTTAAGACACAAGGAGCTAGTTGGTAAAGTGGCTAGCAGCGAGGATTATGCTACAGGAGAGTTTGGGTTCGAATCTCATGAGAAGCAAAGGAGTATTTATTTTGTAGATTGGACGGTAAGAGTTTCAATTGAATTTAAGCTCTACTGACGGAGGGATCCCACATTGGAAAGATACAAAGAAGGAAGGTGAAGAGTCAGCTATATAAAGAGCATTCTAGGAAGAGAGTTAAGATACCTTGGTGGGCGTTTGGGCACAAGAGTTGTCGCAGCGCGGTTTAACACCAGACTCCTGTCAGGTGTGTAACTCTCTCTACTCTAGCTGTAGAGCGGCAAATGCCAAAGTGTCGATCATGGCAATAGTAGCCATCAGTAGTATTCTTGTGGGTTGGGGCTGCTTGGGCCGTGATGGGTCAAAGTAGGCCCAATGGGCCCGTAGGCCCAATAGAATAAATTGTATGATGATGTAGTATATAGTGAACTAGACTAGGTGAAACTTATATACATGGCTAGATTTGTGTTAGGTGGGCCACACGAGCATGTGGGCTCGAATGGGCTAAAATCGGGTTTTAGGCCCAACAGTCCGGTAAAGACCGAAAATGGTAGTTGAGTCGCTCAAGGCGACACTAGGCCTTCGGAAAGGCCATTCTAGGTACGAAATTATTGAAATACCCTTAGTGGGTAAATTACCAAAATACCCCTGAAAGGTAAATTACGGAAATGCCTTTGGTAGGTAAAATTACAGTTATACCCTTAGAGGTTGATTAGCATGATTATGTTGTTTTATGTCTATCTGATTATGATGGTAATTCATGTTATACTTATATTTGATATATGTATAGCATACATGACATACTGCATACACGAATTATTATGTCATATTGCATGGGTATATAAGAGGAGGGGGAAGATGTGATATTTGTGACTTTGGGTCACCAATGGTTTGGCACCACCAGTGGTTTGGTACCACATATATTTATCTTTGTGACTTGTCCCGGTGGTTCAGCACCACAATGGGTTGGCCCCACATATTATATTTAAAGGGATCATCATCAGTAGTTTGGTACTACAAAGTGGGTTGGCCACATATATGTTATTTGTGACTTTGGGTCACCAGTGGTTTAGCACCACCAAAGTGGTTTGGTACCACATATGTTATTTGTGACTTTGGGTCACCGTGGTTTTGCACCACCGTTTTGGTACCACCATGTTATTTGTGACTTTGGGTTTGGTACCACCACCGGTGGTTTGGTACCACAGGGTAGAATCGGAGTTTGGATGGTTAGGTTTTGGGTTGCATGACATGTATATTTTCATATGAAATTGTGTAAGGGTTTAACACCGTTGGATGGGATTTACACACTGAGTCTCGATGACTCACCCCTTAGTTAAATTTTGTAGGTAATCATTAGATCGCAGATTTGGGAGCTGAGGTGGACTCGTGGAGGCCATACATATGTTTACTCGTAAATTCATTTCTTTTATTTGGACTTATTTTTATTTGGGTTTTTGTTATGTAATAAGGCCTTGGGTATTTTACTTGGTTTCAGCTTTTAATTTGGTTACTGCTTATTATTAAATGATCAATATGGGATTTTCCTAAAATGATAATAAACCGTTTCTTATTCAAAATTACTTAAACTCGATTTTTCATAACAACTATAAAGAATACGAGTTTTTTAACGAACGCACAGTTTTTAGACATTCCTTTCATGTGACATGCCAGATCCGGTCGTAACGTTTAGGCCGAGTTTGGGGTGTTACAGTATCTATAGAAGTGTTGGGGAGGCTGAACTTTGGTTACTGCTTTGACTTTTTTCTACAGAAGTTCTCAAAGTATTGGTAGAATTCTTGTTGTATCGGTAGATTGGACCAAGGTATCACTAGAGATCCTAGGCTAAAACTACATTGCACACTAGAGTGCGTTCTTTAGCTAAAAGCCCGATTGTATCGGTAAAACGCAAAGTTGTATTGGTAGAATTCCCAGTTATACTAGTAGAATTATGTATCCTTTTCAAGGTCTTTCCATCTTGAGTTCTACCAATACTTGTCCACTTAAGTATCGGTAGAAGTTCTTCAAACTTCAAAATATCGTTAAAAATTAAGTTAATTCAAGGATTTTTAAAAGTTTCTTTTGTCCAACACTTTGAAAATAATTTTAAGGACTTCTAAACAATTTTTCAAATTTAAATAGGAATTTTTAATATACTTTTGTTATCTCAAAATATGAAAACCTAGAGCTAACAATGTCCCCCTTTTTGATATAACAAAAACATTTTGAAAAAATTTGCTAACTCTCTTTATCTTAAACATTATTTTCAAAATAAGCTCCTTTTTGAGAAAATATTTTAGAATTCATTTCATTTAAATTTCCAACTTAAAGAATTTGGCTTTAAGGTTAAGTTGAAAATTATATTATGCAAAATTTCCATTTTCTCTCCTTTTTGTAATATAAAAAGAATGCATGCTTGAAAAAGTAGGGAATAAGTGCACAATACTTAAACATATGAAGACATAAGAATAAAAATAGAAACAAAAGAAAACTGAAGCATATAAAAACATGAAAATGGTACAAAATAAATAGATAACATATGTAAAATCATATAATACAATGTTTAAACAAATATCTACAAGAAAATCAAGTAAAACATACTTGCGAGCAATCAAAAAGTGAAAAATACATTTACTAACATACTCAAATTTTGATCTATGATTTAAAATACTATCTAACTTAATTATATCACATATTAACAAGATTTCAAACATGCGAGAATAAAGAGAAACAAGGAATTTGCAAGTTTACAAGTATAATAAGTAATGTACACAAAGCATGTGTAAAACAACACAAGTGTCCAAGAATGTCAAAAAGATTATACAAGAAGCTTATGAAGGCATGTTCAATAGTCCTAACTCTCCCCTAATTATCCAAAATCTCTCCTTATCTAAAGGCTTTGAAAAAATATCGGCTAGTTGATGCAAAATATCTACAAACTTTATAATTGTGTCACCTCTTTCCACATGATCTCTAATGAAATGGTATCTTATCTCTATGTGCTTTGTTCTAGAGTGTTGGATGGGATTTTTGTTTAGGCAAATAGAACTAGGGTTATCACACCTTATAAGAATGTGATACATATCAATTCCACATTTGACTAATTGTTGCTTCATCCAAAGAATTTGTGCACAACAACTAACTACGGCAACATATTATGCTTCAATTGTGGACAAAGCTACACTATTTTGATTCTTAAAGAACCAATAAACAAGCATGTTTCATAAGATTTGACATGTTCTGGTAGTGTTTTTTCTATCTAACTTGCATCTTGCAAAATCCACATCGAAGTAAGCATGCAAACTAAATAATGAATCTTTGGGATACCAAACTCCTAGATTTGGAGTGTCCTTAAGGTACCTAATGATTCCCTTGATGGCTTGTAAATGTGACTTCTTAGGGGATGATTGAAATCTAGAGCATAAACAAACACTAAACATTATATCCGTTCAAACTTGCGGTAAGATAAAGCAATGACCTATCATAGACCTACAAAGTTTAGTTTCAACACATTTAACTCATTCATATTTATCAAGCTTTGTTGAAGTGCTCATTGGTGTTGATTTAGGCTTCAAGTCCTCTATTTTAAACTTTGTAAGCATTTTCTTAATGTATTTGGCTTGATCGATGAATATGTTGTTCTATTTTGCTTGATTTGAAGCCTTAAAAAGAAGTTAAGCTCACCCATCATGCTCATCTCAAATTCACCTTGCATGATCTTAGAAAATTCTTAACAACAAAGTTCATTAGTATGAACAACTGGAAACACGAAATATACACAATTTTCATGTCCTTTTTTAACTCAAATTCATGCAGTTTCAGAAAATTCTTGTCGAAAAATATATAATTATTATAAAATAATTAAATAGTACTTAAATTATTAACATGTTGAATTTTAATTAATTTTATAATAAAATTTGACTAATTTTTATCATTTTCGACAGATTCGCACAAAGGACGAAAAAACAGCTTGGCAGGCACTACTAGAAGCACAAAATCGAGAAGCGACTTTGAAGCATCGAGGTGAATTAATTTTTCAATTGAAAATGGTCTACATTATGAATATTAATTCATAATATAATTAATTTTAAATTTAATCTAATTTAATTTTGGTTAAATAAATTATTGTTAATTAATTATGAAAAGGGGCCCAATTGAGCTGAACCGAGAAAACTGATCCAACCGAGCATTGAGCAGCCCAAAACCTCCCACATGCTAACCTAATCAGCTTGTTTTTTTTATTATTCGGCTTGCAAAATAGCCCTTGAATACTCCTTCAATTTGCTTTCAAACCCCTCCACTATTTATGCCTTTCTAGATTTTCCCCTATCTTAAAATAGCAAGTTTGAAACCTTCAAACTTGCCACATGTGTGCCCAGCCATGGGGGGACTCTATGGCTGCTGATTTTTTTCTATTTTTAGCAGCCTTCTCAAGCTATAAATACTCCATTGGCTGCTCACTTCAAAGACATCTCAAAACCATTCATTCTTCACTTCTCTCTCACTTTTCTCTCTTCATTGTTCTTTATTTCCTTCCTCATTCCCTTGCCGATTTCACCTCTTGAAAAAGATTCATTCAACCACCATTTGGAGAAACATTCAAGGTTTCATGGAAACCTCGGTTCAAGAAGAACAAGTGGAGAAGGAGGAGTGGAGCAAACTAGTGAAGCCTCGGAGAAAAGCCCGATTTGATTCTTGTTCCTTATCCTTTTAATTTTATTGTTGCTGTTATTAACATTTCTACGAATATTTGTGATGTTGATATGTTTAATTTAATTAATATGGCTTAAATTTAATTCGTGTTAGGTTGATTACATTTCATCTACTTGAGTTATTAACATTGTGTTTGTGTTGTTATAGGCCTCGGTAAGATGTTTGATTAAGTAAAACCATGACTAAGTTATTCTTGCATTACAATTGTAAGGTAACTAATGAATTAATTATTTAAACGGATTGAAATTGTAATTAATTGACACAATACTTAATCAATGCATGTTTAATCATCTAAGGTAGCTGAAGGTTAAATTAGAAACGGTATCTAACGATACATTAGTCTTGCATAACTTGCAAGATTATTGTGATTAAAGTATTTCAAGGTAGAAATATATTGTTACCTCACATAATACTTTATGTGCTTATGAGATTGAATTAATTATTTGAATTGGCATAGAGATATATACAAGAGATTATTTTAATTTCTTAAGTATGTATGTGCATTAAAACATTTGCTTATTAAAATTTGTTTAATCGATTGAGTTGATATAGATATATAGTCAAAAGATAAATGGATTTTGGTAGGTAAGTATGTTCATAAGGTAGCAATTACCGAGTTGCTGTGAATTTATTCATAACAACATAAACATGAGTTTAATAATTCTAAGTTAAGAAATGTAATTAATCTAGCACAACTATGTTAAAATCCCAGTTTTTAATCACCTCCTCAAATCAAAATATTTTTCTTCACCAAAGTGCTTTTAAAATTGTATTCATAAATAATTCTTTTCACAGTCCTTGTGGGTACGATAACTGGTCATTTACTTGTCACTTTATTACTTGTTCCGATTGTTTATACTTGCACATTTTCGCCGTTCCAAGTTTTTGGTGCCGTTGCCGGGGACTATTTTCAAAAGTCATTATTTGTGAATTTGTTAATTTTTCATTTTGGTTTATTTTTCTGTTCAATTTTAACTTAATTAATTTTTATGTGTTTGTTTCAGGTGTTTATGAGTATTGATCGAATCATCAATTTACTCCCTGTAGACCCATGAGATTGAAAGAACTTTTTGATGGCCAAGAAGACAAGCAAGTCAAAGAAGGACTGAAAGAGATGAACTATAAAAATCCAAATCAAGGAAACGGAGCAAACCCTGCTCAAAATCCTATCCTTACTGATGGTGATAGAGATTGAGCTCTAAGACAGTATGTTGTGTGTAACACCCCAAACCCGACCATAAGTTTCAACCGGATCTGGTATGCTATGGGTTGTACATTGAAAACTTTTCTCTGAAAGGTTTTGGAAAAACTTAGTTTATTTTAGTCGAGTAATCCATTAAATGTGAGATTTTGTAAATAATTTTAATTCTTGCGTTGATTGGGTTGAAAAGCCCATTTATCATTTCATTTTATTTTGGAGACTAACAAAAAATATAAGTTTGCAAATCCCAACATAACAAAAATTGTAACACCCCAAAC
Source organism: Gossypium rotundifolium (assembly GCA_025506655.1). Taxonomy (NCBI): domain Eukaryota; kingdom Viridiplantae; phylum Streptophyta; class Magnoliopsida; order Malvales; family Malvaceae; genus Gossypium; species Gossypium rotundifolium. The sequence goes on along the minus strand of CP106731.1, from coordinate 68,559,694 downwards.
CCGGCCCATAAGTTTCAACCAGATCTGGTATGCTATGGGTTGTACATTGAAAACTTTTCTCTGAAAGGTTTTGAAAAAACTTAGTTTATTTTAGCTGAGTAATCCATTAAATGTAAGATTTTGTAAATAATTTTAATTCTTGCGTTGATTGGGTTGAAAAGCCCATTTATCATTTCATTTTATTTTGGAGACTAACAAAAAATATAAGTTTGCAAATCTTGACATAACAAAAATAAATCGAAGTCTAAGTTAAGGAGGCCTTATTACATAAATAGTCCCAAACAAATAAAAATTTAAAGGAAACTGAAATTAATCTATAGAAACAAAAGCTTGATGGCCCCTCGAGTCCGTCTTGGCTCCCATGTCCACGATCTACTGCTCATCTGAAAGAGTAGAGAAAAAATGAAAGCGTGAGTCACCAAGACTCAGTGTATAAATCCTGAGCACACTGACCTGAGGCCCACAAACACATTATGGGCCTTGGCCCATACATAGAGTCAACAATCATAATACACGATAGATAATACATAATGAATGCCCCAAGCCTATCCTAGAATTCCATCCTCTACACACCAACCCGTACCAACCATCACACCTTGGGGATTTCTACAATCAACCCTCCATCCACTACACACCATAACGACAGCCGTACTGCATATTTTTGTTAATCAAAAACCATTAAACGTGGTATAACCACCGATCGCTGTGTGACCTAACATTTTTATTTGTGGGATTTCTACCACCGGGCACCATATGACCCATGTTTATATTCGTGGGATTTATACCACCGGTCACCATGTGACCCACCATGCACTTCCCCTCATTATCATATTCCCCCCATGCATACATACATACGGAAAAACATCATACAGACTTTCATATAGTTTGATATACATAGAGATTTCTATGATTGCATACCTGGCATCCTTGCCTAACCCTTTTAGGGTTTTATTCGACGGTCTACATAGCCACTTTTCAGCTTTTTAGCCCATAACACATAAAGACCAGTTAGAGAGTGTGTGTTAGAGATCTACACCTTATTACCATTAGAACGAGACCCTCTAAGTCGATGCTATCCGTAGCCAACAACACCGCTATTTGCCTAAGGTGTTGTTCAGAAGCCGGTCCACAACCATGTGGCCAATCTAGAACGGTAGACACCGCTCATTTCTTAAACTTAGGGATTCTCTCCTTCGCCTGATCCATATTTAATTCCATCACAAGTCCTTGTCAGAACCACTAGCACAACACATGGTCGTTACTCCATATCATAAAGTTAAGATCCCACATACGATAAATGAATCTAATGAAAATCTAGAGAAAACCACCTTACCTTAAATCTCGAAAAACGTGATTCAAATTCTACCAATTCCTGGCAGAGAACCCTAAGCGATTTGATTTCCTTCAAATCCTAGAATGCCACCCAAAGAAAGAGAACCTGAGATCAGAAAGAAAACTTTAATCTAAAGAAGGCCCTAACCACCATCTAGCCATTCGGCTCTGGCTTAAGAGTCAAAAAAATAACAAAAATAATAGCACTAGCCAACACTTACCTCTATAGAAGATCAAGAAGAGATGACAATAAAAAGAGATCTAAGTAGTTTCGACTTTTAGTTGAAGAAATCGGCAAAGAGTAGGGATTATTCGGCTTTTGAAGAAAATAAAAAGGAAAGAAATTGGAAAGGAAAAACTAAGAATTTTGGTACAAGTTAAAAAGAATAGAGTAGGGTTAAAATGTCGGAGTTGGTGAGCTTTCCCCCTATTTATAGAAATTTCGGCACCTACCTATCAAAAACTGAAAGTGCCCTTCCTAATAACTTAGAACTTAGCAAATAAAGAGGGATAATTCGGCACCCCCCATAGCCATTAAAAGCCAAATTCTTTACTCCTCTAGGTGATGGAATTTCGGGCATCACTTGCTCTCAATAGATAGCTCCTCGTTTTCCTCCTTTATCCAAATCTCTTCACTCATTTACAAGACTCCTAGATAATATTACCTCTTTCTTATTATCAACATAATATTATACATAAATCCCCTCTAAAATCAAGCCCCTATGTCGTCCACTCCTCCTTACTCTTCCAAATGCCGAATTTGGCCCAAAAACATGGGCCCCTTGCAGCCAAACTTGGGCCTCTTTTAACTGCTAGTGACGCCACCCTCTAGCTCCCTTGTAGCGTCACTTAAAATTGGGCCACCAGCCCACTTTGGTGTTCTAACCACAGATGCTACCTATAGTGCCTAAACAAGTAATTTAACCAAGGCCTCTGCCTAAGCCTAAGCACAACTTGGACCCCTAACAGTTTAAGTAATAGTTTAAACATATCCATGCACTAAACACATAGGCCCACAAATTTAGGATGATACAGTTCTACCCCCTTAAAGAAATTTCAGCCTCGAAATTACCTGGTCAAAAAAGATGGGGGTATTGCTGTCGCATTGCTTCCTCGAGTTCCCACGTAGCCTCTTCAGAACCATGATTCCGCCACAGCACCTTAACCAGTGAAACTGTTTTCCTTCGCAACACCTTGACATCCCGCTCCAAATTTTCCACCGGTTCCTCCTAGAAGGATAGATTGGGTTTTACCTCGATTTCCTCCACAGGCACTACATGAGATGGATCCAAATGATAATGTCTTAACATAGAGACGTGAAATACATCGTGAATTTGACTTAACTCTGGGGGTAACTCAAGCTGATATGTACTGGTCCTACTCGTTTCAACACCCGGTAAGGTCCGACGAAGCGGGAACTCAATTTTTGCTTTCGTCCAAATCTCAGCACCTTTTTCCCCGGTGACACCTTTAAGAATACCTTGTCACCCACTGCAAACTCTATATCTTTACGCTTGAAGTCAGCATAGGACTTCTGTCTATCCGCCGCCTCTTTTAGTCTAGCCCAAATCAGTTTCACTTTCTCATCCGTCTCAGTGACCATGTTTGGACCCAAAAGTTGATTTTCCCCTAATTCTGTCCAACATGTAAGGGTACGACACTCCCACCCATACAAAGCTTCGTAGAGTGCCATCTGAATACTTGACTGATAATTGTTATTGTACGCAAACTCCACCAATGGCAGAAAGTCCTCCCAACTACCTTTGAAATCTATGACACAACCCCTTAACATGTCCTCCAAGATTTGAATCACCCGCTCTGACTGTCCATCGGTCTGAGGATGAAACGTTGTACTGAAATAAAACTTCGTACCCAACGCTTGATGCAATGCCTTCCAAAACCTTGACGTAAACCTAGGATCTCACCCTGAGATAATCAACACCGGTACTCCATGCAACCTTACAATCTCCGCTATATATAACTTAGCCAACTTTTGTAAGGAATAGTCGACCCGAACTAGTACAAAATGAGCGGACTTCATCAACCGATCAACGATCACCCAAATTGAATCTTTCTTAGTAGGCGTGAGAGGTAGCCCACTAACAAAATCCATTGTGATCCCTTCCCATTTCTACTAAGGAATTTTCATCGGTTGTAATAACCCTGATGGTAACAGATGCTCTGCCTTTACCTGCTGACAGGTTAAACACTTCGCCACTACTTCCGTCACCTCTCATTTTAAGTTTAGCCACCAAAACTCCTCCCGTAAATCTCGATACGTCTTACTCCCTCCAAGATGCATAGCGTATGGACTATCATGCGCTTCTCGCAAAATCTTACACCTCAATTCAGGATCCCTTGGCATGCATATTGTCTCTTGGAAACATAACAGCCCATCCTTATCAACACTGAATTCTGTTGATTCATCACTTGACCCTACTGAAAACTTTTCTTTTAACAACTGATCCGTTTGTTGCCTCTCCTTAACCTGGTCAACCCATGAGGGTTTCACCTGAAGTTCAGCTAATAGCCTTCCACCATCATATAGACTAAGGTGAGCAAACATTGCTCTTAAGTCAGAGATCACTCTTTGACTTAAAGCATCTTCCACCACGTTGGCCTTACCCAGATGATACTCGATCGAGCAGTCGTAATCCTTTAACAACTCCGTCCACCTCTTCTGCCTTAAACTCAACTCCTTCTGAGTCAAAAGATACTTCAAGCTCTTATGATCAGTGAAAATGATAGATTTCTCCCTATAAAGATAATGCCTCCAAATCTTCAAAGCAAAGACCACCGCCGCCAATTCCAGGTTATGGGTGGGATAATTTGCTTCGTGCGGCCTCAACTGCCGTGATGCATATGCAACAACCTTTCCTTCTTGCACAAATGCATACCCTAATCCTGTGTGTGACGCATCAGAATAAATCACAAATTTTTTCCCAGCCTTCAGCTGAATCAACTCCGGAGCCTCCATCAAAATCCTTGTTAACTTCTCAAAACTCTCCTGCTGCTTATCAGACCAAACAAACGGAACTCTTTTCCGTAATAACTTAGTCAACGGAGCCGCAATTAAGAAGAATCCTTTAACAAACCTTCGATAGTATCCGGCCAAACCACAGAAACTCTGAATCTCTGCCATCGACTTGGGTGGCTTCCAATCCAACACCGCTTCAATTTTTCGAGGCCAACCCTAATCCCTCAAATTACACACTATGTGCCCTAGAAAAGTAACCTCCTTGACCAAAATTCACACTTATTGAATTTGGCATACAACTCTTTTCCCTTAGAATCTGCGAAACCATTCGCAGATGTGTATCATGCTCCTCTCCGATCTTGAATAAACCAAGATGTCATCAATAAAACCACGACAAACCGATCTAGGTAGGGTTGGAACACTTTGGTTCATCATATCCATGAATGTCTAATAGCGCGTTGGTCAACCCAAATGGCATTGCCATGAACTCATAATGACCATAGCGAGTCCTAAAGGCCGTCTTATAAACATTAGCCTCCTTGACCTTAAGTTGATGGTACCCTGACCTCAGATCTATCTTCGAAAAGACTGAGGCCCCCTTCAACTGATCGAACAAGTCATCGATCCTTGTCAAAAAGTAAGAACGTACCGGTTATGACATCCAGTGCATCAGCCTCCTTTCGACATCTGACAGCATAGACTAACCTCGACTGTCTTATTTCGTGTTTTCAACCCCTCGGCCTACTGCTCCACGACCTCCTATGCCAAGCTGAACATTCCCTTGACCTATGGGACCTTCATTGCCTTTCTGCTACGGACAGTTCCTAACTTGATGGTAAAAGACCCACACCTAAAGCACTACCCACTGCCCGCCCTACACTCACCTACATGGGATTTACCACATTGAGCACACTTAGATGTCTGACTAGCAGCAGGTCTATTACCTCATCTCGGCCCCTCTGGCCTGGGTCTTTTCTGATTACTTTTATTTGTCCCCAATGATCTGAAGTTTCTCCTACCTCCATTCCTATCTCTATCCCAGTTTAGCTTTTTTGTCTGTTTCACCTCCTCCACTACATTAGCCTTTTCCACAAGCACCACAAATTCCCGCTCTCGTTATGTAGCTATCAACACACGTAATTCGTCCTTCAGGCCATCCTCAAATCAAACACACCGCTCATGCTCCGTGGCCACTATCCCTCAGTATAACGGCTCAGGCGTAAGAATTTTGCTTCGTACGCCGCTACGAACCTACTTTCTTGAACCAGGTTCAGGAATGCTCTGCGTTGCGCATCCATATAGCTCGATCCAACGTACTTGTTCTAGAATGCTATTTTAAAGAACTCCCATGTGATGCGGTTAGCCACCGTACCACCCTTAACCGTGAGCTGCCATTGATAAGCTTTATCCCTCAAGAGAGATATAACCCATTTCAATTTCTCTTCTTCCGTAAAATCCAGATCGTCCGTTATGCGTTCAACCGCCTCTAACCAATTGTCAGCTGAGCTCGGGGCTATACCAGAGATTCCCCTAAACACTTCTGCCCCGTTGCTCTAAGTTGCTCCAAGCATGATTTTTGGGCTCTCATGCCCATACCGCTTGACAACTCTCTCTAAAACCCTTAACATAGCCTGAGATACAGCATCATCACCGGCCATCTGATCTTAAAATTCTGCCTCCACAGCTGGTGGCACTGGCACCTCATTCCCGGACTCGTGACCAGACCCTACGGGTTCTGACAAGCAATCCTGCCTCAAACTCGGCCACGCACACCACATCCTCTGGTGCTCATTCCACCATTCACGACTTATCTGATGGTCCATCTTATTATATAATGGTCTAATTGTTAAATAAGGACCTCTAATAATTTTTATAATTCTATTTCATACTTAAACCTTCTAGAATCTCATATTTTCTAATCCTTGCAATTTAGTCCTAATGGACAATTTGTTCACAAATTAATAAAATTCCTTCATGAAATTTTCACACAACCATGCAAATACCTCATAAGCCTGATAAAATCATTAAAACACATATTTCTTCTTCGGATTTGTGGTCTCACACCACTATTCTGACTAGGCCCTAAGTCCAGCTGTTACAATTCTCCCCCTTAGGGATTTTCATCCCCGAAAATCTTACCGGTAAAAAAGTTTGGGTATTGATTCCTCATAGACTCCTCGGGCTCCCATGTAGCCTTTTCTACCCCATGTCTCTACCATAAGACTTTCACAAGAGCTATAATTTTATTCCTTAATTACTTGGCTTCCGTGTCTAGAATCTTAAAGGTTCTTCACCATAAGTCATATCGGTTGTATCTCAACCTCGTCGGTGTAATCATATGTGAAGAATTACATTGGTAGCGTCAAAACATAGACACATGAAATACATCATGAATATTTTCTAACTCAGATAGCAAAGCCAATCGATAGGCTACCACCCTATCCTCTTATTGATCTTATACGGTTCAATGAAACGAGACTTAATTTTCCTTTCTAGCCAAATTTAAGAATTTTTCTCCATGGCGACACATTCAAGAATACTCTATCACCTACTTGATACTCAATCTCTTTTCTTTTTAAATTTGAGTAGGATTTTTGTCGATCGAGTAGCTTTTAAGCAATCTCGAATCACCATTACTTTTCTTTTGTTTCTCTAACCAAGTCAACCTCATAAATCTAGTTTTCCTTAAGCTCACCAATATAAAGGTGTTCGCACTTACGCCCATACAAAGCCTCATAAGGCGCCATTATTAAGCTCATTGAAAACTATTATTGTAGGCAAATTCTACCAACAACAAGTACATTTCCAGTGCCTCAAAACACAAGAACACAACATCTCGAGCATATCTTTGAGAACTTGGATCAACCTTTCCAAGCGGCCATCGGTTTAGGGGTGAAAGATTGGGCCACCAGCCCACTTTGGTGTTCTAACCACATGCTACCTATAGTGCCTAAACAAGTAATTTAACCAAGGCCTCTCGCCTAAGCCTAAGCACAACTTGGACCCCAACGCTTTAAGTAATAGTTTAAACATATCCATGCGCTAAACACATAGGCCCACAAATTTAGGATGATACAGCTTCTACCCCTTAAAGAAATTTCTCACTCGAAATTACCCGGTCAAAAAGATGGGGTATTGTTGTCGATTGCTTCCTCGAGTTCCCACGTAGCCTCTTCGAACCATGATTCCGCCATAAAGACCTTAACCAAAGAAACTGCTTTTCCTTCGCAACACCTTGACATCCCGCTCCAAATTTTCCACCGGTTCCTCCTAGAAGGATAGATTGGGTTTTACCTCGATTTCCTCCACAGGCACTACATGAGATGGATCCAAACGATAACGTCTTAACATAGAGACATGAAATACATCGTGAATTTGACTTAACTCTGGGGGTAACTCAAGCTGATATGCACTGGTCCTACTCGCTTCAACACCGTAAGGTCCGACGGGAACTCAATTTTGCTTTCGCCCAAATCTCAAAGACCTTTTTCCCCGTGACACCTTTAAGAATACCTTGTCACCCATCGCAAACTCTATATCTTTACGCTTGAAGTCAAGATAGGACTTCGTCTCATCTCCGCCTCTTTTAGTCTAGCCCAAATCGGTTTCACTTTCTCATCCGTCTCAAGACCATGTTTGGACCCAAAAGTTGATTTTCCCTAATTCCGTCCAACATGTAAGGGTACGACACTCCCACCCATACAAAGCTTCAGAGAGTGCCATCCTAATACTTGATGATAATTGTTATTGTACGCAACTCCACCAATGGCGTAAAGTCCTCCCAACTACCTTTGAAATCTATGACACAACCCTTAACATGTCCTCCAAGATTTGAATCACCCGCTCGACCGTCCATCGGCTCGAGGATGAAACGTTGTATTGAAATAAAACTTACACTCAACGCTTGATGCAATGCCTTCCAAAACCTTGACGTAAACCTAGGATCTCGGTCTGAGATAATCAACACCGGTACTCCATGCAACCTTACAATCTCCGCTATATACAACTTAGCCAACTTTTGTAAGGAATAGTCGACCCGAACTAGTACAAAATGAGCGGACTTCATCAACCGATCAACGATCACCCAAACTGAATCTTTCTTAGTAGGCGTAAGAGGTAGCCCACTAACAAAATCCATTGTGATCCCTTCCCATTTCCACTAAGGAATTTTCATCGGTTGTAATAACCTTGATGGTAATCGATGCTCGCTTTACCTCACGACAGGTTAAACACTTCGCCACTACTTGACACCTCTCATTTTAAGTTTAGCCACCAAAACTCCTCCCGTAAATCTCGACACGCCTTACTCCTCCAAGATGCATAGCGTATGGACTATCATGCGCTTCTCGCAAAATCTTACACCTCAATTCGGGATCCCTTGGCATGCATATTGTCTCTTGGAAACATAATGACCCATCCTTATCAACACCAATTCGCTGATTCATCACTTGACCCTCATCGAAAACTTTTCTTTTAACAACCGATCCGCTTGTTGCCCTCTCTTTAACCTCGGTCAACCCATGAGGGTTTCACCAAGTTCATAATAGCCTTCCACCATCATATAGACTAAGGTGAGCAAACATTGCTCTTAAGTCAGAGATCACTCTTTGACTTAAAGCATCTTCCACCACGTTGGCCTTACCCAGATGATACTCGATCGAGCAGTCGTAATCCTTTAACAACTCCGTCCACCTCTTCTGCCTTAAACTCAACTCCTTCTGAGTCAAAAGATATTTCAAGCTCTTATGATCAGTGAAAATGATAGATTTCTCCCTATAAAGATAATGCCTCCAAATCTTCAAAGCAAAGACCACCGCCGCCAATTCCAGGTCATGGGTGGGATAATTTGCTTCGTGCGGCCTCAACTGCCGTGATGCACATACAACAACCTTTCCTTCTTGCACAAGCGCATACCCTAATCCTGTGTGTGACGCATCACAATAAATCACAAATTTTTTCCCAGCCTTTGGCTGAATCAACTCCGGAGCCTCCATCAAAATCCTTGTTAACTTCTTAAAACTCTCCTGCTGCTTATCAGACCAAACAAACAGAACTCTTTTCCGTAATAACTTAGTCAACGGAGCCGCAATTAAGAAGAATCCTTTAACAAACCTTCGATATTATCCGGCCAAACCACAGAAACTCTGAATCTCTGTCATCGACTTGAGTGGCTTCCAATCCAACACCGCTTCAATTTTTCGAGGGCCAACCCTAATCCCCTCAGCCGACACTATGTGCCCTAGAAAAGTAACCTCCTTCAGCCAAAATTCACACTTATTGAATTTGGCATACAACTACTTTTCCCTTAGAATCTGCAGAACCATTCGCAGATGTGTATCATGCTCCTCTCCCGATCTTGAATAAACCAAGATGTCATCAATAAAAACCACGACAAACCGATCTAGGTAGGGTTGGAACACTCGGTTCATCATATCCATGAATGCTGCTAGCGCGTTGGTCAACCCAAATGGCATTGCCATGAACTCATAATGACCATAGCGAGTCCTAAAGGCCGTCTTATGAACATTAGCCTCCTTGACCTCAAGTTGATGGTACCCTGACCTCAGATCTATCTTCGAAAAGACTGAGGCCCCCTTCAACTGATCGAACAAGTCATCGATCCTTGTCAAAAAGTAAGAACGTACCGGTTATGACATCCAGTCCGTCAGCCTCCTTTCGACATCTGACAGCATAGACTAACCTCGGCTGTCTTATTTCTGTGTTTTCAACCCCTCGACCTCTCGCTCCACGACCTCCTATGCCAAGTTGAACATTCCCTTGACCTGGGACCTTCATTGCCTTTCGCTCACGGACAGCTCCTAACTTGATGGTAAAAGACCCACACCTAAAGCACTACCCAACGCCCGCCCTACACTCACCTACATGGGATTTACCACATTGAGCACACTTAGATGTCCGACTAGCGCAGCAGTGGTCTATTACCTCATCTCGGCCCTCCGCCCGGGTCTTTTCTCGATTACTTTTATTTGTCCCCATGATCCAAGTTTCTCCTACCTCCATTCCTATCTCTATCCCGCTTTAGCTTTTCCGTCTGCTTTCACCTCCTCCACTACATTAGCCTTTTCCACAAGCACCACAAATTCTCGCTCTCGTTATAGCTATCAACACACGTAATTCGCCCTTCAAAGCCATCCTCAAACCAACACACCGCCATGCTCGTGGCCACTATCCTCAAAGATAACGGCTCAGCGTAAGAATTTTGCTTCAGACGCCGCCATTTAACCTACTTTCTTGAACCAGTTCAGAATGCTCTGCGTTATGATCCATATAGCTCGATCCAACGTACTTGTTCTAGAACGCTATTTTAAAGAACTCCCATGTGATGCGGTTAGCCACCGTATCACCCTTAACCGTAGTGCCATTGATAAGCTTTACCCTCAAGAGAGATATAACCCATTTCAATTTCTTCTTCTTAGTAAAATCCAGATCGTCTGTTATGCTCAATCGCCTCTAACCAATTGTAAGTCGAGCTCGGGCTATACCGAGATTCCCTAAACACTTCGCCGCTGCTCTAAGTTGCTCAACATGATTTTTGGGCTCCTGCATCATACCGCTTCAAGAACTCTCTCTAAAACCCTTAACATAGCCCGAGATACAAAGATCATCACCGCCATCCGATCTTAAAATTTCGCCTCCACGGTGGCACTGCACCTCATTCTGGACTCGTGACCAGACTCCTACGGTTCTCGACAAGCAATCCCGCCTCAAACTCGGCCACGCACACCACATCCTCTGGTGCTCATTCCACCATTCACGACTTATCTGATTAAAAATGTTATGATTTATTAGTTTTCTTTCACTGATTAATGACGGACAGTCTTATGGAAAGTAGTTTTAACAGTGGTTCTTTCGAATTCGAATTCTATCTACAAGTTCATTCCCAAGTCTATATTTCCTAATTCTAGAATTCTCATTCCATCCATCATCAATCAGAGTATCACATACATTCATCAAACACACAAGCAACATCCATGAAATCATATTCCTCGCCTAGGGGTATTTCGTCATTTCACTACCTAGGGGCATTTTCATAATTTTATCCTACAAGGCTATTTTGGTAATAAAATGTTTTCCAAAATAGGGTTTGTTGGTTATTTTTCAAGATAAGGGTATTTTGGTAATTTTACAATCTGGAGGTATTTTTGTAATTTAGCGGTCTGGGGGTATTTCAATAATTTCACAGATTAGGGGTAATTTGGTAAATTTTTTTTACAAATAGGGGTATTTCAGAAATTCTCAAAACTAAAGGTTATTTAAAATTTTTTCTCAAAATAGGGTGGCTGGTCCCTTTCGGGTTTTAATTATAAACTTTGGCCCGTCAACAAGTCCTTATGGCTAAGGTGAATAAATACTATGCAATCGTAGGATTCCGAAAAGAGGAGATGAGACACTAGGACTGCTTAAATACCAAGCTCCTCCCTGGATCCAATCCTAGACGCATACATTTGTTACCGCCTCTAACCCATCGACTTGGTCACGGGTTTGCTTAGTTGGATTAAATCTTATGGATTTGAAGAGTTTTTTAACTAGATCTAGAGTCCATCTTATAATCATCCTAGTCTATGTCCATCAAGGCCGTCAACCCAGCAAGTATATAACAACAAGGGTTAGAGTACTTACCTGCATGGATCGGGTGCCGGTAGACTCGAAGGCCATATCTTCCTCCAGAATTTTGTTCAAATCCATATTAAAACATCACTAGACCCATTTCACAATTTGAGTTTTGAACTGGGCTCTGATACCAAAATGTAACACCCTAAACTCAGCCCATAAGTTTCAACCGGATCTGGTATGCTACGGGTTGTACATTGAAAACTTTTCTCAAAGGTTTTGGAAAACTTAGTTTATTTTAGCCGAGTAATCCATTAAATGTGAGATTTTGTAAATAATTTTAATTTTACGTTGATTGGGTTGAAAAGCCCATTTATTCTGGAGACTAACAAAAAATATAAGTTTGCCTATCCCGACATAACAAAAATAAATCGAAGTCTAAGTTAATGAGGCCGTGTTACATAAATAGTCCCAAAGAAATAAAAATTTAAAGGAAACTAAAATTAATCTATAGAAACAAAAGCTTGATGGCCCCTCGAGTCCGTCTCGGATCCCATGTCCACGATCTACTCCTCATCTGAAAGAGTAGAGAAAAAATGAAAGTGTGAGTCGCCAAGACTCAGTGTATAAATCCTTAACACACAGACCTGAGGCCCACAAACACATTATGTGCCTTAGCCCATACATAGAGGCAACAATCATAATACATGATAGACAATACATAATGAATGGCCCAAGCCCATCCTAAAATTCCATCCTCTACACACCAACCTGTACCAACCGTCACACCTTGGGGATTTCTACAATCAACCCTCTATCCGTTACTCACCATAATGACAGCCGTACTGCCTGTTTCTATTAATCAGAAACCATTAAAAGTGGCATAGCCCCCGATCACTGTGTGACCTAACATTTTTATTTGTGGGATTTCTACCATCGGGCACCATATGACCCTTGTCTATATTCGGGGGATTTCTACGACCGGTCACCATGTGACCCATCATGCACTTCCCCTCATTATCGTATTTCCCCCCATGCATACATACATACGGAAAAACATCATACAGACTTTCATATATTTCGATATGCATAGAGATTTCTATGATTGCATACCTGGCATCCTTGCCTAACCCTTTTAGGGTTTTATTCAGCTGTCTACATAGCCACTTTCTGGCTTTTTAGCCCATAACACATAAAGAACAGCTAGAGAGTGTGTGTCAGAGATCTACACTCCTTATTACTGTTAGAATGAGACCCTCTAAGTCGACGTTATCCGTAGCCAACACCACCGCTATTTGCCTAAGGTGTTGTTCAGAAGTCGGTCTAAAACCAGATGGCCAATCTCAAACGGCAGACACTGCTCGTTTCTTAAACTTAGGGATTCTCTCCTCTGCCTGATCCATATTTAATTCAATCACAAGTCCTTGTCAGAACCACTATCACAACACAAGATAATTACTCCACATCATAAAGTTAAGATCTCACATACGATAAACGAATCTAACGAAAATCTAGAAAAGCCACCTTACCTTAAATCCCAAAAAAGATGATTCGAATGCTACCAATTTCTGGCTTAGAACCCTAGGCGATTTGATTTCCTTCAAATCCCAGAATGCCGCCCAAAGAAAAAGAACATGAGATTAGAAAGAAAACGTCAATCTAAAGATGGCCCTGACCACCATCTAGCCATTCGGCTCTGGCTTAAAAGTCAAAAAATAACAAAAATAATAGCACTAGCCAACACTCACCTCTATAGGAAATTTGGCAACTCCTAGGAATTCTCGGCTTTTGAGAAGATCAAGGAGAGAAGACAATAAGAAGAGATCTAAGTAGTTTCAGCTTTTAGTTGAAGAAATCGGGAAAGAGTAGGGTTTATTCAGATTTTGAAGAAAATAAAAAGGAAAGAAATTAGAGAGGAAAAACTGAGAATTTTTGCACAGGTTAAAAAGAAAAGAGTAGGGTTCAAATGCCAGAGTTGGTGAGCTTTCCCCCCTAATTATAGAAATTTCGGCACCTACCTATCAAAAACCGAAAGTGCCCTTCTTAATAACTTACAACTTAGCAAATAAAGATGGAAAATTTGGCACCTCCATGGCCATTAGAAGCCGAATTCTTTACTCCTCTAGGTGATGGAATTTTGGCCATCACTTGCTCCCAATAGATAGCTCCTCGTTTTCATCCTTTATCCAAATCTCTTCACTCCTTCACAAGACTCCTAGATAATATTACCTCTTTCTTATTATCAACATAATATTATAATTAAATCCCCTCTAAAATCAAGCCCCTATGCCGTCCACTCCTCCTTTCTCTTCCAAATGCCAAATTTGACCCAAAAACATGGGCCCCTTGCGGCCAAACTTGGGCCTCTTTTAACTGCTAGTGACGCCACCCTCCAGCTCCCTTGTAGCGTCACTTAAAAATTGGCCACCAGCCCACTTTGGTGTTGTAACCACAGATGCTACCTATAGTGCCTAAACAAGTAATTTAACCAAGGCCTCTGCCTAAGCCTGAGCCCAATTTGGACCCCTAACAGTTTAAGTAACACTTTAAACATATCCATGCACTAAACACATAGGCCCACAAATTCAGGATGTTACATTGTGCCAGTGTTTCATGATCTTAATCTAGGTATTAGAAGACCCAAAACTGAGAAACAATAGTTTGAGCTGACGCCAATCACGTGCTAGATGCTTCAGACAGTAGGCCAATTCAGTGGAATGCCTACCGAAGATCCTCAACTCACTTAAGATTGTTTATGGGAGTGAGCTATTCTTTCAAGTTAGCTTGAGTATCCGAAGATGCACTATTATTTAAGTTGTTCCCATATTCGCTAAGGGATAGATCTCGAGCCTGGTTGAACTCATTACCACCAAATTTCATTTCCACCTGGCAAGAGTTAACAGAAAGATTCCTCATGAAGTATTTCCCGCCTAGGAAGAATGCTAAGTTGAGGAAAGAGATCACTGCTTTCCAAAAAATGGATGATTAATCATTGAATGAGGCATGGGAAAGGTACAAAGAATTATTATAAAAATGCCCTCATCACAGAATCCCTCATTGCATCCAACTAGAGACATTTTATAGCTGTATCAATGCTCACAAGAGGATGGTAGTGGACGCTTCTACTAATGGTGCTCTCCTTTCTAAGTCTTATAACAAGGCTTATGAAATCATCAAGAGGATTGCCACTAACAATTATCAATGGCCAACCAATTAAGCAGCGTCAAGAAGACGAGTCACTGGAGTACATAAAGTGGAATCCCTCACTTCACTTGCATCTTAAGTATCCTCAATATCCTCAATGCTTAAAAATTTTACCACTAATGGGTTTAATAGTTTTACAGCTTAGCCACTGAACCGATTTGAAAATATTGCTTTTGTCTATTATGGGTAAGGACATCTGTTCGAAAAATGTCCATCAAACCCAAAATTCGTGTGTTACATGGGTAACTAGAACTAAAATCGAGGATGGCAAGGACTACAATCCAATTTATATAACCCGTCATGGCGAAACCATCTGAATTTTTCTTGGAGTAACCAAAGGGCTGGAACCAGTAGCACTTATGCACAACCCAGACTGACCCAGCCACCTTTTTTTTTTTTTTTGCCAACAAGTTTAGAAATCAACTCAAGATGAACCTTCCAAAAGCTTAGAAAACCTATTGAAGGCATATATGGAAAAAAAATGACGCCATTCTAAGGAATCTGGTGAATCAAGTAGGCCAACTTGCCAGTGAACTTAGGAACCGTCCACAAGGTGCTTTACCTAGTGATATGGAGAATTTGAGGAATCTCGGGAAGGTGCATTGTAAAGCGTTGACATTAAAGAGCGGAAAGACATTAGAGCCCAACACTATTGAAGCTAAAGAGGAGCCAGCTGATGCTCAAGATCTAGTGGAAGTTCGATCGAGTGTTAAAATTCCAGTTTCACCAGAACCAGAATCTGTAAAACCCGATAAGGTAATTTTTGAACCAGTCAATTCTAATAAACTAACAACTTCGTTAGATGCATAGTTGCCATAGCGGATGAATCAACAAGTTCCACTAAAGAAGCCTCCACCACCCTACCCTCAAAGACTTCAAAAGCAGTAGTAGGAAGTCCAATTCAAGAAGTTCCTAGACGTACTCAAGCAACTTCATATTAACATTTCGTTGGTAGAAGCACTTGAACAAATGCCGAACTAGATCAAATTCATGAAAGATATCTTGTCTAAGAAATAAAGACTTGGAGAATTTGAGACGATAGCCCTAACGAAAGAATGCAGTGCATATCTTTAAGACAAACTACCCCTGAGGTTGAAAAATACAGGATGTTTTACCATACCTTGCAACTTTGGAGCAACATATTATGGTAAGGCACTATGTGATTTGGGTGCAAGTATCAACTTGATGCCCATGTCAATATTCATAAATTTAGGGATAGGTGAAGTTAGACCTACTACGGTTACACTTCAATTAGCAAATTGATCCTTAGCACATCCAGAAGGAAAAATCGAGGTTGTATTGGTACGTGTAGACAAGTTTATTTTCCCTACTGACTTTCTTATTCTAGACTTTGAAGTAGATAAAGTGGTGCCAATCATCCTAGGAAGGCCTTTCCAGCAACTAGAAGGACGCTTATTGATGTGCAAAAGGGTAAGCTTACTATGCGTGTTCAAGATGATCAAGTAACATTTAATGTTTTTAAGTCTATGTGATTTCTTGACACAATTAACGATTGTTCTGTAGTGTCAAATTTAGAGGAATTAATCATGGAAAGGGAACTCAACTATGTTAACGACCCATTAGTGTAACACCCAATACTCGTGTCCGACGCCAGGACAGGATACGAGGCATTACTGTTCTTAACTTTACTTAAACATGCATTATCGGGCTATAAAATTTCTTTCCATCTTAAAACTATTCTTTCTTACTAATAACATACTTTGCATATGCCTTTGAGGCCTTAAACGACACATCGTGAAGGTTTTGGGATTCATCCGGGAACTTTGGCACTCCATGAAATTTTTTTCCTAAACAGGGGCTGCACGCCCTTGTTGTCCAAGGGACAAGCCCGTGTGTCCCTAAGACATGCCCGTGTTCAACACTGACTTATTTCACACGGCTGAGCACACGTCTGTGTCTATAACCCATCCTTCGCACAGCCTTGACATGCCCATGTCCTTCACCCATAGAGCTCCCTGTTTATGATGTCATCATACTCTTAATAACACATGGCCATGACACATTGCCATGGCACATGCCCGTGTGCTGTCTCGCATAACGAATCATATTTTTGTAAATTAATGCAGGGGACACATGGCCTACCAACACACCCATGGGGTTGACTGTGTGTCACACACGGCCTAGACACACACCTATGTGGACAATTATAGGGCTATTTTCCAAGCCAATTGCCACCTTGAAACATAAAGACACTTATACTATCTTAAACAACTCAATTATTCCATCCATTGCATAAACTTAAATGCATAAACTTATCATCATGGAAGGGTATATAACTTAACAAATATTGACCAATTTATAATGGCCATATAAAAAAGAATGTATAATCCTAATAACCAAGCCTTTAGCACACAATATGCCATGACCAAAATGATCAAACTCCTATACATGCCATACTCAAAATTAATTAAATTTACTATACCAAATTAGTGGATGATAGTGTGATCGGAGCTTAGACGTCTATGATCCCCAAGCTAACTTGGCGAATCTACATGGAAAAAGGAAAAGAGAGAGGTAAGCATATAGCTTAGTAAGTTTGCATTGGGATTTAACAAAGCAATATAATAGCTCATAATTAAACTCATCCATCATAAGACTGAAGTAATATAAATCTCAAGTGCTTGAACTTACTTACTCTTTCTTAGCACTTACCACATTATAATTTCATACTTGTAATTAAACTAGGATACTTCTATCACTTAATCACATAGATTAGTACTTTTGCTAGTATAACATGAACATCAAATCATTTTCTTCCTTAACTTAGGTAGAATTCTTTATCATTCTTGAATAACTTAACTTGTATTATTTTGCTTACTTAGCTTTCTTGTTACTTCTTTCATACTTGTCTCTTTTTCTTGTTGAATTACTCAAAATCTCAGAGGATACTCAATCTCGTCAAACATGTATCTTGATGCCAATGCGATATCCCAAATTTGGTCTTACATGGGATTGCCTTATAATACCGATTCCATATCCCAGATATCGTCTTACACGAGATTCCTTAGCTTGATATCGATGTCATGTCCCAAACATGGTCTTATACGAGATATTCCTTCTATGTTTCCTTTGAAACTTACCATTTCCATGTCTTGACATGGTCTTACGTGGTATCCTTGGCTTATGAATTCACCAATGCCATGCCTTGGCATGGACTTACATGGGATCCTTGCCTTATAGTAACTTATTAATGCCATGTCTTAACATGGACTTACATGATATCACTGCCTTATTCGATGCTGATGCCATGTCCCAGACATGGCCTTACACATGATCTACGTTTGGTGCCAATGCCATGTCCTAGACATGGTCTTACACGGGACCCACAGTCCTTGATGTAGATGCCATGTCCCAAACATTGTCTTACACGGGCTTTCCCTATCTCATGTTATGACATAGGTATCCTCGTTATTCCGAATCTTGAACCGAGACTTTCACTTACTTATTTTCATTGATTTCCTTATTAGGCATTGTCAATCAACTTTATGATAATAATGTACATTGTACAACATAGTAAGTAATTTAATTATAAAAGTACTATGTAGCTTTAAATTCATAAAAACTTACCTCAGTACTCCAAAATTGATGTAGATGTGCAATTTAGTCCACAACTTTGTTCATGCATCGGTTTCGGTCCAGGCTTCATGTTTCTTGATCTATAATAACAATTTAAATTGTTTAATACTTACATTCACTAAATTGACTCATAAATCATACTTTGGCAAAAAATATATTTTTTCCCCTAAACTTTCTCAAACTTATACTTTTGCCCATAGGCTAGTAAAATAATTTTCATTCAACTTTTTTGCATTTCAAGCCTAGTCGAATCATATTCTCAACTGTCGCAACTTTCAATTTTTTTTTTACTATTTCACCCATATATGACCATTTTAACTTTTAGAATATGGTCCTTTTATGGATTTTTCATTAAAATCACTTAGGAAAATATGTTTATCCTACATCAAACTTTCATAATCTTCCACAAAACATCAAAATACTTGCATGTCATACACAGGTAATTTTTTGAACATAAACCCTAGCTCAAATTATAGCTAGAAATAACTAAACCAAGCTACGAGGATTTCAAAAATACGAAGAACATTAAAAACGGGGCTAGGATGCACTTACTATCAAGCTTGGAAGATGAAAAAACCCTAGTTATGGTTCCTTTGTGATTTTCGGCCAAGAAGGAAGAAGATGGACATGATTTTTGGCCTATTTTCCCTTTGTAATTCTTTAATTTACCAAATGAAAAAATGCCCTTAATGATTATTTCTTGAGATTTTTCCTTCGCATGTCTATTTTTGTCCATCTTATTATATAATGGTCTAATTGTTAAATAAGGACCTCTAATGATTTTTATAATTCTATTTCATACTTAAACCTTCTAGAATCTCATATTTTCTAATCCTTGCAATTTAGTCCTAATGGACAATTTGTTCACAAATTAATAAAATTCCTTCATGAAATTTTCACACAACCATGCAAATACCTCATAAGCCTTATAAAATCATTAAAACACATATTTCTTCTTCGGATTTGTGGTCTCACACCACTATTCTAACTAGGCCCTAAGTCCAGCTATTACAATTCTCCCCCTTAGGTATTTTCATCCCCGAAAATCTTACCGGTAAAAAAGTTTGGGTATTGATTCCTCATAGACTCCTCGGGCTCCCATGTAGCCTTTTCTACCCCATGTCTCTACCATAAGACTTTCACAAGAGCTATAATTTTATTCCTTAATTACTTGGCTTCCAGGTCTAGAATCTTAAAGGTTCTTCACCATAAGTCATATCAGGTTGTATCTCAACCTCCGTCAGTGTAATCATATGTGAAGGGTCTGACTGGTAGCGTCAAAACATAGACACATGAAATACATCATGAATATTTTCTAACTCAGATAGCAAAGCCAATCGATAGGCTACCAGCCCTATCCTCTTATTGATCTTATACGGTTCAATGAAACGCAGACTTAATTTTCCTTTCTAGCCAAATTTAAGAATTTTTCTCCATGGCGACACATTCAAGAATACTCTATCACCTACTTGATACTCAATCTCTTTTCTTTTTAAATTTGAGTAGGATTTTTGTCGATCAGAAGTAGCTTTTAAGCAATCTCAAATCACCATTACTTTTTCTTTTTGTTTCTCTAACCAAGTCAACCTCATAAATCTAGTTTTCCTTAAGCTCAGTCAATATAAAGGTGTTCGGCACTTACGCCCATACAAAGCCTCATAAGGCGCCATTATTAAGCTCGACTGAAAACTATTATTGTAGGCAAATTCTACCAACAACAAGTACATTTCCCAGCTGCCCTGAAACACAAGAACACAACATCTGAGCATATCTTTGAGAACTTGGATCAACCTTTCCAACTGGCCATCAGTTTAGGGGTGAAAGGTTGTACTAAATATCAACTTTGTGCCCAAAGCCTCTTGTAACTTTTTTCAAAATTTGGATGTAAATCTCAGATCTCTATCCGATATAATCGATCTCCATGTAGCCTCACAATCTCAAAAATGTACAAGTTTTCCAACTTGTCAAGTGAGTAGTCAACTCGAACAAGTATGAAATGGGCTGACTTAGTAAGTCTATCAATTACAACCCATAAAACATCTCTGATACTCGGTGTCAATGGTAAACCTATTGCAAAATCCATGGTAACTTGGTCCCATTTCCATTCGGGAGCCATAATAGGTTGAAGCAGACCTAAAGGACTTGGTGCTCAGTTTTCACTTGCTGACAAATTAAGTATTTCAACACGAATTCTGAAATATCTTTCTTCACACTTGGCCACCAATGTCATTGCTTTAAGTCATTATACATCTTGGTGGTACCCGGATGTACAGATACACATCCTCTATGTGCCTCAAGCAAAACTTTACGAATAAGTTCATCATTCCTTGGTACACGGACTCTGTCTCTGAACATTAAGATTCATCTAAATTGATTCGAAAATCAGTCTCAACACCCGACTGGCACAAAACTCTTTTGGCTTGTAGCTCATTGTCATCTTGCTGAGCTTCATAAATCTCTTAAAGAAAATTTGGTCTAGCCCTCAACTCAGCTAGAATGGAACCATCACCGGACAAGGTCATTTGTGTGTTCATATCCCTCAAAGCAAATAGAGACTTTCTACTAAAAGCATCAACTACTATATTCACCTTTTTGGGTGATAATCAATAATTAGCTCATAATCTTTTATCAGCTCCAACCATCTTCGTTGCCTTAAGTTCAATTCCTTTTGAGTCATCAAGTACTTTAGACTTTTGTGATCAGTGAAGATCCGAAATTTTTCACCATACAAGTGGTGTCTCAAAATCTTCAATGCAAAAACAATAGTAGCTAACTCTAAGTCATGTGTCGATAATTCCTTTCATGTGGCTTTAGTTGTCTAGAGGCATATGCGATTACCTTACCTTCTTGCATTAGTACACAGCCCAATCCATTTAAGGATGCATCGCTATAAATTACAAATTCTTTTTCCGACTCAGGTTGTACTAGAACTAGAGCCTCTGTCAACATTGCCTTTAATTTCTAAAAACTTTGTTGGCACTTTTCTGTCCATTCAAACTTTATATTTTTCTGTAACAGTTTCGTCATTGGAGTCGCTATCATGGAAAACCCCTTGACAAACCGCCTATAGTAGCCAGCTAAGCCCAGAAAACTTCTAACTTCAGATACATTTTTTGGGGGTTTCTAATCAACGATGGCTGAGATCTTACTTGGGTCAACTTGAACTCCATCTCTCGAAACAATGTGTCCCAGAAATCAAACTTCCTTGAGCCAAAATTCACTTTTACTGAATTTGGCGTATAACTGATTATCCTTAAAATTTGTAAAACTCTCCTTAAGTGCTCGGCATGCTCAGGCTCATCACGGAATATATCAATATATCATCAATAAAAATAACCAAAAAATTATCTAGGTATGGTAGAAAGATGTGGTTCATTAGATCTATAAACATTCGCTGGAGCATTTGTTAAACTAAAAGGCATGACTAAAAACTCATAGTGCCCGTACCTCATCCGAAATACAGTCTTCGGCACATCTGAATCTTTTACTCTCAGATGATAGTATCCTAACCTCAAGTCTATCTTAGAGAAAATATGGCCTTACATGGTCTTACATCTGGTGCGTCAACCTCCTCTCGACGTCCCGACGGATAGACTAACCCCGATCGTCTCGCTTGATGCTTGGCCCCTCGACCTCTTGCTCCACAACCTCGACCGGAACCGTTACCACCTCTAGCTGCCCCACGACCTCCTCTGCCAAGCTGAACATTCCCTTGACCATGGGCCCTTCATTGCCTTTTTGCTGTGGACAGTCCCTAACTTGATGGTCAAAAGACCCATACCTAAATCACTTTCCCACTGCCCGCCTTACACTCATCCTACATGGGATTTACCATATTGAGCACTCTTCGGTGTTTGACTAGCAGCAACAGGTCTATTATCTCGTCTTGGCCCCCCTGGCCTGGGTCTTTCCTAATTACCTTTATTTATCCCCGATGATCTGAAGTTTCTCTTACCTCCACCCCTATCTCTATCCCAGTTCAGTTTTTCGTCTGTTTCACCTCCTCCGCTATCTTAGCCTTCTCCACAAGCACGCAAATTCCTACTCGTTGCGGAGCTATCAACACACGTAATTCATCCTTCAGGCCATCCTCAAATTGAATACACCACTCATGCTCTGTGGCTACTATCCCTCGAGCATAACGGCTCAGGCGTAAGAATTTCGCTTCGTACGCAACTACGGACTTACTTCCTTGAACTAGGTTCAGGAATACTCTGCGTTGCGCATCCATATAGCTCGATCCAACGTACTTGTTCTGGAACGCTTTTTTAAAGAACTCCCATGTGATGCGTCAGCCACCGTACCATCCTTAACCGTGAGCCACCATTGATAAGCTTCATCCCTTAAGAGAGATATAACCCATTTCAATTTCTCTTCTTCCGTAAGATCCAGATCGTCCATTATGCGTTCAACCGCCTGTAGCCAATACTCAGCTGAGCTCGGGGCTATACCAGAGATTCCCCTAAACACTACGCCTATTGCTCTAAGTCGCTCCAATCTGATTTTAGGGCTCCTGTGCCCATACACCTTGACAACTCTCTCTAAAACCCTTAACATAGCACGAGATACAATCATCTCTCGCGTCGATCTTGAAATTACGCCTCCACAAATGTGGCACGGCACCTCATTCCAGACTTCGTGACTAGACCCTACGGTTACGACACGATAATCTCGCCTCAAACTCGGCCACGCACACCACGTTCCCTGGTGCTCATTCCACCGTTCGTGGCTTATCTGATTAAAAATGTTATGATTTATTAGTTTTCTTTTACTTATTAATGACAGACAGTCATATGGAAAGTAGTTTTAACAGTGGTTCTTTCGAATTCGAATTCTATCTACAAGTTCGTTCTCAAGTCTGTATTTCCTAATTCTAGAATTCTCATTCCATCAATCATCAATCAGAGCATCACATACATCCATCAAACACATAAGCAACATCCATGAAATCATATTCCTCGCCTAGGGGTATTTCATCATTTCACTACCTAGGGGTATTTTCATAATTTTATCCTACAAGGGTATTTTGGTAATAAAATGTTTTCCAAAATAGGGTTTGTTGGTGATTTTTCAAGATAAGGGTATTTTGGTAATTTTGCAATCCAGAGGTATTTCTGTAATTTGGCGGTCCGGGGGTATTTCAGTAATTTCACAGATTAGGGGTAATTTGGTAATTTTTTTTTGCAAATAGGGGTATTTCAAAAATTCTCAAAATTAAAGGTTATTTAAAATTTTTCTCAAAATAGGGTGGCTGGTCCCTTTCGGGTTTTAATTATAAACTTTGGCACGTCAACAAGTCCTTATGGCTAAGGTGAACAGTCACTATGCACCGGGTAGGATTCCAGAAAAGAGGAGGTGAGTCACTAGGACTGCTTAAATACCAAGCTCCTCTTGGATCCAATCCTAGACATGCTAACGCCTGTTGCCACACCTAACCCATCGACTTGGTCACGGGTTTGCTTAGTTTGGATTAAATCTTATGGATTTGAAGAGTTGTTTAACTAGACCTAGAGTCCATCTTCTAATCATCCTAGTCTATGTCCATAACGGCCGTCAACCTAACAAGTATATCACAATAAGGGTTAGAGTACTTACCTGCATAGATCGGGTGCCGGTAGACTCGAAGGTCATATCTTCCTCCAAAATTTTGTTCAAATCCATATTAAAACATCACTAGACCCATTTCACAGCCCGAGTTTTGAACTGGGCTCTGATACCAAAATGTAACACCCTAAACTCGGCCGATGAGTTTCAACCGGATCTAGTATGCTACGGGTTGTACATTGAAAACTTTTCTCTGAAAGGTTTTGGAAAAACTTAGTTTATTTTAGCTGAGTAATCCATTAAATGTGAGATTTTGTAAATAATTTTAATTCTTACGTTGATTGGGTTGAAAAGCCCATTTATCATTTCATTTTAGTCTGGAGACTAACAAAAAATATTAGTTTGCAAATCTCGACATAACAAAAATAAATCGAAGTCTAAGTTAATGAGGCCTTATTCATAAATAGTCCCAAAGAAATAAAAATTTAAAGGAAACCGAAGTTAATCTATAGAAACAAAAGCTTGATGGCCCCTCGAGTCCGTCTCGGCTCCCATGTCCACGATCTACTGCTCATCTGAAAGAGTAGAGAAAAAATGAAAGCGTGAGTCGCCAAGACTCAGTGTATAAATCCTAAACACACTGACTTGAGGCCCACAAACACATTATGGGCCTTAGCCCATACATAGAGGCAACAATCATAATACACGATAGACAATACATAATGAATGACCCAAGCCCATCCTAGAATTCCATCCTCTACACACCAACCCGTACCAACCGTCATACCTTGGGGATTTCTACAACCAACCCTTCATCCGCTACACACCATAACGACAGCCGTACTGCCTGTTTCTATTAATCAGAAACCATTAAAAGTGGCATAGCCGCGATCACTGTGTGACCTAACATTTTTATTTGTTGGATTTCTACCACCGGGCACTATATGACCCATGTCTATATTCGTAGGATTTCTACCACCGGTCACCATGTGACCCATCATGCACTTCCCCTCATTATCATATTTCCCCCCATGCATACATACATAAGGAAGAACATCATACAGACTTTCATATATTTCGATATGCATAGAGATTTCTATGATTGCATACCTGGCATCCTTGCCTAACCCTTTTAGGGTTTTATTCGGCTGTCTACATAGCCACTTTTTGACTTTTTAGCCCATAACACATAAAGAATAGCTAGAGAGTGTGTGTTAGAGATGTACACACCTTATTACCATTAGAATGAGACCCTCTAAGTCAACGTTATCCGTAGCCAACACCACCACTATTTGCCTAAGGTGTTGTTCAGAAGCCGGTCCACAACTAGGTGGCCAATCTCGAACGGCAGACACCGCTCGTTTCTTAAACTTAGGGATTCTCTCCTCCGCCTGATCCATATTTAATTCCATCACAAGTCCTTATCAAAACCACTATCACAACACATGGTCATTACTCCACATCATAAAGTTAAGATCTCACATACGATAAACGAATCTAACGAAATCTAGAGAAACCACCATACCTTAAATCCCGAAAAACATGATTCGAATGCTACCAATTTTTGGCTTAGAACCCTAGGCAATTTGATTTCCTTCAAATCCCAGAATGCCGCCCAAAGAAAAAGAACAAGAGATTAGAAAGAAAACGTCAATCTAAAGATGTCCCTGACCACCATCTAACCATTCGGCTCTATCTTAAAAGTCAAAAAATAACAAAAATAATAGCACTAGCCAACACTTACCTCTATAGGAAATTCGGTAACTCCTAGGAATTCTCGACTTTTGAGAAGATCAATAAGAGAAGACAATAAGAAGAGATCTAAGTAGTTTCGGCTTTTAGTTGAAGAAATCAGCAAAGAGTAGGATTTATTCAGATTTTGAAGAAAATAAAAAGGAAAGAAATTGGAGAGGAAAAACTGAGAATTTTGGCACAGGTTAAAAAGAAAAGAGTAGGGTTCAAATGCCGGAGTTGGTGAGCTTTCCCCCTATTTATAGAAATTTCGGCACCTACCTATCAAAAATCGAAAGTGCCCTTCTTGATAACTTAGAACATAGCAAATAAAGAGGGAAAATTTGGCACCCCCATGGCCATTAGAAGCCGAATTCTTTACTCCTCTAGGTGATGGAATTTCGGCCATCACTTGCTCCCAATAGATAGCTCCTCATTTTCCTCCTTTATCCAAATCTCTTCACTCATTCACAAGACTCCTAGATAATATTACCTCTTTCTTATTATCAACATAATATTGTAATTAAATCCCTCTAAAATCAAGCCCCTATGCCTTCCACTCCTCCTTACTCTTCCAAATGCCGAATTTGGCTCAAAAACATGGGCCCTTTGCGCCAAACTTGGGCCTCTTTTAACTGCTAATGACACCACCCTCTAGCTCCCTTGTAGCGTCACTTAAAATTTGGCCACTAGCCCACTTTGGTGTTCTAAACACAGATGCTACCTATAGTGCCCAAACAAGTAATTTAACCAAGGCCGCTGCCTAAGCCTGAGCCCAATTTGGACCCCTAATAGTTTAAGTAACACTTTAAACATATCTATGCACTAAACACATAGGCCCACAAATTCAGGATGTTACATTGTGCCAGTGTTTCATGATCTTAATCCAGGTATTAGAAGACCCAAAATTGAGGCACAATAGTTTGAGCTGAAGCCAATCATGTTCCAGATGCTTCAGACAGTAGGCTAATTTAGTGGAATGCCTACCGAAGATCCTCATCTCTCTTAAGATTGTTTATAGGGGTGAGCTATTCTTTCAAGTTAGCTTGAGTACCCGAAGATGCACTACTATTTAAGTTGTTTCCATATTCGCTAAGGGACAGATCTCGAGCCTGGTTGAACTCATTACCACCAAATTTCATTTCCACCTGGCAAGAGTTAGTAGAAAGATTCCTCATGAAGTATTTCCCGCCTAGGAAGAATGCTAAGTTGAGGAAAGAGATCACTGCTTTCCAAAAAATGGATGATTAGTCATTGAATGAGGCATGGGAAAGGAACAAAGAATTATTATAGAAATGCCCTCATCACAGAATCCCTCATTGCATCCAACTAGAGACATTTTATAACTGTATCAATGCTCATACGAGGATGGTAGTGGACGCTTCTACTAACGGTGCTCTCCTTTCTAAGTCCTATAACAAGGCTTATGAAATCATCAAGAGGATTGCCATTAACAATTATCAATAGCCAACCAATTAAGCAGCGTCAAGAAGACGAGTCACTGGAGTACATAAAGTGGAATCCCTCACTTCACTTGCATCTTAAGTATCCTCAATATCCTCAATGCTTAAAAATTTTATCACTAATGGGTTTAATAGTTTTACACCTTAGCCACCGAACCGATTTGAAAATATTGCTTGTGTCTATTATGGGTAAGGACATCTGTTCGAAGAATGTCCATCAAACCCAAAATTCGTGTGTTACGTGGGTAACCAGAACTAAAATCGAGGAAGGTAAGGACTACAATCCAATTTATATAACCCGTCATGGTGAAACCATCCAAATTTTTCTTAGAGTAACCAAAGGGCTGGAACCAGTAGCACTTATGCACAACCCAGACTGACCCAGCCACCTATTTTTTTTTTTTTGTCAACAAGTTCAGAAATCAACTCAAGATGAACCTTCCAAAAGCTTAGAGAACCTATTGAAGGCATATATGGCAAAAAAATGACGCCATTCTAAGGAAGCTGGAGAATCAAGTAGGTCAACGTGCTAGTGAACTTAGGAACCGTCCACAAGGTGCTTTACCTAGTGATACGAAGAATTTAAGGAATTAGAAGGTGCATTGTAAAGCATTGATATTAAAGAGCGGAAAGACATTAGAGCCCAGCACTATTGAAGCTAAAGAGGAGCCAGCTGATGCTCAAGATCTAGTGGAAGTTCGATCGAGTGTTGAAATTCTAGTTTCACCAGAACCAAAATCTGTAAAACCCGATAAGGTAATTTTTGAACCAGTCAATTCTAATAAACTAACAACTTCGTTAGATGCATAGTTGCCATAGCAGATGAATCAATAAGTTCCACTAAAGAAGCCTCCACCACCCTACCCTCAAAGACTTCAAAAGCAGTAGTAGGAAGTCCAATTCAAGAAGTTCCTAGACGTACTCAAGCAACTTCATATTAACATTTCGTTGGTAGAAGCACTTGAACAAATGCCGAACTAGATCAAATTCATGAAAGATATCTTGTCTAAGAAATAAAGACTTGGAGAATTTGAGTCGATAGCCCTAACGAAAGAATGCAGTGCATATCTTTAATGCAAACTACCCTCGAGGTTGAAAGCTACTGGATGTTTTACCATACCTTGCAACTTTGAAGCAACATATTATGGCAAGGCACTATGTGATTTGGGTGCAAGTATCAACTTGATGCCCATGTCAATATTCATAAATTTTGGGATAGGTGAAGTTAGACCTACTACGGTTACACTTCAATTAGCAAATTGATCCTTAGCACATCCAGAAGGAAAAATCGAGGTTGTATTGGTACGTGTAGACAAGTTTATTTTCCCTACTGTCTTTCTTATTCTAGACTTTGAAGTAGATAAAGTGGTGCCAATCATCCTAGGAAGGCCTTTCCAGCAACTAGAAGGACCCTTATTGATGTGCAAAAGGGTAAGCTTACTATGCGTGTTCAGGAAGATCAAGTAACATTTAATGTTTTTAAGTCTATGTGATTTCTTGACACAATTAACGATTGTTCTGTAATGTCAAATTTAGAGGAATTAATCATGGAAAGGGAACTCAACTATGTTAACGACCCATTAGTGTAACATCTAATACCCAAGTCCGACGCCAAGATAGGATACGAGGCATTACTATTCTTAACTTTACTTAAACATGCATTATCGGGCTATAAAAATTCTTTCCATCTTAAAACTTTTCTTTCTTACTAATAACATACTTTGCATAGGCCTTTGAGGCCTTAAACGTACATCCGGAAGGTTTTGGAATTCATCCGGGAACTTTGGCACTCCTTGATATTTTTTTCCTAAACAGGGGCCACATGCCCTTGTTGTCCAAGGACAAGCCCGTGTGCCCCTAAGACATGCCCGTGTTCAACACTGACTTATTTCACATGGCTGAGCACACGTTTGTGTCTATAACCCATACTTCGCACAGCCTTGACATGCCCGTGTCCTTTACCCACAGAGCTCCCAGTTTATGATGTCATCATACTCCTAATAACACATGGCCATGGCACATGCCCGTGTGCTGTCCCGCATGACAAATCATATTTTCGTAAATTAATGCAGGGGACACATGGCCTACCAACACACCCATGAGGTTGACTGTGTGTCACACATGGCCTAGACACACGCCTGTGTGTCTACCCCGTGTGGACAATTATAGGGCTATTTTCCAAGCCAATTGCCACCCTGAAACATAAAGACACTTATACTATCTTAAACAACTCAATTATTCCATCCATTGCATAAACTTAAATTCATAAACTTATCATCATGGAAGGGTATATAACTTAACAAATATTGACCAATTTATAATGGCCATATAAAAAGGAATGTATAATCCTAATAACCAAGCCTTTAGCTCACAATATGCCATGACCAAAATGATCAAACTCCTATACATGCCATACTCAAAATTAATTAAATTTTCTATACCAAATTAGTGGATGATAGTGTGATCGGAGCTTAGATGTCTATGATACCCGAGCTAACTTGGCGAATCTACATGGAAAAAGGAAAAGAGAGAGAGGTAAGCATATAGCTTAGTAAGTTTGCATTGGGATTTAACAAAGCAATATAATAGCTCATAATTAAACTAATCCATCATAAGACTGAAGCAATATAAATCTCAAGTGCTTGAACTTACTTACTCTTTCTCATCACTTACCACATTATAATTTCATACTTGTCATCAAACTAGGATACATGTATCACTTAATCACATAGATTAGTACTTTTGCTAGTATAACATGAACATCAAATCATTTTCTTCCTTAACTTAGGTAGAATTCTTTATCATTCTTGAATAACTTAACTTGTATTATTTTGCTTACTTAGCTTTCTTGTTACTTCTTTCATACTTGTCTCTTTTTCTTGTTGAATTACTCGAAATGTCAGAGGATACTCAATCTCGTCAAACATGTATCTTGATGCCAATGCCATATCCCAAATATGGTCTTACATGGGATTGCCATATAATACCGATTCCATATCCCAGATATCATCTTACACGGGATTCCTTAGCTTGATATCGATGTCATGTCCCAAACATGGTCTTATACGAGATCTTCGTTATATGTTTCCTTTGAAACTTACCATTTCCATGTCTTGACATGGTCTTACGTGGCATCCTTGGCTTATGAATTCACCAATGCCATGCCTTGGCATGGACTTACATGGGATCCTTGCCTTATAGTAACTTATTAATGCCATGTCTTAACATGGACTTACATGATATCACTGCCTTATTCGATGCTGATGCCATGTCCCAGACATGGTCTTACACATGATCTACGTTTGGTGCCGATGCCATGTCCTAGACATGGTCTTACATGGGACCTACAGTCCTTGATGTCGATGCCATGTCCCAAACATGGTCTTGCACGGGCTTTCCCTATCTCATGTTATGACATAGGTATCCTCGTTATTCCAAATCTTGAACCGAGACTTTCACTTACTTATTTTCATTGATTTCCTTATTAGGCATTGTCAATCAACTTTATGATAATAATGTACATTGTACAACATAGTAAGTAATTTAATTGTAAAAGTATTATGTAGCTTTAAATTCATAAAAACTTACCTCAGTACTCCAAAATTGATGTAGATGTGCAATTTAGTCCACAACTTTGTTCTTGCATCAATTTCGGTCCAGGCTTCATGTTTCATGATCTATAATAACAATTTAAATTGTTTAATCTTACATTCACTAAATTGACTCATAAATCATACTTTGGCAAAAATTATATTTTTTCCCCTAAACATTCTCAAACTTATACTTTTGCCCATAGGCTCGTAAAATAATTTTCATTCAACTTTTTTGCATTTCAAGCCTAGCCGAACCATATTCTCAACTATAGCAACTTTTTTTTTTTTTACTATTTCACCCATATATGACCATTTTAACTTTTAGAATATGGTCCTTTTATGGATTTTTCATTAAAATCACTTAGGAAAATATGTTTATCCTACATCAAACTTTCATAATCTTCCACAAAACATCAAAATACTTCTATGTCATACGTGGGTAATTTTTTGAACATAAACCCTAGCTCAAATTATAGCTAGAAATAACTAAACCGAGCTACGAGGATTTCAAAAATATGAAGAACATTAAAAACGGGGCTAGGATGCACTTACTATCAAGCTTGGAAGATGAAGAAACCCTAGTTATGGTTCCTTTGTGATTTTCGGCCAAGAAGGATGAAGATAGACATGATTTTTGGGTTATTTTCCCTTTGTTATTCTTTAATTTACCAAATGAAAAAAATGCACTTAATGATTATTTCTTGAGATTTTTCCTTCCCATGTCCATTTTTGTCCATCTTATTATATAATGGTCTAATTGTTAAATAAGGACCTCTAATAATTTTTATAATTCTATTTCATACTTAAACCTTCTAGAATCTCATATTTTCTAATCCTTGCAATTTAGTCCTAATGGACAATTTGTTCACTAATTAATAAAATTCCTTCATGAAATTTTCACACAACCATGCAAATACCTCATAAGCCTTAAAAAATCTTTAAAACACATATTTCTTCTTCGGATTTGTGGTCTTGACCACTATTTTGACTAGGCCCTAAGTCGAGCTGTTACAATTCTCCCCCTTAGGGATTTTCATCCCTGAAAATCTTACCGGTAAAAAGGTTTGGGTATTGATTCCTCATAGACTTCTCGGGCTCCCATGTAGCCTTTTCTACCCCATGTCTCTACCATAAGACTTCTACAAGAGCTATAATTTTATTCCTTAATTACTTGACTTCCCGGTCTAGAATCTTAACAGGTCCTTCACCATAAGTCATATCAGGTTGTATCTCAACCTCCGCCATTGTAATCATATGTGAAGGGTCTGACTGGTAGCGTCGAAACATAGACACATGAAATACATCATGAATATTTTCTAACTCAGATAGCAAAGCCAATCGATAGGCTACCAGCCCTATCCTCTCAGTGATCTCATACGGTTCAATGAAACGCAGACTTAATTTGCCTTTCCAGCCAAATTTAAGAATTTTTCTCCATGGCGACACATTCAAGAATACTCTATCACCTACTTGATACTCAATCTATTTTCTTTTTAAATCCGAGTAGGATTTTTGTCAATCAGAAGCAGCTTTTAAGCAATCTCGAATCACCGTTACTCTTTCTTTTTGTTTCTCTAACCAAGTCAACCTCATAAATCTAGTTTTTCTTAAGCTCAGTCGAATATAAAGGTGTTCGGCACTTACGCCCATACAAAGCCTCATAAGGTGCCATTATTAAGCTTGACTGAAAACTATTATTGTAGGCAAATTCTACCAACGACAAGTACATTTCCCAGCTGCCCTGAAACTCAAGAACACAACACCTGAGCATATCTTTGAGAACTTGGTTCAACCTTTCCAACTGGCCATCAGTTTGGGGGTGAAAGGTTGTATTAAATTTCAACTTTGTGCCCAAAGTCTCTTGCGACTTTTTTCAAAATCTGTATGTAAATCTCAGATCTCTATCCGATATAATCGATAAGGGCACTCCATGTAGCCTCACAATCTCAGAAATGTGCAAGTTTTCCAACTTGTCAAGAGAGTAGTCAACTCGAACAAGTATGAAATGGGCTGACTTACTATCATTCGACCATGGTAACTTGGTCCCATTTCCATTCGGGAACCATAATAGGTTGAAGCAGACCTAAAGGACTTGGTGCTCAGTTTTCACTTGCTGACAAATTAAGCATTTCGACACGAATTTTGAAATATCTTTCTTCATACTTGGCCACCAATGTCGTTGCTTCAAGTCATTATACATCTTGGTGGTACCCGGATGTACAGATAAACATCCTCTATGTGCCTCAAGCAAAACTTTACGAATAAGTTCATCATTCCTTGGTACACGAACTCTGTCTCTGAACATTAAACATCTATCTAAATTGATTCGAAAGTCAGTCTCAACACCCGACTCGCACAGAACTCTTTTGTCTTGTAGCTCACTGTCATCTTGTTGAGCTTCGTAAATCTCTTAAAGAAAATTTTGTCTAGCCCTCAACTCAGCTAGAACGAAACCATCACCGGACAAGGTCATTTGTGTGTTCATAGCCCTCAAAGCAAATAGAGACTTTCTACTTAAAGCATCAGCTACTATATTCACATTTTTCAGCTGATAATCAATAATTAGCTCATAATCTTTTATCAGCTCCAACCATCTTCGTTGCCTTAAGTTCAAGTCCTTCTAAGTCATCAAGTACTTTAGACTTTTGTGATCAGTGAAGATCCGAAATTTTTCACCATACAAATGGTGTCTCAAAATCTTCAATGCAAAAACAATAGTAGCTAACTCTAAGTCATGTGTCGGATAATTCCTTTCATGTGACTTTAGTTATCTGGAGGCATATGCGATTACCTTACCTTCTTGCATTAGTACACAGCCTAATCCATTTAAGGATGCATCACTGTAAATCACAAATTCTTTTTCCGACTCAGGTTGTACTAGAACTAGAGCCTCTGTCAACATTGGCTTTAATTTCTAAAAACTTTGTTGGCACTTTTTTGTCCATTCAAACTTTACATTTTTCTGTAATAGTTTCGTCATTGGAGTCGCTATCATGGAAAACCCCTTGAAAAATTGCCTATAGTAGCCAGCTAAGCCCAGAAAACTTCTATCTTCGAATACATTTTTTGGGGGTTTCCAATCAACAATGGCTGAGATCTTACTTGGGTCAACTCGAACTCCATCTCTCGAAACAATGTGTCCTAGAAATCAAACTTCCTTGAGCCAAAATTCACTTTTACTGAAATTGACGTATAACTGATTATCCTTAAAATTTATAAAACTCTCCTTAAGTGCTCGACATGCTCAGGCTCATCACGGGAATATATAAATATATCATCAATAAAAATAACCAAAAAATTATCTAGGTAAGGCAGAAAGATGTGGTTCATTAGATCTATAAACACCGCTGGAGCATTTGTTAAACTAAAAGGCATGACTAAAAACTCATAGTGCCCGTACCTCATCCGAAATGCAGTCTTCGGCACATCTGAGTCTTTTACTCTCAGATGATAGTATCCCGACCTCAAGTCTATCTTAGAGAAAATAGTGGCTCTGATCAATTGATCAAACAAATCGCCGATCCTCAGCAATGGGTACTTGTTCTTCACAGTTACCTTATTAAGCTGCCTGTAATCTATGCATAATCTCATGAAGCTATCTTTGTTTTTAACAAATAATACCGGAGCACCCCATGGAGAACAACTTGGTCTAGCAAAACCTTTGTTAATCAATTCTTGCAACTGTGCCTTCAATTCCTTCAACTCAGTTGGAGCCATTCTATAAGGAGCAATTGATATTGGTACAGTGCAGAGAGCTAACTCAATGCCAAATTCAACCTCTCTAACCGGAGGCAATCCTCGCAATTCCTCAGGAAATACATCTGAGTACTCACATACTATCGGTACTGATTCAATCTTTAACTCGATTTCTTTGGCATTCATCACAAAGTCAAGATACGCCTCATACCCTTTTCTTACATATCTTTGAGCTGACATATGATAAATCACTACCGGTGATCTGTCCTATTCATCTGATTCAACAGAAAGAGTATCCCCATTTTCACATCTCAACTCAATATATTTCTTCCCACAATTCATTGCCACATCATGAGCAGTTAACCAGTCCATACCAAGAATAATTTCGAATTCATCAAATGGAAATAGCATGAGATTAGCCTTAAAATAATGACCCCTAATCATCAATCAGAAATCATACTTTATCAACTAATACACTTTTGCCTAAAGGATTAGACACTTTTATCACAAACTCTATGGACTCAACAGGTATACTCATGCTAGATGCTAATTTCATATAAATGCATGAATGGGTAGACCCGGATCAATTAAGGCAACAACATTAGTGTCATGAAGAGAAAAGGTACCCGTAATTACATCGAGTGATGATGCCTCTTCGTGAGCGTGAATGGCGTAAGTCCTTGGAGGTGCTCTACCCTCGGGTCTTGTAGTCTTACTACTCGCCCCACTTCTTGGGTTCCTTTGTTGCTTTCCTCTATTAGTTTTTCTTGATCTTGCACTCTAAACCTTCTCTTTTTCAATCATTTCGAGACATTCTTTGATAAAGTGATTTTGGGTACCACACTTAAAACAAGCACTCTTATGTGCTTGGCACTCACCGGGGTGTCGTCTGTCACACTGTGGGCATTCCGATCTATTAGATAAGACACTCCTGACACTAGCGACTGAAGTAGTCTGAGCCTTATTCCCTGAATATTGTTCACTCTTGCCTTTGCTTGAAAACCCGCTAAAGTAGTTGATCGGGTAGAGAAATCTCTTGACTTCTTGGACGAGGGCTGGAATGACTTACTCTACTGGATCTTTCTTGAGTCACGAGACTCCATTTCAACTTTTCTTTTCTCTTTTACTAATTCTTCGGATTTACAAGCCCGATCCACCAGTACAACAAATTCTTTCAATTCTAGTACAACAATAAGAAATTTAATGTCTTCGTTTAGTCCGTCTTCAAATTTCTTACACATGATAGCTTCAGCGGATACACACTCTCGGGCGTTGATCATTGTTTTGTCGAATCTTAAATTTATATAAAGAATAACCGAACCTGGAAACTAACTAAGACAACGATGGAGGCAAGCGCACCTATCGAACAGCAGTATAGTTTAGGCAAGACTAGAATATCGAATCCCAAAGGAACCAAAAGTACTAATACTAACTCTCTTTTTATTATCTAGCCTAAGAATTAAGGGAATTTATTGTTTAATCTAATTTAACTAACTACTAAACTAAAGACTCTAAGACAAATAAGAATGAAATTTGGAAAATAACTTGATGAAAAACCAATTGATTGAGACGACACCCAAGGAAGAATCCACCTACACTTCACTTGTTATCTAACTCTGAACCAAATGGTTTATTCACTTGACTTGATCCGTAAGATTCCCTAACATATATTAATCCCTCTCTTGAGGCGACTAACGTCTAACCCTAGGTTAATTAATTGACATCTCTTTCTAATCAAAACCCTTAGAATCGCATTAACTTGATCTATGGACTCCCATAAGTTTCACCCTAATCCGGCAAAATCTCGTCACCCTATCTCTAGGCGCATGTTCAACTCCGCTTAATTATGCTAGATCTACTCTTAGGTAGGGACTTTTGCTCCTCTGCCTAAGCAAATCATACTTGAATTAATATCCCGAAAATATCAACACAAGAATTAAGGACACATAATTAAGAACAAGTCAAATATTTATCATATAGTTCAACAAACGATAACAAGATTCATCTTAGGTTTCATCCCCCTCAGGTATCTGAGGGTTTAGTTCATAACAATAAAAGAAAACATCTCAAAAGAAAAGATAAAACAAAACATAAGAAATCCCTAAAACCCCTGAAGGAATTGAAGGAGAGATCCTACGTCTTGAGTATAATTCCGGCTTCTTGAGATGAATCATCTGGCTATCTTCTAGTAAATCTCCACAAATCTGCCTTCCTTGGCCTAGTTGGACACCCCCAGACTAAAGCCCTTCCCCTCTTTTAGGTTATACTTAGGGTGTTTATATAGGCTTCAAATATGTTTCTTCACCCCTAAATATCCTAATCCGAGTGAAACTTCTCTTTGTCATGACAGGGACACGCCCATGGCACACGCCCGTGTGAATCGATTTTAGGCCGTGGTCAAGTCTGCTGGAGAGACACACCCGTGTGTTTCGGGGTCCATACCGTGTTAGAGTAAATCACGGAGGCACGGTCGTGTGGATCTTGGGCCCAGGCCGTGTTGATTTCCATTTTGACCCAATTTGGTCTGTTTTAGGCCCATTTCTCGTTCTTTTCATCCTCCGATGCTCTCCTAAGTATAAAACATGAACACAAAGGATTAAGAGCACCAAATTACATAATTCAAGGATTAAATCATCCAAAAGTATGCTAAATGTGGGCTTAAAATATGTTACTTTTATGGTTTATCAAATATCCCCACACTTAAGCTTTTGCTTGTCCTCAAGCAAAATTCTCAACTTACAATTAAAACGAACTTTCCACAATTCATAATTCTTACCAACAATGTCTCATCATAATTCATAAACAATTCATACATGGATAATTTAACTCAAAGACTCCCAAAGATTCAAACAATTCTAAGTCATATATTTGTAACACGAAAACATAGGTGTCTCCCTTTATCTAAATAATTATCTTTAATTCAAAACTGACAAGGATTGACATCCTTGCTAAACATTCATTCAAAGCACTCGAAGTGTTTAAGGTTCAAGAATAAGCACTCATAAGTCGAACCTGAAAAGTTAATCCCATAAGCTTGCCTGAAAATCAAATCTCCACCACTGTAATATGAGATGATACACAATTCAAAAGGTCTTTAATAGGGTTGTAACGGGGCTTGGGTTAATGGTGTGGATAAATGCTAAATTATAAGGGTTAGAATCGAGAATGAATTGACAAATTACCTAACTAGAAAAATGAACTAATAACCTGAATAATTACTATAACACCCCTATCCCGTGTCCGATCACCGGATTAGCGTTAAAGGCGTTACCAGACAGATCGAAAACATTTACAGAATTAATCATACATGCATTCAATGATATATAACATAATGTCCCTTATATAGGTCATCGTGACCTTAAACAAGCTTTAAACCGAGTCGGAACTGAATCAAAACACATACTAAATTTTGAGGAAAACTAAAAACTTCCTAAATGCAGGGGACACACGGCCGTGGGGGTAGGCCGTGCCTCTCCCATGGTTACTTGACACACCCGTGTGTCTTCCCTGTGGATATATACTGCCAAAACCAACACGGTCACCAAGCACACCCATGTTCTGAGGACGTGTACAATAGATCACATATTGCCATTTCTCACACGGCCACCAAGCACACCCGTGTCGAGGCCGTGTGCAATTTAAGCCACATTCTGCCAATTTACCCACGGTCTTAGGCACACCCGTGCGCCTCAACCGTGTGACATTATAGGCCCTTTTTACAAGTCCAATATGCCACCCACTTAGGGTCTTCCTATAAGCAATATATACCAAAACATATCAAATGGTTCACTTCATTCATAGATTCAATACCAATTCCATTCATACCAATTTACAAACTAAATCCTACATCATTTCAAACATGTATCATCCATTTGTTTAACCAACTTAACCATTTCATATGCATTAAAACATACTAAATATTGGCTTCATAACTCATTCATTCAAACATTTATCAACTCAAAAACTTGCCAATACACATGGCCATGCTCACTTCATAAACATATACACCTATCTAGCCTATACATGCCATAATTAGCCATATTCATTTCCAAAAGGGTACCAAAATAAGTTTTTGTAGTGTGATGACAATCCTTGACAATCTTAAGCCTTCAATAGCTTGACGACCTATAAAACAGAGAAAACACACAGAGTAAGCTTTCCAAAAGCTTAGTAAGTCATAATACAATTAAACCTAACATAAAGGCATATATGCATAAAGTACATTGACACCTAACATTTACTTAGTAACTATCACATATTGTTTTGGTTCATATACTTGGACCCAATTGCCACACTCATCCATACCAGATTCATATGTTTATATATACAACTCCTTCTTAAACACTCTTGCATCTTATTCTAGTGCTTATATTCAATCATACTTTTCTTTAATTCAAAGTCATATAGGTACTTACCTTTCATACACCTTTACTGTACATACCTAACATATCTGAAATAAATATACATTCATGTAATTTTTCATAGCTCAGATTTGCTCATTGAATAGTTCAAAATCTAATATAATACCCGAAAACTCAGAATAATTGTACAATGCCAACGTCCCAGACGTGGTCATATCGGATGTCGATGCCACTGTCCCATATATGGTCTTACTCATACTCAGATATCGATGCCACTATCCCAGACAGGGACTTACTCGTATTCAGATATCGATGCCACTGTCCCAGATAGGGTCTTATATATAATCAGATAATGATGCCTACGTCCTAGACGAGGTCTTATGTATAATCAAATAATGATGCCTACTTCCTAGGCGAGGTCTTATGTATAATCAGATAATGATGCCTACGCCCTAGACGAGGTCTTATATATAATCGGATAATGATGCCTGCATCCCAGACGAGGTCTTATATATAATCAGATAATGATGCCTACATCCCGCATTTGAGGTCTTATGTATAATCGATAATGACGCCTACGCCCCGCATTTAGGTCTTATAAATAATCGGATAATGATGCTCACGTCCCGCATTTAGGTCTTATATATAATCGATAATGATGCTGCGTCCCTGCATTTAGGTCTTATATATAATCAGATAATGATGCCTACGTCCCAGATGAGGTCTTATGTATAATCAGATAATGATGCCTACGTCCCAGATGAGGTTTGATATATAATCGAATAATGATGCCTGCATCCCAAACGAGGTCTTACTCAAAATTTCAATTCAACGCCAACATCCCAGACGTGGTCTTACATGATAAAACAGAACAGATACCTATGTCATGACATAGCTAATCCTATCTATTCCTAGGTTCATACGGGACTTCTCGGCTTTATCACTATATCAAACTTATTTCGAAATTCACGTACTTAGCATCTTATACTCATTCATTTTCATCGATAGACATATGAATATATATATTCAATTCAATGCAGATAAGTTTATTTGCATAGTGACTTACCTTAAGTTCGGTTTAACGAAACGAAAATGGCTACTCTGTTACTTTCATTTTCTCGCGATCTAAATCTGTTTTCCCCGGTTCTTGATCTAAACATATTCAGAATTAACCCTTTTATTCACCATTCCATTCAATTCAATCCATAGGCACACATTTAGGGCTATTTGCAAATTAACTCTCATATTTGCACACTTTAACAATTTAGACCATTTTTCATAAAACATCAAATTCACAAAATCCACACACACACTTGCTTGGCCAAACCTCTCTAGGGACTATATAAGCCCAAATATTTCATCAAATTTGCAATTTAGTCCCTCAAATTATTATTTTCTCAATTTAGCCCTATTTAGCTAAATTCATAAAAATTCAAGAACATAATATGTTTATCTAACTCATATCTTTCATTTAACACCAAAAATCATCAAAAAGCTTAACATAACATCAATGGCATCTCATAGAAATGTTATCAATTTATCAAATTGAGACATGGGTTTGATAGCTCTCTAAGCAACGGTTGCAAAAATGTAGAAATTATCAAAAATTGAAACCAAATCATACCTTAATTTTGGCTTGTAAGTGTCGAATGCCTAGCTCAATTTTTCTTTCTTTCCTTTGGTTATTTCGGTCAAAATAAGATAATTAAAAGATGAAAATTCATCTTTTGTTTCATTAATACTAATGTTAATAAACCAATTACCAAAATAACCTTCATTCATATAATTAAAACAATTATACTATATGGACATTTAAGACTTTTATCCATCCACTAACTATAAAGTGGTATAATAACAACATTAGGCCTCCATATTAATAAAGCCACATCACATTAGTACTTTAACAATTAGCAAACAACTTTCACCTTTAATGCAATTTCATCCTTTCATTAAATTAAACACACAGATGGACAATTTAGCTTACGAAAATTTACCACATGTTTAATCACATATCAACGGCACAGAAGATATTATTAAAATATTATTCAAACCTAAATTTGTGGTCCCGAAACTACTATTTCGACTAGGGTATAAATCGGACTGTTACAATTCTCCCCCTTAGGGATTTTCATCCCCAAAAATATTACCGTTAAACAAAATTGATATTGCTATCTCATGGAGTCATTAGGGTCCCACGTAGCCTCTTCTATACCGTGATGATGCCAGAGTACTTTCACTAATGAAATTTTCTTGTTTCTCAACTCATTCACTTCACGAGCTAAGATACGGATCGGTTCCTCTTCGTATGTCATATTAGATCGGGTTTCAATTTCAGATGGGGCAATCACATGCGACAAATCGGATCGATATCTACGAAGCATTGAGACATGAAACACATTGTGTATCTTTTCTAGTTCAGAGGGAAACCTTAATATATAAGCCACAGACCCAACATGTTCAATGATCTTATACGGTCCGTTGAACCTCAGACTTAATTTGCCTTTTTATCTGAATCGAAGTAGTTTCTTCCACGAAACACTTTCAGAAATACTTTGTCACTGACCACAAATTCTATATCTTTTCGTTTCAAGTCTGTATAGGGCTTCTGACGATCAGATGTTGCTTTCAAACAATCTCGGATCAGTTTCACTTTCTGTTCTGAGTCTATATTCAAATAATCTTCATGCAACTTATTCTTACTGAGTTTAGTCCAATACAGGGGTGTATGACATTTATGTCCATACAAAGCTTCATAAGGTGTCATTTTGATGCTCATCTGAAAACTATTATTATACGGAATGTAACATCCCAAAGTTGGGTCTAGTAAGTGAATGATTTTGGAAGGTTAGGGGGCTGCTATGAAGTCTCGGGTTTAAACTTTGGCTTTAGGGAAATTTTGGTTTTAGGTGAATAAAACCCTGGGAGTTAGTAGGTAGGCTTTAAGAATAAAATGTGGAGAAAAATGACACAAGAGGAGCTTGTGGCTTAGTGGCAAGTGGTGTGAATTGGCTGATGGGAGAGCTTGGGTTCAAATCTCATGACAAGCAAGGGAGTATTTATTTTTCGGATTGGACGAGAAGAGTTTGAGTTGGATTTAAACTCTGCTGACGGAGGGATCCCACATCGGAAAGATACAAAGAAGGAAGGTGAGAAGCTAGCTATATATATAGACCATTCTATGAGGAGAGTTAATATACCTTGGTTGGCGTGTAACACCCAAAACCCAGCCCAAAACACCACGATCGAGTCCAGAATGTTACTGGAAAAGTGTTGAAAAGAATTCTATTTTGAAGGTGCAAATAAGTTCTAAGTTCTAAAACAAAAATTTTGCTTTAAAAAAATGGGGTTTGTCGATTAAAATAGTAATTTGCCGATGAATCAAATCTTATGGGTTGTGTAAAGATTAAATCGTTCTTTATACGAGAATTTTGAGAAAAACAAATTGTTCCCGAGTAACCCGAATTTTAAAAACCCTCAATTTTATTTCCAGGTTGTAATTTGCTCAAAGTCGTTTTAATTAACAAATCTAGCTTAAATCCATAAAATCCCAAAATAGTTAGAGTGGCCTTATTACATAATAAAATAACCCAAATAATATCCAAACAGTTTAAAATATAAATAGAATTTACGAAAACAACTTCTTCATGGCCACCTCGATTTTCGCTCCAGCCCGGTCCAACGAGTTATGAATTACCTGCATTGTGTAAAAAAAACAGAGTGAGTTGACAGACTCAGTGTGCAATTAATTCACATGATTCCACCAATGGGCTAAGACCCACATCCACATCAACCACATACCATGCATGATGATGCAACGTGTCAGCCCAACCCCAACCTAGTATCCAACCGCCACACCCCACCCACATATCCATCCACCACACACCTGGGGATTACTAAATCGACCCTCCATCCACAACACACCTTTTTGCCAGTCTATGCCGACGGCACACTGCTCAAAGTCCACTTAGTGGTCTAGCCACTGATACACGTTATTAAAATCACAAGTATCCACGATGAGACTCAAGGTCCTCATCAATCCACGATGAGGCTCGAGGCCAACATCAATCCACGTATATTAATATATACACACTTCCCCTTTTTTCAATATATATACCGAATCCCATGCACACGCAACACATTATG
Source organism: Gossypium rotundifolium (assembly GCA_025506655.1). Classification (NCBI taxonomy): domain Eukaryota; kingdom Viridiplantae; phylum Streptophyta; class Magnoliopsida; order Malvales; family Malvaceae; genus Gossypium; species Gossypium rotundifolium. The sequence continues at coordinate 68,516,481 of CP106731.1, read as the reverse complement.
ATGAAATGACATTGTAATCATATGAACATATCAGACATGCGTACCAAACTGCTAACATAGATCCACATATATCCATCCACATTTTTGATGTAGGAAAAGGACTAACCTGGTTACCGGATTACCCAATATGGGTAACAACATCCCCACAGCCACTATTTCGGCTACTACACATATCACATGCATTTAATTAATTTAGACAAGGAAACAGTGTAATAACTACACACCTGATAACCCGTAATACCACGCCCTCTATGTCGATGCTATCACTAACCCACACTACCTCTATTTGCCTACGGTCCTGCTCTAAAGCTGGCCCACACCTCGGTGGCCAATCACAAACCGTTGAAACTGACCGCTTCTTGAATTTAGAGGTAGGGACTACGTGTACAACCCCTTTCTCTCCTATGTTAATACTCGAATCCATCAAACAAAGTCTTTGGTCAGAAGACCTGGGTTAAAATGTTGAATAGGAAAGAATAACAAACAAAATAAATACTAAGATCGAAAGAGTATCCTTACCAAAGTCGACCTAAATCCCGAAGGCTCTCACTTGAACTTGAAGGTTGTCGAAATCCCTACATAAGCCATGTTAGATTTGGCTCTAACACTTATGGAAAAAAAAGAGTGGCCTTTGGCCAAATATCGCCTTCTTACCTTGAACAATCGAAGTCTGAAAGATCCTTAATATCCTTCACCCCTTGCTACAAATAAAAGAACCACAAAATCAACCCTTATAGATTCGGCAACACCTCAAGAAACCAAATGAAGCTTCTAGTTTCGACAACCAAAAAGAAAAGAACAAGATTCAAATAGAAGAGAAACCCCTTACCATAATATTAGAAATCGATTGGGAGAGTTGGAACTAGATAAATGACGGCACCTTCCAAATATGAGGTACGAAACTCGACTTCTAATGCTTCAAGAATAAAATGATTCCAAGGGAGAAAATGAGAATAACTTTTGGCTATGAAGAATAAGTAGCAAAGGTTAAAATGGATGGAAAAAGGGAGAATGAACAATAGATGATATGGCTTTAGAAGGAAAAGAAAATTAAAGAGGAGAAAATGATTGAAGTTTCAGCTTTGGAGAAAAAAATAATACAGAGAAAGATTCGGCTTGTATGGCAAATAAGTGATGATGGAAAAGAAAATGAGAAAGGCTTGGAGTAAGGTTCGGCTCTTAAGGTTGAGAGAAGAAAATGGATAAAGAATTCGGTAAGAGGGAAAAGAAGGTGAACAAAATGCTAAAATGGTCATCCTTACCTTCGGTTTTTGGTCAAATAGAGAGAAAACAATTGAAGAGCTCTTGACTAACACTTTCGATAGAGAGAACTAAAGAAGAGAAAAACTCCAAAAATGCACACACTCAAGCTACAAAACCCTACACTTTCGGCACACACCCTTTATGACCGAAAATGCCACCCTCTAGCATCCCACATTCGGCCAACTCTTCAAAATCACTCCTCATCTCTTGTTTTCCTCCTAATTTTCCTCCCCTCCCCTCATTCAAACAGGTTTGAATGATTCAAATAGGTTTGAATGATTCAAACAGGTTTGAATGATTCAAACCTTCCACCCCACTCTCCACCACATATTCAAAATGCTTGACCCATTCAAACTTTCCCCTTCCAAGTTCCATAGCCGAATCCACTAGCTCCCCCTCTTGATGCAAAAACAACCTCCAAAATGCTGTCCATGTTGCTCAAACCTTCTCCCCCCTTGGAACTCCCCTTTGACGCAACTCCCCTGCCCACAAGGTGGCGTGTCCTTGCCACACCACCACTCCATTTGTTGTTTCCATACACCCCACATTAAATCCATTAAGGACTAGCTCCCCTAGCTCTTCCCTAAAGGTTTCAAACCAAAAATTTTCATTAAGGCTTCTACCTAACCCCAAGGTTTCCCGAAGCCCCCAAACACACTCAAACAGCATACTGAGCATACTAACACATAGATATGAATTAAAATGTGAGACCCCCAATCCTAGATGTTACAGGGCATTTGGGTGCAGATCTAGAGGATAATCGCCAATAGTTGCGAAGGAAGGGCTACTAGAACGTGAGGTACACGGTAAGGGTACGGTGAGGTTTTGATTTCTGATAAGTACGTGTTAAAGCTTTGGTTAATCGCTAGTAATGTCGATTGTAGGTTCGTGACTAAAGGGTTTGCGGTGCGTGGTTACCAGGTGTGTACAAACACTACACACACGAAATCGACAATGCCGAAAAGTCAAAAAATCGAAAGTGGCTAAATGGGCCCGGTGGGCCCTGAGGCTAAGTTTGATAAAATGCTTTGGTTGATTGTATGAATTAAGTTAGCCATGCTTGATACATGATCTGGATATGCCTTGGGCCTAATAGGCCATACGATGAAATTTAGGCCTAATGGGCCTTAAGGTTGTAATTTAGTTTTGATGCGCTTTAAGGGGACGTAGATAAATATGTTAGGGTTTATGGACTTAAGCCTAGTTTAAACAACTCTTAGATTTCATAAGACTTAGTCTAATTAAACATGCCTATGAACAAGTCGTTGGATTAGGGTGTGGCAACGGGCATACGCGTGTCTAGGATTTGATCTAGGGAGAGCTTGGTACTTAAGCGGCCCTAATAACCTACCTCCTATTCGCTGGAATCCTACCTGGTGCGTAGTGTCTATTCACTTTAGCCGTGAGGACTTGTTGATGGGCCAAAGTTCATAGCTAAAACCCAAAAGGGACCAAAATACCCCCGGTTTGCAAAATTACCGAAATACCCCCAGTTTACAAAATTACTGATATACCCTCGATTTGTGAAATTACCAAAATACCACTGATTTATGAAATTATCGAAATACCCATGATTTGCAAAATTACCAAATACCCTCGGTTTGTAAAATTATCGAAATACCCCTAATTTGTAAAATTACCAAAATACCTCTAGTTTGTAAAATTATCAAAATGCCCCTAGTTTGTAAAATTACTGAAATACCCCCGAATTACAAAATTACCAAAATACCCTTAGATTACAAAATTACCAAAATACGCTTAATGTGTAATTACCGTTTTACCCCTAAATGACAAATAATCGTTGTACCCTTGTGGTAGTACTAATGTTGTCTGTGCTAATTGTATGATTGATTATGTCTGAGATGTACTGCATACATAGATTAGTTATGAGTAGAATTACCAAATTTCCCTTGGTAGGTAAATTACTAAAATACCATCGATAGGTAAAATTATTGTTATACCCTTAGGGGTTGATTAGCGTGATTGTGTGTAAACATCCACACACTTTACTTTATCTATACTAACAATTGTATGGGCTTAAAAGCTAGAAAAGGCTGTGTAGACAGTCGTGATGCCCTTAGGGGTAAGGCTAGGATTTCCAGGTACGTGACCATATCGTTTCTTTGCATGGCCGAATGTATGTATGGCAAAAATGATGTGTTATGAATAGCATGTTGCATTTGTCAGGATTTGTATGTAGATCATGGGGTATGGGTTTGATATGAAGGGGAAGTGCAAGATTAATTGGTCAAATTGTGATCGGTGGCTTTGCCACGATATATATATATGTTCATACACTACTTTTGGTCACACTGTGATTAGTGGCTTTGCCACGATATATATATTTTATTTGGTCACATAATGATCGGTGGCTGTGCCACGATGTATTATTGGTCACCTATTGATCGTGTATAATTGGCAGCTTGACTGTCTAAATGGAGTGTAGCGGATGGAGGGTTGATTGTAGAAATCCCCACGGTGTGATAGGCTGGTACGGGTTGGTGTGTAGAGGATGGAAAAACTAGGTTTGGGCTGGGTTTGCATCGCATTGCATACATTATCTACTATGACATATGATATAGGTTAAGGCTCAACTGAGGCTATTTTGGGCTAAGGCCCAATTACCACCGTTACTGTAATGGGTTTCAGCCTGAATTATTGTGATGCATGTTCTTACCGATGAGGGTTGTGCACACTGAGTTTTCGTAGACTCACCCCCTCTTTTTATTAAATGTTTCAGGTGATTCCCAGCGATTGAGGATTGGGAGCCGTGGAGGACTCAAGCGTGGCTACACATCAGAGATACTACTCGTGAACTTTAGAAATTTTGATTTTTGACTTTTCTTTTAGATTATTTATTTTAGGTTAATATTTTGTAATAAGGCCATTGGTTTATTTTTCTAAGTTTTCATTTATAACTCATAAACTTATAAATCTGAGGTTTTCTTAAAACATTAGCAATCGTTTTCTAAAATATCATGTTTACGCAACGATGCAAGTTCAACTTTCATAACAAAATAGTTTTTTCAAAATAATAACAACTTTTAAATGGTCATTTAGTAAATCACATTTTTCTCAATCAAACAATGAACTCGGAGTTTAAAAATCTGATAAAACTTTTCTAAACAATTGCTTAGCTTTTCAACTTCCTTCAATGTGACACGCCAAATTTGGGCCTAACTTCTAGGCCGGGTTTGGGGTGTTACATTTTAGTATCAGAGCCTAGGTTGCAAAACTCGACTGTAAAATGGGCTTGAAAATATTTTTTAAAGTTATTGGAAATTTGGTTTTTTAAAAAAAGTATCTTTATTGGAAGTATGGCACCCGAGTCTCCGGCACCAAATCCGTAAGTCCCCTTACTTATTATTATATGCTATAATGACTGTAATTATTTCTTGTATGTTTTGAATGTGATGTTTGAAAGGAAAAATTTTTATGTATGAGTGTTAAATATCTGTTTACTTCTGTATTAGATATTTGGTTGTATGAAGAGGTTCCAAGCTTAAGTTAGAAAGTGTATTACTGTTTTAGAATCAGAGTGTGCAGCGTGAGTGTAGTGTTGTAGGTTAGGATGTGTGACTGTTTCTATAGCTAGAAATTTTGAGGACGAAATTTCTTTAAGGAGGGTAGATTTATAACATCCCAAAGTTGGGACTAGTAGGTGAGTGATTTTGGAAGGTTAGGGGGCTTCCATGAAGTCTTGGGTTTAAACTTTGCTTTTGGGAAATTTTGGTTTTAGGTGAATAAAACCTTGGGAGTTAGTAGGTAGGCTTTAAGAATAAAATGTGGAGAAAATGACACAAGAGGAGCTTGTGGCTTAGTGGCATGTGGTGTGAATTGGCTGATGGGAGAGCTTGGGTTCGAATCTCATGACAAGCAAGGGAGTTGGATTTAAAATCTGCTGACGGAGGGATCCCACATTGGAAAGAAATAAAGAAGGAAGGTGTGAAGCTAACTATATATAGAGCATTCTATGAGGAGAGTTAATATACCTTGGTAGGCGTTTGGGTGCAGATCTAGAGGATAATCGCCAATAGTTGCGAAGGAAGGGCTACTAGTAACGTGAGGTACGTGGTAAGGGTACAGTGAGGTTTCAATTTCTAATAAGTACGTGTTAAATCTTTGGTTAATCACTAGTAATGTCAATTGTAGGTTTGTGACTAAGGGGTTTACAGTGCGCATGGTTACTAGGTGTGTACAAACACTAGACACATGAAATCGACAATGCCGAAAAGCTGAAAGTGGCTAAATGGGCCCGATGGGCCCTGAGGCTAAGTTTGATAAAATGCTTTGGTTGATTGTATGAATTAAGTTAGCCATGCTTGATACATGATCTGGATATGCCTTGGGCCTATTAGGCCATACGATGAAATTTGGGCCTAATGGGCCATAAGGTTGTAATTTGGTTTTGATGGGCTTTAAGGGATGTAGACAAATATGCTAGGGTTTATGGACTTAAGCCTATTTTAAACAACTCTTAAATTTCATAACACTTAATCTAATTAAACATGTCTGTGAACAACTCGCTGGGTTAGGGTGTGGCAATGGGCATACGCATGTCTAGGATTGGATCTAGGGAGAGTTTGGTACTTAAGCGGCCCTAATGGCCCACCTCTTTTTCGCTAGAATCCAACCTCATATGTAGTGTCTGTTCACTTTAGCCGCGAGGACTTGTTGATGGGCAAAAGTTCATAGCTAAAACCCAAAAGGGACCGAAATACCCCCGGTTTGCTAAATTATCAAAATACCCTCGATTTGCAAAATTACTAAAATACCTCTAATTTTAAAATTACCGAAATACCCCGATATGCAAAATTACCAAAATACCCTCGATTTGTAAAATTACAAAATACTCCTAGTTTGTAAAATTACCAAAATACCCCTTGTTTGTAAAGTTACCAAAATACCCCTGGTTTGTAAAACTACCAAAATACCTCTAGTTTGTAAAATTATCGAAATACCCCTAGATTACAAAATTACCGAAATACCTTTAGTGTGTAATTATCGTTTTATCCCTAAATGGCAAATAATCGTTGTACCCTTGTGGTAGTACTAATGTTGTCTGTGCTAATTGTATGATTAATTATGTCTGAGATGCACTGCATACATGGATTAGTTATGAGTAGAATTATCGAATTTCCCTTGGTAGGTAAATTACTGAAATACCCTCGGTAGGTAAAATTACTGTTATACCCTTAGGGTTGATTTAGCGTGATTGTGTGTAAACCTCCACACACTTTACTTTATCTGTACTAACAATTGTATTGGCTGAAAAGCCAAAAAAGGCTGTGTAGACAATCGTGATGCCTTTAGGGGTAAGGCTAGGATTGCTGTGCGTGGATCAGATCATTTCTTTGCATGGCGAATGTATGTATGGCAAAATGATGTGTTATGAATAGCATGTTGCATTTGTTAGGATTTGTATGTAGATCATGGGTATGGGTTTGATATGAAGGGGAAGTGCATGATTAATTGGTCACATTGTGATCAGTGGCTTTGCCACGATATATATATGTGATCGGTTGCTTTGCCACAATATATATATATATATTTTGGTCACATAGTGATCGGTGGCTGTGTCACGATGTATTATTGGTCACCTAGTGATCGTGTATAATTGGCAGCCTGACTATCGAAATGGAGTGTAGCAGATGGCAGGTTGATTATAGAAATCCCCATGGTGTGATGGCCTGGTACGGGTTGGTGTGTAGAGGATGGAAAAACTAGGTTTGGGCTGGGTTTGCATCGCATTGCATACATTATCTACTGTGACATATGATATAGTTTAAGGCTCGACTGAGGCTATTTTGGGCTAAGGCCCAATTGCCACTGTTACTATAATGGGCTTCGGCCCGGATTGTTGTGATGCATGTTCTTACCGATGAGGGTTGTGCACACTGAGTTTTTGTACACTCACCCCCTTTTTTATTAAATGTTTCAGGTGATTCCCAGTGGTTGAGGATTGGGAGCCGTGGAGGACTCGGGAATGGCTATACATCGGAGATACTACTCGTGAACTTTAGAAATTTTGATTTTTGCCTTTTCTTTTAGATATTTATTTTGGGTTAATATTTTGTAATAAGGCCATTGGTTTATTTTTTCTAAGTTTTCATTTATAACTATTAAACTTATAAATACGGGGTTTTCTTAAAACATTAGCAATTGTTTTCTAAAATATCATGTTTACGCAACGATGCAAGTTTAACTTTTATAACAAAACAATTTTTTCAAAATAATAACAACTTTTAAACGGTCATTTAGTAAATCACATTTTTCTCAATCAAACAACTAACTCGTAGTTCAAAAATATGAGAAAACTTTTCTAAACAATTGCTTAGCTTTTCACCTTCCTTCTATGTGACACGCTAGATTCGGGCCTAACTTCTAGGTCGGTTTGGGGTGTTACACAAAATTCAATCAATGGCAAAATATTGTTTCCACGAACCACTAAACTCTAAACAAAATCCATCGTTACTCTATTCCATTTTCGCAAGGAATCAAAATCATCAGAATAATCCGCATGGAACTTGATGTTCTGCTTTCACTTGTTGGCAGACTAAACATTTCGAAACAAAGTCAAAAATGTCTCGTTTCATACCAGACCACCAGTAGTGTTGCTTCAAATCATGGTACATTTTTGTTCTACCCAGATGAACAAATAAATGACTATTATGTGCTTTGTTCAAAATCAACTGGATTAACTCAGGGTTTCTCGAAACACAGATACGATTTCGAGATCTAAAGCAATCATCAACAACTCAAAGCTACGAATTAGAATTTGAATGAGCTCGTTTCACTAACATTTCATTATCAACTTTCTGAGCATCACATATTTGCTGTAAAAACAACAGTTTTGTTTTCAATTCAGCCAACACTGAACAATCATCAAACAAATCTAATTGAGCATTCAGAGCACGTAATGAACACGGTGACTTTCAACTCAACGCATCGGCAATTACATTAGCTTTACCCAGGTGATAATCTATTACAAGCTCATAGTCTTTCAATAACTCTAACCATCTTCTCTGTCGCAGATTCAAATCTTTCTTTTTCACAATAGAACAGGAGTACCCTAAGGTGAAGAACTCGATCTTGCAAACCCTTTGTCGGTTAATTCTTGCAACTGTGACTTTAACTCTTTCAAATCCATTGGTGCCATTTTGTACTGAACTATCGAAATAGGGGTTGTACCACCAATAGATTTATACCAAATTCAACTTCGCAAATCGGAGGCAATCCCAGAAATTCTTCACAGAAAACATCAGAGAACTCACAGATTACTGGCACCAATTCAACTTTCTTTTCAGATACTTTCAAATCAATCACAAAAGACAAATATACCTCGTAACCCCTTTTTAATTTAATTCTGAGCTTTCAACGTAGATATCACAGCAGGTAATCCATTTAAATCATTCGACTTAATATGAACTAATTCACCATTCCGATGACTCAAATCAATAATATCTCTTTTACAATTCACAATAGTATCATGCAATGTCAACAAGTCCATTCCCAGAATTATATCAAAACTCATCAAACTGTAATAGTATCATATCAGCAGGGAAACAGATATCTCGAACATTAACGTGTAGTTCTTACCTACTTTGTCAACCAGAATATTTTTACCTAAGAGGTTCGATACTTTTATAACAAACTCAATAGACTTTACAGGAAAAGTCTTACTGAATACTAAGTTCATGCATATATAGAAATGAGTAGAATTAGGGTCTATCAAAGCAATCACAGAGATACATAAAGTGTAAAAGTACCCGTTATAACATCTAAAGATGAAGCTTCCTCCCGAGCTCGGATAGCACACGCTTTGGTCGGCGCTATAGCTTCAGATCTAGCAAAGTATCTCTAGTAGTTCTCTGACTACTACTGACGTTTCTTGCATTTTGAGGAGATCTACCTCGCGCTGAAACATTCTCAGATCTCAGGTTCTAAACAATCTCTTGTTCAATAGACTCTGGGCAGTCTCGAATATAATGATCTAATGATCCACATCTGAAGAAAGCTTGATTATTCAATCTACAATTCCCCGAATGTCTTTTATTACAAAGTTTACACTTGAGTCGCTCGAATCTGACATTTTCAACACTCGCCATCGTTGGGCAATCTCGAAAGAAGTGATTTCGTGATCCACATTTATAACAAACTCTATTGTTGTACTTGCCCCAACATTTTCCCACATGTCGTCTTCCACATTGTCTACACTCAGGTTTGTTGCTTTTAGTACTTCCATCATTTGACTCAATTTGAGCTTGAGTTCCCAGACCAACATTTGGTCTCACATGATTTCTACTCGTATGTCCGATTGAAACATTTAATCTATTGCTTGCATCTCTATATTTCTTCGTCAAAAGTTGAGAGAAATTACTTATCAATCTTTTCTTTCATTACGAGCTTCAGAATCGACTTTCTTGATATTATCATCATTAATAGCTCGAAATTCTTCAGCCCTATACTTATGAATCTTATCAATCAGAGGCTTGTTCAACAGATTCGAATACATAACTGGTGGCACAACCGTACTCTGAGGAGGATTAATCGGGGGCGGGGGTTGCAAAATAGTCGGGTTATTTTTCATGAATTGAGTGAACCACTCACTCATCATCTGGAAGAAAGCTTGCTTAGCTTCTCCCTCCTAATTACTCGTAGCCAGTCTTCAATTAGAAAGCTCTGTCCTTTGCGCGGGAGTAGGCACATCACTTTTACGTACGTCGCTACGGCTCTTTTGGGATCCATTGCTATACAAAAATCACATTTATATGTCAGTATTCATCACACTATCACATTTCAAATATTATGGCATGTATAGCTAGACTCTGACACACTACGTTAGTCCAAGAATCGACTAAACCGTAACTCTGATACCAACCAAATGTAACACCCCTATCCCGTGTTCGATCACCGTTAAGGTTAAAGGCGTTACCAGATAGATCAGAAACATTTATAGAATTAATCATACATACATTCAATAATATATAACATAATGTCCCTTATGTAGGTCATCGAGACCTTAAACATGCTTGTAAATCGAGTCGGGACTAAATCAAAACACATACTAAATTTTGAGGAAAACTAAAAATTTTCTAAATACAGGGGACACACGGTCGTGGGGGTAGGCCGTGCCTCTCCCACGGCTACTTGACACACCCGTGTGTCTTTCCCGTGGCTATATACTGCAAAAACCAACACGGTCACCAAGCACACCTGTGTGCTAAGGCCGTGTACAATAGATCACATACTGCCATTTCTCACATGGCCACCAAGCACACCCGTGTTGAGGTCGTGTGCAATTTAAGCCACATTCTACCAATTTACCCATGGTCTTAGGCACGCCCGTGTGCCTCAACCGTGTGACATTATAGGCCCTTTTTACAAGGCCAATATGCCACCCACTTAGGGTCTTCCAACAAGAAATATATACCAAAACATATCAAATGGTTCACTTCATTCATATATTCAATACCAATTCCATTCATACCAATTTACAAACTAAATCCTACATCATTTCAAACATGTATCATCCATTTGTTTAACCAACTTAACCATTTCATATGCATTAAAACATACTAAATATTGGCTTCATAACTCATTCATTCAAACATTTATCAACTCAAAAACTTGTCGATAAACATGCCATGCTCACTTTATAAACATATACACCTATCTAGCATATAATGCCATAATTAGCCATATTCATTTCCAAAAGGGTACCAAAATCAGTTTTTGTAGTGTGATGACGATCCTTGACAATCCCGAGCCTTCAGTAGCTTCGACGACCTATAAAACAGAGAAAACACACACACAGAGTAAGCTTTCCAAAAGCTTAGAAAGTCATAATGCAATTAAACCTAACATAAAGGTATATATGCATAAAGTACATTGACACCTAGCATCTATGAGTAACTATCACATATTGTTTTGGTTCATTTACTTGGACCCAATTGCCACACCCATCCATACCAGATTCATATGTTTATATATACAGCTCCTCCTTAAACACTCTTGCATCTTATTCTAGTGCTTATATTCAATCATTCTTTTCTTTAATTCAAAGTCATATAGGTACTTACCTTTTATACACCTTTACTGTACATACCTGACATATCTAAAATAAATATACATTCACATAATTATTCATAGCTTGGATTTGCTCATTAAATTGTTCAAAATCTAATATGATACCCAAAACTTAGAATAATTGTACAATGTCAACGTCCTAGACGTGGTCATATCGGATGTCGATGCCACTGTCCTAGATCGGTCTTACTCATATTCAGATATCGATGCCACTGTCCCAGATAAAGGTCTTACTGGTATTCAAATATCGATGCCACTATCCCAGATAGATTCTTATATATAATCGATAATGATGCCTACGTCCCATTTAGGTCTTATGTATAATCGATAATGATGCCTACGTCCCGCATTTAGGTCTTATATATAATCGATAATGATGCCTACTTCCCGATGAGGTCTTATGTATAATCGATAATGATGCCTACGTCCCGCATTTATGCCTCATATATAATCGGATAATAATGCTGCGTCCCAGGCGAGTCTTATATATAATCGATAATGATGCCTACGCCCTGCATTTAGGTCTTATGTATAATCGATAATGATGCCTACATCCCGGATGATGTCTTATATATAATCGGTTAATGATGCCTACGTCCCATATGAGGTCTTATGTATAATTAGATAATGATGTCGTCTGCGTCCCCGCATTTAGGTCTTATATATAATCGATAATGATGCCTACATCCCGAAGAGGTCTTATGTATAATCGATAATGATGCCTACGTCCCGACGAGGTCTTATATATAATCGAATAATGATGCTGCGTCCCATTTAGGTCTTATATATAATCGATAATGATGCCTACGCCCCGCATTTAGGTCTTATGTATAATCGATAATGATGCTTGCGTCCCAAAGTAGGTCTTATATATAATCGGATAATGATGCTGCGTCCCGCATTTAGGTCTTATATGTAATCGGATAATGATGATCGCGTCCCATGATGAGTCTTATATATAATCGATAATAATACCTACGTCCTGCATTTAGGTCTTATGTATAATCAGATAATGATGCTTACGTCCCAGACGAGGTCTTATATATAATTGGATAATGATGCCCACATCCCAAACGAGGTCTTACTCAAAATTTCAAATCAACACCAACGTCCCGGACGTGGTCTTACATGATAAAACAGAACAGATATCTACGTCATGACATAGCTAATCCTATCTATTCCTAGGTTCATACGGGACTTCTCGACTTTATCACTATATCGAACTTATTTCAAAATTCATGCACTTAGCATCTCATACTTATTCATTTTCATCAATAGACATATGAATACATATATTCAATTCAATGTAGATAAGTTTATTTGCATAGTGACTTACCTCGAGTTCGATTTAACGAAACGAAAATGGCTACTATGTTAATTTTATTTTCCCGTGATCTAAATCCATTTTCCTCGGTTCTTGATCTAAACATATTTAGAATTAACCTTTTTATTCACCATTCCATTCAATTCAATCCATAGACACACATTTAGGGCTATTTGTAAATTAACCCTCATATTTGCACACTTTAATAATTTAGTCCATTTTTCACAAAACATCAAATTCATAAAATCCACACACACACATGCTTGGCTGAACCTCTCTAGGGACTATATAAGCCCAGATATTTCATCAAATTTTCAATTTATTCCCTCAAATTACTATTTTCTCAATTTAGCCCTATTTAGCTAAATTCATCAAAAATTCAAGAATAAAGTATGTTCATCTAACTCATATAATTCATTTAACACCAAAAATCATCAAAAAGCTTAACATAACATCAATGGCATCTCAAACAAACATTATCAATTCATCAAATTGAGACATGGGTTTGATAGCTCTCTAAGCAACGATTGCAAAAACGTAGAAATTATCAAAAAATCGAAACCAAATCATACCTTAATTTTGGCTTGTAAGTGCCGAATGCCTAGCTTAATTTTTCTTTCTTTCCTTTGGTTATTTCGGTCAAAAGAAGAGAATTAAAAGATGAACACTCATCTTTTGTTTCATTAAAACTAATGTTAATAAACCAATTACCAAAATAACCTTCATTCATACAATTAAAACAATTATAGTATATGGACATTTAAGACTTTTATCCATCCACTAACTATAAAGTGGCATAATAACAACATTAGGCCTCCATATTAACAAAGCCACATCACATAGTACTTTAACAATTAGCAAACAACTTTCACCTTTAATGCAATTTCATACTTTCATCAAATTAAACACACAGATGGACAATTTAGCTTACGAAAATTTACCACATGCTTAATCACATATCAACGGCATAGAAAATAATATTAAAATATTTTTCAGACTCGATTTGTGGTTCTAAAACCACTGTTCCAACTAGGGTATAAACCAGATTGTTACAATTACATCACATGAAAATTTAAAATACTAATATTACGAGCTTCTTCTTCAAGATGTTGAATTTAAACGTATAAGCTCTTAGAACATAAAACTAATAATGAATATACTTCGTGTGTTTTTTTTAAGAACAAGTCAAAGGATGAATTTACCACTAAAATAATTAGGCAACCAATCAAATCAAATCTCGATATAAGGTAGTCAAAAAGAGTGGTGATAACAAATATAAAGGGTTTTGGGGGAATATTAGTGGGTAAGTAAATGAAAAGGATTGTTAGGATTAATGGTGTTCACTAGGGGTTAATTGTGGAGGTAGGCATTTTGTGGAGTAAGTGGGTTAAAACCTTGGTGCCTTTATCATCTCTGTATATCAAATCAAAGGTGTGGTCTTGACATGTATAATCGAGGCAAGTTCTAAAATAACAATTCAGTGTTGACACACTCATAATCAAAAAAGTGAGCATGAAAGGGAATATATGCTCTATAAGACTCAAAATCTCACAAAAATTATGGGCTTTTGACATCAAACCTTGTAAATTTCAAACTTCAAGGTAATATTCAAACTCAGTTCAACAACCTAGAAAAAAATTATTTTTGAAAAATGGACTTATCATGCTTGATTCTCTAGTATCTTAAAGTTTAAATCATCAATGCACAATTAACTATGACTTAATCTAAGACATATCAATAAAAATCATAAATCAACAGAAATTTAATCTTAATTAGTAATATGAGAAAATTACTTAAGACAAGATATCATTCAGGGATTTGGGAATAATGCAAAAAGTTAGGCATTTTTCTAAATAAACTTTCACCCCCCACACTTAAGATGTACATTGCCATCAATGTACAAATACATATAATATTCATATAATAAGAAAATCAAAAGATATGGGGAGAAGTGAAACTTCCTAAATTATGGATGAATTCCTTGGAGGATGTGAAAAATACGTTGAAGGTGTCATCTTTTGGTGTGGTGGTTACTAATGAGCTCTACGCTAGATGAAGAAATTGGGGAGCTCGTGAAGAATTAGCCAGGAATTAATAATAAAGATTCAAAATATACGAAATAAATATTTAAAGAAAAGCAAGCTAAAGTGAAGGAAAATAAAAAGTAAAATAACATTATAAGAAAAGGTAAATGGACTAAAAGTCCTAATTGTAAGATGGTTCGTGACGTGGGTGTGATTTGTAAGGCTGTGGTGTGTGATTCCTAGTAGCCTTAAGAGCCTAAAACCAAGAAATTAAAAGAAAATAAAATGAATTATGCAGAAGAGAAGTATAGATAAGGAAAATAAAGGAAAAAATTAAAGAAAAATAAGACCAAAAGGGTCTCACAGACCCTTGGCTTGTCGAGTATATGAAGTGGCCGGCATGAACTTATGTAGGTCGATCTCCCACGGGAGACTGTGCTTTTATCCTTCCGTTTCTTTGACATAGCCATTGGGGAGGTAAAGAATGAGAAGAATGATATGGGAGATTAAAGGTCTAAAAAAAAAAGGAAAAAGAAAATGATATGGAAGAAGGGAGATGAGGAGTAGGTTGGAGGATGGAGGGGGTTTAAATAGGATTTTGGGGCCTGGTACTTTCCCACGCCCGTGTACCATGGGCGTGGTGTGTCGCACGGCCGTGTTGTGTTTTGTTCATTTCTCCCACGCCCGTGTTCTAGTCTCCACTCCCGTGTATGGTCTAATAGTGTCAGCCACGGCCACATCGCACAGCCGTTGGATGGTAGTTGAGTCTGTGACTTGAAACTTGATTCATTCTGAATTGTACCATATCTGCTATGTCAGTACGAAGATTTGGTGTATCCATATGGCCACGGCTATGGCTGTGTGCAAGGCCGTGTGGCTTGAAATTCTGTAGTTTTGGTTATTTTATAGTTATGTGTTACAGAGAAAGGATAAAATAAAATAAATAAGATAAAATAAAATGAAAAATGTAGAAGTTAATGGGGTTAAAACTCGGGTTGTCTCCTGAGAAGCGCTCGTTTATAGTCTTAAGCTAGACTTTCCTCTCCTTTGTATATCCATGGTGGTTTGAAGAGTTAAATGTCCTTCCTTGTGTTAGCAGTTCCATTATCATGATAGAGTTTAAGACGAGTGGCGTTTATTTTCAAAGTGCCACACATGGGATTACTTACCTCGACTGTTTCGTATAGGAAAACATTGATTACCTTAAAATGGATTTCCTTACTTGTGCTAGGATCAGGTGGAGATATTCGTAGGTCTGCTTTGTCTAATAGTACCTGATCTCTGATTTTGAACTTGTCTGCCTCATGAAGTGGCTTTGGATCTGCTTCGTGTATCCCTAGTTCTTCTTTAAGATGCGTCTTCTCCTCTTCTAGTTCATCGAATTGAATCCCTTATTCCTTGTGAGTTATTTCCTTGTTGGTATAGGTTTTAGGATCGGACTCAGTTGTATTCTTTTGTGGTGCTTCCTGAACAAAAGGGTTAACCGAATGGTTATCAATAGAATTTACTTTCTCACCTTGGTTATTCGATGGTCTAGCTGAATTGAGGGCTTGAAGAGTAACTGTCTTGTCACCTACACAGAGTATGAGTTCACCTGCGTTGACATCAATTTTAGTCCTGGCAGTTGCTAAGAATAGTCTTCCTAAAATTAGGGGTATCGTGTTGTCCTCATCCATGTCTAAAACGACAAAGTCTACCGGGAATGCAAATTTTCAATCTTCACAAGTACATCTTCAATTATACCCCTAGGAACTCGATAGTTTTATCAGCTAATTGAATGCTCATCCTAGTTTGTTTGGGCTTCCTTAGACCTAGTTGTTTAAACAATTTATAAGGCTTGACATTTATGCTTGCCCCTAAATCAACTAACGTATTATCAATAGATAAAATTCAATTAAGCATGGGATTGTAACACTCCCTGGATCTTTTAATTTTCGTGGTAGTTTATTTTGCAATATTGCTGAGCATACTGCGTTCAGTTCCACATGTGATTCCTCGTCTATCTTCCGCTTATTTGTCAATAGCTTCTTTAAAAATATTCTCGAATCTAACATCTGTGAAAGAGCTTCAAAGAATGGTAAGTTAATATGTAATTTCTTTAAAAGTTTAAGAAACTTACAGAACTATTCCTCTATGTCATCTTTTTTTATTTCTTCGGGATATGGTATGCGCGATTTGTATTCTTTGATTACTGGTTTTAGTTTTACCTCAACCTTACCTTCTTCTACCACACTCATTTCTCTTAAATTGGGCTCATCTAACCATTATTGTCTTGATCTATTATGGCTTGAATTTTCTCCCTTGGGTTAGTCTTGGTGTTGCTCGGTAGTCTTCCCTGTGGTCTTTTAGAGATCTGCTTAGCAAGTTGCCCTATTTGATCCTTGAGCTTCTATGACAATACTTCAAGTTTTGTTTCTACCTTTTGGAAACATGATTCTAAAGCTGCTATGAATTTTGTCAGCATTTCTTCAAGGTTTGGCCTCTTTTCCTGTGGGTAGGGCCGTTGTTGGAAGTTTTGAGATGGTTGTTTCCTTTGATTTCCTTGGCCACCCCATGAGAAATTGGGGTGGTTTTTCCAACCTGGATTATAAGTATTACTATAAGGGTTATTGTTAGATCAAAATTATTACTCATATAGTTCATTTGTTCACTCTCCATGCCCTATCCGTAGGGTGGGTACTCAGGATTCACCACGCCTTCACTTGTGTTGCATTGCATAACTGGATGTGCCTGCGAAGAACTATATAAACCATGAAATTTTTTATGTAGCAACTCTACCTAATTTGATAACGTGGTTACTGCGTTGAGGTTGAAAACTCTAGCTGCTTTGGCTGACATTGTCCTTGTAACTTGTCACTGATAGTTATTCAGTGACATCTCCTCGATAAACTCATAGGCTGCTTTAGGAGTTTTGTTATCCAGAGTTACACCGGCGACTGAATCGATTAGTTGCCTTGTTGAGGGTTCACCCGTTGTAGAAAGTCTGCACCTGTAGCCACAAAGGTAATCCATGGTGTGGACACCTTCTCAACAAATTCTTATATCTCTCTCCATGCGTCGTAAAGTGTCTCTAAATCCATCTGCACAAAAGAAGAGATATCATTCCTTAACTTGGCCATTTTGGCTGACGAAAAATATTTTAATAAAATTTTTAGTCATCTGATGTAATACCCCAAACTCGGCCTAAAAGTTAGGCCCGAATCTGGCATGTCACATTGAAGGAAATTTAAAAGCTAAGTAATTGTTTAGAAAAGTTTTATCAGATTTTTGAACTTCGAGTTCATTGTTTGTTTGAGAAAAATGCGATTTGCTAAATGACCATTTAAAAGTTGTTATTATTTTGAAAAACTATTTTATTATGAAAGTTGAACTTGTGTCGTTGTGTAAACATGATATTTTAGAAAACGATTGCTAATGTTTTAAGAAAACCCCGTATTTATAAGTTTAATAGTTATAAATAAAAACTTAGAGAAAATAAACCAATGGCCTTATTATAAAATATTAACCCAAAATAAATAATCTAAAAGAAAAGGTAAAAATCAAAATTACTAAAGTTCACAAGTAGTATCTCTGATGTATAGCCACCCCCGAGTCTTCCACGGCTCCTAATATTCTATTGCTGGGAATTACATGAAACATTTAATAAAAAGAGGGGGTGAGTTTACAAAAACTCAGTGTGCACAACCCTCATTGGCAAGAACATGCATCACAATAATCCGGGCCAAAGCCCATTACAGTAGCGGTGGCAATTGGGCCTTAGCCCAAAATAGAATCGGTTGAGCCTTAACCCATATATATGTCATAGCAGATAATGTATGCAATGCGATGCAAACCCAGCCCAACCTAATTTTCCATTCTCTACACGCCATCTCGTACCAGCCATCATACCGTGGGGATTTCTACAATCAACCCTCCATCCGCCACACGCCGTCTTGACAGTCATGCTGTCAATTATAATGCCGATCATTATGTGTCCTTAAAATCAAATGTGGCAGAGCCACCGATCACTAAGTGACCTTATAATCAAATGTGGCAGAGCCACCGATCACTAAGTGACCTTATAATCAACACTTCCCCTTTATCATCATATCCATATCCCATGCACAACATATATGTCATAATGAATGCAACATGCTATTATCTATGCAATAGATTATCACATACATCCAAACTCGCAATAAGTTATTTCAGATACGTACCTGGCACTCCTTGCCTTACCCACAAGGGTATTTCGACTGTATACACAGCCATTTCTGGCCTTTCAGCCCATACAATCAATATTACAGTTAAAATAAAGTGTGCGAGGGTTTACACACCATCACGCTAATCAACCCACAAGGGTATAATGGTAATTCTACCTACCGAGGGTATTTTAGTAATTTACCTACCAAGGGTAATTTGGTAATTCTACTCATAACTAATCCATGTATGCAGTGCATCTCGAACATAACCAATCATACAATTAACAAAGACAATATTAGTACTACCATGAGGGTACAACGGTCATTTGTCGTTTAGGGGTAAAACGATAATTACACACTAAGGGTATTTTGGTAATTTTACAAACAAGGGTATTTTGATAATTTTGCAAACTAGGGGTATTTTGGTAATTTCACAAACCAAGGGTATTTTGGCAATTTTATAAACTAGGGGCATTTTGGTAATTTTACAAACCAGGGGTATTCCAATAATTTACAAACCAAGGGTATTTTGGTAATTTTACAAATCAGGGTGTTAACGACCCAACAGAAGGTCCACTGTCGCCTCGAACGACTTAAGTATTCTAAACAAAGATAATGATGTGGATGGGTCTAAGGCCTATTTTCGGCCCAAGTAGGCCCACACACTCATATGGCCCATTTAGCCCAAACCTAGCCACATATATGAGATTCACATAGTCCAGTTCACTATCTACTACTCAATCATACAATTTACTCTTGTGGGCCCTCGGGCCCATTGGGCCCACTTGGCCCCTATCGAGCCACTGTGGCCCAACAGCCCACACCCAGAAGAACACTACTAGTGGCCTCAACTATCGTGTTGAAGCCCCACACGCGCTCGCACGCTCGTGTGGCTACCATCGCCGTGTGACCGGCTTATCGGCATTTGTTGCTCTACAACTATAGTAGAGAGAGTACACACTTGATAGGAATCTGAAGCTGCTAAACCGCGCTCCGAGCACTACTATGCCCAACGCCAACAGGTATGCTCCTTCTCCTCCTAGGAAGCTCTATATATAGCTAGCTTCTTACCTTCCTTCTTTATATCTTTTTGATGTGGGATCCCTCCATCAGTAGAGTTTAAATCCAAATAAAACTCTTGCCGTCCAAACCGCAAAATAAATACTCCATTGCTTTCCATGAGATTCGAACCCAGGCTCCCTTGCACCCTTAATGATGCCTTGCCACTAGACCACTCTCTTTCTTGTGTCTAAAACCATGCGCAACTAAATATAACACTATGGCAAAATTCTAGAGTCCATTTAAAAAGAAAACCAAAATGCAAAAGCCAAAACTTGAACCTTGGACCTCCTTCCTTCCTTGTGGCGTCATCCCCTTGCTCCTTAAGTGGTGTCACTTTACCCCTACACCACAAGCTCTTCTTGTGTCTTTTTGTCCACATTTTATTCTTAAAGCCTACCTACTAACTCTCAGGGTTTTTTTCACCTAAAACCAAAATTTCTCTAAAGCCAAAGTTTGAACCTGGGACTTCATAGAAGCCCTCTAACCTACTAGATCCAACTTGCATTAAAGCCGTTCTCTTATTCCCAAGAATTTTAAACGCTCCTACGCATAAGGCCCAATGGGCCCAATCTTACTAGGCCCAACTTTGGGATGTTACATCTAATCCCATGTAGTGCTTAATCCTCGTGGAAGAGAATGCAACCATTGTTTGGCTTTATTCCTTAAAGAAGAGGGAAATAATCGAAGATGAATGGCATCATCAGAAACACCATTTATTTTGAAGGTATCACAGAAATTTAGAAAATTTGCTAAGTGTGTGTTAGGATCCTCATCCTGCAAACCATCAAACTGAACAAACTATTGTATCATTTGTATAGTGTTAGGTTTTAGTGCAATAGTAGGCCAAACAATACTTGACTCAGTTCCTGTTAAACTAGGTTTAGCATAATCATACATAGTATGCGGAGCGTGATGTTCGGCCACCTCTGGAGGTGGCGATTATTTTCAGCCATCTCTTCTGTAGTATTAATTTTGGCATCTTACTCTCCTTCTATATAGTTTAAGCTTCGCCTTATCTCTCTGTGAGTTCTGCGAACGGTATCTTCAATATCACTGTCATAAAGTAGGGGTCCTGTCAGGTTCCTTCTAGTCATAAACTAGAGGTACCTGAAAGGAACAAAAGAAAGAAATTAGCAAAAATTTTAAAAAATGAAAATAAATTTTAATAAAAAAATTGGCTATAGTAATAAAAATAAAGCTTTCTTAATATTTTAGTTCCTCGGCAACGGTACCAAAAACTTGATTGTTGTTTTGTTGAGTCTTAAAATTTATATAAATAATGATAGAACCTGGAAAGTAAATAAGACAACGATGGAGGCAAGCGCACCTATCGAACTGTATTATAGTTTAGGCAAGACTGGAATATCGAATCCCAAAGGAACCAAAAGTACTAATAATAACTCTTTTTTTATTATCTAGCCTAAAAATTAAAGGAATTTGTTGTTTAATCTAATTTAACTAACTACTAAACTAAAGACTCTAAGACAAAGAAGAATGAAATTTGGAAAATAACTTGAGGAAAAACCAATTGATTGAGACGACACCTAAGGAAGAATCCACCTAGACTTCACTTGTTATCTAACTCTGAACCAGACGATTTATTCACTTGACTTGATCCGTAAGATTCCCTAACATATATTAATCCGTCTCTCGAGGCGACTAACGTCTAACCCTAGGTTGATTAATTGAAATCTCTTTCTAATTAAAACCCCTAGAATCACATTAACTCGATCTATGGACTCCCATATTAGGTTTCACCCTAATCCGGCAAAATCTTGTCACCCTATCTCTAGGCGCGCGATCAACTCTGCTTAATTATGCTAGATCTACTCTTAGGCAGGGACTTTTTCTCCTCCACATAAGAACATCATATTTTAATTAATATCCCAGAATTATCAACACAAGAATTAAGGACACATAATTAAGAACAAGTTAAATATTTATCATATAGTTCAACAAACGATAACAAGATTCATCTTAGGTTTCACCCCCCTTAGGTATCTGAGGGTTTAGTTCATAACAATAAAAGAAAACATCTCAAAAGAAAACATCTCAAAAGAAAAGATAAAACAAAACATAAGAAATCCCTAAAACCCCCTAAAGGAATTGAATGAGAGATCCTCCGTCTTGAGTATAATTCTGGCTTCTTGAGATGAATCAACTGGCTATCTTCTAGTAAATCTCCACAAATCGCCTCCTTGGCCTAGCTGGACGCCCCCTGACTAAAGCCCTAAGTTCCCCCCTTTTAGGTTATACTTAGGGTGTTTATATAGGCTTCAGAATATGTTTATTGGCCCCTAAATATCCTAATCCGAGTGAAACTTCTTTTTGTCACGATAGGGACACGCCCATGGCACACGCCCGTGTGAATTGATTTCAGACTGTGGTCGAGTCTGTTGGAGAGACAAGCCCATGTGTTTCGGGGTCCTGGCCGTGTTAGAGTAAATTAAGTAGGCACGACCGTTTGGTCTTGGGCCTAGGCCGTGTCGATTATCATTTTGACCCAATTTGGTCCGTTTTAGGCCCATTTCTCGTTTTTTTCATCCTCTGGTGCTCTCCTGAGTATAAAACATGAAAGCAAAGGATTAAGAGCACCAAATTACATAATTCAAGGCTTAAATAATCCAAAAGTATGCTAAACGTGGGCCTAAAATATGTTACTTTTATAGTTTACCAGACGTATTTACTGAGCCTTACAAGCTCACGCTCATACTCTATTACTGACATTTTACCTTGCTTCAATTCCAAGAATTCATTCTTTTTCTGATCGATGAATCTCTAACTAATGTACTTCTTCTTGGATTCTGACCCTTTCCCTTGGTACAACCGACACAAGGGTATTCCACCATTGATGTGCAGAATCTCTAAAGAGAGAACTACACACTTTATGCACTCTTTGGGTGTGCACGATAGTTCATCAAATACCCTTATGGTATTTTCAAGCCAAAAATTTGCCCTTTCCGGATCATCATCTTTACTAGCCCAGTATTCTTCAGCTCCTTGCTTCCAAATTTTATCACCGGAGGCTTTTCTCTTCTTACCACTCCTACCACTTGAGGGGCTATAAGGGTAGGCTAAGAATAGGCAGAGGTGGAGGGGGTGGTGTATTCGGGTTCGTGCGAAAAACTCTGTATACCAAGCATTCATCATGTGGAGAAAGGCCTCCCTAGCCTCTTCTCCTCATCTCTGAATTATTGTCGTGAGTCTATTCTCATTTTCGCTCGGCACAATTGGTTCAATGGGAGCCGGCTCTTTTGGGATCCATTTACTATATGAAATAAAATTTAAGTTGTCACACTATCAATATATAAATACTTTTATGTACGGCATGTATAGCTAGACTCATACTTACACTATGTTAGTCCTAGAATTGACTAAATTGTAGCTCTGATACCACTAAATGTAACACCCGTTTCCCGTGTCTGATGCAAGGACAAGATACGAGGCATTACTGTACTTGAATTTACTTAAACATGTATTATTGGGCTATAAAATTTCTTTCCATCTTAAAACTTTTATTTCTTACTAATAACATACTTTGCATCAGCGTTCGAGGCCTTAAACGTACATACGGAAGGTTTCGGGATTCATCCGGGAACTTTGGCACTCCTTGAAAATTTTTGCCTAAACATGGGCCACACGACCGTGTTGTCCAAGGGACATGCCAGTATGCCCCTAAGACGTGCCCGTGTTTGACAACCATGGTCGACACTAACTTATTTCACACGACTGAGCACAAGCCCGTGTCTATAACCCTTGTCCTTCGCACAGCCTTGACAAGCCCGTGTCCTTTACTCGTGGAGCTCTTTGTTTATGACGTCATCATAATCTTAATAACACATGGCCATGGCACACGCCCGTGTGCTGGCTTGTGTGACAAATTGTATTTTTGTAAATAAATGCAGGGGACACACAACCTATCAACACACCCATGTGGCTGACCATGTGTCATACACGGCCTAGACACACGTCTGTGTGTTTACCCGTGTGGACAATTATAGGGCTCTTTTCCAAGCCAATTGCCACCCAGAAACATAAACACACTTATACTATCTTAAACAACTCAATTATTCCATCCATTGCATAAACTTAAATGCATAAACTTATCATCATGGAAGGGTATCTAACTTAACAAATATTGAGCAATCTCTAATTGCCATATACAAAAGAATGTATAATCTTAATAACCAAGCCTTTAGCTCACAATATGTCATGACCAAAATGATCAAACTCCTATACATGCCATACTCAAAATTAATTAACTTTACTATACCAAATTAGTGGATGATAGTGTGATCCGAGCTACGACCTCTATGATCCCCGAGCTAACTTGGCGAATCTAAATGGAAAAAGGAAAGGAGAGAGGTAAGCATATCGCTTAGTAAGTTTGTTGATCATGTCTGAGAGTTTTAGTATTTATGTAATGAATGATCGAGCCTAGAAACTAACTATCACCACCATTAAGGAAAGCGTACCTATCGAACAATAGTATAGCTTAGTGGCAAGACCAGAATGTCGAACCCAAGGGAACCAAAAGTACTAGTACTGACTTTCATTTTATTATCTAGCCTAAGGTAAAAAGGATTGATGCTTATCTAACTAATTCATAAACTAAGGATGCCAAGACATAGAGAATGAATTGGGAAAATACTTTTGAGAAAACCAATTGATTAAGATATACCCGAAGAAGAATCCACCTAGACTTCACTTGTTATTTAACTCTGAACCAGATGATTTATTCACTTAACTTGATCCGTAGGATTCTCAAATTTATATTAATACCTCTTTCGAGGCTACTAACGTCTAACTCTAGGTTGATTAATTGAAATCTCTTTCTAATTAAAACCCTTAGTGTTGCATTAACTCGATTTATGGACTCTCATATTAGGTTTAACCCTAATCCGGTAGATTTTTGTTATCCTATCTCTAGGAGTGCAATCAACTCTACTTAATTATGCTAGATCTACTCTTAAACAGGGACTTTTGCTCCTATGAATAAACACATCAATACTTGAATCAACATCCCGAAATATTAAAGCAAGAATTAAGAACACATAATTAAGAACAAATCAAGTATTTATCATATAGTTTAGAAAACAATACAAGATCCGTCTTAGGTTTCATCCCCCTCAGGTATTTGAGGGGTTTAGTTCATTTTTATAAAAGAATACATCTTAGAAGAAATTAAATAACAAAACATAAAGAAAAACCCTAAAACCCTGAAGGAAATTGAAGGGAAAATCCTCAGTCTTGAGTGTGACTCTGGCTTCTGAGATGGATCAACTGGCTTTCTTCGAGTAATTCCCTATATTTAGCCCTCTCTAGCTTCGCTCCTCATCAACAGCCCTAATAGAAGCCTTCTGTCGAACTCCTCTTTTAGGTTGTCGTCTAGGGTGTTTATATAAGCTTTTGGGATGCCTTACTTGGCCCACAAGTATCCAATTCTGAGTGGAATTAAAATGGGTCACTGCAGGGACACGCCTATGTGAAACGTCCGTATGAATAGAGCCTAGGGCCATGTTCAAGTCTGCTAAAGTGGCACGATCGTGTGGTTTACCCGTGTGGTGAACTTCAGGCCGTGTTGATTTCTTACTTTGGCCAATTTTCTCTGTTTTTGGCCTGTTTCTCATTCTTTTCATCCTCCTATGCTCTCCTAAGTATAAAACGTGAAATTAAAGGATTAGGAGCATCAAATTCCACAATTCAAGGTATAATTCATCTAAAAGTATGCCAAATGTGGGATTAAAATATGTATATATTACGGTTTATCAAATATCCCCATAATTAAGCATTTGCTTGTCCTCAAGCAAAATCCTCAACTCACAATTAAAATTCATTATTCTCAACTTATAACTCTTATCAATAATGTTTCGAAAGGTAATCATACATTGAGAATTCAACTAAAAGAACATCAAAGTTTCAAACAATCCAAGTTAAACATTTTATTCATGGAAAAACACAGGTATTCCCCCTTATCTAAGTAATCACCATTGATTTAAAATATCACAGAGTTAACATCATCACTAAGGATTCATTCAAATCACTCAAAATGTTTAAGGGACAATAAATTAAGCACTTAATAGTCAACATGAAAAGTTATTACCATAGGCTTGCATGAAAATCAAATCTCCACCACTATAAATTGAGATGATACATCGATCAAAAGGTCTTTAAAAAGGGTTGTAATGTGGCTTGGGTTTAAGGTGTGGATAAAGGCTGAATTAAAAGGTTAAAATTGAGATCGAATTGACAAATTTCCTAACTAGAAAAATATACTAATACTGAATAATTATAATAAACACGAGCTTTTTCTCAAGATGTGAAATTAATTGCTTAAGCTTAAATAACATAGAACTAATAATGAGTATACTTTCAATTTTTTTAGGTACAAATCAAGTACAATAATAATTTAACAACTGAAATGGAAAACATAGTTAGGCAACTTCTCAAATCAAATTTCGATAAAAAGGTTAATACAATAGGAAAAATTCTTAATGAATCAAAAAGAGTAAGTCTTGGGTTAATATTAAGGGTGAATCAATGAATGGTTTATTAGGATCAAAGGGGTTCACTAAAGGTTAATTATGAAGGTAGGTGCCTTTATCATCTCAGAATATCAAATCAAAAGTGTGGTCTTGACATGCATAATCGAAGCAAGTTCGAAAATAAAAAATCAATATTGACTCACTCAAAGCAACAATAAAAGTGAGCAAGAAAACAAAATGCTCTCAAAGGCTCAAGATCTCATAGAAATTATGGTTTTTGATGTCAACCCTGTGAACTTCGAACTTCAAGATAATACCTAAACATGGGAAAACAAGCTAGCAAATTTTTAATTTTCAAAAATCAACTTTCATGCTTGATTCTCTAAAGCCTTCAAATTTAAAAAAATCAATGCACAATTGCCTATGTTTTAATTCAAGACATATCAATAAAAATCATAAATCAATCATAATTTGTTCTAATAGTGATATGAGAAAGAAAAGACAAAATTCAGGGAATTAAAAATAATGTAAAAAATTAGGAACTTTTTTGAATAAAATTCACCCCCCACACTTAAGATGTACATTGCCCACAAAGTACAAAAATGTATGATAACAATATAGTTAGAAATCATAAGAGAGGGAGTGAAATGAAACTTCCTAAATTTTGGATAGAGTCAAAGAGAAGAAACAGGGGAAATTCGGGCTGAGTTGGATGAGGGTATTCCGGTGGAGGTGGATACTAGGGTCGTGGTGTGGTGATTCCCTAGCAGCCTTTTGAACCTAAATCAAAGAAAACAAAATATTATAATATAAATTAAGCATAAGAAATATAAAGAGAAGGAAAATAAAGGAGAAGAGAAACGAAAAAGAAAAAATAGATGGACTCAAAGGTCCTTGTCCTGTTGATTTGATGAAGCGGCCAGCATGAACTTATGTAGGTCGGTCTCACACAAGGAGACTATGCTAGGGTCCTTTCGCTTCTTCAACATGGAGATGGTGGTTTTGAGGAAGAATGAGGGAAATGGGAAGAGGAACAATGGAAGGATAAAGGTAACAGAGAGGAAGAGGGTTGTGGTAGTTGAAAAATAATTTGGGGAGAATGTGAGAAGAAGAGGGGTTTTAAATAGAGTCAGGGATCTGGTTGCTGCCCATGCCCTATACCATGGGCGTGTTGGGTCACACGACCATGTTGTGCTTCGTTCGTTTATCCCACACCTTTGTAGTGGTCACCACACCCATGTTGATAAATTAGTGTCGACCACGGCCGTATTGCATGCTCGTGGCATTTTATCGTCGCCTGTGGTTTGGAGATATTTTTTCCTTGGTTCGTATAATATCTGCCACATCGGTTTGTAAATCTGGGGGGTCCACACGGCCACGGCCATGCCCGTGTGTAAGGCCGTGTGGTAGGGAAATCTTCACTTATTAATCAAGTTAACTTTTAGTTAGGTACTAAAAATTGAAAATATGGACATTAATGGGATTAGTACTCGGGTTGCCTCCTGAGAAGTGCTTGTTTATAGTCTTAAGCTATACTTACCTCTCATTCGCACATTCACGGTGGTTTGAGGGTTGAAACTCCTCTCCCCTGCTATTAGTTTTATGATCATTATATAGTTCGAGTCGAGTAGTGTTTACCTTAAAAGTGCTGAATTTAGGATTAGTTACCTCGACTATTCTATATGGGAAGATATTCAGTACCTCAAAAGGGATTTCTTCGCTTGAATCAAGGTCTAAAGTGGCGATCCGTGGGTCTATTTTATTCAACAATACATAATCTTCGATCTTAAATTGGTTTAGCTTATGGTGTTGCCTAAGTGTTGCTTCGTGTCTTCCTAATTTCTCTTTGAAATGCGCCTTCCAATCGTCTAGTTCATCGATCTGAAGCCTCTATTCCACATGAGTTATTTCCTTGTTGGCATGAGGTCTAGGATCTGGCTCAGTTGTGTAGTTCCGTGGTGCTTCCTAAAAAGAAGGTTTAACCGAATGGTCATTAATAGAATTTATGTTCTCACCTTTATTACTTGATATCCTAGTTGAGTCGAGGGCATGAAGAGTGATCGTTTCATCACCTACACGAAGTATAAGTTCTCCTGTACCAACATCAATTTTAGTTCTAGAAGTTACTAAAAAGGGTCTTCCAAAAATGAAAGGAATATTATTGTCCTCATCCATGTTTAAAACAACAAAGTCTATTTGGAATATAAATTTATCAATTTTCACGAGTACATCTTCAATTATACCCCTAGGAATTCTAATTGTTTTATCAGCTAATTGAATGCTCATCCTAGTTTGTTTGGGTTTCCCAAGACCTAGCTGTTTAAACATTTTATAAGGCATAGCGTTTATGCTCGCCCCTAGATCAACTAAGGCGTTATTAACATATAAGCTACCAATTAAGCTTGGAATTATAAAACTCCCTAGATCTTTTAACTTTTATGGTAGTTTATTTTGTAAAATTGTTGAGCGCGCTACATTTAGCTCCATATGCGACGAATCGTCTAACCTCCATTTGTTTGTTAGAAGCTCTTTAAAAATTTCCTTGAATTGGGTATCTATGAAAGAGCTTCAAAAAAGGGTAAGTTAATATGTAATTTCTTTAGAAGTTTAAGAAATTTACTGAATTGTTCATCTGTGAGGTATTTCTTTGTTGCATTGGGGTATGGCACACGAGGTTGGTACTCTTTAATGACAGGTTATGTATCGTGGCTTACCTTAACCTTACCTTGTGGACCACAGGTTCTTGTCTTGGTTCAGATTCAGATTTTGCTAACCCTTCTTCATCGCATGCTGTGATGGCGTGAAGTTGCTCCCTTGGGTTAGGTTCAGTGTTGCTTGGCAAGCTACCTTGTGGTCATTTTGAGATCAGCTTAGCAAGTTGACCTAGTTGGTTTTTGATCCCTTCAATCGATGCTTGCTGGTTTTTGAGGGTTGTTTCATTGTTCTGGAAGCGTGTTTTTGACACCGCGATAAATTTCGTAAGCATCTCTTCGAGGTTTGACTTTTTCTCTTGTGGGTAGGGTTGTTGTTGGAAGCCTAGAGGGGGTTGTTTTCTTTTATTTCCTTGACCACCCCATGAGAAATTGGGGTGGTTCCTCCAACCTGGATTATAAGTATTACTATAAGGGTTGTTTTGAAGTCTAGAATTATTACCCATACAGTGAACTTGTTCGTTTCCAGCACTCGAATTGTAAGGTGGATATTCTGTATTGCTCATCCCTCCTCCATTCATATCGCACTGCATTACTGGATGTACCTGCGAAGAACTACACAAACCATCAATCTTTGTATTCAAAAGCTCTACCTGGTTTGATAGTATAGTGACTATGTCGAGGTTGAAAACACTGACAGCTTTTGTCGGCTTTGTCCTCATAACTTGCCACTGATAGTTATTCAGTGACATCTCTTCAATAAATTCATAAGCCGCTTCAGGGGTTTTGTTATTTAGGTTCCACCGGTGGCTGCATCAATAAGCTGCCTAGTTGAGGGTTTACACCGTTATAGAAGGTTTGAACATATAGCCATAATGGTAGCCCATGATGAGGGCGCCTTCTTAGTAAATCATTATATCTCTCTTATGCATCGTAAAGTGTCTCTAGATCCATCTACAGAAAAGAAGAAATATCATTCCTCAACATAGCCATTTTAGCCGGCAAAAAATATTTTAATAAGAACTTTTCGGTCATTTGTTACCATGTGGTGATTGATCATCATGGTAATGAGTTCAACCACTGTTTAGTTTGTTCCTCAATGAAAAGGGAAAAAACTAAAGCCGAATGTTATCATCAGAAATGCTATTAATTTTAAACATATCGCATAATTCCAAAAAGTCCGTTAAGTGTGTGTTAGGATCCTCATCCTGCAAGCCATCAAACTAAACAAACTGTTGTATCATCTGTATAGTGTTAGGTTTTAATTTGAAATTATTTGCAGCAATAATAGGTCTAACAATACTTGATTTAGTATAGGCTAAACTAGGCTTAGCATAATCATACATAGTACGAGGTGCAAGATTTTGATTCACCAGATTTGCGACAACCATAGGAGGTAGCAGATTGTTATCAGGCATCTCTTCGGTAGTATTGGTTTCGTCTTTTTGCTCTTTTTCTATGTCATGTAGGCTTCCCTTATTTCTCTTTAGTTTCTGTGGACTGTACTTTCAATTTCACTGTCAATAACCAAGGGTCCTGACGGGTTCCTTCTAGTCATAAACTAGAATTACCTGCCAGAAGCAAGTAAAGTAAAATTAGCAAAGTTAATAATAAAATAAAAATAAATTGCAAAGAAAAGTAAGAATGGCTAAAGTAATAAAAATTTAGTTTTCCTAATATCTTAGTTCCCCGGCAACGGTGCCAAAAACTTGATCATGTCCGAGAGTTTTAATATTTATGTAATGAATGATCGTGCCTAGAAACTAACTATCACCACGATTAAGGTAAGCGCACCTATCGAACAGTAGTATAGCTTAGTGCAAGACCGGATTATCGAACCTAAGGGAACCAAAAGTACTACTACTGACTTTGTTTTTATTATCTAGCCTAAAATAAAGAGGATTGATGGTTATCTAACTAATTCCTAAACTAAAGATGCCAAGACACAGAGAATGAATTGGGAAAATACTTTTGTCAAAACCAATTGATTAAGACAATACCCGAGGAAGAATCCACCTAGACTTCAGTTGTTATTTAACTCTGAACCAGACGATTTATTCACTTGACTTTGATCCGTAGGATTCCAATTTATATTAATACCTCTTTCGACGTTACTAACGTCTAACCCTAGGATCATTAATTGAAAACTCTTTCTAATTAAAACCCCTAGTGTTGCATTAACTCGATCTATAGACTCCCATATTAGGTTTGACCCTAATCCGGTAGATTTTCGTCATCCTATCTCCAGGAGTACGATCAACTCCGCTTAATTATGCTAGATCTACTCTTAAATAGGGACTTTTTCTTATCTGAATAAGCACATCAATACTTGAATCAATATCTTGAAATATTAAAGAAAAAACTAAGAACACATAATTAAGAACAAATCAAGTATTTCTCATACAGTTTAGAAAATAATAACAAGATCCATCTTAGGTTTCATCCCCCTCAAGTATTTGAGGGGTTTAGTTCATGTTTATAAAAGAATACATCTCAGAAGAAATTAAATAACAAAACATAAAGAAAAATCCTAAAACCCCTAAAGGAAATTGAAGGGAAAATCCTCAGTCATGAGTGTGACTCTGACTTCTGAGAAGGATCAACTGGCTTTCTTCGAGTAATTCCCTACATTTAGCCCTCTCTGGCTTCTCTCCTCGTCAACAGCTCTAATAGAAGCCTTCTGTCGAACTCCTATTTTAGGTTTCCCTCTAGGGTGTTTATATAGGTTATCGGGATGCCTTACTTTGCTCACAAGTATCCTATTCCGAATGGAATTAAAATGGGTCACAGTAAGGACACGCCCGTGTGAAACGCCCGTGTGAATCGAGCCCAGGGCCGTGTTCAAGTCTGCTAAAGTGGCACGATCATGTGGTTTACCCGTGTGGTGAACTCCAGGCCATGTTGATTTTTTACTTTGGGCCATTTTCCCTGTTTTTGGCCTATTTCTCATTCCTTGCATCCTCCTATGCTCTCCTAAGTATAAAACATGAAATTAAAGGATTAGGAGCATCAAATTTCACAATTCAAGGGATAAATCATCCAAAATTATGCCAAATGTGGGATTAAAATATGTATACGGTTTATCATTTGCATTGGGATTTAACAAAGCAATATAATAGCTTATAATTAAACTCATCCATCATAAGACTAAAGCAATATAAATCTCAAGTGCTTGAACTTACTTACTCTTTCTCATCACTTACCACATTATAATTTCATACTTGTAATTAAATTAGGATACCTATATCACTTAATCACATAGATTAGCACTTTTGCTAATATAACATGAACATCAAATCATTTTCTTCCTTAACTTAGGTAGAATTCTTTATCATTCTTGAATAACTTAACTTGCATTGTTTTGCTTACTTAGCTTTCTTGTTACTTCTTTCATACTTGTCTCTTTTGCCCGTTGAATTACTCAGAATGTCGAAGGATACTCAATCTCGTCAAACATGTATCTCGATGCCAATGCCATATCCCATATATGGTCTTACATGGGATCGCCTTATGATACCGATGCCATATCCCAAATATGGTCTTACACGGGATTCTTTAGCTTGATGTTGATGCCATGTCCCAGACATGGTCTTATATGATATCTTCTTTATATGTTTTTTTTTTTTTTGGAACTTATCATTGCCATGTCTTGACATGGTCTTACGTGGTATCCTTGCCTTATGAATTCACCTATGCCATGCCTTGGCATGGACTTACATGGGATCCCTGCCTTATAATAACTTATCAATGCCATGTCTTGACATGGACTTACATGATATCCCTGCCTTATTCGATGCTGATGCCATGTCCCAGACATGGTCTTATACAGGATCTACGTTCAGTGCCAATGCCATGTCCCAGACATGGTCTTACATGGGACCTACATTCCTTTATGTCGATGCCATGTCCCAGACATGGTCTTACACGGGCTTTCCTTGTCTCAAGTTATGACAAAGGTATCCTCGTTATTCCGAATCTTCAACCCGGACTTTCACTCATTTATTCTCATTGATTTCCTTATTAGGCATTGTCAATCAACTTTATGATAATAATGTACATTGTACGACATAGTAAGTAATTTAATTGTAAAAGTAATATGTAGCTTTAAATTCATATAAACTTACCTTAGTACTCCAAAATAGATATAGATGTGCAATTAAGTCCACAACTTTGTTCTTGCCTCAGTTTCGGTCCGGGCTTCGTGTTTCTTGATCTATAATAACAATTTAACTTGTTTAATACTTAAATTGACTAAATTGACTCATAAATCATACCTTGGAAAAATAACATTTTCCCCCTAAACTTTCTCAAAATTACACTTTTGCCCCTAGGCTCGTAAAATAATTTTCATTCAACTTTCTTGCAATTCAAGCCTAGCCGAATCATATTCTCAACTATAGCAACTTTCATTTTGTTTTACTATTTTCCCCATATATGACCATTTTTATAACTTTTACAATTTGGTCCTTTTATGGATTTTTCATGAAAATCACTTAGGAAAAGATGTTTATCCTACATCAAACTTTCTTAATCTTCCATAAAACATCAAAATACTTGCATGTCATACATGGGTAATTTTTTTGAACATAAACCCTACCTCAAATTATAGCTAGAAATAGCTAAACCGAGCTACGAGGATTTCAAATATACGAAGAACATTAAAAATGGGGCTAGGATGCACTTACTATCAAGCTTGGAAGATGAAGAAAACCTAGCTATGGTTCCCTTGTAATTTTCGGCCAAGAAGGAAGAAGATGACATGATTTTGGCTTATTTTTCCCTTTTTAATTCTTTAATTTACCAATATGACAAAAATGTCCTTAAAGATTATTTCATGAGAATTTTCCTTCCCATGTCCATTTTTATCCATCTTATTATTTAATGGTCTAATTATTAAATAAGGACCTCTAATAATTTTTATAATTCTATTTCATACTTAAACCTTCTATAATCTCATATTTTCTAATCCTTGCAATTTAGTCCTAATGGACAATTTGTTCACTAATTAATAAAAATCCTTCCTGAAATTTTCACACAACCATGCAAATACCTCATAAGCCTTATAAAATCATTTAAACACATATTTATTCTTCAAATTTGTGGTCTCGCACCACTATTCCGACTAGGCCCTAAGTTAGGCTATTACAATTAGAGCAAATTTCGACATCAAACCCTCCAAGTGATGAAGAGGGGGTGAATACTTAGCTTTGCTAGAAGCTAATTAAAGGGGATTTAATCCGCAATCCTGCTTTGAATCTTTGGAGTTAGAGAAAAAGGATTATGCCTAACCAAAAGCGTGAATCGAGGACCCACGTAAATTAGAACTAAAGGTACTTCCCTTACATTTAAAATACGTTTATTTAGGTAACACTTCTACTTTGCCTGTGATTGTTTCAGCAGAATTAATCGAAGAGCAAGAAGACAAACTCATCCTAGTGTTGAAATAATTCAATAAGGCTATCAGATGGACCATTTCTGATATTCATGGCATTAGTCCATCTGTATGCATGCATAAGATCATCCAAGAAGTTG
This sequence comes from Gossypium rotundifolium, assembly GCA_025506655.1. NCBI lineage: Eukaryota > Viridiplantae > Streptophyta > Magnoliopsida > Malvales > Malvaceae > Gossypium > Gossypium rotundifolium. The sequence goes on along the minus strand of CP106731.1, from coordinate 68,481,870 downwards.
GCGAGAAAGGGAAGATTGATGGACAACGAAGATTGAATCCCATCATGGAGGACGCGGTAAAGAAAAAAGTCATCAAGTGGTTAGATGCAGGTATAATTTACCCCATCTCAGATAGTTTGTGGGTAAGTCCGGTCCAGTGCGTACCAAAGAAATGAGGTATTACGGTCATAGAGAATGAAAACAATGAGTTAATACCAACCAGAACGGTTATAGGATAGAGAATTTGCATCGATTATCGAAAGCTGAACAAGGCAACAAGGATCATTTTCCTTTACCGTTCTTGGACCAGATGCTAGATAGACTCACAGGGCAAGACTATTATTATTTTTTAGATAGATACTCTAGATATAATTAGATCACAGTAGCTTCAAAAGATCAACACAAAATAATGTTCACATGCCCGTTCGATACATTTGCATTTAGACGCATGCCATTTGGTTTATGTAATGCACCTACTACATTTCAAAAATGTATGATGTCTACTTTTACTGACATGGTTGAGAAATACTTGGAAGTGTTTATGGATGATTTTTCAGTATTTGGAGATACGTATGATGATTGTCTAGCCAAGGTGCTAAGGCAATGCAAAAAAACAAAACTCATACTCAACTAGGAAAAGTGTCATTTCATGGTACGATAAGGTAGTGTTTTAGGGCATTGAATAACGAGACATGGAATCGAGGTAGATAAAGAAAAGGTAGATGTTATTGAGAAAGTCCCCCCTCCAACATCTGTAAAAAGTGTGTAACATCCTTAAGTAGGGGATATTGTGTTTGAACTTCTTTGCATGTGTATGGTTGTTGTGTTGTTGTTTGAGGTGTTCTAGAGGCTAGTTATAAGACAAAGGTAGGCCCGATCTGCAGGAAAAATTTTGTTTTAAGTGTTAGCTAAAGGGAGCTGAAGGAGCTAAGGGGTTAAGTATATTTTGTGGGGAAGTTAAGCATAAGAACTACCTTGGTGAAGTGGCAAAGGAGACGCCACTAAGGTGTTTAGAGAATGACGCCACAAGCAGGTGGGAGAACTCAGGTTCGAGCAGCAGAAATTCCATTTTCTGCTTACCATTTTGACGCCAAGGGGGGAGAGTTGTGCTCAGGACAAACTCACGATAAGATGGAGAAGAGGGGATTTAGGAGTTTGACTGATTCAAACTTATTTGAATGATTGGCAAGGAGCGATTCGGGGAGTTTCTTTGAAATCTAAACTCTTGATGGAAGAGGAGTAAACAGTTGGGAAGCTCGATGAGGGGTGCCAAAATTCCTTAGTTAGCTAGGTGACATTTTCGGCTAGCTTAGAAGGGCTTCATTCTTTGTTTTGTGTCAAACCAAAACCACCATAGGCTCTTGTCGCTTTTTTTCCCTCTAAAACATCTAGCCAAACCGACACAAGGACCATTTGGAAACTTTCTTTTTTCTCCTTTAAAATCGAAACCCTCTCTTGAATTCTCTCTTTTCTTTCTCTCATTTTTGCTCAAAGCCGAAAGCATCCCCTTCCCTTTCATCTTTTTCTTTTCTCAAACCTTGTGCCAAAACCCTCTCTTTTTTCCCCTTGCCGAATCTCTTCTCACCCATTACACATCTTTTTTTATTCTCTACATCTATTCTAGCCGAACCTCCTTTATTGCCCTCCACCATTGCCGAAAGTTCTCAAGCTCTTCCTCCCTCACTGTTGGTCGAATATCAATCAAGCCTTGATCTTATTTGGTCTCTTCTTCAATCGATTTTGAAAGGGGATCTCTGGGATTTTGAAGCAATAGATCTAAGCCCTCTCTATTCTCTGTCAATCGAATTCGGTAAGTCAGTGGTAAGGGGTATGCCGATTCAATCTTTCCATTAGATGTTTGAAAAGCCAAAGGCTATTGAGACTAAGCTTTATGGTTGGCCGAATGTAGGGGGAGGATCAGTCTTGCATATTTTGGTGTTGTGATTTGTTTTCGTGAGGCATAAAGGTAAGGGAGGTGTTGTTTATGCGTAATCTCACCCTTCGGGATTTATTGGAATAGCCGAATGGCCTATGTTATTAACCTTAGTGTTGGCCGAATGTAGGGCAAGGAGATCTAGTCGTAGATTGGGTTTTCGGATTCACGTTTGTGTTAGTATGCAGGTGTGTAACTTACACACTTCATAACTTAGTAAATATGTTAATAACCTGAATATGTTAAAAGCCGAAAAACTGTGTGGATCTTGATGTGATACCTTAATGGGTATGAGCAAGGATTCAGCTAAGTCCATTTCGGTATGATTTTGCTATATGGTGTTTAATACTATAATCTATGATATAATTGATGTATGTTTCATATTAAAGCATGATGGTATGATTTGCATAAATATTGCATTATCATGGGTGATATGAGAGGAGGGGGAAGATTTGATATCCGTGTCTTTGGGACACTAGAGGTTTGGCACCTCCAGTGGTTTGGTACCACAGTTGATTTCATGACTTTGTGTCACCAGAGGTTTGGCACCTCATAGCGACTCGTCCCAGTGGCTTAGCACCATAGTGGGTTGGCCCCACATTTGATATTACGGGATTGTCGCCAGTGATTTGGTATCACAATGTAGGTTGGCCCCACAGATGGATTAATCGTGACTTTGGGTCACCAGTGGTTTGGCACCACATTATTATTGGATATCGTGACTTTGGGTCACCAGTGGTTTGGCACCACCAGTGGTTTGGTACCATACGGGATAGAAACAGAGTTGTGGATGGTTAGGTTTGGGTGCATGATATATTTTGCTTGGTTATGATTTGTGTAAGCTTGTTGCATTAACCGGGAGGAGGATTATGCACTGAGTCTTGGTGACTCACCTTCTCCCTTATCTTTTTAGGTGATTCGTAGATCGCGAATGAGGAGCCGGATGGACTCGAGGTGGCCATGCGCTAAACACATTCGATTTTATATGGACTTTGATTTGGGTATTATTTTAAATTTCGCTTTTTATTTGGGTTGTAATAAGGCCTCTAAATTATATTTTTGGAATATTTTACATGCTTTAGATATGACTTCAAATATATTACTTGTTTTGTTTTAACAATCTGATAACGAAAGTTTTCAAAATTTACTTCGTTTTGAGTTTTATAAACGTTACCATCGGGTAATAGCATTTGTGAAATGATAACTAAGATATTTTAATTGATTGCCAAACTCAAGGTTCTTCTCATTTGCAAATGCACACGATTTTTAAATAATTAAGAATAATACATTCGGGTTCTAACAAACATGGATGTTTTCTATCAAACTGAACGGCAAATAAGTTTTCAATGACTTTGTTTTTCTTTTGTCCCTCAAAATGTTTTCCTCTATGACATGCCAGATTCAGTCGTGGTGTGTTGATCGGGTTTGGGGTGTTACATTTTTGGTATCAGAGCCAAGTTCAAAGGCTCAGCTGTGGGCCTGAGGCCCAAAATGTTTTAAGGTGTGGTTTTAAAATGTTCTTGGTTGGAAATATATGGTTCGAGAAGCATGGCACCGAGTCTCCGACACCAATCCGCCCAGGTAAGTACTTCTGACTATTGTGTGAATTATATGTGGGGAAATGGGTATTTCAGGATCGTAGATTAGTAGAATAGGAATTATTGAACCCTAGGAATAGCTTACTCCAACACAAATCGCATAAGACTTAATGATCCACTAAACAAACCTATGAGTACGTCACTGAGCTAATGGTGTGGCAACCATTGTGCGCATGTCTAGGAGTGGATTCAGAGGGGAGCTTGGTATTTAAGCAGTCCTAGTGACTCTCCTCCTCTTCACCCGAATCCTACCCGGTGCGTAGTGACGGTTCATCTTAGCTGAGACGACTTATTCACAAGCTAAAGTTAATAACTAAAACCCAAAAGGGACCAGCCACTTTGTTTCGAAATACTTTAAACCTTAGTTTTGAAATTTACCACAGTACCTTTGATTTGGAAAAAGACCAAATTATCCCTAACTTGTAAAAGTACTAAATTACCCCTGATTTGTAAAATGACCAAAATACCCCCGGATTGCAAAATTACCAAAACACCACCCGATTTTTGGAATTTTTGAAATATCTACGTTTTTAAAGGTTTTTGAATTAACCTTGTGTTATTACTAAAATACCCCGATAGGTTAAATTACGAAAATACCCCCGGGTAGTGAAATGATGAGAATACCCCTACAAGTGGAATGAGGGTAGGAAATTGAACTGAAAACTCTGTGATGATCGAAAGAACCACTACCAAATTTTTCTACATAAAACTTATTCGTGGGTAATCAGTGAAACAGAAGCTAATTCATAAAATTTCATAAGTAGATAAATCGCAACTATAGACATGAGTACTAGGGGACGTGGGCATAATTTATGAGGACGCGGTAGAGGTAGAATAACCGTATCAGAACCAATCAGGTCTAGTCAAGGGTCTGAGAATGAGATACCACCACCACCAACTGCTGGTGTGGAGTACCAGGATCAGACGGGGGATGATGCAGTGTCACAGGCGATGCTGCAAGTGCTGGAAAGAGTAGGCTGGAATAGGTGGGGGTACAGGAGCCCAAAAATATGTATCTGAGTGACTCCGAGCAAATGGAGTCGAGGTATTTTGAGGTGTTTCTGGTGTGGCTCCCAATACGGCTGAGTATTGGTTAGAGGCGACGGAGCGAATTATGGATGACTTGGATCTGACTGCTGTGGAAAAATTGAAAGGGATAGTGTCGCTTCTCCCGAATGAGTCATACCAGTGGTGGCTCATGGTTTGGGATAGTGCAGTAGCGGATGATCTCACTTGGGATTATTCCAAGGCAGCATATCAGAAGAAGTATGTAGGGACCAGTTATATTGATACACAGAGGAAGGCATTTCTAAGGCTGGTTCAGGGGAGTAAGTCTGTATAGGAGTACGAGGCAGAATTTTTAAGGTTGAGCCAGTATGCTAGGGGCATCGTGGCTACAGAACATGAACGATGTGTCAAGTTTGATGATGGGTTGAGAGATGAGCTGAGATTACTGATCGCTCCACAGCAGGAGCGAGAGTTTGCTGTGCTGGTGGAAAAGGCCAAGGTAGCTGAAGGGGTAAAGGAGTCTGAAAGATAGAATCTGGATAGGAATAGACATAAGAGAGGTTTTGGATCATCGGGGTCGGCTGGTAATTCGTAGAAAAGGACTAGGCAGAGTGGGCTGAATCAATCTGGAAGGCCTACTGCTACTAATCAGGGACCAACGCAGTGTAATCGATGTGGGAAATCTCATTGGGAAGGATGTTGGACTGGTGGAAAGGGATGTTTTGAGTGTGGTTCACTGGATCATCGTGTGAGGGACTGTCCACGTAAGCTAGCTAGGATTTAGTCTGAGGGTCAGGGTCGCGCTCAGTTCAGAAATGAGAAACCACCACCGCAGAGGGGTCGTGGTACTGGTAGGGGAGGTAATGGCTCTGGTAGAGGCCGTGGGGTGCCAGGCAGAGGTGCAGGCAACACTGAAGCAAGACAGCCTGGGTTGGTATATGTAGCGAGATGTCGAGAGGAGGGCGACGCACTGGACGTCATAATCGGTACGTTCTTAATTTTTGGATTACCGATATTGCTTTGATTGATGTGGGTTTGACGCGTTCGTATGTTGCTAGTAGCATAATAGAGACCATGAACCTAGACTTTGAAACTACTTCTAGGAGATGATGAATTAGCCCTCTAGGTCACTTTGTAGAAGTAAATAAGTCAGATAGGGATGTACCCTAGAACTCCAAGGGTAGTATTTGTAGTCGATCCGATGGAACTACCATTTGGGAAGTTCGATCTGATTCTTGGGATGGATTGGTGGTGAAGTACCAGGCTAGTTTGGATTGCGCGGCTAAGCACATGGTTTTGAGAACAATTAAGGGTGAAGAAGTGGTGATGATAGGTAATAGAAGAGATTATCTATCCAACGTGGTATCGGCATTGAAGGCTGAGAAGATGGTCAGGAAGGGTTGTGAGGCAATTTTGGTTCGTGTGTGTGCTTTGGAGGCTAAGAAGTCTGCTGTAGAAGATGTCTGAACAGTAAAGGAATTTGCTGATGTATTCCCAGAGGAACTTCTGGGTCTGCCTCCGGATCGGGAAGTTGAATTTGGTATAGATTTGTTACCCGAAACTGCACCAGTATCTATTGCCCCGTATAGATGGCGCCGAAGGAATTGGTAAAGTTGAAGGCTCAGATTCAGGAGTTGTTAGATCGAGGTTTTATCCGGCCAAGTGTTTCGTCTTGGAAAGCACCACTACTCTTTGTCAAAAAGAATGATGGGACAATGCGGATGTGTATAGACTACCGCCAGTTGAATAAGTTGACGATCAAAAACAAGTATCGGTTGCCTAGGATTGACGACTTGTTCGATCAGCTTAAGGGGGCATCAATTTTCTCAAAGATTGATTTAAGGTCTGGGTATCATCAGCTAAAGGTGAAAGAGGCTGATATCCACAAGACGGTGTTTCGTACTCGGTATGGGCATTACGAGTTTCTGGTGATGCCGTTCAGGTTAACCAATACACCGGCGCATTCATGGACTTGATGAATCGGGTGTTTCAACGCAGTACTTGGACCAATTTGTCGTAGTATTTATAGACAACATATTGGTGTACTCAAGGACGGAGGAGGATCATGATGCGCATTTATGAGTAGTGTTGCATATACTGAGGGAAAAGCAGTTATTTGCCAAGTTTAGTAAGTGTGAGTTTTGGCTTAGGGAAGTGACTTTCTTTGGTCACGTAGTGTCCGCTGAAGGGATTAGAGTGGACCCTCGCAAGATTGAGGCAGTGTTGGATTGGAAATCGCCTAGGTCGGTTGCAAAAATCTGGAGTTTTCTAGGTCTGGCAGGGTATTACCGGAGATTTGTGGAAGGATTTTCTCTGATTGCGACACCATTGACCAAGCTATTGGGGAAGGGAGTTCCATTTGTGTGGTCGGAGAAACAGCAGGAAAGTTTCGACAAGTTGAGGAAGATTTTGATGGAAGCTCCGGTTCTAGTACAGCTTGAGGAAGGAAAGGTATTCATGGTCTATTGCGATGCATCGCATACTGGATTGGGATGTGTGCTGATGCAGGAAAGGAATGTGGTGGCATATGCGTCTCGACAGCTGAGACCGCATGAGGTTAACTATCCGACACATGACTTGGAGTTAGCTGCAATGGTTTTCGCCTTGAAAGTATGGATATACTATTTGTACGGAGAGAAGTTGATAGTTTACACAGATCACAAGAGTCGATGTATCTTCTGACTCAGAAGGATTTGAACTTAAGACAGCGCAGATAGATTGAACTATTAAAGGACTACGACTGCTCGATTGAGTATCATCCGGGCAAGGCTAACGTGATAGCAGACGCATTGAGCCGTAAGGTGGTAGCGACTTAAGAGCGATGTTTGCTCGCCTTAGCTTGTATGACGATGGGAGTCTTTTGGCGAAATTACAGGTTAGGCAGAATTGCATTGAGCAGATCAAGGAGAAACAATTAGCGGATGAGGGCTTGAATGCTCGGAGGTTGCAAGTTCAGAATGGTGGTGTAGAGGGTTATAGTGTGTCCAGTGATGGAGTATTATGTTTCTAAGGGAGAGCTTGTATGCCAAAGAATGTTGAGTTAAGGCAAAGGATTCTTCAGATTTACATAGTAGCCCATACGCTATGCATCTTGAGGTAGCAAGATGTACCAGATCTCATGAGCGATTCTGTGGCTGTAATGCGGGAAGTGACCGAGTTTGTGGGTAAGTGTCTGACATGTTAGCAGGTCAAAGTCGAGCATCACCGCCATCGTTTACTTCACCAAGAAAGATTCCTCAATGGAAGTGGGAAAGGATTACCATGGACTTTGTCAGTGGGTTACCCCTCACGCCTAGTAAGAAAGACTCAATCTGGGTGATTGCGGATCATTTGACCAAATTAGCTCATTTCATACCAGTAAGGGTTGATTATCCGCTTCAGAAGTTAGCTAAGTTGTATGTGGCCGAGATAGTAAGGTTGCATGGTGTGCCAGTATCAATTATCTCAAATAGGGATCCAAGGTTCAAGTCGAGGTTCTGGAGAGCTTTGCATCAGGCTTTGGGAACGAGGTTGGATTTCAGCATAGCTTTTCACCCGTAATCTAACGGCCAGTTGGAAAGGGTTATACAAATCCTAGAAGATATGCTAAGGGGTTGTGTTTTGGACTTCAGAGGCAACTGGGAAGAATTTCTACCATTAGCTGAGTTCGCATACAACAATAGTTATCAGGCAAGCATAAAGATGGCACCATATGAGGCATTGTATGGTAGGAAGTGTCGCACACCTACATGTTGGACGGAGTTGGGTGAGCGTCAGATGTTAGGACCAGAGTTGGTGGCAGAGACTGAGGCTAAGGTTAAGTTAATTTAGTCTCGTCTAAAAGAAGCTTTGGACAGGCAAAAGTCATATGCTGATCTTAAGCGGAGAGATATAGAGTTTGCGGTGGGTGACAAGGTCTTTTTGAAGGTCTCGCCATGGAAGAAGGTGTTGAGGTTCAGAAGAAAAGGCAAGTTAAGTCCAAGGTTTATTGGCCCGTATAGGGTGTTGAGACGAGTGGGATTAGTAGCCTATCAGCTTGAGTTGCCAGTAGAGCTGAGTCAGATACACGATGTATTCCATGTCTCCATTCTCAAACGCTATCATTCGGATCCATCGCATGCCGTAGCAGTGGAGGAAATAGAGGTGAGTACAGATTTGTCTATGGAAGAGGAACTAGTGCAAATCCTGGATCCAGATGTGAAGGTTTTGCACAAGAAGTTGGTTTCATTGGTGAAGGTGCTGTGGCGGAATCACAGCAAGGAAGAAGCTACGTGGGAACTAGAGGATGTGATGAGACAGCAATACCTTCAACTCTTTTGACCAGGTAATTTTGAGGATGAGATTATTTTTAAGGGGGGTAGAACTGTAACATCCTTAAGTAGAGGTTATTGTGTTTGAACTTCTTTGCATGTATGTGGTTGTTGTGTTGTTGTTTGAGGTGTTCTAGAGGCTAGCTATAAGCCAAAGGTAGGCCCGAGCTGTAGGAAAAATTGTGTTTTTAAGTGTTAGCTAAAGGGAGCTGAAGGAGCTAAGGGGTTAAGTATATTTCGTGGGAAGTTAAGCATAAGAACTACCTTGGTGAAGTGGCAAAGGAGATGCCGCTAAGGTGTTTAAAGAATAACGCCACAAGCAGGTGGGAGAACTTAGGTTCATTCTATTTTCTGCTTACCATTTTGACGCCAAGGGGGGAGAGTTGTGCTCAGCACAAACTTTGTCAGATAAGATGGAGAAGAGGGGATTTAGGAATTTGACTGATTCAAACTTATTTGAATGATTGGCCAGGAGTGATTCAGGGAGTTTTGCTGAAATCTAAACTCTTGATGGAAAAGGAGTAAATGATTGGGAAGTTGAGTAAGGGGGTGCCAAAATCCCTTAGTTAGCTAGGTGACATTTTCGGCTAGCTTGGAAGGGCTTCATTCTTTGTTTTGTGTCAAGCTGAAACCACCATAGGCTCTTGTCATTTTTTCCTCTAAAACATCTAGCCGAACCTACACAAGGACCATTTGGAAACTTTTTTTTTCTCCTTTGAAACCGAAACCCTCTCTTGAATTCTCTCTTTTCTTTCTCTCATTCTTGCTCAAAGCCAAAAGCATCCCCTTCCCTTTCATCTTTTTCTTTTCTCAAACCTTGTGCCGAAACCCTCTCCTTTTTCCCCTTGTCGAATCTCTTCTTACCCATTACACATCCTTTTCTATTCTCTACATCCATTCTAGCCGAACCTCCTTTATTGCCCTCCACTATTGCCAAAAGTTCTCAAGCTCTTCCTCCCTCACTGTTGGCCGAATATCAATCAAGCCTTGATCTTATTTGGTCTCTTCTTCAACTGATTTTGAAAAGGGATCTCTGGGATTTTGAAGCAATAGATCTAAGCCCTCTCTATTCTCTATCAATCGAATTTGGTAAGTCATTGGTAAGGGGTATGCTGATTCAATCTTTCCATTAGATTTTGAAAAGTCAAGGCTATTGAGACTAAGCTTTATGGTTGGCCGAATGTAGGGGTGAGGATCAGTCTCGCATATTTTGGTGTTGTGATTTGTTTTTACGAGGCATAAAGGTAAGGATGGTGTTGTTTATGCGTAATCTCACCCTTCGGGATTTATTGGTATAGCCGAATGGCCTATGTTATTAACCTTAGTGTTGGCCGAATGTAGGGCAAGGAGATCTAGTGCGGTAGATCGGGTTTTCGGGATTCAGCGTTTGCGTTAGTACAGGTGTGTAACTTACACACTTCATAACTTAGTAAATATGTTAATAACCTGAATCTGTTAAAAGCCAAAAAACTATGTGGATCTTGATGTGATACCTTAATGGGTATGAGCAAGGATTCGGCTAAGTCCGTTTTGATATGATTTTACTATATGGTGTTTAATACTATAATCTATGATATAATTGCTGTATGTTTCATATTAAAGCATGATGGCATGATTAGCATAAATGTTGCATTGTCATGGGTGATATGAGAGGAGGGGGAAGATTTGATAGACGTGTCTTTGGGACACCAGAGATTTGGCACCTCCAGTGGTTTGGTACCATAGTTGATTTTGTGGCTTTGGGTCACCAGAGGTTTGGCACCTCATAGCGACTCGTCCTAGTGGCTTAGCACCACAGTAGGTTGGCCCCACATTTGATATTACGGGATTGTCGCCAGTGATTTGGTATCACAATGTGGGTTGGCCCCATAGATGGATTAATCATGACTTTGCGTCACCAGTGGTTTGGCACTACATTATTATTGGATATCGTGACTTTGAGTCACCAGTGGTTTGGCACCACCAGTGGTTTGGTACCACATGGGGTAGAAACAGAGTTGTGGATGGTTAGGTTTGGGTGTATGATATATTTTGCTTGGTTATGATTTGTGTAAGCTTGTTGCATTAATTGGGAGGGGGATTATGCACTGAGTCTTGGTGACTCACCTTCTCCCTTATCTTTTCAGGTGATTTGTAGATCGCGGATGAGGAGCCGGATGGACTTGAGGTGGCCGTGCATTAAACACATTTGGTTTTATATGGACTTTGATTTGGGTATTATTTTAAATTTCAATTTTTATTTGGGTTTTAATAAGGCCTCTAAATTATGTTTTTGGAATATTTTGCATGCTTTAGATATGACTTCAAATATATTACTTGTTTTGTTTTAACAATCTGATAACCAAAGTTTTCAAAATTTACTTCGTTTCGAGTTTTCTAAACGTTTCCATCGGGTAACAGCATTTATGAAATGATAACTAAGATATTTTAATTGATTGCCAAACTCAAGGTTCTTCTCATTTGCAAACGCACACGGTTTTTAAATAATTAAGAATAATACATTCGGTTCTAACAAACATGGACGTTTTCTATCAAACTGAACGGCAAATGAGTTTTCAATGACTTTGTTTTTTTTTGTCCCTCAAAATGTTTTCCTCTGTGACATGCCAGATTCGGTCGTTGTCGTTGACCGGGTTTGGGGTGTTACAAAGTGTTAGGGGCTTTTTGGGTCACGCCGGTTTCTATCGGAGATTTATCAAAGATTTCTCCAAAATTGCTAAACTTTTATGCAAATTATTGGGGAAGGACACGATGTTCATATTCAATGAGGAGTGTTTAAAAGCTTTCAATTATTTGGAAAGCTGGTTAGTTTCAGCACCCATAATCATCACACTGGACTGGGATTTTCCATTTGAATTGATTTGTGACGCAAGTGAATTTGCGATAGGAGCTATGATGGGCCAGCGAAGGAACAAAGTTTTTCACCTATCTACTACGCAGGTCAGACCCTGACGGGAGCTCAACTAAATTATATGGTAACAGAGAAAGAGTTACTCGCTATTGTGTTTTCTTTTGACAAGTTTCGATCTTATCTTGTAGATACCAAAGTGATTATCTATACGGACCATTCAGTAATTAAGTATTTACTTGCCAAGAAAGACTCTAAGCTAAGATTGATCCAAAGGGTACTTCTACTTCAAGAGTTCGATCTAGAAATTCAAGATCAAAAGGGAGTAGAAAACCAAGTAGCAAGCCACTTGTCTAGATTGGAGCCACAAGAAGGGAATTCTCCACTTATACCTATTCAGGAGATATTCTCAGATGAACACATATTGAAAGTAAATCATGTCCATAATAACCTTTGGTTTACTAATATTGCTAACTATTTAGCATGTGGTTTGATGCCTATTTGATAAGATGTATCATCAAAAGAAAAAGTTTCTTCACAATGTGAAGTACTATTTCGGAAGAACTAAAACACCCCAAACCCGACCCATGAGCCTTGATCGGATCTGGTATGTTCCCCGATGTAAACCGTTTCAAATTCTTTTGTTACTTAGGAAAAACTTGTGTGATTTGGAAGAAAGAACGTTTTGGGTTGGGCTTGAGTTGAAAACAAGTTTAATTCATTGTTAAAAATCCTTTACTTTAGGTGACAAAACATTTGGGCTTTGTTTTTAAAATAAATTTACTTAATCTTTTAATAAATAAAAGTTTGTAAAATAGAAGCAAAGTAAAGTAGTTCTACTAAGGCCTTATTACATCAAATAATTCCCAAATTTAAATTCAAAATACTTAAAATAAAATAGTCCAAATAAAAGAAATCAACTTCACATGGCCTCCACTAAGCATCTGGCCCCCACCATCACCGGTCGTCACCGAAAAGTAATCCCACAACGGGTGAGTCAATGAGACTCAATGTGTAACCAACACTAAAATTTAATATTTCGGGCATACAATATCATACATGTTCATAAAGAATTTAAACAATATGATGCAATCCCAACCCAAACCTATATGCCATCCGCTACACTCCACCGCACCATCCTCGCATACCGTGGGGACTACTAAGTCAACCCTCTATCCGCTACACACCATCGAAGGCGCTTCTTTGCGATCAACGTGCTTATCGCCCATATAAAATTCGTGGCATAGCCACTCAGATAATTGTGTCATGAGACACCACATTCGAGATAATGTAACCAAAGTTACCACATTCGATAATGTGACCAAGTCACCACATTCGATAATGTGACCAAGTCACCACATTCGGATAGTGAGACCAAGTCATCACATTCACTTCCCTTTCTCAAATAACCCGAATGCCCCATATTATTCATATCATGCATATCATACTTAAATTCACATTCATGTCACTTTTCACATGTTAAGTATAACATATTTCGTAATCATAGTAGGAGTAGGAAAACGAACCTGAGTACATTGTACCATAACATGGTACTTTAGCCACATTCTTACACATTCATATTAATACATATATCAAGTTTAAGCCATAAATCTATTAAGATTAGTGTGGGGTACACACGGTACCTTAGCCATGCTTTTCACATTCTTAATAACACATTTAATTTAAAACATAGCCATGAACATATTAAAACTTAGAGTAGGGTACACACCTGATTCACTTAACAATTTCACTTGAAATCCCGAAATCCGATCTACTACTTTAGGTTTTTAATGCCTTAATGCCGATTGAATAAAAAATCAAATCCCGAAAACTTGTATTCTTCCCTTTTGAAATCGACAAATCACTAGATCCCTTGAATCGGTTAGTTTTCAGCTTAAAACACATAATAATAGATCTACTACAAAAATAGGGTCTTGACCGAATATTCATAGTCACTTACCTTAAGGATCTTAAATCCCAAAATTCACTGAATAACTAGGGAACATGCGACCTATGGTGTACCTTCGGAAAAGAACTTCTCCTTCCATGATTCTATTAAGATTAATAATCAAATTAGTCCCTAAATTTCGATAAGTCTAAAATATAAAAGAATGGAAACTAAACTTGGATCTTACCCTTATTTGAAGGAATCGATTGCACCTTCACTTCAACCTTCAGAGATTCGGCTATGGCTAAATGATGCTCTCACAACTTTCGACTTTTGGAGGATTAGAAAGAAAAGAGAAGGAAGAATAAAAGCAGAGGAATTTTGGTAGAGAGAGGAGAATCGCTTAAGAAATTTGGCAAAGGAAGAGTGAATGAATGAATGAATGGCCTTCTTTCCTTTTATAGCCGAAATTACTAGCTAGAGTCCTTAACTTGGCCACCACTCTTCCTATGTGATAATTATCACTTTATCAAAAGAATTAATCCAACAATTATCTCCTAATTAGCGAAATTCTAAAGGAAATAAAACTCCTCTTTAAGAGCCCACATGCCGTCCACCTCTCTGCTCTTTGTAGCAAAATAAAACTTCTTTTATTTGCTTCCTAAGTGACTCGATCCCTGGCCCAAACACTCTTGCATGTGGCGCCATTTCCAGAGGCCCTAAGTGGCATCTTCAGGCCACTTTTTCCAAGCCTGTTTGTGTGTCAATTTTCACATGCTTTTTCTCTTAAGGCCACCTTGCCTTAATTTCCTCTTTTAAACTTTAAAACTCGACATTTCTAGGTCATTTCTAAGTTTCCAAAAATTTTCGTTTGGCTCTTTAAGCTTGACATTTCCTAGGTTTCCAAAATGTTCACTTTCCTCTTTTAACTTAAGTTTCCAAAATGTTTACTTTCCTCTTTTAGCTTAGGTTTCCACAATGTTTACTTTCCTCCTTTTGAAACTTGACATTTCTAAATCATTTCTAAGTTTCCTTACATTTCCTTACATTTCCTTACATTTCCTTTCATTTCCTTACATTTCCTTTCATTTCCTTACATTTCCTTTCATTTCCTTTCATTTCCTTACATTTCCTTATATTTCCTTACATTTCCTTACATTTCCTTTCATTTCCTTGCATTTCTCTACATTTCCTTACATTTCCATACATTTCATACATTTCCATACATTTCCATACATTTCCATACATTTCCATGCATTTCCATATATTTCCATACATTTCCTTACATTTCCAAGGTTCTAAAAATGCACACCACATATCACAGTAAACATGCTATTTCATAAAATTAAGCAAAAATGCACACAATGGGATTCGAACCTCTTCCCTCAAAGTACTTCACTTGATGCCATAACCATTGCACCTTGGGTGGCATCCTTTGCCACTTTTCCACATCACTTCTTGTTTTTAACTTAAAAACCAATAATTGTCCAAAGCTTTTTCTTCCATCCTAAGATTTAAAAAACCCTTAATTCACTTCCAAACACTGCCAAAACCTACTACTCATGAATTATGCACAAACGCATAACCCCTAATCTAGGATGTTACAAAACCATACTCATGAATTATGCACAAACGCATAACCCCTAATCTAGGATGTTACAAGAGCCATACTTGTTTAAAAAGTATACAGATCAAATGATCAGGAGATGCATGGCAGAAGATGAAGTACTTAAGATTCTATATCATTGCCACTCAGCTCCGAGTGGAGGACACTTCGGAGGTACACGTACTGTGGTCAAGGTATTGCAAGCCGATTTTTTGGCCAACGCTATTCAAAGGCACATATGCTTACGTAAAGAGTTGTGATCGATGTAAAAGGGTTGGAAACGTCACCAAAAAAATGAGATGCCCTGAAAAAACATCATTAAGGGAAAATTATTCAATTTTAGTGTCTTAAATTTCTCGGTCCTTCCCTCCATCTTTTGGTCACAAGTACATATTGGTAGCAATAGACTACCTGTCAAAGTAGGTTGAGGCAAAGGCATATCCAAGGAATGATGCTAAGGTGGTGATCAAGTTTTTGCAGAAGCATGTGTTAACAAGGTTTGGAACTCGAGAGCTATCATCAGTGATGAAGGGTCCCATTTTGTGAACAAATGGTTGAAATGGTTACTCGGCAAACATGAAGTATAGAAAAAGGTTACCATAGCTCACCATTTGTAGATGAATGGGCAAGCTAAACTGGAAAACAAATAGATCAAAGGCATGTTTGAGAAGGTAGTTTTCCCAAACCGATGAGATTGGTCTAAAATATTAGATGATGTTTTATGGGCCTACATGAAAACATACAAGAGACGTTTAGGGATGTCACCCTATAGGTTGGTCTTTGGGAAAGCCTGTCATCTACCCTTAGAGTTAGAGCACAAAGCTTACTGGACTCTCCCACAACTCAACTTGGATCTTAAGCTTGCTAAAGATAAATGGGTGCTTCAACTCAATGAGTTAGAAGAATTCCGAATGTTCTTATACAAGAATGCCTAATTACTCAAGAAAAGACATAAAAGATGGCATGACAAACACATTCGAGTTTGAGAATTTGAAGCAGGTCAACAAGTCTTGTTATAAAATTCAAGACTAAGGTTCTTTCTAGGTAAGTTAAAATCACGTTGGTCTAGTCCATTTACGATTCACCACGGTTATCCATATGGAGCTCTTGAACTTCAAAGAAAGGGAGGTAATTTTTGAGTCAATGTTTTGCGCTTAAAACATTATTGGGGGAGTAAAATTGAACAGGATCAACTCTAGTTCATTTTATCATATTTTTATTTTTTATTGTTTTACTTTTTAAACAAATGATTTAAGGTATATTTTCGGGAATAGTGTGTTTGAATAAATTCTATCTAGGAGATTGGAACTTAAGCGAGATCGCTTGTGACCCCTCCATTCTTTCCTGGGAATTGATTTTAACATAATCTTTCGAGAAATTATTCCCTAAATGGCAAAATAAATTTTTAGTTTTTCAAATAAAAGGGTCAATTTTGATATAAGTTTTAATTGCAACTTAATTTCAAATTTTCTTTAAGTATAGGTACTTAATTGAACTATTTCCAAAATTTGGTTGCTCTTTTGTAAATATTAAAATTAGATGTCTATTTTTGTAAATATTTTCAAAAGGTATATAGAATAAATTTTTAATTTAATTTAATAAATAAGATGATAATAACTAGTATATAATTATATTTATTATATTATATATTAATTATTATAAACTTTGCATAAAATTAGAATTAGTTTAAATTTGATCATATTTTATAGTTTTTCAATAAATTAATAGCAAATAATAATTTAATATGCATTATATTAATTATTAATTGTTGTTAACTTTGTGTAGAACTATAACTTAGAATATTTTAATTATTAATTTGTTCTAAGAATTCTAATTAAACTCATACTCCCTTCACTATAAATTTCACCTACCATTTCCACTTTTTCACACCACCTCAACCTAGCCACACCAACATCCACCCTTGGCACCAACAGCCCGAACGCACACCAGTTGCTACTTCCAGTTCCAACCCGTGCACGCCAACAACCCAGCAACTTGCTACTTGTCACTGCACCTACCTGCACGCCTAGCTTTAGCAGCCTCCGCACCACCTTTAGTGCAAAATGTTGATTTTCATTTTGCCCCAAATTTCACAGTTCATACAATTCAGTCCTTGCTCAATTAACCCCTCCATTGAGCTAATTTTTATCAATTAATACTTTATTCTATCATTTTATACTACTTCATAACCCTTAGAAATAAGAACTTTAGCACTAAACCTTAATTCCAAACTCTTTCACAATTAGGTCCTAAAATCAATTTCCACCAATTTTACTTGATAAAATCATCATATATCAAAATTAAAGCTTCAATTCTATGTTTTTTCATTATATGCTTCCATCACTCATCCATAGCAACTTTAAAAATTAGACATGGAATCAAAAACTAATGACATAGTAAGTTGCACCCAATTGTAAAAGTCCAAAAAACTTAGAAATTCAAGGAGAAAGCAAGAATTAAACTTACATGAAGCTAGAGTATGAAAACCAGCTTGAACCCTCTTCCTTAGATATTGGTCAGATGATGAATATGAAGAAAAATGATGAGAATTCTAGATATTCCAATTTGGTCCCATTTTTATTTAACTAATTTTGGTAATTTTCCAATTTTTCCCTTATTTCACCCATTTCCTGATTTTTCTCAGCCATTACCACCCAAAATATCTACTTTGGGCTTATTTGCACTTTAGGTCCTTCCTCATTTGACAATTGAGCTATTTAACCCTTCTAGCAACTTTTACACCTTTTTCAATTTAGTCCTTTTTATTTAATTAACCACTGAACGTCAAAATTTTCTAACAAAAATTTAATACTACCTTATTGGCACCTCATAAATATTCATAAAATATTTATGGCTCAGTTTATAGCACTGAGATCTCGATACCTCTTTTTCTCAATTTCTTGACTAAATAAATATTTATAAAACACAATTTACTATTTCAAAAATCTTTTAAAAGCTACATTTGGCTCGTAAATATCAAATAATATAATCTACGAATTTATTTTTCAGATTTGGTGGTCTCAAACCATTATTTTTGACATTGCTGAAATTTGGGCTGTTACAGTAAGTATGTTCATAAGGAGTTGCCGTGAATTTATTTATAACAACATAAACATGAGTTTAATAATTCTAAGTTAAGAAATAAAATTAATCTAGCACAATTATGTCATCTTGATTAAAATCATCTTTTGAAATCGTGCATTGGGACTTTTATTTTATTTTTATTTATTTTACCTAGTTAAAATTCTAGTGTAATGCCCCAAAAATATAGGGTCTTTAATTTTGCATGATCTGACACAAGTTGCTTGTTTGCTTTAATCGCTAAGTGACTTGGGTGTGTTTGGGAGTGTTTGAGAAGCCTGGGTTCAAGTCTTGGCTTTTGCAAAATTTTTTAAAATTTGCTCTTAAATGAATCTGGACACAGCCACATAGGTCTTATTAATTATTGTGCTTGTTTTAAGTCACAAAAAGCCTATTGGTGCAGTGGTTGTGGCGTTACAAGTGTGGCAAAGGGGTCTGAGGTTCGAGTGTTGGCATAGCATGAGGGGGTATTTATTTTGCTGAGGGTTCAGCTAGTAGTTGAGTTGCAATGAAATTCTGATAGATGAGAGGTTGGAGAGATTTGAGGAGTGGATTATGGTGCAAATTGTGGAGAGGATTGGGGAGAGATTTTAGGAGGAAATCAAGCAGTTTGGCTGTGGGGAGAGTAGTGTCGAATTGGGTGTCTAGCTACTTAGAAATTCGGTAGAGACTTCTTTTGGGCATAGTCTTTGTTCGGCTTCTTTCTTTTGGCATTTTGTTTTCTTCTTTTTGTTTCTCCCTGGCCGAATTGTCCTTCTGTGTCTTGGAATCGTAAGTCACTTTGGTCGATTCCTGGTAAGTTAAGTGCCTCTCGATACCTTTTAGGTTCCGTTTTCTATGTTATTTTTCCTTTCAGCCGAATTCATTCTTCGCCCTTTATTTATCCTTCACCTCTTCTCAATTTTTCCCCTTTCCTCTTTGACTGAGTGGCCGACTCCCTTTTTCTTTCTCTGCTGTGCCAGTCGGTTTGGCAGTGGGTGGCGATCTCTTTTTCTGTTCATAACACTGTGGCAAGCCAAATCCTACATCTCCTCTTTTCAACTCTCTTTTGTTTCTCTATTTTTTCCAATATAGACTGAATATCATAAATCTTGTCTTGTTATTTCGAAACCATGTGGATAATAGTCTCTGACAATCGGTGGAGCATCGACTGCCTTACTTCTCTGCACATCTCTGCTTTCTTCTTCGAATACCTTTTTGGCCGAATACTGTGGGGTAAGTAGGTTGTTTGTAGTACTAGCCAAATACCCAATCTACTCTAACTCTAATTCTTTGGACTTTGGGCATCAATTCAAGCGTTATATTAAACGATTATTGCTAATGAAATCTGTTATATGTGCAGTAAATCGAGAAAAAGGGTGCAATCATTTTCAACCAGTGATCTAAGAGTAATAATTGCAAAACTTTTGATCAAGGTAAGCGGTGATATCGGTTTGGGGCTTTAATGTTAATGATCTAAAGAATGAAAGATTGATTGTGTTTAGGTTGATCGCATGTGGGGTAATCTGTTCGTTACGTAAAAGGTGTGTAGTCACACCCCTCTCTACTGTGAATCGACGAAAGCCAAAAGTCGAAAAGCCAAAACTTTGGCATTTGAGGCCTCACGAGCGTGTGATCGCTGTGTGGTAAATCGAGCCCACAAAACATAAGCGATAGACTGTAGAGGCCTTCATGAGCATTCTCATGGGCTTAGGCCATATTGGGCCATGTTGGGCAAAAATGGGCCGTCTGGGCCCAATAGGCTCGTGGGCCCACATGGATGAAATCCAAGATTTGTGGCACATACTAGACTAGACTATGTAGGTTACATAGCCATGGCGAAATCTGGGTTTAACGGGTCGCACGAGTGTGTGGGCCTATTTGGGCCGAGTAATGGCTTTTGGCCCATTTGCACTATTATGACTGTTTAGGTTACCGAAGTCATTCGAGGCAATTGCAGACCTCCCGAGAGGTTGATATCTGCACCGAGACCTCAAAGTAGGTAAATGACCCCTAAAGGGTGAAATGACTATTTTACCCCAATAGATGGAAATGACCGTTATATCCCTAAGGGTAGGTTTATTGATATGTTCACGATTTATATACGACTGTTACTGAGTATGACATTCTGCATATACGTATGATCTATGACATGACATACTGCATGTAACACCCCAAACCCAGCCTAAATGTTACGACCGCATCTAGTATGTCACATGGAAAGAATGTTTAAAGAAACTTTGAAATTTTAAAATTTTGCATTTTGGTTTCATTTTGAAATCCAGATTCAGTTTTAAGGTTTTCTTACAAACTTTCAGTGTTAATACTAACAGTTGAAAACATGTTTTGTGATACGAAAAACTAGAACTGGTGGTATTCAGAAACGTGACATTTTAAAAACAATGTTTGTAATTTTAAGAAAATTTCTGATTTTAATTACTTATTTGCTTGTTATCTGTTTGTTAATATTTTTGAAATATGCTTGCTTAATTTTTTTTGAAAAACTCCATATTTAATGTTTTATAAAATATTAAAACAGCATTAAATTAAAACCAAATTACATAAATTATTCCCAAATTAAAAATAAGTTTAAGTAAGGAAAACGGAGTTTACGAAAGAAATACGCATGACCACGATAAAGTCCACCCCGGCTCCAAATCCACAAAGCTAGGGATTACCTGCAAAATTAAGCAGAGGGGTGAGTTACGAGAACTCAATGGTTAAATCCCCTTACGAATGAAAACTGGTCCTAAGCCCACTGAAGCAAAAATGGCTGAAGCCCATACGTATCGAGTTGGGCCGTAGCCCTAACAACATTGCATATCAGATAGTGCATGCAATGCAACCCAGCCCAACCTAGTATTCCATCCGCTACACACCGCTCCATATGTCCAACCTCAATACACCTGTGGGGATTTCTACAATTAACCTTCCATCCGCTACACTCCTCATTGGTAGTCACGCTGACAGTCATGCTGCTCAAAACCGACATAATGTGACAGTCACTGATGTACGTGGCCTAGCCACTGTAATAATGTGATAGAGTAAACGATATATGTGGCACCGAGCCATCGAAATAATGTGACAGGGTCACCAATATCCACTACCCCTTTTCATCAATAACATATCCCATTCCCATGCAAACATATAATCATAATATAATGAATGCATCATATGCCAATATAATTCGAATAAATAGAGCATACGTATATTCATGAAATGGTATTTACATAACACAATCAAAAGTAACTAACTTGGTATCTCCGATTTTACCCTCCAAGGGTAACTCAACAATCGTGACCGATGTTTTGGCTTGTAAAAATTACACATACTTATTATTAATCAAACCAATGATGGTGTGAGAATTACACACCTGATAACTCGAAGAACTAGACACTCTTGATCGTTGCTATTCTCACTAGTGGGAATAACCATTATCTGCCTATCTCAAACGGATGTCGGCTCTCTACCACAACCCGTAAAAAGTCTCGAACTGTTGACACCGCACGTCGTTTAAACTTGGGAGCAGAGACAACAAGTCCACGCCCCATTAGATCGGCTAGCACTCACATCCATGAAGAGAATATTTGATCAGCACAGTACTTTCAGAGAGAAATGTTTATTGTCAAGTCAAGGGGTTTGGTTATGGCAGAATAAAACGGATAGTGTTTAATCGCAAAGAACTAAAGGAGAAACTCCTTACCTTGGATAACAAGAAGTCACACAACACCAGATTCTGCTATGGATTAAACCAAGGGAACCCTAACGTAGGTTGAAAAGATTCGGCCATAGATTTGAGTCGAAGCAACCATGCCATGTTGAGAGAAGGATAGAAGAGATTAGTCGTGATCTAACATTAAGAAATAAAATAGCCACTTTGACTATGGAAAACGTAAGAGCGAAACACACTAAAGAAAAAGAAGATTACCAGGATCAAAGATACTAAGAGATGCTCAACGAGATTTTTATGCTCAACGTGATTAAAAAAATGGCTAACCTAGCACTGAGGAGTATTCAGCTTAGAAAGAAAAATCACTGTTTGAGAGATTTTTATGCTCGGCTCTCAAAGAATTGAGAGAAGAAGAGATGAGGAGTAGCAAGATTTCAGCTATGTGAGAAAACAAATGGTAAAAAGAGAGGTTCGGCTAAAGAAGAGAAAAGATTGGGAGAGGATTTGGCTAGCACAAGAAAATGATTATAGAAAGGTATGAAGAAGTATTGAAGAAGAACACTATTTGGCTTTGGAGAAGAACCAAACAAGAACACAGAAGTTGGGATTTCGGTTTAATGGAGGAAGTAGAGAAGTAAAGGAGAATGATGGAGGTTTGGTTATGGTGAAAATTAAAAGAGAATGGTAAGAGGATGGTTCGGCAAAGAGTAACTTCCAGAGAATTCAGATTGTGGTGAAGAAGAACAAAATAGGAATGAAAGAAAAAGAGGAGAAGGGTCGGAAGGTTGTAGTTTTGGCTACAAAGTTTGAGAGAGAAAAGAAATGAAATGAAAGCAAAGAGAACAATCCCTCGAAGTTTTGGTAAAGGGAAAAGAGCAATGTTAACCCCAAAATGCTAGGAAAAAAAACTCATCTAGCCACTCTTGACACAAATGACACACTACTCTCCCATTTCTGAAAATGCTATTCAAAACTCCCCTATACTCCCTTACACTTTGACCGAATTTTCCCCCTTCCAAGTCTCCCACTTTTAGCGAACTTCATCACTCCACCACATCCATTGATTTGCTCTTAGATTTTCTCCACCAAGCCCTCTCCATCCACCATTTGAATTTTTTGACCAATACAAATCCTCACCTGATAGAGTCCTAGCCGAATGCCAACACTCCACCATCTTGAGCACAAAAATTTAAGGCTCCACAATGCAGCAGGTGGGATTCGAACTCCTTCCCCCTTGCTCTGCCAGTGACGCCACAACCACTGCACCTCACACTCCACTTATGTCATCAAAACAAATAAATATCCTTAAAACCTGCTTCCACAAGCTCTCTTCCCTAAAGTGCCCTAAAAAGTAATTTTTTTTCTAAAGCCATGGCTTGAACCCGAGACTCCCCAAGACCCCCAAACACACCAAATCAACAAGCATAGCTAGCCACATGCATGAAATAGTGCAAAATGCAAAACCCCTAATTTTATGATGTTACAATTCTACCCCTCAAGGAAATTTCGACCTCAAAATTACCTGATCAAAAGAGGTAAGGGTATTGTTGTCGCATTGGCTCCTCCAACTCCCATGTGACTTCCTCTAAACAGTGATTACACCATAACACTTTGACCAAAGATCTATTCTGTTTCTTCCTTAAAAGATAGGTCAGGTCTTACCTCAATTTCTTCCACTGAAACTATGTGAGACGGATCCGATCGATAACGCCTTCACATCGAAACATGGAATACATTACGGATCTGAATCAACTCTGGAGGTAACTCAAGCTGATAAGCCACTGGTCCCACACGTTTCAACACTCGATAAGGCCCGATGAATCTAGGTCTCAACTTGCCTTTCCGTCCAAATCTTAAAACCTTCTTCCAAGGTGAAACTTTTAGAAAAACCTGATCACCCACAGAGAATTCTATTTCTCTGCGTCACAGATCTGCATATGATTTTTTTCCTGTCAAAAGCTTTCTTTAACCGAGCCCAAATTAACTCAACCTTTTCCTCCATCTCTAAGATCAATTTTAGACCCAACAACTGTCGCTCACCCAACTCTGTCCAGTAGGTAGGAGTGTGACACCTACGACCATACAACACCTCGTAAGGTGCCATCTGAATGCTGGATTGATAGCTATTGTTGTACGTAAATTCTGCCAATGGTAGGAAATCTTCCCAACTACCCCTGAAGTCGATTACACATCCTCTTAACATGTCTTCTAGAATTTGAATTACTCTCTCTGACTGACAATCAGTCTGTGGATGAAACACCGTGCTGAAATCTAGCCTCGTATCCAAAGCTTCATGCAACGCCTTACAGAATCGTGACGTAAACCTAGGATCCCTATCTGATATGATAGACACCGGTACCCCATGTAACCTTACAATTTTTGCTACATATAGGTTGGCCAACTTCGCAATGAATAGTCGATACAAATCGGTACGAAGTGAGTGAACTTCGTCAACCGATCGACAACCACCCACACTGAATCTTTCTTAGTAGGCGTCAGAGGTAGCCCACTAACAAAATCCATCGTTATTCTATCCCATTTTCAGAGTGGAATCTTTACCAGTTGTAGTAATCCCGAAGGCAATTGATGCTCTGCCTTGACTTGTTGACAAGTCAAACACTTACCCACAAACTCGATAACTTCTTGCTTCAGACCTGACCACCAATATTTCACGTAAATCTCGATACATCTTACTCCCACTGGGATGCATAGCATATGGGCTACTATGTGCCTCCCGAAAATCATCTGTCTCAACTCGGAGTCCTTCGGCATACAAACCTTTCCACGAAAACACAATGCCCCTTCACTGTTTAGACCAAAATCTTCTGCCTCACCACCTTCCACTTGCTAAAGTCGAGAACTTAACACTTTGTCTAACAACTACTTTTCTTTAATCTGATCTACCCATGTTGGCTTTATCTGAAGTTCAGCTAACAGGCTACCATCTTCATAGAGACTAAGATGAGCAAACATTGCCCTCAAATCCGTTATTACTTTACGACTCAATGCATCTACCACCACGTTAGCTTTACCCGGGTGATATTCAATTGCACAATCATAGTCTTTCAGCAATTCAATCCACCTTCATTGTCTTAAATTCAATGGGTAAAGAGATATTTCAAACTCTTATGGTCAGTGTAGATGATCAACTTTTCCCCATACAAATAATGCCTCCATATCTTTAAAGCGAACATCACAACAATTAACTCCAAATCATGAGTGGGATAATTTACTTCATGTAGTCTTAATTTCCAAGACGCATACGCAACTACTTTCCATTCTTGCATTAGCACACATCCCAACCCTGTGTGTGATGCATCACAATAGACGACAAACTCCTTCCCAGCCTCAGGCTGAATCAACACTGGTGCCTCAGTTAAAATTTTCTTTAGCTTCTCAAAGCTTTCATGCTACTCATCAGCCCAAACAAACGGTACTCCTTTCAGTAACAACTTGGTTAAATGAGAATCCTTCAATGAAACTTCTATAGTACCCAACTAACCCAAGAAAACTTCAAATTTCTACTACAGACTTTGGCGGCTTCCAGTCCAGAACAGCTTCAATCTTTTGGGGATCAACCCTAATCCCCTCGGTAGAAACAACATGCCCCAAAAGGTAACTTCCTTCAGCCAAAATTCACACTTGCTGAATTTGGCATACAGTTGCTTCTCTCTCAATATCTGTAGAACAACCCGAAGATGCGAATCATGCTCCTCTTCCATTCTTGAGTACACCAGAATATCATCTATGAATACCACCACGAATCGGTCTAAATAAGGTTGGAAGACCCAGTTCATCATGTCCATCAAAGCAGCTGGTGCATTTGTTAACCCGAACAGTATCACTAGAAACTCGTAATGCCCATACCGCGTTCGAAACGTAGTCTTATGAATATCCGCCTCCTTGACCCTTAACTGATGATACCTAGATCTCAAGTCTATCTTCGAGAAAACTGAAGCTCCTCGCAGCTGATTGAATAGGTCGTCAATCATTGGTAACGAGTATTTGTTCTTAATCGTCAACTTGTTCAACTGACTATATTCAATACATATACGCATCGACCCGTCCTTTTTCTTCACGAACAACACTGGCGCTCTCCATGGAGACACATTTGGCCAGATAAAACCACGATCCAATAGCTCTTAGATCTAAGCTTTAAGTTCTACCAACTCTTTTCGTACCATCTTATATGGGGCGATGGACACCGGAGCTATTCCCGGAAGTAGATCAATCTTGTGGCTAGAAAGCTATAATGACTAAATTGCTAAATTGGTTAGATGGCAATATGTGCATGAGATGTTTGGTTGATTAGCTTGTAGGTTTGACCCTAAGTGGGTCGCATGTTGGCCTTGCAGAAATGGCCTATAATGTCACACGATTGGGGCACACGGGCTTGCCCCAAACCGTGGGTAAATTGGCAGAATGTGGCTTAAACTGCACACGCCCATGGCACGGGCGTGCCTACAGGTTGTGCAAGAAATGGCAGTATATGACCTTATAGGACATGGCCTTAGCACACGGGCGTGCTTGTTAGTCGTGTTGATTTAGGCAGTATGTAACCACGGGGAGGTCACACGGGTGTGTCATGTAGCCGTGGGAGAGGCACGGCCTACCCCCACGGGTGTGTCTCCCCTGTATTCTTGAAAAGTTTCAAATGTTCATGAAATTTTATATGTGTTTTGGTTTAGTCCCGACTTGGTTTATAAGCGTGCTTAGGGTCTTGATGACTCGTTTAAGGGACACCATCAGTGTATATGAATGTGTTTGATGATGATTAACTTTGTGTCGACATTTAGAGGTTAAATGTTTTGATTGATCGGTGATACTCCTTAATCCTATTCCGACGACGATTTTGGGTTAGGGGTGTTACACAAACTCCACCCGCGATCCGGAGGTAACCCCGGAAGCTCTTCTAGAAATACATCCGAGAACTCTTTCACCATTCTAACATCCCTTACAGACAATTCTTTGGCCTCTAAAGCACTGATGAAAGCTAAGAATGCCTCACACCCTTTTCGCACCATCCTTTCAGCCTTGAGTGCATACACCACATTGGATAGGTAATTCCTTCTCTTGGGTTGAAGGGACCTGGAGGTAGCGCCTTTGAGGGTCATGGGTTCAAGCAATGCGGCAACAAAAACTAGTTTTAATTTTGTTAAGTTTTGACGTTACAAAGAAGGAAGCCTTACAAAAAAGTGGGGCGTGTTTTACGCAAGAAGCGGTGGTCGAGTGGTGCTCAGGCGGCACTTAGGCTACTGGAGGTGCGGCGTTAGTTCGAGCGACGGAAACAGCTTTTGCGTGTTTTATTTTTCTTATGTGGCTAGGGGCTCGAGTAGGAAGCCTTTAAAGATTAATTGGTGTGGCCTTATGGCATAAAAAGCAAGGTGGTCGAGTGGCCTGGGCGTTGGGGGCAAGGCTTGCAGCGGTTTGGTCCTGTGTTCAACCTGGAAAGTGGCGTGGGAGTTTTGGTTTTATTCTTTTGATTTTTGCAGCAAATTGAAGGCAAGTGGGCGGCACATGTAGATTAAATTGGAAGATTAGGATGAGCTTTGTTCGGTGGGATAATGGTTGGATTTTGTTCTTTTTTTTATTTAAGGATAAAGGTGGATATTGTTGTTTTTTGAATTGACTTTTAGTGGTTGGTGGGAGTGAATTAGGAGATTGTGAATTCAAATTATTTTGAATTTAGTGGCGTGGCTAGGTGGTGGTAGAATGTTGGTAAGTTTTGGGAGTGGTCGGTTTGGTATTTGAGAAGGAGGTAGGGCCAATTTCTTTTGGCATTTTTGTGTGAGTTTCGGCCAGTTTTGTTTTTGGTGCCGAAAGCCAAATTTTTGTTTTTCCCTTTGATGTTATCTTTGAAAACGAGATTCCCTAAAAGCATATACTTCTAGCCGATTTTGTGTTTTGTTCCTTTTAATTCTTTTGTTGCCGAAACTAGCTACCTTTCCCTTGTCATATTTCCATTTCTTCCCTCTTAACCCATTTGTGCCGAATCTCTCATTTGTTTCTTAACCGAATTTGCTCTCCCTTACTTCTAATATTTATCTCCCTATTTCTTGTGTACCAAAACCTTGCCTTCACTTCTCATCTTCTCTGTTCTTCCACTCAAACCGAACATAGGTATGTTAAGCACTTAGAACCGATTCTCTTCCCTGTGACTAAAATATTGGCCGAATCTCCCCTTTCCTTTTAGTTCTGCTCCTTGGCCAAATAGAAGGTGTGGTGTGGATCATTTTGGGGTTTCATTTCCAATCGTTGGAGAAGGTATATAGGTAAGGCCGAATGCTTATGGTCTTCCTTCATTCTCTTCCGTCATCTTCAAGGGGTAAGTGTTGGTTTTGGTGTTTGTTTGATGGCGTATTAATTTGGTTGGAATCGTTTTGTCATAGGACATCCGGGATTCAAGCGATCAGCGTAGCCTCGGTTCTTTGGTTGATCGTTGGGTAAGTGATGGTAAGGGATTGCTTTATCGGTCTATTCGTTTGGTATTGGTGTCGTAGGCTATTACTTTTGGTTGGTTGTCGATTGTAGGCAAGTGAAGCAAGAGCACTTGGTGGTGGGCTAGTGTGCAAAAGCGTGTAGGAGCGAGGTTGTTAGATCGATTCTTTGGTTAAGGCTTACAGTGTGTACACACACACTCTTCTAGTAATTTATGTGCTTATTAAATTGTGTGTATATTTACACACTTATCGGTCATGGTATTTATATATATATAATGTGTGTGGTTGGTTCCATGGAAAGGTGGATTGAATACCATTATGGTATAGGGCACGGGTCGTAAGTCCTCGTTATGATGCTTTTGGTAAGCATAATGTATCTCACATGTGTGCTATGATATTGGATGGTGATAAATAATATGTATGTTACTAATCAAGCATGTGGGTATAAGTCCGTTAAAATGCATATCATTATCTATGTGGGTTGTACAGTGGGAGGCGGTGATGTTTTGTCTTTGACGAGCACCGGTGTTTTGGTAACACACCGTGACTACGGTCACCAGAGGTTTGGTACCTCCGGAGGTTTGGTACCTCAATAGCGACTTATCCCCGTGGTTAACACCAAATTGTGTGTATATTTACACACTTATCGGTCATGGTATTTATATATATATGATGTGTGGTTGGTTCCATGGAAAGGTGGATTGAATACCATTATGGTATAGGCACGGGTCGTAAGTCCCGTTATGATGCTTTTGGTAAGCATAATGTATCTCATTACGTGTGCTATGATATTGGATGATGATAAATAATATGTATGTTACTAATCAAGCATGTGGGTATAAGTCCGTTAAAATGCATATCATTATCTATGTGTTGTATGAGTGGAGGGGCGTGATGTTTTGTCTTGACGAGCACCGTGGTAACACACCGGTCACGAGGTTTGGTACCTCCGGAGGTTTGGTACCTCAATAGCGACTTATCCTCATGGTTAACACCACCGTGGGTTGGCCCCACTTGAGATATGGGATTGTCTCGCCGGTGATTTGGTATCACACGATGGGTTGGCCCCATCACTTGATTCGTGACTTCGGTCACCGGTGTTTTAGTAACACAATCGTGTCCTCGGACACCGTGATTTGGTATCACATTTGTGACTATATGTCACCAAGTGGTTTGGCACCAAGTACCTCCTCATCCTCAGAAGTCTTCAATATCATGTGCTTAGTAGCATAATCCAAGTTTTCTCGATGCTTAACTAACCAGTCCATACCTAAGATAAGGTCAAACTCGCTGAACGACAATTCCATCAAGTCTGCCGGAAAACAACCCCTTACACTTCTAAAGGCACACTCCTAAATAGTTTGTTCACCACTACAGATTGTCCTAAAGGGCTAATCACAGTCATTTTACTAGAAGCAATCTTAGATTTTATACCCAAAGTCCCAGACACAGTACTAGCAACAAATAAGTGTGTATACCCAATATATACCAATGCTGAAAAGGGTACACCAAATATAAGGAACGTACTGGTTATGATGTCTGGTGCGTCACCATCCTCTCGCCATTGAGCCATATAAATCAATCCAGGTTGTCTTGCATCTATATTACCAGACCGCACACGCCTGGGTGCTCCGCCCTTTCCTCCTCCTCGACCGACCACAACCTCTCGGTGGCTGTTGTCCCATCTTCTTGACTGTGCATAACCCTAACTTATTGACCGCGCTCTGGCCAACTCTTGTAGACAGTCCCTTATCAGATGGTCTATAAATCCACACTTTTAACATCCTCTATTTCTTACCCAATATTCCCCCGAATGTAATTTCCCACATCGAGCACACGGTCGAGACTGACCAACAACAATAGGCATCGTACCTCGGCCTGACCCTTCAACCCTAGGCCGCTTTTGGAAACCCTAGTGGATCCTGACGACCTAAAACTCCTCTTATTCTTACCCATATCCTTCTCCGATTCTGCCTCTCAGACCGCTTCACCTCTTCGGCTATTTTTGCTTTCTCAACCAGGATGGCAAAATCTCACTCTCACTGCGGACCAATCAGTACCCACAGTTCATCCCGCAGACCATCCTCAAACCAAACACAACGTTCATAACCAGTTGCGATGATACCCATAGCATAACGGCTCAAGCACAGGAACTCCATCTCATATTCAGCCACAAATTTACCCCTTTAAACCATATTCAGAAGTGTTTTTCTCTGGGCATCCACATGGCTGGCCCCAACATATTTTCCATAGAACGCTATCTTAAAGAAATTCCAGGTGATACGATCGGATGAAGTACCTTCCCTCACTGTGAGCCACCACTGGTATGCCTCATCTCGAAGGAGGGACACTGCTCCCTTTAACTTCTCCTCTACTGTGCAGTCCAAGTCATCGATAACTCGTTCAACCGCTTTCAGCTAGTATTCAGTTATGTTTGGGGCCACACCAGAAATACCCTTAAATATCTCAGCGCTGCTTGCCCGGGGTCGCTCAGGGATAGATTTTTGAGCTACCGATCCAATGCTTGCCCCAGCAACCCGTTCCAACACTCGTAGCATAGCTTGGGACAAAGCATTACCCCCTCTAGTTCGGTCTTGAGACCCTGCCTCGGCTACCGGTGATGCAGGTGCTTCCATTTCAGGCATGTGCCCCAATGCCTCAGTTCTAGCCCCAGCACATCGGCCTCTACCACGGCCACGTGTGCCACGTCCACATCCTCTAGCACTCATGTTTACTGAATCGACTTAATATGATTAGAAATTTTATGAAATAGTAAATTATTCCACTGTTTATTAACAGATATCTTATGAATATAGATTTAAAAGTAGTTTTCGCAAATCGTATTTCCAAAGGTCTCGATCTCTAAAATTTTATCTCTTATAACTAGCAATCACAACACAACAAAAATCTTTTCATAAAAAACAACCAATAGTTAGAAGACTTACAGTATGGATTTGGTCCGGAGACTCGGTGTGCCATACTTCCAAAAGAACATTTTTCTAAACCATATTTCAACCAATTTTGGAAAATATTTTTGAACCCATTCCACAGCCAAGTTTTGCAAGCTTGCTCAGATACCATAATTGTAACACCCCAAATCCGGCCTAAACATTACGACCGGACTGGTATGTCACATGGAAAGATTGCTTAAAGAAACTTTCAAATTTTAAAAATTTTGCATTTTGGTTTCATTTTGAAATCCAGATTTAGTTTTAAGGTTTTCTTACAATCTTTTAGTGTTAATACTAACAGTCGAAAATAGGTTTTCCGATACGAAAAATTGGAACTGGTGGTATTCAGAAACGTGACATTTTAAAATAGTGTTTGTAGTTCTAAGAAAATTTTTGATTTTAATTATTTATTTGCTTGTTATCCGTTTGTTAATATTTTGGAAATATACTTGTTCAATTTTATAATTTTTTTGAAAAACTCCATATTTAACGTTTCATAAAATATAATAACAACATTAAATTAAAACCAAATTAAAATCCTAGAGGCCTTATTACATAAAATATTCCCAAATTAAAAATAAGTTTAAGAAAGGAAAACAAAGTTTACGAAAGAAATACGCATGGCCACCACAGAGTCCACCCCGGCTCTAAATGCACAAAGCTAGGGATTACCTACAAAATTAAGCGGGGGTGAGTTACGAGAACTCAGTGGGTAAATCCCCTTACGAACGAAAATTAGGCCTAAGCCTACAGAAGCAAAAATGGCCGAAGCCCATACATATCTAATTGGGCTGTAGCCCTAACAACATTGCATATCACATAGTACATGCAATGCGACCCAGCCCAACTTAGTACTCTATCCGCTACACACCGCTCCATATGTCCAACCTCAACACACCTGTTGGGATTTTTACAATCAACCCCCATCCGCTACACTCCTCATTGGTAGTCATACTGATAGTCATGCTACTCAAAGTCGATATAATGTGACAGAGTCACTAATGTACGTGGCCTAGCCACTACAATAATGTGACAGAGTCACCGATATATGTGACACTAAGCCATCAAAATAATGGGACATGGTCACCAATATACACTGCCCCTTTTCATCATTATCATATCCCATTCCCATGCAAACAGATAATCATACTATAATAAATGCAACGTCTGACAATGTAAATCGAATAAACAGAGCATAGGTATATTCATGATAAGGTATTTACATAACACAATCAAAAGTAACTAACCTGGTATCTTCGATTTTACCCTCCAAGGGTAACTTAACAATCGTTACCGATGTTTCAGCTTGTAAACATTACACTACTTATTATTAATCAAACCAATGATGGTGTGAGAATTACACACTTGATTACGTTCCTAATCGTTGCTATTCTCACTAGCGGGAAAAACCACTATCTGCCTATCCCAAACAGATGTCGGCTCTCTACCACGACCCAGCGAAAAGTCTCGAACTGCCGACACCGCACGTCACTTAAACTTGGGAGAAGAGACAACGAGTCCACTCCCCCCTTAGATCAACTAGCATTGCATCCATGAAGAGAATCTTTGATCAGTACAGTACTTTTAGAGAGAAACGTTGATTGTCAAGTCAGGGGGTTTGGTTATGGCAGAATAAAACGGATAGCATTTAATCGCAAAGAACTAAAGGACAAACTCCTTACCTTGGCTAACAAGAAGTCGCACAACACCAGATTCGTCTATGGATGAAATCAAAGGGAACCTTCACGTCGGCTGAAAAGATTCGGCCATAGATTTGATTTGAAGCAACCACGCCGTGATGAGAGAAGGACAAAAGAGATTACTCGTGATCTAACATTAAGGAATAAAATAGCCACTTTGGCTATGGAAAACATAAGAGCGAAACACATGAAAGAAAAAAAAAAGATTACCAAGATCAAAGAAACTAAGAGATGCTCAACGAGTCCCCTTTTCGCCAATAGTGAAATCGAAATGGCTGACCTAGCACTGAGGAGTATCCGGCATAGAAAGAAAAATCACTATTTGAGAGAGTTTTGTGCTCGGATCACAAAGAACTGAGAGAAAAAGAGATGAGAGGTAGCAAGATTTCAGCTATGTGAGAAAACAAATGGTAAAAAAAGAGGTTAAAGTAAAAAGAAGATAAAAGATTGGGAGAAGTAAAGGAGAAGGATGGAGGTTCGGTTACGGTGAAAATCAAAAGAGAATGGTAAGAGGATGGTTCAGCAAGGAGTAACTTCTAGAGAATTCGGCTTGTGGTGAAGAAGAACAAAATAAGAAGGAAAGAAAAAGAGGAGAAGGATGGGAAGGTTGAAGTTTCACTATAAAGTTTGAGAGAGAAAAGAAATAAAATGAAAGCAAAGAGAACAATCCCTCAAAGTTTCGGTAAAGGGAAAAGAGCAATGTTAACCCCAAAATGCTATGACCGAAAATGCTAAGAAAACAAAACTCACCTAGCCACTCTTGACACAAACGGCACACTACTCTCCTATTACCGAAAATGCTATTCAAAACTCCCCTATACTCCCTTACACTTTGACCGAATTTTTCCCCTTCCAAGTCTCCCACTTTCAGCCAATTTCATCACTCCACCACATCCCTTGATTTGCTCCTAGATTTTCTCCACCAAGCCCTCTCCATCCACCATTTGAATTTGTTGACCAATGCAAATCCTCACCTGATAGAGTCCCAGCCGAATGGCAACGCTCCACCATCTTGAACACAAAAATTTAAGGCTCCACAATGTAGCAGGTGGGATTCGAAATCCTTCCCCCTTACTCTGCCAGTGACGCCACAACTACTCCACCTCACACTCCACTTGTGTTATCAAACACAAATAAATATCCTTAAACCTGCTTCCACAAGCTCTCCCCTCTAAAGTGCCCTAAAAAGAAAAATTTTTCTAAAGCCCTAGCTCGAACCCGAGCCTCCCTAAGACCCCCAAACACACCAAATCAACAAGCATAGCTAGCCATATGCATGAAATAGTGCAAAATGTAGAACCCCTATTTTTAGAATGTTACATTGCATGGGGTTGGGATACTGTTTTGGAGGAAGTATACTGAACTGGTGGCTTTGCCACATATTCTATTCTTTGGCGACTTTGTAGCGATCTTTATTCTTGGCGCTTTCTTGTGATATCTTGTACTAGCAACTTTGCTGCGATATTGGTGTGTTGGTTACGTGGGTCAATTTTATCCCCACATGGTGTGTTGGTGGAATGGAGTTGTGTGTTGGATGGATTCGGATGGGTTGCATTGTTACAATGTACTGTTACTATATTGGTCTAAGGCCAACATTTATTCTTGATAGGGCTCGGGCCCAGTGAGTCTTGCATGTTGCATACTAAGCGGTGGTAGGGATTACACACTGAGTTTTTGTAAACTCACCCTTTCCTTTTTACTGTACAGGTAATCCTCAACCATAGGCGATTTGGTTCTGGGAGGGACTCGAAGGTGGCTACACTGCTGCATGCTTTTACACTGCTTTTACTTAAATTTAAAATTTATGTTGGGTTTTGTTTATTTAATAAGGCCATTGGTATTTACTTAAGTTTTTAATTAGGATTTGTTTACTTATTTTAAACTGCTAGTTTAGGGAAGACGAGTGTTCAAAATAATTATCACTTTCAAATACACGAAAATTTGGATATCAAATTTTTCAAAAGCTTCCGCGAATTTAATTCAACCTACTATAACATGATCAGCTAATAAGGTACACGTTTGACTAAATGATTTGTTGAAT
Source organism: Gossypium rotundifolium (assembly GCA_025506655.1). Classification (NCBI taxonomy): domain Eukaryota; kingdom Viridiplantae; phylum Streptophyta; class Magnoliopsida; order Malvales; family Malvaceae; genus Gossypium; species Gossypium rotundifolium. The sequence continues at coordinate 68,446,859 of CP106731.1, read as the reverse complement.
AATAATAAAGAGGTTTTTAAACTTAGAAACGAATTATTTTTTCAACAAGACAAACTTTCAAAAGACACTTCAATGTGACACGCCAGATTAGGCCATAGTGTCTAGGCCGAGTTTGGGGTGTTACACCTAATTTTTAATCACCTTCTCAAATCAAAATATTTTTCTTCACCAAATTGTTTCTAAAATTGCATTCATAAATAATTCTTTTCACTGTGCCTGTGGGTACGATAACTTGACATTTACTAATCACTTTATTACTTGTTGTGATTTTGTACACTTGCACATTTCCATCATTCCAACAAGCTCTAGGAGCTTGCTTCAAACCATATAGAGCTTTGGACAATTTGAAAATGTGTTTTGAAAATTTTGATTTTCAAAATCCGGAAGTTGTTCAACATAAACTACTTTATTTATGAAACATATAAAAGCTCTTTTGGGTGGCTAGATTCTCTTTTAGCATGAGTTGGTTCTTGGAGTTAATCGATTTTGGGTTCTTGAACTAATGTACATATGCCTTGATCTTCATATGATGCTTGATTTTGGTCAACTTGATATATTTCTACATCATCAAAATCAATAGATTCCGTTTTAGAAGTAGAGGTAGATTCATAAAAAAATAACATGTATATATTCTTCTACAACAAGAGTTCTCTTATTAAAAATTCTAGTTAACACCCCAAAACCTAGCCTAGAAGTTTAGATCGAATCCTGGATGTTACATTGGCCACCAAAAGTGGGGGAAACAAAAAAATTTTTATTGAAACCAAGAAAACCTTTATGTTCGTTATGTTTGAAAAAATATTAAACTGGCGTCAAACATTCAGAAATAAAATCCATAGTTTCTAAAGTTTAGTCCAAATAACACCTTACGAAAGTCCAGCATAAAAACTTGTACCACAGTTTATATAATCGTTTTACAAATTGACTTAAAATTAACCGTATAAAAATTATGAGATTTTACTTAAACCGAATCAAACTGTATCTTTCTGAGACCTCCGATATAACGAGTCTAGCTTCAAAACACGAAAAGTGCCTGAAAGGAAAGGCACTACAGAGATGAGCTACGCGAGCTCAGTGTCAGTCCGAAACATGAACAAATGGAAAAAGACGGAGTGACACAATAAATACTTCAGACAAGCATATGCATAAAAATATCACTCAAGAAAATCTCAATCGGTATGCCAAATATAATACAAAACCACAAAAATGATTTTCTAGTCATACGCAATAATCAGATCATATTACATGACATTAACTATATTGCCAATAACCAGAAGTTCATGCCAACAGATAAAATATTCTGACAAACATACGTATATTCAGATGTGGACAGATGCATAAGTCAAAATCCCACCCCATCAACCAAACACCATTCCATCCATCTAGCACACCACATAAGGGCTATGGTAGGCCAGTCCACCATGCACACCACATAGAGCCATAATAGGTTCATCCACCTAACACACCATAATGTGGAACTATGCCACTTGAGTAACTATATACAGCTGAGCTGATATACGTATAGGATAGTTCGGTAAGCCGTTGTACAAAAGTATTGTAGTTAAAACTGCTAAGTATGTCTTCTTTCTCTTCATAACCATATCCCAAAATTTTCATGCTATGCAACAATGCACACATTACGCTGACAATATACAAAAATAGACATTAACATTTCCAGTTGAACAGATTTGGATTTGATTACACTTGTATTCTAATATTCAGTTACAACAACAATAATAACCTCATACCTACTCGCCACATAAATGAGCAATAAAATTAAAGCCTATAAACGCACATATATACACAAACCAACCTAAGTCGAGTACCAAACACACTAATCGAGGCTTGACCAAGGGTCAGGTTACAAAGAAACATAATATAGATAGTTGATGACTTAAAACAAAAATTCTGTAAAATAGGGCCACAAGGTCATATGCCCGAGCTTGTGGAAGTGCCCAGGTCATGAGGGGGTCTACATGCCCATGTGAAGGCCACACACGCCCGTGTGGAGGGGACACAAACCCGTGTGAGCAACCCGTGTAACTCATTATCCAAAAATGCCAAAAATAAAAAATAGAGGAGACACGGCTGTGTGAAGATCTCACACGCCATGTGGTGTGGGTGCACACGCCGTGTGGCACCAAAATTTGCCTTGAAACCCTAATTCCTAATTTCACATGGCCGTGTGAGCCACCCATGTGGGGCACACACCCATGTGGGCACCCGTGTGGTCACGAAACCACTCTGAAATAGCCTAAAATTTGTGTTTTTAACACCAAAACAATCCCCATCCCCAGAAATTTGAAATATACTGAAGTATGCCGAATATCATGCAATCTATCAACAACTTTAACACTTAAAAACTATAGTTTCGAAAACATACCTTAAATCAGAATTGTAAACAAACAAGATTAACCACTTCGCCTCTAAAAAACTATTCTGACTCACATCCGATTGCATGAAACACACAAGAGTAATCTCCTTTGACGGAATGATAAATAGAAATTGCGTAAAATAGAAGAAGCAAGAACAAATGAAATTGAAATTGAAAAGAATAGAAAAAAAAGAGCAATGGAGAAGAAAAAAGTGAAAAAAATGATGACCGTGAACTTTATTTTTCTCTTTAAAAATAACTTCCTCTTTTTAAATTAAAATAAAATTAGGTAAAAACAAATAAATATAAAAAACACTCATAGGGATTCGAACACGAGACCCAGAGATACACTAACACACAACTAACTACTAGATTAGTAGGCCCATTCTGACATTAAAACCTAAAATTGAACCCAAAAATTGAACCCATTCTCTGACCTTAACCACAAACCTTAAAACTTCTAACCCAAATTCCAAGATGTTACATTCTATAAGCTTTAGAATTTGTAGAATAACGAAGAAAAATAACTTCATCACTTTTGGCATCAGTTTTTTCTAAATTTTCTTTTCCATTATTCAAAACAAAACATTTGCAACCAAAAGGGTGAAAGTGGCTTATTGATAACTCTTTAAAAGAGTTATATTTCGAACCTCTAAGCTTTATTAAATGTCTATATTTGAGTAGATATATTTGTATTTTAGGTTAATTTTAGAATATTGCATAATAACGCTTAGATCATCCCTCAAATGTCATTTCATGTTACTATTACTATTGGGAATAAGGGAATTGGTTGTTGTATACAACAGGTGCTAGAAGGATGAAGAAAATGAGAAAAAGGAGGATGAAAATGAAGGAAGTGAAATATTGTCATGGCAAAAGGTTGGATGGATTGCCAACACAAATGCCATGGAAAATCCAGGAAAATTCAAACGCAACACTCAGTCCTCATCACTCTCATCTAGTTGGACGTGTACTAGACAAATCCACCTAAAATAGAGGGAGAAAAGTGGTGATGAGAGAAGGGGACCTACCCTTTGAAAGAGGAAAGAGAAAATAAAGAGAAAATAAGGATTTTGGACAAAGATTTTGGAGGGGATTTTTAGAGCAATTTTCTCTCTAGTAAAACTCATGAAAAATTCTAGAGAAAAGGGAGAGGGTAATAGCTTAAGAGGAGAGCAGAGACGCAAGGAAAAGGACGAGTAATCAGCGTTGGGTCTTGCACGATTCAGCAGTGTCAAAATGAAAGCTGGAGTGGCAAAACCTTCCTACAGTTCTACTTTTATTTTGTTAATTAATTTCTGTTATTTCTAAATTATTAATGATAATTTTTAATGTTATTCTGATTTTGGATTTTAAATCCCAACCCATGAGCTAATTTCATTTGGGTTGGATTTATTGGATTTATCTTGATATATTTGATAATTATGGTGATATTTTGAGTAGATCTACTATTTTATTCGGTTTGGATTATTTTAAACATAAGCATGAAAGCTCTAGACATAGACGAATGCATGGTATTTCCTTAGACTTTATTTAATTCTAAAAAGGTTATCAAATGATATAAGCGAGTACTCGAGCGAATACTCGTAGCATTCTAGACATAGAGTTGTGATCTGTACAGAGTAAGGAAGAATATTGTTTGTAACAGCCCTATTTAGGGCCTAGTCAGAATAGTGGTTGCGAGAACATAAATCTGAAGTAGAAATATGTGTTTCATGATTTTTATGAGGTCTAATACATGTTTGCATGATTATGTAAAAATTTCATGTAGGAAATTTTATAATTTAGTGAACAATTTATCCATTAGGACTAAATTGAAAAGATTGAAAAATATGAGTTTCTAGAAGATTCAAGTATGAAATAGCATTAGAGAAATTATTAGAAGTCCTTATTTGGAAATTAGACCATTATATGTCAAGATGGACAAAAATAGACATAGGAAGGAAAAATCTTAAGAAAGGAGGCCTTAAGGGGATTTTTGTCATTTGGTTAATAAAAGAATTAAAAGGGAAAATAAGTCAAAAATGGTGTCCATCTTTTCTAGGCTTGGCCAAAATCACAAAGACTCCATAGCTAGGGTTTCTTCATCTTTCAAGCTTGATTCTAAGTACCTCCTATCCTCATTTTTAATGTTCTTCGTATTTTTGATATCCTCATAGCTCAATTTACCTATTTCTAACTATATTTTGAGCTAGGGTTCATGTTCCAAAATTTATCCATGTATGACTTGCATGTATTTTGATGATTTATGGAGGAATATGAAAGTTTTATTTATGATATGTAACACCCCTTACCCATGTCCAACACCGGGATAGAATACGGGACATTATCGTACTTATTCTTACTTAAACATGTATTATCGAGCTATAAAATTTTGTTCCAACTTAAAACTTTTCCTTTTTAACCATATTGTGAATATATTGGGCCTATGAGGCCTTAAACTTACTTCTGGAAGATTTTGGAGTTTAACCGAAACTTTTACTCCTTTTGAATTTTTTTTTGTCTAGACAAGGGCCACACGCCCGTATTCTTCACCCGTGGTCGACACTGACTTATTTCACATGGCTGAGCAGACGCCCGTGTCTATAGCCCATGTCCTTCACACGGTCTAGACAAGCCCGTGTCTCCTACCCATGGAGCTCTCTGTTTATGACATTATCAATCCCTAATAAGCATACGGTCCAGGCACACGCCCATGTGTCTGCCCGTGTGGACAATTTGAGGATATTTTCCAAGCCAATTGCCACCCTGAAACATGATCTCACTTATACCAACTCAACCAATACATAATATAGCATTCTTGTACTATGAATAATTCCTAAAACATCACTTATAGAATTCATAAAAACTCATCATCATTAATATATAAAACTTAACAAATATTGGATAATCTCTTTGACCATATACAAAAAGGATAGTAACCTTAATAGCCAACCCTTTGGCTCCCAATATGATACAACCTAAAATGACATAATCCCTATACATGCCATACTTAAAATAAAACAACTTGGCTATACCAAAATAATGATTGATAGTGTGATCCGAGCTCCGATGTCGTTGGTCCTCGATCTAGCTTGGCGATACTATAAGGAAGAAAGAAAAGAGAGAAATAAGCATATAACTTAGTAAGTTTGCATGAAATTCATATAACAACATAATTATTCATAATAAACTCATCCATCATGAACAAGAACAACATAAATCTCAAGTGCTTGAACTTACTTACTCATACTTACTCCTACTCATCACATTTTACATAATAATTTCATGCTTGTATTTTTAATCATGGTACCTGTATCCTTTAGTCACATAGATTAGCACTTTCGCTAATGTAAACATGAACTCAATTCATCATCTTTCTTGAATTAAATAAACTCTTTATCAACCTTGAATAATTTAGTTTATTACTATCTTTACTTGCTTTGCTTTCTTATTACCTCTTTCATACTTAGCTCTTTTGCCCGTTGAATTACTCATAATACCAAAGGATACTCAATCTCATCAAACATGTATCTCGATGCTAAAACCATATCCCAGATATGGTCTTACAGAGGATCGCTTCATGATGCCGATGCCATATCCCAGATATGGTCTTACACGAAATTTCTTAACTGAATGTTGATGCCATGTCCCAGACATGGTCTTACACAAGATATTCCTTTTGATACCAAAGCCATATCCCAGACATGGTCTTACACGGGATCTTTCCTTGTATGGTGTCAATGTTATGTGCCAAACATGGTCTTACACGAGACCTTCCTTAAATAGTGTCGATGCCATGTCCCAGACATGGTCTTACACGAGACCTTCCTTATTTGATGCTGATGCCATGTCCCAGACATGGTTTTATACAGGATTTATGTTCAGTGCCGATGCCATGTCCCAGACATGGTCTTACACGGGACCTACATTCCTTGATGTCGATGCCATGTCCCAGACATGGCCTTACACAGGCTTTCCTTATCTCATGTTATGATATTGGTATCCTCGTTATTCCAAATCTTCAATCGAAACTTTGACTTACATGTTCTCATTCTCTTTCTCATCATGGTATCATAAATTACCTTCATGGAATTTATATACATTTCTCATAAAATAAAATAATTACAAGTATAATAACATTGTATAGCTTTAATTTCATACAAACTTACCTCGGTCTCCAAAATATGTGTTGATGTGCAATTTAGTCCACCACTTTGTTCTTGCCTCGGTTTCGGTCCTGGCTTTGTGTTTCTTGATCTTTAATAACAATTTAACTTGTTTAATACTTACATTGACTAAATTGACTCATTTTTCATACTTTGAAAAATACATTTTTACCCCTAAACTTTATCATAATTACACTTTTGCCCCTAGGCTTGAAAAATGATTTTCATTCAACTTTCTTGCATTTCAAGCCTAGCTGAATCATATTCTCAACTATAACAACATTAAATTTCCACTATTTCACTCATGAATGACCATTTCTATAACTTTTACAATTTGGTCCTTTTATGCATTTTTCATGAAAATCACTTAGAAAAAGATGTTTATCAGACATCAAACTTTCATATACTTTCATAAAACATCAAAATACATGCATTTCATACATGGGCAAATTTTTTAACATAAACCCTAGCTCAAAATATAGCTAGAAATAGATAAACCGAGCTACATGGATCTCAAAAATACAAAGAACATTAAAAACAGGGTTAGGATACACTTACTATCAAGCTTGAAAGATGAAGAAACCCTAGCTATGGTGCCCTTGAAATTTTCGACTAGCATGGAGAAGATGAACACTAATTTTGACTTCTTTTCCCTTTTTAATTCTTTAATTTACCAAATGACAAAATTTCCTTAATGATTATTTCTTGAGATTTTTCCTTCCTATGTCCATTTTTTGTCCATCTCAACTTATAATTGTTTAATTGCTAAATAAGGACCTCTAGAATTTTTTATAATTCTATTTCATACTTAAACCTTCTAGAATCTCATATTTTTTAATCCTTGTAATTTAGTCCTAATGGACAATTTATTCAATCATTAATAAAATTCCTTCATGAAATTTTCACACAATCATGCAAATAACTCATAAGCCTTATAAAATCATTTAAACACATATTTCTTCTTCGGATTTGTGGTCTCACACCACTATTCTGACTAGGCCCTAAGTCTGGTTGTTACATGATAAACATCTTTTTCTAAGAAATTTTCATGGAAAATTCATAAAAAGGACTAATTTGTAAAAGTTATGAAAGTGGTCATACATAAGTGAATTAGTGGAATTTGGGGGCTATTGTAGTTATGAAAATGATTCGGTTAGGCTTAAAATGCAAAGAAATTGAATGAAAATCATTTTACGAGCCTAAGGGCAAAAGTGTAAATATGTGAAAGTTTAGGGGCAAAATTATAATTTTGTCAATATATGATTCATGAGTTATTTCAGTTAATGTGATCATTAAATGAGTGAAATTGTTATTATAGATCAAGAAACACGAAGACCGGACCGAAACCAAGGCAAGAACAAGGTTGTGGACTAAATCAAACATCTATACACATTTTGAGTACCAAGGTAAGTTTGTATGAAGTTAAAGCTTCATAATGTTATTATGTTATTAATTGTTTGATATTATGAGAAATGTATATTATTTCTATGAATTTGATTAATGATGCCTCGATGAAAGTAAAATGAGATTATGTAAAGTTGAAGTCCCGGTTGAATATTCAGAATAGCAAGGATACTAGTGTCATGAAATAAGATAAGGAAGGTCCCGTATAAGACCATATTTGGGACATGCCATCGGCAATTAATGTAGGTCTCGTATAAGACCATGTCTAGGACATGGAATTGACAACTATATATGATTTTGTATAAGACCATATTTAGGATATTGTAACACCCCTTACACTCATTCAATGCCGAAACTGGGTATGAGGCATTACTGAACTTATCTTGCTTGAACGTATAACTTTGGGCTATAAAATTTCATTCCAACTTAAAACTTTGAATTCACATTCATAACATCCTTATTATGGGCCTACGAGGCTTTAAACATGCAAACGGAGGGTCTTGAAATCAAACCTGAAACTTTTGTAGAAAAATTTTGCCTAAATAGGGCCACATGCCCGTGTGAAATGGGACATGCACATGTGGGCAGGTCATGTGGTCTCACACGCCCATGTCCCTAGCCCGTGTGGAATTTATTTTTCAATTCGAACCTACAGGGGTTTTTACACGGTTGGACACACGCCCGTGTCTTTGGCCCGTGTCCTTCACACGGCCTAGACACGTCGGTGTCCTCACCCGTGTGTGAAAACCTAGGTATTCAGTTTATGATGCCAGCAACCTCATAAGGGCATATGGCCTAGGCACACTCTCGTGTGTCTAGCCCATGGTCGACACTGACTTGCAACACTAACATGCAGGGAAAACACTACCCAACCACATGCCTATGGGATTGACCGTGTCTCACACACGGCCTAGACACACGACCGTGTGCCTACCTGAGTAGACAGGAACAAAGCTATTTTCCAAGCTCTTTTTATCACCCTAACTCATAAAACATCAATTACATTCAACCATTAACCAAGCAACCCAATCATGCAACATACACATTCATGAATAACATCATATTTTCATATATTAATTGTAACAGTCCGGTTTAGACCCTAGTCGAACAGTGGTTTCGAAACCACAAATATGAGTCAGTATAATAATTTAATATTATTTTTTATGTTTACTGTATGTGATTTGGCATGTGCTAAAATTTCGTGAATTAATTCATCTTTTTGTATGTTTAATTTGATAAAATGATTTAATTGCATTAAATGCAAAACTGGCATGCTATTTATTAAAGCACCAATGTGTGGTGGCTTTTAAAAGAGGAGGCCTTATGATGAAATTAAACCATTATTTGGTTAGTGGATGGACAAAGGGCAAATATATCTTTAATGTATGGTTGTTTTAATTATTAATTGGAAGGTTAATATAGTAAATTAAATAATAATAATGTTATAATGAAAATAATATGAAAATAAGCCATATGTTCATCCTAGTTAGCCGAAATTAGCAAAGAAAAGAAAGAAAATATTCAAATTAGGTTTCGACTATATTCAAGCAAAATTGAGGTAAGTTTTGACTTTGGTTTTTGATAATTTCTACGTTTTCGTAATCGTTGTTTCGAATGCTTCAAAACCCATACTTCAATTTTGTGACTTGATGATTTTTTGAAATGAGACTTTGATGAACACATGAGTTTTATGAGGTTTGATGGTGGATTATGAAAGCTATATGTTTGATTAATATAGTTTGTTCTTGAATTTTTGATAAATTTAGCTAATTAGGGCTAAATTGTGAAAATAGCTATTTGAGGGACTAAATTATAAATTTGATGAAATGTTTGGACTTGTATGAGATACATGAGCATTCGGTTAAGCATGGGTATATAGTGATTTTGTATAACTGATGTTTTAAAGAAATAGACTAAATTGATAAAATGTTTAAATGTAAGGGCTAAATTTCAAATTGCCCTAAAAGTGTGTACATGGATTGAATTGATTGAGTTAGTGAATAAATGGATTAGATTTGAATATGTCTAGATTAAGAGTCGAAGAAAATGAACTTAGATAGCGGAAAAGTGAAAGTAGTCGAGTAGCCGTATCCGTTTCCATTAAACCAAACTCGAGGTAAGTCAATATATGAAGAAACGTGTTTAAGCTGAATTATGTATGTTTATATGACTATTGATAATGTACACGTGAATTTTGAGATAGAATTGACATAGTGTTAATGTCCGAGAAGTCCCGTTTGAATCTAGGAATGGATAGGATTATCTATGTCATGACATAGGTGTCTATTATGTGATATCATGTAAGACCACGTCTGGGACGTTGGCGTTGATTTGAGATTTCGTGTAAGACCACGTCTGGGATGTTGGCATCGATATGAAATTTACGTGTAAGACCATGTTTGGGACATTGGCATCATATTTGATTTGTGTAAGACCCTGTCTAGGACAGTGGCATTGATATTTGAGTACATGTAAGACCCCGTCTAGGACGTTGGCATTGTACGACTACTCCGAGCATTTTGAGTATCCTATTAGATTCTGTATGGTTCAATAGGCAAATTTGAGATACGAATGATTATGTGATCTGTATATCCATTTAAGGTATGTTTGATATGTACACTAAGTTTGTATGAAAGGTAAGTATCTATATGAACTTACTATGATGAATATGTGAAATGAAATGATGAAATGATATATGAAGATATGTTTGAATAAGTCATATGTATATGTGATATTTGAGTTGATAAATGTGGTATGATATGGCTAAACATATGAGCCAAAGAATATGGGATGAATTTGTTATGAGAACTATAAATGTCAATGTATCAAAGTAGTTATGTGCATTATATGCAAAGTTTATTTGTATATGGCTTACTAAGCTTTTGAAAGCTTACTCTATGTGTGTTTGCTCTGTTTTATAGATCGTCAAAGCTATTGAAGGCTCGGGACCGTCGAGGATCATCATCACACTACTTAAGCTCATTTTGGTACTCTTGTAATGTGAATTGTAACACCCCATACCCGAGTCCGATGCTAAGATTGGATACGAGACATTACCATGCTTGAACTCACTTAAAACATGTACTTATGGCTATAAAATATTGCTCTAAATTAGAAACTTCTCTTTCTTAGTCAAATTATACCCTTCATGGGCCTACGAGGCCTTAAACAGTATCTGAAAACTTTCGAAACTCAAATGAAAACTTTTCCTTAAAATAGTGGTCACACGCCCATATGACTTGGGACATGCCAGTGTACCCCTAACACATGCCCGTGTCTTCCACCCATAGTCGACACTGACTAATTACACATGGCCTTACATGTAACATTCGGAATTAGGGGCTTTTCATTTATGCTATACTTGTTGTGTGAGTGTGTTTGGGGGCCCCGTAAGGCCCAGTGTTAAGATGAAGCCTTGGTGGAAATTTCTTTTCTGGGCATCTTTAGGGGAGAGCTAGTTGGGGCAAGATTTAAGGATGATTGCTTGTGTTTGTTGACACAACAAGAGGAGGTGGTGGAGTGGCAAGTGACGCCACTTAGGGAGCAAGGGGGCAGCTTCAATAAGGAGGTAGCTGAGGGAAGGGGTTCAAGTTGCGTTAGAAGCATTTGGGAGTGCTATTTTTTACGTTCGGGGGCTAAGGTGGTGGCTACCAATTGGACTCTTCAGGGTGGTTAGTGGAAGGAGTCAAAGGATTTGAATAAGTGGCTATAAGTCAATAGGGGAATTTTAATTGGTCAACTAGTTCAAATGGGTGAATGGGAGTGAAAGTAGGAGCTGAAAAGGGGATTTGGTGGTTAGTTGAATTGTTGGCCGAAAGTGGAGTTCTTGAAGGTGGGAGGATTTTGGTTTTGTGCTAGGTGAGGGGTGTGCCGAAAATCATTAGGAGTTTCGGTGCTTTTTTTGTTTATTTGGTGCATAATAGGTCCTTAAGGAGTGTGGGGAGTGCTAATTTTTGGTAAACTTTTGGAGCTCTTTCGATTCTCTTCTTGTGACCCTATTTTCTTTAAGCCAAAAATTGTTAATGAACCTTCATTCTTTTCTTCTCTAATCTTTAGCCAAACCTTAGTTGCATTCTATCCATTTTCTCCCACTTTTCTTCTTCTTTATCCTTAAGCCGAAAACCTCTTGAGCCTTGGGGAATCTCTTCTTTTCTCTTTACTCTTTCCCTTTAACATTACAACAGAAAGCACCATACCACTTGTTAGATTTCATCTTCCTTCTCTGCTTTTCTTCTTAAGCTGAAATCATAGTTCATCTCTTTTAGCACCTTGTTTTCCTCCTTAGCCGATTAGTCCCTTGTTAGGTGAATCGATTCCACCCTGCTGCAAGATTTCTGAGGTAATGTTCTTGTCTCTTGTACTGTAAAAGCCTAATCTTTTATCTTCTTCTCCTTGCGGCTTCTATCTCTTTTCTTCTCAACCTCTATTTTCACTAATCGGGTTTTGCTTCATCTTTTTCTTTCCGAATCAATGGCGTCAAGTAGCCTAGGGGGTGAAGGGTTACTTTTTGCTGAATCTACTTTAGCCTTCTTCACTTGTTTCAACGCAAGGTAAATTCGGCTAATACCTTTTGGCTTGACTTTGAGTCTCTTTTTGTTTAGTCGATTATTTAAGGGCTACCTATGTTTGTTAGGCTGAACCTCTCTCTCTCACAACTCAATCGATTTAATAGGCCAATCTGTGGTGTTTAGTTTCTGTTAATTAGGTAAGAAACTTCTTCGATATGTGTATCAGTTCTTTCTTTCTTTCTTTCCATATCTTTAACTTGGTTCTCTAACCTATCATGGATTCGTATGCTAGACAAGGGAAGGAAAGGGTTTGACTCGTAGTCTCTACACCTAAGTTCAAAAAAATGTGCGGTATCGACAGTGCGAGACTTCCTTCCGGTTATGGACCGGGTTCGAATCCGAATTGACATACAGTGGTTATTCCTCTTCTGAGAGTGTCGATAGTATCGAGAGCCTAGTTCTCCTTGTATTCAGGTGTGTAATTCTCACACCATTGCCTTTTGTTTTGTTAATTTGTATATGCATTGTTAAATGTCAAACCTCGGTATTGGCTATTGGGTTACCCATGGAGGGCAAAGACGAGACATCAGGTCAGTGACTTCTGATTATGCTATAAAAGCGATTTTGTTGACATCTTAGTATATACACTCTGAACATCTCATGTATGTCAATATCTGCTGCATTCATATATCATGATTTTATATGCATGGGAATGGGCATATGTTTTAAATGAAAGGGGAAGTGTATCGGTGACTACATCACATTTATCGGGTGGCTCTTCCATACTCTGTTCTGGTGGCTATGCCATTTTAGTCTGGTGACTCAGTTACAATCTGACGATGAGCAGCATGACTGCCATTGATGGTGTGTAGCAGATGAAGGGTCGATTGTAGAAATCCCCACTGGTGTGATTGGCAGGTACGAGTGGTGTGTAGCGGTTGGTTATCTAGGTTGGGTTGGTTTTGCATCATTTTGCATATGCTATCTATTGTACTATGCAGCAGGGTTAAGGCCCAATCCGATTCTGAATGGGCTTCATGCAGTGTGATTATAAAAAGGGCTACGACCCAGTTGGTAAACGAATGGGCTTGGGCCCGTGATGGTGCTTGGCAATTGCACACTGAGTCTATTTGACTCACCTTTTTGCTTAACATTTTTGTAGGTAATTGATAGCGCGGCAAACTTGGGCTGAAGAGGTTTTCCAGGTGGCCATGCATGGTTTTGTTAATTAGAACTTTACTTTATTTTTCTTTAAATTTTTGGGATTTTCGTTATGTAATAATGCCACTTTAATTTGGTTTAATTTTGATTTAAACTTTGGACGTTTTATATACAAATAATCGATAATATGTTTTTTATAAAAGGAAATTGAATGTTTTCTCACAAGTTAATTAACGAATGGGCAAACGGATTTATGATGATGAACTTCTAACCTAATCTTTTAACATGCATTTTTTCAAAAGTCATCTAAATATCAAAGATTCGGCTAATTAAAGTTTTTACTTAAAGGACTACAGAATTTTAATTGAACTACTGAACTTGAAGTTTTCAAAAAGGCACTTAAAATTATTTTCTAAAGGTCGCTAAGTTACATTCTTCCCAAGTGATAATCCATATTCGGTCGTGGTGTTTGGGCCGAGTTTGGGGTGTTACAATTTTGGTATCAGTGCTAGGTTTTAAAAGCTCAGGCATGGGTTTTGGGTTCAAAACGATTTTTGAAATTGATTTAAAAGTAATTTAGAAAAAATATATATACATGTTGTTCTAGAAGCATGGCACCCGGATCTCCAGCACCAAGTCTGTACGGTAAGATTTATGACTAAATTGGGTGATTAAGCATGAACTAATTAAATTATGCTATGAATGCTAGAATTAAGGATCTCTTTAGAGATTAAAACCTCTAGGTTTATGTATGATCTGCAAAACACTACTTATAACTCTATTCTCATAAAAATTTCTCGTTAAGCAATAGTGAAAAGAGGTGCTAATGCATAAAATTTGTAATTAGACAAAACGACTCGATATATATGAGTATTAGAGGACGTGGACGTGTTACACATGGCCGTGGTAGAGGCCGGGGTATTGAGGATGAGTTCTCGAAAGCAAGGAAGGAGCCTGAAGGAGAAGCGCCAGCATCACCTATGGCTGAAGTGGGATCTCAAGATAGAACTGGTGGGGATGATGCCCTATCTCAAGTGATGTTACGTGTGTTGGAGCAAGTTGCTGGGGTAAGCACTGGGACTGTATCTCGAAAGTCTATTCCTGAGCGACTTCGAGCAGATGGAGTTGAAATGTTTAGAGGTAGTTGTGATAGGGGAAAGAAGGAATTATTTGTCGAACGTGGTTTCCACATTAAAGGCTGTTAAAATGGTTCAAAAAGGGTGTAAGGCCTTCCTAGCTTTTATAAGTGCATTGGATGCAAAGGAGTTGACTGTACGGGATGTCAGAACAGTGAAGGAGTTTACTGATTTTTTTCAGAGGAACTTTTAAGGTTGCCTCTGGATCGCGAGGTGAAATTCGGTATTGATCTTCTTCCGGGAACATCACCAGTATCTATCACCCCATATAGAATGGCGCTGAAGGAGTTAGCTGAACTGAAAGCGCAGATTCAAGAATTCTTAGATCGTGGTTTTATCCGACCAAGTGTATCTCTATGGGGAGCACCAATATTGTTCATGAAAAAGAAGGACGGGACGATGCGTATGTGTATTGACTACCGCCAGTTGAATAAGTTGACCATCAAGAACAAGTACTCACTGCCAAGGATTGACGATCTATTTGATTAGCTTAAAGGGGCTTCGGTCTTTTCGAAGATAGATTTGAGGTCAGGATATCATCAGCTTAAGGTCAAGGAAGGCGATATTCATAAGACAGAATTTCAAACTCGCTACGGTCACTATGAGTTCTTGGTGATGTTATTTGGGTTAAGAATGCATCAGCTGTGTTTATGGATATGATGAATTGAGTATTCCAACCCTATTTGGATTGATTTGTTGTGGTGTTCATAGACGACATCTGGTATATTCCAAGTCGGAAGAAGAGTATGATTCGCATCTTTGGGTGGTTCTGCAAATTTTGAGGGAGAAGCAGCTGTATGCCAAATTTAGCAAGTGTGAGTTTTGGCTAAAGGAAATAACTTTCTTAGGGCATGTAGTCTCTGCGGGAGGAATTAGGGTTGATCCCAGGAAGATAGAAACTGTGTTGGGTTTGAAATCGCCTAAGTCTGTGGCAAAATTTGAAGTTTCTTGGGTTTGGCCGGGTATTACAGAAGGTTTGTTGAGGGATTCTCCTTGATTGCGGCACCTTTAACAAAGTTGTTGTGGAAAGGGGTATCATTTGTTTGGACTGACAAGCAGTATGAAAGTTTTGAGAAGCTAAAAAGGATCTTGATGGAAGCTCCAATTTTGATTCAGCCTGAGGCTAGGAAAGAGTTTGTTGTCTATTGTGATGCTTCACACACAGGGTTAGGGTATGTGTTAATGCAAGATGGGAAGGTAGTTGCGTATGCGTCTCGAGAGTTAAGACCTCATGAGATAAACTATCCCACGCATGATCTGGAGTTGGCGGGGTAGTGTTCACTCTAAAGATCTAGAGACATTATTTGTACGGGGAGAAGTCTATTATCTACACCGACCATAAGAGTTTGAAATATCTCCTTACCTAGAAAAAGTTGAATTTAAGACAGCGACGGTGGATTGAACTATTAAAGGACCACAACTGCTCAATCGAATACCATCCAGATAAAGTTAACGTGGTGGCAGATGCGTTAAGTCGGAAAGTGATATCGAATTTGAGGGCGATGTTCGCTCATCTCACTCTGTATGATGATGGAAGTTTGTTAGCTGAACTCCAAGTGAAGCCGACATGGATAACTCAGATTAAAGAGAAACAACTTTTGGATGATGTGTTAAGTGCTCGACATCTACAAGTACAGAATGGTGAGGTAGAAGATTATAGTTTGAACAGTGATAGGGTTCTGTGTTTCTATGGAAGGGTCTGCGTGCCAAAAGATGTTGAGTTGAGTCAGATGATTCTTCAGGAGGTGCATAGTAGCCCTAACGCTATGCATCCTGGTGGGAATAAGATGTATCAAGATCTACAGGAACAGTTTTGGTGGCTTGGATTGAAGCGAGAGATTACAGGTTTTGTGGGAAAGTGCCTGACGTGTCAGTAGGTGAAAGCGAAACATCAGTTACCTTCGGGGTTATTACAGCCGGATGAAGATTCCACAGTGGAAATGGGAAAGGATCATGATGGACTTTGTTAGTGGGCTACCTCTTACGCCTACTAAGAAAGATTTGGTATGGGTGATTGTTGATTAGTTGAAGAAGTCCGCCCATTTCATACCTGTTCATGTCGACTATTATCTACAGAAGTTGGCTAAGCTGTATGTGGCAGAGATTGTGAAGTTGCATGGGGTACCAATGTCGATCATATCGAATAGAGACCCTAGGTTTACATCGCGTTTTTGGAAGGCTCTACATTAGGCATTGGATACAAGACTAGACTTCAGCACAACATTTCATCTACAGACTGATGGTTAGTCTGAGAGGGTAATTCAGATCTTGGAAGATATGTTGAGAGGTTGTGTCATTGACTTTAGGGGTAGTTGGGAGGATTTTTTACTGTTGGTAGAATTCGCATACAACAACAGCTACCAGTCTAGTATTCAGATGGCGCCCTATGAAGCGTTGTATGGACGGAGATGTCGTACTCCTACTTGTTAGAAAGAGTTAGGTGAGCATTGGGTGTTGGGTCCGAAATTGGTTTCAGAGATAGAGGAGAAAGTTAAGTTGATTCAAACTCGGTTGAAGTAGGCTTCTAACAGGCAGAAATCCTATGTTGATCTGAAGCGCAAGGATATAAAATTTGCAGTGGGGATCATGTGTTTGAGAAAGTTTTGCCTTGGAAGAAAGTTTTGAGGTTTGGACGTAAAGGCAAGCTAAGTCCGAGGTTCATCGGGCCTTATCGGGTATTGAAACGTGTGGGACCAGTGGCGTATTAGCTTGAGTTGCCTTCAGAATTAAAACAGATACATGATGTGTTCCATGTCTCGATGTTGAGGCACTACTGTTCTGATCCATCTCACATTGTGCTAGTGGAAGAGATTGAGGTAAAACCAGACCTATCCTTCGAAGAGGAACCAGTGTAGATAGTGGATCGAGATGTTAAAGTGCTCAGAAGGAAATCAGTCCCTTTGGTCAAAGTTTTATGGTAGAATCATGATTCAGAAGAGGGCACATGGGAGCCAGAGGATGTTATGTGGCAGCAATACCCTCATCTCTTTTGACAAGGTAAATTTCGAGGCCAAAATTTCTTTAAGGGGGCTAAAATTGTAACACCTAGGAATTAGGGCTTTGCATTTATTATGCTTCTGTGTAGTTGGTATGCTTTACTTGTTGTGTGAGTGTGTTTGGGGGCCCCGGGAAGGCCTGGGGTTATGCTGAAGCCTTGGTGGAAATTTCTTTTTTGGGCATCTTTAGGGGAGAGCTAGCTGGGGCAAGCTTTAAGGGTGATTGCTTGTGTTTGTTGACACGAAAAGAAGAGGTGGTGGAGTGGCAAGTGATGCCACATAGGGAGCAAGGGGGTGGAGTCCATAAGGAGGTAGTTGAGGGAAGGGGTACAAGCTGCGTTAGCAGCATTTGGGAGTTCTACTTTTTGAGTTAGGGAGCTAAGGTGGTGGCTATCAATTGGAATCTTCAGGGTGGTTGGTGGAAGGAGTCAAAGGATTTGAATGAGTGGCTATGAGACAATAGGGAATTTGAATTGGTCATCTAGTTCAAATTGGTGAATTGGAGTGAAAGTAGGAGCTGAAAAGGGAATTTGGTGGCTAGTTGAGTTGTTGGCCGAAAGTGGAGTGCTTGAAGGTGGGAGGATTTCGATTTTTTGCTAGGTGAGTGGTGTGCCGAAAATTATTAGGAGTTTTAGGTGCTTTTTTTGTTTTTTTGGTGCATAATCATCCTTAAGGAGTGCGGAGAGTGCTGATTTTTGGTAAACTTTTGGAGCTCTTTCGATTCTCTTCTTGTGACCCTATTTTCGTTAAGCCAAAAATTGTTAATGAACCTTCATTATTTTCTTCTTTGATCTTAAGCCGAACATTAGTTGCATTCTACCCATTTTCTCCTACTTTTCTTCTTCTTTCTCCTTAAGCCAAAAACCTCTTTAACCTTGCCAAATTTCTTCTTTTCTCTTTACTCTTTCCCTTTAACATCACAACCGAAACCACCATACCACTTGTTAGATTTCATCTTCCTTCTCTGCTTTTCTTCTTAAGCCGAAACCATAGTTCATCTCTTTTAGCACCTTGTTTTCCTCCTTAGCCTATTAGTCCCTTGTTAGGTGAATCGATTTCCACCCTGCTGTAGGATTTCTGAGGTAATGTTCTTGTCTCTTGTGCTGTAAAAGCTGAATCTTTTCTCTTCTTCTCCTTGCGGCTTCTATCTCTTTTCTTCTCAACCTCTATTTTCACTAATCAGGTTTTGCTTCATCCTTTTCTTTCCGAATCAATGGCGTCGAGTAGCCTAAGGGGGTGAAGGGTTACTTTTTATCGAATCTGCTTTGTCCTTCTTCACCTGTTTCAACGCAAGGTAAATTTGGCTAATACCCTTTGGCTTGACTTTGAGTCTCTTTTTTTTAGCCGGTTATTTAAGGGCTACCTATGTTTGTTAGGCCAAACCTCTCTCTCTCACAACTTAATCGATTTCATAGGCCAATCTGTGGTGTTCGGTTTCTATTAATTAGGTAAGAAACTTCTTCGGCATGTGTATCGGTTCATTCTTTCTTTCTTTCCATTTATTTAACTTGGTTCTCTAATCAAGAACTGTCATGGACTCGAATGCTAGACAAGGGAAGGAAGGGGTTGGACTCGTAGTCCCTACCCCTAAGTTAAAAAAAAACATGTGGTATTGGCAGTGCGAGACTTCCCTCCGGGTTGTGGATCGGCTTCGAATTGAATTGACAGATAGTGGTTATTCCCTCTTTTGAGAGTGTCGATAGTATCGAGAGCCTAGTTCTCCTCGTATTCAGGTGTGTAATTCTCACACCATTGCCTGTTATTTTTTTTATTTTGTACATGCATTGTTAAATGCCGAAACCTTGGTATTGGCTGTTGGGTTACCTATGGAGGGTAAAGGTGAGACATTAGGTCAGTGACTTCTAATTATGCTATAAAAGCGATTTTGTTGACATGTTAGTATATACACTCTAAACATCTCATGTATGTCAATATCTGCTACATTCATATATCATGATCTTATGTGCATGGGAATGGGCAAATGTTTTAAATGAAAGGGGAAGTGTATCTGGTGACTACGTCACATTTATCGGGTGGCTCTTCCACACTCTGTTCTGGTGGCTATGCCATTTTAGTCTGGTGACTCTGTCACAATCTGACGATGAGCAGCATAACTACCATCGATGGGGTGTAGCGGATGGAGGGTCAATTATAGAAATCCCCACTGGTGTGATTGGTAGGTACAGGTGGTGTGTAGCAGTTGGTTATCTAGGTTGGGTTCGGTTTTTGCATCATTTTGCATATGCTATCTGTTGTACTATACAGTAGGGCTAGGGCCCAATCCGATTCTGAATGGGCTTCGCCCAATGTGATTTTAAAAAGGGGCTACAACCCAGTTGATAAATGAATGGGCTTTGGCCCGTGATGGTGCTTGGCAATTACACACTGAGTCTATTTGACTCACCATTTTGCTTAACATTTTTGCTGGTAATTGATAGCGCAGCGGACTTGGGCTAGAGTGGTTTTCCGGGTGGCCATGCACGATTTTGTTAATTAGAACTTTACTTTGTTTTTCTTTAAATTTTCAGGATTTTTGTTATGTAATAAGGCCACTTTAATTTGGTTTAATTTTGATTTAAACTTTGGACAATTTAAATACAAATAATCGATAAGATGTTTTTTATAAAATGAAATTGAAAGTTTTCTCACAACTTAATTAACGAATGGGCAAACAGATTTTTGATGATGAACTTCTAACCTAATCTTTTAACATGCGTTTTTTCAAAAGTCACCTAAATAACAAAGATTTGGATAATTAAAGTTTTTCCTTAAAGGACTATGGAATTTTAATTGAAATACTGAACTTGAAGTTTTCAAAAAGGCACATAAAATCATTTTCTAAAGCTCGCTAAGTTACATTCTTCCCAACTGACAATCCAGATCTGGTCGTGGTGTTTGGGCTGGGTTTGGGGTGATACATGACACGTCCGTAGACGTAAACCTTGTGCTATAGCTTGATATACTTACTTATTTCACATGGCCTAGGGCACACGCCCATGTTCTGACCGTGTATCATACACGACTTAAACAAACGGCCCTGGGATTTGCCCATGGCCTATCCTGACTTCAATTTTAAAGGTGCAGAGTACGCACGGCCTAGACACACGCTCGTGTGCCTATCCGGGTGGGCACTTGAAGGTTATTTACCAAATCAATTGCCACCCTGAAATCAAGATCAACCTCATACTCAATTCAACATCTCAAGTTACTACATCTTTCATGAATAATACTACATGCTTCATTTATAACATTGAACATACATGCTTAGTCAACTTTGGCTTATCACTTAGCCATATACAAATGAATAATAAACTTGATTGCCTATACATTGGCCCTTATTAAAGCATATACTCAAATGAAATAATTTCTATACATGCCATACTTAATATAAATAGCTTGGCTATACCAAGTAGCGACTGATAGTGTGCTTCGAGATCCGATGACAATGATCTACGAGATTAGCTTGGCGGAACTACATAGAAAGAAAGAATTAAAGATGCAAGCATTTAGCTTAGTAAGTTTGCATATAATGCATAAAGCAACATACTTAGTTAACATAAACCATTTGGCATACACAATAGCATCATAAATTTCAGCTATTTAAGCTTACTTACTCATGCTGATTCTTATAAGTCTCATGACACTTACTAGTCTCATGCTTGTAAAGTAAACGAGTTACCTGTATCACTTAATCATATAGATTAACACACTCTGTCATGGTAAGCATAATATTACTTCATCATTCATAACATGAATAATACTCATAGTTAGCTTTAACTAACATTCTTTAATGATAGCTTTACTTACTTAACTTTCTTGGTTTTTTTTCTCATTTACTCTTTACTCATTTTGCCCAATGAATTAATATGAATAATCGAGGATACGAAATCTAATCCCACATATAAATAGATGCCAAAGCCATATCCTTGATATGGTCTTACATGGGATCTTTTATCTTAGTATTGAAGCCATGTCTTGACATGGACTTACTTAAAGTATTCCTTGTGTGTTCCCTTGGGAATATACCATTTCCATGTCTTGACATGGTCTTATTTGGTATCTTTACTCATGAACTGGTCAATGCCGAGCCTTGGCTTGGACTTACATGAAATCTTCCTTGATTCCCACCAATTCCATGCCTTGGCTTGGACTTACATGGAATATTTATCTCATGATAACTTTGCAATGCCAAGACTTGTCTTAGACTTACATGACATCTTTGCTTGGAGTCTCACCAATGCCATGCCTTTGCTTGGGCTTATAAGGGTCTCCATCTCATAATAACTCATCAAAGCCGAGACTTGTCTTGGTCTTACATGATAACTTTGCTTGCTTGCCGATGTCATGCCTTGGCTTGGTCTTATACGGACTTTCTCATTTCATGTGGTAGATCGAGTATCCTAGGTAATTCATCTTCAATCAAGACTTTGTCATGCTTAATCTCATTGATTTCTTTGTGTAACATTACATTAAACATTTTCATGATACTATTATACATTACACTAAGCATTTCAATGATATAAATCATAAAGATTAGAAATCATACAAACTTACCACAATAGACAAAATGTATATAGATATGTAATTTAGTCCTCGACTTTGTTATTGCCTTGGTTTTGATCCAAGCTTTGTTTTTCTTGATCTATAATAATAATTTAACTTATTTAATACTCATAATAACTAAATGGACTCATAAAGCCTACTATGGAAAAATTACCATTTTGCCCCTAAACTTTCTCATAATTACAGTTTTGCCCCAAGGCTCGTAAAATGATTCTAATTCAACTTTCTTAAACTTCATGCTTAGTTGATTCATTATCTCAACCATAGAAATAGCAAATTCTCACTATTTCTACCATATATGACCAATCTCATAAATTTTACAAACTAGTCCCTACTAGCATTTCTCATGAAATTCACTTAGAAAAAAAATGTTTATCTAACATCAACCTCTCATAACCTTCCATAAAACATCATTTAACAAGCATGTCATACATGGGTAGATTTTTGAACATACATCTTAGCTCATTTTATAGCTAAAAATAGCTAATTCATAATACGAGAACTTCAAAAATATGAAGAATATTAAAAACGGGACAAAGATGCACTCACTA
This sequence comes from Gossypium rotundifolium, assembly GCA_025506655.1. Taxonomy (NCBI): domain Eukaryota; kingdom Viridiplantae; phylum Streptophyta; class Magnoliopsida; order Malvales; family Malvaceae; genus Gossypium; species Gossypium rotundifolium. The sequence continues at coordinate 68,424,018 of CP106731.1, read as the reverse complement.
GTAAGCTTGAAAGATGTACAAACCCTAGATATGGGTTCTTTGAAAATTTCAGTAGGTGGGGAAGAAGATGAATGAGATTTTTATCATCTTTTTCCTATATTAATCATTTAATTAATAAATGACCAAAATACCCTTCTCTTAAAATTTTCACATTTTACTAACTCATGTCCATTTTTGTCCAAAAATTATAATTTGGGAAAATTTCTATTTAAGGGCTTCTAATTAGCATTCTAAAGCTATTTCATACAAAAAGCTTATAGAAACTCTTTTTTTTGCAACTTTTGCAATTTAGTCCTAATGAACCATTCAACCTCAATTTAACAAAATTGCTTCATGAAACTTTCACACTAGCATGCAAACATGGCATAAAGCTTAAAAACTCATAAATTTACCTCGGATTCGTGGCCTCACACCACTATTCCTACTAGGCCCTAAATTAGGCTGTTATATGTAGATATGGCATGTATAGGCTAGTCACTTTGTGTTATGCTTGAGATATGTAAATAGCCATGTGATGTGGCTAGTGTAATGTTGATATTATGAATTTGTAAATGTGGTAATTGATGTTGGTTTCGGCATGATCTCGAGGCCATGAAATGGAAAAGTTTATGGCAAGCATATGAATGCATTATGAGTTAGTATGTTTGATCAAAGGTATGGTTATATGAAAGGTAAATGTGAATGAATCATGCTTAAATGTACTTGTGTTTTAGAATTCAAAATGGTATAATTAGAAAGGAGATTGGATGTGAATATTGGTTGTTTAGTTTGACTTATTTTTGGATGTTAATTGTGCATGTAATGAATTGGTATGTAGCTAGGAGAGATGACCCTAGTGTAAGTGGCACTTTGACCTTGCAAGTGGTCTGTTTTGCCTATGTGGTTATGGCACACTGGCGTGCCTAGTAGCCATGTGATTAGGTCAGTAGCCAATGCAAGTGTGCACGGCCATGGCACACGGACGTGCCAAGTAGCCTTGTGAGTAAGACAGTAGCTAGCCTATAGTTACACGGTGATAAATAGTAAAAGTAACATATTTTAACCCCATATTTAGCATACTTTTGGATGATTTAGCCCTTGATTTATGTAAAAAGGTGCTCTTAATCCTTTCTTTTCATGTTTTATACTCAGAAAAGCACTCGAGGATGAAAAGAACGAGAAACAGGCTTAAAATGGGCCAATTTGGCCTAAAGTGGAAATCAACATGGCCTGGACTTCAATCCACACGACCGTGCCTCAAAAATTAACTAAGACACGGCCATGTCATGATTTACACGACCGTGCCCCAATTGACAGAATCGAGACACGACTTGAAGACAATTTAGACGGGCATGTACAATGGCCGTGCCCCTGTCGTGGAAAAGAGGAAGGATTTGGATACCTTGAGGCAAAGAAACACATTTCAAAGCCTATTCAAACACCGAATAGGAAGTATACTTAAATTAGGGCACTTAGAGGCCAAGAAAAAGCATCTTAAAATCCTATATAAAGAACCTAGAGGCCAATCAACAAAAGGGGGCCGAGACATTCAGAATTCGGCATAAGCCAAAACTTTTGTGGGAATCACTCGAAGATAGCCAATTGATCCATCTCAAGAAGCCGAAATTCTACTCAAGACGACAAATGTCTCCTTCAATTCCTTCAGGGGGTTTTAGGGATTTCTTATGTTTCGTTTTATCTTTTATCTTGAGATGTTTTCTTTATTTGTAATGAACCTTCAGATTCCTGAAGGGGATGAAACCTAGATAAATCTTGTTATTGTCTTATGAATTATATGATAAATACTTGATTTGTTCTTAATTATGTGTGCTTAATTCTTGTGTTAATGTTTTCGGGATATTAATTCAAGTAAGATGTTATTAGGTGGAGGAGGAATAGACCCTGCCTAAGAATAGATCTAGCATAATTAAGCGGAGTCATTCTAGCGCCTAGAGATAGGGTGAAGAGATTTTTTCGGATTAAGGTGAAACCTAATATGGGAGTCCATAGTTCGATTTACTGCTATTCTAGAGGGTTATTAAGTGAGAAAGAGATTTTCGTTAATTAACCTAGGGTTAGACGTTATTCATCTAGAGAGAGGGTTTAATATACATTAGGGAGTCTTACGGATCAAGTCAAGTGAATAAATCGAATGGTTTAGTGTTAGACAATAAGTGAAGTCTAGGTGGATCCTTCCTGATGGTATCATCGTGATCAACTGAGTTTCTCTTCAAGTTATTTCCCAATTCATTCTTTTCGTCTTTGCATCTTAGTTTAGTAATTAATTAGATAATCAACCAAATCATTTAATATTTAGGCTAAACAATAGAAAGAAAGTGAGTATTAGTACTTTTAGTTCCTTTGGGTTCGATAATCCGGTCTTGCCTAAGCCATACTACTATTCGATAGGTACGCTTGCCTTAAGTCGTTGTCAGAGTTAGTTTCCAGGTTCGATCATTCTCTTTATAAATTTTAAAACTCAAATTTTAGATCGATCAAGTTTTTGACGCCGTTGCCGGGGAACTAAAATATTAAGAAAATTCTATTTTTATTACTTTGGCCATTATTTTTATTTTCGCAATTTATTTTATTTTATTTTTCTAATCGTTTCCAGTAGGTAGCTCTAGTTTATGACTAGAAGGAACCCGACAAGACCTCTAGTATAGGATAGTGATATTGAAGCTACCGCTCGTAGGAATCGCAGAGAAATCAGGCGAGCCTTAAATTACCAAGAAGAACAACAACAAGACAAATCCAATCCTACTGAAGGGATGGACGAGAATAATCCACCACGAGATGTGGCAGAAAACAATGCTCCACGTACTATGTATGATTATGCTAAACCTAATTTAACAGGAGCAAAATCTAGTATTGTTAGGCCTACTATAGCTGCTAATAATTTTGAATTAAAGCCTAACACAATACAAATGATTCAACAATTTGTTCAATTCGATGGTTTGCAGGACGAATACCCAAATACTCATATAGCTAATTTTTTAGAGTTCTGTGATACTTTCAAAATAAATGGCGTTTCTGATGATGCCATTCATCTTCAGTTATTTCCCTTTTCATTAAGGAATAAAGCCAAATAGTGGTTAAACTCGTTACCACGAGGGTCAATCACTACATGGGACCAAATGACCGAAAAGTTTTTATTAAAATATTTCCTATCGGCCAAAATGACCAAATTATGGAATGATATCTCTTCTTTTGTGCATATGGATTTAGAGACATTATATGACGCATGGGAGAATACAAGGATCTTTTAAGAAGGTGTCCACACTATGGTTTACCTTTGTGGCTACAAGTCCAAACTTTTTATAATGGTGTGAATCCCTTAACAGGGTAACTAATTGATTCAACCGCCGATGGAACTCTCAATAACAAAACTCCTGAAGCAGCCTACAAATTTATTGAAGAGATGTCATTGAATAATTATCAGTGGCAAGTTACAAGGACAAAATCGACAAGATCGGCCGGAGTTTTCAGCATCGATGCAGTAACCATGCTATCGAATCAGGTGGAGATGATGAATAAAAAGCTTGATAATTTGTGTTCTTCGTAGGTACATCCAGTAATGCAGTAGACACAAGTGAAACTATGGCGAATCCTATGTACCCATCCTACCAACCGAGCACAGAAAGCGAACAGATGAACTATATAGGTAATAATTTCTGATCCAATAATAATCCTAATACTTACAATCCAGGTTGGAGGAATCACTCAAACTTTTCATGGGGAGGTCCAGGAAATCAAGGAAATCAGAGACAACAACCTCCCCAAAATTTCCAAAATTAGCCATATCCGCAAGAGAAGAAGCCAAACCTCGAAGAGATGTTGACAAATTTCATGGCAAGCATAGAAAGTCGTCTCCAAGATACTGAGAAAACACTTAGAAGTCAACAAACATCGGTTGAAGAGACCAAGAACCGAATCGGGGAACTTACTAAGTCAGTAGGGGAAGTCACTAAATCAGTCAGACAACTTGCAAAATTAATGTCCGAACGACCGGAAGGGCGTCTACCAAGCAACACCGAGATCAACCCAAAGGAGCAAATCCAAGCCATAACATCTCAGGAAAATGTAAGGTTAGATGAACCCATCTCAACAAGTGAAAACAAGGACAAAGAAAGAAAAATTGAGGTAACACAAGAAAAGCCAAAACTGGTAATCAAAGAGTATCAACCCCGCATACCTTACCCCGAAACAATAAACAGAGACGATACAGAGGAACAGTTCGGTAAGTTTCTTAAACTCTTAAGGAAATTACATATTAACTTACCGCTTCTTGAAACTCTTTTTTAGATGCTTCGAGAAAATTTTTAAAACAACTCTTGACAAACAAGCGTAAGTTAGACGATGAGCCACATGTGGAATTGAATGCAATGTGCTCAGCAATTCTACAAAATAGACTACCACGAAAGCTAAAAGATCTAGGGAGTTTTACAATTCCTTGTTTAATTGGTAGTTTAAGTGTTGCTAATGCGTTAGCTAATTTATGGGAAAGCATTAATCTCATGCCTTATACATTGTTTAAGCAACCAGGTTTAGGGAAACCAAAAGAAACTAGGATGAGTATTCAATTAGCTGATAAAACTGTTAGAATTCCTAAGGGTATTATCGAAGATGTTCTTGTCAAAATTGAAAAATTCATTTTCCCAGTAGATTTGTTGTCTTAGACATGGATAAGGATAATTCAATCCCCTTAATTTTAGGAAGAACCTTCCTAGCAACTGCTAGAACTAAAATTGATTTTGCCACAAGAGAACTCATTCTTCAGGTAGGTGATGAATCAATCAGTCTTCAAGCTCTTGACTCGACCAGGACTACAATCAATGAAGGTAAAAAGTCAAATTAGTTGATGAACAATTTGAGCAACCTTCATTGCGGAAACACCACAAGGATACTGAATCGAGCCAAAGCACGGACCTAGTGCCAACAAAGAAGAATTATATGAGGAATGAAGCCTTAGGGTCGACAAACTAAAAAAATGGAAGACACAATTCAAAGAGGAACAGGAACCGCACGAAGTAAAGCCTAAGGAACCCCCAGAAGAGATTATAGGAACATCAAAACACTTCAAAATAGGAGATAAGGTATGGATGAACAAAGTAGATCCATGAACAACCAAAGGAATCCCTCTTGAGGTATGAAATACCTTCCTATATGAAACAATCGAGGTAAGCAATCCAACCTTCGACACTTTTAAGGTAAATGCTTCTCAACTTAAACTTTATCATGAAAGTAAAACCAATAGCATAAGGGAAGATGTTCAAACCTTCAAACCACCATGATTATACAAACAAAGGGACAGTCTAGCTTAAGACTATAAACGAGCGCTTCTCTAGAGGCAACCCGAGCTCTAACATAATTTATCTTTACATTTTGCTTTCAAACTCTTTTCCTTTCTGAAAAATTTAGATTTAAAATTCACACAAAAGTGCAGATTTCAAAGCCACATGGCCTTGCACACGGTCGTGGCCGTGGCCATTTTGAAATACTGAATCTCTGTACTGACATGAACAGGGGCAGTACGAATCAAATCCAACCTAATTTTCGATGTCATGGATCCAACCACTCCCCCACAGGCACCGACAAAGTGGCATGGCTATGCTCTATGACCGTGAAAGACACGCCCATGCTACCCAACCGTGCCAACATATTGACTTATCACACACGAGCGTGGCTGGATGAAAAATCGCCTCGTGAATTAACACACCCTTGGTCTACGGGTGTGGGCAAGCACCAGAAAGAAAAAATCTATTTAAACCTACCGCCTTCCCACTCTTACTAACAATTCTTCTTCCTTTTCTTCCTCCCCTTTCTCTCAAAATTCTCCCCCTTCTTAACAAACTTTTTCCAACCCTTGAGCCATACCAAATTCATGTCGAAGAAGCATAAGAAGGCAAGCATAGTCTCCCCGACAGAGACCCCGACACATAAGTTCATGCCGGCCACTTCATCTGAACATCAATCCAAGGGTCTTTGAGACCATTTAGTTTTTATTTTTATTTTCTCTTTTGCTTCAATTTCCATATCTTTACATCTCTTCTACTTACTTTATTTTATTTTGTTTTAGTTCCTTATTTTTAGGTTCTAAAGGCTGCTTGGGAATCACACCGAAACCACGACCACAATCCCTTCGCAACCTTAGAAGTCACACCCACCTCGTGAACCATCTATCAATAAGGACTCTTCTGTCCATTAGTCTTTTATCTTAATTTTAGTTTTCTTCTTAGTATTCTTCTCTTTATTTTCTTTGTCTTTAATTAGATTATTAGTATATTTTTAATGTCTCTTTAGATTTCCTGGCTATATCTTCCCAGGCTACCCAATTTCTTCATCTAGCACAATGCTTGTCGGTAGCCACCCCACCAGGCCCATAGAAACCACCACCACCTCCAAATCGACGAGGAAACAAGGAATTCATCCAAAATTCATGAAGTTTTACTTCTCCCTATCTTTTGATTTTCTACTATGTTGATATTTATCTATCTTTGTACATTGAGGGCAATGTACATCTTAAGTGTGGGGGTAAAAGGACCTAACCTTTTGCATTATTCAAAATCTTGAATTTTAGTCTTGTTCTAAGTAATTTTCTCATATTACTAATTAGGGTGAAATTTCGATGATTTATGATTTTTATTGATATGTTTTTGAGTAAGTCATTGATAATTGTGCATTGATGATTTATACTTGAAGAATACTAGAGAATCAAGCATGATAAGTTTATTTTTCAAGAATTAAAACTTTTCTAGGTTGTTGAACTAAATTTGAATATTACCTTGAAGTTTGAAATTTACAGGGATTGATGTCAAATACCCATAATTTTTGTGAGATTTTGAGCCTTATAGAGCATATATTCTTTTTCGTGCTCACTTTATTGATTATGAGTGTGTCAACACTGAATTATTATTCTAGAACTTTCCTTGATTATACATGTCGAGACCACATTAATTGATTTGATATACTGAGATGATAAAGGCACCTAAGTTTTAACCCATTCACTACACTAAAAAGCCCACCTTCACAAATTAACCCTTACTGAACCCATTTGATCCTAACAACCCTTTTTATCGATTTACCCACTAATATTAAACCAAAACCCTTTGTATTTGTTATCACCATTCTTTTGACTACCCTTCTATCGAGAATTGATTGGATCAGTTGCCTAATTAGTTTATTTCAGTGGATAAAGTTCTTTCTTTATTTTGTATTTACTTAGTTTGTTTTCTCAAAAAAAAATCGATCGAAAAAATCAAAGTACATTCAGTATTAGTAGTATAAAAGTGAGCTTGTGCATTTAAATTTCAATTATCAAAGAAAAAAAGGTCGTAGTATCATTAGTTTCAAAGTTTCAATTAATGTAATCATTTATTTTCCAGTTCATTATTTTTAGTTAGGTAATTTGTCAATTCAATCTCAGTTATAAAACTTCTAATTTAGCCTTTATCCAAACCTTTAACCTAAGCCTCGTTACAACCCTATCAAAGACCTTTTGATTTGTGTATCATCTCATATTACAATGGTAGAGATTTGAATTTTAGGCAAGCCTAATTATGAACCTTAAAACACATTGAGTGATTTGAGTGAATCTTTAGTGAGGATGTCAATCCTTGCCGATTTTGAATTAAAGGTAATTATTTAGATAAGGTGAGACACCTATGTTTTCGTGCTACAAACATATGACTTAGAATTGTTTAAATATTTTAGAGTCTTTGAGTTAAATTATCCATGTATAAATTATCTATGAATTATGATGAGGCATTATTGATAGGAATTGTGAATTATGGAAAGTTCGTTTTAATTGTAAGTTGAGAATTTTGCTTGAGGACAAGCAAAAGCTTAAGTGTGGGGGTATTTGATAAACCATAAAAGTAACATATTTTAACCCTATATTTAGCATGCTTTTGGATGATTTAGCCCTTGATTTATACAAAAAGGTGCTCTTTATCCTTTCTTTTCATGTTTTATACTCAGGAAAGCACCCGAGGACGAAAAGAACGAGAAACGGGCTTAAAATGGGCTAATTTGGGCCAAAGTGGAAATCGACACAGCCTGGACTTCAAGCTACACGACCATGCCTCAACAATTAACTAAGACACGGCCATGCCATGATTTTCACGGCAGTGCCCCAATAGACAGAATCGAGACATGGCCTGAAGACGATTTACACGGGCGTGTACCATGGTCATGCCCATGTCATGGAAAAGAGGAATTGTACTCAAATTTGGATACTTTGAGGCAAAGAAACACATTCCAAAGCCTATTCAAACATCAAGTAGGAAGTATACTTGAATTTGGGCACTTAGCGGCCAAGTAAAAGCATCTCGAAAGCCTATATAAAGAACCTAGAGGCCAATCGCCAAAAGGAGGCCGAGAAATTTGAAATTCAGCAGAAGCCAGAACTTTTGTGGGAATCACTCGAAGATAGCCAGTTGATCCATCTCAAGAAGCTGAAATTCTACTCAAGACGGCAGATCTCTCCTTCAATTCCTTCAGGGGGTTTTAGGGATTTCTTATGTTTTGTTTTATCTTTTCTCTTGAGATGTTTTCTTTATTTGCTTTGAACTAAACCCTTTAGATACCTAAAGGGGATGAAACCTAGATGAATCTTGTTATTGTCTTTTGAATTATATGATAAATACTTGATTTGTTCTTAATTATGTGTGCTTAATTATTGTGTTAATGTTTCCAGTATATTAATTCAAGTCGATGTTCTTAGGTGGAGGAGGAATAGACCACGCCTAAGAAGAGATCTAGCATAATTAAGCGGAGTTGTTTGCGCACCTAGAGATAGGGTGGCGAGATTTTTCGAATTAGGGTGAAGCCTAATATGGGAGTCCATAGTTCGATTCTTGCTATTCTAGAGGGCTATTAAGTGAGAAAGAGATTTTCGTTAATTAACCTAGGGTTAGACGTTATTCATTTCGAGAGAGGATTTAATATCGTTAGGAAGTCTTACGGATCAAGTCAAGTGAATAAATCGTATCGTTCGGTGTTAGATAATAAGTGAAGTCTAGGTGGATTCTTCTGATGGTATCATCGTGATCAAGCGAGTTTCTCTTCAAGTTATTTCCCAATTCATTCTTTTCGTCTTTGCATCTTAGTTTAATAATTAATTAGTTAATCAACCAAATCATTTAATATTTAAGCTAAATAATAGAAAGAAAGTGAGTATTGGTACTTTTAGTTCCTTTGGGTTCGATAATCGGTCTTGCCTAAGCTATACTCTTGTTCGATAGGTACACTTGCCTTAAGTCATTGTCGAGTTAGTTTTCTGGTTCGATCATCCTCTTTATAAATTTTAAAACTCGACAATTTTAGATCGATCACACGACCATGGCACACGGGCGTGCCTGGTGGCCGTGTGGATAAGTCAGTATACTTGCTCTAATTTGGCACGGCCAGGACATATGGTTGTGTCTAGTAGATGTGGGAGGCACACAGCCTGCCCACACGGGCGTGTGACCCCTGTAATATAGAAAAGTTTTAAATTTTGAGAACTTTCATATGTGTTCAGTTTGTCCCGACCCTATTTTGAAGCATGATTAAGGTCTTGATAACTTATAAAAAGGGTCACTTTGATTGTGATTGGTGAATTGTATTGTGAAATGTCTAAATAAGTTTTTGGTTTTTTGGTAATGCCTTTAACCCTAATTTAGTGGCGATTACGGGTTATTGGTGTTACATTTGGTTGGTATCAGAGCTACGGTTTAGTCAATTTTCAGACTAACGTAGCATGTCAGAGTCTAACTATACATGCCATATATCTAAACTATGATAGTGTGATAAATCCTGACATGAAAAATGTATTTTTTATATAGTAATGGATCCCAAAAGAGCCATAGCTAACGACATAGCTAACACCATCTGATCCGAGACTGGCTACGAGCTGTCAAGAAGGAGAAGCTAAACAAGTTTTCTTTCAGATGATGAGTGAGTGGTTAACTCAATTCATTAGAAATAACCCAACGGTTTTGCAACCTCTGCCCCCGGTTAATCCCCCTCAGACATCTGCTATGCCTCCGACTACAAATCTAAATTTGTGGAACAAGCCTCCGGTAAATAAAATCTATAAGTATGGGGCTGAAAAGTTCAGGGCTACCAGTGATGATGATGCCGAGAAAGCTGAGTTCTGGTTAGAAAACACTATCTGGGTATTTGATGAGATGTCCTTGACTCCGGAAGAAAGTATCAAATGTGTTGTTTCACTGCTACGAGATGCCGCTTACCAGTGATGGAAGATTTTGATTTCTGTGGTTACAAAGGAACGAGTCACTTGGGATTTCTTCTAGTCTAAATTTCGAAAGAAATACATTAGTGAGATATTCGTTGATCAGAAATGAAAAAAATTTTTAGAATTAACACAGGGTCGTATGACTATTTCGAAATATGAACGAGAGTTCATGAGACTGAGTCAATATGCTCGAGAATGTATATCATTTCAAGCAATAATGTGTAAAAGATTTAAAGATGGCCTTAGCAAAGATATCCTCTTGTTAGTTGGGATTTTAGAGATAAAAGAGTTTGTTGTACTTGTTGACTGAGCATGCAAAGCTGAGGCACATGGGAAAGGTAAAAGAAAAGTTGAGTCTGAAGCCCGAGATATGAGAAAGAGATTTTTGAGTAAATCATTTTAGTTTATTTCGAAGAAATTCATAGATGAACAAAGCCAATCAAGAGATAATGTGTAACATCCTAGATTAGGGGTTATGCGTTTGTGCATAATTTATGAGTAGTAGGTTTTGGCAGTGTTTGGAAGTGAATCAAGGGTTTTAAAATCCTAGGATGGAAGAAAGCTTTGGACAATTATTGGTTTTAAGTTAAAAACAAGAAGTGATGTGGAAAAGTGGCAAGGGCGCCACCTAAGGTGCAAGGGTTATGGCATCAAGTGAAGTACTTTGAGGGAAGAGGTTCGAATCCCATTGTGTGCATCTTTGCTTAATTTTATGAAATAGCATGTTTATGTGATATGTGGTGTGCATTTTAGAACCTTGGAAATGTAAGAAATGTATGGAATGTATGGAAACATAAGGAAATGTATGGAAATGTATGGAAATGTAAGGAAATGTATGGAAATGTAAGGAAATGTTAAGTTCAAAGTGAACATTTTGGAAACTAGGAAATGTAAGGAAATGATTTAGAAATGATTCAAAGAGGAAAGTAAACATTTGGAAACTTGGAAATGTAAGGAAATGTCAAGTTTAAAGAGCCAAACAAAAATTTTTGGAAACTTAGAAATGACTTAGAAATGTCGAGTTTTAAAGTTTAAAAGAGGAAATTAAGGCAAGGTGGCCTTAAGAGAAAAAGTATGTGAAATTTGACACACAAACAGGCTTGGAAAAGTGGCCTGAAGATACCACTTAAAGCCCAGTGAGTGACGCCACTTAGGTGGATAATTTGGGCCTCGTATGGCCACAAGGAGTCCAATAGAACAAGTTTAAATTCGGCTCATCAAGGGAAGGGGGTGGACGGCATCTAGCTAAGGCTTTAAGTGATTTTTTTATTTAATTACTTAGAGAGGAAGCAATGGACGACAATAGGGACTCTTAAGAGAAGAGTTTTATTCCCTTTAGAATTTTGGCTAAATAAGAGATAAAGCTATCAAAATAGAAGAGTGATGGCCAAGTAAGGGATTCTAAGTTAGTAATTTCGGCTATAAAAGGAAAAGAGGCCATTCATTCATTCACTCTTCCTTTGCCGAATTTCTTAAGCAGATTCTCCTCTCTCTGTCGAATTTCCTACAATTTTATTATTCTTTTTGTTAGCCAAAGCCAAAATACCTTGTGCTCTAGTCGAATCCTCCATCTTTATTCTTCCTTCTCTTTTCCTTCTAATCCCTCCAAAAGCCTAAGTAAGCCTTTTAAGGCCATAGCGAATATATCAAGTGGCTTCAAGCTTAGGTCTTTGTCAATTCAATATTAAGGGTAAGAATTTTATGGCCATTAATTTATTCTCTTCTTTAAGCATAACATAGGAACTAATATCATTAATATCTTGTTTTCTAAAATTTGGAAAGTTCATTCGGGATTTGCTAGTGTTGACTACAAGGAAGGTGAAATTTGTTTCGAAGGTGCACCATAAGCCATGTTCCCTAGTTATTCGATGAGTTTGGGATTTAAGATCCAAGGTAAGCATTATAACATTCAGCTAAGGCCTTACTTTAGTACATAGATCTATTTTCTTATTATCTTAAAAGCCAAAACTAACCTATGTAGAGATCTAGTGTTTGGCGAATACAAGGAGAAGAAAAGCAAAGTTTTGGGATTTGGTGATAAGCAAATCGGCATTAAGGTAAGTCTTAGTGTACAAATCCTACTAGGATTTGGTTTTGTGGTCGAATGAGTTTTCATTAAACCTTTAATATGGGCCAAATGTAGGGAGTTAAAGATCTAAGGCGATGAGATCGAATTTTGGGATTTCAAGTGAAATTGTTAGCGAATCGGTGTGTACCCTACCCTAAGTTTTAATACGTTCATGGCTATGTTTTAAATTAAATGTGTTAATATGAAAGTGTAAGAATATGGCTAAGGTACCGTGTGTACCCACACTATACCATAATATGTTTTATGGCTACGTTTAATTAATATATGTGATATTAAGAATATGAAAGTAGCTAAGGTACCATGTTATGGTACAAAGTACTCAGGTACGTTTCCTACTCCTATTAGGATTATGAAATATGTTAATTGTAACATAAGAATAAGAATAAGAATGTGAACTCTGGCATATTTATGCATATTACTATTATATGGGGCATATGGGTTTAATTTTGGGGAAGTGAATGTGGTGACCTAAGACCACAAACACGGTGACCTAAGACCGTGATATCTGAATGTGGTGACCTAAGACCATAGTAATCTGAATGTGGTGACCTATAACCACAGAAATCTGAACGTGGTGACCTAAGACCACGAATGCGGTGACCTAAGACCGCGATATGGAGTGTAGCGGAAGGAGGGTTGACTTAGTAGTCCCCACGGTGTGCAGGATGGTACGAGTGGAGTGTAGCAGATGGCTAACTAGGTTTGGGTTTGGGTTGCATCATTATTTTTACCTGTTATATGAACATGTATGTGATATGATAATGCATGCCTGAAATGTTAATTCTTAGTGTTGGTTACACATTGAGTCTATTTGACTCACCCCACTGTGGGACTATTTTCAGGTGACGAACAGTAATGGACCGGGTTCGGCAGAAGCTTAGGGATGTCCATGCACAGCAAAAAATTTACAACTTGGACTTTTGTTTTATTTTAAGTATTTTAAATTTTAATTTTGGGAATTATTTGATGTAATAAGGCCTTAGTAGAATTATTTTATTCTATTTTTATTTGTTAAGCTTACAAACCTTTATTTCTTAAAAGATTAAGTAATCAATTTTTTTTTAAACAAAGCCCAAACGTTTTGTCACCTAAAGTAAAGGATTTTTTTTTATGAACTAAACATGTTCTCAACTCAAGCCTAACCCAAAACAATTTTTCTTTCAAAACACACAAGTAATAAAAGAATTTGAAACGATTTACACCGGGGAACATACCGGATCAGGTCAAGACTCGTGGGGCGGGTTTGGGGTGTTTCAGTTTGGTATCAGAGCCCAGTTTTAAACTCTCAGCCTTAGGTTTAAGGCCCAAAACATTTTCCAAAGTAAGTCCAAAAGTAAATTTCTAAAAAATTTTTAGGTTTTTCTGGCATGGCCCACTAAGTCTCAGACTCATGATCCACCGTGTAAGTACTTCGACTTACAAGTGATTTGAATATGTGAAATGTATGGGCTTTTATGGCAACGTAGATTAGTCGATAAGTATTTGAACCCTAGGACTAGTGTACCCCAACAAATACATAAGACTTAAATATCTAATTAAACAAACCGGTGGTTATGTCATAGAGTTAGGGTGTGGCAACCATGGTGCGCATGTCTAGGATTGGTTTTAGTGGGAGCTTGGTATTTAAGCGGTTATGTGACTCACCTCCTCTCCATTCGAATCCTACCTGGTGCGTAGCTTTGGTTCACCCTGACCAAGAAGACTCGGTCATAGGCTAAACCCAATAACTAAAACCCGAAAGGGAACTAGCCATGTTATATATATATATATAAGAACCCTAATTTTAAAACTCTTGAAATCATTTTTTTAATTTGTGAAAACTATTTTTTCCCACACAATTTTTCGAAAAATTTCTGATTTATAAAATTACAAAAAATACCCCTAGTGGTAAAATTACAAAAATGCCCTTGGTTTATAAATACCCGTAGTTCTTATCAAAATTTCATTACTTAATAAAATGTTCAAAAACCCTAATTTGCAAAATATCAAAATACCTTGATTTTGGAAAATTACGAAATTACCCCTAACCTATAAATTACCAAAATACCCCTGAGTTACAAAATTACCAGAATGACCCCCCGATCTTCAAAAATTTCTGCAACAACACTGATTTGGAAAACAAATTCTCAGAAACAACCTTCAAGTTTTGTAAATTCTAAAATATCCTTGATTTATTAAGATTTATAAATTTACCCTGGTTTATTACTTAAATACCCTTGTAATTTCAAAATTTTTGAAATACCCTTGGGATTTCAAAAATTACCAAAATACCCTTATTGACAAAATCACTAAGGAACCTTATTTTGACAAATTATGAAAATACCCTATAGGGCAAATTACGAAAATACCCACAGGTAGTGGAAAAACAACAACAATGAAAACTACAACATTTCTCTAAATGAGCGAATGTTCATAATTGATTGATGGATGTATGAATGTAAAGGCATGTGCATGTATGAATCTGAAAGAACCACTTTTAAAAATTCTTTCCATAAAACTTCTTCGCGTTTAATCGGTGAAACAAAATTTTTAATACATAAAACTTCTTAACCGATTAAATCGCGACGTTAGAAATGAGTTCTAAGAGGCGTGAACTTAGAGATTGTGCTGGAAAGTATGATGGTTCTATTAAGATCAGTCTTGTGCGTAAGCATAGTCTTGGTGAGAAGGATTGTATGATTGCTAGTAAGTAATTTGAGGACGAAATTATTTTTAAGGAGAGTAGAACTGTAACATCCTAGATTAGGGGTTATGCGTTTGTGCATAATTCATGAGTAGTAGGTTTTGGCGGTGTTTGGAAGTGAATTAAGGGTTTTAAAATCCTAGGATGGAAGAAAGCTTTGGACAATTATTGGTTTTAAGTTAAAAAAGAAGTGATGTGGAAAAGTAGCAAGGGCGCCACCTAAGGTGCAAGGGTTATGGCATCAAGTGAAGTACTTTGAGGGAAGAGGTTTGAATCCCATTGTGTGCATCTTTGCTTAATTTTATGAAATAGCATGTTTATATGTGGTGTGCATTATTAGAACCTTGGAAATGTAAGGAAATGTATGGAAATGTATGGAAATGTAAGGAAATGTATCGAAATGTATGGAAATGTATGGAAATGTAAGGAAATGTATGGAAATGTAAGGAAATGTATGGAAATGTAAGAAAATGTTAAGTTCAAAGTGAACATTTTTGGAAACTAGGAGATGTAAGGAAATGATTTAGAAATGATTCAAAAGAGGAAAGTAAACATTTCGGTAAACTTGGAAATGTAAGGAAATGTCAAGTTTAAAGAGCCAAACGAAAATTTTTGGAAACTTAGAAATGACTTAGAAATGTCGAGTTTTAAAGTTTAAAAGAGGAAATTAAGGCAAGGTGGCCTTAAGAGAAAAAGTATGTGAAATTTGACACACAAATAGGCTTGGAAAAGTGGCCTGAAGATACCACTTAAAGCCCAGTGAGTGAAGCCACTTAGGTGGATAATTTGGGCCTCGTATGGCCACAAGGAGTCCCATAGAACAAGTTTAAATTTCGCTCATCAAGGGAAGGGGTGGACGGCATCTAGCTAAGGCTTTAAGTGATTTTTTATTTAATTACTTAGAGAGGAAGCAATGGATGCAATAGGGACTCTTAAGAGAAGAGTTTTATTCCTTTAGAATTTTGGCTAAATAAGAGATAAAGCTATCAAAATAGAAGAGTGATGGCCAAGTAAGGGATTCTAAGTTAGTAATTTTGGCTATAAAAGGAAAAGAGGCCATTCATTCATTCAATCTTTCTTTACCGAATTTCTTAAGCAGATTCTCCTCTTTCTGTCGAATTTCTTACGCTTTTATTCTTCTTTTTGTTAGCCAAAGTGAAATACCTTATGCTCTAGCGAATCCTCCATCTTTATTCTTCCTTCTCTTTCCTTCTAATCCTCCAAAAGCCTAAGTAAGCCTTTTAAGGCCATAGCCGAATATATCAAGTGGCTTCAAGCTTAGGTCTTTGTCAATTCAATATTAAGGGTAAGAATTTTATGGCCATTAATTTATTCTCTTCTTTAAGCATAACATAGGAACTAATATCATTAATATCTTATTTGCTGAAATTTGGAAAGATTATTCGAGATTTGCTAGTGTTGACTACAAGGAAGGTGAAATTCGTTTCCAAAGGTGCACTATAAGCCGTATGTTCCTAGTTATTCGTGAGTTTGAGTTTAAGATCCGCAAGGTAAGCACTATAGCATTCGGCTAAGGCCTTACTTTAGTACATAGATCTATTTTCTTATTATCTTAAAAGCCGAAAACTAACCTTTGTAGAGATCTAGTGTTTGGCCGAATACAAGGAGAAGAAAAGCAAAGTTTTCGGGATTTGAGTGATAAGAAGCATTAAGGTAAGTCTTAGTGTATAAATCCTACTAGGATTTGGTTTTGTGGCCGAAGAGTTTTTCATTAAACCTTTAATATGGGCCGAATGTAGGGAGTTAAAGATCTAAGGCAATAGATCGAATTTTGGGATTTCAAGTGAAATTGTTAAGCGAATCAGGTGTGTACCCTACCCTAAGTTTAAATACGTTCATGGCTATGTTTTAAATTAAATGTGTTAATATGAAAGTGTAAGAATATGGCTAAGGTACTGTGTGTACCCCACACGATATCATAATATGTTTTATGGCTACGTTTAGTTAATATATGTGATATTAAGAATATGAAAGTGGCTAAGGTACCATGTTATGGTATAAAGTACTCAGGTACGTTTCCTACTCCTACTAGGATTATGAAACATGTTAATTGTAACATGAGAATAAGAATAAGAATGTGAACTCTGGCATATTTATGCATATTACTATTATATGGGGCATATGTGTTTATTTTTGGGGAAGTGAATGTGGTGACCTAAGACCACAAACACGGTGACCTAAGACCGTGATATCTGAATGTGGTGACCTAAGACCACGATGAATGAATATGGTGACCTAAGACCATAGAAATCTGAGCGTGGTGACCTAAGACCACGAATCACGGTGACCTAAGACTGCGATATGGAGTGTAGCGGAAGGAGGGTTGACTTAGTAGTCCCCACGGTGTGCAAGATGGTACGGGTGGAGTATAGCGGATGGCTAACTAGGTTTGGGTTTGGGTTGCATCATTATTTTTACATTATATGAACATGTATGTGATATGATAATGCATGCATGAAATGTTAATTCTTAGTGTTGGTTACACATTGAGTCTATTTGACTCACCCCTCTGTGGGACTATTTTCAGGTGACAAATAGTAATGGACCGGGTTCGTCAGAAGCTTAGGGATGGCCATGCACAGCAAGAAATTTACAACTTGGACTTTTGTTTTATTTTAAGTATTTTAAATTTTAATTTTGGGAATTATTTGATGTAATAAGGCCTTAGTAGAATTATTTTATTCTATTTTTATTTGTTAAGCTTACAAACCTTATTTCTTAAAAGATTAAGTAATCAATTTTTTTTTTTAAACAAAGCCCAAACGTTTTGTCACCTAAAGTAAATAATTTTTTTTATGAACTAAACATGTTCTTAACTCGAGCCCAACCCAAAACAATTTTTCTTTCAGAACACACAAGTAATAAAAGAATTTGAAACAGTTTACATCGGGAACATACCGGATCCAGTCAAGACTCGTGGGACGGGTTTGGGGTGTTTCATAACGTGGGACATTCAAATAGAAATTGAGCTAGATCACAAATGAGCTCCAAAACTCCAGTGACTTCTGTAGCAAGTGTTGGAATTGTTTGATCCGAAAAACCTAAATGTAAGCATTGTGGAAAAAGGCACGGGAAGTTGTAGATTAAATGATAGAGATTGCTTGAGATGTGGATCATTTGATCATTTTATTCGTGATTGCCACAGTGCATTGAGCGGAGACTATTCAGAATCAGAGATATGATAATGCATCTGTGAGAGGTAGACCTTCCTGAAATGTAAGAAATGTCAGTGATAGTCAGAGAACTACAAGAGATACTGTTGCGAGATCTAAAGCTAGAGCGCCTGCCAGAGCGTATGCTATCCGAGCTCGTGAGGAAGCTTTATCTCCCGACATTATAACAAGTACATTTACACTGTATGATACTCTTATGATTGTATTGACAGACCTTGGTTCTAGTCATTCATATATATGCATGAACTTAGTATTCAGTGATAGGGTGACGAGATTTTTTTGGATTAAGGTGAAACCTAATATGGGAGTCCATAGTTCGATTTACTGCTATTCTAGAGGGTTATTAAGTGAGAAAGAGATTTTCGTTAATTAACCTAGGGTTAGACGTTATTCATCTAGAGAGAGGGTTTAATATACATTAGGGAGTCTTACGGATCAAGTCAAGTGAATAAATCGTATGGTTTAGTGTTAGATGATAAGTGAAGTCTAGGTGGATTCTTCCTGATGGTATCATCGTGATCAACTGAGTTTCTCTTCAAGTTATTTCCCAATTCGTTCTTTTCATCTTTGCATCTTAGTTTAGTAATTAATTAGATAATCAACCAAATCATTTAATATTTAGGCTAAACAATAGAAAGAAAGTGAGTATTAGTACTTTTAGTTCCTTTGGGTTCGATAATCCGGTCTTGCCTAAGCCATACTACTATTCGATAGGTACGCTTGCCTTAAGTCGTTGTCGAGTTAGTTTCGTGTTCGATCATTCTCTTTATAAATTTTAAAACTCAATTTTAGATCGATCAAGTTTTTGACGCTTCTTAGGGAACTAAAATATTAAGAAAATTCTATTTTATTACTTTGGCCATTATTTTTATTTTAGCAATTTATTTTATTTTATTTTTCTAATCGTTTCCAGATGGGTACCTCTAGTTTATGACTAGAAGGAACCCGACAAGACCTCTAGTATAGGATAGTGATATTGAAGCTACCGCTCGTAGGAATCACGAGAAATCAGGCGAGCCTTAAATTACCAAGAAGAACAACAACAAGACAAATCCAATCCTACTGAAGGGATGGACGAGAATAATCCACCACGAGATGTGGTAGAAAACAATGCTCCACGTACTATGTATGATTATGCTAAACCTAATTTAACAGGAGCAGAATCTAGTATTGTTAGGCCTGCTATAGCTGCTAATAATTTTGAATTAAAGCCTAACACAATACAAATGATTCAACAATTTGTTCAATTTGATGGTTTGCAGGACGAATACCCAAATACTCACATAGCTAATTTTTTAGAGTTCTGTGATACTTTCAAAATAAATGGCGTTTCTGATGATGCCATTCATCTTCGGTTATTTCCCTTTTCATTAAGGAATAAAGCCAAACAGTGGTTAAACTCGTTACCACGAGGGTCAATCACTACATGGGACCAAATGACCGAAAAGTTTTTATTAAAATATTTCCTATCGGCCAAAATGACCAAATTATGGAATGATATCTCTTCTTTTGTGCATATGGATTTAGAGACATTATATGGCGCATGGGAGAGATACAAGGATCTTTTAAGAAGGTGTCCACACTATGGTTTACCTTTGTGGCTACAAGTCCAAACTTTTTATAACGGTGTGAATCCCTTAACAGGGTAACTAATTGATTCAACCGCCGATGGAACTCTCAATAACAAAACTCCTGAAGCAGCCTACAAATTTATTGAAGAGATGTCATTGAATAATTATTAGTGGCAAGTTACAAGGACAAAATCGACAAGATCGGTAGGAGTTTTCAAAGATCGATCAAGAACCATGCTATCGAATCGGTGGAGATGATGAATAAAAAGCTTGATAATTTGTGTTCTTCGTAGGTACATCCAGTAATGCAGTAGACACAAGTGGAACTATGGCGAATCCTATGTACCCATCCTACCAACCGAGCACAGAAAGCGAACAGATGAACTATATAGGTAATAATTTCTGATCCAATAATAATCCTAATACTTACAATCCAGGTTGGAGGAATCACTCAAACTTTTCATGGGGAGGTCCAGGAAATCAAGGAAATTAGAGACAACAACCTCCCCAAAATTTCCAAAATCAGCCATATCCGCAAGAGAAGAAGCCAAACCTCGAAGAGATGTTGACAAATTTCATGGCAAGCATAGAAAGTCGTCTCCAAGATACTGAGAAAACACTTAGAAGTCAACAAACATCGGTTGAAGAGACCAAGAACCGAATCGGGGAACTTACTAAGTCAGTAGGGGAAGTCACTAAATCAGTCGGACAACTTGCAAAATTAATGTCCGAACGACCTAGGGGCGTCTACCAAGCAACACCGAGATCAACCCAAAGGAGCAAATCCAAGCCATAACATCTCAGGAAAATGTAAGGTTAGATGAACCCATCTCAACAAGTGAAAACAAGGACAAAGAAAGAAAAATTGAGGTAACACAAGAAAAGCCAAAGCGGTAATCAAAGAGTATCAACCCGATACCTTACCCCGAAGCAATAAACAGAGACGATACAGAGGAACAGTTCGGTAAGTTTCTTAAACTCTTAAGGAAATTACATATTAACTTACCGCTTCTTGAAACTCTTTTTTAGATGCTTCGAGAAAATTTTTAAAACAACTCTTGACAAACAAGCGTAAGTTAGACGAGGAGCCACATGTGGAATTGAATGCAATGTGCTCAGCAATTCTACAAAATAGACTACCACGAAAGCTAAAAGATCTAAGGAGTTTTACAATTCCTTGTTTAATTGGTAGTTTAAGTGTTGCTAATGCGTTAGTTAATTTATGGGAAAGCATTAATCTCATGCCTTATACATTGTTTAAGCAACCAGGTTTAGGGAAACCAAAACAAACTAGGATGAGTATTCAATTAGCTGATAAAACTGTTAGAATTCCTAAGGGTATTATCGAAGATGTTCTTGTCAAAATTGAAAAATTCATTTTCCCAGTAGATTTGTTGTCTTAGACATGGATAAGGATAATTCAATCCCCTTAATTTTAGGAAGAACCTTCCTAGCAACTGCTAGAACTAAAATTGATTTTGCCACAAGAGAACTCATTCTTCAGGTAGGTGATGAATCAATCAGTCTGCAAGCTCTTGACTCGACCAGGACTACAATCAATGAAGGTAAAAAAGTCAATTTAGTTGATGAACAATTTGAGCAACCTTCATTGCAGGAAACACCACAAGGATACGAATCTGAGCCAAAGCACGGACCTAGTGCCAACAAAGAAGAATTATATGAGGAACGAAGCCTTAGGGTCGACAAACTAAAAAAATGGAAGACACAATTCAAAGAGGAACAGGAACCGCACGAAGTAAAGCCTAAGGAACCCCCAGAAGAGATCATAGGAACATCAAAACACTTCAAAATAGGAGATAAGGTATGGATGAACAAAGTAGATCCATGAACAACCAAAGGAATCCCTCTTGAGGTATGAAATACTTTCCTATATGAAACAATCGAGGTAAGCAATCCAACATTCGACACTTTTAAGGTAAATGCTTCTCAACTTAAACTTTATCATGAAAGTAAAACCAACAGCATAAGGGAAGATGTTCAAACCTTCAAACCACCATGATTATACAAACAAAGGGACAGTCTAGCTTAAGACTATAAACGAGCGCTTCTCTAGAGGCAACCCGAGCTCTAACATAATTTATCTTTACATTTTGCTTTCAAATTCTTTTCCTTTCTTTAAAATTTAGATTTAAAATTAACACAAAAGTGCAGATTTCAAAGCCACATGGCCTTGCACACGGTCGTGGCCGTGGCCGTATTGAAATACTGAATCTCTGTACTGACATGAACAAGGGTAGTACGAATCAAATCCAACCTAATTTTCGATGTCACGGATCCAACCACTCCCCCACAGGCACCGACAAAGTGGCACGGCTATGCTCTACGACCGTGAAAGACACGCCCACGCTACCCAACCGTGCTAACATATTGACTTATCACACACGAGCGTGGCTGGATGAAAAATGGCCTCGTGAATTAACACACCCTTGGTCCACGGGTGTGGGCAAGCACCAGAAAGTAAAAATCTATTTAAACCTACCGCCTTCCCACTCTTACTAACAATTCTTCTTCCTTTTCTTCCTCCCCTTTCTCTCAAAATTCTCCCCTTTCTTAACAAACTTTTTCCAACCCTTGAGCCACACCAAATTCATGTCGAAGAAGCGTAAGAAAGCAAGCATAGTCTCCCCGACAGAGACCCCGACACATAAGTTCATGCCGGCCGCTTCATCTGAACATCAATCCAAGGGTCTTTGAGACCATTTAGTTTTTATTTTTATTTTCTCTTTTGCTTCAATTTCCATATCTTTACATCTCTTCTACTTACTTTATTTTATTTTGTTTTAGTTCCTTGTTTTTAGGTTCTAAAGGCTGCTTGGGAATCACACCGAAACCACGACCACAACCCCTCCGCAACCTTAGAAGTCACACCCACCTCGTGAACCATCTATCAATAAGGACTCTTCTGTCCATTAGTCTTTTATCTTAATTTTAGTTTTCTTCTTAGTATTCTTCTCTTTATTTTCTTTGTCTTTAATTAGATTATTAGTATATTTTTAATGTCTCTTTAGATTTCCTGGCTATATCTTCCCAGGCTACCCAATTTCTTCATCTAGCACAATCCTTGTCGATAGCCACCCCACCAGGCCCATAGAAACCACCACCACCTCCAAATCGACGAGGAAACAAGGAATTCATCCAAAATTCACGAAGTTTTACTTCTCCCTATCTTTTGACTTTCTACTATGTTGATGTTTATCTATCTTTGTACATTGAGGGCAATGTACATCTTAAGTGTGGGGGGTAAAAGGACCTAACCTTTTGCATTATTCAAAAATCTTGAATTTTAGTCTTGTTCCTAAGTAATTTTCTCATATTACTAATTAGGGTGAAATTTCTTATGATTTATGATTTTTATTGATATGTTTTTGAGTAAGTCATTGATAATTGTGCATTGATGATTTATACTTGAAGAATACTAGAGAATCAAGCATGATAAGTTTATTTTTCAAGAATTAAAACTTTTCTAGGTTGTTGAACTAAATTTGAATATTACCTTGAAGTTTGAAATTTACAGGGATTGATGTCAAATACCCATAATTTTGTGAGATTTTGAGCCTTATAGAGCATATATTCTTTTTCGTGCTCACTTTATTGATTATGAGTGTGTCAACACTGAATTATTATTCTAGAACTTTCCTTGATTATACATGTCGAGACCACATTAATTGATTTGATATACTGAGATGATAAAGGCACCTAAGTTTTAACCCATTCACTACACTAAAAGCCCACCTTCACAAATTAACCTCATGAACCCATTTGATCCTAACAACCCTTTTATCGATTTACCCACTAATATTAAACCAAAACCCTTTGTATTTGTTATCACCATTCTTTTGACTACCCTTCTATCGAGAATTGATTAGATCAGTTGCCTAATTAGTTTATTTCAGTGGATAAAGTTCTTTCTTTATTATGAATTTATTTAGTTTGTTTTCTCAAAAAAAAAATCGATCGAAAAAATCAAAGTACATTCAGTATTAGTAGTATAAAAGTGAGCTTGTGCATTTAAATTTCACTTATCAAAGAAAAAAAGGCCGTAGTATCATTAGTTTCAAAGTTTCAATTGATGTAATCATTTATTTTCCAGTTCATTATTTTTAGTTAGGTAATTTGTCAATTCAATCTCAGTTATAAAACTTCTAATTTAGCCTTTATCCAAACCTTTAACCTAAGCCTCGTTACAACCCTATCAAAGACCTTTTGATTTGTGTATCATCTCATATTACAGTGGTAGAGATTTGAATTTTAGGCAAGCCTAATTATGAACCTTAAAACACATTGAGTGATTTGAGTGAATCTTTAGTGAGGATGTCAATCCTTGCCGATTTTGAATTAAAGGTAATTATTTAGATAAGGTGAGACACCTATGTTTTCGTGCTACAAACATATGACTTAGAATTGTTTAAATATTTTAGAGTCTCTGAGTTAATTGTTTAAATATTTTAGAGTCTCTGAGTTAAATTATCCATGTATAAATTATCTATGAATTATGATGAGGCATTATTGATAGGAATTGTGAATTATGGAAAGTTCGTTTTAATTGTAAGTTGAGAATTTTGCTTGAGGACAAGCAAAAGCTTAAGTGTGGGGGTATTTGATAAACCGTAAAAGTAACATATTTTGACCCTATATTTAGCATGCTTTTGGATGATTTAGCCCTTGATTTATACAAAAAGGTGCTCTTTATCCTTTCTTTTCATGTTTTATACTCAGGAAAGCACCCGAGGACGAAAAGAACGAGAAACAGGCTTAAAATGGGCTAATTTGGGCCAAAGTGGAAATCGACACAGCCTGGACTTCAAGCTACACGACCATGCCTCAACAATTAACTAAGACACGGCCATGCCATGATTTTCACGGCAGTGCCCCAATAGACAGAATCGAGACATGGCCTGGAGATGATTTATACGGGCGTGTCCCATGGTCGTGCCCATGTCATGGAAAAGAGGAATTGTGCTCGAAATTGGATACTTTGAGGCAAAGAAACACATTCCAAAGCCTATTCAAACATCAAGTAGGAACTATACTTGAATTTGGGCACTTAGCGGCCAAGTAAAAGCATCTCGAAAGCCTATATAAAGAACCTAGAGGCCAATCGCCAAAAAGAGGCCGAGAAATTTGAAATTCAGTAGAAGCCAGAACTTTTATGGGAATCACTCGAAGATAGCCAGTTGATCCATCTCAAGAAGCTGAAATTCTACTCAAGACGGTAGATCTCTCCTTCAATTCCTTCAGGGGGTTTTAGGGATTTCTTATGTTTTGTTTTATCTTTTCTCTTGAGATGTTTTCTTTATTTGCTATGAACTAAACCCTTTAGATACCTAAAGGGGATGAACCCTAGATGAATCTTGTTATTGTCTTTTGAATTATATGATAAATACTTGATTTGTTCTTAATTATGTGTGCTTAATTATTGTGTCAATGTTTCCAGTATATTAATTCAAGTCTGATGTTCTTAGGTGGAGGAGGAATAGACCCTGCCTAAGAAGAGATCTAGCATAATTAAGCGGAGTTGTTTGCGCACCTAGAGATAGGGTGACGAGATTTTACCGAATTAGGGTGAAGCCTAATATGGGAGTCCATAGTTCGATTTCCTGCTATTCTAGAGGGCTATTAAGTGAGAAAGAGATTTTCGTTAATTAACCTAGGGTTAGACATTATTCAGCTCGAGAGAGGATTTAATATACGTTAGGAAGTCTTACGGATCAAGTCAAGTGAATAAATCGTATCGTTCAGTGTTAGATAATAAGTGAAGTCTAGGTGGATTCTTCCTGATGGTATCATCGTGATCAACTGAGTTTCTCTTCAAGTTATTTCCCAATTCATTCTTTTCGTCTTTGCATCTTAGTTTAATAATTAATTAGTTAATCAACCAAATCATTTAATATTTAAGCTAAATAATAGAAAGAAAGTGAGTATTGGTACTTTTAGTTCCTTTGGGTTCGATAATCTGGTCTTGCCTAAGCTATACTACTGTTCGATAGGTACACTTGCCTTAAGTCATTGTCAGAGTTAGTTTTCTGGTTCGATCATCCTCTTTATAAATTTTAAAACTCGACAATTTTAGATCGATCACACGACCATGGCACACGGGCGTGCCTGGTGGCCGTGTGGATAAGTCAGTATACTTGCTCTAATTTGGCACGGCCAGGACATATGGTTGTGTCTAGTAGATGTGGGAGGCACACATGCTTACACCAGCAGGCAGTGACCCTGTAATATAGAAAAGTTTTAAAATTTTGAGAACTTTCATATGTGTTCAGTTTGTCCCAACCCTATTTTGAAGCATGATTAAGGTCTTGTTAACTTATAAAAAGGGTCACTTTGATTGTGATTGGTGAATTGTATTGTGAAATGTCTAAATAAGTTTTTGGTTTTTTGGTAATGCCTTTAACCCTAATTTAGTGACGATTACGGGTTATTGGTGTTACATTTGGTTGGTATCAAAGCTATGGTTTAGTCAATTCTCAGACGAACGTAGCATGTCAGAGTCTAACTATACATGCCATATATCTACACTATGATAGTGTGATAAATCCTGACATGAAAAATGTATTTTTTATATAGTAATGGATCCCAAAAGAGCCATAGCTAACGACATAGAAAGTAATGCTTTGCTCTCGCATGAGGACAACACCATCGATCCGAGATCTTCTACGAAATCAAGAAGGAGAAGCTAAACAAGTTTTCTTTCAGATGATGAGTGAGTGGTTAACTCAATTCATTAGAAATAACCCAACTGTTTCGCAACCTCGCTTGGTTAATCCCCTCGGACATCTCGCTCGCCTCCGACTACAAATCTGAATTTGTGGAACAAGCCTCCGTAAATAAAATCTATAAGTATGAAATTTGAAGAGTTCAGGGCTACCAGTGATGATGATGCCGAGAAAGCTGAGTTCTGGTTAGAAAACACTATCTGGGTATTTGATGAGATGTCCTTGACTCCGGAAGAAAGTATTAAATGTGTTGTTTCACTGCTACGAGATGCCGCTTACCAGTGATGGAAGATTTTGATTTCTATGGTTCCAAAGGAACGAGTCACTTGGGATTTCTTACAGTCTAAATTTCGAAAGGAATACATTAGTGAGATATTCGTTGATCAGAAATGAAAAAAATTTTTAGAATTAACAGAGGGTCGTATGACTATTTCAGAATATGAACGAGAGTTCATGAGACTGAGTCAATTTGCTCGAGAATGTATATCATTTCAAGCAATAAGGTGTAAAAGATTTGAAGATGGCCTTAGCAAAGATATCCTCTTGTTAGTTGGGATTTTAGAGATAAAAGAGTTTGTTGTACTTGTTGACTGAGCATGCAAAGCTGAGGCACATGGGAAAGGTAAAAGAAAAGCTGAGTCTGAAGCCCGAGATATGAGAAAGAGATTTTTGAGCAAATCATTTCAGTTTATTTCGAAGAAATTCATAGATGAACAAAGCCAATCAAGAGATAATGTGTAACATCCTAGATTAGGGGTTATGCGTTTGTGCATAATTTATGAGTAGTAGGTTTTGGCAGTGTTTGGAAGTGAATCAAGGGTTTTTAAAATCCTAGGATGGAAGAGAAAGCTTTGGACAATTATTGGTTTTTAAGTTAAAAACAAGAAGTGATGTGGAAAAGTGGCAAGGGACGCCACCTAAGGTGCAAGGGTTATGGCATCAAGTGAAGTACTTTGAGGGAAGAGGTTCGAATCCGATTGTGTGCATCTTTGCTTAATTTTATGAAATAGCATGTTTACTGTGATATGTGGTGTGCATTTTTAGAACCTTGGAAATGTAAGGAAATGTATGGAATGTATGGAAATGTAAGGAAATGTATGGAAATGTATGGAAATGTAAGGAAATGTATGGAAATGTAAGGAAATGTTAAGTTCAAAGTGACCATTTTTGGAAACTAGGAAATGTAAGGAAATGATTTAGAAATGATTCAAAAGAGGAAAGTAAACATTTCGGGAAACTTGGAAATGTAAGGAAATGTCAAGTTTAAAGAGCCAAACGAAAATTTTGGAAACTTAGAAATGACTTAGAAATGTCGAGTTTTAAAGTTTAAAGAGGAAATTAAGGCAAGGTGCCCTTAAAAGAAAAAGTATGTGAAATTTGACACACAAACAGGCTTGGAAAAGTGGCTGAAGATACCACTTAAAGCCCAAAGGAGTGACGCCACTTAGGTGGATAATATGGGCCTCGTGTGGCCACAAGGAGTCCAATAGAACAAGTTTAAATTCGCTCATCAAGGGAAGGGGTGGACGGCATCTAGCTAAGGCTTTAAGTGATTTTTTATTTAATTACTTAGAGAGGAAGCAATGGATGGCAATAGGGACTCTTAAGAGAAGAGTTTTATTCCCTTTAGAATTTATTAAATAAGAGATAAAGCTATCAAAATAGAAGAGTGATGGCCAAGTAAGGGATTCTAAGTTAGTAATTTCGGCTATAAAAGGAAAAGAGGCCATTCATTCATTCACTCTTCCTTTGTCGAATTTCTTAGCGATTCTCCTCTCTCTGTCAATTTCCTACAATTTTATTATTCTTTTGTTAGCCAAAGCCAAAATACCTTGTGCTCTAGTCGAATCCTCTATCTTTATTCTTCCTTCTCTTTCCTTCTAATCCTCCAAAAGTGGAAGTAAGCCTTTTAAGGCCATAGCCGAATATATCAAGTGGCTCCAAGCTTAGGTCTCATTCAATTCAATATTAAGGGTAAGAATTTTATGGCCATTAATTTATTCTCTTCTTTAAGCCGCAACATAGGAACTAATATCATTAATATCTTGTTTGCCGAAATTTGGAAAGTTCATTCGGGATTTGCTAGTGTTGACTACAAGGAAGGTGAAATTGTTTCCGAAGGTGCACCATAAGCCGCATGTTCCTAGTTATTCGATGAGTTTGAGGATTTAAGATCCGCAAGGTAAGCATTATAGCATTCAGCTAAGGCCTTACTTTAGTACATAGATCTATTTTCTTATAATCTTAAAAGCCAAAAACTAACCTATGTAGAGATCTAGTGTTTGGCCGAATACAAGGAGAAGAAAAGCAAAGTTTTCGGGATTTGAGTGATAAGCAAATCGGCATTAAGGTAAGTCTTAGTGTACAAATCCTACTAGGATTTGGTTTTGTGGTCGAATGAGTTTTTCATTAAACCTTTAATATGGGCCAAATGTAGGGAGTTAAAGATCTAAGGCAGTAGATCAAATTTTGGGATTTCAAGTGAAATTGTTAAGCGAATCAGGTGTGTACCCTACCCTAAGTTTTAATACGTTCATGGCTATGTTTTAAATTAAATGTGTTAATATGAAAGTGTAAGAATATGGCTAAGGTACCGTGTGTACCCCACACTATACCATAATATGTTTTATGGCTACGTTTAATTAATATATGTGATATTAAGAATATGAAAGTGGCTAAGGTACCATGTTATGGTACAAAGTACTCAGGTACGTTTCCTACTCCTACTAGGATTATGAAATATGTTAATTGTAACATAAGAATAAGAATAAGAATGTGAACTCTGGCATATTTATGCATATTACTATTATATGGGGCATATGGGTTTATTTTTGGGGAAGTGAATGTGGTGACCTAAGACCACAAACACGGTGACCTAAGACCGTGATATCTGAATGTGGTGACCTAAGACCACAGTAATCTGAATGTGGTGACCTATAACCACGAAATCTGAACGTGGTGACCTAAGACCACGAATCACGGTGACCTAAGACCGCGATATGGAGTGTAGCGGAAGGAGGGTTGACCTAGTAGTCCCACGGTGTGCGTGGATGGTACGCAGTGGAGTGTAGCAGATGGCTAACTAGGTTTGGGTTTGGGTTGCATCATTATTTTTACATTATATGAACATGTATGTGATATGATAATGCATGCACGAAATGTTAATTCTTAGTGTTGGTTACACATTGAGTCTATTTGACTCACCCCGCTGTGGGACTATTTTCAGGTGACGAACAGTAATGGACCGGGTTCGGCAGAAGCTTAGGGATGTCCATGCACAGCAAGAAATTTACAACTTGGACTTTTGTTTTATTTTAAGTATTTTAAATTTTAATTTTGGGAATTATTTGATGTAATAAGGCCTTAGTAGAATTATTTTATTCTATTTTTATTTGTTAAGCTTACAAACCTTTATTTCTTAAAAGATTAAGTAATCAATTTTTTTTAAACAAAGCCCAAACGTTTTGTCACCTAAAGTAAAGGATATTTTTTTTATGAACTAAACATGTTCTCAACTCAAGCCCAACCCAAAACAATTTTTCTTTTAAAACACACAAGTAATAAAAGAATTTGAAATGGTTTACACCGGGGAACATACCAGATCAGGTCAAGACTCGTGGTCCGGGTTTGGGGTGTTTCAGTTTGGTATCAGAGCCCAGTTTTAAACTCTCACCTTAGGTTTAAGGCCCAAAACATTTTCAAAGTAAGTCCAAAAGTAAATTTCTAAAAATTTATAGGTTTTTCGGCATGGCCCACTAAGTCTCAGACTGCATGATCCACCGGATAAGTACTTCGACTTACGAAGTGATTTGAATATGTGGAATGTATGGGCTTTTATGGCAACGTAGATTAGTCGATAAGTATTTGAACCCTAGGACTAGTGTACCCCAACAAATACATAAGACTTAAATATCTAATTAAACAAACCACGTGGTTGAGTCGTAGGAGTTAGGGTGTGGCAACCATGGTACGCATGTCTAGGATTGGTTTCAGTGGGAGCTTGGTATTTAAGCAGTTTGCGTGACTCACCTCCTCTCCATTCGAATCCTACCTGGTGCGTAGCTTTGGTTCACCCTGACCAAGAAGACTCGGTCATAAATAAACCCAATAACTAAAACCCGAAAGGAACTAGCCATGTTATATATATATATATATATATAAGAACCCTAATTTTAAAACTCTTGAAATCATTTTTTAATTTGTGAAAACTATTTTTCCCACACAATTTTTGAAAAATTTCGATTTATAAAATTACAAAAATACCCTAGTGGTAAAATTACAAAATGCCCTTGGTTTATAAATACAGTAGTTCTTATCAAAATTTCATTACTTAATAAAATGTTCAAAACCCTAATTTGCAAAATATCAAAATACCTTGATTTTGGAAAATTACGAAATTACCCTAACACGTAAATTACCAAAATACCCAGAGTTACAAAATTACCGAATGACCCCGATCTTCAAAATTTACGCAACAACACCGATTTGGAAAACAAATTCTCAGAAACAACCTTCAAGTTTTGTAAATTCTAAAATATCCTTGATTTATTAAGATTTATAAATTTACCCTGGTTTATTACTAAAATACCCTTGTAATTTCAAAATTTTTGAAATACCCCCGGGATTTCAAAAATTACCAAAATACCCTTATTGACAAAATCACTAAGGAACCTTATTTTGACAAATTATGAAAATACCCCTATAGGGCAAATTACGAAAATACCCCTGGGTAGTGGAAAAACAACAACAATGAAAACTACAACATTTCTCTAAATGGACGAATGTTCATAATTGATTGTTGGATGTATGAATGTAAAGACTGTGTGCATTTATGAATACGAAAGAACCACTTCTAAAAATTCTTTCCATAAAACTTCTTCGCAGTTAATCAGTGAAACAAAATTTTTTAATACATAAAACTTCTTAACCAGATTAAATCGCGACGTTAGAAATGGGTTCTAAGGGACGTGAACTTAGAGATTGTGCCTGGAAAGTATGATGGTTCTATTAAGATCAGAGTGCGCAGCGTAAGCATAGTGCGGTGAGAAGGATTGTATGATTGCTAGTAAGTAATTTCGAGGACGAAATTATTTTTAAGGAGGGTAGAACTGTAACATCCTAGATTAGGGGTTATGCGTTTGTGCATAACTCATGAGTAGTAGGTTTTGGCAGTGTTTGGAAGTGAATTAAGGGTTTTTAAAATCCTAGGATGGAAGAGAAAGCTTTGGACAATTATTGGTTTTTAAGTTAAAAACAAGAAGTGATGTGGAAAAGTAGCAAGGGACGCCACCTAAGGTGCAAGGGTTATGGCATCAAGTGAAGTACCTTGAGGGAAGAGGTTTGAATCCCATTGTGCGCATCTTTGCTTAATTTTATGAAATAGCATGTTTATATGTGGTGTGCATTTTTAGAACCTTGGAAATGTAAGGAAATGTATGGAAATGTATGGAAATGTAAGGAAATGTATCGAAATGTATGGAAATGTATGGAAATGTAAGGAAATGTATGGAAATGTAAGGAAATGTATGGAAATGTAAGGAAATGTTAAGTTCAAAGTGAACATTTTTGGAAACTAGGAGATGTAAGGAAATGATTTAGAAATGATTCAAAAGAGGAAAGTAAACATTTCGGTAAACTTGGAAATGTAAGGAAATGTCAAGTTTAAAGAGCCAAACGAAAATTTTTGGAAACTTAGATGACTTAGAAATGTCGAGTTTTAAAGTTTAAAAGAGGAAATTAAGGCAAGGTGGCCTTAAGAGAAAAAGTATGTGAAATTTGACACACAAATAGTATGTGAAATTTGACACACAAATAGGCTTGGAAAGGTGGCCTGAAGATACCACTTAAAGCCCAGTGAGTGAAGCCACTTAGGTGGATAATTTGGGCCTCGTATGGCCACAAGGAGTCCCATAGAACAAGTTTAAATTTGGCTCATCAAGGGAAGGGGGTGGACGGCATCTAGCTAAGGCTTTAAGTGATTTTTTTATTTAATTACTTAGAGAGGAAGCAATGGACGGCAATAGGGACTCTTAAGAGAAGAGTTTTATTCCCTTTAGAATTTCAGCTAAATAAGAGATAAAGCTATCAAAATAGAAGAGCGATGGCCAAGTAAGGGATTCTAAGTTAGTAATTTTGGCTATAAAAGGAAAAGAGGCCATTCATTCATTCAATCTTTCTTTCTGAATTTCTTAAGCGATTCTCCTCTTTCTGTCAATTTTCTTACGCTTTATTCTTCTTTTGTTAGCCAAAGTTGAAATACCTTATGCTCTAGCGAATCCTCCATCTTTATTCTTCCTTCTCTTTCCTTCTAATCCTCCAAAAGCCTAAGTAAGCCTTTTAAGGCCATAGCGAATATATCAAGTGGCTTCAAGCTTAGGTCTTTGTCGAATTCAATATTAAGGGTAAGAATTTTATGGCCATTAATTTATTCTCTTCTTTAAGCGCAACATAGGAACTAATATCATTAATATCTTATTTGCTGAAATTTGGAAAGATCATTCTGGATTTGCTAGTGTTGACTACAAGGAAGGTGAAATTCGCTTCCGAAGGTGCACTATAATCGCATGTTCCCTAGTTATTCGATGAGTTTGAGATTTAAGATCCGCAAGGTAAGCACTATAGCATTCGCTAAGGCCTTACTTTAGTACATAGATCTATTTTCTTATTATCTTAAAAGCGAAAACTAACCTTTGTAGAGATCTAGTGTTTGGCCGAATACAAGGAGAAGAAAAGCAAAGTTTTCGGGATTTGAGTGATAAGAAAATCAGCATTAAGGTAAGTCTTAGTGTATAAATCCTACTAGGATTTGGTTTTGTGGCCGAAGAGTTTTTCATTAAACCTTTAATATGGTCCGAATGTACGGAGTTAAAGATCTAAGGCAGTAGATCGAATTTTGGGATTTCAAGTGAAATTGTTAAGCGAATCAGGTGTGTACCCTACCCTAAGTTTAAATACGTTCATGGCTATGTTTTAAATTAAATGTGTTAATATGAAAGTGTAAGAATATGGCTAAGGTACTGTGTGTACCCCACACGATATCATAATATGTTTTATGGCTACGTTTAGTTAATATATGTGATATTAACAATATGAAAGTGGCTAAGGTACCATGTTATGGTATAAAGTACTCAGGTACGTTTCCTACTCCTTCTAGGATTATGAAATATGTTAATTGTAACATGAGAATAAGAATAAGAATGTGAACTCTGGCATATTTATGCATATTACTATTATATGGGGCATATGTATTTATTTTTGGGGAAGTGAATGTGGTGACCTAAGACCACAAACACGGTGACCTAAGACCGTGATATCTGAATGTGGTGACCTAAGACCACAGTAATCTGAATATGGTGACCTAAGACCATAGAAATCTGAACGTGGTGACCTAAGACCACGAATGCGGTGACCTAAGACTGCGATATGGAGTGTAGCGGAAGGAGGGTTGACTTAGTAGTCCCCACGGTGTGCAGGATGGTACGGGTGGAGTATAGCGGATGGCTAACTAGGTTTGGGTTTGGGTTGCATCATTATTTTTACCTGTTATATGAACATGTATGTGATATGATAATGCATGCCTGAAATGTTAATTCTTAGTGTTGGTTACACATTGAGTCTATTTGACTCACCCCGCTGTGGGACTATTTTCAGGTGACAAATAGTAATGGACCGGGCTCGGCAGAAGCTTAGGGATGGCCATGCACAGCAAGAAATTTACAGCTTGGACTTTTGTTTTATTTTAAGTATTTTAAATTTTAATTTTGGGAATTATTTGATGTAATAAGGCCTTAGTAGAATTATTTTATTCTATTTTTATTTGTTAAGCTTACAAACCTTATTTCTTAAAAGATTAAGTAATCAATTTTTGTTTTAAACAACGCCCAAACATTTTGTCACCTAAAGTAAATAATTTTTTTTTTATGAACTAAACATGTTCTTAACTCGAGCCCAACCCAAAACAATTTTTATTTCAAAACACACAAGTAATAAAAGAATTTGAAACAGTTTACACCGGGGAACATACCGAATCCGGTCAAGACTCGTGGGCCGGGTTTGGGGTGTTTCATAACGTGGGACATTCAAATAGAAATTGAGCTAGATCACAAATGAGCTCCAAAACTCCAGTGACTTCTGTAGCAAGTGTTGGAATTGTTTGATCCGAAAAACCTAAATGTAAGCATTGTGGAAAAAGGCAGCTGGGAAGTTGTAGATTAAATGATAGAGATTGCTTCAGATGTGGATCATTTGATCATTTTATTCGTGATTGCCCTGAGTCTGTTGAGCCAGAGACTATTCAGAATCAGAGATCTGATAATGCACCTGTGAGAGGTAGACCTTCCTGAAATGTAAGAAATGTCAGTGATAGTCAGAGAACTACAAGAGATACTGTTGCGAGATCTAAAGCTAGAGCGCCTGCCAGAGCGTATGCTATCTGAGCTCATGAGGAAGCTTTATCTCCCGACGTTATAACAAGTACATTTACACTGTATGATACTCTTATGATTGTATTGACAGACCTTGGTTCTAGTCATTCACATATATGCATGAACTTAGTATTCAGTAAGACTTTGCCTGTAAAGTCTACCGAATTTGTTATAAAAGCATCGAACTCCTTTGGTAAAAGTGTTTTGGTTGACAAAGTATGCAAGAACTATCTGTTAATGTTTCGAGATATCTGTTTTCCTACTGATTTGATGCTTTGGCCATTCGATGAGTTTGATATCATTCTGGATATGGACTGGTTAACATTGCATGATGCTGTTGTGAATTGTAAAAGAAAAATTATTGATTTGAGATGTCTGAATGATGAAATAGTTCGGGTTGAGTCTAATGATCTGAATCGGCTGTCTACTGTGATATCTGTATTGAAAGCTCAAAGCTATATGAAAAAGGGTTACGAAGCTTATTTTGCTTATGTGATTGATTCGAAAGTGTTTGAAAAGAAAGTTGAATCAGTGCCAGTCATTTGTGAGTTTCGTAATGTATTCCCTAAAGAATTACCGGGATTGCCTCCGATACGTGAGGTTGAATTCGGTATTGATTTATTGCTTGGTGCAACTCCTATTTTGATAGCTTCGTATAGAATGGAACCAATAAAGTTGAAAGAGTTAAAGTCACAGCTACAAGAATTGACTGACAGATGGTTCGCTAGACCGAGTTTCTCACCTTGGGGTGCTCCTATTTTGTTTGTGAAAAAGAAAGATGGCACGATGAGGATGTGCATTGATCACCGTCAGCTGAACAAAGTGAACATAAAGAATAAATATTCGTTGCCCAAGATTAACGATTTGTTTGATCAGTTAAAAAGAGCTACTGTATTTTCTAAGATTGATCTGAGATCGGGATACTACCAGTTGAAAGTGAAAGACTTAAATTTTTCGAAAACTACTTTTTGAACAAGTACTGGCATTATGAGTTTTTAGTTATGCCTTTTAGACTAACAGATGCTCCTGTTGTTTTTATGGATCTGATTAACAGAATTTTCAGACCGTACCTAGATCGATTTTTTTTGTGTTCATTGATGACATTTTGATTTATTCACGAGATGAGACCGAGCATGCTGAACATTCGAGGATTATGTTGCAAACTCTAAGAGAAAAGCAATTATATGCGAAATTCAGCAAATGTGAATTCTAGTTTCATGAAGTCAGTTTTCTTGGACATATAGTATCATCTTTTGGAATACGAGTTGATCCAAGCAAGATTTCTACTATTCTGGATTGGAAACCTCTGAAGAATGTGTTTAAAGTTCGTAGCTTTCTAGGATTAGTTGGTTATTATCGTGGATTTGTAAAAGGCTTTTCGATGATTGCAACCCCGTTAACAAGATTACTTCAGAAAAATGTAAATTTTGAATGGTCCGATAAATGTCAAAAAAGCTTTAATCAGTTGAAAGTTTTATTGACAGAAGCTCCGATTTTAGTACAGCCAGAACCGGGTGAAGAATTCGTGATATACAGTGATGCTTTGTTAAATGGTCTGGTATGTGTTTTGATGCAAGAAGAAAAAGTTATAGCTTATGCCTTGAGACAATTAAAGTCGCATGAAAAGAATTATCTGACTCATAACCTCGAGCTTGCTGCGATTGTGTTCGCATTAAAAATTTGGCATCATTATCTGTTTGGTGAGAAATGCATGTGTTTTCAAATCATAAAAGTTTGAAATATCTAATGACTCAGAGAGAATTGAATCTGCGACAGAGAAGATGGTTAGAGCTATTAACAGATTATGAACTTGTAATAGATTACCATCTGGGTAAAGCAAATGTAATTGCTAATGCACTGAGTAGGAAATCATTGTTTGCACTATGTGATTTGAATGCTCAATTAGATTTGTCTGATGATTTTTCAGTGATAGCTAAATTGAAAGCAAAATCATTGTTTTAACAACAGATTTGTGATGCTCAGAAAGTTGATAATGAAATAATAGCGAAATGAGCTCAGTGTGATTCAAATTCTGATTCTAAATTTCGAGTGGATGATAATGATTGTTTGAGATTTCGAGATCGAATTTCTGTTTCGAGAAATCCAGAATTGATTCAGTTGATTTGGAATGAAGCACATAACATTCATCTATCCGTTCATCCGGGAAGTACAAAGATGTACCATGATTTGAAACAACACTATTGGTGGTCTGGCATGAAGCGAGACATTTTTTATTTTGTTTCAAAATGTTTAGTCTGTCAACAAGTTAAAGCTCAACATCAGGTTCCATCTGGTTTGCTACAACAGATTTTGATTCCCGAATGGAAATGGGATAGAGTAACGATGGACTTTATTTCGAGATTGCCTCTGACTCCGAGAAAGAAAGATGCGATTTGGGTCGTTGTTGATCGATTGACAAAATCTGCCCATTTTATTCCAGTACAATCTGATTATTCACTTGATAGATTAGCTGATCTTTATATTTCTGAGATTGTGAAATTGCACGGGGTGCCACTATCTATTATCAGATAGAGATTCGAGATTTACATCAAGGTTCTGGAAGAAATTGCAAGAAGCTTTAGGTAGAAACTGCATTTTAGTTCAGC
The DNA here is from genome assembly GCA_025506655.1 of Gossypium rotundifolium. Taxonomy (NCBI): domain Eukaryota; kingdom Viridiplantae; phylum Streptophyta; class Magnoliopsida; order Malvales; family Malvaceae; genus Gossypium; species Gossypium rotundifolium. The sequence goes on along the minus strand of CP106731.1, from coordinate 68,386,493 downwards.
TTTTCATCTATAAATGGATGGTTAATCCAAGTGGATCATTCAGATTCTTGAGGATATGTTGAGATGCTGCATTCTTGAGTTTGATGGTATGTGGGAATAGTACCAGCCATTGGTTGAATTTACTTATAATAATAGTTTTCAGTCTAGCATTAAAATGGCACCATATGAAGCTTTATACGGACATAAGTGTCGTACACCTCTGTATTTGACCGAGCTCAGTGAAAATAAGCTACACAAGGTTAATCTAATAAAAGACAGTGAGCAAAACTTGAAAATAATTCGTAATAGTTGGAAAGCAGCATCTGATCGTCAGAAGTCTTATGTGGATTTGAAAAGAAAAGATACTGATTTCAAGATTGGTGACAAAGTGTTTTTGAAAGTGTCTCAATGGAAGAAAGTACTTCGATTCGAACGTAAAGGCAAACTGAGTCCAAGGTTCATAGGACCTTATGAGATTATCGAGCGTGTTGGGCCAGTTGCATACAAATTGTTTTTACCATCTGAGCTTGAAAAGATTCATAACGTATTTCATGTTTCAATGCTCCGTAAATACCAAACCGATTCGTCACATTTGATTGCTCTATCTGAAATTGAAATCTGATCTGATATGACATACAAGAAGAACTAATCCGTATTTTAGCTCGTGATTTGAAAGAGTTGAGAAATAATAAAATACCATTAGTGAAAGTGTTATGGAATCGACACAGAATAGAGGAGGCTACGTGGGAGCCTGAAGATGCAATGAAACAAAAATATCCGAATCTGTTTAACGGTAAGATTTTCGGGGACGAAAATCCCTAATGGGGGAGAATTGTAATAGTCTGGTTTAGATCCTAGTCGAAACAGTGGTTTCGAACCATAAATTTAAGTCAGTATAAAATTTTAATATTATTTTCTATGTTTACTGTGTGTGATTTGGCATGTGCTAAAATTTCTTGAATTAATTTGTCTATTTGTATGTTTAATTTGATAAAAGGATTTAATTGCATTAAATGCAAAAGTAGAATGCTATTTGTTAAAGCACCAATGTGTGGTGGCTTTTAAAAGAGGAGGCCTTATGAGGCAATTAAACTATTATTTGGTTAGTGGATGGGCAAAGAACAAATATATCCTTAATGTATGGTTGTTTTAATTATTAATTGGAAGGTTAATATAGTAAATGAAATAATAGTAATTTATAATGAAAATAATATGAAAATAAGACATATGTTCATCCTAGTTAGCCTAAATTAGTAAAGGAAAGAAAGAAAATATTCAACTTAGGTTTCGGCTATGTTCAACCAAATTTGAGGTAAGTTTTGACTTCAGTTTTTTATAATTTCTACGTTTTCGTATTCGTTGTTTCGAATACTTCAAAACCCATGATTCAATTTTGTGAATTGGTGGTATTTTTGAAATGAGACTTTGATGAACACATGAGTTTTATGAGGTTTGATTATAGATTATGAAAGCTATATGTTTGATAAATATAGTTTGTTCTTTAATTTTTGATGAATTTAGCTAATTAGGGTTAAATCGTGAAAATAGCAATTTGAGGGACTAAATTGTAAATTTGATGAAATTTTTGGACTTGTATGAGATACACGAGCATTCGGTTAAGCATGGGTATATAGTGATTTTGTATAATTGATGTTTTGAGAGAAATGGATAAATTGATAAAATGTTTAAATGTGAGGGCTAAATTGTAAATTGCCCTAAATGTGTGTACATGGAGTGAATTGAATGAATTAGTGAATAAATGGATTACATTTGAATATGTTTAGATCAAGAGCCAAAGAAAAGGACTTAGATCGCGGGAAAGCAAAAGTAATCGAGTAACCATATCTGTTTCCATTAAACCAAACTCGAGGTAAGTTAATATACGAATAAACATGTTTGAATTGAATTATGTATGTTTATATGACAATTGATAATAATGACTGCACATGATATGATGTACACATGAATTCAGAGATAGAATCGACATAGTGTTAATGTCCGAGAAGTCCGTTTGAATCTAGGAATGGATAGGATTAACTATGTCATGACATATGTGTCTGTTATGTGATACCATGTAAGACCACGTCTGGGACGTTGGCGTTGATTTGAGATTTTGTGTCAGACCACGTCTGGGATGTTGGCATCGATATGAAATTTACGTTTAAGACCATGTCTGGTACATTGGCATCATATTTGATTCGTGTAAAACCCTGTCTGGGATAGTGGCATTGATATTTGAGTACATGTAAGACCTCGTCTGGGACGTTGGAATTGTACGACTACTCGAGCATTCTGAGTATCCTATTAGATTCCGTATAGTTCAATGGGCAAATCTGAGATACAAACAATTATGTGATCTGTATATCCGTTTCAGGTACGTTTGATATGTACACTAAGTGTGTATGAAAGGTAAGTGTAACATCCTAAAAAGGGCCTATGCATTTTGGCCTAATTGTACAATAAGACATGTTTATGTGTTTTGGAATAAATTTGGAATGATTATGGAAACCTGAGGATGTATGGAAATGTTACGTCGAAAATAGGAAAGTGAACATTTTTGGAAACCTAAGTAAATTAGGAAAGTGAACATTTTGGAAACCAAGCCAAAATAGGAAACTAAACATTTTGGTAACCAAACCAAAATAGGAAACTAAACATTTTGGAAACCAAACCAAAATAGGAAACTAAACATTTTGGAAACCAAGCCAAAATAGGAAACAAAACATTTTGGAAACTTGAAAAATACAGAGTCAGCTGAAATTTTAGGAAACTTAAAATTGACCGGAATGTCGAATTTAAGAGCCCAAAGGGGAACTGAGGGCCGAGTGACCCTAAAAATATAAAGTACATAAAATTTGACCCAATAACGGACTTGGAAATGTGGCTCAAGATGCCACCTAAGGCCTTAGGAAATGGCCCAAATGCAAGAGGTTTTGGGCACGAGTTTGAGTCATCTAGGAAGCAAATAAAAGAAATTTTATTTTGCTTCCATGAGTGGGGAGTTGGACGGCACAAGGGAAGCTAAGGAGAGGAGTTTTTATTCAATAGAACTTTTGGCTAATTAGGAGATTTGATGGAATTTCATAGTTGATAAAATTAAAACTTATCACAAATGAAGAGTTGGAGGATTTAGGGACTCTAAGGCTAATAGTTTCGGCCAAAGAGAGAAAAGTAAAGAGCCATTCTTTTCTCTTCATCTTCTTGCCGAAATCTCCTAGTCAAAGTAACAACAATTTTTTTTCTCTTTTCTTTAGCCGAATCCTCCTTGTCAAAACTCTCTCCATCTCTTTTCCTTTCTTTTTATTTTCTTCTACTATCCCTCCACAAAAGCCAAAACTTTGAGATCCCAAATAGTGCCATAGCCGAATATTAAAAGAGATCATCCGGGATTCAAAAATGAGGTAAGTACATCAACATACATTCGGCAAAAGGTCCTTCCATAATTGAATAATAGTTCAAAACTAACAAGTGATTTCGGAGAATTAAAATAAAGATCAACTTGATTTGAGAACTTGAGGTAAGTAAGCTTATACATTCGGCCAAGGCCAAATCTTAGTCAATTAGATCAAATTGATAAAAACTAACCTATTCGAGATCTAGGTGTTGGCGATTACAAGGAAAAGGGAAGGTGAAGTTTTGGATTTAAAATCCATAAGGTAAGCATTTGAAAGTATTCGCCAAGGTTGTGTGATTACATAGATAAGATCTATAATTATTAAAAAGCGAAAACTAATTTATGTTGAGATTTAAGGTTGGCGAATATCAAGTGAAGGAAAATAAAGTTTCCGGATTTGAATAAACATCAAATCGGCATCAAAGGTAAGCCTCTTTACAAATCCTACTAGGATTTGGATATTATAGCCAAAATAGAATTTATGCTAAGTAATACGATAAACCAAATGTAGGAATTAAGGATCTAAACATTAGATCTTGCTCTCGAATCTCAAGGAATCGCTAAACAAATCGGTGTGTATTCCACACTATTCTTAATAGTTTTATGGTTTAAATATGTTATATATGTTAATGTGAAAGTGAAAGAAAGTGGCTAAAGTGCCATATTATGGTACAAAGTATTCAGTACGTTTTCCTACTTCTACTTGGATTTGAAAAATGTTATACAAGTGAAAAGTGATGTGAAAGTGAAATAAAAATATGTTATGCATGATATTTATTATTTGGGGCATTTGGGTCAATTGAAGAAGGGAAGTGAATGTGATGACTTGGTCTCACTAAGTGAATGTGATGACTTGGTCTCACTAAGTGAATGTGATGACTTGGTCTCACTAAGTGGTAACCGGTTACATTACGATGGTGGCTATGCCACAATATTATCGATGAAGCGATGAGCACGTCATTGCAATGACGCCTTCGATGGAGTGTAGCGGAAGGAGGGTTGACTTAGTAGTCCCCACGGTGTACAGGTTGGTACGGGTGGAGTGTAGCGAATGGCATATAGGTTTGGGTTCGGGTTTGCATCATTACCTTGAAATTTTTATATGCATATGATTTTTTTTTTTATGGTGTGCCTATTCCTATTATGTTTAGTGTTGGTTGAACCGAGTCTATCGACTCACCCGTTGTGGGAATATGTTTCAGGTGATGAGCAGTAATGGACCGGGACGGCAGAACTTGTGGTGGCCATGATCGACTTGAAGTTCAGTTTAATTTGAATATTTATTTTATTCTAAGTACTATACAATTTATTATTTTGGGTTTCATTTTATGTAATAAGGCCACCGTGACGAATTTTTATTTCTACTATAATTACTATGTTATGAATTTAGGGCTTTATAAAGAGTAAGCCCACTTAGTATGAAATAAGTTTAAATATTTTGTCACTTGAAGCAAATGGGTTTTGTTATAAAAAATAAATTTGTTTTCAACTCAAGCCCAACCCACAACGAATGTCTTCCAAAACTCATAGTTTTCAAAGTATTCGAATGAATTTGAATCGGGATACTTGAGAGCAGAATGAGATCCATCCATTCTCGTGGTAGGGTGTGGGGTGTTTCATTTAATATCGAGCCAGTTTAAACTATCGACTGTGGCCTAAGGCCCAAAACATTTTTAAACAAGGCCAAATGAGTTTTATGAAAGTATTTTTACAAATGGGCAGTATAAAGACATGGCCCTAAATCTCGACCCATGATCCACCGGTAAGTACCCCTAACTCTATGTGTGATTACATGATTTATATAAGGGTAGAAAAGGCATGGAACGTAGAATAGCATGATAGGAACTTGAACCACAGGATTAGACTACTCAAACACAAACACATAAGATTTAAGGCACTAAACCAACCTATGACTAAGTCAATTAAGCTAGGTGTGGCAACCATGGTACGCATGTCTAGGAGTGGATCTGAAGAGCTTGGTATTTAAGCGGTCCTAGTGACTCACCTCCTCTTCTTGAATCCTACAGTGCGTAGCTTCTGGTTCACCCTAACCTAGAGGACTTAGCGGGTGTGGCAACCCTCATGCGCATGTCTAGGAATGGTTTCAGTGGGAGCACAGTATTTAAGCGATCTGCGTGACTCACCTCCTCTCCACTCGAATCCTGCACAGTGCGTAGCTTTGGTTCACCCCGACCAAGAAGGCTCGGTCATAGGCTAAACTCAATAACTAAAACCCGAAAGGAATTAGCCATTTTTTAACACTTAATATTAAAATTCTTAAATCACTTTCTTTCTTTTATCCTTAATTCACGAAAAGTATTTACAGACACTATTATTTTCAAAAATTTTGATCCATAAAAATTACAAAAACGCATACTTAGTGGTAAAATTACCAAAGTGCCCTTAGTTTATAAAATGATTCAACTACTCAACAGTTTTACCAAAATTTTATTATTTTATAAACATTCCAAAAGCCCTAACTTGCAAAATATCAAAAAACCTCGATTTTGGAAAAAATTACAAAATTGCCCCTGACTTACAAAATTACCAAAATGACCCTGACTTCCCAAAATTTTTACAACATCCCCATTTTGAAGGAACAATTTTTCAAAAAGAACCCTCAAAGTTTTACAACTTTTGAAATACCCCAAATTTATTAAATTTTACAAATTTACCCTGATTTGTGAAAAATTACCAAAATACCCCTGAGGTCAAAAATTACCGAAATACCCCCGGATTTTAAAAATTTTTCCAAATTACCCCTAGACTTTGAAGTTTTCGAAATAATTTTTGACAAAATCACCAAGGAACCTTATTTTGACAAATTGCGAAAATACCACAGAGGATAAAATTACGAAAATACCCAGTAGAGAGGAAAACAACAACAACAACAAAAACTACAACGTTTCTCCGAATGAACGAAAGTTCATACTTGTTTGATGGATGAATGAATGAATGGAAAAGATCGTGTGTTTGTATGAATACGAAGAACCACTCTTAAATCCCTTTCCATAAAACTCCTTCACGATAAATAAGTGGAACAAAGACTAATCCATAAAATTTCTTAATCGATCTCGACGCTAGAAAATGAGTTCTAGAGGGCCTTGATCGTCAAGGACGCTAGAGGAAGAATAAGCGTGTCGAACCCGTTAGATCGGTCAAGGTTCGACAATGAGTTCCACCGCCACTACCACCCCCATTAATGTTAATGTCGGCGGAGAGCTCGACGGGGATGAGGTCATGTCGCAGCCATGTTGCGAGTATTGCAAATGGTGGTGGCTGGTGGAAATTTGGGAGCTCGAAATCATGCGGCGACTCCAAGCCAACGGGCCGAGGTGTTCCGTGGAGTGTCGATGTGGCACCCAGTCTGCCAGTATTGGTTGGAAGCAATTGAGCGTATTATGGATGAACTCGACCGACCCACGAGGAGAAGTTGAAAGGGATGGTAGCCTCATTACGTGATGAAGCATACCAATGGTGGCTAATGTTTCAGGATGGTGCCACGGCGAGAGGATCTGGCGTGGGAGTATGCTAAGGGGCATATCGGAAGAAGTATATCGGCACTCGGTATATTGATGAGCAGCGGAAAGCTTTTCTAGGACTAGTTCAGGGGAACAAATCAGTGGCGGCATATGAGGCTGAATTTATGAGGTTAAGCCGATATGCTCGAGGAGTAGTAGCGACCGAACATGAGCGTGTTCGTTTTGAGGATGGATTAAGGGATGACCTAAGGTTATTGATAGCTCCACATCGGAGGCGGGAGTTCTCCACGTTGGTTGAAAAGGCTAAGGTAGTCAAGGAATCAAGGACTCGACTAGGCGAAACTCGGCGGGAATAGACCCAAGAGAGGTTATGGATCATCGGGAAATGTGCAAAAAAGGCCCAGAACTGAGGTGTCGAAGGGTCGACAAGTTGATACCGAGGCGATCGTCCTTGTGAGTATTGTGGAAAGAAGCATTCAGGTAAGTGTTGGAAAAGATAGGAGCATGTCTTAAATGTGGGTCTAAGGACCATATGCTCAAGGACTGTCCAAAGATATCGGATGAAAGACACCAAAGAACTTCGGAAAGTTAATCGGTAGGTAGGGATGACAAAGAATTTCAACGAGGTCGAGGTTCGAATAATGAGGTAATAGTCTTTGGCAGAGGACGTGGCGAGGTGCCACCAATCTTGAGGCAAGACAACGGGTTTGGTTTATGCGGTTTGTCGAAGGAGGATGAAGATCTGCCGGACGTCATAACCAGACGTTCCTCATTCATAGTAAACCCTATTATGCTTTAATTGATGTGGGCTCGACCCATTCTTATGTTGCTGTAGTGTAGTTGAGACACTAGGCCTAGACTTTGAACTTTCTGATAAGGAGATGACGGTGGTAAGCCCACTAGGCCAAACTATAGTAGTAAATAAGATCTTAAACGAGAAGTTACAGAATTTGTGGGAAGATGTCGGACGTGTCAGCAAGTTAAGGCTGAACACCAAGTTCCATCGGGATTGCTTTAGCCAATCCAGATTCCACAGTGGAAGTGGGAAAGAATTACCATGGACTTCGTTAGTGGGCTTCCCCTTACGCCTACTAAGAAGGACTCGGTATGGGTTATAGTAGACCGTTTGACTAAGTCCGTACATTTCATCCCAGTAAGAATGGACTATCCCCTTCAAAAGCTAGCCAAGTTATATGTGGCAGAAATTGTGAGGTTACATGGAGTACCAATGTCGATCATCTCTGATAGAGACCCAAGGTTTACGTCTCGATTTTGGAAGGCACTTCATCAAGCTTTAGGCACCAAGTTGGATTTCACTACGCCTTTCATCCACAATCGGACGGGCGATCGAACGAGTAATACAAGTGTTGGAGGATATGTTGAGAGGATGTGTGATGGATTTAGGAAGTTGGGAGGACTACTTGCCTTTAGCAGAGTTCACCTACAACAACAGTTATCAGGCTAGCATTCGAATGGCACCATATGAAGCATTGTACGAACGGAAGTGTCGTACTCCTACTTGTTGGACTGAGTTAGGAGAACGTCGAGTTTTGGGACCAGAGATAGTGGCGAGAGTAAGAGAAGGTTGAAATAATTTGAACACGGTTAAAAGAAGCCTCGGATAGATGAAGTCTTATCTGAGCCTCAAGCGGAAGGAAATAGAGTTTGAAGTAGGAGACCAAGTGTTTCTAAAAGTCTCACCATGGAAGAAAGTGATGAGGTTTGGTCGGAAAGGAAATTAAGCCCAAGATTTATCGGGCCCTATCGGGTACTAAAGCGAGTGGGACCAAGGGCATACCAGCTAGAGTTGCCACGAGTTGCAACAAATGCATGACGTGTTCCATGTGTCCATGCTACATTATTACCGATCGGATCCCTCTCACATAGTACCGATAGAAGAAGTGGAGCTAAGGCGGACTTAACCTACGAGGAAGAGCCGATTCAGATTACGGGCGTGGCGTGAAAGTACTACGAGAAGTCGTTCCTCTAGTTAAAGTATTGTGGCGCAATCATGGATCGAAGGAAGCTTCGTGGGAGCCAGAAGAGGCAATGAGACAACAATACCCTCAATTGTTTAGTTAGAAAATTTCGAGGACGAAATTATTTTAAGGGGTAGAACGTAACATCCTAAAAAGGGCCTATGCATTTTGGCCTAATTGTACAATAAGACATGTTTTATGTGTTTTGGAATAAATTTGGAATGATTATGGAAACACGAGGATGTATGGAAATGTTACGTCGAAAATAGGAAAGTGTACATTTTGGAAACCTAAGTAAATTAGGAAAGTGAACATTTTGGAAACCAAGCCAAAATAGGAAACTAAACATTTTGGTAACCAAACCAAAATAGGAAACTAAACATTTGGAAACCAAACCAAAATAGGAAACTAAACATTTTGGAAACCAAGCCAAAATAGGAAACTAAACATTTTGGAAACTTGGAAAATCTGAGCATGCGAAAATTTTAGGAAACTTAAAATTGACCCCGGAATGTCGAATTTAAGAGCCCAAAGGGGAACTTAGGGCCGAGTGACCCTAAAAATATAAAGTACATGAAATTTGACCCAATAACAGACTTGGAAATGTGGCCTGAAGATGCCACCTAAGGCCTTAGGAAATGGCCCAAATGCAAGAGGTTTTTGGGCCTGAGTTTGAGTCATCTAGGAAGCAAATAAAAGAAATTTTATTTTGCTTCCATGAGTGGGGAGTTAGACGGCACAAGGGAAGCTAAGGAGAGGAGTTTTATTCAATAGAACTTTTGGCAAATTAGGAGATTTGATGGAATTTCATAGTTGATAAAATTAAAACTTATCACAAATGAAGAGTTGGAGGATTTAGGGACTCTAAGGCTAATAGTTTGACCAAAGAGAGAAAAGTAAAGAACCATTCTTTTCTCTTCATCTTCTTGCCAAATCTCCTAGTCAAAGTAACAATAATTTTTTCTCTTTTCTTTGCAGAATCCTCCTTGTCAAAACTCTCTCCATCTCTTTTCCTTTCTTTTCTTTTCTTACGCTATCCCTCCACAAAAGCCAAAACTTGAGATCCCAAATAGTGCCATAGCCGAATATTAAAAGAGATCATCCGGATTCAAAAGCGAGGTAAGTACATCAACATACATTCGGCAAAAGGTCCTTCCATAATTGAATAATAGTTCAAAACTAACAAGTGATTTGGCGAGAATTAAAATAAAGATCAACTTCGGGATTTGAGAACTTCAGGGTAAGTAAGCTTATACATTCGGCCAAGGCCAAATCTTAGTCAATTAGATCAAATTGATCAAAAACTAACCTATTCAGAGATCTAGGTGTTGGCCGATTACAAGGAAAAAGGGAAGGTGAAGTTTTGAGATTTAAAATCCATAAGGTGAGCATTTGAAAGTATTCGGCCAAGGTTGTGTGATTACATAGATAAGATCTATAATTATTAAAAAGCCGAAAACTAATTTATGTTGAGATTTAAGGTTGGCCGAATATCAAGTGAAGGAAAACAAAGTTTTTGGGATTTGAATAAACATCAAATCGGCATAAAAGGTAAGCCTCTTTACAAACCCTACTAGGATTTGGATATTATAGCCCAAAAAAGAATTTATGCTAAGTAATATCTGATAAACCAAATGTAGGAATTAAGGATCTAAACATTAGATCTTGCTCTCGGAATCTCAAGGAATCGCTAAACAAATCAGATGTGTATTCCACACTATTCTTAATAGTTTTATGGTTTAAATATGTTATATATGTTAATGTGAAAGTGAAAGAAAGTGGCTAAAGTGCCATATTATGGTACAAAGTATTCGTACGTTTTCCTACTTCTACTAGGATTTTGAAAAATGTTATACAAGTGAAAAGTGATGTGAAAGTGAAATAAAAATATGTTATGCATGATATTTATTATTTGGGGCATTTGGGTCAATTGAAGAAGGGAAGTGAATGTGATGACTTGGTCTCACTAAGTGAATGTGATGACTTGGTCTCACTAAGTGGTAACTTCGGTTACATTACAGTGGTGGCTATGCCACAATATTATCAGTGGGCGATGAGCACGTCGACTGCAGCGACTGCCTTCGATGGAGTGTAGTGGAAGGAGGGTTGACTTAGTAGTCCCCACGGTGTACAGGTTGGTACGGGTGGAGTGTAGCGGATGGCATATAGGTTTGGGTTCGGGTTTGCATCATTACCTTGAAATTTTTATATGCATATGATTTTTTTATGGTGTGCCTATTCCTATTATGTTTAGTGTTGGTTACACACTGAGTCTATCGACTCACCCCGTTGTGGGAATATGTTTCAGGTGATGAGCAGTAATGGACCGGGACGGCAGAACTTGTGGTGGCCATGATCGACTTGAAGTTCAGTTTAATTTGAATATTTATTTTATTTTAAGTACTGTACAATTTATTATTTTGGGTTTCATTTATGGTGTGATTTAATTTTTATTTCTACTATAATTACTATGTTATGAATTTAGGGCTTTATAAAGAGTAAGCCCACTTAGTATGAAATAAGTTTAAATATTTTGTCACTTGAAGCAAATGGGTTTTTGTTATAAAAAAATAAATTTGTTTTCAACTCAAGCCCAACCCACAACGAACTGTCTTCCAAAACTCACAGTTTTCAAAGTATTCGAATGAATTTGAACCAGGATACTTCGAGGAACATACCAGATCCAGTCCATTCTCGTGGGCCGGGTGTGGGGTGTTTCAGTAAGTATCTATATGAACTTACTATGATGAATATGTGAAATGAAATGATGAAATGATATGTGAAGATATGTTTGAATAAGTCATGTTTATATGTGATATTTGAGTTGATAAATGTGGTATGATATGGCTAAAGATATGAGCTAAAGAATATGGGATGAATTTGTTATGAGAACTATAAATGTCAATGTATCAAAGTAGTTATGTGCATTATATACAAAGTTTATTTGTATATGGCTTACTAAGCTTTTGAAAGCTTACTCTGTGAGTGTTTGCTCTGTTTTATATATCGTCAAAGCTATTGAAGGCTCGGGACCGTGAGGATCATCATCACACTACCTAAGTTTATTTTGGTACTTTTGTAATGTGAATATAGCTAGATATGGCATGTATAGGCTAGTCACTTTGTGTTATGCTTGAGATGTGATGTGATGTGGCTAGTTTAATGTTGATGTTATGCATTTGTAAATGTGGTAATTGATGTTGGTTTTGGCATGATCTCATGACCATGAAATGGAAAAGTTTATGGTAAGCATATAAATGCATTATGAATTAGTATGTTTGATCAAAGGTATGGTTATATGAAAGGTAAATGTGAATGAATCATGCTTAAATGTATATGTGTTTTAGAATGCTAAATGGTATAATTAGAAAGGAGATTGGATGTGAATTTTGACTTCTTTTTAGATGTTAATTGTGCATGTAATGAATTGGTATGTAGCTAGGAGAGATGACCCTAGTGTGGGTGGCATTTTGACCTTGCAAGTGGTTTGTTTTGCCTACGCGGTTGCAGCACACGGGCGTGCCTAGTAGCCATGTGATTAGGTCAGTAGCCAATGCAAGCGTGCACGGCCATGGCACACAGACGCGCTAAGTAGCCGTGTGTGTAAGACAATAGCTAGCCTATAGTTACACGGCCATGGCACACGGGTTGTGTCTAGTAGACGTGGGAGGCACACGGCCTACCCACACAGGCGTGTGACCTCTGTAATATAGAAAAGTTTTAAATTTTTGAGAACTTTCATATTTGTTCGGTTTAGTCCTGACCCTATTTTGAAGCATGATTTAAGGTCTTGTTGACCTATAAAAAAAGGACACTTTGATTGTGATTGGTGAATTGTATTGAGAAATGTCTGAATTTAATGCCTTTAACCCTAATCCGACGACGATGACGAGTTAGGGGTGTTACATTAATAATAATGAGCCATCAACTGTGGCTATTTACAAAAAGTTCATCTTTAAAGGAGCCAACACACTTGGCCAAAACAATAAGACATTTCACTAAGTCTAGCCCCTATACATGCCATACTCAAAATGCTAAGTATAAATATACCGAGATGAGCTGATAGTGTGGGTGATCTTTAGATTATCTTCATATCCCGAGCCGCTCTTTGACACTATAAAACAAGGGAAAGGAAAGGGAATGAGCTTTAAGCTTAGGAACTTTACATGTAAATGATAAGTATCATATCATATGCAAAGCAACCACAACATTATATATTGTGTAAGAGCGATTCACTTTTTCATAATCATGCTTTCTCATCTTATTTCTTACCACCTTCCAACCATATACATAGATATATTGCTCACATTTACTTGTACATATTCCCTGTACTCATCACCACAAGCCACATGAAATATAATTACTTAGACAAATTTCTCAATGAACACTTCGAAAAGATACTAAGTACCCGGTGGTTTCACACACATCCCACCAATAGTCAATAATAGGGTGGTATCGCACACAGCCCACCAAATAATTATTAAGGATATTTTTCTACACTTACATATCTATTCCGAGGTTCATACGAGAATTATTCACTATCTATCAATTTCAACCAATCTCATTTATAATTGATCTCATTTATACAATGCATCAATAAGTAACAACATATGTATTGAAAATGTATCATTTACACATAAACTTACCTCGGTGCAAAATGTATTAATCGATGACTTAGTCTGTAACCTTGCCTTTTCCTCGATCAAGGTTGTTTCTACGCTCTTCTTGATCTATAGTAATAAAATTTACTCATTCAATCACTATATATCTCGTGGTACATCAAAATTTCTACTTAGGTAAAAATGATCATTTTGCCTTTATACATTGGCAAATTTACAATTTTTCCCCTAGGCTCGTAAATTATTTTTCATCACATTTTCTCATTAAACAGGCCTAGTTGAATATTTATTTCTTTTACAACATCTCACAAAACCAATTATTTCATGCATTTATTACTCAATTACAACCTTTACAACTAAGTCTTATTTGGGTGTTTTCATGGTAACACATTTCACAAAAGTTATTCGTTACCTCTCTAACATTCATTTTCTTCCATAAAAACTCAGCAAACAACATAAACACTCTCATGAAAAGTCCCTAAACTTTCAACATTTTTCCAAATTAGTCCCCTCATTAGCTAGCTTAAGCTTTGGGGGTTCCAAAAGTACAAAAATTATCAAGAAATACCTCTAAAATCACTTACTTGCAAGAAAATAGCTTGGCTGAAAGTTTGAACTCCAAAATCCCCTATTTTCTCTTCAATTTTTGGTGGAGAAGAAGTGTGAATAGTGAAAGATGATATCTTCTTTCTTTGCCTTACTTTATTCATTTTTAATCACCTAATTTCACCAAATTTTTTACCAAAATTAATGGCCTTGTCCCCCTTGTCTCCATGGCCAGCCAACACACTATTATTGGTCTAATTGCACTTTAAGGACCTCTAATTTAATATTCTACGGCTATTAGATGGAACTTTCGCACTTTATGCAATTTAGTCCTTTTTCGTAATTAAACATGCAATTGCTAGAATTAATGCACCAAAATTTCCATACATCCTTAAAATCATGCTATAACATATAAAATAATATCAAAATAATTTTCTTCAACCTCAGATTAGTGGTTCCGAAACCACTGTTCGACTAGCCCTAAAATCGGGCTGTTACAACTCTCCTCCCTTTAGAGATTTTTGTCCTCAAAAATCTTACTGGTAAAAAGGTTTTGGTACTGTTCCCTCATGGCTTCTTCCAGTTCCCACGTAGGCTCTTCCACATCGTGTTTTTTCCATAACACTTTCACTAAGGCTATGCTCTTATTTCTCAACTGTTTAACCTCTCGAGCCAAAATTTTAATTGGTTCCTCTTCATAAGTCATGTCCGGTCGTATCTCAATTTCTGTTGGAGGAATCACATGCGGAGAATCAGAACGATATCGCCGTAACATCGACACATGAAACACGTTGTGTATTCTCTCTAACTTTGTCGGCAAAGCCAACCGGTATGCTACTGGCGCAATCCTTTCAATAACCTCATACGACCCTATAAATCGTGGACTCAATTTTCCCTTTCGACCAAATCTAAATATTTTCTTCCACGAGGATATTTTCAGAAATACTTTGTTGCCCATTCGAAACTCGATTTCTTTCCTTTTTAAATTCGCTATGACTTTTTTCATTTCGAAGTAGCTTTCAGATTATCACGGATCACTTTCACTTTATCTTCGGTCTCTTTAACTAGATCGACACCGTGAATTTGCTTCTGACTAAGCTCGGTCCAATACACGGGAGTCGGACAATTGCGACCATAAAAAGCTTCGTACGGTGCCATCCGTATACTCGACTGATAACTGTTGTTATAGGCAAACTCAACCAAAGGTAGATATTTTTCCCAACTACCTTCAAATTCTAACACAGAGCATTGGAGCATATCCTCAAGAGAAAATAGGGGATTTTGGAGTAACTTCTTCCAAAGGCTTCTTGTAACTTCTTCCAAAACCTTGAAGTAAATCTTGGTAATAATAGATATAGGCACCCCATGAAATCTCACCACCTCAGCAATATGCAACTCGACCAACTTATCAAGTGGATAATCCATACGCACCGGTACAAAGTGATCTGACTTCATTAATCTATCAACAATAACCCACACAACATCTTTCTTTTTCGGAGTCATAGGTAACCCCGTTACGAAATCCATTACGATTCGATCCCACTTCCACTCTGGAACCATAACTGGCTGAAGTAATCCTGAAGGTACTTGATGCTCGGCTTTCACTTATTGACAGATCAAACACTTCGTAAAAAACTCAGAGATGTCTCTTTTCATACCCGACCACCAATACAACTTCTTCAAATCATTGTACATTTTCGTGCTGCCCGCATGTACTAACAAGCAACCATTGTGTGCTTCATGTAAAATTCTTCAGATTAACTCATCATCCTTTGGTACACAAATTCTATCATGAAACATTAAGAAATCCTCTGGACTAACCCAAAAATCAGGCTTATTTCCCAATTCGCACTGAGCTCTCTTAACTTGCATTTCACTATCATTCTTTTTAGCTTCACATATCTACTGAATAAATAATGGTCTAGCCCTCAACTCAGCCAATATAGCCCCATCATCAAACAACGCTAAGCTCATACTCATAGGTCTCAAAGCATTTAGGGATTTTTTGCTCAAGGCATCCGCAACCACATTCGCTTTCCCCGGATGATAGTCGATTACTACCTCATAATCCTTCAATAATTTGAGCCACCATCGTTGTCACAAATGCAAATCCTTTTGGTCAAGCAATTACTTCAAGCTCTTGTAATCGGTGAAGATTCGACACTTCCCACTATATAAATAATAACGCCAAATCTTCAATGTGAAAATGATCGCAGCCAACTTCAAATCGTGAGTCGAATAATTCTTTTCATGCGGTTTTAGTTGTCTTAAGGCGTAAGCTACTACCTTACCCTCTTGCATCAGCACACAGCCAAGACCATTTAATGACGCATCACTATAGACCACATACTCTTTCCCCGACTCAGGTTGTACTAAAATCGGTGCCTCAGTCAACAATTCTTTCAATCTCTCAAAACTCTATTAGCATTTCTCATCCATTCAAACTTAACATCTTTGTGCAATAGTTTCATCATTGGGGTAGCAATCATGGAGAACCCCTTTATGAACCGTCTGTAGTACCCCACTAAACCCAAAAAGCTTCTAATTTCTGACACATTCCTTGGCGGTTTCCACTCCAAAATAGCCAAGATCTTACTTGGATCAACTCTAATTCCATTACCCGACACAATGTGTCCTAAGAATCCGACCTCTGGGAGCCAAAACTCACTCTTGCTAAACTTAGCATACAACTGCTTATCTCTTAACGTCTGCAAAACAATTCTCAGATGCTCTACATGTTCACTCTCATCCCGAGAATAAATCAGTATGTCATCAATAAAAATGACTACAAACTTATCCAAATACGGTCGAAAGATACGATTCATTAAATCAATAAAAATTGCAGGAGCATTCGTTAAGCCAAATGGCATGAATAGAAACTCATAATGGCTATACCTTGTCTGGAATGCAGTTTTCGACACATCTTGCTCTTTAACCCCCAACTAGTAATAGCCAGACCTTACGTCTATCTTAGAGAACACCGTAGCTCCCTGTAGTTGGTCAAATAAATCATTTATCCTTGGCAAAGGATACTTATTCTTCACCGTCACTTTGTTGAGTTGTCTGTAATCTCTACACAATCTCATTGACCAATCTTTCTTCTTTACAAAAAGTACCGAGCACCTCATAGTGAATAGCTTGGTCTTGCAAAACCTTTTTCTGCTAACTCTTGCAACTGAACCTTTAAATCTTTTAACTCCAATGGTGCCATCCTATACGGAGCAACCAAAATAGGTGTCGTACTGGAACTAACTCTATCCCAAACTCGGCCTCTCTAACTAGAGGCAATCTAGGTAACTCTTTTGGGAACACATCTGGAGGCTCGCATGCCACCGACACTGATTCAATCTTTACCTCTGACTCTTGAGTATTCAGTATGAAGGCGAGATATGACTCGCACCCTTTCCGCAAGTATTTCTCAGCTACTATAGATGAAATTATCACAGGCAAACTATCTGATCTACCTGATTCAACCCGAATGACATCTCTGATAAACCATAAAAGTAACATATTTTAACCCCATATTTAGTATGCTTTTGGATAATTTATCCCTGATTTATGTAAAAAGGTGCTCTTAATCTTTTCTTTTCATGTCTTATACTCAGGAAAGCACCGAAGGATAAAAAGAACGTAAAACGAGCTTAAAACGAACCAAATTAGGCCAACCCAAGAATTCAATATGGCCTGGACTTCAAGCCACACGGCCATGCCTTGTCAAATTACTTAACACGGCCATGCCACGATTTACACGGCCATGCCCCAATCGATAGAATCGAGACACGGCCTGAAGATGATTTACACGGGCGTGTGCCATGGGTGTGCCCCTGCCACGGGAATGAGTAATTTCACTCAGATTTGGATGCTTGAAGCTAAAGAAACATACACCTAAGTCTACTTAAACACCTTAATAGTAATTCTACTTGAAGGAGGTACTTAGGAGCCAAGCAAAGCATCTAAGAAGCCTATATAAACACCCAAGATAGTAACTAAAAAGGGAGTTCGGCAGAAGCCGAAACAGGAGACGATTTTTGGCAGAGGCTTTTGCCAAAGCTTTAATCTATTAGAGAATCACTTGAAGTTAGCCGGTGGATCCATCTCAAGAAGCCGAAACTCTATTCAAGACGGAGGATATTTCCTTCAATTCCTTCAGAAAGTTTTAGGGATTTCTTATGTTTTGTTTTATCTTTTCTCTTGAGATGTTTTCTTATTTAGTTATGAACTAAACCCTTCAGATACCTGAATGGGATGAAACCTATGATGGATTTTGTTATTTGATTTCTAAATTATATGATAAGTGCTAAGTTTGTTCTTAATTATGTTGTTTAATTTAATCTGATGTGCTTAGGTGGAGGAGGAATAGACCCTACCTAAGAGTAGATCTAACATAATGTAGTGGAGTTAATTGGGCGCCTAGAGATAGGGTTACGCGATTTTGCCGGATTAGGGTAAAACCTAATATGGGAATACATTGATCGATTTACTGCTTCTTTAGGGGGTTATTATAGGAGAACGAGAGTTCCACTAATTAACCTAAGGTTAGACGTTATTCGCCTCGAGAGAGGGTTTAATATAGGTTAGGGAGTCTCACGGATCAAGCTAAGTAAAGAAATCATATGGTTTAGAGATAAATAATAAGTGAAGTCATAGGTGGATTCTTCCTGAGAGTATTGTCTTCATCAACTGAGTTTTCCTAAAGTCTTTCTCCAATTCATTCTTTTGTCTTTGCATCTAGTTTAGTTTTTCATTAGTTTTATAAACCAATCACTCCATATTTTAGGCTAAACAATAGAAAGAATGTGAGTAGTAGTACTTTTAGGTTCCTTTAAGTTCGATAAAATAATCTTGCCTAATCTATGCTTTTGTTCGATAGGTGCACTTGCCTCAATCGTTGTCACAGTTAGTCTACAGGTTCGATCATTCGTTATAAGTATTAAAACTCGACTGTTTGACACGATCAAGTTTTTGGCGCCGTTGCCGGGGAACAATAAAATATGAAGAAAGCTCTATTTTTATTACTTTAGCCAATTTTTTTATTACAATTTGTTATTATTATTTATTATTATTATTTTTTTTTACTTTGCTAATTTTTCCTCTATTTCTCTTTTGGTTGAAAATTTTAGTCTATGGAAAAGATGGCACTGAATAATTATCAGTGGCAAGTCATGAGGACAATTCCTATTAAAATAGCCTGTGTCTTCAACCTCGATGTGGTTACCAGGTTATCTAATCAGTTAGAGATGATGAATAAAGAAATTGATGATTGGTATAGTCCCTCACTGGTACATCCAGAAATACAATATGATTTGAATCTAGGAGGCATGGCGAATCATGAGTACCCACCTTACGGTTATGGCATGCAAAACGAGCAAGCTCACTATACAGGTAACTATTCTAGATATCAAAATAATTTTTATAGTGACACTTATAATGCAGGTTGGAAGTACCTTCCCAATTTCTCGTGGGATTATCAAAATAGCCAAAAATTGGAAATTCCTCCAGATTTTCAACAACCACCTTACCAACAAAAAGAGGAGCCGAATCTTGAAGAGTTGCTGACGAAATTCATGGTAGCCACAGATTCTCGTTTCCAAAAGACTGAAGCAGCACTTGATGAACAACAAAAATCGATCAAATGGATCGAGAATCAAGTTGGAGAACTTACTAGGTCAGTGGGACATCTCGCAAAGCTAATGTCAGAACGACTGCTAGGACGTCTACCAAGTAACACCGAGGTTAGCCCAAAGGAACAAATTCAAGCCATATCAGCTCAAGACAATAAGGGGATAGATGAACAAAAATCAATACAAGAAAATAAGGGAGATGAAGGTAAGGTAGAGGTAACACAAGAAAAGCCGAAATCGGTAATCAAGGAGTACCAACCTCGCATAACTTATCCCAAAACAATGAAAAGAGACGATTCAGAGGAACAGTTTGGTAAGTTTCTTAAACTCTTAAAGAAATTACATATTAACTTTCCTCTCCTTGAAGCTCTTTTTCAGATACCAGACTCGAGAAAATTTTTAAGACAGCTCTTGACCAACAAATGCAAATTAGACGAAGTGCACCACGTGGAGCTAAACGCAATGTGCTCAGCAATTCTACAAAATAGACTACCACGAAAGCTAAAAGATCCAGGGAGTTTTACAATTCCATGTTTAATTGGTAGTTTATCTATTGATAATGCATTAGCGGATTTAGGGGCAAGCATCAATGTTATGCCTTACAAAATGTTTAAACAACTAGTTCTAAGGAAACCCAGACAAACTAGGATTAGCATTTAATTAACTGATAGAACTATAGGAATTCCTAGGGGTATAATAGAAAATGAAATTGATAAATTCGTATTCCCAGTAGACTTTATTGTTTTAGACATGGATAAGGACAACACGATTCCTTTAATTTTAGAAAACCCTTTCTAGCAACTGCCAGGACTAAAATTGATGTTGGTACAGGAGAACTCATTCTTTGTGTAGGTGACAAATCAATCAGTCTACAAGTTTTTGACTCGTCCAGGACATCAAGTGATGAAGGTGAGAAAGTAAATTCAGTTGATAATCAAATTGTTCAACTTTCACCACAAGAAACACCACAAGGCTACAAACTTGAGCCGAATCATGGGCCCCAAGCCGTACAAGCTCATAACAGTGAATTGTTAGTGGACCCAAACCCAAGGGAAGAACCTGTAGTAAGAAAAGGTAAGGTTGAGGTGTACCATGATTTACCAAAATCAGCAATCACAGAGTACCAACCTCGTGTGCCATATCCCGATGCAATAAAGAAAGACCACATAGAGGAAGAATTCGATGAACTCCCACTTCATGTAGACGACGAAACAATCACTCTTCAAGCTCTTAACTCAGCTACGACATCGAGTAATAAAGGTACGAACGTTAATTCTATTGATAATCATTTGGTTCAACCTTCTTTACAAGAAGCATCACGAAATCACTTAAATGAGCTAGATCCTAGACCTCGTGCCAACAAAGAAGAAATACATAAGGAACAAAGCCTTAGGGTTGACAAACTAAAAGAGCAGGAAACACAAATCAAAGAGGAACAAGAATCGCATGAAGTGAAACTGAAGGAGCCCCTAGACGAGCTGATAGGAACAACGAATCACTTCAAATTAGGAGATCAGGTATTGTTGAATAAGGAAGACCCTCAAATCACCAATTTAGACCTCAAGACAAGCGAAGAAATCACTTTTGAGGTACTTAATGTCTTCCTATACGGCACAGTCGAGGTCAACAATCCTAAATTTGACACTTTTGAGGTAAACATTACTCGACTTAAACTATTATCCATAGCCGAAGTGATCGCATGAGAAAGAATTTTCACCTCCTCAAACCACCATGACCATACGAATGAGAGGTAAAGACTAGCTAAGACTATAAAGGAGCACTTCTCGGGAGGCAACCCGAGCACTAACCCTATTTTTACATTTTTTTTTTTTATTTTTCTTTTTAGTACCTAACCATAAACTAACCAAAGAGCAGATTTTTAGGCCACACGGCCCAACACACGGGCGTGCCCGTGGCCGTGTGAAAGACAAGGGATAAACCATGGGCATGCCAGTAGCCGTGAACGACATAGAAAAATTTCTTTTCCCAACACGAATGGCGATAATAGTCCACGCCTGTGCCGACACCCCGTACGAGGTTACTGACTTGTTAAGCACGGGCTAAACACGGCCGTGCCTTTCAACTGTGCCAACATTCTGACTTCTTGAACACGGGAGGAGCATGCCCGTATTAAATAACCGTGTGAAGAAAGACACGGGCGTGCCATGACACCTACGGCCATGCCCAAACACTCTGTGTAACACCCCAAACCCGGTCAACACACCACAACCAAATCTGGCATGCTACGGGGTGAAGTAGTTTGAATAAACAAGTTTCTCGATTTATTTTTTTTTACTGAAAACCCTTTTATCGATCTTAAAGTTTAGAAAAAAAGCTTTATATAAAGTGATGTTGAAAATTTAAGTTTGAAATCAACTTTATTAATTTTGTCATTACTTTGCGAATAATGTCACCCGATGGTAACGTTGTAAAAACCCGATACAGAGTATAGTTTTGTAAATCCCATTTTAATTTCAGTTATTTAAGCAAATCAGGTTATTAAACATATGCGGAAATTAAAACAAATACAAAAAACCCAAACTAATACTTAGTGGCCTTATTACAAACCAAAACCAACTTTAGGTAAATAGATAAAATTGAAATAGTAACTAAAAGAAATCAAAACCCAAACGAGCATGCATGGCCGCCTCGAGTCCTTCTCGGCTTCATATCTGCAATCTACGCCTCATCTGCAAAATATAAGGGAAGGGGTGAGCCACCAAGACTCAGTGTATAAATCCCCAACCCGATAGTGCAAGCACTTACACAAATCATCGATAAAACATGCAAATCATGCAACCCCATAACCTAACCATCCAATCTCCTTTATCTACCCCGTATGGCCAAAACCACTGGTGGTCAAAACCACTGGTGACCGTAGTCACAAATATATAACAGTGTGGTCAAAACCACTAATGATCGAAGTCACAAATCAAGTGATGGGGCCAACCCATCGTGTGGTCAAAACCACTGATGACAATCCCGTAATCAATATGTGGGGCCAACCCACTATGGTACCAAACCACTGGGACGAGTCACAATATTCATATGTGGTCAAAACCACTGAAACTTAGTCAAAAAATATAATATCAAGATGGGGCCAACCCGTCGTGTGGTCAAAACCACTGGTGACAGTCCAAATATCTCTTCCCCCTCCTCTCAACAATCCCACCATCATGTCCATATCAATCATGGCATAATAACATATAATGATGCAAATAACACATGGCATACATTTAACAGTGACATGATAGCATATACCGAGATTTATAATCAGGGGACTTACCTAGAGTCCATGCTCATGCCTACAAGGCATAACTACTGATTTTAATGGCTATAACAGAAACACAATAAACATGTCAAACCAACAAAGTGTGTAAGCGTTACACTCCTGACTATTTGTAGATCTAAACAAAGTCCCAAAACGTTAGCCTTCACTCTACCCTACAATCGGCCAACACACAGTTTTTAAGTTTAAAGCCATTCGGCTAAACACCATAATCTTGAAGATGCGTCACACAAAGGCACACTCACCTTGATGCCGATTTGGTTTCCAACCAAA
Source organism: Gossypium rotundifolium (assembly GCA_025506655.1). NCBI lineage: Eukaryota > Viridiplantae > Streptophyta > Magnoliopsida > Malvales > Malvaceae > Gossypium > Gossypium rotundifolium. Next base: position 68,363,311 of record CP106731.1, on the reverse strand, counting down.
TCCCGAAACTACACGAAGGATCTTCCTTACAATCGGCCAAGCCCTTAATCGGCATCCAGATCTTAAAATCCACTATATTCGGCTACTTTCCCCGGTGTTAAACACATCATTAGAAATCTAAAGGCCATTTGGCCATAACAGGAATCTTGAAACCAAAAGAGTTTGACACATCCTTACCATAGTCGACAGATTCGACCACCAATCACCAAAATATTGGCACACCCTAGTGATCTTAGAGGTTTCAGCTATCAACATAAATGGGGATGGAGTTTAGTATACGGATCTTTAATAGAGGGGAGGATAGAGGGGAAATCACTTGCCAAGGGATTCAGCTTGCCTCAAAAATAAGAAGATAGATTCGATCAAGGAGGAGAAAACGTAAGAGATCTCTCCGGCTTTTGCTAAGATTCGGCCCTAGCACCATACCAAGGTTTGAGGTTTGGTTTTAATAACCAAGGAAGAGATGGGTTTCGGCACTTAGAATGCTGAAGAAAAATACAAGAAGAGAGGGATTTATGAGCAGAGTATTCGACCAATCACTAGAGAAAAGAGAAGAAGAAGAAAACTCAATAAAGTTTCAGCTTTGAAGATGTTAGAGATGAAGAAGAAAAAGGGAATGGGAATGAGGAGGATTCGTCAAAAGAGAATGAAAGAATTTTGGGCACAAAGGGTTTGAGAGAAAGAAAAGATGCAAATGAGGTTTCGGCTTGACCCAGAACAAAAAAGAAAGGATCCCCTCTCTCAACTAGCCGAAATGCTCCCCAAATTCACTAAGAACATTCGGCACACCCTTTTGCTAACTCAACTGATTGTACTCCTCCTCCCCACAGTCCAACTTTCGGCCAACACTTCAAGACTCCCACTCATAGCCGTCCCCCTCATCCTTCCTTGAATTCCTCTCATCCACTCATTCAAACAAGTTTGAATGAGTCCTACACCTATCACTTAAAGTTAGCCTAATCCATATCCCTCCAACAGGGTCCTACCTGAGCACACCTTTTCCTTGCTCCTGGCGTGAAAAAGAATAAGCAGAAAGGGATTTCTTACTCGAACCTGAGCTCCCTTCTCTGCATGTGGCGTCACTATTTAAGGCCTTAAGTGCGCCTCCTTGCCACTTGACCAAGGAAATTCCTTGTGTCTAAATCCTTCCATAATTTCTTTTAACCCCTAACTTTCTTAGCTCCCTCTTCCTAGGCACCAAAACAAAAATTTTGGCCATGACTCAGGCCTAACTCGAGGTCATGCCTGGACCCCAAAACATGCAAAACTAGCACAGCAGACATACCGTCACATGCAAACACATGAAAAATATAGAGACCCCGTTTTAAGGATGTTACAGTTCTACCCCCTTAAAAATAATTTCGACCTCGAAATTACCTAGTCAGAAGAGTTGAGGGTATTGCTGCCGCATCACATCCTCTGGTTCCCACGTGGCCTCCCCCGTACCATGGTTCTGCCATAGCACTTTCACCAAGGGAACTGACTTCCTACGCAAGACCTTGACATTCCGATCTAAAATCTGTATCGGTTCCTCTTCGAAAGACAAGTCCGAGCTCACCTCAATCTCTAGAACCGACACAACGTGTGATGGATCTGATCGATAGTGCCTAAATATCAAAACATGAAAGACATCGTGAATCTAAGAGCTGATAAGCTACCGGTCCTACTCGCCTCAACACCGTGTACGGCCCGATAAACCTAGGGCTTAGCTTCCCTTTTTGCCCAAATCTTAGCACTTTCTTCCATGGCGATACCTTCAGAAAAACCTTATCACCCACTACATACTCTATATCCCTGCGCTTAAGATCGGTGTAGGACTTCTGCCTGTCCGACGCTTCCTTAAGATGAGCCCAAATCACCTTAACCTTATCCTTAGTTTTTACCACCAACTCCGGACCTAATATCTGCCGTTCACCCAACTCTGTCCAACAGGTAGGAGTACGACATTTTCGTCCATACAGTGTCTCATATGGTGCCATCTGGATACTCGCTTGATAACTATTGTTATAAGCGAACTCTGCCAATGGTAGATACTCCTCCCAACTACTACTGAAATCCAGAACATAGCCCCTTAGCATATGCTCTAAAATCTGAATTACTCTTTCAGACTGTCCATCGGATTACGGGTGAAAAGCTGTGCTGAAATCCAACCTCATTCCCAAAGCCTGATGCAAAGCTCTCCAGAACCTCGATGTGAACCTCGGATCCCTATCCGAGATAATTAACACTGGCACACCATGCAACCTTACTATCTCGGCCACATACAACTTAGCTAACTTTTGAAGCGGATAATCAACCCTCACTAGGTATGAAATGAGCTGATTTAGTCAAACGGTCCACAATCACTCAGACTGAGTCCTTCTTGCTAGGCGTAAGGAGTAGCCCATTGACAAAGTCCATGGTAATCCTTTCCCACATCCACTGAGGAATCTTCACCGGCTGAAACAAACCTGACGACAGCTGATGTTCAGCTTTGACCTGCTGACACGCAAGACACTTACTCAAAAACTCAGTCACTTTTCGCTTCAGCCCTGGCCACTAGAACTGCTTTCACAAATCCCGGTACATCTTGTTACCTCTAGGATGCATAGCATATGGGCTGCTAAGTGCATCATGAAGAATCCTTTGCCTCAACTCGACATCCTTCGGCATACAAGCTCTCCCTTGAAAACACAACACTCCATCGTGAGTCAAGCTGTAACCTTCCAACCCATTACTCTGAACTTGCAACCTCCGAGCATTCAGGCCCTCATTCACTAACTGTTTCTCTTTAATCTGCTCTACCTAAGTCGGCTTTACTTGCAACTTTGCCAACAAACTCCCATCGTCATATAGACTCAGGTGAGCAAACATCGCTCGCAGGTCTACGACCACCTTACGGCTCAACGCATCAGCTACTATGTTAGCCTTAACCGGATGGTACTCAATCGAGCAGTTATAGTCCTTCAACAACTCAATCCACCTTCGCTGTCTCAAATTTAAATCCTTCTGCGTCAACAGATACTTCAGACTTTTGTGATCCGTGTAGGCTATCGACTTCTCTCCGTATAAATAGTGTCTCCATATTTTTAGGGCCAACACCACTGCAGCCAACTCTAGATCATGTGTCGGATAGTTAACCTCATGCGGTCTCAATTGTCGAGACGCATACGCCACCACTTTCCCTTCCTGTATCAACACACATCCCAAGCCAGTATGTGATGCATCACAGTAGACCGTGAATACCTTTCCTACCTCAGGCTATACCAGAACTGGAGCTTCCGTTAGAATCTTTCTCAACTTGTCGAAACTTTCCTGTTGTTTCTCTGATCACACAAATGACACTCTTTTCCTTAATAACTTGGTCAATGGCACCACGATCAGAGAAAATCCTTCTACAAATCTTCGATAATACCCCGCCAGACCTAGAAAACTTCAAATTTCTGCAACTGACCTAGGCGGTTTCCAATCCAACACCACCTCAATCTTGCGAGGGTCCACTCTAATCCCTTCAGCGGACACTGCATGACCTAAGAAAGTCACTTCCCTAAGCCAGAATTCGCACTTACTAAATTTGGAAAATAGTTGCTTTTCCCTTAGAATTTGTAAAACCACCTGCAAGTGCGTATCATGGTCCTCCTGAGTCCTTGAGTACACTAATATGTCATCTATAAATACCATGACAAACTGGTCCAAGTACTGCTGAAACACCCGATTCATCAAGTCCATGAATGCTGCCGGTGCATTGGTTAACCCGAACGGCATCACCAAAAACTCGTAATGCCCATACCGAGTATGGAATGATGTCTTATGAACATCAACCTCCTTCACTTTGAGTTGATGATACCCCGATCTGAGATCTATCTTCGAGAAAATCGATGCACCTTTAAGTTGATCAAACAAGTCGTCAATCCTGGGCAACGGATACTTATTTTTGATTGTCAACTTATTCAGCTGGTGGTAGTCTATACACATCCGCATTGTGCTATTTTTTTCTTAACAAAGAGCACAAGTGCTCCCCAAGGAGATATACTTGGTCGAATGAAACCTCGGTCCAACAACTCCTGGATTTGGGCCTTCAACTCCACCAATTCCTTTGGTGCCATTCGATACGGGGCTATAGACACTAGCGCAGTTCCGGAAACAGGTCTATACCGAATTCAACTTCCCTATCCAGAGGCAGACCCAGAAGTTCTTCGGGGAACACATCCGTAAATTTCCCTACAGTTCGGACACTCTCCACAGCTGCATCCTTGGCTCCCAAAGCATAAACATGCACCATGAATGTCTCACAACCCTTTCTTACCATTTTTTCCGCCTTTAGTGCAGAGACCACATTAGATAAGTAATCCCTTCTATTACCTATCATCACCACCTCCCTACCTTCCATCGTCCTCAATACCATGTGCTTGGCCGCGTAATCCAAACTGGGCTCACTAGCCAATCCATCCCGAGAATCAGATCGAACTCCCCAAACGGCAGTTCCATCAAATCAGCCAAAAACATGACCCCTTGAAGTTCTAGGGTACATCCCTATATAGTTTACTTACTTCTACAGAGTGACCTAAAGGGCTTATCACAGTCATCTTCCTAGTAGTAATCTCATTCTCGGACCCTTGACCAGACCTAACGGGTTTTGATACGATTATTTCGCCTCTACCGTGTCCTCGCACATTACGACCACGTCCCCTAGTACTCATGTTTATAATCGCGATTTATCTGCTTAAAGAAATTTTTATGAATTAGCTTATGTTCCACTGATTACCCACGAATAAGTTTTATGTAAAGAAATTTGGTAGTGGTTCTTTCGATCATCACAAAGTTTTCATTTCAATTTCCTACCCTAATACAGTGAATCACATTTACTCATCAACAACCTCCTCCACCCATACTCCACATGTAGGGGTATTCTCGTCATTTCACTACCCAAGGGTATTTTCGTAATTTAACCTATCGAGGTATTTTAGTAGTAAATCAGGGTTAATTCGAAAACCTTTACAAATCGTAGGTATTTCAAAAATTCCAAAAATCGGGGCTATTTTCGTAATTTCATAAACCAGGGGTATTTTCATAATTTTCCCAAAATATGGTTCTAGGTGATTCTACAAAATAAGGGTATTTTGAAAATTTTCAATTCGGGGGTACTTCGGTAATTTCTATACTAAGGGTATTTTGGTAATTTTATAAGTAAGGGGTAATCTGGTCATTTTTCAAATCAGGGGTATTCTGGTCATTTTCAAATCAAGGTATTTTGGTCATTTTCAAATCAAGGGTATTTTGGTCATTTTTAAATCAAGATGGCCGGTCCCTTTCGGGTTTTAGTTATTGAATTTAGCCTGTGAATAAGTTGTCTTAGTTAGGGCGACCCGTCACTACGCACCAGGTAGGATTCAAGTGAAGAGGAGGTGACTCACTAGGACTGCTTATATACCAAGCTCCCCCCGAATCCATTCCTGGACATGCGCATAACGGTTGCCACACCCTTAACTTAGCGACGTACTCACAGGTTTGTTTAGTGGATCTTTAAGTCCTATGTAATTTGTGTTGGAGTAAGCTATTCCTAGGGTTCAATAACTCCTATTTTACTAATCTATGATCCCGAAATACCCATTTCCCCCACATATAACTCACGCAACAGTTAGGGATACTTACCTGGGCAGATTGGTGCCGGAGACTCGGTGCCATGCTGCTCAACACGTGTACCTTTTCCACAAAACTTTTCAAAACCCTACTTTAAAACATTTTGGGCCTCGGGCCCATAGCCAAGCTTTTGAACTTGTCTCCAATACAAAAATTGTAACACCCCAAACCCGGTCAACACACCACAACCGAATCTGGCATGCTACGGGGTGAAGTAGTTTGAATAAACAAGTTTCTCGGTTTATTTTTTTTACTGAAAACCCTTTTATCTATCTTAAAGTTTAGAAAAAAAACCTTCTATAAAGTGATGTTGAAAATTTAAGTTTGAAATCAACTTCATTAATTTTGTCATTACTTTGTGAATAATGTCACTTGATGGTAACGTTGTAAAAACTCGATGCAAAGTATAGTTTTGTAAATCACATTTTAATTTCAGTTATTTAAGCGAAGTAGGTTATTAAACATATACAGGAATTTAAAAAAAAATAAAAAAAACCCAAACTAATAGTTAGCGGCCTTATTACAAACCGAAACCAACTTTAGGTAAATAGATAAAATTGAAATAGTAACTAAAAGAAATCAAAACCCAAATGAGCATGCATGGCTGCCTCGAGTCCTTCCCGGCTCCATATCCGCAATCTATGCCTTATCTACAAAATATAAGGGAAGAGGTGAGTCACCAAGACTCAGTGTATAAATCCCCAACCCGATAGTGCAAGCACTTACACAAATCATCAAGAAACATACAAATCATGCAACCCCATAACCTAACCATCCAATCTCCTTTATCTACCCCTGTGGTCAAAACCACCGTGGTCAAAACCACTGGTGATCGTAGTCACAAATTTATAACGATGTAGTCAAAACCACTGATGACCGAAGTCACAAATCAAGTGATGGGGCCAACCCATCGTGTGGTCAAAACAACTGATGACAATCCCTTAATCAACATGTGGGGCCAACCCACTATAGTAGCAAACCACTGGGACGAGTCACAATATTCATATGTGGTCAAAACCACTGGTGGTCAAAACCATTGGGACTTAGTCACAAAATATAATATCAAGACGGGGCCAACCCATCGTGTGGTCAAAACCACTGGTGACAGTCCAAATATCTATTCCCTCTCCTCTCAACAATCCCACCATCATGTCCATATCAATCACGGCATAATAACATATAATGATGCAAATAACACATGGCATACATTTAACAGTGACATGATAGCATATACCGAGATTTATAATCAGGGGACTTACCCGGAGTCCATGCTCATGCCCACAAGGCATAACAACTGATTTTAATGGCTATAACAGAAGCACAATAAACATGTCAAACCAACAAAGTGTGTAAGCGCTACACACCTGACTATTTGTAGATCTAAACGAAGTCCCAAAACATTAGCCTTCACTCTACCCTACAATCGGCCAGCACACAGTTTTTAAGTTTAAAGCCATTCGGCTAAACACCATAATCCTGAAGATGCGTCACACAAAGGCACACTCACCTTGATGCCGATTTGGTTTCCAACCAAATCCCGAAACTACACGAAGGATCTCCCTTACAATCAGCCAAGCCCTTGATCGGCAACCAGATCTTAAAATCCACTGTATTTAGCTACTTTCCCCTTCCTGCAATCGGTCTTAAACACATCATTAGAAATCAAAAGGCCATTCGCCCATGACAGGAATCACGAAACCAAAAGAGTTTGACACATCCTTACCTTTGTCGACAGATTTGGCCACCAATCACCAAAATATCCGCACACCCTAGTGATCTTAGAGGTTTCAGCTATCAACATAAACAGGGATGGAGTTTAGTATATGGATCTTTAATAGAGGGGAGGATAGAGGGGAAATCACTTACCAAGGGATTCGACTTGCTTCAAAAAGAAAAAGATAGATTTGATAAAGGAGGAGAAAACGCAAGAGATATCTCCGGCTTTTGTCAAGATTCAGCCCTAGCACTACACCAAGGTTTGAGGTTTGATTTTAAGAACCAAGGAAGAGATGGGTTTCGGCACTTAGAATACTGAAGAAAAACGCAAGAAAAGAGGGATTTATGAGTAGAGTATTTGGCCAATCACTAGAGAAAAGAGAAGAAGAAGAAAACTCAACAAAGTTTCGGCTTTGAAGATGTTAGAGATGAAGAAGAAAAAGGGAATGGGAATGAGGAGGATTCGTCAAAGGAGAATGAAAGAATTTTTGGCACAAGGGGTTTGAGAGAAAGAAAAGATGCAAATGAGGTTTCGGCTTGACCCAGAACAAAAAAGAAAGGAACACCTCTCTCAACTAGCCGAAATGCTCCCCAAATTCACTAAGAACATTCGGCACACCCTTTTGCTAACCCAACCGATTGCACTCCTCCACCCCACAGTCCAACTTTCGGCCAACACTTCAAACTCCCACTCATAGTCGTCCCCCTCATCCTTCCTTGAATTCCTCTCATCCACTCATTCAAACAAGTTTGAATGAGTCCTACACCTATCACTTAAAGTTAGCCTAATCCATATCCCTCCAACAGAGTCCTACCTGAGCACACCTCTTCCTTGCTCCTAGTGTGAAAAAGAATAAGCAGAAAGGGATTTCTGCTGCTCGAACCTGAGCTCCCTTATCTGCATGTGGCGTCACTACTTAAGGCCTTCAGTGGCGCCTCCTTGCCACTTTACCAAGGCAATTCCTTGTGTCTAAATCCTTCCATAATTTATTTTAACCCCTAACATTCTTAGCTCCCTCTTCCTAGGCACCAAAACAAAAATTTTGGCCATGATTCAGGCCTAACCCGAGGTCATGCCTGGACCCCAAAACATGCAAAACTAGCACAGCAGACATGCCGTCACATGCAAACACATGCAAAATACAGAGACCCCATTTTAAGGATGTTACACTCTGAATACGTTCAAAATTCAAAATCCCAAAACATAGGCTACATCTCTATTTAAACCTCATTCCCCATTTTTCTAGTTGTCTTACATATTTTCCATTATTTATTTTTGTTTTTATTTTATTTCATCATTATTTTTTTACTTTATTTTATTTTATTTTCTTCTTCTTATTCTTTATGATATTTAGATTTAGCTTAGGATACAATAAAACCAAGTTGGGTACTTCAAGGATTCAATTTCAAATAGTTCGAGACGCTTCTCTACATTCACCTCCAATCTAATCTGGTTTCTTTTCATAGACTTCATCCAAAATTTTTAGAAGTGTTACTTCTCCCCTTCTCTTTTGATTTTATTATTACATAATTGTTTATCTATCTTTGTACATTGAGGGCAATGTACATCTTAAGTGTAGGGTAAAAGTACCTGACTTTTTGCATTATTTTCAAAACCCTAAATTTAGTCTTGTTTTCAAGTATTTTTCTCATATTACTAATTAGGATGAAATTTCTATTGATTTATGATTTGTATGGATATGTTTTAGAGTAAGTTATAGTTAATTGTGCATTGATGATTAAATTTGAAGGATATTAAAGAATCGAGCATGATAAGTCTACTTTCTAAAAATTAAAAATTAATAGGCTGTTGAGCTAAATTTGAGTATTATTTTGAAGTTTGAAATTTATAGGGATTGATGTCAAAAACACCCATAATTTTTGTGAGATTTTGAGCCTTATAGAGCATATATTCTTTTTCATGCTCACTTTATTGATTATGAGTGTGTCAACTTTGAACTGTTATTCTAGAACTTGCCTCGTTTATACATGTCGAGACCACACTTTTGATTTGATATCCAGAGATGATAAAGGTACCTAGGATTTAACCCACTTACACCATAAAAAGCCTACCTTCACAAATTAACACCTAGTGAACCCTGTTGAATCCTAACAACCATTTTATTGACTCACCCACTAATATTAACCCAAAATCACTTTGTATTTGTTATCACCATTCTTTTGACTACCCCTTAAGCGAGGTTTGATTTGATTAAGTTACCGAATTATATAAGTTCAGTAGTTACATTTATCATTTATGATGTAATATTTTAGTTTGTTCTTAAAAAAACCCAAGTATATTCAATATTATTAGTATATAAAAGAGCTTAGAGCATTTAAATTCCAATTGCTGAAGAAAAAGCTCGTATTAAAGTATTATCAAATTTTGAGTGATGAAAATACTCTTTATTATAGAGTAATTATCAATGGTGGTATTATTAGTTTTCATTTGATGTAAATATTCATAGTTAATTCATTGTTTTTAGATTAGGTAATTAGTCAATTCGATCTCGATTCTTACCCTTTAATTCAGCCTATATCCACACCCTTAACCTTAGCCCCATTACAACCCTGATAAAGACCTTTTGATCTGTGTATCATCTCATATACAGTGGTGGAGATTTGATTTTCAGGCAAGTCTATGGGATTAACTTTTCAGGTTCGACTTATGAGTGCTTATTCTTCAACCTTAAACACTTCGAGTGATTTGAGTGAATCTTTTGTGAGGATGTCAATCCTTGTCGGTTTTGAATTAAAGGTAATTACTTATATAAGGGGAGACACCTATGTTTTCGTACAACAAAGGTATGAGTTATCTTGATTGAATCTTTAGGGTTCTTTTAGTTAAATTATCCATGTATAAATTATCTATGAATTATGATGAGACATTGTTGATAGGAATTATGAATTATGGAAAGTTCGTTTTAATTGTAAGTTGAGAATTTTGCTTGAGGACAAGCAAAGCTTAAGTGTGGGGGTATTTGATAAACCATAAAAGTAACATATTTTAACCCCATATTTAGTATGCTTTTGGATGATTTATCCCTGATTTATGTAAAAAGGTGCTCTTAATCCTTTCTTTTCATGTCTTATACTCAGGAAAGCACCTAAGGATAAAAAGAATGTAAAATGGGCTTAAACTGGACCAAATTTCGCCAACCCAAGAATTCAACATGGCCTGGACTTCAAGCCACTAGCTGTGCCTTGTCAAATTACTTCACACGGCCATGCCATGATTTACACGGCCGTGCCCCAATCAACAAAATCGAGACACGACCTGAAGATGATTTACACGGGCGTGTTCCATGGGCGTGGTCCACGGGCGTGCCCCTGCCACGAGAATGAGCAATTTCACTCGATTTGCATGCTTGAAGCCAAAGAAACATACACCTAAGTCTACTTAAACACCTTTATAGTAATTATACTTGAAGGAGGTACTTAGGAGCCAAGTAAAGCATCTAAGGAGCCTCTATAAACACCCAAGGTAGCAACTAAAGAGGAGTTCGCCAGAAGCTGAAATAGGAGACGATTTTTGGCAGAGGCTTTTCCCAAAGCTTTCATCTTTTAGGGAATCACTTGAAGATAGCTAGTGGATCCATCTCAAGAAGCCAGAACTCTATTTAAGACGGGGATCTCTCCTTCAATTCCTTTAGTAAGTTTTAGGGATTTCTTATGTTTTGTTTTATCTTTTCTCTTGAGATGTTTTCTTATTTAGTTATGAACTAAACCCTTCAAATACCTGAAGGGGATGAAACCTATGATGGATTTTTTTATTTGATTTCTAAATTATATGATAAGTACTTAGTTTGTTATTAATTATGTTGCTTCATTTAATCTGATGTGCTTAGTGGAGGAGGAATAGACCCTACCTAAGAGTAGATCTAACATAATTGAGCGAAATTGATCGGGCGCCTAGAGATAGGGTTACGATATTTTACCGGATTAGGGTGAAACCTAATATGGGAATCCATTGATCGATTTACTGCTTCCTTAGGGGGTTATTATAAGAAAACGAGAGTTCCACTAATTAACCTAAGGTTAGACATTATTCGCCTCGAGAGAGGGTTTAATATAGGTTAGGGAGTCTCACAGATCAAGCTAAGTAAAGAAATCATATGGTTTAGGGATAAATAATAAGTGAAGTCATAGGTGGATTCTTCCTGAGGGTATCATCTTCATCAACTGAGTTTTCCTAAAGTCTTTCTCTAATTCATTCTTTTGTCTTTGCATTTAGTTTAGTTTTTCATTAGTTTTATAAACCAATAACTCAATATTTTAGGCTAAATAATAGAAAGAAAGTGAATAGTAGTACTTTTAGGTTCCTTTGGGTTCGATAAAATAATCTTGCCTAACCTATACTATTGTTCGATAGGTGCACTTGCCTCAACCGTTGTCATAGTTAGTCTACAGGTTCGATCATTCTTTACAAATATCAAAACTCGACTGTTTGACACGATCAATCTCTATTTAAACATTTCAATTCAATGAACTTACTACCACAGTTTAATAAAACATTATGAGCAGTCAACCAATCCATACCAAGAATCAAGTCAAATTCATCAAACGACAACAACATGAGATTTGCCAGAAAACAATGACTTCTAATTGTCAAAGGACAATTCTTGCACACCTTGTTAACTAGCACATGTTTGCCTAACGGGTTTGACACTTTCACTACTAATTCCGTAGACTCAACAATCATACTCATGCTAGATGCCAATTTCATGCAAATGTAAGAATGGGTAGACCTTGGATCAATCAAAGCACGATAGAGATATCATGAAGAGAAAAAGTACCCGTTATCATATCTGGAGATGATGCTTCTTCGCGAGCGCGAATGGCCTAAGTCCTTGTAGGTGCTCATCCCTCCGACCTCACAGTAGAGTCTCTAGGCGCACCTCTACTACTAGTTCCACCTCCCTGGTTCTTTTGTGATCTACCCCTCGAAGATACATTGCTTGACCTTATTTTTTGTTTCCTTTCCTTCTCATCCCTCTCAGGACAATTCCAAATAAAATGATCGGGTGAACCACACTTGTAACAATTTCGGTTGTTTCCCCAACACTTCCCAGTATGTTGCCTACCACAATTTGGACACTCTAATTTTTTTGACTTTGGGTTGCCCATGCTTGCGATCGAGGTGGCTTGAACTCTCAAGCTCGAGTATGTATTACCTCGACCTCAGTGTGAATATCCAATTGACATAGTTGTCCGAGGGTTTATTTTCTTGGACATCTTTGATTAAGTTTGGTACGATTTACTCATTGGTCTTTTTCTTGCATCTCGGGCCTCACTCATGGCTTTTCTCTTTTCCTTATTTAGCTCCTCGGCCTTGGATGCCTTATCAACCAACACCACAAATTCTTTCAATTCTAAAATCCCAACTAGTAGTCTGATATCCTCATTTAGCCCATCTTGAAACCTCTTGCACAAGATAGCTTTCGTAGACACACACTCTTGTGCATATTTGCTAACCCTAATAAACTCGTGCTCATACTCCGCCACAGTCATTTTGCATTGCTTCAATTCGAGGAATTCTTTCCATTTCTGATCGACAAATATTTGACTTATGTACTTCTTTCGGAACTCTTCCAAAAAGAAGTCCCACGTCACTCTCTCCATTGGAACTACCAATGTCAACGTTTTCCACCAACGATATGCCGAGTCCTTCAGCATTGACACAGCACATTTCAAGCTCTCTTTAGGTGTGTAAGAGAGTTCATCAAATACCTACTTTGAGTTCTTAAGCCAGAACTCTGCCCTATTAGGGTCATCTTTTATATTTGCTCTAAATTTCTCGGCCCCTTATTTTTGAATCTTATCGCCTGGGGGTTTGGTCATTCCCACCAAATCTATTCCTTGAGGAGCCACAAGAATTGCCTGAGGTATAGGAGGGGGTGGAGGAGGTTGAGCATTAGGGTTTGCTCGTACATACTCCGTGTACTAATTACTCATCATTTGGAAAAATGCTTCCCGACCCTCTTTTCTTTGACCCATAGTCTCGTATCTACTCTCTACAGGCACGGTCCCTTGTGTGGGAGCCGATGCATTACTAGCAGTGTCATTAGCACCGCTTGGTCGGGATTTATTTACTATAGGAAAAGAAAGTTTAAAATTGTCAGAAGTCACCACACTATCAATATACGTTTATGGCATGTATTGCTAGACTTTTACACACGCTACGGTAGTTTAAGAACCGACTAAACCATAGATCTGATACCACTAAATGTAACACCCCTTACGCATATTCAACGCCAGGATTAGGCATGAGGCATTACCAGACTTATCTTGCTTGAACATACAGCTTTGGGCTATAAAATTTCATTCCAACTTAAAACTTCTCATTCAAATTCATAACATCCTTATTATGGGCCTACGAGGCCTTAAACATACAAACAAAATGTCTCAAAATTAAATCGAGAACTTTTGTATATTTAGAAAATTTTTGCCTAAATAGGGTCATAGCCCGTATGAAATGGGACACGCTCGTGTGGGCAAGCCGTGTGGTCTCACACACACATTTCCCTAGCCCATGTGGAATTTATTTTTCAATTCGAACCTACAAGGGTTATCACACAGCCGGACACACGCCTGTGTCCTCACCCGTGTGTGAAAACCTAGGTATTTTGTTTATGACGTCAGCAACCTCATAAGGGCACACGGCCTAGGCACACGCTCGTGTGTCTAGCCCGTGGTCGACACTGACTTGCAACACTGACATGCAGGGAACACACGGCCCAGCCACACACCCATGGGATTGACCGTGTGTCACACACGACCTAGACACATGCTCGTGTGCCTACCCTTGTAGACAGGAACAAGGCTATTTGCCAAGCTCTTTTTATCACCCTAACTCATAAAACATCAATTACATTCAACCATTAACCAAGCAACCCAATCATGCATCATACACATTCATGAATAACCTCATTTTTTCATATATTAATAATAATAAGCCATCAACTATGGCTATTTACAAAAAGTTCATCTTTAAAGGAGCCAACACACTTGGCCAAAATGACAAGACATTTCACTAAGTCTAGCCCCTATACATGCCATACTCAAAATGCTAAGTCTAAATATACTGAGATGAGCTAATAGTGTGGGTGATCTTTAGATTATCTTCATAGCCTGAGCTGACTCTTTGACACTACAAAATAAAAGAAAAGAGAATGAGTAAGCTTTAAGCTTAGTAAGTTTACATGTAAACAATAAGTATCATATCATATGCAAAGCAACCACAACATTATATATTATGTAAAAATAATTCACATTTTCATAATCATGCTTACTCATCTCATTTATTACCACCTTCCAACCATATACATACATATATTGCTCACATTTACTTGCACATATTCCTTACACTCATCACCACAAGCCACATGAAACAAATTTCTCAATGAACCCTTCGAAAAGATACTAAGTACTCAGTGGTTTCACACACAACCCACCATTAGTCAATAATAGGGTGGTATCGCACATAGACCACCAACAAGAATAATTACGGTGGTTTCGCACATAGCCCACCAAATGATAATGTAAACGATGGTATTGCACACAACCCATCAAAAAGGATAATTACGGTGGTATAGCACACAGCCCGCCAAAAAGGATAATTACGGTGGTATCGCATACATCCCACCAAATAGTTATTACGGATATTTTTTCGCATTACATATCTATTCCGAGGTTCATATGAGAATTATTCACTATCTATCAATTTCAACCAATCTCAATCATAATTAATCTCATCTATACAATGTATCAATAAGTAACAACATATGTTTTGAAAATGTATTGTTTACACATAAACTTCCTCGGTGCAAAATGGATTAATCGACGACTTAGTCCGTAACCTTGCCTTTTCCTTGGTCAAGGTTGTTTCCACGCTCTTCTTGATCTATAGTAATAATCTTTACTCACTCAATCACTATATATCTCATGATACATCAAAATTTTTACTTAGGCAAAAATGACCATTTCCCTTTTATACATTGGCAAAATTATGATTTTGCCCCTAAGCTCGTAAATTATTTTTCATCACAATTTCTCATTAAACAAGCCTAGCTGAACACTTATTTATCTTACAACAACTCATAAAACCAATTATTTCATGCATTTATTACTCAATTACAACATTTACAACTAAGTCCCATTTAGGTGTTTTCATGGTAACACCTTTCACAAAAGTTATTCCTTAACTCTCTAACATTCATTTTCTTCCATAAAAAAATCAGCAAACAACCACTCTCATGGAAAGTCCCTAAAATTTCAACCATTTTGCAAATTAGTCCCCTCATTAGCTAGTTTAAGCTTTGGGGATTCTAGAGTACAAAAATTATCAAGAAAGACCTCTAAAATCACTTACTTGCAAAAGAATAACTTGGCTGAAAGTTTGAACTCTAAAATCCCCTATTTTCTCTTCAATTTTTGGTGGATAAGAAGTGTGAATAGTGAAAGATGATATCTTCTTTCTTTGCCTTATTTTATTCATTTTTAATCACCTAAAATTTTTTGACCAAAATTAATGCCCTTGTCCCCCTTGTCTCCATGGCTGGCCATAGATTATTATTGGTCTAATTGCACTGTAAGGACCTCCAATTTAATATTCTAGGGCTATTAGAAACCTCTACCTTGTATAATGAAACTTTTCCACTTTATGTAATTTAGTCATTTTTCGCAATTAAACATGCAATCGCTAGAATTAATGCACCAAAATTTTCATACATATTTATAATCATGCTATAACATATAAAATAATATCAAAATAATTTTCTTCAACCTCGATTAGTGGTTCCAAAACCACTATTTTGACTAGCCCCAAAATTGGGCTGTTACAGATATGGCATCGACATCGAGATATGAGATCTCATGTAAGACCATATCGAGAATATAGCATCGACATCTTGATATGATCCCATGTAAGACCATATTTCAGATATGGCATTGGCATCGTGCTACATGTATGATGATATTGAGTATCCTTCGATATTCTAAGTAGTTCAACGGGCAAAGAGTTAAAGTTATGTTAAAGATGACAATGAGTTAAGTTTATGTTCATGATAGTATAAGTGCTAAATTATGTGATGAAGTGATACAGGTACCCATGAGTAAAATACAAATTATGAATTCGTAATGTAATATGTGATGGGTATGAGTAAGTATGAGTATGTCAAAAGTGCTTGAGAACTTGTGTTGTTATTATTCAATGAGATGAATGGATTTTATCATGAGCGCTTATGTTGCTATTTTATTTCATGCAAACTTACTAAGCTTTATGCTTACCCCTCTCATTTTCATCTTCTTTGTAATAACGCCAACCTAGCTCTATGAACGTAGGATGTTAGAGTTTGGATCACACTATCAACTACTCATTGGTATAGCAAAGTTTGATTAATTTTGAGTATGGCATGTATAGGAACTTGGTTATTATGTGATATGTCATATTTGTTAGCCAATGTGTGGCTATTAATGTCATTCAATTTATTTTGTAAATGGCCATTGGAAATTGGTCAATATTTGAAAAGATTTTTATATTCAATGGTGATGAAGTTCATGAACATGCTTGTATTGTTGGATGAGTAATGAATAAAGTAAACACATGATGAATGTAGTGTAGATCTATGTGTGGATGTCTTGATTTTGGGTATTAGAAGTGCCTAATGGTCATGATGCATTGAATTGGTATAAGTGTGGTTGTTTTTTTCAAGGTGGCAATTGGCTTGGTAAATGGCCTTATAATTGTCCACACGGGTAGACACACAGGCGTGTGTATAGGCCGTGTGTGACACATGGTCAGCCCCGAGGGCGTGTTGGTAGGCCATGTGTCCCTTGCATTTAATTGCAAAAAATTCAGTTCTTCAACGGGCCAGCACACGAGTGTGTGGCTAGTCCGTATGCCTCTAAGTGTCTGCTGACATCATAAATAGAATGTCAAGGTTTTCACGCACGGGTGAGAACACGGGTGTGTCATGGCCGTGTGCAGGACACGAGCCATAAGCATAGGCACGTGCCAGGCCGTGTAAAAACTTCTGTGGGTTCGAAATGAAAAATAAAATCCACACGGACTAGGGACATGGAGTCTATGACCACACGGCCGGCCCACACATGCGTGTCTCTATACACACGAAAGTGTGGCCCTATTTTGAGTAAAAATTTTCAAAGTGTTCGTAAGTTTCTAGTTCAGTCCCGGATCACTCCATGTGTATGTATGGGGTCTCGTAGGCCCATAATAAGGATGTTAAGGGTTTAAATGAAAAGGTTTAAGTTCAAAAGAAATTTTATTGCCCGATTTCATATGAGTAAGTAAGTTAAGTCTGGTAATGCCTCGTACTTGGTTCCTGCGTTGAATACGGGTAAGGGGTGTTACATTGTTAGATATTATTCTTGAGACTTGTTGATGTACAAAGACTTAGAATGATAGCTTTAATTCTTAGTTCTTGAAAGAAGCAGAAAACAGTAGTTATACTCTGAACAACAATTTGGTTAAGATTTTGCCATGACATTATTATGTTATTAAGATATAATCCAAGTAATTCTAACCTTCCCATTCAACAGCATCAATCCTCTCAACTTTGTCTCATAAAATTTCCATAGCATTTTATTCATTACTTGATGTTTATATTTGATACATTAATATTTCACTTCAAATAATTATTTATTCACTTTTCCATAAGCTTAATTAGTATAGTTTATAGTAATAACTCAACCAAATATTTACCTATTCCAATCCCTGTGGAGACGATCTCACTTATCACTTTATTACTTGATTCGACGTGTATACTTGCACATTTGCATTACATATTCACATGCGACAAGTTTTTGGCATCATTGTTGGGGATCAAAAAAATTGGTGAATTTTGGTTTGTTATTATCAATTTAAATTTGTTAGTTTGAGCTTAATTATTGCTTTTGATTATTCTTCAGGTTTGTTGCTAGTTTATGAGTTAAGGTATTCCTGAGAATGAAGAGTATTATTTTGATCCTGAAATTGAGAGAACCTTAAGAAGAAGGAGAAAAGAGTTGTGGGAAATGGCAAGGATTGGGAATGATCCAGTCAGAGAAGATCTATTACATCCGAATGGCAGGGATGTTGATATTCCTTGTGTGATAGATGATAGAGACAAACCCATTGGACAACATGTAATGCCAATCATGGATGATTTGAATCTAGGGATTGTCATGCCACATATTCAAACTTAGCATTTTAAGTTGAAATCAGTGATGTTTCAAATGCTACAAATAGTATGACAGTTTAATGGATTACCTACTGAAGATCCGCGGTTGCTTTTAAGACTATTTTTGGAGGTTTGTGATTCATTCAGGAAATAGGGTGTTCTTGAAGACGCACTGAGACTCAATTTATTTCCTTACTCATTGTAAGATCGTGCCAGAGCATGGTTGAATGCTTTGTCGCCAGGAACGGTGGCATCTTGGAATGAACTTTGTCAAAGGTTTTTGCTGAATACAACCCACCAAACATGAATTCCAAATTGAGGAACAATATTACATCTTTTTGGCAATTTGAAGATGAGACATTGTATGAAGCTTGGGAGCGATTCAAGGAATTCATTAGAAAGTGCTCGATGCATGTTTTCCAACATTGGATGCAAATGGAAATGTTTTATAATAGACTGAATGCATATACACAAATGGTAGTTGATGCATCTGCCAATGAGACTTTGCTAGAAAAATTGTATAATGAGGCATATGAGATTCTGGAAAGGATAGCTAACAATGATTATCAATATCCAACTACAAGAGTAGGTACAGGCAAAAGAGTTACCGGAGCTATGGAGCTTGTTATGATCACTTCATTAACAGCTCAAGTATTATCCCTAACTATTATGATTAAAACATTGAAGAGACCAGTTATAGTGGAGGAAATGAAAGGAGCGGAATTAACATGTGTTTATTGTGGGAAAGATCATGTTTTTGATGAATGCCCATCAAACCTAGCCACAATATGTTACATGGGAAATTTTAATCGAAACAATAACACCTATTCCAATACATGCAATCCAGGATGGAAACAACATCCTAATTTCAATTAGAGAAAATTCCAGTAATGTTGTTCGATAGAATGTCACAAGTGCACCACCTGGATACAATCAACCTATGCCACGGAAAAGTGTTTAGCAAAGTTCATCATCATCTTCATCTATGGAAGCTCTACTAAAGGAATACATGGCTAAGAACAAGTTGTAATACATAGTCAAGCTGCATCTTTAAGGGCTTTAGAAAACCAAGTGGGATAAATTTCTAATGCATTAAGCTCAAGACCATAAGGAGCATTGCCTAGTGACACTGAAAATTCAAGATCTCAAGGGAAGGAACATTGCAAGGACATTGATAACTCTTGAAAAGAGTTATATTTCAAACCTTTAAACTGAAGTATTTGCTTGAAATTAAGAAAATATGTGTGAATTTTAGACTTATTATTAGAGCATTGCATACTAAAGTTTGTATTGTGTTTCAATTGTAAATTTACGTTACTTTGAATTGCTAGAAAGAGGTTTGGTAGTCTTTGATCGCAGGTGCATGTAGGAAGCAAGAAAAGAAAAGTAGGAAAAAGAACGAAGGATGTGAAAAATTACCATGGAAAATGGTGGTACAGATTGACAACAAAAATGCCATGGTAATTCTTGGAAGATGATCGTGACCAATCCACGCCACTCTCGACCAGGTTATGCGTGTGCGGATAAATTTCTTGACTAATCTTGTCAATTAAAAACAAAAATTTATAGATCTGGAATTTGAGGGTGTAACACCCCTTACCCGTATTGAATGCCAAAATAGGGTACGAGGCATTACTAGGCTTATATACAAACAATTATGCTATACCGAGACATGACTTTCCACCCCAATTTAAAACTTTCTTAAACAAGTCTACGAGGCATAAATCACACTTTAGGAGTGGTTCGAGATCAAATTGAACTCTTTTGAAGCTCTCTAGGAAAACTTAGAAAATTTTCACTAAACAGTCCACACGCCAGTGTGGAGGAAGGGACTCGTCCGTGCGACATATCATATGCTTGTGTTCCACACCTGTGTGGAATTATTTTTCAATTCAAACCTACAGGGATTTTTACACTGTCGGACACATGCGCGTGTCCCTGGCCCATGTCCCTCACACGGCCTCGACACGTCCGTGTCTTAGCCCGTGTGGAAAACCTTGGCATTCTATTTATGACGTCATCACTCCATAAATGTAACACGGCCAGGACACACGCCCGTATCCTTCGGCCATGTGGCGAATTAAATTCCTAATTTCAAGTGAAGATTTCACAGCTTGGGCACACGCCCATGTCAATGGTCGTGCCTTCCTCACGGCTGAGACACACAGTCGTGTCTCCACCCGTGTGTTTACTACTGAGCATACTGACTTCCAAACCTATCATGCAATGGGACACACAGCCTAACCACACGCCCATGAGGCTGACTATGTGTCACACACGGCCTAGACACATGCCCGTGTGTCTACCCATGTGGACAAGAATAAGGTTATTTGCCAAGCTCTTTCTGTCACCCTAACTCATACAAACATAAATCATATCAAACCTTTAACCCATTCATGCATAAATAAACTAAGTAAACCACTTATGAAACTTGCATATTCTTGAATAACCTCATCTTCTCATAGATTCATAAAAAATTGCCATTAACTATGGCCTTGTACAAAAGAGTTCATTTTTGAATGAGCTAACACATTTGGCCAAAAAATATGACATTCAACTAAGTCTAGTTCCTATACATGCCATACTCAAAATGCTAAGTCTAATTATACCAAGATGTGCTGATAGTACGGGTGATCCTTTGCTTATCTTCGTATCCTGACCTGGCTCTTCGACACTATAAAACAAGGGAAAGGAGAAGGGAGTAAGCTTTAAGCTTAGTAAGTCTATATGTAAATAATAAGCATCATACCATATGCTAATCAATCAAAAACATTACATACTATGTAAGAACAATTCATATTCTCATAATCATGCTTACTCATCTCAACTCTTACCCCATCCCAACCACATATCATATACATTGCTCACATTTACTTGTACTTATTCCCTGCACTTATCACCACAAACCACATGTAATTCCATTTAGACAAATCTCTCGATGAACCCTTCAGAATGATGCAAGATACTCGGTAGTTTTGCACACAGCCCACCATTAATCAATAATAGGGTAGCATCGCACACATCCCACTAATAATAATAGTTACGGTGGTGTTGTACACAACCCACAAAAATGATAATAATTACGATGGTATCGCACATAGCCCATCATTAATAAATAACAAGGTGGTATTGCACACAACCTACCAAAATTTACATATTACGATATGTCATCTGTACACATATTTCTTTTCGAAGGTTCATCCAAGAGTTTTCACATTTTCTACTATTTCAATAATTCTCACCAATAATAAATTACATCCAAAAAATGCATTAATAGTTAAAACATACATAATAGGGATGTATCGTTTACACATAAATTTTCCTCGGTGCAAGATATGTTAATTTGCAACTTAGTCAGAAACCTTGCCTTTTCCCCGGTCAAGGTTGTTTCCGCGTTCTTCTTTATCTATAAGAATAAAATTTTATCACTTAATCACTACATAAATCAAAACACTTCAAAATTTATACTTTGGCAAAAAATGACCATTTTGCCCTTATACTTCGCAAAATTATGATTTTGCTCCTAGGCTTGTAAATCGTTTTTCATCACATTTCTTCATTAAGCAAGACTAGCTTAACATTTATTACTCTTATAACAATTCATAATAACAATCATTTCATGCATTTACCACTCAATTTACAAACTTTACAAATAGGTCTTTTTAGGTGTTTTCATAGAAACACCTTTCATAAAAGTTATTTATTTAACAACCATAATTCATTTTCTTCCCTAAATCTCAGCAAACAACATAATCACTCACATGGAAAATCCCTAAACTTTCAATCATTTTGCAAAATAGTCCCCTCTTTAGCTAGCTTAAGCTTTAGGGGTTCCAAAAGTACAAATATTATCAAGAAAGACCTCAAAAATCACTTACTTGCTAGAGGATAGCTTGGCTGAAATTTTGAGCTTCAAAACCCCTATTTCTTGCTTGAATTTTCGGTGGGAAGAAGAAATGAAAATAGTAAAAGATGATAACTTCTTTATTTCCTCTTATTTTATTCATTAATCACCTAACACTACAAGCTTTGACTAAATTAAGCTTCTTGTCCTCCCCTGGCTGACTATTGCCTTTAAAAAGGGAAAATTGCACATTTAAAACCTCCCATTAAGATTCTATAGCTATATGACACCTCTAGCTTGTAAAATGAAACTTTCACACTTTATGCGATTTAGTCTTTTTTTCACAATTAAACATGAAATCACAAAAATTAATGCACCAATATTTTCATGCACCCATATAATCATGATATAACACATATAAAATTATTAAAAATAATTTCTCTGGTCTCAGATTAGTAGTTCGGAACCACTATTTTGACTAGTCCTAAAATCAGGTTGTTACAACTCTCCCCTTTAGAGATTTTTGTTCCTGAAATCTTATCAGTAAAAAGATTTGGGTATTGTCCTCTCATGGCTTCTTCCGGTTCCCACGTAGCATCTTCTACACCATTATTTTACCACAACACTTTCACTAAGGCTATACTTTTTTCCTCAACTGTTTAACTCCTCGAGCCAAAATCTTAATTGGTTCCTCTTCATAGGTCATACCTGGTCGTATCTCAATTTTGATCGGAAGAAACCCACGCGAAGGATCAGAACGATGTCGTCACAACATCGACTAATGAAACACGTTGTGTATTCTCTCCAACTCTACCAGCAACACCAACTGGTAAGCTACTGGCCCAATCCTTTCAATAACCTCATACGACCCTATGAATCACGGACTCAATTTACCCTTTCGTCCAAATCTCAAAATTTTCTTCCACGGGGATACTTTCAGGAATACCTTATCGCCCACCTTGAACTCATTTTCTTTCCTCTTTAAATCGCATATGACTTTTGTCGATCTAAAGCATCTTTCAGACTATCTCAGATCACTTTCACTTTCTCTTCAATTTCTCTAACTAGATCAATCCCGTGAAATTGCTTATCACTAAGCTCGGTCCAATATAGAGGAGTCTAACACTTGCGACCATATGATGCTTCATACGGTGCCGTCCGTATACTCGACTAATAACTATTATTGTAGGCAAATTCAACCAAAGATAGATGTTTTTCCTAACTACCTTTGAACTTTAAAACACAGCATCGGAGCATATCCCCAAGAACTTGAACCACTCTTTCGAACTGGCCATCAGTTTGTGGATGAAACGCGGTTCTAAAATTCAATTTCGTACCCAAGGCTTCCTGTAACTTTTTCCAAAACCTCGAAGTAAACCTTGGATATCTATCCGAGATAATGGATATAGGCTATAACAACCATAACCCATATCCAACATCGAATTAGGGTTACGAGTATTATCGATCACACCAAAACTTTTTTGATCATTTCACAACACAAAGTACATCATCGTCATATCATAGTAATCATACACATATAGTCCCTTTTTAATGATCTACGAAACCTTAAACATGTATTAAGAAATGGTCGAAACTCAACCAAGCACTTATAAAATTTTTCCAAAACTTAAACATCTTTCAATGTTACAGAGGTCACGCGCCCGTGTGGGCAGGTCGTGTGCCTTACACGGCCTCAGACACACCCTTGTATCCAAGTTGTGTCTAAACAGGGCATACATACTGACTTGTCCACACAGCTGATGACACGCCCGTGTACTTGACCTTTGGTCGACACTGACTTATTTCACACGGCTAGTCACACGCCCGTGTGTCTAGCCTGTGCAAGTCTAACTTGTTTCAAACTATAATATTAATGGACACGATCGAGCCACACGCCCGTGTACTCAACCGTGTGGGAAATGTAGGACATTTGTTTAGCTAATTTTCCACCCAAATTTTGGGTCAACTTCATGCTCAATTACCATATCACAAAACAAACACTTAAACCACCATTTCCATCAACTAATATCATAAAGGTCATTCACACAAAGTCACATATATACATACTAATCATCCTTTTGACATATCCAAAACATATATCCAAAATCATCAAACTATTAATCCATATCACATGGCTAGATATATATATACATCTCAAAACATACCATAATCATTTGACTATACATGCGATAGACCAAATATACAACTTTCTAAAGTACCAAAATAAATGGCCGATAGTGTGATTGAGTCGCTGATGATCCCCATATCTGAGCTAGCTTTAATGACATTGTAAAATAGAGATAAACTTCACACAGTAAGCTTTAAAGTTTATTAAGTTCATAATATAACACACTTAACTCAACAATTCAAATTCAATATACAAAATTAATGATAAACTGCAAAAGTAACATATTTTAACCCCATATTTAGTATGCTTTTAGGATGATTTAGCCCTAATTTATGCAAAAGGTGCTTTTAATCCTTTCTTTTCATATTTATACTCAGGAAAGCACCCGAGGACGAAAAAAATGAGAAACATGCTTAAAATGAGCCAATTTGGGCCAAAGAGGAAATCGACACTGCCTGGACTTTAAGCCACACGGCCGTGCATAGATGGAAACATTCCACACGGTCTAACCAACGATTTACACGGCCGTGTATCATCAAATTACCACACACGGGTGTGTTCAGATATTTACACAACCGTGTCTAAAATGACAGAATTGAGACACGACCCAACCACGATTTACACGGGCATGTGACATGGCCGTGCCCCTATTACGGGAGAGAGAAATTTCACTTGGGTTTGGATACTTAGATCCAAAGAAACACTTTTCAAAGCTTATTCAAACACCAAGTAAGAAGCAGACTTGAATTAGGACACTTAGGGACCAAGTAAAGCATCCTAAGAATCTATATAAACACCTTAAGTGCATCCTAAAAAGGGGGCAGTTAGCTAGGCCAAGGAGCCGAGCCAGAAGGATCACATTTGTGGGAGTCACTCGAAGATAGCCAAGTGGATCCATCTCAAGAAGCCAGGATTATACTCAAGACGGTGGATTTCTCCTTCAATTCCTCCAGGGGATTTTAGGCATTTTCTATGTTTTGTTTTATCTTTTCTCTTAAGATGTTTTCTTTATTTGTTATGAACTAAACCATTCGGATACCCAAAGGGGATGAAACCTAGATGAACCTTGTTATTTATTTTCTGAATTATATGATAAATACTTAGTTTGTTCTTAATTATGTTACTTAATCCAAATCTGATGTGCTTAGGTGGAGGAGGAATAGACCCTGCCTAAGAGTAGATCTAGCATAATTAAGCGGAGTTGATTGAGCGCCTAGAGATAGGGTTACGAGATTTTGCTGGATTAGGGTGAAACTTAATATGGGAATCCATTGATTGATTTACTAATATTCTAAGGGGTTATTATAAGTGAACGAGAGTTCTACTAATTAACCTAGGGTTAGACATAGAGGGTTTAATATGGGTTAGGGAGTCCTACGGATCAAGCTGAGTAAAGAGATCATATGATTCAGTAATAAGTAACAAGTGAAGTCTAGGTGGATTCTTCTTGAGGGTATCGTCGTAATCATTTGAGTTTCTTCAAGTTATTTACCAATTTGTTCTTTTTGTCTTTGTCTTTAGCTTAGTAGTCGTTAAACTAGATAAAATCAACCAATCACTCCATATTTTAGGCTAAATAATAAAAAGAAAGTGAGTATTAGGACTTTTAGTTCCTTTGGGTTCAATAATCCGGTCTTGCCTAAGCTAACTACTGTTCGATAGGTACACTTGCCTTTAATCGTTGTCAGAGTTAGTTTCAAGGTTCGATCTCATTCATTATAAATTTTAAAGGTATGATTTCAGCGATCAAGTTTTTGCCGCCGTTGATGGGGACTTAAAATATTAAGAAAGCTCTATTTTTATTACTTTAGCCATTATTTTTATTTTTATTTCACAATTTATTTTATATTATTTTTTACAAAATTTTAAATTTTCCATTTTTCCTAGCAGGTACCTCTAGTTTATGACTATAAGGAACCCGATAGGACCTCTAGTATACGATAGTAAAATTGAAGCAACCGCTCGGAGAAATCGCAGAGAAATTAGGTGAGTCCTAAATTACATAGAAGAAGAGCGAGAAGATAGATCCAATCCTACTGAAGGGATGGATGAGAACAATCCACCACAAGATGTGGCGGATGCTCCGCGCACTATGTATGGTTATGCTAAACCTAATTTGATAGGAGCAGAATCTAGTATTGTTAGGCCTGCTATAGCTACCAATATTTTTGAATTAAAGCCTAATACAATACAAATGATTCAAAAATTTGTTCAATTTGATGGTTTGCAGGACAAAGACTCGGGCACTCATATAGCAAATTTTTTAGAGTTCTATGATACTTTCAAAATAAATGGCGTTGCTGATGATGCCATTCATCTTTGGTTATTTCCCTTTTCATTAATGAATAGAGCCAAGCAGTGGTTGAAGTCATTACCACGAGGATTAATCACTACATGGGAACAAATGACCGAAAAATTTTTATTAAAATATTTTCCACCGGCCAAAACAGCCAAATTACGGAATGATATTTCTTCCTTTGTGCAAATGGATTTAGAGACATTATACGATGCATGGGAGAGATTCAAAGATCTCTTGAGGAGATGTCCACATCATGGATTACCATTATGGCTTCAAATCCAAACTTTCTCCAATGGTGTAAATCCATCAACGAGATAATTAATTGATCCAGCTGCCGGTGGAACCTTAAATAATAAAACTCCTAAAGCAGCCTAAGAATTCATTGAAGAGATGTCGTTCAATAATTACCAGTGGCAAGTTACAAGGACAAAACCGACGAAATCAGCCGGAGTCTACAATATTGATGCATAACCATGCTATCAAATCAAGTAGAGTTGATGAAAAAAAGCTTGACAGTTTTTGTTTCTCGTAGGTACACCTAGTCATGTAATGCAACAAAAGTGGAACTGTGGCGAATCCTGAGTACCCACACTACCAACCTAACGCAGAAAGCTAACAGATGAACTATATAGGTAACAATTTTAGATCCAATAACAATTCTTATAGTAACACTTACAATCCAGGTTGGAGGAACCACCCAAATTTTTCATGGGGAGGCCAAGGAAACCAAGGAAATCAAAGACAACAACCTCCTTCAAACTTCCAATACCAGCCCTATCCGCAAGAAAAGAAGCCAACCCTCGAAAAGATACTAACAAAATTTGTGTCAAACACAGAAAAACGCTTCCAATAAACTGAGAAAATAATAAAGAACAACGAGCAGCGAATGGGGGAACTTGCGAAGTCAGTCAAGGAAGCCACGAATGCAGTCGAACAACTCGCAAAGCTAATGTCAGAATGATCGCTAGGATGTCTATCAAGTAACACCGAGATTAACCCAAAGGAGCAAATTCAAGCCATCTCAGCTCATGTTATTACTTTCAAAGTTTCAATTAATGAAGGTAATTTATCAGGTCAATCTCGATTCTTAACCTTTTAATTCAAGCCTTTATCCACACCATTAACCTAAGCCCCTAACAAACAAATTAGATACAACCCTATCAAAGACCTTTTGATTTGTGTATCATCTCATATTACAAAATTGGTGGAGATTTGATTTTCGCAACTACCAAGACTAAAATTGCAAGTCTATGGGATTAACTTGTCAGGTTTGACTGATAAGTGGTTTGACTTATAAGTGCTTTTCCTTGAAACTTAAACACTTTGACTGCTTTGAGTGAATCCTTAGTGAGGATGCCAATCCTTGTCGGTTTCAAATTAAAGGTAATCATTTAGATAAGGGGAGACACCTATGTTTTCGTACTACAAAATTCATGACTTATATTGTTTGAATCTTTAGGAGTCTTTGAGTTAAATTATCCATGTATAAATTGTCGGTGAATTATGATGAGGCGTTGTCAATAGGAATTGTGAATTATGGGAAGTTCGTTTTAATTGTGAATTAAGAATTTTGCTTGAGGACAACCAAAAGCTTAAGTGTGGGGGTATTTGATAAACCGTAAAAGTAACATATTTTAACCCCATATTTAGTATGCTTTTAGGATGATTTAGCCCTAATTTATGCAAAAAGGTGCTTTTAACCCTTTCTTTTCATATTTATACTCAGGAAAGCACCCGAGGATGAAAAAAATGAGAAACAGGCTTAAAATGAGCCAATTTGGTCCAAAGAGGAAATCGACACTGCCTGGACTTCAAGCCACACGGCCGTGCATAGATGGAAACATTCCACACGGTCTAACCAACGATTTACACAGTCGTGTATCATCAAATCACCACACACGGACATGTCTAGATATTTACACGATCATGTCTAAAATGACAGAATTGAGACACGGCCCAACCACGATTTACACGAGCGTGTGACATGGCCGTGCCCCTGTTACGGGAGAGAGAAATTTCACTTGGGTTTGGATACTTAGAGCCAAAGAAACACTTTCCAAAGCTTATTCAAACACCAAGTAAGAAGCATACTTGAATTAGGACACTTAGGGACCAAGTAAAGCATCCTAAGAATCTATATAAACACCATAAGTGCATCCTGAAAGGGGAGCGGTTAGCTAGGCCAAGGAGCCAAGCCAGAAGGATCACATTTGTGAGAGTCACGCGAAGATAGCCAAGTGGATCCATCTCAAGAAGCCAGAATTATACTCAAGACGGCAGAATTGTAACATCCGAAATAATTGAGTACCATGATATTGCTAAATGTTAGTTCGGGTTTACTTGGAGTTAGAATAAAATATTAGTTAAGTGTATTTTAAAGTAAAGAAATTAGGTGATCTTGAGACTTAAATTAATTAATTACTAAAAGATGGCTAAGATGAGTTAAGGACATAGTGGTGATGGCGCCATGAGTTGTACATGAGGGTAGAGGTTCGAATCTCCTAGCTTGCAACTTGGAAATTTTTATTTTTTTGCTTTCATCTATCAAGTGTCGGCCAAGAAGCAAACATGGCAAGTTTGACTTCTTTATTTTTGGTTTGATGGCTAAAGGATTAAGGAAATATTTAAGTTGAGGAAAGAAATCATTAGGATAAGGTAAGTAAGGGGAACAAATGGCTTAAATTGGGGAGTTTGCTAAGGAAAGAAAGGGTGGCAAAATTGGTCTTTGATAGCCAAGTATTTGGACGGTTTTTGGGCAAGGGGTCATGGCTGAATTTTTGAAGGCATTTAGATGAATTAGGGCTAGTTGGGCATATCTTCCTCTTTTGGTGATTTGTTAATTTTTCTTTTTCCTCTCAAAGCTTGTTTCTCTCAAATTCCTCCCTTAGCCAAATGCTTTTGGACAAAGGTAAACAATGTTTTTGTTCTCTTTTCTTTTGGTCATTCGGGTTTTGACCATTTAGGTCTTATTTTACATATTCTCTAAAAAATTTTCCCCTAGTGCCGAAACCCTCATCACAAAGAAAGCTAATCTTTTTTTTTTCTTTCACCTTAGCCGAATGCACACAAGTCTCCAATTTCAATTCTTTGTTCATCTTTCGTTCTTGAAAAGAATCCAAACATAAACATCATATGTTCTTTTAACCTTCTTCATCTCCTTCTCTTTACAAAAAGAGTTCTCAAACAAACTTTTCCCTTTTATTTTATCCATGGCCGAATGTTAACCCATTCTTGTTCAAAAAGTTCTTTCATTTTCTTTGATCACAACCGATTTTCTTTAATCATAACCGAATTCTTCTTACTCAATTTCTATTTCAATCGTAGATATTAGTGAGATTTTGGAGGGTAGAAACTCAAGGTGATCTTTAAAATTTTGGAACTTTTGGAATCGATTTCAAGAATCGAGGAAAGGAGTTTTTCTTTTAAGGATTTATATTTATTATATTAGTATAGTTAGTATTAATCGATTTCGTTTTAGGCACGCAATTGCTCGATCGTTTCTCGAGGAACGAAGATAAATCGTGAGACTTTCAAGATAGGGCAGAAAAGGGCAGTCCATAGTCTTCGAAAGAGGGGCGGTTCCGCAAATCCCCCTAAATATAAACGAAGGGCTATTTTGGGAATCTGGGATTTTCCACCGGGTTGCGGACCATCAACCGAGGAGAATCAATTATTTGAAGTAGTTCGTACTCCCGAACCTTTGTACATTCATGGATTCTCATCGGGCAACAAATCAATAAACGAGGAGAAACCAAAATAGAAGTGGTTCAAAATCAAAGGGTAAGGATTTAGATCAAATACCAATAGTGTATTTTGATAAATGATAGTGTTCTAATGGTTCGATTACGTTTAGGTGTTGACGAGCCAAGGTTTAGTACTCACGATATCAAGGTGTGTAACTTCACACTTTTCTCGGGTTGGATGTCATTCGTGGTATTGAGTAAAATCGTAAAAATGACAAAATCGGTATAATACGTAATAATTGGTATTTTGGTGAAATAACATCAAAATGATTAAAATTGTAAAAAATTACGAAAATGCCCTCGATGAGTTAGTTGTTAATATGTAAATTTTATGTCTCATAAAAATGGGCCAAAATCTCTGTTAGATCAAAAATGGGCCAGAAATTTTGCTAGATCATTAAATGGGCCAGAAATTTTGCTAGATCGTCAAATGGGCCAGAAATTTTGCTAGATCGTTAAATGGGCCAAAGATGCTAAATTGTTATATGGAATAAATGATATTTTATATTATGGGCCTTAAGAAAAACCTGAAATATTGACTCATATGTATATAGATTATTTTGCATACATGTTGCATGGGTTGGGATTAACGATGAAGAGAAGAAAGGCCTGTTGCCAAAAATCTAGTTCGGTGGCTCCGCCACAAAATAATTAATGGCTCATCGCCTCTAGTTCGGTGGCTATGCCACAAATAATTTAATGGCTTAATGCCTCTAGTTCGGTGACTTTGTCACAATCTAGTTCGGTGGCTTTGCCACAAATATAAAATGGCTTAATACCTACGATTGGTGTGTTGGAGGGGTGGGTTGACTTGATCCCCACAGGTGTGATGGTTGGTACGGGTGGTGTGTAGCGGATGGAAATTAGGTTTGGGTGGGAATATTTCATTTTTCATGCATCTCATTATTTATATTGATAATCCTGCTAATGGGCTCAAGCCCAATGTAATGACTTGATGATCTGGCCCAATGGATAAAGTAAGTGAGTTATACACTGAGTTCTGAGTAACTCACTCCTTCAAATTTTTCATCTCAGGTAATGGAAATTGATGTGGACTTGGGCCGAGGATGACTTCGTGAAGGCCATACTACAAATAAGGGTTAATTAAACTTTGAACTTTTAATAAAGACATTTCTATAATTTTCTATTTTGGGTTTGATGTAATAAGGCCTCTATTAATGTTTTATGGATTTTATGTGGGATGGATTTAAATTATGTTTTGGACTATTAATATGGGCTTATAATTATTTTGTTTTCTTAAAATAATTTGGGTTTTCAAATTTATGAAATTCCTTTATCTATTTTTTTTAAATTTTAAATATTTGAAACTCTTATAAAAATTACATTAAAGATTTTGACAATTTAATATTAATGATATTTTCAACTAATGTTTTCTCATATTCATCAAATTTAAAATACTGCTTTTGGTTTTTATTAAACTTTATTAACAAAATGATTTTGAAATTTCCGATTCACCTTAATTATTAAGATAGTTCGATCTATGTAACAAACCAAATCTCGTCTTTACGCATAGACCGGGTTTGAGGTGTTACAAGATTTCTCCTTCAATTCCTCCAAAGGGTTTTAGGGATTTTCTATGTTTTTTTTTATCTTTTCTCTTGAGATGTTTTCCTTATTTGTTATGAACTAAACCATTCGGATACCCAAAGGGGATGAAACCTAGATGAACCTTGTTATTTATTTTCTGAATTACATGATAAATACTTAGTTTGTTCTTAATTACGTTGCTTAATCCAAATCTGATGTGCTTAGGTGGAGGAGGAATAGACCCTGCCTAAGAGTAGATCTAGACAATTAAGCGAAATTGATCGAGCGCCTCGAGATAGGGTTACAAGATTTTTCCGGATTAGCGTGAAACCTAATATAGGAATCCATTGATCGATTTACTACTATTCTAGGGGGTTATTATAAGCGAACGATGGTTCCACTAATTAACCTATGGTTAGACGTTATTCGCCTCGATAGAGGGTTTAATATAGGTTAGGGAGTCCTACGGATCAAGTTGAGTAAAGAGATCATATGATTCATTAATAAGTAACAAGTGAAGTTTAGGTGGATTCTTCCTAAGGGTATCATCGTAATCAATTTTCTTCGAGTTATTTCCCAATTTGTTCTTTATGTCTTTATCTTTAGATTAGTAGTAGTTAAACTAGATAAAATCAACCAATCACTCCATATTTTAGGCTAAATAATAAAAAGAAAGTGAGTATTAGTACTTTTAGTTCCTTTGGGTTCGATAATCCGGTCTTGCCTAAGCTATACTACTGTTCGATAGGTACACTTGCCATTAATCATTGTCAGATTAGTATCAAGGTTCTATCTCATTCATTATAAATTTTAAAGCTCTGATTTCAGCGATCAATTACCAACACCTAATTCAATTCATCTCAATAATCAATCCGCATCCATTACAATTCCTCACTTTCATACATAACTATGTATACAATGTACATGTATTTATCAAAATGCTTAATCTCCCTCATTCCATAATTCATTCATATAACTATCCATTTAACTCAAATTCAACTCCATCAACCACATAGGTTATGTACGTACCCGTACCATCTCGTATTCAACAACAACATTTACCATTCGATGCTCCAAGCCATTACTTATTCAATTCTCTTTAAACATTCGATGAACTCTCATACTCAGTGCCAAATTATTAGCCAAGCCACAATATTATCGCACACTTAGTGCCAATTTCTTAGTCAAGCTTTAATATCATCACACACTTAGTGCCTCTATATTAAACTGAATTTAACTAGGTATCGCATACATAGTGCTAATCAATATCTTGGAGGCTTTCTTTATTTCGTACATATAGTGCCATTTATCGCTATATCGATCCTATTTACGCACAGTTAGTGCCACGTCTCTCAAATCCACATTTAGCATTATTAATTCATCAATCATATATTCATTCATTACATAACACATGAACATGATTTAAATAATTTGTATTATATACGAACTTACCTTGGGCGTAAAAACACGATGCAAGTCGATTAATCGAGAACTTTATTCTTGCCTCGATCTCGATCTGAATCTCTATTTTCTTGATCTATACATATTCAAATGTAGCTTCTTCATTCACCAAATCATTCAATTCAATCCAAATACACATATTTAGGGCATTTTACAAAATAGCTCTCACATTTACACATTTTGACATTTTAGTCCCTATTTCATAAAATCATAAAATACTCAAAATTTCATCACACCATGCTTAGGCCGAATCTTTCTCATGTTCATACAAGTCCACATATTTCATTTATTTCTCATTTTAGTCTCCAATTTTTCATTTTCACAATTTAGCCCAAAATAGCCAAATTCATCAAAAAAACATAGACAAAATATGTTAATCTATCACATATCTTTCATATTTCATCATCAACTATCACAAAGCTCAAGCATTCATCAATGGAACATCTCAAAATCATCATCAAATTATAAAATTAGAGCATGGGCAAGCTACAGCACAAAGCAATGATCATAAAAACGTAAAAATAATAAAAAACTGATCAAAAACACATACCGTATTGATGCTTAGACAATTGTAACACCCCAAACCCAGCTTAAACGCTACGATCGAATCTGGTATGTCACAGGGTTAAGTGAAAAACGATTTTCTAACTACTCTGAGAAAAATCATAGTTTTGAAAACCTTTTGATTAAGCGATGTTTCGAAAACCAAGATTTGTTAGCTTGGGAAATTTTCAAAATTTTATTTAACCAATTATTTATTAGACTAGGTGCGATTTTGAAAGAAACGTTATTTAGTGAACTCGAATATCCAAAACCCCATTTAAATTTTGTGACTATGTTTTTGCATAGTGTCAGGCATAAATACTAAATCAAACCAAGTATAAATTTAAAAGGCCTTATTACAACAAAATTCCCCAAATAAAAAAAAACTAACTTTAAGCAATAGAAAGTTCATAAAAATATAACGTCCTTTATGGCCTCCACGAGTCCACCTTGGCTCCCATATCCACGATCTACTAATTACCTGAAAGGTTAGGGAAAAGGTGAGTCACAGAGACTCAGTGTGCAAAACCATCAAACACATAAACCGACCCACGGCCCACAATCTTGTATTTAGCTCATACACAATGTCATACAATCACAAGAAATGCATTAAGCCTGGCCCAACCTAGTATTTTCGTCCACTACACTCCATCCCGTACCACCATCACACCGTCGGGATTTCTACAATAAACCCTCCATCAGCTACATGCCGTCTTGACAGTCATGCTGTCAGAAAATGTGGCAGAGCCACCGATCACTACGTGACCTTAAAATCAACTGTGGCATAGCCACCGGTCACTATGTGACCTCATAAACAGATGTGGCAGCGCCACCGATAACTATGTGACCTTAATAAACAATGTGGCAGAGCCACCGATCACCATGTGACCTTATGAACAATGTGGCAAAGCCACCGATCACCATGTGACCTTATGAATAATGTGGAAGAGCCATCGATCTCTATGTGACCTCATCACTTTCCCTTTATCAACATTCCATATCCCATGCACAACATTTATATCGTGACAGATGTATAATGCTAGTAACAAGGCAATAAATCATCATATACAACCAACTCATATCACAGATACGTATCTGGCACTTCCTGCCTTACCCACAAGGGTATTTTGACTGTATTTACAACCTTTTTCGCTTTTCAGCCCATACAATTAATAATACAATTAAGTAAAGTGTGTTAGGGTTTACACACCTGGTAACATGCAAAACAATACTCTTTACGTTGACACTATCGATAGCAGAAACAATTGCTATCTGCCTACGACTCTGTTCTGAAGTCGGTCCACAACCCGGTGGCCAATCTCGGACTGCTGACACCACTCGCTTCTTAAACTTAGGGGCTGGGTTTACGGGTCCAACCCCCTCTTTTGCCTGATCGGTATTGGATTCCATCAAAAGATATTGTCAGATGCTACTATAATGAAATATGGTTGTTAAACCACAATATAGGGTTAAGGTAATGAATACGATAACGAACCTAAACAAAATCTAAAGAGAACATCCTTACCTTGAAATCCCAAAAAGAGAGATAGGATTCAGAGATTAACGGTTTTTGACTTAGGGATTTAGATGATTTGATTTCTTTCAATTCTCAAAATAGCGCCCCAAAGAGAACATAAGAAACAATAATGATGGCCTTCCAAGCCAATTAGCCATTCGGCTTTGGCTTCCAAGAACCGAAAGAGAAAATAAAGAGTTAAAAGAAGTCATCATTTACCTTAACACAGGAGATTCGGCTATCACTTAAGAGAAAATTCAGTAATGACATGGAAGATGATGAAAGGGCTGAAAAAATAAAATAAAACTACAAATGGGACTTAAGAGTTTTCGGTTTAGATGAGGTCAAAAGAAAAGATGGAAAAGAGAAGGCTATGAAGATTCAACTTGTAGAAGAAATCAAAGAAGAGAACTATGGACAAGGGACATTCGGCTATAGCATAGAAATAGAGATGAGAATGGGGTTAGTTTGAGAAAGAAACAGTTGAGAGAAGCAGAATAAAAACGAAATAAAAAGAAGTGGTAGGAATGGTAAAGAAGAAGAAGAATTTTCGGCAATACTTAAGTAAGTTCTGCTTTAGTAGAAAATGAAGAAGAGAATGAAAGAAAACCCAAATGCCGAAAATGGAAGAGAAATCTCACTTGACTACTCAAAATTTCAGCACTTACCAACCCAAAAGTCGAAATTGCACTATTTTGAGAACAAAAAGCCTATGTTTCGAAAGTAGAAATTCGGCACACCCTAGCCACACAAAACCTGTTTCCCCCCTCTACTATGAGATTGAAATTCGGCCAACACCAAGCTCACAATGCCCATCCTTTTCTTTTCTCCTCA
Organism: Gossypium rotundifolium; assembly: GCA_025506655.1. Classification (NCBI taxonomy): domain Eukaryota; kingdom Viridiplantae; phylum Streptophyta; class Magnoliopsida; order Malvales; family Malvaceae; genus Gossypium; species Gossypium rotundifolium. Next base: position 68,326,880 of record CP106731.1, on the reverse strand, counting down.
AATTCCTCCCGATTACCCATTTGAAATATTGTGAACACTTCAAGCTCCCCTTTTTCCTCTCTGCCACTCATTCAAATTATTTGACCCAATCCACTCCCCTAACCTAAAGTGTCCCAGTCGAATTCTGCCTCTGCTCTCCTTGATGCCAAAAAGAACTCCCAAAATGAGCTCCTTGTGACTTGAACCTTCTCCCTCTACTACTCCCTGTGGCGTCACTTAGCAGCATCCAAAGTGGCGCCTCCTTGCCACTCTTCCACCCCTTTTCTTGTGTCAACCAAACACCAACATGATCCCTTAATTCCTATTCCAGCTAGCTCCTCCACTAAGGTGACTAAAAAGAAAATTTTAGCCAGGGCTCCAGCTTTTCAGCGGGCCTTTCCTAGACTCCCATACATCCTAAACAAGTACATTACACAAAGCATACACACAAAAACACATCAAATGCATAGCCCCTAAATCAGGATATTATAGTTCTACCCTCCTTAAGAAAATTTTGACCTCGAAATTACCTGATCAAAAGAGATGATGGTATTGTTGTCGCATCGCTTCTTCTGGTTCCCACGTAGCTTCCTCTAAATAGTGATTATGCAACAAAATCTTAACTAACGAAACTATCTTCCTGCGCAACACTTTAACATCATGATCCAAAATTTGAACCGTTTCCTCTTCAAAGGATAGATCTGGCCTTACTTCGATTTCTTTTACTGGCACCACGTGAGACAGTTTCGAACGATAGCGTCTTAGCATCAAAATGTGGAACACATCATGAATCTGACTTAACTCTGCATGTAACTCGAGTTGATAAGCTACTAGTCCCACACGCTTTAATACACGATAAGGCCCAATGAACCTGGGGCTTAGCTTACCCTTCTGTCCAAACCTTAGCACCTTTTTCCACGGTGAAACCTTTAAGAACACCTGATCACCTATCTCAAATTCTATATCTTTGGGCTTTAGATTAGCATAGGATTTCTGTTGGTCCGAGGCTTCCTTTAAACGAGTTTGAATTAACATAACCTTATCTTCCGTTTCCAAAACCAAGTCTGGACCCAACAACTGACGCTCTTCCAACTCTGTCCAACACGTAGGGGTATTGCACTTCCGACCATATAACGCCTCATGTGGTGCCATCTGAATACTCGCTTGGGTAGCTATTGTTATACGCGAATTTCCCAACTACCTCTGAAGTCTAAGACACTGCCACTCAACATGTCTTCTAAGATTTGAATTACCCTCTCTGATTGTCCATCAGACTGTGGATGAAATGCTATACTAAAATCTAACTTTGTCCCCAAAGCTTGATGTAGTGTCTTTCAAAACCTTGACGTGAATCTCGGGTCTCTATCTGGGATGATAGACACTGGTACTCCATGCAACCTTACGATCTCTGCTACATACAACTTAGCCAATTCCTGAAGGAAGTAATTGACGCGAATTGGTATGAAATGGGCAGACTTCGTCAATCGGTCCATAATTACCCATACCGAATCCTTTTTAGTAGGCGTAAGGGGTATCCCACTAACAAAATCCATCGTGATCCTCTCCCACTTCCACTGCGAAATCTTTAACGGCTGTAACAAACCTATAGGCAACTGATGTTCTACTTTTACTTGCTGGCATGTCAAACACTTACTTACAAATTTGGTTATTTCACGCTTCAGACCCGACCACCAAAATTGTTTCCGCAAATCCCTATACATCTTACTTCCGCCAGAATACATAGCATATGGGCTACTATGTGCTTTCTAAAGTATCAACTGTCTTAATTCCACATCCTTCGGCATGCAAACCTTCTTACGAAAACACAGAGCCCCATCACTATTCAAACTGAAATCCTTTACCCCATCATGTTGTACTTGAAGTAGTCGAGCACTCAAGACATCATCCAACAACTAATTTTCCTTAATCTAATTTATCCATGTCGGTTTCACCTAAAGCTCAGCTAACACACTCCCATAATCATACAAGCTAAGATTGGCAAACATCGCCCTCAGATCTGAGATTACTTTCTGACTTAACGCATCCGCCACCATGTTAGACAAATAGTTCCTCCTTTCTCCTATTACCACCATCTCCTCATCTTCAGGAGTCCTGATCACCATGCGTTTAGCAGCACAATCTAAATTTGCTCAATACCTCACTAACCAGTCTATGCCTAACATCAAATCGAACTCCCCAAATGGTAGTTCCATCAGATCAGCAAAAAATTACCTTTGAACTTTTAAAGGTACATCCCTATATAGTCTGTTTACCACTATCGATTGTCTTAGTGGGCTAATTACAGTCATCTCCCTAGAAATAGTCTCAGAGTCTATACTTAAAGTTCCAGATACCACACTAGCAACATAAGAATCTGTCGACCCAATGTCAATCAAAGCAGAAAAAGGCAATCCAAAGATTAAGAGCGTACCGGTTATGACATCCGGTGCATCACCCTCCTCTCGGCGTCTAGCTGCATAGACCAACCCCGATTGTCTCGCTTCAGTGTTTCCTGCACCTCTGCCTGACGTTCCACGACCCCGATCGAAACCATTATCTCCTTTGGCCAGACCATGACCTCTCTACGGTTGCTGACCTCCTCTACCTTGCTAAGTATAGCCCTGATTCCCTGGCCTTACACCATCTCGCTCCTATGGACAGTCTCTAATCTGGTGATCAGCCGATCCACACCTGTAACACCTTCTGTTACTTGACCAACGCTCTCCAAAATGGAATTTACCACACCGAGCACACCTCTGAGGTTGTCTATCAACAACAAGTCTCACAACCCGACTTGGCCCATCCGTCCTAGGTCTCTTTTGAAAACGCCCAACTGACCCTGCTCGAACCAAAATTCCTTTATTTGCTACCTCTATCTTTATCCCTATTTTGCTTTTCTGACCTCTTTACTTCCTCGGCTATCTTAGCCTTTTCCACTAAAACAGCGAATTCCCTTTCTGGCTGTGGAGCTATCAATACCCGCAGATCATCCCTCAGACCATCTTCAAATCGAACATAACGCTCATGGACTATGGCCACTATCCCCCGAGCATAGCGACTAAGGCGTAGAAACTCTGCCTCATATTTAGCCCCAGATTTATTCCCCTGAACCAGATTTAGAAATGCCCTATGCTGCGCATCCACATAACTCGATCCGACGTACTTACTCTGGAATGTCGTCATGAAGAAATCCCAGGTAATGCGGTCAGCCACTGAACCATCCCTAACTATAAGCCACCACTGATACGCCTCATCCCGAAGAAGAGACAGAACCCCTTTCAACTTTTCCTCCTCCGTGAAGTCGAGATCATCCATTATACGCTCATTTGCCTCCAACCAATACTCAGCAGTATTAGGAGCTACCCCAGAAATACCCCTAAACATTTTCGCTCCATTAGCCCGAAGTCATTCTGACACATATTTCTGAGCCCCTGCACCCAGGCCTGCCCCAGTAACTCTCTCTAATACCCGTTACATTGCCTGAGACACCGCATCATCACCACCCGTTTAATCCTAAAATTCTGCCTCTGCAGCTGGCGGTACTGGCATCTCATTTCTCGACTCATGACCAAATCCTACTGGTTTCGACACAGCAATTCCGCCTCAACCACTGCCATGCACACCACGTCCACGTCCCCTAGTGCTCATAACTAACGTTTGCAACTTAATCTGGTTAAATGTTTTATGAGTTAGTATTTCTTTCACTGTTTAACACCGAGTAGTTTTATGGATAATAATCTTAAGGAACAGTTTTTGCAAGACTCATCAAACAGTTTCAGTCTCTAAAGTTCGGGTATCTTAAAGCTTAACAAACATACTCATTCATGCTATCAATCATTTCAAGCATACATCACCAATTAGTTAGAATCACTTACTTGGGTGGATCGGGTGCTGACAGACTCAGATGCCATATTTTGCTCAAAAATAGTTTCCTCCAATTCTCATTGATTTTATAAAATACTGTTGAACCTATTTCACAGCCCGAGTGTTTGCAACCTAGGCTCTGATACCAAAATTGTAACACCCAAACCCAAATTTTAAACGCTACTTAATCAATCTAGTATGTCACAGGGTTAAGTGAAAATAATTTTCTAACTACTCTAAGAAAAATCGTAATTTTGAAAACCTTTTGATTAAGCGATGTTTCGAAAACCAAGATTTGTTAGCTTGGGAAATTTTCAAAATTTTATTTAACCAATTATTTATTAGACTAGGTGCGATTTTGAAAGAAACGTTATTTAGTGAACTCGAATTTCCAAAACCCCATTTAAATTTCGTGACTAAGTTTTTGCATAGTGTCAGGAATAAATACTAAATCAAACCAAGTATAAATTTAAAAGGCCTTATTACAAAAAAAAATCCCCAAATAAAAAAAAACTAACTTTAAGTAGTATAAAGTTCATAAAAATATAACGTCTTATGGCCCCCACGAGTCCACCTTCGCTCCCATGTCCACGATCTACTGATTACCTGAAAGGTTAGGAAAGGGTGAGTCACAGAGACTTAGTGTGTAAACCCATCAAACACATAAATCAGCCCACGGCCCACAATCTTGTATTTAACTCATACACAATGTCATACAATTAGAAGAAATGCATTAAGCCCAGCCCAACCTAGTATTTTCGACCTCTACACGCCATCCCGTACCAACCATCACACTGTGGGGATTTCTACAATCAACCCTCCATCAGCTACACGCCATCTTGACAGTCATGCTGTCAGAAAATGTGACGGAGCCACCGATCACTACGTGACCTTAAAATAATTTGTGGCATAGCCACCGGTCACTATGTGACCTCATAAATAGATGTGGCAGTGCCACTGATCACTATGTGACCTTAATAAACAATGTGGCAGAGCCACCAATCACCGTGTGACCTTATGAACAATGTGGCAGAGCCACCGATCACCATGTGACCTTATGAACAATGTGGCAGAGCCACCGATCACTATGTGACCTTATCACTTCCCCTTTATCAACATTCCCATATCACATGCACAACATTTATATCGTGACAGATGTATCATGCTAGTAACAAGGCAATAAATCATCACATACAACCAACTCATATCAGGTAATTACAGATATGTGCCTGGCCCTTTCTGCCTTACCCACAAGGGTATTTCGACTGTATTTATAGCCTTTTCTGGCTTTTCATCCCATACAATTAATAATACAATTAAGTAAAGTGTGTTAGGGTTTACACACCTGGTAACACGCAAAATAATACTCTTTACGTCGACACTATCGATAGCAGAAACAATTGCTACCTGCCTACGACTCTGTTCTGAAGTCGATCCACAACCCGGTGGCCAATCTCGGACTACTGACACCGCTCTCTTCTTAAACTTAGGGGCTGGGTTTACGGGTCCAACCCCCTCATTTGCCTAATCGGTATTGGATTCCATCAAAAGATATTGTCAGATGCTATTATAATGAAATATGGTTGTTAAACCACAATATAGGGTTAAGGTAACGAATACGATAACGAACCTAAACAAAATCTAAAGAGAACACCCTTACCTTGAAATCTCGAAAAGAGAGATAGGGTTCAAAGATTAACGATTTTCGGCTTAGGGATTTAGATGATTTGATTTCCTTCAATTCTTGAAATAGTGCCTCAAAGAGAACACAAGAAACAATAATAAGAATCGTAAATCCAACGATGGCCTTACCAAGCCAATTAGCCATTCGGCTTTGGCTTCCAAGAACCAAAAGAGAAAATAAATAGTTAAAAGAAGTCGTCATTTACCTTAACACTGGAGATTCTGCTATCACTTAAGAGAAAATTTGACAATGACAGGGAAGAAGATGAAAGGGCCAAAAAATAAAATAAAACTACAAATGGGAATTAGGAGTTTTCAGTTTTAAAAGAGGTTAAAAGAAAAGATGAAAAAGAGATGGCTATGAAGATTCAACTTGTAGAAGAAATCGGAGAAGAGAACTATGGATAAGGGACATTCGGCTATAGCATAGAAATGGAGATGAGAATGGGGTTAGGGGTTTCAGCTTTTGAGAAAGAAACAATTGAGAGAAAAAGAATAAAAACGAAATAAAAAGAAGTGGTAGGAATGGTAAAAAAAGAAGAAGAATTTTCGGCAAGACTTAAGTAAGTTCGACTTTAGTAGAAAATGAAGAAGAGAATGAAAGAAAACCGAAATGCCAAAAATGGGAAGGGAACTCTTACTTGACTATTCAAAATTTTGGCACTTACCAACCCAAAAGCCGAAAAATACACTATTTTGAGAACAAAAAGCCTATGTTTCCAAAGTAGAAATTCGGCACACCCTAGCCACACAAAACCCGTTTCCCCCTCTACTATGAGTTTGAAATTTGGCCAACACCAAGCTCACAATACCCATCCTCTCTTTTCTCGTCAAATTCCTCCCGATTACCCGGTTGAAATATTTTGAACACTTCAAGCTCCCGTTTTTCCTCTCTACCACTCATTCAAATTATTTGACTCAGTCCACTCCCCTATCCTGAAGTGTCCCAGTCGAATTCTGCCTCTACTCTCCTTGACGCCAAAAAGAACTCCCAAATGAGCTCTTTGTGACTTAAACCTCCTCCCTCTACTACTCCCTATGGCGTCACTTACCAGCATCCTAAGTGGCGCCTCATTGCTACTCTGCCACCACTTTTCTTGTGTCAACCAAACACCAACATAATCCCTGAAGTCCTATTCCAGCTAGATCTTCTACTAAAGTGCCTAAAAGAAAATTTTAGCTGGGGCTCCAGCTTTTCACCGAGCCTTTCCTAGACTCCCATACACCCTAAACAAGCACATTACACAAAGCATACACACAAAAACACATCAAATGCATAGCCTCTAAATTAGGATGTTACAACAATGGCCAAATGTTAAAAGTTCAAACCTTGGTTTTTTTTTCTTTCAAATTCGGTGGGAGAATGATGATAATGGCTTCCAAAGTTCTTTTATTTTAGTTATAATAACTTTAATAGTAAAATACCAATTTTAACCTTAATGTATAACATTTAAATTCCATTAACTCATGTCCATAATTGTCCATTCCCACTATCAAGGGTCTAATTACAACATAAGGACTTCTTATTTATTAAGCCATGACAATTAAGCACTTTAACAATTAGCACACAACCTTTGCGTTTTACACGATTAAGTCCTTTTTGCAAATTAAGCACACAAACGATAAAATTTTCACACAGAATTTTCACACATGCTTAATTACATACTATAAACACCAAAAGTAATATTAAAATATTTTTTGACCTCAAATTTGTGGTCTCAAAACTACTATTCTAACTAGGTTCTAAATCGAGCTATTACAACTCTTCCCCCTTAGGGATTTTTGTCCCCAAAAATCTTACTAGTGAATAGATTTGGATATTGCTCTCTCATAACATCTTCAGGCTCCCATGTAACCTCTTCAACTCCGTGTTTGTGCCATAACACTTTCACTAAGGAAATTTTCTTATTTCTCAACTCTTTGATCTCACATGCCAAAATTCTAATCGGTTCTTCAGTATACAACAGATCAAACTAAATCTCAACTTTAGTAGGGGCAATCACATGTGATGGATTAGATTTGTATCATCTAAGCATCGATATGTGAAACACAATATAAATCTTCTCTAGCTCAGGTGGAAACAATAATCTATAAGCAACCGATCTGATACGTTCAATAATTTTATACGGCCCACTGAATCTCAGACTCAATTTGCCTTTTTTTGCCAAACGAAGTATTTTCTTCCACGGAGACACTTTCAAAGACACTTTATCACCAATCTCAAATTCAATTTCTTTTCGTTTCAAATCTGCATAAGATTTCTGACGATCTAATGCCACTTTCAAACTTTTAGGGATTACTTTCACTTTCTGTTTAGTCTCTTTTATCAAATCAACCCCGTGAATCTTATTCTCGCTGAGTTTTGATCAATACAATGGAGTTCTGGATTTCCTACCATACAAGGCTTAATACGGTGCCATTTTGATGTTTGACTGAAAACTATTATTATATGCAAACTCAATCAATGGTAAATATTATTCCCAAGTACCTTTAAACTCAAGAATGCAACATCTTAACATATCCTCAAGAATCTGAATAATCTGCTCAGATTGGCCATCCGTCTATGGGTGAAAAGCTATACTGAAATGTAGCTTCGTACCTAAAGCATCTTGTAGTTTCTTCCAAAACCGCGAAGTAAACCTCGAATTTTTGTCAGACATAATGGATAATGGTACTCTGTGCAATCTCTCAATCTCGAAAATATACAATTCAGCTAGCTTATCAAGTGAATAATCTGTTCTCACCGTAATAAAATGAACTAATTTCGTTAACCTATCAACTATCACCCAGATTGCATATTTTTTCTCGGTGATAAAGGTAATCCCTATACAAAGTTCAACGTGATTCTCTTCCATTCCCACCCAGGAATCGTTTCCGGTTGTAACAAACTAGATGGAACTTGATGTTCAGCTTTGACTTGCTGACAAACTAAACATCTCGAAACAAACTCTAAGATTTTTTGTTTCATACCATGCCACCAATAAAACTGTCTCAAATCATTATACATTTTAGCACTTCTTGGATGAACAGACATACGACTATTATGAGCCTCGTTCAAAATCAACTGAATCAAATCTGAATTTTTCAGAATACAAATTCGATCTTGAAATCTCAAACAACCATCATTATCAACTCAAAATCCTGAATCAGAATTCAAATCACACTGAGCTCATTTTTCCATCATCTCAGCATCACATTTCTGGGCATCACAAATCTGACGTATAAATATTGGTCTCACTTTCAACTAAGCCAAAATCGAACCATCATTACATAGATTCATCTGAGTACTCATTACTCGTAAAACAAATAAGGACTTTCGGCGTAGAGAGTCAGCAACAACATTAACTTTTCCCGGATGATAGTTAATTACTAAATCATAGTCTTTTATCAATTCTAACCATCTTCGTTGTTGCAAATTCAATTCTTTCTGAGTCATCAGATATTTCAAACTCTTGTGATCAGTATAAATGTGACATTTCTCACCAAATAACTAGTGTCGCCAAATATTTAATACAAATACAATAGCTGTTAATTCAAGATCATGCGTTGGGTAGTTCTTTTCATGCGATTTTAACTGTCTCGAAGCATAGGCTATAACTTTTCCTTTTTGCATCAACACACAGCCTAAACCATTCAAAGATGCATCACTGTTAAGTATGAATTATTTACCCGGTTCAGGTTGAACTAACACTAGTGCTTCTTTTAACAATACTTTCAACTGTTCAAAACTCTGCTCACACTTTTTTGACCACTCAAATTTAACATATTTCTGTAGCAATTTCGTCAACGGAGTCGCAATCATCAGGAAGGCTTTCACAAACCATCAATAATATCCTACTAGTCCCAGAAAACTACAGACTTTAGACACATTTCTCAGAGGTTTCCAATCTAAAATAGCTAAAATCTTACTCGGATAAACTCGCATTCCCACAGCTCATACTATATGTCCTAGAAAACCAACCTCGCGCAACCAGAACTCACATTTACTAAACTTTGCATACAATTGCTTCTCACATAAACTCTGTAACACAATTCTCAAATGCTCGGCATGTTGCGTCTCATCACAAGAATAAATTAAAATATCATTAATAAACACAACGATAAATCGATCTAAATACAGTCTGAATATCCAGTTCATCAAATCCATAAATACTGTAGGAGCATTCGTTAGTCTGAAAGGCATAACTAAAAATTCATAATGTCCATACCTCGTTCTGAAAGTAGTTTTCAGCACATCAGAGTCTTTAACTCATAGCTGATAATAGCCCAATCTCAAATCTATATTAGAAAACATTGTAGCTCCTTTCAACTGATCAAACAAATCATTAATATGTGGCAAAGGATATTTATTCTTTATAGTCACCTTGTTGAATTGTATGTAGTCAATACACATTCTCATAGTTCCATCTTTGGTTTTCACAAACAACACAGGAACACCCCAAGGCTAGAAAATCGGTCATGCAAATCCTCTCTCGGTCAACTCTTGCAATTGAGACTTCAACTCTTTCAATTCTGTTGGTGCCATTTTGTACGAAGCTATTGAGATAGGAGTCATTCTCGACACTAAGTCAATACCAAATTCAACTTCTCGTATTAGAGGTAATCTCGGTAGTTCTTCAGGAAATACATCAGGGAATTGACAAACCACAGGCACAGGTTCAACTTTCTTTTCTGTCACTTTTGTATCTATCACATATGCAAGATACACTTCACACCCTTTTTTCAGATAATTCAAAGCTTTCATTGAAGATATTACAGTCGGTAGCCCATTCAAATCACCAGATTCAATTCAAACTATCTCACCATTCTAGCTTTTCAAATCAGTACTCTTCTGTTTGCAATTCACAATAACATTATGCAGAGTTAGCCAATTCATACCCAGAATTATATCATATTCATCAAAGGGTAGTAGCATCAGATTAGCTGGAAAACAAATATCCCGAAACATCAATGGAAAATTCTTGCACACTTTATCAACCAGAACACACTTGCCTAAGGGTTTTGATACTCTAATTACAAACTCAGTAGACTCAACAGATAGAGTCTTACTAGATACAAAATTCACACACATATGAATGAGTAGATCTTGGATATATCAATGCAATCACATTAGTATCGAAAAGAGTAAAAGTACCAGTAATAACGTTTGGAGATGACACTTCTTTGCAAGCGCGAATAGCGTAAGCTCGGGTAGGTGCTCTCGCCTCAGATCTCACAACTGTATCTGTTGTTCCTCTCTAACTACCATTCACATTTCAGGTGTTTCTGGGTGGTCTACCCCTAGCCGTCATGCTATTCGATCTCACACTCTGAATATTATCTTTCTCAATCAACTCTGGACAATCCTGAATAAAGTGATCTCGTGATCCACATTTATAGTAAGCTCTATTAATATACTTGCCCAAGCATTCCTCGATATGACATGTCCCACACTGTTTACAGTCGGGCTTATTGCTTCTAACACTTCTAACACTTGATTCAATTGAAGTTTGAATTTTAGGACCAGTATTTTGTTTCACTCAATCAACCTTTTTCTTTGAAGGTCCAAACGAAACATTTGAGCGATTTGCTGCATCTTTGAATCTCTTTAATGAAGGTTGATATGGCTTACTCATCAACATTTTTCTTTCATCTCTAGCTTCTAAATCCGCTTTCTTCTTTTCTTTACTAAGCTCTTCAGCTTTGCAGTCTCTTTCAACCAATACTACAAATTCATTCAAATTAAGAATTCCAACCAGAAGTTTAATGTCTTCATTCAATCCTTCGATGAATCGTTTACACATATTAGTTTCTGTCGAAACACATTCTCATGCATACTGGCTCAATCTCACAAATTCCCGTTCGTATTTGGTAACAAACATACGACCCTATTTTAGCTCAAGAAACTCTTTACGTTTCTGATCTATAAACCGTTGACTGATATATTTCTTCCAGAATTTAAATTGAAAGAAATCCCAGGTGATTTTTTCTCTCGAACTATAGATATCAATGTTTTCCACCAATGATGTGTCGTATCTCTCAACAATGAAATAGCATATTTTAAGCATTCATCAGGGGTACACGATAATTCATCAAACACTCTTACTGTATTCTCAAGCCAAAATTCAGCTCGCTCAACATCATCATCAACTGTGGTTCAGATCTCTTTGGCCCCGTACTTTCGAATTTTATCCACAGGAGGCTTACTCAATCGTATCAGATCTGAAATTTGTGGCACTATAGGAACTTGCGAGGGTGGAGGTTGTTGAGCAGTCGAATTTGTTTGAACGAACTCCGTAAACCACTAACTCATCATTTGGAAGAAGGCTTACTTTGGTTCTCTCTCATGACTACTAGCTATTGGCCTAGATTCAGCCAGCACTGTCCCTTGAACGGGAGCAGGCACATTACTCTCAACATCATCAGCAACTGTTAGATCGGGATCCATTTACTATATAAAAACATTTTTAACTGTCAGGAATCATTACACTATCACAAGTATATACATGGCATGTATAGCTAGACTTTTACATGATACATTAGTCCTAGAATTGACTAAATCGTAGCTCTGATACCGACAAAATGTAACACCCCTAACTCGTATCCAACACCAGACTAGGGTTACGATATTACCGATCACACTAAAACTTTTTCGATCATTTCACAACACAAAGTACATCATCGTCATATCATAGTAAATCATACACATATAGTCACTTTATAAGGTCTACGAGACCTTAAACATGCATTAAGAAAAGGTCAAAACTAAACCGAGCACTTATAATTTTTTCCAAAACTTAATATTTTTCAAAGTTATAGAGGTCACATGCCCGTGTGGGCAGGCCGTGTGCCTCACACTGCCTCAGACACACCCGTGTATCCAAGCCGTGTCAAAATAGGGCATACATACTGACTTGTCCACACGGCTAAAGACACGCCCATGTACTTGATACATGCTCGACACTGATTTATTTCACATATCCAGTCACACGCCTGTATGCAAGTCTGACTTGTTTTGAACTACAATCTTAATGGACACGATCGAGCCACATGCTTGTGTGCTCAACCGTGTGGGAAAATATAGGCCATTTGTTTAGCCAATTTGCCACCCAAATTTTGGGTCACCTACATGCTCAATTACCATATCATAAAACATGCATTTAAACCACCATTTCCATCAACTAATATCATAAAGGTCATTCACACAAAGTCACATATACACATACTAACCATCCTTTTCACATATCCAAAACATATACCCAAAATCATCAAACTATTAAGCCATATCACATGGCTAGATACATATATATATATATCAAAACATACCATAATCATTTGACTATACATGCCATATACCAAATATACAACTTTCTAAAGTACCAAAATAAATGGCTGATAGTGTGATTAAGTTGCTGACGATCCCCGGATACGAGCTAGCTTTAATGACACTATAAAACAGAGATAAACTTCAAATAGTAAGCTTTAAAGCTTAGTAAGTTCGTAATATAACACAATTGACTCAACAATTCAAATTCAATATACAAAATTACTAACACCTAATTCAATTCATCGCAATAATCAATTCTCATACATCACAATTCCTCACTTTCATACATAACTATGTATTCAATGTACATGCATTTATCAAAATGCTTAATCTCCCTCATTCCATCATTCATTCACACAACTATCCATTTAACTCAAATACAACTCCACCAACCACATAGGTTATGTATGTACCTATACCATCTTGTATTCAACAACAACATTTACCATTCAATGCTCCAAGCCATTACTCATTCAATTCTCTTTAAACATTCGATGAACTCGCACATTTAGTGTCAAATTATTAGCCGAGGTCACAATATTATCACACACTCAGTGCCAATTTCTTAGTCAAGCTTTAATATCATCGCACACTTAGTGTCTCTATATTAAACTGAATTTAACTAGGTATCACACACACAGTGCTAATCAATATCTTCGAGGCTTTCTTTATTTCGTACACATAATGCCATTTATCTCTTTATCGATCCTATTTACGCACAGTTAGTGCCACGTCTCTCAAATCCACATTTAGCATTATTAATTCATCAATCATATATTCATTCATCACATAACACATGAACACGATTTAAATAATTCGTATTATATATGAACTTACCTCGGACATAAAAACACAATGAAAGTCAATTAATCGAGCACGTTATTCTTACCTCAATCTCAATCCGAATCTCTCTTTTCTTGATCTATACATATTCAAATTTAGCTTATTCATTCACCAAATCTTTCAATTCAATCCAAATACACATATTTAGGATAGTTTACAAAATAACCCTCACATTTACACATTTTGACATTTTAGTCCCTATTTCATAAAATCACAAAATACTCAAAATTTCATTACACCATGCTTAGGCCGATCGATTCTTCCTCGTGTTCATACAAGTCCACATATTTCATTTATTTTTCATTTTAGTCCTCCAATTTTTTATTTTCACAATTTAGCCCAAAATAGTGAAATTCATCAAAAATTCAAAGACAAAATATGTTAATCTATCACATATCTTTCACATTTCATCATCAACTATCACAAAGCGCAACCATTCATCAATGGCACATCTCAAAATCATCATCAAATTCTAAAATTATAGCATGGGCTAGCTAGAGCACAAAGAAACGATCAGAAAAACATAAAAATCATAAAAACCGATCAAAAACACATACCCGATTGATGCTTAGACAATGGTCGAATGTTAAAAGCTCAAACCCTTGGTTTTCTCTTTCAAATTCGGTGGGAGGATGATGATAATGGCTTCCAAATTTCTTTAATTTTAGTTATAATAACTTTAATAATCAAATACCAATTTTAAACTTAATGTATAACATTTAAATTACATTAACTCATGTCCTTAATTGTCCATCCCTACTATCAAGGGTCTAATTACAACATTAGGACTTATTATTTAATAAGCCATGACAATCAAGCACTTTAACAATTAGCACACAACCTTTGCATTTTACTCGATTAAGTCCTTTTTGCAAATTAGGCATACAAACAATAAAATTTTCACACATGCTTAATCACATACTATAAACACCAAAAATAATATTAAAATATTTTTTCGACCTCAGATTTTTGGTCTCAAAACCACTATTCTAACTAGGGTCTAAACTGAGCTGTTACGTAGGCACCCCATGTAATCTCATGATGTGTCATTGAAAGCACCAAAATATATTCTATTCCCTGTAAAATAATAAAAATAACAGTAAAGGGGAAGTATGGTCGAATTCATAGGGATCGGATTATACAAATGCCTGTTTGTCGAAATCCTAGGCAGAATCGTGCCCAAAAAATGTCCGTTCCTGGAACAATAAAAAATGAATTAATAATTTTGATCTGGAATAAAAATAGAATATAATGGGAATTGAAATCGTGAAAGTAAATTGCAAAAATTAAAAGGAAAAATAAAAGAGTTTAAAGAAGAGGGAGTTTCTTATTTGGCGAGATTCTAGCCTCCGGTTGTCTCATCCCGCCTTGGGTTCAATCTTCGGCTTTTAAATGACGTTCCTCTACCCAAGTAAGCCAGTTATAGTGGAAGAGGACGCCTACGACCACCAGTTCCAAGAATTTAGACTTACAAATTTAGGGAACCTGACTCTAGCTTGCAATTGCTTTTGTGGAATCATCTATACTAGATCAACGCTTCTCAATGGCGAATCCCACGCCATTTTGTCTCTTGGGTCCGCCAACCTCTAATGCAGTAAGTTAATCGAACCGACTATGTAACCTTCTTAAAATATACAAAGCGGTTGTTCCTTGCACACATTGAAATGATCACTTTTTAAAGGGACATGGACGGAAGCGTCAGCCCCATATTACGGAGAAGCGATGAATACTTGGTGAGAAAGTAAGTGCGAATTCTAAGCCTCAAGAACCTTTTTGGGGTATTCGACAACCTTCGGCTAGATGGGTTTTAGTGGCTCATGATTGTGGTGGAAAAGAAAATAAATATATAAATGGAGATTTTATTAAAAAGAAATATGAAAAAAACCAAAGACTTATGGGGAGAGTGTTACAAAAAAAGAACAACCCTAATTTGAGTCACTTCATCCCCTATTTATAGTGCTAAGATAGATAGACTAGTCCTACTTAAATTCCTAAAGATAATTACAAATAATTAAAGATAAATAGAGATAAATAAAGAAAATAAATAATCTCTTTAATTATCTTAATATTAATTATCCTAATATAATTAAAATAGAGTTTGATAAAATAAAAATCTCTTCTTTTTGCAATTCAACCCTTCTGTCCTCCATGCTAGCACTTTTGGCACCAATCTTTTCCTTATATCGCACATTAGCCCATTTTGTCTTTAATTTCACACTTTTGGCCTTTAATTTCTCTTCTGCTTCTAATTTAGTCCCTATAAAATAAAATACCATAAAAAGCCCAAATTAGTATAATCATACTCAAAATAAATATGCAATTAGCATATAAAAACATGACGTTCTAGAGTATTATCAAATTCCCCCTACTTAGCCCATGCTTGCCCTCAAGTGTGGTTCCTATCCACTGTGAAAATTAGATCCTGAAAGAAATTTTACTCCAAAGTTTTGTAAAGATTAGTAAAAAAAAATGCATATGAAAAATAAAGAGAACTTCTAAACTTATTTTAAGTAAAACAGAAAATGTACTCAAATTAACGCACAAAAATTAAAATCGTCTTGAATCATTTCATGCTATTTAGGCAAATTACCAAACCTACCAAGACACTCTATTTATTTCCTCTTTTAGTCCCCAATTGTAATTTTATTAGTACTATTTTTTTCTTTTTTTTTCTTTTTTTTTTTTTATTTTTTTATTTTTTAAATTTTCATTTATTAGTATTATTATTTATTTACTTAGGCATATATTGAACCTTTTGACGCGAAGAGAGGTGACAACCCAAGCACCCCACCCCTTACTCATTTTCAACATACTCCTAAAAATTATTTATTTCCGGTTAGAGGAGTTTTACCCATCACGTCACACAACCTTTTGAAGCTAAGTAGAATGATAACCAAGCACCCTACCCCTAACTCAATTAGTCATGTTCGAGCTCAATTAGTCATGTTTACCTATCACGTCACGTAACCTTTTGACGCCAAGTAGAATGACACTCATAACCTTGGTTACTTTTATTAAACAAAATTTACAAACAAAATTTTAATTTTGGAGGTCCTAAGAGAAATAACCAAGTGTCGAAAATAAGTTTTAGTAACCACCTAATGACATGAACATAATTTAGGCATGCAATTGTATTAAGTGTCCACTTTATATTGAACTTGATCAATTTTACAAAAAGCAAGATAGAGTTAACTTATTAATCATAATTATTTTTAGCCTAACAAAAATAAAACAAAGGAGATAAAATCAAATGCATGTAATCATAACTAACTCAAGAGCTAAGAATCATGCATGTAGGTTAAACAGTGGCAAGTCGTGGTAAAATTCTTGGGCATGAAAAGCGATAGAATATTCTTAGAAAAAACTGGACAGAATAGAGCCTCAAGCAGCAAACACAAATGACATCAGAAGACAACATACGAAAAGTATCTCCCCCTACTTAAAACATATTGTCCTCAATGTGGACGCAAAAGAAATAAATAGGTAGAAAAGTTTAGAAAAACTCCCCGTGTAGCTACTGTCGATTGTAGAGGGCTCGGTGGCTTGTGTCGTGGGAGAAATGGAGGAAGAGGAGGCGAGGGAGAGGAGGCAGCGACGGCCGAATTGATGGAGAGGGGTGAGTTTTTGGCTGAAAAGGGGTGTTTGGTTGTAGGTTTAGGGGGTTCTACGACTGGAATAGGGCTATTTGGCTACAAGGATATGATATTCTGGGCTAGAATAGAATCTGGAATAAAAGGGTTGTTTGGTACCGTGGATAGGGCTGTTTGGCTCTAACTTGTCTCCCTTTTCTTAGTATTTTCGTTCCATTTTACCTAGATGGAAGAAGAGAAATTTATTAATAAAATAAATAAAATAAAGGAAATTAAAAAGAAATGAAAATAAAATAATAAAAAACTAAAAAAATAAAAAGAAAAAAAAGAAAAATAATGATTGGGTTGCCTCCCAACAAGCGCTTGTTTAACGTCATTAGCTCGATGACTTAAATGGTTCTACGGTGGCTCAAAATAAATCTTTTTAATCATGTGAGCTTGGAAATTCTCATTTTTTATCACATCCACCATATTTGGGTTTAATCGTCTTTGCGCCTTTTTCATTGGTTTCATATTTTCCTCCAAGTCTAAAAATGTGAATTTGAGATGCGCGAGAAGTAATTTTAATTTTGGATCTGATGCCTGCACAACAGAAGGTAGAAGTTTAGTATCCATAGGAGCCAATAATTTATTAACAGATTCAAAATCATCAAACATCATTTTAGATTTATCTCCATAAGATGACTCAAAAGTTTTTTCTACTAATGAGTTAATTATGTTGACACGGTTTACGTCCAAGACTTCACTTGGGTGGCTAATTGTGCCATAAATGTTAAACTTCATGATCTCTCCATCAAACTCCATTGTGACGGTTCTGCTTCATACATCAATCTTAGTATTTGCGGTACTAAGGAAAGGTCGCCCCAACAAGATGTCTGAAGACCCGGGAGCGTTATCCTCCTCCATTTTTATCACATAAAAATCTGCAGAAAAAATAAGTCCATTGACTTTAACTAATACGTCCTCGAGGAGTCCTTCCGGATGCACAACGGACCTGCCTGCCAATTGAATGTTAACACCTATTTTTGTCAAAAAACTTGCGTTAAGTGATTCATAAATAGAGTATGGCATTACATTTATGGAGGCTCTTAGATCACACATAGCCTTTTTAATTCCCAAATGACCTATTTTGCATGGTATTGCAAACATGCCCCTATCCTTACATTTTGCCGGTATTTTTCACTATAACACTACGGACACATTTTCACCAACATTCACCCTTTCATTACCTGTTAATTTTTGCTTGTTGGTGCAAAGCTCTTTAAGAAATTTAGCGTACCTCGGTATTTGCTTGATGGCATCCAACAACGGTATGTTCATCTCGACATTCCTAAATGTTTCGAGGATTTCCTTATCCTCTTTACCTTTTCGACACTGGTTGAATCGTTCTGGAAATAGAGGTTGAATTTTAGGCAATGGAGGCTTTGGTCAGACCTGTTCGTCTTTCTCAAGTTTTTCTTGGGCGATTTCTTGGGCATGATTCTTGTCGGGAATCGATTCCAGTATCTTACCGCTTCGCAACGTCACTGCATTTGCGTGTTGTCTTGGATTCGATTTTGTTTGTGATGGTAGCTTCCTTTGAGAGTTCAATTTCTCAACTGATATGGTCAATTCTCTTATAGATGCCTTGATTTTCTGTTGAAAATCAAGCATATTAGCTGCTAATTTATTTACCAAAGTTTCTAGAGAATTACCTGAATCTTGTGGCTGCTGTGGAACTCGGTTCTGGTATGGCTGGTTATATTGTGGGTTAGCCCCATAACTTAAGTTAGGGTGATCCATCCTGGGTTGTAGGTATTAGAGGAAGGGTCGTATCGCCTCTGTGGTGGGCCAGGAAAATTTCCCACTACTCCTAAGTGAGCCATAGAGTCATCATACAAACTGGGACATGCATCAGTTTTGTGCTCAGGTGTAGCACATATTCCACATAACCGAGCTGTCTTTGTTTTTTCTACAAAAAGAGTATTCATCATATTAGTAAGTTTATCAAGTCTATCTTCTATGGAAGAATTACTTAGCTGGAGAACCCTTCTAAGGGGTTCAGGGTTAGCTCAGAACTGTTGAGAATTTACAGCCATTATGGAGATTAGGTCCCTTGCTTGTTGGGGGGTCATATTGACCAACGCTCCTCCACTAGCGGCATCTACCATATTCATTTCCATCGGTTTCAAACCTTCATAAAAGTATTGGAGGAGAGATTGTTCTGTTATACCATGTTGTGGGCAGCTCACATACAACTTTTTAAATCACTCCCAATAATCATAAAGAGTCTCTGGTTCTTTCTGCCTTATTCCCACGATTTCTTTCTTAGCTCAGCTGGTCTAGATGCTGGGAAAAACCTGTTAAGAAACAAATGAGATTAATCAGCCCAAGTAGTTATAGATCCAGGGGGTAAATAAAATAACCATTCCCTAGATAAATCTGCTAGGGAAAAAGGGAAAGCGCGTAATTTAATTTGATCCTCGGTTATGCCTTAAGGTTTCATACTCAGACAAACCATATGATATTCCTTCAAATGTTTATGGGGGTTTTCATTTTGTAACCCTCGAAAAGTTGGCAGCAACTAAGTTAACCCTGATTTTAGTTCAAAATTGGTATCCATAGTAGGATATGCAATGCACAGTGGTGGTTGTTCCGTTGGGGCTTCGGCTAGTTGCCGAATCGTTTGAGCCATTGGCTGGGGTGCTAAATTAGGGTTTTCGTTAACCCTAGCGTTAAGCACTCCTTCGGGGGAATCGACTTCTTTTTTTTCGCCTTCAAAAGTTTTAGTAGGGTTTTCGTTAACCCTAGACTCTGCTTCATTATCGATTTTGATTTCTGGCGGTGGATTACTTTGAGTCTCAACCACCGCTGACTACTTTTTCCTTAGCTTTGTTTCCTTGCGATTAGCTTTTACAGTCTTTTCAATCTTCGAGTCAAAGGCAAGAGTGCCTGGAGCAGATCTGGTCATAGAAAACAAAACACAAGATTAGTACGTTACTGATCCCCGGCAACGGCGCCAAAATTTGATGCGTCATTAAAAGCACCAAAATATATCATAATCCTTGTAAAATAATAAAAATAAAAGAAAGGGGAATTAGGGTTGAATCCACAGGGATCGGATTATACAAATGTCTATTTTTGAAATCCTGGGCAGAATCATGCCCAAGAAAACGTGTTCCTGGAAAAATAAAAAAATAGAATTAATAATTTTGATCTGGAATAAAAACAAAATATAATGTGAATTGAAATCGTGAAAGTAAATTGCGAAAATTAAAAGGAAAAATAAAAGAGTTTAAAGAAGAGGGAGTTTCTTATTTAGCGAGATTCTAGCCTCCGGTTGTCTCATCCCGCCTTGGGTTCAATCTTCGGCTTTTAGATGACCTTCCTCTACCCAAGTAAGCTAGTTATAGTGGAAGAGGACGCCAACGACCACTAGCTCCAAGAATTTAGACTTACAAATTTAGGGAACCTGACTCTAGCTTGCAATCGCTTTTGTGGAATCATCTATACTAGATCAATGCTTCTCAATGGCAAATCCCACGCCATTTTGTCTCTTGGGTCCACCAACCTCTGACACAGTAAGTTAATCGAACCGATTGTGTAACCTCCTCAAAATATACAAAGCGGTCGTTCCTTGCACAAGTTGAAAAGATCACTTTTTAAAGGGACATGGACGGAAACGTCAGCCCCGTATTGCGGAGAAGAGATGAATACTTGGTGAGAAAGTTAAGTGCAATTCTCAGCCTCAAGAACCTTTTTGGGGTATTCGTCAACCTTCGGCTAGATGGGTTTTAGTCGCTCATGGTTGTGGTGGAAAAGAAAATAAATATACAAATGGAGATTTTATTAAAAAGAAATATGAAAGAACAAAGACTTATGGGGAAAGTGTTACAGAAAAAGATCAACCCTAATTTGAGTCACTTCATCCCCTATTCATAGTGCTAAGATAGATAGACTAGTCCTACTTAAATTCCTAAAGATAATTACAAATAATTAAAGATAAATAGAGATAAATAAAGAAAATAAATAATCCTCTATAATTATCTTAATATTAATTATCCTAATATAATTAAAATAGAGTTTGATAACATAAAAATCTCTTCTTTTTGCAATTCAACCCTTCTGTCATCCATGCTAGCACTTTTGGCACCAATTTTTCCTTATATCACACATTGGCCCATTTTGTCTTTAATTTCAGACTTTTGGCCTTTAATTTCTCTTCTGGTTCTAATTTAGTCCCTATAAAATAAAATACCATAAAAAGCCCAAATATAAATATGCAATTAGCACATAAAAACATGACGTTCTAGAGTATTATCATCTTACAACCTCAGCAATGTACAAGTTAGCCAACTTATCAAGTGGGTAATCAACATGTACCGGTATAAAGTGAGCCAATTTTGTTAATCTATCAATGACAACCCACACAGCATCTTTCCTTTTCGAGTCAGAGGTAACCCCATTATCCATCGTAATTCACCACACTTCCACTCGGGAACCATCACCGGTTGAAGTAATCCCGAAGGTACTTAATGCTCGACTTTCACTTGTTGATAGATCAAACACTTAGTAACAAACTCGGAGATATCTCTTTTCATACCCGGCCGCCAATACAACTTCTTCAAATAATTATACATTTTTGTGCTGCCTGGATGTACTAACAAGAAACCATTATGTGCTTCATGTAAAATTTTTCGGATCAACTCATAATCTTTAGGTACACAAACTCTATCATGAAACATCAAACAATCTTCTGAACCAATCCAAAAATTAGAGTTATTTCTCGATTCGCACTGAGCTCTCTTAACTTGCATTTCACTATCATTCTTTTGAGCTTCACATATCTGCTGAAGAAATAATGGTCTAGCCCTCAACTCGACCAATATAGCACCATCATCAAACAACGCTAAAATCGTACTCATATATCTCAAATCATATAAGGATTTTCTACTCAAGGCATCTGCAACCACATTCGCTTTCCCCGGGTGGTAATCGATTACTAGCTCATAATCCTTCAGTAATTCGAGCCACCGTCATTGTCGCAAATTCAAATCCTTTAGGTTCATCAAGTACTTCAAACTTTTGTGATCGGTAAAGATTCGACATTTCTCACCATACAAGTAATGATTCAAAATCTTCAAAGCAAAAACGATCACAGCCAACTCCAAATTGTGATTTGGATAATTCTTTTCATGCGGTTTTAGCTGTCTCGAGGCATAAGCTACTAATTTTCCCTCTAGCATCAGTACACAACCAAGACCATTCATTGATGCATCACAGTAGATTACAAACTCCTTCCCCAACTCTGGTTGTACTAAAACTGATGCTTCAGTCAACAAAGCTTTCATTTTCTTAAAACTATGTCAACACTTCTCAGTCCATTCAAACTTAACATCTTTATGTAACAGTCTCGTTATCGGTGTAGCAATTATGGAGAACCCTTTAACGAACCATCTATAGTAATCCACTAAACCCAAAAGCTCCTAATCTCTGACACATTCCTCAGCGGTTTCCACTCCACAATAGTCGAGATCTTACTCGGATCAACTCTAATGCCATCACCTGACACAATGTGTCCTAAGAATTTGAACTCTCGGAGTCAAAACTCACTTTTGCTAAATTTAGCATACAACTGCTTGTCTCTTAGAGTCTACAAAATAGTTCTCAGGTGCTCTGCATGCTCACTCTCGTCCTGGGAATAAATTATTATGTCGTCGATAAAAACAACTACAAACTTATCCAAATATGGTCGGAAGATACGGTTCATTAAATTCATAAAGATCGCAAGAGCATTCGTTAAGCCCAATGGCATGACAAGGAACTCATAATGGCAATACCTCGTCTGAAATGCAGTTGTCGGCACATCTTGCCCCTTAACCCTCAACTGGTAATAGCCAGATCTCAAGTCTATCTTAGAGAACACCGTGGCTCCCTTCAATTGGTCGAACAAATCATCAATCCTTGGAAAAGGATACTTATTCTTCACTGTCACCTTGTTAAGTTTTTTGTAGTCTATACAAAATCTCATCGACCCGTATTTCTTCTTCACAAAAAGTATCGGAGCACCCCACGGTGAATAGCTCGGTCTTGTAAAACCCTTATCTGTTAACTCTTACAACTGAACCTTCAACTCTTTTTACTCTAACGGTGCCATCCTATACGGGGCAACCGAAATAGGTGCTATACTCGGAACTAACTTGATGCCAAAATTGACCTCTCTAATTGAAGGTAATCCAAGTAACTCTTATGTAAACACATTCAGATACTCGCACACCACGGACATTAATTCAATCTTTACCTCTGCCACTTGAATATTCAACACAAAGGTGAGATAGGACTCATACCCTTTTCTCATGTATTTCTCAGCTACCATTGACAAAATTACTACGGGCAAATTGTCCGATTTACCTGATTCAACTCGAATGACATCTCAGTTCAAAAAACTTACTACCACAGTTTACTAAAACATTATGAGTAGTTGATAAACCGTAAAAGTAACATATTTTAACCCCATATTTAGTATGCTTTTGGATGATTTAGCCCTTGATTTATGTAAAAAGGTGCTTTTAATCCTTTCTTTTCATGTTTATACTTAGGAAAGCATCCGAGGATAAAAGGAATGCAAAACGGGCTTAAAATGGAGTAATTGGGCTTTAGCAATCAATCAACATGGCCTAGTCCAAAGCCCACACAACCGTGCCTCGCCAATTACCTAAAGCATGGCCTCAACTATGTAACACACGATCGTGCAGCATCTATTGATCAATGGACGTACCTGGTGATCTACATGGCCATGCCCAACCACGATTTACACAGGCGTGTGCCATGGCCGTGCCCCTACCGCGGGAGAGAGCAATTTCACTTGGATTTGGATGCTTGAAGCCAAAGAAACATACTCCTCAATCTACTCCAACACCCTAATAGTAATTCTACTTGAAGGAGATACTTAAGAGCCAAGTATAGCATCCCAAAGCCTATATAAACAACCCAAGGCAAACATTAAAGAGGAGCTTTTTTGCAGAGGCTTTTGCCGAAGCTTTCATTTTTTAGGGAATCATTTGAAGATAGACAGTTGATCCATCTCAAGAAGCTGGAACTCCATTCAAGATGGAGGATCTCTCCTTCAAATCCTTCAGGGGGTTTTAGGGATTTCTTATGTTTTGTTTATTCTTTACTCTTGAGATGTTTTCATATTTAGTTATGAACTAAACCCCTCAGATACCTGAAGGGATGAAACATGTAATGGATTTTGTTATTTGATTTCTAAATTATATGATAAGTACATAGTTTGTTCTTAATTATGTTGCTTAAATCAATCTGATGTGCTTAGGTGGAGGAGGAATAGACCCTACCTAAGAGTAGATCTAGCATAATTGAGTGGAGTTGATCGGGCTCCTAGAGATAGGGTTACGAGATTTTGCCAGATTAGGGTGAAACCTAATATGGGAATCTATTGATTGATTTACTGCTTCCTTAGGGGGTTATTATAAGAGAACGAGAGTTCCACTAATTAACCTAAGGTTAGACATTATTCGCCTCGAGAGAGGGTTTAAAATAGGTTAGGGAGTCTCACGGATCAAGCTAAGCAAAGAAATCATATGGTTTGGGGAATAAATAATAAGTGAAGTCATAGGTGGATTCTTCTTGAGGGTATCGTCTTTATCAACTGAGTTTTCCTAAAGTCTTTCTCCAATTCAATCTTTTGTCTTTGCATTTAGTCTAAGTATTTTGTTAGTTTAATAATCCAATCACTCCATATTTTAGGCTAAATAATAGAAAGAAAGTGAGTAGTAGTACTTTTAGGTTCCCTTGGGTTCGATAAGATATTCTTGCCTGAGCTATACCACTATTCGATAGATGCACTTGCCTCTATCGTTGTCGCAGTCAGTCTATAGGTTCGATCACTCTTTTATAAATATTAAAACTCGACTGTTTGACACGATCAAGTTTTTGGCGCCGTTGCCGGGGACTCCTAAAATATTAAGAAAGCTCTATTTCTGTTACTTTAGCCATTATCTTTATTTTTAAATTTCTCTCATTTTTATACATATATTTTTGTTTTTTTAAAATTTCTTTTTTCATTTTCATAGTAGGTACCTCTAGTTTATGACTAGAAAAAATCCGAGAGGACCATTAGAATACGAAAGTGACATTGAAGCTACCGCTCGCAGAAATTGCAGAGAAATTAGACGAGCCCTAGACTATCAAAGAGAAGAACAGTAAAGATCCAATCCTACTGAAGGGATGGACGAGAACAACCCACCAAATGTGCAAGAATAGAATGCTCCGTGTACTATGTATGATTATGCTAAACCTAATTTGACAGGAGCAGAATCTAGTATTGTTAGGCCCGCTATAGCTGCTAATAATTTTGAATTAAAGCCTAACACAATACAAATGATTCAACAATTTGTTCAATTTGATGGTTTGCAGGATGAGGATCCAAACACTCATATATCTAATTTTTTAGAATTCTATGATGCCTTCAAAATAAATAGCATTTTGACGATGCCATACGTCTTCGGATACTTCCTTTTTCATTAAGGAACAAAGCAAAGTAGTGGTTGAACTTGTTACCACGAGGGTCAATCACCACATGGGATCAAATGACCGAAAAATTTCTTTTAAAATATTTTCCACCAGCCAAAATGGCTAAATTTAGGAATGACATATCTTCTTTTGTGCAGAATGACGTAGAAACATTATATGATGCGTGGGAAAGATACAAGGATCTCCTAAGGAGATGCCCACACCACGGATTACTTTTGTGGCTTCAAGTCCAAACTTTTTACAATGGTGTGAATTCTCCAACTAGGCAAATGATTGATTCATCAGCCGGTGGAACTTTGAACAACAAAACTCCTGAAACGGCTTACGATTTTATTGAGGAGATGTCATTGAACACCTACCAATGGCAAATTACAAGGGCTAAACTGACAAAATCAGCCAGAGTTTTTAACATAGATGCAGTGACAATGCTGTCGACACAGGTGGAGTTAATGAATAAAAAGCTTGATAATTTATGTTCTTCACAGGTACATCCAGTCATGCAATGCGAAGCGAGTGGGAATGTGGCAAATTCTGAGTACCCACCTTACCAACCAGGAGCAGAAAACTAGAAGACAAACTATATAGGTAACAATTTCAGATCTAATAATAATCCTTATAGTAACACTTACAATTCAGGATTAGAGGAACCACCCAAATTTTTCGTGGGGAGGACAAGGAAATCAAAGGCAGCAACCTCCTCCAAATTACCAAAATCAACCTTATCCACCAGAAAAGAAACCGAGTCTTGAAGAGATGCTAAAAAAGTTCATGGTAGACACAGATGCCCGTCTCCAAAGAACTGATACAACACTTGATAACCAAGAAATATCGATCAAAGAAATCAAGGAAAAAGTCGGGGAAATCACTAGGTCAGTGGGACATCTCACAAAGCTTGTTTCAGAACGTCAACAGGGACGTCTACCAAGCAACACAGAAATAAACACAAAAGAACAAATACAAGCCATCACATCTCAAGAGGGTACAAAGGTAGACAAGCCCACCTCAGTACAAGAAACCAAGGAAGAAAAGGGTAAAATAGAGGTAGCACAAGAAAAACGGTAATTAAAGAGTACCAACCTCAAATACCTTATCCCGAAGCATTGAAAAGAGATGATTCAGAGGAACAATTTGGTAAATTTCTAAAACTTTTAAAGAAATTACACATTAACTTGCCTCTTCTTGAAGCTCCTTTTTAGATGCCCAACTCAAGGAGATTTTTAAGGCAGCTCTTAACTAACAAACGTAAAATAGATGAAGAGCACCATGTGGAACTTAACGCAACATGCTCAACAATGCTACAAAACTGATTACCACAAAAATTAAAAGATCTAGGGAGTTTTACGATTCCATGTTTAATTGGTAGTTTAACTATTGATAATGCGTTAGCTGATTTAGGGGCAAGTATAAATGTCATGCCTTATGCACTGTTTAAAGGACTAGGTCTAGGGAAGCCCAAAAAAACTAGGATGAGTATCCAACTAGCTGATAAAACTGTTAGAATTCCTAGGGGCATTATTGAAGACATTTTAGTAAAAATCAATAAATTCATTTTCCCAATAGATTTTGTTGTTTTAGACATGGATGAGGAAAATTCAATCCCTTTAATTTTAGGAAGACCTTTTCTTGTAACTACCAAGACTAAAATTGATGTTGCCACAAGAGAACTCATACTTCATGTAGGAGATGAATCAATCAATCTTCAAGCTCTCGACTCAGCCAAAACAACAGAAGATGAAGGTAAGAAAGTCGTTTCAATAGATAATCAAATTATTCAAACTTTATCGCAGGACACATCACAAAACATCAAAACTGAGCCAACACAAAATCGTACGATCAACAATTTAGAAGAGCAGAAGATACACACCAAATAAAAGCCGGATCCACACAAAGTAAAACCTAAGGAACCACCAAAAGAGCTCATATGGACATCAAATCACTTTAAAATAGAAAATCAAATGCTGTTAGATAAAGCCGATCCTTACATCAGTTCAATCAACTGAAGAAAAGGTACTCCTTCAGGTACACGATGTTTTCCCTCACGAAATAGTTGAGGTAAGCAATCCAATGTTCGGCAATTTCAAGGTAAACTCTTCTCGACCTAAACTTTGTTATGCAAATAAAACTGTCAGTAAGAGGGAAAATATTCAAACCTTTAAACCTCCCTAAAATCTTCAAGGTCTAGGACAGTCTAGCTTAAGACTATAAACCAGCGCTTCTCAAGAGGCAACCCGAGTACTAACACTTTTTATCTTTAAAAATTTTTGTTTCTTTTCTTTCCTTTTCTCTTCTCTCTCCACATCTAAAACAAAGATGCAGGTTTCCACGCTACACGGCCTTACACACGGCCGTGCCCGTGGCCATGTGGACCACCAGAACCACCACATCGACAGAGCGAGCCGCAAGTCACCCAACCACCCCCAAAATCACAGATCCAACCACTCACAAAGACGGCAAAAAAAATAGCACGACCGTGCATCACAACCATGCTAAGACATTGACTTATTAAGCACGGGTAGACCACGCCCGTGCAGTCCATCCGTGCTCACATCCTGGACTTTTAGGAACGGGCGTGCAACCCAACAAAAATGGGCGTGGAGGAACAACACACCCCACAACACACCGTGCGATGCGGTAGTGTGAATAGACACACCCTCAAGACACGTGCATGGGAACGTGCATTTGAAATCTATTTAAATCCCCACAGCCCTTCCTCTTTTTCCCATCTTTTTTCTTATTCCTTCTTTCTCTTTTCTTTCAAATTTTTCTTCCTATTCATAAAAAAGGTCCAAGACTCTTGAGCAACACAAAGATCATGCCGAAGAAACGTAAGCATCGTATCCTCAAAAGAGACCTCAACATGAGTTCATGCCGGAAGCTTCACTTAATTGACATGCCAAGGGTTTCCAAACCTTTTAGTTCTATTTTTCTTTTCTTGTCTCCTTTATATTCCTTATCTATACTTCTTTTCTACTTAATTTAATTTATTTCATATTAGTTTCTTGGTTTTAGGTTCTAAAGGCTGCTAGGGAATCACACACCGCAGCCTTCGAGGTCACACCCACTTCGCAAAGCATCCAACAATAAGGACTCCTTAGTCCATTAGTCTTTTCTTTCAATTTCAGTTTTCTTCTTAGTCTCCTTCTTTTTATTTCCTTAATCTTTAAATATATTATTAGTATAATATTATTATTTCTCTAGATCTCTTGGCTATATCTTCATAGGCTACCTAATTTCTTCATCTAGCAAAGTGCTTTTCGGTAGCCACTCCACCAGGCCCATAGAAAACACCACCACTGCGACAAAAAACTCTAGGATCATCCAGATTTCTCTTTTTGATTTGGCATCTAATTAACATTATCTATCTTTGTACATTGAGGGCAATGTACATCTTAAGTGTGGGGGTAATAGTGCCTAACTTTTTGCATAATTCTCAAAACCCTGAAATTAGTCTTGATCTTAAGTATTTTTCTCATATTACTAATTAGGATAAAATTTCTAATGATTCATGATTTTTGTCAATATGTTTTAGTATAAGTCTTAGTTAATTGTGCATTGATAATTAAATTTGAAGAATACTAGAGAATTGTAACACCCCAAACTAGACCCAAAACCCTACGGTCGAATTCAGAATGCTACAAGGAAATATGTTTGAAAAGAATTTGATTTAATGGGTGAAAACACGTTTTGAGTTTAAAATATTTACTTAGTTTATAAAAGAACGAAAACTTTGAAGGTCGTGTGTAGTTTAAAACATTGTACATTTGGAAATTTCAAGAGAAATCTAGTTATTTAAAATATTCAGGTTAAAAACTCAAGTTTAATCTTTAAGTTGTAAGTTGTTTCCAAAATCGTTCCCAGTTTTTAATCGATAATCAATCTAACTAACAATAAAGGAAAATCCCCAAATATTTAAATGGCCTTATTACATTAAAAAGAAATTAACCCAAAAGCAACTAAGAATTTAAGTGTAAAAAACATTAAAACAACTTATGCATGGCCACCACGAATCTACTCCAGCCCAGTCCATGTATCACACATCACCTGCATTGTTTAAGAAAATAGGGTGACTCGAACAAACTCAGTGTGAAATTATTTCACATGTTTCCCAAATGGGCTTGGCCCAAACCACATAATCCACATACCACACATGATGATGCAAAAATGTTAACCAACCCATCCTAATTTCCACCCTCTACACACCCCCTGTATCCTGCCATTACACATCAGGGGATTACTAAATCGACCCTCAATCTGCTATACACCTCTTTGGCAGTCAAGCTGCTCAAAGCTAATATAACGTGGCCTAGCCACCGATCACCATGTGACCAAATATATTGTGGCCTAGCCACCGATCACCATGTGACCAAATATGTCGTGGCCTAGCCACCGATCACTATGTGACCAAATCTCGATATCCATAATGCAACCCATGGTCATCATCAAACCACGATAAAGCACAAAGCAAGCATCATTCCCTCTATGTGGCATATAGCCGACATCAAGTCATGATATGGCACATAGCCAATCACCACCACGTACATAAATGTACACCCGGTCCTTCATTTTGCATATACATCCCAATCCCATGCATGTGCAACATGCTATAATGATATGATAGAATAATGCATGGACATATTAGGTAGACATACAACATGCTCACAAATATCCACAGTAATCAACCACAACCACACCTTAGATAGAGTACTAACCTGGTTACCGAGATACCCCATTAAGGGTAACAAATCCACCACAACCACTGTACCAGTTATCGCACGCATAACACATATAATTAATTGACTAATCATAGAAACAACGAATTAACCACACACCTGATAACCTGAAGCACTAGACTCTCGATTTCCCTAGCGTCCTCACTCGAAGAGACTACAGCGATCTACTTGTCTCTTTTCGATACTGGCCCACACCCCGGTGGCCAATCCCGAACACCATAAACCGAATGTTTCTTGAATTTAGGGGTAGGGACAACCCCTTTCTCTCCTTGGCTGGTATTCGGCTCCATGAAACAAAGTCTTGGTCAGAAAACCCGGTTAACATATTAAATCCAATAATAGCGACGACCGTGAAATACTAAGAATAGAATACTCCTTCTCAAACCGATGTAACTCCTGGAGGTCTACACTCAAACTAAAAGATCGTCAAAGTACCTACATAACCCATATTAAATCCAGCCTAACATCTTGTGGTCCAAACAAAGTGGCCTTTGACCGAATGAAAGTTATAATCCCCCCTACCTTGATTAATCGAAACGAACGGATCCCTACTACTCCTCACCACGCTGGCTACAACAAAGAAACAAGAATCAAGCTCTTCACATGTTCGGCCAACACTTAAGAACAAAGTTAGGCTTTTGGTTATAGAAAATCAAAGAGAGAAAAGAGAAAATTCATGGAGAAGAGGACCCCCTTACCGCTATCACCAAGAACCGATTGAGAGGAGTTGATAGGAGATGAGTGATGGCACCCTCTCTAGAGATTATCAGCCGAAAGAGCCACCACCCGAAGGGAGGATTCGAGTTGGATAGAATGGGGACCGAAAACTTCAGAGATGGAAAGGAAGACAAGGTTCAGCCCTAGAGAGTAAGTAGGAAAGAAGGGAAAACAAAGAGGTTGCAAAAGAAGGGTGTGATGTTTGTAATTGAAATGTTTTGGAGAAAGAGTAGAGAGAAAAAGAAGATAGAGCAAGAATGCATAAATGGTCACCTCAGTTTCGGCTTGTGAACCTAAGAAAAAGGAGAAAAGAAATGAATGGCTTTTTGACTAACACCTCATGGCAAATAGACTAAAGAAGAGAAAAAAAAACAACAAAACAAATGCATCCACCCCCAAGCTACAAGCACACCTAAATTCGGCACCTAAAACCCACCCTAAACCAACCGAATGCCTAGCCACCCTATCACCCACAAAAATTCAGCTAACACACTCTCTCACCTCACCCCAACTCCTTCCCTTAATTCTCTCCTTAAACCCCTCACTTCCACTATTTCAAATTAGTTTGAATAATTCAAACTCCATGCATCACTCTCCACCACCCATTCAAAAACTTTGACCAAGTCTCCCCTCAAAGTTTGCTTGCCGTCCAACACTTCCCTCTTCTTGACGTAAAAATGCGAAATAAAACAAGGCTACCTGCTGCTGGCATGACTCAAACCTCTCTCCCCCCTTGACATCCTTTGTGACGCAACACTTCCCCCTTGTTCCTAGGCGTTACCCTTGCCACTTCACCACTTCTTTTCTTGTGTCTTACACTCCACATAAACACCCTTAAGGCCTATCTCCCCTAGCTCCCTCCTGAAGGCTCTAAACCAAAAATTTACCTAAGGTCCAAACTTAGCTTCAAGATTTCCCGAGACCCCCAAACACATACAAACAACATATAGAGCACACTACCACATACATGTAACTTAGAAAGAAATACAAGACCCCTAAACCCCGGATGTTACAGTTCTACCCCCTTAAAAATAATTTTGACCTCAAAATTACCTGATCAAAATAAATGAGGGTATTGTTGTCGCATAGCTTCTTCGACTCTCATGAAGCTTCTTCTGAACCATGGTTACGCCACAATACTTTAACTAGAGGAACTAATTTCTTTCGAAGTACCTTCACATCTCGCTTCAGAATCTGAATCGTTTCTTCTTCGTAGGACAAATCAGGTTTCAACTCAACTTCCTCAACTGGCACTTCGTGAGATGGATCTGATCGATAACAACATAGCATTGATACGTGGAACACATTATGCATCTGCTTCAATTCTAACGGCAACTCCAACTGGTAAACCACCAGTCCAACTAGCCTCAAAACCCTATAAGGTCCTATAAACCTGGGACTCAGTTTACCCTTGCATCCAAATCTCATCACCTTCTTCCATGGCAAAACTTTTAGGAACACACTATCACCAACAACAAATTCTATCTCTTTCCGCTTAAGATCCGCATACGACTTCTATCTGTCAGATGCCTTTTTCAACTGTGCTCGGATTACCTTAACCTTTTCCTCTGATTCTGCCACTATCTCTGGACCCAAAACATAATGTTCACCCAGTTCTATCCAACACGTAGGAGTGCGACACTTCCATCCATACAACGCTTCATACGGTGCCATCCGAATACTTGCTTGCAATCGTTGCATTACCTTAACCTTTTCCTTCCACTATCTCAAACTCCGCCAAAGGCAAGAATTCCTCAACGCTTCATACCCATCCGAAGTCGATAACGCAAACCTCTCAACATATCTTCTAACACCTGAATTACCCTTTCAGACTGGCCGTCCGACTGTGGATGAATTGCCGTGCTAAAGTCCAACCTGGTACCCAAAGCCTGATACAACACCCTCTAAAATCTCGACGTAAATCTAGGATCCCTATCCGATATGATCGACATCGGCACTCCATGCAATCTCACAATTTCTGCTACGTACAGCTTCGCTAATTTCTGCAGAGAGTAATCAACCCGAACTGGTATGAAATGCGCAGACTTTGTCAATCGATCCACAACCACCCACACCGAGTCCTTCTTAGTAGGCGTAAAGGAAAGTCCACTCACGAAATCTATTGTAATCCTCTCCCACTTCCATAGCGGAATCTTTATTTGTTGCAGCAACCCTGAAGGTACTTGATGTTTTGCTTTGACCTGCTGACATGTCAAGCACTTCCCCACAAATTCTGTAACTTCTCGCTTCAATCTAGGCCACCAAAACTGTTCCCGTAGATCCTTATACAACTTACTTCCTCTAGGATGCATAATGTAAGGGCTACTATGTGAATCTCGAAGAATCATCTGCCTCAGTTCTACATCCTTCGGCATACACACCCTACCACAGAAACACAGAACTCTGTCACCTTTTACACTATAATCCTCTAACTCCCCGCTCTGAACTTGCTGAAGTCGAGTACTTAAAATCTCATCCGCCAATTGTTTCTCCTTTACCTGACTTAACCACGTCGGCTTTACCTGCAGTTCTACTAACAAACTCCCATCGTCGTAGAGACTAAGATGTTTGAACATAGCCCTCAGATCCGATACAACCTTTTGGCTTAATGCATCCGCCACCACATTTGCTTTACCCGGATGATACTCAATCGAATAGTCGTAATCCTTTAATAGCTCCACCCACCTTCGTTGTCCAAAGTTTAGCTCCTTCTGAGTCAACAGATACTTCAGGCTCTTGTGGTCCATGCAGATCACTGACTTCTCTCAGTATAGATAGTGCCTCCACACTTTTAAAGCAAAAACTACTGCTGCCAATTCTAGATCGTGCGTCGGATAATTAACTTCATGCGGTCTCAGCTGTCGAGACACATAAGCAACCATCTTCCCTTCCTGCATCAGTACACAACCTAATCTCATGTGAGAAGCACCACAGTACACCACAAAATCTTTTCTCGCCATAAGCTGAATCAAAACTGAGGCTTCTGTCAAAACTCTCTTTAGCTTCTCGAAGCTCTCCTACTACTTATCCGACCACACAAAAGGTACCTCCTTTCTCAACAGCTTAGTCAAAGGTGCCGCTATCAAAGAAAAACCCTCGACAAACCTCCTATAGTACCCTTCTAGCCTCAAGAAACTGTGAATTTTACTACCGACTTAGGTGGTTTCCACTCTAGTACTGCCTCAACCTTCCGGGATCCAACCTTATTCCTTCCGCGGATACCACGTGACCCAGAAAAGCAACTTCACTCAACCAAAATTCTCACTTGCTAAACTTGGCGTACAGCTTCTTTTCCCTTAAAATTTGCAGCACCACCCGTAGATATGCATCATGTTCTTCCTCCGACTTTGAATACACCAGGATGTCGTCTATGAATACCACGATGAATTGATCCAAGTAAGGTTGGAAAACCTGATTCATCATGTCCATAAATGCAGTCGACGCGTTAGTCAACTCAAACAGCATTACCAGGAATTTATAGTGCCCGTATCGAGTTTAAAACACCGTCTTATGGATATCAGCGTCCTTCACCTTAAGCTGGTGATATCCCGACCTCAAATCTATCTTTGAAAAGACCGCAGCTCCTTTGAACTGGTCAAACAAGTTGTCTACCCTCGGCAGCGGGTACTTGTTCTTGATCGACAGTTTATTCAACTGGCGGTAATCTATGCACATACGCATAGACCCATCTTTCTTCTTCACGAACAACATCGATGCTTCCCCACGAAGACACACTGGGTCAAATAAACCCGCGATCTAGCAACTCTTTGATTTGGGCCTTCAGCTCAACCAACTCCTTTGGTGCCATCCTATAAGGAGCGATGGACACCGTGCCATTCACGCAATGGTCAATTCCAAATTCCATCTCCCGATCCGGAGGTAACCTTGGGAGTTCCTCTGGAAAAACATCCACAAATTCCTTGACTGTCCTAACCTCCCCACAGCTGCCTCCTTAGCATCGAAGGCACTAACAAACATCAGAAAAGTCAAGCACCCCTTATTCACCATCTTCACCGCCTTAGGAGTAGACACCATGTTAGACAGGTAGTCTCTTCTCTCACCTATCACCACAACTTCATAACTCTCGAGAGTCCTTATCGACATGCACTTAGTAGTACAGTCCAGGTTCACACGATCTCTTACTAACAAATCCATCCCTAGAATCAGGTCAAATTTCTGGAACGGCAGCTCCATCAAGTCAGCTGGGAATACCACCCCCTGAACCTCTAAAGGCACGTCTCTAAAGAGTTTATCGACTACCACAGATTGCCCTAAAGGACTAAGTACAGTCATCTTCCTACAGACAGTCTCAGAGTTCACATTCAAGGTTCCAGACACCATGATAGCAATATACGAATGCGTTGACCCAACATCAATTAAAGCAGTAAAGGGTAATCCATAAATATGGAACGTACCCGTGATAACATCTGGTACGTCCCCCTCCTCACGACGTCTGGCTGCATACACTAACCCTGGCTGCCTTGCATCTAAGCTCCCAGCACCTCTACCCGGTGCTCCACGACCTCTGCCAAAACCATTTCCTCCACGATTCGACCTCTTGACATCTGTAGAACCACCCTTTCCGACTGCATATGCCCTTGACCTACTGTTGAGCCCTATCTGCATTCTAAGGACAATTCCTCACAAAGTGAGTCTTAGACCCACACCTGAAACACTCCCTAATCCTTCCCCAGCACTCACCTACATGCATCCTCCCACACTGAGCACATGGACAGACTTAATTCCCAGCAGCCAGCATAATAGTACGAGTAAAATTATCCACCCTAGGCTTTTTCTGGAAACCCCCCGAAGATCCTAACGATCCAAAACCCCTCTTGTTCTGGCCTCTGTCTTTATCTCTATTCTGCCTTTCAGCTTGCTTAACTTCCTCGACGATCTGAGATTTCTCCACCAAAGTGGCAAAGTCCCTCTCACGTTGAGGAGCTATCAACACCCGCAGTTTATCTCGAAGCCCATCTTCAAACATCACGCAGCCAGTGTCGTAGCAACAATCCTCCGCATACCGACTTAACCTCGTGAATTTCGCCTCATATTCCGCTACTGACTTACCCCTTTACACCAGATTCAAGAACGCCTTCCTCTGTGTATCCACGTAACTAGCTCCAACGTACTTCCCCTCAAACTTTACCCTGAAGTAATTCCAATCTACTTGGTTCGCTGGAGTGCCCTCTTTGATGGTAAGCCACCATTGATAGGCCTCATCCCGTAGTAAAGACACAACACCTTTCAGCTTTTCCTCAGCATTTCAGTGCAAATCATCCATGATCCTCTCGATTGCCTCCAACCAATACTCTGCCGCATTTGGAGCCACCCTCGAGACACCTCTGAATATCTCAGCTCCATTCGCTCGAAGTCTCTCAGAAATAGACTTTCTGGCCTCGGTACCCACATTCACCCCCGTAACTCTTTCCAAAACTCGTAGCATAGCCTGAGATACTGCGTCATCTCCACCCGTCTGATCTTGAAACTCCGCTTCTATCGCCGGCGGTGTCCTTTCATTCCCTGATCCATGACCAGACCCAATTGGTTTTGATATTGACATTCTGCCCCTACCACGTCCACACGTATTACGACCTCGTCCTCTGGAACTCATATTTATCGTAGCGTTAATCTATTTAAGAAATTTTATGCATTATTTATTGTTCCACTGATTACCCACAAGCAATTTTATGTAAAGACATTTGATAGTAGTTCTTTCGGTCATTCAAAGTTTTTGTCTCAAGTCCTCCACCCTAACTCAGAAAATCTCATTCATTCATCAATACTATCCGCTACACACGTTCACCACTTTGAACATTTTCGTCTGTTCCCAACCCAGGGGTATTTTCGTAATTTATCCTATAGGGGTATTTTGGTAATTTTCCAAATCAAGGGTATCTTGTAATTTTGCAAAATAGGGGTATTTTGGTATTTTTACAAAATAGGGGTATTTTGGTAAAAATTGAGGGTAGTATGGTAATTTTATAAACTGGGGGTATTTTAGTAATTTTCACAAATCAGAGTACTTCGGTAATTTTGCAAATCGGGGTAATTTGATTGTTTTGCAAAACCGAGTGTTTGGTCCCTTTCGAGTTTTATTTATAGATTTGGCCTGTTAACGAGTCCTCACGGTTAAGGTGAACAATCACTGCGAACCAGGTAGGATTCCAGAAAAGAGGAGGTGAGTCGCTAAGACTGCTTAAATACCAAGCTCATTTGGAATCCATGCTAGACATGCACATGCTTGTTACCACACCTGAACTCCACGACTTATTCTCGGGTTTGGTGAAATAAGTTAAGTCTTATGAAATTTAGTGTTGGGGTAAGCTAATCCTAGAGTTCAATAGTTCATAACTTACTAATCTATGATCCCAAATCACCCTTCACCTTACATATAAATCATGCAACGGTTTGAAGTACTTACCTGGGGACATCGGGTCGGAGACTCAGGTGCCATGCCAAAAAACCTGAACAGCTTGTGAAAATACAAGTTTTAGTAAAACCCACCTTCGAAAGATGTTTTGGGCCCAAAAGCCCTCAAAGTCGAGTTTTGAACCGG
Organism: Gossypium rotundifolium; assembly: GCA_025506655.1. Lineage (NCBI taxonomy): Eukaryota > Viridiplantae > Streptophyta > Magnoliopsida > Malvales > Malvaceae > Gossypium > Gossypium rotundifolium. Next base: position 68,289,077 of record CP106731.1, on the reverse strand, counting down.
GCTCCGATACCAAACTGTAACACCCCAAACCCAACCCAAAACACCATGACCGAATTCGGAATGCTACAAAGAAATATGTTTGGAAAGAATTTGATTTAATGGGTGAAAACACGTTTTGAGTTTAAAATATTTACTTAGTTTATAAAAGAACGAAAACTTTAAAGGTCATGTGTAGTTTAAAACATTGTACGTTTGGAAATTTCAAGAGAAATCGAGTTATTTAAAATATTTAGGTTAAAAACTCAAGTTTAATCTTTAAGTTGTAAGTTGTTTCCAAAATCGTTCACAGTTTTTAATCGATAATCAATCTAACTCACAATAAAGTAAAAATCCCCAAATATTTAAATGGCCTTATTGAATTAAAAAGAAATTAACCCAAAAGTAACTAAAATTTAAGTGCATAAAACATTAAAACAACTTCTGTATGGCCACCACGAATCTACTCCAACCCGGTCCATATATCACACATCACCTGCATTGTTTAAGAAAATAGGGTGAGTCGAACAGACTCAGTGCAATTATTTCACATGTTTCCCAGATGGGCTTGGCCCAAACCACACAATCCACATACCACACATGATGATGCAAAAATGTTACCCAACCCATCTTAATATCCATCCTCTACACACCCCCGTATCCTGCCATTACACACCAGGGGATTAATAAATCGACCCTCCATCCGCTATACACCTCTTTGGCAGTCAAGCTACTCAAAGCTAATATAACGTTCCCTAGCCACCGATCACCATGTGGCCAAATATATCGTGGCCTAGCCACCGATCACCATGTGACCAAATATGTCGTGGCCTAGCCACCGATCACTATATGACCAAATCTCGATATCCACGATGTGACCCATGGTCATCATCAAACCACGATGAAGCACAAAGCAAGCATCATTCCCTCGATGTGGCACATAGCTGGCATCTAGTCGTGATATGGCACATAGCCAATCACCACCATGTACATAAATGTACACCTGGTCCTTCATTTCGCATATATATCCCAATCCTATGCATGTGCAACATGCTATAATGATATGATAGAATAATGCATGGACATATTAAGTAGACATACAACATGCTCACAAATATCCACAGTAATCAACCACAACCACACCTTAGATAGAGTACTAACCTGGTTACCGAGATACCCCATTAAGTGTAACAAATCCACCACAACCACTATACCGGTTATCCCATGCATAACACATATAATTAATTGACTAATCATAGAAACAGGAAATTAACCACACACCTGATAACCCGAAGCACTAGACTCTCGATTTCCCTAACGTCCTCACTCGAAGAGACTATAGCGATCTGCTTGTCTCTTTTCGATGCTGGCCCACACCTTGGTGGCCAATCCCGAACCGTAGAAATCGAACGTTTCTTGAACTTAGGGGTAGGGACAACCCCTTTCTCTTCTTGGCTGATATTCGCTCCATGAAACAAAGTCTTGGTCAAAAGTCCCGGTTAACACATTAAATCCAATAATAGCGACGACCGTGAAATACTAAGAATAGAATACTCCTTACCGAAACTGACAGAACCCGGGAGGTCTACACTCAAACTAAAAGATCGTCAAAGTACCTACATAACCCATATTAGATTCGGCCTAACATCTTGTGGTCCAAACAAAGTGGCCTTTGACCGAATGAAAGTTATAATCCCCCTACCTTGATTAATCAAAACCAACGGATCCATACTACTCCTCACCACGCCGGCTACAATAAAGAAATAAGAATCAAGCTCTTCACATGTTCGGCCAACACTTAAGAACAAAGTTAGGCTTTTTGGTTACGACAAATTAAAGAGAGAAAAGAGAAAATTCATGGAGAAGAGGACCCCCTTACCGCTATCACCAAGAACCGATTGAGAGGAGTTGATAGGAGATGAGTGACGGCACTCCTTCTAGAGATTATCAACCGAAAGAGCCACCACCCGAAAGAGTATTTGGCTTAGAACGAATGGGGACCGAAAACTTCAAAGATGGAAAAGAAGACAAGGTTCGGCCCTAAAGAGTAAGTAGGAAAGAAGGGAAAACAAAGAGGTTGCAAAAGAAGGGTGTGATGTTTGCAATTGAAATGTTTTGGAGAAAGAGTAGAGAGAAAAAGAAAATGGAGTAAGAATGCATAAATGGTCACCTCAGTTTCGACTTGTGAACCTAAAAAAAGGAGAAAAGAAATGAATGGCTTTTTGACTAACACCTCACGGCAAAGAGACTAAAGAAGAGAAAAAAAAAACAAAACAAATGCATCCACCCCTAAGCTACAAGCACACCTAAATTCGGCACCTAAAACCCCCTAAACCAACCGAATGCCTAGCCACCCTATCACCCACAAAAATTCAGCTAACACACTCTCTCAACTCACCCCCGCTCCTTCCCTAATTCTCTCCTTAAACCCCTCACTTCCACTACTTCAAATTAGTTTGAATAATTCAAACTCCATGCATCACTCTCCACCACCCATTCAAAAACATTGACCAAGTTTCCCCCCAAAACACTTCCCTCTTCCTGATGCAAAAATGCAAAATAAAACAAGGCTACGCTGCAGCTGGCGTGATTTGAACCTCTCTCCCCGCTTGACACCCCTTGTGACGCAACACTTCCCCCTTGCTCCTAGGCGTTACCCTTGCCACTTCACCACTTCTTTTCTTACGTCTTACACTCCACATAAACATCCTTAAGGCCTATCTCCCCTAACTCTCCCCTAAAGGCTCTAAACCAAAAATTTACCTAAGGTCCAAGCTTAGCCTCAAGATTTCCCGAGACCCCCAAACACATATGAACAGCATGTAGAGCACACTACCACATACATGTAACTTAGAAAGAAATACAAGACCCCTAAACCCTGGATGTTACAAGACTTCGAGCATGATAAGTCTACTTTCTAAAAATTAAAATTAATAGGTTGTTGAACCTAATTTGAGTATCACCTTGAAGTTCAAAATTTATAAGGATTAACGTCAAAACACCCATAATTTTTTTTGTGATATTTTGAGCCTTATAGAGCATATATTCTTTTTCATGCTCACTATATTGATTATGAGTGTGTCATCTTTGAACTGTTATTCTAAAACTTGCCTCGTTTATACATGTCGAGACCATATTAATGATTTGATATAATGAGATGATAAAGGCACCTAGGTTTTAACCTATTCACTCCACTAAAATGCCTTCCTACAAATTAACCCTTAGTGAACCCCGTTGAATCCTAACAAAATTTTTTTTATTCACTCACCCACTAATATTAAAAAAAATCCCTTTGTATTTGTTATCAACATTCCTTTGACTACCCCTCTATCGAGAATTGATTTGATCAACTGCTGAATTAGGTTATTTTAATCACCAAAGTTCCTTCTATTATGTTTATTTTAGTTTATTCTTAAAAAAAATCCAAGTATATTCGATATTAGTAGTATAATAAAAGAGCTTAGAGCATTTAAAATTCCAATTTTAAAGAAAAATCTCAGATTAAAGTATTTTCAAAATTTGAGTGATGAAAATACTCTTATTATAGAGTAAATTATCAATAGTAGATATTGTTAGTTTTCATTCGATTTAAATATTCATATTTAGTTCATTATTTCTAGATTAGGTAATTAGTCAATTCAATTATTTCTAGATTAGGTAATTAGTCAATTCAATCTCGATTATAACCTCTAATTCAGCCTTTATCCACACCTTTTAACCCAAGCCCCATTACAACCCTAATTAAAGACCTTTTAATTTGTGTATGATCTCATATACAGTGGTGGAGATTTGATTTTCAAGCAAATCTATGGGATTAACTTTTCAAGTTCGACTTAGAGTACTTATTCTTGAACCTTAAACACCTTTGAGTGATTTGAGTGAATCTTTTGTGAGGATGTCAATCCTTGTCGGCTTTGAATTAAAGGTAATCACTTAGATAAGGGGAGATACCTATGTTTTCATGCTATAAAGGTATGACTTATCATAATTGAATCTTTAGGGTTCTTTGAGTTGAATTATCCATGTATAAATTATATATGAATTATGATGAGACATTGTCGATAGGAATTATGAATTATGGAAAGTTCGTTTTAATTGTAAAGTTGAGAATTTTGCTTGAGGACAAGCAAAAGCTTAAGTGTGGGGGTATTTGATAAACTATAAAAGTAACATATTTTAACCACATATTTAGTATGCTTTTGGATGATTTAGCCCTTGATTTATGTAAAAAGGTGCTTTTAATCCTTTCTTTTCATGTTTATACTCAAGAAAGCACCCGAGGATAAAAAGAACACAAAACGGGCTTAAAATGAAGTAATTGGGCTTTAGCAAGCAAACAACACGGCCTGGCCCAAAGCCCACATGACCGTGCCTCACCAATTACCTAGAGCACGGCCACAACTACGTAACACACGGCTGTGCAGCATCCATTGATCACACGGACATGCCTGGTGATCTACATAGCCGTGCCCAAATTGATGGACCTGAAGCACGGCCTGAATCTTGACTCACACGGCCGTGCCCTGAACAACAGAATCGAGACACGGCCCAACCATGATTTACACTGGCGTGTGACATGGTCGTGCCCCTACAGTAGGAGAGAGCAATTTCACTTGGATTTGGATTCTTGAAGCCAAAGAAGCATACTCCTAAGTCTACTCAAACACCCTAATAGTAATTCCACTTGAAGGAGATACTTAGGAGCCAAGTATAGCATCCCAAAGCCTATACAAACAACCCAAGGCAGACATTAAAGAGGAGCTTTTTAGCAGAGGCTTTTGTCGAAGCTTTCATTTTTTAGGGAATCACTTGAAGATAGCTAGTTGATCCATCTCAAGAAGCCAAAACTCCATTCAAGACGGAGGATCTCTTCTTCAATTTCTTTAAGGGTTTTGGGATTTCTTATGTTTTTTTTATTCTTTACTCTTGAGGTGTTTTTGTATTTAGTTATGAACTAAACCCCTCAAATACCTGAAGGGGATGAAACCTATGATGGATTTTATTATTTGATTCCTGAATTATATGATAAGTACTTGGTTTGTTCTTAATTATGTTGCTTAATTCAATCTGATGTGCTTAGGTGGAGGAGGAATAAACCCTACCTAGGAGTAGATCTAGCATAATTGAGTGGAGTTGATCGGGTGCCTAGAGATAGGGTTACGAGATTTTACCAGATTAGGGTAAAACCTAATATAACTGCTTCCTTAGGGGGTTATTATAAGAGAACAAGAGTTCCACTAATTAACCTAAGTTTAGACGTTATTCACCTTGAGAGAGGGTTTAACATATGTTAGGGAGTCTCACGGATCAAGCTAAGCAAAAAAATCATATGGTTTGGGGAATAAATAATAAGTGAAGTCATAGGTGGATTCTTTCTGAGGGTATCGTCTTTATCAACTGAGTTTTTTCCTAAAGTCTTTCTCTAATTCAATCTTTTGTATTTGTATTTAGTTTAAGTATTTCATTAGTTTAATATCCAATCACCCCATATTTTAGGCTAAATAATAGTAAGAAAGTGAGTAGTAGTACTTTTAGGTTCCTTTGGGTTCGATAAGATATTCATGCCTGAGCTATACCACTGTTCGATAGGTACACTTGCCTCTATCATTGTCGCAGTCAATCTACAGGTTCGATCACTCTTGTATAAATATTAAAACTCGACTGTTTGACACGATCAGTAGTCAACCAAATCATGTCAAGAATTGGGTCAAATTCATGAGATTTACCACAAAATAATGACCTCTAATTGTCAAAGGACAATTCCTACACACTTTGTCAACTAGCACATATTTGCCTAAAGGGCTTGACACTTTTATCACAATTTCTATAGACTCAACAATCATACTCATGCTAGACACCAATTTCATGCAAATATAAGAATGGGTAGACCCTAGATCAATCAAAGCAACAACAGAGATACCATGAAGGGAAAAATATTCGTTATCATATCTGAAGATGATGCCTCTTCGCGAGCGCGAATGGCATAGTCCTTGCAAGTGCTCTACCCTCTACTCTCACAGCAGGGTCTCTAAGCGCACCTCTACTACTAGTCCCACTTCTCGGGTTCCTTTATGGTCCACCCCTCAAAGGTACATTACTCTCTCTTACTTCTTCTTTTTTGTCTTTCTCATCCCTTTCAAGACAGTTCCGAATGAAGTGGTCGAGTGAACCACACATGTAGCAAGTTTGATTATTTCCCCAACACTCCCCAGTATGTTGTCTACCATGATTTGAACACTCTAATTTATTTGACTTTGCATTGCCCACGCTTTCCATAGAGGTGGCTTGAACTCTCGAGCCCAAATATGCATTACCTCGATCTCGGTGTGAATACCTAGCTGAAGTAATCGTCCGAGGGTTCATTTCCTTAGACCTCATTGATTGAGTTTGGAATGATTTACTCATTGGCCTCTTCCATGCATCTCGAGCCTGAATCATAGCTTTTATCTTTTCCTTATTCAACTCTTTAGCCTTGTAAGCTCTATCGACCAACACCATGTATTCTTTCAATTCTAAGATCCCAACTAGCAATCTGATATCCTCATTCAGACCATCTTCAAACCTCTTGCACATAATAGCTTCCATAGACACACACTCTTGAGCATACTTACTGAGCCTAACAAATTCGTGCTCATACTCTGCCACAGTCATCTTACCTTGCTTTAATTCAAGAAACTCTTTACGTTTCTGGTCAACAAATCGCTGACTTATGTACTTTTTTTAGAACTATTCTTGGAAGATGTCCCATGTCACATGCTCCCTCAGTACTATAGATGTCAGCGTTTTCCACCAACGATATGCCAAGTCCCTTAGCAATGACACAACACATTTTAAGCTCTCATCGGGTGTGTAAGAGAGTTCATCGAATACCCGCATAGAGTTCTCAAGCTAGAACTCTGCTCTCTCAGTGTCATCATCTATGTTGGCTCTAAATTCCTCGGCCCCTTGTTTTCAAATCTTATCGACCAGGGCTTTGGTCATTCTTACCAAATCTATACCTTGAGGAGCCACGGGGACTGGCTGGGGTTAGGTGGAGGTGAAAGAGGTTGAACATTAGGGTTCGCTCGTACAAACTCAGTGTACTAATTACTCATCATGTGGAGAAAGGCTTTCGAGCCTCTTCTCCTTGACCCAAAGTCTCGGGTTTACTTTTTATAGGCACGGTCCCTTACGTGGGAGCCAGTGCATAACTAGTAACTTTATCAGCAGTAGCGTGGTCGGGATCCATTTACTATATGAAATCACAATTTTAAAATTGTCAGGAGTCACCACACTATCAATATACCTATGACATGTATATCTAGACTCTCACACACACTATGCTAATCTGAGAACTGACTAAACCATAGCTCTGATACCATTAAATGTAACATCCCTTACCTATATTCAACGCCGAAATAAGGCACGAGGCATTATTAGGCTTATATACAAGCAATTATGCTATACCGAGACATGACTTTCCACCCCAATTTAAAACTTTTCACAACACCTCTTAAACAAGCCTACGAGGTCTAAATCACACTTTAGGAGTGGTTCAGGATCAAATTGAACTCTTTTAAAACTCTATAGAAAAACTTAGAAAATTTTCACTAAACAGTCCACACGCCCGTGTGGAAAAAGGGACACGCCCGTGCGACATATCATATACCCATGTTCCACACCCGTGGGGAATTATTTATCAATTCAAACCTATAGGGGTTTTTACACAGCCAGACACACGCTTATGTCCCTAGCCCGTGTCCCTCACACTGCCTCGACGGGCTCGTGTGCAAAAACCTTGGCATTCTATTTTTGACGTCATCATCCCATAAATGCCACACTGCCAGGACAAATGCCTGTGTCCTTCGACTGTGTGGCGAATTAAATTCCTAATTTCAAGTCTGCTGATAGTGTGGGTGATCCTTTACTTATCTCCGTATCCCGAGCTAGCTCTTTGACACTATAAAATAAGGAAAAAGAAAAGGGAGTAAGATTTAAGCTTAGTAAGTCTATATGTAAACAATAAGCATTATACCATATGCTAATCAATCAAAAAAATTACATACTACATAAGAACAATTCATATTCTCATAATCATGCTTACTCATCTCAACTCTTACTACATCCCAACCACATATCATATACATTGCTCACATTTACTTGTATTTATGCCCTACACTTATCACCACAAACCACATGTGATTCCACTTAGACAAATCTCTCGATGAACCCTTCGGAATGATACAAGGTACTCGATGGTTTCGCATACAGCCCACCATTAATCAATAATAGGGTGGTATCACACACAGCCCACTAATAATAATAGTTACGGTGGTATCGCACACAACCCACCAAAATGATAATAATTACGATGGTATCACACATAGCCCATCTTTAATAAATAACAAGGTGGTATCGCACACAGCCCATCAAAATTTACATATTATGGATATTCATCCGTAAAGGTTCATCTGAGAGTTTTCACATTTTCTAATATTTCAATAATTCTCACCAATAATCAATTACATCCAAAAAAAATGCATTAATAGTTAAAACATACGTAATAGGGGTGTATCATTTACACATAAACTTACCTCGATGCAAGAAATGTTAATTTGTGGCTTAGTCCGAAACATTGCCTTTTCCCAGATCAAGGTTGTTTCCGCGTTCTTCTTGATCTATATTAATAAAATTTACTCACTTAATCACTACATAAATAAAAACACTTCAAAATTTCTACTTTGGCAAAAAAGACTGTTTTGCCCTTATACTTGGCAAAATTACGATTTTTGCCCTAGGCTCGTAAATCATTTTTCATCACATTTCCTCATTAAGCAAGCCTAGATGAACATTTATTACTCTTATAAAAATTCATAATACCAATCATTTCATGGATTTACTACTCAATTTACAACGTTTCCAAATAGGTCCTTTTAGGTGTTTTTAGAGAAACACCTTTCACAAAAGTTGTTTATTTAACAACCATAATTCATTTTCTTCCCTAAAAACTACACAAAAAACATAAGCACTCACATGGAAATTCCCAAAACTTTCAATCATTTTGCAAAATAGTCCCCTCTTTAGCTAGCTTAAGCTTTAGGGTTTCCAAAAGTACAAATATTATCAAGAAAGACCTCAAAAATCACTAACTTGCTAGAGGATAGCTTGGCTGAAAGTTTGAGCTTCAAAACCCCTATTTCTTGCTTGAATTTTCGGTGGGAACAAGAAATTAAAATTGTAAAAGATGATAACTTCTTTATTTCCTCTTATTTTATTCATTAATCACCTAACACTACCAACTTTGATTAAATTAAGCTTCTTGTCCCCCCTATGGCTGGCTATTACCTTTAAAAAGGCCAAATTACACATTTAAAACCTCCCATTAAGATTCTATAGCTATATGACACCTCTAGCTTGTAAAATGAAACTTTTACACTTTATGCGATTTAGTCCTTTTTCGTAATTAAACATGAAATCACCAAAACTAATGCACCAAAATTTTCATGCACCCATATAATCATGATATAACACATAAAATTATTAAAAATAATTTCTCTAGTCTCAGATTAGTAGTTTCGAAACCACTATTCTGACTAGCCCTAAAATCGGGCTGTTACAGAGGGATTTTAAATTATTTCAAAGGTATTTTTTCTAGATTTTAATGAGATCCCAAAACATTTTAAAATTCAGCCCCAATTTTTGCCACTATGGGTGGTGGTGTGTGTGCCTATGTGCAAGAAAGGGGGTTATTTTGTTTCTTAGGTCTAGCCCATATTTTTCCAACATTAAATTGTGTTTTGAACCCTCCTAATCAGCCTTTAATCACATGTTAATTAGAGAGAGACATTCTTGATCAATTAGCCAATCGAATTCCATAAATCGTGAAGCATAAGTACAATTAAGGATAACTAATTTGTTATTTAGACATAGTTGTTAGGTAAAGGTTTTAAATTGATTAAATGAATGAATTTAATCAATAATTAGCTACTGATTTTCCAGTATATTATTGAATTAGGTGCTGACCCAAACACCCCAAATCATCCGTAAAGGCGAAGAACAATTGTACATATGGTTCGCATCGATACGATGTAAGGAATCTAACTAGTTTGGATTCATAAAATAGTTATAATTTCAACGATTGGTTTGAACTCATAAGTGGGTGTTTGGGGTATGGTTTAATGGTAAATTAATTGAATTTATACTGAATTTTGGTTTAGTTTTGTTTAAGGAGTTATTAAGGAAAATTGGAAGATTCGCTAGTGTGCTGCGAGGAAGCGAAAAATAAGGTGTGGATCCTAAACTCATAAAATTGTTTGAAAATGTTAAATATGATTCTATATTTGATAAATTATCTTACTGATTGGATTGTCTTAATAGCCAAATTATTGATTTTGTAAGTGGTCGAACTAGGTATGTTTCGAGCCTTAAAAGATTAATATGTTGGAAAATTACTAGTTTAATAGTATGAATGTTGGATTGAGTTTGTAATTGCATATGAGTTATGAGATATGAAAACATTTGACTGAATGATATAATGTGTTGAGATATTAAGGTTATGTATGATTTAAATGCATGAGATATATGATATATTGTGTACTAAAAAAGGGTATTCTTTATGCACAATGAAAATCTGTAATGTATGTGAATTTGAATGATATTGATTGATACCAACACAATGGTAATGTAATAGTCTGGTTTACACCTTATTCGGAACAGTAGTTTCTAGACCACAAATCTAATTCTGAATAATATTTTAATATTATTTTATGTGCTTTTGATATGTGTTTAAACATGTGCTAAATTTCTGTGTATTAATTCATTCGTCTGTATGCTTAATTGGACAAAAGGACTAAATCGCATAAAGTTTAAAAGTGGCTTTTCATTTGATTAAGTGATTAATTGATGTGGCTTTTGTTTGTAAGGGCCTTATGAGGCAATTTTCCTATTATTTATGATAGTGAACGGTTATAGTCCATAATAACCTTGAAAATTATGTTTTGTAATTTTATAATATAAGGTTAAAATTGGAAATTGTTTATTAATGAATTATGATAAGATTAAGCACGGAAATGGCCATTATTTTCATGCATTCATCCACCGAAAACACAAAGAAAAGAAAATTTTTGAATTTGTGCATATTCGGCTACTTACAAGCCAAATTCAAGGTATGTTTTTAGTCGGTTTTCGATAATTTCTACGTTTTTGCAATCGTTGCTTTGTCTACTACAAAGCCCATGCTTTAATTTTTCATATTGATGATGATTGTGAGATGAGATTTGGATGAACTCATATGTTTTATGATGATTTATGGTGTTAATTGAAAGATTTGTGCTAGCTGAACATACTTTGTTCTTGAATTTTTGATGAATTTAGTTAATTAGGGCTAAATTGAGAAAATAGTAACTTGAAGGACTAAATTGAAAATTTGATGGAAAATATGGGCTTGTATGAGGTGTATGAATGATCGGCTAAGCATGGTTAAATGATGATTTTGTGAATTTGATGTTTTGAGAAAAATAGACTAAATTGATAAATTGTGCAAATGTGAGGGTTAATTTGTAAATAACCCTAAATATATGTGTTTGGCTTAAATTGAATGAGTTGGTGAATAAAAGGGTTAATTTTGAATATGTTTAGATCAAGAATCGAGGAAAACAGATTTAGATCGTGAGAAAGTGAAAGTAATCGAGTAGTCGTTTCCGTTTCAATAAATCGAATTTAAGGTAAGTCATTATGCAAATAAATGTATATGTATTGAATTGTGCATATTCAAATGACTAGTGTTGAAAGTGAATGTTTATGAGATGTTATGTATATGAATTCCAAGATAAGATCGATATAGTGATAATGTCTGAAAAGTCTCGTACGAACATAGGAATAGATAGGATTAGCTATGTCATGACATAGGTATTTGTTCTGTTTATTCATGTAAGACCACGTCTGGGATGCTGGTGTTGATTTTAGATTTTCATGTAAGACCACATCTGGGACGTTGGCATCAATATGATCTTTACGTGTAAGACCATGTCTAGGACATCGGCATCGAATTGATTCGTGTAAGACCCTGTCTGGGACAGTGGCATCGATATCTGAGTGCATGTAAGACCTCGTCTAGGATGTTGGCATTGTACTAGTATTTTGAGCTTTCTAAGTACCCTATTAGGTTCCTATTGGTTCAACAGGCAAGTCTGTGTTACAAATGGCTAAGTGAATTGTAAATCCGTTTCAGGTACGTTGAATTATACAATAAGTGTGTATATAAGGTAAGTATCTATATGATCTTATTATGATTATGTATATATTAGAACAATACTATGGTATGTGAAAGTATGCATGAAAGAGCTTTGTATATATATGATTCTTGAATTTATGAATGTGGCAAATATGGCCAAGAATATGGATCAAAGCATATATGTGAGAAATTTGTTATGAATATGAATTGTTCCAATGTTTCTATACGCTTTACATACTAAGTTTATTCGTATATGACTTACTAAGATTTTGGAAAGCTTACTTTGTGTGTATTCTATCTATTTTATAGATCGTCAAAGCTACTATAGGCTCGGGGACTATCGAGGATTGTTCTCACACTACTCAACTTATTTTGGTACATTTTGGAAATGTATATAGCTAGATAAGGCATGTATAGGCTAGTTATTTGGATAATTATGAGATGTGAACTTAGCCATGAGATTTGGCTAGTTATGTATTAGTTATATGCTTTGGTGATTATGATATATGTGGTGTATGTTTTGGTATGGTTGGGTAGTATATGAAATGGTTGATATTTGATAAGTATATGGATGGCGTTATGAACATATATGTTTAACTAGGGAATGAACTCATGAAAGGTAAGTATGGATGAATTTATGCTTGTGTTTATATGAGAGTTAGTCTTGTAAGTTTGGTATGAATGGAATTGGTGTTGAATGTAGAGATTAGATGGTTATCTTGGCATGTTCATGGTTGTTAAATGTGCACAGATTGTTTTGATATTGGCTTGTAGGTTTGACCTTAATGTGGGTGGCATAATGGCCTTGCAAATGGCCTATTTTGCCACACGATTTTGGCACACGGGCGTGCCTATTGACCGTGGGACTAAGTCAGTAGCAAATTAAGAGTACACAGCCTTGACACATGGACATGCCTTGTACCTGTGTGGTTTAGTTAGGTTTAACCATAGCCAAAGTCCACGGGAGTGCTTGGTGGCCAGGTCAAAATCGACCACGGCCAAGGTACACGGGCGTGCTCGGTGGCCATGGAGTTAAGTCAGTTTCGACCAGGGGCGAGACACATGGGCGTGTCTAGCAGCCGTAGGAGGCACACGGCCTGCCCACACGGTGTGTAACCACTAAAACATAGAAAAGTTTTAAATTTCCAATAATTTCTATGTGTTTTGGTTTAGTCTCGACCCTATTTCTAAGTATGTTTTAGGTCTCGATGACCTACAAAGGGGACATTGTGTTTGTAATTGATGAGATACTTGATGAATTGTCTGATTAAGTTTTTGATCTGTCAGGTAACGCTCTTAACCCTAATCTGACGATGGATAGGGGATAGGGGTGTTATAGGTAATTTAAAAGATTGGAACATTGTTTCCATTTACTGAAAGTATGTGATTATTGAGAACATGCTGAGCATGTCATATGAATGTGAAAAGTATTAAGATATGATTATGTGTTAGATTGTGTGACATATTGCATATGCATTGGGTTGGGATTTTGTGGTTGACGGAGGAGTTCCATGGAGTACCGATGGCATATTAAGTTCTCATTATTTGTAGTTAGTGCACTACACCTGGAGTACTGAGGGGAATGGCCATTTATCACATTTTTACTAGGAGCTTGTCTGCATTTTTACTGGCACCTTGTCTTCATTTTTACTAGCATAATTTTTTGTATACTATTATTGGTGGTTTTAACCACAACAAGCTTAAGCCCATAATGTTTGGAAGTTTAGATAACGAGTTTTAGGGAACTCGTGGTGTGTAGTGGATGGTATGGGTAGGAACCTTTTTGCATTTCATCATGCTCACGATATATTTGAATGTTATTGATTTATGCTACATATTGTGTTGTGTTGTGTTCTATTGAATGGTATCGAAATTAATGATTGTTACTCGAATGAATGATGACTCGTGCTCATACACCATTTGAAATCAATTTGATAACGGTTACGTAATGATATGAAATTCCTATTATGGTTCTACTTTTTTCTATTGATGCTAATATGTTTCACTGTATTTGATGTTTTTGTCCCTTTAAATAATTGTTCGACTCACACTGAGCTTTTTATAAGCTCACCCCTATAGCTTTTCATAAGCTCACCCTCTTTAAATTCCTATTATGGCTTGGTAACTTTTCTTCTAGGATTTCTACATGCATGGATTACTCAAGCATAATAATCAGGTAATGCATGATATCGGGCTTAAGTCAAAATTTGATTTTGTTCCCTAGTTTTCGTTGCATTTCAAAGGAACCATTTTTAAAAAACAAATCGATAAGGCAACTAAGTTTCCAAAATGACTTGAAAAATAGTTTTTTCACTGCATTAGTTTAACATTGAGTTTTTTTTTTTAAAAAAAGAGCGATAAGCAACCGGTTTCTCTAAAACAACATTATCAACAATAAAATGAATCCTATGTATACATGACCTAATGAATCAATGCTTCTAAGCTAACTCAAAGTACAACTGCGATTTTCTCTAAAATGAGTTTATTTAAGGTCTTCAAAAGTAACGTAAGTTAGCTTAGCCATTTCGGTGACTAATGTAGCCATCTCAATCTAGTCATAATGTCTAAGCCGAGATTGGGAGGTTATGATAAACCATAAAAGTAACATATTTTAATCCCACATTTAGTATGCTTTTTGATGGTTTAGCCCTTAATTTATATAAAAGGTGCTTGTAATCCTTTCTTTTCATGTCATATACTCAGGAAAGCACCCGAGGATAAAAAGAACACAAAACAGGCTTAAAACGGAGTAATTGGGCCTTAGCAAGAAATCAACACGGCCTGGCACAAAGCCTGCACGACCGTGTCTCGCCAATTACCTTGAGCACGACCTAACTCATGAGTTACATGGCTGTGCATCATCTCATTACCACACACGGGCGTGTTAAGCGTGCCACAACCGTGCACAAAATGATAAAATCAAGGCATGACCCAACCCTAAATTACACGGGCATGTGCCATGGGCGTGCCCCTGTCGCAGGAATGAGCAATTTCACTCGGAATTTGATGCTTGAAGCCAAAGAAACATACTCCTAAGTCTACTTAAACACCCTAATAGTAATTCTACTTGAAAGAGGTACTTAGGAGCCAAGTAAAGCATCTCAAAAGCCTATATAAATAACCCAAGGCAGACATTGAAGAAGGGGGTTTTTGGCAGATGCTTTTGCCAAGCTTTCATCTTTTAGGGAATCACTTGAAGATAGCTAGTTGATCCATCACAAGAGGCTGAAACTCTATTCAAGACGGAGGATCTCTCCTTCAATTCCTTCAGGGAGTTTTAGGGATTTTTTATGTTTTGTTTTATCTTTTCTCTTGAGATGTTTTCTTATTTAGTTATGAACTAAACCCTTTAGATACCTGAAGGGAATGAAACCTATGATGTATTTTGTTATTTGATTGCTAAATTATATGATAAGTACTTAGTTTGTTCTTAATTATGTTGCTTAATTTAATCTGATGTGCTTAGGTGGAGGAGGAATAGACCCTACCTATAACACCCTAAACCCGGCCTAGAAGTTAGGCCCGAATCTAGAATGTCACATTAAAGGCGCACTTCAAAGTGATTTACTATTTAACCATTTAAGGCCCAAAAGCCCAAAACAAAAGTTTATTTCAAAGACCATATTAACACTTTAATAATTTTATGAAATTTCTTAAGTGGGTAGTTGAAACAATAATAATAACCCAAAACATAAATTCAATTAGGAGTTACAAGGTCTTGTTACAATCCAATGAAAAAAACAAAGTCTTTAAAATAAGATCATTTGAATAAATTAAAACATTTGAACAGCTTGTAGTGTGGCCATCTCTGAGTCCTCTCCCACGTCGAGCCATCTATTTAGGATTACCTGAAACATTAAAATTAAGGGTGTGAGTTTCGAAACTCAGTATGTAATACCCTTGGCAATCAAATCACATACAAATATTCATATTGGGCCTAAGCCTTATCGAAATCGGTGGTCTTGGGCCTTAGCCCACAATGAACTCATATCATATCATAACGCATCATATACATACAAGATAATGCAAAACCCACCCCAAAATCCATCCGCTACACACATCATTTCCCTTTCAGCCTTATGACTCCCGTGGGGAATTCTAGCTCGACCCACCCCTCCGCTACCCACCAAGGGTAGCCCGGTTGTGGTACTACTGAACGTTGCAGCAAAGCTGCTAATCACATATTGGGCTTAAGGCCTCCAGTGGATCCATACCATACGGCCATGCGATCCTCAAATCTTCCTCCGTACCATAATTCCCACCCATATGCATCCTAAGCAGAATATCATATGAATGCATCAAACACACAAGTAACATCTATAAGCTTATGTTCGCCATGTAGGGGTATTTTCGTCATTTCACTACCTATGGGTATTTTCGTAATTCTACCCTATAGGGGTATTTTTTGTAATTTTTCAAAATAAGGATATTTTGGTAATTTCACAAATTAAGCGTATTTTGGTAATTTTGTAATCTGAGGGTATTTTGGTAATTTCACAAAATTGGGTATTTCGATAACTTCGCAAATAGGGGGTATTTTGGTAATTTTCTAAAATAGGTGTATTTTGGTACTTTCGCAAAATAAGGGTATTTTGGTAATTTTACAAATCAAGGGTACTTCAGTAATTTTACAAATCGAGGGTATTTTAATAATTCTGCTAATCAAGGGTATTTTGGTAATTTCACAAACTAAGGGTATTTTGGTAATTTCACAAATTAAAGGTATTTCAGTAATTTTACAAATCAGGGGTATTTTGGTAATTTCACAAATTAGGGTATTTTGTTAATTTCACAAACTGAGGGTATTTCGATAATTTCATAAACTAGGGGTATTTCGTCCTTTTCGAGTTTTAGCTATGAACTTTGGCCCATCAATAAGTCCTCGCGGCTAAAGTGAACAGACACTACTCACCAGGTAAGATTCCACAAAAGAGGAGGTGGGCCACTAGGGCCGCTTAAGTACCAAGCTCTCCCTAGATCCAACCCTAGACATGCGTACGCCCGTTGCCACACTCCTACCCTGCGACTTGTTCATAGACATGTTTAATTAAATTAAGTCTTATGGAATTTACGAGTTGTTCAAACTAGACCTAAGGTCCATAAACCCTAACATACATGTCTACGTCCCCATAAGCCCATCAAGCCCAAATCACTCCCTTACGGCCCATTAGGCCCAAATCTCATCATATGGCCTATTAGGCCTAAAAAAATGTAAATCGCGTACCATGAGTGACTAACTTAATTCATATAACAAACCAAACCATTTCATCAAACCTAGCCTCAGGGCCTACTGGGCCCATTTAGCCGCTTTCGACTGTTTGGCTTTTCAGCATTGCCAATTTCGTGTGTGTAGTGTTTGTACACACCTAGTAACCACGCTCGCTGCAAACCCCTTAGTCACGAACCTATAATCGACATTACTAGCGATTAACCAAAGCTTTTAACACATACTTATCAAAAATTGAAACCTCACTGTACCCTTACCGTCTACCTCATGTTCTAGTAGCCCTTCCTTCGCTACTGTTGGCTATTATCCTCTAGATCTGCACCCAAACGCCCACCAAGGTATATTAACTCTCCTCATAGAATGCTCTATATATAGCTAGCTTCTCACCTTCCTTCTTTGTATCTTACCGATGTGGGATCCCTTCTTTAGCAGAGTTTAAATCGAACTCAAATTCTTCCCGTCCAATCCGCAAAATAAATACTCCCTTGCTTGTCATGAGATTCGAACCCAAGCTACCTTGCACCCTTAATGACGCCTTGCCACTAGACCACTCACTTTCTTGTGTCTAAAATCATGCGCAACTAAATATAGCCCTAGGGTAAAATTCTAGAGTCATTTAAAAAGAAAACCAAAATGCAAGAGCCAAGACTTGAACCTTGGACCTTCGTCCTTCCTTGTGGCGTCACCCCCTTGTCTCTTATGTGACGTCAATTTTCCACTACACCACACACTCCACTTGTGTCATTTTTCTCCACATTTTATTCTTAAAGCCTACTACTAACTTTCAAGGGTTTATTCACCTAAAACCAAAATTTTCCTAAAGCTAAAGTTTGAACCCGGGACTTCATAGGAGTCCCTAACCTTCCAAAATCACTCACCTAATAGGTCCAACTTGCACTAATGCCGTTCTCTTGTTCTTAAAAAATTTTAAACGCTCTCAAGCCCAAATCCCAATGGGCCCAATTCTATTAGGCCCAAATTATGGGATGTTAGAAATCTACCCTTCTTAAAGAAATTTTTTCCTCAAAATTTCCAACTAACTACTAAACACATCTGCTCAAGTCACACCACTATGCTTTCACTGCGCGCTCCAATTGTAAAAATAAACACTAGTATACTACGGTAGGGTACGCACCATTATTTGCCTCTGGAGCATCTTCGTCCCATTGGTGATGTGCTGCATAGACCAAAGTTGGCTGCCTCACTTCGGTATAACTTCCACCTCTACCTGGTGCTCCACGGCCACATTCATTACCAATATCGCCCCTGGCTTGTCCACGGCCCTTTGGTTGTTGCTGACCACCCCTCGGAGGCTAAAAATTATCTTTGCCATTGGTTCGCTCCTAATCTAGCCTTCTCGGGCACTGCCTAAACCTATGATACATCGATCCACAGCCCAAACATGCTCCTGTCCTCCTCCAACATTCACCCCGAACGCCTTTTCCCACATTCTGCACAATGCAGTACTTCGTTATTAGCAACGACAATAGTGGCCATATCTCTAACCGGCCCATTGACTCTGGCCCTCCTCATGGGCCTCTGCCGTGGCCTCTTCCACCCCGTCTAGCGCACATCTTTGCATTATGAAATTAGTACATAGTTCCACTTATTTAGAGCACATGTCTTATGCAAGTAACAACAATTTCTTAGAGTTGTTCCACGGTCGAGAATCCACTACAGGCTTAAGTTTCCTATGGGCTTAAGTCTCTAAAAGCCTATTTTTAAGTAGGCCATTATCTATACAGTTCAATAATTCAAACAATAATAGAAAAACTTACTTGGCTCGATGTCGGGGCTCGATGAACCACACTTCAAGAATCTTGCCATAAACTCTTTAAAACCCAAAATCTAAGGCCCATTTCACAGCCCGAGCTTTTCCACCGGGCTCTAATACCAAAATTGTAACACCCCAAACCTGGCCTAGAAGTTAGGCCCAAATCTAGAATGTCACATTAAAGGCGCACTTCAAAGTGATTTACTATTTAACCATTTAAGGCCCAAAAGCCCAAAACAAAAGTTTATTTCGAAAATGATATTAACACTTTAATAATTTTATGAAATTTTTTAAGTGGGTAATTGAAACAATAATAATAACCTAAAATATAAATTCAATTAAGAGTTACAAGGCCTTGTTACAATCCAATGAAAAAATAAAGTAATTAAAATAAGATCATTTTAATAAATTAAAACATTTGAACAGCTTGTAGTGTGGCCATCTCTGAGTCCTCTCCCACGTCGAGCCATCTATTCAGGATTACCTGAAATATTAAAATTAAGGGTGTGAGTTTCGAAACTCAGTGTGTAAAACCCTTGGCAATCAAATCACATACAAATATTCACATTGGGCCTAAGCCCTATCGAAATCGGTGGTCTTGGGCCTTAGCCAACAATGACCTCATATCATATCATAACGCATCATATACACACATGATAATGCAAAACCCACCCCAAAATCCATCCGCTACACACACCATTTCCATTTCAACCTTATGACTCCTATGGGGAATTCTAGCTCGACCCACCCCTCCGCTACACACCAAGGGTAGCCCAGTTGTGGTACTACTGAACGTTGCAGCAAAGCTGCTAATCATATATTGGGCTTAAAGCCTCCAGTGGATCCATACCATACGGCCATGCGATCCTCAAATCTTCCTCCGTACCATAATTCCCACCCATATGCATCCTAAGCAAAATATCATATGAATGCATCAAACACACAAGTAACATCTATAAGCTTATGTTCGCCACGTAGGGGTATTTTCGTCATTTCACTACCTATAGGTATTTTCGTAATTCTACCCTACAAGGGTATTTTTTGTAATTTTTCAAAATAGGGGTATTTTGGTAATTTCACAAAATAAGGGTATTTTGGTAATTTTGTAATCTGAGGTATTTTGGTAATTTTGCAAAATTAGGTATTTCGGTAACTTTGCAAATAGGGGGTATTTTGGTAATTTTCTAAAATAGGGGTATTTTGGTAATTTTACAAATCGAGGGTACTCCAGTAATTTTACAAATTGGGGGTATTTTAGTAATTCTGCTAATCAGGGGTATTTTGGTAATTTCACAAACTAAGGGTATTTCGGTAATTTCACAAATTAAGGGTATTTCGATAATTTTACAAATTAGGGTATTTTGGTAATTCACAAATTGGGGTATTTTGGTAATTTCACAAATTGGGGTATTTCGATAATTTCATAAACTAGGGGTATTTCGTCCCTTTCAAGTTTTAGATATGAACTTTGGCCCATCAGTAAGTCCTCGCGGCTAAAGTGAACAGACACTACGCACCAGGTAGGATTCCACAAAAGAGGAGGTGGGTCACTAGGCCGCTTAAGTACCAAGCTCTCCCTAGATCCAATCTTAGACATGCGTACGCCCGTTGCCACACTCCTACACTGCGACTTGTTCACAGACATGTTTAATTAAATTAAGTCTTATGGAATTTACGAGTTGTTCAAACTAGACCTAAGGTCCATAAACCCTAACATACATGTCTACGTCCCCATAAGCCCATCAAGCCCAAATCACTCCCTTATGGCCCATTAGGCCCAAATCTCATCATATGGCCTATTAGGCCTCAAAAAATGAAAATCGCGTACCATGAGTGACTAACTTAATTCGTATAACAAACCAAACCATTTCATCAAACCTTGCCTCAGGGCCTACCGGGCCCATTTAGCCGCTTTCGACTGTTCGGCTTTTCAACATTGCCAATTTCGTGTGTGTAGTGTTTGTACACACCTGGTAACCACGCGCGTTGCAAACCCCTTAGTCACGAACCTATAATCGACATTACTAGCGATTAACCAAAGCTTTTAACACATACTTATCAAAAACCAAAACCTCACTGTACCCTTACCATGTACCTCACGTTCTAGTAGCCCTTCCTTCGCTACTATTGGCGATTATCCTCTAGATCTGCACCTAAACGCCCACCAAGGTATATTAACTCTCCTCATAGAATGCTCTATATATAGCTAGCTTCTCGCCTTCCTTCTTTGTATCTTACCGATGTGGGATCCCTCCGTTAGCAGAGTTTAAAGCGAACTCAAATTCTTCCCGTCCAATCCGCAAAATAAATACTCCCTTGCTTGTCATGAGATTCGAACCCAAGCTACCTTGCACCCTTAATGACGCCTTGCCACTAGACCACTCACTTTCTTGTGTCTAAAATCATTCGCAACTAAATATAGCCCTAGGGCAAAATTCTAAAGTCATTTAAAAAGAAAACCAAAATGCAAGAGCCAAGACTTGAACCTTGGACCTCCGTCCTTCCTTGTGGCGTCACCCCCTTGTCTCTTATGTGGCGCCACTCTTCCACTACACCACACACTCCACTTGTGTCATTTTTCTCCACATTTCATTCTTAAAGCCTACTACTAACTCTCAAGGGTTTATTCACCTAAAACCAAAATTTTCCTAAAGCCAAAGTTTGAACCCGGTATTTCATAGAAGTCCCTAACCTTCCAAAATCACTCACCTAATAGGTCCAACTTACACTAATGTTGTTCTCTTGTTCTTAAAAAATTTTAAACGCTCTCAAGCCTAAATCCAAATGGCCCAATTCTATTAGGCCCAAATTATGGGATGTTTGAAATCTACCCTCCTTAATGAAATTTTTTCCTCGAAATTTCCAACTAAATACTAAACACACCTGCTCAAGTCACACCACTATGCTTTCACTGCGCAATCCAATTGTAAAAATAAACACTAGTATACTACGGTAGGGTACGCACCATTATTCGCATCTGGAGTATCTTCATCCCTTGGTGATGTTCTGCATAGACCAAAGCTGGCTGCCTCACTTCGGCATAACTTCCACCTCTACCTGGTGCTCCACGACCGCGTTCATTACCAATATCGCCCCTAGCTTGTCCACGGCCCCTTGGTTGTTGTTGACCACCCCTCAGAGGCTAATAATTATCTTTGCCATTGGTTCGCTCCTAATCTAGCCTTCTCGGGCACTGCCTCAACCTATGCTACATCGATCCACAGCCCAAACATGCTCCTGTCCTCCTCCAACATTTGCCCCAGACGCCTTCTCCCACATTCTACACAATGCGGTACTCCGTTATTAGTAACAACAACAGTGGCCATATCTCTAACTGGCCCATTCACTCTGGCCCTCCTCATGGGCCTCTGCGCGGTCTCTTCCACCCCGTCTAGCGCACATCTTTGCATCATGAAATTAGTACTTAGTTCAACTTGTTTAGAACACATGTCTTATGCAAGTAACAACAATTTCTTAGAGTTATTCAGCGGTCGAGAACCCACTTCAGGCTTAAGTTTCCTATGGGCTTGAGTCTCTAAAAGTCTATTTTTAAGTAGGCCATTATCTATACAGTTCAATAATTCAAACAATAACAGAAAAACTTACTTGGCTCGATGTCGGGGGCTCGATGAACCACACTTCAAGAATCCTGCCATAAACTCTTTAAAACCCAAAATCTAAGGCCCATTTCATAGACCGAGCTTTTCCACCGGGCTCTAATACCAAAATTGTAATACCCCAAACCTGGCCTAGAAGTTAGGCCCAAATCTGGAATGTCACATTAAAGGCGCACTTCAAAGCGATTTACTATTTAACCATTTAAGGCCCAAAAGCCCAAAACAAAAGTTTATTTCGAAAACCATATTAACACTTTAATAATTTTATGAAATTTTTTAAGTGGGTAGTTGAAACAATAATAATAACCTAAAATATAAATTCAATTAAGAGTTACAAGGCCTTGTTACAATCCAATGAAAAAACAAAGTATTTAAAATAAGATCATTTTAATAAATTAAAACATTTGAACAGCTTGTAGTGTGGCCATCTTCGAGTCCTCTCCCACGTCGAGCCATCTATTCAGGATTACCTGAAATATTAAAATTAAGGGTGTGTGTTTCGAAACTCAATGTGTAAAACCCTTGGCAATCAAATCACATACAAATATTCACATTGGGCCTAAGCCCTATCGAAATCGGTTGTCTTGGGCCTTAGCCCACAATGACCTCATATCATATCATAACGCATCATATACACACAAGATAATGCAAAACCCACCCCAAAATCCATCCGCTACACACACCATTTCCCTTCCAACCTTATGACTCTGTGGGGAATTCTAGCTCGACCCACCCCTCCGCTACACACTAAGGGTAGCCCGGTTGTGGTACTACTAAACGTTGCAGCAAAGCTACTAATCATATATTGGGCATAAAGCCTTCAGTGGATCCATACCAAACGGCCATGTGATCCTCAAATCTTCCTCCATACCATAATTCCAACCCATATGCATCCTAAGCAGAATATCATATGAATGCATCAAACACACAAGTAACATCTATAAGCTTATGTTCGTCATGTAGGGGTATTTTTTCATTTCACTACCTATGGGTATTTTCATAATTCTACCCTACAGGGGTTTTTTTTCTAATTTTTCAAAATAGGGGTATTTTGGTATTTCACAAATTAAGGGTATTTTGGTAATTTTGTAATCTGAGGGTATTCTGGTAATTTCACAAAACTGGGGTATTTCGATGATTTTGCAAATAGGGGGTATTTCGATAATTTTTTAAAATAGGGGTATTTTGGTACTTTCACAAAATAGGGGTATTTTGGTAATTTCACAAATCGAGGGTACTTCGGTAATTTTGTAAATTAGGGGTATTTTAGTAATTATGCTAATCAGGGGTATTTTGGTAATTTCACAAACTAAGGGTATTTCGATAATTTCATAAATTAGAGGTGTTTCGATAATTTTACAAATCGGGGTATTTTGGTAATTTCACAAATTAGGGGTATTTTGGTAATTTCACAAATTGGGGTATTTCGATAATTTCATAAACTAGGGGTATTTCGTCCCTTTTGAGTTTTAGCTATGAACTTTGGCCCATCAGCAAGTCCTCGCGGCTAAAATGAACAGACACTACGCATCAAGTAGGATTCCACAAAAGAGGAGGTGGGCCACTAGGGCCGCTTTAGTACCAAGCTCTCCCAGAATCCAATCCTAGACATGCGTATGCCCGTTGCCAAACTCCAACCCTGCGACTTATTCATAGACATGTTTAATTAAATTAAGTCTTATGGAATTTACGAGTTGTTCAAACTAGACCTAAGGTCCATAAACCCTAACATACATGTCTACGTCCCCATAAGCCCATCAAGCCCAAATCACTCCCTTACGGCCCATTAGGCCCAAATCTCATCATATGGCCTATTAGGCCTAAAACAAATACAAATCATGTACCATGAGTGACTAACTTAATTCGTATAACAAACCAAACCATTTCATCAAACCTAGCCTTAGGGCCTACCGGGCCCATTTAGTCGCTTTCGACTGTTCGGCTTTTCGGCATTGCCAATTTCATGTGTGTAGTGTTTGTACACACCTGGTAACCACGTGCGCTGGAAACCCCTTATTCACGAACCTATAATCGACATTACTAGCAATTAACCAAAGCTTTTAACACATACTTATCAAAACCGAAACCTGACCGTACCCTTACTGTGTACCTCACATTCTAGTAGCACTTCCTTCGCTACTATTGGCGATTATCCTCTAGATCTGCACCCAAATGCCCACCAAGGTATATTAACTCTCCTCATAGAATGCTCTATTTATAGCTAGCTTCTCACCTTCCTTCTTTGTATTTTACCGATGTGGGATCCCTCCGTTAGCAGAGTTTAAATCGAACTCAAATTCTTCCCGTCCAATCTACAAAATAAAAAATCCCTTGCTTGTCATGAGATTCGAACCCAAGCTCCCTTGCACCCTTAATGACGCCTTGCCACTAGACCCCTCACTTTCTTGTGTCTAAAATCATGCGCAACTAAATATAACACTAGGGCAAAATTCTAGAGTCATTTAAAACGAAAACCAAAATGCAAGAGCCAAGACTTGAACCTTGGACCTCTATCCTTCCTTGTGGCGTCACCCCCTTGTCTCTTATGTGGCGTCACTTTTCCACTACACCACATACTCCACTTGTGTCATTTTTCTCCATATTTTAATCTTAAAGCCTACTACTAACTCTCAAAGGTTTATTCACCTAAAACCAAAATTTTCCTAAAGCCAAAGTTTGAACTTGGGACTTCACAGAAGCCCCCTAACCTTCCAAAATCACTCACCTAATAAGTCTAACTTGCACTAATGCCGTTCCTTGTTCTAAAAAATTTTAAACGCTCCCAAGCCCAAAGCCCAATGGGCCCAATTCTATTATGCCCAAATTATGGGATGTTAAAAATCTACCCTCCTTAAAGAAATTTTGTCCTCGAAATTTCCAACTAACTACTAAACTCACCTTCTTAAGTCACACCACTATGCTTTCACTGCACAATCCAATTCTAAAAATAAACACTAGTATACTAAGGTAGGGTACGCACCATTATTCGCCTTGGTGATGTGCTGCATAGACCAAAGCTGGCTACCTCGCCTCAGCATAACTTCCACCTCTACCTGGTGCTCCACGACTGCGTTCATTACCAATATCACCCCTGGCTTGTCCACGGCCCCTTGGTGGTTGCTGACCACCCCTCTGAGGGTGAAAATTATCTTTGCCATTGGTTCGCTCCTGATCTAGCCTTCTCGGGCACTGCGTAAACCTATGCTACATCGATCCACAGCCCAAACATGCTCCTGTCCTCCTCCAACATTCACCCCGGATGCCTTCTCCCACATTCTACACAATGCGGTACTTCATTATTAGCAACGACAACAGTGGCCATATCTCTAACCTGCCCATTCACTCTGGACCTCCTCATGGGCCTTTACCGCGGTCTCTTCCACCCCGTTTAGCGCTCATCTTTGCATTATGAAATTAGTACTTAGTTCCACTTGTTTAGGGCATTTTTCTTATGCAAGTAACAATAATTTCTTAGAGTTATTCCGCGGTCGAGAATCCACTACAGGCTTAAGTTTCCTATGGGCTTTAGCCTCTAAAAGCCTATTTTTAAGTAGCCCATTATCTATACAGTTCAATAATTCAAACAATAACAGAGAAACTTACTTGGCTCGATGTAGAGGGCTTGATGAACCACACTTCAAGAATCCTACCATAAACTTTTTAAAACCCAAAATCTAAGGCCCATTTCATAGCTCGAACTTTGCCACCGGGCTCTAATACCAAAATTGTAACACCCCAAACATGGCCTAAAAGTTAGGCTCAAATCTGGAATGTCACATTAAAGGCGCACTTCAAAGTGATTTACTATTTAACCATTTAAGGCCCAAAAGCCCAAAACAAAAGTTTATTTCAAAAACCATATTAACACTTTAATAATTTTATGAAATTTTTTAAGTGGGTAGTTGAAACAATAATAATAACCTAAAATATAAATTCAATAAAGAGTTACAAGGCCTTCTTACAATCCAATGAAAAAACAAAGTACTTAAAATAAGATCATTTTAATAAATTAAAACATTTGAACAGCTTGTAGTGTGGCCATCTCTCGAGTCCTCTCCCACGTCAAGCCGTCTATTCAGGATTACCTGAAATATTAAAATTAAGGGTGTGGCTTTCGAAACTCAGTATGTAAAACCCTTGGCAATCAAATCACATAAAAATATTCACATTGGGCCTAAGCCCTATCGGAATCGGTGGTCGTGGGCCTTAGCCCACAATGACCTCATATCAAATCATAACGCATCATATACACACAAGATAATGCAAAAACCACCCCAAAATCCATCCGCTACACACACCATTTCCTTTCCAGCCTTATGACTGCTGTGGGGAATTCTAGCTTGACCCACCCCTTCGCTACACACCAAGGGTAGCCCGGTTGTGGTACTACTGAACGTTGCAGCAAAGCTACTAATCATATATTGGGCTTAAAGCCTCAAGTGGATCCATACCCTACGGCCATGCGATCTTCAAATCCATACAATACGGCCATACAATCCTCAAATCTTCCTCCGTACCATAATTCCCACCCATATGCATCCTAAGCAAAATATCATATAAATCCATCAAACACACAAGTAACATCTATAAGCTTATGTTCGTCACATAAGGGTATTTTTGTCATTTCACTACCCAGAGGTATTTTCATAATTCTACCCTATAGGGGTATTTTTTTGTAATTTTTCAAAATAGGGGTATTTTCGTAATCTCGCAAATTAGGGGTATTTTAGTTATTTTGTAATCCGAGGGTATTTTGGTAATTTCGTAAAAATAGGGGTATTTCTGTAATTTTGCAAACATGGGGTATTTTTCTGATTTTGTAAAAATTGGGGTATTTTGGTACGTTCACAAAATAGGGGTATTTTGAAAATTTTGCAAATCGAGGGTACTTCGATAATTTTATAAATCGGGGGTATTTTAGTAATTCTGCTAATCGAGGGTATTTTCGTAATTACACGAACTAAGGGTATTTCGATAATTTCACAAATTAGGGGTATTTCGATAATTTTACAAATCGGGGGTATTTTGGTAATTTCATAAATTGGGGGTATTTTGGTAATTTCACAAACTGGGGGTATTTTGATAATTTCATAAACTTGGGGTATTTCATCCCTTTCGAGTTTTAGCTATGAACTTTGGCCCATCAGCAAGTCCTCGCGGCTAAAGTGAACAGACACTACGCACCTGGTAGGATTCCAGAAAAGAAGAGGTGGGCCACTAGGGCCGCTTAAGTACCAAGCTCTCCCTGAATCCAATCCTAGACATGCGTACGCCCGTTGCCACACTCTAACACTGCGACTTGTTCACATACATGTTTAATTAAATTAAGTATTATGGAATTTACGAGTTGTTCAAACTAGACCTAAGGTCCAAAAACCCTAACATACATTTTTACGTCCCTATAAGCCCATTAAGCCCAAATCACTCCCTTACGGCCCATTAGGCCCAAATCTCATCATATGGCCTATTAGGCCTAAAACAAATCCAAATTGTGTACCATGAGTGACTAACTTAATTCGTATAACAAACCAAACTATTTTATCAAACCTAGCCTCAGGGCCTACTGGCCCATTTAGCCGCTTTCGACTGTTCGGCTTTTCGACATTGCCTATTTTGTGTGTGTAGTGTTTGTACACACCTGGTAACCACACGTTCTGCAAACCCCTTAGTCACAAACCTATAATAGACATTACTGTACTTCATGTTCTAATAGCCCTTCCTTCACTACAATCGGCGATTATCCTCTAGATCTGCACCCAAACGCCTACCAAGGTATATTAACTCTCCTCATAGAATGCTCTCTATATAGCTAGCTTCTCACCTTCCTTCTTTGTATCTTACCGATGTGGGATCCCTCCGTTAGCAGAGTTTAAATCGAACTCAAATTCTTCCCATCCAATCTACAAAATAAATACTCCCTTGCTTGTCATGAGATTCGAACCCAAGCTCCCTTGCACCCTTAATGATGCCTTGCCACTAGACCACTCACTTTCTTGTGTCTAAAATCATGCGCAACTAACTATAACCCTAGGGCAAAATTCTAGAGTCATTTAAAAAGAAAACCAAAATGCAAGAGCCAAGAATTGAACCTTGGACCTCCCTCCTTCCTTGTGGCATCACCCCCTTGTCTCTTATGTGGCGTCACTTTTCCACTACACCACACACTCCACTTGTGTCATTTTCCTCCAAATTTTATTCTTAAAGCCTACTACTAACTCTCAAGGGTTTATTCACCTAAAACCAAAATTTTCCTAAAGCCAAAGGTTGAACCCGGGACTTCATAGAAGTCCCTAACCTTCCAAAATCACTCACCTAATAGGTCCAACTTGCACTAATGCCGTTCTCTTATTCTTAAAAAATTTTAAACGCTCTCAAGCCCAAAGCCCAATGGGCCTAATTCTATTAGGCCCAAATTATGGGATGTTAGAAATCTACCCTCCTTAATGAAATTTTTTCCTCGAAATTTCCAACTAACTACTAAACATACCTGCTCAAGTCACACCACTATGCTTTCACTGTGCACTCCAATTTTAAAAGTAAACATTAGTATACTACGGTAGGGTACGCACCATTATTCCCATCTGGAGCATCTTCATCCCCTTGGTGATGTGCTGCATAGACCAAAGCTGGCTGCCTCGCTTCGGCATAACTTCCACCTCTACCTGGTGCCCCACGATCGCGTTCATTACCAATATCGCCCCTGGCTTGTCCACGGCCCCTTGGTGGTTGCTGACAACCCCTGTGAGGCTAAAAACTATCTCTGCCATTGGTTCGCTCCTGATCTAGCCTTCTCGGGCACTGCATAAACCTATGCTACATCGATCCACAGCCCAAACATGCTCCTGTCCTCCTCTAACATTCACCCCAGATGCCTTCGCCCACATTATGCACAATGCGGTACTTCGTTATTAGCAATGACAACAGTGGCCATATCTCTAATCGGCCCATTCACTCTGGCCCTCCTCATGGGCCTTTATCGTAGCCTCTTCCACCCCGTTTAGCGCTCATCTTTGCATTATGAAATTAGTACTTAGTTCCACTTGTTTAGGGCATTTGTCTTATGCAAGTAACAATAATTTCTTACAGTTATTTCGCGGTCGAGAATCCACTACAGGCTTAAGTTTCCTATGGGCTTTAGTCTCTAAAAGCCTATTTTTAAGTAGCCCATTATCTATACAGTTCAATAATTCAAACAATAACAGAAAAACTTATTTGGCTCTATGTCGAGGGTTCGATGAACCACACTTCAAGAATCCTACCATAAACTTTTTAAAACCCAAAATCTAAGGCCCATTTCACAACCCGAGCTTTGCCACTGGGCTCTAATACCAAAATTGTAACACCCCAAACCTGGCCTAGAAGTTCGGTCAGAATCTGGAATGTCACATTAAAGGCGCACTTCAAAGTGATTTACTATTTAACCATTTAAGGCCCAAAAGCCCAAAACAAAAGTTTATTTCAAAAACCATATTAACACTTTAATAATTTTATGAAATTTTTTAAGTGGGTAGTTGAAATAATAATAATAACCTAAAATATAAATTCAATTAATAGTTACAAGGCCTTGTTACAATCCAATGAAAAAATAAAGTACTTAAAATAAGATCATTTTAATAAATTAAAACATTTGAACAGCTTGTAGTGTGGCCATCTCCGAGTCCTCTCCCACGTCGAGCCATCTATTCAGGATTACCTGAAATATTAAAATTAAGGGTGTGAGTTTCGAAACTCAGTGTGTAAAACCCTTGGCAATCAAATCACATACAAATATTCACATCGGGCCTAAGCCCTATCGAAATCGGTGGTCTTGGGCCTTAGCCCACAATGACCTCATATCATATCATAACGCATCATATACACACAAGATAATGCAAAACCCACCCCAAAATCTGACCGCTACACACACCATTTCCCTTCCAGCCTTATGACTACTATGGGGAATTTTAGCTTGACCCACCCCTCTGCTACACACCAAGGGTAGCCCGGTTGTGGTACTACTGAACGTTGCAGCAAAGCTACTAATCATATATTGGGCTTATAGCCTCAAGTGGATCCATACCATACGGCCATGCAATCCTCAAATCTTCCTCCGTACCATAATTCCAACCCGTATGCATCCTAAGCAGAATATCATATGGATGCATCAAACACACAAGTAACATCTATAAGCTTATGTTCGTCACGTAGGGGTATTTTTGTCATTTCACTACCTATGGGTATTTTCGTAATTCTACCCTACAGGGGTATTTTTTGTAATTTTTCAAAATAGGGGTATTTTGGTAATTTTACAAATTAAGGGTATTTTGGTAATTTTGTAATTTGAGGGTATTCTGGTAATTTCACAAAACTGGGCTATTTCAGTAATTTTACAAATAGGGGGTATTTTGGTAATTTTGTAAAATAGGGGTATTTTGGTACTTTTGTAAAATAGGGGTATTTTGGTAATTTCACAAATAGAGGGTAATTCGGTAATTTTGCAAATCGGGGTATTTTAGTAATTCTACTAATCAAGGGTATTTTGCTAATTTCACAAACTAAGGGTATTTCGATAATTTCACAAATTAGGGGTGTTTCGATAATTTTGTAAATCAGGGGTATTTTGGTAATTTTACAAATTAGGGGTATTTTGGTAATTTCACAAAGTGGGGGTTTTCGATAATTTCATAAACTAGGGGTATTTTGTCCCTTTCAAGTTTTAGCTATGAACTTTGGCCCATCAGCAAGTCCTCGCGGCTAAAGTGAACAGAGATTACGCACTAGGTAGGATTCCAGAAAATAGGAGGTGGGCCATTAGAACCGCTTAAGTACCAAGCTCTCCCTGAATCCAATCCTAGACATGCGTACGCCAATTCCCACACTCCAACCCTGCGACTTGTTCACAGACATGTTAAATTAAATTAAGTCTTATGGAATTTACGAGTTGTTCAAACTAGACCTAAGGTCCATAAACCCTAACATACATGTCTACGTCCCCATAAGCCCATCAAGCCCAAATTTCTCCCTTACGGCCCATTAGGCCCAAATCTCATCATATGGCCTATTAGGCCTAAAACAAATCCAAATCGTGTACCATGAGTGACTAACTTAATTCGTATAACAAACCAAACCATTTCATCAAACCTAGCCTCAGGGCCTGCTGGGCCCATTTAGCCGCTTTCGACTGTTCGGCTTTTCGACATTGCCAATTTTGTGTGTGTAGTGTTTGTACACACATGGTAACCACGCGCGCTGCAAACCCCTTAGTCACGAAACTATAATCGACATTACTAGCGATTAACCAAAGCTTTTAACACATTCTAGTTGCCCTTCCTTCGCTACTATTGGCGATTATCCTCTAGATCTGCACCCAAATGCTCACCAAGGTATATTAACTCTCCTCATAGAATGCTCTATATATAGCTAGCTTCTCACATTCATTCTTTATATCTTACCGATGTGGGATCCCTCCGTTAGCAGAGTTTAAATCGAACTCAAATTCTTCATATCCAATCGGCAAAATAAATACTCCCTTGCTTGTCATGAGATTCGAACCCAAGCTCCCTTGCACCCTTAATGACGCCTTTCTACTAGACCACTCACTTCCTTGTGTCTAAAATCATGCGCAACTAAATATAACCCTAGGGAAAAATTCTAGAGTCATTTAAAAAGAAAACCAAAATGCAAGAGCCAAGACTTGAACCTTGGACGTCCCTCCTTCCTTGTGGCGTCACCCCCTTGTCTCTTATGTGGCGTCACTTTTCCACTACACCACACACTCCACTTTTGTCAATTTTCTCCACGTTTTATTCTTAAAGCCTACTACTAACTCTTAAGGGTTTATTCACCTAAAACCAAAATTTTCCTAAAGCCAAAGTTTGAACCCGGGACTTCATAGAAGTCCCTAACCCTCCAAAATCACTCACCTAATAGGTCTAACTTGCACTAATGCCGTTCTCTTGTTCTTAAAAAATTTTAAACGCTCCCAAGCCCAAAGCCCAATAGGCCTAATTCTATTAGGCCCAAATTATGGGATGTTAGAAATCTACACTCCTTAATGAAATTTTTTCCTCGAAATTTCCAACTAACTACTAAACACATCTGCTCAAGTCACACCACTATGCTTTCACTGTGCACTCTATTTCTAAAAATAAACACTAGTATATTACGGTAGGGTACGTACCATTATTCGTATCTGGAGCATCTTCGTCCCCTTGGTGATGTGCTGCATAGACCAAAGCTGGCTACCTCGCTTCTGCATAACTTCCACCTCTACCTGGTGCTCCACGATCGCGTTCATTACCATTATCGCCCTGGCTTGTCCACGGCCCCTTGGTGGTTGCTGACAACCCCTGTGAGGCTGAAAATTATCTCTGCCATTGGTTCGCTCCTGATCTAGCCTTCTCGGGCACTGCGTAAACCTATGCTACATCGATCCACAGCCCAAACATGCTCCTGTCCTCCTCCAACATTCACCCCAGATGCTTTCTCCCACGTTCTGCACAATACGGTGCTTCGTTATTAGCAACGAAAATAGTGGCCATATCTCTAACCGGTCCATTCACTCTGGCCCTCCTCATGGGCCTTTGCTGCGGCCTCTTCCACCCCGTTTAGTGCTCATCTTTGCATTATGAAATTAGTACTTAGTTCCACTTGTTTAGGGCATTTTTCATATGCAAGTAACAATAATTTCTTAGAGTTATTCCGCAGTCGAGAATCCACTACAGGCTTAAGTTTCCTATGGGCTTTAGTCTCTAAAAGCCTATTTTTAAGTAGCCCATTATCTATACAGTTCAATAATTCAAACAATAACAGAAAAACTTACCTGGCTCGATGTCGAGGGCTCAATGAACCACACTTCAAGAATCCTACCATAAACTTTTTAAAACCCAAAATCTAAGGCCCATTTCACAGCCCGAGCTTTACCACTGGGCTCTAATACCAAAATTGTAACACCCCAAACCAGGCCTAGAAGTTAGGCCAGAATCTGGAATGTCACATTAAAGGCGCACTTCAAAGTGATTTACTATTTAACCATTTAAGGCCCAAAAGCCCAAAACAAAAGTTTATTTCAAAAACCATATTAACACTTTAATAATTTTATGAAATTTTTTAAGTGGGTAGTTGAAACAATAATAATAACCTAAAATATAAATTCAATTAAGAGTTACAAGGCCTTGTTACAATCCAATGAAAAAGCAAAGTATTTAAAATAAGATTATTTTAATAAATTAAAACATTTGAACAGCTTGTAGTGTGGCCATCTCCGAGTCCTCTCCCACATCGAGCCATCTATTCAGGATTACCTAAAATATTAAAATTAAGGGTGTGAATTTCAAAACTCAGTGTGTAAAACCCTTGGCAATCAAATCACATACAAATATTCACATTGGGCCTAAGCCCTATCGAAATCGGTAGTCTTGGGCCTTAGCCCACAATGACCTCATATCATATCATAACGCATCATATACACACAAGATAATGCAAAACCCACCCCAAAATCCATCCGCTACACACACCATTTCCCTTCCAGCCTTATGACTACTGTGGGGAATTGTAGCTTGACCCACCCCTCCGATACACACCAAGGGTAGCCCGGTTGTGGTACTACTGAACGCTGCAGCAAAGCTACTAATCATTTATTGGGCTTAAAGCCTCAATTGGATCCATACCATACGGCCATGCGATCCTCAAATCTTCCTCCGTACCATAATTCCAACCCATATGCATCCTAAGCAGAATATCATATGAATGCATCAAACACACAAGTAACATCTATAAGCTTATGTTCGTCACGTGGGGTATTTTTGTCATTTCACTACCTATGGGTATTTTCGTAATTCTTCCCTACAAGGTTTTTTTTGTAATTTTTCAAAATAGGGGTATTTTGGTAATTTTACAAATCAAGGGTATTTTGGTAATTTTGTAATTCGAGGGTATTATGGTAATTTCACAAAATTGGGCTATTTTAGTAATTTTGCAAATAGGGGGTATTTTGGTAATTTTGTAAAATAGGGGTATTTTGGTACTTTTGCAAAATAGGGGTATTTTGGTAATTTCACAAATGGAGGGCACTTCGATAATTTTACAAACTGGGGGTATTTTAGTAATTCTACTAATCGAGGGTATTTTGGTAATTTCACAAACTAAGGGTATTTCAATAATTTCACAAATTAGGGGTATTTCGATAATTTTACAAATCAGGGGTATTTTGGTAATTTTACAAATTAGGGGTATTTTGGTAATTTCACAAAGTGGGGGTATTTCGATAATTTCATAAACTAGGGGTATTTCGTCCCTTTCAAGTTTTAGCTATGAACTTTGGCCCATCAGCAAGTCCTCGCGGCTAAAGTGAACAGAGACTACGCACCAGGTAGGATTCCAGAAAAGAGGAGGTGGGCCACTAGAGCCGCTTAAGTACCAAGCTCTCCCTGAATCCAATCCTAGACATGCGTACGCCAATTGCCACACTAGCAACCCTACGACTTGTTCACAGACATGTTTAATTAAATTAAGTCTTATGGAATTTACGAGTTGTTCAAACTAGACCTAAGGTCCATAAACCCTAACATACATGTTTACGTCCCCACAAGCCCATCAAGCCCAAATCACTCCCTTATGGCCCATTAGGTCCAAATCTCATCATATGGCCTATTAGGCCTAAAACAAATCCAAATTGTGTACCATGAGTGACTAACTTAATTCGTTTAACAAACCAAACCATTTCATCAAACCTAGCCTTAGGGCCTACTGGGCCCATTTAGCCGCTTTCGACTGTTCGGTTTTTCGGCTTTGCCAATTTCGTGTGTGTAGTGTTTTTACACACCTGGTAACAACGCGCGCTGCAAACCCCTTAGTCACGAACCTATAATTGACATTACTAGCGATTAACCAAAGCTTTTAACACATACTTATCAAAAACCAAAACCTCAACGTACCCTTACCGTGTACCTCACGTTCTAGTAGCCCTTCCTTCGCTACTATTGGCGATTATCCTCTAGATCTGCACCCAAACGCCTACCAAGGTATATTAACTCTCCTCATAGAATGCTCTATATATAGCTAGCTTCTCACCTTCCTTCTTTGTATCTTACCGATGTGGGATCCCTTCTTTATCAGAGTTTAAATCGAACTCAAATTCTTCCCATCCAATTCGTAAAATAAATACTCCCTTGCTTGTCATGAGATTCGAACCCAAGCTCCCTTGCACCCTTAATGAGGCCTTGCCACTAGACCACTCACTTTCTTGTGTCTAAAATCATGCGCAACTAAATATAGCACTAGGGCAAAATTCTAGAGTCATTTAAAAAGAAAACCAAAATGCAAGAGCCAAGACTTGAACGTTGGACCACACTCCTTACTTGTGGCATCACCCTCTTGTCTCTTATGTGGTGTCACTTTTCCACTACACCATACACTCCACTTGTGTCTTTTTTTCTCCACATTTTATTCTTAAAGCCTACTACTAACTCTCAAGGGTTTATTCACCTAAAACCAAAATTTTCCTAAAGCCAAAGTTTGAACTCGGGACTTCATAGAAGCCCCTAACCTTCCAAAATCACTCATCTAATAGGTCCAACTTGCAATGTTGTTCTCTTTTTCTAAAAAAATTTAAACGCTCCCAAGCCCAAAGCGCGATGGGCCCAATTCTATTACGCCCAAATTATGGGATGTTACAAATCTACCCTCCTTAAAGAAATTTTGTCCTCGAAATTTCCAACTAACTACTAAACACACCTTTCAATTCACACCACTATGCTTTCACTGCGCACTCCAATTCTAAAAATAAACACTAGTATACTATGGTAGGGCACGCACCATTATTAGCATCTGGAGCGTCTTCGTCCCCTTGGTGATGTGCTGCATAGACCAAAGTTAGCTGCCTCGCCTCAGTATAACTTCCACCTCAACCTGGTGCTCCACGACCTCGTTCATTACCTATATCGCCCCTGGCTTTTCCACGGCCCCTTGGTGGTTGTTGACCACCCCTCTGAGGCTGAAAATTATCTCTGCCATTGGTTCGCTCCTGATCTAGCCTTCTCGGGCACTGCCTAAACCTATGCTACATTGATCCACAGCCCAAACATGCTCCTGTCCTCCTCCAACATTCACCCTGATGCCTTCTCTCATATTCTGCACAATGCGGTACTCCATTATTAGCAACGACAATAGTGGCCATATTTCTAATCGGCCCATTCATCCTGGCCCTCCTCATGGGCCTCTGTCGCGGCCTCTTCCACCCCGTCTAGTGCTCATCTTTGCGTTATGAAATTAGTACTTAGCTCCACTTGTTTAGGGCACATGTCTTATGCAAGTAACAATAATTTCTTAGAGTTATTCCGCGATCAAAAATCCACTATAGGCTCAAGTTTTCTATGGCCTTTAGTATCTAAAAGCCTATTTTTAAGTAGCCCATTATCTATACAGTTCAATAATTCAAACAATAACAGAAAAACTTACTTGGCTCGACGTCGAGGGCTCGATGAACCACACTTCAAGAATCTTGCCATAAACTTTTTAAAACCCAAAATCTAACGCCCATTTCACAGCCCAAGCTTTGCCACCGGGGTCTAATACCAAAATTGTAACACCCCAAACCCGACCTAGAAGTTAGGCCCGAATCTAGAATGTCACATTAAAGGCGCACTTCAAAGTGATTTCCTATTTAACCATTTAAGGCCCAAAAGCCCAAAACAAAAGTTTATTTCGAAAACCATATTAACACTTTAATAATTTTATGAAATTTCTTAAGTGGGTAGTTGAAACAATAATAATAACCCAAAATATAAATTCAATTAGGAGTTACAAGGCCTTGTTACAATCCAATGAAAAAACAAAGTATTTAAAATAAGATATTTGAATAAATTAAAACATTTGAATAGCTTGTAGTGTGGCCATCTCCGAGTCCTCTCCCACGTCGAGCCGTCTATTCAGGATTACCTGAAATATTAAAATTAAGGTTGTGAGTTTCGAAACTCAGTGTGTACAACCCTTGGTAATCAAATCACATACAAATATTCACATTGGGCCTAAGCCCTATCGAAATCGGTGGTCTTGGGCCTTAGCCCAAAATGACCTCATATCATATCATAACGCATCATATACACACAAGATAATGCAAAATCCACCCCAACATCCATCCGCTCCACACACCATTTCCCTTCCAACCTTATGACTCCTGTGGGGAATTCTAGCTCGACCCACCCCTCCGCTACACACCAAGGGTAGCCTGGTTGCGGTTCTACCGAACGTTGTAGAAAAGCTGCTAATCATATATTGGGCGTAAAGCTTCCAGTGGATCCATACCATATAGCCATGCGATCCTGGATCCATACCATACGGCCATGCGATCCTCAAATCTTCCTCCGTACCATAATTCCCACCCATATGCATCATAAGCAGAATATCATATGAATGCATCAAACACACAAGTAACATCTATAAGCTTTTGTTCGTCACGCAGGGATATTTTTGTCATTTCATTACCTAGGGGTATTTTCGTAATTCTACCCTCAGGGTTATTTTTTTGTAATTTTTCTAAATAAGGGTATTTTGGTAATTTCACAAATTAGGGGTATTTCGGTTATTTTTTAATCTGAGGGTATTTTGGTAATTTCATAAAATAGGGGTATTTCTGTAATTTTACAAATAGTGGGTATTTTGGTAATTTTGTAAAAATAGGGGTATTTTGGTACTTTCGTAAAATAGGGGTATTTTGGTAATTTCACAAATCGAGGGTACTTCTGTAATTTTATAAACCGGTGTATTTTAGTAATTATACTAATCGGGGTATTTTGGTAATTTCACAAACTAGGGTTATTTTGATAATTTCACAAATTAGGGGTATTTCGGTAATTTTACAAATCGGGGGTATTTTGGTAATTTCACAAATTAGGGGTATTTTGGTAATTTCACAAACTGGGGGTATTTCGATAATTTCATAAACTAGGGGTATTTCATCCCTTTCGAGTTTTAGCTATGAGCTTTGGCCCATCAGCAAGTCCTCACGGCTAAAGTGAACAGACACTACGCACCAGGTAGGATTCTAGAAAAATAGAGGTAGGCCACTAGGGCTGCTTAAGTACCAAGCTCTCCCTGAATCCAATCCTAGACATGCGTATGCCCATTGCCACACTCCAACCCTGCGACTTGTTCATAAACATGTTTTATTAAATTAAGTCTTATGGAATTTACGAGTTGTTCAAACTAGACCTAAGGTCCATAAACCCTAACATACATGTCTACGTCCTCATAAGCCCATCAAGCCCAAATTACTCCCTTACGGCCCATTAGGCCCAAATCTCATCATATGGCCTATTAGGCCTAAAACAAATCCAAATCGTGTACCATGAGTGACTAACTTAATTCGTATAACAAACCAAACCATTTCACCAAACCTAGCCTCAGGGCCTACCAGGCCCACTTAGCCGCTTTCGACTGTTCGGCTTTTCTACATTGCCAATTTCGTGTGCGTAGTGTTTGTAAACACCTGGTAACCACGCGCGCTGCAAACCCCTTAGTCACGAACCTATAATCGACATTACTAGTGATTAAACAAAGCTTTTAACACATACCAAAACCTCACCTCACATTCTTTACTGTACCTCACGTTCTAGTAGTCCTTCCTTCGCTACTATTGGCAATTATCCTCTAGATCTGCACCCAAACGCCCACCAAGGTCTATTAACTCTCTTCATAGAATGCTCTATATATAGTTAGCTTCTCACCTTCCTTCTTTGTATCTTACCAATGTGGGATCCCTCCGTTAGCAGAGGTTAAATCGAACTCTAATTCTTCCCGTCCAATCCGCAAAATAAATACTCCCTTGCTTGTCATGAGATTCGAACCCAAGCTCCCTTGCACCCTTAATGACGCCTTGCCACTAGACCACTCACTTTCTTGTGTCTAAAATCATGTGCAACTAAATACAATGCTAGGGCAAAATTCTAGAGTCATTTAAAAAGAAAACCAAAATGCAAGAGCCAAGACTTGAACCTTGGGCCTCCCTCCTTCCTTGTGGCGTCACCCCTTTGTCTCTTATGTGGCGTCACTTTTCCACTACACCACATACTCCACTTGTGTCATTTTCTCCACATTTTATTCTTAAAGCCTACTACTAACTCTCAAGGGTTTATTCACCTAAAACCAAAATTTTCCTAAAGCCAAAGTTTGAACCCGGGACTTTATAGAAGTCCCTAACCTTCCAAAATCACTCACCTAATAGGTCCAACTTGCACTAATTCCGTTCTCTTGTTCTTAAAAAATTTAAACGTCCCAAGCCCAAAGCCCAATAGGCCCAATTCTATTAGGCCCAAATCATGGGATGTTAGAAATCTACCCTCCTTAAAGAAATTTTTTCCTCGAAATTTCCAACTAACTACTAAACACACCTGCTCAAGTCACACCACTGTGCTTTCACTACGCACTCCAATTCTAAAAATAAACACTAGTATACTACGGTAGGGTACGCACCATTATTCGCATCTGGAGCGTCTTCGTCCCCTTAGTGATGTGTTGCATAGACCAAAACTGGCTGCCTCGCCTCAGCATAACTTCAACTTCCACCTGGTGCTCCATGACCGCGTTTATTACCAATATCACCCCTGGCTTGTCCACGGCCCCTTGGTGGTTGGTTCGCTCCTGATCTAGTCTTCTTGGGCACTGCCTAAACCTATGCTACATCGATCCATAGCCCAAACATGCTCCTGTCCTCCTCCAACATTCGCTCCGGATGCCTTCTCCCACATTCTGCACAATACGGTACTCCGTTATTAGCAACGACAATAGTGACCATATCTCTAACCAGCCCATTCATTCTAGCACTCCTCATGGGCCTCTTCCACGGCTCTTCCACCCCGTCTAGTGCTCATATTTGCATTATGAAATTAGTACTTAGTTCCACTTGTTTAGGGCGCATGTCTTATGCAAGTAACAACAATTTCTTAGAGTTATTCTGCGATCGAGAATCCACTACAGGCTTAAGTTTCCTATGGGCTTTAGTCTCTAAAAGCCTATTTTTAAGTCGCCCATTATCTATACAGTTTAATAATTCAAACAATAACAGAAAAACTTACTTGGCTCGACGTCTAGGGCTCGATGAACCACACTTCAAGAATCCTGCCATAAACTTTTTAAAACCCAAAATCTAAGGCCCATTTCACAGCCCGAGCTTTGCCACCGGGGTCTAATACCAAAATTGTAACACCCTAAACCAGGCCTAGAAGTTAGGCCCGAATCTAGAATGTCACATTAAAGGCGCACTTCAAAGTGATTTACTATTTAACCATTTAAGGCCCAAAAGCCCAAAACAAATATTTATTTCGAAAACCATATTAACACTTTAATAATTTTATGAAATTTCTTAAGTGGGTAGTTGAAACAATAATAATAACCCAAAGTATAAATTCAATTACGAGTTACAAGGCCTTGATACAATCTAATGAAAAAACAAAGTATTTAAAATAAGATCATTTGAATAAATTAAAACATTTGAACGACTTGTAGTGTGGCCATCTCCGGAGTCCTCTCCTACGTCGAGTCATCTGCATTAGGATTACCCAAACATTAAAATTAAGGGTGTGAGTTTCAAACTCGATGTGTACAACCCTTGGCAATCAAATCACATACAAATATTCACATTGGGCCTAAGCCCTATCGAAATCGGTGGTCTTGGGCCTTAGCCCACAATGACCTCATATCATATCATAATGCATCATATACACACAAGATAATGCAAAACCTACCCCAACATCCATCCGCTCCACACACCATTTCCCTTCCAACCTTATGACTCCTGTGGGGAATTCTAGCTGGACCCACCCCTCCGCTACACACCAAGGGTAGCCCGGTTGCGGTTCTACTGAACATTGCAGAAAAGCTACTAATCATATATTGGGCGTAAAGCCTCTAGTGGATCCATACCATAGAGCTACGCAATCCTGAATCCATACCATACGGCTATGCGATCCTCAAATCTTCCTCCGTACCATAATTCCCACCTATATGCATCCTAAGCAGAATATCATATGAATGCATCAAACACACAAGTAACATCTATGAGCTTATGTTCGTCACGCAGGGGTATTTTCGTCATTTCACTACCCGGGGTATTTTCGTAACTCTACCCTACTGGTTATTTTTTTGTAATTTTTTAAAATAGGGGTATTTTGGTAATTTCACAAATTAGGGGTATTTCAGTTATTTTGTAATCCGAGGGTATTTTGGTAATTTCATCAAAATAGGGTATTTTATAATTTTGCAAATAGGGGGTATTTTGGTAATTTTGTAAAAATAGGGGTATTTTGGTACTTTCGTAAAATAGGGGTATTTTGGTAATTTCACAAATCGAGGGTACTTCGATAATTTTATAAATTGGGGGTATTTTCGTCATTTCACTACCTAGGGGTATTTTCGTAATTCTATCCTATATGGGTATTTTTTATAATTTCTCAAAATAGGGGTATTTTGGTAATTTCATAAATTAAAGTATTTTGGTTATTTTGTAATTTGAGGGTATTTTAGTAATTTCATAAAATAAGGGTATTTCTGTAATTTTGCAAACAGGGGGTATTTTGGTAATTTTGTAAAAATAGGGGTATTTTGGTACTTTCGTAAAATAAAGGTATTTTGGTAATTTTGCAAATCGAGGGTACTTCGGTAATTTTATAAATCGGGGGTATTTTAGTAACCTTGCTAATCGGGGGTATTTTGGTAATTTCACAAACTAGGGGTGTTTCGATAATTTCACAAATTAGGGGTATTTCAGTAATTTTACAAATCGAGGGTATTTTGGTAATTTCTCAAATTGGGGGTATTTTGGTAATTTCACAAACTGGGGGTATTTCGATAATTTCATAAACTAGGGGTATTTCGTCCCTTTCGAGTTTTAGCTATGAACTTTGGCCCATCAGCAAGTCCTCGCGGCTAATGTGGACAAACACTAGGCACAAGGTAGGATTCCAGAAAAGAGGAGGTGGGCCACTAGGGCCGCTTAAGTACAAGCTCTCCCTAGATCCAATCCTAGACATGCGTACGTCCGTTGCCACACTCCAACCCTGTGACTTGTTTACA
Source organism: Gossypium rotundifolium (assembly GCA_025506655.1). Classification (NCBI taxonomy): domain Eukaryota; kingdom Viridiplantae; phylum Streptophyta; class Magnoliopsida; order Malvales; family Malvaceae; genus Gossypium; species Gossypium rotundifolium. Next base: position 68,246,226 of record CP106731.1, on the reverse strand, counting down.
GACATGTTTAATTAAATTAAGTCTTTTGGAATTTACGAGTGGTTCAAACTAGACCTAAGGTCCATAAACCCTAACATACATGTCTATGCCCCCATAAGCCCATCGAGCCCAAATCACTCCCTTACGGCCCATTAGGTCTAAATCTCATCATATGGCTTATAAGGCCTAAAACAAATCCAAATCGTGTAGCATGAGTGACTAACTTAATTCATATAACAAACCAAACCATTTCATCAAACCTAGCCTCAGGGCCCAACGGGCCTATTTAGCCGCTTTCAGCTTTTTGGCTTTTTAGCATTGCCAATTTCGTGTGTGTAGTGTTTGTACACACCTGGTAACCACGCGCGCTACAAACCCCTTAGTCACGAACCTACAATCAACATTACTAGCGATTAACCAAAGCTTTTAACACATATTTATAAAAATCGAAACCTCACCATACCCTTACCGTGTACCTCACATTCTAATAGCCCTTCCTTCGCTTCTATTGGCGATTATCCTCTAGATCTGTACCCAAACGCCCACCAAGGTATATTAACTCTCCTCATAGAATGCTCTATATATAGCTAGCTTTTCACCTTCCTTCTTTGTATCTTACTGATGTGTGATCCCTCCGTTAGCAGAGTTTAAATCGAACTCAAACTCTTCTAGTCCAATCTGCAAAATATATACTCCCTTACTTGTCATGAGATTTGAACCCAAGCTCCCTCACACCCTTAATGACACCATGCCACTAGACTACTCACTTTCTTGTGTCTAAAATCATGCGCAACTAAATATAACCCTAGGGCAAAATTTTAGAGTCATTTAAAAGGAAAACCAAAATGCAAGAGCCAAGACTTGAACCTTGGACCTCTTTCCTTCCTTGTGGCATCACCCCCTTGTCTTTTATGTGGCGTCACTTTGCCACTACTCCACACACTCCACTTGTGTCATGTTTCTCCACATTTTATTCTTAAAGCCTACTACTAACTCTCAAGGGTTTATTCACCTAAAACCAAAATTTTCCTAAAGCCAAATTTTGAACCCGGGACTTCATAGAAGCCCCTAACCTTCCAAAATCACTCACCTAATAGGCCCAACTTGCACAAATGCCATTCTCTTGTTCTTAAAAAATTTTAAACGCTCCCAAGCCCAAAGCCCAATTGGACCAATTCTATTAGGCCCAAATTGTAGGATGTTACGCTACCTAAGAGTAGATCTAGCATAATTGAGCGGAGTTGATCGGGCGCCTAGAGATAGGGTTATGAGATTTTGCTGGATTAGGGTGAAACCTAATATGGGAATCCGTTGATCGATTTACTGCTTCCTTAGGGGGTTATTATAAGAGAACGAGAGTTCCACTAATTAACCTAAGGTTAGACGTTATTTGCCTCGAGAGAGGGTTTAATATAGGTTAGGGAGTCTCACGGATCAAGCTAAGTAAAGAAATCATATGGTTTAGGGATAAATAATAAGTGAAGTCATAGGTGGATTCTTCTCGAGGGTATCGTCTTCATCAACTGTGTTTTCCTAAAGGCTTTCTCCAATTCATTCTTTTGTCTTTGCATCTAGTTTAGTTTTTCATTAGTTTTATAAACCAATCACTCCATATTTTAGGCTAAATAATAGAAAGAAAGTGAGTAGTAGTACTTTTAGGTTCCTTTGGGTTCTATAAAATAATCTTGCCTAAACTATACTATTGTTCGATAGGTGCACTTGCCTCAATCGTTGCCATAGTTAGTCTTCCGGTTCGATCATTCTTTATAAATATTAAAACTCGACTGTTTGACACGATCATGTTTTTTGCGCCGTTGCCGGGAACTCTAAAATATTAAGAATTCTCTATTTCTATTACTTTAGCCATTATTCTATTATTTTTTAGATTAAATTTTTATTTTTACTAATTCTCTTTCTTTCTTTCTTGACTTGCGAGGTACCTCTAGTTTATGACTAGAAGACACCCAAGAGGACCATTAGAATACGAAAGTGACATTGAGGCTACTGCTCGAAGAAATCGCAGAGAAACTAGATGAGCTCTAGACTACAAAAGAGAAGAACAGCAAGACAGATCCAATCCTACTGAAGGGATGGACGAAAACAATCCACCTGATTTGAGAGAAAATAATGCTCCACGCACTATGTATGATTATGCTAAACCTAATTTGACAGGAGCAGAATCTAGTATTGTTAAGCCTGCTATAGCTACTAATAATTTTGAATTAAAGCCTACACAATACAAATGATTCAATAGTTTGTTCAATTTGATGGTTTGCAGGATGAAGATCCAAATACTCATATAGCTAATTTCTTAGAGTTCTGTGATACCTTCAAAATAAATGGCGTTTCTGACGATACCATACGTCTTCGGTTATTTCCTTTTTCATTAAGGAATAAAGCAAAGTAGTGGTTAAACTCATTGCCACGAGGGTCAATAACCATATGGGATCAAATGACCGAAAAATTTCTTTTAAAATATTTTCCACCAGCTAAAACGGCCAAATTTAGGAATGACATATCTTCTTTTATGTAGAATGACGCGGAAACATTATATGATACATGGGAAAGATACAAGGACCTCCTGAGAAGATGTCCACACCATGGGTTACCTTTGTGGCTTCAAGTCCAAACTGTTTACAATGGTGTGAATTCTTCAACTCAGCAAATGATTGATTCATCAGCCGGTGGAACTTTGAACAACAAAACTTCTGAAGCGGCTTACGATTTTATTGAGGAGATGTCGTTGAACACCTATCAGTGGCAATTTACAAGGGCTAAACCGACAGAATTAGCCAGAGTTTTTAATATAGACGCAGTGACAATGCTGTCAACATAGGTGGAGTTAATGAATAAAAAGCTTGATAATTTATGTTCTTTGTAGGTATATCTAGTAATGCAATGCGAAGCAAGCAGGAATGTGGCGAATACTGAGTACCCACCATACCAACTAGGAGCATAAAACGAGTAGACAAACTATGTAGGTAACAATTTCAAGTCCAATAATAATCCTTATAGTAACACTTATAACGCAGGTTGGAGGAACCACCCAAATTTTTCATGGGGAGGACAAGGAAATCAAGGAAATCAAAGGCAACAACCTTCTCCTAATTACCAAAATCAGCCTTATCCACAAGAAAGGAAATCAAACCTTGAAGAGATGTTGAAAAAATTCATGGAGGCCACAGATTCTCATTTCCAAAAGACTGAAGCAACACTAGATGAACAACAGAAGTCGATCAAGGGAATCGAAAACAAAGTTGGAGAACTTAGTAGGTCAGTGGGACATCTCACAAAGCTAATTTCTGAACGCCAACAAGGACGTCTACCAAGCAACACAGAAATAAACCCAAAAGAGCAGATCCAAGCCATTACAGCTCAAGAGGGTCCAGGAGTAGACAATTCCACATCAGCACAAGAAACTAGGGAAGAAAAAGGTAAAATAGAGGTAGCTCACGAAAAGCCAAAACCGGTAATCAAAGAATACCAACCTCGCATACCTTATCCCGAAGCATTGAAAAAAGAGGACTTAGAGGAACAATTTGGTAAGTTTCTAAAACTTTTAAAAAAATTACATATTAACTTACCTCTTCTTGAAGCCCTTTTTCAGATGCCCGATGCAAGGAAATTCTTAAGACAGCTCTTAAAATAAATGAAGAGCACCATGTGAAATTTAACGCAACATGCTCAGCAATGTTACATAATAGACTACCACAGAAACTAAAAGATCCAGGGAGTTTTATGATTCCATGTTTAATTGGTAGTTTAACTATTGATAATGCGTTAGCTGATTTAGAGGCAAGTATAAATGTCATGCCTTATGCGTTGTTTAAACGACTAGGTCTAGGGAAGCCCAAGCAACCTAGGTTGAGTATTCAACTAGCTGATAAAACTGTTAGAATTTTTAGGGGCATTCTTGAAGATGTTCTAGTAAAATCGATAAATTTGTTTTCCCAGTAGACTTTGTTGTTTTAGACATGGATGAGGATAATTCAATCCCCTTAATTTTAGGAAGACCTTTTCTTGCAACTGCCAAGACTAAAATTGATGTTTCCATAGGAGAACTCATACTTCGTGTAGGAGAAGAATCAGTCAATCTTCAAGCTCTCAACTCAGCCAAAACAACAGAAGATGAATGTAAGAAAGTCATTTCAATAGATAACCAAATTGTTCAACCTTCATCATAGGAAACATCACAATGCATCAAACTTGAGCCAACTCATAGCTCTCAAGTCGTAATAGAAGAATCACACTAGAAACAAAACCGTAAGATCGACAATTTAGAAGAGCAGAATATACACACTAAAGAAAAGTCAGATCCACACGAAGTAAAACCAAAAGAACCACCAGAAGAGCTCATAGGGACATCACATCACTTTAAAATAGGAGACCAGATGCTGTTAGACAAAAGTGATCCTCACATCACTTCAATAGACCTAAAGAAAAAGGGAGAAATACTCCTTCAGGTACACAATATTTTCCCACACGAAATAGTTGAGGTAAGCAATCCAATATTCGACAATTTCAAGGTAAATGCTTCTCGACCTAAACTTTGTCACGAAAATAAAACTTTCAGCAAAAGGGAAAATATTCAAACCTTTAACCCTCCCTAAAATTTTCAAAGTCAAGGAAAGTCTAGCTTAAGACTACAAACGAGCGCTTCTCGGGAGGCAACCCGAGCACTAACACTATTTACTTTCAAATTTATTTTCTTTTCTTTCCTTCCTTCTTCTCTCAATATTTAAACTAACATAAAAATACAGATTTCCAGGACACACGGCCTTACACACGGCCGTGCCCGTGGTCGTGTGGACCACTGGAACCACCACACTGACCGAGCAGAGCCATTCAAGTCAGTCCACCCACCCCCCAACGTCACGGATCCAACCACCCACACCACGGGCACCGACAAAATAGCATGGCCATGCCTCATAACCGTGCTAAGATAGTGACTTATTGAGCATGGGCAAACCATGCCCGTGTATTCCATCCGTGCTCACATGCTGGCCTTTTAGGAACAGGCGTGCCAATTTACAAATGGGCGTGGAAGAACAGCACACTCCACAACACGACCATACGATGCGGTCGTGTGAATCTACACACCCTCGATACACGGGCGTGGGAATGTGCCAGATTTGAAATCTTATTGAAATCCCTACAGCCCTTCCCCTTTTTCTCATCTTCTTTCTTCCTTCTCTTTCTTTCAAATTTTTCTCTTTGTTCATAGAAAAGGTCCAAGACTCTTGAGCAACACAAAAATCATGCCGAAGAAACGTAAGAAGGTAAGCATTGTCTCTTTAGAGGAGACCTCAACATGAGTTCATGTCGGCAGCTTCAGCTAATTGACATGCCAAGGGTCTCCGAAACCTTTTCGGTTCTATTTTTCTTTTCTCTTCTCCTTTATTTTCCTTATCTATACTTCTTTTCTTGCTTAATTTAATTTATTTCATATTAGTTTCTTGGTTTTAGGCTCTAAAGGCTGCTAGGGAATCACGCCACTTCCACTATCACCAACACTCCGTAGCCTTAGAAATCATACCCACCTCACGAACCATCTGCTAAGAAGGACTCTTTAGTCCATTAGTCTTTTCCTTAAATTTTAGTTTTCTTTTAAGTCTCCTCTCTTTATTGTCTTAATGTTTAATTATATTATTAGTATATTATTATTTTTCTAGATCTCTTGGCTATATCTTCGTAAGCTAGTCAATTTCTTCATCTAGCAAATTACTTTTTGGTAGCCACACCACCAGGCCCATAGAAAACACCATCACCGCCACCAAAGACGCTAGGAATCATCCAAAATTCAGGAAGTGTCACTCTACCCTTCTCTTTTGATTTATCCCATAATTATCATTATCTATCTTTGTACATTGAGGGCAATGTTCATCTTAAGTGTGGGGGGTAAAAGTGCCTAACTTTTTGTATTATTCTCAAAACCCTGAATGTTGTCTTATTTTTAAGTAATTTTCTCATATTACTAATTGGGATGAAATTTCTAATGATTTATGATTTTTATTGGTATGTTTTGGATTAAGTCATTGATAATTGTGCAGTGATGATTAAATTTTAAAAGAATACTAGAGAATCAAGCATGATAAGTCTATTTTTCAAAAAATTAAAATTTGATAGGTTGTTGAACTAAATTTGAATACCACCCTGAAGTTCAAAATTTATAAGGATTGATGTTAAAACCTATAATTTTTATGTGAGAATTTGAGCTTTATAGAGCATATACCCTTTTTCATGCTCACTTTATTGATTATGAGCGTGTCATCTTTGAATTGTTATTCTATATCTTGCCTCATTTATGCATGTCGAGACCACATTAATGATTTGATATACTGAGATGATAAAGGCACCTAGGTTTTAACCCATTCACTCCACTAAAAAGCCTACTTACATAAATAACCCCTAGTAAACTCATTTGATCCTAACAACACTTTTTATTGAATTACCCGTTTGATATTAACCCAAAACCCTTTGTATTTGTTATCAACATTCTTTTGACTACCCCTCTTGAAACACCCCAAACCCGGCCCGCAAGCCCTGACCGGATCTGACATGTTCCTAGGAAAAACCGTTCGAATCTTGTTTGAAGTTTTGCTAAAATTTTACGAGTTTTTGAAAATAGTTGATTTGGGTTGGGCTCGAATTTTAAAACCCATGTTGATTATGTGTTAAAACATTTAATATTTATACTTAATAAAAATAGACTTTAACCTTGTATTATTAAAATCGAGTCATACTTAGATAATTAAACATGCATGCATAACAGTTCAAACCAAGGCCTTATAACATCAAATCAAAACCCAAATTAAATCCAAAATACTTAAAATATAACAAGTCCAAAATGAAATAAAATCCCGAACTGTGCATGGCCATCACTGAGCTTCTGCCGACCCGGTCCATCATTGAGTCACCTGAAAAATAGTCCCACAACGGGGTGAGTCAAACGGACTCAATGTGTACAACCATCACAAGTCTCAATTAATTTCAGGCATATCAAATCATAATAACACATATAAATCATGATGCAAACCCGAACCCAAGCCTAGATAACCATCCGCTACACATCACCCGTACCAACCATCACACCGTAGGGACTACTAAGTCAACCCTCCATCCGCTACACACCATCGAAGGCAGTCGCTGCAGTTCGATGTGCTCATCGCCCTTATAAAATTTGTGGTATAGCCACCAGATAATTATTTTGTGACATAAGTCACCACATTCATATATTGTGACATAAGTCACCACATTTAGATATTGTGACATAAGTCACCACATTCAGATATTGGGGTATTAAAGCACCAATTCACTTCCCCTTCACATATCACCCATATGCCCTATGTCAAACATATCATGCAAAAACATGCTTTATTTCACATTCTTATCACTATTGTCATTTTTATCATACTCATAGTAGTAGTAGGAAAACGTACCTGAGTACTTCATACCATTACATGGTACTTTGGCCACATCATAACATATTCTTGTACATATTAATTAAAACATAACCGTCAATTAATTAAAGCTTAGTGTGGGGTACACACTGGTATACTTATCGAATTTACTGAAATCTTGAAAACTCGATCTATCGCTTTAGATCTTTAATTCCTATATTCGGCCAACCCTAACATGTCAGTAAAAAGCTATTCGGCTATAAAACCAAATCCTGAAGGCTTAATGTAACCAAATTCTTACCTTGCTTGCCGATTTGAGTACTTTTCAAATCCCAAAATTTCTTGATCTTGTCCCCTAGCAATCGACCAACACTAAATTACCTAAATAATTAGTTTTCGGCTTTTGAATAAACAAGAAATAGATTTGAACTACCAAATTTAGCTTTGGCTGATTAAGATATTCACTTACCTTGTGAATCTAAAATCCCGAAAACTTGTCACTTGGCTTATGAAGATGCCGAAATACCTTAGATCTGAAATCCCGGATGATCTCTCTAGAAATCGGCTAATATGGAAAATCTTGAAATTCACCTTCCAAGTTTCGGCCAACAAGATTAGGAGAGATTGGATTTCGATTTCAACAGTCAGGAGAAGAAATAAAGAAAGTAGATTGACATAGGTGATATTCCTTACCAATTTAATCAAATGTCCTTCCTTGAAGTAGAGAAATTCGGCTCCTAGAGGATAGGGGAGTATTCGGCTATGGTCACTAATATGTGAGATTCAGCTTTAACAAGGAAAAGAAAAGAGAAGAAAGGTGTATGGGACTTAGAGAGAATCGACAATGGCTTAGGAGGAACTTGCTTTCGGCTTTTGAAAAGTTCGTAAAAAGAAGAAGAGAAAGGTGAAGAAATCGGCAATGGTTACTTGTGTTTTTCGGCTTTTGACAAAATAAAGAGAGAAGGAGAAGAGTGGCTAGAGAATTCGGCAGAGGTTTCAAAAGAGAAAAGAATAATAGCCTTATTTTTCCTCCTCTTGCCGAAATTACTAAACCTAGAGTCCTTTAGCCGGCCAACACTTATTCTCCTACCCTTGTCGAAATTTCTAAAAGAGTTGTACCTCATCTTAAACTCCTTCCTTAGTCTCCCTATGCCATCCATCTCTACTTCTTTTGCCACAAAAATTAAAGCCTTATTTGCTTCCCTAGTGACTCGAACCTTGGCCCATCTATCTTGCTTGTGGCGTCATTCCCAAAGGCCTTAAGTGGCACCTCCGGGCCACTTTTCCAAGCCCAATTGTGTGTTTTATTTCCCCCATTTATTTTCTTAAGGCCTATCAGGCTTAACTCCCTCTTTTAGACTTAAAATTAAATAATTTCTAAAGCGTTCACCTACTCACTAAGGTTCATAAAACACATTTATACTTACAACGGCATGCTTTCACATTCTATTAAGCAATTATGCATAAGCCATAGTCTGGGATATTACACCTCCATCGAGAATTGATTTGATCAGTTGCCGAATTAGGTTATTTCAATTATCAAAGTTCCTTCTATTATGTTTTTTTAAGTTTGTTCTTAAAAAAATATATCCAAGTTTATTCAATATTAGTATATAAAAGAGCTTAGAGCATTTAAACTCCAATTATTGAAGAAAAAGCTCGTATTAAAGTATTATCAAATTTCAAGTGATGAAAATACTCCTTATTATATAGTAATTATCAATAGTGGTATTATTAGTTTTCATTCGAAGTAAATATCCATATTTAGTTCAGTGTTTCTAGTTAGATAATTTGTCAAGTCAGTCTGGATTCTAACCCTCTAATTCAGCCTTTATCCACACCTTTTAACCCTAGCCCCATTACAACCCTGATTTAAGACCTTTTGATTTGTGTATCATCTCATATACAGTGGTGGAGATTTGATTTTTAGGCAAGCCTATGGGATTAACTTTTCAAGTTTTACTCTTGAGTGCCTTATTGTGAACCTTAAACACCTTTTAGTGATTTGAGTGAATTTTTAGTAAGGATGTCAGTCCTTGTCAGTTTTGAATCAAGGGTAATTATTTAGATAAGGGAAGACACCTATGTTTTCATGCTACAAATTTATGACTTATCTCGTTTGAATCTTTAGGTCTCTTTGAGTTGAATAATCCATGTATAAATTATCTATGAATTATGATAAGGCATGATTGATGAATATTGTAAGTTATGGAAAGTTTGTTCTAATTGTAAGTTGAAAATTTTGCTTGAGGATAAGCAATAGCTTAAGTGTGGGGGTAATTGATAAACCATAAAAGTAACATATTTTAATCCCACATTTAGTATGCTTTTTGATGATTTAACCCTTGATTTATATAAAAGGTGCTTGTAATCCTTTCTTTTCATGTCATATACTTAGGAAAGCACTCGAGGATAAAAAGAACACAAAACAGGCTCAAAATGGAGTAATTGGGCCTTAGCAAGGAATCAACATGGCCTGGCACAAAGCTTGCACGACCGTGTCTCACTGATTACCTAGAGCACGGCCTAACACACGAGTTGCACAGCCACGCATCATCTCATTACCACACACAGGCATGTCAAGCGTGCCACAGACATGCCCAAAACAACAGAATCAAGGCATGACCCAACCCCAAGTTACACGGACGTGTGCCATGGGCGTGCCCCTACGCGGGAATGAGCAATTTTACTCAAAATTGGATGCTTGAAGCCAAAGAAACATAATCCTAAGTCTACTTAAACACCCTAATAGTAATTATACTTGAAAGAGGTACTTAGGAGCCAAATAAAGCATTTCAAAAGCCTATATAAACAACCCAAGATAGACATTGAAGAGGGGGTTTTTGGCAGAGGCTTTTGTCGAAGCTTTCATCTTTTAGGGAATCACTTGATGATAGCCAGTTGATCCATCTCAAGAGGCCGAAACTCTATGCAAGACGGAGGATCTCTCCTTCAATTCCTTTAGGGAGTTTTAGGGATTTCTTATGTTTTGTTTTATCTTTTCTATTGAGATGGTTTCTTATTTAGTTATGAACTAAACCCTTCAGATACCTGAAAGGGATGAAACATATGATGGATTTTGTTATTTGATTTCTAAATTATATGATAACTACTTAGTTTGTTCTTAATTATGTTGCTTAATTTAATCTGATGTGCTTAGGTGGAGGAGGAATAGACCTTACCTAAGAGTAGATCTAGCATAATTAAGCGGAGTTGGTCAGGCGCCTAGAGATAGGGTTACAAAATTTTATCGGATTAGGGTGAAACCTAATATGGGAATCCATTGATCATTTTACTACTTCATTAGGGGTTTATTATAAGAGAACAAGAGTTCCACTAGACATTATTCACCTCGAGAGAGGGTTTAATATAGGCTAAGGAGTCTCACGGATCAAGCTAAGTAAAGAAATCATATGGTTTAGGGATAAATAATAAGTGAAGTCATATGTGAATTCTTCTCGAGGGTATCGTCTTCATCAACTGAGTTTTCCTAAAGTCTTTCTCCAATTCATTCTTTTGTCTTTGCATCTAGTTTAGTTTTTCATTAGTTTTATAAACCAATCACTCCATATTTTAGGCTAAATGCTAGAAAGAAAGTGAGTAGTAGTACTTTTAGGTTCCTTTGGGTTCGATAAAATAATCTTGCCTAAACTATACTATTGTTTGATAGGTGCACTTGCCTCAATCGTTGTCATAGTTAGTCTACCAGTTCGATCATTCTTTATAAATATTAAAACTCGACTATTTGACACGATTAGGTTACAACAATTGTCACATTGCAGTTAGTTTATCGTTCTTATGCACATCTAAAAGGTAAAATTGAAGATGTGTTGGTTAGAGTTCAAAATTTTATTTTTTCATCAGATTTTATTATTCTAGAATGTGAAGCTAATAATGATGTACCAATTATTCTTGGAAGACCTTTCTAACCATTGGAAGAACATTAATTGATGTACAGAAAGGTGAATTAACAATGAGAGTTAATGACCAGTAGATAATTTTTAATTTTTTTATGCCATGAAGTGTGCAAATATAGATGAAGATTATCACACTATTGGGATTATTAAGAGAGTAGTGAAGGAAGAATTGGCAGAATTTTGTTCCAGCAATTCTAATAATGAAGCAGATTCAGTTGAGTTAAATGAAGAGGAGCTAATTGAAGAACTTCATGAACTGATAGAGGCTAAGCAACTTGACAATGGAAGAGGGATGAGTTCAATATTTTAAATTTATCAGAGCATTCTTTTAAACCCCCTCGACCTTTTATAGAGCACCGTCCTACTTTGGAGTTGAAGCCTTTGCCACTACATTTAAAGTACGCCTACTTAGGAGACAACAACACCTTGTTAGTAGTTATCTTTGCAGAACTAACATCTGATCAAGGGGCTCAATTGTTATAAGTTTTGAGGAGATCTAAGGAGTTGGGATGGACAATTGCAGATTTTAAGGGAATCAATCTGGGCATCTACATGCATAAGATTTTACTGAAGGATTGCCATAGCAATTTTGTTGAGCAGCAGAGAAGACTGAACCCCGTTATGAATAACGTCATTAAAAAGGAGATTATCAAATGGCTTGATGTTGTAATAATCTTATCATATTTTTTATAGTTCTTGGGTAAGCCTTGTTCAATGTGTACCTAAGAAAGCATGTGTTACTTTTGTTAGCAATGATAACAATGAACTCAATCCAACTTGTATTGTCATAGGATAGAGAGTTTCATGGACTATTGAAAGCTCAACAAAGCAACCAAGGAGGACCTGTTTACTTTGCCATCCATCAATCAAATGTTAGATAGATTAGAGAGAAAAACCTTTTATTACTTTTTGGATGGTTATTTGTTGCATAACCAGATTGCTATAGCTCTTACTGACCAAGAAAACACTACGTTCAAATGTCCTTATAGAGCCTTCACTTTCAGACAAATGTCGTTTCGATTGTGCAATGCCCCTACAAAATTTCAACATTGCATGATGGTAATATTTTGGGACATTGTGGAGAAATTTTTGGAAGTTTTATGGATGACTTCTCAATGTTTGGCGATACTTTTGAAGATTGTTTAAAAAACCTGTTTGTTGGTGTGAAGAGACTAACCTTTTTCTAAATTGGGAAAAATACCATTTCATGGTCTGTAAAGGCATTATTCTGGGACATAAAATTTCACAATAAGGGATTGTAGTAGACGAAGTGAAGATTGAGGTTATTGAAAAATTTTCACCACCCACTACAGTTAAAGGTATTCGAAGTTTCCTTGGTCATGTAGGATTTTATCAAAACTTTATTAAGGATTTTTAGAAGATATCCAAACCCCTATGTGAATTATTAGAACATAATAGAGCTTTCAAGTTTGATAAGCCTTGTGTGAAAGCATTTGGGGAATTAAAAAAGTAAGTAGTAATAGCACCAGACTAGACATTACCTTTCGAACTTATGTATAATGCTAGTGATTTTGCTGTAGGAGTAGTGCTAGACAGAGTAAGGATAAAGTGTTTCATGTCATCTACTATGTAAGTCAGACACTAACGATATATGCAGTTGAACTACACTACTACTGAAAAGGAACTATTGGATGTGGTATTTGCATTTGACAAATTAAGATCCTATTTAGTTGGCACCAAAGTTATAGTTTACATGGATCATTTTGTGATTAAGTATTTAGTGACCAAGAAAGACGCCAAGCCAAGATTAATTTAGTGGATATTATTGCTGCAGGAATTTAATCTAGAAATTTGAGATAGGAAGGGCACAAAGAATCAAGTGGCTGATCACTTGTTGTGACTTGAAGAAGAAAATGAATACGATAATATTCAACTCATTACAGACGATTTTCCAGATGAGCAACTGCTAGTTGCCATGGTATTACCTTGGTATGCCAATGTTGTCAATTTCTTAGTAAGTAGATTGCTGCCACCTGAGCTCAACAGTCAAAGACAATGACATTTTTATTGGGATGCCAAGCAATATTATTGGGATGAGTCATTTTTATTCAAACATTGCATAGATCATACAATTCAGAGGTGTATTCTGGATGACGAGATTTATAGTATTTTACACCACTATCATTTAGCACTATATAAAGGACATTTTGGTGGAATGCGAACTACTGCAAAAGTTCTCTAATCTGACTGTTATTGGCCAAGCATGTTTAAAGATTCACATGAATTTTTCCAATCTTACTATCATTGTCAACGAACTAGTAACTTACAAAAAATGTATGAAATGCAATTGCAAAACATTAATTGCAAAACATTCTAGAAGTTGAATTGTTTGATGTGTGGCGAATCGACTTTATGGGTCCATTACCACCCTCTTGGGGCAATATATACATCCTTGTAGCTATAGATTATGTCTCTAAGTTGGTTAAACATAAAATTGTCATGGAATATCATCCCCAAACAAATGGACAAGCTAAGGTCTCAAATCGAGAAATTAAGTAGATTTTGGAAAAAGTGGTCAATCCCACCCACAAAGACTAGTCATCCAGATTGGATGATGCCTTGTAGACATATCATATTGCATTTAAGACACCATTGGGAATGTCACCTTTCAAGCTCATCTATGGGAAGCCTTGCCATTTGCCTGTTGAACTTGAACATAAGGCTTTTTGGACAATTAAGAAATTGAACATGGATTGGATTAATGATAAACCGTAAAATGAACATATTTTAATCCCACAATTAGCATACTTTTGGATGATTTTTCCCTTTAATTATGGAAATAGGTGCTTATAATCCTTTGTTTTCATGTTGTATACTTAGGAGAGCACCGGAGCATGAAAAGAACAAGAAACAGGTTGAAAATAGCGAAAATGGGCCAAAGCACGAATTCCACATGGCCTGGGCCCAAGACCACACGCTCGTGCCTTCCACCCATGGTAAATTCTGAGTAAACGACACGGACGTGCAACACGTCCGTGCCTCGAGGCCGTAGATAACACTGAGTTTTGAACACAGGTGTAGGACCATTGACACGGACGTGGGAGAAACAAACAAAGCTAGGCACGCCCAGGTGACACGGTCGTGGGGGACATCATAAATGCGCTTAAATTCAAAATTCTCAAAAACACAGGCTGAGTAAAGGGAACATAGGCGTGGCCCCCAACCGTGTCCCCTACCCCCTATTTAAACCGCCACCCCCACCTACCGATCCAGCTGATGACGAGGACCTTTGAGGCTCTTCTACTTTTCAATGTTTATTTTTATTTTAATTCCTTTTTGTTTTTCTTTATTTTATTTTATTTTATTAATCAAGCTTTTTACTCTTTTTGCTTCAAACTCTTATTATTACAGTTTAATTCCCTTTATAACTAACTATCTAAACCTCGAAAATCACTAACAACATCAATTAAATAGTACCCCCTTAAAATTGATGACTTCGCAATTTAACGGTTCAATGTGCCACTCAGAGAATGGAAAACATCACTAGGAGTATTCACAACCACACTCACTTATGTTTAAGTCATCATGATTAATCATTCTCTAAGGAATCCATCCAAAATTCAGGAAGTTTCACTTCTCTCCCTATCTTTTGATTTTATCACTATATTGTTAGTTTATATATCTTTGTACATTGAGGGTAATGTACATCTTAAATGTGGGGGTGAAAATTATTTAGAAAAAGTGCCTAACTTTTTGCATTGTTCTCAAATCCCTAAATGATATTCTATCTTAAAGTAATTTTCTCATATCACTAATTAGAATGAAATTCCTGTTGATTCATGATTTTTATTGATATGTTTTAAATTAAGTCATTGATAATTGTGCAATGATTATTTAAACTTTAATATACTAGAGAATCAAGCATGATGAGTCTATTTTCAAAAATTAAAATTTTGCTTGGTTGTCTACCTGAATCTAATTGTTACCTTGAAATTTGAAATTTACAAAGTTGATATAAAAAACCCATAATTTTTGTGAGATTTTGAGCCTTTTAGAGCATACATTCTTTTCGTGCTCACTTTTTTTTATTATGAGTGTGTCAACATTGAATTGTTATTCTAGAACTTGCTTCGATTATACATGTCGAGACCACATCTTTGATTTGATATACAGAGATGATTAATGCACTTAGGATTTAACCCACTTACTCCACTAAAAGCCTACCCTCATAATTGACCCCTAGTGAACCCCTTTGATCCTAACAACCATTTTATTGACTCAACCCACTAATATTAACCCGAAACTCATCTTGTATTTGCTATCACCATTCCTTTTGACTACCCTTCTATCAAGACTTGTTTTGATAGTTGCCTAATTAAATTATTTCAGTTGTTAAAGTTTTATCTATATTGATTTGTTCTTAAAAATTTTTTAAGTATATTCACCATTAGTCCTATAATTAAGTGAGCCTATACGTTTAATTTCAACATACTGAAGAAGAAGCTCGTATTATTAGTATTACAAGTTTTCAATTGATGTAATTATTCAGTTTATTAGTTCATTTTTCTAGTTAGGTAATTTGTCAATTCAATCTCAATTCTAACCCTTTTAATTCAGCCTTTATCCACACCGTTAACCTAAGCCCCGTTACAACCCTTTTTAAAGACCTTTTGATTTGTGTATCATCTCATTTCACAATGGTGGAGATTTGATTTCCAAGCAAGCCAATGGGATTAACTTTTCATGTTTGATTGATAAGTGCTTTATTTTTGAACCTTAAACACCTCGAGTGATTTGAGTGAATCTTTAGTGAGGATGTCAACTTTTGTTGATGTTGAATTAAAGATAATTATTTAGATAAGGGGAAAACACCTATGCTTTCATGCTAAAAAATCATTGTCACATCCTGAATTTATGGGGCTTTGCATTTGACATTCTGTGATGTGTTGTTGTGCTTATTATGCTTGTTAGAATGTTTTAGGGGTCCAGAATGGGCTCGAAGTTGGGTCGAGGCCTTAGCAAAATTTTCTGTTTGGGCACTCTAGTGGAGAGTCAGGTAGGATAGGGCTTAAAAGATATTATCTATGAATTAAGACACAAAAATGGGCTTGTGGCCCAGTGGTCAGTGGCGATATGTAGGAACTAAGAGTGGTGTCAAGCAGTTAAGGAGGTCCAAGGCTCAAGTCACATGATACCTTTTTATTTTAATTAATTTTGGCAATATCAAAGAGCAGTAGTGGAGTTCGGCTTGGATGCTTGAAATTAGGAATTATTTAATATGGATAATAATGTTGATAATGTGTTGATAAAGGGAGAAAGAGGTGGTGTTATCAATGACACTGTGGATGAGTAATCAGATGAGAATAAGGAGAAAATTTAGGAATTATCTGGAAGGCTAGGTGGTGGCCGAAATTCTGACTCTAAGAGGGAGGAGGGATCGATTTAGAGTGGGCTTCAGGGGCGTCGAAATTACCCTGTTAATAAGATGAGTTTTTGAGATTCGGAATGGGCATTTCCAGCATTTGTTTAAGGGGTGCCTAAATTTTGCATTATGTAAGGGGAATATCTCTTCATTTTCAGCATTTGAGTCTTCATTTTTTGGTATCTGAGTCTTCATTATCCCACTCACCTTTCTAAAATTTTGCTAAAGTCGAACCTACCTCTAGTCTGTCGAAATTCTATTTTCTTTACCATCTCTATTGCTACTTTTCCGTTCATCCTACTTCTCTTCTCTCAATCATCTTTTTTTTCAAAAGCCGAAACTCATAACTCATCTCTTCTCCATTCTTTTCCTACAACCAAATGATCATTGTTCTTTCCTTTATTCTCTCATTGCCGATTTCTTCATAGCTGAATCTTCATAGATCCTGTTGCACTGTCTTTCTTTTGATCTTCTCAGAAGATGAAATCTGTTAGGAGAAGCTGAATCTGTTGGTAAGTGTCGATTTCTTTTGATCTTTTCTCTTTCGATTTTGGGGGCCAAAGCCGAATGGCTACTTGGGGTGTTGAGGTTGTTGATTGGTCTAATACTTCTTTTCTTCTTGCGTTTTCTTTGGGGGACAACATCATGTAAATCGAAATAAATCCGATCATCTAGATTCCAAAAGTCAAAAATCGCTAGTCTCTGAACTATATCTCTTTTTGGGAATTCGAGGTAAGGGTTTTTTTAGTTTTTCGTTGGGTTTTGTTTAGTGTATTCATGATCTAAATCCTATGTTAAGGATTGACAGCCATATGTTATGGTGGTAGCAACTGATAAGGTCTTTTGATAGAATCAAATGTCGATCAGGCGAAGGAGGGAATTGGATCCATAAAACCAACCGCTAAGCTTAAGAAGCATGTGGTGTCTGCCGTCAGAGATTGGCCACCGGGTTGTGGACGAGCTTTGAAACAAAACCATAGGCAGATAGCAATCGTATTCTGCCATCGATGTTGTTGACATAAAAGTATCATCTTGTCTCATGTCGGTGTGTAGATCTTTATCACATAAGTTTTCTGTATTATACCTATTATGGGCTAAAAAGCCAGAAAAGGCTGTGCGGACAGTCGATTAACCTGTAGGGGTTAGGCTAAGGATGCCAGGTACGTATACATAGTAAATTCTCTATGTGTATCGATATATGTGATAACCTGTTAACCTGTAGATGGCATGTTGTTTTTTCTTTTGCATGTGCATATGCATATGCATGGGATGGGATTGATATGATGAAGGGGAAGAGCATGTTAATAGGTCACTTAGTGATCGGTGGTTAAACCACAATATATTATTCAGGTCGCATGGCGATCGGTGGCTCTACCACATTTGATTAATAGGTCACATAGTGATCGGTGGTGAAACCACAATATATTATTAAGGTCCCATGGCGATCAGTGACTCTGCCACATCTGATTATAAGGTCACATAGTGATCGGTCTTTATGACAGGTAGCACAACTGTCGAAATGGCGTGTAGCGGATGGAGGGTTAATTGTAGAGATCCCCACGGTGTAATGGCTGGTAAGGATTGGCGTGTAGAGGATGGAACTTTAGGTTGGGTTGGGACATTCAGCATGTATCTTTTTTTTTTTTTTGCTGTTTTGTATGGGCCAAGGCCAGAATGTGTTTTGGGGCCTTAGCCGTTTATGTGACTCCAGGATTTACGCACTGAGTCTTGGTGACTCACCCTTTTATTT
Source organism: Gossypium rotundifolium (assembly GCA_025506655.1). Taxonomy (NCBI): domain Eukaryota; kingdom Viridiplantae; phylum Streptophyta; class Magnoliopsida; order Malvales; family Malvaceae; genus Gossypium; species Gossypium rotundifolium. The sequence goes on along the minus strand of CP106731.1, from coordinate 68,227,797 downwards.
TTTCCCAACTTTTTAGATGAGTAATAAATCGTGGACACGGGAGCCGAGGCAGACTCGAGGGGCCATAAAGACTTTTATTATGTGAATTGATTTTTGGGTTTCCCTTTAGTTTTAAATTTTGGGTTATTTTTGTTAGCATGTAATAAGGCCTCTTTGCTTAAAAGTTTCGGTTTACTGTTATCCATGTTCAATGATTATAGACTTATGTTTTCAAAGAATTAATTATAAAGCAAATAAAAAATGGGCTTTTCAAACACGGTTAACACAAAAGCTAAGGTTTATTTTAAAAAATTCACATTTAATGATTAACCGATTAAACAAACTGAGATTTCCAAAATCAACAAGCAAAGGTTTCAAGACAACGTGCTACTTGAAAGTTTTTTCCAAAACTATGCTTTCTTCAAAGCGATCAAAGGATTTGATCTTAAACAAACAACCCATAGCATGCCAAATCTGGTCGTAACGTTTGGGCCAAGTTTGGGGTGTTACATTTTGGTATTAGAGCCCAGTTCAAAACTCGGACTATGAACTAGGTCCAATAGTGTTTTATAGATTGATATAAAGGTAGGAAAAATGTTTTGGGCCTTCGAGTCTACCGGCACCGGATCCATGCAAGTAAGTATTCTAACCCTTGATGAGATATGCATGTTGGGTTTGATGGGCTTTATAGGGACGTTGGCAAGTATGCTAGAGTTTATGGACCTTATGCCTAGTCAAACAACTCTTGAAATCCATAAGACTTAATTTCTCTAGTTAAACATGTCAATGAACAAGTCGTCGGGCTGGAATGTGGCAACAGGCATACACATGTCTAGGATTGGATCTAGGGAGAACTTGGTATTTAAGCGGCCCTAGTAGCCCACCTCCTCTTCGCTAGAATCCTATCTGGTGTGCAGTGTCTGTTCACTTAGCCGCGAGGTCTTGTTAATGGGCCAAAGATCATAACTAAAACCCAAAAGAGACCAATACCCTATCTTTGCAGAGTTACTAAAATACCCTCGATTTGTGAAAATTACTAAAATACCCTAGGTTGTGAAAATTACTGGAATACCTTTAGTTTGTAAAATTATCGAAATACCCCTAGTTTGAAAAATACCAAAATACCCCTATTTTGTAAAATTTCCAAGATACCCTATTTTGTGAAATTACAAAAATACCTCTGTAGGGTAGAATTACGAAAATACCCCTGGGTAGTGAAATGATGAAAATACCCTTGTGTGACGAAAGTGAGTTTATGGGTGTTACTTGTGTGTTTGATGCATGTATGCGATGCTCTGCTTGGAATGCAAATGGATGTTGATTGAATGTAGTTTCTAGAGCTAGGAAATACAGACTTGAGAACTGAACCTTGTAGATATAGTTTCAAATTCGAAAGAACTATTATTAAAACTACTTCCAATAAGATTGTTCATTATTAATCAGTGGAAGAAATTATTAATCCATAAAACTTCTAATCAGATAAATCGTGAATGTTAGATATGAGCACTAGGGGGCATGGTGTGCGTGGCCGAGGTAGAGGTAGGATTGCTGTGTCGAAACCGATAGGGTCTTGTCACGGGTCAAGGAATGAGATACCAGCGCCACCAGCTGTGGAGGCAGAATATCAGGACCAAACAGGCAGAGACGATGCGGTGTCTCAAATGATTCTCTGAGTGTTAGAGAGAGTTGCGGGAGTAGGCATGGGTACAGGAGCTCAAAAATCTGTGCCAGAGCGACTTAGAGCCAATGGGGCATAAGTGCTTAAGGGAATTTCTGGTGTAGCTCTTAGTACAGCTGAGTATTGGCTAGAAGCAGTGGAACGTATAATGGATGATCATGACTTTACGAAAGAAGAAAAGCTGAACGAAGTGGTGTCTCTTCTCCGGAATGAAGCGTATCAATGGTGGCTTACGGTTAAGGTTGGTACGATGGCTGACTGTATCACCTGGGTTACTTCAGGATGACGTTTCAGAATAAGTACATCGAGTCGAGATATGTGGATGCCCAGCGTAGAGCATTTCTGAATCTGGTTCAGAGAAGTAGGTCAGTGGCTACGTATGAAGCAGAATTCCTGTGTTTGAGTCGTTACGCTCAGGGGATAGTGGCCACAGAACATAAGCTTTGTGTTCGATTTGAGGATGGCCTGAGGGATGATCTACGTGTATTGATAGCTCCACAGCGGGAGAAGGAATTTGTTGTGCTTGTGGAAAAAGCTAAGATAGCTGAAGAGGTAAAATGAACAGAAAAACTAAACCGAGATAGAGATATGGGTGGAAGTAAGAAATTTTGGATCGTCAGGGGCAGTTGGGCGTGCTAAAAAAAACCTAGGTCGGATGGGCCGAACTGGGTTGAGAGACCTACTGCTGCTATCCAGACACGAAGGTGTGTTCGCTGTGGCAAATTCCATTCAGGTGAGTGTTGGTCGAACAATGGGAAGCATTTCGGGTGTGGATCTACGGATCATCGAGTTAGAGATCTCTGACCCCATGGGCGATGCAGAGGCTGCGCAGGGGAAATGCTCACCGGTAGAGGATGTCGTGATGCAGAGAGGTTGTGGTCTAGCCAGAGGTGGTAACGATTTCAGTCGAGGCCGTAGAGCACCAGGCCGAGGGGTAGGAAGCACTGAGGTGAGACAGCCGGGGTTAGTCTATACTGCCAGACGTTGAGAGGAAGCCAACGCACCATATGTCATAATCGATACGTTTTTAATTCTTGGATTGCCTTACACTGCATTGGTTGATATTGGGTCGATGCATTAATATGTTTCTAGTAGGGTGTCTGGAACCTTAAGCATGGATTTTGAGATTTCCTCTAGGGAGATCACTATAATTATCCCGTTAGGACACTCTGTGGTGGTAAATAAGCTTTATCGGCTTTAGAAGTTTAGGGAATAGTTTTCTTGACTAATCTGATGGAATTACCGTTCGGGGAGTTTGATTTAATTTTAGGCATGGACTGGCTGGTGAGGTATCAAGCTAATGTAGATTGTGTAGCCAAGCGTATGGTGCTAAAAACCCCCGAGGGTGGCGAAGTGTTGGTAATGGGTGAAAGGGGGAACTGTTTGTCAAATGTGGTGACTGCTCTAAGAGCAGAAAGGATGGTGAGGAAAGGATGCGAGGCAATTCTAATGTTTGTTCGGGCTCTAGAAGCCAAGGAACTATCTATCAGGGATGTTAGAACGGTGAAGGAATTTCTTGATGTTTTCCCAGAAGAGCTTCCGGGATTACCTCTAGACCGTGAAGTGGAGTTTGGTATTGACCTTTTTTCGGGAACAGTGTCGGTATCTATCTCCCCATATAGGATGGCACCAAAGGAGTTGGTGGAGTTAAAGGCGTAGATACAAGAGTTGCTAGATAGAGGGTTTATTCGACCAAGTGTGTTACCTTGAGGAGCGCTGGTATTATTCATTAAGAAAAAGGATGGCTCAATGCGTATGTGCATTGACTATCGCCAGTTAAATAAGTTGACAATCAAGAACAAATACCAGCTGCTGAGGATCGATAAATTGTTCGATCAGTTGAAGGGGGCTTCAGTCTTTTCAAAGATAGGTCTGAGGTCAGGGTACCATCAGCTTAAGGTCAAGAGGCAGATATTCATAAGACGGCTATTAGGACTCACTATGGTCATTACGAGTTCATGGTAATGCCATTTGGATTGACCAATGCCCCAGCAGCATTTATGGACATGATGAACCGAGTATTCCAACCCTACTTGGATCGGTTTGTTGTGGTATTTATAGATGAAATCCTGGTTTATTCAAGATCGGAGAAGGAGCATGATTCACACCTTCGAGTGGTTTTGCATATTCTGAGGGAGAAGCAGTTGTATGCCAAATTCAGTAAGTGTGAATTTTGGTTAAAGGAAGTTACTTTTCTAGGCCATGTTGTGCCGATAGAGAGGATTAGGTTGACCTCGAAAAATTAAAGCGATGTTGGATTGGAAGCCACCTAAGTCCGTAGCAGAAATCTGGAGTTTTCTTTGTCTGGCCGGGTATTACAGAAGGTTTGTTGAAGGATTTTTGTTGATTGCGGCACCGTTGTCTAAGTTACTATGGAAAGGAGTTCCGTTTGTTTGGTCTGAAAAGCAACAAGAAAGTTTTGAAAGGTTGAAAAGGATATTGACGGAGGCTCCGGTGTTGATTTAGCCGGAGGCCGAAAAGGAATTCGTGATTTACAGTGATGCTTCACACGCAGGGCTAGGATGTGTATTAATGCAAGATGGGAAGGTTGTTGCGTATGCAGCTCGGCAGTTAAGACCACAAGAATCAAATTATCCCACCCATGATTTGGAATTGGCGGTAGTGGTTTTACCTTGAAGATCTGGAGGCATTATCTGTATGGGGAAAAGTCCGTCATTTATACCTATCTTAAGTGCTTAAAATACCTTTTGATCCAAAAAGAGTTGAACCTAAAGCAAAGGAGGTGGATCGAGTTGTTAAAGGATTATGACTGCTCGATCAAGTATCATCCAGGTAAAGGTAATGTGGTGGCAGATGCTTTGAGTCATAAAGTAATTTCTAACTTGAGAGCAATGTTTGCTCACCTTAGTCTATACGATGATGGGAGTTTATTAGCTGAACTTCAAGTGAAACCCTCTTGGATCAGTCAGGTTAAGGAGAAGCAGCAGACCGATGAGTTGCTAAAGGAGAAGTTTCAGGTAGGATCCAATGATGTATCAACAAAATACAGTATGAATGAGGAAGGGCTATTATGTTTTCAAGGAAGAATTTGTATGCCGAAAGATCCTGAGTTGAGGCATAAGATTTTGTTAGAAGTGCATGGTAGTCTATATGCTATGCACCCTAGAGGGAGTAAGATGTATCGGGATTTGCGAGAACAGTTCTAGTGGCCGGGTTTGAAGCAAGAGGTGACCAAATTAGTGAGTACGTGTTTGACCTGTCAGCAGGTAAAGGCAGAGCATCAGTTACTATCAGGGTTCTTGCAGCTGATAAAGATTCCACAATGGAAATGGGAACTAATCACAATGGACTTTGTAAGTGGGCTACCACTCATGCCTACTAAGAAAGATTCGGTTTGGGTGATTGTTGACTGCTTGACGAAGTCTGCTCATTTCATACCTGTACGTGTCAATTACTCTCTGCAAAAATTGGCTAGGTTATATATAGCGGAGATAGTGAGGTTGCATGGAGTACAAGTATCGATCATATCGGACAGGGACCCTAGGTTCATGTCACGATTCTGGAAGGCCTTGCATCAAGCGTTAGGTACGAGTTGGATTTTAGTACAGCGTTTCATCCTCAGACCGATGGACAGTCTGAGCGGGTAATTCAGATCTTAGAAGACATGTTGAGAGGTTGTGTCATTGATTTCAGGGGTAGTTGGGAGGAGTTTTTACCTTTGGAGGAGTTTGCTTACAACAACAGCTACTAGTCCAGTATTCAAATGGCGCCCTACGAAGTATTATACGGGCGAAAGTGTTGTACTCCTACTTGTTGAATGGAATTAGGGGAACTTCAAATTTTGGGGCCAAAATTGGTTATCGAGATGGAAAAAAAGGTTGAGTTAATTCGAGCTCAACTAAAGGAAGCGTCGGATAGACAGAAGCCCTATGCTGATTTGAAGCGTAAGGACATAGAGTTTGCAGTGGGTGACAAGGTGTTCTTGAAGGTGTCGTCGTGGAAGAAAGTGCTAAGGTTTGGACGGAAATGTAAATTAAGTCCCAGATTCATCAGACCTTATCAGGTGTTGAAACGAGTGAGGCTGGTAGCCTATCAGCTTGAGCTACCTTCAGAGTTAAGCCAGATTCATAATGTGTTTCATGTCTCTATGTTAAGACGCTATCGTTTAGATCAATCTCATGTGGTGCCTTTGGGAGAAATTGAAGTGAGACCTGACCTATCCTTTGAAGAGGAACCAGTAGAAATCCTGGATCATGATGTCAAGGTATTGTGAAGGAAAACGGTTCCATTAGTTAGGTTCTGTGGCAGAATCATGGCTTTGAGGAGGCTACTTGGGAACCAGAGGAAGCAATGCGGCAGCAATACTCACATCTATTTTTGACCAGGTAATTTCGAGGCTGAAATTTCTTTAAGGGGGTAGAACTGTCACATCCGAATTTATGGGGCTTTGCATTTGACGTGCTGTGATGTGTTGTTGTGCTTATTATGCTTGTTAGAATGTTTTAGGGGTCCAGAATGGGCTCAAAGTTGGGCCGAGGCCTTAGCAAAATTTTTTGTTTGGGTACTCTAGTGGAGAGTCAGGTAGGATAGGGCTTAAAAGATATTATCTGTGAATTAAGACACAAAAATAGGCTTGTGGCCTAGTGGTCAGTGGCGATATGCAGGGACTAGGAGTGGCGTGTCAAGCAGTTAAGGAGGTCCAGGGTTCGAGTCGCATGATACCTTTTTATTTTAATTAATTTCGATAATAGCAAAGAGCAGTAGTGAAGTTCGGCTTGGATGCTTGAAATTAGGAATTATTTAATGTGGATAATAAGGTTGATAATGTGCCGATAAAGGGAGGAAGAGGTGGTGTTATCAATGACACTGTGGATGAGTGATCAGATGAGGATAAGGAGAAAATTTAGAAATTATCTAGAAGGCTAGGTGGTGGCCGAAATTCTGACTCTAAGAGGGATGAGGGATCGATTTAGAGTGGGCTTTAGGGGTGTCAAAATTACCCTGTTAATAGGATGAGTTTTTGAGATTCGGAATGGGCATTTTCGGCATTTGTTTAAGGGGTGCCAAAATTTTGCATTAACTAATGGGAATATCTCTTCATTTTCGACATTTGAGTATTCATTCTCCCACTCACTTTTCTCAAAATTTTACTAAAGCCGAACCTACCTCTAGTCTGCCGAAATTCTCTTTTCTTTACCGTCTCTATTGCTACTTTTCCTTTCATCATACTTCTCTTCTCTCAATCATCTTTTTTTCGAAAGCCGAAACTCATAACTCATCTCTTCTCCATTCTTTTCCTATAACTGAATGATCATTGTTCTTTCCTTTATTCTCTCTTTGCCAATTTCTTCATAGACGAATCTTCATAGATCCTGTTGCAATGACTTGCTTTTGATCTTCTCAGAAGCCGAATCTATTGGTAAGTGCCGATTTCTTTTGATCTTTTCTCTTTCAGTTTTGGGGCCCAAAGTCGAATGGCTACTTGGGGTGTTGAGGTTGTCGATTGGTCTAATACTTCTTTTCTTCTTGTGTTTTCTTTTGGGGATGGCATCTCGGGAATCAAAATAGATCGGATCATCTAGATTCCAAAAGCTAAAATTGCTAGCTCTGAACTAGATCTCTTTTTGAGATTTTGAGGCAAAGGTTTCTTTAGATTTTCATCGGGTTTTGTTTAGTGTATTCGTGATCTAAATCCTATGTTAAGGATTGACAACCATATGTTGTGGTGGTAGCAACTAATAAGGTCTTTTGATGGAATCAAATGTCGATTAGGCGAAGGAGGGAATTGGATCCATAAAACCAACACCTAAGTTTAAGAAGCGTGCGGAGTCTACCATCAGAGATTGGCCACCGGGTTGTAGACCAGCTTCGGAACAAAACCATAGGCAGATAGCAGTCGTATCGCCTACTGACAATGTTGACATAGAAAGTATCGTCTTGTCTGTAATTAGGTGTGTAGATCTTTATCACATAAGTTTTCTGTATTATACATGTTATGGGCTGAAAAGCCGAAAAAGGTTGTACGGACAGTCGATTAACCCGTAGGGGTTAGGCTAAGGATGCCAAGTATGTGAACATAGTAAATTCTCTATATGTATCGATATATGTGATAACCTATTAACTTGTAGATGGCATGTTGCTTTTGCTTTTGCATGTGCATATGCATGGGATGGGATTGATATGATGAAGGGGAAAAGCATGATAATAGGTCACTTAGTGATCGGTGGTTAAACCACAATATATTATTAAGGTCGTATGGCGACCGGTGGCTCTGCCACATTTGATTAATAGGTCACATAGTGATTGATGGTGAAACCATAATATATTATTAAGGTCGCATGGTGATTGGTGGCTCTGCCACATCTGATTATAAGGTCACATAGTGATTGGTCTTTATGATAGGCAGCACAGCTATCGAAATGGCGTGTAGCGGATGGAGGGTTGATTGTAGAAATCCCCAAGGTGTGATGGTAGTAAGGGTTGGCGTGTAGAGAATGGAACTTTAGGTTGGGTTGGGACATTCAAAGATGTATCTGCTTTATTTATCGTTTGTGTGGGCCAAGGCCGAATGTGTTTTTGGGCCTTAGCCGTTTATGTGACTCTGGGATTTACACACTGAGTCTTGGTGACTCAGCCTTTTATTTTTTCTCAACTTTTTAGATGAGTAGTAGATCGTGGACACGGGAGCCGAGGTAGACTCGAGGGGGCATAAAGACTTTTATTATGTGAACCAATTTTTGGGTTTCCCTTTAGTTTTAAATTTTGGGTTATTTTTTTAGCATGTAATAAGGCCTCTTTGCTTAAAATATTCGGTTTACTGGTATCCATGTTCAAGGATTATAGACTTATGTTTTCAAAGATTTAATTATAAAGCGAATCAAAAATGAGCTTTTCAAACACAGTCAACACAAAAGCTAAGGTTTATTTCAAAAATTTCACATTTAATGATTAACCGGTTAAACAAACTGAGATTTCCAAAATCAACAAGAAAAGGTTTCAACACAACGTGCTACTTGAAAGTTTTTTCCAAAACTATGCTTTCTTCAAAGCGATCAAAGGATTTGATCTTAAACAAACAACCCGTAACATGCCAGATATGGTCGTAATGTTTGGGCCAGGTTTGGGGTCATACACTCATGACTCTGATTGTTTGAATCTTTAGGACTCTTTGAGTTGAATTATCCATGTATAAATTATCTATGAATTATGATGAGGCATTATCAATGAATATTATGAGTAGAGGAAGTTCGTTTTAATTGTGAGTTGAGAATTTTCCTTGAGGACAAGCAAAAGCTTAAGTGTGGGTGTATTTGATAAATCGTAAAATGAACATATTTTAATCCTACATTTAGTATACTTTTGGATGATTTTTCCCTTTAATTATGGAAATAGGTGCTCCTAATCCTTTGTTTTCATGTTTTATACTCAAGATAGCATCGGAGTATGAAAAGAACGAGATACAGGCCGAAATTGGCGAAAATAGGCCAAAGCATGAATTCCACACGGTCGTGCCTCTTAAGAAGAGTCGACCACCGCCTCGAATCACAAGGTCGTGTGCCATGGGTGTGGCCTTGTCGTAGGAAAGAAGAATTTTATTCGGATTAGGATACTTTCGGGCCAAGTAAGGCATCTTGAAGCCTATATAAACACCCTATAAGGCAACTTAAACGAGGGTTCGACGAGAGTTTGACAGAAGCCTTTGTCATGGCTTTTTGGGTGATCAGTGAGGCCAATGAGCCGAGCCAGAGAAGCTGAATAGAGGGAATTACTCGAAGAAAGCCAGTTGGTTCATCTCAAGAAGCCGGAATCATACTCAAGACGGAGGAACTCTTCTTCAATTCCTTCAAGGGGTTTTAGGATGTTCTTATGTTTTGTTTTATATTTTCTTCTGAGATTTTTCCTTTTACTATTATCAACAAAACCCTCAGATGCCTGAGGGGGATGAAACCTAAGACGGATGTTGTTATTGTTATCTTAGCTGTATGATAAGTACTTGATATGTTCTTAACTATGTGTTCTTAATTCTTGTTTTGGCATTTCTGGGATATTGATTCAAGTATTGATGTGCTTAGGTGGTGGAGCAAAAGTCCCTGCCTAAGAGTAGATCTAGCATAGTTAAGCAGAGTTGAACGTAACCCTAGAAATAGGATGACATAAATTTGCCGAATTAAGGTCAAACCTAATATGGGAGTCCATAGATCGAGATAATGCAGTTCTAGGGGTTTTAATTAGAAAGAAATTTCAATTAATCAACCTAGGGTTAGACATTAGTAGCCTCGAAAGAGATATTAATATAACTTAGGGAATCCTACGGATCAAGTCAAGTGAATAAATCATCTGGTTCAGAGTTAGATAACAAGTGAAGTCTAGGTGGATTCTTCCTCAGGTATTGTCTAAATCAATCGGTTTCCCCTCAAGTCCTTTCTTAATTTCTTTTCTTTGTCTTCGCATATTTAGCTTAGTAGTTAGTTAATTTTAGATTAGATAAACAAATCCCTTAATTCTTAGGCTATATGATAGAAAGAAAGTTAGTATTAGTACTTTTGGTTCCTTTGGGTTCGACAATCCAGTCTTGCCACTAAACTATACTACTGTTCGATAGGTGCGTTTGCCTCCATCGTTGTCTTAGTTAGTTTCCAAGTTTGATCATTCTTTTTATAAATTTTTAAGAGTTTGACACACGATCAATTAATCCTAGCAATAACCGACTACTATAGCTGAATGAGATGGAGGAATTCAGAGCTCACGCTTATGAGATTGTCAAACTATACAAATAAAAGACAAAGCGATGGCATGATAAGAAGATTTTGTCACAGAAATTTGTTGTATTCAATTCCAGGTTGAAATTGTTTCCTGGAAAATTGAAGTCTCATTGGTCTTACCCATTTGAGATAGTGCATGTTTACGGTCATGGATCTGTAGAAGTCAAAGATGGCAAGACTGGCTTTAATTTCAAAGTCAATAGCCAACGTTTGAAGCATTATTGGGGAGCTCCCATACTTCGTAGTAAACATTCTGCTACTCTTCAAACTGCGTAGTGTTTTCTTTTGTCTGATTTTATTTAATTAATTTACTTTTGATTTCTGGCTTTTATTTTAATTAAATTTTTATTTATTCCTTTTGTTGCGGGTACATTTTGGCTTAGGCTTTGTAATAGTTAGCTCACTTAGCATACTTACGAATTTTTAGCTTAATTTTTATATTTCTTTTTCTCCCTCCTAATAGTTACTTTACCATGTTAGGCCATAATTTTAGGCTAATCTTATCCCCCACGTCACTACTATATTATCTCTTATTTTTACCCTAATCGATTCATTTTTTTCTCTAAGTTATTTTTAGTTTCTTCTTTTTCACTATTTTTAGTTTTTTCCTCCATAACTGTAAAGGTTTTAACTTTTTTCTTTTACAGCTACTATTTTTTTCTCAAATGGCTCGACGTATGTTATCTCCATCAACCTCTATGCCTCCAAGAACATTTTTCAGCAAAGTCGCTAAAGAAAAGTACAACATGAACACATCCAAGCAACCCTTTTGTATGGAAAAAGGCTTTCTTTTTCAAGACACAACCTTTATGGGGCTGAAGTAATTCCTTTCATGGTAGAAAAACATGGATGGCAACTCTTTTGCCTTCATCCTGATGATGTTCTCAAGAAATTTGTAAAGGAATTTTATGTGTAACATTCTAAGATTAGGGGTTCATCATTTTACACTATTCTATGTGTTTGGTTTGCTAAGCTTGTCAATTGTGTGTGTTTGGGAGTCCGGGAAGACTCGGGGTCAAGCCTAGGCCTGGGTAAATTTTGCTTTTTGGGTACTTAAGGGGGGAGAGCTAGTGGAAGCAGGCTTCAAGAATAATTAATTGTGTTTGATAACACAAGGGAGCACTTGGTGGAGTGGTGGTGGCGTCTTTGGCATACCAAGGGAAGGAGTTCGAATCCCACATATTGCAAAATATGGCGATTATTTTTGCACTCAAGGTGAGAAGAGGTGGTGTTGGCATGGGACTGATGGGGTGGTTGTAGAATAAGTCAAAGCATTCAAAATGGAAGGAGGAGAGGAGTTTGGGGAGTTTGAATGGGTCAAATTGGTTGGGTGATTTCAAATGAGGGATGGAGAGTGAATGGTGGAGGAAATGGGGGAGAGAATCATGGGAGAGGAGTGTGAGTTACTGTTGGCCGAATATGGGGAGGTGTTTGGGGGCATTTTCAGTTTTGGTTAGGGTGTGTGTGTGCTGAATTTTCTTTTTGTTCCTTAGGCATTTTCAGTGTAACACCCCAAACCCGATCAACACACCACGACCAAATTCGGTATGTTACAGAGTGAAAATAATTTCAAGAAAACAAGTTGCTGGTTTATTTTTTGTGAAAAAGTGTTATCGAAAACATTTTGTCGTTTTGAGTGTGGAAGAAAAACTCCTTTGAGAAGATCGTTTGTCGTTTCTAGTTTTGGAAAGCCGTTTGATTTTATGAAAACCCGAGTGAGTTTAGCATAATAAAGTTGAAAACCATTTTGTATCCGAACATAAAGAAAACTTAGTTCAAGAAAGTCCGAGTTAGTTTGCTGACTTCATTGATTTAGTATTACCCGGTGGTAAAGTTTGAAAAACCCGATAAGTTTTACAATTTTTGAAAACGTTGATTTTGCAGGTTATTAGAACATGCTATGTTAATTAACTTAAACATAGTACGATAAAACTTAAAGAAAATAATCAAAAACTCAAAATAATAAAATTTAGCGGCCTTATTACAAATCCAAAACCAAATTTAAAAGTAAATTAACCCAAAATAGTAATTAAAATAAAACCCAAAAAAACCTAGTGCATGGCCACCTCGCGTCCATCCCGGCTCCACATCTGCGATCTAAGCCTCATTTGCAAAATGTAAGGGAAGGGGTGAGTCACCTAGACTCAGAGTATATATCCCCATCCCGATAATAATAAGGCACTTACACATTTCATATGTCAATATGCAAATCATACAAACCCAACCTAACCAACCGAACTCCCGTGTCTACCTCGTGTGGTCAAAACCACTGGTGGTCAAAACCACTGGTGACCGTAGTCACAAATCATATAAGTGTGGTCAAAACCACTGGTGACTGTAGTCACAAATCATATGGTGGGGCCAACCCACCATGTGGTCAAAACCACTGATGACAATCCCATAATCAACATGTGGGGCCAACCCACTGTGGCACCAAACCATTGGGACGAGTCACAATAATCCATGTGTGGTCAAAACCACTAGTGACCGTAGTCACAAATAATATCCGTGTCGTCAAAACCACTGAGACTAGTCACAAATAATAAGAAAAGCAGGGCCAACCCACTGTGTGTTCAAAACCACTGGTGATAGTCGAAATCATCCTTCCCCCTCCACTCAACATACCCACATCATGAACACATTTTTTTCGTGGCATATTAACATGTTTGTAATGCAAGTATCACATAGTATAGCATAATCACATAGTATAACATCATATATCGATAATCAATCCACAGAGGACTTACCCGAAGTCCACGCTCATACCCGCAAGGGTAACGCACCGATTTCAATAGCTATTTCGGCTTTTAACATTAAACATAATTAGCAAATTAACTAATGGAGTGTGTAAGTGTTACACACCTGATTATTCTCAAAACTACACTTTCTATGTCGATACAGTCGTTAATCGACACAATCGCGATTTGTCTACTCTTTTTCTCGGATGCTGGTCCACACCCCGGTGGCCAATCATGAATCGCCGACACTGCCCTCTTCTTGAACTTAGGGGCTGGGGTTCCAGATCCAACCCCACCAAGCGATTGATTAGCCTTTGAGTCCATAACACACCTTAGTCACTAATCGAATCAAAGCAGTGAAACAAATTGTAAGGAATCAAGACCTAAAATTAAATCCCTTACCTAAATTGGCAAAACCCCGAGGCTCTAAACGTGACCCACAATCGACGAATCTTTAAAGTCTCCACAAAATAACGTCACCAGCCCCCCTGCATTCGGCCAAACATTACATACACTAGATCCCCATCTTCGGCACATAACGAAGTAAGAGATGATTGGTGATAGGGACACTTACCACACTACTAGCAAACCTATTGGAAAAATAAGGAAGAATAACCAACGACGGTCTGCTGCCACAAAACCCAAAAGAACACTTATGAGTGCCAAAGAAATCCGGCTTCTCCTTCAATAGAAAATGATAAAGAGAAGGGATAAGAGAAAAAAGAGATTGGGCCAAAGTGCCAAGAACCTACCTCAACCTACCGAGGTTGACCCGCGAAGCAAAGAAAAAAATGAAGAGAGAGTGATCTCTAACAGTTGATATTCAGCCAAGGTGTTGGAAAAGAAAAGAGAAAAGTAGCAGAGGTTTCGGCAAGGAATGAAGCTTCAAGAAGGGTTCGGCTAACAACAATAAGAATAGAAAGTTGAAGAAAAAAAATGAAGAGAAGGAATGGCTTATGAGATTTCGGTTCTTTGTGCTAAGGTTGAAGATGATAAGGAGTTAGGGATTTTCGGTTTTAGGATAAAGAAAGGAAAAAGAAGAAGAGGTGAACAGTTATGAGATTTTTCAACTTACTAAACCGAGTGAAAGAAAGAAAAAAAACCACAAAGGTGCTAGATGGATTCGGCTATGAGGGAAATAAATATGCTCAAAGAGGTACTCGATTTCAAAAAAGAAAAGAAGGAAATGAAGAACCCAAAAAGTGGTTTCGGCACAAGAGAGAATGAGAGAAAGAAACCGAACAAAGAATAGGCTCACCTCGATGTCAAAAATACTACTCAAAACCAACTCAATTTTGGCACACCCAACACATGCAAAAACTGAAACTCCAACACCCATTAGCCACTACCAAATTCGGCTACACACTCCCACTCCCTTCATCCTCTAAGCCGTCCCCCTTCTTCTTCTTAGAATTCCTCTCTTCCACTCATTCAAATAATTTGAATGAGTCAACTTCCACCATTTCCTCCATTCCACCCATTTGAAATTGTTGACCCTTTCAAACCTCATCCATCAGAGTCCACTTTGAGCCGAATTCCTCCCCGCTCTTGGCGTCAAAATAACAAGGAGAAAGGGAATTTCTATTGCTTGAACCTAGGCTCCCTTGCTCCCCCTTGAGGCGTTACTTCTCCAAGCCCTAAGTGGCACCACCTTGCCACTTTTACAAGGCACTTTTGTGCCAGAACTCGCCACCAATTATACTTAACCCCTAGCTCAATCAGCTCCCTTCCTTTAGAAGCCCAAAACACAACTTTTTGCTATAACTCTGGCCTACCCCAAGCTCATGCCAGGACCCCAAAACACGCTAAACTAGCACAACAATCATACTAACACTTGCAAACATGCAAAAATGCAGAGACCCCGATTTAAGGATGTTACTGTTTAACCCCCTTAAAAATAATTTTGGCCTCGAAATTACCCGGTCAAAAGAGTTGAGGGTATTGCTGCCGCATCACATCCTTTGGTTCCCATATGGCCTCCTCCATACCATGGTTCCGCCTTAATAACTTTACTAGTGGAACCGACTTCTTACGCAGAACTTTAACATCCTGATCCACAATCCGCATTGGTTCTTCTTCGAAAGACAAATCCTAACTCACCTCAATCTCCTCCACTGGCACAATATACGAAGGATCTGAACGATAATGCCTAAGCATGGAGACAAGGAATACATCATGAATCTGACTCAACTCTGACGGCAATTCGAGCTGGTAAGCTACCTGTCCCACTCGCTTCAACACCGTATACGACCAATAAACCTAGGGCTTAGCTTGCCCTTCCGACCAAATCTCAGCACTTTCTTCCACGGTGATACCTTCAGGAAGACCTTGTCACCCAATACACACTCTATATCCCTACGTTTGAGGTCGGCATAAGACTTCTGCCTATCTGAAGCCTCCTTCAGACGAGCCCAAATTAGCCTAACCTTATCGTCTATTTCAGCCACTAGATCTAGACCCAACAACTGACGCTCTCCCAACTCTGTCCAACATATAGGGGCACGGCACTGCCGTCCATACAGTGCTTTATACGGTGCCATCTGGATACTTGCCTAGTAACTGTTGTTGTACGCGAATTTCGCCAATGGTAGATATTCCTCCCAACTACCTCTGAAATCCAAAGCACAACCCCTCAGCATATCTTCTAAGATTTGAATTACCCTTTCTGACTGTCCGTCTGATTGCGAATGAAAAGCCGTGTTGAAATCCAACCTCGTACCCAATGCCTGATGCAAAGCTTTCTAGAACCTTGACATGAATTTGGGATCCCTATCTAAAATAATCGACACCGGCACCCCATGTAACCGTACTATCTCTGCTACATACAACTTTGCTAACCTTTAAAGCGAGTAATCCCCTCTAACCAGTATAAAATGAGTCGACTTAGTCAAATGATCTACTATCACCCAAACTAAATCCTTTTTGCTAGGCGTAAGGGGTAACCCAGTGACGAAATCCATCGTAATTCTTTCCAACTTCCACCGTAGAATCTTTACCAGCTGAAACAGACCTGACGATAACTGATGCTCAGCTTTGACTTGTTGGCATGTCAGACACTTACTCACAAACTCAGGTACTTCCCACTTCAAACCCGACCACCAGAACTATTCTCACAAATCCCGATACATCTTGCTACCTCCAGGATGCATATCGTAGGGATACTATGAGCCTCCTAAAGAATTCGCTGTCTCAACTCCACGTCCTTCGGCATACACACTTTCCCTTAAAACACATCACACCCTCACTGCTCAAGCTATAACCCTCCAATTCACCATTCTACACTTGCAACCTCCGAGCACTCAAAACCTCATCCACTAGCTATCCCTCCTTAACTTGATCCACCCACATTGGCTTTACTTGTAATTCTGCCAATAGACTCCCATCGTCATACAGACTGAGACGAGCAAACATTGCTCTCAGATCCGTTACCACCTTACGACTCAACGCGCCAGCCACTACATTAGCCTTACCCGGATGGTATTCAATCGAGCAGTTGTAGTCTTTTAACAATTCGATCCACCTATATTGCCTCAAATTCAATTCTTTCTATGTCAATAGATACTTCAAACTCTTGTGATCCGTGTAGACTATCGACTTCTCCCCATACAAGTAATGCCTCCAAATCTTCAGGGCGAAAACCACTGCAGCTAATTCCAGATCATGTGTTGGGTAGTTACCTTCACGAGGTCTCAACTGTCGAGATGCATACACCACCACTTTCCCCTCTTGCATCAGTACACACCCCAAACCAGTATGTGATGCATCACAATAAACTGTGAACTCCTTCCCTGCCTCAAGTTGAATCAAAACTGGAGCTTCTAATGGAATTCGGTGTATTAGAGTTGGTATGATCGCACGCTTAAGCTGATCAAACAAGTCGACTACCCTGGCAATGGATACTTGTTCTTGATCGTCAACTTATTTAGCTGGCAGTAGTCTATACACATCTGCATTGTACCGTCTTTCTTCTTAACAAAGAGCACAGTGCACTCCCAAGGTGATACACTCAAATTAATGAAACCATCGTCCAACAATTCCTCGAATCAGGCCTTCGCCCATCAATTCCTTGGCGCTATCCTATATGGGGCAATAGACATTGGCACAGTTTCGGATAACAAGTCTATACCGAACTCAACTTCACGCTCCAGAGGTAGACCCGGATGTTCATTTGGGAATACATCAAAAAATTTCTTCACCATTCGGACATTTTCCACAACTGATTCCTTGGCCTCCAAGGCACAGACATGTACCATAAATGCCTCACAACCCTTCCTCACCATTTTCTCGGCCTTCAGAGCAGACCCAACATTAGATAGATAATCTTTTCTATTGCCTATCATTACCACCTCTTCACCTTCTACTGTCCTCAAAACCATGCGCTTAGCTGCGTAATCCAAATTGGCCTGGTACTTCACTAGCCAATCCATCTCGAGAATCAGATTGAACTCCCCGAACGGTAGTTCCACTAGATCAGCCAAAAACACTACCCCTTGGAGTTCTAGGGGTACCCCTCTATATAGTTTATTTACTTCTACAGAGTGACCTAGAGGGCTTATTACTGTCATCTCCCTAGAAGTAATCTCAAAGTCTAAGTTCATAGTTTCCACTATACTACTGGAAACATACGAGTGCGTCGAACCAACATCTATCAAAGTAGTATAAGGCAGTCCGAAAATTAAGAACAAACCAGTTATGATGTCCGGTCCGTCGCCCTCCTCTCGATGCCTCGCTGCGTAGACCAACTCAGGCTGTCTCGCCTCTATGCTCCCAGCACCTCGACCCGGTGCTCCACGGCCTCGCCACGAACTATTACCTCCCCTGACCGAATTGCGACCCCTCTGTGGTTGCTGACCATCCCTCCTGAACTGTGTTCAACCCTGATTCCCAGACTGAAGCCTAGCTGACCTCTGCAGACAATCCCTCACTCGGTGTCCCATTGACCCACACTCAAAACACCCTCTATTTCTAGTCCAAGATTCCCCCGTGTGATACTTCCCATACTGATACACCGTGGCGGCCACTGAGTAGTAGCAGCAGTAGGCTTCGCAGCTTGATTTGGCCCACCATATCTAGCCCTTTTTTTGCTAATTCCTGACAGACCCGGATGACCCAAAATTCATCTTATTCCAACCCTTATCCTAATTCCGCCTCACTGATAGTTTCACTTCCTCACCAACTTTGGCCTTCTCTACTAAGACTACAAATTCTCTCTCCTACTATGGAGCAATCAACATCCGTAGCTCATCTCTCAGCCCATCCTCAAATCTGACACAGCGCTCATGTTTCGTGCCCACAATACCCCGTGCATACTGACTTAACCAAAGAAATTTTACCGTACTAGGAGCCACACCAGATACACCTCTGAATACCTCTGTGCCATTAACCCGGAGTCATTTAGACACAGATTTTTGAGCTCCCGTTCTGATGCCAGCACCCGCGACTCTTTCTAGAACCCGTAGCATCACCTGTGACACTGCGTCATCACCAACCGTCTGATCCTGAAATTTTGTGCCTACAACTGGCGGCGGTGGTACCTCATTCTCTGACCCATGTCTAGACCCTATCGATTTTGACACTATCTTCCTACCCCTACCTCATCCATGTATATTACGCCCACGTCCTCGTGTACTCAAGACTATCGATACAAGTTGATCTGATTTAACAGTTTTATGCGTTAGACTTATTCCACTGTTATTAAAGCACAGTCTTATGAATAGTTTAATACGGGGATCGTTTTCGTAAGTTCACAGAATCTTACGGTTTAAGTCTCTAAAGTAATTCTCTATTACTACTAGTCATAACATCATCATTACAAACATATTATAACAACAAATAGGGGTACTTACCTAGGCGGATTGGTGCCGGAGACTCGGTGCCATGATTTTCCAACTGTACCTTTCCCACAAAAACCTTTCATAACCTATTCTTTTAAAACATTTTTGGGCCTCGGACCAACGGTCGAGCTTTTGAACTTGGCTCTGATACCAAAATTGTAACACTCAAACCCGGTCAACACACCACGACCGAATTCGGTATGTTACAGAGTGAAAATAATTTCAAGAAAATAAGTTGCTCATTTACTTTTTGTGAAAAAATGTTATCAAAAACATTTTGTCGTTTTGAGTGTGGAAGAAAAACTCCTTTGAGAAGATCATTTGTCGTTTCTAGTTTTGGAAAGCAGTTTGGTTTTATGAAAACCTTAGTGAGTTTAGCATAATAAAGTTGAAAACCCTTTTGTATCTGAACATAAAGAAAAACTTAGTTCGAAGAAAGTCTGAGTTAGTTTGCTAACTTCATTAATTTAGTATTACCCAGTGGTAAATTTTGAAAAACCCGATAAGTTGTACAATTTTTGAAAACTTTGATTTCGCAGTTATTAGAACATGCTATGTTAATTAACTTAAGCACAAGACGATAAAACTTAAAGCAAATAATCAAAACCCAAATAATAAAATTTAACTACTTATTACAAATCCAAAACCATATTTAAAAGTAAATTAACCTAAAATAGTAATTAAAATAAAACCCTAAAAACCTAGTGCATGGCCACCTCGAGTCCACCCCTCCCACATCCGCGATCTAAGCCTCATCTCAAAATGTAAGGAAAGGGTGAGTCACCGAGACTCAAAGTATAAATCCCCATCCCGATAATAATAAGGCACTTATACATTTCATATGTCAATATGCAAATCATGCAAACCCAACCTAACCAACCGAACTCCCGTGTCTACCCCGTGGGGTCAAAACCACTGGTGGTCAAAACCACTGGTGATAGTAGTCACAAATCATATAAGTGTGGTCAAAACCACTAGTGGCTGTAGTCACAAATCATATGGTGGGGCCAACCCACTGTATGGTCAAAACCACTAATGAAAATCCCATGATCAACATGTAGGGCCAACCCATCGTGGTACCAAACCACCGGGACGAGTCACAATAATCCATGTGTGTCAAAACCACCGTGACCGTAGTCACAATAATATCCGTGTGGTCAAAACCACCGAGACTAGTCACAAATAATAAGAAAAGCGGCCAACCCATCGTGCGGTCAAAATCACCGTGATGCCTAAATCATCCTTCCCCTCCACTCAACATACCCAAGATCATGAACACATTTTTTTCATGGCATATTAACATGTTTGCCATGCAAGTATCACATAGCATTGCATAATCACATAGTATAACATCATATATCGATAATCAATCCACAGGGGACTTACCTGGAGTCCACGCTCATACTCGCAAGGGTAACACACCGATTTCAATAGCTATTTCGGCTTTTAACATTAAACATAATTAGCAAATTAACTAATGGAGTGTGTAAGTGTTACACACCTGATTACTCGTAAAACTACACTTTCTACGTCGGTACAGTCATTAATCGACACAATGGCGATTTGTCCACTCTCCTGCTCGGATACTGGTCTACACCCCGGTGGCCAATCACGAACCGCCGACACTGCCCTCTTCTTGAACTTAGGGGCTGGGGTTCCAAATCCAACCCCACCAAGCGATTGATTAGCCTTCGAGTCCATAACACACCTTAGTCACTAACCAAATCAAAGTAGTGAAACAAATTGTAAGGAATCAAGACCCGAAATTAAATCCCTTACCTAAATCGGTAAAACCCCGAGGCTCTAAGCGTGACCCACATTCGACAAATTTCAGAAGTCTCCACAAAATAACGTCACCAGTCCCCCTGCATTCGGCCAAACATCGCATACACTAGATCCCTACCTTCGATACATAACAAAGTAAGAGATGATTGGCAACAGGGACACTTACCACAGTACTAGCAAACCTATTGGAAAAATAAGGAAGAATAACCAACGACGCTCTGCTGCCTCAAAACCAAAAAGAACACTTATGAGTGCCAAAGAAATTCGGCTTCTCCTTCTATAGAAAATGATAGAGAGAAGGGATAAGAGATAAGAGAGATTCAGCCAAAGTGCCAAGAACCTACCTCAACCTACCGAGGTTGACCCGCGAAGCAAAGAAAAAATACAGAGAGAGTGATCTCTAACAGTTGATATTCGGCCAAGGTGTTGGAAAAGAAAAGAGAAAAGTAGCAGAGGTTTCGGCAATGAATGAAGCTTCAAGAAGGGTTCGCCTAACAACAATAAGAGTGGAAAGCGGAAGAAAAAAACGAAGAGGAGAAATGACTTATGAGATTTCGGTTCTTTGTGCTAAGGTTGAAGATGATAAAGGGTTAGGGGATTTTTGGTTTTGGGATAAAGAAAGGAAGAAGAAGAAGAGGTGAATAGTTATGAGATTTTGCCACTTACTAAATCGAGTGAAAGAAAGAAAAAGGACCACAAAGGTGCTAGATGGATTCGGCTATGAGGGAAAGAAATATGCTCAAAGAGGTACTCGATTTCACAAAAAGAAAAGAAAGAAATAAAGAACACAAAAAGTGGTTTCGACATAGGAGAGATTGAGAGAAAAAAATCAAACAAAGAATAGGCTCACTTAGATGTCAAAAATACTATTCAAAACCAACTCAATTTCGGCACACCCAATACACACAAAAACCAAAACTCTAACACCCCTTAACCATTACCAAATTTGGCTACACTCCCTTCATCCTCTAAGCCGTCCCCCTTTTTCCTCCTAGAATTCCTCTCTCCTACTCATTCAAACAATTTGAATGAGTCAACTTCCACCATTTCCTCCCTTCCACCCATTTGAAATTATTGACCCTTTCAAACCTCATCCATCAGAGTCCACTTTGAGCCGTATTCCGGCCTGCTCTCGGAGTCAAAATAACAAGCAGAAAGGGAATTTCTGCTGCTCGAACCTAGGCTCCCTTGCTCCCCCTTGAGGAGTCACTTCTCCAAGCCCTA
Organism: Gossypium rotundifolium; assembly: GCA_025506655.1. Taxonomy (NCBI): domain Eukaryota; kingdom Viridiplantae; phylum Streptophyta; class Magnoliopsida; order Malvales; family Malvaceae; genus Gossypium; species Gossypium rotundifolium. Next base: position 68,205,836 of record CP106731.1, on the reverse strand, counting down.
AGTGGCACCTCCTCGCCACTTTTCTAAGGCACTTCTTGTGCCAGAACTCACCACCAATTATACTTAACCCCTAGCTCAATTAGCTCCCTTCCTTTAGAAGCCCAAAACACAACTTTTTGCTATAACTCTAGCCTACCCCAAGCTTATGCCAGGACCCCAAAACACCCTAAACTAGCACAACAATCTTACTAACACATGCAAACATGCAGAAATGCAGAGACCCCAATTTAAGGATGTTACAGTTCTACCCCCTTAAAAATAATTTCGGCCTTGAAATTACCTGGTCAAAAGAGTTGAGGTATTGCTGCCGTATCACATCCTTTGGTTCCCACGTGGCCTCCTCCGTACCATGGTTCCGCCATAATACCTTTGCCAGTGGAACTGACTTCTTACGCAGAACTTTGACATCCCTATCCAAAATTCGCACTAGTTCTTCTTCGAAAGACAAATACAAGCTCACCTCAATCTCCTTCACTGGCACAATATGCGACGGATCTGAACGATAACGCCTAAGCATGGAGACATAGAACACATCATGAATCTAACTCAACATCGACGGTAACTCGAGCTGGTAAGCTACCGGTCCCACTCACTTCAACAGCATATACGGCCCAATAAACCTAGGGCTTAGCTTTCCCTTTCGACTAAATCTCAACACTTTCTTCCACGGCGATACCTTCAGGAAGACCTTGTCATCCACTGCATACTCCATATCCCTACGTTTAAGGTCGGCATAAGACTTCTGCTTATTCAAGCCTCCTTCAGATGAGCCTGAATCAGCCTAACCTTTTAGCCACTAGCTCCAGACCCAACAACTGGTGCTCTCCCAACTCTGTCCAACATGTAGGGGTACGACACTTCCGTCCATACAGTGCTTGATACGGTGCCATCTGGATACTTGCCTGGTAACTGTTGTTGTACGCGAATTTCACCAACGGTAGATATTCCTCCCAACTACCTCTAAAATCCAAAACACAACCCCTCAACATAACATCTAAGATTTGAATTACCCTTTCTGACTGTCCGTCTGATTACAGATGAAAAGCCGTGCTGAAATCCAACCTCGTACCCAATGCCTAATGCAAAGCTTTCCAGAACCTTGACGTGAATCTGGGATCACTATCTAAAATAATTGACACCGGCACCCCATGTAACCGTATTATCTCTGCTACATACAACTTTGCTAACCTTTGGAGTGAGTAATGCACTCTAACCGGTATAAAATGAGCCGACTTAGTCAAACAATCTACTATCACCCAAATTGAATCCTTTTCGCTAGGCGTAAGGGGTAACCCAGTGACGAAATCCATCGTAATTCTTTCCCACTTCCACCGCAGAATCTTTACCGACTGCAACTGACCTGATAGTAACTGATGCTCAACTTTGACTTGTTGGCATGTTAGACACTTACTCACAAACTCAGTTACTTCCCTCTTCAAACCTGGCCACCAGAACTATTCCCGCAAATCCCGATACATCTTACTACCTCTAGGATGCATAGCGTATGGGCTACTATGAGCCTCCTAAAGAATTCGTTGTCTCAACTCCATGTCCTTCTGCATACACACTTTCCCTTAAAAACACAGCACACCCTCACTGCTCAAGCTATAACCCTCCAATTCACCATTCTGCACTTGCAACCCCCGAGCACTAAAAACCTCATCCACTAGCTGTCCCTCATTAACTTGATCCACCCACATTGGCTTTACTTGTAATTCTCCCAATAGACTCCCGTCGTCATACAGACTGAGACTGGCAAACATTACTCTCAGATCCGTTACCACCTTACGGCTCAACGCGTTAGCCACTACATTAGCCTTACCCAAATGGTATTCAATCGAGCAGTCGTAGTCCTTTAACAATTCGATCCACCTACATTACCTCAAATTCAATTCTTTTTGTGTCAACAGATACTTCAAACTCTTGTGATCCATCGACTTCTCCCCATACAAGTAATGCCTCCAAATCTTCAGGGCAAAAACCACTACAGCCAATTCCAGATCATGTGTCGGGTAGTTACCTTCATGAGGTCTCAACTGCCAAGACGTATAGGCCACCACTTTCCCCTCTTGCATCAGCACACACCCAAAACCAGTAAGTGATGCATCACAATAAATCGTGAACTCCTTCCCTGCCTCAAGTTGAATCAAAACTGGAGCTTCTGATGGGATCCAATGCATTAGAGCTGGTATGATCGTTCCCTTAAGCTGATCAAACAAGTCATTTACCTTGGGCAACGGATACTTGTTCTTGATCGTCACCTTATTCAGCTGGCGATAGTCTATACACATCCGCATTGTACTATCTTTCTTCTTAACAAAGAGCACATGCGCTCCCTAAGGTGATACACTCGGTCGGATGAAACCACGGTCCAACAATTCCTGAATCTGTGCCTTCAGTTCCACCAATTCCTTCGTGCCATACTATATGGGGCAAAAGACACTAGCGCGGTTTTGGGTAACAAGTCTATACCGAACTCAGCTTTACGGTCCAGAGGCAGACTCGAAAGTTCCTCTGGGAATACATCAAAAAATTCCTTCACCATTCGGACATTCCCCACAACTGATTCCTTGGCCTCCAAGGCACAGACATGTACCATAAATGCCTCACAACCCTTCTTCACCATTTTCTCGGCCTTTAGAGCAGACACAACATTAGATGGATAATCTCTTCTATTGCCTATCATTACCACCTCTTCACCTTCTACTGTCCTCAAAACCATGCATAGTCAAGCAATCCAAACTGGCCTGGTACTTCACTAGCCAATCTATCCCGAGAATCAGATCGAACTCCCCAAACGGTAGTTCTATCAGATCAGCAAAAAACACTACCCCTTGGAGTTTTAGGGGTACCCCTCTATACAATTTATTTACATCTACAGAGTGACCTAGAGGGCTTATTACTGTCATCTCCCTAGAAGTAATCTCAAAGTCTAAGTTCATAGTTTCCACTATACTACTGGCAACATATGAGTGCGTCGAACCAACATCTATCAAAGCAGTATAAGGCAGTCTGAAAATTAAAAATGTACCGGTTATGACGTCTGATGCGTCACCCTTCTCTCGACGCCTCGCTGCGTAGACCAACATAGGCTATCTCGCCTCTGTGCTCCCAGCACCTCTACCCAGTGCTCAGAGGCCTCACCCCGAACCATTACCTCCCCTGGTCGAATCGTGACCCCTCTATGTTTGCTGACCATCCCTCCTGAACTGTGTACGACCCTGATTCCGAGACTAAAGCCTAGCTGACCTCTGCGGACAATCCCTCACTCGGTATCCCATTGACCCACACTCAAAACACCCTCTGTTTCTAGTCCAACATTCCCCCGTGTGATACTTCCCACACCGTTCACACCGTGGCGACCACTGAGTAGTAGCAGCAGCGGGCCTCGCAGCTTGATTTAGCCCACCATATCTAGCCCTTTTCTGCTAATTCCCGGCAGACCCGGATGATCCAGAATTCCTCTTATTCCAACCATTATCCTAATTCTGCCTCACTGACAGTTTTACTTCCTCACCAACTTTGGCCTTCTCTGCTAAGACTGTAAATTCTCTCTCCTACTTTAGAGCAATCAACATTCGTAGCTCATCTCTCAGCCCATCCTCAAATCTGACACAGTGCTCATGTTCCATGCCCACAATACCCCGTGCATACTGACTTATTTCCCTGAACCAAATTCAAGAACGCCTTACGCTGCGCATCGATGTAACTAGCCCCAACATATTTCCTCTGATAGGCTACCTTAAAGAAATGCCAAGTGATGTCGTCGGCCATTACTCCATCCCTAACTATGAGCCACCACTGATATGACTCATCTCGGAGAAGAGATACTATACCCTTTAGCTTGTCCTCAGTAGTAAAATTCAGGTCGTCCATGATACGTTCTGTCGCCTCCAGCCAATATTCTGCCGTACTAGGAGCCATACCAGATACACCACTGAATACCTATGTAATATCCCAAAATTGGGCCTAGTAGGATTGGGCCGATTGGGCCTTGGGATTTAGGAAAAATTTGAGTATCATCTTGTTGATTGTGTTAGCTCGGATATAATTTTGTTGTATGTCTAATACGCCTTTTGAGAAGGCTTGGAATTAATTGGTTTAGAATAATTTTTAGTATGGAAAATTTAGTAAAGTGGATCAAGTGATTATGATGCTTAAGTTAATTTAAGTGTTTAATGTTAGCATAAATGAGCTAGTAGTAAAGTGGTGTTGGCGCATGAGTAATTGCATGAGGGAAGAGGTTCAATCCCATGAATGGCAATAAGGTGACTTTTATTTTTGCATGTGTATGGCATGTGGGCAAACTCTAATTAAGATAAGGTTGGATTTTATCATTTATGGATAGTAGACTAAAGGAATAAGGCAAGTTATTAGTTAAGGTATGGAATCAAGAAAATATGGTATGATAAGGGGAAAAAAGGCATGGATTAAGGGATGAGGTTTGGAAACTTTTTAATGGCATTTTGTCCATGAACATGGACGGTTTCATGGACTAGGGGGAGTTGGCCAAATTTATTTTGGAAGGAATTAAGAGGAAGAATAGAAGGAAGATTAGGAGGAAATAAAGAAGAAATTGTGGGATTTGTGATGAATATGTGAGTTGAATGGTTAAGGGGGATTTCTTGGATGACTATTTCGGTTTTGTGTAGTATAAATAGGGGGAGTGATCATATTTGTTATCTTTTTTCTTCTTTAATTTTCTTTGTGTGAAAATTAGGTTCTTCTTCTTAATGGCATTTTCTCTCTATGCCGAAAACACTTAAGGCTATTCTTCTTCTCCCCATTTGCTCTCTTGTGGCCGAATATTTCAACCCTCTTTTTAAGGGCCATAGCTGAACCATATAGCCTCATTTTCTACTCTATTTCTCTATTATTAAAAGTTTCGAAACATCATAGTCAAATCTTTATTGGAAGGGCTATCGACTACGTGCTTGTGATCTTTTATTCTCTTCAACATGTAGTGGTAAGTTCTTTCTTTATCATTCAATTTTGAGCTCTTTTTGCTAGTGTGCTAAAATCATGAGGATAGGCCTAGGGATGGTCGAATATTCTTTAAGCCATGATTATGTGTTCTTTTGTGTGTAGCCGACGCTAAGGAGCCTTAAAAGAGATCTATTGGGTTTTGGAACATCAAGGTAAGTGATTGATAGCATTCAGCCATAGGCCATATTATGGGTTTAAGTGGTGACCGATTGTGTATTATGATTTTTAGGGGCTAATCGATGAGGTAACAGAGGCTTGAGATTCTAGATCGTTTGGTAAGGATACTTAGTAAGTTTAGATCTTCTCAGATTCGCTCAATAGCCAAGGCTAATTATTTGTAGGTACCAGTGGGTGGCCGATTGCAAAGGGAACTCAGAGTGTGATTCGAGATTTGGTAAGAGACCAAATCGGCATTTAGGGAGAAGAAAGAACCATGTTTTGAGATCGTGTTAGATTCGAGTGGTTCGGGATTTTGCTAATAGGCAGGTGTGTAGTTAGCCTACTTTTTTTCGGGTTTATGATTGTATGTGATATCTGTATGTGTGTTATGAGTGTGCTAACTAGAGCAATGGAAATTGTGATGTGGATACCCTCAAGGGGTATGTCGATAATCCTGTAAGCATCTAATCGATGAAATGTGACTATTGTTATGAATATGTGATAATATGAGAAATAACATGTACATGCATGGCACTATTTTATGTTGCATGTGCATGGGTGGGATATGAAAGAAGGATAGGGTGTACTTCGAGCATGTGGTTTGATGAATGGCTCTGTGCCTCATCGTGATTGATTTAGGCTATATGCCATATCGTGGTTATTGATGGCTTTGTGCTCATAGTGGTTTTGATGATAGCTTGACCACATCGTGGATTGGCGCCGATCGAGGTCGCGTTGTAGACTAATTGCGATTAAGTTCAAGTGGTCAACATTTGTTTCCATATTGGAGTAAAAGGAGAGGTGATTTAAAATCCCTCGTGTGTGGTAGGTGGATACGGGTGTGTAGAGGATGGACCCTAAGTGGGTTGGGTTTTCATAATTGCATAATTGTGTATGTAAATTAATGTGGTAATGGGACAAGCCCAAAGATGTGGAAACATGTGGTTAATTACCCTATTATAAGAATGTGATATAGTTATGGGCCAAGCCCAATAAGTGAAATTATGTGAATAACGTTGTGTTAATATCCCACATGTGGATGGAATTTAGTGGACTAATTGCACACCGAGTCCATGTGACTCACCCAAATTTTACCAATATTGCGGTGATGCATATAGCTTGGACCGGGTTGGAGTGGATACGAGGTGGCCCATGTGGAAGATGATTTAATTGATTTACTAATTTTATATTATCGATTTTTGGGAATTAATTTGATGTGATAAGGGCCTCCTAAAGTATTTAAGGATTTTTACGATGTCTTGGTTGGATTAGCGTTTAAATTATTATTTGCAAATGTTCTTATTTTCTAAGCAACTTACATCTTTAGAATATATAATAAAGTTTTCAAATTGGATATTTTATAACAACTAAATTCTTTTATGGGCATTTAATTATACAATGTTTTTCCAAAGACAATAAATTTATATGTTTTCACCTTTAAGTCAAATTCTTTTCAAACATTTTTCGCAGTGACATACCAGATCCGGTCAAGGCTCATGGGCCGGGTTTTAGGTGTTACAATTTGCTATCAGAGCTCAGTTCAAAACTCGGCTTTGAGGGTTTTGGGCCCAAAAATGTTTTTTTATGATGGGCTTTTCAAAGATTTGGGCTTTCATAAATTTTTTAGGTTTATTCTGGCATGGCACCTGTATCTCAGACCCAAAGTCCACCAGGTAAGTACCTCTGACTATTGAAGTGATTTGTATATGTGAATGTTATGGGCTTATGTGGGCTCGTGGATTAGAAGATTAGGGCTATTGAACCGTAGGGCTAGTGCACTCAAACACATGCATAAGACTTAAGAATAACCGAACAAACCTGTGAAGTAAGTCGTCGAGTTAAGGTGTGGCAACCATTGTACGCATGTCTAGGAGTGGATTCAGTAAGAGCTTTGTATTTAAGCAGTCCTAGCGACTCACCTCCTCTTTACTTGAATCCTACCTGGTGTGTAGCTACGGTTCACCCTATCCAAGAGGACTTATTCACGGGCTAAATCGATAATTAAAACCCGAAAGGAACTAGCCATGTAGTTTTATAAAAACCCTAGTTTTTAAAATCACCATATTACCCCTTTGATTTGTAAATGAGTATTTTTGAGAATTTTTCCAAAATATCTTCGATTTACAAAATTACAAAAATGCCCCTGTGTTGTAAATTACTAAAATACCCCTTAGTTACTAAGATTTTCAAAAATACCCTCGACTTATGTTAAAATATTCTTGCTTTACAAAATATCAAAAACCCTATTTTACAAAAATACCACCTGATTTGGGAAAATTTATGAAAATGCCCCTGACTTCCAAAATTACCGAAATAACCCCGATTCTTAAAATTTTTACAACACCTCTGATTTGGAAAATAAATTTTCTAGATAACCCCCGAGGTTTTGTTTCTAAAATGCATTTGATTTGTAAAATATTTTCGAATTGACCCCGATTTATTACCAAAATACCCTTATAGGAAAAATGATGAAATTACCTATGGGTGGGGAATGATTAGAAATGCCCAAAGTAGTGAAGTGAATGTTGTGAATGAATGTGTCTCTATCGAGATGGATGAATGTGAATGTGAATGTGAATCTCTGAATTAGAATAGTGAACTTGAACTGAGACTTTGTTTGATCGAGAGAACCACTATTAAACTCCTTTTCATAAAATTGTTCGCGAATAAACAGTGGAACAAAGTACTAATGCATAAAACTTTTTAATCAGATTAAATCGTGACGTTAGTAATAAGTTCTAGTGAACGTGATTGAGGTAGAATGTTAGTATCGAAACCAGTAGGGTCTAGCCATGGGTCAGAAAATGATGTGCCACCGCCAAAGAGGCGTAGAGGATCAAGATCGATCGAGGAGATGACGCAAGATCGCTAGCCATGTTATGAAAAGCTAAAGCGAGTGGCGAGGAGCTAATGTGAGCAATGAAGCTCAAAATCGCCCTAAAAGACTTAAGTCAAACGGAGTCGAGATTTTTAGAGGAGTGCCCGTGTAGCTCAACATGGCGTAGTATTGGCTAGAAGCGGTTGAAAGGATTATGGATGATTTGGATCTAACGCGAAAGAAAAATTGAAAGGTGCTGTCTCGTTGCTTCGGGATGAAGCTTATTGATGATGGCTCACTATTAGACAAGGTACCCCTGCAGATCGAGTAGATTGGGAGTACTTTAAGGTTAAGTTAGAAGGAAAATATGTTGGAGCTAGTTATTTAGATTCACAAAGGAAGGCGTTTCTAAATTTGGTACAAGGAAGTATGTTAGTAGCGGAGTACGAAACAGAATTTGTACGGTTAAGTCAATATGCTGAAGGAATCGTGGCCACTGATTACAAAAGGTGTGTCCGATTGAAGATGGATTGTAGGATGAACTGCGAGTGTTGATCACTCCGCAAAGAGAACGAGATTTTGCAATTCTAATAGAGAAAGCTCGGATAGCTGAAGAAGTTAAGAAGACTGTGAGGCAAAATCGAGAAAAGAAAAGAAATCGGAATAAGAGAAGTTTTAGATCGTCGGAATCATCTGAAGGTTTTTAGAAAAGGCCAAGGATTGAGAATTTTGTACGTGTACCTGTACCATTTGCGGAGAATCGGAGTCGTCTATGTGCCCAATGTAGGAGAGCTCATGTAGGAGAATGTTGGGGAAATAGCAAGGAATGTTTTCGGTGTGGGTCTAAGGCTTATTTGGTTAAGAAATGTCCTCAAGTGATGGATAGGGCTCGAGTACAAGGACGTGGAACACCAAGCAGAGGTGCTGAAGGTTCGGATGCAAGGTAACCAAGGTTGGCTTAGGCAATCAGTCATAGCAAGGAGGAAGTTGGCCCGGATAGGATCGGTATGTTCCTAATCCTCGAATTTCTTTATTACTTTGGTTGTTATAAAGCTAGTTCATTCTTGCGATGTTACCGAAGTATATGGAATCTTGACTGTGAACTTTGGGATTTTGCAAAAGAAATGTGCTAGTTTTATTAAATCAGAGTGCGCGGCAGTAGCGTAGTGTGGTGAGCTAGGATGGACGATTGTTCGTTAGTAAGTAATTTTGAGGACAAAATTATTTTTAAGGAGGGTAGAATTGTAATATCCCAAAATTGGGCCTAGTAGGATTGGGCCGATTGGGACTTGGGCTTTAGGAAAAATTTGAGTATCATCTTGTTGATTGTGTTAGCTCAGATATAATTTTGTTTTATGTCTAATACAATCTTGAGAAGACTTGGAATTAATTGGTTTAGAATAATTTTTAGTATGGATAGTTTAGTGAAGTGGATTAGTGATTATGATGCTTAAGTTAATTTAAGTGCTTAATGTTAGCATAAATGAGCTAATAGTAAAGTGGTGTTGGCGCATGAGTAGTTGCATAAGGGAAGAGGTTCGAATCCCATGAATGGCAATAAGGTGACTTTTATTTTTGCATGTGTATGGCATGTGTCGGTCAACTCTAATTAAGATAAGGTTGGATTTTATCATTTATGGATAGTAGACTAAAGGAATAAGGCAAGTTATTAGTTAAGGTATGGAATCAAGAAAATATGGTATGATAAGGGGATAAAAGGCATGGATTAAGGGATGAGGTTTGGAAACTTTTTAATGGCATTTTGTCCATGAACATGGACGATTTCATGGACTAGGGGAGTTAATAATTTATTTTGGAAGGAATTAGGAGGAAGAATAGGAGGAAGATTAGGAGGAAATAAAGAGGAAATTGTGGGATTTGTGATGAATATGTGAGTTGGATGGCTAAGGGGATTTCTTGGATGACCATTTCGATTTTGTGTAGTATAAATAGGGGAGTGATCATATTTGTTATCTTTTTCTTCTTTAATTTTCTTTGTGCCAAAATTAGGTTCTTCCATCTCATTTTCTCTCTATGCCGAAAACACTTAAGGCTATTCTTCTTCTCCCATTTGCTCTCTTGTGGTCTAATATTTCAACCCTCTTTTTAAGGGCCATAGCCAACCATATAGCCTCATTTTCTACTCTATTTCTCTATTATTAAAAGTGTCAAACACTATAGTCAAATCTTTATTGAGGGTCATTAACTACGTGCTTGTGATCTTTTATTCTCTTCAACATGTAGTGGTAAGTTCTTTCTTTATCATTCAGCTTTTGAGCTCTTTTTGCTAGTGTGTCAAATCATGAGGATAGGCCTAGGGATGGATGAATATTCTTTAAGCCATGATTATGTGTTCTTTGTGTGTAGCCGACGCTAAGGAGCCTTAAAAAGATCTATCGGTTTTGGAACATCAAGGTAAGTGATTGATAAAATTCAGCCATAGGCCATATTATGGGTTTAAGTGGTGACCGATTGTGTATTATGATTTTTAGGGGCTAATCGACAGAGGTTACAGAGGCTTCGGGATTCTAGATCGTTTTGGTAAGGATACTTAGTAAGTTTAGATCTACTCCAGATTCGCTCAATAGCCAAGGCTAATTATTTGTAGGTACCAATGGGTGGCCAATTGCAAAGGGAACTTAGAGTGTGATTCGGATTTGGTAAGAGACCAAATCGGCATTTAGGAGAAGGAAGAACCACGCTTCAGATCGTGTTAGATTCGAGTGGTTCGATTTCACTAATAGGCGTGTGTAGTTTGCCTCTTGCTTTTTGGGTTTATGATTGTATGTGATATCTCGTATGTGTGTTATGAGTGTGCTAACTAGAGCAATGGAAATTGTGATGTGGATACCTCAAGGGTATGTCGATAATCCGGTAAGTACCGAATCTGATTAAATGTGACTATTGTTATGAATATGTGATAATATGCAAAATAACATGTACATGCATGGCACTATTTTATGTTGTGTAACAGCCCAAACCCGGCCCAAACGTTGGGACCGAATATGGGTCGTTACGAAGAAGAAGTTTTTGAAACCCATTTTCTAAATCCACTTAAGTTTTGTTGAAAACTGCTCACTTTAAATTATCTTGCTGAAATTATACTTAGTCCAATTTGAACATTTAATTAAGTCAAGTTGTTACACAAATTTTCAGATGTGCCCGATGGCACGATAAAACATTTTCCGTGTTAATTTTATAAAACGCGTGATTCAAATTTTATAGTACAAATAAAAATAGCCAACATATAAAAAAAACCAAAGTAAAGTAATATGAGGCCTTATTACATCCGAAATAAAACAACCCAATAATCAAATTTAAAATAACTAAAATTAAAGTCTATTTAATTTTAAATCCACCGATGGCCTCCTCAAGTCCCTCCCGCTCCTTGTCGCGCTCTAAGCATCACCGAAAATTAATGGAGAAGGTGAGTCACCAAGACTCAAGATGTAACCCTTCCCCGCTTTTAAAATATTTTTCATACACAAAATATAACATTTAATATGCAAAATAATGTGTACCCAACCTAGCCAACCATACGCCACTATTCACCCTGCTGGTACCCAACCACCGGTGGTGCTAAACCACTGGTGACATATAGTCACAATGTGTTACCAAAACACCGTGTCCGAGACACAAATCGGGTGATGGGGCCAACCCATCGTGTGATACCAAATCACCGCGACGATCCCATATCTCAAGTGGGGCCAACCCACTGGTGGTGTTAACCACGTGGACAAGTCGCTATTGAGGTACCAAACCTCCGAGGTACCAAACCTCCGTGACATATAGTCACGGTGTTACTGTAACATCGGTGCCCGTCGGCACAATAATACCGCCTCCACTCATCAATCCCACAACCGATAAACATACATATATCTCATGCCATCACATTCTTAAATTTCATGTGTCAATACATCATGCTTACCAAAAGCATTAATAATAATAAATCACATTAACGGTACTTACCTGAATCACCACTTATACCGATTTGGTATTAATTCCAATGCTACATTAATAAAAATGAGCATTCACAAAATTAAGCATAGTTAATATATTATATAGTGTGTATGTACACACCGTCACCACGATAGTCTTAAATCCCAAGATAATCAATCGCCACACTCTAAGTCCTTGCCCCTATATTCGCCAACTATCAAGGTTAGTAATATGGCCATTCGCCAAACCAAATTATTTAAAGGGTCATATTTTGTACCCTAATCCTTACCTAGTCTCTTTGAATACTAGCCTCTATGCCCAAATCACTAATCTGATTCACAAACTATAATCGGTCAATATAAATAATCATAACCCTTTTAAATGAACACCAATCTATATGTAACTCTCATCAAGATTGATTGACTAACGCTATGCACTTACTTGCTTATCTCCAAACTCAAGATCCTACAAAGGATTAGATTAATCATGATTAGTATTCTTAATCAATAGTTGTCAAACCCATACCTATCTTCCAAAGTCCATATAATGAGATACCAATAATATAGGCATTCGCCTAGGATCCTTACCTTCCGAGATCGTCAACAAAAGATGCCTACTTCTCATGCACACAATTCGCCAAGTAGAGCTTAAGGAAAAGGGATTTCAGACTTTGATAGAAGTTAGATTCTGCTAGGGGTTTAAAACAAGGTTGGACTTTTGGTGAAAAGAAAGAAGAAAGTAGATAGGAATAGATGATTCGCTAGCAAGAAATAAAATAAGAAGAGATTTGAGGAGGGAATTCGCAATGGAAGATGCAAAGAGGGTTCGCCAAGGTTTTGGAGAGGATGTAAAAGAAAGAAAATAACTCGATGAGAGGGTTTGGAGATTCTGCTAGCAAACTTGGAAAAAGAAAACAAGGTGATCACTTAGGTGCTTATATAAGCATTCTAAGACTTCCCTAGTGTCCTTGCCGTCCACTTCTTCTAAAGAGTTCAAGATTCATCAAACTTCCTTGAATCACTCTAGAGCACTTAATTTAAAACCATTCAAATAATTTAAATTTTCTAATAATAATCCAATGATAATTCTTTTAAATCTCCATGATTTACTTGATTATCCTTAAAATAAAACTCAATTATTATCTATTAATAATAATTAAAGAGTTTAAAGAGAAGAAAACTCTCCTCCCTATGCCGTCCAAATAAAGTGCAAAAGAGGGATTTCATGACTCGAACACAAGCTCTCCTTGCTCCTTGGTGGCGCCACATGTAGCTCTTAAGTGGGCTTACTTTTGCCACTTAGTCTAAGCTCATTTTATGTCCAAATTATCCCCATTTAATCTTATAACACCCTCTTGCTAAGGCTCCCTACCTTAACAAATTAAAACTAAAATTTCCTACCAAATCGAGTCAACACAAAGCCTTAAAATGATCATTATTATTCCATAAATAATATCTCAAAGATCCTTACATAAGAAAAATAATTAAATTCCAAATAACCCCATTTTTGGGATATTACGCTCTACCCCTTAAAATAAATTTCATTCCAAATTACATAACTAAAACAGATGAGGGTATTGTCGCCAGATCACATCCTCGTGTTCCCACGTAGCTTCCTCAAAGACCATGATTCCGCCATAGCACTTTTACTAAGGGCATCGATTTCCTACGAGAACCTTTATATCTCTATCCAAGATCCGAACAGTTCTTCCTCAAAAGATAAGTCCGCTTAACTTCGATTTCACACACAGTACCACATGTGATGGATCCGACCGATACCATCTTAACATTGATACGTGAAAGACGCCATGTATCCGACTTAACTCGCCGCAGCTCAAGTCGGTAAGCTACCGGTCCTACTCGCTTCAAGATCAGATATGGGCCATCGAATCTTGGGCTCACTTTCCTTTTCGCCCAAATCTTAGTACCTTCTTCCAAGGCGACACCTTCAGAAGACCTTATCCTCTACTAAGATACTCCATTTCCTGCGCTTAAGGTCAAGATAGACTTCGTCTATCTCGATGCTTCCTTAAGACGAGACCGAATCACCTTGACTTTGTCTTCGCCTCGCTACCATTTCGGGCCCAACACTTGTCGCTCACCCACCGCCCAACACGCTTGAGTTCGCATTTCCGCCCATACAAAGGCTTCAGTGACGGTGCCATCTCAATACTCGCTGATAGCTATTGTTGTAGGCTAACTCGCCAAAGGTAGAATTCTCCCAACTACCTCTAATTCCAAGACACAACCCTCAAAGATATCTTCTAAGATCTCAGATGACCTTTCTGACCGCTTCGTCCGTTCGAGGATGGAAAGTCAGTCTCGAAATCCAACCGCTGCACTCCAACGCTGATGTAACGCTTCAAAACCTCGGTGAACCTTGGGTCCCTATCCGAGATAACTCGACACGGTACACCATGCAATCGACTATCTCGCCACATACAACTTTGCTAGTTTCGAGTGAGTAGTCCATTCTCACCCAGATGAAGTGAGTCGATTTAGTCGACGGTCTCGATCACCCAAACCGCATCTTTCTTGTCGGGCGTAAGGGTAGACCATCGACGAAGTCCATAGTGATCCTCTCCCATTTCCATTGAGGATCTTAACCGCTGAAGTAACCCCGATGGTAATCGTGTTCACTTTAACTCACCGACATGTCAAACACTTCCCTACGAATTCGTTATCTCACGCTCAACCCGCCACCGTAATCAAGCTTCAGAGATCTCCATACATCTTGCTTCCTCCGGATGATAGCGTAGGGCTCATGTGAGCATCCCGGAGAATTTTCCGCCTCAACTCCATATCCTTTGGCATACAAGGCCGTCCCGAAAACATAGCACACCATCACCACCACACTATACCCTCTACACCACCATTCTCAACTTGTATTCTCTTCGATTTAAGCCTTCATCCACTAACTGCTTGTTCTTAATCTCCTCGATCCACGCTGGCTTGACTTGAAGCTCGCCAAAAGGCTTCCATCGCCATATAAACTCAATCGAGCAAACATTGCTCTTAAATCCGCCACGACCTTCCGGCCAACGCGTCGGCCACCACGTTAGCCTTACCCGGATGATATTTGATGGAACAATGAGTCCTTAACATGACTCCAATCCATCGGCGCCGCCTCGATTCAGATCCTTTTGTGTCAAGATACCTCAAACTTTTGTGGTCCGTGATAAATTATCGACTTCTCCCCATAAAGATAATGTCTCCATACTTTCGTGGTGAAAACGATCGCGCTAACTCCAGTCGTGAGTTGATAGTTAACCTCATGCGGTCTCAAATTGGGACGATAGGCTACTACCTTCCCATCCTCGCATCAACACACACCCCAAACCAAGTGAGATGCATCACAATAAACCGTGAATAATTTCCACCTCGGGTTGCACTAAAACCGAGCTCCGCGTAATCTTCCTCACTTATCAAAACTTTCTTGCCGCTTCTCCACCATACAAATGGAACACCTTCCTTAGCAACTTAGTCAACGGCACAAGCGATCGAGAGAACCTTCCACAAATCTCCGATAATACCTCGCTAATCCTGTAAAACTTCAGATCTCCGCCAATCGACTTAGGCGTTTCCACTCCAATACCGCTTCAATCTTATGGGATCCACTCTAATCCTCCCACGACACTACGTGACCTAAATTCGCACTTCATCAATTTGGCATACAACCGCTTTTTCCTCAATACTTGTAGAACTATCCGTAAATGCTTGTCATGCTCTTCCTCCGTTTTTGAGTAAACCAATATGTCGCCTATGAACACTACGACAAATTGATCTAGGTATCGTTGAAAAACTCGCTCATTAGATCCATGAACGCCGCGGTGCATTGGTCAACCCGAATGGCATCACTAGAAACTCGTAATGCCCATACCGAGTTCGAACGCCGCCTTGTGAACATCGGCCCCTTCACCTTAAGTTGATGGTAACCCAACCTAAGGTCTATCTTCAAAACACCGACGCCCCTTCAATCGGTCAAACAAGTCATCGATCCGCAGAATGGGTACTTGTTTTTGATCGTTAACTTGTTTAACGGACGGTAATCGATGCACATTCGCATAGAACCGCCCTTCTTCTTGACAAACAATACAGCGCCCCCCACGCAGATATACTAGGTCGAATAAATCCTTTATCCAAGAGTTCACGAATTTGAGCCTTCACCCACCAATTCCTTTGGTGCCATTCGTAAGGTGCTATAGACACGGTCTGCTCCGTAGCAAGTCTATACCAATTTGACTTCCCGATCCGGAGGCGGATCTTAAGTTCCTCCGGGAACACATCAACAAATTCCCAACCGCTCGGACCCTTCCAACCACCGACTTCTTACCTTCCAAAGCACGATTCAACCAAATACGCCTTACAACCCTTCTTGACCATCTTTTCCGCCTTCAAGGCAGACACCACATTGATAGGTAATTCCTTCTATCACCTATCATAACCACTTCACCATTCTCACCGTCTTAAGAACCATGCGCTTAGCCACAATCCAAATTCACCGATACTTAGCCACCAATCCATTCCAAGGATCAAATCGAACTCCCAATGGTAGTTCCATCGATCGACCTCAATCGACCCCTGGAGTTCTAGGGTACGCCTCTAAAAATTTTGTCTACCACTACAGAGTGACCTAAAGGACTTACTACGCTTACTCTCCCTAGCAGCAGTCTCAGAGTCTAGGTTCAAAGTCTCTACCACACTACTAGCTACATACGAATGTGTAGACCCCACATCAATTAATGCATAATAAGGAAGACCAAAAATCAGAAACGTATCGCTTATGACATCCCAGACGTCACCTCCTCATGACGCCTTGCCACAGATAGACTAAGCCAGTCGCTTAGCCTCAGTGTTGCCTCGAACCTCTCGCTCGAAGTTCCTCGACCTCGGCTAGGACCATTGCTTCCTCTGCCATTACCACGACCCCTCCGGTCCCACATTCCCGCCCCGAGTACGGTTACGCCTCAGTCGATTCCGAGCTCGCCGGGACAATCTCGACCCGATGTTCTAAAGATCCACACTCAAACATCCCCTATCGCGGTCGAACAACCTCCCAATGGGACTTCCCACAACATTGCCTCGGGCTCCTCGATTAGTAGCTACGGCCTTGTCACCGACGGCCCATTCGCTTAGCCTTCTTCTCGATCATTACCATCGGATCCAACACCCAAATCCTCTCTTCGATTATTTCTACTATAATTCGCCTCACACCTCCTTAATCCCCCTAACTTTAGCCTTTTCCACCGTAGATGAAAACTCACGAACTTGTCATGGGCAATCAAGAACCTCAAGTCATCTCAAGTCCGCCCTCAAAGCGGACATACAATACCATGCTCAAGTACACGATTCCTCCGCATACCTACTCAACCTTAAAACTCCGCCTCATACTCTACCACGGACTTAGTTCCTTGTACTAAACCGTAAAAGCCTTCCTCTACAAGCGTCGGTAGTCAGCCCACATACTTCTTCCGAAAAGCGGTTTTAAAGTAGTCCCATCGTAAGGTCATCACCGTGGCTCCATCCCGAATCGTCACCACCACCTGCACGCTTCATCCTTTAGAAGCGACACCGCCTTTCAACTTTTCCTCCTCGGTCAGTCAAGATCATCCATTATCCTTTCTCAGATTCCACCAATACTACGCCACACTGGTGTCACTCCCGACACACCTCGAATACCTCAAATTGTTGGATCAATTCGCCGGAACAGATTTCGAGCTCCTAAATTTCCACCACCAATGACCACCAATTCTAGAACTCGCAATACCGCCATGAGCATCGCCTCCTCCTCCTCCCGATCCTGCCTCCGCCTCCAAAAGTTTGGAGGTGGTGGTGGCGGTGGTACATCGCTGTAACCTTGCCTCGATCCGACGGGTTCGTACACCATCATCCTACCCCTACCGGCCCACGCAAGGCCCACGCCCTCTAGAACTCATTCTATCTCTCGCGCTTTTAACTGATTAAGAGAAATTTTATGTATCGTCATTGTTCCACTTCATTATTCGCTAAGAAATTTTATGAAGAAATTTTAATTAGGATTCTTTCGCAAACAAGGTTTCATCTTCTATCCTAGTTCACACAAAGAAGTTCTTGCATCCATTCCTTAATACTTTCCATACCTATTCGCTTCTTCTGACATCTCGCCCATTTCTAACCTGCGGGTATTTTCGCCATTTTCCTCACAGGGGTATTTTCGTAATAAAAGAGATTTTAAAACTTTAGTTGAGTAGATTGTTTTGCAATTCTCAACACCGGAGGGTATTATTAAAATTGACAAGATTTGAAGTTATGGCATTATTTCAAAACCGGGGTATTTTGGTAAATTGGTCCTCCAGGGTAATTTGGTAATTTTGTAAAACAAGGGTGTTTTAACCATTATAAAACTCGAGGGTCCCTTTTGAGAATTTTCCTTCTTAAAACGGTGATGTTGCAAAATTTTGTACTGTGGGCATTTTGGTAATTTTATAGGTTGAGGCGTTTTGTAATTTTCCCAAAACCAAATATTTTGCCGATGATTTTCAAGGCTGTTGTTGAATATTTATAGAATAGTTAAAATTTTGGACAAAATCATTGATTTGATATTTTATGAGTCAAGGTATTTTAGTAATTTTTTTTCCCCTTAAGGGCATTTTCGTAATTTTCCACAAATTGAACTTTTCGGATAAAACATTGTAAAAGAGTTGTTCTTATTTCAAGGTGATTTGAAAAGTTTTAAAACCAAATTTTGTTGTTTCATCTTTTTTTCAAAATCAAGGCTAATTCCTTTCGGGTTTTAGTCATTATGTTTGGCCTATGACCGAGCCCTCCTTGGTCGTGGTGAACCCAAGCTACGCACTGTGCAGTGTTTCGGGTGGAGAGGAGGTGAGTCACGCTGATCGCTTAAATACCAAGCTCCCACCGAACCTTTCTAGACATGCGCATGAGGTTACCACACCACCGAGCCCTCCGAGTTGGGTGAACCCAAGCCACGCACTGTAGGATACCCCAAGAGGTGGTGAGTCACCAGATCGCTTAAATACTAGGCTCTTCCTGCCCAATCCTAGACATGCGCATGGGGTTACCACACCCTAGCTCAAATGACTAAGTCATAGATTGGTTTAGTTCTTTAAGTCTTATGTTTAGCTTGTGTGCTTGAGTAATCTAATCCTAGGTTCAAATTCCTATAAGTCTATCTACGCTCCATGCTTCCTACCCTTCTACGTAATATAATTCACACAGAGGTTTAGAGGTACTTACAGGGCGGATCGGTGGTTGGAGACTTGGGCCATGCCGCTTAAAAACCCAAAACAATTGATAAGGCCTACTAAAACATTTTTTGGGTCAGGCCCCACAAATGAAGTTTTGAATCGGCTCGATACTAATTTGTAATGTAGCCAAACCCTACCCAAACGTTGGGACCGAATATGGGTTATTCTGAAGAAGAAGTTTTTGAAACCCATTTTCTAAATCCACTTAAGTTTTGTTGAAAATCGCTCACTTTAAATTATCTTGTCAAATTATACTTAGTCCAATTTGAACATTTAATTAAGTCAAGTTGTTACACAAATTTTCGACATGTGCCCGATGGCACGATAAAACATTTTTCCGTGTTAATTTTATAAAACGCGTGATTCAAATTTTATAGTACAAATAAAATAGCCAACATATAAAAAAACCAAAGTAAAGTAATATGAGGCCTTATTACATCCGAAATAAAACAACCTAATAATCAAATTTAAAATAACTAAAATTAAAGTCTATTTAATTTTAACCACCGATGGCCTCCTCAAGTCCCTCCGGCCCTTGTCCGCGTTCTAAGCATCACTGAAAAATTAATGGAGAAGGTGAGTCACCAAGACTCAAGATGTAACCCTTCCCCGCTTTAAAATATTTTTCATACACAAAATATAACATTTAATATGCAAAATAATGTGTACCCAACCTAGCCAACCATACGCCATCTGCTCACCCTGCTGTGGTACCCAACCACCGGTGGTGCTAAACCACCGTGACATATAGTCACAATGTGTTACTAAAACACCGTGTCCCAGAGACACAAATCGGGTGATGGGGCCAACCCATCGTGTGATACCAAATCACCGCGCACGATCCCATATCTCTGTGGGGCCAACCCACGGTGGTGTTAACCATGTGGACAAGTCGCTATTGAGGTACCAAACCTCTGAGGTACCAAACCTCCGTGACATATAGTCACGGTGTGTTACTGAACATCGGTGCCCGCCGGCACAATAATCATGCGCCTCCACTCATCAATCCCACAACCGATAAACATACATATATCTCATGCCATCACATTCTTAAATTTCATGTGTCAATACATCATGCTTACCAAAAGCATTAATAATAATAAATCACATTAACGGGTACTTACCTGAATCACCACTTATACCGATTTGGTATTAATTCCAATGCTACATTAATAAAAATGAGCATTCACAAAATTAAGCATAGTTAATATATTATATAGTGTGTATGTACACACCGTCACCACGATAGTCTTAAATCAAGATAATCAATCGCCACACTCTAAGTCCTTGCCCCTATATTCTACCAACTATCAAGGTTAGTAATATGGCCATTCTACCAAACCAAATTATTTAAAGGGTCATATTTTGTACCCAAATCCTTACCTAGTCTCTTTGAATACTAGCCTCTGTGCCCAAATCACTTAACTGATTCACAAACTATAATCGGTCAATATAAATAATCATAACCCTTTTAAATGAACACCAATCTATATGTAACCTCATCAAGATTGATTGACTAACGCTACGCACTTACTTGCTTATCTCCAAATCCCAAGATCCTACAAAGGATTAGATTAATCATGATTAGTATTCTTAATCAATAGTTGCCAAACCCATACCTATCTTCCAAAGTCGACATAATGAGATACCAATAATATAGGCATTCGGCCTAGGATCCTTACCTTCTGAGATCGTCAACAAAAAGATGCCTACTTCTCATGCACACAATTCGGCCAAGTAGAGCTTAAGGAAAAGGGATTTCGGCACTTTGATAGAAGTTAGATTCGGCTAGGGGGTTTAAAACAAGGTTGGACTTTTGGTGAAAAAGAAAGAAGAAAGTAGATAGGGAATAGATGATTCGGCTAGCAAGAAATAAAATAAGAAGAGATTTGAGGAGGGGAATTCGGCAATGGAAGATGCAAAGAGGGTTCGGCCAAGGTTTTGGAGAGGATGTAAAAAGAAAGAAAAATAACTGATGAGAGGGTTTGGAGATTCGGCTAGCAAACTTGGAAAAAAGAAAACAAGGTGATCACTTAGGTGCTTATATAAGCATTCGGCACTCCCCCCCTAGTGTCCTTGCCGTCCACTTCTTCTAAAGAGTTCAAGATTCATCAAACTTCCTTGAATCACTCTAGACCACTTAATTTAAAACCATTCAAATAATTTAAATTTTCTAATAATAATCCAATGATAATTCTTTTAAATCTCCATGATTTACTTGATTATCCTTAAAATAAAACTCAATTATTATCTATTAATAATAATTAAAGAGTTTAAAGAGAAGAAAACTCTCCTCCCTATGCCGTCCAAATAAAGTGCAAAAGAGGGATTTCATGACTCGAACACAAGCTCTCCTTGCTCCTTGGTGGCGCACATGTAGCTCTTAAGTGGGCTTACTTTGCCACTTAGTCTAAGCTCATTTTATGTCCAAATTATCCCCATTTAATCTTATAACACCCTCTTGCTAAGGCTCCCTACCTTAATGACTAAAACTAAAATTTCCTACCAAATCGAGTCAACACAAAGCCTTAAAATGATCATTATTATTCTATAAATAATATCTCAGCAGTCCTTACATAAGAAAAATAATTAAATTCCAAATAACCCCATTTTTGGGATATTACATGTTGCATGTGCATGGGTGGGATATGAAAGAAGGACAGGGTGTACTTCGAGTACGTGGTTTGATGAATGGCTCTGTGCCTCATCATGGTTGATATAGGCTATGTGCCATATCGTGGTTATTGATGGCTTTGTGCTTATCGTGGTTTTGATGATAGCTTCGCTACATCGTGGATTGGCGCCGATCGAGGTCGCGTTGGACTAATTATGATTAAGTTCAAGGTGGATTGCATTTGTTGCCATATTGAGTAAAAGGAGAGGTGATTTAAAAATCCTCGTGTGTGGTAGAAATGGATATAGGGTGTGTAGAGGATGGACCCTAGTGGGTTGGGTTTTCATAATTGCATAATTGTGTATGTAAATTAATGTGGTAATGGGCCAAGCCCAAGATGTGGAAACATGTGGTTAATTACCCTATTATAAGAATGTGATATGGTTATGGGCCAAGCCCAATAAGTGAAATTATGTGAATAAAGTTGCATTAATATCCCACATGTGGGTGGAATTCAAGAGACTAATTGCACATCGAGTCTGGTGACTTACCCAAATTTTTACCAACATTGCGGTGATGCATATAGCTTGGACCGGGTTGGAATGGATACGAGGTGGCCCATGCGAAAGATGATTTAATTGATTTACGAATTTTATATTATCAGTATTTAGGAATTTATTTGATGTAATAAGGGCCTCCTAAAGTATTTAAGGATTTTTACGATGTCTTGGTTGGATTGGCGTTTAAATTATTATTTGAAAATGTTCTTATTTTCGGCAACTTACATCTTTAGAATATATAATAAAGTTTTCAAATCGAATACTTTATAACAACTAAATTTTTTTTATGGGCTTTTAATTATACAATGTTTTTCCAAAGACAATAAATTTATACGTTTCCAGCTTTAAGTCAAATTCTTTTCAAATGTTTTTCGCAGTGACATACCAGATCCGGTTAAGGCTTGTGGGCCAGGTTTGGGGTGTTACAACCTCTGCGCCATTAACCCGGAGTCATTCAGACACAGATTTTTGAGCTCCCATTTCGATGCCTGCACCAGCGACTCTTTCTAGAACCCACAGCATCGCTTGTGACACTGCGTCATCACCAGCCGTCTGATCTTGAAATTTCAAGCCCACAACTGGCGGCGGTGGTACCTCGTTCTCTGACCCATGTCCAGACCCTACCAGTTCCGACACTGTCATCCTACCCCTACCTCGTCCACGTATATTATGCCCACGTCCTTGTATACTCAGGACAACCGATACAAGTTGATCTGATTTAACAGTTTTATGCGTTAGACTTATTCCACTGTTATGAAAGCATAGTCTTAGGAATAGTTTAATACGGGGATCATTTTCGTAAGTTCACAAAATCCTACGGTTTAAGTCTCTAAAGTAATACCCTATTACTACTAGTCATAACATCATCATTACAAACATATTAACAACAAATAGGGGTACTTACCTGGGCGGATTGGTGCCGGAGACTCGATGCCATGATTTTCCAACCGTACCTTTCCCACAAAAACCTTTCATAACCCATTATTTTAAAACATTTTTGGGCCTCGGACCCACGGCTGAGCTTTTGAACTTGGCTCTGATACCAAATTGTAACACCCTAAACCCAGTCAACACACCAGGACCGAATTCGGTATGTTATAGAGTGAAAATAATTTCAAGAAAACAAGTTGCTGGTTTACTTTTTGTGAAAAAGTGTTATCGAAAACATTTTGTCATTTTGAGTGTGGAAGAAAAACTCCTTTGAGAAGATTGTTTGTCATTTCTAGTTTTGGAAAGCCGTTTGATTTTATGAAAACCCGAGTGAGTTTAGCATAATAAAGTTGAAAACCATTTTGTATCTGAACATAAAGAAAAACTTAGTTCGAAGAAAGTCTGAGTTAGTTTGCTGACTTTATTGATTTAGTATTACCCAGTGGTAAAGTTTGAAAAACCCGATAAGTTGTACAATTTTTGAAAACGTTGATTTTGCAGGTTATTAGTACATGCTATGTCAATTAACTTAAGCACAATACGATAAAACTTAAAGCAAATAATCAAAAACCCGAAATAATAAAATTTAGCGGCCTTATTACAAATCCAAAACCAAATTTAAAAGTAAATTAACCCAAAATAGTAATTAAAATAAAACCCAAAAAACCTAGTGCATGGCCACCTCGAGTCCACCCTTACTCCTCATCTCATGATCTAAGCCTCATCTCAAAATGTAAGGAAGGGTGAGTCACCGAGACTCAAAGTATAAATCCCCATCCTAATAATAATAACGCACTTACACATTTCATATGTTAATATGCAATTCATGCAAACCCAACCTAACCAACCGAACTCCCGTGTCTACCCCGTGTGGTCAAAACCCCTGGTGGTCAAAACCACTGGTGACCATAGTCACAAATCATATAAGTGTGGTCAAAACCACTGGTGACTGTAGTCACAAATCATATGGTGGGGCCAACCCACCGTGTGGTCAAAACCACTGATGACGAGTCACAATAATCCATGTGTGGTCAAAACCACTGGTGACCGTAGTCATAAATAATATCCGTGTGGTCAAAACCACTAAGACTAGTCACAAATAATAAGAAAAGCGGGGCCAACCCACTGTGTGGTCAAAACCACTGGTGACAGTCTAAATCATCCTTCCCCCTCCACTCAACATACCCGTATCATGAACACATTTTTTTCGTGGCATATTAACATGTTTGTAATGCAAGTATCACATAGCATAGCATAATCACATAGTATAACATCATATATAGATAATCAATCCACAAGGGACTTACCTAGAGTCCATGCTCATACCCGCAAGGGTAACGTGCCGATTTCAATAGCTATTTTGGCTTTTAACATTCAACATAATTAGCAAATTAACTAATGGAGTGTATAAGTGTTACACACCTGATTACTTGCAAACTACACTTTCTACGTCGTACAGTCGTTAATCGACACAACCGTGATTTGTCTACTCTCCAGTTTGGATGCTGGTCCACACCCCGGTGGCCAATCACGAACCGCCGACACTGCCCTCTGCTTAAACTTAGGGGATGGGGTTCCAGATCCAACCCCACCAAGCGATTGATTGGCCTTCGAGTCCATAACACACCTTAGTCGCTAACCGAATCAAAGCAGTGAAACAAATTGTAAGGAATCAAGACTCGAAATTAAATCCCTTACCTAAATCAGCAAAGCGAGACCCACAATCGACGAATCTTGAAAGTTTCCACAAAGTAACGTCACGAGCCCCCTTCATTCGGCCAAACATCACATACACTAGATCCCTACTTTCGACACATAACAAAGTAAGAGATGATTGGTTACAGGGACACTTACCACACTACTAGCAAACCTATTGGAAAAATAAGGAAGAATAACCAACGACGCTCTGCTGCCTCAAAACCAAAAAGAACACTTATGTGTGCCAAAGAAATTCGACTTCTCCATCTATAGAAAACGATAGAGAGAAGGGATAAGAGATAAGAGAGATTCGACCAAAGTACCAAGAACCTACCTCAACCTACCGGGGTTATCCCACGAAGCAAAGAAAAAAATGAAAAGAGAGTGATATCTAACAGTTGATATTCGGCCAAGGTGTTGGAAAAGAAAAGAGAAAAGTAGCAGAGGTTTCAGCAAGGAATGAAGCTTCATGAAGGGTTCGGCTAACAACAATAAGAATAAAAAGTGGAAGAAAAAAAATGAAGAGGAGGAATGGCTTATGAGATTTCGGTTCTTTGTGCTAAGGTTGAAGATGATAAGGGGTTAGGGGATTTTCGGTTTTGGGATAAAGAAAGGAAGAAGAAGAAGAATAGGTGAACAGTTATGAGATTTCGCCACTTACTAAATCGAGTGAAAGAAAGAAAAAGAACCACAAAGGTGCTAGATGGATTCGGCTATGAGGGAAAGAAATATGCTCAAAGAGGTACTCGATTTCACAAAAAAAAAAAGAAGCAAATAAAGAACCCAAAAAGTGGTTTCGGCACAAGAGAGATTGAGAGAAAAAAACTGAACAAAGAGTAGGCTCACCTAGATGTCAAAAATACTACTCAAAACCAACTCAATTTCGACACCCAACACGCATAAAAACCTAAACTCCAACACCCCTTAGCCACTACCAAATTCGCCACACACTCCCACCCCCTTCATCCTCTAAGTCGTCCCCTTCTTCCTTCTAGAATTCCTCTCTTCCACTCATTCAAACAATTTGAATGAGTCAACTTCTACCATTTCCTCCTTCCACCCATTTGAAATTGTTGACCCTTTCAAACCTCATCCATCGAGTCCACTTTGAGCCGAATTCCTCCCCGCTTAAGGCCAAAATAACAAGCAGAAGGGAATTTCTCTCGCTCAACCTAGGCTCCCTTGCTCCCCCTTGAGGCGTCACTTCTCCAAGCCCTAAGTGGCACCTCCTTGCCACTTTTCCAAGGTACTTCTTGTGCCAGAACTCGCCATCAATTATACTTAACCCCTAGCTCAATCAGCTCCCTTCCTTTAGAAGCCCAAAACACAACTTTTTGCTATAACTCTGGCCTACCCCAAGCTTATGCGAGAACCCCAAAACACCCTAAACTAGCACAACAATCATACTAACACATGCAAACATGCAAAAATGCAGAGACCCCGATTTAAGGATGTTACGCCTACCCCTTAAAAATAATTTCGCCTCAAATTACCCGTCAAAAGAGTTGAGGGTATTGCTGCGGCATCACATCCTTTGGTTCCCACGTGGCCTCCTCCGTACCATGGTTACGCCATAATACCTTTACCAGTGGAACTAACTTCTTACGCAGAACTTTGACATCCCGATCCAAAATTCGCACTGGTTTTTCTTCGAAAGACAAATTCGGACTCACCTCAATCTCCTCCACTGGCACAATATGTGACGGATCTGAACGATAACGCCTAAGCATGGAGACATGGAATACATCATAAATCTGACTCAACTCTAATGGAAACTCGAGTTGGTAAGCTATCGGTCCCACTCGCTTCAACAGCATATACGACCCAATTTAGCTTGCCCTTTCGGCCAAATCTCAGCACTTTCTTCCACGACGATACCTTCAGGAAGACCTTCTTACCCACTGCATACTCCATATCCCTACGTTTGAGGTTGGCATAAGACTTCTGCCTGTCCGAAGCCTCCTTCAGATGAGCCCAAATCAGACTAACCTTAATCTCTGTTTCAGCCACTGGCTCTGGACCCAACAACTGACGCTCTCCTAACTCTGTCCAACATGTAGGGGTATGACACTTTCGTCCATACAGTGCTTCATACGGTGCCATCTAGATACTTGCCTGGAAACTATTTTTGTACGCGAATTCTGCCAACGGTAGATATTCCTCCCAACTACCTCTGAAATCCAAAACACAACCCTCAAAGATATCTTCTAAGATTTGAATTACCCTTTCGATCGCCCATCGATTGCGGATGAAAAGTCGTGCTGAAATCCAACCTCGTACCCAATGCCTGATGCAAAGCTTTCCAGAACCTTGACGTGAATCTGGGATCCCTATCTGAAATAATCGACGCCGGCACCCCATGTAACTGTACTACCTCTGCTACATACAACTTTGCTAACCTTTGGAGCGAGTAATCCACTCTAACCGGTATAGAGTGAGCCGACTTAGTCAAACGATCTACTATCACCCAAACTAAATCCTTTTTGCTAGGCGTAAGGGGTAGCCCAGTGACGAAATCCATTATAATTCTTTCCCACTTCCACCACGGAATCTTTACCGACTGCAATAGACCTGACAATAACTGATACTCAGCTTTGACTTGTTGGCATGTCAGACACTTACTCACAAACTCAGTTACTTCCCTCTTCAAACTCGGCCACCAAAACTATTCCCGCAAATCCTCGATACATCTTACTACCTCCAGGATGCATAGCATATGGGCTGCTGTGAGCCTCTTGAAGAATTCGCTATCTTAACTCCACGTCCTTCGGCATACACACTTTCCCTTGAAAACACAACACACCCTCACTACTCAAGGTATAACCCTCTAATTCACCATTCTGCACTTGCAACCTCCGAGCACTCAAAACCTTATCCACTAGCTGTCCCTCCTTAACTTGATCCACCCACGTTGGCTTTACTTGCAATTCTGCCAATAGACTCCCGTCGTCATACAGACTGAGACGAGCAAACATTACTCTCAGATTCATTACCACCTTACGGCTCAACGCGTCAGCCACTACATTAGCCTTATTGGGATGGTATTCAATCGAGCAATCGTAGTCCTTTAACAATTCAATCCACCTACGTTTCCTCAAATTCAATTCTTTCTATGTCAACAAATACTTCAAACTCTTGTGATCCGTGTAGACTATCGACTTCTCCCCATACAAGTAATGCCTCCAAATCTTCAGGGCAAAAACCATTGCAGCCAATTCCAGATCATGTGTCGGGTAGTTACCTTCATGAGGTCTCAACTACCGAGACGCATACGCTACCACTTTCTACTCTTGCATCAGCACACACCCCAAACCAGTATGCGATGCATCACAATCAACCGTGAACTCCTTCCCTACCTCAAGTTGAATCAAAACTAGAGCTTCTGATGGGATCCAGTGCATTAGAGCTGGTATGATCACACCCTTAAGCTGATCAAACAAGTCGTCTACCCTAGGCAATGGATACTTGTTCTTGATCGTCAACATATTCAGCTGGCGGTAGTCTATACACATCAACATTGTACCGTCTTTCTTCTTAACAAAGAGCACAGGTACTCCCTAAGGTGATACACTTTGCCGAATGAAACCACGGTCCAACAATTCCTGAATCTATGCCTTTAGTTCCACCAATTCCTTCTGTCATCCTATATGGGGCAATAGACACTGGCACAGTTCCGGGTAACAAGTCTATACCGAACTTAACTTCACGGTTCGAGGCAGACCAAAAGTTCCTCTGAAAATACATCGATAAATTCCTTCACCGTTCGGACATTCCTCACAACTGATTCCTTAGCCTCCAAGGCACATACATGTACCATAAACGCCTCACAACCCTTCCTCACCATCTTCTCAGCTTTCAACGCAGATACCACATTGAATAGATAATCTCTTCTATTACCTGTCACCACTACTTCTTCACCCTCAGCTATTCTCAAAACCATGCACTTAATCACAAATCCAAACTTGCTCGGTACTTCACCACCAATCCATCCTAAGAATCGATCGAACTCCCTAAACGGTAGTTCCATCGGATCGACTACAAATACTACCCCTTGGAGTTCTAGGGGTAAATCCCTATACAGCTCATTTTCTTCTACAGAGTGACCTAGAGGGCTAATTACTGTCATCTCCCTAGAAGTAGTTTCAAAGTCTAGGTTCATGGCCTCTACTATGCTACTAGCAACATACGAATGCGTCGAACCCACATCAATCAAAGTAATATACGGTAATCCAAAGATTAAGAATGTACCGGTTATGATGTTCGGTGCGTCGCCCTCCTCTCGACGTCTCAACAGATATACCAACCCAGTCGTCTTGCTTCAAGTGTTGCTCGCACCTCTTCCTGGTGCACCATGGCCTCTACCAGAGTCATTACCTCCTCTACTAGTACCACGACCCTTTGCGGTGGTGGTCCTCATTTTAAACCGAGCACGGCCTCAACCTCGATCAATCTCGATAACTTACATGGACAATCCTCACACGATGATCCAAAGGAACCACACTCAAAACATCCCTTTCCACCACCCAATATCCTCCCCAATGAGATTTCCTAATGAGATTTCATTGTGCCTGTCCCTGGTTTGTAGCAGCAGGCCTTCCAGATTGATTCGACCCACTCTGTCTAGCCCTTTTCTGCGGATTATCGGCCGACCTCAATGATCCAAAACCTCTCTTGTGTCTATTCCTATCTAGATTCTCTCTTATGCACTCCTTTACCCCTTCACCACCTTAGCCTTTTCCACCAAAGACAAAGAACTCGCCTCATTATGGAGCGATCAAGAATCTCACTCATCTCTCAACCCATCTTCAAACCCGACACATCGTTCATGTTCTCAGAGCCACGATGCCCCTAGCATACCGGCTCAACCTTAAAAATTTTGCCTCATACACCGATATAGACTTACTCCCCTGAACCAGCCTCAGAAACGCCTTCCTCTGTGCATCAATATAACTGGTCCCAACATACTTCTTTTGATATGCTGCCTTGAAATAACCCCAAGTGAGATCATCCGCTGCTGCACTATCCCGAATCGTGAGCCACCACTGGTATGACTCATCCCGGAGAAGTGACACTATCCCTTTTAGTTTTTCCTCAACAGTCAGATCCAAGTCATCCATAATTCGCTCCGTCGCCTCTAACCAATACTCAGCCTTATTGGGAGCCACACCAGAAACACCTCAAAATACCTCGGCTCCATTGGCTCGGAGTTGCTCAGACATGATTTCGAGCTCTCGTACTTCCCCATTGCTCCAAACACTCTTTCCAAAGACTCGCAGATCGCCACGACATCAATCCTCCCTGCTTGATCTTGATACTCAACACCAACAAATGGTGGTGGTGGTATCTCATTCTCGACCCTTGACCGCACCTAACGGGTTCCGATACTACATTCTGCCTCTCTAGTGTCCTCGCACATTTCACCACGCCCCTTGGTACTCATGTCTCTAGTCGCGATTTATCTGTTTAAGAGATTTTTATGAATTAGCTTCTGTTTCACTGATTACCTACGAATAAGTTTTATGCGAAGTAATTTGGCAGTGGTTCTTTTGGTCATCACAAAGTTTTCATTTCAATTTCCTACCCTCATTCCAAGTGTAAGGGTATTCTCGTCATTTCACTACCCAAGAGTATTTTGGTAATTTAACCTATCGGGATATTTTAGTAATTAAATAGGGTTAGTTCAAAAACCTTTACAAATCATAGATATTCTAAAAAAATTCTAAAAATCGGGGGTATTTTGCTAATTTCATGAACCAGGGGTATTTTCATAAAATATTTTTCTCTTTTTTTAAAAAAAATGGTTTCAGGTGATTTTACAAAATAAGGGTGTTTTGAAAATTTTCGCTTCAAGGGTACTTTGGTAATTTTCCATACTGGGGATATTTTGGTAATTTTGCAAGTCAGAGGTAATTTGGTCATTTCTCAAATCAGGGATATTTTGGCCTTTTCCAAATCAGGGGTACTGTGGTAATTTCAAAACTAAGGTTTAAAGTGTTTCGAAACAAAATGGCTGGTCCCTTTCGGGTTTTAGTTATTAAATTTAGCCTGTGAATAAGTCGTCTCAGCTAGGATGAACCGTCACTACGCACTGTAGGATTCGAGTGAAGAGGAGGTGAGTCACTAGATCGCTAAATACCAAGCTCCCCCCTGAATCCACTCTTAGACATGCGCACAACGATTGCCACACCGTTAGCTCAGTGACGTACTCACAGATTTGTTTAGTGGATCATTAAGTCTTATGCAATTTGTGTTGGAGTAAGCTATTCCTAGGGTTCAATAATTTCTATTCTACTAATCTACGATCCCAAAATACCCATTTCCCCACACATAATTCACACAACAGTCAGAAGTACTTACCTGGGCGGATTGGTGCCGGAGACTCGGTGCCATGCTTCTTAAACCATATTTTCCAACCAAGAACATTTTAAAACCATACTTTAAAACATTTTGGGTCCCGGACCCACAGCCGAGCCTTTGAACTTGGCTCTGATACCAAAATTGTAACACCCCAAACCCGGTCAACTCACCATGACCGAATCTGGCATGCTACAGAGGGAAACGGTTTGAAAACTTATTTGTCGTTCAGTTTGATAGAAAACGTCCATGTTTGTTAGAACCCGAATGTATTATTTTTAATTATTTAAAAATCGTGTGCATTTGAAATTGAGAAGAACCCTAAATTTGGAAATCATCTAAAGTATCTTTGTTATCATTTCATGTAATGTACGTCACCAAGACTCAAGATGTAACCCTTCCCTATTTAAACCAATTTCATACACAAATTATAACGATTAATATGCACGAGATAATGC
Organism: Gossypium rotundifolium; assembly: GCA_025506655.1. Lineage (NCBI taxonomy): Eukaryota > Viridiplantae > Streptophyta > Magnoliopsida > Malvales > Malvaceae > Gossypium > Gossypium rotundifolium. Next base: position 68,174,074 of record CP106731.1, on the reverse strand, counting down.
ACCCAACCTAGCCAACCAAACGCCTCGGTCTACCCCTTGTGGTACCAAACCACGGTGGTGCCAAACCACTGTGACATATAGTCACAGATGTGATGCCAAATCACTGGAGGTACCAAACCTCTGGTGTCCATAGACACAATCGATTGATGGGGCCAACCCATCGTGTGATGCCAAATCACTAGCGTCGATCCCGTATTATTATCCGTGGGGCCAACCCACTGTGGTGCTAAGCCACTGGGACAAGACGCGGTGAGGTGCCAAACCTCTGGAGGTACCAAACCTCTGGTGACCGTAGTCACAGTGTGTTACCAAAACACTGGTGCCCGTCGGCACAATATCACTGCCCCCTCCGCTCATTTAACCCACCAAAGTCAAGTAACAATGATCAGATACATTTATCATATGCATCATATAAACCATGCTTCCCAAAAGCATAAAAATAATCTCATATTAACAGAGACTTACCGGAATCCTCGCTTGTACCATTAAGGTACTATATCCGTATCTACATCAAGCAAATTTACATACGACATATATCCGCACATTATTAATTGCTATAAGTGTGTATGTACACACCGTCACCATCGAATAGTCTAAATCCCGAAAGAGGAGTCGGCCACCCTAGATCTCTCTGCACCTACATTTGGCCAACCATGGATTAGTACTATGGCCTATTCTACCAATCCAAGTAATTTAAAGGGTCATCTTTCAACCCGAATCCTTACCTATTCACTTTGAATACTAGCTTCAAAGACCAATCACGAATCTGGTTCACAAACTACAATCGGTTAATAACCATAGCCTTTGGATTTGAAAAGAACACCAAATACATATGTAGATCCTCACCAAAATTGATTGTCGAATGTTGGCGAACTCTCTTGCTTATATCCAAATCCAGAAGATCCTACAACGAATTTGGTTTAATCACGATTAGTACCCTTAATTAACAGCTCATCAAACCAATTACCTACCTTTATCAAAGTTGACAAGAAAGGAAGAGGGCATGGCATTCGACCAAACACACCTACCTACCTTATGAACCAATTGGAGGGAGTTTAGAGGAAGTTATCCTTGTTTGCTTATTCGCCAAGACTTGAAATATGGAGAGGGAAATTCGGCTATGGTTTGGTGGAGTGGGTTCGATTATCAAAGGAAAAGGAGGAGAATAAGGATCAAAAATTAGAATTCAAAAGAAGTAGAGGGTTTCGCCAAGGTTTTGAGAGGATGGAATGATAAAAGAAAATTAGAAAGAAAAGTGTTTAGAAATTTCGCTAAACAAATTGAAAAAAAAAGCAAGGTGATCAATTGGTGCTTTTATAAGCATTGGCACCCCTCCCTTCAAGCTTCCGTGCTCACTCCTACTAACCAAGGAGTTCAAATTCGATCAACCTCCTTGAATCACTCCAAGCCACTCACTTACATCATGAATGTCATTACCGATGGTAACGATTGGAAAACTCGAAACGAGGTAAATTTTGGAAACTTTGGTTATCAGGTTGTTAAAACAAAACAAGTAATTTACTTTGTCATATTTGAAGTCATATCTAAATCATGCAAAATAATCCAAAAACATAATTTAAAGGCCTTATTACAAACCCAAATAAAAACCAAAATTTAAAGTAATACCCAAAATAAAGTCCATGTAAAACTGAATGTGTTTAATGCATGGCCACCTCGAGTCCATCCGGCTCCTCATCTGCGATCTACGGATCACCTGAAAAGATAAGGGAGAAGGTGAGTCACCAAGACTCAGTGCATAATCCCCTTCCCGGTTAATGCAACATGCTTACACACAAGTCATAACCAAGCAATATATCATGCACCCAAACCTAGCCATCCATAACTCGTTTCTACCCCGTGTGGTAGCAAACTACCGGTGGTGCTAAACCACCGTGACCCAAAGTCACGATATCCAATAATAATGTGGTGCCAAACCACTGGTGACCCAAAGTCACAATTAATCCATCTGTGGGGCCAACCCACGTTGTGATACCAAATCATTGGCGATAATCCCGTAATATCAAATGTGGGGCCAACCCACTATGGTGCTAAGCCACTAGGACGAGTCGCTATGAGGTGCCAAACCTCTGGTGACCCAAAATCACAAAATCAACTGTGGTACCAAACCACTGGTGGTGCCAAACCACTGGTGTCCCAATGACACGGATATCAAATCTTCCCCCTCCTCTCATTATACCCATAACAATGCAATACATGTACAAATCACGCCAACATGCTTTAATAATAACATATATCGATTGTAACATAGGCCATAGTTTCAAGCATCACATATAACAAAATCATATCGAAACGGACTTACCCGAATCCTTGCTCATACCCATCAAGGTATCATGTCAAGATCTATACAGTTTTTGGCTTTTAACACATTTAGGTTATTAACATATTTACTAGGTTATAAAGTGTGTAAGTTACACACCTATTACTAATGCAACCACCGAATCCCGAAGACCCGATCTACTGCACTAGATCACCTTGATCCTACATTCGGCCAACACTTAGGTTATTACCAAAGACCATTCGGCTATACCCATAAATCTCGAAGGGTGTGATAGCGCATAACTAACATAATCCTTACCTTTCTACCTTACGAATGCTAATCCCAACACAAGATATGCGAGACTACTCCTTCCCCTACAATCAGCCAATCCTCACAACTTAGTCTCAATAGCCTTTGACTTTTCAAACATCTAATGGAAAGATTAAATCAACATAACCCTTACCACTGACTTGTCGAATTTGATTGAAAGAGAATAGAGGGCTTAGATCTATAGCTTCAAAATCCCAGAGATTCTACAAGAAACCAATCGCATGATTCATTAAAAGCCAAGACAAATGCTGAAATTCGACTTTTGTCTACACATGTCGATGGAGAAAAAGAGGAAGTAAGAATAGAGTTTTGGCCAAGACCACTTACCCTTTTCAAAACCGATTGAAGAAGAGACCAAAGAAGATCAAGGCTTGATTGATATTCGGCCAACAGTGAGGAAGGAAGAGCTTGAGAACTTTCGACAATAGTGAAGGGCAACAAAGGAGATTCGGCACAAGAGAGAATGAAGAGAAAAGAAAGAGATGGAAGGGAATAGGATTGCTTTCAGCTTTCAGAGAAAGAAAAAGAGAGAGAGAAATGGGAGAGAAGGAGATTCACCAAGCTCCTAAATTATCGAAAAAGAGAATAGCAAAGAAAATGTCAAATGAGGTTTCGATTTCAAAGGAGAAAAAGAGTTTCCAAATGGTCCTTGTGTAGGTTGGGCTAGATGTTTTAGAGGGGAAAACGACAAGAGCCTATGGTGGTTTCGGCTTTGACACAAAACAAAGAATGAGAGCCTTTCAAGCTTGCCGAAAATATCATCTAGCGAACTAAGGAATTTCGGCACCCCCTTACTCAACTTCCCAACTGTTTACTCCTCTTCCATCAAGAGTTTAGATTTCGGCAAAACTCCCTGAATCACTCCTGGCCAACCATTCAAATGAGTTTGAATTAATCAAACTCCTAAATCCCCTCTTCTCTATCTTATCTGACAGAGTTTGTCTTTGAGCACAACTCCCCCCATTACGCCAAAATGGTAAGCGTAAAATGGAATTTCTGCTCGAACTGAAGTTCTCCCACTACTTGTGGCATCATTCTCTAGACACCTTAGTAGCACCTCCTTTGCCACTTCATCAAGGTAGTTCTTATGCTTAACTTCCCCACGAAATATACTTAACCCCTAGCTCCTTCACTCCCTTAACTAACACTTAAAACAAAATTTTTCCTACAACTCGGCCTACCTTTGGCTTATAACTAGCCTCTAGAGCACCTCAAACAACAACCACACACATGCAAAGAAGTTCAAACACAATAACCCCTATTTAAGGATGTTACAGTATCATACTGAATTCGGTCGTGGTGTGTTGACTGGGTTTGGGGTGTTACAATCTAATTATTTTCATTCTAATTTTATTAACACAATAATCAATTACCAATTTTATCTTTGATTTAAAACATGTATAACCTATTAGTGGATGGTCATTGTTGTCCATTAAACATATCAATGGTCCATTTACCATATAAGGACCTCACATTTAAAGAGACACATCAATTCGGCACTTAATCAAATAGAAGGCCACTTTTACATTTTCCACGATTTAGTCCTTTTTGCAAATTAAGCACACAAATCGATAAATTAAATCACAAAAATTTCACACATTTTAATTCACATATTATAAGCACAGAAAATAATATTAAAATATTTTTCTGACTCAGATTTGTGGTCATGAAACCACTTTTTCGACTAGGGGCTAAACTGAACTGTTACACAATATGTCCCAAAAAATTGACTTCTCGTAACCAGAACTCACATTTTCTGAGCTTTGCATACAACTGCTTATCGCGCAAATTCTGTAACACTATTTTCAAATGCTCGACATGCTCGGTTTCATCAGGGGAATAAATTAAATGTCATCCATAAACACAACCACAGATCGATCCAAATACTGTCTGAAGACCCGGTTCATTAGATCCATAAAAGCAGTAGGGGCATTAGTAAGTCTGAAAGGCATAACTAGAAACTCATGATGTTCTTACCTCGTTCAAAATGTAGTTTTCGGCACATCAGAGTCTTTAACTCACAACTGATAGTAACTCGATCTAAGATCTATCTTAAAAAACATGGTAGCCCCTTTCAACTGATCGAACAAGTCATCAATCCGTGAAAAAGGATATTTATTCTTTCTGGTCACCTTATTGAGCTATCGATAATCAATGCACTTTCTCATAGTTTTGTCTTTCCTTTTCTCAAACAAAACCGGTGCACCTTTGGGAGAAAAACTCGATCGTGCGAAGCCTCTATTTGTCAATTCTTGTAATTGAGCTTTCAATTCTTTTAATTCGGTAGGTGCCATTCTGTACGGAGCTATTGATATCAGAGTCGTCCCCGACACTAACTCAATACCAAACTCTACCTCTCGGATCGGTGGCAAACCCACTAATTTTTTGGGAAACACATCCGTATACTCTCACAAAATTGCTACTGATTCAATCTTCTTTTCAGTCACTTTAGAGTCAAGCACATAAGCAAAGTAAGCTTCACAACCCTTTCTCACATACTGCTAAGCTAACATCGAACATATCACTGCCGATAAACCATTCAGATCATTAGACTCAATCTGAATAATCTCATCTATAACAGTCTGGTTTAGACCTAGTCGGAATAGTGGTTTCGGGACCACAAATCCAAATCAAAAAAATATTTTTATATTATTTTTGTGTTTACTGTATATGATAAATCATCTGTGAAATTTTTGTAAATTAATTTTGAAGTTTGTGTGCTTAATTTGAGAAAAGGACTAAATTTCATAAAAGGTAAAAGTAGCAATTCATTTGTTGATGTGTTAAATTGACATGGCTTATTAAAGTGGAGTCCTTAAGTGGATATTATACCTTTATTTATGCTAGTGGACATTTATGTCCATATTATACATTATTTTTATAAGGATTAACAAAGGTTAATTTTGTAAATTAAGAAATATGTTATATTAAATAAAATAAAACATTAAAAAGATGGCCATTATCATCCTTTACCACCGATTCTTGAAAGAAAAAGAAAAAGTTGAGCTTTGTTACATTCGCCAAGGTCTAAGCATAAATCGGGTATGTGTTTTTGATCTATTTTTGATAATTTCTACGTTTTTGTAATCGTTGCTTTGTGTTCTTCAAAACCCATGCTTTAATTTTATGAATTGATGATGAATGTGAAATATTCCATTGATGATTTTGCAAGCTCTGTGATATTTGAGGATGAAAAATAAAATATATGTGTTAGATTAACATGTTTTGTCTTTGGAGTTTTGGTGATTTTGAGTAATTTTGACTTATTAAGAAAATAATATTTTGAAGGACTAAATTGTAAAATAAATGAAATGTATGGATTGGTATGATCATAGTGAACATTCGGCTAAGCATGGGTATATAGAGATTTTGTGATTTTGTGAAATAGGGACTAAAATGTCAAAATGTGAAAATGTGAGGGCTATTTTATAAATTGCCCTAAACATGTTTTTTCGGTTGAACTGAATGATTCAGTGAATAAATGGATTAAATTTGAATATGTATAGATCAAGAACCAAAGAAAATAGATTTAGATCGTGGAAAGTCAAAACTAATCAAGTAGTCGAGTCCGTACATTATCCGAATCTAAGGTAAGTCGATATACAAATAAATGTATTTGTGTTGATTTATCTATGTTCATATGAAATGCCATTGTGATGAATATGTTCGAGGTGATAAATATATGAAATCCAAGATATTATCGATATGGTGTCAACATCTAAAAAAGTCTCGTATGAGCCTAGGAATAGATAGGATTGTGTATTTCATGACATAGATGTCCGATTTGAGATTCGTGTAAGACCACGTCTGGAATGTTGGCATTGATATGAGATATCGTGTAAGACCACGTTTGGGACGTTGGCATCGATCTGAGATTTACGTGTAAGACCATGTCTAGGACATTGGCATCGTAATTTATTCGTGTAAGACCCTATCTGGGACAGTAGATCGATATCTGAGTACATGTAAGACCACATCTAGGACGTTGGAATTGTATGATTATTTTGAGCATTCTGAGTATCCTATTAGATTCCAAACGGTTCAACGGGGAAATTCAAGAAATGAAAGTCTACGTGAAATGTATAACCGAATCAGGTACATTCGAGAGGTACACTATATGTGTGGATGAAAGGTAAGTGTATATATGAACTTACCAAGATGAATATGTGTATAGATTTGACAAGGTAATAAGTGATATATGATTGAAGGTGCTATGAGAAAATGTGCTACATTTGAGCTATGAAATGTGGAAAGCAATGGTTAAATAAAAGAGCCAAAGAGAAGTTTATGAGTTTTGCAATTGAGAAATATTAATGACATTGTATCATTATGATTATGTAACATCCTAGATTAAGGGTTATGCGTTCATGCATAATTCATGAGATAGTGGGATCAGTAGGTGTGTTGGATGTGTTCTGAAGAGTTTCAAGAACCCTAAGATGTAAGGAAATATAAGGAAATGTAAGGAAATGTAAGGAAATATAAGGAAATGTAAGGAAATGAAAGGAAATGAAAGGAAATGTATGGAAATGTAACGAAATGTATGGAAATGTATGGAAATGTATGGAAATGTATGGAAATGTATGAAGATGTAAGGAAATGAATGGAAATGTAAGGAAATGTATGGAAATGTATGGAAATGTATGGAAATGTAAGGAAATGTATGGAACGATTAGTTAAAAGAGGAAAGTGAACATTTTGGAAACCTAAGCTAAAAGAGGAAAGTAAACATTTTGGAAACTAAGCCAAAATAGGAAAGTAAACATTTTGGAAACCTAGGAAATGTCAAGTTTACAGAGCCGCGCGAAAATTTTTGGAAACTTAAAATGACCCCAAATGTCAATTTTAAAGTTCAAAGGGAACTTAGGGCCAGTGACCCTAAAATATAAAGTATGTGAAATTTGACCCATTAACGGACTTGGAAAAGTGGCTCAAGATGCCACTTAAGGCCCAAGGAAATGGCCCACATGCAAGGGTGTTGGGCTTGAGTTTGAGTCACATAAGAAGCAAATAAAATAAGTTTTATTTTTCTTCTAGAAGCCCAAGAGGTGGACGGCACAAGGCTTGCAAAAGAGGAAGTTTCACTCTCTTTAAAACTCGGCTAATTAAAAGATCATAAGGACTCCTAAGGGAAGAGTTTAATTCTCTTTAAAATTCGGCTAAATAGGTGGATAAATGAAGAATTATTCTTTAATTAGGAAAATAAGGAAGAGTGGTGGCCAAGTTAAGGATTCTTGGCCTAGTAATTTCGGCTATAAAAGGATGAGACTAGGGCCATTCATTATTTATTCTCCTCTCTCTTTTCCTCCGCGAATATTCTTCTTGAGCCTCCATTCTTTTCCTCTTTTCTTTTAGCCTCCTAGCCGATTTCTTCTAAGCCTATTATTCCTCTCTTCTTTCATCTTTAAAACCAATACATAAGGGAATCATAGCCGATTGTTCATCAAGTCTCTAAGCTCAATCTCCGAAGGTTGAAGTGAAGTTGTAATCGATTCCTTCAAATAAGGTAAGATCCAAGTTTGGTTTCCATTCTTTTATATTTTAGACTTATCGAAATCTAGGGCTAATCCCATTAATGTTCATGGTTGCCAAACTTTGAAGAGATCTTTTGGGATTTACTAAGTGTAGGCTACAAGGAAGGAGAAGTTCTTTTCCGAAGGTACACCATAGGCGTGTTCCTAGTTATTCGGTGAGTTTTGAGATTTAAAATCCATAAGGTAAGTGTCTATAGCTTTCGGCTAAGGCCTATTTTGATAATTAGATCTAATTCTTGTTTGTTTAAAAGCAAACTAACCCCGATGAGATTTAGTGCTTGGCGAATACAAGGAGGAGCATAGCATAGATTTGGGATTTGATTAGTATTGAAATCAGCAACAAGGTAAGTAATACAAATCCTACTAGGATTTGGTTTTGTTTTAAGCCAAATAGGTTTATTAATGTGACTTATATGATGGCCGAATATAGGAGTTAATGATCTAAAGTTAGATTGGGGTTTTCGAGATCTCAAGGAACCTTATTAAGCAAATCGGTGTGTACCCTTACTAACCTTCGATATTTCATATGGCTATTATTTTAATATATGAATACGTATAAGAATGTGAATGTGGCTAAGTACCACAAATGTGGTAAAAGTACCTGTGCACGCTTCCTACGTCGATAGGATTGTGAAATATGTTATTTTATAACATGCGAATATATGTATATGAACATGAAATTAAGTAAGTTATATATATTTTGGGGCATTCGGATTTATGTGAAAGGGAAGAGTAGGTGTTGACTTCGGTCTCACCAACGAAGGTGTTGACTTTGGTCTCACTAATCTAAATATGGTGACTACGGTCACATTATTTGAATTTGGTAACTCGGTTACATTATTTGAATATAGTGTCTAATGACACAACATATATGGGCGATGAGCACGCCGACCGCAATGATCGCCTTCGATGGTGTGTAGCGGATGGAGGGTTGACTTAGTAGTCCCCACGGTGTGAATGGCGGTACGGTGGAGTGTAGCGGATGGACCATTAGGTTTGGGTTTGGGTTGCATCATAATTTCATTTTATATGGATCGATGATTTGAACATGAATGCCTCGATTTGTTGAATGTTAGTATTGTGTGCACATTGAGTCTGTTGACTCACCCGTGCTAGGGAATTATTTTCGGTGATGAGCGTTGGATTTTGACCGGGCGGTGGACCTTGAGGTGGCCATGCTACATTCAAAGATTTTATTTTATTTGGACTTTTTTATTTGGTACCTTAAACTTTATTTTGGGTTTACTTGATGTAATAAGGCTATAAGGCCCAGTGGATTATTCTTTATTTTTACTTTACTTTTCAATATTGTGCTAGGAACTATTTTGGACATATTAAATCAAATTGGATTTACAAGATTAAATAAATGGGTTTCCAATCTAAGCCCAATCCACAACAACATTTTCTGAAAATTTTACAAATTTCCCTAAGTAGCGAAAATTATTGAAACCAGTTTACTTTAGGAACATACCAGATCCGATTCAGGCTTGTGGGCCGGGTGTGGGGTTTTTCAGTTTGGTATCAGAGCCCAGTTTTAAACTCTCGGCCTGTGGGCTAAGGCCCAAAACATTTTCAAAGCGAGCCAAATGATTTTCTTGGAAAATAAGCAGGCTTCTGGCATGACCCCTAAAGTCTCCGACCCGCAGTCCACCAGGTAAGTACCCCTAACTATCTATGTGATTATGTGAATTATAGAAGGGTAGAAAAGGAATGGAACGTAGAATAGCATGATAGGAACTTGAACCCTAGGACTAGTATACCCCAACAAAAACATAAGACTTAAATATCTAATTAAACAAACCTGTGGTTAAGTCATGCGAAGTTAGGGTGTGGCAACCATGGTACGCATGTTCAGGATTGGTTTTGGTGGGAGCTTGGTATTTAAGCGTCAGGTGTGACTCACCTCCTCTCCACTTTCGAATCCTACCAAAGTAGCTACGGTTCACTCTAACCAAGAGGACTTATACACCTGCTAAACCCCTAACTAAAACTCGAAAGGGACTAGCCGTATTTTATGGAAACCCTAGTTTTAAAATTTCTAAATTACCCTCTTAATTTGAAAAAGATTATTTTTATAAATTTTCCTGAAATATTTCTAATTTACAAATTTACTAAAACACTCCTAGTGGTAAAATTACAAAATGCCCTTGGTTTATAAAATACCCAACTACTCAAACAGTTTTGCCAAAATTTCAATATTTCATAAATGTTCAAAAACCCTAATTTGCAAACTATCAAAAAATAAATAAATAAAATACCTTGATTTATGGAAAATTACAAAATTGCCCCTAACTTACTAAAATTATCAAAATGACCCTGATTTTCAAAATTTTTGCAACATTCCCATTTTTGAAGGGACAATTTTGGAAAAGAACCCTCAGAATTTTACAACTTTTGAAATACCCCTAATTTATTAAATTTTACAATTTACCCAGGTTTATGGAAAAATTACCAAAATACCCCCAAGGTCTAAAAATTTCTGAAATACCCTCGGATTTCAAAAAAAATTCAGAATACCTCTGGAATTTAAAAAATACTTTGTGACAAAATCACCAAGGAACCTTATTTTGACAAATTACGAAAATACCCTTGTAGGACAAATTACGAAAATACCCTCGGGTAGTGAAAAAAAAACAACAACAATGACAACAACAATGAAAACTACAACGTTTCTCTGAATGAACTAAGGTTCATAATTGTTTAATGGATGTATGAATGAATGAAAAGACTGTATGCATGTATGAATACGAAAGAACCACTCCTAAATTCCTTTTCATAAAATTTCTTCGCGGTTAATCAGTGAAACAAAATTTTTTAATACATAAAATTTCTTAATCAGATTAAATCACGACGTTAGAAATAAGGGACTTGAATTTAGGGATTGTGCCTGGAAAGTATGATGGTTCTATTAAGATCAGAGTGCGCAGCGTAAGCATTGTGCGGTGAGAAGGATTGTACGACTGTCAGTAAGTAATTTCAAGGACGAAATTATTTTTAAGGAGGGTAGAACTGTAACATCCTAGATTAAGGGTTATGTGTTCATGCATAATTCATGAGATAGTGGGATCAGTGGGTGTGTTGGATGTGTTCTGAAGAGTTTCAAGAACCCTAAGATGTAAGGAAATATAAAGAAATGTAAGGAAATGTAAGGAAATATAAGGAAATGTAAGGAAATGAAAGGAAATGAAAGGAAATGAAAGGAAATGTATGGAAATGTAAGGAAATGTATGGAAATGTATGGAAATGTATGGAAATGTATGGAAATGAATGGAAATGTAAGGAAATGTATGGAAATGTATGGAAATGTATGGAAATGTAAGGAAATGTATGGAACGATTAGTTAAAAGAGGAAAGTGAACATTTTGGAAACCTAAGCTAAAAGAGGAAAGTAAACATTTTGGAAACTAAGCCAAAATAGGAAAATAAACATTTGGAAACCTAGGAAATGTCAAGTTTACAGAGTCACATGAAAATTTTTGGAAACTTAAAATGACCCAAATGTCGAATTTTAAAGTTCAAAGGGAACTTAGGGCAGTGACCCTAAAATATAAAGTATGTGAAATTTGACCCATTAACGGACTTGGAAAAGTGGCTGAAGATGCCACTTAAGGCCTCGTGAAATGGCCCACATGCAAGGGTGTTGGGCTTGAGTTCGAGTCACATAAAAGCAAATAAAATAAGTTTTATTTTTCTTCTAGAAGCCCAAGAGGTGGACGGCACAAGTCTTGCAAAAGAGGAAGTTTCACTCTCTTTAAAACTCACTAATTAAAAGATCATAAGGACTCCTAAGGAAGAGTTTAATTCTCTTTAAAATTCGGCTAAATAGGTGGATAAATGAAGAATTATTCTTTAATTAGGAAAATAAGGAAGAGTGGTGGCCAAGTTAAGGATTCTTGGCCTAGTAATTTCGGCTATAAAAGGATGAGACTAGGGCCATTCATTATTCATTCTCCTCTCTCTTTTCCTCTGCGAATATTCTTCTTGAGCCTCCATTCTTTTCTTCTTTTCTTTTAGCCTCCTAGTCGATTTCTTCTAAGCCTATTATTCCTCTCTTCTTTCATCTTTAAAACCGAAAACATAAGGGAATCATAGCCGATTGTTCATCAAGTCTCTAAGTAGAATCTACGAAGGTTGAAGTGAAGTTGTAATCGATTCCTTCAAATAAGGGTAAGATCCAAGTTTGGTTTCCATTCTTTTATATTTTAGACTTATCGAAATCTAGGGCTAATCCCATTAAAGTTCATGGTTGCTGAAACTTTGAAGAGATCTTTCGGATTTACTAAGTGTAGGCTACAAGGAAGGAGAAGTTCTTTTCCAAAGGTACACCATAGGTCAGCGTGTTCCCTAGTTATTTGGTGAGTTTGGATTTAAAATCCATAAGGTAAGTGTCTATAGCTTTCTTAAGGCCTATTTTGATAATTAGATCTAATTCTTGTTTGTTTAAAAGCGAAACTAACCCCGATGAGATTTAGTGCTTGGCGAATACAAGGAGGAGCATAGCATAGATTTGGGATTTGATTAGTATTGAAATCAGCAACAAGGTAAGTAATACAAATCCTACTAGGATTTGGTTTTGTTTTAAGCCAAATAGGTTTATTAATGTGACTTATATGATGGCCGAATATAGGAGTTAACAGATCTAAAGTTAGATCGGGGTTTTCGAGATCTCAAGGAACCTTATTAAGAAAATCAGGTGTGTACCCTTACTAACCTTCGATATTTCATATGGCTATTATTTTAATATATGAATACGTATAAGAATGTGAATGTGGCTAAGTACCACAAATGTGGTAAAAAGTACTCAGGTACATTTCCTACTTCTGATAGGATTGTGAAATATGTTATTTTATAACATGCGAATATATGTATATGAACATGAAATTAAGTAAGTTATATATATTTTTAGGGCATTCGGGATTTATGTGAAAGGCGAAAAGTAGGTGTTGACTTCGGTCTCACCAACGAAGGTGTTGACTTTGGTCTCACCAACGAAATATGGTGACTACGGTCACATTATTTGAATTTGGTAACTCCGGTTACATTATTTGAATATAGTGTCTAATGACACAACGTTTATGGGCGATGAGCACGTCGACTGCAGTGACTGCCTTTGATGGTGTGTAGCGGATGGAGGGTTGACTTAGTAGTCCCCATGGTGTGAATGGCAGGTACGTGTGGAGTGTAGCGGATGGACCATTAGGCTTGGGTTTGGGTTGCATCATAATTTCATTTTTATATGGATCTGATGATTTGAACATGAATGCCTGATTTGTTGAATGTTAGTATTGTGTGCACATTGAGTCTGTTGACTCACCCCATTGTGGGAATTATTTTCAGGTGATGAGCAGTGACGGACCGGGCCGGTGGACCTTGAGATGGCCATGCTACATTAGGAGATTTTATTTTTTTTGGACTTTATTTTATTTGGTACCTTAAACTTTATTTTGGGTTTACTTGATGTAATAAGGCCATAAGGCCCAGTGGATTATTCTTTATTTTAACTTTACTTTTAAATATTGTGCTAGGAACTATTTTGGGCATATTAAATCAAATTAGATTTACAAGATTAAATAAATGGGTTTCCAATCTAAGCCTAATCCACAACAACATTTTCTGAAAATTTTACAAATTTCCTAAGTAGCGGAAATTATTGAAACCAGTTTACTTTTGGAACATACCAGATCCGGTTCAGGCTCGTGGGCCGGGTGTGGGGTGTTTCAGATTATGTGCATTATATGTTAATGTTTATTTGTATATGGCTTACTAAGTTTTTTAAAGCTCACTTTGTTTGTGTTTACTCTATTTTATAGATCGTCAAAGCTAATAAGGGCTCGAGAATCATCGAGGATTGTCATCACACTACTCAAATCACATTTTGGTACCTTATGATCATGTATATGTTAAATATGGCATGTATAGTCTAGTTGGAATAGATTATGTTTATGATATGTAAATAGTCATGTGATATGACTAGATAAATGTTGGTGATATGAATGAGGGACCATGATATATGATGCATATTTTGGTATGGTATGTTGGCTAATAAGATTATCAAAGTTATGGTATGTTTATGAAGAAAAGTTGGTATCATATTGATGGGAAGATATTATATTGTAATGGTAAGATTGTGGATGAAACTTGCTTAGAAATGGTTGTTATTTAGTTAAGCTAATTGTTGCATAAGTTGTTGTGTTTGAGATGCCTTTGAATACTTTGAAAAGTTGGTTATTTTGGCATGAATTGAATTGATATGATGCTTGTAGGGATTACCCAAAGTGTGGGTGGAATTTTGGCCTTGCAAATGGCCTATATTTGCCCACATGGTTGAGCATATGGGCGTGTGGCTCGACCATGTCCTTCGAGGTTGTAATGCAAAACAAGTCAAACTCGACCACGGGCAAGACACACGAGCATGTGACTAGTCGTGTGGTGCAAGTCAGTGTCGACCACGGGTGAGGTACATGGGCGTGTCTCAGGCTGTGTAGACAAGTCAATATGTATGCCCTATTTTGACACGGCTTAGACACACGGGTGTGTGACCTCTATAACTTAGAAAAATTTTTAAATTTTTGAGAATGTCTGTATGTGTTTGGTTTAGTCCCGACCCTATTCTAAAGCATGTTAAAGGTCTCAAAGACCTATTTAAGGGACGCTTTGATGTGATTTGTCAATTTAAGATATGAAATGTCCGTGAAAGTTTTTGATTATATGGTAATGCCTCTTAACCCTAAATCGATGACGGTTACGGGTGTTACATTTTATTGGTATCAGAGCTATGATTTAGTCGATTCTCGGGCTAACGTAGCGTGGGAGAGTCTAACTATACATGCCATATTTATGAAATGTGATAGTGTGATGAATCTTGATGTGTAAAATGTGTTTTCGTATAGTAATGGATCCCAAAAGAGCCGTAGCTGATGACGTTGAAAGCAATGCACCTGCTCCCGCTCAATGGACAGTGCCGTCTGATTCGAGACCGACTACTAGTGGTCAAGAGGGAGAGGCTAAACAAGACTTCTTCCAAATGATGAACGAGTGGTTCACTCAGTACATAAGAACAAATTTGGCTGTTTCACAACCTCACCTCTCTTATCAGTGAAATGTTAAAATGAAATCTATAAGAATTTGGTATGAAAAAGCTCATAAGTGTGGAGTTACAGAAGTCCGTGCTTGAAAGATTAGTAATGCGGTCAGAAAAGAGAATGAATCAATAAGTGAAGATAGTACTAAAAGAGATATTGGATAGTTCTAAAGACTATTCAGATTATGCAGAGTCACTGGTAAATAAGAAGTTAACTCCAACTAAATGACGTATTCAGGTATGTTATCTAAAGAAAGTATTAACTGGAAGCTTTTTTGATATTTACTCTTGTTAGCGATGGGATGATGTGAAAATTTTTGATGACATAATTAGACAGTTGAATAATGTTTATATTGTATTGATGACTAAGTGTAATGGTTATAGTCGGGCAATTACTATGATTCCTTTTTGGCATTTTATGTGAACATCTATTCTCAAAATTATATGTGACTATTTAATTCTAGAAAAAAGATTCTTATCGTGTGAGAACGATAGCTAAATGTGCTGATAGACGGAAGCATGGTTGATCTGTTTGGGTAACGTTTGATATTGCTATGCCTTTCTCTAGTATTTATTCCCTTGTGTGGATATGAAAATCGACGGTAAAATCTGAATGATATTAATACTCTGTTTCTACTGGTTATTGCTTTGCTAAATGTATGTGAAGATTATATTACTTCTGTTACGTGGATTTCAATATTTATGAGTGACATTGTTCTTTTTGGACATTTTCTAGGATATCATCGGAATTGATATCATTCTATCTGGGTTGTAATTTTCATATATCCTGTGATTGAAATTTCGCTATTATGGTTTTCTTGTGAATCTATGTGATTATCTGTAGGAGATATCTATTTGATAAAAATGGCTATATTGTTTATAATTACAATTTCTGGCCTGAAATGTGATGTGAGAGTACAGTGGTATCGTTCTCAGAGTTATAGAAGTTGTGTTTCTGTAGAGGTTACTATTAAAATCACATTTGATTCTTCTTTGTGTTCAAATGCTTCATTAATAGTTGGGATAATATCTATTTATAGGGTTGAGACATCGTTCTTACCAAGGCGCAATGATTTCTATTTGATAAAGGTGACTACAGTATAATTCAGAACTTCGATGATTAATAGATGAGATAGCTTTATTATAAATTCTTTTCTAGTTTTTGTGAAAGTCCGACATTGATAAGAGTAAAAATCATTGATGATCAAGATCAATCTGTGAAACAATATGTCTGGGTTATCCTTTTTAACGAGAAGAAAAGATTTCTTTGACAAGACTGATTCAGTAGTTTAGTTTGATTTGAATTATTTGATTAAAAAAATAAAAAAATAATTGGGTTATATGTCTTTGAATCTAACCATCTGATTGGAAACAAACTTTGAATGTACATGTGTGAATTGAGGGATAGTCTGGAAGAAGAATTCACATTCTTGAAGACTTGATACTGAATTATATTTATCGGAATGATTCTATCTAGGAAATGTTGGGATAAATTAAAGTTAGTTCGATTGTTGAAGTTTTCTTTTATACGAAAATAATTTCGACCAATATATCAGTTCTGGTTCAGTCTGAGTTCAATAAAAAGATTATGATCTTCGTCCTTATGTTAATGAATGAAAGATCTGAACTTGGCACAACAAGGTTAGCTTCAATCGTCAAAAAAATTTTGAGTCTGTAAGTGATTCTTGTCTGAGAAAAATGATTATGGTTTCAAATATTTTGATTTGGAGATGAATATGTGATTGATTTTATCAGGTAATGAACAGTTATTAGTTAAATTAGAAGTTAAATAAATGTTTATTTAGTGAGGTCGTGAAATTCAGAAATGTGTCAGCAAACTATAAGTTAAAAAGGAGTTCACAATAAATTGATTTTTGATCCAGAGCCTCAGATATGGTATCGATGATTATTTGTATGCTAAAAAGTTCTATGAATATACAACAACTGCTACAAGAAACTTTCAGTGATAATTCATTTGTTCATATGGGAATAATAAGATGCACAACAGTTCTGATGAGTGTGAAATGTGATATATTCTGACTTTATTGATTATAGAAATAGAGGGTGATGAATTCTGTATAGAGATTATCTTTATAATTGAAAAAGATAGAGTTATCTGAAATGTGATTAACTGTCTGAAGAAATCTCTCTATACTTATAGATTTTCTCTTTTGATAAAACAATTGAGTTATCCGTTTCTATGTTGGTAAGTCTGTCTTTGGTGATTAGTTATCATTGTTTTGGATTAAGATCTGAAACTTATATGGTAATTTTGAAAGAGACTACAGTAATCTTTGAGTATGAAATTGTATTGAAATCGGGTAAAGCAAATGTTGTTGCTGATGCACTAAGTCAGAAATCACTATTTGCATTACGTACTATGAATGCTCGTTTAGACTTGTCTGATGATGGTTCAGTTTTAACTGATTTGGAAGCGAAACTGTTGTTCTTACAACCAATATGTGATGCTCAGAAAGTTGATAATGATATTGTAGCGAAACAAGCTCAATGTGATTCGAGTTTCAATTTTGAATTTCGAGTTGATGATGATTGTTTGAGATTTCGAGATTGAATTTGTGTTCCAAGAAATTCAGAGTTATTACAGTTAATTTTGAATGAAGCCCATAATAATCGTCTATCTGTTTATCCGGGTAGTACAAAGATGTATCATGATTTGAAGCAACACTACTGGTAGTCTAGTATGAAAAGAGATATCTCTGATTTTGTGTCAAAATGTTTAGTTTGTCAGCAAGTGAAAGGCAAACATCAGGTTCCATCTGGTTTGTTACAACTGATTTTGATTCTGAGTGGAAATGGGATAGAGTGACAATGGACTTTGTTTCTGGATTGCCATTGACTCCGAGAAAGAAAGATTCAATTTGGGTCGTAGTTGATTGATTGACAAAATTTGCCCATTTTATTCCCGTACGATCTGAATACTCACTTGATAAGTTAGCTGAGCTTTATATATCTGATATTGTGAGATTGCACGAAGTGCCATTGTCTATTGTGTCTGAGAGAGATCCAAGATTTACATCATGATTTTGAAAAAAAATTGCAAGAAGCTTTAGGTACAAAATTGCATTTCAGTACGGCTTTTCACCCGTAAACGGATGGTCAGTTCAAACGGATTATTCAGATGCTCAAGTATATGTTGAGATGTTACATCCTTTAGTTTAATGGTATGTGGGAGCAGTATTTACCATTGATTAAGTTCGCACACAACAATAGTTTTCAGTCAAACATTAAAATGGCACATTATGAAGTTTTGTATGGATGCAAATATCCAACACCTCTATATTGGGTTGAGTTCAGTAAGTAAGATACACGGTCAATTTGATAAAAGACGCTGAACAAAAAGTGAAAGTAATCCGTGATAGTCTGAAAGCAGAGTCTGATCGTCAGAAGTCCTATACAGACTTGAAAAGGAAAGACATTGAATTTGAAATCGGTGATAAATTATTTTTGAAAGTATCTTTGTGGAAGAAAGTACTCTGATTCGGACGTAAAGGCAAATTGAGTTCGAGGTTCATCAGGCTGTATGAAATTATTAAGCGTATCGGCCCTGTAGCATATAGATTATTGTTGCCACCTATGCTAGAAAAGATTAATAATGTATTTCACGTGTCAATGCTTCGTCGATATAGATCCGATTCAACACATGTAATTACTTCGTCTGAGATTAAAATCCGATCCAATATGACCTATGAGGAAGAACTGATCCGTGTCTTAGCTCGTGAAATGAAAGAATTGTGAAATAAGAAAATTTCGTTAGTTAAAGTACTGTGGCATCAACACGGGGTTGAAGAGACTACATTGGAGCCCAAAGATGCAATGAGACAACAATATCCGAACTTGTTTAACGGTAAGATTTTC
The DNA here is from genome assembly GCA_025506655.1 of Gossypium rotundifolium. Classification (NCBI taxonomy): domain Eukaryota; kingdom Viridiplantae; phylum Streptophyta; class Magnoliopsida; order Malvales; family Malvaceae; genus Gossypium; species Gossypium rotundifolium. Next base: position 68,154,975 of record CP106731.1, on the reverse strand, counting down.
AAGGACGAAAATCCCTAACGGAGGGAGAATTGTAAAGTTTGGTTTAGACCCTAGTCAGAATAGTAGTTTCAAGACCACAGATCCGAGTTAAAAAATATTTTTATATTATTTTATGTGTCTGCAATATATGATAAAGCATGTGTGAAAATTCTGTATATTAATTTTTAAGTTTGTGTGCTTAATTTGAGAAAAGGACTAAATTGTATAAAAGGTAAAAGTAGCAATTCATTTGTTGATGTGTTAAATTGACATGGCTTATTAAGGTGGAGTCCTTAAGTGGATATTATACCTTTATTTATGCTAGTGGACATTTATGTCCATATTATACATTATTTTTATAAGGATTAATAGAGGTTAATTTTGTAAATTAAGAAATATGTTATATTAAATAAAATAAAACATTAAAAAGATGGCCATTATCATCCTTTACCATCGATTCTTGAAAGAAAAAGAAAGAGTTGAGCTTTGTTACATTCGGCCAAGGTCTAAGCATAAATCTGGTATATGTTTTTGATCGGTTTTTGATATCATTTTGTAAATTAAGAAATATGTTATATTCTACATTTTGTAATCGTTGCTTTGTGTTCTTCAAAACCCATGCTTTAATTTTGTGAATTGATGATGAATGTGAAATAGTCCAATGCTGATTTTGTATGCTTTGTGATGTTTGAGGATGAAATATGAAATATATGTGTTAGATGAACATGTTTTGTCTTTGGAGTTTTGGTGATTTTGAGTAATTTGGACTTAATTGAGAAAATAATATTTTGAAGGACTAAATTGTGAAATAAATGAAATATATGGATTGGTATGATCATAGTGAACATTTGGCTAAGCATGGGTATATAGAGATTTTGTGATTTTGTGAAATAGGGACTAAAATGTCAAAATGTGAAAATGTGAGGGCTAATTTGTAAATTACCCTAAATATGTGTTTTTGGATTGAATTGAATGGTTTGGTAAATAAATGGATTAAGTTTAAATATGTATAGATCAAGAACCGAAGAAAACAGATTTATATCGTCGAAAGTCGAAAGTGATCAAATAGTCGAGTCTATACGTTATCCGATTCCGAGGTAAGTCGATATACAAATAAATATATTTGTGTTGATTTATGCATGTTCATATGAAATATCATTGTGATGAATATGTTCGAGATGATAAATATATGAAATCCGAGATATTATCGATATGGTGTCAACATCCGAAAAAGTCCCGTATGAACCTATGAATAGATAGGATTACGTATGTCATGACATAGGTGTCCGATTTGAGATATCGTGTAAGACCACTTTTGGGACATTGGCATCGATATGAGACATCGTGTAAGACCATGTTTGGGACGTTGGCATCGTAATTGATTCATGTAAGACCCTGTCTAGGGCAGTGACATCGATATCTGAGTACATGCCACGTCTGGGACGTTGGCATTTTATGACTATTTCGAGCATTTTGAGTATCCTATTAGATTCTGAACGGTTTAACGGGAAAATTCGAGAAATGAAAGTCTACGTGAAATGTATAAACGAATCAGATACGTTCGATAGGTACACTATATGTGTGGATTAAAGGTAAGGTAATAAGTCATATATGATTGAAGGTGCTATGAGCAAATGTGTTACATTTGAGCTATGAAATGTGGAAAGCAATGGTTAAACAAAATAGCCAAAAAGAAGTATATGAGTTTTGCAATTGAGAAATATTAATGACATTGTATCATTATGATTATGTGCAATATATGTTAATGTTTATTTGTGTATGGCTTACTAAGGTTTTGGAAGCTTACTTTGTGTGTGTTTACTCTGTTTTATAGATCGTCAAAGCTAGTGAGGGCTCGAGAATCGTCGAGGATTGTCATCACACTACTCAAATCACATTTTGGTACCTTATGATCATGTATATGTTAAATATGGCATGAATAGTCTAGTTGGAATATATTATGTTTATGATATGTAAATGCCATGTGATATGGCTAGATAAATGTTGGTGATATGAATGAGGGGTCATGATATATGATGCATATTATGGTATGGTATGAAGCAAAGTTGGTATCATATTGATGGGAAGATATTATATTGTAATGGTAAGGTTGTGGATGAAACTTGCTTAGAAATGGTTGTTAGTTAGTTGAGCTAATTGTTGCATAAGTAGTTACGTTTGAGATGCCTTTGAATACTTTGAAAAGTTGGTTATTTTGGCATGAATTGAATTGACATGATGCTTGTAGGGATTTCCCAATGTGTGAGTGGCATTTTGGCCTTGCAAATGGCCTATATTTGCCCACACGGTTGAGCACATGGGCGTGTGGCTCGATCGTGTCCTTCGAGGTTGTAATGCAAAACAAGTTAGACTCGACCACGGTTAAGACACACGGGCGTGTGACTGGCCATGTGGTGCAAGTCAGTGTCAACCACGGGTGAGGCACACGGGCGTGTCACAGGCCGTGTGGACAAGTCAGTATGTTTGTTTTAACACGGCTTAGACATACGGGCGTGTGACCTCTTTAACTTAGAAAAATTTATAAATTTCTGAGGATTTCTATATGTGTTTGGTTTAGTCCTAGCCCTATTCTAAAGCATGTTAAAGGTCTTAAAAACCTATTTAAGGGACGCTTTGATGTGCGTTGCCAAATTAAGATATGGAATGTTCATAAAGGTTTTTGATTTTTTAGTAATGCCTCTTAACCCTAAAATGGCGACGATTACGGGTTAGGGGTGTTACATCATCATTCTGACATTACAATTCAATAGTCTTCAATTTGTAGTTCACAATAGTATCGTGCAAGGTTAACCAATCCATACCCAGAATAATATCAAATTCATCGAATGACAACAACATCAAATCAGTCGAAAAACATGAATATCGAATCATTAACGGACAATTCTTGCACACTTTATCAACTAAAATCCACCGGCCTAAGGGGTTCGATACTCTAATCACAAACTCAGTAGAATCTACAAGCAAAGTGTTACTAGATGCTAAAGTCTCACATACATAAGAATGAGTCAAACTAGGATCAACCAAAGCAACAACACTACTATCATAGAGAGTGAAAGTACCTATAATAACATCTAGCAATGAAGCCTCTTCACGAGCGTGAATAGCATAAGCTCTGGCAGGTGCGCGAGCCTCTGATCTAACAGCTGTGTCTTTAGTTCCTTTTTGACTGCTACTCACCTTACCTGTAACACCCCAAACCCGGCCCATACGTTATGATCGGATCTGACATGTCATATGAGAAAAATATTTTAAGTTCTTTTCGTTCATACGTAAATAGGTATTGATTTGTTAAAATCAAGTAAAACAATTTTTATTTGAAATATTTGACAAAATATTACTAACTTCAAAGATTGATTGATAAATCAATAAATTTGAACTAATGATTTTACAAACCGTGTCTTTTAAAAAATATTGATGAAGATTTGAGAGAAAATTTCGAGTTAAAAATATATATTTATATAAGTTTATTATAAAATCCATTTGTGTATCCATTTTAGAAATCTTTATTTAAGTTTTAGAAAAATCCCATTTAAGTAATTTGAGCAAAATATAAGTACATCAAACATAAAGCAAAATAAAAACAATTCAGAGGCCTTATTACAACATAAAAACCCAAAATAGTAAAAGTAATAAAATAAACGTAAATGGAAATCTAAAGTTCAAAGCACCATTTTTGAAGTATGGCTTCCACCAAGTCATCCATGGGCCCAAGTCCTCATCACTGAGATTTACCTACAAGGATTAAGAAAGAAGGGGGTGAGTTACAAAACTCAGTGCATAATCCCTTACCGTCATCCACTGGGTCTAAACCTGTTTAGCAATAACTTGGGCTAGAGCCCATGTAGCTTAATCTTGGGTCGATTCCCTTTTACATAACAGAACATACATTATGCAAATAAATCAAATAAATGTAATACATTGTATGTAAGTCAAACCAACCTAGTAATCCATCCGCTACACACCACCCGTACCATCCATCACACCTGTGGGAATCAAGTCAATCCACCCCGCCAAACACACCAATCGAAGGCATTATGCCATTTATAATATTTGTGGCTGAGCCACCGGAAACGCTGCAGTCAAGTTGCTTATTACAGAATTTGTGGCAGAGCCACCAGAATAATAGAATATGTGGCAGAGCCACCAAAACTTCTCTTCAACATTTTCCCAACCCATGCAAAATCATGTAAATGCATCATAAATAGCAAATCATGATATTTACAAATATAATAACAATAATTAATGTAGACAAAAGTTCAGCCCATTAACACTTTGCAAATCGGCCCATTAAGCAATATATCAATTCGGCCCGTTAGACAATGTATCAAATCAACCCATAACATATCAATTCGGCCCATTAAGGCAATATATCAAATCAGCCCATTAGTGGCATTTTCGTAACTTTACCCACTAAGGGTAATTCAAAATCTCGCAACCCAGGGGTTTTTCGGTAATTTACCCTCCAAGGGTATTTTTGTAATTTCGCAACCCAGACTTAACTACTAATTTGGGGCATAAAAATTGAAACTGTCCATCTGTGTCATATTGACTAAATTGACTATAACTCGAGTTAGGAGGCTCAAAATTTAGATCCGTAAATTTTCCTTAAAACTAGACTCATATATCTTTTTATTATATTTTTTTCAGAATATTTGACTAAGCCGTTTAGTACAGTTTATTCATTAAATTTTCCCCTGTTTCACTGACCAACAGTTCTGACCTCTCTTACCCAAAATTAAAATATCTCACTGTAAAGTTTTCATATACTGCTCCTACTTGTCTCTATTGAAAATAGACTCACTAAGGAATCCATAAATATAATTTATAACTCATAATTCATCTTGTAAAATTTTGAATGATTTTCCAAGATAGAACAGGGAACCACAAAGTCATTCAGAACCAGTCTTACTAAAATTATAATATCACAGATTGTAAAATTCCTCTTCCTCCTTTGTTTCTTCCATATAAAAATAGACACGGTAAGCTTTAATTTGATACTTATTCACTTTCAAATTCCCTTTCTCCTATTTTTTGTGATTTTTCAAAATCATGTCACTGTTACTGACCAAACTATTTCTTTGCAAAATATGGTTACCACTACAAACATACGCACTCCCAAGTGATCACATATGCCGATTTTTGATTTTTCGATCTTTCAACCGAATCACAAAACATTTCATGCAAATATCCAGAGAAGTGTGGGATTACACACCATTTCCCACATGTATTCAGAAGGGTATGAGATTACACACCTTATTACAGGTTGTTCTTTCTACCGATTACAACACCTATAATGATAGTTGATAGAAGGTTACTCTCTACTTTGATAATCGTAACTAGAAACACTTTAATAGGCTAACTTCACTTACCACGGATCTGATCTCCCTCAGTGCACCAAAAATCAATCTACCCTTTTGCTATTGAAATCCCGTCCTAACAATATTTGGTGGGCGAAAGAGTTGTTAGCAAATATCCTATCTTTGGCCAAAACAAATCTTATAACAACGTTCTTACCACACTTGCTTGACTAGTCGACGATAACAATTTGGTTAATACAAATCACTTGTGCTCCTTCACCTTGCTGAAAATTAAAAAGGAGATGACCCAAAATACTCAAAGAAAAAGTACCCAAAACGTCACTCTCAAAAAAAAAATCGAAAGAACACTCAAAAGCAAAGAAAAGTTTCGTTTCTCCCCTTACACCCAATGACCGAAAATGATATTTTGGAAAAACAAAAACACCAAAATGATCAAAGGAGAAGAAACATCTCACTTTGATCGTGTCAAATAGTCGAGTTTTAATATTTATAAAAAGAATAATCGAACCTGTAGACTAACTATGACAAAGATAGAGGCAAGTGCACCTATCGAATAGTAGTATAGTTTAGGCAAGAATATTTTATCGAACCCAAGGGAACCTAAAAGTACTACTACTCACTTTCTTTCATTATTTAGCCTAAAATATGGAGTGATTGGTTTATGAAACTAATGAAAGACTAAACTAGATGCAAAGACAAAAGAATGAATTGGAGAAAGACTTTAGGAAAACTCAGTTGATGAAGACGATACCCTTAGGAAGAATCCACCTATGACTTTACTTATTATTTATCCCTAAACCATATGATTTCTTTACTTAGCTTGATCCGTGAGACTCCCTAACCTATATTAAACCCTCTCTCGAGGTGAATAACATCTAACCTTAGGTTAATTAGTGGAACTCTCGTTCTCTTATAATAACCCCCTAAGGAAGCAGTAAATTGATCAATGGATTCCCATATTACGTTTCACCCTAATTCGGCAAAATCTCGTAACCCTATCTCTAGGCGCCCGATCAACTCCGCTCAATTATGCTAGGTCTACTCTTAGGTAGGGTCTATTCCTCCTCCACCTAAGCACATCAAAATAAATTAAGCAACATAATTAAGAACAAACTAAGTACTTATCATATAATTTAGAAATCAAATAACAAAATCCATCATAGGTTTCATCCCCTTCAGGTATCTAAAGGGTTTAGTTCATAACTAAATAAGAAAACATCTCAAGAGAAAAGATAAAACAAAACATAAGAAATCCCTAAAACTCCCTGAAGGAATTGAAAGAGGGATCCTCCGTCTTGAATAGAGTTCCGGCTTCTTGAGATGGATCAACTGGCTATCTTCAAGTGATTCCCTAAAAGATGGAAGCTTGGCAAAACCTCTGCCAAAAACTCCCTATTTCGGCTTCTGCCAAACTCCCTTTTTAGTTGCTACCTTGGGTGTTTATATAGGCTTTGAGATGCTTTACTTGGCTCCTAAGTATCCTAATTCAAGTAGAATTCCTCCTAGGATGTTTAAGTAGACTTAGGAATGTTTTTCTTTGCCTCCAAGCATCCAAATCCGAGTGAAATTGATCTTTCCCGCGGCAGGGGCACTGTAATATCCCGAAATTGGGCCTAGTAGGATTGGGCCGATTGGGCCTTGGGCTTTAGGAAAAATTTGAGTATCATCTTGTTGATTGTGTTAGCTCAGACATGATTTTATTGTATGCCTAATATAGTCTTGAGAAGTCTTGGAATTAATTGGTTTAGAATAATTTTTAGTATGGAGAATTTAGTGAAGTGGATCAAGTGATTATGATGCTTAAGTTAATTTAAGTGTTTAATGTTAGCATAAATGAGCTAGTAGTAAAGTGGTGTTTGCGCATGAGTAATTGCATGAGGAAGAGGTTCGAATCCCATGAATGGCAATAAGGTGACTTTTATCTTTGCATGTGTATGGCATGTGTCACCAACTCTAATTAAGATAAGGTTGGACTTTATCATTTATGGATAGTAGACTAAAGGAATAAGGCAAGTTATTAGTTAAGGTATGGAATCAAGAAAATATGGTATGATAAGGGACATAAAGCTTGAATTGAGGAATGTGTTATGGATAGAATAGTTGGCAAAGGTTAACTCTCTTGGCCATGAACCTGGTCGGTTTTTGGGGCTAGAGGGGTTGGTTGAATTTTGAAAGGGATAGGAGGAAGATTAGGAGAAAATTGTGGCCTTATTTTATATGTTAGGATAAGAGATAAATGAGGAGAGAATAAGGGATATGATAGGGAAGAATTAAGGGATATGATAGGAAATAGGTGTGCCGAAATTGGGAAATATAAATAGAGGTGATCAGTTCTTGGCAATTCTTTTTCTTCATTTTCTTTTTGCCAAAATTGTTGGCCATAGAATTCTCTCTTTCAAACTTCCTTTTCATCTTGGTGTGTTGCCGAAATTTGCACCTTATTTTCCTTTGACAAGATGTATGTTCTTTCTTCTTTCATATCTCTTTCTTTTCTTTTATTTTGCTTAAATCGAAATCTCCTTTAAGGTTGCCATTGCAGAATATTACATCTTCATTTGGAAACACCATAGCCGAATCCTCTAAACATTAAACCCTCTCCATTGTTGCATTTTTTCTCTTCACCATTAAGTGCCGAAACTCTTTCTCTTTGGGATCTAGAAGCCGTTTCTCTGAGGGTGTTTGTATAGTGCCGACATTAGGGAGCATCAAAGGAGTCTTTCGGGATTGGAAGTAATCAAGGTAAGCCAAGGTAAGTCAAAAAGGTATTCAGCCAAGGGCCATCTTTAGAGTTTTCATGTGCTAAGTCGATTCTAATGGTTGTTAAGCAGGGATTCTGACTATTCAAGGGGCAAGTGGTGATTCGGGATTTAGATTAGTAAGGTAAGGAGGTTTGTGATATTCAGCCATAGGCCATTAGGTTTATTATGTTGATCGATTTGGACTATGAATGTTTAGGGGCAGATCGACAGTGATTAAGAGGAACTTTCGGGATTTGATCGATTGTGCCAAAGAAAAGGTGCGTAGTTATCGCACTGTTCTCTTGTTGTGTGTATGTGTTATATTTATGTATATGTGATATGATGTGAATGGTAGCCGAAGTAAGGGCTAAAATGGTGGATGCCCATGATGGGTAATCGTTCAACCAAGTCAGTATTTTATGACGTTGATTTACATTTGATATATGTATGAAATGTGATTGCATGTGATGTGTAACAGACCAAATCTGACCCTAATCGGAAAGGTGGTTTCGGGACCACGAATCCGAGCCCGAGAAATGTTTACATATTATATTTAGTGTTTATTATGTATGTATTTATATGTGTGAAAGTTTCGTAGAAAAATTTTATCGTTTAAGTGTTGAATTAGATAAAAAGGACTTAATCGCATAAAAAGTAAAAGTGGCCAACTAAAGTGAAATGTGTTAAATTGAGCATGGCTCTTTAATGTGAGGTATTAAAAGGGAAAATAGCCCATTTTAAGGTTAACGGCCACCTTAGTTGCATGTAATAGTTGTTTGGATTATTATAATGTATATTATTACATTATATGTTAAAATAATGAATAAATATATGTTAATAAAACAATAAAATAAAAGCCATTCATTTTGTTCATCTTTGGCGAAAGAAACACAAAAGAAAAGGGAGAAAAGCCTTTGAACATTCGGCATTATTCAAGCAAAATTGAGTAAGAAATCTAGCTCGGTTTTGTTAATTTTTACGTTTTTGAGATCGTTGCTTAGTATATTACCCGACCCATGCTAAATTTCTAAGATTAGTGTGTATATATGAATCGGCCATGGATGAATTCTTGAGGTTATGATGTTTAATGATGTTAGATGAAAGGTATGTTAAAATTAGTATATTATGTGTTGGAAGTTTTGGTGAAATTGTGTTTTTAGGGCCAATTTGTAAAAAATAAAATTTTAGAGGGGCTTGATTGCAAAATAAATGAAAGAAATGGACTTGTATAGTCCTTATACACATTCGCCTTTAAAGAGTAAGGGTAATTTGATGTATTTTGAGTTTTATGCAAATAGGACTAAATTATAAAGTTGTGAAATAATAGGGTAAAATAGTAATTTGCCTATTTATGTGCTTAGGGACTAAATTGAGATGAATTGTGCTTGAATAAGCTAAATTTAATGTGTTTTAGATCAAGAGCAAAGAAAACGGAGTTAGATCGGGGAAAGACAAAGGTTCTCGAATAAGCAGATTCATCTACTATCGACAATCGAGGTAAGTCCTTAAGTGAAATTTGTTAAAGAATTATTCATGAACTCATTAAATGATAATGTTTGATAAATTTTGATATATAATCATGTTATAGCCGAATGTATATATATGTGTGTATGAGATTGATTTCATAAATTTGATAATATGAAATAAATTAGTGTATCAATGTGAATTGTGGAATTGTACAATGAAGTAATGATTTATTTGTTTAAGGTGAATAAGTTAGTTGATTTGGATATGTAATATAGATATGAGGTGTGTGTGGAATGATTGATTATATTGATGTGTTCAGGCTTCGTGCCGGTGATATATTCGGGCTTAGTGCCTAGCAGGCTTCGTGCCGGTGATATATTCGGGCTTAGTGCCTAGCAGGCTTCGTGCCGGTGATATATTCGGGCTTAGTGCCTAGCAGGCTTCGTGCCGGTGATATATTCGGGCTTAGTGCCTAGCGTGCTTCGTCTTGGTGATATATTCAAAGCTTAGTGCCTAACGTGCTTCGTCTTGGATGATATATTCGAACTTGAAGTTTTCGGGACTTCGGGTTACTATCGATGATTTGTGAAAGATTTTTCTATGATAGCTACCCGCTGACAAGGTTATGCAGAAAGATGTCCGGTTCGAGTGGTCGAAAAATGTCGAAAAGTTTTGATCGGTTGAAAGCCCTTTTGATGAAGCTCCAGATTAGTTCAACTGAATCGGGTAAAGAATTCGTTGTTTATTCCGATGCTTCTTTAAATGGTTTGGGCTGCGTTTTGATGCGAGAAGGCAAAGTGGTAGCGTATGCTTCATGACAATTGAAGCCTTGACGAGAAAAATTACTGACGATGACTTAGAGCTTGCGACCATTGTTTCGCATTGAAAATTTGGCGTCACTATTTATTTGGTGAGAAATGTCACTTTTATTCGGATCATAAAAGTCTAAAGTATTTAATGACTCGAAAAGACCGAATTTGAGACAACGCAGTGGCTAGAACTGTTGAAAGACTATGAATTGGTGATTGACTATTACCCGAAAAGCTAATGTCGCTGCGGATCGTTAAGTCGAAATTATTAGTTGATCTTCGTGCATTAAATGCACGATGGCTATGTCTAGTGATGGTTCGATCATAGCCGAGTTGCGAGCAAGACCGATGTTTATCCAACAAATTTGTGATGCATGTAAAGTTGACAAGAATATGATTGCTAAACGAATTCGATTATGAAAAGATGCAGAGTCGATTTTGATTGATGCAAATGACTGCTTGAATTTTAAAAGCGAATGTGTGTTCCAAAGAACTCGATTTGATCTGAGATGATTTTGAGTGAGGCTCATAGTGGCCGACTATCGATACATCCGGGTAGCACGAAAATGTATAACGACTTGAAAGCAGTTCTATTGGTGGCTGGTATGAAACGAGATATATTTGAATTTGTTTCAAAGTGCCTAATTTGTCGACAAAAAAGCGAGCATCAAGTGCCTTCGGGTTGCTTCACCGATCATGATACCGAGTGGAAATGGGATAAAATTACAATGGATTTTGTATCCGGTCTTCCTATGACACCGAGTAAGAAAGATCTCAGATGGGTGATAGTTGATAGATCGACTAAATCACTCATTTTGTGCCGATTCGCATGCAGACTTTTCACTCGATAAACTTGCCAAATTTTATGTTTCGCAGATTGTAAGATTACATGGTGTACCAAGCTCCATTGTGTCAGACAGAGACCCGAGATTTACATCGCAGTTTTAGAAGAAGTTGCAAAATGCTTTAGGTACTAAACTACATTTTAGTACAGCCTTTCATCTGCAGATAGACGGTCAGTCTGAGCGAACTATTCAAATACTTGAGGACATGTTGAGATGTTGTGTTCTCGAGTTTGAAGGTACGTGGGAGCGATGCCTACCTTTGATTGAATTTGCTTACAATAATAGCTTTCAATCAAGTATCAAAATGGCACCTTATGAAGCCTTATACGGGCGAAAATGTCAAACACCATTATCTTGGATGAGCTCAGTGAAAATAAGATACACGGGGTTGATTTGATTAAAGAGACTGAATGAAGTGGCCATAATCAAAGATAATTTGAAAGCTGCATCAGATCGACAAAAGTCCTATGCTGATTTGAAACGTAAAGATATTGAATTCGAGATCGGAGATTGAGTCTTTTTAAAGTTTTCACCATGGAAGAAAGTGCTCCGTTTTAGCCGGAAAGGCAAGTTGAGCCCGAGGTTCATTGGACCGTATGAAATCATTGAACGTGTTGGGCCTGTTGCTTATAAAGTAAAGCTACCCTCTGAATTAGAAAAGATACACGATGTATTTCATGTTTCTATGCTCCGTAGATGCAGATCAGATCCGTCACATGTGATTGCTCCGTCTGAGATTGAGATACGGTCTGATATGACGTATGAGGAAAAGCCGATCCGTATTCTAGCTCGGGAAATGAAAGAGCTAAGAAACAAAAAGATTTCCTTAGTGAAGGTGTTATGGAATCGACATGGAGTTGAAGAGGCAACGTGGGAGCCTGAGGATTCAATGAGGCAACAATATCCGACATTGTTTAACGGTAAGATTTTCGGGGACGAAAATCCTTAAGGGGGGAGAGTTGTAACAGACCGAATCTGACCCTAATCGGAAAGGTAGTTTCGGGACCACGAATCGAGAGCCAGAAATGTTTACATATTATATTTAGTGTTTATTATGTATGTATTTATATGTATGAAAGTTTCGTAGAAAAATTTTATCGTTTAAGTGTTGAATTAGATGAAAAGGACTTAATCGCATAAAAAGTAAAAGTGGCCAACTAAAGTGAAATGTGTTAAATTGAGCATGGCTCTTTAATGTGAGGTATTAAAAGGAAAATAGCCCATTTTAAGGTTAATGGCCTACCACCTTAGTGCATGTAATAGTGTTTGGATTATTATAATGTATATTATTACATTATATGTTAAAATAATGAATAAATATATGTTAATAAAACAATAAAATAAAAGCCATTCATTTTGTTCATCTTTGGTCGAAAGAAACACAAAAGAAAAGGGGAGAAAAGCCTTTGAACATTCGGCATTATTCAAGCAAAATTGGGTAAGAAATCTAGCTCGGTTTTTGTTAATTTTTACGTTTTTGAGATCGTTGCTTAGTATATTACCCGACCCATGCTAAAATTTCTAAGATTAGTGTGTATATATGAATCGGCCATGGATGAATTCTTGAGGTTATGATGTTTAATGATGTTAGATGGAAGGTATGTTAAAATTAGTATATTATGTGTTGGAAGTTTTGGTGAAATTGTGTTTTTAGGGCCAATATGTAAAAATAAAATTTTAGAGGGCTTGATTGCAAAATAAATGAAAGAAATGGACTTGTATTGTCCTTATACACATTCGCCTTTAAAGAGTAAGGGTAATTTGATGTATTTTGAGTTTTATGTAAATAGGACTAAATTGTAAAGTTGTGAAATAATAGGGGTAAAATAGTAATTTGCCCATTTATGTGCTTAGGGACTAAATTGAGATGAATTGTGCTTGAATAAGCTAAATTTAATGTGTTTTAGATCAAGAGCAAAGAAAAACGAAGTTAGATCTGGGAAAGACAAAGGTTTTCGAGTAGCCGATTAGCACGGCCTATCGACAATCGAGGTAAGTCCTTAAGCTGAAATTTGTTAAAGAATTATTCATGAACTCATTAAATGATAATGTTTGATAAATTTTGATATATAATCATGTTATAGCCGAATGTATATATATGTGTGTATGAGATTGATTTCATAAATTTGATAATATGAAATAAATTAGTGTATCAATGTGAATTGTGGAATTGTACAATGAAGTAATGATTTATTTGTTTAAGGTGAATAAGTTAGTTGATTTGGATATGTAATATAGATATGAGGTGTGTGTGGAATGATTGATTATATTGATGTGTTCAGCTTCGTGTCAAGTGATATATTCGGGCTTAGTGCCTAGCGTGCTTAAGGCTTGGTGATATATTCTAAGCTTAGTGCCAATGTGCTTCGTGTTTGATATATTTGGGCTTAGTGCCTAGCGTGCTTCGTCTGGGTGATATATTTGGGCTTAGTGCTTAGCAGGGCTTCGTCTTGGTGATATATTCGGCTTAGTGCCTAGGTGCTTCGTCTTGGGTATATTCGCTTAGTGCCTAGCGTGCTTCGTCTTTGATATATTCAGCTTAGTGCCTAGCGAGCGTTATGCGGTGTTATGCTATAAGAGGAAGTCTTGAACATCAAACAAGGTGAAATGTTTATATAGGGTTATGTGGTAAAGGTTCGGTAAGAACTAACCCACCATTTTAGTAAGAAATGAAGTGAACAAAAGAATTCTTAATGTATAGTTAAAGATCGGTGATGTGTGTGATAAAAGTGCTTGTTCTTGTGTATAAATGGAAATAGTAGATCGCCTAGATTGGTTTTCGATGTTATTGTAATGATATTTAAGTAAAGAGTATTACTATTATTCAATGATCTATATTTTATATAATGAAATAATTATGTGTTATGCTATATGCTCATTATATTTATGTATGCTTAGGACTTACTAAGCTAGTAAGCTTCTTGTGTGTGTATCTTTGTTATCTTTGTTTTATAGATTTTGATTCAACTACGGGCTCAAGGATCATCCGTGAAGTCAACCACACTATCGATTTTCTTTTGGTATTGAAAACTTAGTTTGTTATTTAAAAGGGCATGTATAGGCTAGATTAAATCGTATAACTAATGTTTTGTAATAGTGTAAATATGCTAGCTATGCTAAAATGGCTATCTAATTTGAATAACTTATTTCGTGTTTTGATGATATTGGTTGCTCATGCCATGAACTATTATTTATGCTTGATAATGGTTTAAATATGTGTGAGAGTGGCATTATTGTTTATGCATGTTAGATTATGATAAGAAAGACTTATGAATTGGTTCATGTTAATGAGCTTAATATTTGGTATATTCATTGATAATGTTTGGACTAAGATTCGGCTATGAGAAATGGTAAATGATAGTTATGGTTTAAGTATGTTTGGTTAGCTTTATTGGATAGTTAAAAGTGCCAAGTTGATGTTAATAATAATATGGGATGCGCACATGTGTGGTTGTAATATTTGGTTCATTTTGATATGCATATGACCTTGATTATGGTGTGGTTTGAATCGGTGACTAGTAATAAGATGAAAATAAAGTTTAGGTATACAAATGTACTTGCAAATTAGGAGTATATTTAAATGTTGTTTGTGTTCAAATGTTAGATGTGGCTTTTATTTTAAGGTATAATGCTTACAATATATATATATATAAACATTAAAAGTATATTCTACCATATTGTAAGGTTACTAAAATCGCATATGTGATTGCATAATAATTGATGTAATATGGTTGAATGTTTTGATTTTCTTTTGTGTAGTAGCAATGAATTAATAGGTTCGATATTTAATATTTAAATAGATATATTGACATGCATGTGATGTATGAAGTGAAATATATATATATATATATGTATATCTTTAATATGTTTTAAGTATACAATCGCCATTGATATTTGGGTCATAAGTATTAAGTATATGAACATGGTTTTGTGGTATATTAGTTAATTCAAGTATTTGGATATGTATAGATGATATTAATATGGTTGAAATTTTAAAGTATAGTTTGCATATGTATTATAAATAACTAAGCATGAGTAACTTTATCTAGTTGTGTGTTTCATATGTGCAAATTTAACTAATATGATTTAGTGGATGATTGCTATTGGATTTAGAAATTATATCGTGAAGAAATTGATATAACGTTGTGTATGCAAAATGATAAATGATTGTGTGAAACTGTATTGTCTGGTAATGCCTCGTAACCCTATTCCGACGACGGATATGGGTTAGGGGTGTTACATGATGTGTAATTGTTCAAGTGATATGTTGCCATGATATATATGTATGCATGGGACTTGGGATGTGACTATCGAAGGAAAGGGTGTACTTTATGTACATGGTCTAATGTTAGCCTTGTGCTACATTGGCGCTTGATGTTGGCTATGTTCCTCATCAAGGGAGGTGTTGGCTAGGTGCCACATCTTGGCGGTTGATAGCTATGTGCATCACCGTGGACTGATTGATATGTGGGATCACTTATGTGATCGGTGGCTCAGCCACGGCCTTGTGCAGTAGGTCTGCCAAGGTAAGATATGTGGATCACTTGGTTGATCGGTGGATTAGCCATGGCCTTGGGCAGCGGGTTTGCCAAGGTAGGTGTGACGGATGGACATTAGGTTGGGTTAGGCTTCATGTTGCATATTTATGCATTTTGCATGACTGATTATGTGGATCAATGTGGATAAGGGCCAAGCCCAATATGTGGATATATGTGGATATATTGCCTTATCATCTGATATGTAATGATGTGTGGATGTGGGCCAAGCCCATATGTGGAGGCATGTGAAATAACTATGCACTGAGTCTGTATGACTCACCCAATTTTTACCAACATCGCAGGTGATGCATAAAGCTTGGATCAGGTTGGAGTGGATACGAGGTGGCCCATACAGAAGATGTTTTTTTTTATTATTTACGTATTTTATATTTTCAGTATTTTTTTAAGTAAGGTTTATTGTAATAAGGCCCTTTTAAGGGATTTGAGGTTTATTATTATGTTTAAAGTGGATTGACGATTAACGTATTATTTGAAAATGTTTTTATTCTCGGTAGTTTATACCTTAAAAATATGCATTACAATTTTCAATTCGGACAGTTTGTAATAATAAAGTTTTACTTAGAATTTTAAACAAACAATGTTTTACAAAGGACAACAAATTTTTTATGTTTTTAACTTTAAGTCAAAAGTTTTTCAAACATCTTCCGCAGTGGCATTTCAAATTCAGTCGTAGTGAATGGGCCAGGTTTGGGGTGTTACAGGCACGGCCAAGGTACACGCCCGTGTAAATTATCTTCAAGCCGTGTCTCGATTTTGTCGATTGGGGCATAGCCGTATAAATTGTGGCATGGCCGTGTGAAGTAATTTGACAAGGCACGGCCGTGTGGCTTGAAGTCCAGGCCGTGTTGATTTCCTCTTTGGGCCAAATTGGCCCGTTTTAAGCCCGTTTCTCGTTCTTTTTATCCTTAGGTGCTTTCCTGAGTATAAGACATGAAAAGAAAGGATTAAGAGCACCTTTTTACATAAATCAAGATAAATCATTCAAAAGCATACTAAATATGGGATTTAAATATGTTACTTTTACGGTTTATCAAATACCCCCACACTTAAGCTTTTGCTTATCCTCAAGCAAAATTCTCAACTTACAATTAAAACGAACTTTCCATAATTCATAATTCCTATCGATAATGTCTCATCATAATTCATAGATAATTTATACATGGATAATTTAACTCAAAGAACCTTAAAGATTCAATCATGATAAGTCATACCTTTGTAGTATGAAAACATAGGTGTCTCCCCTTATCTAAGTAATTACCTTTAATTCAAAACCGACAAGGATTGACATCCTCACAAAAGATTCACTCAAATCACTCGAAGTGTATAAGGTTCAATAATAAGCACTCTAAGTCGAACCTGAAAAGTTAATCCCATAGGCTTGCCTGAAAATCAAATCTCCACCACTGTATATGAGATGATACACAAATCAAAAGGTCTTTAATCAGGGTTGTAACGGGGCTTGGGTTACAAGTGGATAAAGGCTGAATTTGAAGGTTAGAATCGAGACTGACTTGACAAATTACCTAACTAGAATCAATGAGCTAAATATTAATATTTACATCGAATGAAAACTAATAAACCTACTATTGACAATTACTCTATAATAAAGAGTATTTTTATCACTTAAAATTTGATATACTTTAATACGAGCTTTTTCTTCAACAATTGGAGTTTAAATGCTCTAAGCTCTTTTATATACTACTAATATTGAATAAACTTGGATTTTTTTAACAAACTAAAATATTACATCATAAATGATAAATGTAATTACTGGACTAATATAATTCGGTAATTTAATCAAATCAAACGTCGATTAAAGCGTAGTCAAAAGAATGATGATAACAAATTCAAAGGGATTTGGGGTTAATATTAGTAGGTGAGTCAATAAAAAGGTTGTTATGATTCAACGGGGTTCACTAGGGGTTAATTTGTGAAGGTAGGCTTTTTATGGAGTAAGTGGGTTAAACCTAGGTGCCTTTATCATCTCAGTATATCAAATCGTTAATGTGGTCTCAACATGTATAAATGAGGCAAGTTCAAGAATAACAGTTCAAAGTTGACACACTCATAATTAATAAAGTGAGCACGAAAAAGATTAATGCTCTATAAGGCTCAAAATCTCACAAAAATTATGGGTGTTTTTGACATCAATCCTTATAAATTCCAAATTTCAAGGTAATACTCAAATTCAGTTCAACAACCTATCAATTTTAATTTTTAGAAAGTAGGCTTATCATACTTGATTCTCTAGTATTCTTCAATTTTAATCATCAATGCACAAATAACTATGACTTACTCTAAAATATATTAATAAAAATCATAAATCAACATAAATTTTATCCTAATTAGTAATATGAGAAAAATACTTGAAAACAAGACTAAATTCAGGATTTGAGAATAATGCAAAAAGCCAGGTACTTTTACCGCCACACTTAAGATGTACATTGCCCTCAATGTACAAAGATAGATAAATAATTATGTAATAATAACATCAAAAGAGAAGGGAGAAGTAACACTTACTGAATTTTTGGATGAAGTCTTTGAAAAGAAACCGGATAAGATTGGAGGTGAACATGGGGAAGCGTCTCGAACCGTTTGAAATTAAATCCTCAAGTAGCCATTTGGTTTTATTGTATCCTAAGCTAAATCTAAATATCATAAAGAATAAGAAGAAGAAAATAAAATAAAGTAAAGTAAAAAATAATGATGAAATAAAATAAAAACAAAAATAAATAATGGAAAATATGAAAGACAACTAAAAAAATGGGGAATGAGGTTTAAATAGATATGTAGCCCGTGTTTTGGGATTTTGAATTTTAAACGCATTCAGGGTGTTCGGGCATGGCCGTGGGTGTCATGGCACGCCCGTGTCTTTCTTCACACGGTCATTTAATATGGGCGTGCTCCTTCCGTGTTCTATAAGTCAGAATGTTGGCACAGTTGAAAGGCACGACCTTGTTTAGCCCGTGCTTGACAAGTCAGTAATCTTGCACGGGGCGTCGGCACGGGCGTTGACTATTATCGCCACCCGTGTTGGGAAAAGAAATTTTTTCTATGTCGTGCACTGCTACTGGCACGCCCATGGTTCATCCTTGGCTTCCACACGGCCACGGGCACGCCCATGTGGAGGTCCGTATGGCCTAGAAATCTGCTCTTTGGTTAGTTTAAGGTTAGGTGCTAAAAAAAAAAGAAAAGAAAAAAGAAAAAATAAAAAATGTAAAAATGGGGTTAGTGCTCGAGTTGCCTCCCGAGAAGCGCTCATTTAAAGTCTTAGCTAGACTTTACCTCTCATTCGTATGGTCATGGTGGTTTGATGAGGTGAAAATCCTTTCTCATGTGATCACTTTGGTTATGGATATATAGTTTAAGTCGAGTAATGTTTACCTCAAAAGTGTCAAATTTAGGATTGCTGACCTCGACTGTGTCGTATAGGAAGACATTAAGTACCTCAAAAGTGATTTCTTCATTTGTCTTGAGGTCTAAATTGGTGATTTAAGGGTCTTCCTTATTCAACAATACCTGATCTCCTAATTTGAAGTGATTCGTTGTTCCAATCAGCTCGTCTGGGGGCTCCTTCGGTTTCACTTCGTGCGGCTCCTATTCCTCTTTGATTTGTGTTTCCTGCTCTTTTAGTTTGTCAACCTTAAGGCTTTTTTCCTTATGTATTTCTTCTTTGTTGGCACGAGGTCTAGGATCTAGCTCATCTAAGTGATTTCGTGATGCTTCCTGTAAAGAAGGTTGAACCAAATGATGATCATTAGAATTAACGTTCGTACCTTTATTACTCGATGTCCTAGCTGAGTTAAGAGCTTGAAGAGTGATTGTTTCGTCCTCTACACGAAATGTGAGTTCACCAAATTCTTCCTCTATGTGGTCTTTCTTTATTGCATCGGGATATGGAACACGAGGTTGGTACTCTATAATTACCGATTTTGGTAAATCATGGTACACCTCAATCTTACTTTTTCTTACCATAGGCTTTTCCCTTAGGTTTGGATCCACTAATAATTCACTATTATGAGCTTGTACGGCTTGGGGCCCATGATTTGGATCAAGTTTGTAGCCTTGTGGTGTTTCCTGTGGTGAAAGTTGAACAATTTGATTATCAACTAAATTTACTTTCTCACGTTCATCACTTGATGTCCTGGCCGATTCAAAAGCTTGTAGACTGATTGATTCGTCACCTACACGAAGAATGAGTTCTCCTATACCAACATCAATTTTAGTCCTGGCAGTTTCTAGAAAGGGTTTTCCTAAAATTAAAGGAATCATGTTGTCCTCATCCATGTCTAAAACGACAAAGTCTACTGGGAATACGAATTTATCAATTTTGATTAGAACATTTTCTATTATACCCCTAGGAATTCTTATAGTTTTATTAGTTAATTGAATGCTCATCCTAGTTTGTATGGGTTTCCCTAGACCTGGTTGTTTGAACATTTTGTAAGGCATAACATTGATGCTTGCCCCTAAATCCACTAATGCATTATCAATAGATAAACTACCAATTAAACATGGAATTGTAAAACTCCCTGGATCTTTTAATTTCCGTGGCAGTTTATTTTGTAGAATTGCTGAGCACATTGCATTTAGCTCCACGTGGTGCTCTTCATCTAATTTGCGTTTGTTGGTCAAGAGCTGTCTCAAAAATTTTCTCGAGTCTAGTATCTGAAAAAGAGCTTCAAGGAGAGGAAAGTTAACATGTACTTTCTTTAAGAGTTTAAGAAACTTACCGAACTGTTCCTCTGAATCGTCTCTTTTCATTGTTTCGAGATAAGGTATGCGAGGTTGGTACTCCTTGATTACCGGTTTCAGCTTTTCTTGTGTTACCTCTACCTTACCTTCGTCTCCCTTGTTTTCTTGTATTGAGTTTGGTTCATCTATCCCATTACTGTCTTGAGCTAAGATGGCTTGAATTTGTTCCTTTGGTTTAACCTCGGTGTTACTTGGTAGACGTCCTAGTGGTCGTTCTAACATTAGCTTTGCGAAATGTCCCACTGACCTAGTAAGTTCTCCAACTTGATTCTCAATCCTTTTGATCGATTTTTGTTGTTCATCAAGTGCCGCTTCAGTCTTTTGGAAACGAGAATCTGTGGCTACCATGAATTTCGTCAGCATCTTTTCAAGATTCGGCTCCTCTTCTTGTTGGTGAGGTGGTTGTTGAAAATATGGAGGAAATTCCAATCTTTGCCTATTTTGATCATCCCACGAGAAGTTGGGATGGTACATCCAACCTGCATTATAAGTGTCACTATAAAAATTATTTTGATACCTAGAATAGTTACCGGTATAGTGAGCTTACTCGTTTTCCATGCCATATCCGCAGGGTAGGTACTCAGGATTCGCCACGCCTCCTAGATTCAAATCATATTGTATTTCTAGATGTTCCTGCGAGGGACTACACCAATCATCAATCTTTTTATTCATCTCTAACTGATTAGATAACCTGGTGACCACGTCGAGGTTGAAGACACTAGCTATTTTAGTAAGAATTGTCCTCATGACTTGCCACTGATAATTATTCAGTGCCACCTTTTTCATAGACTCAAATTTTTTGCCAAAAGCAAAATAAAGGAAAAATTAGAAAAGTAAAAAAAAAAAAAATCCAAGTTTATTCAATATTAGTAGTATATAAAAGAGCTTAGAGCATTTAAACTCCAATTGTTGAAGAAAAAGCTCGTATTAAAGTATATCAAATTTTAAGTGATAAAAATACTCTTTATTATAGAGTAATTATCAATAGTAGGTATTATTAGTTTTTATTCGATGTAAATATTCATATTTAGTTCATTGTTTCTAGTTAGGTAATTTGTCAAGTCAGTCTCGATTCTAACCTTCTAATTCGGCCTTTACCCACACCTTGTAACTCAAGCCCCGTTACAACCCTGATTAAAGACCTTTTGATTTGTGTATCATCTCATATACAATGGTGGAGATTTGATTTTCAGGCAAGCCTATGGGATTAACTTTTCAAGTTTGACTTAGAATGCTTATTCTTGAACCTTAAACACTTCGAGTGATTTGAGTGAATCTTTTGTGAGGATGTCAATCCTTGTCGGTTTTGAATTAAAGGTAATTACTTAGATAAGGGGAGACACCTATGTTTTCGTACTACAAAGGTATGACTTTTCATGATTGAATCTTTAGGGTTCTTTGAGTTAAATTATCCATGTATAAATTATCTATGAATTATGATGAGACATTGTCGATAGGAATTATGAATTATGGAAAGTTCGTTTTAATTGTAAGTTGAGAATTTTGCTTGAGGACAAGCAAAAGATTAAATGTGGGGGTAGTTGATAAACCGTAAAAGTAACATATTTTAATCCCACATTTAGTATGCTTTTGAATGATTTATCCCTAATTTATGTAAAAAGGTGTTCTTAATCCTTTCTTTTCATGTCTTATACTCAGGAAAGCACCTAAGGATAAAAAGAACGAGAAACGAGCTGAAAAAGGGCTAATTTGGGCCAAAGAGGAAATCGACACGGCCTGGACTTCAAGCCACACAGCCGTGCCTCGTCAAATTACTTTACACGGCCATGCCACAATTTACACAATCGTGCCCCAATCGACAGAATCAAGACATGGCCTGAAGACAATTTACATGGGCGTGTACCTTGGTCGTGCCCTTGCCGCGGGAAAGAGCAATTTCACTCAAATTTGGATGCTTGGAGGCAAAGAAACACATTCCTAAGTTTACTTAAACATCCTAGGAGGAATTGTACTTGAATTAGGATACTTAGGAGCCAAGTAAAGCATCTCAAAGCCTATATAAACACCTAAGGTAGCAACTAAAAAGGGAGTTCGACAGAAGCCGAAATAGGGGGTTTTTGGTAGAGGTTTTTGCCGAAGCTTTCATCTTTTAGGGAATCACTTGAAGATAGCCAGTTGATCCATCTCAAGAAGCCGGAACTCTATTCAAGACGGAGGATCTCTCCTTCAATTCCTTCAGGGAGTTGTAGGGATTTCTTAAGTTTTGTTTTATCTTTTCTTTTGAGATGTCTTCTTATTTAGTTATGAACTACACCCTTCAGATACCTAAAGGGGATGAAACCTATGATGGATTTTGTTATTTGATTTCTAAATTATATGATAAGTGCTTAGTTTGTTCTTAATTATGTTGCTTAATTTAATTTGATGTGCTTAGGTGGAGGAGGAATAGACCCTACCTAACAGTAGATCTAGCATAATTGAGCAGAGTTGATCGAGCGCCTAGAGATAGGGTTACAAGATTTTGCCGGATTAGGGTGAAACCTAATATGGGAATCCATTGATCGATTTACTTCTTCCTTAAGGGATTATTATAAGAGAACGAGAGTTCCACTAATTAACCTAAGGTTAGACGTTATTCGCCTCGAGAAAGGGTTTCATATAGGTTAGGGAGTCTCACAAATCAAGCTAAGTAAAGAAATCATATGGTTTAGGGATAAATAATAAGTGAAGTCATAGGTGGATTCTTCCTGAGGGTATCGTCTTCATCAACTGAGTTTTCTTAAAGTCTTTCTCCAATTCATTCTTTTGTCTTTGCATCTAGTTTAGTTTTTCATTAGTTTCATAAACAAATCACTCTATATTTTAGGCCAAATAATAGAAAGAAAGTGAGTAGTAGTACTTTTAGGTTCCCTTGGGTTCGATAAAATATTCTTGCCTAAACTATACTACTATTCGATAGGTGCACTTGCCTCTATCGTTGTCATAGTTAGTCTACAGGTTCGATCATTCTTTTTATAAATATTAAAACTCGACTGTTTGACATGATCAAAAGGTATGGAAAATTCGATTACCCTCTCCTCTCACCAAAACCGTCCATGCCTTGGCAATAAGGTCAAAAGTTTGCCAACAAAAACTTCCCAAAACACTTTCCTCTCTTTGGGCCAACATGTTCCCTATACTTTCCTTTTCTTTTGATTCATTTCCTTACCTTCATCCTTTCCTTGTTTCCTTAGCCACCTTGCCTTATATATCATCTTGGCCAACACTTAGGGAAAGAACAAAAAAAAAAAAAAAAAGTCACAATTTGCACAATATGGGATTTGAACCTCCTCTCTCAAAGTCCTTCATGTGCGCCATATCATTTTTACCAATTGCTTATTTTTGCTAGCAAGCTACTCATTTATTTACTTAAGTCTTAATGTCACTTACCTTTTCTCCTTAAGGTACTTCAACACAAAAATTTACCTATAGCCTAACTTGAACCCGGAGCTTCCTAGATACTCTGTAACCTTCCAAATTCACTTAACTAATAAGTCCAATTTGTAACAACGCCATTCTCATATTCTTGAAAATTTTAAACATTCTTATGCCCAAGGCCCATTGGGCCCAATTCTTCTAAGCCCAATTTCAGGATGTTTCAATTCCACCCCCTTAAAGAAATTTTGTCCTTTAATTTCCAACTATAAGAACAGCCGCACATCCTAACCTAGCACACTACACTTTTGCTGCGCCCTCTGATCTTAATAACACTAATTCGCTTTCTATCTTAATTTTGGAAACTCTTCACATCATCAAATATTTAATCCTCAGAAGCAAACAGGTTTTATCACTTATTCATAAAACTTTCTACATTCAAACATCACGTCGAACCAAAACATACCTGACTTGATAGTGATGAAACAATCCTAAGCCTTATGCTCCTTCGACCCGTATCTCAACATGCTCCTGACCTCCTCCTGTAACACCCCAAACTCGGCCCATGAGTTACGACTAGATTTGATATGTCACACGAAGAAAATGTTTAAAGAACTTGAGTTTGTACTAAAGTTGGTGTTATTTAGTTATAGTTTAAGAAAAACAATTTTGAATATAGATATTCGATAAAATACTACTAATTTCAAGAGGTTGATCGGTAAATTGAAAATCGAACTAGCGAACCTTAAAACCGTGACTTTTGAAAATGTCGTTGATAATTTAGAAGAGAATCTGAGTTAAAATTCTTTATAAAAGTTTGTTATAAAATCCATTTATTAATCAATTTGGAAAACCGTTACTTATGATTTTAGAAAATCCCCATTTAAAACAGTTTAAAAAATAATAAATACGTCTAAAATATAAAGCAAATTAAAATTTATCCTAGAGGCCTTATTACAACTTAAACCCAAAATAGTAAAATAAACGAAATAGAGTAGAAAAGTAATTTACTAAAGTTTGAAACATTTATTTCTGAAGTATAGCCTCCACTAAGTCATCTATGGGCCCAAGTCTACATCATGGTACATTATCTACAAGGATTAAGAAAGAAGGGGGTGAGTTACAAGAACTCAGTGCATAATCCCCTTACCGTCATCCACTAGGCCTGAACCCACATAGCAATATCTTGGGTCGGAGCCCATATATCATAATCTTGGGCCTAAGCCCACTTACATGTAATAAATAAATGATATGAATGCAATCCATCCCATCCAGCCAATCTCTTCACCCGTACCAACCAATCTCTCCTGCGGGGATCAAGTCAACCCACCCCGCCAGTCTCTCCACCCGTACCAACCAATCTCTCCTGTGGGGATCAAGTCAACCCACCCCGCCAATCTCTCCAATTTGCAGTCAAGTTGCCATTTATAATATTTGTGGCTGAGCCACCAGAATCATATATGGTAATATAATTGGCACACAGCCTTAATCACGATGGCACAAAGCCATATTTAAATTGGCACATAGCCATTATCAGAATTTGTGGCAATGCCACTGGTCTACTCTTCTCTTCATTCAAGTTTTCCATCCCATGCAATATGTAAATATGCAACATACATAGTAACTCATGATATTTACAGATACAAACAACAATCATTAATTCAGAGATTTATTACAAAAATTTCGCCCATTATAACACTTTACAAATCGGCCCATTACGGCAATCTATCAAATCGGCCCATTAAGGCATTTTCGTAATTCGACCCATTAGGGGCTTTTTTGTAATTCAGTAATCTTACCCACTAAGAGTAATTTGATAATATTATCCACTAAGAGTAATTCGGTAATCTTACCCACTAAGGGTATTTCGATAATTTTACAACCCCAAACTTAACTACTAATTTGGGGCATAAAAATTTAAACTGTCCAACTGCGTCGTACTAACTAATTTGACTATAACTTGAGTTAGAAATCTTGAAATCTAAATCCGTAAATGTTTCTTGAAACTAGACTCATATATCTTCTTACTACAATTTTTCCAGAATTTTTTGGATTAACTGTTTAGTACAGTTTATTCATTAAAGCTTCCCCTGAACAATTAACCAACAATTCTGACCACTCTTACCCTAAATTCAAATATCTCGTTGTACGGTTTTCATACGTTGCTCCCACTTGTTTCTATTGAAAATAGACTCACTAAGGAATTTGTACATATAAATTATAACTCATAATTCACTTTGTACAATTTTATAAGATTTTTCCAAGAAAAATTAGGGAACCACGAAGTCAATCAGAACCAGTCTCAATAAAATTTAAAAATCTCAAAATATTATAATTCTTTGCTTGCTCTGTTTCTTTCATATCAAAATCGACACAGTAGGCTTTTATCCGATATCTTATTCACTTTCAAATTACCTTTCTCCTATTTTTAATGATTTTTTGAAATCACATCACTGCTACTGACCAAAAACTGTTTCATTGCAAAAATATGGTTACCACTATGAACCTATGCACGCCCAAGTGATCACAAATGCCGGTTTCCGGTTTTCTTTGGTATTTCAACCAAATCACAGAACATTTCATGCAAATTTTCAGAGAAGTGTGAGATTACACACCATTTCAAACATGTATTCGAAAAGTACGAGATTACACACCATGATTAGGATTCCCTAAAGAACCACTCTTCGTTGCTCCCTAAAAATAAAATAGATCAAAAGTTAGCCTCGATTTCTTAAAGTTTCCAAAAGCCCAAAAGTAATCACTCACAAGAGTCACTTACCAAAATCGCGATCCTTCCTTACTAGATTCTAAAATCCGGCCTTGCACCTTGGCTATTGCAACGAGTCCCAATCAACTTTTGAAACCAAGGCTAAGAGAAAGATAAGTAGCAGCAAAGGATGGCTTGATTCGACCTTCATCAAAAGTGAATAAGAGGAGTTTAAAATAACAACAAGTGGCTAGGTTTGGCTTAGCCAAGTCAAGAGAAGAAAAACCAAACAACATGAATAAGAAGAAAGAACCTTTATCTTAGTAATAGGGATGAACCGAAATGAAGAACACGGTTTGGCACTAGTAGCAAGACAACAAAGAAGGATCGGTAGTTTCGATTTTCAAGAGAAGATGAGTGAAAAATAATTGGTCACAAAGGCTAGGTCTTTTCGGCAAGACAAGAAAGAAAAGAGAAAATGTCCACTATTGTCTTGAAGTTGCGGCAATGGGAGGAGAAGTTGGAAGAATAAACACAAAGGATGCCAAAAGGAATTAGACCTAACAAGCACCAAAACTATCAAAATGTTCCCATCAAAATTCGGCTACCCTTTCCCTTTTCCAAACCATTATCATCTTTACCAAAAGATGAAAATAGACCAAATAAAAACTTTCCAAAACATCCCCCACGAAAAATGCCAACATGTTTCCTATTCCTTCACTTTTCTTTTACTCCTTTCCGTCCATTTTTCCTTACCATATTTCCTTAGCCACCTTGCCAAAAGTAAAAAGTCCACCTTACCAAGAATACACCCATGGCCGACACTTAAGGAAGGAATACAAAAAAATAGTCAAATTTTTGCACCAAGAAAGATCCGAACCTCTTCCCTTAAAGCCTTTCATGTGACACCACATCCTCTTTACCATATGCTCATTTATGCAAGCAAATTGCTCTCCTA
Source organism: Gossypium rotundifolium (assembly GCA_025506655.1). Lineage (NCBI taxonomy): Eukaryota > Viridiplantae > Streptophyta > Magnoliopsida > Malvales > Malvaceae > Gossypium > Gossypium rotundifolium. The sequence continues at coordinate 68,127,444 of CP106731.1, read as the reverse complement.
TTTCCATAAGCCTTGATGCCACTTACTATCTCTCCTAAATAGGCTTTAAACACCAAATTTTCCTATAGCCTAACTTGAACCCGGAACTTCCTACAAACCTTGTAACTTTCCAAAATCTCCTCCTAATAAGTCCAACTTGAAATAATGTCGTTCTCTTGTTCTCAAAATTTTAAAATGCTTCTACGCTCAAGGCCCAATAGGCCCAATCCTACTAGGCCCAATTTCGGGATGTTACAATTCTACCCCCTTTAAGAAATTTTGTCCTCAAAATTTCCAACTATAGAAATAGTCACACATGCTAACCTAGCACACTACACTTTCGTTGCACACTCTGATCTTAATAACACTAATTCGCTTTCTATATTTAACCTTGGAAACTCTTCACATCATCAAATATCTAATCCTCAGAAGCAATCAGGTAATTATCACTCATTCATAAAATTTTCTACATTTAACCAAAACATACCCGTCTTAATGGTGATGGAACAATCTCGAGCCCTATGCTCCTTAGACCCGCATCTCAAACATGCTCCTGACCTCCTCCAACACTCACCCGGATGACGCCTTCCGCAATAATCGCAAGCCAAAAAGTTTGGACGTGCCTTAAAACGCTTTACAGAACGAGACTGCAACCCTAAAGAACCGCAATCTCTTTTCTTCTTACAATCCACGCACCCAACTCAAAGTGCCTCACCGATTCCTTTAACCTCCTCCAATACCTCCTTAACTAACTGAGTCAGCTCATCAACCCCAGCTCGATCATGAGATCCCATCTTAGCCACTGGCAAAACTGGTGCCTCCCTTTCGGGCACATGCCTCGATGCTAAAGATCCAGCCCTAGCACCTCGGCCTCTATTACGGTCGCATCCATTACATCCACATCCTCTAGCGCTCATATTTGCTAATTTGATTTAATCTTATTAAGAGTCTTATAAATCAGTATACTATTCAATGTTTATTAAACAGTGTTTTATGGAGTATAGTAAGTAAAGTCATTTTCACAAAACGTATCCTAAAGTCTCAATCTCTATAGTTTCAGCTCCTAAAGCTAAAAGTTCTATAGTATTTCTACAGTCATACCACAATAATCATAATCATAAAATGATAACATATACTTACTTGACTTGGTGCCGAATACCCGTGGTGCCATACTTCTTTTAGTACATGCATTTATAAATCAAATTTCAACAACTTTGGAAATCGTTTTTGAACCCAAACCACAGCAAAGTTTTGTAACCGGACTTTGATACCATAAAATGTAACACCCCAAACCCGGCCCATGCGTTACGACCAGATTTAATATGTCACACGAAGAAAATGTTTAAAGAACTTAAGTTTGTACTAAAGTTGGTGTTATTTAGTTATAGTTTAAGAAAAACAATTTTGAATATATATATTCGATAAAATACTACTAATTTCAAGAGGTTGATTGGTAAATTTAAAATCGAACTAGCGAACCTTAAAATCGTGACTTTTGAAAATGTCATTGATAATTTGGAAGAGAATCCGAGTTAAAATTATTTATAAAAGCTGGTTATAAAATCTATTTATTAATCAATTTGGAAAATCGTTACTTATGATTTTAGAAAATCCCCATTTAAAGCAGTTTAAGAAAATAATAAATACGTCTAAAACATAAAGAAAATTAAAGTTTATCCCAGATGCCTTATTACAACTTAAACCCAAAATAGCAAAATAAATGAAATAGAGTAGAAAAGTAATTTACTCAATTTTGAAACATTTATTTCCAAAGTACGGCCTCCACCAAGTCATCCATGGGCCCAGGTCCACATCATGGTACATTACCTACAAGGATTAAGAAAGAAGGGGTGAGTTACAAGAACCCAGTGCATAATCCTCTTACCGTCATCCACTGGGCCTGAACCCACATAGCAATATCTTGGGCCGGAGCCCATATATCATAATCTTGGTCCTAAGCCCACTTACATGTAATAAATAAATTATATGAATGCAACCCATCCCAACCAGCCAATCTCTCCACTTGTAAAAACCAATCTCTCCTGTAGGGATCAAGTCAACCCACACCGCCAGTCTCTCGACCCATACCAACCAATCTCTCCAGTGGGGATCAAGCCAACCCACCCCGCTAGTCTTCCCAATTTGCAGTCAAGCTGCCATTTATAATATATGTGGTTGAGCCACCAAAATCTTATACGGTAATATAATCGGCACACAGCCTTAATCACGATGGCACAAAGCCATATTTAAATTGGCACATAGCCATTATCAGAATTTGTGGCAATGCCACCGGTCTACTCTTCTCTTCATTCAAGTTTCCCATCCCATGCAATATGTGTAACACCCCAAACCCGGTCAATACACCACGACCAAATTTGGTATGTTATAGGGAAAAATGTATTTGAGAGGTTTAGGTTTCCGTTTAAAAGTTTGATAAAATCATCTTGCTAAATTTTGTACTTGAAGAAAATCTTGAGGTTGACTGATTGAAAATCGATGATGCATTTGAAAACCCAAAAATTTAAAAAAAACTTAATCAGTTATGTAAGTAAAACAAGTTTATCTCGTTTAGAAATTCAAGTAATCCTTGTTATTGCTTAAAAACATTTTTTTTTGACTTTGTACGAGAATGCATTCAAGTTGGAGAACATTTGAGTTTCGTTTATCTTAAATTACGGTGTGATACCCGATGGTAAAGTTTAAAACATATCGCTTGTAGTTTGAAAACCTTATCTTTACAAATTTTAGCCAAATTTTAACCCAATTAGTTATTAAGGCATACTTGAAATCCAATCCACGCATATAAATAATAAAACATAAGTTTAAAAAGGCCTTTTTACAATCCAAATAAAACAAATGAAAAACCAGTCAAATAAAGTACCAAGTTTAAATCAATGCAACTCTGAATTTATCCATGGCATGGGCACCTCGAGTCCATCCTGGCTCCATGTTCGTGATCTATGTGTCACCTGAAATGATAAGGAAGAAGGTGAGTCACAAGACTCAGTGCATAAATCCCTCTCCTGGTATATGCAACATGCTAACACACATCATAACAAAGCAATACAATTAATGCACCCGATCCTAACCATCCATAACACCTTTTCTACCCCGTGTGGTACCAAACCACTGGTGGTGCCAAACCACTGGTGACCCAAAGTCACGATATCCATAGATGTGGTGCCAAACCACTGGTGACCCAAAGTCACGAAGATCCATTTGTGGGGCCAACCCACGTGTGATACCAAATCACTAGCGACAATCCCAGATCTCGAAGTGGGGCCAACCCACGTGGCGTTAACCATAGGGACGAGTCGCTATGAGGTGCCAAACCTCCGTGTCCCAAAGACACAAGTGTGATACCAAATCACCGGTGACCGCATCCACGGTTAAGATGATGGGGCCAACCCATCGTGTGATACCAAATCACTAGCGTCAATCCCGTATAATCAACCGTAGGGCCAACCCACTGTGGTGCTAAGCCACTGGGACGAGACGCAGAGGTGCCAAACCTCTGTGACCAAAAGTCACAATAATCAATCTGTGGTACCAAACCACTGGAGGTGCCAAACCTCTGGTGTCCCAAAAACACGGATATCATATCCCCCTCCTCTCATATCACCCAATAACATATCATACTAATGCAAATCGTGCAATCATGCTATCATGCTCACATGCTTAATATGGCATCTCAAAATACACACACCATAAATTATGATATCACATATCATCACAGATCTCGTAATGAAACGGACTTACCCGAATCCGTATCCATACCTCATTAGGTATAATATCAGTCACCCATACTGTTTCACTTACACAATCAGGTTATTAACATATTACTCAGTAAAAAGGTGTGTTAGTTTACACACCTGATAGAACGCACGCTTAATCCCAAAGAACCGGTTGAAACCCCTCGATTATCTTGCTCCTAAAATCGGCCAAACACAAGATTAGTCACTTATAACTTTCGGCCAAAACAAATAAACCAAAAGGGTTTGCGTTAAACCTTTACCTCGTAAATGGTTTGGTTTCCTACCAAACCCGAACCAACAATGGCTCCTTCTAATAATTGGCCTCCCCCTAAAACAAAAACCATTAGTCTCATAAGTCTTTGGCTTAACAACTCTAAAGAAAACCATTAAAGTAACCTCTTACCACCACTTACCCAACGATTATCAGAGAAGGAAGGCTCTTCTTGCTTGCTTCCAAAATCCAAAGGCCCTATACGAAAATGATTACCAAAACCAAAAGTTAACTCCTTTCAACAAATGCCGAAATCGGCCCTTAAACACACCCAAAATCGACAAAGCATAAGAGAGGGGAGAAATGGCCGTTCGGCCAAACACTTACCTCTTACTATACCAATTGAAACAAGAATCCAACAAGGTCAACCCTCCTCTGATATACGGCAATAAAGAAACTATTAGGAGAGAAAAGGTTCGGCTAACACCCTTAACAAAAGGAGAAAAATTTTGGCTTCACACAAAGGAAGGTTCGGCTAGAGTCTTTGAAGTACCAAGCAAAAGAAATATGGTTCAAAAGGAGAAAAGAAATCGGTAAAGGTTGAAGAAAGATTCGGCTAAGAGGTTTTTGGAAAAGAAAGGCAATCAAAATGAAAAGAGGGAGGGTGTTTTCGGTTTAAAGAAAAAGAAAATGGAGGATGGTGTTTTTGGAGAATGGAGTTTCGGCAAGAAGATATTGAGAGAAGAAAAGAGAATATGAGAGGGAGAGAAGCTAGTTTCGGCTCCATAGTAATGGAGAAAGCAAATGGAGAATGTAAGTTTCGGCACTAGCTTTAAGAGAAAGGAAAATACTAGTTTCGGTTTACCAAGAACATCAAAAGAAAAACAAAAGAAATTTCACAAGGGTAAGCTTTAGACCTTGATTTCCAAAAGAATAAATAAGAAAAAAACTTTTGCTTGACACCAAAAGTGATCGAAAAAGAAAATGCCCCAAATTGCCAAATGAATTTCGACATATCACTCCCCACTACACCTACCAATCGCCACTCCCCAAAATCTCTCAAAATTCTCCTCCACTCCCCAAACACTCCAAGCCACCCATTCAAACTAGTTTGAACTAGTCTCCCTCCTAACTTCACTCTTTACCCACCATTTGAAATTTTGACTTGGTCCAAGGCAGAGTTTGAACTACCTACAACTCCTCCCCTCCATGCCGTCAAAATAGAAACCAAAATGGAGCACTCTGCAGCTTGAACACAGGGCCTCCTCCCTCCTGCAAGTGACGCCAATCCAAGCTCTTAGTGGCGCCTTGCTTGCCACTCCACCAGCTTATTTGTTATGTTAAAATTCACTTAAAGATATTTATAAACCCCAGCTCCTTCAGCTCCGCCCACCTAAGCCTAACAACAAAAATTTTCCCTACCATTCAGGCTTACACCTAGCTTATAACTAAGCCCCAACAACATCAAAACACAACAACATTGTAATATCCCGGGTTAGGGGCTATTTTATTTTTGGCTTTGCTGCATGTGCTTGATGTGCTATGTTGTTATTTCGATGTTGTTGGGGCTCAGTTATAAGCTAGGTGTAAGCTCGAGTGGTAGGAAAAATTTTTGTTTTTGGGCTTTATGTGATAGGGGTTGAAGGAGTGGGTCTTATGTATTTTACTTGGTGAATTGTTGCACAAGTGATGAGCTAGCAAAGTGGCAAGGCATGCGCCACTTAGAGCTTGTGTGTGACGTCAAGTGCAAGAGAGGATGTCCCGGTTCAAGTGCTAAAATCCCTATTTTTGCATCCATTTTGACGGCATAGAGGGGAGGAGTTGTGGCGATTCAACTCCGCCTGGACCATGTCAAACTTCAAACAATGGGTGGAGAGTGAAAGTAGGAGGGAGACTAGTTCAACTAGTTTGAATTGGTGGCTTGGGAGTGTTTGGGGGGAATTTGGCCGACTGTTGGAGAGGTTTTGGGGGAGTGGCCGGTTGGTAAGTGTTGGGGAGTAGTGTGCCGAATGGCCATTTTGACATTTTGGTACATTTTCGGTCAAAGAGTGGTAAGCAAAAGCTCTCTTCACTTGCAAATAGCCTAAGCCGAAAAACCCTTCCATTTTGCTTCTTGAAACCGAAACCCCAAGCAACTTTATTTGCCAAACTTTGCACTTTTTTCTACATTTTGTGTTGCCAATCAAATGCCCCATTCGCTTTCTCCATTTCTTCTTCATTCAAACCGAAAGCTTCAACAACCATACCCTTGCCGATTTTGCCTTGTTTTTTCTTCTCTTTTTTCATTTGAACAAAGCCGAACCTAGCATCCCACTTTCATCTCTTTCTTCTTTTGAAACCTTGATAGCCAGAAGTCTCCCCAAAGCTTTCTTCTCCATTTCCTTCTCTTTTTTAAGAAAAACCGAAGGTGCTTCTCTACTTCTTCTCTTTCTATTTCGATTCCTAGCCGAATATCAATTCATTTCTTCTCATCTATACTCTCTTTTCTTTTCACACAAAGCTGAAAGTAGGAGTGTTAACATCTAGTCCGAATCTTTTTTCTCTCCTAGTGGTGTTTTGTTGGTCGAATATTGGTTGTTGTTGGGTGCTTGTTTCAATCGGCTGGTAGTGGGTAAGAGCTTGGTCAAATGGCCATTTTCCCTCTCTCTCGTTCTTATATATTGTGGTTTAGATAAGGGCTGATTTTGTTATTAATTGAAGGGTATTAATCTATTGTGTAAACCAATTTTATTATAGGACATCCGGAGTTAGGAACAATTGAGAGGAGCCTTATTTCTCGGTTAAGCAATCGGTAAGTGGTGGTAATAGTGGTTTCTTTTAGACTATTCATTTAGTCTTCGTTAAGTCAAGCTGTTAAGGGATTAACCATTTTCTTTCTAGGGTGAGGCTGATTGTCGAAAGAACCATTGTTGGTTCCGAATTTGGTAGAAAACCAAATCAAGTTTAAGGTAAGGGTTAATCGATATACCCTTTGGTTTAAATGGTTATGGCCGAATGGTTTAAGTGATTAACCCATGGTTGGCCGATTATTTTTAGGAGCAAGAGGATTGAGGGTTTCAGATCGGGTTCTTTGAGATTAAGACTTGCGATATACCAGGTGTGTAAGCTAACACACTGATTTCTTAGTAATAAGTTAATAACCTGTGTTGTAACAAGTGAAACAGTGATGATTGTCATGATACCCGATAGGGTATGTTCACGAATTCGGGTAAGTCCGTAGCATTACGAGTTCTATTGTTGATATGTCTAATATGATGATCCATGATATATGTGCTATAAGATGCAATATTGGACATGTTGGCATGAATTACATGATTTGCATATTGTACATGAGTCGAGATGACATGTATGGGTAATATGAGAGGAGGGAGTATGATATCCGTGTCTTTGGGACACTGTGTCTTTGGGACACGGAGGTTCGGCACCTCCGGTGGTTTGGTGCCACAAATGATATTTTGTGACTTTGGGTCACGGAGGTTTGGCACCTCGGCGCCTCGCGTCGTTGGCTTAGCACCACGGTGGGTTGGCCCCACAGCTTGATTATACTGAGATTGATGCCAAGTGATTTGGTATCACACGATGGGTTGGCCCCATCATCGAATTTAGGATCAAGGTCACCAGTGATTTGGTATCACACTGTGTCTTTGGGACACGGAGGTTTGGCACCTCATTGCGACTCGCCCTTGTGGTTTGACACCACCGTGCGTTAGCCCCACTTATGAGATACGGGATTGTCGCTAGTGATTTGGTATCACACGATGGGTTGGCCCCATCATTGGATTATTCGTGACTTCGGGTCACCAGGGGTTTGGCACCACATTATGGATATCGTGACTTTGGGCCACCAGTGGTTTGGCACCACCATTGGTTTGGTACCACACGGGTAGAAAAGGTGTAATGGATGGTTAGGAGCGGTGCATTAATTGTATTGCTTTGCTATGATGTGTGTTAGCATGTTGTATTACTCGGAGGGGATTTATACACCAGTCTTGCGACTCACTCTCTCCTTTGACATTTTAGGTGACACTTAGACGGACATGGAGCCGGATGGACTCGAGGTGCTCATGCTGCGTGCTTAAATAAGGATTTGCTCGGACTTTTATAAAATTTGGTACTTAAGCTTATTTATTACTATTTGGTTTTATTTTGGTTTGTAAATGGCCTTTTAAAATTATGTTTTGCTATGTCTATGTTTAAAATAGGTTTTGATATGCCTTAATAAATTAATTGGGTAAGATTTGCTAAAACTTGGAAAGACAACGATTTCAAACCTACAAAGGCGATATTTTAAAACTATATCATCGGGTATCACACTAAGATTTGGAATAAAGGGGACTCAAATGCTTTTCTAACTTAAACTCGATTTTCTACTAAGTCAAAATGTTCTAGTAATAATCAGAACGACTTGAATTTCTAAATGAAATAAACGCGTTTTTTTACTTCATAACCGATTAAGTTTTCAAAATTCCTGAGTTTTCAAACAAAACATCAGTTCTCAAACAATCATACCCAAGATTTCTACAAGTATGAAATTTACCAAAGGGTTTTATCAAACTTTTAAATGGTAACTTATCTTCACCAAAATACGATTTCTCCCTGTAACATACCGGATTCGGTCGTGGTGTATTGACCGGGTTTGGGGTGTTACAATTGTGGTATCAGAGCTAAGTTCAAAGGTTTTGTGGGCCTAAGGCCCAAAATGTTTTCAAAAGTCTGTTTTAAGTGTTATGTTTTAAAAAGTATGGTGTGAATGGCATGGCACCGAGTCTCCCAAGACCAATCCGCCTAGGTAAGTACCCCTTACTATTGTTTGAGATAATGATATTGATGAGATGTGATTGGATGGCTAGTGATAGTAAGACTACTTTAGAAATTGAAAGTGATAGGACTCAGTGGACTCGTGAAAACAAAGCTTCTTTAATATTCATAAGACTTTACTTTTAAACAGTGGAATAATTACTGATGCATAAAATTCTTTAAATTAGACGAGATTTAGTCATGAGTACCCGAGGTGGACGTGGTCATTGACGAGGCCGTGATAGGATGCAGCTTTCAACCCATAGGATCTGGTCAAGGGTCGAAAATGAGATCTGGGTTCCACCACCACCGGAGGTGGTGAGTTTCGAATGATGGGGATGACGCAATGTCACAAAGCGATCTTTGAAGTTCGGAGAGGGTAGTTAGAGTAGGTGGAGCGCAGGAGCTAGAAATACATTCGGGCGCGGCTTGTCTTCGGGGTGTCTCGGGTGTTGCTCCTAGCACTGCTGAATATTGGCTGGAAGCGATAGAGCGGATCATGGACGATCTAGACCTAACTGCTGAAGAAAAGTTAAAGGGGATAGTATCACTTCTCCGAGATGAGTCATACCAGTGGTGGCTCACAGTTGGGACGGTATTGCAATGGAAGATCGACTTGGGATTATTTCGAGTTCGCTTATCGTAAAAAGTGCGTTGGAGCTAACTACATTAATGAGCAACAAAAGCATTTCGAGGTTAGTTCGGGGAGTAACTCGTAGCCAGTCTGAGGCGAGTTTACGAGGCGAGTCGGTATGCGGGGTATGGTGGCTCTTGAACATGAGAGGTGTGTTCGTTTGAGGATGGCTCGAGATGAATTAAGGTTGTTGATTGCGCCCATGAGGCGTGAATTTGCTTGTTACGGTTGAAAAGGTGAAGGTAGTCGAGGTATTAAAGAGTCTGTGAGGCAAGGCATGGATAGGAACCGACACAAGAGGAGTTTTGGGTCTTCTAGGTAGTCAGGTAATCCACAGAAAAGGGCTAGACCGAGTGGGCCGTCGGTCTGGTAGGTTTGTTGCTGCTAGGTAGGGACCGCCATGATGTAACAGATTAGGGAAAGCTCATTGGAGAGGATGTTGGACCTGGTGGAAAAATTCGTTTTGAGTGTGGCTCGTTGGACCACCATGTGAGGACCTGTCAAGCAAGTTGGCTAGGATTCAGTCCGAGAGTCGTGGCTGTACTCAAGATCAGAATAACGGACCACCACCGCAGAGGGCTTAGATAATGGCAGAGGAGGTAATGGTTCAGTCTGGGCCGTGGAGCAAGGCGAGGTGTGAGTAATCTTTGAGGCCAGACGGTAGGGCTAGTGTATCTGACAGTGAGAGGAGGGCGACACACCAAACGTCATAACGGTACTTTTTAATCTTTGGTTCTCTATTTACTGCTTTGATTGATGTGGGTTCGGCGCATTCATATGTTGCAAATAGCATAGTGAAGACCATGGATTTAGACTCGAGATATCTTCTAGCGGATGACCGTAATAAGCCCTTTAGGTCACTCAGAGTTGTAGATAATTTGTATAGAGATGTACCTCTAGAACTCCAAGGGTAGTGTTCGTGGTCGATCCGATGGAGCTGCCGCTTGGGAAGTTCGATCGATTCTCGGGATGGACCGGCTGGTTAAGTACCGTGCAAAGTTGGATTCTTGTGACTAAGCGCATGGTTCTCGAAACGGTTTAAGGGTGATGAGGTAGTTCTCGATCGGTAATAGGAGAAATTATCATCCAATGTGGTATCTCCCAAAGGCCAGAAGATGGTCGAAGAAGAATTTGTAAGCATATGTGGTTCATGTGTATGCCTTGGAGGCTAAAGAGTCTGCTTGGAGGAGCAGTTGAAGCGATTAGGGAATTTGTTGATGTGTTTCTGAGGAGCTTTCGGTTTGCCACGGATCGTGAGGTAGAGTTCGGGATAGACCTCACATTGCAGGCGCACAAGATCTATTACTCCGTCATGGATGGCGCCTAAAGAGTTAGTGGAGCTTAAGGCTCGGATCCGAGAATTATTGGACCGAGGCTTTATCGGGCCAAGTGTTTCGCCTTGGGGGCCTTGGGTACTTTTGTCACGAAGAAAGACGGTACTATCGCGGATGTGTATAGACTACCGCCAACTGAATAAGCTAACGATCAAAAACAAGTATCCGCTGCCTCGGATAGATAACTTGTTTGATCAGCTGAAGGGTGCGTCGATTTTCTCAAAAATTGATTTAAGGCCTGGGTATCACCAGTTAAAGGTGAAGGAGGCGGATATCTGCAAGACAGCATTTCGTACTCGGTATGGGCACTTTGAGTTCTTAGTTATGCCGTTTGGGTTGACTAATGCGCCGGCAGCCTTCATGGACATGATGAATAAGGTGTTCCAGCAGTATTTAGATCAATTCGTTGTGGTTTTTATCGACGACATCTTGGTATATTCAAGGACTGAGGAGGAGCATGATGCGCATTTACGGGTGGTATTGCAGATTCTGAGGGAGAAACAGCTTTATGCGAAGTTTAGTAAATGCGAGTTCTAGCTTAAGAAGGTGACGTTCTTGGGTCATGTAGTATCGGCTGAGAGTATTAGAGTGGATCCTCGAAGATTAAAGCGATTTTGGATTGGAAGCCACCTAGGTCGATGGTGAGATTGAAGTTTTACGGGTTTGGAGGATACTACCAAGGTTTGTAGAGGGTTTTCGTTGATCGTAGCACCGATGACCAAATTATTAAGAAAAGGGTTCCGTTCATTTGGGTGAGAAGCGGCGGAGAGCTTCGACAAGTTGAAAAAAGATTTTGATGAAGCTCAGTCCTAATTCAACTTTGAGGTGGTAAGGAATTCACGGTGTCTTCGCGATGCATCATATCTGAGTTTGGGTTGTGTCTTGATCACGAGAAGGAAGGTTGTGGCTTACGATCTCTCGGCGGTGAGGCCACATGAGGCAAATTATCCAACGCGATCCGGAGTTAGCGGTCGTAGTCTTTGCCTTGAAGATATGGAGGCATTACTTATGCGGAGAGAGATCGATGGTCTACACGGATCATAAGAGCACGAAGTACCTTGACTCGAAAAGACTTAAATCGAGATGGCGTAGATGGATTGAGTTCTTTGAAAGACTCGATTGCTCCATTGAGTATCATCCGGGCAAGGCTAACGTTGTGGCGGATGCATTGAGCCGTAAGGTTGTTTGGATCTAAGGCGATGTTTGCCCACTTGAGTTTGTATGACGACGGAGTATTCGGGCAGAGTTGCGAGTTAAGCCTACTTGGGTTGAAGCGGATCGGAGAAAAACAGTTGATGGATGAGGTTTTGAGTCGCGAGAGGACACAAGTGCGTAATGATGGTTTGGAGGGTTCTGATTTGTCCGGTGATGGAGTCTTTGTATTTTTGGGGAGAGCTTGTATGCCGGGGATCTTGAGTTAAGGCAAAAGATTCTTCAGGATGCACATAGCAATTTCACGCTTATGCATCCCAGAGGTAGCAAAATGTCTAAGGATCTCGGAGAACGATTACGGTGGCGGGTGCGAAAAAGAAGTAGCAGAGTTTATAGGGAAGTGTCGACATGTCGGCCAGAGTCAAGGCTGAGCATCGGTTGCTTGACCGGTGAAGATTCCACAAAGGAAGTGGGAAAGGATAACTATGGATTTCGCAAGGATTACCTCTTACACCGAGCAAGAAGGATTCAGCTTTGGGTAATTGTGGATCATTCGACTAAATCACTCATTTTATTCCGTTGAGGGTGGATTACTCACTTAAGAGGTTGGCGGTTTGTGTGTGTCGAGATAGTGAGGCCTGACGGGTACCATGTCGATCATCTCGGATAGGGATCCCGATTCGTCAAGGTTCGAAAGCGTTGCATCGAGCTCTGGGTACGCGATTGATTTCAAACGACATTTCATCCATGATCGACAAGCGATCGGAAAAGGTTGTCAGATCTTGGAAGACATGTTACGAGGTTGTGTATTGGACTTGAGGGTAGTTGGGAGGAGTATCTACCGTTAGCGGAGTTCGCCTACAATAATAGTTACCAAGCAAGCATCAAGATGGCACCATATGAGGCGTTATGCGGTGAAGTGTCACTCACTTACTTGTTGGATGAGTTAAGTGAACGCCGCTTGTTGGGACGAGTTGGTTCTGTCGAGACCGAAGATAAGGTTAAGTTGATTCGGCTCGATTGAAGGAAGCTTCGGACGACTGAAGTCTATCTGCCGATCTTAAGCGAGAGATATTGAATTTCTTTGTGGGAGATCAAGTTTTTCCAAGGTCTCACCGTAGAAGAAAGTGTTAAGGTTCTAAGGAAAGGCAAGCTAAGTCCGAGGTTTATTGGGCCATATAAGGTCTTGAGAGAGTGGGACCATTGCATATCACCGAGTTGCCGGTGAGCTAAGTCGATTCACGATGTGTTCCACGTTTGATGCTTAGGCAATATCGTTCAGATCCATCGCATGTGGTAGCAGTGGGAGAGATTGAGGTAAACCTAGATTTGACCGTGGAGGAAGAGCCTGTACAGATTTTAGATCGGGATGTGAAGGTTCTGCGTAGGAAGTCTGTGCCTTTGGTTAAGGTTCTTTGGCGGAATCATGGCGTAGAAGAAGCTACGTGGGAACCCGAGGATATGATGAGACAGCAATACCCGCAACTCTTCTGATCAGGTAATTTCGAGGCCAAAATTATTTTTAAGGGGGGTAGAACTGTAATATCTCGGGTTAGGGGCTATTTTATTTTTGGGTTTGCTGCATGTGCTTGATGTGTTATGTTGTTATTTCGATGTTGTTGGGGCTCAGTTATAAGCTAGGTGTAAGCTCGAGTGGTAGGAAAAATTTTTGTTTTTGGGCTTTATGTGATAGGGGCTGAAGGAGCTGGGTCTTATGTATTTTATTTGGTGAATTGTTGCACAAGTGATGAGCTAGCAAAGTGGCAAGGCATCGCCACTTAGAGCTTGTGTGTGACGTCAAGTGCAAGGGAGGATGTCACAGGTTCAAGCCGTGAAAATCCCTATTTTTGCATCCATTTTGACGGCATGGAGGGGAGGAGTTGTGGCGGTTTGAACTACGCCTTGGACCAAGTCAAAACTTCAAACAATGGGTGGAGAGTGAAAGTAGGAGGAGACTAGTTCAACTAGTTTGAATTGGTGGCTTAGGAGTGTTTGGGGGAATTTGGCGGTTGTTGGAGAGGTTTTGGGGAGTGGCGGTTGGTAAGTGTTGGGAGTAGTGTGCGAATGGCCATTCGACATTTTGGTACATTTTCAATCAAAGAGTGGTAAGCAAAAGCTCTGCACTTGCAAATAGCCTAAGTAAAAACCCTTCCATTTTGCTTCTTGAAACCAAACCCCAAGCAACTTTATTTGCCAAACTTTGCACTTTTTTCTACATTTTGTGTTGCCAATCAAATGCCCCATTCGCTTTCTCCATTTCTTCTTCATTCAAACCGAAAGCTTCAACAATCATACCCTTGTCGATTTTGCCTTATTTTTTCTTCTCTTTCTTCATTTGAACAAAGCCGAACCTAGCATCCCACTTTCATCTCTTTCCTCTTTTGAAACCTTGATAGCCGGAAGTCTCCCCAAAGCTTTCTTCTCCATTTCCTTCTCTTTTCCAAGAAAAACTGAAGGTGCTTCTCTACTTCTTCTCTTTCCATTTCGATTCCTAGCTTAATATCAACCCATTTCTTCTCATCTATACTCTCTTTCTTTTCACACAAAGCCGAAAGTAGGAGTGTTAACATCTAGGCGAATCTTTCTTCTCTCCTAGTGGTGTTTTGTTGGCCGAATATTGGTTGTTGTTGGGTGCTTGTTTCAATCGACTGGTAGTGGGTAAGAGCTTGGTCGAATGGCCATTTTCCCTCTCTCTCATTCTTATATATTGTGGTTTAGATAAGGGCCGATTTTGTTATTGATTGAAGGGTATTAATCTATTGTGTAAACCAATTTTATTATAGGACATCCGGAGTTGGGAACAATTGAGAGGAGCCTTATTTCTCGGTTAAGCAATAGGTAAGTGGTGGTAAGAGTAGTTTCTTTTAGACTATTCATTTAGTCTTCGTTAAGTCAAGCTGTTAAGGGATTAACCATTTTCTTTCTAGGGTGAGGCCGATTGTCGGAAGAACCATTGTTGGTTCCGAATTTGGTAGAAAACCAAATCAAGTTTAAGGTAAGGGTTAATCGATATACCCTTTGGTTTAAATGGTTATGGCCGAATGGTTTAAGTGATTAACCCATGGTTGGCGATTGTTTTTTAGGAGCAAGAGGATTGAGGGTTTTAGATCGGGTTCTTTGAGATTAAGACTTGCGATATACCGGTGTGTAAGCTAACACAATCGATTTCTTAGTAATAAGTTAATAACTTTGTGTTGTAACAAGTGAAAGCGATGATGATTGTCATGATACCCGATAAGGTATGTTCACATTTGGGTAAGTCCGTAGCATTACGAGTTCTATTGTTGATACGTCTAATATGATGATCCATGATATATGTGCTATAAGATGCAATATTGGACATGTTGGCATGAATTACATGATTTGCATATTGTACATGAGTCGATTATGACATGTATGGGTAATATGAGAGGAGGGGAGTATGATATCCGTGTCTTTGGGACCTTTGTGTCTTTGGGACACTAGAGGTTCGGCACCTCTAGTGGTTTGGTACCTAAATGATATTTTGTGACATTGGGTCACCAAAGGTTTGGCACCTCGCCTCGTCGTCGGTGGCTTAGCACCACGGTGGGTTGGCCCCACGCTTGATTAGGCAGGATTGACACGGTGATTTGGTATCACACGATGGGTTGGCCCCATCATCGGATTTGTGATTGCGGTCACGGTGATTTAGTATCTGCTTGTGCCTTTGGGACACGGAGGTTTGGCACCTCATTGCGACTCGTCCACGTGGTTTGACACCACCGTGGGTTGGCCCCACTTATGAGATACGGATTGTCGCTAGTGATTTGGTATCACACGATGGGTTGGCCCCATAATTGGATTATTCGTGACTTGGGTCACCGGTGGTTTAGCACCACATTATAGATATCGTGACTTTGGGTCACCGATGGTTTAGGCGTAGAAAAGGTGTAATGGATGGTTAGGAGCAGGTGCATTAATTGTATTACTTTGCTATGATGTGTGTTAGCATGTTGTATTACCCTAGGGGATTTATACACCGAGTCTTCGACTCACTCTCTCCTTTGACATTTCGGTGACACTTAGACTTGCGGACATGGAGCAGGGATGGACTCAAGGTGCTCATGCCATGCTTAAATAAGGATTTTCTCGGACTTTTATAAAATTTGGTACTTAAGCTTATTTATTACTATTTGGTTTTATTTTGGTTTGTAAATGGCCTTTTAAAATTATGTTTTGCTATGTCTATGTTTAAAATAGGTTTTGATATGCCTTAATAAATTAATTGGGTAATATTTGCTAAAACTTGGAAAGACAACGATTTCAAAACTACAAAGGCGATATTTTAAAACTATACCATCGGGTATCACACTAAGATTTGGAATAAAGGGGACTCAAATGCTTTTCTAACTTAAACTCGATTTTCTACTAAGTCAAAATGTTCTAGTAATAATCAGAACGACTTGAATTTCTAAATGAAATAAACGCGTTTTTTTACTTCATAACCGATTAAGTTTTCAAAATTCCTGAGTTTTCAAACAAAACATCAGTTCTCAAACAATCATGCCCAAGATTTCTGTAAGTATGAAATTTACCAAAGGGTTTTATCAAACTTTTAAATGGTAACTTATCTTCACCAAAACACGATTTCTCCACAGTAACATACAGTTTGGTCGTGGTGTATTGACCGGGTTTGGGGTGTTACAAATATGATCAGACCAAACACATGCAAACCATGCCATAACAAAATAACCCCTAACCCGGGATATTACAGTTCTACCCCCCTTAAAATAATTTGGCCTCAAAATTACCTGATTAGAAGAGTTGCGGGTATTGCTGTCTTATCATATCCTCGGGTTCCCACGTAGCTTCTTCCACGCCATGATTCCGCCATAGTACCTTAACCAAAGGCACAGACTTCCCACGCGAACCTTCACATCCCGATCTAAAATCATGCGAGCTCTTCCTCCAAGGTCAAATCGGGTTTACCTCGATCTCTTCCACCGCCACCACGTGCGATGGATCTGGCGATGTCGCCGAGCATCGAAATGTGGAACACGTCATGAATCTGACTTAGCTCTGCTGGCAACTCAAGCTGATATGCTACTAGTCCCACTCGTCTCAGCACCTTATACGGCCCAATAAACCTCGGACTTAGCTTGCCTTTCCTTCCGAACCTTAACACTTTCTTCTGCGAGAGACCTTCAGAAAACTTGATCTCTCACAAGAAATTCAATATCTCTCGCTTAAGATCGGCATAAGACTTCGCCGATCCAAGCTTCTTTAATCGAGCTCAGTATTAACTTAACCTTGTCTTGGTCTCGGAAACTAGCTCGGTCCCAACAAGCGGCGTTCACCCAACTCGATCCGGCCGTAGGTGAGCAACACTTCCTACCATACAACGCCTCATAAGGTGTCATCTTGATGCTTGCTTGGTAACTATTGTTATAGGCGAACTCAGCTAATGGTAGAAACTCCTCCCGACTACCCCTGAAGTCCAGAACACAACCTCGCAACATGTCTTCCAAGATCTGTATAACCTTTTTTTGCCTGTCGATTGCGGGTGAAATCTCAGTCTTTGAAATCCAACCGTGTACCCAGAGCCTGATGCAATGCTTTCCAGAACCTTGACGTAAATCTGGGATCCCTATCCGAGATGATCGATACTGGCACACCATGCAGCCTCACTATCTCTGACACATATAGCTTCGCCAACCTCTGAAGTGAGTAATCCACCCTCACCGGGATAAAGTGAGCTGATTTAGTCAGTCGATCCATAATTACCCAAACTGAATCCTTCTTGCTAGGCGTAAGAGGTAATCCACTGACGAAATCCATAGTTATCCTTTCCCACTTCCACTATGGAATCTTCATTGGTGAATCAACCACGACGACAAATCGATGCTTAGCTTTGACTGGCGACGTGTCAAGCACTTCCCCACAAACTCGTCACTTCCTCTTGGGACTGCCACTAGAATCGCTCTCGAGATCCCTATACATTTTGCTACCTCTAGGATGCATAACGTAGGGTCATTGCTATGTCGTCTGAAGAATCTTCGCTTAACTCGGTATCCTCGGCATACAAGCTCTCCCCGAAACACAAAGACTCCATCACTAGACAAATCAGAACCCTCCAAACCATCATTACGCACTTGTTCTGCGCCTCAAAACCTCATCCATCAACTATTTTTCCTGATCCGCTCAACCCAAGTAGGCAACTTGTAGCTCGCTGAATACTTTCGTCGTCGTACAAACTCAAATGGGCAAACATCGCTCTTAAGTCCGAAACAACCTTACGGCTCAACGCGTCTTCCACTACGTTAGCCTTGCCCTGATGATACTCAATCGAACAGTCGTAGTCTTTTAGCAACTCAATCCATCTGTGCTGCCTCAGATTCAAATCTTTCTGAGTCAAAAGGTATTTCAAACTCTTATGATCTGTGTAGACTATCGATCTCTCTCCGTACAAGTAATGTCTCCAAATCTTCAAAGCGAAAACTACAGCCGCTAACTCCAGATCGTACATTGGATAATTGACCTCATGTGGCCTCAGCTGCCGAGATGCGTAAGCCACAACCTTTTCTTCCTGCATCAGCACACAACCCAAACCCATATGTGATGCATCGCAATAAACTCTGAATTCCTTTCCTGCCTCAGGTTGAATTAGAACTGGAGCCTCAGTCAAAATCTTCTTGAACTTGTCGAAGCTCTCCTGCTGCTTCTCAGTCCAAATAAACGGAATCCCTTTTCTTAACAATTTGGTCATCGATGCTGCGATCAACGAAAATCCCTCTACAAATCTTCGGTAGTATCCTGCCAAACCCAAAAACTCCGAATCTCAGCTACTGACCTAGGCGGCTTCCAATCCAAAACTGCCTCAATCTTTCGAGGATCCACTCTAATCCCCTCAGCCGATACTACATGACCCAAGAACGTCACCTCTCTAAGCCAAAACTCGCATTTACTAAACTTTGCATAAAGCTATTTCTCCCTCAGAATCTGCAATACCACCCGCAAATGCGCATCATGCTCCTCCTCCGTCCTTGAATATACCAAGATGCCATCGATAAAAACCACTACGAACTGATCCAAATACTGCTTTGGAACACCCTATTCATCATATCCATGAATGCTGCCGGCAGCGTTAGTCAACCCAAACGGCATTACTAAGAATTCATAGTGCCCATACCGAGTATGAAATGTCGTCTTGTAGATATCCGCCTCCTTCACCTTTAACTGGTGGTATCCAGACCTTAAATCGATCTTTGAGAATATCGACGCACCCTTGATCTGATCAAACAAGTCATCTATCCGGCGGCGGATACTTATTTTGATCGTCGACTTATTCAATTGGTGGTATTCTATACACATCCGCATAGTACCGTCTTTCTTCTTAACAAAAGTACCGGTGCTCCCAAGGTGAAACACTTGGCACGATAAAGCCTCGGTCCAACAACTCCCGGATCTGAGCCTTAAGCTCTACTAACTCTTTAGGCGCCATCCTATCACGGAGCAAAAGACAACGCGCGATTCCGGTAATAGATCTATCCCGAACTCTACCTCACGATCGGTGGCAAACCCGAAAGCTCCTCAGGAAACACATCAACAAATTCCCTAACTATTCGGACCTCCCCCACAGTAGACTCTTTAGCCTCCAAGGCACACACATGAACCACATATGCTTCACACCCTTCGACCATCTTCTTGGCTTTCAGGCGGACACCACGTTGGACAAGTAATTTCTTCTATTACCGATCAGGACTACCTCATCACCCTTAGTTTTTTTTTAGAACCATGCGCTTAGCGCAAATCCAACCGCTGGTACTTAACCACCATCCATCCAGAGAATCGGATCGAACTCCCAAGCGGCGGTTCCATCGGATCGACCACAAACACTACCCTTGGAGTTCCATAGGTACATCTCTATCTGACTTATCTACAACTACTGAGTGACCTAGAGGGCTTATTACGGTCATCCGCCTAGAAGATATCTCGAGTCTAGATCCATGGTCTTCACTATGCTACTACTAAACATATGAATGTGTTGAACCCACATCAATCAAAGCAGTAAATGGAGAGCCAAAGATTAAAAATGTACCGGTTATGACGTCCGGTGCGTCGCCCTCCTCTCGACACCTCGCTGCATACACTAGCCCCGGCTGTCTGGCCTCAGAACTACCTACACCTCTGCCCGGTGCTCCACGGCCCCAACCAGAACCATTACCTACCCTGCCATTACCTCGGCCCCTCTGCAGTGGTGGTCTATTATTCCTGAACTGAGTACGGCCCTGACTCTCGGACTGAATCCTAGCCAACTTACGCGAACAGTCCCTCACACGGTGGTCCAGCGAGCCACACTCAAAACATCCTCTACCACCAGTCCAACATCCTCCCCAATGTGCTTTCCCACAACGGTTACACTGCGGCGGTCCCTGACTAGCAGCAACAAACCTACCAGACTGATTTGGCCCACTCGGTCTAGCCCTTTTCTGAGGATTACCTGATGACTCAGAAGACCCAAAATTCCTCTTATGTCGGTTCTTATCCATGCCTTGCCTCACAGACTCCTTAATACCCTCGACTACCTTCGCCTTTTCAAACAGGACATCAAATTCATGCTCCTACTGAGGAGCAATCAGCAACCTTAATTCATCTCGCAGGCCATCCTCAAAACGAACACACCTCTCGTGTTCAGTAGCCACCATACCCCTAGCATACCGAGCGAGCGAGGAACTCGCGCCTCGTACTCGACGATTTACTCCCTGAACTAACCTCGAAATGCTTTTCGTTGCTCATTAATGTAGTTAACTCCAACGTACTTTTTACGATAAGTAGCCTCGAAATAGTCCCAAGTCGATCTTCATTGCGGTATTGTCCGAATCGTGAGCCACCATCGGTATGACTCATCTCGGATAAGTGATACTATCCCTTTAACTTCTCTTGATCGAGTCCAGATCGTCCATGATCCGCTCTGTCGCTTCCAGCCAATATTCAGCGATCTTGGAACAACACCAGAGACACCTCAGAATACCTCAGCCCCGTTTGCCCGAAGTCGCTCAGGCACAAATTTTCTAGCTCCTGCGCCTCCACCTACTCCGACTACCCTTTCCGGAACCCGCAGCATCGCTTTGTGACCTGCGTCGTCCCGATCATTCACGAAACTCACCACCTCTAGCTAGTGGCGATGCAGGTATCTCATTCTTTGACCCCCGACGGAACCTACGGGTTCGAAGCATCATCCTACCTCGACCACGTCTACGACCATGTCCACCTCTTGTACTCATGACTAAAATCTTATCTGATTTAAAGAATTTTATGCATCAGTAATTATTCCACTGTTTAAAAGTAAAGTCTTATGATTATTAAAGAAGCTTGTTTTCGCAAGTCCACAGAGTCCTATCAATTTTAGTTTCTAAGGTAATCCACTATTGCTAGTCATCCACTCACATCAACATCAAAATCACAAGCAATAGTAAGGGTACTTACAGGCGGTGGTGCTGGGAGACTCGGTGCCATGCCCTTCAAACCATATTCTTTAAAGCCAAAACACTTTAAAAACCAGAATTTAAAACATTTTGGGCCTCGGGCCCACAGTAGAAACCTTTGAACTTGGCTCGATACCACAATTGTAACACCTAAACCGGTCAATACACCACGAATCAATCGGTATGTTACAGGAAAAATGTATTTGAGAGGTTTAGGTTTCCATTTAAAAGTTTGATAAAATCATCTTGCTAAATTTTGTACTTGAAGAAAATCTTGAGGTTGGTGATTTAAAATCGATGATGCATTTAAAAACCGAAAATTTAAAAAACTTAATCGCTTATGTAAGTAAAACAAGTTTATCTCGTTTAGAAATTCAAGTAATCCTTGTTGTTGCCTAAAAATATTTTTTTTTTGACTTAGTACGAGAATGCATTCAAGTTGGAGAACATTTGAGTTTCGTTTATCTTAAATTATGGTGTGATACCCGATGGTAAAGTTTAAAACATATAAACTTGTAGTTTGAAAACCTTATCTTTACAAATTTTAGCCAAATTTTAACCCAATTAGTTATTATGGCATACTTGAAATCCAATCCACGCATATAAATAATAAAACATAAGTTTAAAAAGGCCTTTTTACAATCCAAATAAAACAAATGAAAAACCAGTCAAATAAAGTACCAAGTTTAAATCAATGCAACTCTGAATTTATCCATGGCATGGGCACCTCGAGTTCATCCTGGCTCCATGTCCACGATCTATGTGTCACCTGAAATGATAAGGAAGAAGGTGAGTCGCAAGACTCAGTGCATAAATCCCTCTCCTGGTATATGCAACATTCTAACACACATCATAACAAAGTAATACAATTAATGCACCCGATCCTAACCATCCATAACACCTTTTCTACCTTGTGTGGTACCAAACCACTGGTGGTACCAAACCACTGGTGACCCAAAGTCACGATATCCATAGATGTGGTGCCAAACCACTGGTGACCCAAAGTCACGAAAGATCCATTTGTGGGGCCAACCCACGTGTGATACCAAATCAATGGCGACAATCCCATATCTCGAAAGTGGGGCCAACCCACGGTGGCGTTAACCACAGGGACGAGTCGCTATGAGGTGCCAAACCTCTGGTCTCCCAAAGATACAAGTGTGATACCAAATCACTGGTGACCGCAGTCACGGTTAAGATGATGGGCCAACCCATTGTGTGATACCAAATCACTAGCGTCAATCTCGTATAATCAATCGAGGGCCAACCCAATTTGTGGTGCTAAGCCACCGGGGCCGAGATCGGAGGTGCCAAACCTCCGTGACCCAAAGTCACAATAATCAATCAGTAGTACCAAACCACCGGAGGTGCCAAACCTCTGGTGTCCCAAAGACACGGATATCATATCCCCCTCCTCTCATATCACCCAATAACATATCATACTAATGCAAATCGTGCAATCATGCTATCATGCTCACATGCTTAATATGGCATCTCAAAATACACACACCATAAATTATGATATCACATATCATCACAGATCTCGTAATAAACGGACTTACGAATCAGTATCCATACCTCATTAGGTATAATATTAGTCACCCATACTGTTTCACTTACACAATCAGGTTATTAGCATATTACTCAGAAAAAAGGTGTGTTAGTTTACACACCTGATAGAACGCACGCTTAATCCCAAAGAACCGGTTTAAACCCTCGATTATCTTGCTCCTAAAATCGGCTAAACACAAGATTAGTCACTTATAACTTTCATTAAAACCAATAAACCAAAAGGGTTTGCGTTAAACCTTTACCTACGCAAATGGTTTGGTTTCCTACCAAACCGAACCAACAATGGTTTCTTCGATAATCGGCCTCCCCTAAAACACAAACCATTAGTCTCATAAGTCTTTGGCTTAACAACTCTAAAGAAAACCATTAAAGCAACCTCTTACCACCACTTACCCAACGATTATCAGAGAAGGAAGGCTCTTCTTGCTTGCTTCCGAAATCCAAAGGCCCTATACGAAAACGATTACCAAAACCAAAAGTTAACTCCTTTCAACAAATGTCGAAATCGGCCCTTAAACACACCAAAAATCGACAAAGCACAAGAGAGGGGAGAAATGGCCATTCGGCCAAACACTTACCTCTTACTAGACCGATTGAAACAAGAATCCAACAAGGTCAACCCTCCTCTGATATACGGTAATAAAGAAACTATTAGGAGAGAAAAGGTTCGGCTAACACCCTTAACAAAAGGAGAAAAGTTTCAGCTTCACACAAAGGAAGGTTCGGCTAGAGTCTTTGAAGTACCAAGCAAAAGAAATGTGGTTCAAAAGGAGAAAAGAAATCGGCAAAGGTTGAAGAAAGATTCGGCTAAGAGGTTTTTGGAAAAGAAAGGCAATCAAAATGAAAAGAGGGAGGGTGTTTTCGGTTTAAAGAAAAAGAAAATGGAGGATGGTGTTTTTGGAGAATGGAGTTTCGGCAAGAAGATATTGAGAGAAGAAAAGAGAGTATGAGAGGGAGAGAAGCTAGTTTCGGCTCAATAGCAATGGAGAAAGCAAATGGAGAATGTAAGTTTCGGCACTAGCTTTAAGAGAAAGGAAAATACTAGTTTCGGTTTACCAAGAACATCAAAAGAAAAACAAAAGAAATTTCAGCAAGGGTAAGCTTTAGACCTTCGATTTCCAAAAGAAAAAATAAGAAAAAGAAAACTTTTGCTTGACACCAAAAGTGACCGAAAAAGAAAATGCCCCAAATTGCCAAATGAATTTGAACTAGTTTGAACTAGTTTGAACTAGCTTTAGACCTACCAACCGGCCACTCCCCCCAAAATCTCTCAAAAATTCGGCCTCCACTCCCCAAACACTCCAAGCCACCCATTCAAACTAGTTTGAACTAGTCTCCCTCCTAACTTCACTCTCCACCCACCATTTGAACTTTTGACTTGGTCCAAGGTAGAGTTTGAACTGCCTACAACTCCTCCCCTCCATGCCGTCAAAATAGAAACCAAAATGGAGCACACTGCAGCTTGAACATAGGACCTCCTCCCTCCTGCAAGTGACGCCAATCCAAGCTCTTAGTGGTGCCTTGCTTGCCACTCCACCAGCTCATTTGTTATGCTAAAATTCACCTAAAGATATTTATAAACCCCAGCTCCTTCAGCTCCTCCCACCTAAGCCTAACAACAAAAATTTTCCCTACCACTCAGGCTTACACCTAGCTTATAACTAAGCCCCAACAACATCAAAACACAACAACATGATCAGACCAAACACATGCAAACCATGCCATAACAAAATAACCCTTAACCCGGGATATTACAATATGTAAATATGCAACATACATAGTAACTCATGACATTTACAGATACAAACAACAATCATTAATTCAGAGATTTATTACAAAATTTGGCCCATTATAACACTTTGCAAATCGGCCTATTACGGTAATCTATCAAATCGGCCCATTAAGGCATTTTCGTAATTCGGCCCATTAGAGGCATTTTTGTAATTCGGTAAGCTTACCCACTAAGAGTAATTCAGTAATCTTACCCACTAAGGGTATTTCAATAATTTTACAACCCCAGACTTAGCTACTAATTTGGGGCATAAAAATTTAAACTGTCCAACTGCGTCATACTAACTAAATTGACTATAACTTTAGTTAGAAATCTTGAAATCTAAATAGGTAAATTTTCCTTAAAACTAGACTCATATATCTTCTTACTACAATTATTCCAGAATTTTTTGGATTAACCGTTTAGTACAGCTTATTCATTAAAGCTTCCCCTGAATCACTGACCAACAATCCTGACCTCTCTTACCCTAAATTCAAATATCTCGCTGTACGATTTTCATACATTGCTCTCACTTGCTTCTATGGAAAATAGACTCACTAAGGAATCTGTACATATAAATTATAACTCATAATTCACTTTGTACAATTTTATAAGATTTTTCCAAGATAGATCAGGGAACCACAAAGTCAATCTAAACTAGTCTCACTAAAATTTAAAAATCTCTAAATATAATAATCCTTTGCTTGCTCTATTTCTTTCATATCAAAATAGACACAATAAGATTTTATTTGATATCTTATTCACTTTCAAATTCTATTTCTCATATTTTTCATGATTTTTCGAAATCACGTCACTGCAACTGACCAAAAACTATTTCATTGCAAAAATATGGTTACCACTATGAACCTACGCACGCCCGAGTGATCACAAATGCCGTTTTCCAGTTTCCTTTGGTATTTTGACCAAATCACAGAACATTTCATGTAAATTTTTAGAGAAGTGTGAGATTACACACCATTTCAAACATGTATTCAAAAGTACGGGATACACACCATGATTAGGAATCCCTAAAGAACCACTCTTCGTTGCCCGCTAAAAATAAAATCGATCAAAAGTTAGCCTCGATTTCATAAAGTTTCCAAAATCCCAAAAGTATTCACTCACAAGAGTCACTTACCACAATCGCGATCTTTCCCTACTAGATTCTAAGATCCGGCCTTGCACCTTGGCTATTGCAACGAGTCCCAATCAACTTTTGAAACCAAGGCTAAAGGAAAAATAAGTAGCAGCAAAGGATGGCTTGATTCGGCCTTCATCAAAAGAGAATAAGAGGAGTTTAAAATAACAACAAGTGGCTAGGTTTGGCTTAGCCAAGGGATGAGAGTTTCGGCTTAGCCAAGTCAAGAGAAGAAAAAAAAACAACATGAATAAGAAGAAAGAACCTTTACCTTAATAATAGGGATGAACCGAAATGAAAAACACGGTTTGGCACTAGTAGCAAGACAACAAAGAAGGATAGGTAGTTTCAATTTTCAAGAGAAGATGAGTGAAAAATAATTGGTCACAAAGGCTAGGTCTTTTCGGCAAGACAAGAAAGAAAAGAGAAAATGTCCACTATTGTCTTGAAGTTGCAGCAATGGGATGAGAAGTTGGAAGAATGAACACAAAGGATGCCAAAAGGAATTAAACCTAATAATCACCAAAACTATCAAAATGTTCCCATCAAAAACATCCCCCACGAAAAATGCCAACATGTTCCCTATTCCTTCCCTTTTCTTTTACTCCTTTCCATCCATTTTTCCTTACCATATTTCCTTAGCCACCTTGCCAAAATTTAAAAGTCCACCTTACCAAAAATACACCCATGGCCGACACTTAGGGAAGGAATACAAAAAAAAGTCAAATTTTTGTACCAAGAAGGATTCGAACCTCTTCCCTTAAAGCCTTTCATGTGACACAACATCCTCTTTACCAAATTCTCATTTATGCAAGCAAATTGCTCTCCTATTTCCATAATCTTTGATGCCACTTACTATTTCTCCTAAACAGGCTTTAAACATCAAATTTTTCTATAGCCTAACTTGAACCCAAAACTTCCTACAAACCTCGTAACTTTCCAAAATCACCTTCCTAATAAGTCCAACTTGAAATAATCCAGTTCTCTTGTTCTCAAAATTTTAAAACGTTTCTACGCTCAAGGCCCAATGGGCCCAATCCTACTAGGCCTAATTTAGGGATGTTACACCTCCAGCACTCACCCGGATGACGCCTTCCGCAATAATCACAAGCTGGAAAGTTTGGACGTGCCTTGACACGCTTCACAGAACGAGATTGCGACCCTGAAGAACCGCGATCCTTTTTCTTCTTATAGTCTACGCACTCCTGTCAAAGTGCCTCACTGATTTCTTTAACCTCCTCTAAAACCTCCCTAACTAACTGAGTCACCTCATCAACTCCGGCTTGGTCATAAAATCCTGTCTCAGCCACTGGCGATGCTGGTGCCTTCCTTTCAAGCCTAATCCCCAATGTCGAGGGTCCAGCCTTAGCACCCCGGCCTCTACCACAGCCACTGTACCTCGTCCATGTCCTCTAGCGCTCATGTTTGCTAAATCAAGTTAATCTTATTAAGAGTCTTATGAATCATTATACTATTCAATGTTTATTAAACAATGTCTTATGGAGTATAAGAAGTAAAGCCGTTATCACAAAACGTATCCTAAAGTCTCAATCTCTATAGTTTCGATTCCTAAAACTAAAAATTCTAAAGTATTTCTATGGTCATACTATAATATTCATAAAATAAAAACATAAACTTAATTGACTTGGTGTCGAATTCCCGTGGTGCCATACTTCCTTTAGATCATGCATATTTAATTTAAATTCAAATAGCTTTGGAAAACGTTTTTGAACCCAAACCACATCCGAGTTTTGAAACTTGGCTCGATACCCGTAAAATGTAACACCCCAAACCCGGCCCATTCTTTATGACCGGATCTGATATGTCACATGAGAAAAATATTTGAAGTTTTTTTCGTTCGTACTTAAATAGGTATTGATTTGTTAAAGTCAAGTAAAACATTTTTTCTTTGAGATATTTGACAAAATATTACTAACTTCAAAGATTGATTGATGAATCAGTAAATTTGAACTAATGATTTTACAAACCGTGTCTTTTGAAAAATATTGATGAAAATTTGAGAGAAAATTTCCGAGTTAAAAAAAATATTTATATAAGTTTATTATAAAATCCATTTGTGTATCCATTTTAGAAAATCTTTATTTAAGTTTTAGAAAAATCCCATTTAAGTAATTTGAGCAAAATATAAGTACGTCAAACATAAAGAAAAATAAAAAACATTTCAGAGGCCTTATTACAACATAAAAACCCAAAATAGTAAAAGTAAAAAAATAGACGTAAATGGAAATCCAAAGCTCAAAGCACCATTTCTGAAGTATGGCCTCCACCGAGTCATGCATGGGCCCAAGTCCTCGTCACTGAGATTTACCTACAAGGATTAAGAATGAAGGGGGTGAGTTACAAGAACTCAGTGCATAATCCCTTACCGTCATCCACTGGGCCATAACCCGTTTAGCAATAACTTGGGCCGGAGCCCATGTAGCATAATCTTGGGCCGAAGTCCTTTTACATAACAGAACATATTTATGTATGTGCAATGTATACAAATAAATCAAATAAATGTAATGCATTGTATGTAACCCAAAACAACCTAGTAATCCATCCGCTACACACCACCCGTACCATCCATCACACCTGTGGGGATCAAGTCAACTCACCCCGCCAAACACACCAATCGTAGGCATTATGCCATTTATAATATTTGTGGCTGAGCCACCAGAAATGCTGCAGTCAAGCTGCTTATTACAGAGTTTGTGGCAGAACCACCAGAATAACAGAATATGTGGCAGAGCCACCAGAACTTCTCTTCAACATTTTCCCAACCCAAGCAAGATCATGTAAATGCATCATACATAGCAAATCATGATATTTATAAATATAATAAAAATAATTAATTCAGACAAAAGTTCGGCCCATTAACACTTTGCAAATCGGCCTATTAAGGCAATTTATCAAATCGTCCCATTAAGCAATATCTCAATTCGACCCATTAGACAATGTATCAAATCATCCATAATATATCAATTCGGCCCATTAAGGCAATATATCAATTCCGCCCATTAGGGGCATTTTTGAAATTTTACCCACTAAGGGTAATTCAGTAATCTCGCAACCCAGGGGTATTTCGATAATTTACCCTCCAAGAGTAGACTACACTACTAATTTGGGGCATAAAAATTGAAACTATCTATCATACTGACTAAATTAACTATAACTTGAGTTTGGAAACTCAAAATTTAGATCCGTCAATTTTCCTTGAAACTAGACACATATATCTTCTTATTATAATTTTTCCAGAATTTTTGACTTAGTCGTTTAGTATAGTTTATTCATTAAAGTTTCCCCTATTTCACTGACCAACATTTCTGACCTCTCTTACCCAAAATTAGAATATCTCACTGTACAGTTTTCATATGCTGCTCTCACTTCTCTCCATTGAAAATAGACTCACTAAGGAATCCATACATATAAATTATAACTTATAATTCATCTTGTACAATTTTGAATTAGTTTTCCAAGACAGAATAGGGAACCACGAAGTCATTCAGAACCAGTCTTACTAAAATTATAATATCACAGATTGTAAAATTTCTATTCCCTATGTTTCTTCCATATAAAAATAGACACAATAAGATTTGATTTGATATCTTATTCACTTTCAAATTCCCTTTCTCTTATTTTTCATGATTTTTCAAAATCACATCACTGCTACTGACCAAACTGTTTCTTTACAAAATATGGTTACCACTACGAACATACGCACTCCCGAGTGGTCACATATGCCGACTTCTGATTTTTTGATCTTTCAACCGAATCACAAAACATTTCATGCAAATATGGGGTTACACATCATTTCCCACATGTATTTAGAAGGGTATGAGATTACACACCTTATTACGGGTTGTGCTTTCTACCCATTACAATACATATAATGATAGTTGATAGAAGGTTAGTCTCTACTTTGATAATCGTAACTAGAAAAACTTTAATAGGCTAACTTTACTTACCATAGATGT
The DNA here is from genome assembly GCA_025506655.1 of Gossypium rotundifolium. Classification (NCBI taxonomy): domain Eukaryota; kingdom Viridiplantae; phylum Streptophyta; class Magnoliopsida; order Malvales; family Malvaceae; genus Gossypium; species Gossypium rotundifolium. Next base: position 68,097,678 of record CP106731.1, on the reverse strand, counting down.
GATCTCCCTCAGTGCACCAAAAATCGATCCTACCCTTTTGCTACTGAAATCCCGTCCTAACAATATTTGGTGGGCGAAAGAGTTGTTAGCAAATATCCCATCTTTGGCCAAAACAAATCTTATAACAACGTTCTTACCCCACTTGCTTGACGAGTCGACGATAACGATTTGGTTAATACAAATCACTTGTGCTCCTTCACCTTGCTGAAAATTGAAAAGGAGATGACCTAAAATATTCAAAGAAAAAGTACCCAAAATGGCACTCTCAAAAAGAAACCCGAAAGAACACTCAAAAGCAAAGAAAAGTTTCGGTTTCTCCCCTTACACCCATTGACTAAAAATGATATTTTGGAAAAAAAAACACAAAATGATCAAAGGAGAAGAAACATCTCACATGCACAAGACTTGCAAAAAGGTATGGAAAATTCAGCTACCCTCTCCTCTCACCAAAACCATCCATGCCTTGGCAATAAGGTCAAAAGTTTGCCAACCAAAACTTTCCAAAACACTTTCCTCTCTTTGGGCCAACATTTTCCCTATACTTTCCTTTTCTTTTGATTCCTTTCCTTACCTTCATCCTTTCCTTGTTTCCTTAGCCACGTTGCCAAAATTAAAAAGTCCACCTTTCCATATATATCATATTGGCTGACACTTAGGGAAAGAATACAAAAAAAAAATAGTCACAATTTGCACAATATGGGATTTGAACCTCCTCCCTCAAAGTCCTTCATGTGGCACCATATCCTTTTTACCAATTACTCATTTATGCTAACAAACTACTCATTTATTTACTTAAGTCCTAATGCCACTTACCTTTTCTCCTTAAAGACTTAAACACAAAATTTTACTAAGGCCCAACTTAAACCCGAAACTTCCTAGAAACCCCGTAACTTTCCAAAATCACCTTCCTAATAAGTCTAACTTGAAATAATGTCGTTCTCTTGTTCTCAAAATTTTAAAACGCTTCTATGCTCAAGGCCCAATGGGCCTAATCCTACTAGGCCCAATTTCGGGATGTCACAATTCTACCCTCCTTAAAGAAATTTCGTCCTCAAAATTTCCAATCAACTACTAAACGTACCACTCAAATCACATCAATATGCTTTTGCTGCGCACTCCGATATTAATAACACTAATGTACTTTTAACATAATCTTGAATCCTCTTTCACACAACCGAACATCTAACCACAGAAGCAAGTAGTTATCTACCACTTATACCTAATATTTTTACATTCCATCATCATGTCCAATCAAAACACACCTGACTTGATGGTGATGAAATATTCCCGAGCCTTATGCTCCTTAGACCCGTACCTCAAGCATGCTCCTGACCTCCTCCAACATTCTCCCAGATGACGCCTTCTACAATAATCGCAAGCTGGAAAGTTTGGACGTGCCTTGACATGCTTTATAGAACGAGACTGTGACCCAAAAGAATCGTGATCTATTTTCTTCTTACAGTCCACAGACCCAACTCGAAGTGCTTCATCGATTCCCTTGACCTCCTTCAATAACTTCTTAACTATCTGAGTCAGCTCATCAACCCTAGCTCGATCATGAGATCCGTCTCAGCCACTGGCGATGCCAACATCTTCCTTTTGGAAACATGCCCCGATGTTGAAGATCTAGCCCTAGCACCTCGTCCACTACCACGTCCACGTCTACTGCGTCCACGTCTTCTAGCGCTCATGTTCACTAAATCGATTTAATCTAATTAAGAGTCTTATGAATCAGTATGCTATTTTAGTGTTTTTTAAATAATATTTTATGAAATATAAGAAGTAAAGTCGTTTTTGCAAGCACATCCTATAGTCTTAATCTCTATAATTTCAACACTTAAAACTAAAAGTTCTAGAGTGTTCCTACAGTCATTTCACAATAATCATAATCATACAATGATAATATATACTTACTTGACTTGGTGTCGGATAACCGTGGTGCCATACTTCTTTTAAAACATGCATTTTAAATTTAAAATCCAAAACAGCTTTGGAAAAGGTTTTTGAACCCAAACCACAGCCGAGTTTTGAAACATGGCTTTGATACCATAAAATGTAACACCCCAAACCCGGCCCATGCATTATGACCGAATCTGATGTGTCACATGAGAAAAACGTATAAAATTCTTATGATTCGTACTAAAATAGATATTGATTTGTTATAAACAAGAAAACAAATTTGATTTGAAATATTTGATAAAATACGGAGAAAAGAAGTTTGGATGTAAATATTTGATAAAATACAACTATTTTTGAGAGGTTGATTGATGAATCAAAAATCAAGGTAGTGAACTTTAAAACCGTGACTTTTAAAAATGTCATCGATAATTTGAAAGAAAGTCCAAGTTAAAATCATTTGTAAAAGTTTATTATAAAATCCATTTATTAATCAACTTTGGAAAAACCGTTGGTTATGCTTTTAGGAAAATCCTCATTTTAAAAATAATTCAAGCAACATAATAAATACGTCCAAACATAAAGCAAATTAAAGTTTACCCCAGAGGCCTTATTACAACTTTAAAACCTGAAATAGTAAAGGTAATGAAATAATATGGAAAACTAGTTTACTAATGTTTGCAAACATCTTTCATGAAGTATGGCCTCCACCGAGTCATCCATGGCCCCAAGTCCTCGTCACTGAGCATTACCTAGAGGGATTAAGAAAAGAAAGGGGTTGAGTTACAAGAACTCAGTGTAGTTTTTCACTGGGCTTGAACTCGTTTAGCAAAAATTTGGCACTGATCCTATATAACAATAACTTAGGCCGAAGCCCATAAAGAATAATCTTAGGCCAAAGCCTATTTACAAAACAGAATATATCAAATGAATCAAATGAATGTAATGAAATCCCAAACCAACCTAATAATCCATCCGCTACACACCACCCGTACTAACCAACACACCTGTGGGGATCAAGTCAACCCACCTCGCCAACACACCAATTGTAGGCATTTTGCCTTTTATAACAATTTTAATTGTGGACAAGCCACCAAAATCATAAAATATACGTGGCATAGCCACCAGACAGATTATTACAGAGTCACAAAAATATGTGGCAGAGCCACCAGATTACTTCCTCCGATCATCAATATCCCAATCCCATGCAGAATTATGTAAATGCAACATATATAGTAAATCATGATATTTACAAATATAACAACAATGATTAATTTAGAAATTCATTTCACAAATTCGGCCCATTATAACATTGTGCAAATCAGCCCTTTAAGGAAAATTATCAAATCGGCCCATTAAGCAATATATCAATTTGGCCCATTAAGCAATATATCAAATCGGCCCATTAAGGCAATATATCATATCGGCCCATTAAGGGCATTTTCTTTATTCGACCCATTAGAGGCAATTTCGTAATTTGGCCCATAAGGGTAATTTCGTAATTTGGCCCATAGGGGCATTTCGATAAATTGGTAATCTCGCAACTCAGGGGTATTTCGGCAATTTATCAACGGAGGGTATTTTCATAATTTCGCAACCCTAGACATAACTACTAATTTGGGGCATAAAAATTTAAACTGTCCATCCACATCATATTGACTAATTTGACTATAACTCGAGTTAAGAAACTCAAAATTTAGATCTGTAAATTTTCATGAAAGTAGACTCATGTATCTTTTTACTACAATTTTTTCAGAATTTTTACCTTAGCCTTTTAGTGCAGTTTATTCATTAAAGTTTCCCCTATTTCACTGACCAACGTTTCTGACCTCTCTTACCTTAAATCCAAATATCTCACTGTACTGTTTTCATATGTTGCTCCCAATTATTTATATTGAAAATAGGCTCACTAAGGAATCTATACATATAAACTATAACTCATAATTCACTTTGTACAATTTTGAATGATGTTTCAAAGACAGAACAGGAAACCACGAAGTCATTCAGAACCAGTCTCACTAGAATTAGAATATCACAAAAAATAAAATTCTTTTTCCTTCTCTATTTCTTTCATATCAAAATAGACACAGTAAATTTTTATTCAATATCTTATTCACTATCAAATTCCCTTTCTCCTATTTTTCATGATATTTCAAAATCTCGTCACTGCTACTGACCAAAACTGTTTCATTGTAAAATATGGTTACCACTATGAACCTACACACGCCCGAGTGATCACAGATGCTGGTTCCCGATTTTATTTGGTATTTTGACCAAACCACGGAACTTTTCATGCAAATTTTTAGAGAAGTGTGAGATTACACACCATTTCAAACATATATTCAAAAAGTATGGGATTACACACCTTGATTAGGATTCCCTAAAGAATTACTCTTCTTTGCCCCCTAAAAATAAAATTGATCAAAAGTTAGCCTCGATTTCTTAAAGTTTCCAAAAGCCCAAAAGTACCCACTCACAAAAGTCACTTACCATAATCACGATCCTTCCCTACTAGATTCTAAAATCCGGCCTTGCACCTTGGCTATTGCAATGAGTCCCAATCAACTTTCGAGACCAAGGCTAAGAGAAAGATAAGTAGTAGCAAAGGATGGGTTGATTCGGCCTTCATCAAAAGAGAATAGGAAGAGTTTAAAATAACAAGTGGCTAGGTTTGGCTTAGCCAAGGGATGAGAGTTTTGGCTTAGCCAAGTCAAGAGAATAAAGAACAAACAACATGAATAAGAAGAAAGAACCTTTACCTTAATAATAGGGATAAACCGAAATAAAGAACACGGTTTGGCACTAGTAGCAAGACAACAAAGAAGGATCGGTAGTTTCAGTTTTTCAAGAGAAGATGAGTGAAAAATAATTGGTCACAAAGGCTATGTGTTTTCGACAAGACAAGAAAGAAAAGAGAAAATGTCCACTATTGTCTTGAAGTTGTGGCAATGGGAGGAGAAGTTGGAAGAATGAACACAAAGGATGCCAAAAGGAATTAGACCTAACAAGCATCAAAACTATCAAAATGGTCCCATCAAAATTTGGCTACCCTCTCCCTTTTCCAAACCATTACCATCTTTACCAAAAGATGAGCATAGACCAAATAAAACCTTTCCAAAACATCCCCCATGAAAAATGCCAACATGTTCCCTGTTCCTTCCCTTTTCTTTTACTAATTTCCATCCATTTTTCCTTACCATATTTCCTTAGCCAACTTGCCAAAATCTAAAAAGTCCACCTTACCAAAAATAGACCCATGGCCGACACTTAGGGAAAGAATACAAAAAATTAGTCAAAAATTTTCAGTTGATGGGATTTGAACTTCTTCTCTCCTTGTCCTCTACTTGATGCCATAACCTCCTTGCCATATGGTCATTTATGCTGGCACATTACTCACCTATTTCCATAAGCCTTGATGCCACTTACTATCTCTCCTTAATAGGCTTAAACACAAAATTTTACTAAGGCCCAACTTAAACTCGAAACTTCTTAGAAACCCCATAACTTTCCAAAACCGCCTTTCTAATAAGTCCAACTTGAAATAATGTTGTTCTCTTGTTCTCAAAATTTTAAAACGCTTCTACGCTCAAGGCCCAATGGGCCATTTGATGAAAATTTGAGAGAAAATTTTCGAGTTAAAAAAATATTTATATAAGTTTATTATAAAATCCATTTGTGTATCCATTGTAGAAAATCCTTATTTAAGTTTTAGAAAAATCCCATTCAAGTAATTTGAGCAAAATATAAGTAAAAGTAATATAAAAACATTTCAGAGGCCTTATTAAAACATAAAAACCCAAAATAGTAAAAGTAATAAAATAAACGTAAATGGAAATCTAAAGTTCAAAGCACCATTTCTGAAGTATAGCCTCCACCGAGTCATCCATGGGCCCAAGTCCTCGTCACTGAGATTTACCTACAATGATTAAGAAAGAAGGGGGTGAGTTACAAGAACTCAGTGCATAATCCCTTACCGTCATCCACTAGGTTTGAACCCGTTTTGCAATAACTTAGGCCGGAGCCTATGTAGAATAATCTTGGGCCGAAGCCCTTTTACATAACAGAACATATATATCTATGTGCAATGTATGCAAATAAATCAAATAAATGTAATGCATTGTATACCCAAACCAACCTAATAATCCATCCGCTACACACCACTCGTACCATCCATCACACCTGTGGGGATAAAGTCAAACCACCCCGCCAAGCACACCAATCGTAGGCATTATGCCATTTATAATATTTGTGGCTGAGCCACCAAAAACACTGTAGTCAAGCTGCTTATTATAGAATTTGTGGCAGAACCACCAAAATAACAGAATAAGTGGCAGAGCCACCAGAACTTCTCTTCGACATTTTCCCAACCCATGCAAAATCCTGTAAATGCATCATACATATCAAATCATGATATTCACAAATATAATAACAATAATTAATTCAGACAAAAGTTCGGCCCATTAACACTTTGCAAATCAGCCCATTAAGCAATATATCAAATCGGCCCATTAGACAATGTATCAATTCGGCCCATTAAGGCAATGTATCAAATCGGCCCATTAGGGCATTTTCATAATTTTACCCACTAAGGGTAATTCAAAAATCTCGTAACCCAGGGGTATTTCGGTAATTTACCCTTCAAGGATATTTTCGTAATTTCGCAACCCAGACTTAACCACTAATTTGGGGCATAAAAATTGAAACTATCCATCTGCGTCATACTGACTAAATTGACTATAACTCGAGTTAGTAAACTCAAAATTTAGATCCGTAAATTTTCCTTGAAACTAGACATTATAATTTTTCCAGAATTTTTGACTTAGCCGTTTAGTAAATTTTATTCATTAAAACTTCCATTTTTTCACTGACCAACAGTTCTGACCTCTCTTACCCAAAATTAAAATATCTCAATGTAAAGTTTTTATATGCTGCTCCCACTTGTCTCTATTGAAAATAGACTCACTAAGGAATCCATACATATAAATTATAACTCATAATTCTTCTTGTAAAATTTTGAATGACTTTTATAAGACAAAACAGGGAACCACAAAGTCATTTAGAACTAGTCTTACTAAAATTATAATATCATAGATTGTAAAATTCCTCTTCCTCCTTTGTTTCTTCCATATAAAACTAGACATAGTAAGATTTAATTTGATATCTTACTCATTTCCAAATTCCCTTTCTCCTATTTTTCGTGATTTTTCAAAATCACATCACTGCTACTAGACCAAACTGTTTCTTTGCAAAATATGGTTACCACTACGAACATACGCACTCCCGTGTGATCACATATGCGGATTTCTGATTTTTTGATCTTTTAGCCGAATCATAAAACATTTGAAGCAAATATCCAGAGAAGTGTGGGATTACACACCATTTCCCACATGTATTCGGAAGGGTATGAGATTACACACCTTATTACGGGGTGTGCTTTCTACCAATTTCAACACCTATAATGATAGTTGATAGAAGGTTAGTCTCTACTTTGATAATCGTAACTAGAAACACTTTAATAGGCTAACTTCACTTACCACGGATGTGATCTCCCTCAGTGCACCAAAAATCGATCCTACCCTTTTGCTACTGAAATCCTGTCCTAACAATATTTGGTGGGAGAAAGAGTTGTTAGCAAATATCCTATCTTTGGCCAAAACAAATCTTATAACAACGTTCTTACCCCACTTGCTTGACAAGTCGACAAGAACGATTTGGTTAATACAAATCACTTGTGCTCCTTCACCTTGCTGAAAATTGAAAAGGAGATGACCCGAAATACTTAAAGAAAATGTACCCAAAATGTAACTCTCAAAAAGAAACCCGAAAGAACACTCAAAAGCAAAGAAAAGTTTTGGTTTCTCCCTTACACCCATTTTTCCAAAAATGATATTTTGGAAAAACAAAAACACAAAATGATCAAAGGAGAAGAAACATCTCACATGCACAAGACTTGCAAAAAGGTATGGAAAATTAGGCTACCCTTTCCTCTCACCAAAACCGTCCATGCCTTGGCAATAAGGTCAAAAGTTTGGCAACCAAAACTTTCCAAAACACTTTCCTCTCTTTGGGCCAACATGTTCCCTATACTTTCCTTTTCTTGTGATTTCTTTCCTTACCTTCATCCTTTCCTTGTTTCCTTAGCCACCTTGCCAAAATTAAAAAGTCCACCTTGCCATATATATCATCTTGGCCGACACTTAGGGAAAGAATACAAAAAAAAAATAGTCACAATTTGCACAATATGGGATTTGAACCTCCTCCCTCAAAGTCTTTCATGTGGTGCCATATCCTTTTTACCAATTGCTTATTTGTGCTAGCAAACTACTCATTTATTTACTTAGGTTTTAATGCCTCTTACCTTTTCTCCTTAAATTACTTCAACACAAAAATTTACCTATAGCCTAACTTGAACCCGGAGCTTCCTAGATGCCCCATAACCTTCCAAATTTACTTAACTAACAAGTCCAATTTGCAACAATGCCATTCTCATGTTCTTGAAAATTTTAAACATTCTTACGCCCAAGGCCCATTGGGCCCAATTCTTCTAGGCCCAATTTTGGGATGTTACAATTCTACCCCCTTAAAGAAATTTCATCCTCGAAATTTCCAACTATAGGAACAGTCACACATCCTAACCTAGCACACTACACTTTCGATGCGCCCTCTGATCTTAATAACACTAATTTGCTTTCTATCTTAATTTTGGAAACTCTTCACATCATCAAATATTTAATCCTCAGAAGCAAACATGTTTTTATCACTCATTCATAAAATTTTCTACATTAAAACATCACATCCAACCAAAACATACTTCACTTAATAGTGATGAAACAATCCCGAGCATTATGCTCCTTAGACCCGCATCTCAAACATGCTCCTGACCTCCTCCAGCACTCACCCGGATGACGCCTTCCGCAATAATCGCAAGCGGGAAAGTTTGGGCGTGCCTTGACATGCTTCATAGAACAAGATTGTGACCCTGAAGAACTGCAATCCATTTTCTTCTTACAGTCCATGCACTCCTGTCGAAGTGCCTCACTGATTCTTTTAACCTTCTCTAAAACCTCCCTAACTAACTGAGTCAGCTCATCAACTTTGGCTCGGTCATGAAATTCTATCTCAGCCACTGGCAATGCCGACGCCTCCCTTTCAAGCCTAATCCTCGATGTCCAGGGTCCAGCCCTAGCACCCGGGCCTCTACCACGACTACATGTACCTCGTCCACGTCCTCTAGTGCTCATGTTTGCTAAATCGAGTTAATCTTATTAAGAGTCTTATGAATCAGTATACTATTCAATGTTTATTAAACAATGTCTTATGGAGTATAAGAAGTAAAGTCGTTATCGCAAAACGTATCCTAAAGTCTCAATCTCTATAGTTTCGACTCCTAAAATTAAAAGTTCTAAAGTATTTCTATAGTCATACCACAATATTCATAAAATTAAAACATAAACTTACTTGACTTGGTGCCGGATTCCGTGGTGCCATACGTCCTTTAGAATATACATTTTTAATTTAAAATTCAACACTTTGGAAAACATTTTTGAACCCAAACCACAGCCGAGTTTTGAAACTGAGCTCTGATACCATAAAATGTAACACCCCAAACCTTGCCCATACGTTATGACCAGATCGGCATGTCACATGAGAAAAATATTTTAAGTTCTTTTCGTTCATACGTAAATAGTTATTGATTTGTTAAAATCAAGTAAAATAATATTTGTGAGACATTTGACAAAATATTACTAACTTCGAAGATTGATTGATGAATCAATAAATTTGAACTAATGATTTTACAAACCATGTCTTTTAAAAAATATTGATGAAAATTTGAGAAGGAGATGACCCAAAATACTCAATGAAAAAGTACCCAAAACGTCATTCTCAAAAAGAAACCCGAAAGAACACTCAAAAGCAAAGAAAAGTTTTGGTTTCTCCCCTTACACCCAATGACCGAAAATGATATTTTGGAAAAATAAAAACACAAAATGATCAAAGGAGAAGAAACATCTCACATGCACAAGACTTGCAAAAAGGTATGGAAAATTTGGCTACCTTTTCCTCTCACCAAAACCGTCCATGCCTTGGCAATAAGGACAAAAGTTTGCCAACCAAAACTTTCCAAAACACTTCCCTCTCTTTGGACCAACATGAGCCCTATAATTTCCTTTTCTTTTGATTCCTTTCCTTACCTTCATCCTTTCCTTGTTTCCTTAGCCACCTTACCAAAATTAAAAGTCCACATTGCCATATATATCATCTTGGCCGACACTTAGGGAAAGAATACAAAAAAAAAGTCACAATTTGCACAATATGGGATTTGAACCTCCGCCCTCAAAGTCCTTCATGTGGCACCATATCCTTTTTACCAATTGCTCATTTATGCTAGCAAACTACTCATTTATTTACTTAAGTCTTAATGCCACTTACCTCTTCTCCTTAAAGTACTTCAACACAAAAATTTACCTATAGCCTAACTTTAACCCGGAGCTTCCTAGATACCCCGTAACCTTCCAAATTCACTTAAATAATAAGTCCAATTTGCAACAACGCCATTTTCATATTCTTGAAAATTTTAAACATTCTTAAGCCCAAGGCCCATTGGGCCCAATTCTTCTAGGCCCAATTTTGGGATGTTACAATTCGTGTTTTTGGGTGGTCTACCATGAAATGTCGTGTTACTTGGCCTCATATTCTGCTTCATATCTTGCTCAACCAACTCAGGGCATTCACGAATGAAGTGATCCATTGATCCACATTTAAAGCAAGCCCGATCATTTAATCTACAGTTGCGGGATGTCATTTGCCACAATATTTGCACTCAGGTTGGTTTGGTAGGATGTTACCAACACTAGCTACTGAGGTAGCTCTCGAGCTCACAGGTGGTCTATCTCGATCCCGTCTAGAATAACCCACAGTACTCTTTGAACAGCTAAAGTCATCTCGAAATTTCTTTGATACTGAATGAAATGTCTTACTCGATGATCTCTTACGGGAATCTCTAGCTTCAAATTTAGCTTTTCTTTCCTCTTTCCCAAGCTCTTCAGCTTTCCAAGCTCACTCAGCAAGTACAATTAACTCTTTTATTTCAAGAATCCTAACGAGTAATCTAATATCTTCATTCAGCCCATCCTCGAATCTTCTACACATAATTTCTTTAGTTGAAACACATTCTCGGGCATATCTATTAAGTCTCACAAATTATAGCTCATATTCTGTTATGGTCATACGACCTTGTTTCAACTCGAGGAATTTTTTGCGCTTTTGATCGATGAATCTTTGACTGATGTATTTCTTCCGGAATTCAGTCTAAAAGAACTCCAGGTAACCCATTCTCTCGAAACTACAGATATCAGTGTGTTCCACCAATGATATGCAGAATCTCAAAGCAATGATACATCACATTTAATACACTCGTCAAGGGTACAAGATAGTTCATCAAACACATGAATCGTATTATCAAGCCAAAATTTAGCTCGCTCAGCATCATCATCAAGAGTGGCTCTGAATTCTTCGACCCCATTTTTTTGATTTTATCAATCGATTGCTTATTCATTCACACTGGATCAATAACTTGTGGCGTAACAGGCATTTGAGGAGGAATTGGTGGGGAAAAGGTTGTGGAATAGCCGAATTCATCCGAATATATTGAGTAAACCATTCATTCATCATTTGGAAATAGGCTTGTTTAGCTTCTCTCTCTTGGTTACTCAAAGTCAGTCGAGATTCAGTTGGCGCTGTTCGTTGAGCGGGAGCAGGCGCTATACATTCTACATTATCAGCTACGCAATTTATAAATATGGCAAGTATAGCTAGACTTACACATGTTATACCAGTACTAGAATCGACTAAACCATAGCTATGATACCAATAAAATGTAACACCCCTAGCTCGTATCCTTCGCCGGACTAAGGTTACGAGGCATTACCGAACATATCAGATCATAACACAAATGTTTCACGAACATCAAACATTCACAAGCACTCCATAGTGAAACAGACACATAGTGTCCCTTTAGAAGGTCTATGAGATCTTAAACATGCATTGGGAAAGGTTTGGTACTAAATTGAGCAAATATAATTTTTTTCCAAATTTAATTATTTTTTTAAAGCTACAGAGGTCACATGCCCGTGTGGGCAGGCCGTGTGCCTCACACGACATTACACACACTTGTGTTTCTAAGATGTGGCAAAACAGGGCATGCATTTTGACTTATCCACATGGCCACAAGACACGGCCGTGTGCTAGGCCGTGTGAAATTATTGAGGCTACTGACTTGCTCACATAGCCAGTCACATGCCTGTGTGTCCAGCCCATGTGGCTTCCTGACTTGCTTCGAATTACAATCTTGTGAGACACGTTCGAGACACACGCCCGTGTGCTCAATCGTGTGGGAAAATATAGGTCATTTGCAAGGCCAATTTGCCACCCAAAAATTGGGTCAAACTACAAGCATCAAACAAACATCAATTCAATTCCCAAAGGTAGCCAAAAACATACCCAATCATGCATAATTTGACCCTTAATAACATCATTCATTTCCATATACAAATCCAACTCAAACATTCCAATTCAAAGTACCAACTTTACATCATAAACATATAAATCATATATCATTTTAATCCATATCAATTCATAGCATTTTCCATCATATCAATTTCCAAATCAACCATGGAACTTACCAAAATTGACCATTTAATTTGGCCACTCATGAGCACATCAAAACATATCAACTTTTGCATCATAAAGCATGGACTAAACTCATCCCTAAACACATTCATTAACAAGCCATATCACATGGCTATATTTACAGATCAAAACATAATCAAAGTTCTCTAACCTATACATGCCATACTTCTATATGTACATTTTCAAAAGGTTCCAAAATATAGTTCGATAGTGTGGTGATGATCCTCGATAATCCTCGAGCTTCAGTAGCTTTGATAAAATATAAAATAATAAACAAACATACACATGGTAAGCTTTCATAGCTTAGTAAGTCATAAGCAAATAATGGTAAAATAAACATTCCCATTAAATCAACTAGCCAAATCAAACAAACCATAACCAAATGTACACTTATTATGCTTGCAAACTCAAACATTATCACATATACAATAGCATTACAACATCAATGGCCGAATGCACATATACTCATAAACACATATAAATTTCTCTTTTACCATGTCAATTTCTTATATTCATCTCAATCATATAATTACCTTACTTTCATATTCATATAACATAGCACGTACCTGAACCTTTTTGTTCGTTTTCACATTCTATCTTCACTTGATAATGCCCGTTGAACCATTTGGAATTAAAAAGGATACTCGGATAGTCAAAAAACTCATAAAATGCCAACGTTCCAGACGTGGTCTTACATGTAATTACATATTGATGCCACTGTCATGGTCTTACATGTAATTACAGGGTCTTACATGAATCAAATACGATCCCAAAGTCACATACATGGTCTTACATGTAAACACAAGTCGATGCCAACGTCCCAGACGTTGTCTTACATGAAAACACATATTGGAATCCTATGTCATGACATATCGATCCTAACTATTCCTAAGGTTCGTACGGGGCTTTCAAACGTTGTAACAACCCAGTTTAGACCCTAGTCAGAATAGTTGTTTTGAGACCACAAATCTGAGGTCAAAAAATATTTTAATATTTTTTTAGTGTTTATAATATGTGATTAAGCATGTGTGAAAATTCTGTGTGAAAATTTAATCGTTTGTGTGTCGATTTGTGAAAAATGACTTAATCGCATAAAATGTAAAAGCTGTGTGCTAATTGTTAAGGTGCTTAGTTGCCATGTCTTATTAAATGAGAAGTCCTTATGTTGTTATTAAGCCATTAATAGATTGGATCGACATACATAGGCGTATAATTGATGATTAAATGGTTTAATAACCAATGGTAAAATGGTAAATTATATGTTAATGAATAAGAAATAAAAAACCATTTTTAAGCTTATTTCTCATCATCTTCCACCGAAAATACAAAGAAAATAAAAGCCATGGATGTGTTTTAGGTTTGGCAAGCTAAAGCTTTAATTGGTATGTGTTTTTGATCGTTGTTTAGCGTATTATCAAGCCCATGCTTTAATTTTAAAATTTGATAATGGTTTTGAGATGAGCCATTGATGAATGCTTGAGCTTTGTGATAGTTGATGATGTAGTATGAAAGATATGTGATAGATTAACATATTTTGTCTTTGAAATTTTTGATAAACTTGACTATTTTGGGCTAAATTGTGAAAATGAGAAATTGAGGTACTAAAATGTGAAATAAATGAAGTATGCGGGCTTATATGAGCTAGGGAAAATTTTGGCTAGGCATGTGTGTAATGAAATTATGAGTAATTTTTGATTTTATGAAATAAGGACTAAAATATCAAAATGTGTAAATGTGAGGGCTATTTTGTAAAATGCTCAAGATATGTGTTTTTAGATTAAATTGAGTCATTTGGTGAATGAATGAGTTAAATTTGAAAATGTATAGATCAAGAAAAGAGGGATTCGAATCGAGATCGTGGCAAGAATAAAGTGCTCGATTGATCGACTTATATCGTTGTTTATACGTCTGAGGTAAGTTCGTGTATAATATGAATTGTTTAAATCATGTTCATGTGTTATGTAATGAATGAATATATGGTTAATGAATCAGTAATGCTATATGTGGATATGAGATATATGGCACTAAGTGTGCGTAAATAGAATTGATACAGTGGTGAACGGCACTATGTGTGAGACATAAAAAAAGCATCAACTATATTGATTGGCACTATGTGTGCGATACTGATTCAAATTTGGTTTAATGTAAAGGCACTAAATGTGTGATAATATCAAAGCTTCGGCTAAAAAATTGGCACTAAGTGTGCAAGTAAGTTGAATGGTTAATGAAGATCGAACAAATTGTAGTATTGAGCATTGAGTAGTAAAAGTGATCGTTAATTAAGTAAGGGTACATGTATGTATGGAACCTATGTGGTTGATGATTGCATATGGGATAAATGGATGACCATGTGAGTATTGACTATGGATGAGATTGTGTATTATTGTGAACTATACCATGTGATAGTTAATTTTACATATTGAACTTGAATTGTTGATGTAATTGTGTTATATTACGAACTTACTAAGCTTTTAAGCTTACTGTGTGAAGTTTTTCTTCATCTTACAGTGTCATTAAAGCTAGCTCGAATTCGAGGATCGTCAATGACTCAATCACATCGTCGGCCATCTATTTTGGTACTTTTGGAAGTTGTATATTTAGTATATGGCATGTATAGGCTAGTGATTATGAAATCTTTTGAGATGTATAGATCTTGCCATGTGATATGGCTTGATAGTTGAATAACTTTGGTATGTGTTTTGGATATAAGAAAATGATAATTATAAGGTGTATGAATTTTCATAATTGTAAGTTTTAGTGGTATGTAAGTGGTAAGTTTTATGTTAAAGAATTGGTAAGGATTAAATGATGTATGGAATACATATTTTCTTGTGAAGTTGATACTTTGGATTGGTATGCTAGAGTTGGAGTTGAATATGGAAATAAACAAAATAGTTGAAGGCTAAATGGTGCATATTTAGGTATGTTTTCAACGCATTTGGGGTATGAATTTAGTATATCTTGATGCTTGTAGTTGTGACCCAAAGTTGGGTGTCAAATTGGTTTTGCAAATGGCCTATATTTGCCCACATGGTTGAACACACAGGTGTGTGTCTCGATCATGTCTCTTAATTTTATAATTCAAAACAAGTCAGACTCACACACGGGCCTAACACACGGGCGTGTGACATGTTGTGTGAATTAAGTCAGTGCTGCCCACGGGCCAAGCAAACGGGCGTGTCTTCGGCCGTGTGGACAAGTCATTATGTATGCCCCGTTTTGCCACTGCTTGGACACACGGGCATGTCTGATGCCGTGTCAGGCACATGGCCTACCCACACAGGCATGTGACCTCTGTAACTTTGAAAATGATAAGTTTCAAAAAAATTTTGTATAACTTGGTTTAGTCCCGACCCCTTCCTAATGCATGTTTAAGGTCTCGTAGACTTTTTAAAGGGACTCTATGCATATAATTTGGTATGATATGATGATGATGCATATACGTTTGAGAAATGATCGTAAATGTTCTGATTTGTCCGATAATGCTTCTTAACCCTAGACCGTAATGGTTACAAGTTAGGGGTATTACAAACATCGTAACTCGATTGATTCAAGCTCATAGACAATTCTTCCACACTTTTACCAATTTGGCATTCACATATATATACAAGTAATAATTCAATTCGGTACAAATAAAATATATACAATCAAATTTAATGACATTATTTTACTTATGAACTTATCTCAGACGAAGACGAACGATTCAACACTTTAGATTCTCCCTGATCAAAATCCAATTTCCTCTTTTCTTGATCTAAATTAGTATAAATTAAACTTATTAATCAAATTCATCCAAAAACACTTAAATGGGCAAATCATACTTTTGCCACTGACACTTCATATTTTTCACAAATTAGTCATTATTTCACAAAATACAAAATAAACATAATTTCATTACACAATAGCTTAGCCGAATATTCACTAAGATCATATAAGTGCACACATTTCATTTATTTCAATTTTAGTCCTTCAAAATAACATTTTCACAATTTAGTTCAATTTACTCAAACTTATCAAAAATCCAAAGACAAAACATGTTAATCTATCACATATCTTTTATTTTCCATCATCAAACAACAAAAACCACAAGCTTTCTACAATGGAAAAACACAAAATCATCATCAAATTCAAAAATTGAAACATGGGCTTGATAGATTACATAACAACGATCTCAAAAACGTAAAAAATTATCAAAAACCAAATCAAAACATACCTCAATCAAAGCTTTCAATGGCCAAATGTTAAGATAGCTTAAAACCCTTATCTTTTTCATATTTTAGGCTAGAATGGATGAACATCCAACTTACAAATTCATTTGTTTTATTTATTTCATATTAATATACTATTTACTAAATTAACCTTTGTAATTTAATAAGAAAACCATATAACATTAGCCCATAACCGTCCATCCCATGGTTTAATGGAAAAATTACAACATAAGGATTCCATCTTTAATTAATCAAAGCAATTAAGCACTTTAACAACTAGAATGCCACTTTTACCATTTACGCGATTAAGTCTTTTTTGCAAATTAAGCACACAAACGATCAAATTTGATCACGAAAATTTCATACATGTTAATTCACATACTTAAAACATAGAAATTAATATTAAAATATTTTTTGACTCAAATTTGTGGTCCCAAAACCACTATTCTGACTAGGGTCTAAATTGGACTGTTACAGAATCAGATAAGGAAGAAGATAACATGAATCAAATTTTTACACCATAGGAACCTGATACTGCACTTCAAACCACTGCACCCATATCGAAGAAAGATCGTGCGATTAATCAACTGATTGATAATCTCACGAAATCAAATGATGATGATGATGATGAAGAGGTGCCAATCAATCAGCTCAAATGGAAGTAGCGCTATAAGCACGCTGGCAGGACATCCACCCAACCTAACTAAAGTAACACAAATCCTTTCCAAGCTTTTGTTTTTCCTTTTCATTTTTATATTTTTTTTTCATTTTTACATGCATTCATAATTGTTTTCATTGCATTTCCTACATATCTATTTGTTTTCACATATGTGAAATTTTGTGTATGATTATGCATTGAGAACAATGAATCCCTTAGGTTTGGGGGTATGTTGCACATATTACATGCATGAGATTCTTTTTTGAACATTGGA
This sequence comes from Gossypium rotundifolium, assembly GCA_025506655.1. NCBI lineage: Eukaryota > Viridiplantae > Streptophyta > Magnoliopsida > Malvales > Malvaceae > Gossypium > Gossypium rotundifolium. The sequence goes on along the minus strand of CP106731.1, from coordinate 68,079,953 downwards.
TCATTTTGTCACTCATTTTTCCCTAACATACAAATGCTAAATGACTGTTAGACCATGAGAAGTATATTGTTATCTATGATGTTCAATGAGGATAATAACACTTCAAACTGTGAAAATTGTGATAGTTGATTACGTATGTTTAGCTTAGGATAGTCGTGTGAAAATTGATGCCTAGAAGTATAATGTAATAGCTAGATTTAGGGCCTAGTCAAAATAGTGGTTGTGAGACCACAAATTTGAGGTTGAAATATGTGTTTTATTATTCTATGAGGCTATTTATGTGTTTGCATGATTGTGTGAAGATTTCATAAGGAAATTTTATTTATTAGTAATCAATTTGTCCACTAGGACTAAATTGCAAAGATTAGAAAATATGAGATTCTAGGAGATTTAAGAATGAAATAGAATTATAAAAATTACTAGAGGTCCTTATTTAACAATTAGACCATTATATGTTAATATGGACAAAAATGGTCATGGGAAGGAAAAATCTCAAGAAAGGGCTTTAAGGGTATTTTTGTCATTAGGTTAATTCATGAATTAAAAAGGGAAAAATAAGTCAAAATCTTGTGTATCTTCTTCCTCTAAGTGCCGAAATCTACAAGGAGACATAGCTAGGGTTTCTTCAACTTCCAAGCTTGATAGTAAGTGCATCCTACCCGTTTTAATGTTCTTCGTATTTTTGAGATCCTCATAGCTCGATTTAGCTATTTCTAGCTATATTTTGAGCTAGGGTTCATGTTCAAAAATTTACCCATGTATGACATGCATGTATTTTGATATTTTATGGAAGAATATGAAAGCTTGATGTATGATAAACATCTTTTTTTGAGTGACTTTCATGAAAAATGCATAAAAGGACCAAATTGAAAAAGTTATAAAAATGGTCATACATGAGTGAAATAGTGTAAATTGGGGGCTGTTGTAGTTAAGAGTATGATTCGGCTAGGCTTAAAGTACAAGAAAGTTGAATAAAAATCATTGTACGAGCCTAAGGGAAAAGTGTAATTATGTGAAAGTTTAGGGGCAAGTCAATGTGAGTATTAAACAAGTGAAATTGTTATTATAGATCAAGAAGCTCGGACCGAAATCGAGGCAAGAATAAAGTTGTGGAATAAATCTAATATCTACATACATTTTGAGTACCGAGGAAGTTTGTGTGAAATTTAAGTTACATTATGTTTTATTATTCTTGTAACACCCCAAACTCGGCTTAGAAGTTAGGCCCGAATCTGGTGTGTCACATTGAAGTGTTTTTGAAAACCATGTTTTCATTGAAAATTCTCCTTAATATTTAAAAACTAAAGTCTCAATTTATGTTCGTTCAATTTCAAAACGTGGTTCATCGAAAAGTTAATCACTGTTAAAAACGTTATTAGCTTCGTTAAAAATCCCTTTCAGTTGTAGAAGCTAATTTAAGGTAAAAAAGTTTAAAACGTATGTTTTTGAAAATAGTAATTGGGTTGAAAACTCGTCTACGTCTAACAGATATAAAACATAACAAAATCCCAAATTCAGAATTAAATCTAAAGAGGCCTTATTACAAAACTAAAACCCAAAATGACATTTAATATATATATATATATATAAAGTCCAAAGCATAACAGCCGCAGTTGTGTGGTCACCTCCGAGTCCCTCGCAGCACCGATCCTCCTAACACTGGGAATTACCTGCACAATTAAAAACGGGGTGAGTTTATGAAAACCCAGTGTGTAATACCCTTACTAGAGTAACAATCAGCATACAGAAACAAAAATCGAAACATTCTGGGCCCAAGCCCTTTAACAATAACAATACAGTCCAATTTAGAGCATATGTGGGCCAAAACCCACTACAATATCATTTGGGTCACAGCCCATAATAGAATCAATTGGGCCCACCAAACCAATAACAGAACAAGTGGCCTCAGCCCAGCACAGTAACAGATTTCATAAATAGATATGCAACAGTATGAGGATGCATCCTACCCCCATCCAGCCAACACACCACTCGTACCAACCCTGCACTCTTGTGGGGATAAAATCGACCCACCCAGCCAACACACCAAGCTTAGCACCAGTTGTAGCACTAAGTCAATAGAACGGCTCGGCGCCATAGACCGAACGGCTAAAAGCCATAAACAGGATGGCACAAAGCCATAATCAGGATGGCATAGAGCCATAATCAGGATGGCACAGAGCTATCGGTAACTATAATAAGTTTGGCACATAGCCATCAGCGACAGTAATATGACCGACACACAACCACAGGTAATTATAATTGACACATAGTCATCAATTTATATGTTAGGCACATAGCCTCGGGTAAATACGATTAGCACAAAGCCATAATCATGATGGCATAGAGCCATATTTAGGTTGGACAGAGACATAATTAGATTATGTGGCTTTAAGCCATCCGTTGGTCCACAATCGTCTCATGCAACACGTGCGACCTTAACAGATCAATACTGGATCCACAATTGTCTCATGCAACCCGTGCAACCCTATCAGAACTTCCTCCGTATCAATGTCCCAACCCCATGCAATATGTCATGTATGTCATGCTCAATCATTACATGTGTATGCAAAATGGCCATGCTCAATAACAGTCACTAAAGCATATTAGTCACACGCCCACAATCAATTCAATTAAAACACAACCATACGATAATAGTTAAATCAGTCAAATTCATAGTCTAAGTCAGTCATTTACCCACAAGGGCAAAATAGTCATTTTACCCTATAAGGGTATTATGGTAATCCTACCCTTCAGGGGTATTTTAGTAATTTCACAAATCGAGGGTATTTTGGTAATTTTACAAATCAAGTGTATTTCGATAATTTTACAAACTAGGGGTTTTCGGTAATTCCACAAATCGAGGGTATTCGATAATTCCACAAATTGAGGGTTTTTAATAATTCCACAAATTGAGGGTATTTCGGTAATTTTACAAATCGAGGGTATTTCAATAATTTCACAAATCGAGGGTATTTTGGAAATTTCACAAATCGAGGGTATTTTGATAATTTCAAAAATAGAGGGTATTTTTGTAATTTCACAAATCGAGGGTATTTTGATAATGTTATAAATCGATGGTATTTCGATAATTTTGCAGATCGGGGTCACAGCGACCAAACAGAAGGTCCACCATCACCTCGAGCGACTTAAGTAACCTAAATAGTCACAACGGTGTAGATGGGCCTAAGGCCTATTACTCAGCCCAAGTGGGCCCACCCGCTCGTATGGCCCAATTAGCCCAAAAATAGCCTCGGTTATACGAACACCACGTTCAAACCAATGGAAACCATATAACATGCATTTTATCCGTGTGGGGCCCACCAACCTAATGGGCCCACATGGCCCATTGCCCAAAAATGACCCTAACCATGTGGACTACACGGCTCGGTCTAACATTTACCACAATATACAAATTTAATTCGTGTGGGACCCACAGGCCCATTGGGCCTACACGACCCATTGCGGCCTCAATGCGACCCAAAATGACCTAAGCCCATGAAAACGCTCATGGTGGCCTCAACCATCTTACGCCCATATTCATGGGCTCGGTCCACCACACGTGCGATCACCCACTCGTGTGGCATCATTCGCCGGTACTTCAGCTTTTCAGCATTTTATCGATCTACGATCAGAAGGAGTGTGGTTACACACTCTATCGACTTTCTCGCCAACTATCGAATATAGGGTACTGTTACACACCTGATCACGTAGAGTACTAAAAATTCATGATCGCCATAACCTATATTCAAACATAACATTCAGTTAATCACTTATCAAATAGTGTTAGAAAAACTTTTAACAACCACTTAACTGAGAGGTTGACTACCATTTGCCTTGACTAGATTGGTCGACTATGATTAGTCGACTCGAGCCAGAGTTCGGTGTAGCCACCCTTCTTCATCCTGGCAAAAAGTCCCGAATAGCTGACACTTTACGCTGCTTAAACTTCAGAGTAGAGGCTTTGCGCTCAATCTCAATCGGCACCTTTGCTGTCACTTTACTACTAGAATCCTCTTTACCCATCAAGAGTTCTTAATTGAATAACAAAAGAGTTTCAATAGCTTCTGAAATGCTTGCACCCCGTCACTTCTTGTAGAAATCTAAAAACCCAATGATCAGCTTAGAAAACTAACATTCGGTAATCAAAGAATAAGATGGAGTATTCGACTTTTAGAAAAAGTAGAAGAAACTGATTTGAACACATATTGCAATAACAGAGAAACAACAGAGAGAACTTATGAGTACCTATCAATTCCTCAGAACCCTTGGAAGACCGAAACAACACCAATGGCAGAGCACTAAAACAGTCAGCCAATAATAGGAGAGAAGTAGAATATTCGGCCAAGAGAGAAATAAGCAGAGGGGAATATCAAAAGAGAAAAGACGGAGAAGAGGCAATCGGCTAGAGGAGAATAACCAAAAAGAAAGAATGAAACCGAGGGGAAAAGTGAAAATATATTGACTAGACAAAATGTAAAACAGAAGAGGTGAAAGAAAAAGAACAATTTGGCAACACAAACCAGTTTTTCCCAAGGCAAAAGTGACTGAAACCAAATCAAAATGAGAGAAAACTATCCTAGCCAAATTTTCTATGCTTCCCCTTACCAATTCGGCACAACACTCCCACACACTTCAAACTCCTTATTTTTCTCCATAAATCACTCTCTTAATCCCTCCACGAAATCCTCCTTGATTTACTCCAACTCCACATTCAAATTCAATTCAAATTTTTATGACCAATTCAACCACAGAGTTCCAATCCAGTTCCAGCACCTCCCCAGCTCAAGCAGCAAAATAGACATACAATTGCGCACACCAAGCCTCGAACCTTGGACTCCTTGGCACACATGTAGCACCACCATGCCATTAGATCCCTTCTCTCTTTTTGTCATAAAAAAACACTAATTATTATAAGTCTTATAAGCTAACATCCAGGTTTACTTAAGAGCCCAAATTAAAATTTTGCAAACACCCAAACTTGAACCCAGGCTTCTCAGGCACTCCTAAATATACCCAAATACTTAGCCACTAAAGCTACGCTCAATAAATGATATTTTCTCGCACACATAAACTTTTATGTGCAGTCTTCTAGCGGCTCCCATGCATAAGGCCCATTCCTACTGGGCCCAAATTCATGGCATTACAATTCTTGATTTCTTGATATCATGAAAAATGAATATTATTTCTATTAAAATTGACTAATAATACCTTGATGAGAATATGATGAGAATGTGTTAAGTTGAAGTCCCTGTAGAATGTTCGGAATAACAAGGATACCTATGTCACAACATGAGATAAGGAAGGTCCCGTATAAGACCATGTCTAGGACATGGCATCAGCACTGAATGTTGCTTTCGTATAACATCATGTCCGGGGCATGGCATCGGCACCGAATGTAGGTCCCGTATAAGACCATGTTTGGGACATGGCATCGGCACCGAATAAGGAAGGTCCCGTATAAAACCATGTCTTGGACATGGCATCAACATCGGATAAGGAAGGTCCCGTATAAGACCATGTCTGGGACATGGCAGCGACATCTATTTATGATCTCATATAAGGCCATGTCTAGGACATGGAATTGAGATCGAGTTAAGAGATCCCGTGTAAGACCATATTTGAGATATGGCATCGGCATCACGAGGCGATCCCATGTAAGATCATATCTGGGATATGGCATTAGCATTATAATACATGTATGATGAGATTGAGTATCCTCCGATATTCAAAATAGTTCAATAGGAAAAGAGCGACATTTTAAGTCAAGGATGATAATGAGCTAAGTTTATATTCAATATAGCATAAGTGCTAAACTATGTGATGAAGTGATACGAGTACCAATGAGTAAAATACGAGCTATGAAATCGAATGTGATATGTGATGGGTAAGAGTAAGTATGTCAAAGTATGTCAAAGTACTTGAGAAATTGAGTTGTTATTGCTCAATGAGATGAATGGATTTCATTATGAGCCCTTATGTTACTATTTTAAATTCATGCAAACTTACTAAGCTATGTGCTTACCTCTCTCTTTTTCTCTTTTTTTCTTGTATCACCAAGCTAGCACGAGGATCGTAGAACGTCGGAGCTCGGATCACACTATCAATCATTCTTTTGGTATAGTAAAGTTGATTTAATTTGAGTATGTCATGTATAGGAACTTGGTCATCTTGTGTTATGTTATATTTCAAAGCCAAAGTGTTGGCTACTAATGTTATACACTCATTTTGTATATGGCCATTGGGAATTGGAAAATATTTGTCAAGTTTCATATTTTAATGATGATGAATTTTATGAAGTTAAAGTTCATGCAAATGATAAAGTAAAATGTGAAGTCTATGAATGATAATTGGTGGTTCTTCATAGAGTATTATTGCTATGTTATGTGTTGCTTGTGTTGGTATATGTGTGTTTATGTTTCAGGGTGGCAATTGGCTTGGAAAATAGCCCTCTAATTGTCCACACAGGTAGACACACGAGCGTGTGTCTAGGCCGTATGTGACACTCAGCCAACCCTATGGGTGTGTTGATAGGTCGTGTGTCCCCTGTATCAATTTACGAGAATTTGATTCGTCACAAGGGCCAGTACACGGGCGTGTGCCTAGGCCATGTGCCCTTAAGAGTTTGCTGACATTATAAACAGAATGCTAAGGATTTCACACACGGGTGAGGACACAGGCGTGTCTAGGCCGTGTGAAGGGCACGAGCTATACACACGGGCGTGTGTCTGGCCGTATAAAAGCCCTTGTAGGTTTGAAATTTAAAATAAATTCCACACGGGCTAGAGACATGGGCGTGTGTGACCACACGGCATGCCTACACGGGCGTGTTCTATTTTACACAGGCATGTGGCCCCTATTTAGGCAAAAATTTTCTAAGTGCATAAAAATTTTTGATTTATTCTCGAACCCTTCCGTATGTATGTTTAGGGCCTCATAGGCCCATAATAAGGATGTTATGAATATGAATGAGAAGTTTTAAGTTGAAACGAAATTTTATAGCCTGATGTTGTTTGTTTAAGAAAGTTAAGTTTAGTAATGCCTCATATCCGGTTCTGGCTTGAGCACGGGTAAGGGATGTTACATTTAGTTGTATCAATGCTACGGCTTAGTCAATTCTCAGACTAACGTAGCATATGCATGAGTCTAGCTATACATGCCATACATATGAAGATTTATGTAATGATAGTGAGACGACTTCTGACGATTTAGATTGTGGTTTCATATAGTAAATGGATCTCGATAGAGCTGTAGCAAATGATGTAGAAAGTAACGCGCTGGCTCCTACTAAAAGGACAGTGCTGAATGAAAATGAGAATAGACCAATGACCGTGAGTCAGAGAGGAGGAGAAGAGTCTACGGAAGTCTTTCTCTACATGATGAATGCATGGTATACGGAGTTCATTCGTACGAACCAGAATGCACTACCCCCTCCACCTCTACATATTCCTCAACCTACCCCTGTATCTCCCCAAGTGGTAGAAGTGGTAAGAAGAGAAAAGCCTCCGGTTGATAGAATCCAGAAACAAGGAGTCGAGGAATTTCGAGCTAGTAAAGATGATGATCCGGAGAGGGCAGAATTTTGGCTTGAAAATACCATCAGGGTATTTTATGAATTATCTTGCACACTTGAGGAATACATGAAATATGTGGTGTCCCTCTTAAAGAATTTCGCTTATCAGTGGTGGAATACCCTTGTTTCGGTTGTACCAAGGGAAAGGATTACATGGGAGTTTTTTCTAGGAAGAGTTTCAGAAAAAGTACATAAGCCAAAGGTTTATCGATTAGAAAAGAAAAAAATTCCTTGAACTGAAATAAGATAGAATGACAGTAACTGAGTATGAGCGTTAGTTTGTAAGGCTCATCAAATATGCTCGACAGTATGTGTCCACTGAAGCCATTATGTGTAAAAGGTTTGAGGACAGATTGAATGAAGATATTCGATTGTTTGTTGGTGTTCTAGAGTTGAAGGAATTTGTTGTGTTAGTGGACTGGGCTTGTAAAACTGAAGAGTTGCTTAAAGAGAAAAGAAAAGCTGAAATGGAGTCTCGTGACTCAAGAAAGAGACAAATGAACAAGTTGTTTCAATATTCATCAAAGAAGTCAAGAGATTTCCTTACCCAATCAGCTACTTCAGCTGGGTTTTTGAATAGAAGTAAAAGTAAACAATACTCGGGGATTAAAGCTCAGACTACTTCAGTTGCTAGTGTTAAGAACACTGGACCTAATAAACTGGAATGCCCATAGTGTGGTAGATGCCATCCAGGTGAATACCGAGCCCATGAGAGAGCCTGTTTTAAGTGTGGTTCCTAAGATTACTTTATTAGAGAATGCCCTGAGATAGTTGAAAAAGAGAAATTTAAGAGTGCAAGGTCGGGAAGCTCTACTAGAGGGAGACAACAGAGAAACCTGAGAAATGGAACGAGTAGTAAGAGTACACCCAGATAGTAGGCTACAAAATTTGAGGGTGGAGCGTCTACGAGGACTTATGCAATTCGCACTCGTGAGGAGGCATCATACCTTGATGTAATTATGGGTACATTTTCTCTTCATGATACTATTGTTATTGCTTTAATTGATCTAGGATCTACCCACTCATATATTTGTATGAAATTAGTATCTAGTATGAGCATGCGTGTCGAGTCTACAAAATTTGTGATAAAAGTGTCCAATCCGTTAGGCAGAAGTGTATTAGTTGATAAGGTATTCAAAGATTTCCCATTGATGATTAGAGGTTATTATTTTAAAGCAAATCTCATGCTATTGCCATTTGATGAATTCAATATAATTCTTGGTATGGACTAGTTAACCACTCATGATGTGACAGTAACTTGTGGAAAGAAATATATTGAATTGAGATGTGAAAACGGGAACACTCTTTGTGTTGAATCAGATGAACATGATAGGTCGCTTGTAGTAATTTCTTATGTGACTACCAAGAAATATGTAAGAAAAGGGTATGAATCTTCACCGGCTGTAATAACCCCGAAGGCAACTGATGCTCCGCTTTCACCTATTAACATGTCAAGCATTTACTCACAAATTCGGTTATTTTCACTTCAATCCCAGCCACCAAAACTATTCTCATAGATCCTGATACATCTTACTTCCTCCAAGATGCATAGCGTATGGCTACTATGCGCTTCCTGAAGAATTGTCTACCTCAACTCAACATCCTTTGGCATGCAAACCCTCTTACGAAAACACAAAACCCCATCACTGCTCATACTATAATCCTCTACTCCACCATTTTGTACTTGCAAGAGCCGAGCACTTAACACATCATCCAAGACCTGATTTTCTCTAATTTGAGCAATCCAAGTCGGTTTCACTTGAAGTTTAGCTAACAAACTCCCGTCATCATACAAACTGAGATAGGCGAACATCGCTCTCAAATCTGATATTACCTTACGGCTTAACGCATCTGCCACCACATTAGCCTTACCTAGATGATATTCGATCGAGCAGTCATAATCCTTCAATAGCTCAACCCACCTTCGCTGCCTTAAGTTCAACTTCTTCTAAGTAAGGAGATACCTCAAACTCTTGTGGTGTGTGTAGATGATGGACATCTCCTTATATAGGTAGTGCCTCTAGATCTTTAGAGCAAACACTACCGCAGCCAACTCCAGATCATGCATGGGATAATTCACCTCATGCGGCCTCAACTGCCGAGATGCATAAGCCACCACCTTCCCTTCCTGCATCAACACACATCCCAAACCTATGTGTGACACATCGCAGTACACCACAAATTCTTTCCCGGCCTCAGGCTGTATCAAAACTAGAGCCTCGGTTAAGATCCTCTTTAACTTCTCAAAACTCTCCTGTTGCTTGTCAGACTAGACAAACGGTACCCCTTTAAGCAACAACTTGGTTAATGGTGCCGCAATCAATGAGAACCCCTCGACAAACCTTCTGTAATACCTAGCCAAACCAATAAAACTTTGGATCTCCACCACATACTTAGGCAGCTTCCAATCCAACACAGCTTCAATTTTTTGGGGATCAACTCTAATCCCCTCAGCAGACACAACATGGCCCAAAAAGGTAACTTCACTTAGCCAAAATTCACACTTATCAAATTTGGCATATTGCTGTTTCTCCATTAGGATTTGTAAGACCACCGAAAGATGTGAATCATGCTCCTCCTCCGATCTTGAATAAACTAGGATATCATCTATAAATACCATGACAAACCGGTCCAGATAGGGTTGGAATACCCAGTTCATCATGTCCATAAACGCTTCTGGTGTATTGGTCAACCCAAACGGCATCACCAAGAATTTGTAGTGGCTATAGCGAGTCCGAAAAGCCTTCTTATAAATATCCACTTCCTTGACCTTAAGCTGATGACATCCTGACCTCAAATCTATATTCGAGAAGATTGAAGCCCCCCTCAGCTGATTGAACAAATCGTCAATCCTCGGACCGTGAGTATTTATTCTTGATGGTCAACTTATTCAACTGATAGTAGTCAATACACATACGCATTGACCCATCCTTTTCTTAACGATTAGCACCGTGCTCCCAAGGTGACATACTTGGTTGGATAAAACCCCGATCTAACAGTTCCTGCATTTGAGCTTTCAATTCCACCAACTCTTTTGGTGCCATTCTATATGAGGCAATAGGCACAGGCGCCATCCCCGGAAGAAGATCGATACCGAATTCCATCTCACGATCCGGAGGTAGTCCTGGAAGCTCTTCTGGGAAAACATTCGAGAACTCCTTCACTTTTCTTACACCCCCCACAGACAATTCCTTGGCCTTTAGAGCACAAACAAAGGTTATGAATGCCTCACATCCTTTCCTCACCATTCTTTCAGCCTTTAAATTGGAAAATACATTAGACAAGTAGTTCTTCCTTTCACCTATTACCACCACATCATAATCCTCAAGAGTCCTTAACACCATGCGCTTGGCAGCACAATCCAAGTTTGCTCGATACTTCACTAACCAATCGATACCTAAGATTAAGTCAAACTCCTCAAACGGCAGTTACATCAAATTAGCTAGGAAAACCAACCCTTATACCTCTAAAGGCACCTTCCTAAAGAGTTTATTCACAACTACCGATTGTCCTAAAGGGCTAAGTACAGTCATATCTCTAGAGGCAATCTCAGAGTCTATGTTCAGAGTTCCCGATATAGTACTAGCAACATAAGAATGTGTCGATCCAATATCAATCAATTCAGTATAAGGCAACCCATAAATAAGAAACGTACCGGTTATGACGTCCGGTGCTTCACCCTCCTCTTGGCGTCTAACTGCATAGACCAACCTAGGCTATCTTGCATCTATACTCCCAGCACCTCTGCCTGGTGCTCCACACCCTTGGCCAAAATTACTTCCTCCTCTAGCGGGACCATGACCTCTCTGTGGTTGCTGACCACCTCTACCTAGCTGAGCATAACCCTGTCCTACTGGTCGCACTCTACCTAACTCCTGTGGATAGTCTCTTACTCGATGATCAGTAGACCCACACCTAAAACATCCTCTATTACCCATCCAACAATCACCTGAATGACATCTTTGAATCTAGCACACCTTTGAGGCCCACTATCAACAATAGGTCTCGCAACACGACTCAACCCATCTAACTTAGGCCTCTTCTGAAAACCCCCAGCTGACTCTGATGATCCAAATTTCATTTTATTTCTACCTCTATCCCTATCCTGGTTCTGCTTTTCAGACCACTTCACCTCCTCCGTTATCTTGGCCTTTTTCACTAAAATAACAAATTCCCTTTCTCGCTGTGGAGCTATTAGCACTTGCAACTCATCCATCAGACCATCCTCAAATCGAACACATAGCTCATGGTCTGTGGCAACAATACCCCAAGCATAGTAACTAAGACGTAAGAATTCTGCCTCATACTCAGCTACTAATTTATTTCCCTAAACCAAATTTAGAAATGCCTTACGCTGCGCATCCACATAACTCGATCCGATGTATTTCCCCTGGAATGTCGTCTTGAAGAAATCCCAGGTAATATGGTTAGCCACTTTACCATCCCTAATCGTGAGCCACCACTGATACGCCTCGTCCCAAAGAAGAGACATAACTCCTTTTAATTTCTCCTCCTCAGTAAGGTCAAGATCATCCATAACACGCTCCACTGCTTCTAGCCAATACTCAGCTACATTGGGAGCTACGCCAGAAACACTCCTAAACATTTCCACTCTATTGGCTCGGAGTCATTCAGACACAGATTTCCAAGCCCCTAAACTCGTGCTTGCTCCAGCAACTCTCTCTAATACACGTAACATTGCATGGGACACAGGATTGTCTCCGTCTGTTTGATCCTAAAATCCTACTTCTGCAGTTGGTAGTGCTGGTACATCACTTTCCGACCCATGTCCAGATTCCAAAGTTTCAGACCCAACACTCCGACCTCTACCACGGTCGCGCACGATACATCTATGCCCCCTAGTACTCATGGCTACTGATACGACTTAACCTAATTAAAAGTTTTATGAATTAGTACTTTCTTCCACTGTTTAACACTGCGCAGTTTTATGAGAAATAGCATTAAAAAGTAATTCTCGCAGATTCATATCTAGTCCTAAAAGTTTTACTCTCTAAAGTTTGGATCTTTTAATACTAGTATTCATAACACAACATAATTATTTCATGCAAAACAATCCAACAACTAGAACACTTACCGCGTGGATCGGGTGCCACACTCCAAACTATAACATTTTCTTAAATAATGTTTTAAATCAACTTTATAAAATGTTATGGGACCCATTTAACAGCTGAGTTTTGTAACCTAGGCTCTGATACCAAAATTATAACACCCCAAACCCTGCCAGACGTTACAACCAAATCTGGTATGTCACAGGGTAAAGTTGAAAAAAATGAATTTTGAATTTAGGAAAATACTGTAATTTTGAAAACATTTCATTTTAGGTGATGTTTTGAAAACAATGGTTTACAGTTAAAGGGGAAATTTTTGAATTGAGTTAAATTCCATTTATTATCTTTGTTAAAAAGAAAATGGTTGTTTTTGTTAAACTTATATTTTGAAAACCCCATCTTAAAGAAATTTCAAAGCATATTGATGTCATACCATAAGTATTAAACCATAAAACCCCAAATATTAACTTAAGAAGGCCTTATTACATAACCAAAAATCCCCAACTGAAATAATTTAAAGAAAGAAAAATGAGTTTACGAAAAAAACATGTTATGGCCTCCACGAGTCCGCCTCGGCTCCCAGATCCACGATCTACTGATTACCTGCAAAATTAAGCAGAGGGGTGAGTCACCGCGACTCAGTGTGTAAATCCCTTTATGTCACATAAATGGCCTCAAGCCCATATTCGCCCATTGGCCTTAGCCCACTCAACATAGCATACATAAATATGAATGTAATGTGTCCCAGCCCAACCTAATTTTTCGTCCTCTACACACCACCCGTACCAGCCCATCACACCGTAGGGATTTTTACAATTAACCCTCCATCTGTTACACACCACATATGTGGCACCAAACCACTCATGGTTCCAGACAACCGTTATACTAGATCACCGTGATAGAGTCACCATTAACATATGTGGGGCCAACCCACCATGACAATCCCTGATGAATATATGTGGGGCCAACCCACTATGGTACCAAACCATTGGGATGAGTCAATGAATCATAGATGTATATACGTGGTATTAAACCACCGTGGCACCAAGCTATTGAGACATGGTCACTAAATCAGATGTGTGTGGGGCCAACCCACTTGTGGTACCAAACCACCGTGATAGTCTCTAATACTTCCCCTTTAGCATCATAGCCTAACCCATGCAGAACATACCAATCAAATTAATGCACATGCTCTCATCATAGTGACAGCTTACAGCATATATCTTCATACTCATTAATAAAATGATATAGATACTTACCTGGTATCCCCAACTTTACCCAAAAAGGTATATCAACCAATTAATTAGTCACTTTAGCTCTTTAGCCCAAACAGCTAATAACGCATATTAATAATAAAATGTGAATATTTTTACACACCTGAAAACACGAAAGATTATACTATCGATCTCGCTAACACTTTCACTCGCAGGGATCACAGCGATCTGCTTATCCCTCTTCGAAATCAGCCCACAACCCGATGGAAAGTCACGAACGATAGACACCGCACATTTTTTTGAACTTAGGGGTAGGGACTATGAGTCCAACCCCCTCCTTTGCTTGGCTGGAATATGATTCCATGAAAGAATCTTGGTCAATAGATTGGATTAAGGCATTGAAGTAGAGAAAATAAGGATATGCACTCAATATGTAAAGATTTCTTACCTAGATCGACAGAACCCGGAGGCTATAAGGCTTGGATTAAGGAGTGATTGAGTACCTAAATAAATACCATGTAAGAATCGATTTAAAAGAAATAGATTAGAAGAGGTGGCCTTTTAACCAAATGGATGACATAAACCTCTTACCCAAATCGACCGAAATTGATTATCCCTTAAGACCCTTCAATCGCTGACCAGATGCAAAAAGAATACGGAGAGAAGGTCCCTCCCACCTTTGGCCAAAATACCCATAAAATAGGATTAATGTCTTTGGTTCGACAACCAAAAAGAGAGAAGAGGGAATAGAAAGGGAAAGAGAATACTTACCAAAACTAAGGAGAATCCAATTGAGAAGGTTAGGGAACAAAGTGAAAGCAATCTTCTGAGATAAGAATGAATGAATAAGATGAACACATAAACAAATTCGGCCAAAAGAAAAATGAGAATAATAACAAAGAGAAAGAAGAGAGTGGGTTTTGGCTCAAGAAAATAAGAAAATAAATGATAAACTATCAGGATCAGAAATGAAGATTTGGCTAAGAAGAACAAATGAGATGAAAATAATGAGATGGTGTAGGTGGTAAGAGGTTTCAGTTTAAGGTGATTAAGAGATGTGCAACGAATATGAACAAAAGAAAAATAAAAGGGAAGAAGAGAGAGAGAGAGTTGGGGTTCAGCTCTTAAAGAAACAATTGTGAAAGATGTATAATGGAAAAAAAGTGGTAGGAGGGTTCGCTTTAGGTGATGAAGAAATGCACACACATTACCAAAAATGCTAAAGAGGGGAGGAGATGGTTTCGGTTTTGGCTAAATGAAGAATGAACAATGACCTTAGGGGTTTCGCCTATTCAAAGAAAAGAATCATAAGTTGCCAACATAAAGAACATCAAATTCTGAAAAAGAAAAGAACTCTCAATACTTAGCTGCTAATCACTTCAAAAATTTGGCACCTACAATCTCCAAAACTGAATGCCACGCTTTCTCCTTTAACCGAATCCCCCCAACACCAACCAAAAATTCAGCCACCTCATACTCCTCTCCTACATTCACTCCATACCCCACCTTTGAATTAGTTGAAACGTTCAAATCCCACCTTTCTCTCATGGCCTACCATTCAAAATTTTTATGACCAATTTAACACCCACTCTTTAAGGTTCCTAGCCGAATCTATCACTACTTCTCTTGACGCCAAAAAGAGTTCCTAAAATGAAAACTGCACGACTCGAACCTGCTTCTTCACTACTCCTCGTGGCGTCACTCACTTTCCTCTTAAGTGGCACCCCATTGCCACTTTACTACTACATTTTTTTTGTGTCATCAAACCCAAACTAAACTATTTAAACCCTGCCTCAGCTAGCTCTCCCCTAAAGTGCCCAAAATTGAAATTTTTCCCAAGGCTTCGGCTTAACCCCGAGCTTTTCTTGGACCCCCAAACACACCAAATTAACACACCGAGCATAGCATACACACAGGAACATAATAAATGTAAAGCCCCTAATTTAGGATGTTACAGATGCTTTGAGCAGAAAATCCTTGTTTGCATTTAGGGCTATGAATACACGGGTGACTTTGTCAAGTGATGGTTCTGTTCTAGCCAAGTTGAGGACTGGCCCGGTGTTTCTCCAAGAGATCTGTAAAGTTTAGAAAGATGATAGTGACTTCAAAGCCAAAAGAGTTCTGTGCAACTCATATGTTGAGTCCGACTTTTAGATTAATTCTGATGGATGTTTTATGTTCAGAGACAAAGTATGTTTACTGAAGAATGATGAGCTTATTCAAAAGATTTTATACGAGGCACATAGCGGATGTCTATCTATACATCCAGGTAGAACAAAAATGTATAATGATTTGAACAAACGGTACTGGTTGTCGAGTATAAAAAAAGAAGTTTCTGAGTTTGTATCAAGATGCTTGATTTGTCAGCGAGTGAAAGCAGAACACCACGTACCATCGGGTTTGATTCAACCTATCATGGTTCCCTAGTGGAAATGGAACAGTATTACTATGGGCTTTGTAATGGGTTTACCATTGATACCGAGCAAGAAAGATGCCATATGGGTTGTGGTAGATAGACTTATGAAGCTGACCCATTTCATAGATGTACGCGTTGATTATTCATTTGATAAGTTGGCAGACTTGTATATTTCAGAGATTGTGAGGCTACATTGAGTGCCTTTATCGATTATATCATATCGAGATCCGAGATTAACATCACGATTTTGGAAAATGTTACAAGAAGCTTTGGGCACAAAGTTGAGTTTCAGTACAACTTTTCACCCACAAACCGATGGATAGTCAAAGAGATTAATACAGATACTTAAGGATATGCTCCGGTGTTGTGTTCTTGAATTTTAGGGCAGCTGGGAAAAGTACCTACAATTGGTAGAGTTTGCTTATAATAACAGTTTTTAGTCGAGCTTGAAAATGGAGCCTTATGAGGCATTATATGGGCGGAAGTGACTAATGCCTTTATATTGGACTGAACTTAAAGAAAATCTAATTCATGGGGTTGATCTAGTTAGAGAAACCAAGAGAAGGTAAAAATAATCTATAATTATTTAAAAGCTGCTTCTGATAGACAAAAATCCTACTCGAACTTGAAACGAAAAGAGATCGAGTTTTAGGTTGTTGATAGGGTGTTCTTGAAAGTGTCACCATGGAAGAAAGTTCTTAGATTTGGCTGGAAAGGCAAATTAAGTTCGCATTTTATCAAACTATATGAGATTACTGAGAGGATAGGGCCGGTAGCTTATCGATTGGCTTTTCCATCTGAATTGGAAAAGATTCAAGATGAGTTCTACGTATCAATGTTACGTCATTACCTATTAGATCCTTCTTATGTGATTACACCGATAGAGGTTGAAATTCAACCCGACATGACATATGGCGAAGAACCGGTTAAGATCCTAGCACGTGAAGTCAAATAGTGAAGGAATAAAAGTATAGTTCTTGTGAAAGTACTATGGCAAAGACATGGGGTAGAAGAGGCTCCATAGGAGCCCGAGGAGGCTATGAGAAACCAGTACCCAAACCTTTTTACTGGTAAGATTTTGGGGACGAAAATCCCTAAGAGGGAAAATTGTAACAGCCAAATTTAGGGCCTAGTAGGAATAGTGGTTACAAGACCACAAATCTAATGTAGAAATATGTGTTTTATGATTCTATGATGCTATTTATATGTTTGCATGATTGTGTGAAGATTTCATGAGGAAATGTTATTTATTAGTGATCAATTTGTCCATTAGGACTAAATTGCTAAGATTAGAAAATATGAGACTCTAGGAGATTTAAGCATGAAATAAATTATAAAAATTACTAGAGGTCCTTATTTAACAATTAGACCATTATATGTTGAGATGGACAAAAATGGTCATGGAAAGGAAAAATCTCAAGAAATGGCCTTAAGGGCATTTTAGTCATTTGTCTAATTAATGAATTAAAAAGGGAAAAATTAGTCAAAATCTTGTCCATCTTCTTCCTCTAAGTTCTAAAATTTTTAAGGAGACATAGCTAGGGTTTCTTCAATTTCCAAGCTTGATAGTAAGTGCATCTTAGCCCCGTTTTTAATGTTCTTCGTATTTTTTAGATCCTCGTAGCACGATTTAGCTATTTCTAGCTATATTTTGAGCTAGGGTTCATGTTCAAAAATTTACCCATGTATGACATGCATGTATTTTGATGTTTTATGGAAGAATATGAAATTTTGACGTATGATAAACATCTTTTTCTAAGTGACTTTCATGAAAAATGGATAAAAGGAGCAAATTGTAAAAGTTATAAAAAATGGTCATACATGAGTGAAATAGTGTAAATTGGGGGCTATTTTAGTTAAGAGTATGATTCAGCTACTCTTAAAATACAAGAAAGATGAATAAAAATCATTTTACGAGCCTAGGGGCAAAAGTGTAATATGTAAAAGTTTAGGGGCAAAATCATAATTTTTCCAAAGCATGATTCATGGGTCAATTTAGTCAATGTGAGTATTAAACAAGTGAAATTTTTATTATAAATCAAGAAACACGAAGCCCAGACCGAAATCGAGGCAAGAACAAAGTTGTGGACTAAATCGAATATCTACACATATTTTGACTACCAAGGTAAGTTTGTGTGAAATTTAAGTTACATTATGTTTTATTATTCTTGATTTCTTGATATCATGAAAAATGAATATTATTTATATGAAAATTGACTTGATAAACCATAATTTACACATATTTTAAACCCATGCTTGGCTTATTTTTAGATGAATTTTCATTAGATTTGATGAATTCGATGCCTCTAATCCCTTAATTTCATGTTTTGTACTCAAGAGAGCTTAGGAAGTCAAAATGAACAAGAAATGGGCCAAAAAGGGACAAAATGGGCCTACATCAGAAATCACACGGCTTGGACTATCGACCACAGGCAAATCAGATGGCCATGTGTGGCGACCAGAATCGACCACGGCCGAAGGAGTCAACCACGGGCGTGTCAAACGGCATGTCCCTACCATAGAAAAAGATGAATTCTATTCAGAATAAGCTACTTGTGGGCCAAGAGAGGTGTTCCAAAGCCTATATAAACACCTTAGGGGGTGACCTAAAAGGGGACGTTGAATAGACGCCGAATAGGAGGCGAAAAATACTCGAAGACAGCCGTTGGGAATAGCTTAGGAGAAGGATCTCCATCATGACTGAGGATCTCCCATCAAGTTCTTTAGAAGTTTTTGGGTTTTCATTATGTTGTGGTTTTCCTTATTTTATGATGTTTCCTTCTATCAGTATGAACTAAACCTCTCAAATACCTGAGGGGGTGAAACCTAGAAGAATCTTATTTTTATTTGATTTATAAGATAAATACTTGTTCTTATTCTTAATTGTGAGTTTTTATTCTTGTTTTGATAATTCAGGTTATTGATACAAGTCGAATGTGCTTATTCAGTGGAGCAAAAGTCCTTATTTAAGAGTAGATCAACACAATTAAGTGAAGTTGATTGCAACCCTAGAAATAGGGCAACAAAAATCTACCGGATTAGAGTCAAATCTAATAAGGGAATCCATAGATCGATTTAATGCGATGATAGGGGTTTTAATTAGAAAGAAATTTCAATTAATCAACCTAGAGTCAGTTGTTTTTAGACTTGAAAGATATATTAACATAAATCAGGGATTTGTACGGATTAAGTCAAGTGAATAAATCATGTGAATCAAAAGTAATTAGTGGAGTCTAAGTGGATTCTTCTGATAAACCATAATATACACATATTTTAATCCCGCATTTAGCATACTTTTGGATGATTTATCCCTTTAATTATGGAAATAGGGGCTCTTAATCCTTTGTTTTCATGTTTTATATTCAGGAGAGCATTAGAGGATGAAAAGAATGAGAAACAGGCACAAAATGGAGAAAATAGGCCATATTACGAAATCGACACGGCCTGGGCCCAAGACCACACAACCGTGTCTCATTAACAGACCCGACCACGGCCTGGCCTCGACTTACACGAGCGTGTGCCATGGGCATGTCCCTGACGTGACCTATTTGAATTCTATTCAGATTAGGGTACTTAGAGGCAAAGAAAGCAATTCCAAAAGCCTATATAAACACCCTAGAGGCCAACCATCAAAGGGGTGTTCAACTAGGCCAAAGAGCCAAGCCAGAGTGGCCGAATTGTGGGATTCACTCGAAGAAAGCCAGTTGATTCATCTCAAGAAGCCAGAATCATACTCAAGACTGAGGATCTCTCCTTCAATTCCTTCAGGGGGTTTTAGGGTTTTTCTTATGTTTTGTTTTATATTTTCTTCTGAGATGTATTCTTTTATAATTATGAACTAAACTCCTCAGATACCTGAGGGGGATGAAACCTAAGATGGATCTTGTTATTATTTTCTGAGGTGTATGATAAATACTTGATTTGTTCTTAATTATGTGTTCTTAATTCTTGTTTTGATATTTCAGGATATTGATTCGAGCATTTATGCTATTAGGCAGAGGAGGAATAGACCCTATCTAAGAGTAGATCTAGCATAGTTAAGCGGAGTTGATCGCAACCCTAGGGATAGGATGACAAAAATCTACCGGATTAGGGTCAAACCTAATATGGGAGTCCATAGATCGAGTTAATGCAATTCTAGGGGTTTTAATTAGAAAGAGATTTCAATTAATCAACCTAGGGTTAGACGTTAGTAGCCTCGAGAGAGGTATTAATATAAATTAGGGAATCCTACGGATCAAGTCAAGTGAATCAATCGTCTGGTTCAGAGCTAGAAAACAAGTGAAGTCTAGGTGGATTCTTCCTCGGGTATTGTCTCAATCAATTGGTTTTTCCCTCAAGTATTTTCCCCAATTCTTTCTCTTTGTCTTAGCATCATTAGCTTAGTAGTTAGTTAAGTTTAGATTAAACAACAAAACCTTTAATTTTTAGGTTAAATAATAAAAAGAAAGTTAGTATTAGTACTTTTGGTTCCTTTGGGTTCGACAATCTAGTCGTGCCACTAACCTATACTACTGTTCGATAGGTGCGCTTGCCTCGAGCCATTGTCATAGTTAGTTTTTAGGCTAGATCATTCATTATAAATTTTTAAGACTCTGACAAACGATCAAGTTTTTGGCGCCGTTGCCGGGGAACTAAAATATTAAGAAAGCTCAATTTTTATTACTTTAGCCATATTTTTCTTTGTATTATTTTGCAATTAAATTTTATTTTTAGTTTTCCAATTTTCTTTTTCTTTTCCTGGTAGGTACCTCTAGTTTATGACTAGAAAGAACTCGACGGGACCCCTGATTTACGACAATGATATTGAAGGTACTGTACACAGAAACTGAAGAGAAATAAAGAGAAGCCTACAATACATACAAAAAGAGCAAGAGAACAAAATTAATACTATCGAAGAGATGGCTGAGAATAATCCGCTACCTCTAGAGGTGGCCAAAAGTCATGCTCCTCGAACTATGTATGATTATGCTAAACCTAATTTAATAGAAACTGAGTCAAGTATTGTTAGATCTGCTATAGCTGCTAATAATTTTGAATTGAAACCTAACACTATACAAATGATACAACAATTTGTTCAATTTGATGGTTTGCATGATGACTATCCAAATAATCACTTGGTAAATTTCCTAGAATTTTGCAATACTTTCAAAATTAATGGCATTTTTGACGATGCCATCCTTCTTCGGTTATTTCTCTTCTCTTTGAAGAATAAAGCTAAACAGTGGCTAAATTCTCTTCCACGAGGATCAATCACTACATGGGAAAAAATGACTGAAAAATTTTATTAAAATATTTTCTACCGGCCAAAAAGCCAAATTAAGGAATGATATCTCTTCTTTTATGCAGATGGATTTAGAAACATTATACGATGCATGGAAGAGATACAAAGATCTATTGAGATGATGCCTACACCATGGATTACCCTTGTGGCTAAAGGTCCAAACTTTTTATAACAGTGTGAACCCTTCAACAAAACAACTGATTGATTCAGCATGGTGGAACCCTGAATAACAAAACTCTTGAGGTGGCCTATGAGTTTATAGAGGAGATGTTACTGAACAACTATCAGTGGCAAGTTACAGGGACAAGGACAACAAAAATAGTCAGAGTTTTCAACCTCGATGCAGTCACCATGTTATCAAATCAGGTAGAGATGTTAAATAAAAAAGATTGATGGCTTATGTGGTTCTTTGCAGGTACATCCAGTTATGCAGCACAATACGAACGGAGGATGGATGAACAATACTGAATATCCACATTACAACCCGAGCACTGAAAATGAGCAATTTTACTATATGGGTAACAATTTTGGACCTCAAAATAACCATTATAGTAGTACTTACAATCCAAGTTGGAGATACCATCCCAATCAAAGACAACAACCCTACCCATAAGAAAAGAAGCCAAACCTTGAAGAGATGCTAACAAAATTAATAGAGGAGTTAGAAACCCATTTCCAAAATACTGAAACGATATTGAATAATCACCAAGCATCAATTCAAGGACTTAAGGATCAAATTGAATAACTAACTATGTTAATTTCTAAAAGGCGACAAGAAAGTTTACCTAGTAGAAAAGAGCATGTGAAGGTCGTTACACTAAGGAGCGAAATAGAGTTGGTTGAAACAAATAAGAAGATACCACACGAAACTGTTAAGACAAAGGATGAGGAAGCAAACGAGAATGCAATTCTAGTACCTGAAGAAATTAAACCACCGATCCTATATCAAGCAAAATTAAAGAAAGTTCACCTAGACGCACAATACGGAAAATTTCTTGAACTTTTCAAATAATTACATATCAACTTACCTTTTGTTGAAGCTATTTCACAGATGCCAACATACACAAAATTTCTAAAAGAGTTCCTAACAAATAAAAGGAAGTTTGAAGAGATATCAATAGTGGAACTTAATGAAGAATGTTCAACCATCCTCCAAAACAAGCTACCAACCAAATTGAAAGACCCAGGAAGTTTCACTATTCCCTGCTTAATTGGTAGTCTGAACATAGAGAAAGCACTAGCTGATCTAGGTGCCAATATTAATTTAATGCCTTATAAAATATTTAAACAACTTGGTTTCGGGGAACCTAAACCCACTAGGATGAGTATTCAGCTAGCTGACAAATCAGTTAAATATCCTAGGGGAATTATCGAAGATATTCTGGTAAAAGTTGATAAATTTATATTCCCTGTTGATTTTGTTGTGCTTGACATGAATGAGGACGTTGAGGTGCCTTTAATTTTGGGACGTCCCTTTTTAGCTACTGCTAAGGCTATTATTGATGTAGGTGATGGTAAACTTGCGCTAAGGGTAGGCGACGAGGAAATTATTTTTCAAATTTATGATGCTATGTGATATTCTAGAGAACAAGATGATTCCTATTATTTTATTGATGACATTGATCATTTTGTTCAAGATTCTTTACAGGAAATCATACATGATGACATGATAGAACTGTGTCTTACCCAAGATGAGGGGGTAGATAATGACACCGATGAGTTGAATTCTAATATATTTTCCTCTAGGCAAACAAAAGAAGAGGGCATTGAAATCAACGATGAACTAAAACAAAAACCCTCTATTGATGAGCCAACCAAATTAGAATTAAAACAGTTGCCAAAACACTTAGAATATGCATTCCTTAGGGATAATTCTATGCCACAGTAATTATCTCCTCAGAACTGGAACTCAAAGAGAAAGATGAGCTGCTACAGGTACTAAAAGAGCATAAAAGGGCCATAGCTTGGAAAATTTCTGACATTAAAGGGATAAGTCCATTATTCTTCACCCATAAAATTTTAATGGAAGATGGATATAAACCATGTGTGCAACCTCAAAGACGATTGAATCCTAACATTAAGGAAGTTGTTAAGGCTGAGGTAATTAAACTTATAGATGCTGGAATCATTTATCCTATTTCTGAAAGTACTTGAGTAAAATTGTTCCAAAGAAAGGAGGCATGGTTGTTGTAACCAACGAAAAGAATGAATTGATTCCTACAAGAACAGTTATAGGTTGGAGAGCTTGCATTGATTATAGGAAGTTGAACGATGCTACGAGAAAAGATCACTTTCCTCTACTATTTATTGATCAGATGTTAGAAAGATTATCCGGGCATATGTACTACTACTTCCTTGACGGACTCTCCGGTTACTTCCAAATCCCAATAGCCCCTAAAGATCAAGAAAAGACAACATTTACATGTCCATATAGTACGTTTTCTTATCGTAGAATGCCTTTTTGATTATGTAATGCTCTTGCTACTTTTCAGCGCTGCATGCTGGCTATCTTTGATGGACTTGTGGAAGACATTGTGGAGGTATTTATGGACGACTTTTCAGTATTTGGTAATTCTTTCCATCTTTGCCTTAAAAATCTAAAACAAGTTCTGATGAGATGTGAAGAAACAAACCTTGTGCTAAATTGGGAAAAGTGTCACTTTATGGTTCGAGAAGGGATTGTGTTAGGACATAAAATTTCTAGTAAATGGATTAAGGCGGATAAAGCAAAGGTCGAAACCATAGAAAAATTACCTCCTCCTAGTTTAGTTAAGGCTATTAGAAGCTTTTTAGGACATGCTGGATTTTATAGAAGATTTATTAAGATTTTTCTAAAATAGCTAAGCCTTTAACGAAATTGCTAGAAAAAGATGTACCTTTCAATTTTGATCAGGAATGTTTATATGCATTTAATATCCTCAAATATAAATTAATAAATGCTCCAATTATAATTGCACCTGATTGGAATTTACCCTTTGAAATAATGTGTGATGTGAATGATTTTGCAGTAACTGCAGTTTTGGGACAGCGAAGAGACAAGCACTTCCAGCTGATTTATTACGCTAGCAAGACATTAATAGCCGAACAGGAAAATTACACCACCACAGAAAAAGAATTACTAGGTGTGGTTTTTGCATTTGATAAATTTAGACAATACTTGATACTATCTAAAGTTGTTGTTTACACTGACCATTCAACACTTCGCTATCTTTTAACTAAATCTGATGCAAAACCTCAACTTATAAGATGGATTTTACTCTTACAGGAATTTGATTTGGAAATTCAAGATAAGAAATGAGCTGAAAATCTTGCAGCAGATCATCTTTCTAGGCTTGAAAACCCACATACCAAATAACTCGATGAGAGTGAGATAAACGACTTGTTTCCTGAAGAACAACTCTTTTCTATGATCGACTCCGAGGTACCTTGGTTTATAGATATTGCAAATTACTTAGTGTCTAACATCTTACCAAAAAGGTTAACACATCATCAAAAGAAGCAATTCTTTGCTGATGCAAAAGCTATTTTTAGAAGGATCCTTTTCTTTTCTGTATATGTGCAGATCAAGTAATTCGGAGATGTGTTACAAAAGCAGAAGCAAGCAAAATCCTATAACATTGCCATTCAGGACCTTCAGGGGGACATTACAGTGGGATTAAGTCAGCACACAAAACACTCGAATCAGGTTTTTATTGGCCAACTCTATTTAAAGATGCCAACAGGTATGTTGCTTCATGTGATAAATGCCAGAGAATAGGTAATATCTCTAAAAGCGATGAAATGCCTCAAACATACATGCTATCTTGTGAAATATTCGATGCATGGGGTATTGTTTTTATGGGTCCATTTTATAGTTCATTTGGAAATAAATACATCTTAGTAGAATTAGTTATATGTCAAAATGGGTGGAAGCTCAAGCTTTACCTACTAGCGATGCTAGAGTAGTAGTAAGGTTTCTTAAGAAACTCTTTTCTCGATTTGGAACACCCAGAGCAATTATTAGTGATAGAGGTACTTTTGTAATACTCAATTTGATAGAGTCTTAAAGAAATGTGGAGTACACCACAGGACAGCTACCCCTTAGCATTCTCAAACCAGTGGACAAGTTCGAGAACTTAAGCGTATTTTAGAGAAAAAAGTAGAATCAACTAGGAAAGATTGGGCATTAAAAGTAGATGATGCTTTATGGGCCTATAGAACAGCTTTTAAAATTCCTATAGGAACATCCCCATTCAAACTTGTCTACGGAAAGAGTTGTCATCTACCATTTGAGTTAGAGCACAAAGCTTTTTGGGCTATAAAATTTTTAAATTACGATCTTAAAACTGCAGGTGAAAAAAGGATGATGCAGTTGAACGAGCTTGATGAATGGCGAGCTAATACCTATGAGACCTCATGACTATATAAGGAGGCAACAAAGCGCCGCCATGGTGCTCATCTAAAACAACCAAAACAATTCAAAATAGGAGATTTAGTCCTGCTATACAATTCAAGGTTAAAATTGTTCTCTCGAAAGCTGAAATCAAGATGGTCATGTCCATTCATAATCAAAACTATTTTCCCTTACAACACAATAGAGGTAACTCATCCAACTCATGGCACATTCAAGGTAAATGGTCAGCGACTGAAAATTTATAATGGTGAAGATTTTAGGGATATGAGAGAGGAGCTTTGGCTCCATGAACCTTCATTTGGAAATGAAAATAGAGTAAGTCTAGCTTAAGACTTTAAACGAGCTCTTCTCGGAGGCAACTCGAGCACTAACTTCACTAATATCATATTTTTTTTTTTTTAGCACTTAACTACAAATTAACCATTTTAAAAGGCATAGTTTTCCCTCCCACACGGCCTAGCACACGAGCGTGTTTGTGGCCGTGTGTATACCACGAGCAAGCACATCGACATGGCGGAGACCATGTAGACCAAGGACAAAAAAAAATCCCCAAAACACGGGCTACGACAAAACACCACGGCCGTGCGATTAGGCCGTGGTTGAAACCGAGTAAATAACACTGGCATACGACACGCCCGCTCTCCATAACCATGGCCAAACATGTCGATTGAACATAGGCATATGACACGCCCGTGCCTCTTAACCGTGGCCAAACTTGTCAAGTGAACACGGGCATGGGGAAGAATGAAACGGGAATGGGAGAAGCGAACCAAGCTAGGCACGCCTGTTCGATACGGGCATGGGACACAACACAGGTGCGCCAGATCCCTGAACATTCGAAATGCACGGGTTAAAAATGATTCACACGGGCATGGGACACACCCCTCTGCCCTTATTTCTATATAAACCCCTCACTATTCATTTTTTCCCAAATCCTTCCCCCCAAACCCTAGCCATTTTTATCTTTTCCTATCCCCCAAGTCCGGCCACCGTTCCCTTCACTTCCCCTCATTCCCTTCTCTCCTTCCCCTACTCACCTTCCTCATCCACCGGTAATCCATGCCCATGCGATGTTACCATGCTTGCGCAACCATCCACGACCGTGCACCATCTTCCTACCTCCATCAGTTCATATTACTTCCTCTCCTCTATACTTTGTTGCTAATTTTATTTAATCCATGTTTATTCTCTTTTAGAAATTTGATTTATTCATTTCTTTAAATCTTTAGTATTCATTTTAGATTATTATTGTTGATATTCATTTTTACTTAAGTGTTCTGAATATTTCATCTCTAGCATTAGGAGAATACTTAGGAAAAAGCTTTCATGTTAATGAGGCATTAATATTGGATTCATGTATTTTATCATAGCAAAATTTTGGATGATATTCTTCAAATGCTCTTATAGGAACATAATGTCGTCCTCCCGTAAAAAGAAAACCGTAGTCCCTATTTCAAAAAAACGAAAGGGACCGGCTCATCATCCTTAAGTGCCTTAGCCAAAATATGACACCCATTCATATGGTTTCCTCTGGGAACTCAAGAGGATCTTTATTAGATACTACGCGCAAGACCTCTCAGATAGGAAGGTGTATCGATTGGACCGCCCTATAGCAGGTCCAGCTAGAAGACAAGGTTTGGGCCCTATTATTCACAGATCCGTGGGGCAATTTTTTCGACATCATCGAGCCCACATACCTAGAGCACACTCTAGAACTCTGTTCTATTTTCCACCTCCAGACGGTGATGACTAACTTCGATGACTCTGGCACTATCCAATTTTGTCTCAGAGGTCTAGTCTGTGAGATGAGTGTCCTACAGTTCAGAGCTGCTTTGGGACTCTACACTGATGAATTCATGGAAGATGACGAGTTCGAGGATCTTTACCGCCACATCTATAACTCTCTAGTTGCTTGTTGGAAAGATCTAGTCCCCGGCTCAGACATTTATAACCCTAGTCACTCCAAAACGACAACTCTCGCCCCACCAATGATATACATACACGCTATCCTAGCTCACACACTGACAAGGAAGAGAAAGAGCACCGGCGTCGTAAACACTCACGACGCCTACTTCTTATGGTGCATGGCGAACGGGCATGTGTTTGACCTCGCTACTTCATAGCTCGTGCAATCCAACATCAGACAAAGCAACATAGGAGAGGGGTCATCTCTATGGTTCCATACATCACGCGCCTCACTCGACACTTCTTGACTCCTTAACATATCAAGGGTTCTACACATATAAACCATGCTTCTTAATGATTTTTGTACAATTTTGACAATTTTTCCAAAACAGAACAGTGACTCATGAATTCATTCAGAGCAGGTCTCACTAAAACTCAATTATCTCATAATATTTAAATCTTTTACCTACTCTGTTTCTTTTATGTAAAAATAGACACAATAAGGTTTAATTTCATATCTCATTCACCTTCTAATTCAATATACCCTATTTTTGGTGATTTTTCTAACTCACATCACTGCTGCTACTACAAGCTGTTTTGTTGCAATTTATGAAAGACTAGCTTCTAATCGAACCTACCTACATCCCTAATTCAAGGATTCATTTCGTATACAAACATTCCCTTAACAAAAATGATTAAACTTTGATTAAGAATTCATAAACATTGCCATCATAAACCAACATGCATATCAAGACACAACAGCGTACTTAACTAAAAATTTAGCCATATTCGCATGGCTATTATATACATGAACCTTAAGATTTCATCAAACAAAGACCAAGTCTTTCCTATACATGCCTTCGTTTAAAGATCAAAATGAAAGAGTACCCAAAATGTAGATTGATAGCGTGAGTGACTTTCCGAACGATCCCGAAGAGCTTGTAGCTTGCACCTAAACTATAAAACAGAGGAAACATTTCACATGATAAGCTTGCTAGCTTAGTAAGTCTCAAGCAAATGTCAATATAATGAGCATACATTTAAACATATTAAAATCCAAGCTTGTAGTATAAACACAATTATTTCATTTTAGGCATCGATATTCTTTTTCTACTTTTACATAAGCACTAGCGCTTTTGTCACACTTGTCATTGATCTTTAACTATACATTAAGAATTTTAGTTCACTTCATTCCTTACTAAAAATAGTAGGTTAGTTCTTACCTGAACTTGTACCACTTAACACTATATACACATCTCACTTTATTTGATATTCAACATTTCCACTTATAGCGTATCACCGGCATAAAGTTTGCTAGGCATTTAAAGCCCGAAATAAATCACCGGCACGAAGCCTGCTAGGCACTAAGCCCGAATAGATCACCGGCACGAAGCTTGCTAGGCATTTAAAGCCCGAATAGATCACCCAAGACGAAGCTTCGCTAGGCACTAAGCCCGAATAGATCACCTGCAGACGAAGCACGCTAGGCACTAAGCCGAATATATCACCGCACGAAGCACGCTGAGGCACTAAGCCGAATAGATCATCAAGACGAAGCACGCTAGGCATTTAAAGCCCGATACATAACACAATCAACATTTCCATGCACATTACCTAAGGCTATAATCACATCCATCTCATATGCTTTATTTTACAATATCATGTTAAACCGAACGTAAGTAAACACATCACATCCAACCAACAAATTTAATACTATTCATGCCCCACATTCGCCTATATACGTTATTATGCCTTAGTATACCAAATTTTATCGTATACTACTTTTGCAATTAACTTCGATATAAATTTGTTAGGACTTACCTCGGTTGTCGATAAGTAGTGCAAATCGGCTATTCGAGAACCTTCGTCTTTCCCGATCTAAATCTGTTTTCTTTGCTCTTGATCTAAAACACATTAAAATTCAGCTCATTCAAGTACAATTCATCTTAATTTAGTCCCTAAGCACATAAATGGGTAAATTACTATTTTACCCTAGCATTTCACAACTTTGTAATTTAGCCCTATTTGCATAACACACAAAATACACCAAATTAGCCAAATCTATGCAAGGGCGAATGTTCCTAGGGACCTTACAAGTCCTCACATTTCATTTATTTTGCAAATAGGCCCTCTAAAATTTATTTTTACAATGTAGCCCTAAAACTCAATTTCATCAAAACTTCCAACACAAAACATATTAATCCTTTACATATCTTTCATCTAAAATCATCAAATATCAAAAACCACATGAATACAACAATGGCAGAACATCAAGCATGCTTAGATTCAAAATTACAACATGGGTGGGTTACGGTTCAAGCAACGATCTCAAAAACGTAAAATTTACAAAACCGACTAAGAATTTACCTTGAATTTGGCTTGGATCTTGCAGAAATCTCAAAGAACTTAGCTCCCTTGTGTTTCTTAATATTCGCCAAAAGATGAATGAAAATATCCTTTATTTCTTTTATGTTTTATTTAACATATAATATGGTTTTTAACTTTTACTATTTTAACCTTAATTCATAAAATTATATTATATAAAACTTATGGTTAATTTTGTCATATACCAACCCACTAACTTAAAATGGGTTATTTATCCATTTAACACTTCATATTAAAAAGCCAAGCTCAAACTAGCACATTACACTTTAGTATGCCACTTTTACCTTTTACGCGATTAAATCCTTTTTATCAAATTAAGCACTTAAACAATAAAATTTTTCTCTGAAACTTTCACACGCATTAATTCACATATAATAAACTCAAAATATAATATTAAATTATTTCTCGGTCTCGATTCGTGGTCCCAAACCACCGTTCCGATTAGGGTCGAATTCGATTCATTACAACTCTCCCCTTAAGGATTTTCGTCCTCGAAAATCTTACCGTTAAACAAGGTCGGATATTGTTGCCTCATTGAATTCTCGAGGCTCCCACGTAGCCTCTTCAACTCCGTGATTGATTCCATAGAACTTTCACTAACGGAATTCTTTTATTTCTCAACTCTTTTATTTCCAGAGCTAAAATACGGATTGGTTCTTCATTATATGTCAAATCAGTTGGAGTTCAATCTCGTCGGGTGATCACATGAGACGGATCGATCAGTACTTACGAAGCATCGAAGCGTGAAATACGTCGTGTATCTTTTCTAACTCGGAGGGCAATTTCAATCTATAAGCAACAGCCCAATCGTTCAATGATTTCATACGGTCCGATAAATCTCGGACTCAACTTGCCTTCCGACCAAATCGGCGACTTTCTTCCACGGGAAACTTTTAAGAATACACGATCTCCTACCGAAATTCAATGTCTTTACGTTTCAAATCAACATAGGACTTTTGTCGATCGATGCGACTTTCAAATTATCTTTGATTATGGCTACTTTACATTCGGTCTCTTTAATCAAATCAACCCGTGTATCTTATTCTCACGAGCTCGGTCCAATATAATGGTGTTCGACACTTTCGCCCGTACAAGGCTTCATAGGGCGCTATTTTGATACTAGATTGAAAGCTATTATTGTGCGAATTCAATCAAAGGTAGGTATCGTTCCCACGCACCTTCAAACACAAGAACGCAACATCTCAACATGTCCTCAAGTATCTGAATAGTTCGCTCGATCGACCATCCATCTCATGGATGAAAGGTAGACTAAAATGTAGTTTAGTACCTAAAGCATCTTGCAACTTCTTCCAAAATCACGACGTAAATCTCGGGTCTCATCGACACAATGGAACTTCGGTACACCATGCAATCTTACAATTTGAGATACATACAATTCAGCAAGTTTATCGGTGAAAAGTGCATGCGAATCGACACAAAATGAGTCGATTTAGTCGACCTATCAACTATAACCCATCGACATCTTTCTTACTTGGTGTCATAGGAAGACCGGATACAAAATTCATTGTAATTCTATCCCATTTCCATTCAGGTATCAGGATTGGCTGAAGTAGTCCAGATGGTACTTGATGTTTAGCTTTTACTTGCTGACAAATTAAGCATTTCGAAACAAATTCGGATATATCCCGTTTCATGCCAGGCCACCAATAAAACTATTTCAAATCGTTATACATCTTCGTGCTACCCGGATGTATCGATAGTCGGCCACTATGAGCTTCACTCAAAATCATCTCAGATCAAATCGAGTTCTTTGGAACACACATTCGACTTTTAAAATTCAAGCAGTCATTTGCATCAATCGAAAATCGACCTTGCACCTCTTTCACCTCAATTCGTTTAGCAATCATATCCTTGTCAATTTTCATGCATCACAAATTTCTTTGGACAAACATCGGTCTTGCTCGTAACTCGGCTATGATCGAACCATCACTAGACATAGCCATTTGTGCATTCATTGCACGAAGAGCAAATAAATATTTCTGACTTAACGCATCCGCAACAACGTTAGCTTTTCCCGGGTGATAGTCAATCACCAATTCATAGTTTTTCAATAGTTCTAGCCACCTACGTTGTCTCAAATTCAGGTCTTTCGAGTCATTAGATACTTGGACTTTTGTGATCCGAGTAAACATGGCATTTCTCGCCAAGTAAGTATCGACGCCAAATCTTGGTCACGAACACAATGGTCAAGCTCTAAATCATCGTCGGGTAATTTCTTTCATGCGGCTTCAATTGTCTTGAAGCGTAGGCTACAACTTTGCCTTCCTGCATCAAAACGCAGCCAGCACCATTTAAAGAAGCATCGAATACACAACAAATTCTTTACCGATTCAGTAGAACTAATCTGGAGCTTCGTCAAAAGGGTTTTCAACCGATCAAAACTTTTCGACATTTTTCGACCACTCGAACCGGACATCTTTCTGCATAGAACTTTGTTAACAGGTAGCTATCATAGAAAAATCTTTCACAAATCGTCGATAGTAACCCGCAAGTCCCGAAAACTTCAAATCTCTAAACATTTTTTGGTGGCTTCCAATCAAGTATAGCCGAGATTTTATTCGGATCAACTCGAATGCCTGATGCTGAAACTACATGTCCCAAAAGGCTGACCTCTTTCATCCAAAACTCACACTTACTAAACTTTGCATACACGGTGATGACCTCGCAAAGTTTGTAGTACTAACCTCAAATGTTCAGCGTGTTCAATTTCATCTTTGGAGTAGATCAATATGTCATCAATAAACACCACCACAAATCGATCCAAAACCGCCTAAAACCCGATTCATCAAATCCATAAAAGCAAAGAGGTGCATTAGTAAGCCCAAAAGGCATAACCAAAAACTCAAAATGTCCGCACCTCGTCCTAATGCGCCTTTAGCACATCTATATCTCGACTGCAATTGATAATATCCCGATCTCAAATCTATCTTGAAAATCTGAAGCCCTTTCAACCGATCAAACAAATCATCAATCTGAGGTAACGGTACTTATTCTTTATGGTTACCTTATTTAGTTGCCGATAATCAATACACATTCGCATCGTTCCATCTTTCTTTTTCACAAAAAGAACTGCTGCACCCCAAGGGGAAAAACTTGGCCGTGCAAAACCCCTATCAGTCAACTCTTGCAACTGCGATTTCAACTCTTTTAACTCAGTAGGTGCCATCGATCACGAGCTATCGAGATCGGAGTCGTTCTGGTACTAATTCAATGCCAATTCAATCTCTCGTCTTGGTGGTAAACCCGTAATTCCTCGAAACACGTCTGGTACTCACACACAACCGTACAAACTCAATATGCTCTTCAAACACTTTATTATCAATACATAGGCCAAATAAGCTTCGCACCCTTTTCTCACATACGGGCTAACATCGAAGATATTCTCAGAGGAAACCCACTTAAATCACTAGATTCAATTCGACGATCTCACCGCTCGCATCTCGGATAAATAAGCTTTCTTTTACAATTCACCACCTGCGTCATGCGAAGTTAACCAGTCCATTCCCAAAATTATATCAAACTCATCGAAAGGCAACAGCATTAAATCAACTGGGAAGCAACAATCCCGAATCATCAATGGGCAACTTTTACACACTTTATTAACAAACACACATCTACCCAAAGGGTTGGTTACGTGAATCACAAACTCGAGAGACTCAATGGCGAGTCTTCTTGAATACCGTAGTTTCACATACATATGAATGGGTTGAACCGGGATCAATCAATGCAATCACAGTAGTATCATAAAGGGTAAAAGTACCGGTAATAACATCCGGAGAAGCGGTATCCTCCTAGCTCGAGTAACATAAGCTCTAGTTGGAGCTCTAGCCTCGATCGAATAACTGTGTTCTTCATCCCTCTCGACTACCACCTACATTGCGGAATACGGGTGGTCCGCCTGTTGATACAATCGCTTGGTCTAGAGTTTGGTGCCGTATTCGCTTTCATAACATCGGGCACTCTCGAATAAAATGGTCTGAGGATCTACATTTAAAGCAGGACCGG
This sequence comes from Gossypium rotundifolium, assembly GCA_025506655.1. NCBI lineage: Eukaryota > Viridiplantae > Streptophyta > Magnoliopsida > Malvales > Malvaceae > Gossypium > Gossypium rotundifolium. The sequence goes on along the minus strand of CP106731.1, from coordinate 68,045,691 downwards.
TCACGAACTCTACAACTCCCAGAATGCCATTTTCCACAATGTTGGCATTCAACTCGATCTTGTGGAACATTACCAACACTAGCCACCGAGGTAGCTCGGGAGCCCACTGGAGGTCGATCACGTCTAGATAAATCTGAAGTAGCTTTATGTCGGCTGAAATCATCTCTAAACTTCTTAGATGTGGAATGGAAATTCTTACCCGACGGTCTCTTTCGAGTGTCTTTAGCTTCAGTCTCAGCCTTTCTTTTCTCTTTCCCGAGCTCTTGACTTTGCAAGCTCGCTCAACTAATGTCACAAACTCTTGAATTTCAAGAATGCCAACAAGCAACTTTATATCTTCATTCGCACCGTCTTCAAACCTTTTGCACATAATAGCTTGGTGGAAACACACTCTCTAGCATATCTGCTGAGCGACAAATTTGTTCATATTACATCACGGTCATTCGCCTGCTTTGATTCAAGAAATTCTTTTCGTTTCTGGTCGATGAACCTCTGGCTAATATATTTCTTGCGGAATTCATTCTGAAAGAAATCCCATGTCACTTTTTCTTTTGGAACCACTGATACTAGTGTATTCCACCAGTGATAGGCAGTGTCCCGAAGTAAAGATATAGCACACTTCAAACATTCTTCTGGAGTGCAGGATAGCTCATCCAGTACCCGAATAGTGTTATCAAGCCACATTTCGGCTCGCTCTGCATCATCATTATCATTAGCTTTAAATTCCTCAGCCCTAAATTTCCTGATTTTATCAACGGGAGGCCTACTAGATCTCATTGGATCTATCATCGAAGTCTTGAAGGTACCGAGTCGGATTATTCGGGGTGGAGGTTGTTGTACGATCGGATTATTCGAACAAACCGGGTAAACCATTCATTCATCATTTGGTAGAAGGCTTGTTTAGCCTCTCCTCGTGGTTACCCGTGGCGGTTGAGAGTCTAGTGGCACCGATCCACGTGTGAGACCAGCGCAACACTCTCCACATCATCGACTCTGACTCTATCAGATCGAAATCCATTTACTATATAAAATACAATTGGAATTGTCAAGTCACCACACTATCATATATACAATTTAAAGGCATGTATAGCTAGACCCTTACATACTACGGTAGTCCTAGAATCGACTAAACCGTAGCTCTGATACCAACAAAATGTAACACCCCTAACCAGAATCCGTCGCCGAATTAGGGTTACGGGGCATTACTATTTAAATCACAACTTTTAATCAATCACTTAATCGATCCAATGCAAACCTAAAATTTATTAATATATGCATAACAGAGCCACATAAATTTAAACAACTTATTTATTACTTTTGCATGCACTATTTATACCAAATGCTATTGCAACCAATGCTCATATATTTAAAATAACAAATTCTCATTCCACTTGCAAAACCAAAATGTCATTATATAACCAAATATAATACATCCATATGTTCAAACTCTATAATCATAATATAACATCATGTACATATATTACTTAGGTGGCCGAATATACATGGTCATATATATACATTTTTAAAATTCAATTCCACAATTTTCATATCATTATTTCACTAAGCCGAATACACCTACCAAATTCACTAATCTACCACCCTTATTTACATATAAAAGGTTTATCAAATCTCATATATGTGATCCAACTGCGTCATGCTGACCAAATCGACCATAACTCGAGTTATAAAACTCGAAATTTAAATCCGTAAATTTTCCTTGAAACTAGACTCATATAAATTTTCACCATAATTTTTTCCAGAATTTTTCATAATTTTTTCCAGAATTTTTCATGTGGCCAATTAGTACAGTTTATTCATCAAAGTTACCCTTATTACACTACTTGACAATTCTGACCTGTCTCTACAAAAATACAGTTATCTCATTGCAAAAATTTCCTATAATGTTCTTGTTTATACCAATGAAAAATAGACTCATTAAGGGTTCTACACATATAAACCATGCTTCTTAATGATTTTTGTACAATTTTTGACAATTTTTTTCCAAAACAGAATAGTGACTCATGAATTCATTCAGAGCAGGTCTCACTAAAACTTAATTATCTCATAATATTTAAATCTTTTGCCTACTCTGTTTCTTTTATGTAAAAATAGACACAATAAGGTTTAATTTCATATCTCATTCACCTTCTAATTCAATATACCCTATTTTTGGTGATTTTCTAACTCACATCACTGCTGCTTTACTACAAGCTGTTTTGTTGCATTTATGAAAGACTAGCTTCTAATCGAACCTACCTACATCCCTAATTCAAGGATTCATTTCAGTATACAAACATTCCCTTAACAAAAGCGATTAAACTTTGATTAAGAATGCATAAACATTGCCATCATAAACCAACATGCATATCAAGACACAACAGTATTTAACTAAAAATTTAGCCATATTCGCATGGCTATTATATACATGAACCTTAAGATTTCATCAAACAAAGACCAAGTCTTTCCTATACATGCCTTCGTTTAAGGATCAAAATGAAAGAGTACCCAAAATGTAGATTGATAGCGTGAGTGACTTTCCGAACGATCCCGAAGAGCTTGTAGCTTGCACCTAAACTATAAAACAGAGGAAACATTTCACATGATAAGCTTGCTAGCTTAGTAAGTCTCAAGCAAATGTCAATATAATGAGCATACATTTAAACATATTAAAATCCAAGCTTGAAGTATAAACACAATTATTTCATTTTAGGCATCGATATTTTTTTCTACTTTTACGCAAGCACTAGCGCTTTTGTCACACTCGTCATTGATCTTTAACTATACATTAAGAATTTTAGTTCACTTCATTCCTTACTAAAAATAGTAGGTTAGTTCTTACGAACTTGTACCACTTAACACTATATACACATCTCACTTTATTTGATATTCAACATTTCCACTTATAGCGTATTATCGGCATAAAGCACGCTAGGCATTTAAAGCCGAAATAAATCATCAACCACGAAGCACCTGGCACTAAGCCCGAATAGATCACCAAGACGAAGCTCGCTAGCATTTAAAGCCCGAATAGATCACCAAGGCATGAAGCACGCTAGGCACTAAGCCCGAATAGATCACTTAAGCACGAAGCCTGCTAGGCACTAAGCCCGAATATATCACCGACACAAAGCCTGCTAGGCACTAAGCCCGAATAGATCACCGGCACGAAGCCTACTAGGCATTTAAAGCCCGATACATAACACAATCAACATTTCCATGCACATTACCTAAGGCTATAGTCACATCCATCTCATATGCTTTATTTTACAATATCATGTTAAACCGAACGTAAGTAAACACATCACATCCAACCAACATATTTAATACTAATTCATGCCCCACATTCGCCTATATATCGTTATTATGCCTTAGTATACCAAATTTTATCGTATACTACTTTTGCAATTAACTTCGATATAAATTTGTTAGGACTTACCTCGGTTGTCGATAAGTAGTGCAAATCGGCTTATTCGAGAACCTTCGTCTTTCCCGATCTAAATCCATTTTCTTTGCTCTTGATCTAAAACACATTAAAATTCAGCTCATTCAAGTACAATTCATCTTAATTTAGTCCTAAGCACATAAATGGGTAAATTACTATTTTACCCCAAGCATTTCACAACTTTGCAATTTAGCCCTATTTGCATAACACACAAAATACACCAAATTAGCCAAATCTATGCAATGGCCGAATGTTCCTAGGGACCTTACAAGTCCTCACATTTCATTTATTTTGTAAATAGGCCCCTCTAAAAATTTATTTTTACAATTTAGCCCTAAAAACTCAATTTCATCAAAACTTCCAACACAAAACATATTAATCCTTTACATATCTTTCATCTAAAATCATCAAATATCAAAAACCACATGAATACAACAATGGTGAACATCAAGCATGCTTAGATTCAAAATTACAACATGGGTGATTCGGTTCAAGCAACGATCTCAAAAACGTAAAAATTTACAAAAACCGACTAAGAATTTACCTTGAATTTGGCTTGGATCTTGCCGAAATCTCAAAGAACTTAGCTCCCCTTGTGTTTCTTAATATTCGGCCAAAAGATGAATGAAAATATCCTTTATTTCTTTTATGTTTTATTTAACATATAATATGGTTTTTAACTTTTTACTATTTTAACCTTAATTCATAAAATTATATTATATAAAACTTATGGTTAATTTTGTCATATACCAACCCACTAACTTAAAATGGGTTATTTACCCATTTAACACTTCATATTAAAATCCAAGCTCAAACTAGCACATTACACTTTAGTATGCCACTTTTACCTTTTACGCAATTAAATCCTTTTTATCAAATTAAGCACTTAAACAATAAAATTTTTCTACGAAACTTTCACACGCATTAATTCACATATAATAATCTCAAAATATAATATTAAATTATTTCTCGGTCTCGGATTCGTGGTACTGAAACCACCATTCTGATTAGGGTCGAATTCGGTCTGTTACATTAACATATCCGCCCAGACTTCCTCAGTTACTCTGATAGGACAGATGCCCCTATAGGGCATCCAGACAATGTTAAACATGAGGATGATCGAGCATCGCCGTGGGACGCATCCTCCCTAGTACCGTCTCGTTCACACCACATAGGGGGATCTTGAGACCATTACTGATGATGTTCCCCCATCACACGAGGCCCCACCACTGAGCCATCGCCCAGTCCATGGGCCAGCTTCTTTTACAGACATATCCGAGTGCTTATCACGATTTAAGCAACAATGTTTTCAGTGCTTCGACCATATCAACACCACCCTCCACCAGATATGTCAACACCTGCATATTTCATCGCTGCCCTCACCTCACGACCCCGCCGATGACGAGGACCTTTGAGCCCTTTTATTTACTTTATTTTTCAATCTTAACATTTATTTTTCATTTTTAGTTTATTTTAATTTTTTTAATTAAATTTTTTATCTTGCTTATTTTAAACTTTTATTAGTACAGTTTAATTTCTTCTATCACTGGCTATCTAACTTTCGAGTATCTCTAAAAATATCCATTAAATAGTACTCCCTTAAAATTTAACTGATGACTTCGCAGTTTCAAAAGATACAATGCACCACTCCAGGAATGAACATATTACCGGAGTATTCTCCACCACCTTCACTTATGCTTAGTCATCATATTCATCATTGATAATCCTTAAGGATTCCATCCAAAAAAATTTAGGAAGTTTCACTTCTCTCTCTCTTTGATTTTCTTACTATATTGTCAATATTTATCTTTGTACATTGAGGGCAATGTACGTCTTAAGTGTGGGGGGTGAAAATTGTGCCTAACTTTTTGCATTATTCTCAAATCCCTGAATGGTATCTTGTCTTAATTAATTTTCTCATATTACTAATTAGAATGAAATTTTGTTGATTTTTATTTTTATTAATAAGTTTTAGATTAAGTCATTGATAATTGTGCATTGATAATTTAAACTTTAAGATACTAGAGAATCAAGCATGATGAGTCTATTTTCAAAAATTAAATTTTGTTAGGTTGTCTACCTGAATCTAATTATTACCTTGAAGTTTGAAATTTACAAGGTTGTCATAAAAAATCCATAATTTTTGTGAGATTTTGAACCTTTTAGAGCATACATTCTTTTCGTGCTCACTTTTTTGATTATGAGTGTGTCAACATTAATTTGCTATTCTAGAACTTGCATCGATTATACATGTCGAGACACATCTTTGATTTGATATACTGAGAGGATAAAGGCACCTAGGATTTAACCCACTTACTCCACTAAAAGCCTACCTTCAGAATTAACCCCTAGTGAACCCCGTTGATCCTAACAACCTTTTTATTGATTCACCAACAAATATTAACCCAAAACCCATCCTGTATTTGTTATCACCATTCCTTTTGACTACCCTTCTATCGAGATTTGATTTGATCAGTTGCCTAATTATTTTATTTCAGTAGTTGAATTTTTCTTATATTATGTATTTATTGATTTGTTCTTAAAAAAAAAGCTCCACGATTAATTGATGTGATTAAGTGATTAAGTGAGCTTATACGTTTAAATTCAACATTCTGAAGAAGAAGCTCGTATTATTAGTTTCAAGTTTTTAATTGATGTGATTATCAAAGATTAGTTCAATTTTCTAGTTAGGTAAATTGTCAATTCAATCTCGATTCTAACCCTTTAATTCAGCCTTTATCCACACCATTAACCTAAGCCTCATTACAACCCTTCAAAAACCTTTTGATTTGTGTATCACCTTATTTTATAGTGGTGGAGATTTTATTTTTAGGAAAACCTATGGGATTAACTTTTCATGTTTGACTTTTGAGAGCTTAATTTTGAACATTAAACACTTCGAGTGATTTGAGTGAATCTTTAGTGAGGATGTCAACTCTTTTTGATTTTGAATTAAAGGTGATTGTTTAGGTAAAGGGAAACACCTATATTTTCATGCTACAAAAACTATGACTTTGATTGTTTGAATATTTAGGACCCTTTGAGTTAAATTATCCATGTATAAATTATCTATGAATTATGACGAAACATTATCGATGAATATTATGAATTCAGGAAGTTCGTTTTAATTGTGAGTTGATAATTTTGCTTGAGGACAAGCAAAAGCTTAAGTGTGGGGGTATTTTATAAACCATAATATACACATATTTTTATCCCACATTTAGCATACTCTTGGATGATTTATCCCTTTAATTATGGAAATAGGTGCTCCTAATCCTTTGTTTTCATGTTTTATATTCAGGAGAGCACCGGAGGATTAAAAAAATGAGAAATAGGCCGAAAAAGAGAAAATGGGCTGAATTATGAAATCGACATGACTTGGGCCCAAGACCACATGGCCGTGCCTCATTAACAGACCCGACCACGGCCTGGCCTCGACTTACATAGGCGTGTGCCATGGGTGTGTCCCTGATGTGACTTGTTTGAATTCTATTTGGATTAAGGTACTTAGAGGCAAAGAAAGCCATTCCAAAAGCCTATATAAAAACCATAGAGGCTAACCTTCAAGGGGGCGTTTAGCTAGGCCAAAGAGCCAAGCCAGAGGGGCTGAATTGTGTGATTCACTCGAAGAAAGCCAATTGATTCATCTCAAGAAGCCGGAATCATACTCAAGACTGAGGATCTCTCCTTCAATTCCTTAAGGGGTTTTAGGGTTTTTCTTATGTTTTGTTTTATATTTTCTTCTGAGATGTATTCTTTTATAATTGTGAACTAAACTCCACAGATACCTGAGGGGTTTCTGAGCTGTATGATAAATACTTGATTTGTTCTTAAATATGTGTTCTTAATTCTTGTTTTGATATTTTAGGATATTGATTCGAGCACTTATGCTCTTAGGCAGAGGAGGAATAGACCCTGTCTAAGAGTAGATCTAGCATAGTTAAGCGGAATTGATTGCAGCTCTAGAGATAGGATGATGAAAATCTACCAGATTAGGGTCAAATCTAATATGGGAGTCCATAGATCGAGTTAATGCAATTCTAGGGGTTTTAATTAGAAAGAGATTTCAATTAATCAACCTAGGGTCAGACGTTAGTATCCTCGAGAGAGGTATTAATATAAATTAGGGAATCCTACTGATCAAGTCAAGTGAATAAATCGTCTAGTTCAAAGCTAGATAACAAGTGAAGTCTAGGTGGATTCTTCCTTGGGTATTATCTCAATCAATTGGTTTTTCCCTCAAGTATTTTCCCCAATTCGTTCTCTACCTTAGCATCTTTAGCTTAGTAGTTAGTTAGTTTTAGATTAAACAACAACTCCTTTAGCTTTTAGGTTAAATAATAAAAGAAAGTTAGTATTAGTACTTTTGGCTCCTTTGGGTTTGACAATCTGATCTTGCCACTAAACTAACTACTGTTCAATAGGTGCGCTTGCCTCGAGTCGTTTTCACAGTTAGTTTTTAGGCTAGATCATTCATTATAAATTTTTAAGACTCTGAAAAATGATCATCTTCCTTAGGTATTGCCTATCTCATATAAGTTGTCCAAAAGTATTTTTCCCAATTCACTCTCTGTCACGTTCATAGTCATTTAGTTAGTTTAATTAGCTAGTTAATTTTATATTAAAAATAAATCCCCTTTAATTATTAGACTAGATAATAAAAAGATAGTTATTACTAGTAATTTTAGTCCTTGAGGATATGATATTCTGGACTCGCTATAACTATACTACTGTTCGATAAGTGCGCTTGCCTTTGCCGAAATAATAGCTAGTTTCAAGCTCCATCAAGTTTTTGGCGTCGTTATTGGGGACTAAGATATTATGAACACTAAATTTTTATTACTTTAGCCATTTTTACTATTTAAAATTTATTTTTATTTTTGCTAATTTTTCTTTTATTTGCTTTTGGCAGGTAATTTTAGTTTATGACTAGAAGAAACCCGTCAGGACCATTACTTTTTTACAGTGATATAGAAGCTACCGGTCGCAGAAACAGAAGAGAAATAAGGCGAATCCTACAATACATAGAAGAAGAGAAGGAAGACGAAACCAATACTACCGAAGAGATGGATGATAATAATCCGCTACCTCCTGTGGTTGCCGCAAATCCAGTGAATCAAAATCCTACTCCTCGTACTATGTATTATTATGCTAAACCTAATTTAGCAGGAACCAAATCAAGTATTGTTAGACTTGCTATTGCCGCAAATAATTTTGAACTGAAACCTAACACTATACAAATGATTCAGCAATTTGTTCAGTTTGATGGTTTGCAGGATGAGGATCCAAACAATTACTTGGCAAATTTTCTAGAGTTTTGTGACACGTTCAAAATTAATGGCATTTCTGAAGATGTCATTCGCCTTTGATTGTTTCCCTTTTTGTTGAGAAACAAAGCTAAACAGTGGTTGAACTCGTTACCATGAGGATCAAACATTACATGGGACCAAATGACCAAAAAATTTTTGCTAAAATATTATCCGTCGGCTAAAACGGCTAAGTTGAGGAATGATATTTCTTCTTTTGTGTAGATGGATCTAGAAACACTCTACGACACATGGGACAGATACAAAGATCTACTAAGGAGATGCCCTTACCATGGGTTACCTTTGTGGCTACAGTTAGCAGTTGATTGATTCAGCCGCCGGTGGAATCCTAAATAACAAGACCCTGAAGCGGCTTATGAGTTTATAGTGGAGATGGCACTGAATAATTATCAGTGGCAAGTTATGAGGACAAAGCCAACAAAGGCAGCCAGTGTTTTCAACCTCGACGCAGTAACCATACTATCAAACTAGGTAGAACTGTTAAATAAAAAGATTGATGGTTTGTGTGGTTCTTCGCAGATACATCCAGTGATGCAGTGCAATATATACGAGGGGGGACGAACAATACAGAATACCCACCCTACAGCCCTGGCATAGAGAACGAATAGATGAACTATATGGGTAATAACTCTAGACCTAAAAAAACCCTTATTGTAACGCTTACAATCCAGGTTGGAGGAACCACCCAAACTTCTCATGGGGTGGCCAAGGAAATCAGAGACAACAACCCCCTCCAGGCTTTCAACAGCAACCCTACCCACAAAAGAAAAAGCCAAACCTTGAAGGGATGCTAACCAAATTTATCGCGGTGTTGGAAACCCATTTCCAAAACACCGAAATATCACTAAAAAATTAACAAGCATTGATTCAAGGGATCGAGAACCAATTAGGACAACTTGCTGAACTCATATCTGAACGACCACAAGGTAGCTTGCCAAGCAACACTGAAACTAATCCAAAGGAGCAAGTTAATGCCGTTACTACTCACGATAGTGAAGGGTTAGATGAGCCAAAGTTGAGGCAGGAGAATATGGTAGAGGAAGGTAAGGTTGAGGTAAGCCATGATAAACCAAAATTAGTAATTACAGAGTACCAACCTCGTGTACCATACACCAATGCGATGAAGAAAGACCGCACAGATGAACAATTCGGTAAATTTATTAAACTTCTAAAGAAGTTACATATTAACTTACTATTTCTTGAAGTTCTTTTGCATATGCCTAATTCAAGAAAAATTTTTAAATGAGCTTTTGACAAATAAATGGAAGTTAGACGAGGCGTCGCATATGGAGCTAAGTGCAGTGTGCTCAGCAATCTTACAAAATAAACTACCACAAAAGTTAAAAGATCTAGGGAGTTTTACGATACCTTCCTTAATTGGTAGTTTATCTGTTAACAATGTTTTAGCTGATCTAGGGGAAGTATCAATGTTATGCCTTATAAAATGTTTAAACAGCTAGGTCTCGCAAACCCAAACAAACTAGGATGAGCATTCAACTGGCTGATAAACCTATCAAAGTTCCTAGGTGTGTAATTGAGGATGTACTAGTAAAAATTGATAAATTCATATTCCCAGTAGACTTTGTTGTTTTAGACATGGACGAGGACAATAATGTTCCTTTAATTTTAGGAAAACCCTTGTTAGCAACTGCTCAAACTAGAATTGATGTTGGTATAGGTGAACTCACACTTTGTGCAAGTGATAAAACGATCACTCTTCAGGCTCTTGACTCAGCTAGGACATCGAGTAATAAAGGTGAGAACATAAATTCTATTAATGACCATTTGGTTCACCTTCTTTTCAAGAAGCACCACGAAATTACACAACTAAGCCAGATCCTAGACCTCATGCTAACAAGGAAATAACTCATGAGGAGCGTAGGCTTCAGATCTATGAACTAGACAAGTGGAAGATACATGACAAGGAGAAATTAGGGAAACACGTGAACCAAAGCAAAATCATGTCAAACGTAAGGATGTGACAAACCAATTCAAGATCAGAGATTAGGTATTGTTAGATAAGAAAGACCCTCGAATTGCCACTTCAAATCTTAATACAAATGAAGAGATCCCTTTTACGGTACTGAATGTCTTCCCATACGAAACAGTTGAGGTAACTAATCTTACATTCAGTACTTTTAAGGTAAACACCGCTCAACTTAAATTATATATCGATAACCAAATTGATAGCATGAATGAGGAGTTCCAACTCTTCAAATCACCATGATTATGTGAATGAGAGGTAAGTCTAGCTTAAGACTTTAAACGAGCGCTTCTCGGGAAGCAACCCAAGCACTAACCCTATTGATTTTCATACTTTCGATTTTAGCATCTAACTAAAAACTAACCAATTTAATAAGGCACAGGTTTCCCTACCACACGGCCTTACACACGGGTGTGGCCATGGCCGTGTGGACACCACGAGTAGGCACACCAGTGTGGCAGAAACCATCTGAACCAAGAACAAAAGATCCCCAAATCACGACCGTGCGATACAGCCATGGTCGACACTGAGAAAGTAACACGGGTGTGAGACACATCTATGTCCCTAGATCGTGGTGATCACTGCAAAACAGTCTAGTTTTGATGTATATAAAAGAGTGATCGAACTTGTAAACTGACTGCGACAATGATAGAGGCAAGTGCACCTATCGAACAGTAGTATAGCTCAGGCAAGAATATCTTATCGAACCCAAGGAACCTAAAAGTACTACTACTCACTTTCTTTCTATTATTTAGCCTAAAATATGGAGTGATTGGTTTATTAAACTAAAAAAATGAAACATTTAAACTAAATGCAAAGATAAAAGAAATGAAACTTTGGGAAATGACTTCACTTATTATCTACCTTTTCAATTCATATGATTTCTTTACTTAGCTTGATCCGTGAGACTCCCTAACCTATATTAAACCTTCTCTCGAAGCAAATAATGTCTAACCTTAGGTTAATTAGTGGAACTCTTGTTCTCTTATAATAACCCCCTAAGGAAGCAGTAAATCGATCAATGGACTCCCATATTAGGTTTCACCCTAATCTGGAAAAATCTCGTAACCATATCTCTAGGCACCCAATCAACTCCGCTTAATTATGCTAGATCTACTCTTAGGTAGGGTCTCTTCCTCCTCCACCTAAGCACATCAGATAAATTTAAGCAACATAATTAAGAACAAACTAAGTATATATCATATAAACTGAAAGAATTAAATAACAAAATCCATCATAGGTTTCATCCCCTTCAGGTATCTGAGGGGTTTAGTTCAATCTTAAGAGAAGAGATAAAACAAAACATAGGAAATCCTTAAAAAAACCTCCTGAAGGAATTGAAGAGTAGATCCTCCGTCTTGAGTATAATTTGAGTCTTCGAGATGGATCAATTGGCTATTTTTGAGTAATTCCCTAAACGAGTAAAGCTCTGGCAGAAAACTCTGCTAAAACTTGACGCCGTTTCGGCTTCTGCCGAACTCCCTTTTTAGTTGCTACCTTGGGTGTTTATACAGGCTTTGAGATGTTTTACTTGGCTCCTAGGTATCCTAATTCAAGTAGAATTCCTCCTAGGATGTTTAAGTAGACTTAGGAATGTGTTTCTTTGTCTCCAAGCATCCAAATCTGAGTGAAATTGCTCTTTCCCACGGCAGGGGCACGGCTAAGGCATGCCAGTGTAAGTCGTGGTCCAGCCAGTGTCTCCATCCTATTGATTTAGGCACGGCTATGACATGCTCGTGTAATATATGGGTAGAGGCCATGCTTCGGGTCTACCAATTGGGGCACGGCCGTATGGCATGAAGTCCAGGCCGTGCCAACTTCTTGGGTTGGCCCAAATTGGTCCGTATTAAGCCCATTTTTCGTTCTTTTTATCCTTAGGTGTTCTCCTGAGTATAAGACATGAACTGAAAGGATTAAGAGCATCTTTTTACATAAATTGAGGGCTAAATCATCTAAAAGCATACAAAATATGGGTTTAAAATGTGTTACTTTTACGGTTTATCAAATACCCCTACACTTAAGCTTTTGCTTGTCCTCAAGCAAAATTCTCAATTTACAATTAAAACGAACTTTCCAAAATTCATAATTCCCATTGACAATGCCTCATCATAATTCATAGATAATTTATACATGGATCATTTAGCTCGAAGTGCCCTAAAGATTCAAACGAGATAAGCCATAATTTTGTAGCATGAAAAGATAGGTGTCTCCCCTTATTTAAATAATTACCTTTGATTCAAAACTGACAAGGATTAACATCCTCACTAAAGATTCACTCAAAGCACTCAAAGTGTTTAAGGATCAAGAAAAAGCGCTCAAAAGTTGAACCTGAAAAGTTAATCCCATAGGCTTGCCCGAAAATCAAATCTCCACCATCAGATATGAGATGATAAATGATCAAAAGGTCTTTATTAGGGTCATGTGAGGCTTGGGTTAAAAGGTGTGGATAAAGGCTAAATTAGGGGTTAAAATCAAGTTTGAATTGACTAATTACCTAATCTAAAAATAATGAACTAAATATGAATATTTACATCGAATGAAAAGTAATAATACCACTATTGATAATTACTCTATAATAAAGAGTATTTTCTTCACTTTAAAATTTGATAATACTTTAATACGAGTTTTTTTCTTGAAAAATTGGAGTTTAATTGCTCTAAGCTCTTTTATACTACTAATATTGAATAAACTTGGATTTTTTTTAAGAATAAACTAAGAAAAACTTAATAGAAGGAACTTTGATAATTGAAATAACCTAATTTGGCAATTGATCAAGTCAATTCTCGATAGAGGGGTAGTCAAAACAATGTTGATAACAAATACAAAGGGATTTTGGGTTAATATTAGTGGGTGAGTCAATAAAAAGGTTGTTAGGATTCAACGGGGTTCACTAGGAGTTATTTATGTAGGTAGGCTTTTTAGTGGAGTGAACGGGTTAAAACCTAGGTGCCTTTATCATCTCAGTATATCAAATCATTATAGTGGTCTCGACATGCATAAACAAGGCAAGTTCTAGAATAACAGTTCAAAGTTGATACACTCATAATCAATTAAAGTGAGCATGAAAAAGGGTATATGCTCTATAAGGCTCAAAATCTCACAAAAATTATGGGTATTTTTGACCTCAATCCCTATAAATTTCCAACTTTAAAGTAATACTTAGATTTAGTTCAATCAACCTATCAATTTTTATTTTTGAAAAATAGACTTATCATGCTTGATTCTCTAGTATTCTTTAAATTTAATCATCAATGCACAATTAACTATGACTTACTCTAAAACATATCAATAAAAATCATAAATCATTAGAAATTTCATCCTAATTAATAATATGAGAATAATACTTAAGATCAATACTAATTTTAGGGTTTTGAGAATTATGCAAAAAGTTAGACACTATTACCCCCACACTTAAGATGTACATTGCCCTCAACGTACAAAGATAGATAATGAAATTTATGTGCCAAATCAAAAAGAGAAGTGGGGAAAGTAATACTCACTGAAATCTGGGTGATCCCTGGCATCTTTGATGGCGGTGATACTGTTTTCTATGGGCCTGGTGGAGTGGCTACCGAGAAGCAATTTGCTAGATGAAGAAATTGGGTAGCCTGTGAAGATATAGCCAAGAGCTCTAGAGAAATAGCAATAATATACTAATAATAAATTTAAAGATTAAGGAAATAAAAAGAAGGAGACTAAGAAGAAAACTAAATTTGAAAGAAAAGACTAATGGACTAAGGCGTCCTTATTGTTGGATAGTTTGCGAAGTGGGCGTGACCTTGAAAGCTATGGTGTATGATTTCCTAGTAGCCTTTAGAACCTAAAACCAAGAAACTAATATGAAATAAATTAAATTAAGCAGAAAAGAAGTATAGATAAGGAAAATAAAGGAGACGAGAAAAGAAAAATAGAACCAAAAAGGTTTCCGAGACCCTTCGCGTGTCAATTAAGTGAAGATGCCGGCATGAACTCATGTTGAGGTCTCCTCTAAGGAGATGATGCTTATGTTTCTTCAGCATGATCTTTGTGTTGCTTAAGTGTCTTGGATCTTTTCTATGAATAGGTAGAAAAATTTGAAAGAAAAAAGAAAGAAGGAATAAGAAAGAAGATGAGACAAAAAGGACGGGCTGTGGGCATTTAAATGGGATTTCAAATCTGGTACGTTCCCACACCTGTGTACTGAGGGTGTGTCGATTCACATGGCCGTATTGCACGGTCGTGTTGTGGGGTGTGTTGTCCTTCCACACCCGTTTTGTTGGTTTGCACGCCCGTTCCTAAAAAGACAGTATAGGAGCACGGTTGGAATGCACGAGCATGGTCTGCCCGTGCTAAATAAGTCAATATCCTCGCATGGGGTGTTGGCACGGGCGTGGACTATTATCGCTACCCGTGTTTAGGAAAAGAAGTCGTGCACGGTTTCTGGCACGCCATGATTCATCCCCTAGCTTTCACACGCCACGGGCATGCCCGTATGTAGGGCCATGTGGCCTAGAAATCCACCCTTTGGTTAGTTTATGGTTAGGTGCTAAAAGGAAAAATAAAAATAAAATAAAATAAAATAATAAAAAATGTAAAAATAGGGTTAGTGCTCGGGTTGCCTCCCGAAAAGTGCTCGTTTATAGTCTTAAGCTAGACTTTACCTGTCATTCATATGGTCATGGTGGTTTGAGGAGGTGAAAATCCTTTCTCATGCGATCACTTTGGTTATGGATATATAGTTTAAGTCGAGTAATGTTTACCTCAAAAGTGTTGAATTTAGGATTGCTTACCTCGACTATGCCATATAGGAAGACATTAAGTACCTCAAAAGTGATTTCTTTGTTTGCCTTGAGTTCTAAATTGGTGATTCGAGGGTTTTCCTTATTCAACAATACCTGATCCTCTATTTTGATGTGATTTGTTGTTCCTATCATCTCGTTTGGGGGCTCCTTCAATTTCACTTCGTGCGGTTCCTATTCCTCTTTGATTTGTGTTTCCTGCTCTTTTAGTTTGTCAACCCTAAGGATTTGTTCCTTATATACTTCTTCTTTGTTGGCACGAGGTCTAGGATCTAGCTCATCTAAGTGATTTCGTGATGCTTCCTGTAAAGAAGGTTGAACCAAATGATTATCAATAGAATTAATGTTCATACCTTTATTACTCGATGTCTTAGCTGAGTTAAAAGCTTGTAGACTGATTGATTCATCACCTACACGAAGAATGAGTTCTCTTGTACCAACATCAATTTTAGTCTTGACAGTTGCTAGAAAGGGTTTTCCTAAAATTAAAGGAATCGTGTAGTCGTTATCCATGTCTAAAATAACAAAATCTAATGGGAATATGAAATTATCAATTTTGATTAGAACATTTTCTATTATACCCCTAGGAATTCTGATAGTTTTATTAGTTAACTGAATGCCCATCCTAGTTTGTCCGGGTTTCCTAGACCTAGTTGTTTAAACATTTTATAAGGCATAACATTGATGCTTGACCTAAATCGCCTAACGATTATTAATAGATAAACTACCAATTAAACATGGAATTGTAAAACTCTCGTGTCTTTTTTTTCTGTGGTAGTACGTTACGTAACATTCTTTGAGCATCTCGCGTTTAATTCCACGTGGTGCTCCTCATCTAATTTATGTTTGTTTGTCAAGAGTCGCCTTAAAGATTTCCTCGAGTCCAAGGCCCGAAAAAAGCTTCAAGAAGAGGTAAGTTAATATGTAATTTCTTTAAGAGTTTAAGAAACCTACCAAACTGTTCCTCTGAATCGTCTCTTTTCATTGCTTCGGGATAAGGTATGCGAGGTTGGTACTCCTTGATTATCGATTTCGACTTTTCTTGTGTTACCTCTACCTTACCTTCGTCTACCTTGGCTTTTTGTATTGGATTGGGTTCATCTAACCTCTTACTGGCATGAGCTGTGATAGCTTTATTTTGCTCCTTTGGATTGATCTCAGTGTTACTAGGTAGATGTCCTTGTGGTCATTCCGACATCAACTTTGCGAGTTGTCTGACCGCATTAGTGGCTGCCTTGACTGACTTAGTAAGTTCTCCAAATCGGTTCTCATTGCTTTTACTTGTTTTCTTAGTTTCTTGGAGATGGTTTTCTGTGTTTGCCATGAATTTTTTCAGCATCTCTTCAAGATTCGGCTCCTCTTCTTGTTGGTGAGGTGGTTGAAAAATTGGAGGAAAATCCTGTCTTTGATCATTCCATGAGAAGTCGGGATGGTACCTCCATCCTGTAGTATAAGTGTCACTATAAAAATTATTTTGACATCTAGAGTAGTTACCTATATAGTGGACTTGTTCATTTTTCATGCCATGTCCATAGGGTGGGTACTCAGGATTCGCCACGCCTCTTAGATTTGAGTTATACTGCATTACTGGGTGTACATGCAAGAGATTATTCAAACCATCAAGCTTTTTATTCATTATTTTGAACTTTTTAGATAACCTGGTGACCACGTCGAGGTTGAAAATACTGGTTGCTTAAGTAGGAATTGTCCCCATGCCTTGCCACTGATAATTATTCAGTGCCATCTTTTCCATAGACTAAATTTTTTTGCCAAAAGCAAAATAGAGGAAAAAAATAACAAAGTAAAAAGAAATAATAATAAAGAATAATATAATAATAAATTGCAAATAAAAAAAATTTGGCTAAAGTAATAGAAATAGAGTTTTCTTAATATTTTAGTGTTCCCCGGCAACGGTGCCAAAAACTTGATCACTGCAAAACAGTATAGTTTTAATATTTATAAAAGAGTGATCGAACCTATAGACTGACTGCGACAATGATAGAGGCAAGTGCACCTATCGAACAGTAGTATAGCTCAGACAAGAATATCTTATCGAACCCAAGGAACCTAAAAGTACTACTACTCACTTTCTTTCTATTATTTAGCCTAAAATATGGAGTAATTGGTTTATTAAACTAAAACAACTGAAATATTTAAACTAAATGAAAAGACAAAAGAAATAAAACTTTGGGAAAAGACGTTGAGGAAAACTCAATTGATAAAGATGATACCTTCGGGAAGAATCCACCTATGACTTCACTTATTATCTACCTTTTCAATTTATATGATTTCTTTACTTAGCTTGATCCGTGAGACTCCCTAACCTATATTAAACCTTCTCTCAAAGCGAATAACGTCTAACCTTAGCTTAATTAGTGGAACTCTCGTTCTCTTATAATAACCCCCTAAGGAAACAGTAAATCGATCAATGGACTCCCATATTAGGTTTCACCCTAATCCAACAAAATCTCGTAACCTTATCTCTAGGCGCCCGATCAACTCCGCTTAATTATGCTAGATCTACTCTTAGGCAGGGTTTATTCCTCCTCCACCTAAGCACATCAGATAAATTTAAGCAACATAATTCAGAACAAACTAAGTATATATCATATAAACCGAAAGAATTAAATAACAAAATCCATCATAGGTTTCATCCCCTTCAAGTATCTGAGGGGTTTAGTTCATAATTAAACAAGAAAACATCTCAAGAGAAACGATAAAACAAAACATAGGAAATCCTTAACAAACCCCCTGAAGGAATTGAAGAGGAGATCCTCTGTCATGAGTAGAATTCTGACTCTTCGAGATGGATCAATTGGCTATCTTCGAGTAATTCCCTAAACGAGTAAAGCTCTGGCAGAAAACTCTACTAAAACCTGATGCCGTTTCGGCTTCTACCGAACTCCCTTTTTAGTTGCTACCTTGGGTGTTTATATAGGCTTTGAGATGCTTTACTTGGCTTCTAAGTATCGCAATTCAAGTAGAATTCCTCCTTGGATGTTTAAGTAGACTTAGGAATGTGTTTCTTTGTTTCCAAGCATCCAAATCCAAGTGAAATTGCTCTTTCCCGCGGTAGGGGCACGGCTAAGGCATGCTCGTGTAGGTCATGGTCTAGCACGTGTCTCCATCCTATCAATTTAGGCACGGCTATGACACGCCCGTGTAATCTATGGGTAGAGGCTGTGCTTCGGGTCTGCCAATTGGGGCACGACCGTGTACATCGGGGTCAAGCCGTGTTGGGCTTTTTGTCGAGGAGGCACAGTGGTGTAGGTCAGGGTGTGACCATGTGCAATCTAAATATTAGGGCACGGCCGTGAGGCATGAAGTCCAGGCCGTGTGGCATGATGAGTTGGCCTAATTTGGTCCGTATTAAGCCCATTTTACATGAAAAGAAAGGATTAAGAGCATCTTTTTACATAAATTGAGGGCTAAATCATCCAAAAGCATACTAAATATGGGTTTAAAATGTGTTACTTTTATGGTTTATCAGTGGTCGACACTGATTAAGCAACATGGGCATGGGAACTTCTACACAGGCATGGGAGAAACGAACGAACCACCACACAGTCGTACGATACGACTGTGTGACCGAGCACGCCCACGGTACACGGATGTGGGTAGCGATCATATGCCACGATTTCTATTTAATCTCCCTTCTTCTGTTCACTTTCTCCCCAATCTTTCTTCTCCCAAACCCCAACCACCACCCCCTTCCCTTTTTCTTTATCTTTCCCCTTTTAATTTTCCTTTTTCCCTTTCCCTCACTTCTTCTCTACACCACCATCCCCATGTCGAAAAAGAAAAAGGACCTTAGTACAGACTCCCTGTGCGAGACCAATCTCCATA
This sequence comes from Gossypium rotundifolium, assembly GCA_025506655.1. Lineage (NCBI taxonomy): Eukaryota > Viridiplantae > Streptophyta > Magnoliopsida > Malvales > Malvaceae > Gossypium > Gossypium rotundifolium. The sequence goes on along the minus strand of CP106731.1, from coordinate 68,026,314 downwards.
AGTTCATGTCGGCCACTTCATTACCTCGACAGGACAAGGACCTTTAAATCCATTCATTTTTTCTTTTTCTTTTCTTTTCTCCTTTATTTTCCTTCTCTTTATCTTTCTTGTGCTTAATTTATATTATTATATTTTGATTTCTTTAATTTAGGTTCAAAAGGCTGTTAGGGAATCACCATACCTCCACCGGAGCATCCACCTTCGCGTTAATCTATGCCTAACTACCATTTCTTTTCTTTGACCTGCAGTTTCTAAAGGTTCAAGGTGCTACTAGGGAACGACCAAACTACCGGGGTATTCTTCCCCACCTTCACCTCTGCCTGGTCCATCATGTTCATCATTAGCTCTACCTTCACTGCCTAAGGGTTTCATCCATAATTAAAAAAGTTTCACTTCTCTCCCTATCTTATAATTTTCTTATTATATTGCTATTATATATCTTTGTACATTGAGGACAATGTACATCTTAAGTGTAGGAAGGTTATCTAATTGATTATAAAAATCCACGAATTATGTCTTGTTTTTAAAGTAATTTTCTCATATTACTAATTAAAATGAAACTTCTATTAATTTATGATTTTGTTGATATGTTTTAGAGTAAGTCATAGATAATTGTGCATTGATGGTTTATACTTTAAGATATTAGAGAATCAAGCATGATAAGTCTATTTTCAGAATTAAAAATTTCTAGATTGTTTTCCTAAATTTAAATATTACTTTGAAATTTGAAATTTGCAAGGTTGACTTCAAAAACCATAATTTTTGTGAGATTTTAAGCCTTTAGAGCATATATCTTTTCTTGCTCACTTTATTGATTATGAGTGTGTCAACATTAATTTGTTATTCTAGAACTTACTTCGATTATACATGTCGAGACCACACCTTTGATTTGATATAATGAGATGATAAAGGCACCTAGGTTTTAACCCACTTACTCCATAAAAAGCCTACCTTCATAATTAACCCCTAGTGAACCCCTTTGATCCTAATAAACCATTTCTTGACTTAACCTTTAATATTAACCCAAAACCAAATTTTTACTTACCCTACTTTGATTCCCCTTATGTCGAGTTTGATTTGATCAGTTGCCTAACTATTTTTATTTTAGTTGTATAAATTCTTTCTTATTATTACTTGTTCTTATTCTTAAAAAAAGAGTTGGAAATTTATCTATTATTAGTTCGATATTGTTGAGCTTAAAGTAATTAATTTCACATTTTGAGAAGAAGCTCATATTATTTGAATGCAATTAGTAATTATTAGTTAATTGTTTCTAGTTAGGTAAATTGTCAATTCAATCTCGATTCTAACCTTCTAATTCAGCCTTTATCCATACCTTTAACCCAAGCCCCATTACAACCCTTTTAAAGACCTTTTGATTTGTGTATCATCTCATTCTATAGTGGTGGAGATTTGATTTTCAAGCAAGCCTATGGGATTAACTTTTCATATTTGACTATAAGTGCTTTAATTGAACCTTAAACGCTTTGAGTGATTTGAGTGAATCCTTAGTGAGGATGTCAATCCTTGTCATTTTTGAATTAGAGGTAATTATTTAGGTAAGGGGAAACACTTATGTGTTCCTACTATAAAAATTGATGACTTAGATTGTTTGAATCTTTAGGACTCTTTGAGTTAAATTATCCATGTATGAATTATCTATAAATTATGATGAGACATTATTGATGAGAATTATGAATTGAGGGAAGTTAATTTCAATTGTGAGTTGAGAATTTTGCTTGAGGACAAGCAAACGCTTAAGTGTGGGGATATTTGATAAACCATAATTTACACATATTTTAACACCATGCTTGGCTTATTTTTGGATGAATTTTCATTAGATTTGATGATTTTGATGCTCCTAATCCCTTAATTTCATGTTTTATATTAAGGAGAGCTTAGAAAGTCGAAAAGAACGAGAAACGGGCCAAAAAGGGACAAAATGGGCCTACATCAGAAATAACACGGCCTGGACTATCGACCACGGGTAGATCACACGGCCGTGTGTGGCGAGTAGAATCGACCACGGCCGAAGGAGTCCACCATAGGCGTGTCACACGGGCGTGTCCCTGCCGTAGCAAAAGATGAATTTTATTTGGAATAAGTTACTTGTGGGCTAACAGAGGTGTTCCAAAGCCTATACAAACACCCTAAGGGGTGACCTAAAAGGGGACGTTGAATAGACGCCGAATAGGAGGAAAAAAATACTCGAAGACAGCCATCAGGAACAACTTAGGAGAAGGATCTTTGTCAAGACTGAAGATCTCCCTCAAGTTCATTAGAAGTTTTTGGGTTTTCATTATGTTTTGTGGTTTTCCCTATTTTATGATGTTTCCTTTTATTAGTATGAACTAAACCTCTCAAATACCTGAAGGGATGAAACCTATATGAATTTTATTATTATTTGATTTATAAGATAAATACTTGTTCTTATTCTTAATTGTGAGTTTTTATTCTTGTTTTGATAATTCAAGTTATTTATCCAAGTCGAATGTGCTTATTCAGTAGAGCAAAAGTCCCTATTTAAGAGTAGATCAACACAATTAAGCGGAGTTGATTGCAACCCTAGAAATAGGGCGACGAAAATCTGTCAGATTAGAGTCAAATCTAATAAGGGAATCCATAGATCGAGTTAATGCGACGATAGGGGTTTTAATTAGAAAGAGATTTCAATTAATCAACCTAGAGTCAGTTGTTTTTAGTCTTGAAAGAGATATTTGTAACAACCCGATTTAGGGCCTAGTCGGAATAGTGGTGTGAAATCACAAATTCGAGCTAGTAAAAGGAGTTTTTAAGGTATTTGAGATGTTTGCATGATATTATGAAAGTTTTATGTAGAGATTTTATGAAATTGGCATTAAAGGGGTCCATTAGGACTAAATTGCAAAAGTTGCAAAATATGAGATTCTAGAAGCTTTTTTGTATGAAATAGCTTTGGATTATTAATTATAAGTCCTTAAATAGCAATTTTCCCAAATTATAATTTTTGGACAAAAATGGACATGAGTTAGTAAATTGTGAAAATTTAGTGAGGAGGGCATTTTGTTCATTTATCAATTAAATGACTAAAAAGGAAAAAAAAATGACAAAAATCTTATTTATCTTCTTCCTCCTTGTGCCGAAAATTTGAGAGACTCAATAGCTAGGGTTCTTCAATTTTTGAAGCTTGCTAGTAAGTGCATTTTAGCCCTGTTTTTAATACTCTTCGTATTTTTAGAGTTCTCGTATTATGAATTAGCTATGTATAGCTATAAGTTGAGCTAGAATTCATGTCCAAAAAAAAATACCCATGTATGACATACTTGTAAAATGATGTTTTATGGAAGATTATGAGAGTTTGATGTTAGATAAACATTTTTCCTAAGTGAATTTCATGAAAAATTTTAGTATGGATTAATTTGTAATAGTTATGAAATTGGTCATTCATGATGATGATTGTTATAGAAGAGAAAATGAATCATCTTAGCATGAAGTTTAAGAAAGTTGAATGAAAATCACTTTACGAGCCTAGGTGCAAAAGTGTAATTATGAGAAAGTTTGGGGGCAAAATGGAAATTTTGCCAAAGTATGAGTTATGAGTCAATTTAGTTAATATGAGTATTAAATAAGTTAAATTATTATTATAGATCAGGAGAAATGAAGCCCGGATCGAAATCGAGGTAAAAACAAAGTCGAGGACTAAATTGTAATATCTACAAACATTTTGTATATTGAGGTAAGTTTGTATGATTTCTAAGCTTTATGATAAATATCATTAAATTGATTAGTATGATGTTGAATATATTTTAATTCCATGAGATTGTTTAATTGTATGTTAAACAAAGAAATTAATGAGATTAAGCATGAGGAAGTCTCGATTGAAGTTGAATTACTTAGGATACTCGATCTACCACATAAGATGAGAAAGCCTGTATAAGACCAAGCCAAGGCATGGCATCGGCAATCAAGCAAGTTATCATGTAAGTCCAAGACAAGTCTTGGCATTGAAGAGTTAATATAAGATGAAGACCCATGTTAGCCCAAGCCAAGGCATGACATTGGTGAGTCTCCAAGCAAAGATGTCATGTAAGTCCAAGACAAGTCTTGGCATTGTAAAGTTATCATGAGATAAATATTCCATGTAAGTCCAAGCCAAGGCTCGGCATTGACAAAGTAAAGATACTGTAACACCCCAAACCCGGACAAGACACCACGTCCAAATCTGGTATGTTACGGGGAAACATGTTTGTGAGAGGTTAAATTTTTCGTTAAAAGCTGAGTGAAAACACAGTGTATTTTGAAGACAATTCGCGTAGACTTGTTTGAAATCAGATGGTGTATTTGAAACCCGGAGATTTTGAAAATTTATCTGAAGTGTAGGTAAAACTAATTTATGTCGGTTTGATTTTTAAGTTGTTTCATATTATTACTAAAGTATTTTGTCTTAGTAGAAAATCATATTTAAGTTAGAAAACAATTCGAGTTCATTTTGTTCTAAGTTGTAGTATGATACCCGATGGTATAGTTTAAAACATCGTTTTTGAAGTTTTGAAAACGTTGTCTTTCCAAGTTTTAGCACATTTTAACTCCAGTAGTTTGTTAAAGCATATTATACATCCAACTTAATCGTAAACAAAACATAATTTAAAAAGGCCATTTACAACCCAAACAAAACCAAATAGTGATAATAAAACTTAAGTACCAAATTTCTTAAAAGTCCGAGCAAAGCTTTATTTCAGTATGGCATGAGCACCTCGAGTCCATCCCGGCTCCATGTCCGCGCCTAAGTGTCACCTGAAAAGTCAAAGGAGAGGGTGAGTCGAGTGACTCAGTGTGTAAATCCGCTCCCAAGAACAACATGCTAACACACATCATACAAAGCAATATAATTAATGCAACCCGATCCTAACCATCCATATCGCCTTTTCTACCCCATGTGGTACCAAACAACTGGTGGTGCCAAACCACTGGTGACATATAGTCACGATGTGTTACCAAAACACTGGTGTCCCAAAGACACAATTGTGCTACTAAAGCACCGTGACCGTAGTCACAAATCCAATGATGGGGCCAACCCATCGTGTGATACCAAATCACTAGCGACGATCCCATATCTCATGTGGGGCCAACCCACTGTGGTTAAACCACAGGGACAAGTCGCAATGAGGTGCCAAACCTCCGGTGTCCCAAAGACACAATTGTGCTACTAAAGCACCGTGACCGTAGTCACAAATCTGATGGGGCCAACCCATCGTGTGATACCAAATCACCAAGCGTCAATCCCATATCTCACAAGTGGGGCCAACCCACGGTGGTGTTAACCACGAGGACGAGACGCCGAGGTACCAAACCTCTGGAGGTGCCAAACCTCACGTGACCCAAAGTCACAAAGTGTGTTACTAAAACACCGGTGCTCACAAGACAAAATATCACCGCTCCCTCCACTCGTATCACCCATCAACATACCACACTCATGTAATCATACATATCATATAATCATGCATATCATGCTAATATGTCTAATCTCATACCCCATGTCACATATATCCACAACCATGGTATCATATAGATCATCAGTAAACACATAATAATAATACTGACTTACCCGAGTCCAGAATCATACCCATTAGGGTATCACATCAATCATCACTGTTTCATTAATCATCACACAGGTTATCAATTATATTACTAAATAGAAGTGTGTTAGTTTACACACCTGATATATCGGAGATTAAAGCCTAAGAACTGATCGAAACCTTTTGATCACCTCAACAGCCTGGTCCTACATTCGCCAACAAAAGGGTTAACCCTAACCCAATACTATTCGCCAACAAAGTAAGTGACCCAAGGGGTTGCGTTAAATCTACCTCTGCGAATGGTTCGGTTTCCAATCAACCCAACCAATAATGCCTCTTACCAACCTGATCACACCCTAGAAAAAATAATGATTAATCTCTCCTCATGACTTAACTTTAAGAAAATTAAACGAAATCGGATCCAAAACACCCTTCTTACCACCACTTACCCAACGATCGACCAAAGAACCGAGGCTATGCTTGAGTGCTTCGAATCCCGGATGTCCTATGACAAAACGATTCCAACCAAATTAATACGCCATAAAACAAACACCAAAACCAACACTTACCCTCTTCTAGATGCCGATAGAGAATGTAAGCCTTACCCAACAAGCATTCGCCTAACCCAAGAACCTTCTCCAAGGCTTGAAAACGAACTACCAAAAGCAATCCACACCACCCTTAGATTCGCCAAAGAACAAAACAAAAGGGAAGGAAGATTCTACCAATACTAAAATCAAATGGAAGAGAATATTTGGCTAGATCCTTTAGAGGTTGAAACAAAAGGAAATAAACCAAGGAGAAAAAGAATCGAAATGGAGATTAGCAATGAGAGGGAAGGTTGACTTTGCAAGAAAGAAAACAAAGAAGAAAGCTAAGGGAGAGTAAGTGTTTCGGTCATGGGAAAAAGAAAGCCATCAAGCAAAATGACAAAACCAAGTGTCTTTGTATTCAAGAGAACATTCGGCCATTGAGAGTACCAAAAGAATAAGGCAACTTCAGTATATGTCACTTGGACTTTCGGTTTTCAAGAAAGAAAATGGAAAACAAATGAAGTTTTCGGCTACTAAAGGCCAAAATCGGCAGGGGTAGGCTTGTGGTAGCTTTCGGTTTTGATGAAGAGAAAAAAAATGGATGATGTAGGCTTTTGGTGAAAAATGTTACGGTCAATAAGGGAGAGAAGAAGGCTGGTTTTGGTTTACAAGCAACAAGAGAAGAAAGGGTCTCTAGTTTCGCTTTGCACACAGAGGAGAAGAAGGAAGAAACAAGGTATACTTTCTAAGAATGAGGTGCTAGAGGTTTCTGCTTAAGTGAAAATGGAAAAGAAAAGAGTAGTTTTTCCAAAATGAAAAGAAGAAGAAGAGAAAAAAACTTCATTGACCCTCCCCAAAACCGAAAATACACCCCAAAGGCCAAGGAGTTTGGCACTTCCCAAACTCCCCAAACACTCCTCCAAACAGCCAAATCCCCACAACACTCCACACCACTCAATTCAAATGAGTTTACCAAGTCTTCCTCCTACTTTCACTCTCCACCCCTTTTGAATGTGAAGACCAAGTCCAAGCTAGAGTTCAAGTTGCCTTCTACCTCTTCCTCCATGCCGTCCAAAATGGGAGCCAAAGGAGGGATTCTCATGACTTGAACACAAGACCTCCCCTTGTAGATAACGCCACACACACTCTCCATGTGGCGCATGCTTGCCACTTTGCTAGCTCCTCTTTGTGCTATAAATTCACTTAATTTAATTAAAACCCCATCTCCTTCACTCCTATCCCCTAAAGCCCAAAAATAAAAACTTATCCACCTACTCAGCACACTCCTAGTCTACTGCTAAGCCCGAAAACACCCAAACAACATCATAGCAAGAAATAAACATGAAACAATTGCGAAATAAATTAACCCCTTAATCCGGATATTACGCTTCTACCCCTTAAAATAATTTCGACCTCGAAATTACAGGTCAAGAGTTGTGGGTATTGTTGTCTCATCATATCCTCGGGTTCCCACGTAGCTTCTTCTACGCCATGATTCCGCCAAAGAACCTTAACCGAGGCACAGACTTCCTGCGTAGAACCTTCACATCCCGATCTAAAATCATCACAGCTCTTCCTCTATGGACATATCTGGATTTACCTCGATCTCTCTACCGTACCACATGTGATGGATCGAACAATATCGCCAAGCATCAAACGTGGAACACGTCGTGAATCGACTTAGCTCACCGCAACTCGAGTGATATGCAACTGGTCCCACTCGCCTTAATACCTTATACTACCTAATAAACCTCGGACTTAGCTTGCCTTTCTTCCCGAACCTTAATACTTTCTTCCACGGTGAGACCTTCAGAAAACCCGAACTCCACAAGAACTCAATATCTCTCCGCTTAAGATCGGCATAGGACTTCGCGGTCGAAGCTTCCTTCAATCGAGCTCAGATCAACTTAACCTTATCTTCGGTCTCACCACCAACTCTGGTCCCAATAACTGACGTTCACTTAACTCTGTCCAACAAGTAGGTGAACGACACTTCCTACCGTAACAACGCCTCATAAGGTGCCATCTTGATGCTCGCTTGGTAGCTGTTGTTGTAGGCGAATTCAGCCAACGGTAGATACTCCTCCCAACTACCCTCAAGTCCAATACACACCCTCAAGCATGTCCTCCAAGATCTGATAACCTTTCGATTGCCCGTCGGTCTGCGATGAAATGTCAGGTTGAAATCTAACCGTGTACCCAATGCTCGATGTAACACCTTCCAAAACCTTGACGTGAATCTCGGATCCCTATCCGAGATGATCGACATCGCACCCCGCAGCCTCACTATCTACGATACATACTGACTTTGCCAACCTCTCGCAGTGAGTAATCCACCTCACCGGATAAAGTGAGTGATTTAGTCACCGATCCACAATTACCTGTCAATCCTTCTTGCTCGGTGTAAGCGGTAATCCACCGACGAAATCCATAGTTATCCTTTCCCACTTCCATCGTGGAATCTTCACCGGTCAAGTAACCCAGACGAATCGATGCTCACCTTGACTACCGACAAGTCGACACTTTCCTACAAACTCTGTCACCTCCTTTTTCGCATCTTACCACCGTAATCGTACTCGAGGTCCTTATACATTTTGCTACCTCCGGGATGCATAGCGTAGGGTCGCTATGTGCATCTGAAGAATCTTTGCCTCATCTCGTAATCTCTCGGATACAAGCCTTCCCCGAAAACACAAAGACCCCATCATTGGACAAGCTATACCCTTCAACCCATCACTCGCACTGAGTCTTCGCGACTCAAAACCTCATCTAACAACCGCTTTCTCGATCCGCTCAACCCAAGTAGGCTTAACTCGCAGCTTCGCGAATACTCCCGCCCTCATACAAACTCAAATGGGCAAACAACGCCTTAAATCGAAATAACCTTACGGCTCAACGCGTGCGCCACGATGTTAGCCTTGCGGGATGATACTCAATTGAGCAATCGTAGTCTTTCAAGAGCTCAATCCACCGACGCTGCCACAGATTCAAGTCTTTTGAGTCGGAAGGTACTTCGACTCTTATGGTCCGTATAGACTATCGATCTTTCTCCGCACAAGTAATGCCTCCATATCTTTAAGGCAAATACTACACCGCAAGCTCCAAATCGTGCGTGGATAATTTACCTCATATGGCCTCACCGCCGGGATCGTAAGCCACCACCTTCCCTTCCTCAGATCAAGACACAACCCAAGCTCAGATGTGATGCATCGCGAGACATCAGAATTCCTTACCGACCTCGGGTTGAATCGAACCAAGCTTCACCAAAATCTTCTTCAACTTATCGAAGCTCTCCTGTTGCTTCACGGTCCAAATAAACGGAACTCCCTTTCTCAATAATTTGGTCATCGGTCTTGCAATCAACGAAAACCTCTACAAATCTTGAGTATCCTCGCCAAGCCCGTAAAACTCAATTTTCGCCATCGACTTAGGCAGCTTCCAATCCAAAACCGCTTCTATCTTACGGGGTCCACTCTAATCCCTCACCGACACTACATGCCCCAAAATGTCACCTCCCCGAGCCGAACTCGATTCTTGAACTTCGCATGAGCTATTTCTCCTTAGAATCGCAATACCACCAGTAAATGAGCATCATGCTCTTCCTCACCCTTGAGTATACCAAGATGTCATCGATAAAACCACCACGAACCGATCTAGATATCTTTGTTGGAACACCACGCTCATCGATCCATGAAAGTCAGCATGCATTAGTCAACCCGAACAGATAACCAAGAACTCAAAATGCCCATACCGAGTAATTAAATGCCGCCTTACGATATCCGCCTCTTTTACCTTCAATGGTGATACCTGCACCTTAGGTCGATCTTGAGAAAACCGACGCCCTTCACTAATCAAACAAGTCATCTATCCGAGGCAGTGGATACTTGTTTTTAATCGTCAGCTTATTTAGTTGGCGGTAGTCTATGTTCATCCGCATAGTACCGTCTTTCTTCTTTACAAAGAGTACCGGTGCTCCCCAAGGCGAAATACTTGGCATGATAAAACCCGGTCCAATAACTCCGGATTTGAGCCTTAAGCTCCACTAATTCTTTAGGTGCCATCCTCATGCGGAGCAATGGATACGGTGTAGTTCCGATAATGATCTATTCGAATTCTACCTCTCGATCCGGTGGCAAACCCTAAGCTCCTCAGAAACACATCCACAAATTCCCTAATCGTCCAACTGCTCTCACAGAGACTCCTTAGTCTCCAAGGCATACACATGAACCACATACGCTTCACGCCCCTCCCGACCATTTTCTCACTTTTCAGAGCAGATACCACATTGGATGATAGTTTCTCCTATTACCGATCGAACTACTTCATCACCTCACCGTGCTCGTAACCATGCGATTAGTCACAGAATTCAACTTCGCTGGTGCTTACTCACCACCCATTCCGAGAATTAGATCGAACTCCCGAATGGCGCTCCATCGATCGACCTCAAAAGATACCCTTGGAGTTCTAGAGGTGCGCCTCATATAGTTTATCTACCACTACAGAGTGACCTGAGGCTTATTACGGTCATCCGCCTAGAAGATATCTCGAGTCTAAATCCATTGTCTCTACTATACTCATCGGCAACATAAGAGTGCATAGACCCCACATCAATTAAAGCAAGATAAGGAGAACCAAAAATCAAAACGCATGGGTGATGACGCCCAAGTCGCCCTCTTCTCGGTGCCTCGCAAAGATATACCAATCCAGTCCGTGCGCCTCGAACTACACGCACCTCCGCCGGTGCTCCACGGCCCCACCGTAATCAACCTCCTCCTCGCCATTACCTCGGCCCTCTGCGGTGGTCCATTATTTCAGATTGATTACGGCCGATTCTCCGATCAATTCTAGCTAACTTGCGCGACAATCCCTCACTCGGTGGTCCAATGAGCCACACTCAAAACAACCTCTACCATCACCCAACATCCTCCCAATGAGCCTTCCCATAACGGTTACAATGCGGCGGTCCACGCCTAGCAAAGAACAAACCTACCCGACCGATTCGCCCACTCGGTCTAGCCCTCTTCTGCGATTATTCGATGACCCGTAAGATCCAAAACCATACTCGCCTCACGACTCTTTAATGCCCTCGGCAACCTTCGCCTTTTCAACTAGAACGCAAATTCACGCTCCTGGGCGCAATTATCACCTCGGTTAGTCTCATGAGCCATCCTCGAACGAACGCACCTCTCATGCTCGGAGCCACCATACCCACGCATACCGACTCGACCTTAGAAACTCGCCAGCCTCGTACTCACGCAGTTGCTCCCTCTGAACTAACCTCGTAAATGCTTTTCTCGCTCATTTATGTAGTTAGCTCAACGACATCTTCCGATAAGTCGCTCGAAAATAGTCCCATGTCGATCTTCACCGCAAAGACTATCACGGACCGTGAGCCACCACCGTATGACTCATCTCGAGAAGTGATACGATCCCTTTAATTTTTCCTCACCGTTAGGTCCAGATCGTCCATGATCCGTTACGTCGCTTCTAGCCAAGATTTTCAGCGAAGGCTAGGAGCAACACCGAGACACCCCGAAGAATTCAGCCCCATTTGCCAAGTCACTCAGCATGATTTCCTAGCTCCTCGCCCCCACCGCTCCAGCCTACCCTCTCTAAAACCCGCAAAGATCGCTCAGGATATCGCATCATCACGGCGATCTGTTCTCGAACTCACCACCTCCGGTGGTGGCGGGCAGTACCTCATTCTCTGAACCCCGCCCAGAACCTACGGGCTCGTAAGCAATCATCCTACTGGCGACCACGTCCACCTGGGTACTCATGACTAAATCTCGTCGATTAAAGAATTTTATGTATCACCATTATTCCACTTGTGTTTAAAGCAAAGTCTTATGAATTTTAAAGAAGCTTTGTTTTCATGAGTCCACAGAGTCCTATCGGCCAGTCTCTAAAGTAGTCCTCCTAGTCAGCCAATCATATCAATCAATACAACAAATAGTACGGGTACTTACAGGCGGATCGGTGCTTGTGACTCGGTGTCATGCCTTTCAAACCATACTTTTAAAATAGAATACTTGAAAACTATAGTTTTAAAACATTTTGGGCCTCGGGCCCACAGCCGAGCTTTTGAACTTGGCTCTAATACCACAAATGTAACACCCCAAACCCGGACAAGACACCACGTTCAAATCTGGTATGTTACGGGGAAACATGTTTGTGAGAGGTTAAATTTTTCGTTAAAAGCCGAGTGAAAACACGTTGTATTTTGAAGATAATTCACGAGACTTGTTTGAAATCGATGGTGTATTTGAAACCCGGAGATTTTGAAAATTTATCCAAGTGTAGGTAAAACTAATTTATGTCGGTTTGATTTTTAAGTTGTTTCATATTATTACTAAAGTATTTTGTCTTAGTAGAAAATCATATTTAAGTTAGAAAAACAATTCGAGTTCATTTTGTTCTAAGTTGTAGTATGATACCGATGGTATAGTTTAAAACATCGCTTTTGAAGTTTTGAAAACGTTGTCTTTCCAAGTTTTAGCACATTTTAACTCCAGGTAGTTTGTTAAAGCATATTATACATCCAACTTAATCGTAAACAAAACATAATTTAAAAGGCCATTTACAACCCAAACAAAACCAAATAGTGATAATAAAACTTAAGTACCAAATTTCTTAAAAGTCCGAGCAAAGCTTTATTTCAGTATGGCATGAGCACCTCGAGTCCATCCCGGCTCCATGTCCGCGCCTAAGTGTCACCTGAAAAGTCAAAGGAGAGGGTGAGTCGAGTGACTCAATGTGTAAATCCCGCTCCCGAAGAACAACATGCTAACACACATCATACAAAGCAATATAATTAATGCAACCCGATCCTAACCATCCATATCGCTTTTCTACCCCATGTGGTACCAAACCACCGGTGGTGCCAAACCACCGGTGACATATAGTCACGATGTGTTACCAAAACACCGGTGTCCCAAAGACACAATTGTGCTACTAAAGCATCGTGACCGTAGTCACAAATCCAATGATGGGGCCAACCCATCGTGTGATACCAAATCACTAGCGACGATCCCATATCTCATGTGGGGCCAACCCACGTGGTTAAACCACGGGGACAAGTCGCAATGAGGTGCCAAACCTCCGTGTCCCAAAGACACAATTGTGCTACTAAAGCACCGGTGACCGTAGTCACAAATCATTGATGGGGCCAACCCATCGTGTGATACCAAATCACTAGCGTCAATCCCATATCTCACAAGTGGGGCCAACCCACGGTGGTGTTAACCACGAGGACGAGACGCCGAGGTACCAAACCTCGGAGGTGCCAAACCTCCGTGACCCAAAGTCACAAAGTGTGTTACCAAAACACCGGTGCTCACAAGACAAAATATCACCGCTCCTCCACTCAGATCACCCATCAACATACCACACTCATGTAATCATACATATCATATAATCATGCATATCATGCTAATATGTCTAATCTCATACCCCATGTCACATATATCCACAACCATGGTATCATATAGATCATCAAGAAACACATAATAAAAATACCGACTTACCCGAGTCCGAATCATACCCATTAGGGTATCACAACAATCATCATTTGCTTCATTAATCATCACACAAAGTTATCAATTATATTACTAAATGTATGTGTTAGTTTACACACCGATATATCGGAGATTAAAGCCTAAGAACCGATCGAAACCTTTTGATCACCTCAACGACTGGTCCTACATTCGGCCAACAAAAGGGTTAACCCTAACCCAATACTATTCGGCCAACAAAGTAAGTGACCCAAGGGGGTTGCGTTAAATCCTACCTCTGCGAATGGTTCGGTTTCCAATCAACCCGAACCAATAATGCCTCTTACCAACTGATCACACCCTAGAAAAAAAATAATGATTAATCTCTCCTCATGACTTAACTTTAAGAAAATTAAACGAAATCGGATCCAAAACACCCCTTCTTACCACCACTTACCCAACGATCGACCAAAGAACCGAGGCTACGCTTGAGTGCTTCGAATCCCGGATGTCCTATGACAAAACGATTCCAACCAAATTAATACGCCATAAAACAAACACCAAAACCAACACTTACCCTCTTCTAGATGCCGATAGAGAACAGAAGCCTTACCCAACAAGCATTCGGCCTAACCCAAGAACCTTCTCCAAGGCTTGAAAACGAACTACCAAAAGCAATCCACACCACCCTTAGATTCGGCCAAAGAACAAAACAAAAAGGGAAGGGAAGATTCGGCCAATACTAAAATCAAATGGAAGAGAATATTTGGCTAGATCCTTTAGAGGGTTGAAACAAAAGGAAATAAACCAAGGAGAAAAAGAATTGAAATAGAGATTAGCAATGAGAGGGAAGGTTCGGCTTTGCAAGAAAGAAAACAAAGAAGAAAGCTAAGGGAGAGTAAGTGTTTCGGTCATGGGAAAAAGAAAGCCATCAAGCAAAATGACAAAACCAAGTGTCTTTGTATTCAAGAGAACATTCGGCCATTGAGAGTACCAAAAGAATAAGGCAACTTCGGTATATGTCACTTGGACTTTCGGTTTTCAAGAAAGAAAATGGAAAACAAATGAAGTTTTCGGCTACTAAAGGCCAAAATCGGCAGGGGTAGGCTTGTGGTAGCTTTCGGTTTTGATGAAGAGAAAAAAAATGGATGATGTAGGCTTTTGGTGAAATATGTTACTACAATAAGGGAGAGAAGAAGGCTGGTTTTGGTTTACAAGCAACAAGAGAAGAAAGGGTCTCTAGTTTCGCTTTGCACACGAGAGAGAAGAAGGAAGAAACAAGGTATACTTTCTAAGAATGAGGTGCTAGAGGTTTTGACTTAAGTGAAAATGGAAAAGAAAAGAGTAGTTTTCCAAAATGAAAAGAAGAAGAAGAGAAAAAAACTTCATTGACCCTCCCCAAAACCGAAAATACACCCCAAAAGGCCAAGGAGTTTGACACTTCCCAAGCTCCCCAAACACTCCTCCAAACCGCCAAATCCCCACAACACTCCACACCACTCAATTCAAATGGGTTTACCAAGTCTTCCTCCTACTTTCACTCTCCACCCCTCTTTGAATGTGAAGACCAAGTCCAAGCTAGAGTTCAAGTTGCCTTCTACCTCTTCCTCCATGCATTCCAAAATGGGAGCCAAAAGGAGTGGGATTCTCATGACTTGAACACAAGACCTCCCCTTGTAGATAATGCCACACACACTCTCCATGTGGCGCATGCTTGCCACTTTGCTAGCTCCTCTTTTGTGCTATAAATTCACTTAATTTAATTAAAAACCCCATCTCCTTCAGCTCCTATCCCCTAAAGCCCAAAAATAAAAACTTATCCACCTACTCAGGCACACTCCTAGTCTACGGCTAAGCCCCGAAAACACCCAAACAACATCATAGCAAGAAATAAACATGCAACAATTGCCAGAAATAAATTAACCCCTTAACCCGGGATATTACAGATACCAAGTAAGACTATGTCAAGACATAGCAATGGTAAGTTACCAAGGGAACCCACAAGGAAGACTTCATGTAAGTCCATGTCAAGACATGGCGTCGATATCAAGTAAGAGATCCCATTGTAAGACTATATCGAGGATATAGCTTTGGCATCCAGATACATGTGGGATGCGATTTAGTATCCTCGGTTATTCATAATAATTCACTGGACATAAGAGTAAAGATTGAATGAGAAAGCAGAAAGTTAAGTAAGTAAAGTTATCATCAAGTCATGGTAGTTAAAGTTAACTGAGAATATTATACATGTGATGCATGATGAAGTTGAGAATATACTTATCATAGTAAACTCTGCTGATTAATGTGATCAAGTGATACTTTAACCTTGTTTACCTCATAAGCATGAGACTAGTAAGTATCATGAGTTATGTAAGAATCTTCAAGAGTAAGTAAGCTCAAACACATGAGTTAGGCAATGCCTTTGTTTATGATGAATGAATTTTGATTAAGTAATTATATTTCTATGTGCATTACATGCAAACTTACTAAGTTAAATGCTTACGTCTTTAATTCTTTCTTTCTATGTAGTCCCGCCAAGCTAACTTGTGGATCATTGAAGTCGAGCTCGAAGCACACTATCAATTACTATTTTGGTATACCCATGTTGTTTATATTAAGTATGGCTTGTATATGTAGGATTTCATTTGAAATATGTCTTATAAAGGGCCAAAGTGTGGGCTATCAAGTTTATTATTCTTTTCTATATGGCTAAAGAGATTGGCTATGTGTGACTAGATGTGTATGTATATTTATATCAATTAAGTATGCATCTTTGTTAATATTAGACCAAGTATTTGAATTGTTGAATTTAGCTTGAGATTGATCTTGATTTCAGGGTGGTAATTGGCTTGGTAAATAGCCTCTAAGTGCCCATACGGATAGACACACGGGCGTGTGTCTAGGCCGTGTGTTCCCTGTATGTTAGTGTCTTAAGTCAGAATAGACCACGGGCTAACCCCACGGCCCTTTTTATAGGCCGTGTGTGGCACACGGTTAGCACATGGGCGTGTGCTCCAAGTCGTGTGAATAAGTCAGTATGTCAAGGTATAGCACACGGTCTAGTGCCATGGATGTGTCAACGTAGTGTGTAATTAGCCAGCGTCGACCATGGGTGAAGGACACAGGCATGTCTCATGGGTACACAGGCATGTCCCAAACCGCACGGGCGTTTGACCCCTATTTTGATGGAAAAGTATATAGTTGAGTTCTGAAAGTTTTTGGACATAAGTTTAACGCTTCGTAGGCCCATGAAATGTATGAATTTATTAAGAAAGAGAAGTTTTCAATTTGAACAAAAAATTTTATAGCCCATAAGTACATTTTTAAGGAGGTTCAATCATGGTAATGTCTCATATTTGGTTTTAACCTCGGACTCGGTCATGGGTGTTTCATATAGTGGTATCAGAGCTATGGTTTAGTCGGTTCGAGGAATAACGTAGCATGAGCACGAATCCAACTATACATGTCATACGTAAGAATGTTTTTATAATGTTAGTGTGAAATGTTTTTATAATGTTAGTGTGACGACTCCTGACGACTTAAATTATGTTTATACATATAGTAAATGGATCCTGATAGAGCAGTGGCGGATGATGTAGAAAGCAATGTGCTGGCTCTTGCTGAAGGGAACGGTGCCTGATGAGGATGAGAATAGACCCACTACGATGAGTCAGAGAGGAGGAGAAGAGACTAAAGAAGCCTTCCTCCATATGATGAACACATGGTCTACAGAGTTCGTTCGTACGAACCCAAATGCACAACCCCTCCACCCCTGCCTATTCCTCAACCTACCCTAGTAGCCCCTCAAGTAGTAGAAGTGGTAAGAGGAGACAAACCTCCAATTGATAGGATCAGGAAACATGGGGCAGAAGAATTCTAGGATAAAAGAGATGATGATCCAGAAAAGGCTGAGTTCTGGTTAGAAAATACCATCAGGGTATTTAATGAGTTGTCATGCACATCTGAGGAATGCTTAAAGTGTGTGGTTTCTCTTTTAAGAGATCCTGCCTATCAATGGTGGAACACCTTGTTGTCTGTTGTATTTAGAGAAAAGATAACATGGGAATTCTTCCAAGAAGAGTTTAAGAAAAAGTATATTAGCCAAAGGTTTGTGGATCAGAGAAGAAAGGAATTTTTAGAACTCAAGCAAGGCAAGATGTCTGTGACTGATTATGAGCACGAGTTTGTACGACTCAGCAAATACGCTCAAGAGTGTGTATCCACTGAGGCCATCATAAGCAAGAGATTCGAAGATGGACTAAACGACGACATCAAATTGTTTATTGTTTTCCTAGAATTAAAAGATTTTGTGGTGTTAGTGGAGAGGGCTTGTACAGCTGAAGATTTAGTAAAAGAGAAGAGAAAATCTGAAATGGAGTCTTATGACTCAAAAAAGAGACAGCGAAATAAGTCATTCCAATCCTCTTCTAAGAAGTCAAGAGATTTTTCCACCCGATTGGCTACTTCCACTGGGTTTTCAAGGAAGGATAAGGGTAAGCAATATCCGGGAAATAAAACACAAACTACTTCGGTCGCTAGCATGGGTAATATTCGATCTGATAGACCTGAATGTCCACAGTGTGGCAGACGTCACCTCGGTGAATGTCGAGCGCATGAAAATATTTGTTTTAGATGTGGTTTCTAGGATCACTTTATAAAAGATTGTACTGAGATGATGAAAGAAGAGAGAACTCAAAACCCTAGATCTGGGGGTATGGTCAGAGGTAGACCGCAGAAGAACCCTGGAAGTGGGACAGGTGGTAGAGGTACCCTAGAGAACAGGCTGCGAGACCTGAGGGTAGGGCACCTGCAAGGATTTATGCCATTCATGCTCGCGAAGAGGCATCTTCTCCTGATGTTATTACGGGTACCTTTTCTCTTCATGATATTAAAGTTATTGCTTTAATAGATCTTGGATCCGCACACTCTTATATTTGCATGAAACTAGTATCCAGTAAGAGTATGCCTATAGAGTCCATAGAATTTATGATTAAGGTGTCTAATCCTTTAGGCAAAAGTGTTTTAGTTGATAAAGTATGTAAATATTGTCCATTGATGATTAGAGGTCATTATTTTAAAGCAAACCTTATATTGTTACCATTTGATGAGTTTGACATCATTCTTGGTATGGATTGGTTGACCACCCATGATGTAATAGTTAATTGTGGGAAGAAATGCATTGAGATGAGATGTGAGAATGGGGACACTCTTCATGTAGAATCAAATGAATGGGGTAGATTGCAAATAATGATTTCTCATACGACGGCACAGAGATTTATAACAAAAGGGTTGACGCGTATCTTGCCTTTGTGATGAATACTAAAGAAACAAAGATAAAGATTGAGTCAGTACCGATATTATGTGAGTACTTGGATATTTTTCCTAAGGAATTACCATGACTACCACCAGTTAGAGAGGTTGACTTTAGCATTGATCTAGCTCCCAGTACTATACCAATATCTATTACTCCTTACAGAATGGCTCCAACAGAGTTGAGAGAGTTGAAGTTACAGTTACAAGAGTTGACAGATAAAGGCTTTGCAAGATCAAGTTGTTCTCCTTGGGGTGCTCCAGTTCTATTTGTGAAAAAGAAGGATGGCACCATGAGACTGTGCATAGATTACCATCAGCTTAATAAAGTAACGGTGAAGAACAAGTACCCATTGCCTAGAATTGATGATTTGTTCAATCAATTGAAGGGAGCCACTATGTTCTCCAAAATAGACTTGAGATTGGGGTACTACCAATTAAGAGTAAGAGACTCAGATGTGTCGAAGACTGCTTTCCAAACGAGGTATGGGCATTATGATTTTTTAGTCATGCCCTTTGGCTTGACCAATGCCCCTGCAGTATTCATGGATCTAATGAACTACATTTTT
Organism: Gossypium rotundifolium; assembly: GCA_025506655.1. NCBI lineage: Eukaryota > Viridiplantae > Streptophyta > Magnoliopsida > Malvales > Malvaceae > Gossypium > Gossypium rotundifolium. Next base: position 68,006,854 of record CP106731.1, on the reverse strand, counting down.
AGGCCATACCTCGACAAGTTTGCAGTCGTTTTTATTGACAACTTATTCATTTAATCCTATAATGAGCTTGAGCATGCTGAGCACCTACGGACAATTTTGTAGATTCTACGAGAAAATCAATTGTATGCCCAGTTCAGTAAAAGCAAATTTTGGCTCAATGATGTGGGATTTCTGGGACATATTGTCTCGGAAGATGGAGTACGAGTAGATCCAAGTAAGATTTTGGCTATAACGGACTGGAAACCACCAAGGAATGTCTCTAAGATCAGAAGTTTTCTAGGTCTAGCCAGTTATTATAGGCGATTCGTCAAAGCGTTTTCCATGATTGCAACTCCGATGATGAAATTGCTACAGAAAAATGTGAAGTTTGACTAGACAGAAAGATGCCAACGAAGTTTTGAGAAACTGAAAGCATTGTTGACAGAAGCTCCAGTTTAGTGCAACTCGAGTCAGGGAAAGAGTTCGTAATATACAGCGATGCATTCTTAAATAGATTAGGCTGTGTACTTATGCAAGAAGGCAAAGTAATTGCTTATGCCTCAAGACAATTGAGGCCTCATGAGAAATATTATCCGACACATGATTTAGAGTTGGCTGCCGTAGCCTTCGCATTGAAGATTTGGAGACACCATCTATATGGTGAAAGATGTTGGATTTTCACCAATCATAAAAGTCTGAAGTACTTGATGACGCAGAAAGAGTTGAACTTAAGGCAACGGAGATGGTTAGAGTTGATAAAAGACTATGAGCTAATCATTGACTACCATCCCGAAAGGCAAATGTGGTCGTCGATGGCTTAAGTAGAAATTCCCTGTTTGCATTAAGGGCATTGAATTCACGGATGACTTTATCCGACGATGGTTCTATTCTAGCTGAGTTGATAGCTAGACCATTGTTCCTCCAAGAGATCATTGAGGCTCAAAAAGAAGATAGTGAATTGCAAGCCAAGAGAACTCAGTACGAGCCAGATGTTGAGCCCAATTTTTGGATTAGCTCTAATGGAAGTCTAATGTTTAAAGATAGAGTTTGTGCACCGAGAAAGGAAGAGCTTTTTCAGAGAATTTTGCATGAGGCACATAACGGATGTTTATCTGTACATCCAGATAGTACCAAGATGTATAATGATTTGAAGCAATGGTATTGGTGGCCGAGAATGGAGAAAGATATTTCAGAGTTCATTTCAAGATGCTTGATTTGTTAGCAAGTAAAGGCTGAACACCAAGTACCTTCAGGTTTGCTTCAGCCAATTATGATTCCCGAGTGGAAATAGGACAATATCACTATGGATTTTGTAACGGGATTGCTGTTGTCTCCGAGTAAGAAAGATGTTGTATGGGTTGTGGTTTATAGACTCACAAACTCAGCCCATTTTATACCTGTACGAATTGACTACTCACTGGACAAGTTGGTGAACTTGTACGTTTCAGAAAGAGTAAGGCTTCACGGAGTTCCGTTGTGAATCATATCGGACAAAGATCCGAGATTCACATCTAGATTTTGGAAGAAGTTACAAGAGGCCTTGGGTACAAAATTGAGTTTTAGCACAGCTTTTCATCCTCAAACTGATGGTCAGTCAGAGAGGTTAATTCAAGTACTCGAGGATATGCAATTTTGTATTCTCAAATTCAAAGGTGGTTGGGAAAAGTTTCTCCCATTGGTAGAATTTGCCTACAATAATAGTTTTCAGTCAAGCTTGAAGATGGAGCCTTATGAGGCTCTATATAAGCGTAAGTGTCGGACGCCTCTATATTGGACTGAACTTAAAGAAAACCAGATTCACGGGGTTGATTTTGTTAGAGAAACCGAATAGAAGGTGAAAGTAATTCGAGAAAGTTTAAAGGCTCCTTCTGATAGACAAAAATCCTACTCAGATTTAGGAAGAAAAGAAATAGAGTATCAAGTCGGGGATAAAGTTTTCTTGAAAGTGTCACCATGGAGAAAAGTTCTCAGATTTGACCGAAAATGTAACACCCTAAACCCGGCCCAAAACACCACGGCCGAATCCAGAATGTTACTGGAAAAGTGTTGAAAAGGATTCTATTTAGAAGGTGAACACAACAATAAATGTTTTTTTTTCTTCTTTTTAAGTTCTAAAAAAAAAAGTAATTACTCCGCAAAAAGGGGTTTGTTGATTGGATATAGTAGTTTGATGGGGAATAAAACTTCCGGGTTGTATAAAGTTCAAATTGTTAATAAAATGAAATTTTGAGAACAACTTAGTTATAAGTAATCTGAATTTTGAAAACTTCAGTTTGATTTTTAGGTTGCAAATGCTTAAAAATCATTTTTAATATATCATCCGTTAACAAATCTGATTTAAATCCATGATATCCCAAAATAGTTAAAATGGCCTTATTACATAATAACATAACCCAAATAATATCCAAACAGTTTAAAATATAAATAGACTTTACGAAAATAACTTCTGCATGGCCACCTCGATTCCACTCCAGCCTGGTCCAAATAGACTATGAATTACCTGCATTGTTGGAAAAGCAAGGTGAGTCACTAGACTCAGTGTGCAATTAATTCACATGATTCCACCAATGGGCTTGGCCCTATCCCACATTAAACCACATACCACGTATAATGATGCAACATGTTAACCCAGCCCAACCTAATATCCAACAGCTACACACCACCCGTATCCAACCACCACACACCTGGGGATTACTAAATCGACCCTCTATCCGCTACACACATCTTTGGCAGTCCGTATCAATGGTACACTACTCAAAGTCCACTTAGTGGTCTAGCCACTGATCCACCTAATTGAAATCACAATTATCCTCGATGAGACTCATGGTCGTCATCAATCCACAATGAGGCTCGAGGCCTTCATCAATCCATGTACATAAATGTATACACTTCCTCTTTATCAATATATACCGAACCCCATGCACATGCAACATAATATGATGGAATGGTAACATAACATATGAACAAACCAGATATGCGTATATGACATGCTTACATAGATCCACAATTTACTAACCACCTTCATAGCATGGGTAGTATACTAACCTGGTTGCCGGATTACCCAACATGAGTAGTAACACTACCACAGCCACTGTTTCGGCTACTGCACACAATACATATATTTAAATTAAAGCAGATAAATGAATAGTGTGTTAATTACACACCTGAAAACTTGAAGAACTAGGCTATCAATCTCCCAAACGTCCTCACTCAAAGAAACTACAGCGATCTGCTTGTCTCTCTCCGATGCTGGCCCACACCCCGATGGCCAATCCCGAACCGCTGAAACTGACCGCTTCTTGAATTTAGGGGTAGGGACAACGTGTCCAACCCCTTTCACTCCTTGACTGGTACTCGAATCCATGAGATATAATCTTTGGTTAGAAAGCTCGGTTAAAACGTGGAATAATACTATAATGAAACTAAAAGAATATTCTAAAGAAAGATTACCCCATACCAAAGTCAACCAAAACCCGAAGGTTATTCACTTACGCTTAAAGATTGCTGAATTCGCTACATGAACCCACATTAGTTTCGACCTTAACACTTATGATCAAAAGAAGTGGCCTTCGGCCTAACGTTATAACCTTCTTACCTTGAATAATTGAAATCTGAAAGATCCCTAATGTCCTTCACCCTTGCTACAAACAAAAGAACCACAAAGTCAACCCCTCATATATTCGGCCATACCTCAAGAAATAGGATTAAACATTTGGTTTCGGCCAACCAAAAAGGAAAGGAAATGAGAATGATTCCCATAGAAGAGAATGCTTACCACAACCACCAAGACCCGATTGTGAAGATTGATAGGAGATGAACGTCGGTACCTCCTCTAAGAATCAACAAATGAAAAGAATCACCACACAAGAGAGGTTCGGCTTTAAAGAATAACAACAACGAAAGAAAAAGAATGAATGGAGATGGCTAGAAGGTTCAGCTACGAATCACAAAGAAGATGCATTGTTCGGCTTTTGAAGATAAAGTAATAGGTGAAAAGAAGAAGAAGGAGTTGAGGTTTAAGAGGTTTCGGCTATGGGGAAAAAGTGAAGGGTGTATTTTGGCTTTTAGAGTGTGAGAGTCTAAGATTATCAAAATGAGAAAAAAAAAGAGAATAAGAGAGAGATATGGTTTGGCCAAGAGAAGAAAATAGAGAGAAAGAAAATGAACGAAATGCACCCAATAACCACTCCTATTCTCGGCTTTTGACTAAAGGAAAAGAAGACAAATGAAAGGCTTTTGATTGCTACTTTCACAAAGAAAACTAAAGAAGAAAAAGAGACTCCAACAATTGAACACACTCCCTACTAAACACCCCAATTTCGGCACACAAAGCCTCCCAACCGAAACACTCCCCTCTTGACCAAAAATGCCACCTTCTAGAACCCTATATTAGGCCACCACTAAACCCCTCTCCACATCCCTTCTTTTCATCCTAAATTTCCTCCCCTTCACTTATTCAAACAAGTTTGAATGCTTCAAACCCCTATCTCCCCTCATAGCCACCCATTCAAAATATTTGACCCAATCAACCTTCCACCTTTCAAGTGCCATAGCCGAATCCACTACCTCCCCCCTCTTGACGCAAAACGCAACCCAAAATGTTGCCTACACTACTTGAACCTCCTCCCCCTTAGAACTCCCCTTGACGCAACTCCCCTGCACTCCAATTGACGCCTCCTTGCCACTCCACCACTCCATTTGTTATGCCCTTAAATCACATATTCAAACCCTTAAGGCCTAGCTCCCCTAGCTCTCCCCTAAAGGCTTCAAACCAAAAATTTCCACCAAGGCTCCTACCTAATCCCAAGGTTTCCCGAAGCCCCCAAACACACTCAAACAGCATACTGAGCATACTAACACATAGATATGAATTGAAATGCGTGACCCGTAAATCTCGAATGTTACAGTTCTACCCCCTTAAAGAAATTTCAGCCTCAAAATTACCTGGTCAAAATAAATGAGGGTATTACTGTCGTATTGCCTCTTCCGGCTCCCACGAAGCTTCTTCTGAACCATGCTTCCGCCACAACACCTTAACCAGAGGAACTGATTTCTTTCGTAGCCACTTCACATATTACTCCAAAATCTGAATTGGCTCTTCCTCATAGGACAAGTATGGCCTTAACTCCACCTCCTCCACTGGCACCACGTGAGACGGATCCGATCGGTGACGTCATAGCATTGAGACGTGAAACACATCGTGCATCTACTTCAACTCTGGGGAAACTCCAATTGGTACGCTACTGGTCCAACTCGCTTCAAAACTCGATAAGGCCCTATAAACCCGGGACTCAGCTTACCTTTACGTCCAAATCTCATCACCTTCTTCCAAGGTGAAACTTTCAGGAAAACCCGATCACCCACTGCAAACTCTATCTCTCTCCACTAAAGATTCGCAAATGATTTCTGTTTGTCAGATGCCTCCTTCAAACGAACTCGGATTACCTTAACATTCTCCTCTGATTCTGCCACTATCTCTGGACCTAACACATGACGTTCTCCTAACTCTGTCCAACAAGTAGGAGTGCGACACTTTCGCCCATACAATGCTTTATACGGTGCCATCTAAATACTTGCTTGGTAACTATTGTTTTATGCGAACTCTGCTAAGGGCAAGAATTCTTCCCAATTACCTCTAAAGTCAATGACACATCCCCTCAACATATCTTCCAACACCTGAATTACCCTTTCAAACTGGCCATCCGTCTGCGGATGAAATGCCGTGCTAAAATCTAACCTGGTACCCAAAGCCTAATGCAATACCCTTCAAAATCGCGACGTAAATCTAGGGTCCCTATCCGAGATGATCGATACCAGCACCCCATGTAGCCTCACAATTTCTGCCACATACAACTTTGCCAACCTCTGCAGAGAGTAGTCGACACGAACAAGCATGAAATGAGTGGATTTTGTCAACCGATCCACTACCACCCATACCGAGTCTTTCTTAGTAGGCATAAGAGGAAGCCCACTAATGAAATCCATCATGATTCTCTCCCACTTCCACTGTGGAATCTTCACTGGTTGTAGCAACCCCGAAGGCACTTGATGTTCAGCTTTGACTTGCTGACACGTTAAACACTTCCCACAAATTCTATAACTTCGCGCTTCAATCCAGGCCACCAGAACTGATCTCGAAGATCCCTATACAACTTACTCCCTCCAGGATGTATAGCGTAAGGGCTACTGTGCGATTTCTGAAGAATCTTTTGCCTCAACTCTACATCTTTTGGCATACACACCTTACCACGAAAACACAAAACTCCGTCGCTGTTTACACTGTAGTCCTCTAATCCCCTATTCTGAACTTGAAAAAGTCTAGTACTTAGAACCTCATCCACAAACTATTTCTCTTTAACCTGACTTAACCATGTCAACTTCACTTGTAACTCTGCTAACAAACTCCCGTCATCATATAGGCTAAGAGGAGCGAACATCGCTCTCAGATCCGATACTACCTTTCGGCTTAGTGCATCTGCCACTATATTCACTTTACCCAGATGGTATTCAATCGAGCAGTCGTAATCCTTCAATAGCTCCACCCACCTTCGTTGTCTGAAGTTCAACTCTTTCTAAGTCAGCAGGTACTTTAAACTCTTATGGTCCGTGTAGATCACCGACTTCTCTCCATACAAATAATGCCTCCACACTTTCAAAGCGAAACCACTGCAGCCAATTCCAAGTCATGTGTCGGATAGTTAACTTCATGAGGCCTTAACTGTCAAGACGCATAGGCAACAACCTTTCCTTCCTGTATCAATACACAACCTAACCCTGTATGAGAAGCATCACAATATGCCACAAAATCTTTCCCCCTTTAGTCAATTAACACCGGAGCCTCTGTCAAAACCTTTTTAGTTTCTCGAAACTCTCCTGCTACTTATCCGTCCACACAAAAGGTACCTCCTTCCTCAGTAACTTAGTCAAAGGTACTGCTATAGAGGAAAAACCTTCAACAAATCTTCGTAATAATAACCACTAACCCCAAGAAATCATGGATCTCTCGCCATCGACTTAGTGGTTTCCAATCCAATACCGCCTCAATCTTTCGATGATCTACTCTTATCCCTTCTGCAGATACCACATGACCCAGAAAAGTAACTTCTCTTAACCAAAATTTGCACTTGCTAAATTTGGCATACAACTTCTTTTCCCTTAAAATCTGTAGCACCACCCGAAAATGCGCATCATGCTCCTCCTCTAACTTGGAATATACTAGAATGTCGTCTATGAATACCATGATGAACTGGTCCAAATAGGGTTGAAACACCCAGTTCATCATATCCATGAACGCAGCTAGTGCGTTTGTCAACCCAAATGGCATTACCAAGAATTTATAGTGCCCGTATCGAGTCCGGAATGCTGTCTTGTAAATATTTGCTTCCTTCACCTTAAGCTGGTGATACCTCGACCTCAAATCTATCTTTAAAAAGACCGCAGCCCCTTTGAGCTGATCAAACAAGTCGTCTATCCTCGGTAGCGGGTACTTGTTCTTAATCATCAACTTATTCAATTGGCGGTAGTCTATGCACATCCACATAGATCCGTCCTTCTTCTTTACAAATAACACTGGTGCTTCCCATGGAGACACACTGGGTCAAATGAAACCGCGATCTAACAACTCCTGGATTTGGGCATTAAGCTCAACTAACTCCTTCGGTGCCATCCTATAAGGAGCGATAGACACCGGCGCTGTACCTGGCAGAAGCTTGATTCCAAACTCCACCTCACAATCCGGAGGCAACCTTGGAAGCTCTTCCGAAAAAACAACCACAAACTCCTTCACTGTTCTAACCTCCCCCACAGCTGCTTCCTTTGCACTCAAAGTACTAACAACCACTAAGAAAGCCAAGCACCCTTTCCTCACCATCTTCTCCGCCTTAAGAGCAGACACTACATTAGACAGGTAGTCTCTCCTCTCATCTATCACTAAAACCTCATTGTCCTTGGGAGTCTTTAATGACATGCGCTTAGCAGCACAGTCCACATTTTTACGATACCTTACTAACCAGTCTATGCCAAGGATCAAGTCAAATTCCCCAAATGGCAGCTCCATCAAGTCAGCCGGGAACACAAACCCCTGAACTTCTAAAGGCACATCTCTAAAGAGTTTATCTACCACTATTGATTTCCCTAAAGGACTAAATACTGCCATCTTTCTAGAGGCCATTTCAGGTTTCACATTCAAAGTTCCAGACATCATGCTAGCAATATAAGAGTGAGCCGACCCAACATCAATTAAGGCAGTAAAGGGTAACCCAAAAATAAGGAAAGTACCCGTGATAACTGTAACGCCCCAAACCCGGCCCAAAACACTATGGCCGAATTCAGAATGCCACTGAAAAAAAGAACTTTAGGTTGAGAAACAATTTGAAGTTCGGAGTTAATTGGAAACGAGTTTCTTTCCTTTATTTTTCTATTAAAAATTTCTTAAAAAAAACCGAGTAAAAGCCTTTAATAAGTTTTTAAGATATAAAACCGTCATAATTTGAAACTTTGTTTGCAACTAATAATCCAGATATAGTCTAACATAACCACAATGAAACCCCAAAATAATTAAAAGGCCTTATTACATCAAAATATCCCAAATAAACTAAATCTAGAAATAAAGTCTTTAAATATGGACACTGCGTCTGTATGGCCATCTCGAATCCCATCCAACCCGGTCCAACATCACGAATCACCTGCATTGTTTGGTAAAAATTGGGTGAGTTAACAGACTCAGTGTGTAATTAGTCCACAGATTTCCACATATGGGCTTGGCCCAAAACCACACCAATCCACAAATCAGATAATAATACAAAATGCACCCAACTAGGGTCCATCCTCTACACACCCCCGTATCCAACCACCACACACCAGGGGATTACTAAGTCGACCCTTCAACCTCTACACACCAATTCAGCAAATCATGCCATTCACCAAGTGGTCGAGCCACTGGTCCACGTGATCAAGTCACAATTTAATCCACAACGTGACCTCAGTTAACGTCAATCCATGATGAGGCACATAGCCATCACCAACCACGATATGGCACAAAGTCGATACCAACCATGATGAGGCACTGAGCCGATCATCAATCCATGTGAAGCTCGTAGCCATCACTATACCACGTACATAAATGTACACACTGTCCTTCTTTCATATATACAATCCCACCCCATGCACATGCAACATACGATAGTGTCATGATGAATAATGCATGAACATGTTATTCGGCATACCACACATATATACACCAATAACCATAATTTTATCAGATTTAATACTGACCTGATTATCGACATACCAATTCAAGGGTACCTATCTCATTATTTCCACTGCATTAATCAACATATACATAACACATACAAACATAACATACAATCGAAAAATTATGGGTTAATCACACACCTTTTAGCAAAAGTTGCCTAAACCCGAACCCCGTAGCCTACACGATTGCACCTTGCGATTTGTTGAACTCCCTCCTACACAACTATGTTAGATTCAGCTCTTACATAAATGAGCAAAAGTACGGCCTTTAGCCTACCACTATCATCATCTTACCTCAACTGATCGAATCCCAAAATCACACGTTTGAACCTACAGTCTACCGAAATCCCTAAATAGAGCCATATTAGTTTCGGCCTCAAACTTAAAGACATAGAAAATATGTGACCCCTTGGCCGAATACTACCACTTCCTTACCTTGAGTAATCGAACCTAAGAGGCTCCTTTAATGCTCCTTCACGTTGGCTGCATACAAAAGAAACACATATTATGACACTATGAATATTTGGCCATCCCTAAAACCAAGGCTTAACCACTTGATTTCGGCACACCCATGAAAAAGAACCCAAAACCAATTGCTAAGGAAGAAAATACTTACCACTACACGTTGCTTGCGAAGACTAAAAGAGAGTAGTCTACGACACTACTCCCATAGATTTGGCCCTAACAAATCGTTTAAGGAAAAGAAGAATTTCGGGAATGGTGATGGTTTGAAAGATCAACGAAAAGAAGAAGAAAAGAATCAAATCACTGCTTCCGCTTTTGAGACCCAAGAGAAATGGTTTCGACTAAAGGTAAGAATGTTTCAGCTTTTAAGACTTGTGGGAAAGAAGAGAGAATAAAGGCACCTTGAGATTCAGCTATGGCTCTTAATGAAAATGGGAGAATGAGTACCTACAAGGTTTGGCTAAGCCTTTCAAATGGTGATGGAATATTCGACCACAAGAGGAAAATATGTAGAATTGAAGTTGAAAGAAAGAAAAAGAATAAGAAGAGAAAGTTAGAAGAATTTTGGCAAGGAGACTAAAGGAGAAAGAAAAAGATGGATACACATTAAAAGATAATTTCGGCACTTATCTCCCCCCTACATGACCGAATTTGCCACCAAAAGAACCCCTTGGCCGGCCAACTCTTCATCCCTTATCAAATCCCACCTTTTTCTCCTATTTTTCCTCTCTGCCTCTCATTTAAAAAATTTGAATGAGTCCAGCCTTCATCAACTCTCTCTAACCAAATTTTGAATGAGTTTGACTAAGCCAAAAGCTCATCCACTAATGTCCCAATGCCGTCCAACATTTCACCCTCTCCTGACGCAAAAAAGCAAAATAAAACCACACTATCTTGTTATCTGTGTGACTCAAACCTCCTCCCCTGGCACCCCTAGCTGACGCAACATTCTCTGCACCTTAGGTGGTGCCCCTTGCCACTTTACAGCTTGATTTCTCGTGTCTAAAACCCCACACAATTTTCCTTAAGGCCTCACTTGCCTAGCACCCTTTTTAGACCTAAAACCCAATATTTTTTTCCTAAGGCATTCTCTTACATCCTAGGGTTCCCAAAACCCTTAAAACACACTCAAACCACACATAGGCACACTATTGCACAAATACCAATTAAATTGCATGACCCCTAAATCTAGGATATTACAATAACATCTGGTGCATCCCCCTCCTCACGACGTCTGCCACGTAAACCAACCCAGGCTGTCTTGCATCTGAGCCCCCAACACCTCTGCCCGATGCTCCACGACCTCGACCAGAACCATTCCCTCCTCGGTTCAGACCACGACCTCTTGACATCTGTTGACCACCCCTTCCTGGCTGAACATACCCCTGACCTACCATCCGAGTCCTAGCCATGTCCTGAGGACAGTTTTTAATCAGATGATCCCTTGACCCACACCTATAGCACTCTTTATTCCTTCCCCAACACTCTCCTACATGATACCTCCCACACTAAGCATACTAACGGAACTGACTTCCAGTAGCTAGCGTAGAAACACGAGCAGGTCCCTCAAGCCTAGGCTTTTTCTGGAAACCCCCCGATGATGCTGACGGTCCAAAACTCCTCTTATTCCTGCCTATATCCTTATCCCAGTTCTGCCTCTCAATTCGCTTAACCTCCTCAGTTATCCTCACTTTTTCCACTAAAGTAGAAAAGTCCCTCTCCCGCAGAAGAGCTATCAACACTCACAGCTCGTCCCCGCAGTCCATCCTCGAATCTCACACAGTGCTCGTAGTCAGTTGCAACCATCCCTCTGGCATACCGGCTCAACTGCAAGAATTCTGCCTGATACTCAGCTACTAACTTGCCCCCTACACTAAGTTCAAGAATGCCTTCCTCTGTGCATCCACGTAGCTAGCCCTGACGTATTTCCCCTCAAACTTAATCTTAAAGAAACTCTAATCCACTCGGTCTGTCGGAGTACCCTCTCTGACAGTGAGCCACCACTGGTAGGCCTCATCCCAAAGTAAAGAAACAACGCCCTTCCATTTCTCTTCAGCTGTGCAATCTAGATCATCCATGATCCTCTCGACTGCCTCTAACCAGTACCCCGCCACATTTGGGGCTACCCCCGATACACCCCTAAATACCTCGGCTCCATTTGCTATTACTCGCTCAGACAATAATTTTCGGGCCCCAGTACCCATATTTGCCCCGACAACTCTCTCCAAAACCCGTAGCATGGCCTGAGACACCGCGTTGTCTCCACCCGTTTGACCTTGAAATTTAGCTTCCTCAGCTGGCGGCGGCGCTTCATTCCCTGACTCATGACCAGACCCCAATGGTTCTGATACAGTCATCCTACCTCTACCACGCCCACGCACATTACGACCACGTCCCCTAGAACTCATGTCTATCGTCGTGTTTTAATCTATTTTAAAAAATTATTATGCATTAGCTTTCTTTTCACTTGTTTATTAAAGGGGTAGTTTTATGACATAAAATTTCAAATTATTCCCTCGTAAAGAGCACACATCCCCAAAGGTTTCAGTCTCTAAAGAGAATGTCCTAGATTCTAATATCCACAATATCATCCATAACAATGCATCATATATCCACTTTCACTCAATTTATTTAACAGTCAGGAGACTTACCTAGTAGACTGGTTGAAGGTTCGAGTGCCATGCCTTCAAAAGTCCGTTCCACGAAAAATTCCTTTTCCCTAACTTCGAAATCCAACTTTGAAAACGATGTGGGCCTCAGAACCCAATGGCCAAATTTTAAAACTTATGCTCTGATACCAAATTGTAACACCCCAAACCAGGCTCAAAACACCACGGTCGAATCCGAAATGTTACTGGAAAAGTGTTGAAAAGGATTCTGTTTAGAAGGTGAAAACAATAATAAATGTTTTTTTCTTCTTTTTAAGTTCTAAAAAAAAAGTAATTACTCCGCAAAAAGGGGTTTGTTGATTGGACGTAGTAGTTTACCGGGAATAAAACTTTCGAGTTGCATAAAGTTCAAATTATTAATAAAATAAAATTTTGAGAATAGCTTAGTTATAAGTAATCCAAATTTTGAAAACTTCAATTTGATTTTTAGGTTCCAAATGCTTAAAAATCATTTTTAATATATTATTCGTTAACAAATCTGACTTAAATCCATGATATCCCAAAATAGCTAAAACGGCCGTAATACATAATAACATAACCCAAATAATATCCAAACAGCTTAAAATATAAATGGACTTTTCGAAAACAACTTCTGCATGGCCACCTCGATTCCACTCCAGCCCGGTCCAAATAGACTACAGATTAACTACAATGTTGGAAAAGCAAGGTGAGTCACCAGACTCAGTGTGCAATTAATTCACATGATTCCACCAATGGGCTTGGCCCTATCCCACATTAAACCACATACCACGTATAATGATGCAACATGTTAACCCAACCCAAACTAATATCCAACCGCTACACACCACCCGTATCCAACCACCACACACCTAGGGATTACTAAATCGACCCTCCATCCGCTACACACACCTTTGGTAGTCTACACCAACGGTACACTTCTCAAAGTCCACTTAGTGGTCTAGCCACTGACCCACATGATTGAAATCACAATTATCCACGATGAGATTCATGGTCATCATCAATCCACGATGAGGCTCGAGGCCTTCATCAATCCATGTACATAAATGTACACACGTCCCCTTTATCAATATATACCGAACCCCATGCACATGCAGCATAATATGATGGAATGGTAACATAACATACGAACAAACTAGATATACGTATATGACATGCTTACATAGATCCACAATTACTAACCACCTCTACAACATGGGTAGTATACTAACCTGGTTACTGGATTACCCAACATGAGTAGTAACACCACCATAGCCACTGTTTCGGCTACCGCACACAATACGTATATTTAAATTAAAACAGATAAATAAATGGTGTGTTAATTACACACCTGAAAACCTGAAGAACTAGGCTATTTATCTTCCTAACATCCTCACTCGAAGAAACTACAACGATCTGCTTGTCTCTCTCCGACGCTGGCCCACACCCCGGTGGCCAATCCTAAACTGCTCAAACTAATCGCTTCTTGAATTTAAGGGTAGGGACAATGTGTCTAACCCCTTTCACTCCTTGGCTGGTACTCGAATCCATGAGATATAATCTTTGGTTAGAAAGCCCGGTTAAAACGTGGAATAATACTATAACGAAACTAAAAGAATATTCTAAAGAAAGATTACCCATTACCAAAGTCAACCAAAATTCAGAGGTTATTCACTTGCGCTTAAAGATTGCCGAAGTCCCTACATGAACCCATATTAGTTTCGGCCTTAACACTTATGATTAAAAGAAGTGGCCTTCGACCTAACGTTATAACCTTCTTACCTTGAATAATTGAAATTTGAAAGATCCCTAATATCCTTCACCCTTGCTACAAACAAAAGAACCACGAAGTCAACCCCTCTTATATTCGGCCATACCTCAAGAAATAGGATTAAACATTTGGTTTTGGCCAACCAAAAAGGAAAGGAAATGAGAACGATTCCCATAGAAAAGAATGCTTACCACAACCACCAAGACCCGATTGAGAAGATTGATAGGAGAAGAACGTCGGCACCTCCTCTAAGAATCAACAAATGAAAAGAGTCACCACACAAGAGAGGTTTGGCTTTAAAGAATAACAACAACTAAAAAAAAAGAATGAATGGAGATTGCTAGAAGGTTCAGCTATAAATCACAAAGAAGATGGGTTGTTCGGCCTTTTAAGATAAAGTAATAGGTGAAAAGAAGAAGAAAGAGTTGAGGTTTAAGAGGTTTTGACTATGGGGAAAAAGTGAAGGGTGTATTTCAGCTTTTAGAGTGTGAGAGTCTAAGATTATCAAAATGAGAAAGAAAAGAGAATAAGAGGGAGATATGGTTTGGCCAAGAGAAGAAAATAGAGAGAAAGAAAATGAACGAAATGCACCCAATAACCACTCCTATTGTCGGCTTTTGACTAAAGGAAAAGAAGACAAATGAAAGGCTTTTGATTGCTACTTTTGGCAAAGAAAACTAAAGAAGAAAAAAAGACTCCAACAATTGAACACACTCCCTACTAAACACCCCAATTTTAGCACACGAAGCCCCCCAACTGAAACACTCCCCTCTTGACCGAAAATGCCAACTCCTAGAACCCCATATTAGGCCACCACTCAAACCCTTCTCCACATCCCTTCTTTTCCTCCTAAATTTCCTCCCCTTCACTCATTCAAACAAGTTTGAATGCTTTAAACCCCTATCTCCCCTCATAGCCACCCATTCAAAATATTTGACCCAATCAACCATCCACCTTTCAAGTGCCATAGCCGAATCCACTACCTCCCCCCTCTTGATGCAAAATGCAACCCAAAATACTGCCCACACTGCTCGAACCTCCTCCCCCTTGGAACTCCCCTTGACGCAACTCCCATGCACTCCAACTGACGCCTCCTTGCCACTCCTCCATTCCACTTGTTATGCCCTTAAATCCCATATTCAAACCCTTAAGGCCTAGCTCTCTAGCTTTCCCCTAAAGGCTTCAAACCAAAAATTTCCACCAAGGCTCCTACTTAACCCCAAGGTTTCCCAAAGCCCACAAACACACTCAAGTAGCATACTGAGCATACTAACACATAGATATGAATTGAAATGTGTGACCCCTAAATCCTAGATGTTACAGAAAAGGCAATTTGAGTCCATGTTTTATCGGACCAGATGAGATTACTGAGAGAGTTAGGCCGGTAGCTTATCGATTGGCTTTGTCGTTTGATTTAGAAAAGATACATGATGTGTTTCATGTGTCCATGTTGTGACGCTATTGATCAGACCATTCGCATGTTATTACACCGACATAAGTAGAGATTCAACCCGACATGACTTATGGTGAAGAACCAGTTCAGTTTTTAGCTCAAGAAGTCAAGCCGTTGAGAAATAAGAATATCTCTCTTGTTAAAGTATTATGGAGAAGACATGGGGTAGAGGAAGCTACGTGGGAACTAGAAGAAATCATGAGAAACCAGTACCCAACCCTCTTTGCTGGTAAGATTTTTGAGGACTAAAATCTTTAAGAGGGGGAGAATTGTAACAGCCTGATTTATTGGCTAGCCTGAATAGTGGTACGAAATCACAAATTCAAGCTACTAAATTGAGTTTTTAAGGTATTTGAGATATTTGCATGATTATGGAAGTTTTATGTAGAGATTTTATGAAATTGGCATTAAAGGGGTCCATTAGGACCAAATTACAAAAGTTGCAAAATATGAGATTCTAGAAGCTTTATTGTATGAAATAGCTTTTGATTATTAATTAGAAGTCCTTAAATAGAAATTTTCCCAAAATATAATTTTTGGACAAAAATGGAGATGAGTTAGTAAATTGTGAAAATTTAGTGAGGAGGGCATTTTGGTCATTTAATCAATTAAATGGTTAAAAAGGAAAAATATGATAAAAATCTTATTCATCTTCTTCCTCCTTGTGCTGAAAATTTGAGAGACTCCATAGCTAGGGTGTAACATCCCAAAATTGGGCCTAGTAGGATTGAGCCCAATGGGCCTTGGGCGTAGGAATGTTTAAAATTTTGAGAATAAGAGAATGGCATTATTTCAAATCGGACTTATTAGTTAAATGAATTTGGATGGTTACAAGGTTTCTATGAAGTCTCGGGTTTAATTGGGCCTTAGGAAAAATTGGGTATTTTAGCACTTTAAGGAGAGATGGTAAGTAGCTTCAAAGCTTATAGAAATAAATAAGCAATGTGCTTGCATAAATGAGCTATTGGTAAAGAGGTTATGGCATCAAGTGAAGTACCTTGAGGGAAGAGGTTCAAATCCCTTTGTGTGTAATTTTTGAGTAATATTTTTGCACTCTTTCCTTAAGTGACGGCCAAGAGGTATTTATGGCAAGTTTGACTTCTTTATTTTGGTATGGTGGCTAAAGAATTAAGGAAAGGTTAAGGTTGGGGAAAGGAATTAAAAGGAAAAGGCAAGTAAGGGGAACAAGTAGCTTATTTCATAGAGAATGCTATGAAAGTATGGTTGGCAAAATTTTGACCCTTATGACTATGCATGTGGACGGCTTTGGGGGTAGATAGGTAGCTGAAATTGTACTTTGGCATTTGGTAGGGTCTTGGTATTGTTTTGGCCAAAAATCACATTTGCAACTTTAGTGTCATCTTCTCCCATTTTGCTATTCTCTTTGCCGAAATCTTCTAGCACAATAGTGCATTTTCTTCTATTTGGATTGGTTTCATATTCACCTTTTGTCTATCTTCCTTGATAGCCAAATATCAACATACAATTTCCTCCATAACTGAACTTTCATCTTTTCTCTATTTCTTCTTCTCATCCATATTAACATCCGTTTATTGATCAATCGGTAAGTATTATTCTCAATAATTTATTTTCTTTGGTTTTGGATGGTCATTTTTACCTAGACCATCACCTTACTTTCCCTCATTCGAAATCATTTTTTCTTCCTCATAGAGATATAGTGGAAGGCCAAAACTTGGATTTTTCTGAAGTTATCGTATAATCGCTAGAAATTGGATCCAATATTAATAAGGTAAGGAGTTCTTATGGATTATTGATATTATTCAATATTCGATTGGTTGCTAACAGAGTAATAATGTGAAATAATCGACTACATGTTTTAGGGACAAATCACTCTATATATTCTACCTTCGGACATAGTGGTAAGTGATTCAATTGTAAGTGATACAAAATCTTTTGGAAATTCGAGGCTAACTTTTGGCTGGTATTGTTCTAGGTCAACGACGAGTGGTTCTTTAGGAAATTGAAATTAGGTGTGTAATCCCGTGCCTTTCTTGTAACATCCTTGAATTGGGGTTCTTTGCATTTTAATTGTGTGCATGTAGATAGTAGGGCTGCTGTGCTAATCTAAGGTGTTTTAGGGTCTAGGCTTGAGTCAGGGATAGGCTAGAGCCTTAGAAAAAAATTTTATTTTTGGGTACTTGGAAGGGGGAGCTGGAGGAGTTAGGTGTTAAGGATAATTAGTAGCAAGTTTTAGCACAAGAAGTGCCTTGGCAAAGTGGCAAGGAGGTGCCACTTAAGGCACAAGGGGAAGTGATGCCTTAGGAGAGTGGGAGAGCCTTGGTTAGAGCTGTGAAGATTCCCTTTCTACTTATTCTTTTTGACTCCAGGACAAGGAAGAGTTGCACTCAGATGGGGCTCTGGTGGATGAGTGTGGAAGGAGTCAACACATTTGAATTGGTGGAGAAGAGAAAATTTAGGTGGTTGAAGTATTCAAACTTATTTGAATGAGTGATCAAGAGAAAAATAAGGAGGAAAAGAAGGGATTGAGTTGGGGGAGTATGTTAGTCAAAATTTGAGAGGTGGTGGGTGGTGTGCATTCGATTTTGGAGAGTAGGAAGGGGTGTGCCGAATTTGGGTTGCCTTGGATAATATTTTCGGCATTTGGTGTGTGTGTGTCTCACTTTTTGCTTTATCTTTTCTTTCATCCTCTTTTGTGCCAAAATCACTCCAACAATTGCATATTTTTTGCATTTTTTTATTTTTCCTTTTCTCTCAAAATACCCTTAGCCGAATGCTCTCCTAGACCTCTTCTTCCTCTTCTATTTATTTTGGTAGCTTGGCCAAACCTACTATGCTCACCATTCACTTTTTCTTGTAAGCCAAAAACCTCTGTAGCCATACCTCTGCCGAAATTCCATTTTCCATTTCCTTCACTCTTGAAAGCCATAGCCGAAACCACATTTTCATTCTTCCTTTTCATCCTTTCATTCCTTGGTTGTCGAAACCTCTGATACTCTCTTCTCTCTTCTCTTTTAGTAATTAGCCGAACATTATATGTTAAAGGTCACCTATTGTTTGCATCTTTTCTTTGCTTGGTGGAGCACTCTCGGCATTTGAGTAAGTTCTTGATTCCTTGGCCGAATCTCCCTAACACCCACTCATTTCTATTTCCTTTTCTCCTTTGGCTTTCTTATTTGATTTTCCCTTCTTTTAGCCTTTGCCGAATCTGCTAGGGGGTGATCGAATCTGTCAGGAAGGTAAGGGGCAATTTCTCAGTTGCATAAGTACTTATTCTCGGGATTTTTGCCAAAGCCGAATGGCTATTTGGCCTAATGGTTTGGCTTGGTCGAATGTAGGGGTGTGATGACGCCATCTTGTGGAGATTTTCGGGATTCGTTAGGGTGTGAGTCACGCTTAGAGCCTCAGGTTTTGTCGGTTTAGGTAAGGGTTCTAACTTCGAGTTTTAGTTCCTTATGATTTAGGTCACTGCTTTAACCCGATTTAGTGATAAGGTGTGTTATGGATTCGAAGGCTAACCAAGCGTTAGGTAGGGTTGGATCTGAGACCCCAGCCCCTAAGTTCAAGAAGAGGGTTGTCTTGGAGGTTCACGATTGGCCACCTGGGTGTGGGCCAGCATTTGAGCAGGAGAGTAGACAAATAGCGGTAGTGTCGATTAACGATAGTGTTGACATAGAAAGCGTAGTCTTGCAAGTAATCAGGTGTGTATCTCTTACACACTTCATATGCAATGTGTTAGTATGTTAATATCATGTATACTGTCAAAAGCTGAAATAACTGTGGATATGGGTATGTTACCCTTGGGGGTAAAAGCGAGGACTCCGGGTAAGTCCAATTCTGATGGCTAGTGTTAATAGCCTCTGTTAAATCCGTATATGCCATGTTACATTATTTGTGAATGCTAAGCATGATTATTTCTGAAAGGCATGTTCATTTAAATGGGTATGATAAGAGAAGGGGGAAGATATGATTATTTGTGACTTTGGGTCACCAGTGGTTTGGCACCACCAGAGGTTTGGTACCACACATGATTATTTGTGACTCGTCCCAGTGGTCTGGCACCACAGTGGGTTGGCCCCACATATTATAGTGAAAGGGATTGTCACTAGTGTTTTGGCACCATAGTGGGTTGGCCCCATATATGATTATTTGTGACTTGGATCACCAGTGGTTTGGCACCACCAGTGATTTGGTAACACATATGTTAATTCGTGACTTTGGGTCACCAATGGTTTTCTAAATTTTGGCTTTCCGATTATGTAATAAGGCCAACTTTATTTTGCTTTGGGTTTATTTATTTTGAAAAATGCCTTGAATTCGTGGCAAACATTAAAGCATAGATAACAAGGAAAGAAACTATAAAATGAATGTTTTCACAACCTTAATAAATTCCGGGATTTTTTTTCAAAACTTTACCATCGGGTAAATAAGCGATCTTGCAGCGACGATGAGTTGACCTGATTTTCTTCAAAACAAACTTGAAAATGATTTTAACAAATTACTTAACTAAATTTTGGTTTCCATAAAATGAAACACTTTCCTTGCAATTTAAGTCAACAACTTGTTTTCAAAAAAACCTTTTTTTTCCAAGTGACATGCCGGATTCGGTCATAGCGGTTGATCGGGTTTGGGGTGTTACATTTCGTAGACATATCTGAAATGGTGTGTACTTGTAACACCCTGAAAATGGGCTTATGTATTTTTTTATTTAATTATACGAAATGGCATGTTTTATGTGTTATGAATGTATGGTGAACATTTTGGAAACTTGGTTGTTTAAACTTAAATGTTAAGTTTAAAAGAGGAAAGTGAACATTTTGGAAACTTGGAAATGTAAGGAAATGTTTTAGAAATGTTAAGTTTAAAAGAGGAAACTAAAATAAGGTAGCCTTAAGAAAATTAGTAGAGGGAATTTGACATACAATTGGGCTTGGGAGAAGTGGCTATAAGGCACCACTTAAGGGCCTAGCATGTGACGCCACCTACATGTGCAATTGGGCTTGTGTTCGAGCCACAAGGAAAGCAATAAGGAGTTTTATTTTTTCGGCATTAAGGGGGAAATTGACGGCATTAAGGAACTAAAAGGGAGGTGTTTTATTTTTGTTAAAATTCGGCTAAATAGGTGGATCAATGATGGATAATTATTGTTTAAGAGATAAGAGATAATTAAGGGATTATTTCCATTAATTTTTTAATAAAGATAAGAGAAGTGATGGCCAAGTAAGGGAGTCTTGGCCTAGAAATTTCGGCAAAAGGAGGAAAATAAGGCTATTCATCAATCTTCTCTTTTCCATTGAAGTCTCTACTAAAAATTTCCTAGCAAACTCTCATTTCTCTCTTATTTTTGCCATAGCCGAAATCTTTTTCTCCATAAATCCACCATTGCTGAATCCCCTAGTGACTCTTTTCCCTCTCTTTTCTTTTGATAAACCGACAACACAGATAACCTTTAGCAGATTTCTTATTAAGTTCCAAAAGCCAAAAACTTGCTATTATCAAGACCATAGCTGAATAGTTTGAGACTTCAAGTAAGGGGTTGTCGACTTGTGCATTAAGGGTAAGGTTAGTGATTATCGATTTCTATTCTTTTTCTTCTAAGATTAAAACCGAAACTAGGAAATCTAACCCTATTATTGTGTTAGTCGAAACTTGGAAAGAAGGCTTCGGGATCTGTCCATAAGTCTACCATAAGGAATGAATCTTCCAAGATCTAAGGTAAGGAAGACATTCGACCACAGGCCACTTTTACCATGTTTACATGTTAGAAATTAAACTAACATGTGTCACAGTGATTTCGACAGATACCAAGGGGCTAAATAGAAATTTCAGATTTCAAATCACAAGGTAAAGTATATATATATGCAATCGGCCAAGGCTTATTTTAGCACTAGATCTATTTTCTTACATGATTTAAAAGCCGAAAACTAATCTATGAAGGGATTTAATACCAGCCGATTACAAGGAAGGGAGTCTACAACATTCCGAGATTTGATTAGTAAACAAATCGGCACCAAGGTAAGTTTTAGTGTACTAATCCTACTAGGATTGGATTTATGGTCAAATGGCTCTTTACTAAGTATTAAATGATTGATTAAATGTAGAGATTTAAGATCTAAGGCATTAGATCAAGCTTTTAGGATTTGGATTGGAAACCTTGCGAATCGTGTGTACCCACACTATCTTTTAATAAGATTTATGGCTAAAATTTAATATGAGCATGTTTATAGGAATGTGAATATGGCTAAAGTACCATGCTATGGTACAAAGTACTGTGCACGCTTCCTACTCCTACTAGGATTATGTTAAATATCATTACGACACACATATGACATTATAAGAATGTGAAATAAGAATTTGGCATGGTAATGCATGATATGTATGATATGAGGCATATGGGTTATATGAAAAGGGAAGTGAATGTGGTGACCTAAGACCACGATAATTGAATGTGGTGACCTAAGACCACGATATCTCCGAATGTGGTGACCTAAGACCACGATATCTTGTGGTGACCTAAGACCACGAATTTTATAATACACGCGTCGATCGAAGCGGCGCCTTCGATGGTATGTAGCGGATGGAGGGTTGACTTAGTAGTCCCCACGGTGTGCAGGATGGTACGGGTGATGTGTAGCGGATGGCACATAGGTTTGGGTTTGGGTTGCATCATTATTTTCTATCTATTATATGAACATGTATGATAATGTATGCCTGAATTATTAAATTTTAGTGTTGGTTACACATTGAGTCTGTTTGACTCACCCCTTGTGGGATTATTTTTCAGGTAACGATCAGTAATGGACTGGGTCGACAGGAGCTTAAAGGTGGCCATGCACAGCAAGTAATTTATTTAATTTGGATTTTTATTTTATTAAGTACTTTGAATTTATTTATTTTTTTGGGAATTATTTGATGTAATAAGGCCATAGTAGAACTACTTTACTTTGCTTCTATTTATTAAGCTTACAAACTTTTATTTATTAAAAGATTAAGTAAATTTATTTTAAAACAAAGCCTAAACATTTTGTCGCCTAAAGTAAAGGATTTTAATAATGAAATAAACTTGTTTTCAACTCAAGCCCAACCCAAAACAATCTTTCTTCCAAAACACACAAGTTTTTCTTAAGTAACAAAAGAATTTGAAACGGTTTACACCGGGGAACATACCAGATCCGTTCAAGGCTCGTGGGCTGAGTTTGGAGTGTTTCAATTTGGTATCAGAGCCCAGTTTTAAACTCTTGGCCTTGGGTTTAAGGCCCAAAACATTTTCAAAGTTAAGCCCAAAAAGAATTTTTGAAATAAGCAGGATTTTCTGGCATGGCCCACTAAGTCTCTGACCCGAAGTCCACTAGGTAAGTCCTCCGATCTCTTGTGTGATTCATATTATGATTTGTAGAAGGGTAGAAATGGAATGTAGAATAGAGATTTAGTACTTGAACCCTAGGGCTAGTTACCCCAACAATTACATAAGACTTAAATGCCTAATCCAACAAACCTGTGGTTAAGTCGCCGAGTTAGGGTGTGGCAACCATGGTGTGCATGTCTAGGATTGGTTTCGGTGGGAGCTTGGTATTTAAGCAGTCGGCGTGACTCACCTCCTCTCCACTCAATTCCTACCTAGTGCGTAGCCTCGGTTCACCCTAACCAAGAGGACTTATACACGGGCTAAACCCCTAACTAAAACCCTAAAGGGACTAGCCGTAATTTTTTTTATGAAAACCCTAGTTTTATAATCACCAAATTACCCCTTGAATAGTAGCAACAACTTATTTTGGAAAATTTTCAAAATATTTCCAATTTATAAAAATTACAAAAATACCCCTAGTGGTAAAATTACAAAAATGCCCTTGGTTTATGAAAATTTTCAAAATACCCACAGTTCTTATCAAAATTTCATTACTTTGCTTAAAAGAACCCTAAATTTACAAAATATCAAAAATACCTTGATTATGGGAAAAAAATTTATGAAATTACCCCTAACCTGCAAATTACCGAAATACCCCCGAGTTACAAAATTACCAGAACAACCCCCGATCTTCAAAAATTTTTGCAACAACACTAATTTGGAAAACAAATTCTCAAAAACAACCCTCAAGTTTTGTAAATTCCAAGGTACCCTTGATTTATCAAGATTTATAAATTTACCCGGGTTAATTACCAAAATACCCTCAAATTTCAAAATTTCCAAAATACCCCCGAGAATGCAAAATTTCCAGAATACCCTTATTGACAAAAACACCAAAGAACCTTATTTTGACAATTTACGAAAAATACCCCTGTAGGATAAATTACGAGAATACCCCTAGGATAGGAACAAACAGAAATGTCCGAAGAGTAAATGTGTATGTGAGATACTATGGAATGGATGTGCTTTTCTATGAACTAAGATAGAAGACTTGAAACTTTGAATGATCGAAAGAACCCCTATTAAACTCTTTTCATAAAACTTCTCCGCGAATAATCAATAAAATAATGGCTAATTCATAAAACTTTCTTAATCAGATTAAAACTCTTCGTTAGATATGAGTTCTAGAGGACACGGTCGTCATGGACGCGGTAGAGGAAGAATGATCGTGTCGAACCCGTTAGATCGGGTCAAGGGTCTGACAATGAGTTACCACCGCCACCACCACCCCAACCGTTGGTGTCGAGCAAGAAGCTCAGACGGGGATGATGTTGTATCACAGTCAGGTCTGAAGTTCGAAATGATGGTGGAGCAGCAAAAATATGGGAGCTTGAAAATCAGACTGAGCGACTCCGAGCCAACGGAGCTGAGGTGTTCCATGGAGTATCTGGTGTGGCACCCAGTACAGCTGAATACTAGTTGGAGGCGACCGAGTGCATTATGGATGAGCTCGATCTGACTCTTGAAGAGAAGTTGAAAGGAATGGTGGCACTGCTACGCGATGAAGCATATCAATGGTGGTTAACAGTTCGGAATGGTGCCACAAATGAGGATCGACACAGGAATATGTTAAGGCGGCATATCAGAAGAAGTATGTCAGCACACATTATATTGATGACCAAAGGAAGGCATTTTTAGGGCTGGTTCAAGGGAACAAGTCAGTAGCAGCATATGAAGCTGAATTTCTAAGGTTAAGTCGATATGCTCGAGGAGTAGTGGCTACAGAGCATGAGTGGTGTGTTCGGTTCGAAGACGGTTTAAGGGATGACCTAAGGTTATTGATAGCTCCTCATCAGGAGTGGGAGTTTTCTGCGTTGGTAGAAAAGGCTAAGGTAGCCGAGGGAATCAAGGACTCGGTTAAGTAGAGCTCTGATAGGAATAGACCCAATAGGGGTTATGGGTCATCGAGATCGTCGAGAAATGTGCAGAAAAGGCCCAAAGTGATGGGTCATGGGTCAACAAGTTGGTACAGAGGCGATCATCCTTGTGATCAGTGTGGAAAGAAGCACTTAGGAGAATGCTGGAAGAAGGTAGGTGGATGTTTTAGATGTGGGTCAAAGGACCATATGATTAAGGACTACTCGAGGAAACCGGATGGGAATTGGCTAGCAGCTCAAAATGTTAATCAGGCTGGTAGAGGTGAACAGCAGCCTCAGTGAGGTCGTGGTCGAAATAACAGAGGAAATGGTACCGGTAGAGGACGTGGAACACCGGGCTGGGGTGCTGCTAATACTGAGGCAAGGCAGCCGGGTTTGGTTTACGCAGTACGCCGAAGGAGGATAGAGACGCACCGAACGTCATAACTGGTACGTTCCTTATTCATGGCAAGCCCTATTTTACTCTTATTGATGTGGGCTCGACCCATTCTTATGTTGCATGTAGTGTAGTGGAAACACTATGCCTAGACTCTAAACTTTCTGATAGGGAGATGACTGTAGTAAGCCCATTAGGCCAAACTGTAGTGGTGGATAAGATCTTTCGGAGTGTATCCCTAGAAATTCAGAGAGTGAGCTTTCGGGCTGACTTAATGGAGTTACCCTTCGGAGAATTTGACCTCATACTTGGTATGGATTGGTTAGTAGATCACCGGACCGTGTTGGATTGTGCAGCTAACCGAATGGAACTAAGGACCCCAAAGATAAAGTGGTAGTAATGATAGAAGAAAGAAGAAACTACTTGTCTAATGTTGTTTCGGCATTGAAGGCGGAGAAAATGGTTCGGAAAGGATGCAAGGCATTTTTGGCCTTTGTTAGTGCTGTGGATGCAAAGAAAGGAGGAATTCATGGAGTTAGAACAGTAAGGGACTTCGTGGATATTTTTCCGGAGGAGTTACCCGGAATACCCCCAAATAGGGAGGTGGAATTTGGAATAGACTTGCTATCGGGAACAGCTCCTGTGTCAATCGCTTCATACCGAATGGCGCCAAAAGAGTTAGTTGAGCTCGAGGCTCAAATTTAGGAATTACTTGACCGTGGGTTTATCCGACCCAGTGTGTCTTCATGGGGAGCACCGGTCCTGTTTGTGAAGAAAAAGGATGGTACTATGCGTATATGCATAGACTATCGTCAATTGAATAAGCTGACCATCAAGAACAAGTATCCTTTGCCAAGGATTGATGACTTGTTCGATCAGCTTAAGGGGCGGCAGTGTTCTCAAAGATTGACTTAAGGTCAGGATATCATCAGTTGAAGGTGAAGGAGGCAGATATCCATAAGACAGCCTTTAGAACAAGGTACGGCCACTATGAGTTTGTGGTAATGCCGTTTGGGTTGACAAACGCCTCAGCCGTGTTAATGGATATGATGAACCGAGTTTTTCAACCTTACTTGGATCCGTTCGTTGTTGTGTTCATCGACGACATCCTCGTATACTCCAAGACTGAAGAGGAGCATGATGAGCATCTCCGGATTGTGCTACAAGTATTGAGGGAAAAGAAGCTCTATGCCAAATTCAGCAAGTGTGAATTTTGGCTTAAGGAGGTTGCATACTTAGGGCACGTGGTGTCTGCTGAAGGAATAAGGGTGGATCCTAGGAAGATCGAAGCAGTGTTGGATTGGAAACCACCTAAGTTGGTGGCGGAGATTCGTAGTTTCTTGGGATTGGCAGGCTATTACAGAAGGTTCGTGGAAGGATTCTTGTTGATAGCCACGCCTTTAACAAAGTTGTTAAGGAAGTACCCTTTGTATGGGCGGATAAGCAACAAGAGAGTTTTGAAAAACTTAAGAGGGTATTGACGGAAGCTCCAGTGTTGATTCAGTCGGAGGCAGGAATGGATTTTGTGGTGTACTGTGACACTTTGCATACGGGATTAGGATGTGTTCTGATGCAGGATGGTAAAGTTGTCGCTTATGTGCCTCGACAGTTAAGGCCGCATGAGGTTAACTACCTAACCCATGACTTGGAGTTGGCGGCAGTGGTCTTTGCTTTGAAGGTGTGGAGGCACTATCTTTATGGTGAAAAGTTGACGATCTACACAGACCACAAGAGCCTTAAGTATTTGGCTTGACTCGAAAAGAGTTAAACTTAAAAGCGACAAAGGTGGGTTGAATTCTTGAAGGATTATGACTGCTTGATAGAGTATCACCCGCAAGGTGAATGTGGTAGCGTATGCGCTTAAATCGGAAGGTGGTGTCGATCCGAGGCGTTGTTCGCACACTTGAGTTTGTATGATGATGGAAGTCTCGGCGTAATTGCAAGTCAAACCAACATGGTTGAATGAGGTAAAGGAAAGTCGGTTGGTGGATGAGGACCTAAGTGTTGGTTACAACAAGTACGAATCGGAGAGTTAGAGGACTATGGTGTTAGTGATGAGGAGTATTTTGCTTCAAAGGAAAGGTCTCGTATGCCGAGGGACGAGGAGTTAAGACAGAGGATTCTTCGGAAGCGCATGGTAGCTCTTATGCTATGCATCCCGAGGCACCAAGTCTGCACGAGGATCTAAGGAACAGCTTTGGTGGCTCGATCTTAAGCGGAAGTTATCAATTCATGGGGAAATGTCCGACGTGTCGCAAAGTTAAGGTGAACACCAAGTTCCATCGGGATTGCTTCAGCCAATCAATATTCCACAGTGGAAGTGGGAAAGAATTACCATGGACTTCGTTAGTGGGCTTCCCCTCACGCCTACTAAGAAGGGCTCGGTATGGGTAATAGTGGACCGTCTGACCAAGTCCGCGCACTTTATCCCGGTAAGAGTTGATTATTCTCTTCAAAATTAGCTAAATTATATGTGGCGGAAATTGTGAGGCTACATGGAGTGCCAATGTCTATCATTTCGAATAGAGACCCAAGATTTACGTCTCGATTTTGAAGGGCACTTCATCAAGCTTTAGGCACTAAGTTGGATTTCACTATGGCTTTTCATTCACAATCAGACGGGCAGTCCAGGTGTTAGAAGATATGTTGAGGGGCTATGTGATGGATTTCAGAGGAAGTTGAGAAGAATATTTGCCTCTAGTAGAATTTACGTACAATAACAGCTATCAAGCTAGCATTCGGATGGCACCGTATGAAGCGTTGTATGGTCGGAGGTGTCGAACTCTTACGTGTTGGACTGAATTAGGGGAACATTGAGTTTTGGGACAAGAATTAGTAGCAGAGTCTGAAGAGAAGGTTGAGATAATTCGTGCACGGTTGAAGGAAGCATCTGATAGGCAGAAGTCGTACGCAGATCTTAAGCGGAATGAAATCGAATATGATGTGGGAGACCAGGTATTCCTTAAGGTTTCGCCTTGAAAGAAGGCGATGAGATTCGGTCACAAAGGGAAGTTAAGTCCAAGGTTTATAGGACCCTATCGAGTGTTGAAGTGAGTTGGACCAGTGGCATGCCAACTAGAGTTGCCACCAGAGTTGCAGCATATGCACGATGTATTCCATGTATCCATGCTACGTCGCTACTGATTGGATCCATCTCATGTGGTACCAATTGAGGAAGTGGAGCTAAGGCCAGACTTACCCTACGAGGAAGAGTCGATTCAGATCTTGGAACGAGACGTAAAAATATTACGAAGGAAGTCAGTTCCCCTAGTCAAAGTGTTGTGGCGCAATCATGGATCGGAGGAAGCTTTGTGGGAGCCAGAAGAGGCAATGTGACAGCAATACACTCATTTATTTTAGCCAGGCAATTTCGAGGATGAAATTATTTTAAGGGGGTAGAAATGTAACACCTTGAAAATGGGCTTATGCATTTTTGATTTAATTATACTGAAATGGCATGTTTTATGTGTTATGAATGTATGGTGAACATTTTGGAAACTGTTAAGTTTAAAAGAAAAGTGAACATTTTGGAAACTTGTGTTAAGTTTAAAAGAGGAAAGTGAACATTTTGGAAACTTGGAAATGTAAGGAAATGTTTTAGAAATGTTAAGTTTAAAAGAGGAAACTAAAACAAGGTGGCCTTAAGAAAATTAGTAGAGGGAATTTGACATACAATTGGGCTTGGGAAAAGTGGCTATAAGGCGCCACTTAAGGGCCTAGCATGTGACGCCACCTACATGTGCAATTGGGCTTGTGTTCGAGCCACAAGGAAAGCAATAAGGAGTTTTATTTTTTCAGCATTAAGGGGAAAGTGGATGGCATTAAGGAACTAAAAGGGAGGTGTTTTATTTTTGTTAAAATACGGCTAAATAGGTGGATCAATGATGGATAATTATTGTTTAAGGGATAAGAGATAATTAAAGGATTATTTCCATTAATTTTTTAATAAATATAAGAGAAGTGATGGCCATGTAAGGGAGTCTTGGCCTAGTAATTTCAGCAAAAGGAGAAAAATATGGCTATTCATCAATCTTCTCTTTTCCATTGAAGTCTCTGCCGAAAATTTCCTAGCAAACTCTCTCCTTTCTCTCTTATTTTTGCCATAGACGAAATCTTTTTCTCCATAAGTCCACCATTGCGAATCCCCTAGTGACTCTTTTCCTCTCTTTTCTTTTGATAAACCAACAACACGTATAACCTTTAACCGATTTCTTGTTAAGTTCCAAAAGCGAAAACTTGCTATTATCAAGACCATAGCCGAATAGTTTGAGACTTCAAGCAAGGGGTTATCGACTTGTGCATTAAGGGTAAGGTTAGTGATTATCGATTTCTATTCTTTTTCTTCTAAGATTAAAATCGAAACCAGGAAATCTAACCCCATTATTGTGTTAGTCGAAACTTGGAAAGAAGGCTTCGGGATCTATCCATAAGTCGACCATAAGGAAGGAATCTTCCAAGATCTAAGGTAAGGAAGACATTCGACCACAGGCCACTTTTACCATGTTTACATGTTAGAAATTAATCTAACATGTGTCGCAGTGATTTCGACAGATACCAAGGGGCTAAATAGAAATTTTGGATTTCAAATCACAAGGTAAAGTATATATATATATGCAATCGGCCAAGGCTTATTTTAGCACTAGATCTATTTTCTTACATGATTTAAAAGCCGAAAACTAATCTATGAATGGATTTAATACCAGCCGATTACAAGGAAGGGAGTCTACAACATTCTGGGATTTGCTTAGTAAACAAATCGGCACCAAGGTAAGTTTTAGTGTACTAATCCTACTAGGATTTGGATTTATGGCTGAATAGCTCTTTACTAAGTATTAAATGATTGATTAAATGTAGAGATTTAAGATTTAAGGCATTAGATCAAGCTTTTCAGATTTGGATTGGAAACCTTGTTTAATCGGTGTGTACCCTACACTATCTTTTAATAAGATTTATGGCTAAAATTTAATATGAGCATGTTTATAAGAATGTGAATATGGCTAAAGTACCATGCTATGGTACAAAGTACTCGTGTACATTTCCTACTACTAGGATTATGTTAAATATCTCACATTACACACACATATGACATTATAAGAATGTGAAATAAGAATTTGGCATGTTAATGCATGATATGTATGATATGGGGCATATGGGTTATATGAAAAGGGAAGTGAATGTGGTGACCTAAGACCACGATAATCGAATGTGGTAACCTAAGACCACGATATCTCGAATGTGGTGACCTAAGACCACGATATCTGAATGTGGTGACCTAAGACCACGAATTTTATAAGGCGATGAGCATGTCGATTGCAATGATCGCCTTCGATGGTGTGTAGCGGATGGAGGGTTGACTTAGTAGTCCCCACTGTGTGCGTGTGATGGTACGGGTGATGTGTAGCGGATGGCATATAGGTTTGGGTTCGGTTGCATCATTATTTTCTATCTCGTTATATGAACATGTATGATAATGTATGCCTAAATTATTAAATTTTAGTGTTGGTTACACATTGAGTCTGCTTGACTCACCCTTGTGGGATTATTTTTCGTAACGATCAAGAATGGACCAAGTCGGCAGGAGCTTAAAGGTAGCCATGCACAGCAAGAAATTTATTTAATTTGGATTTTTATTTTATTAAGTACTTTGAATTTTTTTTTTTTTGGGAATTATTTGATGTAATAAGGCCATAGTAGTACTACTTTACTTTGCTTCTATTTATTAAGCTTACAAACTTTTATTTATTAAAAGATTAAGTAAATTTATTTTAAAACAAAGCCTAAACGTTTTGTCACCTAAAGTAAAAGATTTTAATAATGAAATAAACTTGTTTTCAACTCAATCCCAACCCAAAACAATCTTTCTTCCAAAACACACAAGTTTTTCCTAAGTAACAAAAGAATTTGAAATGGTTTACACCGGGAAACATACCGATCCGGTCAAGGCTCGTGGGCCGGGTTTGGGGTGTTTCAGTAATCTTACACTTCTTGGAAAGTTTGTATGAAATATTCTGTTAATCGATCGAATTACCGAGGAAAATTGAAAACCGGCATCCGTGATCACTCGGGCGTGCATATGATCGTAGTGGTAAACGTATTTTGTAATAAAACAGTTTCGATTAGAAGCAGAGATGTGTTTTTGAAAAATCCCGAAAAATGGAAGAAAGGGAATTAGAAAGTGAATGAGATATTGAATAAAATTTTTCTGTGTCTATTTTGATAAGGAAGAAACGGAGAAGGAAAAGGAATTTTATATTCTGAGATATGTTAATTTTAGTGATACTGGTTCTGAATGATTTCGTGGTTCCCTGATCTATCTTGGAAAAAATCGTATAAAACTGTACAAAATGAATTAAGAGTTATAGTTTATATGTAAAGATTCCTTAGTGAGTCTATTTTCAATAGAAACAAGTGAGAACAACATATGACAACTGTAGAGTGAGATATTTGAATTTTGGGTAAGAGAGGTCAGAATCATTGGACAGTGAAACAAGGGAAACTTTAAGGAATAAGCTGTACTAAATGGCTAAGACAAAGAATTCTGGAAAAATTTTAGTAAGAAGATATTCGAGTTTAGTTTCAAGGGAAATTTACAGATTTAGATTTTGAGATTCCTAACCCAAGTTATAGTCAATTTAGTTAGTACGATGCAGGTGGATAGTTTAAATTGTTATGCCCAATTTAGTAGTTAAGTCTGGATTACAAAATTACCGAAATACCCTTAGTGGGTAATTTGCCGAATTACAAAAATGCCTCTAAAGGGCCGAAATATGGAAATGCCCCTAATGGGCTGATTTGCAAAAGTGTTAATGGGCCAATCTGTTATTTTGATAAATGGGCCAATCTGATATTTTGATAAATGGGCCATTCTGATATTTTGCTAAATGGGCCATTATGATATTTTGCTAAATGGGCTAATCTGATATTTTGCTATATGCATCTAATTGATAATTTGTTATAATGAGCTGTACTTTTGTAATAAATATCCAAATAAATTATTGTGATTTATTATGCATTATATACATGATTTGCATGGGATAATGATGAAGAGAAGTTCTGGTAGCTATGCTACATAAATCTGGTGGCTCTGCCACAAATCTGAATAATGGCAATGCCATGTAAATTCTATTAATCTAGTGGCTTGTCCACAAATTTGATATAAATGGCTTAATGCCTACGTTTGGTGTGTTGGTGGGGTGGGTTGACTATAGATCACCCACAGGTGTGTTGGTTGGTATGGGTGGTGTGTAGCGGATGGAAAACTAGGATTTGGTTTGGGAATTGAATATCATATGCATATTATATATGATACATTTATATTATTGTAAGTAGGCTTTGGCCCAATTAATTGCTTAATGGGATTTTGGCCCAGTGAACAATGGTAAGTGGATTACACACTGAGTTCTTGTAACTCACCGCACTTCTCTTAAGCCTTGTAGGTAATACTTAGTGACGAGGACTTGGAGCCGTGGATGACTCGGTGAGGCCATGCTTCGAAAATAACATTTTCGAATATTAGTAAACTACCTTTCCATTTTATTTGATTACTTTTATTGTTTCGGGTTTTAAAGTTGGAATAAGGCCTCTGGACTATTTTTATTTTGCTTTATGTTTGGGATGTTTTTATTATTCTTCTTAAATTGTTTAAAAAGGAATTTTATAAAAATATAATTAATGGTTTTCAAAATTGATTAATAAATGGATTTTATAGCAAACTTTTACAAATAATTTAACTCGGATTCTCTTTCAAAATTTCAACATCATTTTCAAAAGTCCTAATTTTAAAGTCCGCTACTTCGATTTTCGACTCATCAACCAACCTCTCAAAAGTACTTGTATTTTATCTACGTTTCTGCAATGTTTTCAAAATGCTTCTGCAACTCTATTTCCAAACATCATATTTTCGTAAATTGTTATTTCAAATATGTTTTCGCAACCAAAAAGGTTTTTAAAGATAATTACTTTTTCAAGTAGATAACAATTGCTTAAGTGTTTTGGGTTTTAACAAAGAGGCTATAATTCTCAAACAAGTTTTTAACAATCACAAAGATGGTTTTGAAAAGAAAAACACTTCCATGTGACACACCAGATTCGGCCCTAACTTCTAGGCCGAGTTTGGGGTGTTACATTTTATGGTATTAGAGCCCAGTTGCAAAACTCGACTGTGGTTTGGGTTCAAAAGCATTTTCCAAAGCTGTTTAGAATTTTGATTTATAAATATATGTTCTAAAGGAAGTATGGCACCACGAGTATCCGGCACCAAGTCAATAAGTATTTGTTTTCATTTTATGATTATTGTGTTACGAAAATTCTACAAAGTACAATACTCTAGAACTGCTAGCTTTAGGAGTTGAAACTATAAAGACTGAGACTCTAGGATGCGGATTTGACTCTCGAAACAAATTTTCTACTCATACTCCATAAAACATCGTTTAATAAACATCGAATAGCATAATAATTCATAAAACTCTTAATCAGATTATATCGACTTAGTGAACATGTGTGCTAGAAGATGCGAACGCGGTAGACGTGGACGTGGTAGAGGCCGAGGTGCTAGGGCTAGATCTTCGGCACCAAGGTATGTGCCCGAAAGGGAGGCGCAGATGTCGTTAGTGGCTGAGACAGAATCTCATGATCGAGTTGGGGTTGATGAGCTAAGTCAAATAGTTAAGAATGTATTGATGGAGGTTAAGGAAATCAGTGAATCACTTTGAGTTGGGTCTGTGGACTGTAAGAAGAAAGGAGATCGTTGTTCTATTGGATCATAGTCTCGTTCCATAAAGCGTGTTAAGGCACGTCCAAACTTTTCGGCTTGTGATCATTACAGAAGGCGTCATCCGGGGGAATGTTGGAGGAGGTCAAGAGCATGCTTAAGATGCGGGTCTAAAGAGCATAAGGCTCGGGATTGTTACATCACCATCAATTCAGGTATGTTTTGGTTGGATGTGATGATTGAATGTAGAAAATTCTAAGTATAAATGGTAGACAACTGTTTGCTTTTGTGGTTAGATGTTTGGTTGTGTGAAAGAGGATTCAAGATTTTCTTAAAAGTACATTGTGTTTTTTTTAAGATCAGAGTGCGCAGCGAAAGCTTAGTGGAGTGATTTGAGCGATGCGTTTAGTAGATGGTTGGAAATTTCGAGGACAAAATTTCTTTCAGGAGGGTAGAATTGTAACATCCTAAAATTGGGCCTAGTAGGATTGGCCCCAATGGGCCTTGGGCGTAGGAATGTTTAAAATTTTGACAACAAGAGAATGGCATTATTGCAAATTGGACTTATTAGTTAAGTGAATTTGGAAGGTTACAAGGTTTCTATAAAGTCTCGGGTTTAATTGGGCCTTAGGAAAAATTGGGTATTTTAGCATTTTAAGGAGAGATGGTAAGTAGCTTTAAAGCTTATAGAAATAAATAAGTAATGTGCTTGCATAAATGAGCTATTGGTAAAGAGGTTATGGCATCAAGTGAAGTACCTTGATGGAAGAGGTTCAAATCCCTTTGTGTGCAATTTTTGACTAATATTTTTGCACCCTTTCCTTAAGTGTCGGCCAATAGGTATTTATGGCAAGTTTGACTTCTTTATTTTGGTATGGTGACGAAATAATTAAGGAAAGGTTGAGATTGGGAAAAGGAATCAAAAGGAAAAGGCAAGTAAGGGGAACAAGTGGCTTATTTCATGGAGAATGCTATGGAAAGTATGGTTGGCAAAATTTTGACCCTTATGACTATGTATGTGGATAGCTTTGGGGGTAGATAGGTAGCTGAAATTTTACTTTGGCATTTGGTAGGGTCTTGGTATTGTTTTGGCCAAAAATCACATTTGCAACTTTAGTGTCATCTTCTCCCAATTTGCTATTCTCTTTGTTAAATATTCTAGCACAATAGTACATTTTCTTCTCTTTGGATTGGTTTCATATTCACCTTTTGTCCATCTTCCTTGATAGCCGAATATCAACATACAATTTCCTTCATAACTGAACTTTCATCTTTTCTCTATTTCTTCTTCTCATCCATATTAACATCCATTTCTTGATCAATCGGTACGTATTCTTCTCAATATTTTATTTTCTTTGGTTTTGGATGGTTATTTTGACCTAGACCATCACCTTACTTTCCCTCATTCAAAATCTTTTTTCTTCCTCGTAGAGATTTAGTGGAAGGCCGAAACTTGGATTTTTCTGAAGTCATCGTATAATCGCTAGAAATTGGATCCAATATTAATAAGGTAAGGAGTTCTTATGGATTATTGATATTATTCAATTTTCGATTGGTTGCTAATGGAGTAATAATGTGAAATAATCGACTACATGTTTTAGGGACAAATCACTCGATATATTCTACCTTCAAACATAGTGGTAAGTGATTCAAGTGTAAGTGATACAAAATATTTTGGAAATCCGGGGCTAACTTTTGGTTGGTATTGTTCTAGGTCAATTACGAGTGGTTCATTAGGAAATCGAAATCAGGTGTGTAATCTCGTACCTTTCATATACATATCTGAAATGGTGTGTAATCTCAAACTTCTCAGAAAGTTTGTATGAAATATTCTATGAATCGATTGAAATACCGAGGAAAATCAAAAACCAGCATCCGTGATCACTCGGGCGCGTATGATCGTAGTGGTAAACGTATTTTGTAATAAAACAGTTTCGATTAGAAGCAGTGACGTGTTTTTGAAAAAACACAAAAAATAGATGAAATGGAAATAGAAAATGAATGAGATATTGAATAAAAGCTTACTGTGTCTATTTTGATAAGGAAGAAACGGAGAAGGAAAAGGAATTTTATATTCTGAGATATGTTAATTTTAGTGAGACTGGTTCTAAATGATTTCATGGTTCCCTGGTTTCTCTTGGAAAATCGTATAAATTTGTACAAAGTGAATTAAGAGTTAGAGTTTATATGTAAAGATTCCTTAGTGATTATATTTTCAATAGAAATAAGTGGGAACAACATATGAAAACTGTAGAGTGAGATATTTGAATTTTGGTTAAGAGAGGTCAGAATCATTGGACAGTGAAACAAGGGAAATTTTAAGGAATAAATTGTACTAAATGATTAAGACAAAAAATTCTGAAAAATTTTCAGTAAGAAGATATATGAGTTTAGTTTCAAAGAAAATTTACGGATTTAGATTTCGAGATTCCTAACCCAAGTTATAGACAATTTAGTTAGTATGATGCAGATGGATAGTTTAAATTGTTATGCCCAAATTTGTAGTTAAGTCTGGATTGCGAAATTACCGAATTTCTCGTAGTGGGTAAATTGTCGAATTACGAAAATGCCTCTAAAGGGCCGAAATATGGAAATGCCTCTAAAGTGTTAATGGGCCAATCTGATATTTTGATAAATGGGCCAATCTGTTATTTTGATAAATGGGCCAATCTGATATTTTGATAAATGGGCCAATTTGATATTTTTCTAAATGGGCCAATCTAATATTTTGCTAAATGGGCTAATTTGATATTTTGCTATATGCGCCTAATTGATAATTTGTTATAATTAGTCGTACTTTTGTAATAAATATCCGAATAAATTATTGTGATTTGTTATGTATTATATACATGACTTGCATGGGATGGGATAATGATGAACATAAGTTCTGGTAGCTATGCTACATAAATCTGGTGGCTTTACCACAAATCTGAAAAAATGGCAATGCCATGTAAATTCTATTAATCTGGTGGCTTGTCCACAAATTTGATATAAATGGCTTAATGCCTACGTTTGGTATGTTGGCGGGTGGGTTGACTAAAGATCATCCACAGGTGTGTTGGTTGGTACGGGTGGTGTGTAGCGGATGGAAAACTAGGATTTGGTTTGGTAAATGCATATCATATGCATATTATATATGATACATTTTATTATTGAAAGCGGGCTTTGGCCCAATTAATTGCTTAATGGGATTTCATTGATGAACAATCGTAAGTGGATTATACATCGAGTTCTTGTAACTCACCCCTTTCTCTTAACCCTTGTAGGTAATGCTCAAGGATTTGAGGACTTGGAGCCGTGGATGACTCGGTGGAGGCCATTCTTCGAAATAACATTTTCAAATATTAGTAAACTACCTTTCCGCTTTTATTTGATTACTTTTATTGTTTCGGTTTTAAAGTTGGAATAAGGCCTCGGACTATTTTTATTTTGCTTTATGTTTGGGATGTTTTTATTATTCTTCTTAAATTGTTTAAAATGAATTTTCTAAAATATAAATAATGGTTTTCAAAATTGATTAATAAATGATTTTATAGCAAACTTTTACAAATAATTTAACTCGGATTCTCTTTCAAAATTTCAATGTCATTTTCAAAAGTCCTAATTTTAAAGTCCCTACTTCGATTTTCGACTCATCAACCAACCTCTCAAAAATACTTGTATTTTATCTACATTTCTACAATGTTTTCAAAATGCTTCTGCAACTCTATTTCCAAATGTCATATTTTCATAAATTGTTATTTCAAATATGTTTTCGCAACCAAAAAGGTTTTTAAAGATAATTACGTTTTCAAGTAGATAACAATTGCTTAAGTGTTTTGGGTTTTAACAAAGAGGCTGCAATTCCCAAACAAATTTTTAACAATCACAAAGATGGTTTTGAAAAGAAAAAAAAACACTTTCATGTGACACGCCAGATTCAGGCATAACTTTTAGGCTGGGTTTGGGGTGTTACATAGGGTTCTTCAATTTTTGAAGCTTGCTAGTAAGTGCATTTTAGCCCTGTTTTTAATATTCTTCGTATTTTTAGAGTTCTCGTATTATGAATTAGCTATTTATAACTATAAGTTGAGCTAGAATTCATGTCCAAAAAATTTACCCATGTATGGCATACTTGTAAAATGATGTTTTATGGAAGATTATGAGAGTCTGATGTTAGATAAACATATTTTCCTAAGTTGAATTTCATGAAAAATGTTAGTGTGGATAAATTTGTAATAGTTATGAAATTGGTCATTCATGATAGAAATATTGAGAATTGATGATTGTTATAGTAGAGAAAAAGAATCAGCTAAGCATGATGCTTAAGAAAGTTGAATGAAAATCACTTTACGAGCCTAGGTGCAAAAGTGTAATTATGAGAAAGTTTAGGCACAAAATGGAAATTTTGCCAAAGTATGAGTTATGAGTCAATTTAGTCAATATGAGTATTAAATGAGTTAAATTATTATTATAGATCAGGAGAAACGAAGCCGGATCAAAACCGAGGTAAGAACAAATTTGAGGACTAAATTGCAATATCTACATACATTTTGTATATTGAGGTAAGTTTGTATGATTTCTAAGCTTTATGATAAATATCATTAAATTGCTTAGTATGATGTTGAATATATTTTAATTCCATGAGATTGTTTAATGGTATGTTAAACAAAGAAATTAATGAGATTAAGCATGAGGAAGTCTCGATTAAAGTTGAATTACTTAGGATACTCGATCTACCACATGAGATGAGAAAGCTCGTATAAGACCAAGCCAAGGCATGGCATCGGCAATCAAGCAAGTTACCATGTAAGTCCAAGACAAGTCTTGGCACTGAAGAGTTATTATGAGATAAAGACCCATGTAAACCCAAGCCAAGGCATGGCATTGGTGAGTCTCCAACCAAAGATGTCATGTAAGTCCAAGACAAGTCTTGGCATTGTAAAGTTATCATGAGATAAATATTCCATGTAAGTCCAAGCCAAGGCTCTACATTGACAAAGTAAAGATACCAAGTAAGACTATGTCAAGACATAGCAATGGTAAGTTCCCAAGGGAACCTACAAGGAAGATCTCGTGTAAGTCCATGTCAAGACTTGGCATCGATATCAAGTAAAAGATCCCATTGTAAGACTATATCGAGGATATAGCTTTGGCATCCAGATACATGTGGGATGAGATTTAGTATCATCGGTTATTCATAATAATTCATTGGGCACAAGAATAAAGATTGAATGAGAAAGCAGGAAGTTAAGTAAGTAAAGCTATCATCAAGTCATGGTAGTAGAATATTATACATGTGATGCATGATGAAGTTGAGAATATACTTATCATAGTAAAGTATGCTGATCAATGTGATCAAGTGATACATGAACCTTGTCTACCTTATAAGCATGAGACTAGTAAGTATCATGAGTTATGTAAGAATCTTCAAGAGTAAGTAAGCTCAAACACATGCGTTAGGAAATGCCTTTGTTTATGATGAATGAATTTTGATTAAGTAATTATAATGCTATGTGCAT
Organism: Gossypium rotundifolium; assembly: GCA_025506655.1. NCBI lineage: Eukaryota > Viridiplantae > Streptophyta > Magnoliopsida > Malvales > Malvaceae > Gossypium > Gossypium rotundifolium. The sequence continues at coordinate 67,967,459 of CP106731.1, read as the reverse complement.
TACATGCAAACGTACTAAGATAAATGCTTACATCTTTAATTCTTTTTTTCTATGTAGTCCCGCCAAGCTAACTTGTGGATCATTGAAGTCGGATCTCGAAGCACACTATCAATTACTAATTTGGTATACCCATGTTTCTTATATTAAGTATGGCATGTATAGGAAGCATTTCATTTGAAATATGTCTTATGAAGGGCCAAAGTGTGGGCTATCAAGTTTATTATTCTTTTGTATATGGCTAAAGAGATTGGCTATGTGTGACTAGATGTCTATGTATATTTATATCAATTAAGTATGCATCTTTGTTAATATTAGACAAAGTATTTGAATTGTTGAATTTGGCTTGAGATTGACCTTGATTTCAAGGTGGTAATTGGCTTTGTAAATAGCCTCTAGGTGCCCACACGGATAGACACACGGGCGTGTGTCTAGACATTGTATTCCCTACATGTTAGTGTCATAAGTCAGAATAGACCACGGGCTAACCCCACGGTCGCTTGTATAGGCCGTGTGTGGCACACGGTTAGCACATGGGCGTGTGCTCCAAGTCATGTGAATAAGTCAATATGTCAAGGTATGGCACACGGTCTAGGGCCACGGGTGTGTCAAGGCTGTGTGTAATTAGTCAGCGTCGACCAAAGGTGAAGGACACAGGCATGTCTCATGGGTAGACGGGCGTGTCTCAAACCACACGGGCGTTTGACCCCTATTTTAAGGGAAAAGTCTCTAGTTGAGTTCCAAAAGTTTCTGGACGTAAGTTTAAGGCTTCGTAGGCCCATGAGATGTATGAATTGAGTTAAGAAAGAGAAGTTTTCAATTCGAACAAAAAAATTTTATAACCCGTAAGTAATGTTTAAGAAGGTTCAAGCATGGTAATGTCTCATATCCAATTTTAACCTCAGACTCGGTCATGGGGTGTTACAATATTAACATAAATCAGGGATTTCTACGGATTAAGTCAAGTGAATAAGTCATATGAATCAAAAGTAATAAGTGAAGTCTGGGTGGATTCTTCCTTAGGTATTGCCTATCTCATATAAGTTGTACAAAAGTATTTTCCCAATTAACTCTTTGTCACGTTCATATTCATTTAGTTAGTTTAATTAGTTAGTTAATTTTAGATTAAAAATAAATCCCCTTTAATCATTAGGCTAGATAATAAAAAGATAGTTATTACTAGTAATTTTAGTCCTTGAGGATACGATAATCCAGACTCGCCATAACTATACTATTGTTCGATAGGTGTGCTTGCCTTTGTCGAAATAATAGTTAGTTTCGAGCTCCATCAAGACTAATGATACCTTGATGAGAACATGATGAGAATATTTTAAGTTGAAGTCTTGGTAGAATGTTTGGAATAACAAGGATACCTATGTCACAACATGAGATAAGGAAGGTCCCGTATAAGACCATGTCTAGGACATGGCATTGGTACCAAATGTAGGTCTCGTATAAGACCATGTCTGGGACATGGCATCGACATCGAATGTAGGTCCCATATTAGACCATGTCTGGGACATGGCATCAGCATCGAATGTAGGTCCCATATAAGACCATGTCTAGGACATTGTATCGGCACCGAATAAGGAAGGTCCCATATAAGACCATGTTTGGGACATGGCATCGGCACCGAATAAAGAAGGTCCCGTATAAGACCATGTCAGGACATCGACACCAAAGGAAGATCTCGTGTAAGACCATGTCTGGGACATGGCATCGACATCTATTTACGATCTCATATAAGACCATGTCCAGGACATGGCATCGACATCGAGTTAAGAGATCCCGTGTAAGACAATATCCGGGATATGGCATCAGCATCATAAGGCGATCCCATGTAAGACCATATCTGGGATATGGCATTGGCATCGTAATACATGTATGATGAGATTGAGTATCCTCCGATATTCTGAATAGTTTAACAGGCAAAGAGCGACATTTTAAGTCAATGATGATAATAAGCTAAGTTTATGTTCAAGATAGCATAAGTTCTAAACTATGTGATGAAGTGATATGGGTACCCATGAGTAAAAAAAAAAAGTTATGAAACCAAATGTGATATGTGATGGGTAAGAGGAAGTATGAGTAAGTATGTCAAAGTACTTGAGAAATTGAGTTAATGCTCAATGAGATGAATGGATTTCATTATGAGCCCTTATGTTATTATTTTAAATTCATGCAAACTTACAAAGCTATATGCTTACCTCTCTCTTTTTCTCTTTTTCCTTGTAGTATCGCCAAGCTAGCTCCGGGATCGTAGAACATCGGAGCTCGGATCACACTAACAATCATTCTTTTGGTATAGTAAAGTTGATTTAATTTGAGTCTAGCATGTATAGGAACTTGGTCATCTTGTGTTGGCTACTAATGTTATACACTCATTTTGTATATGGCCATTAGGAATTGGCCAATATTTGTCAAGTTTCATATTTTAATGATGATGATTTTTATAAAGTGAAAGTTCATGCAAATGATAAAGTAAAATGTGAAATGTATGAATGATGATTAGTGGTTCTTCATAGTGTATTATTGCCATGTTATGTGTTGCTTGTGTTGATATATGTGCGTTTATGTTTCAGGGTGGCAATTGGCTTGGAAAATAGCCTTCTAATTATCCACACGGGTAGACACACGGGCGTGTGTCTAGGCCGTGTGTGACACACGGTCAGCCCTATGGGTGTGTTGATAGGCCGTGTGTCCTCTGTATCAATTTGCAAGAATTCAATTCGTCACACGGGCCAGTACATGAGCATGTGCCTAAGCCGTGTGCCCTTAAGAGTTTACTGACGTTATAAACAGAATGCTAAGGATTTCACAAACAGGTGAGGACACGGGCATGTGTCCAGCCATGTGAAAACCCTTGTAGGTTCGAAATGTAAAATAAATTATACACGAGCTAGGGACATGGGCGTGTGTGACCACACGGCTTGCCCACACGGGCGTGTTCCATTTGACACAGGCGTGTGGCCCCTGTTTAGGCAAAAATTTTCTAAGTGCATAAAAGTTTTAATTTATTCTCCAACCCTTCTGTATGTATGTTTAGCGCCTCGTAGCCCCATAATAAGGATGTTATGAATATGAATGAGAAGTTTTAAGTTGAAATGCAACTTTATAGCCCGTTTTTGTTTGTTTAAGCAAGTTAAGTTCAGTAATGCCTCATATCCAGTTCTGACGTTGAACATGGGTAAGGGGTGTTACATAGAATGACTTAAGTATAATCACAATTAGTCTATAGTAGGCTTCTTTTAATACACTGAGAAGTCTTAAAACTAAAATCAGTAAATTAGCATTGTGTAATAATAAATACAACTGCAAAGCTAAGGGTAAATGAATAAGTAAAATAAAATTTAAAAAAAAAACACTTAAAGCACTCCAATGTTTGAAATTTTTGAGTAGGCCAGTAATACTATGTTTGGTCCATTCTATTATTGATCAGAAAAGTAAGATCAAATAAAAGTGATAAAAAATAGTTTGGGTGCACTCCACTGTAGTAGTAGGCTGAGAAACTAAGGGAGTAGTTGTTTGCTCCATCCACCTTTTCATTCAAAAGCCTTAGCTTCATGAGTGAGTTGCATTCAAATTGTGGTGTGATGTAATACTTGGCAATCTGGTGATGCTCCATTGAGATTATCAAGTAAAGAAATCATGTAACAAGATGAATTCCCTGGAGAAAAATTTATATAATGCAATGATAGAATGAGTATGAGAAGAAAAACTAAGTTTAGTGGAAGGATAAACCAAGTACATTAGGAGGTGCTTGCTATAGTCAGAATTGCATGGATATTTAGGAACTTGTATTTTTAGGAAACATTTTCTACAATTCGTCTGCTAAACAAACATATAAATTTTGAACCTATTTTTTTACAAAAAAACTGTTGAGAATAGAGGTATAAATTTTTTTTTTTGACAATACAAGAGGAAATTGTGTACTTATGGAAAATTCATGCATTTAATCATATTCTGCTTACAGACAAGCAAGAACTAAGGTTTGGGTGAGTTATAACCCTAAAAAAAGAGTTATATTTCGAACCTCTAAGCTTGATTAAATGCATGTACTTAATTACATATATTTTTATTTTTAGGTTATTTTTAGAACATTGCATAATAACAATTGGATTGTGCCTTAAGTGTCATTTCATGTTACTTTTACTATTGGGAAGAAGGGAATTGGTTGTTGTATGCAATAGGTACAAGACGGATTAATAAAATGAGAAAAAAGACGAAGAGAATGAAGGAAGTGAAATATTGTCATGGCAAAAGGTTGGATGGATTGCCAACACAAAAGCCATGGCAATTCCAAGAAAATGTTGACGCAACACTCAGTCCTTGTCACTCTCAACCAGTGAACGTGTACCAGATAAATCCACCTTAAAAAGAGGGAGAAAAGTGTGTGCTGAGAGAGGGGGAACTACCCTATAAAAGAGGAAAAATAAAAGAAAGAGAAAACAAGGATTTTTTAGGGAAATTTTGAGAGCAATTTTCTCTCCAGAAAAACTCATGAAAAATTCTAGAGAAAATGGAGAGGGTAGTAGCTTAAGAGGAGAGCAGAGACGCAAGGAAAGGGACAAGCAATTAGCCTTGGGTCTTGCACGATTCAACAACATCAAAGTGAAAGCTGGAGTGGCTAAAGCTTCCTATTGTTCAACTTTCATTATCTTAATTAATTTATGTGATCTCTAAACTGTTAATGATGATGTTGAATGTTATTCTTATTTTGGATTTTAAATCCCAACCCGTGAGCTAATTTCATTTGGGTTTGAATTACTGGATTTATCTTGATATATTTGGTGATTATGGTGATATTTTGAGTAGATCTTCTAACATCCCAAAGTTGGGCCAAGTAGGATTGGGCCCATTAGGCCTTGGGCGTAGGTGTGTTTAGAATTATTGAAAACAAGAGAATGACATTAATTCAAGTTGGACTTGTTAAGAAGGTAATTTTGGAAAGTTAAGGGGTCCTAAGAAGTCCCGGATTCAAGTTGGGCCTTAGTAAAATTTTTGGCATTTAGCACTCTAAAGGAGATGGAGTATGTGACCTTAAAACATATGGAAATTTATGAGTAAATAGTTTGCATAAATGAGCTATTGGTAAAGACGTTATGGCATCATGTGAAGTACCTTGAGGGAAGAGGTTCAAATCCCTCTGTGTGCATTTTGGCTTTTATTTTGGCTTCCCTTCTTTATAGTGTCGGTCAAGGAGTATTTATGGCAAGGATGGACTTCATTATTTTGGTAAGGTGGCTAAAAGAATATGGCAATTTTAAAGTTTGGGAAAGGAATCAAGAGGAATAGGAAAGAAAGGGGGGCAAGAGGCTAATATCGGGGGAGGTGTTTTGGAAAGTATGGGTGGTCAAACTCTTATCCTAGGGAGATGCATGTGGACGGTTTTGAGGTAGATAGGTGGCTGAAGAATTTTATTTGGCATTTGGTAAAGTCTTAGCTTTGTTTTGGCCAAAAATTCCTTTGACAACTTTGTGTCATTCTCTCCCAATTTTGCAACTCTCTTTGCCGAAATCTATTAGCACAATAGTGCATTTTCTTTCTCTTTTGTTTGACCACAAACTCATTTTGTTTCCACCTTCTTTGATAGCCGAAATTCTCCATTGTATTTTGATTGAATTTTTGGTGCTTGTTAGGCCAAAAACCTTCCTCTTTGCACTATTTGGTACTCTCTAAATTTCTTTCGCTTTGTCTTAATTTACAAGCCATTGTGTTGATCGAAACATTCCAAACACCTTGGTACATCTTCTCCTTTCTTTTAATCATTTCTTCTCAATTGTGTTGACATTCACTCATTTGATCAATCGAGTGATATTGGAAGGCTGAAACTTTTGACTCATTCGTAGCCATTGTACAATCATTAGAAATCAGAACTAATATCGTTAAGGTAAGGGATTCATCATGGTTCTTTTTGGATCTATTTCGTTGACCGGTTATTTTGCTTAACGAAATAGTGGTTGTGACTAATCGATTATATTTTTAGGACTAAATCGCTCGATCTATCCCTCGCAATAAGAGACTTGAATTGTTGGTAAGTGTCTAGATTGTCAATCAATTGAAATACTTGGTTGAAGTGGTAAATTCGGTTTTGGACTAACGGTTGACCGATTGTACCTTTAGGTATCGCGGAGAGTATCGTGTTTCGGATTCCGAATAAGGTGTGTAATCCCGTACCCTTCAGAATATATGTTTGAAATGGTGAGTAAATCTCACATCTCTATGAAATTTTACATGAAATATTCTGTGATTCGGTAGAAATACCGAAGAAAACCGATAACCGGCATCCGTGATCGCTCGGACGTGCGTATGCTCGTAGTGGTAAATGTATTTTGTAATAAAACTGTTTCGGTCAGAAACAGTGATGTGTATTTGAAAAATCACGAAAAATTGGATAAAAGGAATTTCAAAGTGTGTAAGATATCGGATTAACGCTTACCGTGTCTATTTTAATATGGAAGAAACGGAGAAGGAAACAGAATATTAGATTCTGAGATATGTTAATTTTGGTGAGACTGGTTCTGGATGACTTTGGGGTATTCTGTTCTGTCTTAGAAAAATTGTATAAAATTGTACAAAGTGAATTAAGAGTTACAATTGATATGTATGGATTCCTTAGTGAACCTATTTTCAATATAAACAAGTGGGAGTAGTAGATGAAAAGTGTATAGTAAGATATTTGAGATTAAGTTAAGAGAGGTCAGAATCATTGGACAGTGAAACAAGGGAAATTTCAAGGAATAAACTGTACTAAATGGTTAAGCTAAAAATCCTCGAAAAATTTTTAGTAGAAAGATGTACGAGTTTAGTTTCAAGAAAAATTTACGGATTTAAATTTCAAGTTTCGTAACTCGAGTTATGGTCAATTTAGTAAGTACGGCGCAGATGGACAGTTTCAATTTTATGCTCCAAATTAGTAGTTAGGCCTAGGTTGCGAAATTACCATCATACCCTTAATGGGTAAATTACTTAATTACCCTTAGTGGGTACGATTACCAAATTATGAAGATGCCCTTATAGGCCGAATTATGAAAATGCCCCTAATGGGCCGAATTACGAAATGTCCCTATGGACCGCGTTACGAAAATACCCTTTATGGGCCAAATTGAAATATGTTGCTTTATGGGCCAAATGTGATATTTAATATATGAGCTAAATGTGATATGAGATGAAATGGGCCAAGTTTGCTAGATCATTAAATGGGCCAAATTTCTATTTTGATTAATGGGCCAAATTGATAACTTGTAATATGGGCTTTTTGTTAAATTTACCTTATGAATATTTTGTTATGCATTATATATATACATGACTGCATGGGTTGGGATAAGCGAAGAGAAGAGAAGAAAGGCACATTGCCAAAAATCTAGTTCGGTGGTTCTACCACAAATAATATAAATGGCCTGTTGCCAAAAATCCAGTTCAGTGGTTCGACCACAAATATTATAAATGGCCTATTGCCAAAATCAAGTTCGGTGACTCTGTCACTGAAACACCCCAAACTCGGGCCACGAGCCTTGACCGGATCTGGTATGTTCCCCGTAAACCGTTTCAAATTCTTTTGTTACTTAGGAAAAACTTGTGTGATTTGGAAGAAAGATCGTTTTGGGTTGGGCTTGAGTTGAAAACAAGTTTAATTCATTGTTAAAAATCCTTTACTTTAGGTGACAAAGCATTTAGGGTTTATTTTTAAATGAAATAAACTTAGTTGTTAATTTAAGAAAAGTTCAGTATCATAATAAAATAATTTATCGTGCATGCATAAAATAAAATTATACTATGGCCTTATTACATTAAAACAACCCAAAATAAATTAAAGTGCTTAAATAAAAATTAAAATGTCTAAATAAATAATTTCCTTCTTTGCATGGCCACCTTTCGACTCCTGCGACCAGGTCCATCACGATCATCACACGAAAAGTAATCCCACAATGGGGTGAGTCAAGCAGACTCAATGTGTAACCAACACTAAAATTAACATTTCGGGCATGCATTATCATATCACATACATGTTCATATAACAAGTAAAAATAATGATGCAACCCAAACCCAAACCTAGTTAGCCATCCGCTACACTCCCCCGTACCAACCTTTACACCGTGGGGACTACTAAGTCAACCCTCCATCCGCTACACACCATCAAAGGCAGTCGCTGTAGTCGACGTGCTCATCGCCCTTATAAAAATTCGTGGTCTTAGGTCACCACATTCAGAATTTGTGGTCTTAGGTCAGCACATTCAGATACCGTGGTCTTAGGTCACCACAATCAGATTTCGTGGTCTTAGGTCACCACATTAACTTCCCCTTTTCATATAACCCATATGCCCCCATATTTCATACACAATATGCAAAATCATGCCTTAATTCACATTCTTATCACTTTTCACATGTTAAAAATAACATATATTCATATTCCTAGTAGGAGTAGGGAACGTACCTTAGTACTTTGTACCATAGTATGGTACCTTAGCCATATTCATATTCTTGTAAACATGCACATTTAATTTAAAACATAGCCATGAACATATTAAAACTTAGGGTAGGGTACACACGATTTGTAGCGGTTCACTTAAATCTGAAAAGCTTGATCTAATGCCTTAGATCTTAATTCCTACATTCGTCCAACCTTAATATATTAGCATAAAGCCTATTCGGCTATAAAACCAAATCCTAGTAGGATTTGTACACCAAGACTTACCTTGTGGATTTTAAATCTCAAAATTCACCGAATAACTAGGGAACATGCGGCCTATGGTGTACCTTCGGGAAAAGAACTTCTCCTTCTTGTAGTTGACTTAAACAAATCCCGAAAGATCTCTTCAAAGTTTCAGCAACAAGCTATTAATGGGGTTAGTCCTAGATTTCGGCAAATCTTAAAAGAAAAAGGATGAAAATCGAATGATAACTAGTTCTTACCCTTAATACAGAAGTCGACAACCCCTTGTTTGAAGTCTCAAAACTATTCGGCTATGGCCTTGATTTTAGCAAACTTTTGGCTTTTGGAAGATTATGAAAGAAGAAGAGAAAAGAGTTTGAGCAATTTGGTAATGGAGTTTCGGCTACACAAGGTGTATTTTCGGCTTGGCAAAACGATGAAGAAAGAAGATATTTGCTAGAGAGAATTCGGCAGAGAGAAAGTTAGAAGAAAGAATGAATGGCCCTCTTTTCCTTTTATAGCCGAAATTACTAACTTAGAATCCCTTACTTGGCCATCACTCTTCTATTTTGATAGCTTTATCTCTTTAATTAAAAATTAAAGAATAATCCCTCAATTATCACTTTGAAAATAATCTAAAATAAATCAACATTTATCCACCTATTTAGCAGAGTTTTAAGGAGAATTAAACTCTTCCCTTAAGAGTCCTATTGCAGTCCATTGCTTCCTCTTTAAGTAATTAAATAAAAATCACTTAAAGTCTTAGCTAGATGCCGTTCACCCCTTCCCTTGATGAGGCGAATTTAAACTTATTCTATTGGACTCCTTGTGGCCATCTGAGGCCCAAATTATCCACCTAAGTGGCGCCTCCCTATGATTAGTTTAGCTTTAATAACGAATTGGGCATAAGCCCAATTCAGACATAAAAACACTCTCGAAATGCTCTATTTGTGCTCGAACCTAAGCTTGCACACATCTTTGGTGGCGTCATTCTTGGGCTTTAAGTGGTGCCTCCTTGTCACTTTTCAAGCCCCTTTTGTGTCAAATTTCTTCTATTAATTTTCTTAAGGCCACCTTGCCTTAGTTTCCTCTTTTAAACTTAACATTTCCATACATTTCTAGGTTTCCAAGATGTTCACTTTCCACTTTTAACTTAAGTTTCCAAAATGTTCACTTTCCTCTTTTAACTTAACATTTCCAAGTTTCCAAAATGTTCACTTTCCTATTTTAACTTGACATTTCCAAGTTTCCAAAATGTTCACTTTCCTATTTTAACTTGACATTTCCATACATTCGTGTTTCCAAAAATATTTAAAATACATTCATAACACATAAAACATGTCATTTCGTACAATTAAACCGAAAATGCATAGGCCCTTTTTAGGATGTTCGAGTTCTACCCCTCAAAATAATTTAGTCCTCGAAATTACTTACTAACAACAATCGTACAATCTAGCTCACCACACTAAGCCTTTGCTGCAAGACTCGATCTTAACAAAACTAACACATTTCTTAGATACTACCTCGACCACGTCCACTAGAACTCATTACTAACGTCGCGATTTAATCTGATTAAAAAGTTTTATGCATTAGTTCTTTGTTCCACTGTTTAACCGCGAAGAAGTTTTATGAAAAGAATTTTAGGAGTGGTTCTTTCGTATTCATACATGCACACGTCTTTACATTCATACATCCATCAATCAATTATGAACTCTCGTTCATTCAGAGAAATGTTGTAGTTTTCATTGTTGTTGTTGTTTTTTCACTACCTAGGGGTATTTTAAGTAATATGCCCTATAGGGGTATTTTGTAATTTTCAAAATAAAGTTCCTTATTGATTTGTCAATAAGGGTATTTTAGTAATTTTGAAATCCAGGGTATTTGAAATTTTGAGATCCGAGGGTATTTTGGTAATTAACCCGTAAATTTATAAATCTTAATAAATCAAGGATATTTTGGAATTCTGAAACTTGAAGGTTGTTTTGAGAATTTGTTTTCCAAATCGGTGTTGTTGCGAAATTTTTGAAGATCGGGGTCATTCGGTAATTTTGTAACTCGGGGGTATTTTGGTAATTCTGAGTTAGGGGTAATTTAGTAAATTTTTTCTTCCAATAATCAAGGTATTTTGATATTTTGTAAATTTAGGGTTCCTTTAAGCAAAGTAGTGAAATTTTGATAAGAACTGTAGGTATTTTGAAATTCCATAAACCAAGGGCATTTTTGTAATTTTTCCACTATGGGTACTTTAGTAAATTGGTAAATCAGAAATATTTCAGAAAAATTTATAAAAATAATCTTTTCAAATCAAGAGGGTAATTTAGAAATTTTAAAACTAGGGTTTCCATAAAAATCTGGCTAGTCCCTTTCGGGTTTTAGTTAGGGTTTAGCAGTGTATAAATCCTCTTGGTTAGGGTGAGCCGAGGCTACGCACTGGTAGGATTCGAGTGGAGAGGAGGTGAGTCACTAGGACTGCTTAAATACCAAGCTCCCACGAAACCAATTCTAGACATGCGCACATGGTTACCACACCTTAACTCAAATGACTTAACCACAAGTTTGTTTAGTTAGGCATTTAAGTTTTATGTTTTGTTGGGGTATACTAGTCCTAGGGTTCAACAGATCCTAGTTCACTAATCTCGTTGCCATAAAAGCCCATACATTTCACATATTCAAATCACTTGAAGTCAAGTACTTACAGGTGGACTTGGTTGGAGACTTAGTGGGCCATGCCGAAAAACACCTTAATTTGTAAAATTCCTTTTGGGCTTACTTTGGAAAACGTTTTGGGCCTTAAACCCAAAGTGAGAGTTTAAAATGGTCTCGATACCAAATTGAAACACCCCAAACCTGGCCCACGAGCCTTGACTGGATCTGGTATGTTCCCCGATGTAAACCGTTTCAAATTCTTTTGTTACTTAGGAAAAACTTATGTGATTTGGAAGAAAGATCGTTTTGGGTTGGGCTTGAGTTGAAAACAAGTTTAATTCATTGTTAAAAATCCTGTACTTTAGGTGACAAAGCATTTAGGGTTTATTTTTAAATGAAATAAACTTAGTTGTTAATTTAAGAAAAAGTTCGTATCATAATAAAATAATTTATCGTGCATGCATAAAATAAAATTCATACTACGGCCTTATTACATTAAAACAACCCAAAATAAATTAAAGTGCTTAAATAAAAATTAAAATGTCTAAATAAATAATTTCCTTGCTGTGCATGGCCACCTTTCAGCTCCTGCCGACCCGGTCCATCACTGATCATCACCTGAAAAGTAATCCCACAATGGGGTGAGTCAAACAGACTCAATGTGTAACCAACACTAAGAATTAACATTTCAGGCATGCATTATCATATCACATACATGTTCTTATAACAGGTAAAAATAATGATGCAACCCAAACCCAAACCTAGTTAGCCATCCGCTACACTCCCCCGTACCAACCTTTACACCGTGGGGACTACTAAGTCAACCCTCCATCCGCTACACACCATCAAAGGCGTCATTTGTAGTCGGCGTGCTCATCATCTTATAAAAATTGTGGTCTTAGGTCACCACATTCAGAATTTGTGGTCTTAGGTCAACACATTCGAGATCTAGTGGTCTTAGGTCACCACAATCGATTTCGTGGTCTTAGGTCACCACATTAACTTCCCTTTTCATATAACCCATATGCCCCATATTTCATACACAATATGCAAAATCATGCCTTAATTCACATTCTTATCACTTTTCACATGTTAAAAATAACATATATTCATATTCCTAGTAGGAGTAGGGAACGTACCTTAGTACTTTGTACCATAGTATGGTACCTTAGCCATATTCATATTCTTGTAAACATGCACATTTAATTTAAAACATAGCCATGAACATATTAAAACTTAGGGTAGGGTACACACCTGATTTGCTTAGCGGTTCACTTAAATCCTGAAAAGCTTGATCTAATGCCTTAGATCTTAATTCCTACATTCGTCCAACCTTAATATATTAGCATAAAGCCTATTCGGCTATAAAACCAAATCCTAGTAGGATTTGTACACCAAGACTTACCTTGTGGATTTTAAATCTCAAAATTCACCGAATAACTAGGGAACACGCGGCCTATGGTGTACCTTCGGGAAAAGAACTTCTCCTTCTTGTAGTTGACTTAAACAAATCCGAAAGATCTCTTCAAAGTTTCAGCAACAAGCTATTAATGGGGTTAGTCCTAGATTTGACAAATCTTAAAAGAAAAGGATGAAAATCGAATGATAACTAGTTCTTACCCTTAATCTGATCGACAACCCCTTGTTTGAAGTCTCAAAACTATTCGGCTATGGCCTTGATTTTAGCAAACTTTTGGCTTTTGGAAGATTATGAAAGAAGAAGAGAAAAGAGTTTGAGCAATTTGGTAATGGAGTTTTGGCTACACAAGGTGTATTTTCGACAGCAAAGCGATGAAGAAAGAAGATATTTGCTAGAGAGAATTCGGCAGAGAGAAAGTTAGAAGAAAGAATGAATGGCCCTCTTTTCCTTTTATAGCCGAAATTACTAACTTAGAATCCCTTACTTGGCCATCACTCTTCTATTTTGATAGCTTTATCTCTTTAATTAAAAATTAAAGAATAATCCCTCAATTATCACTTTGAAAATAATCTAAAATAAATCAACATTTATCCACCTATTTAGCCGAGTTTTAAGGAGAATTAAACTCTTCCCTTAAGAGTCCCTATTGCCGTCCATTGCTTCCTCTTTAAGTAATTAAATAAAAATCACTTAAAGTCTTAGCTAGATGCCGTTCACCCCCTTCCCTTGATGAGCCGAATTTAAACTTATTCTATTGGACTCCTTGTGGCCATCTGAGGCCCAAATTATCCACCTAAGTGGCGCCTCCCTATGATTAGTTTAGCTTTAATAACGAATTGGGCATAAGCCCAATTCAGACGCATAAAACACTCTCGAAAATGCTCTATTTGCTGCTCGAACCTAAGCTTGCACACATCTTTGGTGGCGTCATTCTTGGGCTTTAAGTGGTGCCTCCTTGTCACTTTTCCAAGCCCTTTTTGTGTCAAATTTCTTCTATTAATTTTCTTAAGGCCACCTTGCCTTAGTTTCCTCTTTTAAACTTAACATTTCCATACATTTCTAGGTTTCCAAGATGTTCACTTTCCACTTTTAACTTAAGTTTCCAAAATGTTCACTTTCCTCTTTAACTTAACATTTCCAAGTTTCCAAAATGTTCACTTTCCTATTTTAACTTGACATTTCCAAGTTTCCAAAATGTTCACTTTCCTATTTTAACTTGACATTTCCATACATTCCGGTTTCCAAAAATATTTAAAATACATTCATAACACATAAAACATGTCATTTCGTACAATTAAACCGAAAATGCATAGGCCCTTTTTAGGATGTTACTGATTCTACCCCTCAAAATAATTTAGGTCCTCGAAATTACTTACTAACGAACAATCGTACAATCTAGCTCACCACACTAAGCCTTTCTTTGCGCTTTCTGATCTTAACAAAACTAACACATTTCTTAGATACTACCTCGACCACGTCCCACTAGAACTCATTACTAACGTCATGATTTAATCGATTAAAAGTTTTATGCATTAGTTCTTTGTTCCACTGTTTAACCGCGAAGAAGTTTTATGAAAAGAATTTTAGGAGTGGTTCTTTCGTATTCATACATGCACACAGTCTTTACATTCATACATCCATCAATCAATTATGAACTCTCGTTCATTCAGAGAAATGTTGTAGTTTTCATTGTTGTTGTTGTTTTTTTCACTACCTAGGGGTATTTTCGTAATATGCCCTATAGGGGTATTTTTGTAATTTTTCAAAATAAAGTTCCTTATTGATTTGTCAATAAGGGTATTTTGGTAATTTTTGAAATCCCGAGGGTATTTCAGAAATTTTTGAGATCCGAGGGTATTTTGGTAATTAACCCGGGTAAATTTATAAATCTTAATAAATCAAGGATATTTTGGAATTCTGAAACTTGAAGGTTGTTTTTGAAATTTGTTTTCCAAATCGGTGTTGTTGCGAAATTTTTGAAGATCGGGGTCATTCGGTAATTTTGTAACTCGAGGGTATTTTGGTAATTCTGAGTTAGGGGTAATTTAAAAATTTTTTCTTCCAATAATCAAGGTATTTTGATATTTTGTAAATTTAGGGTTCCTTTAAGCAAAGTAGTGAAATTTTGATAAGAAGCTGTAGGTATTTTGAAATTCCATAAACCAAGGGCATTTTGTAATTTTTCCACTATGGGTACTTTAGTAAATTGGTAAATCGAAATATTTCAGAAAATTTATAAAATAATCTTTTCAAATCAAGAGGGTAATTTAGAAATTTTAAAACTAGGGTTTCCATAAAAATCTGCTAGTCCTTTCGGGTTTTAGTTAGGGGTTTAGCAGGTGTATAAATCCTCTTGGTTAGGGTGAGCCGAGGCTACGCACTGGTAGGATTCAGTGGAGAGGAGGTGAGTCACTAGGACCGCTTAAATACCAAGCTCCCAAAAACCAATTCTAGACATGCGCACCATGGTTACCACACCTTAACTCGTGACTTAACCACAAGTTTGTTTAGTTAGGCATTTAAGTTTTATGTTTTGTTGGGGTATACTAGTCCTGGGTTCAACAGATCCTAGTTCACTAATCTACGTTGCCATAAAAGCCCATACATTTCACATATTCAAATCACTTGAAGTCGAAGTACTTACAGTGGACTTGAATTGGAGACTTAGTGGGCCATGCCGAAAAAACACCTTAATTTGTAAAATTCCTTTTGGGCTTACTTTGGAAAGCGTTTTGGGCCTTAAACCCAAAGTGAGAGTTTAAAATCGGTCTCGATACCAAATTGAAACACCCCAAACACGGCCCACGAGCCTTGATGGATCTGGTATGTTCCCGATGTAAACCGTTTCAAATTCTTTTTGTTACTTAGGAAAAACTTATGTGATTTGGAAGAAAGATCGTTTTGGGTTGGGCTTGAGTTGAAAACAAGTTTAATTCATTGTTAAAAATCCTGTACTTTAGGTGACAAAGCATTTAGGGTTTATTTTTAAATGAAATAAACTTAGTTGTTAATTAAGAAAAGTTAGTATCATAATAAAATAATTTATCGTGCATGCATAAAATAAAATTCATACTACGGCCTTATTACATTAAAACAACCCAAAATAAATTAAAGTGCTTAAATAAAAATTAAAATGTCTAAATAAATAATTTCCTTCTTTGTGCATGGCCACCTTCACTCCTGTAGGCCGGTCCATCATCGATCATCACAAAAGTAATCCCACAATGGGGTGAGTCAAGCAGACTCAATGTGTAACCAACACTAAAATTAACATTTGGGCATGCATTATCATATCACATACATGTTCTTATAACGGTAAAATAATGATGCAACCCAAACCCAAACCTAGTTAGCCATCCGCTACACTCCCGTACCAACCTTTACAAGTGGGGACTACTAAGTCAACCCTCCATCCGCTACACACCATCAAAGGCGTCATTTGTAGTCGGCGTGCTCATCGCCTCTTATAAAAATTGTGGTCTTAGGTCACCACATTCGAATTTGTGGTCTTAGGTCAAGACATTCGATCTGAGTGGTCTTAGGTCACCACAATCAGATTTCGTGGTCTTAGGTCACCACATTAACTTCCCTTTTCATATAACCCATATGCCCCATATTTCATACACAATATGCAAAATCATGCCTTAATTCACATTCTTATCACTTTTCACATGTTAAAAATAACATATATTCATATTCCTAGTAGGAGTAGGGAGCGATACCTTAGTACTTTGTACCATAGTATGGTACCTTAGCCATATTCATATTCTTGTAAACATGCACATTTAATTTAAAACATAGCCATGAACATATTAAAACTTAGGGTAGGGTACACACTGATTTGTAGCGGTTCACTTAAATCTGAAAAGCTTGATCTAATGCCTTAGATCTTAATTCCTACATTCGTCCAACCTTAATATATTAGCATAAAGCCTATTCGGCTATAAAACCAAATCCTAGTAGGATTTGTACACCAAGAACTTACCTTGTGGATTTTAAATCTCAAAATTCACCGAATAACTAGGGAACACGAGGCCTATGGTGTACCTTCGGGAAAAGAACTTCTCCTTCTTGTAGTTGACTTAAACAAATCCCGAAAGATCTCTTCAAAGTTTCAGCAACAAGCTATTAATGGGGTTAGTCCTAGATTTGACAAATCTTAAAAGAAAAGGATGAAAATCGAATGATAACTAGTTCTTACCCTTAATCTGATCGACAACCCCTTGTTTGAAGTCTCAAAACTATTCGGCTATGGCCTTGATTTTAGCAAACTTTTGGCTTTTGGAAGATTATGAAAGAAGAAGAAAAAGAGTTTGAGCAATTTGGTAATGGAGTTTCGGCTACACAAGGTGTATTTTCGACAGCAAAACGATGAAGAAAGAAGATATTTGCTAGAGAGAATTGACGAGAGAAAGTTAGAAGAAAGAATGAATGGCCCTCTTTTCCTTTTATAGCGAAATTACTAACTTAGAATCCTTACTTGGCCATCACTCTTCTATTTTGATAGCTTTATCTCTTTAATTAAAATTAAAGAATAATCCTCAATTATCACTTTGAAAATAATCTAAAATAAATCAACATTTATCCACCTATTTAGCAGAGTTTTAAGGAGAATTAAACTCTTCCCTTAAGAGTCCCTATTGCCGTCCATTGCTTCCTCTTTAAGTAATTAAATAAAAATCACTTAAAGTCTTAGCTAGATGCCGTTCACCCCTTCCCTTGATGAGCAATTTAAACTTATTCTATTGGACTCCTTGTGGCCATCGAGGCCCAAATTATCCACCTAAGTGGCGCCTCCTATGATTAGTTTAGCTTTAATAACGAATTGGGCATAAGCCCAATTCAGACATAAAAACACTCTCGAAATGCTCTATTTGCTTTGCTCGAACCTAAGCTTGCACACATCTTGGTGGCGTCATTCTTGGGCTTTAAGTGGTGCCTCCTTGTCACTTTTCCAAGCCCCTTTTGTGTCAAATTTCTTCTATTAATTTTCTTAAGGCCACCTTGCCTTAGTTTCCTCTTTTTAAACTTAACATTTCCATACATTTCTAGGTTTCCAAGATGTTCACTTTCCACTTTTAACTTAAGTTTCCAAAATGTTCACTTTCCTCTTTTAACTTAACATTTCCAAGTTTCCAAAATGTTCACTTTCCTATTTTAACTTGACATTTCCAAGTTTCCAAAATGTTCACTTTCCTATTTTAACTTGACATTTCCATACATTCCCAGGTTTCCAAAAATATTTAAAATACATTCATAACACATAAAACATGTCATTTCGTACAATTAAACCGAAAATGCATAGGCCCTTTTTAGGATGTTACAGTTCTACCCCCTCAAAATAATTTCGTCCTCGAAATTACTTACTAACGAACAATCGTACAATCTAGCTCACCACACTAAGCCTTTGCTGCGCACTCTGATCTTAACAAAACTAACACATTTCTTAGATACTACCTCGACCACGTCCACTAGAACTCATTACTAACGTCGCGATTTAATCTGATTAAAAAGTTTTATGCATTAGTTCTTTGTTCCACTGTTTAACCGCGAAGAAGTTTTATGAAAAGAATTTTAGGAGTGGTTCTTTCGTATTCATACATGCACACAGTCTTTACATTCATACATCCATCAATCAATTATGAACTCTCGTTCATTCAGAGAAATGTTGTAGTTTTCATTGTTGTTGTTGTTTTTTTCACTACCTAGGGGTATTTTCGTAATATGCCCTATAGGGGTATTTTTGTAATTTTTCAAAATAAAGTTCCTTAGTGATTTGTCAATAAGGGTATTTTGGTAATTTTTGAAATCCCGAGGGTATTTCAGAAATTTTTGAGATCCGAGGGTATTTTGGTAATTAACCCGGGTAAATTTATAAATCTTAATAAATCAAGGATATTTTGGAATTTATGAAACTTGAAGGTTGTTTTTGAGAATTTGTTTTCCAAATCGGTGTTGTTGCGAAATTTTTGAAGATCGGGGTCATTACGGTAATTTTGTAACTCGAGGTATTTTGGTAATTTACGAGTTAGGGGTAATTTAGTAAATTTTTTCTTCCAATAATCAAGGTATTTTGATATTTTGTAAATTTAGGGTTCCTTTAAGCAAAGTAGTGAAATTTTGATAAGAGCGTAGGTATTTTGAAATTCCATAAACCAAGGCATTTTGTAATTTTTCCACTATGGGTACTTTAGTAAATTGGTAAATCGAAATATTTGAAAAATTTATAAAATAATCTTTTCAAATCAAGAGGTAATTTAGAAATTTTAAAACTAGGGTTTCCATAAAAATACGGCTAGTCCCTTTCGGGTTTTAGTTAGGGGTTTAGCAGGTGTATAAATCCTCTTGGTTAGGGTGAGCCGAGGCTACGCACCGGTAGGATTCAGTGGAGGAGGTGAGTCACTAGGGTAGCTTAAATACCAAGCTCCCACGAAACCAATTCTGAACATGCGCACCATGGTTACCACACCTTAACTCGTGACTTAACCACAAGTTTGTTTAGTTAGGCATTTAAGTTTTATGTTTTTGTTAGGGTATACTAGTCCTAGGGTTCAACAGATCCTAGTTCACTAATCTACGTTGCCATAAAAGCCCATACATTTCACATATTCAAATCACTTCAGAAGTCAGAAGTACTTACAGGTGGACTTGGTTGGGAGACTTAGTGGGCCATGCCGAAAAACACCTTAATTTGTAAAATTCCTTTTGGGCTTACTTTGGAAAACGTTTTGGGCCTTAAACCCAAGGCTGAGAGTTTAAAACTGGTCTCTGATACCAAATTGAAACACCCCAAACCTGGCCCACGAGCCTTGACTGGATCTGGTATGTTCCCCGATGTAAACCGTTTCAAATTCTTTTGTTACTTAGGAAAAACTTATGTGATTTGGAAGAAAGATCGTTTTGGGTTGGGCTTGAGTTGAAAACAAGTTTAATTCATTGTTAAAAATCCTGTACTTTAGGTGACAAAGCATTTAGGGTTTATTTTTAAATGAAATAAACTTAGTTGTTAATTTAAGAAAAAGTTCGTATCATAATAAAATAATTTATCGTGCATGCATAAAATAAAATTCATACTATGGCCTTATTACATTAAAACAACCCAAAATAAATTAAAGTGCTTAAATAAAAATTAAAATGTCTAAATAAATAATTTCCTTCTTGTGCATGGCCACCTTTAAGCTCCTGTAGGCAGGTCCATTCTTGATCATCACACGAAAAGTAATCCCACAGCGGGTGAGTCAAGCAGACTCAATGTGTAACCAACACTAAAATTAACATTTCGGTATGCATTATCATATCACATACATGTTCATATAACGGTAAAAATAATGATGCAACCCAAACCCAAACCTAGTCGACCATCCGCTACACTCCCCATACCAACCTTTACAAGTGGGGACTACTAAGTCAACCCTCCATCCGCTACACACCATCGAATGCGATCATCTGCGGTCGGCGTGCTCATCGCCCTTATAAAAATTCGTGGTCTTAGGTCACCACATTCGAATTCGTGGTCTTAGGTCACCACAATCGAATCTGGTGGTCTTAGGTCACCACAATCGATTTCGTGGTCTTAGGTCACCACATATGCTTCCCTTTTCATATAACCCATATGCCCCCATATGTCATACACAATATGCAAAATCATGCCTTAATTCACATTCTTATCACTTTTCACATGTTAAAATAACATATATTCATATTCCTAGTAGGAGTAGGAAGCGTACCTTAGTACTTTGTACCATAGTATGGTACCTTAGCCATATTCATATTCTTGTAAACATGCACATTTAATTTAAAACATAGCCATGAACATATTAAAACTTAGGGTAGGGTACACACACGATTTGTAGCGGTTCACTTAAATCCGAAAAGCTTGATCTAATGCCTTAGATCTTAATTCCTACATTTGTCCAACCTTAATATATTAGCATAAAGCCTATTAAATATAAAGCCAAATCCTAGTAGGATTTGTACACTAAGTCTTACCTTGTGGATTTTAAATCACGAAATTCACTTGAATAACTAGGAACACGCTACTATGGTGTACCTTGGAAAAGAACTTCTCCTTCTTGTAGTTGACTTAAACAAGTCCTAAAAGATCTCTTCAAAGTTTGGTAACAAGATATTGATGGGGTTAGTCCTAGATTTGACAAATCTTAAAAGAAAAGGATGAAAATTGAATGATAACTAGTTCTTACCCTTAATCTGATCGACAACCCCTTGTTTGAAGTCTCAAAACTATTGGCTATGGCCTTGATTTTAGCAAACTTTCGACTTTTGGAATATTATGAAAGAAGAAGAAAAAAGAGTTTGAGCAATTTGGTAATGAAGTTTATTACACAGCGTGTATTTTCGACAACAAAAGCGATAAAGAAAGGAGATATTTGCTAGAGAGAATTGACGAGAGAGAGTTAGAAGAAAGAATGAATGGCCCTCTTTTCCTTTTATCGTGAAATTACTAACTTAGAATCCCTTACTTGGCCATCACTCTTCTATTTTGATATCTTTATCTCTTTAATTAAAAATTAAAGAATAATCCTCAATTATCTCTTTGAAAATAATCTAAAATAAAACATCATTTATCCACCTATTTAGCCGAAGTTTTAAGGAGAATTAAACTCTTCCCTTAAGAGTCCTGTTGTCAGTCCATTGCTTCCTCTTTAAGTAATTAAATAAAATCACTTAAAGTCTTAGCTAGATGCTAGTCCACCCCTTCCCTTGATGAGCCAATTTAAACTTATTCTATTGGACTCCTTGTGGCCATCTGAGGCCCAAATTATCCACCTAAGTGGCGCCTCCCTACGATTAGTTTAGCTTTAATAACGAATTGGGCATAAGCCCAATTCAGACATAAAAACACTCTCGAAATGCTCTCCTTGCTTTGCTCGAACCTAAGCGTGCACACATCTTTGGTGGCGTCATTCTTGGGCTTTAAGTGGTGCCTCCTTGTCACTTTTCCAAGCCCGTTTTGTGTCAAATTTCTTCTATTAATTTTCTTAAGGCCACCTTGCCTTAGTTTCCTCTTTTAAACTTAACATTTCCATACATTTCCGGGTTTCCAAAATGTTCACTTTCCACTTTTAACTTAAGTTTCCAAAATGTTCACTTTCCTCTTTAACTTAACATTTCCAAGTTTCCAAAATGTTCACTTTCCTATTTTAACTTGACATTTCCAAGTTTCCAAAATGTTCACTTTCCTATTTTAACTTGACATTTCCATACATTCCGGGTTTCCAAAAATATTTAAAATACATTCATAACACATAAAACATGTCATTTTTACAATTAAACCGAAAATGCATAGGCGTTTTTCAGGATGTTACAGTTCTACCCCCTTACAATAATTTCGTCCTTGAAATTACTTACTAACGAACAATCGTACAATCTAACTCACCACACTACGCCTTTGCTGCGCACTCTTATCTTAACAAAACTAACACATTTCTTAGATACTACCTCGACCACGTCCACTAGAACTCATTACTAACGTCACGATTTAATCGATTAAAAGTTTTATGCATTGGTTCTTTGTTCCTTTGTTTAACATGAAGAAGTTTTATGAAAAGAATTTTAGGAGTGGTTCTTTCATATTCATACATGCACACAGTCTTTACATTCATACATCCATCAATCAATTATGAACTCTCGTTCATTCAGAGAAATGTTGTAGTTTTCATTGTTGTTGTTGTTTTTTTTTTCACTACCCAGGGGTATTTTCTTAATATGCCCTACAGGGGTATTTTCGTAATTTTTCAAAATAAAGTTCCTTAGTGATTTGTCAATAAGGGTATTTTGGTAATTTTTGAAATCCCAGGGGTATTTCAAAAATTTTTGAGATCCGAGGTATTTTGGTAATTAACTTGGCTAAATTTATAAATCTTAATAAATCAAGGATATTTTGGAATTTACCAAACTTGAAGGTTGTTTTGAAATTTGTTTTCCAAATCGGTGTTGTTGCGAAATTTTTGAAGATCGGGGTCATTACGGTAATTTTGTAACTTCGAGGGTATTTTGGTAATTCTGAGTTAGGGGTAATTTAAGTAAATTTTTTTCTTCCAATAATCAAGGTATTTTGATATTTTGTAAATTTAGGGTTCCTTTAAGCAAAGTAGTGAAATTTTGATAAAGCTGTGGGTATTTTGAAATTCCATAAACGAGGGCATTTTGTAATTTTACCACTAGGAGTATTTTAGTAAATTGGTAAATCGAAATATTTCAAAAATTTATAAAAATAATCTTTTCAAATCAAGAGGTAATTTAAAATTTTAAAACTAAGGTTTCCTTAAAAATCGACTAGTCCCTTTCGGGTTTTAGTTAGGGGTTTAGCAGTGTATAAGTCCTCTTGGTTAGGGTGAGCCGAGGCTACGCACCAGGTAGGATTCGAGTGGAGAGGAGGTGAGTCACTAGGACTGCTTAAATACCAAGCTCCCACCGAAACCAATTCTAGACATGCGCACCATGGTTACCACACCTTAACTCAGTGACTTAACCACAAGTTTGTTTAGTTAGGCATTTAAGTCTTATGTTTTTGTTGGGGTATACTAGTCCTAGGGTTCAACAGATCCTAGTTCACTAATCTACGTTGCCATAAAAGCCCATACATTTCACATATTCAAATCACTTCAGAAGTCAGAAGTACTTACCTGGTGGACTTCGGGTCAAAGACTTAGAGGGCCATGCCAGAAAAACCTGTTTAATTTGTAAAATTCCTTTTGGGCTTACTTTGGAAAACGTTTTGGGCTTTAAACCCAAGGCTGAGAGTTTAAAACTGGGCTCTGATACCAAATTGAAACACCCCAAACCCAGACCACGAGCCTTGACCGGATCTTGTATGTTCCCCGGTGCAAACCGTTTCAAATTCTTTTGTTACTTAGGAAAAACTTGTGTGATTTGGAAGAAAGATCGTTTTGTGTTGGGCTTGAGTTGAAAACAAGTTTAATTCGTTGTTAAAAATCCTTTACTTTAGGTGACAAAGCATTTAGGGTTTATTTTAAATGAAATAAACTTAGTTGTTAATTTAAGAAAAAGTTCGTATCATAATAAAATAATTTATCGTGCATGCATAAAATAAAATTCATACTATGACCTTATTACATTAAAACAACCCAAAATAAATTAAAGTGCTTAAATAAAAATTAAAATGTCTAAATAAATAATTTCCTTGCTGTGCATGGCCACCTTTAAGCTCCTGCCGACCCGGTCCATTGCTGATCATCACCTGAAAAGTAATCCCACAACGGGGTGAGTCAAACAGACTCAATGTGTAACCAACACTAAGAATTAACATTTCAGGTATGCATTATCATATCACATACATGTTCATATAACAGGTAAAAATAATGATGCAACCCAAACCCAAACCTAGTCAGCCATCCGCTACACTCCCCCGTACCAACCTTTACACCGTGGGGACTACTAAGTCAACCCTCCATCCGCTACACACCATCGAATGCAGTCACTGCAGTCGACGTGCTCATCGCCCTTATAAAAATTCGTGGTCTTAGGTCACCACATTCAGAATTCGTGGTCTTAGGTCACCACAATCAGATACCGTGGTCTTAGGTCACCACAATCAGATTTCGTGGTCTTAGGTCACCACATATGCTTCCCCTTTTCATATAACCCATATGCCCCCATATGTCATACACAATATGCAAAATCATGCCTTAATTCACATTCTTATCACTTTTCACATGTTAAAAATAACATATATTCATATTCCTAGTAGGAGTAGGAAACGTACCTTAGTACTTTGTACCATAGTATGGTACCTTAGCCATATTCATATTCTTGTAAACATGCACATTTAATTTAAAACATAGCCATGAACATATTAAAACTTAGGGTAGGGTACACACCTGATTTGCTTAGCGGTTCACTTAAATCCCGAAAAGCTTGATCTAATGCCTTAGATCTTAATTCCTACATTTGTCCAACCTTAATATATTAGCATAAAGCCTATTCGGCTATAAAGCCAAATCCTAGTAGGATTTGTACACTAAGTCTTACCTTGTGGATTTTAAATCCTGAAATTCACTGAATAACTAGGGAACACGCGGCCTATGGTGTACCTTCGGGAAAAGAACTTCTCCTTCTTGTAGTTGACTTAAACAAATCCTAAAGATCTCTTCAAAGTTTCACAACAAGATATTGATGGGGTTAGTCCTAGATTTGGCAAATCTTAAAAGAAAAGGATGAAAATTGAATGATAACTAGTTCTTACCCTTAATACGTAAGTCGACAACCCCTTGTTTGAAGTCTCAAAACTATTCGGCTATGGCCTTGATTTTAGCAAACTTTCGCTTTTGGAATATTATGAAAGAAGAAGAAAAGAGTTTGAGCAATTTGGTAATGAAGTTTTGCTACACAAGGTGTATTTTAAACAGCAAAACGATAAAGAAAGGAGATATTTGCTAGAGAGAATTGAGAGAGAGAGTTAGAAGAAAGAATGAATGGCCCTCTTTTCCTTTTATAGTAAAATTACTAACTTAGAATCCTTACTTGGCCATCACTCTTCTATTTTGATATCTTTATCTCTTTAATTAAAAATTAAAGAA
Organism: Gossypium rotundifolium; assembly: GCA_025506655.1. Taxonomy (NCBI): domain Eukaryota; kingdom Viridiplantae; phylum Streptophyta; class Magnoliopsida; order Malvales; family Malvaceae; genus Gossypium; species Gossypium rotundifolium. Next base: position 67,942,183 of record CP106731.1, on the reverse strand, counting down.
TAATCCTCAATTATCTCTTTGAAAATAATCTAAAATAAAACATCATTTATCCACCTATTTAGCCGAGTTTTAAGGAGAATTAAACTCTTCCCTTAAGAGTCCCTATTGCCGTCCATTGCTTCCTCTTTAAGTAATTAAATAAAATCACTTAAAGTCTTAGCTAGATGCCATCCACCCCTTCCCTTGATGAGCCAAATTTAAACTTATTCTATTGGACTCCTTGTGGCCATCGAGGCCCAAATTATCCACCTAAGTGGCGCCTCCCTATGATTAGTTTAGCTTTATAATGAATTGGGCATAAGCCCAATTCAAACGCATAAAACACTCTCAGAAATGCTCTCCTTGCTGCTCGAACCTAAGCTTGCACACATGCTGGTGGCGTCATTTACTGGGCTTTAAGTGGTGCCTCCTTGTCACTTTTCCAAGCCCGTTTTTGTGTCAAATTTCTTCTATTAATTTTCTTAAGGCCACCTTGCCTTAGTTTCCTCTTTTTAAACTTAACATTTCCATACATTTCCAGGTTTCCAAAATGTTCACTTTCCACTTTTAACTTAAGTTTCCAAAATGTTCACTTTCCTCTTTTAACTTAACATTTCCAAGTTTCCAAAATGTTCACTTTCCTATTTTAACTTGACATTTCCAAGTTTCCAAAATGTTCACTTTCCTATTTTAACTTGACATTTCCATACATTCCCAGGTTTCCAAAAATATTTAAAATACATTCATAACACATAAAACATGTCATTTTTTACAATTAAACCGAAAATGCATAGGCGTTTTTCAGGATGTTACAGTTCTACCCCCTTACAATAATTTCGTCCTTGAAATTACTTACTAACGAACAATCGTACAATCTAACTCACCACACTACGCCTTTGCTGCGCACTCTTATCTTAACAAAACTAACACATTTCTTAGATACTACCTCGACCACGTCCACTAGAACTCATTACTAACGTCACGATTTAATCTGATTAAAAAGTTTTATGCATTGGTTCTTTGTTCCACTGTTTAACCGCGAAGAAGTTTTATGAAAAGAATTTTAGGAGTGGTTCTTTCGTATTCATACATGCACACAGTCTTTACATTCATACATCCATCAATCAATTATGAACTCTCGTTCATTCAGAGAAATGTTGTAGTTTTCATTGTTGTTGTTGTTTTTTTTTTCACTACCCAGGGGTATTTTCTTAATATGCCCTACAGGGGTATTTTCGTAATTTTTCAAAATAAAGTTCCTTAGTGATTTGTCAATAAGGGTATTTTGGTAATTTTTGAAATCCCAGGGGTATTTCAAAAATTTTTGAGATCCGAGGGTATTTTGGTAATTAACCCGGCTAAATTTATAAATCTTAATAAATCAAGGATATTTTGGAATTTACCAAACTTGAAGGTTGTTTTTGAGAATTTGTTTTCCAAATCAGTGTTGTTGCAGAAATTTTTGAAGATCGGGGGTCATTCTGGTAATTTTGTAACTCAGGGGTATTTTGGTAATTTACAGGTTAGGGGTAATTTCGTAAATTTTTTTCTTCCAATAATCAAGGTATTTTGATATTTTGTAAATTTAGGGTTCCTTTAAGCAAAGTAGTGAAATTTTGATAAAAACTGTGGGTATTTTGAAATTCCATAAACCAAGGGCATTTTTGTAATTTTACCACTAGGAGTATTTTAGTAAATTGGTAAATCAGAAATATTTCAGAAAAATTTATAAAAATAATCTTTTCAAATCAAGAGGGTAATTTAAAATTTTAAAACTAAGGTTTCCTTAAAAATACGACTAGTCCCTTTCGGGTTTTAGTTAGGGGTTTAGCCCGTGTATAAGTCCTCTTGGTTAGGGTGAACTGAGGCTACGCACCAGGTAGGATTCGAGTGGAGAGGAGGTGAGTCACTAGGACTGCTTAAATACCAAGCTCCCACCGAAACCAATTCTAGACATGCGCACCATGGTTACCACACCTTAACTCAGTGACTTAACCACAGGTTTGTTTAGTTAGGCATTTAAGTCTTATGTTTTTGTTGGGGTATACTAGTCCTAGGGTTCAACAGATCCTAGTTCACTAATCTACGTTGCCATAAAAGCCCATACATTTCACATATTCAAATCACTTCAGAAGTCAGAAGTACTTACCTGGTGGACTTCGGGTCGAAGACTTAGTGGGCCATGCCAGAAAAACCTGCTTAATTTGTAAAATTCCTTTTGGGCTTACTTTGGAAAACGTTTTGGGCTTTAAACCCAAGGCTGAGAGTTTAAAACTGGGCTCTGATACCAAATTGAAACACCCCAAACCCAGACCACGAGCCTTGACCGGATCTTGTATGTTCCCCGGTGCAAACCGTTTCAAATTCTTTTGTTACTTAGGAAAAACTTGTGTGATTTGGAAGAAAGATCGTTTTGTGTTGGGCTTGAGTTGAAAACAAGTTTAATTCGTTGTTAAAAATCCTTTACTTTAGGTGACAAAGCATTTAGGGTTTATTTTTAAATGAAATAAACTTAGTTGTTAATTTAAGAAAAAGTTCGTATCATAATAAAATAATTTATCGTGCATGCATAAAATAAAATTCATACTATGACCTTATTACATTAAAACAACCCAAAATAAATTAAAGTGCTTAAATAAAAATTAAAATGTCTAAATAAATAATTTCCTTGCTGTGCATGGCCACCTTTAAGCTCCTACCGACCCGGTCCATCACTGATCATCACCTGAAAGGTAATCCCACAACGGGGTGAGTCAAACAGACTCAATGTGTAACCAACACTAAGAATTAACATTACAGGCATGCATTATCTAAGAATTAACATTACAGGCATGCATTATCATATCACATACATGTTCATATAACAGGTAAAAATAATGATACAACCCAAACCCAAACTTAGTCAGCCATCCGCTACACTCCCCCGTACCAACCTGTACACCGTGGGGACTACTAAGTCAACCCTCCATCCGTTACACACCATCGAAGGCAGTCGATGCAGTCGGCGTGCTCAACGCCCTTATAAAAATTTGTGGTCTTAGGTCACCACATTCAAAATTTGTAGTCTTAGGTCACCACATTCAGATACCGTGGTCTTAGGTCACCACCTTCAGATTTCGTGGTCTTAGGTCACCACATTAACTTCCCCTTTTCATATAGCCCATATGCCCTCATATTTCATACACAATATACAAAATCATGCCTTAATTCACATTCTTATCACTTTTCACATGTTAAAAATAACATATATGCATATTCCTAGTAGGAGTAGGAAACGTACCTTAGTACTTTGTACCATAGTATGGTACCTTAGCCATATTCATATTCTTGTAAACATGCACATTTAATTTAAAACATAGCCATGAACATATTAAAACTTAGGGTAGGGTACACACCTGATTTGCTTAGCGGTTCACTTAAATCCCGAAAAGCTTGATCTAATGCCTTAGATCTCAATTCCTACATTCGTCCAACCTTAATATATTAGCATAAAGCCTATTCGGCTATAAAACCAAATCCTAGTAGGATTTGTACACTAAGACTTACCTTGTGGATTTTAAATCCCGAAATTCACCAAATAACTAGGGAACACGCGGCCTATGGTGTACCTTTGGGAAAAGAACTTCTTCTTCTTGTAGTTGACTTAAACAAATCTCGAAAGATCTCTTCAAAGTTTCGGGAACAAGATAGTAATGGGTTTAGTCCTAGATTTCGGCAAATCTTAAAAGAAAAAGGATGAAAATCGAATGATAACTAGTTCTTACCCTTAATACAGAAGTCGACAACCCCTTGTTTGAAGTCTCAAAACTATTCAGCTATGGCCTTGATTTTAGCAAACTTTCGACTTTTGGAAGATTATGAAAGAAGAAGAGAAAAGAGTTTGAGCAATTTGGTAATGAAGTTTCAGCTACACAAGGTGTATTTTCAGCTTGGCAAAACGATGAAGAAAGGAGATATTTGCTAGAGAATTGACGAGAGAGAGCTAGAAGAAAGAATGAATGGCCCTCTTTTCCTATTATAGCCGAAATTACTAACTTAGAATCCCTTACTTGGCCATCACTCTTCTATTTTGATAGCTTTATCTCTTTAATTAAAAATTAAAGAATAATCCCTCAATTATCTCTTTGAAAATAATCTAAAATAAATCATCATTTATCCACCTATTTAGCCGAGTTTTAAGGAGAATTAAACTCTTCCCTTAATAGTCCCTATTGCGGTCCATTGCTTCCTCTTTAAGTAATTAAATAAAAAATCACTTAAAGTCTTAGCTAGATGCCGTCCACCCCCTTCCCTTGATGAGCCGAATTTAAACTTATTCTATTAGACTCCTTGTGGCCATCTGAGGCCCAAATTATCCACCTAAGTGGTGCCTCCCTATGATTAGTTTAGTTTAATAACGAATTGGGCATAAGCCCAATTCGGATGCAAAACACTCTCGAAATGTTCTCCTTGCTTTGCTCGAACCTAAGCTTGCACACATCTTTGGTGGCGTCATTCTTGTGCTTTAAGTGGTGCCTCCTTGTCACTTTTTCCAAGCCCATTTTTGTGTCAAATTTCTTCTATTAATTTTCTTAAGGCCACCTTGCCTTAGTTTCCTCTTTTAAACTTAACATTTCCAAACATTTCCGTGTTTCCAAAATGTTCACTTTCCTCTTTAACTTAAGTTTCCAAAATGTTCACTTTCCTCTTTTAACTTAACATTTCCAAGTTTCCAAAATGTTCACTTTCCTATTTTAACTTGACATTTCCAAGTTTCCAAAATGTTCACTTTCCTATTTTAACTTGACATTTCCATACATTCCCAGGTTTCCAAAAATATTTAAAATACAATCATAACACATAAGACATGTCATTTCGTACAATTAAACCGAAAATGCATAGGCCCTTTTCATGATGTTACAATCACAATGGCCTGTTGCCACAAATATTATAATTGGCTTAATGCCTGCTATTGGTGTGTTGGCGGGGTGGGTTGACTTGATCCCCACAGGTGTGTTGGTTGGTACGGGTGGTGTGTAGCGGATGGAAATTAGGCTTGGTTGGGACTTGCACATCACATGCATTTTGTACTTGATTTATATATTGTACATTTGTAAATGGGCTCAAGCCCAATTATATGCTTAAATGGTTTTGGCCCAGTGGTCACGGTAAGTGGGTTACACACTGAGTTCTTGTAACTCACCCCCTTTCTCTTAATCCTTGTAGGTAATGCTCCGTAGTGAGGACTTGGGCCCATGGATGACTCGATGGAGGCTATACTTCCGAAATGATGTTATCGAATTTTAAATTTTTTATTTTTCGTTTATTTTATTATTTTTCTATTTTGGTTGAAGTTGTAATAAGGCCTTTGGGATATTTTATTATTTGCTTTATGGTTGTTATACTTATTATTTTGCTTAAATTGTTTAAAATGAGAATTTTTAAAAACGTAAATAAAGTTTTTTCAAAATCGATTTATAAATGGATTACAAAATAAACTTTTACAAATATGATTTAACTCAATTTTCTTTCAAATTATCGACGCTATTTTTTTTTTAAAGTTATGGTTTTAAAAGATTACTAGTTCAAATATCGATTCTTCAATTAGCCTTTCAAGAGATTAGTAGTATTTTACCAAGTATTTCTAAAAATGATTTGTTTTTCTTAATTATAATGGAATATTGTCATCTTTAGTCATAAGGTCTTTATACGTTTTCGAAAAACTCTTCAGTGTGACACGCTAGATTCGGGCCTAACTTCTGGGTCAGGTTTGGGGTGTTATAGATCTAATGTTTTATTTAGTTTAGATTATTTTAAACATATGCATGCAAGATCTAGGAATAGATGAATGCATGGTATTTCCTTAAACTTGATTTGATTTTGAAAAGGTTAAATAAGTTTGATCGTGATCGAATGATACAACCAAGTATGAGCGAATACTCGTAGAACTCTAGACATAGAGTTGTGATCTATACAGAGTAAGGAAGAATATTGTTAGGTATTATTCTTGAGACTTGTAGACGTACAAAGACTTAGAATGATAGCTTTAATTCTAGCTCTTGAAAGTAGCAGAATGCAATAGTTATACTCTGAGTAGTAATTTGGTCAAGATTTTGCCATGACATTATTATGTTATTAAGATATAATCCAAGTAATTCCAACCTTCCCATTCAACAGCATCAATCCTCTCAACTTTGCCTCGTAGAATTGCCACAGCATTTTATTCATTATTTGTTGTTTATATTTCATACATTAATATTTCACTTCAAATCATTATTCTGTTCACTTTTCCATAAGCCTAATTAATATAGTTTATAGTAATAAATCAACTATATTTTTACCTATTCCAATCCCAATGGAGACGATCTCACTTATCACTTTATTACTTGATTCGACGTGTATACTTGCACATTCGCATTACATAATCACATGTGACACTTATGTTAGGCGTTCTTCCTTTAAAAAGTTCATAAGGAATTTTCTTCAAAATGTGCCTAACCATAGCTCTATTTATAATTTAACAATAAGTGTTTATGGCTTCTGCCCAAATATATCTTGGCAAATTGATTTCACATAATATGGTTCTAGATGCCAAAAATTGTAACTAATACCATGTTCATTACAAAAATTATCAAGGCCAAGGTTTTTAGATTCTTTTCTATGATCACTTCTTGCACTTGAAATTGAATATCCCACTTGGTTTTTAATCATTTTACAAAAAGTAATAAATTTTTCTAAAGTTTCATCTTTTGAAAACAAAAAGAAAACCCATGTATATCTAGAATAGTCATAAAAAATAACAAATTCATATTGTTTACCTCCTAAATTCATAGTTCTACTGCGTTCAAAAAGGTCAATATGAATAAGTTGGACTACTCTAGATGTAGAAACTATATTTTTAGATTTAAAAGATGATTTCCTATGTTTACCTTTAGCACATGCATCACATACTTTATCAAATTCAATAGGAAAGTTAGGCATGCCAACAACTAGTTCGTTTTTAATAAGCTTTGATATAATACTCATGCTTGCATGTCCTTATTAGAACAAATGAGTTTGGAAAACATAGCAGAAAATAAATTTAGGGAAAAACAAAATTTTTAAATTTTTTTTTCAAAATAAGATCTTGGTTGTGATATCTAAATTAATAAAAATTTAATCAAAATTATAGCTTTTCAATTCGTCTAGGATGAGCGCTTCGACCGAGTATTCTTCTCCCATATCCTCAAACTCACGTCTGTCGAGTGAGGGCTCGCTTCGACTCATAAAATTTTTCACAAAAATTACCAGTGGGATAATTTCACAATTTCTCTAAACTTTTGGGCCAAGATGTAAATTAGAAAAATATCTCCAGAAATTCTAGAATAATCTCTTCAGAGAATTTTCTCTCTATAAATTTCTCTTGAATTCAAGTGTGTGTAAATAATGACCAAAGACTCTCTTTATATAGGAAGAGCTTATAGAGTCCAACTATGATTAAACTTAATCACTTTAATATTAAATTAATATAATATTTATCAAGATAAATATTAGATTAAATTTAATATTAAATCTTATTAAAATAATAGAATGTTAAATTAAATTTAAATATTAGGATAATCACTTTAATATTAAATTATATTAAATTAATAAAATACTATTAAGATTAACTTTGCACCCATTAGACTCAAATATTACTTTGAATCCCTTATCACAAAGTTGGCTAATTTTAAGGAGGTTATGCTTAAGACCATTGACATAAAGCATTTTTTAATGAGAGTGGAAGCATTTATACCTATAAAACCAATACCTTCAATAAGCCCTATAGAGTTATCACCAACTGTGAGTTCTCCATTCTTTGGCATTAGTTTCATAAAATGGCTTTTGTCATCGATCATGTGTCTAGAGCATCCACTGTCAAGGCACCATGAGCTTCCTTAAAAAAACATACTTGTCTATCATGCCCCTTTTTGTGGCAATGTGTGCATGAGAGTGAGGCTTCAAAATATAGCTTGGTTTCTTAAAGAAATTTTTAAATTTTCTTTCTCTTTGTAAATTTAAAAAACCAAATGTAACACCCCAAACCCGGCATATGCGTTAAGGCCAGTTTTGACATGCCACACAAAATAAATATACTTTGATTCCTTTTTAAGTAAAACCGATTTCAAAGTTTTGACGAAGTCTTTATCGAGTAAAAGATTTGAATAATAAATCGACAATTTGAGATGTAAGATCTTATAAACCGAAATTTGAAAATATCGTTTAACAATTTGAAAAAATCTTAAAAGAAATTAAATATATTTTTGAAAAGAATTGATGAAAAACTTAAGAATAAATTTCGAGTTACAATTATGAAAATTTTATGAAATCCTTTTATATACTCATTTGGAATAAAACGTTTATTTAAGTTTTAGAAAAAATATAATCCCAATTTGAAATACTTAAAGCAGTTTATAATTTCATCAAACAATAACCAAATAAAAAAAATTATCAAGAGGCTTTATTACAAACCTTAATTCAAAATGGTAAAATAATTAAAAGTATTAAAAGAAATCTAAATTTCCAAATTTAACCTTTTTTAAGTATGGCCTCCACCAAGATATCCACGGCCCAAGTCTCCATCAATGATCATTACCTGAAAGGGATAAGGAAAACGGGGTGAGTTACTAGAAGTAGTGTGTAACCCACTTACCATTGTCCACTGGGCCAAAAATCCAATTAAGCATTTATTGGGCCAAAGCCCATTCACAATTATAACATAATAACATGTATACAATATGCATGTGATATGAAATTCCCAAACCAAACCTAATTTCCATCCGCTACACACCACCCATACCAACCAGCACACCTGTGGGGAGCTTTAGTCACCCACCCCGCCAACACACCAAAATAGGCATTATGCCATGTATAGCAATTTGTGGACAAGCCACGAGATTCACAGAGTTTACATGGCATTGCCATTTTTCAGATTTGTGGCAGAGCCACCAGAATTTTGTAGCAGAGCTACCAGAACTTCTCTTCGTCAATATCCTATCCCATGCAATTCATGTATATAATATATATTCATTTACAACAATTCATTCAAATATTTATTACGAACAATTTGGACCATTATAACAATTATCACAAGCTGGCCCATATCACAATCTAGCCCATATATCAAATATCACAATTGGGCCCATATAACCAATATCTCATTTTGGCCCATATAGTAAATATCACAATTGGGCCCATATCACAATCTGGCCCATATAACAAATATCGCATTTTGGCCCATATTGTAAATATCACAATTGGGCCCATATCACATTTATCGGTTTGGCCCATTGAGGGTAATTTCGTAATTTTCACCATTTTAATACCGATTTCATAATTTTTACCAAAATAGTGATAATTATGCCATTTTACCCGATTTCGCTAACATGTGATTTAATTGAGCGATTAACTCAATATAATTATCTAACTCATGAAATATGGTGTGAGATTACACACCTGATTACGGTAAGAACTACACTTTCCTAATCGTCGTTGCCTAAAAATATTTCAACTCTCGATTAGACAATGAACGTGACATAGTAAATTTACTCTAAGATAAACGATCTAAGTTTTTACCCTTGTAATCGCGAACAACTATGATTTGTCGGTTCTCCCCGGTTGACGGTCCACAACCCGGTGGATAATCCCAAATCGCTGATGCCTCACAATTGCAAACAACCTCGAATAGTTGTTTCTCACCGGATGAGGGTCCAGAACCCGGTGGAAAGTCTCGAATCACCGAATCAGCCCTTCGTTTGAATCTAGATGGGATCGTAAATCCACTCCTTTTTCGATCACTAAACACTACCCCTTTTGATTCGATCTTGTTTGCCTCCATTGAAAATAAATATTTGTCCAAACTAATATTACGTTGTTATAAACGACTGATCTTAGGGGTGAAGTCGGCTTACCACAAGAATCCGTATGATCTCAAGATGAAAGATCGAGCGATAGAGTCCCTATAATAATATCGATTAATCAACACTATCTTAACGAATAAAAAGTGATTATAGAATCCTCGAAGAATCCTTACCTTAGAGATTTTTGGACCGAATTCTAGCGATTAAATGATGACTTTGAAAACTCCAAGTTTTGGCCTTCCACTATATTTCTATGGTAGAGAAAAGTGATTTTGTAAGAGAGAAAGTATGGTGATGGTCTCGATCAATATGGCCATCCCACACCAAGGTAAAGATTCGGCACTAATAGAAAGAATAAAAAAAATACAAAAAAAACAAATTATTGAAATGGATCACTTACTGATTGATCAAAGTGTGAGTAGAAATATAGTTGAGAAGAAAATATGTATGAATGGAAGACTCAGGCTATAGGGAGATGATCAATGATATTTGGATATGGTGAGAATATTGGAAGGGGAGTGATGTTTGATTTTTTTTTTTTTGCAAAAAGAAAAGAAGAAGAAAAAAAATAGAAGATATGGTGTTTAAGTTTCGGTTTTCAATGATGAAAAATGAACAAGGAAAAAGGTTTTCAAGTTGGTATGCATTCGGCAAAGAGAAAGAAAAGAAATGAAAATGCCTTTTCAAGGTTGCATGGTTTCGGCACAAAGAAGAAAAGAGTTTGGGGAGTATGAAAGATGATACCAAATTAGTCAAAAAGAAATGGCCAAAACAAACAAAAATTTACCTATTGTTATTGACCACAATTGGCTAGGGGAAAATAGTTTTGGAGAAGAGAAATGATACACTAGTTGCTAATAGAATTGACCAAAACTAGCACCTAAACCTTACCAAAATGCTAATAAAATTCAGCCATCCCCCCTTAGCCCCAAAAACCGTCAAAATGCATAGCCAATTGGTCAAAAGTTTGGCCAACCAAACTTTCCAAAACATCACCCATGGAAAAAGCCTTATCTCCCCTTACATGCCATTTTCATTTGACTCCTTCCCCTAACTTCAATCTTGCCTTTTTCTCTTAGCCATCTTGCCATAAAAATAAAAGTCCAACTTACCATAAAATCATGCTTGCCCGACACTATAAGGAAGGAAAGCAAAAATAAAAATCACACATGCACTCAAAGGGATTCAAACCTCTTCCGTCAAGGTAATACATGTGGCTCCATAACCTCTTTACTAATAGCTCACTTATGCTAGCTATTTACCACTTTATTACCTTAAGCTTTAAGGTCACTTACTCCATTTCCTTAAAGTACTAAATGCCAAAAATTTTACTAAACCCAAATAAATCCCAAGCCTTCTCAGGACTACCTAAACACACACATTGGATAGTAAACTAGCTGAGCACCAAAATAAGGCAACATATAAAATTTCAAATTTTAGGATGTTACAATTCTACCTCCCTGAAAGAAAATTTCATCCTTGAAATTTACCTGATTAAAAAAGATGAGGATATTGTTGTCGAATAGTCTCCTCAGGCTCCCATATAGCTTCCACCGCTCCGTGATTACGCCATAGAACCTTGACTAACGGCACAGTCTTCCTTCTCAGTACCTTAACGTCCCGATCTAGAATTTGTACTGGTTCCTCCTCGAACGACAAATTAGGTCTTATCTCAATTTCCTCTGCTGTTACTATATGATATGGATCCAATCGGTAACGCCTTAACATTGAGACATGGAAAACACTATGTGCCTGACTCAACTCCAGAGGTAACTCAAGCTGATAAGCCACTGGACCTACACGCTTCAACACACAGTACGGTCTGATGAGCCTAGGGCTCAACTTGCCCTTCCTTCCAAATCTGAAGATTTTCTTCCAAGGTGAGACCTTTAGAAAGACTTGATCTCCCACCGTAAACTCAATATCCTTACGCTTCAGATCCGCATAAGATTTTTGCCTATCCGAAGCTTCCTTTAACCATGCCCGAATTACCTTTACTTTTTCCTCCGTCTCCGATATCAGCTCAGGACCCAGTCGCTCCCCCAATTCAGTCCAACAAGTAGGAATACTGCACCTACGACCATAAAACGCCTCGTAGGGTGCCATCTGGATGCTGGATTGATAGCTATTGTTATAAGCAAATTCTGCCAAAGGTAGGAAATCTTCCCAACTACCCCTGAAGTCAATCACACAGCCCCTTAACATGTCTTCCAGAATCTGGATTACTCTCCCCGACTAACCATCTGACTGAGGGTGAAATGTCATGCTAAAATTAAGCTTGGTTCCTAAAGCTTCATGTAAGGCTTTCCAAAATCGTAATGTAAACCTAGGGTCCCTGTCCGATATAATAAACACTCGTACCCTATGCAACATCACGATCTCCGCTACATACAACTTGGCTAACTTCTGCAATGAGTAATCTGTACGAATAGGTAAAAAATGGGCAGTCTTAGTCAACCGATCCACTATTACCCAAATGGAATCTTTCTTAGTAGGTGATAAAGGTAACCCACTAACAATGTCCATCATTATCCATTCCTATTTCCACAAGGGAATCTTCACCGGTTGCAGCAATCCTGATGGCAATTGATGTTTCGTCTTCACTTGCTGACATGTCAAGCACTTACTCACATATTTAGTAACTTCCTATTTTAACCCTGGCCACCAATACTGCTCAAGGAGGTCTCGATACATTTTATTTTCCCCGGGGTGCATAGCATAAGGGCTACTATGCACCTCTCGTAGGATCATTTGTCTCAATTCTGAATCATTGGGCATACAAATTCTTCCGCGGAAACACAATACTCCATCATTATTCATTCCGAAATCCCCTTTCACACCACTTTCCACTTGCTGAAGTAAAGAACCCAACTTTTCATTGATAACTTCTTTTCCTTAATCTGACCTAACCACAAAGGCTTCACCTAAAGTTCCACTAGCAGACTACCATATTCATACAAGCTGAGATGAGAAAACATCGCTCTCAAATCTGATATCACCTTACGACTCAACGTGTCTGCCACTACGTTAGCCTTTCTAGGGTGATACTCGATTGAGAAGTCATAATCCTTCAATAGCTCTATCCAGCTCCACTATCTTAAATTTAACTCCTTTTGTGTAAGGAGATACTTTAGACTCTTATGGTCTATATAAATGATCGACTTCTCACCGTAAAGGTAGTGTCTCCAAATCTTCAAAGCAAACACCATTGTAGCCAACTCTAGATCATGAGTGGGATAATTCACCTCGTGCGGTCTCAACTAACGAGATGCATATGCCACCGATTTTCCACCTTACATCAACACACATCCCAAGCCTATGTGTGATGCATCGCAGTAAACAATAAAGTCTTTTTCAGCCTCAGGTTGAATCAATACTGGCGCTTCCGTCAAAATCTTCTTCAATCTCTCAAAACTTTCTTGTTACCGATCTGACCACACAAATGGTTCTCCCTTGCGCAACAGTTTAGTTAGGGGTGCAGCAATCAACGAAAACCCCTCAACAAAATGCCGATAATAACCAGCCAACCCTAAGAAACTCTGAATTTTGACCACTAACTTCAGTAGTTTCCAATCCAACACAGTCTCTACTTTTCGAGGATCAACTCTAATTCCTTCGGCCAACACAACATGCCCCAAGAGGGTCACTTCCTTCAGCCAAAATTCACACTTACTGAATTTGGCATAAAGTTGCTTTTCCACAATATTTGCAATACTATCCGTAGATGTGAATCATGCTCTTCTTCATTCTTTGAGTATACCAAGATGTCATCTATGAACACCACCACAAACCAGTCTAAATAGGGTTGGAAGACCCGGTTCATCATGTCCATAAATGCAGCTGGTGTATTTGTCAACCCAAACGACATCACCAAGAACTCATAGTGTCCATAGCGAGTTCGAAACGCTGTCTTTGAATATCCGCCTCCTTGACCTTAAGTTGGTGATAACCCGATCTCAAATCTATTTTCAAGAAAATTGAAGCTCCTCACAGTTGGTCGAACAGGTCATCGATTCTCGACAACAGATACCTATTCTTGATTGTCAACTTATTCAACTGCCTATAATCGATGCACATACGCATCGACCCATCCTTCTTCTTGATGAACAAGACCGATGCTCCCTACGGTGACACACTCGGTCGTATGAAACCCCGATCCAACAACTCCTGAATTTGAGCTTTAAGCTCCACCAATTCTTTCGGCACCATTCTATATGGAGCAATGGACACCGGAGCCGTTCCTAGCAATAATTCAATGCTAAACTCTACCTCCCGATCCGGAGGCAATCCAAGAAGTTCTTCAGAAAAGACTTCTGAAAACTCCTTCACTTATCTAACACCTTCTACTGACACTTCCTTGGCATCCAACACGCTAATGAAGGCTAGGAATGCTCTACACCCTTTTCATACCAACTTTTTTACCTTTAAAGCAGATACCACATCCGATAGATAATTTCTCCTTTCACTTATCATCACGACTTCTTTATCTTCTGAAGTTCTTATTGTCATCCGCTTTGCAGCACAATCCAAGTTCGCACGGTGTTTCACCAACCAGTCCATGCCTAAAATAAGGTCAAACTCACCGAAAGATAGTTCCATCAAGTCCGCCAAAAATGTTTCTCCTTGAACTTCTAAGGGTACATCTCTAAACAATTTATTCACTAACACAGATTGTCCTAAAGGACTAATTACCGTCATCTCCCTAGCAGTAATCTCAAATCTAATGTTCAAATTTCCAGATATAGCACTAGTAACATATGAATGGGTGGATCCGATATCTATCAAAGCAGTAACTGGCACATCAGATATGAAGAACGTACCAGTTATCACATCAAGTGCATTGCCATCCTTTCGGCATCTGACCGCATAAACCAGCCCTGGCTGCCTCATCCCTGCGTTACCACCAAAACCAGTACCTCTACCCGGTACACCCTGACCTCGTCCTCCTCCATTACCACCTCGACCTGGCCCACGGCCTCTCGGTGGCTGCTGAGCATCTCTAGCTGGTTGTGCTTCATAGTTACGAGCTTCTTGAGTCGAAGCAGTCCGTCGAGGATAATTTTTATGCTGATGGTCCTTAGAACCACATTTGAAACAACCACCGATTCTCTTCCAGCATTCACCAGGGTGTCGTCTTCCAACGTCAGCACATGGTTGTATTTGATTGGTAGTAGCAGGTGTTCTAGTTTAAGCTGGCTCATCATTCCTGGGCCTCTTTTGGAACCTTTTAGTAGAACCCGAGTACTTAAAGTCCCTCTTACTCTTGCCTCTATCTTTTTCTCGGTTTCACCGCTCTGAGTGCTTAGCCTCTTTGGCTATCTTCGCTCTCTCTACCAGTGTGGAAAGATTCTTTTTTTGCTGTGGGGCTATCAATACTCGCAACTCATCACTTAACCCATCCTCAAAATGCACGCAGCGTCCGTAGTCAGTTGGTACAATACCTCAGGCATAACGACTCAGATGCAGGAATTTCATTTCGTAGGCTGCCACGGTCTTACTTTCTTGAACCAAATTAAGGAATTCCTTCCTTCGAGAGTCCACATAGCTAGCCCCAACATACTTTTCTTGAAATGATGTTTTAAAGAAATCCCAAGTAACGCGATCTGCCTGAACGCCCTCCCGAATAGTAAGCCACCATTGATATGCCTTATCTCTCAACAAGGACACAGCTCCTCTCACTTTCTGCTCGGTGGTGTACTCTAAATCATCCATGATCCGTTCCACTGCCTCGAGCCAATATTCTACTCCATTTCGGGCTACACCCGAGACACTCCTAAAAACCTCAGCACCGCTTGATCTAAGTCATTTCGAAATTGATCCACGAGCTACTGGCCCAGTTCTAGCCCCAACAACCCTTTCTAAGACTCGTAACATTGCTTGAGATAGGCAATGTCCTCCCTCATATGGTTGTGTGATCCAGTCTCAGTCCCGGGTGATGTAGGGGCGTCCATTTCTAGCATATGACACGGCACTTCAGACGCAACCCTAGCACCTCGGCCTCTACCACGTCCACATCCTCTAGCACTCATATTTGGTAGTTCAATTTAATCTAATTAAAAGTCTTATGAATCAGTATACTATTTCGATATTTATTAAACAATATCTTATGAGGTATAAGAAGTAAAGTCATTTTCATAAACGCGTCCTATAGTCTTAATCTCTATAGTTTCCACATTTAAAACTAGAAGTTCTAGAGTGTTCCTATAGTCATATCAAAACAATTATAATCATACAATAATATACTTACTTGACTTGGTGCCGGATACCCGTAGTGCCATACTTCCTTTTTGAAACAATGCATTTTAACTTTACAATTCAAAACAACTTTGGAAAACGTTTTTGAACCCAAACCACAGTCGAGTTTTGAACCTGGCTCTGATACCATAAAATATAATATCCCAAACCCGACCTATGCGTTAAGGCCAGTTTTGACATGCCACACAAAATAAATATACTTTGATTCCTTTTTAAGTAAAATCGATTTTAAAGTTTTGAGGAAGTCTTTATCGAGTAAAAGATTTGAATAATAAATCGACAATTTGAGATGTAAATCTTATAAATCGAAATTTGGAAATATCGTTTAACAGTTCGAAAAAAACCTTAAAAGAAATTAAAGATATTTTTCAGAAAGAATTGATGAAAACTTAAGAATAATTTCCGAGTTACAATTATGAAAATTTTTATAAAATCCTTTTATATACTCATTTGGAATAAAACATTTATTTAAGTTTTAGAAAAAAATATAATCCCAATTTGAAATACTTAAAGCGCTTTATAATTTCATCAAACAATAACCAAATCAAAAAAATTTATCAAGAGGACTTATTACAAACCTTAATTCAAAATAACAAAATAATTAAAAGTATTAAAAGAAATCCAAATTTCCAAATTTAACTGTTTTTAAGTGGCCTCCACCTTGCCACTAGACTACAAGCTCTTCTTGTGTCATTAAACAAGCATTATTATTAATAAAGCCTAAGTGCCAGTGTCCAGGTTCATTTAAGGGGAAAAATTTTTTTTTGCAAGAGCCAAGACTTGAACTCAGGCTTCTCACATACCCTCATACACACCCAAATTACTTAGCCATTAAAACAAACAAGCAATTTGTGTAAGAACATGCAAAATTAAAGACCCTATATTTTTGGGGCGTTACAACAACTTCCAAAAAGATACCAAAATAGGTGGCCGATCCCGGATCTGAGCTAGCTTTAATAACTCTGTAAAACAGAGAAACACTTCACACAGTAAGCTTTAAAGCTTAGTAATTTCATAATATAACACATTTAACTAAACAATTCAAATTCAATATAAAAATTTAACTCTCACTTGGTTCAAATCACATCAATACTCAATCTCACCCATAGCTAATACTCACATTCATACCACATCTATAGATTCAAGTACAAGCATTTTTAATGCTACTCAATCCATCCTTTTTTCATCATTCATTCACACATTCAACCATTTATCTCATACACAATATCATCAACCACATAAGTTTCGTACATACTTGTACCATCACATATTTATCTATCACATTTGCCACTCAATGCTCAATGCCATAATTTGTTCGATCCTCTTTGAACGTTCGATGAACTCGCACACTCAGTGCCATTTAATTAGCCGAAGCTACAATAGTATAGCACACTTAGTGCCATCACATTAAACCGAAGATGTCTCAGATTCTCACACACAGTGCCAACTAACATAGTCGATGCATTCCTTTATCTCGCACACTTAGTGCAATTCATCGCAATAACTATTCTATTTACGCACACTTAGTGCCACATATCTTCGAACTCACAATTCTCATTACTAACTCAACAATCACATTTCCATTCATTTCATAATAGGTGAACATTGTTTAAACAATTCGTATTATACACGAACTTACCTCGGACGTAAAAATAATGACACTAGTCTATCAATCGAGCATTTTATTCTTGCCTCGATCTAAGTCTGAATTTCACCTTTCTTGATCTATATAATATCAAATTTAACTTATTCAATCACATTTTCATCCAAAACAATCCACAACACATAATTAAAGCATTTTACACTTTAGCCATAATTCCACATTTTAACATTTTAGTCCTTATTTCACAATTACACAAAATACACATAATTTACTCACACCAAAGCTTGCCCTGAATTTCACACTAGTCCCTAGTGGCCCATATCTTTCATTTATTTCACATTTTAACCCTTCAAAGTTTTATTTTCACAAATTAGCCCTTAATAACCAATTTCATCAAAAATTCCAAATACAAAATATGTTTATCATCCATCAAGCTTTCATATTTCACCAACTATCAACACAAATCTCACATGTTGAACATTGGCATAATTCAAAATCATCATTAATTTCATAAATTCAAGCATGGGTTTTATAGAACACAAAGCAATGATCACAAAAACATAAAAATCATCAAAAACTGAGCTCGAAACATACCTCAATCAAGATCAAAAGTGCCAAATATCCAAAGCTCAATAACCCTATTTTCTTTTCTAATTTTCGGTAAGAAGATGATGAATAATGGCTTTCATTTCATTTATTTTAATTTTATTAACTTATATTTCAATTTACTAAATTAACCTTGGTTAAAACATTATAAACTCACATATTTTAAGTCTATTACCATCCACTAACCTTAATAGTGGCCTAATATCATTTTAAGGACTTTACAATTAATAAATCATAGCAATTAAAGTACTTTAACACATAGCATGTTACTTTTTCATTTTAAGCGATTTAGTCCTTTCTTCAAATTAAGCACTCAAACGCCAAAATTATTTCATGAAATTTTCACCCATACATATTCACATGATGTAAACACCAGAAATAATATTAAATCATTTATCCAACCTCAAATTTGTGGTTTTGAAACTACTATTTTGACTAAGGTCTAAACCAGGCTATTACAATCTTGGTTGTTTAATAAACAACTTTTGTGAAAGGATTTTTCATGAAAACACCTAAACGGTCCATTTTGTAAAAGTTATGAAATGGGTAGTAAATGCATGAAATAATTAGTATTGTGAGTTGTTATAAGCTTCAAATAGATTCAGCTAGGCTTGTTTAATGAGAAAATTTCATGAAAATCATTTTACGAGTCTAAGGGAAAAATTATAATTATGTGAAAGTCTAAGAGCAAAAGGTAATTTTTGCCAAACTAAGAATTTTGGAATGTCTTGAATTATTTAGTGATTAAATAAGTGAATTTTTCATTAGAGATCAAGAAAAATAGATTTCGGACCTTGATAGAGGGAAAACCAAGCTAGTAGATTAATTCAATCTAGTCGCTCACTTTTTGTATACCGAGGTAAGTTGTACGTAGATAATACAATGTTATTGATATTATGTGCTAAAGAATTGATATTTCCTAAATGTTTAATTATTGCTATGAATATACACGACAAAATTTGATGTGGTATACTCCCAGTTGAACCTTAAGAATAGATTGGATATCCAAGCCATGACATTCGAGTGATATGTGCGCTAGTGTAAAGACCATGTCTGGGACGTGGCATCGGCATTGATATGTTGCTAGTGTAAGACCATATCTGAGACATGGCGTCTGCATTGATACGAGAGCTAGTGTAAGACCATGTTTGGGACATGGCATCAGCCTCGATATTTGAGCTAGTGTAAGACCATTTCTAGGACATGGCATCGGTATTGTACCCTCTTGTGTTTGGCTTGTAGGGTATCCTTTGGTATTCTAACTAGTTCAAAGGGTAATTTTAAGCTTGTTCCAAAAGTGAGAAAAGTTACGACTATGTTGTAAGTGATACAGGTGCCTACATGAAATTCATGAGAAATGAGCTCGAATTATGTTGTATGATTAGTAAGGATGAGAATGAGTAATTTATGCCTCTAATTATATGAGAATTATGTGCAAGTTTATAATATGTTATGAGTATGATAATGCATGGTAATTGTCGTTAATTATTTACTTGTGATTTACTAAGCTTTATGCTTACTCCCTCTCTTTTCATTTTCTTATAGTGCCACCAAGTTAGCTCGGGGATCAACAGAAGTCGAAGGCATTGATCACACTATCAATTGAAGCATTTGGTATAGTTAGATTTACCATTTTAAGTATGGCATGTATAGGTACTTAGTCTTTTGTCAAGTGTCATATTGTTATGGCCAAAGGTGTTGGCTTATTTTCAAAAATTGATTCATTTTGTATAGGGCCATGGGTGATGGCTAATATTTGTCGATATTATATGCAAATGATGATGTTTTTCATGAATGTGCAAGTTACATGGTTGAGTAATTGATATATTAATGCATGAATGAGTAGGTTATTTGATGTGGTTTAAGATAGTACAAGTAAGGGTGGCAGAAAAGAGCGTAGCAAATAGCCTTGTTTTTTGTCCACATGGGTAGACACATGAGCGTGTGTCTAGGCTGTGTGCAACACATGGTCTGCCCCATGGGTGTGTAGTCTGGCCGTGTGTCCCCCTGCACCCTAAGTTGGCAAAATAGAATGCCCAGAAGTAACCACACGGGCTGAGACACGGTCATGTGTCTCGACTGTGTGGATGACACGGCCATAACACATGGGCGTGTGCCCATCCCGTGTGAATTCTACACTTGATTTTAGGAATTTAATACATCACACGACATAAGGACATGGGTGTGTCCCTTGGCTGTATGACCTTATTGGGTTGATGATGTCAGAAACAGAATGTTAAGGTTTTTACACACAGGCGGAAACACGGGTGTGTTATGGCTGTGTGAGGAACATGGGCCATATACACGGGTGTGTTCTAGGCTGTGTGAAAACCCCTATAGGTCCAAGTTGAAAATAAATCCATACGACTAGGGACATGGGCATGTGTGACCACATGGTCTGTCCACATGGGCGTGTTCCTTGCCACATGGGCATGTGCCCCTGTTTTTAGTAAAATTTTCCAAAGTTTTCTAAAGAACTCAGTTTGGTTTTGAACCGTTTCCAAAGTGTGTTTTGGGCCTCATAGGTCTATATTAGGGACTTAAAGGCAAAGTTTTAAAAGTTTTAAAATTGAATGAAATTTTATGTCTCGAAAATGTATGTTTGCATGTGTTTAAGATAGGTAATGCCTCATACCCTATCCCGGTGTTGGATATAGGTAAGGGGTGTTACATTTAGTGGTATCAGAGTTATGGTTTAGTCTATTCTTGGACTAACCTAGTATATGTACGAGTCTATCTATACATACAATAAATGAATTATGATAGTATGATGACTCCTGACAATTTAAAATGTGTTTTAAATAGTAAATGGATCCCAATGGAGCAGTGGCAGATGATGTAGAAAGTAATATGCCGACTCCCGCAGAAGGAACTTCGACAGTCAAAAGTGGGCTGTGACACTGAGTCAGGGCGAAAGGGCTAGAGAAGCCTTCCTCCATATGATGAATGCCTGGTATTCATATTTTTTTTCATGCAAACCTGAATGCGCCACCACCTCCACCCCCTCTAATCCCTCAGACTGCCCCTGCAGTTCCCCAAGTAATGGAAATAATTAAAAGGAAAAACCTCCAGTAGACAGAATTCGAAAGTAAGGGGCCGAGGAATTTCAAGCGAATATAGATGATGACCCAGAGAGAGCAGAATTCTGTTCTCAAAAGGAACTAAATCTTTGCCAATTAAGATGGATAGAGCTCATAAGAGATTACGAATTGGTGATCGACTATCACCCAGGGAAGATGAACGTGGTTATTGATGCTTTGAGTAGGAAGTCATTGTTTGCCTTGAGGGCTATGAACACTCAGTTGTTAGTAACCGACAATGGTTTAATTTTAGTCGAGTTAAGAGTGAAACCAATGTTTTTGCAAGAGATTCGCAAAGCTCAGAAAGGTAATAAAGGGCTACAAGCCAAGAAAACTTAGTGCGAGATGGGTATTGAATCAGATTTTTGGATTGGTACCGACGGTTATTTGATGTTCTGAGAGAGGATTTGTGTACCTAAGAATGAGGAGCTTATTAAGAAGATTTTGCAAGAGGCCCATAAAAGTTGTATGTCTATCCATTCGGTAGTGTGAAAATGTATAATGACTTGAAGAAAATATATTGGTGGTTGGGAATGAAAAGAAACATCTCAGAGTTTGTCTCTAAGTGTTTTATTTGTTAGCAAGTGAAAGCTGAACACCAAGTACCTTCGGGTTTACTTCAGCTGTGATGATTCCCGAGTAGAAATAGGATCGTATTACCATGGATTTTGTGTCTGGATTACCGTTGACACCAAAGAAGAAAGATGTATGGATTGTGGTTGATAGACTAACTAAGTCGGCTTATTTTATAACTATGCGTACCGATTATCCACTTGAGAAATTGGTCGATTTGTATGTTTCTTAAATTGTAAGATTCACAGAGTGCCCTTGTCGATTATTTGGATAGTGATTAGAGGTTTACCTCGCAATTTTGGAAAATGGTAAAAGAAGCTTTAGGGACAAAGTTGAATTTTAGCACAACTTTTCATCCACAAACCGACAATCAGTCAGAGAGAGTAATTTAGATTCTTGAAGATTTGTTGCGGTGTTGTGTTCTTGTGTTTCAAGGCAGTTGGGAAAGGTACTTACCGCTGGTAAAGTTTGCCTACAATAATAGTTATCAGTTGAGTTTGAAAATGGCGCCTTATGAGGCTTTGTATGGGCGTTAGTGCCGAACACCCTTGTATTGGACCTAACTCAGAGAAAATTAGATTCACGGGGTTGACTTAGTAAGAGAAATCGAAGAGAAGGTAAAAGTAATTCATGACTGTTTGAAGGCTGCTTTGGATAGACAGAAATCCTACGTGAGCTTGAAATGGAAAGAGATTGAGTTTCAAGTCAGTGATAAGGTATTTTTGAAAGTATCCCTGTGGAAGAAAGTCCTCAGATTCGGTAGAAAGGGAAAATTAAGTCCACATTTTATTGGACCCTATGAGGTGATTGAGAGAATTGGACCAGTAGCTTATCGACTAGCCTTGCCATCCGAGCTAGAGAAGATCCACAATGTATTCCATGTGACTATGTTGCGCCGTTACTATTCTGACCCATCACATGTGATTTCACCAACAGAGGTTGAGATTTGTTTAGAAATGACCTATGGTGAAGAGCCGGTTAAGATTTTAGATCGAGAAGTTAAGCAATTGAGAAATAAAAGTATAGCACTCATGAAAGTACTATGGCATAGACATGGGATTGAAGAGGCCACATGGGAGCCCGAGGAAACTATGAGAGATCAATACCCAAACCTTTTCACTGGTAAGATTTTTGGGGACGAAAATCCCTAAGAGGGGGAGAATTGTAACAGTTGATTTTAGGGCTAATCGAAACAGCTGATTTTGAGACCACTAATTCGAGGCCTGAATAAATTATTTTTAATATTATTTTATGTGTTATAGCATGATTATATGAGTGCATGAAAATTTTAGTGGATTAATTTTAGTGATTGCATGCTTAATTTTTTAAAAATGACTAAATCGCATAAAGTACGAAAGTTTTGATCTACAAGCTAAAGGTGTCAGATAGCTATAAAACCTTAAATTAGAGGTCCTTAATGTTCAAATAGGCCCTTATGAGAGTGATGGTTGGCCATAGGAGACAAAGAAATTGAAAATTCAAAGGTTTGGTGACATTAGGTGACTTAATTGATAAAATAAAAGGAAGTTTTCATCTTTTTCATTCTCTCTTTCTTATCCATTGATTTTCACTCAAGAAAAGGGCCATCGAACCTTGAAAATTTTAGCAACCTTTAATCCTTGCAAGTAAGTCATCTTGATTGCATTTTTGATGATTTTTGTGTTTTTGAAACCAATATAGCCTAATCTAGCTAATGAGGGGACTATTTTGCAAAATGGTTAAAAGTGTAGGGTTTTCCCATGAGATCTTTAATGTTGTTTGCTGAATTTTTATGGAAGAAAATGAATCTTGGTTGTTTAATAAACACCTTTTGTGAAAGGATTTTTCATGAAAACACCTAAAAGGACCATTTTGTAAAAGTTATAAAATAGGTAGTAAATGCATGAAATAATTGGAATTGTGAGTAGATATAAGCTTAAAATAGATTTGACTAGGCTTGGTTAATAAAGAAATTTGATGAAAATCATTTTACGAGCCTAGAGGCTAAACCGTAATTATGTGAAAATATAAGGGCAAAACGATAATTTTTCCAAAGTAAGAATTTTGGAATGTCCTGAATTATATAGTGATTAAATAAGTTAATTTGTCATTATATATCAAGAAAAACAGAGTCTGAACCTAGACTGGGGGAAAACTAAGCTAGTAGATTAATTCAATCTAGTCGTTCACTTTTTGTATAATGAGGTAAGTTGTAAGTAAATAATAAAACGTTATTGATATTATGCGTTAAAAAATTGATATTGCCTAAATGTTTAATTATTTCTATGAATATGCATGAAGAATGTTGATGTGGTATACTCCCAGTTGAACCTTAGGAATAGATTGGATATCCAAGCCATGACATTCAAGTGATATGTGCGCTAGTGTAAGACCATGTCTGGGACATTGCATCGGTGTTGATATGCGTGCTAGTGTAAGATCATGTCTGGGACATTGCATCGGCCACATTATGAGAGCCAGTGTAAAACCATGTCTAGAACATGGCATCGGCATTGAGACGAGAGCTAGTGTAAGGCCATGTCTGAGACATGGCATCGGCCTCTATATGTGAGCCAATGTAAGATCATGTCTGGGACATGGCATCGGCATCGTACCCTTTTGTAACATCTTTAAATTGAGGTCTCTACATTTTTGCATGTTTGCATGTGTTAGTATGATTGCTGTGCTAGTTTAGGGTGTTTTGGGGTTCTGGCATGAGCTCGGGGTAGGTCTGAGTAATGGTAAAAATTTTTGTTTTGGGTACTTGAAAGGGGGAGCCAAGGGAGTTAGGTGACAAGAGGAATTGTTGGAGTGTTTTGACATAGGAACTCAATTGGAAGAGTGGCAAGGAGGCACGACTTGAGCACAAGGGGGATGACGCCACATGCAGGAAGGAGAGCCTAGGTTCGAGCAGCAGAATTCCCTTTCTACTTGTTATTTTTGACGCTAAGAGCAGGGAGGAATTTGGCTCAAAGTGGACTCTGATGGATGAGGTTGGAAGAGGTCAATAGCTTTGAATGTATGGATGAGAGGAATTCAAAGAGTTTGATGTATTCAAACTTGTTTGAATGGCGGGTTAAGAGGAATTCAAGGAGAGAAAGGGGGATTGATATGGGAGGTGGCTTGGCCGAATTTTGTAGTGGCTAGGAGAGCTTGGAGCATTCGGTTTTAGGTGGGTGGTTAGTGTGCCGAATTTCATTAGTAGTCTTAGGGGAGCATTTTTGGCAAGCTAGAGAAGGCAGTTAGCTATTTCTTTTCTTTTTTTTTTTTTTTGCAAAACCGAAAGACCCGTAGTATCCTTATTGCATTTTTGTTTCTCAAGTACCAAAATAGAAACCTTTTTCCCTAGCTATCTTCTCATTTGTTTTTCTTTTTCACTTCTTTCCTTCTTAAGTGCTTGGCAATCCACCTTGCCCACCACTCGTGATTCTATGATTCATTCTTTTGCCAAACCTTAAGAACCGAAATCTCATAAGCCATTCCTCCTTTTTATTTTTTCCACTTTCTATTCTTATTATTGTTAGCTGAACCCTTCTTAAAGCTTCATACCTAGCCGAAACCTCTGCTACTTTTCTCTTTTCTTTTCCAACACCTTGGCCGAATATCAACTGTTAGAGATCACTCTCTCTTCATCTTTTCTTTGCTTCGCGGTCAACCTCGATAAGTGGAGGTAAGTTCTTGGCACTTTGGCCGAATCTCTCTCATCTCTTATCCCTTCTCTCTATTGATTTTTATAGATGGAGAAGCCAAATTTCTTTGGCACTCATAAGTGTTCTTTTGGGTTTTGTGGCAGCAAAGCATCGTTGGTTATTCTTCCTTATTTTTCCAATCGATTTGCTAGTATTGTGGTAAGTGTCCCTGTCACCAATCATCTCTTATTTCATTATGTGTCAAAGGTAAGGATCTAATGTATGTGATGTTTGGCCGAATGCAGGGAGTGGTGACATCATCTTGTGGAGACTTTCGAGATTCGTTGAATGTGAGTCACGCTTAGAGCCTCAGGGGTCTGTCAATTTACGTCAGGGATTTAATTTCGGGCCTTGATTCCTTACAATTTGTTTCACTACTTTATTTCGGATAGTGCCTAAGATGTTATGGATTCGAAGGCTAACCAATCACTTGGTGAGGTTGGATCTGGAACCCCAGCCCCTAAGTTCAAGAAGAGGGCAGTGTCGGCTATTTGTGATTGGTCGCTGGTGTGGGCCAAAGATCGAACAAAGCGATGAGAGAGATCGCGATTGTGTCGATTAACGACAGTACCTACATAGAAAGTGTAGTTTTGCGATTAATCAGGTGTGTAACTCTTACACACTTCATTAGTTAATTTGCTAATTATGTTTATTATTAAAGCCGAAATAGATATTAAAATCGGTGTGTTACCCTTGCGGGTATGAGCGTGGACTCCGGGTAAGTCCCCTGTGGATTGGCTATCGATTTATGATGTTATACTATTTGATTATGCTATGCTATGAGATACTTGCATTACAAACATGTAATATGCCACGAAAATGTGTTCATGATGATGGGTATGTTGAGTGGAGGGGGGAGGATGATTTAGACTATCACTAGTGGTTTTGACCACACATGGATTATTGTGACTTGTCCCAGTGGTTTGATACCATAGTGGGTTGGCCCCACATGCTGGTTATGGGATTGTCATCAGTGGTTTTGACCACATGGTGGGCTGGCCCCACCATATGATTTGTGACTACGGTCACCAGTGGTTTTGACCACACTTATATGATTTGTGACTACGGTCACCAGTGGTTTGACCACCAGTGGTTTTGACCATACGGGGTAGACACAGGAGTTCGGTTGGTTAGGTTGGGTTTGCATGATTTGCATATTGACATATGAAATGTGTAAGTGCCTTATTCTTATCGGGATAGGAATTTATACACTAAGTCTCGGTGACTCACTCCTTCCCTTACATTTTGTAGATGAGGCATAGATCGCGGATGTGGAACCGGGGTGGACTCGAGGTGGCCATGCACTGTGTTTTCGGGTTTTATTTCAATTACTTTTTTGGGTTAATTTACTTTTAAATTTGGTTTTGGATTTGTAATAAAGCCGCTAAATTTTATTATTTTGGGTTTTTGATTATCTACTTTAAGTTTTATCATATTGTGCCTAAGTTAAATAACATAGCATGTTCTAATAACCTGTAAAATTAACGTTTTCAAAAATTGTACAACTTATCGAGTTTTTCAAACTTTACCATCGGGTAATACTAAACAAATGAAGTCAACAAACTAACTCAGAATTTCTCCAAACCAAGTTTTCATTATGTTTAGATATAAAATGGTTTTCAACTTTATTATGCTAAATTCGCTCGGGTTTTCATAATACCAAACGACTTTCCAAAACTAGAAACAACAAACGATCTTCTCAAGGGAGTTTTCTTTCAAACCCAAAATGACAGAAATGTTTTCAAGAACCATTTTCCACAAAAGTAAACCAGCAACTTATTTTCTACAAAATATTTTACACTATGTAACATATTGAATTCGGTCGTGGTGTGTTGACCAGGTTTGGGGTGTTACAACTTTGGTATCAGAGCCAGGTTCAAAAGCTCAGTATGGGCACGAGGTCCAAAAATGTTTCAAAAAAATGGGTTATGAAAGGTTTTTGTGGGAAAGGCACGTTTGGAAAAGCATGGCACCGAGTCTCCGGCACTGATCCGCCCAGGTAAGTACCCCTATTTGTGTTAATATGGTTGTAATGATGATGTTATGACTAGTAGTAATAGGAAGTTACTTTAGAGACTTAAACCGTAGGATTGTGTGAACTTACGAAAATAATCCCCGTATTAAACTATTCATAAGACTATGCTTTAATAACAGTGGAATAAGTCTAACGCATAAAATTGTTAAATTAGATCAATTCGTATCGGCAGTCATGAGTGCACGAGGGCGTGGGCGTAATATACATGTACGAGGTAGGGGTAGGACGACAGTGTCAAAATCGGTAGGGTCGGACATGGGTCGAGAATGAGGTACCACCGCCGCCAGCCAGGGCGCGAATTTTAGGATCGGGCGGCCGGTGATGACGTAGTGCCACAGCGGTGTGCGGAGTTCTAGAAAGAGTCATGGTGCGAGCATTGAACGGAGCTCAAAAATCTGTGTCTGAACGACTCCGGGCTAATGGTGTAGAGGTATTCAGAGGTGTATCTGGTGTGGCCCCTAGTACGACGGAATATTGGCTAGAGGTGACAGAACGTATCATGGATGACCTGGATTTTACGGCTGAAAAAAAGCTGAAGGGTATAATATCTCTTCTCCGAGATGAGTCATATCAGTGGTGGCTCATGGTTAGGGATGGAGCAATGGCATACGACATCACTTGGGATTTCTTTTGGGCACCCTATCAGAGGAAATAGTTGGGGCTAGTTACATCGATGTGCAGCGTAAGGCATTCTTGAATTTGGTTCAGGGAAATAAGTCAGTATCGGAGTATGAGGCAGAATTTCTTCGATTAAGTCGGTATGCAAGGGATATTGTGGGCATAAAAAATGAGTGTTGTGTTAGATTTGAGGATGGGTTGAGAGATGAGCTGTGGATATTGATTGCTGCACAGCAGGAGAGAGAATTTATAGCCTTAGTAGGGAAGGCCAAAGTTGCTGAGGAAGTGAAACTGTCAGTGAGACGGAATCAGGATAAGGGTTGGAATAAGAGGAATTTTGGGTCATCCGGGTTTACCGAGAATCGGTAGAAAAGGGCTAGATTTGGTGGACCGAATCAAACTGTGAGGCCTGCTGCTGCTACTACTCAGTGGTCGCCACGGTGTGCTCAGTGTGGGAAGTCTCAAACGGGGGAATGTTGGACAGGAAACAGAGGGTGTTTTGAGTGTGGGTCAATGGGACACCGAGTGAGGGATTGTCCGTAGAGGTCAGTTAGGTTTCAGTCTTGAAATCAGGGTCGTACACAGTCCAAGAGAGATGGTCAGCAAACACAGAGGGGTCACGGTTCGACCAGGGGAGGTAACGATTTTGGGCGAGGTTGCAGAGCACCGGGCAGAGGAGCTGGGAGCACAGAGGCAAGATAGCCTGGGTTGGTCTATGTAGCAAGGCGTCGAGAGGAAGGCGACGCATTGGACGTCATAACTGGTACGTTCTTAATTTTTGGACTGCCTTATACTGCTTTGATAGATGTTGGTTCGACGCACTTGTATGTTGCCAGTAGTATAGTGGAAACTATGAACTTAGACTTTAAGATTACTTCTAGGGAGATGACAGTAATAAGCCCTCTAGGTCACTCTGTAGAAGTAAATAAACTGTATAGAGGTGTACCCCTAGAACTTCAAGGGGTAGTGTTTTTGGCTGATCTGATGGAACTACCATTCGGGGAGTTTGATCTAATTCTCGGGATGGATTGGCTACTGAAGTACTAGGCCAGTTTGGATTGAGCAGCTAAGCGCATGGTTTTGAGGACAGTTGAAGGTGAAGAGGTGGTAATGATAGGTAGTAGAAGAGGTTATCTATCAATGTTGTGTCTGCTCTGAAGGCCGAAAAAATGGTGAGGAAGGGTTGTGAGGCGTTTATGGTGCATGTTTGTGCCTTAGAGGCCAAGGAATCAGTTGTGGGAATGTCTGAACGGTGAAGGAATTTACCGATGTATTCTTAGAGGAACTTTCGGGTTTATCACCGGATCGTAAAGTTGAGTTCGGTATAGACTTGTTACCCAGAGCCACGCCAGTGTCTATTGCCCCATATAGGATGGCACTGAAGGAATTGGTGGAATTGAAGGCACAGATTCAAGAATTGTTGGATCGAGGTTTCATCTGGCTGAGTGTATCACCTTGGAGAGCGCCTGTGCTCTTTGTTAAGAAGAAAGATGGTACAACGCTGATGTGTATAGACTACCGCCAACTGAATAAGTGGGCGATCAAGAACAATGTCCGTTACCCAGGATAGACGACTTGTTTGATCAGCTTAAGGGTGCATCAATTTTCTCTAAGATAGATCTTAGGTCGGGTATCATCAACTCAAAGTGAAGGAGGCTATCCATAAAATGACATTTCATACTCGTTATGGGCACTATGAGTTTTTGGTAATGCCGTTCGAGTTGACTAATGTGCCGGTAGCGTTCATGGACATGATGAATCAGGTGTTTCAGCCGTACTTGGACCGATTCATCGTGGTGTTTATAGACGACATTTTGGTATACTCAAAATCTGAGGAGGAACATGTCGTGCATCCATGGGTGGTTTAACAGATTCGAGGAGAAGCAATTATTCACAAAGTTTAGCAAATGCGAATTCTGGCTTAAGGAGGTAACTTTCTTGGGTCATGTGGTGTCAGCTGAGGAATTAGAGTGGATCCTCGGAAGATTGAGGTGGTGTTAGAATGGAAGCCACCTAAGTTGGTAGTAGAGATTCGGAGTTTTCTAGGTTTGGCTGGATATTACAGAAGATTCGTGGAAATGTTTTCTTTGATTGCAGCACCGTTAACTAGGTTGTTGCGGAAAAGGGTTCCATTTGTGTGGTCTGATAAGCAGCAGGAAAGTTTCGACAAGTTAAAGAAGATTCTGACAGAAACTCCGATTTTGATTCAGCCTGAAGCTGGGAAGGAATTCATGGTTTATTATGATGCATCGCATACTGGTTTGGGGTGTGTGCTGATGAAAGAGGGGAAGTAGTGGCATGTGCACCTCGGTAGTTGAGACCTCATGAAGGTAACTACCCGACGCATGATTTGGAATTGGCTGCAGTGGTCTTCGCCCTGAAGATTTGGAGGCATTACTTGTATAGGGAGAAGTTGATAGTCTACACGGATCACAAGAGTTTGAAGTATCTGTTGACACAGAAAAAATTGAATTTGAGGCAACATAGGTGGATTGAGTTGTTAAAAGACTACGACTGCTCGATTGAATACCATCCGGGTAAGGCTAATGTAGTGGCTGACACGTTGAGCCGTAAGTGGTAATGGATCTGAGAGCAATGTTTGCTCGTCTCACTCTGTATAACAACAGGAGTCTATTAGCAGAATTACAAGTAAAGCCAACGTGGGTGGATCAGGTTAAGGAGAGACAGTTAGTGGATGAGGTTTTGAGTGCTCGAAGGTTGCAAGTGCAGAATGGTGGTTTGGAGGGTTATAGGTTGAGCAGTGAGGGTGTGATGTGTTTTCAAGGGAAAGTGTGCATGCCGAAGGACGTTGAGTTGAGACAGCAAATTCTTCAGGAAGCTCATAGCAGCCCATACGCTATGCATCTTGGAGGTAGCAAGATGTATCGGATTTGCCGGAGCCTTCTGGGCGTGTTTGAAGAGAGAAGTAACAAAATTTGTGAGTAAGTGTCCGACATGCCAACAAGTCAAAGTGAGCATCGCCATCACAGTCTGTTAAACCGATAAAGATTTTGCAGTGGAAGTGGGAGAGGATTAGGATGGATTTTGTCACGGGGCTACCCCTTACGCCAATCAAAAAAGATTTAATATGGGTAATTGTAGGTCGTCTGACAAAAATTAGCTCATTTCATACCAGTTCGGATTGATTATTCACTCCAAAGCCAAAGGTTGGCTAAGTTGTATGTAGAGGAGATAGTATGGTTACATGGGGTGCTGGTGTCGATTATTTCAGATAGGAATCCCAGATTCACATCAACGTTCTGGAAAGCTTTTCATCAGGCATTGGGTACGAGGTTGGGTTTCAGCGCGACTTTTCATCCGCAGTCAGACGGACAGTCAGAGAGGGTAATTCAAATCTTAGAAAATATGTTAAGGGGCTGTGTTCTAGATTTCAGCAGTAGTTCGGAGGAATATCTATCATTGGCAGAGTTCGCGTATAACAACAGTTATCAAGTGAGTATCCAGATGGCACCATATCAGGCACTGTATGGATGGAAGTGTCGTACCCCTACGTGTTGGACAGAACTAGGTGAACGTCAGATGATGGGTTCGGAGATGGTTGCTGAAACAGAGGATAAGGTTAAGGTGATTCGGGCTCATCTGAAGGAAGCTTTGTACAGGCAGAAGTCATAGACCGACCTCAAACGTAGGGATATAGAGTATGCAGTGGGTGACAAGGTCTTTCTGAAGGTATCGCCGTGGAAGAAAGTGTTGAGATTTGGTCGGAAGGGCAAGCTAAGCCCTAGGTTTCTTGGGCCGTATACGGTGTTGAAGCGAGTGGGACCAGTAGCTTACCAGCTCGAGTTACCGTCGGAGTTGAGTTAGATTCATGATGTATTCCATGTCTCCATGCTTAGGCGCTATCGATCAGATCCGTCGCATATTGTGTCAGCGGAAGAGATCGAGGTGAGCCCAGATTTGACAATGAAAGAGGAACCAGCGCAGATTCTAGATCGGGATGTTAAGGTTTTGCGTAAGAAGTTGGTTCCACTAGTAAAGGTATTATGGTGGAACCATGGTACGGAAGAAGCCACGTGGGAACCAGAGGATGTGATGCGGCAGCAATACCCTCAACTCTTTTGACCAGGTAATTTCGAGGCCGAAATTATTTTTAAGGGGGGTAGAACTGTAACATCCTTAAATCAGGGTGTCTGCATTCTTGCATATTTTCATGTGTTAGTATGATTGTTGTGCTAGTTTAGGGTGTTTTAGGGTTCCGGCATGAGCTCGGGGTAGGTTTGAGTCATGGTAAAAATTTTTGTTTTGGGTACTTGGAAGGGGGAGCCAAGGGAGTTAGGTGCTAAGAGGAATTGTTAGAGTGTTTTGACACAGGAAATCAATTGGAAGAGTGGCAAGGAGGCACCACTTGAGCACAAGGGGGATGACGTCACATGCAGGAAGGAGAGCCTAGGTTCGAGCAGCAGAATTCCCTTTCTGCTTGTTGTTTTTGATGCCAAGAGCAGGGAGGAATTCGGCTCAAAGTGGACTTTGATGGATGAGGTTGGAAGAGGTCAACAGCTTTGAATGTATGGATGAGAGGAATTCAAGGAGTTTGATATGTTCAAACTTGTTTGAATGGTGGGTTAAGTGGAATTCAAGAGAGAAAGTGGGAACTGATATGGGAGGTGGCTTGGCCGAATTTTGTAGTGGCTAGGAGAGCTTGGAGCATTCGATTTTAGGTAGGTGGTTGGTGTGCCGAATTTCATTAGTAGTCTTAGGGGAGCATTTTCGGCAAGTTAGAGAAGGCAGTTAGCTATTTCATTTCTTTTTTTTTTGGCAAAACCGAAAGACCCGTAGTATCTTTGTTACGTTTTTGTTTCTCATGTACCAAAATTGAAACCTTTTTCCTAGCTCTCTTCTCATTTGTTTTTCTTTTTCACTTCTTTGCTTCTTAAGTGCTTGGTCGAATCCACCTTGCCCACCACTCAGCAGTTGTGATTCATTCTTTTGCCAAACCTTAAGAACCGAAATCTCATAAGCCATTCCTCCTCTTCATTTTTTCCACTTTCTATTCTTATTGTTGTTAGCTGAACCCTTCTTGAAGTTTCATACCTAGCTGAAACCTCTGCTACTTTTCTCTTTTCTTTTCCAACACCTTGGCCGAATATCAACTGTTAAAGATCACTCTCTCTTCATCTTTTCTTTGCTTCGCGGGTCAACCTCGGTAAGTGGAGGTAAGTTCTTGGTACTTTGGTCGAGTCTCTCTCATCTCTTATGCCTTTTCTCTATCGATTTCTATATATGGAAAAGCCAAATTTCTTTGGCACTCATAAGTGTTCTTTTGGGTTTTGTGGCAGTAGAGCGTCGTTGGTTATTGTTCCTTATTTTTCCAATCGGTTTGCTAGTATTTGTGGTAAGTGTCCCTATCGCAATCATCTTTTATTTCGTTATGTGTCGAAGGTAGGGATCTAGTGTATGTGATGTTTGGCCGAATGTCGGGGGTGGTGATGTCATCTTGTGGAGACTTCCGAGATTCGTCAATTGTGAGTCACGCTTAGAGCCTCGGAGTTCTGTCAATTTAGGTAAGGGATTTAATTTCGGGTCTTGATTCCTTACAATCTGTTTCACTGCTTTGTTTCGGATAGTGACTAAGGTGTTATGGACTCGAAGGCTAATCAATCGCTTGGTGGGGTTGGATCTGGAACCCCAGCCCCTAAGTTCAAGAAGAGGGTAGTGTTGTAACATCCTGAAATTGGGCCTAGTAGGATTGAGCCTAATGGGCCTTAGGCGTAGTAGGGTTTAAAATTTTTTGGAGAATAGGAGATCGACTTAAGTGCAAGTTGGACCTTTTAGATAAGTGATTTTGGAAGGTTAGGGGCTTCTATGAAGTCTCGGGATCAAATATTAGCTTTGGGGAAATTTTGGTTTTAGGTGAAAAAAACCCTGAAAGTTAGCAGGTAGGCCTTAAGAATAAAATGTGGAGGAAAATGACACAAGTGGAGTGTGTGGTGTAGTGGCAAAGTGACGCCACTTAAGGACAAGGGAATGACGCCACAAGGAAGGAAGGAGGTCCAAGGTTCTAGTTGTAGCGTTTGCATTCCTTTTAGATTATTTTTATTAATTGAATTTAGACCTTGGCCATAGGGTTATATTGCGCATGGTTTAAGACACAAGGAGCTAGTTGGTAAGGTGGCTAGCAGCGTGGATTATGTTATAAGGGAGCCTGGGTTCGAATCTCATGAGAAGCAAGGGAGTATTTATTTTGCGATTGGATGGTAAGAGTTTCAGTTGAATTTAAACTCTCTTGTCGGAGGATCCCACATCTGAAAGATACAATGAATGAAGGTGAAGAGCTAGCTATATAAAGAGCATGCCAGAGAAGGGTTAACATACCTTGGTGGGCGTTGGGCACAAGAGTGGTCGCAGCTGTGATTTAACACCGAGTCCTATCGTGTGTAACTCTCTACTCTAGTTGTAGAAGCGACAAATGCCGAAATGCCATTACGACAATAGTAGCCACACGAGCGCGTGCGAAAGACGCGGGGGCTTCACGCGATAGTTGAGGCCATCGAGTATTCTTGTGGGTTAAAATGCTTGGGCCGCGATGGGCCAAAGTGGGCCCAATGGGCCCGTGGGCCTAATTGGAATAAATTGTATGATGATATAGTATATAGTGAACTAGACTAGGTGGAACCTATATACGTGGCTAGATTTGTGTTAGGTGGGCCACACGAGCGTGTGGGCCTGAATGGGCCGAAATCGGGTTTTAGGCCCATAGGCTAAATGACGATTTAAATGGTAGCCGAGTCACTCAGATAACATTAGACCTTCGAGAGGGCCATTGCAGTGCAAAATTATGAAAATACCCTGAAAATACCCTTGGTGGGTAAATTACAAAATACCCTTGGTGGGTAAATTACTACCCTTGGTGGGTAAATTACAAAATACCCTTGGTGGGTAAATTACGAAAATACCCTTGGTAGGTAAATTAAAAAATACCCTTGGTGGGTAAAATTACGATTATACCCTTAGAGGTTGATTTGCATGATTATGTTGTTTTATGTCTATCTCGATTATGATGGGAATTCATGTTATACTTATATTTGATATATGTCTAGAATACGTGACATAACGCATACACGTAATTATTATGTCATATTGCATGGGTATGATGAGAGGAGGGGAAGATTGATATCTGTGACTTTGGGTCACCAGTGGTTTGGCACCACCAAAGGGTTTGGTACCACATATGTTATTCGTGACTTTGGGTCATCGAGGTTTGGCACCTCATGCGACTCGTCCCAGTTGGCTTAGCAACACAATGGGTTGGCCCCACAGCTTGATATTACGGATCGTCGCCAATGATTTGGTATCACACGGGGTTGGCCCCACAGATGGATTATTCGTGACTTTGGGTCACCAAAGGGTTTGGCACCACAATATTAGATATCGTGACTTTGGGTCACCGTGGGTTTGGCACCACCAATGGTTTGGTACCACACGGTAGAATCGGGAGTTTTGATGGTTAGGTTTTGGGTTGCATGACATGCATATTTTCATATGAAATTGTGCAAGGGTTTAACACACGTTGGATGGGGATTTACACACCGAGTCTCGATGACTCACCCTTAGTTAAATTTTGCGTAATCATTAGATCGTGGATTTGGGAGTCGAGGTGGACTCGTGGGGCCATACATATGTTTACTCGTAAATTCATTTCTTTTATTTGGACTTATTTTATTTGGGTTTTATTATGTAATAAGGCCTTGGTATTTTATTTGGTTTTAGCGTTTAAATTGGTTACCGCTATTATTAAATGTTTAATGCCGGATTTTTCTAACATATTAATAAACCGTTTCTTATTCAAAATTACTTCAACTCAATTTTCACAACAAATACAATTTTTACAAACTAATAACAACTTTGTAAAATAGGCATTAAATGAATCAGGTTTTACATACAAACCACGAAACGTGGAGTTTCAAAAAGAATACGAACTTTTTAACGAACGTACAATTTTTAAACATTCCTTTCATGTGACATGCCAGATCCGATCGTAACGTTTAGGCCGGGTTTGGGGTGTTACAAGTGTCGACTGTTCATGATTGGCCGCTTGGGTATGGGCCGGCATTAGAGCAAAGTAGTAGACATATAGCAGTTGTGTCGATTAATGACAGTACCGACGTAGAAAGTGTAGTTTTGCGAGTAATCAGGTGTGTAACTCTTACACACTTCATTAGTTAATTTGCTAATTATGTTTATTATTAAAGCCGAAATAGCTATTGAAATTGGTGTGTTACCCTTGCGGGTATGAGCGTGGACTCCGGGTAAGTCCCCTGTGGATTGGCTATCAATTTATGATGTTATACTATTTGATTATGCTATGCTAATGTGTTCATGATGATGGGAATGTTGAGTGGAGGGGGGATGATTTATACTGTCACTAGTGGTTTTGACCACACATGGATTATTGTGACTAGTCCCAGTGGTTTGATACCACAGTGGGTTGGCCCGACATGTTGATTACGGGATTGTCATTAGTGGTTTTGACCACACGGTGGGCTAGCCCCACCATATGATTTGTGACTACGGTCACCAGTGGTTTTGACCACACTTATATGATTTGTGACTACGGTCACCAGTGGTTTGACCACCAGTGGTTTTCACCACACGGGGTAGACACAGGAGTTCGGTTGGTTAGGTTTGGTTTGCATGATTTGCATTTTGACATATGAAATGTGAAAGTGCCTTATTATTATCGGGATTAGAATTTATACACTGAGTCTCGGTGACTTACTCCTCCCCTTACATTTTGCAGATGAGGCATAGATCGCGGATGTGGAGCCGGGGTGGACTCGAGATGGCCATGCACTATGTTTTCAGGTTTTATTTCAAATATTTTTTTGGGTTAATTTACTTTTAAATTTGGTTTTGGATTTATAATAAAGCCGCTAAATTTTATTATTTTGGGTTTTTGATTATCTGCTTTAAGTTTTATCATATTGTGCCTAAGTTAAATAACATAGCATGTTCTAATAACCTGTAAAATCAACGTTTTCAAAAATTGTACAACTTATCGGGTTTTTCAAACTTTACCATAGGTAATACTAAACAAATGAAGTCAACAAACTAACTTAGACTTTCTCCAAACCAAGTTTTCGTTATGTTCAGATACAAAATGGTTTTCAACTTTATTATGCTAAACTCACTCGGGTTTTCATAATACCAAACGACTTTCCAAAACTAGAAACGACAAACGATCTTCTCAAGGGAGTTTTCTTTCAAACCCAAAATGAAAGAAATGTTTTTGAGAACCATTTTCCACAAAAGTAAACTAGCAACTTGTTTTCTACAAAATATTTTACACTCTATAACATACTGAATTCGGTCATGGTGTGTTGACCGAGTTTGGGGTGTTACACCTTTTGTGTGAGGCTTGCTGGGTATCTTTTGGTATTCCAACTGGTTCAACAAGTAATTTAAAACTTGTGTCAAATGTGAGAAAAGTTATGACTATGTTGCAAGTGATACAGGTACCTACATGAAATTCATGATAAATGAGCTCGAATTATGTTGTATGATTAGTAAGGATGGAAATGAGTAAGTTATGCCTCTAATTATTTGAGAATTATGTGAAAGTTTATAATATGTTATGAGTATGATAATGCTTGGTTATTGTCGTTAATTATTTACTTGTGATTTACTAAGCTTTATGCTTACTCGTTCTCCTTTCCATTTTCTTATAGTGCCGCCAAGTTAGCTCGGGGATCAATAGAAGTCGGGGGCATCGATCACACTAACAATTGAAGCATTTGGTATAGTTAGATTTATCATTTTTAGTATGGCATGTATAAAGACTTAGTCTTTTTCAAGTGTCATATTATTAGGGCCAAAGGTGTTGGCTTATTTTGAAAGATTTATTCATTTTGTATAAGGTCATGGGTGATTGCTAATATTTGTCGTTATTTTATGCGAATGATGATGTTTTTCATAAATGTGTAAGTTGCATGGTTAAGTAGTTGATATATTAATGCATGAATGAGTAGGTTATCTGATTTGGTTTAATATAGTGCAAGTAAAGGTGGTAGAAAGGGCTGGTAAATAGCCTTGTTTTTTATCCACACGGTAGACACACGAGCATGTGTCTAGGCCGTGTGCAACACACGGTCTACCCCATGCATGTGTAGTCTAGCCGTGTGTCCCCCTGCACCCTAAGTTGGCAAAACAGAATACCCAGTATTAACCATGGGCTGAGACACGGCCATGTGTCTCGATTGTGAGAATGACACGGTCGTAACACATGGGCATGTGCCCAGGCCGTGTGAAGTCTGCACTTGATTTTAGGAATTTAATTCATCACAGGGCATAAGGACACGGCGTGTGCCTTGGCCGTGTGACCTTATTGGGTTGATGACATCAAAAACAGAATGTCAAGGTTTTTACACATGGGTAGAGACATGAGTGTGTCATGGCCATGTGAGGGACATGGTCCATGTACAAGGGCGTGTGCCAGGCCATGTGAAGACCCATATAGGTCCGAGTTGAAAATAAATCCACAAGGCTAGGGGCAGGGGCGTGTGTGACCACACGGTCTGCCCATATGGGCATGTTCCTTACCACACCGATGTATGCCCCTATTTTTACTAAAATTTTACATAGTTTTCTAAAGAACTCGGTTTGGTTTCGAACTGTTTCCAAAGTGTGTTTTGGGCCTCGTAGGTCCATATTCGGGACTTTAAGGCAAAGTTCAAAAATTTTTAAAATTGAACGAAATTTTATGACTCAGAAATGTATGTGCATGTGTTTAAGATAGGTAACGCCTCGTACCCTATCTCGGAGTCAGATACGAGTAAGGGGTGTTACAATTTTCGCATGGCTATTTATATACAATTCAAAACAAACCATATTAAAACTAGCCTATACATGCCATATGTCAAAAGTACAAGCTTTCAAAGTACCGAAATAGCGATCGATAGTGTGATGATGATCTTTGATGATCCCTGAGCTCGAACTAGCTTTATATATCTATAAAATAATGAAAGAAGACACAAGGTAAGCATTGAAAGCTCAGTAAGCCATAAACAAATAAATCATCATAAGAACATTAATAATTCAATTCGAGTAAGCCAAATTTAAATAATCTCTTACACATATACAATCACTTTTCTCATATAATCCATAATACCACAATAAGTAACTTCACTCACCTCATTTTTCAATGAACATGTAAACCTCACACGCACCTAAATTATTTGGCTCAAATTCACATTCTGACTCGTTTGACATTGCCCGTTGAATCATTCAGAATGTTAAGGATACTTGAAAATACATATATCATATACAATGCCATATCCTAGATATGGTCTTACATGTTATCCCATATCAATGCCTCTATCCCAAACAGGGTCTTACACGAATCATATACGATGCCAATGTCCCAGACATGATCTTACACGTAAACTCATATCGATGCCAATGTCCCAGACATGGTCTTACACGAAGTCGCACCTCGAAAGTCCTAATGTCATGACATCAGTATCCTATACTATTCCTAAGGCTCATACGGGGCTTTCGACTTCGTAATTCAATCAATTCATGCTCGAAACAAGTCCTCCAATGCTCAATTCAATTTGGCAACATATATAAATATATATACAATTCAAATTGGCAATATATACATTTAAATTTAAAAATATTTATCTGTATATTGACTTACCTCGTACAGAAATAAACGGATCGGAACGACTATTCAACAACTTTCGACTTCCCCCAATCCAAATCTGATTTCTTCTTTTCTTGATCTAAATCAATTCAAATTTAACTTATTTAAAGACATATTCATTCAGTTTCATCCAAAAACAGAAAAATGTGTACTTTGCACTTTAGCCCCTAACATTTCACATTTTCTCAATTTAGTCCCCATTTCAAAACAACTCAAAATACACAAAATTTCAACATGATCATTTAGGTTGAATTCTCACAAGGTCCCTAGCATCCCATTAGCTTCATTTATTTCACATTTTGACCCCTCAATTTACAAATTTCATAATTTAGTCCTTAATAAGCATTTTTATCAAAAATCACTTAATAAACTATGATAATCTAATAAAAAATATTTATTTTTCATCATCAAACAACATAAACATCAAGCTATCAATAATGGAAAGTGAAAAATGCATCACCAAATTCCAAAATTAAATCATGGGCTAGCTAGTATACGAAGCAACGATCTCAAAAAAGTAAAAATTATAAAAAATTGAGCAAAGAACATACCTAAATCAAGCTCTCAAGTGAGCCGAACCTTAAAGCTTTCAAATGGTTTCTTTTTCTTTGAGTTTCGGCCAAAACAATATGAGCATGCATGATGTTTTATGTTTTATTTTATTTATTACATATTAATATTCAATTTACAATATTATCCATCATTTATACATTATAAAATCACTTATTTTAAGTCCATAACCGTCCATACTATTTTTCAATGGCCAAATTACAACATAAGGATCTCATAATTAATTAATCAAAACAATGAAGCACTTTAATATATAAAATGCTACTTTTACATTTTACGCGATTAAGTCATTTTATTAAATTAAGCACACAAACGGTAAAATTAAATCACAAAATTTTCACACATATCAAATAACATGCTATAAATAAAAAAATAATTTTAAAATAATTTTACGACCTCAAATTTTTTGTTTTGAAACCACTGTTCTGATTTAGCTAAAATCGGGCTATTATATGCACACAGGCTTGTGGGGTATCTAAGTGAGTTACACGGGTGAGGACATGGGCTGAGACACGACCGTGTGTCCCTTGTTCAAAAGTTACACAGCTTGGGGCGATTTCACACAACCTGGCAACATGGCCGTGCGACCCTTGTTTCTAATTTTTGCAACTTTTTCCTAAATTTTCTATTTTGTTTCAAATTACTCTCAAATTGCCTCAAAGCTATTTTTAGGGCCTCGAGGGCTCAATTTAGGGATAGAATGCATGTGATTAACTATAATATGATAGGTTTAATTTATTTAAATATTATGATGTTAAATGTTTACGATTGTACGGTAATGCTCTATAACCCTAATCCAATGACGAAGACGAATTGGGGGTGTTAAATAATTCATCAAAGGCATCTTGTAATTCTTCAAATGTATATTCATTTAATTCACTAGAATTTAGGACTACCTTTGGTTCTTCAATATCCATAAGACAGAGGTTGGCAACTTCATTGTTATCATCACTATCGGATTAATTGTTATTGCTCCAAGTTACCATCATAGCTTTCTTCTTTTGCTTTAATGCCCTTTTTTCTTCAATTATGGGCAATCAAATTTAATGTGACCTAGCTTTTTGCACTCATAGTAAATGATTTGGTCCTTTTTCCTTCTTGTTTGGTTCACCCTTGATGATGGCTCTCATTGGGAATCTTTTGCCTTTGTTGAACTTCATGAATTTTTTGAATTTCTTTGCAAACATAGCCATCTTCTCCTCCTCACCATTATTACTAGAGTCTTCATCCTTGTTACAAGTTGTTGATTTGAAGGCAACTCCCACTTTCTTTGGAGCTTCTTCGATTTATTGTGCATTGTGGTTTATCTTTATTCTATATATCAATAATGAATCGATGATCTCATCAAGGGAGAGTGAGTTGTGATCCTTTGATTCTTCTATCGGGGCCACTTTAGCTTCCTAATATGTTGGGAGACTATTTAACATCTTCTTCACATCTCCTTGTTGGGATAGATCTTCCCAAGGGCTTTGAGACCATTGATGATATGGGTGAAGCAATCAAACTTTTCCTCAATTCCTTCTTCTAATTTTGCCTTAAACAACTCATAATCAAGGGTGAGAAGGCTTATCTTGGACTCCTTAACTCTACTAGTCCCTTCATAGGTGACTTCAATATTGTCCCATATTTCTTTTGCATTGTCACACAAGGAGACTCTATTGTACTCATTTGGACCAATAGAACAAGATAGTGTGTGCATAGCTTTTGCATTTAATTGCACCTTTTTTATATCATTGTTATCCCATTCACTCTCTTCCTTTGGGACAATAACACCTTTGACCCTCTTTATTAGAATGGATGTGTAACACCTCTCACTCGTATTCACCATTAGAATAGGGTTATGAGGTATTATCGATCAATACACATCATTTAACAAACAATACTTATACATTTACAAATTCATACTCAAATACCATTCAACACAATCATAGTGTCCCTTATAAAGGCCTACGAGGCCTTAAACATGCTTTAGAAGTGGTTCGGGACAAAACTGATAACATACAAAATTTTTGGAAAACTTAGAAATTTTTCATTCATTCAAGGGTCACATGCCGGTGTGAACAGGTCGTGTGCCTCACACGGCACCAGACACGCCCGTGTCTCGGACCGTGTGAAAATAGGGCATACATACTGACTTGGGTCACACGGCCAACCATACGTCGGTATGTCTAACCTGTGTGCCTTTCGAAGTGGCCTCACATGCTCGTGTGCTAGGCCGTATACTAGGCCATGCCAAACTTATAGGCTATACTCACTTATGCAACACATCCAATTCACATGCCCGTGTGCGAAGCCGCGTGCCATTTAGGGGGTATACTGACTTGTGCCACATGGTCAATCACACGTTCATGTATGAGATCGTGTGGAGCATACTGACTTCATTTTAATTTCAACACAAGGGGACACACGGCTGTATAACATGATCATGTGTCGGACACGGCTAAGACACACGCCGTGGACAAAAATAGGCCATTTGTAAGGACAATTTGCCACCCTTACTCATGTTTACCTAAATAGCCAAAATGGTACCATTTCATCAACCATTAAGCTGCCAAAATTATCAACTGAAAACATAATTCATACCATACCCATTTCAACCAAATTCAATACTCAATCAATGCCAAATACTTATTCAAATACTTATCAACTCAACTTCTAAAATCATACTTCACCAAAGCATTTCTCAAGCATTAACCATTTGCAACTAAAAAACCATAACCATTTTCATATCAAACATGCCAAAGTAAGTCATCACTCATGGCTATATATATAACCAAGACATATACATTTACAAGCCATTTCTAATAGCCAAACACACAACCATATTAACATCATTTACAAGCCAACTCTCATGGCTATATTCACAACCAAAATACCACAAGTAGCCTATACATGCCATATACCATAATTGTATAACTCAAAAGTACCAACTTAGATGCTTGATAGTGCGATGATGTTCCCGACGACTCCTGGATCCGAAGTAGCCTTGATTCACTATAAAACATAGAAAAATAAAACGAAGTAAGCTTCATAGCTTAGTAAGCTTGTATGTTAATAAATTAATTCATTAAATAAATACAAGTCAACCAATTATACATAACATCAACATATACACATTAACTACAAACCTTTCTCATGTCTCAAAACTTGATCAAATACAATCTCATCAAACTTTCTCTATTTAATACTTGGATAAGTTCTATAATACCTGTATTGCTTCGTACTAACCTCTTTCTCAACCACATCATTTTACCCATTGAACCATTCAGAATAGAATTTGGATACTCAAAGGTTTCAAATGATAAGTACCTATACCATGGCCCGAGGCTAAATCAAGGTAACTTATCCCGGAGTACCTATACCATGGCCCGTAGCCAACCCAAGGTATCACTCACACCCGTAGTGTTGATATCGTGGCTCGAGCCAACACAATAACCTAATGACATGTCACTAGCATCCTAAATTATTCCTACGGTTTAACCGGGAATTTACACTTGTCGATTTCATCATCGAACATATCCGTAGAGTTGTATTCACACTTAAAACATTATTCGTATCTCATAAGCACAATTTATGTGATATAAAAGCATTTAATACATATTTATAATAAAATTACCACATACAAACTTACCTCGTATTCGGATTTGACAGATCGGATCGACTACTCGATAATTTTTCTTTTCCCCCAATCTAATTTTGGATTCTGCTTTTCTTGATCTAAATGTAATCAAAATTAACTTATTCAATCTCATATTCTTTCAATTTAGTCCAAAACACACATTTAGGCCTATCGCACTTTAGCCCCTAAACTTTCACATTTAGTCAATTTAGTCCTTATGTCACAAATACACAAAATTCACATAATTTCATTAAACCCAAGCTTGGCCAAATTTCATATAAGTCCCTAGCAGCCCAAAAATTTCATTTATTTTACATTTCAACCACATAATTTGTACATTTCACAATTTAATCCCTTTTTGACATTTTTATCAAAAATCACTTTACAAAACTAGTTTAACTATTAACAAACTTTCATAATCTATCATAATTCATCAAATTACTCAAGCATTCAACAATGGCAACTTGTTAAACCTTCAAGAATTTCAAAATCTAAGGTACGGGCGA
Organism: Gossypium rotundifolium; assembly: GCA_025506655.1. Classification (NCBI taxonomy): domain Eukaryota; kingdom Viridiplantae; phylum Streptophyta; class Magnoliopsida; order Malvales; family Malvaceae; genus Gossypium; species Gossypium rotundifolium. Next base: position 67,897,552 of record CP106731.1, on the reverse strand, counting down.
ACTAGAATGTAACAGCCTAATTTTAGTTAAATCAGAATAGTGATTTTGAAACCATAAATCTGAGGTTGTAAAATTATTTTAATATTATTTTTGGTATTTACAGCATGTTATTTGATATCTGTAAAAATTTCGTGATTTAATTTTACCGTTTGTGTGCTTAATTTAATAAAAAGACTTGATCTCGTAATATGTAAAAGTAGCATGCTATATGTTAAAGTGCTTAATTGTTTTAATTAATTAAAGATGAGGTTTTATGTTGTAATTTGACCATTGAATATATGAGTGGAAGGTTTTGGGCATGTATTATATGGTTTTCAAATTAATTTATAAAGGTTAATTTTGTAATTTAGTAATAATAGATAATAAGTAAAAAAAACACATGGATGTTCATCTTTTGTTGGCTGAACGTGAGAAGAAAAGAACCATTGTTGAACCTTTTAGGTTCGGCACTTAGAAGCTAGATTTAGGTATGTTCTTTGCTCGGTTTTTGATGATTTTTACTTTTTGATATCGTTGCTTCGTATGCTAGCTAGCCCATGCTTTAATTTTTTGGATTTGGTGATCAATTTGTGATTTTTCATTGTTGATAGCTTGATGTTTTTATTGTTTGATGATGAAAAATAAATAAATGTTGGTAGATTATCATAGTTTATTAAGTGATTTTTGATAAAAATGCTTATTAAGGACTAAATTATGAAATTTGTAAATTGAGGGGTCAAAATGTGAAATAAATGAAATTAATGGGCTGCTAGGGACCTATGGAAGATTCGGCCAAGCATGGGTTTAAGGAAATTTTGTGTATTTTGTGTTGTTTTGAAATAGGGACTAAATTGAGAAAATATGAAATATTAAGGACTAAAGTGCAAAATGCTCATTTATGTGTTTTTGGATGAAATTGAATGAACTAATAATTAAATAAGTTAAATTTAAATTGATTTACATCAAGAAAGGAAGAAATCGGATTTGGATCGGGGGAAGTCGAAAGTTGTTGAATAGTCGTTCCGATCCGTTCGTTTCCGTACGAGGTAAGTTCATATGCAAATAAACGATTTTAAATTTAAATGTATATATTACCGAATTGAATTGTATATATATATATATATATATGATGAATTTAATTGATCATTGGAGGAATTATTTCGAGCATGAATTGATTAAATTACAAAGTCGAAGGTCCAGTATGAGCGTTAGGAATAGTATAGGATACTGATGTCATGACATTAGGACTTTCGAGGTGCGATTTTGTGTAAGATCATGTTTGGGACATTGGCATCGTATATGATTTGTGTAAGACCCTATCTGGGACAGAGGCATCAATATGTGATAACATGTAAGACCATATCTGGGATATGGCGTTGTAATTGATATATGTGTTTCCAAGTATCCTTAACGATTCCGAATGGTTCATCGGGTAATGTCAAATGAATCCAAATGTGAATTTAAGATAAATAATTCAAGTACATATAAAGTTTATATGTGCATTGAAAAATGAGGTAAGTGAAGTTACTTATTGTGGTATTATGGATTATATTAGAAAAGTGATTGTATATGTGTAGGAGATTAGTTAAATTCGATTTGAATTATTAATGTTCTTGTAATGATTTATTTGCTTATGGCTTACTAAGATTTTTAAAGCTTACTTTGTGCATTCTTTTTCTGTTTTATAGTTATATAAAGCTAGCTCAAGCTCGAGGATCGTCAAGGATCATCATCACACTACCGATCGCTATTTTCATATTTTGAAAGCTTACACTTTTGATAGATGGCATGTATAAGCTAGCTTTAATATGGTTTGTTTTGAATTGTATATAAATAGCCATGTGAAAATGGCCTCATAATGATGTTAATGTTTGTGAATGATCGACCTTGTTAATGTGCTTATTTTGGGAAGTATGTTTGATGAACATGTGATTCAGCTTGAGTAATTACGTAGTTGATGGATGTGTTTTCGATTTGTGATACATGTTTCTATAAACTAGGTGACGTATTTGCTTTATAATGTGAATTTAACTATTTGAATGGCTTATTATTGACTTATAATTTGATGTATAATTTGTTTTGTATATTGGCTTGGAATTGGTAAATGATGGGTTTTCATATTCGGCTAATGATAGATAAACTAAATACATATGCATATGACATGTTTGTTTGTGGTTTGGTACTTAAAAGTCAAGTTGGTTAGTTTAATGTTTTCTTTTTGTTATAAGTATAATGTGTTAATGGCTTTTTGACACCCCTTACCCTTATTCAACGTCGGAACTGAGTACGAGGCATTACCGAACTTATCTTGCTTGAACATACAACTTTGGGCTATCAAATTTCATTCCAACTTAAAAGTTCTCATTCACATTCAAAACATCCTTATTATGGGCCAACGAGGCCTTAAACATGCAAATGGAGGGTCTTAGAATCAAATCGAGAACTTTTGTACACTTAGAAAATTTTTGCCTAAACAGGGCCACACACCTATGTGAAGTTGGACATGCCCGTATGAACAAGTCGTATGGTCGCACACGCCCATGTCCCCAGCCCATATGGGATTTATTTTTCATTTCGAACCTATAGGAGTTTTCACACGACCGGACACACACCTGTGCCTTTGGCCTGTGTCCTTCACATGGCCAAGACACGCCCGTGTCCTCTCCCGTGTGTGAAAACCTAGGTATTTTGTTTATGACATCAGCAACCATATAAAGGGCACATGACCTAGGCACACGCCCGTGTGTCTAGCCCGTGGTCAACACTAACTTGCAACATTAACATGCAGGGGACACACGGCTTAGCCACATGCCCATGGGACTGACCGTATGTCATACACAGCCTACACACATGCCCGTGTGCCTACTTGTATGGACAAGAACAAGGCTATTTGCCAAGCTCTTTTTATCACCCAAACTCCTACAACATAAATCACATTCAACCATTAATCAAACAATTCAATCATGCATCATACACATTCACGAATAACCTCATCTTTTCATATATTAATAATAATGAGCCATCAATTATGGCTATTTACAAAAAGTTCATCTTTAAAGGAGCCAACACACTTGGCCAAAACAACAAGACATTTCACTAAGTCTAGCCCCTATACATGCCATACTCAAAATGCTAAGTCTAAATATACCGAGATGAGCTAATAGTGTGGGTGATCTTCAGATTATCTTCGTATCTCGAGCTGGCTCTTTGACACTATAAAACAAGGGAAAAGAAAGGGATAAGCTTTAAGCTTAGTAAGTTTACATGTAAACTATAAACATCATAACATACGCTAATCAGCCAGCAACATTACATAATAAGCAAGAACAAATCACATTTCCATAATAATGCTTACTCATCTCATCTCTTACCACATTCCATCCATACTACAAATAAAATGCTCACTTACTTGCACATATCCCCTACACTCATCACCACAAACCACATGATTTATTTACTTATACAATTTCTAGATGAACCCTTCCGAATGACACTAAGTACCCAGTGGTTTCGCACACAGCACATCAATAGTTAATAATAGGGCGGTATCGCACATAGCCCACCAACAAGAATAATTACGGTGGTTTCGCACATTGCCCACTGATCGTGTGTCAGAGTCTTAAAAATATATAAAAAGAATGATCGAACTTGGAAACTAACTAAGACAACGATGGAGGCAAGCGCACCTATCGAATAGTAGTATAGTTTAATGGCAAGACCGGATTGCCGAACCCAAAGGAACCAAAAGTACTAATACTAACTTTCTTTCTATTATCTAGCCTAATAATTAATAGATTTGTTTATCTAATCTAAAATTAACCAACTACTAAGCTAAAGATGTGGAGACAAAGAAAAGAAATTAAGGAAAGACTTGAGGGAAACCAATTGATTTAGACAATACCCGAGGAAGAATCCACCTAGACTTCACTTGTTATCTAACTCTGAACCAGACGATTTATTCACTTGACTTGATTCGTAGGATTCCCTAAGTGATATTAATACCTCTTTCGAGGCTACTAACATCTAACCCTAGGTTGATTAATTAAAATTTCTTTCTAATTAAAACCCCTAGAATTGCATTAACTCGATCTATGGAATCCTATATTAGGTTTGACCCTAATCCGAAAAATTTACGTCATCCTATTTCTAGGGTTGCGTTCAACTCCACTTAACTATGCTAGATCTACTATTAGGCAGAGACTTTTTCTCCACCACCTAAGCACATCAATACTTGAATCAATATCCCGAAAATACAAAACAAGAATTAAGAACACATAGTTAAGAACAAATCAAGTATTTATCATACAGCTTAGATAACAATAACAAGATCCGTCTTAGGTTTCATTCCCCTTAGGTATCTGTGGGTTTAGTTCATAATAGTAAAAGAAAACATCTTAGAAGAAAATATAAAACAAAACATAAGAAAACCCTAAAACCCCCTGAAAGATTTGAAGGAGAGTTCCTCCGTCTTGAGTATGATTTCGCTTCTTGAGATGAACCAATTGGCTTTCTTCGAGTAAATCCCTCTATTCAGCTTCTCTGGCTCGGCTCCTTGGCCTTGCTGACTGCCTGAAAAGCCCTGACAGAAGGCTTCTATCAAACTCTCATCGAACCCCCTTTAAGTTTTCTCATAGGGTGTTTATATAGGCTTCGAGATGCCTTACTTGGCCCGAAAGTATCCTAATCTGAATAGAATTCTTCTTTCCTACGGTAGAGGCCACACCCATGGCATACGCCCGTGTGATTCGAGGCCAGGCCGTGGTCGAACCTGTTGATGAGGCACGGCGTGCATTTCGCGGTCCAGGCCGTGATCGACTCTTCTTAAGAAGCACGGCCGTGTGGTCTTGGGCCCAGGCTGTGTGGATTTCATGCTTTGGCCCATTTTCTCCATTTTTGACCCGTTTCTCGTTCTTTTCATCCTCCGGTGCTATCCTGAGTATAAAACATTAAAACAAAGGATTAGGAGCACCTATTTCCATAATTAAAGGGAAAAATCATCCAAAAGTATGCTAAATGTGGGATTAAAATATGTTCATTTTACGGTTTATCAAATACCCCCACACTTTATCTTTTGTTTGTCCTCAAGCAAAATTCTCAACTCACAATTAAAATGAACTTCCTCTTCTCATAATATTCATTGATAATGCCTCATCATAATTCATAGATAATTTATACATGGATAATTTAACTAAAAGAGTCCTAAAGATTCAAACAATTAAAGTCATAGTTTTGTAGTATGAAAATATAGGTGTTTCCCCTCACCTAAATAATTACCTTTAATTCAAAATCGACAAGAGTTGACATCCTCACTAAAGATTCACTCAAATCACTCAAGGTGTTTAAGGTTCAAAATAAAGCACTCATCAGTCAAACATGAAAAGTTAATCCATAGGCTCGCATGAAAATCAAATCTCCACCACTATAAAATGAGATGATATGCAAATCAACAGGTCTTTTAAGGGTTGTAACGGGGCTTAGGTTAACAGTGTGGATAAAGGTTGAATTAGAAGGGTTAGAATCGAGATTGAATTAACAATTACCTAACTAGAAAAATGAACTAATCCTAAAAAAATTACATAAATTGAAAACTTGAAATACTAATAATACGAGCTTCTTCTTCAAGATGTTGAAATTAAACGTATAAGCTCACTTAATCACATAAATAATAATGAATATACTTTTTTTAAGAACAAATCAATATAAGATAAAAATTTAACAACTGAAATAATATATTTAGGCAACTGATCAAATCAAGTCTTGATAGAAGGGTAGTCAAAAGGAATGGTGATAATAAATACAAGATGGGTTTTGGGTTAATATTAGTGGGTTGAGTCAATAAAAAGGGTTGTTAGGATGAACGGGGTTCACTAGGGGTTAATTATGAGGGTAGGCTTTTAGTAGAGTAAGTAGGTTAAATCCTAAGTGCCTTAATCATCTCTATATATCAAATCAATAATGTGGTCTTGACATGTATAATTGAAGCAAGTTCTAGAATAACAAATCAATGTTGACACACTCATAATCAATAAAAGTGAGCACGAAAAGAATGTATGCTTTAAAAGGCTCAAAATCTCACAAAAAATTATGGGTTTAAATTTTAAATTTCAAGGTAACAATTAGAATCAAGTAGACAACCTAACAAAATTTTTAATTTTATTTTTTTGAAGATAGACTTATTATGCTTGATTCTCTAGTATCTTGAAGTTTAAATCATAATTGCTCAATTATCAATGATTTAATCTAAAACATATCAATAAAAATCATGAATTAACATGAATTTCATTCTAATTAGTGATATGAGAAAATTACTTTAAGATAGAATATCATTTAGGGATTTGAGAATAATGCAAAAAGTTAGGCACTTTTTCTAAATAATTTTCACCCCCCACACTTAAGATGTACATTGCCCTCAATGTACAAAGATGGATAATAATCAAATAAAAAGAAAATCAAAAGTGAGGGAGAGAGGTGAAACTTCCTAAATTTTTGGATGGATTCCTGATAAACCGTAAAAGTAACATATTTTAACCCCATATTTAGTATGCTTTTGGATGATTTAGCCCTTGATTTATGTAAAAAGATGCTTTTAATCCTTTCTTTTCATGTTTATTCTCAAGAAAGCACCCAAGGACGAAAAGAATGAGAAACGGGCTTAAGACGGGCCAATTTGGGCCAAAGAGGAAATCGATACGGCCTGGACTTCAAACCACACTACCGTGCCTCGTCAAATTACTTCACACGACCATGCAACGATTTACATGATCGTGCCCCAATCAACAGAATCGAGACACGGCCTGAAGACGATTTATATGGGCGTGTACCTTGGCCGTGCCCCTGGCGCGGGAAAGAGTAATTTCACTCAAATTTGGATGCTTGGAGGCAAAGAAACACATTCCTAAGTCTACTTAAACATCCTAGGAGGAATTCTACTTGAATTAGGATACTTAGGAGCCAAGTAACGCATCTTAAAGCCTATATAAACACCCAAGGTAGCAACTAAAAAGGGAGTTCAGTAGAAGCCAAAACAGGAGGCAGAGTTTTCTGCCAGAGCTTTTATTTAGCGAATTACTTGAAGATAGCCAGTTGATCCATCTCAAGAAGCCGGTGTTCTACTCAAGAAAAAGGATCTCTCTTCAATTCCTTCAGGGGGTTTTAGGGATTTCTTATGTTTTGTTTTATCTTTTATCTTGAGATGTTTTCCTACTTTGTTATGAACTAAACCCTTCAGATACATGAAGGGGAGGAAACCTATGATGGATTCTGTTATTTGATTTCTAAATTATATGATAAGTACTTGGTTTGTTCTTAACTATGTTGCTTAATTTAATCTGATGTGCTTAGGTGGAGGAGGAATAGACCCTACCTAAGAGTAGATCTAGCATAATTGAGCGGAGTTGATCGGACGCCTAGAGATAGGGTTACGAGATTTTTCCAGATTAGAGTGAAACCTAATATGGGAATCCATTGATCAATTTACTACTTCCTTAGGGGGTTATTATAAGAGAACGAGAGTTCCACTAATTAACCTAAGGTTAGACATTTTTCGCCTCGAGAGAGGGTTTAATATAGGTTAGGGAGTCTCACGGATCAAGCTAAGTAAAGAAATTATATGGTTTAGGGTTAATTAATAAGTGAAGTCATAGGTGGATTCTTCTTGAGGGTATCGTCTTCATCAACTGAGTTTTCCTAAAGTCTTTCTCCAATTCATTCTTTTGTCTTTGCATCTAGTTTAGTTTTTCAGTAGTTTCATAAACCAATCACTCCATATTTTAGGCTAAATAAATAGAAAGAAAGTGAGTAGTAGTACTTTTAGGTTCCCTTGGGTTCGATAAGATATTCTTACCTAAACTATAATAATGTTCGATAGGTGCACTTGCCTCTATCGTTGTCATATTTAGAATATAGGTTCGATCATTCTTTTTATAAATATTAAAACTCGATTGTTTGACACGATCAATTCCTTGGATTGGAAGTGTGGAAACTTGATTCGTAGGTGAAAGATAAGTTAGAGGGGGCGTCTCTACTTCCTGTGCTAGATGAAGAAATTAGGAACCTCGTGAAGAGTTAGCCAAGAAATAATAATACTAATTTAAATTATACTAAATATATAATTAAAAGAATAAAGATAACAAGAAAGAAAATAAGAATTAAAATAAGACCAAAAGAAAAGATGAATGGGCTGAAAACTCCTTATTGGTAGATGGTTCGCGAGGTGGGTGTGGTTTCTAAAGCCGTGGTGTTGTGATTATCTAGTAGCCTTTAGAACCCAAAATCAAGAAACTAAAACAAAATTAACTGAATTTAGTATAAGAAAAATAAAGAAAAATAAAATAAAGGAGAAGAGAAAAGTAAAATAAAAGTTAAATGGCCTCAAAGACCCATGGCTTGTTGATTAGATGAAGCAGCCGGCATGAACTTATGTTGATTAGTCTCCAACAGGGACACAAGGGTAGGATCTTTCTGTTTCTTCGACATTGTTGAAGAATAGATCAAGACTTTAGAGAATGAAGAAGGAGGAAAGTGAAGATGGAAGGGAGTGAAGAGTGAATGGGGAGTGGGTGAAAAGGGGAGAGAGGTGTTTTAAATAGAAATTTTTAGTTCTGGTACATCCCCACGCCCGTGTCCCATGGACGTGTTGTGTCCCACGGCCATGTCACACGGCCATGTGGTGGTTCAATCACTTCTCCCACACCTTGCATTGGATTGCCACGCCCGTGTTGGTTCAACAGTGTCGGCCACAGCTGTGTTACTCGATCGTGGTGTTAGTTGAGTCCGTGATTTGAAGATATTTTTCTCGTACTACCTCTGCCATGCCAGAGCTAACATCTGTAGTATCCACACGGCCGTGTCCATGGCCGTGTGTAAGGTCGTGTGGCATGGAATTTTGTGCTTTATTAACTTGGTTAGTTTGTAGTTAGGTACTAAAAGAAAAATAATAAAATAAATAGGGTTAGTGCTCGGATTGCCTCCCGATAAGCGCTCGTTTAAAGTCTTAAGCTAGACTTACCTCTCAGTCGTACCTTCACGGTGGTTTCAGGAGTGAAAAATCATTTTTCATGCTATCATCATATAATTTGAGTCGAGTGGAGTTTACTTTAAAAGTACCAAAAGTAGAATTACTTACCTCGACTGTTTCGTAAGGGAAAACATTAAGTACCGTAAAGGGGATATCTTCATTTGTCTTCAGGTTTGATGTGGCGATTCGCAAGTCTGTACTATCTAATAGTACCTGATCTCCTATTTTGAAGTGATTTGACGTTTCTTTAAGTTCTTCTGGGGTTCCTTAGGTTTCACTTCGTGTGAGTTTGATTCCTCCTTAAAATGTGTCTCCCACTCATCTAGCTCATCGGTTTGAAGCCGTCGTTCCTCATGAGATATTTCCTTGTTGGTATGAGTTATAGGATCTGGCTCTGTAGTGTAGTTCCTCGGTGTTTCCTGAAAATAAAGTTTAATCGAATAATTATCGATAGAATTTACGTCCTCACCTTTCTCACTCGATGTCCTAGCTGAGTCGAGAGCTTGAAGACTGATTAATTCGTCACCTGCACGAAGTTTGAGTTCACCTGTACTAACATCAATTTTAGATTTGGCAGTTGCTAGAAAAGGTCTTCCTAAAATTAAAGGGATACTATTGTCTTCATCCATATCTAAAACAATGAAGTCTACGGGAATATGAATTTGTCAACTTTGACTAGTACATCTTCAATTATACCCTTAGGAATTCGAATAGTCTTATCAGCTAGTTGAATACTCATCTTAGTTTGCTTAGGTTTCCCTAGACCTAGCTGTTTAAACATTTTAGATAGCATAACATTGATGCGTGCCCCTAAATCAGCTAAAGCATTATCAACAGATAAACTACCAATTAAACATGGAATTGTAAAACTCCTTGGATCTTTTAATTTCCATGGTAGTTTGTTCTGTAACATTGCTGAGCATATTGCTTCCACATGTGACTCCTCGTCTAACTTTCTCTTGTTCGTTAAGAGCTCTTTTAAAAATTTCCTTGAATCTGGCATCTGCGAAAGAGCTTCAAGAAGCGATAAGTTAATATATAGTTTCTTTAAGAGTTTAAGGAACTTACTGAACTGTTCTTCTATGTTGTCTTCCCTCATCGCATTGGGGTAAGGCATACGAGGTTTGTATTCTTTAATTAACGATTTTGGTTTTTCTTGGCTTACCTCAACCTTACCTTCACTTACCACAGGTTCTTACCTTGGCTCAAATTCAAATTCTACTAACCCTTCACTATCATGAGCTTTTATGGCTTGAATTTGCTCATTTGGGCTAGTCTCAGTGTTGCTTGGCAAGATACCTAGTGGTCGTTCAGAGATTAGCTTAGCGAGTTGCCCTAACTGGTTCTCAATTCCTTTAATCAATGCTTTTTTATTTTTAAGTGTTGTCTCAGTGTTTTGAAAACAAGTTTCAGACACCGCTATGAATTTTGTCAACATCTTAAGGTTCGGCTTCTTTTCCTATGGGTAGGGCTGTTGTTGGAAGTTTAGAGGGGATGGTCATTGTCTCTGATTTCCTTGGCCACCCCACGAGAAATTGGGGTGGTTTCTCCAACCTGGATTATAATTATTATTATAAGGGTTATTTTAAAATCAGAAATTTTTACCCGTATAGTTTATCTGTTCGCTTTCCATGCCATGATTGTAGGGTGGGTACTCAAGATTCGCCACACCTCCTAGATTTGAGTCACATTGCATAACTGGATGTACCAGCAAAGAACCACACAAACCATCAATCTTTTTATTCATCATCTCTACCAGATTTGATAGCATGTTGACTATGTCGAGGTTGAAAACTCTGGCTATTTTAGTTGGCCTTGTCCTTGTAACTTGCCACAGATAGTTGTTTAGTGACATCTCCTCTATGAATTCATAAGCTACTTCAGATTTTTTATTCAGGGTTCCGCCGGCTTTTGAGTCAATCAACTGCCTGGTTGAAGGATTCACACCATTGTAAAAAGTTTGGACTTGTAACCACAAGGGTAAACCATGGTGTGGGCACCTTCTCAACAAATCTTTGTATCTCTGCCATGCATCGTATAATGTTTCTAAATCCATCTGCACAAAAAAAGATACATTGTTCCTTAATTTGGCCGTTTTGGCCGGTGGAAAATATTTCAGTAAAAAATTTTCAGTCATTTGGTCCCATGTAGTGATTGATCCTCGTGAAAGTGGATGTAACCATTGTTTAGCTTTATTTCTCAAAGAAAATGGAAATAACCGAAGATGAATGGCATCATCAGAAACACCATTTATTTTGAAGGTATCACAAAATTCTAGAAAATTTGCTAAATGAGTATTCAGGCCTTCGTATTGTAAACCATCAAAAACTGTTGAATCATTTGAATATTGTTAGGGTTTTAGTTCAAAATTATTAGCGGCTATAGCAGGTCTAACAATACTCGATTCGGCTCATGTTAAACTAGGTTTAGCATAATCATACATAGTTTGAGGAGCATGATGATCGGCCATTACTTCGGTGGTATTTGTTTCGTCTTCTTGCTTTTCTTGTATGTAATTTAAGCCCCACCTTACTTCTCTACGATTTCTGCGTATGGTTTCTTCAATATCATTGTCATAAAGTAGTGGTCTTGTCGGGTTCCTTCTAGTCATAAACTAGAGGTACCTGCTAGGAAAAGAGAAAAAGAAAAAGAAAATTTAGAAAAGTAAAAAATAAAGTTTAATTCCAAAAATAAAAAAATAAATAAAAATATGGCTAAAGTAATAAAAATTGAGCATTCTTAATATTTCAATTCCCCGTCAACGGCAACAAAAACTTGATCATGTGCTAGAGTCTTAAAAATTTATAAAAAGAATGATCGAACCTGGAAACTAACTAAGATAATGATGGAAGCAAGTGCACCTATCGAACAGTAGTATCGTTTAGTGGCAAGACCGGATTGTCAAACCCAAAGGAACCAAAAGTACTAATACTAACTTTCTTTCTATTATATAGCCTAAGAATTAAGAGATTTGTTTATCTAATCTAAAATTAACTAACTACTAAGCTAAAGATGCGGAGGCAAAGAAATGAAATTAAGGAAAGACTTGAGGGAAAGCCGATTGATTTGGACAATACCCGAGGAAGAATCCACATAGACTTCACTTGTTATCTAACTCTGAACTAGACGGTTTATTCACTTGGCTTGATCCGTCGTATTCCCTAAGTTACATTAATACCTCTTTCGAGGCTACTAACGTCTAACCCTAGGTTGATTAATTGAAATTTCTTTCTAATTAAAACCCCTAGAATTGCATTAACTCTATCTATAGACTCACATATTAGGTTTGACCCTAATCCAGCAAATTTATGTCATCCTATTTCTAGGGTTACGTTCAACTCCGCTTAACTATGCTAGATCTACTCTTAGGTAGGGACTTTTGCTCCACCACCTAAGCACATCAATACTTGAATCAATATCCCAAAATACAAAACAAGAATTAAGAACACATAGTTAAGAACAAATCAAGTAATTATCATACAGCTTAGATAACAATAACAAGATCTGTCTTAGGATTCATTCCCCTTAGGTATCTGTGGGTTTTTGTTCATAATAGTAAAAGAAAACATCTTTGAAGAAAATATAAAACAAAAAATAAGAAAACCCTAAAACCCCCTGAAAGATTTGAAGGAGAGTTCCTCCATCTTGAGTATGATTTCAGCTTCTTGAGATGAACCAACTGGCTTTCTTCGAGTAAATCCCTCTATTTAGCTTCTCTGGCTCGAGTCCTTGGCCTTGCTGACCGCCCGAAAAGCCCTGACAGAAGGCTTCTGTCGAACTCTCATCGAACCCCCTTTAAGTTTCCTCATAGGGTGTTCATATAGGCTTCAGATGCCTTACTTGGCCCGAAAGTATCCTAATCTGAATAGAATTTTTCTTTCCTACGGTAGGGCCATGCCCATGGCACACGCCCGTGTGATTCGAGGCTCGGCCGTGGTCGAACCTGTTGAATGAGGCACGGCCGTGCATTTCGGGGTCCAGGCCATGGTCAACTCTTCTTAAGAGGCACGGCCGTGTGGAATTCGTGCTTTGGCCCATTTTCTCTATTTTTGGCCCGTTTCTCATTCTTTTCATCCTCCAATGCTATCCTGAGTATAAAACATAAAAACAAAGGATTAGGAGAACCTATTTCCACAATTAAAGGGAAAAATCATCCAAAAGTATGCTAAATGTGGGTTTGAAATATGTTCATTTTACAGTTTATCACCCACCAAATAACAATATAAACGATGGTATCGTACACAGCCCATTGTGAATAAATAGTAATGTTGTATCGCACATAGCCCACCAAAAAGGATATTTACGATGGTATCGCACACAGCCCACAAAATAGTTATTACGAGATTTTTCGTACTTATATATTTCTTTCGAGGTTCAAACGATAATTACTCACCATCTATCAATTCCAATCAATCACAATCATAATTGATCTCATTCATACAATGCACCAATAAGTAACAAGATATGTATTAAAGATGTATCGTTTACACATAAACTTACCTCAATGCAAAATGTACTAGTCGACGGTTTAGTCTGTAACCTTGCCTTTTCCTCAGTCAAGGTGGTTTCCTCGCTCTTCCTGATTTGCAAGAGAATAGCTTGGCTGAAAGTTTGAACTCCAAAATCCTCTAATTTCCATTCAATTTTCAGTGGAGAAGAAGCATGAATAGTGAAAGATGATATCTCTTTTATTTATCCTATTTTATTCATTTTTTATCACCTAATTTCACCAAATTTTGACCAAAATTTAATGCCCTTGTCTCCTTGTCTCTATGGCCGCCAACACACCCTTGATGGCCTAATTACATTTTAAGGACCTCCAATTTAATATTCTATGGCTATTAGACACCTCTACCTTGTATAATAGAACTTTTGCACTTTATGCGATTTAGTCATTTTTCCTTATTAAGAATGAAATCACCAAAATTAATGCACCAAAATTTTCATACATCCTTATAAACATGCTATAACACATAAAATAATATCAAAATAATTTTCCTCAACCTCAGACTAGCGGTCTCGAAACCACTGTTCTGACTAGCCCTAAAATTGGGCTGTTACAACTCTCCCCCTTTAGAGATTTTCGTCCTCGAAAATCTTACCGATAAAAAGGTTTGGGTACTATTCCCCCATGGCTTCTTCCAGTCCCCACGTAGCCTCTTCCACACCGTGTTTTTTCCATAACACTTTCACTAAGTCTATGCTCTTACTTTTCAACTATTTAACCTCTCGAGCCAAAATTTTAACTGGTTCCTCTTCATAAGTCATGTCCGGTCGTATCTCAATTTCTGTTGGAGGGATCACATGCGAAGGATCAAAATGTTGTGTATTCTCTCTAATTCTACCGGCAAAGCCAATAAGTATGCTACTGGCCCACTCCTTTCAATAACCTCATACGGCCCTATGAATTGTGGACTCAATTTGCCCTTTCGACCAAATCTCAATATTTTCTTCCATGGGGATACTTTCAGAAATACTTTGTCGCCCACTTAAAACTCGATTTCTTTCCTTTTTAAATTCGCGTATGACTTTTGTCGATCCGAAGCATCTTTCAGACTATCACAAATCACTTTCACTTTCTCTTTGGTCTCTTTAACTAGATCGACCCCATGAATTTGCTTCTCACTAAGCTCGGTCCAATACAAGGGAGTCCAACACTTGCGACCATATAAAGCTTCATACGGTGCCATCCGTATACTCGACTGATATAGGCAAGCTCAACCAAAGGTAGATATCTTTCCCAACTACCTTCGAACTCTAACACACAACATCAGACTATATCCTCAAGAACTTGAATCACTCTTTCAGATTGGCCATCGGTTTGAGGATGGAACGCAGTACTAAAATTCAATCTTTTACCCAAGGCTTCTTGCAACTTCTTCCAAAACCTCGAAGTAAATCTTGGGTCTCTATCCGAGATAATAGATATAGGCACCCCATGAAATCTCACCACCTCAGCAATATACAGCTTGGCCAACTTATCAAGTGAATAATCCACACACACCGGTATAAATTGAGCCGACTTTGTTAATCTATCAACAATAACCCACACAGCATCTTTCTTTTTTGGAGTCATAGGTAACCCCATTACGAAATCCATTGTGATTTGATCCCATTTCCACTCTGGAACCATCACTAGCTGATGCAATCTCGAAGGTACTTGATGCTCGGCTTTCACTTGTTGGCAGACCAAACACTTCGTAACAAACTCGGAGATGTCTCTTTGCATACCCGACCACAAATACAATTTCTTCAAATCATTGTACATTTTCATACTGCCCATATGTATTGACAAGCAACCACTGTGTGCTTCATGCAAAATTTTTCAGATAAACTCATCATCCTTAGGTACACAAACCCTATCATGAAACATCAAGCAACCATCTGAACTCACCCGAAAATCAGATTCATTTCCCAATTAGCACTGAGCTCTCTTAGTTTGCATCTTACTATCATTCTTTGAGCTTCACATATCAGCTGAATAAATAATGGTCTAGCCCTCAACTCGGCCAATATAGCACCATCATTAGACAATGCTAAGCTCGTACTCATAGCTCTCAAAGCATACAGGGATTTTTTGCTCAAGGAATCCGTAACCACATTTGCTTTCCCTAGATGGTAATCAATTAATAATTCATAATCCTTCAATAATTCGAGCCACCACCGTTGTTGCAAATTCAAATCCCTTTGGTCCATCAAGTACTTCAAACTCTTGTGATCGGTGAAGATTCGGCACTTCTCACCATATAAATAATGATGCTAAATCTTCAAGGCAAAGACAATTACAGCCAATTCCAAATGTGAGTCAGATAATTCTTCTCATGTAGTTTTAGCTGTCTCGAGGCGTAAGCTACTACCTTACCCTCTTGCATCAGCACACAACCAAGACCATTTAATAACGCATCACTATAGACCACAAACTTTTTCCCCGACTCAGGTTGTACTAGAATAGGCTCCTCAGTCAGCAATGCTTTCAATCTCTCAAAGCTCTGTTGGTATTTCTCAGTCCATTCAAACTTAACATCTTTGTGCAACAGTTTCATTATCGGGGTAGCAACCATGGAGAACCCTTTTACAAACCATCTGTAGTACCTCAATAAACTAAAAAAGCTTCTAACTTTCGACATATTCCTTGGTGGTTTCCACTCTACAATAGCCGAGATCTTACTCGGGTCAACTCTAATTCCATCACCCGACACAATGTGTCCTAAAAATCTGACCTCTCAGAGCTAGAACTCACTCTTGCTGAATTTAGCATACAACTACTTGTCTCTTAAGGTCTGCAAGATAATTCTTAAATACCCTACATGCTCACTTTCATCCCAGGAATAAATTAATATGTCATCTTTAAAAACAACCACAAATTTATCTAAATACGTTTGGAAGATACGTTTTATTAGATCCATAAAAAATCACAGGAGCATTTGTTAAACCAAATGGCATGGCAAGAAACTCATAATGGCGATACCTCATCTAAAATGCAGTTTTTGGCACATCTTGCTCCTTAACCCTCAACTAGTAATAGCCAGACCTTAGGTCTAACTTAGAGAACACTGTAGCTCCCTTCAATTTGTCAAATAAATCATCTATCCTTGGCAAAGGGCACTTATTCTTCATTGTTACCTTGTTGAGTTGTCTGTAGTCTATGCACAATCTCATTGACCCATCTTTCTTCTTCACAAAAAGTACCGGAGCTCCCTATGGTGAATAGCTCAGTCTCGCAAAACCCTTATCCGTTAACTCTTGCAACTGAACTTTCAATTCTTTCAACTCCAATGGTGTCATCCTATACGGAGTAACCGAAATAGGTGCCGTACCCGGAACTAACTCTATCCCAAACTCAACCTCTCAAACTGGAGGCAATCCGGGTAACTCTTTCGGGAACACATCTAGATACTCGCATACCACCGGCATTGATTCAATCTTTACCTCTAACTCTTGAGTATTCAGTACGAAGGGAGATAGGACTCGTACCCTTTTCTCAAGTATTTCTCAACTACTATAGATGAAATTAGCACAGATAAACCATCCGATCTACCTGATTCAACTCGAATGACATGTTCATTTAAACACTTCAATTCAATGAACTTACTACCACAGTTCACTAATACATTATGAGCAGTCAACCAATCCATACCAAGAATCAAGTCAAATTCATCAAACGGCAACAATATGAGATTTTTCAAAAAATAATGACCTGTAATTGTCAAAGGATAATTCCTATACACCTCATCAACTAGCACATGTTTGCCTAACGGGTTTGATACTTTTACTACAAATTTCATAGACTAAACAATCATACTCATCCTAGATGCCAATTTCATACAAATATAAGAATGGGTAGACCCTGGATCAATCAAAGCAACAATAGAGATATCATGAAGAGAAAAAGTACCCGTTATCACATCTGGAGATGATGCCTCTTCGCGAGCGCGAATGGCATATGTCCTTGCAGGTGTTCAACCCTCCAACCTCACAGCAAAGTCTCTAGGTGCACCTCTACTACTAGTCCCGCCTCCCGGGTTCTTTTGTGATCTACCCCTCGAAGATACATTGCTTGATCTTATTTCTTGATTTCTTTCCTTCTCATCCCTCTCAGGATAATTTTGGATAAAATGATCAGGTGGACCACACTTGTAACAATTTTGGTTGTTTCCCAACACTCCCTTGTGTGTTACCTACCACAATTTTGACACTCCAGTTTATTAGACTTTGGATTGCCCACGCTTGCCATCGAAGTGGCTTGAACTCTCGAGCTCGAGTATGTATTACCTCGATCTCGGTGTGAATATCCAACTGACACAGTTGTACGAGGGTTTATTTCCTTGGACCTCTTTGATTGAGTTTGGTACGATTTACTCATTGGCCTCTTTCTTGAATCTCAGGCCTCACTCATGGCTTTTCTCTTTTCTTTATTCAGCTCCTCAGCCTTAAATGCCCTATCAACCAACACCACAAATTTTTTCAATTCTAAAACACCAACTAGCAGTCTGATATCCTTATTCAGCCCGTCTTCGAACCTCTTGCACAAATAGCTTCCGTAGACACACACTCTTGTGCATACTTGCTAAGCCTAACAAACTTGCGCTCATAATCTGCCACAGTCATTTTGCCTTGCTTTAATTCAAGGAATTTATTCCATTTCTGGTCCACAAATCTCTGACTTATGTACTTCTTTCAAAACTCTTCCAAAAAGAATTCCCACGTTACTCTCTCCCTTAGAACTACCGACATCAATGTTTTCCACCAACGATATGCCGAGTCCTTCAGGGATGACACGATACATTTCAAGTTCTCCTCAAGTGTGCAGGAGAGTCCATCAAATACTCGCATTAAGTTCTCTAGCTAGAACTCCGCCATCTCGGGGTCATCATCTATATTAGCTCTTAATTCTTCAGCCACTTGCTTCCAAATATTATCAACCGGGGGTTTAGTCACTCTTACCAAGTCTATACCTTGAGGAGCCATAGGAACTAGCTGAGGTATAGGAGCGGGTGGAGGAGGTTGAGCATTAGGGTTCGCTCGTACATACTCCGTGTACCAATTACTCATCATTTGGAGAAAGGCTTCCCGAGCCTCTTCTCCTTGACCCATAGTTTCAGGTCTACTCTCTACAAGTGCGGTCCCTTGCACGGGAACCGGCGTGTTACTAGCAGCGTCATCAGCAGCTGCTCGGTCGGGATCCATTTACTATATAAAACAAAGTTTATAATTGTCAGAAGTCATCACACTATCAATATACATTTATGGAAAGTATAGCTAGACCCTTACACACGCTATGGTAGTCCTAAAACTGACTAAACCATAGCTTTGATCCATTAAATGTAACACCCCTTACCCGTATTCAACACCAAACCGGGTACGAGGCATTACAGAACTTATCTTGCTTGAACATACAACTTTCGGCTATCAAATTTCATTCCAACTTAAAACTTCTCATTCAAATTCATAACATCCTTATTATGAGGCCTTAAACATGCAAATGGAGGGTCTTAGAATCAAATCAAGAACTTTTGTATACTTAGAAAATTTTTGCCTAAACAGGGCCACACGCCCGTGTGAGCAAGCCGTGTGGTCACACACGCCTATGTCCCCAGCCCTTGTGGGATTTATTTTTCATTTCGAACCTACAGAGGTTTTCACATGGCCAGACACACGCTCGTGCCTTTGGCCCGTGTCCTTCACATGGCGTAGACACACCCGTGTCCTCTCCCGTGTGTGAAAACCTAGGTATTCTGTTTGTGACATCAGCAACCATATAAAGGGTACACGACCTAGGCACACGCCCGTGTGTCTAGCCTGTGGTCGACACTGACTTGCAACACTAACATGCAGGGACACACGGCCCAACCACATGCCTATGGGATTGACCGTGTGTCACACACGGCCTAGACACACTCTCGTGTGCCTACTCGTGTGGAAAAGAACAAGGCTATTTGCCAAGCACTTTTTATCACCCAAACTCCTACAACATAAATCACATTCAACCATTAATCAAACAATTCAATCATGCATCATACACATTCATGAATAACCTTATCTTTTCATATATTAATAATAATGAGCCATTAACTATGGCTATTTACAAAAATTTCATCTTTAAATGAGCCAACACACTTGGCCAAAACAACAAGGCATTTCACTAAGTCTAGCCCCTATACATGCCATACTCAAAATGCTAAGTCTAAATATATTGAGATGAACTGATAGTGTGGGTCATCTTCAGATTATCTTCGTATATCTAGCTGGCTCTTTCACACTATAAAAATAAGGGGAAAAAAAGGGAGTAAGCTTTAAGCTTAGTAAGTTTACATGTAAACTATAAATATCATAACATATGCCAATCAACCAGCAACATTACATAATAAGCAAGAAAAAATCATATTTCCATAACAATTCTTACTCATCTCATCTCTTACCACATTTCATACATACTACAAATAAAATGCTCACATTTACTTGCACACATCTCCTGCCCTTATCACCACAAACCACGTGATATATTTACTTAGAAAATTTCTCGATGAACCCCTCGAAATGATACTAAGTACCGGTGGTTTCACACACAACCCACCAATAGTTAATAATAGGGTGGTATCGCACATAGCCCACCAACAAGAATAATTACGGTGCTTTCGCACATAGCCCACCAAATAACAATATAAACGATGGTATCGCACACAACCCATCGTGAATAAATAGTAAGGTGGTATCGCACACAGCCCACCAAAAAGGATATTTATGATGGTATCGCACACAACCCATCAAATAGTTATTACGGTTATTTTTTCGCACTTACATATTTATACCAAGGTTCATATGAGAATTACTCACCATCTATCAGTTCCAATCAATCACAATTGTAATTGATCTCATTCATACAATGCACCAATAAGTAACAACATATGTATTAAATATGTATCGTTTACACATAAACTTACCTCGGTGCAAAACGTATTAGTCGACGGTTTAGCCCGTAACCTTGCCTTTTCATCAGTCAAGGTGGTTTCCTCGCTCTTCTTGATTTGCAAGAGAATAGTTCGGCTAAAAGTGTGAACTCCAAAATCCTCTAATTTCCCTTTAATTTTCAGTGGAGAAGAAGCATGAATAGTGAAAGATGATATCTCTTTTATTTATCCTATTTTATTCATTTTTTTATCATCTAATTTCACCAAAATTTAATGCCCTTGTCTCCTTGTCTCTATGGTCGGCCAACACACCTTTGATGGCCTAAGTACACTTTAAGCACCTCCAATTTAATATTCTATGGCTATTAGACACCTCTACCATATAAAATAGAACTTTTGCACTTTATGCGATTTAGTCCTTTTTTCCTAATTAAGCATGAAATCACCAAAATTAATGCAGCAAAATTTTCATACATACTTATAAACATGCTATAACACATAAAATAATATCAAAATAATTTTCTTCAACCTCGAATTAGCGATCCTAAAACCATTGTTCTGACTAGCCCCAAAATCAGGTTGTTACAAGCTTATTGGATGGTTGAATATATGATGTCTGCACATGATATTTACATGTGAATTAAGTATGCTTTGGCTTGTTATTTGCGTTCAAAAATGGTCCATGTTGATTTAGTAAAATCCGCATAGTTTTGTAATGTACAAGAACTATATTTGATCAATTGGTGATGTTTAATAAAGATTCATTATATAGATAATTTATAAGTTGTATAATATGTTTTGTTTTGACTTGATATGCGAATGTATATAGGTTTATGAAATGGTACATTTGATAATTAGATAATGAAATAAATGTATGCAATTGGACGCTTTGACATATGAATCAATATATGATTTGTAAGCATATATATAAAATATATACTTGAATATATTTTAAGTATTCAAATGACATGAAGGTGATGGTAATAAAGTTCGAACATTGGACTTATGAACCACGTGTACTATATTATTGATGTATGATAGCTTAGTTCAAAAATTTTAATAGGTAAACAAAATTGAAATGGTTGAGCTTTTGAGTATGGTTTGTATGTGATTTATGATTAGTAAAGCATGATTAACTGTAACATCCTGAATTAGGGGTTGTTTGCAATTTAATTATTTTCCATGTGCGTGCTTGAAGAAATATGTATGCTATGACTGCTTGACATGTTCTGGGGTCTAGTCATAACCCCGAGCTAGGTCTGACTTAGGGCTGAAAATTTCTTTTTAGTGCTTAAAAGGAGGGAGCTAGGTAAGATAGGGGTTAAAAAAAATGGTGGGAGAAGTTGGACATAAGAAACCGATTGGCAGGATGGCTTGGGATGCTATCTTAGGGGCTTGGAGGCTTGCGTCAAGTGAGTGCTAGGGGGGAAGAGGTTCGAATCATGGGCACAAGGAGGTGTGTTTTATTTTTGGGACTTTTTGGCGTTAAAAGGGAAGGGGCTAAGTTAAGGATGTGTCAAAAGATTTTGTGGGAGTAGGGAGACAAGGAAGTCAGATTGGTAAAGTGGCTTAGGGCCGCCTCTTAAGGCCTTGGTGAATGCCACCCCAAGCAAGAAGAAGAGACTCAAGTTCGAGTCACGTTGGAAGCACAAGGTATGTTTTATTTTTTTTTTTACGCTGGCGTGGAGGGAGAGAGAGAGCTGGTGGACTATGCATGGACTCTCTAATGGATAGGGATAAACATTATTCTTTTATTTGAAGAAGTGATTAGATAAAAATTTATCAAAAAGGGAGAGGTGGCCGAATGTAAAACTCCTAAGGACTTCCATATTCGATTGTGAGTTTAGTAAGGGGGTGCCGGAATTTATCTAATATATTTTCTTTTCAATTTGTTTCATGGCCGATTTCTCTTTAGTCCTCTTTGCCCAAAAATTTCTTCAAACCCCTCTCTCCTTTTGGTTCTACTTGGGCGAACCTATCACCCCCTTTCTACACAAACTCCATCTTTCATCTTGTGTAGCTGAATGCCATAATCTTTCTTTTCTCTCCTTTTTGTCTTAAGTCAGAATCTCTATTGCTTCTCTCTTCTCCATGCCAAAATCTTCCTTTTCTTCTAGCCAATATCAACCAAGAGTGGATCACTTTTGGTTCTTCTCCAAATCGGTTTTTGAAAAGGAGGCCTTCGGGATTTTGGAAGCAGTCGTTCTAAGCATCTTTTCTCTGTTGATCAAATATGGTAAGTGGTGGTAAGGACTCATTTTAGTAGGCCATTCTTTTTATTATTCGAAAAGCTGAAGACTAATTATTATGTGATCTCAAGGTGTAGTCGATTATAAGTGGTGTGTGTGGCTTCGGGATTCGGTTCGAAACCAAATCAATTTAGGGTAAGTGCCACAAATGAGCCTTCGGGATTTAGTTACTATGGCCGAATAGGCCTTGGTAAGGTTGGCCGAATGTATATATGGTCCTAATATTATACCTTTTGTGTGTAGCCGATGCTAGAGTGCATTGAATGAGTCTTTCAGGTTTCGGTTCTTCAAGGTAAGTGATAACAAAGATCCGGCCTAGGGCCATATTTTGGTTATGGGTGCGATTAGTTCTTTGGGATTATTAGTTTAGCCGAATAAGGCTTTTTGATACTAACCTATAGTGGACGAATGTAGGAGCAATACGGGAATACGTTTCAGGATTTTATGATATCACATAGATTCGGGATTTCTCCTTAGATCTTCGGTTAAACAGGTGTGTAAAACTCTTACACACTTTATTAGTTGGCATTGCTTAATATGTTACAGTTAACTATTTTGATAGTGATTTGCCTTGTGGGCATGTGCATGGATTCCGGGTAAGTCGCTTGTGACTTTAAATAAGTTATATGAATGATATGATAAGTAAGATGCTATGCCATGACTTATATGCATGATTTATGATAATATGTTAAGCATGTTGTGAGCATGTTGGTAATGGGATTGAAGAGAGGAGGGGGAATATTCTCTATGGACTGTCACCAGTGGTTTTGACCACAAGATGGGTTGGCCCCATCAGTTTAATTGTGACTTCGGTCACCAGTGGTTTTGACCCCATCAGTTAAAATGAATCGGTTAAAAGTGATGTTTTCAAAATGGGAAACTTTTACGAGTTTTCGAGGATGTTACCATCGGGTAGCAAAGTTCACCAAGTTAACAATAACTCTGATGGTTTTAAAATTCAAATGATCAAATGTTTTCAAAGGTTTCAACTCAACCATGTTTGTAAAATCAATCCCACCTGAGTTTTTAATAGACACTGTTTTATAACCTTAACAATATTTTAAGATTTTTACCAGTTAATCAAAATATTTCAAAACGTTTTTACTCCGTGACATACCAGATCCGATCAGGGCTCATGGGCCGAGTTTGGGGTGTTACATTTTTGGTATCAGAGCCAGGTTCAAAACTCGGTTGTGGGGGCCCAGGGCCCAAAATGTTTTTGGTAGGCCTCTATGAAAATAGTTTTTAGTTTGAAGAGCATGGCATCGAGTCTCCGGCACCAATCCACCCAGGTAAGTACTTCTAACGACTGTGTGAATTATTATCTATAGAGGGGTAGAAATGGAACGTAGATAGTATGATAAGTATATGAACCCTAGGACTAGTTTACCCCAACATTCACATAAGACATTAAATGCCTAATTAAATAAACCTATGACTAAGTCGTCGGGTTAGGGCGTGGTAACCCTTGTGCGCATGTCTAGGATTGGATCCGGAAGAGCCTGGTACTTAAGCAGTCCTAGTGACTCACCTCCTCTTCGCAGAATCCTACAGTGCGTAGTTTCTGCTCACCCTAACCAGAGGACTTATTCATAGACTGAACCCAATAACTAAAACCCGAAAGGGAACTAGCCGTATTGTTGTAGAAACCTTAGTTTTAAAACACTTAAAGTTATCCTTTTAACTTGAGGGAACTACTTTACAAAATTTTTCGAAAAATGTTCGATTTATGAAAATTACAAAAATACCCTTAGTGGTAAATTACAAAAATGCCCTTGGTTTATGAAATTCCCAAAGTACCCACAGTTCCAAACAAAATTTTCATTACTTATAGAATGTCTAAAAACCTTAATTTGCAAAATATCAAAAGTGTCATTATTTTGGGGAAAATTACAAATTGCCCCTAACTAATAAAATTACCAAAATAACCCTGATTTTCAAAATTTTTGCAATACTATCAAATTGGGAAACAAATTCTCCAAAAAGAACCCTCAAGTTTTACAAATCTTGAAATACCCTGGATTTATTAAGTTTATTAAATTTATCCGGGTAAATTATCGAAATGCCCGGAAACTTCAAAACCCCCGAAATACCTCTGAAATTCTAGAATTTCCAAAATACCCTTATTGACAAAATCACCAAGGAACTTTATTTTGAAAAATTATGAAAATACCCCTATAGGACAAATGACAAAAATACCCCTGTAGGACAAATGACGAAAATACCCACAGGATAGAAATGCATGTAAAATGTCCGAAGAGTGAATGAGTATGGAAGATACTAAGGAATGGATGTGTTTTTCTGTGAATTAGGATAGGAAACTTAAAACTTTGAATGATCAAAAGAATCCTATTAAGCTCTCTTCATAAAATTTCTTCATGGGATAACCAAAGAAACAAGTACTAATCCATAAAAGTTCTTAATCAGATTAAAGCGCAATCGTTGGAAATGAGTTCTAGAGGACGTGGCCATCGTGGACGTGGTAGAGGAAGAATAACCGTGTTAGAACCCGTTAGGTTGGGTCAAGGGTCTGATAATGAGATACCACCGCCACCACCACCTCTAACTTTTGGTGTTAAGCAGCAGGATCAGACGGGGGTGAGGCGATGATCGCAGTCAGGTCATGAAGTTCTTGAGATGGTGGTGGAGCGGTGGAGGTTTGGGTGCTCAAAATCAGACCGGCGACTCGAGCCAATGGAGCGGAGGTGTTCCGGTGTATCGTGTGGCACCCAATGCGGTGGAGTATTGGTTGGAATCAATCGAGAGGATCACGGATGACCTGGATTTTTCAGCTGAGGAAAAGCTGAAGGGTATAATCTCTCTACTTCGAGATGAGTCATACTAGTGGTGGCTCACTGTAAGGGATGGAGCGATGGCGGAGGATCTCACATGGGAATTCTTTAAGGCCACCTACCAGAGGAAATATATAGGAGCTAGCTACATGGATGCGCAGCAGAAGGCTTTCTTGAACCTGGTTCAGGGTAATAAGACGGTGGCGGAGTATGAGGCAGAATTTCTCCAGTTGAGCAGGTATGCTCGTGGTATTGTAGGTACTGAGCATGAACGCTGCGTCAGATTCGAGGATGGGCTGAGAGATGAGCTGAGGATGATGATAGCTCCATAACAGGAATGGGAGTTTTTTGTCCTCGTGGAGAAGGCTAAGGTTGCTGAAGGGGTAAGACAGTCTGTTAGGCGGAATCGGGATAGGAGTTGGAATAAGAGAAGCTCCGGATCTTCGAGGTTTTCTGGTAATCAACAGAAGAGGACGAGGTATGGTGGGTCAGATCAATCTGCTAGGCCTGTTACGGTTGCTAATCCTCAATGGCCGCCACGGTGTGCTCGGTGTGGGAAGTCTCACACGGGGGAGTGTTGGAGTAGTAATCGGGGATGCTTCGAATGTGGATCCATGGAACATCGAGTTAGGGATTGTCTGAAAAAGGCAACTAGGCTAAGGTCTGAGGGTCAGGAACGTGCACTGAATAGGAGGGATAACCAACAGCCACCGAGAGGTCGTGGTGTAGGAAGAGGAGGTAATGGTGTTGGCAGAGGTCGTGGGGCACCGAGGGGAGGTACCGGTGGTACTGAGGCTAGGAAACCTGGTTTGGTCTATGCCGCGAGGCATCAAGAGGAGGGCGACGCACCGAACGTCATAACCGGTATGTTTTTGATCTTTGGAGTACCCTATAGTACCTTAATTGATATTGGCTTAACCCACTCATACATTGCTAGTAACGTAGTGAAAACTCTACACTTAGACTCTGAGCTTACTTGTAGGAAGATGACTGTGTTAAGCCCTCTAGGTCACTCTATAGAAGTAAGTAAACTCTATAGGAATGTACCCCTAGAACTCCAAGGGGTCGTGTTCTTGGCTGACTTGATGGAACTACCGTTTAGGGAGTTTGATCTGATCCTCGGGATGGATTTGCTAGTAAAGTATTAGGCTAGCCTGGATTGCTCAGCTAAGCGCATGGTATTAAAGACCATGGAAGGAGAAGAGGTGGTGATGATAGGTAAAAGGAGAGATTACCTATCTAATCTGGTTTTTACATTAAAGGCGAAAAAGATGGTTAGGAAAGGTTGTGAAGCATATGTAGTGCATGTTTGTGCTTTGGAAGCTAAAGGTGCTGCTTTGAGGGATGTCCAGACTATAAGGGAGTATGTCGATGTGTTTCCAGAGGAACTCCCGGGTCTACCTCCGGATCACGAGGTTGAGTTTAGTATCAATTTGTTACCCACAATCGCGCCAGTATCTATAGCTCCGTATCGGATGGCGTTGAAAGAATTGGTAGAGTTGAAGGCTCAGATCTAGGAATTGTTGGATAGAGGGTTCATTCGACCAAGTGTATCACCTTGGGGAGCTCCAGTGCTTTTTTGTCAAGAAGAAGGATGGGACAATGAGAATGTGTATAGACTATCGACAGCTGAACAAGTTGACAATAAAGAATAGGTATCCTTTGCCTAGGATTGATGATTTGTTCGATCAAATCAAGGGTGCATCGGTGTTCTCTAATATCGACCTTAGGTCAGGGTACCATCAACTTAAGGTGAAGGAGGCTGATATCCATAAGACGGCATTCCATACTTGGTATGGGCACTACGAGTTTCTGGTAATGCCTTTTGGTTTGATGAATGCACCAGCCGCATTTATGGACATGATGAACTGAGTTTTCCAACCCTATCTGGATCGGTTCGTCATGGTGTTCATAGACGACATTTTGGTGTACTCGAAGTCAGAAGAGGAGCATGACGCACATCTTCATGTGGTTCTGCAAGTTCTAAGGGAGAAATAGTTCTACGCCAAATTCAGTAAGTGTGAGTTTTGGCTTAATGAGGTGACTTTCCTAGGGCTTGTTGTTTCAGCTGAGGGAATCAGTGTGGATCCCCGTAAGATTGAGGCAGTATTGGAGTGGAAACCACCAAAGTCGATTCTGAAAATTGAGTTTTCGGGGTTGGCGTGGATATTATAGGAGATTCGTGGAAAATTTCTCCTTAATCGCAAAGACCGCTGACTAAGTCTGCGAGAAAAGGAGTTCCATTTGTGTGGTCTGATAAGCAGCAAGAAAGTTTCTACCTGAAGAGGATTTTGACAGAAGCACCAGTCTTGATTCAGCCTGAGGCAGGAAAGGAATTCATTGTGTATTGTAATGCATCGCATACTAGTTTAGGGTGTGTGTTGATGCAAGAAGGGAAGGTGATTGCTTATGCATCATGGCAGTTGAGGCCTCACGAAGGTAACTATCCGACAAATGATTTGGAATTGGCTGCTGTGGTTTTTACCTTGAAGATTTGGAGGCACTATCTGTATGGCGAGAAGTCGGTAGTGTGCACGGATCACAAGAGCCTGAAGCACCTCTTGACTCAAAAAGATTTAAATCTGAGGCAGCGGAGGTGGATTGAGTTGCTGAAGGACTACGACTGCTCAATCGAATACCATCCGGGTAAGGCTAACGTGGTAGCTGATGTATTGAGCCGTAAGGTGATAGCGGATTTGCGAGCAATGGTTGCTCACCTAAGTCTCTATGAGGATGGGAGCCTTCTAGCAGAGTTGCAAGTGAAGCCGTCTTGGATTGATGAGGTCAAAGAAAGGTAGATGACCGATGAAGTTCTGAGTACTCGAAGGTTGCAAGTACAAAATGGTGAGGCCGAAGGGTTCAGCTTGGGTAGTGATGGAGTGTTGTATTTTCAGGGGAGAGTATGCATGCCTAAGGATGATGATTTGAGGCAGCGAATCCTTAAATAAGCTCATAGCAGTCCTTACACTATGCATCCGGAGGAAACAAGATGTATCGGATTTAAGGGAGCGATTTTGGTGGCGGGTCTTAAGCGGAAATAATCGAGTTAGTGGGCAAGTGTCCGACATGCCAACAAGTTAAGCGTGAGCATCAATTGCCATCGAGTCATTACGGTGGTAAAGATCCCACAAAGGAAGTGGGAGGATTCTTGTGGATTTCGTAAGTGGGCTTCCCTCACGACCGAAGAAGAAAGATGCGCTTTGGGTGATAGTAGACCGGTTGACCAAGTCGACCCATTTCATACCTAAGGGTTGACTACTCGCTTCAAAGGTTAGCCAAGTCAGTATATAGTGAGATAATGTAGTTGCATGGAGTACTGTGTCCATTATCTCGAGATAGGGATCCTGCTTCACATCAAGATTTTGGAAGGCTTTACATCGACGTTGGGTACAAGGTTGAATTTCAAAGACTGACCTTTCATCTGCAAATCGATGGACAATCGAGAGGTAATCCAAGTATTGGAAGATATGTTAAGGGGCTATGTTTTGGACTTTCGTGGTAGTTGGGAAGAGTATTACCTTTGTAATTCGCTTATAACAATAGTTATCAAGTGAGTATTCAGATGGCACCGTATGAGGCTATCAGATGGTCGAAAATGCCATACTCCTACGTGTTGGACAGAGATGGGTGAATGTCGGATGTTGGGTCTGGAGTTAGTGGCGGAGACAGAAGATAAGGTTAGAGTAATTCGGGCTCACCTTAAAGAGGCGTCAGACAGGCAGAAATCCTATGCCGATCTTAAGCGCAGGGATGTGGAGTATGTAGTGGGTGATAAGGTCTTCTTGAAGGTATCACCTTGGAAGAAGGTGCTGAGGTTTGGCCGGAAGGGTAAGCTAAGCCCTATATTCATCGGGCTATACACAATGTTGAAACGTATGGGACCGGTAGCTTACCAGCTTGAGTTGCCGACAGAGTTGAGCCAGATCCATGACGTCTTCCATGTTTCGATGCTGAGGCGCTATCAATCGGATCCATCACACGTAGTGCTGGTTGTGAAAATTGAAGTGAACTCGGACTTATCTTTTGAGGAAGAGCCGGTATAGATTTTGGATCGAGATGTCAAAGTTTTGAGGAGGAAGTCAGTACCTTTGGTAAAGGTGTTATGGCAAAACCATGGTACGGAGGAGGCTACGTGGGAACCCGAGGATGTGATTTATGATTAGTAAGGCATGATTAACTGTGGTTGGCTATATGATTTATATATGCAAAATTTGTAACACCCCAAACTCGGTCCAAATACCATGGCCGGATCTGGCATGTACTTGGAAAGATTTTACAAAATATTGTGATCTTCAGGAAAATTTTAAGTTATTCTAGAAACTCCAAGTTTAGTGGTTCATTTGAAAACTTAGTAATTATTTTATGAAAATTACAACTAACCAATTCTTGTGTTTAGGTGGCACTTGAAAACACTGATCGTGACATTCTAGAAATCATAAGGTTTGCTTTCAAACTTTATAAAATCATTGATTTATTTTTGAATAAAACCCCTTTTTTTCTTCTTCTAAAGAAAACGTCTTGTCAATCATAATGGTGATATAAATGTCTTAATAGTTAAACCATAATTTAAACCAAAATAGTAGTGGCCTTATTACAAATCAAAAATCCCCAAAAGCATAAAACGATAAATAAAGCAAAGTTTTAGTTGAATAAACCCGTGCATGGCCACCTCGAGTCCAATCCGGTCCAATCCACTGGACTAAGAATCACCTGCAAATGTTTAAGCAAACAGGGTGAGTCATAAGACTCAGTGTGCAATTAGTCCACATAAACCACAAATGGGCCTAAGCCCCCACATCACAATCGGCCAAAGCCCAATCAATATAGCATATCAAAATAATCAATACGATAACCCAACCCATCCTAGTGTTCCATCCTCTACACTCTGCTCCATATATCCATCCTCAACACTCCTATGGGGATTTCTACAATCAACCCTCCATCCTCTACACTCCTCTTTGGCAGTCATGCTGACAGTCATGCTGCTCAAAGTAGATATAATGTGGTCTAGCCACCGATAATTTTGTAACCAAGTCACCCATATACAATAAGGCACTGAGCCATCAATTAGTGTGACATTGTCACCGATATACATTTCCCCTTCATATTATTATCATTTCCCAAATCCCATGCACATGAAAACATAGTATAATAAACATACCATACAATCATTCTTTAGAGTAAACACACAATCATGCTATTAACAGTAATTATAAGGCTTAATCGAAGAACAACTAACCTAGTGTTATGATTTTACCATCCATGGGTAAACCAATAGCCACTACCTAGATTTCGCTTTCAATGTACCACATAAACATTTTATACAATTAAAGAAAAGTGTGATAATTACACACCTGTAAACACGAAGAACTAAACTATCGATCTCGCTAACACCTTCACTCGCAGGGATCACTACGATCTGCTTATCCCTCTCAAAGTCATTCCACAACCCGGTGGAAAGTCTCAAATGGCTGACATAGCACGCTTTTTGAATTTAGGGGTAGGGACACGTGTCTAACCCCCCCTTCGCTTGGCTAGATCGAATGAATTCGAAAACTAATAGACTTGGATTAAAGAATCACTGAAGTCCCTACACAAACACCAATTAGAATCGGTTTTCAATACAGGATGGATCCAAAGGAGTGGCCTTCTGGCCGATCAAACAAATAGGGAGCCCTCTATGGCCTATTCGGCCAACAACACTTACCAACGTCCCCTTGAAAGTAGCCACATGAAGAAAAGATGATGAAGACACGTCCCTCTACCACGAAACAAGAGTGCACCAATTAAAAGTTCTAAGTTCGGCTATCAGCAAACTCGACAGATTCAGCTTTGGTTTGACTAGGTAGAAATTAAATAGCGGATGGGAAAAGAAACGCAGAAGATTTCAGTCACCACCCTGACAAACGGTTAACACCAAAGGAACAGAATGAGAAGAAAAATAGAAAGTGTTTCGACTGTGAAGAAACAAGAAGAAATGGGCTAGGGAGATTTGGCTAAAGAAAAAAAGAAATCAAAGAGATGAATTGTAGCAGATGATGATTCGGTCAAGAAAAGGAATGAGGGATGAGGTTCGGCTTTTAGAAGAAATAGAGAAGTATGAAGCAAATGGAAGAAAGCAATGAAAATGGAGAAGGTGATAGGAGGGTTCAGCTATCAAGAAAGAAAATATGTGAATTGAAAGGAAAGGGTGCCTAAGAGGTTTCGGCTTTTACCAAAGAGGAGATGAACAACAATAGTCTTTAGGAGTTTTGGCCAACAGAGAAAAGAATTCAAATTGACAAAATAGAAAACACCAAATACTGAAAAAAGAAGCTCTCAGCACCAAATTTGCTATACACACCTCATAGGTTCGGCACCTAAACCCCTTCACCAAAACTGAATGCCTACACAACCAAAGGATTCAACCTTGACCGAATTTCCCCCTAACACTCACTAAAATTCGGCCACTCCCCTTCTCTTCTCCTACATTCACTCTTGATCACCCGTTTGAATCAGTTTGAATGATTCAAACTCCCCTTTTCTCTCTTGGCCACCCATTTGAAAAATTTGAATGAGTCCACTCCCATTCTTCAAGGTCCCTAGTCGAATCCATCACCTCCCATCTAAATGCCAAAAAGAATTCCCAAAAATCAAATTGTGCGACTCGAACTTGCTCCCCCACTGCTCCCCTGTGGCGTCACTTACTTGCATCCCCAAGTGGCATCTCTCAGCCACTTTACCACTCCTTTCCTTGTGTCAACAAACACAAGCATTAATCATTAAAGCCTATCCCAGCTAGCTCTCCCCTAAAGATGCCCAAAAATGAAATTTTTACCTAGGCTTTAGCATAACACCGAGCCTTCCCGGGACCCCAAACACACTCAAACAACAGGAAAAGCAAACCAAACACATAGAAGTATAATAAAAGTAAATCCCCTTATTCACGGATGTTACAAAATTGGTATATATGAATTATGGTATTCGAGTTTTGAAGTGTTTATAAAGGAGATGTTATAACTTTAAGCTTGAATTGTAATAAATGATTGTTCTGAGCTGTGTTTTTCATTGGTAATGCCTCATAACCCTAATTCGATGATGGATACAGGTTAGAGGTGTTACATTTTATTGGAATCAGAGCTACGGTTTAGTCGATTCTAGGACTAACATAACGCGTGAAAGTCTAGTTATACATGCCATAAATATAAACTGCAATAGTGTGGTGCTTCCTGACAATTAAAATGTGTTTTCATATAGTAAATGGATACCGATCGAGCCGTAGCTAATGATGTGGAAAGTAATGTGCCCGCTCTGACTCAAGAGGCAAGGCCAGCTAATTTTAGGCCGATTATGAGTAGTTACAAGGGAGAGGCTAAACAAGCCTTCTTTCTCATGATGAACGAATGGTTCACACAGTATATCCAGACAAATCCGCGGTTCAACTACCTCCACCCCACCTAATCCTTCTCAAATACCTGTGATACCTCAAGTTAACTATCTGATGAGATTGAATAAGCCTCCGGCTGATAATATCAGAAAATATGGGGCCAAAGAGTTAAAAGTTACGATTGATGATGATGTTGAATGAGCTAAATCCTGGCTTGATAATATGATTCGGGTGTTCGATGAACTATCCTGTACCCCTGATGAATGTATTAAATCTGATGTATCTTTGCTTCGAGACACTGCGTATCACTGGTGGAATACACTGGTATCAGTGGTTCCAAAAGAACGGGTAACCTAGGAGTTCTTTCAGATTGAATTTCAAAAGAAATATATTAGTCAAAGATTTATGGATCAGAAATGCAAAGAATTCCTCGAGTTGAAACAGGGTCACATGACCGTGGCAGAATATGAACGGGAATTTATGAGACTCAGCAGATATGTTAGGGAATGTGTTTCGACTGAAGCTATTATATGAAAGAGATTTGAAGATGGTTTAAATGAAGACATCAAGTTATTAGTAGGATTCTAGAAATCAAAGAGTTTGTGGTACTCATTGAGTAATCATGCAAAACTGAAGAACTCAGGAAAAAGAAGAAAAGCTGACTTTGAAGCTAGAGATTCACGAAAAAGATCATCGAATAAGTCATTTCAGTCAGCATCAAAGAAGTTTTGAGATGATTTTAGCCGTTCAAAGGCTACTGCGGGTTATTCCAAACGAGATCGAGATAGACAACCTGTGAGTTCGAAAGCTACTTCAATAGCTAGTGTTGGAAATGTCAGATCAAATCAACCTGAGTGCAAACATTACAGTAAACGACATCCCAAAAATTGTAGACTGATTGATCGAGCTTGTTTCAAATGTGGATCATTAGATCATTTCATTCGTGAATGTCCTGAGTTGTCTGAATAAGATACAGTGAAGAGTACAAGGCCGAGTAACACTGCAGCTAGAGGTAGACCACCCAAAAACATGGGTAATGTGAGTGGTAGCTAGAGAATGATTAAAGACACGGCTGTGAGCCCGAGCACCTGCCAGATCCTATGCTATTCGCACTCGTGAAGAAGCTTCATCTCCAGATGTTATTACTGGTACTTTCACTCTCTATGATACTACTGTGATTATATTGATAGATACAGTATCAACTCATTCTTATGTATGTGAGACTTTAGTATCCAGTAAGACTTTGCTTGTAGAGTCTACTAAATTTGTGATTAGAGTATCGAACCCCTTAGGCCGGTGTGTTTTGGTTGATTAAGTATGCAAGAAATATCCATTGATGATTCGGGGTTTCTATTTTTGGCCAATTTGATGTTGTTACCATTTGACGAATTTGATATAATTCTGGGTATGGATTGATTAACACTAAATGATGCTATTATAAACTACAAATGGAAGACAATTGATTTGAGATGCAAGAATAATGATGTAACATCCTGAATTAGTGGGCCTGTGCATTTTGTGTGTTGTAGGTTTAATGTGTTAGTTTAAGAATTAGAGGTACGAATTGGACTCAGGTTTGGGCTGAGGCCTTGGTTAAAATATTCTGTTTAGACACTATAGGTTTTAAGGTAGGTATCTGTGTTTAAAATATCAAAGTGGGCTTGTGGCCCAATTTTAAGTGGCGCTACAAGGGAGTCAGAGGGTGGCGTCACTAGTGGATAGAGAGGGCCCAAGTGTTGGCCGCTTGGAGCCTATGTTCTTGGGCCAAATTCGGCACTTAAAGTGGGCTAAGAGGAACGGCAACAGGGCTAAAATATAGGGGATTTTTAATGTTTTTACTATGTGGATATTAAAGTTGATAAAGGAGTGAGGAGTTGGTGCTAATTAGGTTTCTTTTGGATGTGAGTTCAGATTAAGATAAGGGGAAAAGATGAGGAGCTAACCTAGGAGGCTAGTGTTGGCCGAATGTAGGATGCTTATTGAGGGGAGAAATTTTGGTTGAGTGTTTAAGTGTGGGAATGCCAAAATTTTGAGGATTTTTCAGGGAACTCTCTTCTGATTATTTTATTTTCTCCCCTCTCTTTTCTATTTTCTTTTGGAGTGCCAGCCGAATTCTCCCTACCCATATGTTAATCTTTTCTTCCATTCACTAAAAACTGAAACCCTCTAAAGCCTCATCAATTGTCGAAACACTGTTAGTTTATGTCTCTTCTCTTTACAACACATTGGCTGAATATCCCTTGTAAGACAGCATTCTTCTTGTTCATCTTTTCTGGGATTTTCTTAAAAAGCTAAAATTCCTAGATCTCTAATATTTTATGTTTCGATCTTCTTCTGTGATTACCGAATCTTTTGCAAGGGGTAGCTAAAACCTTCTGTAGAGGTAAGTGTCGATTGTGCTATTTTTCCAATCTTTTTTGACTTTTCAAGACCATAGCCGAATGGCTACATGGTGGATTGATCTTGTTCTTTTTTTTTCATGGGTGGAATTCTGGGATTTGAAGGAGATCTAATCGCCTAGGTTTCTAAATCAGTAGCACCCGAATCATACTACTTTTGGGATTGAATCGGTCTAGGTAAGGAGATCTATCCAACTAAGCGTGTTAATCTAAGCAAGTATTAATTCTTGGCTAATTGTAGGGGGAGCCTTATCTTCGCGTTCTTTCGATTTTTGAGTAGAGTCGTAGACAGAGAGCAGTGGTTCTGATTAGCGAGAGTATAGTACTATGTGTATCAGGTGTGTAATTTCTCACACCATCTCTATTGTCTGTTAGTATATATATAAATCTGTTTATATGTTGTTAAATGCCGAAATCCCGGCATGACTGTTGGAAACCCGTGGAGGGTAAAGGGCAACCCATCAGGTTAGTGATTTTTATTATTTTCTTTGAGTAAAATGATTCTGTTGAGTTGATATGATATACATGCATGTCATTTTCTATGTTTGCACGAGGTTGGGTGATTGATGCATGTGAAAGGGAAGTGTTCTGTTGTACTGGCTTTACCACGATCTGTTGTAGTGGCTCTACCATGATCTGGTCTGGTGACTATGTCACAAATCTGACGATGAGCAGCTAACTACAGCATGACTGCCATC
This sequence comes from Gossypium rotundifolium, assembly GCA_025506655.1. NCBI lineage: Eukaryota > Viridiplantae > Streptophyta > Magnoliopsida > Malvales > Malvaceae > Gossypium > Gossypium rotundifolium. Next base: position 67,861,645 of record CP106731.1, on the reverse strand, counting down.
GGTGGTGTGTAGCGGTGAGGGTGATTGTAGAAATCCCCATTGGTGTGATTGGCAGGTAAGGGTGGTGTGTAGCGGATGGATCTAGGATTGGGATGGGCTTTGCTTAATTCTGATATGTGATATTCTGTTATTTTGTTCTGTGGGGCTAAGGCCCAATATGATGGTGCAAGGGGGATTGCACACTGAGTCTTATGACTCACCCCGTTGTTTAACATTTTTCAGGTAGCACTTAGTGCATCGGACCGGGATGGAAGGAGCGCAAGGTGGCCATGCATGGATTTCTTTCGACTCAATAAAGGATGTTGTTTTAATTATTTTTCACTAATATTTTCAATGTGTTTGGTTTTATATTTTATTGTAATAAGGCCATTGGCTATGGTTTATTGGTTTTATGTTTTTGTTTTCGGGTTTTCATACGCTTAGCTTTTATGATTAATTGGAACTAAGGCATTAATTGAAATTTATTTCTTTTACAAATTATCAAATTATTCAGTTTTTCCCGTATAAATGTTTAAACTATGCTTTTCAAAAAAAATAATATGCGACATGTTTTACAAAAACTTCTTAGTGACATGCCAGATCCAGTCGGGATGTTTGGGCCGAGTTTAGGGTGTTGCAAATTGGTATCAGAGTCAGGTTCAAAGCTCAGCTTTGGGGTTTAGGGCTCAAAACATTTTCTAAAGATGGGTTTTGGAAACATGCATGTTTTTAAATAATACAGGATGGTTTTCTTGGCATGGCACCTGCGTCCCCGACCCAAGTCTGAGAGGTAAGTAATCTGAACTCACTGTGTGATATATGTATGTGGGCTTGATGGGCTTTATGGGATGTAGATTATCTTAATTAGAATTTGATAGACTTTAGGCTTAGCTTAAACAACTTCTTAAACCTCATAAGACTTAATCTAATTAAACCTGTCCGTGGACAAGTCACAAGGTTAGGGTGTGGTAACGGGCATACGCATGTCTAGGATTGGATCCAGGGAGAGCTTGGTACTTAAGCGGTCCTAGTGACTCACCTCATATTCGCTGGAATCCTACTTGGTATGTAGTGACTATTCACCTTAGCCACGAGGACTTGTTGACGGGCCAAAGTTTCTAACTAAAACCCGAAAGGGACCAGCCACCTTATTTTCATAAAATTACTACAATGCCCCTAGTTTTGTCAAAAAATCACCTAAAACGCCATTGATTTGAAAAAAATTACCAAAACACCCTTGATTTGGAAATTATCAAAATTTGTAAAATTACCGAAATATCCTTAATTTGTGAAATTACCAAAATACCCTCAATTTGTGAAATTATTGAAATACCCCTAATTTACAAAATTACCAAAATATCCCCAATTTGCGAAATTATCAAAATACCCCTATTTTACGAAATTACCAAAATACCCTCGATTTGTAAAATTACCAAAGTACCCTAGATTGTAAAATTTCCAAAATACCTCTGCTTCACGAAATTATCAAAATACCCTTATTTTGGAAAAAATCACCAAGATACCCAATTTTGAAAAAAAATTATTATGAAAATACCCCTAGGTAGTGAAATGACAAAAGTACACCTATGTGTTGAATGTGAGTTCATGGATGTTGTCTGTATGTTGATTGTTGAATGTATATAGTTCCCAAAACTAGGAGGAGTAGACTTGAGATCGAACACACGTAGACATAAATCAATTGAAAGAACCACTATCGAAATGACTTTTCATAAGATTGTTCGTGGATAATCAGTGGAAAGAATTAATAATTCATAAAATTTCTAATCAGATAAACGTCAATCGGAAGAATGAGTACAAGGGGTCGAGAATGTCTGCCGCGTGGTCGTGGTAGGGGTAGGATGATCGTGTCAGAGCCAGTAGGGTCTGGCCACGGGTCAGGAAACAAGATGCCGAATCTGCCAACTGTGGGGGGAAAATTTTAGGACTAGACGGCCAGAGATGATGTAGTATCTCAGGTGATGTTGCGGGTTCTGGAGAGAGTTGTTGGGGTAGGCACGGGTTCGAGAGCTCAGAAATTTGTGACTGAACGACTCCGAGCCAACGGAGCAGAGATGTTTAGGGGAGTTTTTAGCGTAGCCCCTAACACAGCTGAGTATTGGTTAGAAGCGAGTGAGCGGATAATGGATGACATAGACTTCACGGTGGAGGAGAAGTTGAAAGGGTCGTGTCTCTTCTTCAGACAAGGCTTACCAGTGGTGGCTCACGGTAAAGGAGGGTACTAACGTAGACCGAATTCACTGGAATTTCTTTAAGGAGTCATTTTAGGGAAAGTACGTTGGGGCCAATTACGCAGAGGAAGGCATTTTTTGAACTTGGTGCAGGGAAGCAAATTTGTGTCTGAATATGAAGCAGAATTTTTGTGCTTGAGCCGTTACACTCGAGGAATTATAGCAATTGACTATGAGCGTTGTGTATGGTTCGAAGATGGATTGCAGGATGAGTTGAGAGTGTTGGTAGCATCGCAGTGAGAAAGGGACTTTGCTGTTCTGGTCGAGAAAGCTAAAATATTTGAGAAGGTGAAGCGGACTGAGAAGCAAAATAAGGATAAGGATCAGAATAGGAATAAGAGAAATTTTAGGCCGTCGGGATCATCTGGAAGTTTACAGAAAAGGCCTAGGTTTGATGGGCCAGCTCGTGCTCTGACATCTGCTACTAGGGAGTCAGAATCGATCATGTAACTTGTGCGGAAAAGTATATTTCGGGGAGTGCAGAAGGAGAACTGGTGGATGCTTTAGGTGTGGGTCTATGGACCATATGGTGAAAGACTGTCCATAGATGGATCAGTGCATGCCCGCTTGATGAGGTTACGATCGAGTTAGGAGGGTGGTCAGCCATTACCTAGGGGTCGCGGCCTAGTCAGAGGAGGAAATAGGTTTGGACAAGAGGATGGTGACGCACCGGACGTCATAACTGGTACGTTTCTTATTACTGATAACCCATTTCTTGCTTTGATTGATATTTGATTAACCCACTCTTACGTTGCATGCTCGATATCTGAGAATTTAAGTATAGAATCTAAAATAACTGCTAGGAAGATGACGGTGGTTAGTCCGTTAGGACAATCTAGGATAGTGGACAAACTATTTAGGAGTGTACCGTTAGAGACTCAATGAGTAGTGTTTCCGGTAGACCTAATGGAATTACCGTTTGAGGAGTTTGACCTTATCCTGGGGATGGATTGGTTGGCTAAACATCGTGCTAAGCTAGATTGTGAGACTAAGCACATGGTGTTGAGTACCCCAGAAGGTGGGAAGGTAGTTATGCTAGGGGAAAGAAGGGATTATTTGTCCAATGTAGTATCTACATTGAAGGCTATTAAGATGATTCAGAAAGGATGTAATGCATTTATAGTTTTTATCAGTGCTTTGGACGCTGAGGAGGTGACTGTCGGTGAGGTAAGAATAGTAAAGGATTTCGTAGATGTCTTTCCTGAGGAGTTGCTAGGATTACCTTCGGATCGCGAAGTGGAGTTTGGGATTGAGCTACACCCGGGTACTACTCCGGTGTCCATTGCTCCTTACAGAATGGTATCGAAGGAGCTGGTTGACCTCAAAGCTCAGATCCAAGAACTGTTGGATCAAGGTTTTATTCGACCGAATGTGTCTCCGTGGGGAGCGCCGATCCTATTTGTGAAGAAGAAGGAAGGATTCATGCATATGTGTGTGGATTACCATCAACTGAATAAGTTAACGATTAAGAATAAGTACCCACTGCTGAGAATTGATGATCTATTCGATCAGCTCAAAGGAGCTTCGGTTTTCTCTAAGATAGATTTAAGGTTGGGTTATCATCAGTTAAAGGTAAAGGAAGGGGACATTCATAAGACGGCATTTTGAACTCGCTACGGTCATTATGAATTTTTGTGATGCCGTTCGGGTTAACGAATGCTCTAACAGCATTTATGGATATGATGAATCGGGTGTTCCAATCATACCTTGATCAATTTGTTGTGGTGTTTATTGACGATATCCTAGTTTATTCGAAGTTCGAGAAGGAGCATGATGCACATCTTCGTGTGGTGTTGTAAGTTTTGAGAGAGAAGCAGCTGTTCGCTAAGTTCAGTAAGTGTGAGTTCTGTCTAAGGGAAGTAACTTTCTTAGGACATGTGGTTTCTGCAGGGGGAATTAGGGTTGACCCTCAAAAGATAGAAGTTGTATTTGATTAGAAACCGCTGAAGTCTGCGGCCGAGATTCAAAGTTTCTTGGGGTTGGCAAGGTATTACAGAAGATTTGTTGAGGGGTTCTCATTAATTGTAGCACCTCAAACTAAGTTGTTGAGGAAGGGAGTACCATTTGGTTGGACTGACAAACAGCAGCAGAGCTTTGAGAAACTGAAGAAAATTTTGACAGAAGCGCCAAGTGTTAATTTAGCCAGAGGCTGGAAAAGAGTTTATCATCTACTGTGATGCGTCACACACGAGTTTAGGATGTATGTTGATGTAAGATGGGAAGATTGTTGCATATGCGTCCCGACAGTTAAGACCGCATAAATTGAATTACCCTACGCATGATTTGGAATTGGCTGCAGTAGTGTTCGCTCTGAAGATCTGGAGACACTACTTGTATGGGGAGAAGTCTGTTATTTACACCGATCATAAGAGTCTAAAGTACCTCCTTACCCAGAAAGAGCTGAATCTAAGAAAACGTAGGTGGATTGAACTTTTGAAGGACTATGACTGCTCGATCGAATATCATCCGGGCAAGGCGAACGTGGTGGCGGATGCATTGAGTCGGAAGGCGATAGCAGATTTAAGGGCAATGTTCGCTCATCTCAGCCTGTATGAAGATGGCAGTTTGGTAGCTGAACTCCAAGTGAGACCAGTGTGGACAAGTCAGATCAAAGAGAAGCAGCTTCTAGACGAGGTCTTGAGTGCTCGACTCCGGCAAGTACAAAATGGTGAAGAAGAGGGCTATAGTTTGAATAGTGATGGGGTTCTGTGTTTCCGTAAGAGAATTTGTATGCCAAAGGATGTTGAGTTAAGGCAGATGATTCTGCAGGAGGCGCATAGTAGCCCATGTTGGGCCTGTGCATTTTGTGTGTTGTAGGTTTAATGTGTTAGTTTGAGAATTAGAGGTGCGAATTGCACTCAGGTTTGGGCTGAGACCTTGGTTAAAATATTCTATTTAGACACTATAGGTTTTAAGGTAGGTATCTGTGTTTAAAATATCAAAGTGGGCTTGTGGCACAATTTTAAGTGGCGCTGCAAGGGAGTCAGAGGGTGGCGTCACTAGTGGATGGAGAGGGCCTAAGTGTTGGCCACTTGGAGCCCATGATCTTGGGCCAAATTTGGCACTTAAAAGAGGCTGGGGGACTGCAACAAGGCTAAAATATAGAGGATTTTTAATGTTTTTACTATGTGGATATTAAAGCTGATAAAGGAGTGAGGAGTTGGTGCTAATTAGGTTTCTTTTGGATGTGAGTTCAGATTAAGATAAGGGAAAAAGATGAGAAGCTAATCCAAGAGGCTAGTGTTGGCCGAATGTAGGATGCTTATTGAAGGGAGAAATTTTGGTTGAGTGTTTAAGTGTAGGAACGCCAAAATTTTGAGGATTTTTCGGGGAACTCTTTTCTGATTATTTTATTTTCTCCCCTCTCTTTTCTATTTTCTTTTGGAGTGCCAACCGAATTCTCCCTACCATGTGTTTATCATTTCTTCTATTCACTAAAAATCGAAACCCTCTGAAGCCTCATCAATTGTCGAAACATTGTTAGTTTCTGTCTCTTCTCTTTCAAACACATTGGTCGAATATCCCTTGTAAGTCAACATTCTTCTTGTTCATCTTTTCTGGGATTTTCTTAAAAATTGAATTTCCTATATCTCTAATCTTCTATGTTTCGATCTTTTTCTGTGATTGTCGAGTCATTCTGTAAGGGGTAGCCGAAACCTTCTGTAGAGGTAAGTTTCATTGTGCTATTTTTCCAATCTTTTTCGGCTTTTCAAGACCATAGTCGAATGGCTACATAGTGGATTGATCTTGTGTTTTTTTTCATGGGTGGCACTCCGGGATTTGAAGGAGATCTAATTGCCTAGGTTTCTAAATCGGTAGCACTCAAATCATACTACTTTTGGGATTGAGTCGATCTAGGTAAGGAGATCTATCCAACTAAGCGTGTTAATCTAAGCAAGTATTAATTCTTGGCCAATTGTAGGGGGAGCCTTATCTTCGCGTTCTTTCAGTTTTTGAGCAGATTCGTAGACAGAGATCAGTGGTTCCGATTAGCGAGAGTATAGTACTACTTGTATCAGGTGTGTAATTTCTCACACCATCTCTGTTGTCTATTAGTATATATAAATCTGTTTATATTCTGTTAAATGCTGAATCCTGACATGATTGTTGGAAACCCGTGGAGGGTAAAGGGCGACCCATCAGGTTAGTGATTTCTATGATTTTCTTTGAGTAAAATGATTCTGTTGAGTTGATATGATATACATGCATGCCGTTTTCTATGTTTACATGGGGTTGGGTGATTAATGTATATGAAAGGGGAAGTGTTCTGTTGTAGTGGCTTTGCCACGATCTATTGTAGTGGCTCCGCCACGATCTGTTCTGGTGACTATGTCACAAATCTAATGATGAGCAGCTAATTGCAGCATGACTTCCATCGATGGTGTGTAGCGGTGAGGGTGATTGTAGAAATCCCCATTGATGTGATTGGCAGGTAAGGGTGGTGTGTAGCAGATGGATCTAGGATTGGGATAGGCTTTGCTTAATTCTGATATTTGATATTCTGTGATTTTGTTCTGTGGGGCTAAGGTCCAGTCTGATGGTGCAAGGGGGATTGTACACTGAGTCTTGTGACTCACCCCGTTGTTTAACATTTTTCAGGTAGCACTTAGTACATTAGACCGGGCTGGAAGGAGTGCAAGGTGGCCATGCATGGATTTATTTCGACTCAATAAAGGATGCTGTTTTAACTATTTTTCCCTAATATTTTCAATTTGTTTGGTTTTATATTTTATTGTAATAAGGCCACTGGCTATGGTTTATTGGTTTTATGTTTTCGTTTTTTGGTTTTCATACGCTTAGCTTTTATGATTAATTGGAACTAAGGCATTAATTGACATTTATTTCTTTTACAAATTATCAAATTATCCAGTTCTTCCCGTATAAATGTTTAAACTATGCTTTTCAAAAAAAATAATATGCGACATGTTTTACAAAAACTTCTTAGTGACATGCCAGATCCGGTCGGGGTGTTTGGGTCGGGTTTGGGGTGTTACAAATGAGATTACCCGAACTGAATCAGATGATTTGAATGGGTTACCGGCAGTGAGTTCTTCGATGTTAGCTCGAAAATATATAAGAAAGGGTTGTAAAGCTTACTTTTCCTATGTGCTCGACTCTAAAGTGACCGAAAAGAAGATTGAACCAGTACCAGTGATGTGTGAATATCCAGATGTGTTTCCTGAAGAGTTACTAGGTTTGCCGCCGATCTGAGAGGTAGATTTTGGTATTGAGTTAGTGCCGAGAACAACCCCGATATCGATAGCTCCTTACAAAATGGCACCGATCGAATTAAAAGAGTTGACAGATAGAGGTTTCGCGTGACCTAGTTATTCTCCCTGGGGTGCACCAGTGTTGTTTGTGCAAAAGAAATACGAAACTATGAGAATGTGTATTGATTATCGACAACTCAATAAAGTGACTATCAAGAATAAATCTCTGCCACGAATAGACAATTTGTTTGATCAGTTGAAATGGGCTACAGTGTTTTCAAAGATAAATTTGAGATCAAGCTACTATCAGCTGCAAGTTCAAGACTCTGATGTGTCGAAAACTGCTTTTCGAACGAGGTATGGTCATTATGAGTTTTTAGTTATACCTTTCAGATTAACAAATACACCTACTATTTTATGGACTAATGAATCAAATCTTTAGACCGTGTTTGGATCGATTTGTTGTTGTGTTTATAGAGGACATCTTGATCTATTCCCGTGATGAATCTAAGCATGCTGAGCACTTGAGAATTGTGTTATAGATTTTGCATGATAAATAGTTATATGCGAAGTTCAGTAAATATGAATCCTGGTTGTGCGAAGTTGATTTTCTAGGGCATATTGTGTCAGCATCAGGTATTCAAGTAGATCCAAGTAAGATTTCAGCAATATTGGATTGGAAGCCTCTGAGAAATGTATCCAAAGTCCAAAGCTTTTTAGGACTCGCCAGTTATTACAGATGATTCATAAAAGGTTTCTCAATGATTGCAACTCCGTTGACGAGACTACTTCAGAAAGATGTTATGTTTGACTGGTCGGACAAGTGTCAGAAAAGTTTTGATCAGCTGATAGCTTTATTGACCGAAGCTCCAGTGTTAGTTCCGCCAGAATTGGGTAAAGAATTTGTAATCTATAGTGATGCATCGTTGAATGGTCTGGGTTGTGTTTTGATGCAAGAAGGCAAAGTCATATCTTATGCCTCGAGACAATTAAAGCCACATGAAAAAATTACCCGACGCACGATTTTGAGTTAGTAGCTATTGTGTTTGCATTGAAGATTTGGTGCCACTATTTGTTCGGTAAGAAATGTCATGTTTATTTGGATCACAAAAGCTTAAAATATTTGATGACTCAGAAATATCTGAATCTATGACAACGAAGATGGTTAGAATTGTTAAAAGATTATGAGCTAGTGATTGACTATCATCCGGGGAAGGCCAATGTTGTTACTGATGCTTTAATTCAGAAATTTTTGTTTTCTCTACGTTTGATCAATACTCAGTTGACTCTATCTGATGAAGGCTTGATTGTAGCTGAGTTGAAAGTGAGACCGTTATTTATACAGTAGATTTGCGAAGCTCAGAAAGTTGTTAATAAATTGTTAGCAAAATGAGCTCAATGTGATTTGAACCTTGATTCGAGTTTCAAGTTGATGCTAATGATTGTTTGAGATTCAGAGATCGAGTATGTATTTCGAGAAATCCAGAGTTGATTCGAATGATTTTGAACGAAGCTCATAGTAGTTGGTTATCTGTTCATCTGGGAAGTACGAAAATGTATAACAATATGAAATAGCTTTACTAGTGGTCTGGCATGAAACGTGATATCTTTGAATTTGTTTTGAATTGTTTAATCTGTCAGCAATTCAGAGCTGAGTATCAGGTACAGTCTGGGTTACTACAACCGATTATGATTCCCGAGTCGAAATGGGATAGAATCACGATGGATTTTGTGTCAGGTCTGCCCCTGTCTCCGAATAAAAAAGACGCAATATGGGTGGTTGTTGATAGACTAACTAAATCAGCTCATTTCATTCCGGTACGTACGGATTATTCGCTTGATAAGCTTGCTGAGTTGTACATTTCTCAGGTTGTGAGATTGCATGGAGTACCTATTTCTAAACTTCAATACTGCTTTTCACCCACAGACGGATGGTCAATCCGAGTGTATTATTCAGATACTCAAGGATATGTTGAGATCTTGTATTCTTGAGTTTGAAGGTATGTGGGAATGAATATGCCATTAATTGAATTTGCGTATAATAATAGCCTTCAATCGAGTATAAAAATGGCACCTTACAAAGTTTTGTACGGTCGTAAATGCCGAACACCTTTGTACTGGACTGAGCTCAGTGAGAATAAGATTCATGGGGTCGATTGGATTAAAGAGACTGAACAGAAAGTGAAAATGATTTGTGATAGTCTGAAAGCAGCATCAGATCATCAGAAATCATACGCAGACTTGAAACGAAAAGATATTGAGTTCCAGATTGGGGATAGAGTATTTTTGAAAGTGTCTCCGTGAAAGAAAATACTTATATTTGGCAGAAAAGGCAAGTTAAGTCCAAGGTACATTGGGTCGTATGAAATTATCGAGCGTATCGGGTCGGTTGCATATAAACTATTGTTGCCACCTGAGTTAGAAAAGATTCATAATGTATTTCACGTATCGATCCTTCGATGATATCGATCCGATCCCTCACATGTGATTTCCCTATGAAAGATTAAGATTTAATCCGATATGACATACGAAGAAAAATTGATCCGGGTTTTAGATCACGAGGTTAAAGAAGTTAAAAATAAGAAAATTTCATTAGTGAAAGCATTATGGCATCGACTATAAGAGAACAATGTCCAAACCTATTCACTGGTAAGATTTTCGGGGATGAAAATCCCTAAGGGGAAGAGTTGTAACAGCCCAATTTTAGTTAAATCAGAATAGTTGTTTCGAAACCACAAATTTGAGGTCGTAAAATTATTTTAATATTACTTTTGGTATTTACAGCATGTTATTTGATATGTTTGAAAATTTTGTTATTTAATTTTACCGTTTGTATGCTTAATTTAATAAAAGGACTTAATCTCACAATATGTAAAAGTAGCATGCTATATGTTAAAGTGCTTAATTGTTTTAATTAATTAAAGATGAGGTTTTATGTTGTAATTTGACCATTGAATATATGAGTGGATGGTTTTGGGCATATACTATGGTTTTCAAATTAATTTATAAAGGTTAATTATGTAATTTAGTAATAATAGTTAATAAAATAAAACATAAGTAAAAAAAACACATGCATGTTCATCTTTTGTTGGTCGAATGTGAGAAGAAAAGAACCATTATTGAACCTTTTAGGTTCGGCACTTAGGAAGCTTGATTTAGGTATGTTCTTTTCTCGGTTTTTGATAATTTTTATGTTTTTGATATCGTTGCTTCGTATACTAGCTAGCCCATGCTTTAATTTTCGAATTCGATGATGAATTTGTGATTTTCCATGATAGCTTGATGTTTTTGTTGTTTAATGATGAAAAATAAATAAATGTGGTAGATTATCATAGTTTATTAAGTGATTTTTGATAAAAATGATTATTAAGGAATAAATTATGAAATATGTAAATTAAGGGGTCAAAATGTGAAATAAATGAAATTAATGGGCTGCTAGGGACCTATGGAAGATTCATCCAAGCATGGGTTTAAGGAAATTTTGTGTATTTTGTGTTGTTTTGAAATAGGGACTAAATTGAGAAAATGTGATATATTAGGGGCTAAAGTGAAAAATGCTCATTTATGTGTTTTTGGATGAAACTGAATGAACTTGTAATTAATTAAGTTAAATTTAAATTGATTTAGATCAAGAAAGGAAGAAATCAGATTTGGATCGAGGGAAGTCGGAAGTTGTTGAATAGTCGTTCCGATCTGTTCGTTTCCGCACAAGGTAAGTTCATATGCAAATAAACATTTTTAAATTTAAATGTATATATTGTCGAATTGAATTTTATATAGATATATATATATATATTGTCGAATTGAATTGAGCATTGGAGGAATTATTTCGAGCTTGAATTGATTGAATTATGAAGCCGAAGGTCCCGTATGAGCCTTAGGAATAGTATAAGATACTAATGTCATGACATTAGGACTTTTGAGGTGCGATTTCATGTAAGACCATGTCTGGGACATTGGCATCGTATATGATTCATGTAAGACCCTATCCAGGACAGAGGCACCGATATGTGATAACATGTAAGACCATATCTGGGATATGGCGTTGTAATTGATATATGTGTTTTCGAGTATCCTTAATGATTCCGAATGGTTCATCGGGCAATGTCAAACGAATCCAAATGTGAATTTGAGTTAAATAATTCAGGTACGTATAAAGTTTATATGTGCATTGAAAAATAAGGTAAGTGAAGTTACTTATTGTGGTATTATGGATTTTATGAGAAAAGTGATTGTATATGTGTAAGAGATTAGTTAAATGTGACCTATTCGATTTGAATTATTAATGTTCTTGTGATGATTTATTTGCTTATGGCTTACTAAGCTTTTTAGAGCTTACTTTGTGCATTCTTTTTATGTTTTATAGTTATATAAAGCTTGCTTGATATCGAGGATCGTTAAGGATCATCATCACACTATCGATTGCTATTTTGGTATTTTGAAAGCTTACACTTTTGACATATGGAATGTATCAGCTAGTTTTAATATGGTTTGTTTTGAATTGTATATAAATAGCCTTGCGAAAATGGCTTGATAATGATGTTAATGTTTGTGTATGATCGACCTTGTTAATGTGCTTATTTTGGGAAGTATGTTTGATGAACATGTGGTTCAGCTTGAGTAATTACGTAGTTAATGGATGTGTTTTCAATTTGTGATACATGTATTTATAAACTAGGTGATGTCTTTGCTTTATAATGTGAATTTGGCTATTTGAATGGCTTTTATTGACTTATAATTTGATGTATAATTTGTTTTGCATATTGGCTTAGAATTGGCAAATGATTTTCATATTCGGCTAATGATAGATAAACTAAATACATATACATATGACATGTTTGTTTGTGGTTTGGTGCTTAAAGGTCCAGTAGGTTAGTTTAATGTTTGCTTTTTGTTATAATTATAAAGTGTTAATGGCTTATTGGATGGTTGAATATATGATGCCTAGACATGATATTTACATGTGAATTAGGTATGCTTTGGCTTGTTATTTGTGTTCAAAAATGGTCCATGTTGATTTAGTAAAATGCATAGTTTTGTAATGTACAAGAACTATATTTGATCAATTGGTGATGTTTAATAAAGATTCATTATATAGATAATTTATGAGTTGTATAATATGTTTTGTTTTGACTTGATATGTGAATGTATATAGGTTTATGAAATGGTACATTTGATAATTAGATAATGAAATAAATTTATGCAATTGGATGCTTTGACATATGCATCGGTATATGATTTGTAAGGATATATATAAAATATATACTTGAATATATTTTAAGTATTCAAATGACATGAATGTGATGGTAATAAAGTTCGAACATTGGACTTATGAAGCATGTGTACTATATTATTGATGTATGATAGCTTAGTTCGAAAATTTGAATAGGTAAACAAAATTGAAATGGTTGAGTTTTTGAGTATGGTTTGTATGTGATTTATGACTAGTAAAGCATGATTGATTGTGGTTGGCTATACGATTTATATATGCAAAATTGGTATATGTGAATTGTGTTATTCGAGTTTTGAAGTGTTTATAAAGGAGATGTTATAAATTTATGCTTGAATTGTAATAAATGATTATTCTGAGCTGTGTTTTTGATCGATATTGCCTCATAATCCTAATCTGGCGACGGATACGGGTTAGGGTGTTACATAGAATACGAAGCAACGATCTCAAAAACATAGAAATCATTAAAAACAGGACAAAACACATACCCATTTGCTTGAATTTTTCCTAGCCAAATGAAGAATTGTAGTTCTTCTTGTCCTCCTTTTAATTTCAGCTCAAAAGATGATAATGGAGCAAAATTTTTATTTTGTTTTATTAATATTAACTTTATTAATCAAATACCAAATTTAACCTTAAATTATAACATATAAAAACATATAATGGATGGCTACAATTGTCCACTTACACTACCAATGGTCTAATATCATCATAAGGACCTTTGGTTTAATAAATCATAGCAATTAAACACCCTAAACAAATAGAATTCAACTTTTGCATTTTACGCAATTTAGTTATTTTTCTCAAATTGAGCAATTAAACGATAAAATTAGCTCACGAAATTTTCACACATATCAAATAACATGTTGTAAACACATAAAATAATGTTAAAATAATTTATTGACATCATATTTGTGGTTTCAAAACCATTGTTCAGATTTACCTAAAATAAGGTTGTTACAACTCACCCCCTTAGGGATTTTCGTCCCCAAAAATCTTACCAGTGAATAGGGTCAGATATTGTTTTCTCATAGCATCCTTGGGTTCCCATGTAGCTTCTTCAACCCCCGTGTCGATGCCATAATACTTTCAGTAATGTGATTCTCTTATTTCTCAACTCTTTGATCTTACAAGTTAAAATTCTAATCGATTCTTCAGCACATGACATATCATACTGAATTTCAACTTCGGTCGGGGAAATGAAATGTGAAGAGTCAGATCGGTATCATCGAAGCATCGACACATGAAACACATTATGTATTTTCTCTAATTGAGACGGTAAAGATAGTCCAAACGCCACTGGCCCAACTAGCTTGATAATCTCATACGGTTCAATGAATAGAGGACTCAATTTCCCTTTTCTGTCCAATCTAAGTATTTTCTTCCACGGTGAGACTTTTAGAAATACTTTATCCCCGATCTAAATCTCAATATCTTTTCATTTCAAGTCTGCATACGATTTTTGTCGATCCGAAGCTGCTTTCAAACTATCATGAATCACTTTCACTTTTCTTCTGTTTCTCTAATCAAATCAACTCTGTGAATCTTATTCTCATTAAGATCAGTCCAATACAATGGTGTTTGATATTTACGTCCGTATGAAGCTTCGTACGGTGCCATCTTTATACTCAATTGAAAGCTATTATTATAAGCAAATTCAATCAGCGGTAGATATTTCTCCCAATGACCTTCAAACTCAAGAATGCAACATTGCAACATATCTTCAAGTATTTGAACTCGTTCGGACTGACTATCTATTTACGGATGAAATGCAGTGCTAAAATGCAGCTTTGTACCTAAAGCTTCTTGCAATTTCTTCCAAAATCGCAAAGTGAATCTCGAATCTCAATTAGAAACAATAGATAGTGGCACTCTGTGCAATTGAACAATCTCTGAGATATACAACTTAGCTAATTTATCTAGTGAGAAATGTAACAGCCCAAACCCGGCCCAAACGTTAGGACCGAATATGGGTCGCTACGGAGAAAACTTTTTGAAACCCATTTTAAAATCCAATTTAAGTTTTGTTAAAAACTTCTCGTTTTTGGTTATCTGGCTGAAATCATACTTAGGTTAAATTCGAAAATTTAATTGAAGTCAAGTTATTATACCAATTTTGAATGTGTCCGTTGACACGATAAAACATTTTCGTGTTGATTTAGGAAAACATGTGATTTTAATTTAATTTTAATAATGTAGCTTTAAACAAGTATCCGACATATGAGTAATAACAAAAATAAAGTTTATGGAGGCCTTATTACAACCCAAATAAAACAAACCAATAATAAAATAAATTAACTAAGTTAAAGTTCATTTAATTCAAGTCCTTTGCATGGCCACCTCGAGTCCCTCCTACCCCATATCCGCGATCTATGCATCACTTAAAAAAAATAATGGAGAAGGTGAGTCACCAAGACTCGGATGTAACCCTTCCCGCTTTAAAACATTTTCATACACAACACATAGCCATTAATATGCGAATATTAAATACCCATCCTAGCCATCCAAACGCCAATCGCTACCCGTTGTGGTACCAAACCCTTTGGTGGTGCCAAACCACCGTGACATATAGTCACAATGTGTTACCAAAACACTAGTGTCCGTAGACACAGATCATTTGATGGGGCCAACCCATCGTGTGATACCAAATCACCGCGATTTATCCGTATCTCAAGTGGGGCCAACCCACGGTGGTGTTAACCACGGGGACAAGTCGCTATGAGGTGCCAAACCTCTGGAGGTACCAAACCTCTGGTGACCGTAGTCACGGTGTGTTACCAAAACATTGGTGCCCGTCGGCACAATAATACTGCCCCCTCCACTCACTAATCCCACATCAGTCATATATACATATATGTTTCATGCCATCACATGCTTAAATCTCATGCATCAATACATTATGCTTACCAAAAGCATCAAATAGCATATTCAAACAGGTACTTACCTGAATTGCCAAGTATACCGATATGGTATATTATCCAATGCTACAATAACCAAATTAGCATTCACAATATTTAGCACATTTAATAAGTTATACGTGTGTATGTACACACCTGTCACCAACAAAGAGTCTAAATCTAGAAAAGAAGAGAAATCGGCCTCCCAAGATCCACTTGTTCCTATATTTAGCCAACTGTCAATGTTAGTACCCAAAGGCCTATTCGGCCAAATCCAAAATTTAAGAGGGTTCTCTTATGGGTCCCAAAACCTTACCCGAATGTCTTGAGTATCAGCCTTTTGTTTCACCACCCTAAAATCGGCACTCAATAAGTTAGTAGCCTTCGGCTAAATCGATTAACAACTAACTAACTAAAGTAGATCTTACCATTACTTACCAGAAATCGAATACTAGAGATCGGGCCTGAGTCGACTTCTTTACTTCCCTGAGTACATAGAAGAATCGGTTACCAAAAGCGTTTAGAAGCCTCATAATCATTTCGAAATCGGCACTTATCCCCTTGTAAAAGAAAATCAACAGAGATCGTGAAAGTGAGTATAGACATTCTACCAAGATCACTTACCACCTTATGAACTGATTGAAGGAGAGTCTAGAGGATATTATTCTTGTTTGTTATTCGCCAAGACTTGGAATATGGAGAGGAAATTCGGCTATCAAAAGGACAAAGAAAGGAAGACAAAGGAAGAAATCGGCACTTCAATAGGTATATTCGACCAAAGAAAGTTAGTAGGGAGGAAAGAAGTTTGATTCTTGAAATAGGGGATAGGTTCGAGTGGAGGAAAGAAGAAAAATAAAGAGAAGAGAAGAGTGGGGGTTTCGCCAAGCTATGAGAGAAGAGAAAGTTTGGAAAAAGAAAAGAAAAGAATGGAATGTGGGAGAGTGCCTAGAGTACTAAAGAATTGGCCTCCCTTTCTAACACCTAGTCTCCATGCCGATTACTCCTCTTCAAGGAGTTTAAAATTGACCAACATCTCAAATCATTCTAGGCCACACATTTGTATTAATTCAAATTAATTTGAATTAATCAACAAGCTATTTTCCTCTACTAAATTATCATAATTTAATCCCAATTAATCCAAATAAAACCAAACAATATCTTCATTATCCTATTATCTAAATAATAATTAAAAGAGATTAAAGAGAAAAACTCTCTCCCTTGTTGCAGTCCCACAATAATGCAAAAGAGGATTTTGTGACTCAACCAAGGCTCTCCTTGCTCCTTGGTGGCGTCACACTAGCTCCTAAGTGACCTCACTTTTGCCACTTTGCCAAGGCCTTTTAGTGCCCAATTTCCTTCATTTATTCTTATAACACCCTCCCGCTAAGGCTCCACGCCTTTAAAATTAAAAGCTAAAATTTCCTACCAAACCGAGCTAACTCAAAGCCTTAATTTAAGCTCTATTATTCCATAAATAATATCGCATCGGTTCATACATAAGGAAAAACAATTAACTTCCAAATAGCCCCATTTTGGGATGTTACGATTCTACCCCTTAAAATAAATTTCGTCCCAAATTACTTAGCTAAAACAGATGAGGGTATTGCAGCCAGATCACATCCTCGTGTTCCCACGTAGCTTCTTCCACACCATGGTTACTCGCCACAAAGACTTTCACTAAGGGCATCGACTTTTCTACGCAGAACCTTCACATCACGATCTAAGATCTGAATGGTTCTTCTTCAAAAGATAAATCCGCATTCACCTCGGTCTCCGCTCATCGGTACCACGTGCGATGGAGTACGACCGATCTGCCTCAAAGATTGATACGTGAAAGACGTCATGTATCGACTCGATTCTGCCGCAACTCTAGTGATAAGCTACCGGTCCCACTAAACTTTACAAGCTGTATATGGCGATGAACCTTGGGCTTAGCTTCCTTTTCGCCCAAACCTTAGTACCTTCTTCCAAGGCGACACCTTCAGAAAACCTTATCCCTACGATACTCCATTTCCTTGCGCTTAAGATCGCATAGGACTTCGTCTATCGATACTTCCTTAAGACGGCTCGAATCACCTTCACTTCATCCTCGGTTTCGTTACCAATTCGGACCCAACACTGTCGTTCACCCAACTCCGTCAATACGTGAGTTCGGCATTTCCGTCCATACAGTGCTTCGTATGGTGCCATCTGAATACTCGCTTGGTAACTATTGTTGTAGGCGAACTCGGCTAAAGGTAAAAATTCCTCCCAACTACCTCGGAATTCCAAGACACAACCCCTCAGCATATCTTCTAAGATCTGTATGACCCTTTCGGATTGCCCGTCTGACTGAGGATGGAAAGCTGTGCTGAAATCTAATCGCGTACCCAACGCTTGATGTAACGCTTTCCAAAACCTCAAAGTGAACCTTGGGTCCCTATCTGAGATAACTGATATGGGTACACCATGCAATCTGACTATCTCGGCCACGTATAACTTTGCTAGCTTCTGGAGTGAGTAATCCATTCTCACCGGTATGAAGTGAGCTGATTTAGTCAGACGGTCTACGATTACCCAAATCATCTTTCTTCTTTGGGCGTAAGGGTAGCCACGACGAAATCCATAGTGATCCGCTCCCACTTCCATCGAGGGATCTTTATCGTTGAAGTAACCACGATGGCAACTGATGTTTAGCCTTAACCTGGCGACATGTCGACACCTTCCTCTGAACTCGCCACTTCACGTTTCAACCCGGCCACCAAAAGCTCTCTCCAGAAATCTCCGTACATTTTGTGCCTCCAAGATGCATAGCGTGTGGGCTGCTATGAGCATCTGGAGAATTCTTTGTCTCAATTCCACATCCTTGACATCTGGGGCCGTCCTTGGAAACATAATACACCATCACGGTCAATCCGTACCCTTCTAAACCACCATCCCGAACTTGCATCCTCTTAGCATTTAACCCTTCATCCACTAACTGCTTTGTCCTTAATTTCCTCGATCCATGTTGGCTTAACTTGAAGCTCGCCAAAAGGCTTCCATCGTCATATAGGATCAATCGAGCAAACATTGCTCTTAAGTCCGCCACAACCTTAGGCTCAGCGCGTCGACCACCACGTTAGCCTTACGGATGATATTCGATTGAACAATCGTAGTCTTTTAATAGTTCAATCCATCACCGTTGCCTTAAGTTCAAGTCTTTCTGAGTCAGAAGATATCTCAAACTTTTGTGATCCATGTAGACTATCGACTTCTCCCTATAAAGATAATGTCTCCATATTTTCAAGGCGAAGACGACCACTTGCTAACTCAAGTCGTGAGTTAGGTAGTTAACCTCATGCGGTCTCGGTGACGGGACGCGCAGGCTACTACCTTCCCTCTGCATCAAGACACATCCTGCACCGGTGTGAGATGCATCACAATAGGCTGTGAACAACTTCCCCGCCTCGGGTTGTACTAAAATCGAGACTTCGTCGAATCTTCTTGACTTATCAAAACTTTCTTCTGCTTCTCTAACCATACAAATGGAACACCTTTCCTTAGCAACTTAGTCAGCGGTAGCGGCGATCGAGAGAACCCTTCCACAAACCTCCGATAATACCACCGCTAAACCCGAAAACTTCGTATCTACGCCCCGACTTAGGCGGTTTCCACTCCAACACCGCTTCAATCTTGCGGGGATCCACTAATCCTTCCGCCGACACTCACGTGACCCAAGAAAGCCACCTCCCTTAGCCAAAATTCGCACTTCTGAATTTGGCATATAAGCTATTTTCCTCAACACTTGCGTAACTATCGTAAATGCTTGTCGTGCTCCTCCTCCGTCTTAGAGTAAACCAATATGTAGCCTATGAACACTACGACAAATTGGTCCAAGTATCTTTGAAATACTCTATTCATTAAATCCATGAATGCCGCCGGTGCATTAGTCAACCCGAATGGCATCACTAGAAACTCGTAATGCCCATACCGAGTTCAGAATGTCGTCTTGTGAACATCGGCCTCCTTCACTTTAAGTTGATGGTAACCCGACCTAAGGTCTATCTTTGAAAACACCGACACCCCCTTCAACTGGTCAAACAAGTCATCGATCCGAGGTAATGGTACTTGTTTTTGATCGTTAACTTGTTTAACTAACGGTAGTCGATGCACATCCGCATAGAACCGTCCTTCTTCTTGACAAACAATACAAAGCGCTCCCACGGAGATATACTAGGTCGAATAAACCCTTTATCCAAGAGCTCACGAATTTGAGCCTTGACTCCACCAATTCCTTTGGTGCCATTCGGTGAGTTCTATAGACATAGGTGCGTTCGGTAGTAAGTCTATACCAAATTCGACTTCCGATCGGAGGCGGACACTGGAAGTTCTTACGGGAACACATCAACAAATTCCCCAACCGTTTGGACCTTTCCAACTCTCGACTCCTTAGCTTCCAAAGCACGATTTGAACCAAAAGCCTTACAACCCTTCTTGACCATCTTCTCAACCTTCAAGGCGGACACCACGTTGGATAGGTAATTCCTTCTATCACCTATCATAACCACTTCATCATTTTCATTGTCTTAAGAACCAGCGCTTAGCAAGAATCCAAATTACCGATACTTAACCACCAATCCATTCCAAGGATCAAATCGAACTCCCCAAGCGGTAGTTCCATCGGATCGACCACAAATACTACCCTTGGAGTTCTAGGGTGCGTCTCTATAAAGTTTGTCTACCACTCTGAGTGACCTAACGGACTAACTACGGTCATCTCCCTAGAAGCGGTTTGAGTTTAGGTCCAAAGTCTCTACCACACTACTACTACGTATGAATGTGTAGACCCACATCGATTAATGCATAATAAGGAAGACCAAAAATCGAAGCGTCTCGGTTATGACATCCGGTCGTCACCCTCCTCATGACGCCTCATGCATAGACTAAGCCAGTGCCTAGCCTCTGATTGCTGAACCTCCTACGAATTCCACGACCTCGGTTAGGGCCGTTGCTTCCTCTGCCATTACCACGACCCTCCGTGGTCCCACATTTCTATCTGAACATGGTTCATCCCTCCGGTAGGTTCTTAGCTAGTTTTCGAGGACAATCTCTGACCCGATGCTCCAAAGACCCACACTTAAAACATCCTCTATCGCCGATCGAACAACTTCCCCAATGGGTCTTTCCACAGCGGTTACACTGAGTCGGCCTCTAATTAGCAGTCACGGGCCTTGCCGCCTGATTTGGCCCACTTGGCCTAGCCTTTTTCTGGATACCACCACTGGATCCGGCTGACCCAAATCCTCTCTTTTGATTATTCCTACTATAATTTTGCCTCACGACCTCCTTGATCCTTCTGGCTACCTTAGCCTTTTCCACTAGAGATGAAAACTCCCAAACTTGTCATGGGCAATCGGTAACCTCAAATCATCTCGGTCCGTCCTCAAAGCGGACACAGCGCTCGTGTTCAGTAGCCACGATGCCTCTAGCATACCTACTCAGTCTTAAAAACTCCACCTCATATTCCGCAACTGACTTAGTTCCTTGCACTAATCCTAGAAAAGCTTTCCTCTGAGCATCTGTATAATCGGTGCCCATATACTTCTTCGATAGGTGGTTTGAAATAATCCCAAGTCGGATCATCTGCCAGTAGCGCCATCCCGAATCGTCACCACCATCGATACGCTTCATCCTTTAGAAGCGTCGGCCTTTCGGTTTTTCTTCCTCGGTCGGTCAAGATCATCCATGATCCTTTCGATTGACTCTAGCCGATGATTCTCACAGACTGGTACCACTCGACACACCGGAACACTTTTGCCCCGTTAGATCGAATTCGCTCGGGAATAAATTTCTGAGCTTCTAGATTTCCACTAGCTCCAGCCACCAACTCGAGAACTTCGCAACACGACTTGCGTCTGACCTCACCCCGTCCCGATCCTCGCTCTCGGCTCCAAAAGTGGAGGTGGTGGTGGCGGTGGTACATCGCTTGAAACCTTGTCCCGACTGACGGGTTCGGAACAAATCATCCTACCCCTACCGCGTCCCACGGCGTCCCGTCCTCTGGAACTCATTCTATCTACTTGTGCTTTTAATCGATTAAGAAAAATTTTATGCATTAGCATTTGTTCCACTTTCTTATTCGCGAAGAAATTTTATGGATAGAGTTTTAATCGAGGTTCTTTCGAGCAAACAAGGTTTGAGCTTTCTAACCTAGTTCACACAAAAGTTCTTGCACCCATTCCTTAATACTTTCCATACCTATTCGCTCTTGGACATTTCGCCCATTTCTAACCTGAGGGTATTTTCGTCTTTTCCTCTGAGGGTATTTTAGTAATAAAAGAAATTTTTAAAACTTTAGTAAAGTAAGTTGTTTTGCAATTCCCAACCTTTGGAGGTATTATTGAAAGTTGGTAAGGTTTAAAGTTATGGCATTATTTGAAAACCGGGGTATTTTGGTAATTTTGTCCATCGAGGTAATTTTGTAAATTTTGCACGTCGAAAATGTTTTAACCATTGTAAAACTCGAGGGTCCTTTGCAAATTTTCCTTTCTTAAAAGCGTTCTTGTTTGCAAAAGTTCAAAAGTCAAGGTCATTTTGGTAATTTTGCAGTTTGAGGGTATTTTCGTAATTTTCCAAAACCAAATTATTTTATTGATGATTTTCAAAGCTGAGTTGAATTTTTGGGAAATAGTTGAAATTTTTGGACAAAATCATTGAGTTGATGTTTTATGAACCAAGGGAATTTTAGTAATTTTTACCCCTAAGGGCATTTCTGTAATTTTCACAATTCAACTTTTTCGGAAAAACATTGTAAAAATGGTTGTTCTCATATTTGAAAGAGTGATTATAAAATTTTGAAGAAATTAGGTTTTATTATCTTCTTCTTTTTAAAAACATGGTTAATTCCCTTTGGGTTTTAGTCAGTTCACGTTTAGCCTATGACCGAGCCCTCTTGGTCGTGGTGAACCAAGCTACGCACTTGCAGGCGTGTTTAGTGTGGAGAGGAGGTGAGTCACGGATCGCTTAAATACCAAGCTCCCACCGAACCTTTCTAGACATGCGCACGAAGGTTACCACACCACCGAGCCCTCAGGGTTAGGGTGAACCCAAGCTACGCACTGTGGGATACTGCGAAGAGGTGGTGAGTCACTCGACCGGGTTAAATACCGGGCTCTTGATTCCAATCCTAGACATGCGTCTGGGGTTACCACACCTAGCTCGGTGACTAAGTCATAGGTTGGTTTAGTTCTTTAGGTCTTATGTTACATTTGTGTGTTTGAGTAATCTAATCCTAGGGTTCAAGTTCCTATAAGTCTATCTACGTTCCATGCTTCCTACCCTTCTACGAATATAATTCACAAAGAGGTTTAGATGTACTTACAGGCGGATCGGTCTTGGGAGACTCGGGCCATGCCGTTCAAAACCAAAAATACTTTAAAAAAAACCTACAAAACATTTTTGGGCCTTGGGCCCCAGTAAGTATTGAATCGAACTCGATACCAATTTGTAATAGCCCAAACCCATTTCAAGCGTTAGGACCGAATATGGGTCGCTACGGAGAAAACTTTTGAAACCCATTTTAAAATCAATTTAAGTTTTGTTAAAAACTTCTCATTTTTGGTTATCTGCTGAAATCATACTTAGGTTAAATTCGAAAATTTAATTGAAGTCAAGTTATTATACCAATTTTGAATGTGTAGTTGACACGATAAAACATTTTCGTGTTGATTTAGGAAAACATGTGACTTTAATTTAATTTTAATAATGTAGCTTTAAACAAGTATCCGACATATGAGTAATAACAAAAATAAAGTTTATGGAGGCCTTATTACAACCCAAATAAAAACAAACCAATAATAAAATAAATTAACTAAGTTAAAGTTCATTTAATTCAAGTCCACTGCATGGCCACCTCGAGTCCCTCCGGCCCCATATCCGCGATCTATGCATCACCTAAAAAAAAATAATGGAGAAGGTGAGTCACCAAGACTCAGTATGTAACCCTTCCCCATTTTAAAACATTTTCATACACAACACATAGCCATTAATATGCAGAATATTAAATACCCATCCTAGCCATCCAAGCGCCATTGTCTACCCCGTTGTGGTACCAAACCACCGGTGGTGCCAAACCACTGGTGACATATAGTCACAATGTGTTACCAAAACACCGTGTCCGTGAGACAGATCATTTGATGGGGCCAACCCATCGTGTGATACCAAATCACTGGCGAGACGATCTCA
Source organism: Gossypium rotundifolium (assembly GCA_025506655.1). Taxonomy (NCBI): domain Eukaryota; kingdom Viridiplantae; phylum Streptophyta; class Magnoliopsida; order Malvales; family Malvaceae; genus Gossypium; species Gossypium rotundifolium. The sequence goes on along the minus strand of CP106731.1, from coordinate 67,837,875 downwards.
GTATCTCAAGTGGGGCCAACCCACGGTGGTGTTAACCACGAGGGACAAGTCGTTATGAGGTGCCAAACCTCCGGAGGTACCAAACCTCACGGTGGCCGTAGTCACGGTGTGTTACCAAAACACTTGGTGCCCGTCGGCACAATAATACTTCCCCTCCACTCACTAATCCCACATCACATATATACATATATGTTTCATGCCATCACATGCTTAAATCTCATGCATCAATACATTATGCTTACCAAAAGCATCAAATAGCATATTCAAGCGGTACTTACGAATTGCCAACTATACCGATATGGTATATTATCCAATGCTACAATAACCAAATTAGCATTCACAATATTTAGCACATTTAATAAGTTATACGTGTGTATGTACACACTGTCACCAACAAAGAGTCTAAATCCGTAAAAGAAGAAAATCGGCCTCCCAAGATCCACTTGTTCCTATATTTAGCCAACTGTCAATGTTAGTACCCAAAGGCCTATTCGGCCAAATCCAAAATTTAAGAGGGTTCTCTTATGGGTCCAAAAACCTTACCCAATGTCTTGAGTATCGGTCTTTTGTTTCACCACCCTAAAATCGGCACTCAATAAGTTAGTAGCCTTGGCTAAATCGATTAACAACTAACTAACTAAAGTAGATCTTACCATTACTTACCGAAATCGAATACTAGAGATCGGGCACTGAGTCGACTTCTTTACTTCCACGAGTACATAGAAGAATCGGTTACCAAAAGCGTTTAGAAGCCTCATAATCATTGCGAAATTGGCACTTATCCCCTTGTAAAAGAAAATCAACGAGAGATCGGAAAGTGAGTATAGACATTAACCAAGATCACTTACCACCTTATGAGCGATTGAAGGAGAGTCTAGAGGAGATTATTCTTGTTTGTTATTCTACCAAGACTTGGAATATGGAGAGGGAAATTCGCTATCAAAAAGGACAAAGAAAGGAAGACAAAGGAAGAAATCGGCACTTCCAATAGGTATATTCGGCCAAAGAAAGTTAGTAGGGGAGGAAAGAAGTTTGATTACTGAAATAGGGGATAGGTTCAAGTGGAGGAAAGAAGAAAAATAAAGAGAAGAGAAGAGTGGGGGGTTTGCCAAGCTATGAGAGAAGAGAAAAGTTTGGAAAAAGAAAAGAAAAGAATGGAATGTGGGAGAGTGCCTAGAGTACTAAAGAATTGGCCTCCCTTTCTAACACCTAGTCTCCATGCCGATTACTCCTCTTCAAGGAGTTTAAAATTGACCAACATCTCAAATCATTCTAGGCCACACATTTGTATTAATTCAAATTAATTTGAATTAATCAACAAGCTATTTTCCTCTACTAAATTATCATAATTTAATCCCCAATTAATCCAAATAAAACCAAACAATATCTTCATTATCCTATTATCTAAATAATAATTAAAAGAGATTAAAGAGAGAAAAACTCTCTCCCTTGTTGCCGTCCCACTATAATGCAAAAAGAGGGATTTTTGTGACTCGAACCAAGGCTCTCCTTGCTCCCTTGGTGGCGTCACACTAGCTCCTAAGTGACCTCACTTTTGCCACTTTGCCAAGGCCTTTTTAGTGCCCAATTTCCTTCATTTATTCTTATAACACCCTCCTGCTAAGGCTCCACGCCTTTAAAATTAAAAGCTAAAATTTCCTACCAAACCGAGCTAACTCAAAGCCTTAATTTAAGCTCTATTATTCCATAAATAATATCGCATCAGTTCATACATAAGGAAAAACAATTAACTTCCAAATAGCCCCATTTTTGGGATGTTACAAGAAATTTGTTCGTACTGGAATAAAATGAGCTAATTTCATCAATCTGTCAACAACAACCCAGATCGCATCTTTCTTTTTCAGAGGTAAGGGTAATCTCGATACAAAGTCCATTGTTACTCTATCCCACTTCCACTCGACAATCATAATAGGCTATAATAAACCTGACGACACTTGATGCTCAACTTTGACTTGCTAATAAATCAAACATTTCGAAACAAATTTTGAGATATCTCATTTCATGCCGTGCCACCAATAAAGTTGTTTCAAATCGTTATACATTTTTGTGCTTCCCAGATGTACTGATAAACAACTATTGCATGCTTCATTTAGAATTTTCTGAATAAGCTCAGGATTTCTTGGTACGCAAATTCTACCTCGGAACGTCAAACATTTATTAGGCCCTATTCGAAACTCTAAATCAAAAGTCAACTCACACTGAGTTTGTTTTGCTTACAATTAGTTATCAAATTTTTGAGCCTAAAAATATGATGTAAAAATAGTGGTCTCGCTTTCAACTCAGCTACTATCAAACCGTTATCAGATAAGGCTAATTGTGTGTTCAAAGTATGTAAAGCAAATAAGGACTTTTGGCTCAAAGCATCAGCAACTATGTTCGCTTTCCTCGGATGATAATGAATCACTAATTCATAGTCTTTTAGCAATTCTAACCATTTCCACTGTCGCAAATTCAAATCCTTCTGAGTCATCAGATATTTCAAGCTTTTGTGGTCGATATAAGTATGGCATTTCTCACCAAACAAGTAATGGCGCCAAATTTTCAATGCGAACACTATAGCGGCTAATTCAAGATCGTGCATCGGATAATTCTTTTCTTGCGGCTTTAATTGTCTCGAAGCATAAGCTATAACTTTGCCTTCCTATAACAAAACACAACCCAAGCCATTTAATCATACATCACTGAAAACTATGGATTCTTTACCCGACTCAGGCTGAACCAACACTGGTGCCTCTGTCAATAATGCTTTCAACTGTTCTAAGCTCTGCTGACACTTTTTTGACCACTCAAATTTAACATCTTTTTGAAGTAATCGTGTCATCGGAGTCGCAATCATCGAGAAACCTTTCACAAATCGTCTATAATAGCCAGATAGTCCCAGAAACTATGGACTTCAGTTACATTTCTCGAAGGCTTCCAATCTATAATCACAAAAATTTTGCTTGGGTCAACTCGAATACCCGCGGCTGAAACTATATGTCCCAAAAAGTAACCTCTCATAACCAAAACTCACAATTGCTGAACTTTGCAAATAACTATTTATCTCTCAAAGTTTGTAACACAATTCTCAAATGCTCGGCATGCTCAGATACATTACGAGAGTAGATCAAAATGTCATCAATAAACACAACTAGAAATCGATCTAAATACGGCCTAAAAATCAAGTTCATCAAGTCCATAAAAATAGCAGGTGCATTTGTTAGTGCAAAAGGCATAACAAGACATTCGTAGTGTCCGTACCTTGTTCTAAATGCAGTCTTTGGCACATCGGAGTCTTTCACTCTCAACTGGTAATAACCCGATCTCAAATCAATTTTTGAAAACACCGTTGCCCCTTTTAATTGATCAAACAAATCATCTATTCATGGCAAAGGGTACTTATTCTTGATCATCACTTTGTTGAGTTGTTGATAGTCTATACACATTCTCATCGCGCCATCTTTCTTTTTCACAAATAACACCGGTGCACCCCAAGGAGAGAAACTCAGTCTAGAAAAACCTCTATCCGTCAATTCTTGCAACTAAGCTTTCAATTCTTTTAACTCTATCGGAGAGATTCTGTATGGAGCTATAAATATCGGCGTTGTTCCTGGTACTAATTCGATACCAAAGTCAACTTCTCTGATAGGTGATAAACCGAGTAACTCTTCAAGAAATACTAATTCAATCTTTGTTTCTGTCACTTTCGTATCAGGTACATATGCAAGTTAAGCTTCACACCCTTCTCACAAATCTGTGAGCTAAAATAGACGAGATCACAACTGGCAAACTATTCAAATCATAAAATTCAATTCTAATAATCTCATTATTCTGACATTTCAATTCAATTGTCTTTCATCTACAATTCACTATAGCCTCCTGCATCGTTAGCCCATCCATAACCAGAATCACACCAAATTCATCGAATGGCACCAACATCAAATTAGCCAGAAAATAGAAATCCCGATGCATTAACGGACAATTCTTGCAGACTTTGTCAACCAAAAAACATTTGCCTAAGGGGTTCGATACTCTAATCACAAATTCAGTAGATTCTACAGGAAAAGTCTTACTAAATACTAAATTCATGCATATATAAGAATAAGTTGATCCTAGATCTACTGATGCAATCACATTAGTATCATAAAGAGTGAAAGTACCGGTGATAACGTCTAGAGATGACGCTTCTTCGCGAGCTCGAATAGTGTAGGCTCTGGCAGGTGCTCTGGCCTCAGATCTCACAGTAAAGTCTCTCGCCCCTCGACTACCACTCACATTCCCAGCATTTCTCAGTGGTCTTCCTCTAGCTAACATATTACTCGGTCTCACATTTTGAGGTCTATTGTTCTCACTCAAATTAGAACAGTCTTTAATAAAATGATTCGATGAGCCACATTTGAAACAAGCTTTAGTACTTTTATTCTAGCATTCTCCAAAGTGTCGTCTCCCACAACGCTGACACTCAGGTTTGTTGTCTTTCACATTACTAACACTTGATACTGATGTAGCTTGAGATTTAGAACCTGAGTATTATTTTCTACGATCTCTGTTCGATTATTCATTTGAAACATTTGGGCAAGTATATGAATCTCAGAATTTCTTCGATAAAGATTGATATAGCTTACTCGTCGATCTTTTTCTCGAATCTCTAGCTTCCAAATCTGCCTTACTCTTTTCTTTGCTAAGATCCTCAGCTTTAGAAGCCCTTTCAACTCAAACGACAAATTCTTTCAACTCTAGAATTCCAACTAGTAGTTTTATATCTTCATTCAACCCGTCAACAAACCGTTTACACATAATCTCCTCAGTAGACACATATTCTCAAGTATACTTGTTTAGCCGTACGAATTCTCTTTCATACTTAATGACAATCATACGGTCCTGTTTTAATTCCAGAAACCCTTTATGCTTTTGATCAAGAAATCTTTGACTGATGTATTTCTTTCAGAATTAGGATTGAAAGAACTCTCAAGTAACCCATTCTTTCGAAACCATAGATATCAACGTTTTCCACCATTGATATGCGGTGTCTCTCAACAAAGATACAACACATTTAATACATTCATCAAGAGTACAAGATAATTCATTGAATACTCAAACGTATTTTCGAGCCAAAACTCAACTCTCTCAACATCATCATCTACAATAGCTCGGAACACTTCAGCCCCATGTTTAAGAATCTTATCTACTGGCAGCTAGTTCAACCTTAACGGATCTATAACTTGAGGAACAAAAGGGATTTGTTGAGGAGTAGGTGGGGTGGAGGTTGTTGAGCAGCCGGATTAGTTCGAACGAACTCCGTAAACCACTCGTTCATCATATGGAAAAAGGATTGTTTAGCCTCTCCCTTGTGGCTACTTGTTATAGGTCTAAAGTTAGATGGCGTTGTCCCTTGAACAGGAGCGGACGCATTACTCTTTACATCATTGGCTACAGCTCATTCTGGATCCATTACTATACGAAAACACAATTTAAGCTATCAAGAATCATCACACTATTACTGACATGTATAGCTAGACTCTCACACAAGCTACGTTAGTCCTAGAATAGACTAAATCGTAGCTTTGATACCAATAAATGTAACACCTCTCACCTGTATTCACTGTCAGAATAGGGTTATGAGGTATTACCTATCAATACACATCATTTAACAAACAATACTTATACATTTACGCATTCATACTCAAATACCATTCAATACAATCATATTGTCCCTTATAAGGGCCTACGAGGCCTTAAACATGCTTTAGAAGTGGTTCGGACTAAACTAATAACATACAAAATTTTTGGAAAACATAGAAATTTTTCATTCATTCAAGGGTCACACACCCGTGTGAACAGGTCATGTGCCTCATACGTCATCAGACACTCCCGTGTCTGGACCGTGTGAAAATAGGGCATACATACTGACTTGGGTCACACTGTTGACCACATACCCATGTGTCAGGCCGTGCCAAACTTATAAGGTATACTGACTTATGTAACACGGCCAAGTCACACGCTCGTGTGCCAGGCCATGTGCCATTTAGGGGGTATACTGACTTGTGCCACACAGTCGATCACACGTCCGTGTATAAGACCATGTGGAACATATTGACTTCATTTTAATTTCAACACCAGGGGACACATGGCCGTATAGCATGACCGTGTGTCATACACGGCTGAGACACACACCTGTGTGGTTAAAAATAGGCCATTTGCAAGGCCAATTTTCCACCCTTACTCATGTTCACCTAAACAACCAAAATGATACCATTTCATCAACCATTAAGCAGCCAAAATTATCAACCAAAAACATAATTCATACCATATCCATTTCAAAAAAATTCAATACTCAATTCAATGCTAAATACTTATTCAAATACTTATCAACTCAATTTCTAAAATTAGATTTCACCAAAGCATTTCTCAAGCATTAAAATCCATAAATCCATTAACCATTTGCAACTATAAAACCATAACCATTTTCATATCAAACATGCCAAAATAAGCCATCACTCATGGCTATATATACAACCAAACATATACATTTACAAGCCATTTCTAATAGCTAAACTGTAACATCCTGAATTAATGGGCCTTTGCGTTTAATGTGTGGTTATGTTAATGTGGGTGTTAGGGGTCCAAAATGGGCTTAGGGTTGGGCCGAGGCCTTAATCGAATTTTCTGTTTGGACACTGGTGGGAAGCCGCTTAGGATAGGGCTTAAAAGATGTTATCTATATTTTAAAGTACAAATGGGCTTGTAGCCCAAAGGTAGTGGCGCTACATAAGGGAGTCAAGGTGGCATCAACTGAGGAGGCCCAAGTTTGAGTCGCATGAAGCCCAACTATTTTAATTAAATTTAGTTAATTTTTGGCATTTAAAAGGGTAGAGTGGGACGGCAAGGAGGCTTAGAAATAGGAGGATTTATTTGAGTAGATAATACAGATAATATGATAGATAAAGGGAGGAAGAGGTAGTGTTATCTAGGCTTCTTTTGGAGGTGTGATCAGATAAAGATAAGGGAGGAAATTTAGGATTTATCTACTGGTCACAGTGGTGGCCGAAATTCCAACACTGAGGAGGGATGTAACATCCTGAATTAGGGGTTGTTTGCAATTTAATTATTTCCATGTGCATGCTTGAAGAAATATGTATGCTATGATTTCTTGGAATATTCTAGGGTCTAGTCATAACCCCGGGCTAGGTCTGACTTAGGGCTGAAAATTTCTTTTTAGTGCTTAAGAGGAGGGAGCTAGGTGAGATAGGGTTAAGAGAAATTGTGGGAGAAGTTTGACATAAGAAACTGATTGGCAGGATGGCTTGGGATGCTACCTTAGGGGCTTGGAGGCTTGCTTCAAAGGGAGTGTCAAAGGGGAGGAGGTTTGAATCATGGTGGTCACAAGGGGTGTGTTTTATTTTTGGGACTTTTTGGTGTTAAAAAGGAAGGGGCTAAGTTAAAGAGGTTTCAAAAGATTTTGTGGGAGTTGGTGGACATGGAAGTCGGATTGGTAAAGTAGCTTAGGGCCGCCTCTTAGGGCCTTGGTGAATGCCACCCCAAGCAGGAATAAGGGACTCAAGTTCGAGTCACGTTGGAAGCACAAGGTATGTTTTATTTTTTTACATGCTGGCGTGGAGGGAGAGAGCTAGTGGACTGCTCATGGACTCTCAAATGGATGAGCATAAGCTTGATGTTTGTTTTAAATTAATTTGAAAGTGTGGAATAAACATTATTCTATTTTTGTTTATTATTTGAAGAAGTGATTAGGATAAAATGATCACAAAAGGAGAGATGGCGAATGTAAAACTCCTCTTCCATCTTGTGTAAGCGAATGCCATACAAATCTTTCTTTTTCTCTCCTTTTTGTTTTAGCCGAATCTCTATTGCTTCTCTCTTCTCCATGCCAAATCTTCCTCTTTCTTCTAGTTCCATGTTTGGCCAAATATCAATCAAGAGTGGATCACTTTTTGGTTCTTCTCTTAGTCGGTTTTTGAAAAGGAGTAAAGGTTCTTGACCGAAACTTCACTCTCATTTATTTTTCTTCTCTGTCAACAACCATAGATAAAGCCTAATCCGATTGGTTGTTAGTGGTGTTAACCTTTATTGGGAATTGATTTCTTATGGGGCCTTCGAGACTTTGGAAGCAGTCATTCTAAGCATCTTCTCCTTGTTGATCAGATACGGTAAGTGGTGGTAAGGACTCATTTTAGTAGGCCATTCTTTTTATTATTCGAAAAGCTGAAGGCTAACTATTATGTGATCTCAAGGTGTAGCCGATTACAAGTGGTGTGTGTGGCTTCGGGATTTGGTTGGAAACCAAATTGGTTTAGGGTAAGTGCCACAAATAAGCCTTTGGGATTTAGTTATTATAGCCAAATAGGCCTTGGTAAGGTTGGCCGAATATGTATAGTGTCTTAATAGTGTATCTTTTGTGTGTAGTTGACGCTAAGGTGCTTTGAGGGAGTCTTACGGGGTTCGATTCTTCAAGGTAAGTGGTTGTTTATATTCAGCTATGGGCCATGTATGGTATTTAAGTAGTAATCGCATGTGTGTTATGACTTTAGGGGCTAATCGACAAAGGCTTCTGGGATTTCAATTTGCTTTGGTAAGTGATAATAAAGATTCGGCCTAGGGCCATATTTTGGTTATGGGTGCGATTAGTTCTTCAGGATTATTAGTTTAGCCGAATAAGGCTTTTCGATACTAACCTATGGTGGATGAATGTAGGAGCAATACGGGAATACATTTCGGGATTTTGTGATATCGCATAGATTTGGGATTTCTCCTTAGATCTTCGGTTAAACAGGTGTGTAAAACTCTTACACACTTTATTAGTTGGCATTGCTTATTATGTTACAGTTAACTATTGTGATAGTGATTTGCCTTGTGGGCATGAGCATGGATTCCGGGTAAGTCGCTTGTGACTTTAAATATGTTCTATGAATGACATGATGGGTAAGATGCTATGCCATGACTTTTATGTATGATTTATGATAATATGTTAAGCATATTGTGAGCATGTTGGTAATAGGATTGAAGAGAGGAGGGGGGATATTCTCTATGGACTATCACCAGTGGTTTTGACCACATGATGGGTTGGCCCCATCAGTTTAATTGTGACTTCAGTCACCAGTGGTTTTGACCACACCGTTGATATAAATCGTGACTAAGTCCCAGTGGTTTGGTACCACTAGTGGTTTTGACCACATATTGATAATTGTGACCTATGGTCATCAGTGGTTTTGACCACACGATGGGTTGGCCCCATCACTTGATTTGTGACTCAAATACACGATGGTTTTGACCACCAGTGGTTTTGACCACACGGGGTAGTAAAAGGAGTATGGATGGCTAGTTTTGGGTTGCATGTTTTGCATGTCTTACCAATATTTTGTGTATGAGTTTGCACTTTCGGGTTGGGGATTTATACATTGAGTCTTGGTGACTCACCCCTTCCCATATCATTTTGCAGATGAGTAGATCGCGGAGATGGAGCCGGAGAGGACTCGAGGCGGCCATGCTTGTTCCTTTGTTTTGAAATTTTACTTAGCACAATTTAAGTTTATTATTTACGAAATTTTGATTTGGGTTGTAATAAGGCCGCTAGTTATTATTATTTTCTTTTTTTGATGTTCAAGTAGTTGTTTTACTTCACTTCTACTATATTACTAATGAATTTATAAATTGTTTAAACGAATCGATTAAAAGTGACGCTTTCAAAATGGGAAATTTTTACGAGTTTTCAAGGATGTTACCATCGGTAGCAAAATTCACCAAGTTAACAATAACTCTAATGGTTCTAAAAATTTAAATGATCAAATGTTTCAAAGGTTTCAACTCAACCATGTTTATAAAACCAATTCCACCTGAGTTTTTAATAGACGCCGTTCTATAACCTCAGCAAATTTTTAGATTTCTACCAGTTAATCAAAATCTTTCAAAACATTTTTACTCTGTGACATACCAGATCCGATCAAGGCTCATGGGACGGGCTTGGGGTGTTACATTTTTTGGTATCAGAGCCCGGTTCAAAACTCGACTGTGGGGGCCTAGGGCCCAAAATGTTTTTGGTTGGCCTCTGTGGAATATTATGAAAATGGTTTTAGTTTGAACGAGATGGCATCGAGTCTCGGCACCAATCCGCCTAGGTAAGTGCTTCTAACTACTGTGTGAATTATTATCTGTAGAGGGGTAGAAATGGAACGTAGATAGTATGATAAGTATTTGAACCCTAGGACTAGTTTACCCCAACAATCACATAAGACTTTAAATGCCTAATTCAATGAACCTATGACTAAGTCGCCGGGTTAGGGTGTGGTAACCCTTGTGCGCATGTCTAGGGTTGGATCCGGAGGAGCACTGGTACTAGCAGATCCCTAGTGACTCACCTCCTCTTCGAGAATCCTACTTGGTGCGTAGCTTCGTTTCACCCTAACCATGAGGACTTATTCATAGGCTAAACCCAATAACTAAAACCCGAAAGGGAACTAGCCGTATTGTTGTAAAAACCCTAGTTTTAAAACTCATAAAATTACCCTTTTAACTTGTGAGAACTATTTTACAAAATTTTTCGAAAAATGTTCGATTTATGAAAATTTCAAAAATACCCCTAGTGGTAAAATTACAAACAAGGCCCTTGGTTTATGAAGTTCCCAAAATACACACAGTTCTAATCAAATTTTTCATTACTTTATAAAATGTCCAAAAACCTCAATTTGCAAAATATCAAAAATGTCATGATTTTGGAAAATTACGAAATTGCCCTTAACTTACAAAATTACCAAAATGACCCTAATTTTCAAAATTTTTACAACACTATCAATTTGGAAAACAAATTCTCAAAAAGAACCCTCAAGTTTTACAAATCTTGAAATACCCTGGATTTATTAAGATTTATAAATTTACCCGGGTAAATTATCGAAATGCCTCAAAATTTCAAAATCCCCAAAATACCCCTAGAATTTTAGAATTACCAAAATACCCTTATTGACAAAATCACCAAGGAACTTTATTTTGACAAATTATGAAAATACCCCCTGTAGGATAAATGACGAAAATACCCCTGGGATAGGAACGGACAGAAATGCCCGAAGGGTGAATGTGTATAAGGGATACTAAGGAATGGATGTGCGTTTCTGTGAATTAGGATAGAAAACTTGAAACTTTGAATGATCAAAAGAATCCCTATTAAGCTCCCTTCATAAGATTTCTTCACGGATAACCAGTAAAACAAGTACTAATCCATAAAAGTTCTTAATCAGATTAAAGCGCAATCATTAAAAATGAGTTCTAGGGGACGTGGCCGTCGTGGATGTTGTAGGGGAAGAATAATCATGTCAGAACCCGTTAGGTCGGGTCAAGGTGCGATAATGAGATACCACCTACCACCACCCCCAACCTTTAGTGTTGAGCGGCGAGGATCGACGGGGGTGAGGCAAGATCGCAAGTCGTCTTTGAGTTCTTGAGATGGTGGCTAGAGCAGGTGGAGGTATGAAAGCTCGAAAATCTATACTGGCGACTCGAGCCAATGGAGCTGAGGTGTTTCGGGGTGTATCAGGTGTGGCACCCAGCACGGCGGAGTATTGGTTGGAATCAACTGAGAGGATCATGGATGACCTAGATTTTTTAGCTGAGGAAAAGTTGAAGGGTATAATCTCTCTACTTCGGGATGAGTCATACCAGTGGTGGCTCACCGTAAGGGATGGAGCGATGGCAGAGGATCTCACATGGGAATTCTTTAAGGCAGCCTGCCAAAAGAAATACATAGGAACTAGCTACATGGATGCGCAGCGGAAGGCTTTCTTGAACCTGGTTCAGGGTAATAAGACGGTGGCGGAGTATGAGGTCGAATTTCTCCAGTTGAGCAGGTATGCTCGTGGTATTGTGGGTATCGAGCATGAGCGTTGTGTCAAATTCGAGGATGGGCTGAGAGATGAGCTAAGGATGATGATAGCTCCACAATAGAAACGGGAGTTCGCTGTCCTAGTGGAGAAGGCTAAGGTTGCTGAAGGGGTAAGACAGTCTGTTAGGCAGAATCAGGATAGGAGTTGGAATAAGAGGAGCTCGGATCTTGAGGTTTTACGTAATCGCAGAAGAGGATGAGGTGCGGTGGGTCAGATCAAGCTACTAGGCCTGCTGCTGCTGCTAATCCTCAATGGCTACCACGGTGTGCTCGGTGTGGGAAGTCTTACACGGGGGAGTGTTGGAATGGTAATCGAGGATGCTTCGAATGTGGATCCATGGAACATCGAGTTAGGGATTGTCCAAAAAAGGCAGTTAGGCTAAGGTCTGAGGGTCAGGATCGTGCACTAAATAGAAGGGATAACCAACAGCCACCGAGAGGTCATGGTGCAGGAAGAGGAGGCAATGGTGCTGGCAGAGGTCGTGGGGCACCAAGGGGAGGTACCGGTGGTACTGAGGCTAGGCAACCTGGTTTGGTCTATGCCGTGAGGCGTTAGGAGGAGGGCAAAGCACCGGATGTCATAACTGGTATGTTTTTGATCTTTAGAGTACCCTATAGCACCTTAATTGATATTGGCTCAACTCACTCATATGTTGCTAGTGGCGTAGTGAAAACTCTGAACTTAGATTTTGAGCTTACTTCTAGGAAGATGACTATGTTAAGCCCTCTAGGTCACTTTGTAGAAGTAAGTAAACTCTATAGGAATGTACCCCTAGAATTCCAAGGGGTTGTGTTCTTGGCTGACTTGATGGAACTACCATTTCGGGAGTTCGATCTGATCCTCAGGATGGATTGGCTAGTAAAGTATTAGGCCAGCCTGGATTGCACAGCTAAGCACATGGTATTAAAGACCATGGAAGGAGATGAGGTGGTGATGATAGGTAGAAGGAGAGATTACCTATCAAATCTGGTTTCTGCATTGAAGGCGAAAAAGATGGTTAGGAAAGGTTGTGAAGCATATGTAGTGCATGTTTGTGCTTTGGAAGCTAAGGGTGCAGCTGTGAAGGATGTCCGGACTATAAGGGAATATGTTGATGTGTTTCCAGAGGAACTCCCGGGTCTACCTCCGGATCGTGAGGTTGAGTTTGGTATAGATTTGTTACCCGGAACCGCGCCAGTATCTATAGCTCCATATCGGATGGCGCCGAAAGAATTGGTAGAGTTGAAGGCTCGAGATCCGAGAATTGTTGGATAGAGGGTTCATTCGACCAAGTGTATCGCCTTAGGGACCTCCAGTTCTTTTTGTCAAGAAGAAGGATGGAACAATGAGGATGTGCATAGACTATTGACAATGAACAAGTGACAATAAAGAATAGTATCCTTTTCCCGGATTGATGACTTGTTCGATCAACTCAAGGTGCATCGCTTTTCTCTAAGATCGACCTTAGGTCGGGTACCATCGACTTAAGGTGAAGGAGGCGATATCCATAAGATGGCATTCCGTATTCGGTATGGGCACTACGAGTTTACGGTAATGCCTTTTGGTTTGACGAATGCACCAGCCACGTTTATGGACATGATGAATCGGGTTTTCCAACCCTACCTGGATCGATTAAATCGTAGTGTTTATAGACGACATTTTGGTGCACTCAAAGTTAGAAGAGGAGCATGACGCACATCTTCATGTGGTTCTGCAAGTTCTAAGGGAGAAACGATTGTATGTCAAATTCAGTAAGTGTGAGTTTTGGCTTAAGGAGGTAACTTTCCTTGGGCATGTTATTTCAAATTGAGGAATTAGGGTGGATCCTCATAAGATTGAGGCGGTTTGGAGTGGAAACCTCCAAAGTCGATTCTGAAAATTTAGAGTTTTCTGGGGTTGGCAGGATATTACAGGAGATTTGTGGAAAATTTCTCCTTAATTGCAGCACGTTGACTAAGTTACTGAGAAAAGGAGTTTCGTTTGTGTGATCTAAGAAGCAACAAGAGAGTTTCGACAAGCTGAAGAAGATTTTGACAAAAGCACCAGTCTTGATTCAGCCTGAGGCAAGAAAGGAATTCACTGTGTATTGTGATGCATCGCATACTGGTTTAGGGTGTGTGTTGATGCAAGAAGGGAAGGTGGTCGCTTATGCATCACGACAGTTGAGGCCTCACGAAGGTAACTATCTGACACATGATTTGGAATTGGCTGCTGTGGTTTTTGCCTTGAAGATTTGGAGGCACTATCTGTACAGGGAGAAGTCGGTAGTGTACTCGAATTATAAGAGCCTGAAGTACCTCTTGACCCAAAAAGATTTAAATCTGAGGCGGGAGGTGGATTGAGTTATTGAAGGACTACGACTGCTCAATCGAATACCATCTGGGTAAGGCTAACGTGGTAGCTGATGCGTTGAGCCGTAAGGTGGTGGCGGATTTGCGAGCAATGTTTGCTCACCTAAGTCTCTATGAGGAGGGAGCCTTCTGGCAGAATTGCAAGTAAAGCCATCTTGGATTGATGAGGTCAAAGAAAGGCAGATGACCGGCGAAGTTCTGAGTACTTGGAGGTTGCAAGTACAAAGTTGTGAGGCTGGAGGGTTCAGTGTGGGTAGCGATGGAGTGTTGTATTTTCAGGGGAGAGTATGCATGCCTAAGGATGATGATTTGAGGCAGCGGATCCTTCAAGAAGCTCATAGTAGCCCGTACGCTATGCATCCGGAGGCAGCAAGTTGTATCGGGATTTAAGGGAGCAGTTTTGGTGGCCGGGTCTTAAGTGGGAAGTAACCAAGTTAGTGGGCAAGTGTCTAACATGCCAGCAAGTTAAGGCTGAGCATCAATTGCCATTAGGGTTGTTACAGCCGGTAAAGATCCCACAATGGAAGTGGGAGGGGATTACTATGGATTTCGTAAGTGGGCTTCCCCTTACGCCCAGTAAGAAAGATTCAGTATGGGTGATAGTGGACCGGATAACTAAGTCGGCCCATTTCATACCGGTAAGGGTTGACTACTCACTTCAAAGGTTAGCCAAGCTATATATAGCTGAGATAGTGCGGTTGAATGGAGTACTTGTGTCCATTATCTCAGATAGAAACCCCGATTCACGTCAAGATTTTGGAAGGCTTTACATCAGGCGTTGGGCATGAAGTTGATTTCAGCACGGCCTTTCATCCGCAGTCTGATGGACAATCTGAGAGGGTAATCCAAGTGTTGGAAGATATGTTAAGGGTTGTGTTTTGGACTTAGTGGTAGTTGGGAGCGAGACCTACCTTTGGCGTAATTCGCTTATAACAATAGTTATCAGTTTAGTATTCGATGGCACCGTATAAGGCGCTATATGGTCAGAAATGCCATACTCCTACGTGTTGGACAGAGCTGGGTGAACGTCGAATGTTGGGTCCGGAGATAGTGGCAGAGACAGAAGATAAGGTTAGGGTAATTCGGGCTCATCTTAAAGAGGCATCGGACAAAGCGTAAATCTTCGCCGATCTTAAGCGCGAGGATGTGGAGTATGCAGTGGGTGATAAGGTCTTCTTGAAGGTATCACCTTGAAAGAAGGTACTGAGGTTTGGCCAGAAGGGCAAGCTAAGCCCTAGGTTCATCCGGCCGTACACAGTGTTGAAACATGTGGGACCGGTAGCTTACCAACTTGAGTTGCCGGCAGAATTGAGCCAGATCCATGACGTCTTCCATGTTTCGATGCTGAGGTGCTATCGATCAGATCCATCACATATAGTGCTGGTTGTGAAAATTGAAGTGAACTCAGACTTGTCTTTAGAGGAGGAGCCAGTACAGATTTTGGATCGAGATGTCAAGGTGTTGAGGACAAAGTTAGTACCTTTGGTAAAAGTGCTATGGCGAAATCATGGTACGGAGGAGGCCATGTGGGAACCCGAGGACGTGATGCGGCAGTAATACCCCCAACTCTTCTGATCCAGGTAATTTCGAGGTCGAAATTATTTTTAAGGGGGGTAGAACTGTAACATCCTGAATTAGGGGTTGTTTGCAATTTAATTATTTCCATGTGCGTGCTTGAAGAAATATGTATGCTATGATTGCTTAGCATATTCTAGGTTCTAGTCATAACCCCGCGCTAGGTCTAACTTAAGGATGAAAATTTCTTTTTAGTGCTTAAGAGGAGGGATCTAGGTGAGATAGGGGTTAAGAGAAATTGTGGGAGAAGTTTGACATAAGAAACCGATTGGCAGGATGGCTTGGGATGCTACCTTAGGGGCTTGGAGGCTTGCGTCAAAGGGAGTGTCAAGGGGGAGGAGGTTTGAATCATGGTGGTCACAAGGGGGTGTGTTTTATTTTTGGGACTTTTTGGCGTTAAAAAGGAAGGGGCTAAGTTAAGGAGGTTCCAAAAGATTTTATGGGTGTTGGTGGACATGGAAGTCGGATTGGTAAAGTGGCTTGGGGCCGCCTCTTAGGGCCTTGGTGAATGCCGCCCCAAGCAGGAAGGAGGGACTCAAGTTCGAGTCACGTTGGAAGCACAAGGTATGTTTTATTTTTTTACGTCTTTGGCGTGAAGGGAGAGAGCTAGTGGATCGCTTATGGACTCTCAAATGGATGAGGATAAGCTTGATGTTTGTTTTAAATTAATTTGAAAGTGTGGAATAAACATTATTCTATTTTTGTTTATTATTTGAAGAAGTGATTAGGATAAAATGATCACAAAAGAGAGAGATGGCGAATGTAAAACTCCTCTTCCATCTTGTGTAAGCTGAATGCCATACAAATCTTTCTTTTTCTCTCCTTTTTGTTTTAGCCGAATCTCTATTGCTTCTCTCTTCTCCATGCTGAAATCTTCCTCTTTCTTCTAATTCCATGTTTGGCTGAATATCAATCAAGAGTGGATCACTTTTTGGTTCTTCTCCAAGTCGGTTTTTGAAAAGAAGTAAGGGTTCTTGACCGAAACTTCACTCTCATTTATTTTTCTTCTCTGTTGACAACCATAGATAAAGCTTAATCCGATTGGTTGTTAGTGGTGTTAACCTTTATTGGGAATCAATTTCTTATAGGGCCTTCGGGACTTTGGAAGCAGTCGTTCTAAACATCTTCTCCCTGTTGATCAGATACGGTAAGTGGTGGTAAGGACTCATTTTAGTAGGCCATTCTTTTTATTATTCAAAAGCCGAAGGCTAACTATTATGTGATCTCAAGGTGTAGCCGATTACAAGTGGTGTGTGTGGCTTGAGATTTGGTTGGAAACCAAATTGGTTTAGGTAAGTGCCACAAATGAGCCTTGAGGATTTAGTTATTATAGCGAATAGGCCTTGGTAAGGTTGGTGAATATGTATAGTGTCTTAATAGTGTATCTTTTGTGTGGAGCCGACGCTAAGGTGCTTTGAGGGAGTCTTGTGGGGTTCGATTCTTCAAAGTAAGTGGCTGTTTATATTCAGCTATGGGCCATGTATGGCATTTAAGTAGTAACCGCATGTGTGTTATGACTTTAGGGCTAATTGACAAAGGCTTCCGGATTTCAATTTGCTTTGGTAAGTGATAATAAAGATTGACCTAGGGCCATATTTTGGTTATGGGTGCGATTAGTTCTTGAGATTATTAGTTTAGCGAATAAGGCTTTTCGATACTAACCTATGGTGGGCGAATGTAGAGCAATACGGGAATACATTTGGGATTTTGTGATATCGCATAGATTCGGATTTCTCCTTAGATCTTGGTTAAGCAGTGTGTAAAACTCTTACACACTTTATTAGTTGGCATTGCTTATTATGTTACAGTTAACTATTGTGATAGTGATTTCCCTTGTGGGCATGAGCATGGATTCCGGGTAAGTCACTTGTGACTTTAAATATGTTCTATGAATGACATGATGGGTAAGATGCTATGCCATGACTTTTATGTATGATTTATGATAATATGTTAAGCATGTTGTGAGCATGTTGGTAATGGGATTGAAGAGAGGAGGGGGAATATTCTCTATGGACTGTCACCAATGGTTTTGACCACAAGATGGGTTGGCCCCATCAATTTAATTGTGACTTCGGTCACCAGTGGTTTTGACCGCACCGTTGATGTAAATCGTGACTAAGTCCCAGTGGTTTGGTACCACCAGTGGTTTTGACCACATATTGATAATTGTGACCTATGGTCATCAGTGGTTTTGACCACACGATGGGTTGGCCCCATCACTTGATTTGTGACTCCGGTCACCAGTGGTTTTGACCACACGGGGTAGTAAAAGGAGTATGGATGGCTAATTTTGGGTTGCATGTTTGCATGTCTTACCAATATTTTGTGTATGAGTTTGCACTTTCGGGTTGGGGATTTATACACTGAGTCTTGGTGACTCACCCCTTCCTATTTCATTTTGCAGATGAGTAGATCGCAGAGATGGAGCCGGAGAGGACTTGAGGTGGCCATGCTTATTCCTTGGTTTTGAAATCTTACTTAGCACAATTTAAGTTTATTATTAACTAAATTTTGATTTGGGTTGTAATAAGGCCGCTAGGTATTATTATTTTCTTTTTTTTAATGTTCAAGTAGTTGTTTTACTTCACTTCTACTATATTACTAATGAATTTATAAATTGTTTAAACGAATCGATTAAAAGTGACATTTTCAAAATGGGAAATTTTTACGAGTTTTCAAGGATGTTACCATCGGTAGCAAAATTCACCAAGTTAACAATAACTCTGATGGTTCTAAAAATTTAAATGATCAAATGTTTCAAAGGTTTCAACTCAACCATGTTTATAAAACCAATCCCACCTGAGTTTTTAATAGACGCCGTTCTATAACCTCAGCAAATTTTCAGATTTCTACCAGTTAATCAAAATCTTTCAAAACATTTTTACTCTGTGACATACCAGATCCGGTCAAGGCTCATGGGACGGGTTTGGGGTGTTACAAGGGAGGAGGAATCGGTTCTGATATGTTCAAGGGGTGCCAAAATTTCCCTTGATTAATAGCTTAGTTTTAGTTTTAAAAAGGGGGCATTTTTTATTTTTAGGTAGTAGGTGCCGAAATTTAGGTTAAGTAGGGGGAGATATCTCTTCAATTCTGGCATTTGGATCCTATTCTTTTTTCTTTTCTTCCCTCTCATCTCCACTCTTATGCAAAATCTGAAATTCCATTGTTCTTTTCTCTGCATCCTCTCATGTCAAACCTCACGCTTTCTCTACATCTTTTCTTTTGATCTCTTCTAAAGCCGAATCTCTTCACTTCAACTCTCTTCTCCACTCTTTCCTACTAGCCGAATACCTTGTCCACTCTTTTCTCCTTGTCTATTTCTTTCTTCTATCGTGCTAAGTGTCAAAATCTTTAAGGGTTAGTTGAATCTGTTGATATTAAGGTAAGTGCCAAATTCTCTCTTCACTTTTTCTCATTCGGTTTTTCTGTTGAGGCCAAAGCCGAAAGGTTAGTTGGGGTGATAAGATTATCCTTGGAATAATGTTTTAATTGTTCTCATGTTCTTATTTTGGGGCGACATATTGGGAATCGAAGTAGATCGTCTAGATCTAAAAGCCGAAAATCGATAGTCTCTAAACTCCATCTCTTTCGAGATTTCTAGGTAAAGGACCTCTGTATTATGAATGTACATTCTTGTTTGTATTCGATTCAATGTTTTCATCCGGTTTGTTGACTAAGATCTGTTCCATGGATACAAATGCTAGTCAAACGAAAGAGGGAATTGGACTCGTAAATCCAACTCCTAGATTTAAGAAGCGAGCGGTGTCAGCAGTACAGGATTGGCCACCGGGTTGCGGACCGGCTTTAAACAAAACCTTAGACAGTTAGCAGTTGTATCGGCTTCTGATAGTGTTGACATAGAAAGTCTCATCTTGTCTATAATTAGGTGTGTAAATCTCTATCACACTAGTTAATCTGTGCTATATATGTTATGGGCTAAAAGCCAGAAAAAAAGGCTGTATGGAAAGTCGTATACCCAAAAGGGTAGGCAAGGAATGCCAGGTACGTAATCATAGAAACTTCTCTATGTGTATCGAAGTTTGTGATAATCTGTGATCTTTTAAATAGTATATTGTTTTGATTCTGCATGGATGTATGCATGGGATGGGGCTAATATGATGAAGGGGAAGAGCATGTTAATAGGTCACTTGGTGATTGGTGGTTAAACCACTAACTGTAAAGTTAGGTCACAATAGTGATCGGTGGCTAAGCCACGTTTAATTTATTCCTGATTGCTAGGAATCGACAGCAAGGCTATCGATATGGTGTGTAGCGGTTGGTGGATTGATTGTAGAAATCCCCAAGGTGTGATGGCTGGTACGGGCTGGTGTGTAGAGGATGGACTTTTAGGTTGGGTTGGGCCATGTAGCATGTAAATATTTTGTTACCATTGTGTATGGGCCAAGGCCCATAATGTGTTTATGGGCCTCAAGCCTTTTATGTGATTTTGGGTTTTGCACACTGAGTCTTGGTGACTCACCCCTTTTATTTCCCTGACTTTTCAAATGAGCAGTAGATCGTGGACATGGGAGCCGAGGCGGACTCGAGGGGCATCAAGTTTTTATTTTCATAAACTATTTCTGGTTTTCCTTTAAGTTTTAATTTTTGGAATTATTTATGTAATAAGGCCTCCATAGCTTAGGTTATCAATCTATATTTGTTAAGGTTTATATTCTATAAATTTATGTTCAAGGACTTAATCATAAGAAGGAAAAAAAAAAGGATTTTCAAACAAGTTCAAAAAAAAAAAAAAAACACTTCAAAGGCTTTCTACAAATATCTCTTATTTAATGAATATCTACATAAACGAACCGAGATTTTTAAAACCCTCCGAAGCAAAGTTTTCAACATTTAACCCGTAGCATACCAGATCTGGTCATGGCGTTTTGGGCCAGGTTTGGGGTGTTACATAAACACATAACCATATTAACATCATTTACAAGCCAACTCTCATGGCAATATTCACAACCAAAATACCATAAGTAGCCTATACATGCCATATATCATAATTGTATAACTCAAAAGTACCAACTTAGATGTTTGATAATGTGATGATGTTCCCAACGACTCCCGGATCCGAGCTAGCCTTGATTCACAATAAAACATAGAAAAATAATACGATGTAAGCTTCATAACTTAGTAAGCTCATATGTGAATAACTTAATTCATCAAATAAATACAAATCAACCAATTATACATAACATCAACATATACACATTGACTACAAACCTTTCTCGTGTCTCAAAACATGATCAAATACCGTCTCATCAAACTTTCTCTATTTAATACTCGGATAGGTCCTATACATACCTGTATTGCTTCTTACTAACCTCTTTATTAACCACATCATTCGTTTACCCGTTGAACAATTCGAAATAGAAGTCGGATACTCAAAGATCACAATCGATAAGTACCTATACCGTGGCCCGAAGCCAAATCAAGGTAACTTATCCTGGAGTACCTATACCATAGCCTATAGCCAAATCAAGGTAACTCTTCTCCGAAATACCTATACCATGGCCCGTAGCCAAATCAAGGTATCACTCACACCCGTAGTGCTGATATCATGGCCCGAAGCCAAGACAATAACCTAATGACATGTCACTAGCATCCTAAACTATTCCTAATGTTCAACCTGGAATTTACACTTGTCGATTTCATCGTCGAACATATCCATAGAGTAGTATTCACAATTCAAACATTATTCGTATCTCATAGGTATAGTTTATGTGATATCAAAGCATTTAACTTATATTTATAATGAAATTACCACATACGAACTTACCTCGTATTCAAATTTGACAGATCGAATCGACTACTTGATAATTTTACTTTTCCCCTGATCTAATCTTGGATTCCTCTTTTCTTGATTTAATATAATCAAAATTAACTTATTCAATCTCATATTCTTTCAATTTAGTCTAAAACACACATTTAGGCCTATTTGCATTTTAGCCCCTAAACTTTCACATTTAGTCAATTTAGTCTTTATTTCACAAATACACAAAATTCACATAACTTCATTAAACCCATGCTTGGTTGAATTCCATATAAGTCCCTAGCAGCCCAAAAATTTCATTTAATCACATTTCAACCACACAATTTGCACATTTCACAATTTAATCCCTTTTTGACATTTTTGTCAAAAATCACTTTACAAAACTAGTTTAACTATTAACAAACTTTCATAATCTATCATAATTCATAAAATTACTCAAGCATTCAACAATGGAAACTTTTTAAAACTTTAACAGTTTCAAAATCTAAGGTACGGGCTAGTTAGAATACGAAGCAACGATCTCAAAAACATAGAAATCATTAAAAACGGGACAAAACACATACCTATTTGCTTGAATTTTGCCTAGCCGAATGAAGAACCCTAGTTCTTCTTGTTCTTCTTTTAATTTCGGCTCAAAAGATGATAAAGGAGCAAAATTTTGATTTTGTTTTATTAATATTAACTTTTTTTATCAAATACCAAATTTAACCTTAAATTATTACATATAAAAACTTATAATGGATGGCCATAATTGTCCACTTACACTACCAATGGTCTAATATCATCATAAGACCTTTGGTTTAATAAATCATTGCAATTAAACACCCTTAACAAATAGAATGCAACTTTTGCATTTTATGCGATTTAGTCCTTTTTTCTCAAATTGAGCAATTAAACGATAAAATTAGCTCATGAAATTTTCACACACATAAAATAATATGAAAATAATTTTTTGACATCAAATTTATGGTTCCAAAACCACTGTTCCGATTTAGCTCAAATCGGGTTGTTACAGGATGGCTCATTTGTAATTATCCTCCAAGCTTCATAGTCGTTAGCTTGGATGAATAGCTTCATTCTTGTTATCCAATGTGAGTAGTTGGTTCCATTGAATAAAGGAAGCCTCACGGTGGCATGCCCTTCTCCCAATATGGTGAAATTTTGCTCCAATGTCATTAAGCAAATTTCTTGACTTGTGGCTTCCATCTTGGATATCTTCAGGATTTTCTCTCTTGGTGGTAAAATCGTCTCAAGAGTTCTAGCATTGATATCAATTGTTGAGATCGAAGTACACCAAGAGGGGGTGAATTGGTGTATTAAAACATTTTTAGGAAAAGGAAAAATAAAAAAACTCAAGTATTTATAATGGCTCGGCCTCAATTGCCTACATCCACTACCTTAGCTTTCCTTAACTAAGGATTTTCCAAATCCACTATATTTGAACATTTAAGGACAAGGTTTAACCTTACAAATCCTTATCTTTTTAAAGGTAAGATAGAACCACTTCCCATTAAGGTTTTCCACCCAAAACCTCAAGTAACACCTCAAAAATAAGTGAAAAATAATGATGAATAAGATGATACCTCTAAAAGGTAGATAACTAACAATTAAGCACTAGCAGACAAAGTTACAAAACTTGAAAGAATGATAGAAAACTTAACCTACAAGTGAGTACAAGAAATATTTAGTAAAATATTGAGAAAGATTGGAAAATTGAGTTCATGGAAGTTATACACTTGTTTCTTGTCTCTTTTTTTTACCTCAATGGGGAGCCTTGACTTCCTCTAACAACCTTGTGGACATTTATAGTCACTAGAAAAAAATGGAGTCGTTGCAGCTATAAAAACCAGCATTAAATGCAATCTGAAGCTTCGTTGTATCGGTAGAAGAGGACTTGTATTGGTAGAAGTCCTTCCAAAATATGATTGTTGGGCTCGTTGTATCGGTAAAGGTCCTCTTGTACCTGTTGTGTAACACCCTTGACCTGTATCCGTCGTCGAATTAGTGTTATAGAGTATTACCGAACAAATGGAACCTTAAACATACATTTCATACATCATCCAAAACATAATATAATACATTCATTCACATAAATATCGTCCCTAAATTGAGCCCTCGAGGCCCTAAAATTACCTTAGCAACACTTCGTGACTAAATTGGAAACATTTGGAAAGTATAAGAAAAAGTTAGAAAATTTTGACTACAGAGGTCACATAACTATGTGGCCAGGCCGTGAGCCTCACATAGCTGAGATACACACCCATGCCTCAGGCCGTGTAACCTTCGAAATAGGGACATATGGCCATGTCACAACTCGTGTCCTCACCCGTGTAACTCTTTAAGTAGGGTCACGCAGTCATGTCACACGCCCGTGTTTGAGCAGTGTAACTCTCGAAATAACCCCACACGCCCGTGTGCCAGGCCGTTTTCTAGGTCATGTAACTAACTAGCATGCATACAAAGGAACCTACAAGGGACACATGGTTGTGTGTCACACACGGTTGAGTCATACGCCCGCGTCTCACGCGTGTGGACATAAATTTGCCTAAAATAAAGCCATTTCCAACACCAAATCATGCATACACCTATAGGCCTTTTGTGCACATAGTCAAGCCATCAAAACCTTACCAAAACAAACATATAATGACCAATTCATTAGTCCTAAATTAAAAAACGAATATGCCATTCAAGACACCTTAAATACATTCATCCAAAACTTACCTAAACGTGCATACTTTACTATTTTCATTCATCAACTACTAGCTTCAAAAACTTACCAAACATGTCACAATTTGACCATATTCAAACTACTTCAAAACATACCAAATAAGCCATTCCAAAGCATGCATCACAAGATAGCTATAATAACATAATTTGGCAAGCATCAAAAGTATCAACCAAATAACTTATACATACAAAAATCTTCAACTAACATTCAACTAAACATCATTACAAGTCCACTTATACATGCCATTATAAACTTGGCCAACACATCAAAAACTATCGATATTTATGTTGGATAGTGTCATAGATCTCCGACGAGCTTCCAAACTGATCGAGCTTCCCATAATCTATAAAACATAGGAAAGAAACTACGTAAGCACATAATGCTTAGTAAGTTCTTATAACATAAACACAACTTACCATTCATTTTCATAATGTAAATATCATAATTAAAGCATCAACTAATACCATATGTTTGGCACAATGCCTATATAACATCAAAAAATACACAAGCTAGTGTATTTATACATGGTTCAAATGAGCTCATCCATAACAAGTAACTTACATCTTTGTTCATACCATTTAAATCACCATTTCCTTTTCATAAGTACATGATATATTTAATTTGAACAATTATCCTTTTTCCTTTCATTTTCATACTCGTTGAACCATCTAGAATACCATCGGATACTCAGGAAAGCTCAC
Organism: Gossypium rotundifolium; assembly: GCA_025506655.1. Taxonomy (NCBI): domain Eukaryota; kingdom Viridiplantae; phylum Streptophyta; class Magnoliopsida; order Malvales; family Malvaceae; genus Gossypium; species Gossypium rotundifolium. The sequence goes on along the minus strand of CP106731.1, from coordinate 67,812,877 downwards.
ACGAAGTGTGCTTAATCATATAATCGTAACATTTCCTTTACATCATTGCTCGCACGAGCTGTGAAATAGTTCTACTAACACGAGTTATGGTTTGGAATGTAAACTACACGATACTACTCACACAAGCAATGGAGTATTTGCAACAAATGCAGGACCTCAACCATCAGTAGAACATTCAAGACCAGCACCCGAAGCATGAAATCCCTAATGACATGTTATTTGTATCCTATAAATTCCTAAGGTTCAACCGAGACTCAATAACCATCATGGCATTAATTTAAATATTCATTGTTCAATAGAATTATAAACACATAATAATAAATAATTGCGTAACATAAATATACTAATCCGTACATACAAACTTACCTCGACGACTAGGGCATAGGAACGAAATCGACTAATCCGATGCTTTAGTTTTTCCCCGATCTAGATCCGTACGTGGTTTATCTTGATCTAAATAGACAAATTTAATCATTTAATATCCCTAGCATTCAATTTAGTCCACATTTCATATTTATGCAAAATTATTATTTTACCCCTAACATTTTAACGTTTTACAATTTAGTCCTTAAGCTCATAAATAGAAATTTAAGTATTTTAATCCTCTTCTCAAGCTAGCTGATTTCTCTAAGGACTTAAATCAATCCATACAAACCATCATTTGATAAATTTACCATGAAATTTTACCATTTTTACAAACAAGTCCTTAAATACAATTTTCATCAAAAATCACTTTACAAAACTTGTTTCTTTATCAACAAGAACTCATAATCTATCATTAAAAATCAAGAATAACACTAAAGCATTCAAGGTATAACTCTCAATCTTTAACAATTTTACATATTGACCCTCGGGCTAGCTAGATTAGGCTAAAACGACTTCAAAAACATATAAATCATTAAAAACAGGGCTTAGAATCATACCATGCAAGCAAAGGACTTGGTCGAACCTTTTAAACTCAAAAATGGAGTTCTAACCCTATTTTCAACGGAGAAGAATTCTAAAGAAGATGAGCACTTATTTTTCTTTTATTTGTTTTATGTTGATTTTGCTAATTACCATATTAACCTTTATTTTTAACCTTTAAAATTACTTAAACTATGTCCATCTATGTCCATAAATTTTATGAATGGTACAATTACTATTTAAGTCATCACACTTTAAAGTTTTGTAGCCATTTGGCCCTTTTAACATATAAAACTCCACTTTTGCACCTTTTACGATTTAGTCCTTTTCACTTAATTAATCATGCAAACATCAAATTTTTTTAACGAAATTTTAATACAACCTTATTAACATCCCATAGACATTAAAATAATCATAAAATAACAATTTAATCATCAAATTTATGTCCCAAAACCACTGTTCCGGTTTCACTGAAAATGAGCTGTTACAACTCTCCCCCTAAAGGAATTTTTGTCCTTGAAAATCTTACTAAAAAATAAGTTTGAGTATTGCACTTTCATAACTTATTCCAATTCCCAGGTAACTTCCTTTATTCTGTGATGTTTCTAGATAACTTTCACCAAAGCTATATTTTTATTTTTCAATTATTTGAATTCTTGAGCTAGAATTCTGATCAGTTCTTCACTATTCGTCATATCTGGCTATATCTCAAAATCAATAGATGAAATCATGTGTGAATGATCTAATCGATATCGTCTTAACATCAATACATGGAATACATTGTGAATCTTTTCTAACTTTGACGGTAAAGCCAACCTATAAGCTACTGGCCCAATTCTTTCCATGATCTCGTACGTCCCAATAAATCGCGGACTAAGCTTTCCTTTTTGGCCAAACGAAGAACTTGCTTCAAAGGTGATACTTTCAAAAATACTCTGTCGCGTACTTCAAATTCTATATCTTTTCTTTTCAAATCTGCATAAGATTTCTATCGATCCAAAGCCGCTTTCAAATTGTCACGTATCACTTCAACTTTTTCTTCGATTTCTCGAATCAAATCAACATCAAGTACCTTTTTCTCGCTCAACTCAGTCCAATATAATGGAGTTAAACACTTTCGACCATACAAAGCTTCGTACGGTGCCATCTTAATGCTCGCTTGATAACTATTTTTGTATGCAAATTCAACCAACGGACAGAAATCTCTCCCAGCTACCTTTGAACTCTAAAACATAACATTGAAACATATCTTCGAGTATCTGAATTACTTGCTCAATCTGACCATCGGTCTGAGGATGATATGATGTGCTAAAATGCAATTGAGTACCTACAGTTTCATGTAACTTGCTCCAGAATTGAGACGTAAAGTGTGGATCCCTGTCAGAAAATAATGGAAAGTGGCATACAGTGCAATCTAACGATATCAGATGTTCTCACAAATGAATAATATGTACGCGTTGGAATAAAATGCACAAATTTCATCAAACGATATACAATGACTAATATAACATCTTTATTTCTCAAAGATAAAGGTAATCCCGATACAAAATCCATCGTGACACGTTCCCATTTCCACTCTTGAATTATCACAGTTTGTAGTAAACCTGAAAGTATTTGATGCTCGGCTTTAACTTGCTGACAAACCAAACATTTTGATACAAATTATGAAATCTCGCATTTCATACCTGGCCACCAATACATCTGTTTCAAATCGTCGTACATTTTATTGCTACTAGGATGAATTGGTAAGCTACAACTGTGAGCTTCCTATAAAATCTTCTGAATGAAATCAGAATTTCTTGGAACAAAAATTTTATTTTTGAAGTACAAACTGTCATCTGAGCCAACATGAAAATTTGAATCAGATGTTGCCTAAATCTATTTTCGTTTAGCGAGCAAAACATCATCACATTTCTAAGCCTCACAAATATATTGTAGAAACATTGGTCTAGCTTTTAATTCTACCAAAATCAAAATGTCATCAATGAATGCCAACCCTGTGTTCAAAGCTCACAAAGTAAATAGAGACTTTTTACTCAATATGTCAGCAATGACATTAGCCTTTCTCGAATGGTAGTCGATAATCAAATCAAAATCTTTCAACAATTTAAGCCATCTGCACTGTCTTTAATTCAAGTCTTTCTATGACATCAAATACTTCAGGCTTTTGTGATCTATGAAGATATGACATTTTTCTTCGTAAAAATGATGTCGTCAAATTTTTAAAGAAAATACGATAGCTGCAAGCTCTAAATCATGAGCCAGATAATTATTTTCATGCGGTTTCAACTGTTAAGAAGCATACGCTATCACTTTGCCTTCTTGAATCAAAACACAGCCCAAACCATTCAATGAAGCATCACTGTAGATCACAAATTCTTTACTAGACTCTGGCTGAACTAAGACAGGTGCCTTGGTTAAAAAGCTTTAAATTGATTAAAACTTTGCTGACATTTCACAGACCATTTGAATTGAACATCTTTTTGCAATAGTTTTGTCAATGGCATAGCAATCATCGAAAACCCTTTGACAAATCTTCTATAATATCTGGCTAAACTTAGAAAACTTCCGACTTCAGATACATTTTTTGGAGGTTTCCAATCCACCACAGCTGAGATATTACTCAGACACTACATGTCCCAAAAATCTGACTTCTCAAAGCTAGAACTCATATTTTTTGAATTTAGTGAACAGTTGTTTTTCACATAAGCTTTGCAAAACAATTCTCAAATGTTAGGCATGCTCTGTCTCGTGAATAGACCAGAATGTCATCAATGAATACAAAAACAAATTTGTCTAAATACGGTCTAAAAATTCTGTTCATCAGGTCCATAAACATAGCAGGTGCATTAGTCAAACCAAATGGCATCACAAGAAACTCATAATGTTTATACCTAGTTCTGAATGCAGTTTTCGTCACATCTGAGTCTTTACCCGTAATTGATAATAACCAGAATGAAGATCAATCTTTGAGAATACCATCTCACCTTTCAACTAATCAAACATATCATTAATATGTGGCAATGGATACTTATTCTTGATTGTGACTTTGTTAAGTTGTTGATAGTCAATACATAGTCGCATGGATCTATCCTTTTTCTTAACAAACAACACAGGAGCACCCCAAAGAGAAAAGCTAGGCTAAGCAAAGCCCCCATCTGTAAACTCTTACAACTGTGCTTTCAACTCTTTCAATTCTGTAGGTGCCATTCTATAAGAAGCTATCGATATCGGAGATGTTCCTGGCATCACTTCAATAGCAAACTCAACCTCTCTGATTGGAGGTAACCCTAGTAGTTCTTCTGAAACACATCTGTAAACTCACATGCAATCAGAACTAATTTTAACTTCAATTCTGAAACTCCGAAATCAAATATATAAGAAAGATACGCTTCACAACATTTTCTAACATAGTTCTATGCTAACATAGCTGAAATAACACTAGATGCACTATCCAGTCTATATGATTCAATTCAAAGATTTTCTCCATTTTGATATTTTAACACAATATGCTTTCGTCTACAATTCACAATAGCCTCATACAAAGTTAACCAGTCCATACCCAGAATCACATCAAACTCATTGAAGGGTAATAGCATCAAATCAGTCGAAAAGTTACAACCCCGAATTATCAAAGGACAGTTTTTACAGACTTTATCAACTAACACATACTGACCTAAAGGCTTTGTTACTTTCACCAAAAACTCAGTAGACTCAAAAGGTATTTTCTTATCTGACACTAAAGTCATGCATACATATGAATGTGTTGACCACGGGTCAATCAAAGCATTAACATTAGTATCAAAGATAGAAAATGTACTGGCGATCACATCAGACGTTGAAGCTTCCTCTTGAGCATGGATCACATAAGCTCTTGCTGGTGCTCGTGCCTCAAATCTCACAGCAAAATCTTTCATCCCACTATAGCTATCACCCACATTTCTAGTGTTTCGAGGTGCTCTTTCTCACACAGCTGTATTACTCGATTGAGTAGTCTGAGCATTTTCTTTATCTAACCTTTTAGGGCAATCTTTGAGATAATGCTCATAAGAACTGCATTTAACACATGATCCATCTTTCAATTTCCACTCACCAAAATGTCGTCTATTACATTGCTGACATTCTGACTTGTTGTTTCTAACACTACCTACACTCGCTACTAACATAGCCTGAGGTTTTAAGCATGAATGTTGTTTTCCTCCATCTCTCCCAAAATAACCCACTAAATCTGACAGATGACCGTGAAATTCTTTTGACTTTTTTGATGGTGATGAGTATGACTTCCCATATGTAACACCCCTTTACCGTGTCCAACGACGGGACTGGATGCGAGGCATTACCATCCTTAACCTTGATTGAACGTGAAATAACGGGATACAAAATTTTGTTCAAAACCCATTTCTTACTCATTCTCGGTGAAACACCCCAAAGTCGACCCACAAGCCCGTACTGGATCTGGTATGCTTCTAGAGAAAAACCATTCAAAACTTATTTGGACTTTGCCAAAATTCTTGTGTGTTTTTGAAAAAAAAAAATAGTTGATTCGTTTTGATTAGGTGTCAAAACATTTAATATTTATATTTATGAAAAATTGACTTTAACTTTAAATTAATAATAATCGATCATACTTAAATGATTAAAATGCATGCATAATGCTTAATACTCATGGCCTTATTACATCAAACAAAACCCAAATAATTCAAAACTTAAATATTAAAACTAATAAAATAAAAATAATCTACGAGCTAAGCATGGCCACCATTGAGCTCCTGCCGACCCGGTCCATTAATGTGTGTCACCTGAAAAATAATCCCACAACGGGGTGAGTCAAATAGACTTAGTGTGTAACAACCAACACAAGTCTTAAACAATTTAGGCATGTCAAATCATACATAATAAACATATATAATCAATGATGCAAACCCAACCCAAACCTAGATAACCATCCGCTACACATCACCCGTACCAACCATCACACCGTGGGGACTACTAAGTCGACCCTCCATCCGCTACACATCATCATCGGCGTTCACATGCATTTACATGCTCATCGCCCTTATAAATATTGTGGCATAGCCACCAGATAATATTTTGTGACATAAGTCACCACATTCGACACGTGACATAAGTCACCACATTCATATATTGTGGTATAAAACCACCGATCACTTCCCTTTACATATCACCCATATGCCCCATGCCATACAATTATGCTTTAACCATGTCATATTTCTTATTCACATTCTTATAGTTTCACATATATGCCATAATGATCATATCATACTCATAGTAGGGTGGGTAAACGTGCTGGTACTTTGTACCATTGCATGGTACTTTTAGCCATATCTTACATGTTCTCATTATTACATTTATTAAAACATAACCATAAATCTATTAAGGCTTAGTGTGGGGTACACACCTGATTTACTTAACGAATTCACAGAAATCCCGAAAATCCCGATCTAGCGTCCTAGATCCTTAGTTCCTACATTCAGCCAACCTTGAGCACTTTAGCAAAAAGCCATTTGGCTAATTAATTAAATCCCGAAGGATTATTGCAACCAAATCTTACCTTGCTGCCGATTGTATTAACAATCAAATCCCAAAATTTCATAGTCTTTCTCCCTTGGAATCGGCTAACACTAGATCACTTGATTTGGTTAGTTTTTGGCTTTTGAATAAATACGAAATAAATCTAAAACACTAAGTATGGTCTTAGCCGAATGTCAGATTCACTTACCTTGCGGATCTAAATCCCGAATTAGCTTCTGGTATCTGCCAAAATCCCTACAGATATATGTTAGATCCATTCTAACATTTAATCTCAATAAAATGGCCTATGGCTGAATATCATCCATAGCTTACCTTAGATCTTAAAAATCCTGAAAGACCCCTTCTCCCTCGTAGTCGACAACTGTCCAAATCCCGAAACCACCTTTATGTTTTCGACCAAGAGACATAAATGGCATTAGAATCTTGATTTGGGCTTTAAGAAAAGAAATAAAACGGCAATAGTTGGATCCTTACCCTTAATATTGTAGTCGACTGCACACCTGCTTGACACCACAGAAGAATTTGGCTATAGGCTAAATGTTGATCAACAAGTTTCGACTTTTGAGAGTTTAAAGAACCAATTGGCTAGGAGTCCCTTGAGTATTCGGCTTTTGATTGGGTTGAAGAAAGAAGAAGAGAAAAGGGTTGAGCAATTCGGCAATGAGGATTCGGCTATCACAAGGAGTATTTTGGCTTTTGGGAATCAAAAAGGAAAAGAGAAGAGATTGTATGAGACCTAGAAAGAACCGGCTATGGTGATCTTTAGAGAGGGTTTTGGCTAGGATAAAAGAAAAAGAAAAGAAGGGTGTTGGCTTTGGAGAGGAAAAGAAAAAGAAAAAGAGGCTAAATTGCTTAATGAAATTCGGCTATTCCCCTCCTTACTAAACTTGGCCGAATATCACATCAAATGAGTCCCTAGGCCGGCCAACTCTTTCTCTCCATTCAATCCCCCTTTTTACTCCACCTTAGCTGAATCTTTAAGTCTTTAACTTGATCTTCACTTCATCTTTGAAGTGCCCCTGTGCCGTCCACTTCCTCTCCTCCTTGCAGCAAAATAAAAGCTCCCTTTTTGCTTCCCTTGTGACTCGAACCTAGGCCTTTTCCCCTTGCTTTTGGTGTCACACTCTAAGGCCCTAAGTGGTGCCTTCATGCCACTTAATCAAGCCCATTTCTGTGTTATATTTCACCTATAAATTTTCTTAAGGCCTCTTAGGCTTAGCTCCCTCTCTTAAACTTAAAATCAAATAATTTCTAAGGCATTTTTCTACATTTTAAAGTTCACGAAATTCATAAAACACATTCATAATTTACTTTGGCATACAAGCACATGCAATTAGGAAAAAATGCACAAGCCCTAATTCCCGGATATTATAGTTCTACCCCTTTAAAATAATTTTGACCTCGAAATTACCTGGCTAGAATAGGTGGGGGTATTGCTGTCGCATTGCTTCTTCCGGCTCCCAAGAAGCTTCTTCCGATCCATGCTTACACCACAACACTTTGACCAGAGGAACCAACTTCCTTCGAAGCACCTTCACATCTCGTTCTAGAATCTAAATCGGCTCTTCCTCATAAGACAGATCTGGTCTCAGCTCTACCTCTTTAACCGGAACTACATGAGATGGATCTGATCGGTATCGACGTAGCATGGAAACATGAAATCCATCTTGCATCTGCTTCAATTTTGAAGGCAAACCGGTCCAATTCGCTTCAATGCCCGATAAGGTCCTATAAACCTTCGACTTAACTTTCCTTTGCGACCAAATCTCATCACCTTCTTCCAAGGTGAAACTTTAAGGAACACTTGATCTCCTACATCAAATTCTATTTCCTTCCGTTTGAGATCTGCGTATGACTTCTATCTATCAGATGCTTCCTTCAATCGAGCTCGAATTACCTTAACCTTCTCCTCGGATTCTGCCACAATCTCCGGACCCAAAACCTGACGTTCCCCTAATTCCGCCCAACACATAGGAGTGCGACACTTCCGTCCATACAGCGCTTCGTACGATGCCATCTGAATACTTGCCTGATAGTTGTTATTGTACACAAATTCCGCTAGAGGCAAATATTCTTCCCAACTTCCTCTGAAGTCTATCACACAGACCCTCAAAGATATCCTCCAACACTTGTATTACTCGCTTCAGATTGACCGCTTGACCGTGGATGAAAAGCCGATCGAATCCAATCTAGTGCCTAAAGCCCGATGTAGTGCTTTCCAAAACTGAGACGTGAACCTCGGATCCCTATCCGAGATAATTGACACCGGCACTCCATGCAACCTCACAATCTCCACCACATACAACTTTGCTAACCTCTGGAGAGAATAGTCAACCCGCACTGGAATGAAATTTGCAGACTTTGTCAGCCGATCCACTATCACCCATACCGAGTCCTTCTTAGTAGGCGTAAGGGGAAGCCCACTAACGAAGTCCATGGTAATTCTCTCCCACTTCCACTGGGGAATCTATATTGGCTGAAGCAACCCTGACGGAACTTGGTGTTCAGCCTTAACTTGCTGACATGTCAAGCATTTCCTACAAATTCGGTAACTTCCTGCTTAAGACCAGGCCACCAAAACTGTTCCCTTAGATCTCTATACATCTTACTACCTCTAGGATGCATAGTATAAGGACTACTATGCGATTCCTGAAGATTTCTCTGCCTTAACTCCTCGTTCTTCAGCATACAGACCTTACCCTTGAAACATAATGCTCATTCGCCATTAATACCATAGTCCTTCAACTCCCCACTCTACACTTGCCGAAACTTAGCACTTAGATCTTCATCTGCCAACTGACTCTCTTTCACCTCATTCAGCCATGTCGGCTTAACTTGCAACCCTACTAACAGACTTTCATCATCATAGAGGCTCAAATGTGCGAACATGGCCCTCAGATCCGACACTACCTTCCGACTTAGGGCATCTGCCACCACATTCGCCTTGCCCGGGTGATACTCTATGGAACAATCGTAGTCCTTCAATAATTCCACCCACCTTCGCTGTCTCAGGTTTAGCTCCTTCTGAGTCAGCAAATACTTCAGGCTCTTGTGGTCCGTGTAGATCACTGACTTTTCTCCATATAAGTAGTGCCTCCACACTTTAAGAGCAAAGACCACTGCCGCCAATTCCAAGTCATGTGTCGGGTAGTTAACCTCGTGTGGCCTTAGTTGTCGAGACGCATAAGCAACTACCTTCACGTCTTGTATAAGGACACCTCCCAATCCTGCATGGGAAGCATCACAGTACACTACAAAATCCTTCCCTGCCTCAGGCTGAATTAAAACTGGAGCTTCGATCAAAACCCTCTTAAGCTTTTCAAAGCTCTCTTATTACTTATCGATCCATAAGAAAGGTACCTCCTTCCTCAGCAGCTTGGTCAAGGGTGCTGCGATCGACGAGAACCCTTCTACAAATCATCTGTAATAGCCTACCAATCCTAAGAAACTCTAAACTTCTACCACAGACTTAGGGGGTTTCCAATCCAAAACTGCCTCAATTTTCCGAGGATCCACCCTTATTCCTTCAGCAGATACCACATGTCCTAAAAACGTAACCTCCTTAAGCCAAAATTCACACTTGCTGAATTTGGCGTAGAGCTTCTTTTCCCTTAACACTTGCAACATAACTCGGAGGTGCTCATCATGTTCTTCCTCAGACTTCGAGTACACCAATATGTTATCTATGAACACAATAACAAACTGGTCCAGATAGGGTTGGAAAACTCGATTCATCATGTCTATAAAAGTGGCCGGGGCGTTTGTCAATCTAAACTGCATTACCAAGAACTCATAATGCCCGTACCTTGTTCGGAAAGCTGTCTTATGGATATCAGCCTCCTTCACCTTAAGCTGATGATATCCAAACCTCAGATCTATCTTTGAGAATACTGCGACCCCCTTAAGCTGATCGAACAAGTCATCTATTCTTGGCAAAGGGTACTTATTCTTGATGATCAGCTTATTCAACTGACGATAATCTATGCACATACGCATAGTTCCGTCCTTCTTCTTCACAAACAAGATCGGTGTTGCCCATGGAGACACACTGGGTCAGATAAACCCACGGTCGAGTAACTCTTGGATTTGAGCCTTGAGCTCAACCAACTCCTTTGGTGCCATTCTATACGGGGCAATTGACACAGGAGCTATACCTGGCAACAAGTCAATTCCGAACTCCACCTCCCTATTTGGGGGTATTCTAGGTAATTCCTCCGGAAAGACATCCTCAAATTCCCTTACAGTTCTAACTCCACTAACTCCCCCTTCTTTCGCATCCAAAGTACTAACGAAGGCCAAAATGCCTTACACCCTTCCCACCATCTTATCGACTTTTAAGGTCAAACTACATTAGACAAGTAGTTTCTTCTTTCCCTATCATAACTATCACCTCATCCTCCTGGGTCCTTAACTCCATTCGCTTATCGCACAATCCAATACAGCCCGATGCTCCACTAGCTAGTCCATGCCAAGTATAAGATTAAATTCTCCGAAGGGTAATTCCATTAAGTTGGTGGAAAATACCATTCCCTGAATCTCTAAAGGTACACCAAACATCTTATTCACCACTACGCTTTGGCCTAATGGGCTTACTACAACCATCTCCCTATCGATAGTTCGAGGCTATTCCTAGAGTTTCAACTACTCTACATGCAACATAAGAGTGGGTAGAGCCAACATCAATCAAAGCAAAGTAAGGCTTGCCAAATATAAGGAACGTACCGATTATGATGTCCGGTGCGTCTCTGTCCTCCCTCCGACGTACCGCATAAACCAAACCCGACTGCTTGGCCTCCGTGTTACCAACACCTCGGCCCGGTGTTCCCCATCCTCTACCAGTACCGTTACCTCTGCCAGTTGAACCACGACCTCGCGGTGGCTGTTGTCCTCCTCTTCCTGCCTGGTTAGGACCTTGGCTTACTGGTCGACCCCCTTCGGTTCTCATAGGACAATCCTTAATCATGTGGTCCTTGGACCCACACTTAAAGCATCCTCCCGTCTTCTTCCAACACTCTCCTAGATGCATCCTTCCACAATGAGCACAAGTACGACATCGCCTCCCAGTAGCGACCTGCGACCTCGTGGCCCATCAACTCTAGACCTCTTTTGCATATTCCCAGAGGACCCTGCTGATCCAAAACCTCTCTTTTGCCTGTTTCGATCCGTATTCTGTCTCACAGAGTCCTTAATCCTTCGGCTACCTTAGCCTTCTCCACCAACACAGCAAACTCTCGCTCCTGCTGTGGAGCTATTAACAACCTCAAATCATCTCTCAGTCCGTCTTCAAACTGGACACACCGCTCATGCTCTGTCGACACGATACCTCGAGCATAACGGCTCAACCTTAAAATTCAGCCTCGTACTCACTCTGCACTTATTCCTTGGACCAACCTTAAATGCCTTCCTCTGCGATCCACATAACTAGTTCCTATGTACTTTTTGATATGCCACCTTAAAATATTCCCATGTAAGATCGCTCTGCAAGAAGACCATCCCAAGACCGTGAGCCACCATTGATATGACTCATCACGAGTAGCGACACTACCCTTTCGACTTCTCCCCATCGGCCAGTCCAAGTCATCCATAATTCGCTCTGTCGCCTCTAACCAATACTCAGCCGTATTGGGTGCCACACCAGATACTCCAAGGAAAAATTTAGCTCTATTAGCTCGAATTCGCTCAGGTACCGACTTCCGAGCTCTCATGCCTCCACCCGCTCCAGCCACCCTTTCCAAAACTCACAAAGATCGCTCGTGATATCGCATCTTCCCCATCGATCCTCGATATTCCACATCGGTGGTGGTGGTGGTGGTGGCATTTCATTTTTGGACCCTTGTTCGGACCTAACGGGCTCCGACACAGTCATTCAGCCTCTACCACGACCTCGCATATTACGACCACATCCCCTAGAGTTCATGCTTCCAAATCGCGTTTATCTGATTAAAGAATTTTATGAATTAGTTTTGTTCCACTGATTTATCACGAACAGTCTTATGTTCAATAGTTCTAGGGAGTAGTTCTTTCGATTTCATACACATACGTCTCAATTTATTCATTCAATCACATTCATGAACTTGCGTTCATTACAGAAAAATGTTGTAGTTGTCATTGTTTGTTGTTTTCCACTACCTAGGGGTATTTTCATAATTTTATCCTATAGGGGTATTTTGGTAATTTTCCAAATTAGGGTATTTGCAAATTTCACAATATAGAAATTTTGGCATTTTACAAAATTTTGAAATGTTTGGTAAAAAATTTTAAGGGTAAAATGGTAATTTTATAAACTGAGGGTATTTTTGTAATTTTACTAGCCAAGGTCATTTCGGTAATTTTTCGCAAAATATGGTTCCTGGTGACTTTTCAAAACAAGGGTATTTTTAAAGATTTCTAATTTGAGGGTACTTCGATAATTTTCCTCACTGAGGGTATTTTGGTCATTTGTATAGGGTAGGGGTAATTCTACAATTTGCAAATCAAGGTATCTTAATATTTTGAAAAAATATGGTTTTGAATATTTTATAAGGTAAGAAAATCTTGATGAAAACTGTGGGTAGTAAAGAAATTCTATGAACCAAGGGCATTTTAGTATTTTTTTCAACTGTGGTTATTCTGGATAACTTTGTAAATCAAGAATATTTTGGAAAATTTTCAAAAAAGTTTTCCTACACATCAAAAGGGTAATTTGGTAATTTTAAAACTAGGGTTTATATAAAAATATGGCTAGTCCCTTTCGGGTTTTAGTTATTGGATTTAGCCTGTGGATGAGTCCTCTTGGTTAGGGTGAACCGTCACTACGCACCAAGTAGGATTCGAGTGGAGAGGAGGTGAGTCACTAGGACTGCTTAAATACCAAGCTCCCACTGAAACCAATCCTAGACATGCACAAGATGGTTGCCACACCCTAACTCGGTGACTTAGACACAGGTTTGTTTGGTTGATTTTAAGTCTTATGTATCTGGGTGTTGGAGTAAGCTAATCCTAGGGTTTAATAACTTAATATACTAATCTACGTCCCTATAAATCCCACATACAATCACAAAAGTGTTAGGAGTACTTACCTGGTGGACTTCGGGCCGGAGACTCAGGTGCCATGCCAGAGAAACTTGCTCGCTTCTTAGTAAAACCCATTTTCAAAAGAAAAAACATTTTGGGCCCTAAAGCCCTCAAGGCCGAGTTTTGAACTGGCTCGATACTAAGTCGAAACACCCCAAACCCTACCACAAGCCCGATCGGATCTGGTATGCTTCTAGAGAAAAACCATTCAAAACTTATTTGGACTTTGCCAAAATTCTTGTGTGTTTTGAAAAAATAGTTGATTCGTGTTGATTAGGTGTCAAAACATTTAATATTTAAATTTATGAAAAATTGACTTTAACTTTAAATTAATAATAATCATATCATACTTAAATAATTAAAATGCATGCATAACTGCTTAATACTCATGGCCTTATTACATCAAACAAAACCCAGATAATTCAAAACTTAAATATTAAAACTAATAAAATAAAAATAATCTCTGAGCTAAGCATGTCAAATCATACATAATAAACATATATAATCAATGATGCAAACCCGAACCCAAACCTAGATAACCATCCGCTACACATCACCCGTACCAACCATCACACCGAGGGGACTACTAAGTCGACCCTCCATCCGCTACACATCATCGAAGGCAATCGCTGCAGACAGCATACTCATAGCCCTTATAAATATTGTGGCATAGCCACCAGATAATATTTTGTGACATAAGTCACCACATTCAGATTACGTGACATAAGTCACCACATTTAGATATTGTGGTATAAAACCACCAGATCACTTCCCCTTTACATATCACCCATATGCCCCATGTTATACAATTATGCTTTAACCATGTCATATTTCTTATTCACATTCTTATAGTTTCACATATATGCCATAACAGATCATATCATACTCATAGTAGGAGTGGGTAAACGTACCTGGGTACTTTGTACCATTGCATGGTACTTTTAGCCATATCTTACATGTTCTCATTATTACATTTATTAAAACATAACCATAAATCTATTAAGGCTTAGTGTGGGTACACACTGATTTATAGCGAATTCACAAAATCCGAAAATCCCGATCTAGCGTCCTAGATCCTTAGTTCCTACATTCGCCAACCTTGAGCACTTTAGCAAAAGCCATTCGGCTAATTAATTAAATCCCGAAGGATTATTGCAACCAAATCTTACCTTGCTTCCAATTGTATTAACAATCAAATCTCAAAATTTCGTAGTCTTTCTCCCTTGGAATTGGCTAACACTAGATCACTTGATTTGGTTAGTTTTCGGCTTTTGAATAAATACGAAATAAATCTAAAACACTAAGTAAGGTCTTAGCCGAATGTCAAATTCACTTACCTTACGGATCTAAATCCCGAATTAGCTTCTGTTATCTGCCAAAATCCCTATAGATATATGTTAGATCCATTCTAACATTTAATCTCAATAAAATGGCCCATGGCCAAATATCATCCATAGCTTACCTTAGATCTTAAAAATCCCGAAAGACCCCTTCTCCCTTGTAGTCAACAACTGCCAAATCCCGAAACCACCTTTATGGTTCCGGGCAAGAGACATAAATGGCATTAGAATCTTGATTTCAACTTTAAGAAAAGAAATAAAATGGCAACAGTTGGATCCTTACCCTTAATATTGTAGTCGACTGCACACCTGCTTGACACCACAGAAGAATTCGGTTATAGGCTAAATGTTGATCAACAAGTTTCGACTTTTGAGAGTTTAAAGAACCGATTGGCTAGGAGTCCCTTGAGTATTCGACTTTTGATTGGGTTGAAGAAAGAAGAAGAGAAAAGGGTTGAGCAATTCGGCAATGAGGATTCGACTATCACAAAGAATATTTTGGCTTTTGGGAATCAAAAAGGAAAAGAAAAGAGAGTGTATGAGACCTAGAAAGAACAGGCTATGGTGATCTTTAGAGAGGGTTTTGGCTAGGATAAAAGAAAAAGAAAAGAAGGGTGTTGGCTTTGGAGAGGAAAAGAAAACGAAAAAGAGGCTAAATTGCTTAATGAAATTCGGCCATCCCCCTCCTTACTAAACTTGGTGAATATCACATCAAAGGAGTCCCTAGGCTGGCCAACTCTTTCTCTCTCCATTCAATCCCCCTTTTTACGCCACCTTAGCCGAATCTTTAAGTCTTTAACTTGATCTTCACTTCATCTTTGAAGTGTCCCTGTGTCGTCCACTTCCTCTCCTCCTTGCAGCAAAATAAAAGCTCCCTTTTTGCTTCCCTTGTGACTCGAACCTAGGCCCTTTCCCCTTACTTGTGGCGTCACACTTTAAGGCCCTAAGTGGCGCCTTCATGCCGCTTAATCAAGCCCATTTCTGTGTTTTATTTCACCTACAAATTTTCATAAGGCCTCTTAGGCTTAGCTCCCTCTCTTAAACTTAAAATCGAATAATTTCTGAGGCATTTTTCTACATTTTAAAGTTCACGAAATTCATAAACACATTCATAATTTACTCTGGCATACAAGCACATGCAATTAGGCAAAAATGCATAAGCCCTAATTCCCGGATATTACACTCGGCCTACGTGGCCCTAAACTTACCACAGAGAGCTTTCAAGAATTAACCGGGGACTTTTACGAACTTGAAAAACTTTTCATCAAAACAGGGGCCACACGCCCGTGTTGAACTAGGGACACGTCCGTGTGCCCTTAAGACATGCCCGTGTCTTCCACCCATGGTTGACACTAACTAATTTCACACGGCCTAGACACGCACGTGGCCCTAGTTCATGTGCCAAACTTTGTCATTCTAACTTATCCACACGGCCTATACTCATGTCTGTGTGCTTCAGCCGTGTGGTGATTTAAATTCCAAGTGCAAAGTGTAGACTTCACACGGCCTGGGATACGCCCATGTGCTAGCCATGCCTCCCACACGGTCTAGACACACGCCCGTGTGCCATGAGGACAATTAGCAGGCTATCTACCAAGCCATTTAGCCATCCACACTTGCATACATTCATACACCATCACATAAACTTCACAAATCATCAAATATAACCCTTGAATTATCACATTTAAATCGTAAAATAGAGTTTTCATCCCATATACAAGTGAGAATTATTTCTGGTATAATTACAAACGACTTAAGCCATCATCTATGGCTATACACAACTGAACCAAAAACTCTCTTAAGCCAACACATTTGGCTATATCAACTAGGACTTATTCAACTATAAATAAGATTCCCTATACATGCCATAACTCATAAGAACTTAAAACCTCATATCAAGTGTCTGCTCGATAGTGTGAATACATCTCCGGCAATCTCCAACCCGAGCTAGTAAAGTTAACCTATAAGAGATGGAAAGAAAAATGAGTAAGCAATAATGCTTAGTAAGTTCATATGCATATAATAAACAACTATTGATATTCATTGATTATACTCAACCACAAGGTATTATAATGAGTTTTACATTTTAACTCATGGTTACCTACACAATCATTCTTGAAGCTTACTCATTCTGTCTCTTACCACATTCTAACCATGCCACAAGCCAAATGCTCATGTTAATTAGTACTCATCCCTGCGCTTGTCACCACATAATCACATAAAACAACATATTAAACATTTTCAATAAACCACTCACACTACCAATCACTTGGTGGTTTCACATTTAGTCCACCCTCAATCTTTAATAAGGTGGTATCGCACATAGCCCACCAATCATTTATAGTTATGGTGGTATCGTACTTAGCCCACCAAATGATAATATAAGTGATGGTATAGCACACAGCCCATCATTTAATAATTATTGCACATAGCCCACCATTATTATACATTTATGGATAGTTATCCACATACATTTCTCTATTTCAAATGTTCATCCGAGAACATCCTCACACACTACCATTCTTACTAGTGATCGTCTAAATTGTTGAGTTTTAAAATTTATAAATAGAATGATCAAACCTGGAAACTAACTCTGGCAACGACTTAAGGCAAGTGCACCTATCGAACAGTAGTATAGTTTAGGCAAGACCAGATTTTCGAACCCAAGGGAATTAAAAGTACTAATACTCATTTCTTTTTATCATTTAGACTAAATATGAAGTGATTGATTGATTAAACTAAAAACTAACTGACTGTTAAGCTAAAGACGCAAAGACAAAAAGAACAAATTGAAGAAATAACTTTTAGAAAAACTCAGTTGATCACGATGATACCCTAGAAGGAATCCACCTAGACTTCACTTGTTATCTAACACTAAACCAGATGATTTATTCACTTAGCTTGATCCGTAAGACTCCCTAATTTATATTAAACCCTCTCTTGAGGCAAATAACGTCTAACCCTAGGTTGATTAATTGAAATCCCTTTCTAATAAAAACCCCTAGAATTGCATTAACTCAATCTATGGACTCCCATATTAGGTTTCACCCTAATCTGGCAAAATCTTGTCACCCTATCTCTAGGTGCAAGATCAAATCTGCTTAATTATGCTAGATCTACTCTTAGGCAGGGACTTTTGCTCCACCACCTAAGCACATTCAACTTGAATTAATATCCCAGAAATATCAACACAAGAATTAAGCACACAAAATTAAGAACAAACTAAGTATTTATCATATAGTTCAGAAAACAATAACAAGATTCATCTAGGTTTCATCCCCTTCAGGTATCTAAAGGGTTTAGTTCATAATGATAAAATAAAGCATCTCAAGAGAAAAGATAAAACAAAACATAAGAAATCCCTAAAACCCCCGAAGGAATTGAAGGAGAAATCTGCCATCTTGAGTAGAAGTTTGACTTCTTTGAGATGGATCAACTGGCTATCTTCCAATGATTCCCATAGATCTGGCCTTCTGGCTCGGCTCTCTTGGCCTAGCTGACCGCCTAACTAACCGCCAAAAGACCTGACAGAAGGCTTCTGCTGAACTCCGAATGCCCCCTAAAGGTTGGCCTCTAGGGTCTTTATATAGGCTTTGCGATGCCTTACTTGGCCTCTAAGTATCCTAATTCAAATATAATTCCTACTCGGGTGTTTGAATAGGTTTTGGAGTGTGTTTCTTTGCCTCTAAGTACCCTATTCTGAATAGAATTACTCTTTCTGCGGCAGGGACACACCCATTTGGTCCGTTTTAGGCCCGTTTCTCGTTCTTTTCATCCCTAGGTGCTTTCCTGAGTATAAAACATGAAAAGAAAGGATTAAGAGCACCTTTTTACACAATTCAGGGAATAAATCATCCAAAAGTATGCTAAATGTGGGATTAAAATATGTTACTTTTACGGTTTATCAAATACCCCCACACTTAAGCTTTTGCTTGTCCTCAAGCAAAATTCTCAACTTAAAATTAAAATGAACTTTCCACAATTCATAATTCTCATTAATAATGCCTCATCATAATTCATAGATAATTTATACATAGATAATTTAACTCAAAGACTCCTAAAGATTAAAACAATTCTAAGTCATATATTTGTAGTATGAAAACATAAGTATCTCTCCTTATCTAAATAATTAACATAAGTGTCTCTCCTTATCTAAATAATTACCTCTAATTCAAAACCAAAAAGGATTGACATCCTCACTAAAGATTCACTCAAAGCACTCGAAGTGTTTAAGGTTTAGGAAAAAGCACTCATAAGTCAAACCTGAAAAGTTAATCCCATAGGCTTGCCTGAAAATCAAATCTCCACCACTGTAATATGAGATGATACACAAATCAAAAGGTCTATATTAGGGTTGTAACAGGGCTAGGGTTAAAGGTGTGGATAAAGGCTGAATTAGAAGAATTAGAATCGAGATTGAATTGACAAGTTACCTAACTTTAGAAAAGTGGACTGATAACCTGAATAATTACATCACATGAAAATTTAAAATACTAATAATACAATTTTTTTCTTCAAGATGTTGAATTTAAACATGTAAGCTCTTAGAACATAGAACTAATAATGAATATACTTTATTTTTTTTAAGAACAAATCAAATAAATACATAATATAATAAAGAACTTTATCAACTGAAATAAAGTATTTAGGCAACTGATCAAATCAATTCTCGATAGAAGGGTAGTCAAAGGAATGGTGATAACAAATACAAGCGGGGTTTTGGGTTAATTTTATTTGGGTGAATCAATAAAAAGGGTTGTTAGGATCAAAGTGTTCACTAAAGGTTAATTGTGAAGGTAGGCTTTTTAGTGGAGTGAGTGGGTTAAAACCTAGGTGCCTTTATCATCTCAGTATATCAAATCAAAAATGTGGTCTTGACATGTATAATCAAGGCAAGTTCTAGAATAACAATTAGTGTTGACATATTCATAATCAATAAAGTGAGCACGAAAAAGAATATATGCTCTAAAAGGCTCAAAATCTCACAAAAATTATGGGTATTTGACATCAATCCCTGTAAATTTCAAACTTCAAGGTAATATTCAAATTCAGTTCGACAACCTAGAAAATTTTTGATTCTTGAAAAATAGATTTATCATACTTGATTCTTTAGTATTCTTCAAATTTAATCATCAATGCACAATTATCAATGACTTAATCCAAAACATATTAATAAAAATCATAAATCATCAGACATTTCATCCTAATTAGTAATATGAGGAAATTACTTAAGAACAAGATAAAATTCAGGGATTTGAGAATAATGCAAAAGTTAGGCACTTTTACCCCCCACACTTAAGATGTACATTGCCCTCAATGTACAAGGATAGATAAATAATCATGTAATAATGAAATCAAAAGAGAAAGGAAGAAGTGAACTTCCTAAATTTTTTCTCGGATCACTATTCTCGGCCCAATTTGGGGGAGGAGGCAGTGGTGGTGTTTTCTATGGTCCTGGTGGGGTGGCTACCGACAATCACTGTACTAGATGAAGAAATTGGGGAGCCTAGAAAGATATAGCCAGAAAATCTAAAGAAACATTAAAAATATACTAATAATATAATTAAAGATAAGAAAAATAAAGAGAATGAGACTAAGAAGAAAACTGAAATTAAAAGAAAAGATTAATGGACTAAGAAGTCCTTATTGATAGATGATTCACGAGGTGGGTGTGACCTCTAAGGTTGCGGAGGTACTGGCAGTGGTGGAGGTGGCATGATTCTCAAGTAGCCTGACGAACTTGACACTAAGAAACTAAATTAAAATAAGCTAAACTAAGCATAAGATAGTCAAAAGGAAGGATATTGAAGCAAAAGAGAAAAGAAAAATAGAAACGAAAAGGTCTCGAGACCCTTGGCGTGTTGGAGGGTCGAAGGGCTGGTATGAACTTATGTAGATCGGTCTACCTTGAGATACAGTGGTTAGCCTCTTACGCTTCTTCGGCATGGCTTTGGTGTCTCAAGAGTTGTAACAATGATAGGAGAAAAGGAGAGAAATCTAATGGAAAGAAGGTAGGGATGAAGGTTAATGGGTGAAATAGGGAGGAGTGGGGAGGTTTAAATAGAGTTTTGGATCCTGACATCATCCCACGCCCGGGTACCGTGGGTGTGTTGAGGCACACGGCCACCTCACACAGCCGTGTTATGGATTGTATCGCCCGTGTGTGATAAGTCAGTGTTGACCACGGCTGCATCGCACAGCCGTGGTAGGGGGCATATCATTTTTCCCATGCCCATGTTTAGTTTTCCATGGCCGTGTATAAACTCTTAGTGTCAGCCACAGCCGCATCGCACGGCCGTGGCGTGGCGGTTAGGTCCGTGAGTTTGAAAAATTGATTTGTTCTGACTCGTACCATCCCTGCCATGTCAGTATTACGATTCAGAGTACCCACACGGCCATGGCCACGCCGTGTGCTAGGCCGTGTGGTCTGGGAATCTGCACTTTTGATTCATTAAAATTCTGGAGAAGGAGAAAAATGAAAATAGAAAAGAAATAACCAAAATAGAAATAAAGATATAGTGTTAGTGCTCGGGTTGCCTCCCGAGAAGCGCTTGTTTAAAGTCTTAAGCTAGACTTTCCTCGTGTTCGAAAAATCAAGGTGGTTTAAATGTTTAAACATCTTCCCTCAAGCTGTCAGTTTTATTTTCCAGATAAAGTTTGAGTCGAGAAACGTTTACCTTAAAACTGCCGAATGTTGGATTGCTTATCTTGATTGTTCCGTAAGGGAAGATTTTGCGTACCTCAAGAGGAGTTTCCTCGTTTGTATTCAGGTATGATGTGACCATGCGAGGATCTGCTTTATTTAATAGTACCTGATCTCCTATTTTGAAGTGGTTTGATGTTCCTACGAGCTCTTCTGGGGGCTCCTTCGATTTTACTTCGTCTGGTTCCAGTTCTTCTTTAAAGTGTGTCTTCCATTATTCTAGTTTGTTGACCCTAAGGATTTTCTCCTCATATTCTTTTTCTTTTTGGGCACGAGGTCCATGATTCGGCTTAGGTTTGTAACTTTGTGGTGTTTCCTGTGGTGAAAGTTGAACAAGTTGGTTATCAACTGAATTTACTTTCTCACCTTCATCATTTGATGTTCTAGCCGAGTCAAGAGCTTGTAGACTGATTGATTCGTCACCTACACGAAGAATGAGTTCTCCTACCAATATCAATTTTAGTCCTGGCACTTGCTAAAAAGGGTCTTCCTAAAATTAAAGGAATTGAATTATCCTCATCCATGTCTAAGATAATAAAATCAACTGGGAAAATGAATTTATCAATTTTTACGAGAACATCTTCGATAATACCCCTAGGAATTCTAACAATTTTATCAGCTAATTGTATACTCATCCTAGTTTGTTTGGGTTTCCCTAGACCTAGTTGTTTAAACATTTTATAAGGCATGACATTTATACTTGCCCCTAAATCAGCTAAAGCATTGTCAATAGTTAAACTACCAATTAAACATGGAATTGTAAAACTCCCTAGATCTTTTAACTTCCGTGGTAGTCTATTTTGTAGAATTGCTGGGCACATTGCGTTTAATTCCACATCAGGCTCCTCGTTTAACTTACGCTTGTTCGTCAAGAGTTGTTTTAAAAATTTCCTTGAATCTGGCATCTGTGACAGAGCTTCAAGAAGCGGTAAGTTAATATGAAATTTCTTTAAAAGTTTAAGAAACTTACCGAACTGTTCCTCTGTATCGTCTCTCTTTAATGCTTCAGGATAAGGTATGCGAGGTTGGTACTCTTTGATTACCAATTTTGACTTTTCTTGTGTTACCTCAACTTTACCTTTTTCTACCTCACTTTCTTGAATTGAATTGGGTTCATCTAACCTTACAATTTCTTAAACTTTTATGGTTTGGATTTGCCCTTTGGGTTGATCTCGGTGTTGCTTGGTAGATGCTTTTGTGGTCGTTTGGACATTAACTTTGCAAGTTGTCCAACTGACTTTGTAACTTCCCCCACTGACTTAGTAAGTTCCCCAACTTGGTTCTTGATCCCTTCCATCGATGTTTGTTGGGTTTTCATTGTTGCCTCGATGTCTTGGAGACGGTTTTCTGTGGCTACCATGAATTTTGTCAACATCTCTTCGAGGTTCGGATTCTTTTCTTGTGGATATGGCTGATTTTGGAAATTTGGAGGAAGTTGTTATCTTTGATTTTCTTAATTTCCTTGACCTCCCCACGAAAAATTTGGGTGGTTCCTCCAACCTGGATTATAAGTATTACTATATGGGTTATTATTAGATCTAAAATTATTACCTATATAGTTCATCTGTTTGCTTTCTGGTTGGTAAGGTGGGTACTCAGGATTTGCCACAGTTCCACTTGCATCGCACTGCATTACTGGATGTACCTACGAAGAACACAAACTACCAAGCTCTTTATTCATCATCTCTACCTATGTTGATAGCATGGTTACTGTATCGAGGCTGAAAACTCCGACTGATTTTGTTGGTTTTATCCTTGTAACCTACCACTGATAGTTATTTAGTGACATTTCTTTAATGAACTCGTAGGCTACTTCAGGAGTTTTGTTATTCACAGTTCCACCGGTGGCTGAATCTATTAATTGTCTTGTTGAGGGATTTACACCATTGTAAAAAGTTTGGACTTGTATCCACAAAGGTAATCTGTGGTATGGACATCTCCTCAAGAGATCCTTGTATCTCTCCCATGCGTCGTATAATGTCTCTAAATCCATCTGCACAAAAGAGGAAATATCATTCCGTAATTTGGCCGTTTTGGCCGGTGAAAAATATTTTAATAAAAATTTCTCAGTCATTTGATCCCATGTGGTTATTGACCCTCGTGGTAACGAGTTTAACCATTGTTTAGCTTTATTCCTTAATGAAAGGGGAAATAACTGAAGACGTATGGCTTCATCAGAAACGCCATTTATTTTGAAGGTATCACAAAACTCTAAAAAATTAGCTATATGAGTATTCAGGTCTTCATCCTGCAAACCATCAAATTGAATAAATTGTTGAATCATTTGTATAGTGTTAGGCTTTAATTCAAAATTATTAGCAGCTATAGCAGGCCTAACAATACTAGATTCTGCTCCTATTAAATTAGATTTAGCATAATCATACATAGTACGCGGAGCATCTGCCACATCTCGTGGTGGATTGTTTTCATCCATCCCTTCAGTAGGATTGGATTCGCCTTGTTTCTATTCTTCTTGGTAATTTAAGGCTCGCCTAATTTCTCTGCAATTCCTATGGGTAGTAGCTTCAATATCACTATCGTATATTAGAGGTCCTGTCGGGTTCCTTCTAGCCATAAACTAGAGGTACCTACTAGGAAAAGAAAGAAATAAAAATTAGCAAAAATAATAAAATAAATTGCAAAAATAAAAATAAAAATAAAAATAATGGCTAAAGTAATAAAAATAGAGTTTTCTTAACATTTTAATTCCTCAGCAACGGCGCCAAAAACTTGATCGTCTGAATTGTCAAGTTTTAAAATTTATAAAGAGAATGATCGAACCTGGAAACTAACTCTGACAACGACTTAAGGCAAGTGCACCTAGCAAACAGTAATATAGTTTAGGTAAGACCAGATTGTCGAACCCAAGGGAATTAAAAGTACTAATACTCACTTTCTTTCTATTATTTAGCCTAAATATGAAGTGATTGATTGATTAAACTAAAAACTAACTGACTACTAAGCTAAAGATGCAAAGACAAAAAGAACAAATTGAAAAAATAACTTTTAGAAAAACTCAATTGATCACGACGATACCCTAGAAGGAATCCACCTAGACTTCACTTGTAATCTAACACTGAACTAGACGATTTATTCACTTAGCTTGATTCGTAAGACTCCCTAATTTATATTAAACCCTCTCTCGAGGCGAATAACATCTAACCCCAGGTTGATTAATTGAAATCTCTTTCTAATTAAAACCCCTAGAATTGCATTAACTTGATCTATGGACTCCCATATTAGGTTTCACCCTAATCCGACAAAATCTCGTCACCCTATCTCTATGCGCGTGATCAACTCCGCTTAATTATGCTAGATCAACTCGTAGGCAGGGACTTTTTCTCCACCACCTAAGCACATTCAACTTGAATCAATATCACAGAAATATCAACACAAGAATTAAGCACATATAATTAAGAACAAATTAAGTATTTATCATATATTTCAGAAAACAATAACAAGATTCATCTAGGTTTCATCCCTTTCAGGTGTTTGAAGGGTTTAGTTCATAATGATAAAATAAAGCATCTCAAGAGAAAAGATAAAACAAAACATAAGAAATCCCTAAAACCCCTTGAAGGAATTGAAGGAGAAATCCGCCGTTTTGAGTAGAATTTCGGCTTCTTTGAGATGGATCAACTGGTTATCTTCCAATGATTCCACAGATCTAGCCTTCTGGCTCAGCTCCTTGGCCTAACTAACTGCCTAACTGACCGCCAAAAGCCCTGGCAGAAGGCTTCTGTCGAACTCCGAATATCCCCCTAAAGGTTGGCCTCTAGGGTCTTTATATAGGCTTTGAAATGCCTTACTTGGCCTCTAAGTATCCTAATTCAAGTATAATTCCTACTCGGGTGTTTGAATAGGCTTTGGAGTGTGTTTCTTTGCCTCTAAGTACCCTATTCCGAATAGAATTGCTCTTTCTACGGTAGGGACACGCCCTAGGGCACACACCTGTGTGAATCGACTTCAGGCTGTGTTCGGGTCTGTTGATGGAGGCACGGCCGTATGAATCGTGGTTAGACCGTGTTTGAACTTCTCTTAAGAGACACGACTGTGTGGGCTTAAGTTCAGGCTGTGCCAATTTCGTGATATGGCCCATTTGGTTTGTTTTAGGCCCGTTTCATATTCTTTTTGTCCCTAAGTGCTTTCCTGAGTATAAAACATGAAAAGAAAGGATTAAGAGCACCTTTTTACACAATTCAGGTAATAAATCATCAAAAAGTATGCTAAATGTGGGATTAAAATATGTTACTTTTACTTTATTACTTAGCTTTCTTCAATAATTGTTCGCATTCACACAATGCATTAATAATTATAACTTATGCAACCAAGGTGCATCATTTACACATAACCCCCTATGGGTTCATCATATATCGAATTCATCTCAATTCAGTTCTAACGCATACCTGTACCTCTTGTGGTACAACCACATTCATTCTCATTTTCAACATACTTGTTGAATCACTCAATTTGTTAAATAACACCCTTGAGTCTCACAACGTCACATTGACATCATACCCCTGATAGGGTCTTACATGAATTAACATACCAATGACATGTCCCCGACATGGTCTTATACGAAATCCCACACCGAGGCCATATTCTAAATATGGTCTTACACGGGACCTTAATTACCATCGTATCATGTTATTTGCATTTTCACTATTCATGGTTTAAATCAAGCTTTCATTTCTTGACATCACATCAAAATGTATTTAACGTATACATAAAGGCAATAAAAAATTTATACAACATCGAAATATTAAAAATACTTCACTTAGAGTTGTACAATTAACACATGAACTTACCTCGATACCGAAAAGGGTAGAAAGGGACCTTTTGCCCACATTTCTCGTTCCTCCCGTTCTAGGTCTAAATTTTGTTTTCTTTGATCTAGAATAATAAAATTTACTCATTCGATCACTTTATACATCATAATACATCATAATCTACACTTAGGAAAAAATAACTATTTTGCCCTTATACTTTGGC
Organism: Gossypium rotundifolium; assembly: GCA_025506655.1. Taxonomy (NCBI): domain Eukaryota; kingdom Viridiplantae; phylum Streptophyta; class Magnoliopsida; order Malvales; family Malvaceae; genus Gossypium; species Gossypium rotundifolium. The sequence goes on along the minus strand of CP106731.1, from coordinate 67,786,330 downwards.
AAAATTATGATTTTGCCCTTAGGCTCGTAACTCACTTTTCATCACATTTTATTATTAAGCAAGCTTAGTTGAACATTTAATCTTCTTACAACTATCCACAATTCCAACTATTTCATGCATTAATGAACAAACTACAACATTTGCATCTTAGTCCAAATTAGGTGTTTTCATGACAGCACATTTCACAAGAGTTGTCTCTCATCTCTCTAACATTCATTTTCTTCCATTAAAATGCAGCAAATAATTTAAAAGCTCACATGGAAAATCCCTTAACTTTTTACCATAATGCAAAATAGTCCCTTTTTTAAAAAGCTTGAGCTTTAGGGGTCTCAAAAGTACAATTATCTTCAAGAATAACCACCAAAGTCACTTACTTGAGTGGAGAAAAGCTTGCTGAAATTTTGAGCTTTCAAACACCCATTGTTTGCTAAAAATTTCGGTAGAGAAACGAAGAAAATAAAAAGATGATAGCTTTTTGTTTATTTCATCTTATTTTATTCATTTAGTCAACAAAAGTCACCAACTCTTGTCAAACTTTTAATTCATTGTCCCCTTAACCGTCGATCTCTCTTAGGTAGGTGTAAGTTCACTTTAAAGACCTCCAATTTACATTTCATGGCAATTTGATACCTTTAGCCTATAGAATGAAACTTTTGCACTTTATGCGATTTAGCCCTTTTTCGCGATTTAGCATTAAATCGCTAAAATTAAAGCACCAAAATTTCCATACACCCTTATAAACATGTTATAACACATAAAATAACATGAAAATAATTTTCTCAAACGTTGAATTAGTGATCTCAAGATCACTGTTCTGACTAGCCCCTAAATCAGGCTGTTAAAATTCTCCTCTTAGGAATTTTCATCCCCGAAAATCTTACCAGGAGAAGTTGCTCTTAACATTCCTGAAACGTTTCCACCAACTCTTCAAAATCACAACTCAACTTATCCTCAAGTTTCTCTCGCCAACAACCTTTAAGTTGTAGTATACAAGGTTGAAGTACAACTTTGAGACTTAGATTACTCTTCCTCTCAGGCACATATACTCAGAAATCTTACAACTGTGAACTCGGCACCTGCCAAAATGATCATTCGGATCTTTATCGCATACTTCACTAAAATTTGGATGACATCCCCCTCCTTGGAAATCAAGTCACTTCAAAGTTGAAATCTATTGTATTTTATCTCACTTTATAACTAGGACATCCACCGACTGTAATAGTCCTGACTCGCACGTTTCGAAAATTTAGCTTTTAGTGGTCGACTACTTCTGACCATAAACTCAACCATATCGTGAAATGTACTCAATTGTCAAAACATTTATGCATATAACTGCACTTTTTCTTAGTCTTGAATGAGTAGACATGCTATTACTAAGTCTCATACCAAAACCTTCTGTATAAGTTTTGAATTCATCAACATACAAATTCTACCTCAAGGTAACATAAACAATGGAAATTTTATTCGGCCTGAATTTTAACGTCTTAGTCAAACTGACTTAGAGCTTATTTAAAATACCAACCATTATCTCATTTCTAAACTCCTTTGTCTCAAAAGGAAAAACTTGCTCTAGTCATTAACCTCACTGAAAGTAGGATATTACCAACAAAGGTCAATCGAGTAACTAACTCGCATTGATTAAATAAGGATTTTCCTCGATTCAACTGAACTCGATATTAGAATTTTCAGCTAATAGTACCTTTAATGGCTTTCAAATTAACCATCACAGTTAAAATATTTCAATGAGCACACCTCTGTATCATACTCCCTACTCATGTACACATAGAATTTTATTTTCCTTATTGATTCATGCGTAAATATACACATAACTCAAATCATATCTCAATACATCAATCTACTCCTTTCTCCACATTGAGAATATATTTCAAACACACTCTTGTTTGAGTTTCTTTTGTTGCACAAATTTAAAACCTTTACTATCTTCATATCTCAAGGTAGCAGGGACATCTCAATCAAGTGCATTAACTCTATTTGGCTTACCCAAAAACCCATCACACAACGTGAAACTTGTGGTTTCACTTCTTATACTAGAATTATCACCTTTCTATGATCAAATCAAAAGCGCAATCATAGTAGATATGACTATCACAACTCAAAGAACGCACACACTTTTAAAGATAACCATGATCATCAGAAATATAAGAGAAATCTCACATAAAGTTTAATCACCAACTTCTTCCTCAAGCTACTAGAATAAGGTTACAAAGAGATAAAGGAATGTCGATTTCAATTAACCAAATCGACAATCGTTTTGTCTAATTTTTACAATCATCTAACCTTCTCGCACAATCACAATTTTGTAAAAAGAACAATCATATCACCCCTAAAGGGAAACAAATATTTATACATAATACTTAAAGAGATCATTATAATCAATTCATGGCATTAATTAACCACATACTAGTCATAGGTTTCTTGCTATACTTACTCACACTTGCCCTTATTTAACACGTACCGTGCCATATATCGTAATCGCTTCTTCGTGACTCATTCACGAGTACCTGTATTCACTCATTCACATGACTTTAGTTCAATCTCATTTCTACTTTTAAACTCATCTACTTATCCCATTAATCACTAAGGATAATAAAAGATGCATTTTAATCGTCATTCATGGTGGTACGAAGCCAATGCCACATCCCAGAGGTGGTCTTATATGGAGTCACTTCTAAATGCCAATGCCATATCCCGGATATGGTCTTATATGGAGTTTCACATCAAGTATCGATGCCATATCCCGGATACGATCTTATACGATTCTCGTATTCATTACCGAAGCCATATCCTGGATATGGTCTTATACAGGACCTTATCTATTTCATATCTCGACGATAGAAATTTCACATTCAATATAGTCCACTAGGACCTCAACATCTCATTCAACATTAACTACTCAATTTAGTAGAGCATCATGCATCAATATGATACAAAGCATTCTCAATTATGCTAACATAAATGTTACATTAATCACATACAAACTTACAAACTCTTTGGCTATTCCTTTCATTAGTGAACATCGATTCGGGATGATCTCGATAAATACACACCTCAAGCTTCCTACTCAATTGAGTCAAATAGCCAAGGCCAACTTCCTCTTTGCTCGTAACTTTGCCTAAGCAGTACGATCTTTAAAACATTCAGATCTTCTTCCCAAAATTGTTCTCACCTTCTGACTATCCTTATCTCTATGTACATTACTAATTGTTTCACCACTGAATTCTTTCATTCCATACTCATGCCTACTCGAGTACTCAACATTTAACTCTAATTTCTATTAACATCACTTATCAATTTAGGGAATGTCTTATGGGTTTGAGTAAGTCGTTTACTTAATTACTATAGTCCAACTATGGTCTTGCTCGTATCACAACATCATAGCCCAGCTATAATCTTTCATGTCGTCACGATGTCGTAGCCCACTATGGTCTTACACGAAATCTTATATCGACACCAATGCCATGTCCCAAACATGGTCTTATATGGGATCACATGTACCGCCATGGTCCAACTATGGTCTTATTCATCATTTCATCATTGAATGACTGTACTCATCTCCTACATTCTACTTAATCAAACATACCAGTTTAACTCCCACACTATAAAACATGTGGCTTCATACAGAGTCACAAAATAAAACATTATACCTCCTCTACTTTAACTATCACACATGAGATTCAACTATGTGTACACACTGATCGTACATCATTCAAGCAGTTGCACATACACACATATCCCATTCACTGGGTAAGTTTACTCACCATATTCACCCAATCAAATAGGTTAAGTTTATAACGTTGTACGCATATCGAACCAACATGGAAAAGATTATCACCTTATAACTTTCATTTCATTTCACAACTTATGGTTACCTCTTTTCGTACCTTATTATCCATACCTTTCTAACTTTCATCATATCATTAGCACATTTCAAGTATCTCATTATCATTTCCATCGTTATCGAAAATGGCTCATTGGAAATCATCTTTATCTTAACAAAACAATCTCGTTAAAATCGGAAGATATCACACTATCACAACCCACCTATGGCATGTATAGCTAGACTCTTACTCATGCTATGTTATTCCGAGAACCGACTAAACCATAGCTCGATACCACTAAACGTAACACCCCTTTACCCGTGTCCGACGACGGGACCGGATGCGAGGCATTACCATGCTTAACCTTACTTGAACGTGAAATAACGGGCTATAAAATTTCATTCAAAACCCATTTCTTACTCATTCTCGGCCTACATGGCCCTAAACTTACCTCAGAGAAGTTTCAGGATTTAATCGGAGACTTTTACGAACTTGAAAAACTTTTCATCAAAACAGGGGCCACACGCCCGTGTTGAACTAGGGACACGCCCGTGTGCCCCTAAGACATGCCCGTGTCTTCCACCCGTGGTCAACACTGACTACTTTCGCACGGCCTAGACATGCCCGTAGCCTTGGTCCGTGTGCCAAACTTTGTCATTCTGACTTATCCACATGACCTAAACACACGTCCGTGTGCTTCAGCAGTGTGGCAGTTTAAATTTCAAGTGCAAAGTGCAGACTTCACACGGCCTGGGCATACGCCCATGTGCTAGCTATGCCTTCCGCACGGCCTAGACACACGCCCGTGTGTCTACCTATGTAGACAATTAGCAGGCTATCTACCAAGCCATTTAGCCACCCACACTTGCATACATTCATACACCATCAAATAAACTTCACAAATCATCAAATATAAACCTTGAATTATCACATTTAAATCGTAAAATAGAGTTTTCATCCCATACACAAGTGAGAATTATTTCTGGTATAATTACAAACAACTTAAGCCTTCATCTATGGCTATACACAACTAAATCATAAACTCTCTTAGGCCAACACATTTGGCTATATCAACTAGGACTTATTCAACTCTAAATAAGATTCCCTATACATGCCATAACTCATAAGAACTTAAAACCTCATACCAAGTGTCTGCTTGGTAGTGTGAATACATCTCTGGTAATCTCCAACCCGAGCTAGTAAAGTTAACCTATAAGAGATGGGAAAGGAAAATGAGTAAGCAATAATGCTTAGTAAGTTCATATGCATATAATAAACAACTATTGATATTTATTGATTATATTCAACCACAAGGTATTATAATGAGTTTTACATTTTAACTCATGGTGACCTACACAATCATTCTTTAAGCTTACTCATTCTGTCTCTTAACACATTCTAACCATGCCACAAGCCAAATGCTCATGTTAATTAGTACTCATCCCTACGCTTGTCACCACATAATCACATAAAACAACATATCAAACATTTTCAATAAACCACTCATACTACCAATCAGTCGGTGGTTTTGCACTTAGCCCACCCTCAATCTCTAATAAGGTGGTATCGCACATAGCCCACCAATCATTTATAGTTATGGTGGTATCGCACTTAGCCCACCAAAAGATGATATAAGTGATGGTATCACACACAGACCATCATTTAATAATTAATATGGTGGTATCGCACATAGCCCACCGTTATTATACATTCATAGATAGTTATCCACATGCATTTCTCTATTTCAAATGTTCATCCGGGAACATCCTTACACACTACCATTCTTACTTAGCTTTCTACAATAATCGTTCGCATTCACACAATACATTAATAATTATAACTTATGCAACTAAGGTGCATCATTTACACATAATGTAACACCCCAAACCCGGTCAACACACCACGACCGAATCTGGCATGCTATGAGTGAAAACCTTTTTAAACCAAAAGTTTGTTGGCTAATTTTCTTAGAAAACCCTTTCGTAGTATGAAAAGTTTAGAAATCCTTCTTTAAGATGATTTTGAAATCATGTGATGGCTGCTTTAAAACTCATGCTTGAAAAACTACTTATTGTTGCAAGTTTTAGAAAACATACAAGTTACCTTTGTTATCATCTTATATGTGGTGTTACCCGATGGCGACGTTTAAAAACCCGAAGGAGTTATAGTTTTGAAAACATTGCTTTTTACCAGTTAATTTAACAAGTCCACATATCCAACATAGGTATAATATAATCAAAATAAAAGTAAATAATAAAAACCCAAAATAATACTTAGCGGCCTTATTACAAAACCCAAAACCAAATTTAAAGAAAAGTAATAAAATCAAGATAGCGGTTTAAAGTCAAAACCAAACTAAGTTGCATGGCCACCTCGAGTCCTCCTCGGCTCCATATCCGCGATCTTTGCCTCACCTGCAAAATATAAGGGAAGGGGTGAGTCACCGAGACTCAGTGTATAAATCCCCAACCCGATAGTTCAAGCACTTACACAGATCATCAGTAAACATGCAAATCAATCAACTCATATCCTAACCATCCAGTCTCCTTTATCTACCCTGTGTGGTCAAAACCACTGGTGGTCAAAACCACTGGTGACCGAAGTCACAAATATCATAAGTGTGGTCAAAACCACTGGTGGTCAAAACCACTGGGACTAGTCACAAATAATAATAGTGTGGTCAAAACCACTGGTGACAGTCCAAATAAATCATTCCCCCTCCTCTCATCAATCCCATCATCACGTCCATATCATACGTGTCATAATACCATGTATCATGCAATAACGCATAGCATAGCATATAACAATAACATGATGATGTATATCAAAAATCACATAACAGGGGACTTACCTGGAATCTAACCTCATACCCACAAGGCATAATCACCGATTTCATTGGCTATAACAGTAACATAATAGGCATATTATACTAATAAAGTGTGTAAGTGTTACACACCTGGCTATCCGTAAGTCTAAGCGAATCCCAAAACTATGCAAACTAATGAGATCCTGAACGTTGCTCCCTCCTTAAAGCTGATTTGGTTTCCCACCAAATCCCGGAACTACACAATGAACCCCCTTGCAATCGGCCACACACTGATGCACATAAACGATTAGCCTTTGGCTTTTGAACGATTGAGAGATGGATCTTGAAATTTTAAAATCTTACCTAGATCAACCACCAAACCCCGGAGATTCACTGTATTCGGCTATGCTCCTCGCTACAATCGATTTTAACACAACACTTAGAATCCATAGGCCATTCGGCCATAACATAAATCCCGAAACCACATGAGTTAGTCGCCCCTTACCTTAATGACTGATTCGGCTTCTATACACTAAAGGTTGGCACCCTTTATTGGTGTTAGGGGTTTTGGCTACCACATAGAACAAGAATAAATTAAGGTTTTGATTACTAGCGTTTGAAGGAGTATCAAAAGAAAGGCAAAAGACATTCGGCATTACCCAAATCGATCAAGAAGAAAAGATGAAGAAATCACTCACCAGGAGATTCGACAAAGAGAACCAACGAAGAGATAAATGTCGGCACTTGAGATGATGAAAAGAAAGCGTAAGAAGAGAGAGGTTTATGAGCAAAGTATTCGGCCAAGAGGAGAACAACAAGGTTTAGGCTTAAGTGATGGGTTGATTCGAGGAAGATGGTGAAGAGAAGAGAAATGGAAGGAGATAAGTTCGGCAATGGGTTTGAGAGAAGAGAAAGAACGGAATAGAAAGAAAAATAGAGGAGAAAATGTGAGGGTAGGTTTCGACTTTGAACAAAATAGGAAGAAAAAGTGCACAAGAGGTGAATTCGGCAATGGTCTAACCAAAGAGAACCAAAAGAAAATGGAGAGAATGGCTACCAAGTTTGGCTTTTCAAAGAAAATGCACAAAAGATTCGGCCAATTACAAGAGCTACCGAAAAAGGGAGAAAACAAAAAGGGCAATTGGTGGTTCGGCTTTGACACAAAATGAAAAGAGAAGACCCTCTCCTCACTAGCCGAAATACCCCCTTAACCCACCATAGACATTCGGCCACCACCTAAAGGCTCCCCAAACCGACTACACTTCCTCCCCCCTAGAGTTCAAATTTGGCCAACCTCTCCAAAGCTCTCCCATCCACTCATTCAAATAAATTTGAATGAGTCAACCACCAAATTTTTCTCCCTTCCATCCATTTCAAATTGGTTAACTCAATCCTCATCTATCCACGAGAGTCCCACCTAAGCACACCTCTGCTTGCCTGTGGCGTCAAAAATAAATGAGCAGAAAGGGATTTCTGCAGCTCGAACCAAGGTCCTCCTTGCTCCTTGTGGCGTTACCTCCCTGTGACTTAAGTGGCGTCACCTCCCTTGTGACTTAAGTGGCGCCTCCTTGCCACTTTACCAAGGCACTTCTTGTGTCTAAAACCTCAAATTAATTCTTTTAACCCCAATTTCCCCTAGCTCCTTTCTCTTAAGTGCTAAACAAAAATTTTGGCCATAACCCAGGACTAAGCCGAGGTCATGCCTAGACCCCAAAACATGCCAAACAAACCCAACTGACACCACATCACATGCAAACACACTCAAAATGCAGAGACCCCGTTTTAAGGGTGTTACAATTCTACCCCCTTTAAAAATAATTTATGCAAATTACCTGATCAAAAAAGTTGAGGGTATTGCTGCCGCATCACATCCTCTGGTTCCCACGTGGCCTCCTCCGTACCATGGTTCCGCTATAACACTTTCACCAAGGGAACTAACTTCCTACGCAAGACCTTGACATCCCGATCCAAAATCTGTACCGATTCCTCTTCAAAAGACAAGTCCTAGCTCACCTCAATCTCCGCAACTGGCACAACGTGTGACGGATCTGATCGATAGCGCCTAAGCATCGAAACATGGAAGACGTCATGAATCTGACTTAACTCTGATGGTAACTCGAGCTGATAAGCTATCGGTCCCACTCGCCTCAACACCGTATACGGCCCGATAAACCTAGGGCTTAGCTTCCCTTTTTTGCCCAAATCTCAACACTTTCTTCTATGGCGATACCTTCAAAAAAACCTTATCACCCACTGCATACTCTATATCCCTGCGTTTAAGATCAACATAAGACTTCTGCCTGTCTGACGCTTCCTTAAGACGAGCCCGAATCACCTTAACCTTATCCTCAGTTTCAGCCACCAACTCTGGACCCAACATCTACCGTTCACCCAACTCTATCCAACAGGTAGGAGTACGACATTTTTGTCCATATAGTGCCTCATATGGTGCCATCTGGATACTCACTTGATAACTATTGTTATAAGCGAACTCTGCCAATGGTAGATACTCTTCCCAACTCCCACTGAAATCCAGAACACAGCCCCTTAGCATGTCCTCCAAAATCTAAATTACTCTTTCAGACTGTCCATTGGATTGTGGGTAAAAAGCTATGCTAAAATCCAACCTCGTTCCCAAAGCCTGATGCAAAGCCCTCCAGAATCTAGACGTGAACCTAGGATCCCTATCCGAGATAATTGACACTGGTACTCCATGCAATCTTACTATCTCAGCCACATACAACTTAACTAGCTTCTGAAGGGAATAATCAACCCTCACCGGTATGAAATGAGCTAATTTAGACAAACGGTCCACAATCACCCAGACTGAGTCCTTCTTGCTAGGCGTAAGGGGTAGCCCACTAACAAAGTCTATAGTGATCCTTTCTCACTTCTACTAAAGAATCTTCACCGGCTGAAATAAACCCGACGGCAGCTGATGTTCAACTTTGACCTGCTGACACGTCAGACACTTACCCACAAACTCAGTCACTTTTCACTTTAGCCACAGCCACAGGCTCGCTTTTCGCAAATCTCGGACATCTTGCTACCTCCGTGATGCATAGCGTATGGGTCGCTATGTTCATCCTGAAGAATCCTTTGCCTCAACTCGACGTCCTTCGACATACAAGCTCTCCCTTGAAAACACAACACTCCATCGTGAGTCAAGCTGTAACCTTTCAAACCATTACTCTGTACTTACAACCTCCGAGCATTCAAACCCTCATCCACTAACTGTTTCTCCTTAATCTGCTCTACCCAAGTCGGCTTTACATGCAATTCTACCAACAAACTCCTATCGTCATACAGACTAAGGTGAGCAAACATCGCTCGCAGGTCTGCGACCACCTTATGGCTCAACGCATCAGCTACTACGTTAACCTTACCCGGATGGTACTCAATCGAGCAGTCGTAGTCCTTCAACAACTCAATCCACCTTCGCTATCTCAAATTTAAATCCTTCTGCGTCAAAAGATACTTCAGACTCTTGTGGTCCGTGTAGACTATCGACTTTTCTCCGTACAAATAGTGTCTCCATATTTTCAGGGCGAACACCACTGCCGCCAACTCTAGATCATGTGTCGGATAGTTAACCTCATGCGGTCTCAGTTGTTGAGACGCATATGCCACCACTTTCCTTTCCTACATCAGCACACATCCCAAGCCAGTATGTGATGCATCACAGTAGACCGTGAATACCTTTCCTGCCTCAAGTTGTACCAGAACCGGAGCTTCCATCAGAATCTTCCTCAACTTGTCGAAACTTTCTTGCTATTTCTCTGACCACACAAATGAAACTTCTTTCCTTAATAACTTGGTCAACGGCGCCACGATCAGAGAAAATCCTTCCACAAATCTCTAGTAATACCTCGCCAGACCTAGAAAACTCCAAATTTCTACAACCGACCTAGGCGGTTTCCAATCCAACACCGCCTCAATCTTGCGAGGGTCCACTCTAATCCCTTCAGCGGACACTACGTGACCCAAGAAAGTCACTTCCCTAAGCCAGAACTCGTACTTACTGAACTTGGCAAATAACTACTTCTCCCTCAGAATTTGTAAAACCACCCGCAAGTGCGTATCATGATCCTCCTCAGTCCTTGAGTACACCAATATGTCGTCTATGAATACTACGACAAACTGGTCCAAGTACTGCTGGAACACCCGATTCATCAAGTCCATGAATGCTGCGGTGTATTGGTTAACCCGAACAGCATCACTAGAAACTCGTAATGCCCATACCGAGTATGGAATGCCGTCTTATGAACATCAGCCTCCTTCACTTTGAGTTGATGGTACCCTGACCTGAGATCTATCTTCGAGAAAATCGATGCACCCTTAAGTTGATCAAACAAGTCGTCAATCCTGGGCAACGGATACTTGTTTTTGATCGTCAACTTGTTCAGCTGGCGATAGTCTATACACATCTGCATTGTGCCGTCTGTTTTCTTAACAAAGAGCACAGGTGCTCTCCAAGGAGATATACTTGGTCGAATGAAACCTCGGTCCAACAACTCCTGGATTTGGGCCTTCAACTCCACCAATTCCCTTGGCGCCATTCGATACGGGGCTATAGACACTGGCGCAGTTCCGGGTAACAGGTCTATACCGAATTCTACTTTCCGATCCGGAGGCAGATCCGAAAGTTCTTCTGAGAATACATTCACAAATTCCCCTACGATTCGGACACTCTCTACAGCCGCATCCTTGGCTCCCAAAGCACAAACATACACCATGAATGCCTCACAACCCTTCGTTACCATTTTCTCCGCCTTCAGTATAGAGACCACATTAGATAAGTAATCTCTTCTATTACCTATCATCACCACCTCCCTACCTTTCATCGTCCTCAACACTATGCGCTTGGCCGCACAATCCAAACTAGCTTGGTACTTCACCAGCCAATCCATTCCGAGAATCAGATTGAACTCCCCAAATGGCAGTTCTATCAAATCAACCAAAAACACGACCCCTTGAAGTTCTAGAGGTTCATCCCTATATAGTTTACTTACTTCTACAGAGTGACCTAAAGGGCTTATCACACCATCTTCCTAGAAGTAATCTCGAGTTCAAGTTCATAGTTTCCACTATACTCTCGGCTACATATGAGTCGTCGAACCCACATCTATCAAAGCATTATAAGGTAGTCCAAAGATTAAAACGCACTGCTGTTAGGATGTCCAAGGCCACCCTCCTCTCGACGCCTCATTGCAGAGACCGACCCAGTGCTATCTAGCCTCTGACCACCCGCACCTCTGCTGGTGCTCCACGGCCTCTACTAGAGCCATTACCTCCCTCGCAAAGACACCCGGCCCTCTATGGTCAGCCGACCATCCCTCTGATTCGAGTATGATTCTCGATCCCAGATCGCAACCCAATTGACCTCTGTGGACAATCCCTCACTCGGTGCCCCATCGATCCACACTCAAAGCATCCCCTATTTTTGGTCCAACATTCTCCCGTGTGAGACTTTCCACATCGAGCACATCGTGATGGCCACTGAGTATCAGCAGCAGTAGGCCTAGCAACTTGATTCGGCCTACTATATCTACCCCATTTCTGCTGATTCCCGGTAGACCCAGATGATCCAAAATTCCTCTTATTCCAACCCTTGTCCTGATTTCGTCTAACCGACTGTTTCACTTCCTCTGCAACTTTGGCCTTTTCCACTAAGACCGCAAACTTTCTCTCCTACTGTGGAGCAATCAGCAACCTCAAATCATCCCTTAATCCATCCTCGAATCTGACACATCGCTCATGCTCCGTAGCTATGATACCCCGAGCATATAGGCTCAACCTTAAGAATTCTGCCTCGTACTCCGATACGGACTTACTCCCCTGAACCAGCCTCAAAAATGCCCTTCTCTGCGCATCAATATAACTAGTCCCGACATACTTCTTCTGATAAGCTGCCTTGAAATAATCCCAAGTGAGATCATCCGCTGCAGCACCATCCCGAACCATGAGCCACCACTGGTATCACTCATATCAAAGAAGCGACACTACTCCCTTTAGTTTCTCCTCAGCCGTCAGATCCAAATTGTCCATGATTCATTCTGTCGCTTCCAACCAATACTCAGCCGTATTGGGTGCCACACCAGATACACCTCAGAATACCTCAGCTCTATTGGTTCGGAGTCGCTCAGATACAAATTTTCGAGCTCCCATACCTCCACCTGCTCTAGCCACTCTCTTTAGCACTCGCAATATCGCCTGCGACACTGCATCTTCCCCCGTTTGATCTTGATACTCTACACCAGTAGCTGGTGGTGGTATCTCATTCTCAGACCCTTGACCAAACCTAACGGGTTTCGATACGGTCATTCCGCCTCTACCGCGCCCTCGCACATTACGACCACGTCCCCTAGTACTCATGTCTATAATCGTGATTTATCTACTTAAAGAAATTTTATGAATTAGCTTCTGTTTCACTGATTACCCACGAATAAGTTTTATGTAAAGAAATTTGGTAGTGGTTCTTTCGATCATCACAAAGTTTTCATTTCCAGTCCTCTACCCTCATTCTACGTGTAGGGGTATTCTCGTCATTTCACTACCCGGGGGTATTTCCGTAATTAACCTATCGGGGTATTTCAGTGATAAATCAGGGTTAATTCGAAAACTTTTACAAATCATAGGTGTTTCAAAAATTCCAGAAATCGGGGGTATTTTGGTAATTTCATAAACCAGGGGTATTTTCATAATTTTTCCCAAAATATGGTTCCAGGTGATTCTACAAAATAAGGGTATTTTGGAAAATTTTCAATTCGGGGTACTTCGATAATTTTCCATACTAAGGGTATTTTGGTAATTTTTACAAGTCAGGGGTAATTTGGTCATTTTTTAAATCAGGGGTATTTTGGTTATTTTTTTCAACTCGAGGGTACGTTGGTAATTTCAAAATCAAGGTTAAAATTTTTTTTTAGAGTGTTACAAAGCAAGATGGCTGGTCCCTTTCAAGTTTTAATTATTAAATTTAGCCTGTGAATAAGTTGTCTCAGTTAGGGTGAACCGTCACTACGCACCAGGTAGGATTCGAGTGAAGAGGAGGTGAGTCACTAGGACTGCTTAAATACCAAGCTCCCCCTGAATCCATTCCTAGACATGTGCACAACGGTTGCCACACCCTTAACTTAGCGACGCACTCACAGGTTTGTTTAGTGGATCTTTAAGTCTTATGTAATTGTTTGGAGTAAGCTATTCCTAGGGTTCAATAACTCCTAATCTACTAATCTACGATCCCAAAATACCCATTTTCCCCACATGTAATTCACACAATGGTTAGGGATACTTACCTGGGCGGTTTGGTGCCGGAGACTCGGTGCCATGCTGTTTAAACCATGTACCTTTTCCACAAAACTTTTCAAAAACTTACTTTGACATTTTAGGCCTCGGGCCTACAGCCGAGCCTTTGAACCTGACTCTGATACCAAAATTGTAACACCCCAAACTCGGTCAACATACCACGACCGAATCTGGCATGCTACGGAGTGAAAACCTTTTTAAACAAAAAGTTTGTCGGATAATTTTCTTAGAAAACCCTTTCGTAGTATGAAAAGTTTAGAAATCCTTGTTTAAGATGATTTTGAAATCGTGTGATGGTCTTTAAAACTCATGCTTGAAAATCTACTTATTGTTGCAATTTGTAGAAAACATACAAGTTACCTTTGTTATCATCTTATAAGTGGTGTTACCCGATGGCGACGTTTAAAAACCCGAAGGAGTTATAGTTTTGAAAACATTACTTTTTACCGGTTAATTTAAAACATTACTTTTTACCGGTTAATTTAACAAGTCCATATATCCAACATAGGTATAATATAATCAAAATAAAAGCAAATAATAAAAACCCAAAATAATACTTAGCAGCCTTATTACAAAACCCAAAACCAAATTTAAAGAAAAGTAATAAAATCGAGATAGCGGTTTAAAGTCAAAACCAAACTAAGTTACATGGCCACCTCGAGTCCTCCTCGGCTCCATATCCGCGATCTTTGCCTCATCTGCAAAATATAAGGGAAGGGTGAGTCACCGAGACTCGGTATAAATCCCCAACCCGATAGTTCAAGCACTTACACGATCATCAGTAAACATGCAAATCATGCAACCCATATCCTAACCATCCAGTCTCCTTTATCTACCCCGTGTGGTCAAAACCACTGGTGGTCAAAACCACTGGTGACCGAAGTCACAAATCAAGTGATGGGGCCAACCCATCGTGTGGTCAAAACCACGATGACAATCCCGTAATAATCATGTGGGGCCAACCCACTGTGGTACCAAACCACTGGGACGACTCACAATATCCATTTTTGGTCAAAACCACTGATGACCGTAGTCACAAATATCATAAGTGTGGTCAAAACCACTGGGACTAGTCACAAATAATAATAGTGTGGTCAAAACCACTGGTGACAGTCCAAATAAATCATTCCCCCTCCTCTCATCAATCCCATCATCATGTCCATATCATACGTGTCATAATATAATGTATCATGCAATAGCGCATAGCATAGCATATAATAATAACATGATAATGTATATCAAAAATCACATAACAGGGGACTTACCCAGAATCCAAGCTCATACCCACAAGGCATAATCACCGATTTCATTGGCTATAACAGTAACATAATAGGCATATTATACTAATAAAGTGTGTAACCGTTACACACCTGGCTATCCGTAAGTCTAAGCGAATCCCGAAACTACGCAAACTAATGAGATCCCGAACGTTGCTCCCTCCTTAAAGCCGATTTGGTTTCCCACCAAATCCTGAAACTACACAATGAACCCCCTTGCAACCGGCCACACACTGATGCACATAAACGATTAGCATTCGACTTTTGAACGATTGAGAGACGGATCTTGAAATCTTAAAACCTTACCTAGATCGACCACCAAACCCCGGAGATTCATTGTATTCGGCTATGCTCCTCCCTACAATTGGTTTTAACACAACACTTAGAATCCATAGGCCATTCGGCCATAACATAAATCCCGAAACCACATGAGTTAGTCGCCCCTTACCTTAATGACTGATTCGGCTTCTATACACCAAAGGTCGGCACCTTTTATTGGTGTTAGGGGTTTCGACTACCACATAGAACAAGAATAAATTAAGGTTTTGATTACTAGCGATTGAAGGAGTATCAAAAGAAAGGCAAAAGACATTCGGCATTACCCAAATCGATCAAGAAGAAAAGATGAAGAAATCACTCACCAGGAGATTCGGCAAAGAGAACCAACGAAGAGATGAATGTCGGCACTTGAGATGATGAAAAGAAAGTGCAAGAAGAGAGAGGTTTATGAGCAAAGTATTCGGCCAAGAGGAGAACAACAAGGTTTCGGCTTAAGTGATGGGTTGATTCGGGAAAGATGGTGAAGAGAAGAGAAGTGGAAGGTGATAGATTCGGCAATGGGTTTGAGAGAAGAGATAAAACGAAATAGAAAGAAAAATAGAGGAGAAAATGTGAGGGTAGGTTTCGGCTTTGAACAAAATAGAAAGAAGAAGTGCACAAGAGGTGGATTCGGAAATGGGCTAACCTGTAACACCCCAAACCCGGTCAACACACCACGATCGAATCTGGTATGTTACAGGGAAAAAGGATTTTGAGAAAAATAGGTCTAAGTTTAGATGTTTGAGGAAAACACTTCGCGAATTAGTGTTTTTGAAGAAAAACTCGAGTAGGCTTGATTAAAATCTGATGGTGTATTTGAAACCCAAAAATTTTGAAAACTTAATCTGATGTGTAGGAAAAACTAGTTTATCTCGTTTAGAAGTTCAAGTTGTTCCTTATTGTTACTAAAACATTTTTGACTTAGTAGAAAATCGTATTTAAGTTAGAAAACATTTGAGTTCACTTTATCCCAAATCATAGTGTGATACCCGATGGTATAGCTTAAAATATCGCTTTTGTAGTTTTGAAATCGTTATCTTTCCAAGTTTTAGCACATTTTAACCCAATTAATTTGTTAAGGCATATTATAAATCTACTTTAAACATAAACATAGCAAAACATAATTTTAAGAGGCCATTTACAAACCCAAATAAAACCAAATAGTAATGAATATGCTTAAGTACCAAATTAATAAAAGTCTGAGCAAATCCTTATTTAAGCATGGCATGAGCACCTCGAGTCCATCCCGGCTCCATGTCCGCGTCTAAGTGTCACCTGAAATGTCAAAGGAGAGAGTGAGTCGCAAGACTCAGTGTGTAAATCCTCTCCGATATAACATGCCAACACACATCATAGCAAAGTAATGCAAGTAATGCACCGATCCTAACCATCCATATCACCTTTTCTACCCCTGTGGTACCAAACCACCGGTGGTGCCAAACCACGGTGACCCAAAGTCACGATATCCATAATGTGGTGCCAAACCACCGTGACCAAGTCACAAATAATCCAATGATGGGGCCAACCCATCGTGTGATACCAAATCACTAGCGACAATCCCGTATCTCATAAGTGGGGCCAACCTACGGTGGTGTCAAACCACGAGGGCGAGTCGCAATGAGGTGCCAAACCTCGGTGTCCCAAAGACACGATGTGATACCAAATCACTTTGGTGACCGCAATCACAAATCCGATGATGGGGCCAACCCATCGTGTGATACCAAATCACCGGCGTCAATCCAGTATAATCAATCGTGAGGCCAACCCACCGTGGTACTAAGCCACTTTGGACGAGACGCCGAGGTGCCAAACCTCTGGTGACCCAAAGTCACAAAATGTCATATGTGGTACCAAACCACTGGAGGTGCCAAACCTCTGGTGTCCCAAAGACACAGTGTCCCAAAGACACGGATATCATACTCCCCCTCCTCTCATATCACCCAATAGCACATCATACTAAATGCAAAATCGTGCAATCATGCTATCATGCTCACATGCTTAATATGGCATCTCAACGAATATACACCCATAATCATGATATCATATATCATCACATATCTCATAATGAAACGGACTTACCCGAATCCGTATCCATACCTCAATGGGTACCAAAATAGTCAACCACACTGTTTCATTTACACAAACAGGTTATCACATTACTCAGTTAAGAAAGTGTGTTGGTTTACACACCTGAAATAGCGAAGGTTAAATCCTAAGAACCGGTCTAAGTCCCTTGATCACCTCGACAACCCCGATCCTACAATCGGCCAACAATGGATTAATCATTATACCATTCGGCCAAAAATAGGTAACCCAAGGGGTTGCGTTAAGCCTTACCTTTGCAAATGGTTCGGTTTCCAACCAAACCCGAATCAATCACTGGTTCCTTCTGATAATCAGCCTCCCCTCTAAAACACAAATCATTAGTCTCATCAATCTTTGGCTTAACAACTCTAAAGAAACCATTAAAGCAACCTCTTACCACCACTTACCAATTGCTTAACAGAGAAATAAGGCTCTTCTCCAATGTTCCCAAAATCCGGATGTCCTACAATAAAATTGATTTACACAATAGGTTAATACCCTTCAACCAATACCAAAATCGGCCTTTATCTAAGCCACAATACAAAAGAACGAGAGAGAGGGAAAATGGCCATTCGGCCAAGCTCTTACCCACTACCAACCGATTGGAAACAAGCACCCAACAACACCCAATATTCGGCCAACAAACACCACTAGGAGAGAAGGAAGATTCGGCCTAGATGTTAACACTCCTACTTCCGGCTTTGTGTGAAAACAAAAGAGAGTATAGATGAAAAGAAATGGGTTGATATTCGGCAATGAAGAACTATAGAAAGAAGAAAAAGATTCGGCTAGCACCCTTTAATCAAGATGGAAAGGAGGTTCGGCCTTAGAGAAATGGGAAGAACGATTGGGAACAAAGGCTAAGGGGTTTGGAGAAGAAGAAGAAGAAGTTAAAATGGTGAATGGGGTGCTTTCGGTTTAAAGAAAAGAAGATGGATGAAGGTCTCTTTGGAGAATAAAGTTTCAGCAATAGGGTATTGAGAAAAGAAAAGAAAATATGGGAGAAAGAAAGCTAGTTTCGGTTTCCAAGAAAAAGAAATGAAAGAAATTTTTTGAAGTCTCGGCTTGTCTTCCAAGGGAATGAAGGTGCTTGAGGTTTCGGGTTTACACAAGATGCAAAGCAATTTTGGCAAGAGCTACTTGAACTTTCGGTTTGAGAAGGAATAGAAAAGAAATGATCTTGAAGCTTTTTGCTAGCTTTTGACTAAAAGAAATCGGCTTACCAAAGGACCAAATAAGAACTTGTTTGACACTAGCTAAGACCGAAAAAGCACAAATTGCCTAAGTGAAATTTCTAAGACCGTCCTCACTCCTCACAACACTTACCAACCGCCAAACTCCCCAAAAATCTCCTAAAATCGGCCAACCTCCCCCAAACACTCCCTAAGCCACTAATTCAAATCACTTTGAATTAGTCCACCTCTAGAATCACTCTCCACCCATCATTCCACCATTTGACTAGGTCTTAGGCGGAGTTCGAATCGCCACAACTCCTCCCCTCCATGCCGTCAAAATAGGAGCCAAAATGGGGCATTTCGCAATTCAACACAAGACCTCGCCCCTTGCAATTGACGCCAAACACAAGCTCTAAGTGGCGCATGCTTTGCCACTTTGCTAGCTCTCACTTGTGCTCAAGAGCACCAATTAAAATATAAAGACCCAGGCTCCTTCACTCCTATCACATAAAGCCCAAAACTAAAATTTTCCCACCTCTCAAAGCTCACTCCTAGCCTACAACTAAGCCCAAAACCACACAAACAACAACATAGCAAGCCCTTAACATGCAAACAAATGCCAAAACAAAATAGCCCTTAACCCGGGATATTACATAACTAAAGAGAACCGAGAAGAAAATGGAGAGAATGGCTACCAAGTTCAACTTTTCAAAGAAAATGCACAAAAGATTCTACCAATTACAAGAGTTGCCGAAAAAGGAAGAAAGCAAAAAGGGTAATTAGTGGTTCGGCTTTGACACAAAACGAAAAGAGAAGACCCTCTCCTCACTAGCCGAAATACCCCCTTAACCCACCATAGACATTCGGCCACCACCTAAAGGCTCCCCAAACCGACTACACTTCCTTCCCCCTAGAGTTCAAATTTGGCCAACCTCTCCAAAGCTCTCCCATCCACTCATTCAAATAAATTTGAATGAGTCAACCACCAAATTTTTCTCCCTTCCATCCATTTCAAATTGGTTGACTCAATCCTCATCTATCCACGAGAGTCCCACCTGAGCACACCTCTGCTTGCCTGTGGCGTCAAAAATAAATGAGCAGAAAGGAATTTCTGCAGCTCGAACCAAGGTCCTCCTTGCTCCTTGTGGCATCACCTCCCTTGTGACTTAAGTGGCGTCACCTCCCTTGTGACTTAAGTGGCGCCTCCTTGCCACTTTACCAAGGCACTTCTTGTGTCTAAAACCTCAAATTAATTCTTTTAACCCCTATTTCCCTTAGCTTATTTCTCTTAAGTGCTAAATAAAAATTTTGGCCATAACCCAAGACTAACCCGAGGTCATGCCTAGACCCCAAAACATGCCAAACAAACCCAGCTGACACCACATCACATGCAAACACACTCAAAATGTAGAGACCCCATTTTAAGGATGTTACACATAACCCCCTATGGGTTCATCATATACCAAATTCATCTCAATTTAGTTCTAACACATACATGTACCTCTCGTGGTACAACCACATTCATTCTCATTTTCAACATACTTGTTGAATCACTCAATTTGTTAAATAACACCCTTGAGTCTCACACACATAACGGCACATTGACATTATACCCTCGATAGGGTCTTACATGAATTAACATACCGATTCCATGTCCCCGACATGGTCTTATACGAAATCCCACACTGAGGCCATATTCTAAATATGGCCTTACACGGAACCTTAATTACCATCGTATCATGCTATTTGCATTTTCACTATTCATGGTTTAAATCAATACTTTCATTTCTTGACATCACATCAAAACGTATTTAACGAATACATGGAGGCAATAAACAATTTATACAACATAAAATATTAGAAATACTTCACTTAGAGTTGTACAATTAACACATGAACTTACCTCGATACCGAAAAGGGTAGAAAGGGACCTTTTTGCCCACATTTCTCTTTCCTCCCATTCTAGGTGCAAATTTTATTTTCTTTGATCTAGAATAATAAATTTTACTCATTCAATCACTTTATACATCATAATACATCATAATCTACACTTAAGAAAAAATGACTATTTTGCCCTTATACTTTGGCAAAATTACGATTTTGCCGCTAGGCTCGTAAATCACTTTTCATCACATTTTCTTATTAAACAAGCCTAGTTGAACATTTAATCCTCTTACAACTATCCTCAATTCCAAATATTTCATGCATTAATGAATAAACTACAACATTTGCATCTTCGTCCAAATTAGATATTTTCATGACAACACCTGTAACACCCCTATCCCGTGTCCGATCACCGGATTTGTCCTTTCTTCACCCACTAACTAAATAGTGGTCTTATTTCCTCATAAGGCCTTTTCTTTTAAAAGCCATAACACCTTGATATTCAACAAATATCATGCAACTTTCACATTCAATGCATTTCAGTCCTTTTGTCAAATTAAACATGCAAACAGACAAATTCGCTTATGAAAATTTACCACATGCTAATTCACATATCAACGGCATAGAAAATAATATTAAAATATTATATGAACTTGAATTTGTGGTCTCGAAACCACTATTCTGACTAGGGTATAAATCAGACTGTTACAATTCTCCCCCTTAGGGATTTTCGTCCCCAAAATCTTACCGTTAAATAGAGTTGGATATTGTTGTCTCATTGAATCTTTAGGCTCCCACGTAGCCTCTTCTATCCGTGTCGATTCCACAATACTTTCACTAATGGAATTTTCTTGTTTCTTAACTCTTTCACTTCACGAGCTAAGATACAGATCGGTTCTTCTTCATATGTCATATCAGATCGAATTTCAATTTCGGATGGGGCAATCACATGTGATGGATCAGACCGATATATACGGAGCATCAAAACGTGAAATACATTGTGAATCTTTTCTAGTTCAGATGGTAACTTCAATCTATATGCAACAGGCCCAACATGTTCAATAATCTCATACGGTTCGATGAATCTCGGACTTAACTTGCCTTTACGTCCGAATCGGAGCACTTTCTTCCACGGAGACACTTTCAGAAATACTTTATCGTCGATCTTAAATTTTATATCTTTTCGTTCTAAGTCTGCATAGGACTTCTGACGATCAGATGCGGCTTTCAAACAATCTCGGATCAGTTTCACTTTCTATTCGGTATCTTTTATCAAATCGACCCCGTGTAACTTATTCTCACTGAGTTCAGTCCAATACAGAGGTGTACGACATTTACGTCCATACAAAGCTTTATAAGGTGCCATTTTGATGCTCGACTGAAAACTATTATTATACGCAAATTTGATCAACGGCAGGTATTGTTCCCACGAACCATTAAACTCTAATATACAGCATCTTAACATATCTTCAAGAATCTGAATAATTCGCTCGGATTGACCATCCGTTTGCGGATGAAAAGCATCACTGAAATACAATTTCGTACCCAAAGCGTCTTGTAATTTCTTCCAGAATCGCGAGGTGAATCTCGGATCCCTATCTGACACAATAGAGAGTGGCACCCCGTGCAATCTCACAATTTCAAAAATATAAAGCTCAGCTAATCTCTCCAGTGAGAAATCAGATCTTTCCGGAATAAAATGGGCAGATTTAGTTAATCGGTCAACTACGACCCATATTGCATCCTTCTTTCTCGGAGTCAGAGGCAACCCAGAAACAAAATCCATCGTTACTCATCCCATTTCCACTCAAGAATCAGAATCAACTGTAGCAATCCCGACAGAACTTGATGTTCGGCTTTCACTTGCTGACAAACTAAACATTTTGATACAAAGTCAGAAATGTCTCGTTTCATGCCAGACCACCAATAGTGTTGCTTCAAATCATGATACATCTTTGTACTTCCCGGATGGACATATAGGCGACTGTTATGTGCTTCACCCAAAATCAATTGAATCAGCTCCAGATTTCTTGGAACACAGATTCGATCTCGAAATCTCAAACAACCATCAAGAACTCGAAATTCAAATTCAGAATTCAATTCACACTGAGCTCATTTCAACAACAATTCATTATCAACCTTCTGAGCATCACATATTTGCTGTACAAATAATGGTTTTGCTCTCAATTCAGCTATCACAAAACTATCATCAGACAAATCTAACTGAGCATTCAAAGCACTTAATGCAAACAATGCTTTTCTACTCAATGCATCAGCAACCACGTTTTCTTTACCCGGATGATAATCTATCACAAGCTCGTAATCTTTTAACAGTTCTAACCATCTTCTTTGATGCAGGTTCAAATCTTTTTGGGTCATTAGATATTTCAGACTTTTATGATCTGAAAACACATGACATTTCTCACCGTACTAATAATGACGCCAAATTTTAAGTGCAAACAAAATCGCAGCGAGCTCAAGGTCGTGTATCAGATAATTCTTTTCATGAGGCTTTAATTGTCTCGAAGCATAAGCTACCACTTTGCCCTTTTGCATCAAAACACATCCCAGACCGTTTAATGAAGCATCACTATAAACAAAAAATTCCTTACTCGATTCTGGCTGTACTAACACTGGAGCTTCTGTTAACAAAGTTTGCAATTGGTCAAAACTTTTCTGACATTTATTCGACCATTCAAATCTGACATCTTTCTGAAGTAATCTAGTCAACGGAGTAGCTATAGTCGAGAAGCCTTTAACAAATCTATGGTAATAACCAGCTAAACCCAAAAAACTACGAACTTCAGACATGTTCTTCGGAGGTTTCCAATTCAAAATAGTAGAAATCTTACCCGGATCCACTCGGATTCCAAAAGCCCCTCGTGCAACCAGAATTCACATTTGCTAAATTTCGTGTACAATTGCTTCTCTTGCAAAGTTTGCAACATAATCCTCAAGTGTTCAGCATGCTCAATTTCATTCTGTGAATAAATAAAAATGTTACCAATGAATACAACAACAAATTGATCCAGATACGGTCTGAAAATTCTATTCATCAAGTCCATAAAGACAGCAGGAGCATTGGTTAGTCCGAATGGCATAACTAAAAACTCATTATGCCCGTACCTCATTTGAAAAGCAGTTTTTGGGATGTCTGAATCTTTAACTCTCAATTGGTAGTATCCCGATCTCAAATCAATCTAGGAAAACACAGTAGCTCTTTTTAACTGATCAAACAAATCATCAATTCTGGGCAAAGGATATTTGTTCTTAATGGTCACCTTATTCAACTGACGGTAATCAATGCACATTCTCATCGTGCCATCTTTCTTTTTCACAAACAGAACAGGTGCACCCCAAGGCGAGAAACTTGGTCTAGAGAACCCTCTATCGATCAACTCTTGCAACTGCGACTTTAACTCTTTCAACTCTGTTGGTGCCATTCTATACGGAGCTATCGAAATAGGTGTCGTACCAGGCAATAATTCAATACCAAATTTAACTTCACGAATTGGAGGTAAACCCGGTAACTCTTCAGGGAACACATCAGAAAAATCACAAACAATGGGTATTGATTCAATTTTCTTGGATATTTTTGAATCGATCACATAAGCAAAATATGATTCATACCCCTTTTTCACATAACTTTGAGCTTTCAAAATGGATATCACAGCAGGCAATCCATTTAAATCACTAGACTCAATCCGTACAATCTCTTCATTCGGACCTCATAAATCTATAGTCTTTCTTTCACAGTTCACAACGGCATCATGCATAAACAACCAATCCATACCCAGAATAATATCGAATTCATCAAATGGCAAAAGCATCAGATCAGCAGGGAAACAGATATCTCGAAACATTAGCGGACAGTTCTTGCAGACTTTGTTAACAAGGACACTTTTACCTAAGGGGTTCGATACTTTTATAGTAAACTCAGTAGACTCTACAGGCAAAGTCTTGCTAAATACTAAATTCATGCATATATATGAATGCGTAGAACCAGGGTCTATCAAAGCAATCACAAAAGTATCATAAAGAGTAAAAGTACCCGTTATCACATCAGGTGATGTAGCTTCTTCATGAGCTCGGATAGCATATGCTCTGGTAGGCGCTCTAGCTTCAGATCTTACCAAAGTGTCTCTCGTCACCTCTAACTACCACTAACATTTCTTGTACTCTTTGAAGATCTACCTCTTATAGGTGCACTATTAGATCTCGGATTCTGAACAGTTTCTGGCTCAACAGTCTCAGGACAACCACGGATAAAATAATCAAGCGATCCACATCTGAAGCATGCTTTATCATTTAATCTGCAGCTTCCCGGATGCCTCTTTCCGTAATGTTTGCATTCAGGTCTCTCAGATCGAACATTACCAATGCTGGCCACTGAAGTTGTTGGAGTTTTGGAACTCATTTGCAATTTAGCTCGATTTCTTTTCAAATGTCCCACATTATCTCTAGAACGACTTTGATCATCTCAGAATCTTTTCAGAGTAGACTGAAATGATTTATTCTGAAATCTCTTTCTTGTATCTCGAGCTTCAGACTCAGCTTTTCTTTTATCCTTCCCGAGTACTTCAGCTTTGCAAGCTCGGTCAACAAGTGTAACGAACTCTTTTATTTCTAAGATCCCAACCAGCAAATGGATATCTTTATTAAGACCGTCTTTAAATCTTTTTGTAACACCTCTACCCCATACCCGTCGCCGGATTAGGGTTATAAGGCATTACCGAACTCGACTAAAATCATCACAATCATTTATCACAAATCATGCATTTATCAAACCCAAAAGAGACTTAATTCATGATTATACAATTCAAACCATAGAATCATCGAATATATGTTATTAAAATGTTCGTTACAAGTTTGAGTATGCACTTTTCACTTTATACATATAAAGTAAATATAAATACATTTATTACTTATTCAGGTTATCAACTTATCATTTCACATATTATACACATATACCTATTTAAACATAAACTCTCACAAGACTCTATAGTGTATCCATTCATCTATGAAAGATTCAAACCTAGGTTCGCATATAACATAACCAACTTCATAAAATTTCCTTTTATGAAAATAAATTAATCAAATATGTATCGAGATACATATATATATATATATATATATATAAAACTGATACGACTAAATCAAGAATATCCATTATACGAATTTCACTTCATACCAACCCTACTTCTTTTATTTTCATTTATAACATTTAAAACATATATTTTCAGGCATTTCTAACCCGAACCTAACTATTCAAATGGTGTAGCCAAACATACAATGCATGCACGCATATATATATATATATATATATACACCAACTTTCCCTATTTATAACAAGGATATCTTATAACTCATAGATTCATGGAACATAAATCTAAGACTTGACCATTCAATATCATATCATGCAAACTGAGACATTTGTTCATCTTTACACCCAAGTTTTATCATACAATACACTTCCAAATAAGTTCATTTCATAACCGAACCACCATATTACTATTTACTACTCAAAACTTACTTATAACCCAATCGTTTCAAGTATATAAGTCATAAAATCTACCTGTTCAGCATGAAACACATATGAATATGAGTATGTACATATATATATATATATATAACACATACTCATTCATTTCCCAAACCAAACATACATGCATCTCACATCAAAGATAGATTATATCATCGAGCATTAACATTAAGAACTAGCCACTTTCGCATGGCTTTTATACATTATCAAATTATCATTCAAAAACTTAGCTAGCCTATACATGCCTTAAAAACCAAAAGTCTAAGCATTTTAGGTACCAACAAGAGTCGATAGTGTGAATGACTTCGTTGACGATCCCCCCTGAGCTCGTAGCTTGATCAAAATCTATAAAACAGAACGATGAACACATGGAGTAAGCTAATTTAAGTCTTAAGCAGTCATGATATACCAATTGTACATTCAAGCATAAAAAAAACAATCAAGTAGTAACGTTGAATAAATTAGCTTAACTCGAAGGACCTCCAAAACCGAATGCCTTTACCTCACTTAACATAACGTTTATCATTTCCTTACCATTAACATCCAACTTACCAACTCAGCATTTTAACCAAAATATAAAGCATCCTCTCTTTATGATCTATTCATAATATGCACATATGAAACTAAATAGGTTCACATAATTATTCGAACAAGTAAAGGGCCATGTACATCTAAATCACCTCTTTAGTTACATAATCACAAGTTCGTTTAGCTTAACCATCATCACTATTTTACCTTTAAACCTCCATTTATAATCTCATCATATAGATTAAATACTCATTTCCAACTACTCATATTTTCGATACACATATTTCCATAGGATCACATATATATATGTATATACAATAAGTATATACTTTACACTTGGTAATTTCACATAAAGGGAATATATTCACACACATATATATATATATCCATTTGACATTTCATACATTCATATACATAGCATCAAAGTAATCCCAAGATGTCACGTAAACATAAGCATAAGGCCAAATGTACAGGATCAATTTGTATCATTCATATCAATATACTTATACGATTACCTTTAACCACATTATGCTTTCATATACCAATTTCCTCATGGCATAGTTTATACACAATTTGCATCTACCGATTGTATATCACATTTCCTTCATCAATTCATTTACTTATCATCATCACATATATATATGTATAATACATGAATATGAATAGCACATACCTTGTAGCCTAATTAACAAATTCATTTTCAAATGCTTAGGCTCACTTGATTCATTTCATGACTTTACTAGTACACAATATAAGCTTGGAATTTCAACTCACCCCAGATAAAACCTACTAGGCATTTGCCCAATCTCACATACGGCATTAGACTTGCTAGACTCAAGGTCCGTAGTTCAAACACCGGCATTTAGCCTGCTAGGCAATAAGCGAATATATCACCCAAGACTAAGCTCCAAGGCACGAAGCCCAAATATGTCACCCAAGCACTAAGCACGCTAGGCACGAAGCCGAATATGTCACCGGTACTAAGCCCGCTGGCACGAAGCCTAAATATATCACCCAGATGAGGCACGCTAGGTATAAAGCCCTGAATATGTCATCGGCACTAAGCTCAAGCTAGCACGAAGGCTCGAATATATCACCAAGACGAGGCTCACACTAGGCATAAAGCCCGAGTATCAATGAAGTCAATCATTCCACACACATTTCATAATTTCTCACATATCCAATTCAACTAAGCTTATTCACATTACACAAATAGAATCATTACGTCATTGTAAAACCCACAATTCATATCGAGATACTCATTCATATCACATTATTAAATTATGCATTCAATCTAATTTACTTATATACATTCGGCTATGACATAAACATGTACTCAAAATTATCGAACATCATCATTTAATATGTTCATAAATAATTCCTTGATATATTTTTACAAGGACTTACCTCAAATATCGATGGACGACGAAGACCTATTATTCGATAACCTTCGCTTTCCCCAATCCAAATCTTTTTCTTTGTTCTTGATCTAAACATATTTAAAATAAGCTCATTCAAGTACATTTCATCTTAATTTAGTCCCAAAATACCTAAATGGGCAAATTACCATTTTGCCCCTATGATTTCACATTTTTACAATTTAGTCCTATTTGCTTAAAACACAAAATACACACAATTTGTATAAATACCTTAAGGGCCGAATATCTATAGCACTCATACAAATCCATATATTTTGTTTATTTCACATTTAGGTCCCTCTAAAATTTTATTTTCATAATTAAGCCCTAATCTCTCAAAATCACCAAAAATCCAAAAACAAACCATATCAATCTAACATATATCTTTCATAATCCATCAACTAACATCATAAAACTCATGAAATCCATCAATGGTACATTTCAAAATATTGATCAAGATAAAAATTCAAGCATGGGTCTTGAAGTATTCAAGCAACGATCACAAAACGTAAAATTAACAAAAATCAAATCAAACTAACCTTGATTTTAGCTTAGAAATGCCGAAAGTTAAAGGGTTTCAAAGCTTCATTCTTTCTCCCACATTCGCCAAAGATGGATGAAAAGGATGATGGCTTATTATTATAATCTTTTAACATATAAAGTAAATAATATTTAATTACTAATTTAACCTTCAAAATAAAATAAAACTAATATATAACTTAAGGTTAGTTATGACAAATGCCACCCACTAACCTAAAAATGGGCTAATTTCCCTTTTAATGCCCCACTTTAAAAAGCCATCATCAATTTGGTACTTTTCACTATAACATACAACTTTTACCCTTTACGCGATTTAGTCCTTTTTGTTAAATTGAACACACAAACGATTAAATTTTTCTACGAAACTTTCACACACATAAATTCACACATAATGAGCACAGAATATAATATAAAAAAATATTTCTGACTCGGCTTCGTGGTCCCAAAACCACCGTTCTGATTAGGGTCAAATTCGGACTATTACACTTTTACACATTATTGCCTCAGACGATACGCATTCACGAGCGTACTGACTCAACCTGACAAATTCTCATTCATATTCGGTAACTGTCATACGGCCTTGCTTTAATTCCAAGAATTCTTTTTGTTTCTGATCGATGAATCACTCACTGATATATTTCTTCCTGAACTCGGTCTGAAAGAAATCCCATGTAACTCGTTCTCTCGGAACAACAGAAATCAAAGTTTTCCACCATTGATATGCTGCACTCGAAGTAACGATACAACACACTTTATGCATTCTTTCGGAGTCAGAGACATCTCATCAAATACCCAAATAATATTTTCAATCCAGAATTTAGCTTTTTCAGCATCATCATTATTGGTAGCTCGAAACTCTTCAGCCCCATACTTACGGATCTTGTCAACCGGAGGCTTACTCAACGGATTTAGATTTGCAGTCGGAGGTATATCAGATGTCTGAGGGGGATTAACCGGGGGCGGGGGTTGTGAAACAGCCAGGTTATTTCTCATGAATTGAGTGAATCACTCACTCATCATCTGGAAGAAAGCTTGTTTAGCTTCTCCTCCGATTGCCAGTGGCCGGTCTCAATCGAGGATACCATCCCTTGCGCGAGCAAAGCGCATTACTTTCTACGTCATCAGCTACGGCTCTTTTGGGATCCATTGCTATACAGAAATCACATTTTACACGTCAAGATTCATCACACTATCACAATTCAAATATATGGCATGTATAGCTAGACTCTGACACGCTACGTTAGTCTGAGAATCGACTAAATCGTAGCTCTGATACCAATCAAATGTAACACCCCTATCCCGTGTCTGATCACCAGATTAGGGTTAAAGGCATTACCAGACAGATCAGAAACATATACAGAATTAATCGTACAACCATTCATCAAATATCAATCATAATGTCCCTTAAGTAAGACATCGAGACACTAAGCATGCTTATAAATCGAGCCGGGACTAAACTAACGCACATAAGTAACTTTATAAAAATTTGAAACTTTTCTAACATATAGGGGATACACGACCGTGGGGGTAGGCCGTGCCTCACCCACGGCTACTTGACACTCCCGTTGTCCTTCCCGTGGTAGTATACTGCCAAAATCAACACGGTCACCAAGCACGCCCGTGTGCTAAGGTCGTGTACTACTAGATCACATACTACCATTTCTCACACGGCCACAAAGTATGCCCGTGTCGAGGCCGTGTGCAATTTAAGCCATATTCTGCCAATTTACCCACGGTCTTAGGAACACCTGTGTGCCTCAATCGTGTGACATTATAGGCCCTTTTACAAGGCCATTATACCACCCACTTAGGGTCTTCCTACAAGCAATATATATACCTAAACATAATATTCATATATGGCAACCAAAACATATCAAATGATTCACTTCATCCATACATTCCTTATCCAATTCAATCATGCCAACTTTCAAGACAAAACATATATATAACCAAAGCATATCTTCATTCATTTGCTTACCCATAACTTACCCATTCTTTATACTCTAAACCATACCAAAATTGGTGTCATATAGCTCATTCATTTAAGCAAAGTCTTATCTCATAAATAGCCAAATCACAAGGCTAAGATCACATAACAACTTATACCAACATACTAGCCTATACATGCCATATTTAGCTATATACATTTCCAAAATGGTACCAAAATAAGTTTTTGTAGTGTGAAGACGATCCTTGACAATCCCGAGCCTTTAGTAGCTTCGACGACCTATAAAACAGAGAAAATACACACATAGAGTAAGCTTTCCGAAAGCTTAGTAAGTCATATACAAATAAACATGGTCTGGAAAGCACATATCAATCACTTGGCAAACTTTCACATATTTGTTTTGGTTCATACATTTTTAACCACATTAGCCATTTTCACCATTCAAGAATCATATGAACACATAGCTCATCTAGGCAAAATAATTCTTATCATATCACAAATTCCATGTACTTATCACCATAGTAACATCACTTAGATACTTACCTTACATATCACATAATTGTTCATAGCTCGATTTGACATTCATATCATAATCTTGCCCGTTGAACCCATAGGAACCTAGTAGGATACTCAGAAAGCTCGAAATAGTAGTACAATGCCAAGTCCTAGACGAGGTCTTACATGCACTTGTATATCGATGCCACTGTCCCAGATAGGGTCTTACACGTACAGATTATAACGATGCCAACGTCCCAGACGTGGTCTTACGCGAGTCAATATGATGTCGATGTCCCAGACATGGTCTTACTCATAAAGTTCATATCGATGCCTACGTCCCAAATGAGGTCTTTTACATATAATTCATATCAACGCCTACATTCCAGACGAGGTCTTACACGAAATTCCAAATCAACGCCAACGTCTTGGACGTGGTCTTACATGATAAAATCGAACAAATACCTATGTCATGACATAGCTAATCCTATCTATTCCTAGGTTCGTACGGGACTTCTCGACTTTATCACTATATCAAACTTATTTCAAAATTCACGCACTTAGCATCTCATACTCATTCATTTTCATCGATAGACATATAAATACATATATTCAATTCAATACAGATAAGTTTATTTGCATAGTGACTTACCTCGGATTTGGTTTATCGAACGGAAATAGTACTCGATTATTTTCGCTTTCATGATCTAAACTGCTTTTCCTGGTTCTTGATCTAAACATATTCAGAATTAACCCTTTTATTCACCATTCCATTCAATTCAATCCATAGATACACATTTAGGGCTATTTGCAAATTAACCCTTATATTTGCACACTTTAACAATTTAGTCCATTTTTCACAAAACATCAAATTCACAAAATCCACATACACACATGCTTGGTCGAACCTCTCTAGGGACTATATAAGCCCAAATATTTCATCAAATTTGCTATTTAGTCCTTCAATTTACCATTTTCTCAATTTAGCCCTATTTAGCTAAATTCATCAAAACTTCAAGAACATAACATGTTCATCTAGCTCAAATCTTTCATTTTTCATTCTCAAACATCACAAATCTTGTAGAATCATCAATGGCATATTTCACATACATCATCAAAACACAAAATTGAAACATGGGTTGGATAGCACTCGAAGTAACGATTACAAAAACGTAAAATTTATCAAGAACAGAAGTAAAAACATACCTTAATCTTACATAAATAAAGCCGAATGCCCTAGCACATTTCTCTTCTTTTTCTTTCTTCAATTTCGGCACCCAAATATATGATGATAACATTCATCTTTTCTTTTGTTTATTAACCTTTATTTAATCAAATTACTCATTTAACCCCTTCCATAAAAACTCAAACAAACATACATTAAGGGCACATTTGTCCTTTCTTCACCCACTAACTAAATAGTGGTCTTATTGCCTCATAAGGCCTTTTCTTTTAAAAGCCATAACACCTTGATACTCAACAAATATCATGCAACTTTCACATTCAATGCATTTCAGTCCTTTTGTCAAATTAAACACGCAAACAGACAAATTCGCTTACGAAAATTTACCATATGCTAATTCACATATCAACGGCACATAAAATAATATTAAAATATTATACAGATTCAGATTTATGGTCCCAAAACCACTGTTCTGACTAGGGTATAAACCGAACTGTTACAACACCTTTCACAAGAGTTGTCTCTCATCTCTCTAACATTCATTTTCTTCCATAAAAATGTAGCAAGAAACTTAAAATCTCACATGAAAATCCCTAAACTTTTTACCATAATGCAAAATAGTCCCTTTTTTAGAAAGCTTAAGCTTTAAGTGTCTCAAAAGTACAATTATATTCAAGAAATACCACAAAAGTCACTTACTTGAGTGCAGAAAAGCTTGCTAAAATTTTGAGCTTTCAAACACCCCTTTTTTGCTAAAAGTTTTGGTGGAGAAGAGAAGAAAATAAAAAGATTATATCTTTTTGCTTATTTCATCTTATTTTATTCATTTAGTCAACAAAAGTCACCAACTCTTGTCAAACTTTTAATTCCTTGTCCCCTTGACCGCCCATCTCTCTTAGGTAGGTGTAATTGCACTTTAAAGACCTCCAATTTACATTTCAT
This sequence comes from Gossypium rotundifolium, assembly GCA_025506655.1. Lineage (NCBI taxonomy): Eukaryota > Viridiplantae > Streptophyta > Magnoliopsida > Malvales > Malvaceae > Gossypium > Gossypium rotundifolium. Next base: position 67,753,045 of record CP106731.1, on the reverse strand, counting down.
GGCTATTTGATACCTTTAGCCTATAGAATGGAACTTTCACACTTTATGCGATTTAGTCCTTTTTCGCGATTAAGCTTGAAATCGCTAAAATTAAAGCACCAAAATTTCCATACACCCTTATAAACATGTTATAACACATAAAATAACATGAAAATAATTTTCTCAAACCTCAGATTAGTGATCCCGAGATCACTGTTAAATCGGGCTGTTACACCATAGGTCACTTTCCTGAATCACGAGCTCAGAATCGGCTTTTCTCTTTGCTTTGTTAAGTTCTTCAACCTTATGCGCTTTATCAACTAAAACCACTAATTTTTTTAACTCAACAATCTCGACTAACAGCTTGATATCTTCATTTAAGCCATCTTCCAAATCGAGTACACGTAGCAACCTCTATCAGTATACATTCTAGAGCATACTTACTGAGTCGCACAAACTCCCTCTCGTGCTCATCTACTGACATATGGCCTTGCATGAACTCAAGGAACTCTTTACATTTTTTTATCAAGAAATCTCTAACTCACATATTTCTTTATGAACTCTATTTGGAAGAATTCTCAGTTTACTCGATCTCTCAGTACTATCGCAACCAAGGTGTTCCACCATTGATAAGTCGAGTCTTTCAACAATGAAACAACACATTTCAAGCATTCTATCTGTGTACATGACAATTCATCAAAAACCCTAATTGTGTTTTCTAACCAAAATTCAGCTCTTTTAGGATCGTCTTTAGCTGTACCTCAAAACTCTTCACCTCATACTTTCGGATTTTATCAACTGGAGGCTTGTTTACTCGTACTGGTTTCAAACCCTGACGAACTATAGGGACCGATTTGGGTACAGGTGAGGGTAGAGATCATTGAGTCATTGGGTTCATTCGCACAAACTCTGAGAACCACTCGGACATCATCTAGAAGAAGGCTTCCTTAGTCTCTCCTCTCTGGCCCTCAGATACGGGCCTACTACTGCTAGACACTGGCCCATGAACAAAGGCTTGCGCATTACTTTCAACTTCATCTGAATTAGCTTGGTTGGATGACATTTTATGTATATGAAAACATCGTTCAATTTAAATTAAGAGTTATCACACTGTCACAAGTTATATAATAGCATGTATTTCTAGACTCATACATGCTACGTTCAGTCCAAGAATCGACAAAATTGTAACTCTAATACCACTAAATGTAATACCCCTAACTTGTATTTGTCATCGAATTAGGGTTCAGAGTATTACTAAACAAATAGAACCATAAAACATACATCATCCAAAACAAAATATAATAAATTCATTCACATACATATCGTCCCTAAATTGAGCCCTCGAGACCCTAAAATTACCTTAGCAACATTTTGAGACTAAATTAGAAACATTTGAAAAGTATAAGAAAAAGTTAGAAAATTTTGACTATAGGGGTCACACAGCCGTGTGCCTCACACGGCTAAGACACATGCCCGTGCCTCAGGCCGTCTAACCTTCAAAATAGGGACACACGGTCATGTCACAGTCTGTGTCCTCACCTGTGTAACTCTCTGAGTAGGGCCAGAAGGCCGTGTCACACGCCCGTATGTCAGGCCATGTAACTCTCGAAATACCCCTACACATCCGTGTGCTAGACCGTGTACTAGGTCGTGTAACTAACTGACTTACATACAAAGGAACCTATAGGGAACACACGACCATGTCGCCAGGCTGTGTGGACATAAATTTGCCCAAAATCAAGCCATTTCCAACACCAAATCATGCATATACCTATAGGCCTTTTGTGCACATAGTCAAGGCATCAAAACCTTACCAAAACATACATATAATGACCAATTCATTAGTCCTAAATCAACCAACCAACATGCCACTCAAGGTACCTCAAATACATTCATCCAAAACTTACCTAAACATGCCTACTTTACTATTTTTCATTCATCAACTACTAGCTTCAAAAACTTACCAAACATGTCACAATTTTTTACCACATTCAAACTACTTCAAAACATACCAAGTAAGCCATTCCAAAGCATGCATCATAAGATAGCTATAATAACATAATTTGGCAAGCATCAAAAGGTATCAACCAAACAAGTTATACATACCAATATCATCAACTAACATTTAACTAAATACCATTACAAGTCCGCCTATACTTGTTATTATAACATTGGCCAAAACATCAAAAACTACAAATATTTTTGCTAGATAATGTGATAGATCCCCGACGAGCTTCTAAACCAATCTAGCTTCCAATAATTTATAAAACATAAGAATGAAACTACGTAAGCACTAATGCTTAGTAAGTTCGTATAACATAAACACAACTTACCATTTATTTTCATAATGTAAATATCATAATTAAAGCATCAACTAATATCATATGCTTGGCACAATGCCTATACAACATCAAAAAATATACAAGCTAGTGTATTTATACATGGTTCAAATGAGCTCATTCATAACAAGTAACTTACATCTTTGTTTATACCATTTAAATCACCATTTCCTTTTCATAAGTACATGATATATTTCATTTGAACAATTACCCTTTTTCCTTTCATTTTCATACTCGTTGAACCATCTAGAATACCATCGGATACTCAGGAAAGCTCACACAAAGTGTCCTTAAACATATAATCGTAACATTTCCTTTACATCATTGCTCACACGAGCTGTGAAATAGTTCTGCTCACACGAGTTATGGTTTGGAATGTAAGCTACACGATGCTGCTCACACATGCAATGGAGTATCCACAACAAATGCAGGACCTCAACCATCAGTAGAACATTCAAGACCAGCACCCGAAACATGAAATCCCTAATGACATGTCATTTGTATTCTATGAATTCCTAAGGTTCAATCGGGACTCAATAAATTAATTTAAATATTCATTTTTAAATAGCAGTATAAAATTGTAATAACATATAATTGCATAACATAAATTTAGTAATCTGTACATATGAACTTACCTCGACGACTATGGCATATGAACGAAAATACGAACTTACCTCGACGACTAAGGCATATGAACGAAAACGACTAATCTGAGGCTTTAGCTTTTCTCCGATCTAGATTCGTAGGTGGTTTATCTTGATCGAAATAGAAAATTTTAATCCATTTAATATCCCTAGCATTCAATTTAGTCCACATTTCATATTTATACAAAATTACTATTTTGCCCCTAACATTTAACTTTTCACAATTTAGTTCTTAAGCTCATAAATTGAAATTTAAACATTTTAATCCTCTTCCCAAGCTAGCCGAATTCTTTAGGGACTTAAATTAATCCATACAAACCATTATTTCATAAATTTACTATGAACTTTTACTATTTTTACAAACAAGTCCCTAAATACAATTTTCATCAAAAATCACTTTACAAAACTGATTTTTTTATCAACAAGAAATCATAATCTATCATTAAAAATCAAGAATCACACTAAATCATTCATGGAATAACCCTCAATATTTAACAATTTTACAAATTAATCCTCGAGCTAGCTAGATTAAGCTAGAACAACTTCAAAAACATATAAATCGTTAAAAACGAGACTTAGAATCATACCATACAAGTAAGGGACTTGGCCCAACCTTCTAACCTCAACAATGGATTTTTTCTAACCCTATTTTCGGTGGAGAAGAAATCTAAAGAAGATGAGCACTTATTTTTCCATATTAACCTTTGTTTTTAACATTTAAAATTACTTAAACTATGTCCATCTATGTCCATAAATTTTATAAATCGTACAATTACCATTTAAGTCCTCTCACTTTAAATTTTTGTAGCCATTTAGCCCTTTTAACATATAGAACTCCACTTTTACACCTTTTACGATTTAGTCCTTTTTCCTAATTAATTATGCAAAAATCAAAATTTATTAACAAAATTTTAATACAATCTTATTAACATCCCATAGACATTAAAAATAATCATAAAATAATTTACTCGTCAAATTTATGTCTCAAAACCACTGTTCTGATTTCATTAAAAACGAGCTGTTACAACTAGAACTCTGAGGGTTTCAACTGGTATCGGTAGAACCCAGCAAAGTATCGGTAGAAGTGTAGAGGAGGCTGAACTTTGGCTACTACCTTGACTTTTTTTGGTAGAACTTCTTAAGGTAGTAGTAGAATTTTGGTTGAATCGGTAGATCAGACTAGGGTATCGGTAGAGATCCCAGGCCAAAACTACCTTGCACATTTGAGTGTGTTCTATCGATAAAAGTCTGGGTTGTATTAGTAGAACCCAGAGTTGTGTCAGTAGAACTCTCAATTCTACCAGTATAATTCTGTAGCCTTTTCAAGGTCTTTCCATCTTGAGTTCTACCGATACTTGTCCACCTAAGTATCGGTAGAAGTTCTTCAGACTTCAAAAACTCGTTAAAAATTAAGTTAATTTAATGCTTTTTAAAAGTTTATTTTGTCTAACACTTTGAAAATAATTTTAAAGACTTATAAACAATTTTTGAAAATTTAAGTAGGGAATTTTTAATATACTTTTTGTTATATCAAAATGCTTGAAAAACTAGAGCTAACAGGTAAGTTGATTAATAGATCATGGTTGAATTATGGATTGTTTGTAATGGATTGAGTCAGTTTTATGCAGGTCATATGTGTACCTATTTGTATCTATGAATTAATATATAGGTTTGGGCACGAAATGAACTTTCAAACTTGTGTTTTTTGACCATCTGGATAAAAGTATCGATACAGGGACCAAGGCATCGATACTTGACCAAATAAACAATATTTTCAAATTTGCAGAATGCCAAAACGGTATCAATACTAATTATAATATCGATACCTAGTTCCAATGTTTTAAAAATTAATAGTTTGGTCCTTTTTCATGCCCGAATTAAACTATTGATTTTAAAGCTCGATTTAGTTCTGTTTTCATTTGTAATAATTAATGTGTGTATTAATATAATCATTCAATGTTTTAAATTGCATGTGATTGCTCCGAAATTATTCGTAGCATCTCGTAGCTTGGGTCCAACAATCGGACCGGGTGAGGGGTATTACACGTCCAATGACCATATCATAAGTGTGTTACCCTTATAGGATATCCTTAATCTCTTTGGGATAATATTTATTCTCCAAATATAATCCTATTTTATCTCATGGTAACAATTAAATCTTCCTTCATGAAAAGCTAGTTGCTATCAAATAGTAATCAAGTCATTCATCTAAAAAATGAAAGACTTGTGATCACGTTTACTTTTCATCAACCATGTAATGTCAATGAGAGGATATCATTTACCCATGTCTCATGTTATAAATTTCACAGTTGTGAATGACGCTATATACTACAGAAGTCGTATACCCAACTTACCAACTTTCGGTTCCTTATCTATTCGAACTCAGGCTTTTACTTACATCAAATTATACAAGTCACACATACATAGTCCGTCATTCACTCAATATTTAGGAATGTCACACTATGAATGCCTCTAGTGAATAAACCCATAAATGGATTCATGATCTATTTTTCTTTGGTCCAATCTAATGTATTATCAGTTCAGTCAGTTACATCTATGTCTCTATCTTTTAGAGTCATCCGCTCCGATGACCAAGATAAAGCATCTCCCCAATTGATATTGATAGACGACATATTATTCTTTCAATTGGTTTTCTCATTTCTGGTAGACGAATGACATGTTTAGATTCTTCTACTAATACAAGTTGTCTTTCTATATTATGATCAGACCATGTAATACTGCTTAGTATCAGTTTAAACATTTAGACAACCAATGAGCAATATCTACTTTCATTTTGCTTTGCGTGCAAAAACCGTATGAGGACAATAATATAAAGTATATTGATGTAATCAATGAATTTTTTTTATTAACCAACTTGTTCAAAACATTACAAGTGTACCTAGATGAAAATACTACACTTAGGGCACCAGAACCAACATTCATAACAAAACTACAAAAGACATTTAAAGTTTCAAAGGTTGTTTTATTCATATATAAATTTGGTTTGTTGGAACTCTTGGAAGAGCCCAATTATCACATCTGTAAAGAACATTTTCGTAATGTTCTTCTTGTTCATTGACAATGTTATTGGAGGTTTGGTTAGACTTTTAGGATTGATTGAAGGAAAACTTGCAAAAGAATTGGTTCTCTTAAAGAAAGGAAACATCTTTTTGTTTTTGTATTTCCTATAGGGGTTTCTACTATAAAAAATTTTAGATTACGAAAATTACCTGGAGGGATACTTTGTCCTTCACATGCATAACCCATACCTACCTGAACCGTGTATCAATACTTAACAAAATTAATAAAGACAGTTAAACCAAAACTCAAAAATATTGAAAACAAATTTGAAGATTTCTCAAACTTAGAATTACATTTTCTTCCTTGATTTTGATACTAAAATTTGAAAATATTATTTTTAATTGGTTTAATTTTTTAAACATGTTTGATAATCTAAAATAAACAATATGTTAGAATTTTTTCTATAAAAAGTGTGAAAATTATAAATACATAAGAGCTACTTATCATTTACTAAGGAATATTTTCAATTACTTCATTTTTATTTTATTTATTTTAATATTATATATTCTATAAAAACTTTACATTTAAAATTTAATTTTGTTTAGAATAAGGTAAAATGTTTAAAAATTAAGGATAAAATGTAGAATATATTTTTTTATAATTTAAAATCCATATTTATCAAACAATCTAATTATATAATTTTAAGTAACATATCAAACACTTTTATAACTTAAATTCATTACTTAAATTTTCAATACTTAAATTTTGAAAACTTATTTTTCAACATTTATTTTTTCAGTTTATCAAACAACAACTTAAAAATTCAAAATTATTGAATCCGTCAGGTTCGCTTAACTCGATTTGAGCTCGAATTCAAAAAAAATTAAAATTAGATTTTTTTCTTAAAATAAGGTAAAATGTTTACAAATTAAAGATAAAATGTATAATATATCTTTTTTTATAATTTAAAATTTATATTTATCAAACAATATAGTTATATTCAATAATTAATTTTAACTAATATATCAAATAGTTTTATAACTTAATTTTTCAACACTTATTTTTAATTTATCAAATAATATATTAAAAATTAAAATTATTTGAATTCATTAAAGTTTGCCTAACTTGAATTGAACTCAAACACAAAAATATACAAATCTAAAAGGACTCAAACTTGAAAATATTCAAACTCAAAAAAATTTAAGCTTTTAACTAAGAAAAATCCGAATCCGCTGAAAGAAAACTGAATCCAAAAAAAAAGGTGGGTGTGCGATGTCTAATATTATTAAAAGTTTGAAGTAGTGATTGAAAAGATTTGATAAAAGAAGGCAGCATTATATTTTCTCATAACTTCCACCTCCATTTTAAAGATAATTAAATGTGTATATATTTTGCCTAATCATCATTTGAAAAAATCAAATCAAAATTTAGAAATCCTAAAAAGGAGTTTGGTGGAGGTTGGTAATTAATTAAGAAACGGAAGTTATTTAAATAAATAAAAGAGAGAGAGAGAAATACGAGAGGACCTATTAAATGTAATATTAATATTAATAGCTTTATTAAATACCAAGGAGCTGCTGTTACGGCACCCATTCAGGCATTTCTTTTCAATTAATTCCCACTTTGCTTTTCCTTCGGTCAAAGCCCTTTTATTTTCGACTAAATATGTTCTTATTATATCAAATCAAATCTTTTTATAAACCCTAAATTACCCCCCTCAAATGGTTACAAAATGAGGGTGTATTTTGTCTTTCCCAAGTGAGATTGGGTTGTTTTCCTTCAAAAAAAAATTTCTCAACATCATCACCACAAGAAAAATATATATCATAATTAAGAGATATAATATTCAAATTTTAGATTTTATTATAATGAAGGAAATAATAATAGTAATAAATTCTAGTTTTATTTTTGGGTTTTAATCTTAAGCTTTCTTCCTTAATATCATTTCATTTTGCATTTTCCATTCTTTGTCTCTCATTCCTAAGGTAAGCTTTTCATTTTTAAAATTTATTTTGCTTATTTAAAAAAAAAAAAAACCTCTGCCCTCTGTTATTTCTTCACCTGGGATTTTCTATTCTCTATTCTTTATTCATTATTTAATTTATATAAAACCATTAATACTTTAATGGACAACATAAAAATATAAACATTTAATAAAGTAATGAAACAGTGCTTTTGATTTTATATTAGTATTTTGTACTCCATGAAGAAAGGAGCAACCAAAAGAGTCCTTTTTTTCTTTTCTTTTTTGTCCTTCGATTTGAAATTCAAGGTTAATATTTTAATGGGGTCTTTAAACAAAGGTGAGATTTTCCATTTTTCTTGGGTTTGAAGTTTTTTCTCTCTTTTATTTTTATTTTGTTGTTTGATGGAAGGGCACCATTGTATCAGTACAACTTTGGGAATTTCTAGCCTTTTTCTTTATTTTTGTTTTTAATTATGTTGTGGAACGATGAGGGGTGCAGCATTGTATTAGTACACCTTTTGGAGTTTCATTTTGTTCTAGATTGATGGAAGGGCGCCATTGTTCTGGGATTATAAGCCTTTTTCTTTCTTTCATTTTGTTCTCAACTGATGAAAGGTGCCCCACTGCATTAGTACACCTTTTCGGGTTGCTAAGTATTATTTTTCAGTTTTCTATGGAAGTTGTACCATTTTTACATTAGTACACTTTGGACTCTCAAATTTTATTTTATTATTTTGGTCTTGATGGGAGGGCACCTTTGTATTGTATTGTATCAGTAACCCATAGAACTAAATAATAGGTATTGTCAGATAAAAAGAAACTTCAAACTTGGTTGATTATGAATGACATTCATATTTATATTATTTTGTAATATATGTAGGTAGTATATCTGTTAAGTAACCATGAGATACGAGCGTATCTCTAGAATGTCAGGGGCAAATGTTATAGACTATCATAGCCCTGTAAACTCTAGGTTCTGAAAAGAAAAAAGAGAGAAGAAACATACTTTTATTTTAATTGGTTTCTTTGAGTTTTTATTGTTTAGTGATCTCAAAGGCCGTCTCCTTTTTAGTATGGAGAAAAGGCCTGAAACTTTTTGATGTTGTGTTATTTCTTTATTGCTGTTCATTCAATTTACTCTGAAAGTAAATTCATGACCCTGATAGCTATGTTCCAACTTTTGCTTTTCTTGGACTTTGAATATCTCCCTTGTTACTGGGAGTTATTACATCAATTGAGGTTGTTGACCTTATCAATAAGGTGCTGTGCTCTCCTACTTTTTTTGATTGTTATGTTTCAGTTCTGATATTGACATTGATATCCCTTGCTGAATTATTATTTAATGAGGTTTTCTGCTTGTGAGTACTCTGTTACTTGTTTACTTCTCTTTCAATATATTCCCTATCTTTGCCTTTTCTTTTTGCATTGTCTGCTTTTCTCTTCAGTCATCGGCTTTTCTTCTTGTTGTGCATGCTAGCCTTTGTTTTCTTTTGGTTTTGGCTTGGTAGGGTTTCTTTTACTCTGACTTCATTCTAGTTCAACAGTGTTGTTTGTCTTTGGATTTTTTTTTTTCTTCACTTGCATTTAAGTCTATAGAGCAGTAATAAAACGACAGCTAATGGTTGATATTGTTGGTGGTTTGAACAGTGAAGGGTTTGTCAAGGGTGGAATACTGAAAAACAAAAGGAATATAGTCAATGGCGTCAACTTCATTCGCCAAGCAGACTCTTGTGCCTATGAAGGAACCAGTGTCTAGCTATACTCCATATCCACCTCCTCTTGCAAGATATGAAGATGTTGTAACTAGTCCAAAGCTTTTCCTCGCCACTTTGGAGAAGCTCCATGCTACTATCAGAACAAAGTTTATGTAATTTTTCTTCTTGATGCTTTTTTTTCTTCTCTAAATTTACATATTAGTGTAGTTCCCGTTTTTCCCTGAGCAATATAGCTTGGTTTGATTTGGAGTAATATGGTAAAAAAATAGCCTTTCTATGTCCATATACGTGAACATCAGAACATGCATATGCTTACGTCTGATGTTACCATCTAGATCCCAGGCGCGTTTGTCTTGCGTTTATGCTATGGCCATTTTATATATTATGGTCATATCCCTATCCATGTATGTGTCAAACTGGTACTTGATGAAAAATGAGAGTTGGAGCGACTTAGTTCCGTTTTCATATTATTGATTGGGCTAATATAACGGTGTTAGGAATAAGACCCTCAAGTATCATCCAGGATTTAGTTTTCAAATTATATTGTTTCATAGGCTGCTTTCTTTGTTTAGTATTTACGAACAGTGGTGTATATTTTCTGGTTAAAGACAGTGAATGGAAAAAATCTATAATGTTATGTTGATGCTTGGGAAGTTCTTAGGTGGGCAGTTGAGTAATAATTATGGCAATAAAAAGAGTTTAGTTGAATACAGGCATATCCTAGATTTTATTTATTGGTCATTCTTTCTTGGATGCTTCTTTATGATGTCAAATTATGATTAAATCTTCTATTCTGAAGGTCCTGAGTTTGTCAAGTTTTTGGAAATCTCAAGTAGGCAAGGGGGTAGTTGATATATAACCATGACTTATCATTTTATTCTATGTCATGATTTTATGTTTATCATGCTTATCTGCTCACTCGAAAACTATGGTACGGTCTAGCAACATATTATCTTGTTTTTGGAGATCTAAAGTAGGCAGGGTGTAGACTGGAGTTGATACATAACCATGATTGCCTCATTTTCTTCCATATCATGAATTTATGTTAATTATTCTTATCTGCTCACTTGAAAACTATGATACATCTAGCAACATATCATTTTGTTTTGGTTGTAGAAACAGGGTGATACTTGCTATATTCTTTGAATTGCAATTTCATCTTCTGCTGTTTTTGTGTATCATGTTTTGTGTACCATGTTTGCCTTTTGAGACCTAGCTGCTGGAATTACCTCCTTTTACCATATTTCCAATAATTGTATTTGTCAACCTAAATTTTTAATAATTTCTTTGCCTTCTTGACTTTGATGTAGGATCCCCATCATAGGAGGAAAGGAGTTAGATTTGCACAAACTTTTCGTGGAGGTAACATCGCGTGGTGGAATTGAGAAGGTAATATTAAACTATGTACTCCTAGTTGTCTGAGCTTCTACTCCTATCAATTAACGTCATTGGAAGCCTCATTGTGGTTAATGAATTTCATTTATGTTCAATGTGGCCGTCTGAATTATTCTTGTTTCCATTCATACATGAGACTCTTTCATAAAGCTTGTGGACTTACATTATTCTGTTTATGAAATGATGACCTTTGAAGATGACAGCAGAAATTAAAGATTTGTCTATAGGTATCTCTTATTTTTATGTCTTCAAATGCAAAAGTGAGTGCCACAAATGTCTATGAATTCTGCAATCTTCCTTGAGAAACATTAGGGATTTGAGCAGCACTAGGAACTAGAAATTGATCTCTCGAGGGCTCAATAACATTGCGGAGATTGCATATTGGTGTTGGTTACTTCAATTATTATCGAACCATGTTTGACTTAAAAAACGAACTATGTAGTTTGATGCTACTGCTTCACATCCAGTTCAAACTAGGTGGCCCTATTGATTTCTGCTAACTTAGACTTGGGGATGAGCTATGTACACTAATATTCAAATAATCATGTTTTAAACGGATCTTGTAGATTGTAAGAGAGCGGAGATGGAAGGAAGTGACTGCTGTTTTCAACTTCCCCTCCACTGCTACAAATGCATCTTTTGTGCTGCGAAAGTACTATGTTTCTCTGCTTCATCACTATGAACAAATCTACTTCTTTAAAGCCCGCGGTTGGATCCCTGTTCCTTCTGGTATGCAAGTTGAGGACTCAAACTCTTCTTTGAATAAATATCAGTGCATTGCATCTAATGGTAAAGGACAATTCATATATGCAGATCCTCTTCGAAACCAACTACTACCGCAGACCCCCACTCAAGGTGCACTGCGGCCAGCCACAGATATTCATTCAGCTGCTGTCCAGCAGCCAAGAGTAAATATTACCGAGTCGCCTGCAGGTGCCTTAAAACTTTTCTATGATGAATGAAACTGTCTTTATGCTTTCACCTGTTAAGTTGTCAGTCATTCTCCTTGATCTCCCCCTCTTCCATTTTCGCCTGCAAACCATCCTAAACCTCTATAGCTTAACTTGGTTTGAATCTCAGTTACCGACTTTCTAAAGTTTCACGAGTTTGGTCAATTATAGTCGTGTGTTTTTGTTGATACTGCAGTAAGGCCAACATCGACAGCAGGCACTCCTGTGGTTGGGGTCATTGATGGGAAATTTGAGAGTGGCTATCTTGTTACTGTCACCATTGGCTCAGAGAAGTTAAAAGGTGTCCTCTACCAGGCTCCTCAGGGTGCAGCACCCCAAGTGCCACATCAGTGTGGTGTATTTGCTGGCAAGAGTGACAGCGCTCATGCTTCATCAGGGGTGCAACGTCGGAGGCGCCGGAAGAAATCTGAAATAAAACGGAGGGATCCTGCTCATCCAAAACCTAACAGGAGTGGGTATAATTTCTTTTTTGCTGAGCAACACGCAAGGCTGAAACCACTTCACCCTGGAAAGGACAGAGAGATTAGTAGAATGATTGGTGAATTATGGAACAACTTAACTGAATCAGAAAAACAGTAAGAGCCGTAAATTATTCCGTAATTCATTAACTGAACATGTTTTATAACTATTTTCTCTTTTATAGTATGTTCTTAAGTTTTTACTTCTTGGACTTTTGTCATTGCTCAGGTCTATCAGGACAAAGCGCTCAAAGACAAAGAAAGATATAGGATTGAGATGGAGGATTACAGGGAAAGATTAAGGACAGGTCAAATTATCAGTGATGCAGTGCCTCTACAGCAACGACTTCCGGAACCGGATGTAGAAATGTCAGAAGCAAATATGAGGCTTGATGGAGCTGAAGGTGGCGATTCTCAAACACTGGAACATGATAGCAGCTCCGGTGGAAGTGATTCCGAAGATGATAAAACTGCAGATAAGGATTTAGATATGGAAGAATCTCCGGTTGTAGGGGTAGGCGGTGAATCTATGAATGAAGATGTGGAGATTTCTGGTGAGCTAATGATTGAAAAGTTCAGCATTGAGGGTGAAGAAAACTTGGGGAATGCCTTGTCAGAGGCAAACAAAGAACCAATGCATAGTGAAGAACACTAAAAAATCTGCTAGGGTTAACATAAACATCCCGGCCGTGAAGTAAGTTTTTATTTAGTTGCTTCCTTTTGATCTGTAAAAAGTTAGTTTTACTGTTAGCGGAAGGTTTTGTTTCCTAGGATGGGATGGAGGCAAGATTTTTTTTTACTGGCTTGGGTAAGTGTTGTGGTGGAGAAATCCCAACAGGTGCAAAAAAACAATCTCCCAACTAGCTTATTGTGTCAATGGAGGGCTCATTTGTAGACTGTAGTTGACAACAAAGTGTAGAAATGCATGAAGAGAAAAGTTCTTTTTAATGCGTAGATATATGAATTTCATTCGTGCCCTTGGATTTGCTTGATTTTGATACAATTGTTGAGCAGACTAAACCATTTCATTCGTGCCCTTGGATTTGCTTGATTTTGATACAATTGTTGAGCAGACTAAACCAATCTAAGATTTTCATACTACTCTGTATAAGGGTATCCGACATGAGTATGTTCAATTTTTTTCTTAAGATCTATTTGGAGGATCCTTGGTCATGTCTATCCAAGTTTGAATATGCATGTTTAGGAATTAACATGAATGCATGACTTGCTGGATTCTGTCAGCTTCTTACACCAAAATATCTCTATTCCAAAGAGTAGAAAAACTCAACAGAAGTTTAAAGTCTAATATATGATTCTCCCACAATGTAAAAAAGTTGTACAATCTAATTGTAAGTACCTAATTTTGCCCAGCCTTTGAAATAAACCAGAAAATAAAAAATATATCCTTAAACTATCGATTTGTACAGTTTTTTTTTACAAAAACCTAAATACAAGCCCAATACTCGTGGCCCAATTCCTAAACCCATCAGCCAAAACACTTAAACCTGACCCAATAGCCTAACTACCCAGAATCCAGACTAGGCCCAAAACGTTTCAGCTCAATACCAGACATTTTCGACCTGAGGTCAGAAACCCTAAGCGCCGCTCTTCCACCAACAGAACCCCAACCTCGCGCCTCCAGTACGCAAGTGCGGAAGCCCGATCGTCACGCTGCAACACCAACGCACATCAGCCCTTGGTCACTCCTCAATCCACGCCCGAATGGTGCCCCATCACCGCCGTGTTTTCGTCACCTGCACAAAGAGGAAAGAATCGCAACAGAAATGGCAAAATATGGTAACCAATCTTTTATTTCCTTTTCACTTTTTATTTTTGAGGCTATATAAACCTCACAAAAACATGTAAATGGCGGGAAGGGACACAGAAAAATAGGAAGATAAGCAGAGAAATAGATACAGACAAATATTTAAAAAAATAGAAATAAAAAACACCCAACAGAAGGTGATTTTCGATTTCGTATTCGCGTTGTTCTTCTTATCTCTATTTTCTTTTTCGATTCTCGCAAGCAAGAATAAAATAGAAAGGATTTTACCTTTCGATCGGTGTTAAAAACAAGGGTGTTTGGGCTTCCGACCGTCGTCGGAGGAGGTGCGTGTGATGGTGTGCACGGTGGCGCGTCAGGTCGGAGTCCAGGCCAAAGGCCAATGGACTGAGAGGATTTCAAAAGGGTTTTCGAGCTTTTTTTTAAACGATTTAAAATGATTTAAAAAAAACAAAACTCAGCTTTTATAAAACTACCATGCGACGCCATTTTAAGAATGGCTATTAACTCTCAAAACGACGTCGTTTTAAGTTCTGTGACCCACGCGTTGACCCGACCCAGGGAGGATCTGCGTGTTTTCTCTTTAATGGTGTAATTTCCATTTCAGCCCTTCCGCAATTTTAATTAATTTTAATTTATCCCAATTCATATTTTTATTTATTTTAAATTTAGCCCTAAAGTTTTGTTTTGGTTCCAATTTAGTCTATCGGTCCATTTTAATGGTAAAATCGAAACGACACCGTTTTGTAAAAAGGTTTAATTTCCACTTTAACCCCTGTGTTTTAATGCGCATTTTAATTCAATCCTTTTAATCTGTTTAATTATTGTTTAACCCTATTTCTTTATTTATTTTTAATTTACTTAATTTATTTTATTTTAAATTATTTTAATTGTTTTATCATGTTTTATATTATTTTATTAATTTACTAATAGTTTATATATATATATATATATATATATATATATATATTATTTTATATTATTTTATATATATATATTTTAATTATATATATTATTTTACTTAGTTTAATAATTTTTATATTATTATATATATTACTTATTATATTATGTTTTTTTAATTTATATATTATATAGTATTATATATATTTTTAATTTTGTTTTGTATAAAGTCTATTATAATATATAACCTATTTTATTTATATAATTTTTATGATTAATATATTATGTATATAAATATCTTTTAAAATTATTATACATATTATTTGCTATTTTTTATGTATAATCTTTATATATTATTAGTTATTTTATATTATTTATTATGTATTATGATTATTATTAAGTATCTTTATATTTGTTTAATTTTACTTTAACTTTTTTATATTATTCATTGATTATTTATTATTAATATAATTTGCAATTAGGTTGAATTGATATGTATGTTATAATGTATTATTCTATGTCTTACTCATACCATTTTTTATTATAAAAATAGTTTTAAATCAAAGATTTTCAAAATATGGTGATATGTGATATTTAGGAAATTTCGAGAAGAATTTTGCCCTAACTTATTGGGTTCGATTTTTTCTCGTGAAACTTTAGGTATCACATATCCCCTTTTTTTATATTTAAGAAAAAAGTTGAGATTTACCAATTTCAAATAAAAAAACCTATTCTCGGGAATTCAAAGCATTTTGCCCTAACTTATTGGATTCGACGTCTTGCATCTTGAGGTAGGGACGAGCTTAATTTCAAAGTCATGAGATACTTTACCTTAACTTATTGGGTAAAGTACTTTATTTCTTTGTATCACATATCCCCCTTTTTTTTATATTTAAGAAAAAAGTTGAGATTTACCAATTTCAAATCAAAAACCTTTTCTCGGAAATTCAAAGCATTTTGCCCTAACTTTTTGAGTTCGACGTCTTGCATCTTGAGGTAGGAATTTTCTAAAATAAAGACGAGCTTAATTTCAAAGTCATGAGATACTTTACCTTAACTTATTGGGTAAAGTACTTTATTTCTTTGTAATAAGTAAGTCTTGATTTTCTTTCTAATAAAAGGACCATTTCTTTTAACTTTCTTTATTTTCAACATTCGGACATAATTTTATCGATTAGGTACCAATTTTTGGGCGTTATGAGGGTGTTAACCCTTCCTCATACGTAACTGACTCCCGAACCTATTTTCTTGTTTTCGCGGACCAAAATCAAATGTTTTAAAATAAAACGTTTTTACAAGGTGATCCAATCACACCTAAGTAAAAAAGATTGGTGCCGACTCCCATTTTTGTTTTTTAAAGTCGATCCCCATTTTTCAAAACCCAATCTTTAAAATGGTTTCGACAGCTTGGTGACTCCAATGGGACACAAGAGAGTCAGGCCGTAAAATTGATAATTTCATGTCCTTTTGTTTGAATTTAAAATTCTGATTTTAAAAAATATGATCCTTTTATTGCATTTGGTTTTAAATATATTGCTTTGCATTGCACTGCATGATCGTCGTGGTCACACCCTTAAGTGGGAGTGAGAAGCTACTCCTTCGTGAGATTTTCACCTCCGTGCAGGATAGTGAATCACTTTCGAGGTACATCCGTACCTATGTCTTCGTGAGGTTTTCACCTCCGTGCAGCCATAAGGAAATGTATTCCCCTAAACCGAACTCGGTCCATATGAGCCTATAATGGGTGAGGATCGATGAATCTGCTGGTTTGGGTACCTCAACTTTAGAGCTAACCGCATATAGTGAACCCTAAGGTCCTACCCTAGGTAGAACCATGTCAAACCCTAGTGGTCACCCTGATAGGTTCAATGTTATTTTTTCCTGTGCTAACAGGTTTTCTTTTTGTTTTGATTGCATTGCATTCACATCATAGAAAAGAGGTGTTGATTTCAAGTTCGATTACTAAATAGAAAAGTTGGTCATAAGAAAATGGATTTTTTGATAAAGTGGATTATAATACGGTTGCCTGAATATAGTCCAAGTGAATACAATGAGAGAAGACTGATAGTCCGTGAAGGAATACAAGACATTATCACCTAAGGATTCAAGTTAACAAGACTATTCGAAGATTACCACGGCTCGACATTCTTGAAGAAGCTAACAAGTGAACATGCGTCGCAGTTCAGATCAAGCAAAAGGAGCTAGAGGGGCATCTATTAGAAGTTTGCAAGACTTGACTTTTGCAAAGAAATGGTTCATGTTTTCACTTGGACTATGAGGACAAGGCCGTGTATGTGATCCGTTTTGTGTAAAGAAATTTATTTTCTAGTAAAGTTTTTCTAATGTAACTGAATTCAAGATCAACGTCTTTCTTTCTTTGCATTCATGCATTTACATTACATTGCATGCATCATTTGCATTAGACTTTTACAAGAGGATTCTAATTAGGTAAAAATGTTTCAGTTAACCTGGAAAACATGGAACAAAGATTGGAAAGAATAGAGCAAATGCAAATACAGATGCAGGGGCAATTGACTGAAATTCAACAAGAAATGCAAAAATTTCAAAGAAATATCATAGGCCATCTAACCGGAGGACTTGGAAAAAGGAGTAGCTCAGTGGACAATAGTGAAGATGATGAAGAAGTTGTTTACTCTCCAATGGGTGTTAACTCGAGCAAGGATCAAGCCAAATTGATTGTTCTGGTAGAAACGAGAGAAAGAGGAGAAAGGACCTCAAAAGCTTTGAAGAAGAAGGAAAAGAAAATGAATCATTCGGAACCAATTGCAATGAACCAGCCAAGGACGGTAACTACCAATGATCAGGTTTCTCCAAAGCAAAACTCTGAAAAGCTCCAATTTACACCAATCCTGATGACGTATAAGGAGCTATATCAAAGTTTATTTGACGTGCATGTGGTGTCTCCATATTATCTTCAGCCGTTACAACCCCCATATCCTAAATGCTATGATTCCAACGCTCAATGTGAATACCATGCAGGAGTAACGGGGCATTCAATAGAAAATTGCACTGCCTTCAAAAAAGTAGTTGAGAGACTTCTTAAGATGGGAGTTGTCAAGATTGATGATACACCCATTATGGAGAACCCATAACCCAATCATGGAGACAAGAAAGTTGTGATCCCTTGAAGAAATAGAAAGTAAAGAGAGAATTGAGAATGAAGTTTCCAAGCCCTTATGTACTTGGGAATGTTTTGAATAAATGGGATTATGGAAGAGATCTCTATATTTTTAGAATGGATTTAGAGTAATATTCAAAACATACTTGTTGCCTTAAGCCTAGAGGCAATAAGAATTCTTTTGTGAAATAGGCTCATGTCCGAAATTTATATTTCAATGAAATGCATCTTTTTTTTTATACATATTCTTTTATTCTTTACATTTCATACTATACATCCTTTTGTTTTTTAAAAAATATTATTTCATTCTTTATTCATGACTATACCAATAATCATCCTTAGAATCATTTATTCTTTGGATTCGTTCGCCTTCGTACCTAGGTATCCAGATATCAACGTCATGAACGACATTGTTATTGACTCCCTTTTTGAACAAGATATGGGTCTAGGAGATTTCAGGATTTTAAAGATGACAGAGATTGTAACCTACCTTCTGATTTGTTAAAGATGGTAGAACAAGATGAAAAAAGAGACCTTACTCTACAAAGGGTTATTGGATATTATGAGCCTAGGGAAAAGGGGAAGACTGAAACCTAGCTCACCATAAAAATAAGGCAAGACATTATTGAGTTATCCAAAGATGTTTTTGCACAATCATATCAGGACATGCCTAGGCTACTAAGACGCAAGCTAAACAAGAGGATGGGGCACTGTTGGTCTACCATGGAAGGGATTGCATCAGTCATACCACAAATACTGAAGTGAAGAAGACAAGATTTATGTAACTCTTCTATTTTCTTCACAAACTTTTATATATGTGGGCATGGATGTGATGGGTCCAATCATGTCAAAAGCTTTAAGTTGTCATCAATTTATCGTCATGGTCATCGTCTACTTCACTAAGAGAGTGGAAGTAGCTTCATATGCCAATATTGCAAAGTCGATAGTCATCAAATTCAAAAAAAAAAAAAAAAAAAAGGAGGATCAGATGCCAACACATAATGCATAACTGTACAAAGTCAAATTTTACAGTTTGTCCAAAGATCAAGCAGTATATCACAGTGCAACAAAAGTTGCCAAAAAATGAAGAAGAAGAAATGAAAGGTGGCTAAGACTTGTAAAGATTGGTATAAGAAGCTATCACTACTCTCTATGATTATCAAATGTTGGCTAGGACCTTTGTTGGGGCAACACATTTCTCATCAGAATAGAAATAATTTTGCCAATTGAATCTAATTGAAGAAAAGTTTAAAAGCTATTTGTCACAACCAGATGATGCGAGCTTACATTAAAGAAGTTCATCTTAGGGGATTCCACGAAGGACCTAATGTCGAAAAGGACCTTTCTTCTATAAAACGATTTTAGAGAAAAGTATATGCCAAAATGGGAAGGCCTTATGTAAAGGCCTATTTTGGAGGAGCATTGATATTGACCGAGACGAATGGCGAAGACTTGCCCAATCCGGCAAATTCAGGTTCAGTCAAGAAGGATTTTACTTGAAAAGGGAAGGGTTAAGGTGAAAACCCGCAAAGGGCGCCTTGAGCTCAAACTCATAAAAAAAACAAAAAAAAAAAAGAAGAAGAAAAAAGAGAGGCCAAGGTGAAAACCCACAAAAGGCGCTTTGAGACCAAAGGGGCTTTGAGTTGAAAACCCAAAAAAGGCGGCTCAAATTTTGACCAAAAGCGGGGCACACAATAGTCTTGCTACATTTGAATTAACAATGAAGAAGTATGTTACATCTTGGGGCATTGACAGAGTATTCCAGATCCTCTAAAACACATATTGAGTTTAAAATGGTCCTCAAGAAGTGGGAACAAAGAAGCTCAGGCTGCGATATCTGGGGCACCTAGCTTCTATCCTACCTATTTTTGAATTCCTTATCTCTGATTGCTTTATTCTTTTTGAGATACACTCAAATCAATTTTCTTTTATTGCCTGGGTTATCTTTGATTAAATTATTTTTCTGAGATATGTTCTTGAATAATTTCCTTCTCGTCCATTTTTGTGTTCTTTTTCAAGCATTTATATTGAAATAACGATTAATGGACTAATAACACTTTCATAAAAGGAGTTTCGCATATTACTCTAGAAGCTTCTGAATAATATGAGGAATTTGAAACATGACTATTGTTCAGAACTCACCAAGCCTAAGGGCTGGAAACATTGGAAAATGATTATCTCTTTAAGTTCTCATTGGATAAGACAATTTCGTTGGTGATACCATATCGGCAAATGACGAACAAGGTCAATCTAAGTGTAAAAAGGGGATCATTTTTGGGATATCCTGCATCCATTCAGACACATTCATCTGGTCATTACACCCAAGGAATGGTGTAACAAATTGAAAGTGATACAAGTTCTGTACCTTTGAGTGGTAATAGAAATATGAAAGAAACCAAATGTCATTCCCCTGAAGTTGCAAGGGCTAACTCTGGAATTATAGCGAGCCAAGCTTGCTGAGCTGAATGATGGTTTCTTTGAGTTTTCTGTCCAAGATACCAGCTGAACGAGAATGCATGGTAGCGCATCAGTGATAGAACCTTGAGGAAATATGAACAATGACAACCCATTGAGATTATTCTCTCATTTCAAATTAGGTGCATTTGATTCATGCCGATCATTGTGTCCATATCGTTGTATAAAAAAAATTCATGACATCCTGTATTCATGCAAATGTCATCCCTAATATCATTTAGTTAGGAGCATCGGATTCATTCCAATCATGCATCCTAATCATCATTCTTATGACATTCTGCATTCATGAAAAAGTCATCCATAATACATTTAGGTTTACAGGATATGTCCCTCAGAGGACGATATAGCAAGTCGAGAAGTTCAGATTTTGTTCCCTAGAGATGTTAGTGGAGTAAACTGAAGATTGAAGTCTTCCTGAGGAAGCAAACCAAAAGTTCATATTTTGTTCCCTTGAGATGGTAGTGGAGCAAACTGAAGATTAAAGTCTTCCTGAGGAAGCAAACCAAAAGTTTAGATTTTGTTCCCTAGAGATGTTAGTGGAGCAAACTGAAGATTGAAGTCTTCCTGAGGAAGCAAACCAAAAGTTCAGATTTTGTTCCCTTGAGATGGTAGTGGAGCAAACTAAAGATTGAAGTCTTCTTGAGGAAGCAAACCAAAAGTTCAGATTTTGTTCCCTAGAGATGTTAGTGGAGCAGACTGAAGATTGAAGTCTTCCTGAAGATAATAAGGAAGCAAACCAAAAGGTTCAGATTTTGTTCCCTAGAGATGTTAGTGGAGTAGACTGAAGATTGAAGTCTTCCTGAAGATAATAAGGAAGCAAACCAAAAGGTTCAGATTTTGTTCCCTAGAGATGTTAGTGGAGCAAACTGAAATTAAAGTCTTCCTGAAGATAATAAGGAAGCAAATCAAAAGGTTTAGATTTTGTTCCCTAGAGATGTTAGTGGAGCAAACTGAAGATTGAAGTCTTCCTGAAGAAGCAAACCAAAAGTTCAGATTTTGTTCCCTAGAGATGTTAGTGGAGCAGATTGAAGATTAAAGTCTTCCTGAAGATAATAAGGAAGCAAACCAAAAGGTTCGATTTTGTTTCCTAGAGATGTTAATGGAGTAAACTGAAGATTGAAGTCTTCCTGAAAATAACAACAGGAAGCATATCAAAAGCGTTTTCAAACCTATCTCCCTGACCAGTAGTGGAATAAGTCAAAATTTTAGATCTTGTCACCCTAAATAGTAGGGAACCAAGATCGAACGGTAAATCTTGTCGCCCTAAGTAGTAGAGGACCAAGATCGAATGGCAAATCTTGTCTCCCTAAGCAGTAGTGGAATAGATTTAAGCCGCCAGTCCTATCTCCCTGACCAGCAGTGGAATAGGTCAAAAATTGTATATCTTGTCGCCCTAAGCAGTAGAAGACCAAGATCGAATGGCAAATCTTGTCTCCCTAAGCAGTAGTGGAACAGATTTAAACCACCAGTCCTATCTTCCTGACCAGCAGTGGAATAGGTCAAAAATTGTAGATCTTGTCGCCCTAAGCAGTAGAGGACCAAGAACGAATGGCAAATCTTGTCTCCCTAAGCAGTAGTGGAACAGATTTAAGCCACCAATCCTATCTCCCTGACCAGCAGTGGAATATGTCAAAAAATTGTAGATCTTGTCGCCCTAAGCAGTGGAGGACCAAGATCGAACAACAAATCTTGTCTCCCTAAGCAGTAGTGGAATAGATTTAAGTCACCAGCCCTATCTCCCTGGCTAGCAGTGGAATAGGTCAAAAATTGTAGATCTTGTCACCCTAAGCAGTAGGGAACCAAGATCGAATGACAAATCTTGTCTCCCTAAACAGTAGTGGAACAGATTTAAGCCACCAGCCCTATCTCCCTGACCAGCAGTGGAATAGGCCAAAGATTGTAGATCTTGTCACCCCAAGCAGTAGTGGATCAAGATCGAATGACAAATCTTGTCTCCTTAAGTAGTAGTGGAACAAATTTAACCACCAGTCTGGCATCCTTGAGTTTGCAGCGGAACAGACCGAAGATACCAATCTGGCATTCCTGAGCTTTGTAGGAAACAGATTGAAAATGACAGATTTGACATTTCCCGAGATACAAGGAAGTAGATCGAAGACATCAGTATGGTGATCCCTGAGTTTGCAGGGATCAGATTGAAAATAGCAGATCTTTTTCCCCGAGTTTGCAGTGGCGCAGATCAAAAGATAGTGGATACTGCTTTCATGAAGTTGAAGCTATCAAATTTACTGAAATCAAGATAAAGTTCCAATACCCCTGAAGATGCAGTTCGGATTGGAAGCCATTTGAAGAGGATGAGGATCAAGAAGTTGAAGTTCGGCCAAGACCGGGCAAACTTGGTCCTTTTATAGTCTTTGCTCTATTCTCGTTACACAACAATGAGCAAAGAGGGGCAGCTGTAAGTATCTAATTTTGCCCAGCCTTTCAAATAAATAAGAAAATAAAAAATATATCCTTAAACAATCGATTTACAGCTTTTTTTTACAAAAACCCAAATACAAGCCCAATACCCATGGCCTAATTCCTAAACCCATCAGCCAAAACACTTAAACCTGACCCAATACCCTAACTACCCAGAACCCAGACTAGGCCCAAAACATTTCAGCTCAATACCAGACATTTTCGACCTAGGGTTTCCTCAGAAACCCTAGGCGCCACTCTTCCACCAACAGAACCCCAACCTCACGCCTTCAGTACACAAGTGCGGAAGCCCGATCGTCATGCCGCAACACCAGCGCACATCAGCCCTTGGTCACTCCTCAATCCACGCCCGAATGGTGCCCCATCACCGCCGTGTTTTCGTCACCTGCACAAAGAGGAAAGAATCGCAACAGAAATGACAAAATATGGCAACCAATCTTTTATTTCCTTTTTCACTTTTTATTTTTGAGGCTATATAAACCTCACAAAAACATGTAAATTGGGGGAAGGGACACACAGAAAAATAGGAAGATAAGAAGAGAAATAGATACAGACAAATATTCAAAAAAATAGAAATAAAAAACACCTAACAGAAGGTGATTTTCGATTTCGTATTCACGTTGTTCTTCTTATCTCTATTTTCTTTTTCGATTCCTGCAAACAGTAATAAAATAGAAAGGATTTTACCTTTCGATCGGTGTTAAAAACAGGGGTGTTTGGGCTTCCGCGTCGTCGGAGGAGGCGCGTGTGATGGTGTGCACGGTGGCGCGTCAGGTCGGAGTCCAGGCCAAAGGCCAATGGACTGAGAGGATTTCAAAAGGGTTTTGGAGTTTTTTTTTAAACGGTTTAAAATGATTTAAAAAAAAACAAAACTCAGCTTTTATAAAACCACCATGCGACGCCATTTTAAGAATGGCTATTAACTCTCAAAACGACATCGTTTTAAGCTCTGTGACCACGCGTTGACCCGACCCAGGGAGGATCCGCGTGTTTTCTCTTTAATGGTGTAATTTCCATTTCAGTCCTTCCGTAATTTTAATTTAGCCCAATTCACATTTTTATTTATTTTAAATTTAGCCCTAAAGTTTTGTTTTGGTTCCAATTTAGTCCCTCGGTCCGTTTTAATGGTAAAATAGGAACGACACCGTTTTGTAAAAAGGTTTAATTTCCACATTAACCCCTGTGTTTTAATGCGCATTTTAGTTCAGTCCTTTTAATCTGTTTAATTATTGTTTAACCCCTATTTCTTTATTTATTTTTTAATTTACTTAATTTATTTTATTTTAAATTATTTTAATTGTTTTATCATGTTTTATATTATTTTTATTAATTTACTAATAGTTTATATATATATATATATATATGTATTATTATATATATATATATTTAACTATTATATATTATTTTGCTTAGTTTAATAATTTTTATATTATTATATATATTACTTATTATATTATTTTTTTAATTTATATATTATATAGTATTATATATTTTTTAATTTTGTTTTGTATAAAGTCTATTATAATATATAACCTATTTTATTTATATAATTTTTATGATTAATATATTATGTATATAAATGTCTTTTAAAATTATTATACATATTATTTGCTATTTTTTTATGTATAATCTTTATATATTATTATTAGTTATTTTATATTATTTATTATGTATTATGATTATTATTAAGTATCTTTATATTTGTTTAATATTACTTTAACTTTTTTATATTATTCATTGATTATTTATTATTAATATAATTTGCAATTAGGTTGAATTGATATGTATGTTATAATGTATTATTCTATGTCTTACTCATACCATTTTTTTATTATAAAAATAGTTTTTAAATCAAAGGATTTTCAAAATATGGTGATATGTGATATTTGGGGAATTTCGAGAAGAATTTTGTCCTAACTTATTGGGTTCGATTTTTTCTCGTGAAACTTTAGGTATCATATATCCCTTTTTTTTATATTTAAGAAAAAAGTTGAGATTTACCAATTTCAAATAAAAAACCTATTCTCGAATTCAAAGCGTTTTGCCCTAACTTATTGGGTTCGACGTCTTGCATCTTGAGGTAGGAATTTTCTAAAATAAAGACGAGCTTAATTTCAAAGTCATGAGGTGCTATACCTTAACTTATTGGGTAAAATACTTTATTTCTTTGTAATAATAAAATCTTAATTTTCTTTCTAATAAAAGAACCATATCTTCTAACTTTCTTTATTTTCAACATTCGGACATGATTTTATCAATTAGATACTAATTTTTGGGCGTTATGAGGGTGCTAGCCCTTCCTCATACGTAACCGACTCCCGAACCTATTTTCTTGTTTTCGCGGACCAAAATCAAATGTTTTAAAATAAAACGTTTTACAAGGTGATCCAATCACACCTAAGTAAAAAAGATTCGTGGCGACTCCCGTTTTTGTTTTTTAAAGTCGATCCCCATTTTTCAAAACCCGATCTTTAAAATGGTTTCGACACTAATAACATTAATTGCATAATTGATCATAATGAGAACTAAACCTAAAAGAAAGTAAAATGAAAAAAAAAAAAAAAAAAGGAAATGAACCAAAATAAGTGGCCTATTCTGTTCTGTTGGATAAAAAAAAGTTCGATTAAATATGTGAGCATGTGGTAGTAAAAGATGATACAAATATGCTAGGACAAAGATGAATAATATAAGAATATGTCAGGAGTCAGAGACCGAAAGAGCATCCCAGATCATATCCATGTCCAAGGAAGGCATTCTACTTAACTGTACAGCATCTACATCTGATGATACACTCTCCTGAGTTTTCTTACTAATCTCATTCACTTCAGATCCTGCCTTGTTCTTGACCTCAAATTGCCACTCTCTTTTCTCAGTGTTCTGATTTAAATCTTGGACTTTTGCCGATGTCAACGATGGATCATTGGACTTCTTGTTGCCAGCAATGCCTTCTGAAATTGCTTGCAACTTGGCTTCAAGAAGTGCAGCAGTGTTCCCATTCAAAGAATTGGCCTTGAGTTGATGCTTAAGATCTGGAAAATTCAAATGTGCGTATTCTCCACGCAGCATGTATGCTGCTGTATCATATGCCATTGCCGCTTCTTCTGCAGTGTCGAAAGTCCCTAACCAAACCCTTGTCCGATTTCTCGGCAGCCGTATCTCGGCAACCCATTTTCCCCAATGTCTTTGCCTTACCCCTCTGAACAGCTTTCCAGGGGATGATGAACCCTTTTGATGCTGGTTCTGCAACCTGCGTCCAGTGTACTTCATAGGTTGAGTCTTGGTAGTGCTAAGCCAGTAGTCACTAAAACCTTTGGATTGATAACTTGTCAAACTCTGGTTCATTCTAAGCCATTCATCCCCTATTTGAGACTGAACCTGACCAAGTTGAGGCATTTGGAATGAAGGGTTTTGACACAAGGTCGATCCAGGTTCACCCTTTTTCCCCATGGAACCAATGGCTCGTCTGCTCGGATCTAACATGCCAGGTTCCTGCAGAAACAAGGTTAAGTTGGGGAATTTCGATGTTGTAGAGGGAGAAGGTGGTTCAGAAACTTGTGCTTGGTTTAGTTTCGGAAAAGTCTCCAAGAAGTTCAATGGCATAAAACCATCCTTGACCTCAGAAACAAGACCACCATGAGGGGGGACAGAACTGAACCCTGAAACAAACAAGCTGGAATGATGTTCATTCAAAATATCTTGTCTGAGAATTCCAGGGATGTTTTTTAACAAATTGGCTCCTAGAGACTCCTCAGGTGAAGAACTGGAATTGAGCCTATCAGGTGAAGGAGATGATGATGATGATGAAGGTGGTGACTTGCTTAAAGCGCCCCAAATGATAGGACCTGTTGGCGTGCCATAAATATAAGAAGGCCACTCCTTGTTCATCAAAGTTTCTGTTTTGGGATTCTCCACGCTCATAATTTTTGGCCGAAAACAGAACAAAATTTAGGAGATGTATATAGAAATGATGCAACTGAAAGTACAATACTTTATATATTAAGCTTCTGATAAAGCCTTACTATAATAATAATAAATTAAGGGAACCTACTTTATCTATATATATACTGGTATATTAAAATTTTAGCCTTTCAATAGAAACAATTGCTTTTCTTTCAATTGAAACAGTTGTTTGCCACGTGCAAGCAATTATCTTTCTTTTCTTTCTTTTCTTATTTGATGAAGGGAGAAGAAAACAGAAAGAAAGAATGGGAAAGATAAACTATCAAGTATTTGAAAATAAACCAATCAAAAACTTGCAGATGAGTTTTTCATTTGTTAACTGCAAAAGTGATGTAGGGTTCTTAGGCAGGTGAATATTGTCACTGTTAAGAACATCAAAACTCCTTTACTTCCATCCATGGCATTCTTGTTTAGACAATGGCCATGTGCTTTTCTCAAACACTCACATGACTGCTTCCTTCCCTTTTACTTTCTAACCGTAATTTTAAATGATAGTTACACTTTACGAGATTTAAATTTCAATTACATCTATGCTTTCAATCTTACCGTAATTTCAGATGTAATAAATCCTATCATGCTCCATGTCATCAACAACGAAGAAACTTTAAATTTAGACCTCCTCATGTACAATGCAAAATTTTAGATTTGGGTTGGACACGGCTCAAAAAATAGGTTTAGAATTTTACCTAAATTTGATTTAAATAAAAAAATATTAAACTCGAACTCGATTCGACTTGACCGTTTATCTTTTTATATAAAAGTAAATTTAAAAAATATAATATATCAAATACATTAAAAATATTAAAATATATATTTCTCAATAAATTAAAAATATATTAAAAAATCTTTTGCTTTAATAACATTAAGATAATTGTAACTTAACAAGCAAATACCTCCAAAATAGTAGCAAAATTAATAACAAAATAAGAGTTATACAATATCCAAATAATAACAACAATATAATAGCAAAATCAAAGCAAAACAACATCAAAATAACAGCAAACAACAACAAAACAACAGTGAAAAATAGGCAAATTTGGGTCGGGCGAAGTAAAAAAAAAATCTTACTTGAGACTCGATCCGTTTAGATAACATATCTTATTTTTTACCCAAGCCTATATTTCCGGCCTATATTTTTGCCCAAACCCTTCCACATTTCAGGCGGGCCTTTGGGCATGGGTTGAGTCGGCCCTTGACCAAAGTTCAAATTGTAAAAGGTCTACTTAGGCTGATATTCTTTGTATTTTTAACAAAGTTTGATATTTAATGGAAGGTTAAAATATGCCATAAGTCTTTATATTTTTTAAAATTTAGAATTTAGTACCTATACTTTTATTTTGAGAAATTCAGTCCCTTTATTTTTCAAATTTCAAAATTTAAGTCCAACTGTTAATAGTGTTAAAATAGTTTTGTTAAATTTAGGTTCATCACATCACAATGTCATTATTTTAGTTTTATGACTATCAAGTGAGTATTTTTTTTAATTGAAATGTCATATCAATAAATTTAAAAAAAAGTTAAAAGTTCAACTGAATTTTGAAAAGTAAAGGGACTAACTCCTAGAAATAAAAGTATAGAGACGAAATTCTAAACTTTTGAAATTACAGAACTTATGACATATTTTAACGTTAATGGAATAATGAAAAAAATGTTAGCTCATAATGTTTATATATATATATATATATATATAGTCATTTTGACTCTCTTTTATCAATTTCAACATCAACCTTTAATTTTTA
Source organism: Gossypium rotundifolium (assembly GCA_025506655.1). NCBI lineage: Eukaryota > Viridiplantae > Streptophyta > Magnoliopsida > Malvales > Malvaceae > Gossypium > Gossypium rotundifolium. The sequence goes on along the minus strand of CP106731.1, from coordinate 67,724,122 downwards.
GTGAAATTACTATTTTTGAAAAAAAGGTTAACTAAACTATTAAAATTTTGAAGAAATTGACGTGATAGTCCATATGGCTATTCATGTGTACTTTATTGTTAACGTGAATAATTTTTTAAAAAATTAAACCTTTTTTTTTGAATTTATTAATAACTTCTATGTATACACATATTTTTTATGAAGTATACGTAAATTGTCATCTGATTATCATATTAGCACCATAAAATTTTAACGATGCAGTCAAATTTCCATAAAAAATAACAATATAACTAAATTTTAAAGGATGATGACCAATGTGATAAAAAAATTAGTGTCAACAAAAATAATAAATATTAGGAACTAAATTTATCTATAAAGTTATAACCCAACCGTTGATAGCATTAGTATTTGTCATCAAAATTTATTTACTACTAAATATGTTTACTTCATAATGATTTAATAAAACAAATATTAACAAACTAGAATCTAAAAAAATAAAGCTAAAAGAATTTAGTAATTTTTATCATTCTAAGTATAAATTTTAAATATCAAACATTATTCAAATACATGAATTAATAGCAGTCCCCTAAATTTACAACCTTAATCTCATATTGTAATTATTAATTTTGTTTGGGTATTTTATTTTTATCTATTTTATAATTTATATTTAAAATTTGTGACTGTTCTCCAACAATATTATAACTGTTATTTGAATCACTGCATCTTCTATACGAGAAAGGATTGTATGAAACAGTGACGCCATGTCATCTGTATCCCTTTCCAATAGTTTTATGACACATCAGTATTTTCATCCTGAAAAAAATCAAATCCAAATTAAAATCTTGAAATTCAGGATGAAAATACTGATGTGGCATAAAACTATTGATAAGAGATACAGATGACATGGCGTCACTGTTTCATACAATCCTTTCTCATCTTATACATATAATCTATATGGATGAATAGAATTAGGTTAACCTAATTCATAATTTTTAATTAATGTCATTGTATTACAGATAATCCTTAGTTATGCCATTAATTAGTCATTTCCACGGTTTCATTGTCAATATTAACATGTAACTTTGAATTGAAACAAGAGTTGTTCCAAAATTATGTTTTCCGATGAGGAAATCATGATTCATGAATGCTTTTCTTTTTATAGATCCAACCCATTAATATACATAGAAGGCAAATTCATGAACCAAAAAAGAATATGTTATTTGGTTTATCTTGAAGCTGTCTTTTGAGATGAGCATGGAGGCACTTAAGCAGCTGTCATCAATTCCACCCTTCCCCCCTCCAAATTTAGAACCCCCTAATGATTAGAAATATAATCTTATGAATATGTGTGGAGTTATGGTTGATCAATGCCACTTGGGATAACCATTTCCATGGAAAAGAGATTCCAATGAGTTATTTTCATTCACTTTAGCTCATAAATTTGATTAAACTATTTCAAAGCTTATTTAATAGTGCCAGCACATGGTGTTGGCCCAAACCTAAACGTAGCTTATTCCACTCTAATACTTGAGATTAATAAGGAGAAGCATGAGCCCATGTTTCTTCAATCTCGCTTTTTGCTTTTGTTTTTCTTTATTCCTTCCAGTGTTTCGGGTCACAAAAACAAGAAAGCAAAATAGAATAAAAACTCATTGTCAGCACACATTACTATTTGCTTTATTATGGCATGTGAAAACTGATTTTTTTAAAGCAGTGAAATGACAAATCATGATGTGTTTTTAATCACACTCTTTGTTTCTAATCTCTTCCAAAACCCTGCAGGCTCCTGTTTCCCAACCTGGAAGATAAGGATTTTGCCTTCACTTCACATATTCATTATCTAATATTAATTCAATCTCATGGCTCAGTGTTTGTCTCCCTCCCTTTTGGTTTGTGTCAGCACATCTCCACGTAATAAAATACACCTCATGAAGATATATAAATATCAAACTTTAACAATAAAAATTGATCTAACCTATTTAGATTAATTTACTTTATTCTTTAATAAAAAAATATTTTTACGCATACAGAAGGCCACAATATGGGATAAAAGAAAAATATTGCGAATATTGACCTAAGAATGTTATAAAAGAAAAAGATTGCAAGAACCCAAGTTTTTGAGAAGCTAGCTAATCTTAGTCACGGTTGTTTTGATGTTGCTAATTATGTTCTAATTATATATGTTGCAACATACAAGTTTTTCAATATTAATTTGTCATAAAACAGATAGATAAGTCTATATAACTTGCTGGGATTGCCAACTCAAACAACAAATTTTTTGATTCAATGTTTAAAAAAAAAAACCATAATTAACCCCAAAATAATAGAATAATTATTTTAGTATAAACAACAAAACAGTTATAAATGTTGAGATTGATTACCTCTTAAAAATAATTTATGTATACATACAGGTGGGAGTGCATTGCGCATAATCAACAGATCCAATCCTTTTTTCTTTTTTGGTGCAAATTTGGTGAATATTCTTTTCTACACCTGTGTTTTGATGTATGAAAGAGAGAGAAGTTTTGTCCTTTGTTGACAGTTTGTGGGATGTTGGCATCTCAACCTTCACAACTAACCTCAAAAACCTTTTAGTTAAAACTATGATGGCATTACCAATAAACTATTTTCTCTTTTTGTGGGGCTTAGCTTACACCATGAATAACACAAAGTAATGCTACCTAGCATTTTGACTAAACAACTTCGCTTTTGCTTTTATAATTATAGTTTTCTTTTCCTCATCGTATTTACATTAAAGAAAAATGGTGGAGGTTGATCCCGTAGCAGAGAAAGCCAGACCTAGTTTTCTTTGATCTAAGTTAAAGCAGCCCAGAGATGAATGATATTCCTTACATGATATCCACACAAAGTTTGATACAGAAAAAAAGTATACAAAAAGGTGAAATAAAACAAGAGCAACAAAACGGAATCCTTCTTGTACAAATGATTCTCTCTTTCGTTTTTCAATCAACTTACTCTCTTTTTCATCTTTATGTTGGTTTTTAATACCTTGTCTAGGTAGGAAAGAGAATCTCTCTCTCTCTCTTTATGTAACAATCCCTCCCTATATGCCTATCTACCAAAACCTAAGAATATCATCTTCATTATGTTTTATATGGATTAGTATTTGTATATTTTACATAAATAAAACTATCATGAATTTTGTTAACACAACTTAAATTTTTATATCAGTTATTTTAATTAATAATCATAAATTAAATTATAATATGATTGAAAGTAAAATTTTCAAACTCTTATTTATATATATTATATTACAATACCATAATCTCCAAACATTTTAAATAATTTTCATCTCCATCTTTTAAAATAATTCCACTTTGGGTTAAAAACACATGAAAAAACCTTTGTTTGTTTGTTTGTTTTTTTACTGGGACAACTCAATTTAACAATGTAAACAACAAGCCTTCTAGATAGATCATGTAACATGCATACACTCACCAATTTTGTTTTTTTTTCCAAACATAAATCAAAATGTGACATATATACGTAGACAGCCAGCAAACCCTGGAAGAAGATACAATAGAAAATATTATCTTGTCATTTGGAAAACTAAGTTGGTAGTTATCTCCTCATCATGACTTCCACCAATTCAAGCAACTTTAATTATCAAAATTAGGATTGGAGCTGCACTTTTTAATACTTGGTTTTTTCTTTAATACATCTTTCAGCTTAAGAGTACGAATGTAATATATAAATATGTTTGAAAGAGTAAAAGTGTGTGTGTGTGATAATTAGAACTAAAATTAAATCAATATCGGGATTGAAATTAAAATATTTTTAAACTTAGATTAAAATACAAGACATTGTATCATATTTATATAATGTGATTTCATATTCATTAACAGAACTATGTAAGTTTGTAAATGTTAAAAGAATTTATTAAATTGACCATTTTAGCGATCCATGATTATGATCATCATATTGATTAGTTTAATGATGGCCTGTAATAGACAAAAGTTAATGGGGGTTCAGAAGATGTTGGAGGATGAAATTGAAACTAAAGAAAGAGCGGCAGACCATTTAGGCCATTCCATGTGTCAAAATGTTTGCGGTCCAGAATTGTTGACCACAATTTTATTTTATTCTATTACTATGAGATTCAATGAAGGTTGGGTTTTAAGGGGCTTAGATTTTATCATGTAATTAAATAAAATTTAATACTAAACCAAAAATAGAAATGTTAATTTTAAATGTACAGTTCCAAAACTCCCTTTGTACCGTTAATATAAAGTTATGGATAATACATTATTTCTTGAAAAAGAAGAAATTAAAAATTCATCACATTGGTGTGGGCATATTCTGTCCACTTGGTTATATATAAAAATCCTAGGATAAGTTTGTTTACTTCAACATTGTCTCTTCAAATTACAAAAGGGAAAACGTTTCCTTCTAATAATATTATTCTTCCACATAATGCAATCCAACAACTCCATCTAAGGACACAACTGATTAGTCACTTGTTTATGTCAACTTGTTCTTTTCCTTTTCCTTTTTTTTTTTTTTTTTTGTCTTGTTTGATAATGACCACACATTAACTTACAATCAAATTTGGTGGAGGAAAAACAAAAGTGAACGTCATTTAATGCTACAATTTCGTAGTTAAGAGGGAGGTTGATTCATAGTAAAACATTAAATTATGTTATTAATTCTTGTATTTTGTAAAAGTTATGAATTAATCTTTATGTTTTTATTTGGCCAGTTTTAGTGCTTGTACCATTAAGCAAGGGCGAAGACTGAATTTTTTTTTTAGGATAGTCGAAATTAAATTGTAATTTTTATAATAGTAAAAATATAATTTTTAAAGGATTAAATAAAAATATTTTTATTTTTGGGGGTCAAAGTGTAATTCTACTTATACTAATTGAACATTTTAAAAATTTTAAAGAGACAAAATAGAACATTTTTCATTTTAGGGGTTTTAGGAGGGTCGGACCCCTGCCAGTCCCCCTAAATTCGCCCCTGCTATTAAGATTTTAAAATTTCAGTCCTCATCAAACAATCATTATTAGATTCATTAAGTAAAATTCTACTATTTTCAAAATTTAATGTACTAAACATATTATCATATGTGTAATATCATGTCAGCTTATTATTTTCACATATTACTCACTAAAAATCCTGTTAATGGATTACTGACTGTCATTTGTATTAAGACTGAAATTTCAAATTTTGAAAAATATAAGGAATTAAAATGATCCACTTGAAGAAATGGACTAAATCGATAACTGTATGAATGGTACAAAACTAATAATTGAATTTAACCAAATTGATCTAATTGTTACTATTTGGGCTGAGACTAAAATTTTAAAATTCAAAAAATATAAAAATTAAAATTGATCAAATAAAAGTATAAAGATTAAATCTGCAACTTTCATAAAGTACATGGAATAATAGTAAAATTTAAGGAAAAGAAATTATAACACAAAACTTATTTTTTAGGTAATATATAAGACATTTTTAAAGGGTTTTATTTCAATAAGAATAATTTAATCTTATAAGGGATGTTGTAATAGGTTGTCTCATATTTTATTTTTCTAAAAGACTTTCATACGTAAAACATTAAAACAAATTAATTAATAAATTATAGATGGAGGGAATAATTTCTGATTTTTATAAGGGTGAAAAGAAAAGGCAGAAAAGGGAAAGGAGATAGGGTGAAGGCGCATGGGTTGAAATCCAGGATTATTTGTCTATTATTAGAAGTAGAAGATGAACGTGGTCGGAAAGCAGCGTGGGTGGCACGTCATTTTGATTTCAATATCCTTCCTCCTTAACTACTATTATCATCCCACCACTTCGCTAGTTTGGGATGATAAATTTTGAACCATTCTTCAAATTGAATATCGAAAAAGAAAATATCATATTTATTTTCCAATTATTAATAAAAGAAAAGGGAATACCGATTAAATTGGCTAATTTACCAGAAAATATTAAAATTTAACAAAATTTACGAAAAAGTACCCAAAAAATAATTATTTACTGGAAAAGGTCATTTCCCCCGAAAACGCGTCCACATCAGTGCGTTTTCAGGGGATGAATCAGGAAAGCGCGTTCACGAGGGCGCGCTTTGTGCCACATCAGCAAAAAACACGTTCTTGAGGGCGTGCTTTGCTGATGTGGCAAAAGTGCTCCCTCGTGGACGCGCTTTTGCCTTTTCCCCCTGATGGGTTATTCAATTGTTTTTAGTGTAAGGGTATGAATTTTTAGGGTTTTAGGGCTACGGTTTAGGGTTTTTAGGATCTTAGGATTTAGGGTTTTTAGGAAAAAATTAATGAACTAGATTTTAGAGTTAATTAATTAAAATAATTTTAGATTTAGGGTTTTTAAAAATATATCAACAAAAAAAATTATTTGAATTTTTTTTATAGTAGTATTTGGCAAAATAATTTTGAGAAGATGTTTCTGAACAAATAGTGACCAAAACGCTTCAAACAGGATGCATTGTCAACAAGAGTACCGAAAAAAGCTCCCACGTGGACGCTCTTTTGCTATAGTAGTCTCCGGTAAAATAATTTTGAGAAGACGTTTCTGAACAAATAGTGACCAAAACGTTTCAAGCAGATGCATCGTCGGCAAAAGTCTTGAAAAAGCTCCCACGTGGGCGCTCTTTTGCTCTGATGAGTCCTTGCAAAATAATTCTGAGAAGACGTTTCTGAACAAATAGTGACCAAAATGCTTCAAGCAGGATGCACTGTCAACAAGAGTACTGAAAAAAGCTCCCACGTGGACGCTCTTTTGCTACAGTAGTCTCTGGCAATATTCGTCTATAAATGAGCCAAATTTCATTCTCAGGTTGCATAACAGAAATTGAGGCAAAAGTAAAATAGAAACTGAAGATGAGTGAACGTATTAGTGCTGTTATGTACTATGATGGTGAGGTTTGTGACACCAAAGATGGTGTTGTTTTTTTATCAGAGAACACAGCGCGACTGGTTTTTAACCGGAACATAAATTTGACAGAACTTTGCAAAAGAACTAGGCGTAAAATCTTCGGAACAATGCCAATAAAAGTTCATTCTATTAAGTATAGATTTTGTGCTTCGGTTGATCCCGTGAGAAATGACTTATTCAACATCAAAGGTTCTCAGAACTTGGAGGCAATGGTGGAGACTCATCTTACCAGTAGATCACCTTATCTTGAGGTATATGTACAATTTTCATCGCCAAGTGATCTTCCTTCCACTTCAACATCTACTGCTGTTCGAGGGGAATACACGACCTCAAGCCGACACTCTATTAGTGGGAGGCAGAATTCGGAAGCACCCGTGTTTGGTAGTAGTATGGAAAACACAACCTCTACACGACACTCGGTTGGTGGATGGGACATGTATATCCTTCCTTTGACGTTCGATGCTAGAAATACGTATTGGGGAACGTCATCAACTTCTAGTGGTTGATAATCCAAATATGATTGGGAACGTTACAAAAGTTGTTTAAGAAGGGATAATGTACTCCCCACGACATCCACCGGTGAGGGGCCCTCATTCGTTGCAGATGATGGTGGGTCGGATGATGAGTTCGATGTGGATCCACCTCGAGAGCTCGGCCCTGATAGAGTAGAAGTTGCATTATTTTTTGAACCGAGCCTGTTCCAATCGTACCTGAAGATGTTGAAGGCAGTTCAAATAAAGAAGAAGAAGATCCGTGATTCAAGGCGTACTCGCCACCAGCCCACATGCATAATGTCGATCTATCTCAAGACGATGCATTGGAGTTTCCTGAACTACCACACAGAAGGCGTGACCATACAAGTTCGTCGTTGGATTCGGATGAATTAGAAGTTGGTAAAGAGTTTTCCAACAAGGATACTTTTCTTGGTGCATTGAAACAATATAGCATCAAGAACGGGGTTAACTAAAACGTGGTTAAATCCAAACTCAATAAGTACGAGGCCAAGTGTGCAGTGCAAGACGGTACATGTTCATGGAAAATCATGGCCTCGTTGAGGAAAAGGACAGACTTGTGGGAGATTAAAAAGTACAAAGGTTTACATACATGTCTTGCCGGTATAGTATCTTTAGGTGTTCAAGGTTTTTGAATAATACTAATATTACGTAATGTTGCATTATTTAACGTACTTCATTGACAGGTGTTTCACAAGATCACCTGAAGATTGATTCAGAGATATTGGCTGAATTAAAAATACCGACAGTGAAGGCAGATACCAAGACTATAGTGCCGGCCTTTATTGACAATATTCGTAGCCAATTGGGGTACACGCCCTCTTACCGGAAGACTTGGATAGCTAAACAGAAGGCGTTGGAAAAGTTGCATGATCAGTGGGACGCTTCATATAATGAAGTGTGGCAGTGGTGTCAGTCTTGAAGAGATATGTCCAGCAAAGATAATGAGACCTTGAAACGGGCGGCGTACTACAATGATCGATTGCTCCGTGGATGCCAAGTGTTCAAGCGTCTGCTCTGAACATTTAAGCAATGCCGAGACGCATTTCTATACTGCAAGCCATTAGTACAAATTGACGGTATATTTATATATGGTAGATATATGCATTAGCTATTGTTAGCTGTGGCACAGGATGGCAGTAGGAGAATCCTTCCAATTGTGTTTGCAACAACACCGGGGGAGTCAGCTGATGACTGAAATTTCTTTCTATCTAGGTTAAGGAGACATGTCTGTCCCCAACCTGATATATGCGTTATATCGGATCGGGGCCCTAGAATACTAGTCGCAATAGAGCGACAGGGAAGCCTGTGGCATCGCACACACCATCGATATTGCCTAAGGTATGTTGCATCCAACTACCACGGGCAACATCGATCTACAAATGAATGACGCAAGTGACCAACATGGGTATGTAATATCTATTAATATAATTTCGTTTGTAATATTCAATTTATTCTTAATTGAAGAGTGGTATGTAATAATCACTATCAACTTATATTGGCAGGGTACGAGATCAATAAGGACCGTTTTCACGAGATGTTGGCGAGTTTGCGCTCAGTTAACAAAGAATGCGCAAACTACCTATGCAACATACCTTTCGAACAGTGGCACAAGCATACGACGGTGGCCTACGATATAGTCATATGACCTCAAACTTGGCCGGATACATAAATTCTATTCTAAAAGGAACGCGTCATTTGCTAGATAACATCGGTTGTGTGAGAGACATATTTTCGTTTAGCGGCACTATTTTCGAAGCGAGCAGCGAGTTATAAAGGCCAAATGCAAGGAGGCCATGTATGGTGCGCGAAGGTATTGTGAGAAATTAACAATGGGAAGGCATGGGCCAATACCATGCACACAGTGTGTCACGATCACGACAACCTATGATTTCATGTGACGGAGTTTGACAGACCGAACCAAGGTATTGTTGGTGGGCAATATCGTGTACACTTGAGAAATAGGACCTGCGACTGTGGGATATTTGATGCACTTCGTTATCCATGCGCTCATGTAATTGCGGCTTGTCAGAATCTCCGTCTGGATCCCTTGAGCTATGTCGACAAAGTGTATAAAATAGAATACATGTACAACGTGTGAAGACAAGTATTCCCACCAGTCTTGGATGAACGTAAGTGGTCGTCTGTATCGCTTGCTCCGTATAAGCTATTACCGGATAGAGAACTGCGTTTCAAACCAAAAAGTCGACCTTACTCGACTAGAATACGCAACAATATGGATATCCGAGAAATAACCAACCAACAGAAGTTATCCGGATGGTGTAGGAACCCAGGCCATACATCTCTCTCGTGTCCAAATCGAAATAGTTGATAGTCTCCTTATCATTTTTTATCTATTGGTGGCATTGAAAATTCTTTTAATTTCTTGATGAAAATGATGAAATTTTGTAGAAGGACTTAGTTGCAAAACAAGAAAAAAAGGTTATTCAATTAATCTAAAATATCACCATCATCATTATTCTTCAAAATTATCTTTCTTGCTAAATGCTTATTTTGCCCCTTACGATCATTCAAAATTCATACATTGGATCAACATCCATCTTGATAAAATTACAAATTAACCCATCATACTTTTCACTCATTCAATTTAATCCTAATTCATCCATTTCTTATTAATTTTATATATAAAAATAAAAATAAATTACAATAAAAAATAAATTACAACTTTTATTTTATTTAGGATATAAAAATAAATGAAATTACAAAAAAATTAAACAACAACTTTTATTTTATTAAAGATATAAAAATAAATTACAATAAAAAATAAAAATAACTTTTATTTTATTTAAGATAAAAATTAAATTACAATAAAAATAAAAAACTTTTATTTTATTTAAGATAAAAATTTAAATTACAATAAAAAATAAACAACAACTTTTATTTTATTTAAGATAAAAATTTAAATTACAATAAAAAATAAATAACAACTTTTATTTTATTAAAGATAAAAATTAAATTACAATAAAAATAACTTTTATTTTATTTAAGATATAAAAATTACAATAAAAATAAAAAACAACTTTTATTTTATTTAAGATAAAAAATTAAATTACAATAAAAATGAATAACAACTTTTATTTTATTTAAGATAAAAAATTAAATTACAATAAAAACAACTTTTATTTTATTAAAGATAAAAAATTAAATTACAATAAAAATAATCAACAATTTTATTTTATTAAAGATATAAAAATTAAATTACAATAAAAAATAAAACAACTTTTATTTTATTTAAGATATAAAAATAAATTACAAAAATTAAAAAAACTTTTATTTTATTTAAGATAAAAATTAAATTACAATAAAAATAAACAACAACTTTTATTTTATTTAAGATATAAAACTTAAATTACAAAAAAAAACAACTTTTATTTTATTTAAGATATAAAATTAAATTAAATTACAATAAAAAAATTAAAAAACATCTTTTATTTTATTAAATATATAAAAAAATTACAATAAAAAATAAAATAATGACGGTAGGAATCAATGTTGGTGTCGGTTGGAATCAGTGCCATATGGGGTGGTCGATGGTTATGCGCTGGATTCTTTCTTCTTCTAGCTTCCAGCGGGGTTGTGGAACCTCGGTGGGATTCAGTTCCTCCGAGCGGAGTGCAGTTGTGGTTGTTGGGATGATGACCCACCTTGATAAAATATTAACTGGGGAGGTGTTTGCATCGCCCATAGCGGAGGTGTCTGAATCTCGTAAGGCGAAGGAGATTGGTAAAAAGAAGAGCTCCCCGACGGTGCCTCGTGTGATTCCTCATGCGACGGTGACCTATAGATCGGCTGGCCAGTCGGAGTAGTCGGGAACGGACTCGAACCGGGCCATGCATTCCAACCTGCCATGAGAAAAGGAAATATATAAGGGTTAGGATACATATAAGGGCTAGGGTACGCACCTGGCATAATCTAAAAAGACTGTGATGTGGGTGTCGTCGGCTGAAGTGTTGGGCACGGTGATTGTGTGGGCGCTGTTGATGGGCTCGATGGTTATGTCGGCGCTGTTGATGGTCCTGTCTCATCACCCTTCTCCTTGGATTTAAAGGGCCCCATCGTTTCTTTTGTTCACGAAGTTACCGTCGCCTCTCCTCTTTTGACAATAAATACGGCTTGCCATGGATCCTAAACCATGGCATGTATTCTGGCACCATGCCAACTCAGGAATAATGATCGGTTCTTGAGTAGGTATATAATCATACCGGTTCTCTCACAATTCGATATATGTTGACCAAAATCTTGGCTAATCCGTATGCAACTGCCGTAAGTCGACTTTGTGCTCATCATCAAGCATCTTAGGTGCCACGGGAATCGATTGTCGTAATCCAAATTAATGCAGAACCCGATTTGACTGGTGCATCTCCACAGTGGTATAGTTGACCAATGGCACTTTCACATGCCAAATGTTCGGATTTTGAAAAAACTCTTTCGAAATTACTGCCCGAATTGACGGATCCTCATATGGTGTCCATTCAAACTATATTAACATGATAAAAAATATTAGTTATATACTAAATACTAAATACTAAATACTAAATACTACATACTAAATACTAAATACGAAACCACTATTTTATTACGAAAATATATTTTATTTAATACTTACTTGTGCTTCCGATCGTTGCTCTAATAGAAGCCGTATATCTTCAAGCGATGTAGGTATTCCAACATAACTCGCCGAATGGTTCCACCTAATTAAATAATTTTTTAGCATACAATTATATTTTAAATCTACGTAATAATTGTAAAATCTAATATTAAATTTATCTCGTTATGAGTGAGAATGTATATGGGTGGTCGACTCGAGGACGTAAAAATAGAAATCGAAACCGTGCCCATGATTGCAGTAGTGATAGGCAACCTCCGATTTTCACTTTATTCGGCCGCGTCGCCCCGCACATCTCCCGGTACAATTTTGCTAGCACGGTAGATCCCCAACTCAATTCATCGACTGCTCTAAAATCAACGAGTTTCAGCAGCCACCTCAGATGTACGAGGTTTCGTGACAAGTCCGACATCAGATAGCCTACAATCATCTCTAGAATGTATGCCCAAGCATACCGTATTCTTTCTATTTCGGTCGAATCATTATTCGGCTCTGGGAATGTGTCTCGTAACCAGCCCATCTCAATCTGACCTCCGTAAATGTTATCTGGAATAGCACCCAAAAGCTCGTAGCATATGGTTGCCTTCGGCTCTGGGAATGTGTCTCGTAACCAGCCCATCTCAATCTGACCTCCGTAAATGTTATCTGGAATAGCACCCAAAAGCTCGTAGCATATGGTTGCCCAATCACCAGAAGTTGCGGACCCGGTGACTACGTATCCATCCACCGGCAATCCCAATTGCAAATGCACGTCTGCCAAAGTGATAGTACACTCTCCGCATGGAAGATGGAAAGTGTGTGTCTCGGGTCTTCACCTCTCTATCAACGCACTGATTAACTTCGCGTCCAACTTGCACCTCCGGCCTATCGTGGCCACGTGCCAAAAAAATCCTCTTCCCATAGGTAATTCTCGATCAACGACGATGGCGAACCAGGCATATTGCGAATATAGCATTGCAACACCCAATTTACAGACTGTTTAAAAAATGGCTGACGTGGACGCGTTTTCGGGGGAAATGACCCTTTCCGGTAAATATTTATTTTTTAGGTCATTTTCCGTAAATTTTGTTAAAATTTGGTATTTTTTGGTAAATTGGCCGGTTAAATTAATCATATATGCTAAAAATATTTTATTGGCTAAATAGGTTGATTTTTGGAAAATTTAAGGGAGTAAATCGTTGTTGGAGAATGTGTGTGAAAGCGCATCCAACTAAATATGTTTTCTATCCAGTTGGTAGAAAAGCGCACTTAGCTGGAGACCCTTTCCCTTTAAATTGTAATTTTTGACTTTTTTAATATAATCAATTTCTTTGGTCAAATGGTTAAATGCTAGTAGTTTTGTTATTGAAGTCTATGTTTGATTTCTCTCTCACTCACATTTATACTTGTAACAGGCCAATTTATCCCGAGCCCAAATAAACCAAACCAATTAGCCTAAACAAAAATAGATGAAAATAAAAATAAACAAAACCTATTACCTAAATTACAAAGTCCAACAAAAAAATTAAAACCCTAATGGCCTAAATGGCCCAAAAGCCTAAACATTTTCAGTAAAACAAAAGAAACCCTAAGCCTCTTAGCACCGCAGCCTCTCCACGTCGCAGGCGTGTTGTTTGCCACTGCTCTGCCACTGTCACCTGCAAAAAAGAAGGACAAAAACTGATGCAAGTGCAAACACGGAAAGCAATAGAAACAATAAAGAAATAGTAATCAGACGGTGTTGTAGTTTGGCTATAAAAGCCATAACAGCCACCATGTATTTTTTTTCTTTACATACGATGGAGTAATTAAAAAAATAGAAAACAAAAACTTCAAAGGTGATTTGCTTCATTTTTTTTATTATCTGTTATTTTTTTATTTTATTTTTTAAAAAGAAAAAAACTAAGAAATATACAAAAAAAAGAGCAAAAACCTTGAAATCGATTCAAAGAAAAGGTGTGGTTTTTTTTTTTTGAAATAAATAAGTAAAATACTAATAAGAAAATAAAAAGGAATTTTTTTTACCTGTCGGAGTAGTCGTCAGTCCACTAGGTCGTCGAATCCCTTGGGATTCGACCAAAGGCCGCGATGGAGAACGATGGGGTCGAGGAGTTTCATCGGTTTTTTTTTCATTTTGGCCTTTTTTGGTGATTTCAACTTCAAAAAGGAGTTCTACGCGAAAAATACAAAAAAAAGAGGGTTCAGATGATTTTTCAGCCACTACGGACGGCGGCGCAGTCGCCAATGACCGGCGCCGACACAGTGGCGACTCATCGGACTGACAACCGGACCTGGGGCCTTTGAGAGTGAAGAGGAGAGGTTTTTTTTTTTTCGAAATGGGATAAAATGAAATTTTGGCTTTTATAAGCAGGCAAAACGACACCGTTTTGGAGGAGTTCGGAAGACCCCAAAAAGACGTCGTTTTGGGGCCGAATTGAACCGATCCAACACGTCCGCATAGGATCCGCACTTTTTTTTAGCGGAAGGGTCTATTTGCGCTTTTGGCCCTTCCGCTTTTTCATAATGTCTCAATAGAGTTTTAATTTCACTATTTTTACCTTTAAAGATTTTACCCTTTAATTTTACATTGCTTTCAATTAAATCCTCAGTTCGCTGATATGCTAAAGAAAGGACGTGTGTCCTAGGGATGAGTTAATTTCTTATTTAGCCCTCGCTTATTTTCGCGCTTTTCATTTTAGTCTTTTACTTATTTATTTAATCTTAATTTATCCTTTAAATTTAATTTGGGTTACGATTAAGTCCATCATTTATTTTAATTAATTTATTTTTTTATTTCCTATTTGTTATTTCTTTAGTTTTTGTTTTATTCAATTTTTTATCAGGCATCTATTTGTTTATTTTATTTTGTCATTATTATTATTATTATTATTGTTATTATTTATTTTATTAGTTATTTTTTCTTTGATTGTTCATATTAGTATTAAAGTAGTATATATTATGTGATTATCGTGAATTGTTTTTATTAGTATATTCATATTATTGTTATTTACTAGCGTGACATTTTTATTCGCATATCATCGCTCTATTTTTTACATTACTATTTTATATTATTAAATGAATCACGTTTAGACATATTTACCCATTGTCGTATTATCCCCATATAAGATAAATATCCATCGTTTTAAATTTTATATATGTTATTTTTAAAAAGGGAAAATTTTAAAATAGGAAATATTTCGTATTTGGAGATTCAAGGAGTCGTGCCCTAACTTACAGGATTTTTGATTTTCTCATTGAATCTAAATGACTAAATATCCTTTTAAAATTAAAATACGTGGGGTTTAATATAAAAAAGCGAGCTTATTTTCGAGAATTCGAGACGTCGTGTCCTAACTTACGAGATGCGACCTTTTGTTACCTCGAGATAAGAAAGCCTTTTACATACATTTTGCTCTATTTAAAAGATTTTACTAAAAAATATATACATTAATACAAAGATGGATCGTATTTTAAATTCTTTTCGAGCTTTCAACTTTCGATATTAAGACATTAATTAATCAATTAGGTACCAATTTTGGGCATTACGATGGTGCTAATCCTTCCTCTTACGTAACCGACTCTCGAACCCATTTCCTGGATTTTGTAGATCAAAAATATCATTTTAATAAGTCTAACATTTTATAAAATTGAGTTTTAAGGTGACCCAATCACACCCAAATAAAAATGGTTGGTGGCGACTCCCATTTTCATTTTTTTAAAAATAAAATTCGATTTCAAAAAAAGGTTTCAACAATACTTTTTATTTTATGTTGTTTTAAGCTTATTCTTTTTTTAATTAATTTTTAATATATTAACTTATTTAATTAAATGGTTAAATAATAATAATTTCATTCTTAAGACCTAGGTTCAATTCTCATTTTCTAAACTCATTTATAATTTTTATTTTAGACTATTTGAAGCTTTTTTAAATTTTAATTAAGAAATATATTGTTTTCAAAAATTTTATTTTAATCCATCTTTTTAATTATACTTTTATTCATAAAATCAAATAATTATTACAAATATGATTATTTTAGTAAATATATTTTTTATATGTGTAATATTTATTTTTCAATCCATATTATGAGTGTAGTAAATTTAGTATTATATATATATTTTATATGTGTGTTTAAAATATTTCACATATAAACATAATGATATTTGAAATAATTAATTGAAATAATATAATATATAAAGGAGTTATTAATTTCAAATACTTTAAACATAATTATACATGTAAACTATATATATTTATTATATAATTACATATTTATTATTTGATTTTATGAATAAAAGAGTTATTAATTAAAAAGATTTAAAAATATGAATTCAAATAAAAATTGAAAATAATATATTTATTAATTAAAATAAAAAAAAAACTTGAAACAACATGAAATAAAAATTAGGTTTAGAAAAGGAATTGAACCTAGGTCTTAAGGATAAAATTATTATTTAACTATTTAATTAAGGAAGTTAATATATTAAAATACTAATTAAAAAATAAAAAAACTTAAAATATAAAATAAAAAATACAAATATGGTTGAACATAGGACTTAATAACAAAAACACTAGCATTTATCTATCCGATCAAAGAAACTAATTGTATTAAAAAAGTCAAAAATTACAACTTAAAAGGCTTAATGCCCTTACTTGCCAACTGTACAGAAAGTGCGCCCAATTAGACGCGCTTTCACACACACTCTCCAAAAACGACATATTTCCTTAAATTTTCAAAAAAATAAACTTATTTCGCCAATAATTTTTTTTTTTGGCATATATGACATATTTGGCCGGGAATATGAGTGAATGCATTTTTTAAATAGTGTGCATGCAACAATTATTATCATTGTTTGTCTTGCCTAATCTTATTATATAAAATTATTATTTAGCCCTACATATATAATTATTAAAGAGTAAAAAGATTAAAAATGCATCGATAAAATATGTTCCAAGTTTTCGTACTCTTCATATATTGGAATTTAATCTTTTTTATTTCTTTAAATTTAGTTTTTTTTTAGATTTAAATTTTCATGTTAAATTGTTAACATTGTTAAAAATTCTTCTGTTAAATTTGTTGTGTAATATTTTGAAATAAAAAATTACTTAGTAACTATGTAAAATAAACAAATAATATTTATAATAAACTTGAATTTAACATAACTTCAATGAAGTATCTAGTGATGATAAAAAAAGGGGTAGCAGGGTTTCCCTGGATATAGTTAGAGACTTTCATGATGTTCTTAATTGTTGCAAAATGATGGACCTTGGCTTTAGAGGTCCCAGATTCACGTGGTTTAATCTAAAACTTGCTAATCAATATATCTAGGAGGTATTGATTTAGTCCTTGCAAATGTTTCTTGACGTTTACTTTTAAGAATGCTACTATTAATCACCTTACTAGAGCTAGGTTTGTTTATCGTCCTATCCTGGTTAAGTTTTGCTTGAAACCCTTCATTAGTTGTGGGAAGACTTTTCGTTTCCAAAAACTATGGCTTGACCATCCCAAGTTCAAGCCTTTCTTGGATTATACCTGGAATGCTAGTAACCTAAACCTTGGAGATCCTGGCCGTTGAAATCATAATTTTTTTGGAAATGTTTTTCGAAAGAAATACAATATCTTTGCTCACCTTACTGATATTGGGAGAGTGTAACACCTCAAATTCGACCTAAACGTTATGATCAAATCTAAATATATTACGTAAAACGGTTGTAAATCTATTTTTTCGTAAATTTAGGAAAAATATCGTAAACTTTTATTTTCTAAACCCCAGTTTAATAGAAAAATACATCTAAATATCGTAAACTTTTATTTCTTAAACCCCGGTTTAATAGAAAAATACATCTAACTTAACTTTATGGTTGAAAATGATGTTTCCTTACATTTTCTAAAATGAATACTTTGCAGCGAAAATTCTCAGATCGTTATGTTTTGGAAAAACCAAGTTTTTTTTCTCGAAATTAATTGTTTTGTAGACGTACATTTTTGATAAAACGTTTTTAATAGTATCATGCAAAAATTGAAAATAAAATCTCAAAAACTAAAACAGTCCAAATTTGCAAAAGCTTAAATCCAAATTTAGGATCCGTTTGTTTACATGTAAAAGATTTTACGGAAAATATTTTTGCATTTTCCTGTGTTTGTTTCACAGAAAACATTTTAGTCAACGGAAAATGACTTACATGTTAACGTAAAATAATGCATTTTTCTTGTAAAATGACTTACCCTTTTGAAAAGCGTAAGTCATTTTCCAGAAAAGAGCTCTTTTATAGATAATTTTATTTTTATATAAAAATTAACTTAAATCAAGCTTAATATTATTATATTGATAATAATTTTTATTTTTATTTTTAAAATAATTAAAATATTATATTTTTCAATATTATTAAACATACATATTTAATTATTTATTTTTAGTCATATAATAAATATAATTTATTATTTTAATAAATTATTTAATATTTCAATTTTATTTTAATAATAAATTTTAAAAATAATAATTTTAAATAATATTATTCACATATTATTGAAAATATTCAATATTAATATTATAATAATAAATATTCATTACAATTATACATATATTAATAATAAATGTTTTGTAGTATCAAGGTTAAAATATGTACGTCATAAGTCTATGTACACTTTATAGGTTTGCAATTTAGTTTTATACTTTTATTTTTAAGAATTTAGTCTATTTACTTTTCAAATTTGAAAATTAAGTCCAATTGTTGACATCGTTAAATTTTTTTGTCAATTTTGTTTATGTCACATTTTAAATAAAAATACTCACTCGGTAGTCATGTAATTAAAAATGACATTGTCATGAACCTAAATTTAACATAATATTTTTAATATATGCAAAAACAATGTAAAATAAAAATTATAGATAAAAATAAATTCAATTAAACAATGAAAAAATAAGAATATTTCAAATGTATATTTGTTTCATTAAAAACAACTTTTATGAAATATCTTTAAGAAATCTACCAAACAACATAAAATATTTTACACAGATTCATCCAAATACAAGAAAATATTAGCTTTTCTAAAAAAAGTAAATCATTTTCTAGAAATCATTTTCCGGAAGTCATTTTCAGCGAAACAAACAGAGCCTTAATTGAATCAAATGTAACAAATTTATTGTAAACTGAGCTCCCATGGCACCGACCCGCCTAAGTATGAAGATTACCTGAAAATACCAATCAAACAGAAAATGAGTTTTTGAAACTTAGTGTATAACGAATAACTTTAAACAACTAATTTATATCAGACAAATTTAGCAGAACGGAATCATATTAGAACAGTACATATACAAACATATATTTCTACCCCCATCCGCTACACACAATTTCCGATCATCCCAATACACCATATGGGGTATGAACCCCCATCCAACCCTACACACCACTTAGTGTCGATATGACACTTTTCAGAATATTTTCAGTTGAGTTGCCAATGTAATAGGCAAGTTATCGCCATTCACAAAAATACTTTTTCCACATAATATTACCCATCCCAGACGCAAATACAGAATAGAATAGAAATCAGACATGCTACAATTATACATTCATGACATAACAGATACAAAGCATACATAGCATTTTTTGGGTTTCTCATAGCCTATTACAATGTTTATTTCATACATCATCTCAAATATATGAACAGATATCAGAATTTATACTAGCATATGACTGAATTTCATATTTTACAGTCTATTTAATCACATACTGACCCCACAGAAGTCATATGATTGACTAGAACGATGTGTACAACCCTTTAGAGAAAAATTTAAAATTTTGGGCTCACACGCTCGTATGGCCTACACAACCCACATGGCCTCACACATGGCTGTGTGGCCCACACGACCGTGTGGTCCACACGCCCAAATAACCCAGACTATGTGTCACACACAGTCCAACACGCGGCCTATCACACGGTTGTGTGACGTCGACAGTGTAATTTTTTAGCTTTTGTCATTCTCTATTCATAGGATTTCTCATTACACACCTGAATGTTTCCTGACATGAGTTCCAAAAACACGTATTCCAATACCTAAAATTGAAAACCAAGTTATTAAAACCAACCACAATCATCCACTATTCCGAATCTTAACACATCCACAACACCATTCAAATATATAATTCAATCCCAAACAATCAAATGATTCACTTACCCTTTGAAAAAAATAGCAACTTAACAAAGCCTAGGATGTCGGAGGAAGATTGGATGCTTCAAAAATATCCCCTAACAGAACCCCACATCAACCAAGTCAACAAATTGTGATTTTGTTACGTACCAGAAGTATTACCATGCAAGCACGTGAATTCCATACAGGTGTATACGCACCGTTTTATCCTGTGTTTTAATTGCTTTTAAGTATACGCTGCGTTTTGTGTGTTTTAACTAAAACGGTGAGTTTAGACAATTGTTTCTATTTTGGTTGTTACTTTATATACTGTATGAGGACAGAAAACGGTTATCCAGAAATTGAATCAGATTTGAAATTCTTTACTCTCTTTTCTCTGCTGCGCTTTTCTCTTCTATTCTTTTCTCATTCTAGATCTGATCCGTGAATCCGTTACAAAGGTATCAGAGCTTACCAATCCTTATGGTCAATAATAGTGTGACGACCAGGTTGCAGAAGGAGTTAGGATTGATGCAAGGGGAGCTCACTCAGCTCTAAGTGGAGTTTACCCAGCTCGATGCAAGGATTGATGCTCGACTCAAAGATTTTCAGGAAGGAATCAAGTTCGAGGTTTGTTCGGAGGTAAGATTTGAGCTTAGATCTGAATTTCACTCGTTGTTTGAACAATATTTTGGGTTGAGTCCGCCAGTGGCCACTACTAGAGTAGAGGCGGATAGGGGGAAGGGAATTTTAGGTTCCCCTCCGGGATTTCCAGCACGAGAACCCCTTTTAGTGTCTCCTATATCTGAGTTGGGACATTCCAGCTTGTCTTCTAGAGGTGGTACCGTGAATACTAGTAACTCCTCTTTTAGGTGATTTTGGATTGTCCACATTTTTATGGTGATAATTTGGCGGGTAGAAGAATAAAAAGTGGTGGTCTAAATTCCTTTTGATTATTTTTATTAAATGAATTTAGACCTTGGCAGTAGAATGAAGGTGAAGAGCTAGCTATATAAAGAACATGCTAGGAGAAGGGTTAACATACCTTGGTGGGCGTTGGGCACAGGAGTGGTCGCAGCTGCCAGTTTAGCACCGAGTCCTATCGGTGTGTAACTCTCTACTCTAGTTGTAGAAATGCAAATCTGCCAAGTCTTGGCCACCAACAATAGTAGCCACACGAGCGCATTTAGCAAGACGTGGGGCTTCAACGCGATAGTTGAGGCCATCGAGAGTATTCTTGTGGGTTGGGGTTGCTTGAATGCGATGGGTCAAGTGGGCCCAATGGGCCCAGTAGGCCCAATTGGAATAAATTGTATGATGATAGAGTATATAGTGAACTAGACTAGGTGGAACTTATATATGTGGATAGATTTGTGTTAGGTGGGCCACACGAGTGTGTGGGCGAATGGGCCGAAATTGGGTTTTAGCCCAACAATCCTAGAAAGACCGAAAATGGTAGTTGAGTCGCTCAAGGCGACACTTTGCACCTTTAGAAAGGCCATTCGGTACAAAATTACAAAATACCCTTGGTGGGTAATTTACGAAAATACCCTTAGTGGTAAATTACAAAATGCCCTTGGTGGGTAGATTATGAAAATACCCTTGGTGGGTAAATTACAAAAATACCCTTGGTGGGTAGATTACGAAAATACCCTTGGTGGGTAAATTATGAAAATACCCTTGGTGGGTAAATTACAAAGATACCCTTGATAGGTAGATTACGAAAATACCCTTGGTGGGTAAGTTACGAAAATACCCTTGGTGGGTAAATTACGAAAATACCCTTGGTGGGTAAATTACAAAAATACCCTTGGTGGGTAAATTACGAAAATACCCTTGGTGGGTAAATTACGAAAATACCCTTGGTTGGTAAATTACAAAAATACCCTTGGTGGGTAAATTATGAAAATACCCTTGGTAGGTAAAATTACGGTTATACCCTTAGAGGTTGATTAGCATGATTATGTTGTTTTATGTCTATCGATTATGATGGTAATTCATGTTATACTTATATTTGATATATGTCAAGATACATGACATACTACATACACAATTATTATGTCATATTGCACGGGTATGATGAGAGGAGGGGGAAGATTGATATCGTGACTTGGTCACCAAAGGATTTGGTATCACATTCGTGTCTTGGACACCGAGGTTTGGCCCTCATAGCGACTCGTCCACGTGGTTAATACCACCGTGGGTTGGCCCCACTTTTGAGATATGGGATCGTCGCCGGTGATTTGGTATCACACGGGTTGGCCCCACAACTTGATGATTCGTGACTTGGTCACCGGTGGTTTGGCACCACCAAAGGTTTGGCACCACCATGATTTGGTATCACATTCGTGTCTTCTTGGACACTAGAGGTTTGGCACCTCATAGCGACTCGTCCTCGTGGTTAACACCACCGTGGGTTAGCCCCACTTTTGAGATATGGGATCGCCGCCATGATTTGGTATCACACGGGTTGGCCCCACGATGGATTAACTAAGTTTTAAAGTTTTATGTTTTGAGGTGGCATATTGACCGGGTTTGGGGTGTTACAATTTTGAGGCTGAAGAAGTTAGTAAATAGACTAAGGTTCGGGTGGTTATGTTGCACCTAGAAGGAAAGGCCTTAGATTGGTATCACTTCTTTGTACGTCGACATGGGGGCTGCATCAGCTGACTTGGGAGTTGTATGCCAAGGGAATCAAGGACCGTTTGTGGTCTAATTTTTTTCTTAAGCCTATGATGGAATTGGTGACCCTTAAACAGCAAGGATCCGTTGACCAATTTCATGATGGATTCTTGAGTTTGTTGAATCAATTGAATTTTCCAGAATCCTACGCCTTGAGTATTTTTATAAGCAACTTAACTTAAAATCTGATATCGGTCAGTATTTGGGGTTGTTTACGCCACAGACTTTGGTGGAAGGTTACAAGCTTGCTAGACAAGCTGAAACTATTGTGTTAGGCCCCGTGAAGAAAGGTTTTGTTGCTAGTAATAGTGCGGGTTCATCCAGGCTCTTACTACCTCCTTCAAGAGGACCGCAAGGAATGGGGCATTTAACACCAATGAATGGGGTGGGACATAGCAACGCGAGACAAAGACTACTATCAAAATCTTTGTCAATACCGAGTTGGAAGAACGAAGGCGAAAGGGTCTCTGCTTTTGGTGTGGCATGAAGTATTCTCATGGTCACAAGTGTTCCAAGTCCCAAATGTTTCAACTTGTTATTGAGCCAAATTGGGAGTAAGTGTTTGAGCTAAAAAGTCTAACTTTCGAGGAGCTGCAAGACTATTCTAATCAATTGGACTTGGTAGATCATACTTTGGATAGTCCAGTGTTGTCATTACATGCTCTTCAAGGTTTACAAGGTCATCATACCATACGATTTTCAGCTATAATTGACCAGACGGAGGTGGTGGTGTTGGCCGATTCCGAGAGCACACATAATTTCTTATATTGTAAAATGGCTAAGAGACTGCGGTTAACAATTGAATCGTGTTGTTCAGTTAAGGTTTTGGTAGCAAATGAAGTCTAGTTGTCAACTCAAGGTTTGTGTAGGGAGGTTTCATGGGAAGCGCAAGGTCACAAATTCTCCACTGATTTTTTATTATTAGCGGTGAATGGATTCAATTTAGTGTTGGGAATTCAATGGCTATTCTCCCTAGGACCAATCATGTGAGACTTTTCCAACTTAACCATGAAGTTCCAACATAAGGGAGAATATTGTGTTCTACGAGGCATAGTTCTAGGATCTCTTCAATTGGTCCCCAGCAACCAATTTTCCAAATGCCTCAGCTTGGTGGGCAACGGGCCATTTTCCATGCTCTTAGCTTCAGGTGAGTAAACCATTGTCACACTACAACCAACCCAGTTGACAACTGAGTTACAAACGCTTTTGGATGAATTCAAGGATGTCTTTGGTACTCCTGTTGGCTTACCCCATCACGGTTCCATGATCATAGGATTCCATTAGTTAATGAGACCAAGGTTGTCAAGGTGAGACCCTACCGATATCCTGTGGTGTAGAAGACTGAGATTGAGAAGTTAATTCACGAGATGTTGCAGGCCGGGATAATCCGTGACAGTAAAAGCCCCTTCGCCTCTCATGTAGTCATAGAAGAATGATAGTTGGCGGCTATGCGTTGACTACCGCCATCTTAATCAACTAACTGTTAAGGACCATTTCCCTATTTCGATTATAGAAGAGTTGTTGGATGAGTTGGGGCAAGCACATTTTTTCTCCAAGTTGGATCTACGTTCGGGTTATCATCAGATTCGGATGTGGGAGCCTGACGTATATAAAACGACTTTCAAGACTCATGCAGACATTATGAATTCTTGGTCATGCCATTCGGCTTGACCAATGCCCATTCAAGTTTTCAATCACTCATGAATTTCATTTTTCGTTCCCTTTTGCGACGTTTGGTCCTTGTCTTCTTTGATGATTTTCTCGTATACTCAGAAGAGTGGACAGATCATTTGGCTCATGTTCGAGAGGTGTTGCAGATTTTGAGGGCGAACCACTTATATGCTAAACAATCCAAGTGCATATTCGGGGCTACACAGGTGGAATATTTAGGACACATCATTTCTCAAGGTGTTGTCAGTATGGACAGTAACAAAATAGTTGCAGTTGCGAATTGGCACCCTCCTTAGTCTTTGAAAGAATTACGTGGGTTCTTGGGGTTGTCGGGTTATTACCGTCGTTTCATTAAGGGTTACGGTATTATCGCTAAGCCTCTCACTGTTTTACTTAAAAAGAGGTCGTATGGCAATGAACACCAACTGAACAGGCTACTTTCGACGAGCTGAAGTCTCGAATTTGTGCATCACCAATCCTGACCCTGCCTAATTTCAACGTCCCATTTTGTGTAGAAACAGATGCGAGTGCGCACGGAGTAGAAGCTATGTTACAACAGCATGGTCGTCCTGTGGCCTATTTTAGTAAAGCGTTGGGGGTGAAGTCTCAAGCTCTGTCGATCTACGACAAGGAAATGCTAGCAGTGCTATTGGATGTTAAGAAATGGCACTCTTATCTGATTGGTCGTCATTTCATCATTAAGACGGACCATCAAAGTCTTAAATTTTGGAAGACCAACAAGCTATTACGCCCTATCAACAGAGGTGGGTTGCGAAGATGTTGGGTTATGATTACTCAATTTTATATCGAAAAGGAACACAGAATACTATTGCTGATACTTTATCCAGAAGAATTCATGATTATTTCCCTCAACTTTTACAATGTACGGGTAAGGTTGACACTTCTTGGTCCGAACTTTGGTCACAAATTGCGGCCTCTTACACATCTGACACCAAGCTTTCTAAACTTTGCCAAGAAGTTCAGGAGAATCCCCATATGCACCCAAAATATTCGTGGCACGACACATTTTTGAGGCGTTCGGAAAAATAGTTGTGGGCAACGATTCTCAACTCTGCCAGCGAATTTTTTCTCTTTTCCATGATAGTGCCATAAGAGGCCATTCCGGGATTCATGTGACTCGCCATCGCATTTCTGCCTTGCTCTATTGGAAGGGTATGTCGAAAGATGTCAAACGATGGGTTAAGGAGTGTGTGGTCTGTCAGCGTTGTAAGTACGACAATTCTGCTTCGCCGGGGTTGCTTCAACCATTGCCAATTCCGGATCGTGCATGGGCAGTCATAACCATGGACTTCATTAAAGGGTTGCCAGTCTCTCATGGCAAATCAATTGTTTTAACTATCGTTGATCGTTTGACCAAATATGGTCATTTTTTGTCTCTCACTCATCCTTATACTGCCTCCATGGTTGCTCAAGAATTTCTTCATCTGGTGTATAAACTGCATAGAGCCCTTGAAGCCATTATATCCGACAGAGACAAAATCTTTTTGAGTAACTTCTGGCAAGATTTATTCCGCCATTTGGGGTTAAATTGAAGCTTTCCACAGCGTACCACCCTCAAACCGACGACCAGACCGAAATTTTCAACAAATGTCTAAAGACTTACCTGCGTTGTATAATTGGAGAAACGCCTTCAGCTTGGGTTTCTTGGCTTCCCTTAGCGGAGTGGTGGTATAACACCACCTATCATTCGGCCATTCGGTGTACCCCGTACGAAGCTCTCTATGGCCAAGAGCCTCCTATCTACTTACCATACTTGGTGAGTGCTTCTCCAATAGTATCAGTCGATCGATCCCTACAACACAGAGATGTGATGCACCGTCTTCTGAAATTTCACCTCATTCGCGCGCAAGACTGTATGAAACAGATGGCAGATAGGCATCGCTCGGAGCGCACATTCCAGGTGGGTGACTTAGTGTACTTGAAGCTACAACCTTATCGTCAACGTTCTCTGCGGCATTTTAAGAATCAGAAGCTGTGTCCTCGATATTTTGGTCCTTTTTCGATCGCAGCTCGCGTGGGTACTGTGGTGTATAGGCTACTCTTGCCTTCTTCAGCTCGCATCCACCACACGTTTCACGTCTCTCAATTAAAGAAACACATTGGCTCGGCAGTCAGTGCTTCTACATTACCACCAGTGGGTAATGACGGAGCTCTCTTGAAAACACCCATTCGTATTTTGGATAGACATTTGGTCAAGAAAGGAAATCAGGCTACGGTCGAGGTTTTGGTTGAGTGGGCAGACACATTCCCTGAAGATTCCACCTGGGAGAACTTAGACGCCCTTCAACGGCGTTTTCCTCTGTTTGATCCTTGAGGACAAGGATGTTTTTCAGGAGCGGAGTATTTGTTACGTACCAGAAGTATTACCATGCAAGCACGTGAATTCCATGCAGGTGTATACGCAACATTTTATCCTGTGTCTGCGTTTTGTGTGTTTCAACTAAAACGGTGAGTTTAGACAATTGTTTCTGTTTTGGTTGCTACTTTATATACTGTATGAGGACAGAAAACGGTTATCCAGAAATTGAATCAGATTTAAAATTCTCTACTCTCTCTTCTCTGCTGCGCTTTTCTCTTCTCTTCTTTTCTCATTTCCAGATCCGATCCGTGAATCCGTTACAGATTAACAAAGAAACAAACATCAATTTAACGAAACGAACCTATCAAGAAACTCCAAGAAAACGAACAACGTTACTTGCCCACAAAACGACAAAGATTCGACAGTCTTAAATGATAACCAAAAAATAATACGCACGATCCAAAAATTAATTTGGCAGAAACCCATTCAAGCAAAACGAGAAAACGAAGAAAGAAAGTGAAACAACCAAGAATAAACAAAGAATTTAACGAAAAAAGAGAAAATGAAAAATAATAGGGAATAAAGAACAAACACAAATAACAACCATAAAAGCACTCAACCAACGTGGGAATATGGGGAATTTGGAAAAAGAATAAAATAAAATAACATTAATTTAAAATAAACACAAATAATAATATATTTTTTTAAAGAAAAATCAATTTCAAACCAATTTTAGAGTTCGATTAGATCACAACCACTACATGATCAGCTCAAATAGAAATAATAAAAATATCGTAAATTTGCTCACGCAGAGACTCAAAAGACAAAAACCAAAAGTAAGCTAACACCTTACCACTGAACAAGCAGGCGCATTCTAATATAGAATTATTAAAAATAAAATTTATATAAAAAACCAAAGTTAGGGATAGGGATAGAAATAACAAAATTTTTAAAAAATGAAATTTGAACTCATAACCTTTAACACACACCTAATTTACTTAACCATGAAATTAGACGCTTATTAATGATGTAATATAACAAATTAGAAATTCATATTTTTGGGCGTTACGGAGAGCTCTTGAGTAGGAACCAAATGTCTTCCTTTTTAATCTCTAAACCTCTTTTAGTGAGGAGTACCAATTGATCCTTAAGCATGAAGAGGGTTTGTGGGCCATGAAATCTCGTGCTAACTGGTTAATTGAAAGGGAGAAAAACACTAGCTTCTACCACCTCACTACAGTTAAGTATCACAACTTTAATAGAATTGAGAGTACTAATAATAAACGTAGGTTCTCAGATTTCTAACGAAGAAAAGGTTTTCAACATTGTTCACTTTTACTACAAGAATCTCTTTTCCACCAGTAAGGAGTTTGTTTCCCGAAATGTTGAACCTTCCTAGTTTCAATGGGCTGTCGTTAGTGATGATGAGAACTCTATTCTTGATCAAGAGGTGACTAAAGAAGAAATCACCAAATTCATTTTCTCCTTTACCTCTTACAAAGCCCTTGGTGTTGATGTTATACACCCCTTGTTCAATTAGAAGTGTTGAAAGATCGTCAGAGTCAAAGCTTGTTATATGGTGCTAAGAGTGTTTAATTTCAACACTCTCTTTGAAGGGGTGAATGCTACCCTTGTCACTATTAATTTCCCAGATGCAGCAGTCCTACCATGGTGTCCCAGTTCAGACCTATCAACCTTTGTAACACTATTTACAAAGTTATCACTAAGATCTTAGTGTTCAGAATTAGACGTTATCTCGACAAGTTAATTACGCCCATCTAAGGTAGTTTCATTAAGGGGCGACAAACTTCGAACAATGTTATCATTGTCCAAGAAGTTGTGCACTCCTTTAAGAAGCTTAAAAGCAAAATAGGCTCAATGATAATAAAACTTGACATGGAGAAAGCTTATGATAGGCTTGAATGAGATTTTATCATAAGAATGTTGCACTACTTTAGTTTTCTGAGTAATTGGATTAAACTCATCATGAAATGTATATCTACTTCCACTATGTCCGTTCTCAATAATGGAGGTAAAACTAATAACTTTAGACCATCCAGAAGTATTCAGCAAGGAGATCCTCTTTCATCGTATATCTTCATCCTCTGTATGGAATTCATTTACCTCCAAATTCAGAGTGTAGTGGATAATATGTATTGGAAAGGTATTAAGTCATCTAGAAGAGGTTCTATTTTATCTCACCTATTTTTTTTTTTTTTTTTTTTGCTGAAAATGTTATATTATTTGCAAAGAGTGATAACAAGACTGCTGATGCTATCACAGACACGTTGGATTTGTTCTTGGAGGAATCAGGCCAGAAGATTAACATTGATAAATCGAGAATCATGGTTTCCAATAATACAAATAGTTTACAGAAAGAGATGGTTCTGAGAAAGTTAAAATTCCAAGTTACTAGCGCCATTGGTAAAAATACCCAAGGTTCCAAATCCACCACAGTAGATTGTGAATCAGTGATTATAATTTTATTGTTGAGAAAGTGACCAAGAAACTAAGTTCGTGCAAAAGTAACTACCTATCTCATGCAAATGGCTCACATTACTCATCTCGACTATTGCTTCCATCCTAAATTATTATATGCTTTGTCAGGCCCTTCCGTCTAGCATTTCTAATGAGTTGGATAGAGTGAGTCAAAATTTCTTATGGAGGATTCTGAAGCCAGTAAATCTATTCACCTTTTGAATTGGAATCAGGTTGCAACTTCTAAAAGGCTAGGGGGTCTAGGTATTTGGACGACCCAAGTTAGGAATCAAGCCTATATCATGAAGTTGGGATGGTTTTTGGTAAAGGACAAATTGAAGATTTGGGCTCAAATTTTGTATGGGAAATATGTACTGAACTCACTTGTATTCAAGTATAGGGGCTTTCTCTACTTGGGTCACTATTGCTAAAGTCGGCACTTTGATGGAACAATGTATGAAAAAATAGATTTGCGAGGGTAAAGAAAGAAATTTCTGGTGGGATAATTGAATTGGGGATGGTATGCTATTTCGTAAGTTTTATGGCCCTCTGCCTAAGAATAAAGAGAAGTTATCTTTTAGAGAAGCCCAAAATTCTATTGATATTAATAATAGTTCCCATATTTATATAAGCCTCACAAAGGCGCTTATGGATAAGATCATTAGCATCCCTCTGTCATTAGATGGTGTCGTTTGACACTTGTAGTTGGTGTTAGAAAATTTAGGTTTGAAAATGATTTTTTTGCACAACGAAAATATAAAATTTTGAAAATTAAGTCGGTTTGTGATATTTATAGCAATAAACTATTTTCCTAAAATAGTACCTATGTTTTCAGCTAGACGGATCCTAAACGTTCTTAGTTTTCAATTGAATGGCCTTCTACACTATTCTCGTACCACGAACTACTTCTGTAACATCCCATTTTCAATATAATCGGAACAGTCACAGATTCGAGTCCAGAAAGAAAAATTATTTTAATACTATTTTATGATCTACAGTATGATAATAATATTGTGTGAAAATTTTGTAAAGAAATTTTATCGATTACATGTTTAATTTGATATGGACCAAATTGCACAAAGTGAAAAATTTGAGTTCTAATAGCTAAAGGGATTAAATAGCTATAGAACTTTAAATTCGAGGTCCTTATATGGTAATTGGACCATTAAAAATACTTAGTTGTTAAGGATGATGATTATTCATCCATGGAAATAAAATTAAAGAAAAGGACAAAATTGGAAAGATAAAAAAATAAAGGTGATAAATAATAAAAAGATGAAAATATCATCATTTATCATCATCTTCCCCAAAGCAAGCTTTCTTGGCCAAATTAGGTAGGTATTCAAGTCCCGTTTTTAGTAATTTTTATATTTTTGAGATCGGGATAACTTAATCTACCTATTTTGGGGATTGATTTGTAAAGTTATCAAAGTATGAAAATTTTGCCATGAATGAATATGCTGAAATTTTGAACTTTATGGTAGAAAATGAAAGGTTGTTATTAGATAAACAACTTTTACAAAGTGAATTTTGATGAAAACATGATTTAGGGACTAAATTGAAAAGTTGTAAAATTCATGGAAAATTTCTAAATTTTCTGAAATACATGTGCTGTAAATATTACATGTAAAAATCGGTTAGGCTTGGAACAAGGATTAAATTGCATGAATTTCATTTTCCGAGCCTAGGGACGAAATCGTCATTAATTAAAAGTTTAGGGGCAAAATGATAATTTTGCCTAAGATGTGAATTGGACTGAATTGAGTTTAAATTGTATTAAATTAATGTTAAATTTACTCATATAGAACCGGATAGACCAAATTCGGAGTTAGAACGAGGAAAAGAAAAAAATGTCGGATTAGTAGATTTTACATACACGAACATTTGTCGAGGTAAGTTCGTGTAACTAAATTGTATATATTTATATGCCTGAATTAGATGTTATGTATGTGAATTGTATAAATACCATATATGTATGACATTGAAAACATATTCGACAAAACCCGATAAAAGATAATGCCCGATAAACGATAAATAATAAAAATGTTACTTTTATGCTTGAAATGAATGTGAAATGTGTTTATTTGAATGTTGTGAATATTATAAATGTATGAAACAATTACATGCCTGATAATATCTGAAAAATGTTGAATCCCGTTTGAATAAATGAAAGTTGATGGATACATGATTTCTCATATTTGAATATGGTACTGCATATGTTGCAAACAGGATTTAGCTCGGACGAGTAATCTTGATTTATCCCTCTCGAGCATCCTGATATATATAGTTCTGCGAGCATCCTGATCGGTAGTGATTTGGCATGTGTTGCGCACTACCGCAGCTCTGTGTGATCCTCTTGTTATGCGATTGGTTGTGGTCCTGCATATCTTGCGGACATAAATGTAGTTCTGTGTGAGTGTCCTGTTTATTGATCGGTTGTGATCCTGCTTATGTAGTGGACACAAACGCAGCTCTTATTGAGCGTCCTAACATGGCTAACTTGAACTTCCTACTACCTTATCCGATGCTCCCTGATATTATCTCTTTAGAGATATCTGATAAGCTCCATGAGCTTCCTGAGTAAAACTCTTATGAGTTTTTAATTAGTCCCCGAATAAGAGTCCTGTTACATGGTTACATTGCTCATCTGAGCATCCTGATATGTGGCTTGAGAGTGTGTTTCCTGGCTATGTACCCTAACGGGTACCCCTGAATATGAATTGACAGATTTTTTATTTGTACACTTCGAGTGTACTACATTTTTATCCATCGATATTTCAAATAAATTCAACAGGTAAAATCCTGACATGAGGAAATATGGCCACTAAACGAATTATTATGAAAATGTACTTGAATTACATGAACTTGAATTATACATGTTACATGAATATGTGATATGAGAAATATTTGAACATGGAAATTTGACTAGTGTTGAATTTATATATTTTTTGATATTCATGAAAAATATATGTTTAACATGAATTCAAAACAAACTATTACTGAAACAAGCCTGAGATACGTGGAAATGATAACATTTGTTATGTTGAAGTATGATGTACTTGATACAAGACTTTGTACTTTTGTGATATATTGAAAATATGTGATGGAAGACAATTATGTATATTCGTGATTATGAGTTATTACCTAAAATACATGACTGACATGGTTAATGAGGATATGTGTTTAGGCATTTGGCCAGCATGACTTGGGAATAAATTAAATGTTTACCTAAATTTAAGATAGTGGTAAGTTAAATTTCAAGTTATACGAACTTACTAAGCATAATATGCTTACTCTATTTTATTTTTCCCCTTTCCTATAGTGATTCGAAAGCTCGCTGGATTAGACACTTGGCGGAGATCACTCACACTATCCATCGACCCATTTCAGTATATATGGTAAGTGAAAGACAATTTGGGTGAGAAATGTCGCTTGGAAAATAGCCTATTTTAAATAGATCTACATGGCAATAAATTGAGACAAGGCGTGTGTCTATTATGTCATGTTTAAGTGATTTGGACTTGTTTTGAATGCTTTGAAATGGTTTGTGAATGTGATTAGTAGCACATGGGTGTGTGGCCTGGTCGTGTGTCCCCTGCATCTTTAAAATGTTAAAACAGAATGCTCAGAATTGATCACACGGCCTGGCACACGGGCATTTGGCTTGGCCGTGTGACCCCTGCACCCGTACACGGCCTAGCACGCAGGCGTGTGATTTGGCTATGTGACATGGTTGTGTCTTTGGCCGTGTGAGCCACACGGCCTGTCGACACGAGCGTGTAACCTTGCACCTAGGAAAAATTTTGAAATTTCACAAAAATTTTTGAGTACCCGGTTTAGTCCCGACCTGATTCTAAAGCATGATTTGGGTCTCGAGGGCTCATGCAAGGGACTATATGATGAAATTTGATTGGAATTTGATATGAATACTAAATAATTATGAAATGTTTGTTATTTGCTCTGTAAATTCTAGAAATGCTCCGTAACCCTGTTCTGGCGACAGATTTGGGTTAGGGGTGTTACAGCTTCGAGCGTGGGCTCGAATAATTTTGAATAAAACACAGAACCAAAAATATTTTATTTTACTTTTAGTAGGAAAGTAAATCTCTCTCTTATAAAACCGATAGAATTGTTATTCCCGAAAATAGAATTTATGCTTAGAAATAAATTCTCACTATTTTTGGGCAGAATAACAATATCTCAAAGTTGTGTATAAATTGTTGTATATTTAGCCCTACCAATGTCATATATTTATAAGGAGAGGAAGTGAAACCCTATTTGGATTAGTATAATGCATTTAATGTCCATTTTAAAAGAAAAACAATCCCCTAGTTGAACTAGGAGAGAGAGAGCGGCTAATAGGGTGTGCTTCCCCTCGTATGCATTATGATGGAGATTCGAGCCTCTTTTGTATTGGGTTGAATTATATGTACTTCTTAGACTTTTAAATCAACACTTTATAATTTAATCCAACCAATTATATGTTTTCTATTTCTCAAAATAGACATTATTCCTTAAAATAATTTAACTAAATTAATCTTCCAATTAAACAATTTTCTCAACCTAATTTTAATTCCATTAAAATCATGATAACTTTACCATAAAAGAATTTATGAGAAAATAAATTTAATTTCTAAATTCAACAGATTTCATGATGACCAATTAATCTAATTTTAGTTTCGAACTTCAATTATTTAACTAAATAATAATTTGAACTATTTAAATTAGAAACCACATTCATTTCCCAATGTAACCCATTTATCTAATTATATCATTTCTATCCACTTCTATTCATTTCATTGATCATGCAATTCAGTTATAGTTTCAACAAGCGACAAAAGAGATCGATTAGACATATGTGATTAAAGGTAAAATGTGTAACACCCTTTACCTATATTTGACGTTGGAACAGGGTATGAGGCATTACCGGACATAAACTCAGACAATCATACATAACCGAGACATGAATTTCCATCCAAATTTAAAAATTTTCATTCACATGCATATCGTCCCTTATATGGGCCTATGAGGCCCAAAACATACATTGGAAGTGGTTCGGGACTAAACCGAGAACTTTCAGAACTTTTACATCACTTAGAAAATTTTCATGCTTTGGAGAGTCTCACGCACGTGTGGGTAGGCCGTGTGGCTCTAAGACACGCCCGTGCTTCAGGCCGTGTTCAAAATAGGGGATATTCTATTTATGACGTTATCAACCAAATAAGGTAACACGGCCAACGCACACGCCCGTGTCCTTAGGCCGTGTGGCGAATTAATTTCCAAAAATCAGGTGTAGACTGCACACGACCTGGGCACACGTCCATGTCCTGGAGCCGTGTCTCTCACACGACAGAGACACAAGGCCGTGTCTCGTGCCTGTGTGTCTACTACTGGGCATTCTGTTTCTCAAAACTCAGGTGCAGGGGACACACGACCAGAACATACGCCTTTGGGGCAATCCGTGTGTCACACATGGTCTAGATACATGCCCGTGTGTCTACCCGTGTGGACAACTTTGAGGTTATTTTCCAAGCCAATTGCCGCCCTTATTTGCACAAACACATACATGACTTCAAAGGCACTTGACATGGCATAATTAAGCACTTAAACATTCATCAACATGGCTCGTGCATGGCAACTTCTTATCAATTTATACTTGCTTAAGACTCCATATTATGTTAAATCCAATTTTACCAACTCATATATAAATAAGCATCATTCCCTAGATTGCATGCATGCATTTTCATACTAACTTATACACACACAAAACTACCATCATCAAACTCAAGTTTAGTAAATCACATGCAACACATCATCATTCAACCATCAATAACCATAGGCCATATCATAATGGCATTGGCACATACATGCATATATGAAAAGGTTTGCAACCCAATAATCAATATGAGCCACATCTCATGGCTTTATACAAAATGAATCAAATATCATCAAAAGCCAACACCTTTGGCTAAACCAATATGACATATAACAAAATGACCAAGTCCCTATACATGCCATACTCAAAATACTTAAATTCATTATACCCAAAAGATTAGTTTGATAGTGTGAATCGAGCTCCAACGTCCTTCGATCACCAAGCTAGCTTGACGATACTATAAGAAAATGGAAAAGAAAGGGGAGTAAGCATAAAGCTTAGTAAGTTTGCATGCAAATAATTAACAACATTAACCATGCATTATTATAGACATAACATAATATAATTTATCACAATGTCATCAAGTATCATAGATACATTTTAAATCATGTCATTTACATAGTGTACAATAAAACTTATGATCATGATTCATTCATTCCTTTCTTACCGAGGTCTCATCGATTTAAAATCTCAATATTTATGAGCTTTGTGCACATACCTGTACCCTTTCAACATGATCATACCTTGCCATTTCGTTGACATAATCTTTAATTTGGATTTCCCGTTGAAACACTTGGAATACTAAAGGATACTTGGGAATCACATATACATAGAATCATACCAATGACATATCCCAGACATGGTCTTACATAGAATCTCACATCGATGCCAATAGCCCAGCTATGGTCTTACACGAGGTCTCACATCGATGCCATATCCTAGATATGGTCTTATAAGAATTTTCATTTTGAAGCCATGTCCCAGACATGGACTTATATGATATCACATGCCGATGCCATATCCCAGATATGGCCTTATACGGGATCTCAATAACCCTAATGTCATGACATTTGTATCCAATCTATTCCTAAGGTTCAACCGGGATTTCAAGGTATCAAATCTTCGTCGAATCGTCAACGAATCATCATTAATCAAATCCATAAAAAATTATACAATTCATGCAATATTAAAGCATTAAATACATAATAAGGTAATGTTGCATTATTTACACACGAACTTAATTACCGCAGTACCAAAATATGGCTAACTATTCGATTTTGTCCACAACCTTATTCTTTCTTCGGTTTAGGTTTGGACTCTATTTTTCTTGATCTATAATAAAAAAATTTCACTTATTTAATTATCAAATTGTTCAAATCAGTCTAAAAACCATACTTTGGCAAAATTATATTTTCCCCCTAAACTTTCACATATTTACAAATTAGTCCCTAGGCTCGTAAAATGAAATGTACTCATTTTCTTTGTTACCCAAGCCTAGCCAAACCCATATCATGCTTATACCAGCCCACATTTTCCTTCAAATCAGATTTTTACTACTCATTTTTACAACTTTTATAAAAAGGTCCTTTTTAGGTATTTTCATGAAAATTCACTTTGTAAATGATGTTTATCACATATCAAACTTTCATATTCCTCCATTAAATATCAAAATACATGCATGTCACACATGGGAAAGTTTTTGAACATGAACCCTAGCTCAAAATAATGGTAGAAATAGCTAGATCGATTGATAACAACTTCAAAAATGTAAAGAACATTAAAAATGGGGCTAGGATGCACTTACTATCAAGCTTGGAAAGTGAAGAAACCCTAGCTATGGCTCCTTAGAAATTTCGACACTTGATGGAGAAGATGGACAAGATTTTTACTTCATTTTCCCTTTTAATTCTTTTATTAACCAAATGGCCAAAATCCTTTTTTTTTACTAAACTTTCAAATTTTATCTATTCATGCCCATTTTTGTCCATAAAAATAAAAATTGGGAAAATTGCTATTTAAGGACCTCTAATTAATAATCCAAAGCTATTTCATACTTAAAACTTCTAGAATCTCATATTTTGCAACTTTTGCAATTTAGTCCTATAAGTCAAATTGGACACTTATTCACAAAATTTCTTCATGAAACTTTCACACAATCATGAAAACATGTCATAGACCTCAGAAAAATCATAAAACAAATATTTCTACTTCAGATTTGTGGTCTCAAAACCACTATTCTAACTAGGCCCAAAATGGGGATGTTACAAAATGATTTATAATTAAGTTCCAATTTTTCACCTATTAATTATAAACTCATTTAGTCACAAAATCATTCCACTATAGTATCGTGATTAAGATCTCTTTAATTACATCCCATTACAAAAGCTATTTGATCAGTGCTCGTCCAATGACATTGTCATAAGTGTGTTACCCTCATATGATATCCTTAATCTTTTTAGGATGATTCCGTTCTTCCATTATGATCCTATTTTATTTCATGGTAACCATTACATCTTACTGAGTCAGTCATTTTCATACAGCAATGGAAACATATGTCAAAACTCTCCGAACGTGACTTATTCGCGGGATATAGTTACAAGAAATCCATAAGTGTTAACTTATTTCTCTTAGATGAGAACATGCATATATTTGGAGTGAATGGTAGAATTTAAACTCAAGGTTAAAATTGGTTATTTAATTGAACTAAGGGATTTGGTGTGATTCTAATACTATAAGAACGTCGTATAATATTGTTAGCTTGGAAGGATCAACTCGAGATCGAAGATAGATAGGTTGAATCGGCCTTTGAGAAGTGGTGGAAGCAACAAAAATTGTGCAACAAAGAACACAAGGATATATAATGGTTCGGCCTCAATTGCCTACTCCACAACCTTAGCTTTTGACAACTAAGGATTTTCCCAAATTCACTAATTTGACAACCTTTGAGAATAAGATTTAACCTTATAATCTCTCTTAAGACTTATACCCCAAAATCTTAAGATACAACTCCCTTAAGGTACCCAAACCTTAAGAATAAACCCTCTCTCAAAGAGAAATAAATAAGCAAACAAAGAAAACAATTCTTACAATATTAGGATGTTTTCCAATTAAGCATAAATACAAAGAAGAACACGTGAGCTAAATAAATACAATGAAAGCTCACAAGTGTCTCCAAGAAAAGATATGAATGAATTAAGCTCTAGGTTGTTTTGATTTATCTTTAAACTTTGCACATTGCTCTTCTTGTTGCTAGACCTTTGGAAGATGATATTTATACCCTCTAATTGATTTCCAACCGTTGTGGTTGTTGTTGAAGTGAATGTAGCTGTTGAGGATGAAATACCAGGTCATTAACTGCACCTACAGCAACGAGTATCGATACCTACTAAAAGGGTATCGATATAGTTTTTGTAATTAATGCATATTTTAGTGGCCATTGGAGCAGGAATATCGATACCTTAAGAAATATATCAGTACCTTAAGAAAATCGATACTGGACCGATACTTACTAGGGTTTGAAAGAAACAAAATGTCAATTTGGTATCAATAATCAGAGGAGTATCGATATCTTGTAAAATATCGATACTTAGACAAAAAGTATTGATACTTTTTGTCCTGGGGCAATTCTAACTTGTTTGAAAATGGTTAAAACATATTTGAAAATATTTGACTCAATTGAAACCATCTCAACTTGATTTTATCAAATTGCTCAAATTTACTTTTATTCAAAAACACTTTAATTTGTTATATCAAAACATATAATCCAATAAGGCTTAGTATAAAAAATATTGATTCGCATTTGGTTAATTCACCCATGATTATGAAATTCCTTTAACTCATTCTTATAGGTAGATTGTGTAGTTTAGTTCACAAGCAAGTAGAAATCGCATGGTAACATAATAAGTTGGTTTCAATCTACGAATAACAACCCCGATAATACTTGTATATCGTATTGAATACATGACTTGTTTAAAATAAACAATTAAGTTGTATAAATGATTGTGAAGGTGGAATTGCAAATTTTAGTTTGTGGCAAGTTTGAATGACGACAATACTGGTTCAGAATGGTTTGAAAAAAATTGTTACATGGAAGAAGCTCGCAAATATGGATCAGTCAGAATGGGAAGAGCTCCAGGAAAAGTCTTTATCCATTATTCAATTATGCCTCACGAATAATGTGTTACAAGAGGTTTTGAAGGAGAAAATAACGTTTGTGTTATGGAAGAAATTAGAAGTGCTTTAATTGATAAGACTTCAAAAAGAAAAATTTTCAAAATTTTGAGAAACCTAATTAAAATTTTTAGCTTTGAGTAAAAACATCCAAAAAGAAAAATTGAGAAGACTAATTAAAATTTTCAAAATAGAAGGTTTAATTAAAAATTTTCAAAAATTCTGACGAAATAAGTAAAATTTTGAGGAAACATGCCCCCTTGAATCCGTCTCTGGCGGATTTGAAAACTAATAAAATTATTTATTTTAATTTAATAAATGAAAGAAAATTAAAATATAGCACACCATGGATACAATGTAAAAATATATTTATAAAATTTATAATTAAAATTAAGTGGTTTAATTGAAATAATTAATTTTAAAGTTTAAAGTTAACATAATATTATTTTATTAAAAACATGAAAAAAATACTCTTATATTAATATTTATTATTTTATATATAAAAATATTTTTATACTTTATAATTGAGTTTTGCATATTGATTGAAGACAAGATTATGAGAAATAATTGGAATTGGGTGATTGTAGATGATTTTGACTGTCTAAGAATGGAAATAAAATGATGGAATTACAGCAATTGTGATATATTTTGCTTGACTATCCCTCACTGTATTCTATTATCCACTTTGTCTCCATCTCCACTTAATTCGCAGATAAATAACAACCTATGTATACTTGTAACTCAGTCCACTTATTAAGTCTAAAAAGCTATTACTAAAAACAAAAATTATTAATAATTTCTTTTCTTCGAGAAACGGGTTTATTAGTTTTTAACCGATTTTTTGTGTTTGGTTTTCAGGTTACATTGATGGTTCTTACTCATTCCATAATTTATATCACTGAGCCTCAATCATTCAAATCTAAACTAAACAATTTTGTAGTAGATGAATATTTGATAAATAAGTCACAATTTGAGGTTCAAAAAGCTTTACTAATTGACACATGAGTGTATAATATTTTGGTTTTTTTTAGGGATAAATATTAAAATTATACATCTAATTCAATATATAAACTTTGATTTTGTGTAATTATACACATTAAACTTTAATTATCATTCAAATGTATATAAAAACTTTGATTGTAATTTTGTCCTAAGGATTGTTTTTGTATTAATGAAAATAAATACAAGCTTAAACAACTTAGGTAGGACTAGTGTCACGGGCCACGATTCAAAGCCCATGACCATTGCAACAAGAGCGTTCCATAAAGGCCTACCTATTAAATAGGGCTCATTTGACCCCCTTCAACTGGTTCGATTCGAAAAATAAGTGACAAAGTCCATCTACTTGAAGTCTTGGTAGCCCAGTAAAGGCTTATGAAAAATTAAGGCTACCTTAGTAGATGGTAAGTAATATTAGAAGATTGTAGGAGATTATAATCTGATAAGATTTGATTATGTAATCTTTAGGGAAATATTTAATTCCCTTAAATATAGATAGGCTTCGATCTTGTCTGTCGATATAAAGCTAGTTGTACCGTTGGATTTGAAGGAGTTCAATTATAAATAGAGAGCCTCCCCTCATTTGTAATCATCCATTAGTTCAATTATAAATAGAGAGCCTCCCCTCATTTGTAATCATCCATTGTATCCTATTCTTTTATTTAAAGAATATATTGAGAGTATTTATTCAAACACTTGGTGTGCATTACTTTCTTGTGGCAAGAGAATTTCTATCGAGAATTCTCATTTTACAAGAGTTAAACTAACTTAGATAGATTTGAAATCAATAAATCACTTAAGACGTAAGACTAAAATTCTAATATCATGAAACTAGAGGCTTGAGATTACCCATTTACACAACTGTGGAAATCGAACTAGGAAGAATATTATTTGCTAAAAACACAGCTAGTTAATTGGATTAGCCGCCATTACTGGGCTCAACACCTTGAACATGACCATGAATAATTCGGCCTTAGGCTATTTACTAGAGCACAAAAACTACAATAGATTGTTCGCCACCAAAACCAAAAGGATAATATTTCTTTACTTAAAATATCTTGTATACCACAACTTTTACTTTTTAGAATTTAATTCTTTTATTTTTTGGATTTCAAATTGAATTTTGAAATTTGAAAAAGTAATTAAAACTAAATTTGAAATTAGTTATAACCTATTAAATTTCTAAAAATTTTCAAGAAACTTATCACCAATTACAGACAAACCAGCACGCAGAACAATATGACCAAGATTTGATTTTAGTGGAAATTGGCCTAGATTTTATGTTAAAAAGTATATTTATATATGGAAATAAAATATCTCAAGACCCAATCTATTAAACTTCATGAGCTCCAAATTCACAACAATAATGACATAAAAATTAAGGCCCCTTAGTGGTGGTTGAAAATTTGAAATGAAATACAATCTCAACTAAAGTGCATTCAATAATTCGATGATTATTGATAAACCATAAAAGTAACATATTTTAATCCCACATTTAGTATGCTTTTGGATGATTTAGCCCTCAATTTATGTAAAAAGGTGCTCTTAATCCTTTCTTTTCATGTCTTATACTCAGGAAAGCACCCAAGAACGAAAAGAATGAGAAATGGGCTTAAAACAGACCAAATTGGGCCAACTTAAGAAATTGGCATGGCCTGGACTTCAAGTCACACGGCCATGCCTCGCCAATCATTCAAAGACAAGCGCCAAGCACGATTTGCATGGCCGTGCCCCAATCAATAGACCTGAAGCACGGCCTGAATCCCAACTTACACGGCCGTGCCACGACCGTGCCTCAATCAATAGAATCGACACACGGCATGAAGTCGACTTACACGGGCGTGTGCCATGGCCATGCCCTTGCCACGGGAGAGAGTAATTTCACTCGGATTTGGATGCTTGAAGCCAAAGAAACATACCCTAAGTCTACTCCAACACCCTAATAGTAATTCTACTTGAAGGAGATACTTAAGAGCCAAGTATAGCATTCGAAAGCCTATATAAACAACCCAAAGCAGACATAAAGGGGGAGATTTTTGCAGAGGCTTTTGCCGAAGCTTTCATCTTTTAGGGAGTCACTTGAAGATAGCCAGTTGATCTATCTCAAGAAGCTGGAACTCTATTCAAGACGGAGGATCTCTCCTTTAATTCTTTCAGGGGGTTTTAGGGATTTCTTATGTTTTGTTTATTCTTTTCTTTTGAGATGTTTTCGTATTTAGTTATGAACTAAACCCTTCAGATACCTGAAGGGGATGAAACCTATGATGGATTTCATTATTTGATTTCTAAATTATATGATAAGTACTTAGTTTGTTCTTAATTATGTTACTTAATTTAATCTGATGTGCTTAGGTGGAGGAGAAATAAACCCTACCTAAGAGTAGATCTAGCATAATTGAGCGGAGTTGATTGGGTGCCTAGAGATAGGGTTACGAGATTTTGCCAGATTAGGGTGAAACCTAATATGGGAATCCATTGATCGATTTACTGCTTCCTTAGGGGGTTATTGTAAGAGAATGAGAGTTCCACTAATTAACATAAGGTTAGACGTTATTCGCCTCGAGAGAGGGTTTAATATAGGTTAGGGAGTCTCACGGATCAAGCTAAGTCAAGAAATCATATGGTTTGAAGAATAAATAATAAGTGAAGTCGTAGGTGGATTCTTCCTGAGGGTATCGCCTTCATGAACTGAGTTTTCCTAAAGTCTTTCTCCCATTCATTCTTTTGTCTTTGCATCTAGTTTAGTTTTTTCATTAGTTTCATAAACCAATCGCTCCATATTTCAGGCTAAATAATAGAAAGAAAGTGAGTAGTAGTACTTTTAGGTTCCCTTGGGTTCGATAAGATATTCTTGCCTGAGCTATACTACTGTTTGATAGGTGCACTTGCCTCTATCGTTGTCACAGTTAGTCTACAGGTTCGATCACTCTTTTATAAATATTAAAACTAGACTGTTTGACACGATCAAGTTTTTGGCGCCGTTGCTGGGGAACAATAAAATATTATGAAAGCTCTATTTCTATTACTTTAGCCATTATTTTTATTTTTAAATTTTTCTTATTCTTATACATATATTTTTGTTTTTCTAAATTTTTTTCTTTCTTTTCATAGCAGGTACCTCTAGTTTATGACTAGAAAAAATTCGTGAGGACCATTTGAATACGAAAGTGACATTGAAGCTACCACTCGCAGAAATCGCAGAGAAATTAGACGAGCCCTGGACTATCAAAGAGAAGAACAGCAAAGATCCAATCCTACTGAAGAGATGGACAAAAACAATCCACTGCCAAATGTGCAAGAACAGAATGCTCTGCATACTATGTATGATTATGCTAAACCTAATTTGACAGGAGCAGAATGTAGTATTGTTAGGCCCACTATAGCTGCTAATAATTTTGAATTAAAGCCTAACACAATACAAATGATTCAACAGTTTGTTCAATTTGATGGTTTGTAGGATGAAGATCCAAACACTCATATATTTAATTTTTTTAGAATTCTGTGATACCTTCAAAATAAATGGCGTTTCTGACGATGCCATACGTCTTCAGTTATTTCCTTTTTCATTAAGGAATAAAGCAAAGCAGTGGTTGAACTTGTTACCACGAGGGTCAATCACCACATGGGATCAAATGACCGAAAAATTCTTTTAAAATATTTTCCACCAGCCAAAATGGCTAAATTTAGGAATGACAAATCTTCTTTTGTGCAAAATGACGCAGAAACATTATATGATGCATGGGAAAGATACAAGGATCTCCTAAGGAGATGCCCACACCATGAATTACCTTTGTGGCTTCAAGTCCAAACTTTTTACAATGGTGTGAATTTTCCAACTAGGCAAATGATTGATTTATCAGCCGGTGGAACTTTGAATAATAAAACTCCTGAAGCAGCTTACGATTTTATTGAGGAGATGTCATTGAACACCTATCAATGGCAGATTAC
This sequence comes from Gossypium rotundifolium, assembly GCA_025506655.1. Lineage (NCBI taxonomy): Eukaryota > Viridiplantae > Streptophyta > Magnoliopsida > Malvales > Malvaceae > Gossypium > Gossypium rotundifolium. Next base: position 67,680,062 of record CP106731.1, on the reverse strand, counting down.
AAGAGCTAAACCGACAAAATCAGTCAGAGTTTTTAACATAGACGCAGTGACAATGCTGTCGACATAGGTGGAGTTAATGAATAAAAAGCTTGATAATTTATGTTCTTCACAGGTACATTCAGTCATGCAATGCGAAGCAAGCGGGAATGTGGCGAATTCTGAGTACCCACCCTACCAATCAAGAATAGAAATCGAGCAGACAAACTATATAGGTAACAATTTCAGATCTAATAATAATCCTTATAGTAACACTTATAATGCAGGTTGGAGGAACCACCCAAATTTTTCGTGGGGAGGACAAGGAAATCAAGGAAATAAAAGGCAGCAACCTACTCCAAATTACCAAAATCATCCCTATCCACAGGAAAAGTCATCAAACCTTGAAGAGATGCTGACAAAATTAATGGCAGCTGCAGATTCTCGTCTCCAAAAGGCTGAAGCAACACGTGATGAACAACAAAAATCGATCAAAGGGATCAAGAATCAAGTTGGAGAACTTACTAGGTCAGTGGGACATCTTACAAAGCTGATTTTTGAACGTCAACAAGGACGTCTACCAAGCAACACAAAAATAAACCCAAAAGAACAAATCCAAGCCATCACGTCTCAAGAGGGTACAAAGGTAGATAAGCCCACATCAGCACAGGAAACCAAGGAAGAAAAAGGTAAAACAGAGGTAGCTCACAAAAAGCCAAAATCGATAATCAAAGAATACCAACCTCGCATACCTTATCCCGAAGCATTGAAAAAAAAGGACCCAGAGGAACAATGTGGTAAGTTTCTAAACTTCTAAAGAAATTACATATTAACTTACCTCTTCTTGAAGCTCTTTTTCAGATGCCCGATTCAAGGAAATTCTTAAGACAGCTCTCAACGAACAAATGCAAAATAGATGAAGAGCACAATGTGGAATTGGACGCAACATGCTCAGCAATGCTACAGAACATATTACCACAGAAACTAAAAGATCCAGGGAGTTTTAGGATTCTATGTTTAATTGGTAGTTTAACTATTGATAATACGTTAGCCGATCTAGAGGCAAGTATAAATGTCATGCCTTATACATTGTTTAAACGACTAGGTCTAGGGAAGCCCAAACAAACTAGGATGAGGATTCAACTAGCTGATAAAACTGTTAGAATTCCTATGGGCATTATGGAAGATGTGCTTGTAAAAATCAATAAATTTGTTTTCCCAGTAGATTTTGTTGTTTTAGACATGGATGAGGATAATTCAATTCCCTTAATTCTAGGAAGACCTTTTCTAGCAACTGCTAGAACTAAAATTGATGTTGCCATAGGTGAACTCATACTTCGCGTATGAGAAGAATCGGTCAATCTTTAAGCTTTCGACTTAGCCAAAACAACAAAAGATAAAGGTAAGAATGTCATTTCAATAGATAACCAAATTGTTCAACCTTCATCGCAGGAAACATCACAATGCATCAAACCTGAGCCAATTCATAGCCACCAAGTCGTCACAGAAGAATCACACCACAAACTAAACCTTAAGATTGACAATTTAGAAGAGTAGAAGATACATATCAAAGAAAAGCCAGACCCACACAAAGTAAAACAAAAGGAACCACCAGAAGAGCTCATAAGGACATCAAATCACTTTAAAATAGGAGACCAGGTGCTATTAGACAAAAGCAATCCTCACATCACTTCAACAGACATGAACAAAAAGGAAGAAATACTCTTTCAGGTACACGATATTCTCCCACATGAAATGGTCGAGGTAAGCAATCCAATATTCGGCAATTTCAAGGTAAACGCTTCTCGACCTAAACTTTGTCACAAAAATAAAATTGTCAGTAAGAGGGAAAATATTCAAACTTTTAAACCTCCCTAAAAATTTCAAAGTCAAGGGCAGTCTAGCTTAAGACTATAAACGAGCACTTCTCGGGAGGTAACCCGAGCACTAACACTATTTACTTTAAAATTTATTTTCATTTCTTTCCTTCTCTCTCTTCTCTCAATATTTAAAATGCATAAATGTAGATTTTCAGGCCACACGACCTTACACATTGCCGTGCCTGTGGCCATGTGGACCACCGAAACCATCACACTGATAGAGCAGAGCCGTGCAAGTCAGTCCAAACACCCCCCAACGTCACGGATCCAACCACCCATAGCACGGGCACCAAAAAATAGTACGGCCGTGCCTCACGATCGTGCTAAGATACTAACTTATTGAGCACGGGCAGACCACGCCCGTGCATTCCAATCGTGTTCACATACTAGCTTTCTAGAAACGGGCGTACCAATCGACAAACGGGAGTGGAAGAACAACACACTCCATAACACGTCCGTGCAAGGAGGCCGTGTGAATCGACACACCCTCGGCACACAGGCGTGAGAACGTGTCCGATTTGAAACCTTATTTAAATCCCTACAGCCCTTTCCCTTTTTTCCCATCTTCTTTCTTCTTTCTTCTTTCTCTTTTTCAAATTTTTCTCTATTCATAGAAAAGGTCCAAGACTCTTGAGCAACATAAAAATCATATCGAAGAAATGTAAGAAGGTAAGCATCGTCTTTTCAAAGGAGACCTCAACATGAGTTCATGCCAGTAACTTCAGCTAATTGACACGCCAAGGGTCTCGAAAACCTTTTCGATTCTATTTTTCTTTTCTTGTCTCCTTTATTTTCCTTATCTATACTTCTTTTCTGCTTAATTTAATTTATTTCATATTAGTTTCTTGGTTTTAGGTTCTAAAGGCTGCTAGGGAATCACGCCATTTCCACCATCACCAACACTCCGCAGCCTTAGAAATCATACACACCTCACGAACCATCTGCTAATAAGGACTTCTTAGTCCATTAGACTTTTCATTAAATTTTAGTTTTCTTCTTAGTCTCCTTCTCTTTATTTTCTTAGTCTTTAATATATTATTAGTATCGTATTATTATTTTTGTAGATATCTTAGCTATATCTTCGCAAGCTACCCAATTTCTTCATCTAACAAATTACTTTTCGGTAGCCACTCCACCAGGCCCATAGAAAACACCATCACCGCCACCAAAGACGCTAGGGATCATCTAGATTTCAGGGAGTATTACTTTCCCCACTTATCTCTTTGATTTGGCATCTAATTATCATTATCTATCTTTGTACATTGAGGGCAATGTACATATTAAGTGTGGGGTAATAGTGCCTAACTTTTTGCATAATTTTCAAAACCCTGAATTTAGTCTTGATCTTAAGTATTTTTCTCATATTATTAATTAGGGTGAAATTTCTAATGATTTATGATTTTTATTGATATGTTTTAGAGTAAGTCATAGTTAATTGTGCATTGATGATTAAATTTGAAGAATACTAGGGAATCGAGCATGATAAGTCTACTTTCTAAAATTTAAAAAAATTGATGGGTCGTTGAACTGAATTTGAGTATCACCTTGAAGTTCAAAATTTATAAGGATTGATGTCAAAACACCCATAATTTTTGTGAGATTTTGAGCCTTATAGAGTATATATTCTTTTTCGTGCTCACTTTATTGATTATGAGTGTGTCAACTTTGAACTGTTATTCTAGAACTTACCTCATTTATGCATGTCGAGACCACATTAATGATTTGATATACTGAGATGATAAAGGCACCAGGCTTTAACCCGTTCAATCCACTAAAAAGCCTACCCATACAAATTAACCCCTAGTGAACCCCGTTGAATCCTAACAACTTTTTTATTGACTCACCGTCTAATATTAATCCAAAATCCCTTTGTATTTGTTATCAACATTCCTTTAACTACCCCTCTATCGAGAATTGATTTGATCAATTGCCGAATTAGGTTATTTCAATCATCAAAGTTCCTTCTATTATGTTTATTTTAGTTTGTTCTTGAAAAAAAAAATCCAAGTATATTCAATATTAGTAGTATATAAAAGAGCTTAGAGCATTTAAACTCCAATTGTTGAAGAAAAGCTTGTATTAATGTATTATTAAATTTTAAGTGATAAAAATACTCTTGTTATAGAGTAATTATCAATAGTAGATATTGTTAGTTTTCATTCGATGTAAATATTCATATTTAGTTCATTATTTTTAGATTAGGTAATTAGTCAATTCAATCTCGATTATAACCTCTAATTCAGCCTGTATCCACACCTTTTAACCCAAGCCCCGTTACAACCTAATTAAAGACCTTTTGATTTGTGTATCATCTCATATACAGTGGTGGAGACTTGATTTTCAAGCAAGCCTATGGGATCAACTTTTCAGGTTCGACTTAGAGTGCTTATTCTTGAACCTTAAACACTTTGAGTGATTTGAGTAAATCTTTAGTGAGGGTGTCAGTCCTTGTCGATTTTGAATTAAAGGTAATCACTTAGATAAGGGAAGACACCTATGTTTTCGTGCTATAAAGGTATGACTTATATTAATTGAATCTTTAGGGTTCTTTAAGTTGAATTATGCATGTATAAATTATCTATGAATTATGATGAGACATTGCCGATAGGAATTATGAATTATGAAAAGTTTGCTTTAATTGTAAGTTGAGAATTTTGCTTGAGGACAAGCAAAAGCTTAAGTGTGGGGGTATTTGATAAACCATAAAAGTAACATATTTTAATCCCACATTTAGTATGCTTTTGGATGATTTAGCCCTCAATTTATGTAAAAAGGTGCTCTTAATCCTTTCTTTTCATGTCTTATACTCAGAAAAGCACCCGAGAATGAAAAGAATGAGAAACGAGCTTAAAACGGACCAAATTGGGCCAACCTAAGAAATTGGCACGGCCTGGACTTCAAGTCACATGGCCGTGCCTCGCCAATCATTCAAAGACACGTCTCAAGCACGATTTGCATGGCCGTTTCCCAATCGACAGACCTGAAGCACGGCCTAAATCCTGACTTACACGGCCGTGCCACGACCATCCTCAATCAACAGAATCGACACACTGCCTAAAGTCGACTTACACGGGCGTGTGCCATGGCCGTTCCCCTGTCACGGGAGAGAGTAATTTCACTCGGATTTGGATGCTTGAAGCCAAAGAAACATACTCCTAAGTCTACTCCAACACCCTAATAGTAATTCTACTTGAAGGAGATACTTAGGAGCCAAGTATAGAATTCCAAAGTCTATATAAACAACCCAAGGTAGACATAAAGGGGGAGCTTTTTGCAGAGGCTTTTTTCGAAGCTTTCATCTTTTAGGGAGTCACTTGAAGATAGCTAGTTGATCCATCTTAAGAAGCTAAACTCCATTCAAGATAGAGGATCTCTCCTTTAATTCCTTCAGGGGGTTTTAGGGATTTCTTATGCTTTGTTTATTCTTTTCTCTTAAGATGTTTTCGTATTTAGTTATGAACTAAACCCTTTAGATACCTGAAGGGGATGAAACCTATGATGGATTTTGTTATTTGATTTCTAAATTATATGATAAGTACTTAGTTTGTTCTTAATTATGTTGCTTAATTTAATCTGATGTGCTTAGGTGGAGGAGGAATAGACCCTACCTAAGAGTAGATCTAGCATAATTGAGCGGAGTTGATCGGGCGCCTAGAGATAGGGTATTGTCTTCATGAGCTGAGTTTTCCTAAAGTCTTTCTCCCATTCATTCTTTTGTCTTTGCATCTAGTTTAGCTTTTTCATTAGTTTCATAAACCAATCACTCTATATTTCAGGCTAAATAATAGAAAGAAAGTGAGTAGTAGTACTTTTAGGTTCCCTTGGGTTCGATAAGATATTCTTGCCTGAGCTATTCTACTGTTCGATAGGTGCACTTGCCTCTATCGCTGTCACAGTTAGTCTACAGGTTCGATCACTCTTTTATAAATATTAAAACTCGACTGTTTGACACGATCAATTATTATGCTACACCCATCGCCATCATATGCAGATTGTTTCAAGATACATCATTTTATAACCTATTTACAATTGTTATATGTAACACATTGGTTTGTGTAAGTGTACACAGTCGTTATCAAGTAATAAATAAGTATCGAGTTATCGTCTCCATAGGGATTTTATTTGTGCTAAGTCACTTAATTTGTAAAATTATATTAACAATTTGGTAAATAAAAACACAATATAATTGAGAAGTGATGATTAAAATTAAGTATATTAAAATAAATGCAATGATCCCTAATGCAAATTATCCTAAATATGCAAACTATATGAATGAAATAGATTTTAGCATAAGTAAATACAATTTGCAACAATTATAACATAAATAAACTAGGACAATTACTTTAATTAAACTCAATTTATTATCAACATGCTTAATAACATTCGGAAAAACATTCCATGGCAACTCGATCTTTCATGAGATTGGAAACCACATTAGGTCCTTTTGGAATCCTTTACTTAGTAAATATGCATTTTACTTATCCTTATTTACTAAGGGTCTCTTAGCATTCATGTGAGGTAATAGGGACGTGTTAGGTTTGAAATAGTTTAATCACACAAATCTAAAAACTATGAAGATAACAGAGCTTGGTTAGAGTTGTTATGCAACCTGCAATTTAATTGGGTTAGGATCTAAATTTAGCATGCACATTTCGTTTATGTGTCCACTAGCCATTGTCTGGTTAGGATCACTCAGCTAATTTAGGTGCATTTCAATCACGTATAAACGAAATACAGACTTGATTTTAATTGAAAACATGATCGATTGAGGCACAAACATTATAAGAATGAATCAAATAAATATGATTTAATCAAAGTAATCATCCTAGCTTAAATAAAATTAAGCTAACATTGTTGTAAACAAGAACAAAAAACACATAGCAAACATTTTCAGATTAAATTAAAGAAAAGAAGATTAAACCCAAATCAAAGTGGCTGTCACCCAAGACTCTGATCAACGAGGCTTCTTCACTCCTTTGCTTTGCTTCTTTGCTGATGGCTCTCCAAGGTGGCCAAGCAAGGGCTCTTTAAGAGGCTTAATTGCTAAAATCTCTATGAAGAGATGATGCTAGAAGTGGGCAATGGAAAATCCTTAGGAGAATTGAGAGAAAATAGAGAATGATGAAGGATGATGGATGATTGATGAAGGAATGAAGGGGTCTTATTTATAGGTGAAGAGAGGGGGTTCGTTTGCTAAAAATAGCGAGGTTTAATCTCTTCAAGTTTCTTCAATGAGTGGTCAGCCATGCTTAGTGGCTTTTGACTTGGATTTTGCTTGATTTTTAAGCAATTTAAAAGCCATGACAACTCAAGACTGAGGCTCGGTCAAATGTAAATCTTCGAGCAAATCTCTAATTTCTTCAACATTGCAAGGACCTTGTGTAATTAAACCAAAAGTGGTTTATGTGGACATCCATGTGTAGCCGAATTTGGGCTTTCTTGGTCTTCAATTTGGATAGTTTTTGTAATCCAACAAAGCTATCAGACCTGTCCAAAATAAATCAATAAGTTGAAGGACCAAAGAATAAAATTTATCCAATTTAAATAATTAATTACAACCCAAATTATTAATGAAATATTTTAAAATTAATTATTAAATATAATTTTATATTTTATTATTTAATTTAATCATGCATGACCCATTTTATGTCTTAAAAATATAATATGTTCAAATAAATATAAAATAAGTCATTTTATGCATGAAAACTATATAATAAAGCATAAAATCACATTTTAATAATTTCTATGTCCTAATTTCATATTTTCACATATTTCATTAATTTCTTAAACAATTACTTAGTTTTAACAACAAATTCAAGTAAAAAGCTGATGAATTGCATAGGAAAAATCCTATATATTTTTCAGTTTACACACCCTCAAACTTAAATCATTGCTCGTCCCGAGTAATGTTTATGCACAACAAAAGGTCTTACTAACGTAAAATTGCTAATTATGTAAGCAGCATCAATCTTTGTCCCATAATCATGCATTAATAACTTCATGTTCATCGATCTTCTTTATTACCAAGTAATTCATATGCAAAAATTTCTTAAAAATATACTAAGCTTCAAAATATGCCAACATGAATCATAGTTTGTATGTATGTCACAGCCACAGATAACATTCTTCATTCAACATAATTTCTTATCAATCAAGCAAACAATCGTAAGGCTTATTTATGATCTTTATATGTTGAACTTAGTACTTCCTCTCCACTAATGTAGGTGACATAATCATCAAATCAATAGGTATTTTATAAGGTTGTAATGGGGCTCAGTTAAAGGTAGGGATTTTAAGAGATGAGACATTTCAGTTTCAAAATCTTAACCTTTAACTTTGTCTTGGTTTTCTCAAAATACAACCTTTTTCTTTAAGTGATCCTTTGGAACACCCCCAAACTTATTTTGAACTCAAGCTCATACATTTTGTTTTTTGGAGACTGAGCAAACTTTTCTTCACTTTTTTTATAAGCATGAGTACATACATCTTTTTGAAAATTTCCTCAAATGTTGATTACCATGACAACTTTAGTTAAGATGGGTGCACAAAATTACGATAGCTTAAAAAAATGGTAATTGGCTTATAATGCAGGTTCATTACAATAAACAGGCCTTTAAGCTCAAATTTTACAGTTTCAAGGGTCTAATATCATAAGGTTGGCTCAAAAAGGCTCAAACGATCCAAAGAAATAGTGCCTATATCATTTTAGATTCTTATGTCTTCTAGGATTTCGCCTCAAGAAAGTTACTAAGTCAATTCTAAAGATATAAACCTTCATGCATGTCTAATCTCAAGAAAAAATAAGTTTTTATGGCAAACATTACTAAGGCTAAGATCATACAAGCATTTCATTCTTCACGATAACATACTTTCACTCAGATAGAATCATCATTTATACTTGCATACAAACTATCTTATTAACAAAATGTCTCTAAACATTCATTTATTAAAACATATTTATGAAAGAAATGATTGAAACATCCTTGAAAATTTAAAAATTTGAGCAATTTATTTGCCTTAACCCCCTTTAAAAAGAAGCAATGTCCTCATTGCAAGAACAAAGTAATGAATGAAAACCGAACATCAGGTAAGGTTGTAAAGAAAGGGAGGTGAGTCATTAAGACTGCTTAAATACCAAGACTTTCCTAATAAACCAATCCTAGACATGTTCATTTCCATTACCACATCACTTAGTCTTTTTCTTTCTAAAGAAGTGTTAAGTTTATTCTGCTTGATATGTTTTATTCTGTAGAAATTAAATCCTAATTACGAACGAAATAAATTCCTAAAGACCTAAAAATAATTAAATAAATAACAAGACAAGAACCCCCTTTTATTTTTTTGACTAATTCCTCTTGTATTTTTCAGCTTCATCTCCGCTTGCATAGTCAGTAACTTCCATCCATGTCTCAAAGATAGCATTTGGGAACTCAGGAGCAAAAGTATCAGAGATATTCTTAAAAGTATTTCGAATTGAGTCATCTCTAATTTTTGCATATTTCCAGTAAGTTTGTTGTTTATCGTGCATGAACTTGCACATATCCATCAGAATTGACAACTCTGATTTCCTTGAAGCACTTGCAGAAGTCGGCATAAGAGTCGTAGATCCAGGTTCAACACTTAGCTTGACTGGTTCTTCTTCTGGCTCAACCCTTGGTTTAGGTTTTGCAGATCCTTCAACTGGTTTAAGATTGTTTGGTTCCTTATCAGATTCTTCCTCTTCAGTGTCTGTAATTGAATTAGCTTCAGTTTCAGTTTCATTTGTTGACTTCTTGGTATCTGGCTCAATTGGCTCTTTTTGCTCACCTTGATTCAACTCATGCACCTTCTCTACTAACCCTTCAAGATCATGATTTGTAATGTACCCTTGAACATATTGCCCCTTTGCTTGTGTTTTAACATGGGCCCTTAAAAAAAGTGAAGTGATTAATGATGGGAAATAAGCACTTGCTCCTTCTTTTAGCACAATCATGAGTCTCCTTAAGAATAATTTCCCCAAGCATCCGTTCCACCGAGATGGTGGAACTATGTGAGATAGGCATAAAACTGTAGCGAACGAAATAAAACTATACATTTGCTACTGGTTTTAGGTATTCCCTTCGACAAGAATGACTCCCATACTTTCTTCTAATCTATTGGGATCCCGGATTTGTCACAACATCAAGTACTTGTTGAAGAAAATCCCAATTGATATTGTTCATCATAAGGTAGTACTCATCTTCTTCAACATCAGGTAAGTTAAACAAATCAATGATAGACTTAGAAGTAAGAGGTGCCTTTTTCTTTCGAACGATAACTTCAGTAGCATCTTGCATAGTCAAAGTAGCATAGAATTCTCGAACTAGTTCATCATCGAGAAGTGAAAGAGCATCACAAAATCGTTCCCACTTGAGAGCATTGATTTTTTTTCTAATTGGTATAAGAACAACCATCAAATCATTATTCTTCAAGTCAAAACCTTTTTCCGGCATCATAGGTTGATGCCTGAAGATTGAATCAAATCTTTCTTTCACTTTTTCATCGATCAAAATCGAGTTTTCAGGAGTAGTCTTTGAAGATCTGGTTCTTTTATGAGGCATGGTATCTTTTCTTGAAAATTGGCAAAGTTTCTGCACAAGGGAAAAAAAAGAAAAAAGGCAAAGTGGTAAAGACTTGCTATGGCAAAAATCTTGCAACGGTAGTAGATGGTTTAGGCAAAAAGGGAAGAGAACTAGGGTTTCTTTTGGGGTTTGAGGTTGATGACACAAAAGGGAGATTTAGGGATTTTTTAGGGTTTAAGTAAATTACTTTGAGGGATATGAAAATTATTAGAATGGAGAGGGGCTTATATAGGGAAGAACTAAGGTAACATGTTGCGAAAATTTAGCTACATTAGGGTTACTTGGCGGCAAGTAATGGGAGTGATGGCAAAGTATGGATTTTTCTCTTCTTTTTGCTATTTTGGGCCTCAAACTCAGACTATATTTACAAACTTACTCAAGAATAAAAACTTATTAGTACTTGGGCCAAATTTGACCCCCTTCTTAACATAAAAATTTAAAATTTAACAAAACAAATGAAACTTAAAAATTTTAAATCTTAATCAGAAAATTTCTTCTTAATAAATTACATTAAATTAATTCCCAAGATAGGTTGGAGGGGTCACAGCGGTCTCGCTTAAGTTCCAATCTTCTTAGACAGAATTTATTAAATGTAATAAGTTAAGAAATTTTAATTATTTATTTATTTACAAAACAAGTTCATGAAAAATCAAAGGTCTGTTAATTTGAACGAGGATTCAACTCACTCAACTTCACCATCCCAGTAGTGTTTGAGATGTTGACAATTAACTTTAAACGTTCATCCGTAATTGTCGTATAATTCAATAGCTCCATAAGGATAAACTCGGTAGATGGTATAGGGTCCTTTCCATTGTGATTTAAGCTTCCCAGTAAATAACTTCAACCTTGAATTAAACAACAAAACTTTCTGACCTTCTTTAAACTCGCGAGGTTGTATATGACTATCATGCCATCGCTTTGATCTTTCTTTACACATTTTGGCATTCTCATAGGAAAACAACCTCAGCTCTTCCAACTCATCAAGTTGTAACATTCTTCTCTTACCGGCTTGCTTAAGATCAAAGTTCAACTGTTTCAAAGCACAATGAGCTTTATTCTCCAACTCTAATGGTAAATGACATGCCTTTCCAAAGACTAATTGATAAGGAGTCATTCCTAATAGTGTCTTAAATGTTTTTTGATAGGCCCATAATGTATAATCGAGCCTTCGAGACCAATCTTTTCTGCTAGGGCGTACTACCCTTTCAAGGATACCTTTGATTTCACGGTTCACTCTTTCAACTTGCCCATTAGACTGGGGGTGATAGGCAGTAGCAATCTTATGCTTCACATCATATTTGTCAAGCAACCACTTAAGTCATTTGTCCACAAACTGAGAACCTTCATCACTAATAATAGCTCTTGGTGTCCCAAATCGTGTAAACACATGCTTATGTAGGAATCACATGACTACCTTAGCATCATTTGTAGGGTATGCTTCAGCTTTAACCCACTTGGATACATAGTCCACAACAACTAAGATATATTTATTCCCATACGAAGAAGGAAAGGGAAGGAAACGGGCCTAAGAAGTCAATGACCCATATGTCAAATAATTCAATCTCCAAAATGTTTGTCAAGGGCATTTCAATCCTCCTTGATATATTTCTGGTTCTTTGGCATTTATCACAGTTCTTCACATAAGCATCTTTAAATAGCGTAGGCCAAAAGAAACCTGCTTGCAAAATCTTTGTTGCAGTACGTAAACCACCAAAGTGTCCCCCACTTGAAGATGAATGGAAATGATACAAGATCTCAACAATCTCACTTTCAGCTACACACTTTCAGATTATATTATCTACACATTGTTTAAACAAAAATAGCTCCTCCCAAATATAATACCGACTATCATGAAGGAATTTTTTCCTTTGTTGGTATGTCATTTCTCGAGGAATTATTCCATATACAAGATAATTGGAAAAATCAGCAAACCAAGGTGTTTTATGAATTCGACTTACCTCAAATAAGTGTTCATCTAGGAAATTCTCGTTGATGGGCACACATGATCGAGTTACCTTATCTTGCTCCAATCTCGACAGATGATCGGTATTTGATTTTCGACACCTTTTCTATCTTGGATCTCAAGGTCAAATTCTTGGAGTAAAAGTATCCAACGAATTAGCCTCGATTTTGCATCTTCCTTCGTGAGCAAGTATTTAATGGCCGCATGGTCAGTAAATACTGTAACTTTGGTACCTATAAAATATAAGCGGGATTTTTCAAAAGCAAAAACTATAGCAAAGGGTTCATTTTTAGTTACCGTATAATTGAGTTGGGCTCCCGTTAAAGTTCTACTTGCATAATAAATAGGGTGAAACACTTTGTTTCTTCTTTGACCCATCACAGCTCCAACGACATAATCACTTGCATTGCACATCAACTCAAAAGGTAAGCTCCAACCATGTGTAACGATTATTGGGGCTGAGATTAACCATTTTTTTAGATCTTCAAAAGCTTCCAAACATGCTTTGTTGAAATCAAACACTATATCTTTCTCTAACAACAAACACAACGGTTTAGAAATTTTCAAGAAATCTTTGATAAACCTTCGGTAAAAATTGGCATGGCCTAAGAAACTTCTGATTCCTTTCACATTAATTGGGACCGATAATCTTTCAGTTACATCCACCTTTGCTTTATCGACTTCAATTCCTCTCTTTGAGATGTTATGCCCTAAGACAATCCCTTCCTTAACCATAAAATGACATTTTTCCCAATTAAGGACAAGATTCGTCTCTTTGCATCTCTTCAGTACCTTAGCCAAATTACTCAAAAAAATATCATAAGTGTTACCAAAAATAAAAAAATCATCCATGAAAACCTCAACAAAATTTTCAACCATATCAGTGAATATTGCCATCATGCATCCTTGAAATGTTGCAGGTGCATTACATAAACCAAAAGGCATTTGCCTAAAAGTAAACGTACCGTATAGACAAGTAAAGGATATTTTATGTTGGTCCTCCGGAGCTACAACTATTTGGTTATATCTTGAATAGCCATCTAAAAAATAATAGAATTCATTACCTGCCAGTCGATCTAACATTTGATCTATAAAAGGCAACGAAAAAATGGTCCTTCTGAGTGGCTTTATTCAACTTCCTGTAATCAATAAAAATTCTCCAACCAGTAACAGTTCTTGTTGGAATCAACTTGTTACGCTCATTTTCAACAATCGTGATTCCACCTTTCTTCGGTACACACTGCACCAGACTTACCCACGAACTATCTAAAATAGGATAGATGATTCCTACATGTAACCATTTGTTCACTTCCTTTCTCACAACTTCTATCATAATATGATTGAGCCTCCTTTTCCCATCAATTCAAGCTCTTTTACCTTCTTCTAAAATAATTTTATGCATGCAAAAAGAATGGCTTATACCTCAAATGTCAGCTATGGTCCAATCAATTGCTTTCTTAAATTTCTTTAGAATAGCAATTAGTTGCTCTGATCTTTCGTCATTTTTGCTGAAATAATCACAGGCAAAGTGGAATAGTCACCTAAATAAATGTATTTCAAATGGAAAGGAAGTACCTTAGTTTGAGCTTAGGTGTTTCTTCAATTGACAACTTGGGTTGCACAAGTTCTCTGACTTATAACTCCAACGGTTCAAACCATGTGGATTGAATAAAAATTCTCGGATTGGCTTCTATCAAAGCCATGTTTTCTTCACCTTTTTCATCCTCCAAAGGGTCAAGATCTAAGGCTTTTTTCAATGGATCTTCTTCAAAATTGGTTTCCATAGAAACCAAGGTTTCTATCTCTCCATAACTGAACACTCTTCTGTCGGATCGGAAAATTTCATCGCTTTAAGAATGTTAAAGGTTACTTGATCATCTTGAACTCGCATGGTGAGTTCACCTTTCTGCACATCAATTAACACTATTCTGTGGCTAAGAAAGGTCTCCCAAGGATGATCGACACTTCTTTATCTGCTTCAAAATCTAAGACAGTAAAATCAGCAGGAAAAATAAATTTATCGACTCTTACCAAAGCATCCTCGATCTTTCCCTCGGGATATGCTAAAGATCGATCCGCTAGTTGAAGTGTCATAGTTGTAAGTCTTACTTCACCTATCCCTAGCATCTTGAAAATAGACTTAGGCATCAAGTTGATACTTGCTCCTAAATTATAGAAAGCTTTACCACAGTAAGATTCATCAATGTTACAGGGTATAGTAAAGCTTCATGGGTCCTTCAATTTTGGTAGCAGTTTGTTTTGCAGGAACGCACTGCACTTCTTTGTCAAGGCAACAGTCTCATACTCACTCAGTTGTTTCTTCTTGGACTGTATATCCTTCATAAACTTCACATAATTTGGCATTTGTTCTAAAGCCTCTGGAATATTGATGTGTAACTGCTTCAAAAAATCCAAAAACTTCTTGAATTTCACTTTTTGTTTCTGCTTGTGTTACTATAATCTTTTCAGATATAGATGTGATGGAACTTTTGGTTGAACCAGACAACTTTTCTAAGTAGGTAAATCTGCATCCAAAGAAGATGTTAAAGTATCTGAATTCACTAAGTTAGGATTTACCTTATTAGTCGTTTCAAATTCCAACTCTTTTGGTGTAGGACTTTCAACAACTGGTTGATTCTTCTCAACAGGCTTATCTTCGACATCAATCAATCGGGGTTCTAGAATTTTAACACTTCACAATGCCACTGCCTTGATATGCTCTTTATCCAAATTTCTTGAGTTCTTAGTATCGGTTGGCAAGGTCCTTTGCGGTCTATTACGAAGCTCTGTAACTAACTGACCCATTTGGTTTTCTAAAATTTTCAATGTTGCTGCTTAGGTTTGGATCAAAGCGTCATTCTTTGCCATGTATGCTTTCAACAAGTTCTCGAAACTGTTTGATGCCTCAGCTTGAAGTGGTTTTAGAGCTTGCTGATTAAACCCTTGAGATTGGTTGGGTCTATGCTGTAATAAGTTGTTGTTTGGTCTATTTCCTTGGTTGCTCCAAGAAAAATTAGGATGGTTACGCAATGAAGGATTGTAGAAGTTGTACTGGGGTGCTTGTCCACTCCTATTTTGATGTTGGTTCCCCACATAGTACACTAACTCGGGATTTGATGGACAATTCTCAAAAGAATGGTCTTCCCCATAGTACGCACAGGAAACTACATCAAATGGACTTGGTAGCTGAGCTGCAAAATTATTAGCACTATTGGTGGTAAACTATTTTAACATAAAGGAAATAAACGATACCTGAGCTGATAACGAAGTGAGGGTGTCAACTTCATGAACTCTGACTACACGTCTTCCTGAAGCTGTTCAATTTGTTGGCCATTGATAGTTATTACTCACGATCCTCTCAATGATCTCATAAGCCTCATCATAAGACTTAGACAAAATTACACCATTCGTAGAAGCATCTACCATCAATCTTGTATGTGCATTGAGACCATTATAGAATGTCTTCAACTGGATACAATGAAGAATCCCATGATGAGGACACTTACGAAGTAACTCCTTGAATCGCTCCTAAGCCTCATACAAAGACTTCTCATCTTGTTGGAAAGTTGTGATCTCGTTCTTCAACTGAGCATTTTTGCTAGGCGGGAAATACTTAACCAAAATCTCTTTGCTAATTCTTTCCATGTAGATATGGAACTTGGTGGCAATGAATTGAGCCATGCTCGTGCTCGATCTCACAACGAGTACGGAAACAACTTCAACCTTAGTGCGTCTTCAGTCACACAACTATCTTTAATGAATCACTTACCTTTAGAAACAATTGAAGGTGGAGATGTAGATCTTCCGTGGGCATACCACTAATTGGCCCACCGTTTGGAGCATTTGAAACATCACTGGTTTCAATTCAAATTGGGTTGCCTCAATATCTAGCCTTCTAATTCATAGATTTAACTAACTAAAAAGTGGCACAACATATTGCCTGATGCTTCGATCCCTATCATCAGCAATGAGGATGGGATTTCATACACTATCGGCTTCATTACCTAGGTCTTGATTCTGATTTCCAAGGTCCATCTCGACTTGTCTTTGAGCTGTTTGTTCAAGTCTTCTTTGTCTGAAAGTTCACTCAATTTCAGGGTCTACAGGGAGTAAATCGATAATCCGATCTATGCTCATAAATACCTCAAAAGAAAATCACAAAATTTAAAAAGAATTAGTTAGTAATGTAACACCCCGAACCCGGCTTAGACGTTATGGTCAAATCTGGCGATGTCACATGATAGTGCTTTAGAAAACGTAGTTACGATAAAACCATTCTTCGTTATCTTATGCTACTGTCAATATCGTGTTGTTTGTTTCAATCCTTATCCATTTTCAAAACGTTATACGTTGCGAAAGCTTTTAAAATAATTAGCTAATTTGTGTATATTTTGATAAAACATTTGTTCATATTGAAAACCACAGTTTTCCTACTTACTAGTAGTAAAACTGTAAATGTTGCAAATCCCAAATTTAAACAAAAATCCGTAAAGGCCATAATTACATAAAAATTTTCCCAAATATAATCAAAACCATAAATAAAAATAAAAATCGTATGTCCAAAACCGTGGTCACCGACGAGTCCTCCTTCGCACCGATCTGTCTACTTCTGGGGGTTACCTGAATAGATTAAACAGAAAAGGGTGAGTTTTCAAAAACTCAGAGTGTAATTTCCATAGAAAACATACACACAACATCATATCAGAAAACATTCATACATTTACGGTTTGAGTCTGAGCCCATTATAGGATCTGTGTGGACCTTAGCCCACTCAGATATAGAATCAGATATATTTCAGGGCCTTAGCCCATTTCAGATACAATATACAGAAAAAAAACAGAGCAACAAAGTCTTACCCACCAACCTCTACACACCAACTCCGTCCAGCACTATACACCATGTGGGGATAAAATCAACCCACTCATCCCTACACACCATGCTGTACCGAGATGCGACACATAATTGGATAATTGCAGCTGAGTTGTCACATAATAGACGTAAGAGCCTTTCAGATACTTCCTCCAAAAATCATCAACCCACCCCGATGTAATGCAACATACAAAAGATTTCATGCTACTATGCAATTAAAAGTACATACATTCAAATATCATAATTCATGCTTGATACAGAAATCAGAAAGACAGGTCACTCCTATAGGGTCTAAGTAATACTTATCGACCCTACAGTAGGTCCACAATTGACTTGGGCGACCCGTGAAATCTTACAGAACTTTTTAGAAAAATAGGCTCACGCGGCCATGCGGCTTGCCCGTATGGGCCCATATGCCTGTGTGGCCCACACGGCCTAAATTGCCCTCAACCGTGTAGATCACACGGCCTGGCCCAGAATCCCATATGCCCATGTGGTTCACCCGTGTGGGCCCACATGCCCGTAGCCCACCGGCCCAAATTGGTCGAGCTTGTGTCTTACAGACGACCTTGCTCGGCCTTCACACGGCCGTGTCGCCTGCGCATGGTCGGGCTCATCGATCATACGACCATGTTGTGGCTCACAGCTTTGTACACGACCTACCATACGGCCGTGTAGCATCGACAGAAAGGTTTTTACTTTTGCCGAAAACGTATTTTCTTGCGATTCGAGTACACACTTGGTTTCAATTGATGCTAAAATGATTCTCGAGCACTCTAAAACCTAAAATAGATAATCCCGAGTCCAAAATCAATCACTTAAGATGAGTTATTATGAAAAGATAAAACTTAAATCTCAACTAAAACCCTTGCTTTTGAGCGGACACCAACAAACATGTACTTAGTCGGCACGGTTTGGGAACCACAACCATTTACAGCACTCTTAAACACGAAAACACTTCTCTTTAGTAACCATTTAAGAGGAACAGATAAACTTAATCAAAAGCATAACTTACCGACCACGCGCTAGCGTAGAGTGGAAGAGATGGAAAAGAAACCAAAATCAAACGCGAAGGGGGTGGGGCAACAAAAGATTTCGACAGCAAACAGTGGGGAGAAAATGAAGAAATTGGCACAGAAAAGAGGAATCTTGATCAAAATTTCCAAAAAAAGGAAGATTCAGATGGAGAAGACTAAGTATTACGATAACCACCCAAGTCTCATGTTTTTCCCCTCACTTCCCACGACAACTCTAATTCTCAGCATTTCACTACACTTCAAACTCCTAGATGGCCCTAATAGCAAAAATAATGCTCATGTCGCAACTCGAACACAAGACCTTTTCCATCCCAACACTCCTCTTAACCACCAGACCAGCAGGCCCATTCTGACATAAACTTACTAACACTAAAACTTAAGCTTGCTGGACAAAAGTAAGGCTTTATTCATTTAGAAACATAAAATTCTGTTCAAGTCAAGGCTTGAACCCAAGACTTCTCAGACACTCCCAGAACACATAACCACTGAAGTAGATAGATATTTTTGTAACAAATTTACAAAAGCCGAAATTGAGAAAAAATTGGGGTTTTACAAGTAATGTTAGAAATAAACCAAATTGGAAGAAAATAATTTCACAAAAAAAAAAAAAAAGACTATGGCAATAGTTAACAATCCCCTGCAATGTCGCCAAAAACATGTAACGCGTAGATTTGTGCAAGTGTTCATGGTCGTTATCAAGTAATAAGTAAGTATCGAGTTATCATCTCCATAGGGATTGTATTTGTGCTAAGTCACTTAATTTGTAAAATTATATTAACAATTTGGTAAATAAAAACACAATATGATTGAGAAGTGATGATTAAAATTAAGTATATTAAACGAAATGCAATGATCCCTAATGAAAATTATCCTAAATATGCAAAGTATATGAATGAAATAGATTTTAAAAAAATTAAACACAATTTGCAACAATTATAACATAAATAAACTAGGAAAATTACTTTAATTAAACTCAATTTATTATCAACATGCTTAATAACATTCGGAAAAACATTCCATGGCAACTCGATCTTTCATGAGTTTGGAAACCACATTAGGTCCTTTCGGAATCCTTTACTTAGTAAATACGCATTTACTGATCCTTAAGTAATAGGGACGTGTTAGGTTTGAAACAGTTTAATCACACAAATCTAAAAACTATGCAGATGAAAGAGCTTGGTTAGAGTTGTTATGCAACCTACAATTTAATCAGGTTAGGATCTAAATTGAGCATGCACATTTCAATTATTTTTCCACTAGCCATCGTCTGGTTAGGATCGCTCAGCTAATTCAAGTGCATTTCAATCACATATGGATGAAATACAGAATTGATTTTAATTGAAAACATGATTGATTGAGGCACAAACATTATAAGCATGAATCAAATAAATATTATTTAATCAAAGCAATCATCCTAGCTTAAATAAAATTAAGCTAACATTGTTGTAAACAAGAACAAAGAACACATAGCAAACATTTTCAGATTAAATTAAAGAAAAGAAAGATTAAACCCAAATCAAAGTGGTTGTCACCCAAGACTCTATCGACGAGGCTCCTTCGTTCATTGCTTTGCTCCTTTGCTGATGGCTCTCCAAGCTGGCCGACCAAGGGCTCTTTAAGAGACTTAATTGCTAAATCTCTATGAAGAGATGATGCTAGGCGTGGGGAATGGAAAATGCTTAGGAGAATTAAGAGAAAAGAGAGAATGATGAAGGATGAGGGATGAGGGATGATTGATGAAGGAATGAGGGGTCTTATTTATAAGTGAAGAGAGGGGGTAGTTTGCTAAAAATAGCTGGGTTTAATCTCTTCAAGTTTCTTCAATGAGTGGTCGGCCATGCTTAGTGGCTTTTGACTTAGATTTTGCTTGATTTTTAAGCAATTTAAAAGCCATGACAACTCAGGACTGAGGCTCGGTCAAATGTAAATCTTCGGGCAAATCTCCAATTTTTTCAACATTGCAAGGACCTTATGCAATTAAGCCAAAACTGGTTTATGTGGACAGCCATGTGTAGCCGAATTTGGGTTGGCTTGATCTTCAATTTGGACGGTTTTTGTAATCCAACAAAGCTATCAGACCTGTCCAAAATAAATCAATAAGTTGAAGGACCAAAGAATAAAATTTATCCAATTTAAATAATTAATTACAACCCAAATTATTAATGAAATATTTTAAAATGAATTATTAAATATAATTTTATATTTTATTATTTAATTTAATCATGCATGGCCCATTTTATGTCTTAAAAATATAATATATTCAAATAAATATAAAATAAGTCATTTTATGCATGAAAACTATATAATAAAGCATAAAATCACATTTTAATAATTTCTATGTCCCAATTTCATATTTTCACATATTTCATTAATTTATTAAATATTTACTTAGTTTTAACAACGAACTTAAGTAAAAAGGTTTAGTTTTAACAACGAACTTAAGTAAAAAGGTGATGAATTACATAAGAATCTTAGTTTTAACAACGAACTTAAGTAAAAAGGTGATGAATTACATAAGAAAAATCCTATATATTTTTCAGTTTACATTATACACCTATCTAATGTGGACAGAGCATCATGAGGGATATATAGAGGACATTTATGGATGGCACTCCGCCTTACAACATTTGGCTTTTTTATTTAAAAATCATACGAACAATCTCTCATCTTACATCATTCTACTGGTCACAGGGTGACTGACCACCTCAACTGTAACATCCCCACTTTAAAAAGAGAGAGAGAATAAGAATATTTTTGGTAGAAGTCCTTAAATAAGTGATCTATAAATAAATAGTAGTATAATAAATTATGATCGTTTTTAGAGAAACCGTCAGACATGAAAACATAAGGAATTATTAGTAGGAGCATGTGGTTAAGTTAAAAATTTGCTATTTAGTTTAGGGATTAAATTGAATAAGTTGGGAAAATATAGGAACTAAAGTGCAAGTATTCCATTTTTATTTTGATGGAAAGGACTTAATGAAAATATTACCATTACTTAAAAAAATCAATATTTTCTGATGGATTTTGAATGCTATCTTTTAATAATAATAATATTTTAATACTGTTATGAGTATCTTATTAAGTTGATGTCCATCATGATCAATATAAATTTTTAATGTACTTATACGAGCTTACTAAGCATTAATTACTTACATAGTTATTTTTCTTTATTTTATAGGTGAAGCTCGACTGGTTTGAAGTTCGTCGGAGACTTATCACACTATCCAGTAGATAATTCAATAGTTTTTGAGTAATTTGGCTAATGTTTATAATGGCATGTATAGGGTGCTTGTAATGGTATTATGGTGTATGTATTAATGGTGTTTTGGCATGTATAAGCTTTGGAAAGCTATGATGGTTTTGTTACTTTAAAATGCTTGTTTATAAGGTTAACTTGGCATGATGATGGCGGCTTGAAAATGGTTATTTGTGACATGTTTTAGTTCATACTTGAATTAGGTTATCATGTATGGAAATGAAAATGTTAACATGAATAAGTATTTTGTGTTGATGGTTTATGGATATATAAAATGGTTGACTTCGTATGCCTAGGTCTTTGAAGATGATATTAGTTGATGAACTTGTAAAGCTTGTTAAGTAAAGTCTTGTTGACTACTTTAGGGTAATTGAGATGTATGGTGTTATTGTAACACCCTTTACCCGTATCCGAAGCTGGTACAGGATACGAGGCGTTACCTTACTAAAAAACATGCATACAAACATTTTCGGGTTATGAAATTTCGTTCAAATTTAAAACTTTTCAATCTTCATCTTAAAGTCATTAATATGAGCCTACGATGCCCAAAACATACATTAAAAGCAGTTCCGGACTAAACTGGTAACCTTAGAAAACTTTAGAAAATTTCATTAGAAAAATAGGGGCACAGGCCCGTGTGGACTTGGGGCACGACGGTGTGGCTGGCATGGCCATGTCCTTAGCCCGTGCATGAGCATGACTTGTGCTTCGCGAGAATTCAGGATGTCACACGGCATGGCACATGCCTGTGTCCATGGCCCATGTCCCTCACAGGCCATGACACCCCTGTGTCTCAGCCTGTGTGTTAAAACCTTGACATTCTATTTCTAACGTCAGCAACATTTTAGGGTTACAGGGCCATGGCATACGCCCGTGTGCTAGGCCGTGTGGCGAATTTAATTTCGCATTTAAGGTGCAGACTTCACATGGCCTAGGTACATGCCCATGTCCTATGGCTGTGTCTTCCACATAGTTGAGACACAGGGTCGTGTCTCAGCCCATGTGGTTACAACTAGGCATTATGTTTTGCCAACTTAGGGTGCAGGGGGACACACGGCCGAACTACACACCCATGGGGCAGACTGTGTGCCACACACGGCCTAGACACACGTCCGTGTGTCTACTCGTGTGGACAAAACAAGGCTATTTTCCAAGCCCTTTTGCCACATCAAGACATACACACATCAAGGCCACTACACTCCATTCACATGCAAAACTTATCACATACTTTATAAATCCAATCATGCGACTTACTTATTCATGCATTAACACACCACATATTCCACCATGTAAGTTGCACATTCATGAAAAACCTCATCATTTACATATATCAATAACAAGTATTGGCCATCATCTATGGCCTTATACAAAATGAATCAATATTCAAGATAAGCCAACACATTTGGCCCAAACAATATGACACTTGACAAAAGACCAAGTCCCTATACATACCATACTCAAAATGATAAGTCTAACTATACCAAATGTTTAGATTGATGGTGTGATCGAGCCTTCGACGTCCTTTGATCCCCGAGCTAGCTTGGCGATACTATAAGAAAATGGAAAAGAGAAGGATTAAGCATAAAGCTTAGTAAGACGCATGTAAATAATTAACAACAATTTCCATGCATTATCATACTCATAGCATATTATAAACTTACACATAATTCTTAAATGATTAAAGGCATAACTTACTCATTTTCATCCTTACTAATCATATAACATAAATCGAGCTTATTTCTCATGAATTTCGTGTAGGTACCTATATCACTTACAACATAGTCGTAACTTTTCTCACTTTTAACACAAGCTTTAAATTACTCGTTGAACCAGTTGGAATACCAAAGGATACCCGATAAGCCTCACACGAGAGGGTACCATGCCGATGCCATGTCTCAGGCATGGTTTTACACTAGCTCACATATTGAGGCCAATGCCATGTCCCAAACATGGTCTTACACTAGCTCTCATATCAATGCCGACTCCATGTCCCAGACATGGTCTTACACTAGCTCTCATAATGTGGTCGATGCCATGTCCCAGACATGGTCTTACACTAGCATACCTATCAACGCCGATGCCATGTCTTAGACATAGTCTTACACTGGCTCTCATAATGTGGCCGATGCCATGTCCCAGACATAGTCTTACACTAGCACACATATCATCCAAATGTCATGGCGTGGATATCCAATCTATTCCTAAGGTTCAACCGGAAGTATACCACATCAAATTTCGTTAAGCATATTCATAACAAGAATCAAACATTTTATGCAATACCAATTGTTTAATGCATAATAACAATAGAGTTGTATTATTTACATACAACTTACCTCGGTATTCAAATATGGGCGACTAATTCGATTTAGTCCAATAGCTTGGTTGTCCCCCAGTCTAAGTCCAGACTCCGTTTTTATTGATCTATAATGAAAAAATTTACTTATTTAATCCCCACATTAATCAAGACATTTAAAAATTCTTACTTTGGCAAAATTATCGTTTTGCCCTTATACTTTCACATAATTATGATTTTACCCCTAAGCTCGTTAAATGATTTTAATCAAATTTCATCATTAACCAAGCCTAGATGAATCTATTTTAAGCTTATAGAAACTCACAAATCCAATTATTTTACACATTTACAACCTATTTTATAAACTTCACAAAAAGGTCCATTTTAAGTGTTTTCATGAAAAATCCTTTCACAAAAGTTGTTTATTAAACAACCAAGATTCATTTTATTCCATAAAAATTCAGCAAAAAAAACTAATGCTCTAATGACAAAACCCTAGACTTTCAACCGTAGTGTAAAATAGTTCCCTCATTAGCGAGATCAAGCTACAAAGGTTCCAAAAACACAAAAATTAACAAAAATTAACAAAAATGACCATCAAAATGACTTACTTGCAAGGGTTTTAAGTTGCAGAAAATTTTCAAGCTGCCATGACTATTTTGTTGGAGAAAAATTGGTGGAGAGAAGAAAAGATGATAGCCTTTTCTTTTTGTTTTATTTTATAATTAGACAAGTCACCTAATGTCACGTAATTTTATGACTTTGTCTCCAATTAAAATTTCCATGTCCAGCCACCATAATTTTATTGGTCTATTTACTTAATAAAAACCTCTAATTTAGTGTTCCATATCTATTTAACACCTTTAGTTTGTAGAAGAAAACTTTCACACTTTATGCGATTTAGTCCTTTTTTAAAATTAAGCATGCAATCACTAAAATTAGTTCACCAAAATTTTCATGCACTTATGTAATCATGATATAACACATAAACTAATATTAAAAATAATTTCTCTGACCTCGGATTAGTGGTTTCAAAACCACTGTTTCGGCTAGCCCCAAAATCGGGCTGTTACAATTATAGTATGCTTGTAATGGCTTGAAAGTGATAAATGTGGTATGATTTGGTAGGTGTCTGAATTAAGTATTTATGTTGTGGTTAAACACATAATGGAATTAGTCTTTATGCATGGAATTAGGTAATGTTAACATGTTTTGGTAAATGGTGTTTGAATGTAATTGTAGTGCCTTTGAATGGCATATTGGTTAAGTGATTTAGGTTGTTTGAATTTGCAAGATTATGTGTTTTTGAATGATGTTTAAGTACCTTGAAAGTGTGCACAAATGGTATGGTGAGTTTTGCATGAAATGGTTATGAAATTGCTTGTTTATAGGTAAATTTTAGGTTCACATGGCTTGGAACACGGGCATGTGACATAGCCGTGTGAGGCATATGGCTTAGCAACATGGTCATGTGTCATCTGAGGATTTCTTAGGGCTCAAACCAGTGAGTTACATGGCCTGACACACGAGCGTGTCACACAGCCGTGTGACCTATTCAGTGAGTTACATGGGTGAGGACACGGGCTGGGACACGATCGTGTGTCCCTAGTTCAAAGGTTACACGGCCTAGACACGAGCATGTGTCTTAGCTGTGTGAGGCACAAGGCCGTGTGACCCCTATTTGTAAATTTTGCATCTTCTTCATAAACTTTCTAAATTGTTTCAAATTGGTCCCGAATTACTTCTAAGCTATTTTTAGAGCCTATAGGGCTCGGTTTAGAGACTGTATGCATGTATAAGAATGGTTTATGTTGTGATTGAGTTATTGAAATATATAAAGTTTAAATGTTCTTGATTGTACGGTAATGCTTCGTAACCTTAATCTGACGACAGACACGGGTTAGGAGTGTTATAGTAACCTTATAAGAAATGTTGCAAATCTTGAGTAAATTGCCTCACTGGCCACGATTATTCCTTGGCAAAGTTGCGACATTAGAAGTTATTTGTCTTCTTTGTCGTGACATTGCTTGGCAAAGTTGCAACATTAGAAGTTAACTGTTTCTAGTGTTATGACATGTATGTTTCAATGTCGTGATACAACCTCTACGTTGTCGAAAGGTTCGTTCTATCTTAGGGTCTACATGGAGTAAATCGATAATTCGGTCAATACTCATAAACACCTGAAATATTCACAAAAAATTAATTAAGTTAAAAAATTAAACAGAAAATTAAACCAAAATGTAAGACTGACAAATTCACAAATAATGGATTTTGAAAAACAGTCCCCGACAACGGCGCCAAAAACTTGGAACGATAGAAATGTGCAAGTATACATAATCGCAGCAAGTAATAAAGTGACAAGTAATTGTCGAGTTATCGTACCCACAGGGACTGTAAAAGAATTATTTATGAAAGTAATTCTAAACACTTTGGTGAAGGAAAAATATTTGGTTTTGAAAAGAGATAATAATAAAAAAAACTAAGAGTTAAAAACTAAGTGAAATAATTAAAATAAAACAAAGAAATTCTAGTGCACGATTCCAAATATGATTTAATCAAGATGATATAATTGTGTTGGATTAATTATATTTCCTTACCTTAGAATTATTAAACTTATGCTTATACTTGTTACAAAAAAAAAATCACGGCAACTCGGTAATTTGCTAACTTATGAACATATTTACAAATACAAAATCCATTCATCTCTTGTACATATTTATATGCTAATTCGACTGATTAAACAGATTTATAAAGGTAAACATGTTATTGCACATACATACTTATTAAATGAAACAATCTCTCGCATATTCCTACATCGATTCAAATGATTAATTCAACCTAATAAGCATATAAAAGACTATGTGAGGTAACAAAGTATCCTTACCTTGAAACAGTTTAATCACAATAATCTTGCAAGTTATGCAAGGCATATGTATCTCCAAATACAATGCTAATCTAATCTTCATCTACCTTAGAAGAATTAAACATGCACTAATTAAGTACTGTGTCCATTGTTTACAATTTCAATGCGTTTAAATAATTAATTCTTTAGTTATCTAAATAATTATAATGCCAGAATAACTTAGGCATGATTTTACTTAATCAAGCATTTTACCGAGGCCTATAACAACATAAACATATTTCAATAAATCAAGACGACAAAATGCAATCAACCCAACACAACTTAATTCAAGCTAGATTGATTAAAATAACCATTTCAAAGACATGAATATTCACAGATATGTTCATCACAAAAACAACAGAAATTAAAAAGATAGGGAACAAGAAACAAATCCGGTGTTTCTCCGTGGCTTGACTGATTGCTCCTTCTTTCATCTCTGTTGTCCTTGCCGACCAAGGCTTCTACGAACACTCGCTTGCTGCCCCAAATGGCTGAGAAAACACCTCTTTTCCAAGAGGGGAAATTGACACAAGAAGGCTTTGTTTTTTTTTTTTTGAAGAAAAAGAGATAATGGAGAGAAGAGAAGTGATGAGAGAATGAGAGTGTTCAGGGATGCTTTGAATGGGCAGCAAAGGGGGGTTTATATAGCTGAGGATGGCTGCTAAAATAAGCAAATTTCAGCAGCCAAAGAGCCCCCTCATGGTCGGCCATCTTACATGGCGAAGTTGAGACTTTCAACTTTGCTAAAATTAGCCTGGGGCAAATCCATAAAGCCTTAATTTAAGGAGGGGTTTGAATGCAATTTTGAAATATTCCAAGGGCATTTTTGCAAGCTCATTTAATCAACTAAAATTCTGATTTGGGTCAGTATTTGAACGGTTCTGGGCTGCCCAATTGGTGGCTGGTTCGGTTCGCTCAATTTGATTCAACTAGTGCGGTTCAACTAGGCCATTTTTCCATAATTAATTAAAATTAATTTATTTAGCCCAAATTAAATT
This sequence comes from Gossypium rotundifolium, assembly GCA_025506655.1. Taxonomy (NCBI): domain Eukaryota; kingdom Viridiplantae; phylum Streptophyta; class Magnoliopsida; order Malvales; family Malvaceae; genus Gossypium; species Gossypium rotundifolium. Next base: position 67,652,285 of record CP106731.1, on the reverse strand, counting down.
GGGAATAAATTAAAATTAATTATATTATAAATTAATACACATATTTGGACCATCTTAGGCTGAAAATTATTTCTCCTTGTTACTCCGAATTGCTTCTCGATTTTGTTCTTCTAGCGGTGTCTGCTGGGTCAATTTTCGCCCTTTGTACGAATCTGTCAAAAATAATCAAAATTCACTAAAAAAATTGTAAAATTGACTAAAAATTAACATGTTCAAATTTTTAATACAATTTAATTATTTTATAAAAATTAATTATTTTATGACAAAATTCTATCAAAATGCATAATTTTAAGTAAAATTAGGTATGATTTTAAGTAAATGCCGGGTCAATTTTCACCCTTGGAACGAATCTGTCAAAAATAATCAAAATTCACTAAAAATAATTGTAAAATTGACTAAAAATTAACATGTTCAAATTTTTAATACAATTTAATTATTTTATAAAAATTATGACAAAAATTCTATCGAAAATGCATGATTTTAAGTAAAATTAGGTATGAAAAAGTACATAAATCTTTGTGTTTCCAAGTGGCCGGCCATGCTTAGTGGCTTTTGACTTGGATTTTGCTTGATTTTTAAGCAATTTAAAAGCCATGACAACTCAGGACTGAGGCTCGATCAAATGTAAATCTTTGGGCATATCTCCAACTTTTTCAACATTGCAAGGACCTTGTATAATTAAACCAAAACTGGTTTATGTGGACAGCCATGTGTAGCCGAATTTGGGTTGGCTTGGTCTTCAATTTGGACAATTTTTGTAACCCAACAAAGCTATCAGACCTGTCCAAAATAAATCAATTAGTTGAAAGACCAAAGAATAAAATTTATCCAATTTAAATAATTAATTACAACCCAAATTATTAATGAAATATTTTAAAATGAATTATTAAATATAATTTTATATTTTATTATTTAATTTAATCATGCATGGCCTATTTTATGTCTTAAAAATACAATATGTTCAAATAAATATAAAATAAGTCATTTTATGCATGAAAACTATATAATAAAGCATAAAATCACATTTTAATAATTTCTATGTCCTAATTTCATATTTTCACATATTTCATTCATTTATTAAACAATTACTTAGTTTTAACAACGAACTTAAGTAAAAAAGTGATGAATTACATAAGAAAAATCCTATATATTTTTCAGTTTACATTCTACACCTATCTAATGTGGACAGAGCAACATGAGGGGATATATAGAGGACATTTCTGGATGGCACTCCGCCTTACAACATTTGGCTTTTTTATTTAATAATCATCCAAACGATCTCTCATCTTACATCATTCTACTAGTCACAGGGTGACTGACCACCTCAACTGTAATATCCCCACTTTAAAAAGAGAGAGAGAAGAATAATATTTTTGGTAGAAGCCCATGAATAAGTGATCTATAAATAAATAGTAGTCTAATAAATTATGATCGTTTTTAGAGAAATCGTTAGACATGAAAACATAAGGAATTATTAGTAAGAGCATGTGGTTAAGTTAAAAATTTGCTATTTAGTTTAGGGATTAAATTGAATAAGTTGGAAAATATAGGAACTAAAGTGCAAGTATTCCATTTTTATTTTGGTGGAAAGGACTTAATGATAATATTACCATTACTTAAAAATCAATATTTTTTGATGGATTTTATGTAACATCCTAGATTAGGGGTTATGCGTTAGTGCATAATTCATGAGATAGTGGGATCGATGGTGTGTTGGATGTGTTCAAGAGTTTCAAGAACCCTAAGATGAAAGGAAATGTAAGGAAATGTAGGGAAATGTAAGGAAAAGTAAGGAAAATGTAAGGAAATGAAAGGAAATGAAAGGAAATGAAAGGAAATGAAAGGAAATGTAAGGAAATGAAAGGAAATGAAAGGAAATGTATGGAAATGTATGGAAATGTATGGAAATATATGGAAATGAAAGGAAATGTATGGAAATGTATGGAAATGTGTGGAAATGTAAGGAGATGTATGGAAATGTAAGGAAATGCTTTAGAAATGTTAAGTTTTGGAAACTAAACTAAAATAGGAAAGTGACCATTTTGGAAACCGAAGTAAATTAGGAAAGTGAACATTTTGGAAACCAAGCCAAAAGAGGAAACTAAACATTTTGGAAACCAAGCCAAAATAGGAAACTAAACATTTTGGAAACCTGGAAAATACAGAGCCGCGCGAAAATTTTAGGAAACTTAAAATTGACCCCGGAATGTTGAATTTAAGAGCCCAAAGGGGAACTTAGGGCCAAGTGACCCTAAAAATATAAAGTACATGAAATTTGACCCAATAACGGACTTGGAAATGTGGCCTGAAGATGCCACCTAAGGCCTTAGAAAATGGCCCACATGCAAAAGGTTTTGGGCTTGAGTTCGAGTCACATAAGAAGCAAATAAAATAAGTTTTATTTTGCTTCTAGAAGCCCAAGAGGTGGACGGCACAAGCTTGCAAAAGAGGAGTTTCATTCTCTTTAAAACTCGTCTAATTAGAAGATCATAAGGACTCTTAAGGGAAGAGTTTAATTCTCTTTAAAATTCGGCTAAATAGGTGGATAAATGAAGAATTATTCTTTAATTAGGAAAATAAAGAAGAGTGGTGGCCAAGTAAAGGATTCTTGGCCTAGTAAATTCGGCTATAAAAGGAGGGACTAGGGCCATTCATTATTCATTCTCCTCTCTTTTCTCTCCGCCAAATATTCTTCTTGAGCATCCATTCTTTTCTTCTTTTCTTTTAGCCTCCTAGCGATTTCCTTCTAAGCCTATTATTCCTCTCTTCTTTCATCTTTGAAACCAAATACATAAGGGAATCATAGCCGATTGTTCATCAAGTCTCTAAGTCAATCTCGAAGGTTGAAGTGAAGGTGCAATCGATTCCTTCAAATAAGGGTAAGATCCAAGTTTAGTTTTCCATTCTTTTATATTCTAGACTTATTGAAATTTAGAGACTAATTTCGATTATTAATCTTAGCCAATCATGGAAGAAGAAATTCTTTTCCGAAGGTACACCATAGGCCACGTGTTCCTAGTTATTCGGTGAATTTCGGATTTAAGATCCACAAGGTAAGTACCTAAAAGTATTCGCCAAAGCTTGTATGATTATCTAGATCAGTCCTTTAATTATTAAAAGCGAAAACTAACCCATATTGAGATTCAAGGTTGGTTAATATCAAGTGAAGGAAAACCAAGTTTTGGATTTGAATAAACACCAAATCGGCATCAAAGGTAAGTCTTTTTACAAATCCTACTAGGATTTGGATATCATAGCCAAATAGAATTTATGCTTAGTAATAAAGGATGAATCAAATGTAGGGACTAAGGATCTAAACTTTAGATCTAGCTTTTCGGAATCTCAAGGAACCTATTAAGCGAAACAGGTGTGTACCCTTACTATTCTTCGATATATTATGGTTAAATATATGATATGAAAAATAATATGAATATGGCTATGTACCACACATGTGGCAAAAAGTACCAAGGTACGTTTCCTACTTCTGTTAGGATTGTGAAAAATGTTATTTAATAACATGCGAATATAAGAATATGAACATGAAATTAAATTATGCTATATATGTATATATGTTTTGGGCATTCGGGATTTATGTAAAAGGGGGAGAACAGGTGTTGACTTCGGTCTCACCCACGAAAAATGTTGACTACGGTCACATTGCGAAATATGTCGACTACGGTCACATTGCGAAATTTTGGTAACTTCGGTTACAATAGTGTCTATTGACACAACGTGGAGAGTAGCGGATGGAGGGTTGACTTAGTAGTCCCTACGGTGTGTTGGTTGGTACGGGTGGAGAGTAGCGGATGGCATATAGGTTTTTGGGTTTGGGTTGCATCATAATTTCATTATTACATGGACTTGATGATTTGATCATGAATGCCTGATTTATTGAATGATAGTATTGTGTGCACATTGAGTCTGTTGACTCACCCCATTGTGGGAATTATTTTTCAGGTGATGAGCAGTGACGGACCGGGCCGGTAGATCATGAGGAGGCCATGCATCAATTGAAGAATTTATTCAGAACTTGGACTTTATTTAATTTCAATACTTTTAAATTTTATTTTGGGTTTACTTGATGTAATAAGGCCATAAGGCCCAAAGGGATTATTCTTTGTTTTACTTTACTTTTTAATATTTTGCTAAGAACTATTTTGAACATGTTACATCAAATTGGGTTTACAAGATTAAATAAATGGGTTTTCAATTTAAGCCCAACTCAAAACAATAGTTTTTCTAAAAATTTACAAATTTTCTCTAAGTAACGAATGTGTTTGAAACCGGTTTACTTTAGGAACATACCAGATCCGGTCCATTCTCGTGGGCCGTGTGGGTGTTTCGATTTGGTATCGAGCCAGCTTTTAAACTCTCTCTACTGTGGGCTAAGGCCCAAAACATTTTCAAATGCGAGCCCAAATGATTTTCTTTGAAAAATAAGGTGCTTTTTGCATGGCCCCTAAGTCTCCAATTCAAATCCACCGTGTAAGTACCCCTAACTATATGTGTGATTCGTGATTTATAGAAGGGTAGAAAAGGAATGGAACGAGAATAGCATGATAGGAACATGAACCCTAGGATTAGTCTACTCAAACACAAATACATAAGATTTAATACACTAGACAAACACATGATTAAGTCACCGAGCTAGGGTGTGGTAATCTGTAGCGCATGTCTAGGAGTGGATTCAAGAAGAGCTTGGTATTTAAGCAGTCCTAGTGACTCACCTCCTCTTTACTCGAATCCTACCAGTGCGAGTAAACTGCTCACCCTAACCAAGAGAACTTAGTCACTGCTAAACCCAATAACTAAAACCCGAAAGGGACTAGCCGTATTTTTATGGAAACCCTAATTTTAAAATTTCTAAATTACCCTCTTGATTGGAAAAAATATTTTATAAATTTTCCGAAATATTTCGATTTACAAATTTACTAAAATACCCTTAGTGGTAAAATTACAAAATGCCCTTGGTTTATAAAATGTCCAACTACTCAATAGTTTTGCCAAAATTTCATTATGTTATAAAAGTCCAAAACCCTAATTTGCAAACTATCAAAAATACCGTGATTTTTGAAAAATTACAAAATTGCCCCAACTTACCAAAATTTCCAAAATGACCTCGATTTCCAAAATTTTTGCAACTTCATCGTCTTTGGAAAATAAATTTCTCAACAAGAACCCTCAAAGTTTTGCAACTTCAAATATCCCGATTTATTAAAATTTTACAATTTACCCGATTTGTGGGAAAATTACCAAAATACCCCAATATCTAAAAATTTCAAATACCCCGGTTTTAAAATTTTTTCCAAGTTACCCTAGACTTTGAGTTTTCAAAATAATTTTTACAAAATCATCAAGGAACCTTATTTTGACAAAATTACGAAAATGCCTCAGAGGACAAAAATTACGAAAATACCCTCGGGTAGTGGAAAACAACAACAACAAAAACTACAACATTTCTCTGAATGAACGAAAGTTCATATTTGTTTGATGGATGAGTGAATGAATGAAAAGACTGTGTGCATACGAAAGAACCACTTCTAAAAATTCTTTCCATAAAACTTCTTCGGGTAATCAAGTAAAACAAGGACTAATTCATAAAACTTTTTAATTAAATCATGACGTTAGAAATGAGTTCTAAGGAACGTGAACTTAGAGAATGTGCCTAGAAAGTATGATAGTTCTTTAAGATCGAGTCTTGCAACAATAGCGTAGTGTGGTGAGTTAGGCATGCGGATGAACAATAGTAAGTAATTTCGAGGACGAAATTATTTTTAAGGGGTAGAACAGTAACATCCTAGATTAGGGGTTATGCGTTCGTGCATAATTCATGAGATAGTGGGATCATGGGTGTGTTGGATGTGTTCAAGAGTTTCAAGAACCCTAAGATGAAAGGAAATGTAAGGAAATGTAGGAAATGTAAGGAAAAGTAAGGAAAATGTAAGGAAATGAAAGGAAATGAAAGGAAATGAAAGGAAATGAAAGGAAATGTAAGGAAATGAAAGGAAATGAAAGGAAATGTATGGAAATGTATGGAAATGTATGGAAATATATGGAAATGAAAGGAAATGTATGGAAATGTATGGAAATGTGTGGAAATGTAAGGAGATGTATGGAAATGTAAGGAAATGCTTTAGAAATGTTAAGTTTTGGAAACTAAACTAAAATAGGAAAGTGACCATTTTGGAAACCGAAGTAAATTAGGAAAGTGAACATTTTGGAAACCAAGCCAAAAGAGGAAACTAAACATTTTGGAAACCAAGCCAAAATAGGAAACTAAACATTTTGGAAACACGAAAATACAGAAATGCTGAAAATTTTAGGAAACTTAAAATTGACCCCGGAATGTTGAATTTAAGAGCCCAAAGGGGAACTTAGGGCCAAGTGACCCTAAAAATATAAAGTACATGAAATTTGACCCAATAACGGACTTGGAAATGTGGCCTGAAGATGCCACCTAAGGCCTTAGAAAATGGCCCACATGCAAAAGGTTTTGGGCTTGAGTTCGAGTCACATAAGAAGCAAATAAAATAAGTTTTATTTTGCTTCTAGAAGCCCAAGAGGTGGACGGCACAAGCTTGCAAAAGAGGAGTTTCATTCTCTTTAAAACTCGTCTAATTAGAAGATCATAAGGACTCTTAAGGAAGAGTTTAATTCTCTTTAAAATTCAAGCTAAATAGGTGGATAAATGAAGAATTATTCTTTAATTAGGAAAATAAAGAAGAGTGGTGGCCAAGTAAAGGATTCTTGGCCTAGTAAATTCGGCTATAAAAGGAGGGACTAGGGCCATTCATTATTCATTCTCCTCTCTTTTCCTCTGCCAAATATTCTTCTTGAGCATCCATTCTTTTCTTCTTTTCTTTTAGCCTCCTAGCGATTTCCTTCTAAGCCTATTATTCCTCTCTTCTTTCATCTTTGAAACCAAATACATAAGGGAATCATAGCCGATTGTTCATCAAGTCTCTAAGCCAATCTCTCAAGGTTGAAGTGAAGGTGCAATCGATTCCTTCAAATAAGGGTAAGATCCAAGTTTAGTTTTCCATTCTTTTATATTCTAGACTTATTGAAATTTAGAGACTAATTTTGATTATTAATCTTAGCCAATCATGGAAGAAGAAATTCTTTTCCGAAGGTACACCATAGGCCACGTGTTCCTAGTTATTCGGTGAATTTCGGATTTAAGATCCACAAGGTAAGTACCTAAAAGTATTCGCCAAAGCTTGTATGATTATCTAGATCAGTCCTTTAATTATTAAAAAGCGAAAACTAACCCATATTGAGATTCAAGGTTGGCGAATATCAAGTGAAGGAAAACCAAGTTTTGGATTTGAATAAACACCAAATCGGCATCAAAGGTAAGTCTTTTACAAATCCTACTAGGATTTGGATATCATAGCCAAATAGAATTTATGCTTAGTAATAAAGGATGAATCAAATGTAGGGACTAAGGATCTAAACTTTAGATCTAGCTTTTCGGAATCTCAAGGAACCTATTAAGCGAAACAGGTGTGTACCCTTACTATTCTTCGATATATTATGGTTAAATATATGATATGAAAAATAATATGAATATGGCTATGTACCACACATGTGGCAAAAAGTACCAAGGCACGCTTTCCTACTTACATTAGGATTGTGAAAATGTTATTTAATAACATGCGAATATAAGAATATGAACATGAAATTAAATTATGCTATATATGTATATATGTTTTGGGCATTCGGATTTATGTAAAGGGGAGAACAGTGTTGACTTCGGTCTCACCCACGAAAAATGTTGACTACGGTCACATTGCGAAATATGTCGACTACGGTCACATTGCGAAATTTTGGTAACTTCGGTTACAATAGTGTCTATTGACACAACGTGGAGAGTAGCGGATGGAGGGTTGACTTAGTAGTCCCTACGGTGTGTTGGTTGGTATGGGTGGAGAGTAGCGGATGGCATATAGGTTTTGGGTTTGGGTTGCATCATAATTTCATTATTACATGGACTTGATGATTTGATCATGAATGCCTCGATTTATTGAATGATAGTATTGTGTGCACATTGAGTCTGTTGACTCACCCCATTGTGGGAATTATTTTTCGGTGATGAGCGTGATTTTACCGGCCGGTAGATCATGAGGAGGCCATGCATCAATTGAAGAATTTATTCAGAACTTGGACTTTATTTAATTTCAATACTTTTAAATTTTATTTTGGGTTTACTTGATGTAATAAGGCCATAAGGCCCAGTGGATTATTCTTTGTTTTTACTTTACTTTTTAATATTTTGCTAAGAACTATTTTGAACATGTTACATCAAATTGGGTTTACAAGATTAAATAAATGGGTTTTCAATTTAAGCCCAACTCAAAACAATAGTTTTTCTAAAAATTTACAAATTTTCTCTAAGTAACGAATGTGTTTGAAACCGGTTTACTTTAGGAACATACCGATCCGGTCCATTCTCGTAAAGGGTGTGGGTGTTTCGATTTGTATCGAGCCCGCTTTTAAACTCTCGGCACTGTGGGCTAAGGCCCAAAACATTTTCAAATGCGAGCCCAAATGATTTTCTTTGAAAAATAAGGTGCTTTTGCATGGCCCCTAAGTCTCCAATTCGCATGATCCACCGGTAAGTACCCTAACTATATGTGTGATTCGTGATTTATAGAAGGGTAGAAAAGGAATGGAACGTAGAATAGCATGATAGGAACATGAACCCTAGGATTAGTCTACTCAAACACAAATACATAAGATTTAATACACTAGACAAACTCAGATTAAGTCACCGAGCTAGGGTGTGGTAATCACAAGCGCATGTCTAGGAGTGGATTCAAGAAGAGCTTGGTATTTAAGCAATCCTAGTGACTCACCTCCTCTTTACTCGAATCCTACACTGCGTAAAGTAGTAACTTCACCCTAACCAAGAGAACTTAGTCACCAAGCTAAACCCAATAACTAAAACCCGAAAGGGACTAGCCAGTATTTTATGGAAACCCTAATTTTAAAATTTCTAAATTACCCTCTTGATTGGAAAAAATATTTTTATAAATTTTCCGAAATATTTCGATTTACAAATTTACTAAAATACCCTTAGTGGTAAAATTACAAAAATGCCTTGGTTTATAAAATGTCCAACTACTCAATAGTTTTGCCAAAATTTCATTATGTTATAAAAGTCCAAAACCCTAATTTGCAAACTATCAAAATACCGTGATTTTGAAAAATTACAAAATTGCCTCTAACTTACCAAAATTTCCAAAATGACCTCGATTTCCAAAATTTTTGCAACTTCATCGTCTTGGAAAATAAATTTCTCAACAAGAACCCTCAAAGTTTTGCAACTTCGAAATATCCCTCGATTTATTAAAATTTTACAATTTACCCGATTTGTGGGAAAATTACCAAAATACCCCCAATATCTAAAAATTTCTGAAATACCCCCGGTTTTAAAATTTTTTTCCAAGTTACCCCTAGACTTTGGAGTTTTCAAAATAATTTTTTTACAAAATCATCAAGGAACCTTATTTTGACAAAATTACGAAAATGCCCCTGTAGGACAAAAATTACGAAAATACCCTCGGGTAGTGGAAAACAACAACAACAAAAACTACAACATTTCTCTGAATGAACGAAAGTTCATATTTGTTTGATGGATGAGTGAATGAATGAAAAGACTGTGTGCATACGAAAGAACCACTTCTAAAAAATTCTTTCCATAAAACTTCTTCGCGGGTAATCAAGTAAAACAAGGACTAATTCATAAAACTTTTTAATTAAATCGCGACGTTAGAAATGAGTTCTAAGGAACGTGAACTTAGAGAATGTGCCTAGAAAGTATGATAGTTCTTTAAGATCAGAGTGCGCAGCAATAGCGTAGTGTGGTGAGTTAGACTGTACGGATGAACAATAGTAAGTAATTTCGAGGACGAAATTATTTTTAAGGGGGGTAGAACTGTAACATCCTAGATTAGGGGTTATGCGTTCGTGCATAATTCATGAGATAGTGGGATCAGTGGGTGTGTTGGATGTGTTCTGAAGAGTTTCAAGAACCCTAAGATGAAAGGAAATGTAAGGAAATGTAGGGAAATGTAAGGAAAAGTAAGGAAAATGTAAGGAAATGAAAGGAAATGAAAGGAAATGAAAGGAAATGAAAGGAAATGTAAGGAAATGAAAGGAAATGAAAGGAAATGTATGGAAATGTATGGAAATGTATGGAAATATATGGAAATGAAAGGAAATGTATGGAAATGTATGGAAATGTGTGGAAATGTAAGGAGATGTATGGAAATGTAAGGAAATGCTTTAGAAATGTTAAGTTTGGAAACTAAACTAAAATAGGAAAGTGACCATTTTGGAAACCAAAGTAAATTAGGAAAGTGAACATTTTGGAAACCAAGCCAAAGAGGAAACTAAACATTTTGGAAACCAAGCCAAAATAGGAAACTAAACATTTTGGAAACCGAAAATACAGAGTCAGCATGAAAATTTTAGGAAACTTAAAATTGACCCCGAATGTTGAATTTAAGAGCCCAAGGGGAACTTAGGGCCAAGTGACCCTAAAATATAAAGTACATGAAATTTGACCCAATAACGGACTTGGAAATGTGGCTCAAGATGCCACCTAAGGCCTTAGAAAATGGCCCACATGCAAAAGGTTTTGGGCTTGAGTTCGAGTCACATAAGAAGCAAATAAAATAAGTTTTATTTTGCTTCTAGAAGCCCAAGAGGTGGACGGCACAAGCTTGCAAAAGAGGAGTTTCATTCTCTTTAAAACTCGTCTAATTAGAAGATCATAAGGACTCTTAAGGGAAGAGTTTAATTCTCTTTAAAATTCAAGCAAATAGGTGGATAAATGAAGAATTATTCTTTAATTAGGAAAATAAAGAAGAGTGGTGGCCAAGTAAAGGATTCTTGGCCTAGTAAATTCGGCTATAAAAGGAGGGACTAGGGCCATTCATTATTCATTCTCCTCTCTTTTCCTCCGCCAAATATTCTTCTTGAGCATCCATTCTTTTCTTCTTTTCTTTTAGCCTCCTAGCAGATTTCCTTCTAAGCCTATTATTCCTCTCTTCTTTCATCTTTGAAACCAAATACATAAGGGAATCATAGCCGATTGTTCATCAAGTCTCTAGCCAAATCTCGAAGGTTGAAGTGAAGGTGCAATCGATTCCTTCAAATAAGGGTAAGATCCAAGTTTAGTTTTCCATTCTTTTATATTCTAGACTTATTGAAATTTAGAGACTAATTTTGATTATTAATCTTAGCGAATCATGGAAGAAGAAATTCTTTTCCGAAGGTACACCATAGGCCACGTGTTCCCTAGTTATTCGGTGAATTTCGGATTTAAGATCCACAAGGTAAGTACCTAAAAGTATTCGACCAAAGCTTGTATGATTATCTAGATCAGTCCTTTAATTATTAAAAGTCGAAAACTAACCCATATTGAGATTCAAGGTTGGCGAATATCAAGTGAAGGAAAACCAAGTTTTGGATTTGAATAAACACCAAATCGGCATCAAAGGTAAGTCTTTTACAAATCCTACTAGGATTTGGATATCATAGCCAAATAGAATTTATGCTTAGTAATAAAGGATGAATCAAATGTAGGGACTAAGGATCTAAACTTTAGATCTAGCTTTTCGGAATCTCAAGGAACCTATTAAGCGAAAGTGTGTACCCTTACTATTCTTCGATATATTATGGTTAAATATATGATATGAAAAATAATATGAATATGGCTATGTACCACACATGTGGCAAAAAGTACCAAGGTACGTTTCCTACTTCTGTTAGGATTGTGAAAAATGTTATTTAATAACATGCGAATATAAGAATATGAACATGAAATTAAATTATGCTATATATGTATATATGTTTTGGGCATTCGGGATTTATGTAAAAGGGGGAGAACAGGTGTTGACTTCGGTCTCACCCACGAAAAATGTTGACTACGGTCACATTGCGAAATATGTCGACTACGGTCACATTGCGAAATTTTGGTAACTTCGGTTACAATAGTGTCTATTGACACAACGTGGAGAGTAGCGGATGGAGGGTTGACTTAGTAGTCCCTACGGTGTGTTGGTTGGTATGGGTGGAGAGTAGCGGATGGCATATAGGTTTTGGGTTTGGGTTGCATCATAATTTCATTATTACATGGACTTGATGATTTGATCATGAATGCCTGATTTATTGAATGATAGTATTGTGTGCACATTGAGTCTGTTGACTCACCCCATTGTGGGAATTATTTTTCAGGTGATGAGCGTGTGATTTGACGGGCCAGGTAGATCATGAGGAGGCCATGCATCAATTGAAGAATTTATTCAGAACTTGGACTTTATTTAATTTCAATACTTTTAAATTTTATTTTGGGTTTACTTGATGTAATAAGGCCATAAGGCCCAGTGGATTATTCTTTGTTTTTACTTTACTTTTTAATATTTTGCTAAGAACTATTTTGAACATGTTACATCAAATTGGGTTTACAAGATTAAATAAATGGGTTTTCAATTTAAGCCCAACTCAAAACAATAGTTTTTCTAAAATTTACAAATTTTCTCTAAGTAACGAATGTGTTTGAAACCGGTTTACTTTAGGAACATACCGATCCGGTCCATTCTCGTAATAGGGTGTGGGTGTTTCATTTTAAATGCTATCTTTTAATAATAATAATATTTTAATACTGTTATGAATATCTTATTAAGTTGATGTCCATCATGATCAAGATAAAGTTTTAATGTCCTTATATGAGCTTACTAAGCATTCATTGCTTACGTAGTTATTTTTATTTATTTTATAGGTGAAGCTCGATCGGTTGGAAGTTTGTCAGAGACTTATCACACTATCCAGTAGATAATTCGATAGTTTTTCAGTAATTTGGCTAAGGTTTATAATGGCATGTATATGGTGCTTGTAATGGTATTATGGTGTATGTATTAATGATGTTTTGACATGTATAAGCTTTGGAAAGCTATGATGGTTTTGTTACTTTAAAGTGCTTGTTTATAAGGTTAACTTGGCATGATGATGATGGCTTGAAAATGGTTACTTGTGACATGTTTTAGTTTATACTTGAATTTGGTTATCATGTATGGAAACGATAATGTTAACATGTATAAGTATTTTGTGTTGATGGTTTATGGATATATAAAATGGTTGACTTAGTATGCCTAGGTCTTTGAAGATGATGTTAGTTGATGAACTTATAAAGCTTGTTAAGTAAAGTCTTGTTGACTACTTTAGGGTAATTGAGATGTAGGGTGTTATGGTATGCTTGTAATGACTTGAAAGTGATAAATGTGGTATGATTTGGTAGGTGTCTGAATTAAGTATTTATGTTGTGGTTAAACACATAATGGAATTAGTCTTTATGCATAGAATTAGGTAATGTTAACATGTTTTGGTAAATGGTGTTTGAATGTAATTGTGGTGCCTTTGAATGGCATATTGGTTAAGTGATTTAGGTTGTTTGAATTTGCAAGATTATGTGTTTTTGAATGAAGTTTAAATCCCTTGTAAGTGTGCACAAATGGTATGGTGAGTTATGCATGAAATGGTTGTGAAATGGCTTGTTTATAGGTAAATTTTGGGTTCATACGGCTTGGAACACGGGCGTGTGACACAGCTGTGTGAGGCACACGGCTTGGCGACATGGTCATGTGTCATCTGAGGAATTATTAGGGCTCAAGCTAGTGAGTTACATGGCCTGACACACAAGTGTGTGACACAGCAGTGTGACCTTACTTAGTGAGTTACATGGGTGAGGACACAAGCTGGGACACGGCCATGTGTCCCTAGTTCAAAGGTTACACAGCCTGAGACACGGGCATGTGTCTTAGCCGTGTGAGGCACACGGCCGTGTGACCCTTATTTCACAAATTTTGCATCTTTTTCCTAAACTTTCTAATTTGTTTCAAATTGGTCCCTTCAAAAATCATCATATAATAATCCAGAAATAGAAAAGAAAAAGGGAGGTTAATGATGATTTTAAAATCTTTTATACCGTGGAATCTAATATCCTTATGCATGACGATAATCAATTCTGGTGGGACTCTATTATGGATTTCGACCACACTATCCATAGGTCCCTCTTATATCTTCCTTATATGTGATTGAGTTATTGAAAGATATAAAGTTTAAATGTTTTTTATTGTACGGTAATGCTCCGTAACCCTAATCTGATGAAGAAGACGGGTTAGGAGGGTTCTAGTAACCTTATAAGAAATGTTGCAAATCTTGAGTAAATTGTCTCACTGGTCACGGTATTCCTTGGCAAAGTCGCGACATTAGAAGTTATTTGTCTTCTTAGTCATGACATTGCTTAGCGAAGTTGCAACATTAGAAGTTAACTGTCTCTAGTGTTACGACATGTATGCTTCAATGTCATGATACAACCTCTATTTTAGCCATTTTTACATTTTGGTCTCTCGTTTGTTATTAATGGTTCACGAATGCTTTCATAAAATTAGTTAGAACCTAGATACAATTCATCAAGTGATTTTGATGTTCTTTTAAACTTAATTATCTTAATGAATGCGTTGAGTGACCTAAATTGTTGAAATGTTCATTGCTAAATATTGGATTATGATCGAAGTTGCTTCAGCAACGAATATAGTGTCTTATGATCAAATCTAACGATCGAATCGAATGTGGGGTACTTTATTTAGTGATATCAAAGCTTGAGTTTAGTCCGTTCTAAGACTAAATTGAGATATATGTCCAATCAAAAAGTACATGCCACCGTAGTTTGTGATAGTGTAATTTATCCTTGATTTGAATTGACTTCGGTTTCCTTTATAAATTATTCGTGTCACGTAAGACAAGTCATGGATGATGAGGTGAAAAGTAATGCTCTGGCTACTCTTTGTTTTTCCTTTTTCTCCCACAGTTTATTAAATGTTAACACCACCATGATTGACTAAACGGAATAAAGTGAGAATGGAATAGATCCTTGAACGAAATAGGAAAGTAATAGAATAAATAATGAGCAAACATTTGTAATAGAATTGCTTTGTTTGATTGGTTAAATTGTTGTTAAGGAATATGCAAGAAATTTAAGAAAATGATAAATTTACCTTTGTCTTAAATAAAAATTATTTTGATAAAATAAAAGTATTATGATATTTAATAAAATTATAAAATATACTAAAAATATATTTAAATTCATTCAAAAATAATTTATTTAAATTTTAATAATTTATAATTAACACCCTAATAAAATATTTAAAATAATATTTTAACATATTAATATTATAAATAATGATTTTATTTTGATATTTTATTGAAAATATGTTCATAAATATATAAAAGTCAGGTCATTCGTCACTTTTAATGGAACGGTTCAAATGAGCTTAAACAAGCGGTTCTTTTTCCTTGGAAAGAGCGGATACAGTTGTCTATACATGGAAGTAGCAGACTTGATAGGTGTCCAAATGGAAGGTCTCCTCGACTATACTTTTTATATAGAGAGGTATAGATTATCACCATTGTCTTATTCCCAAAAAAATCCATATCCATTCGGTTTAATCAAATCATCTGGATCTTTTTAATGGTTGATTATAATTCGATTCTTATTTTGAATTTTTAGATTTATTTTGGTAATTTATTTTATGATTTTTGAATTTTTTGAAATTTTTCCATATATTTCTAAAAATAATAAAATAATAAAAGTTTTAAAATTATTTTTACTATTTTAAATATAAAATATTTTTTATATCATAAAAATTAAATTAATTATATATTAAATAGAATAAAATTTTATCCGATTTTAAGTAATTAGAATTTTTAAACTTATATTTTATAAAATGTCTAAACACATTGTTTCGAGTCGGTTTTGAATTTTTTCACTAAATTTGGAAATTTTCATCTTTACCTAAAGAATTAAGATATTCCTTCTCTATAAGTCCAAGCATTAGATTCTTAGATCTTCATTTATCTTTTTTCCTTCAATCAATCTAAGCATTAAATTAAAATTTTCATGAAAAGCAATCTTGTTTGCGTCTTCTTCGAAAATTCTCTAAAATGCAAGTTTGAATTGGGAAGCTTTCAGAAAAAATTTGATTTGGGAAGAAGGGATTTTTTTTACTGAAAATATTATATATATATATATACCGGTGACATTGAATCTCACATTCAGTAAAAGAGACAATGAACAGCAGGCAAAACAAACACTGAATTTATTGAATCTCAAAAATGTTTTTAAAAAATTGATGATATTGTCGAAAAATATTTTAGGAATATAAAATGTTTTTTTTTAAAATACGATTTAAGTGATATATATTATGAATATCTTATTATGTGGATGTCTCTAATGATCAAGATGAAGTTTTGATGTATTTTAAATTTTAATAGTTATTAGAATTAGTTATCTACTTCTTTTATGCTTCTTATACCTATAAATAAAGATTTTGATGAAGCATTGTAATCATCTCATTGATCAATAAAATACACTATCTTTTTGTTCTTTACTCTCTGTCTATTTATATTATTTGACGGCAAGTGTACGTAAAGTTTTTACATGAAATTTCTTTTATTTAATGCTTCATATCTAATTATTATTTTTTAATTCTTTTTCATTATATGTTATAATTATTTTGATTAATTTATTTTACTTTTTGTTCTTAAGGATGGTAAAAGATTTGATCTTCATTATCTATATGAAATCGATAAATAATATCCACTCTCAAAGTCTACTTTTGATATTTGCTTGGGGATGATCTCTTTCTCTTCATTACAAAATATGTTTATAATTACTACTTCTCATCCATAGTAACGTAAGTCAATCTAATCAACTTCTTTTGAAATTTGATTTTATTTCTATTAAAAAATTCAATTTATTGTGTAAGTTAGCTCCGAAGATTCAGAACACCTTTTATGGTCTTGTGAGGTTCTACGACGAATATGGAATCTACTGGATCTTCATGTTGACCTGGGCAGTGATACATCAGATGGCAAAAATCAATTGGTTAGCATGTTTATTGCTGCTTCAGATGAGAAAAGGAAAATGTTGACTATTTCATTCTGGGCTATTTGGTTTATGCGCAATAAGCTGGTTCATGAAGGGAGTAATTTTTCTATGCAGGACCTTTTGTGTTTTATTCAGAGGTATATTTGTGAATTAAAGATGAGTTGAACAAATGATTCTCTTTCTTTTTCTACAAAATCAGGGTTTTGACGACCACCAATACCGGGTATTATCAAATTAAATTTTGATGCTTCTTTCGATAGGGCGTCCAATTCAGCTATTGCAGCAGTGGTTACCCGTAATGATAAAGGTCTAGTTATGGTTGCATGTGTTTACCAGTTTACAGACGTCACCGATGCTTTTGTGGCGGAAGCCAGAGCCTGTGAGAGGGCGCTTCTTTTTGCGATTGACATGGGATTTAGGAAGATCATTTTGGAGGGGGATTCGCTAACAGTTATAAAGAAGCTCTGTTCTGCGAAAAATGACACTTCGGTGATCCGTTCTATAACACGAAAGATTTGCATGATGGCAAAATATATAGAAGAAGCTTCTTATAATTTTTCTCCAAGAAGAGGGAATCGGGCAGCGCATACCTTGGCGATGGAGGGACGTCGATGGCCTTTACCTTGCTGTTGGGTCAAGGAGGTCCCTGATCGCGTTAATAACATCGTGGTTGAGGATTGGGATGAGTGGCTCCGGGCGCAAGGGTGAATGCCGCGTTTTCTTGAACTTTGAAGGATTCTTAGAATCTCCATAGGTAACAGTTTCTTCAAAGATGGTTTTCTTCTGAAAGGCGATCATGGTTCTGATGACGATTAGGAAGATTATTGCTGAGTTTCATCACAAGTTATTTGCAGGGAGGACTCTGTCAGTTTGTTTTGATTTTGCTGGTTTTGGTTCATTCTGTGTGCTAGTGTTGTTTTTCTGTCTTTTCATTTCTCATTTGCGTTTGTTTGTTTGTTTCATTTATTTTTCTTGGACTTTGTAATGCCAGATTTATCTCCACTATCATTAATGAAATTCGGCTTTTGACAAAAAAAATTCAATTTATATATTTCACTATCTATATCTCTATGAATTTATAAAATCCTTCATGCATTTAGTTATTGGGACTTTTATGTGGAGATACATACTTTTTTCATTTTAATAGAATTGATTGGTTTAATTTTGATTTTGATTAATATATATGATTATTATGAATATGAGTAAAAATACTTACTTGTCATGAACTTTGTGATATTCACCTTGTTTATGATAATTACATATCATTATAAAATTTGAAATGAAATTATGTCATAAGAGGTGAGGGTTAGAAAATATTTTTGTTTAAACCTTTATAGCTATAAAGTTATTTTAATTTGACATTATAATATTTTGTATTTTATTGTGTTATGATATATATAAAATATATATTATCTAAACACAATGATTTATTAGTAACATGAATTTAGTATTTGTTATGTTTAATATATGTTTTATTTATACCTATTCATTTTGTTTCTATATGAATAAATAAAATTTTAGAAGATCGTAATTTTTTATCATTCATTTTAAAAAGAAGTACAAAAGCGTATATTATTTAAAACAAATCAATCATTTATTAAAGTTATATAATGAAATGATTATATGCTCTGAAGAGCTAATATTGCATCAAACTGTAAAAAGCTTTTTAAGAGCTAATATTTTACCTCGTAATATTTTTTTGTAAAATAAAATATTATTTTTCAAATCAAGAAGATATAAGTTGAATAAAACCTTCATATGTTTTACATTAAAACCACATATAGAAATAACATGAAATACTCATGAATTTGTATTATATATATTCCCGAAGGAATACATTACACATATAATTGAAATATCTAATGTGCTCCTATAGTAGCAATATTGTGAAAATGACTTTAACAATATTTTCGAACGATCTCATACCTTCTAGTGACTAAGCAAAATAATAAGTTACTAATGAAAAACTAAAATTTTTCGTACTAGTTGTGCTTCATTCCTTGAAGTGAATATAGCAGTACATAACAATTATGGAAAATGAAAATATAGAGATCATGATTGTTGTAATTGAGGATGTGATTGGAGACTAATCATGACAATATGAATAGATAAATTTTGATTTAAAATCAACACATGTTTTGCGATGGTGATTATGAAATAAAGAATCAATGGAGGCGTTTTGAAGTGAATACAAACATAAATAAAATAAAATATATAATCATGGACCACTAAAACTGGAAACATAGTAATAAATAAGAGAACAATGAGAGTTCTCAAGATAACTCTTCAAAGGGTAAAGATAACTTATATATCAATGTGAAATGAAAGATTATTGGCCACATATCTGACATATGCCCAAATGTTTTGTTTCTGTTAATATTCTTTGAGAAATAATATGAGAATATAGCAATAAATTCTATCATTATAAATAGAAAATATTTATCTTATTTGGTACTAAAACAAACAAATATTATTTTAATATTTGATAGTACAAAATTAGTCGAAAGCTCTAGAAGAGCTAATATATTAATATCTTGTGATGGTTAATCTATTCAGTTTAAAAGACATTTATAATGGATCTTATATTGAGATTATGAATGAGTAAAATATTATATTTCATATGAATCACTATTGCTATAAATATCTATTTTGAAAAGATGAAAAGAGAGGATTAGGTTATTAATTTATATTTATTTTATAATCTTTGTGATTTTCTTTTTCATCATCCCCATTAAGGGTTGAAAGAAAATATTTGACTATGAAAATATATTTATGAGCAATTAAAATATGATAATTCTATCTAAAAATCGTTATGGTTGGATACACTGAATTTGCAAACTTGTTTTTAGATATTTGAAGATTTTGGCATACTTCATGAAGTGAATATTGCATATAATTGTTTGAAAATTATATTTATTTTGTTGACTTAGTGCCATTATAGTCTTCACATTAATTTAGACATTTTCAGTAGTAAATATCACAATAGCACTTATATGTGGATACAAAGTAAAATGAATGATAGTAAAATTATTAATTTGTTACAATTTAGTACAACTGAAACATATGTTAAAGTAAACTAGAAGTTTACTGATACAAATGCATTTACTACTTGGCGTGACTAGTTAGACCATCCTTGTAACACCCCAAATCCGTCCTAGAGTTATTGCCGAATCTGGAGATGTTACGAGGAAAAGTTGTAAATTCAACTTTTTCTTTTTAAAAGCATTGTATATCTTTGTTACTAAAAGCGTCCATTTTATTTAAAAATGTGTTGCTATACTTATTAGTCAATATTCAATTGTTTACATTTTCAAATTAAACAAATAATTTGCAGCGAAAGTTCTTAAGTCATTATATTTTGAAAATCCGAGTTTGTTTTCTCCAAAAAGGTCGATTTTGTAAATCGTTTTATCACATGTCATGCAAGATATTCCAAATTAAATCCAAATGTCCATAGAGTCCCAAAATTACAAAACTCTCAAAACTAGAATTTTTAATTAAACAAATTTTATGTAAGTAGAGTGTTACGGAAAAGTGGTTACACCTGAGCTTCCGTCGCACCGACCCGCCTAAGTCTAAAGGTTACCTGAATGAAACAGACAAACAGAGAGTGAGTTTTGATAACTCAATGTGTAACATAAACATAAATTCAGATTCTATCTCATTACAAAACAAATACAAATGTAAATCTTTTGCAGAATCAGAGTTATAACAGAATCACACAGATACATATATGCATAATCCTACTCCGATCCTCCATATACCAACTCTGACCATTCCAACACACCACGTGGGGTATAAAACACCCATCCAGCCCTGCACACCGCTTAGTGTTCATATGACACTTTTTAGAATAATCGCAGCATTGCTGCCAGTATATTGGCAAGATATCGCCTCACGCAGAAAATTTCCTTCTCATAATACATAACCCACCCCATAGCCAAATACAGGAAAAATATCAAATATAACAGAATAGTAGATACCAGAACGTATGTAACACCCTATACCCAAGTCCGATGCTAAGCCTGGATGCGAGACATTACCATTCTTGAACTCACTTAATTACGTACTTACTGGCTATAAAATTTTATTTCGATTTAAAACCTTTCTTTCTTGGTCTCGACATACGTATCATGGTCATACGAGGCCTTAAACACTTGTTCGGACTTTCAAAACTTATCGAAAATCTTCTCACAAAATCAGAGGTTACATGCCCGTGTGGTTTAGGGCACGCCCGTGCACCCCCAAACACGCCCATATTTCCCATCCGTGGGGAGCTACTGGCTTATCTGACACGGCCTTGACACGCCCGTGTCCTCCAACCGTGTGGAGCTACTGACTTATTTGACACGGCCTGAGCACACGCCCATGCCCAAGCCGTGGGTCTTACACGGCTCATGCACACGACCGTGTGATTCACCCGTGGCCTATTCTAACAAGTAATCATAAGGTGCAGGGTTCGCACGGCCCAAACACACGCCCGTGTGTCTAACCATGTGGACACTTAGAGGCTATCTACCAAGCCTTCTTACCACTCTCACCTACACACATACATATACCGATTTAGTAAAGGCTCAATTTATCAACTAAAACACATGATCTTATACATTGATTCATGAAAATAAGGTTTTCCTCCCATACAATTACAATGACTTAAGCCATTATCAATGGCTATACACTTTTAAACTATAAACCCTCTTAGGCCAACATAATTTGGTACATTAACAACAGCTTAATCAACCTTAAATTCTAGCCTTATACATGCCATGACTCAGAAAGTCTTGATACCTCGTACAATGTGTCTGCCGATAGTGTGATAACATCTCCCTCCAACTCGAGCTAGTTAAAATAACCTCCAACTCGAGCTAGTTAAAATAACCTATAAGAGATGGGAAAGAAAGAGGAGTAAGCAATAATGTTTACATAAACATGTGAATAATAAGAGATAAATAAGGAGTTTTATTCACATAAATATGTGAATAATAAGAGATAAATAAAGGTGTTTTATTCACATAAATATGTGAATAATAAGAGATAAATAAAGAGTTTTATTCACATAAATATGTGAATAATAAGAGATAAATGAAGAATTATTCTTTAATTAGGAAAATAAGGAAGAGTGGTGGCCAAGTTAAGGATTCTTGGCCTAGTAATTTCTGCTATAAAAGGATGAGACTAGGGCCATTCATTATTCATTCTCCTCTCTCTTTCTTCGAATATTCTTCTTGAGCATCCATTCTTTTTCTTCTTTTCTTTTAGCCTCCTAGCCGATTCCTTCTAAGCCTATTATTCCTCTCTTCTTTCATCTTTGAAATCGAATACATAAGGGAATCATAGCCGATTGTTCATCAAGTCTCTAAGCCGAATTTCTGAAGGTTGAAGCGAAGGTGCAATCGATTCCTTCAAATAAGGGTAAGATCTAAGTTTGGTTTGATTCTTTTATATTTTAGACTTATCGAAATATAGGGCTAATCCCATTAATGTTCATGGTTGCCGAAACTTTGAAGAGATCTTTCGGGATTTACTAAGTGTAGGCTACAAGGAAGGAGAAGTTCTTTTCCCGAAGGTACACCATAGGCCACGTGTTCCCTAGTTATTCGGTGAGTTTCGGGATTTAAAATCCACAAGGTAAGTGTCTATAGCTTTCGGCTAAGGCCTATTTTGATAATTAGATCTAATTCTTGTTTGTTTAAAAAGCCGAAACTAACCCCTGATGAGATTTAGTGCTTGGCCGAATACAAGGAGGAGCATAGCATAGATTTCGGGATTTGATTAGTATTGAAATCGGCAACAAGGTAAGTAATACAAATCCTACTTGGATTTGGTTTTTAAGCCAAATAGGTTTGTTAATATGTTTTAATATTTGGCCGAATTTAGGAGATAAAGATCTAGATCGGTAGATCGTTCTTCGGGATTTCAAGGAATCTATTAAGTAAATCAGGTGTGTACCTTTACTAACCTTCGATATTTCATATGGCTATTATTTAATATATGAATATGTATAAGAATGTGAATGTGGCTAAGTACCACAAATGTGGCAAAAGGTACCCAGGTACGTTTCCTACTTTGGATAGGATTGTGAAATATGTTATTTTATAACATGCGAATATATGTATATAAACATGAAATTAAGTAAGTTATGCATAATATATATTTTGGGGCATTCGGGATTTATGTGAAAGGGAAGAAAAGGTGTTGACTTGGTCTCACCAACGAAGGTGTTGACTTTGGTCTCACCAACGAAATATAGGTGTTGACTTGGTCTCACCAACGAAGGTGTTGACTTTGGTCTCACCAACGAAATATGGTGACTACGGTCACATTATTTGAATATAGTGTCTAATGACACAACGTATATGGGCGCCTTCGATGGTGTGTAGCGGATGGAGGGTTGACTTAGTAGTCCCCACGGTGTGAATGGCAGGTACGGGTGGTGTGTAGCGGATGGACCATTAGGCTTGGGTTGGGTTGCATCATAATTTATTTTATATGAATTTGATTTGAACATGTATGCCTGATTTGTTGAATGTTAGTACTGTGTGCACATTGAGTCAGTTGACTCACCCCATTGTGGGAAATATTTTGGTGATGAACAATGACGGACCGGGATGGTAGACCTTGAGGTGGCCATGCAACATTTGAAGATTTTATTTAATTTGGACTTTATTTTTTAATTTAAATTGGGATTTGGGTTGATTATTTTGCAAATAATTTGGTGCCTTATATTTTATTGGATTTTTAATTTATTTAATTTTGAAATTTATTTTTTTAATTTTTTTAAAATCCCAAGTAATTAGTGAAATTGGATAGATTGTAATAATTGATGGATGTTTGGGGGAATTAGTCCAAATTCCTGGTTAAAGGGATTTCTCTAGTCTTCAATTTTTTCGTTAATAATTAATTTTCCAAATGTTTTTTGTAACTACGTTGAATTTTCTAAGGTTTGGAATGCCATTTTAAAGCTTTCAATTTTTTATTTTGTAATAAATTTTATCTTGGCCCTTTCGTTGGGTTAAATTAACTTTAAACCCTTATAGTTGATAATTCGTGCGTTGTTAAATTAGGAAGCATTGACTTAGCTCAATTGGTTCTGTTTAATTGTTTCGAAATTTGGTTTTGATTGGTCAATAGGTGAAGAGTTTGTCATGAGGCAAATAATTTGGGATTCTATTTAAGCTGTTTTACTTTTTTTAGGTTTGGATTAACTTTGGATTTAAAATATTGTACCAATACGATTGGTGGCCAACTTTCATTTAAGAATTATGTGTGCTTGCCATTGGGGTATATTTAAGGGCTGACAAGATTTATAGGCCAAAGCCTGGACATGCAGTGAAGTTTTATAAGTTGTCTCCATAATGGGGAGGTAATGGTGGTTGATGCCATTTTAATTTTTAATTGGCGTTGTTTGAATGATGGATTGTAATAATGTTTATTTTATTTTTGGTTATGATTTTTACTGGTAATCAAAATTTTAAGGCTTTAATATTGGTTCGATTAATTGAAACTAAGGGTTAATATTCAAATTAGGGTTTTATTATCATGTCACATAGTGGGTGGTATTCATGGTGGGTGAAGTTTAACCGTTTTTTATTCTTTATTATTTATGGAATTTTAAAGGCCCTAAAATATATTTATTTCAATTTGTTCATTCAATGAATTTAATTATTTAAATAACATGTTTTTAAAATTACACAAATTTTTAAATCTTCTTTCTATATTCAATTCATTAACGTTAAGTTAAATGTTAAAATTACAGTTTTTAAATTTTTTTAATTTTGGATTTTGAAAAGGTTTATGTATTTGTTTAAGAATTTTGATTAATAATTAAAGCGGAGGATAAACAAAAATAAAATGTTTATTAAAACAAATTAAAATATTTAAAGTTAGAACTGAAATTTTAAATAGGAAAATAAATGATTGATAAAAAAATGCAATTTAAAGTTCTAAGAAAAGAAAGGTTTTTGTCAATTTTTCAAAGATAACGTGAATCATAATTGGTTTTAAAATTCATTTTTATGTAATATTATTAGTAAAATTTTGTTATGAATAAAATTTAGAATAAATTATTAAAATTATAAATTGGAATTAATTAGTCAAAATGTTTTAAATATCCAAACAATATTAACCAAGTAATATTAAGAAAACCTGAAGGTAAATAATCTAAATTGAAATTATTCTTTATTTGATAATAATTAAATATATTTGATTTGTGTAATTTAACTTAGCAATGTTAAAATTTAAATTTATATATGTATTTTAAAAATCCAAGTTAAATCTAAAAATTTTGAATATTATTTAAATTAAAAATCCTCTATGAAATTTGATTAAGTAATTATATTTGAAAGTGATTATAATAGCATTTGATGGATTAAATAAAAATTTTAGTTTTATTTGGAAATAATCGATGATTTTTAAATTTGTCCATTGTTTCGGTAAATTTTTAAATTTACAATTATGATTAAATATGGGTTATTAATTAGAATAATTATTTTAAATAATTAAATAATTTCTTTTGTTCAAGGGAGTTATTTAAGTTTTCCACAGTATTTTGTTTTTAATTCTAATAGTTTTTACTTTATTTTTTTTTTTTCTTTCTTTTTCCATAATCCTCTTAACTTTTAATGACCAATTTCCAAATAATTTTTTTTTTATGACTTTGTTCTTTTTTTTGTAAGTTCATCTCGCAAAAATGATAATTTTATAAGTTCATTTAATATACACCACCACAAAGCATCTTTATACTGGGTCTTTCCCATTAACTAATGATTTCTTACTCAACGCTCTTGCTCTTGAAGCTTACTCATTCTATCTCTTACCGTACTACAAGCCAATTGCTCGTTTAACTAGATTCCATTCCTGCAGTGATTGTCATTTAATCACATAAGACAACACATCAAACATTTTCAATAAGCTACCCATCTCTCGGGGGTTACGCACTTAGCTCACCAAGATAATACAACCGATGGTATCGCGTCATGTTCCCACCACTACCAACAATGAGGTGATACCGCGCATAGCTCACCGTCATTTATCATTCATGAATAACAACCCACCAGCTTACCTCTATCTTAAATGTTCATTCAAGAACATTTACGTACACTTCTATTCTTGCTAACATTCACAGACTATGTCAATAAATCTGTCTCATGCAACTAAGGTGCATTATTTATGCATTTCCCACGAAGGGTTCATCATAAATTAAGTTCATCACCTTTCAGTTCTAACACATACCTGTGCTTCTCGTGGTACAACCACATACATTCATCATATCTGCTGAAATACTCAAGTTATAAAATATTCTCTTGAGTCTTATACACATGAAGTCACATAGAAATCGTACCCCAATAGGGTCTTCCTGGATTAACATGTCGATGCCATGTCCCTGACATGGTCTTATACGAATTCTTACATCGAATCCATAATTCAATATGGTCTTATACGAGGCTTTAACTATCGTCTCAACATTCTACATGCATTTCTCATTACTCTAGGACTCAATTCTCATGGCATCTCATCAAATAATATATGTATCATACATCTATAGAGTGAATATACATTCCTTACAACATCGGAATACTTACATAAACTCATGCATACTTTCAATAATTGCACATGAACTTACCTCGTTGTCGAAATAGCCGGAAAGGATTATTTGCCCACATTTCTCTTTTCATCCGTTCTAGGTCCGAAACTCATTTTCTTTGATCTAGAACAATGAAATTTACTCGTTTAATCACTTAATGATCATATTACAACATAGGAACGTAAATTTTTATCACATTTTCTTGTTAAACAAACTTAGCTGAACATTTAATCCTCTTACAACTACTCATAATTCCAACTATTTCATGCTTTAATGAACAAATCACAATTTTTGCATTTTAGTCCCAATTAGGTGTTTTCATGACAACACCCTTCACAAAAGTTGTCTCTTATCATCTTATCATTCATTTTCTTCCATAAAAACTCAGCAACCAGCATAGACTCTCTAATGGTAAGTCCTTAGACTCTCAACAATATTGCAAAATAGTCCCCTCATTAGCTAGCTTAAGCTTTGGGGACTCCAAAAGTACAATTTTTATCAAGAAAAGTCATCAAAATCACTTACTAATAAGGGAGATAGCTTGGTTGAAAGTTTAAACCCGCAAAGCTCCATTGCTTCTTCAATTTTCGGTGGAGAGAAGATAGGTGAATAGTGAAAGATGATAACATCTTTTACTCACCTTATTTTATTCATTTTTTTCACCTAATTCCCACCTATTTTGACCAAAGTTAAAAATTCTTATCCCCTATGTCACATGGCCGGCCTACTCACTTAAAACAAGGCCAATTTGCTCAATTGGGGCCTCCAATTAATAGCCCATAGCTATTTGGCACCTTTTACAAATAAAATAGAACTTTTGCACTTTATGTGATTTAGTCCTTTTTCACAAATTAGCTAGAAATTGCTAAAATTAAGGCACCAAAATTTTCATACATCCTTATAAGCATGTTATAACACATAACATAACATGAAAATAATTTATCTATCCTCAAATTAGTGATTACGAGATCACTATTCGATTAGCCCTAAATCGGTCATTATAATTCTCCCCTTTAAGGATTTTCGTCCCCAAAAATCTTATCAGGAGGAGTTGTTACTAACTTTCTTAAAATGTTTCCCTCAACTCTTCAAAATCACAATCTCACGTATCCTCAAGTTTCTCTTACCAACAACTCTTAAGCTGTGATACATAAGGCCGAAACGTAACTTGAGATTTACGTTATTCTTCTTCTACGTATATATTGTATTCAGCAATCCACCAATTTGGAATTCTATATATATATATATATATATATATCCAAATGATCGTTCAGATCTACGCTAATCAATCCACTACAATTCGAAAGACATCCCCTCTTTGGGAATATTGTCCAACTAAATTAGAAATCCATAAGGTTTCATCTCACTTTCTCATTAAAGTATTTATCGAAGGTAATAGTCTTGATTTGTACACTTTAAAACTCATCTTTTAGTAGTCAACCACCTCTGACCCTAACTCAATTATGTCGTGAAATGTACTCTACTTATCAACACATTTATGCACATAATCGTTCTTCTTTTTCTCTTGCTTTAGCAAATATGCTACTACCCAAAACTTCTGAATAAGTTTGGGACTCATCGTCATTCAAATTCTATCTCAAGGAAATATCGACAACGAAAATCTTATCCAACTTGGATTTTAACGTCTGGAATAAATTCATTCAGAGCTTATTTAAAATACCATTTACTACCTCATTTCTAAACTCTTCTACTCAGAAAGGAAGACTTGCTTTAGTCATTAACCTTGCTGAAACTAAGATATTACCAAATAATGGTCAACCGAGTAACTAACTCGCATTGCTTGACAAGGATCTTTTATTCAGATACCTGTACTATCTCTGCTATCTGAGAAGTATTATAATAACTATACCCACCAATGTAATAATTCAAGCGGTTTCCACCAATTCATTCTCAAAATCTCTTGCAGCATAAGATATTCTCACTTATCAAAATTTGAAAAAATACATATTGATTTTTCCACGGATCATTAACCGATCAACTCTTTTTTTCTCGATTCAGACTGAACTCAGTACTAGAACTTCCAATTAGCAGTTCTTTCTATAGCTTCCAACTCAACTATCATAGTTTGAACATTCCGGTGAGCATATCTTTGTATTATGCTCCCTACTCTCATATATATAGAATTTTATCCTTTTTTACTGATTCATGCACTCGAATCATGTGTCAATATATTAATCTACTCCATTTTTCACATAAAGAACATTTCTTAGCACACTCATATCTGAGCTTCTTTTGCTGTACTAATCTAAAACTTTTACTAGCATCATATCTCACGATCTTAGGAACATTTCGATCAAATCTATTAACTCTATTCGCCTTACTAGAAGGCCCATCATACAACGTGAAACTGGTGATTTCACTTCTTATACTAAGATTATCACGGACTTCTTCCTTAAAATACCCGTACAGGGTTACAAGGATATAAAGGAATGTCAACTCCAATTACTAAATCGACAACCATTTAATCTAATTTCGAAGTCAGCTAATCTTCTCGTACTATCTCATTTCATGAGATAAACAACTATGTTGCCTCTAAAAAGGCAAAAGTTCTTAACACTTAATACTTAAAGAGATCATTATGATCTATACAGTTATGGTTATCATAATTGAACACTTTCACAGTTCAACATTGTTTCTTTATCCATTTTGTCCTCAAACTCTTTAACAATTCTTTTCATTAACGAACCTCAAATTAGAAAGGATCTCTACAAACATACAGCTCAGGCTTCCTACTCACTTGCATCAAATAACTTAGGTTAATTTCCCTTTGTTCTTAACAATTTATAATCAATACAATTGTTAAAGCTTTCAGACGTATTTACTAATAATCGCCTTTATTAAGCATATACCATGCCTCACTCCGTATTCGTTTCCTTGCGACTCACTCACAAGGGACTGTATTCACTCATTTACATAATTTTGACACAATCCTCATTTCTACTTCTATACTCATCTATCCGTCCCATTGATTACCAGGGATAGTCAAAGACGCATATCCACCATTTGTTCATGTAGGTACGAAACCAATGTCACATTCTAGTGATGGTCTCATATGGAATCTCCTTTAATTGCCAATGCCATATCTCCGGATAAGGTCTCATATGGTCTTCCTCATCAAGTATCGATGCCATATTCTGTACGTGGTCTTACACGAGTCTCATATTCATTAACATTGCTATATTACAAATATGGTCTTTTACGGAATCATATCTTGGTGCAGAGCCATGCCTCAAACATAGTCTTATATGAGACCTTATCTAATTCATATCTCAATGATAGCCTTTTTATTCTAGTCCCCAAGGACTTCAGCCTCATGTTCAACAACAATTACTCTACCTAGTAGAACATCATGTATCAATGTGACACTAAGAATTTTCAAAATGCTAATATAAATACTGCATTAATCACATACTAACTTACTCAATTTGACTCTCATAACATCTCATCATAATTCCATTGTGGTAAGGGGGTGAGATCACAGAGCCCCATAACTTGACTCTCATGATCACATGTATATAATTTACTACTCATCATAAATAAAATATCATCATAGTTATACAACTCATCTTAAGTGAGTTTACACATTTATCACACTACAATTGTTTCTATCACAAATACATTAGAATAATGTCTTCACTCACTTAAGTTCTACATTACTATCTACTTGAGTACCCAACGTTTAACTCTACTTTCTCTTACAATCAATCATCAATCAATGAATGCCTTACGGGTCTGAGTACGTCGTTTACCTGATTGCCATAGTCCAACTATGGTCTTACTCATATCATGACAACATAGTCTAGCTATTTCTTTATATGTCATCATGATGTCATAGCCTTGCTACGGTCTTACACGAAATCTCATACCAATACCAATGTCATAGCCTTGGTATGGTCTCATATGGAACTCATGTCGATGCCGATGCCATATCCTAGATATGGTCTTACACCAGCTCTTGTCTTAATGTCGATGCCATGTTCCAAACATGGTCTTATATTGGCACTCATAATACGGCTGATGCCATGTTCCAAACATGGTCTTACACTAACCCTCATAATGTGGCCGATGCCATGTTCCAAACATGGTCCTACACTAGCACACATATCAACGCCGATGCCATGTCCCAAACATGGTCTTACACTAGCTCTCATAATGCGGTCAATGCCATGTTCCAAACATGGTCTTACACTGACCTTCTCATTGCCATGGTCCAACCATGGCCTTATTCATCTTTTCTTCGTCGAACATCCGTACTCATCTCCTGCATTCTGCTTAGTCAAACTTCCAAATTTTAGCTTTTATACCACAATATGGGTGGTTTCTTGCTCTTACTACTTCTCATATACATCATGGTGCTTACTATTTTCATGTCTATAAGGTAAACAAGATACCTGTAACACTTCATCATAAAAATGAGTATGCTTTACTAATATAAGCATAATCTCAGCATCATCATTCATAACATGAATTATACTTGTCAGTCAGTCTTAATTAGCATGACATAATATCAACTTTACTACTACCTTTCTTGCTATCTCATTTTAACTTTACTTATTAGCCCGATGAATTTTTTGAATTACCAAGGATACTAAATCTCTTGCCATGAACTTGGTGCCAAAGCCATACTCTAGGCATGGACTTACATGAAAGGTCTCTTCTTGAATCAATGCCAAGCTTGCCTTGGTCTTACATGAAATATCTGTTCAATGCCAAGCTTGCCTTGGACTTACATGAAAGATCTCTTCTTGATTACCGATGCCATGCCTTGGATTGGTCTTATATGGGCTTTCTTGTCTCATGTGATAGATCGAGTATCCTAGGCAATTCTTATTCAATCGGGACTTGCTCATAATTAATCTCATTGATTTCTTTATTCAACAAAACATTAAACATTTCATGATGACAATGTACATTATACTAAGCAATTTAATGATAGAAATCATAAAGCTTAGAAATCATACTACTTACTGAATTTAACTCGAGTGGGATTCTCACTTTCTTAATAAAAAAAATTCGTTAAGGTCAGGAGATATCACACTATCACGATCCACATATGGCATGTATAGCTAGACTTTTACTCTCACTAGGTTAGTCCTAGAACTGACTAAACCATAGCTCGATACCACTAAATGTGACACCCCGTACCTAAGTCCGATGCTAAGACTGGATGCGAGACATTATCGTGCTTGAACTCACTTAATTACATACTAATTGGCTATAAAATTTTGTTTCGACTTAAAACCTTTCTTTCTTGGTCTCGACATATGTATCATGGTCATAAGAGGCCTTAAACACTTGTTCAGACTTTTGAAACTTATCGAAAATCTTCTCACAAAATCGGAGGTTACATCGACCCGTCGGGAAACTAGAAACTCACCCGCAAGCGCCCTTCTTAGGTCGGCATTTGGCTTTGGCCTTCAGTTTAAGAAGGTGATCCATAATCAATGGAATTCGATGCTGCTTCGAAGATGCTCTTTCCCTAACGAGTCCACTATAACCCCCCACAAGCACCCCCCGGCTCAGGGGGGACCAGAAAACGCCTTTCGTTTTCCCCCCTTCGTCGGCCCTTGCCGCCTTCCTTAACAAGCCCTCGAGCCTCCTTTGCGCCGCCTTCCTCATAGAAGCCGCCGGGTTGACCCCGAGGGTCGAAGACGATTCCACATATTGAGGTCAAAATGGGATCGGGTGTTTTTACGTCTTACCGTAGTGTCCGATTTGTCTTGATTACACATATTGCTTGGTCGCTTGACGAATGGCTTTCTACGATGTTAGTGAGAGCGGGTCCAAACCAAAACCAATTAAGCCATTCTAATTAGAGTATGATAATGACCCGACGGAAGGGATCTGTAGCGAGCCCTCGGCGATTGAGAGGATAGCCCTCTTGGATTTTGAGTACCTTTCATCCGTTGGATGGATAGAACGCAATCCCCCCTATAATTTCATCTTCTTGATACGGATAGGGGACTACTGGGGGGTCCGATTAGATGGACTAGCAAACGGGGACGTGAATGCAAGATGCCAGCAGAATGATCGGCCGGACAGCGATTTGATCTCTCTCCCATTTGTCGAGTCGAGCTATCAGCCCGATTGGAATAGATATACACTGCCCCTCTATCCCCTACTCTAGTCAGCTTTCTATCTCTTTCTCCAACCTTCGATGATCCTCCAGCAGGCAAATCATAATACAACTAGCACTTTGAAGCCAGCTGAAAAACGGATGCGCGCTACTAGCGCGCAACGGTTTTCAAGCTTTACTAATAGGCGACTTTATAGTGGTTTGGGCATGCCCGTGCACCCCCAAACACGCCCATGTTTCCCATCTGTGGGGAGCTACTGACTTATCTGACACGACCTTGACACGCCCGTGTCCTCCAACCATATGGAGCTACTGACTTATTTGACACGGCCTGAGCACACGCCCATGCCCAAGCCGTGGGTCTTACACGGCCCATGCCCAAACACACATACATATACCGATTTAGTAAAGGCTCAATTTATCAACTAAAACATATGATTTTATACATTGATTCATGAAAATAAGGTTTTCCTCCCATACAATTACAATGACTTAAACCATTATCAATGGCTATACACTTTTAAACTATAAACCCTCTTAGGCCAACATAATTTGGTACATTAACAACAACTTAATCAACCTTAAATTCTAGCCTTATACATGCCATGACTCAGAAAGTCTTGATACGGTACAATGTATCCGCCGATAGTGTGATAACATCTCCGTGACCTCCAACTCGAGCTAGTTAAAATAACCTATAAGAGATGGGAAAGAAAGAGGAGTAAGCAATAATGCTTAGTAAGTTTATCTGCATAAAATGATAATTTTATAAGTTCATTGAATATACACCATCACAAAGCATCTTTATACTGGGTCTTTCCCATTAACTAATGATTTCTTACTCAACCGCTTTTGAAGCTTACTCAATCGCTCTTGAAGCTTACTCATTCTATCTCTTACCATACTACAAGCCAATTGCTCGTTTAACTAGATTCCATTCCTGCACTGATTGTCATGTAATCACATAAGACAACAAATCAAACATTTTCAATAAGCTACCCATCTCTCGGGGGTTACGCACTTAGCTCACCAGTATTAATACAACTGATGGTATCGCGTACAGCCCACCACTACCAACAATGAGGTGATACCACACATAGCTCATCGTCATTTATCATTCATGAATAACAACCCACCAGCTTACCTCTATCTTAAATGTTCATTCAAGAACATTTACGTACACTTCTATTCTTGCTAACATTCACGGACTACGTCAATAAATCTGTCTCATGCAACTAAGGTGCATTATTTATGCATTTCCCACGAAGGGTTCATCATAAATTAAGTTCATCACCTTTCAGTTCTAACACATACCTGTGCTTCTCGTGGTACAACCACATACATTCATCATATCTGCTGAAATACTCAAGTTATAAAATATTCTCTTGAGTCTCATACACATGAAGTCACATAGAAATCGTACCCCAATAGGGTCTTACTGGATTAACATGTCGATGCCATGTCCCTGACATGGTCTTATATGAGTTCTTACATCGAAGCCATAATTCAATATGGTCTTATACGAGGCTTTAACTATCGTCTCAACATTCTACATGCATTTCTCATTACTCTAGGACTCAATTCTCTTGGCATCTCATCAAATAATATATGTATCATACATCTATAGAGTGAATATACATTCCATACAACATCAGAATACATAAACTCATGCATACTTTCAATAATTGCACATGAACTTACCTCGTTGTCGAAATAGCCGGAAAGGACTATTTGCCCACATTTCTCTTTTCATCCGTTCTAGGTCTGAAACTCATTTTCTTTGATCTAGAATAATGAAATTTACTCGTTTAATCACTTAATGATCATATTACAACATAATATCCACTTAGGCAAAAAATGACCATTTTGCCCCTATACTTTGGCAAAATTATGATTTTGCCCCTAGGATCGTAAATTAATTTTTATCACATTTTCTTGTTAAACAAACTTAGCTGAATATTTAATCCTCTTACAAATACTCATAATTCCATCTATTTCATGCTTTAATGAACAAATCACAATTTTTACATTTTAGTCCCAATTAGGTGTTTTCATGACAACACCCTTCACAAAAGTTGTCTCTCATCATCTTATCATTCATTTTCTTCCATAAAAACTCAGTAACCAGCATAGACTCTCTAATTTTAAGTTCCTAGACTCTCAACCATATTGCAAAATAGTCCCCTCATTAGCTAGCTTAAGCTTTGGGGACTCCAAAAGTACAATTTTTATCAAGAAAAGTCATCAAAATCACTTACTAAGAAGGGAGATAGCTTGGCTGAAAGTTCAAACCCCCAAAGCTCCGTTGCTTCTTCAATTTTCGGTGGAGAGAAGATAGGTGAATAGTGAAAGATGATAACATCTTTTACTCACCTTATTTTATTCATTTTTTTCACCTAATTCCTACCTATTTTGACCAAAGTTAAAAATTCTTGTCCCCTATGCCACATGGCCGACCTACTCACTTAAAACAAGGCCAATTTGCACAATTAGGGCCTCCAATTAATAGCCCATAGCTATTTTACACCTTTTGCAAATAAAATAGAACTTTTGCACTTTATGTGATTTAGTCTTTTTTCACAAATTAGCTAGAAATTGCTAAAATTAAGGCACCAAAATTTTCATACATCCTTATAAACATGTTATAACACATAAAATAACATGAAAATAATTTTATCTATCCTAGAATTAGTGATTTCGAGATCATTGTTCCGACTAGCCCCTAAATCGGGTTGTTACAACGTATATCACATGCATGCTCGTATAACAAATACTAAACATGCTCATACATAACAAAGCATATCATACACATCATATCACACCATACTCATGTAGATGTTATTCACATTATTTTCAATTTAATAGAGTAGCAGATTTCATGCTTTACAACTTATACCACACATACCGACCCTACGGAAGGCCGACAGTCGATCAAGATTATATGTACAACCCTAAGGAAAAATTCTAAAATTTGGCCCCACATGCCCAAAATGGCCTAGCCCATGTGGCCCACATAGCCCAAAATGGCCTAGGTCGTGTCACACAAGACCTCCCACACGGCTTATCACACAGTCGTGTGTCACACACAATCGTATGGTGTCGACAAGCCCCAATTTTGGCTTTCACCGATTGTCATTTTTTTGTGTTTCTCATTACACACCTATCTCGATTTTGATGCAAAAGTAACCACGAGACCTCTGACACCTAGAAACAACATCCCAACAATACTTTAGTGCTCAATTTATGAATTCAATAAGAATAAACCGTGAAATAACCTCTCAAAATCGATAACGCACACGCATACTTACCGCCAATGAACAACAATCTCACCCACGAATTAGCCATTGGAGTGAAACCCATTGCTTTTCAACCTTCTCCTAAATAGCATATCCATAGAAAATTAGATTCCCAAACTACAACACCACTTTGTCACTTAAAAAAGAAATACCCTAAACCAATCGAACTTATAGAATCCAAAAGTAAAGAAAAGCAAAGACCCACTTACCAAGCTGAATGAAGAAAATCAAAAGATCCAAATCGTAGTGATTTGAACAAATGATTTGTGAGCAGAATTGAAGGAATAATCAAAAAGAAATTTGCAGAGAAAAGAAAGAGAAGAAAACGTCAGAAAGAAAGGGAATTTTGGGGAAAATAAAATTAAAAATAAATCAAAATAATATCTCAACTCCCCATTACCCCACTAACTATCAAATCCCACCAAAACCGACCCACTAACTCTCGTCGAACTACCAAAGAATTTCAATCCCACCAAATCTCTACCACACAATCGTCACACACTCACAGAAGAAAAAATTATCACCCTTCGTTCACACGGAGTTCAAACACAGACCCCAAGGCAAGCTAACACCTTACTACTTGAACCAACAGGCTCATTCTGATATGAGTTGACCGATAATATAATTAAAGTCAAGCAATATGGATAAGGCTAGGAATAAAAAATAGTAAAATTTCCAAAATTGGGACTTGAACCCAAGACCTCAAGCACACACCCACATTGCTTAACCACTGAAGCAGATACTTAATCATGAAAAAATTTGCAAAAACATGATTTAATAAATCAGGATGTTACAATCCTGGATCATATATGATGCGAAATTAATTAAGAATTCATATTGACATTCATTAAAGAACAATAAGATTCTTTAATTTAAAGAATTCTCATTTTTTGTTTGTTCTCAATGAAAATTGATTATTAGAAACTCACTATCTAAAGTTGAGATTTACTGTCTTGAATTTTTGAAACGAATATGGGTTATTCATCCACCATGTGGATGGTTTTAGTATTATATGATTTTGGTAGATGCATCTACAAAATAACCACATATATGTTATCAATTTGCAACCTGTCGTTTGCAAGATTGCTTGTTTAAATAATTAATTTCAGATCATGCAATTAAGACATTTCATCTTGCTAATATTGATGAGTTTATATCTCAGTCTTTTATTGATTGAGTTTGAAAAAATTTTGTAAAATTTTGTTATTTATGCACAGAATGGTTTAGAGAAATTATTGATTGAACACCTTTGATTAATGTTTAAACCATTACTTATGAGAACAAAACTTCCTATTTCAACATGAGTTTATGTTGATTTACGTGTTTTATGTATCAAGCCAGTAAGTTATAAATACTCCCAATTATAATTGGTTTTTGATCAAAAGCTAAATATTTCTCATCTTTGAATTTTTTGTATGTGCGTATATGTTCCAATTGCTCCACCACAACACACCAAGATGAGTGAATCCTCAAAGAAAGTTGGGAATATATATTAATTACAAGTTTTTTGTATTATTAGATGTTTTGAATACATTGGAGATTCAATTATGACATTATTTGTGATTGTAATTTTGATTCGATAATTTTCCCAACATTAGGGGAAGAGAAATAATAACTTGTATTGAGTTAGGGGGAAAGTAATTTGAACTAGAAGTTTAACAACGATAACTCATTACAAGTTAACTATTAGATGTATTTACAAAATTAATGAGAATAATCAAGTGAATATTTTAATTTGAACCAAAAGTCCCAGTAGGACAATCAGTTAGAATAAATAATAGTTTGATCGGTTCCAAAGATGAAAATTCTTCTAGATGGTCATATAGTGAATGTAGGTGCTCGAGAAGAGACCCAAGACATAACTAATAAGTAAAACTCCAGAAGAGATTCAGGTACCTGAAACTGAATTTTAAAATAATGAAAATAAAAGGTCTTGATAAGTTATGTCAATTCGAGAAAATTTCTTAATTCTGACTTTTATAATTTTGTGACACAAATATCTATTTGTTTCTGTGGTTAAGTGTTCTGGGTGTGTGTGGGAGGTCCAAGTTCAAGGCACAACTTGGGTAAATTTTGGCATTTTTATGAGTAAAGCCCTAACTAGATTTGATAGGCTTGTATTTGATTGTTTGTAAAACATAACAGAATGGGCCTACTGGTCTGGTGGTTAAGTG
This sequence comes from Gossypium rotundifolium, assembly GCA_025506655.1. Taxonomy (NCBI): domain Eukaryota; kingdom Viridiplantae; phylum Streptophyta; class Magnoliopsida; order Malvales; family Malvaceae; genus Gossypium; species Gossypium rotundifolium. The sequence continues at coordinate 67,614,178 of CP106731.1, read as the reverse complement.
GAGTGTTGGTGTGTTGGATGTCATGAGTTCGATTCTCTATGTTGGCAAGGGTTAGTATATTTTTACTATAATATCCAGCTAGAGTTTGAGTTGTAGTAGAAATCTGAGTAGTCGGTGGTTGAGATTGTGTCAGTAGTGGGATTTGGGTGGAATTAGTTTTCCCCAAATTTCTCTTTGGTGAACCGTCATCTCTCTCTCTCCCTCCTTTGCCATATTTTATTTTTTCCATTTTTTGTTCTCCCCATAGTCGAATCATGTTTCTCCTTTCCCCCTACTTTTTCGTTTTCTCTTTTCTAAATCATCCCTTTGTGTATAACCGTCATTCCGTTTGTTCGATAAGTAGGATACGGAGATTTTGGTTCTTGTTATTAAATTTTTATTAATGGATGCCATTAATGTCAATTAGGGGAAGAATTGAGGACTCGTGGTCAATAGTTGGAGACTTGCTTTCGTGGAAGTTCGGTTGTTCGATTAAAGGTGAGGGATTTTTGCTCACTAGATGAGCATTCCAATTTGGGTTCGGTTTTAAGTTTGTTTTCAAGCGATTAATTTAGTTTTTGTTGGTCAACTATAGGCAGTGGAGTTCTCAAGATTGCGATTGCAGCAAAATAGTACCAAGTGTGTACCCAAAAATACAGAAAACGAGGTTTCCACGAAAGCCAAAAACCTCACTGTCGACGCCACACGAGCGTGTGGTCGCCCGTGTGGTAGGCGTGTGCAAGGCTGTGAGCCACTACACGGCCGTGTGATCGACGAACCAGGCCGTGCCCGAGTGACACGACCGTGTGATGGCAGGGCAAGGCCGTGTGTGACACACGGGCTCGACCTATTGGTCTGTGTGGGCTACAGGGTGTGTGGGATTCTAGGCCAATTTGGGCTGAGTGGGCCACACGGGCATGCCACATGGGCATGTGAGCCCATTTTCTTAGAAGTTCTGTAAGGTTGTACGGGTCGCCCTAGTCGACTGTGGACCTATTGTAAGGTCGGTTAGCATTACCTAGACCCCTAATTATGTGACCTAACTTTTTAATTTCTGTACTGAGCACGAATTCTGATATCTGAGTGTATGAACTGTTTGTACATAATAGCATGAAATTTTATGTATGTTGCATTGCATTGGGGTGGGTTGATGATTTAATGGAGAAAGTGCCTGAAAGGCTCTTAAGCCTAATATCTGGCAGCTCAACTGTAAATTTTTTATTATGCGTCGCATTCGATACAGCATGGTGTGTAGGGATGGGTGGGTTGGTTTTATCCCCACATGGTGCGTAGGGTTAGAAGGAGTTGGTGTGTAGAGGCTGATGGGTAGGACTCTGCTATTCTGTTCTAATCTGCATTTTATGTCTGAAATGGGCTAAGGCCCTAAAACATATCTGATTTTATATCTGAGTGGGCTAAGGTCTACACCGTTTCTGTAATGGGCTCAGACCCGAACTGTGAATTTATGTTTGTTTTCAGATATTATGCCATGTGCATGTTTTCTGTGGGGATTACACGCTAAGTTACGAAAACTCACCCTTTTCTATTTAATCTATCCAGGTAATCCCCAGCATTAGACGGATCAGTGCAGCGGAGGGCTCGGCAGTGACCACGGTCTTGACTTTTACGGTTTCTTATTTTTATTTATGTTTTTTATTTTATCCAGGGAAAGTTTTACTGTAAATGGCCCTTATGGGTTGTTGCTTTAATTTGAGATTTTGATTTTGATTTATAATTGCTAGCAGTAGGATCAAACACAAGTTTCAAAATAAACAAATGTTTTATTGAAACACCACGATTACACAAACTTATTTAAATGCTTCCGTGAACTGTAAATATTTTGGAAAATGGATAACGTTCTGAAAATGGATAATGATGGAAAAAAAATGACACGTTTTGAAAGTTTCATAAGAAAACGAAAAAGGGTTTTATTGTACTTATGTTTTCCAAAGCACTATCATGCGACATCGCCAGATTCGGCCATAACGTCTTGGCCGGGTTTGGGGTGTTACAAAAGTGGTCAATAATAATTTTGCGTGCAATATTATTATTGAAATAATAAAATAAAAGTAGAATCTTGAATAAATCTATTGAGAAATATAGATATGGAATAAATTGATCAAAATAGAAATATGCAACTCAAGTACAATTAAATTCGTGGAGTTTTTGGACCATTAGTCCAAATATCTAAAGGTATAAAGCCAGTGAGGATGCAAATGAAGTAGTTTTACAAAAGCAAAATAAAAATATGAAGTTTTTCGCTAAATACTGGTATTGATTATTAAAAGATATAATATTCTTTTGTGGTAGATGCAATAACCTTTAGACATATTATTTTGACAATTCATAAAAGTTTTAACTTGAGTCTAATGGTGGTTGTTACAATATTTATAAATCACTATATAGTAAAGTTTATACTAAAATCCTTGAAGGATTTAGAATGCTAAAAGCATATTGAAACTATCGGAAATTATTCATTTATATGAATTGAAATAATTGAATATTTGTGGTAAATTTGACTTAGTCAATAGTAGTTGAAAGAGGATTATAAAATGATCCAAAATACCTATTTTGTATTTTTATAAAAGGATCATGTTTAAAGTTTTCTATGATTATTGTTGAAACTCTTAAAGAGATCAAACTATATTTCCCCAAATTTTCCCTCACTCATGATTTTCAAAAGAATGGTAATATAAATGCTTAGCAATACATTCAAATAGTCATTTGAAAAGCTAGTATTCAAGATTGAATACTTAAAGCATGTGATGTTTTCATGAGGAGAAGTAAATACGCATTGTACTCTTTTTCCCTTAACCGAGGTATTGTCCCATTGGATTTTCCTGGTAAGGTTTTTAATAAGACATCATATTATGCGTATTATAGGTTGTGTACTCTTTTTCCTTCATTAGATTTTTATCCCATACGTTTTTTCCTAATAAAGTTTTAATGAGGCATATTATCTACCAATTGACATCCAAGGGGTGTTATGAATATCTTATTAAGTGGATGTCCATCATGGTCAAGATAAAGTTTTGGTGTACTTTAAATTCTAATAGTTATTAGAATTAGATCTCTACTTATTTTATACTTCTTATACCTATAAATAGAGACTCTAACGAAGCATTTTAATCATCCCATTGATCAATAAAATATGCTCTCTCTTTGTTCTGCTCACTCATTGTTCTTTACTCTCTATCTTTGTAAACTTCATTTTAAATTCATTACGTATACTGAACTAAAAAGCAATTTTGCCTTTCGAATTAAGTTCAAATGTTAATTTAAAATTTTAATTTGGTTTGAAATCTATATACCTATTGCTTAAAACCTAGTTTTGACTCTCAATAATAAAGAAAACCTAAATATTTGTAGGCCTCTAACTTTTAGAGGTACTAACTGGCTGAAAGTCAAATATCTGAAACTACATTAACTACTACAAATTGATGTTCTTAGACTTTTGATATTTGCAATTTATGGGAACTTTGAGACATATTCTCAATTGGTAAAGGTGGAGAGTTGAATCATAAAATTATGGTTTTATATTCTACTTCATGAGACCTTTACAATGGTATATCATATGCTCAAAATGGTTGAGTGATAAATGAGAAATTGATACTCAAAGTAAGCTATTTGTGAATATTTGTTGAGGAAAAGAAATGCTTAGATTCCACATTTATTAAATACCAAGTGTGAGATGAGTATATATATGAGAACCCACTTATAAGGTTATTGAATGGCTAAGCTTGAAATCTTGCCTCGCCTGTAATGCCCCAAAATTTTATTTTTTGATTTCGTGTATGTGTGACACACAATGTCTATCTGCTTCAGTGGTTATGTGTTCTGTTGCGTGTGAGAGGTCCCAAGTTCAAGCCATACTTGGGCAAATTTTGGTATTTTTTATAAATAAAGCCTTAACCTTATGCAAAGGGATTAAGTTTAATTGTTGGTAAGTTTATATCAGAATGGGCCTGCTGGTCTAGTGGTTAAGTGGAGTGTTGGAGTGTTGGAGGTCCTGTGTTCAATTCTCTGTGATGGCGGGGAGATAGTATGCTCCAATTTCGGCTAAGAGTTGTGTTGGGGCAAAATTCTGAGTAGTAGTGTTTCAGTGGGTTAATAGGGAGTGATTTTAGGAGATAATTGCGGAGAGTTTATCATAAAATAATCTGATTATCTTTTTGTTGCACAAAAAAGTAGAGTTTTGATTTTCTCTCCAATTCCCCAAACTTTTTCTGACGTTTTCTTCTTCTTCTTCTTCTTTTTTTTCTTTTCCCTCCTCTGCCGATTCTTTCCCCTAGTTGTTGCCAAAATTTCCATTATTTTTTCCCTTTCCATTTCTTTCTTCTTTTTTTTTCCCAATTGATTCGATTGTTCATCGTTGGTTGCGTGTGTTTGATAAGTAATAGTTTTGTCTATTGTTAATCGTTCTGGGTTAATCTCTAAAAGGGGGATTCCTTTTTGGTGTTTAGGAGTTAATCAAGGGACTTGTGGTTTTGAATCGACGCTGTGATTGTGCGAAGTCATGGTTACTCAAGCAAGGTAAGGGTTTTTCTAGGTTTTTAGTCGAGTTCCTTCTGAAATTGGTTGATTAAAAATGAATTAAGTGATTAATCTAGAGATATGTTGGTCGACTTTTAGGTTCCAGAGGCTTATGAGTGCTTACTCATCAGAAAAGATACCAGGAGTGTACCTGAAACACAGAAAATGAGACTCAACAAAAAGCCAAAATTGCTTGCTGTCGAGAAATAAGAGAAAAAAGTGTGAAAAATTGTAGAGAAAAGAAATAAGGTGTTATAAACTTGGAAATCAACATTTTGCACTAAAATAGTTTTGGTCAGCAGCAGTAGTCTAACTTTAAAAAATCATCAAAAATAGTGGAAATTGTATTAGAGGTTGAATAAAATATGAAATTAAATTTTATTAAGTCTAGTTTTTCATGGAAGAAATAGTGTAAGCAATGGAATTGTAAATCATGAGATATAATAAATTTTGTGAGATAAGGTCAGAATTATTTTGGGTTCCCCTGTTCTGAATTAGGAAAATCACCAAAAATTGTAAAAAAAAAAAATAATTAGGGGCTTAAATTTATATGTTTAAATCCTTAATGAGTCTATTTTCAAGAGAAACAAACAGAAACATCATTCGTACTAAGAGATAAATAATTTTTAGTAAGGAAATGATGAAGCTGTCAAACATCAGAATAGGGATACTTTTAAAGATTTTACTGTACTTATTTGATAAACTATAAATTCTAAAAATTTTATGGTAGAAAGACATTTGAGTCTAGTTTCAAAAACATCAAGAGGATCTTAATTTGGAATTCTGTAGTTCAAGAAATAAATAATTTAGTGATAATGACTCAAGTAGACAACTTTGAATGAACATATAAGTAAATAGTGAAAACATATATCAGTATTGAGCTAGCATGGGTTACTTTAAAAATGGATCACACGGCCAAGGCCAATTTGGGTCGAGTGGGCCACACGGGCGTGTGAGCCCACAGGGCAGATTACATGGGCATGTGGGTCTATTTTAACCGAAATGTTTTTAAGGTTGCACAGGTCGCCCAAGTCGACTGTGAACCTACTGTAGGGTCAATAAGCGTTACTTAGACCTCTAAATGTGTGAAATTGACTGAATGATATCTGTACTGGGCAAGTTAATATCTGAAATGAATATATGTACTGAAATTGCATAATAGCATGTCATCCATTATGTGTTGCATTGCATTAGGTTGAGGGTTGTTACTCAAAGTAAGTGTACTGAAAGGCTTTAAGCCTAATTTATTGGCAACTCAACTGCAAACTACTGTATTATGCCACATTCGGTACTACTTAGAGTGTAGCGGTACTACTTAGAGTGTAGGGATGGGTGGGTTGATTATATCCCCACATGGAGTGTAAGGTTGGACAGCGATGGTGTGTAGAAGTTGGTTGGGTAGGATTTTGCTACTGCATAACTGTTACTGCTAGGGTTGAAATCTTGCCTCGCCACCACCCCTCTGCATGCTAGGGTTTGCGGTGCACTGGCATGACGTGAGCGACGCGAAATAACCGGACCGATCAGGCCCAGAAAGGGCCTGCGAATATTTTAGCCCAATACATATTTTATTTTTCTCCACAGATATTATATAGAATATGTATTAAAAGAATGTAGAAGGCCCATTTCGCCTGGGCCTGTCAGAAATTAAACCAAATTCAAAAAATAATAAAATATGAAATAGGTCCAAATTACAAGCCCAATAACAGATTACAGCAGCCCAAACCCAACTAAACCTAACCCACTAAGCCCATTATCTAAAAAATTTCTGGAAACCCTAGGGGTTTCCAGAATACTCTAGCACTGCAACCCCACGAACGGCCCATATGCGCGTCGTAGCCCTACACCAGCCAGACGTTTGGGCTTTCCCCCTACGCGCACGCCAATCGATCGGTCCTCCACTAGGCGTCACACCTGCGAAAAAGACAAATGAACGAACAATAAAGCAGTACAGCACAGAAAGAGAAAAAGGGAGAAACGAGCAAAACGATACAAAAAAGAGACGTTGTATTTTATGGATTTTTCTTTTATTTTTTGACTCTCGGATCTGGCTATAAAGGTCAAATATGATTCAGTGTAAAAAGGGGAATCCCCATTTTTGATATATACAAAAGCATACAGAATACAAAGAAATAAGAAAAAAAAGGTGATTTCATTCTTCCTTCGATTTAAAGTTTCTGTTTTTCTTTTTTATTTTGAGCACACATACAAAAATAAAACGGAAAAGAAAAGGCTTACTGTGGCAATGTTTCTCGTCTTCTCCGTCGTAATCGGGGTTTAGATGAGAACAGTTGGTCGGAGAACACGGCGGAACGGTGCTTATAAAAGCGAATCAAACCATCGGGAACTACTCCTCTCTGTTTGCGGTGGCATTTTAGTGGTTAATGAAAGGTTTTGGATTGCAGCTGAGAACGAAAATAAGGAAGGGCTAGGGTTCGGTTTAAAATGAGGGATAATTCATTTTTAAACTTGGTATTAAACCATTAAAGAAACGGTGCCGTTCGGGTTCATGTTAATAACCTAAAATGACACCGTATTGGCTATTGCCCAATGACCTGACCCGAATGCGGCCAAGATCCACGTGTTTCGGTCTCTGAGGGAATATTGCGCATTTAATCCTTCCCTGTTTAGTCCCGATTTGATTAGGTCCCATGTACATTTTTTAATTAGTCTCAGTAATTTAAATACGTTTTCATTTTAACCCAATCTGTACGCAGCGTTTCTGTAAATGGGAATATTGCTTTTTTAATCCTCATTTATTTATATGCGTTCCTGATTCTGTTTTCATAATTTCATTTATTTAAAAATTATTCTTTCTTATTCAATTTTAAATGGTTTTAATATATTGTTTTAAAATGTTACTAATAGTTCGTTTTTTTTTATTTTCCTTTAATATCTTTTAAACTAATGTTAATATAACTTGTTTATTTTAAAATTCTCTTTTATATATATTTTTATTTAAGATTTATATACTATGTATAAATACTTTTATACCTCATTATTATTCAAATTAAACTATTTCTTGATATAGGTATATTATTCATATTTTTTACTTCATAGATCTTATTCATTTTGATGGATATTTTATCTAGTATATTATGTAAATTTTTGTTTATAATATTTGTTTTAAGATCCTTTAATATATTACCATTTGATATATTGTTTATTTTATTAAAATCTCTCATGTATTACTTGTTTTAAAATTCATATACGTATAATTGGTTGTGGTATAACATAATATATTGCTATTGCATAAACTCTAAATTGCTCTCTTGTGTTTCCATTATGGCCATGTATTCTTATTTGGTGATTGCGATTATATCTTTGCTTTGTTATTGTATTGTGATTAAGATTTCCCATTTATTTATGAAATCGTTCATTTTTATCTAAATAAACTAATAAAATGCATTTAGTCAATTTTAAAATCGCATATTTGAAAAATTTTCAAAATAAGGTAATATTTGTGTGTTCGGGAATCCAAGATATCGTGCCCAAACGTGCTGGGTTTCGGCTTTTCGTTTGACCAAATAACCGAATATCCTTTTAAGATTTCATTCATGTTTTCTTAACATTAAAAACAAGGCAATATTTCGTGTTTGGCAATTCAAGAAATCGTGCCCTAACGTGTTGGGTTTCGATTTTCTGTTTGACCAAATAACTAAATATCCTTTCAAAATTTCATCCATGTTTTTTAAAAAAAAATAAGGCAATATTTCGTGTTTGGGAATTCAATAAATCGTGCCCCAACGTGCTGGGTTTCGATTTTCTGTTTGACCAAATAGCTAAATATCCTTTCGAAATTTCATCCATGTTTTTTTAAAAATAAGGTAATGTTTCGTGTTTGGAAATACGAGAGATTGTGCCCTAACGTGCTGGGTTTCGATTTTTCGTTTGACCAAATAACCGAACATCCTTTCGAAATTTCATCCATATTTTCTTAAATTAAAAACAAGGCAATATTTCGTGTTTGGAAATTTGAGAAATCGTGCCCTAACGTGCTGAGTTTCGATTTTCCATTTGATCCCAAATAATGAAATATCCTTTCAAAATCTCAATGCATGAGTTTTGAGAATTTTGGGATGATCTGGAATTCGAAGACTTAAATTGTTGCATCTTAACGTGCTGGATGTGATAATTTATTCCTTTGGAACCAGAGAATCTTAATATACAAACTCGAGTATCTTCAAATGGGTCGAAAAAGGTCGTAATTTTAAAATCTTTCAAATTCTCAACGTTAGGACATTAATTAATCAATTTGGTACCAATTTTGGGCATTGCGAGGGTGCTAATCCTTCCTCGTACGTAACCGACTCCCGAACCTATTTTCTTAGATTTTGTAGACCAAAATTATTGTTTTAATAAATCAAAATGTTTTATTAAAATAATCCATCTCAAGGTGATCCGATCACACCTCGAATAAAAGATCGGTGGCGACTCCATTTTCGTTTTTAAAGTCGATCCTCGTTTTTTAAAATACACGAAAAAGATGGTTTCGACAAAGGAAAAATATCTCGATTTGATTTTATTCCAATCAGATTGATTTTTAATTTGATTTGATTTTATTCAAATTGATTTAAAGGCTCCTTTAATGGAAAGATTTGTATATTTATTCATGGAGATTTCCAAAATTTGTCCATATTGAATGCCTATAAAAGCCTAAAAGAATTCTGTAGCATTCTTTACACACATAGAGAGAAATAACGAATTTTCCCTCTAAAAAGTTATTTTCTTTTTCCTCTCCAAATTTTCAAACGTTTCGGTGATAGAAAAAGACATTGCGTGTTTCGTTATCACTGTAGAGGTGCTATAGCTTCAATCATCGTGTTGTTGTATCCTAGAGACATTCGGCCAATGTTTCTCCAAGTATTGTAGGAGCGGCCGATTCAGTCTCAAGGAATCAGTGTAAAACAGACATCAACATCTAGTAAAACTCGTTTCTTCTTTTTTTGATTTCTAGTTTTGCTATCTTATTTATTGATTTTCATATTCGATAATTTAAATATAAATTATTCAATTTATTTTATTATATATATAAATATTTGTTTATTTATATTTATAGTTTTTTTTCACTAACGTTTTTTGTCCAACTGTTCTCACGTGTTAGTCCCATGTTATGTTATATTATGGGTTAGCTTATTATTGAAGTAATAAAATATTTTTGAAAAGTATTATTTATAAAAAATGTTTCTAAAAATTTGATGATATTTTTGAAAAATGTTTTAGGAATATAAAATGTTTATTTTAAAATAAAAATATGTATTTAAGTGATATTTAAATTGTAAACTTAATTTTAAATTCATCACGTAAACTTAACTAAAAAAGAATTTTGCCTTTCGAATTAAGTTCAAATGTCAATTTAAAATTTTAATTTTGTTTGAAACGTTATATACCTATTGCTTAAAACCCATTTTTGGCTCTCAAAACTAAAGAAAACCTAAATATTTGTAGGCCTCTAACTTTTAGAGGTACTAACTAGCTGAAAGTCAAATATGTGAAACTACATTAACTACTACAAATTGATGTTCTTAGACTTTTGATATTTGCAATTTATGGGAACTTTGAGACATATTCTCAATTGGTAAAGGTAGAGAGTTGAATCATAAAATTATGGTTTCATATTCTTCTTCATGAGATCTTTACAACGGTATAACATATGCTCAAAATGGTTGAGCGATAAATGAGAAATTGATACTCAAAGTAAGTTATTTGTGAATATTTGTTGAAGAAAAGAAAAGCTTAGATTCCACATTTATTAAATACTAAGTGTGAGATGAGTATATATATGAGAACCCACTTATAAAGTCATTGAATGGCTAAGCTTGAAATCTTACCTCGCCACCTCCCTCGCGCATGCTAGGGTTGGGGGTGCACTCGCATTACGTGAGCGATGCAAAATGACCAGACCGATCAGGCCCAGAAAGGGCTTGTGAATATTTTAGCCCAATACATATTTTATTTTTCTCCGCAGATATTATATAGAATATGTATTAAAAGGAAAAATATCTCGATTTGATTTTATTCCAATCAGATTGATTTTTAATTTGATTTGATTTTATTCAAATTGATTTAAAGGCTCCTTTAATGGAAAGATTTGTATATTTATTCATGGAGATTTCCAAAATTTGTCCATATTGAATGCCTATAAAAGCTTAAAAGAATTCTGTAGCATTCTTTACACACATAGAGAGAAATAACGAATTTTCCCTCTAAAAAGTTATTTTCTTTTTCCTCTCCAAATTTTCTAACGTTTCGGTGATAGAAAAAGACATTGCGTGTTTCGTTATCACTGTAGAGGTGCTATAGCTTCAATCATCGTGTTGTTGTATCCTGAGAGACATTCGGCCAATGTTTCTCCAAGTACTGTAGGAGCGGCCGATTCTGTCTCAAGGAATCTGTGTAAAACAGACATCAACATCTAGTAAAACTCGTTTCTTCTTTTTTTGATTTCTAGTTTTTGTTATCTTATTTATTGATTTTTCATATTCGATAATTTAAATATAAATTATTTAATTTATTTTATTATATATATAATTATTTGTTTATTTATATTTATAGTTTTTTTTTTTTGCTAACGTGTTTTGTCCAATTGTTCTCACTTGTTAGTCCCATGTTATGTTATAGTATGGGTTAGCTAAAAATATTTTTGAAAAGTATTATTTATAAAAAAATGTTTCTAAAAATTTGATGATATTTTTGAAAAATGTTTTAAGAATATAAAATGTTTATTGTAAAATAATAATAATAACAAGTGTCGAAACCATTTTTTGAAAACGGGAATCGACTTTGGTTTTGAAAACGAAAATAAAAACGGGAGTCGCCACCGATCTTTATTAGGTATGATCGGATCACCTTTGTTTTAATAAAACATTTTGGTTTACTAAAACAATATTTTTGGTCTACGAAATTCGAGAAAACAGGTTCGCGAGTTGGTTACGTGCGTGGAAGGATTAGCACTCTCGTCACGCCCAAAATTGGTATCAAATCGAGTAATTAGTGTCCTAATATTGAAAGTTGAAAACCGAGAACGAATTAAAAATACTATCATTTTTATTAATATTGATTTTAAAATACTTGAATAAGTTGGAATAATCATAAAAGACCATCTCATCTCAAGGCGACGAAATGCCACATCCAGTAAGTTAGGACACGGCACCCCGAATCCTTGAGAATAAGCCCGCCTTTTATTTAAAAAAACGTGTGTTTTAATTTTAAAAGAATATTCGGTTATTTAGATTAAACGAGAAAAGAAACGAAACCCAGTAAGTTAGGGCACGGTCTCTCGAATTTCTAAATACGGAATATTGTCATTTTTAGAAATTCTTATCTCGAGGTAACGAGATGTCACACCCAATAAGTTAGGGCACAACACTTTATACTCTCGAGAATAAGCTTTTTATTTTAAACTTGTATTTTGTTTTAAAAGGATATTCCGTTATTTAGGCTAAACGAGGAAAATCGAAACCTAGTAAGTTAGGGCACAATTTTCCCGGATTCTCGAAACACGAAATATTACTTTATTTTTGAAAATTTTTATTTTAAAAGGGTAGTGGGTACAATATTCAAAAGACATGTATGATTTATTTGGATTAAAAAACGACGATCTAGGTTGAAATAATATGTTAGGGTTTAATTTACAATGTAATGACATAATATAAAAATAATAACGATCATGGAACAATAATACATGAACACGAAATTGTATAATGAACTATAATAATATGACAATACAAACAAATGAATTATGGCACATGCAAAAGCAATAACTAAATAATATACATCATCTAAGTAATAACATTAATAAACAAAGACCAATGAATTAAACAATTTAAAGAGAAATAATACACAAATCAATTTAAAATAATTAGCAAAACGATTTAAGTAAAGAAAACATAGTAAAAATAAAGTAAACTAATGTATGAAACAATTTAAAACAATGTCAAAAGTTTGAAATAAATAATATCTAAAAGGAAACTTAAGATACATAATATATAAAAATATAAGAGTGATTTAAAATAAATAACATAATATTTAAAATGAATGGAATATAAGATAGGTTAAACCAAATAATACATAGAAAACTCTTAAAATGGTATATATATATATATATATATATCAAAATCTAAAATAAACAATATATATAGTTTTAATAAAGATAACATACAAAAACTCAAAATAAATAATAAAAATAATAATACAATTTTGAAGAAAAATAAATACATAAACTGTTTAAACAGGTTGGGAACTAGATTGAAGTCAGAATAAAATATTGAGGATCAGGATCACAATAAATCAAAAAAGGGCGAACAGGGACCACAACGCCATGCGCGCAAACTTACGGGGACTAAATGGGTGAATAACTCAGCCCCTAATGCGCTGCGTTTCTGTCGGTCAAAGCACGAATTGAATTGAAATGAGATGGAAATAACAGGGCCAAATCGCAAAAAAAAAAAAAAACATGAAATGGGACTTAATCCAATAGCGCCGCAAAAACAGGGGACTGATCGCGCAAATATTCCTTTTTAGGAATATGCGCAGTAACCCTATGCATCAAACGACGTCGTTTCATTGATGGTATAAATACCCAAAACTTCCCAAAAATCTAATTGTAGCCCTAAATTTTTTAGAAATACAGCAGCCACTCAAAAGAAAAACAAGGAGAACTCTCCTCCTCTGATCCTCTCAGTCGATTGGGCTCCCCTTTCACTGCCCACATCACCACCGCGCCGCCACTGATTGGTGACCAGTGATGCTCAAAGACCCGGGGTTCAGGTAAGGCTTCTTCTATTTTTCATTATTATTATTGATTAAAAATTTCATAAACAATTAAAAATAAAAATGAAAACAGAGAGATATAAACAACCTTTGAATGCTTTTTTTTTTTTGCTTTTATTTTGATTGTTTGTAGTTTTTTTTTAAAAAAAAAGAGAGAGGAAGCTACAATGCAATTGTCTCGATTTTTGTAACCGAGTTTACAAATTCAATTTTGTTTTTTTTGCTTTGTTTTCTATTGCTTTTTGTCGTTTTCTTCTTCATTTCTTTGTGTTGTTGCGTGTGTTTGCTTCTCTGTTGCAAGCAATGTCAGAGGCGTTTGGGCAGAGGGGCGGTGCATGTGGCTGCTGGCAGAGGTAGATGGAAGGTCAGCGACTAGGCTTTAGGGTTTCCAAAACCCTAAAAATTTTCTAAAAAACTTAATGTTTTGGGCCTGTTGGGCCTTTTAAATTTGGGTTATGTTTTTTTGGCTGTAATTGGACTGTTAAAGGACTTGTTGTTATTGGGTTCTAATTTGTTTTTTGTTGAGCCAAAATTGGCTACTACAATTGCCTCTCTTTGCTCTTTGTCGTGTAACGAGAATTGAGCAAAGACTTCAAAAGAGCTAATTTTGCCTAGTCTCACCGAGTTTTGACTTCTTTAGTGCTTCTGTTCTTCAAATAGCCTCATTCCATTCTTCTGCATCTTCAGGGGTATAGGAATTAGTGCTTCAATCCACTCATCTGTAACTTCAAAGAGATAGGGTTTGATGTGATCTGCTTTACTACAACTTCAGAGAGATAAGATTTGCTATCTTCAGCCTGCTCCACTGCAACTTTATGGAGATAAGATCTGATGTCTTCGATCTGCTCCTGCAACTTCAAGAATACCAGACATGCTATCTTCAATCTGCTCCTACAACTTCAGGAATGCCAGACCTGCTATCTTCAATCTGCTCCTACAACTTTAGGATTGTCGACCTGCTAACTTCAATCTACTTCGCTCAGGAAGGCAAGATCCGCCGTTCGATCTTGGTCCACTACTGCTTAAGGTGATAAGATCTACAATCTTCGACCTATTCCACTGCTGGTCAGGGAGATAGGAATGGTGGCTTAAATCTGTTCCACTACTGCTTAGGGAGACAAGATTTGTCGTTCGATCTTGGTCCACTACTGCTTAGGGTGACAAGATCTAAAATCTTCAACCTATTCCACTATTTGTCAGGGAAATAGGACTGGTGGCTTAAATCTGTTCCACTACTGCTTAGGGAGACAAGGTTTTCTGTTCGATCTTGGTCCACTACTGCTTAGGGTGACAAGATCTACAATCTTCGACCTATTCCACTGCTGGTCAGGGAGATAGGACTGGTGGCTTAAATCTGTTCTACTACTGCTTAGGGAGACAAGATTTGTCATTCGATCTTGGTCCACTACTGCTTAAGGTGACAAGATCTACAATCTTCGACCTATTCCACTGCTGGTCAAGGAGATAGGACTGGTGGCTTAAATCTGTTCCACTACTTCTTAGGGAGACAAGATTTGTCGCTCGATCTTGATCTACTACTGCGTAGGGTGACAATATCTACAATCTTCGACCTATTCCACTGCTGGTCAGGGAGATAGGAATGGTGGCTTAAATATGTTCCACTACTTCTTAGGGAGCCAAGATTTACCATTCGATCTTGGTCCACTACTGCTTAGGGTGACAACATATACAATCTTCGACCTATTCCACTACTAGTCAGGGAGATAGGAATGGTGGCTTAAATATGTTCCACTACCGCTTAGGGAGACAAAATTTGCCGTTCGATTTTGGTCCACTACTGCTTAGGATGACAATATATACAATCTTCGACCTATTCCACTACTGGTTAGGGAAATAGGAATGGTGGCTTAAATCTGTTCCACTACTGCTTAGGGAGACAAGATTTGACATTCGATCTTGGTCCACTACTGCTTAGGGTGATAAGATCTACAATCTTCGACCTATTCCACTGCTGGTCAGGGAAATAGGACTGGTGGCTTAAATTTGTTCCACTACTACTTAGGAAGACAAGATTTGCCGTTCGATATTGGTTCACTACTGCTTAGGGTGACAAGATCTATAATTTTTTATATTGGTACACCGTCTTTTGGGGGACATGTCCTGTAGACTCGATTTCTTATGCTTATGATTATGCCAAATGATTAGGATGCTATGATCGAAATGAATCTAATGCTCCTAACTAAATGTATTATGGATGACATTTGCATGAATGCAGAATGTCATGAGAATGATCCCTTTTTTTTGTACAACGATTAGGATGCAATGATCAGAATGAATCCAATGCTCCTAATTGGATGTGTATGAATGATATTTACATGAATGCATGAGAATGATCCCTCTCATTGTTCATCAAGGCATCATCACTGACGTATTACACTGTCTTCTTGTTTGGTGGTATTTTGACCGAAAACCCAAAGAAACAATCGTATTTTGCTCAACTGGTTTGCCCCAATGTAATCTCAAGGTCCATTCCATGGTACCTCTAGGTCTTTAAGGCCAATACCATCCTCAGACCCTCTCACTGCAATTCAAGGGGATAAAATCTAGGTCATCTTCAATCCATCCCACCGCGACTCAGGGGTAATCAAATTGGTCTGCTACATCTTCCAATCATTGGGTGTCATAATCGGATGTATATAAATGTTGAATTTCTTTGAGAATAATCCCATTTTAAAGCTTGGGTTACTCGTTATTTGTCAAGGCTGTATTACCGATGCAATATCTTGTCTTTTTATTCAACTGATACTTTTGACAAAAATCTTAACAAGTAGTCTCAAATTAGACTCCTTTCCAACCCTTAGTTCTGGTGAGTTCTGAACAATAGACCTATGTCAGGTTCTCGTATCATTTAGAAACTTTCAAAGTAATATGTGAAACTCCTTTTATGAAAGTGTTATTAGTCCAATAATCGTTATTTCAATGCAAAATACTGGAAAAAGATCATAATGATAGACGAAACGAAAATTTATTGGGAGCATAGATCGAAACAAACAAGTTAATCAAAGCTAGCAAATGCAATGAAGAAGAAAGTTTATTAATAGTGTATTTTGAAAAGAAAAAGGTAATCAAAGATAACAAACTCAAAATGGGTAAAATGGAAACTAGGTGCCCCAGATATCGCAGCCTGAGCTACTCTGTACAAACCTCTTAAAGACCATTTTGAGCTCAATATGTGCTGAGGGGATCTAGAGTACTCTATTGATGCCCCAAGACTTAACATCTCTCTTTCTTATTAATTCGGAGAAAGCGAGACTACCGCATGCCCCATTTTGATCAAAATTTGAGCTCCCCTTTTCGGGTTTTCAACTTAAATCTCCTTTGTTCTCAAGAAGCCTTTTGCGGGTTTTCGCCTTGGCCTCTCCCTTTTTTTCTTTCTTTTCTTTTCCTTTCTTTTTATCTTCTTTTCTTCTTCTTTTTCTTTTTTCTTTTGAAATATTTCTTGATTTGAACTCATAGGATTAGGCAAGTCTTGGTTATCCCTCTTAGTCAAAATTAACACCTTTCTAGAGAAGGTATTCTTTACCCCATACGGTTCTTCCCAATTTGGCATCCATTTTTCTCAGAAGTTCTTTTATATGGGAATGATCCTTTTCAAAACTAGGTCTCCTTCATGGAATTCCTGAGGGCAAACATTTTCATCATAATCTTGGATAGCTTTCCATATCTTTTCTTCAATTAGGTTTACTTGATCATATCAAAATTAGATCCAACTTCATCTTTGATAAGACTTGAAGAGAAGGAACCTAAACTTCGAGGGGGGTCATAGTAAATGTTCAACAAGTTCAGATGCCAATCCTCATAAGCCTCAAGCATTTTTCCATAATCTTTTTTTTTACCGTTCGTTTTGGGGCGATACTATATTTAATCTTGAGCAGACTGCAAACTTTCGATGTCGCGATGTTGTTCAAATTTTATACATTGTTAGATATGATTTCTTTTTGGGATTCCATATTGACATAGAAATCACTGACTGTCGACTTTGTGACATCGGCGCATGAAGTAGCTTCTGCCCACTTGGTGAAGTAATTGACGACCACATAAGTGAATCGATACCCGCCAGAAGCTTTTGGCAAGATCGACCCACTGCGATCCATGCCTCACATGGAGAAAGTCATAGATTCTACTTATTCTTTGTAAGGTGGGATCTATTTCTCATCTTATTTTACAATCCTTAACAAATTAGGAAATGATCTACAGTCCCGGTCATCTTCGAAGTATTGAGATCCCTCTAGACACATATCTTGCTCACAAGTAGACTCTGAGTCAGTAGCAGCGTAGCTCATGTCGTTGATATCTAAGGACCTGTTGTAGGTACAAAAGAATATTCAAAGAACAAATGAATCTAAGAATAGTTATTTATGCGGTATGAACATGAATGAAATAAAGGAATAAAAGAATGTTTGCTCAAAGTGAAACAAAAAAATACATTTTCATTGAAAATAGATTTTGAACTAAGCCTATTTCATAAAAATATTCTTATTACCCCTAGGCTTAGAGAAATAGGCTTGTTTCAGACATTACTCCGAATTAGCCCTAAAAATACAGAGATATCTTCCATAGTCCCATTGTTCAAAACACTCTCAAGTATATAAAGGTCGATGCTTGGATAACTTTTATTCCTCGATTCCTCTTTAGATACTCCATTGGTGTTTTGATTTTTGATTTCTAGTCTTCTGATGACTTCTTCAAGGAATCGCAACTCTCTTGCCCTCTCCTTCAATTATCACAATTTACTGCTTCGTTCTGCTCATCGAACTTCACAACCCCTATTTTAATAAGCCTTTCGAAAAATTTCTTAAATGCATTACAGTTATCGATTAAGTAACCCGTTATTCCCACGTGATACTCACATTGAGTATTTGAATCATACCATTTGGGGTATGGGGGTTGTATTGGTTCCATGTAATGAGGAGTTACCACATGTGCATCAAATAAGCTTTGATACAACTCTCTATATGTCATTGGAATTGGTGTAAACTAGAATTGCTTTGTACTGGATTCTTGTTTTGATGAGCCCTGACGACCAGTGGTCACAGCCCTTGGTTGACCTGCAGTGACTAATTTGGAATGCATGCTCAAGCTGTTCACTCCATTTTTCCTATTTTTCAGGGTTGATCTTTTGACACTTTATCCTGCATCTATCTTTCCACTTTTTACGATGTCGTAACCATTTTTTTTTGGTGAAACGGTAAATGACGCGGTCGACTCAATTTTTTTGAAAAAAGAAAAGGAAAGGAGTCGCCACCGATCTTTATATGGTGTGATCGGATCACCTTCGTTTTAATAAAACATTTAATTTACTAAAACAGTGCTTTTTGGTCCACGAACTTTGTGAAAATGGGTTCGGAGGTCGATTACGTGCGAGGAAGGATTAGCACCCTCGACACGCCCAAAATTGGTACCAAACTGATTGATTGATGTCCTATTTGTTGAAAACCTTAAAGGGATTCGAAAATACAATGCTTTTTATTTTTAAAATTGGAAGGGACGTTAAGACCTTCTTATTTTCGAAGAGGTAAAGCATCATGTCCAGTAAGTTAGGGCACAATACTTTAAACTCCCGAAACTAAGCTCGCCTTTCGAAACTTGGTTTTTATTTGAAGAGGATCTTCCATCTATTTGTCAAATGAGAAATCGGAACCCAGTAAGTTAGGGCTCGATTTCTTGAGATTTCAAATACGGAAGATTGCCTCTATTTTAGGAAAATAAGCTTATCTCGAAGTATCTAGATGTCGAGTCCAGTAAGTTAGGGCGCGACATTTCAAATTTCCGAGATTAAACTTTTGTTTAGAAATGTATTTGTTTAAAAAGGACATTCAGTCATTTAGATTAAACGAGAAAATCGCGACTTAAAAGGAGATATCCCGTTGTTTAACATAAGCGAGAAAAACCGGAACCCGATAAGTTAGGGCTCGATCTTCCGAATTTTCAAACACGAACACCATCTTTATTTTTGAAAATTTGATTGATTAATATTAGACAAAGTAATGATACTAACAAATTAAACGAATATATGAATAAATCTAATTCTTATTAACGAATGAGCTAATAAATGATGAAGTAAGAATAACAATAATAAGATCATAGAAATGATAGGATGATGATAATAATAACAACAAAAATAAAAAGTAAAAAATATGATAAATAATTGGAGTGCTTTAAAGTATTAAAGGGTAAAGAGCAATAAACGAACAAATAATAAGTAAATGAAATGACAAATAAATAAATAAGATAACAAATAAATAAATAATGAATAAAATAATATAAAACAAAATTCATAAATGGTGAAGATATTAATAAAATAATATAATAACAAGAGTACATTAATAATGAAAATAATAGCATATTAAATAATGAACAATAATAAAATAAATAGGAGTAATAATAAAAAAGATAATAATAATAATACTAGTAATGAAGTAATAATAATAGTAAATAATAATAATTAATGATAGAGGAATAAAATAATAATAATAATAATAATAATAATAATATAGTAATAATAATAATAATAAATAATAATAATAAATAATCAATAAGACATTAAATAACAATGATAATTAAAGGGGGAGGACCAAATCAGATTAAAAATAAAATTCTGGGGAGATTTATAATAGAAAAAAAGGAATAGGACCCAATTGTAATGCGCGCGAAAACATGGAGGATGAGAAGCGCAAATTTACCCAAAACCTCTAAACGCGGCGTTTTATGGGGACTAAACTTATAATCTCGTAAAGTTCTGGGGCAAAATCGAAATAGCAAAAGACCTAATTGTAAAAATTCAAAAATGCGGAAGGACCACGCGTAAAATTCCCATTTTTCGGCAAAACACGAGGATCCTCTGGAGCGGTCGGTCGCTCATGGAACACGACAAGCAGCGTCGTTTTGGGGCCACATATCGACGCCCTAAACGACGTCGTTTTACAACCTTATAAATTCAAACTTTTGCTTTTTTTTTCATTTTAACGACTTCTTAAAAAACACTCTTAACCTTTTTTGTTTTCTCTGCAGGAGAGCTCGGGAGGATTTGGCGAGGGTCCGCAAGTCGTCGCCGTGGCTGAGCTCGACCACCGCCTGATGGCTGAAGGTAAAAATTTTGTTTTTTTTATTTTTTCTTTTTATATTTTGATGTTATATATATATATGTATAAACTATTTTTAAAGAAGAAAAAAATGCGAAATAGGTTTATTTGGTTTGGAAAGAAAAGAAAAAAAGATAGAAATGCCTTGAAAGTTTATTTATTTGTTTTGATTTTCGTTGGATCTGTTGTTTTGAATCTCTGTTTTTTGTTTTTGAAAACCAGAAGAAACCCCCATTTGCTTTTGATTTCGTTCTTAAAAAAAATAAAATAAAATAAAAACAGAAACGAAAAATAGACAATAGTGATAGTTAATAACAGTAATGAAATAAACCTTTTGTTTGGTGTTTGATTTCTGACGATTCTTGTATTCAAAGTTTTTGTTGTTTTTTTTTGAATCCCCCCTCTGTTACAATGATTTATTCGGGGCTTTATAGCCAAAGTTGAAATAAGAAAAAACAAATTCTTTCTGCTCCTTGCTGTGGCTATTGTATGCCTTTGTTTTGCAGGCCATGGGAGCGCGTCGTCGGACAAAGCGACGGACGAGCAGCCTTGAGAGGGCGGGGGCCGACGTCGGAGGTCGAGGGTCGTGTGCGGCTAGGGTTTTTTGTTTCTTTCTGTTTTTGGCTGAGAATGGTTTCGGGTTTGGGCCATTTGGGCCTGTTTCTTTATTTTAGTTTTGGGCTTGTTGTTTTATTTTGTAATTGGGTTTGTTGTTTGATTGTTGGGCCCTGGGCAATTTGGGTTCTACATACGACATTCTCAATTATTTCTCCAGTCATTACGACGTCCGATAAGCTTTTTGTAGCTCTCCCTAGCATATGAGTGATAAACGGGGCCTTCAGTGTATTAATAAAGAGCATGATCGTCTCTTTCTCTAAGAGTGGTGGTTGGACTTGCGTCGCCACTTCCCTCCATCATTAGGCATACTGCCTAAAGCTCTCACTCTAATTTTTTTCCATATTCTGTAGTATGATTCTGCGGGTGCTATGTCCGCCATGTGGCCATATTGTTTCATGAAAGCTTGTGCCAAGTCCTTCCATAAATGAATTTGGGCACGGCTTAACTGGTTATACCACTTGACTGCAGATCCGACCAGGCTATCTTGAAAATAGTGGATTAACAGCTGGTCATTGTTGACGTATCCTATCATCCTCCGACAGAACATCGTAATATGAGCATCAGGGCAGCTAGTCCCATTATACTTCTCGAACTCTGGAGTCTTAAACTTTGGCGGGACTACCAAGTTAAGGACTAAGCTTAAATCTTTTGCATCGATTCTACATTGATAATCGGTGTTCTTCATTACCCTAAACTTCACTTCCAATAATCGGCATCGGTCCTCAAGTTTTGTTGGCAAATCCCTCCTGGTTTTTCCATCTCTGCCACATCATTGAGATTCGGGACAACTGGATTAGTTGGATCATCCTCTGGGTTAGAACCCGAGCCCGTTGGAAAGTTTATCTGTGTCGAAACACCAGCTTGATATTGGGGCCTGATGGTAACAGGTACTCTTTGTGGATTATTATCTGGTTGTGGTAGGATATTTATCGAGGTAAAACTCGGAGGGTAGGGAGGTTCTTTATTGTCATCACCAGGATTGGTAACAGGGCTCTTTCCTTTGTCGGGTCCTTCGGCCAATAGCTGGGCCAACTGGTTCATCATGTTCCTTTGGGATTCTAGCATCTGATCCCTCATATCTTGCTGCATTTTTGCTAATTGTTCTTGCATCTGTTCTTGCATATCTTTTTGCATCTGTTCTAATCTTTTATCCTCTGATCCATTGCTTTCGTTTTGCAATGGGTATTATAGCGATATGTAATTGGTGGATTTTCTTTGGTTTTCAGGGTAACTGTCATAATTTTAATCAATTAGGGTCTTTTTATAAAACTCTAATGCAAATGATGCAATGCAATGTAGATGCACGGAATGAAAGCAAAAGAAATAGGGGTGTTGATTCTGAATTCAATTCCATTAGAAGAACTTTTCTAGAAAATAAATTCCTGTACATAAAATAGATTACATATGCGATTTCGTCCTCATAGTACAGGTGAAGACACCAATCCTTTTCTTCGTATCCGGATGTTATGGTTGTGTCCCGTGAATTTTCTCAATAGTTGCTTCTTCTAGCTCATTGTTGTTTGATCCAGGCTACAACTCTTCACTCACCTATCCTACGTGATGCTCATAAGCTTCTTTAAGAAAATCGAGACGTGACGGCTCTTGAGCAGTCTTTGTCAGCTTGAATCCTCGGGCAAAGTCTTGTATTCTTTTGTGGACTATCAGCCTTTTCTCGTTGTGTTTACTTGGACCCTATTCGGATGGCCATATTATAATCCACTTTATCAAGTAACCTATTTCCTTATGACAAGCTCTTCTATTTAGCA
Organism: Gossypium rotundifolium; assembly: GCA_025506655.1. Classification (NCBI taxonomy): domain Eukaryota; kingdom Viridiplantae; phylum Streptophyta; class Magnoliopsida; order Malvales; family Malvaceae; genus Gossypium; species Gossypium rotundifolium. The sequence goes on along the minus strand of CP106731.1, from coordinate 67,591,407 downwards.
ATCGAATATGAATCAACACCTCCTTTCTAAGGTGATGCGATGCAATGCAATGAAAACAAAAGAAACACGTTAGCACAAGAGAAATAAATAAAATATATTACCTATTCGGGTGACTACTAGAGGTTTGGAATAGTTCTACCTAAGGTGGGCTCTTATGGCTCACGATATGGGATTTGGTCCTAAAGAAGGGTACCTGAACCAGCAGATTCCTCAATCCTCACCCATTATAGGCTCATACGGACTGAGTTCAATTCAGGGGAATACATTTCCCTATGGCCATGCGGAGATGAGAATCTCACAAAACACATAGGTACGGATGTATCCGGAAGCCACCCACTAGCCCATGTGGAGGTGAAAACCTCACGAAGGTGTAGTTTCTTACTCCCACTTAAGGGTGCGACCACAACGGTCATGCGATGCAATGTGCAGAAGATACCAAAACTTAAACCAACACGACAATTATAAACCACAATGATAAAGATCATAACAAAGATGGATGAATTGCAACAAAAGGATCATATATTTAAGCCGAGTTTTCAAATTTTGACAAAGAGACAAAAAGTAATCAACTCGTGGCTGACTCTCTTATTTTCTCCCCAGCAGAGTTGCTAAGTTGTCAAAACCATTTTTTTGAAAACGAGAATCGACTTTGGCTTTGAAAGTGAAAATAAAAAGGGAGTCGCCACCGATCTTTATTAGGTGTGATCGGATCACCTTTATTTTAATAAAACATTTTGGTTTACTAAAACAACATTTTTGGTCTACGAAATTTGAGAAAACGGGTTTGGGAGTCAGTTACGTGCGAGGAAGGATTAGCACTCTCGTCACGCCCAAAATTGGTACCAAATCGATTAATTAGTGTCCTAATGTCGAAAGTTGAAAACCAAGAACGAATTAAAAATACGATCATTTTTATTAATATTGATTTTAAAACACTTGAATGAGTTGGAATAATCATAAAAGACCATCTCATTTCGAGGCGACGAAATGCCACATCCAGTAAGTTAGGACACGGCACCCCGAATCCTTGAGAATAAGCCCGCCTTTTATTTAAAAACACGTGTGTTTTAATTTTAAAAGAATATTCAGTTATTTAGATTAAACGAAAAAAAACGAAACCCAGTAAGTTAGGGCACGGTCTCTCGAATTTCTAAATGTGGAATATTGTCATTTTTAGAAATTCTTATCTCGAGGTAACGAGATGTCACACCCAATAAGTTAGGGCACAACACTTTATACTCTCGAGAATAAGCTTTTTATTTTAAACTTGTATTTTGTTTTAAAAGGATATTCCGTTATTTAGGCTAAACGAGGAAAACCGAAACCTAGTAAGTTAGGGCACAATTTTCTCGGATTCTCGAAACACGAAATATTACTTTATTTTTGAAAATTTTATTTTAAAAGGTAGCGGTACAATATTCAAAAGACATGTACGATTTATTTGGATTAAAAATTCCCAACCCTTTAGTGACCTTTGTTACTTGATTTCTTAATTAGGGAAAGGGGTTGGGAAATTTGTTTCCTTTGTAAAAGGGGTTTAGATTTTGTTTGGTTTTATTCTTTTGGGGGAAATTTGTGAATACTGGGTTTTTTTGCTGCAAAACTAGGCCCCATAAAAAACCAAATTTAAATTTTTTCTTGGGTTTAATAAAATTTTAAAAAAAAGGGAAAGATTAAAATTTTAAAAATAAAATTAAAATTTTGGGAAATAAAAAAAAATTTTAAAAAAATTTTAAAATTTTAAAATTTAAATTTTGAAAATTTGCCGTTGCCTCTAGTAAAACCCTTTGGGCTTCCCCCCGCCGTAATCGGTCCTCCATGGCGTAACCGAAAAAAAATGGGAAAATGGGGAAGGGAAAGGGGAACCAAAAACAAAAATTTATTTTTTTTTTTTTTTATTGAAATTGATTAAAAGGGAATTTTTAAAAACCCATTTTATTTAAAAAATGAAAATATTTTATTTTTCTCAATGATATTATATAGAATCAGATTAAAAGGAAAAATATCTCGATTTGATTTTATTCCAATCAGATTGGTTTTCAATTTGATTTGATTTTATTCAAATTGATTTAAAGGCTCCTTTAACGGAAAGATTTGTATATTATTCATGAAAATTTCTAAAATTACTCTATACTGAATGCTTATAAAAGCCTAAAAGAATTCTATAGAATTCTTTACACACAGAGAGAGAAATAACGAATTTTCACTCTCAAAAATTCTTTTCTTTTTCCTCGCCAAATTTTTCAATGTTTCGGTGATAGAAAAATACGTTGTTTGTTCTTTGATCACTGCAGAGGTGCTATTGCTTCAATCATCGTGTTGTATCATGAGAGACAATCGACCAACGTTTCTCCAAGTACTGTAGGAGCGACCGAATCTGTTTCAAGGAATCTGTGTAAAACATACATCAAAATCTAGTAAAACTCGTTTCTTCTTTTTTGGATTTCTGGTTTTTGTTATCTTATTTATTGGTTTTTCATATCCAATAATTTAAATATAAATTATTAAATTTATTTTATTATATATAAATCTTTGTTTATTTATATTTATATTTTTTCGTTAACGTATTTTGTCCAAACTGTTCTCACTTGTCAGTCTCATGTTATGTTATAGTATAGGTTAGTTTATTATTGAAGTAATAAAATATTTTTGAAAATTATTATTTATAAAAATGTTTCTAAAAATTTGATGATATTTTCGAAAATGTGTTACGAATATAAAATGTTTATTGTAAAATAAAAAATATATATTTAAGTGATATTTAAATTGTAAACTTAATTTTAAATTCATCACGTAAAGCAATTTTGCCTTTTGAATTAAGTTCAAATGTCAATTTAAAAATTTAATTTGGTTTGAAAAGCTATATACCAAACCTATTGCTTAAAACCAGCTTTGAATCTCAATACGAAAGAAAACCTAAATATCTGTAGGCCACTAACTTTTAGAGGTACTAACTGGCTAATGTTTGCACGGAGCTCAACTACTATAAATTGATGTTCTTAGACTGTAGATATTTGCAAATAGAACTGGCAATGGATATAGTTATAGTCAAAGCAAATTTAGTTCAGCAAACATGGTCAAATCCCTTGCTTCTGTCGCTTCTCGTCTTGTTCCTCAACTTATTCCTTAACTTCATCAAGCGTAGCAAGCTCAAATTGCCACCATCGCCACCCAAACTCCCCATAATTGGCAACTTACACCAAATAGGCACACTCCCTCATCGTTCTTTCCGAACTTTGTCTACCAAATATGGCCCTCTAATGTTGTTACACATTGGCCATACTCCAACTCTCGTAGTTTCATCAGCTGAACTGGCTGAAGAAATGGTGAGAAACCATGACATTTTTTTCTCAAACAGGCCTATAACCACAGCTGTAAAAATCTTGCTTTATGGGTGCAAGGACTTTGGGTTTGCACCATATCGTGAGTACTGGAGACAAGCTAGGAAAATTTGTGTTCTTCATCTTCTAAGCCTGAAAAGAGTGCAATCATTTCAGTTTGTGAGAGAAGAAGAAGTTTTAACACTGATTAATAAGATACGTGGTAGATGTCTCGATGCTAGTCCAATTAATATGACTGAGATGTTGCTTGGCACCTCTCACAATATAATCTCTAGGTGTGTGATTGGGCTGAAGGGTGATGAAGAAGGTGGCAGTGGAGCTCTATTTGGGGAGGTAACCAGAAGATTTATGCATCAGATGTCGGAATTTAATGTTGGGGACATGTTTCCTTCATTGGGATGGTTGGATGTTCTTTCTGGGTTTATTGGTCGACTGAAAGAGACGGCTAAAGAAATGGATGAGTTCCTTGATAAGGTGATTGAAGAGCATATGGCTTTGAAATCCTACGATGAAAAAGACTTTGTGCATATTCTCCTTCAGCTTCAAAGCGATGGCATGCTCGGCACTGAGCTCACTCGGGAGCACTTCAAAGCTATTTTGGCGGTCTTCTTTCTACTTTTTCATCTTTTAATATTTTATATTAGAATTGATGACCATAACATAATCGTGCACGTAACTTGACTTTTGGTGTATATGGATATTACAGGACATGTTCGTGGCAGGAACCGATAGTGTGGCAACAGCAACAGAATGGACAATGGCTGAACTGATGAGGCATCCGAATATTATGAAGAAAGCCCAAGACGAAGTTCGAAAGGTGGTAGGAAAGAAACCCAAGATAGATGCAGAAGACATCCATCGCATGGACTACTTGAAATGCATTATCAAAGAAACATTGAGATTACATCCACCGGCTCCTCTCATGTCTCCTCGACAAACATCGACGAGTGTGAAATTGGGAGATTACCATATCCCTCCCAAAACAACAGTGTTTGTGAATGTGTGGGCAATCCAAAGGGATCCGAGGTTATGGGAAACGCCTGATGTATTTTATCCCGAGAGATTTGAGAATGTGAAATTCGATTATAAAGATCCCAAGAGCTTCCAATTCATCCCCTTTGGAATAGGAAGGAGGACTTGCCCCGGAGTGTCCTTCGGCCTTATTGCTGTTGAATATGTAATTGGTAACCTTCTCTATTGGTTTGGCTGGAAGTTGCCCCCTCATATCTCTGCTCAGAACTTGGACATCACTGAAGCTTTCGGGTTAGGCGTTTGCATGAAGTTCCCTCTCTGTCTCCTGCCAATGCCTTATCGTCCTTAGTCCACCTAGTTAACATTTCCAATTCAAGTCCATTTCGCTTCCACCTAAAGCCATTTTACTATGCTATGAAATAATAAAGGAAAAGAATATTAGAGTTATTTAAGGGTACTAGATCCAGCACACATAATCTGCTCTACTTGCACCACATTGTTTTGTGATTGAATTTAACTGTGTTTCCATGTGATAAATAATTTTGCATATCATCCCTTTCCATTTCAAAATTACATTTATCATCCTCCTATAAATGTTTCATTTTCATCTACGTTATATTGATGATGAACTAAGAATTTAATTTTTCCACTATTCAACATACTTCATTTTAACTTAAAAGTCTAATTGATTTTTACATAAAAATTTTAAATATAAAATTTACATAATTTTATTTTTCACTCCTATAATCAACTTAATTTCATCTAAATACCCTTTTAACTTTTTTCAATAAAAAAACTTTCACAGTATTTATAAAACCAAAATAATATTTACTTTATAATCTAAAATTAGACATAACCGTTATCATTTAAATTTTATAAAAAAATTTTATTTTAGTCCACCATTTTATTTTTTTATCTCTTTTAATTCTTAAATTTACATTGTTTGTCAAAATCACCTCAAATAAAAAAAAGATAATGTTAACTTTCTTGACGGATATAACAATTAATTAATTTTTAAAATTCAACAATAACAAATTGTAAAATTAGTTAATTAATGTTTATCCATTCATTTTAGATATTATGTCAAGTTAGAAAAATGCTTCTGACAAGAAGTGTTTTTTAGAAAAGTTCTGCGTGGGATGTAAATTTTATCCTGGGATTCTCTGGTTTTAGAAACTTTATCTTAGGATTCTCTGGTTCTCGAATTTAATTTAATTTTTTTATAGAAAGTGACAAAAATGTACCATGTAGGATGTGTTTTCACTCTCTATCTTGCGACGTCACCCAAAAGTACGTCTTACAAGGCACGTTTTCCTCTACCCTATGCCACGTAAATTGAAACACGTCCTACAAAGTGCATTTTTGCCTTCTCTTTTCAAAATTGACCTATTTTACTAATTTCCAAATAAAAACATATCCCTAAATTCTTTTTAAAATTTTCATAGACATAATTTTGCACTTATCTTAACTATTTATTTTGCCTTATCTTATCTATTTATAGGCTTCTAAATTTTAGAGGTACTAACCGGCTGATGAGAAGAGATTGTATGAAACTGTGATTCCACGTCATCCTTATCCCTTTCCGACGTGGAATCACAGTTTCATACAATCATTTCTCTAGAACAATGACATATTGGATATTTAAAGACATTTGGTTTGGATTTGTGATAATAAATATTTAGGATGCAAAAAAATATTTGAATCTAGGCAACAGATACCTATGTTCATATTAGATATCCAGTTCAATTTTTAAAAAGTTATTATTTGCTAATTAAGAAATTGGTCTAGAGACAAATAATTTATTTTGATAGAGTAAAAATATTTGAGGTAATTAAAAAATAATATTTAAATTATTATTTGAATTGAAATAACATTATTTATCATTATTTAAATAATTTGGAAAATATACTTATCCAAATTTATCACCTAAAGAGATCTACAAATTATAAATTTTGATTGATTAAATTATAAAACAATTATCATAGGCGGCATCCTTCCAAGATACAACGATCTCATGTTCAAGCTCTAGTGAATGTGATTTATAAAATTTTAAAAATATTAAAATTTATAATTTAGTAAATTGCACTAAATGTCCCCAATCTATGACCACATACTAAATTGGTCCCCAAACTTTAAAATATTTTAATTACATTCCCAAACTTTTGAGGTTATATCAATCAAATCCTTCTGTTACTAAAACCATTAATTTCACTGTTAACCAAGGTAGTAAGTATAGCGAGTGGACGCACCATTTTTTTATTGGAACTGGTACAAATTAGTACTGGTCTGTTTTAGTGTACTATTTCGGATGTATCGAAGTTTTTAAAAAATATTTATTATATAAAATACTCATTAATAAAATTTACAAATAAAATTCATCATTTAACAAATCTAAAGTAAACAAGGAAAAAAACATCCCACACATTAAACAAAAAAAAAATTATATGGCTGCTCAGCTGCATATTTATAAGTGGCACACCATCACATATTGGTGTGATTGGATGGATGGACTCTTATAGTCCTATTTGGTGTGATTGGTTGGTAGGAGTTGGTGTGTAGCAGATGAGGATAGGATCTATATTTGCATATGTTCCAGTCTGACATGACATTCTGATATTATATATGTATTTCTAAAATATGACATTGTAAAAATTCCGTTCGGATATATGTTTCTAAAATTATGTGATATGATAAGCTTTGATACGTTACAAGATATGCTCTAATATATAATATGAAACAAAATTTCGATTTGATTATTGTATATGCAAAACTCATAAGAAAATTCTATATATGGGTCAAGTCACACATTGAGCATCAGCTCACTCACTTGTTTAATGTGTTTCAGGTAATCTTTTGACTTAGGATCGGATGACGTGCTAGAGCTCGGATTGATTTCTCAGTTAACTAAGTATGATAGTTTTCGTTATTAGTCTTTCTGGACTTTTGGGACTGTAATTTGTTTCTAAACTTTATTTTTGGTTTTTGTTTTGTTTGTCGATTTTTAGGTGTTTTAACGTAAAACCACAAAATCACACAAGTTAACAAAATTGATTTCAGTTTTCAAAATTAAATTTAGCTAAGGATTTTTCACTGCAAATTCGAAATGGGTTTTATGAAAATCTATAACGAATGTTTCAGAATATGCCAATTGGCGAACTATATGTTTTCAGTTATCGAGATCAAGTTTTTTTTCAATTAAATCTCTAAAATTTTCACTTCGAAACCAAATAAGTTATTAAGTGATTTTACTGTAAGTTAAGTGTTTTCGATCAAAAGATTTGACCAAAATACGTAAGAGTTTCGCCACACATATGTTTTTGAAACACATTCTGGAAGCAAAAGTTTTTTTAAACAAGTTCAAACTAATGATTTTCTCTATGAAATTAATAAGTTATGTGTGTAATTTCCAAAATAACATGTGAGTATTTTGGCTAAAAAAGTTTTTTTTTTTTTTTCAGATTTCACGATTTCGAAAGCTAGGATTAAACTTCCAGGCCTTTTCTAAACAAACTAATGTAATTCCTCCAGATTTGGCAATAAAGTCTAGACCGAGTTTGGGGTGTTACATAAGGCATTGCACACGGCCTAGTCACACGGGCATGTGCCCTTGTTTTACAGTTTTTGCCAGAACTTTCATAAACTATTCAAATTAGTCCCTACATGATCTCTACTTTGTTTTAGCGATTTATTTCATTTAATTGAGTCCCTGATATATTATGAATAATGCTGGAATTCGTGATTTAATTGGCTAAATTACTATTTTATATGCATGATTTATGACTATTACATGCCTACTGTGACTGAATCATGGATGAATTGTTACTGTCACTTGTACTATTGTATACTTATTGCATGATATACATGCATATTGCTACTGCTAAACTGAGTACATGATAGGCATGACTAAAGCTACTGATGAACTGAAAACATGATGAGCATGATTACTGTTTTACATGATACTGTTGCAAGATGACATACTGTAATGTACGGGGTGGGACAATTGAACAATGGAAGTATTGGTAGTTCAATAATCTAAAAACACTGGTGGTTTATCCACAAACTTACTAGCAACTTTTATTTGCAAATACGTTGTGTAATCACAACTACTGGTGGCGTTTTAAGCTGCAAGCATTGGTGGTTTATCCATAATTTTCTTTACTGGTAGTTTTTATCTGCAATCCCCTTGTTGAATCACAACTACTACACTACAGTAAAATAGGGCCTTAGTGGTGTTTTTAGTGGCGTTTGAACAAAAAATGCCACAAATATTATACATTAGTGGCGTTTGCTAAAAACTGAGCAATAGCGCGTTTTAGGGTCAAACGCCGCGAAAAATTATGCAATAGCGGCATTTTTTAACAAACGCCGCTAATAATCTGAGTAATAGCGGCGTTTTTATAGCTGAGAAATAGTGGCGTTTTTGTACAAACGCCGCTAAAATTTGAGTAGCCATTTTTTGTGTGGGGACTCATTTCGATTTGATCCGATTTAATTTTCATATTTTTTTCCTATTCTTGCTTTGAATTATATTTTATTTTGATACATTCACTTATAAGCAATGAGAAAGTTTCATTTTAGTTACTTAATTATGAAAAATTACAAATTTCTAACTAAACAATTTAGAAGTTTTCATTTAAGTTACAAATTAAGCTATTAAAATTGATTTATGGTTTAATGTTTAGTATGTTAATTGTATGGTTTAGGGTTTATTATTTTGGGATATGGGTTTAGTGTTTTAAAGTTTATTATTTAGGGTTTATTGTTTAGAATTTAATATCTTAGTGTTTAACGATATTAAGGTTAATTTAAGTGGTAGTGGTTAGGGGTTAAGGTTAAGGGTTCATGGGTGTAGTGGTTTAGTGGTTAAGTGCTTGTGGGTTAGGGTTAGGGGTTAATGTTTAGAATTTAGAGTTTAGAATTTAGGGTTTAGGGTATAGGGTTTAGAGTTTAGGGTTTATGACCTAAAATCCAGAAACCAAAATCCCTCAAATCAATTTCTCCTAATTCAAACCCCCAAAATCCCTAGAATCTTATAACCCCGAAGCTGTTGGATCCAACCATCGTTTACCGATCCTTCCTTTTATTGTGAAACTGTCTTCCTATAACCCCGAATGGTATATGTATTCATTACCCCAATGTTTATTTATTTAAAATAGGTTCAAATTTTTAACGTTAATTTATATATTAAATAATTTATTATATAATTGTAAAATAGATAATATGATTTTCAATATTAAAATTATCATTACATAGTTTGGGGTTTGGGATTATGTGTTAGAGATTAGGGTTTGAAGTTTGGAGTTGGGGTTATGTCTTTGGGGTTTGGGGTTATGTTTTAAATTTATATATTAAATAATTTATTTTATAATTGTAAAATGATATTATGAAATTTTTTGTATAAAATTATCATTATAGTTTTTAAACTTTTTTATTTCATATTTTGAAATTTTCTTTTTTATTTTCTTACATAAAAATTTATATAAAAATTATGTCATGTATTTAATTCTTTTAAATATTACTCAAAGTTTCAAAATTATTTATTTAAAATTGATATGAATTATGTAATAATTAAATATAAAATTGTAATAAAATCAAGCGTCTTTCATCATCTTCTTATAATTATTTAACTTTGTATTAACAAAATGTAATTTTTTAATTTTATATTTAAATTATTTAGAAAAAATTAATAACACAGAGAAAAATTTGAAACAAATTATAACATAGAAAATATATGTTAAAATGAAAAAATTAAAATACTATTATTTAAAATAATTTTAAAGATTTATGGGTATATGACGATATATTTTAAATTTATATATATTTAAAATAATTTTAAATTTTAAGTTTTAATGGTTTAAGTAATTGGATTAATTAATAATAGTCAAAAAAATATAGATTAAATGATATTAAAAATTACCGACGTTTTATACAAAAACGCCACAGAACCCATCAATAGATTCGAAGACGGCGTCGTTTGAAACTTTGTTGCATGAATTAGTGGCGTTTTATTACAAAAATATATCAGTACAATGCAATACAACGCCGTTTAAAGCTTTTTGTTAGTGGCGCTTCCGGTAAAACGCCACAAATATCTGTTAGTGGCGCTAGTTCTAAAACGCCGCTATAAGTCTATAGTTAGTGGTGTTTTCTTGAAAACGCCGCAAATATATATTTACATTAAGCTTCACGACGTCGTTTTATCAACAATATATAATGTGCATTAAGGTGAATGACGTCGTTTTATCAACAGTTAGTGGCGCTATTGTAGAAACGCCGCAAAACATAAATTGACTTTGAGCAAAACGTGGTCGTTTTGCTTTGCTCGGTTTTATCCCCTCTCCATCCCCAAAATCCCTAAGTGTTTTCTCTTAAAACTTTTCCCTAAATCCCTAAATCCCTAAGATCTTTTGTTTTCTGCTACAGTTTTTCCCTAAATCCATTAGAACTTCATAAGTCCCCAACATTTCACCAATTAAAATTTTTCCAAAATCCATTTTTTCCTTTAGGGTTTCAATCTGATTTCAATATTTTTCATTTCTTGAATTAGCATTTCCACGAGTCTTGTCTCTCAGAATTCGAAGAAACTTTCTTGCTCAATCAATGGCGACAACAACATTGTGAGCACCATTTGTTTATTGATTTAGGGATTTTTGTTTATTTATATACTTTAGTTTATTATTTTGTTTAACTTCTTTATTTTTCTTCGATGTAAAGGTTTGACTGCTGGAAAGACCGAGGCTAGTCGTTCTCCAGTAGCTTCTTTCTGGGTTTTTTTTTCCTTCCTCTCTTTTTGGTAATATTCTTCTTCTGTTGCATCCTACTTCGTTTTCAGAGACTAAGAATTTCCTTGAATTTTTTCCTTGCATGCTACTTCATTTTCTGATGTGTCCTTTTCAATCTCATTAATTTCCTCTAAATTTTCCTTGAATTTTTTATTGAAATTATAAAAATATACATAATTTTACGATTATTTGATGTCAAATAAGTATCATATTGTTAGTCATCTCAGCAATTTTAGTTCAAATTGTGTTATTTATTGCATGTGGGAATTTTATCATAGTGAGGCCCCTCATCTAAATTATGTCAGTTAATGAATTGCTTTTATTAACTGCAGGTTCTGTTCCTTCCTCAATCTTTAACATTTTTCCATTGCAATAGCAATTATTTCACTACAATACAAAAATCTTTGGTTATCTCTTTGAATATGGTTGATTACTTTATCTTGACTTTTTGGGACGTCAACTTTTAGTGAAAAGAATCCGAAAACTTCATTCAATATTTGGAGAGCATTTAATTATAAGTTTGAGGAAAAATTTTAAAACTTTCAAAGAGTTCTAGCTACGATTATAGACCTTATTACACTGAACTAGACAAAACATAATTCTATCACCAAATTAATTTGACAAAAATAATTATATGTTTCAGGCGATATTTCATCAACTAGAAGAAACGTGACTTCACTCAAGGTCATTGATCTTTCTATGAACTACTTAACAGGTACAAAATTGATTTTCTTTTCTTTGTCACAATTGTAGAGCCCAAATTGCCCAAGGCCCAACAATCAAACAGCAAACCCAATTACATTAAAATTAATTACAAAAAAAACCGGGCCCAATTACGAAATAATAGGCCCAAATGGCCCAACCCAACTCAGAAAAAAACAGAAAGACAAAAAAACAAAAACCCTAGCCGAGCCTCTCGACTTGACCCACTGCCTCTGCACTGACCACTCACTCACTTTCGCTTCCCAGCAAAGCAAAGACAAAGCACGCAACAACACTTGTCTTCTTATTTCGATTTCGGCTATAAAGCCGCAAAGAACATTGTAAAGGGGGGGGGTTTTTTCATTTCGAAAAAACAGAGAGAACATTGTAGCAAAAAGGGATTTTCGGATTTGAAAAAAAAACATTTGCAAACTAGCAGAAATCGAAAAGGGAAAATAAAAGGTTGATTTTACTTCTTCTGTTCTATCACAGTTTATTGTCATTTATTTATCTTTATTTTTATTTTATTTTTTTTCTCTTTTAAAATCTTTTACAAAAATACTAAGAGAGAAACCGAGGGGAAGCCTTTATTTTATTTTTATTTTTCCCTTTCCTTTTGAAACCAAATAAGCCTATTACATTATTTTCTTTAAAAAATAGTTTATTTATATATATGTATAACATCAAAATATGAAAAGGATAACACAATAAAAAAAATAAGAATTTTTACCTTCCGGCCACTGTATGGCGGTGGAGAACTCGACTTGATTGTTGACGGCAATGGCCTCCGGAAATCGCACCACCCTCCCTCATGCCTGCAGAGAAAACACAGAGAGACTTGAAATTTTTTTAAAATAATCAAGAAATGATTTTTGGGCTTAAATCACCTTAAATAGGACCGATGAAGCAGCACTGCTTCACTCAGGCTCTAAGGCCAAAAGCAGCCCGTTTAGGCGCGACCCGAGTTCGACCCGACCGCTCCCGAGGATCCGTGTTTCTTGAAAAAGGGGTTATTTATGAGTTGGTCCTTCCGCCTTTTTATTATTTTTAATTAAATTTTTATTGTTTTAAATTTGGCCCGAGCATTTGGTTCCGCTTCAATTTGATCCCCTAGTCATTGTAAGCCTCTACTGAAGGGTTATTTAGCATGGTCCCTCTGCTTCCCGTAGCTTTAAATTGGTCCTTTTTTATTTTATTTCAGATTAGCCCCTAAAATTTTATTTTATTCTCAACCCAATCCTTTTAGTTTGAATCGCATTTTTTTTATATATTATTGCTATTATTGATATTATTATTATTAATATTATTATTATTATTATCATTATTAGTATTATTATTATTATTATTACTATTATTATCATTTCGTTTTTTTATTTTTGTTTATTTAATTACTATTATATTTATTATTGTTATTTTTATTATTTTATTATCACTATGCTATATTATTATTATCAAGATTATTATTATTATTATTATTATTATTATTATTATTTTATTCCTCTAATATCCTCTACTATTATTATTTTATTATTATTACTATTATTATCATTTCATTTTTTACTTTTGTTATTTACTTACTATTATTATTGTTATTTTTTATTATTTGATTATCACTATATTATTGTTGATATTATTATTATTATTATTATTATTATTATTATTATTATTATTATTACAATTATTTAATTTGAATTGATTCCCATTTTTTCTTAATTTTCACCATTTATAAATTTTTTTATTTACGTTATTCATTTCTTATTATTTTATTTATTATCGTTTGCTTTACTTATTGTTATCCGCTCGTTGCTCTTTACTCTTTTAATACTTTAAAGCAATTTATTCATTTACGTATCATATTCTTTATTTTCTCACTATTGTTGTTATTATCATTCTATTTGTTCCTAAAGTCCCATTATCGCCAACCTCGTACCATAATTTAGTTGCTCATTCATTTATTTATGAGAGCTGGATTTATTCATATATTCGCTTTATTTGTTGTATCATTACTTTGTCTAATATTAATCAATGAAATTTTCAAAATAAAGATGATGTTCGGTATTTGAAAATTCGGAAGATCGAGCCCTAACTTACTGGGTTCCGGTTTTACTCGTTTATGTCAAACAACGGGATATCTCTTTCTAAGTTGCAATTTTAAAACAAAATCTCAGAAATTCGAAATGTCGTGCCCTAACTTACTGGACTCGACACTTAGATACTTCGGATAAGCTTTTTTCTAAAATAGAGCGCTCTTAGTATTTGAAATCTCGAAGTCGAGCCCTAACTTCTCGGGTTCCGATTTCTCATTTGACGAATAGCAGAAGATCCTCTCCAAATAAAAATCAAGTTTCAAAAGGCGAGCTTAGTTTCGGGAGTTTAAAGCATTGTGCCCTAACTTACGGACGCGATGCTTTACCTCTTCGAAAATAAGAAAGCCTTAGCGTCCTTCCAATTTTAAAAATAAAAGCATCGTATTTTCGAACCCTTTAAAGTTTTCAACAAATAGGACATCAATCAATCGGTTTGGTACCAATTTTGGGCGTTCGAGGGTGCTAATCCTTCCTCGCACGTAATCGACCTCGAATCCATTTTCTCAAAGTTCGTGGACCAAAAAGCACTTGTTTTAGTAAATTAAATGTTTTATTAAAACAAAGGTGATCCGATCACACCAAATAAAGATCGGTGGCGACTCCTTTCCTTTTCTTTTTCAAAAATTGAGTCGACCGCGTGCCACCGCTTCCCCAAAAAATGGTTACGACTTGGCGACTCCACTGGGGACCCGAGGGTCAAGCCAAAGATTGATTGGTTTTTGTCCTTTTAATTAAAATGGTTTTGAAAATCATGCTTCTTTTGACGCATCTTCAATGTTAGCCTCGTAAATACTTTGGCATTGCATTGTATGACCGTTGTGGTCACACCCTTAAGTGGGGCGAAGCTATGCCTTCGTGAGGTTTTCACCTCCGCATGGGCTAGTGGATCGCTTTGAATACATCCGCATACCTATGTCTCCGTGAAGTTTTCACTTCCGCATGGCCATAGGGAAATGTATTCCCGAACCAACTTCGGTCCGTATGAGCCTATAATGGGTGAGGATCGAGGAATCTCGTTCAGTACCTCGAACTTTAGAACTACGCCGCATATAGCAAACCCTAAGAGCCCACCTTAGGTAGAGCCATGGCAAACCTTAGTAGTCACCTAGATAGGCGTTTGCTTATTTTACTTGTTTTATATTTCATGGTACTAACTTTTTTTTTTTTTTTGTGCATATCATTTCATATTTTAAAGAGACATCGATTCACGGTCCATTTTGAGTTGGGAAGTTTGGTTATGGAAAGCGAATTCCTTGATAAAGTAGAAGACAATGCGGTGTCCGCATATGGTCGAAACAATGCCAAGTAGAAAAGGAGATAGCTTAGTGGAAGGGTATGTGTCTGAGCTACTAACTTCACCAATATCGATTGTCACGCAGAATCGAGCTCCAAGAGTTGAAAGAAATTTGGACTCGATGGGATGATGAAGCGAAGAATGTTTTATGGTACCTACGGTGACACGCCTTACCCGCTTGAGGTCAAAATAGACAAGCACTGCTCCGAGCAATGACCCGCCTCGGAATGCCGCTTATAATTGCTTTCTCCTTGGAAAAGTGGATCTGGTTCCCAGAGAAGAGTATACAACCTTTCTGCTGCCGAGAATTCAAGTTGACAAAGCTTATTCCAAGGCGGTTAATGGCCCAACCTTCGCGAGAAAGTTGATGAACATCACCGGCATGAGTGAACAGTGGGTCTCAGCTAGGATGCAGAAGAAGGGCGAGGGTAAATGCATACCCTGGACATGTTTGAGAGACCTGATTCTGGCGCATCCCGATACGAAGAAAAAGGTAGACATCTTGGCCTTGTGTATCTACGGCCTGGTAATCTTCCCCAAAGCTTTAAGGCATATTGACGAAGCGGTTATCGATCTATTCAGCCGGTTGGACAAAGGGGTCACACCCGTTCCTGCCATCTTAGCCGAAACATTCAGATCCTTGACCGCATGTCGGAGAAGAGGTGAGGGCAGGTTTATTGGGTGTCTTCAGCAACTGCTATTGGCTTGGTTCCATAGTCACTTTTGGAAAATAGAGAAAGTGTCTTGCGGTTCATGTCGAGAAGTACTCCCACTAGAAGAGATAGTAACTCGCCCGTAAGAGAGGATGTGTCTCAAGAAAAGCGGATCGCGATCTTTCAAAACCTTCAAGAGGGCGACATTGAGTGGAAGGCTCCTGGATGATTCCGACAGGATCCTTTATCGTTATGAAAGCTTTGACCGGGTTCCCTATTGGGAATTTGGGGTGCCACGACCACGCCCTTCTTTGGTCCTAAGGCGGTATGGTTCAAGGCGATTCGTCACAACGACATGCGGGCTAGCTCAAATCGAGTTTTCATATGAAGGGGAAGCTATAAGAAAAGGGTTAAAGAAATTTCTAGCGCTACCGAATCGATTCACGAATGAGAAGATTGTCTCTGTGCCCGAGGACGACCACGAATATATTGAATGGAGGGCTAGGAGAGTCAACGACAACATTCTGAGCCAAACCTGTAAGCGCCCGATCGAGAGAAGAATGCATGCGAGTGGTTCCATCGAATTAGAGGTTGTAAAGCAAGATTTTGAACGGATGAGCTCGGAACTCGGAAGAGGATAGAAAGGTTGGAGGAAGAAAAGATGCTCCTTCAGTTAGAAGTGGACGGTCAAAAGTCAGAGGCTGAGAAACTCCGAAAGGAAAAGCGAAAAGTAGAGGAAGACCGAGATGACTTGAAGACGGAGTACAAAAGGATGCGCTTAACCATGAAAAACGCAGGATTGGGGAAAACTTCGGAGCAGTGGCAACAAGAGGTCAGAGAGGAAAGAGCCAAAGTCAACAGTTGGGAGAAAAGTTTGAAATGCGAAAGCAGGAAGACTTAGAGAAGGCGAGACGAAGACCGAAAGAGAAAAAGGGACTAGAAGCAAGAATAGCTGAGCTTGAGCGATCTCTGCGCCACTACCGAAGTCGAGACTCGGAAAGCCAATTAAAGTCAAGCCTAAACAGAATAGAGGAACTGAAAGGTAGGGTTGAAGAGTTAGAATCGGCATTGCATAGTAGCGAGCTCCGAATTGAGCTTCTGGAAACAAGAGAAAGACGTTGGGAGGAAGAGCTTCACCATTCTTACGAGCAAGTCCGAAGCCGGGACTACATCATGGGAGAAGCAATAATCCAGATTCGAGAAGTACCTGATCACCTACAGACCTTGGCTGAGGAGGCTGACATAGTGGGCATGAGATATGGGCTACCACCGGGTCGTGACGAAGAGCTAATCTCTCTGCTCGGAAAAATCAAAACCTTAGGTCTTAGGGCTAGAACGTATTTGTAATCTACTTTATGTAAAGGGTTTTGCCTTCTAATAAAGTTTTCTAAAATGAAGTTGATCAGAATCGATACCTCTTTGCATTCATGCATTCGCACTACATTGCATTCGCATTACATCACATTCATTTGCATTAGACTTTTACGAAAGGACCTAATTAGGCAAAATGTTTGATTAACACGGAAACATGGAACAAAGGTTGGCGAGGATAGAGCAAAGGCAAATCTGATACAAGAGCAATTGATCCAAATTCAACAAGAAATGCGAGAGC
Organism: Gossypium rotundifolium; assembly: GCA_025506655.1. Lineage (NCBI taxonomy): Eukaryota > Viridiplantae > Streptophyta > Magnoliopsida > Malvales > Malvaceae > Gossypium > Gossypium rotundifolium. The sequence goes on along the minus strand of CP106731.1, from coordinate 67,573,964 downwards.
AAATGCTGAACTTCAAAAGAACATGATGGGCCTGCTAACTCAGTTACTAGCCAGAGGACTTGAAAAAAGGAGTGATCCGGTGACCGGCAATGTGGATAATGATGAAGACATCGTTTATTCCCCAATAAATGTCCCAACTCAACCTGATGCACATTCTCGCGTGGTACCTATCATTATTGGATCTCAATATAGGACTGATACTTCGGTGCTGCTGAATTCTCCAATGGGCCCCGGTAATGAGCAAGCCAATCACGTTGTTTTTGGCCTACTAGAGACAAAGAAAAAGGGAGAAGGGGCTTCAAAATCCCCGAAGAGGAAAGATAAAGATGGGGCTGGCACGAATGCGTATGCTAAGGGTTATTCGAAGACGTTTACTGCAAACCAGCCAAAGAAGGCAATTACCAGTCACCCGATCCCCCCAAAGCAAAAACCCAATCCAGGAGCGTATTCGGAAAAACCTCAGTTCACTCCTATTCCCATGACGTATAGGGAGTTATACCAGAACTTATTTGATATGCATGTTGTAGCTCCTTATTTTATAAAACCATCGCAACCTCCATACCCAAAGATGGTATGACCTAAATGTCCATGTGAGTATCATGCGGAGTTACAGGACATTCGATAGAGAATTGCATAGCCTTCAAGAAGTTGGTGGAAAAATTCATCAAAATGGGTGTTGTGGAGATAGGCGACGCACCAAAAGCGTAAGCATGAACCTAAGAACATTTTGAGCAATGAGATCGTGGAAGTAATTCCTATAGTATTTAGAAGCTTACCTAGAGTAATATATGAAGTATACTTGTTGCTTTAAGCCTAGAAGCAATAAGATCTCTTTGTGAAATAGGCTCGTGTTTTGAATTACTACTTCAATAAAATGCATCTTTTGGACCAATATTTTATTTTCCATGCTATACATTCTATTGAATATTCTTTTACTCTTAAGTCATAAATAATCATTCATTCTCCTGAAATTGCCTCCGCATCAAGATGGGTCCCCGATATCAATGACGTGAGCGACGCTGTTGCGGACTCCCTTTCTAGTGAGATATGTGTCTAGGAGGATCTAAGGACTTAGAAGATGACAGAGATTGCAACTTACTTCCTAACTTGTTAAAAATGGCAGATCCTACCTCGCGAAATGTTAGCCGACACTACAAGCTAACGAGGGAGATAAAGATGGAAGCTTAGTTTGCCGCAAGAATAAGGCAAGACATTATCACATGATCACAGTTAGACACATTGAGGTCACCGAAACGCGGATTCCTATATGTGAGGCTATCAAGCCAGTCTCCTCAAGAGCTTTGAGCCGACATCGATTCATAATCATAGCCTTTGGTTACCTTACTAAGGGGGTAAAGGTCGCTTCACATGTCAAAATTACAAAGTCAGCGGTCGTCGACTTCAACTTCAAATTCAAATTCAAATTCAAAAAAAAAAAACAAAAGACAAAAAAAAAAATCAAAAGGAAAAGAAAAAGAAAAGAAAAGAATAAAGAGAGAATGGCGAGGAAGAATGCCAGAAAGAAATGGGTTGGCACGAATTTATAGTCTGTCCAAAGGTCAGACACCACATCAGTGCAGCAAGATAGCCAAAACTATTCAAAATTTTTGAAAAATGACTGAGACTTGTAAACGTTGGCATAGAGAAGTTACCATTTACCCTCTAGGTTTTTAAAAGTTGGCCAGGACTTTCACCAGGGCATCTTTACCATTGGTTTATAATGTTCGCTCAAAAGAATTTCAGGAGAAAGACCAGGCATTAAGAAGGGTTCTTCAGATTCAAGAGGACTCAAAAAGAAAAGTAAACGCAAAGAAAAGGCTTGTTCGAGGAAACATGAGTACTAATCAAGATGGATAGCAAGGACCTCTTCAATCCGGTGAGTTCAATTTCAAAAAAAAAAAGAAGAAAAGAGAGTCGCGAAAAATGGTGAAAAAAAAACAAAACAAAACAAAACATCAAAAACACAAAAAAAAAAAAAAGAGGCCGAGGCGAAACCCGCAAAAAGGCGCCTTGGGATCAAAGGGATTTGAGTTGAAAACCCGAGAAGGCGACTTAAATTTTGATCAAAAGTAAGGCATACTGGCGGTCTTACCATGCTTAAGTTAACAATGAAGAAGTATGTTGCGTCTTGGAGCATCGACAAAGTACTCGGATCCCCTAAACACATATTGAGCCTATAATGGTCCTCAAGAAGTTTGAATGAGAAGCTCAGTCATGATATCCGGGGCACCTAGTTTCTATTTTTACCTTACAAGATTCACTACCAATAAATTTCTTTCCGATTGCACTCGCTACTTTTGCTTAACCCATTGGTTTCGAGCTATGCTCCTAACTAACTTCGTTCTTATCCATAGTTATGATCTCTTTCAGACATTTGCATTGAAATAACGATTAATGGACTAACGACACTTTCACAAAAAAGGAGTTTCACATATTACTCTAGGAAATTTCTAAGTAGTATCGGAACCTGAAACAGGACCATTGCTTAAAACTCCTCGAGTTTAGGGGACAGGAATAATGGTGGAGGAAAATTCTGAACTGAGGCTATCTCTTCGGATCAAAAACGGTGATTGAACAAATGACGAGGTATTACGTAAATAGTATCATCACGATATAAAAAAAGAAGGGGCGATGTATGAATGGGGAATCATCCGCGCGAAGAATGATTTTGTATCCACGCAACCACCATGTGTGCACACCTGGTCACAATCCACAGGAATGGAAAGGCAACAGACCAAATCAGTAAATTCTATGCCCCTAAGTCGTAATGGGATTGACTAAAGATAGCATAGACTCTACACCCCTGAGTCGTAGTGGGATGGATTGAAGATGACACAATTTCTATACCCATAGGGCATAATGGGTTGATCTGAAGATAGTATAGGCCTTAAAGTCCTGTATGTGCCGTGGAGTGAGCCTTGAAGTGACATTAGGGCAAACTGTTTGAACAAAATATGATTGTTTCTTTGAGTTCTGGCAAAGGTACCAGCAATAGCGAGATATCAAGGTTGTACGACTACGGTGGACTGACGGCGGTGACAACCCTAAGCATAAAAAGGGTCATTTCATTTTACATTCATCATCATTAGGAGCGTGCAATCATCGATCGTGACCTTATACATTTTAACAAAGAATCATTATCATGACATCCCACATTCATGCAAATGCCCTCCATAATATCATTTAGCTAGGAGCATTCGGTTTATTACAATCATTGCATCTTAATGGAAAATCATCATTCTTATGACATTCTGCATTCATGTAAACGTCATCCATATCACGCGTAGTTGGGAGCATTTGAGTCATTCCGACCATAGCATCCGTATCATTTGGCATAAATACAAGCATATAAAGTCGAGTCTACAGGATATGCCCTCTAGAGGACGATGTAGCAGCACTATCGAAGATCGTCCTATTGCCATCGACCAGCGGTGGAATAGGTTGAAGATTGTCCTATTACCATCGACCAGCGGTGGAATAGGTTGAAGATTGTCCTATTACCATCGACCAACGGTGGAATAGGTTGAAGATTGTCCTATTACCATCGACCAGCGGTGGAATAGGTTGAAGATTGTCCTATTACCATCGACCAATGGTGGAATAGGTTGAAGATTGTCCTATTACCACCGACCAAATGTGGAATAGGTTGAAGATTGTCCTATTACCACCGACCAGCGAGGGAATAGGTCAAAATTGTAGATCTTGTCACCATAACCAGCGGTGGGGCAAGATCGAAGGCAAATCGTGGCTCCTAACCAAGAAGGAACATGATTTAGGCCACCATCCTATTACCACCGACCAGCGAAGGAATAGGTCAAAATTGTAGATCTTGTCACCATAACCAAAGTGGGGCAAGATCGAAGGCAAATCGTGGCTCCACAACCAAGAGGGAACATGATTTAGGCCACCATCCTATTACCACCGACCAAAGATGGAATAGGTCAAAATTGTAGATCTTGTCACCATAACCGAGAGGGGCAAGATCGAAGGCAAATCGTGGCTCCCAACCAAGTGGGAACATGATTTAGGCCACCATCCTATTACCAGCGACCAGCGGTGGAATAGGTCAAAATTGTAGATCTTGTCACCATAACCAGTGGGGGCAAGATCGAAGGCAAATCGTGGCTCCTCAACCATGAAGGAACATGATTTAGGCCACCATCCTATTACCACCGACCAAAGGTGGAATAGGTCAAAATTGTAGATCTTGTCACCATAACCAGGTGGGGCAAGATCGAAGGCAAATCGTGGCTCCCTAACCAAGAAGGAACATGATTTAGGCCACCATCCTATTACCACCGACCAAAGGTGGAATAGGTCAAAATTGTAGATCTTGTCACCATAACCAGAGGTGGGGCAAGATCGAAGGCAAATCGTGGCTCCCAACCAGTAGAGAACATGATTTAGGCCACCATCCTATTACCACCGACCAGCGATGGAATAGGTCAAAATTGTAGATCTTGTCACCATAACCATGAGGGGCAAGATCGAAGCGAATCTTGGCTCCCTAACCAAGAGGGAACACGATTTAGGCCACCATCCTATTACCACCGACCAGCGATGGAATAGGTCAAAATTGTAGATCTTGTCGCCTAACCAAGTAGTGGAGCAAGATCGAAGGCGAATCTTGGCTCTCTAACCAAGAGAGAACATGATTTTGGCCATCATCCTATGTCCCGACCAAAGATGGAATAGGTCAAAATTTGTAATTCTGTCCCTAACCAAGAGGGAGCATGGTTAAGCTTTAGTCCTATCGCCTTAACTAGAGGTGGGATAGGCTGAAGACCAAAGACCTCGTCTCTCTGAAGATGCATCAGATCGAAGATAAACAAGTCACATCCTATTGAAATCGTAGCAAGAGCAGATTGAAACCACATATCGATGAAGTGGATCAGAGCAACATGGTGTGAAGGATCAGGATGAGGCTATTTGAAGAAAAGCACCTGAGAGGCCAAGACTCGGCGAGGCCGGGCAATATTGGGCTTCTTTGAGTCTTTGCTCTATTATCGTTACACGACAATGAGCAAAGAGGGGCAGCTGTAGAGCCCAAATTGCCCAAGGCCCAACAATCAAACAGCAAACCCAATTACATTAAAATTAATTACAAAAAAACCGGCCCAATTACGAAATAATAGGCCCAAATGGCCCAACCCAACTCGTAAAAAAAAAGAAAGACAAAAAACAAAAACCCTAGCCGAGCCTCTCGACTTGACCCACGCCTCTGCTTGCAGCACTTTTGACCACTCCGCCTGTCACTGCTTCACAAAGCAAAGACAAAGCACATAACAACACTTGTCTTCTTATTTGATTTGGCTATAAAGCCGCAAAGAACATTATAAGCAGGGTTTTTCATTTGAAAAAACAGAGAACATTGTAGCAAAAGGGATTTTCGGTTTGAAAAAAAAAACATTTGCAAACTAGCGAAATCGAAAGGGAAAATAAAAGGTTGATTTTACTTCTTCATTTCTATCACGCTTTATTGTCATTTATTTATCTTTATTTTTATTTTTATTTTTTTTCTCTTTTAAAATCTTTTACAAAAATACTAAGAGAAAACCAGGGGAAGCCTTTATTTTATTTTTATTTTTCCTTTCCTTTTGAAACCAAATAAGCCTATTACATTATTTTTCTTTAAAAAAAATAGTTTATTTATATATATGTATAACATCAAAATATGAAAAAGGATAACACAATAAAAAAAAAATAAGAATTTTTACCTTTCCTACCACTGTGGGCGGTGGAACTCGGCTCGGTGATTGCTGACAATGGCGACCCTCACGGAATCGCACCACCCTCCCTCATGCCTGCAGAGAAAACAGAGAGACTTGAAATTTTTTTAAAATAACTGAAGAAATGATTTTTTGGGCTTAAAATCAGCCTTAAATAGGACCAGTGAAACGGCACCGTTTCACTCAGGCTCCTAAGGCCAAAAACGACGCCGTTTAGGCGCGACCCGAGTTCGACCCGACCAGCTCCGGAGGATCCGCGTGTTTCTTGAAAAAAGGGGTTATTTATGAGTTGGTCCTTCCGCCTTTTATTATTTTTAATTAAATTTTTATTGTTTTAAATTTGGCCGAGAGCATTTGGTTCCGCTTCAATTTGATCCCCTAGTCTGTGTAAGCCTCGGCTGAAGGGTTATTTTGCGCATGGTCCTCTCGCTTCCCGTAGCGTTTAAATTGGTCCTTTTTTTATTTTTATTTCAGATTAGCCCTAAAATTTTATTTTATTCTCAACCCAATCCTTTTAGTTTGAATCGCATTTTTTTTATATATTATTGATATTATTATTATTAATATTATTATTATTATTATCATTATTAGTATTATTATTATTATTATTACTATTATTATCATTTCGTTTTTTATTTTTGTTTATTTAATTACTATTATATTTATTATTGTTATTTTTATTATTTTATTATCACTATGCTATATTATTATTATCAAGATTATTATTATTATTATTATTATTATTATTATTATTTTATTCCTCTAATATCCTCTACTATTATTATTTTATTATTATTACTATTATTATCATTTCATTTTTTACTTTTGTTATTTACTTACTATTATTATTGTTATTTTTTATTATTTGATTATCACTATATTATTGTTGATATTATTATTATTATTATTATTATTATTATTATTATTATTATTATTACAATTATTTAATTTGAATTGATTCCATTTTTTCTTAATTTTCACCATTTATAAATTTTTTTATTTACGTTATTCATTTCTTATTATTTTATTTATTATCGTTTCGTTTACTTATTGTTATCCGTTCGTTGCTCTTTACTCTTTTAATACTTTAAAGCAATTTATTCATTTACGTATCATATTCTTTATTTTCTCACTATTGTTGTTATTATCATTCTATTTGTTCCTAAAGTCCCATTATCGTCAACCTCGTGCCATAATTTAGTTGCTCATTCATTTATTTATGAGAGCTAGATTTATTCATATATTCGCTTTATTTGTTGTATCATTACTTTGTCTAATATTAATCAATGAAATTTTCAAAATAAAGATGATGTTAGGTATTTGAAAATTCGGAAGATCGAGCCCTAACTTCTTTGGGTTCGGTTTTACTCGTTTATGTCAAACAACGGGATATCTCTTTCTAAGTTGCAATTTTAAAACAAAATCTCGAAATTGAAATGTCGTGCCCTAACTTCTCGGACTCGACACTTAGATACTTCGGGATAAGCTTTTTCTAAAATAGAGGCGCTTAGTATTTGAAATCTCGGAAGTCGAGCCCTAACTTCTCGGGTTCCGATTTCTCATTTGACGAATAGCGTAAGATCCTCTCCAAATAAAAATCAAGTTTCAAAAGGCGAGCTTAGTTTCGGGAGTTTAAAGCATTGTGCCCTAACTTACTGGACGCGATGCTTTACCTCTTCGAAAATAAGAAAGCCTTAGCGTCCCTTCCAATTTTAAAAATAAAAGCATCGTATTTTCGAACCCCTTTAAAGTTTTCAACAAATAGGACATCAATCAATCAGTTTGGTACCAATTTTGGGCGTGTCGAGGGTGCTAATCCTTCCTCGCACGTAATCGACCTCCGAATCCATTTTCTCAAAGTTCGTGGACCAAAAAGCACTGTTTTAGTAAATTAAATGTTTTATTAAAACAAAGGTGATCCGATCACACCAAATAAAGATCGGTGGCGACTCCTTTCCTTTTCTTTTTTCAAAAATTGAGTCGACCGCGTCGTTTACCGTTTCCCCAAAAAAATGGTTACGACAACAATTATGCAATCTTTTTCTTTTCTCGTGGCACTCTGTTATATATTATTAATTAATTACCTTTAATTACCTTCATAACCTTTTCTGTATCTTGTCTATCTTTCTCGTGGTTGCAGGCTTCCATTGCTATAATTCTGCTGCAAATAGTAAGCAAGTGTTTAAAAAAAATATTTAACATTTACTTGTGAAAAAGGTATTACCCAATTACGCAAAATACTTCCCCAAATTGATTACTCCCCCATCAGGTATTTATTTATTGTTTTTTACAATTTTGTATGTCGTCCCCAAATTTTATTTGTTTGATTCTCGGCATGGAGTTCTATTCCAGTTTTGGTTGAGTTGATACATCGTCTTCCATCTGTTGTTTTTCATTCTGAACACTCATACAAGGCAAAGAAATTCAGTTTGTTGAGGTATTAATTTCTTATTCCAGTTTGTCAACATTTTGCTGATCTGAAAGCTCAAATTTTGGCTTCACAGGTAAGTTTGAAAGTGAGTAGAATTGAAGATGACTTAGATTGATTACTGAATTGACTATTTTTCTTTCAGTCAAAGAATGTGAGTATTAATTTTTAGTAAATAGCATTTTTTAATTAATCAATAGCATTTGTTAATTCATATGTTGTTTGTATTTCAGTTACTGCTTCCTACTGCTCTTGCAACCTTTGGATGATTGGATTTGGAGGTAATAACTTAACAGGTATAAAATCATTATTATTCTTACTTATATTCATTTTACTGATTTATATTCATTTGCACCAATACTTGCACCAATACTGCTTAATCAGAGATATTCATTAATTTATACTGTTCTATACTGCTTAATTTTCCTTTTTATAATAAAGGTGTCATTATCACACTGAATGTAGCCAAAGGCTTTAAAAGGATAAAAGATGCAATGTCATGAGTGTTAGAATCATCACGAAAGAAACCTTTTTGAGTGCTGCCCTTTTTAGATGAAACAAAATACAGGGCAGGCACAAATATAGATTTATGAGGTACAGAAATCCAATCATAACTAGAACTAAGAAAAATGAACTGTATTTGGTAAATTCTAGTTAAAGAAATTCAACCATGTTCTTTGATGTCATAAAGGATTGAAAGCCACATTCACAGAGCATAGATCAAGAATATATATATTGTGGCAAATAATGAGAGGCAATCAATCTAAGTTGCACTTTAATTTTGAATTAGAAGGAAGAGAATCAATCTAAGTTTGCATTGTTTATAAGAACATTTGGCCCATTTAAAATGCAAGTAAACTAATTAATAGGTGAAACAATATCTAATTTTATTTCTTAATGAATGCATCTTCTTGCCATTCTTCAATCCCATTTCCGTTCATGTTTGAGAACATTAAGGATAGTTTCTTTTTCTTTTTCTTCTTTTCCGACAACAACGCACTGGATATTTATATCCAGTATAATTATTTATAATTTTTCATCATTCATGTTAATGTTTTTTTTATTTTCTATTTTTTTTAATTTAAAGTATTAGTGAGTTGATGTTGTTTGTATTTCTGACTGCAGCCCTATTTCTTGGTGAGAGTGGAGTAGACCATCTTCTTGAAATTATTAAGGTACATTTTAGTTCAAAATTCTGATCAGTAACAGTTATATCATGATGAATTTGTCCAAATTGCTGTCCAAATTGTTGTTTATTATCCTGCTTGGTTGGTATATATGCTGTTTATTATATTGCTATCCAATAAAATAAAAGATTCAAAGTATATCGGCTGGAAGCCTAACGGGTTGCCTTATATCTCATTATAAGATATAACGGATCCTCCCCAGGTGTAACAATGCCACGTATGATGAATCTTAAAGAATTTCTGTCCAAATTGCTTTTTATTATTGCTGTTTTATTATTAATAATGTTGGTATATATGCTGTTTATTTTATTGCTGTCCAATAAAATAAAAGATTCAAAGTATATTAATTGGAAACCTAACGGGTTGCCTTATATCTCATTATAAGATATAACGGATCCTCCCGGTGTAACAATGCCACGTATGATGAATCTTAAAGAATTTCATCCAAATTGTCGCTTATTATTATTTGTTTATTATTAATAATGTTGGTATATATCTTTGTTTGTTATATTCTGTCAATAAAATAAAATATTCAAAGTACATCTTTTGAAACCTAACGGGTTGCCTTATATCTCATTGTAAGATATAACGGATCCTCCCCAGGTGTAACGATGCCATGCATGATGAATCTTAAAGAATTTCTGTGAAAATTGCTGTTTATTATATTGCTGTTTATTATTAATAATGTTGGTATATATGATGTTTATTATATTGCCGTCCAATAAAATAAAAGATTCAAAGTATATCAGCTGGAAACCTAACAGGTTGCCTTTTATTTCATTGTAAGATACAACGGATCCTTCCCATGTGTAACAATGCCACGTATGATGAATCTTAAAGAATTTATGTCCAAATTGCTATTTATTATTGTTGTTTATTATTAATAATGTTTGAACAACCTCCAAATTGCTGTCTATTCATGCCGCTTAGATTTTTGACAAGCTCCCATGTATTATTTTTTAAAATTTAAGATGCAGTGCGATATAAAAATAACATAAATAAAATATAAAAGTTAATTGTTAAAATATGTTATAATTTTTTATATTTTAAAAATTTAAATTTAATTATTATACTTTTTTGTTAAATTTATTTTTGTTAAATTTAAAAATATAAAATTACGTTTCGATTAACTTTAATTTAACAAATAATAATAATAATAATAATAATAATAATAATAATAATAATAATAATAATAATAATAATAATGAGACCTAAATTTTAAAACTTGTAAAATAAAATGACTAAAATCATGCATATAAGATGATAGAAATTAAATTTTTTAAAAGGTATGTATATAAAATAAAGAAATAAATTAATTATTTATTCATTTTTAATTGAAAAATCTAACTTATAATACGATAATTTCCATACTATTTTTCCCGTAATTGTACTAAAAATGATAATACAAAGTTAAATTTTACAAGTGAAGATAAGAGATTAACATAAATTTCATATTTTAATAAATATTTTTAAATATATGCGCTCCTGTCACTACATATATTATATATTATATTAAAGAATTCATCATCTTTTTTACTTTATCTTCCCTAATAATAACCCATGGTGTAATGATTTAATTAATCTCCTCACAAAAATAGTGGGCTAATAATAGCAGTAGCTTTTCAATAAAATAAATTTAATTGTATTTATTTTAATAAATGTTTTATAAATTAAAAAACAATTTATTTTTTAATATTTTTTAAAAAGAATACTTACATTTATATGGCTTTTTGGTTTATTACTAATTACTAATTTTTATATTAATAAATTTTGATTTTAATATTTAATATTTTCAATGTTTTCCAAACTTATAAATATTTTGTTATCAATATAATAATATTGATCATTATTTAAATATGTTTTAATATAAAAATAATATTTGTTTTAAAAGAAGTAATTTAAAACTTTTTAAAATTGAAATTTATTTTTGTTACTCATTAATTACTTTGTTAAGTTATTTTTTATTTTTTTCATTATTTAAATATATTTTAATATAAAATGGCCAAATATTTAATTTAAAATATTTACCTTCAATTTTAATTTAAAATGGCTAAATATGTGCCATTGAATTTTGTTTGTGGAATATGTGCCAACCAACCAATTCATACTTTTTGCTATAAAATTTCTCTTTTCTTCTGTTTCTTATCTAACACATGCCCAATGTCGTAGAACTTATCCCACCTCCATTTATGACAATTTTTAATCGATGGATGCATGAGGATTTTTTTTAATTAATTTAATATCTTTCTCCAATCCAATACTCCAATTAATTCTTACTCTAATTAACCGATTCGATCCGATATCCTCTATGCTTCTCTTTTTCTTTTATGTTCTACTACTATTATCTAAAGCTATTATATACTAATCCAACCAAAAACAAAACTTCAAACATCAAACTCATACCAACAATCTTATATTAGGTTAAAACGTAAATTCCTCATTCCTTTTATTATGTTACCCATATTATGTTTTTTCACATAATATGCATAACTTACATAACTCATATAACATACATAAATTACGTAACTTACATAACTCATATAACATACATAAATTACATAACTTACATAACTCGGATAACTTACATAATACATAATACATAGGTTAAAGATCAAATTTCATAGCTTTCATCAAATTATTTAACTTACATAATATAGATAAACAACTTACCCGTGTAATTTACTGTCAACTTTAAACTTCAACAACTACGAAATAGATAGAACTTAGATAAATTTGTCAAGGGTAAGCAACGACTATCGATATGGAGTAGAAACTTTTCTAAATTTTGCATTTCAAAATGCAAGCCAAGAGAATATGATTCTTTGCCCGTGTAAGAAGTGTTGAAATATCAATTGGAATTATCGTGAAGTTGTCTATGAACATCTAGTTGTTGATGGCTTTGTTCGGGGGTATAAAAAATGGATTTTCCATGGAGAGTGTACATCTAGTGGAGCCTCTTCATCAATGAATTTGGGTTATCCTCATAGTGCTTATAATCAGAATGTTAGAGAAGATGACATGGATGGCATGTTGCGGGATGCATTTAATATGCGCAGTGATGGTTTGCAATCATTTCTACCTGACTTGGGTACAACCGATGATTATAATTTTGGTGAAAATATTTTCACCGAAAAGGGAAGAAGTGTACCTGATGATCAGCCAAATGAAGAAGCGGCGAAGTTCTACACGTTACTTGGTGAAATGAACGAAAAACTGTATGAGGGATCCAAATTTTTGAAACTGTCTTTCTGTATTCGTCTTTTTCACTTAAAATGTTTGGGAGGGTGGACCGGAAACTCTTTGACAATGTTGTTAGATTTTTTGAGAGAAATGTTCCCGTTTGCGAAAATCCCTCAATCTTCCAAAGACATGAAGAAGCTGATCAAAGATTTGGGCCTTGGCTACAACAAAATTCATAGTTTCCCAAATGGCTACATGTTGTATTGGGGCGACCGAAAAAACCAACAGTGCTGTCATGTATCCTGTTGGATGAATAGAAATACAGAGGATGGTAACGACGATGAAAATGATACACAGTCAAAGAAGCAGCCAGTTAAGATTTTACGGTATTTTTCGCTAATACCAAGGCTTCAAAGGCTTTTCATGTCGTCGAAGATAGCCGAGTCAATGACATGGCACCATGATGGATGAACCAATGATGGATTGTTAAGGCATCCTGCAGATTCTTTAGGTTGGAAACCATTTGACTCCAAATTTCCAAGCTTTGCAAGTGATCCTCAGAGTGTGAGGCTGGAGCTAGCATCTGATGGATTTAACCCTTACAAAATCATGAGCCTTTGCGTCTGATTTGGTGCGTGGTGCTTGTTTCTTACAATTTGCCTCCATGGGTTTGCATGAAATAATCATCCTTTATCTTATCTATGATTATCCCTGGAGAGAAAGGGCCCGGAAATGATATTGATATATATTTGTAGCCACTTATTGAAGAGTTAAAACAATTATGGGCTGGTGTTGAGACATACGATGTACTGAGAAAGGAGAACTTCAATTTATGTTTGGCTTTGATGTGGACTATTAATGGCTTCTCGGCCTATGCCAATTTATCTGGTTGGAGTACCAATGGACGTTATGATTGTCCTTTTTGTGCTGCGCAAACATGTTCGCAATGGTTATATAATGGGAAGAAGTTCTCTTACATGGGGCATCGTCGGTGGTTATCGGAAAATCATAGGTTTATATTTCAAAGTACTCAGTTTGATAGTACTAAAGAGTTCGGAGAAGCTCCTTCACAGACCAGTGGATCTGAAATATTGTTCATGTTGAAAGATATGAATTTCATTTATGGGAAGATGAATCAACCGCCCAACACGCAAAGAAATAAAAGATCAATGGATGAATCTGATGATGAATCTGATGAAGAGGACGATCCTAATGAGGCAGACTTATGGAAAAAAGAAGTATTTTTTTGAGTTGCCTTATTGGGAGCATCAGATTTTACGACATAATCGTTATGTCATGCACATTGAGAAAATGACTGCGAGAACATCATTGGGACTACTTTGAATGTCGATGGAAAATCGAAAGACAATCTTTAGAGTCAACTTGATTTAGTCCACATGGGAATTCGGCGTGAGCTTCATCCCCAAGCACTTTCGAATATGAAATATCGGTTGCCACCTGCTATTTTCTCAATGTCGAAGATGGAGAAAGAAGTGTTCAGTATGGTGTTGAAGGATATAAAAGTCCCGGATGCTTATGCATCAAATATATCTCGATGTGTGAGTCTTAAAGATCGAAGACTATATGGCTTAAAATCGCATGACTATCACATCTTGATGCAAGACTTACTGATAGTTGCTATGTGGTGTTGTATGTCAAAAAAGGTGACGTCTTGTGTAATTGAACTGTCCAATATAATGAAAGGCATTTATAGCAAAGTTTTGGATGTTCAAGAACTTGAGACACTACAAGACCGAGCCGTATTGACTTTATGCAATCTGGAGAAGATCTTTTCGCCTTCCTTCTTCACTATTATGGTGCACTTGTTAATTCATCTCCCTCGTGAAGTAATACTTGGTGGACCCGTTTTCTATAGATGGATGTATCCCATAGAAAGGTCTTACTTTATTTGCAAATTATTCCTTCATTCACCTCAATGCCTTTAGTTGCAACTTTTGATAATGTTGTATATCATGTTTAGGTTCCTATCGAAATTGAAGTCTTACTGCCATAATAAAAGTTATCCGGAAGGATCAATTGCCGAAGGCTACTTGGCAGAGGAATGTATGACTTTCTATTCAAGGTATTTGGAAGATTTTGAAACAAGAATGAACAGACCAAGTAGAAATACTGGGCTCACAGATCATAACTTGGCTGAAACTTATTTATTTCAAAGTTTCGGAGAACCGATCGGCAAAGTTGAAATTGCAAAATTAGACGATAGATCGTGGGTCCAAGCACATCGATACGTTCTTTTTCATCACGATTCAATGGAACCATTACGCAAGTAAGTTCTAGAATTTGATAAATATTAATCATTTATAATTTGTTTTTCTTCTAACAAAGTAAACATTTTTTTAACATAGTGAGTACAACAAATATTGAGAGCTCGTTCACGGTCCCGAAGGTTACATCCACGAGAAATTAATAAGTTGTTCACAGAATCATTTCATGAATGGTTAAGCCAAACGGTATGCAATTGAAGTTTTCATTGACAAGTAATAATTTTTTCTCATAATATTTATAATTACTCAATTTACTTTTGATTCAATAGGTTTGGAGTCAGAATGAAGTAAATGACGAAGTTAAATGGCTTTCACAAGGTCCAAATAGAATAGTGAAAAGATATAGTGCCTTCCTCATCAATGGATACAGATTTCATACAAGGTATCGCGAGAGATTGAGGAGAGCCCAAAATTGTGGAATTGTTGTTAATTCTTCAATTACAAGTTATGCTAGTGCTAGTGTAACACCCCTAACCTGAAAATCGTCACGAAATAGGGTTAAAGGTGTTACCAAACATATCGAAAACATCTATAGAATTAATCATACATGTATTCAACAGTATCATACATGGTGTCCCTTAAGAAGGTCATCGAGACCTTAAGCATTCTTATAAATCGAGTCGGGACTAAATCGAAACACAGATGTAATTTCATAAAAATTTGAAACTTTTCTAACCTATAGGGGACACACGGTCGTGGGGGTAGGCCGTGCCTCACCCACAGCTACTTGACACTCCCGTGTCTCCTCCCCATGGTAGTATCTTGCCAAAATCAACACGGTCACCAAGCACGCCTGTGTGCTCGGTGTGTACTACTAGGTCACATCTTGCCATTTCTCACGGCCATCAAGCACACCGTGTCAAAGCCGTGCAAATTAAACCACATTCGCTTAATTTACCCACGGTCTTAGGCACGCTTGGTGTGCCTCAACAAGTGTGACATTATAGGCTATTTTACAAGGCCAATATGCCACCCACTTAAGGTCTTCCTACAAGCAATATATATATATCGACACATACATTGCATATATGGCAACCAAAACATACCAAATTGACCATTCAATTTATACATTCCTTATCCAATTCAATCATGCCAACTTTCAAGACAAAACTTATATATATAACCAAAGCATATCTTCATTCATTTGCTTACTCATAACTTACCTATTCTTTATACTCTAAACCATACCAAAATTTGTGTCATACAGCTCATTCATTTAGGCAAAGTCTTATCTCATAAATAGCCAAATCACAAGGCTAAGATCACATAACAACTTATACCAACATACTAGCCTATACATGTCATATTTAGCTATATACATTTCCAAAAGGGTACCAAAATAAGTTTTTGTAGTGTGATGACGATCCTTGACAATCCCGAGCCTTCAGTAGCTTTGACGACCTATAAAACAGAGAAAATACACACAGAGTAAGCTTTCCGAAAGCTTAGTAAGTCATATACAAATAAACTTGGCATAAGAAGTATATATGCAATTTGATACATTTGCACACTCATTCACTTAACAATTTATCACGTATATGCTTGATTCATACTTATGACTATATTTGTCACATTTATCCATTCAAAACTCATTTGAAACACATAGCTCATTTATAATCTTTCTTGCATCTCATTCACATTATCCTATTCAAACATACTTTTCTTCAAATCAAAGTCATACGCATACTTACCATTCATGCATACTTAATGCACATTCAACGCACCTGAATCGGATATTCATTCACTTAATTGATCATAGATCGGATATACCATTCGTATTGCAGACTTGCCCGTTGAACCCTTAGGAACCTAATAGGATACTCAGAAAGCTCAGAATAGTAGTACAATGCCAACGTCCCAGACGAGGTCTTACATGCACTCGTATATCGATGCCACTGTCCCAGACAGGGTCTTACACGTACAGATCATAACGATGCCAACGTCCCAGACGTGGTCTTACACAAGTCAATATGATGCCAATGTCCCAGACATGGTCTTACTCATAAAGTTCATATCGATGCCTACGTCCCAGACGAGGTCTTTTACATAGAATTCATATCGATGCCTACGTCCCAGACGAGGTCTTACACAAATTTCAAATCAACACCAACGTCCCGGACGTGGTCTTACATGATAAAACAGAACAGATACCTATGTCATGACATGGCTAATCCTATCTATTCCTAAGTTCGTACGGAACTTCTCGGCTTTATCACTATATCGAACTTATTTCAGAATTCACGCACTTAGCATCTCATACTCATTCATTTTCATCGATAGACATATGAATACATATATTCAATTCAATACAGATAAGTTTATTTGCATAGTGACTTACCTCGGATTTGGTTTATCGAACGGAAATGACTACTCGATTATTTTCGCTTTCCCGCGATCTAAGTCCGTTTTCCTCGGTTCTTGATCTAAAAATATTCAGAATCAACCCTTTTATTCACTTTTCCATTCAATTCAATCCATACACATGTATTTTGGTCTATTTATACTTTAGCCCTCTCATTTGCACACTTTAACAATTTAGTCTATTTTTCACAAAACATTAAATTCACAAAATCCACGCACACACATGCTTGGCCGAACCTCTCTAGGGACTATATAAGCCCAAATATTTCATCAAATTTACAATTTAGTCCTTCCCTTTACCATTTTCTCAATTTAGCCCTATTTAGCTAAATTCAACAAAACTTCAAGAACATAACATGTTCATCAAGCTTAAATCTTCCATTTAACATCATAAAACATCACAAAACTCAACATAGCATCAATGACATTTTACACAAACATCATCAATTCATCAAATTGAGACATGGGTTTAGTAGCTCTCAAAGCAACGATTGCAAAAATATAGAAATTATCGAAAATCGAAGTCAAAACTTACCTTAATCAAGCTTAAAGAGTGTTGAATGCCCTAGCTTGTATTTTCTTTTCTTTCTTTGGTGATTTTCGGTTAAAAGAAGAGAAATAAAAGATGAACACTCATCTTTTTGTTTCTTAATCTAATATTAAAAATCCAATTACCAAAATGGCCTTCATTCATATAATTAAAACAATTATACAATATGGGCATTTAAGACTTTTATCCATCCACTATCCACCCATTGGAATATTTGCCTATTAAGGCCACAACCTTCAAAAGCCACATCACTTAAGTACTTTAACAATTAGCAAGCAACTTTCACATTTAATGCAATTCAATACTATTGTCAAATTAAGCGCACAGACGGATAAATTAACTTACGAAAATTCAGCATATGCTTAATCACATATCAACAGCATAGAAAATGATATTAAAATATTATACGGACTCAAATTTGTGGTCCCAAAACCACTGTTCCGACTAGGGTATAAACCGATATTTATTACGGTAGGGACGATAATCCGTCGAGGGAATCGGAGTATTACGGACTTCTAACTGACATAATTGAGTTGGATTTTTAGGGCAAATGGAAAGTTGTCTTATTTCGAGGTGATTAGGCTGATGTGAATACGGCTCACGGAATTAAAAACGATCAATATGGTTTTACAATGGTAAATTTCTCTCGATTGATTTACACTAGAGAACAACTGATAGACAAGCCGTATGTATTTTCTTCTCAAGTGAAACAAGTTTTTTACTCGAAAGACCCAACTGATGAGGGTTGGTACATTGTACTTCGAAACACCCCTAGAGACTTGTTTGACATGGGTAATGGAAGTAGAGATTAAATCATCGAAAGATCAGAAACTTTGCCTTTTCCAGAACAAAACTTGAATGAAAATATTCCTAGTACTAGTACACAATTTCAATTGGTTCGTCATGATGTGGACGAAGATATTTACAATTATGATGTAGTAAGATTTTACAAATTTTTTTATTGGTGATATAAAACATAACCAAACTAACTTTAGTTGCCAATATACCATTCGTGATATTTTCCTAAAGTCAAAACCATATCTAACATAATTACGTAATCCATACCAACTCATTCCCTTAATCAATCATTGATTACGACCATAACGATTTGAACCATTTCAATTTGACAAATAACCATAATATAGCATAGTTAATACATATTGATTCAACCAAATCCATTATTAGCAATTATCTATGTAATTAAACCACTATGGTAAAACCACATTTTATATAAAAGTCTATTATCTATATTTATAAATTAAGTTAATGCATGACTAAAGAATCATTATCATAGCATCATTAACGATACACAACTAAAGCTTGACCATGAATCAAATATTAACTACCACATACCTAAGAATGACCAAAATTTATTTAAACATCTAATATTAGCTTTAAGAAAGCCATACACAATCAAAACCTTATTCATAAACTATTTTCACATTTGGATCAAGTTATATACAAATCCATCACATATATTAAACTATATGATATTTTTCTAATGAGAGCTAAGTACCTAATCGAAAATATACCATGAATAGCATTATACTTAACCATGCTACCAACACAAGCATACTTACTCTATCAAAATTATTATCATAATGAGCAAGCACCAAGACCAATACACTTAAGACTAAAATACCATAATCTATCCATTTTCGCATGGCTATATATATACAAGGACATCATTCATTAATTCGTATATAATCTAGCCTATACATGCCTTTAATTCAAAACCAAACTCAAAAAGGTACCAAAATAAGTTGATAGTGTGGATGACTTCGTTGATTTATCCCCGAGCTTGTAGCTTGATCAAAATCTATAAAATGTAACAATAAACACAGAGAGTAAGCTTACTAGCTTAGTAAGTCTTAAGCAAATTTTAGCATGGCATTCAAACTTTCAAGCATTATAAACAATTTGTTTATAACATTGAATACAATTAATTTAACTCAAAAGTTATTTATGGTCGAATGTCATTACCATACTTACCATAGTAATTATCGCTTTCTTACCTTAAGCAATTAAAAGTGATTCGATTTAACACTCAAACACTTTAGATCATATACTTAATAACAATTAAACTTTAACAAAACACATATGATATCTCATTATCGAACTTCAATACCTTATATAATTTAACATTTTTCCTTATCTTACCTTCAACATTAACTCAATATCTCAGCTCAAGATTCAAATGGTAAATATCAATTTCCAACCATACACTCACTTCATATACACTTCATTCATTAGAATCATATACAAGAACATATATATGTATACACTTAACCATATAACCTTTCATAACTCCAAATATTCAATATCCACATAATGATAATATGATCACATAACTAAAAAGGCCGAATATACCTATACAATCATGCATCACCTTCTTGTCCAACAAAGCTCACATATATGCTTTCATAATTGAACGATCATAGAAACTCAATTAAATAGTTCATAGGCACTTACCTGTATGGCCAAGTAGATTAATTCATATGAATAAACCTTTGTTGGTTCTTTTGTCACCATAACTCCAGCATTTTATATGCATAAGCTCATATTAAAAATCACCGGCATTAAGCCTGCTAGACCGAGGTCTGAATTTTAATCACCGGCATTTAGCCTGCTAGGCAATAAGCCCGATACGTTTCACCGGCACGAGGCCTGCTAGGCAATAAGCCCGATACATTTCATCGCACGAGGCCTGCTAGGCAATAAGCCCGATACATTTCACCCAGATGAGGCTCGCTAGGCAATAAGCCCGATACATTTCACCAAGACGAGGCTCACAGGCTCAAGCCCGAATATTGATATTATCAAACCATCTCTCACACATTACATATTATCAATATCACATGTAACACACATAATTCATATCACTTTAACATATCAAACTCAATTTCATTTAGCTATATTTCATTATTAACATCACCTATTACATTCGGCTTTGACCAATTTCATATTCAATAATCAAAATTCAGCATGTAAATTTGGTTACGAGAAATATTTACTAATTAACTTGCTTAAAGACTTACCTCGGATACTTTTGGACGCCAATAATCATTATTCGTTAACATTCGCCTTTCCCTGGGCAAATTACCATTTTGCCCTGATGTAGTAAGATTTTACAAATTAGCTTGTAAATAGCCGAATGTACAAAGCTGCAAAACCTTTTCTTTTATATCTTTGTGTTATTCGCCACATCAATTTAGCCCTGGAAGAAAGGACGAATAAAATTCCACTTTCATGTTGGTTTTATTATAATATAACTATAAATTATAAAATAAATATAATATAACCTTTAACATATAAAATAATGCATAAAAACATGTTATATCACCATGTTGCCGATCCACTATAACTTAAAATAGGCATATTGCCCTTTAAGGACTTCACTAAAATAAAGCCACATCAATTCTCCACTCGTGAATCGAGAATCGGATGTAGCAATCGAATCGAACTTGATGTTCGACTTTCACTTGTTGACAACTAAACATTTCAAAACATAGTCGAAATGTCTCGTTTCATACCGCACCACGATAGTGTTGCTTCAAATCATGGTACATTTTTGTACTTCCAGATGAAGAGATAAACGACTATTATGTGCTTCATTCAAATCAATTGAATCAACCACGGATTTCTTAGACCACGAGATACGATCCGATATTTCAAACAATCATCTACAATTTGAAATTCAAATTCAAAATTCATTTCACCAAGAGCTCATTTCATTAGCAATTCATTAGCGACTTCGAGCTTCACATATCTCGCTAAAAAACAATGGTTTTCTCTCAATTCTTCTATTACGGAACTATCATCGACAAGTCTAATCGAGCATTCAAAGCATGTAATGCAAATAATGACTTTCTACTTAGCGCATCGCAAAACAACGCTACTTTACCCGTATAATAATCTAACACTAGCTCATAGTCTTTCAATAACTCAAGCCATTTTCTCCGATGCGGGTTCAAATCTTTTGAATCATCAAATATTTCAAACTTTTATGATCCGAAAATATGTGACATTTCTCACCGTCTGAGATAATGACACTAAATCTTAAGTGTAAACACAATTGCAATTAATTCAAGATCGTGTGTCCGATAATTCTTCTTTTCATGAGGCTTCATCTGTCCGGAAGCGTAAGCTACCATTTTACCTTCCCGCATTAAAACACATCCCAAACCATTTAATGAAGCATCATCAGATACCACAAATTCTTTACCCGATTCACGGTAGTATTTATGCCGAGCTTACATTAACAAAGTTTTCAGCTGATTGAAACTTTTCTAACATTTATCCGACTATCTACTCGGATCCTAGTTTCGACACAATATATCCCAGAACTAACTTCATGCACCCGAATTTACATTTGTGAATTTCGCGTGATAATTATTTTTCTCTCAAAGTTTGCAACAAAATTCTCAAATGTTCAAGATGCTCCTTTTATCACGTGAATAAATCAGATGTCATCTACAAATACCACAACAAATTGATAACAAATTCAACTTCACAAATCGGAGGCAAACCCAAAGAACTCTTTAGGAAATACATCAGAAAACTCACAAACAATAGGCACTGATTCAACTTTCTTCTCAGATATTCTTGAATCAATCACATAAGCAAAATATGCTTTGCAACCCCCTTTTTTTTTCAATATAATTCTTAGCTTTCAATATTGTTATTATAGTAGGCAATCTATTCAAATCATCCAACTCAATCTTATAATCTCATTATTCGACATCTCAAATCTATCGCCTTACTTCTACAATTCAGAATCGCATCATGCACAAAAATAACCAATCTATATCCATAATAATATAGAATTCATCAAATGGAAAGAGCATCGATCAAGATGGAAATGATATCTCAAAACATTAACAGACAGCCTCACGCATATTTTGTCAACCAAGACACTTTTACCTAAGGAGTTTGATACTTTTATGGTAAACTCAGAGACTCTACGAGCAAAGTCTTATCAATACTAAGTTCATGCACATGTATGAATGCGTAAAACCGGGTCTATTAAAGCAATCATGTATACCGTAAAGAGTAAAAGTACCATTATTACATCAAGTGATGAAGCCTCTCAAACTCCTGATAACATACTCTCCGACAAGCGCCTAGTTTCAGATATCGACAACACGTCTCATAGTTCTCGACTACCACTAATGTTTCTTACATTCTTTAAAGATCCGCCTCTCATAAGTGCACTATCGTGTCTCGAATTTTAAACAATTTCGCTCAATGAGACTCAGTGACAACCTCGATAAAATGATCAAGCGATCCACATCCAAAGCAAGCTTTTTCGTTAAATCTAGAACTTCCCGATGCCTCATCTTGCAAACTCATCAACGAGTACAACGAACTCTTTATTTCTAAAATCTCAACTAGCAAATGAATATCTTTTTAAGGTCATCTTTGAATCTTTTGCACATTATAGCTTTGAGATACACATTTTCAAACATCTCGACTTCAATCTCATGAGCTCTAGTTCATACTTTCAATATCATTCGATTCATCCAATGAATCTCTAACTCGATATATTTCTTATGGAACTCAATTTGGAAGAATTCAAATAACTTTCTTTTGGGTCCACAGATACGGTGTTTTCTACTAGTGATATGCAAAGGTCTCGCAATAATGATATAACACATTTTAAGCATTCATCCGAGTATATGATAGCACAAGGATAGTATTATCAAGTCACACCAAATTGCTCCGCATCATTATCATCATCATTAGCTTTAAACTCTTCGCCCAATGTTTCTCGATTTTATCTACACGAAACCTCGTAAATCTCATCGGATCTAACACCGGGGTATCATATGTATCAGAGATGGATTATTCAGGGGTAAAGGTTGTTGCACAGTCAGATTAGTCCAGATATATTGAATAAACTTTTCGTTCATCAACTGGTAGAAGGCTTGCTTAGCCTTCCCCCATGGCTACTCGAGATAGGTCGAGATTCTATCGGCACTATCCCATACGCCGGATTAGGCGCTACGCTCTAGACATCATCATCTATAACTCTATTGAGATCCATTTACAAAATAAAACACAATCTAGACGTTAGAAGTCACCACACTATCGCATTATAATTTAAGGCATGTATAGCTAGACTCACACGCGCTACGGTAGTCCTAGAATCAACTAAACCGTAAGCTCTGATACCAAATCAAATGTAACACCCATAACCCATATCCCTCGCCGATTAGGGTTACGAGGCGTTATTTGTCATAATATACCACACAGATATTCATTACATTTCATAACTCAAAATCTAATTACTTCAATATTTGAAACCTAAACAAATATCAAGTCTTTAAATTAAAGGAAACATAACTTTCATAATTAAACCATACTCCAGTCCGTCTATTAAACCATATTGTTATGTAACCTTAAAACGCAGTACAAATTTAAACATCAAATGATCCACAGTCACTATTAAAATTCCACTCATTTAAAATATGTAATATTATGATTTTAATCTTGGTCATTTTATATAATTTACCTATTTTATATGTACCATTATTGTTGTTATTTGTTACTAAAATTTCAAATATTTTATGTGTATTGTAGGAAAAATGAGTATAAGAAGATTTGTAAATAGCCAAATGTACAAAGCTCCAAAACCTTTTCTTTTCTTTGTGTTATTCGGTGGAAGAAAGAATGAATAAAATTCCACTTTCATGTTGGTTTTATTATAATATAATTATAAATTATAAAATAAATATAATATAACCTTTAACATATTAAATAATGCATAAAAACATGTTATATCACCATGTTGCCGTCCACTATAACTTAAAATGGGCATATTGCCCTTTAAGGACTTCACTAAAATAAAGCCACATCAATTTAGCCCTAAATCAAATAAAAGGTCACTTTTACCACTTACGCGATTTAGTCCTTTTTGACTAATTGAGCACACAAACAGTTAAATTTTTATACGAAACTTTCACACATATTAATTCACATATCATAAACATAGAAAATAATATTTAATTTTTTTTTGGACTCAGATTCGTGGTCTCGAAACCCCCGTTCCGATTAGGGTCAAGTTCGGACTGTTACATTTTTTATATGTAATATTATGATTTTAATCTTGGTCATTTTATATAATTTACCTGCTTTATATGTACCATTATTGTTGTTATTTGTTACTAAAATTTCAAATATTTTATGTGTATTGCGAAAAAATGAGTATAAGAAGATTACGAGATTTAAATATTGTATAGAATACTGTAAATTCGGAAGAGGGCAATAGTGAACAGCAAACAGTTGTTGGATCCTCGAATATGCCTGACATAGATGATGAGCCTGCAGAATTACAAAGTAATGTTAAGTTTATTTTACATGCATGTTGACTTTTATTATTGATTCATTTTTCAATTTAATATAATAATATATCATTTTCAGTTGAGAGTGGTGGGACGCGCAGAGGTCGCGGACATACTCTGCTTAGATATTTATACGAATTAAATCCTGCCGAGCGTGTAAAAGTAAAGAGAAACAACCATGGCCACTGTTGCCCCTGAAGCTCAACTTCTAGCATGCTATTTGGGCATTCTTGCACGAAATGAAAATATGTTGCCCATCAATTACGAGTCATAGCATCACATGCCTGATGGAAACAAAAATCAGGCTCTTAATAACATTAAGGTAACAAAACGTGAATTTAATTTATAACACTTTGGTTGAAGTTTCATTTATATTTACTTTTTAAACTTATGTTTTTCTAAGAGAGATTTGCTTTGGAGGTCTCCGATGACTATATAAAGAAGACACTGGGAAAAAAATGGAGAGACCATAAAAGCACATTGAAAAAATCATATTTTAAGAAAGAAATAAGCCTCGAGGATAAATTACGAAATGTCCCGCCAGGAATGTTGAGGTATTAATGGGAAGATGCAGTTAGATTTTGGAACTCAAAGAAAGGAGAGGTATTACCTAGTTCTAAACTCTTATAAATTTTTCGGTTTATAGTATTTACTATATACGTAATAATAATTTCATTATGTAGGACCGTGAGCGTGTTGGAACGAAGCGTGCGAAACAAAATTCACGCATTACAGGTAGGTCGAGAAGTTTTGCTTCTGTAGCTGAGGCCGAGGTATTATAATTTATTCATTCTATCAAATATTAATGATTTCATACTATTAAATTATATTTTTACTACTACACTATAGGAAGCCTCATCTGGTCAAAAAGTTGGACGCGTTCAGCTTTTTGACATTACGCATAGGAAGAAGGTTGGGTCTCCGATGACATCCGAAGCTGGAGAGATTATGGTATATTTACTTAATAATCTTTTATTTATTATAAATATTTATAATGTTTAATTATAATAGTTTAATTCTTCGTTAGTAGTAATAAATTAATAATGTTAAGTTATGTTCCATTCTTTCTTATTGTATATTTCGTTTCTAATGTTTAATTGATTTATTAGGAGAAACTAAAAGAGAATAATGCAGAGAATGAAGCGGCTGCTTCAACTGATAGTTCTGTTAATCTTGAGGATATCGATAACAGAATTATTACTGATATTTTGGGTCCTAAAAGGTATGGTCAGAATTTTTATGCTACATTTGCTATTTTTTGGCTAGAATTATATGCTACATTTGCTGTTTTTTATTACTGATGTTTTGGGTCTTGAAAGGTATGGTCGGGTTCGATTTCAAGGATCTGGTGTTACTCTGACCCAATATTTTGGATCCGGCTCCCAACAATACATGCCTTCCGAGAATCAATCTCGAGCTGAAGTTCAGAGGCTAAAAGACCAGATGCCTCAGATG
Organism: Gossypium rotundifolium; assembly: GCA_025506655.1. Lineage (NCBI taxonomy): Eukaryota > Viridiplantae > Streptophyta > Magnoliopsida > Malvales > Malvaceae > Gossypium > Gossypium rotundifolium. Next base: position 67,547,446 of record CP106731.1, on the reverse strand, counting down.
CAAGCGAGCACGGTTGAGCAAATTGCTGATGTTCAAAGAAAATATGAAGAACTCCAACAACAGCTTAGAGCGGATGCGGAAGCGGCAGCAGCGAGGAAGGCAACGATCATCGAGGGAGGCAGAGGCAAGGCGATGCTAGCGAGTAGAAACGAGAAAATACGATGAGCTCCAATCTGACTTGACATATATGATGCAGATGTTTCAGCAGTCGTAGAAGCCGCAATATTAGACATTTAGTTTCTCGTTGTAAGATTATTTTTAACATTATTACATTTAACATTATTGTAAGAATATTTTCAGTTATAATTCAGTTATTAATTTATATCACATATCTTTTATTGAATTTGAAGTATCATTTAGAATTAATACATTTGGTGTGATTTTTATGCTACATTTGCTGTTTTGGGTTGGAATTATATGCTACCTTTGCTATTATTTATTGGTTTTAGTGCAGGAGGGGTATGATATTGGACAAATTGTACATTGCAAATCTATACAAATTAGCGGCATTTGTGTGAAAAGCGCCGCTAAAAGTCATGACATTTAGCGGCATTTTTGGTAGAAGCGCCGCTTTAGCAACGTTTGTGGGATAAGCGCAGCTAAAAGTCATGACCTTTAGTAGCATTTGTGGGAGAAGCGCTCCTAAAAGTCATGACCTTTAGCGGCGTTTTTGGGATAAGCGCTGCTAAAGGTCATGACCTTTAGCAGCGTTTGTGGGATAAGCGCCGCTAAATATCATGACCTTTAGCGGCGTTTTCCTCATAAACACCACTAAAGTTTCATGACCTTTAGCGGCGTTTTTTTGCGGCTCTTTGCAAATACTATTAGTGGCGCTTATAAACGCCTCTAAAGGCCTAAAAAAACACCGCTAAAAGTCTTTTTTGCTGTTGTGTTAGCAACATATTAACCTGCAATATTGGTGGCTCAGCCACAAACTGGAGTGCTATGGTTGGAGGAGTTCTGTGGAACTCTTACTGAGGAGTGTAGCAGAGTATGGGTAGAATTATTCCCGTTAAACTGAAATTGCATTGCATTAACATGTTGAATGAACTGTTTAATATTTTTATTTTATATGAATGTTACTGTGATGACATTTGTTAATAGGTATGCTTAGCTTATTATTCTACACTGGTTCACTTGTGATAGGACTCATACCGAGTTTCATAACTCAGTCCTTTTTGTTTTCCATCTCTGCAGATAATTCGTCAGGTTAAGACATGGATAAGGCATCCGGAGGGTCTTGGCTTAGTTTCTTTAGTTATTTATTTATTGAATTATTTTAAGCTCGTTATTTGATTTATGTTATTATTCAAAGGTTGTATACTTTTATTTTGAACTGTGACATGGGACTTAAGATTTGGGTTTGATTTTATATTGCATGGCATTTAATTTAAATTTTAGGAGGCATAAATATGATTATTAATTAGTTATCTGTGAACCCCAATTTTTATTAAAAACATAAGTAAATATCAAATTTTTCCACTGCTAAATTATGATTAAACTTTTGAGGAATAAATAAAACAGTATTTAACTAAGCTTTCCACTAAATTAAACAAATGTTTTAAAATAACTCTTTTCAAAACTTCAACAACTTTCGAGACCATTTCAATGGCTAATTTAATCTTCTGAGTCTAGGCTGGATTGGAGAGATTACAAACACAGAAACAAAAGGCTACACAATTGGTTAAGCTAATTGATTCAGTTTATTTATATATTGATTAATTCAACAATGAACTTAAAAATTCTAGATTGAAGCACAAATGTGAGCGATTGTTATAAAAAAGATTGGAATTAAATGGGAACATATCGCAAGACAAAGATCTCCAAGTTTAATTCGCCATCTAATTTATTCAAACATGCATCTTTGATAAAACAAAATCAAGGACATTTGTTTTTGCCTTCCTTAGTTTTGATGTTGTTGTAGCATGGGCATTCCTCCCTATTCCCATAAAATCCCGAAGGAACACACAAACACCTTTGGCAGCAGTAATTGCAGAAGAACAAACATGGCTTCCTATGATGTGTTTTCGAACACCTATACTCGCATGCTTTGGGACAATCTGGGTATACAACAAGATTTTGGTTAAAAAATCTTTTTACTATTCATAAATATTTAAAATAATTTCAAATCAATGGACAAATCTATACATAATTAAGCTTTTATTTAATTATTACAACTAAATTAATAGTAAATGGAACTTTGAACAATACTGCATTCTACCTTGGAGGCGAAGTGATCCTTCCTTGCCAGCCTGTAGACATGAAACAACTACAATTAGCTTTTAAATGGGTAAAACCCTAAAAAAAAAAAAAAAAAAAAGAAGAAGAAGAAGAAGCTTATACACAGAGTAAATTCACAAAAATAAATAAAGCTTATAAATTAAAATTCAGCAAAAGGGAAGAAGTAGAGTACGTTTGCTGTTTGAATGGAAAAAGTGAAAGGAATAAGGATGAGAAAGAAGGCAAAGGGAAGGCAAGAAAACCTAGCCATCTTAATATTTCTTTGCTTATGGTTTAGAAGTCTGCTCTAAAACATCCTCTTTATATACTCCCAAAACCTATCGACTAATATTTTCTAAATCTCCTTTTTGGGAAGAAAACCACTTTTTTCTCTTTTTAATTTTACATACTAATGCACATATGACAACTTTTGCCTCATTTCTCCGTTTTGGTATTTACACTAATTCATACCATTTTCCTTATCTATATTTCACCTCATTTCTAGTTTCCTTATAATTAACATTTTAACCATTTTACTCCATTCTTTCATATAAATCATTCATATTATGTAATTAATTTCATTTAAATTTATTCTTTTAAATGTTTAATATATTCTACTTTATTTAAACATGATTTTTACCATATATATAATTATATCCAATAAAACTACTCACTATGTTTGTAAAGTGTAAGGCAAGTATTGTATTTTCATACAAAAGTTAGACCTGAATTTTAAAATCTAAAAATAGAGAGACTAAGTTCTTAAATTTAAAAGTATAAAAATTAAATTTTAATTTTTCAAACATATAAAAACTTATGGCATATGAGAAAATACAATTTCCATTAAAGTATTTTCATTGGAGAGGAAACTACAATTTTCAATAAATGTATTTAATTATATAAAATATTTTAAAATTAAAATATAATTTATCAAAATAGCTTTTTTAACATTAAAATCTCATTATAGGTTCTTATTATATTTTTTTAATACAATACTTAGAACTACCCATAACTCTTCTCTAACCCTTAAATAGGAGGGTAATGTATTTCAACAAGACTCGAACCTACATCCACATCCTCTTATACTAGCAACAATGTCAATACCAATCAAGTTAAAACTCAATCGACTTTATCAAAATAGTTAAATGCATAATGCATATATATTACATGACATTTATACATTAGCAAGAGGAAAAACATCATATGAAAAATCGTGACAGCTATTATTTCGTTGTGTCAAATATTTTTAATTTCATAAATATAATAGAATCATGAAAATTGTTGCTTCAAAATTTAAACTTCCATGTCTTTTTATTAAATAAGTATTTTTTACCCGTGTGAAATATGAATTGCTGACGTATTAATTAAAATATATTAAAATATTTTTTCAATTAAAGTGTTTCACTTAGAGTTTTATAAAAGAAATATATAATAGCATATTTCATTCATTAGTTAGGATATATAATATATTAAAATCATTTTAAAAATTAAATAGAAATTTGTCAATTATTAAAAAAAATAGAAGATTTTGGGTTGTTGTGTTGAAACCTATGGAAGCGTCGAAACATGTTAGTCTTAGATGAAGATTTTGTGGAGCTTGAATATGTTCTTGAGGTAAGTTTGAGAATACAACAACAATACACTTGTACGAGGGAGTCTCCTAAGGGTAATACTATAAGTGTTTATTCAAGAAGTATGCAATTAATAAGTTAGAGGAGCCATTCTCTTGGATGTTACAAGTTGAACATTGATGGCGCACATAAACCAACTATAAATATGACCGCTTGTGGAGGAGTTATATATGATGGGAATGGGAAATAGATTGTCGAATTTTCTAGATTCATTGGTTCCTGTTCGAATTAAAAGTGAAACTTTAGGGTGTTGTTGAAGGCCTTCGGCTTGCCTAGTGGAATGGATAGAGAAGAGTTATTCTTGAATTGGATAACATTGACGTTGTTAATATGTTGACCAGCAGTGTAAGGTTGGGAGCATAATTTGGGTCGAGAAGCTCGTACGTTCATGGCGAAGAAATGGGAGGTGATTATACAACACGTCTACAGAGAAAGCAATAAGTTTATTGATGGTTTAGTTTTGATGGCTTGGGGTCAACCGTTGCAATGTTTCGTCTTTTACTTTCCACCTGGTACGGTTTTTTATTTACTATATGTTGATACTCATGGTTTTGTAACACCAAGAATGGTGTCTGCTTAATATTTGTTGCATTTTCCTTTCGATAAAAAAAAAATAGTAATTATTATTACTAAACGATGTTTTAATAAACTTTATTTATATGATATAATTTATAAGGTTTTTAATTAAATGAAGAAATTGAAAGTATTATTAGGTTCATATATTTGACAAACTAGGAATTGAAAGGTTGTAATAGTTAGAACATTTAATTAGCTAAAAATGAATTCATTTTAGCTTTTTATTAGCTAAAGATTTAGGTTTGGCCGTTCAACCCATTTGGTCTTCGTCGCATTCTTGCTTATCTTAATCTCTTCAATTAAATTTCGACTTTTGATTTTCTTTTACTTGATGTACATTCTAAAATGATTTTGTAATAAATTAATTAGTTACTGTATTCGAAAAAATTAATTAAACAAAAAAAAGTTTATAAAATAATCAGAAAAATTCAAAATGATATGTTGTGAAATAAAAATATGGGATAGTAATGATATGAAAGAAATTTAGAGAATCGTGTGCTTTATATTTTTTATTGTAAATCAATTAAAAACCTTAAAAATATAAATGTGAATTAAATAAAAAGAAATAATTAAAGGGTTGGAAATGATATTCAAATATATTAGTGATCTAAGTTTGGGAATTGAAGCATTAAATGCAAAAGTAAGGCAATTTTATTAAGTATGAAAACTATAACCTTCAATATATTCATGGAAATCTATAGCCAACGCCATTTCATTCTATGTCTCAATTCAAGTATAATTCATTTACTTCATTTTTTAGGTAGTTTTTGTAATACAAATGTTGGTTACTTGTGTATTCACTCCTTTCATTTTGTGTTTTCTCTTAATTCACTCATTCTTCTTTTCTTTTTCTTTTTTTGATAAAAACGACTTAGCGATCAAGTCAATTTTTTGCATCCTTCAAAATAAAATCATGAACTTCCATCGGATAGTCTTTATTGAAATCCATGTTACAAGCATTATCCTTAGCTAACTTGCATAACTGGTCTGCAACCTTATTACAAGATCTAGAAATCCAGTTAAAATTGAAAAAAACAAGAAAAGGCTCAGTTTGCTTGAATGAATGCCGCATGCTATGGCCCATCGCTGTCAAATCAAGGCTCCTTTTATTAAAACAATTAACCAAGCCTGCACAGTCAGTTTCCAACTCCACTTTATCCCAGCCTTTCATGCGCACAAAGCTGATGCTCTCCTCCAATTGCCTTCATTTCCGCCCAAACAGTAGTCATGTCTCTATTGATCTTCCCCATCCGGCCTCCAAGCACGAAACCATCCGAGTCCCTTGCCACCACCCCAAAGCAGACTTGTTTGTCCACAACCGCATCATCAAAGTTGATCTTTATCACGCCTGGCATTGGTCTCTTCCAGCCTTGTTCCCATCTCCTTTTCGGCAGCAACGGTGTCTCCGTCAGGTTAAAGATCCGAAACTCATGGCTCAAACACGAGGCCTTCTCCCAAGTAACTTTAGCAACTTCCTTAGTCCCTCGAAAAATTTTATTGTTCCTGCTATTCCAGATGTTCCATAGCACTGTGATGAAGTTGGCGACCACTGCTTTATCCAACACACGGGTCACCTCTTCGATCCAGTCAATACAACAAGAAAACTCTACCTCCAGCAGTCTATTATTAAAGCCACCGTACTCCAACACCTCCCTAGCCTTTGGGCAGTCTTTTATGGCATGGATGAGCGTTTCCCTCTCGTTCCCACACCTCGGGCACATAGCGTTGAAACCCCTACGAATTGTCGCAATCTTGTCATACGTAGGCAGGATCTCATAGCCCAACCTCCAGCAGAAAATGCGAATCTTAGGGAGGGTCTTCAGCTTCCATATCATCCTCCAAAAAATTCTGTGTGGCCCGAACCCAACTTGCCTAAGGATCAGCCAAGAGTAAGCCGACTTAACAGAGAAAAAGACATTCGGGTTGTGGAACCAAATGTGTTGGTCTGCATGGCTATTATGAATAATGGGAAGTTTGCAAATTTGGTCCCTTAGATTTTTACCATATATCTCTGAGACCCTGTTTACATTCCAACCATCTTTTTCCTCATTAAACAGATCCGACACCTTCGTTTCATGCACCCTACTCCTATCCAATTGGACAAAAGACCCCAACAAACCTTCGACACCTTAGTTGTCTTTCCAAATGTCAATGCTGCTGCCATTTCCAACACTCCAGCCAAAACCCTCATAAACATACAAGCCGCCTTTGCGATGCTCTGCCACGTAAAGGATGGTCTATCAACGTTCTTGGGACGGAAGACATTCCCATCAGGGAAGTATTTCACACATAGCACCTTGTAACAAAGGGTGTCCCTGTAATGGATGAGACGCCAAACTTGTCTTCCCAAAAGAGCCACATTGAACAGCCGAATGTCCTTGAAGCCAAGTCCCTCCATGCCTTTGGGGTGACACAAACGGTTCCACAGAGGCATATTCTATCCTCTATTATTCTTACCTCCTCTCCACAAAACTCGGCACATCTTTGAATGGATCTCTTCCACAACTCCTTTCGGCACCAAGAACATCGAGAAAGCGTAGGTAGCGATAGACTGCAGAATAGATTTGACAAACACCTCCTTGCCCCCGCTGAATAGGAGACGCTTTGACCAACTATTGATCCTGCTTGCCATGCGGTTCAGAATGCTCCTAAAGGCATTGGATTTATTTTTGCCAACCGGAATGGGAAGCCCAAGGTAGCCATCGAGGCTATCGACTACCTTCATATTAAGCAGCTCATTTGTAATTGCCCGTTGGGAAATGGGAGTGTTAGGGCTGAAACAAACCATAGACTTTCCAAAGTTGATTCTCTACCCGGATATCTTTTCAAACTTATCCAGAATCTGCTTACAAGCTTCCACCTCACTTCGATTGTTCCTGACAAATAGAAGAGCATCATTAGCAAAAAATAAATGCTTTATTCTAGGGCCATCCTTACTTGCACGGATGCCTCTAATCTTATGATTTTCTTGGGCACTAATCAGCATACGAGAAAGGGCGTTCATGCAAAACAGAAAAAGATATGGGGATAAGGGGTTCCCTTGGCGAAGGCCCCTCTACGGATTGATCACATCAGTGAGGCTCGTATTACACTTGACCCTATATTTGACCGTTCAAACACAATCCATGATTTTATTAACCCAATCACTTGAAAAGTTGAATTTCAACAGAACTCTTTTGAGGAAACGCCACTCCACCCGGTTGTAAGCCTTGCTCATATCGAGCTTGATCATACAACCATTGTCCGGGCCATTCTTGGAGCTTCGAAGATCGTGAACAAGCTCATGAGCTATTAGCACATTATCATAGATCATCCAGCCAGGCACAAACGCACTTTGAATCTGGCTAATACACACGGCTAGAACCTCTTTAAGACGGTTTTCCAACACTTTTGAGATGATTTTATAGACAACCCTGCACAAACTTATTGGATGAAAGTTAGTCATATCACAATGACTCTCAATTTTAGGGATCATAACAATTAAAGTTTCATTAATCTTAAAAACATCCTTGGTATCCCTCAACGTCTCGTGACAAAGCCTTAAGACATCCCCTCCCACCGTCTGCCAATATTCTTTAAAAAAAACTTCCAGGAAGCCCGTCAATCCCCGTGCCCTTTCTCGGTCCATTTGGTTGGAAGTAGCCAGGATCTCAGCATCTGTGAACTCTTTGCTAAGGTTCATGTTCATGCTTTCTGTAATGCAATTAGGAATGACCTGCAAATCAAAATCTTCGTTGGGCTCGATGGTAGACTTGAAGAGGTCGTTAAAATAACCCCAGGCCATTTTGCATATGTAACACCCTTAACCCGTATCCGTCGTTAGATTAGGGTCACAGGGTATTACCAGACGCAAGTACAAAAATCAAGCATACACACGAGTCATATTTGTGTATAAATACAAAGCATATAGCAAATTACATATTAAACACACATCCTTGCACATATTATGGATAAAGATCACACCTCTAAATTTATTCGAATCTATATTATGTATATACCATCATATTTCCCAACAAATAAACATGTCACAAAGTTATACAATATATATATATACATGCTTTATAAAACACATAGCCCAAAACATAAGCATATCATCTTAAAATGATGTCCGAATACTAACTTAGATTAAACACTTTGCTTCACCATTCTATGTATGCATGTACTCAACTTAATGTCCACAAGTAAGTTCGACGTTAACCACTCCCTATTATAATCACACATATATCATTAAATTTGACTACATCAGAATGAACCATTCAAGCATGATTACGAATTCACTTAGTCATTCATCTCATACTCTATTCGACTAATAAAATGCCATATAAGTTTTTACCCATTTCATGCACTACTTGAATACTTATTATATCCATATATAAACATGCTTATAATGTACTCATATGGTCAAACCAAATTACTCCATTTTATAACCTAATGCATACCAAAACATGGCAATTTATCACTAAAAGAATAACCGAATTATAACCAACAAGAACACCAACATGTCTTGTCCAAATATGCCATTCGAACAAATTCAACATGCACTCATTCCAACTTTCAAAACACAATTTGATACCTTTGAGATTACCTCATAAAAATCATATATATATATATATATATATATATGTATTTATGCTTATAAAGAGCTCACAAGGCAACCACACCTAAAATCCAAATATAAAGCATTGAAACCATTGACATTAAAAGTAAGCCATTTTCGCATGGCTAATATATACAAGATCCAAACTCAAAACATAGTCTAGCCTATACATGCCTTTAATTCAAAATCCAAACTCAAAAGTACTCAAAAGTAACATGGCAATTCATAGCTCGTAGCTTGATCTAAATCTATAAAACAGAACGATGAACACACAGAGTAAGCTAATTTAGCTTAGTAAGTCTTAAGCAATCATGATATAACAATTGAACATTCAAGCATTTTAAAACAATCAAGTAATAACATTGAATAAAATAGTTTAACTCGAAAGTCCTTCAAAACCGAATGCCTTTACCTCACTTAACATACCATTTATCACTTCCTTACCACTAGCATACAACTTACCAACTTAGCATCAAATTCAAAATATAAAACATCCTCTCTTTATGATCTATTCATAATACACATACATGTAACTCAATAAGTTCACATAAATATTCGAACAAGTAAAGGCCGTGTACATCTGAATTTCACCTCCATAATTACATAAACACATGTCCATTTAACCTCTCATATATCCAAGCATCTAATATTAATATTTCAAAGCTTAGTACTTAAATGATCTAATAATGCTGAATGCTAATGCTCATTTAGCTCAACCGTCATCACTATTTTACCTTTAAGCTTCAATTTATAATCTCATCATATAGTTCACATACAAATTAATAACTCTTTTCCAACTACTCATATTTTCGATACACATAATTCAATAGGATCACATATATATGTATATACAATAAGTATATACTTTACACTTAGTAATTTCACATAAAAGAAAATATATTCACATATATATCCATTTGACATTTCATACATTCGTATACATGGCATCAAAGTGATCCCATTATGTCACATAAACATAAGCATAAGGCTGAATATACAAGATCAATTAGTATCATTCGTGTCTGACAACTTAACACATATATATATATTTACCTTATTGATAAAATATAGAAGATCAATTTAATAACTCGTAGACACTTACCTGTATGGCCGATCATATATATATAACTTGTAATATCAACTTACTTCCTCGATGATTACATAGCTAGAAAAGTTTATGTCTTGAAACTTGAAACTTCATCACCGGTTTGAAAACCTGCTAGGCGTAAGCCTGAATTACTCACCGGCATTAAGCCTGCTAGACCGAGGTTTGAAATTGAATCACCGACATTTAGCCTGCTAGGCAATAAGCCTGATAAACTTAATAAGCCTGATAAACTTTCACCGGCACAAGGCCTGCTAGGCAATAAGCCTGATAAACTTTCACTGGCATAAGGCCTGCTAGGCAATAAGCCTGATAAACTTTCACCGGCACAAGGCCTACTAGGCAATAAGCCTGATAAACTTTCATATTATTGAGTCATCTTATTCACATCACATACTATCAATATCACATATAATTCAATATCACTTTCACATCTTACCAATATCACATATATCACATATAATTTAATATCACTTTCACATATTACCAATATCACATATATCACATATGATTCAATATCACTTTCACATATTACCAATATCACATATATCACATATAATTCATATCACTTTCACATAATGAACATAATTAAGTTTAACCACATTTCATTGCTTAAACACTATATCACATTCGGTTTTGGCCAAATTTCTAATCTACAAATTCAATTTTAACATGTACTCAAGGCTATAACCGATATTAACGGTAATAAATTGCTTAAAGACTTACCTCAGATATCGTCAGACAACAATAATCGGCTATTCGCTAACTTTCGCCTTTCCCCGATCCAAGTCCCTTTTTTTTTTGTTCTTGATCTAAACATATTCAATTTAAGCTCATTCAAACACATTTCATTTCAATTTAATCCAAAAACACCTAAATGGACAAATTACCATTTTGCCCCTATGTGTCACATTTTTGCAATTTAGTCCTATTTGCACAAAACACAAAATATGCAAAATCTCCCAACAATATAGCTAGGCCGAATCTTCCACATAGCCATATAAGTCCATACATTTCATTTGTTTTGCAATTTAACCCCTCAAAAATTTGTTTTCTCAATTTAGCCCTATTTAGCCAAATTCAACAAAAATTCAAGAGCAAAGTATGTTCATCAATTACATATCTATCATTTAACACATAAAACATCACAAAATTCATCATATCATCAATGGCATTTTACACAAACATCATCAATTCATGAAATTAAGACATGGGTTTTAAAGCTCTCGAAGCAACGATTACAAAAACGTAGAAATTATCGAAAAACTGAAGTCAAAAATTACCTTAATTAAGCCCAAAACCTAGCCGAAACCTTGCTAACTTCTTTTTTTCTTTTTCTTTTTGATATTCGACCAAATATAAGCATTATGGCTTTCTTTTTCAAGCTTTTGTTTTGTGTAATATAACATATATTATAATATTATTTAATAAACCATTACCAAATAAAATAGCCATTTATCGCACCAATGTGTCATCCACTACCTTTCAAAAAGGTCAATTTACAATAAAAGGCCTCCACATTAAAAAGCCACATCAATTTAGCCATTAATCAAATGATGGGTCACTTTTACGCTTTATGCGATTTAGTCCTTTTTATTTAATTAAGCATACAAATAGTCAAATTTCTTTTCACACACTTTAATTCACATATAATAAACACGAAAATAATATTTAAAATTTTTAGACTCGATTTGTGGTCCCAAAACCCACTATTCGATTAGGGTCAAATTCCTTCACCCTCATTCTTTTATAGCCTTGAAATTGTCAAGGTCCTAAATTCTCCCGAATATCCTTGACTTTTTGCAAAAGTTTTATCCTTCCTAGACCAAACACGAGTGATGATCTGGCCTCCTTCTCCTTCGCCCAACAAGTATCATATCTGAACCAGGGCTTAGACTCAGCACATCTCTCTCTCGGCTTGCTACCAATGGTGTTCATAAAGATTGTATCATGGTTAGACTTTGTCTGTCGAATGACCTTAGTATTAATGAAGGGCATCTTCTCAACCACGCCCTCCAAAACAATAAATCTACCGAGTCTCTCCTTCACCAAGCCAGACCATTCCCTATTATTGCTCCAAGTAAACCAACCCACTCTTATTTTAATATCAATCAAGGACAGCTCCTCCAGAAGCTCACTAAAGTCGTTCATCAAATTCATAGGCTTCCTTCTAACACCTTCCTTCTCAGCGTTATTGAGAACAGTGTTGAAGTCCCCCCAACAATCTAACCTTCTCTAACGTTACTTTTAATCATCCTCAGCATGTCTCACACCTGGTTTCTTAAGGTTGGTTCAGAATGGCCATAAAAGCCAATGAATCTGATGTCCGTCCCATCGTCCATCCTGACCAGGAAATCTACATGATACTTCGAATAGCTTTGAATCTTAACATTGTTCTTTTCCTTCCACATCAAGGCCAGCCCACCACTTTTACCTTCCGCACTAACAGCCAAACAACCTTCCATTCTGCACATAGAGCTAATACTGAGAGAGACAATTAGCATGGATTTTTGTTTCACATAAAAAAACAATATCAGGGGAATTCGCAACAAGGAGTTGCTTCAATTCACGAACTGTCGCAGGGTTCCCAACCCCCCGACAGTTCCAACAAAGGGTTTTCATAGTTCTTGGCGTGGCTAGTCGCCAGCCAGCGCCTTAAGAGGTGAGACACACTCCAGCAATCTTCTTTTCGCATGTTTTGCAGGACTCTCGTCTATATTATGACCATTCAATCCCCTTGATCTCTTTCTTTTGCTTTTAAAACGGCTCATTCCATTTCGCATTGTTTTGTAAGTTCTTCATTCGACTGGGGATGTTGACATAATTTCCTCCTCTCTTCCCTTATCTCTGCCTTTTTGGCATGATTGCCCGCTATCCTCCCTCGTGTCAGACCTACTTTCCTCTCTTTCCTTGATCGCTGTGGATTTCGTTGATATCACTTCCACACCATTTCGCCAATTTCCCCTACCTTGATCTGGGGTACTATCGTAGCCCTTAACCATCCACCATACTGGGAGTTTGACTCGTTAGCCTTTTCCCCGTCAGTCTCCTCCTGACAGTATTTTGAAGTGTGACCAATCACTCTACATGAATAGCAAAAATCTGGAAGTCTTTCATACTTCAAGGCACAGATAATTTCATCTCCTTCCTTATCCACAAGCTTCACTATTCTCCTCAGGGGTTTGGATATGTTAATCATCACTTTTATTCTGATGAACTCGGTCCATCCTCCATTTCTGTCCTTCCAATCAATTGCCACCAGTTAGCCAATGGCCGTACCCATATCTAAGGCAGTTTGGCGGTCCATAAGTTCCAGAGATATGTTGAAAATCCTTAACCAAAATGGGGACTTGTTGAAATCGTAGGAGTCGATAGCTTTTCCTTTTACAAATGGCAGCATTGAGAACAAACAATTGTCGAAGAGCCAGGGCATGAGGTTTAAGATTCTGCTTCTATCCTCCAGGCAGCCAAACTTGACGATAATCACATCATCGTTCAAAGCTACAAAATTCACCACCTCTTTAGTGAACCATAAAGATCTGAAAACCCTATACATCGCCTCCATGTTAAGCTTTCCTTCACCATTATTTTTCCCACGGCTCAGGATTCAAAACCTTGAGAGTTCCTATCATCTCTTGATCGGATAACCTGGATCGATTCCTCATCCGAAAATTTCAACCTTTCCATTAACATGTTGATATCGTCCGCCGCCGTATCTTTGTTATCAACCACTCGTTCCTCCATCGCGAACTCAAGCAGGGCAACCCTATAGAAACTCGAAGAAAAGCAGGACACAGAACCAAGAAACAAAGAAAGAAAAATTTTTTTCTACAGAAAAGCTAAGAAACCAAACTAAAACGAAAGAAAAACAGGCAAAGAAAATAGGCAGAAAAACTGAGAATGAAGCTAAGAAATTTAAAGGAAAGAAAACGAAAATCAAGGTAGAAAACACAATAGGAACTAAGAAAACTGACACTGCCCCCCTCCAGCCAAGAAAGCTTCGAGGGATCAAAAGACCAAACAGCAAAAAATAATAACACAAAAGAAATCAAAGGTGGGAAAAAAAAAAACAAAGCTCAAATTCATATCAAGCAAGAACCATAAGGCAACCTTCAGGACGTGCATGAAAACATAAAGATAATAACACAAAGGTCCTTAAAACCATGCAAAATACGTAAAAAATCAACACAATGGTTAAAACTCTGGCCACCGTGGGTCCCTTTAATAAACTTTTGGTTTTTCCAAGAAACACCATGCATATACGTACGTTGCAAAAGGAACAAAAAGAAATGAAAGAAAAAAACGAAAAGAAGAGAAAAGACTTAAAATAAACCCGAAAAGAAAACTTTACCATTCCCAATGTATATCTGACACCACGCCTGCAGCGTCACCGATCGACAAGACATATTGCGTCAGAACATCATTACCGAATGCCAAAGAGAAAGATGAACAGGAAAAACAAAATCAACAAGACGAAAACAGAATCGAAATACACCCAGAAACAATAAAATCAAAACAAAACAAAAGCAAAAAACGTCAGACACCAATAAACCCAATCCCACCGCAAACTGTCATTAATTCCAAAGAATAAGGCAGACACACGAAAGAAAAATCAAGACGCAAAATCGCCCAAATCTTGAATTAGAAAACTGCTGACTAAAACTTTGACCAAAACCATATTGACATACTTAATTCTATCGCTTTTCAATATTAACTATTGGGTTCAGCAAGTAGCAAGTCCCGTGGGGGAAATGACTGAAAAAATTATAAATTAGAAAAAAAAAGACTAAAATGAAATTGATAAACTTAATGTTACTATTTAAATAAAATTGATTCCTAAATTATATTATTATTATTAAAAGTGAATTCTACCTATTTTAGGGTAAGTTATATAGGTACTCAGTCAATTATTAAAAATTTTCATTATATGCACTCAAAATAAAAATAAAAAATAAGTTTACAATTTAAGCACTCACATTACATATTTCGGTCATTTTGGTCACTTTCGTTAAAATCACAAATGGCAAGTTGACATGGCAGTAAAAAAATTGGGATAATAATAGATTTAGCTCTCAACTTTTACATATTAAATCAATTTAGTCATTATTTTAAAAAGGAATCCTCAACATTTAGAAATATTCTCAATTTAATCCTAATTCTAAAAATTCAAACAAGTATATAAAATACATAAATATTTTAAAAATATAATAATATTAAATAAAAGAAAAGAAATCCTAAGCTCCATTTTGTTAAATTTCTCTACCCACTTGTATCAAAAGTTGTATCTCTGCCAGCTGAATTGACTCAACCCTATATATTTTCCTTCTTTTCTATGGTTTAGTTGATAAAGACTGACTTATGGCAAAAAATACATATTGTAAGATGGAAATATTTATACAATAATTTGATCATTTCGTTGTTTCACAATTTATACCATCATTTGATAATATTTACAATTGAATGCTATTTTCTTTTATTTGATTAACTATATATTCAAATTTTAAAGATGGAAAATACGGCATTTCATTCCTGAATTTCACCTACTTATTAGTAAACTATACAAGTCCTTTACAACTTAAAGTTTTTAATTTTGCAAAAAATATTGTATATATATTAGATTAAAAATTTATTTGGTTATATTAATAAATTCAATGGTCAAATTATTAAAATATTATTATAATCATTTAATAAAATTAGTACTATAGATAATTTATATTAGATATTAAAGTAGAAGAGGTACAAGCTTTAATAAATAATAATATTAAAGGAGTAAGAAGAAATCCACATCTTTTTTGCTTATTTTGATTGGTAAGGTCTTTTGAAAGTAAAACAATGATTTATCTTAATTATAAGAGAGAGTATTTTGTATTAATTACATTTATGTAAAAGTAAGCATGAGAAATTGTTAGAATAAACCCTTATGAATAATATGGTTTTGTAGGTACATTTACAATGAAGAGTGATTGTAAATATTCCTTCAAGCAGGTGGATTATTGATGTGAATTTTATGAATAAATCAATGAAATATGAGTGTTATTTTATAGATGTTTATATTTATGTTTATTATAGTGACTCACTCAAGTGATTTTTGGTTTGGTTGATAGATGGTTTGTAACTTCATTTTATTTCTTTGTAGCTATTATTTTTTTTGAACAAGTTTGATGTTTTATTTTTATCAATTCTTACTAAATTTTGTGATTAACGCGTCGTCATTTCTTGCGCATATATTTTTTTTGATCTTGAAGTCTAACCCATCTCAAAGATCTCAACTCACCCTATTGCGAGACTATGGGAGTATGAAATTTTTGTATTTGATTCCTAGTGACATATTCTACAGGGTCCTTAGTTTGTGTTTATATACATTAGTTCCATACCACTCTTGGCCTTGTATTTGGATGTGGCATTTGATTTTCATTGTTGTGGCATAGCTTGTTGGCTTGAACCATGAGTATTTATGACCTTAATTTTGATAGCAAGCATGCATTTTTTTTTCAAATTAACCGAATCCATTATAGCATTAACCATATTAATTGAACTTTTTAAATTCTTAACTGTTAATCGAATCGAATTTTTTTCAAAACAAATTAACCAAACCGAACTATTTCATTAATTCGATTAACTGAAATTTTTATGGTTTTTTTTTGTTAAAACAAGTATAAAACATGACAAAAATAAATTTGGTAATGTTCATTTAACCGAATTAATCAAAATTAACCAAATTGATAATATATAATATTAGTTTTTTAAAAGTTCAGTTAATTCAATTAATTACTCTATTTTGAACCAAATTAATCGACAACTGTACTTTCAAAAAGCCATTAATCAACTTTCGACTGAATTAGATCGATTAATTAAATTAGTTCAGTTCGATCTGTTAATTCGATTTTAATCAAAATTTAAACATCCCTACTAGCAAGAGGGTGGCGTTGCAACATTCCCTCTTCAATGTCGCAACCTCACCTTTACCATGTCATGACCTTGCCCAACCAACAAGTGACGTTGGGACATCAAGTGTTGCACGTCGCAACCTCGCGTGGCATTTAGCCCCACAAAAAGTTTCTGAATGATTTTAAAATGTATATAAAGCCTTCAATAATGATTTTATTTTATTTATATAATTTTATTAAATGGTTTTAAGTTTCAAGTTATTGTAAAACCCCTACCTTTTTAAACCCGAATGACCTCTATTTAAGTAAAAGAACTTTGTACACTTGTTTTTTTGACGTGGATACATCCTTATATGTATTTATTGCCCCAAAATGATTTCTAATTGTTTTTTAACCCTTCTAAACATTTTCAATTTGATTTAAATAAAAAAATATTTTTATAAAAGAAAAAAAATTGGTTGAAGCTTGAAAATGTTACTATAGTATCTCATATCCGCACTAATCGATAGGAGATGTAAGGAGTGTTACAATCAATCACTTGTTCAAAAGGTATATTGTTATTAGCCACCTATTTAAAGGAGGAGAAAAATTTTCCCTTTAAATTGTATGGCTTTGATGGATGTAAATAAAAGGTTTGGTGGGAGATTATGTAACACTCAACTCGTTCCTCAAGTATTATCACGAGGTTACATCCTATTATTGGGCCAGGGAGGTAAGTTAACCTTGATCAAATTAGTGCTATTGAGTGTAACTATCTATCAATTATCATATTTCAAAGCTCCACAAAATACTTGTGATAGAATGGATCTGAGGAATTTTTGGTGGGGGGATGAACCTAACTGGAGAAAGTTGCATTTTATCAACTAGAATAGAACATGTAAGCAATGAACAAAACACTATTGGCCAAACTTGCTTGGAGGGTTAATAATGGGAATAGTTGGCTCATTCAAGAAACTGTGGTCAAAAAATGTTGTACAAGGGAAAACTTCATTCAAATAGAAGGAAAATCCAGGGATTCTTGTGCATGAAAAGGCATTCGAGTTGGGAAGAAGTTACATGGCCTACATGTAATGGAGGAGTGGCACACAACCAGACAGGTAACAATGGGTCTCTTATGAATGTGAGCTCGCAGAATCTTACTAATCCAAACCCTTTGCTTGAGGGACCTTTTAAAGCGAGATGGATTCATACAAATAATGGTGTGTCCTCTGTGAAATCGGCCTACGTTCAAGCCCTCTAAATGAGCAAGTTCGAGTATCATACACACATAACCAGGACGTTCTGTGAAAGGTATGGAATTTTATTTGGTCCAGTAAACTCCCATATAAGGTGATTCTTTTCTTGTGGAAAATTCTTAATGAGGCCCTTCCTTGTAAGGTGACCATTAATAGAAGAATTAACACATCGGACGTGTCGAAACCATTTTCTTTGTTTGAAAAACGGGCTGACTTTAAAAGAAATACGGAGTCGCCACCAATCTTTTTTTGAAGTGTGATTGGGCCACTTTTGAAAACGTTTTGGTCTACGAATTTTAAGAAAACGAGTTCGGGAGTCGGTTACGCACGAGGAAGGATTAGCACCCTCGTAACGCCCAAAATTGGTACCTAATTGATCAACTAATGTCCTAATATCGAAAATTTGGAAGATTTTAAAATATGATTTATTTAAAAAAAACTTGAATAAAAATGAGCAATCAGACCCTCTTATCTCGAGGAAGTAAAATGTCACGCCCAGTGAGTTAGGGTACGACATTTCAAATCCCCCAAAATTGAGCTTGTCATTTGACTTTCAAAATTGATGAGTTCAAATTTAAGAAGGATACTCGGTTATTTTGTGTCTAATGAAAAATCGGAACCCAGTAAGTTAGGGCTCGATTTCTCAAAATACCAAACACGAAATATTGCCTTTAGTTTTTGAAATTTTTATCCCGAGATAACAAAACGTCTCATCCAGTGAGTTAGGACACGACGATTTCGAGTTCTCGAGAATAAGTTTTTTATTCAACTTTTAAAAGAAAGTAATAGGTCCTTTAGGTTCAAAAGAAATCGAAACCAGAAGTTAGGGTACGACTCCTCCGAACCTCGTAACACGTAGAGTTTGCTTATTTTTGAAACGAAAACTATAATGTATTGAATAAAATATGATATGATTTAAAAATAAAATGAAAAACGAGTTGCTATGCTTAGTTTATATAACCACAATACAATTGGTTGAACATGAATAACGATAATAAGGGTAGAAATGAAATACGATAAAAAATAAAATAAACAAACCAAATGAAATATACTAATAAACAAATAATAAAAGAATAATAATAATAATAATAATAGGTTTAAAAAATATCAATAATTAAAATGATAATAATAGTACTAGTAAAAATAAAATCATATTAATAAAAAGTGATAAATAGAAATATTAGTAATAATATAACGATAAACATAATAATAATAAGTATAGTATAATAATAATAATAATAATATATAAAATAATAGTGAGGAAAAAATAAGAAAAATAATAGTGGTAAAAAACATTAGTAATAGGGAAAGTAATAATAAAATGTAATATTAATAATAAATATAACTATAGTAAAGATTAAAGATAGTGTTAACAATAATAAGGTAATAATAATGATAATATCATATAACAAAAAAAATAATATTGAAAAGCATGTACATATGTAAAATAATAAACAAAAAAAAAAAAACAAAATAACAATGATGAAAATACAACAATAAGTGAATAAAATATTAAAACAAAAAACAAAAGTAATTTAGAGTTGTAAAAGGCTTGGGATTTAATTATAGACAAAACAAAACACGGGATGCCAATTATAAAATGCAAAGAAATAACAAATCATGAGCTGGGATCAAAATAAACGCGGGTATAAAGGAGAAGGGCTGATAGAGTAAATATCCCACTTAAAGCATGAATTCCAATCCTCCCACCAACATCATTTAATCTGCCGTTTAAACAACCAAAAAAAAAAAGTAAAAGTTGAATGGCATTCGCCATTTTTTAAAAAAAAAAACTCAAGTCCTTTTATTTTTATTCCTTTGCCAGATTCATTTTAACAAAACAAAAGACCCTTTCATTTCTCTTTGGCAGATCCATTCTAACACAAAAAAAAAAACCAAAATCCTTCATTTCTCATCTCTGCTTCAAAAGCAAAAAGAACGAACCCCCTTCTCATTGGTTTTCTCTCAGAGCCTTCAAGCTTGACCTTCCCTCTCCAATCATGGTAGTCAAATAGGTAAAACCCCATTTTCCTTATGTAAATGTATTCTTATATATACATAGTAAATAGAACGAAATAAAATACAAAAATATTTAAAAAAAGAAAACCGCAGGGGGAAAAAAGAAATAAAAATGAACCTTTGCTTCTTGATTCTGTGCTTGTTTTGCTTTTTATGTATATTCCCCCCAAAAAAAAAACTTCTACTGATTCTTTAGTATTCATAAAATGCTCTGTGTGTTTCTTGTGTAAGTCGTGTAAAAAAAGAGTCCCTATTATAGATTTCTATTTCGACTTTTATAGCCTCGTTTACAACTGAGTTATTCTATTTTACGGGTACATATTCAAGCACGTCTCTGACGTGGCGTGGTGGAGTAGCGCACGTCTCGGGGTGATGGCGTCCGGCACACGTTGCGGAAGGAAGGCCTTGCTGGCGGCAGCGCAAAACAAAGCTGTTAGGGTTTCTTTATTCTGTTTCATTTCTTTGGGCCATCGGGCCTCATTGTGTTTGGGCTGAAAATAATGGACTATTTTTTTATTTTGGGATTTTTAGTTTTCTGGTTTGGGCCCCGGGTTTTGAAATTGGGCCTTACAGCTGCCCTCTTTGTTCATTTTCGTGTAACAAGAATAGAGTAAAAATTTAAAAGGGCCAATTTTGTCCCATCTTGTTGAATCTCGACTTCTTGATACTTCCTTTCTTCAGGTAGCTTTATTCCATCCACTACATTTCCAGGGGTATAGGAATTTTGTTTCGATCTGCTCCACTTCTGCTCAGTGGAGATAAGATCTGCTATCTTTAGCCTGCTCCACTCCTGCTCAGTGGAGATAAGGCTATAAACTTCAGTCTGCTCTATTACCGATACATGGAGATAAGACTTGCTGCTTTCGATCTACTCCACTCCTACTCAGTGGAGATAAGATTTGTAGTTTTTAGCCTGTTACCCTACTGCTTTGGGGATTAGGTGGAGGTTTGAATCTGCTCCATTGCCGATACATGAAAATAAGATTCGTCATCGTCGATCCGATCCACTCCTGCTCAGTGGAGATAAGGCTCCAATCTTCCGATCTGCTCTACTCACCTTTCAAGAGGGATAAGATATCTTGTCTTTGATCCGCTCCTCACCTCGCCATGGAGATAAGATCTATTATCTTTAGCTTTGCTCCACTCCTTTCGGTGGAGATAAGGCTATGATCTTCATCGCTCCATTGTCAAACATGGAGATAAGACTTGTCAGATTCGATCTACTCCACTCCTACTCAGTGAAGATAAGATCTGCTTTCTTTCAGCCTGCTCTACTCCTACTCAGTGGAGATAAGGCTATGATCTTCAGTCTGCTCCATTGTCGATACATGGAGATAAGACTTGTTGTATTCGATCTGCTCCACTCCTGCTTAGTGAAGATAAGATCTGCTTTCTTTCAGCCTGCTCCACTTCTGCTCAGTGGAGATAAGACTATGATCTTCAGTCTGCTCCATTGTCGATACATGGAGATAAGACTTGTTGTATTCAATCTGCTCCACTCCTGCTCAGTGAAGATAAGATCTACTTTCTTTCAGCCTGCTCCACTCCTGATCAGTGGAGATAACGCTATGATCTTCGGTCTGTTCCATTACCGATACATGGAGATAAGACTTGTTGTATTCGATCTGCTCCACTCTGCCGAATGAAGATAAGATCGCTTTCTTTCACCGCTTCACTCCTCGCCGAAGATAAGGTCATGATCTTCGATCGCTCCATTGACGATACATGGAGATAAGACTTGTTGTATTTGATCTGCTCCACTCCTGCTCAGTGAAGATAAGATCTGCTTTCTTTTAGCCTGCTCCACTCCTGCTCAGTGAAGATAAGGCTGTGATCTTCAGTCTGCCCCATTGTCGATACATGGAGATAAGACTTGTTGTATTCGATCTGCTCCACTCCTGCTCAGTAAAGATAAGATCTGCTTCCTTCTGTAACTTCTGCTTCCTTCTGTAACTCCCATCAATCTTGCTACATTGTCTTCTAGGGAACTTACCTGTAGAATTGATTTCATGGAGTCAATGCTTATGCCAAATGATTAGGATTTCATGAAAAATACTCCTAACCATATGTATTATGAATGTTATGAATGGATCCAAAATGTCATGAGAATGATCCATTTTTAACACTTAGGCTTTCATTGCTTGGTGTTTATGAGGGTGATCCCTGACGTACGTCTTCTTTATTCAACTGATACTTCTAACAGAGAATCTGAAGATATTGTCCCTGCCTAGACCTTTATCTTAAGTGCTCCGAGCCCTTTAAACCTGGTGAGTTCTAAATAATTGTCCTGTTTCAGATTCTTGCATGGTTTAGAAACTTTCAGAGTAATACGCGAAACTTCTTTTGTGAAAGTATTATTAGTTCAGTAATCATAACTTCAATATAAAATGCTTGGAAAAAGATTATAGAGATGGATGAAACTGAAATTTATTCGGGATGAAACCCGTGAAGAATGGATTGAACAAGGAAAACAAATTCCACTAAGGTACAAAATGGGTTAGAATGGCATTGATGCCCCAGATATCACAGCCTGAGCTCCTCTGTACAGCATAGGGTACCTGAACCAGCAGATTCCTCGATCTTCATCCATTATAGGCTCATACAGACCGAGTTCAGTTCAGGGGAATACATTTCCCTATGGCTGCACGGAGGTGAAAACCTCATGAAGACATAGGCACGGATGTATCCCGAAAGTGATCCACTCTCCTGCACGGAGGTGAAAACGAAGGAGTAGCTTCTCACTCTCACTTAAAGGTGTGACCACTACAGTCATGCAATATGATGCAAATGTATCCTAGATACTTAAATTGTAACAAACATATGCGATGGAAAAAAAAGTTAAAATCATATTTTAATTTTCAATAAAAGGACACTAATCAATCAATTCTACGGCTTGACTCTCTTATGGTCCCTAGTGGAGTCGCCAAGCTGTCGAAACCATTTTTTTTGTTTGAAAAATGGGCTGACTTTAAAAAGAAATATGGAGTCGCCACCAATCCTTTTTTGAAGTGTGATTGGGCCACTTTTGAAAACGTTTTGGTCTACGAATTTTAAGAAAATGGGTTCGGGAGTCGGTTACGCACAAGGAAGGATTAGCACCCTCGTAACGCCTAAAATTGGTACCTAATTGATCAACTAATGTCCTAAGATCGAAAATTTGGAAGATTTTAAAATATGGTTTATTTTAAAAAAAAAAAACTTGAATAAAAATGAGCAACCAGACCTTCTTATCTCGAGGAAGTAAAATGTCATGCCTAGTGAGTTAGGATACGACATTTCAAATCCCTCAAAATTGAGCTTGTCCTTTGACTTTCAAAATTGATGAGTTCAAATTTAAGAAGAATACTTGGTTATTTGGTGTCTAATGAAAAATCAAAACCCAGAAAATTAGGGCTCGATTTCCCAAAATACCAAACACGGAATATTGCCTTTAGTTTTTGAAATCATTATCCTGAGATAACAAAACGTCCCATCCAGTGTGTTAGGACACGACGATTTCAAATTCTCGAGAATAAGTTTTTTTTATTCAACTTTTTAAAAAGAAAGTAATAGGTCCTTTAGGTTCGAAAAGAGAAATCGAAACCCAGTAAGTTAGGGCATGACTCCCTCCGAACCTTAGAACACAGAGAGTTTGCTTATTTTTTAAACGAAAACTATAATGTATTGAATAAAATATGATATGATTTAAAAATAAAATGAAAAACAAGTTGCTATGCTAGTTTATATAACTACATTATAGTGGTCGAACATGAATAACGATAATAAGGGTAGAAATGAAATACGATAAAATAAAATAAAATAAACAAACCAAATGAAATATACTAATAAAAAATAATAAAAAGAATAATAATAATAATAATAATAATAATAGGTTTAAAAAATATCAATAATTAAAATGATAATAATAGTACTAGTAAAAATAAAATAGTATTAATAAAACAATAAAAGTGATAAATAGAAATATTAGTAATAATATAACGATAAACATAATAATAATAAGAATAGTATAATAATAATAATAATAATATATGTAAAATAATAGTGAGGAAAAAATAAGAAAAATAATAGTGGTAAAAAACATTAGTAATAGGTGAAAGTAATAATAAAATGCAATATTAATAATAAATATAACTATAGTAAAGATTAAAGATAGTGTTAACAATAATAAGGGTAATAATAATGATAATATCATATAACAAAAAAAAACAATATTGAAAAGCATGTACATATGTAAAATAATAAACAAAAAAAAATAAAATAACAATGATGAAAATACAACAATGAGTGAATAAAATATTAAAACAAAAAACAAAAGTAATTTAGAGTTGTAAAAGGCTTGGGATTTAATTATAGACAAAACAAAACACGGGATGCTAATTATAAAATGCAAAAAATAACAAATCATGAGCTGGGATCAAAATAAACGTGGGTATAAAGAAGAAGGACTGATAGAGCAAATATCCTACTTAAAGCATGAATTCCAATCCTCCTCACCAACATCATTTAATTTGCCGTTTAAAAAATCAAAAAAGTAAAAGCTGAATGACATTCTGCCATTTTTTTAAAAACTCAAGTACTTTTATTTTTATTCCTTTGCCAGATTCATTTTAACAAAACAAAAGACCATTTCATTTCTCTTTGGCAGATCCATTCTAACACAAAAAAAAAAAAAACCAAAATCCTTCATTTCTCATCTCTGTTTCAAAAGCAAAAAGAACAGAACCCCCCTTCTCTTTGGTTTTCTCTCCAAGCCTTCAAGCTCCGACCTTCCCTCTCCGGTTGCCGGCCATCGAAATAGGTAAAACCCCCATTTTCCTTATGTAAATGCATTCTTATATTCATAGTAAATAGAACGAAATAAAATATGAAAATATTTAAAAAAAAAAAAAAAAAAAGAAAAGCCGCAGGGGAAAAAAAGAAATAAAAATGAACCTTTGCTTCTTGATTCTGTGCTTGTTTTGCTTTTTATGTATATCCCCCCCCCCCCAAAAAAAAAAAACCTCTACTGATTCTTTAGTATTCGTAAAATGCTCTGTGTGTTTCTTGTGTAAGTCGTGTAAAAAAAAGTCCCTATTACAGATTTCTATTTCGGCTTTTATAGTCTCTTTTACAACTGAGTTATTCTATTTTGCGGGTACATGTTCGAAACGCTCTAACGTGGCTCTAACGTGCGCGTGGTGGATGGCGTCCGACGCTATGGAAGGAAGGCCCTACTGGCGGCGGCACAAAACAAAGCTGTTAGGGTTTCTTTGTTCTGTTTCATTTCTTTGGGCCATAGGGCCTCGTTGTGTTTGGGCTGAAAATAATGGACTGTTTTTTCATTTTGGAATTTTTAGTTTTCTGAGTTGGGTCCCGGGTTTTGAAATTGGGAAGGACGCTTTGTGTGTCCTATGTCAAGGAGAATGGAAGGACGAAAAGCACCTATTTGGGGAATGCTCTTTTGCTAGAGCAGTTTGGTTTGGATCAAAATATTGTCTTCACACCTTGGACTTTAATTTGCAATCGATCAAGGAATGGTTAATCCAAACCATAGAACTGGCTAGGTTGGGAAAGATGTCATGGAGGAAAAATTTGTCGATGTGACAATTTTTCTTTGAAAGATATGGACTCACAGGAATAAAATCATGTATGAGGACATCAAACCAAACCCGATTGCAATTATTAACAAGGCAGAGGAGTACATCCAGCAAATCAGATAAGCATTCAGAATAAATGAAAGTAAATCTGCACAGATTGAGAGCATCGAGGTAAGTGTAGAGCTCCAGCAAATCAACAGACTGTATCACATTTCAACTGATTGGTATAGTAGAAACGATAACATTGCATGGGTTTTGCATATCAAAAACTCAGGTTGGAGGACTGAATCAATTTTTGAAGGCAACTTCAGCCATGAAAATAGCACTACGGGGAAATCGATGCTTTTTAAGATTGGTACTAGTTGTGGTATGGCAATCTAACATCTGTGTGTGTAGTATAGGAATTAAGGATAGGTTAATCGAGAACATTATCAGAAAGGAAACTATATCAGTGCACTGGGAACGGAAACCAATCCTTGACGACATTCACATCCTGAGTAAGTTGATTAAGGTCGACTTAAAGTAAGAGGTTTGTGACGCTACTCTCAAATGAGTTGGAAGAAAAGCTAATGAGAGGCTAAGGACTATATAAATATTTATTTGTGCTTTCACCTTGGTTTGGTCCTGTTTGTACTTTGATTTACTATAAAAAAACTGGTTTGTTTTAATGGCATCTAAGCATAAGTATAAAATATAATTTGAAGGGTAAAATGCTATACTAATCTTTTTCTTTATTTTTCACAATTTTATAGGTTAAAATAAATATTTTTTTTAATTTTAAAAGATTCACCTTTTTAGAATAAAGATGTTTACCTTTTTTTAAAGTTAAAGATTTTCAAAAGAAATTTCACCTGGCAAACCATTTTTAGATGTATGTCATATTAGTCATAATTTTATAAATAAAGTATTATAAATTTATAATTTATTTTGTGTAAAATTTGACCTACATGTGCGTGAGAGTAATGTTCTTTTTTTTTATATAGTTTATTATCATGATTGAATTTAGAAAATAATATATTTGTTCATGTAAAATTTAATGATAATTTTAAAGAAAAATTTATTTATTCGTGTCGTATCATGTTTTATTTTTTCCATGTGTAAACTAGTAAAAGTGTATATTACTTTTCCATGTTAATAGTTGGTTCTATATAAAATTTGACATGTATATATTTATGTCATATTTATTTTATTTTTCATAACTTGAAATTTTATATTTTCAATTTATTGCTTAACAATAATAGTTTTGTCACAATAATTTAATATTTTTTCATTAATAATTTAATACCTTTAACTCTATATATTTATTAAGAATTAAATTATCATGTCTCAAACAATATTTTATTTTTATAATTTGTACACATTTTTATTTTAATATCAACAATATCTTATCTCTATGTATATTATTATTAATTAGTTCTGAACATCTGTGTTATAAATTCATAATTTCCATCCGATAGAATTTTTAATCATATTTAAACTTTTAAACAAATTTACACAACATAGACATATTCTACTTTATTTATTTTATAATATAACTGAGGTCAATGAGTCAAAACTTACCATGAGTAATTACATAGATGGGTCTCTAAGTTCCAACATTTTTGGGATTTAGTCCAATTGATTTAATTTGTTGACTTTAATCTATAATCCTCAAACAATCTATGCTACGATAATTTGATCTTTATGAATCCTCAGTGCTCACATATAATCCAAGTATAAAAACCTAAAAAGTTAAACAGGTTTGGTCCCTGATTGGTTGTTGCCAATTTACCAGCTTGTGGGTTAAATTGATAGAGGAAATCATGAATCGAATCGACCATTGAGCTTCGAATTCTGCATCAAAACTTGAGCCCACAGTTGGAATAGACAAATTTACTTGGATTTTATGATCTAAAAACTAACCATCCTCATCCTGCATTACCCCAACATGTAGACATTCATATCTAGTGTGTTTGGTTAAAAAAGAGTAACCTTTCCTAAAATTGATCCTCACATTTTAAACCAGTAATATCAGATATAGATGATAATCTCTACAACACTTTTTCTTCGAATAATCTCACAAAATCTGAAATTCCAGACCATTTCCTCTTTATATATATATATAACACAAAAACTGAGCAAATAAGAAACAAAATTTACTACCATTTAACGGAGAACACATTGCAAGTTCCAATTAACTCTTTATTTGAAACTTCTGATTTTATTCTCTTCTCATAATAAAACTACCAAATCCTCTAAAACAAATAATTCGTAATATCATACAAAAAGCTACCATTATTAAGTTTATCGTAAAAATCAAAATGTAATAATCATAATTTTATAGAGAACTTGGGACTAAAAAAATCCAAAGAACTAAACTTGTTAAAAGGAAAAACAAAATCTCTAACAATAACAATTTAATAAATTATAATCTAACCTTCTCGATTCACTAATCAATCTTACATTTAAGTCAATCCTACCACAGTTCACAATCACTTTCTGAAAGAGTTCACACATTCAAAGCTTGGTGTTTGTTAACTATTGAGGATGCAAAATCAGAAAAGCACAGTTTAAACTCCGAATGAAAGCTCATACTATTGAAAGGGGAACGGTTAATGGTTACAGCTCTCCCAATCAAAGATTTAGCAGAATCCATCGAATCAAACCACTAATTCAACACAGATCACTATATTGACAAGTTCAAAGATGATTTTGGCATTAACAAGGTTTTCTTTTTACTCAACACCAAGGTTCAATTTATTCCAAAAAAAGAAAACATTAACACAGTCTTTATTTTGCCAAACAAAGTGCTTACCTAAACCCAGAAAGGCCCAGACCAAATAAAAACTTACCAAGCCAGCAAATCAGTCGATTTGAAGCTGAATCACATCCTTTCCTCCTCACCGTTCTTCACCTCAGCTTTCCCGAAAAATCCGCCAATAAATGACGAACCCCATAACACAGATGATAGGAAACGGCCAATGCAGCAATTGAGACGGTAACTGGGGCAAGCTTTGCTGAATAAAAGAAGAATTGGTAGAAATTCGAATAGGTGAAGCAAATTGAACCCATTTTCAGAGAAAGAAGATAAGAGAACAAAAGTGCAGTAGTTAGGAAAACGCCGGAGATCCTATTGGTAATTGAAAGAGTCGCAGAAAGTTGTGGCTTATAAATAGGAAGATGAGGAGATAACGGCCGAAGGTTTGATTCTTTGGCCTCGCTCCCAAGCCCTGGAATGTCACGGGATGTGGAGAGAAATCGATTCCCCTTGATTTGATCCATCATGTTCAGGCTCCTTGTTGGAGACAAAGGATCAAACACATCTGCAGGAATTTTTTTTCTTGAGGGGGCAAAATGACAATTATAATTTTATAATTTCCGTAAGGACTAAACTGAAAATATACCTTTTTTGGCCCCCTGGCGCCGCCCCTGCAGATCTGCAGCATAAAAACCGGAAGGGCCAAAATCAGCATCAATTTTAGATAATCAAAAATTAAAAAGAAGCGAAAGAAGTCGAAATGAAAAACAGATGAGTGGAGAAGTACCTGAGAAGAAACCGTCAGCACGACGGCGATCATCGTGGTCATCAGGCGTGGCGGCGTTGGTGTTAAAGAGTCTGGAGGTGGATGGAGCGATGGCGACGCGTAAGGAGCTAGGGAGGATGTTGGATGAGACGAGCCTCTTAAGAGCTAGAGAAGAAGCCATTGCTAAATAGAAGAGTCTCAGAATTGCTTAGCCAGCAAAAAGGAATTACGGAATGAAACGGTGGGGTTATATAATAGAAGGGGGAAGCTGCTCTGCAAGAAAACGTAAATAGATATTATTGGGCTTAGGCCTATTTAGGTTCGGTTTTAGGGTTTAAGCCTATTTGGATTCGGCGTTGACATGATATACAAATTTTGGATCAATTATGTGGCAATCTAACAATTCCATAATTTATTTCAAATATTCTTTATTTCCTAAAGTAGCCTTTGGAAATCTTTGTACCAATAACTTTAGAAACCAATTATGTAGTAGTTCTTTACCTCATCCTTTAACAATCCATTCATGGGAATAGAGCATATTTTATGATCAATCGTATACTTCTTTAAAGAACACCTAACACCTAAATGCAATCATTGTTTGTTGTTACTTTGTTGGTCACTAAATTATTCACAAGGTTTCATTTAAGTCATTGGGCTATTAAAATCGATCCTATATGGCTTTTTTTATTCGCACTATCTGTATCAACCGAAAGCTCTTTTTCGCTTTCTCTTCTACCGTTGAGTTTTTTTTTTCATGAAATAACTTTGCACGTCGTAAATCTATGTTAAGTATGACTCCTATTTCAGTCAAATTTGAGAAGTAATCTTCTAGTTAAACTCTGTTTATTTCTTTCAATCAAACACTAATTAGTTTAGATTATTTTATTATTATTTGACCTATGAATTTAGCCTATAAATAGGCTCTTTTACAACTTTAGAAGACACACACATTAGATATTAGAACTCATAACACATTTATAGAATTTTTGTGTTTACGTTTTGAGAGTTCTTTGTTTTCTGGTTTTCAAGGTTTAGTTTTTATCTCAATCTTTTGTACTCTTCGTTCTTTTGCCATTATACTAAAATTATCTTTGCCCGTGATTTTTTATCCTCTTTGGAGAAGTTTTTTCACGTTAAATTTGTGTGTTTAATTTCTCAATTTATTCTGCTATTTTTCTTGTTGCTTAATCGGGTTTATCCTAACAAGTGGTATCAGAGCTAGTTCAATTTTCATAGATCTGCCCATTCAGATATAGCAGCAACAAGGTTTAAAATTGAGAAGTTTGATGGTGAGACAAATTTTAATCTGTGGCAAGTTTGGATGATGGCAATTCTAGTTCAATCCGGTTTGAAAAGGGTTGTTACCGGGAAAAAGCATGAGAATCTAAATAAAACAGAATGGGAAGAGCTTGATGAAAAGGCTTTGTCTACAATCCAGTTGTGCCTTGCAAATACGGTATTGCAGGAAGTATTGATGGAGAAGACCTCATCTGCCTTGTGGAGAAGGTTAGAAACTATTTATGCGACTAAGTCTCTGGCTAATCGTTTAGTGTTGAAACAACGTCTATTTTCGTTTCGCATGAACGAATGTGAGCTTCTTAGAGATCACATCAGTCAATTCATTACTCTTTTAAATGATTTAAAAAATGTTGAGGTTCATATTAACGATGAAGATCAGGCCATGCTATTATTGTGCTCTTTACTCCCTTCATACAAGTCTTTTAGGGAGACCCTGATTTATGGTAGAGACAAACTCTTGTTCGAATATGTGAAGGGTCATTTGTTGAGTAGAGACAAACTCAACAATGAGATTCATTTGGATAGCAAGGCGGATAGGCAAACTTCCGTTTTGATAGCATCAAAGAAACGAGACAAAAGGTGTCGCTATTGTAAAAAGTTAGGTCATGTCAAAGCAGATTGTTATAAACTGCAAAATAAAAGAGCTACTGATAGTAACGAGAAAGATGTAGCTGGTGTTAATTTGGTCGATGAAAGCGGTGATGATTTCTTGTTAGTGTGAACGAGCGATAACTCCAAGCTCACGTCCGAGTGGATCCTAGATTCGGATGTTCTTTCCACATGTGTCCCAATAGAGAATGGTTCTTCACATACAGTTCGGTTGAAGGTGGAGTTGTGTGTATGGGAAACGATTCATCTTGTAAGGTAATTGGTATTTGTACTGTTAAAATTAGGATACACGAAGGGACGATTAGGATACTCTCAGATGTCAGGTATGTACCTGATTTACCAAAGAATCTCATCTCTTTGAGTATTTTAGACTTGAAAGGATACAGAATCAACATCGATTCGAGCGACATTAAAGTATCTCGTGAAGCTCTCTTTTTGTTAAAAGGTAAAAGAACTTGCAGTCTTTATATTCTGAAAGTATCTATAGTGACCGGTGAATTGAGACGCATCTCGTCTGCTTCTGAGTCAAGTCAACTCATTTAAAGCAGAGGCAACTTGGTCATAGGAGGGAAATAGGTATGACCGTTTCGTTGAAGAGAGGTTCTCTTTTGGATGCAGTTTTTGAAAAGTTAGGGCATTGTGTTCGTGAAAATCAAACACAGGTTAGTTTTGATTTGGCGGTACAAGTCGAAGGCTAGAAGTCTTCCGGTTCTAAGCATGATTCGACTCAGTTAATTCCCTGCATGGTTCAAGATAGGCTCGTGGCGGGTTTTGGAAAGGATGGCATTGTGGAAATATGAGTCAAGGTGGAGATTTGTTAAGTATGACTCTTATTTCAGTCAAATTTGAGAAGTAATCTTCTAGTTAAACTATGTTTATTTGTTTCAATCAAACACTGATTAGTTAAGATTATTTTATTATTATTTAACCTATGAATTTAGCCTATAAATAGGCTCTTTTACAACCTTAGAAGACACACCCATTATATATTAGAACTCATAATACATTTATAAAATTTTTGTGTTTACGTTTTGAGGGTTCTTTGTTTTCGGGTTTTCGGGGTTTTATTTTTATCTCCATCTTTTGTACTCTTCGTTCTTTTTCCATTATAGTAAAATTATCTTTGTCCGTGGTTTTTTATCCTCTTTGGAGGAGTTTTTCCACGTTAAATTTGTGTGCTCAATTTTTCAATTTATTCCGCTATTTTTCTTGTTGCTTAATCGGGTCGATCCTAACAATCTACAAATCAAAATTCAAACAGTTTTTTCTTCGATCTCCTACACTGATCGCCAGATAGACTTGGATCTAAGTTATGTTCTTCTACTCGTCGATGGGTACAGATCTACCATCTCGATCATCGAATCGTCGCTTGGAGCTCTATGGCAGAACTTTTAAAAAAAAAAAACTTAATAGTCTAGTGACTTAAATAAAATACTTTGAATAGTTTAGTGACTTAAATGAAAACTTTAGAATAGTTTAATGATCAAATTATAACCTTTTTTTTTAATTAAGTAACCAAAAAAAAACTTACTTATAATTTAATGACAAATGATATGATTTACCCTAATTTTTTCTTAGCAAAATTGTTACATAAGTTTAATGAGTTTATGGAAATGTAAATATATAGGAAAATGGCAACTCATGCATTTTCATCATATTTGATTCATTAATCTATACACCAATTGTATGACTATTTATATATTTTATAGAGGGTTGATTAATATGGAGTATGTCTCACAATTCAGCATAAACGGTGTGTGACATCGTAACAAAGAAGAGCTCTTCGTTCCGACGACGTGATCATACTTCATCACGATGAAAAGAAAGCCACGTCGCAACGTGGCGGTGTGTTCCTCAATTTTCTAGGCTTTACTTCTTTCAGTTAAATACTATTTTAGTTTCCCACTTAAACAATGATTAGTGTAGATTATTTTAATATTATTTGACCTGTGAATTTAGAATATAAATAGGCCTTCTACAACTCTAGAAAGAATAAACTCATATAACACATTTAGGTATTAGCTTTTACAAGATTTCAGTGAATTTTGCGTTTAAGTTTCAAGTGTTCTTATTTTTGGGCTTTAGGGTTTAGTTTTTATCTCTATCTTTATACTTTTCGCATTTACAGATTTAGTGAAATTATCTTTGCATGTGATTTTTTATCCTCTTCAAAAAGATTTTCCACATAAAATATTTATATTCGATCTCTTCAATTTCTTAATTAATTTAATTATTCTTCGTTGCTTAATCTGATTTATCTAAACAATTAAACTTATCATATTTTTATCAACTAAAAACATAACAGATGTTGAATTTGGAATTTCAGGTCATTTTCAAAATCAGTTTAGTGCAATGGAATCAACCAGATTTGACGGCTTTAACATCCTCCAACAGAATCTAAAATGTCAATTTAATTCCTTTTATCTTTGATTTTAAATGGAACAGTGGTAATTTTGACCCTCTTCAAAAAATTTAAAATTTAACTTAAATCATTTTAATACAAATATTTTTAGCTTTATCCTCTCTTTTTGTTTTATCTCGGCCCACTCACATAACTCTGAGCTTCGCCCCAGTGAACCTTGATTCAATGTGGCTTGCACACGAAACTTAGTCATACAAACAGACTCTCTACTGAATATCTATGTTGATAGGACTCTTCATATTTGATTGTAGTTCCTGCCTTTGATGACTATATTCCACACACATCCAAATATAGATTTGACAATATCAACCCTCCGAACACTTGAAAGAACTACTTCCAAGGAAGAAACATTAATAAAGCTTTGAAAAATAGTTTCAATAATGAATGTCTTTTACTAGCTAACCTCCATAAGTTTGATTGCATACAACACTTAGCTGCTAATAAGTTTTACTATAATTGGAGGCTTCATTTACATCAACTGTGCTTATTTGTAAACTTTTTTATATGTTTCCCTGACATTATTATTATTAGTGGTGGTGGTGATGTTATCTCAGCTTCCGTTGTAAATTTGTAATATACTGTAACCCTATTTACAGTTGGAGGTTGACAAAGTCTTTATAGGGAATCAATGAAACTCGTCATCATTATAGCAAGACTCTACTCCTATGACGTACAAGCCAAACATAGAGGGCCAACCCTCGTAGGCCACCAGTCGGCGAATAATGATAAACAACATAGAAGTGGAATCGAATAATCAAAGATATCTCTAAGTTATGTAAATTTGAGAAAATGTGGAACCCAATAATAAAAGTGGTCGACAATGATTTTACATATAATATTATTATTATAGAAATAATGAAATAAAAGGAAGATCTTGACTAAATCTATTGAGAAATGTAGATATGGAATAAATTGATCAAAATAGAAAGACACAATTCAAGTACAATTAAATTCGTGGAGTTTTTGGACCAGTAGTCTAAATATCTAAAGGTATAAAGCTAGTGAGGGTGCAATTGAAATAGTTTTGCAAAAACGGAATAAAAATATAAAGCTTTTCGCTAAGTCCTGGCATTAATTATAAAAAGATATAATATTCTTTTGTGATGGATGCAATAACATTTAAATATATTATTAAATTGACAATTCACAAAAGATTTAACTTGCATTTAATGGTTATTGTTACAACCTTTTATGAATAACTATATAGTAAAGTTTATATTAAAATCCTTGAAGGATTTAGGGTGCTAAAAGCATATTAAATGAATTAAAATAATTTGAACATATGTGGTAAATTTGACTTAGTGAATAGTAGTTGAAGGAGGATTATAAAATGATCAAAATACATATTTATGTTTTATAAAAGAATCATGATTAAAGTTTGTTATGATTATTAGTAAACATATTCAAATAATCATTTGAAAAACTAGTATGCAAGATTAAATACGTAGAATATGAGAAAATATGTTATGTTTTCATGATGGGGAGTAAATACGTGTTGCACTCTTTTTCCATTACTCGAAGTTTTGTCTCATTCGGTTTTCCTAGTAAGGTTTTTAATGAGGCAGCATATTATGCATATTATAGATTATGTACTCTTTTCCTCCATTTGATTTTTTTCCCACGTGTTTTTCCTAATAAAGTTTTAACTAAGCACATTATCTACCAATGGGGATTGTTATAAATATCTTATTAAGTGGATGTCCATCACGATCAAGATAAAGTTCTAATGTACTTTAAATTCTAATAGTTATTAGCATTAGATCTCTATTCTTTTATATTTCTTATGTCTTTAAATAAAGACTCTAATGAAGCATTGTAATCATCTTTTTTATCAATAAAATACATCCCCTATTGCTCTCATATTTTCTTTATTTTTTATTCTCTCAATCTCTCTTCATTTTAAAACAAATTTGTGTTCTCCTATTAGAAATGGACAAATATGATGTGGAATCACAGTTTCATACAATCTTTCCTAAAAAAAATCGTCTTTTGAAAATAAATTTAAAATTTTAATTCTTTATATAATTGGATTTATTAAATTCAAATCCATATCCAAAATTTAGATTTGGGTGGCAGATAGTGTATGGCCTTAGCAATGTGATGGAAGTAAACACTGTTGGGTTGATTATAGCAGTGGCAAATATCTAGCCTAGCCAATTTTGCCCCATGCTTGCTATAATGAATTGGATAAACTACCTATTTAGTCACCCATATTCTTATATTGGTCATTCATTTTAAAAATTATTATTTTAGTCATTTTGTTAAATAAGTTATTAATTTAAGTTACTCCCGTTACGATTTAAGATCAAATATCTAAATTAAAGTTCTCTCTTGAGAACCAAGAGTGCTTTCCAGAAGAATCCTAAAGAGAGTGGTAACTACTGTAGTCTAGGATGGCGGAGGGTGGTGGCGATGAGAGGGGACAACGGTGAGGAGGTCTCACCGTTAGCGGAAGAACTTGTTCAGTTGTCCATCAAAAGCTATGGTGGTGCCAGACACAAAGCCGGCTCTAATCTGTTCAGTTTGGAGGAGGAAGTCTTTTAATCCGGATAGCCTAAAAGCACAATTGAGGAGTATATGGAAATCCAAGAGAAAGTTTAAGATTCAATCGACAGGGCAGAATCTTTTCTTAATCATCTTTGATTCAAAGGATGACTTGGAGCTGATCATGGAAGGACAATCTTGGTTGTTTCATAAGTATCTAATTTTGTTTGAATGATTACAGGATCCAATTGATAGGGATAGTATCTTATTTCATAAGTATCTAATTAAAGGGGATAATTGCCGAATTAAGGTTAATCTTGATGTTCAAAATCCACTTAAAGAGGGGTGTTTGTGTCAACTGATAATGGAGTCAAAACATGGATTGTTTTTAAATATGAGAAACTGCCAGTGTATTGTTTTGGATGTGGCAGATTGGATCATAGCTTGAACGATTGCCAGCAAATAAAACCTGAAGAAAAAGATAAAGTTAGAGATAATCTTCCTTTTTATATTGTATTAAAAGTAGAATCAAAAGCAATGGGAAAAGAGTCTTTAAAATTTAATGCATTTGTGAAGAAGATGGGGGCGCAGCATAATTACACAAAAAATTTAAATAGTAATCCTGCAGGAGAAAAGACGTCTGAATTTGCTATTTTGGCAGAGATAAAACAAACAGGCAGGGTGTTGGTGAATTGGAGGAAAGTCTTATAAATCAGGAGGATATTCTTGATATGCAAGGAATGGGCAAACAGGTGGGTGTCTTCAATGAAGCAAGGAAAGAAGAAGCACCTATCAAAAAGTCATGTTGGAAAAGGGTGGAGGCAGTGAATCGTGTTGAGAACAAGAAGTATGTGATTGTACCGGGTAAAAGGAAATTTACAGCAAAAATTGACGATGTGGCTGGCTTAAGGGTGACGGATAATGTGATAGTTAAAAAATCGAAAAATGAAGATCCGGTTAACAAGGGAGGGGATTACATGGAGATTTCATGTGTCAGTGATGAACAGTACACTGTTACAAATATGTTAGGATCGACGGCTACCAATGGGCAAGCCGACCGGTTTCAATGAAAACCATTTGCTGGAATGTTCGTGGGTTGGGGAGCTCATGAGTGGTTCGAGGCTGCACTACTTAATTAAGTAAGCAACATCCCCAAATGGTCTTTTTAATGGAGACTAAACAAGATCAAAAGCGCATAGAGAAGGTTCGAAGGAGGAGGTTCGAAGGAGGTGTGGTTTTACAAATGGAATTGATATTGAGGCAGAGGGATCTCGGGGTGGATTATGTCTAGCATGGAAGGAGGACATTGATGTTACAATAAAATGTTACTCGAAATGGCATATTGATACTATGGTTGGGGGACAGACTGGGCATGATGATTGGAGGTTCACGGGCTTCTACGGGTCTCCATATTTGAAGGATAAGAATATTTCTTGGGATGTACTTAGAAGATTAAGTCATGAGAACATTCATCCTTAGCTGGTGGCAGGAGATTTTAATGAGATCTTATTCGGTTTTGAGAAGGGTGGAGGACCGAGAGATCAGGGTAGAATGGATGTTTTTCGAGATATTTTAGAGAAATGTCAATTAATGGACATCGGCTACTCCGAGACTTGGTTCACGTGGGAAAGAGGAAATCTTCTTGAGACGAACATTAGGGAGAGGTTGGATAGAGGAGTTGCAAATGAAAAATGGATTACTTTATTTTCGATGGGCAAAGTACAACACCTTTCTTTTTCTATGTCAGATCATTACCCTTTACTCATTAACACAGATTACCAGAAAAGATATTCCCCTCAACAGAAATTCCATTTTAAATCTTGGTGGATGTTAGAGGAATCTATTGAGAAGGTTATTATAGAGACATGGGAAGGAAATTCGGAGTCAATACTATAGAAATTAGAAAATTTATAGGGAAGATTGAAAATATGGGCACGTTCATTTACAAACAAGAGAGAAGATCGAAAGAGGAGGTTAGCAAAAGAACTTGACTCTTTGTTGAATGAAGAATGAAACGATGAGATCCTAGCGAAGATAATTGATACCAAAATCCATTTAAACATGGAAATCGATAAAGATGAAATGTACTGGGATAACGAGCGAGAGCAAATTGGCTTAGGCTTGGTGATAAAAATTTAACTTTTTTCCATAAATGGGCAACAACTCGTCGTCGAACAAATTTGGTTTCCAAGTTAATTTCAGAAGATGGGAACAAGGTCACTATAAGAGCTGAAATTAATGAGACAACAACAACTTTTTTTAAAGATTTATTTTCATCAATGGGGGTTGCAAATGCAGATAGAGTGATGGATGGTATTGAAGTTAGCATCACAGAAGAAATGAATACAGATCTACTATTTCCATTTAGAGTAAAAGAAGTATGGACAACATTAAAAGGAATAGGCCTAACAAAAGCTCCAGGTTCAGATGGATTCCCAGCACTGATCTTCCAAGAGTATTGGAATATAGTAGGGAAGGACGTCACAGAGTACTGCTTAGAAATTTTAAATGGCAAGAAGGGGTTGAAGAAGTAAATACTACAGACATAGTGCTCATCCCTAAAACTCCACATCCTCCAACTCTGTTTAACTTTAGTCCCATTAGCCTCTATTCAGTAATTTACAAAATTATCGCCAAAACAGTGGAAAATAGACTACAAGGGGTTATTGGAAGCTGCATTGATAGAGTACAAAGTGCATTTGTTCCGGGTAGATTGATTTCAGATAATATGCTGTTAGCATATGAAATTCTACACATTCAAGAAGAAATGAACAGGGTATAAGGGTTATATGGCGGTAAAGCTAGATATGAGTAAGGCCTATGATAGGGTGGAGTAGGATTTTGTAAGAAAATTGATGTTAAAAATGGGATTTGTAGAGAAATGGGTGGAACTCATTATGAAATGCATCACAATAGTTTCTTATTCCATTATTACCAATGTAGAAAGGGGCAACAAATTTCATTCCACAAGAGGTGTTAGACAGGGCAATCCTTTAAGCCTATTTTTATTTTTGATTTGTAACGAGGGTCTCTCATCTTTGCTGAGATTGGCACAGAAGCAAGGTTTGTTAAGAGGAGCAAAAGCGAAGGGGAGGGCCCAAAATTTCTCATTTGCTCTTTGCAGATGACTGCATAATATTTGGTGAAGCTTCAGAAAAGG
Organism: Gossypium rotundifolium; assembly: GCA_025506655.1. Classification (NCBI taxonomy): domain Eukaryota; kingdom Viridiplantae; phylum Streptophyta; class Magnoliopsida; order Malvales; family Malvaceae; genus Gossypium; species Gossypium rotundifolium. The sequence continues at coordinate 67,508,123 of CP106731.1, read as the reverse complement.
GTGCTAGAAACTTGAAGGATATTTTGAAGGAATATGAGAGATGTTCAGGTCAATGAGTTAATTTTGACAAATCTACAATTTTCTACAGTTCTAATACAAGGATTGAAAAACGAGAAGAAGTGTCCAAAGTATTAGGCATAAGGAGCTCCATGTGCCCGAAAAATATTTAGGACACCCAAATGTAGTAGGTCAAAGAAAGAGAGAGGCTTTCCAAAGTATAATTGATAGAATCATGCAGAGAATTGATGGGTGGAGTACCAAAATGCTTTCTCAACAAGGAAATGAAATTTTTATTAAATCATTCCAACATATGCTATGTCCTGTTTTCTTTTACCTAAAGTTCTATGCGAGATGATTGAGAATAAGATTGCAAAGTATTGGTGGCAAAAAGGAGTAGGAAAGCGTGGAGTTCACTGGTGTCAATGGAGATATTTGTGTCGACCTAAGGAAGAAGGTGGTTTGGGATTTCGAAACATGGCTCAATTTAATATTGCTTTATTGGAAAAACAAGGATGTCGGTTGATAATTTATCCGGATTCGTTAGTGGCACAAGTTTTTAAAGCTAAGTATTTCCCTACAGGTGATTTTCTTAACTCAAGATTGGGGCATTCTAGTTCTTATGTATGGCGTCGTATATGGGCGACAAAAGCTATAGTGGAAAAGGGTCTGCTTTGGAAAGTGGGTACTGGTATAGATATTTCAGTTCATAATGATGCATGGATCCCGAATTGCAATACTGTTAATTTAATTTCCAATGACCATAATTTGCATGTTATGATAGTTGCAAAATTAATCAAAAGCCATGACAGAGTATGGGATAGGGTTTTAATTGTCAATACCTTTCAAGCTGACACAGCTGAACGGATCCTTCGAATTCTGCTGGCACTGGAACCGCATGTGGACTTCCGAGTATGGAGTGGTGAATCATCTGGTGAGTTTTCCATTTGGAGCACTTATAAACTATTAAAAAAATTGATCCTATAGCGTACGCTTTACAGAACATCTACAAAACTTCTATACAAAACTCTGGCGAATAGAACTACCCTCTAAAATTAAACTGCTAATTTAGAGAATTTCCTGGAATTTTCTACCTATTAAAGTCAACCTGGCACTTAGGGGCGTAATAAGGAATACCCTTTTGCCCTCATTGTGGTGAAAGGGAAGAAGACATGAATCATATCTTTTGTGAATGCCCTGTTACAAAATCAATATGGAGAGATCTGTCAGATCCAAGTTATGCGATGTTTTCAAATGAAGAATTTTTAGAATGGCTTACCAAGATGATGATTTTTCTCCCTTCTAGAAAATGTAGAATTTTTTGTGGAACGTTGTGGGTCATCTGGGGGAATAGAAATTCTCGTATCCATAATAAACAAGGTAGATCTAGTCAGGAAATGGTACAATTCATCTACGGGTATCTTAAAGAATTGGATGGACTCAATACAATAAATCAAAAGACTATGAATCTTGAAGCAAAGTGGCAATACCCACCTGGTCAACTATTGAAGATTAATTTCGACGGAGCGTTTGATGAAGGACGAAAAATCTCAACATCTAGAGTCGTTGTTAGGGACAAAAATGGATGTTTTCTCCTTACAAAATAGGAAATACACAACGGAGTGGAGTCTGCCTTTGCTGCTAAAGCTCTTGCTTGTCACCGTGTGACCCAAGTAGCTCTCGAAAAAAACAGAGAAGACATTATTATTGAAGGAAATTCTTTATCTATTATTAAGAAATGCAACAAACCAAAACTCAACAGATAAGAGGTTGATGTGTATATACAGGATATTCGTAGATTGAAAGAACAATGCAGGAAAGTCAGATTTCAGCATACTCCGAGAATGGCTAATACTCTTGCACACATAATAGCAACAGAATCTTTGAAAAGGGGAGAGGAAGTTTACCTAACGAAAACAGTTTCCAGCTATGCAGAGTTTCAGGCAAGAAATGAGAGCATAAGAGAACCAGATTGAAACGAAGAAGAAAAGGAAGACAGAGGGGGGATTTTTCAAATTGGAAACTGAATAATCGTTTAAGTTTAACATCTCCCTCAGTAATTTGATTTCGCCATAAATGAAGGAAATGATTGAGGCGATAAAACAGGCAGGCGAACAGATTTGGCAGAGATTGGGCAGTAGATTTGGTTAGTTTTAATTATGGTTCTAGAGTCTTCTTGGTGAAGTGACGTTTTGTTTTCTTTTGATTTTATTTTTAGGGCCCAAAAATGCTAGTCCGTTTATTAATTTGTTTTGGGTCGGCCTTTTTATTTGTTATCCTATTGTTTTTATAATTCTTTTCTTTTTAATCACAAAGCCCAATTATGTTTTTGAATCAAAAAAAAAAGTCACTCCCGTTAGATAAATTATCAATTTTAGTAACCCTATCATTAAATGCCTTTGGTCAACAGATGGAATACTAACATGGTAATCCTTTTAATTGGTATAATAATAAATTTGTCCCTTAACACTTTGCACATTCTATTAATTTGGTCCTAATTCTAAAAATTTCAATAAATTTAGTCATCAATATTTTCACATTTTGATGTTTAGTCCAAATTCTAAAATTTTGAAAAAAATTATAATTTGAAAACTTAAAATATATATTATTTATTATAAAAGATATAAAAATATTAAATATTAAAATATATATATTTCTTAAATTGAAATGTATGTTGAATTGAATAACAACGATTTTAGAAAAGAAAAACTTCTTAAATTTTCATATAACAAACAAAAATTCTTTTTATTCTCTTCTTTTGTTTAAACCCAAAACCTTCAATTACCCTAAATCCATTTTTTAAGCCAACCTTTTCAATTTCCTCAAAAGCCTCTCTTCGATTAGTAAAATATCGACAAGTTAAATGTTATTTTAATCTTTTTTTATAGTTTGAAACTTTCAAATTCTTCGAAAAGAACCCTTTTTGATTAACATGCTTTATGCTTTAAAATAATTTTGAGGAAGACGTAAGTTTCAAACAAAATACTTCTTGGATTTTCTATCTGTTTAACTATGGGGTTTTGAAAACCTTCAAAAAAAAAATAATAATGCGTTTTAAAAAGAATAAGCTTATGGATTTCAAAATATAGGTGAAATTTATAAAAATTGATAGAGGAAAGGTCAAGAAATTTATGAGTTTGGCAGGGCCCGGTCCCCTAATTCGAAAATTGTTATTTAGGTTCTTTAAAAATTTTTAAAATTTTAAATTAGTAAACATAAAATTACACTTTGCCCCCTTAAAATTATAAAAATCGATTTAATCTTTTAAAAATTATAAAGATATAAACTATAAAAAAAATTAAAATTTTATTCGCCCCCTCTAAAAAATTATTTTGGCTTCACCCCTCCTTGATCTATACAATTAATTGTGAGAGAAAGGTTTCAAAACCCTAGAAATTTTCTTTTTGTTATTTTAATTAAAATAAAAATAAAAATATATTTTAAACTTATATTATATTTACATAATTTGAACGCATGTAGCAATATTATAGGCCTAAAATTTTAATGGCGAAAAGATGATTGAAAAGTTATAAGATAATTTTATATATTTTATATTTTTATGCCTTTTATAACAAATCATATATATTTTCAAAATTTTGAAATTATAAATTTTAGAATTTAGACTAAATTGACAAAATGTGCAAACGTTGAGGATTAAATTTGTTGAATTTTTTAGAATTAAGACCAAATTGACAAAATGTGCAAAGTGTTAAGGGTTAAATTTATTATTATACCAGTTAAAAGATTGCCACATTAATATTCCATTTGGTTACCAAAGGTGTTTAACATAAAGTAACTAAAATTGAGAATTTATCTAATGGAAATGACTAAGATTGATAACTTATCTAACGGGAGTGACTAAAATAACATCTTTTAAATGAGCAACCAAAATAGGGATGTGAATAAACTTGAGTAACTAAATAGATAGTTTACCCTAAATATAATTGTAGTGAGAAAAAAAAAGATGCATATTGATTTTTTATTTTTAAAATTTAAAATATATAGGTTAGAAAACAAGCAAAATGATACTTTCGAAAAGGCTTTTTACGTTGATATTTTATTTTTATATATTGTTTATTGAAAAAATTAATTCTTAAAATATGTTTTTAGTACAGTCTTAACAAGAATGATTATTGATTTAGTCTGTTATCAAATCATCACACATTCGTCCACGAAATCTTTGCATAGCAACTCAGTAGTAGCAGAATGAAATCCACATCATGTACCTCCATTTACTAGAAGATATGAACCATGCCGAGACTTACAATCAGGGCTCTACAGTTCTGACATGCTTATACCGTGAGCTTTGTCGAGCGACAAAGCCAAATACAAAAGACATGGGCAGTTGCTGCTTTTTGCTGCAGTCATGGGCGTTATATTGGATGCCATTTCTGACATCAATGAGCCATCAATAGTTGGTGTGGCCAATTGTAAATAGGTGAATAAAATTGGATTTTACCTTTTGTTTCAATAGTATTGTACTTTTTGCATGCCAAATATGCTTAAAAATTTGAATATGTTTTTCAGATGGCCGACAATACCTGGAATTGAAAGATCGTACACGATGCTTGTATACTACAAGATGATAGAGGCTCATTTTGGGGAAAACGTAAAATATGCTTCTGATTTTTTTTTTTAAAATTACAATATTTAAGTACTATAAATACTTTTTTTATTTTAACATTTGCAAAAAAAAAAAAAAACCTATCTAGATAATTTTTCTATATTGTGCAGTTTCTATGGATGCAGTATTCCGAGGAAAATATTGTAGCGCTCATACCATCATGGGTTCACGAGCAACAAATGTTGTTCGTGACAAACATCCCGTTGATTAATTTTAACATGGTTGAGTGGCATACAGCAGATCGGGTATTGAGATAGCTCAGTTGTATGCAACATATCATAGACCCTCCACAAGACTAAAAACACGCTCACGAAATAGACAAAAAGGGTAAGGACGACAAAATTTGGGCGACCGAACGTGCTCCATACATCATTCTATAAAACGACTAACATGAGAGGTGCCCCCTTGTATATCTGTGAGACAGGGTTCATGCCTACGCACGAGTATGGAAGTTGGTACGTGGCGAATGAGATGCCCTTCATATAATAGGATTGTTACATGGTCTCGGAACACTCACAACTACACTGGTCTTAATGGCGACGAAGGGAGACCCGATCGCACCGTAATCGAGTTCCACCTTCTAGGAACACCGAACTTAAAAAACCACCAATCCCGAGCCTCGATATTCAGCATCCAGATTGTCATCACATACACCCATCCCCAACAACCTCATCCAGATCGACACCTTTCTTAAAAACAATACAAAAATAGTATTATGTTTCTCATAAACCCTACGAAGTATCGATTCGGTATCGATACCTATTTCAGGAAGTATCAATAAAATATTTTTTAAGTCAATTATTTCATTCCAAGGTCACTCAATTAGTATTTATGACAAAAAATATCGATACCCTTTTTAGAGGTATCAATACTCGTAGTTGCATGTGAAATAAATGCTTTAGTTTTTCATCCCCAACGACCACATTAACTTCACCAACAACCTCAATGGCTGGAAATCTATTAGGGTGTATAATATCATCTTTCAAAGTCTTACAACATATAAGAAAGCACTTTCAAGCAAAAATGATCAATCAAACAACCTTAGAGCTTAAATTTCATATTCTTCTTACAAACACTTGTGAGCTTTATCTCTATTCTTTTGCTCAAGTGTATCTCATTGTATTTGTGCTTCAATTTGCAAATAATTTTATCTTATAAGGATTATTTCTTTTTTGCTCATTTGTATCTCTTTGAGAGGGTTTGAAACTTAAGATTTGGGGTAGAAATCTTAAGGAGTTGATAGGTTAAACCTTATCCTCAAAGGTTGAACAAATTAATGAATTTGGGAAGATCCTCAAAGGTTAAACCACTCTAAATTCTTTGTGTTCTTTGTTTCATTCTTGCATTTTCCTTCACCAAATTTTTTAAAGGCCAATTCACTTCCCCTCTTGGTATTTTCGATTTGCTTCATCGAGCTATCAATTGGTATCAGAGCTCAAACTCTAGAGACGATTTTACCATCAAGAGAAAAGATCATCAAGGTATTCAAGATAGAAGCTACAAGTTAAAAAATTTCTTGCATGGTATCGAAGCAAAATTTCACTATATTGGGAGAAAGGCATTCCACCATGAGGCCTCCACTATTCAATGGCACCAACTACTCATATTGGAGAATAAGAATGAAGCTATTCATCCAAGCTAACGATTATGAAGTTTGGAGGATAATTATTAATGGGCCATCTATTCCAATAAAGAGGTTGAAGGTGTTATTGTCCCAAAGGAAGAGAGTGAATGAGATAAAAATGATATTAAGAAGGTGCAATTAAATGTGAAAGCTATGCACACTCTATCTTGTGCTCTTGGTCCAAATGAGTACCATAGAGTCTCCTTGTATGACAATGTAAAAGAAATATAAGAAAAACTTAAAGTCACCTATGAAGGGACAAGTAGAGTTAAGGAATCCAAGATAAGTCTTCTCACCCTTGATTATGAATTGTTTAAGGTAAAACTAAAAGAAGGAATCAAGGAGATGTCCGATCGCTTCACATATATTATCAATAGTCTTAAAGCTCTTGGAAAGACATATCCCAACAAGGTGATGGTAAAGAAGATGTTGAATAGTCTCCCAACATCTTGGGAACCTAAAGTGACAATAATATAAGAGTCAAAGGATCTCAACTCACTCTCTCTTGATGAGCTAATTGGTTCTTTGTTGACGTATGAAATGAATATCAACTACAACGCAAAGGAAATCAAAGAAGTTTCGAAGAAAGTGAGAGTTGCATTCAAATCAACAACTAAAGAGAAAGATGAAGACTCTAGCAATAATAGTTATGATGATGAGATGGCAATGTTTGCAAAAAAATTCAAGAGGTTCATAAGGTCCAACAAAGGAAAACAATTCCAAAAGAAGGAAGGACTCAATAATGAATCTACTAAAGAGAAGCACCTTATCATATGCTATGAATGCAAGAAGTCGGGACACATCAAGTTTGAGTGTCCTCAATGGAAGAAAAGAGGGTCAAGCAAACAAAAGCTTAAGGCTCATGTTACTACTTGGAGTGATAAGGATTTATTGGACAATGAAGATCAAGAAGTAGCCAATCTTTGCCTTATGGCCATCGATGATATTAAGGTAACTTCTAACTTATCTACTTTAAATGATTATTATTTTGATGAGTTGCAAGATGACTATGATGAATTGAATTTGGAATTCGAAGTCATGATGTCAAAACACAAGAAAAATGTTTCAAATTTGAGAAATGATAATGACTTACTTTCCAAAACCGATCATGAACTTGAAGACAAAGTAAATAAAATGCAAGAAATTATTAATGACTTTGAAAAGAAAAATTTAGACTTGCATAATTTACTTTCAAAAGCTCATGAGGATCATCAAAAGTAACTTAAGTTGCTTAAGAGTGAAAAAGCTCACTCCAACAAAGTTTTAGAAAAATGAGAAAATTCAAAAACAAAAATTTGTTAAAAATAACTTTAATTTCTATAAACATAGAGTTCCCAAAAATTTTTACAATAGAAAAATCATTAAAAGTGTATGGGTCCCTAAATGACTCATAAATGGGTCCCTAAATGACTCATAACTTCTCAAGATAGGAGCTTAATTTCAAAATGGATACCTAAAAGGACTTGTAACACCTCAAACCCAGCCCATGCTTTTCGACTGGATCTACCGTGTCACGGCTTGTACATTGAAAACTTTTGCCTTGTTGGTTTTGGAAGTCGTAAGTTAATTAGACATTATTAGAGTAAATTAGTGACATTTTAAAAATAAAATCTTATATTAGTATTGTTAAGTATAAATAAACCTTGACATAAAATTTATAAGTTGAATAATATTGGAAACTTCTTAGTTGAATAAAAACTAGGGCCTTAAAAATCCCAAATAAAAATAAAATAAACTTAAAAAAATCCCAAATAATTTGTAGAAATAAAATTGATGGCCCTCGAGTTCGCTTTCGGCTCCCATGTTCACGATCTACTGCTCACCGAAATGTTGGGAAAAATAAAAGGTTGAGTCACCTAGACTCGGTGTGCAAATCCGAGAACACATAAAAGGCTTGAGGCCCACAAACACATTATGAGCCTTGGCCCGTATACAAGGGTAACAAAATATGCAACATGGCCCATCCCAAACCTATGAGTCCATCCTCTACACACCCCGCACCAACCATCACACCGTGGGATTTCTACAATCAACCTCCATCCGCTACACACTATATCGACAATTTGTCTTTGTCATAAAGATCGATCACTATGTGACCTATGTGGCGAAGCCACCGATCACTTATCGACCTTAATAATATTCGACAATTTGTCATTGTCATAAAGACCGATGACTATGTGACCTATGTGGCAAAGCTACCGATCGCCTCGCGACCGCCTCCCTTCCCAGAATCAATCAATCCCATCCCATGCATACATGCAAGAATCGAACATTAAACTATCTAAACAGATCACATATTTTTACATACTTTGATACACATAGAAGTTTCTATGATTACGCACTGTATCCCTTGCCTACCCTTTCTAGGTAATACGACTGTTCATACAGCCTCATTTTCTAGCTTTTAGCCCATAACATACATATAATTCAGATTAACTAGTGTGATAGAGATCTACACACCTTTTCCGCTTTTAGCCCATAACATACATATAATATAACAAAGCTTATGTGTCAAGAATCTACACACCGATTATCGATAAAGCGAGGCTTTCTATATCGACGCTATCCTTAGTCGACACAACCGCTATCCGCCTAAGGTATTGTTAAAGCGGTCCACAACCAATTGGCCAATCTCGAACAAAGAAATACTACTCGTTTCTTAAACTTAGGATTCTTTCTTTTGCACGATCCATATTTAATTCCATCATAAATCCTTATCGAGTTACTATAATAATATTTAATCGTTAATCCTTCTTATAAAGTTAAAATCTTGTATATAATGATGAAATATAATAGAAATCTAGGAAAATCTTCTTACCTTAAAATCCCAAAATTGAGACTTATGAATTTCGACTTTTAGATCTAGTCAACTAGGCTTCCTTCAAATCCCAACTTGCTACCCATCATAAACCATTAAACTATTAGCTTTCGACTTTTGCCTTTTCAAAAATAGGAATAGATTATGAGAACTAATTAAAAATCTACTCTTACCTTAACTTAGGAGATTCTGCTAGTACTAGAGAGAGAATTGACAATGTCAATGGAGGATTTAAATGTGGGAAGTATAGAACAATTTTTCAAATAGGATGAATAAAATAAAAACTATAGAGATTTCAGCTTTTTAGATAAGGAAGAAATAATGGAGTTTTCAGCTTTTAGAAGAAAGAAGAGAATAATGGAGTTTTTGGCTTTTAGGAGAAAGAAGAGAATAATGGAGTTTTGGCTTTTAGAAGAAAGAAGAGAATAATGGAGTTTTCGACTTTTAGAGAAAGAAAGAAATTTGGAGAAAGAAGCTAAGGAATTTCAGCAAAAGGGAGAGGATTTAATGTCGAAACAAGGAGCTAGCCCCTATTTATAGGAAATTCGACAACCCTTTGCCATGTAGTAGTGGTTTCTTTACTCCTCTCAATGATGGATTCTTGGCCATCACTCTCTTTGTAGATAAATTCTAACTTTTCTCCTTTATCTTAATCTACTAGCTCATCTAAAAGAGACTTAATTATCTCTAACTCCTCCTCCTTTATCAAAGATATTATCCACATATTTTAATCATAAAATCCTAGATCTTAGCCTTTATCTCGCTTATTATCCACATAAAATAAATTCCTAAATAATAGCCTTTATCTGCTTATTATCCACACATTTTAAACATTAAAACCCCTAAATTTTAGCCTTGTTGCCATCCACTCCACCTAATCCTAATGCCCAAAATTTAGCTAACTTAAATTAAAAGAATTAGGCTCCATGAAACTTAAATTTGGGCCCTTACTCCTTGTGTGTGGCGTCACCTCCTAAGATTGGGCCACAAGCCCACTTTGGAATTTTAAACATAGATACTACCTTTTAAACCCTATAATGCCCAAACAGATAATTTTAATCAAGGCCTCTCGCCTAAGCTCGAGCCCAATTTGGACCCCTAACACTTAAATTAACTCATTCCACATATTCACCCATTAAATGCATAGGCCCAAAAATTTAGGATGTTACGCTTCTACCCTCCTTAAAGAAATTTTGTCCTCGAAATTTCCAACTAACTAGTAATCATTCTACCTGAGTCTTTGCACTCTAATTCTAAAGCCAAAATAAACACTTAGTATACTATGGTAGGGTACGCACCATTATTCGCATCTAAAGAGTCTTCGTCCCTTCAGTACTCATTCTACCGATTTTCGTTTATCTGATTAGAAATTTTATGAATCATTATTTCTTTCCACTGATTTATCGCGAACAGTCTTATGATTAATAGTTCTAAAAAGTAGTTCTTTCGAATTCATACACACACTACAGTCTCAAGTTCATCCATTCAATCATCAACATTCATGAACTCGCGTTCATTACAGAAAAGTGTTGTGGTTGTCATTGTTGTTGTTTTCCACTACCCAAGGGTATTTTCGTAATTTTATCTTACATGAGCATTTTCGTAATTTTTTTTGAAATGAGGTTCCTTGATATTTTATAAAATAAGGGTATTTTGGTAATTTTACATTCCCGGGGGTATTTTGGTAATTTTGGAAACTGAGGGTATTTTGGTAATTTTAAAATCTGGGGCATTTCAAAAATTTTAAAATCTGAGGGTATTTCGATAATTTTGAAATTTGAGGCATTTTAATTTTGAATTTCAAGAATTTTAAAATTTGAAAATATTTTCGATAATTTTGAAATTCTGGGTATTTGGTATTTTGAAATTTTAATTTTGAAATTTTGAAATTTGGGGTATTTTGTAATTTTGTGATCCGAGGTATTTTGGTAATTTTGTGATTTAAGGGTATTTCGATAATTTTACAAAACAAAGGTAATTTGGTAATTCTACAAATCGTATTATTTTGGTCATTTTGCATAACAAGGGTAATTTGGTAATTTTCTTCATAGTTGCGAACATTTTCAAATCAAATGTATTTTTTTCTAGAAGTGTACAAAACTTAGGGTTTTGGTTGCAAAATAGGTGGTTGGTCCCTTTCGGGTTTTAATTATGGGTTCACCCATGAACAAGTCCTTATAGCTAGAGTGAACAATACTACGCACTAGGTAATATTCTGTGAAGAGGAGGTGAGTCACTAGGATCGCTTAAATACCAAGCTCTCCTGAATCCACTCCTAGGCATGCGTATGCCTATTGCCACACCTGTCATGGCTAAAGTGAATAAATACTATGCACTGTAAGATTCTGTGAAGAGGAGGTGAGTCACTTGACCGCTTAAATACCAAGCTCTTCCTGGATCTACTCCTAGACATGCATATGCTGTTGCCACACCTTAGTCTTGTGACTCGTTTATAGCCTTTGTTTTAGTGAAGTTAAGTCTTATGGAATTGAAGAGTTGTTTGCCTAAGCCTAGAGTCTATCAAGTTCTAACCTAGATAGTCTACGTCCCATAAAGCTCATTAAGCCCACATAAATAACACAGCAAGAGTTTAAAATACTTACAGGGTGGATCGGTGCCAGAGACTCAAGGCCATGTCCTCGAACCAAAAAAAAAATTTTAAAAACATTTCTAGACCCATTTCACAGTCTGAGTTTTGAACTGGGCTTTGATACCAAATTATAACACCTCAAACCCAGCCCATGCATTTTAACTGGATCTGGCATGTCACAGCTTGTACATTGAAAACTTTTGCCTTGTTGGTTTTGGAAGTCGTAAGTTAATTAGACATTATTAGAGTAAATAAGTGACATTTTAAAAATAAAATCTTATATTAGTATTATTAAGTATAAATAAACCTTAACATAAAATTTATAAGTTGCATAACATTGAAAACTTCTTAGTTGAATAAAACTAAGGGCCTTAAAAAATCCCAAATAAAATAAAATAAACTTAAAGAAATCCCAAATAATTTGTAGAGATAAAATTTGATGGCCCTCGAGTCCGCTTTCGGCTCCCATGTTCACGATCTCTCGCTCACCGAAATGTTGGGAAAAATAAAAGGTTGAGTCACCAAGACTCGATCTGCAAATCCCGAGAACACATAAAAGGCTTGAGGCCCAAAATACATTATGAGCCTTGGCCCGTATACAAGGGTAACAAAATATGCAACATGGCCCATCCCAAACCTATGAGTCCATCCTCTACACACCCCTACCAACCATCACACTGTGGGGATTTCTACAATCAACCCTCCATCCGCTCCACACCATATCGACAACTGTGCTGCCTGTCATAAAGACCGATCACTATGTGACCAATGTGGCGAAGCCACCGATTGCTATACGACCTTAATAATATATCGACAGCTGTGCTGCCTATCATAAAGACCGATCACTATGTGACCTATGTGGCAAAGCCACCGATCGCCTCGCAACCTGCTCCCCTTCCGTAAATCAATCAATCCTATCCCATGCATACATGCAAGAATCAGAACATTAAACTATCTAAACAGATCACATATTTTTGCATACTTCGACACACATAGAGAAGTTTCTATGATTACATACCTGGCATCCCTTGCCTACCCTTTCTGGGTAATACGACTGTTCATACAGCCTCATTTTCCATTTTTTAGCCCATAACATACATATAATTCAGATTAACTAGTGTGATAGAGATCTACACACCTTTTCTACTTTTAGCCCATAACATACATATAATATAACAAAGCTTATGTGTCAAGAATCTACACACCGATTACCGATAAAACGAGGCTTTCTATATCGACGCTATCCTTAGTCGTCACAACCGCTATCTACCTAAAGTGTTGTTCGTGCGGTCCACAACCAATTGGCCAATCTCGAGCAATGACATCGCTTGTTTCTTAAACTTAAGGATTCTTTCTTTTGCATGATCCATATTTAATTCCATCATAAATCCTTATCAGAGTTACTATAATAATATTTAATCGTTAATCCTCCTTATAAAGTTAAAATATTGTATATAATGATGAAATCTAATAGAAATCTAGGAAAATCTTCTTACCTTAAAAATCCCAAATTGGAGACTTATGAATTTGGCTTTTAGATCTAGTCGACTAGGCTTCCTTCAAATCCCGACTTGCCACCCATCATAAACCATTAAACTATTAGCTTTCGCTTTTGCCTTTTCAAAAATCGGAATAGATTATGAGAACTAATCAAAAATCTACTCTTACCTTAACTTAGGAGATTCGACTAGTACTAGAGAGAGAATTCGACAATGTCAATGGAGGATTTAAATGCCGGAAGTATAGAACAATTTCTCAAATAGGATGAATAAAATAAAAACTATAGAGATTTTGGCTTTTTAGAGAAGGAAGAGAATAATGGAGTTTTCAGCTTTTAGAAGAAAGAAGAGAATAATGGAGTTTTCGGCTTTTAGGAGAAAGAAGAGAATAATGGAGTTTTTGGCTTTTAGAAGAAAGAAGAGAATAATGGAGTTTTCTGCTTTTAGAGAAATTGGAGAAAGAAATTTGGAGAAAAGAAGCTAAGGAATTTCGGCACAAAAGGGAGAGGATTTAATGTCAGAAACAAGGAGCTAGCCCCCTATTTATAGGAAATTTGGCAACCCTTTGCCATGTAGTAGTTGGTTTCTTTACTCCTCTCAGTGATGGATTCTTGGCCATCACTCTCTTTGTAGATAAATTCCTAACTTTTCTCATTTATCTTAATCTACTAGCTCATCTAAAAGAGACTTAATTATCTCTAACTCCTCCCTCCTTTATCAAGATATTATCCACATATTTTAATCATAAAAACCCTAGATCTTAGCCTTTATCTCGCTTATTATCCACATAAAATAAATTCCTAAATAATAGCCTTTATCTGCTTATTATCCACACATTTTAAACATTAAAACCCCTAAATTTTAGCCTTGTTGCCATCCACTCCGCCTAATTCTAATGCCCAAAATTTAGCTAACTTAAATTAAAAGAATTAGGCTCCATGAAACTTAAATTTGGGCCACTTACTCCTTGTGTGTGGCGTCACCTCCTAAGATTGGGCCACAAGCCCACTTTGGTATGTTAAACATAGATACTACCTTTTAAACCCTATAATGCCAAAACAGATAATTTTAATCAAGGCCTCTGCCTAAGCCTGAGCCCAATTTGGACCCCTAACACTTAAATTAACTCATTCCATATATTCACCCATTAAACGCATAGGCCCAAAAATTTGGGATGTTACAGGACTAAAATTATAAGAATTAATACTTATAGACCCAAAAGAATTTGGGTACAAAAAATCAAATCTTAATTCTATGTTTGTAGGAAAAGGAGCATTGCTTTGAGGTGGGTTATTCAAAGAAAAACTTAAGGTACCTCGACAATGGATGCTCAAGACACATGATTTGTGACAAGAGTCACTTTATCAATTTAAAGCAAAAAAGTGGAAGAGAAGTTACATTTGGTGACAACTCTACAAAACAAATTGAACAAATAGACTCTATTGGTATAAACTCTTCTATCATTATTGAAATTGTCTTGTATGTCAACGGTCTTAAGCATAATCTTCTAAGTATTAGTCAATTATGTGATAAAGGTTTCAATGTCATATTTGAGTCTAAAGGTTGTAAAGTTATTGACATTACTTCTAATAAGATTATGCTTGTAGGACATAGGATAGAAAATATATATATATGGTGCATTTAGATGACATGCATAATTCTAGCTTATGCCTTATTGCTAAAAACAAGAATAGCTCTTTGTTATGGCATATAAAACAAGGACATGCTAGCATGAGCATATTGCATAAATTAGTTAAAAATGACTTAGTAAGAGGATTACCTAAAATTTACTTTGATGTGAATAATGTTTGTGATGCATGTATTATGGGTAAACATAAAAAAGTTTCTTTTAAACCTATTAATGATGTATCAACTAGTAGAGTTCTTTAACTAATTCACATAGACTTGTTTAGTCCAATTAGGACATCTAGCTTGGGTGGAAACCAATATACTTTTGTGCTTGTTGATGATTATTCTAGATTTACTGGGTTCTTTTCTTAAGTACTAAAGATGAAGCTTTAGAAAAATTCATCACATTTTCAAAAATAAACCAAAATGGAAAAGGTTACTCTATCACTAGTACTAGAAGTGACCATGGAACTGAATTTCAAAATCTTGGTTTTGAAAATGTTTACAACTCAAATGGAATTAGCCATAATTTTTCTGAACCTAGAACCCCTCAACAAAATGGAGTTTTTGAAAGGAAAAATAGAACTTCAGAGGAAATGGCTAGAAAAATGCATTATGAAAATAATTTACCAAAATATTTTTGGGCGAAAGCCACAAACAACGCTTGCTATGTGGTCAATAGAGTGATAATTAGGCCTATTCTAAAGAAAACTCCATATGAACTTTTCAAAAACAAAAAGCTTAACATTAGCTATTTTCATATCCCTTTGGATGCAAATGTTTTGTTTTAAACAGTGGATAATCTTGGTTAATTTGATGCAAAAAGTGATGAATGAATTTTTCTTGGTTATTCTTTAAATTCTAAAGCTTATCGAGTCTTTAACAAAAGAACTTTAGTAGTAGAATAGTCTATACATGTTATTTTTTATAACTATAATCCTTCTTCTAGAAAGGATTTTTGTGTTGGTGATGATGATGCAGAATTTTTCAATAAAGAGGATCAGTCATCAAATCGCACAAAAAGGTCATTAGTGTTAAGTGGGTGTTCAAAACCAAATTAAATGCTAATAGTTTGCTAAACAAGCTGAAGGTGAGGTAGGTTGTGAAAGGTTTCAATCAATAATATGGCATTGATTGCACCAATAGCAAGGCTGGACACGATCAGATTATTATTGGCCTTAACACCACATATGGGTTGGAAAATTCATTAGATGGATGTTAAATTAGTCTTTCTGAATGGCTATTTGCAGGAAGAAATCTATGTGGAGCAACCTCCTGGGTTCGTAGTTAAAGGAAAAGAGAAGAAGGTATATAGGCTTAAGAAATCTTTATACGGTTTGAAACAGGTTCTACGAGCTTGGTACGTTAGGATAGATGAGCACTTCATGAGCTTGGGATTTAAAAAGAGTCCTAACGAGCCTACCCTATATATGAAGAAAATTGGCAAACTCACTTCGCTAATTTTTTCACTATATGTAGATGATTTACTTGTGATTGGAAGCAGTGAAGTCTTAGTAAAAGAGTTTAAAAAACAAATGGAGAACATGTTTGAAATGTTAGATCTTGGGGAAATGAGATATTTTCTTGGGCTGGAAGTTTGACAAGTTCAAGAAGGAATTTTCATAAGTCAATAGGGCTTCACATTAAAGATTTTGAAGAGGTTTTGCATGATGAAGTGTAAACCAATCAACACGCCTATTGCACTTGGAGAAAAACTCTATAGTAGTGAAAACTTTCAGAAAGTTTATGAGAAGAACTATTGAAGCCTTGTGGTTGTTTGTTGTACTTAACAACAACACGACCTAACATTATGTTCATAGTTGGCTTGTTGTCAAGATTTATGCACTACTGTTATTCTTCTCACTTCAAAGCAACGAAGAGGGTGTTGAGATACATCAAAGGAACAATTGATTTTGGTGTTTGGTTGGCAATGGTGAACTCCTTAAAACTTATTGGATACACTGACATTGACTGGGCTGGATCAGTGGATGATATGCGAAATACCACCGGATATTTCTTTTTGTTTGGATCTAGAGTACTATCTTGGAGTTCAAAGAAGCAATCAGTAGTTGCTCAATCCACAGCTGAGGTTGAGTATGTAGTTGCAATAGCAGTAGTAGTTAATCAAACAATTTGGTTGAGAAAATTTTTGTTTGATTTGAATCATGTGTAGGTTAAAGTAACTCAATTTTTTTGCGACAACCAGTCTGCCATAACAATTGCGAAGAACCCAGTTTTTCATGGAAAGATAAAGCATTCTAAAATCAAGTATTACTTTGTGAGAGAAGTGGAACAGAGCTAAGAAGTGACTCTGGTCCACTGCAATACTGAGGATCAACTTGCAGACATCCTGACCAAACCACTTGGAAAGTTGAGGTTTGAAGAGTTGAGGATAAAATTTGTGTTCACAGCATGAAGGCCAATGAGGAGTATTGTGAGATGATCGTTCATGCAAAGTTGGCAAACACTTTAACTTTGGTGGACTAAAAATAATATGAACATATTTTAGAAAGATTGCTTGCAAATGAAGTTTACTTGCAAGACAAGTTAAACAAAATATATTTATTTTCTAGAAGATTTATTTTTATTAGTATAATATATTTAGCATTTATAAGTATAAATATCTTTTTTTTCTTTCCATGTTTATGAATTTCTCTTGTTATAAATACCCTTGTTACATTGTTTAATTTGTATGAGAAAAAAAAACCTTAGCAGACAATTTTGTTACTACATTTTTCTCGTTTCTTCTCTGCAATTCTTTTTTCCTTAGTATTGTAATTCTAACAATTATGATAATATTTTTTCATTGACTTTGTACCTTTGGTAGGATGAGAAGAAATGAAGGTAAAAAAGCTATTTTTAACCGATGGCCAAACATGGGATAGGAGTTTGATTGAAGGATTGCTGGAACCTTATGATAGTAGAAGATTTTAAAGTTTTTGATTCCCCTAGTAAGTCGTAGGACAACTTGTGTTGGCATTCCAATTCAAACGGGCTATATTTTGTCAAGTCGGGTTATTTGTTAGCATGGTTGATGTGTAAGGGACAAGATAACCTGATATTGGAAGGCCCTTGGAAACAACTATGGAACAACTCAATGCCATCGAAAGTAAAATACTTTTCATGGGGGTGTTTGAGACAATTCATCCCTTGTAAAGATCGATTATTGGAAAAGGGTGTAAGTTTGACCTCTACTTGTGATTGGTGTAGAGAAGTGGAAGACTTGGAACTTCTCTTTTTCCATTATTGTAAAGCAAAAGAAGTCTAGTGTTTGGCAAGGGTTGATGATGTGCAAAGGTTGTTAGTGAGAGTGTTAACATTAATCGAATTATTTGAATCGAATTGAAGTTTTTTTTCAAATATATTAACCGAATAAAAATATTTTGATTAATTCAATCGGTTAATCAATTAACTAAAATTTATATTTTTTGTCTTTTGATTAAAATAAGTATAAAACATATAAAAATACATTACTAATGTTCATTTTCTTTTTTAATAGTTCAAAAATTTTAAATGGAGGTAAAAAAATAAGACATTAGAAACACTATATAAATCTTGAAAGTTCGAACCAAACAATAAGTTAACAATTATATATATTATATATTATATATTTTGGTTAATTCAGTTAATTATCCTATATCAAACTAACTAACCGATAATTTAAATTTTAAAAAATCATTAACCGACCTCCGATCGAACTAAATTCAGCCACAGACCAATTAACTGAATTAAATTGGTTCGGTTGGTTAATTCGATTTTAACTGAACTATGAATATTTCTAATTTTTAGAGACTTTCATCCAACATTGCTTGTGTAGTCAGGACATAAAACAAATGGAGAGAAATTGGACTATTCTTTGGTCCATTTGGTTTCATAGAAATCTACTATGAGAAGTGTCGAACCATTTTTTAGAATCGACTTTTTATTTTAAAATGAAAATGGAATCGCCACCAATCTTTATTTTATGAGTTGTGATTGGATCACCTCATGATTTGATCATCTTAATAAAATGTTTTGATTTACTAAAATAACGATTTTGGTCTACGAAATTTTAGAAAATGGGTTCGGGAGTCGGTTACGTGCTAGAAAGGATTAGCACCCTCGTAACGCCCAAAATTGGTACCGAATTGATTAATTAATGTCTTAATGTCGAAAATTTGAAAACTTGAAAGAATTTACAATATGGTTCCTCTTTTATTAATGTTATTTTAAAAAAAAATGCTTGAACAAATTGAAACGAATGTCAAAGATCCTCTCATCTCGAGATAACAAATGTCACATCCCGTAAGTTAGGACACGACATTTTAAACCCTCGAGAATAAGCTTGCCTTTAAAATTTTTTTATTTAAAATTCATGTATTTTAATTTTAAAAGGATATTTGGCCATTTAGGTTTAATGAGAAAATCGAAACCCCATAAGTTAGGGTATGATTTCTTGAATCTCCAAAATGTGAAATCTGCATATTTTTAAAAGTTTTCTTTTTACGAATTTGGGTAAAAATTAATGAAATATTAAAAATGATATACGTGTAGTTTATTTGATTAAGTTCAAAAAATCGTTTAAAACGTAAAAAGGTCATGCTTGGAGAATAATGATAATGCAACATACATTTGGAGTAAAATGACATAATATGTATAATAAAATATAACATATATAACATTGATATTAATGAATCATAATGTTAATATGCATAAACAATAATAATTAATGATGAAAATGATAACAATAATAATGATAATAACAAAACATTAATAATAATAAATAATCTAAATTATTTGTAATAAATAAATAAATAAACAAATAATGGAATAAAATTAACAATAATAATGATGAAATAAAAAAATCCAATTAAAAAGAAATAATAAGTAAGTAAATAAATAAAACTAATAAAAGTTTGATTAAAAATAAATAAATAAACAAATAAAATATTAAATAATTTTTTAAAAAAGAAAAATTAAATAAATTAAACAGAATAAGGACGGAATTGAAATGAAAATGAAATTTGGGGTACAAATTGTAAATAATAAAACAGGTTAATAAGGATCAACATAAAACGCGCTAAAACTAGCGAGGACTAAATGGGAAAATAACCCAATCCCCTGGACACGCGTCCCTTATCCAGGAAATCAGCAAGCTAGGTACTAAATTGAAACGCGCAAAAAAAGTGGTCAAATAAAATAGGACTAAATTAAGACAGCTCAAAAATGCAGAAGGACCATAGGAGTAAATAGCCCAAAAGATGAAAACACGCGGATCCCCTAGGAGCGGGTCAGGTCGTGCGCGGGTTGGCCTTAAACGGCATCGTTTTGGCATCTATGTCTTTAGCTAAAAAAGGCGCCGTTTTTTATCTTCATTTAAATAAAAAAAAATTTAAAACTCATTTTTACTCTTCTTTCTAAAAAAAACCCAAAAAAAAAAATCTCTCAACTCCTCCTCCTTCTTTTCGATCTCAAGGCATTGTCCGACCATCAGGCCACCGTGGTGGCCGCCGATCGCCGGCCACAGCGCCACTGTCGACTATGTTCGAGAAATTCAAAAAATAGCCATTTTTTAGCTTTTTGACTCCCGATCCCGAAAATGTAGCACCTTTCCTCGGAGATGCCAACCTCTGCCACCCATGGCGGCGCAAACACAAGAAAAGGTGAGCTTTTGGCTCTCTTTTTTCCTCTTTGTTTATCTTTTTAAAATGATAGCAAAAATAATGCGAAAAGAAAAAATAAAGATAAAAAGGCAACCTTTTTTCGTTCTTGAACTGATTCTGTTTCTTTTATATTTTATTTCTTTTTTGGTTTTGTAAAAAAAAGGAAGAAGACGACATTGATGTTGTTGTGGCTCTTTTATAGTCGAAATTACAACTTTTGGTTTCTATTTTTTTATTTTTTTGCTATTTGTTTCTTTTGCTTGTTGTCTTCTTACAGGTGGAGGTGGCAGGCGTGTCAGATCGCACGTGGAAAGGCGCTGACATGGGAGGAGCGGCAACAACTCTAGCCCTAGGGGTTTTTTTCTGTTTTGTTTTAAGTGTTGCCAATCGGGCTTTAGGGGTTTTTTTTGTATTATTCGGCCATTTGTAATTTGTTATTTTTAGGCTTGCTGTTTGGTTTTGTAATTTGGACTATATTGTTATTGGACTTTTATTTGTTTTATTATGTTTGGACTCTGGCAAATTTGGGCCTGTACAGCTGCCCCTCTTTGCTCATTGTCATGTAACGGGAATGAAGCAAAGAATTTTAAAAAGGGCCAAATTTTCCTAATCTTGCAGATTCTCGACCTATTTGGTGCTTCTCTTTCTCAAGGAGTGTCGTTCCAATCCACTGCATCTTCGAGGGTATAGGAATTATTGCTTTGATCCACTCCACTGCAACTTCAGGGAGATAAGACTTGTAGCTTCAATCTGCTCCGCTACAACTGCTCCACTGCAACTTTAGGAAATAACGTTTATGGCTTTAATCTGCTCCACTGCAACTTCAGAGAGATAAGATTTGTAGCATTTCTTTAATTTGCTCCACTGCAACTTCAATAAGATAAGGTTTATAGCTTTATTCAGCTCTACTGCAACTTCAAAAGATAAGATTTGCTATCTTCGATCTATTCCACTACAACCTCAAGGAGATAAGATCTATAACTTCAATCTGCTCTACAGCAACTTCAGGGAGATAAGATTTGTAACTTCAACCTGCTCCACTGCAATTCAGGGAGATAAGGTTTATTGCTTCAATCTGCTCCATTACAATTTCAGGGAGATAAGATTTGCCATTTTAACCTGCTCCACTGCAACTTTAGGGGGATAAGGTTTGTGGCTTTAATCTGCTCCACTACAACTTCAGGGAGATAAGATTCACTACGATGACTTCAATCCGTCTCACTGTAACTTCAGGGGTATAGGATTTGTGGTTTTTTATCCGGGTCTACATTTATGCCGTTCTCTGTTATGAAAATGACCTGCTCTTATCTTATGTATGAATGATGTTTGCATGAATGCAGAATGTCATTTTTTCGAGAATGATCCCCTTTTAATGCTTAGGTTGACAATGCTCGTTGTTCACCAGGGTTCTTTCACTGACGTATGGCCCTGCCCTTTTGTTCAGCTGGTATCTTTGGCAGAGAACTCGAAGAAATAATCACCAATTTAGATTATTTTTCCAAGTGTTTCCAACTCTTAAATTTGGTTAGTTCTGACTAATGGTCCTGTTTTAGATCCTTGTACTATTTAGAACCTTTCAGAGTAATATGTAGAAAGCCTTTTACTTGAATATTATTTGTCTATTAATCGTTATTTCAATGAAAAATTCTTGAAAAATATTGTAACAATGGACAAGATTGAAATTGATTGGGAGCGGAGCTCGAAATGAATAAATTAATTAAAGATAGCAAATACTGCTAAAATGCAATATAAGTAAGATGAAAACTAGGTGCCCCAGATATCGCAACGTGAACTTTTCTACACAAACTTTTCGATGACCATTTTGAGCCTAATATGTGTCTAGGAGATTCAAAGTATTTTGTTGATGCCCCAAGATGTAACATTTCTCCTCCTTGTTAATTTTAAGAAGACAAGACTATCACATGCCCCATCTTCGATCAAAATTTGAATTGCCCTTTCTAGGGTTTTTAACTCAAAACCCCTTTGATCTCAAAGCACCTTTTGTGGGTTTTTGCTTTGGCCTCTCATTTTTTTTAGGTGAAGTACCTCTTGACTAAATCCGAATTCACAGGATTAAACAGGTTTTTTCCATCCATCTCAGTCAAAATCAGCGCTCCTCCAAAGCAGGCCTTCTTTACCACATAAGGTCCCTCCCAATTTGACATCCATTTCCCTCGAAAATCTTTTTGTATGGGAAGGATCTTTTTCAATACTAAGTCTCCCTCATGAATTCTCTGGGGTGAATATTCTTGTCATAAGGTTGCATCATTCGCTTTTGGTACATCTAACCATGACAGATAACTTTGAGCCTCTTTTCTTTAATCAAGTTTAGCTGATCATATCGAGACTGGATCCATTCTGCTTCATCTAAATTTAGTTCTAACAAAACTCGGAGAGAGGGAATCTCAACCTTAATAGGCAGAACTGCCTCTATTCCATAAACCAAAGAGAAAGGCATTGTCCTGGTGGAGGTCCTGACAGACGTTCGATAAGCATAAAGGGCAAATGGTAACTTCTCGTGCTAATCTTTATAAGTCTCAATCATTTTCCCTACGCTTTTTTTGATGTTCTTATTGGCTGCCTCCAACGCACCATTCATTTTTGGGCAATATGGTGACGAGTTATGGTGTTTGATCTTGAATTGGCTATAGACCTCTACTATCGTGCTGTTGTTTAAATTTAATACATTGTCTAGATATAATCCTTTCTTTTTTGAAGAATTTGTTGACTGCCTACTTTGTGACATTGGCATAAGAAGTGGCCTCTACCCACTTGGTAAAGTAATCAATGACCACGAAGATGAATTGATGCCCATTAAAAGCTTTTGGCGAGATCGGCCCAATGACATTCATGCCCCACATGGAGAAAGGCCATGGAGAAGTCATGACATTAAGAGGTGAAGGAGGCACATGAATTTTGTCTCCATAAATTTGGCACTTATGACATCTCTTGGCGTAACTGATACAATCTCCTTCCATAGTGGACCAATAATACTTGAATCTCATGATTTGCCTAGCCATTGTAAAACCATTAGTGTGTGTTCCGCAGACGCCCTCATGGACTTCTTCCAAGATTTTTTAGCCTCAACAGTGTCCACACATCTTAGTAGTACCTGATATTTCTTTCTTTTGTATAGGATCTCCTCATCTATGACATAGTCATTGGCCAGTCTTCTCAATGTCCTCTTATCATTCTCGGTTGCTTGGTCAGGAAACTTACGATTCTTCACATATCACAGTATATCGTGGTACCAAGGGTAGTCATCCTTTTCCTCTTCTTCGATGTTGTAAAAATGAGCCGGAGCCTCATAAATACTCATCTAGATAGGTTTCACATCCTCTTGTTTGTTTACTCTAATCATAGAAGCTAAAGTAGCGAGGGCATTGGCCATCTGGTTTTCATCACGCGGGAGGTAGTAGAAAGTGATGTCATCAAACTCCTCAATTAATTAAGAACCAGCTTTTGATAACTGATCAATTTGGGGTCTCTCGTCTCCCATTCACCTTTGAGTTGATATATCACTAATACAGAATCCCCATATACCTCTAATACTTTGATCTTGCGTTCTATGGCTGCACGGATGCCAATGATGCATGTTTCGTATTCTGTTATGTTGTTTGTGCAAATCAAAATCCAATTTACTAGTAAAAGGATAATGATTTTCGATCGGGGATACCAAGACTGCCCCGATTTCGTCACCCATAGTGTCAGAGGCCTCATCGAAGTTTAGTTTCCAGGGATGTTCTTCTTGAACACCTTCTTCAGTGGTTGCAACATACATTAGATCTTCATTTGGAAAATCAAAATTCAAAAGCTCTTAATCTTCTAGAGCTCTACTGGCTAGAAAATCTGCTATTGCACTCCCTTTTACCGCCTTCTGGTTCACATAGACTATGTCGAACTCGAAAAGTAGAATTTTCCATCGGGCCATTCTTCCATTCAAAGCAGTCGACTCCATCATGTACTTTAGAGGGTCTAGTTTTGAGATGAGCCAATTTGTGTGGTACAACATGTACTGTCTCAGTCTCCGGGTTGTCCAAATTAAGGCACAACACAACTTCTCAATTAGCAAATATCTTGTCTCGCAATCAGTGAATTTCTTACTGAGATAGTACATCGCTCTTTCTTTTCTTCCTAAATCATCATGTTGGCCTAGTACACATCCCATGAAATTTCCAAATACTGCCCAAGTACAGTATTAATGGCTTATCTAGACTGGGTGGCATCAGCACAAGGGCTTTAGATAAGTAATGTTTGACATTGTCAAAAGTTTTCTGGCACTCCTAATCCCATACACCTGGATTGTGTTTCTTAAGAGACGGAATATGGGGTCACATTTTTTCATTAGTTGTGAAATGAAACAAGCGATGTAATTTAACCTCCTAAGAAACCTCGAACTTCTTTTTGGGTACGCAGTGGAGGTAACTCTTAGATAGCCTTGACCTTATCTGGGTCAATCTCAATCCCCTTTTCACTGACTACAAATCCTAACAATTTCCCCGACCTAGCCCCGAAGGTATATTTTGCTGGATTGAGCTTTGGCTAAAATTTTCTCAACCTTAAGAAAAATTTCCTTAGGACTTGCACATGCTCCTTTTCTGTTCTAGATTTTGCAATCATGTTGTCGACATAAACGTCAATTTCTTTATGCGTCATATCATGAAATAAGGTTACAATGGCTCTTTGATATGTTGCTCCTACATTCTTCAGTCCAAACGGCATCACCTTATAGCAAAATGTTCCCACATGGTTATGAACGTGGTCTTCTCCATGTCTTCAGGAGGCATCTTTATCTGGTTGTATCCCGAGAATCCATCCATGAAGGAGAACAGTGAGTAACCTGCCGTGTTGTCCACTAAAGTGTCGATATGAGGTAATGGGAAATTGTCTTTCGGGCTAGCTTTGTTCAAATCCCTATAGTCTACACACATTCGTACATTTCTATATTTCTTAGGGACGGGGACTATATTAGCCACCCACTCTGAGTATTTAACCACTTGTAGGAAACCTCCTCCTCTTTTATTTTCAACAGAACGTTGGGCCTCATCCTTCGGAGCTTCTGTTGAATTAGCTTACACTCTTCCTTTATGGGGAGTTAGTGTACCACAATATCAGTACTTAACCCGGGCATGTCTTGATATGACCATGCGAAGACATTTTTGAATTCTTGGAGTAACTCGATAAGGTCTCGCTTTGTCTCTGCAGTGATACAAGCTCCAATCTTCACCTTTTTTCCCTCTCCTAACTCACAATTTTCGTTGACTCTTTGTAAGGTAAGATTTGTTTCTCATCTTCTTCTACCATCCTGAACAAATTAGGAGATAGGTTACAGTCATGATCATCTTCAAAATCTTGAAAATCCTTCATACACATATCTTGTTCAAAAGGAGACTCCGAGTCAGCAACGGCATCGCTCATATCATTGATATCTAGATACTTATTATAGGGACGAAGGAAGGTCCAAAGAACAAAAAAATTTAAGAATAATTATCTGTATGTATGATTATGAATTAAATGGAAAGAATAAAGAATATTTGCTTAAAATGGTACGCAAAGATGCATTTTATTGAAATAAAGATGTTGGACATAAGCCTATTTCACAAAAGGATTCTTATTTCTCCTAGGTTTAGAGCAATAAGTGTGTTTTAAACATTACTCTAAATTAATTCTAAAAGTTATAGGGATCTCCTCCACGGTCCAATTATTCAAAATGCTCCCGGGTATGTAAGGGCAAATTTCTGATAAATTCTCTTCTCCAATTCCTTCTTCGGATATGACGTTAATGCTCAAACTTCCCAACATTTCTTCCGTTGTTTCTTTTCTTGTCATCTTTTGTTCAGGGTGAATAGTTTCTCCTGATACAAATGTTTTGGATATACGGGGAAAGGTTATTGGTTCCCATTTGATCTCTCTTCCATTCAATCGCGCTCTTCTTCTTTTTTGTTTCTTCTCTAACTGCCTCCTCTTTTGCCTCGCATCTGACTTATATCCTAAGCCAAAGCAGTCCTGTTTTTCTTTCAGCATTGGTGCCTCAACCCTTCCTTGTAGGTATCTCTCGAGTCCTCTTCCCGGTAAGGCTCCTTTCTCAACCATCAGTTGCAGCCCATCTTGTAGCATTGGATATTTTAGGCATTGTGATTTTGTTCCTTTCAATAATGAATGTTGCGTTGACTTCCAACGATCGAAAGGAATATTCTATCACATCATCGTCTGCCCCTATGTATGGCGCGTCACTGGTAACGAATACAATAATGTCTTCTTCCGCGTTTATCATTACCAGTCTACCCTCAGTTACCAACTTTAACTTTTGGTGCAATGATGACGGCACTTCCCCCGCTGAGTGAATCTAAGGTCTCCCCAACAAGTAATTATAAGAAGGCTTGATGTCCATAACCAAAAACTCTACTTTATACGTGTTTGGACCAATCAAAAGGGTATCTCAATCTTTCCCATTACCTTCTTTTCAATATCGTCAAATGCTCTCACAATGTTTTAGCATGTTTTCATATGAGAGCTATCTACAGGCAACCTATTCAATGTGGATAGGAGTAAGACATTTAAGGCCGATCCATTATCAATTAACACCCCTAGCAATGTGTATCTTTTACACCGGGTGGTAATGTGCAGAGCTTTTGTAGAACCCATACCTCCTGGCGGTATTTCATCATCATTAAAAAAGATGAAATTATCAGCGTTTTTGTTATTGACCAGACGATCCAACTTGTTGACAGAGATATCATCCGCGACATAAGTTTCGTTCAACACTTTCATCAATACGCTATGATGTGTCTCTGAGCTTAAGAGTAAACTAGTACCGATATACGAGCTGGCTACTTGTGTAATTGTTCTAAAATGCTATACTCACTGTGCTTTAGGAATTTCAAGAATTCCTTAGCCTCTTTCTCAATTACCGGCTCATTAACAGGTGATTCAAGTCTGCCGACTTCTTTTTCTTTTGTTTAACAACTAAGGATTTTCCTTTAACAGTTTAGCTTTTGTATTCGAGGAATCATAGCGCCTTTCACTGCACGTGTAGAAACCTACATCCTGACCTTATTCTGAAGTGCTAATCAGGTTTTCCTCTCCCGGGATCGTCACGTTGCAGTCATAATTCCAAGGAACCCTTTTACTATCCTTATAGGGAAAAGCTACGGGTTTCTGGATTATGACCCTTAGTGCAATTTGTGCTCTAACTTCATTAATTTTTGGTCGTGAGATAATTACCATAGGGTGATTGACCCTATAGACCTTCTCTGTCGATCTTTCTTCTGATGCACACACATATTTTCCTTCTGGGCCTTTGGTATATTCAAAGAATTCTAGCTCATTGTTATCCATCAGACCTTGTATCAGGGCCTTGAATTTAATGCACTATTGAATCTCATGACCCTCTTCATCATGGAACTCATAGTAGTCCCTTGCTTTTTCGAGTATCTCCCCTAAATCTGTGATTAATCATCCCTCTACCATTTTCTTCCAAACCCATCTCAGTGGGGTTTTCACTTCTACATCCATCTTGGTTCTTTCCCCACTCGATTATCTCATTTGTCCCTTTATCAAAATGGCTATTTAACGGATTTCCTGCCGCATTAGGTCCCGATAGATCATCAAACTTCACAATGTCTATCTTGATAAACCTTTCAATTAACTTTTTAAAAGCGGTACAATTCTCGATTAAGTGTCTCGTGATTCCCGTGAGGTACTCGCATTGAGCATTCGTGTCATATCATTTGGGGAATGGAGGTTGCATAGGTTTCAAGTAGAAAGGGAATACCACATGTGCATCGAATAAATTTTGATACAACTCCTTATATGTAATCGGATAGGCGTAAACTGAAGTCTTTCTGTGTTCGGCCTTAGATTATATTCTTACCTTGGGGGCCCTGATGGCTAGTAGTTACCGTCCTTAGTTGGCTTATAGTAATCGGCTTTGAATAACCCTTGTTATACATACTCGCATTATTCACCTCATTTTCTTTCTTCCTCGGGGCTAATCTTTCGGCGTTTTCCCCTGCGTCTATCTTTCCATACCTTATTGTGTTTTCTATCATCTCTCCAAACATTACTATATCTGAGAAGCTCTTAGTAGCGCTTCCCAATATATGGTTAATGAATGGAGCCTTCAAAGTATTAATGAAAAGCTTGGTTGTTTCCTTCTCCAAAAGAGGTGGTTAGACTTGCGTCGCTACTTCTCTCCATCTTTGGGCATACTGTCTGAAGCTCTCACTTGGCTTCTTTTTCATATTTTATAATATGATTTTGTCGGGTGTCATGTCCATCACATGACTATACTGTTTCATAAAAACATGTGCCAAATCCTTCCATGAAATGATTTTGGCAAGGCTCAATTAGTTGTACCATTTGGCTGCAGACCCGATCAATCTATTTTGGAAGCAATGGATTAATAATTGGTCTTTATTAACATATCCTATCATCCTTCGACAGAACATCGTGATGTGAGCTTTAGGATAGCTAGTCCCTTTATACTTTTCAAACTCTAGAGTCTTGAATTTTGGAGGGAGCACCAAATTTGGGACCAAACTCAAGTTCTTAGCATCAATTCCGCAGTGATAGTTAGCATTTTCCATTGCTTTGAATTTTTCTTCTAACCATCTACACCGATCTTCAAGTTGCTTTGGCAGTTCCACTTTTGCTCTTTCCATTTCTATCACATCATCTAGATCAAGAACAACGGGATTGGTTGGGTTATCCCCAAGATTGGAGCCTAAACCCATTGGGTAATTTGTTAGTGTCGAGGTACTAGCCTGATATTGTTGGGGCCCAATAGTAACAAGTACCCTTCGTGGGTACACCTCTGGTTGAGTTTGGACATTTATTGGGGTAAAACCTGGGGATAGGTAGGGTCTTCAATATCGTTCCCCAAGTTAACTGCAATACTCTCCCCTTTTTCGAGTCTTTCAGCCAACAACTGCGCTTAATTGGCTTATCATACTTCTTTGAGATTCTTGAATTTGATCCCTCATATCTTGTTGAATTTTGGCTAATTGTTCTTGTATCTATGCTTGCAATTGATCTTGCATAACTCTTTCCATTTGTTCTAATCTTTCCAATCTCTGATCCATTCTTTTGGTTTTGCAGCGGGTACTGTAACGACATTTAGTTGGTAAACTCTCGTTGGTTTTCAGGGTAACTGTCATAATTTTAATTAATTAGGGTCTTTTTTTGAAACTTAATGCATATGAGGAAATATAATGCAGATGAATGAAATGAATGCAAAAAGAGGCGTTGATTCTAATTCAATTCCATTAGAACAACTTCACTAGAAAACAAATTTCTTTACATAAAACATATTACATATACGACTTTGCCCTAATACTCAAAGCCTTAACTTTTCTAAGAAGCCAAGCTAATTCTCAACCTCGATCTGATTCTGATTTATATTTTAAGCTTAGTATGTCGGCTTGAATTGCTAGGGTTTGTAGATGATCGGCCTCTTCCTGTACTTGAGCCACAGCCTCACCCATGATGTAGTCTCTATCTCTAACTTGACCTTGAGAATGTTAGAGCTGCTCTTTCCATTGTTCGTTATTCTTTTCAAGAAACTCAACTCGAAGTTCATAATTTTGTAATGCGGCCTCGAGCTCCCCTATCTTTCCTTTCAACTCTTCGATCTTACTTAGGCTTGCTCTCAACTCGATTGCGAGTTGTGACTACAATACTGATGAAGCGACTTTTCTAATTCTGCGACCCAAGCTTTTAATCCCACATTCTCATTTTGGCTTTCTAACAAACTTTTTTAGTGTATCTTCTCGAGCTCGAGCATCTTGGAATTTCTTTTCCCACTGATCGACTCTAATCTTTTCTTCTTTGATTTCTTGTCGCCATTACTTTAATGTTTTACCCAAACCGGTAGTTCTTATTGACAAACGCATCTTCTTGTAATCTGTTTTTAGACTATCCAAATCTTCTTCGGCCTTGTTCTTTCCCTTCCTCAATTTCTCAGCCTCTAGCTTATGGATGTCGACGTCTAATCCTAGCCGCATCTTTTCCTCCTCTAATTGCTCTATCTTCTTTCCCAATTCTGAACTTCTTTTTTCAAAGTCTTGCTTGATGATCTCTAACTCAGACGGGATTACTTGTAGATACTCTTCTATCGACTGAGTGTTCTCTTGACTTGGCATAGGGATGTTGTCATTGACCCTTTTGCCCCACCATCATCTATATTCGGGGTTGTCATTAGATTTACGGTAAATATTTTTATTCTTTGGGTTTGGTTCCAAGCGTTCGATATTTCATGAACCTTTTCTTGTAATTATCACCCTTATACGAAAACTCATATTGAGCCAACCCTTGCGTCGCTAATTTGAACTGCCTCGATCTATATTGTCTCAATACGAGCAAAGGAGCATATCCAATAGCTCCCCAAATCCCATGTACAGGAACCCATTCAAAGTCTCCACACCGATACAGAATATCATCGGGGATCATCCAATGGGCTCTCCATTCGACGTCCTCGTCTTAGAGACTTTGGAGAATCGCCATCCATTTTTCTTCTGAAATGACATCTCGCCTCGGTATAGTCACTAATTCTTTCAAATGAGAGTATTTCTCAGATAATACTCGATAAGAAACTTTTTTCTATCTTTCAAAAGTGGCTATGGAACAATGCTAAGTTACGCACACCCAATGAACCTTCACCTACTCTTCAGCATGCGCTCAAAGATCTGAAAATTTTGGCCAGGATTACCGGGACGAGCATAACCCTTTGTCAAGCCGATCGAATAGGTCTGAAACTGCCTCATCTATATGCCCTAATGCCTTGGGAAGGCAACCAAACCGTAAATGCTTAAAGCGAAAACATTAACCCTTTTCTTCAAATCCGGATGTGCCAAGATCAAATCCCACAAATTCTTCTAATGTATGCATTTACTATCTTCTTTTTGCTTGATCCGGGTCGTAACTCATTGCTCACTCATCCCTGTGATACTCATTAGCTTATTCAAGAACATCGGGACATTGGCAGCTCTGGAATAGGCTGTCGGCTTGAATCTTCGGGCATCAAAGTAAGGTCGTGTATTCCTCCACGGTGGGTACTAAATAAACTTTCCCAAAGGTCAATCAATTGTAGGAGGGATTAGCTCAGAATAAGCGCTTGTCTACTTTCATATTGAGTAGATAGGGCAAATCACCATAGTTACAGTAAAATAACTGCTTGATCTCGTCATCCCATTGGTCCCATATCTTTTTCAGTTCTTGGAGATTATTCGAGTCACTTTGATGTGAGTGAAATCCCACAATGCTGACACATACCTCTTCGTAAGACTATCACCCTTCTCTTGCTGCGTTTTCTCGAACCATATTCGGACGATCGCATTATCCTCCATTTTATCAAAAAATCCCTTTTCCATGATAAGCTCTCTATTTAGTAACCGAATGTGAATCAACACCTTTTCATGATGAAAATGCCATGCAAGAAAAACAAAGCAAGTCAGTATAATTCATACCAAGCTAGAATTCAAAGCAAGCAAGATAAATAAAGCACCACTAGGGTTCAATTTGGTTCTACCTAGGGTAGCTCTTAGGGCTCATTATATGCGGTTTAGTTCAAAAGCAAGGGTACCTGAGCCGGCAAATTCCTCAATCCTCACCCATTATAGGCTCATACGGATCGAGTTCAGTTCAGGGGAATACATTTTCCTATGGCTATACGGAGATGAAAATCTCACGAAGGCATAGGTACGAATGTATCTCGAAAGCGATCCACTATCCTATACGGAGGTGAAGACCTCACGAAGGAATAGTTTCTCACTCCCACTTAAAAGGATAAAATCAACCGATTTATGCGATGCAATATGCAGAGATATAAAAAACTTAAACCAATAAAGCAAACATATCATGATAAAAAAAATCACAAAAATGATGGGTAAAATGCAATGGAACAATCGTAAATTTAAATCGAATTTTCAATTTTTGACAAAAAGACAGAAAATAATCAATTTGCGGCTTTTTATTTTAAAATGAAAATGGGAGTCGCCACCGATCTTTTTTTTTATGAGGTGTGATCGGATCACCTCATGATTTGATCGTCTTAATAAAATGTTTTGATTTACTAAAACAACGATTTTGGTCTATGAAATTCGAGAAAATGGGTTCGGGAGTCGGTTACGTGCGAGGAAGTATTAGCACCCTTGTAACGTCCAAAATTGTTACCTAATTGATTAATTAATGTCTTAATGTCAAAAATTTGAAAACTTGAAAGAATTTACAATACGATTCCTCTTTTATTAATGTTAATTTTAAAAAAAAACAGTTGAACAAATTGAAACGAATGTCAAAGACCCTCTCATCTCGAGATAACAAATGTCACATCCCGTAAGTTAGGACACGCATTTTGAACACTCGAGAATAAGCTTGCCTTTAAATTTTTTTATTTAAAGTTCATGTATTTTAATTTTAAAAGGGTATTTGGCTATTTAGGTTTAACGAGAAAATCAAAACCCTGTAAGTTTGGGTACGATTTCTCGAATCTCTAGAATGTGAAATATTGCCTGTTTTTAAAAGTTTTCTTTTTACGAATTTGGATAAAAATTAATGAAATATTAAAAATGATAGACGTGTAGTTTATTTGATTATGTTTAAAAAAATCGTTTAAAACTTAAAAAGGATCATACTTGGCGAATAATGATAATGTAACATACATTTGGAGTAACAATGACATAGTATGCATAATAAAATATAACATATATAGCATTGATATTAATGAATCATAATGTTAATATGCATAAACAATAATAATGATGAAAATGATAATAATAATAATAATAATAATAATAATAATAATAATAATGAATAATCTAAATTTTTGAAAGTACAAAAAAGTAATAAATAAATAAATAAATAATGGAATAAAAATAACAATAATAAGGATGTAAATAAAAAATCCAATTAAAAAGAAATAATAAGTAAGTAAATAAATAAAACTAATAAAATTTTGATTAAAATAAATAAATAAACAAATAAAATATTAAATAAAACAATTTTTAAAAAAGAAAATAAAAAGAAATAAATTAAACAGACTAAGGACGGAATTGAAATCGAAATGAAATTGGGGGTACAAATTGTAAATAAAGAAACAAGTTAATAAGGATAAAAATAAAACGCACTAAAACTAGCGATGACTAAATGGGAAAATAACCTAATCCCCTGCACACGCGTCCCTTCTCCAAGAAATCAGCGAGCCAGGGACTAAATTGAAACGCAAAAAAAGTGGTCAAATTTAAAAAATAAAAAATGAAAAGACTCAATTAAGACAGCCTAAAAATGCGGAAGGACCAGGTGCGTAAATAGTCCAAAAGATGAAAACACGAATCCCCCAAGAGTGGGTCGGGTCGCGCACAGGTTGGCCTTAAACGACGTCGTTTTAGCATCTGTGTCCTTAGCTCAAAACGGCGCCGTTTTGTATTTTCATTTAAATCAAAAAAATTAAAACTCACTTTTACTCTTCTTTCTAAACCCCCCCAAAAAAAAACTCTCTCAACTCCTCCCCTTCTTTCCGATCTCCGGGCATTGTTTGACCATTGGGCCACCGTACTGCGGTCGCCAAATGATCATGGCCATTGTCATTCCAAGGTGGTCGAAAATTCAAAAAATAGCTATTTTTTGACTTTTTGACTCCCAATCCCAAAAATTTACTATCTTTCCTCAGAGATGGCAACCTCGGCCACCCATGGCGGCGCAAACACAAGTAAATGTGAGTTTTTGGCTCATTTTTTTCTTCCTCTTTGTTTATCTCTTTTAAAATGATAGCAAAAATAATGCGAAAAGAAAAAATAAAGATAAAAAGGCAACCTTTTTTCGTTCTTGAACTGATCTGTTTCTTTTATATTTTATTTCTTTTTTTGTTTTTGTAAAAAAAAGGAAGAAGACAACATTGATGTTGTTGTGGCTCTTTTATAGCCGAAATTACAACTTTCAGTTTCTTTTTTTTTTTTGTTTTTTTGCTATTTGTTTCTTCTGCTTGTTGTCTTCTTGTAGGTGGCGGTGACAAGTGTGTCAGATTGCACATGGAGAGGCGCTGACATGGGAGGAGTGGCGGCAACTCTAGCCCTAGGGGTTTTTTTTCTGTTTTGTCTTAAGTGTTGGGCCAATTGGGCTTTAGGGTTTTTTTGTATTATTGGGCCATTTGTAATTTATTATTTTTGGGTTTTCTGTTTGGTTTTGTAATTTAGACTATACTATTATTGAACTTTTATTTGTTTTATTGTGTTTGGGCCCAGACAAATTTGGGCCTGGACAAGAAGTATTAGCCTTGCATAGTTTTTACTTTGCTAATGTTGTTCTTATAGGACTGGAGCTCTTCAAAGCAAGCTTTCAATAAAGTTTAGCCAGCACAAAGGAATAGAAACGCTAGTGAACTGCCCTAGCCATGCCGCCTATAAGGCGGTTGAAATGTAATGTTGATGCGGCAATGTTTGATCATGAAGATGCAGGAGGTTGGGCTGTAGTGATTACAGGTGCTGATGGATTATTTATTTGAGGTTGTTCAAGACGTTCTTTCGATTGCTTTAAACCCCAAATTACTGAGATAATATCGGTTAGAGAAGCTTTATCTTGACTAAAGTCGTTTAATGTGGATATTATTATATCAGAATCTGATTGGTCTCATATTATTAAAGCTTTCAACTTCCAAATGGTTGATTGTTATAAATTTGGCTTATTGATTCAAGAGATCTGCTGTTGAAAACTCAGTCCAACTCTTTGGACTTCCAATGCATTCATAAAAGTGCTAATGAAAGGTGGTAGACTTCTCGAAACTAAATTACTGAATTTGGAATATAACCTTGACTTGCATTTTAGATATTTTGTTTTCAAATATTCATATGAATGAAACTATAGAATCTAAATGAGATGAGAATAAGTGTTCTACTTTTTAATGATATATTACTTTCCTTTCTTATTTAATTAAGTTTAGGTTTCTATAAAAAAAAAAAAAAAAAGAAAAGAATTCATCACCATTTTAAATTTTTAAAATAAAATAATAAATATATTTGTTAAATCCATTAATCAAATCTAAGATCCAAAACATGGAATATTTCATTTCCATTTTCTTTGTTTTGGCTACAAAGGCCAATTATGAAATAGATACTCTATAAATTCTTTGTCGTGTTTATGAATCAATTTATAAAAAAATGTGATATTCCTATTCAACTGAAAAAAGAAAAAGAAAAGTCACAATCCTATTGAATCAATTTATATTTGTAAATATTTTAAAATAATATTAATATTCATAAATTTTATATCTTCTATACAACACAATATTTTGATATATTTTATTATATATTTTTATTATCCGTGCAAATTTACAGCAAAATCTCCACTATACCATATATATTTATATAAAAGCATACCAAAAAAAGAAAGAAAAAAATAAAGCAGAAAAGAAAAGGAGGAGCTCTTCCCCACTCCCTCTCTTTTTTCCCTACTCTTCTCTTTTCACTCTCTCTCTCTCTCTCTCTCTCTCTCTCTCTTGCTTTACCATCTTAATTAACTCTTCTCCAATGGCACTACCAGCCTTAAAGCTTCCATTGTTCTTCCTCTCCTTACTCTTAACCACCTTCTCAGTTGCTGAAGGAGCAAGCTGGTGCGTGGCCAGGAGTGATGCAAGCAACCAAGCTCTTCAAACCGCACTCGACTATGCATGCGCCTCTGGAGCTGACTGCACCCCTCTACAGTCAGATGGGCTTTGTTTCCTTCCCAACACCATCCAAGCTCATGCTTCTTATGCTTTCAATAGTTACTATCAACGTAGAGCAATGGCTCCTGGTTCCTGTGACTTTGCTGGCACTGCCACTGTTGCCAAAACTGATCCCAGTTTGTTCTCCAACTCCCTTTTTTCTTCATTTTTTTCGTTTTTCAAAACTGGGTTTTGCTTATTGTCTTCTTTTTTGTAGGTTATGGATCTTGTATGTACCCATCTTCTCCAAGGTATGTATGTTTACTCTTTTTCCTCCATTTTTATTTTCTATATACAGTCACCAGTACAAATAGTAATAATACGAGTTAAATTATCTCTGCATTTGAACAAGAGATGCCTGTGATTTTCTAGTTCAGTCAGCTTTTTTGTAACGATCTGCAAATTGATAGATGTGTGACACGTATCTCTATGCATGACACTTTGATATCTAGCCGTCCAATTTTTGCCCCTCACGACAATCGTCATTTTGTACATGTCAGTTTTACTGTTTACTTGCATTATTTCTATGGTAATGTCCATTGCTTACTTATTTCAAGTCTCAATGCCTTGGGTTCCTGACTTTCCCTGTACTGTTTCTTTTCCCTCTGTCATGTTTTTATGGGACCAGCTCTTTCTTTTTGACCGTTGGATGCTACTCCTTATCCAAGGAGTCAAGGACATCCAACGGTCAAGATACTCTCTTTGTTGGTCTAAAACTCACTTTTTAGATTTTGCCTCAACAGGTAAAGCGTCAATGCATATTTTAGCCTACCAGTACATATACATGCATGTAAATTAATATTATAAATTCCCATGGAAATTTTAGAGAGTAATAAATCTTAGCTATCCATGAGTACATGTACTAGAACTTACATGTGCATTACTCATAGTTAGGATAGCTATAATTCATAAACCTTTTTCTTGGACAATCCTCGTTTGACGTTAAGGCTGTGGATGGAGCAGCTTTAAAGCAAATTGGAATGTGGTCAATGATACATCAAGAATCCAAATGCCATACTGTCTGTCCCATTGGCCATCTTGTACTATAACTTTTGCATGTGCATCATGTCCACTAGTGGCTTGAAATGGAATAGCTTTACAAAGAAGTTGATGAAAATTGAAGAAACATATGTTAAATATTATGATAATCAAATTTAAATAAGGTGGATTTTCCTATTATTTGAATATGGGTGTGAGTGTTGGATCGGGGGCCCTAGCCCCCCTAAAAATGTAAAATGTAACTTTGGCCTTTTTAACTTTTACAAGATTTTAATTTAGTAAAAAGTGAAATTACACTTTGGTCCCCCAAAGATAATAAAATTTTGATTTAGTCCTTTAAAATTATGAAGATATAAGCTATTAGAATTATAAAATTGCATTTTAGCTATCATAAAAATATAAAACTTAATTTCGGCATTTATTTATTTTTCAAAGTTTTTCTTTGTACTTGAAGAGTGTTGGGGAGTCGAATCCCTTACCCGTCTCTGAATATGTATCCATTGGAGCAATATAGGAATTGTCCATTGGGATACTGCGTATCAATGTTTCCGGCATTTGCTTCATTTGACAAGCACGGTTTTTTTCATTTATTTTGGGAAATATGGAAGGATAAGCTCTATTACTCTGTTAGAAGGATTTATTTATGGTCAGTAAAAGTAAAACGGAAACATTCTACCATTCTTTTGTCCACAAGCATGGTCCTTTCTTAGGACCATTACTTTAACTTAGTTTAGAATAGCCAAAACTAATAGTTCACTACAAGCACAGTCCTTTTTTATGAGAACTTTGACTAGAACAGTTCCCGAGCATCCTTATCAATCCATCTTCATTTTTGGTTGAACTAGTTTTCTTTCGTAGTTTACCAAAACTTCATTGATCTTCCAATCTTTATGGATTTTTGAAAAATGCCAACCAAGTTGGGTTAATATTTTCCATCTTGCTTTACTGGATTATATCATTATTTGTGGTTCTTGTCTCTGCTATAGTGCTATTCATGTGGTTTAACAGCTTGAGTTATGAAATTTCCAGCACGGCTGGAGGGCTACCTACCCCAACAGCACCAACAACAGTGACAAACAATCCAACTGCACCAACAACTACGACAACTGGACCACTCGGTGGAGCTGATGGTAGTAACGGACTAAATAACCCTGGACTGACTCCTCCATTTCCCACAACAGATGAATCTAGAGCTTCATTTGATTCTATAGTCAATACAAGCTCAATGTCCCTCATGCTCTTAGTTGTTCTATCCTTTATTTTGCACCCGGTATGGATCTTTTAAACCTAGAGGATGACCCAATGACGGGGAAGAGGCGTTTTTGTTAGAGGTTAGAGCCTTCTTTCTAGCATTACGGAAGAACAGCAACGATAATTTTGATCATCTAGTTTTGTCTACTTATCAAAGACATTATTAGGGTTCGGGTTGGTTGATGGAAGGATCTCTCCTCTGGCATAATGAGGTAGAGCTAGCACTAGGAAGATCTCTATTAGATATCCAACCTTATTACCTCGCACAAATTCAATTCAATATTTTAATTGTTATTGTTGAATGCTTCCTGGAGTATATATATGAGAAGTGTAAACAAACAGCTATTCGTCTGTGGATTTTCTTTTGACAGACTTATTTTTATTGGCAATCCTGGAAGATGAAGTTCTTTTAGTTCTAAACATGCAAATTTGAGAATTAAATGCCGCAAACTGAAATGTAGAAAATTGCAGCTATTTTTGTTTCTTAGGGTTTGTTTGTTTGGCAGTAAAATATTTTCCGGAAAATAATTTCGGAAAATGATTTACTTTTTGGAAAATGTTTTACGGTTTTGGATGAATCATGTAAAATATTTTACATTGTTTGCAGATTTCTTGAAAATTTTTTGGAAAAGTTGATTTTACATATATATTAATAAATTTATTTACATATTAATAATTTTTATATTTTAAATTGTTTTACATATATTGCAATGATTTATTTATTATAAATAAATTAGATTAAATATATAATAATATTGAATTATTAAGTTACATTATTAACCGTCATATTGAAAACAACTAAAGTCAAATAAATTATTTGTAATTGTGTTAAAAAATAAAAAATTGAATAATTATAAATTAGTATAACTGCATCTCCAGCATTAATTTCAATACTACCTGTTGCATACCTTCTAATGAGATATTCTTATTATACTTGGCATAGTTCACATCAATAGGGAAGCCAACAAATTTGCAGGCTAAGTTGGTGCAGACTATCTTGAGTATTTCACTTATTGCTTTGAGCAATGAGTTGTTATTTCTTTGAGCACTGATTTGCAATTGAAGGGAGTTTTTAGAAGTTCGCTTATTTTATTTTGCGTCTTTCTGACTTGAGTATTTATCGGATAATTTTATGCTTCGCTTTTGATTTGTTTTATCTTTGGAGTATTTATACCCTGATTACAACAAAAAAAAATTGTGACAAAAAAGAAAGCAATCTAAAACTTGTATGGGACAATTAATAGGGAAGGGAGGCTGGCCATTCTCATTTTGGACTGAATTTCTGGTTTTGCTAACTAAAATGAAATGAATATACTAGCCAAAAAATAATAAGATTAAAACCAAAATTTCTTTATCCTTAAAACACAAATTTCTTTCAGCTACCTTTTCCTATTACTTTTACTTTTATCCATGGTAGACTTATTGAACTTCCTGGTCACATTCAGTGGATTGGCAGAAGAAGAGAGACTTTCAAAAGCAGCTTCTTCATTACCATGAGTTATATTTCCGGCAAAACCATCAAAAGGAAGTGGAACTCCCTATATACAACAACAATTAACAAAACACAAGTTTACGTCAGCCAAATAAAATCCCTAAGACTTGAGAAAAGGCTATAAGAATGATTATATACCTTGGCAACAACTTGAACAAGATCACCAGCAAGGATTACAAGTGTCTCTACTACACTGCCATTTGCAATATTGGTAGCACATCTTCTCTTTTTAGTCAATTTTGCTTTCTACAAAACAGTACCTAACAAAACACAAGCTAATTAAATAATCATCCTCAGCATTCAACATGTAAGTAGAGATACAAACAGTCAAGTAATAGCAACGATTAGTCTTAACAATAACCATATCTCCCCCCAAAAGGAAAAGACTCATGTCCTTTATTTGGTAGTGGCACCGGTTCGTTTTTGAAAGGGAAGATGTCACCTTAACTAAGCCCTATTCCATATTAAGCAATGTTCACTCAGTCTAATTCTAGAGAGTGATTGTTTCTCATTTTTACTTCCTTAAAAAGACTAAAAAGCAAAAATAACAAAGTGACTTGAATGCAAGAGACAATCAAACATTGTTGTTCCCTATAAAATCAAAAACCAAGTAAGAAAAATTAACCAAGGCTTGGATAAGAAAAATTAACCAAGGCTTGGATAAAAATGTTTCCTTAAACCTAATCCCTGCAACAATAACAAAGTCTTAGATAATGATGTCTGCTTTAATCCTATCCCTGCAACAATAATGCCCCTTAATCAAGTGCCTAATCCCATGCCTATTTTAAAATTGCAACCTTGCATGAAAGCAATACAGTTAAAAAAAATAGTCTAACCAATGAAGAAAACAGCACAAATCAAACTTATACCAATCTGATGTGATCCAATTTACAAACAAAACCACAATAATTCAATAAAACCCAAAACCCAGATATAAATCTCAATCAACAATCATAAACCAGAATTGGTTTCCAACAAAAGAAGTAATGCCAAAACAAACCCAGAAAAAGAAGAAGCAAAACCCACCAAATTCTTTCTCAACAGCAGCAGTGTGGAAGATTCCAGAGTAAACAGAGCCATCTGTCAAATGCACATCCACTGGCAGACCAAGGATGTACATGGTAACAAAAAGGATTGAAGAAAGGTAAGAAAATGGAGAGGAAGTGCTGGAAATCAGTGGAATGGGAGGAATTGGAAAGATTTTTCATTATTAAAATACAGAGAAAATTCAAAATCTTTCCAACTCCTCCATTCCAAAATTTCAGAAACAATCTCCTTTTCCTCCTTCTATGACACAAAACGGAAGGAGAAGAACCGAAGAAGGAGAAGGAGCCTTACCTGGATGAAGGAGGAACCGGAAAAGGTCCTTGACCAAACTGATTTGCAACCCAAGGGGAAGGGGAAGGGGAAGGGGAAGGGAAAGGGGAAGGGGAAAGGAAAGGGGAGAAGAAGGCGACGTTTTCTGGAAAATGTCTTACCGAATTCAAAACGGTAAGACATTTTCCTAAAAAAAGCCTCTCATTTTCCCGTGTGTTGTAAAATATTTTTCCATGGAAAATCATTTACAGCCTACCAAACACCAGAAAAGCTTGAAAACCTTTTACGGAAAAGCTTTTACAAGCTATCAAACAGAGCCTTAGATTATGGTAACCAGTAATTTAGCAATATACCATTAGTATGAGCTGCTAATGATGCCAGAACCAACATTTTGAAATCTGCCTAACCCATTTATGCTAATAATGGTAGAAAGATTATGTGCAAAATATGAATATATCCTAAATAACAAAGATGATTTCAAACAAATCTTACCATATAAAACTACGTAACTCAGCGAAAGGACTGATGGTTATCGCCATAGTTCCATAAGTTTTATATATATACATTCATTCTGAACCAGTTAAGGCTTCCTACACCTAAGATAGGAACACCCTACGTAACTCATGCCAGGCCATGAGGGGGAACTAAAGGTAAACATTAAACATTAGCGATTTCATTCTGAACCAGTTAAGGCTTCCTACACCTAAGATAGGAACACCTACGTAACTCATGTCAGGCCATGAGGGGGAACTAAAGGTAAACATTAAACATTAGCGATTTTGTCCCTTAATTGGTGCATCTAAGTTGTTCTATAAGGAACTTTTGGGAAAGGTGCTTTGGATGACTGATAAGGAAGGTATTTTTAGTGCATGGGATCTTGTCAAGAACCCGCAACAGGTTAGCATAACAATTGTAGAAATCAAAAGGAATATGAGATTGTCTGACTTCATATTGGTGTTTGTACTTTTTAGTTAAGTGGAACATTTTATGTACGCATAGCCTCATAAATGTAGGTGGTTTATTACCCAACTGTATAAGAAATTCGTATGTCTTTCCTCTAACTAGTTTACACTTTAGTTCTTGCGGTATTATGGCAAACTTTGATGGTTCCTTTGATGATGAAAGACATAAAGGAAGCATTGGAGTGATTGTTAGAGACCAGGAAGGATCTGTTGGGGCGAGGCCTATTGAATCCACCAAGTTCATGATGCGTATATGGTGGAAGCACTTGAGTTTGCTTCTGAAGTGGGATTCCAATGTATCACTTTGCGCTTCTTGTTGTTAAAGCTTTTAATCCCTGCTAAAACAACAGGAAAACAGCATAAAATGAAACGAGAAAGAAATAAAGGTAAAAATTTTATTTCCATTCGTACTTGATTTACAATCCATGTATTATACTTATACTAACCAGTTGGGCTATTAACTAATTAATAGTAACTACTTTTAACTAGCTGCTATCTGCTTCTAACTAACTACTAACTACTAAATTCTCTACACAAGTTGGAGGGTGAAAAACATCTCTTACCCCCAACTTGGAAACTAGATAGCTGTGTTGTTGTATCCTAGTGTCGTCAAAATGTCTACAAGCTGCTCCTTTGTTGCGTCTGTATCAGTCCTTGTATCTTCTCTCTTATGAAATGACAATCTATTTCGATATGTTTCATTC
Source organism: Gossypium rotundifolium (assembly GCA_025506655.1). Classification (NCBI taxonomy): domain Eukaryota; kingdom Viridiplantae; phylum Streptophyta; class Magnoliopsida; order Malvales; family Malvaceae; genus Gossypium; species Gossypium rotundifolium. The sequence continues at coordinate 67,465,281 of CP106731.1, read as the reverse complement.
TTTCGTGATAGACCGGATTTGCAACAATCTAAGTAGTTGCTTTACTGTCACAATCAGGGGCGTAGCGAGGGGGGCTGGCAGGAGCCCCACCCCCCCCCAAATGGAAAATTTTCATTTAAGCCCCTTTAAAATTTATAAAAATTTAAATGAACAAAAATAAAATTACACTTTGGCCCCTTAAAAATGATAAAATTTTGATTTAATCCTTTAAAAATTATAAAGATATAGATATTAAAATAGTGAAATTGCATCCCTAGTTCTTCTAGCAACCCCTTAAGCCAAACCAATTTTGCTAGAGTCAAGGCCATGCTCCTGTATTCCGCTTCTGTCGAAGAACACGCAACTGTGGCCTACTTTTTTTACTTCCATGAAATAAGTGATTCCTCCAACTTGATGCAAAACCCTGTGATAGATTTCCTTGTCATAGGGCAAAAGCCCAACCAGAATCACAGTAAGCTGTTAATTGACATGAACCTGATGCGACAAACAACAATCTTTATCTGAGATCTTTTTAATGTACCTCACCACTCAAAGTGCAGCTTCATAATGGGATTTCTTTGGCTTGCATAAACTGGTTGAGATGTTGTATTGCATAAACAATATCCGGCTGTGTATGCGTCAAGTATATAAGTCTACCAACCAGCCTCTAGAAAACAGCCAAGTCTACTAACAAATCATCTTGATCTAAACATTGAACTATTTCATCAAACTCAATAGTAGTAAGCTTTTGATTTTGTTCCAACGGAGTGTCTGCAGGTTTTGCTCCCCCAAAATCAGTATCAACAGTTAGTTCAAGAACATACTTTCTTTGGTTCAACATGATCCCTTCCTTAGATCTCAATACATCTATTCCCAAGAAAAACTTCAAATCTCCGAGATCCTTCATTTTGAAATTTCGATGCAAAACACACTTCAACTAAAAAATTAAAGTGTCATCATTCCCTGTTTTAAGAAAATCATCCACACATATAATTAGAATCACCATTTTATGACCACGATTTCTAGCGAATAGGGAGTAATCAAACATGCTTTGAACAAACCCAGCCTTAAGAAGTGCCTCGGTCATCTTCAAGTGATGTAGTCGTAAATTAACTAAAAATCTGATTAAGGTAAGATAGTATAACTACGGTGAGCAAATATATTGTTGCTACGAAAACTAAAAGTACTAGTAATCTTTCTATTATTTAACCGATAAATTCGAGTGGTTGATTAAATTTAAAATTAATTGAATTAATTAACTAAGAATGCAATAAAGAACAAATCAGGAAAATAATCGAGTAAACAACCAAAAAGCGAAACAATACCCAAAAAAGAATTCACTTAGACTTCATCTATCATTATCAATCTAAATTACGTAATTTCTTCACTTTGTAACTTGATCCATAGAAATCTGTAAATTATGTTAATATCTCTCTTCAAGAATAAAACCACTATTAACGCATTAACTTTATCTATGAATTCCCCTATTAGATTTGACTCTAATATTGTAAATTTATGTCGTCCTACTTCTAAGATTGCATGCAACTCCACTAAATTACGCTAGATCTACTCTTAAACATGATCTATTCCTCCTCTGATTTAAGCACATCAACATGAATAAATAATCTAGAAATATCAAATCAAGAATTAAGCACACATATTTGAGAACAAGATATAAATATTTATTGCGTAAAATAAAAATCAAACGACAGAATTTATCATAGAGTTCATCTCCTTAGATATTTAGAAAATTTTTCATACTTGCAAATAAAAACAACCAAGAAACAGTATAACCACAAAAAATAAAGAAACTCATAATAATATCCAAAGAAATCATAAGGGAATCTTCAATCTTGATGGAAATCTACTTCAGAATCGGCTTTAATGGTGTTTTTCAAGTTATTTTCTTGAATATTCTATGACAGCTCACTTTTATCTTCTTATTTTTGTCATATATAGATCTTAGAATGCCCGAAATGTAAATAGAGGCACCAAAATGCAATCTCATACAAGCGCGCATACTACCCTATTGGCATGCCAATCGTATATTAACCGTTTACTACGTTCAACTAGGCATTATAACTTAATTCACACATTTACAATAAGAGACACTTTGCAATTTCTGTACACATTTTATAGTTCATCAGCTCATTTCAATAGCATATAATCACAATATTCACCAATTGTCAAGTACTTATTTCTCATTTGTAATTAATTGCAATCTTTAGGAATTTAATACTTACTAACAAAATTTCATACTACCTAAAATTAAATCAGCACAAAGTGATACAATGCATAATTAAGAACATATGTATATTTTATACTATGAACTTACCAAATATATACTAACGGTCAACTCGTAAGGACTATTCTGCAATTTTTCCTTTTCCTCGGTTATCCTCTGTACGAATCAAATCTTGATCTATAATAATTAAATTCAATCTTATCAAATTCAAATACACATCCTAACTCAATTATATATATGACCCTTATTTTTCATTATTTATACATTTTCTCTAAACTTTTACATTTCTCTCAATTAGTCCTTAAACTCGAAATTCTAAATTTATCAAAATTTTATAATTTCCCATGTTAACCGAATTTTTACTTGTACAACTACAACCCATAATTATTCAAATTCACAAGAATTTCTTATCAATTTTAATATTTTATCACATTAGTCCTTTAACTAAAAATTATCAAAATTACTTTACAAACTAATTTTAATCAATAAACAATACTCCAAATCCATCATTTAACATCAAAGATAACAAAGATTCATCAATGGAAAAATCCAAAACCTTAACAAAGATACTATTTAAAAATTATTGTATACGGTTTAAAAATCATACCATGGATTAAAACATTGTGTCATAACGAATGGATGTGATGTTTATATCTTTTCGGACAAAGAAATCTCAAAGTTTTGACTTGAGCCTCTCTTTGATTTGATCCGATGCGAGGCATTTTGTAAAATTGCTACATTCCATTTAAAGGTTTTTAAAATAAAGGCAATGTTTTGTATTTAGGAATTGGGAATAGTGCCTCTAACGTGTTTGGGTTGCGATTTTTCGCTTGACTAAATAACTAAACATCCTTTTGATAAACTTCAGAAACCATGAGATAGCTTTGATTACGAAGGTTTAGAATATCATGTCCTAACGTCTTTGGATGTGATGTTTGTACCTCTGAACAAAGAAATCCCAAATATCCTAATACCTTTTAAGGGATCCGTATTTTAAAACCTTTTCAAACTTCCGACATTAAGACACTAATTAATCATTTTGGTACCAATTTTGGGCGTATGAGGGTGCTAACCTTCCTCGTATGTGAATCGACTTCAACTCGTTTTCGGATTTCGTAGACCAAAATCGTTGTTTTGATAAATCAAACTGCTTATTAAAATAACTGCTTTACGAGGTGACCCGATCACACCTCAACAAAAAGGATTGGTGGCGACTCCCATTTTTCATTTTAAAACCCAAAGTCGAACCCTTGTTGTTTTCAAAAAATGGTTACGACGACTTGGCGACTCATTGGGACCTTTTGAAAGTCAAGCCATAAATTGATTATTTTCTCTTTTTGTCGAAATTTTGAAAATTCGATTTGAAAATTACGATCTTTTTATTGCATGTTGTTTTAATTTCTTTGATTCCATTACACGCACCGTCGTGGTCACACCTTTTAAGTGGGAGTGAGAAACTACTCCTTCGTGAGGTCTTCACCTCCGTAGGATAGTGGATCGCTTCGGATACATCCGTATTTATGTCTTCGTGAGATTTTCATCTCGTGCACCATAGAGAAATGTATTCCCTCGAATCGAACTCGGTCTATATGAGCCTATAATGGGTGAAGATTGAGGAATCTACTAGTTCGGGTACCCTTACCTTAGAACCAAACCACATGTAGTGAACCCTAAGAGCCCACCTTAGGTAGAACTATGCTAAACCCCTAGTGGTCACCTGGATAGGTACTCTATTTTGTTTATTTCTCCTGTGCTAACGTGTTTTATTTTGTTTGTGATTACATTACATTGCATCACACCGCATCATCTTAGAAAAGAGGTGTTGATTCATATTCGATTGCTAAATAGAAGAGTTTATCATAAGGAAATGTGTTACTTGATAAAGGGGATTATAATACGGTCGTTCGAACATAGTCCAGGTAAACAACGAGAAAGGACTGATAACCTACAGAAGAATACAAGACTTTGCCCGAGGATTCAAGCTGACAAAGATTATTCGAGAGCCATCATGTCTCCATTTTCTAAAAGAAGCTTATAAACATCGCGAAAGATAAGTGAGCGAAGAGGTACGGCCTAGACCAAGCAACAAGGAGATAAAAGAGGTATCTATTGAGAAAGTTCACGGGGCACGACCATAACATCCGGATACGAAGAAGAGGATTGGTGTTTTCACTTGGACTATGAGGATAAAGCCGTATATGTAATCCGCTTTATGTAAAGAAATGTATTTTCTAGAAAGTTCTTCTAATGAAATTGAATTCATAATCAACGCTCTCTTTCTTTTTGCATTCCTTCCATGCATTTGCATTGCATTTCATGCATTTGCATTGCATCATATCACATGCATTTGCATCCCGAAGATATGGATAAGACAATATTTGTGACCATGTGGGGACGTTTGCTACAAAGTGATGCCGTTTTGGGCTAAAAAAAACGAAAGCATATCGAGAGCCATGGTAACCCTATTTCATGACATAATGCACAAAGAAATTGAGGTTTACGCCACCAAGAGGAACATGTGCAGTCTTAAGGAAACTATTCTTGAGGTTGAGAAAATTCCAACTAAAGCTTAATCCAAAGAAAGTGTACCTTCTGAGCTCATCGAAAAGTTGCTCGGATTACAAACTAATTTTAATCAATAAACAATACTCCAAATTCATCATTTAACATCAAAGATAACAAAGATTCATCAATGGAAAAATCCAAAACCTTAACAGTATACGGGTTTAAAAATCATACCATGCAAGGGTAACTATGATGATCGAAAGCTTGGAGGATGCTTCCATGGTGTATTCGGTTTCCAAATGAGAAAAATAAAGATGATAACTTTTTTTTTTTTTGTTTTTACTTTATTTAATTTAAAACATAAATACATACCGTCCGCTATAAAAAAAGATGGTGAATTTCCCATATAAATCCATCCATTAAATCAAATAAACTCATTTAATCCATAAAAGCTAATAACAAATAACTTGCGTAATCTTTTACGATTTAGTTCTTTTACTTAATTAACCATCTAAAATTAAAATCTCTTAACCAAATTTTAATATAACCCTAATAACACTCCGTAAATATTTAATAAAATAATTACGAGCTCGGTTTATAGAAATAAGGTCCCTATACCTCATTTTCTAAAACCACTTGACTTTAGGGATATACCACTTGAACCTAATTATTTGTTCAAATAACATAAATTATCAAATGAAAATTTATTATAACACTATATTTGACTCGTAAATTTTAAATAATAATATTTACAGACTCGTTTGTTGGATTTGTTATCCTGAAACCACTGTTTTCGACATCACCTAAAAACAGGCTGTTACACATCAATAGGTGACTCACAAGAAGAAAAGATGACTCATTAGGAGGAATTGTAACACCCTTAACCCTTATCCGTCGTCGAATTAGGGTTACAGAGCATTACCGTACAAATGGAACATATAAAACTTAATTACATTCAATAGCATAAACATATCATAGTCAATCACACATACACATACCATCCCTAAATCGAGCCTTTGAGGCCCTAGAATTACTTTAGAAATGATTCGGGACTAAATTGAAACATTTGGAAAATCTAAGAATAATTCACAAAAATTTGGAAACAGGGATCACACGGGCATGTGGCCAGGCCATGTACCTCACATGGCTGAGACACACGCCCGTGTAACCTTCGAACTAGGGACACAGGGCCATGTCCTAGCCCGCATCCTCACCCGTGTAACTCTCTGAGTAGGGTCACATGGTCGTGTCACACACCCGTGTGTCAGGCTGTGTAACTCTCTGAGTTGTATACAAAGGAACCCTCAAACGACACACGGCCGTGTCGTCAGGCTGTATGTCACACACGGCCATGTCACCAAGCTGTATGTCACACACGGCCGTGTCGCCAAGCCGTGTCTCAGGCCGTGTGGACCCAAATTTACCTAAAATCAAGTCATTCCCAACACCATTTCATGCATAATCATTTGAACCAAATGTGTATACTTATAAGACATCAAACCATACCTGAACATACATATGTATATGTCATCTCAAGACCCTAATTCAACTAACCAATATGTCATTCAAAGGCACCTTAAGTATACACAACCACACTTACCTAAACATGCATATTTCACCACCTTTCAATCATCAATTACTAGTTCAAAACTTACGAAACATTCCACAACCTAACAATTACCATACCATCTCAAAACATACCATATGAGTCATTCAAAACATGCAACTTAAGATAGCACAATGACACAAACTAGCAAGGCATCAAATGTACCAACAAAGTTAACTTACACAACTTATACATACCAAATCATCAACTAAACATTCAACTAAATACCATTATAAGTTCACCTATACATGTCATTATAACCTTGGCCAAAACATTCAAAAACTACCGATATTTATGTTGGATAGTGTGATAGATCTTCGACAAGCTTCTAAACCAATCAAGCTTCTGATAATCTATAAAAACATAGGAAAGAAACTACGTAAACAATTAATGTTTAGTAAGTTTGTATAACATAAACACAACTTACCATTTCATTTGCATAATGTAAATTGTAATGACCCAAAATTCACGGGCATCGAAAAAGTGCAATATCGGGCCTCAATCTTAGAAAACTAAAGTAGTAAATAATTATTAGGAATGTTTATGAGTCTAGTGGTGTGTTTAATTAGGTGAATTTAGCTTAATTGAGAGAAATTAGGAAAAAGGATTAAAGTGAATAAAGGGTAAAAATTGAATTGTAGATTAAAAGAAAATAAAAAGGGCCAAAATGACAAATAGGCCATTTAGCATAGTTGAGGCGGCAAAACAATGAAAAATCTAAAGATTTTTTTAGATTATTATTATATATATATATTAATTAATATTAAGATATAAATATTATTATTTAATTGGTATTATATTATTAAATTAGTGAATAGTTTAATGAATTGACAAATGTAGGGTGATTAAATGATACATATGTAATAATAATATTTATACAATTGTAATATTTCTCTTTAATTACTTATTATTTAAGCAAATAAATTTTATTATATTAAAATATTAAATTACATAAAATCAATAAAATCATGATAAATGTAAGGTGATGATTTATTATAAGTGTATTAATAAAATACATACATTTGTAATATTTATATTTAATTGTATAATAGATATTTATTATTTGAAAGATATTTATTAATTAAATAATTATGTTATAAGATTTTGTATTATTAACAAATTAAATAGTGACAATTGTAATTTAAAATTTGTTATTAAATAGATATTTATTATAATTATTATAATGCATTATTATTATTATTATTAACTAATATATATATAGGGTAAAATACCCAAATATACCAAAAAAAAAACAAAATTTACGGAAAATGGCCGGTTTCTTGAAAATTTACGGAAAAGGGCCATTTCCCCACAAAAAGCATCCACGTAAGCTCGTTTTGTGGGAAAAACCCAAGAAAACGCTCCTCTGGGGAAGCGCTTTGTGCCACATCAGCAAAAGTCTTGTTGACGTGGGGCGCTTTTTTGATGTGGCACAAAAGCGCGTCCCGGAGACGCGTTTTAGCCTACTAGCAGTCAAAATTTTTAAATATATTAAAACTAAATTACAAAAATAAAAATAAAAAACTTATTATTTATTAAATATATTAAAACTAAATTACAAAAATAAAAAATAAAAACTTCTTATTTATTAAATATATTAAAACTAAATTACAAAAAAACTTCTTATTTTATTAAATATATTAAAACTAAATTACAAAAATAAAAAATAAAAAAACACCTTATTTATTAAATATATTAAAACTAAATTACAATAAAATAAAAAATAAAAACAACTTCTTATTTTTTTACATCTATTAAAATTAAATTACAATAAAAATTAAACAATTTCTATTTTATTAAAGATATTAAAATTAAATTACAAATAAAAATTAAATAACTATTATTTTATTAAATATATTAAAACTAAATTACAAAATATAAAAATAAAAATAACTTTTATTTTTTTAAAAATTCAAATTAAATTACATACAAAAAATAAACAACTTCTATTTTAGTGAAGATATTAAAATTAAATTATAAACACAAATAAAAAAAACTTTTATTTTATTAAAAAATTAAAAAAATTATTACAATTTAAAAAATAAAAAAGCCCATCCGAATCAATGTTGATGACGGTCGGAATCAGTGCCACACAGGGGTGGTCGGCGATTACGCGCTGGATTCCTCCTTCTAGCTTCCGGCGGGGGTCGTGGAACCTCGAGCGGGGATTCCGGTTCATCCGGCAGTGGGTCTGGTTGTGGGTGTTGCGAGGATGACCCACCTTGATAAAATAACGACCCCAGAGGTGATTGCATAAACCACGGCGGGGTGTCTGAATCCCGTATGGCGAAGGAGACTGGTAAAAAGAAGTGCTCCCCGACGGTGCCTCCTATGATCCCTCACTCGACGACGACCTCAAGATCGGCTGGCCAGTCGGAGTAGTCGAAAACGGACTCAAACCCGGCCATGCATTCCAACCTGGAGTGGGATTGGGAAAAAGAAACATATATGGGTCAGGATACATATAAAGGCTAGGGTACGCACCTGGCATATAGGCTAAAAGCTGTGATGTCGGTGTGTCGGCTGAACTGATGGGCCCGGTGACTGTGTGGGTGCTGTTGATGGGCTCGGTGACTGTGTCGGCGCTGTTGATGGCCCCGTCTCATCACCCCTTCTCCTTGGATTTAAAGGGCCCCGACGTTCCCTTTGTTGACGAAGTTGCCGTCGCCTCTCTTCTTCCGACAACAAATATGATTTACCATGGATCCTAAACCATGGCATGTATTCCGGCACACACGCTAACTCAGGAATGACGATTGGTTCCCGAATAGGTAAATAGTCATACCGGTTCTCCCACATCTCGATATATGCTGACCAAAATCTTGGCCAATCTGTATTAATCGCCAGAAGTCCACTTTGTGCTCATCATCGAGCACCTCAGGTGGCACAGGAATCAATTTTCAGAATCCAAATTGTCGTAGAACCCGATCTGACTAGTGCATCTCCACGATCGCATAGTTGATCAATGGGACCTTCACGTGCCAAATGTTTGAATTTTGCAAGAACTCCTCCGAATTCATCGCCTCAATTGTCGGATCCTCGTCGGTGTCCATTGAAACTATATTAACATTACCAAAATATTAGTTATATACATAATACTAAACACTAAATACGAAATACTAAATTATAAATACTGAAATTGAAACTTACTTGTGATTCCGACCGTTGGTCCAATTGAAAACGATATCTTCAAGCGAGGTAGGTATTCCAAAGATAACTCACGAATGGTTCCACCTAATTAAATAATTTTTTAGCATACAATTATACTATAAATCTACGTAATAATTGTAAAATATAACATTAAATTTACCTCGTTATCAGTGGGAATGAATATGGGTGGTCGAGTCGAGAACGTAAAAATAGAAATCGAAACCGTGCCCATGACTGCAGTAGTGATAGGCAACCTCCGATTTTTGCTTTACTCAGCCGCGTCGTCCCGCACATCTCTCGATACAACTTCGATAGCACGACAGACCCCCAACTCAATTCATCGACTGCTCTAAAATCAACAAGTTTCAGCAGTCATCTCAAGTGTACGAGGTTTCTAGACAGGTTCGGCATCAGATAACCTCCAATTATCTCAAGAATGTATGCCCGAGCATACCGTATTATTTCTATTTCGGTCGAACCATCATTCAGCTCCGGGAATGTGTCTCGTAACCAGGCCATCGCGATCCGACCTCCATGAATGCTATCCGGAATGGCACCCAGAAGCTTGTAGCATACGGTCATCCAATCGATAGAAGTTACGGACTCGGTGACTACTGACCCGTCCACCGGCAATCCCAACTTCAACTGCACATCTTCTAGAGTGATGGTACACTCTCCGCATGGAAGATGGAAAGTGTGCGTCTCGGGTCTCCACCTCTCTATCAACGCACTGATCAAAGTCGGCTCCAACTTGAACCCCCGGCCTATCGTGGCCACGTGCCAAAAACCTGCTTCCCGTAGGTAATTCTCGATCAACGGTGATGGGGGACCATGCATATTGCGAATATAACATTGCAACATCCGATCTACAGACTGTTTAAAAAATTATAAAATAAAAATTAATTAAAATTGCATAAACCTAAAAAATATTAAATAGCATTGAAAAATTAAAACTAAAACTTACCATTTGCATTTGATCGACGGAGATGTGCTTGTTGCCTAGACAAATTAATTCACCGGCCATTAGTAATACGATCGAAAATTTTAAAAGTTTCAAAAAATATATATTAAAAAATTAAAAAAAGGGCTTTTTTGTAAATATTAAAGGACAATTTAGAAATTTCAGAGGAAGTTTCAAGGACTTAAAGAGGAATTTGAGAGAAATTTGAGAGAAGAATGAGTAAGGAGTAAAGTGTGAAAAAATAAAAGGGTTGAGGGGGTTTTATAGGTTTATTTTTTGACCGTTGCAGGGCTAAAGCGCGTCCCTGTAGCGCTTTCTGATTTTTCCCACAAAACGCTACCGACGTATCTGCGTTTTGTGGGGAAATGGCCCTTTTCCGTAAATTTTCAAGAAACCAGCCCTTTTCCGTAAATTTGTTTTTTTTTTGTATATTTGGGTATTTTACCCATATATATATATATATATATATAAGATATAAAGTAAAAAGAAAACAAATAGAAGAAAAGAAACAAAGAAGGAATAGAAGAACAAAAGCTTAAACGAAAAAGGAAGGGAGAAAAAAGAAGGAAAAAGATAAAGGGAAAACTAGAATTTTGAAGCTTTAAGCTTTAATTGGTAAGTCAATTAAGTCTTTTTCTCTTGAATTTGATGTTTTAGAAACTTTAGAACAAAGTTTTGTTGAAATTAAATTGAGGTTTTGGAAATTCTTAGGTTTTTAAACATAGTTCATGTTGAACAAAATGATGAATAAGGGGTTTAATTGAATGAATTTCAATTTAGATTTTATAAAAGGATTAAATTGAAAAGTAAGCCATAAGTTTTGCATAGTAGGGGCTAAATTGAAAGAATTTTGAAATTAGGGATTTGTGATGAAATTTTAATAGATTTGTATAAGTTTGGTTGAAATTTGAATGGAAATAAAGTATGAATTGAGTTAGAAAAGTAAGTGAATTTAGTTAGGATCAAATTGAAAATAAGGTAGAAATTGAATAGAAATTCAATTATTTAATATAAATTAGTGTTGTATTAATAGTATAAATTATTTTAATTTATGTAGCTAGCAAAGAACTTGAGGCATCGGCATCGAAAGAAAAAGAAAAGGTTATCGAGGAGTAATCGAGTAAATCACAGTTTGTATTACTATAATTCAAATCTATTTATTATTAATTGTTATGTTTTAATAAAAATGCACGGTAGATAAAATTAGGAAAGTAATTGAAATAATAATACTGATTTGAATAAAATTGATTTAAAAATATTTATGGCTATTGAAATTGAGACTGATACTGAACTGAATTATGGAATACTGAATATTATTTTGAGTACTGAATAGAATTGTGAATTTACTGAATATTGTTATGTGTACTGCATTGAACTGTGAAATTACTGAAGTAATGAATTACTGCAATACTGTGAAACTGATTGAAATAAGGAGATTATAATTGATTCTGAACTAAGATGGAAATTATATTGAAAAGTGAATTAAATACCCTATTAACTAGTCGGGCTAGTCGGATATAGTTGGCATGCCATCGGATGTGGAAGAGTACGGGTTTTTGTCGGCTTACTGATCAGGCACTTATGTGCCGACTACTGTTATTGTTACCGATTCGACACTTTGTGTGTCAAATACTATTATCATTCACATTCTGATTCAACACTTTGTGTGTTGAATCTTATTACTATTATCTTATCGCTACTCATTTCTCGATTACTATTTAGGTATCATGTACTGTTTAGGCACAATGTGCCGTACTGGTGTGTTTGGGTTGGAATCCGTGTATCCGTCAAAGTTCGGGTTTGTTAATAGGGTGAATAACTGAAATGAGAAAAATTAAATAAATTTGATTTATCGTACTATTGAAAATATGAGAATGAAATTATGAGTTTAATTGTGAATTGAATTGAAATGTGAGATTTAAAGCATGAACTTAAGGTTCATGAATTTGCTAAAATATCGAATTATTGATATTGAAATCAGTTGAATAAATGAAATGAGAAAATCGAATGATTTGATCGATTGAATTATTGAAAGTATGAGAAAGTAAAATTATGAATTGAAATGTGAATTGAAATTGAGATATCAAAATAAGAAGTGAAAATAGAATGAATTGGAAATAATGAAATAGTGTATGAGTTAATTGAATATAATCTTATGAATTAATTATAGTTATTTTATTGAAAATGTTGGTTTAAATAATTATTGAAAGATTAATATTGTAAGGACTAATTTATTATTTGTCCGTTTTATGTTCTAATATATTAGTGATTAGCCAAGAATTACTTTGGCACCAAATATAATATTCCTATATCAGGTTACTTGAGTCGAACATGGTATAGGAGTGTTACATAAATAACATAATTATAACACTAACTAAAACCATGACCTTGGTACAATGCCTATTCAGCATCATCAAATCCACAAGTTAGTGCATTTGTACATGGTTCAAATGGATTCATCCATAACAAGTAATTTAAACATGTATTCACATCATTTTGATTACCATTCCTTTTCATAGGTTCATGAAACATTTCATTTGAACACTTACCATTTCATTTCCTTTTCATACCCGTTGAACTATCTAGAATTACATCGGATACTCGGGAAAGCTCACACGAATTGTGCCTTTACATAACCGTAACATTTCATTTACATCATTGCTCATACGAGCTATGAAATGGGCTTGCTCATACGAGCTGTGGGTCAGAATGTAAGCTACACAATGCTGCTTACACGAGCTGTGACGTATCCGAAACAAATGCAGGTCCTCAGCCACCAGTAGGACATTCAAGACCAACACACGAAACATGAAATCCTTAATGATGTGTCATTTGTATCCTACGAATTCCTAAGTTTAAACTGGGATTCGATAACCTTCATAGTATTGATTTGGATATATATCATTCAATTACATTATAAATACATACTAACATACATTTAAATAACATGAATATAACAACTGTTCATACGAACTTACCTCGACAGCTAGGGGCGTGAAGGTTAAATCAAGCTATTAAGAAGCTTTTGCTTTGCCTCGAACTAGGTCCGTACGTGGTTTATCTTGAGCTAAATAGACAATTTCAATCCATTTAATACTCCTAATATTCAATTTAGTCCATTTTTCATATGTATACAAAATTACTATTTTGCCCCTAACATTTTAACTTTTCACAATTTAGTCCTTAAGCTCATAAATTGAAATCTAATCATTTTAATCCCCCATTCAAGCTAACCAAATTTATTAGGGACTTAATCCAACCCAAAGAGATCATCATTTCATAAATTTGTTATGAACTTTTACTATTTTTACAAACAAATCCATAAATGCAAATTTAATCAAAAATAACTTTACGAAACTTGTTTATTTTTCAACAAGGATTCATAATCTACCATTAAACATCAAGAACCATTCAAAAAATTTATGGCATAACCCTCAATCTTTAATAGTTTTATAAATTAACCACTGAGTTAGCTAGATTAAGCTACAACGACCTTAAAAGCATAAAAATCATTAAAAATAAGGCTTGAAAACACTTACATGCACTAAAGGAAGCTTGGCCAAACCTATCCCTCTCTTCAATGGTGAAATTCGGTTGAGGAAGAAGAAATGAAGATGATACTTATTTTTTCTTTCTTTTGTTTTAGGTTTTAATTACTTAATTACCTTTTTAACCTTTAAAAACTTTATTAATTTCTTCAAAACCATACCACAAACATCCACTAACCATAAAAATGGTCTAATTACTATTAAAGTCCATTCAATTTAAATTTTCATAGCCATTTAACCCTTTTAGCTAATAGAAATCCACTTTTACACTTTTTACGATTCAGTTCTTTTCACTTAATTAATCATGCAAACATCAAAATTTCCTTAATGAAATTTTACCAAGACCTTAATATAATCCCGTAAACATTAAAATAATAAAATAATAATAATTTAATCCTCGATTTGTGGTCTCAAATTACTGTTCGGTTTCACTAAAAACGGGCTGTTACAGGAACATTCGAAGAAAGGAGGATTTGTTGAAGCACAAGGTGAAGTGATAGGTAAAAAATTAGTATCGAGTGGAGTAAAAAGAGAAGAAGTAGGAAGCTTAAATGAAAAAAATAGTTTCATGAAAAACCACATCTCTATTTACAAAGACAATTTTTGTTAAGGTTAAATAGAATATCACCTTTTTGCACATTAGAATAACCCATGAATACTGAAGAAATGGCTTTAGGAGAAAATTTATCTCGATAATGTGGAGTATTGGCATAACAAAGATAGCCAAAGGTCTTGAAATGAGAAAAAAAATGGTGGTTTATTATATAATAGTTCAAAATGAGTTTTTCAAGCCAAAATAGAGGTAGGTAATCTATTAATGATATAACAAGCAACTGAAACACACTCTTCCAAAATTTAACGGGAACATTAAAGTGAAAATTGAGACCTCTAGCAACTTCTAGCAAGTGTTAATGTTTTGGGTAAATTACCAAATTAGTTACTTTTGTTTACCTCAAGTTACAAATTAGTCATTTATGTTTGAAATGCTATGTTTTAGTCACTTGTGTTAACATGTTGTAACATTTTAGTCACTGAGCCGTTAATTGCCATTAACGATGTAACAGTAAGCTAATGTGACACGTTAAATCATCATTTCAAACAAAAATTTTAAGTTAAATTGTACAATCGGTCTTTATATTTTTTTTTTTTTGAGCAATTTAATTTTTTTCTTTTATGTTCTTTTAACTTTTCTTTTTTTTTCATTCTCTTCTGTTTCTCCCTCTGTTTTTCTCCATTCTCCATATATTTTAACGTAATTTTTCTATGTTTTCCATTTGTTTAAATTTTTTTGTGTTTATGAAAAAGAAAAGGCGAAAGTTGAAACCAAAAAAACTTGCTTCACATATTTTCACCCCAGAATTACAAACCTTTATCGTCCATCATCGCTTTAACGAATCAATTTGGATCTCTCAATGACCTAGTCCACATGCTCGCCTCACTCAAATACCTCACCAATCGTGACTTATGGTAGTCCACCATCAACAAAGTTTCTTAAGCCCGTTCCCTTAACCTCCTAACCAACCCCCACTTCCACCTTATCTATCATTCCTATAATATTCTCGTCCTCTTGAAACTACATTGTTTCACGGATTCTTCAAACAAACTCTACACTCTTAATGACTAAAACGACCACTATACAAAACTTACCCTCAACTTTACCCAAACCAGTTTGGTTCCATGCTCCATTTCTCTCTTCGGTTCATCCATGCTCAACTTCCAATCAAGCTTGCTTGGGAATATCCAAGAAGGTTTTGATCAATTTTATCGTATGCTTAATTTTATTCGTCAGAAAAGAAAATGAATAATTTACACGATTCTGTAAAAATTTGGAAACAAAAAAAAATTGTTTTGAATATAAAGAATTCAATTTATGTTTAGATTTGATTAAGTATATGGTTTTTTATATTGATTAGTTAGATCCAATTTTAGTTTCAATATTAGGTTATATTCAAACCAAGATTTGATTAAGAATGATTGATAATCGGTTTTTAGTGAAATTCAATTTAGGAATCATGTGAAAGAAATAAGGACTTGGTTTATTTGGTGGGCAAAGATTATGTTTCTGTAGTAAAGAATATGAGAAGAGAGAAAAATAAAGGGGAAGAAGAAAAGGAAAATAAAGAATTAAAAAGAAAAAAAATTAAATTGTTCAAAAAAAATAAAAGTATAGAGACTAGTTTTAACAAATGAAAAACAGAAGAAGGAGAAGAGAATGAAAAATAAAGAAAAAAAGTTCAAAGAACATGAAAGAAGAAATTAAATTGCTCAAAATGAAAAATATACAAGGACCAATTGTATAATTTAACCTAAAATTTTCGTTTGAAATGATTATTTAACGTGCCATGTCAGATTTTTGTTACACAGTTAATGACAGTTAACGCTTAGTGACTAAAATGTTACAACACGATAACGTAAGTGACTAAATTGTAACATTTCAAAAATAAGTGACTAAAATGTAACCTGATGTCGTAACCATTTTTTTGGAAAACGACGAAATGGGGTTCGACTTTGGTTTTGAAAATAGGGATAAAACGGGAGTCGCCACCGACCTTTATTTGGTGTGGTCGGATCACCTTTATTTTAATAAAACATTTTTGCTTTACTAAAACAGTGTTTTTTTGGTCTGCGAAGTTTTGAAAATCGGGTTCGGGAGTCGGTTACGCACGAGGAAGGGTTAGCACCCTCGATACGCCCAAAATTGGTACCAAAATGATTAATTAGTGTCTTAATGTCGGAAGTTTGAAAAGATTTTTAAATTCGGATCCTTTTAAAAATGTATTAGGATATTTGAGATGTCTTTATTCCGAGAGGGTATGAACATCACATCCAGCACGTTAGGACACGATATTCGAAGCCTTCGTAATCAAAGTTTTCTCGTGGTTTTACGAAATTTATCAAAAGGATGTTTAGTGATTTAGTCAAACGGAAAATCGCAACCCAGCACGTTAGGGCACTATTCCCCGAATTCCTAAATACAAAACATTGCCTTTACTTTTAAAAAAACCTTTAAATGAAAGGTAGCAACTTTGCAAAATGCCTCGTATCGGGTCAAATCGAGAGAAGGTTCGAGTCAAAACTTGAGATTTCTTTGATTTCAAAAGATATAAACATCACATCCATTCGTTAGACGCAATGTTTTAATCTCTCGTAATCAAAGTCGTCTCGTGATTTGCAAAACTTGAAAAAGGGATGCTAAGTAATTTAGTTAGACGAAAAATCGTAACCCAAAGACGTTAGGGCACTATTTTCCAATTCCTAAACACGAAACATCACCTTTTATTTTAAAACCTTAAAGTGAAATATGATGATTTTCAAAATTACATTTTTACGTAGTATTAATATAAAAGCAAGAAAGATAAGTAGATGAATGTAAGAGTACAAACAATAATGTTAAGATAATGATGT
This sequence comes from Gossypium rotundifolium, assembly GCA_025506655.1. NCBI lineage: Eukaryota > Viridiplantae > Streptophyta > Magnoliopsida > Malvales > Malvaceae > Gossypium > Gossypium rotundifolium. The sequence continues at coordinate 67,447,882 of CP106731.1, read as the reverse complement.
TAAATTATGATAATATTATTTCGACATGAATAATGCATGTATAATAATAATGGTAATAGAATAACAAAATTAGTGGTGAAAATTAAACAATAAAGTGATAATAAAAATAAGATAATGGTAATAATACAAAATAATAGCAAACGAATAATAGTAATATATATATATATATATATATATATATATATGTATATAATGATAGTAAGAAAGAATAGTAAAATAATATATTTAATAACGATAATAATAATAATATAATAATAGAAACTATCGGTAAGTAAAATGATAAGAAAAATACATACGATATGAAAAATAAATAATACGATAATAAGGTAGCAAAATAGTAATAATAGTAGGACTAATAATTTAAAAAATGATAATAATAACAACGATAATAACAATAATAATAATATAATATATATGTATGTATGTGAGTGACTTAAACTTATATGATATAACCTTGATAATATACTGAAACGATTTAATATGTAAGATTTGGCTTTAGGACGATAAAATAATGTATAATGTAATATAATATAGCATAATATAGTATAATATATAGTAATAATGATAATAAGGTGATAATAATAATAATAAATATAATAATAATAATAATATAGGGTAAAAATGTTAAATAATGGCCAAAAAAGCCAAAATCGCGAATTAATTAAAGAGGGATCAAATTGGATTAAAAAGAGATTTTGGGGTTAATTTGGAATAAAATGAAGGAAGGGTATATGTGAAAGGCGTGAAAAATAGGGGACCAAAGGGCAATTTTTCGAATATTAAAACGCAGCGTGTTGAGGCTGGACTAAATCACAAATCTGCTCGAAATTTTTGGGCCTATGTATAATAATGAAAAACTTGATTTTAAGAAATAAAATGTGGAAGGGCCATTTCAAATTAGACCCAAAACAAAACACGCGGATCCTTCAAAGGGTCGTCTGTCTTGCGGGTCATAGGCTAAACGACGTGCTTTGGGGCTTAAGACGCCAAAACCAGGTCGCTTCGATTGGCTATATAAGTCCGATTTTGCCAAAAAATCATTTTTACATCTTCTAAAAAAACAACTTCGTTCTTCTCTTCTCTCTGCAGGGCATGAGGGAGGGGATTCCGTGGGTTCGTCTCGATGGTCAGCCGTCTTGCAAGCCGTGGCCACCGCCATACCTGTGGTTTAATTTCAAAAAGGTCGGTTTTTCCCTTTTTTTGTATGTTTATTTCCTTTCTTCTTTTTATATTTTATATTTTGTACATGCATAAAATAAAAAAACAGACTCGTAAAATGAGGACGATAAATAAAAAAATACCTTGGGCCTCCGATCTCGCTTTTAATATTTTGGGTTCTCGATTTTGTCTCCTTTTCTGCTTAAATCTCTAGTATTGTATTTGATGTTTTAAAACAGGAGAAAAAACCGTTTCTTGTATTTATTTCAAAAAAAACCTCCTTACATTATTTGTGTTTTCGGCTTTATAGCCGAAGTCACTGCTTTTTTATGTCTTTTCTCCTTTTTTGCAGCGCAAGTGGAGCAAGTGGGGAGTAGGTGGTGACAGTGGCATGGGCGGTGGTGGTGGAGCAGTGGTCGGGCGCCAAGGCGGTGAAAGGTCGAGGTCTTGCAGGCTAGGGGATTAGGTTCCCGAACCCTAATTTGGGGTTTTGGGCCTATTGGGCTGGGTGTATTGGGATGAGGGTTTTTTATTTGGGTCTGGTTTGTTGTTGGGCCCGGGAAATGGGTCTGCACACCGAGATAAATAAAAGTGACTATTTTGACAGTTTACCCTAATATTTTTTTATCAACAACTTCATTTCATTCTTAAGCATTAAATTCCTATTATGGGTTTTAAAGAGGTTATGGGTAATTCTAAAATAGATATAGTTAGAAGCTACAACGAAGATGTTGATAAAAAAAATTGTTTAAATTTAGCTGGAAATTGAGTTTTACTAAACTGTTTTAAACAAATTATAGCATCACCCTTGAGTCTCTACAAGTAAATCCAAGTCATTTTGAGTGTGTGGAGGCCCAAAAGCTTCAAATCTAGGAACTATCCCTGGAATTTCCTTACACATACAAACTGAAAATGAAACCCAGCCCATCTAGTAGATATGTTTTGTTTTCCCAAATATTTATTTTTTGAGTTAATTGCACCAAAATCCTCAAACTCTGACCTTCTTTTAAAATTTATCCCCAAACTTTAGAACATTCTAAATACATCTTTAAGCTATCTATCAATCGAGTTCTTTGATCTTTTGTGATATAATCTTATGTCATATGAAAAATCTTATATGTCATTTAATGGTTAAAATAACAGGCTAAATAATTAAAGGATCTGATTGATATAATATATATAATTTAGAGATGTATTAAAAACGTTTTAAAGTTTAGGAACCAATTTAATATTTGTTTGGTGGGATGAACTCATATTTTCCTCTCCTGCGTTCTCGGAAGCCAAAGCAATAAATTATTCCCTGAAAACAAACAAAACTTAAGAAATTAGATGTTTCTATCGCAGATCTACTAAAATTTTCGTCTCAGAAAGAACCTTACCCTGACAGAAGAAAAAAACAAAAAACAAAAACCATCATCCTACATTCTTTTTCAATTTTTTTTTTTTGAATTTAAGAAACTTTGAGAAGAAAGAAAAGAGAAAAATGAACATATTCAGATTAGCAGGGGACATGACCCACTTATTTAGTGTTCTTGTTTTGCTTCTCAAGATCCATACCATCAAATCTTGTGCTGGTACGTCCAGTTTTCAAATATTTACTTCATTTTCTTCTGGGTTCATTATATTTCGCTGCATTTTATTTTGTATTTTTGAATAATTTACCGCTTTAAGATTACAAAAATGGAATTTCGAGGTTATATTGAATGTGGGGTTCTGTTAATTAGTTGTCTTGTTTGAGTTGTTGTACATGGCATTCAATATCCAAATTGGAATCTAGTGAAACGTGGACGTGTAGCTTAATGAAAATGCGACATTTTTTTTTTCCTGTTAGTCGGAAAGGAATTCTTGTATTTTTCTGAATGGGCTTTTAATCATTTGAATGTATATAAATTGTGTATCTGAAGTTTTAGAAGCAAGGATATATGATCATGTAGTACTTTAGTTTTAAATTAAATCAAACTTGGAAACTGTCGTTAACTGGAGACTTGAATACATGTAATTTGTCACTCCACCATTGGAATCTTTTGCTAGTTGTTGGATTTAATGAAAATATTTAGATAGAGGTCCAAGGGGTTTGTATTAGGTAGATTTGGGAGGGTTCATGGTTTGTTAACTTGGACTTCCTAAGATGGCATCTTATTTTTGCTTGTTTTCCGTCTATCTGTCGCTAGAAATATGTAGGGATTTGAAGTTTACAGTACTAGTATTCTTCTGGCTAGGAGATTTTATGGAAATCAAAAGGCAGATTAGATCATGTAGAATTATACAGTAGGTTTGCGGTTTTTATTCTTGCTGGCCTCAGATTTCTTGACAAACTAGATAAACCATATATGATAAGGCCTAAAACTACAGCTGTAGCTGAGGTAGTTTTTGGTTTTTTCTCTTGGTATGAGGAGTTGATTTGGGGTCAATACTACCTAACTTTAGACTTGCTTGATTGGCTTATGGGGAAGTTTTCTCTTTCTTTTCTTCTTTCCTTTTAAATGTAACTATGGGATAGGATGACAGAAGCATTCATGGGTGGCTATAGCCATTTACTCTTTGGAAGTCAAGGTTGTCACTATAAGAAGTTAGATTTCGATGGCTTTGGATCTTTTATCCTTGATGCAATTTCTTATATTTGTGCAGGCATATCCTTGAAGACTCAGGAACTTTATGCTATTGTCTTCACTACTCGTTACTTGGATTTATTCACTACTTACATTTCTCTCTACAACACAATCATGAAGCTAATATTCCTGGGGAGTTCTATCTCAATTGTATGGTACATGCGACATCACAAGATGGTTCGTAGATCTTATGATAAGGACCAGGATACATTTCGCCATTATCTCCTTATGTTGCCTTGCCTATTGCTTGCCCTTCTTATAAATGAGAAGTTCACCTTTTTGGAGGTATTGAAATCTTTTTTCCTATTACAATCAGGTTCTGTGTGCTAAATTTATTCCGGTCAACTTAGAAGCTATATTACAGTGTGTTTATACTAATTATTTGTTGAGAGATTATCAGGCTCTATTATTTTTCAGACTATAATTTCTTCTATTGGTATTTGTCTCTAAATATTGGTTGAGCAGGTCATGTGGGCATTTTCCTTATACTTGGAAGCAGTAGCCATACTTCCTCAGCTTGTATTGTTGCAAAGGACTAGAAATATTGACAACTTGACAGGACAATACGTGTTGCTCCTTGGGTAAACTCGGCTCTATAAATCCTATTCAATTTCAAGTTTGCCATGATTTTATTACATTGCCTTGAAGGACGCTTACTTCCGTGCTTTCATTTGCATATAGTGTTGCTTCATTTTATATTAGGATATGCTTAGTTGAGTGGAAAAGTGGAAGGATGAAAAGAGGAGAGTGGGAAAAAAAAAAAATTTGAGCGTGCTTGGTAAAAAGAAAAAATGAGAGAAAAGAAAATAAGGAATATGGCCATTTGCCATTCCTAATGCATAAAAACAAATCATTGCAAATTGGAATGATAAGCGGAGAGGAAATGAAAACGGTGCAAGTTAAGTGTGCGTTTTACAAGATTATGCATTTTTCTTAAAACTTTCTTTTTCTTTCCTCCTATTTTTCAACTCTTCCATGCAATGGATGTAAAGAATTTTTTTTTTCCATTTTTCCATCTTTCATACCTTGAACACCAATGGAAAGAAAAAATAATTTTTCATCCCCCCTCGAATTTTTCATATTTCCAATTTTCATTCCACTTTACCAAGCATCCTTAGTTTGGTGGGGGAAAAAAAGCACGAGAAAGTCTCTAAATTGAGTTGTCTTCTTATTTTCTCTTGGTTGCTGCTGTTTTTCTTTTTGAGGAAAAGCTGATATGATTTTATTTCGGATAGAACGTAGTTATTAAACCTTGATATTTTGCCAGTACAACTGATGTTCTTGTGTATCATTTGTTTCATGCTTGAATTTTGCTCTTATTCTATATCCACTTTTACCAGAAGTTAAGAGATTTGACAAGCTCAAATCATCCATTATAAGATTTCTAGCAGTTGCATTAAGTTGTTAAGGCAAACCAGAAGTGAGGATCTCCCTTATTTGATTTTGACCAACTCATGTTGTAAGCAACGATGGAAGTAAAGAAAAGTTCAAGAAAGCAGTTTGTTCAACATGTTGAATTACAAAAGTGACATTTCATGGAATTCATTAAACTAAAATGGCTATGATCTGTAACCATAGCCTCCATTAAGTTATTGGAGAAAAAGATTAGTAAAATACATATTGTTGGGGTTAGAATAGATGAGGTTGGTAAGAGAATATGTATTCCATGAAATATTAGGAGCAATGATAGATCTCGAGATTCATATTCGTTTTGTCTTTAATCCTTCTATCTGCTGTTCTTTAAAAAAAAACTGGGGGATGGCTGGATGGGGGATAACTAGCATGTAACTACTTTTTCACTCGACATTTATCTGAGTTTTTATAATATGATTTCTGATGTACCCTTAACCATACTACCTTCGGCTTCTTTCCTTTTCACGACCATGGTACATGTTGACTCAAGATACCTTAAACTTGAGTACCATAGTCAGAATGAGTCCCTTGGATGATTTTCATATTGCCTTTGGTTTTGCACGTACATATATACATGTATTGTCTTAATAATTCATCTGATTTGACTAAATGTTTAATTCTTGGCAAAAGACTAATATACTTCCTTTCTTGCAGTGCGTACCGAGCACTCTATGTTTTGAACTGGATTTATCGGTACTTTACTGAAGAGAACTATGTCCACTGGATAAGTACGAATTCAATACCCAACAGGAACATGGGTTTATGAGAATGTTTTTAGCAATTTATACATTTTATATTATAAACTTGTTTCTAACACCTTGTTTATATGATTGCTCTTTCAGCTTGGGTTTCAGGGATTGTCCAGACATTGCTTTATGCTGATTTCTTCTACTATTACTTCCAAAGGTAAACACTTTTCATCTACATTGCTTTTGACTTCTCATTTTTGTTGACTTATCTGTGCATAACACCAATGTCCAATGCATATATTAACATAGCTATGAGAATATAATCCTCCAAGTATCTTCTAAGAAGAAAAGAAACATAGAGAAAATCAAACATACTTATGTGGAAGCACCATTTCCAGGCACTTACTTCGTAGTCACTCTGTAAAACACTTCATACTTGTGTTGATAATTGTAATACATCTGATTATCTTTCTATGAATGCAGTTGGAAGAACAATGTAAAGCTCCAGTTACCAGCTTGAGACATGAATGGTGCAAGTTTGTAAGTAGCATACATAGATATAAGCTGGTCTGATTTGATGACTGGTGCTCAGCATTCTTTAGGCTGCCCTTTGTTTGGGGTGTTCTTTTTGCAAGCATGTAAGCAACATGGTAAAAATCATATGCCTTGATAGAGATTGTGGTGCATATTCTTTATAAAACAGCTCAACGGATAAGTGTTTGACTGACATTGTCTTACTGTGGATACTTTGTGAGGCCAAAAGTTTTTTTCAGGTAAAAATACAATGGAAGCCCTTATATTAGGAGCCAAATTGTATTTGGCCCTTTCTACTAAAAAGATAGGCAAATTAATTTCTATACATTAAATCAAAGAGCATACTAGTTTTTTGTTAAAAATTCTATCCATTTTTATTATTAAAAATTAGTCCCTGTATATCAACGTGAGGTATACGTGACCCTTCACGTGTAACTATCTTGTTATTTTATCTGTTATACCAGTTTTTAACAATAAAAATGGATGAAATTTTTAACAAAATGGATCAGTTTGCTCATTAATTTAGCATATAAGAACTAATTTGCTCATGTTTTGAATAAAGAGGACAATGTAATCTGAGTATAGGTACATCAATGATATTTTTACTGATTTTTTTCAACCTATTCATATCTTTATATGTGAAAACACGAACGTCCACACACACAAAAGAAAAGGTAGATTATGTGCAAAGTTCAACATCATTATTCATCTCACAAGGGGGAAAAAATCTCTTGGCTGTGTCAATAATCACTTGATTACCTCTGGTAAAATTTCAATCATCAATGACAATCCAACCAACCCATTGTGAATATAGCTACATATATATATTTTTTCGTTTTAATGGCAGGTGCTATTGATATTAGTAAACCATAATTATTAATTTATTTAATAAGCTTTATAAAATATTTATAAAATAATTGCCATTTAATTACATCAATATAAAATATGAATTTAATTTCACAATAAAAATAATAAAAATTTGAATTTGAAGAATGATATCAAAAAAAAAAAAAAAGAAGATATAAACTTTATCTATTTTTACTTTTTATATACATTTACAGTTGAATAATTTAAAATATGAATATAATTATACTTTATAAAACTTTTATTAAATAAGTTGATGAAATAATTTTAAAAACATATAATAGCTAATTTAATTCAAAGTTAAATGTTTTAAATTATAATCCTTATATTAAGTATATATTTTCAGTTAGGTATTAATAAAGATTATGATATTTATATAAATATATATTTTTACTTAGTTAATAAGTTTTATAAATTATTTAGTTGTAATTATAAAATTACTATCGTATTTTATTGTCAATTATTATTTTGATGTTATACACCATGTATTATTTTATACATAATATTTTTCACTTGTATTATAAATTTTAGTACTGCTTTTATTTTTATATTATTAATCAATTAGAAAAATGTTATTATTTATCATTATGTTATAAATAAGTTGAAAATTAATGATGATTTAACATGATAAGATTTTTAACCTGCCATGCAGTTAAATGAATTAACCTTCTAAATATCATGTTTAAAAGATGACTTCGATATTGTAGAAAATTATGGTATATAATTAATAAATTTTCGACAATTTTGTTAGATAGTTTTAATGCTATTGGTATTTACAAATAATGTATTATTATATTATTTATCATATATTAAATGTTATTAATAAATTATGAATATAATCATTCAACCATTTGAGAGGTTGGAAGTCAATTATCGAATGCTATTAAAATTGGACAACTAACATTAATAGTATAAAAAACTGATCACCTAATTATTAAACACTAACGATTGAATGAATGGTAATAACGTGATACATAATGTTACCAATTTCCTAATGTACCACATCACATTATCCACTTTTTATTATAATTTTGAAATCAAAACAACAATTTTATTCTTTTTACCACTTAATTTGTAAACAAGTTTTATTTACTTATTTATAATAATTTCATATCTATTCTTAATTGTGAATTGTTGAGTCGCCTTGTCCAGAAATTAATTAACTATTGTCATTTGTTTTTTTTTTTGCTATGAATTGTTAAATGCTATATTTTACTATGGAATTTTAATATATTAAAAGAAAAATCATTTGATATTTAAATACAATAAAATTCTAAAATAAAAGTATAATCATGGATTATGATACAAAAGAATTTTTATATTGTAATTAAGGTCAATGGAATTCCAGCTTCTGTAATTAGCTTAGTAGTTAAGAGTTGCTTACTTATAAAATCAACTCGGCTTCGAACTTTTGAGAAGCAAGTGGTAAGCTTTATTTGGATAACTCTCTTTAAATATAGTGCGTGCATGTGTGGTATAAGTATGTCTCTACCGTGTGGGTGTATATGTATTAACCATTTAATTATACATTATTAAAACAAATATATAGGGGATTGATTAGTAGTATAACGATGTGGTTTTACTTGAACAATTTAGGCTTTGTTTACTATTGTGATTTTTCAATCCAAAATTGATTTAAAAATAAATAAATAAATAAGCAGCTTTTAAACCACATCTTAATTTTATACTAAAATTTAACTCAAGCAATAAAGCCGGTTTTAGCTTTTGAAAAGTGTTTTTCAATTATCTTTTATCCCCTCATTAAATTTTATGTATAATTGACATTTTATATTCTCAAAATATTTTTAGCAACAAAATTTTCCAAATTAATTTTTAAAAGCTTTTATCACAACAATTTTAAAAATATTTCTTATAGTTAATGGTAAATTAGCCCTTAATTGTTTTTTCTTATAGTTAATGGTTGGGGCAGTCGAGACTTGGTTCCACAAAATTTTCAAGTCTAAGCTCATTTTTTAGTCGAGTCAGTCCATTTTACTGTTAAAAAAGTAATAAAATATTTACAAATATATATTTTTAATGTATTGTTTATATATTTTTATAATTATAATTAATAATAAAATATTTAAATTATTTAAATTAAATTTGGATTGGACCGAGTCGACTCAAAGTGTATAAATCTTTATCTAAGTCTAACCCAAACTAGACCAATCAAACCGACTACCCTATACTTTGACAAGTGTAATTGGAACTACACGCCAAAAGCAAACTATTAAGGTTAGAGAACCTAGATTTATTTAAACCCCACTAGGAAATTCCTTACTTTCCTATGTGAGATTCAAGTCCCATACCTTACAATTAACGCATAACAATCCACCACGCTTGCAGCTTTGGTGCTCACGCAATCTAGCTTTGCACTAGTTTGATCTAGTCTTAGGCGAATACTCCAATGCCAGTGTCACCACCCGCGCCACACGAGTGCAACTTAGAAACATGATGATTGGCTCTGATATTAATTGTTACAAACCTTTTGAGAATCACACCCTAAAAATTAACTATTGAGGTTGGAGAGTCTAAGTCCGGATAAGCTCCTCTCGAAATTCCTTTACTTTTTTATGAGGGATTCAAGTTTCATTCCATACAATTGACATATAATACTCACCTTGGAAAGAGATGAAAAAAAAAGAGTTTTCTTTTTTCTAAAAAAAATGAATAATTCTTTAAACTTTTGAGAAAAACCTAAACTTTTCAAGCATACCGCACTCAGAAAACAGAGGGGAAAAAGGAACTGTTTTAAAGAAAAAGTTTTTTGGGGAAATTCATAGTAAAAATGATTGAAGGTGTAAAAAAATTGATTTTTATAGTTGAAATAGAAGGGAAATTTTCACAATTAGTTTCTGCGTGTCTTTTAGTTAATTTAATAAAGGCTTCCACTCCTATTAATTATAACATGAACCCATTTAGTTTTACATTTCCTCAAAAAATTGAAATCTTGTCACCTATATTTGCAAAATAAATCCTTTCACCTTTTTATTGCTTTTTAAAAGGGTCTTTTGCCTTTATAAATACCCAAATCAATCCCTCTGCTTTCACATTAATTCATAATTTTGAAAATGTATTTCTTTACTCTATTAACCTTTTTTAATTCTTTATTAGTTTTTATCTTTTCTTTAATTTAACTTCTTATTTAATATAATTATATAAATGTTAGTTTATAATGTTTTTCCAGAACTTGTTTTTAATGATTATTTGAATAAAGTATCTATTTTAATTTTTTTACTCGATGTTTAATTTGATTTTTTTAATTTTTATATTATCTTTATTAATTTGGATTTGAATACTAAATAATTTTGACTTATTTTTTAAAAAAATTATGTAATAGTTATTTTATTATTTAAGTTGTATGTTGACTCTATTAGTTTGAATGTATGCTTTAACATGGATTATGAATTTGTATGGTAATTTATAGTGTTTTAAATTTTGGTATAATTACCTGCATCCCTTGCTTATGTATTGATTTAGGTGCCCTGAATGAGTTTTGATTTTGCATAATTAAGTTGATAAATTTCATGATAAGATTTATTTTAGATATAATGTGTGAATTGGATAAATAATAATTTTGATTTGCTTTTAGTGTACACTCAATAATCCTTATTTTCATCATTCTATGTTTACTAGTTAGGTTGAATTGTATTTTGATGAATCTTTTTTTTCATTTTTTTGAATTTTTTGATATAATATCTAAAATTATTCATAATTCTTTCTCAAATCTTAATTAGGAGTGTACAAGCCCATTTGCCCGGCCCATTTTACAACAAATTAAACCCAAAACCCAATAACACCTAAAACCTATTAAACCCGAATGACCCATTAAAACCAGCCCAAACTAAACCAGAAGAGACAAAACCCTAGCCACTTGCCTCTGCTATACTGCCACCGCCGCAACCCACTTGTCTGGCGACTGCCACCCACCGAAGCCACCTGCTCCACCATGCCCCAGTCACCTGCAACACGCAAAACAAACGACAGAACGAGAAGCAAGCAAAAGTAGTAGAAATAATAATATTTTGTAATATTTCATGGGCTATAAAAGGCCATTCCAAGACAAATGTAAAGGAGGGGGTTTTTTTTTTCGAAATAGAAAAAAAAGGAGATTTTTTCCGAATAAGAACAGAGAGATCCGAATAGTTTTTCAAAGACAAACAGATTCTAAATACGGAAAAGTATAGATTTGCATCATCAAAAGAAACAAACAGTAGGGGGGTTGAAGGAGACGTGCTACGGTCCTCTATTTCCTTTTTTCTGTTATTTTTCATTTTCGAAACTATATATATAAACCTATTTTTCTTTATTTTCTTTATCTATATATATAATATCAAAATATAAAAAAAAGGGGAAAAATACAACATTTTACCTTTTCTGGCCACCGTGCGTGGTGGCCGGAGACGGCGCCGGCGCGACGAAGGACGGCGACCGGAGCGACGATCGGACTCCCTCTCCTTCTACCTGCAGAGAAAAAAAAAGGAGAGGAGGTCAATTTTTTTTAAGACTCAAAAATGATTTTTTTCCGACTTTAGGGCCTTAAATAGCCACTCAAAACGACGTCGTTTGGGGTGGGCCTTTAATGCCCAAAACGACGCTGCTTTTGCCCGTGGGATAATCGTGTTGACCCGACCACCGGAGAATCCGCGTTTTTGTTGGTTGGGCTAATTGCCCTTTGATTCTTCCGCATTTCTTCACCTTTCTAATCCGCTTTTTCTTATTTGTTAAATCGCCTCAGATGTGTTTTCTTCGTTTAATTTGGTCCTCGCACAAAGCGCAGTGCATGGGAATTAGGGATAATTTCCCAAACGGTCCCCTTCTCTTTGTGCGCTTCATCTTGGGCCCTTAATCCGTTTCTTTTTTTTTAATTTAGATCTGTGGTTTTATTCCTTTCTCAATTTAGTCCTCTTTTATTATTTTCATCCTTTTGTTAATTTAACTAACCTTTTATTATTATTATTATTACTATTATTATTATCATTATAACTATATTTATATTATTATATTATACATATTTTACCTCAAGTTTATTATTATAACTATAACTATATTGCACATATTATTACAATTTTATTATTATTACTATACTATTACTATTATTATTATTATTTTGTTCCTTTACTATTATTACTATTACTACACTACATTGTATACATACACATTTTTGTTAAATGTTTTTATTAGCTACTAATATTATTGTTTTTATTTTATTTTTCTTTCTAGTACCATTATTATTTTGTTATTACTCTTTCTTATTTTATTATTACTATACTACTATTATTAGCATTACTATTTTTATTACTATTATTTTCACTACTATTATTTTATTTTCACTATTATATTATTAATATTATTATTATTTTACTCTCATTTTTACTTTTATTTTTATTGTTATTTCTTTTTATTTTCGAATTGCTTATTTTATTCTCATTTTATTATTGTCATTCACACTATACAATCATTATTATTTCATTTTGTGTGTAAATATCGTGATTCATGTTTTTCTTGTTTTCACAAATTCGTGTTTATTAACTTTTGCCCGATACAAAATTGATTTCTTTCATAAAGGCAATATGCCCTAACTTACTGGGTTTCGATTTCTCTCGTTTAACCTAAATAGCGGGATATCCTTTTAAAATAAGTAAGTTTTGAATAAAAAGCCTATTCTCGAATTTAAAACGTTGTGTCCTAACTCATTGGATATGATGTTTAGTTATCTCGAGATAAGGATTTCTAAAGAATAAAGCGATACTCGCGTTTTGGAAATCTGAAATCGAGCCCTAACTTCATCGGGTTTCGATTTTTCTCGTTTAAATTAAACAAAGGGATATCCCTTTCAAAAATCACAAATTCAAGTTTCAAATCGACATTCCGTATTAGCAATTCGAGTGAATCGAGCCCTAACTTACTGGGTTCTAATTTCTCGTTTGACAAATGACGGGAGATCCTTTTCAAATATAAAGTCAAGTTTTAAAAGGCGAGCTTAGTTTCGGGAATCTAAAGTATTGCGCCCTAACTTACTGGACATAATGCTTTATCTCTTCGAAAATAAGAGAGTCATAATGTCCCTTTCGATCCCTTCAAGTTTTGGAAATCAAAAGTATCTATTTTCGAATCATTTCAAAGTTTTCAACATTAGGACATCGATCAATCGGTTTGGTACCAATTTTGGGCGACGAGGGTGCTAACCCTTCCTCGTCGTGTCGACTCGAACTTGTTTTCGGATTTCGTGAGACCGAAATCGTTGTTTTGATAAATCAAACTGCTTATTAAAAACAACTATTTTACGAGGTGGCGGATCACACCTCATCAAAAAAGGTTGGTGGCGACTCCCTTCTTTTTCATTTTCAAAACCCGAGTCGACCGCGTCGTTTCCTGTTTTATCAAAAAATGGTTACGACAAGGAGGATAAACGCATTTCAGTATGCTTGAACCCTCATTCTCCGACATTGACAACAATACTGATGCCAACTGAGCTAAAATTTAATCTATTATTTCTCATGAAATTTTAATTGAACGTATACCATAATTATCATGGTTGACTTTGATTTAATTTTTATTTTTTTTTTTTGGAAAAGAAAAGCTTCATTTAATTTGTATGTTCTTCCTCTTAAGCTTCTCTTTTACCATTTACATCAACTAAACAATACTCAATACAATTCAAGCTGAAAATTAGATTTGTGACTTTTCATTTGTTTACTTTTTGATTTTTGGGTGTATTGTAATGATAATTGTGATATGGATATGGCTCTGTGGAGATGGAGAAGATGGCAATGGTTTTATTATTATTATTTTGTTGGCTAAGAAGAAGAAGAAGGGGAGAATTTGTGGGGAAGAAAATGAAAGAGGAAGAAAAAAGAATTGAATTTAAAATATTTTTATTTTTATTAATTTAATTTTTAAATAAAAAGAAAAAAGAATTTGAATAATTTTTTATTTGTTTTGAATTTTTTATAGTTTTTTAAGGTATTCTAGAGTTTATATATTGTAATTTCTTTCAATTTTATAAATTTATAAGATTATATGAATTTTCTAAATTTTTATATTTTATTTTTATTTTTATAATTTTTAAGGCATATATTTTTATAAAAGAAAAATATATTTTATACAGGAATGTCAAGTGACACTTTTCGATGGCTAAAACATGACATGTTACATTTTTTATTGACCAAAACAGATCAAATGTTTTTTATAATATTTGTTAAAATAGGGATTAAAAATATAACGTAAACATACTTCAAGTACTAAATTGGAACACAAAAATTTAAGTAGTAATATATATATATACAGAAGGCAAATTGTAAATTAAGTTTAAGTTGTGTGAACATGTTTACTTAATTTATTTGTTTCAGCTGTACATATTTAACTAAACATAGAATCATGAACATAAGGATGACTAAGTTTACACTAAAATAAATCAAGGTAATCTTATCCGATGAGGATGATCGGATTCTTTTATTAATTAATTTAGAGTTAACGTTAAAATGAGAAAGATTAATATTTTATTTTTGTAACGTCCCAAAATATTTATTTCTATTTCTGTATAATTTTAACATAAGTGTGTATTTGTTTTAGTGATTAAATATTTTGGGTGTGTGTGTGTGAGGTCTTAAGTTCAAGCTCTAGCTTTAGCAAATTTTGCTTCTTTTGGAATTAAGCCTTATCCTTGATCAGCGGTTTATATTAATTGTCTCTAATTCCATATTAGAACTAGCTTGCTGGTTTGAGTGGTAAGAGAGTTGGTGAGTTGGAAGTTCTGTGTTTGAATCCCTAAGCGAGCATGGGTATTAATTTTTGCTCGATTTTCTGACAGAATCTTGGTGGAGTTGGATTCTAAGAAGTTGGTTGTTAGTGGATTAGTGGGGAGTAATCTGAAGGATTTGTGGAGTTATCAAAATCTTTTTATTTTTTTCTCTTTCTTCTCTCTCCTACCAAATTTCTGCTTATTTTTTTTACGTCTTCTTGAATTTTTCAAGTTTTCGTTTTCTCTCCTCTCCATCTTTTGCCGCCTTTCTTCTTCATCTTGGTTGAAATTTCTTTTACTTCTGCTCTGCTCGAACGATTTTGTGGAAGGGAAAAACTGTTTTGCTATTAAGTATTCTGGGGATCACAAGAAGCGTAATCCTTCGTCGAGTTAGGTGTTGAAAACCATCGTTCGTTTAAGGTTCGGGTGGTCTCGGGATCGCTTTTACTTTAAAAATGTATCAAGTGTGTACTCAAAATGTAGAAATTGAGGTTTCGACAAAAGTCAAAATGGCCACTGTCGACGCCACACGGGCGTGTGGTTGCCCAGTGTGGTAGGCCGTGTGTGAGGACACGGCCGTGTGATTGGCAAAGGCATGACCGTGCGCGAGACACGGGCGTGTGGATTATTGGGCTAGGCCGTGTGGGCCATACGGGCAAGGCCAATCTGGGCGTGTGGGCCACACGGGCATGTGGGCCCATTGTACTAAAATTTTTCGTAGGGTCGCATGGGTCGTCCTAATCGACTGTGGACCTACTGTAGGGTCGGTAAAGGCTTACTAAACCCTATAACTATGTGATTTGTTAGACTGTAATACTGTTCTAAGCATGTCTATGCCATGTATATCTACTATTTGTTTATATAAGCATGTTCTATCTGTTAATTCTGTAAGTATGTACTGTTACTGTTATTGGGGCGGAATGATGAATATTGGAGGAAGTGTTCTGAAAGGTAGTTTTGCCTATTATCTGGCAACGTGGCTGCGTTATATCTTTTATGTGCTTTGCATCGGTACAACATGGTGTGTAGGGCTGGGTAGGTGTTTTAAACCCCACATGGTGTGTAGGGATGGTCGGAGATAGTGTGTAGAGGTTGGGGGTAGTATATTTGATTTCTGATTCTGATTTGCATATCTGTATCTGTATCTGACATGGACTTAGGCCCGAATATGCATCTGTGACTGTAATGGGCTTAGGCCCGAATCTGTATCTGACTGATTCTGATTTTCTGGTTGTCTCATGCTTAATTCTATGGGGTTACACACTAATTTTACATAAACTCACTCTTTTTGTTTATTCTGTACAGGTAACCCACAGTCTTAGGCGAGATCGGTGTAGCGGGGGACTCGACGATGACCACTCACCCTAAACTGTTTTATTTTGTTTATAGTTTTATTTAAGTTTGGCATCAAGATTTGAGAGTTGTGTTTTCTGAGACTGTATGGACTTTTAACTAATGGTTTTGGTTTTGTTGCTCGTTTTATGCATGCTTGACCAAAAGGTTTTCTTTTAAAACGGTGGTTTACTAAAACAAGTTTTTTTTCTAAATCACGAACTATATCGCTAAAACATAACGATTTTTCGTAAGCTTCCGCTTCAAATCATTTTTAGGCAAATGGATTAATGTTTTGATAATGAGAACAGAAACTTAAGGGTTGAATAAGCATTTTCAAATTGTTAAAAACAAATAAGAGCTAATAAAATGAAATGGTTTTACTGCGACAACTTAGTTTTCAAAACTCATTTCATGTGATATCGTCATGTCTAGGCCGAGTTTAGGGTGTTACAATTTCTATTTATAATTATATCAATTTTTTAAAATAATGCTAAATAGTTTTCAAAGTAAAATTTTAATTTCTTGCTAACATTATTTTTTTTTCCATATTTTTGTGGTCTTAGTAAATTAATTAAAAAATATTTGTTTGGAAGTGGAACACAAAGCAGTAGAAATATTATAAAAATTATAGAATGAGGGTGTAAGATAATTGAATAGCTAAATAAGGAGGTTGGCATGTAGGAAGAAAATGATGAAGATATTCCATGACAAGTAAAATATTAAACTCAAAGAGAGTTTTCAATCACTTTTTAGAAATTACGTTCTTTTATCCCATCATTTTATTTATTTTGCACCTATAATAAGCTTATTGTACCATTAGATCATGGTTTATTTCATATTCAAGCATCATAATATTGATTTTCATTCGATTAAGTCCACAGAAACATTTTATTATATGCTTTGCAATAGACTATTCAGTTTTTTTGGCCTATTTATCTCCCTTGAATTTTTTAATTAAATTTCTCCCTCCATGTTGTAATTAGTTTACCTAAGGGTTCATTTCTCATTAAATCTCTCAATTGTGTTTTAATCTCCTTTAAATTTGACTTTTTATTTAAATTAGTGTTGTCGTAACCATTTTTTGAAAAAAGCGGTCGACTTTAATTTTAAAAATGAAAATAAAAAAGGGAGTCGCCACCAATCCTTTTTGATGAGGTGTGATCGGGTCACCTCGTAATTCAATCATTTTAATAAAATTTAAATATACTAAAACGACGATTTTTGGTCTACGAAATACAAAAAATGAGTTTGAGAGTCGGTTACGCACGAGAAAGGATTAGCACCCTCGATACGCCCAAAATGGTACCTAGTTGATTAATTGATATCTTTACGTCGAAAGTTGAAAACTCGAAAAGAAATTAAACTACGATCCTTCTTTGCATTATGTATTTTTTATTTTGAAATGTTTAAACAAGTCGAAAACATATTAAAGACCTTCTTATTTCGAGGCAATGAAACGTCACATCCAGTAAGTTAGGACACGACATTTCGAATCTTGGAGAATAATTTGGTCTTTGATTTTTATTTGAAATCTTACGCGTTTTAATTTTTGAAAGGATATTCAATTATTCAAATTTAACGAGAAGAATCAAAATCCCGTAAGTTAGGGCACGATTTTATCGAGTCATTCGTGTAGTAACCATTTTTTTGGAAAACAACAAGGGGTTCAACTTTGGGTTTTAAAAAATGAAAAAACGGGGAGTCGCCACCGATCTTCATTTGGTGTGATCGGATCACCTTTGTTTTAATAAAACGTTTGGGTTTACTAAAACAATGTTAATGGTCTGCGAAATTTTGAAGAACGAGTTCGGAAGTCGGTTACGCACGAGGAAGGGTTAGCACCCTCGATACGCCCAAAATTGGTACCAAAATGATTACTTAGTGTCTTAATGTCGGAAATTTGAAAAGGTTTTAAAGCATGGATCCTTTAGAAAATGTGTGGAATGTTTGGGCTGAGATTTCTTTGTTCCGAAAGGATACAAACATCACATCCAGCCCGTTAGGACATGATATTCTAAACCTTCGTAATCAATGCTATCTCATGATTTTACGAAGTTTATCAAAAGGATGTTTAGTTATTTAGTCAAACGAAAAATCGCGACCCAGCACGTTAGGGCACTATTCCCCGAATTCCTAAATACCAAAACATTGCCTTTATTTTAAAACCTTTAAATGGAGTGTAGCAATTTTATAAAACGCATCGTATCGCATTAATTTTTAAGAAAAGGCTCGAGTCAAAACTTGAGATTTCTTTGTCCCGAAAAGATATAAACATCACATCCAAAGACGTTAGGATACGATGTTTTAATCTCTCGTAGTCAAAGTCGTCTCGTGATTCGCGAAACTTCGTAAAAGGGATGCTAAGTTATTTAGTTAAACAGAAAATCGCAACCCAAAGACATGTTAGGGCACTATTTCCGTATTCCTAAATACAAAACATCACCTTTATTCTAAAACCTTTAAATGAAATTATGATGGTTTTCAAAATACATTTTTTGTAGTAATAATATGAGGTTAAGAAAATAAACGTAGATATAAATATGGCAAATGTAAGAGAAATAATAATAATGATAATGATATAAAACAATGATAATACTATACCTAATATGAATAATGCATATATAATATTAGTGGTAAAATAGAATAATACAATTATAGCGATGAAAATTAAATAATAAAACAATAAAATATAAAATAACGGTACTAATGTGAAAATAATAATATAAATGATAATCAAATGAAAGTGAAAATAATGCAAGAATACTAACGAATAATAATAAGACAATAATAATAATGAAAATAATAATAATATTAGTGATAGTAAAAGGATATATAATAGTAAATATAATAAACATATAAATAACAATACTAATAGCAAAACGATAAAGATAATAATAATAATAATAATAATAATAATAATAATAATAATAAAAACAATAATATCAATAATGGTAATAAATTTTAGCTAGGTAAAAAAAAAAATGATGAAAACAATAAAAAGAGGCTAAATTAAATTAAAACACAAAATTTAGGCCAATTTAAAATAAAAGAAAGGTTAGGGGCCTATTTACACGCGAAAAGGATTTGGAGGGACCAAAGAGGCAATAAACCCTTAAGTTAAAACGCAGTGATAGGGAGGATTAAATTATAAACCGCAATAATCATAGGTTAAATTTGAAAACCAAAAAGATCTAATTGCAAATGTTTGAAAAAGCGGAGGGGCCAAAATGGCAAATAACCCATTCATTTAAAAACGCGGATCCCGAGGAGGGTCGGGTCAACACGCGGATCCTAGGGAAACAACGTCGTTTTGGGGTTAAAGATGACCCAAAACGACGTCGGTTCGGGGGCTATAAAAGGTCCAACGTTCTGAAAAAAATTCATTTCTGCTGAGAGTAAAAAAAAAATTCCTTTTTCTCTTCTTTTTTTTTCTCTGCAAGGGGGGAGAGTCCGGTGGGATTTGACCGGTCGCCGCCATGTGACGTTGCTAAACCCCGCATTACCTGTAAAAAAAAATTAAAATAGGTTTTTTTTCTTATTTTACGTTTTATCCGCTCTATATGTGTATTTTTGATGTATTTGGGCTAATGAAGGATTGAGGATTCAAAAAAATAAAATTTAAAAAGCAAAAAAACCTTTTGGTCTCTGTTATGCCTTCTTTTTTGTTGGATCTTTGCCTGGTGTTTCTGTTAATATTCGAACCTTTTTGTTTTTGTTCGAATAGCTTTTCTATTTATCAAAACAAAATCTCCTTTACATTATTTTCTCTTCGGCTTTTATAACCGAGATGGAAGAAGAAAAAAGTCAATTTTGTTTAATGCTCGCAGTCCTTTTTGCTGTTTGCAGTGGCGTGGGAAGGCTGGCGGGCGGGCAGAGGAGGCGACGGGCAAGTGGTGGTGGCGATGGACAAGTTCGCCTCGGGTAGGGTGGCTAGGGTTAGGTGGGCTCGAAGACTAGGGTTTCGAAACCCTAGCATTCGATAAAAATTTTTAATTTTTTGGGTCTTCTGGCCACTTGTAAATTGGGCCTATTTATTTTGGGTTTTGTTTTGTTTAGTTTTGGTGCAGGTAGTTGGGTTTAAGTTTGGGTTGTAAAAGCGTGTAGGCGAATTGGGCTTGTACAATTCAGATATAGAACATTGCCGATTTTTTCAAAGAGATTTGTTGATATATTTGGTAAAAATTAATAATATTTGAAACAATACTTATTTAGGTTAAAAATGCATAAATGTATTTAAACATGGCTCATGATATAATTATTAGAAAGTGAAATTAATAACGTTAACAACTCAAAATATCTAAAATTTTGATAATACTAAAACACCAAATGAGTATATAATGACTATACACTAATATGATAATAATAAAGAAAAACAAGTAATGGGAATGGTAATAAGAATAATAAGAACGATAGGTATTTATGAAAAACAAGAAAACATATATAATAAAAATTGGTTAAGTACACACAAAAGGGTAATAAATAAATAAAAGAATGTGTGATAATAAAATAATAATGAATAAATATTTAGTAAAAATAATGGAAGTATACCTAAATCAAAGGGAGAAAATAAAATAAAGCATAATGAGCAATTATATACGAGGATAAAAATATAATATAAAATAAGTGAATAAATAAATGAACAATATGTGAATGGCAAAATAAATAAAGAAAGAAAGAAACAAAAGAATAATAAATAGCTAAACAAATAAAAATACAAGAATAAAATAAAAAGACTTGATTGGTGTCAAAGGAAAATTATATAAAAGATATAGATTGCAAATATATATATATATATATATATATATATAATTTTAAAATAAATAACACATAAAATAGTTTAAATTTAGTAACATATATATAAAATTTAAAATGGATAATATATATAAAATTTTAAGAAATAAATAATATATATAAATTTAAAAGCAGATAATAAAAAAAAGGTTTAAAATAGATAATATAAAAGTTTTAAAATAAGTAAATAAATGACAAATTTGCAAAAATAAATTGAAATTAAACAAATTTGGAACTAAATCGAATAAAAATGAAGTTAAAGGTAAAAATTATAACAAAATAAATAAATGAGGGTTATATTGAAATCAGAATAAAAATCAGTGGCTAAAATTGCAATAAATTAAAATAGAAAGGGCGATTAGGGATTAAAATATAATGCGCGGAAAACAAAGAGGACCGAATGGGCAAACATCCCTGGCCTTTATGCGCTGCGTTTCATTGTGGACCAAAATGGAACAATGTAAAACTAAAGGTAAAATTAAAAAAATAAAATAAACCTAATTGCAAAACCATAAAAAAGCGAAAGGGCTAAACGCACAATTAGCCCGTCCAATGAAAAAAGCGTGGATCTTAGGCCGGAGTGGGTCGGATCGGGTCGGGCCAGAGCAAAACGACGTCGTTTTGGGCTTTAGGATGCTGGCCAAAATGACGCCGTTTTAAGTGGCTTATTTTTTGAAAAAAAAAATCATTTTTCTCTTCTCTTTTTCAAAAAACTTCAAAAAATTCTCCAAAACACTCTCTTCCCCTATCCCATCCTGCCGAATTCTGGCGATGGCTCTGGCGCCAGACCATCGCAGGCCACCGTCACCGGCCATCGTGAATTCCTAAAAAATCCCCTTTTTGCCTGTTCTGCCCTAGAATCCGAATATGGGTTATTTTCCTAAGAAAATGGCAGCAAATCAACAAAACAAGCAAAGGACTTTTCGATTCCGAACTCCTCCGATCGTCGAAATAGGTAAGAACCTTTACTTTTCTTTTATGTTTTTTTGAATGTAAAATAAAGATAAAAAAACGAAGAAAAAGAAAAAAACTTAAAGAGTAAAAGAAAAACAGAAATATTAAAAGAAAAACAACCTTTAGGAAATTTTTTGTTCTGTATTCAAAGTCTCTATTTTTCATTGAAAAATCCCCCCTGTACAAGCCCATTTTGCCCGGCCCAAACCCAAACCTAATACAACCTACCCAATTTACATACCCAAATTTAAGCCCAAACCCGAAAGGCCCATTGACCCTAGCCCAAAAACAAAATCAAAAACCCTAATTTTTCCTAAACCTAGCCGCCGCCCTAGCCTTTGACTCTCTACCACCACTTGCTCCACTTGCTCGCCACCATTTACATCCCACCGCCATTGCCGCCACCGCCCAAGCTCCTGCAGCATTAAAAACGAAGTGACACAATGATAGAAAAGAGAGAAATCAATTGTAAAAAATTTGGCTATAAAAAGCCAATCGAAATCTATTTGTGGGGACTTTTTTTGGATCAAAAACAATAAAAACAAAGATTCAAACGCAAAAAAAAAAAAAAAAACAGATCTGCAAACACAAAACAGAGGCAAACCAAAGTAGCAAGATTGAGCATTAATCTACCAAAAATCAAAACCGAAACCGAAAGGAGGTGATTATTTTACGTTTATTTTCGAAAACTTTTTCTTTTACTCTTTTTACACATATATATATGTCATAAATATAAAAAATAAAAAATAAATTTTTACCTTTTAGGTCATCAGTCTTGTGTGGCTGTGTGGTGGCATGCGTCGTTGGAACGCCGGACCGGAGCTCGCCGAAAATCTCCCCCACCTTGGACCTGCAGAGAAAAGAGAGGAAAGTGATTTTTTTTTTTTTTAAGAAAGCAGGTTAAATGATTTTTTATTTTTATTTTTAGGCCTTTTATAGCCCCATAAAACGACTTCGTTTTGAGGCTGGCCTTAAACCCCCAAAACGACGTCGTATTGCACGTGGGATCCGCGTGTTGACCCGACCCGACCAGAGGATTCGTGCGTTTTTGTTGGTTGGGCTAATTGCCCTTTTGATCCTTCTGCATTTTTAGATTTTAAAATCAAGTTCTCTGTTATAGCAATTTCAGCCCAAGAATTTCGAGCGGTTGTAATTCGGTCCCTCTTTTTTACGCTGCGTTTTAGGAGGATGGGGTAATTTCCCTTTTGGTCCCCCCTTTTTCTTTGCGTACTACAATGAAGTCCTCCCTTCTTTTTTATTTTCAACTTTACCCCAACACTCCGTTTTCACTCCGATTTTCGTCCTCCTCGTCCTCCTCCCTTGTACTTATTTATTATTTTTATTTCTATTTTTTATGTTATCATTATCATATTGTTATCACTTTATATTATGTTTAATATCATATTATTATTTATATATTTATTATTATCACTATTATCTTTTTACTATTATTCGCTTATTATTGCTACTACTACTATTATCATTTATTATTATTATTATTATTATTATTATTATTATTATTATTATTATTATTATTATTATTTGTTCCTTTACTATTATTACTATTACTACACTATATTTTATACATACATATTTTTGTTAAATATTTTATTAGCTACTAATATTATTGTTTTTGTTTTATTTTTCTTTCTAGTACCATTATTATTTTGTTATTACTCTTTCTTATTTTATTATTACTATACTACTATTATTAGCATTACTATTTTTATTACTATTATTTTCACTACTATTATTTTATTTTCACTATTATTATTATTAATATTATTATTTTACTCTCATTTTTACTTTTATTTTTATTGTTATTTCTTTTTATTTTCTACTTGTTTATTTTATTCTCATTTTATTATTGTCATTCACATTATACAATCATTATTATTCCATTATGTGTGTAAATATCGTGATTCATGTTTTTCTTGTTTTCACAAATTTAACTTTTGCCCAATACAAAATTGATTTCTTTCATAAAGGCAATATTCGTATTTAGAAATTTGGGAAAATTGTGCCCTAACTTCTTGGGTTTCGATTTCTCTCGTTTAACCTAAATAGCGGAATATCCTTTTAAAATAAGTAAGTTTTGAATAAAAAGCCTATTCTCGAGAATTTAAAAATGTTGTGTCCTAACTCATCAGATATGATGTTTAGTTATCTCGAGGTAAGGATTTCTAAAGAATAAAGCGATATTTCGCATTTTGGAAATCGAGAAATCGAGCCCTAACTTCTCGGGTTCCGATTTTTCTCGTTTAAGTTAAACAACGGGATATCCCTTTTAAAATCGCAAATTCAAGTTTCAAATCGACATTCCATATTAGCAATTCGAGTGAATCGAGCTCTAACTTACTGGGTTCTAATTTCTCGTTTGACAAATGACGGGAGATCCTTTTCAAATATAAAGTCAAGTTTTAAAAAGGCGAGCTTAGTTTTGGGAATCTAAAGTATTGCCTAACTTATCGGACATAATGCTTTATCTCTTGAAAATAAGAGAGCCATAATGTCCCTTTCGATCCCTTCAAGTTTTGGAAATCAAAAGTATCTATTTTGAATCATTTCAAAGTTTTCAACATTAGAACATCGATCAATCAATTTGGTACCAATTTTGGGCGATCGCGGTGCTAACCCTTCCTCGTATGTAATCGACTCCGAACTCGTTTTTGGATTTCAGAGACCAAAATCGTTGTTTTGATAAATCAAACTGCTTATTAAAAAATAACTGCTTTTACGAGGTGACTCGATCACACCTCATCAAAAAAGATTGGTGGCGACTCCCTTCTTTTTCATTTTCAAAACCCGAGTCGACCGCGTCGTTTTCTATTTTATCAAAAAATGGTTACGACACCCCCCATACATTGGTTTGTTCTTGGTCTTTATAGCCAAGAAAATATTACAAAATATTTGCTATTGCTTTTGCTTGTTTATTGCTTTGTCGTCTGTTTTGTGTGTTTGCAGGTGGCTATGGGCGGTGGCAGAGTAGAGGGTAGGTGCGCCGTAGGCTGGCATGGCAGTGGTCAGAAGACCCTAGGTGAGGCAAACCTAGAGTTTGAAAATTCTGATTTTTTTGTTGGGTTGATTTGGGTCTTGGGTCTTAGTGGGCTGTTTGGGTTAGATTGTTGGATTGTTTTGGGTTTAATGTAATTGGGTCTGTTTTTAGGTTTGGGCTTTAATTATTTTATTTAGTTTTTATTTTTGGCTTGGGTTTTGATTGGGCCTGCGCAAATTGGACTTGTACAAGTGTAAATAATATTGTAAATTAATATCTAATTAATAGAATCAATCAAGTATAATTCATTTAATAATAAAATTAGATTCCTTTACATTTCCTTTTTATTTAAAAGATACAAACTTTCTACATGCATTTGGTAATAATTTTGAGTAAAATTAAATACCAATTTTTAATTAAAATAAAATCAAACTATTAGAGAAACGTATTTAATTTTTCCTTAATATCTAATTTTGTTTTTGCACAATCAATTAATAAATTGAATACATAATTCATATCAATAAAATAAACATGCAAATCACTTTGTAGTTATAATATACATAATTTTAAATTAAGTAATTATGATAATAAACTAATAAAAACTAATGAAAATGGTAATGGCCGGATATTATACATTCAATAATGGAATTTAAACTTTCATTTCACATCAATGAAAGGAAACATGAAATTCATAATTTAAAATCCTAATATATTGAAATTATTTTCCTCCTTTTCTTAATAGTAGAATCTGTTATATTGATAGGATTTAAATAAAAAGAATAATTTTTTTATAATTATATTTATATGATGTTAAAATTGTGCAAACACATAAATTTTCAGTTAAGGATGAATAAGAAATATAAAAAAAATAGAAACAAAAATGAATGGTAAGAAAAGATGGAAATGGAGAGATTTAAGCAATTACATAATGAAATTTTGTTTAAAATCCAACCTTAAAAATTCCCACTATCATAGCTCTGTTTAAAATGCAATTAAAAAAAAACCATTTATTTTATGACATTTACTGTCACATTCAAGATTAGAATGAGATAAGTTATTGTATTTTCTATAAAAACAAAACTTAGATCTTTCATTCTTTTACGAATTTAATTACAAAATATATTCTTTAAAAATTTCACAAAAGTTATAACCAAATTATAAATCATGCACCTATATCTCATATATATATATATATATATCATAAAGTTCTATATAGAAAAATATAGATGTTCACATCACAGTTTTTGACACGTGGCACCCTCCATTTGAAACATTTATTTCTAATTTGGGTAAATTACTCTTTTGCTAATTTCCTTTAATTTTTCAAGTTTTTTTCCATGCATTTCCTTCAAAATTTTTTATATGTTAAATACAAAATTAATTTTAAATAAATTATCTCTTTATTTTAATATTTTACTTAATTAAATTAAATTGTAATATAAAAAGAAGCTTAAAATATAGTTTTTTAAAAAATACATATTGTTATCTTCAAAAAACACATAAAATTAAAACAAATGAATATTAACAATTATAATATTAAAACAAATTAATTTAGCAATATATATAAAATAAATAACCTATAACAAATTATTATTTTCAATTTTATTAATTAGTGACTTCAAAAACTTGCCTTTATTTACCGTTGATACTCATTGCCGACTTCACCGCAAGTGATGTTGATCCTTGGTTAGATGTATACCAAAATCATATCCTACATGGCAATTTAATTACCCATGAATACGTCACCGAGCACAAGAACCGGAGTAACATGTTATATTTCCATTGCCAAAAAAAAAAAAAAAAAGTATGTAGGGATGGGTAGAGTACAAGGGAAGGAAGCAGCATCCATCATGTATTGTGTTTTATGGAAAATGAGGTGACTTATGATGTGAGAATGGTTGGTTGGTTGGACAAGCTTGCAATGAAGACTTTGATCCAAGTAAAACGACGAAAAATAAATGTGAAGGAGAGAGCTCAGTCATATCGATTGCAACTTATGCATTTCATGCATGCATGGTAGGTATTGAGCAAATGCATGTGCAACTTCATACGAATGCCTAACCCTTGGCCCCCAACAAGGTGCTGTCTCCCCTCCCTTTAATCTCTCTCTTTTTATTTTTTTGTCTTGTCTCCTGTCTTAATCTTTACAATTTAATAATGTCTACATTTCTATTAATTTCTTTCTTTGGCAGTCGCTAGTAGATTCTCAATTATTTCTTTGGTAGTCCCCTAAGTAAGTGGAAAACTATAGTTCTATATGTACACCAAATTTGTGAAGAGATTCAAGTTTAATATAAAATTACAAGCAAGCGATGTGGGATAAATACCACTTTAAAGTCATTTGTCAGTCGGTAAGAAAAGTCACAGCTTGTTTCGACAAGTGTTAGATTGGTTGTCTTAGTTTGCTAAGATTTATCACCACATAATTGACAAGAGGAAGGGACAGCAGGGTGCATAAGAGCTGTTCCTTTTATAGTGGAGGATGTTAGAGATACAATTGTTAGCCAAACATCATTTTTCAATAATCACTATCTTGTTCAAAGCAAGGCAAGGTTAGAAGATTGATGAAGGGTATATAATTTTAAAATTTCCAATAATATTCAAAAAAAGGAATATTAAGAAAAGTTTATAAACTATATTATTTAATTTTTTAAAAGAAAATTAAAAGGCCTTCGGACTTAGGGCTAGATCCAAAAGTTTTTACTATCCTAACTTGAACCAATAACAAATAATCTAGTTTTGAATATTATATATTGTATTAGTATTGCAAATAATACATAAATTTCTTCTTCTCAAATTTAATATTTAGATCATTATTAGTGTTGCATTTGTATAATTTTAATATTAACTATAGATTTAATGTTAAAATATTTATAATTTAACTAAAATAATCAATTTTTCTTTTTAAGTAAAAGCGGTATAAACACAATATTACACACATTAACAAAAGAAAGATACAAAGTTTGCGTTAAATAATATAATTAGAACTAAAATACCCATCCAACCTTAAAGGTTGGCTTAATATTTGAGAGGATATATTTAAAAAAAAGTTTAAAATATGGTCAAGCTTAAACTTCATTGAACAAAATACGTTAGCAAATAAATAAAAATACAAATGAACAAATATTTATATAAAATAAAATAAATATTTATATTTAAAATATCAGATACGAGAAATTAATTAAATAAATAAGATTATGAAAAGCCAGAAATTGAATAAAGAATCGAGTTTTACAAAATGTTGAGGCCTGTTTTATACGGTTTCCTTAAGACAAATTCAACCGCTCTTATGGTACTTGGGCAAACGTTGGTCGACTATCTCCTAGGATTCAACAACACGATATCGAAGCAATAACACTTCTGCAATGATCAACGAGCAAACCTTGCCTTCTTCTATCACTGAAAACGTTGGAAAATATGGAGAGGAAAAGAGAAAGAACTTTGGAGAGCAAAAAAAAACTCGGTGTGAGTAGAGTGTAAGTGTCAAAAATTCTGAAGAATTTTTAAGCTTTTATAGGCATTCAATATGGAGAAATTTTGAAAACATCCATGAATAAAGACACAAAATCTGCATTAAAGGAGCAATTAAATCAATTTGATTAAAACCAAATCAATTTGATTGGAATCAAGTAAAATTTTTGCTGAGAAAAAATAAATTTCATGTTGAGCTAAAATATCCAAACATTTTGCGTCACCCATGTCGTACAGTTGTGGCCCTAACCTCAATGGGTTTAAATTTGCACCCCTACACACAAGACAAGGTTTCAAGCTTAGATATTCAATCATTTTTTAAGTGGGTTCTCATATATATACACATCTCACACTTAGTATTTAAGTGATGTAGGATCTAAACTTTTTTTTCCTCAACAAATATTCACAAATAGCTTAATTTGAGCATCAATTTCTCATTCATCATGCAACCATTTTGAGCATATGATATGCCGTTGTAAATGTCTCATGGAGTAGAATATAAAACCATAATTTTATAATTCAACTCTCCACTTTTACTAATTGAGAATATGCCTCAAAATTTCCAAAAACTACAATTTTTCCAACAACTTCAATATCCAAAGCTCGAACATGGTCCAACCCAACATATTTTCAAGTTTACAATATGTTTTCTTTTCTTTTATGTATCATATAATTTATATCAATGAAAATTAAATATAAGATTCTACAATATAAATATTAAAAATATTCAATAAAAGGAAAATATTAATGTGTTGGTAGTAAAAGAAATGTGTATATATAAAATTCATTTATATTCCCGTGCGCTGCACGAATTAGTCGTGTGTTATTTTTTTATATTTTTATAACATTATTTTTTAAAAAATTTTATTGAATTTTCTCAAAATCATTAATAAATTTAAAAGTAATGTAATTAAAACATATTTTAAAATGTTTAACTAATTTAAAATTGGTTATATTAATGTTATTCAATTTTAAATTTTTTAATATTAAAACAATATAAAATTAATCATAATTTAAATATTAATATTAATACATTATAATTTAAATAATATTATTAATAATTTCTTACAGGTTCTTTATTATATATATTTAAATTTATTAATATTTGTTTTTTTTGTAATTTTATTATCTTTGCTCTACTTTAATAAATAGATGTAATTAACCATTATTATAATTGAAAAATATAAAGTTGATTTGATAAATTTTATTAATATGTGTCTTAATTTTAAAAATTATATTTTAAACTTAACAAATTTAATATTCATTAATTTAATATTATAATCTTAAAATTTAGTTCAATTAAGTAAAATATTAAAATAAAGATATAATTTATTTAAAATCAACTTTATATTTAAAATATAAAATTATAAAGAAATCTTTTTAAACAAAATGCATGGAATAACTTAAAAGTTAAAAGGAAATTACCCTAAGAGTAATTTACCAAAATTAGAAATAGGTGTTTCAAATCCACATGTCAGAAAACAATAATGTGAACATGAATATTTTTTATATAGAAATTTGTAATATTATATATTTATGTGTGATACACGTGTATTTTTTATAAATTTTGTGAAATTTTTAAAGAATATTTTTTGTAATTAGATTCATAAGAGAATGGAATATATTACTTTTTTTTCTAAAATTTTCCTATTCTAATATCTGATTGTGACACTAAATGTCGTGCATGATTATTTAAGGATTTTGTTTTTAAGTCTTTTATTTATTTAATTACATTTTATACAGAGTTATTATATGCTTAAATGATATTTTACTGGAAAATGAAACGTGAATCATATATATGTATTCTCTGCAAGATGGAAAAATTTTTCCACCAACCTTTTTTACTTCAATGACACATATATGTTTGCATCCTCCGGATCAAGCCATGCATGCGGGGCTTGTCTCAAGTAAGTGAATGTCTGGTATAGAGTGATGTTGGGTACTTTCAAGAATTATGTGTGTGATAGAGTTAGTAGAGTTAGCAATTCTGTTAGTTAGTTAAGTTTTGTTAGCTCCAGCTGTTAGCTCCAACTGTTAGAGAAGAGTAATATAAATACTATGTACAGAGATGGAAAAGATTCAACATTCATCCAAAGAAATAGTAAATCTGAGTATTCATCAATTCAATCAATTAGTTTTCTCCTGTCAACTTCTAAATTGAGCTTATCTCATACCTCTCTTCATGGTATCTTTCGCCATCTGATCTTGGGAGTCATGGCTACACCACCGACGAACTTGGATCCGCTGCTTCTCACGGTGATCGTGTTGTGAATAATTTTCCTCGACATGAGGTTGTCAAGCTTGACAACGCAACCTATGTTCAATGGCGCAAGCAAGTCAAACTGATTGTGGATGGCTACGATCTGACTGGTTTTCTAGAAGGCATTGCTCCTCCACCATCGCGGTTTATACAAAATTCAGATGGGGATCGTGTTCCTAATCCCTTGGCCTTTGTTTATAGGCAACAAGATCGACTTCTGACGTCATGGCTACTATCGACTATTAGCTCGTCGGTGTTACCTTCGTTCACTGATGCCTACACGTCTTGTGATGTCTAGAATACGACGACGAGTCTGTTTGCGACTGATACAGGGGCGAAACAGTCGCGGATTCGTCATGAGTTGCATTCCTTAAAGAAAGGTACTCTTTCAATTACCTCTTATGTGGCTCGTATTTTGAACTTATCTGCTCTTTTAGAATCTTCTGGCTCGCGGATCTCGGAAGAGGAGAAGGTGCAAATATTGCTTGTCGGTTTTTTTTCAGAGTATGAATCGATCGTCTCCTCTGCCTCTATTTTGACCGGTGTTCTCTCGTTTTGACGATTGGTCGATGGTCTATTGGAGTGCGAAAATCGACTTGCCCATTCGATTCCTGACGTTCTCCATGCGAATCTAATGGAAGGAGAATCGGTGACTGAACCGTCGCAAAGAGTTTTTCGTTCACGTCTTCAGTGTCAGATTTGCTCCAGGTTCGGTCACGATGCATAGCGATGCTATTATCGCTACAGTCGAAATGTTGAGGCGCCACCGTCTGGATTCACACCGTCGCCTTATGTGCCGCTGTCACCTAATGGTAATTTTTATTCTCCTGGTTCGGCGCAAAATGAATAGGAAATTCCTTCAAAAATTGCTAGGTATTCTTATGGTCAACGTGGCTTTGATGATAGTCAGTATTGTTTAATGTCTGGTTACTATGATGCATGTGGGACCGACCATTATGGGTTGTTTGGCAATTCAAATTTTCAACATGGAGGTTTTCAACATGGTGGGCCACAAGGTTCAAATTTTCAACAAGGTGGTTTTCAACATGGTGGGCCACAAGGCTATTATTCACATGGGCACATGCGGTCACCTAGGCCACCTAGGCTGAATGCTCCTAGACCGTATGCTCATGGCCCAAATTTTGGGCCCAAAAATGATGATGGTTTTTATTTCCATGGGCCTCCTAATCCTAGGCCTTCAGCTAGTGGACTTTCTAATGTCAGACCTACGGCACCTTCAGCTCCTCACATGTCTACTTCTAATAATGTTCAGGTTGGGCCGGTGCCGTGGTCAACTAAACCCAAAGCTCAAGTTTATACAGGGTCTGATCCTTGCATTGGGATGCCTTGGGTAGGCGATCTTCATGCCTCGGATTATTCTGACTGTTCAGGGTCTCAGGCTAATACCTCTCAATTTGAGCCCACCGGTGGCAATGATGGCTCGTATATTCTCATATCGGTTGGCACTACATCTTGGTACCCTGACTCGGGAGTGAGTAACCATGTGTGTCGGGATCCGTCTGCTCTGCATCATGCTACTCCTTATTTAGGTACCTCTACTCTTTTAATGGGTAATGGCGCTCCCACCTTGATTAAGTCAGTAGGTGATAGTTTCTTACCGACTCAAACTAAGTTGCTACGGTTATCTAATGTCTTATGTGTTCCAACTATTATGGGAGATCTGCACTATTTTCTTGGCATAGAAGTGACTCGCGTTTCAGGATGTCTACATCTTTGTCAGAAGAAATATGTTCGTGAGATTCTTGCTCGTTGTTCCATGTCTACGGTAAAAAGTGTTCCCACTCAATGGTTAGTTCTTCCTACATGTCCAAAAGTGATGGAGACTGTTTGGAGGACCCTACTGAATACAGAAGTCTTGTTGGTGCACTTCAGTATGTTGTTCTGACCAGACCGGATATTTCTTATGCTATAAATAGGGTTTGCCAGTTCATGCACAACCCTACCACAGTACATATGGTGGCTCTCAAACGTATTCTGTGATATTTGTGTGGTACGCTTGATTTTGGCTTAGTTTTTCGTCTGTCTGATCGGTTATCGTTGGTCGGATATGCTGATGCCAATTGGGGGCTTGATTTTGACGATAGGCGTTCTACATCGGGATATTGTGTGTATTATGGTCATACACCTGTGACGTGGAGCTCCAAAAAGCAGCAAGTTGTGTCTCGATCCACAACTGAGGCAGAATATAGAAGTCTTGCTGTAGCTACAAGTGAGGTTACTTAGTTAATGTCATTACTTCGTGAGCTACAGTTTCAGTCTGATGATATCCCAAACATTTGGTGTGATAGTTCTAGTGCGGTGGTCTAGCAGCTAATCCCGTGCTACATTCCAAGTTCAAACATGTGGAACTTGATCTTTTCTTTGTTCGTAAGAAAGTTGCCGATGGGTCCTTACAAATTGGGGAGGTCCCTGCTTGCGATCAAGTGGCAGATGTTTTCACTAAGCCACTGTCCGTTACTTTGTTTTCTTGTTTTCGATAACAACTTCAGGTCTTACCAATTGGGAAGATGGATGCATGATAGAGTTAGTAGAGTTAGCAATTCTGTTAGTTAGTTAAGTATTGTTAGCTCCAGCTGTTAGAGAAGAGTAATATAAATACTATGTACAGAGATGGAAAAGATTCAACATTCATTCAAAGAAATAGTAAATCTAAGTATTCATCAATTCAGTCAATTAGTTTTCTCCTATCAACTTCTAAATTGAGCTTATCTCATACCTCTCTTCAGTGTGTAACAAAGCACTACTAGAGGGATCAATTGCAGGAGCATATGTAGCCAACGAAGCGTGGACTCTTTTTGGATTATACTTGAAAGGCATTGAGACTGCACATAGTCAGTCAGATAGAAATGCAAACATTCAGTCTAATATTGAACACCATATTACGATATTTGGGCAACATATCCGTTGTTTTGGATCATCGAGCTTAAGGAGTTAGGGATGTTTTACAGAATGGCACATTGGTATATTCTTAATAATCATTAAGTAGAAATTCAACAATACTTTGCAAGAACTTTGGGTGTGATGTCTTAAAGTGATTTGGCTCTAGTTCAAGAGAAGCAATTTCTGGTGGTTTATAAGTAAGATGGCAACAGTCTCCTTTGAACAAATTGATAAAATGAAAGATTTGTATACTCAATCTCAAGGCCTGAATCAATGTTATCATAGATGGAGTAGTTGCATAATTAATGTGTTCATTTTCACACTTTAACAAAGGACAACTCAATTCGTATAGAGAATTCAGGTGTAACTGTGGTCTGTTCACATGATGGAAAAGAGGTTCAATTTTATGGGCTTGTCAAAGAGATTATAGAGATTTAGTCATTGATATTAATGTCAACTCAGATGAAGACTTTATTGATGATGAAGAACTTGAAGAAGAATAAGAGGTTGAAACAAATAGCGATACATAATTATTTAGTAATATTTTTATTCTTTTAATGAAACATTACTTATTTTTATGTGTTATTTTTGTGTATATTTTCATTTTTAACTTTCTATTTATATTTGTAGATTACCATTAGTTCAACGATATTAGATCTACATAAAAGATTGAGGATGCTTTAGGAGATGGCAAGTAAATGACAAAGTTCTATTTTTGGTCACTTTGAGATAGTTGTATGTTAAATTTTCCAAGTATCATGATAAGTTTTTTTTAAATGCATTAGGTAGTAAGAAGAGAGGTAGAGGCTGTACGAATGGCTTGCCCATGGATAAAACTAAGAAATTGGGCAATGATGCGTAACTTGTAACACCCCATACTCGATCCAATTGTCAGACTTGAGCTATGGAACACCACATTAGCCACCTAGATGACTCTCCGACTGAACACCAACCGAACCTCCAACACACCGCACAAAACATGTTCAAATTTAAGAAAACACAAGCCCGCGAACTTACGTCACTTGCTTTATGGTACGCAACAGTAGTAATTTGCGAACCTACATCACTTGTAAAGACTTAACTTCTCATTCCTTGAAGACATAAATATTTGATAAAAATGATCAAGAACATGCGAACCCTAAGTCATGCAAAATAATATACCCCATGGAACATAGTAATTCAACTGTCAGGCACCAAGGTTCGCACTTTGCATAGCTCACGTATTATAAGTCTTCATGGTGTAAGTCTTCTTAAACTGGGTGGACCTCGCAAACAACCCTTACACGTTTAGATTCTATGAGTTTGGTAGGGTCTCTCATGTTTCGCATTTTGCAAGTTATTAAGGGTTCATAGGTAGCAATTTCTAATCGTTAGGGTTCACACTTTGCTACAATTTTGGAGAACTCTATATAAGTTAGTCAGTTTTGGTTATTTCATGCTTTTTTTTATGGCAACACTTTGTTAGAAATTAAATACTTAAATAGGGACACATAAATTAAGAAAACATCAAACACAGGTCTCAAAATATATTCATACATATAAGAAATTGTCATTCTTAACATTTACGTATATATAAAATAGTTTATCGGTTTGCAAAAGGTATTAAAAAAAACATAAGAAAAAAACTAAGTCCTAGAACAAAACAACGAAGTCAATAGAGAGAAAGGTATTGCTATTCCCAAGTGAAGCTCCATATTGCCATTAAGTCTATAGTTCGATTGAACCACTTATTCAGTGTTTATGCCTCACATGGATCACTAGCTTCACTGTTACTTACCGTGCAATCTAGCTTCTTGCAATGTTTAGTAAAGAGTGTGTGAGCTCTTGTGAGCCTAGTGAATAGAAAAACCACATAGCACACATAAAACATAATTTAAACAAAAGATTAAACCATATTACTAAATTGCGAACGAGGTTTGCCATAACTATGCAAAGCCTGCTTCACGGCTACCTATTGTTAGTTAACTTTAAATAATAAAACATAAAATTTTGGAAAACACAATTTTATTCACATGTTCTTTTCTGTTGGATAAACGGATCCGCTTATGACTCCTCACTTTGACCCAAAGAGTGTTAACATATCCCATAAGTGTAGCATTAAGCTAACACTCTCCATCGCACCAGCATATCCCATTAAATGGAGCTTGGCTCGACATTCCTTTATTTCTCCTAACCTGTCCCTAGGCCTCTCGCCCAAATCATAAAACATAAAGGTGAGTACTCACAATCCTATGGCATGCCATTATATCCAACAATTACCAAAGATTATAGTGTCAAACATTTACTTAAACATAGAGCTCACAATTCATGAGGAGCTCGTACAATACTATTCATAATTAGCTCGCAATACAGAGCTCGGATATCACAGTTCATAAAAACACATAATTAGCACAATCACAAAAAAGAGTTCAGAAAAGACTTACTCTTGGAACTTAGGATAAAGCCCCAATCTCCTTATTAACACTATGGTTCGCACATACAAGTGGCGATCCCTGGACACTTACCAGTTTGTTGAAAGCTTTAAACAAGCTTTCCTTTCCTTTGTCTTTGCTTGTAGATGGTTCTACTAGGTTCGCAAGTTTACAAACATACACAAGTTACTAACAACACATTAAAACTCATAAATAAACACAAGTGAACCTAGGTTCGCACATACAAGTCTTTAAGTGAACCTCGTTTCCTTTGTTACGGAGACTATATTAACTACTTCTAATCGTCTTGACCCCATAGAGAAATATAGTCTTACCTTAAATCTTGAGAGCTAAGTTTTGAGTTCTTGTTTCTGTAGAAATTTGACAATAAGAGAAAGAAGTGATCGATGAATAAAATTGAGAGAGTTTTCTCATTTTAAAAGATTATAAAATTTAAATGAAAAAAGCTTAATTTATAGGCACTAAGTGTTTTGATGTTCTTAGGATGCCCTAGTCACAATAGAAGTAGGAAATAGTTTCATGCATGAGTGATGTCAAGAATTTAAGATGAAATATTTGGGACCCGCAAAAAAGACATTTGGTAAGGAGATTCTCAGAGATAGAAAAGCAAGTAAATTGTACCTAAGTCAGAAGGGGTACATTGAGAAAGTTCTTTGCAGGTTCAATATGTAGAGTGCTAAACCTGTTAGTACTTATTTAGTAGCCCATTTTAGACTTTCATCGGCTTTGTCTCCAAAATCAGATGGTGAGATTGAGTACATGTCACATGTTCCATATTCTAGTGCAGCGGGATCTCTCATGTATGCTATGGTTTGTTGACATTCAGATTTATCATATGCAGTTAGTGCAGTTAGCATATACATGGCAAATCCCGGTAAAGAAAACTGGAAAGCGGTTCAGTGGATTTTAAGATACTTACGAGGTACTACTGATGTTTTCTTACAGTTTGGAAGAACTAGAGATGGAGTCATTGGGTATGTTGATGGTGATTTTGTAGGAGACCTCGATAGAAGAAGATCTCTCATAGGTTATGTCTTTACAATCGGATGTTGTGCAATCAGTTGGAAAACCACTTTGCAAACTGTAGTTGCTTTGTCTACTACTGAAGCTGAGTACATGTCAATTACTGAGGCTTGTAAAGAAGACATTTGGTTGAAGGGACTCTTTAGTGAACTCAATGAAGACCTTCAAATCAATACAGTATTTTGTGACAGTCACGGTGCCATCTTTCTTACAAAAGATCAAATGTTTCACGAGAGAACAAAGCACATTGATGTTCGGTATCATTTTGTTCGTGATATTATTGCTTGTGGTGATATTGTTGTGAGCAAAATTAGTACTCATGAAAATCCTGCAGATATGATGACTAAGTCACTTCCCATAACCAAGTTTGAGCATTGCTTAGACTTGATTGGTGTTTATTGTTGAAGTTAAACCCTTAAGGGGTTTTGTGGAAGAGGTGGATAACTTGTTCGTTGAAAGTTCGCGATGAAGAACTTGTTAATTAAGAATTCGTGTCAAGGTAGAGATAGTTAGAATTGAGTGACCCGAATCTTTATTAAAGTAAAATACAGTGGTAAAATAAAATAAAAAGTAAAATCCATATAGAACTACGCTTCTTTTATTTTATTTTAGAATAAGGTTTTTAACCTTATTACACATCATCTATTTGATATTGATTAGAATAAGGTGTTTTAACCTCACTACACTCCTTCTATTAGAATATGATTTTACAAGCCTATAAATAGACATAGTCTACTTTTCTTGTAATCATTCGAATTTCGACATAGTGAATTATCTTCTCTTCTGCCCGTGGATTTTTTCCCAAAAGGGTTTCCTCGTAAAAATCTATGTGTTCTTTATTTTTCTTTCTCTTTTCTTTGCGATACATTGTCATTATCGACAATCTATTTTTCACAAATGTCCAAATGAACCTTGACACACACACATATATTTATTCCACCTATTTCGGTTCATAGTTGTATCATAATAAAGAAAAGAATCTATAACATTCCCCAGATTCCTTAAAATAGATTCTAAAGAAAAACCTAGTGAAAGATCATGCACTTGAATCAAAATCCAAGTAATTATAATCAATATCCTTTGATTCTCACCTTTGGCCAGTTGATGTATTAGAGGAGTAAAATTATTAAAAAACATGGACCTAAACTTATCATATTCTTCAGATCAACCATACGAAATAATTTAATGAGATAAAGATTTTCCTCCAATAATTAATTATTCATCCTTTGAATCCAGTCCATATATTGAGAAGGGTTCTCTCCATTGCTCTCCATTGCAAAAAGTGATAACTCATTCTCCTAAAAATTCCGAACTAAGCATAGATTGTGATCAATATCATTCTTATAAATTTCCTCCGGCAGACATCTTCTTTATCTAGAATCTACAACGCTTGAAACTCAGGATCCATACTTGATGCAAAAATGAAACAAATTGACTAAATAATACAAAAAGCATGCATGATAGAAGCCATTTTATGCATTCTACTCGATATTATAATGTAAGCTGTAATGGGCAAAATTTGCCCGGGCCCCTAATGAAAAATAAACCTACAGTCCATTACAACAAAATTTCAGCCAAATACAAACTGGCCAAAACCCAATAGCCCAAAAGAATAAAACAAAAAACCAAAAAAAAAAAAGGCAGAAACCCTAACAGCTATCGCGCCGCGAGCCTCCAGCAGCCCCTCCGCATCGTGCGTGCCTCCAACGCCCGAGTCGTGCCTACGTCATCGTACCTGCGAAAAAAGGGGAAAGCAGTAGCACAACAAATAGAAAACTAGAGTTTTAGTTTTTTGGGATCTTCCGAAAAGGCTATAAAAGCCTTCGAAAACGGGTGTAAAAGGGACGGTTTTTTATAGAGATAGAAGCAATATACACAATTTTTACAGAGAGAAAAGCAATATACACAAGCAAATAGGCAACATATACAAAGATTAACACCAAGAGTAAAGGTTTTCTTTTAGTTATTTTTCTGTTTTTCTGATTTCGAACACTGATTTTTTTTTTATATTTTGCTTTGTTTTTGTTTTAAACCCCTACATAAAATACATATATCTTAAGATAAAAAAGGAGAAGATTTTACCTATTTTCGGGATTCCGGCTACCACGCACGGTGGCCGGCGCGATGGCTGAGGGACAGAGGAGTGGTCGAAAATCAGGGGTTTGAGAGAATTGAGGAAGAGGGCTGAGGGTTTTGTTCAGAGAATGAAGAAAATGAAGGTTTTTTTAAAAATTCTAACTTTTATACCCCTACCAAACGTCGTTTTTTGAAATGGGGTCGAGGCCAAACGACGTCGTTTGTGCCTCGACCTCTGAATCCGACTCGCATGGGGGAAGGATCCGCGTATTTTCTTATTTTGGGCTAATTGTGCATTTGGCCCTTCCGCATTTTTTCAGTTTATTAATTTTATTTTTATTTTAAAATTTGCCCCAGTAATTTTACTTATTTTCTATTTTAGTCCTTGATAAAGCGCTAGTAAGATAATGGGTGAGGATATTTCCTTTTCACCCTCGCATATCTTTAAGCGATTTCAATTTAGCCCATTTTCTTTCTTTTTATTTATAATTAGCCCCAAACTTTTATTTTTAGTTTAATTTCGCCTTTTTTATTTTTCTTGTGATTTTCTTTTATTATTATTTATTATTATTATATCTATTACTATTATTTTATTATCATCACTATCCGTTTCAATATTGTTATTATTATTTTATTATTAATATTTTTACCATCACTTTTATTATTTTACTACCATTAGTATTATTATTTTATTATTATTATAGTTATTTATTTTAATATTACTACTATTATTTTCTTTTATTATTTTATTTACGATTAACTTTATTTTACTATCATATTTGTTATTAATATTACTTTTATTTTCTCTATTACTACTATTATTTTTAAATTTAACACTATTATTATTATATTCACTAGTATTAATCTTTAATTTTATTATTGCCCCTATTTTACATATATTATTGTTATTAAAATTGTTTTTTTTCTATTATATTTTATTATCAATATTATATTTTTTATTTTAAAAATTTTCATTATTATTACTATTTTTCATAATCATTATTTATCTTTTTTATTAATACTATTTTATTTTTACTAATACTATTATTATTATTTTAATTATTAATATATATATTTTAAACCTATTATTATTATTATTATTCTTTTATTATTATTTGTTTATTAGTATATTTCATAGTTATTATTATCATTGCTTTTTCGTTACTATTTTCTTTTATTTCATTTTGTTTGTTTATTTTACTTTTTTATCATATTTTATTTCTACCTTTATTATGGTTATTCATATTCGATCACCGTAATGTTGTTATATAAACTAGCATAGCAACTCGTTTTACATTTTATTTTAAAACATATTATATTTTATTCGATACATTACGCTTTTCGTTTCAAAATAAGCAAACTCTCCGTGTTCTAAGGTTCGAAAGGAGTCGTACCTAACTTCTTGGTTTCGATTTCTCTTTCGAGTCTAAAGAACCTATTACTTTCTTGTTAAAAGTTGAATAAAAACTTATTCTCGAGAATTCAAAATTGTCATGTCCTAACTCACTGGATGGGACGTTTTGTTATCTCAAGATAAGGATTTCAAAAAACAAAGGCAATATTCCGTGTTTGGCATTTTGGGAAATTGAGCCCTAACTTACTGGGTTCTGATTTTTCATTAGACCCCAAATAACTGAGTATCCTTCTTAGATCTAAATACATTAATTTTAAAATTCAAAGGAGCTCAATTTCGGGGATTTGAGATGTCGTACCCTAACTCACTGGGCGTGACATTTCACTTTCTCAAGATAAGAGGGTCTAATTGCTCATATTTTATTCAAGTTTTTTCTTTAAAATAAAAAGAATCGTATTTTAAAATCTTTCAAATTTTTAAAATTAGGACGTTAATTAATCAATTAGGTACCAATTATGGGTGTCACGAGGGTGCCAATCCTTCCTCGTGCGTAACCGACACCCGAACATGTTTTCTTAAAATTCTTAGACCAAAATGTTTTATAAGGTGGCCCAATCACACTTCAAAAAAGATTGGTGGTGACTCCATTTTCGTATTTTAAAGTCGGCCCATTTTTAAACAAAAATGGTTTCGACAACTTGGTGACTCCGCTGGAGACCAATAAGAGACTCAAGCCGTAGAATTGATTAGTTTTTATCCTTTTATCGAAAATTAAAATTTAATTTTGTTTCTTTCATTGCATGAATTTGGGTCGTGTCTTATGTTTGTTGAGATTTAAGTGTCTAGGGTACTTTAGCATCATAATGCATGACCGTAGTGGTCACACCTTTTAAGTGAGAGTGAGAAGCTACTCCTTTGTGAGGTTTTCACCTCTGTGCAGGATAGTGAATCGCTTTTGGGATACATCCATACCTATTCTTCGTGAGGTTTTCACCTCCGTGCAGCCAAATGTATTCCCCTGAACTGAACTCAATCCATATGAGCCTATAATAGGTGAGGATCGATGAATCTGCTGGTTCAAGTACCTTTGCTTTAGAGCTAAACCGCATATAGAGAGCCCTAAGAGACTACCCTAGATAGAGCCACGCCAAACCCAAGTGGTCACCTGGACAGGTGTTCTGTGTTGTATATCTCTCTTGCACTAACATGTTTTCTTTTGTTTTGACTATATTGCATTTCATCATCATAGAAATGAGGAGTTAATTCATATTCTATTGCTAAATAGAATAGTTTGTCATAAGGAAATGGATTACTTAATAAAGTGGGTTATAATACGGTCGTTCAAATATAGTCCAGGTAAACAACGAGAGAAGGCTGATGGTCCGCAGAAAAATACAAGACTTTGCCCGAGGATTCAAGCCGACAAAAACTATTCAAGAGTTGTCACATCTCGACTTCCTTAAAGAAGCTTATAAGCGTCGCGGAGGATAAGTGAGTGAAGAGTTACGGCCTAGATCAAGCAACAAGGACCTAGAAGAGGCATTTAATGAGAAAGTTCATGGGACACGATCGTAACATCTGGATACGAAGAAAGAGATTGGTGTCTTCACCTGGACTATAGGGATGAAGCCGCATATGTAATCCGTTTTATGTAAAGAAATTTATTTTCTAGAAAGGTTCTTCTAATAGGAATTGAATTCAGAATACACACCTCTCTTTCTTTTTGCATTCATTCATTTTCATTACATTTCATGCATTTTCATTACATCGCATCATATGCATCAATTATCATAAAAAAAAACCTATTAACTAGAGATCGTATTATAGTTATCCTGGAACATCACTACTACACTCGAAGAAAAATGAAAGTCATGGATCAAAGGTTAGAGAGGTTAGAGCAGATGCAGAAAGAGATGCAGGACCAATTACAAGATCAGTTGGCCAAGATACAACAGGATATGAGGGATCAAATGCTAGAATCCCAGAGAAGCATGATGAGCCAGTTGACACAATTGTTAACTAGAGGGCAGGATAAAGGAAAAAGCCCTATGGCTGACACTGAAGGCAATATTGAAGACTCTGCTTATCCTCCAAGCTTGGCCTCGGTAAATTCCCAAGTACAACCACCAAGAGTGTTTGTCAATATCAGACCTCAGTATCAATCCGGTACCTCAGCACCGGTAAACTTTCCAATAGGCTCGAGCTCCAACCTTGGAGGCAATTTGGCAAAACCAATGGTCCCTGATTTCGATGACGCGACAGAATAGGAAAAAATAAGGGTAGAACTCTCAAAAGAGTTTGAAGATCGATGCAAATGACTGGAAGAGAAGTTCAGAGCATTGGAAAGTGCTGATTACCATTGCGAGGTAGATGCTAAGAAGTTGAGTTTGGTCTCTGATTTGGTACTCCCACCAAAGTTCAAGATGCTGGAATTCAAAAAATATAACGGGACCAGCTACCCTGAGGCCCACATTACAATGTTTTGTCAGAAAAAGACGGTATATGTCAGCAACGACTAGTTCTTGATCCACTGTTTCCAGGATAGCTTGATTGGGGCTGCAGTGAAATGGTACAATCAACTGAGTTGTACCCAAATCAAATTATGGAAGGATTTAGCACAGGCCTTCATGAAGCATTATGGCCATGTGACTGATATAGCGCCCGACAGGATCACGCTACAAAACATGGAGAAGAAATCAGGTGAAAGTTTCAGGAAATATGCCCAGAGGTAGAGAGAAGTCGCTACACAAGTCTAGCCACCGCTGCTGGAAAAAGAAATGACCATGCTCTTCATTAATACCCTGAAAGCACCTTTTATCAATCATATGTTAGGGAGCGCGACTAAGAGTTTTGCAGATATAGTGATGTCCGGCGAAATGATAGAGAGCGCGATCAGATGTGGGAAAATAGAGGCTGGAGAGAGCACGAGAATATCGGCTCTGAAGAAACGAGAAAATAAAGTAAATAATGTGACCTCGAGTTATTTGAAGCCTGTTACTGTTAGTCAACCAAGAGTGATAGTCGCAGGCCAGCAGACCTTACCAAGCTAGGAGCCTAACACGAGGTAAAATACCGAGAGATTCCAGGTTACTCCCATACCTGTGACGTATAGGGAGTTGTATAAAACTCTATTCGATGCACACGTTGTAGCCCCTATCTACTCAAAACCGTTGCAACCCCCATATCCTAAATGGTACGACGCAAGCACTCAATGTGAATACCATGCGGGGATAGTGGGGCACCCGATATAGAATTACTTCCCTCTCAAAAATCTGGTCAAAAGACTCATCAAAATGGGCATTGTGAAGTTTGATGAGGCGCCTGTCGTAAGAAATCCGTTGCCCAGTCATACCGAGAAAGGGGTAAACGCGATAGTCAAGAAAATAGAGAGGAGAATCAAACGGAATGTTGCTAAAGTAAGAGCCCCATTGAGAGATGTTTGGAAGGAAATGCGGGAACAAGGTTTATTTCCATAAGGGTTGGGGAGCAAATCCTGGGATGCGAGGAACTACTATGAGATCCAAAATAAGAAGGACCATGAGATCTAGCAATGTAGCGAATTCAGTGCCCTAGTGCAAGGGTTAATGGATAACAAAGAGATGGAATTTTTTGACTCTTCTGAAGGAGAAAATTGTGCACCATTGGAAGAGAGTCGGTAGAAAAAGATGCCGAGGTTAAACGGGGATCAGTAACTTTTCCCTATATATCCAATGCATTCGTATCGGAAGAAATTATTCATCCGGGACTGGAGAACATAAATGAAAAAACTACTGAAGAGATAATGAAAACCTTGAGCATCAACGCCGTGTTCAAAGAGGGATTGAATGAAGGAGACTTAAGGGGCATTCGCCTCTACAAGCCTGAAAGTGTTCGAACAAGCTGATCATGGGAGGAAATTCTCGCTGCTTTTTAGAACTAACACAGAGTAATGTTCAAAAACACACTTGTTGTTTTAAGCCTAGAAACAATAAGAATCTTTTGTAAAATAGGCTTCTGTTCAAATATCTTTATTTTCAGTAAAAAAATGCATTTTATGTTTCATACCGAG
This sequence comes from Gossypium rotundifolium, assembly GCA_025506655.1. Classification (NCBI taxonomy): domain Eukaryota; kingdom Viridiplantae; phylum Streptophyta; class Magnoliopsida; order Malvales; family Malvaceae; genus Gossypium; species Gossypium rotundifolium. The sequence continues at coordinate 67,403,231 of CP106731.1, read as the reverse complement.
CAAATATTTTCCCGTTTTTCCATGTCATACTATATATTCTTTTATTCTTTGGAATGTTCTTTCGTTCTTCATTCATAATCATAGATAATCATCCTTAGAATCGTTTATTCTTTGGAATTTACCTTCGTACCTACAATAGGTACCCAGATATCGAGACATGAGCAACGCTGTTACGAACTCCCTTTTTGAGTGAAATATGGGTCTAAAGGGATCTGAGGATTTTGAAGATATAAGAGATTGTAACTTATCTTTTGATTTGTTAAGGATGGTAGAACAAAATGAAATAGACTCTACCGTACAAAAGGTCAGTGGATATTGCGAGTCTAGGAAAGGAGTGAAGATCAAAGCATTGCCCACCATAGAAACAAGGCGAGACATCATTGAGTTGTTCTAAGAATTCAAAGATGTCTTCGTATGATCGCATCAAGATATTCCTAGGCACAAGGAGACTATGGAGTGTTCAAAAAGGCACATGCTAAGAGTATTCCGATAGCCAAGTTGATTATAAGTTTTGGGTACTGCTGGTCTACCATGAAAGAGAGATTACATCAGTTATGCCGTAAATGCCAAATTGAGAAGACATGACTTATATGTTACCTCTTTTTTTCCTATACATGGGGAATTGATGTTACGGGGTCTATCTCGTTAAAAGCATCTAGTCGACACTTATTCCTCTTCATGATTATCAATTATTTCACTAAGAGGGTGAAGATCAGTTCCTATGGCAAAGCTACAAAGTCAACCGTCATCAAATTCGACTTTAATTTCAAATTCAAGTTTGAATTCAAAAAAAAAAGAAAAGAAAAGGAAAAAACCGTCCGAAAGGATTTTGAAAGATGTAAAGATTGGCATAGACTAGTTACAATTTACCCTCTATGTTTCTCGAATGTTGGCTAGGACCTCTACCGGGGCAACGCCTTCCTCATTGGTTTATGAGATGGATGCAGTCTTGCCCGTCGAAGTTGAGATTCATTTTCTTCAGATTCTGTCAGAGTTGAAGTTGGATAAAGCAGAATGGGTTCAATCTTGGTATGATCAACTGAATCTGATCGAGGAAAAAAGATTAAGTGTCATCTGTCATGGTCAAATGTATCAGAAGCGAATGATGCAGGCTTATAACAAAAAGTCCACATCCACCCCAGAGTGTTTCATGAAGGAGACTTGGTATTGAAAAGATCCTCCCTATGCAAAAGGACTTCAGAGGAAAGTGGATGCCTAAGGACCCTACGTTGAAAATAATGCCTTTTCTAGAGGAGCATTGATACTAGTCGAAATAGACGGCAGAAGCCAGCCAACCCAGTTAATGCAGAATCAGTCAAGAAGCACTTCGCTTAAGAAGGAAATAGTCCAAGGTGAAAACCCGTAAAGGTTACTTTGAGGCTTTCCACACAAAAAAAAAAAAAAAAGAAAAAGAAAAACGGAGAGGCCAAGGTGAAAACCCGTAAAAGGCTCTTTGAGACCAAAGGGGCTTTGAGTCAAAAACTTGAAAAGGGCGGCTCAAATTATGATCAAATCGTGATGGGGGTATACAGTAGTTTTGCTTCGCTTAAATTAATAATGAGGAAGTATGTTTCATCTTGGGGCATCGGCAAACTACTTCGGATTCTCTAAACACATATTGAGCTTAAAATGGTCCTCAAGAAGTTTGAACAAAGAAGCTCAGGCTAGGATATCTAGGTACCAATTCCACCCTTACTCATCTTTGTTACCTTAGCAAAATTTGTTTTCTTGGCTCAATCCAATATTCACGGGTTTTGTCCCGAATAAATTTTGGTTTTATTCATCTCTATAATCTTTTTCTAAGCATTTCATATTGAAATAATGATTATTGAACTAATAATGTTTTCACAAAAGAAGTTTTGCGTATTACTCTGAAAGTCTCTAAATAATACAAGGATCCGGAACAAGACAATTATTTAGAACTCACCAAGCTTAAAGGGCTCGGAACACTTGAGATAAGGGTTTAAGCAGTGACAACATTGGCAAATTCTCTGTTGGAAGTATCAATTGAGCAAGAAGACATACGTCAAGGGGTATCGCCTTAATAAACAACAAGCAATGACAGCCCAAGTGTTAAAAACGGATCATTCTCATAACATTTTACATTCATTCATAACATTTATAATACATATGGTTAGGAGCATTTTTCATGATAGCCTAATCATTTGGCATAAGCATAGACCCCATGAAATCAATTCTACAGGTAGCTTCCCAGGAGGACAATGTAGTAAAATTGATTGGCATTATAGAAGTTATCAGATTTTATCTCCACTGAGCAGGAGTGGAGCAAATCAGAAATTACGAGCCTTATCTCCACTGAGCAAGAGTAGAGCAGGCAAAAGATAACAGATCTTATCTCCATTGAGCAGGAGTGGAGCAGATCGAAGACAATGAGCCTTAATCCCCTAAATAGTAGGGTAACAGGCCAAAAATTACAGATCTTAATCCCCTAAGCAGTAGGGTACTAGACTGTAGATAGTAGATCTTATCTCCACTGAGCAGGAGTGGAGCAGATCGAAGATAGTAAGTCTTATCTCTATGTATCGGCAATGGAGCAAACTGAAGATGGCAGATCTTATCTCCACTGAGCAGGAGTGAAGCAGATCGAAGACAAGGAGCTTTAATCCCCTAAGCAGTAGGGTAACAGGCTGAAGATTACAGATCTTATCCCACTGAGCAAGAGTGGAACAGATCGAAAATGATGAGCCTTAATCCCCTAAGCAGTAGGGTAACAGGTTGGAAATTACAGATCTTATCCCACTGAACATGAATGGAACAGATCGAAGACAATGAGCCTTAATCCTCTAAGCAGTAGGGTAACAGGCTGAAGATTACAGATCTTATCCCACGGAGCAGGAGTTGAACAGATCGAAAACGATGAGCCATAATCCCCTAAGCAGTAGGGTAACAGGTTGGAAATTACAAATCTTATCCCACTGGGCAAGAGTGGAACAGATTGAAAAGAATGAGCCTTAGTCCTCTAAGCAGTAGGGTAACAGGCTGAAGAGCAGATCTTATCCTAATGAGCAGGAGTGGAACAGATCGAAAACAATGAGCCTTAATTCCGTATGCAGTAGGGTAATAGGCTGGAAATTACAGATCTTATCTCCACTTAGCAAGAGTGGAGTAGATCGAAGACAGTAAGTCTTATCTCCATGTATCGGCAATGGAGTAGACTAAAGATAGCAGATTTTTTCTCCACTGAACAGGAGTGGAACAGATCGAAATTGCGAATCTTATCTCCATGTATCGGCAATGGAGTAGATTCAAACCACTAGCCTAATCCCCTAAGCAGTAGGGTAATAGGCTAAAAATTGCAAATCTTATCTCCACTAAGCAGGAGTGGAGCAGATCGAAGACAGTAAGCCTTATCTCCACTGAGCAGGAGTGGAGCAGATCAAAAATTGCGAATCTTATCTTCATGTATAGGCAATGGAGCAGACTGAAGATAGAGGATCTTATCTCCATTGAGCAGGAGTGGAGCAGATCGAAGACAGCAAATCTTATCTCCATGTATCGGTAATGTAGCGGACTGAAGAGTGCAGATCTTATCTCCACTGAGCAGGAGTGGAGCAGATCAAAGTTGAAAAGTCTTATCTCCATGTATTGGCAATGGAGTAGATTTGAGCGATAAGCCTTAACCCTCTAAGCAGTAGGGCAACAGGCTAAAAATTACGGACTTTATCTCCACTGAGCAGGAGTGGAGCAGATTGAAACAAAACTCCTATACCCCTGAAGATGCAACAGGTTAAAGTGAGACTACCCGAAGAAATAAAGCCACAAGAAACCAAGGTTCAGCTAGAACGGATAAAATTTGCCCTTTTAAAGTCTTTGCTCTATTCTTGTTACACGACAATGAGCAAAGAGGGGCAGCTGTAATAGGAAAAATTTACCCGGGCCCCTAATGAAAAATAAACCCACAGTCCATTACAACAAAATTTCAGGCCAAATACAAACTGACCCAAACCTAATGGCCCAAAAGAATAAAACAAAAAACAAAAAAAATGGCAGAAACCCTAACAGCCATGCGCCATGAGCCTCTAGCAGCCCCCTCTGCATCATGCGTGCCTCCAACGCCCGAGTCGTGCCCACGTCACCGTACCTGCGAAAAAAGGGGAAAGCAGTAGCACAACAAATAGAAAACTAAAGTTTTAGTTTTTTGGGATCTTCCGAAAAGGCTATAAAAGCCTTCGAAAATGGGTGTAAAAGGAGATGATTTTTTTATAGAGGTAGAAGCAATATACACGATTTTTACAGAGAGAAAAGCAATATACACAAGAAAATAGGCAGCATATACAGAGATTAACACCAAGAGTAAAGGTTTTCTTTTAGTTATTTTTCTGTTTTTCCGATTTCGAACACTATTTTTTTTTTATATTTTGCTTTATTTTTGTTTTAAACCCCTACATATAATACATATATCTTAAGATAAAAAAGGAGAAGATTTTACCTATTTTCGGGATTTTAGCCACACGTCAAGATGATGCCAAGTGACAGTGATGGATGAGAGAGTGGCTAGAAATCAAGGGTTTGAGAGAATTGAGGGAGAGGGCTGAAGGTTTTGTTGAGAGAATGAAGAAAATGAAGGTTTTTTTAAAAAAATTCTAACTTTTATACGCCCTACCAAACGGCGTCGTTTTGGAAATGGGGGGTCAGAAGCCAAAACGACGTCGTTTTGTGCCTCTGACCTGCAACCCGATCCGCACGGGGGAAGGATCCGCGTGTTTTCTTATTTTGGGCTAATTGCGCATTTGGCCTTTCCGCATTTTTTCAATCTTTTAATTTTATTTTTTATTTTAAAATTTGCCCCAGTAATTTTACTTATTTTTCACTTTAGTCCTTGATAAAGCGCAGCGCATAATGGGCGAGGGATATTTCCCTTTTCACCCCCGCATATCTTTAACGTATTTCAATTTAGCCCGTTTTCTTTCTTTTTATTTATAATTCGCCCCCAAACTTTTATTTTTAGTTTAATTTCGTCCTTTTTTATTTTTCTTGTGATTTTATTTTATTATTTATTATTATTATATATATTACTATTATTTTTATTATCATCACTATCCATTTTAATATTGTTACTATTATTTTATTATTAATATTTTTACCATCACTTTTATTATTTTACTACCATTAGTATTATTATTTTATTATTATAGTTATTTATTTTAATATTACTACTATTATTTTTCTTTTATTATTTTATTTACGATTAACTTTATTATTACTATCATATTTGTTATTAATATTACTTTTATTTTTCTATTACTACTACTATTATTAAATTTAACACTATTTTTATTATATTCTTTAGTATTAATTTTAATTTTATTATTGCCCCTATTTTACATATATTATTATTATTAAAATTGTTTTTTCTATTATATTTTTATTATCAATATTATATTTTTTATTTTAAACTTTTTCATTATTATTACTATTTTCATAACTGTTATTTATCTTTTTTTATTAATACTATTTTATTTTTACTAGTACTATTATTATTATTTTAATTATTAATATATATTTTTAAACCTATTATTATTATTATTCTTTTATTATTATTTGTTTATTAGTATATTTCATAGTTATTATTATCATTGCCTTTTCGTTACTATTTTCTTTTATTTCATTTTGTTTGTTTATTTTACTTTTTATCGTATTTTATTTCTACCTTTATTATGGTTATTCATATTTGATCACCATAATGTTATTATATAAACTAGCATAGCAACTAGTTTTACATTTTGTTTTAAATCATATCATATTTTATTCAATACATTACAGCTTTCGTTTCAAAATAAGCAAACCCTCCGTGTTTTAAGGTTCGAAAGGAGTCGTACTCTAACTTACTGGATTTCGATTTCTCTTTTCGAGTCTAAAGAACTTATTACTTTCTTTTTAAAAGTTGAATAAAAACTTATTCTTGAGAATTCAAAATCGTTGTGTCCTAACTCACTGGATGAGACGTTTTGTTGTCTCGAGATAAGGATTTCAAAAAATAAAGGCAATATTTCGTGTTTGGTATTTTGGGAAATTGAGCCCTAACTTACTGGGTTTCAATTTTTCATTAGACCCCAAATAACCGAGTATCCTTCTTAGACTTAAACACATTAATTTTGAAAGTCAAAGGACAAGCTCAATTTCAAGGATTTGAGATGTTGTACCCTAACTCAGTGGGCATGACATTTCACTTCCTCGAGATAAGAGGGTCTGATTGCTCATATTTTATTCAAGTTTTTTTTTCTTTAAAATAAAAAGAATCGTATTTTAAAATCTTTCAAATTTTCGATATTAGGATATTAATTAATCAATTAGGTACCAATTATGGGCGTCACGAGGGTGTTAATCTTTCCTCGTGCATAATCGACTCCCAAACCTATTTTCTTAAAATTCGTAGAACAAAATGTTTTATAAGGTGGCCCAATCACACTTCAAAAACGATTGGTGGCGACTCCATTTTCATATTTTAAAGTCAACCCATTTTCAAACAAAAATAGTTTCGACATAAACCTTTCAAGATAATCCCATTAATAGATTTGTGACAATTTAATGTTCAACCATCAATAAACATAACCGTGTGTGGCTTTCTCAAATTGCTATCTATTTAATTAATGATTTATTGTATCTTTCTGTGTTCTTCGAACATGTGCAATTTAGTTTTATTTTTTTATTCATCCTGCTTGTTTTACTATTGATGCTCACGGCTCGTGTTGCATATCTTAATAATGTCATTTACAAAATTCGAACATATATTCTCTTTTTGAGAGTGCAATGTATTTTACTACTATACCCAATATTTGTTAGTAAATTTAGTGTTACTTTTAATCCTAAGAATTAATCCGTCCACTATTTTATTTAATAATAGAAATCTAATTGATAACATTATTAAAAAGACTTCTATTAAATTAGATTATGCTGCATTTCTAAAATAAAATTGTTGCTTACATACTAATATTACACAATTGAAAGATCAAATAAGTAAATAAAAATGTTGAATTTGGGATTGTAAAGTTTTTGGTTTTGAATCTACAGTTTTAAGGGTCTTTCAGCAATAAACAAAGTGAAAGACGATACTTTAGGTTTTTTTTTTTTGTTTGTTTGTTTGTTTTACATGACTTCCATATGCAATTTTATATCGGTCAGATGACCAATTTTTTAAAGTTTAAAATTGCCACAAAATTCAATTTAATTGAAATCTTTTGATGTTATCAATTAGATTTAAATTGTTAAAGCAAATGAAAAGAGGGACTAAATTTATTAAATTAAAAGTAAAAGGATTAAATCATAAAAAAATGCAGAGTGTATGAGCTGGAATCAGAATTAGACATTAATTAATGTTTTATGAGATGAAAATTATCTTCTCGTTTTCCTTTTTTTTTTGTACAAAAAATGTCATTCATTCACCCCTGTTGTCTGGTCCCAGTCGGTCGTCAAGTAAAAATAGAACTTGTGAGTGACTTGATAAATTGAGTTTGTCTTTAGTGATATAAAACCAAAAGTCTTGCCATACACGAAAAAAAGAACTCAATCCAAGGTATCTCTTGTGCTTCAACATATCACATCTGAAGATGCTTGTTAAACCAACAAATTGTGGTAAAATAAACCCTTTTCAAGTCTAAAAGTATCTCAAATAAGCCTGGTTGCTGTATCAATCCAAGAAGCTATTCATTCTTCAAGAACTGCAGTCTATAATACACTAGAAGGCAGCCAAGGGAAAACAAGTGTATTGAAGAGGAAAACGATGATTGGCATCAAGGATCTGTACAGTGTTCTGACTGCAGTTGTTCCTCTTTATGTCACCATGTTCTTGGCTTATGTTTCAGTGAAATGGTGGAACGTATTCACCCCGGAACAATGTGCCGGCATCAACAGATTCGTCGCCATCTTCGCCGTTCCGCTCCTCTCCTTCGAGTTCGTTTCGAGGATAAATCCTTACAAAATGGACCTCCTTTTCCTTGCCGCTGATGGAGTCTCAAAAGTCCTGATATTGTTTGCTTTGCTTTGTTGGGCCAACTTCACAAAGAGAGGCGGCCTGGACTGGTCTATCACAGTTTTCTCACTTTCCAGTCTCCCAAACACTCTTGTCATGGGGATTCCCGTACTGAAATCCATGTATGGGGATGACAAGGAATACCTAATGATTCAAGTTGTGGTGCTGCAATGCATAATCTGGTATACCCTATTACTGTTTTTGTTTGAATATAGAGAAACAAGAACTGAAGTCTTGAGCAAGTTCAAGGAAAGTAGTGTTAGTTCTAAGAAATGTTGCAGTGAAGATGAAGTCATTAATGTTATTGCCACAACATCATCTAACCACCAGCAGCAGCAGCAGACGGCTCAAAATGCAAACAAGATTGCACCAGATCAATCTCAGCGATTCAGGCCTATGGTAGCAGCGTCGATGGAGGGAGAGGGTAAAGAGCTCCATTTATTCATTTGGAGATGTGGATGTTGCATTTCAACTGGCAAGTCTTAACAGCTAACACTACAATTTTCTAAATTTTAATCCATATATTTTTCTTCCACATTTCGCATGATTTGTTCTGATGTATGAATGATATCTTAGATGGGACAAGTACTACCTGTGAGAAGCAGTCAGTGCAAGCTGGTCAAAGAGAAGAAAGCAGTAGTACTGCAAAGGTGGTTGAGAGTGTAAAGCAAGAGGATGTCGAAAATGCTAGCATTCCCTCTTCTTTTTCTTCATCAATGCTCCTCAAAATATTGAGAAAAGTCTGGCTCAAGCTTGTGAGGAACCCTAACTCTTACTCAAGTTTGCTGGGTCTAAGCTGGGCTTTAGTCTCTTGCAGGTTCTTTTAGACCTCACTCACTCACTTTCTAAATGCTATGTTGCTCAGACTCGGGATGAGTGTCGGGTACCCTATGTGTCCAACACGGGTATATTCAATATTTTAAATCTCTAAATACGATGTATCGGATACGAAGACCTCAAAGAAAACAAAGAGTCAGAGTAATATAGTGTAGATGGTCGCCCTATTCCAGCCTTATTAACTGGTCAATTGCTTTTGTCTACAGATGGGACATAAAGAAGCCCCAAATAATGGAAAATTCAGTCACGATATTGTCAAGTGCAGGTCTTGGGATGGCAATGTTTAGCCTAGGTAACATCTTTTTATTTTTTCTTTTTTCTTAGGATAACCCATTAATCTAAAAGTTGAATTAGAATTAAGCTGAAATTTGTTATTTGTATAAGGATTATTCATGGCTTTGCAACCAAGGATCATTGCCTGTGGAAAGAAACTGGCTTTATATGGGATGGTAGCTAGGTTTATAGCAGGACCGGCAGTAATGGCGATAGCATCCATCGCAGTTGGCCTCAAAGGCACTACCTTAAAGTTGTCTATTGTACAAGCAGCATTGCCTCAAGGAATTGTCCCTTTCGTTTTTTCTAGGGAGTATAATCTGCATCCTGATGTATTGAGCACTGCGTGAGTTACACCACAAAATACCAAATGCAGTTTATCTATATATATATATTCCGCAAATACATACACGACTGTAATCTAAATTGGACTAATATCTGTGTTTGTATGTGCAGGGTGATATTTGGAATGATAGTTTCTCTGCCCATAACAATAGTAGATTACATTTTGTTGGGTATTTGAGGAGTCATAGTTGGAAGGATGAAAACATAAACACGAGGACTCAGCAGCATTGTTCAGAGAGATCCAAGATTATGGTCAAAACCAGCAGCAGCAATATTCATATGTTTTTGTGCTGAGTTGATGTTTAGTTTTGCTCAGGCATGAAGCAGCACTGGGTTCTGACTCTTCTTATTAAACTCAAATAATACCCCCCTATTGCCTAATCCGTTTTTGAAGGGTACATTTCACGCATTCAGAGCTCATGTATCCTGTTTCTATTATGTATATGTATATGCATGTGTATACGGCATGACCACATAAGAAACTTCATATCAAACATTGCCAATGAATATGAGTCTCGTAATCCATAAATCATAGTGCTTAATACATCAACTTCAATCCTCAAAAGCAACGGCGAAGCCATGAATATTTATATAAAGTAATACCTTTTTATTGGTCTAGCTTACTTGAACAAACTGCTTTCAAAATCTAAGTTAATTTTGATCACCCAAATTCACATTTTAAAAAAGTAAAATATATTAAATATTACAATTATTTAAGTTTTTCTTATTAAATTAACATTATTTTTTACCAATTTAATATTTAGATACTACATTATATTAGTTTATCAAACTAAATTATAAGTGTTACCAAATATCTTTTTATCAAATTAATATTCAGATATTACTTTATATTAATGTATTAAATTTAATATAAAAATTATAAATTATATAAAAGAAATCAAACTAAATTTCTTTAGAAAACTTGGGGAGGGGCAAACAAAAATTATCATATTTTTAGACATCAATTATAATATTCAAAATAAAATTTAAGAAATTTAAAGGATTAAAATAAATATTTTTAAATTTTAGGGGGCTGGAGCCCCTTTCAGCTCCCCTAAATCCGTCTTTGCTCATAAAAAGACTGGGTCATTGGAAGACATAAAGGTTCTTCATCATGATTGTCACTACAATATCGGTCCTATCCATCCATATGTGTCATTTTAATTCTAAATTAATTAGTATCAAGTAGTTTAAATTTTATTTTGGTTAAATACTTTTGTGTATATTAGTTGTTTCAATGCACCTAATTCGATTTCGGCCAATATTAACCTACGTTGATGCATATCATAAAATTGTAATAACTTAAATCAATTTTTTCTCTAGATTATTGTATTTTATTTTATAATTACATTTAAAAAACAAACTTTTAATTTTTTTAATAAATTGAAGAGATAAATATCAAAATTATATATGAACTTTGGTCTAAAGTGCAATTTGGTGCAATTATACACATGAAACTTTGATTGTAATTTAAATGTATACATTAAACTTTATTTTTATTCAATTGTATATATTAAAGAAAGAAATACATCAATTTATTCTTATATTGAATAAATATAATTATCATGTATACAATATGTTAACTTAAAATGATGTTTATCAATAATTGTATTCTTGATTTGTGAAAATCGAATCAAAACAATATTTATGTTACGTTTGATAGAAGTATTATTTATTCACCATGTTTTAGAATACTGAATAAGCAATAAACTAATTTTAATTGGTAAATTTTAGTCACTCATGACTAGTTTTGGGAAAATAGAAGGAAATATTTTTGTTTATTTTCAAGAGGTTTTACTTTTAATAAGAGTTTTCCTCATCTTTCTAGTTTTAAGTTTAAGTTTTATCAACTATTTTTATTTTAAGTATAACTATTATAACATATATGTAATAAATAAGTTTTTCCTCGCGTTATTACATTAGAAACCAAAAGAGTCAGATATAAAATTATACAAAATCAAAGTTCATGCATAATATTACAAATTAAACAAAAGCTCATCTATAATATTATAAATTAAACCAAAATTCATGTGCAATTTTATATTTTATTTCTAATTTTAAATTTTATATTTGCAAATAACATATTTACATGTACTTAATCAAAGTAAATTTGTATATCTAATATATATTTAAATAAAAAATAAAACTATAAATATAGAAAATATATTTCAAAATACCAATTAGAGGTGTTCAAACAGTTGGTTCAGTTAATACTCGAATTGAATTGCTATTAACTGAATTACCCAAAATGTAAAAATCTTTAATCGTTAACCGAATCGGACCAAAATATTTTGGTTAATTCGATTGGTTAACCGAATTAACCGAAATTTATATGTTTTTGTGTTTTGGTTGAAACAATATAAAACATATAAAAAAATACATTACTAATGTTCATTTTATTCTATTTAACAGTTCAAAAAACTTTAAATGGAGGTGAAAACAACAAATAATACATTAGAAATACTACATAAGTCTTGAAAGTTAACAACCAAACACTATGAAGTCCTGAAAACAACAAATATTTTGATTAATTGGTTAATTGTCCGATTTCGAACTGAATTAACCGATAATTGAAATTCTAAAAAAATCATTAATCGACCTTTTCTATCAAACTAAATTTGATCACCGATTAATTAATCGAATTAGATCGATTTGATTAATTAATTTGATTTTAAAACCAAACTATGAACACTTCTAATATCAATAGAGTTGAAAGCCGGAACAAACAGGGAAGCCAAAAATATTGTGACAGGGGAGGTAAAATTTAAAAATTTTAAAGAAGCTAAAATTAAAAAAATTATATTAAAATAAACTAAACTGAATTTTTGTATGTTAGAGGAGCTAAAATTATAGTTTTCATTTTCATGTAAGAAAAAGTTGAAAAAGATTATATTGAATTATTAATTTAGAAGGGACTAAAGTTGGAATTGCACCATTAATAAGGGACAAGGCGCCTGGCATACACCCTGAAGACAAAAAGGTGGGTCTACACAGTATTGATAACTCTGATCTTCATTAATGGTTTCAAATGCGTTTGCGTAAGTATCTCTCTCATAAAATTATTAATCGCCGGACGGGTCACTCGGTCTAATCCGTTTTAAACTGGTTTTCGGTTTAACTTTCTCAAATTTCAGGTTGGTTCGGTCCAGTCTAATTTATTATTAAAAAAACTAAAGGTATAAAAATAGTTTTATACGAATATTTATATACATTTTAGTTAAATATAAATAAAAAAATGTTATTATTATTATTTTTAAATAATAAATGACTCATTTGTACACGTTGAATCCAAGCCGAGTTTAAAATTTCTTTTTGGAATCAGACCGAACACATCTATCTACAAAGAGATGTCAAAATCATCTGATTGAATTAGACTTGGGGTAATTTTTAAAAAAAAAAAATAATTATATGAGAAATAATAAAATTGATTAATATACATCAATCATTTATTATTTCTATTTTGATTATTGAAATTCCAAAATTTTCAATTTATCTTAATCCTTAAAAAAATTATATTAATAAAGTAGTTAACTGTATAGCTAAGACAGATAGAGATAAAACTGATCAATTGATTATTCTGAGAGATCTACCATATTATGTGAGAGGCTGATTTGAAGAATATATTAGACAATCATTTTAACCGTTGATGAATTACAGTAAGATTAAAATGGTCCTATTCTAAGTTTATATTCTACCAAAAAATTACATTAGTATTTTAAAACTTTAGCTCAACATTTAAATATTTTATCAAATTTGTATTAATTCTAAAAATTAAAAGAATATATAAAACTGAAAAAATAAAATATATAAAAAATCATTTTATAATTAAAAATTATGTAAAAAGGAAAAATGCATGAATATTTTAAAAATTTAAAATATCAAAAATTACATAAGATTATAAAATATTAAAAAATACAGCTAATATATAAACAATATCAATTACATTATATTTAAACAAACCCTTATTTTCTAATTAAATAAGTTCATAATCTATGAACTTTATCCATTAAAATCTTTAATTTTAATACAATAAATTCCTTTTCTTTTATTTTTACACATGTCAAGATTCAATCTATGCTCAAAAGTGTACCAAAAAAAAAAGAGATTGCATCAATAGCATCAAGTAAAAAAATCAAGTATGGGATTAAACACTCAAACATATTTTTTTTTATATAAAAAGATAACACTAAATTAATTACATAGTAACATCTTGAGAAAAAAAAATATTCGTAGATTTGTCCATATCAATAAAGGTGCGAACCATCATGGGAGAGACTTCAAGGACTTGCAAGTTGTCATTCTTGATCAAGATTTGTTTAGCTAAGCAATCCGCAACTTAATTCTGTTTTCTCGGGATATACCGCATGTAGCGACGTAAAATTTAGCTCGGGCGCTAATTGAGAAAATTATTGAACATTTAAAAACAGAGTTTCGATTTTATTTAAAAAAAGGAGAGTCGCCACCGATCTTTTTTTTAGGTGTGATCGGAAACCTAATAAATCCTCTTTTTTAAAGAAAAATTATTTTTTAAATTTTCTAAAAAAAGGGTCGAGTTTAGGTCTACGTCAAAATTCCAGAGAAAACTAGGGTTCGGGAGTCGGTTACGCGCAAGGAAAGTATTAGCACCTCGCGACGCCTAAAATTGGTATCTCGTCAAACGCGTGTTGTCTTAATTTTTTAAAAATACGAGTTCATTTTAATATTTAATCGTGATCTGATTGAAACACGAGAATTTTTTTTAAAACTCGAAAATTTTGAAATTGGAGAAATTTTTTTAAAACCCGAGAATTTTTTAAAACATGAAATTTTTTGAAACATCGAAATTTTTGAAAACACGAGAATTTTTGAAACATGAAATTTTTTAAAAACACAGAAATTTTGAAAAACAAAAATTTTAAAACACGAGAATTTTTGAAAACACGGAATTTTTGAAACTAGAGAATTTTTGAAAACACGAAAATTTTGAAAACACTTAAATTTTGAAATACGAGAATTTTTGAAAACACGAATTTTTTTTGAAAACACAAAAATCTTTGAAACACGAATTTTTTTTAAAACAAGAAAATTTTGAAACACGAAAACTTTGATAAATTACATATTATCGTATTATATACATTTTAAAACGAAATTTTGATTATTTTTCTTCTACAAAGATTTTATATTTTTTGAAATTTCTAATTTTTAATTTTTATAATGTATTCCACGCTTAACATAAAATCAAAGAAGTTCACTCAACATAGCAGTGAAAACGATGATTTAATGCTAAACCGATTTGTTGCTTAAAAATAAATTTATTAAAAATTAAAATTAATAAATAAAATCACACTATAATGGGTAAAATACCCAAAAATACCAAAAAAATAAATTATTTACAGAAAAGGCCCAGTTTTAAAAATATTTATAGAAAAGGGCCGTTTCACCCCAAAACACGCCCACGCCAACGCGCTTTGGGGATATAAGAAAAAGCACCTGGGATCGCTTTTGTTACCCACCTCAAAGAAAGCGCTTATGTGGGCGCGCTTTGCTATAGGGTACAAAGCAGCGTCCCTGTATGCGCTTGCCCTCGCAAACAGAAAAAAAAAAATACCAAATTTTTTTGACCGTTGGGGGCCTAATGGTAAAAAAAAAAACTATAAAAACCCCCCAACCCTTTTATTTTTTTCACACGTTAATCCTTACTCATTTTTCTCTCAATTTCCTCTCAAAATTCTCTTTAAGTCATTCAAACTTCCTCTAAAATTTTGAAATAGTCCTTTAATATTTACAAAAAAAGCTCTTTTTAATTTTTTTAATTTTTAAATATATATTTTTGAAACTTTTAAAACTTTCGATCGTATTACAAATGGCCGGGAAATTACTTCGTCTAGACAACAAGCACATCTCCGTCGAGCAATTGCAAATGGTAAGTTTTTAATTTTAATTTTTTAATATTATTTAATATTTTTTAGGTCTATGCAATTTTAATTAATTTTTATTTTATAATTTTTTAAATAGTATGTAGATCGGGTGTTGGAATGTTATATTCGCAACATGCATGGTCCTCCATTGCCGTTGATCGAGAATTACCTGCGGGAAGCGGGTTTTTGGCACGTGGCCACAATAGGCCGGGGGTTCAAGTTGGAGCCGCCTTTGATCAGTGCGTTGATAGAGAGGTGGAGACCCGAGACGCACACTTTCCATCTTCCATGCGGAGAGTGTACCATCACTCGGAAGATGTGCGATTCAGATTGGGATTGCTTGGGATCGGCCGGTAGTCACCGGGTCCGCAACTTCGGTGATCGAGGAGCCGTATGCTACGAGCTTCGGGTGCCATTCGGATAAAATTCAAGGAGTTTTGATCGAGATGGCCTGGTTACGAGATACATTCCCAGAGCCGAATGAGGGTTCGACCGAAATAGAAAGAATATAGTATGCTCGGGCATACATTCTTCAGATAATTGGAGGCTATCTGATGCCGAACCTTTCTAGAAACCTTGTACACCTGAGATGGTTGCTGAAACTTGTTGATTTCAGAGCAGCCGGTGAATTGAGTTGGGGGTCTGCCGTGCTATCGAGGTTGTATCGGGAGATGTGCAGGGCGACATGGCTGAGTAAAGCGAAAATCGGAGGTTGCCTATCACTACTGTAGTCATGGGCATGGTTTCGATTTCCATTTTTATGACCTCGACTCGACCACCCGTATTCATTCCCACTGATAACGAGGTAAATTTAATATTATATTTTACAATTATTTCATAGATTTATAGTATAATTGTATGTTAAAATTTATTTAATTAGGTGGAACCATTCATGAGTCATGTTGGAATACCTACCTCGCTTGAAGATATACTTCTTCTATTGGACCAACTATCGAAATCATAAGTAAGTTTAGAATTTCGTATTTATAATTTAGTATTTCATATTTAGTGTCTAGTATTATGTATATAACTAATATTTTGGTAATGTTAATATAGTTTCAATGGACATCGTACGAGGATCCAAAAATTCGGGCAAGAATCCAAGGAGTTCTTCCAAAATCCGAATAGCTTGCGTGAAGGTCCCATTGATCACCTATGCGATCGTGGAGATGCACCACGGATCGGGTTCTACGACAATTTGATTCCAAAGAACCGATTCCGTGCCACCTGAGGTGTTTGATGATGAGCTCAAAGTGGATTTACGGCAGCTGCATACGGATTGGCCAAGATTTTGGTCAGCACTTATTGAGACGTGGGAGAACCGGTATGACTATTTACCTATCCGGGAACCGATCATCGTTCCTGAGTTAGCGTGCGTGCCGGAATACATGCCATGGTTTAGGATCCATGGTAAGCTGTATCTGTTGTCGGAAGAAGAGAGGCGATGACAACTTCGTGAACGAAGGGAACGTCGGGGCCCTTTAATCCAAGAAGAAAGGGTGATGAAACGGGCCATCAACAATACGACACGATCCATCGGGCCCATCATTCAAATTGACGACACCGACATCACAGCCTTTACCCTTTATGCCAGGTGCGTACCCTACCCCTTATATGTATCCTCCTAACCCATATATGTTTCCTTTTCCCAGTCCCACCCTAGGTTGGAATGCATGGCCGGGTTCGAGTCCGTTCCCGACTACTCCCGCTGCCGAGCCGATCTTTAGGCCGTCGTCGCTTGAGGGATCACAAGAGGAGCCGTCGGGGAGCACTTCTTTCTACCACCCTCCTTCATCATACGGGATTGAGACACCCTCGCTGTGGTTTATGCAAACACATCCGGGGTCTTTATTTTATCAAGGTGGGTCATCCTCGCAACACCCACAACGAGACCTAGTGCTGGAGCAACCGGAATCCCAGCCCGAGGTTCCACGACCCCTGCCAGAAGCTAGACGAAGGAGGAATCCAACAGAATCACGACCGCCTGTGTGTACTCGATTCCGACCCAAGCATCAACACCGATTTGGACCGATTTTTTATTTTTTTTGTAATATAATTTTTTAATTTTAATTTTTATTGTAATTTAGTTTTATATATTTAATAAAATAATTTTTTTATTGTAATTTGATTTTTATTTTAATGTAATTTAATTTTTTATGTAATTTAATTTTAATATCTTTAATAAAATAGAAATGGTTTAATTTTTTATTGTACTTTAGTTTTTATATATTTAATAAAATAATGTTTTTATTTTTTATTGTAATTTGATTTTTATTTTTTAATGTAATTTAATTTTAATATCTTTAATAAAATAGAAATGATTTAATTTTTTTATTGTACTTTAGTTTTATATATTTAATAAAATAACAATTTTTATTTTTTATTGTAATTTAATTTTTTAAATGTAATTTAATTTTTTAATGTAATTTAATTTTAATATCTTTAATAAAATAGAAATGGTTTAATTTTTTTATTGTACTTTAGTTTTATATATTTAATAAAATAATAGTTTTTTATTTTTTATTGTAATTTGATTTTTGTTTTTCAATGTAATTTAATTTTTTAATGTAATTTAATTTTAATATCTTTAATAAAATAGAAATGATTTAATTTTTTTATTGTACTTTAGTTTTATATATTTAATAAAATAATAGTTTTTTATTTTTTATTGTAATTTGATTTTAATTTTTTAATGTAATTTAATTTTAATATCTTTAATAAAATAGAAATGGTTTAATTTTTTTGTTGTAATTTAGTTTTTATATATTGAACAAAATAACAGTTTTTTATTTTTTTATTGTAATTTGATTTTTTCTTTTAATAAATTAAAACTTGAATAAAATAAAAGTTCTTGTACAAAAGTTCACCGTTTTCATAAAAAAAAATAGAAATTACATAGCCACGAAGAGACAAAAAAGCTAAGAACACGGTCAACTATTCCAATTTGGACACGAGCGAGATGTATGCCTCGGGTTCCTACACCATTCGCACAGCCTACTTTGGTTGCTCGTTTCTCGGATATCCATATTGTTGCGTATTCTACTCAAGAAAGGTCGACCTTTTGGTTTGCGCCTCAATTGTCTATCCGCAATAGCTTATACTGTGCAAGCGATATCGACGGCCACTTACGCTCATCTGGATCGGTGGGAATACGTGTCTCCACACGTTGTACATGTTTTCTAATTTATACACTTCGCCGACATAGCTCATGGATTAAGACGGAGATTCCGACAATTTCAAGTACATGAGCGCATGGGTAACGGTGCATCAAATATCCCACGATCGCAGTCCTATTTCTCAAGTGTACACGATCATCGCCTACCAACAATACCTTGGTTCGGTCTCATCAAACTCCGTGACACGAAGCCATAAGTCGTCGCGATCGTGACACACTGTGTGCATGGTGTTGGCCCGTGCCTTCCCCCTGTTTATTTCTTGCAAGACCTTTGGGCTCCATACATGGCCTCCTTGCATCTGCCCTCTATAACTTGTTGCTCGATTCGAAAATAGTGCCGTTAAACGAAAATATGTCTCTCGCATAACCGATGTAATCGGCAGATGACGGGTTCTTTTTAGAACAGAATTTATACATTCGGCCAGATTTGTGGTCATATGACCATATCGTAGGCCGCCGTCGTATGCTTGTGTCCACTGTTCGAAAGGAATATTACACAGTTGTTTGCGCCTTCGTCATTATCTAAGCGCAAACTCGCAAACATCTCCTGAAAACGATTCTTATTGATCTCATACCCTACCAATAAACGTTGATAGCGAATATTACATACCACTCTTCAATTGAGAATAAATTGAATATTACAAATGAAATTATATTAATAGATATTACATACCCATATCGGTCACTTGTCGTCGCTGACTTTTAGATCGATGTTGCCTATAGTAGTTGGATGCAACATGCCCTAGGCAATATCGATGGTGTGTGCGATGCTACAGGCTTCCCTGGCGTTCTATTGTGACTAGTATTCTAGGGCCTCGATCCAATATAACGCATATATCAGGTTGGGGGCAGACATGCCTCCTTAACCTAGATAGGAAGAAGTCCTAGCCATCAGCTGACTCCCCCGGTGCTATTGCGAATGGAATCGAAAGAATTCTTCCACAACAGTCTTGTACCACAGCTAGCAATAGCCGATGCGTATATCTACCAAACATAAAGGTACCGTCAATTTGTACCAATGTTTTATAGTATATAAAGGCATCTCGGTATTGCTTAAATGACCAGAATAGACGCTTGAACACTGCACATCCACGAAACAAATGATCATTGTAGTATGCCGGTTTTGTTTCAAGGTCTGTTATGCTGCCTAGGACATATCTCTCCAGCATCTGACACCACTGCCACACTTCATTATATGAAGCGTCCCACCGACCATGTAACTTTTCTAACGCCTTCTGCTTGGCTATCCAAGCCTTTCTGTAAGAGGGCGTGTACCCCAATTGGCTACGAATATTACCAATTAAGGCCGACGCTATAGTCTTGGGATCGGCCTTCACCGTCGGGATTAATAAGTCAGCCAACATATCTGAATCCATCTTCGGATGATCTTGTGTAACACCTGTCAACGAAGTACGTTAAATAATGCAACATTACATAATATTAGTATTATTCAAAAACATTGAACAAATAGTGGTACTGTACCGGCAAGACATGTATGTGGATCTTTGTACTTTTTAATCTCCCACAAGCCTGTCCTTTTCCTCAACGAGGCCATGATTTTCCATGAACATGTACCGTTTTACACTGCACACTTTGACTTGTATTTATCTAGCTTGGATTTAACCACGTTGTAGTTAACCCCGTTCCTGATGCTGTATTATTTCAATGCAGCAAGAAAAGTATTCTTGTTGGAAAATTGATTACCAACTTCTAATTGGTCTGAATCCAACGAAGAAGTTGTACGGTCACGCGTCCGGTATGGTAGCTCAGGAAACTCCAATGCATCATCTTGAGATAGATCGACATTATGCATGTGGGCTGGAGGCGAGTACGCCCTGAATAGTAGATCTTCTTCTTCTTCGTAAACCGCCCTCAACATCTTCAGGTACAATTAGAACATGCTTCGATTCAGAAAATAATTCAACTTCTGCACCATCGGGCCCGGGCTCTCGAGGTGGATCCATATCGGATTCATTGTCTGACCCTCTATAACCTACAACAAATGAGGGCCCCTCACCGGTGGATGTCGTGGGGAGTACATTATCCCTCCTTAAACATCTTTCGTAACGTTCCTAATCATATGTGGATTGCCAACCACTAGAAGTTGATGATGTCCTCCAATATGTATTTTTATCATCGGACATCGAAGGACGGATATGCATGTCCCATCCACCAACCGAGTGTCGTGCAGGGGTTATATTTTCATACTACCATCGAACACGGACACTTTTGTGTTTTGCCTCCCACTAACAGAGTGTCGGCTTGGGGTCGTGTATTCCCCTCGAACAGTAATAGATTTTGAGGTCGTAGAAAAATCACTTAGAGATGAAAATTGTACATATACCTCAAGATAGGGTGATCCACTGGCAAGATGAGTCTCCACCATTGCCTCAAAGCTCCGAGGACCTTTGATGTCGAATGAGTCATATCTCACCGAATCAACCGAAGCACAAAATCTGTACTTAATAGACTGAACTTTCATTGGCGTTGTTCCGAATATTTTACGCCTAATTCTTTTGCGAAGTTCTACCAAATCGACGTTCCGATTAAAATTCAATCGCGCTGTGTTCTCCGATAAGAAAACAACACCATTTTCGGTGTCACAAACCTTACCATCGTAGTAAATAACAGCATTAATACGTTCATTCATTTTCAAGTTTTTTTTCTTTTGCCTCAATTTCCTTTATGCAACCTGAAAATGAATTTTGGCTGATTTATAGTCTAATTTTCCCGAAAACTACTGTAGCAAAAGAGCATCCACGTGGGAGCTCTTTTCAATACTCATGCTGACAGTGCACCCTGCTGGAAGCGTTATGGACACTATTTTTCCAGAAACATCTTCTCAAAATAATTTTCCGGAGACTCATCAGAGCAAAAGAGCATCGACATGGGAGCTCTTTTTAGTACTCATCTTGCCGACAAAGCACCTGCTGAGCGTTTTGGCCATTATTTGTCCGAAACGTCTTCTCAAAATAATTTTCCGGAGACTCTCAGAGCAAAAGAGCGTCCATGTGGGAGCTCTTTTAGTACTCTTCTTGACAATGCATCCTTCTTGAAGCGTTTTGGCCACTATTTGTTCGAAACGTCTTTTCAAAATAATTTTCCGGAGACATACAAGCGTCCATGTGGGAGCTCTTTTCAAACTCATTTCAATTAATTTTTTTGGCTAATATATTTGTCCGAACCGACATCTCTTATGTCCGGAGTCAATGACAATAAAAAATGGAATTGGGATCTTTTCGAGACTATGGGGCAGAGGTTTTGACCATTGCTTGTCCGTAAACGTAAAAAATAATTTTCCGAAGATAAAATAGCAAAAGCGAAATTGAAAGCAAGACTAATGAGATAGAAATAAGGAATCATAAATAGAGTTCAGAACGTCTTCAAAATTCCATAGATAAAAATTTCAATTAATTTTGTTGCTAATAATGAAAAAACCTATATATATTTTACCCTAGCCGAAACCTTAGAATATCATATCGTAATTGGACGGGAGAGAGGTAAAACGCTTCCACGCCGCTGCATTTTCCTGGTGATTCATCAGCAAAGCGCGTCCCTAGGGGTGCGCTTTGCTAGCATATCCCCCCAAAATACGCTGATGTGGACGCGTTTTGCGGTGAAACGGCCTTTTTCCGTAAATATTTTTGAAACTGGCCCTTTTCTGTAAATAAGTTATTTTTTTGGTATTTTTAAGTATTTTACCCCACCATAATGCTAAATAAAAAATAAAAAAATAAAAAATAGAATTAACATAACATTAATGAAGTAATATAGAGACATGGCCCAATAACCAAATAAAAGGTAAAAATTTTACCAATGCCCAAAAATATGGGCTACTAAAATGGGGTTTTAAATGAAGTAGGCCTGACTGCTTTTGGGCCTCTGCTGGTAAGTATGTTGGCTGTCCCCTTTCTTCTTCTTTTTTTCTCTTTTTCTTCCTTTTTTCTTTTATTCGTGAGTCTCCTTCTTTCTTCTTTCTCAACCTTTTTTTTTTCTTCTTTTTACACCACCACTATTAATATGCACCAAAGACCTTGGAGTCAGATCAAGCGCACTCCTAACACCAAAATGAGATTCTCCTTCCCCTAAAACCAGGTAACCCGAAAATGGAGTTGTGTGGGCTTATTTTAATTTTTTTTCTTTTTGATTTGGGTATGTTGATGATAATGAGGTTGGGAGCAATTGGTGGAGAGGTTGAATGGCAAGGCTTAAGGTCATTTTTTAGGTTCGAAATGGTAGCTTTTTTTGCTTGATTCGAATGTTTGAGTGGTTTTTTTTATAGCCAAATCTCCTTCTTTGTTTGTGCTATTGAAGGTGGGTGATTTAGAATCGACAACACTTGGGGAATAAGGGAGATGGTTGAGAGTTCCTTCTAGTCTACTCCAATCTTCTTGATTTTTGCTAAAAATTTCTTTGTAGTCTTTTTTTTTTTCGATGGCCAAATTCCCCCCACTTGTTTTGGTGTGATTTTTCTTTTTATGCATTCATTTTGCTTGTTTCCCATGCTATTTGCAGGTAGTGGGTGAAGAAGGGACAACCACCATGCTGATGGTCAGAGAATCCGGGGAATGGGTGCCCCAAATAGCGTAATCTGCCAGAAAGACCCAATTGCAAATGCAGTAAAACGAGTGGGTCGAAACATAATTTTGAGAAAGTATTAGGGTCAAAGTGTAATTTTGAAAAAGTTTAGGGGTTAAAATGAAATTTTGGAAAATTTTAAGGGTTGAAATGTAATTTTAAAAAAGTTAAGGGTCAAAATATAAATTTGAAAAGTTTAGGGGTTGAAATGTAATTTTGATTTTTGTTTTTGTATTTTTCATCAGTTTTTTTGAAAGTTAAACACGAAATCGAGCCGGACAAAATTTAGTGTTTACAGCTGCCTCTCTTTGCTCATCGCTGTGAAACAGGGATAGAGCAAAGACTTAAAAGCACTAAATTTTGTTCGATTGTCCAATCTTTATTCTTTATTGAAAAACAGAAATCGAAAGTAGCTAAGCATGCGACCCGAAGCTCAACTCACCTCTCGGATTATGAGTTGATCTTTTGAAAAAAACAAAAATTGAGAAACATAATTTGAAAATACCTCGGCATGTGACCCGAGACTTAACTCACATCTCGCATTATGAGTTGATTTTTAAAAAAGAAATTGAAAAACAGAATTTGAAAATAACTAGGCATGTGAACCGAGACTCAACTCACCTTTCGCATTATAAGTTGATTTTTTTTTGAAAAACAAAAATTGAAAAATACATCAGCGTGTGACTTGAGGCTCAACTCACCTTTCGCAATATGAGTTAATTTTTTTGAATAACAAAAATTGAAAAATGCCTCAGCATGTGACCCGAGGCTCAACTCACCTCTCGCAATATGAGTTGATTTTTTTGAAAAGCAGAAATTGAAAATACCTCAGCGTGTGACCCGAGGCTCAACTCACCTCCCGCAATATGAGTTGATTTTTTTTTTGGAAAAACAAAAATTGAAAATACCTCAGCGTGTGACCTGAGGCTCAACTTACTTCTCGCAATATGATTTGATTTTTTTTAAAAATAGAAATTAAAAAATACCTCAGCTTGTGACATGAGGCTCAACTCACCTCTTGCAATATGAGTTGATTTTTTTGAAAAATAGAAATTGAAAATACCTCAGCGTGTGACCTGAGGCTCAACTCACCTCTCGCAATATGAGTTAATTTTTGGAAAAAAATTTTTAAATCAAAATTTCAAAACATATTATCTGGTGGAACTTAGATGTCTCATTTTTCCTTGATTCAGTACAGCTATCATCAACACCTCTTGCTCTACTGGAGTACCTGTATATATCATGCATGATGTTATCATGATATGCACGTGTTTGTCTTAAATGCTTTTATGCCTACATGATTATGCCATGCGCACTGGGCTTGTTTGTCACATATCCCTTTTCGTTACGATTTTCGTGATGACCTGCATTCATTGCTTCAATTCTTGACTTTCCTTTCAGGTTTTGTACCTGTCCTCAAGCTTTACGAGTAATCTGGGTTTCTCGTATATCACCCTTTTGCCCCTGTTAAACTTTGTCCTTGCTTTGAGGCTCTTGTACTTACCAAATTTTCATCCGAGTAATGTTCAACATTCCTTTTGTTTAGAGCACGTCATTTCACTATTTATCATTTAAATGAACCAAACATGGTATGCTTGCCAATGGCACAGTAGGTATGAAAGAAATACCTCACATTCATATTTATTTCAAAAGCAACAAGCAAAGAAAATTGGCAATGAATAGTTCAATAAAGAAAACATTATAAAGAAAGGAAAGCAGATTCAATTGTCACAAATGCTCTAGATATCCAACGCATGAATTTCTCCACGTTTCTTCATCCTAGATTTTTCCGAGTAAAGCTTCTTGTGTAGAAGATTTCGAGCTTCCGAGAATGCTTCAAATATTGTAATCTCGCCATTTGACTCCCTGTTCAAATCGCCTTACTCTTTAAGTTCGCACCACCTTCATTAGGACGTCCTTTCAGGTTTTCATCCTAATCCTTTTTGTTTATCAAGACGCCTTTTTCGGGTTTTCATCTTGATCTCTTTTTCTTTTTTCTTTTTTTATCAAGACGCCTTATTCGGGTTTTCATCTTGATTTCTCTTTTTTAATCTTTTTTTTCAAGACGCCCTTTTCGGGTTTTCATCTTGATCTTTTTTCTTTTTTGAGTTTTCATCTTGATTTTTTTATCAAGACGCCCTTTTCGGTTTTTATCTTGATCTTTTTTTTAGGCATAATATTTCTTCACAGCATCTGAGTTCACTGGATTAGGTAACTCCTTCCCATCCATCTCAGTGAGAATCAAAGCTCCACCCGAGAAAGCCTTCTTTACGACTTATGGCCCTTCCTAATTTGGTGCCCATTTTCCTCGAAATTACTTTTGTATTAGGAGAATCTTTCTCAGTACGAGTTCTCCCTCGTGAAATTCTCTTGGCCGCACCTTCTTGTCATGGGCCTTGATCATTCTCTTCTGGTACATCTGTCCATGACATATTGCCTTCAAGCGTTTTTTCTTCGATAAGATTTAGCTGGTCATATCGAGCTCGAACCCATTCTGATTCTTCTAGTTTCAACTCCATTAAGACTCGTAGAAAGGGGATCTTAACTTCGATAGGCAGTACAGCTTCCATTCCATAGACCAGAAAAAAAGGAGTTGCTCCCGTAGATGTCCGCATAGATGTGCGATATGCATACAAAGCGAATGTAGCTTTTCGTGCCAGTCTTTATATGTCTCGGTCATTTTCCCAATAATCCTCTTAATATTTTTGTTAGCCGCTTCTACTGCTCCGTTCATCTTTGGGCGATAGGGTGAGGAATTATGATGCTTTATTTGAAATTGTTCGCACACTTCTTTCATCATCTTATTGTTCAGATTTAAAGCGTTATCTGAAATGATCCTCTCAGGCAAACCGTATCGACATATGATTTCCTTTTTTAAAAACCTACAAACTGCAGTCTTCGTCACATTAGCAAACGAAGCGGCTTCTACCCATTTTGTGAAGTTATCTATAACCACAAAAATGAATCGGTGTCCATTCGAAGTTTTTGGGAAAATTAGCCCTATAACATCCATGCCCCACATAGAAAAATGCCACGGAGAAGTCATGACATGAAGGGGCGAAAGGGTTGCGTGAATTTTATCGCTGTAAATTTGACATTTGTGGCACTTTCGTGCGTAACTAATGCAGTCGTTTTCCATCGCCAGCCAGTAATAACCAAGTATCATAATCTGCCTGGCTATAGTGAAACCATTGGCATGCATCCCACAAATTCCTTCATGGACATCTTCAAGTATTTTTCTGGCTTCAACAGCATCTACGCATCTCAGGAGCACTTGATCTTTTCTTCTTTTGTACAGGACGTCCCCATCAAGAACAAATCCCACCGCCATTCTTCTGATTGTTCTTTTGTCTTTCTTATTTACTTGCTCTGGATACCTTTGATTCTTAACATATTCTAAGATATCATGGAACCATGGCCGTCCATCTGTCTCTTTTTCAATGCTAAAACAATGTTCAGGGACCTCATATATGCTCATTTGGAGAGGCATTATTTCCGTTTCTCTGTTTGCTTTGAATATTGAGGCCAAAGTGGCCAGGGCATCAGCCAATTGGTTTTCTTCTCGTGGGAAGTAATTTAAAGTCACTTTTTGAATTCGTTAATTAGTTCCGCAACGAGGTCGCGATATTTAACTAATTTTGAATCTCTCACTTCCCAATCTCCACGGCTTTGGTAAATCACCAACGCTGAGTCCCCGTACACTTATAAGATTTCAATGTTTCGTTCAATAGCTGCACGAAGTCCTATGATGCAAGCTCATATTCCGCTATGTTATTGGTACAGAAGAATTTAATCTGGCAGTGAGCGGATAATGGTTCTTTTCTAGTGACACTAAGACTGCTCCAATCCCATGTCCCAATGCATTTGATGCACCATCAAAGCTCATCTTCCATGATTTCTCTTTTGACGACTCACACTCTTTTTCTATAATGCACATCAAATCTTCGTCTAGGAAATCAAATCTCAATGGCTAGTATTCCTCCGTTGCTCAAGTTGCTAAGAAGTCAACTATCGTACTCCCATTTATCGACTTTTGACTGACATATACGATGTCGTACTCTGATAGTAGGATCTACCATCGTGCCATTCTTCCTGAGAGTGCAGGTGATTCCATCATGTACTTTATTGGGTCCAGCTTTGAAATTAACCATGTCGTATGATACAACATATATTGCCTGAGCCTCCGAACTACCCAAACCAAAGTGCAATAGAATTTTTCAATTGACGGGTACTTCACTTCATACTCTGTGAAATTCTTGCTGAGGTAGTAAATTGCCCTTTCTCTTTTCCCCAACTCATTATGTTGCCCCAGTACGCAACCTATTGAGTTTTCGAACACAGTCAGATACAATATTAACGGTCTTCTGGGAGTTGGAGGTATTAGCTCCAGAGGACTAGACAAATACTATTTTATCTTGTCAAAAGCCACTTGACACTCCTCGTTCCATTCTCTCGGATTATGTTTTCGAAGGAGTCAAAAATTGGGTCACACTGGTTGGTAAGTTGAGCAATGAATCGAGCGATGTAGTTCAACCTCCCTAAAACTCCTCTGACTTCTTTTTGTGTGTGCGGATATAGTAGTTCTTGTATGGCTTTTATCTTATCTGGATCAACCTCAATATCTCTCTCACTGACAATGAAACCTAGTAATTTTCTCAAGGTAGCCCCAAACGCACACTTGGCTGGATTAAGCTTCAGTTGGAACTTTCTTAGTCTTTCGAACAACTTCCTGAGGTTCTCAACATGCTTTCTTTCCCCCCGAGATTTGGCAATCATATCATCAACATAGACTTCTATTTCTTTGTGCATCATGTCATGGAACAACATCACCATGGCTTTCTGATATGTTGCCCTAGTATTCTTTAATCCGAATAGCATCACCTTATAGCAGAATGTCCCCCATATCGTTACGAAGGTAGTTTTCTCCATATCTTTGGGAGCCATCTTTATCTGATTATAACTCGAGAAACCATCCATGAAAGAAAATAAAGAATGTTTTGTCATATTATCCATCAAAGTATCGATGTGTGGCAAGGGAAAATTATCTTTAGGACTTCTCGATTTAGGTCACGATAATCTACGCACATTCGTACCTTGCCATCTTTCTTCGGTACTGGGTCTATGTTAGCTACCCATTCGGTATTTAGAGACTTGTAGGAAGCCAGCATCAAATTGTTTCTTGACTTCTTCTTTTATCTTTAACAACATTTCAAGTCTCATTCGTCTTAGCTTCTATTGAATGAGTTTGCATTCTGGTTTTAGTGGGAGTCTATGGACCATTACATCCTCGTTCAACCTTGGCATGTCTTGACACGACCATGCAAATACATCTTTGTACTCACGAAGCAAGGTGATCAAATCATGTTTGGTGTTCTCTAAAATGAAGGTCTCAATCTTCACTTCTTGCCTCTTTTCTTCATTTCCCAAGTTTACTGTCTCAACAGATTCTCGATGGGATAGAATCTGTTTATCTTCTTGTTCTACCATTCTAAGTAGGTCAGGAGACGAGACACAATCTTTAGCATTTTCCTCAGCTTCGAATTCTCCTAAACAAATAGCTTTCTCGAAATCGATTTTAGGATTTGTAACGGGATTACTCATGCCATTAATATCTGAGCACCTGAGAGGTGAATGGAAACAAAACTATAGAGGAGTATCAAGGTATTGGAACCAACAAACATAATGTTATGGCATGATATGAGATACATATAAGGACAGGCTGTGAGAAGGGGGAATAATTATGAAGTTAATGAGAATGAAAAGACATGACAAAATATGAAAAGACATGACAAAATGCATCTCCATTAATGTTCATTTAAATAATAAAAAGCAAACATAAACTCTTGCAAAAGAATCCCACTATTACTTAGAGGCACACAAAAAAGAGTTAACATTGAGTATTACTCTGGAGAAGACTTAGAAACTACAAGAAGATCCACAACAGTCCAATTGTTCAAAATGAATCCAGGAGGACAAGGGCGTATCATTGAAACATCTTTAATTGCATCATCCCCTTTGTCAATAACATTTATATTGACGTTCTGAAGACCGCTTTCAATCAATAATAGCGTGCTTCTTGAATTATCTAGTCCTGGGTACATCATTCCTGCAGATGTAAATGTTTTTGACAAAGGAGGATACGCTATGGGCTCCCATTCTAATTCCCGACCTGAAGCTCTTGCAATCCTCCTTTCTTGATCTTTTTGCAACTGTTTTTTTCTTTGTCGCATATCTGGCTTGAATCCTAAATTGTATCGAGCCTTGTGGTGTACTGGTTTTAATGCTCTAACTATCTCTTGCTGACATCTTCCCAAACCTTTCTTCACTCGGGCTCCCTTTCCCACAGTAAGCTTAATTCCCATCTTGGTATTCCTTGACAGTTTGGGTGTGAGAATCCTATTTCCTTCAGCAACAAATGTAGCATTGATAAATTTGAAGGAACGGAAGGAACATTCTACTGCATCTTTGTTTACTTCGATGTAGGGTGCATCAGTAGAGATAGATGCAACAATGTCTTCTTCACCAGTGACCGTGATCAAGCGGCTATCCATGACAAACTTTACTTTTTGATGGAGAGATGAAAGGACTACTCTAGCAAAATGGATCCAAGGCCTTCCTAAAAGGCAATTATACGAAGGCGTGATGTCTATGACCTGGAATTCGATATCATATGTACATGGGCCCACTTCTAGAGGAATTTTGATCTCTCCATGACCTTTCGTCGTGTCCCATCAAATACCCTTACTGTAGAGTGACAAGGCCTCAGATAAGACATATCAATTGATGTAACACCCTTAACCCGTATCCGTCGTCAGATTAGGGTTATGGGCATTACTAAACAAAAAAAAACCAAAATCAGAGGATTCAAATTGTACTACCACGTGTTAAACACATATCATTTGTATTATAGGAATTACACAAGCATATTTCATCTAATTATAAATCTCCCATGAATAAACTACACTCCACATGATCAATTCCAAGTAATAGCCGAATTGGTACATATGTAAAACATTCAACATTTAATTACTTATTCTTTAACCATACATCCAAGCATATACCTAAGGCTGAATATATATACATACAAGGTAATATTCATCCAATAATCTAAATCAATGAAAAATTTCGTTAATAACATACTTGGCTTCTCATGACTTCCATACAATTATTCATAGCTCGAGGTCACTTAAACACATACTAAGCAATTGACATAGGCTAGTTTTAATACATATGCACATAAGTCCCATTCAATATAAATAATTTACTTGTAACGAACCTTGTTATGGAACTTACTCTTTTGCCAAAAAAAAAAAAAAGATTCAACTTACAACTTTCAATAACTATACCAACCACATTAAAATTTTTTAGCCATGAACGAATGTGTATGCTAACTCTTCACAAGTATAAAAACATTAAACTAACTCATTCATAATACTTTTCTTTTAAAACCTGCTTAAGCCAAATGTATAATGCACACATATATATATATACATTTATATATATATATATATATATATATATCATATTAAGCAAAACAAATCAAATCAACCAAATCATATAAATTTTGCTATACCCGAATACCCACAAATAAGTGTACATATAATATTTCTTTAAAGCATCACCTTTAGCTTAGCATCTTTACTACTCAAATAGACCAAATTCAACCATTTCACATAGTAACATGCCATTCATTGTCACACAAACATACCTGTTCAAATCAAGCAACATTTAATTGAAATTTCATGATTATATATATATATATATATACCAACTCAACATGCTCACTTAATTCATAGCAGAAGTAAAGCCATTTTCACATGGCATTATAACATCTAATTCAAAAGATAAGCCCAAAAATATTAGATTAGCCTATACATGCCATGGACTTAAAATTTATTTCCAAAAAGTACCAAAGTAATCGATAGTGTGCTTGACTTTGACAAGGATCCCCGAGCACGAGCTTCGACTTTAAAGATCTATAAAACAAAGTAACAAACACCCCAGGTAAGCTTAAATAGCTTAGTAAGTTATAGGCAAAAGGTAAAGTGCACAACCACGCATTACACCATTTTCTTTTTAATTTATTCGATCTAACTATTGAATAATTCGTAAAATTGAAACACATATTGGATTAACATTCATCAATCTCATGCTCATTATAACTCAAAACAAATGGACTAAGTATTCATATCCTTCATACCATATCGAAATAACTTAAATAAATTTGCACCAAGATGATAAACCATTATTCAATATGTACATACCTGACACTTTTGTTTACCTTTACTAAGTGTTTCTATCCTTGAGCAAAATCGATAACCCGCACACACAGTGCCTTTCAACCGATCTTGCACACACAAGCTTTCGGTGAATAAATCCACTCACACAAAGCCACTCAACCGATTTTGCACACACAAAGGCTCGGTGAATAAATCCTCACACACAAGGCTTTTCAACCGATCTCGCACACACAAGGTTTCGGTGAATAAATCCGCACACACAAGCCACTTAACCGATTTCGCACACACAAGGTTTCGGTGAATAAATCCGCACACAAGTGTTTTTCAATCGATCTCGCACACACAAGGTTTCGGTGAATAAATCCGCACACAAAGCCACTCAACCGATTTCGCACACATAGTGCTCGGTATTTTAGCTCGCACACATAGTGCCATTATTTTATCTTCTCCTCATTACTAAATATACTCATGATTTCATTTCATCCAAAAATACACTTAAAAATTAAAAATTCAAAATCATCTCACTTCTCCCATCACACAATATCACATTCGGCAACAACCATTATACATAATAAGATATATATATATCCTCATTTTAATTTCCAACATCAATCACATTCTATTTTCACGTGTAACTATATTTTGATACATATACAAATATTCAATCCACCCAAATTAATTCAAGCTTACATATATAATATGCATTTTATTCTCACTTTCAATATAATAAAATATTTCCATACCACATTCTTGCTTTATACAATTAAGTCTATTATTTCACTTTAGCATATACAATTCAACATCGAATAAAATTTGTATCAATCCAATTGCTTACAAACTTACCTTGAAAGTCGACAATTTAAGCTTCCCTGCTACTCGCTTAATTTGGCATTTCTCGATCCAAATCCTTTCCCTTTGTTCTTGATCTAAATAATTGCAAGAACGAACTCATTCAAAAGAATTTCTTTCATTTTAGACCAAAACACATAGTTGAATAATTTTTCAATTTATCCCTTGTATTATTCATTTTTGCAATTTAATCCATTTTTCACTAAGTACGAAATTTGCCAAATTTACCTATTTCTAGCTAAGGCCGAATGTGCCTTAAGCTAGTTCAAGGCCTAATCTTTCCTTATTTCTAAAATCTAACCCCTCAATCTGTTTTTTTTTTTTTTTGAAATTTAATCCTAAATGCTCAATCTAATCAAAATCTCCAACACAAAATATAGCAATCTAGCTCATGAATTTTGTTTATAACCATCATCCATCATAAATCATGAATTTTCATCCATGGTCGAATCAACATACATGATCAATAGGAAAAATTATCACATTGGCTTGTTAGGCAAATGATCAACAATCACAAAAATGCAAAAATTATCAAAAAATCCAAGACTTAAGATTACCAATTTTAGTTTATGAGTGCCGAACCTTAAGGAGGTTTTTCTCTTCGCTTTCTTTTGCTACATTCGGCCAAGGGAGTTCAAAAAGATGGACATGCAATGGCTTCTTAATTCTTTTATGTTTTTATTCCATTACACATAATTAATAATAATATATTATTATCACATTCCACTAACTATAATATAATATCTTATATTTACATCTATTCCATCACCTTGTCATTCCACTATAGTAGTAATAGGTATAATTGCAATGCAAATCCCTTGATTAAAAGACACTTTATTATACTACCCCCAATCAAGCCAATGGCAATTTTACCATACATGCACTTTAGTCCTTTTTCCTTAAATTAATCACCCAAACACAAATATTTATCTACAATATTTCAACACATGCTCATCCACATAACATAGATATCAAAATAAAAATAATAATAGAATATATATATTTTTCCATCTCGGATTCGTGGTCTCAAAACCACCGTTCCGATTAGGGTCGGAAATGGGCTATTACAATTGGCAACCTAGAAAGCGTGGCCAAAGGCATGACATTGAGTGCAGACTCGTTGTCAATGAGCACATTCGGTATTATATAACCCTTGTAACTGGTTGTGATATGCAATGCTTTTACGGAGCCTCTACCATTTGGCGGTATTTTGTCATCACTGAAAGAGATGAAATTATCCACATTCAAGTTGTTTACCCACCTATCAAGCTTTTCTAAAGATACATTGCTCGCCACGTAAGCTTGATTTAACACTTTTAACAAGGCATTTTGATGTGGCTCTGAGTTCAATAGTAGAGATAACACCGAGATTCTTGCCGGTTGCTTGTTCAACTGCTCCACGACGTTATATTCACTGTGCTTAATAAACTTTAAGAATTCATGTACTTCATCCTCATTCACAGGTCTTTTAATTTCTTACTCAGACTGTATTTCAACATCAACCTCAGCCTCATGTATTGGAGCCTTTTTCTTTCTGATTCGAGTCAACGACTTTCTTATTTGGTTCAACCATTTCGGGAGAATAACACCTCCAGC
Source organism: Gossypium rotundifolium (assembly GCA_025506655.1). NCBI lineage: Eukaryota > Viridiplantae > Streptophyta > Magnoliopsida > Malvales > Malvaceae > Gossypium > Gossypium rotundifolium. The sequence continues at coordinate 67,369,451 of CP106731.1, read as the reverse complement.
TACGGGTAAAGTGTCCTACTCTGATAATATCTCCAATCACAACTTTTGACTTTTCACCTTCGGGTACAACAATATTAACATCATATTTCCATGGTACCGCCTTATTGTCCTTGTAAGGGAAAGGAGATGGCACTTCAATCACCACTTTTAGTTTGACTTCCTTCTTCTTTGCTTCGTAATAAATCACTAGAGGCCGATCGACACTATAAGGGATAGTTGATGGTTGATTATCAGAGGCGCATATTTCCCTTTCCTCGGCCTCATCTATTTTATCAAAGATCTTGACCTCCTTGTTGTCCATCATGTCTTGAAGTAATTTTCTAAATCCCTCACAAAAAGAATGTCATGCCCTACGATACCATAAAAATCGCAAAAACATTGACTTTTTGTGTTTCCTACTTTGAAAATTCTATTGGGGTAATAAAATGACCCCTTTTTAACCATCACCTCCCAAACCTTCCGCAAAGTTGTCTTTATTTAAGAAATACAACTTTTGGCTCGACACTTGTCTTCCTTTGTCACCGCTCACATTCCCTTCAGTATGGTTAGGGAGCAGATTTCCACCACATTACTAGCACCATCAAATAATAAAATGCCTGCATCAATAAGACCTTGAACCCTCCTTTTAAAGGTAAGACAATTTTCTGTAGAATGCCCCTAATTTCTAGCGTGATACATGCAACTAGCATTAGGATCATACCATTTTGGGTATGGAGGCTTCAGGGGTGCCATATAATGTGGGGATATTAATTATTTTTCCAATAATTTTGGGTACAACTCTCCGTATGACACGAGAATAGGGGTGAATTGAGGTTTTTCAAGATTGGGTCTTACTGGTCTTTGTTCATTTTTGGGTTGGCTTTGAGCAGGCATGGTATTTGGTGGAAACTTGTCGAATGGTCTTTGGTTATTTATGGCGTAGATGGGTAAGGAGGAGGTGCTTGATAGTAAGGGCTTTGGAGAGGAAAATAGAAGTTTGGAGGTGGGCCATATCGAGGTCGTGGTTGGGTTGGGTACAATTAGAAGTATAGTGGCTTTCAGTTCCCACCATATGTGTTTTTGCCTCTTTTTTTTTACATGTATTGCCCTTTTCGAACTCTCGGGGCCTTTCATCCTTCCACTCTTGATGGCATTCTCTATAAGTTCCCGGATATTACAATATCTGCGAAGTCTTTCGTAGCGCTTCCTACCAACTTATCGTAAAATAGCACTTTCAAAGTGTTGATAAAAATGACCGTTATCTCAGTTTTAGTTAATGGGGGTTCTACTTAGGCTGAGATATCCCTCCATCTTTGCGCGTATTGCCTAAAAGTCTCTATCGGCTTCTTTTCCATCATCTGCAGAGTTAGTTGATCAGGCACCATGTCAGAGACATGCTTGTATTGTTCACAAAATGCTGATGCTAAGTCTTTTCATGATCGGATCTTTTCTCTACTGAGTTGATTATACCATATAAGAGTCGATCCAACCAAGCTATCTTGAAAACAGTGTATTAGCAATTTATCCTCATTCACGTAACCAGTCATCTTCCGATAAAACGTGATAAGATATGCCTTTGGACATCTCGTTCCATCATATTTTTTAAAATTTGGCACTTTAAATTTCGGTGGCAGAACCAGATTGGGCACTAAACTGAGCTCTTTGGCACTCAGTGCAGAGAAGACTTCAGTACCTTCTATCGCCTTGAGCCTTTCTTCCAGGCTCCTATACTTATCCTGAGCATCATGATCATCCATTTTTAACCTGGCTATTTTTACTGGATCATCCAAATCTAGAACAATTAGATCAGCAGGATTAGCTCCGGGGCTCGATACGAATATACATTGCCCTAGATGGCAGGTGGTGCAGGTCGTTGCTCTAGGCTTGCAGGTTCCCCTTGAGGATATCCTATTTGCATTACATAGGTGTGAGGTGGAGTGAATCTTGGGGGATAGAGCGGATCCTAATTAACTCTTGACTGGGGTTCTGTGATGTTAGGGCTTTGCATGGGTCCTTTTCCTTTGACCAAAATTGTCATCATCTCCATCATTTTGGCCATTTGATCCCTTTTCTCGAGTGATTCCTCTCGAGATCTTACCATCAGATCTCTTACTTCCTGTTGTGACTTAGCCAACTGCTCTTGCAACTCTCTTTGGGTCCTTTCCATTCTTTCAATTCTTTCATTGAGTTTAGCATCCATAGCTCTAGCTCTTAGACGTGTCCTATAAGAATGACGTGATTCCAGATTCGTAGTTTTGCAACTATGGATTATACGATTTTAGCCTCAGTGAATGATTAGAGTGATATGCACATGTAATGAATGGATGAATGAATAAATGACAAATGAATGTTAATCATGAATAAATATGCAAGAATTTGGTGTTGATTTCAAGATAGCCCCATACTGAGGCATTTCATTAATCAAAAGAGTCTATTACAAAACATTTTGCCATATCTGATTTAACAGTTACACAAATTTCCTAGCCACATCGCTTTATTTCTTCACTCGTTCTAGGAATTCTGACATGCTTGATCCTTATCTCGGAGGGAATTGGTAACTGAGATTTTCACCTTCATCTGATAATTGAATGATTTGCACACCCGCCTTGCGAATTTCATTGATCAAACCACTGAGATGCATATCTTTTTCTTGGAGAGCTCTTTTGTAGGCACAAATGTCTCTGTCATGTTGACCATTCTTTTCTTCTAAGGTTTTTAGGAGAGTATCCAAATGTTGCTGATGAGCTTGCAGTGTATTTTCTAAATCTCATATTTTTCTTCTTAGCTCTTGACGCTTCAGATTGACTAGTCATTAATTCTGCAAACACGATTTCGTATTCAACATTCTTCTTCTTTAACTCAATCATAGCATGCGTAGCTTTTTCCTCTTCCTTCTTCATTTTCCCTCTCCAAAATTCCATCCCACCTTTGATGTTGCTTAATTCTTCCTTCCATTCTGCCGATGATTTGCCCAACCCACTAATCCTTATAGTGCCTCTTAATTTCTTATTTTCCAAATGAAGATCCTTTAAGTTATTTCTCATGATCTCAGCTTCTTTCTGGATTTTCTCTGTTCTAGATTTTCAATTTGAACATCGATTTTTAGCTGGTAATTTTCCTCTTAAAAAGAACTAATATCCCGTAACAGCTTAGCCTTTTCACGTTCAAATTCATGTCGTACCATTTCTAGCTCGAACGTTATTTCTTCTGAGAAAGGATTCTGAAAAATATAATCTGTCGATGAGATTTGTTAACTATTCACTCGTCGTTGTCTCTATATGTCATAATCTTGAGTGATATTATCAACATAGAGAGCTAACAACATTAGATAAATTTTTTCCAAGACTTTACAGTATCTCGGACTTTTTTCATGTAACCTTCACCTGTAAAAGTAAACTCAGACTGGGCCAATCCCCGTAGCTGGTATGAACTATCGTGAAGCAAACTGCCTTTGAACCATTAACAAAGCATATCCAACTCCTCCCCATAATCCGAGTAAAGACACCCAATCTTGGCTTTCGTATTTGTATAACAGAACCGAAGGACAGATCCATGGTGCTTTCCAAGTTATATCATCGGCGCAGAGGTTCTGAAAAACTGAAACCCAGTGCTGCTCGGTAACATCCTTCGCCAATCTTTCCTAATGTACGCTTTCAATGGAGCGAATGTTTTTGAAAACATGTGGAAAGGTGTGCACTCCACTTTCCAGAAGTGGCTCAGAATCCAAACATTAAGTAACTGTGCACATCCGATAAAACATCTTTCCCCTTTCCTCCTACAACTACTTAGAGATCTAAAAGTCTTGGCTAAGATAGTTGGACGGGGTTGATTCCTTGCCTCAACTTTTGAAGAAATCCACTACCGCAACTTCTATATGCCCAAAACTTTTGGGAAGACAATTAATCCGTAAATGGCCAAAGCAAACAGATCTACTCTCTTCACAATATCTGGATGGTTTTAAACTAAGTCTCGTAGAGAAAATCACGGAACACAACTGGCTTCTTTCTTTTTCTTTATATGTCTTTTAGCCCATGTATCGGTCATTCCCGTCAACTTCATTAGTTTTTTCTTGAAGGTCATTGGTTTGGGCTCTTTCATATATATCTTGCTGAATTGTGCATTGTCAACGCGAAACAAGGCGGCATACTTTTCTATGGTCGGAGTCATATCTTCTTGATTGAAAGTGAAACATTGGTAAGCTGGGTCCCACAATCGAACCATGGCTTGAATCAACTGTTCGTCTATGTTGACAGTGATCAAATGAGCTATATCCTCGTACTTTTCAGTGAAGATGCCCTTAGTGTCTGAGTCCCACTATTTCCAGATCCAAGTTAAGTCTTCAAGGTTATTCTGACGAGCATTCGAAGTTACATGCTCGGGAAGATTGGAGATACATCCTTCCTTTAAACTGTCTCCTTTTGCTTTCTGGGTTTTCAAAGACCAGTCTCGAACCACGACATTTTTCTTGGTTACTTGTGTAATTGACTCCTCCATCAGAAACTCATTTTTGGCAACCAATCTCTAATCAACACCTTCATAACAAGATGCCTATGATGCATGATGAAAAATAAAAATGAAGACAAATAACCTTGGTTAGTAATAACAACAAATATAAACGGAGAAAAACTATGAAAAATCTAAGAAATTAAGCTATTCAATCGTGCATTTTGGTGAAACCGACCTACGTTTTTTTTTTTTTACCCCATCATACTTTACAAAATAAATTTACCCCACATGCTCATTAGATAATCTACCCGATTCAATTTTATTAAACAGACCTAATTCTCTTGTAAAAACAAATATAAATGTAAAAGAAATAAAAAGTAAGAGGCGTTTCTCCCATGTACTTATTTTGGTGACTATTAACGGATGAAGGTTCGGCATGGCTCTAATCGGGTGGCTCATACGGTTCACTAAATGTCGTTTCGGTTCTAAAAAGGTACTCGAATTGTCCTTACTAAGGCTAGTACCGGAGCCTCGGTTATCGCTCATCATAGGCTTGCGAGCTCAATTCGAGGGATTACATTTACTTATGCCTATGCGGAGGGACAAGTTAACTCACGAAAGCATAAGTCATACGTAACCCAGAAGTATTCACTAGCCTGTGCGGAGGGACGAGTTAACTCACGAAGGCATAGCATTTACTTCCACTTAAGCGGACAGAGCCCGGGTAGAGAGCTCATGTTATGCAAAAATGCAAGTGCACAGTGTGTGGGGAGAAACTTACAAACCTTTTCGTTTTTATATAAAAAAAACTAAAACCATAAAAACTTAGAGTTGAAAAACAAAAAGATAAAACAAGGTAGAAAAATATTTACAACATACTGCAAATGCATGACTTTTCAAGAATAAAATTTAAGGATCACGACTAAATATTAATTTGATCAAAGAGTTTCGAAAATTTTGACAACACGCGTTTAATTCCAGACTCGACTCTAAAAAAAGGTCCCCAGTGGAGTCGCCAGCTGTAGCGACGTAAAATTTAGCTTGGGCGCTAATTGAGAAAATTATTGAACATTTGAAAACAGAGTTTCGATTTTATTTAAAAAAAGGGGAGTCGGCACCGATCTTTTTTATTAGGCGTGATCAAACACCTAATAAATCCTCTTTTTTTAAAGAAAAATTATTTTTTGAATTTTCTAAAAAAAGGGCTGAGTTTAGGTCTACGTCAAAATTTCAGAGAAAAATAGGGTTTGGGAGTCGGTTACGCGCGAGGAAGGTATTAGCACCCTCGCGACGCCCAAAATTGGTATCTCGTCAAACGCGTGTTGTCTTAATTTTTAAAAATACGAGTTCATTTTAATATTTAATCGTGATCTGATTGAAACACGAGAATTTTTCTTAAAACACGAAAGTTTTGAAATTGGAGAAATTTTTTTGAAACCCGAGAATTTTTTTAAAACACGAAATTTTTTGAAACACGAAAATTTTTGAAAACACGAGAATTTTTGAAACACGAAATTTTTTTAAAAACACGGAAATTTTGAAAACACGAAAATTTTGAAACACGAGAATTTTCGAAAACATGAAATTTTTGAAACTAGAGAATTTTTTAAAACCCGAGAATTTTTGAAAACACGAAAATTTTTTAAAACACTTAAATTTTGAAATACGAGAATTTTTGAAAACACAAAATTTTTTTTTTGAAAACAAGAAAATCTTTGAAACATGAATTTTTTAAAACACGAAAACTTTGATAAATTACATATTATCGTATTATATACATTTTAAAACGAAATTTTGATAATTTTTCTTCTACAAAGATTTTATTTTTTTGAAATTTCTAATTTTAATTTTTATAAATGTATTCCACGCTTAACATAAAATCAAAAAGTTTACTCAACATAAAAGTGAAAACGATGATTTAATGTTAAACCGATTTATTACTTAAAAATAAATTTTTAAAAATTAAAATTAATAAATAAAATCACACCATAATACTAAATAAAAAATAAAAAAATAAAAAATAAAAAATAAAAATAACATAACATTAATGAAGTAATATAGAGACATGGCTCAATAACCAAATAAAAGGTTAAAATTTTACCAATGCCCAAAAATATGGGCTGCTGAAATGGGGTTTTAAATGAAGTAGGCATGACTGCTTTTGGGCCTCTACTGGTAAGTATGTTCGCTGTCCGCTTTTTTTTTTTTTTTTTTTCTTCTTTTTTTCTTTTATTCGTGAGTCTACTTCTTTCTTCTTTCTCAACCTTTTTTTTCTTCTTTTTACACTAGCCACCGTTAATATGCACCACCACCCTTGGAGCTCCGATCAAGCGCCATCTAACACCAAAACGAGATTCTCCTTCCCTAGAACCAGGTAACCCGAAAATGGAGTTGTGTGGGCTTATTTTGATTTTTTTTCTTTTTGATTTGGGTATGTTGATGATAATGAGGTTGGGAGCAATTGGTGGAGAGGTTGAATGGCAAGGCTTAGGGTCATTTTTTGGGTTCGGAAATGGTAGCTTTTTTTTGCTTGATTCGAATGTTTGAGTGGTTTTTTTTTATAGCCGAATCTCCTTTTTTGTTTGTGGTATTGAAGGTGGGTGATTTAGAATCGGCAGCAGTTGGGGAATAAGGGAGATGGTTGAAAGTTCCTTCTAGTCTGCTCCAATCTTCTTGATTTTTACTGAAAATTTCTTTGTAGTCTTTTTTTTTTGATGGCCGAATTCCCCCTTGTTTTGGTGTGATTTTTCTTTTTATGCATTCATTTTGCTTGTTTCCCATGCTATTTGCAGGTAGTGAGTGAAGAAGGGACAACCAATGGTCAGAGAATCCGGGGAGTGGGTGTCCCAAATCGCGTAATCTGTCAGAGGGACCCAGTTGCAAATGTAGTAAAATTAGTGGGGTCAAAACATAATTTCAAGAAAGTATTTGGGTCAAAGTGTAATTTTAGAAAAGTTTAGGGGTTAAAATGAAATTTTGGAAAATTTTAGGGGTTGAAATGTAATTTTAAAAAATTATGGGTCAAAATATAATTTTGGAAAAGTTTAGGGGTTGAAATATAATTTTAATTTTTGTATTTTTCATCATTTTTTTTGAAAATTAAACACGAAATCGAGCCGGATAAAATTTAGTGCTTACACCACAAAAACTATTAATTTTTCTGAGATAAAATAATATGAAATCGCCTAATTAAGGCAGAATTTAAAATTGTATAAGAGTTTCCAAGGATGGTTTAACAACTTCCAAACTGTCGGACGACTTAATCATAGCCATCAAATATACTCTTTTAATTTTAAAGTAAATTACAACATTAGTTATTAAACTATGGATAATTTTTTTGGTCACTAACATTTTTAAATTGCTTTTTAGTCACCCATTAAGTGACACTTTTTAATTGGTATAAACAATTTTACCCTCAATTTTTATATTTTCTACCAATTTATCCTTGTTTCTATATAAAAGTTATAAAAGAACTCAAAACTATTTTAAAAAATAAAAAATTCTATATAACAATTCTGGAAAAATAAAAGTTAATCATAATTTACTTCAAATTTCATTACACATTATTAGAAATTCTATTATACTCATATGCGTATGGGAATTATATATTTAACATATAGGTGTGTGTTTAAAAATAACATATTATAAATAAAGAAATGTATGGTTTGGAATTAATTAATCATAATTGCACATAAAATATGTATGATATTAAAATAAAAATTAGATTAAATTGTGTGTAAAACGGAAATTAAACATATAAATACATTATATTAAGAATATTAAATGCTTTAAAATTGTTTATCATGGTGTTATCATCAATCTTAAGTTAATATTGAGTTGATATGTAACACAAACTCAATTAATAACATTATCAATACTAGACATGTGCATGCGTGTAAAAATCATGTATTTAGAACACATATTTGTGTTTGAAAATATTATACAATAAATAATAAAAAGACTAAAGTACCATCAAATAATATAATATGAAAGGATATTTTATAACAACTCAATCAAGAAATTAAAAAAAAAAGTATAGATATACAATTTTAGGTGATGCTATTTTCTTTTCGTTATTTATTTATTTTGCTAGATCAAAAGAGTTAAATTCAATATATTCGAATGTTTAGAGAGATTTAAATTAAATTTTGTAATTAATAAAAATATAATATATGTAAAAATAAAAGAAAAGATAAAAATACTTTAATTAAAATTAAGAACTTTAATGACTTATTTAACTAAAAAAATAAATATTAGTAGGGGTGTTCAAAAATATCCGACCCGAGATACTTAACCCGTTGACCGGTAAAAAATTAAATGGGTATTTTTTTATTTTTAAAAAAATTTACGGGTCGAGTACTTGACCCACTATTTTTTACGAGTTCATGGGTCGGGCAGGGGCCACAATTTCTAAATTCCACAGGTACTGAACCTGGTTACCTATGTGTATTTGTATTTTTTTATTTTTAAATTATTTACATTTTTTTAGTTAAAACTTAAATTGATTCCCAAACTTTTACCCTAATTACTAAATCACTATCCCACTCGTTCAATTCTCCCACACAAATCATCCCCGTCAACCCTACTCCCACCGATCGACTAACCATCTGTGACCACCATCACCCGCCATCTGACCGCTCCCACCATCACTGCTCGTCGCCGTCTCAAAGCTCAAGTAAGCACTACTGTTCAATATTTCAGTCTACCCGTCTTCTTTTCATCTCTTCTCAAGCTTCTTTATTTTGTTCTGTTGTTGTTTGTTTTCTCTTTGGTATACTAGTCAATCAGTTTGAGCTTTTGTTTTCTATTTCACATGGATATTTTATAACAACAGTAAATGCTAGAGCTTGATATTTTGTAACAATCCCATTTTTAGTGGTGACGGAACAATAGTTTCGGATCACAAATTTCCATTGTGTCGACTCGTAAATATATTTTTAAAATATTTATAGAGTCATTAGAGTCGTATTAAAATTTGGTTTAGAAATATTAACATTTAGATAATTAATTAAAGAAAAAGGACTAAACTGAAAAATGTATAAAAGTTAATAATTAGTTTAATTAAATGACTAATTAGCCTATTAACCACATGAGGAGGGACCAATATAGCAATTAGTCCCTAATAGCTAACGTTGGACGGCTAAGTAAGTGAAAATAATAAATTAATGTATAATAGATGGCAAATTTGTAATTAAAATGAAATTAAAACAAAATTAAGTAAAAGAAAAATGTTTTCTTCTTCATTTTCACCTTCCATAGCCGAAATTCGAAGTTGTCAAGCTAGGAGAATCGGCCAAGCAAATTTCTTTGCATGTGAGTTGAATTTTATTTCTTGTAATTTTTATGTTTTTGAGATTGTCGAAATCATTTTTAAAATCGGTTTAGAAAATTGGGATTAACTTTAAAAATAAAAATGAGAGTCGCCACCAATTCTTTTTACTTAGGTGTGATTGGATCACCTCATAAAACGTTTTATTTCAATACATTAATTTTGGTCCACGAAATATTGAAAACGAGTTCGAGAGTCGGTTACGTACGAAAAATGTTAGCACCTTCGTAACGCCCAAAATTTGGTACCAAATTGATAACTCATGTCCTAATATCGAAGATTTGAAAAGATTTTAAAAAATATGATTAATTTAAAACTTGAATAATTTAAGTTAAAATTTGAGATTTCTTTGTCCCGAGAAAATATAAACATTACATCCAACACGTTAGGACACGATGTTTTAAAACCTTCGTAATCAAAATCATCTCATGATTTACAAAACTTGTTAAAAGGATATTTAGTTATTTAGCCAAACGGAAAATCGCAACCCAGCACGTTAGGACACTATTTTCCGAATGCCTAAATATAAAACATTACCTTATTTTAAAAAAAACCTTTAGATAAAATATAGTAATTTTGTAAAATATATTTTTATTCTAAAACAATGATTTTATGTATATGTAAAATAAATCACGAGAAAATATCATAAAATAATAGCAAAAGTGGCTGCTAATGGTGGACTAATAAAAAAAACCTATATAACATAATAAAAATTAATAAAATAAGGATAATAATAACACGAAAACGATAATAATGATAATAAAAGATATTGATAAAAATATTAGTAATAATAGAAGTGATAAAATAAAAATAAAAATAATGTTGATAAAAATACTAATAATAATAATAAAATAATATATAATGATTATACATAATAAAATAATTAGTAAATAATATATATATATAAATATTTAAATAAAATATATATATAAATATATATATATAATATAATAAAATTATACGTTATAAATAATATAAATAAAATAGATTATATAATATAATAAATTTAAAATATATATAATATAATACTATATAATCTAATATAGTATATAAATATTAAAATAATATATAAATTACTAAACTAAGTAAAATAATGTATAAAATAATAATTAAATATATATAGGATTAAAACATATAAAAAATATATAAATTTTATATTATAAGCAAATTAATATATAAATAATAAAAATAATATGATAAATTAATTAAGTACAATATTAATTTTAAAAATATAAAATAAAAAGCTCAAGGATCAAGTTGAAATAAAATGTAAGTTTTAGGGTTAATTCAAAAAATAAAAAAATTAAATTGGACGAAATTAAAATGATTGAAAAATGCGGAAGGATCACGAGCATAAATAGCACAATTTTAAAAAACACGTAGATCTCTAGAGTGGGTCGGTTCAACACGCGGATCTTCACACGGAACGAGTCATTTAAACGCTTATGGGCTTAAGCGAAAACGACGCTTTTTCCCTCGTTATAAAAGTAAAAAAAAAAAAAACTGCAAAATCATTTTGAAACATTTTTTAAAAAAAGCAGAAACACTCTCAGTGACCCTTTTCTGGGTTTTGATCGTCAGTCCTTTGGAGCTACCGCCACGCGCCACCGCGGATGGTGGCCGGAGGTTGAAACTTCTCTGTCAAAAGGTAAACTCACCCCTCCTTTTTTATTCTAGTACTACTTTATTTAAAAATATGCATGAACGGAATAAAAAATAGGAAATAATCACCTCGGTTAAAAAAAATATTCTGTTTCGATCTCTTTTTATTTCTCAGTGTATTCTCTGCCTTTTTTTTTTTTTTTTGAAATCTTTGTCTATCTTCTTACAAATTTGTGTAGGGCTTTTATAGTCCTCGAAATGAAAATAAAAATGGAAATAAAAATTCTGCCTCTGTTTTGCCAAATTTTGCTACTTGTTCCTTCTTTTTTTGTGCAGGTGAAGGCGCGGATCTGGAGATGGGGGCGACATGCGCGCTGATGGCGGCGTGGACAAAGGCTGATAGGGTGATCAAAGGCTAGGCGAGGATTGCAGCGCGACAATCAAGGGAGTGCGCGAGGCTTGCAGCGCGGCTGTTGGCCTGTTTCTCCTGCGTGCGGCGCCTAGGGTTTCCAGAAACCCTAGGCTTGTGATGATGCTGTTTACTTCTTGGGCCTTTTGGGCCGTGTGTTTTTTGGTCTGAGCAGGGTATTTTGGTTTAAGTCCGGTGGGTAGTGGGTGTGGGTCATTGTTTTAGTTTTGGGTCTGTAAGTGGGTTAGTGTTTTAAATTTGTAATTGGGCTACTGGTTTTAGCCTTGTAATTGGACTGTTAAAGGACATTTATTATTTTTTTGTTTTGTTTTTTATTTTGGTTTATTTCTAAACCGGGAAAAATGGTTTATTACAACTGCCCCTCTTTGCTCATTGTTGTGAAACAAGAATAGAGTAAAGACTATAAAAGGACCAATTTTGACCTGGTCTTGGCCAAGCCTCGACTTCTTAATCCTTTTTTTTTTCAAATGGCTTTTAATCCGAACTGCATCTTCAAGGGGTACTGGAACTTCATCCTGATTTCAGTAAGTTTGATAGCTTCAATCTATTTCATTGCAACTTCATGAAGGCAGTATCCACTATCTTTTGATCTGCTCCACTATGTAAAAAAAATCTGAAATTTTTGGTTTGCTTCCTTTTTAGGAAGACTTCATTCTTCAGTCTGCTCCACTATCATTTTTAGGAAACAAAATCTGAAATTTTGCTTCCTTACTATCTTCAGGAAGACTTCATTCTTCAGTCTACTCCACTAGGGAACAAAATTTGAAATTTTGCTTTCTTACTATCTTCAGGAAGACTTCATTCTTCAGTCTGCCCCACTAGGGAACAAAATTTGAAATTTTCAATTTGCTTCCTTACTATCTTTAGGAAGACTTCATTCTTCAGTTTGCTCCACTAGGGAACAAAATCTGAAATGGTTTGCTTTCTTTTCAGGAAGACTTCATTCTTCAGCCTGCTCCACTATCATCTTTAGGGAACAAAATCTGAAATTTTGCTTCCTTACTATCTTCAGGAAGATTTTATTCTTCAGCCTACTCCACTAGGGAACAAAATCTGAAATTTTTGGTTTGCTTCCTTTTTAGGAAGACTTCATTCTTCAGTCTGCTCCACTATCATTTTTAGGAAACAAAATCTAAAATTTTGCTTCCTTACTATCTTCAAGAAGACTTCATTCTTCAGTCTGCTCCACTAGGGAACAAAATCTAAAATTTTCAATTTGCTTCCTTACTATATTCAGGAAGACTTCATTCTCCAGTCTGATCCATTAGGGAACAAAACCTGAAATTTTTAATTCTTTAGTTTGCTCCACTACCATTTCTAGGGAACAAAATCCGAAAATTTCAATTTGCTTCCTTATTATCTTCAAGAATACTTCATTCTTTAGTTTGATCCACTAGGGAACAAAATCTAAAATTTTTAATTCTTCAGTTTGCTTCACTACCATTTCTAGGGAACAAAATCCGAAATTTTCAATTTGCTTCCTTATTATCTTCAAGAAGACTTCATTCTTTAGTTTGATCCACTAGGGAACAAAATCTGAAATTTTGAATTCTTCAGCTTGCTCCACTACCATTTCTAGGGTACAAAATCTGAAATTTTCAATTTGCTTCCTTATTATCTTCAGGAAGACTTCATTCTTCAGTTTGCTCCATTACCATCTCTAGGGAACAAAATCTGAAATTTTCAATTCTTCAGTTTACTCCACTACCATTTCTAGGGAACAAAATTTGAAATTTTCAATTTGCTTCCTTATTATCTTCAGGAAGACTTCATTCTTCAGTTTGCTCCACTACCATCTCTAGGGAACAAAATCTGAAATTTTGCTTTTTGATACACTGTCCTCTGGAGGACCTGTCTTGTTATGGATGACTTTTTGCATGAATGCAGAATGTCATGAGAATGATGATTAGGATGCATGATCAAAATGAATCTAATGCTCCTAACTAAATGATTTTAAGGATGATATTTGCATGAATGCAGAATGTTTTGAGGATGATTTCCTCCTCTTTTTTTTTTTTTTGATTTGAAAAACTATTAGGACACTATGATCAAAATGAATCAAATGTTCCTAATTGAAGATGTGAGAATAATCCCTATGGGTTATCATTATTCATAATTCATCAAGGCTCTATCTCTGATGTGTTACCATGCTTTCTTGTTCAACTAGTACCTTTGACAGAAAACCCAAGGAAACAATCACTTTTTGCTTAGCAAGCTTGCCCCGCTGTAATTTCAGAGTCCCTTCCCTTGAACTTTAGGACATACAATTTGTTCATCCTACTGCAACTTCAGAGGAACAACAATTGGTTCCTTCCATCCTTCTGTTACCACTCGGAGGTATGGAACTTGTATCACTTACAATCAACTTGATCCATTACACCATTCCCCGGGTGTAATGACCAGATGTATGTGTCTGAAATGAATGCAGGGTATCCCGAAAATGATCCCCTTTACATTTGGATTGACCTTGTTCGTCATTTGCCGATATGGTATTACCAATGAAGTTGTCGTATCCAATAAGAATCTGAAGAGATAATCATTTTTCAATATTTCCAGCCCCTAGGCTTGGTGAGTTCTGAACAATAATCATGTTTTAGATTCCTCATATTATTTAGAAGATTTCAGAGTAATATGCGAAAATCCTTTTATGAAAATGTTTTTAGTCCATTAATCATTATTTCAATATGAAATGCTTGAAAAAGATCACAACAATGGACAAGAAAGAAATTAATCAGGAGAATAGCTCGAAACAAATAAGTTATAAAACATAACCAAGAAAATCGATTGGGGTGTATCTTGAAAAGAATAAAACAATCAAAGATAACAAATTCAAAAATGGGTAAGATAGAAGTTAGGTGCCCCAGATATCGCTGCCTGAGTTTCTTTGTTCCAACTTCTTGAGGACCATTTTAATCTCAATATGTGTTTAGGGGATCCGGAGTACTTTGTCGATTCCCTAAGGCGTAACATACTTCCTCATTGCTAATTCAGACGTATCAAGACTACTGTATGCCCTACTTTTTATTCAAAATTTGAGCCGCCCTTTTCGGGTTTTCAACTCAAAGCCCCTTTGGTCTCAAAGCGCCCTTTGCGGGTTTTCGCCTTGGCCTCTCCTTTTTCTTTTTCTCTTTTTTTTAATTTCTTTTTTTTTGATTTTTTTATTTTTGATTTCGAGGCGCCCTTTATGGGTTTTTACCTTAGTATTTCCACTTTTAGGTAAAATATCTCTTAAACTTGAATTCGTTGGATTGGGCAAGTCTTCACCATCAGTCTCGGTTAATATTAATGCTCCTCTAGAACAGGCCCTACATAGGTCCTTCCTAGTTTGGCATTTATTTTCCTCTAAAATCGTTTTGTAGAGGAAAAACTCTTTTTCAACATCAGGTTTGTTCGTGAAATTCCCTAGGATGAACCTCTTTATCATAAGCTTACATTATCTGATCATGATGGATATCTTTAACCTTTTCTTCAATTAGGTTCAATTGGTAAAATGCTTCAATTCCATAAACTAATGGGTAAGATGCTGCCCCAGCGAAGGTTTTGGGCCAACGTTTGGTAAGACATAGGGTAAATAGTAACTTCTTTATGCCAATCTTTACAAGTCTCAGTCATCTTTCCCATGATCTTTTTTTTGCCGCCTTTACTGGATTGTGATATGGTGTCTGATCTTTGAACAGACTAAAAACTTTTGACATTTGTCCCTTTTTGGTGTTCTTTGTTGGTAACTGATCTTTTTTTTCTTTTTTTTTTTTTTCGAGAATTTGATGACTATCAACTTTGTAACATTGGCATATGAAGCTACTTCCACCCGCTTAGTGAAGCAAACAACGACCACAACAATGAATCGATGTCGACTGGAAGCTTTTGACAAGATTGACCCCATCACATCCATGCCCCACTTATGGAAAATTTGTGAAGAAATGAAAAAGACATATGAATTTATCTCCTTAAATACGACATTTGCTGTATAACTGATGCAATCCCCTTCCATGGTAGACCAACAGTGCCCGATCCTCTTTGTTTAGCCTGCTTCTTATTAGCCAAAGCATGTCCTGATATGATCATGCAAAAACATCTTTGAATTCTTGAAAACAACTCAATGATGTCTTGCCTTATTTTGTGGTGAGCTAGGCTACTATCTTCACTCCTTTCTTAGGCTCGTAATATCCGTTGACCCTTTGTTGAGTAAGGTCTGTTTTTCATCTTGTTAAACCATTCTTAACAAGTCAGAAGATATGTCACAATCCCTGTCATCTTCAAAGTCCTGAGATCCCCTAGACCCATATCTCGTTCAAAAAGGGAGTCAGTAACAACATCGCCCATGACATTGATATCTGGGTACCTAGGTACTAAGGTGAACAAATCCAAAGAATAAATGATTCTAAGAATGATTATTTGGATAATATGGTCATGAATAAAAAATGAAAGAATATTCTAAAAAAACAAAATAATGTACAGTATGAAATAGAAAAGAATATGTACTCAAAAAGATGTATTTTATTGAAATAAAATTTCAGACACAAGCCTATTTCACAAAAAAAGGGTTCTTGTTGCCTCTAGGCTTAAGGTAACAAGCATGTTGTGCACATTACTATAGATCAACTCTAAAAATATAAGGATTTCTTCCACAATCCCACTATTCAAAACTCTCCCAAGTATACAAGGGTTTAGAAACTTCGTTCCCCTATTCCCTCTTTTGATTTCTTCAAGGGATAGCAACTTTCTTGTCTCCTTATTCAATTATCACATTTACTGCCTCGTCAAAGTGATCAGGTTTTGATGAATCATCGATATTCATGATTCCTATTTTAATGAACTTTTCAACCAGCTTTTTGAACGTTGTACAGTTTTTAATTGAAGGACCCTTTATTCCTGCATGGTACTCGTATTGGGTATTCTCATTATACCATTTTGGGAACGGAGTTTGCAACGGGTTCGAATAAAATAGGGACACCACGTGTGCGCCAAACAAAATTTGATATAGCTCCTTATACGTTATTGGGATTGGCGTAAATTGAAGCCTTTCAGAGTTTTGCCTTGTGCCCGACTCTTGTCTCACCGACCCTTGTTGCCCAGCAGTGATCACCTTTGGCTGGTTAACGGTAATTTCTTTCCTTTGTTGTATGTACTCGTATTATTCACCTCATCATATTTTTCCTAGGAGTAGACCTTTTAGTGGTTTCCCCTGCTTCAATCTTGCCACCCCTTATGACATTTTCAATCATCTCTCTTGCCATCACTATATCCGCAAAGCTTTTGGTGGTATTTCCTATCATATGAGTAATGAATGGAGCCTTCAAGGCATTAATGAAAAGCATTGTAGTCTCCTTTTCTAGGAATGGTGGCTGAACTTGCATGGCGACCTCCCTCCATCTTTGTGCATACTGCTTGAAGCTTTCATTTGACTTCTTCTCCATGTTTTGCAAAGTGATTCTATCAGGCGTCATGTCTGTGACATGATTGTATTGCTTCATGAAGGCTTGGGCTAGGTCTTTTCAGGAGCTAATCCTAGCACGGCTGAGTTGGTTGTACCACTTGGATGCTGCCCCCACTAAACTATCTTGGAAACAATGAATCAAGAGTTGATCATTGTTCACGTAACTAGTCATGCGTCTGCAGAACATAGTAATATGAGCTTCAGGGCAGCTGGTTCCATTGTACTTCTCAAATTCAGGCATTTTGAACTTATGAGAAAGTACTAAATCTGGGACCAAGCTCAAGTCTTTTGCGTAAATACCATGGTAATGATCGGTATTTTCTAGAGCCTTGGACTTTTCCTCTAACCATCTGCAGCGATCCTCTAACTGTCTTACAGATTTAGTTCTGATCCCCTCTCTCTCTGCCATGTCTAAGTCAGGGATAACAGGATTGGCAAGATTATCCCCTAGGTTGGATCCTAAGCCCACTTGAAAGTTCTTGGGCGGTTTATTATCAGCTTGCCCCTGTTGAGGCCCTATCGTGACAGATGGCCTTTGGGGATACTCTTCTGGTTGTACATGCGGTGGGGTGAAACCTCGAGGAAAGTCCTCATTGTCTTCAGTGTTAACTATGGGACCCTTTCCCTTGTCCATTGCCCTACTCAGCATGTAAGCCATTTGGGCCATCATGTTCCTTTGGGCCTCCAACATCTGGTCCCTCATCTCTTGTTGGAGTTTTTTCCATTTGCTCTTGCATCTGGTCTTGCATATCCCTCTGGAATTGTTCCAATCTTTGATCCATTTTCTTAGATTTAGCTCGTGTACCGTAAGGGTGTTCAACTTCCAGATTTTTCTTCTCTTTTTCTCTCTCACTTCTGTTATAATTTCAACTAATTAGACTCTCTCTATGGATTTGAATGCATATGATGTTATGTAATGCAAATGCATGAATGCAAAGAAAGAGATGCGTTGATTCTGGATTCAAATTCATTAGAAAAACTTTACTAGAAAATAAATTTCTTTACACAAAACGGATTGCATATGCGGCTTTGTCCTCATAGTCCAAGTGAAAACTTCAATCTTCTTGGCAAAAGTCAAATCTTGCAAACTTTTAATAGAGGCCTCCTCTAGCTCCTTTTGCTTGATCTGGATCACGACTCCTGTTCACTTGTTAGCCCCTTCAAGAAAGTCGAGACGTGGTAATTCTTGAATAGTCTTTGTCAACTTGAATCCTTGGGTGATAAGGTCTTGTGTTCCTTCACGGAGTATCAGTCTTCTCTCGTTGTGTTCACTTGGACTATATTCGGACGATCGTATTATAATCCACTTTATCAAAAACCCATTTTCTTATGACCAACTTTTCTATTTAGCAATCGAATTTAAAATCAACACCTCTTTTCTATGATGTGAATGCAATGCAATCAAAACAAAAGAGAACACGTTAGCATAGGAGAAATAAATAACATAGAACACCTATTAGGGTGACCGCTAGGGTTTGACATAGTTCTATCTAAGTTGAGCTCTTAGGGTTCACTATATGTGGTTTAGTTCTAAAGTTGAGGTACCTGAACCAGCAGATTCCTCGATCCTCACCTATTATAAGCTTATACGGATCGAGTTCAGTTCAGGGGAATACATTTCCCTATGGCTGCACGGAGGTGAAAACCTCACGAAGACATAGGTACGGATGTATCCCGAAAGCGATGCACTATCCTGCACGGAGGTGAAAACCTGACAAAGGAGTAGCTTCTCACTCCCCCTTAAGGGTGTGACCACAATGGTTATGCAATGTAATGCAAAGACATTTTATAAAAATAGAACCACATGCAATAAAAAGGATCATAATTCTTTTAAACCAAATTTTTAAAATTCGAACAAAAAGACATGAAATTATCGATTTTATGGCTTGACTCTCTTATGTCCCCAGTGGAGTCGCCAAGCTGTCGAAACCATTTTTAAAATCGATTTAGAAAATTGGGATTAACTTTAAAAACAAAAATGGGAGTCACCACCAATTCTTTTTACTTAGGTGTGACTGGATCACCTTATAAAACGTTTTATTTCAAAACATTGATTTTGGTCCACGAAATACAGAAAATGAGTTCAGGAGTCGGTTACGTACGAGGAAGGGTTAGCACCCTCGTAACGCCCAAAATTTGGTACCGAATTGATAACCTCATGTCCTAATATCAAAGATTTGAAAAGATTTAAAAAAAAAACATGATTACTTTAAAACTTGAATAATTAAGTTAAAATTTGAGATTTCTTTGTTCCGAGGGAATATAAACATCACATCCAGCACGTTAGGACACGATGTTTTAAAACCTTCGTAATCAAAATCATCTCATGATTTACAAAACTTGTTAAAAGGATATTTAGTTATTTAGCCAAACGAAAAATCACAACCCAGCACGTTAGGACACTATTTCCCGAATTTCTAAATATAAAACATTACCTTATTTTAAAAAAACCTTTATATAAAATATAGTAATTTTGTAAGAATTTTTTATTCTAAAACAATGATTTTATGAAAATGTAAATATTTTATTCTAAAACAATGATTTTATGAAAATGTAAAATAAATCACGAGAAAATATCGAAAAATAATAGCAAAAGTGGAAGCTAATGGTGGACTAATAAAAAAAAAACTATATAACATAATAAAAATATTAATAAAATAAGAATAATAATAACACGAAAACAGTAATAATGATAATAAAAGATATTGATAAAAATATTAGTAATAATAGAAGTAATAAAAATAAAAATAATAATGTTGATAAAAAATAATAACAAAAATAATATATAATGATTATACATAATAAAATAATTAGTAAATAATATATATACATATATATATTTTAAGTTTTAAATAAAACATATATATACATAATATACTATAAAATTATACGTTATAAATAATATAAATAAAATAGATTATATAATATAATAAATTTAAAATATATATAATCTAATACTATATAATATAATATAGTATATAAATATTAAAATAATATATAAATTACTAAACCAAGTAAAATAATGTATAAAATAATAATTAAATATATATAGGATTAAAACATATAAAAATATAAATTTTATATTATAAACAAATTAATATATAAATTAAAAATAATATGATAAATTAATTTAGTAAAATATTAATTTTTAAAAAATATAAAATAAAAAGCTCAAGGATCAAGTTGAAAAAAATGTAAGTTTTAGTGTTAATTAAAAAATAAAAATAAAATTAAATTGGACGAAATTAAAAAGATTTAAAAATGCGGAAGGATCACGGGCATAAATAGCCAAATTTTAAAAAACACGCGGATCTCTAGAGCGGGTTGGGTCAACACGCGAGTCTTCACACGGAATGACGTCGTTTAAATGCTTATGGGCTTAAGCGAAAACGTCGCTGTTTCCCCCTCGTTATAAAAGTAAAAAAAAAAAAAAAATAAAGAATCATTTTGAAACATTTAAAAAAAAAAAACGCAGAAACACTCTCAGTGACCCTTTTCTGGGTTTTGATCGTCAGTCCTTTGGAGCTACTACCCCGCGCCTCACGTGCCACAGCAGATGGTGGCCAGAGGTTGAAACTTCTCTGTGAAAAGGTAAACTCGCCTCTCCTTTTTTATTCTAGTATTATTTTATTTAAAAATATGCATGAACGAAATAAAAAAAGGAAATAATCACCTCGGTTAAAAAAAATATTCTGTTTTGATCTCTTTTTATTTCTCAGTGTATTCTCTCCCTTTTTTTTTGAAATCTCTGTCTATCTGTAACACCCCAAACCCGGTCAACACACTACGACCGAATCCATCATGTCACCGAGAAAGCCTGTTTTTGATAAAACCAGTTGTCGACTTAAGTTGAAAAAAAAATGTTTTGTTTTATTAGAAACCGAAGTTGGTTTGAATCAAAAGCTTAAACCGTTTCAAATTATCTTTTTAAAGAGAATCGAGTTACCTTGTTGATATTACAAGTTCGTCTTTTACCCGATGGTAAAGTTTTAGAAAATCCTAGAACCCATTAAGGTTTGTGAAAACATTCATTTTATTGACTCTTTTCCATTTTAGAGGTGCTTTAATGTTTAACGCGAATTCAAAGGTTGTCAATGAAATAAATAATCCCGAAATAAAAATTTAAATGGCCTTATTACAACCAAAACCAAATTAAATGAAAATCTAAACCCGAAATAATAACTTAAAACAAAACCCGAAATATTATGCATGGCCACCTTGAGTCCGTCCCGGCTCCACATCCGCGATCTAAGAATCATCTTCAAAATGCAAAAGGGAGAGGTGAGTCACCGAGACTCAGTGTATAAATCCCCATCCCACAGATATAAGCACTTACACAGTTTCATAAGTAATCAAGTATGCCATGCAACCCAACCCTAACCATCCAAACTCCTGTGTCTACCCCATGTGGTCAAAACCACTGGTGGTCGAGGTCACAAATAATATATGTGTGGTCAAAACCACTGGTGACAATCCCGTATCGATATGTGGGGCCAACCCACTGTGGTACCAAACCACTGGGACGAGTCACAAAGATAGATATATGTGGTACCAAACCACTGGCGGTCAAAACCACTGAGACTTAGTCACAATAAAAATAAGCGGGGCCAACCCACTGTGTGGTCAAAACCACTGGTGACAGTCTGTAATCATACTTTTCCCCTCCTTTCATCACCCATTTTTATGAACATGCTTTTCATGGCAAAATAATCATGCTTAATATTCAGAAATAACATAACATGGCATAAGCAACCTTAACCGAGGTATTTAACGTTAGCCAAATCAGAATGGACTTACCCGGAGTCTTCACTTATACCTACAAGGGTAACACTTCGATTTCCACAGTTATTCCTGCTTTTGTTAAATCATAAAATAATATCAAATTAACTTACGAAGTGTGTAGGAGTTACACACCTGATTACTCGTAAGACTACGCTTTCTACGCCAACACCGCCGTTAACCGACACTATCGCTACTCGCTTTCTTTGCTTCAGATGCATTACCCACGCCTGTGGCCAATCGTGAACATCCGAGACATCCCTCTTCTTGAACTTAGGGGCTGGGGAATCAGATCTAACCCCTCATAACGCTTGGTTATCCTTTGAATCCATGAATACCTTAATCACTAACCGAATCAAAGCAACGAAATCCAAACTAAAAGATTAACCCAACACTTAAAGCGAACACCCTTACCTAGATCGATAATCCCTAGATTGATCCACAAGTCAAGCGAATCCCAAGTATCTCCACTAAAAAGTGACACCCCCTTCACCACCTACATTCAGCCAAGCCCTCACATTAGGCCAAATAGCCATTCGGCTTTGGCACTAACACCAAAGAGATAACACAAAATAGAAATAATCGCTACTAACCTTACACCCAAGAGAATTTGGCACTAGAACAGAGGAAGAGGAAATTCTGCAAAGCAGCCACCACCAAGACTATTCGGCTCCTAAGATTAAAGAGTGAAAAGAAAGAATCAACCATCCAGATAATAAGAAAGTGATAAGATGAGAAAGAAAGAGATATTGCAAAGAAGAAACAGCAGAGATCTTACCAATCATACAATGATTCGGCCACAGTATTGAAAGAGAAGAGAAAAGAGTAACACAAGTTTCGACAAAAAAGAAAGAAAATAAGATGGAGAGGAGAATGAAAGATAGAGTGTCGGATCTCAAAGAAATGGCAAGAAAATGAGTTGCAAATGATGGGTAGGAAGCAAAGTAGATTCGGTTAAACACAAAAGAAGCCGAAAGAAGAAAAGAAAGAAATGAGAAGAGATGTAGGAGGGATTTCGATTTTGGTACAAAATAAAGAAAAGAAAGTAGGAGAGATTCGACTTTGGCTTTTTGAGAGGAGAAGAAAAGAAATATCAATTGTAAAATGCACTAGGGAAGTAGCTCAATTCGGCACCAAAGAAAATAAAAGAAAAGGATTTTTAAGTGCTCCCCCACTAGCCGTAATGTCACTTGAGAACCAATACCCCAAGGTTAAATGTGCAAATTCGGCACCCCCTAAGCTACCCAAACCGATTCTCCCTTCCCCATAGAGTTTGACATACGACCAACTCTAAGCTCAAGTGTCCATCCCCCTTTTTCCTCCACGAAATTCTCTTGGCCACACATTCAAACTCGTTTGAATGTTTGAAACTCCTCAGAATTCTCTCTTCCACTAACTTGAATTTGTTGACTCCTTCAACACCTATCCATCAGAGTCATCTTGAGCACATCTCCTCCCTTGTCTAGGCGTCAAAAAGAATAAGCAGAAAAGGGGATCTTCGCAGCTCGAACCAAGGCTCTCCCACTCTCCTGAGGTGTCACTTCCTTGAGCACTAAGTGGCATCTCCTTGCCACTTTACCAAGGCCTCTCTTGTGACACAACCTACCACCAATTACCCTTAACACCTAGCTCAAACAGCTCCCCTCTTCTAGAAGCCCAAAAATTCAACTTTCAAGGAAACTTAGACCTATCCCTGGCTCATACCTAGACCCTAAAATAGCCCAAACTAACAAGACAACTAAACTAACTACATGCAATAGATAAAATGTAGAGACCCTGATTTAAGGATGTTATAGTTTTACCCCTTAAAATAATTTCGGCCCAAAATTACCTGGTCAAAAGAGTTGAGGGTATTGTTGCCGCATCACATCCTCTGGCTCCCACGTGGCCTCTTCAGTCCCATGGTTCCGCCATAACACCTTCACTAAAGGAATTGACTTCCTACGCAAAACTTTGACATCCCGATCTAGAATCTACCCCAGTTCTACTCAAAAGACAAATTCGGGCTCACTTCAATCTCGTCCACTGGCACAATATGAGATGGATCTGATTGATAGCGTCTAAGTATTGAAACATGAAACACGTCATGGATCTGACTCAATTCTGCTGGCAACTCGAGCTGATAAGCTACTGGTCCCACACGCTTCAACACCTTATACGGCTTGATGAACCTAGGGCTCAGCTTGCCCTTTCGACCAAATCTCAACACTTTCTTCCACGGGGACACCTTCAAAAAAACTTTGTCACCCACTGCAAACTCTATATCCCTCCGCTTGAGATCGGCATAAGATTTACATCGTCCAAGCTTCCTTTAGATGAGCTCGAATCGACAACCTTATCCTCGCCAGATTACCAATTCTGGACCCAACAGTTGATGCTCACCCAACTCCATCCAACACGTAGGAGTGCGACACCTCTGCCCATACAGCGCTTCATACGGTGCCATCTTAATACTTGTCTGGTAACTGTTGTTGTATGCGAACTCTGCCAATGGTAGAAATTCTTCCCAACTACCCCTGAAATCCAAAACACAACCCCTCAGCATGTCCTCTAAAATTTGGATTACCCTCTCTGACTGCCCATCTGACTACGGATGAAATGCCGTGCTGAAATCCAACCTTGTACCCAATGCCTTATGCAACGCTTTCAAAACCTTGATGTGAAACGAGGATCCCTATCTGAGATAATCGACACCGATACTCCATGAAGTCTCACGATTTCTGCTACATACAACTTAGCCAACCTTTGAAGTGAGTAATCAACCCGAACTGGTAAGAAATGAGCTGACTTTGTCAAATGATCAACAATCACCCAGATCAAATCCTTCTTGCTAGGTGTGAGGGGTAGCCTAGTGACGAAATCCATCGTAATCCTTTCCCACTTCCACTGCAGAATCTTTACCACTACAATGAGACCAAGATAATCGATGTTCACTTTGACTCACGACACGCCGACACTTACTTACAAATTTCATTACTTCTCGCTTCAGACCCGGCCACCAAAACTGCTCCCATAGATCTCGGTACATTTTACTACCTCTAGGATGCATAGCGTATGGGCTGCTATGAGCTTCCTGAAGAATCCTCTACCTTAATTCAACATCTCTTGGCATACAAACTTTCCCTTGGAAACATAGCACACCCTCACTGCTCAAGGTATAACCCTTCAATCTTCCGAGGGTCCACCCTAATCCCCTCAGCGACACCACATGACCCAAGAAAGTTACCTCCTTCAACCAGAACTCGCATTTACTAAACTTTGTGAATAACTTTTTTTCCCTCAAAAACTGTAAAACCACACGGAGATGCTCATCATGCACCTCCTCCGATTTTGAGTACACCAAGATGTCGTCTATAAACACCACGATGAATCGATCCAAATACGGCTGAAAAACCCGATTCATCATGTCCATGAATGCTGTTGATGCATTAGTTAACCTAAACGGCATTGCTAAGAACTCATAGTGACCATAACGAGTGCGAAACGCCATTTTATGGATATCGACCTCTTTTACCTTAAGCTGATGGTACCCCAACCTCAAATCAATCTTAGAGAAAATCGACGCCCCCTTCAGCTGATCGAACAGATCATCTATCCTAGCAACGGATACTTATTCTTAATTGTCAACTTATTCAGCTGACGGTAATCTATACACATCCGCATTGTTTCGTCTTTCTTTTTAACAAAAAGTACAGGCGCTCCCCAAGGTGATACACTCGGCCGGATAAAACCTCAATCCAACAACTCCTGAATCTGCGCCTTCAGCTCCACTAACTCCTTCAGTGCCATCCTATGCGGGGCAATAGACACTGGTGCGGTTCTTGGTAACAGGTCTATACCAAACTCAACTTCGCGATCTGGAGGCAAACCTGGAGCTCCTCTAGAAACACATCAGTGAAAGCCTTTACTGTTCGAACACTCCCCATAGTTGACTCTTTGACCTCCAATGCACAAACATGAACTATGAATGCCTCACATCCTTTCTCGCCATTTTTTTGGCCTTCAGAGCAGATACCACATTGGATAGGTAATTTCTTCTATCACCTATCATCACCACCTCTTCACCCTCAACATACCTCAACACCATACGCTTAGCTGCACAGTCCAAACTTGCTTGATACTTTACTAGCCAGTCTATCCCTAGGATCAAATCGAACTCCCCGAAAGGCAGTTCCATCAAATCAGCCAGAAACACTACCCCTTGGAGTTCTAGGGGTACATCCCTATACAATTTGTTTACTTCTATAGAGTGACCTAGAGGACTAATTATAGTCATCTCCCTAGAAGAAATCTCATGGACTAAGTTTAGAGTTCCCACTATACTACTAGCAACATACGAGTGCGTCGATCCAACATCTATCAAAGTAGTATAAGGCAATCCAAAAATTAAGAATGTACCGGTTATGACGTCCGGTGCGTTGCCCTCCTCTCGACACCTCGCATCATAGACCAACCTAGGCTGTCTTGCATCAGCATTCTCGGCACCTCTGGCCGGTGCTCTATAACCTCGACCAGAACCATTACCTCCCCTGGCCGGACCGCGACCCCTCTGTGGTTGCTGGCCATCCCTCCTGAATTGTGTACGTCATTGACCCTCAGACTGGATCCTAGCTAACCTCTGCGGACAATCCCTTACCTGGTGCCCCATTGACCCACACTCGAAGCACTCTCTATTTCCTGTCCAACACTCTCCCGAATGAGACTTCCTACACCGAGCACACCGTGGCGGCCACTGGGTAGTAGTAGTAGGATTTGCCGCTTGACTCGCCCACTATATCTAGCCCTTTTTGTGAATTCTCGGCAGACCCTGATGACCCAGAACTCCTCTTAATCCAACTCTGATACTGATTCTGTCTCACCGACTGATTCACCCCTTCAGCTATCTTGGCCTTTTCCACTAAGGTAGCAAATTATCTTTCCTTTGCGGGGCAATTAACATCCACAGCTCATCTCTCAGCCCATCCTCAAATCTAACACAGCGCTCGTGTTCCGTAGCCACGATACTCCTAGCATAACGACTCAGTCGAAGGAACTCTGCCTCATAACCCGATACTGACTTATTCCTTTGAACCAGATTCAAGAACGCCTTCCGTTGCGCATCTATATAACCGGACCCAATATACTTCCTCTGATAAGCTGCCTTAAAGAAATCCCAAGTGATGTCATCAGCTTCGCACCATCCCGGACCGTGAGCCACCACTGATAAGATTCATCCTAGAGAAGAGATACTATCCCTTTCAACTTTTCCTCCGCCGTAAAATCCAAATCATCCATTATACGTTCAGTTGCCTCAAGCCAATACTCAGCTGTATTAGGGGCCACACCAGAAACACTCCGGAACACCTCTGCTCTATTGGCTCGGAGTCGTTCGAGACCTGATTTTTGAGCCCGCACCTCTACCACTCATTACTCTCTTCAAAACCCGCAAGATTGCTGCGACACCACATCATCACCACCGTCGATCCACGAACTCGGCACCCACAAATGCCGGCGGTGGTACCTCATTCTCCGACCCATGACGGACCACGCTTGGTTCCGACATACTCATCCTACCCCTACCACGTCCACGCGTATTACGACTTCGTCCTCGAGTGTTCATGTCTACTATTCCCAAATTAATTTGATTTAAAAATTTTATGCATTAACTTTCTTTCACTGTTATTACAGCACAATTTTATGAATAACTTAGAGTTGTTCTCGTAAGTTCATACAATCCTATGGGCTTCAGTCTTTAAAGTGGATTCCTATTACTAGCATCCATAACACAACATTTTAAACCATGCAATCAACAGTTTGGGGACTTACCATTGCGGATAGGTGCCGGAGACTCAAGTGCCATGCTTTCCAAAACATGCATTTTCCTTCAAAGTTATTTCGCAAACCCTTTATTGAAAAGTTTTGGGGTTCGGGCCCACGATCGAGCTATTGAACTAGGCTCGATACGAAAATTGTAACACCCCAAACCCGGTCAATACACTACAACCGAATTCGGCATGTCACTGAGAAAGCCTGTTTTTGATAAAACCAGTTGTCGACTTAAGTTGACAAAAACATTTTGTTTTATTGGAAATTGAAGTTGGTTTGAATCAAAAGCTTAAACCGTTTCAAATTTTCTCTTTAAAGAGAATCGAGTTACCTTGTTGATATTACAAGTTCGTCTTTTACCCGATGGTAAAGTTTTAGAAAATCCCGAGAACCCATTAAGGTCTGTGAAAACATTCATTTTATTGACTCTTTTCCATTTTAGACGTGCTTTAATGTTTAACGCGAATTCAAAGGTTGTCAACGAAATAAATAATCCCGAAATAAAAATTTAGATGGCCTTATTACAACCAAAACCAAATTAAATGAAAATCTAAACCCAAAATAATAACTTAAAACAAAACCCAAAATATCGTGCATGGCCAACTTGAGTCCGTCCCGGCTCCACATTTGCGATCTAAGAATCATCTGCAAAATGCAAAAGGGAGAGGTGAGTCACCGAGACTCAGTGTATAAATCCCTATCCCACAGATATAATCCCTTACACAGTTTCATAAGTAATCAAGTATGCCATGCAACCCAACCTTAACCATCCAAACTCCTGTGTCTACCCCATGTGTTCAAAACCACTGGTGGTCAAAACCACTAGTGACCGAGGTTACAAATAATATATGTGTGGTCAAAACCACTGGTGACAATCCCGTATCGATATGTGGGGCCAACCCACTGTGGTACCAAACCATTGGGACGAGTCACAAAGATAGATATATGTGGTACCAAACCACTGGTGGTCAAAACCACTGAGACTTAGTCACAATAAAAATAAGCGGGGCCAACCCACTGTGTGGTCAAAACCACTGGTGACAGTCTGTAATCATACTTTTCCCCTCCTTTCATCACCCATTTTTATGAACATGCTTTTCATGGCAAAATAATCATGCTTAATATTCAGAAATAACATAACCTGGCATATGCAACCTTAACCGAGGTATTTAACGTTAACCAAATCAGAATGGACTTACCCGAAGTCCTCACTTATACCCATAAGGGTAACACATTGATTTCCATAGTTATTCTGGCTTTTGTTAAATCATAAAATAATATCAAATTAACTTACGAAGTGTGTAGGAGTTACACACCTGATTACTTGTAAGATTATGCTTTCTACGTCAACACTGTCATTAACCGACACTCATCTGCTACGCCATGCTTTGCTTTCAGATGTTACCCACACCTGTGTGTGTCGCAACAAATACATAGCCCTCTTCTTGAACTTAGGGGCTGGGGTCTCAGATCTAACCCTTCCTAACGCTTGGTTATCCTTTGAATCCATGAATACCTTAATCACTAACCGAATCAAAGTAACAAAATCCAAACTAAAAGATTAACCCAACACTTAAAGTGAACACCCTTACCTAGATCGATAATCCCCGAAATGTTAGATTGATCCACAAGTCAAGCGAATCATGAGTATCTCTACTAAAAAGTGACACCCCTTCACCACCTACATTCGGTATCACATGAGGCCAAATAGCCATTCGACTTTGGCATGAAAACAATCCCAAAATGTTAGATTGATCCACAAGTCCTTCACACCCCTTCACCACCTACATTCGGCCAAGCCCTCACATGAGGCCAAATAGCCATTCGACTTTGGCATGAAAACCCAAAGAGATAACATAAAATAGAAATAATCGCTACTAACCTTACACCCAAGAGAATTCGGCACTAGAACAGAGAAAGAGGAAATTCGGTAAAGTAGCCACCACCAAGAATATTCGGCTCCTAAGATTAAAGAGTGAAAAGAAAGAATCAACCATCAGATAATAAGAAAGTGATAAGATGAGAAAGAAAGAGATTTTGCAAAGAAGAAACGGCAGAGATCTTACCAATCATACAATGATTCGGCCACAGTATTGAAGGAGAAGAGAAAAGAGTAACAAAAGTTTCGACAAAATAAGAAAGAAAATAAGATGGAGAGGAGAATGAAAGATAGAGTGTCGGTTCTCAAAGAAATGGCAAGAAAATGAGTTGCAAATGATGGGTAGGAAGCAAAGTAGATTCGGCTAAACACAAAAGAAGCCAAAAGAAGAAACTAAAGAAATGAGAAGAGATGTAGGAGGGACTTCAGTTTTGGTACAAAATAAAGAAAAGAAAGTAGGAGAGATTCAGCTTTGGCTTTTTGAGAGGAGAAGAAAAGAAATAGCAATTGTAAAATGCATTAGGGAAGTAGCTCAATTCAGCACCAAAGAAAATAAAAGAAAAAGATTTCTAAGTGCTCCCCCACTAGCCGTAATGTCACTTGAGAACCAACACCCCAAGTTCAAATGTGCAAATTCAGCCCCCCCAAGCTCCCCAAACCAATTCTCTCTTCTCCCATAGAGTTTGACATACGACCAACTCTAAGCTCAAGCGTCCATCCCCCTTTTTCCTCCACGAAATTCTCCTGGCCACACATTCAAACTCGTTTGAATGTTTCAAACTCGTTTGAATGTTTCAAACTCCTCAGAATTCTCTCTTCCACTAACTTGAATTTGTTGACTCCTTCAACACCTATCCATCAGAGTCCATCCTGAGCACATCTCCTTCCTTGTCTAGGCATCAAAAAGAATAAGCAGAAAAGATTATCTTCATAGCTCGAACTAAGGCTTTCCCACTCTCCTAAGGCGTCACTTCCTTGAGCACTAAGTGCCGCCTCCTTGCCACTTTACCAAGGCCTCTCTTGCGACACAACCTACCACCAATTACCCTTAACAACTAGCTCAAACAACTCCCCTCTTCTATAAGCCCAAAACGCAACTTTCAAGGAAACTCAAACCTATCCTTGGCTCATGCCTAGACCCTAAAATAGCCCAAACTAACATGACAACTAAACTAACTACATGCAATAGATAAAATGCAGAGACCCTGATTTAAGGATGTTACACTATCTTCTTACAAATTTGTGTAGGGCTTTTATAGTCCTCGAAATGAAAATAAAAATGGAAATAATAATTCTGCCTCTGTTTTGCCAAATTTTGCTACTTGTTCCTTCTTTTTTTTGCAGGTGAAAGGCACGAATTTGGCGATGGGGGTGACATGCGCGCTGATGGCGGCGTGGACAAGGGCTGATGGGGTGATCGAAGGTCAGACGAGGATTGCAGCGCGACGATCAAGGGAGTGCATGAGGCTCGCGGTGCGACTGTTGGCCTGTTGTCTCTTGCAAGCGGCGCCTAGGGTAGGGTTTCCAGAAACCCTAGGCTTGTGCTGAGGCTGTTTACTTCTTGAGTCTTTTGGGCCATGTGTTATTTGGTCTGAGTAGGGTATTTTGGTTTAAGTCCGGTGGGTAGTGGGTATGGGTCATTGTTTAGTTTTGGGTCTGTAAGTGGGCTAGTGTTTGAAATTTGTAACTGGGCTACATGTTTTAGCCTTGTAATTGGACTATTAAAGGACATTTATTATTTTTTGGTTTTTTATTTTGGTTTATTTCTAAACCGGGCAAAATGGGCTATTACAGAGATCGTTGCAACTAGGTCCAGCTAGCTTATACCTTCGCTTTTGATTGTGTTAAAAATTTTGGAAGTTTCCATTGATGAATATTGAATGTTTTTGATGAATACCATGTATTAGGAGCTTTGAGTATGTTATTTGATGAATTTGTAAAGTGATTTTTGTTTGATTTTGATTTTAGGATTAAATGGTGAAAATGTCAAAATGATAGTGAATTTGATATTTATTAGGGGCTGTTGGAGGGCCTAGTATATTTGAATAAAATATTTCCTTGAAAAAACCGATTAATTTGATGAATTTCGAGTTAAGGGGCTAAATTACAAAAATTGTAAAAGTTTGGGGTAGTTTTGTAAATTTGAAAAATGATATTATTTGTAAAATGGATTTGAAATGAAATATATGCTAATAATTGAATAATTTTACATTATAGATCAAGAGTTCGTAGATATTCGATGAAAAGTAAAAATAGCAAAATAGTCCCTAAACTTACGTAATTTCTACGATTCAGTCCAGGTAAGTTCGTTATATGGTTAACATTAATTATTCTGAATATTTCATGCGTTTCATTATTGGTTAAATCATGAATTTCACTTAGTTATGTTTAAGGAAATAGAAATGTAATGTTATTTGGGCTAAGTGCCTAACAGGCTTTGTGCTGGTGATATTCGGGCTGTGTGCCTAGTAGTCTTTGTGCCAGTGATATTCGGGCTGTGTGCCTAGCAGGCTGTGTGCCGGTGATATTCAGGCTATGTCCCTAGTAGGATTTGTGCTGGTGTATTGAAAATTTACATCAATTTGATCGCTTTTGGATTAATTAATAAAAGAAGCTAATACTGAACTTACTAAGCCTATTGGTGCTTATTAGTTTGATTTATTCTTGTAGGACCTTTGGAATTATTGCATTGATTGGATTGACTCGAAATCTCACACACTATCATCAACATATTGGTAATCATTTTGGTTCTTGCTAGTTGGTTTAAGTGGCATGTATTAGGAAGAGTCTTTAGTACTTAGATATTTTGTATGGATGTAAATATTGAAAGTTGTTATGTTATGCTTGATGCTAGTAAAAGATAGTTGAACTTGTGTGGATAATTAGGTAAACCTTTTGGAACATATATAAGTAGAAAATGTATAAATCTTTTGGTGCCAAATGATTATTCTTGAATACTTCATGTATGTTATATGAATTAGCTTTGTTTATAATAAGTTATGCTGTTTAATTTTGATAAATGTTTGGCATGTTTAGACGAATTCTTGGTTGCTTGAAATTGAGGTGCGTTGTGGGCATATTTTTTGGATGAATTGATTTTGTACATTGAATGGATTATTTCATGAATGAATTGGTTTATTTTGAGGTCTATTATGTGGGAACAAAATGACTTTAGGTACATATTGGAGTTGGAGATGGAAATGGCTTAAGTTTGGCCAATTTCATGTCCACATGGCCTGAGACACGGATATGTGTCTCGGTCGTGTGTCATGCGACACGGTCGTGTGTCCTCTGTAGGCTTTTAAGGCATCCAAGTTAGGCAGTTACATGGCCTGGCACAAGGGAATGTGGCTTGGCTGTGTGACCCAAGTCAGAGAGTTATACGGGCAAAAACATAAGCTGGGACACGGCCGTGTGTCCCTACTTCGAATATCCACATGGCCTAAGACACGGGCGTGTTTCTCAACCGTGTGAGTCACATGGCCTGGCCACACGGTCATGTGACACCTGCGGTGTGAAAAATTTTATATTTTTCCTTAAGGTTCCAAATGTTTCCGGATTAGTCCCGAATTGATTCTAATGTATTTCTTGGGCCTTGAGGACTCGAATAAGGGACAACGTGTTTTAATGAAATTGCTATGAATTATAAAATGTTTGGAATTGAATGTTTTTAGTTAGGATTCTACAGTAACACTTCGTAACCCTATTCTAGCGACGGATATGGGTTAGGGGTGTTACATATTTACTATTATTATGTTTAAAGATTCTAAATTATTGCTTGATTGTTTCCATTTTATACCTCATGTTGTGACCCTATAGGAATGAGGAGATGGATGATTTGCTATTAACTTTGTCTAGTATTAGACAATTAGACTTTCATCGATTTTATTCTACAGTCTGTTTAATCATATAAGACAGCTTTATACTTCTTCTTTTTTCTGAATGCACTTTGTTCTTGCCTATGCCCTATCCTTATTGCTAATGATAGAGATAGAGCTTTAAAACAGTATGCCACGCCTGTATTTCATGATCTTAATCTGGGTATTAGGAGTGTAACATCCCAAAGTTAGGCCTAGTAGGATTGGGCCTATTGGGCCTTAGGCGTAGGAGCGCTTAAAATTTTTGGGAATAAGAGAACGACATTAGTGCAAGTTGGATCTATTAGGTGAGTGATTTTAGAAGGTTAGGGGGCTTTTATGAAGTCTCGAGTTTAAAGTTTGGCTTTAGAGAAATTTTGGTTTTAGGTGAAAAAAACCCCGAGAGTTAGTAGGTAGGCTTTAAGAATAAAATGTGGAGAAAATGACACAAGTGGAGTATATGGTGTAGTGGCAAAGTGATGCCACATAAGAGACAATGGGGTGATGCCACAAGGAAGGAAGGAGGTCCAAGGTTCAAGTCTTGGCGCTTGCAATTCTTTTGTTTTATTTTTTAAATGAGCTTAGACTTTGGCCATAGGCTTTATATTTAGTTGCGTATGATTTTAGACATAAGAGGAGCTTGTGGCTTGGTGAGAAGCTAGCTATATATAGAGCTACCTAGGAGGATAATACTTGAGTCGTACGAGGTGACAGTGGACCTTCTGTTGGGTCGTTAATACCCTAGTTTGCAAAATTACTAAAATACCCTTGGTTTGTAAAATTACCAAAATACCCCCGGTTTGTAAAATTACCAAAATACCCCTGGTTTGTAAAATTATCAAATACCCCTGGTTTACAAAATTACCAAAATATCCCTAGCTTGTAAAATTACCGAAATACCCTTAGCTTGCAAAATTACCAAAATACCATTGGTTTGTAAAATTACTGAAATAGCCCCGATTTGCAAAATTACCAAAATACCCCTGGTTCATAAAATTACCGAAATAACCTCAGTTTGTAAAATTACCGAAATACCTCCAGTTTGTAAAATTACCGTTTTACCCCTAAACAATAAAATGACCGTTGTAGCCTCGTGGTAGTACTAGCGTTATACATGCTAATTGTATGATTGATTATGTTTGAGATGCATTGCATGCATGGATTGGTTATGATTAAAATTACCGAACTACCCCTGTAGGGTGGAATTATTGAAATACCCTTATAGGGTAAAATGAGTGATTTGCCCTTGTAGGTAAATGATCAACTTGTGCAATGAGTTGTCTAATTTGACTGTGGTTGTATGACTAATATGATTTTATTACATGTTTAAATAATTGTTACTGAGCATGTCCATTTTACATACACGTGTAATGATTGAGCATGACATACACGACATATTGCATGGGGTTGATATTATTAATAAAGAGGAAGTGCTAATAGGATTGCATGGTCACTTGATGACTATGGATCCACCGAGGCTTTTTAGCCATCGAGCAATTATGCTGCATCGTTAAGGTAATGCCGCAACCGGTGTTACATAAGGAGTGTTCGAATGGATGGGTCGATTAAATCCCCACAAGAGTTAACGGTTGGACAGGAGATGGAGTGTTCGGCTGGTATGGGCATTATTGCATTGCATATATGGATTATACTATTGAGATGGCCTTAGGCCCAGATTTATATATATGATATGTGACATATATGGGTTAAGGCCCAACTGAGGCTATTTTGGGCTAAGGCCCAATTGCCACCGTTACTGTAATGGGCTTTAGCCCGTATTGTTGTGATGCATGTTCTTGCCGAAGAGGGTTGTGCACACTGAATTTTCATAAACTCACCCCCTCTTTTTATTAAATGTTTCGGGTGACTCCTAGCGATTGAGGATTGGGAGCCGTGGAGGACTCGGGGGTGGCTATACATCGGAGATACTACTCGTGAACTTTAATAATTTTGATTTTTACCTTATTTTAAAATTATCTATTTTGGGTTAATATTTTGAAATAAAGCCATTGGTTTATTTTTTCTAAGTTTTCATTTATAACTGTTAAACTTATAAATACAGGGTTTTATTAAAACATTAGCAATCTTTTTCTAAAATATCATGTTTACGCAACGATGCAAGTTCAACTTTCATAGCGAAATAATTTTTCAAAATAATAATAACTTTTAAACGGTCAATTAGCAAATCGTGTTTTTCTCAAACAAACAACGAACTCGGAGTTTAAAAATTCGATAAAACTTTTCTAAACAATTACTAAGCTTTTCAACTTCCTCCAATGTGACACGCCATATTTGGGCCTAACTTCTAGGCCGGGTTTGGGGTGTTACAAGGAGACTCAAACTTGAGGTACAACAGTTCGGGCTGAAGCCAGTCATGTTCCAAATGCTTTAGACAGTGGGCCAATTCAGTAGAATACCTACCGGAGATCCTCACCTACACTTAAGACTGTTTATAGAGGTGAGCGAGTCTTTCAAGTTAGCTGGAGTCCCTAAAGATACATTACGGTTGATGCTATTCCCATATTCACTAAGGGACAGAGCTCGAGCTTGGTTGAACTCATTGCCACCAAACTCAATTTCTACATGGCAAGAGTTAGCAGAAAGATTCCTTATGAAGTATTTCTCGCCTAGCAAGAATGCTAAGTTGAGGAACGAGATCACTGCTTTCCAAAAAATGGATGATGAGTCCTTGTATGAGGCATGGGAAAGGTACAAAGAATTATTACGGAAGTGCCCTCATCACGAAATCCCACATTGCATCCAACTTGAGACAATTTATAATGGTCCCAATGCTCACACGAGGATGGTAGTGGATGCTTCTGCTAATGGTGCTCTCCTTTCTAAGTCCTATAATGAGGCTTATGAAATCATTGAGAGGATTGCCAGCAACAATTATCAATGGCCAACCAATCGAGCAGTGTTAGGAAGACAAGTCACTGGAATACATGAAGTAGACGCTCTCACCTCACTCACATCTCAGGTATCCTCAACATCATCAATGCTTAAAAATTTTACCACTAATGGGTGTAATAGTTTTGCAGCACAGCCAACAAATCAATTTGAAAATGTAGCTTGTGTTTATTGTAACAACCCGATTTTAGGGCTAGTCATAACAGTGGTTTCGAAACCACTAATTTAAGGTCAGAGAAAATTATTTTAATATTAGTCTATGCATTATAGCATGATTATATGAGTGCATGAAAATTTTGGTGGATTAATTTTGGTGATTGTATGCTTAATTGTGAAAAAGGACTAAATCGCATAAAGTGTAAAAGTTTTATTTTACTAGCTAGAGGCATCAAATAGCTATAGAACTTTAAATTGGAGGTCCTTAATGTGCAATTAGACCCTTAAGGGAAAGTTTTCCTACCATGGGGACCAAGAAGAGACATGGTTAATGGTTAGGTGAGGTTTTGGTGACTTAACTGATAAATAAAATAAAATAAAGAAAGGCTATCATTTTTTTTTTTATCTTTTTTTCTTCTTACACTGAAAATATCAGCAAGCTTAAGAGTTTGGAAGCTTAAAATTTTGAACAACTTCTCATCCTTGCAAGTAAGTCATCTTGATGGTTATTTTCGGTGATTTTTGTGTTTTTTGGAACCCTTGTAGCTTAAGCTAGCTAATGAGGGGACTATTTTGCAAAATGGTTGAGAGTCTAGGGTTTTTTCATGTGAATATTTATGTTGATTTCTGAAATTTTTGGAAAAAATGAATCTTGGGTGTTAAATGCACAACTTTTGTGAAAGGTGTTTCCATGAAAACACCTAAAAGGACCTTTTTGTAAAGGTTATAAAATAGGTGGTAAATGTGTGAAATAATTAGAATTGTGAGTAGGGAATATGAATCGGCTAGGTTTGGGTGTGTGAAAAATGAACAAATTTCATTTTATGAGCCTAGGGGTAAAACGATAATTTTCTAAAATAAAAATTTTGGAGAGATTTGAATAATGTGGTTATTTAATGAACTAAATATGTCATTATAGATTAAAAAGAACGTGGGATCAACCTTGACCGAGGAAAAGGCAAGGTTTCAGACTAAATTGCAAATCGACATATTTTGTATCGAGGTAAGTTTATATGTAAATGATACATCCTTTGTACCTATGTTTTTACGTATTAATGCATTGTGTGAAATACAAATGAATATTATGGATATTTATTAAATTGATAAAATGTGAGGAAATCCTCGAATAAACCTTCGGAATAAGAAAATGATATGGATAAAATCCATGAATAAGTAATTTATGGTAGGCTGTGTGCGATACAACTGTAATTAACATTTTGGTGGGCTGTGTGCGATACCACCGTAATTAAAATTTTGGTGGGATGTGTGCAATACCACGTTGTTATTAATATTGGTGGGCTGTGTGCGATACTACCTTGTTATTGATTAATGGTGGGCTATGTGCGAAACCACTGGGTATCTTGTATTATTCTGAAGAGTTTATTGAGAAACTTGTTTAAGTGAAATTACATGTAGCTTTGTGGTGATAAGTGCAGGGTATAAGTGCAAGTAAAAGTAAAAGTGAGCAATGTTTTATGATATGTGTTTGGGATGTGGTAAGGTTTGAAATGAGTAAGCATGATTATGAGGATCTGATTGTTTTTACTTAGTATGTAATGTTCTTGATTGATAAGTATGTGGTATAATGCTTATTGTTTACATATAGACTTACTAAGCTTAAAGCTTATTCTCTTCTCTTTTCCCTTGTTTTATACTATCAAAGAGCCAGCTCGGGATACGGAGATAGTCGAAGGATCACCCACACTATCCACAAATTTTGGTATAGTTAGATTTAGCATTTTGAGTATGGCATGTGTAACATCTCGATATAAGGGCATAGTCAGAATAGTGGTGCAAGACCACAAATCCAACGTATATGTTTGAGTTTTTGAGGTTTATGCCATGTTTGCATGTTAGTGTGAAAGTTTCATGAATCAATTTTATCAAAGTGTGATTGAATTGTCCAAAAGGACTAAATTGCAAAAGTTGCAAAATGTGGTATTCTAGAAGTTATTTATATGAAATAGCTTTAGAATATCAATTAGAGGTCCTTAAATAGTAATTTTCCCAAATTCTAATTTTTGGACAAAATTGGGTATGAATGGGTTAAAATTTGAAAGCTGGACAAAAGGGCATTTTGGTCATTTGTCAATTAAATGATTAAAATGGGAAAAAGATGATAGAATTTTCATTCATCTTCTTCCCCATGGCTGCCAAAAATTTGAGAGAAGCCATTGTTAGCACTCTTCAAATTTTCAAGCTAGCTAGTAAGTGTATTCTAGCTCCGTTTTTGATATTCTTCGTATTTTTCAAGTCCTAGTAGCATGAGTAAGTTATTTTTAGCTATATGTTAAGCTAAGATGGATGTTAAAAAAAAATATACCCATGTATGACATGCATGTATTTTGATGTTTTATGGAAGAATATGAAAGCTTGATGTAGTAGAAACATCTTTTGCTAAGAGAATTCCATGAAAAATGCATTTAGGGACTAGTTTGTGAAAGTTTTGAGATTGATCATACATGTGGGATATAGTAAGAATTGATGATTGCTTTAGTTGAGTAAATGATTCAGCTATGCATGAAAGGCTAGAAAGTTGAATGAAAATCACTTTACGAGCCTTGGGCCAAATGTGTAAATATGAGAAAGTTTAGAGGCAAAATGGTAATTTTGCTAAAGTATGAGATAATAGTCAATTTAGTCAATGTGTGTATTGAATGAGTTGATTTATCATTATAGATCAAGAAAGATGAAACCCAGGTCGAAACCGAGGCAAGAGCAAGGTGGTGGACTAAATTGCACATCTTTATACTTTTTGAGTACCGAGGTAAGTTTATGCGTAATCAATGCGTTGTACTTATACATTCTTAATGCTAGCTAGTGTGTAGCATGAATGAAAATGAATGAGAATGATTGAGAACCTATGTGGTTCAAATGGAATGAATGTTGTAGATATCATAAATGAATGAGTAAGTAGATATGTGGATGAGTAGTGATAATATTTGATGGTGGGCTAAGTGTGATACCACCTTAATACTTAACAACTATGGGCAGTGTACGATACCATAGTTAAGTATATTATTTAGTGGGCTATGTGCGAAACCACTATGAGTACCTCTTGGTAGGTTATGTGCGATACTACCTTATTACCTGATTGTGGTGGGCTGAGTGCAAAACCACCGAGTAATTTAGCTGTGTGGATGTGTTAGTGTGATAAATGATGTGTCATATTTTCTAGTAAATGTGGTATTGAGTGCAAGGGTGCATGTCAATGATTATGAGTATGTGACTCATAATGTTTTGGAAATGTGGTAAGGGACAGAAAGAGTAAGCATAATTGTGGATGTGAATTTATTTGGTAGCATAATGCTAATTGTTGTTTATTTTATACTAGAATGCTTAAATTGTTTATGTGTAAACGTACTAAGCTCAAGGCTTACTCTTTTTCTTTCCCTTGTCTTATAGAGAAAGAGGGTTGAATCGAAATATGGGGATTAATCGAAAGATCGCCCACACTATCAGCTCACTCCAGTACATTAGACTAAATGTTTTGTATATGGCATGTATAGGGGCTAGACAAGTTAGTGAATTTTGTTGTAAATGGCTAAGATGTGTTAGCCTATAGATGAATAATCTATTTTGTATAATGCCATAGTTGTTGGCTGCTTTATTGTATGAAAAAAATGTAGTTATCCATGTAAGATTGTGTTTGAATTTGAGTTGATTATGGATGTTTTGTTTGAGTATATGTTGTAAAAACTTGAGGAGTGAAAAGAACTTGGCAAATAGCTTTGTTCTTATCCATGTGGTTAGACACAAGGGCATGTGTGAACACGGCCAACCCACGGGTGTGTGCCTTGGCCGTGTCTCTTTGATAGATTCGAGTAGTATAGGCCACGGGCTAGCCACACGGGCTTGTGTCTAGACTTCAGGCCGTGTGGTGTAGTCAGTGTTCACCACGGGTGGTGAGCACAGGCGTGTTCCCTAGCGATGGGGCATTGGCAGAATGCTTGGGCTTTCATGCACGGGTTGAGGGCATGGGCGTGTGTGACCTTACACGGGGCGTGTCTCACCTTACACCTGTGTGTAGTCTCTGTTTAGGTGGAAAATTTTTAAAATCGTAGAAGTTTTTGATAGAGTCTCGAGAGTCTTGCATGTATGAGTGGAGCCTCGTAAGTCGAGATTGAGGTTGTAGTGGTGACTTAAGAGATTAATCGATGAGCCTAAGTTGTGATCATATGGTTTTAATTCGGTAATGCCTCGGGCCCGATTCCAGATGGATTACAGGTAAGGGGTGTTACATTTAGTGGTATCAGAGCTATGATTTAGTCGGTTTTAGGACTACCTTGGTGGGTGTAAGGGTTTAGCTATACATGCCATAAGTGTATAATGATAGTGTGGTGGCTTCTGATGATTTTAAACTTATTTTATATAGTGTATAGGTCTCGATCAATCGGCTGCTAATGACGCAGCTAGTAATGTGCCGGCTCTCATGCAAGGGACCGCGCCTGTACAGAGTGAACCCGAGACTAGGGATCAAGGAGACGAGGCTCGGGAAGCCTTTCTTCAGATGATAAGTAACTTGTACTCGGAGTACATTCGAACAAACCCTAATGCTCAACCTCTTCCATCTCTTCCTGTACCTCAGCCAGTTCCAGTGGCTCCTCAAGGTATAGAAGTAGTGAGAGTGACGAAGCCCCCGGTGGATAAGATTAGGAAACACGAGGCTAAGGAGTTTAGGGCTAAGGTTGATGATGACCCTGAGAAGGCAGAGTTCTAACTAGAGAACTCAATGAGGGTGTTCGATGAACTCTCATGTACACCCAAAGAGAGCCTAAAGTGTGTCGTATCTTTACTAAGAGACTCAGCATACCATTGTTGGAAGATGTTGACGTCGGTAGTTCCGAGAGAACGGATGACGTGGGACTTCTTTCTGGAAGAGTTCCGGAAGAAGTATATAATCTAGAGATTTACCGATCGGAAAAGGAAGGAATTCCTTGAGTTGAAGCAAGGGAGAATGTCAGTAGCAGAATATGAGCGCAAGTTTGTTAGGCTTTGCAAATACGCTCAAGAATGTGTGTCAAAGGAGGCCGTTTTATGTAAAAGGTTTGAAGATGGACTGAATGAGGATATCAAACTCCTAGTTGGTATTTTGGAGTTGAAATAGTTCATAGTGTTGGTTGATAGGGCAAGTAAGGCCGAAGAACTGAGTAAGGAAAAGAGGAGAGTGGTGAATGAGGCTCGAGATACAAAAAAATGGCCGATGGAAAAATCTTACCAAGCTCAATAGAATAGATCCAAGGAGGCGAATTCTCGAACCACTACATCAGTTGGATATTCACCTCGAGATCAAGGCAACACTCGTTCGGGTTCAAGAGTCCAAGCCACCTCAATGGAAAGTGTAGGCAATCCAAAGAACAAATCGGAGTGTCCAAGTTGTGGTAGATATCACACTAGAAAGTGTTGGGGTAACAGTTAAAACTGTTATAAGTGTGGTTCCCTTGACCATTTTATCTAAAATTGCCCTGAGAGGGATGACAAGGAAGAGAAGCAAGAGATAAGACCTAGCAATGTACCTTAGAAAGGGTAGACCACCAAAGAACCCGAGAGGGGGGACTAGTGGCAGAGGTGCGTCACGAGATTTTACTGTGAGACCGGAGGGTCAAGCACCTGCTAGGACGTATGCCATTCGGGCTCATGAAGAGGCATCCTCCCCAGATGTGATAACGGGTACTTTTTCTCTTTATGACACCTTTGTTATTGCTTTAATTGACCCATGGTCTACCCATTCCTATATTTGCATGTGATTGGCATCTAGTTTGAGTATAACCGTTGAGTCTACGGACATTGTGGTTAAGGTTTCAAACCCGTTAGGTAAGCATGTGTTTGTGGACAAGGTGTGTAAGAACTGTCCTTTGATGGTTAAGAGTCATTATTTTCCTGCAAACCTGATGTTGTTTTTTGATGAGTTTGATTTAATCCTTGGCATGGATTGGTTGACTACACATAGTGTCTTTGTGAATTGTGGTAGT
This sequence comes from Gossypium rotundifolium, assembly GCA_025506655.1. Classification (NCBI taxonomy): domain Eukaryota; kingdom Viridiplantae; phylum Streptophyta; class Magnoliopsida; order Malvales; family Malvaceae; genus Gossypium; species Gossypium rotundifolium. The sequence continues at coordinate 67,326,870 of CP106731.1, read as the reverse complement.
AAGTTTATCGAGCTGAAATGTGAGGGTGGAGATGTTGTTCGGGTTGAATCAGGTGGATCGGATAGTCTACCAGTGATGATTTCTTCCTTAATGGACGAGAAATGCTTGAGAAAGGGATGTGAGTCCTATCTCGCGTTTTTATTGAATACTCAAGAGTCTGAGGTGAAAATTGAGTCAGTGCCGGTGGTATGTGAATATCCGAATGTATTTTTGAAAGAGTTACCTGGATTACCTCCTGTGAAAGAGGTCGAGTTTGGGATTGGGTTAATTCTGGGAACGGCATCTATTTCAATTGCTACGTATGGGATGGAACCTGTAGAGTTGAAAGAACTGAAGGTTCAGTTGCAAGAGTTGAAAGATAAAGGTTTTGTGATACCGAGCTACTCACCGCAGGGTGCTCCGGTATTATTTGTGAAAAAGAAAGATGGGTCGATGAGATTGTGCATAGACTACAAACAACTCAACAAAGTGACAGTGAAGAATGAGTATCCTTTACCAATGATTGATGATCTTTTTGATCAACTGAAGGGAGCTTCAGTGTTCTCCAAGATAGGTTTGAGGTCTGGTTATTATCAGTTGAGAGTGAAAGAGCAAGATGTGTTGAAAAATACATTTCAAACAAGGTATGGCCATTACAAGTTTCTGGTCATGCCATTTGGTTTAACGAATGCACTTGCGATTTTCGTGGATCTGATGAATCGTGTCTTCAGACCGTATGTGGACAAGTTTGTGCTTGTCTTCATTGACGACATATTGATCTATTCTAGGGATGAGAACGATCATGAAGAACATCTGAGAATTGTCTTGCAAACTTTAAGAGATAAGCAGTTGCATGCTAAGTTTAGCAAGAGTGAGTTTTGGCTCCGAGAGGTTCGATTCCTAAGATACATTGTGTCGGTGATGGTATCCGAGTTGATCCAAGTAAGATATAGGCTATTGTGGATTGGAAATAACTGAGGAACGTATCAGAAGTTAGAAGCTTTCTAGGTTTAGGAGGATATTACAGACATTTCATAAAGGGATTTTCTGTAATTGCTACCCCGATGACGAAACTGTTACATAAAGATGTAAAGTTTGATTGGTCTGAGATATGTCAACAAAGTTTCAAGAGGTTGAAAACATTGTTGACTAAGGCACCGATTTTTGTTCAACCAGAATCGGGAAAGGAGTTCATGGTTTATAGTGATGCATCGTTTAATGGTCTCGGATACATGTTGATGTAAGAGGGTAACATAGTCGCTTACGCCTCTAGACAGTTTAAATCGCACGAGAAAAAATATTCGACTCACGATTTGGAGTTGGCTGCAATTGTTTTCGCGTTAAAGATTTGGCGACATTACTTGTATGGGGAAAAGTGTCGAATCTTTATGGATGACAAGAGTTTGAAGTATTTGATGGATCAGAAGGATCTGAATTTGTGACAGAGGTGGTGGCTTGAATTGTTGAAAAACTATGAGTTAGTCATTAGTTATCATCTAGGAAAAGCTAATGTGGTTGCGAATGCCTTGAGTAGGAAATCCTTGTGTGCTCTAAGAGTTATGAACACGAGCTTAGCATTGTCTGATGATGGTGCTATTTTAGCAGAGTTGAGAGCTAAGCCACTATTTTTTCAATAGATAAGTAAGGCTCAAAGAAATGACAGTGAGATGCAAGCTAAGAGAGCTAAGTGTAGATCGAAAAGTGATTCTGATTTCCGAATGGGTCCGTATGATTGTTTGATGTACCATGATAGAATTTATGTACCAAGAGATGAAGAGTTAATCCGAAAAGTTTTGTATGAGGTGTATAGTGGTTATTTGTCAGTACACTCGGGCAGTACAAAAATGTACAATGATTTGAAAAAGTTTTATTGGTGGCCGGGTATGAAAAGAGACATTTTAGAGTTTGTGGCAAAATGTCTGATTTGTCAATAGGTGAAAGCTGAGCATCAAGTGCCTTCGGGATTGCTTCAGCTAGTGATGGTTCCCAAATGGAAATGGGATCGGGTTACCATGGATTTTGTGACGGGGTTGCCGATGACTCCAAAAAAGAAAGATGCTGTGTGGGTTGTTGTGGATAGGTTGACGAAGTTAGCTCACTTTATTCTAGTACATGTTGATTATTCACTGGATAAGTTAGTTGAATTGTATGTTATAGAGATAGTGAGATTGCATGGTGTGCCTATGTCTATAATATCGAATAGAAATCTGAGGTTTACTTCGAGGTTTTGGAAGAAGTTGGAAGAAGCTATAGGTACGAGGTTAAATTTCACTAGTGCGTTCCATCCGCAAACTGATGGTCAGTCAGAAAGAGTGATTCAAGTTCTTGAAGATATGCTTCGATGCTGTGTGTTAGAATTCGAAGGTATTTGGGAGAAATATCTACATTTGGTCGAATTTGCTTACAACAACAGTTATCAGTCGAGTATACGGATGGTTCCGTATGAGGCATTGTATGGTCGTAAGTGTCAAACTCCTTTGTATTGGACTGAGCTTAGTGAGAAGCGAATCCTTGGGGTCGACCTAGTGAAAAGAATTGAAGAGAAAGTGAAAGTGATTCGTGATGGTCTGAAAGCTACTTTGGACTGACAGAAGTCGTATGCAGATTTGAAAAGAAAAGAAATTGAGTTTAATGTGGGTGACAAAGTGTTTTTGAAAGTATCTCCATGGAAGAAGATCTTGAGATTTGGACGAAAAGGGAAATTGAGTCCAAGATTCATAGGGCCGTATGAAATTACCGATAGAATTGGACTAGTAGCTTACTGTTTGGCCTTGCTGGTAGAATTAGAAAAGATTCATAATGTGTTCCATGTGTCGATGTTACGACGATATCGCTCCGATCCTTCGCATGTGATTCCTTCAGTGGAAATTGAGATAAGACTGGATATATCTTATGAATAGAAGCCGATTATGGCTCGATAAGTGAAAAAGTTGAGGAATAAGAACATAGACCTTGTGAAAGCGTTGTGGCAAAAACACGATGTGGAAGAGGCTACGTGAGAAATGGAAGAAGCTATGAGAGAGCAATATCCAAACCTCTTTACTGGTAAAATTTTCGGGGGCGAAAATCTTTAAAGAGGGGAAAGTTGTAACATCTCGATTTAGGGCCTAGCCGGAATAGTGGTGCGAGACAAAAAATCTGAGGTATATGTATGAGTTTTTGAGGTCTACACCATGTTTGCATGTTAGTGTGAAAGTTTCATGAAGCAATTTTGTCAAATTGTGATTAAATTGTCAAAAGGACTAAATTGCAAAAGTTGCAAAATGAGGTATTCTAAAAGTTATTTGTATGAAATAGCTTTAGAATATCAATTAGAGGTCTTTAAATAGTAATTTTACCAAATTTTAATTTTTGGACAAAATTGGGCATGAATGGGTTAAAATTTGAAAGTTGGACAAAAGGGCATTTTGGTCATTTGACAATTAAATGATTAAAATGGGAAAAAGATGATAGAATTTTCATTCATCTTCTTCCATAAGGCTGCCGAAATTTTGAGAGGAGCCATTGTTAGGGCTCTTCAACTTTTCAAGCTAGCTAATAAGCGTATTTTAGCTCCGTTTTTTATATTCTTCGTATTTTTCAAGTCCTAGTAGGATGAGTAAGCTATTTTTAGCTATATGTTGAGCTAAGATGGATGTTAAAAAAATATACCCATATATGATATGCATGTATTTTGATGTTTCATGAAAGAATATGAAAGCTTGATGTAGTAGAAACATCTTTTGCTAAGAGAATTCCATGAAAAATGCATGTAGGGACTAGTTTGTGAAAGTTTTGAGATTGATCATACATGTGGGATTTAGTAAGAATTGATGATTGCTTTAGTTGAGTAAATGATTTGGCTATGCATGAAAGGCTAGAAAGTTGAATGAAAATCACTTTACGAGCTTTGGGCAAATGTGTAAATATGAGAAAGTTTAGAGGCAAAATGATAATTTTGCTAAAGTATGAGATAATGGTCAATTTAGTCAAATGTGTGTATTGAATGAATTGATTTATCATTATAGATCAAGAAATACGAAGCCCGGATCGAAACCGAGGCAAGAGCAAGGTGGTGGACTAAATTGCACATCCTTATACTTTTTGAGTACCGAGGTAAGTTTATGCGTAATCAATGCGTTCTACTTATACATTCTTAATGCTAGCTAGTGTGTAGCATGAATGAAAATGAATGAGAATGATTGAGAACCTATGTGGTTCAAATGGAATGAATGTGGTAGATATCATGAATGAATGAGTAAGTAGATATGTGGATGAGTAGTGATAATATTTGATGGTGGGCTAAGTGCGATACCACCTTAATACTTAACAACTATGGGCTGTGTGCGATACCATAGTTAAGTATATTATTTAGTGGGCTATGTGCGAAACCACTATGAGTACCTCTTGGTAGGCTATGTGCGATACTACCTTATTACCTGATTGTGGTGGGCTGAGTGCAAAACCACCGAGTAATTTAGCTGTGTGGATGTATTAGTGTGATGAATGATGTGTCGTATTTTCGAGTAAATGTGGTATTGAGTGTAAGGGTGCATGTCAATGATTATGAGTATGTGACTCATAATGTTTCGGAAAAGTGGTAAGGGATAGAAAGAGTAAGCACAATTGTGGATGTGAATTTATTTGGTAGTATAATGCTAATTGTTGTTTAGTTTATACTAGAATGATTAAATTGTTTATGTGTAAACTTACTAAGCTCAAGGCTTACTCCTTTTCTTTCCCTTGTCTTATAGAGAAAGAGGGTTGAATCGAGATACGTGGATTAATCGGAAGATCGCCCACACTATCGACTCACTCAAGACACTAGACTAAATGTTTTGTATATGGCATGTATAGAAATTTGGACAAGTTAGTGAATTTTGTTGTAAATGGCTAAGATGTGTTAGCCTATAGATGGATAATCTATTTTGTATAATGCCATAGTTGTTGGCTACTTTATTATATGAAAAAAAATGTAGTTATCCATGTAAGATTGTGTTTGAATTTGAGTTGATTATGGATGTGTTGTTTGAGTATATATTGTAAGAACTTGAGGAGTGAAAAGAACTTGGCAAATAGCTTTTTTCTTATCCATGTGGTTAGACAAATGGGCATGTGTCTAAGCCATGTATGACACATGGCCAACCCACGGGCGTGTGCCTTGGCCGTGTCTCTTTGACAGATTCGAGTAGTATAGGCCAAGGGGTAGCCACATGGGCGTGTGTCTAGACTTTAGGCCGTGTGGTGTAGTCAGTGTTCACCACGGGTGGTGAGCACGGGCGTGTGCCCTAGCCATGGGGCATTGGCAGAATGCCTAGGTTTTCATGCACGGGTTGAGGGCATGGGCGTGTGTGACCTTACACGGGCGTGTCTCACCTTACACAGGCGTGTAGTCCCTGTTTAGGTGGAAAATTTTTAAAATCGTAGAAGTTTTTGATAGAGTCTTGAGAGTCTTACGTGTATGAGTGAGGCCTCATAAGTCGAGATTGAGGTTGTAAAGGTGACTTAAGAGATTAATCGATGAGCCTAAGTGTGATCATATGGTTTTAATCCGGTAATGCCTCGGTCCTGGTTCCGGCATGGATTACGGGTAAGGGGTGTTACAGCATGTATAGGGATTGAGTCTTTGGTTGAATGTCATACTGTTTTGGCCAAATGTGTGTTGGCTTAATTGAAGATGAATTCTTTTGTACAAGGCCATAGTTGATGGCTCTTTCTTATTAATCTATGAAATGATGATGTTATTCATGAATGTGCAAGTTGCATGATTGATTAATTGGTGTATTCATGCATAAGTGAGTTAATTGCTTGATGTGGTTTATGTGGTACAAGTAAGGATGGCAGAAAGGGCTTGGTAAATAGCCTTGTTCTTGTGCACATGGGTAAACACACGGGCATGTGTCTAGGCCGTGTGTGACACATGGTCTGCCCCATAGGCGTGTGCCCAGGCTGTGTGAAGTCTGCACCTGAATTCAAGAATTTAATTTGCCACACAATAGAAGGACTCAAGCATGTGCTTTGGCCGTGTGACCTTAATAGGATGATGACATCAGAAATAGAATGTCAAGGTTTTTGCACACGGGATAAGACACGGGGGTGTCATGGCCGTGTGAGGGACACGAGCCATGGACACGGGTGTGTGTCAGGCCGCGTGAAAATCCCTATAGGTTCGAAATGAGAAATAAATCTACACGGGTGTAGCATAGGGGCATGTGATATGCCACACGGGCGTGTCCCTTCCTCCACACGGGCGTGTGGACTGTTTGATGAAAATTTTTCTAAGTTTTTCTAGAGATCTTTTTAAGAATTCGGTTTGATCCCGAACCGTTCTTAAAGTGTGTTTTGGGGCATATAGTCTTGATTAAGGGGTGATATGTATGTTTATGAAAAGTTTTAAATTTGAGTGGAAAATTATGTTTAGGTTTTGTATGATTGCTTGCATATAAGTCTGGTAATGCCTCGTACCCTGTTTTGGTGTTGAATACGGGTAAGTGGTGTTACATTTATTGTTGGGAAGGACATTTTTTGAAGAATGTCCATCAAACCTAGACTCCGTATATTACATGGGTAACCAGAACCAAAATCGAGGAAGGCAAGGGTTGCAATCCAATCTCTATAACCCATCATGGAGAAACCACCCGAATTTTTCCTGGAATAACCAAGGCGGGAACCAGGAACAATTATGTCCAACCTAGATCGATCCACCCACCTAGTTTTTCCCAACAAGCTCAGAAACCAACCCAAGCTGAACCATCCAATAGCCTAGAGAATCTATTGAAGGCATACATGGAAAAAAGTGATGCCTCTCTAAGGAATTTGGAGAATCAAGTGGGCCAGCTTACAACTGAACTCAGAAACTGACCATAAGGTGCTTTACCTAGTGATACGGAGAATCCGTGGAATCCAGGGAAGGAGCATTGTAAAGCGTTAACATTAAGAAGCGGAAAGACTTTAGAGCCCAATTGCGTCGAAGTTGAGAAGGAGGCAGCTGAAGCTCAAGACTCAGAGGAAGTTTAACCGAGTGTTGAAATTCCAGTTTCACGAACTTGAATCTGCAAAATCCAACGACGTAACTTCTGAACCAGCTAATTCTAATCAACTAACAACTCTGTTAGATGTAGAATTACTACAGAAGACGAAGTACCGAGTTCCAGTAAATAAACCTCCACCACCCTACCCTCAAAGACTTCAGAAGCAGAACTAGGAAATTCAATTCAAGAAGTTCCTAGACGTACTCAAGCAACTTCATATCAACGTCCCGTTGGTTGAAACACTTGAACAAATGCCAAACTACGTCAAATTCATGAAGGATATCCTATCAAAAAAATGAAAGCTTGGAGAATTTGAGACGGTAGCCGTAACGAATGAATGCAATGCATATCTTCAAGACAAACTACCCCCAAAGTTGAAAGATCTTGGATGTTTTACCATACCTTGCAACATTGGAGCAACATACTACGGTAAGGCACTATGTGATTTGGGTGCGAGTATCAACTTGATGCCCATGTCAATATTTAGGAAGTTGGGGATATGTGAAGTTAGACCTACTACGGTTACACTTCAATTAGCAGATCGATCCTTAGCACATCTAAAAGGAAAAATCGAGGATTATTGGAACTTGTAGACAAATTTATCTTCCCTGCTAACTTTGTGATTCTAGACTTTGAAGCAGACAAAGTGGTGCCAATCATCTTAGGAAGGCCTTTCTTTGCAACCGGAAGGACTCTTATTGATGTACAGAAGGGCGAGCTTACTATGCATGTTCAGGATGATCAGGTAACATTTAACATTTTTAAGTCTATGCAATTTTCTGACACAATTGACGATTATTTTGCAGTGTCTAATTTAGAGGAGTTAATCATGAAAAAGGAACTCAACTATGTTGAGGACCCATTGGAATGATTTTTGACATTAGATCCTCCAAATGATGAAGAGGAGGATGAATACTTAGCTTTGTTAGAAGCTAATCAAAGGGGATTTAATCCGCTATCCCGCTTTGAATCTTTGGAGTTAGAGAAAAGGGATTATGCCCAACCAAAAGCGTCAATCGAGGAGCCACCTAAATTAGAACTGAAGGTACTTCCCTCACATTTGAAATATGTATATTTAGGTAACTCTTCTACTTTGCCTGTGATTGTTTCAGTAGAATTAACTACTGAGCAAGAAGAGAAACTCATCTTGGTGTTGAAACAATTCAAGAAGGATATCGGATGGACCATAGCTGATATTTGTGGAATTAGTCTATCTGTATACATGCACAAGATTATCTTGGAAGATGGCGAAAAGGGACGATTGATGGAAAATGAAGACTGAACTCTATCATGAAAGACGTAGTCAAGAAAGAAATCATCAAGTGGTTAGATGCGGGTATAATTTACCCCATCTCAGATAGTTCATGGGTAATCCGGTCTAGTGCGTGCCAAAGAAAGGAGGTATCACGGTCATTAAAAATTAGAATAATGAGTTGATACTGACTAGAACGGTTATGGGATGGAGAATTTGCATCGATTACCAAAAGCTGAACAAGGTAACTAGGAAAGATCACTTTCCTTTGCCGTTTTGGACCAGATGCTGGATAGACTCACAGGACTAGACTATTACTGTTTTCTCGATGGATACTCGGGGTATAATTAGATTACAGTAGCACCAGAGGATCAATACAAGACAACATTCACCTACCCGTACGGTACATTTGCATTTAGGCGCATGCCATTTGGTTTATGTAATGCACATGCTATATTTCAAAGATGTATGATGTCTATTTTTACTGACATGGTTGAGAATTATTTGGAAGTATTTATGGATGATTTTTCAGTATTCAGAGATACATATGATAATTTCCTAGCCAATCTAGCCAAGGTACTGAGGATATGAAGAAACAAACCTTGTACTTAACTAGGAAAAGTGCCATTTCATGGTACGAGAAGGTATTGTTCTAAGGCATCAGATAACAAGACATGGAATCAAGGTAGATAAATCAAAGGTAGATGTTATTGAGAAACTCCCACCTCTGACATCTATAAAGGGTGTTAGGAGCTTTTTGGGCCACATCGATTTCTATCAAAGATTCATCAAGGAATTCTCCAAAATTGCTAAACCTTTATGAAAATTATTGGAGAAGGACACGACGTAAAAATTTGATGAAGAGTGCTTAAGAGCTTTCAATGATTTGAAGATTCGACTAGTTTCAGCACCCATAATCGTCACACCAGATTGGGATTTGCCATTTGAATTGATGTGTGACGCAAGTGACTTCGCGATCGGAGCTGTCATGGGTCAGCGAAGGAAAAAAGTTTTTCATCCCATCTACTATGCGAGTTAGACTTTGACAGTAGCTCAACTGAATTACACGGTAATAGAAAAAGAGTTACTTGCTATTGTGTTTGCTTTTGACAAGTTTCGATCTTATCTTGTAGGTACCAAAGTGATTGTTTATACAGACCACTGGGCAATTAAGTATTTTCTTGCCAAGAAAGACGCTAAGCCGAGACTGATCTGATGGGTACTTCTACTTCAAGAGTTAGATCTAGAAATTCATGATCGAAACGGAGTGGAAAACCAAGTAGCGGACCATTTGTCCAGATTGGGGCCGCAAGAAGGGAACTCTCCTCTTATACCAATTCGAGAGACGTTTCCAGATGAACACATACTGAAGGTAAATCATGTTCATAATACCCCTTGGTTTGTTGATATTGCTAACTTTTTAGCTTGTGGTTTGATGCCGATTGATAAGACGTATCATCAAAAGAAAAAGTTTCTTCACGATGTGAAGTACTATTTTTGGGAAGAGCCGTATTTGTTTAAAAAGTGTGCAGATCAAATGATCAGGAGATGCGTGGCAGAAGATGAAGTACATAAGATTTTATACCATTTTCACTCAGCTCCGAGTGGGGGACACTTCGGAGGTGCATGTACTGTAGCAAAGGTATTGCAAGCTGGATTCTTTTGGCCAACACTATCCAAAGACGCATATGCTTACTTAAAGAGTTGTGATCGATGTCAAAGGGTCGAAATGTCACCAACAGAAATGAGATGCCTCGAACAAAAATCATTGAGAAAGAATTATTCGATGTTTGGGGTATTGACTTTCTCGGTCCTTTCCCTCCGTCTTTTGGTCACAGGTACATACTAGTAGTAGTAGACTATGTGTCTAAGTGGGTTGAGGTAGAGACATATCCGAAAACGATGCCAAGGTTGTAATGAAGTTTTTTTTAAAAACATTCGTTCACAAGGTTTGGAACCTCAAGAGCCATCATCAGTGATGAAGGGTCCCATTTTGTGAACAAGTGGTTGAAATGGTTATTAGATAAACATGGAGTGAAACACAAGGTCGCTACAGCTTACCATCTGAAGACGAATGGGCAATCTGAACTGGCAAACAAGGAGATCAAAGGCATACTTGAGAAGATAGTTTGCTCGAACTGACAAGATTGGTCCAAAAGACTGGATGATGCTTTATGGGCTTACAGAACAACATACAAGACACCTTTAGAGAAATCACCCTATAGGTTAGTCTTTGGGAAAGCCTGCCATCTACACTTGGAGTTAGAACACAAAGCTTGCTGGGCTCTCCGACAACTCAACATGGATCTTAAACTTGCTAAAGAGAAACGGATGGTCCAGCTCAATGAGTTAGAAGAATTCCAAATGTTCTCATACGAAAATGCCAAATTGCTCAAGGAGAGACTTAAAAAATGGCATGACAAGCACATTCAAGTTCGTGAATTTGAAGCGGTCAGCAGGTTTTGTTATTTAATTATAGATTACAGTTCTTTCCAGGTAAGTTAAAATCATGTTGGTCCGATCCATTTACGATTCATCGAGTCTATCTGTACGGAATTGTTGAACTTCAAGGTAAGGGAGGTAATTTTCGAGTTAATGCTCAATGCTTGAAACATTACTAGGGAGATAAAATTGAACGTAATCAAGTCTCGTTCATTTTATCAGATATTTAATTTTTCTTGTTCTTCTTTTTGAATAAATGATTTAGGGTATATTTTAGGGATTAGTATGTTTAAATAAATTCTGTCTAGGAGATTGGAACTTAAGCGGGACCGCTTGTGACCCCTCCAATCTTTCTTGGGAATTGATTTTAACATAATTTTTCAATTTTTTCCCTAAATGGAAAAATAAATTTTCAAAATTTCAAATAACAAGGGTCAATTTTGATCCAAGTTTTAAAATTGCAACTCAATTTCAAATTTTCATTAAGTCTAGGGACTTAATTGAACTATTCTTAAAATTTGGTTACTCTTTTGGTAAATATTAAAAATTAGATGCTTCTTTTTGTGAATATTTTCAAAAGGAATCTAGAATAAATGTTTTTTAGTTCAATAAAAGAGATGATAATTATTAATATATAATTATATCCATTATAATATATATTAATTATTATCAACTTCATATAGAGTTAGGATTAGTTTTAATTTAACCATATTTTATTCGATAAGTTTTATCTTCATAAATTAATAGCAAATGATAATTTAATATTCATATATTAGTTATTAATTGTTATTTACTTTGAGTAGAATTAGAACTTAGAATTTTTAATTATTAAATTATACTAAGAATTCTACTCTAGTTCCTAATCCTTTCACTATAAATTCCACCCATCTATTCTTATTTTTTTCATTCATACACCATTCCCTCCAAAAACACCAAAACCCTTAAGTGTCGAAACCTTCTAGCAATTCCCTAGCCACAGCATTACCCAGCTGATAGGTCAGCACGCCGTACACCGCATGCCCACCTCGCACACGCCTGCTCACATCCATCCCCTGCTGCGTGCTGCTGCCTTGCACACCCAAGCGACACACCACCCTTTCACCCATCCTTAGCCAAAAACCCTTAACCTCTTTTAATTTGCCATCTTTTGATTCAAAATTATTTTTCTTAAGAGCTCTTAATTTTTACAAAAAAGGTGGTAAGACCAATTTTTCTCCTAAATTTTAATTTTAGTATCTAATTTTTCAATTTATTGAATTATTAATATTTTATAATTTTTGAGAAAATAATTTTTACCATCTTATGATCAGGTTAGTCATGCCTCACAAGCGAACTCGTGCATCCGCCCAAATTGATGAATCACAAAACAAGTTCCACTGTGAAGAAGCCAAAGCGAGATACGAGAGTATATTCAAGAATCAACAGATGCATCCAGAGAAAGGTTTAACATTGAAAGAAAGCAACTATATTAATTTTATGGTGCGTATTCGTCAGGTTGCTGAAACTCTCAATTGGGAGTTGTTTTGTGAGAAGAGACCTAGTGTGGATGAAGAGTTAGTGTGCGAATTCTATGCGAATTTAACCTCAAGCGAGTTGAAGGAAGTTCCAGTTCACGGAATCAAGGTACCAATAACTTCCAACGCTATTAATGAGTTCTTTGAATTGCCTGATTTTGAAAACGACAAATATTCTTCCTTGATGAGCAATATAGAGCCTGAAAATTTGTAAGAAATTCTCGACGAACTTACAGTTCCAGGTTCTAAGTGGACTGTGTCAAAGAAAAGAATCCACACTTGTCGAAGAGAATATTTGACACCACTCACAAAGGTATGGTTCTATTTCATCCGTTTCAGCCTTATGCTTAGCTCACATGGGACTACCATCTCATTAGAGCGAATGGTCTTATTATACTCAATTTTAACTGGGAAGACCATTGATGTGGGAAAAATCATCCTCAGGGAAATGAGGAATTGTGCTGTTAGACGTTCACGTTCTACCCAGCTTACTTTCCCTTTACGATAGCAATTCTGTGCTTGAAAGCTAAAATTCCTGCAAACGTAAAGAAGACAGGCTATAGCCAGGGCACAATCACAGATTGGGACCTCTACCGAATAGTTGGAGATTCTGTTCTACAGAAACGAGTTGAAGAAAGTGAGGACCCTGAAGAAGAAGAAGAAGTTCCAACAATGCAATCGACTGAAGTCCCAGATAAGGTGGAACCAATGGAACTAGAAGCTGAACCTGATGTCGAAACTTCAATGTTTAGAGCTCAATCACCTCGCCCAGATGTCTGAGATGAGCTGTCAAAGTTGATGGACATAATGCAACATATGCAATGGCAACAACAAGCTTACTAGAGATACTCAAAAATAAGGGATGACTCAATGAGAAGCGCTTTTATTAAAATATACAATGACCCATTTATTTTTGTGCCTGAGTTTCCATATTTCATATTTGAACCATGGAGTCCACTATTGAAGAAGGAGCGAAGCGATTCATGCAAAGGTAATAATGATGGATCTGCAAATAAATAAAGGGGGGATCTTGACTTTTTTTTATTTTTGTTCTTAGGTCATTTTAGGATTAAGTTCAATTAGGAAATTTTATTTTCACATAATAAAGCAAGAGATGAAAATCATGAATAAAAATGAACAAGTCGCAAAGTATAAAGTATGGTAATAGGTATATACATGTCTAGGATGTAACACCTCAAACCCACATCCGTCGCAGGATTAGGGTTACAAGGTATTACCGGACATAGCACAGATCATGACAGACATTTACATATCAATAATAATAATTCCCTTAACCAACTAAAACTCAATTATGCTTTACTAATTAAAGTATATAAACAAATTATGCTTTAAAATTTAAACATATCAATAATAATAATTTATCATATTTGATCATAAATAGGCAAATAATATTACACCCAACTCACATGCTTATCAAAATGAACCATTTACTAGGCTGACTTTACTACCACATTTTAATCACATTTCGAAATCAATCATTCAACATTTAAATAACAATCCACAATTAAACATATCGTAGGTAAATCTAATTGTTTTACTTATCACTAGCTAATTATTTAACTACACACCATATACCATGTAACATCATGAACAATTGGGCCTATGTGTTTGGTATGGGGATATGTTTAATGTGTTAAATTAAGTGTTAGGGGTTCAAATTGGGCTTAGGTTTGGGCTGAGGCTGTTTTGTTTGAACACTTTCATGGAAAGCTTGTTAAGTTAAGGCATAACAGATATTAGCTGTGTTTTCAAAACACAAATGGGCTTGTGGCCCAGTGGCAAATGGCGCCACAAGGAGGGAAGGGAGTTGGCGCCATTTGAAGGTCCAAGGTTCGAGTGGCCTAGTACCTTTTACTTTAATTATTTTTGGTATTTACAAGAGCAGTAATGGAGTTCGACAATGATGCTTAAATTTAGGAATTTTGTAATGTGATAATAAGGTAGATAATGTGCTGATAAAGGAATGAAGAGGTTGTGTCATCCATGACACTGTAGATGAGTAGTCAGATGAGGATAAGGAGAAAATCAAGGAGTTATCTACTAGGCTAGGTGGTGGCCAAAATTTTGACTCTAAGAGGAGTAAGGGAATCGGTTTCTTTATAGCTTAGGGGTGCCGAATTCTCCCCTATTCCTTGTTTAATTTTTAGCTGTTAGGAAGGGCACTTTTGGGTTTTGATAAGTAGGTGCAGAAATTGCCTATAAATAGGGGTGGTAGCTTATCAATTCCGGCATTTGAACCTTACTCTTTTCTTATTTTCTTGTGCCGAAATTCTCAGTCTTCCTCTCCAATTTCTTTTCTTTTGATTTCTTCAAAAGTCAAGATCTCCCAATCTTCTCAACATCTTTTCTGTCAAAAGTCGAAACCCTAAACTCTCTAGCTAAATAATCCCTATTCTTTTTGTCGATTTCTTCAATTAAAAGCCGAAACTACTTAGAATACTTCTTATTATCCTCTCTTATTGATCTTCGCAAAAGCCAAAATTCCCAGGGAGTAGTCGAATTTTCTCTAGTAAGGTAAGTGTCGATTCTTGTTGTCCTTAAGGTCTCTCTTTCAATTTTTGGAAGACAAAGCCGAAAAGCTAATGGTTTAATGGTTTTATGTATTTTATGTGTTTGGCGACATTCGAGAAGTGAAGTAGATCAAGTAGATCTAAAATCCAGAAATGGTTAGTCTCTGATTTCGGGATTTCATGGTAAGGATTTTGATTCTCCTTAAGAGTTATCAATCAGTTTCTTTTTGTTATTCGTGCCCTTAACCAATCGTTTCGTTAAGCCATCGTTATAGTACCTTCTGACCAAGATCATTCATGGACTCGAATGTCAGCAAATCAAAGGAAGGGTTTGGATCTGTAGTCTCAGCCCTAAAGTTCAAGAAACTCGTGGTGTCTGCTGTTCGTGATTGGCCACTGGGTTGCGGACCAGCTTCAAAACAAAATCTTAGGCTATAGCAACGGTAGCAGTTTTTGATAGTGCCGACTTCATCTTGTCGATAATCAGGTGTGTAGATCTTTATCACTTAAGTCTCCTGTATAATATCTTTTATGGGCTGAAAAGCCAGAAAAGGCTGTATGACATCAAATAACCCGTAGGGGTTGGGCTAGGAATGCCAGGTACGTAAACATAGTATTATCTCTATGTGTATCGATGTATGTGTTATCCTGTTATCCAGTAAATGGTCTAGTGCTTTTGATATGACATGTGTGTATGCATGGGATATGGGTTTGATTTGTTGAAGGGGAAGAGCATGTATTTAGGTCACA
Organism: Gossypium rotundifolium; assembly: GCA_025506655.1. NCBI lineage: Eukaryota > Viridiplantae > Streptophyta > Magnoliopsida > Malvales > Malvaceae > Gossypium > Gossypium rotundifolium. The sequence continues at coordinate 67,311,392 of CP106731.1, read as the reverse complement.
ATAGTGATCGGTGGCTATGCCACGTTATCCTAATATCCTGATTCCTGAATATTATGATCGACAACATAACTGTCAAATTGGCGTGTAGAGGTTGATGGGTCGATTGTAAAAATCCCCGAGGTGTGATGGTTGGTAAGGGTCGGCGTGTAGAGGATGGACTCTTAGGTTTTGGGAGGGGTCATATTGCATGAATTATTCTGTTGCCTTTGTGTATGGGCCAAGGCCCATAATGTGTTTGTGGGCCTAAGGCTTTTATGTGATTTCGAGATTTGCACACTAAGTCTTTGTGACTCACCCTTTTGTTTTTCCCACTTTTCAGATGAGCAGTAGTTCGTGGACATGAGAGCCGAGGCGGACTCGAGGGGCCATCAAGTCTTTTATCTTCCTAAACTATTTTTAGTTATCTTTTAAGTTTTAATTTTAGGATATTTTTTTTTTTGTAATAAGGCTTCCATCACTTAGGGTTTTATATTATTTCTTTTTGCTAGGTTTTAATAAACTTATGTTTTTTTTTTCAAAGTCTTAATTATAAAGCAAAATGACAAACGGGCTTTTCAAACACGACCCACGTAAATGTTTAAAGTTATTTTCAAAATTTCACACTTAATTGATTATTCGGCTATAATAAACTAAGTTTCTCTAAAATTCTTCAGAGTAAAGTTTCCAAGATTCCACCCGTAGCATACCAGATCTGGTCCTGACGCATGGGCCGGGTTTAGGGTATTACATTTTTGGTATCAGAGCCCAGTACAAAACTCGGCCTGTGAAATGGGTCCAGTAGTGATTTATAAAATATAAAAGTTTGAGAAAAGTTTAGTTGGGATATGGCCTTTGAGTCTACCGGCACCCGATCCGCCCAAGTAAGTACTCTAACTCTTGATGTGATATGCATGATGGGCTTGGTGGGCCTTATGGATGTAGACTAGTATGATAGGATTAATGGACTCTAAGTTTAGTTTTAACAACTCCTCAATTCCATAAGACTTAATTCTAATGAAACATGACCGTGAACAAGTCATAGGGTTAAGGTGTGGTAACAGGCATGTGCATGTTTAGGCTTGGATGTAGGGAGAGCTTGGTACTTAAGCGGCCCTAGTGGCCCACCTCCTCTTTTATGGAATCCTACCATGCGTAGTGACTGTTCACCTTAGCTACGAGGACTTGTTGACAGGCTAAAAATCTATAACTAAAACCCGAAAGGGACCAGCCACCCTATTTTCTAAAATTACTAAAATACCCCTAGTTTGAAAAATTATCGAATTACCCCTGATTTGTAAAATGACCAAAATACCCTTGGATAGAAAAATGACCAAAATACCATTGGATAGAAAAATGACCAAAATACCCCTGATTTGTAAAATGACCGAAATACCTCTGGATTATAAAATTACTAAAATACCCCTAGATTGTAAAATTACCAAAATACCCTTATTTTGTAAAATACCAAGATACCCTATTTTGGAAAATTACAAAAATACCCCTGTAGGATAAAATTACGAAAATACCCCTAGGTAGTGTAATGACGAAAATACCCTTATGTGATGAGTTCATGGATGCTACTTGTATGTTGGTGTGTATGAATGTTGAATGTGCATGGCTCTTGGAATTAGGAAGACTGAAACTTGTAGATATAGTCGCGAATTCGAAGGAACTACTATTAAAACTACTTTTCATAAAACTGTTCGTGATTAAACAGTGGAAGCAGTTAATAATTCATAAAATTTCTAATAAGATAAATGCCAATTGAAAGAATGAGTACAAGGGGTTATGGACGCCCGCCGCGTGGTCGTGGTAGGGGTAAGATGACCGTGTCAGAACCAATAGGGTCTGGCCACGAGTTAGGAAACGAGATGCCATATCTGTCGGCTGTAGAGGAAGAATTTTAGGACTAGACGGCCGGAGATGATGTGGTATCTCAGGTGATGTTAAGGGTGTTGGAAAGGGTTGCTGGGACAGGCATGGGCCCAAGAGCTCAGAAATCTATGCCGGAATGACTGAGAGCCAATAGGGCAGAGATGTTCAGAGGAATTTTTGGAATAGCCCCGAGTACAGCTGAGTACTGGTTAGAGGCGATGGAACATATAATGGATGACCTGGATCTCACGGAGGAGGAAAAGCTGAAAGGAGTCGTATCTCTCCTACGGGACGAAGCATACCAGTGGTGGCTGACACTTAAGGATGGTGCAGTGGCTGACTGTATCACCTGGGATTTCTTCAAAATGACGTTCCAAAGTAAGTACATCGAGACAAGGTATATGGATGCGCAGCGCAGAGTATTTTTGAATTTGGTTCAGGGTAGTAGGTCGGTGACTGCGTATGAGGCAGAATTCTTGCGCCTTAGCCGTTATAGACGAGGAATGGTGGCCACAGACCATGAACGTTGTGTTCGGTTTAAAGATGGTCTGAGAGATGATTTGCGTGTTTTGATAGCCCCACAGCAGGAAAGGGAGTTCGCTGTCTTGGTGGAAAAGGCTAAGATAGCTGAGGAGGTAAAATGGACAGAGAAGCTAAACCGGGATAGAAGTGGGAATAAGATGAATTTTGGACCATCAGGGTCAACTGGACGTACTCAGAAAAAGTCTAGGTCAGATGGACTGAGTTAGAGACCTACTGCTGCTAGCCAGATGCAGAAGTGTGCTCGGTGTGGTAAACCCCATTGGGGTGAGTGTTGGTCGAGTAGCGGAAAGTGTTTTAGGTGTGGATCTATGGACCATCGATTAGAAACTATCCGCAGCAACGGGACAGTGAAGGGCCCGTAGGCCAAGGGAATGTTCAGTCGAGTAGAGGAGGTCAGCAGCCACAGAAAGGTCATGGTCCGGCTAGAGGTGGCAATGGTTGGGGTCGTGGAGCACCGGGGAGAGGTGCAGCAAACATTGAGGTGAGACAGCCATGGTTAGTCTATGCTGCCAGACGTCGAGAGGAGGCTGACGCACCGGATGTTATAACCAGTACGTTTTTAATTTTTGGTGTACCTTACACTGCCTTGATTGACATTGGGTCAACACATTCGTATGTAGTTAGTAGTGTATCTAGAACTTTAAGGTTAGAATCTGAGATTACCCCTAGGGCAATGACTGTAATTAGCCCGTTAGGACAATCTGTAGTAGTGGATAAACTCTATCGGGAGGTGCCTTTAGAAGTTTAGGGAATAACCTTTCTAGCGAATCTAATAGAATTACCGTTCAGGGAATTCGATTTAATTTTAGGCATGGATTTCCTGGTGAAGTATCAAGCAAACTTATATTGTGCAGCCAAGTGTATGGTGTTAAAAACCCTTGAGGGAGGAGAAGTGTTGGTGATAGGAAAAAGGGGGAACTATTTGTCGAATGTGGTGACTGCCCTAAGAGCAGAGAGGATGGTGAGAAAAGGATGTGAGGTAGTTTTAATGTTTGTTCGGGCTCTGAAAGCTAAGGACATAACTGTTGGGGATGTGAGGACAGTGAAAGAATTTCCTGATGTCTTCTCCGAAGAGCTTCCGGGATTACCTCCGGATCATGAAGTAGAGTTTGGAATTGATCTTCTTCCGAGAACAACCAGTATCTATTGCTCCATATAGGATGGCACCGAAGGATTTGGTGGAATTGAAAGCATAGATTTAGGAGTTATTGGATAGAGGGTCTATACGACCAAGTGTGTCACCGTGGGGAGCGCTGATGTTATTTGTTAAGAAGAAGGATGGATCAATGCGTATTTGCATTGACTATCATCAGTTGAACAAGTTGACTATTAAGAACAAGTACCCCTTGCCTAGGATTGATGACTTGTTCGATCAGTTGAAAGGGGCTTCAGTATTTTCAAAGATAGATTTGAGGTCAGGATACCATCAGCTTAGGGTCAAGGAAGCAGATATTCATAAGACAGCTTTGAGGACCCGCTATGGTCACTATGAATTCATGGTGATGCCATTTGGTTTGACCAACGCACCAGTAGCATTCATAGACATGATAAATCGGGTGTTCCAACCTTACCTGGATCGGTGTGTCGTGGTGTTTATTGATGATATCTTGGTCTACTCAAAGTCGGAGGAGGAGCATGATGGTCATCTGTGGATGGTTTTGGAGATTCTGAGGGAGAAGCAATTGTATGACAAATTCAGTAAGTGCAAATTTTGGCTAAGGGAAGTTACTTTTCTAGTCTACGTTGTGTCGGCATAGGGGATTAGGGTTGACCCTTCGAAAATCAAAGCGGTATTGGATTGGAAACCGCCTAAGTCGGTGGCAGAAATTCAGAGTTTTCTTGGTTTGGCCAGATATTATCGAAGGTTTGTTGAGGGATTTTCTTTTATTGAGGCACCGTTGACTAAGTTGCTACAGAGAGGAGTTCCGTTTGTTTGGTCTGATAAGCAGCAAAAGAGTTTTGAGAAGTTAAAAAGGATATTAACGGAGGCTTCGGTGTTGATTCAGTCGGAGGCTAGAAAAGAGTTCGTGATTTACTGTGACGAGTCACACACAAGACTAGGATGCGTGTTGATGCAAGATGGAAAGGTTGTTGCGTACACTTCTCGGCAGTTAAGACCACACGAATCAAATTATCCCACCCATGATTTGGAATTGGCGGCAGTGGCATTCGCTTTGAAGATATGGAGGCATTATCTGTACGGGGAGAAATCTGTCATTTATATCGATCATAAGAGCTTAAAGTACCTGTTAACACAGAAAGAGTTGAATCTAAGGCAAAGAAGGTGGATCGAGTTGTTAAAGGATTATGACTGCTCGATCGAGTACCACCTGGGGAAGGCTAATGTGGTGGCGGATGCTTTAAGTCGTAAGGTGATCGCTGACTTGAGAGCAATGTTTTCTCACCTTAGTCTATATGAAGATGGGAGTTTATTAGCTGAACTCCAAGTAAAACCCTCTTGGGTTAGTCAGGTAAAGGAAAAGCAATAGACCAATGAGTTGCTTAAGAAGAAGTGGCAGTTTATCTCGAATGATGGGCCAGCAGAATTCTGTGTGAACGAGGAAGGACTGTTATATTTTTGAGGGAGGATTTGCATGCCGAAAGATCCAGATTTGAGGCATAGGATTTTGCATGAAGCGCATGAAGGTACATACGCTATGCATCCTGGAGGGAGTAAGATGTATCAGGATTTGCGAGATCAATTCTGGTGGTCGAGTTTGAAGCAAGAGGTAACTGAATTGGTAAGTAAGTGTTTGACCTGTCAACAGGTAAAGGCAGAGCATCATTTGCCATCAGGGTTATTACAGCCGGTGGAGATTCCACAATGGAAGTGGGAAAGGATCACAATGGACTTTGTTAGTGGGCTACCCCTCATGCCTACTAAGAAAGACTCAGTTTGGGTAATTGTAGACCGCTTGACGAAGTCTGCTCATTTCATACCCGTACGTGTCGACTACTCTTTGCAGAAGTTAGCTAAGTTATATATAGCGGAGGTAGTAAGGTTACATGGAGTACCAGTATCGATCATCTCGGATAGGGACCCTACGTTCACCTTACGATTTTAGGCGTTGCATCAAGCGTTGGGGACGAAGCTGGATTTCAGTATAGCATTTCATCCTCAAACCGATAGACAGTCTGAGCGGGTGATTCAAATCTTGGAGGACATGTTGAGAGGATGTGTCATTGATTTTAGGGGTAGTTGGGAAGGGTTCTTACCATTAGTAGAGTTTGCTTACAACAACAGCTACCGGTCTAGTATTCAGATGGCACCCTATGAAGCTTTGTACGGGCGAAAGTGTCGTACTCCTACCTGTTGGACGAAATTAGGGGAACGTCAAATTTTGGGACCGGAGTTGGTGACTGAGACAGAAGAGAAGGTTGAGTTAATTCAGGCTCAACTGAAGGAAGCGTCGGATAGGTAGAATTCCTATGCTGATTTAAAACGTAGGGACATAGAATTTGCTATGGGTGACAAGGTTTTCTTGAAGGTATCACCTTAGAAGAAAGTACTAAGGTTTGGACGGAAGGGTAAGTTAAGTCCCAGATTTATTAGACCGTACCGAGTGTTAAAACGAGTAGGACCAGTAGCATATCAGCTAGAGTTACCTCTAGAGTTAAGTCAAATTCACGATGTATTCCATGTCTCTATGCTGAGACGATACGGTTCAGATCCATCCCATGTGGTGTCAATAGAGGAAATCGAAGTAAGACCTGATCTATCCTTCGAAGAGGAACCGATGGAAATTCTGGATCGTGATGTCAAGGAGTTGTGAAGGAAAACGGTTCCGTTAGTAAAGGTGCTATGGCGAAACCACGGTTCTGAAGAGACTACGTGGGAACCGGAGGAAGTGATGCGACAGCAATACCCCAATCTTTTCTGACCAGGTAATTTCAAGGACTAAATTTCTTTACGGGGGGTAGAACTGTAACATCCTGAACTATTGGGCCTATGTGTTTGGTATGGGGATATGTTTAATGTGTTAAATTAAGTGTTAGGGGTTCAAATTGGGCTTAGGTTTGGGTCGAGGCTATAGTTAAAATTTCTTGTTTGAACACTTTCGTGGAAAGCTTGTTAAGTTAAGGCATAACAGATATTAGCTGTGTTTTCAAAACACAAATGGGCTTGTGGCCCAGTGGCAAATGGCACCACAAGGAGGGAAGGGAGTTGGCGTCATTTGAAGGTCCAAGGTTCAAGTGGCCTGGTACCTTTTACTTTAATTATTTTCGGCATTTACAAGAGCAGTAGTGGAGTTTGGCAATGATGCTTAAATTTAGGAATTTTGTAATGTGATAATAAGGTAGATAATGTGCTGATAAAGGAATGAAGAGGTTGTGTCATCCATGACACTGTAGATGAGTAGTCAGATGAGGATAAGGAGAAAATCAAGGAGTTATCTACTGGGCTAGGTGGTAGCCAAAATTTTGACTCTAAGAGGAGTAAGGGAATCGGTTTCTTTATAGCTTAGGGGTGCCTAATTCTCCTTATTCCTTGTTTAATTTTTAGTCGTCGGAAGGGCACTTTCGGTTTTGATAAGTAGGTGCAAAATTGCTTATAAATAGGGTGGTAGCTTATCAATTCCTAGGCATTTGAACCCTACTCTTTTCTTATTTCCTTGTGCCGAAATTCTCAGTCTTCCTCTTCAATTTCTTTTCTTTTGATTTCTTCAAAAGCCAAGATCTCTCAATCTTCTCAACATCTTTTCTTTCAAAAGTCGAAACCCTAAACTCTCTAGCCGAATAATCCCTATTCTTTTTGTCGATTTCTTTAATTAAAAGCCGAAACTACTTAGAATACTTCTTATTATCCTCTCTTATTGATCTTCGCAAAAGCCGAAATTCCCAGGGAGTAGCCGAATTTTCTCTAGTAAGGTTAGTGTCGATTCTTGTTGTCCTTAAGGTCTCTTTCGTTTTTGGAAGACAAAGTCGAAAAGCTAACGATTTAATGGTTTCATGTATTTTATGTGTTTGGCGACATTCAAGAAGTGAAGTAGATCAAGTAGATCTAAAAGTCAAAAATCGTTAGTCTCTGATTTCGGGATTTCAAGGTAAGGATTTCAATTCTCCTTAAGAGTTATCAATCGGTTTCTTTTTGTTATTCGTGCCCTTAACCAATCGTTTCGTTAAGCCATCATTATAGTACCTTCTGACCAAGATCATTCATGGACTCGAATGTCAGCAAATCAAAGGAAGGGGTTGGATCCATAGTCTCAGCCCCAAAGTTTAAGAAACGCGCGGTGTCTGCTGTTCGTGATTGGCCACCGGGTTGTGGACCAGCTTCAGAATAGAATCTTAGGCTATTAGCAACGGTAGTGGTTTCCGATAGTGCCAAATTTGACAATATCAACTTGTCGGTAATCAAGTGTGTTGATCTTTATCACTTAAGTCTCCTGTATAATATCTATTATGGGCTGAAAAGCCAGAAAAGGCTGTGTGACAGTCGAATAACCTGTAGGGGTTGGGCTAGGAATGCTAGGTACGTAAACATAGTATTATCTCTATGTGTATCGATGTATGCGTTATCATGTTATCCGGTAAATGGTCTAGTGCTTTTGATATGGCATGTGTGTATGCATGGGATAAGGGTTTGATTTTATGAAGGGGAAGAGCATGTATTTATGTCACAATAGTGATTGGTGGCTATGCCACGTTATCCTGATATCCTGATTCTTGAATATTATGATCGACAGCATAACTGTCAAATTGGCGTGTAGAGGTTGGTGGGTCGATTGTAGAAATCCCCGAGGTGTGGTGGTTGGTAAGGGTCGGCGTGTAGAGGATGGACTCTTAGGTTTTGGGAGGGGTCATATTGCATGAATTATTCTGTTGCCTTTGTGTATGGGCCAAGGCCCATAATGTGTTTGTGGGTCTAAGGCTTTTATGTGATTTCGGGATTTGCACACTGAGTCTTTGTGACTCACCCTTTTGTTTTTCCCACTTTTCAGATGAGCAGTAGTTCGTGGACAAGGGAGCCGAGGCGGACTCGAGGGGCCATCAGGTCTTTTATCTTCCTAAACTATTTTCAGTTATCTTTTAAGTTTTAATTTTGGGACATTTTTTTTCGTAATAACTCCATCACTTAGGGTTTTATATTATTTATTTTTGCTAGGTTTTAATAAACTTATGTTTTTTTTCAAAGTCTTAATTATAAAGCAAAATGACAAACGGGCTTTTCAAACACGACCCACGCAAATGTTTAAAGTTATTTTCAAAATTTCACACTTAATTGATTATTCGGCTATAATAAACTAAGTTTCTCCAAAATCCTTCAGAGTAAAGTTTCCAAGATTCCACCCGTAGTATACCAGATCGGTCCTGATGCATGGGCCGGGTTTGGGGTGTTATATACCACTTTCAAGCCTATCCCTAAATCAAATTATACACTATAATCATAATAAAACATAATCAAATCATGTTCATTACATATATCTTCATATTGAAATACATCATACTTATATAAATACATACTAGTACTTCCTAATGAACTTAAAACATATTCAATTTCAATGATTAACCAAACACATCAATTTGTTCCACCTATATGCTATAACCATACTTATATATATATATATATATATATATATATATATATATACATATATACATCAAAACATTTACCACATTATCAACTAAACATAGAAACCCTACTTCACATACAAATGAGCCATAGCTGAATTGTTAAAATCAACCCATCAAGCATTAAATCAAAAACACGTAAAACGAACTTAAACAACTTAGCATCATAGTCGAATATATAATGTGCCTATCATTACCCTTTTTCCGAATCATATATATATCAAACATCACAAGCATTTATATATTCGGTATTAAGCTTGCTATTTTAAGCTATAAGCACATACTAAACACACCACACATATATGACATACATATTACTTAATTCATATATTAAAATTATATATATATATATATACCATTTCCTTTATACTATACTTAGCATTTTATTCATTTATTCAATCCACACATCTTAAGACTTTAATACCTAGTATAAACCAAGTTTATCACATACATGTAACTTAAATATCTCATCCAAATGCAAGCTCAAATCATAATCTAATGTAGTCAAATTCGAGCATAAAAAAATTAAATGCATTAAGAACCCATTCACAAGCACATAAAATCCAACTTAAGAAAAATGATCATAGAATAACCAACTTTAAACCAAACTGAACATAAGCATGGAATTTAAGCCATTTTCGCATGGCTATTTATATATACATGACCAAAAATCAACATTTCAACTATGCTATACATGCCATATGCCCAAAATTAACTTAGTAAAATACCGAAGGAAACAGTCGATAGTGTGATAAGCTTTGCTGACGATCCCCGAGCTCGTAACGTAACTCCAAAATCTATAAAACAGAGGTAAAAAAAACACACACACAGAGTAAGCTATTTAAGCTTAGTAAGTCATAAGAAAAAACATATATATAAACACTTGCATATTAACATTAGGTTAATAAGGCCGAATACTCCAAAATATTTAAGCACAATTATCATTTAGTACCAAGATCACATTTTACTTTCACACATAAATATTATATAGTCAATACACAAATTAACTTCACAAGGCCAAATATGCAATGATCACATAATCTATCACATAATTAACATAACATTTTATCATTTCAAATAATCAACTTACCTTGTTTCCATATAAATAAATAACTAACACATACCTGAACCTGTAATTCAATTACACATTCAGTCTTTACTTCACATTGCCCATTGAACCGTTCAGAATTAAAAAGGTTATGCGGATAGTCAGAAGCTCGTACAATGCCAATGTCCCAGACGTGGTCTTACATGTAATCACATATCGATGCCATTGTCCCATACAGGGTCTTACACGAATCAAATACGATGTCAATGTCCCAGACAGGGTCTTACATGAATCAAATACGATGCCAATGTCCCAGACATGGTCTTACACGTAAACACAAGTCGATGCCAACGTCCTAGACGTGGTCTTGCACGATAACACATATAAAAAATCCTATGTCATGACATATGTATCATATCTATTCCTAGGGTTCGTACAAGACTTTCGAAGGTTGAATCTCGATCGGATCGAACTTGAAATATAGCTCCTTTGTTCAATACACATTCAACCATACACAAATTTATAAACAAAAATTCCATTCATCATGTAACATATATATTATCAAATTTAACGACATCATATTCTTATAGACTTACCTCAGATATCGACGGATCCCCCGATCTAATTCTGTATTCATTCGTTCTTGATCTAATAAATTCAAATTTAACTAATTTAATCACAAATTCATTCAATTTAATCCAAAAACACATAAATTGGCAAATTACCATTTGACCCCTGACATTTTACACTTTTTGCAATTTAGTCCTTATTGCATAAAACACAAAATACACAAAATTTGCATATACTATGCTTAGGCCGAATATTCACTAGCTCCATACAAGTCCATATATTTCATTTTTTTCACATTTTAGTCCCTCAAAATTTATTTTCACAATTTAGTCGAAATTACTCAAATTCATCAAAAATTCAAAGACAAAACATATTAATCTAACACATATATTTCATAATTCATCATCAAACATCATAAAACTCATAAAATCATCAATGGAAAAACAAAAATCATCAAATTCAAAAATTAAGACATGGGCTTTGAAGATAACTTAGCAACGATCTCAAAAACGTAAAAATTATCAAAAACCGAACAATTAACATACCTTAATTGAAGAAACACAAGGTCGAACCCTAGCTTGTTTTCTTATTTCTTTTTATTTTCTTTGTTTCGGTCATAAGATGAGAACATTGCTTTTTAAAGTTATGTTTTATTATATTAACTTTATAATATATGTTATTTATTATTATTTTAACTTTTATATTTAATATATAAAAACCATATAATAACCATAATGCCGTCCACTCACTAATTAAGTGGAAAAATTTCAACATAAAACCTCCATATTAAAAAGACAACAACAATTAGGCACTTTCATATTTAACCATAAATTTTCATTTTATGTGATTAAGCCCTTTTATCAAATTAAGCACACAAACAATAAAATTAAGTCACGAAACTTTCAACATAATTAACACAAAAAATAATATTAAAATATTTTTTAGACTCGGATTTGTGGTCCTGAAACCACTGTTCCGATTAGGGTCAAAATTGGGCTATTACATAGGATTGGATTTAGAGAGAGCTTGGTACTTAAGCAGCTAATTTGATTCACCTCCTTTTTTCTAGAATTCAACCTGGTGTATAGTATCTATTCACTTTAAACAATGAGGACATTGTTCATCTTAAGTAGGGGGGACTAGAAAATTGAAATTATTTCAACTCAAAATAAAATTTTCTTTCAGTAATGATTAGGATATACTTTGTTCAATAAATTGAAATTTTGTTAAGTATGTTAAACTTCAAGATAAATAAAGTTCTATTATTTCAATAAATTGTTATGTTAGCTTAATAATGACATAAATGTATTTTTAATAAAGCATACAAATCATACCATAAAATTTTAGTTCCTTAGGAAAGTTAAGCATGCATGAAAGTTTAAGTCTTTAGAATTGACTTAATAGTTTCTTGAGGCGAAGCATGGAACGTTGAAAATGATTTAGGCAACTGTTGTTTGGACCGTTTGAGCCTTTCAAGCAACCATGATGAAATTTTATCCTTTGAAACCCAACTTTAAGACTATATGGCCTAATTTTATTTGAACCCATGCAATATTTAGCCATCGCTTCTCTCTTAATTATCTTTAAATTGTCCCAAACACTAGACTCAACACTATTCAGAATATTCTTTGAAAATAAGTTTAGGGGAGTTTAAAAGAAGTATCAAATGCTCTAAAAATTGTAGTACATTCAGTAAAATGCTCTTGTTAATTAAAAAAAGCGCACATGTACTTAAAAGAAAATAGATGTACAAAAGAGCATGTGAAAGCTAAGTAAGTTGGTGTATTGAGGGAAATTATTTCAAAGGTTTGATTGAAGTTGAGTCTAAGGTTTTAAGCCTAAATTTACCTATCTTTTACCTACCTCTAGCCTAGCCACATTACAACCTTTTTTAAGGACCTATTGATTCAAGTTTTCTATGCTACGTACATTAGTGGAGAGAAATTACTATGTTCAACATATGAAGGCATAAGTTAAACTTAACAATTGCAGCTTAATTTTGAATAAGGAAATAAAAATCAAATTGGTAAGGGTTAACATGTCTTTGTTAAGGAAGCATTTAGTGTAATTTTGCTATCATAATAGTTGTTGAGATTAATTTGAACGATATGTATACTTAAGTAGCATAACTATCAAGTTTCTTGTTTTTGAGCATAAGTATATTGAATTCATAATTCTGGGAAGAATGTTGTTCTAAAGGAATTTTTCAAAGGTGTTTTTGGAGTAATTCTTTTCAATTTGTGTATTACTCGGGACGAGCAATAAATTAAGTTTGGGGTGTGAAACGCGAAAATTTACACATTTTTACATACCCTTTTTAACTTAAAATCACACAGTTTCGATAAAATTCTTGTCGAAAAATAATTAATTTTTATAAAATAAATAATGCACTTAAAATATGAACATGTTGAATTTTAGTTACTTTTATAATTAATTTTGAAGAATTTTGATTATTTTCGACAGATTTGCACAAAGGGTGAAAAATGGCTCAGCAGACACTACTAGAAGTACAAAATTGAGAAGCAATTTGAAGTATCGAGGCGAACTAAATTTCAGCCTAAGACGGTCCAAACTTATATGTGTTAATTCATAATATAATTAATTTTAATTTATATCCAATTTAATTTGGGTTAATAAATTATTATTAATTAATTATGAAAAAGTGGTCCAGTTGAATTGAACTGAGTGAACTGAACCGAGTGAACCGAACCGACCAAGAAATTGACAGCCCAAAAACCGTCCCAAGAGCTGACCCAAATCAGCTTATTAGCTGATTATTTAAGCTTGCAAAGAGGCCCTTGAAGACTTTGTCAAGTTATATTCAGACCCCTCCACAATTGGTGGCTTTGTAGATATGCCCCAAGCCAAATTTAGCAAAGTTGAAACCATCAAACTTGCCACACGTGTGGCCGGCCAAGGGTTGGCTCTTTGGCTGCTATTTTTAGCTAATTTTAGCAGCCATCTTCAGCTATAAACCCCCTTTATTAATCATTCAACACACCTCAAGCATTCATATCTTTTCTCTCTTTCTCCACTTTCTCTCTTCTTTTCAATTCCAAATTCCCTTACTCTCTTGCCGATTTATCCTCTTGGAAAAGGGGCATTCATCAGCCATTTGGAGCATCAATTAAGTGTTCATAGTAGCCTTGGTCGACGAGGACAAATGAGAAGGAAGAACGGAGCAAACTAGTCAAGCCACAGAAAAACACCGGATTTGGTTCTTGTTCCCTATCTCTTTAATTTTTGATGTTGTTATGATGAACATATATATGAATATTTATGTTGTTGGAATGGTTAATTTAATCAATTTAGCTTGAATTTAATTCGTGTTAGGTTGATTGCATTTCGTTTGCTAAAATTGTTAAAATTGTGTTTATATTGTTATAGGCCTCGGTAAGATGCTTGATTAAGTAAAATCATGACTAAGTTACTCTTGCATTACAATTGTGAGGTAGCTAATGAATGAATAATTTAAACGGATTGAAATTGTAATTAATGGACACAGTACTTAATCAGTGCATGTTTAATCATCTAAGGTAGCTGAGTGTTAAATTAGCGACGGTATCTAACGGTACATTTGCCTTGCATAACTTGCAAGATTATTGTGATTAAACTATTTTAAGGTAAGGATACTTTGTTACCTTACATATTCTTTTATGTGCTTATTAAATCGAGTTAATTGTTTGAATTGACATAGGGATATGTTTAAGAGATTATTTCGATTTAACAAGTATGTATGTGCAATAACATATTTGCCTATTAAGATTTATTTAATCGGTTGAATTGACATAGGGATATAGTTAAGAAATGAATGGATTTTGGTAGGTGAGTATGTTCATAAGTTAGCAAATAACTGAGTTGCCGTGAATTTATTCATAACAATATAAACATGAGTTTAATAATTCTAAGTTAAGAAATGTAATTAATTAACACAATTATGTCATCTTGATTAAAATTTTATTTTGAAATCGTGCATTTGAGATTTATTTATTTAGTTTACTTAGTTTAAAATCTTAGTTTTAATCACCCTTTCAAACAAAATATTTTTTTCACCAAAGTGTTTTAAATAACATTCATAAATAATTCTTTTCATAGTCTCTGTGGGTACGATAACTCGACATTTACTTGTCAATTTATTACTTGTTGCAAATACTTGACATTTCTGTCGTTCCACTTGCATATACATGTTAACTGAATAATTAAATATAAGGGTGAGTATATAGTGACAGTATGATTTTCTTTTATTGAGTTATATATGGAATGTCGAGATAAAGGACTAAAATGAATAAAATAGAAAATGACATGAAATGCTTGAAATATGATATATGATATGTGAATTTGTTAAACTAAGTCTTATTGGATAATATGTTTTGATATATAATAGCACTAGAAAGAACATAGGTTTTTGCCCTTACTTATTGGTTAAATTGTTCCCATTTAGTTATCCTTAGCATAATTTTAGCATTTTCAGTTTAGTAAATTGCATGTTATAACTAAGTGAATCCTAGCCTATTTTATCCTTAATTTTGCCATCTTTTTGCATTAATATCGCTGCATGAGTTAAATCTAGATTGCTTCCAGAATTTTCACCGCACCTAACAGCTATCCAGATAAGAACTAAAATTACATGCGGTATCCAGTCTCGTATAACCAACTTATACATACAAGGACAAAATAATTTTCAAAAGGACACCTGTACTGTAGAGGAGGACATAAAAGGTGGACATGAGAAGAAAAATGGGGCTTCTTGAGATTTTTTCCAGATTATCGTCTTCATCATCTTTCCTTGAAACTTGCGGCCATGGCAGCTTAAGCCTCTCATGGGTACGTGAAAACTAGATGCAAACTAGCTTCTGATGAGGAGACCTAAGTGAGAGACAAGAGGGAATAGAGAGATTTAGTCAAGTTGTCTAGGGTTAGTATTCTCCACTCGATTCTTTCTTATTTCTTTCTAAATATTGGTGATTACTCTCTGATTTCTGATTGTATGGAAATATTGATGAATTCTTGGTGAAATGTTTTCTTATTCAATCTTTCTTTTATATCATAATCTTGGGGTTTGATTTTTTTTAACACGGAAGTGTTATTGCAGTCACTGACACTGGAAAATGCAGTGACAGTTTAAGCCAACCAGCATTACAACGGAAGTTGAGTGAGGATTAGAGGAATTTAGTCCACTTGTTCTTAATAGTGTAGTATTGCCATCATTGGAAGTTGAGGTTAGTATGCATGTTTAAGTCTCAGATTAAATAGAGGAGTGATGCTGGGTAAGATATACATTGAACTTTATTGCTTCGACAATCATTTTATACCTTGTGAGCACTTAGTATTCTGCTGAAGATTCATGTTAGGGATCCTAGTTTATCATCATCATATTTTATTTTATTACTTTTAAAGTTATTGCATCAACAATTGTCCTCACAATTCATCTTGTTTATATCCAGTTATTGCACCAACATTAATAGAAACAAGACACCTATCCCTGTGGGATCGATATCTGACAGACTCATATCTATCTACTATACTTACATCGACAGTGTTCACTTGCACATTGTTGCTGTGATGTTAACAGCTGATCAAGTTTTGGCGCCGTTGCCGGGGATGGCATTTGTTTGATGTTTATTTTTGTTTTTGTGTGTTTTTGCACTTTATTTTCTTTATATAATATTTAGTATTCACTAACTGATTTTTCTTTGTTTCTATTTCTTGAGCTTCAATTTAGGTATGTTATGACCCGAAAAAATTTAGATTTTCTTGTCGATTCTAATCCAGAAATTGAAAGGACTGTTCGGAATAGACTTCAAGAATAAAGAAATATAGCTCTACCAGGGAACAATACAGCCATACCCTCGATGCAACAACAAAATGTTAATAACCCATTGTTGCCGCAAGATGCTCGCATACAAAATAGGACTATAGAAGATTTTGTAATGCCTATCTTGGATGATTTACAACCAAGAGTTGTTAGGCCAGCAATCCAAGCTGGGAATTTTGTACTCAAGCCAGTAATGTTTCAAATGCTGAATTCTAATGGACAATATGCTGGACTGTCACATGAAAATGCGAGAGAACATCTTAAATCTTTTTTATTGATCTATGCTTCCTTTAGTCAACAAGATGTTCCTAATAATTCTTTGAAGATGCAATTATTTCCTTATTCCTTACAAGGAAGAGCCCGTACTTGGTTTTTTGGACTACCTGTTGGATCAATTACTTCTTGGGATCCACTAGCAAGACAGTTTGTTTTGCGATTTAACCCACCGACAATGAATGCTCATCTTCAAAATGATATTACTGCTTATCATCAATTGGATGATGAAAATTTTCACACCACATGGGAACGCTATAAATCTATACTCTGACGTTGTCCCATGCACACCATTCAACTAGAAACACAAATTGATATTTTTATATTGGGCTGAATTCACATACAAGAAATCTTGTCGACGCATCAGCCAATGGACCTCTACTAGATTGTACTTATAATGATGCTGTGAGAATTCTTGAGAGAATTGCTTAAATGATTATCAATACCCTATCTCTAGAGCTGCACAAGCAAAAACTCCAAGAGTTATTGAATTGGATGCAATAATCACACTTAGTGCTCAAGATTCTTCTCTCACAAACATGATTAAAAATATGCAAGGGATTAGTGGCGTTGCACTTATACAAGTTGCTCAGCAAGTTGATGTTCCTACCTTTTGTTGTGAGATTTGTAGTGACAACCATAGTTATGAAGATTGTCCACAACATGTAGAGAATGCCTGTTATATTAGTAACATCCACAAAAATTTTGTTGGTAAATCTTACAACAATTCTGCACACAACCAACCATTTTGGGGAACTAAGAATGCTTGACAAAATGCTGTGCGACATTCAGATATGGGAATACATCTACTCAAGGCAATTATAATCTCAGACAAGGAAACTACAATCAACAACAGTAGAACTACAATCAGCACACTTAGATGCATCCACAACAAGGCCAAACACATCCACACCAAAATCCGATGCAACCACAACACTCTTCAAAGCCAAATCAACATGTTTAAGGGCATTGACAGCAAATGTACACTCAAGCTTCTACTTCTGACCTGTTAGCAACTCTTAAGGCATTAATACGGGAGCATATTATTCGCATGAAAGATGAAACACCCTGAATTTGGGCCTAGTAGGATTGGGCCCATTGGGCCTTGCCCATGGGAGCATTTTAAAATTTTTGGGAATATGAGAACGGCATTATTACAAGTTGGACCTGTTAGGAAGGTGATTTTGGAAAGTTTGGGGGCTTCTATGAAGTCCCGAGATCAAACTTGGGCTTTAGGAAAATTTTGGTTTTAGGTGAATAAAATCTTGAGAGTTAGTAAGTAGGCTTTAAGAGTAAAATGTGGAGAAAAATGACACAAAAAGAGCTTGTGGTGTAGTGGCAAAGTGACGCCACATAAGAGACAAGGAGGTGATGCCACAAGGAAGTAAGGGGTCCATGGTTCAAGCCTTGGCGCTGGCATTTCATTTTGATTTATTTTTAAGTGAATTTGGACTTTGTCCAATAGATTTATATTTAGTTGCACATGATCTTAAACATAAGAAGGTGAGTGTTCTAGTGGCAAGGAGTCATTAAGGGTGAAAAGGAGCCTAGGTTCGAATCTTATGACAAGTAGGGGAGTATTTATTTTGTGGATTGGATGGCCAGGGTTTGAGTTGGATTTAAACTCTGCTGATGGAGGGATCCCACATCGGAAAGATAGCAAGAGGGAAGGTGAGAAGCTGGCTATATATAGAGCTGTCCATGAGGAGAGGAAGCATACCTTAGTTGGCGTTTGGGCATAGGAGCATTCGGAGCGCGAATTAGCTTCAGACTCTTATTAGGTGTGTATTCTATCTACTCTAGCTGTAGAGCGGTAAATACTGAAATACCGATCACACGCGATGGTAGCCACAAGAGCGTGCGAGCGCACGTGTGGGAGCTTCGACGTGATATTTGAGGCCAGCTTGAGTGTTCTTGTGCGTTTAGGCTATTTGGGCTCGTGGGCCTATATAAATAAATTGTATGATTGTGTAACTGGACTATGGGAATCTCATATCTGTGGCTAGATTTGGGCTAAGTGGGCCACACGAGCGTGTGGGCCTACATGGGCCGAATAAGGGGCCTCGGGCCCATTTACACCGTTATGACCATTTAGGTTATCTGAGTCACTCAGGGTGGTAGCAGGCCTCTAAAAAGGCTATTAAATGCGAAATTACCAAAGTACCATCGATGGGTAAATTACCGAAATACCCCTAGTTTGTAAAATTATCGAAATACCCCTAGTTTGCTAAATTACCGAAACACCTCTAGTTTGCAAAATTACCGAAACACCCCTTGGTTTGCAAAATTATCGAAACACCCCTAGTTTGTGAAATTATCGAAATACCCCTGGATTGTAAAATTATCGAAATACCCATGGTTTGCAAAATTACCAAAATACCCCTAATTTATAAAATTATCGAAATACCCCTAGTTTATAAAATTATTAAAATACCCCTAGTTTGTAAAAATATCGAAATACCCCTGGTTTGCAAATTACTAAAATACCCCTAGTTGGCAAAATTATCGAAATACGCCTGGTTTGCAAAATTACCAAAATACCCCTAGTTTATGAAATTACCGAAATACCCTTAATTTGTAAAATTACTGAAATACCCCTCGTTTATAAAATTATCGAAATACCCCTGATTTACAAAATTATCGAAATACCCCTAGTTTGTGAAATTATCAAAATACTCCTGGTTTACAAAATTAACGAACTACCCTCGAAGGGTAAAATGACCGATATGCCCCTGAAGGGCAAGATGACGAAACGCCCCTACATGTTATATGGTTATTCTTGTATGTGATTTATGATTATTATGGTATGTTTATTATTCTATGATGCATTCATGTGTTATTATGTTGCATGGGAAAAGGGATTATTAATATGGAGGAAGTGCTAATAGGATCGCATGGTCGCTTGACGACTGTGGATCCACCGAAGGCTTTTTAGCCACCGAGCAGCCATGCTGCACCGATAAGTTAGTCCCACAACCGGTGCTACAAAAGGAGTGTACGAATGGTTGGGTCGATTAAATCCCTACAAGAGTGCACGATTGGACGAGAGAGAGTGCAGGGTTGGTATGGGCATTAATGCATTGCATATATGGATTTTAATATTGAGATGGGCTTAGGCCCTGATATTTATGATATGTGACATATGATATGGGTTAAGGCCCAACCGAGGCTATTTTGGGCTAGGGCCCAATTGCCACCGTTATTGTAATGGGCGTCAGCCTGGATTGTTGTGATGCATGTTTTTACTAATGATGGTTGTACACATTGAGTTTTCGCAAACTCACCCCCTCTTTTTAATTTTTACAGGTAACCCTTAGTAGGCGGTTTGACGTATTGGAGGACTCAGAGGTGGCCACATTACAAGCAGTTTGGATTTTAGTATTTTACTTTTCTTTAATTTGGGCTAATATTTTGTAATAAAGCTTCTCTTAAATTCTGGTATAGTTTGGGATTTTTAGTTTATTATGTTTTAAATCTGCTCAACATTGAATCGCGATTTTCCAAAAAAAATATTTGTTTTCAAAACACTACGTTTTTGCAACCAAGTTGTAAATATCACTTTTTATAAGTCAGTTGTTTTAAATTAAGCTTCTTCAACTAATAAGGTTTTGAAGGTAATGACTTCTTAATAAATGTCGATTAATAATAACAATCGCAAAATGGGACTTTAGTTTTTAAATATTAAGAGGGGTTTTTCAATGAAAACGCGGTTTTTGAAAAAGCATCTCAATTGACACGCTAGATTCGAGACTAACTTTTAGGCCGGGTTTGGGGTGTTACATTTAGTAGTATCAGAGCCCGATTGCAAAACTCATACTGTAAAATGGGCTTTAGTTTCTATTTTAAATATGTTTACAAATGATTTTAAAGTGGTTTTGGAGGACTTTTGTGTGGCACACTAAGTTTCCGGCGTCAGACCAAGTAAGTTCTCCTATATGTTTTAAATTGTTATACTTTAGGTAGATACTAGTACGTACTTTATCTGTAAGGTTGCAATTAGGATCAGAGTGCGCAGCGAGATCGTAGCGTGCTAGGTTAGGGTGTGCGACAGTTCCGTTAGTTAGAAATTTCGAGGACGAAATTTCTTTAAGGGGGTAGATTTGTGACACCCTGAATTTGGGCCTAGTAGGATTGGGCCCATTGGGCCTTGGCCATGGGAGCGTTTTAAAATTTTTGGGAATATGAGAACGAAATTATTACAAGTTGGACCTATTAGGAAGGTGATTTTGGAAGGTTAGGGGGCTTCTATGAAGTCCTGGGATCAAACTTGGGCTTTAGGAAAATTTTAGTTTTAGGTGAATAAAACCCTGAGAGTTAGTAAGTAGGCTTTAGAGTAAAATGTGGAGAAAAATGACACAAAAAGAGCTTGTGGTGTAGTGGCAAAGTGACTCCACATAGGAGACAAGGAGGTGACGCCACAAGGAAGTAAGGAGTCCAAGGTTCAAGCCTTGGTGCTGGCATTTCATTTTGATTTATTTTTAAGTGAATTTGGACTTTGGCCCATAGATTTATATTTAGTTGCGCATGACGTTAGACACAAGAAGGTGAGTGGTCTTGTGGCAAGGCGTCATTAAGGGTGCAAGGGAGCCTGGGTTCGAATCTCATGACAAGCAGGGGAGTATTTATTTTGCGAATTGGACGGCTAGAATTTGAGTTGGATTTAAACTCGCTGATGGAGGGATCCCACATCGAAAATATAGTAAGAGTGAAGGTGAGAAGCGACGTTTAGGCATAGGATCATTCGGAGCGCGGATAAGCTTTAGACTCTTATTAGGTGTGTATTCTCTCTACTCTAGCTATAAAGCGAGAAATTCCAAAATGTCAGTCACACGACGATTGTAGCCACACGAGCATGCGAGCGCACGTGTGGGAGCTTCGACGTGATAGTTGAGGCCAGCTTGAGTGTTCTTGTGCGTTTAGGCTATTTGGGCCCGTAGGCCCATATGAATAAATTATATGATTGTGTAGTAGATAGTGAACTGGACTATTGGAATCTCGTATCTGTGGCTAGATTTGGGCTAAGTGGGCCACACGAGCGTGTGGGCCTACATGGGCCGAATAAGGGGCCTCGGGCCCATTTACACCGTTATGACCATTTAGGTTATCTGAGTCACTCAGGGCGGTAGCAGGCCTCTGAAAAGGCTATTAAATGCGAAATTACCAAAGTACCATCGATGGGTAAATTACCGAAATACCCCTAGTTTGTCAAATTATTGAAATACCCCTGGTTTGCTAAATTTAAAACACCCTAATTTGCAAATTAAAACACCCCTTGGTATCGAAATACCCTGGTTTGTAAATTACCAAAATACCTCTGGTTTGTAAAATTACCAAAATACCTCTGGTTTGCAAAATTACCAAAACACCTCTAGTTTACAAAATTATCGAAATACCTCTAGTTTGGAAAATTACTGAAATACCCCTGGTTTGTGAAATTACCGAAATACCCCTAGTTTCCAAAATTATTGAAATACCACTAGTTTACGAAATTACTGAAATACCCCTAGTTTGCAAAATTATTGAAATACCTATAGTTTACAAAATTACCGAACTACCCCTGGTTTGCAAAATTACTGAGATACCCCTGGTTTGCAAAATCACCAAAATACCCCTGGTTTGTAAAATTATCGAAATACCCATGGTTTACAAAATTACTAAAATACCCATGGTTTGCAAAATTACTAAAATACCCCTAGTTTACAAAATTACCAAAATACCCCTAGTTTGCAAAATTACCAAAATACCCTTGGTTTGCAAAATTATCGAAATACCTCTGGTTTACAAAATTATCGAAATACCCTCGATAGGTAAAATGATGATATGCCCCTAAAGGGCAAGATGATGGAAACGCCCCTACATGTTATATGGTTATTCTTGTATGCAATTTATGATTATTATGGTATGTTTATTATTGTATGATGCATTCATGTGTTATTATGTTGCATGGGAAAAAGGAATTATTAATATGGAAGAAGTGCTAATAGGATCGCATGGTCGCTTGACGACTTTGGATCCACCAAAGCTTTTTAGCCATCGAGCAGCCATGCTACACCGATAAGTTAGTGCCGCAACTGGTAATACAAAAGAGTGTACGGATGGGTGGGTCGATTAAATCCCCACAAGAGTGCAAGGTTGGACAGGAGACGGAGTGCAGGGTTGGTATGGGCATTAATGCATTGCATATATAGATTTTAATATTGAGATGGGCTTAGGTCCATATATTTATGATATGTGACATATGATATGGGTTAAGGCCCAACCGAGGCTATTTTGGGCTAAGGCCCAATTGCCACAGTTATTGTAATGGGCGTCAGCCCGGATTGTTGTGATGCATGTTTTTACTGATGAGGGTTGTACACATTG
The DNA here is from genome assembly GCA_025506655.1 of Gossypium rotundifolium. Classification (NCBI taxonomy): domain Eukaryota; kingdom Viridiplantae; phylum Streptophyta; class Magnoliopsida; order Malvales; family Malvaceae; genus Gossypium; species Gossypium rotundifolium. The sequence goes on along the minus strand of CP106731.1, from coordinate 67,288,353 downwards.
AGTTTTCGCAAACTCACCCCCTCTTTTTAATTTTTCTAGGTAACCCTCAATAGGTGGTTCGACGTATTGGAGGACTCAGAGGTGGCCACACTATGAGTAGTTTGGATTTTAGTATTTTACTTTTTTTAATTTGGGTTAATATTTTGTAATAAGGCATCTCTTAAATTCTGGTATAGTTTGGGATTTTTAGTTTATTATGTTTTAAATCTGCTCAACATTGAATCGCGATTTTCCAAAACAATATCTGTTTTCAAAACACTACGTTTTCGCAACCAAGTTGTAAATATCACTTTTTATAAGTCAGTTATTTTAAATTAAGCTTCTGCAACGAACAAGGTTTTGAAGGTAATGACTTCTTAATAAATGTCGATTAATAATAACAATCGCAAACTGGGACTTTAGTTTTTAAATATCAAGAGGGGTTTTTCAGTGAAAATGCGGTTTTCAAAAAAAAAACACCTCAATGTGATACGCCAGATTCGGGCCTAACTTCTAGGCCGAGTTTGGGGTGTTACAAAAGCATCGTACAAGGGAATTCATCTTCCATTCGAGCATTGGAGGCGCAATTAGGACAACTTTCTTCAAACCTGAATACTTGACACCAGGACTATTACCTAGTGACACGAAAAATCCTATTTTGAGGGGGAAAGAACATTGTAAGGCTATCACTCTTAGGAGTGGTAAAGAAACTAGCGAATCATTTATTGGCTCTATGGTAGCACTTCAAGATACGCATAGAGTGAAAACTAGTGAGAAAGTTGAATCTGAAGAATTTGTTGATGCATCAGAAAAATAAGGTCCACAAATTGTCACTCACATGCCTAACATCCGACCTTCGAAACTATCATCGCAATCAAAGATGTATGCACCAACAGATATATCTCTGCATTTACCCTTCCCACAAAGATTCAGGAAGAATGAGCATGACAAGTAGTATCAGTAATTCCTGGACACTCTGAAGCAACTACAGATCAACATTCCTTTAGTGGATGCTCTGGTACAAATTCTGAGTTATAGGAAATTTATGAAAGACCTCTTGTCCACGAAGAAGAAGCTCACTGATATTGAAACTATTGCACTCACAGAAGCCTGTAGTGCTATTTTGACAAACAAGTTACCCCTAAATTGAAAGATCCTGGAGCTTTACCATCCTATGTTTAATTGACAATCATTATTTGGGTAAGGCTTTATGCGACTTGGGAGCTAGCATTAACCTAATGCCACTATCTACTTTCAGAAAGTTGGGAATTGGTCACATGAAATCTACTGTAGTGATATTATGACTAGTCGATCGATCCTTGGCTCAACTTGAAGGGCAAATAAAAGACGTCTTAGTTCGTGTGGATAAATTCATTTTTCCAGCTGATTTCATCATAATTAACTGCGAGGCAGACAATGAGGTTCCCATAATCTTGGGACGACCACTTTTAACCACCAACCAAAATTTGATTGATGTTTATAAAGGTGAACAAACCATGTGACTTAATGGTAAGTAAGTCACCTTCAGTGTTTTTTAATCTTTAATGCAAGGAAGAAAAAGAATTCCATACTGTCGATGCGCTGGATGATTTAATTGAGGAAAATTCAATGACCAAAACAAAACACTTTTTAAAGAGTTTGCACTAACATCTGATGCCAAGTTCTTAGACGATTGTGACATCATGGTTGAAGCTAATAATCTTGAACTCAAGTATGGATGACAGATTGAATCCTTAGATCTAGCCAACAGAACATCTCTAATTTTCAAACCATCTATTGAAGAAACTTCTACTCTAGAATTGAAACCACTACCTCCACATCTTAATTATGTCTTTCTAGGTGATCACAATACTCTCCCAGTTATTATGTCCACAACACTGGATGTAACTCAAGAAGATAAATTTGTCCATATTCTCAAGCTATACAAATGAGCTATCGCTCGGAGTATTGCCAATATTCAAGGTATTAGTTCTTCTTTTTGCATGCACAATATCAAGTTGGAAGTCAAAGGCAAGCAATCAATTGAACAGCAAAGAAGATTAAACGAGAAGGTGAATGAAGTTTTCAAGAAGGAAATCATAAAATGGCTTGATGCTGGAATTATTTACCCGATTTTCTATAGCAATTGTGTATGTCCAGTGCCATGTGTGCCTAAAAAGAGTGGCATCTCGTAACGATAAGGACGAATTAATTCCTATACTCATTCCCATGGGATGGCGAGTTTGTATGGATTATCACAAATTGAATGTGGCCATAAAGAAAGATTATTGCCCGCTTCCTTTCATTGACCAACTACTGGATTGGCTTGCTGGAAAGGCCTATTATTGCTTTTTAGACAGCTATTCTGGGTACAATCAAATTACTATTACACCGGAGGATCAAGAGGAAAAAACCTTCATCTGCCCCTTTAGTACTTCCGCTTTTCGCCATATGTCTTTCGTTCTTTGCAACGCACTAGCCACATTTCAAAGGTGCATGATGGCAATATTCTCAGATATGATTGAAGACTCTTTAGAGGTGTTTATGGATGATTTCTCATTCTATGGGAATGATTTTAATTATTGCGCTGACAATTTGGATAAAGTACTGAAGTGATGTGAGGACACACATCTGGTCCTGGATTGGGATAAATGACATTTTATGGCAATTGAAGGCATTGTGTTAGGACATCGCATCTCTAGTCAAGCCATTCAAGTAGACAAAGCTAAGGTGGAAATCATTGAGAAATTACCTCTACCAATAAACATGAAAGGTATTCGTAGTTTTCTTGGACATGTGGGGTTTTACCGAAGGTTTATTAGAGGTTTTTCGAGAATTGCAAAGCCCTTATGCTTGAAAATTCTTGTTTGATGATACATGTTTGGATGACTTAATTTAGTTAAAAAAGAAGCTAGTAACTGCACCCATTTTTGTTGCACTAGATTGGTTTCAACCTTTTGAAGTTATGTGCGATGCAAGTGACTTTGCTGTGGGTGCAGTTCTAGGACAACAAAAGGAAAAAATATTTCACGCCATCTATTATGCTACCAAAACTCTTACAGAGGCTCAACTCAATTATACCACCACAGAGAAAGAATTGATGGTTGTTGTCTTTGCTTTTGACAATTTTCTTTCCTATTTTGTTGGTGCAAAGGTTACGGTATTCACTGATCACTCGATGTTGAGATATCTCTTTGTGAAAAAGGATGCCAAACCAAGACTGATACGCTGGATATTACTATTGCAAGAATTTGACATTGAGATAAAAGACCGTAAGGGTTCAGAAAATCAAGTTGTAGACCATCTATCTTGATTGGAAGTTGGCAGTGAAGATGAAACATACTTCAAATTATCGACGCATTCCCAGATGAGAAGTTATTTGTTGTAGATACAACCCCTTGGTATGCAGATTTTGTTAATTATCTAGTGTGTGGAAAACTCCCATTGGATGTCACAGGCCATAAAAAAGAAATATTTCTTTGTGATGTAATGAAGTATCATTGGAACGAACCATATTTATTCAAGGTATGCAATGACAACATCATTCGACGTTGTGTTCTAGAAGAGGAGATGCTTTCAATCCTTAAACATTGTCATGATGCTCCTTTAAAGGTCATTTTGGTGGCATGAGAACTACTGCTAAAGTTCTCCAATCAAGGTTCCACTGGCCAACATTATTCAAAGACGCCCACAATTTTATGAATCAATGTGATAGGTGTCAGTGCACCGATTTTATATCTTGACACAATGAAATGTTGCAGCAGCCAATTATAGAGGTTGAATTATTTGATGTTTGGGGTATGGATTTTATGGGACCATTTCCATGCTCATTTGGAAATCTTTATATATTAGTAATTGTTGACTATGTCTCAAAGTGGGTTGAAGCTATTGCAGTCCCAAAGGGTGATGCAAAGATAGTGCTAAAATTTTTTCAGAAGCATACACTCACTCGCTTTGGCACACCAAAGGCATTGATTAGTGATCAGGGTGCACACTTTCATTGCAACCAAGTGGCTACCATACTGAAGAGATATGTAGTTCATCATAGAATGGCAATTACTTCTCATCTGCAAACCAATGGACAAGCCGAAATATCAAATTGACAAATTAATAACATTATTGAGAAGGTTGTAAATCCTTCGAGGAAAGATTGGTCTTTCTGATTGGATGACACTTTATGGGAATTGCGGACAGTATATAAAACTCCATTAGGGATGTCACCATATCAATTATTTTTTGGGAAAGAATACACTTGCTAATCGAACTGGAACACAAAGCAATGTGGGAAATTAAGCAAGTGAACATGGACTATAAAGCGGCTGAAAAGAAAAGATTGTTGGATATCACTAAACTAGAGGAGATTAGGAGAAATGCTTATGAAAACGGTGCAATTTACAAGGAAAAGACCAAATGATGGCATGACAAGATTATTTTGCGGCAACAATTTATCGAGGGTCAACAGGTTTTATTATTCAATTCTCGACTCAAATTTCACCCAAGTAAATTGCATTCACATTGGTTTGGACCTTTTGAAGTTGTTGACGTATTTTTCATGGTGCAGTCACAATTCAAGATTTATGTGATGGACGCTAGTTCAAAGTGAATGGACAGAGGTTGAAACACTATTTTGGCAACAATGATAAAAATAGGCAGAGACCATTAAATTGGTGAAAAAGTTTTAATTTTTAATTAGTATTCCTTGATTTTAGTTTATTTTATTTATGTTTTGTTAAAGTTTATTTTCCTTCCTTTTTGCAGAATAATTAGGTACCTTTTTTGATGCATTGAAATCTTACTGTCAACGCATTCCATAAGCCTATATTACAATTTATAGCTCATCAGAATTCAGAGACAATCACATTCCACTGTTGGATAAAAAATCACTCAGTTGTTTGATTCTTCTAAGCAGGGCACAATTTATATTGGACACAACTCTTCCCGCCAGCCTTATATCTTTCCACAAAACAACATGCCTCTCCATCTTCTTCTATAAATTCTCCCTCACTGTACCAACTGTAACGAATTCAAACAACCATTTTTATTTCTTCTCTTCCAAAAATCATATATTTTAACCTTTAAACTATTCTCCCCCACCAGAGGCTCGGTCAAGAAAGCCACTAAATCTACTGGAGAACATGCATCCTCTACTACCACAGTCCATGAACTGGAATCCCCCAAGCCAATGCAAACAAAGGAGCCAGTAACCTTTTTGAATAAAGAGGCAAAGGAATAATTCCACGACAATAGTTGAAGCAAAATTTTCATCCCGAGTAGGGCATTTCACTTTCCCTACAATAAGACTTGGGTAAACAAGTCTCCAAACCATCTCGAAGTTAAAGTGGGAAACTTTTTGCATCCATCCTAGCAGCTACTCCCCTTCACTGGTATGTGAGTTTTATTCTAATCTCTACGATCATGAGTTAGAATTCATTTTCATTCGAGAAGGTTTAATACTATTATCGTAACCATTTTTTGAAAAAATGGAGGTCGACTTTTGGTTTTGAAAACGAAGATAAAAAATGGGAGTCGCCACCAATCTTTTTTGTTGAGGTGTGATCGGGTCACCTTTTAAAATGGTTGTTTTTAATAAACTGTTTGATTTATCAAAACAACGGTTTTGGTCTACGAAACTCAGAAAATGGGTTAGGGAGTCGGTTACGTACGAAGAAGGGTTAGCACCCTCGATACGCCCAAAATTGGTACCTAATTGATTAATTAATTTCTTAATGTCGAAAATTCGAAAAGATTTGAAAACATGGCTTCTTTTATAATGTGAACAATTTGAGTTAAAATTTGAGATTTCTTTGTTACGAAAGGATACAAAAACCACATCCAGCACATTAGGACACAATATTTTAAACCCTCGCAATCAAAGTCATCTCATGATTTACAAAATTTGTTTAAAGGATGTTTAGTTATTTAGTCAATCGGAAAATCGAAACCCAGCACGTTAGGGCACTATTCCCCGAATTTCTAAATACAAAACATTGCCTTATTTTAAAAACTTTTAGATGAAGTATAGTAATTTTACAAAATGTATTTTTATTTAATAATATAGTATTAAACTAAGAAAATAAATATAGACGTAAATATAATAAATATAATAAGGATGATGATGATGATAATAATAATAATAGTAATAATAATAATAATAATAATAAAATAATAATAATAATAATAATAATAATAATAATATCAAATAATAGTAATAGGAATAGAAAATAAAAAAGGAATAAAAATAAATAAAAATAAAAAAACTAGTATAGAATAAGATAATAATAATAAACAACAACAACAATAATAATGGTAATAATAATGATAATAATAATAATAATAATAATAATAATAATAATAATAATAATTTAATTTAACGATAAAGTGGTTAAAATAGTTGAAAAGGACTAAAATTGAATAAAAATGGACTATTGGGGTAAATCTGAAATAAAAAATAAAAGGGAAGGACCTATTCGATATACATGGATAACTTGGGGGATTAAAGTGGGCAATAACCCATTCCCTCCAAAACTCATAGCATCGACGAGGACCTAATTGCAAACCAACTAAGCTTTCGGGGCAAATTTTTAAAAACTAAAAACATGATTGCGATAATATAAAAAGGCGAAGGGGCTAAATGCATAAATATCCCCTTAGTAAAAAAAGGCGTGGATCCTAGAGCGGGTCAGGTCAGAGCGCGGGTCATAGGAGCGAAACGACGTCGTTTTAGGGCCACTAAAATAGGCCCTAAACGACGTCGTTTTGAATCCCTTATAAAAGCAAAATTTTCCTTCTTTTCTTTCATTTCTGCTGTTTGCTTTAGAAATAATAACTCTTTGTTGTTTTTTCTCTGCAGGTCTAGGGTCTCCAAGATTGCTTGGTACCGATGTCCGTAGTCTTGTGCACCGTGAGCAATGGTAGAAAAAAGTAAGCGACGATTTTACTCCTTTTTTAAGTATATATATATATATATGTGTATATGTGTCAAAAGGAAAGGAAAAAAAAAGAAAACTTCAAGAAGGAAAAGAAATCACCTTCTGCTACTGTTTGGGTTTTTTAGTGGTTCTTAGTGTTTTCTTTTTCTGCCTTGTTATGTTTGAATCTCGTTGTTTTTGCATTTGCGAATCTTTTGTTTGGATTTGTTTTTGTGTTCGAAAATGCTTGTATTGTATTAAAAAAAAACTCTCTATTACAAAGAAATTAATCGGCTTTTATAGCCTTTGCTTCTTTACATTTTGCTACTTTCTGTCTCTTCTCGTTTAATGTTTGCAAGTCAGATGAGGTGCTGGGCGGCGGACAAGACCACAGTGCAGGGCAAGTGTGTAACAGCCCAATTTTGGGGCTAGTTGGAACAGTGGTCTCAGGACCACTAATCCGAGGTTGAGGAAATTATTTTAGTATTATTTTATGTGTTATGGCATTAATATATGGCTATATGGAAATTTTGGTGCTTTAGTTTTAGCAATAGAGTACTTAATTGTGAGAAAGGACTAAATCGCATAAAGTGCAAAAGTTCTATTTTATAAGGTGGGGGTACCTAATAGCTATAGATTGTAAATTGGAGGATTTTAAAGTGAAATTAGGCCCTATTATATGTGTTGGCCTGCCATACAAGTTAAGGAGGACAAGAGCATTAAATGCTAGTCAAAGTTGGTGGAAATTAAGTGATAAAATGAATAAAATAAGAGAAGCAAAAGATGTTATCATCTTTCATTATTCACTCATCTCTTGCCACTAAAAATTCAAGAGAGGATAGAGTTCTTGGAGGTTCAAACTTTCAGCCACTCAATTCTCATTCAAGTAAGTGATTTAGGTGGTTTTAGTTGATGTTTTTTGTACTTTTGGAGTCCTCAAAGCCTAAGCTAACTAATGAGGGGACTAATTTGTGAAATGGTTAAAAGTTTAGAGACTTTCCATGAGAGAGTTTATGTTGTTAGCTGAGTTTTTATGGAAGAAAATGATTGATGGGGAGGTTAGAGACAACTTTTGTGAAAGGTGTTGTCATGAAAACACCTAAATGGGACTAAGTTGTAAATGTTGTAAATTTGTAATAAATGCATGAAATAGTTAGATTTGTTGGTTGTTAACAGAGGAATAAATGTTCAACTAGGCCTGTTTAATGGGAAAATGTGATGAAAAATGATTTACGAGCCTAGGGACAAAATCATAATTTTTCCAATATACGAGGACAAAATGGTCATTTTTGCCCAAGTGTAGAATTTGATGTATCTTAATCATAGAATGTCCTAAATGAACAAATTTCATTGTTATAGATCAAGAAGAGCGCGGAATCAACCTTGACCGTGGGAAAGGCAAGGTGATTGAGTAAATCGCTAGCTAACACGTTTTGCATCGAGGTAAGTTTACGTGTAAACGATGCATTTTACATGCACATTATTGTTGTTAATCAGTGCATAGCATAATTGAGAACATGTATAATTCAAGTAGATAAAAAGCGGTAGTTAATGAATAATTCTTGTATAAATGATGGAATAGATAGGTAGGTGTGTTATATCAAAATTTGATGGTGGGCTAAGTGCGACATCACCTTGTTGTTTAATTACGATGGGTTGTGTCCGATACCATCGTCTGTTAACTTTTGGTGGGCTTTGTGCGATACCACAGTAATTAACCTTCTTGGTGGGCTATGTATGATACCACCCTAATGAAGACTGATGGTGGGCTAAGTGCGAAACCACCGGTAATGTATTTTGATATGGTGATGTGTTACATTAAGTGACCTTGTGATGCTCAGTGTAGGGAAACCGTTATTGAATGTATGCATTATGCTTGTGATGTGATTGGGATGTGCAAATGGAGGAAATGAGTAAGCCTAATCCTAAATGTAGATTGATTTCTTGCTTAGCAAATAATGCTATAAAAATGTTTATTCATTTTAGAGTGTTATATTGTTTACATGCGAACTTACTAAGCTTTAAGCTTACTCCTCCCTCTTTCCCTTGTCTTATAGGGCTTAAGAGCCGAGTCGGGATACACCGATAACTAAAAGACCGCCCACACTATCTGCTTACTTCGGTATAATTAGATTATTGATTTTGTATATGGCATGTATAGGACTAGACTAGTTAGATTATTTTGTTATTTTGACCAAAGGTGTATTGGCTCTTGTTAAGACATTAATTTTGTAAATTGCCAAGAATGATGGCATATTTTATCATTTATGAAATTTTAAAGTTATCAATGTGAGTGCATGTGGATTAAGAGAGGTTTGTTAGTTTGTTGAATAAACCCATGTAGAGTAAGATATAGGGATGCTAGAAGCTTGGCAAATAGCCTTTATGTGCCACACGGGTAGACACACGGGCGTGTGTCTAGGCCGTGCTAACCCTGCACCTTATTATTACTAATTAGGATAGGCCACGGGTGAGTCCCATGGCCGTGTGAATGAACTATGTAAGACACACGATAGGGATATGGGCATGTGCCCAGGCCGTGTGGATCAAGTCAGTAGCTCCTCAAGGTTAGGAGACACGGGTGTATCTAGGTCGTGCTAAATTAGTCAGTAACTCCCCACGGGCGGAAGACACTGGCATGTTGTCAGGGTATACGGGCGTGCCCCCATTTCACATGGGCGTGCCCTAGCCGTGTGAGTTTTGGCAGAATGTTGGGGTTTTTAGGCACAGTGTGAGCACATGGGCGTGTGTGACTACACACGGACGTGTATGTTATCTAGCACGGGCGTGTACTCCCTGTCTAGATGAAAATAAATTTTATAGACCTTAAGATTTCTGATATGATCCCGAGAATTCTCGTAGGTACAATTGAGATCTCATAGGTTGAGTGTGAAGTAGTTGAAGCGATTTGAGAAGAGTAGTCACGTTGAGCCTAAGTGGCGATCAGGTAAATTGTTCGGTAACGTCTCATGCCCAATTTCGACAGGGATTATAGGTAAGGGGTGTTACATTTAGTGGTATCTGAGCTATGGTTTAGTCGGTTCTATGATTACCGTAGCGTGTGTGGGAGTCTAGCTTATACATGCCATAAGCGTATAATGATAGTATGGTGGCTTTTGATGATTTTAAAAATTTGTTTCATGTAGTATATGGATTCCGATCAATCAGCTGCTGATGATGCAGCTAGTAATGCTCGGCTCTTGCGTAAGGGACCGCGCCTGTGCAAAGTGAACCCAAGACTAGCGGTCAAGGAGAAGAGGCTCGAGAAGCCTTTCTCCAAATGATTAGCAATTGGTACACTGAGTATGTACGAGCTAATCCCAATGCTCAACCTCCTCCACCTCCTCCTATACCTCAGCCAGTTCCTGTGGCCCCCCAAGGTGTAGAAATTGTGAGGACAAATAAGCCCCCGGTAGATAAAACTCAAAAGTAAGGCGCTGAAGATTTTTGAGCTAACAAAGATGATGACCTTGAGCGGGCGGAGTTCTAGCTTGAGAACTCAATGAGGGTTTTTAATGAACTCTTCTGTACACCCAAGGAGAGTTTGAAATGTGTTGTATCTTTACAGAGGGACTCGGTATACTATTGGTGGAAAACGTTGACATTAGTAGTTCCTAAAGAGAGGGTAACATGGGAATTTTTCTTGGAAGAGTTCCAAAAGAAATATATAAGTCAAAGGTTTGTAGACCAAAAGTGGAAGGAATTCCTTGAGTTAAAGCAAGGAAAAATGACTGTGGCGGAATATGAACACGAATTTGTTAAAAAGAAATGCGCATGCATACATGTATCCACGGAAGCTACCCTATGCAAGAGGTTTGAAGACGGGTTGAATGAAGACATCAAACTTTTAGTTGGGATCTTAGAACTAAAAGAATTTGTGATACTGGTGGATCGGGCTAGTAAGGCCAAAGAATTGAGTAAAGAAAAGAGGAAAGCCCTGAATGAGGCTAGTGATATGAGGATGAGGCCGATGAGCAAGTCATACCAAACTCAATTGAAGAGGTCTAGAGAAGGAACCCTCAGATGACTACGTCAGTCGGGTATTCGCAGAGAGATCAAGGTAATACGTATTCGGGTTCAAGAGTTCAAGCCACCTCAATTGCAAGTGTGGGAAATCCAATGTCCAAACCGGAGTGCCCAAGTTGTGGCAGACATCACACTGGGGAGTGTTGGGGAAACAATCAAAATTGCTACAAGTGTGGATCCCCTGACCATTTCATTCGAAACTGTCCTGAAAGAGATGACAAGGAAAAGAAGCAGGAGGTAAGATCAAACAGTGTATCTTTTAGAGGTAGGCCACAAAAGAACCTGGGAGGTGGGACTAGTGTTAGAGGTGTATCACGAGACACTACTGTGAGGTCAGAGGGTCGGGCGCCAGCAAGAACCTATGCTGTTCGCGCTCGAGAAGAGGCATCATCGTCGGACATAATAACGGGTACATTTTCTCTCTATGACACCTCTGTTATTACTTTGATTGACCCGGGGTCGACCCATTCTTATATTTGTATGGGATTGGTAATTAGTTTGAATATGACTATTAAGTCTACTGAATTTGTGATAAAAGTATCAAACCCCCTAGGAAAATAGGTGTTAGTTGATAAGGTGTGTAGGAGCTGTCCTTTGACAGTTAGGGGTCATTATTTTCTTGCAAACCTTATGTTGCTGCTGTTTGATGAGTTTGACTTGATTTTTGGTATGGATTGGTTGGCTACCCATAGCGTTTTAATGAATTGTGGTAGTAAATTTATTGAATTGAAGTGTGAAAATGGAGATGTTATTTGGGTTGAATAAGGTGAGTCAGATAACCTACCGGTGATGATTTCTTCCATAGTAGCTGAGAAATATTTGAGAAAAAGATGTGAGTCATATCTTGCATTTGTACTGAACAGTCAAGAGTTTGAGGAGAAGGTTGAAACCATGCCAATTGTATGTGAGTATCCGGATGTATTCCCAGAAGAGTTACCTGGACTACCTCCAATTAGAGAGGTTGAGTTAGAAATTGAGTTAGTTTCGAGAACGACACCTATTTCCATCACTCCGTATAGGATGGTGCCGTTGGAGTTGAAAGAACTGAAGGTCCAGTTGCAAGAGTTGACGGATAAGGGTTTTGCAAGATCAAGCTTTTCACCGTGGGGTGCTTCAGTATTATTTGTGAAAAAGAAAGATGGATCGATGAGCTTGTGTATAGACTACATACAACTCAACAAGGTGATGGTGAAAAATAGGTATCCTTTACCAAGGATAGATGATCTATTTGATCAACTGAAGGGAGCTATGGTGTTCTCCAAGATTGATTTGAGATCCGGATATTATCAGCTGAGAATTAAGGAACAAGACGTGCCGAAAACAACATTTAGGACAAGGTATGGCCATTATGAGTTTCTGGTCATGCCGTTTGGTTTAACGAATGCTCCTCCGGTTTTTATGGACTTAATGAACCATATCCTTTGACCGTATTTAGACAAGTTCGTAGTTGTTTTTATCGATGACATATTGATCTACTCCTGAGATGAGTGTGATCATACAAAGCATTTGAGAATTGTCTTGCAGACCTTGAGAGATAAGCAATTATATGATAAATTTAGCAAGAGCGAGTTTTGGCTTTGAGAGGTCGAATTCCTCGGACATGTTCTGTCAAGGGAAGGTATTAGAGTTGATCCCGAAAAGATCTTGACTATTGTGGAGTGGAAACCGCCGAGGAACATGTCAAAAGTCAGAAGCTTTCTGGGTTTGGCGGGGTACTATAGGCGGTTCATGGAGGGATTTTCTATGATTGCTACCCCGATGACGTAATTATTGCGCAAGGATGTTAAGTTTAAATGGATTGAAAAATGCCAACAGAGTTTTGAGAGACTGAAAATGTTGTTGACAGAAGCACTAATTTTGGTACAACTTGAGTCAGGAAAGGAGTTTGTGGTCTACAGTGATGCGTCCTTAAATGGTCTCGATTGTGTGTTGATGCAAGAGGGTAAGGTGGTCTCTTACGCCTCGAGACAGCTAAAACCATATGTGAAGAATTATCCAACTCATGATCTATAGTTGGCCGCAATCGTTTTCGCGTTAAAGATTTGGCGACATTATTTATATGGTGAGAAGTTTTGAATTTTTACGGATCATAAGAGTTTGAGGTACTTGATGAATCAAAAGGAGTTAAATTTACGGCAATAAAGATGGCTTGAATTATTGAAAGACTACGAGCTAGTGACCGATTACCACCCGGGGAAAGAAAATATAGTTGCAGATGCTTTAAGTAGAAAATCTTTGTATGCTTTGAAAACTATGAGCACGAGTTTGTCATTGTCCGATGATGGTGCTATACTGGCTGAGTTGATATCTAGGCCACTATTTGTCCAACAAATATGTGAAGCTCAAAGGAATGATAATGAGATGTTAGCTAAAAGAGCTAAGTGTGAATCAGGAGCTGATTCTGAACTTCGGGTAAGTTCGAATGGTTGTTCAATGTTCCATGATAGAATTTGTGTACCTAAAGATGATAAGTTAATCCGAGAAATTTTACAAGAAGCACATAATAGTCATTTGTTAGTACACTCGAGCAGTACAAAAATGTACAATGATCTGAAGAAATTCTATTGGTGGCCAGGAATGAAAAGAGACATCTCAGAGTATGTAACAAGATGTCTGATTTGTCAACAAGTGAAAGCCGAGCATCAGGTGCCTTCGGGATTACTTCTACCAGTAATGGTTCTCGAGTGGAAGTGGGATCGGATCACCATGGACTTTGTGCCGGGGTTGCCTTCGACTCCGAAAAAGAAAGATGTTGTATGGGTTATCGTTGATAGGTTAACGAAGTCGGCTCACTTTATACCGGTACGTATTGATTATTCACTAGAGAAGTTAGCCAAGTTGTATATTACAGAGGTAGTAAGATTACATGGAGTGCCTATATCCATTATCTCGGATAGAGACCCGAGATTTACTTTGAGGTTTTGGAAGAAGTTACAAGAGGCCTTAGGTACAAGGTTGAATTTTATTACTGCTTTTCATCATCAAACTGATGGTCAGTCTGAGAGAGTAATCCAAGTTCTTGAAGATATGCTCCAATACTGTGTGTTAGAATTCGAAGGTAGTTGGGAAAGATACCTAGCTTTGGTCGAATTTGCTTACAACAATAGTTATCAATCGATCATACGAATGGCACCATATGGCCTTATATGGTCGTAAGTGTAGAAGTCATTTGTATTGGATCGAGTTGGGTGAGAAGCAAATCCATGGGATTGATTTAGTTAAAAGCGAGGAAAAGTGAAAGTGATTCGGGATGGTCTAAAAGTCGCTTGAATCGAGCAAAAGTCGTCTGTGAGACTTGAAAAGAAAAGAAATTGAGTTTCAAGTGGGTGACAAAGTATTTTTGAAAGTGTCGCCGTGGAAGAAAATATTGAGATTTGGTCGAAAGGGTAAATTGAATCTGAGATTCATAGGGCGATACTAAATTACTGAAAGGATTGGGCCAGTGGCATATCGGTTGGCTTTACCGTAGAGTTAGAGAACATTCATAATGTGTTCCATGTATCAATGCTAAGGCGTTATCATTTCAATCCCTCGCATGTGGTTTCTCCCATGGAAATTGAGATACGATTGGATTTGACATATGAGGAAGAGCCGATTAAAATCTTGGCTCGAGAAGTGAAACAGTTGAGGAATAAAGACATAGCCTTAGTAAAAGTGTTGTGGCAAAAGCACGGTGTAGAAGAAGCTACATGGGAACCAGAAGAAGCTATGAGAGAGTGATATCCAAACCTCTTTATCGGTAAGATTTTTGAGGGTGAAAATCCCAAAAAGGGGGAGAGTTTGAATATGGCATTAAGAGCCGAGTCGGGATACGCCGATAACTAGAAGACAGCCCATACTATCTGCTTACTTCGGTATAATTAGATTAGTGATTTTGTTTATGGCATGTATAGGACTAGACTAGTTAGATTATTTTGTTATTTTGACCAAAGGTGTATTAACTCTTGCTAAGACATTAATTTTGTAAATTGCCAAGAATGATGGCATATTTTATCATTTATGAAATTTCAAAGTTATCAATGTAAGTGCATATGGATTAAGAGAGGTTTGTTAGTTTGTTGAATAAACCCATGTAGAGTAAGATATAGGGATCTAGAAGCTTGGCAAATAGCCTTTATGTGCCAGACGGTAGACACACGGGCGTGTGTCTAGGCTGTGCCGACCCTGCACCTTATTATTACTAATTAGAATAGGCCACGGGCGAGTCCCATGGCCGTGTGCATGAACCGTATAAGACACATGATAGGGACATGGGCGTATGCCCAGGCCGTGTGGATCAAGTTAGTATCTCCTTACGGTTAGGGGACACGGGTGTGTCCAGGCCGTGCTAAATTAGTCAGTAACTCCCCATGGGCAGAAGACACGGGCATGTTGTAAGGGTATACGGGCGTGCCCTAGCCGTGTGAGTTTTGGCAGAATGTTGGGGCTTTTAGGCACGGTGTGAGCACATGGGCGTATGTGACTACACACAGGCGTGTGTGTCATCTAGCACGGGGCGTTTACTCCCTGTCTAGATGAAAAGAAAATTTATAGACCATAAGATTTCTGATATGATCCTGAGAGTTCTCGTAGGTACGATTGAGATCTTATAGGTTGAGTGTGAAGTAGTTGAAGCAATTTGAGAAGGGTAGTCACGTTGAGCCTAAGTGGCGATCAGGTAAATTGTTCTGTAATGTCTCGTGCCCAATTTTGACGGGGATTACGGGTAAGGGGTTTTACAAACTAGATGTCAGAAGGGCGGCGTTAGAAGGCTGAAGACCCTAGGTGCGGCGCACTTAGGGTTTGTTTGTCTTTTGATTGGGTTTAGTCTTAGTGGGCTGGTTAGTTTTAATTGGTTGGGCTCTGGTTTGATTTTTGGGTCTAATGGTTAGGTCTTAGTGGGCCATCTGACTTGGGCCTCGAATTTTGGGTAATTTGGGTTGATGGGGTTGGTTTGGTAATATTGTAGAGTGGGCTGGGCAAATTGGGTTTGTACAGCTACCCCTCTTTGCTCATTTTCATGTAGCTAGAACAGAGCAAAGACTTTTAAGAAAGAGCAATGTTGCCCGGTTTTGTTGAGTCTCGACGTTTCTTTTCTTCTTCTTCAAGTAACCTCGCTAACCCACTGCAACATTAGAAGTATAGGAAATGTCACTTCGATCAGCTCGAATGTAATTTTAGGGAGAAGAGATTTATAGCTTCGATCCTCTTCGCTGGAACTTCAAGGAGATGAGAATTGATCCTCAATGTAATTTCAGAGAGAAGGGATTTGTATCTTCAATCTTCTCTATTGAAACTTGAAAAAATAAGGATTTATCCTCAATGAAACTTAGGGAGAAGGGATTTGTAGCCTCAACGTACTCCACTGGAACTTCGAGGAGATAAGAATTTAGGGAGAAGAGATTTGTAACCTCAATCTTCTCTACTAAAACTTCAAAGAAATAAGGACTGATCCTCTATGTAAACTCAGGGAGAAGGTATTTATAGCCTCAACCTACTCCACTAGAACTTCGAGGAGATGAGAATTTAGGGAGAAGAGATCCGTAACCTCAATCTTCTCTGCTGAAAATTCAAAAAAATAAGGACTGGTCCTCTATGTAAACTCAGGGAGAAGGGATTTGTAGCCTCAACCTACTCCACTGGAACTTCGAGGAGATGATAATTCAGGGAGAAGAGATTCATAACCTCAATCTTCTTTGCTGAAAATTCAAAAAAATAAGGACTGGTCCTCTATGTAAACTCAGGGAGAAGGGATTTGTAGCCTCAACCTACTCCACTGGACTTTAAGAAGATGAGAATTCATGGAGAAGAGATTCGTAACCTCAATCTTCTCTGCTGAAACTTCAAAGAAATAAGGACTGATCCTCATTGTAAACTCAGGGAGGAGGGATTTGTAGCCTCAATCTACTCCACTGGAACTTCGAGGAAATAAGACTTGTATGGCTTCGATCTGCTCTTGCGACTTCAGGAATGCCAGGTCTGCTATATTCAATCGGCTCCACTGTAAACTCAGGGAGACAAGATCTGATGTCTTCGATCTACTCCTGCAACTTCAGGATTGCCAGATCTGCTATCTTCAATCTGCTTCACTCAGGAAGGCAAGATATTCGAATTTACTGATGTTGCGGCAACGTCTTCTAGGGGACTTGTCTTGTAAAATCAGTTTTGTGTTGATGCTTATGCAAAATGGTTAGGATGCAATGATCGGAATGAATCAAATGCTCCTAACTAAATGTGTTTTACATGAATGCAGAATTTCATGAGAATAATCCATTTTTAAAAGTTTAAGGTGTCATCGCTCATTGTTTATTAATGATTTATCACTGATGCATTATGATGCCGTCTTGTTCGGCTGGTATTTTCAACAAAAAAATCGAGAAAACGATTATATCTTGCTCAACAAATTTGCCCCATTGTAACTTCAGGGTTCATCTCATTGTGACTTAGGAGTATAGGATCTGAATATCTCCCACTGTGACTCCAAAACGTAGGATTTGTTTCTTTTTCAATCCATCTCGTTACTATTCAAGGGTACAGGACTTGTATCAACTTCCATCTATCCCATTATAACTCGGGGCTATAGGGTCTGTAGCTTGTTCCATCAACTGATAACTCTTCAGGTGACCTAACCAGATGTGTATGCATGATGCTCGCATGAATGCAGAATATCATTTTCTTTCACGAATGATTCCCATTTTACACTTGGGTTAATAATTCCCATTTTTCGTCAGGATTGAATCACTGACGCAATACCTTGTCATTTTGTTTAATCGCCATTTTTGACAAAAATCCAAAGAGATAACCTTAATTTGGACTCAAATATTTCCAATCCTTAAGCTTGGTGAATTCTAAATAATAATCCTGTTTCGAGTTCTTGTATTATTTAGAAGTTCCAAGAGTAATATGCGAAACTTCTTTTGTGAAAATGTTATTAGTCCACTAATCGTTATTTCAATTCAAAATGCCTGAAAAAGATTATAACCATGGACAAGAAGGAAATTAACTAGGAGCATAGCTTGAAAAAAATAAGTTAAGCAAAGATAGGAATCGCAATTAAGAAGGAAATTTATTGTGAACATATTTTGAAAAGAATAATATAATCACAAAAAAAAATTTAAAAAGGGTAAAATGGAAACTAGGTGCCCCAGATATTGCAGTCTGAGCTTCTCTGTTCCAACTTCTTGAGGACCATTTTAAGATCAATATGTGTTTAGGGGATCCGAAGTACTTTGTTGATGTCCCAAGACATAGCATACTTCTTCATTTTTAATTCAGGAATAGCAAGACTGCCGTATGCCCCCCTTTGGTCAAAATTTGAGTAGCTCTTTTCGGGTTTTCAACTCAAATCCCCTTTGGTCCCAAAGCGCCCTTTGCGGGTTTTTGCCCTGGCCTCTCCTTTTTCATTCTTCTTTTTTGCTGAAAATTTCTATTTTCTTTATTGATTTTTTTTAAAAGGTGCCCTTTGCAGGTTTTCACCTTGGCTTCTCCTTTTTAAGTGAAATACTTCTTGACTGATTCACCGGATTGGGCAAATCCCTGCCATCCATTTTGTTCAATGTTTCCAGAACAAACTTCGTAAAGTCTTTTCTAGTTTGGCCTCAATTTTCTCTGAAATCCTTTTGTATATGAAGGATCTTCTTCAATATCAGGTCCCCCTTTGGGAATTTTCTAGGATGAACCTCTTTGTCACAAACAAGCATCGAATAGCTATTAAATTTTCCTCACAAACTTGATTGATCACATCGGGATTGGATCCACTCGCCTTTTCCAACTACAGTTCTGTCAAGACTCAAAAAAAGAATGTCGACTTCAATAGAAAAAATACTTTTATTCCACAAATTAAGGCATTGCCCGGCTAAGTTCTTGGCAAATGTTTGATAAGCATAGAGGTAATGTAACTTCTTTATGCCAATATTTACAAGTCTAGGTCATCTTCCTAATGATCCTTGTTTTGTTGCCTCTCTTTTTTTGATGTACTGTGACGTGGCATCTGATATTTGAACAGACCGCAAACTTTTGACATTGTGCGGTTAAATGTGATCTTTTTGACATTTTTCTGTGTCGGCATTCTTTCTTTCTTTCTTTCTTTCTTCTTCTTCTTTTTATTTTTTTTAATTTTTGGTGACTATCGATTTTGTAATATTGGCATATGCAGTGACTTTTACCCTCTTAGTGAACAAATTGACGAACACGAGGATGATTTGGTGTTGGCTAGAAGCTTTTGATGAGACTGACTTGATAACATCCATGCCCCACATATAGGAAATCTTATTTCTGCATTGAGCTAGGCTTTGATCTTCATCTCCTTCCTTGGCTTGCGACGTCGGATCTGTTTTTCATCCAGTATTAACAGATCAGAAGATATGTTACAATTTCTGTCATCTTCAAAGTCCTGAGATCCCTTAGACCCATATTTCATTTAAAAAGAAAGTCAGCAACAACGTTGTCATGTCATTGATATCTGGGTACCTAGGTACAGAAGGAATATTCAAAGAACAAATGAATCTAAGAATAATTATTTATGTAGTATGCACATGAATAAAAGAATAAACGAATATTTGCTCAAAGTGAGACACAAAAATGCATTTTCATTGAAAATATAGATATTGAACATAAGCCTATTTCACAAAAGGATTCTTATTGCTCCTAGGCTTAAAGTAATAAGCGTGTTTTGGACATTACTCAAATCAGTTCTAAAAATACAGGAATCTCTTCCATAGTCCCATTGTTCAAAACACTCCCAGGTTCATATTTCTGCATTTGGCGTGTCATCTAATTTCACAACACCCATGCTGATGAATTTTTCCACTAATTTCTTGAAAGCAAGGCAATTTTCTATCAAATGCCCTGTGACCCCCGCATGGTACTCACATTGGGCATTTGGGTCATACCATTTTGGGTATGGAGGTTGCATCGGTCTTGGGTAGTGAGGAGCCACCACATGTGCATCAAATAGGCTTTGATACAACTCCCTACATGTCATTGGAATTGGTGTAAACTGGAGTTGCTTTGTACTGGATTCTTGTCTTGATGAGCCCTAATGACCAGTGATCATAGCCCTCGATTGACTTGCAGTGACTTATTTGGAATGCATGCTCGAGCTGTTTACTTCATTTTCCCTATTTATCGGGGTTGATCTTTTGACTCTTTCTCCTGCATCTATCTTTCCACTTTTTATGGCATTCTCAATCATTTCTCCAGTTATTACGATATCTGAGAAGCTCTTTGTAGTGCTCCCTAACATATGAGTGATAAACGGGGCCTTCAATGTATTAACAAAGAGCATGGTCGTCTCTCTTTCTAGAAGGGGTGGCTGGACTTGGATGGCAACCTCTCTCTACTGCTGTGCATACTGTCTAAAACTTTCATTCAGCCTTTTCTCCATATTTTGAAGAGTAATTCTGTCAGGAGCCATGTCTGTCACATGACTGTACTATTTCATGAATACTTGTGCTAGGTCTTTTCATGTCTTAATATGGGCATGACTCAACTGATTATACCATTTGGCTGTTGCTCCGACCAAGCTATTCTGGAAGCAATGGATCAATAGTTGGTCATTATTAACGTACCCTGTCATTCTTCTACAAAACATAGTAATATAAGCCTCGGGGCAACTTGTCCCATTATACTTATCAAATTTAGACATTTTGAACTTGTATGGGAGCACCAAGTCTAGGACCAAGCTTAAATCCTTGGCGTCAATTCTATAGCAGCTATCAGCACTTTTTAAGGCCTTAAACTTCTCCTCCAACCTTTTATATCTGTCTTCTAGCTATCTTGGCAATTCTGCTTTTGTCCTCTCTCCTTCAGCTATTTCATCCAAATCAGGGCCATTATTTATGATTGGATTATCTCCTGAACCTAAGCCAGTTTGGGGGTTCACTGAAGCATCAACTTGGAATTGTTGAGGCCTGATCATGACAGGTGGCCTTTGTACAGTCACTTAAGGTAGTGTTTGCATGTGTGGTGGAGTAAAATCAGGGGGATATTGATAATACTCAGTATTCCCCTCAACATTAACCATGGGGCTCTTTCCTTTATCCATAGGCCCCTTTAACAGCTGTGTCATCTGAGTCATCATATTACTCTGCAATTCCATCATTTTGTCCATCATATCCTGTTGGATCTTAGCAAGCTGCTCCTGCATTTGTGTTTGCATCTATTCTTGCATCTTTTTTTGCATTTGTTCCAACTTCTCTAGTCTTTTATCCATTACTTTAGTTTTTCTCCTTGTACTAAAAGGGTGCGTGCTTGGTTGATTTTTGTTGGTTTCCATGTTACTGAAATGAATTTTAATTAATTAGAGTCTTTCTACAAATTTTAATGCATGTGATATAATGTAATGCAAATGCATGAAATGCAATGCAGATGCATGAAATGAATGCAAAGAGAAAGAGAGACGTTGGTTCTGAATTCAATTCCATTAGGAGAACTTTTCTAAAAATAGATTTCTTTACATAAAACGGATTATGTATGCGGCTTTGTCCTCATAGTCTAGGTGAAGACACCAATCCTTTTATTCGTATCCAGATGTTATGGTCGTGTCCCATTGAATCCTCTAGATGCCTCTTCTAGCTCCTTGTTGCTTGATCCTGGCTATGACTTTTCACTCACTTATTCTCCGTAATGCTCATTAGCTTCTTTGAGACATGATGACTTCTGAATAATTTTTTGCCGGCTGAATCCTCGGGCAAATTCTTGTGTTCTTCTACAAACTATCAGCTTTCCCTCATTGTTTACTTAGGCTATATTCGGACGACCGTATTATAATCCACTTTATCAGGAAATCCATTTCCTTATGACAAACTCTTCTATTTAGCAATCGAATATGAATCAACACCTCTTTTCTATGATGATGATGCAATGCAATCAAAACAAAAGAAAACATGTTAGCACAGGAGAAATAAACAAAATGGAGTACCTATCTAGGTGACCACTAGGGGTTCGGATTACCTCTACCTAGGGTGGGTTCTTAAGGCTCACTATATGAGGTTTGGTTGTAAAGTATAGGGTACCTGAACCAGCAGATTCCTCAATCTTCACCCATATAGGCTCATATAGATCGAGTTCAGTTCAGGGGAATACATTTCCCTATGGCTGCACGGAGATGAAAATATCACACAGACATAGGTACGGATGTATCTCGAAAGCGATTCACTATCCTGCACGGAGGTGAAAACCTCACGAAGGAGTAGCTTCTCACTCCAACTTAAGAGGGTGTGACCACAAAGGTCATGCAGTGCAATGCCAAAGTATTTATGAGACTTAACATTATTGCAATCATAGTACCAACAAATGCATCAAAAGAAACATGATTTTTCAAAACAATTTTCCAAATTTTTGACAAAAGGACAAAGAATAATCAATTTTACGGCCTGACTCTCTTATTGTTCCCAATGGAGTCGCCAAGCTGTCGTAACCATTTTTTGAAAAAACAGAGGTCGACTTTTGGTTTTGAAAACGAAGATAAAAAATGGGAGTCGCCTCCAATCTTTTTTGCTGAGGTGTGATCTGGTCACCTTGTAAAACGGTTGTTTTTAATAAACAATTTGATTTATCAAAACAACGATTTTGGTCTACAAAACTCAGAAAATGGGTTTGGGAGTCGATTACATACGAGGAAGGGTTAGCACCCTCGATACGCCCAAAATTGGTACCTAATTGATTAATTAATGTCTTAATGTTTAAAATTCGAAAAGATTTGAAAACATGACTTCTTTTATAACGTGAACAATTTGAGTTAAAATTTGAGATTTCTTTGTTACGAAAGGATACAAAGACCACATCCAGCACGTTAGGACACGATATTTTAAACCCTCGTAATCAAAGTCATCTCGTGATTTACAAAATTTTTTAAAAGGATGTTTAGTTATTTAGTCAAACGAAAAATCGAAACCCAGCACGTTAGGGCACTATTCCCCAAATTTCTAAATACAAAACATTGCCTTTTTTTAAAAACTTTTAGATGAAGTACAGTAATTTTACAAAATGTATTTTTATTTAATAATAAAGTATTAACTAAGAAAATAAATATAGACGTAAATATAATAAATATAATAATGATAATAATAATAATAATATCAAATAATAGTAATAGTAAAGTAGTAAATACATATAAAAGGAATAGAAAATAAATAAAAAAACAAAACTAGTATAGAATAAGGTAATAATAATAAACAACAACAATAATAATAATGGTAACAATAATGATAATAATAATAATAATAATAATAATAATAATAATAATAATAATAATAATAATAATAATAATGATTGATTTAACGATAAAGTGGTTAAAATAGTAAAAAAGGACTAAAATTGAATAAAAATGGGCTATTGGGGTAAATATGAAATAAAAAATAAAAGGGAAGGACCTATCCGATATACGAAGATAACTTGGGGGACTAAAGTAGGCAATAGCCCATTCCCTCCAAAACGCATAGCATCGACGAGGACCTAATTGCAAACCAACTAAGCTTTCGGGGCAAATTTTTAAAAACTAAAAACTTGATTGCGATAATATAAAAAGGCGGAGGGGCTAAACGTATAAATATCCCCTTAGTAAAAAAACATGCGGATCCTAGAGCGGGTCGGGTCAGAGCGCTGGTTATAGGAGCAAAACGACGTCGTTTTGGGGCCACTGAAACAAGCCCTAAACGGTGTCGTTTTGAATCCCTTATAAAATCAAAATTTTCCTTCTTTTCTTTCATTTCTACTGTTTGCTTTGAAAATGTTGTTTTTCTCTGCAGGTCTAAGCTCTCCGACATTGCTCCGGCCGATGTCCGTCGCGTCGGCCACCGTGCACGATGGTCGGAAAAGGTAAGAAACGTATTTTTACTCTTTTTTTGAAGTATATATATGTTTATATGTGTGTCAAAAAAGGAAAGAAAAAAAAAAAAAACTTCGAGAAGGAAAAGAAATCACCTTCTGCTACTATTTGGATTTTTTAGTGGTTCTTAGTGCTTTCTTTTTCTGCCTTGTTGTGTTTGAATCTCATTGTTTTTGTATTTGCGAATCTTTTGTTTGGATTTGTTTTTGTGTTTGAAAATGCTTGTATTGTATTAAAAAAACTCTCTCTATTACAAAGAAATTAATCGGCTTTTATAGCCTTTGCTTCTTTACATTTTGCTACTTTCTGTCTCTTCTCGTTTAATATTTGCAGGTCAGAGGTGGTGCAGGGCGGTGGACAAGACCACAGTGCAGGGCAAGTGGATGTCAGAAGGGCGACATCAGAAGGCTGAAGACCCTAGGTGCGGCGCACCTAGGGTTTGTTTGTCTTTTGATTGGGTTTAGTCTTAGTGGGCTGGTTAGTTTTAATTGGTTGGGCTTGGGTTTGATTTTTGGGTCTAATGGTTAGGTCTTAGTGGGCCATCTGACTTGTGCCTCGAATTTTGGGTAATTTGGGTTGATGGGGTTGGTTTGTTAATATTGTAGAGTGGGCCGGGCAAATTGGGCTTGTACAACTATGGGATGATGCAAACATCAACGAGCTGTACAACATCAAGGTCGGTGTCCACGAACACTCCGAGTTCATTGATGACATCATAGATGAAAAACGAACCCATTGGTGAGAGACTTGTGTGTTGAGGGAGCAGTGTGGACGGTTCCCATTAAAAGAATTACACATTGCACCATCACTTCTTGATGCTGCAAGGTAAGATTTGGTTTCATTTTGTCAACTGCAGGTTCAAGCCCTCCACTTATAGCACCACAGTCACCCTAGACAGAATGTGACTGATACATTCTATTGTCAAGGGCAAAAAATTAATGTAGGTGCAATACTTAACCAAGAAATTGCTGAGTACACTGCAAGGCAGACCAGGATCTTGGTTTTCCCATCACTGGTGATGTTATTGTGCCAACAAAGAGGAATCGTGCCCGTGCTAGTGAGGTAATCTTGGAAAATAAGGGCCCAATCAATGAAGCCTCTATATAAAAAATGACTTGAGGCAAGGAGGCACCGATACTGAAGGAAGCAGAGACCAGCAAGACAAGAAAGGGCAAAGCCAAAGCCAACAGAAAAAATGATTCATTATGGCACAAACTGAAGGATGTCGAAAAAATGATCAATTATATCAACAACAGGCAGATCAGGCTTCTCACTAAAATTGAAGATATTGAGAAATCCTAAAATTTGTTTTATGCTTATACCATAGCCTGGAATAGTTATATTGTAGCCACATTAGGCCAACTGAGCCTATCCCCACTACCGAAATTCCCTATGTTTCCACCATTCATTCGCAATTATGACCTCTCTTCCTTGGATGATGATTGTAAAGACCGAGATAGATTGGTGGCATCCCCAACCATTGTGCAGGTCTTTGATAATGTGAAAGAAAAGGAATTCAGGGATATTGAAGAATGCCTATGAAAGATTGATAGCTTGTTTGAGGATGGTATTTTTGCTAATCAAGAGGACATTGTTGTTGAGAAGGAAGTTGTTACATTAGAAAAGGAAGTTGTCGCTGAAGAACAAAAAGTTGCTGAAAATGAAAAAAAAATGAAGAAGAAGGTTCTGTTGAGAAGATTGTCACCGCACCCAAATCTGTGGGTGTAAATATTGATAATTTGGAACGAACTGGTGCGAGACTGGTGGAAGTTGCTAAGGTAACCAGTGACAAGCAATGCAATTCATTAGCAATAGTTGTCTACACTAAACCACTCCAGGTGGCCTCTCCTACACAAGAGGCAGCAGATGATGCTGGGGTTGAGTCAGAAACTGAGAAGCAATCCGAAGATCGTGCAAAGCCCAAAGAAAAGAAAAGCAAGTGCTCCAAGGATAAAAAAAGAAAGAAAGAGAAGAAAATAAGAAGAAAGAAACATCATGCAGCCACATCAATGGCTACGGATAGCTGAGTTAGTTTATTTTAAGCTTTAGTTATAGTATTCATGCATTGTACATAGTTGTAGGTTTTGTTTTGATAAGTATATATTATCATTGCATTTTTATTGTCATTACGTTTTCATGTTAGTGCATTGGGGACAATGCAAACTTTAAGTTTGGGGAATGCACATGGGGCTTGGAAACACACCCACATTTCAAAAAAAAATTTCAGAAATAAAGCATGTAAGGTTTAATTATAGTTAATGAAAATTGTTCCAAAATTTTTGTTACATTCGATTTTTAATTCTTGAATCATGTAAATTATCACTAAATGAGTTCGATAAATTTGACAGATGTTTGTAGCTTCAATTCTTTGATTAATGGATTAGGTTGCATTAGTAATAGATGATTGCTATCATTTCTTAAATCTTGAATGAATTTTCTTTTTATAACTACTTATATATGTATATATAGTTATAAATGAAAGACACTCCAAAGTGGATGTTGTGTGGAATGTTAAAGAGGGAACACTCCAATACAAGCCTTAAAAAATCAATCTGGCCAAAGGTTGTCGCTGCATGAGTATGCATCGGGACAATTATGTACTCCCTAGGGGTTTGTTGCACCCTATCATTACTTCTCAAGAACAAGAGTACAATAATGCAACGATATCCCTTATTCTGGAAAAAAAT
Source organism: Gossypium rotundifolium (assembly GCA_025506655.1). NCBI lineage: Eukaryota > Viridiplantae > Streptophyta > Magnoliopsida > Malvales > Malvaceae > Gossypium > Gossypium rotundifolium. The sequence goes on along the minus strand of CP106731.1, from coordinate 67,261,966 downwards.
GTATATATATTTAATATATAAATACTTAGTTTTGTACAATAAATGTTGTATTGGTAGATAGAACTTAGGGTTTGAGGCATGATGCTAGCATTGATAAAGTTGCAACCTTATTTGTTCAAGCTTATGAATTGTCGATGAAATATTCTTTCATCTGAATGTGATTCATCCATTGGGAATTTAGAGGGTTCAAGTTGTTAGAATGATCATTTGCCTTTGTAAAATTTTTGTAGCCTTGCTAATTTCTGTTTTACTTGAGTACAAGTAAAAACTCAAGTTTGGGGGTATGATAGCACTATAAAGAACATAGGATTTTCCCTTTACTTATTTGTTAAATTGTTCCCATTTAGTTATTCTTAGCATACATTTGAGCATTTTCATTTTAGTAAATTGCATTTTATAACTCAGTGAATCCTAGCCTATTTTATCCTTAATTTTGTCATCTTTTTGCATTAATATCGCTGCATGAGTTAATTTCAGATTGTGTCTAGAATTGTCACCGCACCTGACAACTATCTAGATAAAAACAAAAATTGTGTGAGTTATCCAGCCTAGTATAACCAACCTGTACGTACAAGGACAGAATAATTTTAGGGAAAGGACACCTATACTGTAGAGGAGGACATAAAAGGTGGACGTGAAAAGAAAAAGGGGGCTTCTTGAGTTTTTTCGGGATCGTCATCTTCATCATCTTACCTTGAACTTGCGGCCATGGCAGCTTAAGCCTCTCACGGGTAAACCAACATGAAAACTAGATACAAACTAGCTTCTGATGAGGAGACCTAAGTGCGAGACAAGAGGGAATAGAGAGATTCAGTCGAGTTGTCTTGGGATAGTATTCTCCACTCGATTCTTTCTTATTTGTTTCTAAATGTTGGTGATTACTCTCTGATTTCTGATTGTATGGAAATACTGATGAATTCTTGGTGAAATGTTATCTAATTCAATCTTTCTTTTATATCTTAATCTTGGGGTTTGAATTTTTTTAACACGGAAGTGTTATTGTAGTCACTGACACTGGAAAATGCAGTGACAGTTTGAGCCAACAAGCATTAAAACGAAAGTTGAGTGAGGATTAGAGGAATTTAGTCCACTTGTTCTTAATAGTGCAGTATTACCATCATCGGAAGGTGAGGTTAGTATGCATGTTTAAGTCTCAGATTAAATAGAGGAGTGACGTTGTGTAAGATATTCATTGAACTTTATTGCTTTGAAAATCACCTATCTATTTATACCTTGTGAGCACTTAGTATTTCGCTGAAGATTCATGTTAGGTATCCCAGTTTATCATCATCATATTTTATTTTATTATTTTAAAGTTATTGCATCGACAACTATCCTCACAATTTATCTCGTTTATATCCAGTTATTGCACTGACATTAATAGACAAAAGACACCCATCCCTATGGGAGAGATATCCGACAGATTCACATCTATCTACTATACTTGCATCGACAGTGTACGCTTGCACATTATTGTTATGACGTTAGCAGCAGATCAATATAACAAATTAAAGTTTTTTTTGAATAAAAGTAAAGTTGAGCAATTTCAAAAAAATTAGGTTGAAATGGTTTTAATTGAGTCAAACATTTTCAAATATGTTTTAATTATTTTCAAACAAGTTAGAACTGCTCTAGGACAAAAAGTATTGATACTTTTGTCTATGTATCGATATTCCACAAGATATCGATACCCCTCTATTAATTGATACCAAATTGACATGCTAGAATTTGTAACCTCTGCTAAGTATCGATTTGGTATGTAACATCCTGAAAAGGGCCTATGCATTTCGATTTAATTGTACGAAATGACATGTCTTATGTGTTATGAACGTATTTTGAACATTTTTGGAAACCTGGGAATGTAAGGAAATGTCAAGTTTAAAGAGAGAAACGAAAATTTTTTTGGAAGCTTGGAAATGTAAGAAATGACTTAGAAATTGTCAAGTTTTAAAGTTTAAAAGAGGAAACTAAGGCAAGGTGGCCTTAAGAGAAAAGGTATGTGAAATTTGACACACAAACATGCTTGGAAAAGTGGCCTGGAGATGCCACTTAGGGCCTCTGAAATGGCACCACATACAAAGGAATTAGGCCTAAGTTCGAGTCACATGGGAAGCAAATAAAAGAAGTTTTATTTTTGCTTCCAGAAGCAGAGAGGTGGACGGCATTAAGGCTCTTAAAAGAGGAGTTTTATTCTCTTTAAATTTCGGCTAAATAGGGGATAAATAATAGATTTATTTTAGATTATTTTCAAGAGATAAATAAGGATTATTCTTTAATTTTTTTTAGGAGATAAAGCTATCAAAATAAGGAAGAGTGGTGGCCAAGTAAGGGACTCTAGCTAATAATTTCGTCTACTAGAGGAGAAGAGGCCATTCATCCATTCACTTTGCCGAATTTCTCAAGAAAATTTCTCTCTCTCTCTCTCTCTGCCGAATTTTCCTTGACCAAGTAGCCTCTCTTTCATCGATTCTTTTCCTCTCCAAAATCCTTCTTTTCTTCTTTTCTTCTTTCTCTATTGTCAAAGCCAAACCTTTTATCCTGTCTAAGTCTCCATAGTCGAACCTTGGTGGGACTTCAAACAAGGGTGTGTCGACTTCCTCAAGTAAGGGTAAGGATCTATTACTATTATTTTCTTTCTTCTTTAAACCGAAAGTCAAGGTTCTAATGCCATATACATGTTGGTAGAAACTTTGAAGGAAAGCTTGGGATTCTGTGGATTGTCGACTACAAGGAGGAAAGTTTGGGATTTCTAAGATCTAAGGTAAGGCAAGTGTTGGCCAGGGCCATTTATTATGTTTTAATGTTAGAAATTGGTCTAACTTGTGACAATGTGATTTCGACAGATACCAAGGGTAAATAATACTTTTCGGATTTGAAAATCACAAGGTATGTGTTTAAGACATTCGGCCAAGGCCTATTTTAAGTGTTTGGATTTATTCTCAAAAGTCGAAAAATTAACAAGTAAGTGACATAGTAGTGGATCAATTTCAAAGGGAGCATAACAAGGTCTCGGGATTTGGCTAGCAATCAAATAGACAGCAAGGTAAGGGTTTTTCCTTTAGGATTTAGTTTTAAAGTCGAATAGGTTTTTTAATATGTTTAAATGATTGGCTGAATATAGGAGTTAACAGATCTAAAGCATAGATCGGTTTATTCGGGATTTCAAGGAATTCGTTAAGCAAATCAGGTGTGTATTCCACACTAAATCTTAATATGTTTTATGGCAATATTTAATATGTGCATGTTTATAAGAATGTGAATATGGCTAAGGTACCGTGTTACGGTACAAAGTACTCAGTCGCTTCCTACTCCTACTAGGATTACGAAATATGTTATATTTAACATGTGAAAAGTGACATGAATGTGAATTTAAGTATGATATGCATGATATGAATAATATGGGGCATTTGGGTTATATGAGAAAGGGAAGTGAATGTGGTGACTTGGTCACATTATCGAATGTGGTAACCGGTTACATTATCTCGAATGTGGTGTCTCATGACACAATTATTTAATCTAGTGGCTATGCCATGAATTTTATATGGGCGATGAGCACGTTGATTGCGCAAAGGCGCCTTCGATGGTGTGTAGCGGATGGAGGGTTGACTTAGTAGTCCCCACAAAGTGCGAGTTGGTACGGGGATGTGTAATGATGGCATCTAGGTTTGGGTTCGGGATTGCATCATTATCTTGAATTATTATGTGAACATGATATGTATGGTATGCCTAAATCTATTAAATTTTAGTGTTGGTTACACATTGAGTCTGTTGACTCACCCTGTTGTGGGAACATGTTTCAGGTGATGAACAGTGATGGATCGGACGACAGAACTTGTGGTAGCCATGCTCAGCTTAAAGTTTTATTTAATTTGGACATTTTATTTTATTTAAGTACTCTACAACTTTATTTTTGGTTTTGTTTTATGTAATAAGGCCATAGTGATGATTTTATTGTTGTTTTAATTACTATGTTACTTAATTTATGTTATTTAAAGATTAAATCAATTTAATTTAAAATAAACTTTAAATATTTTATCACCTAAAATAAATGGGTTTTCAATATAAAAATAAACTTGTTTTCAACTCGAGCCCAACCCACAAACAAACTATCTTCAAAACACAAAGTTTTCAAAGGAAAAAAGAATTTTGAACCGATTTAAATCAAGGAGCATACCAGATCTGGTCCAGGCTCGTGGGCCAGGTGTGGGGTGTTTTAGTTTGGTATTAAAGCCCAGTTTTAAACTCTCGGCCTGTGGTCTAAGGCCCAAAACATTTTCAAATCGAGCCCAAATGAGTTTTATGGAAGTATTTCTGAAAATAGGCAGGTTTGATGGCATGGCACCTAAGTCTCTGACTCACGGTCCACCAGGTAAGTACCCCTAACCATCTGTGTGATTATGTGATTTATAGAAGGGTAGAAAAGGAATGGAACGTAGAATAGAATGATAGGTACTTGAACCCTAGGACTAGTCTACCCTAACTACTACATAAAACTTAAATGCCTAACTAAACAAACCTATGGCTAAGTCAATCAAGTTAGGGTGTGGTAACCCCTGTGCGCATGTCTAGGATTGGATTCGGAAGAGCCTGGTATTTAAGCAGTCCTAGTGACTCACCTCCTCTTCGCAGGAATCCTACCTGGTGCGTAGTTTCGGTTCACCCTAACCCAGAGGACTTAGTGGGTGTGGCAACCCCTGTGCGCATGCCTAGGAATGGTTTTAGTGGAAGCTTGGTACTTAAGCAGTCTGTGTGACTCACCTCCTCTCCATCGAATCCTACCAGTGCGTAGCTTTGGTTCACCTTGACCAAGAAGACTTATTATATAGTGAACCCAATAACTAAAACCCAAAGGAACTAGCCATGTTTTTTATAAGAACCCTAATTTTAAAACTCTTAAAATCATTTTTCTTTAATTTGTGAAAACTATTTTTTACACAATTTTCGAAAAATTTCGATTTATAAAATTACAAAAATACCCCTAGTGGTAAAATTACAAAATGCCCTTGGTTTATAAAATGTCTAAAATACCCACGTTCTAATCAACATTTTCATTATTTTATAACAAGTCCAAAAACCCTTATTTGCAAATTATCAAAAATACATTAATTTTGGAAAATTACAAAATTGCCCCTAACTTACCAAAATTTCCAAAATGACCCTGATTTCCAAAATTTTTGCAACTTCATCGTTTTGGAAAATAAATTTCTCAAAAAGAACCCTCAAAGTTTTGCAAATTTTGAAATATCCCTGAATAATTAAACTTTACAAATTTACCATGGTTTATTACCAAGATACCCCCAAAATTTAAAATTACCGAAATACCCCTAGAATTTTCAAATTTACCGAAAAGCCCTGAGATTTTAAAATTTCCAAAATACTTTTTGACAAAATCACCAAGGAACTTTTTTTTCTTTTGAAAAATTATGAAAATACCCCCTGTAGGAAAAATTACGAAAATACCCCTAGGTAGTGGAAAAATAACAACAATGCGAACTACAACATTTCTCTTAATGAACGAAAGTTCATAATTGTTTGATGGAGGTATGTATGAATGTAAAGGCTGTGTGCATGTATGAATACGAAAGAACCACTCCTAAAATTCCTTTCATAAAACTTCTTCGCGGGTAATCAAGTGAAACAAGGACTAATTCATAAAACTTCTTAATCAGATCGCGACGTTAGAAATGAGCTCTAGAGGGCGTGGTCGTCGTGGACGAGGTAGAGGAAGGATGACCGTGTTAGAACCTGTTAGATCGGGGCAAGGGTCTAACAATGAAATACTACCGCCACCACCACCCCCAGCTGTTGGTGTTGAGCAGCAAGATCAGACGGGGGAAGATGCTGTGTCGCAGGCTGTACTGCGAGTTCTTGAGTTGGTGGCTGGTGTAGGAGGAAATTCGGGAGCTCAAAAGTCTGTGCCTGAGTGGCTCCATGCTAATAGAGATGAAGTGTTTCGTGGCGTATCTGGTGTAGCACCCAGTACGGCCAAATATTGGTTGGAGGCAACCGAGCGCATTATGGATGAGATTGATCTGACCCCTGAGGAGAAGTTAAAAGGAATGGTAGCACTGATACGCCATGAAGCGTACCAATGGTGGTTAACTATCCAGGATGGTGCCACAGCTGAGGATCTGACCTGGGATTATGTCAAGAAAGCATATCAGATGAAATATGTCGGCACAAGGTATACTGATGAGCAAAGGAAGGCTTTTCTGGGGCTGGTTCAAGGGAACAAGTCTGTTACAAAATATGAAGTTGAATTCCTGAGGTTGAGCCGATATGCTCGAGGAGTAGTAGCAACTGAGCATGAGCATTGTGTCCGTTTTGAGGATGGACTAAGGGTTGATTTAAGATTGTTGATAGCACCGCATCAGGAGCGGGAGTTTTCTGCTTTAGTGGAAAAAGGCCAAGGTAGCCGAGGGAATTAAGGATGCTACAAAATAGACTATGGATCGGAATAGGCTAAAAAGAGGTTTTGGATCGTCTGGAAAGGTTCAAAAGAGGCCTAGAGTTGATGGGTCGTGAAATCGCAAGTCGGGATGCAGGATGGCGATGTCGTCCTTGTGATCATTGTGGAAAGAAGCACTTAGGGAGTCTTTGGAAAAAGACGGAGAGGATGTTTTAGGTGTGGGTCCAAGGACCATATGCTCAAAGATTGTCCTAAGAAACTAGATGAAAGTCGATCAACAGCTCAGAATGTTAATCAGGCTGGTAGAGGAAGACATCAGCCTCAACGAGGTTGTGGTTCGAATAACAGAGGTAATGGTACCGGCAGAAGGACGTGGAACACAAGGCGAGGTCTTGCTAACACCGAGGCGTGGGGTTTGGTTTATGTAGTTCACCGGAGGGAGGATGGTGACGCACCGGATGTTATAACCGGTACGTTCCTTATTTATGGCAAGCCTTATTATGCATTAATTGATGTGGGCTCAACCCATTCTTATGTTGCATGTAGTGTAGTGGAAACACTAGGCCTATACTCTGAACTTTCTGAAAGGTAGATGACTGTAGTAAGCCCATTAGGCCAAACTGTAGTGGTGGATAAGATCTTTCGGAGTGGACCTTTAGAGATTCAGGGAGTGAACTTTCGGGCTGACTTAATGGAACTACCCTTTGGGGAGTTTGAACTCATACTTGGAATGGACTGGCTAGTAGAGCACCGAGCCGTGTTGGATTGTGCGGCTAAACAAATGGAACTAAGGACCCCGGAGGATGAAGTAGTGGTAATGATCCGAGAAAGAAGAAACTACCTGTCTAACATAGTTTCGGCATTGAAGGATGAGAAAATGGTTAGGAAAGGGTACAAGGCATTTCTGGCTTTCGTCAGTGCTGTAGACGTAAAAGAAGGGGGAGTTAGTGGAGTTAGAACAATAAAGGACTTTAAAGACATATTTTCGAAGGAATTACCAGGAATATCCCCAGATAGGGAGGTGGAATTTGGAATAGATTTGCTCACGAATAGCTCCGTGTCAATCGCTCCATACCGAATGGCGCCAAATGAGTTAGTGGAGCTCAAGGCTCAAATCCAAGAATTGCTGGATCGTGGGTTCATTCGACCTAGTGTGTCTCCATGGGGAGCACTGGTCCTGTTTGTAAAGAAGAAGGACAGAACTATGCGTATGTGAATAGATTACCATCAGTTAAATAAGCTGACCATTAAGAACAAGTATCCTTTGCCAAGGATCGATGACTTGTTCGATCGGTGAAAAGAACCGCAGATTCTCAAAGATAGACTTGAGGTCGGGATATCATCGATTGAATGTGAAGGAGGCGATATCCATAAGATGACTTTAGGACAAGATCGACTATTTTGAGTTTGTAGTAATGCCGTTTGGGTTGACGAACGCTCCAGCCGTGTTCATGGATATGATGAACCGAGTTTTCCAACCTTACTTGGATAGGTTCATCGTTGTGTTCATTGACGATATTTTGGTGTGCTCCAAGTTTGAAGAGGAGCATGATGAGCATCTCCGAGTTGTGCTGCAAGTGTTAAGGGAGAAGAAGCTCTATGCCAAATTCAAAGAAGTGTGAATTTTGGCTCAAGGAGGTGGCGTTCTTAGGGCATGTGGTATCCGTAGAGGAATAAGAGTGGATCCTAGGAAGATCAAGCGGTGTTGGATTGGAAACCACCTAGGTCCATGGTGAGATCCAAGTTTCTTAGGTTTGTGAGGCTATTCTGAAAGGTTTGTGAAAGGGTTCTCGTCAATAGCCGTGCCTTTGACAAAGTTATTGAGGAAGGAAGTACCCTTTGAATGGATGGATAAGCAGCAGGAGAGCTTCGAAAAGCTTAAGAGGGTGTTGACGGAAGCTCTAGTGTTAATTCAGCCGGAGGCAGGGAAGGATTTTGTGGTGTACTGTGACGCTTCGCATACGGGATTAGGATGTGTTCTAATGCAAGATGGAAAAGTAGTCGCTTATGCGTCTCGATAGTTAAGGCCGCATGACCAACCCATGACTTGGAATTGGCAGCAGTGGTTTTCGCCCTTAAGGTGTGGAGGCACTATCTCTATGGAGAAAGGTCAGTGATCTACACAGACCACAAGAGCCTTAAGTATCTATTGACTCAGAAGGAGTTGAACTTAAGGCAGCGAAGGTGGGTGGCGTTATTGAAGGATTATGATTGCTCGATAGAGTACCACCCGGGCAAGGCGAATGTGGTAGCTGATGCCCTAAGTTGGAAGGTTGTGTCGGATCTAAGGGCTATATTCGCTCACTTAAGTTTGTATGATGATGGAAGCCTGTTGGTAGAGTTGCAAGTCAAACCCACATGCCTGAATGAGGTGAAAAGGGGACAGTTGACTGATAAGGACCTAAGTGCTAAGTTATAGCAAGTACAGAACGGAGAGTTAGAGGATTATGGCGTTAATGATGAAGGAGTATTGTGCTACAAAGGAAAGTCTGTATGCCGAAGGACGAGGAGTTAAGACATAGGATTCTTGAAGCGCATAGTAGCCTTTATGCTATGCATCCTAGAGGCATTAAGTTGTCTGAGAGATCTAAGAGAACAATTTTGGTGGCACGATCTTAAGCGGAAGTTCTTGAATTAGTGGGAAAATGTCGGCGTGTCGACAAGTTAAGGCTGGACACCAAGTTCCATCGGGATTGCTTCAGCCAATCGAGATTCCGTAGTGGAAGTGGGAAAGAATTACCATGGACTTCGTTAGTGGGCTTCCCCTTACACCTACTAAAAAGGACTCGGTATGGGTAATAGTGGACCGTTTGACTAAGTCCGCACACTTCATCCTGGTAAGAGTGGATTATTCCCTTCAGAAGTTAGCCAAATTATATGTGGCAGAGATTGTAAGGTTACACGGAGTGCCGGTGTCAATTATTTTGGATAAAGACCCAAGGTTCACGTCTCGATTTTGGAGGGCACTTCATCAAGCTTTAGGCACTAAATTGGACTTCACTATGGCTTTTCATCCACAATCAGACGGGTAGTCTAAACGGGTAATACAAGTGTTGGAGGATATGTTGAGAGGCTATGTGATGGATTTCCGAGGAAGTTGGGAGGATTACCGCTTTAGCGAGTTCGCCTACAACAACGAGTTATCGAGCTAGCATTCGGATGGCACCATATGAAGCATTGTACGGTCGAAAGTGTCGAACTCCTACTTGTTGGACTGAGTTAGGAGAACGTTGAGTTTTGGGAGCAGAGTTGGTGGCAGAAACTGAAGAGAAGGTTGAGATAATCTGAGCACGGTTAAAGGAAGCCTTTGATAGGCAGAAGTCTTAGCCGACTTCAAGCGGAAGGAAATAGAGTTTGAAGTGGGAGACCAAGTGTTTTTGAAAGTCTCGCCTTGGAAGAAGGTGATGAGGTTTGGTCGGAAAGGGAAGTTAAGCCCAAGGTTTATAGGGCCCTATCGAGTACTAAAGCGAGTTGGGCCAGTGGCATATCAACTAGAGTTGCCACCAGAGTTGCGATGGATGCACAACGTATTCCATGTATCCATGCTACGTCACTACTGATTGGATCCATCTCATGTGGTACCAGTTGAAGAAGTGGAGCTAAGCCCAGACTTATCCTACGAGGAAGAGTCGATTCAGATATTGGAACGTGATGTGAAAGTGTTACGGAGGAAGTCAGTTCCTCTAGTCAAAGTGTTATGGCGCAATCATGGATCGGAGGAAGCGTCGTGGGAACCAGAGGAGGCAATGCTACAGCAATTCCCTCAATTATTTTAGCTAGGAAATTTCAAGGACAAAATTATTTTAAGGGGGTTAGAACTGTAACATCCTGAAAAGGGCCTATGCATTTTCGGTTTAATTGTATGAAATGACATGTCTTATGTGTTATGAATGTATTTTGAACATTTTTGGAAACCTGGGAATGTAAGGAAATGTCAAGTTTAAAGAGAGAAACGAAAATTTTTTTGGAAACTTGGAAATGTAAGAAATGACTTAGAAATTGTCAAGTTTTAAAGTTTAAAAGAGGAAACTGAGGCAATGTGGCCTTAAGAGAAAAGGTATGTGAAATTTGACACACAAACAGGCTTGGAAAAGTGGCTGGAGATGCCACTTAGGGCCTTTGGAAATGGCACCACATACAAGGGAATTGGGCCTAAGTTCGAGTCACATGGGAAGCAAATAAAAGAAGTTTTATTTTTGCTTCCAGAAGCAGAGAGATGGACGGCATTAAGGCTCTTAAAAGAGGAGTTTTATTCTCTTTAAATTTCGGCTAAATAGGGGATAAATAATAGATTTATTTTAGATTATTTTCAAGAGATAAATAAGGATTATTCTTTAATTTTTTTTAGGAGATAAATTTATCAAAATAAGGAAGAGTGGTGGCCAAGTAAGGGACTCTAGCTAGTAATTTCGGCTACTGGAGGAGAAGAGGCCATTCATCCATTCACTTTGTCGAATTTCTCAAGAAAATTTCTCTCTCTCTCTCTGCCGAATTTTCCTTGAACAAGTAGCCTCTCTTTCATCGATTCTTTTCCTCTCCAAAATCCTTCTTTTCTTCTTTTCTTCCTTTCTCTTCTACTGTCAAAACCAAAACCTTTTATCCCTGTCTAAGTCTCCATAGTTGAACCTTGGTAGGACTTCAAACAAGGGTGTGTCGACTTCCTCAAGTAAGGGTAAGGATCTATTACTATTATTTTCTTTCTTCTTTAAACCGAAAGTCAAGGTTCTAATGCCATATACATGTTGGTAAAACTTTGAAGGAAAGCTTGAGATTCTGTGATTTGTCGACTACAAGGAGGAAAGTTTGGGATTTCTAAGATCTAAGGTAAGGCAAGTGTTGGCCAAGGGCCATTTATTATGTTTTAATGTTAGAAATTGGTCTAACATGTGACAATGTGATTTCGACAGATACCAAGGATAAATAGCACTTTTGGGATTTGAAAATCACAAGGTATGTGTTTAAGACATTCGCCAAGGCCTATTTTAAGTGTTTGGATTTATTCTCAAAAGCGAAAAATTAACAAGTAAGTGACATAGTAGTGGATCGATTTCAAAGGGAGCATAACATGGTCTCGGGATTTGGCTAGCAATCAAATCGACAGCAAGGTAAGGGTTTTTCCTTTAGGATTTAGTTTTAAAGCCGAATAGGTTTATTAATATGTTTAAATGATTGGCCGAATATAGGAGTTAACGGATCTAAAGCATAGATCAATTTTTTCAAGATTTTAAGGAATTCGTTAAGCAAATCAGGTGTGTATTCCACACTAAATCTTAATATGTTTTATGGCAATATTTAATATGTGCATGTTTATAAGAATGTGAATATGGCTAAGGTACCGTGTTACGGTACAAAGTACTCAGGGATGTTTCCTACTCCTACTACGATTACAAAATATGTTATATTTAACATGTGAAAAGTGACATGAATGTGAATTTAAGTATGATATGCATGATATGAATAATATGGGGCATTCGGGTTATATGAGAAAGGGGAAGTGAATGTGGTGACTTCGGTCACATTATCGAATATGGTAACCCGGTTACATTATCTCGAATGTGGTGTCTCATGACACAATTATTTAATCTGGTGGCTATGCCACGAATTTTATATGGGCAATGAGCACGTCATTTATGTGATTGCCTTCGATGGTGTGTAGCGGATGGAGGGTTGACTTTGTAGTCCCCACGGTGTGCGAGTTGGTGCGGGATGTGTAGCGGATGGCATCTAGGTTTGGGTTCGGATTGCATCATTATCTTGAATTATTATGTGAACATGATATGTATGGTATGCCTAAATCTATTAAATTTTAGTGTTGGTTGCACATTGAGTGCATTGACTCACCCGTTGTGGGAACATGTTTGGTGATGAACAGGTGATGGACCGGACGGCGAGAACTTGTGGTGCCATGCTCACTTAAAGTTTTATTTAATTTGGACATTTTATTTTATTTAAGTACTCTACAACTTTATTTTGGGTTTTGTTTTATGTAATAAGGCCATAGTGATGATTTTATTGTTGTTTTAATTACTATGTTACGAATTTATGTTATTTAAAGATTAAGTCAATTTAATTTAAAATAAACTTTAAATATTTTGTCACCTGAAATAAATGGGTTTTCAATATAAAAATAAACTTGTTTTCAACTCGAGCCCAACCCATAAACAAACTATCTTCAAAACACACAGTTTTCAAAGTAACAAAAGAATTTTGAACCGGTTTACATCGAGGAACATACCAGATCCGGTCCAGGCTCGTGGGCGGGTGTGGTGTTTCATGGTATCGATAATTTTCATAAAAATATCTTTAAATCCCTCAGGTATCTATATTCCTACTCCAACAATTACTGAAATCAGCACTAATTACAAAAAAAAATATTGATACCCTTTTAGTAGGTATCGATACTTGTCGCTGCAGGTGAAGTTAATGACCTGGTATTTCATCCCCAATGACTATATTCACTTTACAACAACCACAATGATTGGAAATCAACTAGAGGGTATAAATACCATCTTCCAAAGGTTTAGCAACAACAAGAGACATGTGCAAAGCTTAAAGATCAATAAAAACAACGTAGAGCTTAATTCTTTCATACATTTTCTTATAAACACGTGTGAGCTTTAATTTTAGTCATTTAGCTCAAGTGTTCTTTTTTGTATTTGGTCTTAATTGGAAAACATCCTAATCTTGAAAGGATTGTATCTTTGTTTACTTATTTGTTTCTCTTTGAGAGAGAGTTTGTAACACCCCTAACCTGTATTCGTTGCCAGAATAGGGTTACAAGGTATTACCGATCAATTCACAACTTATAGCATACATTATCAAACATAAACCATTCATTCTCATAAGTCATTCAACACAATTACATTGTCCCTTATAAGAGCCTATGAGGCCTTAAACATGCTTTAGAAGTGGTTCGGGATTAAATTGATAACATACAAAATTTTTTGAAACTTAGAAAAATTTCAACCATATAGGGGTCACACGCCCGTGTGAACAGACCGTGTGCCTCACACAGCTGCAGAAACGCCCGTGTCTAAGGCCGTGTGGAAATAGGGCATACATACTGACTTGGGTCACATGGCCAACCACATGCCCATGTTTCTAGCTCGTGTGGCCTTCGAAGTGGCCACACATGGCCGTGTGCCAGGCCATGCCAATCCTATAGGGTATACTGACTTATGCAACATGGCCAAGTCACACGCCTTTGTGCTAGGCCGTGTGCCAATTAGGGGGTATACTGACTGGTGCCACACGGCCATTACATACTCGTGTGTGAGACCATGTGGAGCATACTAAATTCAATTCAATTTCAACACCAAGGGACACACAACCATGTAACATGACCATGTGTCACACATGGCTAAGACACACGCCCATGTGGACAAAAATAGGCCATTTGCAAGGCCAATTTATCACCCCAACTTCAATGTACCTACACAAGGCTGAATGGTATCATTTGCATAAAAAAGGGAGCCAAATCAATCCCAATTCATGCACAATTCATTCTATACAAATACAACCATTTCACTTACTCAAATATAAACCAAAACAACATCAACAATATGGTTCATTTACCATAATTCACATAACCATTATAACTTCCATAATGTCTTGGTTACAACCATACCAAAACAAACCAAAATAAGCCATCACTCATGGCTATATATATATATATATATATATATATATATAAACCAAAACATATACATTTACAAGCCATTTCTAATAGCCAAACACACATCAATATTAACATCATTTACAAGACCAATCTCATGGCTATAATCACAACCAAAATATCACATGTAGCCTATACATGCCATATACCATAAATGTATAATTCAAAAGTACCAACTTAGATGTTTGATAGTGCAATGATATTTCCGACGACCCCCGGATTCGAGCTAGCCTTGATTCACTATAAAACATAGAAAAATAAAACGAAGTAAGCTTCATAGCTTAGTAAGCTCGTATGTGAATAACTTATTACATCGAATAAATGCAAATCAACCAATTGCACATAACAAACCTTATACACATTAACGACAAACCTTTCTCGTGTCTCAAAACATGATCAAATACAAACTCATTGAACTTTCACTATTTAATACTTGAATAGGTTCTGTACGTACCTGTATCGCCTCATACTAACCTTTTCTCAACCATATCATTTGTTTACCCGTTGAACCATCCAGAATAGAAATCGGATACTTAGGAGTATCGTACGATAAGTAACTATACCATGGTTCTAGCGAAATCAAGGTAACTTATCCGAAGAACTATTATCATGGTCCGAAGCCAACTCAATGTATCACTTACTGATATGTCAATAGTATCCAAAACTATTCTTAAGGTTCAACCAGGCTTTCACACTTTTCGTTTCTATTATCGAATGCATCCGTAAAATCATTTTCTCAATTCATACATTATCCATAATCCCGTTTTAACAATTTATGCAATAATAAAGCATTTTAACATATATTTATAATGTAATCATCACATACGAACTTACCTCGTATTTAGAATTGACGAATCTGATCGACTACTCGATAACCTTACTCTTCCCCCGATATAAAACTGAATTCTTTCTTTCTTGATCTATATAAATTCAAAATTAACTTATTTATTCATCTATTCATTCAATTAATCCAAAAATCCACATTTGGGCATTTTTACACATTAGCCCCTAAACTTTCACATTTAATCAATTTAGTCCCTATTTCACAAATACACAAAATTCACACAATTCAACAAAACCCATGCTTGGCCGAATTATATATAGGTCCCTAGCAGTCCAAAACTTTCATTTATTCACACTTTTACCCACATAATTTTACAAATTCTCAATTTATTCCATTTTTGACATTTTTGTCAAAAATCACTTTACAAAACTAGTAAATCTATCAATAAACCTTCATAATCTATCATCAATCATCAAATTACTCAAGATTCAACAATGGCAACTCTCACAATCTTTAACAGTTTCGAAATCTAAGGTATGAGCAAGCTAGATTGAGCTGCAACGATTACAAAAACATAGAAATCATTAAAAACCAAGCTAAAACCATACCTTAATCAAGCTAGGAGTGTGCCGAATCAAGAACCCTAAAATGGCTTCTTTTTCTCTTCAATATCCGGCTATGGTGAAGATGATAGCCTTAAAATTTATGTTTGTTTTCTTTAATAAACCTTAATTAAGTAAATTACCTATTTAACCTTATTCATTAATCTTTAAAACCATTAAAAAGATGTCCATCTTTGTCCACTCATAATATAAATAGTCTAATTACAACATAAGGACTTCCACTTTAAAGTTCCAAGCTATTAGACACTTTTAGTTAATGGAACACAAGTTTTTCACTTTACCCGATATAGTCTTTTTTATCGAATTAACCAACTAATCGATAAAATTAGCTCACAAAACTTTCACACATATCAAATAACATGCTGTAAATACCGAAAATAATATTAAAATAAGTTTTTGACATCAGATTTGTGGTTCTAAAACTACTATTCCTATTTAGCTAAAACTAGGCTGTTACAACTCTCCCCCTTAGGGATTTTCGTCCCCAAAATCTTACCAGTGAATAGGTTTGGGTATTGTTTTCTCATAACATCCTTGGGTTCCCATGTAGCTTTTTCAACCTCGTGTCGATGCCATAATACTTTTACTAATACGATTCTCTTATTTCTCAGCTCTTTGATCTCACGAGCTAAAATTTGAATCAGTTCTTCAGCATATGACATATCAGACTGAATTTAAACCTCGGTCAGGGAAATGACATGTAAATGGTAGGATCGGTATAGTCGAAGCATCGACACATGAAACACATTATTTATTTTTGTAACTTAGACGGTAAAGATAGTCGATATGCCGCTAGCCCAACTCGCTCAGTAATCTCATATGGTCTGATGAATTGTGGACTCAATTTCTCGTTCCGACAAAACTGCAATATATTTTTCCACTGCGACACTTTCAAAAACTCTTTATTCGCGATCTAAAACTCAATATCTTTCGGTTTCAAATATGCGTACGATTTCTGTCAATCCGAAGCTGCTTTCAAACTATTGTGAATTACTTTCACTTTTCTTCAGTCTCTCTGATCAGATCAACCCCATGAATCTTATTTTTGCTAAGCTCAGTGATAAACCAAAATAGTAACATATTTTAATCCCACATTTAGCATACTTTTGGATGATTTTTCCCTTTAATTATGGAAATAGGTGCTTTTAATCCTTTGTTTTCATGTTTTATACTCAGTAGAGCACCGGAGGATGAAAAGAACGAATAACAGGCCGAAAATGGAGAAAATGAGCCAAAGTACAAAATCCACACGGTCTGGGCATAAGACCACACAGTCGTGCCTCGTAAAAAAAGTCGACCACGGCCTGGACCCCAAAATACATGGTCGTGCATCATCAATAGGATCGACCATGGTCTGGCCACGATTCACACGGACGTGTGCCATGGGCGTGTTTCCGTAGAGGAAATAAGAATTCTATTCTGATTAGGGTACTTAGAGGTAAAGAAACATATTCCAAAAGCATATATAAAGACCTTAGAGGCCAACCTTTAGGGGGCGTTCAGCTAGGCCAAAGAGCCGAGCCAGAGTAGTTAAATTCAGGGATTTACTCGAAGAAAGCCAATTGTTTCATCTCAAGAAGCCAAAATTATACTCAAGACGGAGGATCTCTCATTCACTTCCTTTAGGGGGTTTTAGGGATTTCTTATGTTTTACTTTATCTTTTCTTCTGAGATGTTTTCTTTTACAATTATGAACTAAACTCTCAAATACTTGAGGGGGATGAAACCTAAGATGAATCTTGTTATTATTATCTGAACTGAATGATAAATATTTGATTTGTTCTTAACTATGTGTTCTTAATTCTTATTTTGGTATTTTCGGGATATTGATTCAAGTGTGATGTGCTTAGGCAGAGGAGGAAGAGACCCTGTCTAAGAGTAGATCTAGCATAGTTAAGCAGAGTTGCTCGCGTGCCTAGAGATAGGGTGACAAAAATCTGTCGGATTAGGGTCAAACCTAATATGGGAGTCCAAAGATCGAATTAATGCCATTCTAGGGGTTTTAATTGGAAAGAGATTTCAGTTAATCAACCTAGGGTTAGACATTAGTAGCCTTGAAGAGAGGGATTAATATAACTTAGGGAATCCTATGGATCAAGTCAAGTTAATAAATCGTCTGGTTCAGAGTTAGATAACAAGTGAATCTAGGTGGATTCTTCCTCAAGAATTGTCCAAGTCAATCGATTTTCTCTCAAGTCTTTTCCCTAATTTATTCTTTGTCTTAGTATCTTTAGCTTAGTTAAATAGTTAATTTTAGGTTAGCTAAAAATTCCCTTAATTCTTAGGCTAAATAATAGAAAGAGAGTTAATATTAGTACTTTTAGTTCCTTTGGGTTCGACAATCCGGTCTTGCCACTAGCTATACTACTGTTCGATAGGTGCACTTGCCTCCATCGTTGTCTTAGTTAGTTTCTAGGTTCGATCATTCTTTTTATAAATTATTAAGACTTAACAGACAATCGATCAAGTTTTTGGCGCCGTTGCCGATGAACTAAAATATTAAGAACACTCAATTTTTATTACTTTAGCCATATTATATTTTATTTTACTACAATTAAATTAAATTTTTATTTTTCTAAATTTTCTTTTTCTTTTTCTCTTTTCCTAGCAGGTACCTCTAGTTTTTGACTAGAAGGAACCCGATAGGACCACTACTTTACAACAGTGATATTGAAGGAACCGCACGCAAAAATCGTAGAGAAGTAAAGCGAGGTTTAGATTACATACGAGACGAGCAAGAGGATGAAACCAATACCACCGAAAGGATGGTTGTGAATAATCTGCCACATCAAGATATGGCCGACCATCATGCTTCTCAAACTATGTATGATTATGCTAAACCTAATTTAACAGGAGCTGAATCGAGTATTGTTAAACCTGCTATAGCCGCTAATAATTTTGAATTAAAACCTAATACTATACAAATGATTCAACAGTTTGTTCAATTTGTTGGTTTGCAGGACGAAGACCCAAATACTCATTTAGCTAATTTTCTAGAATTCTGTGATACCTTCAAAATAAATGGCATTTCTGATGATGCCATTCGTCTTCAATTATTTCCCTTTTCTTTGAGAAATAAAGCCAAACAGTGGTTACATTCTCTTCCACGAGGATCAATCACTACATGGGATCAAATGACCGAAAAATTTTTACTAAAATACTTTCCACCGGCCAAAACGGCCAAATTAAGGAATGATATCTCTTCTTTTGTGCAGATGGATTTAGAAACATTATACAATGCATGGGAGAGATATAAAGATTTGTTGAGAAGGTGCCCACACCATGGTTTACCCTTGTGGTTGCAAGTCCAAACTTTTTATAACGGTGTGAACCCCTCAACTCGGCAGTTAATTCACTCAGTCGCTGGCAGAATCCTTAATAATAAAACTCTCGAAGCGGCTTATGAATTCATAGAGGAGATGTCACTGAATAACTATCAGTGGCAAGTTACAAGGATAAAGCCAACTAAAGCAGCCGGAGTTTTCAATCTCGACGCAGTCACCTTACTATCAAGTCAGGTAGAAATGATTAATAAAAAGATTGATGGTTTGTGTGGTTCTTTGTAGGTACATCCAGTTATGTAATGTGACTCAAATCTAGGAGGTGTGGCGAATCCTGAGTACCCACCCTACAATCCGAGTGTGGAAAGCGAACAATTAAACTATACAAGTAACAATTTTAAACCTCAAAATAACCCCTATAGCAATACTTATAATCTAGGTTGGAGAAACCATCCCATTTCTCGTGGGGTGGCCAAGGAAATCAGAGACAACAACCTCCTCCTCGAAACTTCCAACAACAGCCCTACCCATAGGAAAAGAAGCCGAATCCTGAAGAGATGCTGACAAAATTCATAGCAGTGTCTGAAACTCATTTTCAAAACACCGAGACAACACTTAAAAATCAACAAGCATCGATTAAAGGAATCGAGAACCAGTTAGGGCAACTCGCAGAGTTGATCTCCGAACGACCACTAGGTAGCTTGCCAAGTAACACTGAGACTAATCCCAAAGAGCAAATTCAAGCCATAATAGCTCATAGCAGTGAAAGGTTAGTCGAATTTGAACCTGAGCCAAGGAAAGAACCTGTGGTAAGTGAAGGTAAGGTTGAGGTAAGATAAGAAAAGCTAAAATCGGTAATTAAAGAATACAAACCTCGTATACCTTACCCCAATGCGATAAAGGAAGACGACACAGAAAAATAGTTTGGTAACTTCCTTGAACTCTTAAAGAAATTACATATTAACTTACCACTTCTTAAAGATCTTTCGCAGATGCCAAATTCAAGGAAATTTTTAAAAGAGCTCTTAACAAACAAGCGAAAGTTAGACGAGAAGTCGCATGTGGAACTAAACGCAGTATGCTCAGTAATGTTACATAATAGACTACCACAAAATTAAAAGATCCAGGGAGTTTTACAATTCCATGTCTCATCAGTAGTTTATCTATTGATAATGCTTTAGCTGATTTAGGGGCAAGCATCAATGTTATGCCATCTAAAATGTTTAAACAGCTAGGTCTAGGGAAACCCAAGCAAACTAGGATGAGTATTCAACTAGCTGATATGACTATTCGTATCCCTAAGGGAATAATTGAAGATGTACTAGTTAAAGTTGACAAGTTCATATTCCCCATAGACTTCGTTGTTTTACATATGGATGAAGATAATGGTATCCCCTCAATCTTAGGAAGACCTTTTCTAGCAACTTCCAGATCTAAAATTGATGTTAGCACAGGTGAACTCATACTTCGTATAGGTGACGAATCAATCAGTCTTCAAGCTCTCGACTCAGCTAGGACATCGAGTGAGAAAGGTGAGGACGTAAATTCCATTGATATGCATTGCATTAATATTCATCTCCAAGAAACACCACAGAACTACACTATAGAGCCAGATCCTATAGCTCGTACCAATAAGGAAATATCTCATGAGGAATGACGGCTTCAGACTGATGAGCTAGATGAGTGGGAGACACATCTCAAGGAGGCATCAAACCCACACGAAGTGACACCGAAGAAAACCCCAGAAGAACTTAAAGGAACATCTAATCACTTCAAAATAGGAGATCAGGTACTATTAGATAGTACAGACCCGTGAATCGCCACATCAAACCTGAAGATAACCGAAGAGATCCCCTTTACAGTACTTAATATTTTTCCGTATAGAACAGTTGAGGTAAGTAATTCTACTTTCGATACTTTTAAAGTAAACTCCACTCAACTCAAATTATATGATGATAGCACGAAAATGATTTTTCACTCCTTAAACCACCGTGAAGGTACGAATGAGAGGCAAGTCTATCTTAAGACTTTAAACGAGCGCTTCTCGGGAGGCAACCCGAGCACTAACCCATTTATTTTCATTTTTCTTTCTTTTAACACCCAAACTATAGACTAACCAAGTTAATGAAGCACAGATCATCACATCACACGGCCTTACACACGGCCGTGGTCATGGCCGTGTGGATGCTACGGATTTCTATACTGATATGACAGAGATAGTATGAGACAGGATGAGAAAAATATCTTTGAATCACGGACTCACCTAACACCATGGCCGTGCGACATAGTCGTGGTCGACACTGATAAACCTACACGGGCGTGGCAACTTAAACACAAGGCGTGGGAGAAGTTATTGAACCACCACACGGCCGTATGATATGGCCGTGTGACACAACACACCTTCAATACACAGGCGTAGGGATGCATCAGAACTGAAAATTTTCTATTTAAAACACCCCTCTCCTCTTTTCACCCATTTCCTATCCACTCCCAACTTCCCTCCATCTTCACTCTCTTCCTTCTTCACTCCATAAAAGCCTCAATCTACACTTCAACAATGTCAAAGAAACGAAAAGATCTGAGTCTTGTCTCCCTGTGCGAGACAAATTAACATAAGCTCATGCCGGCCGCTTTATTAACTCAACAAGCCAAGGGTCTTTGAGACCATTTAGCTTTTATTTTACTTTTCTCTTCTCCTTTATTTTCCTTTTCTTTTTTATTCATATGTTTAATCTAGCTTATTTTGTTTTAGTTTCTTGGTTTTAGGTTTTAAAGGTTTCTAGGGAATCACAACACCACGGCCTTAGACACCACACCCACCTCGCGAACCATCTACCAATAAGGACTTTCTAGTCCATTCATCTTTCCTTTTAGTTTTATTTTAATTCATATTTTCTTTCTTGTTATCTTTATTTAATTTAAGTATATAATTAGTATAATTTAAATTATTATTATTTCCTGGCTAATTCTTCACGAGTTACCTAATTTCTTCATCTAGCACAAGAATTAGAGGCGTTCCCTCCAACTTATCTTTAACCTCCGAATCAAGTTTCCACACTTCCACACTCAAGAAATCCATCCAAAAATTTAGGAAGTTTCACCTCTCTCCCTCTCTTTTAATTTTCTTATTTTATGATTGTTATCTATCTTTGTACAGTGAGGGCAATGTACACCTTAAGTGTGGGGGGTGAAAGTTTAGTAGAAAAAGTGCCTAACTTTTTACATTATTCTCAAACCCCTAAATAATATTCTGTCTTAAAGTAATTTTCTCATATCACTAATTAGAATGAAATTCTTGTTGATTCATGATTTTTATTTATATGTTTTAGATTCAGTCATCGATAATTGTGCAATGATGATTTAAACTTTAAGATACTAGAGAATCAAGCATGATGAGTCTATTTTCAAAAAATTAAAATTCTGTTAGGTTGTCTACCTAAATCTAAATTGTTACCTTGAAGTTTGAAATTTACGAGATTGACATCAAAATACCCATAATTTTCATGAGATTTTGAGCCTTTTAGAGCGTACATTCTTTTCGTGCTCATTTTTTTTATTATGAGTGTGTCAACATTGATTTATTATTCTAGAACTTGCTTCAATTATACATGGCGAGACCACACTATTGAGTTGATAGACAGAAATGATTAAGGAACCTAGGATTCAACCCACTCACTCCACTAAAAGCTTCCCCTCATAATTGACCCCTAGTGAACCCCTTTGATCTTAACAAACCTTTTTATTGATTCAACCCACTAATACTAACCCAAAACCATTCTCGTATTTGTTATCACCATTTCCTTTTGATTACCCTTCTTTCGAGATTTGTTTTGATTAGTTGCCTAATTAGATTATTTTAGTTGTTAAAGTTCTATTAAAAATTTGATTTGTTCTTAAAAAAATAAAAATAAAAAATCAAAAATTCAAAGTATATTAATTATCAGTTTCATGAGTAAGCGAGCCTATACGTTTAATTTTAACACCTTGAAAAAGAAGCTCGTATTATTAGTATTACAAGTTTTCAATTGATGTAATTATTCAGTTTATTAGTCATTTTTCTAGTTAGGTAACTTGTCAATTCAATCTCGATTCTAACCCTTCTAATTCATCCTTTATCCACACCTTTAACCCAAGCCCCGTTACCATCCTTTTTAAAGACCTTTTGAATTGTGTATCATCTCATTTTACAGTGGTGGAGATTTGATTTTCAAGCAAGCCTATGGTAAAAACTTTTCATGTTCGACTTTTGAGTGCTTAATTTTTGAACCTTAAACACCTTGAGTGATTTGAGTGAATCTTTAGTGAGGATGTCAACTTTTGTTGATTTTGAATTAAAGGTGATTATTTAGGTAAGGGGAAAACACCTATGTTTTCATGCTTAAAAACTCATGACTTTGATTGTTTGAATCTTTAAGATTCTTTAAGTTGAATTATCCATGTATAAATTATCTATGAATTATGATGAGGCATTGTTGATGAATATTATGAATTGAGGAAGTTCGTTTTAATTATAACTTGAGAATTTTTCTTGAGGACAAGCAAAAGCTTAAGTGTGGGGGTATTTGATAAACCAAAATAGTAACATATTTTAATCCCACATTTAGCATACTTTTGGATGATTTTTCCCTTTATTTATGGAAATAGGTGCTCCTGATCCTTTGTTTTCATGTTTTATACTCAGTAGAGCACCAGAGGATGAAAAGAATGAATAACGGGCGAAAAGGAGAAAATGAGCCAAAGTACAAAATCCATACGGTCTGGGCACAAGACCACACGGCCATGCCTCGTGAGAAAAGTCAACCACGGCCTGGACCCCGAAATACATGGCCGTGCCTCATCAACGGGATCGATTCACACGGGCGTGTGCCATGGGCGTGTCTCTGCCGCAGAAAATAAGAATTTTATTCAGATTAGGGTACTTAGAGGCAAAAAAACATATTCCAAAATCCTATATAAAGACCCTAGAGGCCAACCTTTAGGGGGCGTTCAGCTAGGCCAAAGAGCCAAGCCAGAGCAGTTACATTCAGGGATTTACTCGAAGAAAGCCAGTTGATTCGTCTCAAGAAGCCAGAATTATGCTCAAGACGGAGGATCTCTCCTTCAATTCCTTCAGGGGTTTTAGGGATTTCTTATGTTTTACTTTATCTTTTCTTCTATATGTTTTCTTTTACAATTATAAACTAAACCCTCAAATACTTGAGGGGGATGAAACCTAAGATGAATCTTGTTATTGTTATCTAAACTGAAAGATAAATATTTGATTTATTCTTAACTATGTGTTCTTAATTCTTGTTTTGGTATTTCCGAGATATTGATTCAAGTGTGATGTGCTTAGGCAGAGGAGGAAGAGGCCATGTCTAAGAGTAGATCTAGCATAGTTAAGCGGAGTTGCTCGCGCGCCTAGAGATAGGGTGATGAAAATCTGTCGGATTAGGTTCAAACCTAATATGGGAGTCCATAGATCGAATTAATGCAATTCTAAGGGTTTTAATTAGAAAGAGATTTCAATTAATCAACCTCGGGTTAGACGTTAGTAGCCTTGAAGAGAGGGATTAATAAAACTTAGGGAATCCTATGGATCAAGTCAAGTGAACAAATCATCCGGATTCGAGTTAGATAACAAGTGAAGTCTAGGTGGATTCTTCCTCAGGTATTGTCCAAGTTTATCGGTTTTCTCTCAAGTCTTTTCCCCAATTTCTTCTTTGTCTTAGCAGCTTTAGCTTAGTTAAATAGTTAATTTTAGGTTAGATAAAAATTCCCTTAATTCTTAGGCTAAATAATAGAAAGAGAGTTAATATTAGTACTTTTGGATCCTTTGGGTTCGACAATCCGGTTTTGCCGCTAACTATACTATTATTCGATAGGTGCATTTGCCTCCATCGTTGTCTTAGTTAGTTTCCAGGTTCGATCATTCTTTTTATAAATTTTTAAGACTCGACAGACAATCTATAACATCCTAGATTAGGGGTTATGCGTTTGTGCATAATTCATGAGTAGTAGGTTTTGGCAGTGTTTGGAAGTGAATTAAGGGTTTTTAAAATCCTAGGATGGAAGAGAAAGCTTTGGACAATTATTGGTTTTTAAGTTAAAAACAAGAAGTGATGTGGAAAAGTGGCAAGGGACGCCACCTAAGGTGCAAGGGTTATGGCATCAAGTGAAGTACTTTGAGGAAGAGGTTCAATCCCATTGTGTGCATCTTTGCTTAATAGCATGTTTACTGTGATATGTGGTGTGCATTTTTAGAACCTTGGAAATGTAATGAAATGTATGGAAATGTATGGAAATGTAAGGAAATGTATGGAAATGTAAGGAAATGTATGGAAATGTATGGAAATGTATGGAAATGTAAGAAAATGTATGGAAATGTATGGAAATGTATGGAAATGTATGGAAATGTAAGAAAATGCTTTAGAAATGATAAGTTTAAAGGAGGGAAAGTGAACATTTTGGAAACTTGGAAATGTTAAGTTAAAAGAGGAAAGTGAACATTTTGGAAACTAAGAAATATAAGGAAATGGTTTGGAAATGATTCAAAAGAGGAAAGTAAACATTTCAGAAACTTGGAAATGTAAGGAAATGTCAAGTTTAAAGAGCCAAACAAAATTTTTGGAAACTTAGAAATGACTTAGAAATGTCGAGTTTTAAAGTTTAAAGGAGGAAATTAAGGCAAGGTGGCCTTAAGAGAAAAGTATGTGAAATTTGACACACAAAAGCTTGGAAAAGTGGCTCAAGATACCACTTAAAGCCTAGTGAGTGACGCCACTTAGGTGGATAATTTGGGCCTCGATGGCCACAAGGAGTCCAATAGAACAAGTTTAAATTTGTCTCATCAATGGAAGGGGGTGGACGGCATCTAGCTAAGGCTTTAAGTGATTTTTTATTTAATTACTTAGAGAGGAAGCAATGGATGGCAATAGGGACTCTTAAGGGAAGAGTTTTATTCCCTTTAGAATTTTGGCTAAATAAGAGATAAAGCTATCAAAATAGAAGAGTGATGGCCAAGTAAGGGATTCTAAGTTAGTAATTTCAGCTATAAAAGGAAAAGAGGCCATTCATTCATTCACTCATCCTTTGCCGAATTTCTTAAGCATATTCTCCTCTCTCTGCCGAAATTCCTACAGTTTTATTCTTCTTCTTTTATTTTTGCCAAGCCAAAATACCTTGTGTTCTAACCAAATCCTCCATCTTTATTCTTCCTTCTCTTTTCTTTCTAATCCCTCCAAAAGCCGAAAGTTGTGAGAGCATCATTTAGCCATAGCCAAATCTTTGAAGGTTGAAGTGAAGGTGTGATCGATTCTTTCAAATAAGGGTAAGATCCAAGTTTGGTTTCCATTCTTTTATATTTTAGACTTATTGAAATTTAGGGACTAATTCCTATTATTAATCTTGGCTGAATCATGGAAGGAGAAGTTCTTTTCCCGAAGGTACACCATAGGCCGCGTGTTCTCTAGTTATTCGGTGAATTTTGGGATTTAAGATCCTTAAGGTAAGTTACTATGAATATTCGGCCAAGACCCTATTTTTGTAGTAGATCTATTATTATGTATTTTAAGCTGAAAACTAACCGATTCAAGGGATCTAGTGATTTGCCGATTTCAAAGGGAAGAATACAAGTTTTCGGGATTTGATTTTTTATTCAATCGGCATTAAGGTAAGTACACAAATCCTACTAGGATTTGGTTTTATGGCCGAATAGGCCTTATATTAACATGCTAAGGTTGGCCGAATGTAGGGACTTAAAAATCTAAAGCAGTAGATCGGATTTCGGGATTTCAAGTGAAATCGTTAAGCGAATCAGGTGTGTACCCCACACTAAATCCCAATAGATTTACGATTTTAATTCATTATATGTGTTAATATGAAAGTGTAAGAATATGGCTAAGGTACCGTGAAATCTAAATATATTTACGGTTTTAATTCATTATATGTGTTAATATGAAAGTGTAAGAATATGGCTAAGGTATCGTGTGTACCCCACACTAATCTTAATAGATTTATGGCTTAAACTTGATATATGTGTTAATATTAAAGTGTAAGAATGTGGCTAAAGTACCATGTTATGGTACAAAGTACTCAGGTACGTTTTCCTACTCCTACTAGGATTACGAAATATGTTATACTTAACATGTGAAAAGTGACATGAATGTGAATTTAAGTATGATATGCATGATATGAATAAAATGGGGCATTCGGGTTATTTGACAAAGGGGAAGTGAATGTGGTGACTTCGGTCTCACTATCTGAATGTGGTGACTTCGGTCACATTATCTGAATGTGGTGACTTGGTCACATTATCTAAATGTGGTAACTTCGTTACATTATCTCGAATGTGGTGTCTCATGACACAATTATCTGTGGCTATGCCACGAATTTTATATAGGCGATGAGCACGCCGATCATTGCAATGCCTTCGATGGTGTGTAGCGGATGGAGGGTTGACTTAGTAGTCCCCATGGTGTGCAGGATGGTACGGGTAGAGTGTAGCGGATGGCTAATTAGGTTTGGGTTTGGGTTGCATCATTATTTTTACCTGTTATATGAACATGTATGTGATATGATAATGCATGCCCGAAATGTTAATTTTAGTGTTGGTTACACATTAAGTCTATTTGACTCACCCGTGCTGGGAACATGTTTCGTGACTAACGAGAATGAACCGGGTTCGACAGAAGCTTAGGGATGGCCATGCACAGCAAGAAATTTATGACTTGGGCTTTTATTTTATTTTAAGTATTTTGAATTTAAATTTTGGGAATTATTTGATGTAATAAGGCCTTAGTAGGAATATTTTATTCTATTTTTATTTGTTAAGCTTACGAATTTTTATCAATTAAAGATTAAATAAATCTATTTTAAAACTAAGCCCAAACGTTTTGTCACCTAAAGTAAAGGATTTTTAATAATGAAATAAACTTGTTCTCAACTCAAGCCCAACCCAAAACGATCTTTCTTCCAAATCACACAAGTTTTTCCTAAGTAACAAAAGAATTTGAAACGGTTTACACCGGGGAACATACCAGATCCGTCAAGGCTCGTGGGTCGAGTTTGGGGTGTTTCACAATCGATCACTCAGTCCAGTACAATGATGTTCTACATTTATGACCATATAGAGCTTCGTACGGTGCCATATTTATACTTGATTGGAAGCTATTATTATAAGAAAATTCGATTAGCGGTAGATATTTGTCCCAGCTACCTTCAAACTCAAGAATGCAACAATGCAACATATCTTCAAGTATCTGAAAAACTCGTTCGGATTGACCATCCGTTTGCGGGTGAAACGCAGTGCTAAAATGCAATTTTGAAACCAAAGTTTCTTGCAACTTCTTCTAAAATTGCGAAGGAAATCTTGGATCTCTATCCGAAACAATAGATTGGGGTACACCATGTAATCTCACAATTTCAGAAATGTACAACTCAGCTAATTTATCAAGCTAGAAATTTGTATGTACTGGAATAAAATGAGTTGATTTCGTCAATCTGTCAACAACAACCCAAATCGCATCTTTCTTTTTCGGAGATAAGGGAAAACCTGATACGGAATCCATTGTTACTCTATCCCACTTCCACTCAGGAATCATAATAGGCTATAATAAACCTAACGACACTTGATGTTTAGCTTTGACTTGCTGAAAAATCAAACATTTTGAAACAATTTCTGAGATATCTCGTTTCATGCCGTGCCACCAATAAAGCTGTTTTAAATCGTTATACATTTTTGTGCTTCCCGAATGTATTGATAAACAACTATTGTGTGCTTCATTTAGAATCTCCCGAATGAGCTTAGAATTTTTTGGTACACATATTCTATCATGAAACATCAAACAATCATCAGGTCCTATTAAAAACTATGAATTAGAAGTCGACTCACACTGAGCTCATTTTGCTTGCAATTCATTATCAAATTTTTAAGCCTCACAAATTTGTTGTAAAAATAACGGTCTCATTTTCAACTGAGCTACTATCGAACCGTCGTCAGACAAAACTAACTGTTTGTTCAAATTACGTAAAGAAAACAAGGACTTTTGACTCAAAGCATCAGCAACTAGGTTCACTTTCCCGGATGATAATCAATCACTAGTTTATAATCTTTTAGCAATTCTAGCCATCTCCGCTTTCGTAAATTCAAATCTTTCTGAGTCATCAAATATTTCAAGCTTTTATGGACGGTAGAAATATGACATTTCTCACCAAAAAAGTAATGACGCCAAATTTTTAATGCGAACACTATTGCGGTTAACTCTAGATCGTGCTTCGGATAATTCTTTTTGTGCGGCTTCAACTATCTCGAGGCATAAGCTACAACTTTGCCTTCCTGCATCAAAACACAACCCAGGCCATTTAACGATGCATCACTGAAAACTACAAATTCTTTACCCGACTCAGGCTAAACTAACACCAGTGCCTCTGTCAATAATGCTTTCAACTGCTCAAAGCTCTGCTGACACTTTTCTGACCACTCAAATTTAACATCTTTTTTAAGCAATCGTGTCATCGGAGCCGCAATCATTGAGAAGCCTTTCACAAATTATCTATAATAGCTAGCTAGTCCCAGAAAACTATGGACCTCGGATACATTTCTCAGAGGCTTCCAATCTATAATCGCAGAAATTTTGCTCAGGTCAACTCGAAGACCCGCGCTGAAACTATATGTCCCAAAAACCAACCTCTCGTAGCCAAAACTCACATTTACTGAACTTTGCAAACAACTGTTTATCTTTCAAAGTTTGT
This sequence comes from Gossypium rotundifolium, assembly GCA_025506655.1. NCBI lineage: Eukaryota > Viridiplantae > Streptophyta > Magnoliopsida > Malvales > Malvaceae > Gossypium > Gossypium rotundifolium. The sequence continues at coordinate 67,232,463 of CP106731.1, read as the reverse complement.
AACATGATTCTCAAATGCTCGGCATGCTCAGATTCATCACGAAAGTATATAAAAATTACATCAATAAATACAACTAATGAATCGGTCTAAGTACGGCCTGAAAATTTGATTCATCAAGTCCATAAAAATCGTAGGTGCATTTGTTAGTCCGAAAGACATAACAAGAAATTCATAGTGTCCGTACCTTGTTCTAAATGCAGTCTTTGGTACATCTGAGTCTTTAACTCGCAACTGGTAATAACTCATCTCAAATCAATTTTCAAAAACACTGTTGGCCCTTTTAACTGATCAAACAAATCATTTATTCGTGGCAAAGTGTATTTATTCTTGATCGTCACTTTGTTGAGCTATCGATAGTCTATACACATTCTCATCGTGCCATCTTTCTTTTTCACAAAAAACACCAGTGCACCCTAGGGAGAGAAACTTGGTCTAACAAAACCTCTATCTATCAACTCCTGCAACTGAGCTTTCAATTCTTTTAACTCTGTCGGAGCCATTTTGTATGGAACTATCGATATCGACGTTGTTCCCGATACTAATTCAATACCAAGCTCAACCTCTCTGATAGGTGGTAAACCCGGTAACTCTTTAGGAAATACATCTGGATACTCGCATACAACTGGTACTGATTCAATCTTTGTTTCTGTCACTTTCATATCAAGTACATAAGCAAGATAAGCTTTACACCCCTTTCTCACAAATCTCTGAGCTAACATAGACGAGATCACAATTGGAAAACTATTTAGATTATCAAATTCAATTCTAATGGTCTCATTATTCTGACATTTCAGTTCAATTGTCTTTCGTCTACAATTCACTATAGCATCATGCATCGTTAACCAATCCATACCCAAAATCACATCAAATTCATCAAATGGAAATAACATCAGATTAGCCAAAAAATAGAAATCCCGATTCATTAACGGACAATTCTTGCAGACTTTTTCAACCAAAACTCAATTGCCTAAGGGATTCGAGACTCTAATCACAAATTCAGTAGACTCTACAAGCACAGTCTTACTAGATACTAAATTCATACATATATAAGAATGAGTTGATCCTAAATTTATCAATGCAATCACATTAGTATCATAGAGAGCGAAAGACCGGTGATAACATCTAGAGATGACACTTCTTTAAAAGTGTGAATAGTGTAGGCTCTAGCAGGTGCTCTGGCCTCGGATCTCACAGCTGAATCCTTTATCGCCCCTCTACTACCACTTACATTTTTGGAAATTCTTGGTGGCCTACCTCTATTCAATATTTTACTTGATCTCACATTCTAAACTTTATCTTTCTCATCTAGCTCAGGGCAATCTCGGATGAAGTGATCTAGCGAACCTCATTTGTAACAGGCTTTATTAATTTTACTCCAGCATTCTCCAAAATGTCGTCTTCTACACTGCTGACACTCAGGTTTGTTGTCTCTCACACTACCAACACTCGATACTAATGTAGTTTGAACTTTAGAACTTGAATATTGTTTTTTACGATCTCTATTTGAATATTCGTTTGAAGCATTTGGGCAAGCGTACGAATATGTGGATTTCTTTGATGAGGATTGATGAAAATGGAAATGGAAGTGGACATTTTGGAAACTTACGAAAATTCAGAGTCAAGCGAAAATTTTAGGAAACTTAAAATTGACCGAATGCCAATTTAAGAGCCCAAAGGGAACTTAGGGCCAAGTGACCCTAAAATATAAAGTACATAAAATTTGACCCAATAACGGATTTGGAAATGTGGCTCAAGATGCCACCTAAGGCCTTAGGAAATGGCCCAAATACAAGAGGCTTTTGGGCTTGAGTTTGAGTCATCCAGGAAGCAAATAATGAAGGCTTTATTTTGCTTCCAAGGCTAGGAGGTGGGACGGCACAAGCTACTTGAATTAGAGGAGTTTTACCTCGGTTAAAACTCGTTTAATTAAGTGTTAAGAAAAGGAATTTCTTTTAATAAAATAAATAAGGAGATAAAGGATGGATAAAACACTCCTAATTTAATTAAAGTGATAATTAAATGATAATATTATCACTTGTGGGGAGTGGTGGCCAAATCAAGGACTCTTGGCATAGCAATTTCGGTTAAAGAGGAAAATTAAGGCCATTCTCTCATCTTTCCTAGTGTGTGCGAAATTTTCATAGCTCTCTTCTCCCCCCTTGTAGAATTTTCTTTGAACAAAAACCATCCTCTTTTCTTCTCTTTCTCCTCTGTTTCTACTATCGTCAAATCCTGTCGATTCTAAGTAAAGGAGAAATCATCCACAACATCAAAAGGGTAAGATCGTGGTCGACAACTTCTATTCTTTTCTTTTTACCAAAATTGGTACTAATCCCTACTTACTTCATAGCCGAATAGCATAAGGGATTTTCCAGATTCAAAACGAGGTAAGTACATCAATGTACATTCGGCAAAAGATCCCTTTCATAATCAAACAATAGATCTAATCTAACAAGTGATTTGGCAGAATTTGAAATAAAGATCAACATCGGGATCCGAGGTAAGTGAGTCTATACATTCGGCCAAGGTTCATGTGATTACCGGATTAGATCCATAATTATTAAAAGTCAAAACTAATTTTGTGAAGTTTTAAGGTTGGCGAACAGCAAGTAAAGGAAAACGAAGTTTTGGATTTGTATAAACACCAAATCGGCAAAAGGTGAGTTCCTTTTACAAATCCTACTAGGATTTGGTTTGTTTAAACCAAAAAGGGTTTATTAATGTGTTTTAATTGGTGGGCGAATATAGGAATTACTAGATCTAAAATTAGATCGGATTCTCAAGATCTCAAGGAATCTATTAAGCGAAAATGTGTGTACCCTTACTATCCTTCGATATTTTATGGCTAAATATTTTAAAAATATGATATGAATAATAATGTGAATGTGGCTATGTACCACAAATGTGGCAAAAAGTACCTGTGCGTTTCCTACTTGATAGGATTGTGAAAATGTTATTTTATAACATGCAAATATATGTATATGAACATGAAATTAAGTTATGTGCAATATTTTATAATTTGGGGCATTGGATTTATGTGAAAGGGGAGAACAGTGTTGACTTGGTCTCACCAACGAAGGTGTTGACTTGGTCTCACTGACTAAATATGGTGTCATCGATCTTTTTCTCGAGTCTTTAGCTTCTGAATTCGCTTTTCTCTTTTCTTTGCTAAGATCCTCGGCTTTACAAGCCCTTTCAACCAGAATGAAAAATTCTTTCAACTCTAGAATTCTGACTAGTAGTTTTATATCTTCGTTCAACCCGTCAACGAACACTTACACATAATTTTTTTGGTAGAAACATACTCCTTGGCATACTTAACCTACAAATTCTCTTTTATACTCAGTTACAATCATTCGGCCTTGTCTTAATTCTAGAAATTCTTTATGCTTTTGATCGAGAAATCTCTGACTAATGTATTTCTTTCAGAATTGGGATTGAAAGAAATCCCATGTAACTCATTCTTTCGGAACCACAGATATCAACGTGTTCCACCACTGATACGCGCTGTCTCTCAACAAAGATACAATACATTTAATACATTCATCAGGAGTACAAGATAATTCATCGAATACTCGAATCGTATTTTTGAGCCAGAACGCAACTCTCTCAGCATCATCATCAACAGTAGCCCGAAACTCTTTAGCCCCATATTTATGAATCTTATCTACTGGCGGCTTGTTTAACTGTATCGAATCTATGACTTGAGGAACAACAGAGATTTGTTGAGGAATAGGTGGGGGTGGAGGTTGTTGAGCAGTGAATTCATTCGAACGAACTCCGTGAACCACTCGTTCATGATTTGGAAAAAGGCTTGTTTAGACTCTCCCTCGTGGCTACTCGTTACAGGCATAAAATTAGATGTCACTGCCTATTGAGCGGAGCGGGCGCATTACTCTCTACATCATTAGCTACAACTTGTTTAGGATCCAATGCTATACAAAAACACAATTTAAGCTATCAGGAATCATCACACTATCGCAGAGTATATATGGCATGTATAGCTAGACTCTAACACACGCTATGTTAGTCCTAGAATCGACTAAACCGTAGCTCTGATACTAATAAAATATAACAACCCTAACCTCCATCCGGTTCCAGAATAGGGTTACGAGGTATTACCGATCAATTCACAACATATAGCATACATTATCAAACATAAAGCATTCATTCTCACAATTCATTCAACATAATTAAATTGTCCCTTATAAAGGCCTACGAGGGCTTAAACATGCTTTAGAAATCGTCCGGGACTAAACCGACAACATACGAAAACCTTTGGAAACTTAGAAAAATTTCAACCATACAGGGGTCACACACCCGTGTGAATAGACCGTGTGCCTCACACGGCTACAGACACGCCCATGTCTCAGGCCATGTGAAAACAGGGCATACATACTGACTTGGATCAGATGGCCAACCACACGCCCTTGCGTCTAGCCCGTGTGCCCTTCGAAGTGGCCACACACGCCCGTGTGCCAGGCCGTATGCTAGGTCGTGCTAATCTTGTAGGGTATACTGACTTATGCAACACGGCCAAGTCACACGGCCGTGTGCTAGGCCGTGTGCCAATTAGGGGTATACTGATTTGTGCCACACAGCCAGTTACACGCCCGTGTGTGAGACCGTGTAGAGCATACTGAATTTAATTCAATTTCAACACCAGGGGACACACGGCTGAGACACACGCCCATGTGGACAAAAATAGGTCATTTGCAAGGCCAATTTGTCACCCCAACTTCAATGTACCTACACAAGGCAAAATGGTACCATTTCCATACACAAAAGGATAGCCAAATCAATCCAAATTCATGCACAATTCATGCTATACAAATACAACCATTTCACTTACTCAAATATAAACCAAAACAACATCAACAATATGGTTCATTTACCATAATTCACATAACCATTATAACTTCCATAATGTCTTGGTTACAACCATACCAAAACAAACCAAAATAATCCATCACTCATGGCTATATATATGCAAACCAAAACATTTACATTTACAAGCCATTTTTAATAGCCAAACACACATCAATATTAACATCATTTACAAGCCAAATCTAATGGCTATAATCACAACCAAAATACCATATCTAGCCTATACATGCCATATACCATAAATGTATAATTCAAAAGTACCAACTTAGATGTTTGAAAGTGCGATGATGTTCCCGATGACTCTTGGATCCAAGCTAGCCTTGATTCACTATAAAACATAGAAAAATAACATGAAGTAAGCTTCATAGCTTAGTAAGCTCTATGTAAATAACTTATTACATCAAATAAATGCAAATCAACCAATTTCACATAACAAACCATATACACATTAACTACAAACCTTTCTCATGTCTCAAAACATGATCAAATACAAACTCATCGAACTTTCACTATTTAATACTTAAATAGGTTCTGTACATACCTGTATCGCCTCGTACTAACCTCTTTCTCAACCATACCATTCGTTTACCCGTTGATCCATTCAAAATAGAAATCAGATACTCAGGAGTCTCGTACGATAAGTACCTATACCGTGGCTTGTAGCCAACTCAAGGTAACTTATCCGAAGAACTATTATCATGGCCCGATGCTAAATCATCTGATATGCATAGCCCAAAGCCAAATCATCCAATATGCATGACCCGAAGCCAAATTGGTAAAATACGCACTCGAAGTGCTAATATCATATCCCAAAGCCAACTAAACGTATCACTTACTGACATGTCAATAGTATCCAAAACTATTCTTAAGGTTCAACCGGGCTTTCACACTTTTCGTTTCTATTATCGAATGCATCCGTAAAATCGTTTTCACAATTCATACATTATCCATAATCCTGTTTTAACAATTAATGCAATAATAAAGCATTTTAATATATATTTATAATGTAATCATCTCATACAAACTTACCTCGTATTCAGAATTGACGAATCAGATCGACTACTCGATAACCTTGCTTTCCCCCCGATCTAAATCCAAATTCTTTCTTTCTTAATCTATATGAATTCAAAATTAACTTATTTATTCATCTACTCATTCAATTAATCCAAAAATACATGTTTGGGCATTTTTACACATTAGCCTCTAAACTTTTGCATTTAATCAATTTAGTCCCTATTTCACAAATATAAAAAATTCACACAATTTAACAAAACCGATGTCTGGCCGAATTATATATAGGTCCATAGCATCCAAAATTTCATTTTTTCACACTTTTACCCATATAATTTTACAAATTCTCAATTTATTCCCTTTTTGATATTTTTGTCAAAAATCACTTTACAAAACTAGTAAATCTATCATCAATCATCAAATTACTCAAGCATATGGCAACTCTCACAATCTTTAACAGTTTAGAAATCTAAGGTATGGGCTATCTAGATTGGGCTGCAACGATTACAAAAACATAAAAATCATTAAAACTTGAGCTAAAACGGTACCTTAATCAAGCTAGGAGTGTGCTGAATCAAGAACCCTAAAATGGCTTCTTTTTCTCTTCAATATTCGGCTATGGTGAAGATGATAGCCTTAAAATTTATGTTTGTTTTATTTAATAAACCTTAATTAATCAAATTACATATTTAACCTTATTCATTAATCTTTAAAACCATTAAAAAGATGTCCATCTTTGTCCACTCATATTATAAATGGTCTAATTACAACATAAAGACTTCCACTTTAAAGTTCCATAGCTACACTTTTAGCTAATAGAACACAAGTTTTTCACTTTACGTAATTTAGTCATTTTTACCGAATTAACCAACTAATCGATAAAATTATCTCACGAAATTTTCACACATATCAAAGAACATGCTGTAATAACGAATATAATATTAAAACAATTTTTCAACATCGTATTTGTGGTTCTGAAACCTCTATTCTGATTTAGCTAAAATCGGGCTGTTACAGGATTTAATTCTTAAGGTTTGGGTAAAAAACTTAAGGGTTTTGTATCTTAAGATTTTGGGGCATAAATCTTAGGAGAGATTGTAATGTTAAACCTTGTCCTCAAAGGTTCCCAAATTAGTGAATTTGGGAAAATCCTTTATTTTGGTAAGCTAAGGTAGTGGAGTAGGTAATTGGAGACGAACCACTATAAATCCTTATGTTCTTTAATGCACAATTTTTATTGCTTACACCACAACATCTTAAAGTCCTATTCAACTTCCCTATCGGTTTTCTCAAGTTTATCCTTCTAAGCTAACAGAAGTCGATTGAAATATGTTGTATGAAATGTATTACTTGTGTATGAATGGTGAATTTAATTATGATTGAGAAATGATATTGGATTGAATTGTAAAATGAAATTGAACATTGGTACCTTATTAGTTGTTCAAGTTGCATTGGATATAGTTGGCATGCCCTAGGATTGGATTGTGTATGAGCTTATGTGCTAGGATGCATCTCATGTCCCAACATCATGTGCCATGTAACACCCCAAACCCGGCCCAAACACTACAACTGGATCTGGCATGTCACTAAGGAAATTTTTGTAAAACCAATCGTGTTGACAGAAAACCCAAATGTAATTTATATAAAATATGCCCTAATAATCAAAAGCCCAATACTTAATTACATGTCTTAGTTTGAAATTAAATAATAAAACCCATAATAAAACCAAAATGTAAACTAGTGGCCCATGGCCTTATTACAACAAAGTTTGAATCCATAACATAAAATGCTTTTAAAAAAAACTATCAAGTAGGGGCTTTTCACCGGATCCACATATTCTTTTGCATGGCCACCTTGCACTCCACTCCGGCCCGGTCCGATGCACTAATTGTCACCTGAAAGGTTAATTTAATTGGGTGAGTCACGAGACTTAGTGTGCAACCTTCATGCACCACTAGACTTGGGCCTCATAAAACATAGTAATAATTTCATTTACATGGATAACAAATAATATGCAAAACCCAACCCGTTTGCCTAGGTTTCCAACCGCTACACGCCCATACAAACCGTTCTCTCCATTGGGGATTTCTACAATCAACCCATACCGCTACACGCCAAGATGGCAATCATGCTGCTCATCAACATATTATGACCCATGGCCCTTATAACTGATCACGACATTAGCCGCTACAGCATCTCACGGTAAAAATCGCTACACATGTACATATAACTTCCTCCTTTCATTACCCAACCCATGCAATCACATATGAAAGTTTACTTATAACATATAATCAGATTATGTACTAACCTGGTGGTCCGCTTTTTACCCTCTTTGGGTTTCCATCACTTAACCGGGATTTTGGCATTTACCACAACATGTAAAACTTATAAGCACATAATTAATAGTTAGATCTAGTCAAGGGAAGTATTACACACCGATTCTCGTACTAATGCTTTCTACGCTCACGCTACTATCACTCGAGACTACCACTATCGCCCACGATCCGACTTTGATGTCGGCCACACCCGATGGCCAATCTCGCACCAAAAACAAATCGCTTCTTGTATTTGGGTGTTGGTTTTGTAGATCCAACCTTTTCTGCCTGATTGTTATTCGAGTCCATCCTTAATCACTAATTCATTTAAACGATGAGATCTAATCACTTAACATCTATAATATTTAAATCAAATTCTTACCTAGTTAATCGAATCCCGAATGCCGTTGAGAACACGTCACCTTCCTTCCTACATTCGGCCATCACCAAAAATAGTTAACCAAACGATGATCATAATCTATCTAACACCTTAAGACATTCAGCCAAAGATAAAGGATAAGAAAGTGGCCATTCGGCCAAACCTACCCTTGACCACCTACTTTCGGCTTTTTACAAATCGGCACTACAGATCTCAGCAAGAAAGGATTCAGCTTCCAAGACTAGAGAGTGAAATTGACAAAGCCTTAGAAAATCGATTCGGATTAGAAACTTGATAAAAAGAATGAAGAAATTGAAAAGAAGTAAAATCTCAAAACTTACCAAATTAGAAAGGAGTACTCGGCTATGGTGCACCTTTGGAAAAACGAAACCACCCTTGTAGTTTCGGCTATGGGAGATGAGGGTATGATCAAAGGGATTCAACTTTTAGAAGAGATCTAGGAGTAAAGAGAAGAACTAGAGAGTTTTTAGCTTTTGATAAAAATCCCGGAGGGATAAACTGGTATGGTTTCGGCTAAAAAGAAAAGAGAGAAAAGGGCAATGAGATGCTTGAAAATTCGGCTAACTAAAGAAGAAGAGAAGAGAGAAAGAATAGGGAAGAAATTTTGGCAGAGAAAATATGAGAGCTTTAGTAGTGATTTCGGCAAAAAAGAGAAGAATGAATAGCAAAATTTTGGCACATACACCTTAAGCCAAAACCGAATGCCCTTTTCTTTCAAATTCCTCAAAGTTTCGGCTAACATTAAACACTTAATGATGGCTCCTATCTTTTAAAGTTTACTCATCCCAGAAGAGTCTTAACTAGCTCCAACACCTCCTTCCAATATCATCTTTTTATTCACTTAATTCAAACAATAAAACTCCTAAAAGAAAATGCCTTGTGCCGTCCCCTCCTAAGGCTCCTAAGTGCCAAATTTTTGACCCAAAACTTGAGCTTTTGGTGGCCACAAATTGGGCCTCTTCCCCTTGCCTTTTGACGCCAAGTCCCCTACTTCCTTATGGCATCCTCCCTTCTGGGCCACAAGCCCAAAATGTTCATTAAACTACTTGAAACTTTTTTAACCCAAGTGAGCTTAAAAAATATTTAATCTGGGCCTTTGTTTTAAGCACATGAAACAAACACCACATATAAATGCATAGGCCCACCTTTAGGATGTTACAGTTCTACCCCCTTTAAAATAAATTTCGGCCTCGAAATTTGCCTGATCAAATGAGATGGGGATACTGCTGTCGTATAACATCCTTTGGCTCCCACGTCACCTCCTCTGCACTGTGATTTCGCCATAGAACTTTGACCAATGGAACAGACTTCCTTCTCAGCACCTTCACATCTCGATCTAGAATTCGCACTGGCTCCTCCTCAAAAGACAAATCCGGCCTTACTTTTATCTCTTCTACCGGGACCACGTGCAATGGATCAGATCGATAATATCTCAGCATCGAGACATGGAACACATCATGTATCTGCTCTAACTCTGAAGGCAACTCCAAACGATAAGCCACTGGGCCCACACGATCTAGTACCCGGTAAGGCCCAATAAACTGTGGACTTAACTTACCCTTTCGTCCAAACCTCATTATCTTCTTCCATGGGGATACCTTCAAGAAGACTTGATCACCTACCGCGAATTCCACCTCTTTCCGCTTTAGATCCGCATAAGACTTCTATCGATCAGACGCTTCCTTTATCCTAGCCCGTATTAACTTAAGTTTCTCCTCTATTTTGAAACCAACTATGGGCCTAACACCTTACGTTCACCCAACTCCGTCCAACAAGTTGGAGTACGACATCTCCTTCCATATAACGCTTCATAAGGCACCATCTGAATGCTAGCTTGGTAACTATTATTGTATGCAAATTCTGCTAAGGGCAAATATTCTTCCCAACTGCCCCTATAGTCGATGATGCAACCTCTTAGCATATCCTCCAAGATTTGAATTACCCTCTCAGACTGACCATCAGTCTGTGGGTGAAAAGTGATTCTAAAGTCCAACCTTGATCCCATTGCTTGATGAAGAGCCTTCCAAAATTGTGACGTGAACCTAGGGTCCCTATCTGATATGATTGACACCGGTACACCATGTAGTCTTACAACCTCAGCCACATACAACTTAGCCAGCTTTTGTAGAGAAAAGTCCACTCGAACCGGTATGAAGTGAGTGGACTTCATCAGTCGATCCACAATCACCCAAATTGAATCCTTCTTAGTGGGTATAAGGCTAACCCACTAACAAAATCCATCGTGATTCTCTTCCACTTCCATTGGGGAATCTTCACCGGCTGCAGCAATCTCGAAGGCACTTGGTGTTCAGCTTTGACCTGCTGACACGTTAAACATTTCCCTACGAATTTTGTTACCTCTTTTTTCAGACCTGGCCACAAAAATTGCTCTCGCAAATCACGATACATCTTGTCTCCTCCAGGATGCATAGCATAAGGGCTACTATGCAATTCCCGAAGAATCATCTGCCGTAACTCTTTGTCTTTAGGCATACAAATCTTTCCACGATAACACAGAATTCTATCCTTGTTCAGACTATAGTCCTCCATTCCACCATCCCTCACTTGCAATAGTCGAGCACTCAGGTCTTTATCTCCTAACTGCCTTTCCTTAACCTGACTTACCCATGTTGGCATTACTTGCAACTCAGCCAGCAAACTCCCATCGTCGAATAAACTCAGATGAGCGAACATGGCTCTTAACTCTGATACTACCTTACGGCTTAACGCATCTGCCACCACATTCACCTTACCAGGGTGGTATTCGATTGAACAATCATAATCCTTCAAGAGCTCGATCCACCTACGTTGTCTTAAATCTAACTCCTTCTGGGTAAGGAGGTACTTCAGACTTTTATGGTCAGTATAAATTACTGACTTCTCCCCATACAAGTAGTGCCTCTAAATCTTCAAGGCAAATACTACCGCCGCCAACTCCAAGTCATGCGTAGGGTAGTTCAACTCATGCAGTCTCAATTGTCGAGACGCATACGCCACCACCTTTCCTTCTTGCATCAACACACACCTTAAACCCGTGTGTGACGCATCACAGTAGATGGTAAATTCCTTTCCTGCCTCTGGTTGAATTAACACTGGCGCTTCTATCAAGATTCTCTTCAACTTCTCAAAGCTCTCTTGCTGTTTGTCGGTCTACACAAACAATACTCCCTTCCTCAACAACTTAGTTAGAGGTGCCGGTATTAAAGAAAACCCTTCAACGAATCTTCGGTAATACCCTGCCAAACCTAAGAAACTCCAAACCTCCGCCACAGACTTTGGCGGTTTCCAATCAATCTACCTCTATCTTTCGAGGTCCACTGATTCCTCTACCAAACTACATGCCCTAGAAAGTCACTTCCTTCAGCTAGAACTCATATTTACTAAATTTTGCAAACAACTGCTTCACCCTCAAAGTTTGCAACACCACACGAAGATGTTCGTCATGATCCTCCTTAGACTTAGAATAAACCAGGATGTCATCGATAAACACCACGACAAACCGATCAAGATATGGTTGAAACACTCGGTTCATCATATCCATAAAGGCCACTGGTGCATTCGTCAACCGAACGGCATTACCAAGAAATCATAATGCCTGTACTGAGTCTGAAACGCCGTCTTATGTATGTCTCCTTCTTTAACCTTTAATTGATGGTACCCATACCTTAAGTCAATCTTAGTAAAGACCAAAGCTCCTTTGAGCTGATCGAACAGATCGTCGATTCTTAGTAATGGATACTTGTTTTTAATCGTCAACTTATTCAATTGATGATAGTCCATGCACATACGTATGGATCCGTCCTTATTCTTCACGAACAGGACCGGCGCTCCCCATGGAAACACACTCGGTCAAATAAACCCTCGATCCAATAGTTCCTGAATTTGAGCCTTGAGCTCCACCAACTCCTTCGGCGCCATTCTATATGGAGCAATAGATCTTTGGAGTCAGAGCTAAAGTAGGTCTATTCCAAATTCCACCTCGCGATCCGGTAATCTCGTAATTCCTCCTAAAGACATCCATGAAATCCTTGACTATTCGAACCTCATCAACAAATACCTCCTTATCATCCAATGCATTAATAAAAGCTAGAAATGCACTACATCCCTTTGAATCATCTTAATAGCTTTTAAGGATGATATCACGTTGGACAAGTAATTCCTTCTTTCTCCTAACACAACCACCTCCCCGCCTTCCCGGTTCCCAACACCATACGCTTATTCCCACAAATCCATCTTGGCACGATGCTTAGTCAACCAATCTATTCCTAATATAAGGTCAAACTCTCCAAACAGAATTCCATTAAATCACTGAATACCACCCTTGAGTCCCTAAAGGTACATCCCTAAACAGTTTGTCCACTACCTTAGATTGTCCTAAGGACTAACCACGATCATCTTCCTAGTGGTTATTTCAGAGGCTAGACTTAGAGTCTCGGACACTGAACTAGCAACATAGGAGTGGGTTGACCCCATGTCAATCAAAGCAAATAAAGGGTTATCAAGAATCTAGAAATGTATCTGGTTATAACATCCGGTGTGTCACTATCCTCCCTTCGATGAGTCAGATAACTAAACCCACCGCTTTGCATCCGAATTACACAGCCTCGCCAGATGCTCCATGACCCCGACCGAATCCATTTTTTCCTCTAGCTACACCTCTACCCCTTGGTCTAGGCTGATCACCTCTCCTAGTCTGATCAGAACCTCGGCCCGTTGGCTGCCCCTGATCCATCTGAGGACAGTCCCTCATTAAGTGTTCTGTGGATCCACACCTAAAGCATCCACTAGTTTTCATTCTGCATTCCCCATAATGGGTTCTACCACATGTAGAACATGCTTGGCTCTGGCCCGATCGAGCACGAGCTGACCCATCAATCCTAGGCCTTTTTGAAAATTTCTAGTTACTCTAGAGGGTCCAAAACTTCTCTTACTCCTGCCCCGATCCTTATCCTTCTCTTGTCTCTCCACTCGTTTCACTTCTTCACTATTTTGACCTTATCCACCAAAACCGCAAAAATTCTCTCTCGTTGTGGTGCAATCAGAATCCTTAGGTTATTCCGTAGCCCATCCTCGAACCGAACGCATCGTTCATACTCTGTTGCCACCATTCCCTGAGCGTAACGACTCAAACGTAGAAACTCAGCCTCATACTCAGCCACAGACTTACTCCCCTGCACCAAGTTCAAGAATGCTTTCCTTTGAGCATCCATGTAACTAGCCCCAACGTACTTTCCCTGGAATGACTCCTTAAAGAAATCCCAGTCAATCAGGTCCGCGGCTGTACCCTCTTTTACCGTGAGCCACCATTGGTAGGCCTCATCTCGAAGAAGAGACACGACCCTCTTCAACTTCTCCTCCACTGTGAAGTCTAGGTCATCCATTATACGTTCCACTGCCTCCATCCAATATTCAGCGGAACTTGGGGATACGCTAGAGACTCTCCTAAATACTTTGGCCCCATTGCTCCATAACCTCTCAGGCACAGATTTTCGGGCTCCTATGCCCATACCAGCCTCAGCTACTCTTTCCAAAACCCTCAGTACAGCCGAGACACCACGTCCTCTCCACCTGTCTGGTCCTGAAATTCCACCTCAGTAGCTGGTGGAACCGGTATCTCACTTCCGGACCCATGACCAGATCTTACGGGTTCTAACACGATCATCCTACCTCTACCGCGACCACGTGGTAGACATTCTCGACCTCTTGTACTCATTCTTCTAATTCGCGTTTATCTGTTTTAAAAGTTTTATGAGTCATTAGTTGTTCCACTAATTATCCCGGACAATCTTATGAAACATAGTTTTTAAAAGTGATTCTTTTGAATTCGAACCTATCTATAGTTTTCAGTCTTCCTAATTCTAGGGATTATGCACACAACATTCATACAAGTAACATCCATCACCTAAGGGTATTTTCGTTATTTCGCTACTCAGGGGTATTTTCATAATTTTAACCTACAGGTGTATTTTCATAATTTTTTTTTCAAAATATGGTTTCGGGTGATTTTACAAAATAAGGGTATTTCGATAATTTTTCAACTCAGGGGTATTTCGATAATTTTGTAAATCAGGGGTAATTTGGTCATTTTACAAATTAGGGGTATTTTGGTCATTTTTCAAAACCAAGGTAATTCTACGAACCAAAGGTAATTTGGTGATTTTAGAACTAATGTTTACTTTAGGATTTTACAAAACAAGATGGCTGGTCCCGTTCGGGTTTTAATTGTAAGTTTTGGCCTGTCAACACGTTCTCGTAACTAGGGTGAATAGTCACTATGCACCAGGTAGGATTCCAGTGAAAAGGAGGTGAGTCACTAGGACTGCTTAAATACCAAGCTTTCCCTGAATCCACTCCTAGACATGCATATGCCTATTGCACACTCTGTCATGGCTAAAGCGAACAATCACTATGCACCGTAAGATTCCAAATGAAGAGGAGGTGAGTCACTCGACCGCTTAAATACCAAGCTCTTCCGGATCTACTCCTAGACATGCATATGCTTGTTACCACACTTTAGTCTTGTGACTTGTTTATAGGTTTTGTTTAATAAAGTTAAGTCTTATGGATTTTAGGTGTTGTTTGTCTAAGCCTAGAGTCCATCAAGTTCTAACCTAAATAGTCTACATTCCAAAAAACCCGTTAAGCCCACATTGATATCACAATCAGGAGTTTAGAATACTTAGGCGAACTTGGCTGGAGACGCAGGTGCCATGCTGAGCTAACGAACCTTTACTAAAAGAAACCCATGTTTCAAATACCCATTTTTAGAAAATTTTTGGGCCCAAAACCCTAAAGTTGAGTTTTTAACCGGGCTCTGATACCAATTTGTAACACCCCAAACTCGACCCAAACACTACAACCGGATCTGGTATGTCACTAAGGAAATTTTTGTAAAACCAATCGTGTTGACAGAAAACCCAAATGTAATTTATATAAAATATGCCCTAATAATCAAAAGCCCAAAACTTAATTACATGTCTTAGTTTAAAATTAAATAATAAAGCCCATAATAAAACCAAAATGTAAACTAGTGGCCCATGGCCTTATTACAACAAAGTTTGAATCCATAACATAAAATGCTTTTAAAAAAACTATCAAGTAGGGGCTTTTCGCCGAATCCACATATTCTTTTACATGGCCACCTTGCGCTCCACTCCGGCCGGTCCGATGCACTAATTGTCACCTGAAAGGTTAATTTAATTGGGTGAGTCGTGAGACTCAGTGTGCAACCCTCATGCACCACTAGATTTGGGCCTCATAAAACATAGTAATAATTTCATTTACATGGATAACAAATAATATGCAAAACCCAACCCATTTGCCTAGGTTTCCAACAGCTACACACCTCCGTACCAACCGTTCTCTCCATTGGGGATTTCTACAATCAACCCACACCACTACACGCCAAGATGGCAATCATGCTGCTCATCAACATATTATGGCCCATGGCCCTTATAATTGATCACGGCATTAGCCGCTACAGCATCTCACAGTAAAAACCGCTACACATGTACATATAACTTCCTCCTTTCATTACCCAACCCATGCAATCACATATGACAATTTACTTATAACATATAATCATATTATGTACTAACCTGGTGGTCCGCTTTTTACCCTCTTTGGGTTTCTATCATTTAACTGGGATTTTGGCATTTACCACAACATGTAAAACTTATAAGCACATAATTAATAGTTAGATCTAGCTGATGGGGAAGTATTACACACTTGATTCTTGTACTAATGCTTTCTCTACGTCTACGCTACTATCACTCAAGACTACCACTATCGGCCCACGATCTGACTTTGATATTGGCCCACACCCCGATGGCCAATCTCGCACCACCGAAACAGATCGCTTCTTGTATTTGGGTGTTGGTTTTGTAGATCCAACCTTTTCTGCCTGACTGTTATTCGAGTCCATCCTTAATCACTAAATTATTTAAACGATGAGATCTAATCACTTAACATCTATAATACTTAAATCAAATTCTTACCTAGTTAATCGAATCCTGAATATCGTTGAGAACACGTCACCTTCCTTCCTACATTCAGCCATCACCAAAAATAGTTAACCAAATCGATGATCGTAATCCATCTAACACCTTAAGACATTTGGCCAAAGACAAAGGATAAGAAAGTGGCCATTCAGCCAAACCTACCCTTGACCACCTACTTTCGGCTTTTCACAAATCGACACTATAGATCTCAGCAAGAAAGGATTCGGCTTCCAAGACTAGAGAGTGAAATCGACAAGGCCTTAGAAAACCGATTCAGATTAAAAACTTGATAAAAAGAATGAAGAAATCGAAAAAAGCAAAATCCCGAAACTTACCAAATTAGAAAGAAGTACTCGGCTATGGTGCACCTTCGAGAAAACGAAACCACCCTTGTAGTTTTGGCTATGGGAGATGAGGGTATGATCAAAGGGATTCGACTTTTAGAAGAGATCTAGGAGAAAAGAGAAGAACTAGAGAGTTTTCGGCTTTTGATAAAAATCCCGAGGATAAACTGGTATGGTTTCGGCTAGAAAGAAAAGAGAGAAGAGGGCAAGGAGATGCTTGAAAATTTGGCTAACTAAAGAAGAAGAGAAGAGAGAAAGAATCGGGAAGAAATTTCAGCAGAGAAAATATGAGAGCTTTAGTAGTGATTTCGGTAGAAAAGAGAAGAATGAATAGCAAAATTTTGGCACATACACCTTAAGCCAAAACCGAATGCCCCTTTCCTTTCAAATTCCTCAAAGTTTCGACTAACATTAAACACTTAAAGATAGCTCCTATCTTTCTAATTTTACTCATCCCAGAAGAGTCTTAACTAGCTCCAACACCTCCTTCCAATATCATCTTTTTATTCACTTAATTAAAACAATAAAACTCTTAAAAGAAAATGCCTTGTGCCGTCTCCTCCTAAGGCTCCTAAGTAAAACTTGGGCTTCTGGTGGCCACAAATTGGGCCTCTTCCCCTTGCCTTTTGATGCCAACTCCCCTCCTTCCTTATGGCATCCTCCCTTCTGGGCCACAAGCCCAAAATGTTCATTAAACTACTTGAAACTTTATTTTAACCCAAGTGAGCTTAAACAAAATATTTAATCTGGGCCTCTGTTTTAAGCACATGAAACAAACACCACATATAAATGCACAGGCCCACCTTTAGGATGTTACATGCCAATATGCCTTTCGTGCGCTAGGATGCATTTCATGTGCCATTATGCACTTTGTGCTCCAGGTTGCGCTTCGTGTGCCAGTATGCGCTAAATATGTGCCAATTTCTCCTAGGTTTATCCAATGATATACATCGGTGCCAGGTTGGCGTGTTGGTTGGATGATCTGTGTATCTGTCTGAGTTTGAGTTAGGTTAATAAGGGTTATAAATGGTAAGCTTGAAAAATGATACTGAAATGAAATTATATGATACTATGGAATAAAAAATGTTCATATGTGAATTGCAATAAAGAAAACGTGCAAATCAATTGAAAATGAGCCCAATGGGCCAATGAATACAAACAAGTTGATAAACTTTATAAAGGGATTGAATGGTAAATAAAAAGGTAAGTAAATGTTTGATCATGAAATTTGGATGACTTAATGTCAATGGCATGTATGTATAGATGTTGAATTATTGATTGAATATAAATGCTAAATGGCTAAATGAAAAGTAAAAGGCAAATGAATTGAATTATTTAACAATGATAAATTTTTGAGTAGATTGGTTTTCCATTTGGTATATGCATACTCCCATGTAAAAATGATTATGAAATAGTTTGTATTATTAGACATGTATTGGAAGACTTTGAGTACATATGCATTATTCAAATTACTAATGTTTAAGTTATAACATCTTGAATCATGAAAGTACCACTGAGCTTTATTGCTCAATGTATGATTTGTTTATTCTGTGTACATGTATAGGTGATCCTTGATGCCCTGAGAAGTGAAGTCAGCATCCAAATTGTAGTTTCCAACTAAACTAAGTTTGTATATCTCTTTCCATTTTGTTAATGGCATGTACCTAGGGTTATCTTGTTTCAAATTGAAAATTGTCAAATTTTGGGATTGAAATGAAATGGTTAATGCATATGTTTGGTAAATGTGTTAATGGATGATTAGGGCCTTAAGGCCAAACATGATTGTCATATGTTAGGTTGAATCAAAGGAATTTGGGAACCTAGTGGACTACCGAGGAAGTTGTGACATCACATCTTGAATGACACGACATCATCCCTTCTCGTCGTGATGTCCTTTGTTTGAGGTCATAACTTCAGCTTTGTTTTATTTTGAAAACTTTAAAATTTGGTCCTCAAGTTGGAAAGTTTGTAAACTCTCTTCAATATCCCAAAAGCAAACCTTGGAAGTCGCAACACCAGCCTAGGAATTTTTGAAAATGTTGTAATTTAGTCCTTGTACAACTCTGGGATAGCATTAAGCTTTCGTAAGCTCGTATATGATCCGAAAATAAGTATGCATTGTGTTTTATGCAAGTAATTCTCATAATTAATGAAACACCCCCAACCCGTATCCGTCACCGGAATAGGGTTACGAGGCATTACCAAGGAGTACAAAACACTTACAGATAATTTGAAATCATTATCGTTCAAATACTGAGACTAATTATAAACGTTCCTTTAACGGACCTTCGAGGTCCAAATCATGCATTAAGATTAGGTTGAGAGTAAACCAAATTCTAAGGAAAATTTTTCGCGACTTTTAAAATTTTTCTCGCATATAAGGGTCACACGCCCGTGTGACTGGGGACACACAGCCGGACCATACGCCCATGGGGCAGACCGCCTGTCACACACGGCCTAGACACACGCCCGTGTCTACCCGTGTGGACGAAAATTAGGCTATTTTCCAAGCCATATTTCTCACTCACTTGATCCTTTATCTTTACCAACATTTTAATACAGCTAAGAACCAATTTAAGATATTCAACCAAGCCTTATACTTATTACCATTTGTTAGTCGCACACTTCATATAAATAACAAGAAACGTTTTTAGACTCAATTCTTATTAAATTCCTCTTATACCTATACTTTTTCACATTATGTATTCAGATCACATATAATAATCATACCTCTATATTTCATATACATTTTCATAACAATTTGTCTTGGTTTCTAACGACTTCATATTTGAGTTCTACTCATCAAAACATTTGAACATCAACTTTACACAAATAGTACACTTGAGGTGTACAGTTCTATAATTATGAATAAACGCATTTATCAAACATGTTCCATCTTTTTATATATCACAGTCTCATATTTCCATGTATCAAGTACCATCATTTCCTCATATTTCAGACAAATATTTGTAATTATTCATAAACATGCAACTCACTAACTCTTCCTGTCAATCACAATTTAAATTGACAAATCACTTATTAAGTACAATTTCAATGTTCACTAAAATTTATCATATTAATTTGGATGTACATATCCACCAATTGATTCCATGTACAGATATCATCATCTCAAATTTCCACATACATTTACTTTCCACATTATGAACTCAAATAACATAAACAAGATATACCAATGTATTTCAAGTACATTTTCATAATATTGCATTTCGAATTCAGATTATTTCATATTAGAACTTTTCTCATTAACTCATTTGGAATACCAATTCATACGGATAATACACTCAAGGTGTACAAATATATAATCACAAATGAAATCATTCATCAACCAAGATTTATGTTCATGTCTCATCAACTCGTATTTCCTTATATCACATAATTCCATATAACACTTACCAAACTTTGTCAAATTAGTGAACGTTTTACAAAATTGGTTTGCACCGGTATGCACTGAATTTCACTGATGTCAGCATAGCAATGGCTTTTTCACTAGAATGCCATAGCCCAGCTATGGACTTATACAGATATCACTTATCACTTGTAACCGAAGCTACCACTTATCATTTGTAGCCAAAGCTACCACTATTCACTTGTAGCTAGAGCTACCACTTTTCACTTGATCAGGTAGCCGAAGATACCACTTTTCACTTAGTCAATTTCCCGTTGAACTCATCGGAATAATAATAGATACAAGGTGGCCTGCACATGGTACCACCCTTGTAGTCAAGCTATCTGGTGCACATAGTAGCCTGCACTTAGTACTACACAGTGACCAAAACCATCACTTACACATAGTGGCCTTTACTTAGTACCACACATGCGATCGAAGCTATCGGGTACGCATAGTAGCCTGCACTTAGTACTACACATGCGACCTATCCGTTTGGTACACGTAGTACCCTACACTTAGTACTACACACGTGACCTAAAACCATCTCGTATCTTTCTTGTACACATAGTGGCCTACACTTAGTACCACACATGTGACCTAGCTACCTCATTCGTATCTTTTCTATTCCGAAGGTTCAACCGGCAATTCTCATTTTTCAACATTTTACCAATTCATTCATAATTTACATCAAATAATTACTCCAAATTCAACCATATCTCATATAATATAACAAAATATTAAAACATAAATAAAAAAATAATGTATTATTTACATACAAACTTACAAATTCAATTTTTATATCATAACGATAATCACAATTTCATAGTAAATATTCAAAATAAAACATTATATCATTTCTAATTTAACATTTATCGATTATAATGGGGCATGTGATCAATTTATACACAAGTCATTCAGATATATTTTTCCTCCTCATCCTCTCCATCCACATCCTTAGTATAAATAACACACTTGTAAGTAACATTATCTATAATTTTCACTATTTACTTATATGGATATTCAAGCTGTCAATCCGTGTCATAGTCGCTAAATTATTTTTATCTTGAGCTATAGAACTCTAAATTAAGATCTGCTAATTTTCCCTGAAACTAGACTCACATATCTTCTTACCATAAAATTTCAGAATTTTTGGTTTAGCCAATAAGTATAGTTTATTCTTTAAAGTCACCCCTATTTCGTTGGCTGACAGTTCTGACCCTCTCCACTAAAAAATAATTATCTCCTTGTACGGGATTTGGATGATGTTTCCGTTAGTTTCTCTTGAAAATAGACTTATTCAGGATTTTAAACATATAAAGTTAAGCCCCTAATTATTTTTCTTCAACTTTTGATGATTTTCCAAAGTCAGAATAGGGGAACCATAAATCATTCTTACCTTATCTCACAAAATTTATTATATCTCATGATTCACAATCCCATTACTTACACCGTTTCTTCTATAAGAAACAAGACTCAATAATATTTAATTTCATATTTTATTAATTATCTAATTCGATTTCTACAATTTTTAGTGATTTTTCAAAGTTAAACTACTGCTACTGTCCAAAACTGTTTTAGTACAAAATGTTGATTTTCATTTTGCCCCAAATTTCATAGTTCATACAATTTAGTCCTTGCTCAATTAATACTTTATTCTACCATTTTAAACTACTTCATAAACCTTGTAAATCAAAACTTTAGCACTAGACCTTAATTCCAAACTCTTTCACTATTAGGTCCTAAAGTCAATTTCCATCAATTTTACTTGATAAAATCATCATATATCAAATTTAATGCTTCAAGTCTATGTTTATTCATCATATGCTTCCAGCACTCATCCATAGCAACTTTTAAAATTAGCCATTGAATCAAAAACTAATGACATAGTAAGTTGGACTCAATTGTACAAGTCCAAAAACTTAGAAATTTCAAGGAGAAATCAAGAATTAAACTTACATGAAGCTAAAGTATGAAAACCAGCTTGAACTCTCTTCCATGGCTGTTTTTCAGCTGATGAATATGAAGAAAAATGATGAAAATTTTAGATATTCCAATTTGGTCCCATTTTTATTTAACTAATTTTGGCAATTTTCTAATTTTGCCCTTATTTCACCTATTTCCTGATTTTTCTCAGCTATTATCACCCAAAATATCTCCTTTGGGCTTATTTGCACTTTAGATCCTTCCTTATTTGACAATTGAGCTATTTAATCCTTCTAGCAACTTTTACACCTTTTTCAATTTAGTCCTTTTTATTTAATTAACCACCCGAACGTCAAAATTTTCTAACGAAATTTTAATACTACCTTATTGACACTCCATAAATATTCATAAAAATATTTATGGCTCGGTTTATAACACCGAGATCTTGTTACCTATTTTTCTCAATTTCTTGACCAAATAAATCTTTATAAAACACAATTTACTATTTCAAAAATCTTTTAAAAGCTACATTTGGCTTGTAAATATTAAATAACATAATCTACGAATTTATTTTTTAGATTTGGTGGTCTTGAACCACTATTTTCGACATCGCTAAAATTTGGGCTATTACAACTGTCTCCCCTTTAAGAATTTTCGTCCTCGAAAATTCCTTCAGTGGAGAGGTTTAGATATTTTTCACTAACTAATAGTATCACTAGTTTTCAAGGCTGAAACATTAACGGCCACTTCTAAATCATATATCAGGTAATTCTTTTTCATACAATTTTTAATTGTTTAAAAGTATGGACCATTACTTTGTCTTACTGCATTAAAACACAGTTTACCCACTCAATGATATATCACTGTAAATCACAACTTTCTTACCCGATTTAGGCTGAACCAGAACTAATGCTTCAGTCAACAGAACCTTCATCTTTGGTCAATGAATATCTTTCACGAATAAATCATATTTGTAATTCGGAGCTTCGACCCAATAGAAGTAGAAAGCAATATCATATGAATGTTTCCATCAAGTGTCCTCTCAAGCATAATCGATTAGAATACCATAGAAGGATAGAAAAATACCGCTCATAGTTTATCAAGACTTTCAATAATTCCTTCCAATATCATAATCAAACAATGTGACGCCCCAAATTTTAGGCCTAGAAGAATTGGACCTTTGTCTTGGGAGCGCCTAAAATTTTTTAGAGCAAGAAAATGGCTCAAATGCATGTTAGTACTGCTGGGTTAGCAATATTGGAGTGTTTGGGGTCTTGGTGAAGTCCTGGGTTCAAGCCTTGTCATATGGAAAATTTTTGTTCTAGCATTTTAAACAATTGAGGCTAAAATGTGACACAATGAAGCATGTGGTCTGGTGGCAAGGTGGCGTTAGGAGTATGCATTTGGCCTAGGTTCGAATCACTCCCTGCTCAAAGGGGTATTTATTTTACTCCTTTACTAAGCTAGTAGTAGAGTTGGAATTGAACTCTAGGGGTGAAAGTTTGAATTGGTCAAGTGAGTGATTTAAGGAGTGGATTATGGAGTGATAATTGGAGAAAATCAAGGGGATTGAGTTGTTGGGAGGTTGGAGCCGAAATGGGACTCTAGGAATGCATAGATTTCGATTTTGGGTGTTGTAGGGGTAGTGTCGAATTTCCTTATGTTATTTCGGTTTGTCATTTTCTTGTGGTAGCCGTTTTCTTTAAGGGGCATTTGGGGTCTTAGATTTCTTTTTTCGTTGTCTTTCTAAGCTTGTTTTACTTGGATCAGGTTTTTGTTCATTCGTATTTGTGGGGTAGCCGAATATTTTTGTGACCATTCGGGCATTTACGCGTTGGGATGCTTCATTCATCTTTGGTCGATTTCACTCTATCCGTCTTTTCTTCTTTCTTGTGCCAAATATTGTTCCTTTTTTCTCTTCTAAAGTGTGGCTCTCTTTTTCTCTCTTCTACTTTGCCCATTAATCCTTCATAGCCGAATTTTCTATTTTCTCAATACTATCCTCTTCTGAGTCGAACTACCTCTTTCCCCAACGCTAGTTTCTTTTGGTCATAAGGTGTGTAGAAGTCGAATATCTCTACTCTTTTGCTATCAAATATTGCCGAATCTGTTCTCATTTCTTTCTCCTTTCATAAAGTGGCGTTTTTCTTCTCTGTTTGTCGAGATCGAGAGTAAGTAATATTGATTCTTTTATTTAGTTTTCATTACTGGTATTATTCTTTTCCTTTCTGCCAAATCTCCCCTCTTTTCTCTTAGTCTGATGGTGGTTGGTACCTAAGGTTGCTCGAGGTTTGATAGAGGGGCAAGTGACTTGAAGTAATCGACATACTACTTTTGGTTCTTGACCAAAGTAAGTGTTCTTGCCTTGTTTTGGTTAGATGCCGAATATTCCTGATGGCTCTGTTAACTGTCAAGTGTGGTTTTAACTATATAGTTATAATCTCTTTTAATAAGGTTTATTTAACGCAGAATTCGACAAGAGGTTTAATAGTCACTAACAGTTGGGGAGGACTTAGCAAAGCTAGTTCAATTGAGGTGCGGTGCTAGGGATTCGTAGTGCGCTTTGTAATAGGTGTGTACATATACCACCCAAACCATAGATCGACAAATGTCGAAATGCTGGAATGCCGAAAAGCCAAAAGTAAGACAACGGTTGCCATACGAGTGCGCGAACACACGTGTGGACAATCCAACGCGATAGTAGAAGCCACCACGAGCGCTCTCATGGGCTCAGCCATTTTGGGCCAAGTAGGGCCGGAATGGGACCGTTGGCCAATGCGAGTAAATCTCATCGTGAAATAAGTAGAACGGACTGGCAAGGTCACGCGCATGGCCTAAGTCAACTTTGGGCTTGGGGGCCACACGAGCATGTGGGCCCATATGGGCCTTCTTATTGGGCATAGGCCCATTACCATTGATTGCATTACTTTGGCCGCATGAGTCACTCGAGGCGACTATAGGCTTACTGAAGGGCCTGAACTGGTAAAAATGTTTGAAATACCCCTCATGGGTAAAAGGTCTGTTTTGACTCTATAGGATATATTGATGACTATGTATGCCATGAGATGATTTGTATATGTATATTTGTTCTATTTACATGCATGATAAAATTTAATAGCATGCCACTGGTGTATGTTGCATAACATGGGGTTGGGTTATGTGATTGGAGGAAGTATTCTATTCCGACAGCACTGCTGCATATCTCTGATGGCTATTAGCCTACCGTTCTAGCAGCTCTATTGCAAATTCTGTTTAGTGCCGCATCGGTACTATTATGTGGTGTGCAGGGATGGGTGGGTCGATATTATATCCCCACATAGTGTGTACGGTTGAGCGGAGCTGGTGTGTAGAGGCTAGATGGATAATGTTTTTGCATGCTTGATTATTCTGATTCTATTCTGTTTAGGGCTAAGGCCCACACTGCATCTGTTCTGTAATGGGCTTAGGCCCAGTTAGACACTGCTTCTAAGATAGGCCAGGCCCACATTGATCTGATTGATCACTATTTTTTTTATTTGGGGTGCACACTGAGTTTTTGCAAACTCACCCAACTGTTTAACTGTGCAGGTAATCCCCATACATAGATGGTTCGGTGCTGCGAGGGACTTAGAGCTGGCCACACATTTAAACTTGCTTTGGATTTTATTTACCTTATTTATTATTTTTGGGTTGTAATGAGGCCTTTCTAATTTTTGGGTTAAATTTGTAATCTTATTTATAGGTTTATAATTGCTAGAAGTAGAACACCAAAACAACAACTGTTTTTCAAAATATCACGTTTTCGTAACTGTTTTAAATTAAGCTCCCACAACAAATAAGGTTTTAAAGGTAATAACATTTTACAAGAGAATGACTTTTAATAAACCACGTTTTAAGAACAAGCAAACAAAATCTGAGGTTTTAGCTTGGGCAAAAAGGTTTTAATTGCAAGAAGGTTATTCAATGAAAACCTGGGTTTCGAAAAATACTTTAATGTGACACGCCAGATTCGAGCCTAACATTTAGGCTGGGGTTGGGGTGTTACAAACAACCTTTCCATGTAAATAAGAATCACATTTGAAAATGAACATTCACATATATTTCTAAAATAACAGATCATGTAAAATACCTAAAAGAAATTACTACATCATATCCAATTATAACAACTACTTTAAGATATTTTTATGACTTCATTACAACTCCACTGACTACTAAAGCAATCAATAATATAAAATTATTCAGTTCACTAAAGGAACTAATTCGTAATTTTTTTTTTCAAAAATTTTGTTTTGTAAATACCATACTTGAATAAATCGATTCCTCATGAATAAGTTCTTTCTTAACAATAATATTTTATATTCTGAATAATCTTCAAAATAAATTATCTGATATCTCAATTATAATCTTTTTTACTAACTAACCCATTCTTAGTTTTATCTGCGTTATTAATCATTTAGCCACTGAACTCTTCAATTTCACACTTGTAAACTTAACCAATATAAATCTGGTAAATTTCTCTGTATAAAACTATACTTATGAGGGGGCAGAGATCATAAAGCCTCGAAATTTGGCTTTCATATATGCACACATAACATAACTTTTATAGTTAATATATTCATTATAAACATTTATTTTGTACCGTTATAAATCTTTACTCATCATAGGCAATTCCCCTTTTTTCTTAAATACTCAAATATCACTTTCATCACTATTGGAATTAGCTCGGTTGGAAGCATCTCTATCTATTAGTAAAATAATTCTCATCAAGGTCGAGAGATATCACACTATCATAGGTTTTATAATGACATGTATTTCTAGACTTCACATATGCTAAGTTCGGTCCGAGAACCGACTATATCCTAGCTCGATACCATTAAATGTAACACCCCCAACCAGTATCCGTCGCCGGAATAGGGTTATAAGGCATTACCAAGGAGTACAATACACTTATAGATTATTTGAAATCATTATCAGTCAAATATTGAGACTAATTATAAACGTTCCTTTAACGGACCTTCGAGGTCTAAATCATGCATTAAGATCGGGTCGAGACTAAACTGGATCCTCAGGAAAATTTTTTGCGACTTTTAAAAATTTTCTCGCATATAAGGGTCACACGCCTGTATGACTCGGTACACACAGCCGGACCATACGTCCATGGGGTAGACCGCTTGTCACACATGGCCTAGACACATGCCTGTGCCTACCCATGTGGATGAAAATTAGGCTATTTTCCAGGCCATATTTCTCACTCACTTGATTCTTTATCTTTACCAACATTTTAATACAGTTAAGAACCAATTTAAGATATTCAACCAAGCCTTATACTTATTACCATTTGTTAGTCGTACACTTCATATAAATAACAAGAAACATATATAGGCTCAATTCTTATTAAATTCCTTTTATTCCTATACTTTTTCACATTATGTATTCATATCACATATAATAATCATATCTCTATGTTTCATATACATTTTCATAACAATTTGTATTGGTTTCTAACTACTTCATATTTGAGTTCTACTCATCAAATCATTTGAACATCATCTTTACACAAATAGTACACTTGAGGTGTATAGTTCTATAATTATGAATAAACACATTTATCAAACATGTACATCTTTTTATATATCACAGTCTCATATTTCCATGTATCAAGTACCATCATTTCCTCGTATTTCAGACAAATACGTGTAGCAATTCATAAATATGCAACTTACTAACTCTTCCTACCAATCACAATTTAAATTGACAAATCACTTATTGAGTCCAATTTCAATGTTCACTAAAATTTATCATATAAATTTGGATGTACGTATCCACCAATAGATTCCATGTACAGATATCATCATCTCAAATTTCCACATACATTTACTTTCCACATTATGAACTCAAATAACATAAACAAGATATACCAATGTATTTCAAGTACGTTTTGATAATATTTCATTACGAATTCAGATTATTTCATATTAGAACTTTTCTCATTAACTCATTTGGAATACCAATTCATATGGATAATACAGTCAAGGTGTACAAATATATAATCACAAATGAACTCATTCATCAACCAAGATTTATGTTCATGTCTCATCAACTCGTATTTTCTTATATCACATAATTCCATGTAACACTTACCAAACTTTGTCAAATTAGTGAACATCTTACAGAACTGGTCTGCACCGATATGCACTGAATTTCACTGATGTTATAGCATAACTATGGTCTTTTCACTAGAATGCCATAGCTTAGCTATGGTCTTACATATTCACTATCACTATGCCATGGTGAAACCATGGACTTATCCGTCAATTCATCACTTTTCACTAGAATACTATAGCCCAGCTATAGACTTATACGGATATCGCTTATCACTAGTAGCCGAAGCTACCACTTATCATTTGTAGCCAAAGCTACAGCTATTCACTTGTAGCCAGAGCTACCACTTTTCACTTGATTAGGTAGCTGAAACTACCACTTTTCACTTAGTCAATTTCTCGTTGAACTCATTGGAATAATAACAGATACACGGTAGCCTGCACATCGTACCACCCTTGTAGTCGAAGCTATCTAGTGCACATAGTATCCTATACTTAGTACTACACATGTGACCAAAACCATCACTTACACATGGTGGCCTGCACTTAGTACCACACATGTGATCGAAGCTATCGAGTACGCACAGTAACTGGCACTTAGTACTACACATGCGACCTATCCGTCTGGTACATGTAGTAGGCTGCACTTAGTACTACACACGTGACTTAATACCATCTCGTATCTCTCTCTTTGCACATAGTGGCCTACACTTAGTACCACACATGTGACCTAGCTACCTCATTTGTATCTTTTCTATTCCGAAGGTTCAATCGGGAATTCTCACTTTTCAACATTTTACCAATTCATTCATAATTAATCACAATTCGTAATTTACATCAAATAATTACTCTATATACAACTATATCTCATATAATATAACAAAATATTAAAACATAAATTAAAAAAATGATGTATTATTTACATACAAACTTACAAATTCAATTTTCATATCATAACAATAATCACAATTTCATAGTAAATATTCAAATAAAACATCATATCATTTCTAATTTAACATTTATTGATTATAATCGGGCATGTGATCAATTTATACACAAGTCATTCATATATGTTTTCCTCCTCATCCTCTCCATCCACATCCTTAGTATAAATAACACACTTTTAAGTAACATTATCTATAATTTTCACTATTTACTTATATGGATATTCAAGTCATCACCCATGTCATAGTCGCTAAATTATTTTATCTTGAGCTACGAACTCTAAATTAAGATCTGCTAATTTTTCCTGAAACTAGACTCACATATCTTCTTACCATAAAATTTCAGAATTTTTGGTTTAGCCAATAAGTACAGTTTATTCTTTAAAGTCACCCCTATTTTGTTGGCTGACAATTCTGACCCTCTTTACTAAAAATTAATTATCTCCTTGTACGGGATTTGGATGATGTTTCCGTTAGTTTCTCTTGAAATTAAACTTATTCAGGATTTTAAACATATAAAATTAAGCTCCTAATTATTTTTCTTCAATTTTTGATGATTTTCCAAAGTCAAAATAGGGGAACCCAAAATCATTCTGCCTTATCTCACAAAATTTATTATATCTCATGATTCACAATTCCATTACTTACACCGTTTCTTCTATAAGAAACTAGACTCAATAAGCTTTAATTTTTTATTTTATTCATCCTCTAATTAGATTTTTAAAATTTTTGGTGATTTTTCAAAGTTATACTACTACTATTGTCCAAAATTGTTTTAGTGCAAAATGTTGATTTTCATTTTGCCCCAAATTTCACAGTTCACAGAATTCAGTCCTTGCTTAATTAACCCCCCAATTGAGCTAATTTTTCTTAATAAAACTTTATTCTATCATTTTAAACTACTTCATAGCCATTGGAAATCAAAACTTTAGCACTAGACCTTAATTCCAAACTCTTTCACTATTAGGTCCTAAAGTCAATTTCCATCAATTTTACTTGATAAAATCATCATATATTAAAATAAAAGCTTCAATTCTATGTTTATTCATCATATGCTTCCAGCACTCATCCATCGCAACTTTAAAAATTATCCATGGAATCAAAAACTAATGACATAGTAAGTTGGACCCAATTGTAAAAGTCCAAAAACTTAGAAATTTCAAGGAAAAAGCAAGAATTAAACTTACATGAAGCTAGAGTATGAAAACCAGCTTGAACCCTCTTCCATGGCTGTTTTTCAGCTGATGAATATGAAGAAAAATGATGAGAATTCTAGATAATCCAATTTGGTCCCATTTTTATTTAACTAATTTTGGAAATTTTCTAATTTTGCCCTTATTTCACCCATTTCCTAATTTTTCTCAGCTATTGCCGTCCAAAATATCTCCTTTGGGCTTATTTGCACTTTAGGTGCTTCCTCATTTGACAATTGAGCTATTTAATCCTTCTAGCAAATTTTACACCTTTTTTCAATTTAGTCCTTTTTATTTAATTAACCACCCGAACGTCAAAATTTTCTAACGAAATTTTAATACTACCTTATTGGCACTCCGTAAATATTCATAAAAATATTTATGGCTCGTTTTATAACACCGAGATCTCGATACCTCTTTTTCTCAATTTCTTGACCAAATAAATCTTTATAAAACACAATTTACTATTTCAAAAATCTTTTAAAAGCTACATTTGGCTTGTAAATATTAAATAATAAAATCTATGAATTTATTTTTCAGATTTGGTGGTCTAAAACCACTATTTTTGACATCGCTAAAATTTGGGTTATTACAATTAAAGGTTTAATGGTGGAATTTGCAACACACTAACCTGACCCTATTGTCGGGTCCAAGCTACAGTGTGTCACATCCATTATTGAAGAAATTACGATCAAATTTAATACTAATTCACATTATAAAGCATACAAGTATAAGAATAATAAGCAAACAATACAATAATAATCATTTATGGGTCTTATACAAGCATACAAAAGATGTAATGTAACACCCCAAACCCGGCCTAGACGTTATAGCCGGATCTAGCATGTCACATCAAAAGGTTGTTTAAAAGCTATGTGTTCATTAAAAACTTTGTATCCTTTTTGAAACTCTGAATTTCGTTGTTTGAGAAGAACAAGGATTGCTTAAAGTGTATTCTTATAAAGATGTAATTATTTTTGAAACTTTGTTAGTTGCAGAAGTCTGACTTAAAGAATTGCGGAAACTTGATATTTTGAAAACAATTGTTATTGTTTTAAAAACCAGTGTTTAACGGTTTAACAATTCATACTTAGAAGAATTACCGAATGAGTGTTTAAAAAAGAAAAATCCAATGGCCTTATTACACAAAATATCAGCCCAAAAATAAAAATAAATTAAAAGCATATCCGACGTATAGCCACCTTCGAGTCCTCCACAGCTCCAAATCCTCTAACGCTGGGGATTACCTGCACGGTTAAAAAAAGGGGTGAGTTACGAGAACTCAGTGTGTAGTCCCCTATAACGTTCACTATCTGGGCTTGAGCCCATTCGGTATCAATTTGGGCCTAAGCCTTATTCGGAAACAAGCTGGGCCTAAGCCCCCAAAATCATATCAATGTATATGGACATATGCCCATCCCAATCCTACCAGCCATCTAACTCTCCACCCGTACCAACCAATCGCACCATGTGGGGATCATGTCAACCCACCCCGCCAATCCACACCAATATTGTAGTCAAGCTGCTAATCACAGTATATATGGCTGAGCCACTAAAATGGTATATGGCAAAGCCACTAAAACAGTACTTCCTCCAATCATCAACCCAACCCATGCAACATGATATGAATGCAGTGTAATACAATTATAAACAGGTATATATAAAGTCACATACACAATATTTAACCACAATCAAGGGTATAACGGTCATTTGGTCACCTAAGGTATAACGGTAATTTTCACCCCTTTGGGGGTATTTCAAAAATTTTACCCATCGAGGGTATTTCAGTAATTCACCCACTAAGGGCATTTCGGTAGTTTACCCTCTATGGGTATTTCGATAATTTTACCCAGCAAGGGTATTTCGATAATTTTACCCACCAAGGCTATTTCGATAATTTACCCTCTAAGGGTATTTCGATAATTTTACCCTTGCAATGGCCTTTCCGAAGGCCTAATACTGCCTCAAGTGACTCGGTTACCATTTCTGGTCAATACAATGCTATTGGGCCTAAAACTCGATTTCGGCACATTCGGGCCCACATGTTCGTGTGGCCCATCCTGATTGTTCAGGTCTCAGTTTTGCAGACTTCACAGTACCATCAATCATTAGGTCAACTTTTCATCGATTTTACCCATGTTGGCTCGTTAGCCCATTAGGCCCTCTTAGCCCGTTTCAGCTCAATAAGGCCCATTACAGCCTTAGAATTCACGAGAGTGTTCGTGACACTCTCAATGGTCTACCGCCATCACTAGTGGCTCAATTTATCACTACGAGCGCTCGCACGCTCGAGGGATTATGGTTGCCGATTTTTGGCATTTCGGCTTATGGCCAAATCAGAGAACATTACATTATCACAAACAACGGTGTGAGATTACACACCTGATCACTTAGAGTACTATACACTCACGATCGCCATCACCTATACCAAACATAACACATAATTAATTCTATTAACAAAAGAATTGGGAGATCTTTAATCCAAACACCTAACTATGAGATTTACTATCACTTACCTTCACTAGAGTGATTAACTACGATTTGCCTAGTTAAACCAGATGCCGACGCCCTTCCGTATCCAGGCGAAAAGTCCCAAACCGCTGACACCCTACAGCACTTAAACTTGGGATCAGGGGCTACGAGTCCATTTCCATTAGGCACTCTTCCTGATCCCCCCTCAGACTCGCTATCACTTGCCTCCATGAAGAACTCTTGACTAGCTAAACCCACAGAACCACACCAAGGGGAAGGGATTACCATACGGCCATCAAAGAACAAGAACAAAAGGAGTAATCAACTTTTAGAGAATAAGAGAATAAGAGAGAATAGTTTAGTTAAAAAGAAAAGGATATAATCACTTACCGATATTAGGATTACTTGTAGGACTGTAGATGAAGATTAAAGAAGCTAGTTGAGGAGTAACAATGGAAAGGAAGTATGTATTCGATTATGGAGAAAAGACAAGAAAAGGAGATGAGATGAAAAAGAAAAGAAATGGATGGGAAGAGATGGGAAGAAGGATTTTGGCCAACAGAAGAGAACCAAAGCTTCAGGCTATCTGATGTCCGGCTAAAGGGGAGTCAAATAGGAGTAGGGGTGGCTATTCGGCTTAAAGAAGAAAAGAGAAGAAATGGATGCAACGAGAGGATAGATGAGCAGGAGAAGATTCAGCTAAAACAAGTTTAGGCAATTAACAAAAGAAATGGAAGAAAGCACGAGAGGTAAAAATGAAAAGAGAAAGGAGAAAGAGTGCACGAAATGCTGCCAAAATAGAAATCCAGAAAAGAACTAAAAGAGAAATCGCACACACAAGGAGATTTTTTGGTTTGCACTCACACACCAACTACTGAATTTACACCCAAAATGACTCTTCTTCATGAAAATCCCCCTTAGCTAGACCCCCACTTTCGGCCACCTCTTTCCACACTTGAATCCCCTGATTTCCTCCATAAATCTCTCCCTAATTCACTCTCCACCTCCCATTCAAATTCACCCAACAACCTTGACCAATTCAAACACTTTTCCATCAATATTTGATTCTAACACAACCTCTTGTCTTCTCTTGAGCAAAATAATAGCCTCGTACTTTCTATCTTGGGATTCAAACCCTTTCCCTCCTTGCCCTCAACTTGACGCCACACCACTCCACCATGAGCTCCACTTGTGCTACTTAAACACACACAAATCTACTTAAGTCCTGCCTCCTACAGCCCTCTCTACTAAAGGGCCAAAATCAAAATTTTCTCCGGGTTCAGACTCGAACCCAGGACTTCATAAAAGCCCCACAACCTTCCAAAACCACTCACCTAATAGATCCAACTTGCATTAGTGCCGCTCTCTTGTTATCAAGAATTTTAAATGCTCCTACGCCCAAGGCCCAATGGGCCCAATTCTACTAGGCCCAAATTCGGGCATTACAAATCTACCCCTTAAAAAATTTTGTCCCCAAAATTTCCAACTATCTAACAGTCGTTTAACATAGACTACTCTACGATACTACCGCTACGCAATCTCATTCCAATAACACTAATATACTTCTAACTTACTAGAAACCTCTTCACATAACAAAATTCCTAACCATAGAAGTAAACAGATATTTATCACACATTACAATTTTTATATTCAAACATCACATCCAAAAAAAACACAAACAGAATAAATACCAGAAATACAATCCAGTATCTAAAGAAACCATAGTATTTCTAACTACTACTTTTCAACAACAACGGTTTAAGAAACTTACGGATTTGGTGCCGGAGACTCAGTGTGCCATACTTCCAATAACACTATCTCTTTTTTCTAAACCATAGTTTAAATAGATTTGGAAAAATATTCAAACCCATTCCACAGCCGAGTTTTACAACTAGGCTCTGATACCATAAAATGTAACACCCCATACCGGCTTGACGTTATGGCTGGATCTAGCATATCACATCAAAAGGTTGTTTAAAAGCTATGCGTTCGTTAAAAACTTTGTATCCTTTTTGAAACTCTGAATTTCATTGTTTGAGAAGAACAAGATTTGCTTAAAGTGTATTATTAAAATAATGTTATTATTTTCAAAAACTTTGTTTGTTGCAAAAGTTTGACTTAAAGAATTACGGAAAATGTGATATTTTGAAAACAGTTGTTATTGTTTTAAAAACTATTGTTTAACCATTTAACAATTCATACTTAGCAGAATTACAGAATGAGAGTTTAAAATAGAAAAATCCAATGGCCTTATTACACAAAATATCAGCCCAAAAAATAAAAATAAATTAAAAGCATATTCGACGTATGACCACCTTCGAGTCCTCCACAGCTCCAAATCCTCTAACGCTTGGGATTACCTGCACGGTTAAAAGAAAGGGGTAAGTTACGAGAACTCAGTGTGTAGTCCCCTATAACGGTCACTATTTGGGCTGAGCCCATTCGGGATCGATTTGGGCCTAAGCCCTAATCGGTAACAAGCTGGGCCTAAGCCCCCAAAATCATATCAATGTATATGGACATGTGCCCACCACAATCCTACCAGCCGTCTAACTCTCCACCCGTATCAACCAATCGCACCATGTGGGGATCATGTCAACCCACCCCGCCAATCCACTCTAATATTGCGGTCAAGCTGCTAATCACGGTATATCTGGCTGAGCCAGTAAAACAGTATGTGGCAGAGCCACTAAAACGGTATTTCCTCCAATCATCAACCCAATCCATGCAACATGATATGAATGCAGTGTAATAAAATCATAAACAAGTATATATAGAGTCACATACACGATGTTTAACCACAATCAAGGGTATAACGGTCATTTTGTCACTTAAGGTATAACGGTAATTTTCACCTCTTTGGGGGTATTTCGTAAATTTTACTCATCGGGGGTATTTTGGTAATTCACCCACTAAGGGCATTTCGGTAATTTACCCTCTAGGGGTATTTTGATAATTTTACCCAGTAAGGGTATTTCGATAATTTTACCCACCAAGGGTATTTCGATAATTTACCTTCTAAGGGTATTTCAGTAATTTTACCCCTACAACGGCCTTTTCAAAGGCCTAATGTCGCCTCAAGGGACTCGATTATCGTTTTCGGTCAATACAATGTTATTGGGCCTAAAACTCGATTTCGGCACATTCGGGCCCACATGTTCATGTGGCCCATCCTGTTTGTTTTAGGTCTCGATTTTATGGACTTCCAGTCACCTCAATCATTCGGTCAATTTTTCATCAATTTTGCCCGTGTGGGCTCGTTAGCCCATTGGGCCCTCTTAGCCCATTTCGGCTCAATAAGGCCCATTACAGCCTCAGAACTCACGAGAATGTTTGTGACACTTTCAACGGTCTATCGCCATCACTAGTGGCTTGATTTATCCCTATGAGCGCTCGCACGCTCGAGTGATTATGGTTGCCAGTTTTTCGGCTTTCCTGTATTTTAGCTTATGGCCAAATCACAGAACATCACATTATCACACACAACGGTGTGAGATTACACACTTGATCACGTAGAGTACTATACACTCACGATCGTCGTCACATATGCCAAATATAACACACAATTAATTCTATTAACAAAAGAATTGGGAGATCTTTAATCAAAACACCTAACTATGAGATTTACTAACACTTACCTTCACTAGAGCGATCAACTACGATTTGCCTAGTTAAACCAGATGCCGATGCCCTTCTGCATCCAGGCAAAAAGTCCCGAACCGCTGACACCCTACGCCACTTAAACTTGGGATCAGGGGCTACGAGTCCATTTCCATTAGGCACTCTTCCTAATCCCCCCTCAGACTTGCTATCACTTGCCTCCATGAAGAACTCTTGACTAGCTAAACCCACAGTCACCACACCAAGGGGAAGGGATTACCATACGACCATCAAAGAGCAAGAACTTTTAGAGAATAAGAGAATAAGAGAGAATAGTTTAATTAAAATGAAAAGGATATAATCGCTTACCGATATTAGGATTACTTGCAGGACCGTAGATGAAGATCAAAGAAGCTAGTTGAGGAGTAAAAATGGAAAGAAAGTATGTATTCGGGTATGGAGAAAAGACAAGAAAATGAGATGAGATGAAAAAGAAGAGAAACAGATGGGAAGAGATGGGAAGAAGAATTTCGGCCAACAGAAGAGAACCAAAGCTTCAGGCTATTTGATGTTCTACTAAAGCGGAGTCAAATAGGAGTAGGGGTGGCTATTCGGCTTAAAGAAGAAAAGAGAAGAAATGGATGCAACGAGAGGATAGATGAGCAGGAGAAGATTCAGCTAAAACAAGTTTAGGAAATTAACAAAAGAATTGGAAGAAAGCACGAGAGGTAAAATGAAAAGAAAAATGAGAAAGAGTGCACGAAATACTGCCAAAAGAGAAATCCAAAAAAGAAATAAAGGAGAAATTGCACACACAAGGAGAGTTTTCAGTTTGCACTTACATACCAACTGCCGAATTTGCACCTAAAATGACTATTCTTCAGCCGAAAATCCCCCATAGCTAGACCCCCACTTTCGGCCACCTCTTCCCTCACTAGAATCCCTTGATTTCCTCCATGAATCTTTGCCTAATTCACCCTCCACCTTCCATTCGACTTCACCCAACAACCTTGACCGATTCAAACACTTTTCTATTAGTATTTGATTCCAACACAACCTCTTGTCTTCTCCTGAGCAAATAATAGCTTCCTACTTGCCATCTTGGGATTCGAACCCTTTCCCTCCATGCTCTCCACTTGATGCCATACCACTCCACCATGAGCTCCACTTGTGCTACTTAAACACACACAAATCTACTTAAGTCCTGCCTCCTATAGCCCTCTCCACTAAAAGGCCAAAAACAAAAATTTTCTCCGGGTTTAGACTCGAACCCAAGACTTCATAGATGCCCCACAACCTTCCAAAACCACTCACCTAATAGATCTAACTTGCAGTAGTGCCGCTCTCTTGTTCTTAAGAATTTTAAACGCTCCTACGCCCAAGCCCCAATGGGCCTAATTCTACTAGGCCCAAATTTGGGGCGTTACAAATTTACCCCCTTAAAGAAATTTCGACCCCAAAATTTTCAACTATCTAACAGTCGTCTAACACAGACTACTCTACGACGCTGCCACTGCGCAATCGCATTCCAATAACACTAATATACTTCTAACTTACTCTAGAAACCTCTTCACATAACCAAATACCTAACCACAGAAGTAAATAGATATTTATCACACATGTATACAATTCCTATATTCAAACATCACATCCAAAAAAACACACAGAGAATAAATACTAGAAATACAATCCAGTATCTAAAGAAACCCCAGTATTTCTAACTACTACTTTTCAACAAAAACAGTTTCAAAAACTTACAGATTTGGTGCCGGAGACTCAGTGTGCCATACTTCCAATAACACTATCTCTTTTTTTAAACCACAGTTTAAATAGATTTCAAAAAATTTTCAAACCCATTCCACAGCCGAGTTCCAACCACGATCTGATACCATAAAATGTAACACCCCAAACCCGGCTTAGAAGTTATGGCCGGATCTAGCATGTCACATCAAAAGGTTGTTTAAAAGCTATGTGTTCGTTAAAAACTTTGTATCCTTTTTGAAACTCTGAATTTTGTTATTTGAGAAGAATAAGATTTGCTTAAAGTGTATTCTTATAAAGATGTTATTATTTTTGAAAACTTTGTTTATTGCAAAAGTCTAACTTAAAGAATTGCGAAAACGTGATATTTTGAAAATAGTTGTTATTGTTTTAAAATCCAGTGTTTAACTGTTTAACAATTCATACTTAGCAGAATTACCAAATGAGAGTTTAAAAAAGAAAAATCCAATGGCCTTATTACACAAAATATCATCCCAAAAATAAAAATAAATTAAAAGCATATCTGACGTATAGCCACCTCCGAGTCCTCCACAGCTCCAAATCCTCTAACGCTGGGAATTACCTGCACGGTTAAAAGAAAGGGGTAAGTTATGAGAAATCAGTGTGTAGTCCCCTATAACGGTCACTATCTGGGCTTGAGCCCATTCGGTATCGGTTTGGGCCTAAGCCCTATTCAGTAACAAGCTGGGCCTAAGCCCCTAAAATCATATCAATGTGTATGGACATGTGCCCACCCCAACCCTACCAACCGTCTAACTCTCCACCCGTACCAACCAATCGCACCATGTGGGGATCATGTCAACCCACCCCGCCAATCCACACAAATATTGCAGTCAAGCTGCTAAACACGGTATATGTGGCTGAGCCACTAAAATGGTATGTGGCAGAGCCACTAAAACGGTACTTCCTCCAATCATCAACCCAACCAATGCAACAGGATATGAATGCAGTGTAATACAATTATAAACAAGTATATATAAAGTCACATACATGATGTTTAACCACAATCAAGGGTATAACAGTCATTTTGTCACCTAAGGTATAACGGTAATTTTCACCCCTTTGGGGGTATTTCAAAAATTTGACCCATCGGGGGTATTTCGGTAATTCACCCACTAATGGTGTTTCAGTAATTTACCCTCTAGGGGTATTTTGGTAATTTTACCCAGCAAGGGTATTTCGATAATTTTATACACCAAGGGTATTTCAGTAATTTTACCCCTACAACGGCTTTTTCATAGGCCTAAGGTCGCCTCAAGTGGCTTGGTTACCATTTCCGGTCAATATAGTGCTATAGGGTCTAAAACCCAATTTTGGCCCATTCGGGCCCACACGCTCGTGTGGCCCATCCTATTTGTTTCAGGTCTTAGTTTTGCGGACTTCGCAGTCGCATCAATCATTCGGTCAATTTTTCATTGATTTTTCTCGTGTGGGCTCGTTAGCCCATTTGGCCTCTTAGCACGTTTCGGCTCAATAAGGCCCATTACAGCCTCGAAATTCATGAGAGTGTTCGTGACACTCTCAACGGTCCACCGCCATCACTATTGGCTCAGTTTATCACTATAAGTGCTCGCATGCTCGAGCGATTACAATTGCTGATTTTTCAGCTTTTTGGCATTTTGGCTTATGGCCAAATCACAGAACATCACATTATCACAAACAACGGTGTCAGATTACACACCTGATCACTTAGAGTACTATACACTCACGATCGCCGTCACCTATACCAAACATAACACACAATTAATTCTATTAACAAAAGAATTGGGAGATCTTTAATCCAAACACCTAACTATGAGATTTGCTATCACTTACGTTCACTAGAGTGATCAACTACGATTTGCCTAGTTAAACCAGATGCCGACGCCCTTCCGCATCCAGGCGAAAAGTCCCAAATCGCTGACACCCTACGCCGCTTAAACTTGGAAGCAGGGGCTACGAGTCCATTTCCATTAGGCACTCTTCCTGATCGCCCCTCAGACTCGCTATCACTTGCCTCCATGAAGAACTCTTGATTAGCTAAACCCACAATCACCACACCAAGAGGAAGGGATTACCATACGGCCATCAAAGAACAAGAACAAAAGGAGTAATCAACTTTTAAAGAATAAGAGAATAAGAGAGAACAGTTTAATTAAAATGAAAAGGATATAAACGCTTACAAATATTAGGATTACTTGCAGGACCATAGATGAATATCAAAGAAGCTAGTTGAGGAGTAACAATGGAAAGGAAGTATGTATTCAGCTACGGAGAAAAGACAAGAAAAGGAGATGAGATGAAAAAGAAAAGAAACGGATGGGAAGAGATGGGAAGAAGAATTTCCACCAACGGAAGAGAACCAAAGCTTCAGGCTATTTGATGTTCGGCTAAAGAGGAGCCAAATAGGAGTAGGGGTGGCTATTTAGCTTAAAGAAGAAAAGAGAAGAAATGGATGCAATGAGAGGATAGATGAGCAGAAAGATTCGGCTAAAACAAGTTTAGGCAATTAACAAAAGAATTGGAAGAAAGCACGAGAGGTAAAAATGAAAAGAGAAAAGGAGAAAGAGTGCACGAAATGCTGCCAAAAGAGAATTCCAGAAAAGAACTAAAAGAGAAATTGCACACACAATGAGAGTTTTCGGTTTGCACTCACACACCAACTGCCGAATTTGCACCCAAAATGACTCTTCTTCAGCCGAAAATCCCCTATAGCTAGACCCCCACTTTCGGCCACCTCTTCCCACACTTGAATCCCATGATTTCCTCCATGAATCTCTCCCTAATTCACTCTCCACCTCCCATTCGAATTCACCCAACAGCCTTGACCAATTCAAACACTTTCCATTATTATTTGATTCTAACACAACATCTTGTCTTCTCCTGAGCAAAATAACGGCCTCCTACTTGCCATATATGGGATTCGAACCCCTTCTCTCCTTGCTCTCCACTTGACGCTACACCACTCCACCATGAGCTCCACTTGTGCTACTTAAACACACACAAATCTACTTAAGTTCTGCCTCCTACAGCCCTCTCCACTAAAGGGCCAAAAACCAAAATTTTCCCCTGGTTCAGACTCGAACCCAGGACTTCATAGAAGCCCTACAACCTTCCAAAACCACTCACCTAACAGATCCAACTTGCATTAGTGCCGCTCTCTTGTTCTCAAGAATTTTAAACTTTCCTACGCCTAAGCCCTAATGGGCCCAATTCTACTAGGCCCAAATTCAGGGAGTTACATGTAAAGTTAACCTGAGCTAAAATCGTCTGTAGTAACCAGCAAGTCCCAGAAAGCTTCAAATTTCAGAAACATTCTTTGGGGGTTTCCAATCTAGTATAGCTGATATTGTTTTTGGATCAACCCGAATACCTGATGCTGAAATAACGTGGCCCAGAAAACTAACTTCACTTAACCAGAACTCACATTTGCTAAACTTCGCATACAACTGCTTATCTTGCAAAGTTTGTAGCACCAGTCTCAGATGCTCAGCATGCTCAGTTTCATCTCTGGAGTAGATCAGAATATCATTTATAAACACTACCACAAATCGATCCAAATACTATCTGAAAATCTTATTCATCAGATCCATAAAAATCGCAGGTGCATTAGTAAGCTCAAAAGGCATAACCAAAAACTCATAATGTCCATACCTCGTTCAAAAAGTTATCTTTGGCACATCGGAATCTATAACTCGCAACTGATAATAGCCCGATCTCAAATCTATCTTTGAAAACACTGAAGCCCCTTTCAACTGATCAAACAAGTCGTCAATCCGTGGCAACAGGTATTTATTCTTTATAGTTACCTTGTTAAGCTGTCGGTAATCGATGCACATTGGCATAGTCCCGTCTTTCTTTTTTACAAATAAAACTGATGCACCCCAAGGGGAGAAGCTCGATCATGCAACGCCCCTATCTGTTAACTCTTGCAACTGTGCTTTCAACTCTTTTAATTCTGTAGGTACCATCTAATACGGAGCTATCAAAATCGGAGTCGTCCCGGTACTAACTCAATACCAAACTCTACCTCTCGAATAGGTGGCAAACCCGGTAATTCCTCGGGAAACACATCTGGACACTCACACTCAACTGGAACGAATTCAATCTTCTTTTCAGTCACTTTACTATCCAACACATAAGCCAAGTAAGCTTCACACCCTTTTCTCACATACTTATGAGCTAAAATCGAAGATATTACTGCTGGTAACCCATTCAGGTCATTAGATTTAATTCGAATAATTTCACCGTTCTGACATCTCAAATCAATGGTCTTTCTTTTGCAATTAACAATATCACCGTGCAAAGTTAACCACCCATTCCCAAAATTATATCGAACTCGTCGAAAGGCAACAACATTAAATCAGCTGGGAAGCATAAATCCCGAATCATCAATGGGCAACTTTTACACACTTTATCAACCAGAACACATCGACCCAAGTGTCTTACTGGATACTAAAGCTTCACATATATATGAATGAGTCAAACCCGGATCAATTAATGCAATCACAGTAGTATCATAAAGAGTGAAAGTACCGGTGATAACTTCTGGGGAAGAAGCATCCTCCCTGGCACGTATAGCATATTCTCTAGCAGGTGCTCGAGCCTCTGATCGAACTGCAGTGTCCTTTGTTCCTCTCTGACTGCCACTTACATTCCTTAAATGTCTAGGTGGTCTACCTCGTGCTGACGCATTGCTCGGTCTTGTATTCTGAGTCGTAATTTGCTCGGCTAGCATCGGACACTCTCGAATAGAATGATCCGACAATCTACATTTAAAGCAGGACCGATCACGAAATCTACAACTCCCAGAATGCCATTTACCACAATGCTTACATTCAACCCGATTCTGCTGGACATTACCAACACTAGCCATCGAAGTAGCTCGAGAACCCGCAGGATGTTGATCTCGTCTAGAGAAGTCTGAAGTAGCCTTATGTCGACTGGATTCATCTTTAAACTTCTTTGGTGCAGAATGAAAGGTCTTACTCGATGATCTTTTTTGAATGTCTCTAGCTTCAAACTCGGCTTTTCTTTTCTCTTTTCCAAGCTCTTCGGCTTTGCAAGCTCGTTCGACAAGTACTATGAACTCTTTAATCTCGAGTATGCCGACTAGTAACTTAATATCTTCATTCAGACCGTCTTCAAATCTTTTACACATAATGGCTTCAGTTGACACACATTCATGGGCATATCGGCCCAGTGTGACAAATTTCCATTCATACTCAGTCACGGTCATTCGACCCTGTTTCAATTCCAGAAATTCTTTTCGTTTCTGATCAATGAATCTTTGATTGATATATTTCTTACGGAACTCGGTCTGAAAGAAATCCCAAGTCACTTTTTCTTTTGGAACCACTGATACTAGTGTATTCCACCAGTGATATGCGGTGTCCCGTAGTAAGGATATAGCACACTTCAAGCATTCGTCTGGAGTACATGACAACTCATCGAGCACACAGATAGTATTATCAAGCCACATCTCAGCTCGTTTTGCGTTGTCATCATCATTAGTTTTAAATTCCTCAACCCCATATTTCCTGATTTTATCAAGGAGGCTGCTAGATCTCATCGGATCTATCATCGGAGGTGCTGAAGGTATTGGAGTTGGATTTTTCAGGTGTGGAGGTTATTGTACAGCCAGATTAATCTAAATAAATTGGTTA
Organism: Gossypium rotundifolium; assembly: GCA_025506655.1. NCBI lineage: Eukaryota > Viridiplantae > Streptophyta > Magnoliopsida > Malvales > Malvaceae > Gossypium > Gossypium rotundifolium. Next base: position 67,188,458 of record CP106731.1, on the reverse strand, counting down.
AACCATTCATTCATCATCTGGTAGAAGGCTTGCTTAGCCTCTCTTTCATGGCTACCCGTGATAGGTCGAGAGTCTACCGGCACTGACCCATGAGTGAGATCAGGCGCTACACTCTCAACATCATCAGCTATGGCTCTGTCGGGATCCATTTACTGTATAAAACACAATTCAGATTTCAGAAGTCACCAGACTATCGTATTATAAAATTTAAGGCATGTATAGCTAGAATCACACACGCTACGGTAGTCCTAGAATCGACTAAATCGTAAGCTTTGATACCCATCAAATGTAACACCCCTAACATATTTACCATATGATTACTTTCCATATATGATTAAACCATGACTGAATTTACACAACCTTTAGCATTATAATCAAGCCATTATATCAAAAGCATAGAAAATAAACTTAACCAAAAGAAATAAGCTATTTTTGCAAGGCTATACTTACATACAAGACAAAAATTCATTGGTTTTAAAACTTAGTCTAACCTATACATGCCTTTGATTCAAAAACTAAGCTTATAAGTACCAAAAGGGATGATAGTGTGGTTTACTTCTCTGACGATCCTCTGAGCTCGTAGCTTGACCAAAATCTATAAAACAGAACATTTAACACACATAGAGTAAGCTTACTAGCTTAGTAAGTCTTAAGAAATTATAATATAACATTCAAACATTCAAGCATTTTAAACAATTTGGTTATGGCATTGAATATAAACAATTCAACTTGTAAATTCATTATGGCCGAATGCTATCATTTCACTTAACCTTACTATTATCATTTTCTTAATATAAGCATGTAAACTCATTGAAACGCCTAAATACAATATGTATTCGAATATTCCAAATCAAATAAATATAATATACATATCAATCACATATACTCATTTATACACATATGCAAACATATCCAACCTCTTTCACATTTAGCATTTTCACATATGGTCGATTCTCCAAAAGTATATTCAAGCTTAAATTCCATTATAATATAAATCATACTCATCAATGGTAAGATCAATTGCACATATTAAAATTCTTACCGAAGCTTCAACTATATCACATCTTACTTAATTCAAATGGTAATATACTAACTTACCTTATTCCTTGCAAATATGAAAGACTTGTACTTACCTGAGCATTTAGCTTATTACAGTAAATACGTTCCACCTTGTAAATCATTCATGAATTCTCTATTTATAACACATCACCGGCATTAAGCCTGCTAGGCATCAAGCCTGAAATACACACCGGCATTAAGCCTACTAGACCCGAGGCCTGAAATTTGATCACCGATATTTAGCCTGCTAGGCAATAAGCCTAAAACACTTCACCGGCACAAGGCCTGCTAGGCTCAAAGCCCGATACAATTCACCAGCACTAGGCCTGCTAGGCTCATAGCTCGATACAATATTATTATCATCTCATACACATTACAGTAATGCTGCCCAAATTAACATAATTCACACATTATTCAAATCACTTTAACATATCAACCCGGCTAAAAAAGTAACGACATCTCATTTCAAATTCACTATCCACATTCGGCTATAACAAATTTTACAATCATAATTTCATAATTCAGCATATAATCAATGTTATAAATAGTATTAACGATATTAAATTGCTTATAGACTTACCTCGAAAATCGTCGGACAGCAAAAATCGGCCATTCAATAACTTTTTCCTTTCCCCGATCCAAGTGTGTTTTTCTTTGTTCTTGATCTAAACACATTCAATTTGAGCTCATTCAAACACATTTCATTTCAATTTAATCCAAAAACACTTAAATGGGCAAATTATCATTTTACCCCTGATATTTACAACCTTTATAATTTAATCCCTATTGCACAAAACACAAAATACTTGTAACATCCTGAATTAATGGGCCTTTGCATTTGATGTGTATTACGTTCAATGTGTTAATTAGAGTATTTAAGGGGCTCAGATTGGGCCGAGGCCTTGGTTAAATTTTCTGTTTGGACACTAGAGGATTTAAAAGATGTTATCTGTGTTTTAAACACAAGTGGGCTTGTGGCCCAGTGGCAAAATGGTGCCCTTAGAGAGCAAAGAGGTGGCGTCAACTGAGGTGGCCCCAACTCAAAGGGCATGAAGCCCAATTCCTTTAATTTTAATTAGCTAAATTTTGGCATATAGGTGTGTAAGGTTGGATGGTAACAAGGCTTAAAAATAGGGAGATTTATATGTTGAATAATATAGATAATTGTGCTGATATTAGTTATGAGTAGATTAAGGAGAAAAGATGGGAGTTATCTGCTGTAAGCAGAGTTGGCCAAAATTCCAACTCTGATGGGAGGAAGAATCGATTTTGATGTGGCATAAGGGGTGCCGAAATTCCCCATGTTTGTCAATTAGTCTCGATTTTCAGAAGAGGGCAATTTCGGCATTTGATAGGTAAGTGTCGAGGTTCCTTATAAATAGGAGTATATCTCTTCAAATTCCGGCATTTGAACCCTATTCTTTGTGCCAAAATTCTCAGTCCTTCTCTACACTCTCTATTCTCTTTTCTTTTCCAAAAGTCGAAACCTCTCAACTTTTTTCTCATCTCTATAACCAAATACCTTTGTCTATTCCTTTTTCTCTCTGTCGATTTCTCTACTAAAAGCTGAAACCTCTTAATTCACTTTTTTTTCCATTCTTTTCCTCTTGTGTCAATTTCTCCATAAACCGAGATTTTCTTGAAGTGCCGATTTCTCTGTAAAGGTAAGAACCAAATTCTTTTCTCTTTCGATTTTAAGACTATAGCCGAATGGCTAGTAGATTGATAGGCTATCTTTAATTTGACTCTTTTGTTAATCACATGTTCTTTTGGGTGGCACTTTGGGAAATCGTAGTAGATCGAATCATCTAGATCTCAAAAAGTCGAGACCATTAATCTCTAGTATCCTATTGATTTTGGGATCTCAAGGTAAGGGATTTCTTTAGATTTCTATTAAGACTCACTATCATAATTGAGATATTAACTCATATGATATGGTTTAACCCTATTTCGCTATAGTAGTTCTGACAAGGACATTTTGGATGGAATCAAATATGGATCAGGCAAAGGAGAGGGTTGGGTCCGTAAACCCAATCCCTAAGTTTAAGAAACGAGTAGTGTCCGTCGTTCGAGATTGGCCGCCGGGTTGTGGACCGACTTCAACAAAGATCTTAGGTAGATAGCAACAGACGATTTCTTACGGCGATTAATCGACATAGAGGGTGTCATCGTAACCATAATAAGGTGTGTAGATTCTTAACACATAAGCATTGATATATTATATGTATGCTAAGGGCTAAAAGCCGGAAAGAAAGGCTGTATGAACAGTCGTATTACCCCAAAGGGGTAGACATGGGATGGCAAGTACGTAACCATAGAAACTTTTCAATGTGAATCGTAGCATGTGAAAGTATGAGATCTGTTAGATGGCTTGATGACTTGTTTCTTGTATGTATGCATGCATGGGATGGGATTGATTGATGGATTTATGGTAGGGGAGTAGGGTCACGAGGCGATCGTGGCTTTGCCATAAAAAAGACAAATTGCGAATACTATAATGTATTTCGAGGTTCGCGTAAGCAATCGATCTATATGATAGGCAAAGATAGTCATCGAATACTATAATGTATTTTTGAGGTTCGTGTGTTTATCGGTCTATATGATGTAGCACAAATTTCCGATGTGGTGTGTAGCAGATGGAGGTTGATTGTAGAAATCCCCATAGTGTAACGGTTGATACGGGGTGTGTAGAGGATGGACTCTTAGGTTTTGGGATGGGCCATCTTTGCATGACATATTTTGTTACCATTGCATGTTGGCCAAGGCCCATAATGTGTTTAGGGCCCTAGGCTTTTATGTGTTTTCAAGTTTTGCACACCGAGTCTTGGTGACTCACCTTTTATTTTCCCACTCTCTGAGATGAGCAAGAGACCAGTGGACACGGAGCCGAGGCGACTCGAGGGCCATCAAGACTTTCATTATCATTATGGATTATTATTTTTTTTTTTTTTTGGGAATATTTTTGTAATAAGGCCCCATAACTTAGGTTTCCAATTTATTTGTTACTTATTTTACTTTATTTTACTTTAATATGTCACATGTTTATAAACCTATTTGTGCCCAAAGTCTTAATAATAAAATGGAGTGATAAATGGGCTTTTCAAATCCACTCAACATAAAATTTTAAGTTTCTGTTATTTTTTTTTTCAAATAATGACTAAATAAACTGAAATTTTCAAAACCCATCAAAGCAAAGTTTTCAAGAATTAAACCCGTAGCATACCAGATCCGGTAATGATGTATGGGCCGGGTTTGGGGTGTTACAATACTCATAATTTAAATGCAATCCTTAAGGGTCGAATCTTCCCTATAGTCATATAAGTCCCTACATTTCATTGATTTTGCATTTTAACCCCTCAAAAATTTATTTTTTCAATTTAGCCCTATTTAGCTAAATTCATCAAAAATTCAAGAACAAATTATGTTCATCAATTATCTATCTATCATTTAACACCATAAAACCTTATGAAACTCAACATAGCATTCATGGCATTTTACGCAAACATCATCAATTCATGAAATTGAGACATGGGTTTTAAAGCTCTCGAAACAATGATCTCAAAATCGTAAAAATTAACAAAAATCGAAATCAAACTAACCTTGAATTTTAGCTTTAACAATAGCTTTAACAAACGGCCAAGAGAACAAAAAGATGATAATGGATATGTTTTGTTTTATTATTACATATATTATGATTATTAATAATTTACCAAATTAACCTTTATTATAAAATAATCATTCATTATAACATAAGGTTACTTATGTCCATGGCCAGCAACTAACTTAGAAAATGGGCTTTTTGCCCTTTAAGGACTCCATATTAAGAAGCCACTATCAAAAGAGCACTTTTCACTATAGTTTGTAACTTTTACACTTTACGCGATTAAGTCCTTTTTACTTAATTGAGCACACAACCGATCAAATTTTCATACGAATCTTTCACACATAATAATTCACATACAATAAAAATCGAAAATAATATTTAAAAATTTTTTTGGACTCAAATTCGTGGTCCCAAAACCACCGTTTCGATTAGGGTCAAATTCAGACTGTTACAATCCCGGTAGCAACAAAATGTATAATGACTTGAAGAAAATGTACTAGTGGCCTGAAATGAAAAGAGATATTTCTGAATTTGTATCTAGATGCTTGATATGTCAACAAGTAGAGGCTGAACACCAAGTGCCTTCAGGATTATTGCAACCAATTACGATTCCAGAATGGAAATGGGAAAGGATTACCATGGACTTTGTATTAGGATTACCCTCGTCACCGAAAAAGAAAAATGATGTATGGATTGTCGATCATTTAACAAAGTCAGTACACTTTATCCCAGTACATATTGATTTTTCTTTGGGTAGGTTGGCTAAATTATATGTCTCCGAAATTGTAAGACTACATGGAGTGCCAACCTCCATTATTTCAGATAGAGATCCTCGGTTCACCTTCCGATTTTGGAGTAAATTGCCAGAAGCTCTGGGCACTCAGTTGCATTTTAGTACTGCATTCCACCCTCAAATAGATGGACAATCGAAACGTGTGATACAGATTTTGGAAGATATGCTTCGGTATTATGTACTTGAATTTGGGGGTAATTGGGAAAAGTATCTACCTTTGATTGAATTTTCTTACAATAATAGTTATCAGTCCAGCATTAAAATGGCACCGTATGAGGCTCTATATGGTCGAAAATGTAGAACTCCATTGTATTCGATAGAGTTAAGTGATAAACCTTAAAAGTAACATATTTTAGGCCCACATTTAGTATGCTTTTGGATGATTTAGCCCTTAATTTATGTAAAAAGGTGCTCTTAATCCTTTCTTTTCATGTTCTTCTCAAGAAAGCACCCGAGGACGAAAAGAAAAAGAAGCAGGCTTAAAATGAGCCAATTTGGGCCAAAAAGGAAATCGACACGGCCTGGACTTCAAGCCACTCACCGTGTGCCTTGACAATTAACTAAGATACGACCATGCCACAATTTACACGACCGTGCCCCAATCGAAAGAATCGAGACACGGCCTGAAAATGATTTACACGGGTGTGTACCATGGTCGTGCCCTTGCCGCAGAAGAGAGCAATTTCACTCGAATTTGGATACTTTGAGGCAAAGAAACACATTCCAAAGCCTATTAAAACACCGAGTAGGAAGTATACTTGAATTGGGACACTTAGAGGCCAAGTAAAGCATTCCAAAAGTCTATATAAACACTCTAAGTGTAACCAGGCAAAAGGGGGTGGTTAGCTAGGCCAAGGAGCCGAGCCAAAAGGTCAGATTTGTGGGAATTACTTGAAAATAGCCAGTGGATCCATCTCAAGGAGTTGGAATTTTATTCAAGATGGCGGGTTTCTCCTTCAATTCCTTCAAGGGTTTTAGGGATTTCTTATGTTTTGTTTTATCTTTTCTCTTGAGATGTTTTATTTATTCGTTATGAACTAAACCCTTCAAATACCTGAAGGGGATGAAACCTAGAAGAATCTTGTTATTGTTTTCGATTATATTGTAACACCCCAAACCCGGCCAATACACCACGCATCAACTGTATGTTACAGGAAAAGGTTTTTGAGAGGTTCAGTTTGAGTTTAAAAGTTGGAAAAACACTTTGCTAGGTTGTGCATTTGAAGAAAAACTTGAGTAGGTTTGATTGAAATTTGATGATGTATTTAAAACCCGAAAATTTTAAAACTTACTCGATGGGTAGACAAAACAGTTTATCCTGTTAAGAAGTTTGAGTTGTTTATTATTGTTACAAAACATTATGTCTTAGTGAAAATCGTGTTTAAGTTAGAAAATATTTGAGTTCTCTGCTATTCCAAATCTTAGTGTGATACCCAATGGTATAGTTTAAAATATCGCTTTTGTATTTTGAAATCGTTGTCTTTCCAAATTTTTAGCACATTATAACCCAGTTAATTTGTTAAGGCATATTAAACATTTACTTTAAGCATAAACAAACATAACTTAAAAAGGCCATTTACAACCCAAATAAAACCAAATAGTAATAAAAACTCAAGTACCAAAATTTCATAAAAGTCCGAGCAGATCTTTATTTGAGCATGGCATGAGCACCTCGAGTCCATCCCGGCCCATATCCGCTTCTAAGTGTCACCGAATAGTCAAAGGAGAGAGGAGTGGCAAGACTCAAGGCATAATTCCTCTCCCAGATAACATGCCAACACATATATCATAACAAAATAATGCGTAATGCACCCGATCCTAGCCAACCATATCTCCTTCTCTACCCCGTGTGGTACCAAACCACCGTGGTGCTAAACCACCGTGACCCAAAGTCACGATATCCATACCGTGGTACTAAACCACCGGTGACCAAGTCACAATAATCCAATGATGGGGCCAACCCATCGTGTGATACCAAATCACTAGCGACGATCCCATATCTCATAAGTGGGGCCAACCCACGGTGGTGTTAACCACGAGTGGACGAGTCGCAATGAGGTGCCAAACCTCCGTGTCCCAAAGACACAATGTGATACCAAATCACCGTGACCATATTCACAAATCCGTGATGGGGCCAACCCATCGTGTGATACCAAATCACCGCGCCAATCCCAGATAATCAATCAGGGGCCAACCCAATCGTGGTACTAAGCCACTCGACGAGACGCCGAGGTGCTAAACCTCCGTGACCCAAAGTCACAAAATACGTGGTACCAAACCACCGAGGTGCTAAACCTCCGTGTCCCAAAGACACGGATATCATACTCCCCTCCTCTCATATCACCCAATCACATATCATACTAGATGCAAAGTCGTTGCAATCATGCTATCATGCTCACATGCTTAATATGGCATCTCAAAGTATCAAAAATCCTGATATCATCATCATCACATAACTCATAATGAAACGGACTTACCCGAATCCGTATCTATACCTCAATGGGTATCAAGATAATCAATCACACTGTTTCACTTACACAAACAGGTTATCACATTATTTGGTTAAGATAGTGTGTTGGTTTACACACCGATATATCAAGATTAACTCCTAAGAACCGATCTAAGCCCTTGATCGCCCTCGACAACCCCGATCCTATAATCGCCAACAAAGGATTAGTCACTATACCATTCGCCAAAAATAGGTAACCCAAGGGTTGCGTTAGCCTTACCTTAGACTCGATTTGGTTTCCTACCAAACCAACCCAACAATGGTTCCTTCGTAAATCGGCTTCACCCTAGAAAGAAAGTGGTTAATTCTTTGGAACCATATACTTAATCGAAAACTACACAATCAACCACGAGCAATCGCTCTCACCATTACTTACCGATTGCTTAATGAGTAAGAAGCCTCTCCTTGCTTGACTTCGAACCCAAGGGACCCTATACGAAAAACGATTACCAATAAGAAGTTAACACCTTTTAACCGACACCAAATCAGCCCTTAACATACCAAAAATCCAGAAATACCGTAGAAAAGGAAATGGCCATTCGCCTAGCACTTACCCTTTACAAGACCGATTGAACACCAGCACCCAACAACAACCAATAATCGCCTACCAACTACTAAGAGAGGAGAAGGATTCGCCAATGTTTGGAGAAAGAGAAAGAATAACAAGAGGTAGGTGCTCTCGATTTTGAATGAAAAAGAAATAGAGAAAGGTGTTTGGGAAGTGAGTTTTGGCTAGCACCCTTAATCAAGATGAACAGAGGGGAAATACTTTCGGTTCTGAGAGGGAAAGAAATGAAGAAAAAGCTTTGGCTTCACACCAAGGTTTCGGCTAAAATGGTTTTGGAAAAGAAGAAAATAGAATGATGGATGCTTTCGGTTTTGTGTGAAAGAAAAGAGAAAAGAGTTTGGGGAGTGGAGTTTCGGCTTGCACAAAATGAACAAAGAAAAGGAAGTAGGAGAGAGAGAACTTTCGCCACCAAGGTTTCCAAAGAGAGAAAACAATGGTAATGGGCTGCTAGGTTCGGCTAAAACAAGGAGAAAGAAGCAAAACAACAAAAGAAAGACAAATAGTGCTTAAGAATTCAAGAGGACATTCGGCTACTACTAAAACAAAAATGATTGAACAGCAAGCAAATTCGGCAAAGATGGGAGCACTTGGGTTCGGTTTCCAAAATAAAAAGAAAACAAAAAGGTTCGGCTTAGGCTACTAGCAAGTGAAGAGAGTTTTTTGTTGGCTTTTGACTAAACTAAAAATCGGCTTACCAAAACAAAGAATGGGTGACCGAAATGCATGTTTGCCAAATGCCATTTCGGCACTCTCCTCCCCAAATTGCCAACCGGTCAAACTTCCCCAAACACTCCTCAAAACCGGCCAACCTCCCCCCATTCACTCCCAAACCACAATTTCAAATACTATGACCAAGTCTCCCTCCTATTTTCACTCTCCACCCACCGTTTGAATGTGTTGACAAGGTCCAAGGTAGAGTTTAAACTTGCCATAACTCTTCCCTTCATGCCGTCAAAATGGGAGTCAAAATGGGCATTATGCAACTCGAACACAAGACCTCTCCCCCATTGCCTTTGACGCCAACCACATGCTCCTAGTGGCGCCTTGCTTGCCACTTTGCTAGCTCTTCATTTGTGTTAAAATTCACTTAAATTAATTATAAACCCCAGCTCCTTCAGCTCCTATCCCCTAAAGCCCAAAACTAAAATTTCACCACCCACTCAGGCTCACTCCTAGCCTACAACTAAGTCCCAAACCACACAAACAACAACATGGCACACCTTAGACATGCAAACAATGCCAAAATAAAATAGCCCTTAACCCGGATATTACGCTTCTACCCCTTAAAATAATTTCACCTCGAAATTACCTCGGTCAAGAGTTGCGGGTATTATCGTCTCATCGTATCCTCTGTTCCCACGCCGCTTCTTCCACGCCATGATTCCGCCAAAGAACCTTAACCAAGGGCATGCACTTCTACGCAGTAACCTTCACATCCCGATCTAAAATCAGTGCTTTTCCTCCATGGTCATATCTCGGTTTACCTCAATTTCTTCCACCGTCACCACGCAGTGATGGATCTCGAGCGATAACGCCAAGCATCAAACGTGGAACACGCCATGAATTTGACTTAGCTCACGGCAACTCGAAATGATATGCAATCGGGTCCCACTCCTCAAGACTTTACACGCCCAATAAACCTCGGACTTAGCTTGTCTTTCCTCCCCAACCTTAATACTTTCTTCCACGGTGAGACCTTCAGAAAACCCGATCTCCCATGACAAATTCAACATTTCTCCGCTTAAGATCGCAGATAGGACTTCGCCGTCCAAGCTTCCTTCAATCGAGCTCGAATCGCTTTAACCTTGTCTTCGGTCTCAAAGAACCAACTCGTCCCAATAATCATGCTCACTTAACTCGCCCAACAAGTAGGTGAACGACACTTCCTACCGCATAACGCCTCATAAGGTGCCATCTTGATACTCGCTGGTAATCAAGTATTGTAGGCGAATTCACTAACGGTAGATACTCCTCCCAACTACCCACAAATCCAACACACACCTCGCAACATGTCCTCCAAGATCTATATAACCTCTCCGATCGACCGTCACCATGGATGAAATGCCGTATTGAAATCTAACCGTACCCAGAGCCCGATGCAACGCCTTCCGTAACCTTGACGTGAATCTTGATCCCTATCCGAGATGATCGACATCGCACCCCGTGCGCCTCACAATCTTCGACACATACCGCCAACCTCTCAAGTGAGTAATCCACCTCACCGGATAAAGTGAGCCGATTTAGTCACCGATCCACAATTACCTGATCAATCCTTCTTGCTCTGTAAGCGGTAATCCACCGACGAAATCCATAGTTATCCTTTCCCACTTCCATCGAGGAATCAGACCGGTCAAGCAACCAGACGCAGAATCGATGCTCACTTTGACCCATCGGCATGTCGACACTTCCTACAAACTGTCACTTCCTTTTTCGCATCTTACCACCGTAATCGTTCTCCGAGATCCCTATACATTTTGCTACCTCCGTGATGTATAGCGTAGGGTCGCTATGTGCATCCTCAAGAATCTTTTGCCTTAACCTGTAATCTCTCAATACAAGCCTTCTCTCCGGAAACACAAAGACCCCATCACTAGACAAGCTATAACCCTTCAAACCATCCTTCGCACTTGTGTCCTCTCGCGACTCGTAACCTCATCCAACAACTATTTTTCTCTCGACCGCTCAACCCAAGTAGGCTTAACTCGTAGCTCGCTGTAATACTCCGTCGTCATACAAACTCAAGTGGGCAACAGCGCTCTTAAACCAAACAACCTTACGGCTCAACGCGTGCGCCACAACGTTAGCCTTGCCCGGATGATACCAATTGAGCAATCGTAGTCTTTCAAAGAAATCAATCCATCTACCGCGCCTCGATTCAAGTCTTTCGAGTCAAGGTACTTCAGACTCTTATGGTCCGTGTAGACTATCAATCTTTCTCCGCATAAGTAATGCCTCCATATCTTTAAGGCAAATACTACACCGCTAACTCCAAATCGTGCGTTGATAATTTACCTCATGTGGCCTCACCGCCGAGATGCGTAAGCCACAACCTTCCCTTCCCGTGATCAAGACACAACCCAATCCCAGATGTGATGCATCGCAAGACATCGTGAATTCCTTACCACCAAGCAGTTGAATCGTAACCGAGCTTCACCAAAATCTTCTTCAACTTATCGAAGCTCTCCCGCCGCTTCTCACCAAATAAACTAACTCCTTTTCTCAATAATTTATTCATCTGAGTCGCAATCAATGAGAAACCTTCTACAAATCTTCTAGAGTATCCCGCCAAGCCCGTAAAACTCAATCTCACCATCGACTTAGGCGACTTCTAATCCAAAACGGCTCTATCTTACGGGGTCCACTCTAATCCCTCAAAGAATACTACATGAACCAAGAACGCCACCTCCCTAAGCCGTAACTCGATTTCATCGAACTCTCGATAGAAATGCTTTCTCCCTTAGAATCTGCAATACCACCCGCAAATGCGCATCATGTTCCTCCTCACCCTTGAGTATACCAAGATGTCGCCGATAAAAACCACTACGAATCGATCTAGATATCGTTGAACTCCCTATTCATCGATCCATGAAAGTCGCCGGTAAGTTAGTCAACCCGAACGGCATAACCAAGAACTCAAAGTGCCCATACCGCATTTAAATGTCAGCCTTACGATATTCGCCTCCTTTACCCTTAATTGGTGATACCTGCACCTTAAGTCGATCTTCAAGAAAACCGACGCTTCTTCAAATTGATCAAACAAGTCATCTATCCGAGGTAGTGGATACTTGTTTTTGATCGTCACTTATTCAGCTTAGCGGTAGTCTATACACATCCGCATAGTACCGCTTTTCTTCTTTACAAAGAGTACCAAGGCCCCCACGGCGAAATACTTGGCCCGATAAAGCCTCGTCCAATAACTCCCGAATCGAGCCTTAAGCTCCACTAGCTCTTTAGGTGCCATTCTCAGACGGAGCAATAGATACGGCGCAGCTGCAATGATCTATCCCGAACTCTACCTCCCGATCCGTGGCAAACCCTAACTCCTCAGAAACACATCCACAAATTTCCTAATCGTCTGAACTGTCTCCACAAAGAGACTCTTTAGCCTCCGTGGCATACACATGAACCACATACGCTTCACGTACTCTTTCTCGACCATCTTCTGCTTTCAAAGCAGATACCACATTAGATGATAATTCCTCCTATTACCGATCGTAACTACCTCATCACCCTCACCGTGTTTAAACCATGCGCTTAGCACAAATCCAACTTCGCCGGTACTTAACCAAATTACCATCCCGTAATCGATCGAACTACTCAAACGGCAGCTCCATCGATCGACCTCGAAAGATACCCCTTGAGTTCTAGAGGTACGCCTCTATACGCTTTATCTACAACTACAGAGTGACCTAGAGGGCTTATTACTACTATCCGCCTAGAAGATATTTCGAGTCTAAATCCATGGTCTTCACTATGCTACTTGCAACATATGAATGTGTTGAACCCACATCAATTAAAGCGGTAAATGGAGAACCAAAGATTAAAAACGATCGGTAATGACGTCCGCAAGGCCGCCTCTCCTCTCGCCCCGCAAAGATACACCAACCCCAAATTGTCTGCCTCGTAACTACACTGCTTCCGCCTGCTCCACGGCCCCGACTGTAACTATTACCCTCTCGCCATTACCACGGCCCTCCGCGGTGGTCCATTATTTCAGATCTGACACGCCCCGATTCTCCTGATCAATCCTAGCTAACTTGCGCGACAAATCCCTCACACGGTGGTCCAAATGAGCCACACTCAAAACAAATTTCCGCCATCACCCAACATCCTCCCCAATGAGCCTTTCCACAACGGTTACACTACGGCGGTCCTCGCTTAGCAAAGAATAAACCTACCCGACCGATTCGCCCACTCGGTCTAGCTCTTTTTTTCTTGACACCGATGACCTAGAAGACCCAAAACTCCTCTTGTGTTTGTTCCTATCCATACCCCGCCTCACGATTCCTTAATGCCTCTACTACCTTCGCTTTTCAACAAGGACAAGAATTCACGCCTCCCGCCAGTGCGCAATTATCAACCTTAATTGCCTCGCAGCCATCCTCAAACGAACGACTTCTCATGTTCAAGGCCACCATACCCCGCATAATCGACTCACCGAGAAACTCTACCTCGTGACCGGCTACGATTTGTTCTCTGAACTAACCTCGTAAATGCTTTCCACGCTTCATTAATGTAATTAGCCCCCACGCATTTTTTTGATAAGTAACCTTAAATAGTCCCAAGTCGATCTTCACCGCAAGATCGTCTCCAACAAAGGAGCCACCACCGGTATGACTCATCTCGAGAAGTGATACGATCCCTTTAATTTCTCTTCAGCAGCTTAGGTCCAGATCGTCCATGATCCGCTCTGTCGCTTCCACCAATATTCAAGAAAGCTAGGAGCAACACTAGAGACACCCCGAAGAATTCAAATTGCTTGTTCAAGTCGCCAGTACGATTTCCTAGCTCCTACGCCCACTTACTCCACTACCTGTTTAAAACCCGCAGATCACCGTGACAATCGCATCATCGCCATTCTGCTTGAACTCACCACCTCCACTGGTGGCGAACCAGATATCTCATTCTTCGAACCCCCCGTAACCCACGGCTCAAATCGCTCATCCTATCATGCGACCACGCCCACGCACCACGCCCACCTCTGTACTCATGACTAAATCGCGTCTCGATTAAAGAATTTTATGTATCACTATTATTCCACTATTTAAAGGCAAAGTCTTATGAATTTTTAAAGAGGCTTTGTTTTCATGAGTCCACAGAGTCCTATCGCCAGCCTCTACGGTAGTCTTTCTATTACTAATCATTCCATCACATTACATCCAACAAATAACAAGCAATAGTACGGGTACTTACTCAGGCTGATTGGTGCCGAGACTCGGTGCCATGCCTTTCAAACCATACTTTTAAAACAAAACACTTAAAATAGTCTTTTGAAAACATTTTGGGCCTCGCCCACTGCCGAGCCTTTGAACTCGCTCGATATTATTAAATGTAACACCCCAAACCCGGCCAATACACCACGACCGAATCTGTATGTTACAGGAAAAGGTTTTTGAGAGGTTCAGTTTGAGTTTAAAAGTTGGAGAAAACACTTTGCTAGGTTGTGCATTTGAAGAAAAACTTGAGTAGGTTTGATTGAAATTTGATGATGTATTTAAAACCCGAAAATTTTAAAACTTACTCGATGGGTAGACAAAACAGTTTATCCTGCTAAGAAGTTTGAGTTGTTTATTATTGTTACAAAAACATTATGTCTTAGTGAAAATCGTGTTTAAGTTAGAAAATGTTTGAGTTCTCTCGCTATTCCAAATCTTAGTGTGATACCCGATGGTATAGTTTAAAATATCGCTTTTGTATTTTGAAATTGTTGTCTTTCCAAATTTTTAGCACATTATAACCCAGCTTAATTTGTTAAGGCATATTAAACATTTACTTTAGGCATAAACAAACATAACTTAAAAGGCCATTTACAACCCAAATAAAACCAAATAGTAATAAAACTCAAGTACCAAAATTTCATAAAAGTCCGAGCAGATCTTTATTTGAGCATGGCATGAGCACCTCGAGTCCATCCCGGCTCCATATCCGCTTCTAAGTGTCACCGAAATAGTCAAAGGAGAGAGTGAGTCACAAGACTCTGCATAATTCCTCTCCCAGATAACATGCCAACACATATATCATAACAAAATAATGCGTAATGCACCGATCCTAGCCAACCATATCTCCTTCTCTACCCCCGGTGGTACCAAATCACCGGTGGTGCTAAACCACCGTGACCCAAAGTCACAATATCCATACTGTGGTACCAAACCACCGTGACCAAGTCACAATAATCCAATGATGGGGCCAACCCATCGTAGATACCAAATCACTAGCGACGATCCCATATCTCATAAGTGGGCCAACCCACGGTGGTGTTAACCACGTGGACGAGTCGCAATGAGGTGCCAAACCTCCGTGTCCCAAAGACACAATGTGATACTAAATCACCGTGACCGTAGTCACAAATCCGTGATGGGGCCAACCCATCGTGTGATACCAAATCACCGCGCCAATCCCAGATAATCAATCAGGGCCAACCCATCGTGGTACTAAGCCACTGACGAGACGAGGTGCTAAACCTCCGTGACCCAAAGTCACAAAATACATGGTACCAAACCACCGGAGGTGCAAACCTCCGTGTCCCAAAGACACAAGTGTCCCAAAGACACGGATATCATACTCCCTCCTCTCATATCACCCAATCACATATCATACTAGATGCAAAGTCGCGTAATCATGCTATCATGCTCACATGCTTAATATGGCATCTCAAAGTATCAAAATCTCGATATCATCATCACATAACTCATAATGAAACGGACTTACCCGAATCCGTATCCATACCTCAATGGGTATCGAGATAATCAATCACACTGCTTCACTTACACAAACAAAGTTATCACATTATTTGGTTAAGATAGTGTGTTGGTTTACACACCGATATATCAAGATTAACTCCTAAGAACCGATCTAAGCCCTTGATCGCCCTCGACAACCCCGATCCTACAATAGGCCAACAAAGGATTAGTCACTATACCATTCGCCAAAAATAGGTAACCCAAGGGGTTATGTTAGCTTTACCTTAGACTCGATTTGGTTTCCTACCAAATTCAACCCAACAATGGTTCCTTCGTAAATCGGCTTCACCCTAGAAAGAAAGTGGTTAATTCTTTGGAACCATATACTTAATCGAAAACTACACAAATCAACCACGAGCAATCGCCTCACCATCACTTATCGATTGCTTAATGAGTAAGAAGCCTCTCCTTGCTTGACTTCGAACCCAAAGGACCCTATACTAAAAACGATTACCAACAAGAAGTTAACACCTTTTAACCGACACCAAATTAGCCCTTAACATACCAAAAATCGGTAAAATACCGTAGAAAGGGAAATGGCCATTCGCCTAGCACTTACCCTTTACAAGACCGATTGAACACCAAAGACTTCAACAACAACCAATAATCGCCCTACCAACTACTAAGAGAGGAGAAGGATTCTACCAATGTTTGGAGAAAGAGAAAGAATAACAAGAGGTAGGTGCTCTTGGTTTGAATGAAAAGAAATAGAGAAAGGTGTTTGGGAAGTGAGTTTCGCTAGCACCCTTAATCAAGATGAACAGAGGGAAATACTTTCCTCGAGAGGGAAAGAAATGAAGAAAAGCTTTGGCTTCACACCAAGGTTTCGCTAAAATGGTTTTGGAAAAGAAGAAAATAGAATGATGGATGCTTTGGTTTTGTGTGAAAGAAAAGAGAAAAGAGTTTGGGGAGTGGAGTTTCGGCACACAAAATGAACAAAGAAAAGGGAAGTAGGAGAGGAGAGAACTTTCGGCTACCAAGGTTTCCAAAAGAGAGAAAAACAATGGTAATGGGCTGCTAGGTTCGGCTAAAACAAGGAGAAAGAAGCAAAACAACAAAAGAAAGACAAATAGTGCTTAAGAATTCAAGAGGACATTCGCTACTACTAAAACAAAATGATTGAACAAAGAAGCAAATTCGCAAAGATGGGAGCACTTGGGTTCGGCTTCCAAAATAAAAAGAAAACAAAAGGTTCTTACTTAGGCTACTAGCAAGTGAAGAGAGTTTTTGTTGGCTTTGACTAAACTAAAAATCGGCTTACCAAAACAAAGAATGGGTGACCAAATGCATGTTTGCCAAATGCCATTTCGCACTCTCCTCCCAAATTGCCAACCGTCAAACTTCCCAAACACTCCTCAAAACCGCCAACCTCCCCCATTCACTCCCAAACCACAATTTCAAATACTATGACCAAGTCTCCTCCTATTTTCACTCTCCACCCACCGCTTGAATGTGTTGACAAGGTCCAAGGTAGAGTTTAAACTTGCCACAACTCTTCCCTTCATGCCGTCAAAATGGGAGTCAAAATGGGCATTATGCAACTCGAACACAAGACCTCTCCCCCCTTGCCTTTGACGCCAACCACATGCTCCTAGTGGCGCCTTGCTTGCCACTTTGCTAGCTCTTCATTTGTGTTAAAAATTCACTTAAATTAATTATAAACCCCAGCTCCTTCAGCTCCTATCCCCTAAAGCCCAAAAACTAAAATTTCACCACCCACTCAGGCTCACTCCTAGCCTACAACTAAGTCCCGAAACCACACAAACAACAACATGGCACACCTTAGACATGCAAACAATGCCAAAAATAAAATAGCCCTTAACCCGGGATATTACATATATGATAAATACTTAGTTTGTTCTTAATTATGTGTGCTTAATCCAAATCTGATGTGCTTAGGTGGAGGAGGAATAGACCTTGCTTAAGAGTATATCTAGCATAATTAAGCAGAGTTGATCGCACGCCTAGAGATAGGGTGATGAGATTTTGCCAGATTAGGGTGAAACCTAATATGGGAGTCCATAGATCGATTTACTGCTATTCTAAGGGGTTACTATTCGAGAAAGAGATTTTCGTTAATTAACCTAGGGTTAGACGTTATTCGCCTCGAGAGAGGGTTTAATATATGTTAGGGAGTCTTAAGGATCAAACTAAGTGAATAAATCGTATGGTTCAATGTTAAATAACAAGTGAAGTCTAGGTGGATTCTTTCTGAGGGTATCATCGTGATCAACTGAGTTTTTCTTCAAGTTATTTCCCAATTCGTTCTTTTTGTCCTTGAGTCTTTAGTTTAGTAGTCGTTAATTTAGATTAAAGCAACTTCACTTATTTTAGGCTAAATAATAAAAAGAAAGTTAGTATTAGTACTTTTAGTTCCTTTGGATTCAGCAATCCAGTCTTGCCTAAGTTATACTACTGTTCGATAGGTTCACTTGCCTTTAATCATTGTCAAAGTTAGTTTCTAGGTTTGATCTCATTCATTATAAATTTTAAAACTCGACAAAACAACGATCAAGTTTTTGGCGCCATTGTCGGGGAACTAAAATATTAAGAAAGCTCTATTTTATTACTTTAGCCATTATTTTATTTTTGCAAATTATTTTATTAATTTTATTTCCTTCTTTTCCTAACAGGTACCTCTAGTTTATGACTAGAAGGAACCCGATAGGACCTCTAGTATACGATAGTGATATTGAAGCTACCGCTCGTAAGAATCGTAGAGAAATTAGACGAGCCCTAAATTACACAGAAGAAGAGCGAGAAGGCAGATCCAATCCTACTGAAGGGATGGACGAGAATAATCCACCATAATATGTGGCAGAAAACATTGCTCCGCGTACTATGTATGATTATGCTAAACCTCATTTAACAAGAGCTGAATCTAGTATTCTTAAGCCTGCTATAGCTGCTAATAATTTTGAATTAAAGCCTAACACAATACAAATGATTCAACAATTTGTTCAATTTGATGGTTTGCAGGACGAAAACCCAAATACTCATATAGCCAATTTTTTAGAGTTCTGTGATACTTTCAAAATAAATGGCATTTTTGATGATGTCATTCGTCTTTGGTTATTTCCCTTTTCATTAAAGAATAAAGCCAAACAGTGGTTATACTCGTTACCACGAGGGTCAATCACTACATGGGACCAAATGACCGAAAAAAATTTATTAAAATATTTCCCACCGGCCAAAATGGCCAAATTACAGAATGATATCTCTTCATTTCTGGAAATGGATTTAGAAACATTATACGATACATGGGAGAGATACAAGGATCTCTTGAGAAGGTGTCCACACCATGGTCTACCCTTGTGGCTACAAGTCTAAACTTTCTATAATGGTGTAGACCCCTCAACGAGGCAACTAATCGATTCAGCCGCCAGTGGAACCTTGAACAACAAAACTCCTGAAGCAGCCTACAATTTCATTGAAGAGATGTCACTAAATAACTATCAGTGGCAAGTTACAAGAACAAAACCGACAAAATCAGCCAGAGTTTACAACCTTGATGCAGTGACCATGGTATCAACACAGGTAGAGATGATGAATAAAAAGCTTGATAGTTTGTGTTCTTCGCAGTACACCCAATCATGCAGTGCAACACAAGTGGAACTGTGGCAAATCCTGGGTACCCACCCTACCAATCGGACGCAGAGAGCGAACAGATGAACTATATAGGTAATAATTTTAGATCTAATAATAATCCTTATAGTAATAACTATAATCCAGGTTGGGGGAATCACCCAAATTTTTCATGGGGAGGCCAAGGAAATCAAAGACAACAACCTCCTCAAAATTTCCAAAACCACCATATCCATAAGAGAAGAAGCCAAACCTCGAAGAGATGCTGACAAAATTCATGGCAGACATAGAAAACTGCTTCCAAAATAATCGAGAGAACACTTAAAGATCAACAAGCGCCGCTTGAAAAACTTATCGAAATATTTGGGGAGCTCACTAAGTCGATTAGACTACTTATCGAGATGATCTCGTGAAATATCGGCGAGATTTTTTCTAAAGAAACAGAATAGGTAAAAGCAGTTACACTAAAAGTGGAAAGGAATTAGTTGAACCAAAGAAACAAATCCCACACAAAGATAACAAAGCAAGAGATGAGAGAGTTGATCCAGTACGCAAAGAAAGTAAACCACCAATACCATATCCAGCAAAGTTAAAGAAGGAACGATTAGATGCCCAATACGCTAAGTTTCTTGAACTTTTTAAACAAATACATACTAACTTACCTTTTGTTGAAGCTATTTCACAGATGTTAAAGTATGCAAAATTTTTAAAGGAACTCCTGACGAACAAAAGCTTGAAGAAGTATCGACTGTGGAACTTAATGAATAATGCTCAGCCATCCTCCAAAACAAGTAACCAACCAAATTAAAAGACCAAGGAAGTTTTACTATTCCTTGTTTAATTGGTAGCTTAAATATTAAGAAAGCATTAGCTGATCTAGGTGCCAGTATTAATTTAATGCTTTACAAAATGTTTAAACAATTAGATATTGGGGAACCAAAACCCATTAGGATGAGTATTCAGTTAGCCGATAGATCCATTAAATATCCTAGAGGAGTTATCGAAGATGTCTTGGTGAAAATTGATAAATTTATTTTCCCTGTTGATTTTGTTGTGTTAGACATGGATGAAGACACTAATGTTCCCTTAATTTTAGGGCGTCCTTTTTTAGCCACTGCTAGGGCTGTTATTGATGTAGGTGATGGTAAACTTACATTAAGGATAGGCGATGAAGAAATTATTTTTCAAATTTATGATGCCATGTGATATTCTAAAGAGCAAGATGATTCCTGTTATTTTGTTGATACTACTAATCATATCATTCAAAATTCATTACAGAAAATCATACATGACAACACGATGGAACTGTGCTTGACTCAAGAAGAGGGGGAAGAAGATGAAGGCAATAAGATGAATTTGAATACATCGTCATTCAAACAAATGAAAAAATAACGCATTGAAAATGATGACGAAATAAAACAAAAATCCTCCATTGATGACCCACCCAATCTGGAATTAAAACAATTGCCAAAACACTTAGAATATGCACTCCTCGGGGATAATTCTATGCTACCGTTAATTATCTCTTCAGAACTAGAACCCAAGGAAAAAGAGGAGTTCATAAAAGTACTAAGAGAACATAAAAAAGCCATAGCTTGGAAAATCTCTGACACCAAGGGTATATGCCCCTTGTTCTGCACCCACAAAATTTTAATGGAAGAAGCATACAAGCCGTGTGTGCAGCCCCAGAGATGACTAAACCCCAACATGAAAGAAGTGGTCAAAGCTTAGGTAATTAAACTTCTAGATGCAGGAATAATTTATCCTATTTCTGATAGCACTTGGGTAAGTCCTGTGCAGGTAGTTCCAAAGAAAGGAGGTATGATGGTGGTGCCCAATGAAAAGAATGAATTAATCCCCACAAGAACGAGCATGAGTTGGAGAGTCTCAGATAGACTATAGAAAGCTCAACGATGCCACCGTAAAAGATCATTTCCCTCTACCCTTCATAGATCAAATGTTAGAAAGACTATACGAGCATATGTACTACTGCTTCTTGGATGGACTCTTCAGCTACTTCCAAACCCCCATAGCTCTTGAAGATCAAGAGAAGACAACATTTACATGCCCATATGGTACGTTTACTTATCGTAGAATGCCTTTTGGATTATGTAATTCTCTTGTTACTTTTCAATGCATGTTGGCAATCTTTGACTTAACTCGTGGAAGACATCATAGAGTATTTATGGATGATTTCTAGATTCGTAATTCTTTCCATCTTTGCCTTAAAAATTTAAAACAAGTTCTAATGAGATGTGAGGAAACAAACCTTATTTTGAATTGGGAAAAATGACACTTTATGGTTAGAGAAGGGATTGTATTAGGACATAAGATTTCTAGTAAAGGGACTGAGGTAGATAAAGCAAAGGTTGAAACCATAGATAAATTACCTCCCCCTAGTTCAGTTAAGGCTATTAGAATTTTTTAGGACATGCAGGGTTCTATGGAAGATCTATTAAAGATTTTTCTAAAATAGCTAAGCCTTTGACAAAATTACTAGAAAAAGATGTTCCTTTCAATTTCAATCAGGAATGTTTAGATGCATTTAATATCCTTAAGGATAAATTAATAAATGTCTCGATTATAATTGCACCGATTGAACTTACCCTTTGAACTAATGTGTGATGCAAGTGATTTTGCAAGAGGTGCGCTTTGGGGACAATGAAGAGACAAGCATTTTCAGCCAATTTACTACGCTAGCAGAACATTAACACCCGCACAAGAAAACTACACCGCCACAAAGAAAGAATTGCTAGCTGTAGTTTTTACTTTTGACAAATTTAGGCAGTATCTAATATTGTCTAAAATTGTCGTTTACGCTGACCATTCAGCTCTACGTTATCTCTTAAACAAACCTGATGCAAAACCTCGACTCATACGATGGATTTCACTCTTACAGGAATTTGACTTGGAAATACAAGATAAGAAGGGAGCTACGAATCTTTGCGGTAGATCACCTCTCCAGACTTGAGAATCCACATATCAGGGAGCTCGATAAAAATGAGATAAACGATCCATTTATCAAAGAACAACTCTTTTCTATAACACATTATGAGGTACCATGGTTTGCAAATATTGCGAATTATTTAGCAACTAACATCTTGCCAAAAAGACTAGCACATCACCAAAAGAAGCGATTCTTTGCTGATGTAAAAAACTATTTTTGGGAAGATCCTTTTCTTTTCCGTATATGTGCAGATCAGGTAATTCCAAGATGTGTTACAAAAGTAGAAGCAAGCAAAATCCTGGAACATTGCCATTCAGGACCCTCAGGAGGACACTACAGTGGCATTAAGATAGCACACAAAATACTCGAATCAGATTTTTATTGGCCCACTCTATTTAAAGATGCCAACAGGTATGTTACCTAGTGTGATAAATGCCAAAGAACAGGTAATATTTCTAAACATGACAAAATTCCTCAAACATATATGATATCATGTGAATTATTTTATGTATGGGGTATTGATTTCATGGGACCATTCCCTAGTTTATTTGGAAATAAATACATCCTAGTGGCAATTGATTACATGTCAAAATGGGTAGAAGCGGAAGCTTTACCTACCAATGATGCTAGGGTAGTAGTTAAATTTCTCAAGAAACTGTTTTCTTGATTTGGGACACCTAGAGCTATCATTAGTGATAGGGGTACTCATTTCTGTAATACTCAATTTGAAAAAGTTCTAAAGAAATATGGAGTACACCATAGGACATCTACCCCATATCACCCTCAAACCAGTGGGCAAGTTGAAGTAGCAAACCGAGAACTTAAGCGCATCCAAGAAAAACAATTGAATCAAATAAAAAAGATTGGGCATTAAAAGTAGATAATGCCTTATGGGCCTATAGAATAGCATTTAGAACACCTCTAGGGACATCCCCATACAAACTTGTATACGGAAAAGTCATTATCTACCATTCGAAGTTAGAACACAAAGCTTTTGGGCCGAAAAGTTTTTAAATTTTGATCTTAGAACTACAAGAAAGAAAAGAATGATGCAGATGAACGAACTAGACGAATGGAGAGTTGAGGCCTACGAGACTCGAAACTATACAAAGAGGCAACAAAATGACGCCACGATTCTAGTCTAAAGAAGTCGAAACAATTCAAATAGGGGACTTGGTCCTACTGTACAACTCAAGGCTCAATTTATTCCCTGGGAAGCTGAAATCAAGATGGTCAGGCCCATTCATGATCAAAATAATTTTTCCATATGGCACAATCGAGGTAACTCACCCTACTAAGGGCACATTCAAGGTAAATGATCACCGACTCAAAATTTATAATGGTGCAATTTTGAGATATGAGAGAGGAGCTTTTGCTCCATGAACCTTCTTTTAGAACCGAAAAAAGGGAAAGTCTAGCTTAAGACTATAAACAAGCGCTTCTCGGGAGGCAACCCAAGCACTAACTTCCCTAACATCATACTTTTAACTGTTCAGCATCTAACTAATCTAATAAAGTGTAGATTTTAGACCACACAGCCTTATACACGTGCATGCCCGTGGCCGTGTGGAAGCTAGGAGACAACCTACAGGCGGGCCAATAGCCGTGCACGACAAAGAAGAATTTGTTTTCCCAAACACGACTTGTGATAAAAAAACCACACTCGTGCCGACTACTCATGCGAGGTTACTGACTTTCCAAGCACGGATGAGACACGCCCGTGCCTGACGTCCGTGTGAAGATACTGACTTACCACATACGGGCTACACACACCCGTGTTACCTCACCGTACCAACATACTGACTTATCAAACACGGACGAAACACTCCCATTCTACAAGAACCGTGTGAATAAAGCACGGGCGTGCAACAAATACCCATGGCCATGGCCTAATACCTGAACACGCCCAAAATTTAAAATCACGAAAAGTACGGGCACATGAAAACCGAGCACGGGCGTGGCCCCTTCCTGTGCTCTCACCCTTATTTAAGAAACTTAAATCGTTCATCCCTCAAAATCAACCCTAAAAAAATTTTTCATCCTTCTTCTCCCCCATTCCGGCCACACCCACACCCTCAATCCCCTAAAAACTTCTCAAACCTTCACTTTTCACCAAGAAAACCTTACAAAATCGCACTCCATGCCCTCACCACCACCGTGTGCCACCACTCCATGACCGTGCACTATCCGTTCACGTCACCCCATCCCAAAATACTACTGGTCACTCTCCATTAATTCACTGCTATCATGCTCTAACCGTTGTTTCATTTTCATGATTTAGTTTCTTTCTACTTTTAAATATTTAGGAATAAATTCTTGGATTTTAGAACTAATATGATTGATACATTTCTTTGTTTGAAATAATCACTGCTGTCAGAATAATTTTTGGTGATTAACATGCTTAAGTTAGTTTTATTATTCTAACTTCTAAAAATTTTAATTTCATTTGATTTAGTGTGGAATATTCTTGTTATATTTTTGGTTGAGGTTTGATAAAAAAGAACTTGCTTTATATTTGATTACTGATTTCAAGTACAATGTCGTCATCTCGCGGAAAGAGATCAATGACCCACTTTCAAAAAGTGAAAAGGACCCAATCGTCTTTCACCAAGGTTTTTCTCGAAATACGAAACCACGTCCTCTAATTCTCTCAGGAAGCCCAGGAAGAACGATACCAGGCATTCCAAAAAAGACCTCTTGGCACTAGAAGGTGCATTGACTGGAATGCCATCGAACAAGCCGGAATAGCGACCGATATTCGATCCCTCATATCAACCGAGCCGTGAGAGCAATTTTTCTCTATAATCGAGCCCACATTTTTGGAACTCACACTCGAGTTCTGCACCACTTTCACCTTTCAGACAATGATGACCCGATATGACAATCCAGGCACAGTCCACTTCCGTTTAGAGGGCACAGTACGTCGACTAAGCATACTGCAATTTGGCATAGCACTTGGACTCTATACGGAGGAGTTTATAGCAGAAAATCCTCTCTCCGAGTTAAACTATCAACTCCACCACACTCTAATCAACTGCTGGCGCAACTTAGCCCCCACCACGGGAGTCTATGACCCCAGTCACTCTAAGGCGACAGCCCTTGGACCATCCCTGTGGTATATCCACGCCATTTTAGCTCATACTATCACCAGTCGATGTGAGAGCACCGGCGCGGTAAATAAGCACGATGTCTACTACCTATCATGCATGTCAGAAGGGCACGTGTTCGACTTTGCCTACTTCATCACCTGTGCAACTCAACACCAAACAGAACCGTATAGGAAGGGCATTTTATCGATGGGGCCATACATCACTCGGTTAGCTCAACACTTTGGCCTCCTCAACACCGAGGCTCAGATCTCCTCTTTGACAATGATCAGCCAGATGGTGCCTCAAGGCATCCAAACAATACTACATATGAGGATGATCAAATATCGTCATGGGACTGACCCCCCTCAGTATTGACTAGCTACAAATGAGGAGGTGCCCGAGGACATTACTAATGATGTCCCACCAGTCTCGAGCCAGCAGCCATCCCATCCAGTAGCCTCGATGGAAGATATCTCTGCACGCCTCACCCGGCTCGAAAGCAGATTGTACTCAAGAGTTCATCGACACCGCTCGACGTTTTGATGGGATCGAGGCCACACTCCAGCAAATATGCCTTCACTTCCATGTATCGTCACCAACACCACCACAAGACCCGACCGATGATGAGGACCTCTGAATCCTTTTGATTATCTAAATTTTATTTTCTCATTTTTAGTTCTATTCTATTTTTATTTTCCTTTATTTTAATTTTCTTTATTTGTCGTAATATGAAACTTTTCTTCATTACAAACTTTTATTATGTTTATCATTGGTTATCTAATCTTCGAGTATGCCTAACATATATTTATTTACACCGCCAAAATATCTAACTGATGACTTCACAGTTTCAATCACACACTTCACATACACGAACAAATCACTAAGAGTACTTCACTACTACATAAGTCATCTTCCACCACGACCTCTGCCAACTCCCGGAGTCATCCAAAATTCAGGAAGTGCTACTTCTCCCCTTCTCTTTTGATTCTATTATTACGTAATTATTTATCTATCTTTGTACATTGAGGATAATGTACATCCTAAGTGTGGGAGGGTAAAAGTACCTAACTTTTTGCATTATTCCAAAATCCTGAATTTTAGTCTTGTTCCTAAGTAATTTTCTCATATTATCAATTAGGGTGAAATTTCTAATGATTTATGATTTTTATTGATATGTTTTTGAGTAAGTTATTGATAATTGTGCATTGATGATTTATACTTGAAGAATACTAGAGAATCAAGCATGATAAGTCTATTTTTCAAGAATAAAAAATTTTCTAGGTTGTTGAACTGAATTTGAATATTACCTTGAAGTTTGAAATTTACAGGGATTGATGTCAAATACCCATAATTTTTGT
Source organism: Gossypium rotundifolium (assembly GCA_025506655.1). Lineage (NCBI taxonomy): Eukaryota > Viridiplantae > Streptophyta > Magnoliopsida > Malvales > Malvaceae > Gossypium > Gossypium rotundifolium. The sequence goes on along the minus strand of CP106731.1, from coordinate 67,161,486 downwards.
GAGATTTTGAGCCTTATAAAGCATATATTCTTTTTCGTGCTCACTTTATTGATTATGAGTGTGTCAACACTGAATTGTTATTCTAGAACTTGCCTAAATTATACATATCGAGACCACATTAATGATTTGATATACTGAGATGATAAAGGCACCTAGGTTTTAACTCATTTACTCCACTAAAAAGCCTACCTTCACAAATTAATCCTTAGTGAACCCATTTGATCCTAACAACCCTTTTTGTTGATTTACCCGCTAATATTAACCCAAAACCCTTTATATTTGTTATCACCATTCTTTTGACTACCCTTCTATCGAGATTGATTTGATCAGTTACCGAATTAGTTTATTTTAGTTGATAAAGTTTTCTTTATTATGTTTCTAGTTTGTTCCTAAACAAAAAAAATTGAAAAAATCAAAGTATATTCAGCATTAATAGTATAAAAAATGAGCCTGTACATTTAAATTTCAATTATCAAAGAAAAAGCTCATAGTGTTATTAGTTTCAAAGTTTCAATTGATATAATCATTTATTTTCGAGTTCATTATTTTTAGTTAGGTAATTGGTCAGGTCAATCTCGATTCTAAACCTTCTAATTCAACCTTTATCCACACCTTTAACCTAAGCCCCGTTACAACCCTGTCAAAGACCTTTTGATTTGTGTATCATCTCATATTACAGTGGTGGAGATTTGATTTTCAGGCAAGCCTATGGGATTAACTTTTCAGGTTCGACTTATGAGTGCTTTTTCTTAAACCTTAAACACTTCGAGTGCTTTGAGTGAATCTTTAGTGAGGATGTCAATCCTTTTCGATTTTGAATTAAAGGTAATTCTTTATATAAGGGGAGACACCTATGTTTTCGCTACAAAATGTATGACTTAGAATTGTTTGAATCTTTAGGAGTCTTTGAGTTAAATTATCCATGTATAAATTATCTATGAATTATGATGAGGCATTGTTGATAGGAATTGTGAATTATGGAAAGTTCGTTTTAATTATAAGTTGAGAATTTTGCTTGAGGACAAGCAAAAGCTTAAGTGTGGGGGTATTTGATAAACCATAAAAGTAACATAATTTAGGCCCACATTTAGTATGCTTTTGGATGATTTAGCCCTTGATTTATGTAAAAAGCTGCTCTTAATCCTTTCTTTTCATGTTTTTACTTAGGAAAGCCCCCAAGGACGAAAAGAACAAGAAACAGGCTTAAAATGGACCAATTTGGGCCGAAAGGAAATCGACACAGCCTGGACTTCAAGCCACACGACCGTGCCTCGACAATTAACTAAGACACAGCCATGCCACGATTTACACGGTCGTGCCCTAATCGAAAGAATCGAGACACGACCTGAAAATGATTTATAAGGGTGTGTACCATGGTCGTGCCTCTGCCACGGGAGAAAGCAATTTCACTCGGATTTGGATACTTTGAGGAAAAGAAACACATTCCAAAGCCTATTCAAACATCGAGTAGGAAGTATACTTGAATTGGGACACTTAGAGGCCAAGTAAAGCATTCCAAAAGTCTATATAAACACCCTAAATGTAACCAAGCAAAAGGGGGACAGTTAGCTAGGCCAAGGAGCCGAGCCAGAAGGTCAGATTTGTGGGAATTACTCAAAGATAGCTAGTGGATCCATCTCAAGGAGCTGAAATTCTATTCAAGATGGCAGATTTCTCCTTCAATTCCTTCAGGGGGTTTTAAGGATTTCTTAGTTTTGTTTATCTTTTCTTTTGAGATGTTTTCTTTATTCGTTATGAACTAAACCCTTCAGATACCTAAAGGGGATGAAACCTAGATGAATCTTGTTATTGTTTTCTGAATTATATGATAAATACTTAGTTTGTTCTTAATTATGCGTGCTTAATCCAAATCTGATGTGCTTAGGTGGAGGAGGAATAGACCCTGCTTAAGAGTATATATAGCATAATTAATCGGAGTTGATCACACGCCTAGAGATAGGGTGACGAGATTTTGCCAGATTAGGGTGAAACCTAATATGGGAGTCCATAGATCGATTTACTACTATTCTAGGGGGTTATTAGTCGAGAAAGAGATTTTTGTTAATTAACCTAGGGTTAGACATTATTTGCTCGAGAGAGGGTTTAATATACGTTAGGGAGTCTTATGGATCAAACTAAGTGAATAAATCGTATGGTTCAGTGTTAAATAACAAGTGAAGTCTAGGTGGATTCTTCCTGAGGGTATCGTTATGATCAGTTGAGTTTCTCTTCAAGTTATTTCCCAATTCGTTCTTTTTGTCTTTGCATCTTTAGTTTAGTAGTCGTTAATTTAGATTAAGGAAACTTCACTTATTTTAGGCTAAATAATAAAAAGAAAGTTTGTATTAGTACTTTTAGTTCCTTTAGGTTCGACAATCCAGTCTTGCCTAAGCTATACTACTATTCGATAGGTACACTTGCCTTTAATCGTTGTCAGAGTTAGTTTCCAGGTTTGATCTCATTCATTATAAATTTTAAAACTCGAAAAAACAACGATCATTAAGCAAAAAAAGATACATGGAGTTGACTTGATCCGTGAAACCGAAGAAAAGGTGAAGATAATCCGAACAGTTTGAAGGTAGCCTCAGACCATCAAAAGTCCTATGCCGATTTGAAACGAAAAGAGATAGAATTTCAAGTTGGTGATAAAGTGTTCTTGAAAGTATCACCATGGAAGAAAGTTCTCCGATTTGATCGTAAAGGGAAATTGAGCCCGCAGTTCATCGAACCTTATGAAATTATTGAAAGAATTGGACCAGTTGCATATCGATTAGCATTACCACCTGAGCTTGATAAGATTCACAATGTTTTCCATGTATCCATGTTACGACGATATCTGTAACACCCCAAACCCGGCCCATGTGTCACAACCGGATCTGACATGTCACATGAGGAAAATGTATAAAGTCGTTGTGCTTTGTACTAAAATAAGTGTTATTTGATTGTAATTAAGAAAAACAAATTTGGTTGTAAATGTTTGATAAAAATACTTCTAATCTTGAGAGGTTGATTGATTAACCGAAAATTTAAACTAGTGAACCTTAAAACTGTGACTTTTGAAAAATAATGTTGATAATTTTAGAGAAAATTTCCAAATTAAAATATTTGTAAAAGTTTGTTATGAAATCCATTTGTTAATCTATTTTAGAAAATCTTTATTAAAGTTTTTAGAAAAATTCCCATTTAAAACAATTTAAGCAAAATATAAGTACGTCAAACATAAAGCAAAAATAAAATACTCCAGAGGCCTTATTACAACATAAAAACCCAAATAGTAAAAATAACGAAAAAGATAAGAAAAGTAATTTACTAAAGTTCGAAACATTTATTTCTGAAGTATGGCCTCCACCGAGTCATCCATGGGCCCAAGTCCTCGTCACCGAGCATTACCTACAAAGATTAAGAAAGTAGGGGGTGAGTTACTAGAACTCAGTGCATAATCCCTTTATTGTTATCCACTGGGTCTGAAGGGCCGGAGCCCATGTAGCATAATCTTGGGCCGAAGCCCATTTACAAAACAAACTGGGCCTTAGGCCTATAAACATGATAATACAGATAATGTAATGCAACCCAACCCATCATAGTAATCCATCTGCTACACACCACCCGTACCATCCCATTACACATGTGGGGATCAAGTCAACCACCCCGCCAAACACACCAATCGCAGGCAAGTTGTCATTTATAATAATTTGTGGCTGAGCCACCAGAAACGCTGCAGTCAAGCTGCTTTTTATAATATTTGTGCCTGAGCCACCAGAGTCATAATTATGCATGGCATAGCCACTAAATAGATTTTGGCAGAGCCACTAGAATCTCATATACGGAGTAATATAATAGGCACACAGCCTTGGGTAAATATGATCGACACAGAGTCGATAATTCATATGTTAGGCACATAACCCCGGGTAAATACGTTTAGCACAAAGCCATAATCACGATAGCACAAAGCCATATTTAGGTTGGCACTTAGCCATTATCAGAACTTGTGGCAAAGCCACCAGAATATGTGGCAAAGCCACCAGAATATGTGGCAAAGCCACCAGAATCAGAATGTTTCAAAGCCACCAGGCTACACTTCTCTTCATTCAGATTCCCACCCCATGCAACATGATAAAATGCATCATACATCACAATATACATATATAAAAAAAACATAATATAATCATACATGTATTACCAGACGATATCAAAGATAAAATAGACAGTCAACCCAACAAGGGTATTTTGGTAATTCGGCCCAGCGAGGGCATTCTAGCAAATCCGCCCATTAGGGGCATTTTAACAAATTGGCCCATACGGGCATTTCAGTAATCCAGCCCATAAGGGCATTTTTTAATTCAATCCATAAGGGCATTTTCATAATTCGACCCATAAGGGCATTTTCGTAATTCGGTAATTTTACCCACTAAGGGTAATTTGGTAATTTCGCAACCTAAGACTTAACTACTAATTTGGGGCATAAAAATTGAAACTGTCCATCTGCATCATATTGACTAAATTGACTATAACTCAAGCTAGAAAACTCAAAATTTAGATCAGTAAATTTTCCTCAAAATTAGACTCATAAATATTCTCACTAAAATTTTTCCAGAATTTTTTGCTTAGTCGTTTAGTACAATTTATTCATTAAAGATTCCCTTGTTTCACTGACCAACGATTCTAACCTCTCTTACCTTAAATTCAAATATCTCACTGTACGGTTTTCATATGTTTCTCCCACTTGTTTCTATTGACAATAGAATCATTAAGGAATCTATACATATAAACTATAACTCATGATAAACTTTGTACAATTTTGAATGATTTTTCCAAGACAAAATAGGGAACCACGAAGTCATTTAGAACTAGTCTTACTAAAATTAAAATATCACAGAATATAAAATTCCTCTTCCTTCTCTATTCCTTTCATATAAAACTAGACACAGTAAGCTTTTATTCAATATCTTATTCAGTCTCTAATTTTCTTTCTCCTATTTTTCGTGATTTTTCAAAATCACATCACTGCTGCTAACCAAAAATTATTTCATTGCAAAATATGGTTTCCACTACGAACATACGCACGCCGGGGTAATCACATATGCCGATTTCTTATTTTTCGATCTTTCGACCAAATCACAAAATATTTCATGCAAATGTTCAAAGAATTTTGGGATTACACACCATTTCAAACATGTATTCGGATGGGTACGGGATTACACACCTTATTCGAAATTCGTAATACGATACTCTCCGCGGCACCTAAAGATACAATCGGTCAACAATTAGTCCAAAGCCCAATTTACAACTTCAACCAAGTATTGCGATTGATTAACAATCTATATCACTTACCAACAATTCGAGTCTCTTATTACGAAGAATAGGTGCTCGATTAGCCCTCTGTTAAAGTACTTCGAGTCCTTAGAAGTGATTAACACAAGAACAAATGTTAGCCACACCTTATTTGGCTTGAGTAAAAATCACCCAAATAATACACCCCTTTCACCTATATTCGGCTTGGAAGAAAAAGAAAAAGAAATGCAAAGAGGGATATACGATCACTTACCGATTCGATTAAGAAGAGATTGTCCAACATGAAAGGAAAATAAATGGTGAAGAAGTAGGGTGCTAATAAGTTCGGCTATGGAGAGAATCAAACAATAAAGTTTAATCACAAGATAATGTCAATTTTAACAAAAGAGAAAAGGTTGATGAAATGATCAAAATAAAAGAATGGATGGAGGAAAAGTGCCTTGATAGTTTTGGCCAAAGCAAAGAGGGAGATGAATTTGAAAAGAAGACACAATTGGTCAAAGAGAAGAGTGTACCTCTCATGCACCAAAACTAAAAAATGGTCTCAAGAGAAAAGAGAAATTCAGCTCTCCCTTCCCCCTAACAAAACCGTGTGTACTCTAGCCCAAAGGGTGGATGTTGACCAACAAAAATCTTTCCAAAACATCACCCACGAAAAAGGCCAACATGTTCCCTTATCTTGCCTTTTTCTTATGATTCTTTCCTTCATTATCCCTTATCTTCCTCCTTACCATAAACCTTAGCCACTATTCCATAATTATAAAGTCCACCTTGCCTTATATATATATATTCATGGCTGACACTTAGGGATGAATAGCATAAAAAAATCAAAAATTGCACTAGGTGGGATTCGAACCTCAGACCATTAGTACACTCCACACGCCACTTTTCACCTTTAAATAGACTCCTTGTGCTAGCAAAATGCACACTTATTTCCATAAGCCTTGATGCCACTTACCTTCTCTCCTTAAAGTGCTTCAACACTAAAATTTTCCTATGGCCTAACTTGAACCCGAAACTTCCTAGAAACCCCGTAACTTTTCAAAATCACCTTACTAATAAGTTCAACTTGAAATAAAGCCATTCTATTGTTCTCCAAAAATTTTAAATGCTTCCATGCTCAAGGCCCAATGGGCCCAATCCTACTAGGCCTAATTTCGATGTTACAATTCTACCCCCTTAAAGAAATTTTGTCCTCAAAATTTCCAACTATAGGAATAGTCGCACATCCAAACCTAGCATACTACACTTTCGCTGCGCACTCTGATCTTAATAACACTAATTCACTTTCTATCTTAATCTTGGAAACTCTTCACATCATCAAATATCAAACCCTCAGAAGCAAACAGGTATTTATCACTCATTCATAAAATTTCCTATGCTCAAACACCATAAAAATGTACCCGACTTACTGATGATGGAACAATCCCAAGCCCTATGTTCCTTAGACCCGTATCTCAAGCATGCTCATGACCTCCTCCAACACTCACCCAAATGACGCCTTCCACAATAATCGCAAGCCATAAAGTTTGGACGTTCCTTAACACGCTTTACGAAATAAGACTGTGACCCTAAAGAATCGCGATCTCTTTTCTTCTTACAGTCTATGCACCCAACTCGAAGTGCCTCACTGATTCCTCTAACCTTTCGGGCACATGTCTCGATGCTGAAGATCCAGATCTAGCACCTCGACCTTTACCACAGCTACGTCCACCGTGTCCACGTCCTCTAGCGCTCATGTTCACTAAATCGACTTAATCTTATTACAAGTCTTATGAATCATTATACTATTTAATGTTTATTAAACAATATTTTATGGAATATAGGAAGTAAAGTTGTTTTTGCAAAACGTATCCTAAGGTCTCAATCTCTATAGTTTTAGCTCCTAAAGCTAAAAAGTTCGAGAGTATTTCTACAGTCATACCACAATAATCATAATCATAAAACATAAACTTACTTGACTTGGTGCCAGATACCCGTGGTGCCATACTTCCTTTAGAACATGCATGTATAAATTAAAATTTTAAATAGCTTTGAAAAGAACCCAAACCACAGCCAATTTTTGCAACTGGGCTCTGATACCACAAAATGTAACACTCCAAACTCGGCCCATGCATCACAAACGGATCTGACATGTCACATGAGGAAAATGTATAAAGTCCTTGTGCTTTGTACTAAAATAAGTGTTATTTGATTGTAATTAAGAAAAATAAATTTGGTTGTAAATGTTTGATAAAATACTTCTAATCTTGAGATGTTGATTGATAAACCGAAATTTTAAACTAGTGAACCTTAAAACTGTGACTTTTGAAAAATAATGTTGATAATTTGAGAGAAAATTTCCAAATTAAAATATTTGTAAAAGTTTGTTATGAAATCCATTTGTTAATCTATTTTAGAAAATAGAATATACTCAATCATACAATTAACATATACAACACAAGTACTACCTCGAGGGTGCAACGGTCATTTTTTTGTTTAGGGGTAAAACGATAATTTCACCCTTTAAGGGTATTTCAGTAATTTTATAAACCAAGGGTATTTTAGTAATTTTGTAAACCAAGGTATTTCAGTAATTTCATAAATCGAGGGTATTTCAGTAATTTTGCAAATCGGGGGTAATTCAGTAATTTTACAAACTGAGAGTATTTCTGTAACAGACCGAATATGACCCTAATCAGAACGGTAGTTTTGAGACCATGAATCTGAGTCTGAGGAATATTTAAATATTATATTTTGTGTTTATTATATGTGAATTAATGTGTGTGAAAGTTTCGTAGAAAAATTTAATCGTTTGTGTGTTCAATTTAATAAAAAGGACTAAATCGCGTAAAGCGTAAAAGTTGCATGCTATAGTGAAAAGTGCCTATTTGATGATGGCTTTTTAAAGTGAGGCATTAAAATGGAAATTAGCCCATTTTTAAGTTAGTGGGTGGCATTTGTCATAACTAACCTTAAGTTATATAATAGTTTTATTTTATGTTATAAGGTTAAATAAGTAATTAGTTAAATAACTTAATATATGCTAAAATGTCATAAAATAAGCCATCATCTTTTTGTTTTCTCCTTGGTCGAATGTGAGAGAAGGAAGAAAGCTTTGAATTCCTTTGCAATTTCGGCAATTCTAGGCTAAAATTCAAGGTGAGTTTGTAGTCGGTTTTTGTTAATTTTTATATTTTTGAGATCGTTGCTTCGAACCGTAGCTGACCCATTTTAGAATTTTTAAAAATAAGCATGCTTGATGTTTGACCAATGCTATGTTCTTGTGGTTTTTGATGTTTTATGATTTTATATTAAAGATATGTTAAAGATTAGTATATTTTGTAGTGGAAGTTTTGGAGAAATTGAGTATTTAGGGTTAATTTGTAAAAATAAATTTTTAGAGGGGATTATTTTCAAAATAAATGAAAGAAATGGACTTGTATGGTCCCTATATATATTCGGCCCTTGAGTAGTATTGAGAAATTTTGTGTATTTTGTGTTTTATGCGAATAGGACTAAATTGTAAAAATGTGAAATAGTAGGGGTAAAATGGTAATTTTCCTATTTATGTGCTTAGGGACTAAATTGAGATGAAATGTACTTGAATGAGCTAAATTTTAATGTGTTTAGATCAAGAACAAAGAAAAATGGATTTGGATTGGGGAAAGACAAAGGTTATCGAATAGCCAGTTTATACGGTCCGTCGACAGTTGAAGTAAGTCCTTAAGCTAAATTATATTAAAGAATTAATTATGAATATGTTTAATGAAGTTAGTTGATAAAATTGAGCATGAGTATATGTGTTAGTCGAATGTAAAGACCTTAAATTGAATTGGATGTGTTTTTGGTAAATGCAATATGAATTACTATGTTCGTTGTGATATGTGAATGTAATTTGTGGATAAGATTCATTATTGATGATAGTGTTGAGAAATGTAAATTGATGGATTGATTATATTATTATTTCGGGCTTCGAGCCTAGCAGGCCTTGTGCCGATCGGGCTTTACGCCTAGCAGGCCTCGTGCCGGTGACATATTTCAGGCTTATTGCCTAGCAGGCTTAATGCCGGTGTTTTGATTTTTGAACCTTGAGTCCAGGAGGCCTAGTGCCGCAGTGTGTGATTCGGGCTAATGCCTAGCGTGTTCTTTACCAATGAACTGAAATTGAGCGAATATGTATCAAAAAGTTATTAAATGAATCAAGAAAGTCATGCTTTTGAAAAATGAATCATTATTGGTTCGACCTTGAGGTATGTGATTTCATACCCATATGTTGTATATGATGTTAATAAGTAAATAATATGAGGAAGCATGTGAATTATACATTGATTACTTGGAAGTATACTAGAGATTGAAAAGCGTTATGTAAGTACATCTATACTTATACATGTGTTGGTATATTTGATGACCGTGTACTTTGGTTGGAAAATGAAAGTTGTTAGGCTAATGAAACAATGAAATTCAACTATGGTGAATTTATAAGTTAGTCTTTATATTTCAAATGTCTTGAATTGTATTATAAAAATACTTAGGTGATCAAGCTTTATTGAATTTGCTTAAGACTTACTAAGCTAGTGAGCTTACTTTGTTTGTGTTCATTGTTTGTTTTATAGACTTTTAAGGTTAAGCTATCATCCCTTTTTGGTACTTTTAAGTTAGTTAGGATCATCAAAGAAGTCATCCACACTTTGCAAAGTGTATACATGCCTTTATTGTATATATGATAGTGTGGTGACTTCGACATTTCAAACTGTGTTTTATATAGTAAATGGATCCCGATCCCGATAGAGTCAGAATGGATGATGTAGAGAGTGTAGCTTTGACCGTGCACGCGATCGCCCAATAGACTCTCGACTAGTTTCGGGTAGCCACGAGGGGGAGGCCAAACAAGCCTTCTACCAGATGATGAAGGAGTGGTTTACCCAGTTTATTCATACTAACCCGGCTGTACAACAACCTCCACCCCCGAATAATCCAACTCTGATACCTTTAGCACCTTCGAGGATAGATCCGGTAAGATCTAGTAGGCCTCCTGTTGATAAAATTAAAAAATATAGGGCTAAAGAATTTAAAGCTAATGATGATAATGATGCGGAACGGGCTGAGATGTGGCTTGATAACACTATTAGGGTACTTGATGAGCTATCCGCATTCCGATGAATGTTTGAAATGTGCTATATCTTTACTTGACACCGCATATCACCGGTTGCAAAAGAAAGATTATTGATTTGAGATGTCGAATGGTAAGATTATCCGGTGGATCGTCGATCATTTTATTAGAATCAAATGATCTCAATGGGTTGCCCACGTGATATCCTCGATGTTAGCTCGAAAGTATGTGAGAAAAGGATGTATCCAAGAAGCTTACTTGGCTTATGTGTTGGATAATAAAGTGTCCGAAAAGCAAATTGAATCGACTTTGATGATGCTGATTGTGAATGAATACCCAGATGTGTTTCCTGAAGAATTACCAGGTTTACCACCAGTACGAGAGATTGAGTTTGGCATCAAACTAGTTCCGGGGACGACTCCGATTTTGATAGCTCCATATCGGATGGCACCTACCTAGTTGAAAGAGTTGAAAGCACAGTTGCAAGAATTGACAGATAGGGGCTTTGCATGATCGAGTTTCTCTCTTTGGGGTGCACCGGTTCTATTTGTGAAAAAGAAATATGGGACTATGCTAATGTGTATTGATTATCGGTAGTTAAATAAAGTGACAATAAATAATAAATACCCGTTGCCTCGAATAGACGATATGTTTGACCAGTTGAAAGGTGCTTCAGTGTTTCCAAAGATTGATATAAGATCGGGTTATTATCAGCTGTGAGTCAGAGATTCTGATGTGCCTAAGACTGCATTCCGAACGAGGTACGGACATTTTGAGTTTTTGGTTATGCCTTTTGGGCTTACTAATGCACCTGCTGTTTTTATGGATTTGATGAATCGAGTTTTCAAATAGTATTGGATCAGTTTGTAGTAGTGTTTATTAATGATATCCTGATCTACTCCAAAGATGAAACCGAACATGCCGAGCATTTGAGATTGGTGCTACAAACCTTGCGAGAACAATAGTTGTACGTGAAGTTTAGTAAGTGTGAATTCTGGATGAAAGAAGTCATCTTTTTGGAACATGTTATTTCAGCGTCGGGTATTCGAGTTTATTCGAACAAAATCTTAGCTATACGTGATTGGAAGCCACCAAAGAATGTTTTCGAGATTCGAAGTTTTCTGGGACTTACGAGATATTACAGACGATTTGTGAAAGATTTTTCCATAATAGCTACACCATTGACAAAGCTACTACAGAAAGATGTCAGGTTCGAATGGACAAAAAGTGTCAAAAAAGTTTTGATCAATTGAAAGCCCTTTTAACCGAAGCCTCAGTGTTAATTCAGCCTGAATCGGGTAAAGAATTTATTGTGTATAGTGATGCTTCTTTGAATGGTTTAGGTTGTGTTTTAATGCAGGAAGGCAAGGTAGTAGCTTATTCTTGGAGATAGTTGAAGCCTCATGAAAGAAACTATCTGACTCATTATCTAGAACTAGCAGCCATTGTATTTGCATTGAAAATTTGGCGTCATTACTTATTCGGCGAGAAATGTCATGTTTACTCGGATCATAAAAGTCTGAAGTATTTGATGACTCAAAAAGACCTAAATTTAAGACAACACAGATGGTTGGAATTGCTAAAAGATTATGAATTGGTGATTGACTACCATCCGGGAAAAGCTAACGTTGTTGCAGATGCTTTAAGCCGAAAATCATTGTTTGCTCTTCGTGCGTTGAACGCACATATGGTTATGACTAGTGATAGTTTGATCATATCCGAATTGAGGGCTAGACCGTTGTTTATTCAGCAAATTAGATGCACATAAAGTTGACAAAGATATGACTGCTAGACGAGCTCAGTGTGAAAATGATACATAGTCAGAGTTTCAAATTGATAAAAATGACTGTTTGAACTACAAAGGCCAATTGTGTGTACCGAGAAATGCAGACTTGATTCAGATGATATTGGATTAGGCTCATAATAGTCAAATGTCGATATATCCGGTAGCACAAAGATGTATAATGATTTGAAACAATTCTACTGGTGGCCTGACATGAAAAGGGATATATCCAAATTTGTTTTAAAGTGTTTAGTATGTCAGCAAGTTAAAGCCGAGCATTAAGTGCCTTCTGGACTACTTCAGCCAATCATGATACCTGAATGGAAATGGGATAGAATTACAATGGATTTTGTATCCGGTCTGCCTACGACACCGAACAAGAAAGATGTCGTTTGGGTTATAGTTGATAGACTGACTAAATCAGCTCACTTTGTGCCAGTTCGTACAGACTATTCACTCGATAAACTTGCTGAATTGTATGTATCATAGATTGTGAGGTTGCATGGTGTACCTAATTCCATTGTTTCAGACAGAGACCCGAGATTCACATCGCGATTTTGGAAGAAGTTGCAAGATGCTTTAGGTACTAAACTTCATTTTAGTACAACCTTTCATCCTCAGACAGACGGTCAGTCTGAACGAACTATTCAGATACTTGAGGACATGTTGAGATGTTGCGTTCTTGAGTTTGAAGGTACGTGGGAAGGATACTTACCTCTAATTGAATTTGCTTACAATAACAGTTTTAAGCACTTTATGGTCGCAAATGCCGTACACCATTGTATTGGACTGAGCTCAGTGAAAACAAGATACACGGGGTTGATCTGATTAAGGAGACTGAACAGAAAGTAGTTGTGATTAGAGATACTTTGAAAGTTGCTTCGGATCGACAAAAGTCTTACGCTGATTTGAAATGTAAAGACATTGAATTTCAAGTCGGAGATCGAGTATTTTTGAAAGTTTCCCCGTAGAAGAAAGTACTTCGGTTCGGTCGAAAAGGCAAACTAAGTCCGAGATTCATCGGATCACATGAAATCATCGAACTTATCGGGCATGTTGCTTATAGACTGAAGTTGCCCTCTGAATTAGAAAAGATACACAATGTATTTCACGTTTTGATGCTTCGTAGATACAGATCAGATCCGTCACATGTAATCACTCCGTCTGAGATCGAAATCTGACCCGATATGACGATATGAGGAAAAATCGATCTGTATTTTAGCCCGGGAAATGAAAGAGTTAAGAAACAAGAGAATTCCATTAGTGAAAGTATTATGGAATCGGCATGGAGTTGAAGAGGCTACATGGGAGCCTGAAGATTCAATGAGGTAACAATACCCGACTTTGTTTAACGGTAAGATTTTTGGGGACAAAAATCCCTAAAGGGGAGAGCTGTAACAGAATGAATTTGACCCTAATCAGAACAGAGATTTCGGGACCAAAAATCTGAGTTTGAGGAATATTTAAATATTATATTTTGTGTTTATTATATGTGAATTAATGTGTGTGAAAGTTTCGTAGCAAAATTTAATCGTTTGTGTGTTCAATTTAACAAAAAGGACTAAATCGCGTAAAGCATAAAAGTTGCATGCTATAGTGAAAAGTGCCTACTTGATGATGGCTTTTTAAAGTGAGGCATTAAAAGGGCAATTAGCCCATTTTTAAGTTAGTGGGTGGCATTTGTCATAACTAACCTTAAGTTATATAATAGTTTTATTTTATGTTATAAGGTTAAATAAGTAATTAGTTAAATAACTTAATATATGCTAAAATGTCATAAAATAAGCCATAATCTTTTGTTTTCTCCTTGGCGAATGTGGGAGAAGGAAGAAAGCTTTGAATTCCTTTGAAATTTCAGCAATTCTAGGCTAAAATTCAAGGTGAGTTTTAGTCTGGTTTTGTTAATTTTTACATTTTTGAGATCGTTGCTTCGAACCGTAGCTGACCCATGTTAGAATTTTTAAAAATAAGCATGCTTGATGTTCGACCAATGCTATGTTCTTGTGGTTTTTGATGTTTTATGATTTTATATTAAAGATATGTTAAAGATTAGTATATTTTGTATTGGAAGTTTTGGAGAAATTGAGTATTTAGGGTTAATTTGTAAACATAAATTTTTAGAGGGGTTTATTTGCAAAATAAATGAAAGAAATGGACTTGTATAGTCCCTATATATATTCGGCCCTTGAGTAGCATTGAGAAATTTTGTGTATTTTGTGTTTTATACAAATTGGACTAAATTGTAAAAATGTGAAATAGTAGGGGTAAAATGGTAATTTGCCTATTTATGTGCTTAGGGACTAAATTGAGATGAAATGTACTTGAATGAGCTAAATTTTAATGTGTTTAGATCAAGAACAAAGAAAAACGGATTTGGATCGGGGAAAGACAAAGTTTATCGAATAACCAGTTTATACGGTCCGTCGACAGTCGAAGTAAGTCCTTAAGCTAAATTATATTAAAGAATTAATTATAAATATGCTTAATGAAGTTAGTTGATAAAATTGAGCATGAGTATATGTGTTAGCCGAATGTAAAGACCTTAAATTGAATTGGATGTGTTTTTGGTAAATGCAATATGAATTACTATGTTCGTTGTGATATGTGAATGTAATTTGTGGATAAGATTCGTTATTGATGATAGTGTTGAGAAATGTAAATTGATGGATTGATTATATTATTATTTCGGGCTTCGAGCCTAGCAGGCCTTGTGCCGACGGCTTTACGCCTAGCGTGCCTCGTCTTGGGTGACATATTTCGAGCTTATTGCCTAGCGTGCTTAATGCTTGGGTTTTTGATTTTCGGACCTTGAGTCCAAGAGGCCCTAGTGCCTGTGTGTGATTCGGCTAATGCCTAGCGTGTTCTTTACCGGTGAACTGAAATTCAGAGCGAAATATGTATCAAAAAGTTATTAAATGAATCAAGAAAGTCATGCTTTTGAAAAATGAATCATTATTGGTTCGGCCTTGAGGTATGTGATTTCATACTCATATGTTGTATATGATGTTAATAAGCAAATAATATGAGGAAGCATGTGAATTATACATTGATTGCTTGGAAGTATACTAAAGATTGAAAAGGATTATGTAAGTACATTTATACTTATACATGTGTTGGTATATTTGATGATTGGTGTACTTTGGTTGGAAAAATGAAAGTTGTTAGGCTAAATGAAACAATGAAATTCAACTATGGTGAATTTATAAGTTAGTCTTTATATTTCAAATGTCTTGAATTGTATTATAAAAATGCTTAGGTGACTGAAGCTTTATTGAATTTGCTTAAGACTTACTAAGCTAGTGAGCTTACTTTGTTTGTGTTCATTGTTTGTTTTATAGACTTTGGTTAAGCTACGGGCTCAGAGGATCATCAAAGAAGTCAACCACACTATCATCCCTTTTTGGTACTTTTAAGTTAGTTATTTTTGGATCAAAGGCATGTATAGGCTAGCTAAAGATTGGAAAGATGTTATGTTTATATATATTAGCCATGCGAAAATGGCTTAAATATTTATTATAAGTTCGATTGTACTTCTTCTTGACTATGTGGTTAAAGTGTTTGGTTCTAACAATTTGGCGATGGATTGTTCTTTACTTCAAGCTTACGTATTATGCATTTTATATGATTACTTGTTGCAATGCCAATGTTTGTGCTAAATTAGTCGTGTGTTTGACCTTTAAGCTAATCTTTGCATGTATAGTTAAAATGATTATGTGTTAGTTGAATATCATTTGAATTTATGTATATGTATCAACTTTAGTTGATTTACTAAGAATGAATTATATTGAGAAATGCATGTAGGTGAGTATTTGGTCAAACTTAAGTGAAACTTGCAAATGTAGTTAACATGCTTTTAAGAAGTTAGACTCGTAGTCGAATATGGAAAATGTACATAATCATGGTGTATGCATTCATATGTGTATATATATATATATATATGTATGTATGGGCTTGTGAGATGGCTAAATTTCAAGAAGTGCATGAAATGTTAAAAATGAGGTCTTGCATATTCGGCCAAATACTTATATATGTAAGTATATGCATAACTATGAAATATTTCAAATGATATATATACAATGAGTTCGGTATGAAATGAATTATTCTTTGTGTTTGTAAAAGCTTGGTGATGACGAATAATTAGTTAGTTAATGAATGTCTCAATATGTAATCTTATTTTTTTTTTCAAATGTACTAATTATGTTAAATGCTTGCGATGTTCTAAGTCTAGTTCGGTAAGATGCCTCTTAACCCTAATCTGGTGACGGGTACGGGTTAGGGGTGTTACAATTTCAGTAATTTTACAAACCGAGGGTAATTTAGTAATTTCATAAACCAGAGGTATTTCGATAATTTTGCAATCCAAAGCATTCTAAACAAAGATAACGATGCGAATGGGTCTAGGGCCCACTCTCAGCCCAAATGGTCCCACAAGCTCGTGTGACCCATTTAGCCCAAATCTAGCCACAGATGAAATTCACATAGACTAGTCCAATATCTACTACACAATCATACAATTTATTCATATGGGCCCACGGGCCCATTGGGTCCACTTGGCCCAAATAGCCTGAACCCACAAGAATACTCATGGTGGCCTCAACTATCATGTCGAAGCCCCCCACACATGCGCTCACACGCTCGTGCGGCTACTATTGTCGTGTGACCGGCATTTTGGCATTTGTCGCTCTACAGCTAGAGTAGTGCAAAATACACACCTGATAGGAGTTTGAAGCTAATCCGCGCTCCGAATGCTCCTATGCCTAAACGCCCACCAAGGTATGCTTCCTCTCCTCATAGATGGCTCTATTTAAAGCGACCTTCCTTCCTGCTAGCTTTTCGATGTGGGATCCCTCTTTTAGCAGAGTTTAAATCCAACACAAACTCTGGCCATCCCAACTTAGCAAAATAAAAGCCTCCAATTTTCCATCTGTGGGATTCAAACCCCTTCCCTCCATTCTCTCCACTTGATGCCATAGCCACCCTACCACATGGCCAACTTATGTCTAAAATCATGCACAACTAAATATAAGTCTATGGGCCAAAGTCTAAGTTCACTTAAAAAAATAAATCAAAATGAAATGCAAACGCCAAGACTTGAACCTTGGACCCTTTGCTTCCTTGTGTGGCATCATCTCCTTGTCTCCCATGTGGCGCCACTTTGCCATTACACCACAAGCTCCTTTTGTGTCATTTTTTCCACATTTTATTCTTAAAGCCTACTTACTTACACCCAGGGTTTTATTCACCTAAAACCAAAATTTTTCCTTAACCTAGGTTTGATCCCAGGACTTCATAGAAGCCCCCTAACCTTCCAAAATCGCTCACCTAATAGGTCCAACTTGCATAAGTGTCGTTCTCTTGTTCTTAAAAATTTTTAAATGCTCCTACGCCCAAGGCTCAATGGGCCTAATTCTACTAGGCCCAAATTCGGGTCATTACAAAAAATTTGACGAGTGAACTTGTAAATATTATTATATAATATTTATGAGTCAAATATAGTATAATATTGAATTTTTATATGTTAATTTTTGCTAATTGAATGAATAGTTAAGTACAAGTGTCCTTAAAGGTAAGTGATTTTGAAAAATGAGGTATCGAGACCTCATTTCTGTAAACCAAGCTCATAAATATTTTATTAAATATTTATGGAGTTATTATATGGGTATATTTAAATTTGGTCTAAAAACTTTAACGTTTAGATAATTAATTTAGTAAAAAGACTAAATCATAAAAGTTATAAAACTTAGTGGCTATTAGTTTATTGTGCTAAATATTTATGAAAGCATATTTGAATGGATTTATATGGTAATTTAACCATATTTAAAATGTTGGACGGTATGTATATATTTTTAATTAAAACTATGTAATAATTAATGGCACTTTGGTAATTAAATAATAAGATAAACTAAGATAAAATAATAAAAACAAGTATCATCTTCTTCATTTTCCATCTTGGTTGACCAAAACACCATTAGATCTTTAGGAGAGGTTCGGCTAAGGCTTATTTCAATTGCATGGTATGTATTTGTAACCCATTTTTGATGATTTTTATGTTTTTTAGAACAATGTAGCTTGATTTAGCCAACCCAAGGATTAATTTGTAAAATTTTCAAATGTTTTGATTCATGTCATTGATGAACTTGTAATATTTTTGAAGTTTGATGTAGATTTATAAGCTTAATAGTTAAATAGGACTATTTTGTAAACTGATTTTGGTTTATTTTGTAGTTTAAGTACTAAATTGTTAAAAAAGTAAAGTTACATAAAATTCTTGTAAAATTTTGTTAAATATGGGCTGTATAGGGACTATAGAAAATTCAGCTAGCATTTATTAGGTTAAATTGTGATAGATTTGAAAGTTTCGGGTTTAAGGACTAAATTGAATAAAATGAAAAGATTACGAGGCATTCAAATAATAAAATTTAACTGGTATGAACTTATAATAGGATGATACAAGATGTTTGGATTTGATAAATTGAATTGAATTATTGAATAGATTGAAAAGTTGACCAAATTGAGGAAAACTGGTGTTGAGTATGCCTCATATTTTAGTTAAATTTGAAAGATAAACTCCCAATTAAACTTTCTTTATTTGTTTCAGTCGAACTCTGATTAGTCTAGATTATTTTATTACTATTTACCTATGAATTTAGCCTATAAATAGGGTCTTTTACAATATTATAAAATATACCTATTAAAATATTAAAACTCATAACACTTTCAGAGAATTTTGTATTTACGTTTTGAGGGTTATTTGTTTTTGGGTTTCGAGATTTAGTTTTTATCTCCATCTTTTGTACCCTTCATTCTTTTGCCATTATAGTAAAATCATTTGTAACACCCCAAACCCGGCCCATGCGTTACGAGCGGATTTGGTATGTCACATGAAGAAAATGTAAAACATCATGTGATTCTTACTAAAATAGGCGTTACTTGGTTGTGTTTAAATAAACAAGTTTGTATGTAAATACTGGATAAAATATAGCTAATTTTGAATGATTGATTGATGAGTCGAAAGGTAGTGAACTTTAACACCATGACTTTTGTAAATGACGTTGAAAATTTGAAAGAGAATTCAAGTTAAATTATTTGTACATTTTTATTTTGAAAACTGTTTATTAATCAATTTTGAAAAAAACCGTTATTTATGATTTTTAGAAAAATCCCCATTTAAAATAATTTAGCCAACGTAATAAGTTCGTCAAACATAAAGCAAAAATAAAAATATTTTAGAGGCCTTATTACAACATAATAACCCAAAATAGTAAAAGTAATAAAGTAAACGTAAATGGTAATCTAAAATTCAAAGCACCATTTCTGAAGTATGGCCTCCACCGAGTCATCCATGGCCCAAGTCCATATCACTGAGCATTACCTGAAAGAATTAGAGAAAATGAGTGAGTTACAAGAACTCAGTGTATAATCCCCTTACCGTTATCCACTGGGCCTGAACCCGTAAAGCAATATCTTGGGCCTGAGCCCATATATCATAATTTTGGGCCTAAGCCCACTTTCATGTAATAAATAAATGATATGAATGCAATCCATCCCATCCAGCCAATCTCTTCACCCGTACCAACCAATCTCTCCTGTGGGGATCAAGTCAACCCACCCCGCCAGTCTCTCCACCCGTACCAACCAATCTCTCCTGTGGGGATTAAGTCAACCCACCCCGCCAGTCTCTCCAATTTGCAGCCAAGCTGCCATTTATAATATTTGTGGCTGAGCCACCATAATCATATACGGTAATATAATTGGCACACAGCCTTAATCACGATGGCACAAAGCCATATTTAAATTGGCACATAGCCATTATCAGAATTTGTGGCAATGCCACCGGTCTACTCTTCTCTTCATTCAAGTTTCCCATCCCATGTAATATGTAAATATGCAACATACATAGTAACTCATGATATTTACAGATACAAACAACAATCATTAATTCAGAGATTCATTACGAAAATTCGGCCCATTATAACACTTTGCAAATCGGCCCATTAGGGCAATCTATCAAATCGGCCCATTAGGGGTATTTTCGTAATTCGATAATCTTACCCACTAAGGGTAATTCGGTAAACTTACCCACTAAGGGTAATTCGATAATCTTACCCACTAAGGGTAATTCAGTAATTTTACCCACTAAGGGTATTTCGGTAATCTTACAACCCCGGACTTAACTACTAATTTGGGGCACAAAAATTAAAACTGTCCATCTGCGTTATACTGACTAAATTGACTATAACTTGAGTTAGGAATCTCAAAATTTAGATCCGTAAATTTTTCTTGAAACTAGACTCATTTATCTTCTTACTACAATTTTTCCAGAATTTTTGGCTTAACCATTTAGTACAATTTATTCATTAAATCTTCTCCTGAATCACTGACCAATGATTCTGACCTCTCTTACCCTAAATTCAAATATCTCATTGTAAAGTTTTCATATGTTGCACCCACTTGTTTCTAATGAAAATAGACTCACTACTGAATCTATAAATATAAATTATAACCCATAATTCACTTTGTACAATTTTATAAGATTTTTCCAAGACAGATCAGGGAACCACGAAGTCAATCAGAACCAGTCTCACTAAAATTAGAATATCACAGAATATAAAATTCCTTTTCCTTATCTGTTTCTTTCATATCAAAATAGACATAGTAATATTTTATTCGATATCTTATTCACTTTCAAATTCCCTTTCTCCTATTTTTCATGATTTTTCAAAATCACGTCACTGCTACTGACCAAAACTATTTCATTGCAAGAATATGGTTACCACTATGAACCTACGCACGCTTGAGTGATCACAGATGCCGGTTTCTAGTTTTCTTTGGTATTTCGACCAAATAACAGAACATTTCATGCAAATTTTCAGAGAAGTGTGAGATTACAAACCATTTCAAACATGTATTCAGAAAGTACGGGATTACACACCATTTCAAACATGTATTCGAAAAGTACGGGATTACACACCTTGATTAGGATTCCCTAAAGAACCACTCTTCGTTGCCCCCACAATGCAATCCTCCCCTACTAGATTCTAAAATCCTGCCTTGCACCTTGGCTATTGCAACGAGTCCCGGTCAACTTTCGAAACCAAGGCTAAGAGAAAGATAAGTAGCAGCAAAGGATGGCTTGATTCGGCCTTAATAATAAGGATGAACCGAAATGAAGAACAAGGTTTGGCACTAGTAGCAAGACAACAAAGAAGGATCGGTAGTTTTGGTTTTCAAGAGAAGATGAGTGAAACATAATTGATCACAAAGGCTAGGTGTTTTCGGCAAGACAAGAAAAAAAAGAGAAAATGTCCATTATTGTCTTGAAGTTGCGGCAATGGGAGGAAAAGTTGGAAGAATGAACACAAAGGATGCCAAAAGGAATTAGACCTAACAAACACCAAAACTATCAAAATGCTCCCATCAAAATTTGGCTACCCTCTCCCATTTCCAAACCATTATCATCTTTACCAAAAGATGAACATAGACCAAATAAAACCTTTCCAAAACATCCCCCACGAAAAATGCCAACATGTTCCCTTTTCCTTCCCTTTTTTTACTCCTTTCCATCCATATTTCCTTACCATATTTCCTTAGCCACCTTGCCAAAATTAAAAAGTCCACCTTGCCATATATACCATAGACCAAAATAAAAAGATGAACATACACCAAATAAAACCTTTCCAAAACATCCCCCACAAAAAATGCCAACATGTTCCCTATTCCTTCCCGAGACCGTTGCCGGAGTCGAGCACGAGGCATTACTAGACTTAACTTACTAGATCAGGGCATAAAAATTGAAACTGTCCATCTGCATCATGTTCACTAAATTAACTATAACTCGAGTTACAAAATTCAAAATATAGATCCGTAAATTTTCCTTAAAACTAGACTCATATATATTCTTACTGTGATTTTTTCAGAATTTTTGGTGTGGCCAATTAGTATAGTTTATTAGTTAAAGTCTCCCCTGTTACACAGTTTGACAGTTCTGACCTCTCTTCAGTAAAAATCAATTATCTCATAATATACAATTCTTTTTCCTACACCGTTTTTTTATATAAAAATAGACTCAATAATATTTAATTCTATATCTCATGCACAACCTAATTCCATTTATACTATTTTTGGTGATTTTTCAAAATCACGTCACTGCTGCTGTCCAACTGTTCCCTTGCATATAATTACATAATTTCTTAAAATAACTATCAACTAGGCATTACATAACATCCAAAACATGTTCTTAATTAACCATTTTAATAGCTAATCATTACCAAACATTTACAAGCCAATATTAAGCCATATCATAAAGTCATACACACAAAATGGCTAAGTCCCTATACATGCCATAACTTAAAACATTCGAGTCACAAAATACCAATATAATCCTTTGATAGTGTGTAACGATCTCCGACGTCCTTACGATCCCCGAGTTGTCTTGTAAAATCAGTAACACAAAACCCGCCCATTCGTTATTTAATCGAATTTGAAATGCCACCCAGAAAACGTTTGAAATATTCTTACTTAAAAGTGAAAACCGTTAAAAGTTTGTTGCCTTTAATAAATCATTTTCGTAATTTAAAACATTCTAAGTAAAAATTAAGTTGTTATAAAAATATCCGGATTAAAACTTTATTATATATATATAGATTTAAATAAAATCGTTTGCAAATGATATTTCAATTGTCAATTCATAATAATTCAAAATATCCAACTTAATGAAAAACACTTAGACAAACCTTAAATACTTTTAGGGCCTTATTACAATAATTGAATAATCAAAATATCGAAAATATAAATACTTAATTAATTAAAAATATCCTTCTGCATGAAAATCTGCTTCTGCATGGCCACCCTTGTATCCACTCCAACCCGGTCCAATTTCACGATCACCTGCGATGTTGGTAAGTATTTGGGTGAGTCACACGGACTCAAGTGTAACTAATCCATCGGATTCCACCCACATGTTAACCACATATTAACCCATAAATCGATGACAAGATATCATATTCACAATTTACTACATTCGGCTTGGCCCATATTCATAACACTTATCGTGTAACAGGTAATTAACCACATACTTTCCACATAATCGGGCTTAGCCCATTTCTTATTCAAATCCACATTCACATACCGGGCTTGGCCCATTTCCACATTAAATTCACATATCGATATAACTATGCAAAGTGTACCCAACCCAAACCTAGGGTCCATCCTCTACACACCCCGTATCCAAATTTACCACACACCAAGGGATTAACAAATCACCCTCTCCTTTTCACTTCAAAGGCAATCAATGCTGTCCACGTGCAATTAAGCACAATAATCCACAACGCGACCTCGGCCAAGGCACCCACGATGTAGCCGTAGCTAACACCAAACCATGATGGGACACATAGTCACTCATCAACCACGATATGGCACATAGCCTATATCAATCACGATGAGGCACGAGCTACTCATCAAGCCACGCGAACTAAATCGCAAATAATCCACAATGTGACCTCACCAATGTCAACCCACGATGTAGCTCAAGGCTAACATCAAACCACGCATCAAGTACACCTGCATCTTCTTTCATATCCCAACGCATGCACATGTAACATAAATAATGATATAATATAATGATGCATGAGCACGCTCATCAAGCATAGTCATAACACATATTAATAATCACATATCATCGTTTGGTACTTACGGATTATCGACATACCCCTTTAAGGGTATCCATCTCATAACTTTTATCGCACTTGTTAGTACACAATCAACACATACGATATAGCAAAAACCCGAAAACAAGGGTTAATCACACACCGATCACTTGTAGAACTACGCTTTCAAGATCGACGCTATCACTAAGTGATACTACGGCTATCTGCCTATTCTCTTTTCCGACGCCGGTCCACACCCCGATGGCCAATCCTGCATCGTGGAAACCGCTCTCCTTTTAAACTTAGGGATAGAGTTATCCCTTGTCGCCCTTGACTAGCACTCAATCCATCGACAACACTTAATCAAAGATCAAACGGTTAATCATCCATATTATAATCTAACATAACGAATCCAAGGGCTTATCAAATAATCTTACCCAAAACGAATAGAAATCCCGAAAGTTCCTCTTAACCACTCGCCGATTTGCCCTATTCCATCATAGTCAAATCGGTCACACTTATAAGACAAAATATGGCCTTAGACCAAACTACAATGGCTTACCTTGTCAGTAGTCGAATCCTTATAAGCTTCTTTAACGGTCCCTAACGCCGACACACAAAAGAAACGCATTAATAAGGCCCTAAGCCCATTCGGCCATTCCTAGAAATCAAGGTCCTACCCTTGATTTCGCACCACCATGAAGAGAAAAGAAAGCCAATTTATGAAAGGTGAAAACACTTGCCACTACACGTTGAAGAGAGTAGGTTCCGGCTAGATGCTTCAGCTTTTGAGACTTGCGATAGAAGAAAAAGGGTAAGACCACTTGAAGATTCGGTTATTCAAAAGGGTAGGTATCGGTTTTAAGGCTACTAAAGAATACAAAGAGAGGTAGAATGGGAATGGTAGCTTCGGCCAAGTTAATCAAAAGAGAAAGGGTTGATTACCATACAAATTCGGCATGAAGAAAAAAATGTGGCTAGGTAGAAAAAATAAGCAAATTCGGCTAGAGAGAAAAGACCAATTCGGCATCTAGTTCCCCCCTATTTATAACAAAAATCGGCATTCAAAGAGCCGCTTGGCGACCACTAGCTTCTCCCTTATCAAATCCCAAAATTCCTCCTATTTTATCTCCACACTACTTATTCACATAAATCTACAATTATCAAATTATAAATTGAATTAATCCTTATTTATTCCCAATAAATAAAATAAACCAACCCTTTATCACTTTAACACCCATTCAAAATAAATAAAATAAATACTTTATCTTCTCCTTATCTCTTATCTCCATATTTAAACTAAATAAATAGAAATAAAACAATAATAATCTTCTATCTACTAATCTAAACTAAAATAAATAAATTAACAATTATCCTACTCCACCAAATTTTAAAAGGATAAGTAAGCTTAATCCTTTTTCCATTCAAAGTCCAATTGCCGTCCATTGCTTGCTTCTCTCCGGCGCCAAAAGCCAAAATTAAAACACCCAACCGATGCTCCCACCTCGAACTCAAGACCGTTGGAGCTTCATCAGAGATAACGCCTCACCACTCGCCAAGATGCCTTTTTGTGATATAATTTACCTGAACTTCTTTTAACACCTCTTTCCCAAGCTCCCCGTCCCTAACGCCCAAAACAAAAATAAAAACACGCCTATGCCGCCAACGGAATTCGAACCAAGGCCCTTGCTGCCGCAAGCCGCATATAGCGCCCCAAGCCACTCTGCCATGGCGTTTTTTGTGACATAAACACGCCACAAATTCTTTTAAGACCTCCTCCATCTTGCTTCCCTTTAACGCCAAAAATAAAAACTCCCAAATGCGATTCCTGCAGCTCGAACCCCTTCCCCTTGGCACTCCCTTTGACGCAACCACCCTTGCACCTTAGGTGGTGTCCCTTGCCACTTTTCCCCATCACTTCTTGTGTCCTAAATTCGCCAAAACTTTTCTTTAGGCTACCTTAGCCCAGCTCCCCCTTTTTAACTTAAAAACCAATAATTTTCCAAAGCTTCCACCTCCATCTTAGAATTTCCAAAGCTCCCCAAACACCTCCAAGCACCCTCAATAAGCCTACTAACACATGAATTATGCACTAAATGCATAACCCTAATCTAGGATGTTATAGTTCTACCCTCCTTAAAAATAATTTCGTCCTCGAAATTACTTACTAACGAATAATCGTACATCTTAACTCACCGCACTATGCTTATGCTGCGCACTCTGATCTTAATAGAACCGTCATACTTCCTAGGCACAATTTTTAAGTTCACATCCAGGGTTTCAAACACTACACCAATAACACAAGCATGAACCAATCTTATAAAACTCAAAACAATAAAAGATATTCCATAACAAGGAACTTACCCGCTATCATATCCTTAGTGGTCTCGCATCCGAACCTTCCGCTCCTCTGCCAGGTGTTCCACAACCTTGGCCAAAACCATTTCCTCCATGGTTTGAACCACGAACCTTCATTGCCTGAGGGCAATTCTTAACCAAATGAGCCTTAGATCCAGATCGAAAACATTTCTTGCTATTGCCCCAACACTCTCCTACATGAGCTCTTCCACACTAAGCACATGAATGACTCCGATTCTCAGCAACGGGTACAGGTGCACGCACAGGATTCTCAATCCTTAGTCTTTTCTGAACATCTCCAAACGATGCTGATGGTCCAAAGCTTCTCTTATTCCCGTTTCTATTCTTTTCTCGATTTTCTCTTACAGCCTTCTTAACTTCTTCAGCTATCCGAGCTTTCTCCACCAGAATGGCGAAGTCTCTTTCTCTGTGCGGAGCAATCAACTCTCGCAACTCATCTCGTAGCCCATCTTCAAACCAGACACCCCTTTTGTAATCAGTAGCCACGATCCCTTTGGCGTACTGACTTAACCGCACAAATTCAGCTTCATCCTCTGCTACCGACTTGCTTCCTTGAACCAAGTTTAGAAATGCCTTCCTCTACGAGTCTAAGTAGCTAGATCCAACATACTTCCCTTCGAACTTAAGCTTAAAATATTCCCAATCCACTCGATCCGCGTAACACCTTGCTCGACAAAGGAGCCACCATCGATAAGCTTCATCTCGAGCAACGAGACAAAGACTTTCGGCTTTTCCTCGAGTACGGTCCAAATCGTCCATGATTTTTTCGATGCCTCCAACCAATACTCTGCTACATTCGAGCTACTCCTGATGCTCCTCTAAAAACCTCAGCTTCGTTCGACCTAAGTCTTTCCGACACTAATTTTCGGGCTCCACTTCCCACACTAGCTCATGCCACACATTCTAGTACTCGCAACATAGCTCGCGATACTGCATCATCTTCTTCTATCGGATCTTGATCCTCCACGCCCATCTTTGGCGGCAACATGTCATTTTCGACCCATGGCCAAGACCCTCTGGTTTCGACATCGCCATTCTACCTCTATCGCGTCCACGCGACCACCACTTCCCTAGAACTCATGTCTAACGTCATGATTTATCGATTAAAATTTTATGCATTAGTACTTTTGTTCCACTGATTAACCGCGAACAATTTTATGAAAAGAAGTTCTAGAAGTGGTTCTTTCAATCACACAAAGTTTCAGTTCAAGTTCTCTATTCTAATTCAGAGAATCACATTCACATTCACATTCATAATAGAGATATCTACATTTCTCAATGAAGCTACATTCATTCATCCACCATATCCACCATGCTACCATGGCCGTCTTATCCTTTCTCAACCCAGGGGTAATTTCGTCATTTGTCCTATAAGGGTATTTTGGTAATAACTAAATCAAGGCACCTTGAAATTTTCCAAAACTCGAGGGTATTTTAAATTTTTTTTCGAATCAGAGATTTTACAAAAATTTTAGAAATCGGGGTCATTTCGGTAATTTTTGAAATTCAGAGGCATTGCGGTAGTTTTGAAATCTGAAGGTATTTCAGAAATTTTAAAATTCAGGGGTACTTTGGTAATTCTTCAAACCAAGGTCATTTTGGTCATTTTGCAAAACAAGGGTAATTTGGTAATTTTGCCAGTCAGGGGTATTTTAGTAATTTTGTAAATCGAAGATATTTTGGAAAAATGTTCACAATAATCTTTTACTACAATTAAAAGGGTAATTTAGGGATTTTATGACTAGGAATTTTATAAAACTTCATGGCTAGTCCCTTTCGGGTTTTAATTATTGGGTTAAGCCCTTGAAGGAGTCCTCTTGGTTAAGGTGAACAGTTACGCACTGTGGAGGATTCGAGTAAAGAGGAGGTGAGTCGCTAGGACTACTTAAATACCAAGCTCTTACTGAATCCACTCCTAGACATGCGCACAATAGTTGCCACACCTTAACTCGGCGACTTAGTCACAGGTTTGTTTAATGGTCCTTAAATCTTATGTACTTGTATTTGAGTAGACTAGTCCTAGGGTTCAACAGATCCTAGTTCACTAATTTACGTTCTGCATCGCCCATATAGCTCACATATACAATTCACTTCAATGGTCAGAGGTACTTACCTGGTGGACTTTGGGTCGGAGGTACGGGTGCCATGCCAGAATAAACCTGAAATAAAAGTCCATATTTTGAAAAGCCCATTTTGAAAACTATTTTGGGCCCAAAACCTCAAAGTGAGTTTTGAACCGGCTCGATACCAAATCAGTAATACCCCAAACTCAAATTTCCATTTGTTACGATCGAATTTGAAATGCCATCGCGAAAACGTTTGAAATATTCTTACTTAAAAGTGAAAATCATTAAAAGTTTGTTGCCTTTTATAAATCATTTTCATAATTTAAAACATTCTAAGTAA
This sequence comes from Gossypium rotundifolium, assembly GCA_025506655.1. Taxonomy (NCBI): domain Eukaryota; kingdom Viridiplantae; phylum Streptophyta; class Magnoliopsida; order Malvales; family Malvaceae; genus Gossypium; species Gossypium rotundifolium. The sequence goes on along the minus strand of CP106731.1, from coordinate 67,132,889 downwards.
AAATTAAGTTGTTATAAAAATATCCGGATTAAAACTTTATTATCTATATATAGATTTAAATAAAATCGTTTGCAAATGATATTTCAATTGTCAATTCATAATAATTCAAAATATCCAACTTAATGAAAAACACTTAGACAAACCTTAAATACTTTTAGGGGCCTTATTACAATAATTGAATAATCAAAATACTGAAAATATAAATACTTAATTAATTAAAAATATCCTTCTGCATGAAAATCTGCTTCTGCATGGCCGCCCTTGTATCCACTCCAACCCGGTCCAATTTCACGATCACCTACGATGTTGGTAAGTATTTGGGTGAGTCACACGGACTCAGTGTGTAACTAATCCACTGGATTCCACCCACATGTTAACCACATATTAACCCATAAATCAGATGACACGATATCATATTCACAATTTACCACATTATGGGCCTGGCCCATATTCATAACACTTATCAGGTAATAGGGTAATTAACCACATACTTTCCACATACTGGGCTTAGCCCATTTCTTATTCAAATCCACATTCACATACTGGGCTTGGCCCATTTCCACATTAAATTCACATATCAGATATAACTATGCAAAGTGTACCCAACCCAAACCTAGGGTCCATCCTCTACACACCCCCGTATCCAGCCTACCACACACCAAGGGATTAACAAATCACCCTCTCCTTTTCACTTCAAAGGCAATCAATGCCGTCCACGTGCAATTAAGCACAATAATCCACAACGCGACCTCAGTCAGCGCCAGTCCATGATGTAGCCGTAGCTAACACCAAACCATGATGGGACACATAGTCACTCATCAACCACGATATGGCACATAGCCTATATCAACCACGATGAGGCACAGAGCTACTCATCAAGCCACGCGAACTAAATCGCAAATAATCCACAATGTGACCTCAGTCAACGTCAACCCACGATGTAGCTCAAGGCTAACATCAAACCACATACTCGAAGTACACCCGTACCTTCTTTCATATCCCAACGCATGCACATGTAACATAAATAATGATATAATATAATGATGCATGAGCACGTTCATCAAGCATAGTCATAACACATATTAATAATCACATATCATCAGGTTTGGTACTTACCGGATTATCGACATACCCCTTTAAGGGTATCCATCTCATAAATTTTATCGCACTTGTTAGTACACAATCAACACATACGATATAGCAAAATACCCGTAAAACGGTGGGTTAATCACACACCGATCACTTGTAGAACTACGCTTTCAAGATCGACACTATCACTAAGTGATACTACGGCTTATCTCGCCTATTCTGCCGCCTCCGATCTTTGGTCCACACCCGTTGGCCAATCCGTCATCGCGTAAACCGCTCTCCTTTAAACTTAGGGATAGGAGTTATCCTTTGTCGTCCTTGACTAGCACTCGAATCCATCGACAACACTTAATCAGCATCAAACGGTTAATCATCCATATTATAATCTAACATAACGAATCCAAGGGCTTATCGAATAATCTTACCCAAAACGAATAGAAATCCTGAAAGTTCCTCTTAACCATCCGTCAATTGCCCCTATTCCATCATAGTCAAATCGGTCACACTTATAAGACAAAATATGGCCTTAGGCCGAAACTACAATGGCTTACCTTGCTGTAGTCAAATCCTTATAAGCTTCTTTAACGGTCCTTAACGTCGACACACAAAAGAAACGCATTAATAAGGCCCTAAGCCCATTTGGCCATTCCTAGAAATCAAGGTCCTACCCTTGATTTCGGCACCACCATGAAGAGAAAAGAAAGCCAATTTATGAAAGGTGAAAACACTTACCACTACACGTTAAAGAGAGTAGGTTCCACTCGATGCTTGACTTTTGAGACTTGCGATAGAAGAAAAGGGTAAGACCACTTGAAGATTCGGTTATTCAAAAGGGTAGGTATCGATTTTAAGGCTACTAAAGAATAAAAAGAGAGGTAGAATAGGAAAGGTAGCTTGACCAAGTTAATCAAAAGAGAAAGGGTTGATTACCATACAAATTCTAAGCATGAAGAAAAGAATGTGGCTAGGTAGAAAAATAAGCAAATTCTAGAGAGAAAAGACCAATTAAGCATCTAGTTCCCCTATTTATAACAAAAATCGGCATTCAAAGAGCCGCCACCAGCCACTAGCTTCTCCCTTATCAAATCCCAAAATTCCTCCTATTTTATCTCCACACTACTTATTCACATAAATCTACAATTATCAAATTATAAATTGAATTAATCCTTATTTATTCCCAATAAATAAAATAAACCAACCCTTTATCACTTTAACACCCATTCAAAATAAATAAAATAAATACTTTATCTTCTCCTTATCTCTTATCTCCATATTTAAACTAAATAAATAGAAATAAAACAATAATAATCTTCTATCTACTAATCTAAACTAAAATAAATAAATTAACAATTATCCTACTCACCAAATTTTAAAAGGATAAGTAAGCTTAATCCTTTTTCCATTCAAAGTCCAATTATCGTCCATTGCTTCCTTCTCTCCCGCCAAAAGCCAAAATTAAAACACCCAACCGCTGCTCCCACTCGAACTCAAGACTGCTTTGAGCTTCACTGCAGATAACGCCCCAGCCACTCTGCCAAGACGCCTCTTTATGATATAATTTACCCTCAACTTCTTTTAACACCTCTTTCCCAAGCTCCCCCTTTCCTAACGCCCAAAACAAAAATAAAAACACGCCCATGCCGCCAACGAATTTGAACAAGAGGCCTTCTTTGTCATAAGTCGCATATAGCGCCCCAAGCCACTCTGCCATGGCGTTTTTTGTGACATAAACACGCCAAAAATTCTTTTAAGACCTCCTCCATCTTGCTCCCCTTTAACGCCAAAAATAAAAACTCCCAAATGCGATTCCTGCAGCTCGAACCCCTTCCCCTTGGCACTCCCTTTGACGCAACCACCCTTGCACCTTAGGTGGCGTCCCTTGCCACTTTTCCACATCACTTCTTGTGTCCTAAATTCGCTAAAACTTTTCTTAAGGCTACCTTAGCCCAGCTCCCCCTTTTTAACTTAAAAACCAATAATTTTCCAAAGCTTCCACCTTCATCCTAGAATTTCCAAAGCCCCTCAAACACCTCCAAACACCCTCACTAAGCCCACTATCACATGAATTATGCACTAAATGCATAACCCCTAATCTAGGATGTTACAAAAACTATGAAAAGAAAGAAAGGAATGGGAGTAAGCGTTAAGCTTAGTAAGTTTGCATGTAAATAAATAAAAACATTCTTAATGCATTATCATATTCTTTTCTTACCAAAATTATTTAAGCCTTTAACTTAATATACTTAAGTCTTAAATTCTTACTTGTACCTTTTAGCTTGAACTTGTCTTACCTTTCTTTTGGTATACTCTTTAAATTTTCCCGTTGAACCACTTGGAATACTAAGGATACGCAGTACCTTTCCTTGTGAAACTTAACCATTGCCATGTCTTGACATGGTCTTACGTGTATCCTTGCCTTATGAACTCACCAATGCCATGCCTTGGCATGGTCTTACATGGACCTTTGCCTTATAAATTCACCAATGCCATGCCTTGGCATGGTCTTACATGGTACCTTTGCCTTATAGTAACTTATCAATGCCATGACTTGGCATGGTCTTACATGATTTCCTTAAACCCTAATGTCATGACATTTGTATCCTACACATTCCTAAGGTTCAATCGGGACATTCTGAGATTGCTTCTTCGTCAATTCATGCTTGAGTCTTTTAATGATAAACTTATAGAATAAATATGTAAATGCTGGAATTTAATAGTATCAAATGTAAAATAATAGAATATTGCATTTATTTACCGCAAACTTACCTCGAAACAAAATACGATAAACTATATTGATTTAGTCCACTATCTTTTTCTTTCCCTGATCTAACTCCAGATTTCGTTCTTCTTGATCTATAATAGCAAATTTAGCTTATTTAATACTCATTTATCAAAACAGTCCTTAAGTCTAACTTTGGCAGAATTACAATTTTGCGCCTAAAATTTTACATATTTACACATTTGCCCCAAAGCTCAGAAATTATACTTTATCCCTTATTCTTATGTTTTATGACATGCCGATCATTTTTCCCTTCTATGAAAACATCAAATTCTCACTCTAACATGTACTCATGAACATTAGGTATTTTTATCGATTAAGCCGTTTTACTCGTTTTCACTTAAAATCACTTAGCAAAAATTGTTTAACATAACTTTAGACTTCATATCATAAAAAATCAAAATAAACACATTTCACATATAGGTATTTTTCCAAATATGAACCCTAGCATGAATTATTGATAGAATAAGCTAAATCGAGCTACCGGGGCTTCAAAAATGTAAAGAACATTAAAAACGGGGCTTGGAATCACTTACTATGGAGCTTGGAAGCTTGAAACAAACCCTAGCTATGGTGAACACTTGAAAATTTGGCCTAATGAAGAAGATGAGCATATTTTTCCATCTTTTTTCCCTTTTTAATTTCTTTTTATTACCAAATGACTAAATTACCCTTCATTAAAAACTTTGGTTCTTTCTTCCTATATATGTCTATTTTTGTCCATGAAAATATAATGGTCTAATTACCATTTAAGGACTCCTACTTCAAACCCCTATTTCAATCAAGTACTCTATAAATTAGAACCCCTATTTAGCAACTTTTGCAAACAAGTCCTAATAGGCAATTTAAGCATGAAATCAATAAAATTTCTTATCAATACTTTAACACATGTATTCAATCACTTGGTAAATCATAATAATTAATCGTAATAAAATTTTATAGCTCAGATTCGTGGTTTCGCAACCACTATTCCGTTTAGGCCCTATTTCAAGATGTTACATTTCTCCCTTTAGGGATTTTCGCCCCAAAATCTTACTCAGAAGAGATTTGGTACTTGTTTTGCATAGTCTCTTGGGCTCCCATATAGCCTTGTCTATCCCATGCCTATTCCATAATACTTTCACGAGTGCAATACTTTTGTTCTTTAATTGCTTAACCTTCTGAGCTAGAATTTTTACCGATTCCTCACAGTAAGTCATATCTGGTTGAAACTCAACCTCTGTTTGCAAAATCACATGCGATGGATTTGAACGACAACAACGTAGCATATACACATGAAACACATTATGAATCTTCTCTAACTCGGTCGGCAAAACTAACCGATATGCCAATGGCCCAACTCTCTCGATCACCTCAAACGGTCCAATAAAATGGGGACTTAATTTGCCTTCCTTGCCAAATCTAAGAACTTTCTTCCAAGGGATACTTTCAAGAATACCCTATCACCAACTTGAAATTCAATTTCTTTTCTTTTCAAATCTGCATAGGATTTCTGTCTATCTGAAGTTGCTTTCAACCAATCTCTGATGACTTTTACTTTCTCTTCTGTTTCTTTGACTAGATCAACCCCATAAATTTGATTTTCCTTAAGCTCATTCAATACAAAGGTAAAAGCGGCATTTACGTCCATACAAAGCTCCATAAGGTGCCATCTTCAAACTCGATTGATAACTATTATTATAGGCAAACAAAGAACTGATATGTGCTTCCTGTAAGATCTTTCGAATAAGCTCATCGTTCTTTAGTACACATACCCTGTCTCTGAACATCAAACAACCGTCAGAACCGATCTGAAAATCAGACTCTACACCTGGCTCGCATTGAACTCTTTTGGCTTGCAACTCACCATCATCCTTCTGAGCTTCACAAATTTCTTCAAGAAACGTTGATTTAGCTCTCAACTTTGCTAAAATAGAACCATCATCTGATAAGGCCAAACTAGTATGTAAAGCTCTCAAGGGAAATAACGATTTTCTACTCAAAGCATTAGCAACAACGTTTGCCTTACTCGGGTGATAATCGATTGCTAGCTCATAATCTTTAGTCAACTCTAGCCATCTTCTTTGCCTCAAGTTTAGATCTTTCTGAGTCATCAAGTATTTCAAACTTTTGTGGTCAGTGAATATTCGACACTTCTCACCATACAAGTGATGTCTCTAAATTTTTAATGCAAATACAATAGCAGCTAGCTCTAAATCACGTGTCGGATAATTTTTCTCATGTGATTTTAACTGTCTAGAAGCATAAGCAATTACCCTTCCTTCCTGCATAAGTACACAACCTAGTCCATTTAAGGATGCATCACTATAAATCACAAACTCTTTACCTAGTTCTGGTTGTACTAAAATAGGAGCTTTAATCAACAATGCCTTTAACTTGTCGAAACTCTACTGACTCTTCTCAGTCCATTCAAACTTGACATCTTTCTATAGCAATCTTGTCAATGGAGTAGCTATCATGGAAAATCCCTCTACAAATCGTCTATAATAACCGGCAAGACCAAGAAAACTTCTAACTTCTGAAACATTCTTGGGAGGCTTCCAATCAACAATGGCTGAAATCTTGCTCGGATCAACTTTAATACCTTCACCTGAGACAATATGTCCAAGAAACTAAACTTTCCGTAACCAGAACTCACTTTTGCTAAACTTGGCATAAAGCTGATTATCTCTTAAAATCTGTAAAACTATTCTCAAATGCTCTGTATGCTCAGTCTCATCATGAGAATAAATCAAGATGTCATCAATGAACACAACTACAAACTTGTCCAAGTAAGGTCTAAAAATTCGGTTCATTAAATCCATGAAAATGGCAGGAGCATTGGTTAAGCCAAATGGCATCACAAGAAATTCATAGTGACCATACCTAGTTCGAAAAATAGTTTTTGGAACATTTGACACTTTAACTCACAACTGATAGTATCCGGATCTCAAATCTATCTTAGAGAACATAGTGGCTCCTTTCAATTGATCAAACAAATCATCTATTCTAGGCAATGGATATTTGATCTTGATGGTTACCTTGTTAAACTGCCGATAGTCTATGCACAATCTTATGGAACCGTCCTTCTTTTTCATAAATAACAGTGGTGCTCCCCATGGTGAATAACTAGGTCTTACAAAGCCTTTATCAGTTAATTCCTATAACTGAGCTTTCAATTATTTCAATTCTATTAAAGCCATTCTATAAGGAGTAACAAAAATAGGCGTGGTGCCTGGAATCAATTCAATACCAAACTCAACTTCTCTGATAGGAGGTAAACCTGGTAGTTCTTCCGAAAACACATCAGGAAACTCATTTACCATAGGCACTGATTCAATTTTCAACTCTGGATCTTTAGCATTCAACACAAAAGCAAGATAAGCTTTACATCCTTTCCTTAAGCATTTCTGAGCAGACATAACATAAATCATGGAAATTGAACTACTTGATTCATCTGAATTAACCCGAAGGATCTCTCCATTTTCACATTTCAACTCAATGAATTTCTTTCCACAATTCACTATCACATCATGTACAGTTAACCAATCCATACCAAGAATCACATTAAACTCGTCAAATGGCAATAGCATGAGATCAGCCGGAAAACAGTAACCTCTAATCATCAAAGGGAAATTTTTACATACTTTGTTTATAACACATGCTGACCTAATGGATTCGATACTGTAATCACAAATTTCATAAACTCTATGGGCATGTTCATACTAGGCATTAATTTCATGCAAACATAGGAATGGGTTGAACATGGATCAATCAAAGCAATAAAATTAACATCATGAAGAGAAAATGTACCCGTAATTACGTCGGGGGAAGATGCCTCTTCACGAGCACGGATAGCATAAGTCCTTGCGGGTGCTCTAACATCTGATCTCATTGCTATGTCTCTAAATGTACCTCTACCCGCCTTACTCCGGATTTCTCTCGAGATCCGCCTCTAACAGGGGCATTGCCTGATCTTGCACTCGGTATTTCTTCTCTTTTAACCATTTTGGGACACTCCCGAATGAAATGATCCGGCGCACCACATCAGAAACAACCAGTCTCAGTTGCTCGACATTGACCTAGATGACGTCGACCACATTGAGGACACTCTGATCTATCAGGTTGAATACTACCAACACTCCCAATCGAAGTGGTTTGAGCTTTTGAATTCATAAATCTTCCACCTCTATTTCGGCTAGAAAACCCAGCTAAAAAATTAGATCTCGTAGAGAACTCTCTAGGCCTCTTGGATGTAGACTGAAATGACTTGCTCATCTGTCTTTTCTTTGTGTCTTGCATCTCAATTTCAGCTTTACCCTTTCTTTTTAATAACTGTTCTGCCTTACAGGCTCGTTCAACTAAAACAACAAACTCTTTTATCTCTAATACACCAACTGACAGTCGGATATCATCATTGAGTCCATCCTCAAATATTTTGCACATGATAGCCTCTGTAGACACACACTCTCGAGCATAATTTTTGAATCAGACAAATTCATGTTCATAGTCAGTCATAGTCATCTTACCCTGTTTTAACTCAAGGAACTCTTTTCTTTTCTGGTCAATAAACCTCTGACTTATGTATTTCTTACAGAACTCCTCTTGAAAGAAATCCCAGGTAACTCTTTCTTTCAGTACTACTGACACAAGTGTCTTCCACCACTGGTAGGTCGAATCTCTAAGAAGTGACACCACACACTTAATACATTCTTCCGTTGTGCAGGATAACTCATCAAAGACTCTGATAGTGTTCACAAGCCAAAATTCAGCTTTCTCTGCATCATCATCTTTGGTAGCCCAAAACTCTTTGGCCCCTTGTTTTCTGATCTTATCAACGGGTGGTTTCTCTCTTCTGGCTATATCTGCAACTGGGGAAGCTACATGAGTGGTCTGACGATCGTGAAGGGGTGGAGGTCTAACAGTCGAGTCCGTACGAATGAACTCAGCAAACCATTCATTTATAGCTTGGAAGAAGGCTTCTCGAGCCCCTCCTCCCTGACCAACTGTAATGGGCCTTTCACTACTATCTGGTGGCACCATCCCTTTTGCGAGAGCGAGAGCGGGCGCATTACTCTCTACATCATCTGCACCAGCTCGTTCGGGATCCATAACTATAAAAGAAAAATATTTTAAAATCTTTAGGAGTCGTCACACTATCAAAATATAAGTATGGCATGTATAGTTCGACTCTCACTCATACTGAATATTCTGAGAATCAACTAAACTCTCACTCTGATACCAATAAATGTAACACCCCTTACCCAAGACCGTTGCCAGAGTCGAGCACGAGGCATTACTAGACTTAACTTACAAGATCAGGGCATAAAAATTGAAACTGTCCATCTACGTCATTTTCACTAAATTAACTATAACTCGAGTTGCGAAACTTGAAATATAGATCCGTAATTTTTCCTAAAAACTAGACTCATATATCTTCTTACTATAATGTTTTCAGAATTTTTGGTGTGGCCAATTAGTACAGTTTATTAGTTAAAGTCTCCCCTGTTACACATTTTGACAGTTCTGCCCTCTCTTCACTAAAAATCAATTATCTCATAATATAAAATTCTTTTTCCTATACTGTTTTTTTATATAAAAATAGACTCAATAAGATTTAATTCTATATCTCATGCATAACCTAATTCCATTTATACTATTTTTGGTGATTTTTCAAAATCACGTCACTGCTGCTGTCCAAATTGTTCCCCTGCATATAATTACATAATTTCTTAAAATAACTATCAACTAGGCATTACATAACATCCAAAACATGTTCTTAATTAACCATTTTAATAGCTAATCATTACCAAACATTTACAAGCCAATATTAAGCCATATCATAAGGTCATACACACAAAATGGCTAAGTCTCTATACATGCCATAACTTAAAACATTCGAGTCACAAAATACCAATATAATCCTTTGATAGTGTGTAACGATCTCCGACGTCCTTACGATCCCCGAGTTGTCTTGTAAAACTATGAAAAGAAAGAAAGGAATGGGAGTAAGCGTTAAGCTTAGTAAGTTTGCATGTAAATAAATAACAACATTCTTAATGCATTATCATATTCTTTTCTTACCAAAATTATTTAAGCCTTTAACTTAATATACTTAAGTCTTAAATTCTTACCTGTACCTTTTTAGCTTGAACTTGTCTTACCTTTCTTTTGGTATACTCTTTAAATTTTCCCGTTGAACCACTTGGAATACTAAGGATATGCGGATACCTTTCCTTGTGAAACTTAACCATTGCCATGTCTTGACATGGTCTTACGTGGTATCCTTGCCTTATGAACTCACCAATGCCATGCCTTGGCATGGTCTTACATGGGACCTTTGCCTTATAAATTCACCAATGCCATGCCTTGGCATGGTCTTACATGGTACCTTTGCCTTATAGTAACTTATCAATGCCATGCCTTGGCATGGTCTTACATGATTTCCTTAAACCCTAATGTCATGACATTTGTATCCTACACATTCCTAAGGTTCAACCGGACATTCTGAGATTGCTTCTTCGTCAATTCATGCTTGAGTCTTTAAATGATAAATTTACAGAATAAATATGTAAATTCTGGAATTTAATAGTATCAAATGTAAAATAATAGAATATTGCATTTATTTACATAAACTTCCTCAAAACAAAATACGATAAACTATATCGATTTAGTCTACTATCTTTTTCTTTCCCCGATCTAAATCTGGATTTTGTTCTTCTTGATCTATAATAGCAAAATTAGCTTATTTAATACTCACATTTATCAAAACAGTCCTTAAGTCTAACTTTGGCAAAATTACAATTTTTCCCCTAAACTTTTACATATTTACACATTTTCCCCAAAGCTCGGAAATCATACTTTATCCCTTATTCTTATGTTTTATGACATGCTGATCATTTTTCCCTCCAATGACAACATCAAATTCTCACTCTAACATGTACTTATGAACATTAGGTATTTTTATTAATTAAGTCGTTTTACTCGTTTTCACTTAAAAACACTTAGCAAAAGTTGTTTAACATAATTTCAGACTTCATATTCTATCATAAAACATCAAAATAAACACATTTCACCTATGGGTATTTTTCCAAATATGAACCCTAGCATGAATTATTGATAGAATAAGCTAAACTGAGCTACCCGGGCTTCAAAAATGTAAAAAACATTAAAAACGGGGCTTGGGATCACTTACTATGGAGCTTGGAAGCTTGAAAAAAACCCTAGCTATGGTGAACATTTGAAAATTCAGCCTAATGAAGAAGATGAGCATATTTTGCATGTAACATCCTGATAATTAGGGGCTATGCATTTTACTTAATTGAATGATGTTGCATGCTTAATTATTATTAAGTGTATTTTTGGAAGTTAATTGAGCTTCATTAATTAAGTGCATGCTTAGTAAAACTTTTAATTCCTATTAATTAGAGAGAGAGCTAAGCAAGTTAGGCCTTAAGAATTAATGATAAGAAGTTTTAGCATGAATTAAGTAATTGGCAAGGTGGTTAAGATGCATGGATGTGTGCTTGAAGAGTGAGGTTCAATCTCTAGCTAGCATAAGGGAGGATTTTGTTTTTTTTGTTTTCTTCCTATAAGTGTCGGCCAAGAATATTCTAAAGTGGATGAGCATTCATTCATTTTGGCTATTTGACCATGTGAAAAGGAAGCTAGGAACTTATGGTATGGAATCATAAGTTGATGATAAGATGAGGGGGGACAAAAGGCATGATATGGGGCAAGGCTTTGGGAGTTTGTTCATGGTCATTTGACCATGAACCTAGACGGCATGAAGGGCTAAAGGGAGTGGTTTATTGTTGATAGCAAATCAAGAGTTGATGGGGAAGAAACAAGGAGGAAAAAGGGGATAATGTTGGCATTGATTTGGCCGAATTTTTGCTTTGCCATTAGGGGGGAAAAGTTGGCCAAAAGTCTTGCATTTTTTTTTGTTTGTCCATCTTTTCTCATTTCTCCAATAGTTTCTCTCCTAGCCGAATTTGTCATTGAGTTTAGGTAAAAACTTTCTTTTTGTTTTGGCTTTCTTCTTTTTGACCAATTTTCTCCAAAAACTCCCACTTTGGCCGAATGTACCTTAGGCACTTTGGTACACTTTTGCTTTTGATTTAGCCCTCAATTGTGTTTGAACCAAATACAATTTTCTTTCTCCATCTTTCTTTTGAAACCGAAACTACAAAGTTCAAAGAGCCAATTTCTTCATTTCTTCCTCCTTGGCCGAATGTGCAAAGACTCCTAAACACATTTCTTTTCATTTGAGAAATCACCATCATCATCTTCTTCTCCTTTTTCTCTTTTCTTCCTTCTCTTTTTCCTTCTCTTTTCATTCTCTTTCTTATTTTTTTTAAAAACCGAAACCATCATATTGAAACCACCATTTCTCTTCTCTTTTTGTTAAGGCCGAATCATCATATTCTTTTCTTCTTATTCAAAGCTGAACCTTGAAGAACTCAAAGCCGAATCTTTTGAAAAGATTTTTCAAAGATCTTTGTTAAAGACAACCTTTAAGTGACCATTCGAAATCATCAAGGGACGATTTAAGATCAACAAGATAGGTAAGAAAAGAGCCGTACGAAGTGTTTGGAAGAGAGGAGGTATTCCTTTACCATCGAACTACAAACGAAGAGCCGTATCGGGAGTAAGAGACTTTCCACCGGGTTGTGGACCCTCTACTAATGAGGATCGATTATTTGAAGTAGTACGTACAACCGAACCACTTTACGTTGGTGGAATATCAGCGGGTTTTGATCCATCTAGTGGAGAAAAACCACGAATAATTGTCGTTCGAGAATTCGAGGGTGTTGACGAGCGAGAGAGCATTGTTCTCACTGTCACTAGGTGTGTAACCTTACATTAAAATTTCCATAGATCTCTATTTTAAAAAGTGATTTTTATGACAATATGTTTGTTTGTGGATACCAATCATTGGTATACAAAATTGAATATGTTTACCCCAATATTCCGTTTATTTTTGCCATATGCATAAATATGAAATGAAGTATGATTATATTATGTTTTGTGGGGTAAATAGCATGAAAATCTGATTTGATATGTATGTGCATGGGCATATGGGTATTGTTGATAAAGGAGGAAGTATTCTGGTGGTTTTACCACATTTCCGGTGACTTCGATCACATATTTGACTCCGGTGACTTCGGTCACATATTTGACTCGGTCACTTGGTCACATATTTGAACTCCGGTGACTTGGTCACATATGTGAATCTGTGACTTCGGTCCGTGATTTGAAATTTGGACTTGATCGGTGACTTGGTCACATCTGTTTTGGTGGCTTTGCCACAATATTATAAGGCGATGTGCATGTTGATCGCAAAGAATCGCCTTCGATGGTGTGTAGCGGATGGAGGGTCGATTTAGTAATCCCCACTTGTGTTGGTTGGTACGGTGGTGTGTAGCGGATGGATATTTAGGTGGGCCGGGCTTGCATTTCATTTCATATACATAACCATGTAATATTGAATGTTTATTATTTGATCTGCTATGAAATGGGCCTTTGGGCTAAACATGAGCTAAATGGGCCTTTGGGCTAAACATGAGCTAAATGGGCCTTTGGGCTAAATATGAGTTAAATGGGCCTATGGCCATATGTGAAATTTTTGGACTTTAAAGCATATGATAAAATGGACTTTTTAATGTATGTGTTATACATTGAGTTTATGACTCACCCTTTTGTGGGATAAACTTTTGGATAATTCATAGTGCGATGGATCGAATTGACAAGGATTTCAAGTGGCGATTGCTCGATCAAGTATTGTGGAGATTTCCCAACTTAAACTTATTAATTTAAATTTTATTACTTAGACTTTATTTTGGGTTTGCTATTTTTGTAATAAGGCCACTATAAACTACTTTTAGATTTTTGTATTTGGATTTATTTTAAATTACGCCATGAACAATTATCAATTAAATAACTAAATGGTTTTTGATAAATAATTTAAAAGGTTTTTGTCAAGAATATATATGAATATGTTTTAAGAAAATACAAATCTATTTTTCAACTAAGCCCAACTCGATCTTTAAGTTAATCCGTTTTACTTAAAATCATCAAGTTTTCTTGAACAAAATGATATTCCGCTAAAGTTTTACTCGAGGAACATACCAAATCCGATTAGGCTTTTTGGGTAGGGTTTGGGGTGTTTCAACTTTGTATCGAGCCAGCTTTTAAACTCTCGGCCTTGGGTTTTGAAGCCCACAACGTTTTCAAAAGTTGGCCCAAATGATTTTTTGAAAGTTTTCTTAAGTTAAATGATTTTATAAGAGCATGGCACTTTCGAGTTCTCGGCCCGCATCCATCGGTATGTATTTTATCGATATGTGATATGTATGATAGTTTAAACTTAAACTATACTTTAGAGACATGGACCTTAGGTGTATGTGTGCTACTACGGAAAAACTACTGAATATCTGTTTCATAAAACTTTCCTTTAATAAGAAGTGAAAAGACTCAATACATAAGACTTTTTGTAAAAACAAATAAGATACGTAGTAGACATGAGTTCTAGGGGCGTGGTCGTCGTGGACATGGAAGAGGAAGGATGATGCTTTGAACCGCCTGATCTGGTCAAGGTTACGAGAATGAAGCTCTGCCACCGGCTGTTGGGGTGGACTTTCAAGAACAAAATGAAGGAGGTGACGCAGTATCACAAGCTGTCTGTGAGTTTTAGAACGAGTAGCGGAAGCTAGTTCTGGAAATGGGTCTCGAAAGTCTGTAGCTGAGAGACTTAGTTCGAATGGAGCTGAGGTTTTCAGAGGAGTATCTGGAGTAGCTCCTAATGTAGCTGAATATTGGTTGGAGGCGATCGAGAGAATCATGGACGATATAGATCGCTTGATGAAGAGAAATTGAAAGGTGCTATTTCACTTCTCGTGATGAAGCCTATCGGTGGTGGTTCACTATCAAGGAGAGTACCCCGTGGATCGTGCGGATTGGGGTATTTTAAGATTAAATTCGAAGGAAAATATGTTGGAGCTAGCTACATCGACTCCCAGAGGAAGACATTTCTGAATTTGGTCCAAGGAAACAAGTCGATAGCTAAATATGAAGCAGAATTCTTGCGACTTAGCCGTTATGCCAGAGGGATAGTGGCTATGGAATATGAACGGTGTATCAGATTTGAAGATGGACTTAGAGATGAGCTAAGAGTGATGATTGCTCCACACCGTGAAAGAGATTTTGCAATCTTAGTGGAAAGGGCAAGAATTGCGAAGAGGCTAAACGGACTGAGAGATAGAACCGGGACAGAGGCCAGAGCAAGAATAAGAGAAGTTTTGGGTCCTCAGGGTCATTCGGGAATTTTCAAAAGAAATCAAGAAGTGATGGTCCGCGAAATCAACAGACTACTACGGGTGGACAAAATCATACTTGCTCTCAATGTGGGAAAATGCACTCGGGAGAATGCTGGAAAAAGACCGGCGGATGTTTCAAGTGCGGTTCAAAGGATCATATGATCAAAGATTGTCCGATGAACTTGGAGAAGAACCGTCCGACAAAGTCGAGGTGCTAATCGGTGACGATGTGGGCAAAGAAGCAGATAAGAGGTCGTGGCCTAAATGGAAGGGCAATGGTTTTGGTAGAGGACGCGAAACTTGAGCAGGCGCAGGTAGCTCGGCGAGACAACCAGTTTGGTGTATGCGGTTTATCGCAGAGAAAACGATGGCCTTTTGATGTTATCACGATACGCTTCGATTTACAGGTTGCCCTTTATTGCTTTAATAGATATAGGGTCAACTCATTCCTATATCGCTAGTGAAGTATCTGGGACTTTGCATGTGACTTCTGAAACTGTACCTAGGAAGATGACTGTACTTAGTCCTTTAGGATGAGCATTAGTTGTAGACAAACTTTTTAAGGAAGTGCCTTTAGAAGTTCAAGGGATACAGTTTCCTAGCTGATCTAATGGAGTTGCCATTCGGAGAATTCGACCTAATCTTAGGCATGGATTGGCTTGTGAAGTACCGTGCAAATGTGGATTGTCTTTAAGAGAATGTCTTTAAGAACTTTTGATGACAAGGAAGTTGTAGTGATGGGTGAAAGACGGAACTACTTATCTAATGTAGTATCCCCTCTTAAGGTAGAAAAGATGGTTAGAAAGGGATGTGAAGTCTTCCTGATGTTAGTGAATGCTTTGGAGGCTAAGGAAGCAACTGCTAATGAAGTCGGGGCGTGAATGAATTTGTAGATGTTTTTGGAAGAACTTCGTGTTTGCCTCCGGATCGTGAGGTAGAATTCTAATTGATTTATTGCCTAGAACGGCGCCGCTTTCTATTGCTCCATATAGAATGGCATCGAAGGAATTGGTTGAGCTTAAGGCTCAGATTCAGGAGTTGCTTGATCATGGATTCATCTGACCTAGTGTGTCTCCATGGGGAGCACCAGTCCTATTCGTGAAGAAGAAGGACGGATGGATGAGGATGTGTATAGATTACCGACAGTTAAATAAGCTGACCATCAAGAACAAGTATCCTTTACCGAGGATCGACGACTTGTTCGATCAGCTTAAGGGAGCTGCGGTATTCTCAAAGATTGATCTAAGGTCGGGGTATCATCAGCTTAAAGTGAAGGAAGCGGATATCCATAAGACGGCTTTCCAAACTAGATATGGGCATTATGAATTTCTGGTAATGCCATTCGGATTGACGAATGCCCCAGCTGCGTTCATGGATATGATGAACCGAATTTTCCAGCCCTACTTGGATCAATTCGTTGTGGTATTCATAGACGACATCCTGGTGTATTCTAAGTCCGAAATGGAACATGACGAGCATCTCCGAATTGTGTTGCGAGTTTTAAGGGAAAAGAAGCTGTATGCCAAATTCAGCAAGTGTGAATTTTGGCTGAAAGAGGTTGCATTTTTAGGCCATGTGGTGTCTGCAGAAGGGATAAGGGTAGATCCTCGGAAGATTGAGGTTTGTGCTAGATTGAAACCACCTAAGACCGTGAATCGAGGTTCGCGAGCTTGGGTTTAGCCGGATACTACGAAGATTCGTTGAAGGATTTTCATCGATAGTCGCACCTTTAACGAAATTGTTGAGAAAGGAAGTACCTTTCGTGTGGGCCGATAAGCGACAAGAAAGTTTTGATAAGCTCAATAAAGTTTTGATGAAGCTCGATTTTGATCCAACTTTGAGGCGTGAAAGGATTTAAGTCGTGTATTGTGGCGCTTCTCACGGGATTAGGATGTGTTACGATGCAAAGGCGGAAAGGTAGTTGCGTATGCGTCTCGGCGATTGAGACCGCACGAGGTTAATTACCGATGCATGACTTGGAGTTGCCAAATTTGTAGTCTTTGCTCTTAAGGTTTGGAGACATTACTTATACGGGAGAAGTCGGTGATATATATGGACCACAAAAGTCGAAATATCTACCGACTCGTAAAGAACTAAATTTGAGGCGTGAAGGTGGATAGAGTTGTTGAAAGACTATGACTATTCTATCGAGTACCACCCGCAAGGCGAACGTGGTGGCGACGCTCTAAGTCGGAAAGTGGTGTCGATTTGAGGCGATGTTTGCACATCTTAGTCTTTTCGATGACTAAGCTTGTTGGCGTAACTTGAGTTAAGCAGACATGGTTAAGTCAAGTGAAAGAGAGGCGCTTAGTAGATGATGATCCGAGTGAAAAGCTTGACAAAAGAGTGGGAAATTGGAAGATTTTGGTATTAACAATGGCGGGGTATTGTGCTTCAAAGGTAAAGTATGTATGCCAAAGGATCGGAGTTGAGGCAAAGATACTTGAGAATCGCATGGTAGCCCCTATGCTATGCATCCCGGAGGAAGTAAATTATACCGAGATTTGCGAGATCAATTTTGGTGGCCTTGGACTTAAGAGGAAGTTCTGAGTTTGTAGGGAAGTGCTTGACGTGTCGACAAGTCAAGGTGAACATCAAGTACCATCGGATTGCTTCAACCGATAAAAATTCGATGGAAGTGGAGAGAATCACCATAGACTTTGTTAGTGGGCTTCCTCTTCGCCTACTAAGAAAGACTCAGTATGGGTGATAGTGGATCGATTGATGAAATCGCACATTTTATCCTGCCGGGTTGATTACTCTTTGCGAAATTGGCAAAGTTATATATGGTTTGAGATTGTGAGATTGCATGGAGTGCCGTTGTCAATAATTTCGGACAGAGATCCGAGATTTACGTCGTGATTTTGGAAAGCATTGCATCAGGCTTTGGGCACCAGATTGGACTTTAGTACGGCATTTCATCCTCAATCGGACAGTCAGTCTGAAAGAGTAATCCAAATCTTAGAAGATATGTTAAGAGGATGTGTGATAGATTTCAAGGGAAGTTGGGAAGAATTCTTACCGTTGGCAGAATTTGCGTACAATAATAGTTTCCAATCCAGTATACGGATGGCACAGTATGAAGCACTATATGGACGGAAGTGTCGCACTCCTACGTGTTGGACAGAATTAGGGGAACGTCAGATTTTGGGTCCAGAGATAGTGGCTGAATCCGAAGAAAAGGTTAAGATAATCCGGCTCGGTTAAAGGAAGCATCTAATGACAAAAATCGTCACGCAGATCTAAAGCGGAAAGAAATAGAGTATGCGATGGGAGACCAAGTTTTCCTAAAGGTTTCACCTTGGAAAAAGTGATGAGATTTGGACGCAAAGGAAACTAAGCCCTGTGTTCATTGGACCTTATCGGATTGTGAAGCGGGTGGATCTGTGGCATATCGATTAGATTTGCCTTGAATTGAAGCAAATGCATGATGTGTTCTATGTTTCAATGTTACGCTACATCTACCTACGATCCATCTCATGTAGTGCCGCTTGAGGAGGTGGAATTAAGATCGACTTGTCATATGAAGAGGAGCCAATTCAAATTCGAGCGAGATATAAAGGTTTTACGGAGAAAGTCGGTTCCTCTCGTCAAGGTATTATGGCGTAATCATGGATCAAAGAAGCTTCATGGGAACAGGAGGAAGCGATGCGACAACAATACCCTCACTTATTCGGCCGGGTAATTTCGAGGACGAAATTATTTTAAGGGGTAGAATCGTAACATCCACGATAATTAGGGGCTATGCATTTTACTTAATTGAATGATGTTGCATGCTTAATTATTATTAAGTGTATTTTTGGAAGTTAATTGAGCTTCATTAATTAAGTGCATGCTTAGTAAAACTTTTAATTCCTATTAATTAGAGAGAGCTAAGCAAGTTAGGCCTTAAGAATTAATGATAAGAAGTTTTAGCATGAATTAAGTAATTGGCAAGGTGGTTAAGATGCATAGATGTGTGCTTGAGGAGTGAGGTTCGAATCTCTAGCTAGCATAAGGGAGGATTTTGTTTTTTTTTTGTTTTCTTCCTATAAGTGTCGGCCAAGAATGTTCTAGAGTGGATGAGCATTCATTCATTTTGGCTATTTGACCATGTGAAAAGGAAGCTAGGAACTTATGGTATGGAATCATAAGTTGATGATAAGATGAGGGGGACAAAAGGCGTGATATGGGGCAAGGTTTTGGGAGTTTGTTCATGGTCATTTGACCATGAACCTAGACAACATGAAGGGCTAAAGGGAGTGGTTTATTGTTGATAGCAAATCAAGAGTTGATGGGGAAGAAACAAGGAGGAAAAAGGGATAATGTTGGCATTGATTTGGTAGAATTTTGCTTTGCCATTAGGGAAAAGTTGGCCAAAAATCTTGCATTTTTTTTTGTTTGTCCATCTTTTCTCATTTCTCCAATAGTTTCTCTCTAGCCAGAATTTGTCATTGAGTTTAGGTAAAACTTTCTTTTTGTTTTGGCTTTCTTCTTTTGACCAATTTTCTCCAAAAACTCCCACTTTGGCCGAATGTACCTTAGGCACTTTGGTACACTTTTGCTTTTGATTTAGCCCTCAATTGTGTTTGAACCAAATACAATTTTCTTTCTCCCATCTTTCTTTTGGAAACCGAAACTACAAAGTTCAAAGAGCCAATTTCTTCATTTCTTCCTCCTTGGCCGAATGTGCAAAGACTCCTAAACACATTTCTTTTCATTTGAGAAAGCACCATCATCATCTTCTTCTCCTTTTTCTCTTTTCTTCCTTCTCTTTTTCCTTCTCTTTTCAGTCTCTTTCTTATTTTTTTTCAAAACCGAAACCATCATATTGAAACCACCATTTCTCTTCTCTTTTTGTTAAGGCCGAATCATCATATTCTTTTCTTCTTATTCAAAGCCGAACCTTGAAGAACTCAAAGCCGAATCTTTTGAAAAGATTTTTCAAAGATCTTTGTTGAAGACAACCTTTAAGTGACCATTCGAAATCATCAAGGGACGATTTAAGATCAACAAGATAGGTAAGAAAAGAGCCGTACGGAGTGTTTGGAAGAGAGGAGGTATTCTTTTACCATCGAACTACCAAGGAAGAGCCGTATCGAGAGTAAGAGACTTTCCACCGGGTTGTGGACCCTCTGCTAACGAGGATCGATTATTTGAAGTAGTATGTACAACCGAACCACTTTACGTTGGTGGAATATCAGCGGGTTTTGATCCATCTAGTGGAGAAAAACCACGAATAACTGTCGTTCGAGAATCCGAGGGTGTTGACGAGCGAGAGAGCATTGTTCTCACTATCACTAGGTGTGCAACCTTACATTAAAATTTCCATAGATCTCTATTTTAAAAAGTGATTTTTATGACAATATGTTTGTTTGTGGATACCAATCATTGGTATACAAAATTCGAGTATGTTTACCCCAATATTAGTTTATTTTTGCCATATGCATAAATATGAAATGAAGTATGATTATATTATGTTTTGTGGGGTAAATAGCATGAAAATCTGATTTGATATGTATGTGCATTGGCATATGGGTATTGTTGATAAAGGAGGAAGTATTACGGTGGTTTTACCACATTTACGGTGACTTCGGTCACATATTTGACTCGGTGACTTGGTCACATATTTGACTCAGGTCACTTGGTCACATATTTGAACTCCGGTGACTTGGTCACATATGTGAATCTGGTGACTTGGTCACGTATTTGAAATTTGGACTTGATCGGGTGACTTGGTCACATCTGCTTTGGTGGCTTTGCCACAATATTTTAAGGCGATGTGCATGTTGACTATGACAATCGCCTTCGATGGTGTGTAGCGGATGGAGGTCGATTTAGTAATCCCACGGTGTGTTGGTTGGTACGGTGGTGTGTAGCGGATGGATATTTAGGTGGTAGGGCTTGCATTTCATTTCATATACATAACCATGTAATATTGAATGTTTATTATTTGATCTGCTATGAAATGGGCCTTTGGGCTAAACATGAGCTAAATGGGCCTTTGGGCTAAACATGAGCTAAATGGGCCTTTGGGCTAAATATGAGTTAAATGGGCCTATGGCCATATGTGAAATTTTGGACTTTAAAGCATATGATAAAATGGACTTTTTAATGTATGTGTTATACATTGAGTTTATGACTCACCCTTTTGTGGGATAAACTTTTGAGATAATTCATAGTGCGATGGATCGAATTGCAAGGATTTGAAGTGGCGATTACTCGTATCAAGTATTGTGGAGATTTCCCAACTTAAACTTATTAATTTAAATTTTATTACTTAGACTTTATTTTGGGTTTGCTATTTTTGTAATAAGGCCACTATAAACTACTTTTAGATTTTTGTGTTTGGATTTATTTTAAATTACGCCATGAACAATTATCAATTAAATAACTAAATGGTTTTCGATAAATAATTTAAAAGGTTTTTGTCAAGAATATATATAAATATGTTTTAAGGAAATACAAATCTATTTTTCAACTAAGCCCAACTCGATCTTTAAGTTAATCCGTTTTACTTAAAATCATCAAGTTTTCTTGAACAAAACGATATTCCGCTAAAGTTTTACTCAAGGAACATACCAAATCCGGTTAGGCTTTTTGGGCCGGGTTTGGGGTGTTTCATTGCCATCTTTTTCCCTTTTTAATTTCTTTTTATTACCAAATGACTAAATTACCCTTCATTAAAAACTTTGGTTCTTTCTACCTATATATGTCCATTTTTGTCCATGAAAATATAATGGTCTAATTACCATTTAAGGACTCCTACTTCAAACCCCCATTTCAATCAAGTACTCTGTAAATTAGAACCCCTATTTAGCAACTTTTGCAAACAAGTCCTAATAGGCAATTTAAGCATGAAATCAATAAAATTTCTTATCAATTCTTTAACACATGTATTTAATCACTCGGTAAATCATAATAATTAATCGTAATAAACTTTCATAGCTCAAATTCGTGGTTTCACAACCACTGTTCCATTTAGGCCCTATTTCGAGATGTTACAACATGCTTCCTTTAACCAATCTTGGATCAACTTTACTTTTCCTTCGGTTTCAGTAACTAACTCAGGCCCCAAAACTCGCCGCTCACTAAGTTCTGTCCAACAGGTAGGGGTGTGACACCTACGACCGTATAACGCTTCATACGGTGCCACCCAAATACTAGATTGGTAGCTATTGTTATATGCAAACTCTACTAACGGTAAGTAGTCCTCCCAACTGCCTTTGAAATCAATTACACAGCTCCTCAGCATGTCCTCTAGTATTTGAATCACCCTCTTCGACTGACCATCTATCTGAGGGTGAAATGCAGTACTGAAATCCAATCTTGTACCCAATGCTTCATGTAACTTCTTCCAAAATCGAGATGTGAATCTAGGATCTCTGTCAGATATGATAGAAGCCGGTACACCATGCAATTTTACAATCTCGGCCACATACAACTTAGCCAACTTCTGTAATGAATAATTTGTGCGGACCGGTATGAAATGGGCAGATTTAGTCAGTTGGTCTACAATAACCCATACCGAATCCTTTTTTGTAGGCATTAAGGGTAGCCCACTAACAAAATCCATGGTTACCCTCTCCCACTTCCAGAGTAGAATCTTAATGGGTTACAGTAATCTAGATGGCAGTTGATGCTCAGCCTTAACTTGCTGGCATGTTAGACACTTACTCACGAAATATGTAACCTCCTGCTTGAGCCCTAGCTACCAATATAGTTCACGCAGATCTCGGTTCAACTTGTTTCCACCAGGGTGCATGGCATAAGGACTGCAATGTGCCTCCCGTAGGATAGACTGCCTCAGATCAAAATCTTTCAGTACACAAACTCTCCCACGAAAACATAGTATTCCCTCACTATTCAGCCCAAACTAAGTTGTCTCCCCCTTCTCAACCAATCGAAAATGAGGGACCAACGATTCATCCTACAACTGCTTCTCCTTAATCTGATCAGTCCAGGTCAGTCACACTTGGAGTTCGGCCAACAAACTATCATCATCGAACAGGCTGAGACGAGCAAACACTGCTCTCAAATCAGATACAACCTTACGGCTTAGTGCATCGGCCACCACGTTAGCTTTACTAGGGTGGTACTCAATTGAGCAATCATAATCCTTAAGTAACTCTATCAATATTCGCTGCCTAAGGTTTAGCTTCTTTTGAGTAAGGAGGTACTTGAGGCTTTTATGGTCTGTGTAAATAATAGATCTCTCACCGTATAAGTAATGCCTCCAAATCTTCAGTGCGAATACCACCACAACTAACTCCAAGTTGTGAGTGAGGTAATTCACCTCATGAGGCTTAAGTTGATGAGACACATATGGAACCACCTTACCCTCTTGCATCAACACACAACCTAATCCAGTGTGCGACGCATTCCTGAAGACATTGAATTCCTTCCCAGATTCTGGTTGTATTAACACAGGGGCTTCAGTCAGAACTTTCTTTAGTTTCTCAAAACTCCCTTGCTGCTTTTTAGTCCAATTAAATGGTACCTCTTTACGCAGTAACTTAGTCAGAGGTGCAACAATCAATGAAAACCCCTCCATAAAACATCTGTAATACCCAGCCAGACCCAGAAAACTTCAAAACTCAGATACAGTCCTTGGTGGTTTCCAACTAACTACGGCTTCAATTTTTCGAGGATCATCCCTGATCCCCTTGGCAGACACCATGTGACCCAAAAGTGTCACTTCTTGCAACCAGAACTCACAATTGCTGAACTTAGTGTATAACTACTTTTCCCTCAGAATTTGCAAAATAATTCGAAGATATGCATCGTGATCCTCGTCGGTTCTTGAATAAACCAAGATGTCAACTATAAACTTCACTACAAATAGGTCCAAATAGGGCTGGAATACCCGGTTCATCATATCCATGAAAGCTAATGGTGCATTCGTCAACCCAAACGGCATTACTAGAAACTCGTAGTGACCATAACGAGTCTTGAATACAGTCTTATACACATCCGTCTCCTTAACCTTTAGCTGATGGTACCCAGATCGAAGATCTATCTTGGAAAAAACTGAAGCTCCTTGTAGCTGGTCGAACAGATTGTCTATCCTTGGTGAAGGGTACTTGTTCTTAATCGTCAGTTTGTTCAGTTAACGATAATCAATGCACATATGCATGGACCCATCTTTCTTCTTCACGAATAACATTAGTGCTCCCCATGGAGACACACTCGGCCAAATGAACCCTCGATCTAGCAGCTCTTGAATTTGAGCTTTTAACTCCACCAGCTCCTTCGGTGCCATCCTATAAGAGGCGATGGACACTAGAGCTATTCCAGGTAGGAGCTCAATACCAAATTCAACCTTACGATTGAAGGCAACCCCAGAAGCTCTTCAGGAAATACATCCGAAAACTCCTTAACAGTTTTGACATCTCCCACAGAAGGACCCTTAGAATCAGAGCTACTAACATAAGCGAGGAACACCTCACAACCCTTGAGAACCAGCTTCTCGACCCTTAACGCAGAAATTACATTAGACAAATAATCTCTTCGCTCCCCTATCATAGTCACCTCATCATCCTTAGTGGTTTTCAATACCATACGCTTAGCAGCGCAATCCAAACTAGCTCAGTGTTCAACAAGCCAATCCATGCCCAAAATGAGATCGAATTTGCCAAACGGCAGTTCCATCAAATCTGCCGAAAAGACAACCCCTTGAACCTCTAGGGGTACGTCTCAAAATAGCTTATTCACTCTAACCGACTGTCCCAGTAGACTTATCACCGTTATCTCACTATCAGTAATTTTGAACTGACAACCCAATGTCCCTGACACAGTGCATGCAACATATGAGTGTGTAGAGCCAATATGAATTAAAGCGGTGTATGGTACATTATAAATTAAAAACGTACCAATTATGACGTCAGGAGCGTCGCCATCCTCTCGACACTAGCAGCATAGACCAAAGCTGGCTGTCTTGCCTCAGTATTACCAGCACCTCTGCCCGATGCTCTACGATCTCGCCCCAAACCATTTCCTCCTCTGGTCTAGCCACAACCTCTCGGTGGCTGCTAACCACCTCTCCCCGGTTGCACATAGCCCTGACCTGTGGCTTGCATCTGAATAGGCCTCTGTTTACAGTTCTTGACCTAGTGATCCATGGACCCACATCTAAAACATGTCCCAGTTTATTTCCAGCACTCACCCTGGTGAACTCTCCCACAATCTGCGCAAGGCTGCGATTTAGCAGCTACAACAGGAGCCCAGCTCGGACTACCCATCAAATCTAGGCTTCTTCTTAGGCCAACCAAAAAAACATGAGGCCCAAAATCCTCTTATTTTTGCCCCTATCTTTTTCACGGTTCTGGCGCTCTGAGCGCTTTACATCCTCGACAATTTTTGCATTCTCCACAAGGGCAGTAAAGTCTCGTTCCCTCTATAGAGCTATCAGCACCCACAACTCATCTCGGAGGCCATCTTTGAAACACACACAGCTTTCATACTCAGTCGTGACTATGCCCCGAGCATACCGACTCAACCGTAAAAACTCTGCTTC
Organism: Gossypium rotundifolium; assembly: GCA_025506655.1. Taxonomy (NCBI): domain Eukaryota; kingdom Viridiplantae; phylum Streptophyta; class Magnoliopsida; order Malvales; family Malvaceae; genus Gossypium; species Gossypium rotundifolium. Next base: position 67,107,229 of record CP106731.1, on the reverse strand, counting down.
ATACTCTGCCACAGACCTATTCCCCTAGATCATGCTCAGAAATTCCTTCCTCCGGGCATCCACATAACTCACCCCTACATACTTTCCTTGAAAGGCCATCTTGAAAAATCCCACGTCAAACGATCGGCCTGTGTACCCTCTCTTACAGTGAGCCACTACTGATATGCCTCTTCTCACAGTAAGGACGCGGCTCCTTTTAATTTATGTTCCACAGTACAGTCGATGTCATCCATTATCTGCTTCGGTAGCCTCTAACCAATATTCTACCACATTCGGGGCTACACCAGAAATGCCTCTAAAGATTTTTGCTTCATTAGACCGAAGTTGCTCAGAAATTGACCCTCGGCCCACTGCCCCAGTACTTGCTCCAGTAACTCTTTCAAGAACACGTAGTATTGTTTGAGATAGAGCATCATCCCCAACTTCTCGGCCATGAGACTCGGTCTCAGTTCTTGGCTAGGCAGGTGCGTCCCTAGCAGGCATATGGCCTGACGTTGAAGATCCAGCCCTAGCACCTCCTCGGCCTCTATCGCGACCACGTGTACCCCTTCCGCGACCTCTTGTGCTCATATCGATATAACATAATTATCCATTTTAAGAGTCTTATGGATCAGTTAATAATTTCAGTAATTAACAATAGACATTTTATGATAACCAGTAATTAGGGTTGTTTTCGCAGATTGAGGCCTTACTATAGTTTTCAGTCTTCTATAGTCTCAGTTTACTCTAACTAAAGAGTTTCAGTACAATACTACTATCTATAGTAGTTTTCTCAGTATAACATTCAAATCTATAACAGTAAACAGTGTTAGAGAACTTATAGATTTGGCGCCGAAGACTCGGTGTGCCACATTTTCAGTAACAACCTTTCGATTTTCTTTCCAAAACCAAAATTCAGGCAATTTTAAGAAATTTTCAAAAAACCCATTCCACAGTCGAGTTTTACAACCTGGCTCTGATACCATTAAATGTAACACCCTAAACTCGGCCTAGACGTTACGACCAGATCTGACGTGTCACATCAAAGTGTTATTTAAAAATCGAGCTTGTCAATAAAAGTTCATTATCAAATTTTAAATCCCATTTTAACTATTGTTTTGAAAATGTTAATGTTGTAAAATCTTGTTGTCCAATTATAGGTCATATCAATTGTTATCAGCTTATCAATTTGGAATAAACTACGGAAGCCCTTTTTTGTGTTGTAAACATTAAGATTTGAAAACGTGATTTTCTAAAAGAAACAGTTATTGTTTTAAAAACATGTGTTTCCTAGTCTAGCAAGTTGAAATAAAGAGAAAACACCAAATAAAAGTTAAAACCTCAAATGGCCTTATTACATAATTATTAACCAAATATAAAAATAAAATAACTAAGTTTAAGATTAAAACATAACGAGCGTGTGGCCACCTCCGAGTCACTCGCAGCTCCAAATCATCTAAGGTTGGGGATTACCTGCATAGTTAAAGAAAAGGGTGAGTTACGAGAACTCAGTGTGTAATCCCCAATCATGCAGTAATAGTCTGGGCCTGAGCACTATTCAGTATCAGTTCAGTCTAGACTTTAGCCCTATACAGTAGCAGTGTGGGCCTAAGCCCAAATGATCATAGAACAGAATAGTAATGTAACGCAACCCAAATCCAACCAACACACTACCCGTACCAACCAACACACCATGTGAGGACTAAGTCAACCCACCCAGCCAACAAACCAATATCGCAGCATAGCTGCTAATAATAATGCAGCAAAGCTGCTAATGACAGTAAATGTTAGCCAAGCCACTGAAATCAGAATACGTGGCGAAGCCACTAGAACAGTAAAAACGTGGCAGCGCCACTAGTACAGTACTTTCTTCGAATCAAGAACCCAACCCCAATGCAGAATGTCGTGTCATAAATATTACGTGTATGCAATATGTCATGTTTATAAGCCGTCATATAGATAGCATACACACATCAACTAAACTACCATTAGGGGTATAATGGTCATTTCATCGGTTAGGGTTAAAATGGTAATTTTACCCTTTGAGGGTATTTCAGTAATTTTACCCTTCGAGGGTATTTTAGTAATTTTACCCTTTGAGTGTATTTCGGTAATTTTACCCTTCGATGATATTTCAATAATTTTACCCTCTGAAGGTATTTTAGTAATTTTACCCTTCAAGGGTATTTCGATAATTTTACCCTTCGAGGGTATTTGGGTAATTTTTCCCAAAGGCTTACCATCATCTCAAACGACTCGAATCACCTATATAGTCAAAATAGTGTAATTGGGTCTAAAGCCCCCTACTCGGTCCAAGTGGGCCCATATGCTCCTGTGGCCCATTCAGCCTAATTTTAGTCATGACTGTGCAAACTTCGCAGCCTCATCCCTTATCCACCACTTACCATGGATTTCGTCCCTGTGGGGCTCATGAACCTATTGGGCCCACATGGCCCATTTCAACCCAACGAGGCCCACGAGAATGTTCGTGGTGGCGTCTACGGTCTAACACCAACGATTGTGGCTCGATTTATCCCTACGAGTGTTCGTACACTCGTGGGCCCTCAGATGTAGAAAGTTTAGCTTTTCAGCTTTTACCAATTCACAATAGCATAAGGGTGTTAATACACCTTTATCCAGCGTTTTAACAGTACGGTATTGGGTGTACGATTACACACATGTTTGCGAGACTAGGTAAGATCCACGCTCTCCGAATCCTACAATCCACCAACATATTGTATCAGCTTACTCAAATCAGGCTAATGTATACACTCAATCCACCCCCGTTATTACCTTAAACCACAATTACTCACCTTGCTAAGACTAGAAAATACTAGCGCCCCCTGCTGATCAAGGGCGATTTCCCTCTCCTAACATGATTTGGTATAATAAAAATTGTTAGAAACAATCCAACATTCGGCCCCAGAGAGAAAGAAGGGAAAACCAAAGTTTGATCATAAAGTCATAAGAGGTCTAACTAATAATGAAATAATAAAGTAATTGTATTATTCCACCCCTACCAATACCAATGAACAACAAAATTTGTCAGTTGTCTGACAGGAAGGTTCAGCCCTAACCATGGAGAACAAAGGGATTTGAGATGAAGGAAGTATGTAGATTCGGCCTAAAAGATTCGGTCAACAAAAGAAGAACCAAGGTTTTAAGAGAGAATTTATTCGGCTATCTTGAAAAGAAAAGAGAAGAATAACAAGAGGGAAAAGAAGAAGTTGAGTTTGGCCAAAGAAGAAAACCAAGAGAAGAAGATGAAGAATCAAATTAGGCAAGGAGAAAGATGTGGAGAAGAAGGGTAAGTTTTAGTGATGAATTCGGCGATTGGCAATTGGTATTGTGTCTGACAAAAATAATATCAGTTGAAAGCAAAAAGAAAATAGGAAAAAGAAGGACCCGAATGGTCAAAAAGTTACATGATATGCCACGAAGAAGTAAATTTTGAAATGAAAAAATAAAGAAAAACCCCAAATTGTAGAGAGAGTTTTCAGTTTCTCTCCTCCCACCAAACTACCAAAAATGCTCCCAAAACACTCCCCTAGCCGAAATTCCCCCTTACTCAAGCTCTCCCAACCGGCCAAGACTCCCCTCACAATCCAATTCCCTCAAACTCTCCCTCAAATCCTCCTTGAATTACTCCTAGCCTCCCATTCAAAATTGTTGACCAAGTCTTCAACTTCCACTACATAGTTTGATTCAAACTCTACCTCTCGCACCCCCAACTCATAAAAAAAAAGTCTCCTATTTGCATGTCATGGGATTCGAGCCCCAACTCCCCTTGCCATCCTAGTGATGCCACCGCCATCAAGTCACAAGCTCTTTTTGTGAGATAACAACACACACATTTATATATAAGTCCTACTATTAACAGCCAATTCCACTTAAGAGCAAAAACTAAAAATTTTCCAAGGGCCCAAACTTGAACCTAAGCTTCTCCCACACCCCCATACACACCCAAATACATAACCATTGAAGCACACATGGAATTTAAGCCAAAACATGCAAAATTACAAACCCTACATTTTTGGGGCGTTACAATGGCAAAAAATATGCTTGTTGGAAACATATGCATTAGTAAATGGTTTGAATTGTGTATTTGGAATTTGTGATGACATTCTGAGATGTAATTATATAGGCAATATGATTTCATGATATAGATTAGTTGGTCTGAAAAGAGGTATATAACATTTGGCATGTACCTAACAGAGTTATGTAGTTGTTTATGTTATGCTTTGAATGAATTTAGCATTTTAAATGTTATGTGAATATCTATATAACTATAAGTTTGGTAATGATATTGGTATTGGTAATCTTTGTTGATTGTTTAGGTATGTATGTTATTATGCTTATGTGGTGATAAGGTAACATGTTTGAAATATGCTTAGTAAATGAATTGTATGTATATGATAGATTTGAATGAATTATGGTGAGGAATTGTGCATGCTTGAATGGCTGATATTGAGTCATGATTATAAGGTGTTATAAATAGTTAAATGGGGTATGTTATGTTAATTGTTTTAAGGTGCCTTTGAGGGCATACTAGATTGTTTTGAATATGGTATCATGTTTGAATTTGAATTGTTGTATTGAGGTGTCCATTGTGGCATATTGGTTGTATGTTTGTAACATATCGAATGAGTTTTTTGTAAGTTATATGTGTGCCTATATGTATATATGACCTAAGATATAGATTTGGGCATGAAATGAACTTCTAAATTTTTTTATTTTGACCATCTCGGTAAAAGTATCGATACTTTACCAAATAAACAGTGTTTTGAAAATGGTAGAATGCCAAAACCGTATTGATACCAATTATAATATTGATACCTACCATAAAAGTATCAATATTTGTTACTTTGCTATTGATACCTAGTTCCAATGTTTTAAAAATTTTCAAATTGGTCCTTAGTCATGCTTGAATCTGTTAAACTATGTTTGTATGCTCAATTTAGTCTCGGCTTTACTAATAACTTCTATTGTGCACGAATTTGGGTTAATTTGATGATTTTAATTGAATTCAATGTTATAATTTGTGTGTGAATATTACAGTGTTTGTTGTAGCATCTCATAACTCGGGTCTAGTAACCGGTCCAGGTGAGGGGTCTTATAGGAGTTGTATTTGGAAAAAATTCAATTGCAAATTCAACTTCTCAGTCAGGAGGTAATCTTGGCAGTTCTTTAGGAAACACATTTGGAAACTCACACACCATCAGAATATTGCTTATTTGACTTTCATTCGAGACTGAGTTTATAATATAGGATAAAATTTCTACACAACCTTTGTTCAAGAGTTTATTAGCTCGGACTGATGAAATAATTTGAGTTGAGCTACTTGATCTTGTTGGGAAATCTGTCCATATTATAGTAAACATGTAACTAATTTCTATTTATCTAAACGATGAATAAATAAATAAATTTAATTTCACATTTCACTATTATGTCTTTTGTATTTTTGTCTTTTATATTTTGCATGCATAGTGAAATTGTGACAAGCAAATATTAGCTCATTGATTGTCTAGAGTTCAAACTGAAGATAAGTGGCATTGTAAAGACGTTTACATTACGAGAAAGACGACTTACTTCAACATATAATCTAAATGAGTCCATAATCCGTAAAAGAATCAAAATGAGCATTTGATTCAATTACTGATACGGATTATTATGTCATCTACAATTCCAATTTGGGAGATAGCTAGTCTTGGATATCGAAGTAGTTGACTCCATAAGTGGAGACATAGATGTATTTATTGGTAGAATGATACATTAGACTTTACCCAAAATGAATTAATTCTGAATCTGTTTGTGAATTAATTCACTTGTGATATTCAAGGTGTGATTTACCTAAATCCTAAGTTAGTCACTGACCATGCATAAGCAACTCATGTGCTTTGATATAAGTGGAGGCTTATGCTCTAAAGATGATCAATCCCATAGTCGGTATGTTGGGTACATGACTTGTGTATGGCATGGCATTACTAGCAACAGTGGAATTCATAACTCAAGTAAAGAGTTAATGATATCCTCTCATTGGTATTGTGTAGATTGATAAATATGGAGTGTGGCCACAGGTTGCTTGTTCTCGAACGAGTAATTTATCGTAGTCATTTATTGAAAGTGATCATATTAATCATTAAGAAGACAAAATGCTGACAATAAGATAAAATAGGATTGTATTGAGTGAACAGATTTAACTCAAAGGAATCAAGGATATCATATGAGGGTAACACACACATAACGAGGTCATTGGACAAAGCAGTTGGATGAATTGCTTTCGTAAAGAGTATACAATAAGGAGTTTTCAATCATGGTACTTCTTGTGGACTGAATCTATGATTAAGTAATTGGGAATTATTGAAACGATGTTTATGGACATAATTACAATCACTAGAGCCTAATCGTATATATCTGATTGGTCCCTCCGCTAGCTCAACAAAAGCTCGACCAGAATGCATTTAAATCAGAAGAAAATTCTACATTTGAAATAATTTAATTGAGTCAAATTATTTGAATTGGAATTAAATTAGGTGGTCGTGAGAATTGTTCAACTAGAGAATTTGATTAAATAATTTTCTTGAAAAATTAATTTGGAAAATCTAAGTGATTTTAGGGAAAATTAATTTTGATCAAGTACAATTAAATTAATCAAATCAAATCAATTAAAATTTATATGATATTTTTGGAAATTAATTTCTAAGTCGGACAATTGGCTCAATGGGTAATTGAACTTGAAAATTAGACCTGAGATCGTAAACTGGGTTCGAGAGCCCAAAAACTGATCGAATCAAGCTCGATATGTGAAACCAGGCCAACGGTTCAACCCATGACTAGATCGGATCGGTCGGGTCATCATTGACCTAAACTAAACCTACTCGGGGTGCCGTAAAGGTGTGGCACTTGCATCACCGGACACTGCGGTGCTGATGGCTGGCGACAGTTGATCATCGGTGGTTGAGCAGTGGAAAAGTTACATTCCTACTGGAATTCTACCAGAGAATTTGATTTCATATTAATTATTTTAATAGTTTAATATTAAATTTAATTTAATACTTATCTTAATAGTATTTTATTTGTTTTGATATTAAAGTGATTATCTTAATATTAAATTTAATTTAATGTTTATGTTGTAATAGATAAACTTAATTTAATACATAAATATTAACCCTTTTCACAAATGAATTTAGTAAGTTTAAATTTTGTAAAGATGAATAAAAGGTTTATATAAAAGGAATGTTGTAAATATTCAAAACAAGTTATACTCATTTGAAAAAGTTGCATTTTTAAAAAATTTGTACGAATCCTCAAAATCATTTGAATTTTGATGTAAAAGATTTATAGATGGAGTTAATAATATTGATAATATATCCAAATGAATTCCTTCTTGATTAAAAGGAATTGCTATAGCTCCAACAAATAAAATAAACAAAAGCAATATAAGCATAGGAAATCGCATAGTATTATCTGATTCATGAGGATAAGAAAAAGCCTTCTTGTAGCCAAAATTCGTAATAGTAATAAGAGCTTTTTTTTTTACACCAATTGTATATGGCTTCTTGTTGCCATTCATTGTTAATGTTAATAAAGGAAATAAACAAAAAATTTTGTTAATTATTTTTTGCTCTTCTTTACCCCATAGTTTTATTGAATAGAAGAGCTACTTTTTTTGCCACTATATTTTTGAAAATGAATGTTTAAATGTCCTTCAAAAGTAAGTAAATAGATCCGAAACATATAAAATCATGTTAATCTATCGGTGGACCAAGCTATTATTGCAAAATTCGATGAATACAACCAACTGTCACTAAGAATTCCATCTTTGGACCAAAAACAAGCAACGGCTTAGATTAAATTTAATATTAAAGTCATTAAGTTTAATCATTAATTGAAATCTCTAAACTCTCCCTATATAAAGAGAGCTTTGAGTCATTATTTACACACACTTGAATTTAAGAGAAAGTTGTTGAGAGAAAATTCTCTAAAGAGATTATTCCAAAAATTTTCTAGAGATATTTTTCTGATTTACAATTTGACCCAAAAGTTTACAGAAATTGTAAAATTACCTCACTAGTAATTTTTGTGAAAGTTTTCTGATTCGAAGTGAGCCCACACTCGGTAGACGTGAGCTTAACGATAATGGAGAAGACTACTCGGTCAAAGCACTCGTCCTATACGAATTGAAAAGTTATAATTTTGATTAAGTATTTATTACTTTAGATATCACAACCAAGATCTTATTTTGGAAAAAAAAATTTAAAATTCTGATTTTTAGCTAAATTTATTTTCCACTGTTTTTTCCAAACCTATTTCCCAACAGATCTAATACAACTCACTTCTATTAATCCATCTTTCGGATTCTGAACTAAAATGTAACGCCCCGAATTTGGGCCTAGAAGGAATGGGCCTGGAGTGTGAGATTAGCTAGGAGACTGCACATAAAAGTTTATGTGTGCAAGAAAATGACACAAATTACTTGTTTGCTTTAATGGGTAAGTGATTTGGGGGTGTGTGGGAATGTTTGAGAAGCCTAGGTTTAAGTCTTGGCTTTTGCAAAAAAATTTAGTTTTCTCTTAAATGAACCTGGACACTTGCACTTAGGCTTTATTAGTAATAATGCTTGTTTTATGACACAAGAAGAGCTTGTGGTCTAGTGGTAAGTGGCGTGTTCAAGGTTGTAAGGGAGCTCAAGTTCAAGTCTCATGATGTGCAAGGGAGTATATATTTTATTTCCTTGCAGCATAAGAAGTGGAGTTAGACCGAAACTCTGTCAGGTGAAGTTTGAATTGTTCTTGGAGGGTTTTGTGGAGCAAATCAAGGAGGAGATTAGGGAGAAAATCAAGGAAATTCGAAAATGGGAGGTTGGTAGGATGTTGTGGCTGATTGGGACTCTAAGGCTTAGTGAAATTCAGCTAAGGGGAAGTGAGGGGAGCATTTTCGGCACAAGGCAATTCTTTGTTCGATTTTGAGAGGGTTGAAGGAAGGTGCCAAATGTTTTTTTGGATTTTTCTACCATTTGGGGTTCCTTTCGGGTTTGCGTTTTAGCTATTGAAGTGACCAAAATTTCCACTACTTTTCTCATTCCTAAAATTGTCGAATAGGTAACCTTATTTTTGGTTTCTTTTTCTTTCCTTGCTTTGTCAAAATCCATTTTCTCTCTCACTCTTGGTTCTGCTTCTTCTTTTCCATCTGAATCCTTCTCCTCTCGGCCTCTCTTCTAAACCGAACCTACTCTCCATCTTCTTCTTATCTGCTTTTCACTCTCTTCTAATCATAGCCAAATTCTTCATAAGGCTTTTTGTGTAAGTTCAGTTTATCATCTTTCCCTATTGTGTTTGGCCGAATATACTTAAACTATTCCAACCGATTCTATCATCATCAATTTTGGTAAGTCTTCCCACTTTTTCCAAGTTAGTTATTTCATTAGCACTGTGTTTCCAAGCCACACTTATTTTGTATATAGGGTTCTAAAATCTCTAGATGAGAAATGGAGGTTTCTGATAATATGTTGAATAAAGAGATATCAATGGTGGCAAGTAGTAGCCATTCTGAGGGAGGATCAGGAATGGTGCCAGCTGAGAATGGGCACGTAGCCCCTGCCCCAAAATTTAAGCAGCGTAAAGTGTCAGCTGTTCGAGATTTTTCGCCAAGGTGCGGCAGGGTGGCTGGACCAATCTCTGGATCAAGTGGGCAAACCACAACCGACTGATCTAGTCAAGGGAGAGGTAATCTATTGGACAAGTATTTTCGGTAGAGGTTGTTTTTGATAAGTTGATTGGGATTTGATTAACCTGATTGACAAGTGATTAATGGACTACCTTGATTGAATGTAGGTTGTAGTTCTCGTGGGTCATTCACACATTTCGCAATCAGGTGTGTATCCACACTGTCTTAATCGTAAATTGGTAAAAGTCGAAAAGCCAGAAAATGCGGCACTTGATGCCACACAGGCGGGCAATCGCTCGTGTGGTAAAATAGAGCCCACAACCGTGGGTGGTAGACTAAAGAGGCCATTATGAATGTTCTCGTGCACTTGGGCCGTTATGGGCCTCGTTAGGCGAAATGTATCGTGTGGGCCCAATGGGCTCGTAGGCCCCACACGAATAAAATTTATGAAAAGTGGCTAAAACTGGATTAGGCTATGTAGTTCGCATAACCATGATTGAATTTAGGCCAAATGGGCCACACGAGCATGTAGGCCCATTTGGGCCGAATAATGGGCTTTGAGCCCATTTATACTATTTGACCAAATGGATTATTTGTGCCGCTTGAGGCGACTGTAGGCCTTCGGAAAGGTTGTTAACTGTACTGAAATACCCCCATAGCGTAAAATGACTGTAATACCCCTGTAGGCTAAAATGACCGTAATGCCCTGTAGGGTAAAATGACCATAATGCCTCTGTAAAGGAAATGACTATTTTGCCCCTCGAGGGTAAATGACTGATTTGTGCTATGATTTGACTGTGATTGTATAACTATGATTTGATTAACTTAACTATGAATGATATGACTAATTCTAAGCATGGCATAATGCATACACAACATACTGCATGGGGTTGGGATCTTGTATTAGAGAAAGTGATTGATATGTGAGGGTCGCAAGGGTCGCACGAGACGACTGTGGACCCACCGATGGCTTTAAGCTGATTATGTGATTGGCAACTCTGTTGCAATATTGGTTAGTGCCACAACCGGTACTACATAAGGAGTGTAGGGATGGGGGGTCGATTTAATCCCCACGAGAGTGTAGGGTTGGACAGGAGACGGAGTGCAGGGTTGGTATGGATATTTATGCATTGCATATACTGATTCTATATTGAGATGGGCTTAGGCCCAGATAGATGTGATATGTGCCATTTGATATGGGCTAAAGCCCAACTGAGGCAGATGGGACTAAGGCCCAATTGCCACCGTTACTGTAATGGGCTAAGCCCAATTGATTCTATTATGGGCTGTGACCCAAATGATATTGTTTTGGGCTTTGGCCCACATATACTCTGAACTGAACTGTACTATTACTGTTAAAGGGCTCAGGCCCAAACTGATTTTGTTTCTGTATACTGATTGTTTCGTTAATAAGGGGATTACACACTGAGTTTTCATAAACTCACCCCGTTTTTAACCTTTCAGGTAATCCCCAGTGTTAGACGGTTCGAAGTTGTGAGGGAATCGGAGAGGGCCACACAACTGCACAAGTTTTATTTTGTTTAGCTCATTTACTTAAGAATGAGCTTGTTGATTCGGATTGTAATAAGGCTTTTATAATTTCTAGATTTTAAAATTTGGGATTTGATTTGATTGTGATTTATATCTACTAGAAGTAGAACACGATTTTCCAAAATAATAACTATTTTCTAACACTACGTTTTCGCAACTCAATTTCTAAATATCACGTTTTCGTAAATCATTTGCTTTAAATTAAGCTTCCGCAATAATAAGGTTTTGAAGGTAATAACTTTTTAATAAACCTCAATTGAATATAAACAAATTCTAACTGAGGTTTTGTACAAATTTTAAATGGTAAGAAGTTTGAAATTTCTTTAAGAAGGGTTTTCAATGAAGACATGGTTTTCAGAAAACACTTCAATGTGACACTCCAGATTCGGCCATAACGTCTGGGCCAGGTTTGGGGTGTCACATTTAGTGGTATCAGAGCCTAGTTACAAAACTCAGCTGTGGAATGGGTTTTCAAATTTTGTAATTCAATAAGTTATTTTTCAATATGTGAAGGGTTTGAGATATTTCTTTTGTAAAGTGTGGCACACCGAGTCTCCGAACCGAATTCGTAAGTTTTTGAATACTTTTGTCTGTTTAGAAACTGAAATACAATAAGTTAGGAAGTACTGTGGCTACTTTAGAAATTAGACCATACCATTCTAGATAGAGCAAACTGAAACTATAAGAAATTGAAAACTCTAGTGAAACTTCGATCTGCATAAAACTGTTAGTTCTGATAAAACGCGAATAGAAAATTGGCACAAGAGATACATGCAAACATGATTCAAGAGGCTGTAGTAATGTTTTGAAATCAAAGTGCGCAGTGGGAGCGTGGTGGTGAAGTTTGTATGGTACGACTATCTTGTTATTTAGAAATTTCGGGGATGAAATTTCTTTAAGGAGGGGTGAATTGTAACACACCGAATTTGGGCCTAGAAGGAATGGGCCTAGAGTGTGGGATTAGCTAGGATACTGCACATAAAAGTTTATGTGTGCAAGAAAATGACACAAATTACTTATTTGCTTTAATGGCTAAGTGATTTGGAGGTGTATGGGAGTGTTTGGGAAGCTTGGGTTTAAATCTTGGCTTTTGCAAAAAAATTTAGTTTTCTCTTAAATGAACCTGGACACTTGCACTTAGGCTTTATTAGTAATAATGCTTGTTTTATGACACAAGAGGAGCTTGTGGTCCAGTGGTAAGTGGCGTGTTCAAGAATGCAAGGGGGCTCAAGTTTGAATCTCACGATGCATAAGGGAGTATTTATTTTATTTCCTTGCAGCATGAGAAGTGGAGTTAGACCAAAACTTTGTCAGGTGAAGTTTGAATTGGTCTTGGAGGGTTTTGTGGAGCAAATCAAGAAGGAGATTAGGGAGAAAATCAAGGAAACTCTAAAATAGGAGGTTGGTAGGATGTTGTGGCTAATTGGGACTCTAAGGCTTAGTGAAATTCAACTAAGGAGAAGTGAGGGAGCATTTTCGGCATAAGGCAATTCTTTGTTCGATTTTGAGAGGGTTGAAAGGAAGGTGCCGAATGTTCTTTGGGATTTTTCTACCATTCGGGGTTCCTTTCAGGTTTGCGTTTTAGCTATTGAAGTGACCAAAATTTCCACTACTTTCCTCATTCCTACAATTGTCGAATAAGTAACCTTCTTTTTTGTTTCTTTTTCTTTCCTTGCTTTGCCGAAATCCCTTTCCTCTCTCACTTTTGGTTTTGCTTCTTCTTTTCCTTCTGAATCCTTCCCCTCTCGGCCTCCCTTCTAAACCGAACCTACTCTCTATCTTCTTCTTCTCTGTTTTCCACTCTCTTCCAATCATAGCCGAATTCTTCATAAGGCTTTTTGTGTACGTTCAGTTTATCATCTTTCCCTATTGTGCTTGGCCAGATATACTTAAACTATTCCAATCGATTCCATCATCATCAATTTTGGTAAGTCTTCCCACTTTTTCCAAGTGAGTTATTTCATTAGCACTGTGTTTCCAAGCTACACTTATTTTATACTTAGGGTTCTAAAATCTCTAGAAGAGAAATGGAGGTTTCAATAATATGTTGCATAAAGAGATATCAATGGTGGCGAGTAGTAGCCATTCTGAGGGAGGATCAGGAATGGTGCCAACTGAGAATGGGCACATAGTCCCTGCCCCAAAATTTAAGCAGCGTAAAGTGTCAGCTGTTCGAGATTTTTCGCTGGGGTGCGGCAGGGTGGCTACACCAACCTCTGGATCAAGTGGGCAAACTATAACCGACTGATCTAGTTAAGGGAGAAGTAATCTGTTGGAGAAGTATTTTCGGTAGAGCCTATTTTTGATAAGTTAATTGGGATTCGATTAACCCAATTGACAAGTGATTAATGGACTGCCTTGATTGAATGTAGGTTGGAGTTTTCATGGGTTATTCACACATTTCACAATCAGATGTGTATCCAAACCGTCTTAACCGTAAATCGGTAAAAGCCAAAAAGCTAGAAAATGTGGCACTTGATGCCACACAGACGGGCGATCGCTCGTGTGGTAAAACTGAGCCCATAACCGTGGGCGGTAGATTGAAGAGGCCACCACGAGTGTTCTCGTGCACTTGGGCCGTTATGGGCCTCGTTGGCCGAAATGAGCCGTGTGGGCCCAATGGGCTAGTGGGCGCCACTCGGATACAATTTACGAAAAGTGGCTGAAACTGGATTGGGCTGTGTAGTTTGCATAGCCATGATTGAATTTGGGCCAAATGGGCCACACGAAAGTGTAGGCCCATTTGGGCCGAATAATAGTCTTTGAGCCCATTTACACTGTTTGACGAAATGGATTATTTGTGTCACTCGAGGAGACTGTAGGCCTTCGAAAAGGTCGTTAACTGTACCAAAATACCCCTATAGGGTAAAATGACCGTAATACCTTTGTAGGGTAAAATGACCATAATGCCCTTGTAGGGTAAAATGACCGTAATGCCCCTATAAGGTAAAATGACCATAATGCCCCTGTAGGATAAAATGACTGTAATACCCCTGTAGGGTAAATGACCTAATGCTTCTATAGGGTAAAATGACGGTAATTCCCCTGTAGGGTAAATGACTATTTTGCCCCTCGAGGGTAAATGACTGATTTGTGATATGATTTGACTGTGATTGTATGACTATGATTTGGTTGACTTAACTATGAATGATATGACTGATTTTGAGCATGGCATACTGCATACACGACATACTGCATGGGGTTGGGATCTTGTATTAAAGGAAGTGATTGATATGTGAGGGTCGTACGGGTCACACGAGACGACTGTGGACCCACCGATGGCTTTATGTTGATTATGTGATTGGCAGCTCTGCTGCAATATTGGTTAGTGCCACAACCGGTGCTACATAAGGAGTGTAGGGATGGGTGGGTCAATTTATTCCCCACAAGAGTGTAAGGTTGGACAGGAGACGGAGTGCAGGGTTGGTATGGGCATTTATGCATTACATATACTGATTCTGATATTGAGATAAGCTTAGGCCCAGATAGATGTGATATGTGCCATTTGATATGGGCTAAGGCCCAACAGAGGCTGATGGGGGATAAGGCCCAGTTGCCACCGTTACTATAATGGGCTAAGCCCAATTGATTTTGGTATGGGTTGTAAACCAAATGATAATATTTTGGGCTTTGGCCCACATATACTCTAAACCGAATCAGATTGTTATCTTGTTAAAGGGCTCGAGCCCAAACCGATTACATTTACGTATCTTGTTGTTTTGTTAATAAGGGGATTACATACTGAGTTTTCATAAACTCACCCCGTTTTTAACCTTTCAGGTAATCCCCAGCATTAGACGGTTTGGAGCTGCGAGGGACTCGGAGAGGGCCACACAACTGCACAAGTTTTATTCTTCTTAGCTCATTTACTTAAGAATGAGTTTGTTGGTTCAGGTTGTAATAAGGCCTTTATAATTTCTAGATTTTAAAATTTGGGATTTAAATTGGTTTTGATTTATATCTACTAGAAGTAGAACACAGTTTTCCAAAACAATAACTATTTTCTAACACTACGTTTCTGCAACTCAATTTCTAAATATCGCATTTTCGTAAATCATTTGCTTTAATTAAGCTTCCACAAAAATAAGATTTTGAAGGTAATAACTTTTTAATAAACCTCGATTAAAAATAAACAAAAGCAAATTGAGGTTTTGTACAAGTTTCAAATGGCAAGAAGTTTGAAATTTCTTTAAGAAGGGTTTTCAATGAAAATATGGTTTTCGAAAAACACTTCAATGTGACACGTCAGATTCGACCATAACGTCTGGGCCGGGTTTGGGGTGTTACATAAAAAATTCTTCTTAAGACAATCCAAAATCGCACTGTATTCCATTAATCGATCCATTCCCAAAATCACGTCAAAGTCACGAAATGGCATGATTAACAGGTCAACAGGAAATAATACGTTCTGGATCTCTAACAAACACTATTTACAAACTTGATCAACAAGCACGGTTTGCCCGAATAAACTCGATACGACCATATCAACATTAGACATATTTTAATTCAAACTACTTGATTTTACAAAACTAGAATTCACATAGGAATGGGAAGAACTAGGATTTATCAAGGCATATACAGGTACTGAATATAAAAAGAAAATAGCTACTACAACATCTATAGCATTGCCTTCCTCCCAGGTACGAACTACTTATTCTCATTCTGGAGCTCTGGCCTCAGATCTCTATACTGTAGATTCACCCCTTTCTCCAAGCTACCCCTCTATCACATCTCAAAAATCGATGAGTCCAAAAAGATAAGTAAAGTATGTATGTAAATTGTTTGGCGCACTGTGGTAACCTAATTCGCCACTTGTTGGTCCAATGATGAGTTAGAGTATTGGTGCATTCTAGTGTTAAAGAAATCACCCATTGGTGATATCTAAACATTTAATCGTAGGGTGTTTTTCAAGTGAAGAAAGATTACTGACCTCCTCAGATGTACTAATGTACAGAGTGTGAATACTACAGTAAAAGATATGGATTTTAGGCAATGTCCTCAAGTATACGGGTCAGGTTTTCATATAGTTTGTTTACAACGAAACATTTAGTAAGTATTTCGACAATCGTACCCAAGGGATTACAGTTTGGGGAAAACTGCTATTAAGCCAATTACCAAAAATAATTACAAATCTACTCAAGTCACAAATTAGTAGTGTTAATCAAGAAGTAAGATGATAATAATAAAAAACTAAATAAATTTAATTAAACCTAAATCTACTCCTAGGTATTATTAGTAAGAAAAACCCTAAAAAATTTTCTCTTTTTCTCCAAGCCATTTGTTTCATATTTTTATTTTCCCAGTGGTGGTGAAAGCCTTTGAGCTGGCTATACTCTTGTTACACGTGTCTTTACTCTTGTTAGTTTTTAGGTCTATTTTATGGGTATCTTTGTTCTCTTCACAAGTTGTGATGGATAGATGACGGTACTTGTTGTTTGCTAAAACCCCACTGGCCACTAGTAGTTTTTCTTAGAAAGTGGGTGACTTTTCGTAAACTTCTTAATCTATTTGAGAGTATTTCAAAATATTAAATGATTTCAAAAGTTGGTTTGGACTCGTGTTTTCTTAAGTTTTATATGATTTTTTTTTGTTTTTCCATTATTTAATAAGTCTTCAATTTTAGAAGTTTTTGTCTTCTCTTGTAGCACATTTTTGTCGTGTTTTCTTAAGTTGGTTTGGACTCGTGTTTTGGACATCCAGGACTAATTTTTTTATCGTATTAGGTGCTTGCAATCACTCAAAATATGTCGTGCTTGAGTTCTGATTGTCAACGTGTCATAATGTTCTATTGATGCTAAGGCTAGAGCTTTTATTGTGTTGATGGAGCTTGTCCCTCACCATTTACGACGAGTGTTTGTTATTTTTCCCCCTGAATTGTATGGTTCCATTCATTGAATGAATTAATGAATTTATCTTTCTAAAATAAAATCTAATCCTAGGTTCGTGTATCGATTTTTCCTATTCCTTATTCTGACAATGCAAGTTCCTTTAAGCCTAGATCGAATTGTTTTACCTAATTAATTATTGATGTAGGGTTCTAATGAATCAACTAGTCGATACCTTAGCAGGATCTTCCAATCTTCCACTAAAATAATGAGTCGACAATGACTTCTTATCTTCTGACCTCACAGCCCAGACCGGTTCGAAGTTAAGGTGTTCACAGATAAGCCATACCAATTTTGGGTTAATTCCCACCTAAATGGCTTCCTAGGGTCATCAAGTCAAAGGTTTAAGTTCTTCCTCTCCAAAATAGCTAATCTGCTATGAAACTCTATCCTTCAATCAATTAATAAGATTAGAACAGTTGAAACATGCGAGTTACGTATGAAACGTAAATTGATTCTAATCTTTACACAAACATTCAATTAAGCAATGTTAAAAAAAGATATATATAAAGAATAGAATTAAAGAAAAGAGATACTCATGGATTTCTCGATGAAAGCGTGGCTCCAGAACAATCTCCACTTGCGAGAGTCTCACTTCAAAATTGGATCTTCCAATTACAAGAACATAAAATAACCAATTTAAAAACTAAGAACGAAATAAAAACCCTAAGTATATTTTTTGTCTCTCAAAAAATTGTGTTTCACCTAATTATAATGGCCTTTATATAGGCTCAACTCAGAAAAATTATCCTTGAAGTCCTTAGAGTTTGATTAGGATAAATACACCTAGTTTCCCTCCAAAACGTAATTAAAATGTGCAGGAATTTTTGGGTTGCGCAGGGGCTTGGTTAAAACATAGGCATGCGGTGTTACGACTAACCACAAGGGGTATGTCACAACACAAGAGGGTCGTATCAGCGGCATCAAGGGCAGTTTTGCTCCAGAACTTGTTTTTAGCTTCTATCTTTGATGGTGAGACATCAGTAACTTGGTGTCGTGACATAGGAATCAGTTTTGGCCCAAATAAGCATCTTTAGCTCCCGACTTGACCTACAAGCTCATGTAACCTTATTTAGATATATAAAATGTAATAAAAACTACTGGAAAGCATAAATTACTACTTTAAGTATGAAAACCAAAATATATAAGATGCCTTGATTTAACTATCAAACAAGCTAAAGTTATGTGTAAAAAATGTATAAATAATAGTGTAATTCATGATCAATTACGCCCAAGAAAGTGTGTGTCTATGAAAGAGTACACCCCAGAGTTTTGGTTAACACTAAAAGTCTGTCAAGGGAATGAAGAAATTGTAGGAACCCTTATTGTCTTTAAGACCACGCCAAACGTGAGTCACCACCAAGATATAGTATGCCTGATTTGCTTGAATACCGTTCAAGTGGATATTGTATCAGGTTTGGTTGAGAGTTATTGAGATTTTGCAACAACAAAAGTAGAGATCAGAGTAAATAGCATAGTAGCAAGATGTATGAGATATTTCTTGTACACTAAAATAAGCCAATTAAACAAATCATCACAGCAGCATGGCTAGCCACTTCTCAATAAGATTCAATTGGATTGGTTTGACCATCCCCATGACAAGTCAACAGTAAGGTAAACCTTCACCAATTTTTATTTTACCTAACCTAGATTTGATGGGAAAATTAAGGGTGACCGAAGGTATATTTATAGGAAAAGGACATTGCAGATAGTCTTTTGATCTGTTTAATGTTCAAGTTTTTCTTTCTAACCTCAACATTCTCCTCTTCTTCTTCTTTGTTAAGATCAAACTAAGATCGTGTTTAATGTGTAGATGATTCTACCTTCTAGTAAGTTTCACAGATTTGCATGTTATATTATATAAGGAAAATGTGTCACGGGAAGGCCTTGCATGGGATCGCATATAATTGAAATGTTAAAATGCCTGTAATAGGGAATTTAATGGAAATCTTATTATTGTTTAAGCAATTGTTGTTGTTGGATTGGGAAGGGCTGTTGAAATAAAAGTTCTAGACCGAGGTAAAGGTAAGTCTCTAGTGAGTCTCTAGAACTAAATTCTGTATATCAACTTAATTTGAATAAATAGTTGATACCTCTGTAGATACGTATGTCTCCTTGGGAAAAAATTTGTATAGATGTAGAAGAAGAGTGCTGATAGTTTTTTTAATACGAAATCTTATAATAAGTGACTATGATGTTAAAGAGTGGCACGTCATATCTGGAATGTGTGGGTGATAATAATAAGTGTTACATGTGTGTGTATGGTCAGATTTAAGTAAAACGACCTTTAAGTTGGTACGAGTCCAATACAGACGAGTCAGTGACATGAATAAACTGTAATTGAGATTTAGTATAGGCTCCGGTGAGGCAGGTAAATTGCTAACCAGACAAGAAAATCACTGTGCAATTGAGATTTATTGTGTAGCCTCTGTTGGGTAGGTATATTGCTAACTGGACTGGCATATCACAGAATAAATATGTGGAAAATCCATGGTCATGGCATATTTTGTAAAGCCTTTGTGGTGCATATTCTGTAAAGACCTTGTGGCATTGTAACGCCGCAAACCCGGTCCAAACACTATAGCCGGGTGTGGCATGTCACTAAAAAGATTCTGTAAAAATGTCAAAATTTTCGAGAAATATTTTTTTCCTTGTATTCAATCTTTTGTTCGGAAGAACTTAATAACGTGATAAGTTTAACTAAGTTATAAATTGCTTTTGTTGTTTTATGAATTAAAAATCAAAATCTTAATATATGCCTTAGTTTAATTAAAGTTTAAGTGCCTGGCAGCAATGAAAGCCCAAAATAAAACCCAAAACAGAGTATAATAGTCTAGTGGCCCATGGCCTTATTACAACGAGATTTAAAACCCATTAAATAAAAATATAAAATAATAGATTAGAGTCTTTTTGCTGAGTCCAAATGTTCTTTTGCATGGCCACCTTGCTCTCCTCTCCAGCCCGGTCCGTTGCACTAGGTGCTACTTGAAATTGTTAAAATAACAGGGTGAGTAGCAAAACTCAGTGTGCAACCCTCGTGCACCATTAGATTGGGCCTTAGCCCATAGATCAAAATATAAAACATAATATAGCAGATAACATACATAAAACCCAACCCAATCCTAGGTTTCCATCCGCTACACGCCACCCTTACCTGTCGATCACACCATTGGGGATTTCTACAATCAACCCACACCGCTACACACCATCGATGGCAGTCATGCTGCAGTTAGCTTCTCATCGTCAAGTTGTGACATAGTCACCAGGCTGAAATGGCATAAGCCACCAGAAACAGAGTTGTGACAAAGTCACCAGGCTGAAATGGCATAAGCCACCAGAAACAGAGTACTTCCCATTTTCATCAATTACCCAACCCAAAGCATACAGAGAAATCGACATACAGAGCATATTACTGAAGAATGACAGAAATCACTAACCTGATGATTAGCCTTTACCCTCCTCGGGTTTTCAGTCATAATGTCGGGATTTTGGCATTTAACAGAGCTTAGCAGATTTATACATATTTATATATATATATTAGCACTCAATATAATAGTGTGAAAGGTTACACACCTGGTTACCGTTAGGACGACACTCTCTATGTCGACACTATCAGAAACTGCTAAAACTACTATCTGTCTAAGATTTTGTTCGGATGCCAGTCCACAACCTACTTGCCAATCCAAAACTGCTGACACCACTCGCTTTTTAAACTTAGGGATTGGTTTTACAGATTCAATCCCCTCCTTTTCCTGATCCATATTTGATTCCATCGAGGGACCTTATCAGTTGCCACCATCGTAACATATGGTTGTTAATCCATAACATAGGGTTAAGATTTCGAATATGATAATCTAATGTAACGAAAATCTAGAGAAAACTATCTTACCTTAAAATCTCGAAAAGAGGTATGATACTTAGAGACTAACTATTTTTGGCTTTTAGATCTAGATGATCAGGTCTCCTTCAAATCCCGGAATAATGCCCTCAACACAGGGAATTCGGCTAGCACTTGGGAAAATTTTAGTTTTTTTGTAACACTCCAAACCAGTCAACACACCACGACCGAATTCGATGTGTCACATGAGAAAAAGATTTCTAAGAAAACAGGTTAAGAATTAAATTGTGAAATAGGAAGGGGTCATTATTTAAAACCGGTTGTTTCTCAACTGATTCAAAAAGACTTTACTGTCTCCTAATGTAAGTAAGCTAATCGTTTCATTTCAAAAGTAAAAACAGTTTCAGTTTGATTGCCAAAACCGCTTCCAATTAAATTTTCAAAGAAATCGTGTTAACTTATTTATACTACTTGTTGATTTTAACCCGATGGTAAAATTTTAGAAAAACCCCGATGGTTTGAGTAACCTTAGAAAACACTCATTTTAAGGCATGCAGATTTGTTTAATTTATATAAAGTCTTTTGTGGAAAAGAAGTAAAACAAATCAATAAACCCCAAATTAAAGTTAGTGGCTTTGTTACATCTTAAAAACCAATTTTAAAGTATGTAAACCAAAGTAATAGTCTAAAACAAAACCCGAAAACAATGAGCATGGCCACCTTGAGTCTACCCCGGCTCTGAATCCGTGATCTAAGAGTTACCTGCAAAATTAAACATCGGGGTGAGTCATAGAGACTCAGTGTGTAAACCCCCATCCCAAAAATAGCACTGCTCGTTCATGATTTCATAAGTCAACATGCAAGTCATGCAATCCCAAAACCTAACCATCCGTACTCCAGTATCTACCCCGTGTGGTCAAAACCACTGGTGACCGTAGTCACGAATAATACCGGCATGGTCAAAACCACTGGTGACCGTAGTCACAAATAGTATGGTGGGGCTAACCCACCTTGTGGTCAAAACCACTGATGACAATCCCATATCCATATGTGGGCCCAACCCACGGTGGTGCTAGACCACAGGGACAAGTCACCAAGACAGCAATATGTGGTTAAAACCACTGGTGGTCAAAACCACTGAGACTTAGTCACAGATAATATCGAGAGCGGGGCTAACCCACTGTGTGGTCAAAACCACTGGTGACAGTCTAAATCATCTTTCCCCCTCCTCTCAGCGTACCCATTAATGTACGTACTTTTCATGGCATAAACATCATGCTTAACACTCAAAGATCACATGGCATGGCATATACAGACTTTAACAGGTATTTAATGTTAGCCAAACAGAGCGGACTTACCTGGAATCCTTGCTTTTTACCCACAAGGGTAACATACCATTTCAATAGTTATTCCGGCATTTAGTAATTACATGATATAACATATTGACAAATGAAGTGTGTAAGAGTTACACACCTGATTACTCACAACACAATGCTCTCTACGTCGGTACTGTCGTTAATCGACACCACCGCTATTTGATTACTATGCTGCTTAGGCGTTTACCCACACCCAGGTGGCCAATCACGAACTGCCGATACTGCCCTCTTCTTGAACTTGAGACCCCAACCCCTCCTAACGTTTGGCTGACATTAGGGTCCATAATACCTTTGGTCACTAAAGTGGATCAACATAGAGAATAATAAGGATTACAGATTTAACCCAAACAAATAGATCCCTTATCTAAGTCGACAGATCTCAAGATCAGGATCTAAACTATGAACCAAGCAAGTCTCGAGAATCCAAGGTATGCGTCAACCCCTGCCTATGCCCGACCAAACACATCACTTATTAGCAAATAGCCATTCGACTTTGATCATGAAATCCTGAAAGAATTAACATGTAACATCCCGAAATTGGGCCTAGTAGGATTGGGCCTTGAGCTTTAGGAAATTAGAATAGTTTTTAGTATGGTTTATTTAATGAAGTAGGATTAAGTGAGCTTGACACTTAAGTTAATTAAGTGTTCATTTTAAAGCATAAGAGGAGTAAGTGGCAAGTTGGTTAAGAAGCTTGAAAGGTGGCTTGAGGTTGGAGGTTCGAGTAGTATATTTAGCATTTTGAAACTTTATTTTGTATTTTAACATTAATGGCGGTCAACCTATGTTTATGATAGGTTGGACTTCATCTTTAGTAAGTTGAATTTTTGCTTAAGGAAAGCTTGAAGATAGGGATAAGAATCTTGAGTTTATGGTATTATGAGGGACAAGGGCATGAAAGGTGGAGAATGTTTTCCTAGGCCTTAATGGTTGAATGTGGGCTGCATGTGTGGAAAGGGGATAGCAAGAATTTTGTTAGGTGGTTTAGGGGAATATTTGGCCAATTCCTCTTTTGTGCATCTTTTGCATTTTGCTTTTCCTCTCCAAAACTCTTTCTTTTGGCCGATTGTTATTGTGCACTTTTGTGCAAATTTTTCTTAATGTTTTAGCCTTCATTTTGTTGAACCAAATACCATTTTCTTCTTTTATTTGTCCTTTTGAAACCGAAACAACATTGGAACTTTTGTGCATTTTCTTCTTTGGTAAAATAGGTGTTGGCGAATCTTTTCTTCCATCTCTCTCTTTTCTTCTTTTGATTTTTTCTCTCAACCACATTTTCCTTCTCTTTCTTTTGGCGAACCATTCTCTTTTCAAACACTCTCTTTCTTTCTTCCATTGTTGATTAAACCGAATCCTCTCTCTCTCATTTCTATTCTCTTTTCTACTCACATACCTTTCTTCTTTCATAACCATATTGCAAAACTTTCCACTTCCTTTATGCATTGTTTTGGCCGAATATTCAAGGTAGATTTTCTTTGATTTCTATTCAATCGATTTTGAAAGATAGGCTCTTTGGGACTTTGGAAGAAATTGGTTTAAGTCCTATCTCTCTCTAGCAATCAAAGGTTGGTAAGTCAAAGGGTAAGGATTTTAGTTGATTCATCATTCTTTTGAAAAGACTAAAGTTTTGGAATTAAAGTATTGTGGTTTGTTGAATGGCCTTTGTTAATAATTTTAGTATTGGCCGATTGTAGGGACAAAGTGATCTAGTGCGATAGATCGGATTTTTGGAAGATAGTTCTTGCGTTGGTAAAGGTGTGTATCTTACACTTATAACTTGATTCATATTTGTATATATGTATGTTAAATAACTATTCATGTTGTTAAAGCCGAAATGATGAGTTTTGAGATGATACCATGATGGTATGAATGAGGATTCGGTAAGTCCGTTTTGATATGTTGTTAATACTTGAGGATTGAAATCATGATCTACGATTTATGAGATTTTGTTATATGATTCATATCAAGGTATATTGACATGATTTGTTTATATTATTGATTCATGTGGGATCAAATGAGTGGAGGCGCGTGATATTCGTGTCGGCGGACACGGTGTTTTAGTAACACATTGTGACTCTGATCACGGAGGTTTGGTACCTCGGAGGTTTGGCACCTCATAGCGTCTCGTCCACAATGGCTTAGCACCACCGTGGGTTGGCCCCACCTTGAGATATGGGATTGGCGCCATGATTTGGTATCCTACGATGGGTTGGTCCCATCATTCGATTTGTGTCTTCGGACACTAGAGATTTAGTATCTCCGGTGATTTGGTATCACATATGTGAGTTTAAGTCACCGGTGGTTTGGTACCACCGATGGTTTGGTACCACACGGGTAAAAAGGAGTTATGGATGGCTAGGTTGGGTGCATAATACATATATGTTGCTTGTTATAATTTGTGTAGGAATGTGGCATTTACTCGGGAGAGGATTATGCCTTGAGTCTTGGTGACTCACCTTCTCCTTTAAATTTTCGGGTGACTTGTAGATCATGGATAAGGGCCAGAAAGAACTCGAGGTGGCCATGCGGTGAACATTTGGATTAAATGAACATTTTATTTTATTGTTGATTAAATGATTTATGAACTACTTTTATTTTATTGTTGGTTATTTTGCTTAAATTGTAATAAGGCCTACTAGGATTATATTTTGTTTTAGTTATTTTATTTTGGTTTGAATAAGCATGGCACCGAGTCTTATGGATAATTTGTTTATTTTATAACAAGCATGGAGCGTAGATAGTGATAAGTACTTGAAGTTACCCCAATGGATACAAACCTGTTTTCTCAAATTAATACTCACCACCTCTTGCAAAACATGTTTTATTGTGCCATGTTTTCATGAAAACTCGAGTACACTTGAATCGAAAATGCCCTAAAAATTACGAACCATTGACCTAATAAATTATTAAACCAAAACAATATCTTTTATCAAAATATTTAAAATTTTTCCATACCTTTAATTTGAGAAATTTACGAAAAGAACGGCTTTCTGAAGGATTTTTTATGAAAATGTTTTCTTCTATGTAGCATACCAAATTCTTTCCATAAAACTTCTTCGGTCATAACGTTTGTTAAATGGGTTTGGGGTGTTACAAATTATCCACTACCACCCCTAACTTTTGGAGCCAAAGAGCATATCGAGCCTTTCAAAGAGCTCAAGTTTGTAGAATCGACCGGAATCCCAAAGGCCCATAAATGTTTTACATGTAGTCGCTATTTGAAATATTTTGGTTTGAATAAGCATGCTCGCAGCATGATTGGTGTGTCCGCAAAGGCGGTTTGAGGATGATCTAAGATTCTTGAATCAGCAAGGTAAGTACTGATTCAAGAGTCGTATGATGATTCACGAAAATAATAAGAAGGAGAGCTTTGCATCGCATGGCGAATGTGGAGAAGAGGATAAGTACTTTAAAAAGCCCACTCGATTAGGAGATGGAAATTACCGAGACAAGTAGACATAAGAATTTAATCACCGTGTGATTGTCCTCGAGAAGTTAAAGAATCACCAGAGTGAGACTTTCCAGGGTAAAATGAAGGACCACCAGAAGGTGTCAAGTGCAAGAGAATACAGGTGTACGATCCGGAAGAGCAGGCAACCAATTTTGGAATCGTTACTCACGATAGGAAGATTGCGGAATGACAACAGTGCGTTTCCGTTTTGAAATACCCAATTGTCTTGAGGACTTACGATAGTTAAACTTATGTAGCTAGTAAAGGTATAGGCCATGGATTCATGAACGTGAGAGTTTTAAAATTGTTTAAGTACTCTCTAGATATTAGGAAAATTTATTTTAAAAAAATCTTCAAAATATTCTCGGTTTACCAAAATTACGAGTGGCAAAATTACGAAAATGCCATTGGTTCTAGAATTCAGAGATTACCTCGATTTCAATAAAATCTTCTTACTTTGCAAAAGTGATCTTGTATTTCTTTTTTGGAATTTACAAATTGAAAATCCATACCTTTAATTTGAGAAATTTACGAAAAGAACCCTCTAGTTTGGAAATTTCAAAATGTTACGAATTCGAAAGTTTTAAAAAAATTTGATTTATAGCGAAAATACTCACAGGATAGAAAGCAGAGCGGAAATGTCCCAAGTGAATAAGTATGGAAAGTATTAGGGAATGGATGTTCTTCATGTGAATTAGGATAGAGAACTTAAAACCTTGATTCATCGAAAGAATCCTATTGAACTTTCCATAAAACTTCTTGAATAACCAAGAAACAAATTACTAATCCATAAAATTTTCTAATCAGTTAAAAGCGCGATAGTTAGAATGAGCTTTAGAGGGCGTGGCGATGGAAGGGTAGGATATTATGTCGAACCTATCGGTCGGTCGGGGATCGAGAGCGATATACTACGGTGATGTGCGATGGGCGATCTTTGGAGGTACAGAAAGAAATTTTGGACTCAATCGGTACTGAGACTTGAGCTATGAATGAATTTTACGATGTATGTCTGGTGTAGCGCATGGAGAATGAGGAGAGCGAAAGGGGTGTAGGATGAGTCATATCGATGGTGGCTCACGGTTCGAGATAGTGCTACGAGACGATCTTACATGGGATTACTTCAAAGTGCTTTTAGAAAAAATATGTGGGCACCACTACTGATGCTCGGAGGAAAGCTTTTCTAGGGTTGGTACAAGGAAATAAGTCGTGTGAAATATGAGCGAATTTTTGAGATTGAGCCGCTATGCTCGAGAATTGTGTCAGAAGCATGATTGGTGTGTCCATTGAAGGCGGTTGAGGGATGATCTAAGATTCTTGATTGCTCCACAACAAGGCGTGAGTTTTCGATCCTAGTGGAAAAGGCTAAGGTATCAAGAGTCAGTAAAGAAATCACGAAAAGAATAAGCAGAAGAGGCTTTGGATCGCTGGATCGTAATGGAGAAGAGGGATAGATTTGGGGAATCGAAAAAGCCACAAAGCCCACTCGTTAGCCACCTCGGTGAGATCGGGAAATCCCTCGAGAGAATGTTTGGTGGAAGTAGAGGGTGCTTTGAATGTGGATCTTTGGATCACCGTGTAAAGGATTGTCCTCGAAGTTAGCTAAGAATCACCAGAGGTCGAACCAACTCGGGTTAGAAATGAAGGACCACCACGGAAGGGTCGAGTGCGGTAGAGGTAATGGTAGCAGGCGTGGCGAGTCACGGAAGAATGCAGAGGCGAGGCAACCAAGGTTGGTTTATGCGATTGGCCATCACGAGGAGGAAGATGTGCGAGATATGACAACGGTAAGTTTCTTATTTTGAAATACCCTCAATTGTCTTGTTTATGGTTACGTTAGTTCGCTCTTATGTAGCTAGTAAAGTGTATAGGACTTGGATTATGGACGTAGGGAATGTTTCTAGAAAGTATGATAGATCTTTAAGATCGAGTGCATAGCACATGGCGTGGGGTGATGAGTTAAGGATACACGATTGAACGATAGTAAGTAATTTCGAGGACGAAATTATTTTAAGGGTAAACGTAACATCCGAAATTAGGCCTAGTAGGATTGGGCCTTGAGCTTTAGGAAATTAGAATAGTTTTAGTATGGTTTATTTAATGAAGTAGGATTAAGTGAGCTTGACACTTAAGTTAATTAAGTGTTCATTTTAAAGCATAAGAGGAGTAAGTGGCAAGTTGGTTAAGAAGCTTGAAAGGTGGCTTGAGGTTAGAGGTTGAGTAGTATATTTAGCATTTTGAAACTTTATTTTGTATTTTAACATTAATGGTAGGTCAACCTATGTTTATGATAGGTTGGACTTCATCTTTAGTAAGTTGAATTTTTGCTTAAGGAAAGCTTGAAGATAGGGATAAGAATCTTGAGTTTATGGTATTATGAGGGGACAAGGGCATGAAAGATGGAGAATGTTTTCCTAGGCCTTAATGGTTGAATGTGGACGGCATGTGTGGAAAAGGGGGATAGCCGAATTTTGTTAGGTGGTTTAGGGGGGAATATTTGGCCAATTCCTCTTTTGTGCATCTTTTTGCATTTTGCTTTTCCTCTCCAAAAACTCTTTCTTTTGGCCGATTGTTATTGTGCACTTTTGTGCAAATTTTACTTGTGTTTTAGCCTTCATTTTGTTGAACCAAATACCATTTTTCTTCTTTTATTTGTCCTTTTGAAGCCGAAATAACATTGGAACTTTTGTGTATTTTCTTCTTTGGTAAAATAGGTGTTGGCTGAATCTTTTCTTCCATCTCTCTCTTTTCTTCTTTTGATTTTTTTCTCTCAACCACATTTTCCTTCTCTTTCTTTTGGCGAACCATTCTCTTCTCCAAACACTCTCTTTCTTTCTTCCATTGTTGATTAAACAGAATCTTCTCTCTCATCATTCTATCTCTTTTCTACTCAACCTTTCTTCTTTCATAACCATATTGCAAACTTTCCACTTCCTTTATGCATTGTTTTGGCGAATATTCAAGGGTAGATTTTCTTTGATTTCTATTCAATCGATTTTGAAAGATAGGCTCTTTGGGACTTTGGAAGAAATTGGTTTAAGTCCTATCTCTCTCTAGCAATCAAAGGTTGGTAAGTCAAAGGGGTAAGGATTTTAGTTGATTCATCATTCTTTTGAAAAGACTAAAGTTTTGGAATTAAAGTATTGTGGTTTGGCCAAATGGCCTTTGTTAATAATTTTAGTATTGGCGATTGTAGGGACAAAGTGATCTAGTCACGATAGATCGACATTCATGTTGTTAAAGCGAAATGATGAGTTTTGAGATGATACCATGATGGTATGAATGAGGATTGGTAAGTCCGTTTTGATATGTTGTTAATACATGAGGATTGAAATCATGATCTCGATTTATGAGATTTTGTTATATGATTCATATCAAGGTATATTGACATGATTTGTTTATATTATTGATTCATGTGGGATCAAATGAGTGGAGGCGATGATATTATAGGCGGCGGACACGGTGTTTTAGTAACACATTGTGACTACTGATCACGGAGGTTTGGTACTTGTGAGTTAGCAATCGCGGATAAGAATGCAGGAAGAACTCGAGGTGGCCATCGGTGAACATTTAGATTAAATGATTTATGAACTACTTTTATTTTATTGTTGGTTATTTTTCTTAAATTGTAATAAGGCCTACTAGGATTATATTTTGGTTATTTTATCTGTTTTGGATAATTTGTTTAGTAACTTAATGACTTGAATATGGATACACATGTTTTCTCAAATTAAAAATGTTTTATTGTGCCATGCAGCCATTCGGCTTTGATCATGAAATCTGAAAAGAATTAACATGAGAAGTTGCTTTAAAAGCGGCTTTACCTCAACACCTTACAATCATCAAAAGCAAAAGTTGCTTTCGACCTCAACACCTTACAATCATCAAGCAAAAGCTAACACGAAGACGAGTCCCTCCCTTTAATCGGCCAAGAACCTATAAGATTAGCCACTTGTCTCTTGACTTTTAACATAATAAGAAAGGATGGAATCGGCAGGAACACTTAACGAAATCGATTGGGAGTGGATGAATGATGACGATCTGCTACTACAAAAACCGAAGAACAAATATTAGAACCAAGAGTATTCGGCTAAAGCACTACCCACACAATTTCCAAATCCTGGCTTTTCCCCAAAAAGAAACGACAAAGGGAAGAGAGTAGAGATGGGAGAAGATTCGGCCATCAAAGACATAGGAGAAGAAAGAAAAGAAAACAATGGAATCTTACCTGATAATGGTCCAAAAGGAGAGAAAGAATGGGGATGTGGTTTCGGCTCTTCAAGAAAGTGACAAGAAAATAAATCGCAAAAGATGAATGGGAAGCAGGGTTGGTTCGGCCAAACACAACAAGATGCCAAAAAAGGGAGAAGAAAATGAAGCAAAAATGGGTGAGGTGGATTCGGCTAGCACACAAAAAGAAGGAGAAAAAGAAGAAAACCAACAAGGGATTTCGGCTTCTAAGATTGAAGAGAAGAGAAAAGTTTTAGGCCCCTAAATGGTCTTCCAAATTTTAGGCTATGGTCAAAAGATAAGAAGGGAGTTGAAATTCTAAGTGATTTTTGGCACCAAAGGGAATGAAAGAAAGGAAAAAAAAAAAAACTAAAGCCAACACACCAAATGCCGAAAAATATTACCCAAAGCAACCTAAATTCGGCACACCCCTTTCCCACACTCCCCAAAACTGAATGCACACACCCACATCACTCAAATTTCGGCCACACACCCCAACTCCCTTCAAACTCTATGCCGCCTCCCTCTTTTCTCCTTGAATCCCTCTCTACCTCTCATTCAAACAAGTTTGAATGAGTCAACTTCCTCAATTTCCTCCCTTCCACCCATTTGAAACTGTTGACCCTTTCAAACCTCATCCATCAGAGTCCCACCTGAGTGCAACTCCCCCTTGTCCTGGCGTCAAAAAAAAATGCACAAAGGGGATTCTTGCAGCTCGAACCAAAGCTCTCCCACCTGCATGAGGCGTCCCTCCCCCTTATGCTTAAGTGGCGCCTCCCTTGCCACTTTACCAAGGCATCTCTTGCGACACACTCCTCCACCAAATACTCTTAACACCTAACGCCGAAAGCTCCTCCCCTTATAAAGTCCAAAACGCAATTTGCTGCTGAGGCACAGGCCTATTCCTGGCTCAAGCCTAGACCCTAAAATAGTCCAAACTAACGTACCCAACATATAATACACATGCAACCACACGAAATGCAAAGGCCCCGGTTTACGGATGTTACAGTTCTATCCCCTTAAAAAAATAATTTCGGCCTCGAAATTACCTATCAAAAGAGTTGAGGGTATTGTTGCCGCATTGCATCTTCCGGTTCCCACGTGGCTTTTTCCGTTCCATGATTCGCCATAACACCTTTACTAAAGGAACTGACTTCCTACGCAGAACTTTGACATCCCGATCTAAAATCTGCACTAGTTCTTCCTCAAAGGACAAATCTGGACTCACCTCTATCTCTTCTACTGGCACAACATGCGACGGATCTGATCGATAGCGCCTAAGCATGGAAACATGGAACACGTCATGGATCTGACTCAATTCCACTGGCAACTCGCTGATAAGCTACTGGTCCCACACGCCTTAACACCTTATACGGCCCGATGAACCTAGGGCTCAGCTTGCCCTTCCAACCAAATATCAGCACTTTCTTCCATGGCAACACCTTAAGAAAGACCCTTTCCCCCACTGCAAACTCTATATCTCTTCGCTTAAGATCGGCATAAGACTTCTACCTGTCCGAAGCCTCCTTCAGACGAGCCCAAATCAGTTTAACCTTATCCTCTGTTTCAGCCACTAGCTCTGGACCCAACAACCGATGCTCTCCCACTCATGTCCAACGTAGGGTATGACACTTAGTCCATCTGATGCTTCATAGGGTGCCATCTGGACACTTGCACAGTAATCTTTGTTGTATGCAAATTCCCAACGGTAGATATTCTTCCCAACTACCTCGAGTCCAAAACACAACCCTCAAAGATATCTTCTAAAATTTGGATTACTCTCTCGATTGTCCATCATTGCGGATGAAATGCCGTACTGAAATCTAGCCTTGTACCCAATGCATGGTGCAATGCTTTCCAGAATCTTGATGTGAATCGAGGATCCCTATCCGAGATAATTGATACTGGCACCCCATGCAATCTTACTATCTCTGTAACATACAACTTAGCCAACTTTTGGAGTGAGTAATCCACCCGAACCGGTATGAAATGAGCTGATTTTGTCAGACGATCTACAATTACCCATACTGAATCTTTCTTGCTAGGTGTAAGGGGTAGCCCAGTGACGAAATCCATCGTAATCCATTCCCACTTCCACTGCAGAATCTTCACCAGTTGCAACAGACCCGAAGGTAACTGATGTTTAGCTTTGACTTGCTGACAGGTCAGACACCTACCCATGAATTCCATTACTTCTCTCTTCAAACTCGGCCACCAGAACTATTCCCGCAAATCCCGGTACATCTTGCTACCTCTCGGATGCATAGCATATGGGCTACTATGAGCTTCCTATAGAATCCTCTGCCTTAACTCAACGTCTTTTGGCATAAAACTTTCCCCTGGAAACACAACACTCCCTCGCTATTCAAACTATAACCAATCCATCACTCTGCACTTGTAACCTCCGAGCACCTAGAACCTCATCTTTTAGCTGTTCCTCCTTAATCTGATTTACCCAAGTCGGCTTTATCTGCAACTCTACTAATAGACTCCCATCATCATACAGACTAAGATGAGCGAACATTGCTCTCAAATCCGCTACCACCTTACAACTCAACGCGTCAGCCACTACGTTAGCCTTACCCGGATGGTATTCAATCGAACAATCGTAGTCTTTCAACAACTCGATCCACCTACGTTGCCTCAAATTCAACTCTTTCTGTGTCAATAGATACTTCAAACTCTTGTGGTCCGTGTAGACTATCGACTTCTCCCCATACAAGTAGTGCCTCCAAATTTTCAGGGATAAAACCACTGTAGCCAATTCCAGATCATGTGTCGGATAATTCACTTCGTGAGGCCTCAACTGCCAAGACGCATATGCCACCACTTTCCCTTCTTGCATCAGCATACAACCCAAACCAGTATGTGACGCATCACAGTAAACCATAAATTCCTTCCCTACCTCAGGCTGAATCAACAACGGAGCTTCTATCAAGATCTTTTTTAACTTAACAAAACTTTCCTGCTGCTTGTCCGACCATACAAATGAAACCCCTTTTCTCAGCAACTTGGTCAATGGCGCTGCAATCAAGGAAAACCCTTCCACAAATCTTCTGTAATATCTTGCCAAACCCAGAAAACTCCGAATCTCCGCTACTGACTTAGGTGGTTTCCAGTCCAATACCGCCTCAATCTTTCGAGGATCTACCCTAATCCCCTCAGCTGATACCACGTGACCCAAAAAGTTACCTCCTTTAGCCAGAACTCGCATTTACTAAACTTTGCGAATAACTGCTTCTCCCTCAGAATCTGTAAAACCATACGCAGGTGTGAATCATACTCCTCATCAGATTTCGAGTACACCAATATGTCATCTATGAATACCACCACGAAGCGATCCAAGTACGGCTGAAACACCCGATTCATCATGTCTATGAACGCTGCCGGCGTATTGGTCAACCCAAACGGCATTACCAAGAACTCGTAGTGCCCATAACGAGTGTGAAATGCAATTTTGTGAATATCGGCCTCCTTTACCTTAAGCTGGTGATACCCCGACCTTAGGTCAATTTTAGAGAAGACTGATGCACCCTTAAGTTGATCGAACAGGTCATCTATCCTCGACAATGGGTATTGTTCTTGATCGTCAGCTTATTCAGTTGTCGATAATCTATACACATTCGCATCGTATTGTCTTTCTTCTTAATGAATAGCACAGGCGCTCTCCAAGGTGATACACTCTGCCGGATAAAACCTCGATCCAGCAACTCTTGAATCTGTGCTTTAAGCTCCACCAACTCCTTCGACGCCATCCTATATGGGGCAATAGACACTAGCGTGGTTTTCGGTAACAAGTCTATCCCAAATTTGACCTCGCGATCTGGAGGTAGACCCGAAAGCTTTTTGGGAATACATCAATAAATTCCTTCACCGTTCGGACATCCCCTACAGTTACTTCCTTGGCCTCCAATGCACAAAGATGAACCATGAACGCCTTACAACCCTTCCTCACCATTTTCTCGGCCTTCAGAGCGGATACAACATTGGATAGATAATCTCTTCTATTACCTATCATTACCACCTCTTCACCCTCAACTGTTTTCAATACCATACGCTTAGCTGTGCAATCCAAACTCGCTTGATACTTCACTAACCAGTCCATCCCTAGGATCAAATCGAACTCCCCGAATGGCAGTTCCATCAGATCAGCCAAAAACACTACCCCTTGAAGTTCTAGGGGTACATCCTTATAAAGTTTGTTTACTTCTACAGAGTAACCTAGAGGGCTAATTACAGTCATCTCCCTAGAAGAAATCTCAAAGGCTAAGTTCATAGTTTCCACAATACTACTGGAAACATAAGAATGCATCGAACCAACATCTATCAAAACAATATAAGGCAATCCAAAAATTAAGAATGTACCGATTATAACGTCTGGTGCGTCGCCCTCCTCTCGACCCCTTGCTGCATAGACCAACCCTAACTGTCTTGCATCAGTATTCTCGACACCTCTGCCCGGTGCTCCATGACCTCGCCCAGAACCATTACCTCCCCGATCGGGGCCGCGACCCTCCGTGGTTCTTGGCCATCCTTCAAATTGTGTACGCCCGACCTCGACCGACCCTTCTTTGCTTTTCACGGACAATCCCTTACGATGCCCATAGATCCACACTCGAAGCACCCTCATTCCCGGTCCAACAACATCCATATGAGACTTTCCATATTGAGCACACCATGGCGACCTCGAGTAGTAGTAGCAGGCCTGGAACCCTGATTCTGCCCACCATATCTAGCCCTTTTTTTGCGAATTTTTGGCAGACCCTGATGACCCAGAACTCCTCTTGGTCCAATTCCTATATTGATTTCGTCTCACCGACTGCTTCACTTCCTCGGCAATCTTGGCCTTCTCCACCAAGACCGTAAATTCTCTCTCACGCTGTGGTGCAATCACCATCTGCAGCTCATCTCTCAACCCGTCCTCAAACCGGACACACCGTTCATGCTCCGTAGCCATAATACCCCGAGCATAGCGACTTAACCGGAGAAACTCTGCCTCATATTCTGATATTGTCTTGTTCCACTGGAGCAAGTTTAAAATGCCTTACGCTGTGCATCAATGTAGCTGCCCCGACGTACTTCCTCTGATAAGCTGACTTAAAGAACTACCAAGTGAGATCATCAGCTGTTGCACTATTCCGGACTGTGAGCCACCACTGATAAGACTCATCCCGTAAAATAGACACTATCCCCTTCACCCTCGTCATAAAGTCCAAGTCATCCATAATGCGTTCTGTCGCCTCTAGCCAATACTCAGTTGTATTGGGAGCCACTCTAGACACAACCCTGAATACCTCCGCTCCATTAGCTCGGAGTCGTTCGGACACAGATTTTCGAGCTTCTGATCCTCCACCTACTCCAGCTACTCTCTCCAGAACCTACAGCATTGCATGCGACACCGCGTCGTCCCCTCCTGTCTGATCCTGAAACTCCGTGCCCACAGCTGGCGGCGGTGGTACCTCATTCTCCGATCCATGGCCAGACCCTGCTGGTTCGAACACAGCCATCCTACCTCTACCACGTCCGTGTGTATTACGTCCACGACCTCGAGCACTCATGACTACCGTTCACATTTTAATCTGATTTAAAAATTTTATGCGTTAGGCTTATTCCACTTTATTATTACAAAAATTTTATGAACGATTTATCATGGGGATTGTTTTCTGAGTTCACACAGTCCTACAAGTTTGATCTCTAAAGTAGTTCCTATTACTATTAGTCATATCACAAGCACCACAATCATATAAGCAATGTTAAGGGTACTTACCTTTGGGGTTCGGTCTTGGGAGACTCGGTGCCATGCTTTCAAGTCATGCGTTTCCTATCAAAATCATTTCGTAGTCCATTATTGAAAACATTTTGGACCTCAGGCCCACAGCTGAGTTTTTGAACCAGGCTCTGATACCAAAATTGTAACACCCCAAACCCGATCAACACACCACAACCGAATCCAGTGTGTCACATGAGAAAAAGATTGCTAGGAAAACAGGTTAAGAATTAAATTTTGAAATAGAAAGGGGTTCATTATTTAAAATTGGTTGTTTCTTAACTGATTCAAAAAGACTTTACTGTCTCCTAATGTAAGTAAGCTAATCGTTTCATTTTAAAAGCAGAAATAGTTTCAGTTTGATTACCAAAACCACTTCCAATTAAATTTTCAAAGAAACCATGTTAACCTATTTATACTGCTTGTTGATTTTAACCCGATGGTAAAATTTTAGAAAAACCCCGATAGTTTGAGTAACCTTAGAAAACACTCATTTTAAGGCATGCAGATTTGTTTAATTTATATAAAGTCTTTCGTGGAAAAGAAGTAAAACAAATCAATAAACCCCAAATTAAAGTTAGTGGCCTTGTTACATCTTAAAAACCAATTTTAAAGTATGTAAACCAAAGTAATAGTCTAAAACAAAACCCGAAAATAATGAGCATGGCCACCTCGAGTCCGCCCCGACTTCAATCCGCGATCTAAGAGTTACCTACAAAATTAAACATCAGGGTGAGTCATAGAGACTCAGTATGTAAACCCCCATCCCAAAAATAGCACTGCTCGTTCACGATTTCATAAGTCAATATGCAGGTCATGCAATCTCAAAACCTAACCATCCGTACTCCAGTCAAAACCACTGGTGGTCAAAACTACTGGTGACCGTAGTCACGAATAATACCAATGTGGTCAAAACCACTGGTGACCGTAGTCACAAATAGTATGGTGGGGCCAACCCACCTTGTGGTCAAAACCACTGATGACAATCCCATATCCATATGTGGGGCCAACCCACGGTGGTGCTAGACCACAGGGACAAGTCACAAAGATAGCAATATGTGGTCAAAACCACTGGGGGTCAAAACCACTGGTGGTCAAAACCACTGAGACTTAGTCACAGATAATATCGAGAGCGGGGCCAACCTACTATGTGGTCAAAACCACTGGTGACAGTATAAATCATCTTTCCCCCTCCTCTCAGCATACCCATTAACGTGCGTACTTTTCATGGCATAAACATCATGCTTAACACTCAGAGATCACATGGCATGGCATATACAGACTTTAACAGGCATTTAACGTTAGCCAAACAGAGCGGACTTACCTGGAATCCTTGCTTTTTACCCTTAAGGGTAACATACCATTTCAGCAGTTATTCCGGCATTTAGTAATTACGTGATATAACATATTGAAAAATGAAGTGTGCAAGAGTTACACACCTGATTACTCACAACACAACGCTCTCTACGTCGGCACTGTCATTAATCGACACCACTGCTATTTGATTACTACGCTGCTCAAGTGTTCGCCCACACCCAGGTGGCCAATCACGAACCACTGATACTGCCCACTTCTTGAACTTAAGGGCTGGGGTCTTAGATCCAACCCCTCCTAACGTTTGGCCGACATTAGTGTCCATAATACCTTTGGTCACTAAAGTGGATCAATATAGAGTATAATAAGGATTATAGATTTAACTCGAACAAATAGATCCCTTACCTAAGTCGACAGATCTCAAGATCAGGATTTAAACTATGAACCGAGCAAGTCTTGAGAATCCAAGGTATGCGTCAACCCCTGCCTATGTCCGACCAAACACATCACTTATTAGCAAATAGCCATTCGACTTTGATCTAAAATCCCAAAAGAATTAACATGAGAAGTTGCTCGCCCCTTACCTCAACACCTTACAATCATCAAGCAAAAGCTGAAGTAACACGGAGACGAGTCCCCTCCCTTCAATCGGCCAAGAACCTATAAGATTAGCCACTGTCTTCAGCACTTTAACATAATAAGAAAGGATAGAATCGGCAGGAACCCTTACCACAACACTTAACGAAATCGATTGGGAGTGGATGAATGATGACGATCTGCTACTACAAAAATCGAAGAACAAATATGAGAACCAAGAGTATTGACTAAAGCACTACCCACACAATTGCCAAATCCCAGCTTTTCCCCAAAAAGAAATGACAAAGGGAAGAGAGTAGAGATGGGAGAAGATTCGACCATTAGAGACATAGGAGAAGAAAGAAAAGAAAATAATGGAATCTTACCTGACTATGGTCCAAAAGGAGAGAAAGAATAGAGATGTGGTTTTGGCTCTTCAAGAAAGTGACAAGAAAATAAATCGCAAAAGATGAATGGGAAGCAAGGTTGGTTCGGCCAAACACCACAAGATGCCAAAAAAGGGAGAAGAAAATGAAGCAAAAATGGGTGAAGTGGATTCGGCTAGCACACAAAAAGAAGGAGAAAAAGAAGAAAACCAGCAAGGGATTTCGGCTTCTAAGATTGAAGAGAAGAGAAAAGTTTTAGGCCCCCAAATGGTCTTCTAAATTTTCGGCTATGGTCAAAAGATGAGAAGGGAGTTGAAATTCCAAGTGATTTTTGGCACCAAAGGGAATGAAAGAAAGGAAAAAAAAGAAACTAAAGCCAACACACCAAATGCTGAAAAATATTACCCAAAGCAACCTAAATTCGGCACACCCCCTTCCCACACTCCCCAAAATTGAATACACACACCCACACCACTCAAATTTCGACCACACACCCCAACTCCCTTCAAACTCTATGCCGCCCCCCTCTTTTCTCCTTGAATCCCTCTCTACCTCTCATTCAAACAAGTTTGAATGAGTTAACTTCATCAATTTCCTCCCTTCCACCCATTTGAAACTGTTGACCCTTTCAAACCTCATCCATCAGAGTCCCACCTGAGGGCAACTCCCCCCTTGTCCTGGCGTCAAAAAGAAATGCACAAAGGGGATTCTTGTAGCTCAAACCAAAGCTCTCCCACCTGCATGAGGCGTCCCTCCGTCTTGTGCTTAAGTGGCGTCTCCCTTGCCACTTTACCAAGGCATCTTTTGCGACACACTCCTTCACCAAATACTCTTAACACCTAACACTAAAAGCTCCTCCCCTTCTAAAGCCGAAAACGCATTTTGCTGCTGAGGCACAGGCCTATTCCTGGCTCAAGCCTAAACCCTAAAATAGTCCAAACTAACGTACCCAATATACAATACACATGCAACCACACAAAATGCAAAGGTCTCGGTTTACGGATGTTACATTTTTGAAAAAAAATTAGGAAGTGAAGATGATTCAAAGAAGTCCCATGATATTCGACTTTTAATGAAGAAATCAAATGGGGTCTATGATTTCGGCTTAATGGAGAAATCGGCACAAGAGAAAAAGAATAAAGAAGAGAATAGAATAAAAGGTTTCGGCTTCTGAAGAATTCAAAAGAAAAGATTGCAGAAAGCAACTAGGGTTTTGGCTTGTAGAAGAGAATGAGAGAAAAGATTGAGAGTATGGGGTTCAAATGCCGGAATTAAATAGGTATCCTTTCTATTTAAAGAGAATTTTGGCACCCATGTATATATCAAAATAAATAAATAAATAGATAAATAAATAAATAGATCTACACTCCCTAATCGACTCAAGCTTATCACTAATTAAATTCCTTTATTATCTCAAAATTGTATCTTCATCTCCATCCAAAAATTCCTTTATTTATCCAAAAATCCAATTTGAATTACATTCAAATTGCCTTCCCTAACAATGACCATTCTTTGGGTGTTTCGGTCCACTTCAACCACCTTCCCACGCTGTAGAAAAATAGAAAATTATTGTGCACAGGGCAACTCGAGCCCGAGACCTTCAAGCACAACCACACGCTACCAGCCACTGCACCAGAACTCTTCTTGTGATATGTTTCATTCTCAACTTCTTTTAAGGCCTATTTCACAGCGACCAAATCATTCAAAGAAATCCAAAATATATTCGACAACACCGAGCTTCGAACCTCCAACCTTTTCACTATGGTGCACGCCCCTTACCACTGCGCCGTGTATTTTATTTGAGTTATATTTCCTCCCTAATTAATTATAAACCTTCTATCGCACTCCAGGTTTACTTAAAAAAACACAACATTTAGCACACGCCGCAACTAGAACCCTACTCCCCCTCCTGCTCCTAACGCCTTTGCCACTGGGCCAGTCGTTTCTTTGTGTTGTGAAACATCCCCAACTAATTATAAGGCCTAAACTCTAGCCTTCATACTAACATATGTGAAATAAAAATTTTTGCCATACCCAATACTTGAACCTTTGACCTCCAGCTTATTGAGAACGCCCCAAGCCACCAGACCACCTACTTCATTGGGTTATCTTCAACCCAAAATATTTTAAAAGCCTTATGACTACCACCAACCTCCCTAAAAAAAACAACATTTTTGTTAAAGCCCTAGATCGAGCCCAGGACTTTTCCAACCTCCTAAAAATTAAACGAAACATGCAATAATATTTTTTAAAAAAGAAAATGTCCATTCAAACTTTTCATGATAAAATAATTTATTTCATTTGAATAATATTTTAAGAAAAATTAACTATTTAAATGTATTAGTGACATTATAAA
The DNA here is from genome assembly GCA_025506655.1 of Gossypium rotundifolium. Classification (NCBI taxonomy): domain Eukaryota; kingdom Viridiplantae; phylum Streptophyta; class Magnoliopsida; order Malvales; family Malvaceae; genus Gossypium; species Gossypium rotundifolium. Next base: position 67,066,857 of record CP106731.1, on the reverse strand, counting down.
AGTAGAGGGACAAACTATGTAAAAAATAAAGCATATAAATCAAATCCCCAAATTTTAGCATAATCTAGGGTCAATTAAAATTGACCATTATCCTATTTTAGTATAAACCACATTAATTTTTTTTAATGACAAAATCCATTCTCTTGACACACGAAACCACTTATTCTAGGCCCAAATTCAGGGTGTTATAATTCTACCCTCCTTAAAGAAATTTCATCCTCGAAATTTCCAACTAACTAGTAATCATGCTACCTAAGTCTCACTATCATGCTTTCGCTGCGCACTCCAATTCTAAACCCAAAATAAACACTTAGTATTCTATGGTAGAGTTCGCACCGGTATTCACATCTAGAGCGTCCTCATCCCCTTGTACTCATGGTACCGGTTTGCATTTATATGATTAAAAATTTTATGAATTATTGGTTTTCTTCCACTGATTATCCACGAACAGTCTTATGATTAGTAGTTTTAAGAGTAGTTCTTTTGAATTCGCAATTCAGTCTCAAGTTCACCTTTTCTAGTTCTAAGAACTACATACATTCAACTATCAACATACAGACAACATCCATGCATCCACATTCAACTCATAGGGGTATTTTCGTTATTCCACTACCCAGGGGTATTTTCATAATTTTATCCTACAGAGTTCCTTGTTGATTTCATGAATTAAGGGTGTTTTGGTAATTTTATAATCCAGAGGTATTTCGGTAATTTGGAAATTTGGGGGTATTTTGGTCATTTTGCACATCAGGGGTAGTTTGGTAATAATTTTTTTTCAAATCAAGGGTGTTTTCAAAATTTTACAAAACTAAGAGAGTGTCTTGGAGAATTTGATTTCAAAAGAAATATAGTAGTGTTCAGGTGTTTTTGGTTGTTGTCATGTTGTGTGAGTTTTTTTTTTTTTTAAGGAGAAAATTTTCATTGACTTTGTAAATCGGGGTATATTTGCAAATCATGGGGATCTTGGTATTTTTTTCAAAATAAGAGTATTTTGGCAATTTTGTAAAAACAAGGTGGCTGGTCCCTTTCGGGTTTTAATTATAGAGTTTAGCCTGTCAACAAGTCCTCATGATTAGGGTGAGCAGTCACTACGCACTGGCAAGATTCCAAATGAGAGAAGGTGAGTCGCTAGGTCGCTTAAATACCAAGCTCTCCACGAATCCACTCCTAGACATGCGTATGCCTTTGCCACACCCTATCTCGGCTAAGGTGAGCAGTCACTACACACCGTAAGGATCCAAAGAAAGAGGAGGTGAATCACTAGGACCGCTAAGTACCGTGCTCTTGGGACCCAATCCTAGACATGCGTATGTCATTGCCACACCCTAGTCTTGCGACTCGTTCACGGGTTTGTTTAGTGAGTTTAAGTCTTATGAGATTTAAGAAGTAGTTTAAGCTAAGCCTAAGGTCCATCAGATTCTAACTAAAATAATCTACGTCTCATAAGCCCATCAAGCCCACATATATATATATCATACAATGATTCAGAATACTTACCTGGCGGACTTGGGCCGGAGACGTAGGTGCCATGCCGAAAAAACCCATCCTATAACATTCATAAAACATGCATACTTCGAAAACCTGTTTCTAGAAAATGTTTTGAGCCCAAAAAAACCCCAGAGTGAATTTTGAACCAGGCTCTGATACCAATCTGTAACACCCCAAACCCGGCCCAAACACTATAGTCGGATCTGGCATGTCACTAAAAAGATTCTGTAAAAGATGTCAAAATTTTTAGGAAATATTTTTTTCCTTGTATTCAATCTTTTGTTCGAAAGAACATTATAATGTGATAAGTTTAACTAAGTTATAAATTGCTTTTGTTGTTTTATGAATTAAAAACCAAAATTTTAATATATGCCTTAGTTTAATTAAAGTTTAAGTGCTCAGCGATAATGAAAGCCCAAAATAAAACCCAAAGCAGTATAATAGTCTAGTGGCCCATGGCCTTATTACAACGAGATTTAAAACCCATTAAATAAAAATATAAAATAATAGATTAGAGTCTTTTGTGAATCCAAATGTTCTTTTACATGGCCACCTTCTTTGTCCTCTCTGCTTGGTCCGTTGCACTAGGTGCTACCAAAATTGTTAAAATAATAGGGTGAGTCACAAAACTCGGTGTGCAACCCTCGTGCACCATTAGATTGGGCCTTAGCCCACGATCAAAATATAAAACATAATATAGCGAGAAAACATACATAAAACCCAACCCAATCCTAGGTTTCAATTTGCTACGCCACCCTTACACGCCGATCACACAATTGGGGATTTCTACAATCAACCCACACCGCTACACACCATCGATGGCAGTCATCTTGCAGCTTAGTGGTCATCGTCAAGTTGTGACATAGTCACCAGTGAAATGGCATAAGCCACGAAAGCGAGTTGTGACAGAGTCACCAGTGAAATGGCATAAGCCACCGAAGCAGTACTTCCCTTTTCATTAATTACCCAACCCCAAGCATACGGAGAAATTGACATACAGAGCATATTACTGAAGAAGGACAGAAATCACTAACCTGATGATTAGCCTTTACCCTCCTCGGGTTTTCAATCATAATGTCGGGATTTCGACATTTAACAGAGTTTAGCAGATTTATACATATTTATATATATATTAGCACTCAATCTAATAGTGTGAATGTTACACACCTGGTTACCGTTAGGACAACACTCTCTATGTCGACACTATCAGAAGCTGCTAAAACTGCTATCTGTCTAAGATTTTGTTCGGATGCCGGTCCACAACCTCCTGGCCAATCCCGAACTACTGACACCGCTCGTTTTTTAAACTTAGGGATTGGTTTTGCAGATCCAATCCCCTCCTTTGCCTGATCCATATTTGATTCTATCGAGGGACCTTATCAGTTGCTACCATCGTAACATGTGGTTGTTAATCCATAACATAGGGTTAAGATTACGAATACGATAATCTAACATAATGAAAATCTAGAGAAAACTACCTTACCTTAAAATCCCGAAAAGAGGTATGATACTTAGAGACTAACGATTTTTGGCTTTTAGATCTAGACGATCAGGTCTCTTTCAAATCCCGGAATAATGCCCTCAACACAGGGAATTCGGCTAGCACTTGGGAAGATTTCAGTTTTTTGCAAAAAAATCAGGAAGTGAAGATGATTCAAAGAAGTCTCATGATGATTCAGCTTTTAATGAATAAATCAAATGGGGTCTATGATTTGACAATGGAGAAATTGGCACAAGAGAAAAGAATGAAGAAGAGAATGGAATAAAAGGTTTCGACTTCTGAAGAATTCAAAAGAAAAGATTGCAGAAAGCAACTAGGGTTTTGGCTTGTAGAAGAGAATGAGAGAAAAGATTGAGAGTATGGGGTTCAAATGCCAGGAATTGAAGAGGTATCCTCTCTATTTAAAGAGAATTTTGGCACCCATGTATATACTAAAATAAATAAATAAATAGATAAATAAATAAATAGATCTACACTCCCTAATCGACTCAAACTTATCACTAATTAAATTCCTTTATTATCTCAAAATTGTATCTTCATCTCCATCCAAAAATTCCTTTATTTATCCAAAAATCCAATTTGAATTACATTCAAATTGCCTTCCCTGAACAACAGCCATTCTTTAGGTGTTTTGGTCCACTTCAACCACCTTCCCCACGCCTGCAGAAAAATAGAAAATTATTGTGCACAGGGCAACTCGAGCCCGAGACCTTCAAGCACAACCACACGCTACTAGCCACTGCACCAGAACTCTTCTTGTGATATGTTTCATTCTCAACTTCTTTTAAGGCCTATTTCACAGCGACCAAATCATCCAAAGAAATCTAAAAAATATTCGACAACACCGGGCTTCGAACCTCTAACCTTTTCACTATGGTACACGCCCTTTGCCACTGCGCCGCGTATTTTATTTGAGTTATATTTCCTCCCTACTTAATTATAAACCTTCTGTCGCACTCCAGGTTTACTTAAAAAAACACAACATTTAGCACACGCCGCGACTAGAACGCTGCTCCCCCTTCTGCTCCTAACGCCTTTTCCACTGGGCAAGTCGTTTCTTTGTGTTGTGAAACAGCCCCAACTAATTATAAGGCCTAAACTCTGGCCTTCATACTAACATATGTGAAATAAAATTTTTGCCATACCCAAGACTTGAACCTTTGACCTCCGACTTATTAGGGCACGCCCCAAGCCACGGACCACCTACTTCATTGGGTTATCTTCAACCCAAAATATTTTAAAAGCCTTATGACTACCACCAACCTCCCTAAAAAACAACATTTTTGCTAAAGCCCTAGATCGAGCCCGGACTTTTCCAACCCTACCAACCCTTCCTAAACCTCCTAAAATTAAGCGAAACATGCAATAATATTTTTTAAAAGAAAATGTCCATTCAAACTTTTCATGATAAAATAATTTATTTCATTTGAATAATATTTTAAGAAAAATTAACTATTTAAATGTATTAGTGACATTATAAAAGTAGAGGGACAAACTATGTAAAAAAAATAAAGCATATAAATCAAATCCCTAAATTTTAGCATAATCTAGGGGTCAATTAAAAATTGATCATTATCCTATTTTAGTATAAACCACATATTAATTTTTTTTAATGACAAAATCCATTCTCTCGACACACGAACCCACTTACTCTATGCCCAAATTCAAGGTGTTACAGGCATATTATCTAGAAAGCTTATATGGCGAATTTCATAACGTCTAAGTGGTAAATTGATATTTCGCCCTTGTGGCATACCCTGGGTAGGTCTATGAACCATCTTCTAAAAGAATTCTCGGCAAAGTAACTGTTGATGAACTAGCCATAATAGTTTGCCAGAATAAAGGACTTGGTGTGTCCGTAGTGATGGGTAGCGTAAGAGACCGTGAAACCAAAAAATGCTCTCATTATGTATAGAAACCCCTTTGATATCCTTAGGGTGATCTAATTTATTGCATCTATCCGAGTAAGAACGTTTGCTTGGACTAATTGGAAGATTTGGTGTGAACTGTGTTTGGTGTTCGTTGGAGTCAATAGGAGAATCAGTTGAGTATTATCCAGATGAATATTATCTTGGGGAATGTATTTAACTGCTATCTTCAAAGAGAATTGAAATTGATTCTTGACTCGAGGTTAAGTTTGTAACTCATCAATCAGATAGATCGATTGTAAGGTGTTAAAGTATTGAGGCAGCCATATAGTTATCTGCTAAGGATCAAAAGTGTATTATTCAACAATTCTAAAAGGAAGTCCAGAACTCTTAAGTCGAGAAATCCAACATCGTCATTTAAAGGTAAACCTGGTTGAAACTCATTAGGTTCAATTGAACTTATGGGTGTTTATTTGCAATGCAGGTTATTTGTAATATCTCATTTTTTAGAGGTGACGGAACTATGATTTTGAAACCACAAATTCTAGAATGTCGATTTGTAAATTTTATTTATATAATATTTCTGAAGTTAATAAAGTCGTATTAAAATTTGGTTAAGAAATTTTAACGATTAGTCGATTATTTATAGATAAACAACTAAATTGTAAAAAGTGCAAAGGTTAATAATTATTGATGTTTTAGAGCCAATTGATATTTTTTTAAATGAAGAAGGTTTGATAGGGTAATTAAAACATATCAATGGTTAGTGGACGGTTTTGGAAGGTAATTTGAAGTAGAATATGTTAAAATGGCAATTTTGAAATTTAGTTAAAAATTAAGTTAAAATCAAATTAAAGAAAATAGGATCTTCTTCTTCTTTCTTTAGACTTTTTTTGGTCGAATATTGATCGGTGAAATCAGAGCTTTAAAATTTATAAATAGAATGATCAAACCTAGAAACTAACTCTGACAACGACTTAAAGGCAAGTGTACCTATCGAACAGTAGTATAGCTTAGGCAAGACTAGATTATCGAACCCAAAGGAACTAAAAGTACTAATACTCACTTTATTTTTATTATTTAGCCTAAAATATGGAGTGATTGGTTGATTTAATCTAGTTTAACGACTACTAAGCTAAAGACGCAAAGACAAAAAGAATGAATTGGGAAATAACTTGAAGAAACTCAATTGATTATGATGATACCCTCAGGAAGAATCCACCTAGACTTCACTTGTTACTTATTACTGAATCATGTGATTTTTTTACTTAGCTTGATCCGTAGGACTCCCTAACCTATATTAAACCCTCTCTCGAGGTGAATAACGTCTAACCCTAGGTTAATTAGTGGAACTCTCCTTCGCTTATAATAACCCCTTAGAATAGCAGTAAATCGATCAATGGATTCCCATATTAAGTTTCACCCTAATCTGGCAAAATCTCGTAACCCTATCTCTAGGCGTTCGATCAACTCCGCTTAATTATGCTAGATCTACTCTTAGCGAGGTCTATTCCTCCTCCACCTAAGCACATCGATTTGGATTAAGCAACATAATTAAGAACAAACTAAGTATTTATCATATAATTCGGAAAATAATAACAAAATTCATCTAGGTTTCATCCCCTTCAGGTATCTGAAGGGTTTAGTTCATAATGAATAAAAACATCTCAAGAGAAAAGATAAAAAAAACATAAGAAATCCCTAAAACCACCTAGAGGAATTTAAGGAGAAATCTGTCGTCTTGAGTAGATTTCTAGCTCTTCGAGATGGATCTTCTAGCTATCTTCGAGTGATTCCCACAAATGTGATCCTTCTGGCTCGGCTCTTTGGCCTAGCTCACCGCCCCTTTTCAGAATGCACTTAGGGTGTTTATATAGGCTCTTGGAATGCTTTACTTGGCCTCTAAGTGTCCTAATTTATGTCTGCTTCTTACTCGGTATTTGAATAAGCTTTGGAAAGTGTTTCTTTGGCTCTAAGTATCCAAATCCGAGTGAAATTGCTCTCTCTCATAACAGGGGCACGGCCATGGCACACGCTTGTGTAAATCGTGGTTGGGCCATGTCTCGATTCTGTCGACTGGGGCATGGCCATCTAAATCGTGGCATGGACGTGTCTTAGTTAATTGTTGAAGCACGGCCATGTGGCTTGAAGTCCAGGCCGTATCGATTTCTTCTTTGGCCCAAATTGGCCCGTTTTAAGCCCGTTTCTTGTTCTTTTCGTCCTCGGTGCTTTCCTGAGTATAAATATGAAAAGAAAGGATTAAAAGCACCTTTTTACATAAATCAGGGCTAAATCATCCTAAAAGCATACTAAATATAGGGTTAAAATATGTTACTTTTACGGTTTATCAAATACCCCCACACTTAAGCTTTTGCTTGTCCTCAAGCAAAATTCTCAACTTACAATTAAAACAAACTTTTCGTAATTCACAATTCCTATTAACAATGCTTCATCATAATTTACAGACAATTTATACATGGATAACTTAACTCAAAGAGTCTTAAAGATTCAAACAATATAAGTCATGAATTTTGTAGTACGAAAACATAGGTGTCTCCCTTATCTAAACGATTATCTTTTAATTTGAAACCGACAAGGATTGACATCCTCACTAAGGATTCACTCAAAGCACTCAAAGTGTTTAAGTTTCAAAAAAAAAGCACTCATAAGTCGAACCTGAAAAGCTAATCCCATAGGCTTACCTGAAAATCAAATCTCCACCACTGTAATATGAGATAATACATAAATCAAAAGGTCTTTGACATGGTTGTAACAGGGCTTGGGTTAAAGGTGTGGATAAAGGCTGAATTAGAGGGTTTAGAATCGAGATTGACCTGACCAATTACTTAACTAAAAATAATAAATGATTACATCAATTGAAAATTTGAAACTAATAATACTTCTATTGATAATACTTTTGATACGAGCTCTTCTTCAACAATTGGAATTTAAATGCATAAGCTCCTTTAATCATATACTAATACTTGAATATACTTTGGTTTTTTTTAAAAAAAAAACTAAGTATATAATTAAATAAATAAAGAACTTTATCAAATAAACTAATTTGGTAACTTGATCAATTCAATTCTCGATAGAAGGGTGGTCAAAAGAATGGTGATAACAAATACAAAGGGTTTTAGGTTAATATTAAGCAGGTAATTCAATAAAAGGGTTGTTGGGATCAAATGGGTTCACTAAGGGTTAATTATGTAGGTAAGCTTTTTAGTGGAGTGAATGGGTTAAAACCTAGGTGCCTTTATCATCTCAGTATATCAAATCATTGATGTGGTCTCAATATGTATAATCAAGGCAAGTTCTAGAATAACAAATCAGTGTTGACACACTCATAATTAATAAAGTGAGCATGAAAAAGAATATATGCTCTATAAGGCTCAAATCTCACAAAAATTATGGGTATTTGACATCAATCCTATAGATTTCAAACTTCAAGGTAATATTCAAATTTAGTTCAACACCTAGACAATTTTTTGAAAAATAGACTTATCATGCTTGATTCTCTAGTATTCTTCACGTATAAATCATCAATGCACAATTATCAATGACTTATTCAAAAACATGTCAATAACAATCATAAATCATTAGAAATTTCACCCTAATTAATAATATGAGAGGATTTCTTATTGATAAGACTAAAATTCAGGATTTGAGAATAATGCAAAAAGTTAGGTACTTTTACCCCCCACACTTAAGTTGTACATTATCCTCAATGTACAAAGATAGATAAACAATTATGTAATGAAAAGAAAAGGGGAGAAGTAACACTTCCTGAATTTTGGATGATCCCGAGAGTCGACATTGGTCGTAGTGGAAGTTGACTTATGTAGAAGTGAACTACTCCTAGTGTTTGTGTATGTGGAGTGTGTGGTTGAAACTGCGAAGTCATTAGTCAGATATGTCAGAGGCATAAATAAACATATGTTAGGTGTACTCGAATATTAGATAACCAATCATAACTAAAATAACAAAAGCTATTTGCAATGAAGAAAAGTTCAAAGTTACGACAAATATAGAGATTTAAAATAAATGAAAAGTAGAAATATAATAGAACTAAAAATAAGAAAGGACTCAAAGGTCCTCATCATCTGCCGGATCCCGTTATGATGTCTGTGATGATATATGGAAGTGATGGCATATTTGCTAGAATATGGCCTCGATCCCATCAAAACATCAAGTGGTGTCGGTGAACTGTTGAGTATAGTAATGCTCGAGCTGGGTGAGGTGTGTAGAGATATCTTCCATTGAGGCTGCTGGATGGGATGGCTACTGGCTTGGAATTGGTGCTTCCTGTGTTGGTGGTGGGACATCATCAGTAATGTCCTCTGGCTCTGCCTCGTCTGTGGCTAATTGGTACTGTGGTGGATCGGTCCCTCGACGATATTTAACCATCTTCATGTGCAACATCGTCTAAATACCCTGAGGTAGCATCTGGCTGACTAGTGTGAGAGAGGAAGTCTGAGCCTCGGTGTTGAGGAGACCAAAATGTCGAAGCTAACCGAGTGATGTACGGTCCCATTGATAAAATGCCCTTTCTGTGTAGTCCCGTTTGGTGTTGTATTGCACAGGCAATGAAGTAGGCAAGGTCAAATACGTGCCCTTCTGACATACACGACAGGTAGTAGACATCGTGCTTGTTTACTATGGCCATGCTCTCACGTCGACCGATGATTGTATGAGTGAGAAGGGCATGAATATACCTCAAGGGTGGTCCAAAGGCTATCGCTTTAGAACGACGGGGTCAAATGCGCTGTGGTGGGATTTAAACCGCCAATTCGTAGTAGGGTGGAGTTAGCGGTCTAACTCGGAGAGGTTGTTCTCTTCTATAAATTCTTACGTAAATTTAGTCTTTGTTCCAAATTGTGGTACGCTAAGCTGTTAAACTGTGCCTCTTAATCAAAATTGGATTGTTCCCGGATCGTTATAATTAGGCATCACCGATGAAAAGTGAAAGTAATCTGAGGCTCGAGTGTGAGTTCGGATAGGTCACCGATAATAGAAAAGAAGCTATTTGTCATGGTTCAGTCGATATTAGGGCTCAATTTCTATTTCTAGTCTGATTTGTTGCACTGCATCCCAATCGATGCATCTTCCGATGCCTAAAAGCCTTTTCCGAAATGCTCTATATCGTTCTTCCTGAGTGTCTTGATTAAATTGAAGGAAATGGTGTCGGATCTCAGAAGAAGCACTTGCTGAGGATGAGCCGGGCCCCTTTCTCTTCTTGCTTGGGGCGGTTGTGGATCGCTTTGGTCTTGATGACGACATATTACCTGGCAAAAGGGAGAAAATTCATACCAAATATAATTCCAGTTTAAGATATTCGAATAGGCAACCAATAGCAATTCATGAGGAAAATTATACATTATCATAAACGGGAAATAAATTATATGAACAAAATATTGAAATAATCATGAGAAAAATTAGCACTTTAAAGTTATAGAATCAATATGACAATTAATGCTTTGAAAAAAAAATATATATATATATACATAATACAAAATAATTGTAAAAACATGATAAATTTATACTTTAGACTAAAAAAATATAAATGACTATTATCTCTTATAATGATAAGAAAGGTTATATTTAGAACTTAAATTAAAGGTATAAAACAAATTAAAAGTGAATTAATAGAAAGAACCAAGGCTGATGGTGGAGGTTTTCTGCAGAACACGGGCTAGGCACGGTGGTGGTGAGGCATTGCAGGATGAGCACAGCGGAAGCAGGGGCATGGGGTTTATGTCGCACGATGGTGTTTTGAGCGTGTGGACGGTTTTGTTTTGTTTTGGATGGAAAAAGCGGTGGTTTAGGTGAAAGCGTGGCCGAAATTTTAGATGAGGGGGTTGAAAATTGTGTTTAGGGTTAAAATGGAGAGGGATTTCGGTTAATTGGTTTAAATAGCAGCAGGGGCGCGGGCAAGTGCCACAGCCGTGCTATTTTTTCAAGTGCCCGTGTAATTTGGGATTTTGAATTTTTAGGCGCGATTGGTTTTTTAGCATGGTTGTAACACGGGCGTGCGTTATCGATGTCTGATATGTCGAGATGTCCCCATTGTCATGAAGCACGGTCGTGGGTGGCCCATGTTTTGGAAGTCAGTATTTAAGCACGGTTACTTAGCACGGGCGTGCGTTACCTGTGTTCGATAAGCCAGCATGTCTTGTAACATCCTGAAAAGGGCCTATGCATTTTCAGTTTAATTGTATGAAATGACAAGTTTAAGCACTAAGAATAAATTTTGATATTTTTGGAAACACGAACATTTTGGAAACACGAACATTTTGGAAACTTGAACATTTTGGAAACCCGAACATTTTGGAAACTTGAAGATGTAAGAAAATGGCAAGTTTCTGAGCCGATCGAAAATTTTAGGAAACTTAGAAATAAGTAGGAATGACAAATTTTAAAGTTCAAAATAGGAAATAAGGGCAAGAGGGCCTTAAAAGTAAAAGTTGGTGAAATTTGACACACAATCGGGCTTGGAAAAAGTGGCTGAAGGTGTCACTTAAGGCTTATGGAAATGGCGCCATGTGTAAGAGAAATGGGCACGAGTTGAGTCGCATGGGAAGCTAAAAATAAAAGTTCTATTTTGTCGCAAGGATGGACCAGAGGTGGATTTACACATAGGCTAATTTTAAGAGCTTTTATCCTTTTAAAATTCGGCAAATAGATAGATAATGATGGATTATTATCGGTATTATTTTTATTAAGAGATAAGGGATAAATAATGGATTTATTTTAGATTATTTTAAGTGATAAATAAGGATTTTAAATTTGGATTATCTGAGGAGATAATTGATGGATTAAATGCTTTTATTTTTAGATAAAGGAGATAATATTATCTTAAGGGAGAGTGGTGGCCAAGTCAAGGACTCTTGGCCTAGCCAATTCGGCTATAAAAGGAGAACCCAAGGTCTTTTTCTCTCATCTTTCCAAGTAGCCGAAAATCCCCTTGCTCTCTCCCCCTCTTTGCCGAATTTCTCTTTAAGCAAAATCCATCTCTTCTTCTTCTATTTTCTTCTCCTCTCCTTTGCTATTGTCGAGCCAAAACACTCTTTGATCCCTCGATTAAAACTCCATAGCAAAACTCGTGGCTATAGGCAAGGAAGCAATCAATCAAAGCATTAAAGGTCGCTAAGCATTAATCAAGTCCTTTCTTTTTCTATTTGCCGAAAGAGAAGGGTCTAATCCTATTTTTGTCTCATGGCAGAATCTATAAGGATCTCTCGGGTTCTTTTATAATAGTTGAACAAGGAGGAATCTTTAGGAAATTCGGGGATCTAAGGTAAGATAAATACATTTGGTTAAAGGTTATGATTTATATGTTAAATTAAATTTAACATATGATGCTAGGGATATCGACAGTCTATAAGGCAAGGAATCCTTTTGATTTGGAATTTGTAAGGTAGGTGATATTCTGCCAAGGCTTGTTTTTTTATATTTAGGATTATTTCCCATTATTTTAAAAGCGAAAATTGACATGGTTACATGGCTAGTGTTAGCCGATTTCAAGGAAAAGGAATACTAGCAATTTTGGGACTTGATTTACGAGACATCCAAATTAAACAAACAAGGTAAGTAATACAAATCCTACTTGGATTTGGTTTTAAACCAAATAAGTTTGTTAATATATTTTAATGGTTGGTAGAATATAGGAGTAAAAATCTAGATCGGTAGATCGTTCTTGAGATTTCAAGGAATCTATTAAGCAAATCGGTGTGTACGCACTAACTTTCGATATTTCATATGGCAATTATTTTATTATGTGATTATCGTAAGAATATGAATATGGCTAAGTACCTAATGTGGTACAAAAGTACTCGTGTCGTTTCCTACTTGATAGGATTATGAAATATGTTATTTTATAACATGTGAATATATGTATATGATTATGAAATTAAGTATGTTATGCATGATATATTTTTGGGGCATTCGGATTTATGTGAAAGGGAAGAAGGTGTTGACTTGGTCTCACCAACGTTAGAAGGTGTTGACTTGGTTTCACCAACGTTATATGGTGACTACGGTCACAACATTTTGAATATGGTAACTCGGTTACATTATCTGAATTTTGTAACCGGTTACACTATTTGAATATGGTGTCTAATGACACAAATTATATGGGCGATGAGCACGTCATTGCGGTAACGCCTTCGATGGTGTGTAGTGGATGGAGGGTTGACTTAGTAGTCCCACGGTGTGACTAAGTGCACGGGTGGTGTGTAGCAGATGGACCCTTAGGCTTGGGTTGGGTTGCATCATCGTTTTATTTGAATATGAAATTGATATGAACATGTATGCACGATTTGTTGAATGTTAGTATTGTGTACACCGAGTCTGTTGACTCACCCGTTGTGGGAATTATTTTCGGTGATGAGCGGTGTGGACCCGGCGGTGGACCTTGAGGTGGGCATGCTACATTGGAGATGTTATTTTATTTGGACTTTATTTTATTTAGTACCTTTAATTTTATTTTGGGTTTTACTTGATGTAATAAGGCCATAAGGTCCGATGGATTATTCTTTATTTTTACTTTACTTTTAAATATTGTGCTAAGAACTATTTTGGACGTAATAAATCAAATTGGATTTACAAGATTAAATAAATGGGTTTCCAATCTAAGCCCAACTCAAAATAAAAGTTTTCCAAAATTTTACAAATTTTCTCTAAATCTTGAAAATTCTCAAACCGATTTACTTTAGAAACATACGGATCTGGTTCGGGCTCGTGGTAGGGTGTGGGTGTTTCATGTCTCCACTTGTGAAAGCACTGTCGTGTCTGGTACGTGTCTAGGAAGTCGATATCTTAGCACGGTCATGAGGCACAGTTGTGTCCTTCCTGTGGCGATAAAAGTTTTACCTTTTGTCATACACGGCCATAAGAGTGCCGTATTTTGTCTCGTGGGCTCCACACGACTATGGGCATGCCCATGTGTAAGGCCGTGTGGTCTACGAAACTTGTGCTTTAATCATAATGGCGTTAAGATGCTTAAAGTCAAAATTATAATGTTTAGATAAATCATGTTATTGCTCAGGTTGCCGCCCGAGAAGCACTCATTTTATAGTCTTAAGCTAGACTTTCCATGTTTTCGATTCTAAAAGAAGGCCCATGGAGCATAAGCTCCTCTCTTATATCTCCAAAATCTGCACCATTATAAATTTTAAGTCGGTGACCATTTACCTTGAATGTGCCTTTAGTGGGATGAGTTACCTCGATGGTGCCATATGAAAAAATTGTTTTGATCATAAATGGGCCTGACCATCTTGATTTCAGCTTTCCAAGAAATAGTTTAAGCCTTGAGTTGTATAGTAGGACCAAGTCCCCTACCTCAAATTGTTTTGATCTCTTGAGACTTGCATCGTGGCGTCACTTTGTTGCTTCCTTGTACAGTTTTGAGTTTTCATAGGCTTCCATTCTCCACTTGTCCATCTCGTTTATCTGCATCATTCTTCTCTTTCCTGCAGTTCTAATATCAAAATTTAAAAACTTTATGGCCCAAAAAGCTTTGTGTTTAACTCAAATGGTAGATGACAACTTTTTCCGTATACAAGTTTGTATGGGGATGTCCCTAGATGTGTTTTAAAAGCTGTTCTATATGCCCATAAAGCATCATCTACTCTAATTGCTCAATCTTTTCTATTTGATTCAACCATTTTTTTCTAGAATGCGCTTAAGTTCTCGGTTTGCTACTTCAACTTGCCCGCTAGTTTGGGGGTGATATGGGGTAGCTGTCCTGTGGTATACTCTATATTTCTTTAAGACTCTTTCAAATTGGGTATTACAGAAATGAGTACCCCTATCACTAATGATAGCTCTTGATGTGCCAAATCGAGAGAATAATTTTTAAGAAATTTAACTACTACCCTGGCATCATTTGTAGGAAAAGCTTTCGCTTCAACCCATTTTGACATAAAATCAACTGCCACTAGGATGTACTTGTTTCCAAACAAACTAGGAATGGTCCCATAAAATCTATATCCCATACATCAAATATTTCACATGACAACATATATGTTTGAGGCATATCATCACGTTTAGAAATATTACCTGTTCTTTGGCACCTATCACATGAGGTAACATATCTGTTGGCATCTTTAAATAGAGTGGGCCAATAAAAACCTGATCCGAGATTTTGTGTGCTGTCTTAATACCACTGTAGTGTCCTCCTGAGGTCCTGAATGGCAATGCTCCAGGATTTTGCTTGCTTTCATTTTTGTAATGCATCTTCGAATTACCTGATCTGCACATATGCGGAAAAGAAAAGGATCTTCCCAAAAATAATTTTTCACATCAACAAAGAATCACTTCTTTTGGTGATGTGTTAATTTTCTTGGCAAGATATTAGCTGCTAAATAATTCGCAATATTTGCAAACCATTGTACCTCAAAATGTGTTATAGAAAAGAGTTGTTCTTCGGGAAATGAATCATTTATTTCACTTTTATTGAGCTCTTTGGTGTGCGGATTTTCAAGTCTAGACAGGTGATCCGCTACAAGATTCTCGGCTCCCTTCTTATCTTGTATTTCCAAGTCAAATTCCTGTAAGAGTAAAATCCATCGTATGAGTCTGGGTTTTGCATCAGGTTTGTTTAAAAGATAACGAAGAGCCGAATGGTCAGTGTAAACGACAACTTTAGACAATATTAAATACTGTCTAAATTTGTCAAAAGCAAAAACTACAGGTAGCAATTCTTTCTCTGTAGTGGTGTAGTTTTCTTGTGCGGGTGTTAATGTTCTGCTGGCATAGTAAATTGGCTGAAAATGCTTGTTTCTTAGTTGTCCCAAAATCGCACCTACTACAAAATCACTTGCATCACACATTAGTTCAAAGGGTAAGTTCCAATCAGGGGCAATTATAATTAGAGCATTTATCAATTTATCCTTAAGGACATTAAATGTATCTAAACATTCCTAATTGAAATTAAAAGGAACATCTTTTTCTAGTAATTTTATCAAAGGCTTAGCTATTTTAGAAAAATCTTTAATAAACCTTCTATAAAATCCTGCATGTCCTAAAAAACTTCTAATAGCCTTAACTAAACTAAGAGGAGGTAATTTTTCTACATTTTCAACCTTCGCTTTATCTACCTCAATCCCTTTACTAGAAATCTTATGTCCTAATACAATTCCTTCTCTAACCATAAAGTGACATTTTTTCCCAATTCAAAACAAGGTTGGTTTCCTCACATCTCATTAGAACTCGTTTTAAATTTTTAAGGCAAAGATTGAAAGAATTATCGAATACCAAGAAATCATCCATGAATACCTCCATGATATCTTCCACGAGTTCGTCAAAGATTGCCAGCATGCAACGTTGAAAAGTAGCAGGAGCATTACATAATCCAAAAGGCATCCTACAATAAGCAAACGTACCGTATGGACATGTAAATGTTGTCTTCTCTTGATCTTCAGGAGCTATGGGAATTTGGAAGTAGCCGGAGAGTCCGTCCAAAGCGATAGTACATATGCGGGATAGTCTTTCTAACATTTGATCTATGAAGGGTAGAGGGAAGTGATCTTTTCTGGTGGCATCATTGAGCTTTCTATAGTCTATACAAACTCTCCATCCTATAAATGTTCTTGTGGGGATTAATTCATTCTTCTCATTGGGCACTACCGTCATACCTCTTTTCTTTGGAACTACCTGTACAGGACTTACCCAAGTGCTGTCAAAAATAGGACAAATTTTTCCTGCATCTAGAAGTTTAATTACCTCGGCTTTGACTACTTCTTTCATGTTGGGATTTAGCAGTCTCTGGGGCTGCACATAGGGCTTGTATTCTTCTTCCATTAAAATTTTGTGGGTGCAGAACGAGGGGCTTATACCTTTTATATCAGATATTTTCCAAGCTATGGCTTTTTTATGTTCTCTTAGTACCTTTATCAACTCCTCTTTTTCCTTAGGTTCTAGTTCTAAAGAGATAATTACCGGTAGCTTAGAATTGTCTCCGAGGAATGCATATTCTAAGTGTTTTGGTAATTGTTTCAATTCCAGACTGGGTGGCTCATCAATGGAGGATTTCTTTTTTATTTCATCATTGTTTTCAATGCTTTCTTCTTTCACTTACCTGAATGACGATGTATTCAAATTCATCTCATCGCCTTCATCTTCTTCCCCCTCTTCTTGAGTCAGGCACAGTTCCATTGTGTCATCATGTATAATTTCCTGCAATTAATTTTGAATGATATGATCAGTAGTATCAATAAAATAACAAGAATCATCTTGCTCTTTAGAATATCACATGGCATCATAAATTTGAAACATAATTTCTTCATCGCCTATCCTTAATGCAAGTCTACCATCACCTACATCAATAACGGCCCTAGTAGTGGCTAAAAAAGGACGTCCTAGAATTAAAGGAACATCAATGTCTTCTTCAATGTCTAACATAACAAAATCAACAGGGAAAATAAATTTATCAATTTTTACTAAAACATCTTCGATAATTCCTCTAGGATATTTAATGGATCTATCGGCCAATTGAATACTCATCCTAGTGGGTTTTGGTTCCCCAAGATCTAATTGTTTAAACATTTTTTAAGGCATTATATTAATACTGGCACCTAGATCAGCTAATGTTTTCTTAATATTTAGGCTACCAATTAAACAAGGAATAGTAAAGCTTCTTGGGTCTTTTAATTTGGTTGGTAACTTGTTCTGGAGGATGGCTGAGCATTCTTCATTAAGTTCCACCGTCGATACTTCTTCAAGCTTCCTTTTATTCGTCAGGAGTTCCTTTAAGAATTTTGCATATTTCGGCATCTGTGAAATAACTTCAACAAAACGTAAGTTAATATGTATTTGTTTAAAAAGTTCAAGGAACTTACCTTATTGGGCATCTAGTCATTCCTTCTTTATCCTTGTTGGATATGGGATTGGTAGTTTACTTCCTTTACGTACTGGATTTACATCCTCAACTCCCTCATCTCTTGCTTTGTTATCTTCGTGTGGAATTTGTTTCTTTGATTCCACTAATTCCTTTCCACTTCTTAGTGTAACTGCTTTCACCTGTTCTGTTTCTTTAGAAAAAAAATCTCTACCCGTATTTCACAGATCATCTTAGTAAGTAGTCAATCGACTTAGTGAGCTCCCCGAATGACTCAGTAAGTTTTTCAACTGACACTTATTGATCTTTAAATGTTCTCTCAGTATCTTGGAAACGGTTTTCTGTGTCTGCCATGAATTTTGTCAGCATCTCTTCGAGGTTGGCTTCTTTTCTTGTGGATATGGCTGATTTTGGAAATTTGAAGGAGGTTGTTGTCTTTGATTTCCTTGAATTCCTTGGCCTCCCCATGAAAAATTTAGGTGGTTCCTTTAACCTGGATTGTAAGTGTTACTATAAGGATTGTTATTAGATCTGAAATTATTACCTATATAGTTTGTCTGTTCGCTCTCTGCGTCCGGTTGGTAGGGTGGATACTCAGGATTCACCACGGTTCCACTTGCGTTGCATTGCATGACTGGGTGTACCTGCGAAGAACATAAACTATCAAGCTTTTTATTCATCATCTCTACCTAATTTGATAGCATGGTTACTGCATCAATGCTGTAGACTCCTGCTGATTTTGTCAGTTTTGTCCTTGTAACCTGCCACTGATAATTATTCAACGACATCTCTTCAATGAATTCGTAGGCTACTTCAGGAGTTTTATTAGTCAAGGTTCCACTGGTAGCTGAATCAATTAGTTGTCTCGTTGAGGGATTTACACCATTTTAGAAGGTTTGGACTTGAAGCCATCATGGTAATCTGTGGTGTGGACATCTCCTCAAGAGATCTTTGTATCTCTCCCATACATCGTATAATGTCTCTAAATCCATCTGCACAAAAGAAGAAATATCATTTCAATTTAGCCATTTTGGCCGGTGGAAAATATTTTAATAAAAATTTTTCGGTCATTTGTTCTCATATAGTGATTGACCCTCGTGGTAACGAGTTCAACCACTGCTTGGCTTTATTCCTTAGTGAAAAGGGAAATAACCGAAGATGAATGGCATCATCAAAAACACCATTTATTTTGAAAGTATCACAGAACTCTAAAAAATTTGTTATATGAGTGTTCAGGTCTTCGTCCTGCAAACCATCAAATTGAACAAATTGTTGAATCATTTGTATTGTATTAGGCTTTAATTCAAAATTATTAGCAGCTATAGCAGGCCTAACAATACTAGATTCTGCTCCTGTCAAATTGGGTTTAGCATAATCATACATAGTGCGCGGAGCATCCGCCACATCTCGTGGTGGATTATTCTCGTCCATCCCTTCAATAGGATTGGATATGTCTTCTCGCTCTTCTTCTGTGTAATTTAGAACTCGCTTAATTTCTCTGCTATTTCTTCGAGCGGTAGCTTCAATTTCACTATCATATACTAGAGGTCCTGTCGGGTTCCGTCTAGTCATAAACTAGAGGTACTTGCTAGGAAAAAGAAAGAAAAATAAAATTTAGAAAATAGTAATGGAATAAAATAAATTACGAAATAAAATAATGGCTAAAGTAATAAAAAGATTTTTCCTAATATTTTAGTTCCCCGGCAATGGCGCCAAAAACTTGATCGCTGAAATCAGAGCTTTAAAATTTATAAATAGAATGATCAAACCTGGAAACTAACTCTGACAACGACTTAAAGGCAAGTGTACCTATCGAACAGTAGTATAGCTTAGGCAAGTCCGAGTATCGAACCCAAAGGAACTAAAAGTACTAATACTCACTTTATTTTTATTATTTAGCCTAAAATATGGAGTGATTGGTTGATTTAATCTAGTTTAACGACTACTAAGCTAAAGATGCAAAGACAAAAAGAACGAATTGGGAAATAACTTGAAGAAAATCAATTGATTACGATGATACCCTCAGGAGGAATCCACCTAGACTTCACTTGTTACTTATTACTGAATCATATGATTTATTTACTTAGCTTGATCCGTAGGACTCCCTAACCTATATTAAACCCTCTCTCGAGGCGAATAACGTCTAACCTTAGGTTAATTAGTGGAACTCTCATTCGCTTATAATAACCCCTAGAATAGCAGTAAATCGATCAATGGATTCCCATATTAGGTTTTACCCTAATCCGGCAAAATCTTGTAACCCTATCTCTAGGCGTTCGATCAACTCCGCTTAATTATGCTAGATCTACTCTTAAGCAGGGTCTACTCCTCTTCCACCTAAGCACATCAGATTTGGATTAAGCAACATAATTAAGAACAAACTAAGTATTTATCATATAATTCAGAAAATAATAACAAAATTCATCTAGGTTTCATCCCCTTCAGGTATCTGAAGGGTTTAGTTCATAATGAATAAAAACATCTCAAAAGAAAAGATAAAACAAAACATAAGAAATCCCTAAAACCCCCTAGAAGAATTTAAGGAGAAATCCGCCGTCTTGAGTAGATTTCTAGCTCTTCGAGATGGATCTTCTGGCTATCTTCGAGTGATTCCCACAAATGTGATCCCGAGTGTTTTCCTGGGTATAAATATGAAAAGAAAGGATTAAAAGCAACTTTTTACATAAATCAGGGCTAAATTATCCTAAAAGCATACTAAATATGGGGTTAAAATATGTTACTTTTACGGTTTATCAAATATACCATGGGAGAAAAAGCTTGAAGGTTCGGCTAGCATATCTCTTTGCATGAGTGAGTTTTTGAGTTCTATTTTTAATGAATTTTATGTTTTTCAGATTGTTTCAAGTAAGTCCAGCTAACTCATACCTTTATTTTTGAAACTGTTAAAAATTTTGAATGTTTCCATTGATGAACAATGATTGTTCTTGATGTTAATGTCGAGTTTAGAGTATTAGTTGTGATTTTACATTGTTTTGTAAAATGATTTTTGTTAGTTTTTAGTTAAAGGATTAAATTGTTAAAAATGTTAAAATCTCATGGTATATTTGTGAAATAGTGATCTTTTATGAATTTTTTGAAGCTATATATATTCGGCTAGATGTATTGATTTTCAAAAATGGCTAATTTGATGATTCTCGAGTTAAGGGACTAAAACGCATAAAGTATAAATGATAGGGAAATTGTGTAATTTCTATAAGTAGAAGGGGTAAAAATTTTAAAATTTATCAATATATGAAATCTAAGCCAATAAATGAAATAAATTCTATTTTAGATCAAAATTTAGTTGATATAAGAGGAAAAGGAAAAGTAGCGGAATAGTTTCTGAACTTCTACAATTACTGCAATTTAACCTAAGTAAGTTCGTAGTGACTTCCTTCTTATTGAAATTAACTTGTAATTTATGTTGCTATTTGTTTATAAGTTGTTTATATAAAATACATTGATAGTTTCAAATGTTAAATAGATGAGTAAGAAAATGAGAAAAGACTGATGTTATTTGAATGGTATTAAGTATATATATATATGAATGCACATAAGTGCCCCTGTTTGTACTTCGGTACCCCTGAATGCATATAAGTGCCCCTGTTTGTACTTTGGTACCCTTGAATGCACACAAGTGCCCCTTTTGTACTTCGATACCCCTGAATGCACCTGTTTGTACTAGGTACTCTTGAACTCACTTTTACCGTTTCAGTATTTTACAATAAATACTCTTGAAATTTTGAGTATTTACTTAATATATGAATTGAGTTTAATTAAATTTACAATAAAAGTTATACTATGTTCTTACTAAGATATGTAAGCTTACGATTTTTCTCTTGGGTTGTTGTGTAGATAATCGTTGTTAACTTTTGGAAGGATCAATCATCAAGCTCACACTATCCATCTAAGTTGGTAGTTTTTGTATCTTATTTTTAGGTAATGGCATGTGTGTATATATGCATATATAAAGTAATATACGAGTTTATGAATGTTAATTGATATGGTAATGAATGAGACTAGTTGATCTCTTAGAGTACGTTTTGGTATTGTTTACACAAGTATGTTTAATGAATAGATGTATAACTTGATGTTTAGTTGATGAATGGTGAGGTTTAAAGTTGTGGTATGATGCATAACCTTGTAATGGTATATAATTATAAGGTCCTTTGGTGGTTATTTGTTCATATGGTTGTGTTAGAGGGTATGTTTTGGTATGAATAAGAACTTTGAATGGTTGATGTTTTGTTAAGAATGTTTGAAATTATAATATGTGGTACCAATGAGGGTACATTGGTTAGGCACCTAAAATGGTTGTTTTGGCATATTTTGAGCATGTTTAATTGGGTTTTCAATAGGTTAAATGGCTGGTAAATAAGTTGTTT
Source organism: Gossypium rotundifolium (assembly GCA_025506655.1). Classification (NCBI taxonomy): domain Eukaryota; kingdom Viridiplantae; phylum Streptophyta; class Magnoliopsida; order Malvales; family Malvaceae; genus Gossypium; species Gossypium rotundifolium. The sequence goes on along the minus strand of CP106731.1, from coordinate 67,044,777 downwards.
AGTTTCCAAGTAAGCATGTTTTGGTAAACTTGAGTTTTAAGGTACATTTAGGTACACAAGGCTTGAGACACGGTCTGTCACATGGCCATATGTCGTACACAGGCATCACACACGGGCGTGTGCCCTACTTTTGTTTTAAATCAGTATAGGTGCAGTTTTCACACGGGCTAACACACGGCATACGACGCGGCCGTGTAAGATAATTTCTAAAGGTACATGGCCCATGCACACAGGCGTGTGAAGTCACACGCCCATGTTTGGAGCCACATGGGCTGGCACACGACCGGCGACACGGCCTTGTGACAAAAACTAGTGAGTTACACAGGTTGAGACACAGGCTGGGACACGGTCGTGTATCCCAACTTCGAATTTCCCACACAGTCTAGGCTATGACACACGGCCATGTAACCCCTGCTTTTCAAATTTCCATGTTTTTCTCAAAATTTCTATTTTGTCTCAATTTGATCCCTGATTGTTTCTAAAGTATTTTAGGGCCCAGGAAAGCTCAATTTTAGACCAAAATAACTATATTTGTTATGAATGGAATTTCATTATTGATAATTAAATTTAAGTTGGATTATTGTTTGGATTTAATGTTTAATGTTTTGTTTTGTTTAATAACGCTTCATAACCCTTATCCAGCAACAAAGTCGGGTTTGAGATGTTACTTTATTAGGTTTGAACATGTTCCCTACTGGGAACCAAGCCAGGAATGCACCACCAAGGATGATCGTAGAACGATATTATGCATACCTTTTGAAAATATGTTTTCAAATGGCAAATAGAATCATACGCAATGATTGAGTCTATTTTAATGTAGTTTTTAAGTGATATTGCCTTACAATGGTATTGGGAATTAGTTGTAATCAAAAAAATGTGTATCTTTAGAATTGTTGACTAAGAATAAAATTAAATAGGAAAGCAACACGTTCAGTAAAGTTTTCGCCTATTTTAAAATTTTTGTTAAGTGTTTAAGGCTGTTAACATCCTAAATTTGGATTCGGTAAATCGGGTTAGGTATAGGGTGTTACACCCTCAATACAAAATCACCACATGGATTTTTACAACCCCTAATAGCAGGTGTGAACCTCTGTGAAATAAAAGGTGAATCAACATCATTCCTCAGGCAATCTCGCACAAAATGGTCTAGTGATCTACATTAGAAACACGCTTCGTTTTCTTCCAAGATTAACTCTTATTTCTTTTCTCATAGATCATAGCTTGGAATATCAACATCTCTAGTAGGGCCTCTTACATTGCCTACTAACACTGTCGGTTGATGTTCCCAGCCTCTCTTAAACCTGGTAGATCTTGGAACTGACCTCCAATATTCTCAAGACTCTCTAGCGCTATTGGATAACGGTGCAAGCTAGAAGTCCCAATTCGTTTCCTGAAGGCTTGGGAAGGCTTAGGTTTCTTGTCTATTTCCATTGCTTGTTCAAGAATTTGTGTCTGGTTAGTTGGTCGAAAACTCCTTTATTCTATGCAAGACTAACTAAACTCTGAGCTCGTCGTGCAAACCTTGGAGAAATCGTTTATAGCTTTCTTATTCTTATGGTACCAATTCCACAACATATTTACTGAGCCACAAAAATTCCCACTCGTAGTCAAGAATGAACATCCTGCCCCGTTTCAATGTCATGAATTCTTGCTTATGATCCTCTAGATACAATTCACCGATATACTTCTTCTAGAATTTTGATTGAAAGAAAGCCAAATCAACCCTATCGATTGGCACATTATGGGTAACAGTTAAGCACCATTGATACCCTCCTCTTTCAGGAAAGATACCGCTCATATTACACATTCGTACAGGGAGCATTCAAGCTATTTTAGAACCCAATTCTTCACCAAGCTTTGACTGACTAGGGGTCAAACCCTTTAAACTCAATCGCATCATATTTACATAACAATTTCTTCAGAGCTCACCTAGTTCCAATAATTGGAGCAACCTGCAGAGCAGCTTCCATTACTCACTGAAGAACTTCTTCTATACAATGAAGCAAATTCGTTTCTTCCTATCAGGGGATATAGTTACAATGTTGCCAAGCACCGGCTGATTCAATGCAATGTACCTCGACGCTGATTCTATTCTCACTCCCAGCGAAGTGATCACTGCTGTAAACATCATTCCTAGCATTATTTCTCGATTCATCAGACATTTTTAGCATTTTATAATCAGCATTCAAATTCTGACTCAGATTCGACTCAACTTCGGCATGTACCTCCAAACTCAATTTCAAAATTAATTTAGTTCGAGGACCAGATAAACCTAAAGCTCTAATACCACTAAATGTAATACCTATACCCAACTCAATCCTTGGGTCTGAGCTATAGTGTGTTATATCCGTTGCAGGAGCAACTATGATTAAATTTAATACTAATTCACATCCCTAATGGCTTTTTCAATGTTGGCAACGATAAATTTTCTTAAAGGCCCCAACAGTAAAGTTTTTCCCTTATATTTCTAGGTCATTTTTCATTCTTTTCACTCAAATCCAACTCTCTCAATTCTTTCAATTTTCTCATGTTTTGTTCTAAATTTTTTGATACGTTTGTTTAAAAATATTATAATTTTATTTAATTATTTTCTATATTATTTGTTTTGATTAAATTTTCAAAAATGGCAAGCTCTCTGATTCGTTTCGACGATAAGCACATTTTCGCCGCTCAAGCGAAAATGATAAGATAAAATTTTAAATTTCGTTATTTTCAATTAAGTTAAATTTAATTTTTTTATTTTTAAAATATTTTCAATTAATTTATTCTGTCGATATAAATAGGCCGATGATCATGTTTTGGAGGGGTTCATATATAACTTGTCAAAGAGCCCAGATACCAAAATTTGTGGTTACTTTCAAGACAAGAGATTCTTGCATGTGTCTCGTATGCTCGGGGTGCAAACTCGATCCTACACTTATCAGCACATTGGCAGAAAGATGGAGGCCCGAGACACACACTTTCCATCTTCCATGTGGCAAGTGTACAATCACACTCGAAGACATAACTTTACAACTCAGTTTATCGGTGAATGAGCCAATCGTCACGGGGCCAGCAATCGTTCCCGGTAAAGAAGACCTATGCGAGGCATTTTTGCGGAAGGTGTCGAACAAGTTTCAAGGTGGCTAAATAGTAGAGTTGGAAACCAATTTCAAATATCTTCCTAAGGATGCGCCTAACATCATCAAAGAACAATATGCCTGAGCATTCATCTTGAGGTTAATCAATGGCATTTTAATGATTGATAAATCTCAAAATTTGGTACACTTAAGGTGGCTTCTACACCTAGTTGACTTCAAATAATGTGGACGAATGAGTTAGGGATCAGTCATGTTGGCCACGTTGTACCGAAAGCTGTGTCGGGTGACCAAACAAGATAAAATGCCAATCAATGGTTGCCTGCTCATACTACATTCATGGGCCTAGTGGTGGCTACCATTTCTACATCCCCGAGTGAATGACCTATGTACATTCTCATTGGTGACAATGTAACACCCCTTTATATGTATTCAACGCCGGAACAGGGGATGAGGCATTATCGGACTTACAACACAAGCATTCACACAATTTCGAATCATAAATTTTGTGTCCAAATTAAAACCATTCATTTTCAATCATAAAGTCCCTAATACGAGCCTATGAGGCCCAAAACATACTTTAAAATGGTTCGGGACAAAACTGAGAACTCAGGAAAATTTTACAAAACTTAGAAAATTTTTGCTAGAAGCAGGCTCACACGCCCGTGTGGCCCAAGGGGCACGCCCGTGCGACCCTAGGACACGTCCGTGATTCAGGCCATGTTCAAATTAGGGTGCTCTCTGACTTATGCCAAACTGCCATGCAACATGCCCGTGTGCTAGGCCGTGTAGCACACATGGCTGAGACATATGCCCATGTCTCTACCCGTGTGCTTAATTCTAGACATTCTGTTTTGCAACAATTAAGGTGCAGGGGACACACGGCAGGACCATATGCCCATGGGGCAGACCGTGTGTCACACACCCATGTGTCTACCCGTGTGGACAAAATAAAGGATATTTACCAAGCCATTTGCCACCCTTATTCACATATACACTTACACTAATTCAAAGGCACAAAACATAACATACTTAGGCAACCCAAAACACCCACAATTATGACCAACACATGCCAACACAATATCAACATCTATCATACTCACAACACTTATTAAGCCACAATTGACTGCTTTCAAGATACCTAATTGTACACCACTTTATCATCTCTTCAATAGACCACATTGTCAAACATTTCACATTCATGTCATAAATCACACTTCCATCATTCACCAAGCATACCAAGACCATATCACCAAAGACATTGGCACATATATAAATATACTTAGGCTTACAATCATGTTAGCCCAAATAAGCCAATCTACATGGCCAAATATCAAAAAAAGCCTTTGAAATTTACAAGTCAATGCATTGGCTACATTCATAATGACACATATAACAAAATGACCAAGTCCTTATACATGCCACATACTCAAAATGTTAGGCTCATCAATACCCAAAATAATCGTTTGATAGTGTGATACGAACTCTGACAATCTTCGATCCCGAGCTAGCTTGGTAACACTATAAGATAAGGGAGAGAGGGGGGTAACCTATATAGCTTAGTAAGTTCATATGCAAATAATACAAAACATTATTCATACATCTAACATATAAGTAACTTAACATATATTAACATAAATGTCATTAAAAATTCATAAACACAACTTAGTCAATCACATTCTTACCAATAGTTCATCATATGAATAACATAACACATATCAACATAAATGTCATTAAACTTCATAAACATAACTTACTCAATCACATTCTTACCAATAGCTCGTCATATACCGAATCCATTTTCCTTTGAGTTTTTCTTACATACCTGTACCATCTCATAACATATATTCACATACTTTCTCATCTTTGACATACCCGTTGAACACTCGGAATATTAACGGATACTCAGAAATCTTGCACATAAGTGCCATATATGTAGCCAAAGCTACCTCCGATCTCATAATACATATATGCTCGCTTTCGAGCTATTCATGGGCCTGCTCACACAAGCTGTCAGTCTGACATAGCTACACAGTGCTACTCACACAAGTTGTCAGGTATCCGCAACATATGCCAAAATACCCAGCCATTGGTAGGACGTACAAGACCAGCACCCGGATCACGTAAACAAATAGGTTCCTAGTGACATGTCACTCGTATCCTATTCTATTCCTAAGGTTCAACTGGGATTTCTCATGTGTCGAAAATTTTTCGAATACGTCCAAAGAGTCAATCACACTTCAATATTAAAGCATTTAAAACATAAATATAATAATGCATTATTTACATACGAACTTACCTCGATACAAAAATAGCGGAGACGAACCTAATCGTAAAACACTTTGGTTTTCCCCCGATCTAGACCCGAACTTCGTTTTTCTTGATCTATAATACCAAATTCATCTCATTTAATTATCACATTATTCATGTCAGCCCAAAAGTCACATTATGGCAAATTATATTTTTGCCCTTAAACATTTGGTAATTACACTTTAGTCCCTAGGCTCGTAAAATGGATTTCATTCAATTTCTTAAAAACCCAAGCCTAGCCAACCATTTTCATACTCATAACAGTCCACATTTCTCATTTATTCACATTTTCTACTTATTTTATAGACTTTTACAAATAAGTCCTTTTTGACATTTTTACTGAAAATCACTTAGCAAAAGTTGTTTAACAAACAACAAACATGCATTTTCTACCATGAAACATCAAAATACATACATGTTCAACATGGGTAAAATTTTAAACTTTAATCCCTCTTAAAATTAGACCTTGGAAAGGCTAGATTAAGTTGAGACAACTTCAAAAACATAAAAATCATGAAAATAGGGCAAGAACAGACTTACAATCGAGCTTGGAAGCTTGGCAAACCCTAGCTATGTCTTCTCTTTGTGAAATTCGGTCATGGGGACTAATATGAAGAAGATGACGTATTTTATTTGTTAAATTTTGTCTTTATTAACCAAATGACTAAAATGCTCTTAATAAAAAACTTTAAAATTTGACCTATCCATGTCCATTTTTGTTTATACTAAGTATAATGGTCTAATTACCATTTAAGGACCCCAAATTTAATATCTCATTGGAATTGGACACCTTTAACATATAGAACTCAAATTTTTCACTTTTTGCAATTTAGTCCCTTTAACTAAATTGAGTGCCCAAACGTCAAAATTTTCGAATGAAATTTTCACGAAATCATTTCATAAAAATGTAGACCATAAAAATATAATAAAAATAAATTTTTCTTTGTCAAATTTGTGGTCCCGAAACCACTGTTCCGACTAGACCCAAAATTGGGTTGTTACAAACAAGGTAAAACTCAATTGATAATAGATATATAGTTTGTATAGTAAATGTTGTTTATTTATTATATGTTTGAATTAACATATCGCTTGAATAGTTGGAACCATGGGTCGGTTTACATGGGACTACCAGAGCAACTCGAAGATATCTGGCTACTGTTAGATCAACGCTTGAAAGCCGAGGTTAGTTACTTATTTTTCAAACCTATAATAATTACGTAATGATTTTTAAAATAAAATTCCATACATAACAGAATTTACAATTGTGCACTGCAGTTTGAATGGATGTCATATGCCGAGCCGGATATCATAGAATGCGTCCCCTAGAATTTTTGGCCATTCGGAGTATGTGGGACACGAAGGTGTTGTTGATAGTATGCACGATGGTGGAGATGCACGAATCAGATTTAGTGATATGGCAGTTCGGGTGGACGTAACAAATTTCGCCGCCACCTCAAGACATGGAAGCACTGCACAAGTTGGATCTACGGGAGAAGATCGATGAGAATTGGCATGATTACCATAAGAAATTCATTAATTTTTGGGATCATACGATTGAATTCTTACCCATCTGCGAACCCTTTTTCTCATTGGACATTGCGGCCTGTTTAGAGTACATGCCCTACTTTAGAGTCACTGGCAAGCCATATCTGCTATCGGTGGAGGCGAAAAGTCGACAACTTTATTAGAAGAGGCCAAGTCGAGTGCCCCAACATATGTAAGAATGAGGTATCACGACGGGTTTATCATTGGCTCTGACCCAACAAGCGCCACCAATGTCTACGCCACATCCCATTCTGTTCACTTTACTTATTCATGCTCATGTCATTAACCCTGTATTTTTTTCACAAGCACCACACTATGCACCATCGCAGCACCCTACTTCTACCCCTCCCACAGGTACATTTTTTGGGGCACCTCAATCCCCAGCATTCTACACCCCATGTTGATGTCGATGTTGACGCAAATGCCGAGCCAGATGTCAACATACATACCGTAATCGATAGTGGCACTAATGTCATCATCGATGCCAATATCGATGTCTTGGTTAATGTCGATGTATCTAGGTTTCACAACATCATACAGTTATACGCGGATAGTGTCATAAACATCCACTGCATCGTTGTTTTATCGAGTTAGGTCATCGGTGCAACCACTTTATCGTAGAGTTGAGGACATACAATGAGAGGCTAAGACGACATCAAATTCAAGCACGAAAGAATGCAATCGAGCCAAAGACAAAGTCGAGGGCAGAGATAAAGATGAGTACGAGGGTGAAGGTGAAGACAAAGAAGACGATCACGATCAACAATCGGAGCCAGCACCACTAGTTGTACGCAGAAATCCTACGCACACCCTTCATCCATCACTTTATGGCACACATTCAACCCGATGATGTTGATGGTGTATTTTTTATTTACTTATTGCGATGTAAATATAAATGACATCAATAGAAAAATGATCATTTTTTTTTGTTTCTATTACAACTCATGTTTGTCTTTGTTAAATTTTAATGTACATTATACGTAAATTTTCATACATAATATTTTACTTGAAGTAGTGCTTAAAGTAACAATTTTTCAACTATATGAATGTTAGTAGATAGTGGAAAATACAATTGAAATGCAAGTTAAAAAGAAAGAACATATTTTGTAAACAAAATCTAGAAGCATTATAATCAATTTTATATCGCTGAAAAAAAATGAATGCTAACAACGTTGAGGCCCAAATGTACCCTTCCATACGGAACATGTTACCTTCGTATGCCCTGGATTTCTACAGTACCCGCATAACCTCTTTTGATTAACCAACTCTCAAACATCCATATTGGTACATATCCGAGGGGAATTCGGAAAACCTTTCAGGATGCGATGTATGTTCATGTTCAGGGCCAACTCAAACGGCGTGCTGGGTACTAGTGGCCACATACTATTATCTAGGTCGAGAAGGAATTCAGATCTCTATATGTTTTACATGCATTCCAGTTTGTACATATCATTAATATAAGGCGTGTACTCTATTCGTACATTCACACATGCAGTAATTGCATGTACGCATAGGAATCGAAGTGCCTAGAAACTCCCACAATCGTAAGTCCCTTTTGGTAGGTCAACCCGGTATGATGCCCCTGACATGTCTTAGTTGAGTCTAGCGTACTCCGTCACATGAAATCTTAGGTTTGGATCCGAGTGTCACACTACATATGTAACAGCCCATTTTTGAGTCAAATCAGAACAGTGATTTTGGGACCATAAATCTGAAGTCAAACTATTTATTTTATCATTTTAATAAGGTCTAGAGCATGATAGAACTTTTGTGTGAAAGTTTCATAAAGAAATTTTACTATTTGAGTGCTTAATTCGGTAAAAAGGACTAAATCGCGTAAAAGGTAAAAATCTATGTTCTATTAGTTAAAGGTGTCAAATAGCTTTCACTTTTAATTATGGAGGCCTTAAATGGTAATTAAAACATTTAAAAGGTTAGTGGACATTTATGTACATAGTTTATGTGAAATAATAATGTTTTATTAAAGGTTATTAAGGTAATTGTTAGATAAAAATTAGTAAAATAAAGTAAAAAACAAATGAAAGGCTTCCATTATCATCATCTAACCGAAATTGAAAAATAACAAGAAGAATAATAGGGTTCTTCATTCGGCAATATTAAATTCTTCAATTAGGTATGTATTTTGACTCGTTTTTAATGATTTCTATGTTTTTGTGATCATTGCGACTAGTACTAGCTAGCCCAGGGACTAATTTGTAAAATTTTTAAATATTTGGAATGTTTCCATTGATGAATATGTATAAGTTCGATGCTTAATGATAGATTATGAACATTTGATGTTAGTTAAACAAGTTTTGTTAAGTGATTTTTGGTGAAAATGTAAATTAGGGGCTAAATTGTGAAATTTGAGAAATGTGTGGTTAAAATGTGAAATAAATTAGAAATATGGGCTAATATGGACACTAGTGAAATTCGGCTATCATGAAATTGGATTAAATTGCATGAATTTGTGATTTTATGTAATAAGGACTAAATTGTAAAAAATGTAAAAGTTTAGGGGTAAAAGGGTAAATATGCTTTAAAGTATGTTTTGGACTAAATTGAATGAATAGATTATGGAATAAGTTAATTTTGAATACATTTAGATCAAGAAAAATGGAATTCCTATCTAGATCGGGGAAAAACTAAAGTGATCGACTAAACGACTCGCTTCGCCATTTTAGCATCCGAGGTAAGTTCGTATGCAATAAGCACTGTTATAATTATGCTTTTTAATGCTTTGATATTGTATAAATTGTATATATGGGACTACATTTATGTTCGATGATAAATTGGCTAAATAAGGCACTTAGTGTGCAATTTGAGATAGCTTCGGCTATGTACAGCACTTAGTGTGCTAAACTTCGAGTATGGCACTTAGTGTGCGAGACATCTAGTATGGCACTTAGTGTGTGAGATATCGAGTATTCAACAGCATTCCACGTAAGTATGAACTTGTTATGGATTAGTACAGGTATGTATATGTATATTATGAGATTAAAATCGAAGAAGTTATAAAGTTTGAATATACTTAGTGTGCTAAACTTCGAGAATGGCACTTAGTGTGCGAGACATCTAGTATGGCACTTAGTGTGTGAGATATCGAGTATTCAACGGCATTCCGCGTAAGTATGAACTTGTTATGGATTAGCACAGGTATGTATATGTATATTATGAGATTAAAATCGAAGAAGTTACAAAGTTTGAATATAAGCTCATGAATAAGCATATGAAAGGTTTGTTAGTAATCTTGAATTTCATGATAATATGTTTAGATTGATGATTTGTGTTTTATGAATTGTTGAGTATATTTAGTACGAACTTACTAAGCTTTGTAGCTTACCTTGTTTGTTTTTCTCATGTTTTATAGTGATTTCAAAGCTAGCTCGAATTCGAGGATCGTCAGAGACTACGTCACACTATCTAACCATCTAATTGGTACTTTTGATTTGTGTATATATGGTATATGGCATGTATAGGCTTGAGTCATTTTGGTTATGTTTCGAAAGTGAACATTGCCATTTGAGAAGACTTATGAATGGTTATGTTTTTTTTATATTTATAGCCATGAGATTTCACTTAATTTGGCTAGTTTGATTATGTATATACAAGTATGCTTATGGCTTATATTATGAGGGTTGGGAATTGGTATTATGCTTGTGAAATGGAACAAATTGATGTATGTTTGGTAAATGTTTTTAGATATGAGCTAAGGTCATTTTGTAAAATGTTTAATGTTACTTGGAAATGGTTGATAAATTGATGATGATTGTGATTGAAGTTTGGGCTAAGAAATGTTAGATGAAATGGTAAGAATTATGGTTGATTTAGTTGTTATGGATTGCCTATTTTGCTTTGTTTTTGTGCCATATGTGTAGGTAAAGGTGTGTACCAAATAGGGTGGCAAAATGGCTTTGTAAATAGCCTATTTTTGTCCACACGGGTAGAGACACGTGCGTGTGTCTCAGCCGTGTGTAACTTACGGTCAAGTTACACAGCTATGTGTCCCCTGGTGTTGAAATTAAATTGAAGTCAGTATGCTCCACATGGTCTCACACACGGGCGTGTGACTGGTCGTGTGGTACAATTTAGTATACCCCCTAATTGGCACATGGCCTAGCACACAGGCGTGTGACTTGGCTGTGTTGCATAAGTCAGTATGCCCTACAGTTTTGGCACGGCCTAACACATGGCCTAGCACATGGGCGTGTATGGCCACTTCGAAGGGTACACGGGCTAGACACAAGGGCGTGTGGTCGATCGTGTGACCCAAGTCAATATGTATGCCGTGTTTTCACACGGCCTGAGACACGGGCGTGTTTACTAGTCGTGTGAGGCATATGGCCTGTTCACACAGGCGTGTGACCCTTGCTTACATGAAAAATTTCTAAGCTTCCAAAATTTTTGTATGATATCGGTCTAGTCCCGAATCATTTCTAAAGCATGTTTAAGGCCTCGCAGACTCTTAATAGGGACAATTGATTGAGATTGAATGATGAATGATTGAATTGAATAATTGTATGTTAAATAGTTGTTTAATTGTTTCGTAAGTTTGGTAATGTTTCGTAACCCTATTCTGGCATTGAATACTGGTGAGAGGTGTTACAACATACATAGTGTTTACTCTCTCTGCATTTTGTCTAATTTCTTTCATGACATCCTCGTACCAAACGTGATCATCAGCTACTTGTCCAACATATGCCGCCGCCCACTTTCATGGCATCGTCGCACCGGTATTGTTAATGGTGCAATTATCTAACATTTCATTGAAACGATGTTGGACGAGCTAGTACCCTCCCGAGAAAAGTATACTTATGAATGTAAAAAATATACTCTATATATGGCTTAACATGATTACGGAATAAAATGGAAACTACATACGATCTCACTCACTTCCCGAAGGCCATTTTAAGTGGTAGTTTGAATCGACATGCCTTATACAGTACCTATGATGGGTGCAATCCCAAAGGCTACCCTGCTGCTCAATAACGGACAAGATTTTGGTTCCCCTATCGGATATAACACATATGTCGAACTACGGGCAAAGCGATGATGCAATCGACAAAGGAAGAAATCCAAATCATCTGCATTTTTGAAGGCAATTATTGCAAATGCTATCGATAGAATCTTCCTATTACCATCTTGAGCAATGACCATCAACAATTGATGTTGGTACCTCTCGTATAGCCAAGTGCCATCAATTTGCACTAACGACTTGTAGTGTTAGAAAGCTTCTTTGCATTAATCGAAGGTCCAAATGAATCAGTGGAATACTCTTTTCCTAGGGACCAGATGATCTCGGATGCAGAACTTGAAACGTATCGGTGCATTACCTGACACCATTTCCATAAATCATTATACGACATGTCCCAGCCGTGATGCAACTTATCCATTGCCTTTTGTTTTGTGACCCATGCTTTGTAGTACAATGGAGTGTAATCGTGCTAGCTACGAATATTGGCAATCAACACTAGAAAAGAGATCCAAAGACTCACCTTTACTACAGGTAGAATAATGTCAAATATCATGTCGGCGTCTAGCCTCGGATGATCCAGACTTACAACTACAAACTGTAATACCCCAAACCCGATCAACATACCACAACCGGATCTGGCATGCCACGGAGTGATAACCTTTTTAAAATCGAGAGTTTGTCGGATAATTTTCTTAGAAAACCCTTTTGTAGTACGAAAATCCTTGCTTGAAAATCTGCTTATTGTTGCAAGTTTTTAGAAAACATACAAGTTATCATCTTATAAGTGATGTTACCCGATGGCAACGTTTAAAAAAAAAAGCGAAGGAGTTATAGTTTTGAAAACATTACTTTTTACCGGTTGATTTAACAAGTCCATATAGTATAATATAATCAAAATGAAAACAAATAATAAAAACCCAAAATAATACTTAGCGGCCTTCTTACAAAACCCTAAACCAAATTTAAAAAAAATTAATAAAACCGAAATAGAACTTTAAATTCAAAAGTCGAATCAAGCATGCATGGCCGCCTCGAGTCCTTCCCGGCTCCAAATCCGCAATCTATGTCTCATCTGCAAAATATAAGGGAAGGGGTGAGTCACCAAGACTCAGTGTATAAATCCCCAACCCGATAGTGCAAGCACTTACACAAATTATCAGTAAAAACATGCGAATCATGCAACCCTTAACCTAACCATTCAATCTCCTTTAACTACCCCGTGTGGTCAAAACCACTGGTGGTCAAAACCACTGGTGACCGTAGTCACAAATATATATAAGTATGGTCAAAACCACTGATGACCGAAGTCACAAATCAAGTGATGGGGCCAACCCATCGTGTGGTCAAAACCACTGATGACAATCCCGTAATAATCATGTGGGGTCAACCCACTATGGTACCAAACCACTGGGACAAGTCACAATATTCATATGTGGTCAAAACCACTGGTGGTCAAAACCACTGGGACTTAGTCACAAAATTTAATATCAAGAAGGGGCCAACCCGTCGTGTGGTCAAAACCACTGGTGACAGTCCAAATATCTCCTCCCCCTCCTCTCATCAATCCCATCATCATGTCCATATCATACGTGTCATAATATCATGTATCATGCAATAACGCATAGCATAGCATATATCAATATCATGATGATGTATATCAAAAATCACATAACAGGGGACTTACCCGAAATCCAAGCTCATATCCACAACGCATAATCACCGATTTCATTGGCTATAATAGAAACAAAATAAGCATATTATACTAATAGAGTGTGTAAGCATTACACACCTGACTATTCGTGGATCTAGCGAAATCCCGAAATGTTGCCTTCCCTTTCCTACAATTGGCCAACATCATATTTTTAGATCTAAAGCCTTTCGGCTTAATCATAAAATCCCAAAAGACGAATCGCACAAGGATAACTCCTTACCTTAGTGCCGGTTGGTTTCCAACCAAATCCCGAAACCACGTGATGATCCCCCTTGCAATCGGCTAAACACTAATACACATAAATGGTTAGCCTTCGGCTTTTGAACGATTAGGAAACGGATCTTGAAATGTTAAAACCTTACCTAGATTGGCCACCAAATCCCAAAGATTCGGCTACACACCTTCCTACAATTGGTTTAAGCATACCATTAAGAATCCAAAGGCCATTTGGCCATAATATAAATCCCGAAGCCAAATGAGTTTGTCGCCCTTACCTTAATGATTGATTCGGCCTTTAATCCCCAAAGATCGGCACACCCTATTGATGTTTAAGGGTTTTGGCCACTTCACCAAAATAAGAGATCTCACCCTTCAAACATTGAAGAAACAAAAGAGAATATGGCAAGTGAGATTTCAACTTTCCTGAACCCGTTGAGAAAAATGAGAAGAAGCTATACTTACCAGAAAGGTTCGGCTCTGAATCCAAAAGAAGAGAAAAGGAGAAATCACAAGAGAGAGAGTGATGGTTTCGAATAGAAGAAGAGAAGAAGATTTGATTCAGTTTTGAGGAGGTTTGGCTATTGAGGGTTTCAAGAAAAAGATGAAATAAAAATAAAAAGAGAAATAGGTATGGTGTTTTCGGCTTGAGCAAAATAGGAGAGAATAGGTGAACAAAGATGGTTTTCATGAATAGGCTAATCAATGAGAACCAAAAAGAAAAGAAAAGAAAATGAGAGGACTAAGTTTGACTCTTCAAAGGAAGTTGCAAACTTGGTTTGGCCAAATACCCAAGTTGCCAAAAGAGAAAACCAAAATAAGGAGAAAGTAAGAGGGTTTCGATTTCTGACACTAATCAAAAATGAAGAAGGCTCACTACACTAGCTGAAAAGGCATCCACACTTGGCTATGGAGATTTGGCACACCTAGTTTCCCAAACCGACTACACCTCCTCCCCCAAAATCCAAAATTTGCCCAACTCCTCAAGGCTCTCCCATCCACTCATTCAAATCAGTTTGAATGAATCAAACCCACATTTTTCTCTTCTCTATCCAAACCAAATCCGTTTAACTCCTTCTATCCTCATCTCCTAGAGTCCATCCTGAGCACTCCTCCTCCTAGCTTGTGGCGTGAAAAAGAAATAGCAGAAAAGGGATTTCTGCAGCTCGAACCCAATCACTCCTTCCCTGCCTGTGGCGTCACACTCTTGGCCCTTAGTGGCGCCTCCTTGGCCACTTTTTCACTGGTCTTCTTGTGTCCAAAACTCCCAATAATTTCTTTTGACCCCTAACTCTCTTAGCTCATTCTCACTAAGTATGAAAACAAAATGTTTGGCCATGACTCAGGCCTAAGTCGAGGTCATTCCTAGACCCCAAAACATGCCAAATTAGCACAGCAGACCAACCATCACACGTAAACACATGCAAGATGTAGAGACCCCGATTTAAGGATATTACAGTTCTACCCCCTTAAAAATAATTTCGACCTCGAAATTACAGTCAAAGAGTTGAGGTATTCTCGCCAGCATCACCTCTCTCCGTTCCCACGTGGCCTCTTTCGTCCCATGGTTTCGCCATAATACTTTCACCAAGGGTACTGACTTCCTACGCAGAACTTTGATATCCCAATCCAAAATCTATACTGGTTCCTCCTCGAAAGACAAGTCTGAGCTCACTTTAATCTCCGCAACTGGCATAACGTGTGACGGATCTGACCGATAGCACCTAAGCATCGAAACATGGAAGACGTCATGAATCTTACTTAACTCTGCCGGTAGCTCGAGCTGATAAGCTACCGGTCCTACTCGCTTCAACACCATGTACGGCCCGATAAACCTAGGGCTTAGCTTCCCTTTCCGCCCAAATCTCAGTACTTTCTTCCATGGCGATACCTTTAGAAAAACCTTATCACCCACTGCATATTCTATATCTCTGCGTTTTAGATCGGCGTAAGACTTCTGCCTGTCTGACGCTTCCTTTAGACGAGCCCGAATCACCTTAACCTTATCCTCAATTTCTGCCACCAACTCCGGACCTAATATCTGCAGTTCACCTAACTCTGTCCAACACGTAGGAGTGCGACATTTTCGTCCATACAGTGCCTCATATGGTGCCATCTGGATTCTCGCTTGATAACTATTGTTATAAGTGAATTCTGCCAATGGTAGATACTCCTCCCAACTCCCACTGAAATCTAGAACACGACCCTTAGCATATCCTCTAAGATCCGAATTACTCTTTCGGATCGTCCATCGATTGTGGGTGAAAAGTCATCTTGAAAGCCAACCTCGTTCCCAAAGCTTGATGCAAAGCTCTCCGAACCTCGGCGTGAACCTCGGATCCCTATCCGAGATAATTGACACTTGCACACCATACAACCTTACTATCTCACCACATACAACTTAGCTAACCACAGGCGAATAATCAACCTCACCCAGTATGAAATGAGCTGATTTAGTCAAATGGTCCACAATTACCCAGACTGAGTCCTTCTTGCCAGGCATACGGGGTAGCCCACTGACAAAGTCCATGGTAATCATTTCCCACTTCTAATGAGGAATCTTCACCGGCTGAAGTAAACCTAACGGCAGTTGATGTTCAGCTTTGACCTGCTGACACGTTAGACACTTACCCACAAATTCAGTCACTTCTCACTTTAATCCTGGCCATCAGAACTGCTTTCGCAAATCCCGATACATCTTGCTACCTCCAGGATGCATAGCGTATAGGCTGCTATGTGCATCTTGAAGAATCCTTTGCCTCACCGGCGTCCTTGACGCCACAAGCTCTCCCTTGAAAACACAACACTCCATCGTGAGATAAGCTGTATCCTTCCAACCCATTACTCTAAACTTGCAACCTCCGAGCATTCAAACCCTCATCTACTAACTGTTTCTCCTTAATCTGATCTACCCAAGTCGGCTTTACTTGCAATTCCACCAACAAACTCCCATCGTCATATAGACTAAGGTGAGCAAACATCGCTCGCAGGTCTGTGACCTCCTTACGGCTCAACGCATCAGCTACTACGTTAGCCTTACCCAGATGGTACTCAATCGAGCAGTCCTAGTCCTTCAACAACTCAATCCACCTTTGCTGTCTCAAATTTAAATCCTTCTGCGTCAACAGATACTTCAGACTCTTGTGATCCGTGTAGACTATCGACTTCTCTCCGTAAAAATAGTGTCTCCATATTTTCAGGGCGAAAACCACTGCAGCTAATTCTAGATCATGTGTCGGGTAGTTAACCTTATGCGGTCTTAGCTGTCGAGACACATATGCCACTACTTTCCTTCTGCATCAGCACACATCCCAAGCCAGTATGTGATGCATCACGATGGCCGTGAATACCTTTTACGCCTCGGTACATGCGTAACCGAGCTTCCATCAAAATCTTCCTCAACTTGTCAAAACTTTCCTGTTGTTTCTGCGACCATACAAATGAAACTCATTTCCTTAATAATTTGGTCAATGCGCCGCGATCAGAGAAAATTCTTCCACAAATCTCTGGTAATACCCCGCCAGACCTAGAAAACTCTAAATTTTTGCAACCGACCTAGGCGGTTTCCAGTCTAACACCGCCTCAATCTTGCGAGGGTCCACTCTAATCCCTTCAGCGGATACTACGTGACCCAAGAAAGTCACTTCCCTAAGCCAGAACTCGCACTTACTGAACTTGGCAAATAACTGCTTCTCCCTCAGAATTTGCAAAACCACCTGCAAGTGCATATCATGATCCTCCTCAGTCCTTGAGTACACCAATATGTCATCTATGAATACTACGAAAAACTGGTCCAAGTACTGCTGGAACACCCGATTCATTAAATCCATGAATACTGCCAGTGCATTGGTTAACCCGAACGACATCATCAGAAACTCGTAATACCTATACCGAGTACGGAATGCCGTCTTGTGAACATCAGCCTCTTTCACCTTAAGTCGATGATACCCGACCTAAGATCTATCTTAGAAAAATTGATACACCTTAAGTTGATCAAACAAGTTGTCAATGCAGGGCAGCGGATACTTGTTTTTGATCGTCAACTTGTTCACCAGCGGTAGTCTATACACATCCGCATTGTGTCGTCTTTTTCTTGACAAAACACATGTGCTCCCTAATGAGATATACTTGGTCGAATGAAACCTCGGTCCAACAACTCCTAGATTTGGGCCTTCAACTCCACCAATTCCTTTGTCACCATTCGATCACGGGGCTATGAACCTTTGGCGTAGTCCGAATAATGAGTCTATACCGAATTCTACTTCTCGATCCGGGGCGGACTCGAAAGTTCTTGAGGAATCGTCGAGAAATTTCTTCCTTTGTTTGGATATTTTCCACTCTCGACTCCTTGGCCTTCAAGGCACACACGAACCGAAACGCCTCACGCCTTTTCGACCATTTTCTCGCCTTGGTCAGAGACCACATTGGATAAGTAATCTCTCTATTTCATATCATCACCACCTCCTTACCTTCCATTGTCCTCAACACCATGCGCTTAGTCACAGAATCAAAACTGATGCAGTACTTCACCACCAATCCATCCAAATTAGATCGAACTCCCCAAATGGCGGTTCCATTAAATCAGCCAAAAACACGACCCCTTAAAGTTCTAGGGGTACATCCCTATATAGCTTATTTACTCCTATAGAGTGACCTAGAGGGCTAATTACGGTCATCTCCTAAGTAGTCTCAAGTCTAGGTTCATAATCTCTACTATACTCATCGGCAACATATGAATCGTCAAACCCACATCTATCAAAGCAGTATATGGTAATCCAAAGATTAGGAATGTACCGGTTATGACGTCCGGTGTGTCACCCTCTTCTCGACGCCTCACTGCATAGACCCGTCCAGGCTGTCTCACCTCTGTACCACCTGCACCTCTGCCCGGTGCTCCACGGCCTCTACCCGAGCCATTACCTCCCCTAGCAGCACCATGGCCCCTCTGTGGCTGCTGACCATCCCTCCTGTTCTGAGTACGATTCTGATCCCTAGACTACACCCTAGCTGACCTCTGTGGACAATCTCTCACTCGGTGCCCCATCGATCCACACTCAAAGTATCCCCTATTTCCAGTCCAACATTCTCCCGTGTGAGACTTTCCACATCGAGCACATCGTGGCGGCCACTGAGTATCAGCAGCAATAGGCCTAGTAGCTAGATTCGGCCCACTATATCTACCCTATTTTTGCTGATTCCCAGTAGACCCAGATGATCCAAAATTCCTCTTATTCTAACCCTTGCCCTGATTCCGTCTAACCGACTACTTCACTTCTTCTGCAACTTTGGCCTTTTCCACTAAGACTGTAAATTCTCTCTCCTACTGTGGAGCAATCAGTAACCTCAGATCGTCCCTTAATCCGTCCTCGAATCTGACGCATCGCTCATGCTCCGTAGTTATGATGCCCCAAGCATATCGGATCAATCTTAAGAATTTTGCCTTGTACTCCGATACGGACTTACTTCTCTAAACCAGTCTCAGAAACGCTATCCTCTGTGCATCAATGTAACTGGTCCCGACATACTTCTTCCGATATCTTTGCTTAAAGTAATCCCAAGTGAGATCATCCATGCAAAGACCATCCCGAACCATGAGCCACCACTGATATGACTCATCACGGAGAAGCGACACTACTCCCTTTAGTTTCTCCTCAGCCGTCAAATCCAAATCGTCCATGATTCGTTCTGTCGCCTCCAACCAATACTCAGTCGTATTGGGTGCCACACCAGATACTCCTCGGAATACCTCAGCTCCATTGGTTCGGAGTCGCTCGGATCTGATTTTTGAGCTTAGTACCTCCACCGCTCAGCCACTCTTTTCAAGACTCACAAAGATCGCCTACGACCTTCGCATCTTCCCTTGTTTGATCCTGATACTCTACACCAGTAGTTGGTGGTGGTGGTATCTCATTCTTGGACCCTTAACCAGACCTAACGGGTTCCGATACGATCATTCTGCCTCTACCGCGTCCTCGTACATTACGACCACGTCCTTAGTACTCATATCTAATTCGCAATTTAATCTGCTTAAGAAATTTTTATGAATTAGCTTCCGTTTCACTGATTATCCACGAATAAGTTTTATGTAAAGAAATTTGGTAGTGGTTCTTTCGATCATCAAACAGTTTTCAGTTTAATTTCCTACCTTAATACAGTGAATCACATTTACTCATCAACAACCTCCTCCACCCATATCCCACATGTAGGGGTATTCTCGTCATTTCACTACCCGGGGGTATTTTCGTAATTTAACCTATCGGGGTATTTTTAGTAATAAATCAAGGTTAATTTGAAAACCTTTACAAATCATAGGTATTTCAAAATTCTAAAAATCGAGGGTATTTTGGGTAATTTCATAAACCAGGGGTATTTTCAAAATTTTCCAAAGTATGGTTTCAGGTGATTTTACAAAGTAAGGGTATTTTGGAAAATTTCAATTCAAGGGTAATCCGGCAATTTCCCATACTGAGGGTATTTTGGTAATTTTTTTACAAGTTAGGGGTAATTTAGTCTTTTTTTTTAAATCAGGGGTATTTTGGTCATTTCTTAAATCAAGGATACTATGGTAATTTTAAAACCAAGGTTTAAAATGTTACCAAAACAAAATGGCTGGTCCCTTTCGGGTTTTAGTTATTAAATTTAGCCTATGAATAAGCCGTCTCAGTTAGGGTGAACCATCACTATGCACCAGGTAGGATTCGAGTGGAGAGGAGGTGAGTCACTAGGACTGCTTAAATACCAAGCTCCTCCTGAATCCATTCCTAGACATGCGCACAACGATTGCCACACCCTTAACTCAATGACGTACTCATAGGTTTGTTTAGTGAATCTTTAAGTCTTAAGTAATTTGTGTTGGAGTAAGCTATTTCTAGGGTTCAATAACTCATAATCTACTATTCTACGATCCCGGAATACCCATTTTCCCCACATATAATTCACACAATAGTTAGGGATACTTACTTGGGTGGATTGGTGCCGGAGACTCGGTGCCATGCTGTTCAAACCATGTACCTTTTCCATAAAACTTTTCAAGACCCTACTTTAAAACATTTTAGGCCTCGGGCCCACAGCCGAGCTTTTAAACTTGGCTCTGATACTAAAATTGTAATACCCCAAACCCGGTCAACATACCACAACCGGATCTGGCATGCCACGGAGTGATAACCTTTTTAAAACCGAGAGTTTGTCGGATAATTTTCTTAGAAAACCCTTTTGTAGTACGAAAATCCTTGCTTGAAAATCTACTTATTGTTGCAAGTTTTTAGAAAACATACAAGTTATCATCTTATAAGTGATGTTACCCGATGGCAACGTTTAAAAAAAATGAAGGAGTTATAATTTTGAAGACATTGCTTTTTACCGGTTGATTTAACAAGTCCATATGGTATAATATAATCAAAATGAAAACAATTAATAAAAACCCAAAATAATACTTAGCGGCCTTCTTACAAAACCCTAAACCAAATTTAAAGAAAATTAATAAAATTGAAATAAAACTTTAAAGTCAAAAGTCGATCAAGCATGCATAGCCGCCTCGAGTCTTCCCCGGCTCCATATCCGCAATCTACGTCTCATCTGTAAAATATAAGGGAAGGGGTGAGTCACCAAGACTCAGTGTATAAATCCCCAACTCGATAATGCAAGCACTTACACAAATTATCAGTAAAAACATGCGAATCATACAACCCTTAACCTAACCATCCAATCTTCTTTAACTACCCCGTGTGGTCAAAACCACTGATGGTCAAAACCACTGATGACCGTAGTCACAAATATATAAGTGTGGTCAAAACCACTGATGATCGAAGTCACAAATCAAGTAATGGGGCCAACCCATCGTGTGGTCAAAACCACTGATGACAATTCCGTAATAATCATGTGGGGCCAACCCACTGTGGTACCAAACCACTGGGACGAGTCACAATATTCATATGTGGTCAAAACCACTGGTGGTCAAAACCACTGAGACTTAGTCACAAAATTTAATATCAAGATGGGGCCAACCCGTCGTGTGGTCAAAACCACTAGTGACAGTCCAAATATCTCTTCCCCCTCCTCTCATCAATCCCATCATCATGTCCATATCATACGTGTCATAATATCATGTATCATGCAATAACGCATAGCATAACATATATCAATATCATGATGATGTATATCAAAAATCACATAACAGGGGACTTACCCGAAATCCAAGCTCATATCCACAAGACATAATCACCAATTTCATTGGCTATAACAGAAACATAATAGGTATATTATACTAATAGAGTGTGTAAGCGTTACACACATGACTATTCGTGGATCTAGCGAAATCCCGAAATGTTGCATTCCCTTTCCTACAATCGGCCAACATCACATTTTTAGATCTAAAGCCTTTCGGCTTAATCACAAAACCTCGAAGGACGAATCACACAAGGATAACTCCTTACCTTAGTGCCGATTTGGTTTCCAACTAAATTCTGAAACCACGTGATGATCCCCCTTGCAATCGGCTAAACACTAATACACACAAATGGTTAGCCTTGACTTTTGAACGATTAGGAAACGGATCTTGAAATGTTAAAACCTTACCTAGATCGGCCACTAAATCCCGGAGATTCGGCTACACACCTTCCTACAATTGGTTTAAGCATACCATTAAGAATCCAAAGGCCATTTGGCCATAACATAAATCCCGAAGCCAAATGAGTTTGTCGCCCCTTACCTTAATGATTGATTCGGCCTTTAATCCCCAAAGATCGGCACACCCTATTAATGTTTAAGGGTTTTGGCCACTTCACCAAAATAAGAGATCTCACCCTTCAAACATTGAAGAAACAAAAGAGAATATGACAAGTGAGATTTTGGCTTTCCTGAACCCGTTGAGAAAAAGGAGAAGAAGCTATACTTACCAGAAAGGTTCGGTTATGAATCCAAAAGAAGAGAAAAAGAGAAATCGCAAGAGAGAGAGTGTGATGGTTTTAAATAGAAGAAGAGAAGAAGATTTGATTCGATTTTGAGGAGGTTCGGCTATTGAGGGTTTTAAGAAAAAGATAAAACAAAAATAAAAAAAGAAATAGGTATGGTGTTTTCGGCTTGAGCAAAATAGGAGAGAATAGGTGAACAAAGATGGTTTTTGACAGAATAGGCTAATCAATGAGAATCGAAAAGAAAAGAAAAGAAAATGAGAAGACTAAGTTTCGGCTCTTCAAAGGAAGTTGCAAACTTGGTTTGGCCAAATACCCCAGTTGCCAAAAGAGAAAACCAAAATAAGGAGAAAGTAAGAGGGTTTCGATTTTCTGGCACTAATCGAAAATGAACAAGGCTTACTACACCAGCTGAAAAGGCATCCACACTTGGCTGTGGAGATTCGGCACACCTAGTTTCCCAAACCGACTACACCTCCTCCCCCAAAATCCAAAATTCGGCCAACTCCTCAAGGCTCTCCCATTTACTCATTCAAATCAGTTTGAATGTATCAAGCCCACATTTTTCTCTTCTTCATCCAAATCAAATTCGTTTAACTCCTTTTATCCTCATCTCCTAGAGTCCATCCTGAGCACTCCTCCTCCTAGCTTGTGGCGTGAAAAAGAAATAGCAGAAAAGGGATTTCTGTAGCTCGAACCCAATCACTCCTTCCCTGCCTGTGGCGTCACACTCCTGGCCCTTAGTGGCACCTCCTTGGCCACTTTTCCACTGGTCTTCTTGTGTCTAAAACTCCCAATAATTTCTTTTGACTCCTAACTCTCTTAGCTTCCTCTCACTAAGTATGAAAACAAAATGTTTGGCCATGACTCAGGCCTAAGTCGAGGTCATTCCTAGACCTCAAAACATGCCAAATTAGAACAGCAGACCAACCATCACACGCAAACACATGCAAGATGTAGAGACCCCGATTTAAGGATATTACACAAACTATGAATTAAAGTTACATTATTGGAAAAACAAACACCTACAGGTCGCATTATGTTAGAATATCGGTGATCGCATTGTGCACCTGTTACAACAAAAGTATATCGACTGAAATACTTCTTTATCATCCACAACCCAATTTTCTTCTCAAAAGATGTCATGATTTTCCATTTGCACCTATCATAGCACATTGTGTACTTTTCCTCAAATTTCTCTGAATGTGATTTTGTGGCGTGATATTTCATGTCTTTTTAAAGGTGCCCACTTCAGTAAAATAAGAAAAGCATCTTTGTTAGGGTATTCCATGCCAACTTTCAATACCCAGGCATCTGACAATGAGCTTGCATGGCCAAGTGTTCTACGCAGTAGCTGTCAAAACTCTAAGCCACCATTGACGGAGAGGTCAATGTTGGTCATGTGGGGTGGAGGTTCATATGCCCTGAAGTGTGGATCTGGATTCGAAGTATTGTCAAAACTTTCATCGTTAGAACCAAAAGGTTTTGGCTCAATTGAAACCTACTTTGGTTCAGAAAAAAGTGCTACTTCTGAACCATTCAGGCCGGACTATAAGATTGGATCGGGGTCTGAATCTGATTTGTCAACTACATTCACTGCCCCTTCTTCCATTACTACATCTTTTTCCTCACCTATGCCTTCATTGTCATCTTCAACTGAATGGTTCATTGTATCCTTGCCAGACTCAATCGTAAGGAATAAGTCAATGATTTTTCTATACCCCATGTGCCCTGACAAAATCTACACCTGATTGCGAACTAGTGTAGGTTGATGGCCTCTCGATATAAGTGCTTCCACCCCAGGACATCAATCTATTGAATTTGAAATCAAATGCATTAATTGAATTTTGTGCTCGGATGTCGAGGTTCAGGTTACACTCATATCCCGATTGGTAGTGGCCGCTGAAGTTTAAATCGATATTAGAAATTGAAGAATGTATTGTAACAAACCAGTGAACCCACCACACAACTGTGTAGTAGGGCTTCCTATTCAACTTTGATTCCAACATTAGTCGCAATAGTGGCTGAAGATGATCTAGCTCCATCAGCCATGATAAACTCGATATATAACTTCATTACTGTATTCCCGCTTGATCAGTGAGATGATATGACCGTCTCTAGCTTGAGCTCGCCTTCCACATCAAATAGCTCATACTTAAAGGGCCAACCAATGTTAGATATCTATATTACAAGCTCAAAATTCTTCCTTAGCTTGAACTCCCAAGTTTCCTCCTGATTCTAGTCCATAGCTCACACAATTGAATGGTACAGTTGAAAGTCAATTCCATGGACTAGGCTCCTACAAATACGACCTCAGCTTCTTATTATAGATTTGATCATCGTAGTAAATGAAGTATTTCACTCGTGTACTCATTTTAATTTAAAATGAATTGGATATTTAGAGAAAAAAAGTATTCAGATGATTATCCAAAGAAATGCAAACGACTATCACAACTCAACGCTTTGATGTTTGATATAAATTTGTTGCATGCCTAAGTTCTAAATATTTTGGTACTTTAATAGCAAAATAGAATATAGGGAATGTATGCTTCAAAATTCATTTTTCAAGATGCATTTTATCTAATAATGATAATGAAACGCTTTTCAGTGCTCGAAAATGTGTTTCACAGATCAAATGATTTCATCAGACGCGTGCTTCATAGAGTATTCAGTGCCTCAAAACATGCTTCAGATTTTACCTGGGATTCTTGGGGTTAGGTACTTTTTCTCAGACTTTATGAAAATGTTAGTGAAAACTAGTCCAGCTGGGTGAGCTTGATAGAAAATTAGGTCTGGAAAATGCAACGAAAAATAAATTTAGAGAAAAACTAGAGTTTTAAATTTTTTTCAAAACTAAAACTTGGTTGTGATATCTAAAGTAATAAACACTAAATCAAAATTGTACGTTTTTTATTTGTATAGGATGAACTCTTCGACCGAGTAGTCTTCTCTGCTACCCTCAAGCTCATGTCTGACGAGTGTGAGCTTGCTTCAAATTAGAAAATTTTTCACAAAAATTCCCAGTAGGGTAATTTTGTAATTTCTCTAAACTTTTGGACCAAGTTGTAAATAAAAAATATCTTTAGAAATTTTCTGAAATAATCTCTTTAGAGAATTTTCTCTCTACAACTTTCTTTTGAATTCAAGTGTATGAAATAATGACCCAATGCTATCTTTATTGTAACACCCTAGAATTTGGGGTTAGAAGTTTCGAGGTTTATAGTTAGGGTTAGTGACTAGGTCAAGCAGTTGTTTTTAATTCTGTGTTTTAATGTTAGAATGAGTCTGCTGGTTCGGAGGTGGGAAGTGTGTTAGTTTACCTTTAGGTTTCGGGTTCGAGTCATCATGTGTGTTTTGAGGAATTATTTTATTCTATTTGTTTTTAAGTTAAATACATATTTAATTTTAGTCTTTTTATTTTATTATTTTGGAAAGGAAGTTTAATTTTTAATTTGGATGTTCCTCTTTTCTCTCCCTTTTTCCTCATGTCAATTTTTCTCCCCCTTTCTTTTCTTTTCTCTTGGATTTGAAAATTTTGACATTTCTCGACCATTAAACTCTCCTTATCGCCACTTCCATTTTGTTTTCCCTTTTAATTTTTGTTTGAAATTGTTGGGTTCCATTAGATTTTGTTGATTGGTGTTTGGGTAATTCAAGAAATCGAGCAGAGGTAGAGTAAATAGTGTTCTTTGATTCTTTATATGACCATTTTTTATTAATTCTTTTGTGTTAGTTTGGTATGACAATAATAGATTGGTATGTTTATGTAAATGAGTTTTCAGAACTGTGTTGAGGAGGCAAATCAGTCAGTTTCTGGTGCTTGAAATCCCGATTTAAGGTGTGTTTCTGAATCCTTAGTGGTTAGGGATGGTTTTGCTGATTCATATTCACGTTTTTTGTCTGTTTTGGTGTGGTTTCATGACCACAAGAGTGGCTACACGGGCGTGTGCCACACACGGGCGGTCCACACGGGCATGTGCCACACACGACCGATCCACATGGCTTTATAATTTTGGGAATTAGGGTTTTTAGGCTAATTTTGGTGCTACACTGCCGTATGGCTTCGATTTGTGGGATTTTAGTCGATTTTTACATGGGCGTGTGCCTTGGACACAAGGCCGTGTCCCTTGGACACAAAGTCGTGTCCCTTAGCCATACGGGTGTGTGAGTCTTCCACACGGCTGTGTTTGCTCTGCACCCTATTTTATCAATTTTGGACAGAGAGTTACAGGGCTACTCACACGGCCATGTAACTAGTTCACACGGGTATGTGTCTCCTTCACATGGCCTAGGCACTTCTACACGGCTAGGGCACACTACCGTGTGGCCCTATTTCGTAAATCATTATTATGTATTGAAATTTGACTTATTTTGTGTTTCTGTATGTCCCGACCCTCAGTTAACCTTCGGTAAGTGTGTTTGGGACTTGGTCAAGGTTGGTATCGTGGATAATTGTGCTTGTATGGGCTTTAATTCCATTGTTCGGTTATATGTTGAAGTAGCCTAAATTTATTGTTGCTTTCATGACTAAGTATTGAAAAGCTAGCGTAATCAAATTTGAGTCCGTGCAACTAAAAATGTAAATGTTTGTGTTTGTGTGTATGCCTGTGTACTGTGTACATTGCTGCATTAGCATGAAAACTTTGGGTTTTGGATGTAGAGAGAAGGAAGATTGATCTGATTGGCAGTTTTAACTGCGATACATCCGTACAACAATTTTTTACACTGTACTATACATATGCTAGCTCAACTGCATATTGATATTTCAGTGGCTTAGTTCCACAATATGTGGTGTGTAGGGTAGATGAGCCAATTATGGTTCTATTTGGTGTGTAGGGTGGATGGGCTTGATATAGCTCATATGTATTGTGTAAGGTGGTCGAAGTGGTGTTTGGATTGTTGGGATGGATTTTTCACTCGTTACATTCATTGCATATTTGAATATATGTCTAATTATGTAAGCATTGGAATGTGGCAATATGGTTATTACAATATATAAGTGCATTAATTAAACATGTGTTTTGGTAAGTTCTGTATACTGAATTTTCGATTTGGGTTCTCCCTGTTTATGTGATTCGTTTGCGTGCTTCTAGAATATTCGATGTGTAACACCCCTAACCCGTATCTGCCGCCGAAATAGGGTTACAGAGCATTACCGAATATTTTTGAAACATTTACAGACATTTCATGTTATTCACCATTTATTTACCGAGATCATTCAAAATGTCCCTTAATTGGGCCCTCGAGGCCCAATATGAGCATTAGAAATCGAGTGGGACTTAATCGGGAGCTCTAAGAATTTTCGCGACATTTCAAAATTTTTCCAAGGTGCAAGGCTCACACGCCCGTTGTGGTCCGAAGGACACGCCCATGTGACCCTGGGACACGCCCGTGCTACAGGTCATGTTCTACCCATGTAACTCTCTGACTTGTGGACACTGCCATGCCACACGCCCGTATGCTAGGCTGTGTGGTCAATTAATTCATTTCAAAATTAGGTACAGGTTTCACATGGCCAAGACACACCCGTGTTCTAGGCTGTGTAGCACACTACTGAGACACACGCCCGTGTCTCTACCTGTGTACTCAATTTTGAGCATTCTATTTTCTTGAATTTAAGGTGCAAGGGACACACGGCCTAACCACACGCCCATGTACCAGGCAGTGTGTCACACACGGTCTAGACACACGCTCGTATGTCTACCCGTGTGGACAAAATAAAGCCATTCCTAGCTTCATTTCTCACCCAAAATCACACCAAATTCCTGTACCAAACTTACATCCAAATACCAATCAACCCAAGCATTCAAATCAAGTAAATTCTGTCATTCATCATGGCATATCATTTCATGCATACATGTCTATAATATTACCTTATTTAAGTTCTCAAGTTAGACATAGTTTGATCAACTCCTTAACATATATGTAGCTACCATAGCTTGACATTACAAGTATATTAAAACAAACCATTACTAGCCATTCCAATGGCTATATTACAAGCATCATTTACATTTACATGCCAATATGGCCAATATATCCTATGCATGCCATTACAACCATAATTTATTTACCATATTGTACCAACATGGGTCGATGGATAGTATGAGTGATCTCTGCCAAGCTTCCAATTCAACAAGCTTCCATTTACTCTAAAACAGGGGAAAATAAAATAGAGTAAGCATTACATGCTTAGTAAGTTCTTATAACATGGTACTTAACTTACCATTCATTCTATTTTGAGGTAACTATGTAAGGCATATTCAATCAATTTGACCTTAAGCCTTACACACATCCTCATTACCCTTGTTAGTCATATATTCCAATTATAACATCAAAACATATATGGGCTCAACAACAATCAAGTTTCCATTCACATATGCTTTCCACATCATGTATTTATTTATCATGTATAAATCATCTCTTTATATTACAAGTATAATTTCATAATAGTTCATCTCAAGTTCAGATCATTTCATATCAGAACTTTACCCATATTACTCGGAATATCAAGGTCATGATTAGTACTCTCAAGGTGTACAAGTCTATAATCAAGGATGAACATACTCATCAAATAAATTCCATGTACAATATCATCATTTCATGTTTCCATATATCGATTATCACGTATCGTCATTTTCATGTATTTTAGGCCGATTTGTATAGTAACTCATTTCTTATTCATATCTTCTCATGTCAAGAACTTTTATCCGTTGAATTTATCTGAAATATCGATGGATACATAGGTAGTACACTCGTTGTAACACCCCTTACCGGTATTCGACACCTGAACCGGGTACGGGGCATTACCGTACTTAACTTGCTCAATCATGCAACATCGATTCATAAAAATTTTGTTTCAAATTAAAAAATTTCATTCAAGACCTTAACGTCCTTATTATAGGTCTACGAGACCCTAAACTTGTGCTCAGAATGATTCAGGACCAAACAGGAAACTTTTGAACACTTAGACAAATTTGACATAAAAGCAGGCCACACGCCTGTGTGAAGGTAAGAACACGCACGTGTGGTATATCACATGCCTGTGTTCCGCATCCGTGTGGATTTATTTTTCAATTCGAACCTACAGGGGTTTTCACATGGCCGGACACACGCCGTGCCCCTGGCCTATGTCCCTCACATGGCCACGACACGCCCGTGTGCAAAAACCTTGGCATTCTGTTTATGACGTCATCACCTCAATAAGGTCACACGGCCAAGGCACACACTCGTGTCCTTAGACCGTGTGTCGAATTAAATTCCAAATTTCAGGTGCAGACTTCACACGGCCTAGGCGCATGCCCATGTCTTAGGCTGTGTTTCCCACACGGTCGAGACACATGGTTGTGTCTCTGCCCGTGTGTTTACTATTGAGCATACTGACTTGCCAACCTAGCATGTAGGGGTGTTCAATCGGTTAACCGACCCGAAATAACATTAACCGAATTAACCGACCTTTCAAAATTTTTAACCATTAATCGAACCGAAATTTTTCAAAAAAATTAACCGAACCGAAATTTTATCGGTTAATTCGATCGGTACGAATTAACCAAAAATTATATGTTTTTTATTTTTGGTTAAAATTAACCAAATTAATCGAATTAACTGAATTAACTGAATTACCCGAATTACCCGAATTAATCGAATTACCCGAATTAACCGAAATAAATCACTACATAATTAAAAAGATTACATAATTTTAGTTTTAGAATTTTAGAATTTTATTTTATTTATTAAATTATTTGTAATTTTATGATTGGGTTGGATTGGGTAATTGGGTTGGGTTGGATATTTGGGTTTGAATTGGGTTTAGGATTGGGTTTAGGTGAATAGTGGGCCTATTTATATATTATAATTTTATTTATTAATTTTTTGGTTAATCAAAAAATTAGGTTAACAATCGGTTTGAACCAAATTAACAGTTAACGAAAAATTATAAAATAATTAACCAACCCCAATCGAAAAAATTGATTAACCGATCGATTAACCAAATTCGGTCGGTTAATCAATTTTTCTGCTTTACTAATTTTGCACACCCCTATGAGGACACACGGCCAATTAACACACCCATGGGGCTGACTGTGTGTCACACACGGCCTAGACACACGCTCGTGTGTCTACCCGTGTAGACATTTGAAAGGCTATCTACCAAGCCAAATGCCACCCTACAAAGCAACCATACTTATACCAATTCAATTCAACATATATTATGACCATAAAGCACTTCTAAGAACTAAAAATCAAAACATCCACACAAGTATGCACTTCATGAATTTCATCATCTTTGAATATAAGAACTTGTCAAGTATTGGTCAATTTCTAATGACCATTTACAAAATGAATTGAACAACATGAATAACCAACACTCTGGCTAACAATATGACATAACAAAAAGACCAAGTCCTATATATGTCATATTCAAAATAAATCAAACTTTGCTATACTAAAGAGAAGTTGATAGTGTGATTCCGAACTCCGACATTCTACGAATTCTCGAGCTAGCTTGGCGATACTACAAAGAAAAGGGAAATGAGAGGGGTAAGTATAAAGCTTAGTAAGTTTGCATGAAATAAATATCATCGATAAGGCTCATAATGTCATCCATCCATTGCATTGAGTAAAAGCACAAAGTCTCAAACACATTGCCATGACTTCCTCATGCTTATTCTTACCAAATACATGTCATGTATTTCTCGTGAATTACTCACGTGTACCTATATCACTTCATCACATAGTTGTAACATTAATTTCATCTCTAACATAAGCTTAACTACTTATCTCGTTGAATTAATTAAAATATCCGAGGATACACAATCGTCATTATACACATAAACACGACGCTAATGCCATATCCCCGATATGGTCTTACATGAGGTCTCATCTTG
Organism: Gossypium rotundifolium; assembly: GCA_025506655.1. NCBI lineage: Eukaryota > Viridiplantae > Streptophyta > Magnoliopsida > Malvales > Malvaceae > Gossypium > Gossypium rotundifolium. The sequence continues at coordinate 67,013,152 of CP106731.1, read as the reverse complement.
CTGGCGATGCCATATCCCAGATATGGTCTTATATGGGATCTCATATCAATGTCGATGCCATATCCCAGATATGGTCTTATACAATTTTCATATTAAATACTGATGTCATTTCCCAAATATGGTCTTATACGGGATCTCAACTCGGTGCCAAGGCCATGTCCAAGACATGGTATTATACGGGACCTTACCAATCTCGCGTCTCGATAATGATATCCTTTCACATCTTAAAGTCCAATCGGGACTTCAACGTCGTAAATTTTCATCATTTTCTCATTCAACATCATTTCTCACTTTCATGGAAATCATATACATCTTAATTAATATCAACATTTTTAAATTCAATAACATGACGTTGAATTTACTACACACAAACTTACCTCGATTTCAAAATAGGCCAAATTGCTGATCTTGTCCGATACCTTGCCTTTTCCTCGGTCAAGGTTAATTCCTCGTTCTTCTTGATCTATGATGACAAATTAGCTCATTTAATTACCACATTAATCAACACATTTCAATAATCATATTTTGGTAAAATTACCATTTTGCCCTTAAACTTTTACAAAATGACTATTTTACCCCTAGGCTTGTAAATTGATTCTAATCGAATTTCCTCTATTTACAAGTCTAGATGAACATTTATTACGCTTAAGGAAACCGTCAATACTCATTATTTCACACATTTACCACATATTTTACAACCTTCACAAAAAGATCCTTTTTAGGTGTTTTCATAGTAACACCTTTCACAAAAGTTGTTTATTTAACAACTAAGACTCATTTTCTTTCATAAAAATGTAGCAAACAACATAAATGCTCACATGGCAAAACTCTAAACTTTCAACCATTTTGCAAAATAGTTCCCTCTTTAGCTAGCTTAAGCTTTAGGGGTTCCAAAAGTACAAATATTATCAAGAAATGACCATCAAAACACTTACTTGTAAGGAGAAAAGCTTGCTGAAATTTTTGAGCTCTCAAACCTCTATTTTGCTGCTAATTTTTGGTGGAGAAGAAGAGAAGAGAAGATGATATTTTTCTTTTTTTAGTTTATTATAAAACATCAATTTAGTCCACCTAATTTCAACAACTTTGACCAATTGACATTGTTTGTCCCCAATGGTCGGCCACCCTCTTTCTAGGGGTCTAATTGCACTTTAAGGACCTCCAATTAATGTCCTATGGCTTTTAGACACTTTTAGCTTGTAAAATGGAACTTTCACACTTTATGCAATTTAGTCTTTTTTCGCAATCAAACATGAAATCGCTAAAATTGAAACACCAAAATTTTTGTGCACCTATATAATCATGCTATAACTCATAAAATAATATAAAAATAATTTTCTCTGACCTTGGATTAGTGGTTTCGAAACCACTGTTTCGACTAGCCTCTAAATCAGGCTGTTACACTCGTGGTGTACAAACCCGAATTCGTCAATTCATATTTAATGGTACTCATAAGGTACTATTTCAGATAGTACACTCTCGAGCCACATATATATAAGCAACAGGATTACTAGTCCAAGCTAAATCCTTTTTATGACATATGCTCTAAGGAGCTTGATTTGGATTACCCGTCCGGGTTAAATCCAATCCATAACATATACTCGAGAGGACTTATATCAGGATTACCCGTCTAGGCTAAATCCTTTCTGTAATGAGGTCAATAGGATTTCTCGTCCGAGCAAAATTCGGTCAGCAACAAATGCAGGACCTCATTCATTTCTAGAAATCACATATCCATCGATTTTTCATTTTATTCAACCGGGATTTAAACATTTTTCTCAAGTATTATTGGGCATGTGGTTATTTCGTACATCCACAACATTTATATAATTCAAATAAACACATTCCACATTCATTTCAAGCATATAAGTAACATTTTTATCGTTTATCCTTTATAAGACATTATCATTTAATTTAAACATTTTCATTTATCGGGCTTGATCGAATATGTAACCATTTCACATATTTATGACATTTATACAATTTACGTAAACACAATCAATGCAAGCATGTAAATAAACACAATTTAATTACACGAACTTACCTCAACAATGTTCGTGTACGTAAAATCTACTAATCCGACATTTTCCTCTTACCTCGTTCTAACTCGAATTTGGTCTATCCGGATCTATATGAGTAAATTTAACATCTTTTATCATATTTCTTATTCAAGTGGACTCAATTTTCATCCTGGCAAAATTACCATTTTGCCCCTAACTTTTCTATAAATTCTCATCTCGTCTCTAGGCTTAGGAAATGAAACTTGTGTAATTTACTCCCTATTCCAAGCCTAACCAAAATCCAATTACAAAATTTACAGCACATGTATTCATAAAAATTCAGAATTTTTCATCAAATTTCATAACTTTACGTTTTAGTCCCTAAATCATGTTTTCATCAAAAATCACTTTGTAAAAGTTATTTATCTATCAACAACCTTTCATTTTCTACCATAAATTTCTAATTTTCAGCATATTCATCCATAACCCAAATTTCATACCTTGATAACTTTTCAAATTAATCCCCCAGATAGATAGGTTAAGCTATCCCGGTTTCAAAAATATCAAAATTACTAAAAATAGGATAAGGAAACTTACCCAATTTGGCCATGAAAGTTTCTTCTCTCTCTCCTAGGGTTTCCATATAATTTTTAGGTTGAAGATGACAAAATAATAAGATGATATCTTTTATCATCTTTTTAATTAATTAAATATTTTCACTTTCCAATTTAGTCATTGCCTTTTTCTAAATTCACATGGATGAGTCACCAAAAATCTACATACTTTTCTTTAATGGTCTAATTACCATATAAGGAAGTCTAGTTTTGAATTCCACAACTATTTAATCCTTATAGCTACTAGAATTTAACTTTTGCATTTTATGCGATTTAGTCCTCGTAATTAAACACTTAATCGATAAAATTTTTGTATCAAAATTTTCATATGACATGTCTATCATAATACGGACCATATAATAAAATAAAAATAAACTTTATTTTCGGACCAAATTTGTGGTCCCGAAACCACTGTTCCGATTTCACCAAAATTGGGATGTTACTTGATGTGTTATTCTATTTCATTGATTGATTTGGATTTCAGGCTCACATTGAGCTTCCGTAGCTCACCCCCTCTTAGCTTTCTTACTTTAAAGTATTTTGCGAGGCTATGCTACGGACTAGGCACATCAGAGATATCAGAAAGCTTAGTTTGATTCGACTTAGATAAAAAATTATCATAAGTCTAATACGGTTGGTTTTAAGAATAATTGTAAGGCGATTATATAAACTGTGGTATGAGTTTTGGTTCGGACTTTTTGTTAAATCACGTGTTTTTCAGTTTGAACGTCATTTTGGAAATTTCGGGCACATTTTTGTTTTTCAATTGGGTTTTTACTATTGATCCAAGGTTCCTATTTATTTGAGAAAATCACATATTTTTCTGTACAACATTTACTTGAAATTCTAAGTTGCAATTTGACTAAATTAACGTATTTTGAAGCCATATAAGTATTATTGTTTTAAAGTGTGAATTAATTACTGTTGCAAAACATAAATTGTTAAATGATTTAATTCGGTTTTGGCAAACTGTGTTCGAAACGAGTTTTAAACAATTCTTTTTGTTAATTACTTTTAGATCACTTCGGTGGTCAATGTGATCTCCGAGATCTGGTCAAAACTTCTGGGCCAGATTTTGGGGTGTTACATTTATATAGAGAGAGTTTAAAGAGTTTAACTGTAATTAAACTTAACAATTTTAATATTGATAAATATTAGATTAAATTTAATATTAAATCTTATTAAATTAATAGAATATTTATTTACAAGATAAATATTAAATTAAATTTAATATTAAGATAATCACTTTAATATTAAATTAATAAAATACTATTAAAATAAATATTAAATTTAATTTAATATTAAATCTATTTAAATAATATTACTTTTAGAATAGTTAATCCGAAATCAAATTCTCTGGTAGAGTCTCATAGGAGTGTAATTTTTCCACTACTCAACCACTAAAGACCCAATGTCGCCGACCATTTGCTAGCCATTGGAATGTCACTTTATCACGTAGCTAGCACCCGAGCCGTTTAGTTTACGCCAGTTTAGTGCGGACCGGATGGCGACTTGACCTATCCAATCTACCCATCGGTTGGATCGTAGGCTTGGTTTCACATACCAGGCCCAGTTCGACCAATTTTTAAGTTTTGATCTCAATTTTGGGCTCCCGAGCCCAATTTATGATCTCAAGTCTAATTTTCAAGTTCAATTACCCATTGGGCCAATTGTTTGACTTAAAAATTAATTTTCAAAAATATCATATTAATTCAATTAATTTGATTAATTTAATTTTATTTGATCAAAATTAATTTTTCCAAAAATCGCTTCGATTTTCCAAATTAATTTTTCAAGAAAATTCTTTAATCAAATTCTCTAGTTGAATAATTCTTACGACGACCCAATTTAATTCGCATCGGATAAATTGACTCAATTAAATTATTTTCAAAGTCGTAAAATTTCCTTCTGATTCAAATACAGTCCGATTGAACTTTTGTTGAGCTAGTGGAGGGGCCAATTGGACATATACAATTAGGATCTAGTAATTACAATTATATCCAGAAGCATCAATCTAATAATTCGCAATTACTTAATCATAGAGTCAGTCTACAAGAAGTATCATGATTGAAAACTCCTTATTGTATACTCTTTATGAAAGCAATTCATCCATATGCTTTGTCCAATGACTTCGTCATGTGTGTGTTACCCTCATATAATATCCTTGATTCCTTTAAGTTAAATCCATTCACTCAATACAATCATATTTTTATCTCATTGTCATCATTGTGTCTTCTTAATGATTAATATGATCACTATCAACAAATGACTGTGATAAATTGCTCATTTGAGAACAAGCAACCCGTGGCCATGTTCCATATTTATTAATCCACACAATGCTAATGAGAGGATATTGTTAGCTCTTTAATTGAGCTATGAATTCCACTGTTGCTAGTAAAGTCATGCCATACACAATGCATGTACCCAACATATTGGCTATTGGCTCGATATCTTAGAGCATAAGCCTTCATTTATATCAAAGCACATGAGTTACATACGTATGGTTAGTGAATAACACAAGATTTAGGCAAATCACACATTGAATGTCACAAGTGAATTAACTCACAAACGGATTCAGAATTAATTCATTCTGGGTCTAGTCTAATGTATCATTCTGCTAATGAATACATCTATGTCTCTACCCGTGGAGTCAACTACTCCGATAGCTAAGACTAGCCATCTCTTCAATTGGAATTGTAGACAACATAATAATCCTTCTCAATATTTGAATCAAATGTTCACTTTGATTCTTTTACGGGATTATAGACTCGTTTAGATTATCTACTGAAGTAAATTGTCTTTCTCGCAATGTAAACGTTCTTACAATTCCACTTATCATCAGTTTGAACTTAGACAATCAATGAGCTAATATCTACTTGTCACAATTTCTCTATGCATATAAAATATGAAAGATAGAAATACAAAAGACATAACAGTGAAATGTGAAATTTATTTATTCATCGTTCAAATACATAGTAAACAGATACATGTTTACTATAATATGGACTCATTTTCCAAAAGAGTTTACCTGCTGATTTGGCAAGAAAGCGCGCCTAGCTGGATGCGCTTTCCATTAATACGAGTTTTCACTAATATTTTCATAAAGTCTGAAAAAAGTACCTCGACCAATGGAGCTTTTTTGCAGATTTGAAGCATGTTCTGAAGATATTCGATGAAAACGCTTGTATTACCATGCGTTTTCGATCATGGAGATTTTTTCCTTTGCAATCCCACACTTCTCTTGCGTCTATAAAAAGGGGCTTCCCCTCTATACTCCATCATCCTTAAAACATCATCTCTCCCAGCCTTCATCCCTTCATTTTTCAATATTTCTCTCTCTGTTTTCTTCTCTGTTTCAGTGTTGAAAATTTCCATCCCTAATAAAATTGTTGGTTTAAGGTATTCTTGAGTCGTCGGTGATGTGATATCGCTCCAAGACACACATTTCATATATCCTAAGAGGATGGAACCTTTACCTCGAAACCTATCATGTGGAAGTTGGGTTCCAAGGTGATTTTGCTTTATTCGATCATGGGTGGAAGTCTGCGTAGAGGTCTCGGTCGACAGTCGTTATGAGGTCATGATCGGAGTATAATGGGGGAGGGCACGAGCTCAAACTTTTCGGATATCCGGAGATGTTGCCTTATAAATACCATACAAAAGTTTGAGGGCATAATCATGGGAAAAAACGGTGGTGCTTCCCATTATAATCGACGTAATTTGTTCTTCCATTTCCACACAGTCAGTATCTTTAACCTTACTTCTTATCCGAAGGCAAGCGCCACTGTGGACGTAGGAGGACTCTCATGCGGGGAGTGATTGTTTCGGTGGAGTAAAGGTGATGCTCCATGCGGGGCAATAACGATTGCCATTATTAAATAACCCATTAATAACTACAACCGCTACCGTGTCAATCCTAGTTTGACCTCTATTTTTGCCAAAACATCTGCTCTTCACCTGAGAGCTCTTTTGTGTCCACCTCGGTTTCAGCCTTCGGATGAGAATGAAAAGTTAAAGATACCGACTACTTGGAAATAGAGAACAATTACGTTGATTACATAGAAAGCCCTACGTTTTTCCCAATGATTATGGCCTCAATATTATGTATACTATATACAATGCATCATTTGCGGGTATTCAATAAGCTTGAACTCGTGATTGCATAATGACCATCAACTGGCCCCTGATTATACTCAAACTCGTGACCGCATCATGATCGCTGACTGGGACCTCCATTTAGACTTCGACCTATGACCATATCAAGCACTGTCACCCCGAAACCAAACTTTCATAGGATGAGTTTCTGAGGTAATGATCCTAACCTGGCATGACATATGAAATGTATGTGTTCTGAGGAGTGTTTTCGCATCCTCGACCCCTCAATTCTTCTTATAAACTTTCGCGGTTTTGCCCCTAAAATCCTAACCCTAACAAAATTAAAAAACCCTAATCTTATCAAAATTTAAAAAAAAAAGTCGAGGAGAGAGTGTGTGAAAGTGCACCCAGTTGAACACTCTTTCACACATTCTCTCCAAAATCAACCTATTTCTCTAATTTAAAAAAAAAAAAAGGTACATCTAATTTAGCCATTTTATATTCTGTAGCAATATAAAAGAATAATCAAGTAACCTGCATGAATGAATAATAATTTTATTTTAATTTGAAAACTTTTTATAATCATGAATAATAATTTTTTTAATTTGAAAACTTTTATAATCTAAAAATATTGACGGGAATAAATCTAAAAAGATTATTGTTGAATCATATTCATTCCAGAAGATTCTTTTGTAGTATTTTTATTTTTTATTTTATAATTTTTATAATTATTTTTCAAAAGTATGTAAAAATTTAAATTTCTAAATCTAATATTTTTAAATAAATTTATATTTTTACTGACGTGAATTATCATATTAGCAATGAAACGATTGACTTTTGAAATCGTTAATGTCCATGTTAGCAATGCAATGATTAAAAGCGAAAAATATTGGTTAAATGACTTAATTAATGTAATTTAAAAATTGTAAAACTTAATTAAGTGCATTTTATTGGAAAATTTTAATTGATTCTTTCTTTTCACCAAAATTCAGAGAATTTTTAGCTTAAAATTTTCGATAAGTACGAACTACTTTATTCCAAGGTTGTTTGAAACAAATCGATCGGTCGATGGGACTGGTTAGATCGAGAATCAGTTAGAATATCGATTTGGAAGAGGGCATTAAATTGAGAATTAGTATAAACTAGTTGAACTTAGATGTGATCATGGGTTGGACTATCCGGCCTAGCCCGATGACCCGCCCGAAAAATGGGAGGTTTGGGGTAAAAATATAGGCCTGAAATATGGGTTTGGGTAAAAATGAGGCCCATTTAGAAAACAGGCCGGGCCTCGGGTAAAACTTTTTTGCCTAGACTCGGCTCGGCCCAAATTATATATTAAATATATATTTTATTTTTAATCAAATATACTTTTTAAATTTACATATTTTTTATTTTGTTTTAAAATTTTTTATTTAATGAAAAAAGTTAAAAAAATTTAATATGGATCGAGCCGAGCCGAGCTCGAGTTTATTAATTTTCTTTCGAACCGGACTTAGATAAATTTTAGACCCATATTTCGAGTCGAACTAAGCTCGAACCTAGAAAATAGGCCTAAAATTTTGTATAGGCCCGACCGGGCCCATGATCACCTCTAGTTAAACTAGACAAAAAACTAAATGAACCAAGAGTTGAACTGAAATTTTAAAATTTTTTAGCCTAAATTTTTTTATAAATAACAATAGCAATACCAATTGAAAACAATCATTTCAGCATATGTATGGACTACTTTATTCCAAAATTATTTGAACCGAATCAAATTAATTGAAAAGATTAAAAATCGATTGGGGTATCGATTAAAAAGAGCATTAAATTAAAAATTAATACAAATTAATTAAATCAGATAAAATATCGGTTGAAACATTAAAAGAATTTTTAATTTTTATGAATTTATAATATTTATTTAATCGAATCTAATGAATGGATTAAACTAATCAAATTGATTCAACCGATTGATAGATATCTAAATCGATTGTTTATTGTAGGAGTTAATGATGATTTTAATTTCTTAAAATTTAAAAAATAGAAACACACAATAAAAATCTACATTGGAAAGGATGCATTAAAACGCCGACAACACCAAAACGAAAAACAAAATATTTTTGACCCCCAAATCCGAATCGTCTCCTCTCTCTTTCGCTCGTTTCCGCCACCGTCTCCATATTCTCTTTATTCTTTTTTCCGCAAAGAATAAAATTTTCTTTGCTTTTTTTTTTCATTTCTCTCGATGCCCTAGCCACCGTCCCTCGCCGGAACTTCCCAGGGCGCGTCGCCGCCGCCGGCGACATCTGTGGCACCAAGCTTCCAAATCTCTCTCCTTTCTCTAGGTTTTGGTTTGTTTGGATTGGATTTGATTACGCAAAAAGGAATAACAAGGACGACGAAAACGACGGCGTCAAAGGATCTGTTAGGGGTTTGGTCTTGATGGCTGGCAGTCGTAAAAAGGGAGGGAAGAAGGCAAAAATTAAGAATTTAAGCTTAGGCGATCTTGTTCTTGCAAAAATCAAGGGTTTTCCTGCCTGGCCTGCCCAGGTCTCTTCCTTATTCTCTTCCTTTGATATTACTTCTTTGTCCTCAGTTATGCCATTTTACATCTAGATGATTTTTTTTTTTAATTTCTTAAATACTTAATGCGAACTTGCGAAATTTGAATAAGTCGATGATGAGGTTTTTTTTCGCATGACGTTGGTAAGTTTATTTTATACCTACATTGCCTTACTTCGCAGTATATTTGCTGGTTTTTATACTCAATTTGTTTCTTTTTAGTAAATGTTGTTTTTACTTTATGTAAGGCCAAACTTTGGAATTTAATGTTTTCCAATACTTATGTTAGTTGATTGTTCTTTTTAGTGTTTCGGATTTGGGACTTGGCCTGTTTATGAATTGAGTTACTTGATGCAAATATGCAAGTTTTTTATTTTTGGGACGGAAAAAAATAGGGCAAATATGTGTTTTTTGTGGTTGTGTGCTAAATTGATTTGAACATAGCAAGTGCATCAGAAATTTAGTCAGGGATATTGATTTATGTTTTATGTTTTATTATTTGTTACTTAGAATTGGTTTTGAGGTAGATTCTGTGGGTTCTGAATTTCAGATTAGCCGGCCTGAAGATTGGAAGCAAGAACCTGACCCTAAGAAATATTTTGTCCAATTCTTTGGAACACAAGAAATGTAAGTATTGCACATCCAGTTTGTAAATGTTTGGTGAATCAGGGAGATGGCAACATGATGAATATAGATAGGTGATGTGTCTGTTTTTGGTTTTGCTTCTACTTTCTGGTTGGAGGGAATGCACATTTTATCATAAGATGGAACGTTAAAAATGTTACCATGTAAATCCTAGAACTATTAAATTGTTGTTTACCAAATAACATGTTACATATGATGATACAAGCAGACAAACTTTTATGTAGTCTTTACATTGCTAATTGAACTATTTTGTTTCTTGTCAGTGCTTACTAGAGGATGCAATGAGACTGAATTCATTTTTTCTATCTGCTATGCTGTCTGTATTCTTTGTTTCTTTTTCTTTCCATGCAGCTTTTCTGTTTGAGATTATAGGATGCATGTTCTAATAACAACAGGAGAAATTTTCTAATATGAAATGCTCTATGCTTGGTCTTTGTCAGTACCGTGGACATTTAGTTTTAGATTGAATTATGTAAACTCCTCTTTCTAATCTTTGGGGGAATATTTTGGGCAGAAATGATAAGTCATGCTGATTATCTTGCAAATTTTATATCTTATAGTTTCTTCATATGATAATTTGAGAATTGTTGAGATGTCCTTTAGGTAACCAAGCTTGTCATTCTAGGATGCAGAAAACTAAACATTAATGTCATTACAAATGGTGCAATTGTTTTTCTTCTTGTACAGGTTCCTGAAGTAGCATGTGCATTTCATGTTACCTTTAATCTTCTTGTTCGTACCTTTTATTATTATATATATTTGAGTTCTTTCTTTTGGCATTGTGTAAGATGTCTCATTTTAATATTGGTTGTTAGCTAAGCTGCTGATGTTAGTTGATGGGGCTTTTTTGGATGTTTGTTGTGGTTAGGAATTTTGGTATGGCATATGTGGGTCAGTTAGGATTAGAGGTTTCTTTTGTCAAAGGCCACAATCCGTTCTTTCTGTCTTCTGTTTATTTTGTAATACTTGATATTCTCCTTTCTAGATCTCTTCAGTGTATTGTGTTCATGCACACGTGAGCAAGTTGATAAATTTAAATATCTTCAGGAAAAAAAAAAGTTGGCTCTTAAAGCTAATGTTTATGTAATTGGAATTTTCATACTGCATTTGGGATGTAGAAAGGAATAATGCTATTGTTTTCCAGCCAAGGGATGCATGCATCATTATTGTTTCTTACACTAATCTTTTCAATTCACTTGGGTTCTATTTGCTTACTAATTACTCCCCCCATTGCTTCCCCATCTCTTCTTCTTTTGTAGAGCTTTTGTTCCCCCTGCAGATATTCAGGCATTTACTAGTGAGACGAAGAATAAATTGTCTTCCAAGTGTCATATTAAAACTAAGTACTTTGTCCAAGCAGTGAAGGAAATCTGTGTGGCATATGATGAATTACAGGAAGAAAAATGCCGAGGTTTGGGAGATGAAACTGATGGATATAAACCTGGATGTGAGGCTTCAACTGTTGATGGGGTTGAAGTTGATGGTGTAGAGGCCAAATTAAAGGACGAAACAGCTGCAGTTGCAACTGGTGAAGAAGCCAGTAGCGATGGAAAAACTGATTTTGCTTCGAGTGTGGGGTGCTGTTCGTGCAGAGGTGAGAATAATAATGAAGAAATAAAGACATCAGTTTCGGTTCATGCGGATGATAGCTCATACCCAGTTATGTCTGCTGAGGGGAAACATAAAATATCTAATGGTGAACAACCTAAAAAGGAGGTGTCATCTCCATCATCTTTAGATAAGCCCTCTCTGATAACAGAAGTATTCTCTGATGATAAAATTGCTAATGCCAATTCTACAAAGAAAACATTAAGAGAAGATCAGAAATCAAAGAATATGGCTTCTGGGCCAAAGAAAAGAACTGAGGAAGGACAGAAAGGCAGCAGCTCAGCTGTAAAAGTTCTGAGGGATGATAAATCTGAAGGTTGTCTTGATTGGTCTGAGTCTGAGGAGCGATTGAAAGATAGAGGAAAAGGCAGAGTCTCTGGCATTGGTACACGAAAATTCTCACAAGATACTCTCAAAGCAGATTCTAATTACAGTGGTGGTAAAAAAGCAAAGGAATTGCCGAAAACCAAAAGCAAATTCAAGGCCTCTGATGATGTACAGGACACCGTAGCCAATTCCAAAGCTGAGACCACTGGTAAGAAAAAAAGGTGTGAACTGGGACTTGGAAAGGCTAAATTAGGAACAGTTGAAAGTTTACATCCGGCCAAAAAGTCAAAGTTTGTAGATATGAAAAATGATGCCTCCAAGGGATCTCTTGGCAAAAAAATGAAGAGTAGTTCTTCAATTTCTAATGTCAGGGACAAAGAAGTTAAAAAATCAAAGTTGAAAAAATCCACATCTCATGTTATTTCATCGAGAGCCCCAAAGGTGACTAGTTCTGATGTTTCTGGTGATGAAGCTGTGCTGCCCTTATCGAAGCGTTGTCAGCAGGGTTTAGAGGCTATGTCTGATTCTGCCTCTCTTAATTCTGATGATAAAATTGGATCAAACCCTGTTGAATTGAAGAGTGATGCTCCAAGCTCCAATGTGAAAACTTCAGCTACCCCATTGCCAAAGAGGCGGAGAGCCGTTTGCCTATTTGTTGATGATGAAGAAGATCCTGAAACTCCAGTTCATGAAGGATTTGCTCGGAATGTTAAGGTAACTCCTGTTGGCTCTGGTCCTGTCAATGCTCAATATAGTGTTGGAAATTCTGCCCATAATGAGAATGGTGGTCCCGAGGAGGCTTTTTCACAATTAGAAAATGATTCTGGCTCACCTCTTCGACCGCAAACTGCCGAAAGGAAGCCTTCTGCTCATGCCTCCATCACTCCTGAAAGATCAGAAGCAGAGGAGTTGTCTGTGAAGGAGGCTAAACCAGTCTTGATTTCCCCAAGGAAGTCTCCTCCTCTGTTTTCTGCCATCAAACAAGTTGAACAACATAAAACTACTAAAGCTACTGTTAAGGTTTCCAGTAATGGAACACGGAAAAAGGCTCTATCTGGCTCTGTTAAGGGGTCAGTTGTGGTTTCTGATGCTTTGAAGTCTTCTCAGAATCAGTTTTTAAGTCAAAGGTAGTTTCTTCTATATAAAGATTGAAATCTACTCTGAAAGCAATTTCACATGTAAATGACTGCTTTTGTTACTGAAACTTCAATGGAGTATTGCTCTGCAATGTCCTTGTTATTATTGTTATATTTTCATTAATCTTTTTTAAGGGTATTTATTAATCATTGCATAATGTAGATTTAATCATTTTGTGTACAGATCTGATTTCTTTAGAGAAGATAGGAGTAGTTTATTGACCGATTCCAAGACTCCAGATTCCGCTGTGTCTATGAAGCATCTTATTGCAGCTGCCCAGGCAAAAAGGAGACAAGCTCACTCTCAACAATATTCTCTTGGAAATCCCAGTTCTATTTTTGTATCAATGTCCGATGTTCAGGGGGCAAGTCCCAGCTCTGCAGTTCAGTCTTTCCCATCTGCAGTTGACAATGTAATGCAGGTTGATGTGCAGGGATTTGCTCATCAGACAAATCTACATTCTCCATCAGCTCTTGGCTTCCAGTCAGGATCCCGTGATCAACAGGATGCTGAAGACACTGAAGAGAGAAGAGCTAGTTCAGGACGAATGGCTACTGGAAGCTCTCTCAGTGGTGGCACTGAGGCTGCTGTTGCACGAGATGCATTTGAGGGAATGATAGAGACTTTATTGAGGACTAAAGACAGTATAGGACGTGCAACTCGCCTTGCTATTGATTGTGCCAAGTATGGCATAGCAAATGAAGTAAGTTGAATAATATGCATTATTTGTTTTTTATGTGGGTTTAATGATGTCAGGATGAGCTTTTTCATCACCATATTCATATATATTATGATTTGATGTTCATGATTGAATATTTTTTTGTGGGTGTGGGGGTTTAAAATACATTATCTGCATGCAGGTTGTTGAACTTCTCATCAGGAAGCTGGAAAGCGAGCCCAGTTATCATCGTAGAGTTGACCTGTTCTTTCTTGTTGATTCAATCACCCAATGTTCTCATAATCATAAAGGTTGGTTTGCTATCTTTATTAGGAACAGTTTGAGTTACTCTATTACTGAATTTCTTTGATACGGGCAATTAAGAAATGAACTTTTAGTTTATCTCTTTTCTTGCTGGTTTAACATCACAAGGTTATGTCTCCTATGGACTGTTGCTTGATTGCATGTTCAAGAACGGTCTTTTAGTTCTTCAAATTCTGTGCACACATGCTGAAATAATCAAATGCGATCTATTAATGCAGCAATTTGTGTAAATGGTTGTGGTTAATGTTTATATAGGAATTGCTGGTGCTTCTTATATCCCTACGGTTCAAACAGCATTGCCTCGGCTCCTTGGTGCAGCTGCTCCACCTGGAGCAAGTGCTCGTGAAAATCGTCGTCAATGTCTCAAGGTATATTTTTGCTTTTTAATTGTAAGAAACTTTTCTGCTTCTTCCTTTCCCCCCACTATCTGGAGGATACAGGGATCTATTTTCTGTATCAGGTTTTAAGGTTGTGGCTTGAGAGGAAAATTTTACCCGAATCTATTCTGCGACGGTATATGGACAACATTGGAGTTTCAAATGATGATACAATTTCAGGATTTTCCCTGAGGCGCCCTTCTCGAGCGGAGCGTGCTATAGATGACCCTATAAGAGAAATGGAAGGCATGCTTGTTGATGAGTATGGCAGGTCTAAAATCTCTTTCAACTACCTAAATCAAATAAATTATTGTTATGATAATAAATATAATATCTGCTATATTACTGTTTAGGTTTGATTTTTTATTCAGTTTGATTTCATATGCATCTGAGATCAGAACCAAATTACTTAACTGTTTGATTTTGAGACCAAATTGAACCTTTTTGCTTTCCAAATGAAACCAAACCGAACCAAATCAGCTAGTTAAATCTGATTTTCAGCTTAGACCAAAAATTTTCACCCAATTTCACCTATTTGCTATTGTCCTGTAATCTGATTAGCATCAACAGCTACTTTTTTTGAGTTACCTTTCATATTGTAGCACTTCAGGTCAGGCCACTTTAGTTTTCTAGTATTTGTCAATTGAGAGGAATTAAATCTGATTTTCAGCTTAGACCAAAATTTTTCACCCCATTTCACCTTTTTGCTATTGTCTTGTGATCTGATTAGCATCAGCAGCTACTTTTTTTGAATTACCCTTCATATTGTAGCACTTCAGCCCCACTTTAGTTTTCTAGTATTTGTCAATTGAGAGGAATATCAACTTTCTGACAGTAATTTTGTTGGGTCTTGAGACCAGTAATGCTACATTTCAGCTCCCTGGATTGTTGTCTTCTAATGTATTTGAAGATGAAGAGGAAGATGATCTTTCAAGCAGCCCTGGCAGAGAAGCTGCTGATGCATCACCTCTAGAAGCAGCTCCTGCTTTAGGAGAGTTAGAAACATGTATGGTTACTCCAAGTGACAGGCCTCATCGCATCTTAGAAGACGTGGATGGTGAGCTTGAAATGGAAGATGTTTCTGGACATCTGAAGAATGACCGGCCATTCACAAATGATGCTCTTCAAATGGACTGGCAGCAGCAGGGGATTATGGAACCAGCTTCAAATAGCTCCAACGAATTCCCTCCTCTACCAGAGGGTTCACCGCCTTTGCCCCCTGATTCTCCTCCACCCCCACCCCCTTTGCCACCTTCTCCATCCCCACCTCCACCTCCAAGATCTCCATCGCCACCTCCACCTCCTCCGCCTCTACCAACTCAACTTCCTCCTGCGCCACCTTCATGTCCTCCTCCACCCTTCATACCTCAACCACCAGTGCCAACTCAACCGTCACTGCTATCCCAGCCCATGCTACCACCCCAATCAGCAATACAGTCTTCTCCGCAGTTGGCATATCAACCACCTGTACCTCATGAATTCCGGGGCACACCGAATGTATGATTCTGGGACATTTTCTTTGCTTGTTACCCATTATGTTAATACATTTTTATTTTTTAAACCTATGCATTTGTATGTAGGGTAATCAGATAGTTCAAATGGCTGGAAATACTCCTCATGGAGGCCATATTGATGCTTCTGTGAAAAGTGAATTGTTTCCACAGCAATCACCTTGCTTTGTACCAGGAGTGTGCAATTCTAGAGAGCCTTCTGGATATGTTTCTTCAAGGCAATTGGACTATGGAAATAATGAAATGTACTTAAATGCTCAATCCTCTCAACCAAGTCAACAGTTTCAACCTGGTAATGCAGCCTTTGTGCAAAGACCTTTAGCCCCAAGTCTGCCACAGACCTCATCTAGCCATTTCTCATTCACAAAGCCTGCCATGCCACCACATCCTCAGCATTCATATCCTCAATATGATGGCTGGAGGCCATTTGTTGCTGATGAACAGTGGAGAATGCCTGCTGGAGAATATAACACTGATAATCAGCATGGTGGGTGGATATCAGGAAGAAATCCATCACCATGTGGTCCGTTGTTTGTCCGGGAAGGTAGATGTACTGTCCTTCAATCAATTTTTGGGTTCACTCATTTTGATTTTTACTTAAAATTTGTATACCTGCTTGCATGGATAAAAGGTGGATTTAGGGGCACTAATTTCTGTTTTGATCTGATCAATATTATAGTTACCTGCAAATTAAATATATGCCATTTTATGGTGGTGGCAATCAAACTCATTACAAGTGTCATGTTCTTATCGGATGCTCTACAGAACTAAATGAGAAACCCAAAATTATAGAACCATGTCAACCCTATAAACATGAAAGGCATGCTTTACATGATATCTGAATACCCTGGTAGTATCTACTTATTTTCTTGCTTTGAACTGTTGTCATGGCTAAGTTCTTACTCTCAATGTCTTTTCCGGTATGTATCTGTTTTAAAAGTTAAGAGTCTGGATGATAACCCATATAATTGTTCTTTTGTTGAACGATTGAGCTATGTTATCCTCTTTGTTTTAAAAGTCAAAGAGTGTGGATGGAAACCCTTGTCATCTTTCCTTTGTTGAAAATCTGAGCTATATTATCCTCCTTTCGATGACGCTGTTAATTCTTCAGCAGGTTACTTTAGACCACCTGTTGAAAGACCATCCTCAAATGTTGGGTTCGCCCTTACTTCTGCCAATAATTTACCAGCTGGTGCTCCAAATTCAGGTGTTGTAATTTTTAGTTGCGGTCTTGCTTTGCTTGTAATTTCTTCTTTTGCCTGGTAAATAATCAATCATGCTTTCAACCAGAAAATGATTTCATTGTTGTATTTTTCAGGTCATGGTATTTTTCCATGTCGACCAGACATGTCTGCCATTAATTGTTGGAGGCCAGCTTGAGACTGGGGAAATAGTATCATTAGGTACTATAAAAACATTTCATACTTATTTATTAATGAGTCTCAACTGGGGCATTTCATCCCCCCCCCCCCCAAATTATTAAGGATAGAAACTTCATCTCTGTCATTGAAGTGAATGAAATTTTGTTCATTTTTCTGGTAAACTACTATCTAGTATTACCTAAAGTTGAGAGTTTCTGCTCCTTTTGTTGCTAGAATAGAGAGTTCACAATATTTTCTTTCATTGGCATTTTCTGCTGTAAAAGAATGGGGAAGTTTATTCTTCCAGGATAGCAGGAAAATGCTAAACTCAAGACCCTGTCTCCTCATCTTTTCCACTTATTGATTAATTATTGCTTTATTTGTTCCATTGATTGATGTCTTTGGGTAGTTGGCTGCAAGACAAGTTACATGGAAGGTGGTTCACTTTTTGGGCAAAATAATACCACCACATGAATGCAGTGCTGATAACTTCTGGAGACTCTTGGCAGGATTGTGCATATTATATTTTTTTTCCCTGACGAATGTATCCCAGGAACATCTACATATTTCTCCCTTGGTTAGTAGATCTGTTTCTTAGCTTCTCTAATTAACTGAGTATAAAGTAAAAAGGAAACTATTCCTTGTTAAAAATTTGAACTCTGGTCAACTTATATAAACTAAATGCGCAACGTTTTTATGATCCTCTTTTATTCTAAAATCTTAAGTGCTTTGTATTTAGTTGGTTGCTGTGATGATGGCTTTCCCTTTATCTTGGGGCCATGTTCACATCAGTATTTTTTGTACACTCAGTTGAGCTGCATGTTTAGTATCTTGTGACAAATGTTCTGGTGAAACATAGCTGCAACATTGCTGATTTGTTGTGTGGAATGCAATTGTAGTTCACTGCTAGACATGTCAATCATTGAAGTTTACTTTCTTTTGAAAGATGGACGAACTTGTTTAGTAACTGAATCCATTACCAGATTTACCTGTAGACCTTAAGACTTTGAGAGAATGGGAGATACTTCAAAAAACTGTGCATGTAAAACTTGAAGCAGAATTGTGGAGAGTCGTTTTCTGGGATGGTTAGGCATTCTTCTTGTAACTTGTGGTGCTCTTAAGCCCTGATGAATAAGGGCATCACCTCCTGAACTGTCTACTTTATTTTGTTAGTGATGGTAAAAGAATTTAGTTCTTTTTATGTTTATCTGCACCTTCAGGTTCCAATTGCCAATTTTTTTTTGGGTAAAGTGATATGGCTTTGGGATACTTCTATTATATCATCTTTTTTGCTGTACCATGTTTGATTTGGCATCAAGACCAAAATAGTCTTTTGACCCCTACCATCGATTTGGTAAGGGAAGAAAAGGAAATGGAAGGAAATACTTTTAGAGCCTGTTCTTCTGTGCTTAAAAAAATCACTTCTGGCCCCAAAAGCACTTTTGGAAGAAAAGCTGTGCAAAACAAGCTGCTTTTGGCTGAAATTTTTGGCTTTTCAGAAGTGCTTTTAAAATCACTTCTGAAAAGAAGCTAAAATTTTTAGCTTTTCCTCTCTCAAAAGCACTTTGTGTTTAATTACTTTTTCACCCCTCCAATAACGTAGTTCTTTCCTTTTTTTTCTTGGTGCTTAAATATAAATGTGTTAAAATCATTAATTAAAAATAAAAAAATATTTTTAAAATACTAATTACAAATAATTAATGGTTATATTTAAATAATTAAAATATAGTTTATATATTCTAATTAAATTGTATAAGTAATTAATATTTATTACTTAAAAATATTTAAAATTTATATATCATAAATAAAAATATAAACAAGTTATAGTAAATTTTTTATATTTGTACTAAAATATAATAATATAAACTAATTTAAATTTTATTTAAATGCATATTTGTTATTTGATAATAACATGTTTAAAATGGACATTTTATTTCTCAAAAGCATTTTTGACAACAATGTTAAACACTCAAATTTTAAATTAAACTTTTCAAATCTTAAAAGCACTTTTCAAGCACTTTTCAAAAGCACTTTTCAAAAGCATTGCCAAATTAGCCCTTAATCTGATGCGTGAGCTAAGACATAGCATATGTAGTTATGAATCCAACTGTTAGATGATTACTTTACCCTTTCTTTCCTCTTTTCTTTCCTTCCTACATTACAATTGTATCATGGTTTTTGCAGCTTGAGGCCCTTTGAGGTTTTACGATTGTTCTAGGCATCAGATTTACATCAAGTCTTTTTGAGCAGGTTAATATTAGGCTTTAGTTTAGAACTGTTGCGGAATTGAAGATCTATTACATTTTTGGACTTTATATTTCCTGAAGTGGTAGAGTAATACTGTGCTAATGCATGGAAACTGGTCTAATTTGATAGAAATCTGAGCTCAATGACTTGGGTGCTAAAGAAGAATTTCATGAAATGGGGGTGGTACTCCTTTTGAAGATAGGAAAACACTGCATAATGTCAGGGATTTAAGTGGAAACAATGGTGTAATAGTTCTGAAGATGGGGTGGCAAAAATAGGTGGATGAATCTTTCCTATTTCTGCTTATGCATTTTATAATGTTATCCAAGGTTGTAAACATAGAAGTCTCGTGTATAATGTTTTCTGGACATATTAGTTGTAAAATTACAAAACCAGGGAACATTCAGTGTTGGAATGTACGACTGTATGGTAACTTGATCCAGTATGTCAGAGAGGAATGCTTAGAGATAAAAAGTTTAGTTGCCTATGGGTGAAAGGGTAGGGAGCTGGGGGAATCTAAAATGTCCAAAGAGAAATGATGGATGAATTAGGTTTGGACCACATACTGGTCAGGTCTTTGAATAGTGCTGGTAACTAGTAATAGGTAATGGGAACTATAAACTTGATGTTTAGTAGGTTCTTTTTATTAGGATCTCAAGGAAGATTTTTTGAGGTTTAACTGAGTGAATTCGTGGTAATTAATAAGGCTAAAAATAAACCTGATAAAATAGGAGACCTAAAATAAGATTCTTGACTTCTGTATTTTCAGTTAAACCAGAAACTGATAAATCCTTAACCTATATAACATCTTGTCTCTGATTGCTAGGTAGGGGAACTCTGTGTTCAAACCCTGATAACAGTCATACTACTAGCTGAAGTAGAAAACTAAAGAGAATTAAATAAATAAAATCTTCTATGTTGCAGTCCAAACTATCATAAAGACTTAATTAATCCTTAGTTCTTGAATTCTTATTCTATCTTTGAAGTCTAATTAATCATTGTTATTGTTCTTCTTTATAATGTTATGGAAAAAAAAAACTGAACAGATCTGTTAGTAATTGATTATATCTGCTAATGGTAGATATTCATTTTTTATTCATGTGGCTTCTTTCAGTGGTTCTGCCTGCACTCTCTTTGGATGTTAGTTTGCCCAGCCCCCTCCCCTACCCCCAAAAAGAGGCATCTCTATTTTTATATTAAGTGGTTCACCTTGTAGCAATGAGTGATGAGGAAATCACTTGGTAATTTAGATAGCATGCCCATGTAAGACAAAAAGAGCATTCTTTGTTTTTTTTAAAGGCCTTGGGGTAATGCTTTCACTATGATATATTTCTGGTATATATTGGAGATAGTTCCCTGGATATACTTGGATTTAGTTTTAGTGGGTTGCAAATGACTAAATCAGTAGTCAAACTGAGACAATTTTTGGACTTCCAAATCGGGGAATTATTGATTATTCACTCTGGACCACTCTTATGTGTTGGAACTAGGGAAATGCAACCAAGGTTTTGTTTTGTATGATCATCATATTTCCTTATGGTTTGTTGCATTTTTCTACATTAAGAAGTGTTTCCCTCCAGCTAAGCCTACTGCCCTGGAGTCTTTTCCTGTTTAAAGCCTCTATCTATTCCTTGTACCTTCGTTACATATGCTTGATTATCAATGAAGATTTATTACCTTTTTTTTTCTTCTTTTTCGAAGCTCAGTTATCATTTTCTACTTGGTCTGGATGTATATGGCTGTTGATAAGCTGGCTGGCATTTATCCACTAATTGCCTGCAGTTGAAAATTAGTTTAGTAGTCTATGAATTTGAGAACGGCTTGAAGCTTAACTCATGTCTCAACTTTTTAATAGTGAAAGAAAAGGGAAAAAAGAGAAGCCAGTTATGCAATTGGTATTCAATTTATATTTGCTTTTTGGAAAATGAAAATTCAATCGAGAATGATGTTGCTATTACATTTATTACAGGTTTGGCAAATTGTTCAACTTGAAATGTCTATTTATGGTGTTGCAACTTGGATATCCACCATCGTTGGCAGGTGCTAAGCAGAGCAAACTACTGCAAAATGTTGAGGTAAATATCTGACATGGATTCTTGAGCCAAGGCAATGCTTGGATTTTTCTAATTAGTTAGGAATAGTTCTCACAAAGGATGTTTTCTGTCAAGTTTAGGCGGTTAGAAATTACTTGAAAAGTTTTTTATTTTTCCATGTTTATAAGGAATCATGTACTATTCTGTATATTACGTATACATGAGTTTCTTTTTTCCTTATATCCTTTTTCTTTTTGACTAGTTAACTGATTAAATTCCCAAAGCTATGCTGGTATTAATACCCATGTCACTCTGATTTTTCATTTTTATTTTCAGTACCTATGGTCGGCATCCATGCCTGACGCATAACCAAGCATGATTATTTAGATATGGTCCTAAAACTACATGAAAAAACTTCTAAAATTCTGAACAAATTCGCATTTATACCTATATCTGAGTCACACCAGAGTTGGACTAACCAGATTTTTTATAAGGTGGCTGATATATTATACAGTGCTATAAACTCATGTCCTCTTTTCATTTCGAATCGTAGCTATTTGCACCTAGAAAACTGTGGAACCAGTTTTTGATTTTTCTGACAGTTGAGTTGCACCATAAATTAGGACCTTGGACATAGTGCGGTGGTTATTTGTGTCTCCTTTGCGTCTAATTTTCTGGGCAGTCAAAAAGGGTGCTCCATTGTTGTATTCGTGTGATCTGGTATCAAATACCCATTGGACACGGTTGTCATCAGTATGAAAGTAAATTGTAATGTGATTAATGGTCAGTCATATGTGGTTTTGCTGTTGTTTATAAACCTGTGTAACTATTTGTAGTGATGTTGATTAGGATAAGGAATGATCATATTTGGTTTTCCTATACGGCAATATAGTCGCATATATTGGAAGTAATAAAAAAAAAAAATGGATGGGATATACGACTTAAAAATATCAGACAGTATATTAATTTACTAATATGTTAAGATTTATATGTCTGAACGTAAATAAATAATATTTGAAATATTATTCTGAAGGATTTGTGAATGGTAATGACGGATTTCTTATTTTCTTCCTATGTTTTTCTCCCTTCATTTGCATAAGTTAGGTATAATAAAACTAAAATATTTATGGGTTTCCTTTAAGCATCATGATAATGTTTGCTAATATGAAGAGAGTTGCCCAATTATGAAATGCGTTGTCCAAGCTATGGGCTTCATAAATAATATAACTAGGATTAGTTTATTATTTCAATTCGTGCCATTTAGTTGTTTTTATGAACGAAATATTGTTGATGCGCTAGGTGGATCACAAGTGTGTTGGAACGAAATGTATATCCCCCCACCATTACAGGATTTTGGCTTCTTTTATTTGATATTACCAGATTTAGTACTTTTAGGCGTAGTATAATTATAATTAAAGACATGATATATTAGGGTAAAATACCTAAAAATATCAAAAAAATAATTTATTTACAGAAAAGAGTCAGTTTCAAAAATATTTACGAAAAGGAGTTGTTTCATCTCAAAACGTGTCCAAATTCAGTATGATATTTTAAGGTTTTTGGGCTAGGGTAAAAATATATATAGGGTTTTGGGTAAAATATATTAGCTTAAAAAATTAATTGAATTTTTTTTACAGTTGTATGTGGTAAAATAATTTTGAGAAGACGTTTCTGAACAAACAGTGATCAAAAACGTTTCAAGAAGGATACACTGTATTAGCAAGAGTACTGAAAAGAGCTCTCACGTGGACTTTTTTTTGTACTGATGAGTCTCTAGAAATTTATTTTGAAGACGTTTACGAACAAATAATGGCAAAATGCTTCCAAAGAGGTGTCTTGTCGAGATGAGTCTTGAAAAGAGCTCTCACGTGGACGCTCTTTTGCTACAGTAATCTCTGGAAAAATTATTTTTAGAAGACGTTTCTGAACAAACAACGCTTCCATGAGGTCCATCATTAGTGAAATCAAAAGAGTACTCACGTGGACACTTTTTTGAAGTCTCCGGAGAATATGCTTCTTTTTAGTTGAGTCTTGAAAAGAGTTCTCACGTGGGCGCTTTTTTGCTGATGAGTCTCCGGAAAAATTATTTTCAGAAGACGCTTCTGAACAAACAGTGACTAAAACGCTTCCAGCAGGGTGCACTATTAGCATGAGTACTGGAAAGAGCTCTCACTTGAACTCTCTTTTGCTATAGTAGTCTCCAAGAAAATTATTTTGAGAAGACGTTTCTGAACAACAGTGGCCAAAACGCTTCCAGCAGGGTACACTGTCAGCATGAGTACTGAAAAGAGCTCCCATGTTGACGCTCTTTTGCTACAGTAGTCTCCGGGAAAATTAGATTATAAATCAGTCAAATTTCATTCTCAGGTTGCATAAGGGAAATTGAGGGAAAAGAAAAAAAAAATTAAAAATGAGTGAACATATTAATGCTGTTATTTACTACGATGGTGAGGTTTGTGACATCAAAAATGGTGTTGTTTTCTTATCGGAGAACACAACACGACTGGATTTTAATCGGAACGTCGATTTGATAGAACTTTACAAAAGAATTAGGCGTAAAATATTCGGAACAACGCCAATGAAAGTTTAATCTATTAAATATAGATTTTGCGCTTCGGTTGATCCGGTGAGATGACTCATTCGACATCAAAGGTCTTCGGAGTTTTGAGGCAATGGTGAAGACTCATCTTACCAATGGATCACCCTATCTTGAGGTATATGTACACTTTTTATCTCTAAGTTATCTTTCTGCGACCTCAACATCTACTGCTGTTCGAGGGGAATACACGACCTCAAGCTGACACTCTGTTAGTGAGAGGCAAAACATGGAAGTGCCCATGTTCGGTGGTAGTATGGAAAACATAACTTTTGCACGACACTCGGTTAGTGGATGGGACATGCATATCCATCCTTCGATGTTCGATGATAGAAATACGTATTGGGGGACATCATCAACTTCTAGTGGTAAGCAATTCACATATGATTGGGAATGTTACGAAAGATGTTTAAGGAGGGATAATGTACTCCTCACGACATCCACCGGCGAAGGCCCTCATTTGTTGCAGGTTATGGAGGGTCGGACGATAAATTCGATGTGGATTCACCTCGGGAGCCCGGGCTCGATGGTCCAGAAGTTAGATTATTTTCTGAACCGGAGCCTGTTCCAATTGTACCTGAAGATGTTGAGGGCAGTTCAGACGAAGAAGAAGATCCGATATTCAGGACGTACTCGCCTCCAGCCCACATGCATAATGTCGATCTATCTCAAGATGATGCATTGGAGTTTCTGAGCTACCACATCGGACGCGTGATCATATAACTTCTTCGTTGGATTCTAACCAATTAGAATTTGGTAACCAGTTTTCCAACAAGAATACTTTTCTTGCTGCATTGAAACAATACAGCATTAGGAACGAGTTAACTACAATGTGGTTAAATCTAAGCTCGATAAGTACGAGGCAAAGTGTACAGTACAAGATGGTAAATGTTCATGGAAAATCATGGTCTCATCAAAGAAAAGGATAGGCTTGTGGGAGATCAAAAAGTACAAAGGTCCACATACATGTCTTGTCGGTACAGTAATACTATGTGTTCAATGTTTTTGAATAATACTAATATTATGTAATGTTGCATTATTTAACGTACTTCGTTGACAGGTGTTACACAAGATCATTCAAATATGGATTCAGACATGTTGGCTGACTTAATAATCCTAACGGTGAAGGCCGATCCCAAGACTACAGTGTCGGCTTTAATTGACAATATTCGCAGCCAATTGGGGTACACGCCCTCTTACAGAAAGGTTTGGATAGCCAAGCAGAAGGCGTTAGAAAAGTTGCATGGTCTGTGGGACGCTTCATATAATGAAGTGTGACAGTGGTGTCAAGTGTTGTAGAGATATGTCCCAGGCAGTATAATAGATCTTGAAACGGATCCGGCGTACTATAATGATCGTTTGCTCCGTGGATGCGTAGTGTTCAAGCATCTGTTCTGGTCATTTAAGCAATGTTGAGATGCCTTTATATACTAGAAGTCATTGGTACAAATTGACGGTACCTTTATGTATGGTAGATATACGCATCGGCTATTGCTAGCTGTGGCACAAGACAGCTGTGGAAGAATCCTTCCGGTTGCGTTCGCAATAAAAGTGGGGGAGTCAGCTGATGATTGGGACTTCTTCCTATCTAAGTTAAGGAGGCATGCCTGCCCTCAACCTGATATATGCGTTATATCGGATCGGGGCCCTAGAATACTAGCCGCAATAGAGTGCCAGGGTAGCCTGTGGCATCGCACACACTATTGATATTGTCTAAGGCATATTCCATCCAACTACTATGGGCAACATCGATCTAAAAGTCAGCGACGGCAAGTGATCGATATGGGTATGTAATATCTATTAATATAATTTCGTTTGTAATATTTAATTTATTCTCAATTGAAGAGTGGTATGTAATATTAGCTATCAACGTATATTGGTAGGGTACGAGATCAATAAGAATCATTTTTAAGAGATGTTTGTGAGTTTGGCTCAGATAACGACGAAGGCACAAATTACCTGTGCAATATTCTTTTCGAACAGTGGATACAAGCATACGACGGTGGCCTACGATATGGTCATATGACCACAAATCTGGCCGAATATATAAATTCTATTTTAAAAGGAACCCGTCATCTGCCGATTACATCGGTTGTGCGAGAGATATATTTTCGTTTAGCGACACTATTTCCGAAGCGAGTAGCGAGTTATAGAGGGTAGATGCAAGGAGGCCATGTATAGAGCCCAAAGGTCTTGCAAGAAATAAACAGAGGGAAGGCACGGGCCAACACCATGCACATAGCGTGTCACGATTGCGACAGCCTATGATTTCGTGTCACGGAGTTTGACAGATCGGACCAAGGTATTGTTGGCGGACAGTATCATGTACACTTGACAAATAGGACCTGGGACTGTGGGATATTTGATGCACTTCGTTACCCATGCGCTCATGTACTTGCGGCTTGTCAGAATCTCTGTCTTGATCCCATGAGCTATGTCGACGAAGTGTATAAATTAGAAAACATGTACAACGTGTGGAGACACGTATTACCACCAATCCCAAATGAACGTAAGTGGCCGTCGGTATCGCTTGCACCGTATAAGCTGTTGCCGGATATACAATTGAGGCACAAACTAAAAGTTCGACCTTTCTCGAGTAGAATACACAACAATATGGATATCCGAGAAACGAGCAACTAAAGTAGGCTGTGCGGATGGTGTAGGAACCTGGGGCATACATTTCACTCGTGTCCAAATCGGAATAGTTGACCATGTTTTTAGCTTTTTTGTCTCTTTGTGGCTATGTAATTTCTATTTTTTTTTGATGAAAACGGTGAACTTTTATATAAGAACTTTTATTTTATTCAAGTTTTAATTTATTAAAAGAAAAATTAAATTATAATAAAAAATAAAAAACTTTTATTTTGTTAAATATATAAAAACTAAATTAAAATAAAAAATTAAACTATTTCTATTTTATTAAAGATATTAAAATTAAATTACTTTAAAAAATTAAATTACATTAAAAAATAAAAATCAAATTACAATAAAAATAAAAAATTGTTATTTTATTAAATATATAAAAAGCTGAAGTATAATAAAAAATTAAACCATTTCTATTTTATTAAAGATATTAAAATTAAATTACATTAAAAAATAAATTACATTAAAAATAAAAATCAAATTACAATAAAAAATAAAAAACTGTTATTTTATTAAATATATAAAAACTAAAGTACAATAAAAAATTAAACCATTTCTATTTTTTTAAAGATATTAAAATTAAATTACATTAAAAAATTAAATTACATTAAAAAATTAAATTACAATAAAAATAAAAAATTGTTATTTTATTAAATATATAAAAACTAAAGTACAATAAAAAATTAAACTATTTCTATTTTATTAAAGATATTAAAATTAAATTACATTAAAAATAAAACATTAAATTACAATAAATTAAATAAAAATAAAAAATGTTATTTTATTAAATATATAAAAACTAAAGTACAATAAAAAATTAAACCATTTCTATTTTATTAAAGATATTAAAATTAAATTACATTAAAAATTTAAATTACATTAAAATTTAAATTACAATAAAAATAAAAAGCTGTTATTTTATTAAATATATAAAACTAAATTACAATAAAAATTAAAATTAAAAAATTATATTACAATTAAAAATAAAAAAGTCGATCCGAATCGGTGTTGATGCTTGGAATCAAATCAAGCCTACAGAGGCGTTCGTGATTCTGTTATTTGAATTCCTCCTTCGTCTAGCTTCCGACGGGGGTCGTAGAACCTCGGGAGGGGATTCCTGCCTCCCAAGACTGGTCCAGTTATGGGTGTTGCGAGGATGACCCACCTTGATAAAATAAAGACCCCGGAGGTGTTTGCATAAACCACGGCGGGGGTGTTTGAGTCCTGTATGGCGAAGGAGGGTGGTAGAAAGAAGTGCTCCCCGACGGCGTCTCCTGTGATCCCTCACGCGACGACGGCCTAAAGATCAGCTGGGAAGTGGGAGTAATCGGGAACGAACTCGAACTCGCCATACATTCCAACCTGGGGTGGGATTGGGAAAAGGAAACATATATGGGTTAGGAGGATACATATAAGGGGTAGGAGGATACATATAAGGGATAGGGTACGCACTTGGCATAAAGGGTAAAGGTCAGAATGTCGGTGTCATCCAATTTGGTGATGGGCCCGGTGGATCGTGTTTCAATTTGTTGATGGCCCCATCTCATCACCCCTTCTTCTTGAATTTAAAGGGCCCCGACATTCCCTTCGTTCACAAAGTTGTCGCCGCTCTTCTTCCGACAACAGATACGGCTTACCATGGATCTTAAACCATGGTATGTATTTCGGCACGCACATTAAAGCAGGAACGATGATCGATTTTCGGATAGGTAAATAGTCATACCGGTTCTCCCACGTCTCGAAATGTGCTGAACAAAATCTTGGTCAATCCGTGTCCAGCTACCGTTAGTCCACTTTGTGCTCATCATCGAACACCTCAGGTGGCACGGGAATCGGTTGCCGGAATCCAAATTGTCGCAGAACCCGATCTGACTGGTGCATCTCCACGGTCGCATAGGTGATCAATGGGGCCTTCACGTGCCAATTGTTCGGATTTTGGAAGAACTCCTCTGGAATTACTGCCTAAATTTCCGGATCCTCGTACGGTGTCCATTGAAACTATATTAACATTACCAAAATATTAGTTATATACATAATACTAGACACTAAATATGAAATATTAAATTATAAATACAAAATTAGAAACTTACTTGTGATTCCGACCGTTAGTCCAATAGAAGCCGTATATCTTCAAACGAGGTAAGTATTCCAACATGACTCGCCGAATGGTTCCACCTAATTAAATAAATTTTTAGCATACAATTATACTATAAATCTACGAAATAATTATAAAATATAATATTAAATTTACCTAATTATCAGTGGGAATGAATATGGATGGTTGAGTCGAGGTCGTAAAAATAGAAATCGAAACCATGCCCATGATTGCAGTAGTGATAGGCAACCTCCGATTTTCGCTTTACTCGTAGCGTCGCCCACATCTCCGATATAACCTCGATAGCACGGCGGACTTCAACTCAATTCACCGTTGCTCTGAAATCAACAAGTTTCAGCAGACCATCTCAAGTGTCTGAGGTTTCTAGAAAGGTCCCAGATCGATAGCCTCTAATTATCGAAGAATGTATGCCCGAGCATCTTGTATTCTTTCTATTTCGTCGAACCCTCATTCGGCTCCGGAATGTGTCTTGTAACTGTGCCATCTCGATCTGAGCTCCTTGAATTTTATTTGGAATGACACCCAGAAGCTCGTAGCATACGGCTCCCCAATCACCGAAGTTGCGGACCGGTGACTCTGAGACCATCCCACCGGAATCCCAATCGCAATCGCACATCTTCCGAGTGATGGTACACTCTCGCATGGAAGATAGAAAGTGTGCGTCTCGGTCTCCACCTCTCTATCAACGACCGATCAAAGGCGGCTCCAACTTCAACCCTTGGCCTATCGTGGCCACGTGCCAAAAACTCGCTTCCCGCAGGTAATTCTCGATCAACGGCGATGGGGGACCATGCATGTTGCGAATATAACATTCCAACACCTGATCTATAGACTGTTTAAAAAATTATAAAATAAAAATTAATTAAAATTGCATAGACTTAAAAAATATTAAATAATATTAAAAAATTAAAATTAAAAACCATTTGCAATTGCTCGATGGAGATGTGCTTGTTGTCTAGACGAAGTAATTCCTCGGCCATTTGTAATACGATCGAAAGTTTTAAAAGTTTCAAAAAAAATATATTAAAAAAATTAAAAAAATTAAAAAGGGCTTTTTTGTAAATGTTAAAGGACTATTTCGAAATTTTAGAGGAAGTTCGAAGGACTTAAAGAGAATTTTGAGAGGAATTTGAGAGAAGAATGAGTAAGGATTAAAGTGTGAAAAAAATAAAAGGGTTGGGGGTTTTTATAGGGTTTTTTTTATCGTTGGGCCCCCAACGGTTAAAAAAATTTGGCCCTTTTTTTTTACCGTTGCAGGGCTAAAGCGCGCCCCTGGGGACCCGCTTTGTTGGTATATCCCCCCAAAACGCGCTGACGTGGACACGTTTTGGGATGAAACGGCCCTTTTCCGTAAATATTTTTGAAACTGAGATTTTTCTGTAAATAATTTATTTTTTTAATATTTTTAGATATTTTATCTGATATATATATATATATATATATAGGTACTGCGTAATAAAAAAAAACATAAAAATATGGACATGTATAACATAAATTAATTTATTAACGCATTGTTAACCCTTTTAAAAAATGCTACAGGAATTATAACACCTAGACTTTATGGGTAATTTGCATAATAGATTATTGAATTTCGCTTCAGCTTTCAAATAAATTATAAAATTTTAATTGAATCAGATCACTTCATTCAACTTTAATTACTAATAAATGAAATCACTTATACTAATATCGTTATATTATTTTAATCAAAAGATTAAATCATGACTCCTATTTTGCATATTTTTAACATTTCAGTAAATTAATATCTCATTGGCATATTTCTAGGTTTATTTTTAAAGTAAATTATTAGGAAAAATAGATTTCCTATTGTCTAAGAATGAACCCAAAATAATTGATCAATTTGTATTATACAAGTTCTCGCGATAGGAGTTTGATTATATTTTACTTATTAAAAAATAATAAATTAATCTTTGTACATTAGATTAAAAATAAATTAATTTTTTGTTAAAATTCATTCATTTCTATAGTGAAAATTGCTTGTAATAATCAAGTTGTTATACATAGCGTATTATTTGTACCTTATGTTAACATACAAAGAGTTATTTTAACAATAGAAATGAGCGAATTTTTAAAAAAAATATCATATTACTTTTGAGTTAATGTACATGAGTAAATTTGTTCTTTTTAATAAATAGATAGCAAAATGCAATACCTTCCATAATATTTTTTACCTCAATTTCTTAGATCTTTTCAGCTTATTCTTCAGCGGACTTTTTCTACACGTTCGAAGATATTACTATTATTCACTCGACAATTGAGGTGTTTGATTTTTTTTAAATTAACTTTCAAATTCAATTTTGAGCATAGCAGATCATTCTCTTCTGTAAAGAAAACGAGTGGGTGGGATTACCTTGTTTCCATTTTCCATAAGCTCTAAAGTTTTTTTTTTTTTTTTTAGAACTTCTAAACAAATTGGAAACTTGGGTTAGAAGATTGATCAAGAATGAGATAGAAAGGTCAGAGAAATTGACTCAATTTATTATGATTTCATTTTTAAATAATTGAAAACTAATTTTAAATAATTTAGTTCAGAAAAGACTTAAAATACTTTTATTTAAAATGCTAATTAAATATTAATTTGTTAATATCTATATCTATATTATGTATACTATCTTATTAAATTAGTTTCACGAATTAATCGAGTATCAATTTAATTAAAAATATCAAAATTTTCCTCTTTTCATAAGTAATAAATAATTTAAGTTATTTTTGTTATATTTTATATACATTTTGTGAAAATCAATTTGTCATAAACTTGAACACATCAATCCTAATTTATGTAGCCTTAACTTTACAAATTTGATCAAACTCATTTATTTTAATGTATTTTTTTTTTAAACATGTTTGTTATACCCATATTGTGAGTGTATTAAAATGTACCAAGTAGTTAATGTTAACTCAACTTATGGATCAAAAGATGAGTTAATTTATTAATAATTAATTGTAATTTGATTAAATTAAAGGTTGATGATGTGTTGAAGAATCGAGTTTAATTTGACTGCTTTTATCATATCCTATGTTTGGTTTAATTTCAGCTATAAGAATTGTAACATGTAGATCTTATAAATTCCTATGTTTTGCTTAGTTTCAGGTATGGAAAGAAGGCATTATGACAGCAGGTAAAGAGAACACCACTAAAATAAAATGGCCATAATGATGAAGATGATATCCACCATTCTCTCTTTGGTAATTCTTTTCTTTTTTTTCTCAACTCCCAACCACATATTTCCTTTATTCTGCTGTGAAGGGTGATGAAAACCATCATCACTTAAAGCTTGATGATGATGGTTTCGGTGAGAACATTCTCCACTAATCCATCATCCATATCAACCTAAACAGATGATGATAGCTTCGAAATTCTAATGACATCCAACTTTTAATACCTCTACAATGAAAATCTAAGATAACATGCTTTGGTCAGTCGTATGCAACTCAATCAACATTAGCATTGAATCATAATTTAAATAATCATCATCTTTCCTCTAAAGACTTTTAGGCCAAATTCATGGAGTCTTTTTCCTCGTTTTAAGTAGCTAGAGTTCAGTAGTAAACAATACCATCCAATCTGTAGTACCTTCTCAGTTATAAACTTGGTTTATGTGCTCCAACCAATTTGCTCCAATGGGCTGTCTTCATGGTCCAAAATTGCAACTGAAAATGTAAAAACCTGCAGAACCAAATGCCCATTTAAGCATCTCCTAGAAAATCTTCTGAAACTAGTTATTAGCTGTTCTATCCATTCAAAGTGGTTTAAGTTGAACAATTTTCATTTTTAGCTATTCTGTTCACTATAATTTCCCCCCGGATGTTCTGTCAAAACTGATATACTATAACCCACATGTTCAAAACTCTAGGAATTATTTATGGACAGACAAAAATTACTAAATAACAGATATCAGTTATGAAGATTACCTGAACAGCTCAACAAGGCCAGACAAACCAATTCCTTTCTGTGGTTTCTAGGAATGATATATACCAATAATACCATTGTAAAAGTCTAAAGCAAACTCTTTATCTTTCTGTCCTACTCGTTGAATTCTTTTCAGCCGAGGTTTCTGGGTCACTGGTCACTTTGTTCTCCAACCGGCTGTCTAGAACTTCCAAAACATTATCTGGTGGGCATTTGTCAGCATGATTTTTAGGTGATTCTTGACAGAAGCATTCTGGCCAAGAATTTGTATAAAAAGATTCAGGTGACACCCGCTTGTGAGGTCCACCGAAGTTTGTTTTAAGCATGACCCGCCTAACAGCTTCTTCGAAACCGGGTGTCTTTCCATTCTCTCGATCAATGAATATTGGAGCAAGAGCTTTTCTGTCAGGTCTAATTGTGGTCCGAAAACCATAATAGAGGCGGTGGCCTAGTAGATTGTTGGCGAAGTTGCTAGGTCCGTCATAAGTTGGCATAAAAATGTCAGAAAGAAGACAAACCATGTAATCAACAGCAGAGCCTAACAACCCCTGAGCGTTCGTAACCAGTTCCTCTGAAGAGTCTACAGAACTGTGATTCTCAAGGCGAGGGAAAAGATCCCGAAAAGGTTTCATAAAATGCTCTCCCCCAAATAATTCACCAGCTGCTAGGTATATCCTGGTAGAATTGTCAAATCCCATAGCACGCAAGATAAGACCAACCTGCAGTTTGAAAGTCAGTATTTATATATAAGAACCATCTCTCTCGCCACTCCCTGTGTAGAGGAATGATTAACAAGATATGCTACCTCTTCTGGAGTTAATGGGCATTTTCCAATAGCCCTTCTTTCTTTGTAGACAAGTCTTTTCTCTGCAAAATTTTCCTTCCTATACTTCTTCAATATACTTTGCTCTTCTGGGTTAAAAATATCAATGCACCTATAAAACCATTCAAGCCCATAGCTAGTCAAAGTCTTCATGCATATCATGATATTTATTACATCCAAACATGTGTTATTATTCAATAAAACATGTATGCATCAAGTGGATTAAAATGGTGATAGTGGATATATAATTACTTCAAAATGGGTGTATTCACAGAATATTGCATTGTACCCCAACCAACACTTCCTCCTTAGCATAAAATTTAACAGACTATACATGGTTATAGAACAAAAATCAAACTCACCTATTTTTAATGTGTTGAAATATGTGAAACCCATATATTTTGAGGATATATTTTGAGGAAATATTTTAAAGTTATTTAGGTAGATAAATCTTAGAATAAATCATTTGAGATATTTTAGGAATATTTTATTTTATCTTTTAGTAGTTTATTAGAATAAGGGAATTATTTTCCCAATTAGGTTATGACTCTTTTCTCTATTTAAATTCAGTTGTTTAGTTAATAAAAGACAGAACAGTTTTATTAAATGTTCTCTTAAAAACTTTCATGGTATCAAAGCTAAGTTAAATCTCTAGTAGCATTATGGTTAAAACAACCTTCACTGAAAATAAGAGATCCAACAATCAAACAGAGGAAGAAAGTTTTACCGTTGAAACAACCAATGAAAATTATGAGGGCCAAAGTTCTCTAGAAATATCTCCATTCACTAAGGAACAATTAGAGCATCTACATAAGCTTTTTCAATTACCACAATTTTGGATGAATTCTTTTGTTCCTAACTCATCCAATAATCCTTCTTCCTCCTTTGCCCAATCAGGTACTGATTTTTCTATTTTTTCAGTGTCAAGCCTTGTAAAACAAACACGTGGATTGTTGATTCTGGAGCTAGTGATCACATGACTAGTAGTCATTTTCTTTTTTCAACTTACACACCTTGTGCAGGAAACAAAAAAATCAAAATAGCAGATGGTTCGTTCTTGGCAATAGATGGGAAAGGAACTGTTAAAATTTCGCCTTCCCTGGTTTTACATGATGTTTTACATGTGCCAAATCTAGCTTGTAATCTCATATCGGTCAGTAAATTATCCCAGTCCTCGAATTGTCATGTTATATTTGACTCCTCTATGTGTAAATTTCAGGACATAATCTCGGGGAGGATGATTAGCAATACTAAAGAATCTGGTGGAATTTATTTTCTTGATGACGGCCATTTAAGTCAACCAACAACTACTTTATGTTTAAATCCTGCTTCTAGTTTTGATAAGGTTATGAGTTGGCATTATAGGCTTGGACATTCTAATTTTTACTATTTAAGATATTTGTTACCTGATCTATTTAAAAATAAGAGTCATTCTTCATATCACTGTGAATTTTGTGAATTGGCTAAACATCATCGGTTATTCTTCCCACCTCAAAAATATAAAGCTTCCAAACCTTTTTCATTAATTCATAGTGATGTTTGGGGACCTTCAAGAGTCTCAACTTTTTCAGGAAAACGTTTGTTTGTCACATTTATTGATTATCATACTCGCATTTGTTGGGTGCTTTTATTAAAAGGTAAGTCTGAAGTTAAAAATGTGTTTCAGTTTTTTTATGCTATGGTGAAAACACAATTTGGTGTGAGAAAAGAAGTACTTCGGAGTGACAATGGTGGGGAATTTTTTAGTGACGAATTAGGTGTTTTCTTAACCAAACATGGTATAATCTACCAAAGCTCTTGTACAAATACACCACAACAAAATGGCGTTGCAGAAAGAAAAAACCGACATCTTTTGGAAGTAACTAGAGCCTTGATGTTCACTAGTCAGGTACCACATTATCTTTGGGGCGAAGCCTTGTTAACGGCAGCCACATATCTTATTAATAGAATGCCTAGTAAAACTCTAAACCATAGAACTCCTTTCTGTCTCTTTAAAGATAACTTTCCTAACTCTAAATTGATCACAGATTTATCCCGTTTTTGGGTGTAGTGTTTTTGTTCATCTTCACAACCAAGGCAAACTAGATCCTAGAGAAAAAAATATGTCTTTGTTGGCTATGCTTCTAATAAAAAGGATTACAAATATTATGATCCAATTGATAGAAAGATTATTGTTACCATGAATGTCACATTTGTTGTTACTCAAGAAGAAATCGAAATCAAGAAAGTGGAATCAACCATATTCGTCACCAAGAATCCAATCTGCAAGCTCTTGTCAAAAATCTCGGTAAAGCTCATAATCCAACCAATTAATTTTTTGATTTAGATTTTCCAATTGCTAAAAGAAAAGGTGTTAGAAATGTTGTCAAATATCCCATGTCTAACTTTGTGTCCTATAAAGCCTTGTCTTTGACATTCTCAGCCTTTGTTTTGTGTCTCGATACTGTGAAAATATCCAAAAATGTGAAAGATTCTTTACAAATTCCTGAGTGGAAGGAGGCTATTTTAGAGGAGATGCGCGCTCTTAAAAAAACAGGTACACGGGAAACAGTGGAATTACCTATAGGGAAAAAAACTATGGGCTGTAAATAGGTGTTGACAACCAAATTCAAACCGGATGGATCTTTAGATAAATACTAAGCCCGATTAGTGGCTAAAGGGTACACTCAAACATACGGGATAGATTATCTTAAAACATTTGCTCCAGTAGCCAAATTAAATTCTATTAGAGTTCTTTTATCAATTGCTGTTAATCTTGATTGGTCCTTACAGCAGCTAGATGTGAAGAATGCTTTCCTAAATGGGAAACTTGAAGAATAAGTTTACATGGATCCTCCTCCAGGTTTTGAAGAAAAATTTGGAACTCGAGTATGTAAGCTCAAAAATCTTTGTATGGTCTAAAGCAGTCTCCTCGAGCTTGGTTTGAACGGTTCACTCAAGTTGTTAAAAAATAAGGTTACTCACAAGGGCAAGCTGATCATACAATGTTCAAACGACACTCACAAAGAGGTAGAATAGCAGTTATTATAGTTTATGTCGATGATATCATTCTTACAGGAGATGATGTGGATGAAATAAGGCATCTCAAGGAGCATCTAGCATTGAAGTTTGAGATCAAAGACTTCGGTCCTTTCAAATACTTTCTTGGAATGAAAGTTGCTCGATCAAAGAAGGGTCTTATGGTTTCTCAGAAAAAATATGTGATTGATCTTTTAAAAGAGGCTAGGATGAGTGGTTGCCGCCCAACTAACACACACCAATTGATCCAAATGTAAAATTCGAAAATAAAGAAGGTCGATTAGTTGATAAAGGGCAGTACCAAAGATTAGTCGGTAAGTTAATTTACTTATCACATACAAGGCCAGACATTGCTTTTGCAGTGAGCTTAGTGAGTCAATTTATGCACTCCCCAATGGAGGAACATGAAGAAGCAGTGTTTCGGATTCGGAGATACTTGAAGAGTTCACCTAGAAAGGGCTGAAAAGAATTATGGAATAGCTAAGGAAACCAATAAGTTCACGTTTTTTATCCCAAACAATGTTTTTTCCAGAATGTATCTGAAGAGGATGATTGGACATGCTAAGGAAGCAAATGGTCTATACTATCTTGAAGAATCTAGTGGAGAAGTTAGTGCTCAATCCTCAACATTATCTTTCCTATCCAAGTCTGCTCAAGCTAATAAAGACCTAATTTGGCTCCATCACCTCCGCCTTGGTCATCCTTCGTTTCCACTTCTTAAATTTATGTTTCCTCCTTGTTCCTAGGAATAAATGTTGATAATTTCCATTGTGATGTTTGTGAACTTGCCAAACATAAACGTACCTCCTTTCCAAGAAGCAATAAAAGAACATCCGCTCCTTTTACTCTTATTCATAGTGATATTTGGGGACCATCAAATATTTCAAACATCTCCTGGGCTCGTTGGTTCGTTTCCTTTATTGATGATTGTACCCGTGTCTTGGATATTTCTATTAAAACAAAATCGATGTCAAGTCTGCTTTTCAAACCTTTACAACTCGATCAAAACACAATTTGGGGTGCAATAAAACGGTTTAGATGATAATGCTAAAGACTATTTCAATCACTTTCTCTCCTCATATTTTCAAGAAAAGGCATTCTCCATGAGTCCTCTTGTGTTCACACACCCCAACAAAATGGTGTTGCTTAGAGAAAGAATGGTCATCTTTTAGCTATTACTAGAGCTCTATTGTTTCAAAGCAATGTTCCTAAACAATACTGGGGAGGCTGTTTTTAACTGCTACTTATTTGATAAATAGGTTGCCTACAAAGGTCCTTGACTCAAAAAGTCCTATACAAGCTCTATCGAAATTTTTCCCGATTTCCATACCTCAAACTTCCTCCTAAAATATTTGGGTGTGTTGCCTTTGTCCATGTCCATTCTCAAAATAGGGAAAACTCGATCCACGAGCTATCAAATGTGTTTTCTTGGTTATTCCTCTACACAAAAAGGGTACAAATGCTACAATCCAAAGAACCAAAAATATTTTGTTTCATTTGATGTCACTTTTGCGAAGAAGAACACTTTTTACTCGTCCTTATCTTCGGGGAGAACTTATTCACGTAAGATAAGGGTAGAGAGTTTTTCTTCTTGATTTTCCACTTCATCCACTCGCCTAACTTCATTTTCCAACTCCTATTCAAGACCAAACACTCACTTTTACCTACCAACCAAACTGCTCACCTTGACCTATGCAACCGAAATTGAGCTTACTACACCTAAGTCACCAAAAGGAATTCGTGACACTACTAGCCTTTACTAGTTTACTCAAGGAATAAGGCACCTGCAAGTTCAATCATCTTCTTCGGATAAACAACCCATCATTGTACAACCCGAGGTAACTCATGAACCTACTTTGAATACTCACCGAAAATTCAGATCGGAGAGACTATGAGTTTCCTATTGCTATTAGAAAAGGAACTAGGGCTGTACAAAACATCCTTGTACTCATTCATATCCTACAAAAATTTGTCCCATAACCACAAAACCTTCCTTACTAGCCTAAATTCAATCTCCATTCCCAAAGCTCAGATCGAGGCATTAAATAATGAGAATTGGAAAATGCCATGAATGTCTAAATGGAAGCACTTGAAAAAATAAGACATGGATTTGGTAGAATTACCAAAGGAAAGAAAAGCATTGGTTGTCATTGGGTGTATACAAGAAAATACAATTCAGATGGCTCTTTGGAGAGGTACAAAGCAAGATTAGTTGCTAAAGGGTACACTCAAAAGTATGGAATAGATTACCTTGAGACATTTGCCCGGTTGCAAAGATGAACACTGTGAGAGTGTTGTTGTCACTTGTCATGAATGTAGGTGGAAACTACAAGCAGTTTGACATCAAGAATGCTTTCTTACATGATCTTGAGGAGGAAGTCTATATGGATGTTCCACTGTGTTTTGGTTGAGATCTGATGATGCGGTTTGCAAACTAAAAAGGCTCAGACGGACTAAAAGCAGTCCCCAGAGCCTGGTTTGGAAGGTTTACCAAAGTGATGCTCAAGTTGGGGTATAAACAGAGTCAAGGAGATCACACTGCTTTGTAAGGTACTTATCTTCGGGGAATGACCGCTTTGTTAGTCTATGTAGATGACATTATAGTGACGGTGATGATTTGGAAGAAATGGAAAACTTGAAGAAATGCCTAGTAAAAGAATTTGAGGTCAAAGAGCTTGGTAAACTAAAATATTTCCTTGGTATTGAGGTGGCACACTCGAGAAGGAATCTTTATATCTCAACAAAAATACATAATTGATTTGTTGACGAGACGGCAAGTTGGGATGCAAACCGTGAGAGAGACACCTATAGAAGTGAACCACAAACTTGGAGATGCACTAGAAGATGCGAGTTGATAAAGGTTCATATCAAAGACTCGTAGGGAAGCTCATTTACTTGTCACATACTAGACCGGATATTGCCTATGCATTTGGTGTTGTAAGTCGGTTCATGCATAATCCTAAAGAATCACATCTTAGAGTCATCTGCCAGATTCTACAAGCAATGAAGTTGTATTGTGATAGCAAAGCTGCCATTAGTAGTGCTCACAACCTAGTCCAGTATGACAGAACTAAACATACTGAGATTAATAGACACTTTATCAAGGAGAAGATTGAAGGAGGCCAAGTGTGCATGCTGTTTGTTCCTTTAAAACAACAGATTGCTGACATACTCACCAAAGAGCTCTCTAAGACAAGCTTTGATTTTCTTGTAAGCAAGTTGGGCATGATTGATATATATGCACCAACTTGAGGGAGGGTGTTGAAATATGTGAAACCCATATATTTTGGGGATATATTTTAAAGTTATTTAGGTAGATAAATCTTAGAATAAATCATTTGAGATATTCTAGGAGTATTTTATTTTATCTTTTAGAAGTTTATTAGAATAAGGAATTATTTTCCCAATTAGGTTATGACTCTTTTTCTCTATTTAAATTCAGTTGTTTAGTTAATAAAAGACAGAACAGTTCTATTAAATGCTCTCTTGAAAACTTTCATAATGCACTAATAATGATTTCAAACAATGATATGTAGATGCACACTGACTTTGCATGCACTGTATAAGGAGATGAAAGATCTTATATTTTTTAATGTTACAACTAAGGCTATTCAGGCACAAAGCCCAAGCAAAATGAATGCATAGCCTAGACAACCTATGGCAACTGTGAATGAATTAACATAGATATAAAATGATAAGAAAAAGAACATACCCAGCAAATGCCAGCATATCCATCTCAAAACGAAGATGTATCGACATGAAATGGCCCTGTGCCCGGAGTTTATCAACTATTGACTCACTTAACTGCATAATATTTGGCTTGAACCTCAAAGCGTGATAGTTAACTCTACACCTCAACCGTTGATACTCGGGATTGTCAATTTCTTCAGCAAGACGATGTGAAAAGGGAGTCAGATAAATAGCACCATGTTCTTGCATTTTCTTGAGAGCAACTGTTGTATACCACTCGATAGGAGCATCCCTCGGGGGGCGAAGCTAAATGAATAGACAAAGAAGCAAGAGCAGAGAAAAGACATAAGTTTCAACAACTTCTACAAAACTTAAAAATTATTTGCCTAACTGATTATTATAATCGATGGCTCCAATATTTCACACCTGATACCCTTTTATCTTCTTGGTTTTGCCATTTTTTCGGATTTCAGGTATGCTTTCCACAATTTGTACATCATACTTCAATGTCTGGATAAAATGCTCAACATCATAGATACCTTGGAAACCACTGGAGAGAAAAGATGGTATCGTTACATTTTAATTGCAAACGGTCCACAAGTACAATGGCATATTGCTTCAATAAAGAGCTGGAAAACACATTCCATGTGATGTGTGTATATATTCCTAATTTTTTATTAGGAAGGTGAACAATTAATACTCAGCAACCATATAAATTAAAACATAAAAATGACTGCAGAAAATAATTGTAAACTCACAAAAGATCTCTGCATTAATGGTGGTTTAAGTTTCAGGGAGAAGAAACAGCAGAAAAAAAGTCTAGAAATGAAATTGATTAAATAACTAGTTCAAAAACATCAGTTGCTGAAAATTTCTGATATGTTAAGAGAACAGAAACGATGGCCTGAGCAAATCATATATTAATCATCACTCTATTCAATCACATTGCAGTATAAAAAGCTTCTCAAAGATAAAGCAGATATACCTAACCAAAAACTACAGAAAATAATGTAGAAAGTGATTTGAGTTCATGAGCAAGCTCATATCTTAGTTGGATCTTCCAAACTGCTAGTGGTTCTCTTTCTAATAATCCTTGGATTTCTTAGTTTAGGAGCCAGTTCATCAAACAAACTAAGAATGATAAATGCAAAAAAATCTGAGTAACTTCCCTTAAGTTACAGGTAACTTGAACCATAATAAATTGAAATGAAGATGACTCAAGTTGACCAATCAAATTAACACAAATTTGCCGTAACCATAGCAAGTTCAATTAGAAGAGTAGCAGAGAGAGGAAGCCACCTATTCCCCAGTGAACAAAAAAGATAAAGCCATGCAGCAAGAAAACACATTAATCTTCACAAATGCAGATGAAAATATTGCAAACAAGCATAAATTTTAATAATCTTCTGTTAGCCTCTCTAAGATGCCAAATCCAAGAAATCAGAATTTCACTTCCTATGGCTTCCAAAAAGGAAAATGCCTATAATTGCCAAGCCATTAAGTTTTTGCACTGTTTAAATAAATATTTAAATTCTATCTGAAAATTTTCCATCTAAAATCTGTGTCCATACTCATCACGAACACTGCTTCTGTTATAGAAGTACCCAGTTAATTTCAAATAAATTGAAAGAAAAAGGGAGGAAGGAAACGACGAGACAAGACTACCTTTCATCATGCCAAAAGGAGTTTGCATCCAGCTCAGGCAGTACAAGTGTGGCATTCATAATTCGTGCAGCAAGAACTGCATTACAGATCTAGAACACCAAAAGAAGCAAACTTAATATTTTATTTAAAATTTATAAACCACGGAAGCAATATCAACACAATCTAACTCTATTTTAAGCTTTTAAGCCTTTTTACACTAAGAATCTAAAACAAAACATAACCATAAAAACTCAAGCTGGCTTGCACCCATTTGATTTGCATGGAAAACCAGAGTATGATAGAGTAGAATTTACAACAAAAAGGTTAAGACAAACCGCGCTGCGTTGTTGGTTCAGACCGCCATTGCAACGGACTCGAAGATAACCATTAGTTTCCCTTGGAGGAGCTGCCAGAATATAGCAATAAGAATTCTAAGGAACTTACATTTTTACATAAAATCAATACAAACATAATTTTTTTTCTTTGGGAAAGTTATGAGTAGTTACGGGGCCAGTCAGATCGTGGAGCAGATGAAGGCCTCCATCCAGTAGACTTGGCACTTTCCCAAAGTTCTTCTGCATTGATCTGAATAAACATTTCAGAAAAAAGAAAAAAGAATGATCAAAGGTTAGAGTGATTGACATGGATGACCAGCCATTAAAAGTGGAAAAGGGCGAGAATAAATCCTATTCACTGGTTTAGCTCCCACAGGTATATAGTATGAAATAATAGAACAACCAGTCTCAAGCACCTGACTACAGAGGAACTGTTTTATTACGATTATCTCAAACCATTTCCTATAAAGATAACAAAAACCTATCAACAAATATTGTTAAAGGAAGTGGAATCATGCATAAAAACACCTAAAGTCTCTGAAAACTAGCTAATGATCCTCTTGGACTTAATCCGCATGATCCTAGCAAATTAGCATAAAACCAAACCAATGCAATAAATAAAACATTTCCACTTTGATGATTTTTCAAGCAAGTAAATAGGTCAATTTATGAGGTACATTACAAACGCCAAATGAAGTACCGACCAAATGAGATGGTTTGCAGACGCATCAAACAAGAGATTCCCCTAAGGCTTCTATTGAGCGTGAGCATTACTATAGACTAACTCGGACGACAAACTTAGCTACCCATTACAACAAACTAACAACATTTATGCCTTACTAAGTTTCAACAATCTGATAACAGAAGCAATCCGCAAATTCGCTTAATACTGAAAATTTAATCACAAAGCCAGGGATCAAAATCAAGAAGATCAGATCCTAACTCTTTACAAGAACCACTAACCTCGGAAGGCTCTAGAGATCCCCGATTTCCGCCAATTGTAGCCGAAAACAAAAGCGAGAGCGTGCAGATCAAGAGCACCACAACGGCAATCGCTAGTTTGGCGTAAATTCCCTTTGCTCCTCCTCCTCCTCCAGCTCCTTGCTTCCCATGCTGCCTATGCAGCCCCGACCTAAGCAACAATTTAGAAAGAAGAAGTTAAAAAATGGCAGTCTGGTTCAACGGAAAACCGAAATTTTTAACGGAAAAACGAATCAACTAGTTAGTTTGTAAACCTCCGCATAATTACGAAAGACAAAAAAAGCAATGTGTTATTCCCAGATCTGATGTTTTTACAAATTTCCTTCTTTCTGGTTGTCGGTTTTACTTGCCGCGCTGTAAAACCTTGAAATTAGTCAAAGTAATGGTTAAAATATGCTATAGCTCCCTGTACTCTTTGTACATTTGTAATTTAAGTAAAACCTTGAAATTAGTCAAAGTAATGGTTAAAATATGCTATAGCTCCCTGTACTCTTTGTACATTTGTAATTTAGTCTTACTACTTTTATTTTAACTATTTTTATCCTTCTATAAACTCATTGTTACTTATTTATAGA
Source organism: Gossypium rotundifolium (assembly GCA_025506655.1). Classification (NCBI taxonomy): domain Eukaryota; kingdom Viridiplantae; phylum Streptophyta; class Magnoliopsida; order Malvales; family Malvaceae; genus Gossypium; species Gossypium rotundifolium. The sequence goes on along the minus strand of CP106731.1, from coordinate 66,969,325 downwards.
AAAAACCCTCTGAAACCAAGAGTACTATCCATAGAGTCCTAGAGAGAGCAGTCTTCTGTTGCGGCTTGGGATGGAGGAGAGTGGTGGCGGAGAGAGGGATTCTGGCGAGGAGATCACGTTGTTAGCGGAAGAACTTGTCTAATTGTCAATCAAGAGATCCATGGTAATACCAGCAGACAAACCTACTTTGATCTGTTTGGTATGGACCAAAAAACAGTTTAATTTTGAAAGCTTTAAGGCGTAAATGAGGAGCATCCGGAGAACAAAAAAAAAGTTTGAGATAAGATTAAAAGGGCAAAATTTATTCTCAATAATTTTTGAACTAGAAGATGATTTGGAGCAAGTTTTGGAAGGGCGTCCCTGGTTATTTCGTAAGTACCTTATTCTTTTTGATCGATTAGTTAGTCCAATTGATAGAGATTTAATCTGTCTGACTTCATCACCATATTGGTTAAAAATTGGCCCTTGTTTACCCGATTTTGACAAAAAAGATCTTTTGCATGCAATCGGTAGTACTTTTAGTGGGGTTATTAGATCTGAGATTTATGAAGATTTTTGTCGATTGAAAGTTATGTTAGATGTCTAGAAACCTTTAAGGAGAGGCATCTTTGCTTTTAGCGGTACCAGTGTTAATTTATGGGTTCCTTTCAAATATGAGAAATTACCAGTTTTCTATTTCGAATGTGGGCATTTGGGTCATGGCCTTCAGGACTATGAGCTTATGAGTCTGGAAGAGAAAAACAGTATTAAAGATGACCCCGCTTTCTCTCTTGCACTAAAAGTAGAATCTAAGGCAGTGGGGAAAGAGAGTATGAAATTCACAGCATTCTCAAAAAAGCAAGGAGTTCAAATTTCTTATACTAGGTGTTCCAAAGAGAGGATCGCTGGTCGTGTCAAAAGGGCTGAATCTATGGCAAAATTTGAGAGTTTAATTAATGGAAGACAACTGTCATCTTGGAAGGACGGTCTAAAGCATAAGAGAGATGTCGTAAAGTTGGTGGAACAGGGAGTGGTAATCAAGCCGATGGAGACAGATGAAGAAGCACACAAAAAAAAGAGCTGGAAAAGAATGGAAGCAAGAAGTAAAGGTGAAAACAATATGAGTGAGCAAATGGCGGAAAGAGGAAATTTCTTGATTACGAGGGTGATAAAAGTTTTGAGGGAAGCTTTGGAACGGGAAGTGTGAAAAGGAAAAAAGTAAATGGTGAAAAAGAATTGTTAGGAAGTGAAATTGTTGAGATCCGGGTTGATTATGTAGATTCAGACTCGAATACAATGAAAAGCCTATGTTGGAACGTTCGTGGATTGAGGAGTCCACGGGCAGTTCGGAGGTTGCGCTACTTGGTTAAGCAGCACAATCCCCATCTGGTCTTCTTAATGGAGACGAAATTGGATAAGAACGGGATGGAAAAAGTTCGTAAAAGATGTGGTTTTGTTAATGGAATCGAAGTTGAAGCGAAGGGTTCGAGGGGAGGTCTTTGTATGGCATGGAAGAAAGAAATTAGTGTTAATTTGAGAAGCTTTTCCAGATGGCACATTGACGTTCTAATTAAGGAGGATAATGTAGATGAGGAATGGAGATATACTGGTTTTTATGGCTCTCCCTATTTAAAAGACAAAAATACATTTTGGAATCTACTAAGAAGACTAGCTCAAGAGATTGATTTTCCTTGGCTTGTCGAAGGTGATTTTAATGAAATTCTTTATTCTTTTGAGAAATGTGGAGGAATTCAAAGGGATAATAAGCGAATAAAGGCCTTTAGAGAGACGCTAGTAGATTGCCAGTTGTTTGATATCGGGTTTTCGGGTGTCTGTTTTACATGGAAAAGGGGAAATCTACCAGAAACAAATATAAGAGAAAGGTTAGATAGGGGTTGCAAATGAAAAATGGTTTAAGCTTTTTATGATGAGTACTTTTCAGCATCTTATTTATTCCACTTTAGATCATTGTCCCCTTCTTTTGAATACAAAAAAGTCTATAATTTTCACTGGGAATAGAAAATTTCATTTCGAAGCTTGGTGGACTATGAAAGAATCTTTAGAAAAAGTCATTCGAGAATCTTGGGAGGCAAATGATGGAACGTTATTGGAGAAGTTGGAAAAATTGCAGTTTTGTTTGGAGGAATGGTCTCGCAAATATAATAGAAATAAAATGGTGTAAAAAGAAAACTAATGAAGGAGTTGGAAGTTCTGTTAAAAGATGAAAGGAATGATGACACTATGGAAAAAATCATTGATACTAAAATTCATTTAAATCTGGAAATTGATAAAGATGAGATCTATTGGGAATAACGAGCAAGGCAGAATTGGTTAAAGCTCGGGGATAAAAACACAGCATATTTCCACAGATGTGCTTTAGCTCGAAGGCAAGCAAAAACAATCTCTAAACTAGTAACATAGGAAGGTAAGGAAATCGAGGAGGAATCAGAAATTTTGATTGCGGCTTCTTTCTTTTAGAATCTTTTCAAGTCAAAGGGAGTGGCAGATCCTTGCAAGTTTTTAGACGGTATTGAAAGAACAATAAAGCAGGAGGACAATGAATTCTTATTAGCCCATTTTCGAGAAGAAGAGATAAAGGCAACCGTGGAAAGAATGGGGCCCACAAAGGTTCCAGGAGCAGATGGTTTTCCAGCTCTGTTCTACCAAAGGTACTGGCACATTGTAGGTCGAGATGTCATCGAATTCTGTTTGGGTATTTTGAATGATAATCAAAATTTTAGGGGTTTCAACAGAATAGATATTGTCCTCATTCCGAAAGTCCCAAAACCTACGCAATTGGTCAACTTCAGGCCCATCAGTTTGTGCACAGTTATTTATAAGGTGGTGGCTAAGACTATAATGTATTGATAAAGTTCAGAGTTTTTTTGTACCAGGGTGACTCATTATAGACAATGTGCTTCTAGCATACGAAATCTTTCATACGATTAAATAAAAAAGAACAGGAAAGAAAGGTGTTATGGCAGTCAAATTGGATATGAGCAAGGCGTATGACAGGGTTGAATGGGGGTTTATTGAGCAGGTTATGACAAAAATGGGCTTTGATTGTGGATGGGTGGAACTTTTACGAAGGTGTGTTATTACAGCCAGTTATGCGGTCAACATAAATGGAATGAGGGGGAATTTATTTTTGCCATCTAGAGGACTTAGGCAGGGGGACTCATTAAGTCCTTTTCTTTTTCTGATTTGCAGAAGGATTTTCATCTCTTATGAGAACAGCTCAAAGACGAGGTTTAATCAAAGGTGCTAAAGCTAGCAGGCAGGGGTCAGCGATATCACATTTGTTATTTGCAGATGACTGTATTCTTTTTGGAGAGGCTTCTCACAAAGGAGCAAAAATTTTGAAGGACATTCTTCAGGACTATGAGGTTTGTTCAGGTTAGTGTGTGAATTTTTCGAAGTCCACAGTCTTTTTTAGTCCGAATACTACTGAAGAAAATAAGGCAGATGTGCCTAACTTGTTAGAAGTCAGAGTTGCTATTAATCCAGAAAGATATTTGGGCCTCCCAAACATGATTGGTAAAAGGAAAAAAGAATCGTTTCAAAATCTCCTAGATAGAATTTCTATGCGCATTGAAGGGTGGAGTAATAGAATGTTATCACAAAGGGGTAAGGAGGCTTTTATCAAATCGGTCCTACAGGCTATCCCAATTTTTGCAATGTCATGTTTTCTTTTACCTAATTCTCTATGCAAAAAAATGGAAAGCATTTTCGCTAAGTTCTGATGGCAGAAAGGAAAGGGTAGAAAAGGTATCCACTAGTGTCAATGGAGTCATTTATGCAGACCGAAAAACGAAGGGGGCTTGGGTTTTCGTAATATGGCCTAATTTAATATAGCCATGTTGGCAAAATAGGGTTGGCGTTTTTTAGAAAATCCAGATTCTTTAGTTTCGTAGGTGTTTAAGGCAAAATATTTTCCAAAAAGTAATTTTCTCAATTCGTAATTGGAAAATAGAAATTCATATGCTTGGCGAAGTATTTGGGATGCAAGGGGTATTTTGGAAAAGGGCTGATTTGGAAAGGGGGAACGGGCAAAAGTATTTCTATCGTTGATGATACGTGGGTTCTAGATCTTATTAATTCCAGATTATTATCTTCTTATACAGGGTTAATTGATAATAAAGTTGCTGAACTCATTAATTGCCAAACAAGAGAATGGAATAGGGAGGTGGTCGAATATACCTTCGGAGTTGACGAAGCGGATAAGATCCTTCGTATCCTTTTAGCTAAGCATCCGCATGACGACTTTATGGCATGGAGGGATGATCCAACTACGGATTTTTCAGTCAAAAGCACCTATAAACTATTACAGAGCCTTGATCCTAGCGCTTATACGTTACAATTTAGCTATATTGATTTCTACAAAAAGCTATGGTGTATTGATCTACCTACAAAGATAAAAATCAATATGTGGAAAGCCTCCTGGAACTACATACCTACAAGGGTAAATCTTTCACACAAAAAGTTAACTACAGATGTTTCTTGTCCCCGATGTGGTTTGGGATCCGAATCGCTAAATCACCTATTCAGAGAGTGCCCAATATCAGAGAAATGTGGTCACATTTAACTGAAATAAAACTGATACAAGATACAAATGAAGAATTTAAACAGTGGCTCACCTCGTCTTTTGCTCTTCTTTCTTTAGACCTGTGTAGATTTTTCTGTGTAGCTTTATGGGCCATTTGGGGGGATAGAAATGCTCGGGTTCATGAAAACACAAGCAAAACGGGTAAGGAAATTGCAGTTTTTGTGAGGAACTATGTCAAAGAACTAAACAGTGTAAAAATCAAAGCAGTCAAAATTTCAAAAGCTACAAGTAGTTGGCAACACCCACCTTATCAGATTGTGAAAATCAATTTCGACGAGCATTTGACATGAAGGAGCATCTCTCAGCATCAGGAATTGTGGCCAGAGATAGTGAAGGGTTAGTCTTCGCCTCGAAGTCTAGATTACATGAGAAGGTTGCCTCCGCTTTCGCGACCGAGGCTTTTGCTTGTCGAGAAGCGGTTTAGTTAAGGATTGACATGCAAAAAGAAGAAGTTATTATTGAGGGTGATTCACTTACAGTTATCAAAAAATGTAGAAACAGTTTGACAGATAGATCTCAGATCGATTCATACATTTCTGATATTCATCAAAAGAAGCCAGTTTTTAAATCGATAAGGTTCGATTTCATTTCTAGATCAGTTAACACCCTAGCACATATGATAGCAACAGAAACTTTGAAGAAGAAAGAAGAAATTTACCTGGTTGGGGGAATGCCTTTCTATGCCGAGACACAGACGAGGAATGATAGCTTAAGGGAGTCAGACTGATCGCCAGAGAGAAAGGAAGGGAAAGGTGGAACGGAGGGATAAAAGTGAATCTATTTTGTCCGTTCGACGTTTGGAGTTTTTTGAGAGAGTTTCTGGTCTAAAGCAAGTTTGAAATGAATAGTCGATGGAAAAAAAGAGAAAGTTTAAAGAAAATGTAGCAGGAATATAATCATCACGCCTTGGAAATCTGGTACCATTAATGGCTGGGTCGGTGGGGAGTTGAAAGGTTGCAGAAGATAAGTTATCCATCTGTTGTTTGATTTGACTGGATTTTAAATTTCGAATTAGTTACTATTAGTGATCAGTTGTTTTCAGACATTCTTGGGCTTGGTCTTTTGATTTTAAGCTTGTTTTTCTTTTGTTTATTTTTTTACTTGTTCATTCTGTTTTTGTTTCTGAACTAAAGCCCAAAATGTTTGGTTTTATTTTATTATATTAAATGGATCCAGTCAGATTATTTCAAAAAAAATTTTATCCTTCTACTTTTGGATCTAAAAGTACAAGTTCAATTATTAAAATTATTCTATTAAATTCAGATGTTATTACGACGTCCTTTTTTTTGTTATATGACTATCAAATGAGTATTTTTTATTTTAAAATATCAAATCAATAAATTTAATAGAAGAATTTTAATGGTATTAACAATTAAACTTATATAAAAAAGTAAAGAACTAAATTCCTATAAATAAAAGTAAAAAGACGGCTTAGTTTGGATAGGCGGTGTGTTTACCTTCGGTGAGGTTAAAAACAGCGGTGGCGGTGAGATTAGTTATTGTAGTGGTGAGATTAGATACTGTAGCAGTGAGATTAGAAACAACGGTGGAGTATGTGTTTGGATTCAAACACAGCTGTAGCGGTGATGTGAGAATATAAAATGACTATTAAGGACATCAGATTAGAATTGATATATAAACTTTTACAAAATTATTAAAAATATGTTAATTTATAAATTCATTTAATAAAATATTAAAATGTATCTTATGATGTTTTATTATAAATTTATAAATTCATACTTTATATATTTTTCAAAATAATAATAACTTAAAAATTAGTAATTTAAAATATGTAAAATTACTAAAACACATATTTTATACATAACAATTGATTGTCTAGATAATTATACATTAAAGTTGATTCTTGATGTAAAAGGATTCTATATATATAGTTTTAAAGATTTTTTTTTTTATTTATGTGTGTCATATAACATGTTAAAAGATTGTCACATTCATCGCTTAATTAATTATCGATGTGAATGGTATTAATACATAAGTACTAAGGAATATAAATTGAGATAAATACCAAATAAGAATAAATAATTCAAGTCTAGGGCGTAATATATATTAACCCAAAGTTTCATTACATCCAAAATAAATAAATAAAAATAAGAACACATTATTTTGTCATCTCTCAATTTTCGTGATCTGTTCTCTTTCCTTTTTCTGCTTCTTCTTTTCCTCTCTCTCTTCCTTTTTAAAACTTCTTCTTTTCCTTCTCTCCTTCATTTTTCTCGCTTATTCTTTTGCTTCCCCTCCTCTCTTCATTTTTCTTTCGTCTTTTCCAATATTTTTCCTTTCATTTTCTTTCGTCTTTACCCAAAAAGAGAGATTCCAAGAGTAAGATTATACCGGATCTGCTTCCTTCTTTAAATTTCCATGAAAGCCTCAATTTTTCTTTCTTTAAGGGTATTTTGTCTCTTAAAAATACATATCGCCCAATTGCCTTTAACTGGTCTTGAATTCTCCAGTTCTGCTTTCAACACAAGAATGAGGTTGAAACTAGTTTTCACCTGACCGAAATGTTGAACTAATAGCAGATGTGGTGAGATTAGACTCCCAATCTCACCACACTGGAGGAAAACGGGCATCCAAAGGAGCCCTATATTTCAAATATACAAAGAGTACAAAAACTTAATACATATTTTAACTCAAAATAGATAAATAAATAAGAAATAAAACATCCTTTAGTTCCTAAACTTGTCAACTTTTCCTAACTTAGTTCGTTAATTTTGTTTTTTTACATTAATCTTGAAACTTGAGAAAATTGGAAAAAAATTTCAAGTTCAAAGAGTAAATGGTGGTGCCTTCTCCCAAAAAATTAAAAATAAAAATGAAAAAGGTTTAATTCTAAATTTCATCTCTCTATGTTAAAGAAAGTTGAGAAATTCATCATTATCCTTTAATTTGTTAAAATTTAATATGTAGTTTACGAAAACTGAGAAATTAATCCAATTATTAGTAAATACATAAATTTGAAGAGTTTATTTTTGCCATACAAATTGCAAAACTATTACCAACTCTTTACATATAAAATAAATGAACGGTTAATTTTCAAGTCATCGATCTATCATGATATTATCTAATTTGATCAACTTCTTAATTTTTGTAAAAACAAATTCCGACAAATTAAAACAGAGGAATAATTCCAAAGTTTCTGTAAAAAAAAAGTACGAAATTAGAATTAAACCTTAAAAAAATTGGAAAATAATAATAATGAGGGAAAACTGGGGTGTAGTTTGGAGAAGGGAAATGAACGACGGGATTAGGCGGTTGTGTTGAGTAATTGGAATTGTTTCTTGGACTGGGCCTCCATTAATGGCAGAGTAGCCCATGCGCAACACAAACAAAACCCTCCTCTTCCTCCACCAGCAGCAGAGTAGCTTCGAAGAACACAGCAATGGCGAACTCTTTCAGGACCTTCTCCAAAACCCTCAACCGCTCATTCTCCACCAAATCATCCCACCACAACCACCACCAGAAAACCCACAAATATTTAGATCCCAACTCCTTCTTGGGCAGCTGGAAGACCCCCAACGACCCCAAAGAGGCCGAGAAGAAACTCGCCCTGTTGCGACGAGACTACGCCAAGCAAGTAAAAAATGTGCGCAAGGAGTACATCCACGAGATGGAGTTGTTGCGTCTTGAGAAGCTCAGAAAAGAAGAGGCTAGGAAAGAGGCTATACGAGTTGCTAATGAGGAGCGTAAAAGGCTTAAGGCTGAGGCTGCTAAGGTTAGAGCTCAAGAGCGTATGGTTGCTGAAGAAGAGTTTCGACAAACCCTGGTAATCTTTTACCACTCATACTTTGTTTCTTGAATCTTATGATGAATTTCAGTTATAAAATTAAGAAAATTGGAAATTGGGATTGGTAGGTTTGTTTAAGTGAAACACCAAATTCAAAACCCTAATTTCCTTTGCCTATCTTTCGATTATGTTAGTTTATATATAAAATAAAGTTAATGTTCAGTTATGAAAATTAAATTTTATTGTTACCTTTATTCGTTAGTATAAGTTGAGTAGGAGAATCTCCCAAGCCTATCCTTTTGTTCCATTGAATCGACTAACTAAATTTATACTGGCATTTACACTTTGACTGTATGGATATCCTATATCATAATAGTTGTTATTCTCTTGAATGCCTTGGTGGATATGGTTGATTCTCATTCTACCATGGCTAGGTGATATGGTAATTACGGTTGATCTCGGTCAACATGATGATGTTTGAGGATAATACTTTGCTTACTACTAACATTATTGAGTTTGAAGTTGAGCATGGGAATTGAGCCGATCTCAAGCAGCTTGATTTTTTTTAATCTTATTGATTTTGTATCAAGCTCAAGTTTCTTTCAGGCTTGAGCTCAACTTGACCCGGTTAAGCCCCTAGCCTTACCTTATGTCTATGGCCTTATTTCTACTTCTCAATTTGAAAATGAAGTTACTTAATCCTTCAATTCTTGGTCTTTATCATACGGTCAAGGTTCTATTTCCATGAATGCAGTTGAAAGAAAGAGCAGAAAAGCTTGAAAATTGGAGAATGAAACAAACGCTACATGAGAATAAGAAGAAAGAGGTGAAAGATCTAGTGTGTAGAAGAAGTTCCATGTGGATTGAAGAACAGGAATTGGAGAGTAAGATCTTTAGTGCCATTGTTTTTTAACTGATTTTTCCTTTAAATTTGAAGAACATAAAATAAGGATTTTATGTGAATCTAGTGACTAATGGAAATGTTTGTGTACTGTTTGTTTTTCTCTGTTAAAACCCTGAATCAATGTGGTTTTTTGGTAACAGCTTCGTTGAAGATTTATAGTAAGTTTTGGACTATTATTCAAGCATACATATATATACGTTATTGGCTGAATGCTATTCAATTGTTCAAGTGAATCAGCTTGTCTCTCACTCTTGCCTTTATTGCTTTTATCCTACTCTTTTCTTCTACAAACAGACCACACTGTTGGTCTCTAAACCTTCTGAGCTAACAATGTAATCTGCTGGTTGCTTTAACCCTTTTTCAAGCTATGCTTTTGGAACTTGAGATGAGTGTTGGGTACATGCTTGATACAGCTATGCTCAACTTCTTTAAGCTTTTCTATATATTTATATACATATATTGGAACTTTATATACAATCAATCTGGGCAAGTATGTTATGGAATGTGGAAGAGACTTGAAGATTCTATACGAGCCTGCCTGACAGAGTTTGCAGAAATGATGATGCTTCCATCGATTAGCTTTTTGAGTTTTGCAAACAAAATGATATGCAAGTTGGATCTTTGGAGCTTGAAAGCCAATTTCCCTCTGACAATGAAGAAGAAAGTCCAATTAATGCGGTTCTTTGGTCTTCCGTGTCTCCTGATTACTGAACAGTGCCTTAAAGAAAATCAGTAGCTCCCAGGGATATCAACAGGAGAAACTAACAAAGACCATTGTTCTCAATCTAATCTCCCATGTACCATCAACTCATACAATAGCCCTAACAGTGTTTGAAGTTTAAAGCGTAAAAAACATATTGATTTGAAGCTTTGAAACTGGTACAAATGGATAATTCCAGGGTTGAGAGTTGGAAGACAAAATAGAGCGAATCTAGCATATGAACAATTCTGGAACAAAGGACATCGTAGAATCTCATGTCATATGAACAATTAAAAGACCAACCTTACCTTGTTCACTTTATTTTACTAAAGGGTGAGGGAATTGGAAGAACTGACAGAAGAATAAGATGTAAAATTAGGACAGACTACTTCCAATTCTTTTTTTCTTCTTTTCTTTTTTCTCCTGGAAATGACTAGCATTACTGTGAAAATAAAGTCCCAACAATACTATCAACATTCAATTATCATTTACATCCTTTTCTTAAAGAAACAAAAAGGGAAAAAATGAATTGTGATTCCTATGCCTGCTACCAGCCTGCCAAAATCACTAGGGAGCAAGATTTTTACTGGCTCTTTGGTTTTTGAATCTTAACGTAAGGGAAAAATCCCAAGAAGTGAACAACTTTTGGGTCCCATTCTCGCTGCTGAGCACGACAAAACATCAGAAATGTGTTGGCGAAATATGAATTGAAGCCCATCAAGACATGCCAAAGCGCATGACCCTGAGGGTTGAAGTACCAACCAGATATCTCCTTGCAGAACAACCTGTCGGCAAGCCAACAAATACTCCCCAGGAATAATGTTGCTACATATAACTTTGCTAGTCGCTTTGCAGAGGCATCTTCAGTGTAGATGTAGTATTTGTACATGCGAGGGATGCAGAGAAGGCAGAGAATGACATAATGCACCTTGAAGCCAATTCCAAAGCGTAGGAGAGCATGGACTATTGCAAATCCAACTCCATAAAGGAACAGGAAAGTAGGCATTGTGCTTTGATAGTGCCAATCTGGTGAGTAGAGGATGTAAAAATATAGAAGCATTTCCCATACCATCGGTGTTTCATCACCTTGCTGTTGCCTGAAATAAATTAAAAGAATTTCACTTCAAAACCAACTTGGCAAATAAATAACTGCTTTAAATTTTACAAGTCTTCAAAATAGGAGAAATGAATGTTTTCTCGAGTATATTTCCCATGGGTGCCTACTTTCCCTCTAGAGTAAAAGATAAAAGATTTTCCATCAAAAAGAGATGATACCAGAAACAGTAATCATTTATCAAATAAACCCTCAGTTTTTATTCATTATTTCTGCGAAGCCAAAAAAAAAAGTGGAAATGAAAATAAGCTATACAACTGTAGACAGAATTGCATGGTGCAGATACATTTACCAGCCCAGCTACTGCAATCAAGCAGCCCCAGTGAACTTCAAAAGACAATAATATAATTAGCATATAGGATCTGCAGATCCAATGCCCCATAAAAGGAGTCCCTCCATTCTATCTATGATTACAAGCAATGAAAAGTTTAACATTCAGGTTATCAACAACGTCAAATGCCTTTTGCATCACATCAAACTAATAAAAGTACTGCAGTGCCTTTTCTTTATCTTAGTGTTTCATTGTTCGTATTCTGGAGGGAAACAGAGACACACACATTAACATGGAGCTAGGTGTAAGCCTTTATGGGAAAAAGATGAAAATGAAAACTATAAAATCTACTTTTCAAGTAATAGATTTAAAACAAAATGAAGGGTATGAGTTAGTACGATCTAGTAAAAAACAACCTGATGAAATAAAGGACTAAAAGCCCAAATGCACTAGTGAAACTTATGAAAGGATGTAAAAGGTAGAAATATAGAAGGGATCAGATATTGAAATATTGCCTTTTGAAGCCTTTCAAATTTCCCGTCACCTTCAGCGCCAAAAAAGAAAGGAAAAGATGGAAACATAGGCATTAGTCCAATACATCTTGGAAATATGTGCTCAAGGAACCCCAGAGCAAAGGGAGCCATTCACAGAAGTGCAGACAAGTCAAAAAAGAGCTTTAGGCATAACATCATTTTCTTATTCGTCCAATGAAGCTTTTGAACCTAAGACATTAATCAAACATTACTTCTGCCAAAGAGTACTTTATTCAAGTTTGCCAACAGGTGGATGTCCATTTCCGGTGGTAAGAATAAAAATTAAAACTTGGGCTAACTGTAGTATTTGCTACTTATGGAGTCAGACTACCACACAAGTAGGTAGTGAACTCCTGGAACCAATCAAACAAGGAGAAAAATGCTCTTCCAATCTGACATATAAAAACAATACTTACTAACATTAGATCTCTGTTGGTAAGACATTCACCTAATACCTGAAGAATTTTGAGGGAACAGAAATGCAAATGTAAGAGTTGAAAAGAATACTTACATATGTTGCAGTGTGGCATGGTATAGCATGCTTCCAATGGCAAGTATCATGTTAGATACGTGAAGGACACTAAATCTCTTCTCAAATCGTTGTCTTAACGCATTTATAAGGCCAATGAGTGCCAAAAGAATACATGGGACATTGGATATTGTGTTGAAAAACTCTGCAATGTAAGATGAGTAAACATAGTTTTTCTCACACCACTCAGCAGCTGTGACAGGACCCCAGAAGCTAGACAATCCACCTTCCATTCTAAACTGAACACGCCAAAGGTGTATAATTCTTCAACTGAGACACCTTTTGCTATAATTTCATAAATGTCATAGATGCTGCAATTTATGTCCATAAGAGTTACGATTGTATGGTCAATAAAGCATGGCAAACAATTAAACAACACGTCAAACTAGCACGTGTACACCAATTCAGACACATACTTGGCCAAATTAAAAAGGGCCACAGGGCATAGCATAAAGGGAAAATCAGAATAGAAGAGAAACAAGAATTGACATTTTAGCATTAGTTCATAAAGTGTTCTCACAGAAGTCTCAATATAAGGTAAATTCATTTTTGACATCAGCTTCTGCAGAACTCCACATTTAAGGAAACTTAAAAACCTTTTACGCTAGCTGTATTAGGATTCCTGCATCCATCTGATGCAATTTTACATTATTCTTTCCTTTAAAACCATTTTCAACCTATTCAACGGCAATCTGTTCTGTTTTCAGAACACCAAAACAGACTAGGCATCTAAAGACAGGTATAGATCTAGAGAATAAGTCAAGAACAGAAACCCACAATTACTACCTAGAATGCATGTAACACCTGCTTGCCACATTGTGAGTTTCAGTAAGAAACTTTTTTAACTCAGTTTCTAGCTTATCCGTCTATATTTAGTGCTATATACTCCAAAACAGATCCCTATACAAAAAAAGGAACTAAAAGTAACAGCTTACTTGACGCAGGAGCTTTTAATTTTTCAATTTTTTTTATTCCAGTAATATTTATTAATTATTAGACATTTTGTAGGTGACTAGGTCTAGGGTTATAAGATATTTTTAGAGTTCAAATCTAGGGCTAGGATAAAAACTTCATTTGCAAGAAAGCCTAGTAAAATAAATCAAAAGCTTTACAGCCAACATCATTAATATTGTTCTCTATATAAAATATGAACTAAAAGTAAGTGCTTATTTGACGCCAGAGCTTTAAATTTTTTATTTATTTCAGTAATATTTATTAATTATTATAAAATATTGCGAATCACTAGGGCTACGATTATTAGTTCTTTAGCGTTTAAATCTAGGGCTAGGATTAAAAGTTTATTTGCAAGAAAGTCTAATATTAGTATAAATAAACCGTAAGCTTTACAGCAACAATATTGTTATTGTTCTTATTATTTTCATTGTATTAATAGAGAAATACTAGAGGTTCTTTTATAACCATAAGTTTTCTAGAGTTCAAACTTACTTACTCGTTTATTCAACCTAATTCTATTGATTTACTTTTGTTTTTCCCTAAACCACATCATTATTTTCATAGTCCTCAACACAAACTTGAAAACCATTCTACTTCTGGTCCTTCCTGCCACTGTCATCTAAAGAAATAGTAATACCATGCTGCAGAAAGCTACATAGCACATCCCATATGATCCAAACAATTCATCCCATTATCAGACTCCTATATGCGCAGCAATCTTATCAAATTCCAGTAAAAGTTGGTAACTGCATATCACTTTGGTTCTATCTGGACCTGTTTAATAAATTTCTTTATAACTCAAACAAGGAGTTAAATCTTCAGCCAATTAACTACCGAGATCCAATTTTGCTAACCTTAAAACTTCCGCTAAACCCATTTCGCATAATGAATCTGACCGAATCTTAAATTCAGCACTCCAAATTTCCATCCATCTTTAACCAAAGCCTTGAATCTAAGCAGGGGCGGATCCAGGGGGCGGGCCCTAAAATGGAAAAATTGCCCTTTTAACTTTTTATAATTTATAAAATTTTACCCCAAAATATAAAAATTATAATTTAATCTTTTATTTTTTTTCATAGGAAAAATATAACTTAATTCCGGGCTCCAGCCCACAAAAAGTTCCTGAATCTAAGTTCCTTCCTACCTAGAAAACAGCCTCGGCAGACTGAAAGCTCCCAAAGGAAGTCCCCGGATCCCAACTTATTCTCAGGAAAGAAACCCTGCAACTGTAGCACTTAAATGCAAACCCTGCAACTGTAGCACTTAAATGCCCTCTTCAAACGCCATTTCTTTCTACTCTATTTATCTACCTTGAGAAAAACCAATAACAAAATTCAGAAATTGGAGAAGAGGAAAACTACAATTCAACCATCCATAAATCATAAAGCACTACCCTCCAAAACCCTCAACCCAAAGAAGCATTCCTTTGAAATTTGACCTAATCTAGTAATACTTCCTCAAAAAGCAAAAAAGTAAAAGGTTTAAATGTCAAAGCTTGGGCATACATTTTACCAAAAATGGAAGCCAAAAAAAATAGAAAATGGAAAAGATAAGAGAAGATGGAAGTGAAAGTGAAAGTGAAATAGAAGCTAACCTTTTAAAGCAAATCAGATCTGACGTTGCATACGAAACCAATTTATAAACATATCTTTTCGCAGTTTCTTTCTTTTTAAATATGTTGGGGCTTCTTTTTCTTTTCTTTTTTTAATTTTCGGGTTATCGGAGGGAAAAATAATAGAAAGTGAAACAGAAAGTGGAGGTGGAAGGAAGCGAGGGCCGCGTAGAGTGGAATATTTAGGGGAAGGAGGAGGAAGGCATTTTTGTAGACGTTGGATTAAGATGTTTGACGGCTGAGATTTTCGGAACTAAAGATCGAATCGCCGCTGACTTTATATGATTGATTGATGGTATAAATATATTTTAAGTAATAAAAGGAACATATTTAAACAGTACGCACTACAGCACCAAGTACACCTATAGTAAGTGAAACAATTGCACTACACAGCCATTAATAAAGCCGTCAACTGAAGGACCAGAGGCACAAAATCACTTTTCAAGACACCAGCATTCCGGTTTCCTTTTGAAAATATATCTAATTGATCAACTAACCCTGCAATCAATTAGGCTTTTTCTACCCAACTATCAAAAAATTATCTGAAATGTAAAGTATCAGGCAATGTCCACCGCAACTACTCAATCATCCCCCAATCATTTGCTATTGCTTGTATGGGGTTTTGAAAAAAATTTAGTGCCGGTGCTACAATGACTAACACTCGTATTTATTTTTTATGTATATTTTAAAAAATATTGGTATGTTGAAAAAAATATGAACATCACATGTTATTTAGTATCATAAAATATTAGTTCAAATTAAAAATAATTTAATTTAGTTAAAGTTTATTAGACTTTAGTTATTAAATAAAATATGTGTCAAATATATATAGATTCTAATAATTAATTTATAATTGATGATGTGCTAATTAAAAATTAGAGTTAATGTACAAAAGTTATACATTAGGGTTATAGTTCTCAAATTACACATAATGTAACTTTTCCAATATTCCATCTTTAGAAAAGAGAGAGTCACATTCTCTATGTGTGCTAATTTGGAATATCAAAATAATAATATTCTAATATTTCAAGAAATTGATGAATTCATGCACGCTCCTGCATCTAATTTTGTTTTTGATTTATTTTTAATGATTTAACATGATAGATTTTTGTATACAGTTTTAAATTTATATCAGATCTTATTTTTACGGTTCTAACAAGTGGTATCAGAGCCTCATCATGCCGTATCATTAAGAAAAATTTGAATTTTTTATTTTTTGGATCGATTTGTCCTTAAGATTTTATGAGATTTGATATTTCAATCATATATATATGTCGAATATTTGATGTTCATGATAAAAGTTTTAGGATTTTTATTTTAGAATTTAACTTTTAGGGTTTCAATACAATTTAAACCCTTAAAAGAAAATAATATTGTACAATTAGATTTAATATATGTTATAATTCACATTTGACTACAATTTATGCCACAGTTTTTGTTCTCTTTCGCATCATGTGCGATTTTGTTCTTTCTTTTCACACAATTGCCTTATTTCATCATAATTGCTTTGTTTCAATTCATGCTTTGATTATTAAGTCCAATATCTACTTGGATGTTTGGGGCTTTAAAGGGAGCCAAAGCTTTTTAATTAAAATAGATCAGGCTTTCGAATGCAATGGTGCTGGGCAAAGCCATTGCTTATTTTGATTTTCTTTTTTCTTTTTATTATATATATTAATGGTGAAATTGGGTTTAATTACATGTTATTCTTCAAAATTATTGATAAATTTTATGGATTCAATTATGGTTTTCTGTTAAATTGGTTGATGGATATTCATTGAAGTTGTTTTTTTTTATTATATGGATATATATTTAATATTATGGGAGTTTTGATGTAAATTCATGCTAAACTTATGTATGTTTAAGGAATTTAATTTTAAGTTTAGCTCTATAATATAAGGTTTTGACATCTTAGTGTTTCAAATATTTAGTTAAATTATGATGATATGGTTTATTATATGAATTGTGGAATATATAAACTATTATGATATTGTTTTTGAGATTTATTAGCTTAAAAATATTTTTCAATTATTCATGCTAATCTCTGTTTAATCATAAATACAATTGTGGATTAACATGGTATATGTAGGGTAAATTTTTCTATTTGATTATGAATACATGTATAAGTATGAATTGCTTTGGTGTTTTGTCTATGCCAAAATTATGAATACATATGCTTGTTAATTATTTGGTCTTGTACCACTACATTATTTCTGTTTGGTTTTGACATATATGGTTTTAAAAAATAGGTTAAAGATTAAGGTTTTGATTTTTATTGTGCTATTTAGACATCCTTATTTTGGGCTATTTCGAAACTATAAAGCAATAAAAATTTTAGCTTTTACCATTAACTCATTATGAAAATTTTAAATTTGAATATTGATATATTTATATATTTTTAAAATAACTTAATTGAAATAATAAGTTGTCAATGTGACATTTGTTATTGAAATTATTTTGTTTTAAAATATAAAAGGTTGTGTGCATATAACTTAAGCTACCTTAATATTGATTGGCTCAAAGTAAGGTTAATATTGAACAAAATTACAAGTGCAACTATGGTAATAAACATGTGACGATTATTTAGTTTTACATGTGATTAATAAATTGACCTAAAGGAAGATTTATTATTTGATATGTTTTATTGTCAATGTTTGATTACTACAATAAGATATCACTTACAAGTTAATATTTTGTCCAAAGATGAAATATTAATGGAGTGTCCGATATCTTGAGATGAGATTTACCTTTATTCAAATTATTTTGGTTTAAATTTGAAATATTTTAAAACAAATAAATTTAGATTTTGGCTTTATGGTTTAATTAAGGATGTCTAATATTTTAAATAGATTAGTTGAAACAAAATGTCACCAAAGTGACCTCTTTTGTGTAGATTAATTTAATTAAAATATCAAGATTATTATATATTTTGTGATTCATGTGTTTATTAGTAAACCCAAAGGTAAGTTAATATTTGGCAGAATTTCAACGACATCTATGGTGATAAATGTGTAACAATTATAAAGTACTTTATGTGAGCAATAAATTAGTCTAAAGATTGATTCATTGTTTGACATAATTTATTGTCAATCTTTTAATGCTATAACAAGCGTATCGCTTACAATTAGTATTACTGTTCAAAAACTTGATATTAATGTTGTGTTTGGCATCTTGAGATGGGATTAGCTACTATTTTAAATTTATTGTTTACTTATGAATATTGATGTGAGCTTGTTTTTATCTATTTTGTTCTATATTCAGCTAGTTCATCTTCTGCTGCCACAATATCTGCTAATATAAATTCTATACTCATGCTTATTGAGACTAATTTCATGGAATGAATAAGACATTTACTTATAGTGCTTGGCTTATGGACATAGACCTTTCACTAAGGGAAGAACAACTTGCACCTGTCACTGCGGAAAGCCACCCTGAAGCTAAAAGAGATTTTGAGAGGTGGGATCGTTCAAATTGCATGAGTATAATGATGATTAAGCACAAACATTCCAGAAGCCTTTAGGGGCACAGAATCTGAAGAGATTACACAGGCTAAGGGTTTCCTTGACAAAATTGAGAAATGTTTTGCTAAAAACGATAAAGTTGAGATGACATCACTTCTTAAATATTTGATTTTTATGAAGTATAAGGGTCAAGGAAACCTGAGGGAGTACATTATGGGAATGTTTCATGTTTGATGTGTGTTTTCCGTACTAACTAAAATTTACAACAAAGGCAAGCGCACCTATTGAACAATAATATAGCTACGGTGAGTAGAGATATCGTATCCAGAGGACTAAAAGTATTAGTAATTATCGTTTTCTTATTATTTAGCCAACAATTTGGAGTGATGAGTTTTAATCTAAAATTACTAAACTAATTTAACTAAGAACGCAAAAGAAAACGAATAAGGAAAATAATCGAAAGATAACCAAAGAGAGAGACAATACCCAGGAAAGAATCCACCTAGACTCCTTCTATTATTATTAATTTGATTTAGACAATTTATTCACTATGTGCCTTGATCCGTAGAAATCTCTTTCAAATTAAAACCCTATTGTTGCATTAACTCGATCTATGGATTCCCCTATTAGATTTGACTCTAATCAGGTAGATTTATATCGTCCTATTTCTAGGATTGCATGCAACTTCACTCAATTATGCTAGATTTACTCTTAAACAGGGACTTTTGCTCAACCGAATTAAGCATATTAAACATGAATTAATATCCTGGAAATATTAAAGCAAGAAATAAGCACACATAATTGAGAAAAAGAATCAAGTATTTATCATGTAAAATAGAAATTAAATAATAGAATTCGTCATAGGTTTCATCCTCCCTAGGTATCTAGGGAATTAGTTCATAATTCTGAAATAAAACATCTCAAAGTCATAATAATCACAAGACATGAAGAAACTCATAAAAACTTCAAAAGAAATTAAAAGGAGGTCTTCGATCTTAATGGAAATCCGCTTCAGAGTTGGCTCCAATGGTGTTTTTCAAGTGTTTTTGTAACACCCCTAACTCGTATTCGTCATCGAAACAAGGTTTTAGAGCATTACCAGAATTTACAGATCATTTAACAGAAATTTTTCTTCATATAACACTCATACCTAAAATCAATAAAATTTAATCATAATGTCCCTTATGTGAGCCATCGAGGCCCAGAATATATATCAGGACTTAACCTAGAACTTAGAAGATTTTTCGAAAATATTTATAATTTTTCAACACTGCAGAGGTCACACGGCTGTGTGGCCAGGTCATGTGGTTCACACAATACTCATGAAGCTATATTCATCAATTCACAAGGTGAATAAATCCACAGCATTACTTATACATATTATCTCTAGCTTAGTAAGATTTTAAGTAATTTTAACTCTTCCGAGTTTCTTTATTTTCATTTGTATTTCTTTTCTTTTCACATTCATTCCAATGCATGACACACAAGTGATAAACATATCACCATTCGACCAATAGCTTGGCATTTGCCTAAGTATCAAGCAACAACACTGGTTAACATACTTCCATATATTACATATAAATTCAACATTGATAAACTTATTTTCTCTACATGTTACACTTGAGTTTATTACTCATTATGACATACACAATTTCCTTGTAACAACATATTAAAGATAATTGCATATTTACATGTCATGATACATATCATTCTTTTGTCATTTGTTTATAAACATATGTCATTCATTTCATTATATCAATATTTCATGTACCATCATTTCCATATATTTCAAGTATATACCGATAATAATTCATTTCAAACTCATGTTATCTCATATCAGAACTTTACCCATTGAATCATTTAAATATCAATGGGTACACTTATTTCATATCAATATCAATAATAACCATAAGTCTTCCAATATTAATTTCATATGTCACTTACCAATCTTTGTCAAATTAGAGAATGTCTTACGGATTTGAGTACACCGTTTTCTTTATGCCATAGTCCAACTATGGTCTTGTACATATATTGCCATGGCCCTGCCATGCTCTTGCATTTTACCACGGTGTCATAGCCCAACTATGATCTTGCACTTTATTATGATGCCATAGCTTAGCTATGGTCTTACACGTACACACATATACTGCACTTTATTACGATGCCATAGCCCAGCAATGGTCTTACACGTACACACATATACTGCCATGGTCCAACCATGGTTTTATGTTCACAATTGCCATAACCTAGTTATGGTCTTTCCATTGAAATGCCATAGCCCAGCTATGGTCTTACATTCCACACTTTGCCATGGTCCAACTATGGTCTTATCCGTTAATTCATCACTGGTCATTGAACGATCGTACTCAATCCTGCGTTCTACTCAATTTGACCGTCCACTTTAATTTTCATATAGTTACATTATTCAAAATACTCAATTAAGCACATTTCACATTCAACTTAAGCACAAAAATATCATTTTTATCTTTTATCACTTTACAGGTATTATCATTTATTTCAAACGTTATCATTTATCGGGCTTTATCAGATACATAATCATTTGACATATATATTTATACAATCACATACACAATTCAATTCAAGCATAAAAACATGCATAGTTAAGTTATACGAACTTACTTGGCTAAATTACAGAAATACCAAGATTTAGGGGTATTTTGGTAATTTTTTATTTTCCCCGATTTTTCACTCGATCTTGATCTAAATTAATAATTTCATTCAATTTATTAATTTAAACACTAAAACAATTCATTTCCTTCAATTTGGTCATTTATGGCATTTTTTACAAAATTGCTCCTAAAGTTTTACTCTTATTCAATTTAGTCCATGAACCTAAAACATGCAAATTAGCCATTTTTAAAGTAAACCCATACTAGCTGGATATTCATATATTTTCCTCTTCCTCTCTGTTCCACATCCTCAATATATATATAATTCCATTATTAATTTATATGTTCATATCAAGCTGTCCACTTGAGTCATAGTCACTAAATTATTTATATCTTGAGCTACAGAATTCCAAATTAAGATCCGCTTGATGTTTTTGAAACTATACTCAAATATCTTTCTACCATAAAAACTCCAGAATTTATAATTTAGCCAATAAGTACAGTTCAAATTTATCCCTATTCTGCTGTTTGACAACTTCAACCTTTGTTTACTAAAAATTAATTATCTCTTAGTACGAGATTCATATGATGTTCCTGCTTGTTTCTCTTGAACATAGACTCATTGAAAATTTAAAAATATAAATTGAAACCCCAAATTATTTTTATACAATTTTTAATGATTTTCCAAAGTCAAAACAGGGGAACCCGAATTTATTCTGACCTTATCTCACTAAATTCATTATATCTCATAATTTACAACTCCATTGCTTACACCGTTTCTTCTATGAAAAACTAGACTCAATAAAATTTAATTTTTATATTTTATTCAACCTCTAATTAGATTTCCACAATTTTTAGTGATTTTTCAAAGTTAGACTATTCCTGCTGTCCAAAACTGTTTAGCACAAAATGTTGATTACTAAGTTTATAACACCTTTATTCCCTTTTTCTAAAATATTTCCCATCACTTTCTCTTTTTTCCCTTCACTAACATATCAAGAACATAAAGCCTTATATAAGAAAACTCTACTATAACATCATTTCCATGATTTTTCAATAATAAGAAACTTAAAAATATATTGAAATCTTGATGTTCTTACCTTGTCTTATTGATTTCAATATTTAACTTAATTTTTCTCTCTCCTCCAGCTTCTATTTCTTTAATCTAATTTGATATCTTGACTTCCCATGATCTTCTTGTTATATTTCTCTCTTGGTAACCATGGGAATTCTTTTAATTTCTAGGTGAAAATGGTGAATTTTGTGGAAGGACCAAATTGTAAAGAAAGCAAAACTTTCTTTCTTTCTCTCTTCTTCTCACGTTGATGCATGGGAAAGAAGATGATAATTCTTCATCTTTCCTTCCTTATATACTAAATAAATAATAAAATAATAAAATATCTCATTAAAATATTCATAAATAATATTTATCTAATTAAATAATTAGAAAATGTTACCAACATCATCGTTGCCTTCTAGATCTCTCTCTCCTTCTAATTGACCATTTTGCCCTTTATGATATTTTAAAATTCCATCCTTGAATCATCATTTAATTTGGTAAAATTGCAATTTAGTCTCTCATAAATTTTTTGTAACAGCCCGATTTAGGGCCTAGTCGGGATAGTGGTGTGAGGCCACGAACCCGAGGTGAAATTATGAGTTTTCTAGGTTTATGCAATGTTTGCATGCTAGTATGAAAGTTTTGTAAAGCAATTTTAATAAGTTGAGGTCAATTGGTCCAAAAAGGACTAAATTGCAAAAGTTTCCAAAATATGAGTTTCTAGAAGCTTTTTATATGAAATAGCTCAAGATTAATAATTGTGAGTCCTTAAGTATCAATTTTCCCAAAATTTAATTTTTGGACAAAATTGGCCTTAAGAGACTATTATGGAAATTTTTAAGAGGACGGTCATTTTGGTCATTTGGCCTCATTAGTGATTAAAATAGGATAAAGATGAGAAAAATTCACTCATCTTCTTCCTTGTTGCTGCCAAAAATTTGGAGACACCATAGCCAGGGTTCTTCATTTTTTTCAAGCTCATAATAAGTTCATCTTAGCCCTGCTTTTAAATATTCTTCGTATTTTTGAAGTTCCCATATTATGAATTAGCTAATTTTAGCTATAAAATGAGCTAAGATGCATGTTCAAAAATCTACCCTTGAATGACATGCTTGTTAAATGATGTTTTATGGAAGTTTAAGAGAGTTTGATGTTAGATAAACATCTTTTCCTTAATGAATTTCATGAAAAATGGTAGTAGGGACCATTTTGTAACAGTTATAAAATTGGTCATACCTACTAGAAATAGTGAGAATTGATGATTTTTATAGGAGAGAAAATGATTCAGTTGAGCATGAAGTTTAAGAAAGTTGCATGAAAATCATTTTACGAGAATTGGGGCAAAAGTGCAAATATTAGAAAGTATAGGGGCAAAATAGTAATTTTTCTAAAGTGTGATTTATGAGTCAATTTAGTCAATATGGTTATTAAATGATCTATTTATGATTATAGATCAAGAAAAATGAAGCCTGGATCGAAACCGAGGCAAGAACAAAGTCGAGGACTAAATTGCACATCTACATACATTTTGTATATTGAGGTAAGTTTGTATGATTTTTAAGCTTTATGATTATTATCATTAAATTGCTTAATATAATGTACAATAGTTGTATGAAATGATCATGTTATGTTCAAGCAAGTTATCATGTAAGTCCAAGGCAAGCTTGGCATTGATCAAGATATCATGTAAGTCCAAGGCAAGCTTGGCATTGATCAAGTTAGCAAGCAAGTTATCATGTAAGTCCAAGGCAAGCTTGGCATTGATCAAGTTAGCAAGCAAGTTATCATGTAAGTCCAAGGCAAGCTTGGCATTGATCAAGATATCATGTAAGTCCAAGGCAAGCTTGGCATTGATCAAGTTAGCAAGCAAGTTATCATGTAAGTCCAAGACAAGCTTGACATTGATCAAGATATCATGTAAGTCCAAGGCAAGCTTGGCATTGATCAAGTTAGCAAGCAAGTTATCATGAAAGTCCAAGGCAAGCTTGGCATTGATCAAGATATCATGTAAGTCCAAGGTAAGCTTGAGCGTTGATCAAGTTAGCAAGCAAGTAATCATGTAAGTCCAAGGACTCAAGCTTGGCATTGAGTATGTTATCAAGAGCAAGATTTCATATAAGCCCATGTCAAGACATGGCCTTGAAACCAAGATGAGATAACCCATGTAAGACCATGTCTAGGATATGGCTTTGGCATCATATTATGTGGGAAGAGATTTAGTATCCTCGGTTATTCACAAAAATTCATCGGGGAAATGAGCAAGATAAAAGAAGATAACAAGAAAGCTAAGAAAGTAAAAGTATCAAGATGAAGTTAGATGAAGTTGAGTATTATTCATGTTGTGAATGAGAAAGTAGATATCATGATTATTGTTATTATAGTATACTGATCAATATGATCAAGTGATACAGGTATCATGGTTACCTTACAAGTATGATAATAGTAAGTGTCATGAGACATGTAAGAATCTATATGAGTAAGTAAGCTCTTTAGCTAAAATTCATGATACCATTGTTTAAGTGAAATGGTTTATATTGAGCAATGATGATGCTAAGAGTTGTTACATGCAAACTTACTAAGCTATATGCTTACGTTATGATTCTTTCTTTCTATGTAGTCCCGCCAAGCTAACTCGTGGATCATTAAAGTCGGAGCTCGCAACACACTATCAACTCTTATTTTGGTATAGCCAAGTTACTTTACTAAGTATGGCATGTATATGAAACATTCATTTTGTGGACATGTTTTAAGAAGGGCCTTTGTAAAGGCTATCAAGTTTATTATTCTTTTGTATATGGCTAAGTGATTGGCCAAATTTGACTAAGCATGTATGTTTATTGAGATCAATGAAGCATGTAGTATTATTCAGAAAATTGAGTTGTTATTGCACCGTTGAATTGTGTATGGATATGATCTTCATTTTAGGGTGGCTAACGGCTTGATAAATAGCCTGTAAGTGCCCACACGGTTGGACACACGGGCGTGTGTCAAGACCATGTTAACCCTGCACCTTAGTATTATTAATCAGAATAGGCCATGGGCAAATCCCACGGCCGTGTGTGTGTGCCGTGTAAGACACACGGTTTGGACATGGGTGTGTTCCCAGACCGTGTTGATTTAGCCAGTATATCAAGGATTAGCACACGGTCTAAGCCCACGGGCGTGTCATGGCCGTGTGAAATTAGTCAATAGCCTCCCATGGTTGAAAGACACGGGTGTGTCTAAGCCGTATGGAAACAATCAGTAGCTCCCCATGGTTTGAGGGCATGGGCGTGCTTAAGGATACATGGGCGTGTTCCAAGTCACACGGACGTGTGAACCCTGCTTCAAAAAAAAAGATTTAATTGATTTAGTTTCGAAAGTTTTTAGACACAAGTTTAAGGCATCGTAAGCCCTTGTAACATATGTGTTGACTAAGAAAGCGAAGTTTTTAAGTCAGAACGAAGTTTTATAGCCTGTAAGTACATGTTTAAGAGAGCTCAAGCATGGTAATGTAACACCCTAAATTAGGGGTTATTTGTAATATAAAAAAAATGTGTGGGCTTCAAGAAATAAATAAATATAATTTTATTTGACATGTTTAAGGGCCTAAAAATAACCCGAGCAAGGCCTGACCCAGTGTTAAAAATTTATTTTTAAAGTGTGTACAAGGAAGGAGCTAGGTAAAGATAGGGCCTAAATAAAATTTAGGAGAAACTTGACACCAGATTGTAATTGGCGTGTTGGCTTGGTGAATTAAGGGCTTGCAAGGGAGGTCTTGGGTTCGAATCTTGGAAAGGGGAGAATTCATTTTGTTTTTATTTTTAGGCGTTGAATGAAGAGGGCCAAAGCAATAAAGGCCTTAAAGATAATTGGGGAAGGTTCGTAGCATGAAAGTCCAGTGAGTAAGAGTGGCCTGGGGGGCCACTTGAGGGAGAGAGGTCTCGGGTTTGAGGAACGAAGGGAACGTTTCTATTTTGGGTTTTTGCGTTAAAGGCGTAAGGGCGAGAGGTAGGCTTAAAATTAAATGGAAGGGCAATTTGACAAGAAAGTCGATTGGGAGAAGTGGCAAGGTATTGGAAGAGAGGGTCTTGAGGTCGCTGGTTCGAGTCTAAACAATGACATTTGGATTTTATTTTCCTCTTTCTTTGTTGACGTGAATTGGCTTCACATGGTACTTTGTTTCTTTCTTTTGAGTTTGACAAGCACATGGTCTCTTTTATTTTCATTATTTAATTGATAATTGTTAAAGGATAAGAGAATATATAGGAAATTGGTAAAGGATTAATCTAGTTTTGGTCTTTGCATTAATTTGGGGATGGTTGCTAACTTTGTATTTTATTTTATTATTATTTATTAAGGAAGGCAAATGTGGCTTTATTGTTTAATTGTTTTTGAAGAGGTGAAGGGATAATGAGGCTTTTTATTTGTGTTTTTATTTATTATTTGATTAATCAACAAGAGTTGGCAAGAGAAAAAGTAGGCATTTGTTAATTCAAATTCTTTTGGAATTATTTCAAATCAAGAGTTGGCCGAATTTTGAATTCCTTAGTGGAGTGGACGGCGAGGTAATTGGGGGGGGATAATGTTGAATTTCTTGAGCTTTTCTTCGGCTAGCTCTCACTTTGTGATATTTTTCCTTTCATTCTCTCTCAAACCAAAAATCCCATTGCCATTCACTTTTCCTATTCTTTTGATCTCTAGCCGAAATACCTACTCCTATTTTTCTCTCTTCTTCTGAAACCTTGGCCGAATCTACCATACTTTGATCTTCCATCTTTTAACTTTCCTTTCTCTTCTCAAATCATTAGCCGAAACTCTACCTCCTCCCCATTATTTTCCACTTTGGCCGAATATCAAGCAAAGGTAACCTTCTCTAAACTCGTCTCCAATCGGTTCATAAGGTGGGTAAGTAATCATGGCCGAATGCTATTTTCCTTCTCTTCGGTGTCTCTGTCGATTTTTACAAGGGGTAAGGGCCGATTTCAGTATTTGTAAGCAAAAGATGTTAACATTCTTGTGAAACCGATTGATTATAGGATTCCCGGGATTTGTGGAACAAGCGATCTAGGCCATTCTCTGACAGTCGACTTTGGTAAGTGGTGGTAAGGGCCTATTGTTAATGGATTATTCTTTTAAGTGATTAAAAGCTGAAGGCTATTGACACTGTCATTTGACTGATTTGGTAAAGCAGATCTGTGTATCGAGTGCCGTGATTAGTAGCCAAAAAGAGAAAAGGGACAAGTAGATCTAGGGTGGCCGACTTCTCTTTTCGGGATTTAGACTTCTCGTTGGCGACAGGTGTGTACATACACACTTATAACTATTAATAAACTGTGCGAAAGGCATGTTATATGTAAATCTGCTCTATGTAGATACGGATTTAGTACCTTAATGGTACAAGCGAAGATCCCGGTAAGTCTCTGTCAGTATGAGATTGTTAATAATGCTTTTGGGAAGCATGGCTTATTTGATACATGTAATAAATGTATGTTGACTTAAACTCTGTTTATAACTGCTTGATATGGGTTGATGAGAGGAGGGCGGTGACATTGTGTCGACGGACACGGTGTTTTGGTAACACTGCTGTGACTACGGTCACCGAGGTTTGGTACCTCGGAGGTTTGGCACCTCATAGCGTCTCGTCCCAGTGGCTTAGCACCACAAAGGTTGGCCCCACGACGATATTAAGGGATTGACGCCATGATTTGGTATCACACGATGGGTTGGCCCCATCAATCGATTTGTGTCTTGGGCACCGAGGTTTGGCACCTCCAAAGGATTTGGCATCACATCTGTGACTTTAAGTCACCAACCACCAGGGTTTGGTACCACACTGGGTAGAGAAAGGCGTTTGGATGGCTAGGTTGGGTGCATGACTTAATGCATGTTAATTTGTTATAATTGTGTATGATGTTGCATTTAACCGGGAAAAGGGTTACACACTGAGTCTTGGTGACTCACCTTTTCCTTTAACATTTTTCAGGTGACACGTAGATAGCGGATGAGGAGCCGGATGAACTCGAGGTGGCCATGCAGTGGAAATTGAATTTTACTTTGAAGTATTTTATTTTAGTTTTATTCTATTTGGGTTTTATTTAATTAAGTTGTAATAAGGCCTCCTAAGTCTATCTTTTCTTTTATATTTATTTTTATGATTGGACGAACTATTTAAATTACTTTACAACTATAAAATGATTCCACAAGTTCCTTGAAAATCAAACGAAAAATGTTTTATTGTGCCATCGGGTACATTAAAATCTGTAACAATTCTGACTTAATAAATCTTCATACAAATTCCATGGTTTTAAAATAAAACAAAAATCTTTTGCCTTAAATTTTAAATCGGCTAACAAGGGTTTTCAAAATGTTTTCTCTGTGACATACCGAATTTGGCCATAACGTTTGGGCGGGTTTGGGGTGTTACAAATTGGTATCAGAGCCAGGTTCAAAACTCGACTGTGGGGGCCCAAGGCCCAAAAATGTTTTGTTTTGGATAGTAGGCCTTATTATAATGTTTGAGAAATTATTTTGGCTTGAACAGCATGGCACCGAGTCTCCGGCACCTATCCGCCCAGGTAAGTAATTCTATCAATTTTTGTGAATTCTTTTGATGAGGGGTAGAAGGGTAAAATGGGAACGTAGACTATTAGAGTAGAAACTGTTGAACCCTAGGGCTAGCATACCTCAACTATGCATAAGACTTAATAATTCTTCAAACAAACCCTGTGAGTTGTCACTAAGCAAAAGATGTGGCAATCGTTATATGCATGTCTAGGATTGGATTCGGTGGGGGTCTGGTATTTAAGCAGTCCTCGTGACTCACCTCCTACTCACTTGAATCCTACCTAGTGCGTAATAACGGTTCATCCTAGCCGAGACGACATACTCACAGGCTAAACTCGATAATTAAAACCCGAAAGGGACTAGCCATTTTGTTTTGGAAATAATTAAAATTTTAGTTAAAAAAAAAACAAAATACCCCTCAGTTTGAAAATGACCAAAATACCCCTGGTTTGTAAAATACCCTCCGTATGAAAATTTTCAAATAGAAATTTTCAAAATATCCTCCTTTTGTAAAATCACTTAGAACCCAATTTTGGAAATTATTTTGAGAAAACACCACGATTACGTAAAATTACTAAATTACCCTTAGGGTAAAATTACAAAATTGCCCCAACCTACCAAATTACCGAATACCCTAACTTTCAAAATTTTGCAAACATCACTATTTTGGAAAGTGCAATCATCAAAAGAGCCTCAAAGATTTACAACTTTTGAAACATCCTTGATTTATCAAATGTTGCAAATTTACCCAGATTTGTGAAAAATTACCAAAATGCCCCTGAGTTTCAAAATTCACCGGAAGACCCCCGAATTTTAAAATTTTTTTCAAAATAACCAGGAAATTAAGAGTTTTAAAATAAATTTTGGCAAAATCATCCGAAAATTTTCATTTTCGAAAAAAATAACGAAAAATACCCCTGTAAGATAAATTACGAAAATGCCCCTAGGTAGTGGAAAAACGATCACAACGAAACTACAACGTCTCTGTGAATGAATGAAAGACTGTGTGCTTGTTTGATTACGAAAGAACCACTCCTAAAGCTCTTATCATAAAATTTCTTCGTGGATAATTAGTGAAACAAGTACTAATCCATAAAATTTCGTAATCAGATTAAAGCACAATAGTTAGAATGAGCTCTAGAGGACGAGGCCATCGTGGACGCGGTAGGGGTAGAATAACCGTGTCAGAACCCGTGAGGTCGGGTCAGGAATCGGAGAATGGGGTACCACCGCCACCACCGCCCCCAATTTTTAGAGCTGAGGAGCAGGATCAGACCGGAGGTGAGGCAGTGTCGCAAGCTGTGTTGCGAGTCCTCGAGTTGGTGGCTAGGGCTAGTGGAAATTTGGGAGCTCAAAATCGTTTCGGCGACTCGATCTAACGGAGCTGAGGTATTTCGGGGTGTGTCGAGAGTGGCACCCAGTGCAGCGGAATATTGGCTAGAATCAACGGAAAGGATTATGGACGATCTTGACCTGACTAATGAGGAGAAGTTAAAAGGAGCAGTGTCGCTTCTGAAGGATGAAGCGTATCAGTGGTGGCTCACGGTCCGAGATGGTGCCACGGCAGATGATCTTACATGGATTATTTCAAAGCTGCTTTTCAGAAGAAGTATGTGGGCACCAGCTACACTGATGCTCAGAGGAAAGCTTTTCTAGGGTTAGTACAAGGAAATAAGTCGATGTCGAATATGAGGCGAAATTTTAAAGTCGAGCCGCTATGCTCGGGAATTGTGTCAACGAGCACCTAACGTGTGTCCGCTTTGAGGACGGACTTAAGGATGATCTAAGGTTCTTGATTGCTCCACAACAAGAGCGTGAGTTTTCGATCCTAGTGGAAAAGGCTAAGGTAGCCAAAGGATCAAGGAGTCCGTAAGACGTAATCACAAAAGAATAAATGCGAGAGAGGCTTTGGATCGCTGGATCGGGCAATAATATAGAGAAGAGGGCTAGATTTGGGGAATCGAAAAGAGCCACAAAGCCTACTCGGTAGCCACCTCGATGTGCTAGATGCGGAAGTCCCACTCGGAGAATGTTTGGTCGGAAGTAGAGGTGCTTTGAATGTGGATCGTTGGATCACCGTAAGGGATTGTCCTCGGTTAGCTAAGAATCACCCGGAGGTCGAACCATGCTCGGGTTAGAAATGAAGGACCACCACAGAGAGGTCGAGGTGCAACTAGAGGTAATGGTAACGGGCGTGGCCGAGGTACTAAAGGTGCAGAGGCGAGGCAACCAAGGTTGGTTTATGCAGTTGGCCGTCGTGAGGAGGAAGATGTGCCAGTTATGACAACGGGTAAGTTTCTTATTTCTAAAATACCCTCAATTGTCTTGTTTATGGTTACGTTAGTTCGCTTTTATGTAGCTAGTAAAGTGTATAAGACTTGGATTATGGACGTAGGGAATGTTTCGGAAAGTATGATAGATCTTTAATATCGAGTGTGCAACAATGGCGTGGGGTGATGAGTTAAGGATACGATTGGACGATAGTAAGTAATTTTGAGGACGAAATTATTTTAAGGAGGGTAGAATTGTAACACCTAAATTAGGGGTTATTTGTAATATAAAAAAAATGTGTGGGCTTCAAGAAATAAATAAATATACTTTTATTTGACATGTTTAAGGGCCTAAAATAACTTGAGCAAGGCGACCAAAGGTTAAAAATTTATTTTTAAAGTGTGTACAAGGAAGGAGCTAGGTAAAGATAGGGCCTAAATAAAATTTAGGAGAAACTTGACACCGATTGTAATTGGCGTGTTGGCTTGGTGAATTAAGGGCTTGCAAGGGAGGTCTTGGGTTCGAATCTTGGAAAGGGAGAATTCATTTTGTTTTTATTTTGGGTGTCGAATGAAGGGGCCAAAGCAATGAAGGCCTTAAAGATAATTGGGAAGGTTCAGTAGCATGAAAGTCCGGTGAGTAAGAGTGGCTGGGCGCCACTTGAGGAGAGAGGTCTCGGGTTCGAGGAGCGAAGGAACGTTTCTATTTTGGGTTTTTCGTTAAAGGCGTAAGGGCGTAGAGTAGGCTTAAAATTAAATCGAAGGGCAATTTGACAAGAAAGTCAGATTGGGAGAAGTGGCAAGGGCGCTGGAAGAGAGGGGCTGCTTGGGGTCGCTGGTTCGAGTCCAAACAGCAGCATTTGGATTTTTATTTTTCCTCTTTGCTGTTGACGTGAATTGGCCTGCACATGGTACTTTGTTTCTTTCGGCTGGAGTTTGACAAGCACATGGTCTCTTTTATTTTCATTATTTAATTGATAATTGTTAAAGGATAAGAGAATATATAGGAAATTGGTAAAGGATTAATCTAGTTTTTGGTCTTTGCATTCGGCTGGGATGGTTGCTAACTTTGTATTTTATTTTATTATTATTTATTAAGGAAGGCAAAGGTGGCTTTATTGTTTAATTATTTTGAAGAGGTGAAGGGATAATGAGGCTTTTTATTTGTGTTTTTATTTATTATTTGATTAATCAACAAGAGTTGGCAAGAGAAAAGTAGGCATTTGTTAATTCAAATTCTTTTGGAATTATTTCAAATCAAGAGTTGGTGAATTTTGAATTCCTTAGTGGAGTGGACGGCGAGGTAATTGGGGGATAATGCGAATTTCCGAGCTTTTCTTCTACTAGCTCTCACTTTGTGATATTTTTCCTTTCATTCTCTCTCAAACCAAAAATCCCATTGCCATTCACTTTTCCTATTCTTTTGATCTCTAGCAAAATACCTACTCCTATTTTTCTCTCTTCTTAAAACCTTGGCGAATCTACCATACTTTGATCTTCCATCTTTTAACTTTCCTTTCTCTTCTCAAATCATTAGTCAAACTCTACCTCCTCCCATTATTTTCCACTTTGGCCAAATATCAAGCAAAGGTAACCTTCTAAACTCGTCTCCAATCGGTTCATAAGGTGGGTAAGTAATCATGGTGAATGCTATTTTCCTTCTCTTGGTGTCTTTGTCGATTTTTACAAGGGGTAAGGGCGATTTTAGTATTTGTAAGCAAAAGATGTTAACACTCTTGTGAAACCGATTGATTATAGGATTCCTAGATTTGTGGAACAAGCGATCTAGGCCATTCTCTGACGATCGACTTTGGTAAGTGGTGGTAAGGGCCTATTTTAATGGATTATTCTTTTAAGTGATTAAAAGTCAAGGCTATTGACATTGTCATTTGACCGATTTGGTAAAGCGATCTATGTATCGAGTCCGTGATTAGTAGCCAAAAGAAAAGGGACAAGTAGATCTAGGGTGGCCGACTTCTCTTTTGGATTTAGACTTCTCGTTGGCTGCGGTGTGTACATACATACTTATAACCATTAATAAACTATTCGAAAGGCATGTTATATGTAAATCGCTCTATGTAGATACTGGATTTAGTACCTTAATGGTACAAGCGAAGATCCCGTAAGTCTATGTCGATGAGATTGTTAATAATGCTTTTGGGAAGCATGGCTTATTTGATACATGTAATAAATGTATGTTGACTTAAACTCGCTTATAAGCGCTGATATGGGTTGATGAGAGGAGGGGGCAGTGACATTGTGTCGACGGACACCAGTGTTTTGGTAACACACTGTGACTACGGTCACCAGAGGTTTGGTACCTCCAGAGGTTTGGCACCTCATAGCGTCTCGTCCCAGTGGCTTAGCACCACAGTGGGTTGGCCCCACAGATGATATTAAGGGATTGACGCCAGTGATTTGGTATCACACGATGGGTTGGCCCCATCAATCGATTTGTGTCTTCGGGCACCAGAGGTTTGGCACCTCCAGTGATTTGGCATCACATCTGTGACTTTAAGTCACCAGTGGTTTGGCACCACCAGTGGTTTGGTACCACACGGGGTAGAGAAAGGCGTTTGGATGGCTAGGTTGGGTGCATGACTTAATGCATGTTAATTTGTTATAATTGTGTATGATGTTGCATTTAACAGGGAAAAGGGTTACACTGCGAGTCTTGGTGACTCACCTTTTCCTTCAACATTTTTCAGGTGACACGTAGATAGCGGATGAGGAGCCGGATGAACTCGAGGTGGCCATGCAGTGGAAATTGAATTTTACTTTGAAGTATTTTATTTTAGTTTTATTCTATTTGGGTTTTATTTAATTAAGTTGTAATAAGGCCTCCTAAGTCTATCTTTTCTTTTATATTTATTTTTATGATTGGACGAACTATTTAAATTACTTTACAACTATAAAATGATTCCACAAGTTCCTTGAAAATCAAACGAAAAATGTTTTATTGTGCCATTGGGTACATTAAAATCTGTAACAATTCTGACTTAATAAATCTTCATACAAATTCCATGGTTTTAAAATAAAACAAAAATCTTTTGCCTTAAATTTTAAATCGGCTAACAAGGGTTTTCAAAATGTTTTCTCTGCGACATACGAATTTGGCCATAACGTTTGGGCGGGTTTGGGGTGTTACAAATTGGTATCGAGCCGAGTTCAAAACTTCATTGTGGGGCCCAAGGCCCAAAAATATTTTGTTTTGGATAGTAGGCCTTATTATAATGTTTGAGAAATTATTTTGGCTTGAACAGCATGGCACCGAATCTCCGGCACCTATCCGCCCAGGTAAGTAATTCTATCAATTTTTGTGAATTCTTTTGATGAGGGGTAGAAGGGTAAAATGGGAACGTAGACTATTAGAGTAGAAACTGTTGAACCCTAGGGCTAGCATACCTCAACTATGCATAAGACTTAATAATTCTTCAAACAAACCCTGTGAGTTGTCACTAAGCAAAAGATGTGGCAATCGTTATATGCATGTCTAGGATTGGATTCGGTGGGGTGCGGTATTTAAGCGATCCTCGTGACTCATCTCCTACTCACTTGAATCCTACCTGGTGCGTAGTAACGGTTCATCCTAGCCGAGACGACATACTCACAGGCTAAACTCGATAATTAAAACCTGAAAGGGACTACCCGTTTTGTTTGGGAAATAATTAAAATTTTAGTTTAAAAAAAAAACAAAATACCCCTCAGTTTGAAAATGACCAAAATACCCCTAGTTTGTAAAATACCCTCCGTATGAAAATTTT
This sequence comes from Gossypium rotundifolium, assembly GCA_025506655.1. NCBI lineage: Eukaryota > Viridiplantae > Streptophyta > Magnoliopsida > Malvales > Malvaceae > Gossypium > Gossypium rotundifolium. Next base: position 66,934,647 of record CP106731.1, on the reverse strand, counting down.
CAAATAGAAATTTTCAAAATATCCTCCTTTTTGTGAAATCACTTAGAACCCAATTGAAGAAAACAATAAAGCTAGTGTGAACAAAGGGCAAAATTGAAAAAAATTAATAGTGAAAAATGGACTAATTGAATCTCTAGATATTTTTCATTTTTCTTCACTTTTCTTCAGAAAAAATTGCCATAGGAGGTCTCCAAGAAGCTGGTTTTCCATATTTTTACTTCATGTGAGTTAATTTTTGCTCTTTTCTTGAAATTTTTGTGTTTTTAAGACTTTTGCAATTAGGTCCAACTATCTAATTCACTAGTTTTTTATTTTATGGGTGAATTTGACGTTATCATTGATGAGTGCAGGATTTTTATGATGAATTAACATGGATTTGAAGCTTTAATTTTGTTATTTGATGATTTTATTTAGTGATTTTGATAGAAATTGATTTTAGGACCTAATTGTGAAAAGTTAAGAATTAGGGTTGGTGTTGAAATTCTGAATATTATAGGTTGTATAGTAGCCTAAAATAATTAGATGAAGTGTTAATTGAGAAAAATTAGCTCAATTGATAGGATAATTGATAAGGGACTAAATTGTAAAAGATTTGTAAAATTTGGGGTAAATCTAATGAAGGGTATAAATTGTAAAGTGAATTAGAATTAAATTAGATTCTAATGAATAATTAATTTTATATTATAGATCAATAAACCAAAAATAAATGGGGAAAAGAGAAATTAACAAACTAGTCCCTAAATTTCTACAAATTCTACAAATAGGCCTAGGGAAGTTCGTGTGGTTGAACTTTGATAATTATATTATATTGATGGATGGTATTATATATTTATTTATACTATTTGTTAAAAACATGAAATATTATTATATAATGAAATTAAAGTGAATATTCGGATTTAATGGGACGCGGGATTTGAGTACCATCGTTTGTGACAAAGGATGAATTGACGGATAAGACCATTGTAACACCCCAAACCCGACCCATGCGTTACAACCATATTTGGTATGTCACACAAAGAAAATGTTTAAAGAACTTGAGTTTGTACTAAAGTTGGTGTTATTTAGTTATAGTTTAAAAAAAATAATTTTGAATATAGTTATTCGATAAAGTACTACTAATTTCAAGAGGTTGATTGGTAAATTGAAAATCGAACTAGCAAACCTTAAAACCGTGACTTTTGAAAATGACGTTGAAAATTTTGAAAGAAAATCCAAGTTAAATTATTTGTCCATATTTATTATAAAATCCATTTGTTAATCAATTTTGGAAAACCGTTATTAATGATTTTAGAAAATCCCCATTTAAAACAATTCAAGAAAGATATTAAGTACGTCTAAATGTAAAGCAAAATAAAACATATTCCAGAGGCCTTATTATAACTTTAAAACCCAAAATAGTAAAAGTAACGAATTAAAACGGTAAAGAAATTTACTAATGTTCGAAAACATTATTTCCAAAGTATGGCCTCCACCGAGTCATCCATGGCCCAAGTCCACATCACTGAGTATTACTTGCAAGGATTAAGAAGGAGGGGGTGAGTTACTAGAACTCAATGCGTAATCCCCTTACGGCCATCCTCTGGGTCTAAACCCGTAAAGCAATATCTTGGGCCTGAGCCCATATTATAACACCCCTATCCCGTGTCCGTCGCCAAATTAGGGTTAGGAGCGTTACCAGATAATTCAGAAAGCATTTGCAGAAATTTCATACAATCAGTCATCATTCTCAAACATAATGTCCTATAAATGAGTCTTTGAGACCAATAACATGCTTAAAAACCAGGTCAGAACTAAACCGAAACACATACGAGATTTCATGAAAATTTAAAACTTTTCTAAACTACAGGGGAGACACGCCCGTGGAAGGAAACCGTGTGCCCTCCACGGATGATAGACACCCTATGTGTCTTCCTTGTGGTGATATACTGACTTATCCTCCACGGCCTCTAAGCACACCCGTGCACTCTTATGCCACATACTGACTTCCTCACCACAGCCACTAAGCACGCCCATGTGCCATGGCCATGTGTTCTTAGCTAGCTACTGACTTGTACACCACGGTTGGCTGACACCCCCGTGTCGAGGCCATGTACTACTAAAATACATCCTGCTATACACCCACGGTCATTAGGCACGCCCGTGTGCCATAGCCATGTGACATTATAGGCCATTTATAAAGCCAAAGTGCCACCCAAAAGGGTCAAACCTACAAACCAAAATATATCATCTCATTTCATTCACATATAACCATCAAAATATACCAATTTGCATGACCAAATCTAAATTATGCCCAAGCACCATTCATTTAAATAATTTGTAACATCTAGAAAAGGGCCTATGCATTTTCGATTTAATTGTATGAAATAACATGTCTTATGTGTTATGAATGTATTATGAACATTTTTGGAAACTTGGAAATGTAAGAAATGATTTAGAAATGTTAAGTTTCAAAAAGAGGAAAGTGAACATTTTGGAACTTGGAAATCTTAAGTTAAAAGAGGAAAGTGAACATTTTGGAAACTTAAGTTAAAAGAGGAAAGTGAGCATTCTGGAAACCTGGAAAATGTATGGAAATGTTAAGTTTAAAAAGAGGAAACTAAGGCAAGGTGGCCTTAAGAAAATTAATAGGAGGAATTTGACACACAAACAGGCTTGTCAAAGTATAATTTTTGCTTCTAGAAGCAAAAGAGGTGGACGGCACACGGGAACCTAAGTGAAGAGTTTAATTCTCTTTAAAATTTGGCTAAATAGGTGGATAAATGATGGATAATTATTGTTATTATTATTAGGAGATAAGAGATAATTGAGGGATTAAGTCTATTATTGATTAAAGTGATAATTAAAAGATAAAAATTTATCACATAGGAAGAGTTGGCCGATTGGGGGAGACTAAGGCTAGTATTTTTGGCAAATAGGAGAAAACAAGGCCATTCTTCACACTTTTCTTCCCTCCTATTCTCTGCCAAATTCCCTAAGCAACATTCTCTCTTTTGTTTTTATTTTTTTTGTCAATCCGAAATCTACTTCTTCTTTATCCACTATTGTTAATTCTTTAATCCTCAAGAATCAAAAGTGTTGACACACTTCTAGGCCATAGTCGACTAGTCTTCAAGACCCCATAGTCGAATCTTTGAGGACACCAAACAAAGGGGTCATCAATTCTTCAATAGAGGTAAAAAAACAAGTTGGATTTCTATTCTTTTCTTTAAGAACTTGTCAAAATTAAAGACTAATCCTTACTATTATTCTTTGACCAAAATCTTAAGGAGAGATTCGGATTTTGGCCTATCGTCGATTTCTAAGAGGAAGATTTTGGGATTTAAGATTTGGAAGGTAAGTACATTCAGCCAAGGGTCTATTTCAGATTTAGACTTGTTTCTTATCTATTCAAACCGAAAACTAATAAGTTAATAGATCTAAGGAGCAGCCGATTACAAGGAAGGAGAAGTTCTTTTCCCGAAGGTACACCATAGGCCGCGTATTCCCTAGTTATTAGGTGAGTTTTAGGATTTAAGATTTTCAAGGTAAGTAACTATGAATATTCGCCAAGGCCTTATTTTAGTACAGATCTATTCCTTATTATCTTAAAAGTCGAAAACTAACCTATGTAAAGATTTAGGATTTGGTAGAATACAAGGAGAAGAAAAGCAAAGTTTTGGGATTTGAGTGATAAGCAAATCGGCATTAAGGTAAGTTTTAGTACACAAATCCTACTAGGATTTGGTTTTGTGGCCGAATGAGTTTCTCATTAAACCTTTAAATGGGTGAATGTAGGGAGTTAAAGATCTAAGGCGAGATCAATTTCGGGATTTCAAGTGAAATTGTTAAGCGAATCAGGTGTGTACCCTACACTACTTTTAATAAGATTCATGGCTATAATAAATATATGCATGTTTATAAGAATGTGAATATGGCTAAGGTACCATGTTATGGTACAAAGTACTTAGGTACGTTTCCTACTCCTACTAGGACTACGAAATATGTTATATTTAACATGTGAAAAGTGACATGAATGTGAATTTAAGTATGATATGCATGATATGAATAATATGGGGCATTCGGGTTATATGAGAAAGGAGAAGTGAATGTGGTGACTTTGGTCTCACTATCTGAATGTGGTGACTTCGGTCACATTATCTGAATGTGGTAACTTCGGTTACATTATCTGAATGTGGTGTCTCATGACACAATTATTTAATCTGGTGGCTATGCCACGAATTTTATATGGGCGATGAGCACGTCAACTGCAGCGACTGCCTTCGATGGTGTGTAGCGGATGGAGGGTTGACTTAGTAGTCCCCACGGTGTGCAGGTTGGTACGGGGATGTGTAGCAGATGGTATCTAGGTGTGGGTTCGGGATTGCATCATTATTATTATGTGAACATGATATGTATGGTATGCCTAAATCTGTTAAATTTTAGTGTTGGTTACACATTGAGTCTGTTGACTCACCTCGTTGTGGGAACATGTTTCAGGTGATGAACAGTGATGGACCGGGACGGCAAAACTTATGGTGGCCATGCTCAGCTTAAAGTTTTATTTAATTTGGACATTTTATTTTATTTAAGTACTCTACAATTATATTTTGGGTTTGTTTTATGTAATAAGGCCATGGTGATGATTTTATTGTTCTTTTAATTACTATGTTACTTAATTTATGTTATTTAAAGATTAAGTCAATTTAATTTAAACTAAATTTTAAATATTTTGTCACCGAAATTAATGGGTTTTCAATATAAAAAAAATAAACTTGTTTTCAACTCGAGCCCAACCCATAAACAAACTATCTTCAAAACACACAGTTTTCAAAGTAACAAAGAGTTCTAAACCGGTTTACATCAAGAAACATACCAGATCCGGTCCAGGCTCGTGGGCCGAGTGTAGGGTGTTTTAGTTTAGTATCAGAGCCCAATTTTAAACTCTCGGCCTGTGGTCTAAGGCCCAAAATGTTTTCAAATCGAGCCCAAATGAGTTTTATGGAAGTATTTACGAAAATAGGCGGGTTTGATGGCATGGCGCCTAAGTCTCAAACCCATGATCCACCGTGTAAGTACCACTTAACCATCGTGTGATTATGTGATTTATAGAAGGGTAGAAAAGGAATGGAACGTAGAATAGAATGATAGGTACTTGAACACTAGGACTAGTCTACCCCAACTACTACATAAGACTTAAAGGCCTAACTAAACAAACCTATGGCTAAGTGAATCGAGTTAGGGTGTGGTAACCCCATGCGCATGTCTAGGATTGGATTCGAAAGAGCACGGTATTTAGCGATCCTAGTGACTCACCTCCTCTTGCAGAATCCTACAGTGCGTAGCTTCGGTTCACCCTAACCTAGAGGACTTAGTGGGTGTGGCAACCTCACAAGCATGCCTAGGAATGGTTTCGATGGGAGCTTGGTACTTAAGCAGTCCGTGTGACTCACCTCCTCTCCACTCGAATCCTACCTAGTGCGTAGCTTTGGTTCACCCTGACCAAGAAGACTCGGTCATAGGCTAAACCCAATAACTAAAACCCGAAAGGGAACTAGCCATGTTTTTTTAAGAACCTTAATTTTAAAACTCTTAAAATCATTTTTCTTTAATTTGTGAAAATTATTTTTCCTACACAATTTTCCAAAAATTTTGATTTATAAAATTACAAAAATACCCCTAGTGGTAAAATTACAAAAATGCCCTTGATTTATAAAAATGTCTAAAATACCCACAGTTTTAATCAACATTATCATTATTTTATAACAAGTCCAAAAAAAAAACCCTTATTTGCAAATTATCAAAAATACCTTGATTTTCCAAATTGCCCCTAACCTACCAAAATTTCCAAAATGACCCTGATTCCCAAAATCTTTCGCAACTTCATCGTTTTGGAAAATAAATTTCTCAAAAAGAACCCTCAAAGTTTTGCAAATTTTGAAATATCCCTGAATTATTAAACTTTACAAATCTACCCTGGTTTATTACCAAAATACCCCCAAAATTCAAATTACCGAAATACCCCTGGAATTTCCAAATTTATCGAAAAGCCTTGGGATTTTAAAATTTCCAAAATACTTTTTGACAAAATCACCAAGGAACCTTATTTGAAAAATTACAAAAATACCCCTATAGGGCAAATTACGAAAATACCCCTGGGTAGTGGAAAAACAACAACAATGAAAACTACAACATTTCTCTGAATGAACGGAAGTTCATAATTGATTGATGAATGTATAAATGTGAAGACTGTGTGCATGTATGAATACAAAAGATCCACTCCTAAAATTCTTTTTATAAAACTTCTTCGGTTAATCGGTGGAATAAAGGCTAATTTATAAAAACTTTCTTAATCAGTTAAAGCGCGTCGTTAGATATGAGTTCTAGAGGACGCTTGATGCGTCATGGATGCTGTAGAGGAAGAATGGTCGTGTCGAACCCGTTAGGTCGGGTCAAGGGTCTGACAATGAGTTACCACCGCCACCACCACCCCCAGCTGTCGGTGTTGAGCAGCAAGCTCAGACGGGGGATGATGATGTATCGCAGGCTATGCTGTGAGTTCTTGAAATGGTGGCTGGCGCGGGTGGAAATACGAGAGCTCAAAAATTTGTACCCGAGCGACTCCGAGCCAACGGAGCTGAGGTGTTCCATGGAGTATCTGGTGTGGCACCCAGTACAGCTGAATACTGGTTGGAAGCAACCGAGCGCATTATGGATGAGCTCGATCTGACCCCGGAGGAGAAGTTGAAAGGAATGGTGGCACTACTACGCGATGAAGCGTATCAATGGTGGTTAACAGTGAGGGATGGTGCCGCTGCTGAGGATCTGACCTGGGAGTATGCTAAGGAGGCATATCAGAAAAAGTATGTCGGCACACGATATATTGATGAGCAGAGGAAAGCTTTTTTGGGGCTGGTTCAAGGGAACAAGTCGGTAGCAGCGTATGAAGCTGAATTTCTGAGGTTAAGCCAATATGCTCGAGGAGTAGTGGCTACGGAGCATGAGCGGTGTGTGCGGTTCGAAGACTGTTTAAGGGATGACCTAAGGTTACTGATAGCTCCACATCAGGAGCGGGAGTTTTCGCGTTAGTAGAAAAGGCTAAGGTAGCCGAGGGAATCAAGGACTTGGTTAAGCAGAGCTTTGATAGGAATAGACCCAAGAGGGGTTATGGGTCGTCAGGATAGTTGGGAAATGTGCAGAAAAGGCCCAGAACTAATGGGTCGAAGGGTCAGCAAGCTGGTACAGGATGGCAGTATCGTCCTTATGATCATTGTGGAAAGAAGCACTTAGGGGAGTGCTAGAAAAAGACGGGAGAATGTTTTAGGTGTGGGTCCAAGAACCATATGCTCAAAGATTATCCTAAGAAACCAGATGAAAGTTGATCAGCAGCTCGGAATGTTAATCAGGCTGGTAGAGGAGGACAGCAGCCTCAACGAGGTCGTGGTTCGAATAACAAAGGTAATGGTGCTGACAGAGGACGTGGAACACAAGGCAGAGGAGCTGCTAATACTGAGGCAAGACAGTCGGGTTTGGTTTATGCGGTTCGCCAAAGGGAGGATGGAGATGCACCGGACGTTATAACCGGTACGTTCTTTATTTATGGCAAGCCTTATTATGCCTTAATTAATGTGGGCTCGACCCATTCTTATGTTGCCTGTAGTGTAGTTGAAACACTAGGCCTAGACTCTGAACTTTCTGATAGGGAGATGACGCTAGTAAGCCTATTAGGCCAAACTATAGTGGTGAATAAGATCTTTCGGAATGTATCCCTAAAAATTCAGGGAGTGAGCTTTCGGGCTGACTTAATGGAGTTACCCTTCAGAGAATTTGACCTCATACTTGGTATGGATTGGTTAGTAGAACACCGAGCCGTGTTGGATTGTGCAGCTAAACGAATGGAATTAAGGACCCCGGAGGATGAGTTGGTCATTATGATAGGAGAAAGAAGAAATTACTTGTCTAATGTAGTTTCGGCGCTTAAGGCTGAAAAGATGGTTCGTAAAGGGTGTGAGGCATTTTTAGCCTTCGTAAGTGCTTTGGATGGAAAGGAGGAAGGTGTTAATAGAGTTAGAACGGTAAGGGACTTTGAGGATGTGTTCCCAGAGGAATTACCAAGAATACCCCCAGATAGGGAGGTGGAATTTGGAATAGACTTACTACCGGGAACAGCTCCTGTGTCAATCGCTCCATACCAAATGGCGCCAAAAGAGTTGGTTGAGCTCAAGGCTCAAATCTAGGAATTACTTGACCGTGGGTTTATTCGGCCCAGTGTGTCTCGTGGGGAGCTTTGATTTTGTTTGTAAAGAAGAAGGATGGGACTATGCGTATGTGCATAGACTATCGTCAATTGAATAAGATGACCATCAAGAACAAGTATCCTTTGCCAAGGATTGATGACTTGTTCGATCAGCTTAAGGGGGCGGCGATGTTCTCGAAGATCGACTTAAGGTCGGGGATATCACCAGGTTGAAAGTGAAGGAGGTAGATATCCATAAGACAGCCTTTAGGACAAGATACGGCCACTATGAGTTTGTGGTAATACCGTTCGGGTTGACAAATGCCCCAGCCGCATTCATGGATATGATGAATCGAGTTTTCCAACCTTACTTGGATAGGTTCATCGTCGTGTTCATCGATGATATTTTGGTGTATTTCGAGTCTGAAGAGGAGCATGATGAGCATCTCCAAGTTGTGCTGCAAGTGTGAATTTTGGCTCAAGGAGGTGGCGTTCTTAGGGCATGTGGTATCCGCAGAGGGAATAAGAGTAGATCCTAGGAAGATCAAAGTGGTGTTGGATTGGAAACCACCTAGGTCCGTGGCTGAGATCCGAAGTTTTTTAGGTTTGGCAGGCTATTACAGAAGGTTTGTGGAAGGCTTCTCGTCTATAGACGCGCCTTTGACCAAGTTGTTGAGGAAGGAAGTACCCTTTGTATGGTCGGATAAACAGTAGGAGAGCTTTGAGAAGCTTAAGAAGGTCTTAACGAAGCTCGAAGATTGATTCACCGAGGCGGAAAGGAATTCACAGTGTATTGTGACGCTTCCCATATAGGTTTGGAATATGTATTGATGCAAGACGGAAAGGTAGTCGCATATGCATCTCGACAGTTAAGGCCGCATAAGGTTAACTACCCAACCCATGACTTGGAATTGGCAGCAGTGGTTTTCGCCCTTAAGGTGTGGAGGCACTATCTCTATGGAGAAATGTCAGCGATCTACACAGACCACAAGAGCCTTAAGTATCTGTTGACTCAGAAGGAGTTGAACTTGAGGCAGCGAAGGTGGGTGGAGTTATTGAAGGATTATGATTGCTCGATAGAGTACCACCCGGGCAAGGCGAATGTGGTAGCTGATGCCCTAAGTTGGAAGTGTCGAACTCCTACTTGTTGGACTGAGTTAGGAGAATGTCAAGTTTTGGGACTAGGGTTGGTGGCAGAAACTGAAGAGAAGGTTGAGATAATCTGAGCACGGTTAAAGGAAGCCTCTGATAGGCAGAAGTCTTACTGCGACCTCAAGCGGAAGGAAATAGAGTTTGAAGTGGGAGACCAAGTGTTTCGAAAGTCTTGCCTTGGAAGAAGGTGATGAGGTTTGGTCGGAAAGGAAGTTAAGCCCAAGGTTTATAGGGCCTATCGGTACTAAAGCGAGTTGGGCGATGGCATATCACTAGAGTTGCCACCGAATTGCGAGAGATGCACGACGTATTCCATGTATCCATGCTACGTCGATATCGATCTGATCCATCTCACGTGGTACCAGTTGAAGAAGTGGAGCTAAGGCCAGATCTATCCTACGAGGAAGAGCCAATTCAGATATTGGAACATGATGTGAAAGTGCTACGAAGGAAGTCAGTTCCACTAGTCAAGGTGTTATGGCGCAATCATGGATCGGAGGAAGCTTCGTGGGAACCAGAGGAGGCAATGCGACAGTAATACCCTCAATTATTTTAGCTAGGAAATTTCGAGGACGAAATTATTTTAAAGGGGTAGAACTGTAACATCCTGAAAAGGGCCTATGCATTTTCGGTTTAATTGTACGAAATGACATGTCTTATGTGTTATGAATGTATTATGAACATTTTTGGAAACTTGGAAATGTAAGAAATGATTTAGAAATGTTAAGTTTCAAAAAGAGGAAAGTGAACATTTTGGAAACTTGGAAATGTTAAGTTAAAAGAGGAAAGTGAACATTTTGGAAACTTAAGTTAAAAGAGGAAAGTGAACATTTTGGAAACCTGGAAAATGCATGGAAATGTTAAGTTTAAAAAGAGGAAACTAAGGCAAGGTGGCCTTAAGAAAATTAATAGGAGGAATTTGACACACAAACAGGCTTGTCAAAGTGGCTTGAAGGCACCACTTAAAAGCCCAGCAAGTGACGCCACAAGCTTGTGTATTTGGGCCAGGGATCGAGTCACTTGGGAAGCAAATAAAAGAAATTTTATTTTTGCTTCTAGAAGCAAAAGAGGTGGACGGCACAAGGGAACCTAAGTGAAGAGTTTAATTCTCTTTAAAATTCGGCTAAATAGGTGGATAAATGATGGATAATTATTGTTATTATTATTAGGAGATAAGAGATAATTGAGGGATTAAGTCTATTATTGATCAAAGTGATAATTAAATGATAAAAATTTATCACATAGGAAGAGTTGGCCGATTGGGGGAGACTAAGGCTAGTATTTTCGGCAAATAGGAGAAAACAAGGCCATTCTTCACACTTTTCTTCCCTCCTATTCTCTGCCGAATTCCCTAAGCAACATTCTCTTTTCTCTTTTTATTTTTTTTGTCAATCCAAAATCTACTTCTTCTTTATCCACCATTGTTAATTCTTTAAGCCTCAAGAATCAAAAGTGTTGACACACCTCTAGGCCATAGTCGACTAGTCTTCAAGACCCCATAGCCAAATCTTTGAGGACACCAAACAAAGGGGTCAGTCAATTCTTCAATAGAGGTAAAAAAAAACAAGTTGGATTTCTATTCTTTCCTTTAAGGACTTGTCGAAAATTAAAGACTAATCCTTACTATTATTCTTTGACTGAAATCTTAAGGAGAGATTCAGGATTTTGGCCTATCATCGATTTCTAGGAGGAAGATTTTTGGGATTTAAGATTTGGAAGGTAAGTACATTCGGCCAAGGGTCTATTTCAGTATTTAGACTTGTTTCTTATCTATTCAGAAAACTAATAAGTTAATAGATCTAAGGAGCAGTCGATTACAAGGAAGGAGAAGTTCTTTTCCCGAAGGTACACCATAGGTCGCGTATTCCCTAGTTATTTGGTGAGTTTCGGGATTTAAGATTTTCAAGGTAAGTAACTATGAATATTCGCCAAGGCCTTATTTTAGTACACGATCTATTCCTTATTATCTTAAAAGCCAAAACTTACCTATGTAAAGATTTAGGATTTGGCGAATACAAGGAGAAGAAAAGCAAAGTTTTGGGATTTGAGTGATAAGCAAATCGGCATTAAGGTAAGTTTTAGTATACAAATCCTACTAGGATTTGGTTTTGTGGCCAAATGAGTTTCTCATTAAACCTTTAAATGGGCCGAATGTAGGGAGTTAAAGATCTAAGGTAGTAGATCAAATTTCGGGATTTCAAGTGAAATTGTTAAGCGAATCAGGTGTGTACCCTACACTACTTTTAATAAGATTCATGTCTATAATAAATATATGCATGTTTATAAGAATGTGAATATGGATAAGGTACCATGTTATGGTACAAAATACTCAGGTACGTTTCCTACTCTTACTAGGACTACGAAATATGTTATATTTAACATGTGAAAAGTGACATGAATGTGAATTTAAGTATGATATGCATGATATGAATAATATGGGGCATTCGGGTTATATGAGAAAAGGGAAGTGAATGTGGTGACTTCGGTCTCACTATTTGAATGTGGTGACTTCGGTCATATTATCTGAATGTGGTAACTTCGGTTACATTATCTGAATGTGGTGTCTCATGACACAATTATTTAATCTAGTGGCTATGCCATGAATTTTATATGGGCGATGAGCACGTCATTGCAAAGAATCGCCTTCGATGGTGTGTAGCGGATGGAGGGTTGACTTAGTAGTCCCCATGGTGTGCAGGTTGATACGGGGATGTGTAGCGGATGGTATCTAGGTGTGGGTTCAGGATTGCATCATTATTATTATGTGAACATGATATGTATGGTATGCCTAAATCTGTTAAATTTTAGTGTTGGTTACACATTGAGTCTGTTGACTCACCCCGTTGTGGGAACATGTTTCAGGTGATGAACAGTGATGGACCGGGATGGCAGAACTTGTGGTGGCCATGCTCAGCTTAAAGTTTTATTTAATTTGGACATTTTATTTTATTTAAGTACTCTAAAATTATATTTTGGGTTTGTTTTATGTAATAAGGCCATGGTGATGATTTTATTGTTGTTTTAATTACTATGTTACGAATTTATGTTATTTAAAGATTAAGTCAATTTAATTTAAACTAAACTTTAAATATTTTGTCACCTGAAATAAATGGGTTTTCAATATAAAAAAAAAAAACTTGTTTTCAACTCGAGCCCAACCCACAAACAAACTATCTTCAAAACACACAGTTTTCAAAGTAACAAAAGAGTTCTGAACTGTTTACATCAAGGAACATGCCAGATCCGGTCTAGGCTCGTGGGCCAGGTGTGGGGTGTTTCATAATTACCATCTCACATCCTAATCATATAGCAACCAATCATACCAAAACAACTTCACATAACACATTCTTTTAAACATGATACCAAAACATAACTAGCCAAATCACATGGCTAAGTTCACTTTACAACTCATAACAAGAACTAGCCTATACATGCCATATCTAGCCATACACATATTTAAAGTGTATCAAAATGGTTTTTTTTAGTAGTGTGATGACGATCCCTGACAGTCCCGAGCCTTCAGTAGCTTTTGACGGCCTATAAAACAGAGAAAACACATACAGATTAAACTTTCCAAAAAAATAGTAAGTCATATACAAATAAACTTGGCATAGAAGGCACTTATGCAAATAAATACATTAGTACATATCAATCATTTAACATAATATCGCATATATGCTTTGTTTCATACACTATTAACCACATTAGCTATCTTTGCAAATTCAAGAATCATATAATTACATAATTCATATAATCAAAACTTTACATATCATATCATCAATTCCGTATCCATAGTGTTATAGTAAAATTACTTAGATGCTTACCTTATATACACAATTAGTGTATAATCAACGTACCTGAAATGGTTTTACATACACTTATTTATTCTTAACTTAGATTTGCAATTCGTATCACAGACTTGCCCGTTGATCCAATAGGAATCTAATAGGATGCTCAGAAAACTCGAAATAGTCGTACAAAGCCAACATCCTAAACGAGACCTTACATGTACTCAGATATCGATACCTCAGTCTCGGACAGATTGTTACACGAATCAATATGATGCCGATGTCCTAGGCATGGTCTTACATGAAAAGCTCATATCACTGCCAACGTCCCAGACATGGTCTTACATATAATCAGATAATGATCCCTACGTCCCAGACGAGGTCTTATATATAATCAGATAACGATGCCTACGTCCCAGAGGAGGTCTTATATATAATCAGATAACGATGCCTACATCCCGGCGAGGTCTTATATATAATTAGATAATGATGCCTCGTCCCGGATGAGGTCTTATATATAATCGATAACGATGCCTCGTCCCGGATGAGGTCTTATATATAATCGATAACGATGCCTACGTCCCGGCGAGGTCTTATATATAATCGATAATGATGCCTCGTTCTTATATATAATCGATATCGAAGCCCTTTGTCCCGCATGGGTCTTACATGATTATCAAATCAATGCCAATGTCCTAGACGTGGTCTTACATGATAAAATGTAGAGCGAAAAACTTTGTATTCCCAAGTTCATACAAAACTTCTCGACTTATCACTATGTCAACCTTATCTCAGAATTCATATACATAGTATCACAAATGCAGTCATTATCATTGATAATCATGTAAATAAACTCAATTCAATACAATTATATTTATTAGCAATATGACTTACCTCGTATTCGGTTTATCGGAATGAAAACGGCTACTCGATTACTTTCGCTTTCTCGCGATCTACGTCCGTTTTCTTCGGTTCTTGATCTAAACATATTTAGAATTAATCCTTTTATTCACTAATTCATTCAATTCAATCGATACACACATATTTTGGGCTATTTACAATTTAGTCCCCACATTTGCATATTTTATCAATTTAGTCCTATTTTTTCAAAACATCAAATATACAAAATTTGTTCACACATATGCATAGCCAAACCTCCATAAGGACTATATAAGTCCAAATATTTCATCAAATTCACACATTAACCCTCCAAAATAATATTTTGACAATTTAGCCCTATTTACCTAAATTTATCAAAACTTTAAGAATAAAGTATGTTTATCTAGCTCATATCTTTCATTTAACACAAAAAATCATCAAAAAGCTTAACATATCATCAATTCACAAAATCAAAATATGGGTTTTGTAGCTCTCAAAGCAACGATTGCAAAAATGTAAAAATGATCGAAAACAAAAGTCAAAAATTACCTTAATCAAGCTCAAAACCTATCCGAACCTTGCTATCTTCTTCTTTTCTTTTTTTTTTCTTTTTGATTTTCGGTGATAAGAATGATGAATGAAACCCACTAACTCTTTTGTTTGTTTTATTATAAAATATCTATAATATAAAATAAATATAATATAACTTTTAACTAATGTTTTTAATATATAAAAACATATAATTAGGCATTTCATCATTTAATGCCGTCCACTAGCCATAGAATTGGCTTATTTTCCATTTAAGGCCTTTAGCTTTTCAAAGCCACAATACTTAGGTACTTTAATAAATAGCAAGCAACTTTCACATTTAATGCAATTTCATCCTTTAATCAAATTAAACACACAGACAATCAAATTAACTTACGAAAATATAACACATGCTTAAACACTCACCAATAACACAAAAATAATATTAAAATAATATTCAAACTCAGATTTATGGTCCCAAAACCAATGTTTCGACTAAGGTATAAACCGAACTGTTACACATATAGCATAATCTTGGGTCGAAGCCCATTTACATAACAGAATATATATATGTGCAATGTATGCAACCCAACCCATCCTAGTAATCCATTCGCTACACACCACCCATACCATCCCATCACACCTGTGGGGATCAAGTCAACCCACCCCGCCAAACACACCAATCGCAGACAAGTTACCATTTATAATATATTTGTGGCTGAGCTACCAGAAATGCTACAGTCAAACTGCTTTTTATAATATTTGTGGCTGAGCCACCAGAGTCATAAGCACATTAATGAACAAATTGTGGCAATGCCACTAGGCTACACTTCTCTTCATTCAATTTGTCCCAACCCATGCAATATGTAAAATGCAACATACATAATAAAGCATAATATCTACATATATGTACAACAATCTTTAATCCAATAATTTCTTACGGTAAATCAGCCAATTATAGAACTTTGTAATTTGACCCACTAAAGCATTCTAGCAATTTGGCCCATAGGGGCATTTTCATAAGTCAGCCCATAAGGGCATTTCGGTAAATTTCACAATCCAAAGGTATTTCTATAATTTTACCCATCGAGGGTATTTTCGTAATTTTGCAACCCCGGACTTAACTACTAATTTGGGGCATAAAAATTGAAACTGTCCATCCGCGTCATATTGACTAAATTGGCTATAACTCGAGTCAGGAAACTCAAAATTTAGATCCGTAAATTTTCATTGAAACTAGACTCATATATCTTCTTACCACAATTTTTCCAGAATTTTTGGCTTAGCCATTTAGTACATTTTATTCATTAAAGTTTTCCCTATTTCACTGACCAATGGTTCTGACCTCTCTTACCCTAAATTCAAATATCTCCTTGTAAAGTTTTCATATGTTGCTCCCACTTGTTTCTATTGAAAATAGACTCACTAAGGAATCTATACATATAAATTATGACTTATAATTCACTTTTTAAAATTTTGAATGATTTTTCCAAGACAGAATAGGGAACTACAAAGTCATTCAGAACTAGTCTTACTAAAATTAAAATATCATAGAATATAAAATTCCTCTTCCTTCTCTGTTTCTTTCATTTAAAACTAGACACAGTCAGCTTTAATTTGATATCTTATTCACTTTCTAATTCCTTTTCTCCTATTTTTCATGATTTTTTTCAAAATCACGTCACTGCTGCTAACCAAAAATAGTTTCATTGCAAAATATGATTACCACTACGAACATACGCACGCCCGAGTGGTCATGATGCCGGTTTCTGGTTTTTTGATCTTTTCACCGAATCACAAAACATTTCATGCAAATATTCAGAGCGGTGTGAGATTACACACCATTTCAAACATGTATTCGGAAGGGTATGGGATTACACACCTTATTTGGAATCCGTAACACGATACTCTCCGCGTCACCTAAAGGTACAATCGGTCAACAATTAGTCCAAAGCCCAATTTACAACTTCAACCAAGTATTGAGATTGATTAACAATCTATATCACTTACCAACAATCCGAGTCTCTTATTACGAGGGATAGGTGATCGATTGACCCTCTAATAAAGTACTTCGAGATTCTATTTACCAACCATCTTCCGAAAGCCAAAGGCTAGAAAGATGACAAGAGTGTAAGCTAACACTCTACTGATTCGGCCAAGGAAGAGAGAGTTTCCAACACCCAAAAGAAAAAGAAAAGAAAAAGGGATATAGTGTTATATGGTTCGATTATTGGAGAAAAAGAATAAGGATGATTCGACCTCTATGTAAAATCGATTAAAGAAAATGAGAGAAGAGTTGGAGAAATAGTGAGGAAGGAAAAGAAGAGATGGTCATAAGAAGTGTCAAAATTTCGGCTAATACCATGAAGGAGATGAACAACAAGAGGGACTTGTTTTTCTGTAACCAAGGGAAAATATTGGAAGGTAAGCACCAAAATGTTAAAAGAATAAAGATAGCTAAGGCAAAGATGAAAAGAAGAAAGGAGAATTGCTCTCAAATGGTCTCGGTTATAGGTAAGGAAAAAAAGATACCAAATGAACAAAGAAAAGACTTTCAAAAAGAAATCAAAAGCTCCTCAAAATGCCTAACAAAATTTGACACACCCTCCTTTACCAAAACCGATTTCATCTTTGCCAAAAAGATGTATGTTGACCAAAAAAAAATTCCTTCCCTTGGCAACTCCTAAAATTTAGCCAACATGTTCCTTCTCTTACCTTTTTCCTTCATTTCTTTCCTTCATTTTCCTTAGTCTTCCTCCTTACCATATTCCTTAGCCATCTTTCCATCAATAAAAAGTATTCCTTACCATAATAAAGTCATGACTGACACATGGAAGAGATGCACAAAAATTTACTCAAAAATGCAATAGATGGCATTCAAACCTCAAACCATTAGTACATTCCACACACCACTTTCCACCTTTACCAATAGACTCTTTTTGCTAGCAAAATGCACACTTATTTCCTTAAGTCTTGATGCCTCTTACCTTTTCCCTTTAAGTGCATAAACACAAAAATTTACCTATAGCCTAACTTTAACCCAGAACTTCCTAGAAGCCTCGTAACTTTCCAAAATCACCTTCCTAATAAGTCCAACTTGAAATAATGCCGTTCTCTTGTTCTCAAAAATTTTAAACACTCCTACGCCCAAGACCCATTGGGCCCAATTCTACTAGGCCCAATTTCAGGTCATTACAATCATGGTTGGACCATGACAATGTTTAAATGTAAGACCATAGCTGGGCTATGGCATTTTAATGAAAAGACCATAACTGGGTTATGGCACAAAGAAAACGATGTACTCATATCTATAAGTCGTTCTCTGAATTGGAAAGACTTGGTTAGTGATATGGAAAATTCATGTATGTGAAACTTGTCTGATAATTATGTACATTCATGGTTATGAACTATTATTAAAATAAATATACACGAAATTCATGAAAATAATGGTATAAGGAATATTGATTGTTGAATTTAATGTATGTGGAATTTTGATATTTGAATATGGGATAATTGTAGAAATTGAAAAGTGAATTGAAACCCTATTAACTATATCGGGCTGAGTCGGATATAGTTGGCATGCCATAGGATTGAAAGAGTTCAAGGATACTTCGACTTCGATTCGATGGGACACTGGGTGTCAAATTGTTACTTCGGATAAATTCGATGAGGTACTGGGTACTAAATTACTTCAGCATGGCTGATGAGACACTCGGTGTCAATCTGTTACTTCGAATTATCCGATGAGGGACTGGGTGCCAAACTAGTGTGTTTTGGTTGGATCCGTGTATTCGTCCGAGTCTGAGTCGTGTTAATAGGGGTAAACAAATGAATTGATAATATGATTGATATTGAATATGAATACATTGAACTGAATTATATAAATGAGATGCATGAATCATGAGTTCATGAAATGGATATTGATATTGTTAAATGATTGTGTATTAAATTGTGAAAAGCTATTTAAGATAGTAAATTGATGAGAATTATATGTGCTATGAATGATCTATAAATATATGTAATTAATATTAAAAGACACTGTGGTTATTACCTAGGTATATACCGAAATACTTGGTAATAATATTTACTTGATATATTAAAAAGTGACATGTAAATATGTGATTATCTTTAATAGTTGATACAAGGAAATTATGTATATGGTGATGAGTAATAAACCCAAGTGTGATATGTTAAGAAAATAAGTTTATCAATATTGAATTTATATGTAAGATGTACAAGTATGCTAACTATTGTTGTTGCTTGATGATTAGGCAAGTGCCAAGCTAGTGATTGAATAGCAGTATGTTTATTTATTTGAATCACTGAAATGATAAGTATTTAAGTGAAAATAAGTTAGTGCTCATAAAAGAATGGTAAGGCTTAAATTATGAAATTTCTTATGAAATGACTTATTATGTGTTCAATATGAAAAAGGTTTGGTTAAATGTACTAACTTGTGACCATGGCTGTATGATATAAATATGGAATAAGTGTGGAAGAGTTAAAGTCATATAAAATTTTACTAAGCTTGGGGTAATAAGTATATGTGTGTGATATTATGGATATTTTCACCTAGTGAATTGATGAATATAGTTTTATGAGTATTAGGGAAAAACGATATAGGAATATTTGGATATGTAAAATTTTATATTTGAAAAGAATTAATATGATTAAAGATTATACGAACTTACTAGGCATACGTTACTTACGTATTTGTTTTATTTATTTACCTTACAGATTATCGGAAGCTTGAATGGGTTGGAAGCTTATAGGAACTATATCACACTATCACTATCCACTGGTTCTAACGGTAATTATGGATGTCTTAATTCTGGTTATAATGGCATGTATAGGTTATTTTGACTAAATGTTAATCTATAGGTGTTTTGTTGAAATTAGTCATTCAATTGGCTTGTGTTTTGGTATTGTGGTATTTGCATGATTGCCTTATAATGTTGATGTGATTGAATGATAAAAGGTAAAATAATAGTTGAATATGATATGTTTAGGTTGATGCATGAATGATTAGAAATAGGCAAATTTGGGATTGAAAAAGGCATAGTTTGAAATTAGTCTTAAATGATACTTCTTGGATTGTTTCTTTAATAAGTGTGGAATACTTATGATGGTATATTAGTTAGGCACTTAGAAAGCCTATTTAATATGTTTTGAGTGTGTTTAAATATGTCTTGAAGTGATTGAACGAATAGTTTTTGAGTTGTTTGATATCAAAAATTTGTAGGGTATGGTAAACTTGTTGTTTAAGGCTTATATTGAGTCCACACGGCCAGACACACGAGCGTGTGACTGGACTGTGTGAGACACACGACTATCACATGGGCGTGTGATTTGGCCGTGTGTCCCCTGTAACTTAAAATATTCAAAACAGAATGTCCAGGAACTTATATACGAGCAAGGACACGGGTGTGTGTCTTAGCAGTGTAAGGCATACGGCTTAGCACACAAATGTGTGGCCGGTCGTGTGATCCAAGTCAGAGAGTTACACGGTCTAAGAAACGGGTGTGTCCCATGACCACACGGGCGTGTCCCAAGTCCACACGGGCGTGTGTGCCCTGTTTCCAGGAAATTTTTTGAAATTTCACAATAAATTTCCTAAATGTCCGATTTAGTCCCGATTTATTTCTAATACATATTTTGCACCTCGAGGGCTCATAAAAGGGACAATATGATTAAATTATAATTTTTAAGTTAGATGATTATATAATGTCTGTATTTGAGCTGAAAAGTTCGGTAATGCTCCGTAACTCTGTTCCAACGACGGATAAGAGTTAGGGGGTGTTACAAGTATACCCTCAATCAATTCCCCAAGAATGATTTCGAGATTAAGGAAATGCTTAAGATTCCCTACATCTTAAGAGTGGGGAGCTTAATGTATGCTCAACTATGTACGAGTCCGGACATTACGTACATTGTTGGGATGTTAGACAGATATTTAAGCAACCCTGGTATGGAACATTTGATAGAAAGTAAGAGGGTTATAAGGTATCTTTAGAGAACAAAAGATTACATGCTCACATATCGGAGGTCTGATAAGTTAGAGATCATCAGGTTTATAAACTCTGATTTTGATGGAATATTGATGCAAAATTTTGTCACTAGGGTGCAAATTGTGACAATAATTGGTAGTCCTTTATTCTAATAACAACAGGAGAACATCAAAGTCAAAACACATAGACTTTAAGTTCCTAGCTATTAAAGTAAAATTTAAGAATGGTTAGGTGTTTATAAAGCATAGTGGGACAAACTCCATGATTGTGGACCTGTTTACTAAGGGACTACACCCAAGGTTTTATAAGAGCATACTGCTCATATGAGTGTAATGTCATTCCAGGATATTCAGTTTTAGTGGGAGTTTGTAATTCTAAATGCTTTTATGCTATAGACACATTTTCAGTTATTTCAGTTTACATATATTAAGTTTATTTTCTGCAGAAATAAAGTTTTTTTGGTTTATTCACACTCTAATTTTGGTAAAGTTTGATCTCACAAAGGTTAAGGAGGACCAATTGGAAATAGGCATGTTTGGATTATATTGCATGTAATTTCCATGCTACACATCCATACTTGATCTATGTCATTTAGTTGTGTTAATATACATGATCTGAGATGGATTTAGTTACAATACAAGTAATGAAAGTTGTCTTGGTTCTATTTTAACATAATTAATGAATGAGATTGTTCAAATGCCTTTTGAATATGATAATAAGGTTTTGAGCTCATAAGGTTATATAATGACATGTAATTATAAGGTAATTGGTATATATATGTGAACCAAGTGGGAGATTGTTGGAAAAATATGGACATCACATATATATAATAAGAGTAATTACATGATATTATTTACTATAATAAAATGTTATCCCAAATTAAAAGTAATCTAATTTTGTTAAGGTTTATTGGGCTTTAGTTATTAAATAAAGTATGGGTCAAATATGTGTAGATACTCTAGTAACTAATTTCTAATTGATTATGGGCTAATTACAAAATAGAGTTAATATGCAAAAGTTATATATTATGGTTATTGTAACAGCCCGATTTTGACCCTAATCAGAATAGTGGTTTCGGGACCACAAATTCAAGTTTGAAAAATATTTTAAAATTATTTTCTATGATTATTATGTGTGAATTTGCTTGTGTGAAATTTTCGTGTTTTAATTCTTAAGTGTCTGATTAAATAAAATGACTTAATCGCGTAAAATACGAATTTGGCTAATAAATGTGTAAAGTGCTAACTTGCTAATGTCTTTATAATGTGAAGTCCTTAATACAAAATTAGGCCATTAGCAAAGATAGTGGACGGAAATGGACTAAAATAACCTTAATGTATATATATTATATGTTTAATAAAAGGTTAAATAAGTAAAAGAATTAATAATATATGTTATAATAAAACAAAACATTAAAAGCCACCATTTTATGTTCATCTTTGTGCCAAAATTAAAATAGAAATAAAACAAGAAAATAAGCTAGGTATTCGGCCATTATTCAAGCAAATTGAGGTATGTTTCAGTTTCGGTTTTAGATAATTTCTACGTTTTTGTAATCGTTGCTTCGAATACTACAAGACCCATGCTTGAATTTTTGAAATTGATGATGATTTTGTGTTTTGCCATTGATGGTAGCTTGTGATTTTTGTTGTTTGATGATGAAATATTAAAGATATGTGAATGATTAACATGTTTTGTTTTGGAATTTTTTGTGAATTTGAGTAATTAGGGCTAAATTGTAAAAATAATATTTTGAGGGACTAAAGTGTGAAATTAATGAAATGTATGGACTTGTAAGGGCATGGGTGATATTCGGCCTAGCTATGTTGATGTGAAATTTTATGTATTTTGTGTTTTATGTAATAGGGACTAAATTGTAAAAAGTGTAAAATATTAGGGGTAAAATGGTGATTTGTTCATTTATGTGTTTTTGGGATTAAATTGAATGAATGTGTGATTAAATTAGTTAAATTTGAATTTATTTAGATCAAGAACGAAAGAAAACGGAATTAGATCTGGGGAAGTCAAAAGTAGTTGAATAGTCGATTAAACCGTCCGACGACATCCGAGGTAAGTCTAGAAGCATTTAAATGTTATTAAATTGAGAATATATAAATGATATGTGTTGAGTTGAATTATTTGTATATATATTTGTATACTTTGGCCGAATGTGATTTTGAGATAGAGGAACTATGTTTTGAGTTCGATTCGATCGAGATTTTACGTCCGAAAGTCCCGTACTAACCTTAGGAATAAATAGGATACATATGTCATGAAATAGAATTTTCAATATGTATTTTCGTGTAAGACCACATCTGGGACGTTGGCATCGATTTGTGTTTACGTGTAAGACCATGTTTGGGACATTGGCATCGTATTTGTTTCATGTAAGACCCTGTCTGGGATAGTGGCATCGATATGTGATTACATGTAAGACCACGTCTGGGACTTTGGCATTGTACGAGCTTCCGACTATCCGCGTATCCTTTTTAATTCCGAACGGTTCAACGGGCAATGTGAAGTTAAGACCGGATGTGAATTCGAATTAAAAGGCTCAGGTATGTACTTACTCTAAGATGTGAAAATGAGGTAAGTTGGTTATTGTAATTAATATTATGTATGTGAATATGATATATGTGTTAGCACATTTGAGCATATAAGTGATTTGGCCATATAATATATGTATGTAAAGGTTAAAGGTGAAATAGTAATGTATGATAACTTGTATTCAAAATTATGCAAATTTGACCTTGTTTACAAATTGTTGATATGTAATTGTTGTTAAATATATGTGTTTTAGCTTATGACTTACTAAGCTCAAGTAGCTTACTGTGTGTGTTCTTCTTTTTCTCTGATTTATAGATTTTGGAGTTACATTACGAGCTCAAGGATCGTCAGCAAAGCCTATCACACTATTGATTGTTTATTTCGGTATTTTACTAAGTTGAATTTGGGCATATAGCATGTATAGCATAGGTGGAGGGTTTGATTTTGCGACATGTATATATATATTTAGCCATGCGAAAATGGCTTGATCAATATGTTTAAATTTGGTTTATGTGTACTTGGTTATGTGCTTGATATGTTTGGTTTGAGCAATTTGGTCTTGGCTTAATATACGCAAAACATGATTACTATGTTTATGTTTGTGTGTGTATGATTTTGGTTAAGGTAAGTTTATGAGTAACTTGTCTAAAATGTTTTGTTAATGATAGAAGAATTTAGTCATGTGATTTGATATTTAGGTAAATGAAGAATGCTTGATGAATTATGATAAGTGTCTTATAATTGGTGTGTTTGTGATGAATTAAACTTAGAAATAATTGTGAATAGATTGAGCTAATTGCGGATAAGATGGTGTGCTTGATATACATTTGAATGTTTGAATTAGTTGGTTATTTTGGTATGAATTGAGTTGGAATGGTGTTGAAATGCGTTTGTAGGGATGACCCAAAGTGTGGGTGGCATTTTGGCTTTGCAAATGGCTTATATTTGCCCACACAGTTGACACACGGGCATGTGGCTCGACCGTGTCCATCGTGGTTGTATTTCAAAACAAGTCAGACTCGACCACGGGCTGGACACATGGGCGTGTGGCTGGCCGTGTGGTGCAAGTTAGTGTCGACCACGGGTGAGGCACACGGGTGTGTCCATAGCCGTGTGGACAAGTCAGTGTGTATGCCCTATTTTGACACGGCTTAGACACACGGCCGTGTTTGAGGCCGTGGGAGGCACACGGCCTGCCCACACGGTGTGTGATCTCTGTAACTTTGAAAAATTTTTAAATTTCTAAGAACTTTTGTATGTGTTCGAATTAGTCCCGACCTATTTCCAAAGCATGTTTGAGGTCTCGTAGACCTATTTAAGGGATTTTCTAACTGGACTTGTTGTATTATAATATGAAATGTCTGTGAATGTTTTCGTTTTGTTCGGTAATACCTCTTAACCCTTTTTCGGTGACGGTTACGGGTTAGGGGTGTTACAGTTATGGTCCCCAAATTACACATAACGTAACTTTTCTAATATTTCATCTTTAGAAAAGAGAGAGTCACCTTCTCTACATTACATATGTGCTAATTTGGAAGATCAAAGCCATAAGATTCAAAGATTTCAAGAAATCGATGAATTCAGGTATGCTTCCGCCTCTAGTTTTTTTTTTATTCTTAATGATTTAACATGAAAAATCCTGGCTTATAGTTTTAAGTTTATATCAGATCTTATTTTTATGGTTCTAACAGGGTATTCTCTGGTTCAAAAATAATAATTTTTATTAGGTGTCAGCATCCATGTGGTAGGCATCGCCAAAAATAAATTTAATTTTTTTTATATTTTTTGTGCCAACATTGGGGTGGCCGGCACCCGTGTTAGGTAAATTTTTTTTCGAATTGGCCTTCCCCATGTCAACACCTGAGGATTTGTCAGAATTTTTTTTTGGTGTAGAACATTCCTATGCTGGCACCAGTGTTTAAAAAAAATTGGTCTCGATTTTTTCTTTGTCGGCACCAATAGACTTATATATACCAACTGTGGATGCGCATTGGTTCTAATAAAACGAGGAGTGCGAAAAAATTATTGAGATGGTTCTGCTGAAGAGAAAAAATGAAAAGGAAAAAATGGGGAGAGAGGTTGCAAAAATGTTTTATTTGTTTGGGAAGTGTACCATCAACTGGAGATTCCTTTTATGTATTGGTAGTTATGCGTTAACGGGGTTGAATTATATATTGTCACGAGAACCGCAAATATTATGTTGTTAAGGGGTGGAGGTGCCGGCTACGATTTACACGAGTAGATGGCAATCTTTGCGGATCGAAACTTGTAACATGAGAACCCCAAACTTGGGGCACGGTATTCCTTATGGAGCCATTTGAAGCTTGGATTAGCGTTGTTTGGTCGGGAGCTCTGATAAGAGAAGTCATTGCAATTTGTGTGCAATTAATAATAAAATTAAGCAACACTGGTGTATTTGATTGAGGGCAACCGAACCTAATTTTACTAAATGCATCAATAGAACTGATTCAAGTAGAAGATGAATTAGTTGAAGAAAATACTTTGCAAAATATATTAGCAACTTTGTAGTTTGATTTATCCAAATTTAGTTAGTATTATTGCACTGAGAATTTTTATAAATTATGAAATTAGTTAGGTAAATTTAGTAAAAAAAGACAATATTAGAGCTAAATATTTTGAGTAATTTTAATGTAAATATTGGTATGATAAAAAGAAATGAAACTTTTTAAATTACAAAAATATTATTGTTCCTAAGTTCGTAAATTTTTTTCAAGAACCGAATCGATATAAAATCGAAAATAATAAAAAGAATCGTGATGCAATATTTTATAAACTAAAAATGGGTAAAAAATTAATGGTCCCCAAATTTTTTATTCTTTATAAGTATAAACTATAATAATAAACACATATTCAAGTAATGATATTAAATAATGCTAAATTAGTCCATTATGTGAAGAAATTTTCTTTAATGTTATGAAAAATTAAATCAAATAAAGAAAAATAAAAGGGTTGGGATGAATAGTTGCTGCGTCATCATTTTTTTTTTCTTTCTTCACCTGTTCTTCTTTTTCTTTTCAAATTTTTTTATTAAGTTTGAAGTTTTAAGGTAATTTAGTATGTTGTTAATTTGAATGATTTGTTTAATTATTTATTGTTATTTTGAATGGTGATTGATAATTACACAAAAATCACAATAGGTTCTCTTATTCGAGCTTCTGACCACACAACGCTTATGATTAACGAATCGGTAAATGTTGTTTTAGTCAATTTTAAATAAAACCATATAATTTATTTTTTAAAGTGTTTTTTGGAGTCAATTTCTAAAAATAATAATTATTCATGAGTTGTGAAAATTAAAGTTGTCAAAATTGCGTTCTCGTTGGTCTGGACCTTTTGAAGTTGTCGAAGTATTTCCTCATGGTGCAGTCACAATTAGAGATTTACATGATGGACACCAATTCAAAGTAAATGGCTAGTGATTGAAACATTATTTTGGGAATATTGACCAAAAGCAAGCAGAGACCATTAAATTGGTCGAAAATTTTTATTTTTATGGAATTTATTATTATGTAATTTTTTTTATTTTTGTTTCTGTTCAAGTTTGTTTTACTTTTTTTTTTTTGCAGAATAATTAGGTACCATTGTCAATGCACTTCGGCTTTATTGTCAATGCAGTTGGTACTATTGTACTGTCACGTATGACTCACCACGAATGAAGGGCAATTAGAATTTTCAGATCCCACTGTTTGATCAAAAGTGACTTAGCCATCTGATTTGTCTGAACGGGCGCAATTTCCATTGGACACATTTATTCCTGCCAGCTTTATATCTCTTCACATAAAAAATCACGCCTTTCCACCTTCTTCTTTCACTCGCTATAAACCTCCCTTCATTGTGCCAACTCTAACACATCCAAAGTAGTCGTTTTTATTCACTTTCTCTTCCCAAGCTTGCACCTTTACAACTTTAAACCATCTTCACTCCACAAAACAAACAAAATATGGCAAGAATGAGAGGATCAGTGAAGAAAGCCATCAAGCCTGTTGAAGAACACTCATCCTCTACAACTGCAGTTTGTGAATCGGAATCCTCTATGCCAAAGGAGAAAAAAGAGCTGGTGATCTTTTTAACGAAAACAACCAATGACCGATTTCAAAACAATATTTTGAAGCGACCTTTCCACCCAGAATAGGGTATTCTCCTTCCGCAATAGTAAAACTTGGGCAAGCAATTCTACAAAACCATCTTTACTATGAAGTGGGAGACTTTCTGCACTCATCTTGGAAGCTATTCTCCTTCATTGGTATATGAGTTTTATGCTAACCTTTATTGTAACACCATTACCCATATTCAACGCCGGAACAGGGCATGAGGCATTACTAGACTCATAGGTAATCAATCATACAATTCCGAAACCTGGCTTTCCACTCCAAAGTTAAAAATTTTATTAACACCTCTTAAACAAGCCTACGAGGTCTAAATCACACTTTAGGAATGGTTTGGGATCACATCGAACTCTTTTAAAGATCACTGGAAAGGCTTAGAAAATTTTTACTAAATAGTCTACACACCCGTGTAGAGGAAAGGGGCATGCCCGTGTGACATATCACATGCCCATGTTCCACACCAGTGTGGAATTATTTTTCAATTCGAACCTACAGGGGTTTTACACGGTCGGACACACGCCCGTGTCCATGGCTCGTGTCCCTCACACGGCCTCGACACGCCCCTATCTTAGCCCGTGTACAAAAACCTTGGCATTCTATTTTTGACGTCATCACCATATAAATGTCACACGGCCTAGGCACACGCCCATGTCCTTCGACCGTGTGGCAAATTGAATTCCAAATTTCATGTGCAGAGTTCACACGACCTGGGCACATGCCCATATCCCTGATCGCGCCTTCCACACGGCTAAGACACACGGCCGTGTCTTTGCCCATGTGTTTACTACTGAGTATACTGACTTATAATCCTAGCATACAAGGGGACACACAGCCTAGCCACATGCCCATGAGGTTAATCGTGTGTCACACACGGTCTAGACACACGCCCGTGTGTCTACCCGTGTGGGCAAGAACAAGGCTATTTGCCAAGCTCTTCCTATCACCCCAACTCATACAAACATAATTTACATCAAACTTTCAACCCATTCATGCATATTTCATATAAGTAAACCAATCATGCAACTTGCACATTCTTGAATAACCTCATCTTTTCATAGATTAATAAGAAAGAGCCATTAATTATGGCCTTATACAAAAGAGTTCATTTTTGAATGAGCCAACACATTTGGCCAACAATATGACATTCAACTAAGTCTAGTCCCTAAACATGCCATACTCAAAATGCTAAGTATAAATATACCAAGATGTGCTGATAGTGTGGGTGATCCTCTGATTATCTTCGTATCCCGAGCTGGCTCTTCGACACTATAAAACAAGGGAAAAGAGAAGGGAGTAAGCTTTAAGCTTAGTAAGTCTATATGTAAACAATAAGCATCATACCACAAAGCAATCAGTCAATTATTACATGCTAAGTAATAACAATTCATATCCTCGTAATCATGCTTACTCATTTCGAGTCTTACCACATCCCAAACACATATCATAAACAATGCCCACAAATACTTGCACTTATACCCTGCACTTATCACCACAAAGCCACATGAAATATTCACTTAAACAAGTTTCTCGATGAACCCTTCGGAATGATACAAGATGCCCGGTGATATCGCACATAGCCCACCAAAATGATAATAAATACGATGGTATCATACATAGCCCATCGTTAATAAATAACAAGGTGATATCGCACACAGCCCACCAAATTCACATATTTACGAATATTCATTCGTACCAATATTTCTCTTTCGAAGGTTCATCCGAGAGATTTCACATTTTCTACTATTTCAATAATTCTCACCAATAAGCAATTTCATCCACACAATGCATTAATAGTTAAAACATTTGTAATAAAGATGTATCGTTTATACATAAACTTACCTCGATGCAAAATATGTTAATTTGTGGCTTAGTCCGTAACCTTGCCTTTTCCTCGGTGAAGGTTGTTTCCGCATTCTTCTTGATCTATAATAATAAAATTTACTCATTTAATCACTACATAATTCAAGACACTTCAAAATTTCTACTTTGGCAAAAATGACAGTTTTGCCCTTATACTTTGGCAAAATTACAATTTTGCCCCTAGGCTCGTAAATCATTTTTCATCAAATTTCCTCATTAAAAAAGCCTAACTGAACATTTATTTCTCTTATAAAAATTCACAATACCAATCATTTCATGCGTTTACTACTCAATTTACAACCTTTACAAATAGGTCCCTTTTAGGTGTTTTCATGGAAACACCTTTCACAAAAGTTGTTTATCTAACAATCATAATTCATTTTCTTCCCTAAAAACTTAGTAAACAACACAAGAACTCACATGGAAAGTCCCTAAGCTTTCAACCATTTTGCAAAATAGTCCCCTCATTAGCTAGCTTAAGCTTTAGGGGTTCCAAAAGTGCAAAAATTATCAAGAAAGACCTCTAAAATCACTTACTTGCAAGAGAATAGCTTGGCTGAATGTTTGAGCTTCAAAACCCTTTTTCTTGCTGAAAATTTCAGTGGAAGGAGAAGAGAAATGAAAAAGAGGATAGCCTTTTCTTTATTTAATCTTATTTTATACAATTAAGTCACCAACTCACCTAACCATTGACCAAGCCTCTAATTTGTCCCCTATGGCCGGCCATCACTTTCCCAATGGCCTAATTGCATTTTAAGGACCTCCAATTTAATATTCCATAGCTATTAGACACCTCTAGCTTGTAAAATGAAACTTTTACACTTTATGCAATTTAGTCCTTTCTCGCAATTAAGCATGCAATCGCTAAAATTAAAGCACCAAAATTTTTAGGCACCTATATAATCATGCCATAACACATAAAATAATAATAAAAATAATTTATCTGGTCTCGAATTAGTAGTTTTGAAACCACTATTTTGACTAGCCCTAAAATCAGCCTATTACAACTCTCTCCCTTTAGAGATTTTCGTCCCCCGAAAATCTTACCGATAAAGAGGTTTGGGTACTGTTCTCTCATGGCTTCTTTCGGTTCTCACATAGCCTCTTCTACACCATGTTTTTGCCATAACACTTTTACTAAGGCTATACTTTTGTTCATCAACTGTTTAACCTCTCGAGCCAAAATCTTGATTGGTTCTTCTTCATAGGTTATATCTGGTCGTATCTCAATTTCGGTCAGAGGAATCACATGCAAAGGATCGGAAAGATATCGTCGCAACATCGACACATGAAACACATTGTGTTTTCTCTCTAACTCTGCCAGCAAGGCCAACCGGTAAGCTACTGGTCCAACCCTCTCAATAACCTCATACGGCCCTATAAATTGAGGACTCAGTTTGCCCTTTCGACCAAATCTCAATATTTTCTTCCACGGGGATACTTTCAAAATACTTTACCGCCCACTTGAAACTCATTTTCTTTCCTTTTCAAATCTGCGTATGACTTTTGTCGATCTGAAGCAGCTTTCAAACTATCACGGATCACTTTCACTTTCTCCTCAATTTCTCTAACTAGATCAACCCCTGTAAATTTGCTTCTCACTAAGCTCGGTCCAATACAAAGGAGTCTGGCACTTGCGACCATATAAAGCTTTATACGGTGCCATCTGTATACTCGACTGATAACTGTTGTTGTATGCAAACTCAACCAAAGGTAGATACTTTTCCCAACTACCTTCGAACTCTAAAACACAGCATCGCAACATATCTTCTAGAACTTGAATTACTCTTTCGGATTGGCCATCAGTTTGTGGATGGAATGCGGTACTAAAATTCAATTTCGTATCCAAGGCTTTTTGTAACTTTTTTCAAAACCTCGAAGTAAATCTTGGATTTCTATCCGAGATAATGGATTTAGGAACCCCATGTAATCTCACCACCTCAGCAATATATAGCTCAGCCAACTTGTTAAGTGAGCAATCTAATGCATCGATATAAAATGAGCCAATTTTGTTAATCTATCAACAATAACCCACACAACATCTTTTTTTTTCAGAGTCATCCGTAACCCTATTATAAAATCCATTGTAATTCGATCCCACTTCCACTCGGGAACCATCAATGCCTGAAGTAGTCCCGAAGGTACTTGATGCTCGGCTTTCACTTGTTGGCAGATCAAACACTTCGTGACAAAGTCAGAAATGTCTCTTTTCATACCCAGCCACCAATACAGCTTCTTCAAATCATTATACATTTTTGTGCTGCCCGGATGTACTGAAAAACAACCATTGTACACCTCATGTAAAATTTTTGAATCAACTCATCATCTTTAGGAACACAAACTCTATCATGAAACATCAAACAATCATCTGAACCAACCCGAAAATCAGAGTTATCTCCCGATTCACATTGAGCTCTCTTAACATGCATCTCTCTATCATTCTTTTGAGCTTCACATATTTGCTGAATAAATAATGGTCTAACCCTCAGTTTGGCCAATATAGCACCATCATCAGACAACGCTAAGCTCATACTCATAGCTTTCAAAGCATACAGGGATTTTCTACTCAAGGCATCCGCAACCACATTCGCTTTCCCCGGGTGGTAATCGATTACTAGTTCATAATCCTTCAGCAATTCGAGCCACCGCCATTGTCGTAAATTCAAATCCTTTTGGTTCATTAGGTACTTCAAACTTTAGTGATCAGTAAAGATTCAGCACTTTTCACCATAAAAATAATGACGCCAAATCTTCAAAGTGAAAATGATAGTAGACAACTCCAAATCGTGAGTCGGGTAATTCTTTTCATGTGGTTTTAGCTATCTCTAGGCATAACCTACTACTTTTCCCTCTTGCATCAACACACAGCCAAGACCATTTAATGATGCATCACTGTAGACCACAAACTCTTTCCCTGACTCAGGTTGTACTAAAACTGGTGCTTCAGTCAACAAAGCTTTCAGTTTCTCAAAACTCTGTTGGCACCTCTCGGTCCATTTGAACTTAACATCTTTGTGTAACAATCTCATCATCGGGGTAGCGATCATGGAGAACCCTTTAACAAACCGTCTGTAGTAACCCGCTAAGCCCAAAAAGCTCCTAATCTCTGACACATTCCTCGACGATTTTCACTCCACAATAGTTGAGATCTTATTCGGATCAACTCTAATGCCATCACCAGACACAATTTTTCCTAAGAATCCGACCACTCGGAGCCAAAACTCACTCTTGCTAAATTTGGCATACAACTGCTTGTCTCTTAAATTCTGCAAAATAGTTCTCGGGTGCTCTGCATGCTCATCCTCGTCTCGGGAATAAATTAGTATGTCGTCGATAAAAAAAACTACAAACTTGTCCAAATATAGTCGGAAGATACGGTTTATTAAGTCCATAAAAATTATAGGAGCATTCGTTAAGCCAAATGGCATGACAAGGAACTCATAATGGCCATACCTCATCCGAAAGTAGTTTTCGGCACATCTTTCTCCTTAACTTTCAACTGGTAATAGCCATACTTTAGGTCTATCTTAGAAAATACTATAGCTCCCTTCAATTGGTCGAACAAATCATCTATCCTTGGCAAATGATACTTATTCTTCACTGTCACCTTGTTGAGTTGTTTGTATTCTATACACAATCTCATCGACCCGTCTTTCTTCTTCACAAAAAGTACCAGAGCACCTCACGGTGAATAGCTTGGTCTTGCAAAACCCTTATTTGTTAACTCTTACAACTGAACCTTCAACTCTTTTAACTCCAAAGGTGCCATCCTATAAGGGGAAACTAAAATAGATGCTTTACCTGGGACTAACTCAATGCTCTTTAACTGGAGGCAACCCGGGTAACTTTTTCGAAAACACGTCCAGATACTCACGTACTACTGGAACTAATTCAATCTTTATTTCTGACTCTTGAGTATTCAACACAAAGTCGAGATAAGACTCATACACTTTTCTCATGTATTTCTCAACTACCATAGACAAAATCACTATAGGCATATTATCCAAATTACCTGTTATCACATCTGGAAATGATGCCTCTTCGCAAGCATGAATGGCATAAGTTCTTGCAGGTGCTTTGCCCTCTGATCTCGCAGCAAAATCTCTAGGCGCACCTCTATTACTAGTCCCACTTCCTAGGTTCCTCTGTGGTCTACCCCTCGAAGGTACATTACTCACTCTTACTTCTTATTTTCTGTTCTTCTCATCCCTCTCTGGACAGTTTTGAATGAAGTGGTCGTGCAAACCACACTTGTAGCAAGTTCGATTATTTCCCCAACATTCCCTAGTATGTTGTCTACCACAATTTGGACACTACGATTTATTTGACTTTGTATTGCCCATGCTTGCCAACGAGGTGGCTTGAACTCTCGAGCCCAAATATGTATTACCTTGATCTCAGTGTGAATGCCCAACTGAAGTAATCATCCGAGGGTTCCTTTCCTTTGACCTCTTTGATTGTGTTTGGAACGATTTACTCATCGACCTCTTCCTTGCATCTCGGGCCTCAGTCATAGCTTTTCACTTTTCCTTATTCAACTCTTCAGCCTTGCAAGCTCTATCGACCAACACCACAAATTCCTTCAATTCCAAGATCCCAACTAGTAATTTGATATCCTCATTCAGCTCATCTTCGAACCTCTTGCACATAATGGTTTCGTAGACACACATTCTTGAGCATACTTGCTGAGCCTAACAAACTCGCTCTCATACTCTACCACAGTCATTTTAACTTGCTTCAATTCAAGAAACTCTTTTCGTTTCTGGTTGATAAATCACTAACTTATGTACTTCTTTCGGAACTCTTCTAGGAAGAAGTCCCATGTCACTCTCTCCCTCGGTACTACGGATGTCAGCGTTTTCCACCAATGATATGTCGAGTCCCTCAATAATGAAACTACACATTTTAAGCTCTTCTCAGGCTTGCAAGAGAGTTCATCGAATACCCGCATAGAGTTCTCAAGCCAGAACTTCGCTCTCTTAGGGTCATCATCTATGTTGGCTCTAAATTCCTCGGCCTCTTATTTTCAAATCTTATCGACTGGGGGTTTGCTCGTTCTTACCAAATCTATACCTTGAGGAGCCACGAGGACGAGTTGAGGTATAGGTCAGGGTGGAGGAGGTTGAGCATTAGGGTTCGCTCGTACAAACTCGGCGTACCAATTACTCATCATGTTGAAGAAAGGCTTCCCGAGCCTTTTCTCATTGACTCAAAGTCTCGGGTCTACTTTCTACAGTCGAGGTCCCTAGTGCAGGAGCCAGCGCATTACTAGCGGCGTCATCAACAACAGCTCAGTCGGAATCCATTTACTATATGGAAAAATAGTTTAAAATTGTCAAGAGTCACCACACTATCAATATTTTTTTTATGGCATGTATAGCTTGACTCTCACACACGCTACGGTAGTTCGAGAACTGGCTAAACCTAGCTCTAATACCACTAAATGTAACACCCTTACCCGTATTCAATGCCGAAATAGGGCATGAGCATTACTAGACTCATACGTAATCAATCATACAATTTCGAAACCTCAGTTTCCACTCCAAAGTTAAAACTTTTATTAACACCTCTTAAACAAGACTACGAGGTCTAAATCACACTTTAGGAATGGTTTCGGATCACGTCGAACTCTTTTAAAGAACACTAGAAAGGCTTAGAAAATTTTTACTAAATAGTCCACACGCTTGTATGGAGGAAAGGGGCACGCCCGTGTGATATATCACATACTCGTGTTCCACATTTGTGTGAAATTATTTTTCAATTTGAACCTACAAGAGTTTTTACACGGCCGGACACACACCCATGTCATGGCCTGTGTCCCTCAGACGGCCTCGACATACTCGTGTCTTAGCCCGTGTACAAAAACCTTGACATTCTATTTCTGACGTCATCACCATATAAATGTTACACGGCCTAGGCACATGCCCGTGTCCTTCGACCATGTGGCGAATTAAATTCTAAATTTCATGTGTAGAGTTCACATGCCTGGGCACACGCCCATGTCCCTAACCGTGCCTTCCACACGGCTGAGACACACGGCCGTGTCTCTGCTCGTGTGTTTACTACTGAGCATACTGACTTATAATCCTATCATACAAGGGGACGCACGGCCTAACCACACGCCCATGAGGATAATCGTGTGTCACACACTGTCTAGACACACGCTTATGTGTCTACTCATGTGGACAAGAACAATGGATTTTCTAAGCTCTTCCTATCACCCCAACTCATACAAACATAATTTACATCAAACCTTCAACCCATTCATGCATAATATAAGTAAACCAATCATGCAACTTGTACATTCTTGAATAACCTCATCTTTTCATAGATTAATAAGAAAGAGCCATTAACTATGGCTTTATACAAAAGATGATAGCCTTTTCTTTATTTAATCTTATTTTATTCAATTAAGTCACCAACTCACCTAACCATTGACCAAGCCTCTAATTTGTCCCCTATGGTCGGCCATCACTTCCCCAATGGCCTAAAATTAAAGCACCAAAATTTTCATGCACCTATATAATCATGCCATAACACATATAATAATAATAAAACTAATTTATTTGGTCTCAGATTAGTAGTCTGAAACCACTATTCTGACTAGACCCAAAATCGAGCTGTTACATTTATGACCATGAGTTAGAGTTTATCTTTGTTCAAGAAGGCTTAATCCCATAGGACGCAAAAAAAATCAATGAGTTGTACAACACTAAAATGGATATAGATGAACATTTCGAGTTTATTGAGGATATCACAGACGACAAAAGGGACCTATTGGAGAAGGATTTATGTGTCGAATGAGCGTTATGGACGGGTTCACATCAAAAGAATCATACGATGCACCGTCGCTTCTTGACACTGCAAAGTAAAAGTTGGTTTCATTTTGTCAACTGCAGGTTACTGCCCTCTACTCATAGCACCACAGTCAACATTGATAGAATGTGCATGATACATTTAATTGTCAAGGGCAGAAAGATTGATGTCGGCACAATACTCCACAAGGAAATTGCTGACTGTGCTGCAATGTAAACTAGAATTTTGGTTTTCTCGTTGTTGGTAATTCTACTGTACTAGTAGAAAGGGATCATGCCCCGTGATGATGAAGAAATCTGAAGAATAAGGGCTCGATAAATAAATCCTGTATTGAAAGAATGAATCGTTGCAAAGATACAATGAAGGGGGCAGAGACCAACAAGACAAGGAAAGGCAAAACCAAGACAGAAACCAAGAGAACAAACTTGACTGCAGAGACATCATCGTTGCACAAAATGCAGGATATAGAGAAGTTGGCCAATTGCATCAACAATAAGTAGATCAGGCTTGTCGCTACAATAAAGGATATGGACAAATCACAAAATTTGTTCTACGCTTATACTAAAGCTTATAACAACTCTATTGTAGCCGCATTAAGTCAGTTAAGCCTGGCCTTACTCCCAAAATTTCCAGTGTTCCCACTAATCATCCGAGATTATGAACCCTCATCCAAGGAAGATGACTTAGGGAACCAAGACAGATCGGTGGAATCCCCTCCCATTATGCATGTCTCTAAAGATGAGAAAGAAGAGGACTCAATGGACATTTAGAAATGTATGCGAATGATTGATAGCCTAGTCGAGGGTGACTTTATTGCTGATCAAGAGGAACCTTCTGTTAAGGAGGAAGTTGATGTGGGAGAGGAGGAAGTCCGTGTTGTAGTTGTGAATGAGAAAGATAAAGAAGAAAATACTGAGAAACAAGCTGCTGAGAAAGAATCTACTTAGAATATTGTCAATGCATCCGAGTTTGTGGGTGCAACTACTGATAATCTAGAGTGAGATGGAACTAGACTAGTGGAAGCTGTAGAGGTAACTAGTGAGTAGCACCATAACTCATTGGCGGTAGTGGTCTATACCGGACCACTTAAGGTGACCCCTCCTACACAAGAAACAGCCGATGACGCCGTGGCAGCGCAAAAAATTGGGGAGCGATCTGAGGACCTTGCGAAGCTTGATCATCTAATTGTCGAGTTTTAAAATTTATAAAGAGAATGATCGAACCTAGAAACTAACTTTGATAACGAATTAAGGTAAGTGCACCTATCAAACAGTAGTATAGTTTAGGCAAGACCGGATTGTCGAACCCAAAGGAACTAAAAGTACTAATACTCACTTTCTTTTTATTATTTAGCCTAAATATGAAGTGATTAGTTGATTAAATAAAAAAATAACTAATTACTAAACTAAGATACAAAGACAAAAAGAATAAATTGAAGAAATAACTTTTAGAAAAACTCAGTTGATTATGACGATACCCTTAGGAAGAATCCACCTAAACTTCACTTATTATCTAACATTGAACCAGACGATTTATTCACTTAGCTTGATCTGTAAGACTCCCTAATTTATATTAAACCTCTCTCAAGGCGAATAACGTATAACCCTAGGTTGATTAACCGAAATCTCTTTCTAATTAAAACCCCTAGAATTGCATTAACTCGATCTATGGATTCCCATATTAGGTTTCACCCTAATCTAGCAAATTCTCGCCACCCTATCTCTAGGCGCGCGATCAACTCCGCTTAATTATGATAGATCTACTCTTAAGCAGGGACTTTTGCTCCACCACCTAAGCACATCACACTTGAATTAATATCCCAAAATATCAACACAAGAATTAAGCACACATAATTAAGAACAAACTAAGTATTTATCATACAACTCAAAAAACAATAACAAGATTCATTTAGGTTTCATCCCCTTCAGGTAGCTGAAGGGTTTAGTTCATAATGATAAAATAAGACATCTCAAGAGAAAAGATAAAACAAAACATAAGAAATCTTTAAAACCCCCTGAGGGAATTGAAGGAGAGATCTACCGTCTTGAGTAGAATTTCGGCTTCTTGAGATGGATCAACTGGCTATCTTCGAGTGATTCCCACAAATCTAACCTTCTGGCTTGGCTCCTTAGCCTAGCTGACTGTCTAACTGACCGCCCTTACAAAAGCCCTAGCAGAAGGCTTCTGTCGAACTCCTCCTTAAGTTGCCCCCTTGGGTGTTTATATAGACTTTGATATGCCTTACTTGGCCTTTAAGTATTCTAATTCAAGTAGAATTCCTACTAAGGTGTTTGAATAGGCTTTGGAATATGTTTCTTTGCCTTCAAGTATCCAAATCCGAGTAAAACTCCTCTTGGCCGCGGCAGGGACACGCCCATGGCACACGTCCGTGTGAATCAATTTCAGGCCGTGGTCGAGTATGCTGAAGAGACACGCCCGTGTGTTTCAGGATCGAGGCCGTGTTCTAGTAATTTAATGAGGCACGACCGTGTGGTTTTAGGCCCAGGCCATGTTGATTTCTTCTTTGACCCAATTTGGTCCGTTTTGAGCCCGTTTCTTGTTCTTTTCGTCCCTAGGTGCTTTCTTGAGTATAAAACATGAAATGAAAGTATTAAGAGCACCTTTTTACATAAATCAAGGAATAAATCATCCAAAAGTATACTAAATGTGGGCCTAAAATATGTTACTTTTACAGTTTATCAAAGCCCAAAGAAAAGAAGAGAAAGCACTCTAAAGACAAAAATCACAAGAAGGAGGAGAAAATGATGAGGAAGAAGAAATATCATGCAGCCACATTGATGCCCGATAAAAACTGAGTTAGTTTATTTTAAGTTTTACATGTAGTATTCATGCATTGTATGTATCTGTAATTTTCATTTTGTTATTGCAGATTGGCGTTGCATTTTTATTGTCATTGCATTTTAATGTTAGTGCATTAGGGAAAATGCAAACTTTAAGTTTGGGGGAATGCATATGGGTTTTGGAAATACACCCTCATTTTATTTTATTTTTTTTTCATTTAATGAAGCATGTAAGGTTTATTTGTGGTAAATACAAATGTGTTTGAAAATTTTTGTTACATTCGATGCTTAATTCTTGAATCATGTGAATTATAATGAATGAGTTGGATAAATTTGACTAAATGTTGTATCTTCAATTTTTTGATGAATGATTTAAGTTGCATTAGTAATGGATGACTAGTAGCATTCCTTGAATCTTAAATGAATCTGCCTTTTACAGCTACTTTTATATATATATAGTTATAAATAAGAGACACTCTAAAGTGGGTGTATTGTGAAATGTTAAAGAATGAACACTCCAATACAAATGTTAGAAAAATGAATCTAGCCAAAGGCTGTCGCTGCATGAGTGTGTGTCGGTGCAATTATGTAGTTCTTAGGGGTTTGTTGCACTCCATCGTTACTTCTCAGGAACAAGGGTACAGTAATGCAATAATATCCCTTATTCACAAAAAAAAAAAAAAAAAAGATACGTATAATGGTGTATTGGTAGATAGAATTTAGGATTTAAAGCATGATGCTAGTTTTGATGAAGTTGCAATCTTATTCATTCAAACTTATGTATTGTCAATGCAATATCCTGTCATCTGAATGTGACTCATTCATTAGGATTTTAGGTGATTCAAGCTGCTAGAATGATCGTTTGCCTTAGTGAATTCTTGTGTAGCCTTGCCAGTTTCTGTTTTACTTGAGGACAAGTAAAAACTCAAGTTTGGGGGTGTAATAATACTAGAAAGAACATATGTTTTCTCCCTACTTATTGGTTAATTTGTCCACATTTAGTTATCTTTAGCACATATTTTAGCATTTTTAGTTCAGTAAATTGCATTTTATAACTCATTGGATCTTAGCCTATTTATCCTTAATTTTGCCATGTTTTGGTACCAATGTCGCTGCATGAGTATTTTCAAATTGCGCCAAGAATTGTCGCAGCACCTGATAGTTGTCCGGATAAGAACAAAAATGTGTGGGCTATCCAGTCTAGTATAACCAACTTGTACGTACAAAGGCAGCATGATTCTAATGAAAGGACACCTGGGCTATTTGGGAAGAATATAAATATTCATGTGAAAAGAAAAAAAGTAGGCTTTTTGGGAGAGTATCTTCGTCAACCTATCTTTTAAAGCTTTTCAGCTATGGCAACTTAAGGTTCCTACTGGTAAACTAACCTGAAAGGGATGCAAATCAGCTCTTGACGAGAAGCCCTGAGTGTGACACAAGACGGAGTTGAGAGATCAAGTTGAGATTTTCTAGGAATAGTACTCTCCACTTGTTTCTTTTATATTTCTTTTCTAAACTCTGGTGGTTAGTTTCTATTTCATGTTTGTATGAAAGTGTACATGATTTTTGAGTTAAATGTTATTTTATTTAATCTTTCTTCAACTGTTTAATCTTTGGGTTTGAATGTTTTTAGCATGAAAGTGTTATTGCGGGCACTGACACTGGAAAGAGCACCAACAGTTCAAGCTAACAAGCATGACAACAGAAGTTACTTGAGGATTAGAGGAATTTAATCCACTTGTTCTTAATAGTGTTCCATTTCCATCATCAAAAGATGTGGTTAATGTGCATGTTTAAGTCTTAGATTAAATATAGAAGTTAAGCTTGGTAAGATATTCATTGCGATTTAATGCATCGACAATCACCTATCCTTTTATACCTTGTGAGCACTTAGTATTCTATTGAATATTCACGTTGAGGATCCTAGTTTATCATTATCATATTTTATCTTATTATTTTCATGTTATTGCTTCGACAAATATTCTCATAATTTATCTTGTTTCTATCTATTTATTGCACTGACATTGATAGACAAAAGACAACCATCCTCGTGGGGTCGATATTCGATAGACTCATATCTGTCTAATATACTTGCATCGACAGTGTACGCTTGCACATTATTGCTGTGACATTAAACAGCCGATCAATGGTCAATGTGTCTGAATTTCCCATGTTGAGAACTTTGCTGTTAGGGTTGTAAGAGTGTGGTTGGTGCCACATCCAGAGGGATACATTTTTAAGCATTAAATGCATGGTAATATTCAGTCGAAAAAGGGTCATACCATTGAGTCCAAGTATTCGATGGAGGAATGGCCATAAATAAGACTCCACCAATGATTAAGATGAGACCAAGTTCAAGTTTATGTCTGATGCGTATTGGATAGATCATAACCTTAGGCCTTGAAGGCCCAAGATGGACTTGAGACTGAATTGTTGACTCGGCACAACAAGGTTACTAAAAGTGTGACTTCATGTTGATGAGGGCATCGATATAGTAAGTGGGGGAAAGTGTCATGGTTCACAAGTTAGTATGCTATCAAGGTTAAACTTTCCCCAAATGATTTTGAGTGAAATTAAATTACAATAATTTGGAATTTTTCAGATACTCTGTAGTCCTAAAGAGATATTGTGATACAAATATGGGTAATTAATTAAGTTAGCTCTGCAAGTGGGTATGTCTTTATTTTAGATGAAGCAACTATTTCTTGGAAGTATTCTAAACATACATGTATTGCTCACTCTATGATGGAATCAAAGTTTAAAACTCTTAACTAAGTCCGGCAAAAAGCCGAGTGGCATAGGAATCTGATTGCAGAGATTCCTTTATGAGGAAAACCTACACCTTCTGTGTCCTTTTTATATGATTCACAAGCCACCATTTTTGTTGCTCAAAACCATGCTTACAATGGCAAGAAAAGACATATACGAATAAGAGAAGAATATGTGAGACACTTAATAAAGAATGGAGTACTCGCCATAGAGTACGTAAAATCTGAGAGGAACTTAGCTGATCCACAAACCAAAGGGTTATGTAGGCAAATGGTTATTAATTCATCGAGGGGGATGGATCTTAAGCCCATTGGTTTAGGAATTCATGGTGGATACCCAACTTAGTCTTCTAAGTTCAATATGGTCAAACAAAACCATGGAAAGACTCATAGCGTATATCTTTACCTATCCCTATGGCATAAAGTGTACATGCATAAAGATGAGCTTATTGCTCTTAATGGGTTCATAGCCCAAAGTTTGTGTGGTCCTAGTGAGACGGACTTGATGAATTCACCAACGTGTGAGGTTGAGTTTCTTACTCTTAATGAATTCATCTCCTAGAGTTTCAGTGGTTTTATTGAGACGTACTTGATGAATTTATCAAATTATAAAATTGAGAGGTTAAGCTTATTAAATGCTCTTAATGATTTTGTAACCCTGGTCCAAGTGATCTATATTGAGATAGACTTGATGAAATCACCTACATAATTGTGAAGTATTAGCCACATTCTATGAAAAACGTTGGGCCATTTTTTTAGAGCACTTACCAGCATTCCAATGTATATTGGCTAAATTGTTGATCTATCGTGGAACTCAGTTGGACCTAAGATTATTCATGTGTCATGAGTTAGCCCCTATCTTAATAATTTCAAGATTCATTCACTAGTTAAATAGAAGAATCACTCATTTCACTACGTACTAGTTCAAATCCACAAGATACTAGTGCTTAAGCGGCTAATTTCGCTATTACTTTTCTCACAGTTTACCTTTTCTTATGTTTACAAAATTTTTCAATTCTTTTGCATTAGTGGGGTAATGTTGGTAATGTAAGGTCGGAAATATTTTTTCAAAATATTTTTTTTTGTTGTAGAATATTTTTTGGTTGAGGAGAATACTCTGACTGTTGCAAAATATTTTCTATTGAGGAAAATCCTCTACTATTTTTGGAAATTGACACTGCTATTTTACCATTTTTCCCATTTAAAAAACAATATAAATAGCAGACTATTCCATTCATTTTTCACAAAAAAAACTTAATTCTTTCTTTACTCTCCCATTCTTGCTCTCTAAAAATTCTGGTGTTTTATTAGATTACATTTGTACAAAATTATGTATAAGAGGTCGGGTTTTAAGTGGTATTGTTTATGACCCCTCTAATCTTTCGTTAGAATTGAACCTAGTGTGGTTTATCGAGTTTCTTCCATTTTATTTCCCGATTTTTACAAGAAGAGCAATACTTTTTAGTTCCATCTTCCTCAGTCGGGTGTATGAATTTAAAAGTACTGTGTTAACCTTGGGGTGTTAACCTTGGGGGGTGACGTCCATTTCCGATTATACCGATCAAGTCAAAATCGCTTCTAACAATACACCAAAACAGACTTTTAGCTGCATTTTTTATGGCTTTTAGCGGCATTTTTAAGCGCCACTAATATTCTTTGCGGCGCTTTTGAAAGAGCCGCCAAAAACGCCGCTAAAACACGCGTCGCAAAAGTTAGCGGCGTTTATTGTGAAAAAATGCCGCTAGAAGTCTTGACTTTTAGCGGCGCTTTTATAAGAAACGCCGCTAAAAGACCAGACCTTTAGTGGCGTTTTTGTTAGAGACGCCGCTACAAGTCCACACCTTTAGCGGCGCTTTTATTACAAACGCCACTACAAGTCCACACCTTTAGCGGCACTTTTATTACAAACGCCGCTACAAGCCCACACCTTTAGCGGTGCTTTTATTACAAACGCCGCTACAAGCCCACACCTTTAGCGGCGCTTTTATTACAAACGCCGCTAAAGGTGTGGTCTTTTAGCGGCGTTTCTAACAAAAATGCCGCTAATTTGCACAGATTTGTAGTGCTATTTTTCTACAATATCCTACCCTCCCTGCATTAAAAACCAACCAAAAACAGCAGCAATTGCATATAATTCCAACCCAAGGCAGCAAATAAAACATTTAAATCTCACCAAAAGCATTAAATCTAAACGATACTTCAAATTTAATAAAAGATATATGATATTTATTAATAAATGAAGCATAATTCAAACAATTTTACAATAATGTTAATCAGTAACAATGTTTAAAAAATCTTACAACAATAAAACAAATGTCCAAGAGGGCGGCTCTCAGAATCGCCTTTGGAATAACTACATCATAGTCTGCAATTTGTAGTGGAGTTCTTCATACTTTCTTACTCGCCTCGCCTCCCACGCCTCCTCCGCTCTAAGTTGAGCATTATGCTCTGCCTCCCTCATTCTCCTCCTCCTCTAAGTCGAGAAATTTGCTCACTGTGGTCGCTCCATCGAGATATCTAGTTTTTCAGGTCTCGAACTTGACGAGATTGACTCCGGAAGGCATGTATTTTGGGAGCGGATCCAAAATATTGAGTCGGGTAACACCGATCCTTGACATCGAACCCGACCATACCTTGTAAGACCCAAAACATTAGTGATAATTTTGTTATAAATGTACTCAAGATTAACAAAACTATCAATCGAAGCAATCGTACCTTTCAGGACCCAAAACATCGAGAATAATTACATTATCAATCTCCTCAAGATTAACAGAATCATTAGACAAGCAACCGCTTCATACTCCACCTTCTTCTCCTTTAGTTTATCTTAATAAATCAATAAAAAGTTAGAAACGAAATATATAATTAAAAGGAATGGAACATAACTTAAAATTATAAATTTAAAACTACAAGCAGTGAATTAAACTATTGTAATTAAACATTATAAATATTTATAATAAATCAAATTTTATTAAGTAAATATACCAAAATTTCT
Organism: Gossypium rotundifolium; assembly: GCA_025506655.1. Taxonomy (NCBI): domain Eukaryota; kingdom Viridiplantae; phylum Streptophyta; class Magnoliopsida; order Malvales; family Malvaceae; genus Gossypium; species Gossypium rotundifolium. The sequence continues at coordinate 66,890,166 of CP106731.1, read as the reverse complement.
GCAACCTCGGATGTCATCGGAGATCCATCCTTCTTCCTATAGCGTAATGTCAAAAGTCAAGGTGTCCAACTTTTGACTGACGAAACTTCCTACATTATAGCGTAAAAATATAATTTAATAGTATAAAGTAATTAATATTTGAAAGAAGTAATAAATTATAATACCTCGCCTCACTACGAGCAAAACTTCTGGAACCTACCGTGCGCGTGAATTGTTATTTCTGTCTGCTGTTTGTTCCAACTCGCTCACGGTCCTACATAATGGAATTTGAATTATGTATATAGTAAATACGATAAACTGAAAAATTTATAAGACTTTGAAAGTACGTAATACCTCTCCTTTCTTTGAATTCCAGAATCTAACTTGATCTTCCCATTGGTACCTCAACATTCCCAGTGGGACATTTCGTAATTTTTCGTCGAGGCTTATGTCTTTCTTAAAATATTGTTTTCTTAGGGTGCTTTTATTGTCTCTCCATTTTTTACCCAAAGTCTTCTTAACATAGTCATCGGAGACCTCTAAAGCAAATTTACCCTAGAAATTTTTTTAAAAGTAAATATAAATGAAGGTTAAATTAAAGTATTATAAATTACATTCACCTTTTATTACCTTAATATTATCAAGAGCTCGATTTTGTTGGCATCGTGCACGTGATGCCATGATTCAGAGTTCTTGGGCAACATATTCGCATTTCGTGCTATAATGCTCAAATAGCACGCCAACAATCAAGCTTCAGATCCGATAGGTGGCCATTATTGTTTCTCCTTACTTCAACACGCTCGGTAGGCTCTAAGTCGTATAAATCTATAAGTAATGTACGTCCCGAGCTCGCTCGTCCCACCACCCTCAAATTTGAAAAATGATATATTATTATATTAAAATTAAAAAAAATCAATAATAAAATTCAACATGCATGTAAAATAAACTTAACATTACTTTGAAATTGTCCATGCTCGTCATCTATGTCCGGCAGACTAGAAGATCCAACAACTGTATCCTGTCCACTATTTACTTCTTCTGGATTTGGAGTACTCCGGACAATATTTAAACCTCGTAATCATTTTCTAGGCATTTTCCCTACAATACACATAAAAGAGTTCAAAATTTTAGTAACAAATAACAACAATAATAGGACATTTAAAACAGTTAAATTATATAACATGACCAACATGAAAATTATAATATAACATATAAATAATAAATCGTTAAATCTTACGAAATATCTTCGTCCACATCCTGACGAACCCATTGAAATTGTTGACTAGTACTAGAGATATTTTCAGTTAAGTCTTGCTCTGGAAAAGGCAAAGTTTCTGATCTTTCGACTATGTCATCTCTACTTCCACCGCCAATGTCAAACAAGTCTCTAGGGGTGTTTTGAAGTACAACGTACCAACCCTCATCGCTTAGATCTTCTGAGTAAAAACTTGTTTAACTTGAGAATAAAACACATACGGCTTGTCCATCGCTTGTTCTCCAAAGTGAATCAATCGAGAGAAATTCACCATTGTAAAGCCATATTGATCGCTTTTAATTTTGTGATCCGTATTCACATCACCCAATCACCTCGAAATAAGACAACTTTGCATTTGCCGTAATAATCCAACTCAATGATGTCGATAATAAGTCCGTAATATTCCAAATTCCTCGACCGGATTCATCGTCCCTAGCACTAGCATAACTTGTAATCGAAGAATTAACAACAATTTAAGTAATTTTGGGTTCTCCTCAATCTCTCACGATACCTTGTATGAAATCAGATCCGTTGATGAGGAAGCCACTATATCTTTTAACTATTCTTTTGGACCTTGTGAAAGCCATTTAACGTCGTCATTTACTTCATTCCGACTCCAAACCTATTGAGTCGAAAGTAAATCAAGTAATTATGAATGTTATGAGAAAACATTATTACTTGTCAATGAAAATTTAAATTGCAAACCATTTGGCTTAACCATTCATGGAATGATTCTGCGAACAACTTATTAATTTCTCGTCGATTTAATCTTCGGGATCGTGAATGAGCTCTCAATATATGTTTGTACTCACTACGGTAAAAAAAGGTTTTACTTTGTTAGAAGACAAATAAATTATAATTAATGAGTATTTATCAAATTCTAGAACTTACTTCCGAAATGGTTCCATTGAATCGTGATGAAAAAGAACGTATCGATGTGCTTGGACCCATGATCTATCGTCTAATTCTGTAATTTCGACTTTACCGATCGGTTCTCCGAAACTTTGAAATAAATAAGTTCTGGCCAAATTAAGATCTGTGAGCCCAGTATTTCTACTTGGTCTGTTCATTCTTATTTCAACATCTTCCAAATACCTCGAACAAAAAGTCATACATTCCTCTGCCAAGTAGCCCTAGGCAATTGATCCTTCCGGATAACGCTTATTACAGCAGTATGACTTCAATTTGGAAAGGAACCTAACCACGGTATATAACATTATCAAAAGTTGCAACTAAAGGCATTGAGCTGAATGAAAGAATATTTTGTAAATAAAGTAAGACCTTTCAATGGGATACATCCATCGATAGAAAACGGGTCCACCAAGAAGTGCTTCACGCGGGAGATGAATTAACAAGTGCACCATAATAGTGAAGAAGGAAGGTGGAATATCTTCTCCAGATTGCATAAAGTCAATGCGGCTCGATCTTGTAATCTCTAATTCTTGAACATTCAAAATTTACCACAAATGCCTTTCATTATATTCGATAGTTCAATTACAAGAGCGTCACCTTTTTCGACATACAACACCGCATAGCAATGGCGATAAGTCTTGCATCAAGATGTGATAGTCATGCGATTTTAAGCCATATAGTCTTCGATCCTTAAGACTCACACATCGCGATATATTTGATGCATACACATCCGGGACCTTGATATCCTTCAACACCGTATAGAACACTTCTTTCTCCGTCTTTGACATTGAAAAAATAGTAGGCGGCAGTCGATATTTCATATTCGAAAGTGCTCGGGGATGAAGCTCACGCCAAATTCCCATGTGCACTAAATCAAGTTGACTCTGAAGATTATCTTTCAATTTTCCATCGACATTCAAAATAGTCCCAATGATGTTCTCGCAGACTTTTTTCTCTATGTGCATGACATCAAGATTATGACGTAAAATCTGATGCTCCCAATAAGGCAACTCAAAAAAATACTTCTTTTTTTCCACAAGTCTGCCTCATTAGGATCATCCTCTTCATTAGATTCATCATCAGATTCATCCCTAGATCTTCTATTTCTTTGCGGGTTGGCCGATTGATTCATCTTCCCATAAATGAAATTCATATCTTTCAACATTAAGAATATTTTGGATCCACCGGTCTGCAAAGGAGCTGGTCTAAACTCTTCAGTACCATCAAACTGAGCGCTCTGAAATCTAAATGTATGATTTTCTGGTAACCATCGACGATGCCCCATGTAAGAGAACTTCTTCCCATTATATAACCATTGCGAACATGTCTGCCCAGCACAACACGGACAAGCATAACGTCCCCTGGTACTCCAACTAGATAAATTAGCATAAGCTGGGAAGTCGTTAATAGTCCACATTAAAGTCGCACGTAAATTAAAGTTCTCTTTTCTCATTGCATCGTATGTCCGAACACCACCCATAGTTGTTTTAACTCATCAACAAGTGGTCGCAAATATACGTCAATATCATTCCCTACCTTTCTCTCCGGTATAATCATAGACAAGATAAAAGAAGATTATTTCAAGCAAACCCATAGAGGCAAATTGTAGGGAAAAAGCACCACAGGCCAAGTACTATACGTTGTGCTCATGAGTTTGTAAGGGTTAAATCCATCGGATGCTAGCCGAAGCCTCACACTCCGAGGATCGCTTGCAAAGCTTGGAAATTTGGAGTCAAAATATTTCCAAGCTAAAGAATCTGCAGGATGCCTTAACAACCCATCATCTATTCGTCCATCACGGTGCCACGTCATTGATTCAAATTGTCTTCAATGACATGAAAAGCCGTTGAAGCCTTGGTATTAGCAAAAATATCGTAAAATCTTAATCGGTCGCTTCCTTGATCGTGTATCGTGTTCATCCTCGTTACTGTCCTCTCAGATTTCTATTAATCCAACGGATTGGCGCGATACATGACAAAGACTGTTGGTTTATCCGATCGCCTCAATACAACATGCGATCATTTGGGCAACTGTGAATTTTGTTGTATCCAAGGCCCAAATCCTTTATCAATTTCTTCATGTCTTTGGAAGATTGAGGGATTTTTGCAAACGGGAACATTTCTAGCAGAAACTCTAACAGCATTGTCAATGATTTTCCGGTCCACCCCCCAAACATTTCAAGTGAAAAAGACGAATCTGAAATGACAGTTTAAAAAATTTTGATCCCTCATACGCTTCTTCATTCATTTCACCAAGTAACGTGTAGAACCTCGCCGCTTCTTCATTTGGTCGTTCATCCGTACTTCTTCTTATTTCGATGAAAGTATTTCCACCAAAATTATGATCATCGGTTGCACCCAAGTGAGGTGGAAATGTCCCAAACCATCATCACAGATATTAAAAGCATTCCAACATGCCTTCCATGTTATCGTCTCTAACATTCGATTGAAAGCACTATTAGGATACCCCAGATTCATCAATGAAGATGCTCCACTAGATGTACACTCTCCATGAAAAAACCACTTTTTGTACCCCCGGACAAAGCCATTAACAACTAGATGTTCGTAGACCACTTCACGATAATGCCAGTTAATATTGCAACACGTCTTAAATGGGCAAAGAATCATATTCTCTTGGCTTGTATTTTGAAATGCAAAATTCAGAAAAGTTTCTACTCCATTTCGATAGCCGTTGCTTACCCTTGACAATTTCATCCAACTCCTATCCATTTCATAGTTGTTGAAGTCTAAAGTTGACAATAAATTACACGGCTAAATTGTTAATTAATAATATATGTAAGTAATGCTATGATGACATATATAACTGAGTACTATGTAAGTTATGTAAATTATGTAAGTTATGAAGTTTGATCTTAACTTAAAATCATGTACTTAATGAAATTTGATCTTAAACTTATGTAAGTTATGAAATTTGATCTTAAAATTAAGTAAGTTATGTATTATTTCAGATTCATCATACGCGGCATTGTTACACCTAGGGAGGATCAATTATATCTAACAGTGAGATATAGGGCAACCCGTCAGGTTTCCAGTCTATATACTTTGAATCTTTTTTTTTCTATACAAGTATTATGTAAGTTATGAAATTTGACCTTAAACTTATGTAAGTTATGAAATTTGATCTTAAACTTAAGTAAGTTATGTATTCTTTAAGATTCATCATACGAGGCATTGTTACACCTAGGAGGATCCATTATATCTAACGGTGAGATATAAGGCAACCCGTCGATTTCCATCCTATATACTTTGAATCTTTTTTTTCTATATAAGTATTATGTAAGTTATGAAATTTGACCTTAAACTTATGTAAGTTATGAAATTTGATCTTAAAATTAAGTAAGTTATGTATTCTTTAAGATTCATCATACGAGGCATTGTTACACCTAGGGAGGATCCATTATATCTAACAGTGAGATATAGGGCAACCCGTCAGGTTTCCAGCCTATATACTTTGAATCTTTTTTTTTTCTATACAAGTATTATGTAAGTTATGAAATTTGACCTTAAACTTATGTAAGTTATGAAATTTGATCTTAAAATTAAGTAAGTTATGTATTATTTTAGATTCATCATACGCGGCATTGTTACACCTAGGGAGGATCCATTATATCTAACAGTGAGATATAGGGCAACCCGTCAGGTTTCCAGCCTATATACTTTGAATCTTTTTTTTCTATACAAGTATTATGTAAGTTATGAAATTTGACCTTAAACTTATGTAAGTTATGAAATTTGATCTTAAACTTAAGTAAGTTATGTATTCTTTAAGATTCATCATACGCGGCATTGTTACACCTAGGGAGGATCCATTATATCTAACAGTGAGATATAAGGCAACCCGTCAGATTTCTAGCCTATATACTTTGAATTTTTTTTCTATACAAGTATTATGTAAGTTATGAAATTTGACCTTAAACTTATGTAAGTTATGAAATTTGATCTTAAAATTAAGTAAGTTATGTATTCTTTAAGATTCATCATACGAGGCATTGTTACACCTAGGGAGGATCCATTATATCTAACAGTGAGATATAAGGCAACCCGTCAGGTTTCCAGCCTATATACTTTGAATCTTTTTTTTTTCTATATAAGTATTATGTAAGTTATGAAATTTGACCTTAAACTTATGTAAGTTATGAAATTTGATCTTAAAATTAAGTAAGTTATGTATTATTTCAGATTCATCATACGCGGCATTGTTACACCTAGGGAGGATCCATTATATCTAACAGTGAGATATAAGGCAACCCGTCAGGTTTTCAGCCTATATACTTTGAATCTTTTTTTTTTCTATACAAGTATTATGTAAGTTATGAAATTTGACCTTAAACTTATGTAAGTTATGAAATTTGATCTTAAACTTAAGTAAGTTATGTATTCTTTAAGATTCATCATACGCGGCATTGTTACACCTAGGGAGGATCCATCATATCTAACAGTGAGATATAAGGCAACCCGTCAGTTTCCGACCTATATACTTTGAATCTTTTTTTTCTATACAAGTATTATGTAAGTTATGAAATTTGACCTTAAACTTATGTAAGTTATGAAATTTGATCTTAAACTTAAGTAAGTTATGTATTCTTTAAGATTCATCATACGCTGGATTGTTACACCAAGGAGGATCCATTATATCTAATGATGAGATATAAGGCAACCCGTCGGTTTTAGCCTATATACTTTGAATCTTTTTTTTCTGTAATTTGGTATTTGTATTTAATAAATGTTATATATTTTGGTATTTTATTTGGTATTTGTATTTAACAAATGTTATATATTTTTAAGATTTATAAATAATGTTATTAATTTTTAATGCTTAATTTAGATTTTAGAATTGATTTGATTAAAAATAGTGGTTAATATTATTAAGTTTAAATTTTGATGATTAAACTTATGTAGAATAAATTAATAATAAATTGTGTAAGTTATTATTATTTTGATTCAATTTGTCAAATACAATATGATGAATGCAATTTAATTCAAGTTTTAAAGGTTAGTTTTATGAAATTTAATTATTAATATTATTAGCTAATTATGTATTTAATAAATGTTATATTTTGGTATTTAATTTGGTATTTGTATTTAATAAATGTTATATATTTTGGTATTTATAAATAATGTTATTAATTTTTAATGCTTAATTTAGATTTTAGAATTGATTTGATTAAAAATAGTGGTTAATATTATTAAGTTTAAATTTTATGATTTTTAATAGAATAAATTAATAATAAATTGTGAAGTTATTATTATTTTACGTTTAATTTGTCAAATATAATATGATGAATGCAATTTAATTCAAGTTTTAAAGGTTAATTTTATGAAATTTAATTATTAATATTATTAGCTAATTATGTATTTAATAAATGTTATATTTTGGTATTTAATTTGGTATTTGTATTTAATAAATGTTATATATTTTGGTATTTATAAATAATGTTATTAATTTTTAATGCTTAATTCAGATTTTAGAATTGATTTGATTAAAATAGTGGTTAATATTATTAAGTTTAAATTTTTATGATTTTTAATAGAATAAATTAATAATAAATTGTGAAGTTATTATTATTTTACGTTTAATTTGTCAAATACAATATGATGAATGCAATTTAATTCAAGTTTTAAAGGTTAATTTTATGAAATTTAATTATTAATATTATTAGCTAATTATGTATTCAATAAATGTTATATTTTGGTATTTAATTTGGTATTTGTATTTAATAAATGTTATATATATTGGTATTTATAAATAATATTATTAATTTTTAATGCTTAATTGATTTTAGAATTGATTTGATTAAAAATAGTGGTTAATATTATTAAGTTTAAATTTTATGATTTTTAATAGAATAAATTAATAATAAATTGTGAAGTTATTATTATTTTACGTTTAATTTGTCAAATACAATATGATGAATGCAATTTAATTCAAGTTTTAAAGGTTAATTTTATGAAATTTAATTATTAATATTATTAGCTAATTATGTATTTAATAAATGTCAAATACAATATTTTATTTAATTTTGTTCAAGAGATCTCGCATGCAGTGGATGACATGATTATCAAGCCTTTAAATGAGGGATTAAGAGAAGGGGCCGAGGAGACTGAGACCAAGTCAAAGCTGCAGTTCTCACAGAGGAGCTCTCTTTTCTCTTAAAGCTAATTCAGTCGTCTGACACTAAATTGTCCCTACCACTATGGTTTTTTGTTTTTTTATTAACTTTACCTTCTTTTTATTTAAAAATATTTTGGGGCTGTCTTGCTGGATTTTTTCTAAGAAGTCAAGGTGACATTTTTATGTATAAAATACATAATTAATCCATTACTTTTAATGCCTTTACATTAAAAAAAATCACAGATTGCAATTAAAATAATGAGTAAGTCCCTCTATATTAAATAGCAAAATAAGTTGTTTCATTTTTGTTTTTCAGGATGAGGTTACCAAAGCTTGAACCTTCACATTTGGTGCCAATATATCAATTTTTTTTTCGTCAACAACAAAAGAGAATAGTGATTAAGGTCTCTTATTGAAATTAAAAAATGAAAATGTTTGTGGTGCATGGTTGGGTTGGTTAAAATGATAGGAGAAAATATTGGTAAAGTCCAAGAAGGAGGAGGTAGTTCAATTTTCAAGTGCAAACCTTTGAAAATTAGTGTGGTATTGGAGGAGTTAACATCTTTGTGTTGCATTAAAATGGTTTCAAATTTCAAGCGCAAATCTTGGTAAATAATCATAGCAATCAACATGTTTGAACAAAACCCAATAAGGTGATGAAGCAATGAGTACAGTACTAAAAAAGGATAATGGCGATGAACATTACAAAATCCCTAGTGGATTGAGTTTGATATTAAAATAGTTGATGTCACTGAAGAACAATTCACTTAATTAGCAAGAAAATAGTGGATTCTGATCTAGTTATTGTGATTAGGACTATGTAATCGGCTTGCAGGAACAGAGTACCAGTCATAGGTGCAAATAGAGCTGTTAATGAATTGGGTCGTGTAACACCCCAAACTCGACCCATGAGCCTCGACCGGATCTGGTATGTCACAGAGTAAAACGTTTTGGAAGATTTTGATTAACTGGTGAAATTCTGAAAATATTGTTAAGGTCATAACTTAGGTGGGATTGTTTTTTTTTTTTTTACAAACATGGTTGAGTTGAAAACCTTTGAAAGCATTTGATCATTTGAATTTAAAACCATCAGAGTTATTGTTAACTTGGTGAATTTTGCTACCCGATGGTAACATCTTTGAAAACTCGTAAAAATTTCCCATTTTGAAAACATCACTTTTGACCGGTTTCTTTAAACAATTTATAGATTCATTAGTAGTATAGTAAGAATGAAATTAAACAACTACTTAAACACCCAAAATAATTATTAGCGGCCTTATTACAAACCAAATCAAAAATTTAGAAATAAACAAACTTAAACCGTACTAAATAAAATCCCAAATCCACGGAACAAGCATGGCCGCCTCGAGTCCTCTCCGGCTCCATCTCCGCTATCTACTCATCTGCAAAATGGTATGGGAAGGGGTGAGTCACCAAGACTCAGTGTATAAATACCCAACCCGGAAGTGCAAACTCATACACAAAATATTAGTAAGACATGCAAAACATGCAACATAAAACTAGCCATCCATACTCCTTTAACTACCCCGTGTGGTCAAAACCACTGGTGGTCAAAACCACTGGTGACCGGAGTCACAAATCAAGTGATGGGGCCAACCCATCGTGTGGTCAAAACCACTGATGACCATAGGTCACAATTATCAATATGTGGTCAAAACCACTGGTGGTACCAAACCACTGGGACTTAGTCACAATTTATATCAACGGTGTGGTCAAAACCACTGGTGACCGAAGTCACAATTAAACTGATGGGGCCAACCCATCTTGTGGTCAAAACCACTGGTGACAGTCCATAGAGAATAATCCCCCTCCTCTCATCAATCCCATTACCAACATGCTCATATCATGCTTAACACATTATCTTAAATCATGCATATAAGTCATGGCATAGCATATTACCCATCATGTCATCCATAACAGATTTTAAATCACAAGTGACTTACCCGGAATCCATGCTCATGTCCACAAGCAAATCACTACCACAATGATTAAATTGTAACATAATAGCAATGCTAACTAATAAAGTGTGTAAGAGTCTTACACACCTGTTTAACCGTAGATCTAAGGAGAAATCCCGAATCTATGCGATATCACAAACTCCCGAAACGTATTCCCGTATTGCTCTTACATTCGTCCACTATAGGTTAGTATCAAAAAGCCCTATTCGGCTAAACTATCAATCCCGAAGGATTAATCGCACCTGAAATATGGCCTTGGGTCGAAACTTTATTATCACTTACCAAAGCAAATTGAAATCCCAAAATTGCCACTTATGCCTTGAGTAGTCGAGATCCTACACACCATATGTCAGATTTGACTTTAATACATAAATCCATATTCAAAGCCCTTGGCCGAAATTATATGTCACCTTACCTTGAAGAAGCGAAACCCGAAAGACACCTTCAAAGCCCCTTAGCGTTACCTACACACAAGAGAACACATCACCTATTGTCTTAAGAACACATTCGGCCAACCTTACCAAGGCCTATTCTCAAACTTTCGGCACACTAAAAGGAAGAGAAAAGAAACCGAATGCTAAAGAGAGACACTTACCAACCTTTGAAATCGACAGCACCTTCATTAGGGGGATTCGGCTTATGCTCTATATGGTAAGGAGTATTCGATCACAAAGAAAAAGGGTATGGAGTCAGGCTTGAAAGAAAGAAAGGAGATAAAAGGAGAGACTTAGAGTGTTTCGGTAAAGATGGATGGAGGGTTTTTGGCACAAGGTTTATTGTATGTTCCAAAGAAAAATCAAAAAGTATCAAAGGAGGAGAAAGAGGTTTCGGTTTGAACAACAAGGGAAAAAGAAGAGTGTTAGCCGAAAATACTCCCTAGGACTCCCTTTTCATTCGGCCATTGCTTCCTAATGTGATAATTCTTATCTTTTAATTATCACCCCTTTCAATTAAATTAAAACAATATCTATCCTTTATCCCATCCTTTATCAACTCTTCAATAAATAAAATGAGAATAAAATAATAACCCCACTCTTCCAGCCGAATTCAAAAAAAATAAAACAAGGTTTATCCTTATCAAATTAAGAGTCCATGAGCAGGCCACCAGCTCACTCCCTTCACACCAGCATGCATAAAAAAAGAACACCCATTGCTGCCCATGCTACTCGAACATGGGACCTCATTGCCGCAGCCCCTTACAACGTCCCAAGCCACTTTACCACATCAACTTTCATGTCCATAATCCTCGCCATTTATTTTTAAGGCCTTCCTAGCTTAACCCCTTCCTCTTTATCGCCAAAAAGCCCAAAAATAAAACACGTCCCATGCGGCCACCATGATTCGAACTCCAGACCTGCTCCAGGCGTCGCCCCCAGGCCCTTAAGTGGCACCCTTAAGCCACTTTACCAAGGCCTGCTTTTTTGTCTAAGAGCGCCTATAACATCTCTTAACCCCTCTCTTCACCTAGCTCCCACCTCTTAGGCACTAAAAGAAATTTCTAGCCCTAAGTCGACCTAAGGTTATGACTAGACCTAGAATATGCAATATGACTAGTTCTTCAAGCACACATGGGATAATTAAATTGTTACAGTGCCTGGATCGAGTTTGAATCGGACTTATGTAAAGTATTTAGATTAATTTTTTAAGTTTGAGTTTTCTTCAATCTTAAAAATAAGTTAAGTTCGAGTTTTCTTCAATCTTAAAAATAAGTTCACTTTTTTGTCTATATCCGGTCCAGTTTAATAAAAGACCTCAACAGCTGGGAGGGATAAAATCACATCAATGGCAGCAAATCGTGGCCCCAAATAGCAGTGTAAGGAGAAAAATCGTGATAATAGTCTGCTATTTCAACTAATCTCCTAGCTTTTAAAAAAATCAATGAGAAGGAGTAGCAATAAGTAGGATCGAAAACAGAAAATATAGCCGAGAGTAAATAACTCAAAATCTCAAGTAAAAATTAATCCTCAAAATACGATTAGGGTTTCAATATTTACCTTATTTAATTTCTTTGGGTCTGCATCGGCAACTTGAATGCAAGAGAGGATTAGATCACCACCGGAGGAAGTCGAGAGAGAGAGGTCATGGCCATGATGCTTTAAGAGAGATGAGCTCTGCAGCGAGAATGACGAAATGGTGAACAAGAGAGCAAAACGGATGGGAAAATGGTGAACAAGAGAGCAAAACGGATGTCAATTGGGAAACATTTAGGATTTAGGATGTCAAAGCGGATGTCAATCGGTGAAAGTACTTAGGATTTAGAATTAGGGTAAAAACAAGAGATCTAATTTTAGTGAAACATTATTGCTAAAATTTTAGTGAACCCAATATCAATCAAAAATCAATCAAATAAACAAAAGAAAACATAGCAAATGCTTGACTGTCCTTTAAATAGAAGCCTCATATTAAACCTCCAATGAAGTGCACACTTAGAAAATTTCTATCACAACGAAACAAATTTTAATGAACCCACAATTGCAAAAATTTTAATATCAAAAATTAGTGGCATCAGACTATTGGAGGTTCAAAAACCTTAGAATAATACTAATCAACATCAAATTCATTTTAGCGAAACCATAAAGACAATAAGAAATTACCAAAAAGAAGTCAAACCTTAAAGACAACAATCCAGAACCCAAAAATGATGGGCAGCAGAATTATAGCAATGGAAGTAGCATGCAACAGAAGAAGAATATTACCAAAAAGGGAGGGAAGGGGAAAAAAAACCCCCAGAAAGAAGCTACTGGAGAACGACTAGCCTCGGTCTTTCCAGCCATCAAACCTTTACATCGAAGAAAAATAAAGAAGTCAAACAAAATAATAAACAAAAGTATATAAATAAACAGAAATGCCTAAATCAATAAACAAATGGTGCTCACAATGTTGTTGTCGCCTTGATTGAGCAAGAAAGTTTCTTTGAATTCTGAGAGACAAGACTCGTGGAAATGCTAATTCCAGAGATGGATTTTGGTATATGGGGAAATTTTTAATTGGTGAAATGTTGGGGACTTAGGAAGTTCTAAGGGATTTAGGGAAAAATTGTAGCAGAGAACAAAAGGATTTAGGGATTTCTGTTTAAGTTTTAGGAGAAAACACTTAGGGATTTCGGGGATGGAGGGGATAAAACCGAGCAAAGCAAAACGACAAATTCAATTTATGTTTTGCGGCGTTTCTATACTAGCACCACTAACTGTTGATAAAACGACGTCGTCCACCTTAATGCGTGTTATATATTGTTGATAAACGATGTCGTGAAGCTTAATGTAAATATATTTGCGGCGTTTTTAGGAAAACGCCACTAACTATAGACTTATAGCGGCGTTTTAGGACTAGCGCCACTAATACTTGATAGATATTTGTGGAGTTTTTATGGAAGCGCCAGTAAAAAAAGCTTTAAACGATGCTGTATTGCATTGTACTGGTATATTTTTGTGGCGTTTTATTCACAAACGCCACTAATTCATACAATAAATTTTCAAACGACGCCGTGTTCGAATCTATTGATGGGTTTTGTGGCGTTTTTGTATAAAACGCCGGTAATTTTTAATATCATTTAATCTATTTATTTTTATACTATTATTAATTAATCCAATTACTTATTTTAAATATTTATAAATTTAAAATATATCAGTCATATATCCATAAATCTTTAAAATTATTTTAATAATAGTATTAGTGTTAATAATAATAAAATAATTTTTATATAAAAATTTCATAATATCTCTTTTACGGTTATATAATAAATTATTTAATATATAAATTAAAAACTTAAGCCCAAATCCCAATATATAACCCCAAATCCAAACTTCAAACCCTAATATCTAATACATAATCCCAAACCCCAAACTATATAACAATTTTAATATTATAATTCATATTATCTATTTTATAATTATATAATAAATTATTTAATATATAAATTAAGGATAAAAATTTGAACCTATTTTAAAGAAATAAACATTGGGGTAATGGATACATATACCATTCGGGGTTATAGGAAGACAATTTCAATACAATAAAAGGAAGGATTAAACGATGGTTACGTTGGATCCAACGACTTAGAGTTCTGAGATTCTAGGGATTTGAATTAGAGAAACCGATTTCAAGGATTTTGGTTTCGGAATTGAGGGTCATATCCTTAAACCCTAAACCTTACACCCTAAACCCTATATCATAACTCCTAAACTATCAACCCTTAACCCTTAACTCTAAACCCTAAATAATAAGCCTTAAACCCTTAAACCTTATAAAACTCTAAACACATAACCCCAAACTCTAAACCTTAAAATATATAAACCCTAAAACCTTAAACCACAAACCTTTATAAACTCTAAATCCTAAACACCATAAACCCTAAAATCCTAAATCATAAACCCTTACAAATATATAAACCCTATAACCACAAATACTAAACCTTAAATCAAAAACTCTAAACCACTAAAACACTAAAGTATAAACATTAACCCCTAAACCATACGACCCACACCTTACACCTTAAATGCTAAACCCTTAACACTAAGGCAAAAAATTTCAACACTAAACGTAAATTAAAATTGAATTATTATAAAATGATCAAAATAACGTTTTTTTTTGTTTTGAAATATATTGAATAAAGGCCACCTTTAGTGGCGTTTCTGATAAAAACGCCACAAATTTTTTACACTTTTTATATTTACATGAAAACGACGTCGTTTTTTGTTTTGAAATAAAAAATATTTTGTGGCATTTTTATTAAAAACGCCACTAAAGATTACATTTAGCGGCGTTTTTATAACAAACGCCGCTATAAGTCAGACTTTAGCGGCATTTTTCTTAAAAACGCCGCTAACTTTATCCCATTTTTACATTGTAATTAAAACGGCGTCGTTTCTGTTTTGAAAAAAAAAATATTTTGTGGCGTTTTGTTAAAAACGCCGCTAAAGATAACATTTAGCGGCGTTTTTGTAACAAACGCCACTAATTTTTCCCCATTTTCACATCGCAATTAAAACGTCGTCGTTTTTGTTTTGAAATAAAAAATATTTTGTGGCATTTTTGTTAAAAACACCGCAAAAGATTATATTTAGCGGCGTTTGACAAAAAAACGCCGCTATTGTGCAATCTTTTGCGGTGTTTTCTTGTTAGCGCCACTAAGTTATAAATTTTGTGGCGTTTTAAATAAAAGCGCCACTAAAAACGCCGCTATAAGTCAGTTTTGCTGTAGTGTAAGACAGTGGTTCTTTCACGTCACAATGATTGCTTTGTTTATTTACATTTAGTTTGATTTCCTATCAGTGCTAACGATTTTGTTTGTAGTAATATATTTCCAACACCAATAATTCATAAAATGCTGATATTTGATCTATTTTCATTTTCAGAGAGATTATTAAGACAAAATTAAAGTTGATGTATTGCATTCTTTATATATTATATCAATCATACAAAATTTTGAGATTTATCTTTTATTTTATAAAATCATAATAATTTTCTTGTTTTTAGATTATTGATTCTCACTTATATTTTTTCAATTATGACAAAACAAATTATTTCTACTTTAAAAATTCAACTGCATAAGTTTAATAATCCCTAGACATAAGTTCTATACATTTTTAGTAATTGAAAAATAATATAACCTCAACCATTAAGGATGTTTTATCTTTTAAAATACATTAAAATATGTCATGAGTCTTTATGTTGTTTATAAATTTGAAATTTAGGTTTTGTATTTTTATTTTTAAAGAGTCATTAATTTATTTTTCAAATTTATAATTTAGGTCCAATTGTTAAAACATATAAAATTATTTTGTTAAATTTAGGTTTATTATAATGTCATTTTTAGTTACATTACTACCAAGCGAGTGCTTTTTTTAAAAATTTTAAAATTTCACACCAACCAATTTTACAAAATAAATTTAATAGTGCTAATAATCGAACTTGAATATTGAAATTTAAAAAGTAGAAGAGCTAAACTTTAATTTATGAAGAGTACATAAATTTACGATAAATTTAAACCTTTAAAATAAGTTTATAATATTTTTCCAACAATTAAATAAAATTAAACACATAAAAATATTATATCTTCATCATCAATCAAGCAAAATATAACTCAAAATAATTAAATTATATAATAATCTAATCTAAGTTAAATATGTACGAGATCATAAATAAATAAAAACAGTATATGAAAAATATAAATGAAATTCAATAGCAAAACAAATTAAAATAAAGACAGGTTAAATTAAATAAATTAAAACCAAATTAGTATAAAGTATGGAAGGACCTAATAATAAACTTTACAAATAAAAATAATCTTAAAAGTAATTATTCACAAAATAAAATATTCAATCCCTGCACATGAAACATGACGAGAGTGAATTCGAACTTTATTATTTTTATTTATTTTATTTAAGGTTTAAGGGTACAAAAATCTCTTAAATTTTTTTAAAAATAATTAAATTTTTGCTTTATTTTTTACACTCATTTGGGTATTTAAATTTTAAAATGCATCAAAAGACCTTTAAATCTTTTCAAAAAAAAAAAATTAAGCCCTATTTTTTTCACTCAATTAAGTATTTAAACTTTCAAAATGTATAAAAAAAAACTCTCAAACTTTTTTTAGAAAAAGCAATTAAACCCCTGCTTTTATTAAAAGTTTTAAAAATATATAAAATTTAAAATAAATAAAACTATAAACATTATTAAATTTTAATATAAAATTCAAATATTAAAAATTTATTAATAATTAGAAAAATATAAAATTGTAAAAACATATAAAAATTATAAAATTTTATAAAATCATAAAAATTATAAAATATATAGAAATATAAAAAATTATAAAAATTTTATAAATTCTTCATAAAATTATACAAAATATAAAAAATATAAATTTAAGTAAAATGAATTATAAAAATTATAGTACTAAAAGAAGTATTTCATAATTTCTCTATAATTTTATTGGTTTTTTTTTTTTATCATTTTTCACCACATGTCACGCTATATTGCAACACATAATAACTTTAATTGAAAAAAAAACTAGGGTCAATAATTTTTTTATGATTTTTATAAAATTTTACAATTTTTTATTTTTTATGACTTTTATAAAAAATTCTATTTTATATTTTTATTAAAATTTAATATTTTTTAACATTTATTATTTATTATATTTTATTTTTCTAAATTTTAATAGGAGTAAGATTTAATTGTTTTTGAAAAATTTTGAAGATTTTTTAATGCATTTTAAAAGTTTAAATATACAATTGAGTGAAAAAAAAATAAAACTTAATTATTCTTTTAAAATTTGAAGGTCTTTTTATGCATTTTAAAATTTAAATGACTGAAAAAGAAAAATTTAATTACTTGTTTTATTTATTTTCTTTCCTTTGCTTGTGATAACCAGTTTAATGGGTTGAGCAAAATTTTCTGACATGTTCAAGGATCGAAACATATGATTTCAACCCTTAATCTGCTTTTGGGCTTTCGGATCCCACTATAATGAATATTTCTGTAGACATCAACATGAAGAAAAAAAAAAAAAAAAGATTTTAAACATTTTCTTATATGATACATACATTTATCGATATTCATTATCAAAATTTAAATAACAGACCTAGAACCGTATTGACATGATACCATAGGTTATTAATATATGCAAATAACATCGGCAATGGTGGTTACAATTTTATCTACATCAAATAGAAGAAATTAGATATCAGTAGTGGCCATTGTAGACCCTGTTTGCACATGTATAAACCTGAAAGACAAAAACCATATGAAACTTATCTAGCTATACTATAAGAAATGGAAAATTACCATTCCTTCATAGCATTCCAAAAAAAGAAAAAAGAAAAAAGAACTTAACAAAAATTATTATTTGGAATATGGAATTTAAACTACCATTTCATGCTCTAAACACCAGCAGCTGTCAGAGGCTTGCTTTAGATAATGCTTTTAAAGCTTCAGAAATCTCTTCTGGCGTTGCTCCACCTTTAATACTGGCAATCAAGGGGCTGTCAGAAGGGACAATGTCATTTCTCAAGTCGGTTGTTCGGAGCAATGCTTCAGAACCCTTTGTCACCACTTCCTTCATGATCAATGTCTTATGAGCCCCAGCTATCAACTCCTCATAATCGGTGTCTCCGGTTTCGCCAACAATGACAAACATGTTTGCAACATTCAGTCTCCAACGCACAAAAAGGTACCTGGTTATCAGAATGAAATAAGTTATGATCTGATTGGTGATGATAATCAAGTCCTGGTACAGTGATCGGTTAAATGCACATGAAATCAACAATTAATTTGTTGAATTTAATTAATTTTCTCATGCATAAAAGTCTTATAAGAAGAGAGCTTCTTACTAGACGAAATGCAACATCTCGATATCAATTGTCTTGAAGTTGACATACAATCATTTTACATGTTACAGGTATGTCCATATTCACCTTTGATTTTCTCAAAAGAATGACCTTTAGAGCATTTAAACCTATGATACTTGGACCTTGGACTTGAGTGTGAGTGTTAAATATGAGTATGGGTATGTCACAGACATCGGTATGTTCTTCCATGTATTTCGAGGGCGTCAAACATATGTAGCTTAATAAGAGAAATAAACAGTTGGGCAAGCATAGATTTAAATACCAAGGGTGTTTCAATTCCTGTCCAAGAATCAAGGTTCATCTTAATACAACTTTACCTGAGTGCCTGAGCTCGAGATGCAAGGAGAGGAACAACTTGCATTCTAGTTGAGTTCCTGCAATACATTGGATGACAACGGAGACCTCGCATCCTAAGCTTCTGCCTCAAATCATCAACTTTCTTGGCCTGTAAAAGCAGCCACCATAAGATTCAAACAAAAAATGCTATGAGTTCTTATGTTACCAATAGGGATATATACCTTACTCAGCTCCTTTACAAAGTATGCAACACAGTGGGCATTGCTCGATTTCACATCTTCCTCGGCACATGGAGATTTTTGTTCACCTTCAGGGTTCATCAACTTCCAAATTGTCTTCTTTAGACCCTCATAGCCCCAATGAAAGGCAATATGAGAGGCATAATCAGGATCAGCAAAAAGCTTTCCATCTTCTGCTGTGTAAGTTCCAGGGTAATACACTTCACTGCCACTGCCACAGATCAGAGCATCAAACTCATTTACTTGAATCTTTGCTGATTTCAAGAACTCCATTGTTTCCGAGACTGGCATAGCAGTCGATATAGCAAAACCTGTGAATTTTGCATTTTGAGTGTCCAGCCGAACAGCCTTAAATATGTCTTGTATAATTTGAGCCATCTTCTTCTCAGGTAACCCGTTGCTGTCATAGCAGTCAAGTATTAAAACAACCAATCTATGCCGCCTCCTCAAAATCGGATACTTGCTTGGCACATTTTCAAGCTTTACTCCTTCATTTTCTTTCGAGTTTGTTTCTGGCTTTTTTATCTTGCTTAGGACTCGTTTTACTTGGTCTTGCAAATCAGGCTCACCAGAAGATGAAGCTACAGGGTCGAGAGATCCAGTTAGAGAAGCTTTATCATCAACTGAAAGCCTAAGGGACATGTCGTGCACGTCTTTAAGTGAGTCATTTAAAGATGACACTTCAGCAGAGACTTCATCCCCCGGTGTATCTGTTTTCCACTGAGGATGTCTCATTCGACAAGCTGCCACCTTTGTCAAGTAGGTACGGCAGTGTTCCGGCCATGAGTATAGATGTATGTTCTTCCAACCATTCCTTCTGCAGTCATGCCATAAGTTTTTCTCCGATACCAACTTCAGCAGGGCATCGGCAATTGCTTGCTGATCATGGGGATCCACAAGAAGGCCATTATTTAGTGCCTAAAATTCATTGAAGAAAAGGAAATATTAAGACTTGGAATTATTATACAATTTTGTATAAGAAACGTATATAGACAATTGGAATATTCAGAATTTTAACATTTTCAACAGTCTCTATGATGTTTTGTGTCCATTGTGCTCAATCTTCATGGTGAAAGTTTATACTTGAAAACTTGGGCAGTCCCACCATGCAATATCTTACGATTCAGAGAGACATTTATTGTTCTTACCCGCTGGATGTCAACTGGTCCACCATTTTTGGTTGCCACCATCGGCAGGCCATGAGCTGCTGCCTGAATTATATAAAAAAATAGAGATCAAGATTCTATCTCGTGGAACTTAATAAAGATGGTATCAAAATAAACCTCAACCAAAAGAAACCAACCTCTATCAACGTAAGTCCAAAAGGCTCGACCAGAGCAGGATTTATGAAAACTCCCTGAGTAATTACATCCAGTTGGTTAATTTAAAAACAAAAGCACATGAACTAGCTTCAGCAATTATGCACTCTAATTAACCTTTGTTTTTGCTGCAAGTCGATAAATATCAGGAACATCAGTCTGTTTGTGATGCTTTGGATAGGCAACTAGTCCATAGAGGTCATACTTATCAATGAGTTTCAATACTGTTATGAGGACACTAGCATTCCCACCAGTCATTTCATCAATATCATCCCTGTTCCCCATTATAAGTGTCTGCACAAAAAACAATCAGTATTAGTAGTCTTTCTACCACTCTGTAAATCAAAATTGTCGCACAAACAACTTACAAGATTAGCAAGCTCTCGTAAAGGACGACATTCTCCAAAGGATTTCAAAAGAGTGGTAATGTTCTTCTTTGGATCAGGTCTAGATAAGGCCAAGATCATTGGCTTGTGGGGATTTGTAAGAAACCTCATTACCTGCCAAACATAATAGGAAGAATCAATAACAGATATCTCAGGATTTCTGAACCACGAGTGCATAACATAGCTGACCTACTTACTTCTGACCATATTGTTGGAATTGCTTTTGGAGATGACCCATCAGTACCTCCAATAACTGTGGGAAGTTCTCCATCAACCTCAGAGGCATCTTCTTGAACTACAACACTGCTGAAGTCCATGCCAGGAGGAATAACCTGCATATAAATTGTACTTCAAAGCCAAAAGAAGAGGTGCAAACAAAATGATTCAGTCTTTTCAAACTTCTTACAAAATGTGAATTCATTGTAGTAGCCCCTAGTTAATCAGATCCATAAGTTAGTTTGCTTAAACATCAAGTTCCATGTGGAGTTAACAATATGTTTCAGCACAAGAGGAATGAAGCACATGGATTATGTTTCAGAGTGAGGAACACGGACAAATACACTTATTTCTTCTCTTTTCACATTACCCCTAAAACCCATGTCAAGAAAGCAGTTATCAATACAACAACTTGAAATAGGGGAAAAGACAGAGCAAAAGGGGAGAAATATTCTTACCACCATCCTTGGCATATACCGACCATGACAGTTTACCCCTCGTCTAGCACGGGCACGTAAAATTTTTTCGAGCTTGACATCAAACCCATCATAAAGCCCCCACTGCTCTTCAATCTCTTGCTGGGTACTAGTGATAACTAGTTCTGCAACATCAAGGGAAAGTTCTTCTGCTTCAATTCTTCTCATAATCTTGTACATCGAATTGATGTCTTCCTTTGATTGTCGTCCTTGTTTAAGCAGTTGCTCAAGTTTGTTTCTCCCAAGAGAGTGTCCGGTTAAAACCATGGGGACATTTAAAGCACCTGAGAGAAGAGCAGCACTGTCCCCTGCATCAGCATAATGACCATGGATAACATATGGCCACACAGGTTGGCCTCCACCAACTTGTTCACCGAGAACTTTTGACATGTTAAGAATGTGAGCCAGAGCACCATCTACAAATTCCTGAATATATGGCCATAATAATTCTTTATGCAGGTACTTATCACGCGGACCAAAAGGGATCCTTATAATGTATGCCCCACTACTCTCTCCAACATCATTTCCATCTGCATCTTCACTGGCAGTTGTTAGCATTTCTGTAGGCTCGCCATAGCTCCAATCAACTTCAGGTGATAAGACTTGTCGAGTAAAAAGATCTACTCTATACACTCCCGGCATCTTAGCAAGAGCCCTAGAAAGCTCTACCACATATTTGACCTGAGGATCATTTTATCTTTCATGAAAGCAGAAAATAATTGGAGGCCAAAATATGAGAAATATATACATATGTATCGTTTAGTAATACAACATTTACCTGTCCACCAGTGTCAGAATCTCGACCAAGCTCCATGTTTTCTCCTCGGACTAAACCATGCAAACTGGTTTACAGAAAAGAAATGAAACAGTGCTTCAATTGAACTGTTAATGGAGAATTCCTTACAGAATTTCTGAAGTTGCTTTTCCATTATAATGCATGGAAGTCATGCCACTTGGAGTAAAATCATGATGGTAACTTTCAGGGATGTTCATCTCACTTTACATTCTTTTTTTTATTCTATGGACAATGAAATGAAGAAATTCAAGAACTACATACATAAAAATTTTCCGTTAATGAAAGATGTAAATCATTGGGAAGATGAAAATTACACATGTAAGTTGAAATGATTTTTGCCATCTCTTCCAATAACAAATTATTGGTTTAACTGAATAACTAAATAGAGTAGATAAGTCATTTGTCTTTATCTCGGTTCAATGGATGTTCTCAACTAGAGGATGGGGTTAACCATTTTAAATTGCAATGGCTATCATTAGGCAAGTAAGCACTTCCTTTCTCTTCTAAAGTTTTAAACGAAATACGACACCAAAAATGGTTTTATCAAACTGTAGATTGAATCTATGCACAAAAATTAACTTATGAAGTAGGCTTAAATTGATGGATAACTATAAGATGAACTCAAGATTGATGTATACTAGGAGGGAAAATGATACCTGATAAGGATAATGTAAAGTTTTTTTTCCTTCTTGTCATCTGACCACAGTTCCAAGCTGGAAGCGTTACTATGGAAAGATACCCTTGGTGTCTCAGCTTGTATCAACTCGCTCACAGTATCTCCCTTCTCTCCTTCTGACAGGTCTTCGGCCAAGTCCTCAGTGGCATCCTTGCGCACTAGTTCACGTTCCCACCTCCGCTTTGCCAATCGTTGCAGTTCTTCCCATTCCAACTATTTACATAACAAGATTGAGATTTGAGTCCTCTACATTGTTTCATTTTCAGTAAGTAAAAGCTTATTTCAGGTTTCTTGGCTCTCAAAATATATTATTGTACTTAAAAGGGGAAATTTCAGACCTTAGGACTATTCTAGCAAAACTCTCATTTAGTCTAATTAAACAGGAAGAAGCACTTACAGAATTGTCCATTTTACAGAGTTAACTATCTTCAACAAGGAATTTCTTCAAACACAAGGTACCATATAGTAAAATGAGCAGATATAAATATTCAAGCTGTTAACCGGACGGGATAATCGAGAAAGACAACCTAACTAGTCCTCACATACGTACATGGACATCCAAGGACACATGCCTATACAATTATACACGTATTCATTGCTAATTTTTTCATGGTTTCTTGCTAACTTCAGTCAGGCTTATCATACATACTTGTAGATTTAAGCTGCATTAAAAGGAATGAAGGGCTATTCAGCCTGGTCAACAAAGTACCGAATCTAGATTAATCATAAACGCATAAGGAAAAAAATAAAAATAAAAGAAGAGCCAATACAATTTAAGAATGCCAATTGCTCAAAATGATTCATAATTTTCCTCTCTTTACCTAAGGGTGTAATTGCAGTCACCTACTTCTTGTGGAAAAGGCCTAAAAAAGCCTACTAACTTTTAACATCCATCCACATAAGGTCAGATAAGTATGCTTATTATACATGTACTTTTTCCTTCACATGAATCATTAAGGTCAGGTACTTTTTACTACAAACAGAATACATGTAACATGTCCTTGGAAATTTGCATTTTAAAACTAAGAAATGGAAGCCATAATTTCAACAGCTTTTCATGGTGATGTGTGTGTATACACACACACATATATATACATATACATATACATATACATATACATATACATATACATATACATATACATATACATATATGTGTGTGTATATATATATAAATGAAAAAGAATAGAAAGGTAGCAATGATAGAAGGATAGAGGAGGGACCTGCTTCTTTTTACGGGTAAGGTGCCAAATGCGCCAGCACATGTTCTCGAGCCTGGAACTACGTTCTCTGGCATTCCGGGTGGCGACAACCTTGATCCATGTCCTATGTAGATCGGTTTCATCAACACCTGTCACCACCTCTTCAACAAAGTACTTTGTGGGATTGAAATGACCCCTTTCTCTCAAATCAACCGTTGGCTTTTGTTCCTCGATAGCTGCTGCTCCACTATCCAATATTGCCTCCAAGTACCCATTTATCCACTCGTTCCCGGCCATTCTTTTTCTTTCACTTTCTCCCAGAAAACAAAACCAGTTCTACAGCTTTCTTGGCCTAAGAAAGCATCCTGATTTTTCAATATCAAAGCAATTCTGTGAAAAAAACTTATCAACACAACATAAGGCTGCCTTGTGTTTCGGGCTTCAGGTAAAAGGGAAGTGTTTTTATGTTTTTTCACTTAGAACTCAAAAACAAAGTATGAATACACAATTGTTGAATTTGAAAATAGAAACAAAACAATAATGATAGGAAAAGAAAAAGAAATATACAGGGGGAGTGTCCTGGTTTCTACAATGAATTAATAATGAAAACGTTAAAAGAACTTGGGAAGAAAGTTTTGAAAAAAAAAAAAGGTTTGAAAAAGGTAGAATTCGTTTAGGGTGGAAAGAGTCCTAGGAGAGAAGGAAAGGCATTAATAAACAAAGAGAAAGTGAAGGGAGAACAACTTAATAAGAGAAGCGAAGAAAAAGGGAGAGAGGTCCATGCAAAAAGGAACACATGGCTACAGAATGGTGGGCTAACCAGATGACGACACGTTTACATAAAATAAAATAAATTGCATGTAAAGCTTTAGTTTCACACAGTTCGGATATGAAATGCAAGGTGTAGGTGTGGATTTGGGTGTATTTGTTTTCCTTTCTTCACCTTTCCATGGATTGTCCGCTTCTCGTTCCTGTTTTTCCTTTTAAACTCCACAGATTTGGGTGTTTGTGTTTTTATTAAATACCATGATTATTAGATAAATTTATATTTTGATTATTTAATTTTAAAAAATTATAAATTAATCATTAAATTATTTAAAAATTATAAGAGTCACTTATCTGTAAAGTTTTTAATAGGCACTAAATGTGAGAACTTATAAATTTACAATTTAATCACCCTCAACATAATTTAATAATTTTGAATTAAAACAATTAAATAAATGATACTATTAAGTTATTTTAGATTCTCTCATCCAAATAAAACAATCGTTAAATTCTATCAACTAAACCAAAAATAAATCTATCATTCTCAATAGTGTATTAACTAATATAAAATAGCCTATATATTATATACAAAATTTGAAGCAAATTAACAAATTTGACGTAACAATATAAGTTTTATCTTGATTGATTTGATTGTAGCGATTAATTTTTTAAAAGAAACTTATTCACAGCGACTAATTTCCTTCTTGTTTACCAACTTATTATCTATACATCACTTTTATCATAATTACTTTGTCTAGTTAATAACTAAAGAATTGTGCTACTTGATTGTCGTGTAAATAAAGACATTATTTTATTATATAATTCATCAACTCTTCTTTTCGCATGAACTTTTATTTGATTAATTGGCTACTTAAAAGAAAAAATTAAGAGAAAAAAAATCCTAGGATATTAATTTGGTTGAGAGAATATGAAATAACTTGATACCAAATTATTAAATTGTTTCAATGAAATTTTTTATCAGATTAGGTTGAAAATGACTAAATTATAACTTTATTAATAGTTGAGTGGTAAAATTATAATTTTACTCATTCTCACATCTAATCTCAATTAAGAACCTAACATATCAATGATCAATTTGTAATTTTCAAATAGTTTAGTGATCAAAATGTGTAAATTTACTAATAATTTAATGACGTTGGATGTAATTTTTTATTTTTATTTATTATTTTACAAACATTTTATTCCTTCCCATTTCAATATTTTTCCCTAAAAATCAGATAATTCATTAAATTCTTTCAGTTTCATTGAATCGATTCAATAAATTAAAAAATATTTTATTAAATAAAATTTAAAGATACCCTTTTATTAAATAAGGAGAGTCATCCATCTACACCAATGTAAAATTAATTTGGTTTTACATTCTTTCATAATTTTTACGTGATTAAAATTTTAACAATCTAATATTAGTTGGATTTATCAATACAATTACACTTATTATTATGTAAAATTTCAAATCATTTCAGATCTCTATTATTTCAATCTAAAACATTGTCTTTATTAATATTTAAGAGTTAACAGTTTTTTATATAAAATACTGGGCGAATATTTGATACACCAGCAATACACTTTTTAGCTCCACACCCAGAGTTATAAATTTGTCATGTGTCCCATCTTTTTTTATAAATTTTTACTACATTTTATATACACTTGTGATCAACCCAGCTCTATGTGTACCAAATATTTTCTCATTAAATTAACTTTTCTTTACTCCAAACTTGACATGCATTATATACATGAATGAAAAATGAAATATGATTGTTGATGTTGGGATGAAACTAAACATACAAAACACTACGAAAGCATAATTGATGTTCTTTCACTCCCCAAACACTAATTCGATAATTATGAAAAAAAAACAATAACATAATATATCAACAATCAAAGTAAATTAACCACAATATCGCAAGCAAAAATAATAAAACTGAAACATACAATTTTTATGTGTAAAACATCTTTAAAGAAAAGAGTAAAAATCACGAGACTTAAAAGTACACCAAAAGCTCTAGTATATAAAAAAGTAGATTACAATACAAAGTCACAACAAGATCATATAACTCCAACAAAGGCTATCAACAACTTAAGCAAACTAAAGAGAAAAGTTGAGAATATTACCTAAACAGTGGCTAACTTTGAAAATTGAAAACCCAAAACTACAATACCTAAACGAAAATTGGACTGTACACATTAAAGATCTTTGACTCTACTAGTTGTTGTAAAAAAATAAACTTCAACAGATACCGGATGGACCTTCGATCGAAGAAAATACGAAAATTGGTCTGGGTAAAAAATAAGTTGTCAAACTCGCAATTTTTGTAACACCCCTAAAATCGTTGTTACAAAAGTTGTATTAAGTAAGAATCGTGCATAATGGATTCCTCGGTAAAATAAAATAAGGAATATAAATGATAAAATAGAAGGTTGATGGATAACAAAGGAAGTTGAATTAAGAAGTATGTTGTGGTATATTAATTTAAGACAAGGACTAAATCGTAAAGAAGTGAAAATTTTTGGGGCCCAAGTATTATTTTTCATACTTTGAGGGGTTAAAATGTAAATATGGGAAAAGTTGAAGGACCAACATTAAAAATAATTTTAAAGTGCTTGTGACACAAAATTGGTAAGTAGCAACCAAATTGAATAAGTGGAGAAAGATGAAGGACTCAATCACAATTTTATCAAAAATAAACAGTGATTCAATGATGAAATTGTAAAGAATTTTGAAAGGCAAAATGGTCATTTCTCAATCTGGATAATTATCAATTATTGAGGTTTAATAATTAAAGATTATTGGTGTAGAAATCTTATTGGTTAAAATATTTTATTACTTTACTATTATTTTATTTTAAGATATTTTTATATTGATTAATGATTAAGTAAAAGATGGAAAGAAAAGAATTCTTTCCATATTTCTTTCAAGTTCACGCCACCACCATCCATGGAGAAAATGAGTTTTTTTTTGCAATGTGGTCCTTTTCTTGAAATTCAGAGAGAAATCCTTGAAATTCCATTAAAATTTTTAGTAAAATCAAGCCTCCAACAATATAGTGAACTTACATTTCAAGGAGAAAACTTGTATGCTCATGTTTGAGGAGAGAGAAAATAAAGTTAAGGCTTGAAATCAAGAGAACAATGTATGAATGTCAATGTTTCATCATGTTTTTAAGTTTAATCTTGTTAGAAAAGTAAGGGAGTGATGTTAAAGTAAGGAATTCTCATGAGAAGTTTTATGTTCTTGTCATATTATTGAAGAGAGTGATAGAGGAATTGATTCAAGTGACAAAAAAAAAAATAAATAAATAAAGAAGAGAAAAATAAGTGATTTAAGGTTAAAGAGAGGTAAGTACCCTTGAATTCTTTTGTTACCTAACGATTAAAATGTGAACTTTGTAAAAGTTGTGGTAAATTAGTAGAATAAAGTGTAAAATAATTTGATGTGTGCAATAGAAATGTTAAAATAAGACTTAATTGAAGTGAAATACGGTAATGAAATACACATAAAGTGATGTTGAATGAAATTATAGTAGATATTGTATTTTCATGATGCTAAAGACTAAATCATGAACTTTGTGAAATTATTGAAATAAAAAGTGAATTGCATATAAATTCAACATGTGAAATGAGATATTGTAATGAATTAATGGATTGAAGTGTTATGTGATAACAAATATTGAATTTCGTGGTAAAAGGACTAAATTGAAAAGTATGTGGAAGTTTTACGTGTTATTATTTGATAGTGAAAATGTAGAGAACACGAAATATAAGGTGTATGGTTAATTAATAATTTACTAAATAAATTTTTGTGATTTTTATAAATGAAATTACAATTGTTCTTTAAATCGTGGAAAAATGAGGACTAAATTGAAGAAACGTAAAAGTGTAGTTAAATTGTGAAAATTGTGAAAATTGTGAAATATATATTAATATGAATAAACATTGTGGCCAATTCTAAAATGGAAATGAAAAGCTAATGTTTTTGAAAATCTTAATGTTTGCAATTATATGTTCATGTAATGTTAAATAGTAAAGACAAATGAAATGAATAAGAAAGTGTAATGAAATTGTGATAATCGTGAAATAAAGCATTCATGATTAATTATTGTAAATATGGTATTGTAAAATGCCCTTGTAGATTATTGTTGAACTTTATGGATATAGTTTGTTGGAAAATATTCGAATCTAAAACGGTTTTCTCGCACAGCAGAAAATTAAAGTTTTGAAAACCGAGCCGATTTGTGATATTTATGAAATAAAACTTTACTCCAAATCACACCTGTGTTTTCGGCTAGAAGGATACTTGTTGCTCCCGGCCTTCAATCAAATGACCTTTGCTGCTATTCTCATACCACAAATTGCTTCGAGTGCGGGCTCAAACGAATTCGAATCAAACACAGAACCAAAAATTATTTTTCAGTGGGAAAGCAAATGTAACATCCCAAAATAGGGCCTAGGAGTTTGGGGCTTGACGAACCAAGGTCGCCAATGGGCCTGGCCAGCTGAGGCCGCTAGTGGACCTAGTGAACAGGAATCACTAGTGGGCCTGGCGAACTGAGATCGATGGTTTGGGTCAAGTGTGAAAGGAAATTAGACTAAAGTTAGGAAGTCATCTTACTTTCCTCTTCACAACACCACTCATGCACGTAACTGTTTCCTACTTCTAATACGACTAGGGTATCATAAGAACACCAAAACACTTAAGTATATAAATATCGCTGTAATGCCTTCGACCTGACTTGATCTATCGAATTTGAATCTCAGGTGTTATGTCCTTCTTATAGATGTAACTTAAAATTTTTATTCTTTTTCATTGATGTAAACGTCTATCGTTGTAGAACAGAATTTCCTATGGCATACATTGTATGGTTACTTTTACATTTCTCCTATGTACAAATGACGATCTATGGGTGCTACAGATTTTCTTGGAAAAATACAATGTATGGCTATTATTTTGACTCAATAAAAGTTTAGACTGTCTTGCTTTATCTTTTAAGGCTAGTTTAGGAATGCTTCTCAAAAGTGCTTTTGGGACAAAAACATTCCTAAACAAGCTACTTTTTGAGAGAAAAAATGCTTCTCCCAAGCCAAAAATTGGTCCAAAAACACTTTTTTCAGAAGCTAAAAATCTAAGCTTCTCCTTAAAAGTGCTTTTGGGAAAAACACTTTTGAGAAGCATTCCTAAACTAGGCCTTAGTCTATTGGGTATACTTTGGGATACTATTTAATGAACTTCAGTGCATACTTTGACATACCACTTTTTTTCCTCTATATGCATAAAAGCCCATTGCACCACTTCCTTCGCATAGCCCTGGCATCGTCTCTCGGTGCATATTATTTTACAAACCTGAAAATAGAAATAACTTTTGTAAGTTCGTAAGAACTTAGTGAGCTAAACCTTATAATACCTTTTTCATTCATTTTGTGTTGCATATGTTATTTGCACATCCTTAGTGTATTTCTTGACCTTACTTACTTCTTTGGCGGGTACAATACTGAGGCTACCATATTTTTTTTAAAACTATTTTCCCTTTTCTTTGGCGTACTATACTTAACATCTCTTTACTTTTTATATCCTTTCTTAAATCTTACCTTTACATCATCTTTAACCTCTTCACTTACCTTATTACTAGACTTAATGGTTTATTCCATACTCACTTGTCTATCATTACCTTTAGGTGGTGTAGAATGCGCCCAATACTTAACTCAGAATTCGCTCAGATCTTCTTTACTTCAGTGCACTCTCTATACTTACTTTTAACTCGTATATTTGTCTTACCATGTACTCTGGCACACAATAGCCTTTCTATTCATCCATTGTAACTATACAGGGTTCACCATTCATTTGGTGTCCGTCTAAAGGCATTGTCTTCAGATAGTCATCACGAGATCTGCTCTTCAGATTTCACCACGAGGGTGTTCTTTTCAAAATATAGCCACAGAGGTTTTCCTTTTAGAGTCTCGCCACGAATGTGTTCCTTTTAACAGAGTTTACCGCATTCATTTAATTGAGATAGCTAGAAAGGTATGTTTTTAACAGAGATAGCCACAAAGGCATCCTTTTAACAGAGATAGCCACAAAGACACCCTTTTAATAGAGATAGCCACAAGGGCTTTTTTATAATAGAGATCGCCACAAAAGCTTCCTTTTAACAAAGATAGCCACAAAGGCATCTTTTCAGAGACAGCCACAAAGTCTTCCTCATAACAGAGATAACCACAAAGTGTCCTTTCAAAGATAGCCAAAAAGGCTTCCTTATAACAAAGATAGCCACAAATGCCCACTTATACAGAAATTGGTGTTTTTGACTATAGGAATTTGCCTAAACTCACCGTCGTGAGGTTTTCCCCTCATCATTGGTTCTCACCTAATCGTCCTTTAATTCTTTTCCACATGATGCCATAGCCCAACCATGGTCTTACACTATATGGTCTTCAGAGTGCCATGGACTTTTCCTTTCAGAGGTTTGTGTTTTTAGTCCCAATGGACCCCTTTAGACGACTCCAGAGACAGACATAGACTCACCATTTAGACTCAGACTTATCTCTTTTGGACTTCTTCATGACAGATGCATTCATGCTTCCAGACATGTAACATATTCCCTTAAAATACATGTAGTGACTCATACTTGACAAACTCATTCACATCTGACTTACTCATGACATGCTCTTTCACAACAGACTTATTCATGTCATCAAAACACACATATGCACACTTTACACATTCAGACACATTAATTATTAACCTTAGAGATCATATCTATATACCATACAAATCAATCATGCAAGTTCATTAGACATACATTTATCGTAGAATCATCACATCATGCATTCTTAGCTTATTTCCACAGAAGGTTATAACATAAATAATACATTTTTAAGAGTCAGTTAGGGACTCACCTGACTTGCATCTTTAACAACTCTAAACACCAAATTCGGGCTTCTATTGAGTAGATCGAAAACTCCTAATTGACAGAACATGAGAACTCACCAAGATCTATACAGTTAACTCATTTTTTTTTCATTTTGAACATAAAAAAATCTTTAAATAAGACTCTTACCATGCTTACTTTACCTAACTAAACCGAGCTACTCCTTAACAGCTTAGCATGTAAGGTTATAGATCTTACCTTAACAAGGGGCATCTCAAAGCCTAGATCCATATCTTCAATTCAGCTTGAAGGATGATAGGGATTCTCTCAGTTTATCCCCTTTTTTATAAACAAAGATTACTTCTTGAAGAAGAAAGAGAAAGGTCCCCCATTTCTTACCCAAGTTACCTTGATATTTTACCTTTTTACCTATGGATGTTTGACACACGTCCTAGTCCACCTGATAAATTCTTGACAGCTGTAAAGAGACGTGTACGAGAGTACATGTATTTATATAACATATCCTTAGGCTTTAATCCATTCTTTTTCCATAGTCATTATGTTAGAGCGTAGCTGGTATCTTAACTGATCATACTTGGCATGTTATGTAACACCCCTTACCCGTAATTCCCGCCGGAACCGAGCCTGAGGCATTACTGGATAAAAGCCACATGATCGCCACTTAGGCTCATCGTGACTACTCTCTTAAGTCACCTCATCAACCTTATTCTCGACTAACGAGACCTCACTCATACACACGAGGCTCTCGAGACTATATCGAAACTTTTTCAATTCTTAAAATTTTCTCCATTTAAACAGGGACTACAAGCCCGTGGGTAGTCACAAACGCCCATGTTCACAAACCGTGTATGAAAACTCAAGCATTCTGCCAATTCCCCACGGTTAGGGCACACGCCCGTGCTCACCACCCATGGTGCACACTGACCACCTCACACGGCATTGAGTCTAGGCACACGCCCGTGTGGATAGCCCGTGGCCTACACTACTCAATTTTGCCAAAGTGACATGACCAATGCACACGCCTGTGGGCTGGCCGTGTGTCATACATGGCCTAGACACATGCCCGTGTGCCTATCCACATGGACAAGAACAAATCTATTTGCCAAGTTCTTTTCACTCCTCAATCATATACAACAAGCACTCATCCAATTCATCTATAATCAATTCATATTGAAGCACAAACTCACACGGATAACTACATCTTTTCATATAATAAAATAGCCAACAACTATGGCATTATACAAAATAGATTATCCTTCTAAAGGCCAACATATCTTAGCAATTTACAACAAAATTTACTAACTTGTCTAGCCTCTATAAATGCCATATACAAAACATCAAGTCTACTGTACCAGAGTAAGCTGATAGTGTGGGCGATCTTCCGATTAATCCACGTATCTCGATTCAACCCTCTTTCTCTATAAGCCAAGGGAAAAGAAAAAGGAGTAAGCCTTGAGCTTAGTAAGTTTACACATAAACAATTTAAGCATTCTGGTATAAACTAAACAACAATTAGCATTATACTACCAAATAAATTTACATCCACAATTATGCTTACTTTTTCTATCCCTTACCACATTTCTAACACATCATGAGTCACATACTCATAATCATTGACATGCACTCCTGCACTCAATATCACATTTACTCAATATACAACACATCATTATTCTTAAAAATACATCCACACAGCTAATTTCTCAGTGATTTCGCACTTAGCCCACCGCAATCAATTTATAGGGTAGTATCGCACTTACCTACCAATAAAGGTATTCATAGTGGTTTTGCACATAGCCCACTAAAAAATATACTTAACTATGGTATCGCACACAACCTATCGTTGTTAAGTATTAAGGTGGTATCGCACTTAGCCGGCCATCAAGCATTATAACTACACATTCACATATCTACTTGTAATCCATTCATCCATTCACAACTATTATCTCATTCATTTCTCTAGAACCGCATAGGTCCTCAATCATGCTACACACTAGCTATCATTAAGAATGTAAACGCATATATGCATCGTTTATATGTAAACTTACCTCGGTAGTTAAAAGTATTGAAACGTGCAATTTAGTCCACCACCTTGCTTTTGCCTCAGTTTTGATCCGGGATTCGTCTTTCTTGATCTATAATGATAAATCAACTTATTCAATACAAACATTAACTAAATTGACCATTATTTCATACTTTAGAAAAATTACCAATTTGCATCTAAACTTTCTCATATTTACTTATTTGTCCTAAAGCTCGTAAAGTGATTTTCATTAAACTTTCTAGTCTTTCATGCTTAGACAAACCATTTACTCAATTAAAGCAATCATCAATTCTCACTAAATCACACATGTATGACCAAACTCAAGACTTTCACAAACAAGTCCCTACATGCATTTTTCATGGAAATCATTTAGCAAAAGATGTTTCTACTAGATCAAGCTTTCATATTCTTCCATAAAACATCAAAATACATGCATGTCATACATGGGTACATTTTTGAACATCCATATTAGCTCAACATATAGATGAAAATAGCTTACTCATGCTACTAGGGCTTCAAAAATACGAAGAATATCAAAAATGGAACTAGAATACACATACTAGCTAGCTTGAAAAGTTGAAGAGCCCTAACAATGGCTTGTTGAAAATTTTGGTAGCCTTGGAGAAGAAGATGAATGAAATTCTATCATCTTTTCCCATTTTAATCATTTAATTGTCAAATGACTAAAATGTTTTTTTTGACAAACTTTTTATTTTAACTCATCCATGCCCAAATTTGTCCAAAAATTAGAAATTGGGAAAATTGCTCTTTAAGGATCTCTAATTGATATTCTAAAGCTATTTCATACAAATAACTTCTAGAATTTCATGTTTTGCAACTTTTTCAATTTAGTCATTTTGAACCATTCAACTGCAATTTCACAAAATTGTTTCATGAAACTTTCACAGTAATGTGCAAACATGGCATAAACCTCAAAAACTCATACATATACCTCGAATTTGTGGTCTCGCACCACTAGTCTGACTAGGCCCTAGATCGAGATGTTACAACTCTCTCCTTTAGAGATTTTTGCCCCCGAAATTCTTACCAGTAAAGAGGTTTGGATGTTGCTCTCTCCTAGCTTCTTCCGTCTCCTACGTAGCCTCTTCCACATCGTGTTTTTGCCACAACACTTTCTCTAGGGCTATGTTCTTATTCATCAACTGTTTCACTTCTTGAGCCAAGATCTTAATCGGCTCCTCTTCATAAGACATATCCGGTTTTATCTCAATTTCCATTGAAAGAATCACATGCGAAGGATCGGAGTGATATCGTCGCAACATCGACACATGGAACATATTATGAATCTTTTCTAATTCCACCGACAGGGCCAAAGTAAGCTATTGGTCCAATTTTATCGATAATTTCATACGGCCCTATGAATCTTGGACTCAATTTCCCTTTTTGTCCAAATCTCATGATCTTCTTCCATGTGGATACTTTCAAAAACACTTTATCACCCACATCAATCATAATTTCTTTTCTTTTCAAATCCGCATACGACTTCTGTCGGTCTGAAGCAGCTTTTAGACCATCACGGATCACTTTGACTTTCTCTTCAGTTTCTTTCACTCGATCGACCCCATGGATTCGCTTCTCACCAAGCTCGGTCCAATACAAAGGAGTTCGACACTTACGACCATACAAGGCCTCATACGGAGCCATTCGTATACTCGACTGATAAATGTTATTGTAAGCAAATTCGACCAAAGGAAGATATCTCTCCCAACTACCTTCGAATTCTAACACACAGCATCGAAGCATATCTTCAAGGACTTGACTCACTCTTTCAGACTGACCATCAGTTTGCGGATGGAATGCAGTACTGAAATTTAACCTCGTACCCATGTCTTCTTGCAACTTCTTTCAGAACCTCGAAGTAAACCTCGGATCTCTATCCGATATTATAGACACAGGCACACCATGTAATCTCACTATTTCTGCCACATACAATTCGGCTAACTTATCCAGTGAGTAATCAATATGTACTAGAATAAAATGAGCCGACTTTGTCAATCTGTCCACAACAACCTACACAACATCTTTCTTTTTCAGAGTCAGAGGTAATTCCGTCACAAAATCCATGATAACCCGATCCCATTTCCATTCGGGTACCATCAAAAGCTGAAGTAATCTCGAAGGCACTTGATGCTTAGCTTTCACCTATTGACAAATCAGACATTTTGCCACAAACTCTGAAATGTCTCTTTTCATACCCGGCCACCAATAAAACTTTCTCAAATCATTGTACATTTTTGTACTGCCCAGGTGTACTGACAAATAACCACTATGTGCCTCATACAAAACTTTTCAGATCAACTCATCATCTTTGGGTACACAGATTCTATCATGATACATCAAACAATCATCCGAACTCACTTGAAAATGAGAATCACTTCTCGATCTACACTTAACTCTCTTAGTTTGCATTTTACTGTCATTTCTCTGAGCCTCACTTATCTGTTGAACAAATAATGGCCTAGCTCTCAACTCGGCCAATATAGTCCCATAATCAGACAATGCCAAACTTGTGCTCATGGCTCTCAAAGCATACAGGGATTTCCTACTCAGGGCATCCGCAACCACATTTGCTTTTCCCGGATGGTAATCAATGATCAACTCATAGTCCTTCAATAACTCAAGCCATCGCCATTGTCGCAAATTCAAATATTTTGATCCATCAAATACTTCAAACTCTTATGATCTGTAAAGTTCGACACTTCTCACCCTATACGTAATGTCGCCAAATCTTTAATGCAAAAAATTGTAGCTAACTCTAAATCATGAGTCGAATAATTCTTTTTGTTCGGTTTTAGCTGCCTTGAGGCGTAAGCGACTACCTTACCCTCTTGCATCAACACACAACCGAGACCATTTAACGACGCGTCACGATAAACCACGAACTCTTTCTTCGACTCTGGTTGAACCAAAACCGACGCCTCAGTCAACAATGTTTTCAAACTCTCAAAACTCTGTTGACATGTCTCAGTCCAATCAAACTTGACATCCTTATGCAACATTTTCGTCATTGGGGTTACAATCATGGAAAACCCCTTTACGAAACGTCTGTAGTACCCTGCTAGTCCCAAAAAGCTTCTAACTTTCGACACATTCCTCGGCAGTTTCCAATCCACAATAGTTGAAATCTTACTCGGGTCAACTCTAATACCATCTCCCGACACAATGTGTCCTAAGAATCTGACCTCTCTAAGCCAAAAGTCACTTTTACTAAATTTAGCATACAACTACATATCTCTTAAGGTTTGTAAGATGATTCTCAAATGTTCCGCATGATCACTCTCATTTCGAGAATAGATCAATATGTCGTCAAAGAAGACAACCACAAACTTATCCAAATACGGTTGGAATACACGATTCATCAAATCCATGAAAATCGTAAAAGCATTTGTTAAATCGAATGGCATGATCAGAAACTCATAATGGCCATACCTTGTCCGAAATGCAGTTTTCAACACATCCCGCCCCTTTACTCTCAACTGGTAATAACC
This sequence comes from Gossypium rotundifolium, assembly GCA_025506655.1. NCBI lineage: Eukaryota > Viridiplantae > Streptophyta > Magnoliopsida > Malvales > Malvaceae > Gossypium > Gossypium rotundifolium. The sequence continues at coordinate 66,852,734 of CP106731.1, read as the reverse complement.
AGACCTCAAATCTATCTTTGCTAAAGGATACCTATTTTTCACCGTCACGTTGTTGAGTTGTCTGTAGTCTATGCACAATCTTATCGACCCATCTTTCTTCTTCACAAACAATACCGGAGCACCCACGGTGAGTAGCTCGATCTCATAAAACCTTTATCCATTAATTCTTGCAACTGAACCTTTAGTTCTTTCAACTCTAAGGGTGCCATCCTATACGGAGCAATCGAAATAAATGCCGTTCCCGGAACTAACTCAATCCCAAACTCGACCTCTCTCACTGGAGGTAATTCAGGTAACTTCTCCAGAAATACATTCGGATACTTACATACCACTGGCACTGATTCGATCTTTACCTCAGACTCTTGAGTCTTCAATATAAATGCGAGATAGGACTCACATCCCTTTCTCAATCATTTCTCGACTTCTAAGGAAGAAATCATCACCGGTAGATTATTTGACTCACCTGATCCAACTCGAATAATATCTCCATTATCACATTTCAGCTCGATAAACTTACTACCACAGTTCACTAAGACATTATGTGTAGTCAACCAATCCATACCAAGGATTAAATCAAACTCATCCAACGACAACAACATCATGTTTTTCGGAAAATAATGACTCTCGATCATCAAAGGACAATTCTTACACACCTTGTCCAGTAACAGATGCTTGCCTAATGGGTTTGACACCTTAACCACAATGTCTGTAGACTCAACGGTCATACTCAAACTAGATGCCAATATCATGTAAATATAAGAGTGAGTAGACCCTGGATCAATTAAAGTAATAACAAAGGTGTCATAGAGAGAAAAAGTACCCGTTATCACATCTGGGGAGGATGTCTCTTCGCGAGCACGAATGGCATACGTCCTTGCAGGCGCTCAACCCTCCGGCCTCACAACAGAATCTCGTGACGCACCTCTACCACTAGTTGCCCCTCCCGGGTTCTTTGGTGGCCTACCCCTTGTAGGTACATTGCTAGATCTTATCTCTTGCTTCTCTTCCTTGTCATCCCTCTCGAGGCAATTTTGAATAAAAAGAGTTTTGACTGTTACCCTAACACTCTCCAGTGTGATATCTATCACAACTTGGACACTCCGATTTGTTCTTGGATTGCCCACACTTTCCATCGAGGTGGCTTGGACTCTTGAACCCGAACGAGTGTTGCCTTGATCTCGAGGTGAATATCCAACTGATGTAGTGGTCCGAGGATTCGCCTCCTTGGATCTTTTTGATTGAGCTTGGTGTGATTTGCCCATCGACCATTTTCTCATATTTCGGGCCTCGCTCATCGCCCTCCTCTTTTCCTTACTCAGTTCTTCGGCCTTACTTGCCCTATCAACTAACAATACAAACTCTTTCAATTCCAAAATACCAACTAGGAGTTTGATATCCTCATTCAGTCTATATTTGAACCTTTTACATAAAACAGTCTCCGTCGACACACATTCTTGAGCATATTTGCTAAGCCTAACAAACTCGCGCTCATATTCTGCTACTGACATTCTTCTTTGCTTCAACTCAAGAATTCTTTCCTTTTCCGATCAGTGAATCGTTGGCTTATATACTTTTTTCGAAACTCTTCCAGAAAGAAGTCCCAAGTCACCCGCTCCTTCGGGACCACTAACGTCAACGTTTTCCACCAATGGTATACTGAGTCCCTCAGCAAAGATACTACACACTTCAAGCTCTCTTGGTGTACATGAGGTTCATCGAATACCCTCATTGAGTTCTATAGCCAGAACTCTGCCCTATCAGGGTCATCATCTACCTTAGCTCTAAACTCCTCAGCCCCTTATTTCCTAATCTTATCCACCGAGGGCTTCGTTACTTTTACTACTTCTATACCTTGAGGAGCCACTAGGACAAGTTGAAGTATAGGAGGAGGAGGAGGAGGTTGAGCATTAGGGTTTTCTCGAACATACTCCGAGTACCAGTTACTCATCATTTGAAGAAAGGCTTCTCGAGCCTCGTCTCCTTGGCCCCTAGTCTCGAGTTCACTCTGCATAGGCGTAATCCATTGCAAGGGAGTCGGCGCATTACTAGCTGCATCATCAGCAGTCGATTGATCGGGATCCATACACTATATAAAAACAAGTTTAAAATCATCAGAAGCCACCACACTATCATTATACGCTTATGGAATGTATGGCTAGACTCTTACACCTACTATGGTAATCCTAGAACCGACTAAACCATAGCTCTGAAACCACTAAATTTAACACCCCTTATTTGTAATTCCCGACTGGATAAAAACCACATGATTGCCACTTAGGTTCATCATGACTACTCTCTTAAGTCACCTCATCAACCTCATTCTCGACTTATGAGACCTCACTCATACACGAGGCTCTTGAGACTATATCAAAACTTTTTCGATTCTTAAAATTTTCTCCATCTAAACAGGGACTACACTTCCGTGCTAGATGACACACTCCCGTGGGTAGTTACACACGCACATGTTCACAAACCGTGCATAAAAACTCAAGCATTCTGCCAATGCCCCATAGTTAAGGCACACGTCCATGCTCACCACCCATGGTACACATTGACCACCTCACACGGCTTTGAGTTTAGGCACACGCATGTGGCTAGCCCGTGGCCTACACTACTCAATTCTGCCAAAGTGACACGGCCAATGCACATGCCCGTGGGCTGGCCGTGTGTCATACATGGCCTAGATACATGCCCGTGTGCCTATCCACATGTACAAGAACAAAGATATTTGCCAAGTTCTTTTCACTTCTCAATCATACACAACATGCACTCATCTAGTTCATCTATAATCAACTCATATTGAAGCACAAACTCACATGGATAACTACATCTTTTCATATAATAAAATAGCCAACAACTATGGCATTATACAAAATAGATTATCCATCTAAAGTCCAACACATCTTAGCCATTTACAACAAAATTTACTAACTTGTCTAGCCTCTATACATGCCATATACAAAACATCAAGTCTACTGTACCAGAGTAAGTTGATAGTGTGTGCGATCTTCGATTAATCCACGTATCTCGATTCAACCCTCTTTCTCTATAAGCCAAGGGAAAAGAAAAGGAGTAGGCCTTGAGCTTAGTAAGTTTACACATAAACAATTTAAGCATTCTAGTATAAACTAAACAACAATTAGCATTATACTACCAAATAAATTCATGTCCACAATTATGCTTACTCTTTCTATCCCTTACCACATTTCCAACACATCATGAGTCACATACTCATAATCATTGACATGCACCCCTGCACTCAATATCACATTTATTCAATATACAACACATCATTATTCTTAATAATACATCCACACAGCTAATTTCTCGGTGATTTCGGACTTAGCCCACACAATCAATTTATAGGGTAGTATCGCACTTAGCCTACCAACAAAGGTATTCATAGTGGTTTTGCACATAGCCCACTAAATAATATACTTAACTATGGTATCACACATAACCCATCGTTGTTAAGTATTAAGGTGGTATCGCACTTAGCCTACTATCAAGCATTAAAACTACACATTCAAATATCTACTTGTAATCCATTCATCCATTCACAACTACTATCTCTTTCATTACTCTAGAATCGCATAGGTCCTCAATCATGCTACACACTAGCTAGCATTAAGAATGTAAACGCATATATGCATCATTTATACGTAAACTTACCTCGGTACTCAAAAGTATTAAAATGTGCAATTTAGTCCACCACCTTATTTTTGCCCCGGTTTCGATTCGGGCTTTGTCTTTCTTGATCTATAATGATAAATCAACTCATTCAATACAAACATTGACTAAATTGACCATTATTTCATACTTTAGCAAAATTACCATTTTGCCCTTAAACTTTCTCGTATTTACTCATTTTCCCCAAAGCTCATAAAGTGATTTTCATTCAACTTTCTAGTCTTTCATGCTTAGCCAAACCATTTACTCAACTAAAGCAATCATCAATTCTCACTAAATCATACATGTATGACCAAACTCAAGACTTTCACAAACAAGTCCCTACATGCATTTTTCATGGAAATCACTTAGCAAAAGATGTTTCTACTACATCAAGCTTTCATATTCTTCCATAAAACATCAAAATACATGTATGTCATACATGGGTACATTTTTGAACATCCATCTTAGCTCAACATATAGCTAAAAATAGCTTACTCATGTTACTAGGACTTCAAAAATACGAAGAATATCAAAAACAGAGCTAGAATACATTTACTAGCTAGCTTGAAAAGTTGAAGAGCCCTAACAATGGCTTCTAGAAAATTTTGGCAGCCTTGGAGAAGAAGATGAATGAAATTCTATCATCTTTTCCCATTTTAATAATTTAATTATCAAATGACTAAAATGCCCTTTTTGACAAACTTTCTATTTTAATTCATCCATGCCCAATTTTGTCCAAAAATTAGAAATTGGGAAAATTGCTCTTTAAGGATCTCTAATTGATATTCTAAAGCTATATCATACAAATAACTTCTAGAATTTCACGTTTTGTAACTTTTGCAATTTAGTCATTTGGACCTTTCAACCGCAATTTCACAAAATTGTTTCATGAAACTTTCACACTAACATGCAAACATGGCATAAACCTCAAAAACTCATACATATACCTCAAATTTATGGTCTCGCACCACTATTCTGACTAGGTTCTAAATCGAGATGTTACACGTTTTGCATTCTTGGTGATGACCCTATTATCTGAGTTTCCTTAATACCTTATAGGACTTCTTTTTCCTAATGATTTACCCCATTCTAAAGTAGTTTCTTGCCTTAGTCCAACATTAGTTACATTCCCGCTTAACATGCTAAGAGAATCAGTGGGGCTGACAACACTTCACCCATTGAAGAAATACTTAGTTTACTTATTAAGTTTAGAGCTCTCTAAATTACCAGGCGTGACCCTACTTTTAAGGAAATCTTATTCAAACATCGTGGTCTCAAACTTAGGTTAGAGGAGTACATCACCTTTCTTCTAGTCCTGTTATCTCAAGAAAAGGAAGATAGAAGATATTTTCTAATGTGATTTCCCAAATTCGAGTCGAACCTCCAAAATAAACTAATGAGACTTAAACTTGAAAATTAGGAAAATTGCTTAAATTGGAAGGATCATCCTGAAAATGAATAAAGTGGATGGAACCTTGACCCATAGTAGTTGTAGTGTAAGGAACTGTAGCTATAGAAAACTCTGACCCGTTTAACTCACAAGTTGCTAGAACCTCAGTATAGTGAAGTTGCCACACTCCATGATGGGAAACGATGTGATAAGACAATGTGAATGCCACAAACTTGAAAAGTTTGATAAGTTCAAAAGTTCAATTAAGAACCAGAGAGAAATTCTCACAAATATATTTAATATCAGAAAAGTTGTAACCTTACAAATGTCCATTTACAAACTATTTATAGGCCTTGCATATGAATAGTCACATTCGGCCTTAATGACATACATGCATGAAATTTAATCAAAATTAAATATGTTCATGTATGGGTAGATTCATTGTTCAGTCGAATTTAATCACATCCTTTCCCCTTCAACCGTGCATAAATAATTAACCATGAAGGAAGCTTTAAGTTACTTGAATGTTCTCCAAAAGTCTTCTCCATCCCCCTTGGCCAAATGTACATTTCCATGGGACATGCATATTCAATTAAGGGCACATTATTAAGTAGGAATGTTCATGAATTATGAAATAAACCTTGAAGATTCATTCCCTATTTTTGGTACATGCATGGCATAATACATTGTGCCACTTTTATGGTTGCACACTCTCTCTTGACATTCACGCATATGGCTATGCATGTAGGGAGATTACCAACCTCATTGATCCCCCTTCAAGCCACTGTCCATGCATCTCCTTAATGTAATGAATCTTTCCAATTAATGACATGCATGAATACATGAATTCATCCACTCCATGCGAACGGTCATATGCACCAAAATGATGGCATGAATTTTGAAGATTCCTTAAACTCTCTTGTGCATGCATTCGGTTTAATGAAAGAGCTTGAAGAGCCATGCAAGCTCCAAGCGAAAAACCACCTACACATATATAAATAGGAGTTAAACACTTGCAAAAATTCATACTTGAATTTGAAAAATACACTTCTAATTCAACTTAAGCTATATGCTAAACTCTTGACTTGATTCAAGACACACACACATATAACAAATAAAACACATAAACATATGATAGAACTTAGCAACATAATATGAACACACACACATATATAAATAATGATATTATCAACTTAGCAAATTAGACACAAGATGACATATGATAACATGCATAATAAAATCTATGAAATTAATTGAAATGCAAACTTATTAAATTAAGATAAACTTAAAACAATTAAAGTCTTTACAATGGCCAAGTAATCATGTAATATCCTGGATTATGGCCTATGCATTAATTGCTTAATTAAATGAAATAGCATGCTTATGTGTGTTATGGATGTGCATTATGAATTTTGTGAACCTTAGTGCGTAGACAAACGCCTTAGAAAGTATTAGATTCTAAATCTAAAAGAGGAAGCTAAGCAGAAAGGCCTTAAAAGAAATATTTGAGGAAATGTGACACACAAACGGGCTTGGAAAAATGGTCCGGAGGCGCCACTTAAGGCCTCTGAGAATGATGCCATAACCAGGAGTAATGGGCCAAGGTTCGAGTCACATAGGAAGCTAAATGAAGCTTTAATTTTTACGGCAAAAGAGGTAGAGATGGACGGCATAGGGAGACTGAGGAAAGAGTTTAAGATGAGGTCAAATTCTTTTGAAATTTTGGCTAAGGTAGGAGAATAAGTGTTGGCCGGCCAAGGAACTCTATAGGTGAGTATTTTCGGCTATGTAGAGGGGGATTAGGTGCCGAAATTGTTTGTTCATCTTTTAATCTCCATTGCCAAAATTTGTAGTCAAGAGAGTTCTCTCTTTTTCTTCTTTGTCATTTGAAGCCAAATTCTCCCTAGTCACCTTTACCGAAATTCTTCTACTCTTCTTCTATTCTTTTCCTTCCTCTCAAACCCCAATTCCTCTGTAGCCGAATATGCTTTTGTGATTTAGAGGCTAGCCGAACCATTATAAGCATTCACCTCTTCTTTTTACAAGTTTTTCAAAAGTCGAAATATTCTTTGTGATACCCGAATGTGTCATCATCATTAGAAGTCATAGCCGAATATCAATGGGCCCTTATTCTTTTTCTTCTGATCGCAAGTCTTAAAGCCGAATCTCTAAGGGGGGCTGTCGACTACTCTTTTCTGATCTTTCCTAGTCTTAATCGTGTTTGGTGGTAAGTATTTATTCCTTAGCAATCGATTTCCCTTCTTTCTATTAGTGTGCCAAAATCATGGTGTTAGGCCTTAAGGAGTGCCGAATGTTCTTTAAGCCATATTATGTGTCTCTGTTGAAGGTAGCCAATGATAGGAGCATCAAGAGGTGTTTTCAGGATTTTAGATTCACAAGGTAAGTGAATATTTTAATTGGCCAAAGCTAAATTTGGTAGTTCAAATCTATTTCTTGTTTATTCAAAAGCCGAAAACTAATTATTTAGGTAATCTAGTGTTGGCCGATTGCTAGGGGGCAAGATCACAAAATTTGGGGATTTGAGAAGTACTCAAATCGGCAAGCAAGGTAAGAAGTTGGTTACATTAAGCCTTGATTTGGTTTTTTTAGTTGAATGGTTTTTACTAACATGTTAGGGTTGGCGAATATAGGAATTAAAGATCTAAAGCGATAGATCGAGTTTTCTGGATTTCAAAAAATTGCTAAGTAAATCAGGTGTGTACTCCACACTATCTCTTAATGGATGTAAGGCAATATTTAATATATATGTTATAATAATGTGAATGTGGCTAAGTTACCATGCAATGGTACAAAGTACTTAGGTACGTTTTTCCTACTCCTACTAGGAATATAATACGATCTATTATGGCAATTAAGTGCAACTATAACAATGTGAATAAAGCATAAGGCATAATTTTTGCATGTTTTGCATGACATGGGGCATATGGGTGATATGTAAAGGGGAAGTGAATTGGTGGTTTTATACCCCAATATAAGAATGTGGTGACTTATGTCACAATATATGAATGTGGTGACTTATGTCACAATATATGAATGTGGTGACTTATGTCATGAATATATATATCTGGTGGCTATGCCACAAAATTATAAGGGCGATGAGCATGTCGACTGCAGCGACTGCCTTCGATGGTGTGTAGCAGATGGAGGGTTGACTTAGTAGTCCCTACGGTGTGATGGTTGGTACGGGTGATGTGTAGCGGATGGTTATATAGGCTTGGGTTTGGGAATTGCATCATTCTATATAAATGATATGTGAATATGTATGATGTGACATGCCTGAATCTGTTTGAGACTTAGTGTTGATTGTACACATTGAGTCTGTTTGACTCATCCCTTATGAGACTATTTTTCAGGTGATGATCAGTGATGGACCGGGTCGGTAGGAGCTCAGTGGTGGCCATGCAAAGCTCAGAAACTATTTTCATTTTATTAGTTCCATTTAAGTTTTGAATTATTTCGGGTTTTTATTTGATGTAATAAGGCCAAAGGATTAAATTGTTTATGCATGCTTTCAAACTTCTTAGTATGATACGATTATTATCTAATTAAAGTTAAAAGAAAATTTCTCTTAAATACTACAGTTGAATGTATTAACATCTAAACAACACGGTTTTTTTTTTAATTTAAGCCCAACCCAAATCAACTGTTTTCAAAAACGCGAAAACTTTTAGCAAAGATTCAAATAAGAATTCGAATGGTTTTTCCTAGAAGCATGCCAGATCCGGTCAGGGTGTTTCAAATCATTTAGGCCCATTAGGAATTCTGTCCATCACTTGGATCACTTGGACCAATATAGGAATTAGGTTCGGCCCAATTTGGACATGATCAACTTTGTAACACCCCCTAACCCTTATCCGTTGTCGAAACAGGGTTATGAAGCATTATCGGACTTCTAGATCAAATACAAACTTAATACAAAATAATTAACATACACTTCATAAAATATTCATATTGTCCCTTTTATGGGGGCCCTTTAGACCTTAAATATGTATTGAAAACAATTCACGACTAATTAGGGTTTTAGAGAATTTTTTGCGAAAGCTCAAAATTTTTCTTAGGTGTAGGGCACATATGCCCATGTGACCCTGTGACATGCCCATGCTTTAGGCCGTGTCCTACCCCGGGTAACTCTCTGACTTACTCACACAGGCAAGTCACACGCCTATGTGCTAGGCCGTGTTCCTCACACTGTAACACCCCAAACCCGCCCAAACATTACGAATAGAATTTGGTTTGCTCTGAAAAACATTTTGAAAAAAAAACTTTTTAAAACCGTTATAAGTTTTGTCGAAACCCTTGTGTTTTCAAGTCTCTTGTTAAAAACCATACTCGGTGTTGTTTAGAAATATTTATTAAGTCGGGTTGTTTACTGATTTGAATGTGCGGATGACACTTAAAACATTTTACGTTAATTTTGGGAAAACATGTGAACCTGTTTTAACATCATTAAATAATTTAAACAAAATATTCTAAACATGTAACAATAATAAAATAATTCTAGGAGGCCTTATTACAACCCAATTAAAATCAACCAACAATAATAAAAAAATATAAATGAACCGAAATTCAAAGTCTATTAAATTAAAATCCTTTGCATGGCCACCTCAAGTCCCTCGGCTCCATATCCGCGAACTCGTGTCACTGAAAAAATAAAGGAGAAGGTGAGTCACCAAGACTCGATATGTAACCCTTCCCCGGTAAATACCACATCATACACAATTTATAACAAATTAACATGCATTAAGTCATGTACCCAACCTAGCCAACCAAACGCCTCTGTCTACCCCATTGTGGTACCAAACCACCGGTGGTGCCAAACCACTTTGGTGACGTATAGTCACGAGATGTGATACCAAATCACTTGGAGGTGCCAAACCTCCGGTGTCCGAAGACACAAATCGGTTGATGGGGCCAACCCATCGCGTGATACCAAATCATGGCGTCAATCCGTATTATCATCGTGGGGCCAACCCATTGTGGTACTAAGCCACTGGGACGAGGCGCTATGAGGTGCCAAACCTCTGAGGTACCAAACCTCGGTGGCCGTAGTCACAGCAGTGTTACCAAAACACCGGTGTCCGTCGACACAATGTCACTACCCCCTCCACTCATCAACCCATATCAAATCATTGTGTAACAAATCTCATGCCATCAGATATTTAAGTTACAACTAAATTCATGCCATGCTTCCCAAAAGCATTAAATAGCAACACATATTAACAAGTACTTACCTGAATCGTCACTTATACCAATACGGTATTAAATCCAATGCTACATAAACCAGAGTTAGCATTCACAACATTTAGCACAGTTAATAAGTCATAACGTGTGTATGTACACACCTTCACCAACGAGAAGTTTAAATCCGAAAAGAGAAGTCGGCCACCCTAGATCTACTTGTCCCTATATTCGGCCAAATACATGGGTTAGTATTATGGCCTATTCGGCCAACCCAATTAATCCAAAGGGTCATTTGTGATCCCGAATCCTTACCTATCACCCCTTGAGTACTCACTTCGGTACTTGATATGCAGATCTGCTTCACCAAATCAGTCAAATGACAGTGTCAATAGCCTTGACTTTTAATCACTTAAAAGAATAATCCATTAACAATAGGCCCTTACCACCACTTACCAAAGTCATTTGTCGGAGAATGGCCTAGATCGCTTGTTCCACAAATCCAGGAATCCTATAATCAATCGGTTTCACAAGAGTGTTAACATTTTTTGCTTACAAATCTGAAATCGGCCTTACCCTTTGTAAAATCGATGAGAGACAGAAGAGAAGGAAAATAGCATTCGCCAAGATTACTTACCCACCTTATGAACCGATTGAGACGAGTTTAGAAGGTTACCTTTGCTTGATATTCGCCAAAGTGGAAAATAATGGGAGGAGGTAGAGTTTGACTAATGATTGGAGAAGAGAAAGGAAAGTTAAAAGATGGAAGATCAAAGTATGGTAGATTCACCAAGGTTTGAAAGAAGAGAGAAAATAGGAGTAGGTATTTGACTAGAGATCAAAAGAATAGGAAAAGTGAATGGCAATGGGATTTTTGGTTTGAGAGAGAATGAAAGGAAAAATATCACAAAGTGAGAGCTAGTCAAGAAAAGCTCGGAATTCACATTATCCCCGATTACCTTGTCGTCCACTCCACTAAGGAATTCAAAATTGACCAACTCTTGATTTGAATTAATTCCAAAAGAATTTGAATTAACAAATGCCTACTTTCTCTCTTGCCAACTCTTGTTGATTAATCAAATAATAATCTCTCAATAATCCAAATAATATCCCTATTTATCTTCTATTATCTTATTATCTAAATAAATAAATAAAAGAGTTTAAAGAGAGAAAATCTCTCCCTCCCTATGCCGTCCATAACAAGGTGCAAAAAGAAAGAATTCTGTGACTCGAACCAAGGCTCTCCCTTATCCCTTGTGGCGTCACATGTAACTCCCAAGTAGCCCTCCTTTTGCCACTTTACCAAGCTGATTTTTATGTCAAATTATCCCTTATTAATTCTTGTAACCCCTACTTGCTAAGGCTCCCTACCTTGAAAGCTTCCAAATAAAATTTCTACTATATCGAGCCAACTTAAGACCCTTAATTAAATCTTATCACTCCATAAATAATACCATAACAATTCAAACACAAAGAAAAACATTAATCACAAATAGCCCCGGTTTTAGGATGTTACAGTTCTAGCCCCTAAAAAAAATTTCGTCCCCAAAATTACCTCAGAAGAGGTGGGGGTATTGCTGCAGTATCACATCCTCGGGTTCCCACGTAGCTTCCTCTGCACCATGGTTCCACCATAGCACTTTCACTAAGGGCATTGACTTCCTATGCAGAACCTTTACATCTCGATCCAAAATCTAAACCGGTTCTTCCTCGAAAGATAAATCCAGGTTGACCTCGATCTCTGCTACTGGCATAACGTGCGATGGATCTGACCGATATCGCCTAAGCATCGACACGTGGAAGACGTCATGAATCTGACTTAACTCTATCGGTAGCTCGAGCTGATAAGCTACCGGTCCCACTCGCTTCAACACTGTATATGGGCCAATGAACCTTGGGCTTAGCTTTCCTTTTCGCCCAAATCTCAACACCTTTTTCCAAGGTGACACCTTGAGAAAACCTTGTCTCCTACATCATACTCCATTTCTTTGCGCTTGGATCGGCATAAGACTTATCTGTCGGCGCTTCCTTAAGACGAGCGAATCACCCTAACTTTGTCCTCCGTTTACGTAACCAACTCTGGACCCAACACTTGTCGTTCACCCAACTCGTCCAACACGTCGAGTTCGGCATTTAAATCCATACAATGCTTCAGATGGTGCCATCTAGATACTCGCTTGGTAACTATTGTTGTGGCGAACTCGACTAATGGTAAAATTCCTCCCAACTACCCCGAAAATCCAAGATACAACCCTCAAAGGCATATCCTCTAAAATTTGTATGACCCTTTCGATTGCCTATCGATTGCGGATGGAAAGTCATCTTTGAAATCAATCGCATACCCAAAGCTTGATGCAACGCTTTCAAAACCTCGGCGTAAACCTTGGATCCCTACCGAGATAATTGATCTTTGGTACACCATGTAATCGACTATCTCGCCACATACAACTTTGCTAGCTTCGGAGTGAGTAATCCATTCTCACTAGTACGAAGTGGTGACTTAGTCGGCGGTCCACAATTACCCAAAGCGCATCTTTCTTCTTTGGGCGTGAGGGTAGACCAGCGAAAAATCCATAGTGATCCTCTCCCATTTCCATTGAGGAATCTTTCTTGGTTGAAGTAGTCACGATGGTAGCGATGTTCGACTTTAACTTGCGACACGTCAGACACCTTCCCACGAACTCAGTCACTTCACGCTTCAACCCAGGCCACCAGAACTGTCTTCGCAAATCTTCGTACATTTTGCTACCTCCAGGATGCATAGCGTATGGGCTGCTATGTGCATCTTGGAGAATTCTTTGTCTCAGTTCCACATCCTTCGGCATACAGGGCCATCCTTGAAAACATAATACACCATGATCAGTCAAACTATACCCTTCCAAACCACCATTTTGGACTTGCAATCTCTTTGCATTCAATCCCTCGTCTACCAACTGCTTATCCTTAATCTCCTCGATCCAAGTTGGCTTAACTTGCAGCTCTGCCAAAAGACTTCCATCGTCGTATAGACTCAAATGAGCAAACATCGCCCTTAAGTCCGCCACAACCTTCCGACTTAACGTGTCAGCCACCACGTTAGCTTTGCCCGGATGGTACTCAATTGAACAGTCGTAGTCCTTTAACAGTTCAATCCATCGTCGTTGCCTCAAGTTCAAGTCCTTCTGAGTCAAGAGATACCTTAAACTTTTGTGATCCGTGTAGACTATCGACTTCTCCCCATACAAGTAATGCCTCTATATTTTCAAGGCGAAGACTACTGCTGCTAACTCCAAGTCGTGAGTTGGGTAGTTAACCTCATGCGGTCTTAGCTGACGGGATGCATAGGCTACTACCTTCCTTTCCTGCATCAATACACATCCCAACCCGTATGGGACGCATCACAATAAGCTCAGAACAACTTTCACCCTCAGTTGTACCAAAGCAAGCTTAGTTAATCTTCCTCAACTTATCAAAACTTTCTTGCTGCCTTTCCGACCAAACAAATGGTACTCCCTTCCTTAATAGCTTAGTTAATGGTGCAGCAATTAACGAGAATCCTTCCACAAACCTTCGATAGTACCCGGCTAGACTTAGAAAACTTTAAATTTCTGCCACCGACTTAGGCGATTTCCAATCCAACATCGCTTCAATCTTACGGGGATCCACTCTAATCCCTTCTGCTGACACCACGTGACCTAAGAAAGCCACCTCCCTTAGCCAAAATTCGCACTTACTAAATTTGGCATATAACTGTTTCTCCCTCAGTACTTGCAGAACTATTCGCAAATGCTTGTCATGCTCCTCCTCCGTCTTTGAGTAAACCAATATGTCGTCTATGAACACCATAACGAATTGATCCAAGTACTGCTGAAACACCCTATTCATTAAGTCCATGAATGCCACCGGTGCATTGGTCAACCCGAATGGCATCACTAGGAACTCGTAATGCCCATACCGAGTTCGGAATGCCGTCTTGTGCACATCAACCTCCTTCACCTTTAATTGATGATAACCCGACCTAAGGTCAATCTTCAAAAATACCGACGCACCCTTCAGTTGGTCAAACAAGTCATCGATCCGAGATAACGGATACTTGTTTTTGATCGTTAACTTGTTTAACTGTCGGTAGTCGATGCACATCCGCATAGAACCGTCCTTCTTCTTGACAAACAACACAGGTGCTCCCCACGGAGATATACTAGGTCGAATAAACCCTCTATCCAAGAGCTCCAAATTTGAGCCTTCACTCCACCAATTCCTTTGGTGCCATTCGATCTGATGCTATAGATACGGTGTGCGTTCCGGTAGCAAATCTATACCAAATTCAACTTCCGATCCGGAGGCAAACCCGAAGTTCCTCTAGGAATACATCGGTGAATTCCCTCTTGTTTGGACCTTTTCAACCACGACTCTTTAGCCTCCAAGGCACAAATTCGAACTATAAACGCCTCACACCTTTCCTAACCATCTTTTCAACCTTCAAGGCCGACACCACATTAGACAGGTAATTTCTTCGATTACCTATCATAACCACTTCATCCCCTTCGGCCATCTTAAGAACCATGCGCTTAGCAGCGCAATCCAACCTCGCCTGGTACCTAACCAACCAGTCCATTCCAAGGATCAAATCGAACTCCCAAATGGTAGTTCCATCGGATCGACCACAAACATGACCCTTGGAGTTCTAGGGTACATCCTATAAAGCTTGTTCACAACTACGAGAATGGCCTAAAGGGCTAATTATAGTCATCTCCCTAGCGGCGGTCTCGAGTCTAGGTTCAAAGTCTCTACCACACTACTTGCTACGTATGAATCGTTGAACCCACATCAATTAATGCAACATAAGGAAGACAAAAAATTAGAAGCGTCTGGGTTATGACATCCGGTCGTCACCCTCCTCGCGATGCCTCGCCGCATAGACTAAGCCAGGCTGCCTTGCCTCTGTATTGCCTGTGCCTCTGCCCTGAGTTCCACGACCACGATTAGCACCATTTCCCCCTCTACCATTACCACGACCTCTCTGTGGTCCCACAATTCTATCCTGCGTACGGTTCTGCCCCTCTGACTGATTCTGAGCTCGCTTCCAGGGACAATCCCTCACGCGGTGTTCCAAAGACCCACATTCAAAGCAACCTCGCTCACCAGTCCAACAACCTCCCCAATGGGCTTTTCCACAGCGATTACACTGAACTGGTTTCTGATTAGCAGTCATGGGCCTTGCTGCCTGACTTGGCCCACTCTGCCTAGCCTTTTTCTCACATTACTACGACCGGATGGCCCAAAACCTCTCTTACGCTTGAGCCTATCATAGTTTTGCCTCACAGATGCCTTGACACCTTCGGCTACCTTAGCCTTTTCTACTAGAGATGAAAACTCACGAACCTGCTATTGGGCAATCAGTAACCTTAACTCGTCTCTAAGCCCATCCTCAAAGCGGACACAGCGCTCATGTTCAGTAGCCACGATGCCTCTAGCATATCTACTCAGCCTTAAAAATTCTGCCTCATATTCCGCCACTGACTTAGTTCCTTGTACTAACCCCAGGAAAGCTTTCCTTTGAGCATCAGTATAGCTGGTGCCCACATACTTCTTCTGAAACGCAACTCTAAAGTATTCCCATGTAAGATCCTCTGTCGTGGCGCCATCTCGGACCGTAAGCCACCACTAATATGCTTCATCCTTCAGAAGCGACACGGCTCCTTTCTGTTTCTCCTCATCAGACAGGTCAAGATCGTCCATGATCCTTTCTGTAGATTCCAACCAGTATTCTGCTGCACTAGGTGCCACTCCCGACACGCCCCGGAACACCTCAGCTCCATTGGACCGAATTCACTCGGGAATAGATTTCTGAGCCCCTAAATTTCCACTAGCCCCAGCCACCAACTCCAAGACTCGCAACCACGACTTGCGTCTTGCCTCACCTCCCGTCTGATCTTGCTCCTCAGCTCCAAAAGTTGGGGGTGGTGGTGGCGGTGGTACCTCATTTTTAGAACCCTGTCCTGACCTAACGGGTTCAGATACGGTCATTCTTCCCCTACCACGTCCACGTCGACCACGTCCTCTAGAACTCATTCTATCTAACACGCTTTTACTCTGATTGAGAAAAATTTTATGGATTAGTAATTTGTTCCGCTTGATTATTCATGAAGAATTTTATGAAAAGTTTAATAAGGATTCTTTCGATCAAACAATGTTTTAAGTCTTCTACCTAGTTCACACAAAGGCCACATTCATTCCCTAATACTTTCCATACCTATTCACTCCTCGGACATTTCATCATGTTTCTAACCGAGGGTATTTTCGTCATTTCCTTACGAGGTATTTTGTAATAGAATCAGAGATTTCAAACTTTAATAAAGCGAGTCACTTGAAATTCCCAAAGCGAAGAGCATTCACGAGAATTTGTAAAATTTGAAGTTATGGCATCATTTAAAAACTAGGGGTATTTTGGTAATTTTGTCAATCAGGGGTAATTTTGTAATTTTTTTGTACATCAAGGATGTTTTAATAATTATAAAACTCTGAGGGTCCCTTTTGAGAGTTTTCCTTTCTTAAAACGATGATGTTGCAAAAATTTTGAACTTAGGGTCCTTTTGGTAATTTTACAAGTTGAGGGCATTTCCGTAATTTTCCAAAACCAAAGTATTTTATTGGTGATTTGCAAAGTAGAGTTTTTGGATATTTCTAAAAATAATAAAATTTTTGGGCAAAACCATTGAATCAATATTCTATGAACCAAGGGTATTTTAGTAATTTTACCCTTAAGGGCATTTCTGTAATTTTCACAAATCAAATTTTTCAGAAAAAGTTGTGAAAATGGTTGTTCTCAAATTTGAAAGAGTGATTTTAAAAGTTTTGAAAAACTAGAGTTTTGTTGTTTTCTTCTTTTTCAGAAACATGGTTAGTTCCCTTTCGGGTTTTAGTCGTTATGTTTAGCCTATGACCGAGCCCTCTTGGTCAGGGTGAACCAAAGCTACGCACCAGGCAGGATTCGAGTGGAGAGGAGGTGAGTCACGCAGACTGCTTAAATACCAAGCTCCCACCGAACCTTTCTAGACATGCGCACAGAGGTTACCACACCACTGAGCCCTCTGAGTTAGGGTGAACCGAAGCTACGCACTGGTAGGATACTGCGAAGAGGAGGTGAGTCACTCGGACTACTTAAATACCGTGCTCTTGGATCTAATCCTAGACATGCGTCTGGGGTTACCACACCCTAGCTCGGTGACTTGGTCATAGGTTGGTTGAGTTCATTAAGTCTTATGTTACATTTGTGTGTTTGAGTAATCTAATCCTAAGGTTCAATTCTATAAGACTATTCTCGTTCCATGCTTCCTACCCTTCTACAGAAAATAATTCACAAAGAGGTTCAGAAGTACTTACCTGGGCGGATAGGTGCCGGAGACTCGGTGCCATCTTTGTTCAAAACCCAAAATAACTCAAAGAGGCCTACCAAAACATTTTTGGGCCTTGGGCCCCCACAGCCGAGCTTTGAACTAGGCTCTGATACCAATTTTGTAACACCCCAAACCCGACCCAAACATTACGACCGAATTTGGTTTGCTACCGAGAAAACATTTTGAAAAAAAACTTTTTAAAACTGTTATAAGTTTTGTCGAAACCCTTGTGTTTTCAAGTCTCTTGTTAAAAACCATACTCGGTGTTGTTTAGAAATATTTATTAAGTCGGGTTGTTTCTGATTTGAATGTGCGGATGACACTTAAAACATTTTACGTTAATTTTGGGAAAACATGTGAACCCGTTTTAACATCATTAAATAATTTAAACAAAATATTCTAAACATGTAACAATAATAAAATAATTCTAGGAGGCCTTATTACAACCCAATTAAAATCAACCAACAATAATAAAAAATATAAATGAACCAAAATTCAAAGTCTATTAAATTAAAATCCTTTGCATGGCCACCTCAAGTCCCTCGGCTCCATATCCGTGAACTACGTGTCACCTGAAAAAAATAAAGGAGAAGGTGAGTCACCAAGACTCAGTATGTAACCCTTCCCCCGGGTAAATACCACATCATACACAATTTATAACAAATTAACATGCATTAAGTCATGTACCCAACCTAGCCAACCAAACGCCTCTGTCTACCCCATTGTGGTACCAAACCACTGGTGGTGCCAAACCACTGGTGATGTATAGTCACAGATGTGATACCAAATCACTAGAGGTGCCAAACCTCTGGTGTCCGAAGACACAAATCGGTTGATGGGGCCAACCCATCGCGTGATACCAAATCACTGGCGTCAATCCCGTATTATCATCTGTGGGGCCAACCCACTGTGGTACTAAGCCACTGGGACGAGACGCTATGAGGTGCCAAACCTCCTGAGGTACCAAACCTCGGTGGCCGTAGTCACGGTGTGTTACCAAAACACTTGGTGTCCGTCGACACAATGTCACGGCCCCCTCCACTCATCAACCCATATCAAATCATTGTGTAACAAATCTCATGCCATCAGATATTTAAGTTACAACTAAATTCATGCCATGCTTCCCAAAAGCATTAAATAGTAACACATATTAATAGGTACTTACCTGAATCATCACTTATACCAATACGGTATTAAATCCAATGCTACATAAACCAGAGTTAGCATTCACAACATTTAGCAGAGTTAATAAGTCATAACGTGTGTATGTACACACCTGTCACCAACGAGAAGTTTAAATCCCGAAAAGAGAAGTCGGCCACCCTAGATCTACTTGTCCCTATATTCGGCCAAATACATGGGTTAGTATTATGGCCTATTCGGCCAACCCAATTAATCCAAAAGGTCATTTGTGATCCCGAATCCTTACCTATCACCCCTTGAGTACTCACTTCGGTACTTGATATGCGATCCTGCTTCACCAAATCAGTCAAATGACAGTGTCAATAGCCTTCAGCTTTTAATCACTTAAAAGAATAATCCATTAACAATAGGCCCTTACCACCACTTACCAAAGTCATTGTCGGAGAATGGCCTAGATCGCTTGTTCCACAAATCTAGGAATCCTATAATCAATCGGTTTCACAAGAGTGTTAACATTTTTGCTTACAAATCTGAAATCGCCCTTACCCTTGTAAAATCGACGAGAGACACGAAGAGAAGGAAAATAGCATTCGCCAAGATTACTTACCCACCTTATGAACCGATTGGAGCGAGTTTAGAAGGTTACCTTTGCTTGATATTCACCAAAGTGGAAAATAATGGGGAGGAGGTAGAGTTTGACTAATGATTGGAGAAGAGAAAGGAAAGTTAAAAGATGGAAGATCAAAGTATGGTAGATTCGCCAAGGTTTGAGAAGAAGAGAAAAATAGGAGTAGGTATTTGGTAGAGATCAAAAGAATAGGAAAAGTGAATGGCAATGGGATTTTTGGTTTGAGAGAGAATGAAAGGAAAAATATCACAAAGTGAGAGCTAGCCGAAGAAAAGCTCAGGAAATTCGGCATTATCCCCCCCGATTACCTTGCCGTCCACTCCACTAAGGAATTCAAAATTCGGCCAACTCTTGATTTGAATTAATTCCAAAAGAATTTGAATTAACAAATGCCTACTTTCTCTCTTGCCAACTCTTGTTGATTAATCAAATAATAATCTCTCAATAATCCAAATAATATCCCTATTTATCTTCTATTATCTTATTATCTAAATAAATAAATAAAAGAGTTTAAAGAGAGAAAATCTCTCCCTCCCTATGCCGTCCATAACAAGGTGCAAAAAGAAAGAATTCTGTGACTCGAACCAAGGCTCTCCCTTATCCCTTGTGGCGTCACATGTAACTCCCAAGTAGCCCTCCTTTTGCCACTTTACCAAGCTGATTTTTATGTCAAATTATCCCTTATTAATTCTTGTAACCCCTACTTGCTAAGGCTCCCTACCTTGAAAGCTTCCAAATAAAATTTCTACTATCTCGAGCCAACTTAAGACCCTTAATTAAATCTTATCACTCCATAAATAATACCATAACAATTCAAACACAAAGAAAAACATTTAATCACAAATAGCCCTGGTTTTAGGATGTTACACACACGATTGATACACACGCCCTTGCCTCTGCCCGTGTGGTAATACTTGAGCATTCTGCTTTGAAAATTTTAAATTGAAGGGGACACATGGCCTAACCACACACCCGTGTGTAAGCCGTGTGTCTCACACGATCTAGTCACACGCCCGTGTGCCAGTCCGGTGGACTCAAAATGAGCCTTACACATTAAGTATACCAACCCTGCAAACCTTGAACACCAAGCAATTCAAAAACCAATTGTTCAACTAATCCAAAACACATTCAAATATATCTAAAACTAGTCAAAATAGACATCCTAAATGCCTAATTAATAAATCATCATAATACCTTACTCATAATTATCAAAACAATCCAAACATTCATCAACCAAACTAATTTCTAATTCTTACTAATTTAACTCAAACTTTGGTCTATTACATACTCATTAATATATTATTTTAAATATACCATTTATAGCCTCCGCATGTTATACATATATTCATGTATATAAGGTAATTAATATCATATTATAACATTATTATAATCATTACTCAAAATGACACACATATGATAGCCTAGGTACATGCCATTACCAAAAAGAAACATACTTCACCACTTTGAGTTTGGGATCAGCTTTGGATGCTGATTCGGCAATTTGACATTAACCTAACCTGCACACGAAAACAAATCGTACGCTGAGTATAAACTCAGTGGTATTTCTATAATCTGAATACTTTAAATATAAAATTTACCTTATTTACACATTCAATCATACAAATACTATATTTATAAAATAAACAATTCATAACTAAATCATTTATAACACATTCACTTCTGATCAATTGCTATCCGAGATAGCTTTTCACAATGTCAACACATATCATTTGAACCATAATATCAGTTGTTCGCATTCAATTCACAAATTCTTAATTCATATATCTCTAACCATATTTCATTTCATTATTCAGTATCATTCATATTGATCAAATTTGCCAAATCATTATATACCCCTATTAACACGACTCATACTTTGGCGGATGCACAGATCCAACCAAAACACACCAGTATGGCACCCAGTGCCTCATCAGATAATTCGAAGTAATAGATTGACACCCAATGTCTAATCGGCCTTGTCGAAGTAAATTGGTACGCAGTACCTCATCGAATTTATCCGAAGTAATAATATGACACCCAATGTCTCATTAGCTCGAAGTTGAAGTATCTTGAACTCTTCCAGTCCTATGGCATGCCAACTATATCCGACTTAGCCCGTTATAGTTAATAGGGTATTCAATTAACTTTTCAATTTACAGTTAATACACATTTCAAATAATCACATATACTCATAATTCAATTCAATTCAATTCAATTCAGTACCAATACTCACCTCAATGTCACTTAGCATATATTAAATAATAAATACAACAATTAATAATTAGCTTCAGATTATAGAAATACAAACCGTAATTTTCTCGAGTCACCCCTCGTCGACTTTTTCCTTTCCTTTCTTAGCCAATGTTTCTGGCACAACGTTAGCTACGGAAATTAAAACAATTGAAATTTATCAATATACTACAATTTCACATTACATATTTCAATTTACAATTTCAACTTTTGTCTAACTTTCAATTTAATCCCTAACCAAGACTAACTTTATTTTCTTCACAATATATTCTATATTTTCATTTAATATCTTTTTAAAACCAAATTTAACTCTCTAATTTCACCATAAATCCCTAATTTCAAAATTTTCTCAATTTAGTCCCTATTACTCAAAACTTATAATTTATTTTACAATTCAATCCTTTTCTCAATTCTAACTTGAAATTCTATTAATTTAACCCATAATATTTCTATTTATTCAACATGAAAACATCTAAAAATCCACTAATTTCTAAAATTTCAGCATAAATCAAGTAATATTTTGTTCTACGATTCTAAAAACATCAAAATTACAAGAAAATGGGCTAAATTGACTTACCAATTTGAGTTTCAACCCTTGAAACGGTAATGCCCAAAAATTAGGTTTTTATTTTTGCATGTTTTTAGTAAATACCTATCCGGTTTAATGATTGAGTGATTTGGGTGTGTTTGGGAGTGTCTGAGAAGTCCTGGGTTCGAGCTTGGGCTTGTTCAAAATTTTGGTTTTTGGGGAATAAAACCCTTTCCTCTGGTTGGTAGGCTTTTAAATAAATGTGGGTAAAACCAGTCACAAAAAGTCTGCTGGTCTAAGGGGTAAGTGGAGTGCTACCTAGGGCAGAGGACTGAGGTTCGAATTTTGGTAGTGGCAAGGGAATATTTATTTTGTTGCTGTGTTGTGGGAGATGATGGAGTTTGACTGAAACACTGAAGTGGATGAATGGAATTGAAATTGTGTGGTTGAGGGAAGGTGTGATCAGGTGGAGAGATTTGAGGAGGGATTTTAGGAGGAAATCAAGGGATAATAGGAGAGGTAGAGGTGTGTCGAATTTGGACTTTGAGGCACTCAAGAATTTGGCTGGGGAAGGTTCCCATTTCGGTTCTGTGTGGTTTTTCCCTCTGCCAAAAACCTCTTCTACCCCTTTTTCTTCTTCTTTCTTTTCCCTCTATCGAAACCCTCTCCTCCCCTAAACTGTTTCATTTTTCTCCCTTTCTACCACCATACTCTTCTTGCTCTCTGTTGATTTGGACTGCTCCTCCTAACACCCTGCTTGTGTTGGCCGAACATCCCCTTCCTTTTCTTCTCATCTTCTTATTTTTTTCCTGCTTTTGGCCGAATACACTATCTTCCTCTACCCTCACTGTGCCAACTTTTCTGTGATCTCTATCGATTTAGTGTTCATTGCTAGTCTACGATTTGGTACTTTTGGTAAGTTGATACTAGTTTTGGGCTTAAATCGCGCTTATAGATACTTGTTAATAAAGGTTTCAATTAGATTACAGGTAATAATTCGAGTTTTAGTGATCATCATTTTTCCAGTGAGTAAAGTGTGTAGGGATTCGATTGTTAATCAAGGTAAGCGGCTGGTGATTAAGTGGTTATGTATATTGATTTGGGTTCGTTTTAAATTCAATTGAGATGTGAGTAACTGAATGTTATGGGCTAACATAGGTTCTGGAGTGATCGATGGCTGATTGCACATCTTTTTGGATCCAGGTGTGTAACAGTACTCTCACAAAAGATATTGGTAAAATGCTGAAAAGTGTAAACACTGTCCAAATCGTAAGCTAGTAAAAGCCAAAAAAGTATGAAATTGATGCTACATGAATGTGCGCTCGCTCGTGTGGCAAATTGAATGAATAAAATGTGAGCATTAGACTACCGAGGCCACCATGAGCAATTTCATGGTCTTGGGCCATTTTGGCCCATGTTAGGCTGAAATGGGCCGTGTGGGCCCACATGGGCTATATTATGGGCCTTGGGCCTATTTACACTATTTGACTATTAAGGTTGCACGGGTCGCCTGAGACGACTGTGGACCTACTGATGGGTCGAAAGTACACCTAGACCCCAACCTGATAAAATGACTGCTATGCCCTTATGGTAAAATGATTGATATACCCTTATGTTATATATGACCATATATTAGCATGCCATGCCATGCCATATATATATATGTATGTTGTATTCACGTGTGATATGTTGCATGGGATGGGATTAATATGAATGGAGGAAGTGTACTATATTGGCAGCTCTGTTGCAACTACTATTCAATGCCGCAATTGGTGCTAATTTTTAGAGTGTAAGGATGGGTGGGTGATTTTATCCCCACATGGAGTGATGGGCTAGATGGAGTGGAGTGTAGAGGCTCGATGGGTAGGACTTCTGATTGCATGCTTAAACTGTTATTGATACTGTTATGGGCTAAGGCCCAACTACACTGAACTGTCACTGACTTGGGCTTAGGCCTAGACTGTACTTGCCTAAAGGCATATTTTTCTGTTTATTTGCATGGGGTTACACACTGAGTTTTTGTGACCTCACCTCTCTGCTTATCTGTACAGGTAATCCCCAGTCTTAGGCAAATCAGTGCTTCGAGGGATTTGGAGGTGGTGTAACATCTTAAAAATTGAGTATATGTTGCATGCTTTTGGTACTTAGCTTGTGAATGATTCAATTTGTGTGCTTAATATAGCCTTGAGAAGGCTCGGGATTATTTTGGATCTAGAATAAATTTTAGTAATAAGTACTTTATTGAAGTGGATCAAGTGACCCTGATGTTTAAGGAAATTAAATGGTAAAAAGATGGCATAATTGAGCTATTGGTTAAGAAGATATGCGCTACATGTTTAGGCTTGAGGGAGAGGTTGAATCCCTAGCATGCATTTATGAATATTAATTTTGTTGCACTCTTCCGACTTGTGTCGGCCAAACATTATTTTTGGTAAGGTTGGACTATTTTATTTATGGCAAGGTGGCTAATGGTTTAAGGTAAGAAGTGAACTTAGGGGAAGGAATCAATGGGATAAGATATGTAAGGGAACATGAGGCTTAAGATAAGGAATGTGCTATGGAAAGTAAGGTTGGCAAATGTTAACTCCTTTTTGGCTTGAACATGGACGGTTTTATGGCTAGGGGGAGTGGCCGAATTTTTGTTGATGGCATTGGTAAGGTTGTGTAGGTAGTTGTCACTCTCATTTTGGTCATTTTTGTTTCTCCTAAAACATTTTTCTTTTCATCTTTTCCCCTCATAGCCGAATGCACTTTAGGCTTTGGTGAACATCTTTGTTTTTCATCTTTTGGTCATTTCTTTTTGACCTTTTTGGTCATATTTTGCCTACCTTCTCAAGTCACTCTTCCCCTTGTGCCGATTTACCAAAACACAAAGGCCATTTTTCTTTTCTTTCTTTTCTACTATTTGGCCGAATGCCCTCTTGTCCCAAATCCCTCCCTTTGTTTCTTTTTCATCCTTGAAAAATCGAAACACATTTTCTCTCTTCTATTTTTCTCCATGGTTGAATGTTGCTAGCATCTTTTCCATCAAAAGATTCTTCTTAGCTGAATCCTCCTCCTCACTTATTTTCTCTTGTTAATCATTCTTTCAATTTTCATTTAAATCAAGTGGTAAGAACCCTTTTCATTCCTTTATTTTCTACTTTGTCTTTAACCGAATATACATATTGTTTAGAGGGTCTTTTGACCAAATATAGCATCCCTTATTCCTTTCTTTTAAACAATCCTATTCATCTTAATAGTGCTATAGAGAAGGCCGAGCTCAAAGTATTTGTAATCATCGTGACTTGCCAGAAATCAAATCGAAGTGTTAAGGTAAGGATTTCTATCAAGGACTTCCATATTATTTTGTTATCTCGTCAAAGATGGGTTATTAATCGATTTTATCCTAGGGACGTTAACGCTTGGATTTTCATTCCATGACATAAAGATATTTTTGTGGTAAGTTGATTTTGCCTTAAAATAATAGTCTTCAATTCCAATATAGTAGTTGGACTAATAATCTTTTGTCAATGGAGGCAAACAAGATAAGGTCGAAAAGAGTGGTGAATAGTGATCAGAAGAGGGGCGGTTTCACTATTCCCTCAAGATTCAAGCGAAGGGCTGTTTTAGCAATTTGAGACTTTCCACCGGGTTGTGGACCCTCTTCTGGTGAAAATCAATTATTTGAAGTCATTCGTACTCCTGAGCCATTGACTGTTCGTGGTTCTTCAGCGGGTTATGAACCATCAATCGGGGAGAAACCACAAATAGTTGTTGTTCGAGATTCCGAGGGCAAAGATCTAGATCGCTTATCTTTAGTATAGAATATTAGTGTTCTAATCAAGCGTGACATATATTTAGGTATCGACAAGCGGGAAAGTATAGTTCTCACCGTAATCAGGTGTGTAATTTCACACTTATCTCACGGTTAGATGTTATACTGTAAGCATTAGAATAAAATTTGTAAAGTTGGTAAAATCAGAAAATATGTAAATTAACACTTTTTGTTTATAAATGCATGAAATCGGTATTAAAGTTGTGGAAATTATGGAATCACCCTCGATGGGCTAATTTAATAAAAAGTAATTTTTGGGCCAAATTGCTAGATTGCTTAATGGGCCAAATTGCTAGATTGCTTAATGGGCTAATTTGCTAGATTGATTAATGGGCCAATTTGCTAGATTGATTAATAGGGCAATTTGCAAGATTGATTAATAAGCTGAATTGCTAGATTGCTTAATGGGCCGAATTGCTAAATTGCTTAAGGAGCCGATTTGATAAATTACCATATGGGCCAAAAATGAGAAATAGGCCAACTTGTAGTATGGGCCTTATGTTGAAATTATTATATGAATATTGTTATGTTTTGTATATGTACACATGATTGCATGGGTTGGGATAAAATTGAAGAGGAGTTCTGGTGGCTCTGCCACAATCTAGTTCGGGTGGTTCTGCCATAATCTAGTTCAAGTGGCTCTACCACAATCTAGTTCGGGTGGCTCAACAACAAACATTTTAAATGGCTTTATGCCTGCGATTGGTGTGTTGGCGGGGTGGGTTGACTTGATCCCCACAGTGTCTTTGGTTGGTGCAATGGTGTGTAGCGGATGAAAATTTAGGCTTGGTTGGGAATTGCATTTCACATGCATTTTTTTATATTACTATATTGTTAAATTTGTAAATGGGCTCAAGCCCAATTAAATGCTTATATGGTTTTGGCCTAGTGGACACGGTAAGTGGGTTACACACTAAGTTCTAAGTAACTCACCCAGTTTTCTTACCCTTCTTGGGTAACGATAATTGATGGAGGCTTGGTGGAGATGACTTCGCGGGGGCCATATTTCAAATGATGGTTTTGATGAACTTGAATTACTTTTTAAGTATTTTTACTTAATTAATTTTTCAGTTGTGATGTAATAAGGCCTTTGGTATTATTTTTATGGATTTTTACCCATGGATGACTTTTAACATGTTTTAGATACTAAAAGGAGACTATTTTAACTTTATAAATGTTTTCCTAAATTTACATATAATTAAAGGGTTTTTCTTAAAATCACTAACTTCGTAAAATTTCGTGAAAACTCCTTTATGAATTCTATTTTCAAATTCCTTTTGAATTCTTTTAAACTTCTTATAAAATTTAATTAATTATTTCTCGAGATCAAATTATAAACTCCTATGTTTTAAAATTCATAGATTTCAAATTAACCTCGCTTTTGATATACTCCATCTCCAAATTAGTTTTTGAAGACACATTTTCCTTAAATCATTAGATGACTAGATGTATGTACGATTTGTGTGGCATACCAAGTCTGGTCTTAATGCATAGACCGGGTTTGGGGTGTTATATTTTATGGTATTAGAGCCAGTTTCAAAACTCGGACTGTGGTTTGGGTTCAACAACAATTTTTGTTTAAAAACTGTTTAAATTTCTAGACTTTATGTTTTAAAGGTAGTATGGCACCACGAGCATCCAACACCAAGGCAAGTAAGTATTTGTATATTGGATGTTTATTATTGTGATATGATCATAGAAACACTCTAGAACTTTTAGTTTTAGGTATTGAAAACGGTAGAGATCGAGACTATAGGATGTGATTGCGAAAATAACTCTATCTCTTATATATCATAAAATATCGTTAATAAACACTGAAATAGTATTCTGATTCATAAAACTTGTAATCAGATTAAATCGAATTAGTCATTATAAGCACTAGAGGACGTGGACGTCGACGCGGTAGATGTGGTCGTGATAGAGGCGAGGTGTTAGGTTTGCGTCTAAAGCGACTGGTCATATGCCGGAAATGGATGCACCTGCATCACCCGGGAGTGAGACTGGATCACATAACCATACAAGAGAGGACAATGCTTTGACTCAAGCAATGTTGCGAGTCCTAAAAGGGTTGCTGAGACTAGAACTGGCTCAGTAGTTTGTGGATCAATTTCAGAACGACTTAAATCAAGTGGTACCGAGGTTTTTAGAGGTGTCTCGGTGTAGCTTTGAATGTTGCAGAATATTGGCTCGACGCTGTAGGGCGGATAATGGATGATCTGGAGTGCACCGTCGAGTAGAAACTGAGAGGAGCGGTATCCTTGCTAAGGGACGAGGCGTATCAATGGTGGCTTACGGTTCGAGAAGGCATTGAGGCTGCATTTGTCACTTGGGATTTCTTCAAAGCTTCTTTCCAAGGGAAGTATGTAGGGACAAGTTATGTGGATGCTCGGAGGAAGGAATTCCTGAATCTGGTTCAAGGAAATAAGATGGTGATAGCTTATGAGGCAGAATTTCTACGCTTGAGTCGTTATGCTCGGACTATAGTGCCAATAGATCATGAGCGCTGTGTACGCTTTGAAGATGGGCTGAATGATGAGTTACGGGTACTGATAGCCCCACAACAAGTAAAGATTTTTGCCTCGCTTGTGGAGAAAGCCAAGATAGCCGAAGAGGCTAAGAACTCAGAATGCTAGAACCCGGAAAGGGTTAGAGGCAAGAGGGACTTTAAGTACTCGGGTTCTGCTAAAAGGTTCTAGAAGAGGCCTCGAAATGATGAACCAGCTCAAGCTAGAGCACCTGTGACTACCAATCGTAGTCGAGATCTGTCTTGTTGTGGAAAATGACACCCGGAAATCTTTGGGAGAACTGGTGGTTGTTATAAATGTGGTTCCAAGGATCATCAGTATAAGAATTGCCCTCGACGACTGCTCTGACTTAGGAAGCTCGTAACCCTGATGCACAGCCAGCTAGAGGCGCTCAATAGCCACCGAGAGGTCGTGGACCACGTCGTGGTGGTAATGGTGCTGGTCGTGGTCAAGGTACACTGGGTCGAGGTAATAGCTTTAGAGGTAACGCGGAGGCAAGACAGTCGGGGTTGGTTTATGCGGTCAGGCGTCGTGAAGATGACGATGCACCTGATGTGATAACTGGTACGTTATTCATCTTAGATGTACTTATTACTGGTTTGATAGATATCGGGTCTACCCACTCGTATGTTGCTAGTGCCATATCTAGAAATCTGAATATTAGATCTGAGATTACCGATAGAGAGATGACGATAATTAGTCCTTTAGGACAGTCTGTAATCGTGAATAAATTGTTTAGAGACGTGCCCTTAGAAATCCAAAGAGAAATATTTTTAACGAATTTGATGGAATTGCCTTTCGGCGAGTTCGATCTTATTTTGGGCATGGATTGGTTGGTGAAGCACCGGGCGCAATTGGATTGTACTGAAAAGTGGATGTCAATAAGGACTGTGGATGATGAGGAAATAGTAATGATAGGTGAACGAAGGAACTTTTTGGCAAATGTGGTGTTTGCTTTAAAGGCAGAGAAGTTGGTGCGGAAAGGGTATGGAGCGTTCCTAACCTTCATTAGTGCTTTAGATGCCAAGGAATTATCGGTGGAAGGTGTGAGAACGGTGAAAGAATTTTCAGATGCCTTTCCTAAAGAAATTCTTGGCCTACCTCCAGATCGGGAAGTAGAATTTAGCATTGAGCTTTTACCCGGAACGGCTCCAGTGTCTATTGCTCCTTATAGAATGGTGCCGAAGGAGTTAGCGGAGCTTAAAGCTCAAATTCAAGAATTGTTGGATCGGGGATTTATTCGACCGAGCGTGTCTCCTTGGGGAGCACCGATTTTGTTCGTCAAGAAGAAGGATGGGTCGATGCGTATGTGCATTGATTATAGGCAGCTGAATAAATTGACGATCAAGAATAGGTATCCATTGCCGAGAATCGACGACCTGTTTGGTCAATTGAAAAGAGCTTCAGTTTTCTCCAAGATTGATTTGATATTAGGTTATCATCAACTCAAGGTTAAAGAGGCAGATATTCACAAGATGGCATTCCGAACTCGTTATGGACATTATGAGTTTTTGGTGATGCCATTTGGTTTGACCAATGCACCGACTGCATTTATGAACATGATAAACTGAGTCTTTCAACCCTATCTAGACCGGCTCGTAGTGGTGTTCACAGATGATATCTTGGTATATTCGAGGAATGAAGAAGAGCATGACTCACATTTGTGCATTGTGTTGCAAATATTGCGAGATAAGCAACTTTATGCCAAATTCAAGAAATCACAATTTTGGTTGAAGGAAGTGACTTTCTTAGGTCATGTGGTGTCGGTAGAAGGATAAGAGTTGATCCTCGAAGGTAGAGGTCAGGTTGGATTGGAAACCATCCAAGTCAGTGGCTGAGATTCGGAGTTTCTTGGGTTTGGCTGGTTACTATAGACACTTTGTTGAGGGGTTTTCGTTGATTACTGCACCCCTAACTAAGCTATTGCGGAAGAGAATATCGTATGTGTGGACTGATAAACAACAAGAAAGTTTCGAGAAATCGAAGAAAATTTTGACGGAAGTGCCAGTACTGATTCAACCTGAGGCTAGAATAGAGTTTATCGTTTACTGTGAGGCGTCACACACAGGTTTAGGATGTGTGTTGATGCAATGAGGAAAAGTGGTGGCTTATGCTTCTCATCAGTTGAGGCCGCTCGAAGTTAACTATCCTACTCATGACTTGGAGTTGGCTGCGGTGGTGTTTGCTTTAAAGATTCAGAGGCACTATCTCTACGGTGAGAAGTCGATCATTTATACGGACCAGAAGAGTCTTAAGTACCTCCTTACCCAAAAGGAGTTGAACTTGAGACAATGGAGATGGGTGGAGTTGTTAAAGGATTATGACTTCTCAATCGAGTACCATCCTGAAAAGGCTAACGTGGTGGTAGACGCGTTGAGTCGTAAGGTAGTATCGGAGTTAAGAGCAATGTTTTCTCGTCTAAGTTTGTATGAGGATGGCAGTCTGCTAGCTGAACTTCAGGTGAAGCCATTATGGTTAGAACAGATCAAGGAAAAGCAGTTATCAGATGAAAAGTTAGGTCCTTTAATGCAACAAGTTGAAAGTGGTATTATAGGGGACTTTGGAATGAACAAGGATGGCGTATTGTGTTTTCGTGGAAGAGTTTGTATGCCCATGGATTCGAATTTAAGACAAATGATTCTACGAGAGGTGCATAGTAGCCCTTATGCTATGCACCTCGGAGGAAGTAAGATGTATCAAGATCTCCGTGAGCAGTATTGGTGGCCAGGGTTAAAGCGAGAGGTTACTGATTTTGTGGGAAAGTGTTTGACTTGTCAACAAGTGAAGGCGGAACATCAATTACCATCGGGTTTATTGCAAGCAATAAAGATTCCTCTATGGAAATGAGAGCGGATAACGATGGATTTTATTAGTGGGTTGCCCTTAACACCTACTAAGAAAGATTCCGTTTGGGTGGTAGTTGATCGATTGACGAAGACTGCTCATTTTCTACCAGTTCGTATGGATTACTCGCTGCAAAAGTTGGCTAAGTTGTACATAGCGGAGATCGTGAGGTTGCATGGGGTATCAATGTCTATTATTTCAGACAGGGATCCTAGGTTTACATCACGGTTTTGGAAAGCTTTATATGGGGCTCTGGGAACAAAGTTAAACTTTAGTACGGCATTTCATCCTCAGTTAGATGGCCAGTCAGAAAGAGTAATTCAGATTTTGGAAGACATGTTAAGGGGTTGTGTGATTGACTTCAGAAGTAGTTGGGAGGATTTCCTACCATTGGCAGAGTTCGCATATAATAACAGTTACCAATCTAGTATCCAAATGGCACCCTATGAAGCGTTATATGGTTGTAGGTGTCGTACCCCTACTTGTTGGATTGAGTTGGGGAAACGGCAGTTGTTGGGTCCTGAATTGATATCTGAGACGGAAGAAATGGTAAAGGTGATTCGAGCATGGTTAAAGGAAGCTTCGGATAGACAAAAGTCGTATGTGGATCTGAAGTGTAAGGATATTGAGTTTGCAGTGGGAGATCAGGTCTTTCTGAAAGTCTCACCTTGGAAGAAGATTTTCAGATTTGGAAGGAAGGGCAAGTTGAGCCCTAGGTTCATTGGACCGTACCGTGTGTTCAAGCGTATTGGACCAGTGGCCTATCGGTTGAATTACCTCCGGAGTTGAGTCAGATTCATAGTGTTTTCCATGTTTCTATGCTGAGGCGTTATAGATCGAATCTGTCTCACATAGTACCGGTAGAAGAAGTGGAATTAAAGCCAGACTTGTCTTTCGAGGAGGAACCAGTGAAAATCTTAGACCGTGATGTTAAGGTGCTAAGAAAGAAGACTGTGCCGTTGGTTAAGGTTCTATGGCTTAATCACAGAGCGGAGGAAGCTACGTGGGAGCTTGAGGATGCAATTCGACAACAATATCCTCACTTCTTTTAACTAGGTAAATTTCGAGGATGAAATTTTCTTTAAGGGGAAGAATTGTAACATCCTAAAAATTGAGTATCGATATGTTGCATGTTTGTGGTGCTTAGCTTGTGAATGATTCAATTTGTGTGCTTAATATAGTCTTGAGAAGGCATGAAATTATTTCGGAACTAGAATAAATTTTAGTAATGAGTACTTTATTGAAGTGGATCAAGTGACCTTGATGTTTAAGGAAATTAAGTGGTAAAAAGATGTCATAATTGAGCTATTGGTTAAGAAGATATGCGCTACATGTTTAGGCTTGAGGGGAAAGGTTCGAATCCCCTAGCATGTATTTTATGAATATTAATTTTGTTGCACTCTTCTAGCTTGTGTCGGCCAAACATTATTTTTGGTAAGGTTGGACTATTTTATTTATGGCAAGGTGACTAATGGTTTAAGGTAAGAAGTGAACTTAGGGGAAGGAATCAATGGGATAAGGTATGTAAGGGAACATGAGGCTTAAGTTGAGGAAAGTGCTATGGAAAGTAAGGTTGGCAAATGTTGACTCCTTTTTGGCTTGAACATGGACGGTTTTATGGCTAGGGGGAGTGGCCGAATTTTTGTTGATGGCATTGGTAAGATTGTGTAGCTAGTTGTCACTCTCATTTTGGTCATTTTTGTTGCTCCCAAAACATTTTTCTTTTCATCTTTTCCCCTCATAGCCGAATGCACTTTAGGCCTTGGTGAACATCTTTGTTTTTCATCTTTTGGTCATTTCTTTTTGACCCTTTTGGTCATATTTTGCCTAACTTCTCAAGTCACTCTTCCCCTTGTGCCGATTTACCAAAACACAAAGGCCATTTTTCTTTTCTTTCTTTTCTACTATTTGGCCGGATGCTCTCTTGTCCCAAATCCTTCCCTTTGTTTCTTTTTCATCCTTGAAAAACTGAAACACATTTTCTCTCTTCTATTTTTCTCCATGGTTGAATGTTGCTAGCATCTTTTCCATCAAAAGATTCTTCTTAGCCGAATCCTCCTCCTCACATATTTTCTCTTGTTATTCATTCTTTCAATTTTTGTTTAAATCAAGTGGTAAGAACCCTTTTCATTCCTTTATTTTCTTTTTGTCTTTAGCCGAATATACAGATTGTTTAGAGGGTCTTTTGACCGAATATAGCATCCCTTATTCCTTTCTTTTAAACAATCCTATTCATCTTAATAGTGTTATAGAGAAGGCCGAACTCGGAGTATTCGTAATCATCGTGACTTGCTAGAAATTGAATCGAAGTGTTAAGGTAAGGATTTCTATCAAGGACTTCCATATTATTTCATTATCTTGTCAAAGATGGGTTATTAATCGATTTTATCCTAGGGACGTTAACGCCCGATTTTCATTCATGACATAAAGATATTTTTTGGTAAGTGATTTACTTAAAACAATAGTCTTAAATTCCAATATAGTAGTTGGACTAATAATCTTTTGTCAATGGAGGCAAATAAGATAGGGTAGAAAAGAGTGGTGAATAGTGATCAAAAGAGGGGCGGTTTCGCTATTCCCTCTAGATTCAAGCGAAAGGCTGTTTCAACAATCCGAGACTTTCCACCGGGCTGTGGACCCTCTTCTAGTGAAAATCAATTATTTGAAGTCATTTGTACTCCTGAGCCATTGACTGTTCGTGGTTCTTCAGCGGGTTATGAACCATCAATCGGGGAGAAACCACAAATAGTTGTTGTTCGAGATTCCGAGGGCAAAGATCTAGATCGCTTATCTTTAGTATAGATTTATATTAAATATTAGTGTTCTAATCAAGCGTGACATATATTTAGGTATCGACGAGCGGGAAAGTATAGTTCTCATCGTAATCAAGTGTGTAATTTCACACTTATCTCACGGGTTAGATGTTATACCGTAAGCATTAGAATAAAATTCGTAAAGTTGGTAAAATCAAAAAATACGATAAATTAACACTTTTTGTGTGTAAATGCATGAAATCGATATTAAAGTTGTGGAAATTATGGAATCGCCCTTGATGGGCTAATTTAATAAAAAGTAATTTTTGGGCCAAATTGCTAGATTGCTTAATGGGCCAATTTGCTAGATTGATTAATGGGCCAATTTGCTAGATTGATTAATAGGCCAATTTACAAGATTGATTAATAAGCCGAATTGCTAGATTGCTTAATGGGTCGAATTGCTAAATTGCTTAAGGAGCCGATTTGATAAATTACCATATGGGCCAAAAATGAAAAATGGGCCAACTTGTAGTATGGGCCTTATGTTGAAATTATTATATGAATATTGTTATGTTTTGTATATGTACACATGATTGCATGGGTTGGGATAAAATTGAAGAGAAGTTCTGGTGGCTCTACCACACTCTAGTTAGGGTGGCTCTGCCACAATCTAGTTAGGGTGGCTCTGCCACAATCTAGTTCGGGTGGCTCTGCCACAATCTAGTTCGGGTGGCTCTTGCACAATCTAGTTCGGGTGGCTCTTGCACAATCTAGTTCGGGTGGCTCAACCACAAACATTTTAAATGGCTTTATGCCTATGATTGGTGTGTTGGCGGGGTGGGTTGACTTGATCCCCACAGGTGTGCTGGTTGGCACGGGTGGTGTGTAGCGGATGGAAATTTAGGTTTGGTTGGGAATTGTATTTCACATGCACTTTTTTTATATTACTATATTGTTAAATTCGTAAATGGGCTCAAGCCCAATTAAATGCTTATATGGTTTTGGCCCAGTGGACACGGTAAGTGGGTTACACACTAAGTTCTAAGTAACTCACCCCGTCTTCTTACCCTTCTCAGGTAACGATAATTGATGGAGGCTTGGGCCAGAGATGACTTCGCGGGGGCCATACTTCTAATGATGGTTTTGATGAACTTTGAGTTACTCTTTAAGTATTTTTACTTAATTAATTTTTCAGTTGTGATGTAATAAGGCATTTGGTATTATTTTTATGGATTTTTACTCATGGATGGCTTTCAATATGTTTTAGATACTAAAAGGAGACTATTTTAACTTTATAAATGTTTTCCTAAATTTACATATAATTAAAGGGTTTTTCTTAAAATCACTAACTCATAAGAATTCTGTGAAAACTCTTTTATGAATTACATTTTCAAATTCCTTTTGAATTCTTTTAAACTTCTTATAAAATTTAATCAATTATTTCTCTGAGATCAAATTATAAACTTCTATGTTTTAAAATTCATAGATTTCAAATTAACCTCAGTTTTTGATAAACTCCATCTCCAAAATAGTTTTTGAATACCTATTTTCCTTAAATCATTAGATGACTAGATGTATGTATGATTTGTGTGGCATACCAAGTCTGGTCTTAACGCATAGACCGGGTTTGGGGTGTTACAGGTGGCCACACAACCGCTCCTATTTATGCATTTGAATTTATTTCCTATGAATTTAATTTAGGTTTTGTTATGTAATGAGGCCTCTTTAATTTTTAACTTATAATTTGGAGATTTTACTTATTTTAAATTACATTTGATTAGTAGTAGAACGCGGTTTTCCAAAAGATAATTGGTTTTCAAAACACCACGCTTTCATAATGTATAATAAAAGCTTCCGCATCAAACTTGGTTTTAGAATATAATGACAAACTTAATGTTTTACTAAAAGAACTTAAGTTTTGAAAGAACAAGATACCCTAAATTTCTGTTCAATATTCATAAATGAGGTTTAATAATGATCATGGATTTTCTAAATAAGTGATGATTTCGAAAAACACTTCAATGTAATCTTGCTAAATTCGGCCATAACGTCTAGGTCGGGTTTGGGGTGTTACAGAAACCCTAATTTTTCCCTATCTTTTTTTTTCTTTAATTTTCTTCTTTATTTCCCTTGTTTCATTCCCAATTTAGTTCTTTCTTTTTATTTTTCTTTTATATTTTGTTATTATTATAATATAATATAATATAATATAATATAATATAATATAATATAATATAATATAATATAATATAATATAATACAATAATTACTTATATAATAAGCAAATTTATTATTATTTAATATATGTATATTATTTACACACATGGAATTATATTTTCCATAAACTTGTCACTTATGGTTTAATTACTAATTTAGTCCATTCACTTTTCTTTAATCAATAGTTATGTAACACCCCTCACCTGTATCCAACTTCGAGATAGGGTTCGAGGCGTTACCGTACTTAAACATTCACAATCATACAAAATCGAGTTACCAAATTTCGCCCAAAATTAAAACCTTTCAAACACATACCATGGACAAATAGGCTTATAGGTCAAAATCATTATACGACACATCTCATGGCTATAATCTACAAATCAATATAAGCCAATACTTTTGGCTAATCACAACAACATCGATCATAGAAAAACTAAGTCTCTATACATGCCACTCACTTGAAACATTTAACATACACATGTCAATACTCCAAGGATAATGGCTCGATAGTGTGATGCTGCCTCCGACTATCTCCAACCCTGAGCTGACCTGACAAAACTAAAAGAAATGGAAAGGAGGGAGTAAGCTTTAAGCTTAGTAAGCTTGCATGAAAATAATAAGCAATGCGATAACATGCCATTTTCATATTCTTTCTAGTTATCCAAATTCCAGTTAAGTTGTTTTCTCAAGTCACAGTCATTAAATTATTTATATCTAGAGCTACGGAACTTCAAATTAAGATCCATTAATTTTCCCTGAAACTAGACTCACATATCTTATTACCATAAAATTTCTAGAATTTTTTTTATCTAGGAAATCAATACCAAATTATTCTTAAAGTTTCCCTTATTTCACTGTTTGATGGTTCTGACCTATCTTTACAAAAACTCATTTATCTTATTGTTCAGAATTCAAATAATGTTACCATTTTTTTATATTGAAAATAGACTCATTAATAAATTTAAGGATATGAATTTTATCCCATTATTATTTTTTAAAATATTTTAATTAATTTCCAAAGTTTGAACATGGGATTTCGACATCATTCTGACCCTGTCTCACAAAAATTCAAATATCACAGAATATGAAATTATTTTGTTTACACAGTTTCTTTTATGTGAAAATATACTCATTCAGATTTAATTTCATGTCTTATTCAACCTCTAATTCAATTTCCACCATTTTTGGTGATTTTTCAAAGTCACACAACTGCTACTGTCCAAAACTATTTTGTTGCTAAATTTACTCTTTCATAATTTCACTTATTCCAATTCATCTTACCGAAGGTTCGATCAAGTAATTAGTACATTGTTCATAAATTTTCACACTTATACCTACACTTATTCATCACATAATCATATTCAATTACACTTAGTTGTTACACGATCACATGTATTTTCACTTAGTCAATTTCTCGTTGAACTCATCGGAATAATAACAGATACACGGTGGCCTGCACATAGTACCACCCTTGTAGCCAAAGCTATCTGGTGCACATAGTAGCCTGCACTTAGTACTACACATGTGACCAAAACCATCACTTACACATATTGGCCTGCACTTAGTACCACACATGTGATCAAAACTATCGGGTACGCATAGTAGCCTACACTTAGTACTACACATGCGGCCTATCCGTCTGGTACACGTAGTAGCCTGCACTTAGTACTACACACGTGACCTAAAACCATCTCATAGCTCTCTTTTTCACATAGTGGCCTACACTTAGTACCACACATGCGACCTAGCTACCTCATTCGTATCTTTTCTATTCCGAAGGTTCAACTTGGAATTCTCACTTTTCAACATTTTTACCAATTCATCCATCACCAACACGATTTATAATTTACATCAAATAATTACTCCATATTCAACCATATATCATATAATATAATAAAATATTAAAACATAAATAAAACGATGTATTATTTACATACAAACTTACCTCGAAAGCAAAATCAGTGAAAATGACTTATTCGTCAATTACTCGTTTTTCCTTCGTTCTAGTTCCAAATATTGTTTTCCTTTATCTATAACAAAATATTTCACTTATTTAATTAATGTACTATTCAAAACATTCCTTAACTCAAATTTTCCAAAATTACAATTTTGCCCCTAAACTTTTACATATTTACACTTTTGCCCCAATACTCAAAAATTAAACTTCAACCCTTACTCTTATGTTTTATAACTTGATGATCATTTTCACCTTCTATGGAAACATCAAATTCTCACTAATTCACACACTTATGACCAATTTATAACTTTTACAATTTAACCCCTTTTATACGATTTCATCGAAAATCATCTAATAAAACTTGTTTTTCTAATAATAAACATGCATAATCTACCATAATTCATCAAAATTCACAATTATTCAACATGGGTCAATTTTTAAAATCAAACTCTTGCTCAAAATAATGGTAGAAATAGCTAAATTAAGTTACCGAGATTTCAAAATTCAATGAATATTAAAAACAGGGCTCAGAAACACTTACTATGAAGCTTGAAAAGCTTGAAACCCTTAGCCATGGAGTCTAGAAATTTTCGGCAGCAACTTGAAGAAGATGAGCAGATTTTTTCTTGTATTTTGTCTTTTTATTCATTTAAAACACTAAATGACTAAAATACCCTTAAGGCTTTTCTTTCAATTTTGTCCTATTCATGTCCATTTTTGTCCATCAAGTTATCCAATGGTCTAACTAACTTTTGAGGACATTCAATTTAAAACTCATAGCAATTTGACACCTCTAGCTTCTAGAACTCAAGTTTTGCACTTTTTACAATTTAGTTCTTTTGACTAAATTGAGTTCCCAAACATCGAAATTTTCGAACGAAATTTTCACGAAATTGTTTTGTAAAATTGTAGACCATAAAAATATTATAAAAATACTTTTTCTTAGGCCTGATATGTGATCTCCAGACCACTGTTTTGACTAGGCTCTAATTCGGGATGTTACAAGCCGTGTGAATAAATCCGTATCTAGCCTAAGAGTACACGGCCATGGCGCACGGGTGTGTCTAGTGGCCATGTGAACAACTCAGTATGTATGCTCTATTTTGGCACGACCTGGACACATGGGCGTGTCTGGTAGTCGTGTGAGGCACACGGCCCAACTACACGAGCGTGTGACTTTTACAGTGTTGAAAAATGTTTAAGTTTCTGAAGATTTTTACAAGTGTTTGGTTTAGTCCCAACATCTTTCTAACATGTGTTTAAGGTCTCGTAGACCTCGATAAGGGACTATATGGTTGTAATTGAATATGTATGATTGATGAATGACTTTGTGTCGTAAAATAAATGTGAAATATCTTGATTATTCGGTAATGCCTCTTAACCCTATTTTGGTGACAGTTTTGGGTTAGGGGTGTTACATTTGGTTGGTATCAGAGCTACGATTTTTCGATTCTTGAACTAACGTAGCGTGTCAGAGTCTAGCTATACATGCCATATATCTGAACTGTGATAGTGTGATTAATCCTGACGTATAAAATGTGTTTATCATATAGTAATGGATCCCGAAAGAGCAGTAGTTGACGACGTAGAAAGTAATGCGCCTGCTCCCGTGGAAGGGACAGCGCCATCTAATTTGAGACCGACTATGAGCGGTAATTTGTGAGATTGAGCCGATATGCTCGTGAATGTATTTCAACCGAGGCTATTATATGTAAAAGATTCGAAGACGGGTTGAATGAAGACATTAAGCTATTGTTGGCATTTTAGAGATTAAAGAGTTCGTGGTACTTGTAGAACGAGCTTGTAAAGCCGAAGAGCTTGGGAAAGAGAAAAAGAAAGCTGAATTTGAAGTTAGAGATGTTCGTAAAAGATCATCTAGTAAGACCTTTCATTCTGTAACAAAGAAGTTCAAAGATGAATCCGGTGACATAAAGCTACTTCAGACTTCTCTAGACGAGATCGACCTCCTGTGGGTTCCCAAGCTACTTTGATGGCCAGTGTTGGTAATGTTCAGCAGAATCGGGTAGAGTGCAAGCATTGTGGGAAATAACATTTCGGGAGTTGTAGATTTTGTGATCAATCCTGTTTTAAATGTGGATCGTTGGATCATTTTATCCGGGAGTGCTCGATGCTAGACGAGCAAAATATTACTCAGAATATAAGATCGAGTAATGTATCAGTACGTGGTAGACCACCCAGGCATTCGAGAAATGTAAGTGGCAGTCAGAAAGGAACCAAAGATACTACAGTTCGATCAGAGGCTGTGCACCTGCTAGAGCATATGCTATACGCACTCGTGAGGATGCTTCTTCCCCAGATGTTATTATCGGTACTTTCACTCTTTACGATACTACTGTTGTTGCATTGATTGATCCTGGTTTGACTCATTCTTACCTGTGTGAAGCATTAGTATCTAGTAAGACTCTACCTGTTGAGTCTACTAAGTTTGTGATTAGAGTATCAAACCCCTTGGGTCGGTACGTTCTGGTTGACAAAGTGTGTAAAAGTTATCCTTGATGATTCAGGATTCATGTTTCCCAGCTGAATTAATGTTGTTGCCTTTTGATGAGTTCGATATAATTTTGGGCATGGACCGGTTGACTTTGCACGATGCTGTTGTTACTTCCAAAAGAAAGACCATTGATTTGAGATGTTAGAACGGTGAAATTATCCGGATTGAATCTAATGACCTGAATGAGTTACCAGCAGTAATATCTTCTATGTTAGCTTGGAAGTATATGAGAAAAGGGTATGAAGCCTACTTGGCCTATGTGCTTGATAGTAAAGTAACTGAGAAGAAGATTGAATCAGTGCCAGTTGTATGTGAGTACCCAGATGTGTTTCCTGAAGAGTTACTCGGTTTACCACCAGTTTGAGAAATAGAGTTTGGCATTGAATTAGTATCGGGGACAACTCCGATTTCAATAGCTCCGTATCGGATGGCACCTACAGAATTAAAAGAGTTGAAAGCCCAGTTGCAAGAATTAACAGATAGGGGCTTTCCACGATCGAGTTTCTCTCCTTGGGGAGCACCAGTTCTATTTGTGAAAAAGAAAGATGGGACTATGCGAATGTCCATTGATTATCGACAGCTAAATAAGGTGACTATAAAGAATAAATACCCGTTGCCTCGGATTGAAACTTGTTTGACCAATTGAAAGGGGCTTCAGTGTTTTCAAAGATAGATTTGAAATTAGGTTATTATCAGTTGCGAGTCAGAGATTCTGATGTGCCAAAGACTACTTTTAGAACGAGGTACGGACACTATGAGTTTTTGGTTATGCCTTTTGGACTTACTAATGCACCTGCTATTTTTATGGATCTAATGAATCAGATTTTCAGATAGTATTTGGATCGTTTGTGGTAGTGTTTATAGATGATATTCTGATCTACTCCAAAGATGAAATCGAGCATGCTGAGCACCTGAGATTTGTGCTACAAACTTTGTGGGATAAACAGTTGTATGCAAAGTTTAGCAAATGTGAGTTTTGGATGAGTGAAGTCAGTTTTCTGGGCCACGTTGTTTTAGCATCAGATATTCGAGTTGATCCGAATAAAATATCGAGTTGAAAGGTTTTTCTATAATAGCTACCCCATTGACAAAGCTATTACAGAAAGACGTTAAATTTGAATGGTTTGGGTTGCATTTTAGTGCAAGAAGGCAAAGTTGTACCTTATGCTTCGAGACAATTGAAGCCTCACGAAAGAAATTACCCGACACATGATTTAGAGCTAGCAGCCATTGTGTTCGCGTTAAAGATATGGCGTCATTATCTGTTTGGTGAGAAATGTCATGTTTATTCAGATCACAAGAGTTTGAAGTATTTAATGACACAAAGAGATTTGAACCTGAGACAAAGTAGATGGTTAGAGCTGTTGAAAGATTACAAGCTAGTGATTGACTATCATCCGGGGAAGGCTAACGTTGTTGCAGATGCTTTAAGTCTGAAGTCATTATTTGCTCTTCGTGCGCTGAATGCACATATGGCTATGTCTAGTGATGGCTCGATAGTAGTTGAATTAAAAGCAAGACTGTTGTTTATTCAACAAATTAGCGAAGCTCAAAAAGTTGACAAAGATTTGTTGGCAAGACGAGTTCAGTGTAAAAGTAACGTTGAATCTGAGCTTCAAATAGATGAGAATGATTGTTTGAAGTTCAAAGACCGATTGTGTTTTCTAAAAAATTTAGAATATTCAGATGATATTGAATGAAGCTCACAGTAGTCGATTGTCTGTACATCTGAGTAGCACAAAATGCATAATGATTTGAAACAGTTCTATTGGTGGCCTGGTATGAAACGAGACATATCTAAATATGTCTCGAAGAGCTTAGTTTGTCAATAGGTAAAGGCCGAACATCAGGTGCCTTTTGGATTACTTCAAATGATCATGATACCTGAATGGAAATGGGACAAAATTGCTATGGATTTTGTATCCGGCTTGCCTACAACACCGAGCAAGAAAGATGCAATTTGGGTTATAGTGGATAGACTAACCAAATCAGCTCACTTTGTTCCAATTTGTACAGATTATTTGCTTGATAAGCTTGCTGAGTTATATGTATCTCAAATTGTGAGGTTACATGGTGTGCCGATTTCCATTATTTCAGACAGAGACCCGAGATTCATGTTGCGATTTTGGAAGAAATTGCAAGATGCTTTAGGTACTAAACTACACTTTAGCACAGCTTTTCATCCGCAAACAGATGGTCAATCCGAACGAATCATTCAGATACTTGAGGATATGTTGAGATGTTGCATCCTCGAGTTTGAAGGTACATGGGAACGATACTTACCTTTGAATGAATTTGCTTACAATAATAGCATTCAATCTAGTATCAAAATGGCACCCTACGAAGCTTTGTACGGTCGTAAATGTTGCACACCTTTGTACTGGACTGAGCTTAGTGAAAATAAGATACACGGGGTTGATATGATTAAAGAAACTGAACAGAAAGTGGAAGTGATCCTTAATAGTCTGAAAGCTGCATTAGATCGACAAAAGTCATACGCAAATTTGAAATGTAAAGATATTGAGTTTCAGATTGGAGACCGGGTATTTTTGAAAATTTCACCGTGGAAGAAAGTACTCAGATTCGGTCATAAAGGCAAATTAAGTTCGAGATTCATCAGACCGTATGAGATCATCGAACGTGTTGGGCCTGTTGCTTATAGATTAAAGTTGCCCTCTGAACTAGAAAAGATACACAATGTATTTCATGTCTCGATGCTTCATAGATATAGATCTGATCCGTCGCATGTGATAGCCCTGTCTGAGATTGAAATTCGATCTGATATGACATACACGGAAGAACCGATTCGTATCTTAGCTCGTGAAGTGAAAGAGTTGAGAAACAAGAAAATTTCGTTAGTAAAAGTATTATGGAATCGGCATGGAATACATGGGAGCCTGAAGATTCAATGAGACAACAATATCCGACTTTGTTTAATGGTAAGAGTTTT
This sequence comes from Gossypium rotundifolium, assembly GCA_025506655.1. Taxonomy (NCBI): domain Eukaryota; kingdom Viridiplantae; phylum Streptophyta; class Magnoliopsida; order Malvales; family Malvaceae; genus Gossypium; species Gossypium rotundifolium. The sequence continues at coordinate 66,808,969 of CP106731.1, read as the reverse complement.
GGGGACGAAAATCCCTAAGAGGGGGAGAGTTGTAATAGTCAAATTTGACCCTAATCGAACAGTGGTTTCGGGAACACAAATTCGAGTCCAAAAAAAATTTTAAATATTATTTTCCGTGTTAATTATATGTGAATTTGTATGTGTGAAGGTTTCGTATAAAAATTTGATTATTTGTGTGCTTAATTAAATAAAAGGACTTAATCGCGTAAAGCGTAAAAGTTATAAACTATAGTGAAAAGTACCCATTTGGTAGTGGCTTTTTAAAATGGAGTCCTAAAAGGAAATTAGCCCATTTTACATGATAGTGGGCGGCAATGGTCTTAAATGACCTTAAGATATATGTTATAAATATTATTATTAAAAGGTTAATATGGTAATTTGGTAAATAAATAATATATGTTATAATTACATAAAAATAAAACCACTATCATCTTTGTTTCTATCTTGGCAGAATGTGTGCTAAAGAAAAGAATTAGGGAAGCTTTGAATTTCGGCAACAATTTAGCTTGATTAAGGTATGTTTAGTTTTCGGTTTTTGATAATTTTTACGTTTTTGAAATCGTTGCTTCGAATGCTTTAAGACCCATGCTTGAATTTTTGATTTTGATGAATATTTTGAAATGTGCCATTGATGAGTTCATGAGTTTTATGATGATAGTTGATGAATTATGAAAGATATATGTTAGATTAATATGTTTTGTCTCTAGATTTTTGGTGATTTTGAGTAATTTGGACTAAATTACAAAAAATAAATTTTGAAGGATTAAAATGTGAAATAAATGAAATGCATGGACTTGTATGAATACTTGGAATATTCGGCCCTTAAGGTGTGTGGCCAAATTTTGTGTATTTTGTGTTTTGTGCAAATAGGACTAAATTGTAAAAGTGTAAAATATTAGGGGCAAAATGGTAATTTTCCCATTTAGGTGTTTTTGGATTAAATTGCAATGAAATGTGTTTGAATGAGCTTAAATTGGATATGTTTAGATCAAGAACAAAGAAAAACGGACTTGGATCGGGAAAAGCGAAAGTTATCGAATAGCCGGTTCTTGTCGTCCGACGATATCCGAGGTAAGTCTATAAGCAATTTAATACCGTTAATATCAGTTATAACCTTGATTACATGCTGAATTTTGAATTTATAAATATGAATTTGCCCAAAGCCGAATGTGATAGGTAATTTAATAATGAAATGTAGTTAAATGAAATTGAGTTTGATATGTTAAAGTGATATGAATTATGTGTGATACATATGCTATTGATAATATGTAATATGTATGAGATGGTTTAATAATATCAATATTCGGGCTTCAAGCCTAGCAGGCCTTGTGTCGGTGAACTATATCGGGCTTATTGCCTAGCAGGCTAAATGCCGATGATTAAATTTTAGACCTCGAGTCTAGCAGGCTTAGTGCCGGTGTGTGATTCAGGCCGACGCCTAGCAGGTTATATATCGGTGAATTACAATTCCAAGCTTAGACTACGAAATGATTAAGTTATGGAACAAATCGAGTAAGCTTAAGCTTATGCAAATGAATTTTGTTAATTCGCCCATAAGATTTTGATCAAGCTACGAGCTCAGGGGATCGTCAACAAAGTCATCCACACTATCAATCTATTTTGGTACTTTTGAGTTTGATTTTTGGACTAAGGGCATGTATAAGCTAGATCGTGTTTTGAGCTATGAGTTTTGGATGTTATATTTATGTATTAGCCATGCGAAAATGGCTTATTATTAATGTCTTTAGCTTTAATGCTTTATTTTCTCAATTATGTTGTGTGAGTATTTCATATTTGGATTTTGAGTATGGTTATCATGTGAGTTGTTTATAAGCATGAATATATAGATATAAATATGATTTGTTATAAGGTAATTTTAAAAGCCTCAATATGTTTTGGGAGTTAAAATGAATTATTGTTGTATATGTTCGGGTTGGCATAATCGGTCAAGACATTTATGTGTTTTTGTTAGTTTATAATTTGGTTATTTATTAGTGATAATTGTTATGTTTTGGTATGCATTCAGTTATAAAAAAAATAGACTAATTCGGTTTGATCACTTGAGTACATTATAAGCATGTTTATATATGGATAATGATAGTATTTGAGTTGTGCATGAAATGGATAAAATTTTATATGGCATTTTCCTAGTTGGGTAATGTATGAGATAAGTGGCTAAGTGACTTCATAATCATGCTTCAATGGTTTATTTTAATGAAGTCAAATTAATGATATATGTGTGATCAAAACAGGGAATGTTAATGCCGAATTGTCTTGTGGTCATTTAGCCGTGTATAAGCATACATAGAATGGTGAAGCAAAGTATTTAATTAAGTTAGTATTCGGACATTATTTTAGGATGTTATGCTTATGTTTCGGGTTATGCGTTTTCATAAAGCATATATATATTGTTTAACTTCATGGTATGATTTTATGTGAGATTTTGGTTTTGCACTTGTGTTCGGTAATACCTTGTGACCCTATTCCGGTGACGGATACGGGTTAAGGGTGTTACAAGTTAAGCTTTCACACTTTATTCAATTTAATCCTTATACCTAATTAATCTTAATTCAAGCTAATTCTCCTAACTAAAACCTAATTAAGCACACAACTAAATTCATAAATATTTAAAAATATTTACGAATTCGTTTTACAAAAATGGAGACCCGAAAATACACTTTTCAATAACTGTAAATTTCGGTAGTTACAAGCTTGGGATTGTTCCCGAAGTCCACGCATAAGCCCAATAAGAGCTTCTTTGAAGCGTTTGGCTCGTGCCTTTGTGATTGGCCCAATTGGCAATTCCAATGGATCAGATAAGGACTTGGGTGCTTCTCGAAAGTTTGGGCCATGAAAATCCGATCTATCAACTTCATTCTTCATTCCATTAGAACTTGAATCGGTGTTGGCACTAGGAATCACATCATTTCTCTTTTAACTTATCTTAAACGCTTAACTCAACCCAAGTCCTTATTGAAACTTGTTAAATGTCACATCAGTCATTGGATGGTCTTATCCAAATCTACAATTTTCAAGAAAGCTAATCAAGTACCTACCTTTGGTCCTTCGCTATCTCGGTTCTCGTTTGGTTGGTTCCTGACTATTATTCCTTCCATCATGACTGGCTCAAAGCCAATCTTATAGGATACTCTACACTGCTAACGCAAACTCGTATCATAAAGATCATTTACCTTATCTATAATAGAGTTCACCCACTTTGTGTTCCATCAAAGCTTTTGCATGAATCCTTCCTAACCAGGCACATTTCTTTATCACTATGTGCCAACCTAGGGCTCACCAACATCAAGGCATCACAGGCGCACTCAAAGGGTTCTTATACTTAGTCTAATTCTAACACTATACCTATTTGAAACTTATTTCATTCTCCTTGTTTACTTAGACGGTATCCAGACACTAAGACTTCGCCGGGCGGGATGTTACATAAGCTTTTTTCATTAAAATCTGTTGAACAACAAAACTTTTTCAAATTTCTTCATCGATTATTTCATTAAAATCTGTTGAACAACAAAACTTTTTCAAATTTCTTCATCGATTATTTCTTTCTCTTGTGGTAAAGTTTCTACTAAAAAAAGAACCTAGAATTTAGCTCTTAAGATTTAATGTAAGACTCTGTTTTTTTATTAGGTTAATACATTCACAACAAAGGAAACTAAGTTTGCCAAAAAGACTATCATGTGTGAACCTAGGATATTTTGTGTTTATGTATGTTTCCTAATGTACTGTTAGTGACTTGTGTATGTTTGTGAAATTACGAACTTGATAGAACCGTCTACAAGTAAAAAAGGGATAAGCAAAGCTTGTCTAAAGCTTTCAGAAAATTGTGAGTGTTGATGGATCAACACATGTATATGCGAACCATAGCGTTAATCAGGAGCTTAGGCCTTTATCCTATGTTTTGAGAGTAAGAATTCTCTATGTCTCTATTTTTTGATTTGTGATTATATATGTGTTGTTATGAACAGTGATATGCGAGCTAATTATGAACCATGTTTTGCAAGCTCTATGTATAAGTAAATGTTTTTACTTAATAATCTTTTGTAATTGTTGGATATAATGGTATGCCACAAGATTGTAAGTACTTACCTTTATGTTTTGTGTTTTGGGTAAGAGGCCTTGGGACATGTTTGGAGAGATAATGGAATGTCGAGTTAAGCTCCATTCAAAGGGATATGTTGGTGTGTTTGGAGAGTGTTTAGTTTTATGCTACACTTATGGGAAATGTTCAGACTCTTTGAGTCATAGTGAGGAGTTATAAGAAGATCGGTTATCCAATTGAAAAGAACATGTGCATAAGATTTTGTTTTCCAAAATATTATGTTCTAAGCTAACTAACAGTGAGAATTTGTGAACCAGGATTTGCATAAGTATTGTGAACCCAGTTCGTAGTACAATAACCTTTCCAAAGCTTCGTTTAACTTATGTTTTGTGTGCACTATGTGATTTTTCTTTCTTGTATATTCATTTGGCTCGCAAGAGCTCACACACTGTTTACTAAACGTTGCAGGCAACTTGATTGCATGATGAGTAGCGGCAAAATGAGTGATCTAGGTGAGGCATAATCTCTGAAAAGGTGGTACAAACAAACTCTGGACTTAATGGCAATGTGGGAATTTGCTTGTGCTTAGAGCAATCTCTCTATTTTTTGATTTTTGCTGATTGATTTAAGACTTAGCTATTATGTTTTTCTTCTGCTTCAAAACTTACGAACCTATGATACTATTTATATATTTGAATGATAAGTATGTTAATTCAATGCTAGTATGAATTTAATTCGAAACATGTTTGATGTTTTCTTAATTTATGAGCCCATATTCAAGTACTATGTTCATAATTGAGTACTCAAGCTTAGGATGCATAGTTGTACATGCTTATTATTATTTCTTAAATTTTTGTCTTATGTATGTTTAGAGTTAGTAAAATGCCTCCCAGGAGAGTAAACTAGAATGAGAACTATGTTAATGGAGTTGCAGACCCTCCAAAAGGTGACAGGACTTCGGCGTCACCTATATCACCTCGCAGAACAAATGGTTTGGATGAGAGTGTTGAACCGGTGGTAAAAGATGTGATAGGGGCTTTCCAACAAATTGTTGGTGCCAGTAGAGTATTTTCATGCTATGGGTGGTAAAGTGTAACACCCCAAACCCGGTCAATACGCCACGACCGAATCTGGTATGTCACTGAGGAAAACATTTTGAAAAGAATCGATTAACAAATAAATTTTTGTGAAACTCTTTGAAAATTTTATATTTGTAGAAAGTAGGTGTATAATAAGTTTAAACTAATAATTTACTTTGTAATTTCATAAATAAAATTTTAAAACTTAGTTGATAAATCATAGGTTAGAAAACATTTATATCAATTTAAGAAAACTTGAATTATTACTTTGAAAACCATTTGCATTTTGAATGTAGAAACTTAATATTTGGAAATCATTAAAATTGTAGAAAACACTTAATCTATATTTTACTATCAAGCGATTTATATTACCCGATGGTAAGATTTTAAAACCATTGCGTTTTATTTCTTTAGAAACTTTGGGCTCAATTATTAAATTAACCAAATAATTTATAAGCCATATTTAAAACATATCCAAAGCATATAAATAATCCGAAAACATAATTAAAGAGGCCTTATTACAAACCCAAAATAAAACAAAAACCAACTTAAAATAAATTAAAGTACCCCAAATCAAGTTCATGAAAATCAAATTTTATTGCATGGCCTCCTCGAGTTCATCCGACTCCTCATCCGCGATCTCACGAATCACACGAAATGGTAAGGAGAAGGTGAGTCACCAAGACTCAATGCATAAATCCTTCCCGATTATTGCAACATTCTTACACAATTTATAATCAAGCAACATATATAAATATATAATGCACCCAACCTAGCCATCCTTAACTCTTTTCTACCCGTGTGGTACCAAACCACCGGTGGTGCCAAACCACTGGTGACCCAAAGTCACGATATCCAATAATGTGATACCAAATCACCGGTGACCAAAGTCACGAATAATCAAGTTATGGGGCCAACCCGTGTGATACCAAATCACCGGCGACGATCCGTATCTCAAAAGTGGGGCCAACCCACGGTGGTGCTAGACCACGAGGACGAGTCGCTATGAGGTACCAAACCTCCGTGTCCAAAGACACAAATGTGATACCAAATCACCGGAGGTGCCAAACCTCCGGTGTCCAAGGACACGGATATCAAATCCTTCCCGCTCCACTCATATTCCCAAACCAATGTATTAAAAGTATCAATCATGCCATCATATTTTGATATGATCATATAACATATTTAAATAATAGATCATGATATCAATCAACATATATTAACATCATATTGAAACAGACTTACAGAATCCTTGCACATACCCATCAAGGTATCTTATCAAAATCTCATAGATTCCCACTTTAATAACATGTTTAGTTAATATGTATATAAATATATAACCTGAATTATAAAGTGTGTAAGATACACACGACACTAACGCAAGTACTAAAATCTGAAGATCCGATCTAGCGCACTAGATCACCTTGTCCTACAATCTGCTAATACTTAGATTATAAACAAAGGCCATTCGGCCAAACCACTAAATCCCAATGAGTTATCACTTGAAATACCAAGTCTTACCTAAAAGCTTACCCAAAACGATTGATAAAGAAACGAGGCTTAGATTGATTGCTTCCAACGTCCCGAGGAGCCTAAAAGAAATCGATTTCTAAGAATGATTAGAACCCTGCAATAATTGCCTAAAATTCGGCCTTTGTCCACAAGATAAACAACATAGAAACGAGAAAAAGAATAAGGAAAAACGGCCATAACACTTAATAAGGAAAAACGGCCATAACACTTACCTATCTTCCAAAACCATTTGAAGAAAACCAAATGAAATCCTACCCTTGATGATATTCGCCCAAGACAATTCAAAAAGAGTATGGGAAGTTTCGGCAATATGGTTGATTTGTAACAACAAAAAGGATTCAGTTAGAGTGGAGAAAGAGAAAGGAAAAAGGAAGAAAAAGAAAGAGATTTTAATGGGAGAGGGATGTTTATGGCTTTGAACAAAAATGAAAGAAAGTAAAGAGGAATGGGGAGAAGGAAGTTTCAGCCAAGAGAAAGTAGAAGAAATGTAGGTTGAACAAGTATGAAAGAATGGAAAAGAAGTTGTGAACAAAAGAGATTCGGCCAACCACAATGATGGTTTCGGTTTTTGTTTCACTTTGATGCACTAGGGAGAAACTTGCAAAAACTAGAAAGGATTTTCGGTTATGACACCAAAACAAATATTGAAGGCCAAAACTATCACCAAAAACTCACCTTATGCCCAAGACACATTCGGCTATAGGGAGTGTTTGTGGAGAGAAAAGAAATTGATGCTCAAATGCTTAGGAAAAATAGCCAACTAGCTACTAACCTACCAAAGCTTCCATCAAAAATCGGTCAAGCCCTCCCCTAGTCCAAAATGCCATCCACATACATGAACTAAAGACCATAAAAGAGTTTCCAAAACATTCTCCATAATCCATGCCTTTTGTCCCCTCATCATACCATAATCTTAAGATTCTTATCCCAAAATACAAGCTTACCTTAAACTAATATTCAACTTGCCATAAAGAGAAATTGAAAGTCCAACCTTCCATATGTCAAGCTTGGCCGTCCATTAATGCTAGGATACATAAAAATAAAGTATTCAAAATGCTAAACATGCTACTCGAACCACTTCCCTCAAGCAACACTTCATGCATTCTAACCATCTTGCTACTAGCTCCTCATGTGCTAAATTTAACACTTAAATTAACTTAAGTGTCAAGTTCACCTTATCCACTTCACTAAATTTTTAATACTAACAATTATTCTAGCTTCATTAATAAAAACAAGCCTACACCATACTATGCTAAACACACAAAATTCATACCCAAGCCAACACAAATAATAAAATAATATTCTAATTTTTAGGATGTTACAATTCTACCCCCTTAAGAAAATTTCATCCTCGAAATTACCTGATCAAAAGAGTTGAGGGTACTACTGTCTCATAACATCCTCCGGTTCCCACGTAGCTTCTTCTACGCCATGGTTCCGCCATAAGACCTTCATTAAAGGAACTGACTTCTTACGCAAAACTTTCACGTCTCGATCTAGAATCTGCACTGGTTCTTCTTCCACTGTCAAATCTAGACTCACCTCTAATTCCTCCACTGACACAACATGCGATGGATCAGAACGATAGCGTCTAAGCATGGAGACATGGAACACATCGTGAATCGACTCATTCTGCTGGCAATTCAAGTCGATAGGCTACCGGTCCCACTCGTCTCAACACCTTATACGGCCCAATGAACCTTGGACTCAACTTGCCTTTTCTCCCAAATCTTAACACTTTCTTCCATGGCGAGACCTTCAAAAAGACCTGGTCACCCACGGTAAACTTTATATCCCTCCACTTGAGATTGGCATATGACTTCTGCCTATCCGAAGCTTCCTTCAGACGAGCCTGAATCATCTTAACCTTATCCTCAGTCTCTGCAACCAACTCTGGTCCTAACATTTGACTCTCACCCAACTCTGTCTAGCATGTAGGTGTACGACACCTCCTACCATACAACGCCTTATATGGTGCCATCTTAATGCTTGCCTGATAACTATTGTTGTATGTGAACTCATTAATGGTAAAAACTCTTCCCCGCCTTTGAAGTCCAAAACACATTCTCTCAACATATCCTCTAAGATCTGAATAACTCTTTTCGATCGCCCATCGATTTGTGGATGAAATGCGATCTTGAAATCCAACCGCTGCACTCCAAAGCCCGATGTAACGCTCTCTAAAACCTTGACATAAATCTAGGATCTCATGCGAGATGATCGACACTTTGGTATACCATGCAACCTCACTATCTCGCCACATACAACTTAGCTAACTTATGAAGCGAGTAATCCACCCTTAGGAATGAAATGAGATGACTTAGTCGACGATCCACAATCACCCAAATCGAGTCCTTCTTACTAGGTGTAAGAGGTAATCCACCGACAAAGTCCATAGTGATCCTTTCCCACTTCCATCGTGGAATCTTCACCTACCAAGTAATCCAGACGATGGCGATGCTCGACTTTGACCTGGCGACGACACGCCAGACATTTACCCACAAACTCGCCACCTCCCACTTGCACTGCCACCAAAATTGCTCTCTTAAATCCGATATATCTTGCTACCTCTAGGATGCATAGCGTATGGGCTGCTATGTGCGTCCCAAAGAATCTTTTGCCTCAACTCAACATCTTTCGGCATACAAGTTCTCCCTTGAAAACACAACACTCCATCACTGGACAAACTATAATTCTCTAAACCACCATTCTGAACCTGCAACCTCCGATCATTCAAACCATCATCCTCTAATTGTTTCTTCTTGATCTGCTCTAACCAAGTCAGCTTGACTTGCAGTTCTACCAAGAGACTCCCATCGTTGTATAAACTAAGACGAGCAAACATCAATCTTAAGTCTGATACAACCTTATGACTCAACGCGTCTGCCACCACGTTAGCCTTGCCCGGATGATACTCAATCGAATAGTCGTAGTCCTTCAACAACTCAATCCATCTATGCTGCCTCAAGTTCAAATCCTTCTGAGTCAAAAGATACTTAAGACTCTTATGATCCGTGTAGACTATCGACTTCTCTCCGTACAAATAGTGTCTCCAAATCTTCAAAGCGAAAACCACTGCAGCTAATTCCAAGTCATGCGTCAGATAATTAACTTCATGTGGTCTTAACTATCGAGATACATAAGCCACTACCTTTCCTTCCTGCATCAGCACACATCCCAAACCAATATGTGATGCATCACAGTAAACCGTGAATTCCTTACCTGCCTCAGGTTGAATTAAAACCGGAGCTTCAGTCAGAATCTTTTTCAACTTGTCGAAGCTTTCTTGCTGCTTCTCAGTCCACACAAATGGAACTCCTTTCCTCAACAACTTGGTCATCGGTCTTTGCTATCAAAGAAAATCCTCTACAAATCTTCTAATACCCCACCGCACCTAGAAAACTCGAATCTCACCATCGACTTAGGTGGCTTCCAGTCCAACACTGCTTCAATCTTTTGAGGATCCACTCTAATCCCCTCAGCTGATACAATGTGACCCAAGAAAGTCACCTCCTTAAGCCAGAACTCGCACTTACTAAATTTAGCAAAAAGCTGCTTTTCCCTAAGAATCTGTAATACTACTCGCAAATGCTCATCATGCTCCTCCTCTGACTTTGAGTATACCAAAATATCATCTATAAATACCACAAAAACTAATCTAAAAACTGTTGGAATACCCGATTCATCATGTCCATGAACGCTGCCGGCGCGTTAGTCAACCCAAACGGCATTACCAAAAACTCATAGTGCCCATACCGAGTGCAAAATGCCGTCTTATGGATATCAGCCTCTTTCACCTTTAGCTGATGATATCCAGACCTTAAATCAATCTTGGAGAAAATCGCTGCTCCTTTAAGCTAATCAAACAAGTCATCTATCCTCGATAAAGGATATTTGTTTTTGATCGTCAACTTATTCAACTGGCGGTAGTCTATACACATCCGCATCGTACCATCCTTCTTCTTGATAAAAAGTACCGGCGCTCCCCAAGGCGAAACACTTGGTCGAATGAAACCTCGATCCAACAACTCTTGAATCTGAGCCTTCAATTCCACTAATTCCTTCGGTGCCATCCTATACGGAGCTATAGACACCGGCGCCGCCTCGAATGATCTATACCGAATTCGACTTCATGATCCGGAGATAGTCCCAAAGTTCTTTTGAAAATACGTCGAAGATATTCCTTTACGCTTGAACATTCCTCACAGCTTGACCCTTAGCTTCCAAAGCACACACATGAACCACAAATGCCTCACAACCCTTCCTGACCAACTTCACTGCTTTCAATGCAGATACCATATTGGATAGATAATCTCTTCTATTACCTATCATAACCACCTCTTCACCCTCAGCTGTCTTCAAAACCATGCGCTTAGCAGTGCAATCCAAACTTTCCTGGTACTTAACCAACCAGTCCATCCCAAGAATCAGATCGAACTCCCCAAACGGCAGTTCCATCAGATCAGCCACAAACACTACCCCTTGGAGTTCTAGGGGTACATCCCTATACAGCTTATTAACTTCTACAGAGTGACCTAGAGGACTAAGTACTGTCATCCTCCTAGAAGCAGTCTCAAAATCTAAGCTCAAGGTCTCTACTATGCTACTAGCAACATACGAATGCGTCGAACCCACATCTATCAAAGCAGTATATGGAACACCAAAAATTAAGAACGTACCGGTTATGACGTCCGGTGCGTCGCCCTCCTCTCGACGTCTCGCAGCATACACTAAACCAGGTTGTCTTGCCTCAATGTTACTTACACCTCTGCCCGATGCTCCGCGGCCTCGACCAGAACTATTACTTCCTCTACCATTACCACGACCTCTCTGTGGTGACGGTCCCTCCTTTCTGAACTGAGCACGACCTTGACCCTCAGACTGATTCCTGGCTTGCTTACGTGGACAGTCCCTCACACGATGATCCAGCGAGCCACACTCAAAACATCCTTTCCCTCCGGTCCAACATTCGCCCCAATGATATTTTCCACATCGGTTACACTGTGCTGGTCCTTGATTAGCAGTAACAAGCCTCCCAGATTGATTCGCCCATTCTGCCTAGCCCTCTTCTGAGAATTATCGGCTGACCTGGATGATCCAAAACTTCTCTTATGTTTGTTCCTGTCGTGATTCTGCTTTACAGATTCCTTTATTCTTTTAGCAATCTTAGTCTTTTCAACCAACGTAGTAAACTATTGCTCCTGATGTGGAGCAATCAGCAACCTCAGCTTATCTCTTAAACCATCCTCGAATCGGACACATCGCTCAGGTTCAAAGCCACAATACCTCCAGCATACCGGCTCAATCTTAAGAACTCAGCCTCATATTCTGATACGGACTTACTCCCTTGGACCAAACTCAAAAATGCCTTACGCTACGCATCAACGTAACTGGACCCAATATATTTCTTTTGATACGCTGCCTTAAAATAGTCCCAAGTGAGATCCTCCGCCGCAGCACTGTTCCGCACCGTGAGCCACCACTGATATGACTCATCACGAAGAAGCGACACTATCCCTTTCAGCTTTTCCTCGGCATTCAGATCCAGATCATCCATGATTCACTCCGTCGCCTCTAACCAATATTCAGTCGAATTGGGAGCTACACCTGAAACACCTCAAAATACCTCGGCTCCATTGGCTTGGAGTCACTCATGTACAGATTTCCGAGCTCCCGCGCCTCCACCTATTCTAGCTACTCTCTCAAGAACTCTCAGCATTGCTTGAGACACTACGTCGTCCCCATTTGATCCTAAAACTCAACTCCAACTCACTGGTGGTGGGGGTGGTGGTACCTCATTCTCGGATCCTTGACCCGACCTTACTGGCTCAGACATAGCCATCCTACCATCACCGCGTCCACGCATAACACGACCCCGACCTCGAGTGCTCATGTCTAAAACCTTGACTTATCTGAATTAAAAGTTTTATGCTTATGACATCATTCCACTATCTTTAAAACACAGTTTTATGAATAATTTTTAATAAGAAGTTATTTTCGCGAGTACATCCAACCTATAGTTTTGGGTCTCTAGAGTAGTTCCTACTACTATACAATCATGCCATCATCATATCAAAATCAACAATTTGAAGTACTTACCTGGGCGGATCGGTGCCGGAAACTCGGTGCCATGCTTTTCCAACCATATAATTTTAAACAAAAACATTTTAAAACTATACTTTAAATCATTTTGGGCCTCAGGCCCATAGCCGAGCTTTTGAACTTGGCTCTGATACCAATTTGTAACACCCCAAACTCGGTCAATATGCCACAACCGAATTTGGTATGTCACTGAGGAAAACATTTTGAAAAGAATCGATTAACAATTAAATTTTTGTGAAAAACTCTTTGAAAATTTTATATTTGTAGAAATCAGTGTATAATAAGTTTAAACGATAATTTACTTTGTAATTTCATAAATAAAATTTTAAAACTTAGTTGATAAATCATAGGTTAGAAAACATTTATATCAATTTAAGAAAACTCAATTATTACTTTGAAAACCATTTGCATTTTGAATGTAGAAACTTAATATTTGGAAATCATTAAAATTGTAGAAAACACTTAATCTATATTTTACTATCAAACGATTTATATTACTCGATGGTAAGATTTTAAAACCATTGCGTTTTTATTTCTTTAGAAAACTTTGGGCTCAATTATTAAATTAACCAAATAATTTATAAGCCATATTTAAAACATATCCAAAGCATATAAATAATCCAAAACATAATTAAAGAGGCCTTATTACAAACCCAAAATAAAACAAAAACCAAATTAAAATAAATTAAAGTACCCCAAATCGAAGTTCATGAAAAATCAAATTTTATTGCATGGCCTCCTCGAGTTCATCCGACTCCTCATCCGCGATCTCACGAATCACCTGAAATGGTAAGGGAGAAGGTGAGTTACCAAGACTCAGTTCATAAATCCTTCCCCCGATTAATGCAACATTCTTACACAATTTATAATCAAGCAACATATATAAATATATAATGCACCCAACCTAGCCATCCTTAACTCCTTTTCTACCCCGTGTGGTACCAAACCATTGGTGGTGCCAAACCACTGGTGACCTAAAGTCACGATATCCAATAATGTGATACCAAATCACTTTGGTGACCAAAGTCACGAATAATCAAGTTAATGGGCCAACCCACGTGTGATACCAAATCACCGCGATGATCCGTATCTCAAAAGTGGGGCCAACCCACGGTGGTGCTAGAACCACGAGGACGAGTCGCTATGAGGTACCAAACCTCCGGTGTCCAAAGACACAAATGTGATACCAAATCACCGGAGGTGCCAAACCCCGGTGTCCAAAGACACGGATATCAAACCCTTCCCTCCACTCATATTCCCAAACCAATGTATTAAGAGTATCAATCATGCCATCATACTTTGATATGATCATATAACATATTTAAAAATAGATCATGATATCAATCAACATATATTAACATCATATTGAAACGGACTTACGAATCCTTGCACATACCCATCAAGGTATCTTATCAAAATCTCATAGATTCTCACTTTAATAACATGTTTAGTTAATATGTATATAAATATATAACCCAATTATAAAGTATGTAAGATACACACACACTAATGCAAGTACTAAAATCTGAAGATCCGATCTACCGCACTAGATCACCTTGTCCTACAATCAGCCAATACTTAGATTATAAACAAAGGCCACTCGGCCAAACCACTAAATCCCAATGAGTTATCACTTGAAATACCAAGTCTTACCTTAAAGCTTACCCAAAACGATTGACAAAGAAACGAGGCTTAGATTGATTGCTTCCAATGTCCCGAGGAGCCTAAAAGAAATCGATTTCTAAGAATGATTAGAACCCTGCAACAATCGCCCAAAATTTGGCCTTTGTCCACAAGAGAAACAACATAGAAACGAGAAAAAGAATAAGGAAAAACGGCCATAACACTTACCTATCTTCCAAAATCGTTTGAAGAAAACCAAATGAAATCCTACCCTTGATGATATTCGGCCAAGACAATTCAAAAGAGTATGGGAAGTTTCGCAATATGGTTGATTTGTAACAACAAAAAGGATTGACTAGAGTGGAGAAAGAGAAAGGAAAAGGAAGAAAAAGAAAGAGATTTCAATGGGAGAGGGATGTTTATGGCTTTGAACAAAAATGAAAGAAAGTAAAGAGGAATGGGGAGAAGGAAGTTTCGGCCAAGAGAAAGTAGAAAAAGTGTGGGTTGAACAAGTATGAAAGAATGGAAAAGAAGTTGTGAACAAAAGAGATTGACCAAGCACAATGATGGTTTCGATTTTGTTTCACTTTGATGCACTAGGAGAAACTTGCAAAAACTAGAAAGGATTTTCGGTTATGACACCAAATACTCACCTTATGCCCAAGACACATTCGGCTATAGGGAGTGTTTGTGGAGAGAAAAGAAATTGATGCTCAAATGCTTAGGAAAAATGGCCAACTAGCTACTAACCTACCAAAGCTTCCATTAAAAATCGGTCAAGCCCTCCCTAGTCCAAAATGCCATCCACATACATGAACTAAAGACCATAAAAGAGTTTCTAAAACATTCTCCATAATCCATGCCTTTTGTCCCTCATCATACCATAATCTTAAGATTCTTATCCCAAAATACAAGCTTACCTTAAACTAATATTCAACTTGCCATAAAGAGAAATTGAAAGTCCAACCTTCCATATGTCAAGCTTGACCGTCCATTAATGCTAGGATACATAAAAATAAAGTATTCAAAATGGTAAACATGCTACTCGAACCACTTCCCTCAAGCAACACTTCATGCATTCTAACCATCTTGCTACTAGCTCCTCATGTGCTAAATTTAACACTTAAATTAACTTAAGTGTCAAGTTCACCTTATCCACTTCACTAAATTTTTTAATACTAACAATTATTCTAGCTTCATTAATAAAAACAAGCCTACACCATACTATGCTAAACACACAAAATTCATACCCAATATGTACAAGGTGAAATGTCTGTAGCTGAGTACGAGGCAAAATTGGTGCAACTGAACCAATATGTAGCTGAATGGTCTCTCTAGAAAGGGATTGCTACAAAAGGTTTTGCTTTGGGTTGCATCGCGACATCCAAATTTATCTGGTAGCACATGTCATGACGAAATTTGATAAGTTGGCGGATAAAGCAAAGGCTATCGAGGGGGTTAGAATAGTGACTCCATAAACTGTAATGGGGTCTTTGAAACGAATGGCTGGATAGTCTAGATGAATATCCAAGATGGATCATGAATCGCATAATTCTAGTAGAAATGTCAGATGCAACTTTCAATTAGAATAGTCATGGAAATAGGGTAACACTTAGGCTGAAAAAGATGCTCACCCAGGTTGACAAGTTGGCCACTTTGTGAACATTGCGAGCGTAGGCATCTTAGGGAATGCTGGAAATTGACTAGGGGATGTTTCAAGTGTGGATCCAAAGAACATATGTTAAGGTATTGTCCAAAATGAATAAAGAGATCGCAAAATTTGAGAATTGCACTAGTGTGAGAAGGTGCTCGTGGTGAAGGTCGAGGTAGAAGTAGTGAAAAAAGATAGGCTGGACAGCGAACCCTAGTGTACACCATTGCCAAACAAGCTGAGATAGGAGGGCTCGTTCGAGTATATGTTGTTAAGGAACCACAGGAACCAGGATTGACCAACGTCATCATAGGTACCTTCACTCTGCAAACTATTCCGTTGTTTTCTTTGATTGATTCTGGTTCTACACACTCATATGTTTTGAGCTCATAGGCCTATGAGTTGGGAATTCTAGTAGGAGTCACCGATAAAGGTAGAGCTAGCACTAGTTCGTTTGGTGAGAATGTTCTGGTCAGTAGAGTGTATCATAGGTGTCCCTTAATAGTTCAAAGACATGTCTTCTTCACCGATCTAATGGAATTTGTAACACCTTATACCTAGTTCGGTCACTCGACCCGAGCTATAAGGTATTATAACTATAAAATGCTAACACTATTCACCAACCAATCAAACATAGCCAAAAAGATCATTTCATTACAAGTAAACACATTTAAAACTCAATTCAACCATCATCTATTCATTTAACAACTCACATTTAATTTCAAATATCTATATCTAATGTTCCATTTCATATATCTATTTCTATATAGTCGTTTTATATATCTACTTCCATATAATTGATTCATATAACCATTTCATATATTTATTTTTCACTTGATGAACTAAATGAAATAATGTCGGATACATGAGAATAATGCTCACATAAGCTGTAACTGTAAATGCTCACACAAGCTGTGAAATGGTTCTGCTCACATGAGCTGTGGGTTGAGATGTTAGGCTAAATAATTCTACTCACATGAGTTGTGGAAAATCTGCAACAAATGCAGGACCTCAACCATCGGTAGGACATCTAAGACCAGCACCCGAGACGATAAATAACCCTAATGACATGTTATTTGTATCTTAAGCATTCACGAGGTTCATACGGGCTGTGATTCACATTCACATCATAAAATTACTTAAGTATTTCTTTTTCCCATGAATTCAACTATATAATTTCTCCATTTTCAATCATGACCCTCAATTATAATTTCGTTTTAATTTGATCCATTTTCACAACCTAATATTTACTATGCAAGCAAATTTAAATATAATATACTTAGATATTTATTAATTCACTAAAAAAGAACTAAATAAATTCATTCATTACATGAACTTACCTAAAAAAAAAGGGCAAGGAACACAACATCGATGATTACACACCACTAACTTTCCTTTTCTGCGATTGTTGTCCTATTGACTCGTTTCTTGATCTAAATATTATAATTTAATTCAATTATCCAATTCAAATAATTTTAAATACTGAAATTCATATAATTGGCCCTTTAATCAACATTTTACTCTAATTTTTTACCTTTTATTCAATTTAGTCCCTAAACCAGAAACTTTCAGATTTATCACAATTAAACCCAATCGATGCTAGCTGAATTTCCCCTATGAAATTAAAGCCCATAGTTATTAAAATATCCCAAGAATTTCATGCCAAGTTTATTATTTTATCAATTTAATCCTAACTTAAAACTAACCAAAAATCAATTTACAGAAATATCATATTTAACTATCAAGCTTAATAATCTATCATCAAACTTTAAAAACATGAAAAATTCATCAATGACATAAATAAAAAAATTTAAAAATATTATGAATTAGTCACTAGATTAGCTAGATTAAGCTACAGTGAACTCAAAAACTCAAAAATTACTAAAAACATGTTAAAAATACATACCATGCAAGAGAGAATAGCTTCACCGAAAGCTTTGGTTTCTTTTTCATAGAGGATTTGGTTTATGGAGCAAGATGATGGAAAAATGCTAATGTTTTCTTTTCTTTTGTTTAATCATAAAACATATTTTACTTTTATTTAATTTAATTTTTAACATTAATGAAACATTTTCCTTACCATAAACCTACCACTAAGTTTAATTAAGGTTTAATTACCTTATAAATCCCTCAAATCATGATTTCATAGCTGTTTAATTCAAATAAACTAATAGTGATTAATTTTTGTAACTTTTACGATGTAGTCCTTTTACTCAATTAACTATTCGAATGTTAAAATTTTCTAACCGAATTTCAATACACCTATATAGTAAATTTTTAAATATTTAATAAAATATTTAAGGGCTCGGTTTACAAAAACAATGTTCCATTACCTCATTTCCCAAAACCACTTGACTTTAGGGACAAACCACTTGAACTTAACTATTCGTCCAATTAACAAAATTTATCAAATAAAAATTCAATATAATATTATATTTGATTTATAAATATTAAATAATGATATTTATGAACTCACTCGTCAAATTTGTGGTCTCGAAACAACTAAAAACGGGCTATTACAACTAAATCAAAATTAAAGGTAATATTATATTTGATTAGTAAATATCAAATAATACTATTTATGGACTCACTCGTTACATTTTTGGTCTCAAAACCACTGTTTCCTACACCAATAAAAATGGGCTATTACAGAATTATCCTTTTATGGTTTCGACGTAATCTTTGGAATTGACTGGCTGACCGAGCACAAGACAACAATAGATTTTGAACTAAAAAGAGTGGCTCTACAAAGTGGTGAAGGGGTGGAAATTGTTGTAGATGGAGAGCGAGCCCAATTTCTGTCTAACATGGTCTTAGCAATCAAAGCTGAGAAGATGATGGGTAAAGGTTGCGAAGCCTATCTAGCTTGTGTGATGGGTTTGTAGGACAAAAGGGATGAGGTCTCATGACATTTGCATTATAAATGATTTTCCTAACGTATTTCCAAACGAGCTACTTGGTTTACCTTTAGATCATGAGGTGGAGTTTGGTATTGAATTATACCCTAGTAGCTCGCCAGTGTTTGTTACACCCTTTCGCATGGCACCAAAGGAGCTTAAAGAATTGAAGATACAACTATAGAATTACTTGACAGAGGTTCATTCGACCAAGGGTACCACCTTTGGGATTGCCAATTCTGTTTGTGAAGAAGAAGGATGATAGCTTGAAGATGAGTATCAACTACTGATAGTTAAACAAATTAACTGTAAAAAAAAAGTACCTGTTGCCACAAATTGATGAATTGTTCGACCAACTGTGAGGTGCCAAATTATTCTCAAAAATAGACTTGCGATTAGGATATTACCAGCTTAAGATGAAGGAATCAAATGTTTTGAAGACCGTATTCAAAACAAATTATAAATTTCTGGTCATGCTCTTCGATTTAAGTAATGCACCTATTGCATTCATGGACTTGATGAATTGAGTGTTCCATGAGTATTTGGATCAGTTTGTTGTAGTCTTCATAGATGAAATCTTGGTGAATTTTTGAACTAAGGAAGAGCACGATGTACACATGGAAATTGTGTTACAGATTTTGTGAGAGAAGCAACTATTTGCAAAACTTAGCAAGTGTGAATTTTGGTTAAGGGAGGTAGAGTTCTTGGGTCATGTGGTTTGCATAGAAGAAGTTTGCGTAGACCCGAAAAAGATCGAGGCAATTTTAGAGTGGAGATCGTCAAAGAATGTTACTGAAGTGTGAAGCTTTCTGGGGTTAGCAGGGTATTATCGCAGGTTTCTGAAAGGGTTTGCCTCCATAGCGTCACCCTTAACGAAACTGCTACATAAGGATGTGGAGTTCGCATGGACAAATGAACGATAAAATTTTTTGAACAATTTAAGGCAATTCTCACCAAAGCACCTGCACTGATTCAACTAGAATCTAGGAAGGGCTTTGTAATCTATAGTGATGCCTCGCACATAGGCCTTGGATGCGTGCTAATGTAGGAAGGCAAGTTGGTGGCTTATGCTTCGAGATAGCTAAAGCCTCATGAAAGAATGAAACAACTCGTTTTCAAGTGGTGTTGGAAACAATGATTTCGGGACCACAAATCCGATGATTGAGTTTATAAATATTATTATTTAATATTTATGGGTTAAATATAGTTTATAATGAAATTTTATTTGATTAATTTTTACTAATTGAACATATAGTTAAGTATAAGTGGTTTGTCCCGAAAGTCAAGTGGTTTTGGAAAATGAGGTTTTGGGACCTCATTTTTGTAAATCGAGCCTATGAATTAAATATTTATGGAGTTACTATATATTTATATTAAATTTTGATCCAAAAATTTTAATGTTTAGATAGTTAATTAAGTAAAATGAACTAAAACGTAAAGGCTGTAAAATTTCATCACTATTGCTAATTATTAGCTAAATTTCATAATTAAAGTTTGTGAGAGGACTTATGAGGAAATTAAGCCATTATTAAGGTTAGTGGATGGTATTTGATATTGTTTTAATTAAAATAATGTTTTTGTTAATTAATTTAAATTATAAAAATAAGTTAAAACCATAAAAACATAAAAAAATCTTATCATATTCTTCCATGTTTCTTTGTTCCATGAAACCACCATGGTTGAGAATTCAAAAGTTTCGTTCAAGTTATATCTTATTGCATGATCAAGTTGTTGATAGGTGAAAAAGAAAACCCGTCAAATAGTCTCTGGTATCTAAATTACTACGGTTATTGTCAGGTAAGTTCATACTACTTTCTATGATTACAATTAGTTATTAAAATTGTTAATTATATATATATATATATATATATATAAACTAGTGAAATTTAAATTAGACTATATGGTAATAAATTAAATTTTGAGATAATTCCAATGGATCGAGTAATAGTCTCAAACACGAAAGTTTTGAATGATTCTCGTTGTGGACTGAGGTCCAACATTTTTTGTGGACTCGGATATACATGTGACAAGAATTTAGCCTAGAGTGGTAATCTGTTGTCGTTTTAAAGGTTTAAGCTAGACTGGTAACCTTACATGTATATATATATATATACCCTGGCCATGCTATTTTTCTATGTTGTTACTGGTTTAGCCCAAACGGGTAACCTGACACATATATTTATGTATATGATTAGCTCAGGCGAGCATTATCTATTTTCCGTAGTCGTGTATTGAATTCTTTTACAAATTTCTATTGGAAAAATCAAAGGATATATAGTGCGAAATTGTATCGTTAATATGGATGAAATGCGGACTCTGAATATTTGTATGTTCATTATTTATTGACCCAAAATCGTTGAACTATGTCATGATATGAATAAATATGAAAAGGATATATGATGCAATTTTTAATGGTTAAAGTGATGCAAAGAGATAAATTGAAAAATGAATTCATGATGAAACTTGATATAAAGTTAGTATTTTACCATTTGAAATATGTATGTGGTTTAGACTAAATGTCATATGGTTGATGTTTTGAATACTATGATAGGTGAATTTGTTTTATATTGATTCATGTAATTGTTGAATGGTTAAGCTAAGCTATTTATTTATATTGTATGATCTTACTAAGTATTTTATATACTTACTCAAGTTACTACTCTTCTGTAGATTTTGGATGTCCAGAAGGGGTTGATCGATTCAGTGAGAAGCTCATAGGTACCGTGTCTTGATTTGGTAAAATTTTGATGTTTGATAGTTGGTTACTTGTGGCATGTATATAGAATGATCATGTAAAGCCCCAAATTTGGGCCTAGAAGGAAACATGTCTTGAGTGTGGGAACACATAAAAGTTTATGTGTGCAAGAAAATGACACAATTGATTGTTTGCTTTGATGGTTAAGTGATTTAGGAGTGTCTAAGAAGTCCTGGGTTCAAGCCTTGACTTTTGCAAAATTTTGGTTTTCTGCTAAGTGAACCTTGGTGTTAGCATGTAGGATTTAAAAGAAATTGTGTTGTAATTATGACACAAGAGGAGCTTGTGGCTTAGTGGTAATTGGCATGTGACATAGTTGTGAGGTCTGAGGTTCAAATCCTGGGATAAGCAATGGAGTGTTTATTTTGCTGCTTGAGCTGGAAAGGTAGAAGAGTTGGACTGAAACACTGCTGAAGAGGTGTTTGAATTGGTCATGGAGAGATTATAGGAGCAAATCATGGAGAGGATTAGGGAGAGATTGGTGGAGTGAATCAAGGAAGTTGGAGTGTGTTGGAGTGTTTGTGCCGATTTTGCTAAGGGGAACTCATAGTTTTGGCTTTGGGGGGAAGGGGTGTGTTTTCATTTCAGTTATTGAGAGCATTTTGGGGCCTTTCGGGATTTGTTTGTGTTCCTCTCTAAAGTCGAGCTAGCATTTTGTTTTGGGGAGTGTTTTATTGTTTCGATTTTGGCACTTCCTCTTCACTTCTTAGTTGAATACATCTCTTCCTTCCTTCACCATTCTTTCATTCGGTATTCTCTCCATAACTCCCTCTATCGAATTTTTGTTAGTTTTCTTCCCCTATTGGTTTTGAACTGACATTATTTGCTCTTGTAAAGTGGTCGAATACCTCTATCTCTTCTCCTCACTTTCTTTTCCTTCTTCTTTCTTTTCTCTTCCTAGGCCGAATACATTTCTTTTACCCTCCTATTGCACTGTGATTTTGTGGAGTCGATTTTGCTACTCCTTTCTCAACTTTATGACACTGTGGTGAGTTCACACGATTCTCTTCTAGTACTCCTGTTTATTTCTTGTTGTTTTCATCATGGTTTAAGCCAAGTATTTTGGTCTTTTGTGACGGATTCTTTGTCCCTTCTGTTATGAATATGTTCTTTGGGTTTCAAAACTTATGAAGAGTGAAGGGGTTCCTCAGGAGTGCAGAGGCATACAAGATTCTTCTTCCGTCTTTCAATTGAATATTTGAGGGGGTATGTTGGCTTGTTGGCCGATTGTGATAATTTTTGGTATTAGGGTCTTAAGTCTTATTCTTGTAAACAATCCAGTCTTATAGGTTTCATTGTTTAAGCAGATAATTGGCGAGGTCGTGAGATCAATTCTTAATTGGTGATCTAGGGGCATTAAGCTACTTTCGTTCGTTCAAGGCCTTGATGTGGTGAACTGTTCACTCGATTTCACAATTAGGTGTGTAACTATTTTTCGCAAGTGATAAGCGGCTTAAAAGCTGAAAAGGCTATGTAACCGTACACCAAATCTGTTACTATCAAAACCTGAAAAGGTGTGTAATCATACTATCTCCTCTGCTAATTGGAAAAAGTCGAAAAGTCGAAACCTCGGCATTTGAGGCCTCACGAGCGTGTAGTCGCTCGTGTGGTAAACTGAGCCCACAATCATTAGCGATAGACTGTAGAGGCCACCACGAGAGTCCTCGTGCTATTAGGCTGTTATGGGCCTTGTTTGGCTATAATGGGCTGTGAGGGCTCAATGGGCTTGTGGGCCCCAATGGAATAAATCCATGATAAGTGGCAATTACTGAACTAGGCTATAACGTTCACATAGCCGTGACTGAATTTGGGCTGAATGGGCCACACGAGCATGTGGGCCCACTTGGGTTGAATATTGGGCTTTAGGCCCAATTACACCGTTTTGATCATATATGTTATCGGTGTCGCTCGAGGCAACTGTAGACCTTTGGGAAGGTTATTAAATGACTTAAATACCCCTAATGAGTAAAATGATTGAAATACCCCGAAAGAATAAAATAACTGAAATACCCCTAAAGAGTAAAATGGCTGAAATACCCTATAAGGTAAAATGACTGAAATACCCCCATAGGGTAAAATGATCGAAATACCCTCATAGGGTAAAATGACTAAAATACCCTTGTAGGGTAAAATGACCGAAATACCCCTGTAGGGTAAAATGACCGAAATACCCCTATAGGGTAAAATGACCATAATGCCCCTGTAGGATAAATGACTATTTTGCCCCTCGTGGGTAAATGACTGACTTTTCTATGATTTGACTGATTGACTATGATTGTATGGCTATGGTTTGATTGACTTAACTGTGAATGATATGACTGATTCTGAGTATGGCATACTACATACACGGCATATTGTATGGGGTTGGGATACTGTTATGGAGGAAGTGTATCACATCGGTGGCTTTGCCACATATCTTTATCTTCGGTAGCTCTCTTGCATTATTATTATTGCGCGACACGTTGCAATATTGGTTAGTGTCGCAACCAGTGCTACATAAGGAGTGTAAGGATGGGTGGGTCGATTTAATCCCCACAAGAGTGTAGGGTTGGACAGGAGACGGAGTGCTGGGTTGGTTTGGGTATTTATGCATTGCATATACTGATTCTGATACTAAGATGGGCTTAGGCCCAGGTAGATGTGATATGTGACATTTGATATGGGCTCAGCCCAACCGAGGCTGATGGGGGCTAAGGCCCACACTGTACTGTTATTGTTAAAGGGCTCAGGCCCAAACTGATTCTGTTTCTTTAATAAAGGGATTACACACTGAGTTTTCGTAAACTCACCCCATTTTTAACCTTTTTGGTAATCCCCAATGTTAGATGGTTCAGAGCTGCGAGGGACTCGGAGAGGGCCACACAACTGCACAAGTTTTATTCTGTTTAGCTCATTTACTTAGGAATGAGCTTGTTGATTCTGGTTGTAATAAGGCCTTTATAATTTATGGATTTTAAATTTTGGATTTGATTTGATTGAGATTTATATCTATTAGACGTAGAACACAGTTTTCCAAAACAATAACTATTTTCAAACGCTACATTTTCGCAACTCAATTTTTAAATATCACATTTTCGTGAATCATTTGTTTTAAATTAAGTTGATAACATTTTAAAGGTGATAACATTTTAAAAGGGAATAATTTTTTTAATAAACCATGGTTGAAAATAAACAAACATGAACTGAGGTTTTGCATAAGTTTTAAATGGCAAGAAGTTTGAAATTTCAAGAAGGGTTTTTAATGAAAACATGGTTTTCGAAAAACACTTCGATGTGACATGCCAGATTCGATCGTAACGTCTAGGTCGGGTTTGGGGTGTTACAGATCACACTTTGTGAAAATAATGAACATGTTTTTTCACTATGGTTGTGTATAAGCTTAAATATGTTATCTGGTTATGTTAAGTGGTTGGTACCAAATTGATATTTAGTAGGTTGATGATGTTGGTAAATTTTTGAATGGCATTTTTTAAATGTTTAGGTAATGGCATGATTTGGTATTTGATTGTTGGTTGAATTAGACAAATGTTTAGGTTGGTATATTTTGAGTTGAGATATGAAATGGTTAAAAGGCATCAGCAAATATGGATATTTTCTGCTTGATGAGTTAGGTACTTATATTTTAGGTCATTGCTGAAATTTTCTTATTGATAATTTAGCTAAAGAAATGATGAATGTATATGTGTGCTTGAACAGATTGTCTTGATATAAATGGTGATGAATGCTTGTTGTTGCATGATTGAATTTGTGGTGCCAATTGTGGGATATTGGTTAGGCACTTAGGTTAAGTGAATTGTAACATCCTGAAAAGGGCCTATGCGTTTTCAGTTTAATTGTATGAAATGACAAGTTTAAGCACTAAGAATAAATTTTTGATATTTTTGGAAACCTAGAAATGCATGGAAATGGAAATGAAACATTTTGGAAACCTGAAACATTTTGGAAACTTGAACATTTTGGAAACTTGAACATTTTGGAAACCTGAACATTTTTGGAAATGAACCAAAAATGGAAACCTGAACATTTTGGAAACTTGAACATGTAAGAAAAATGGCAAGTTACAGAGCCGATCGAAAATTTTAGGAAACTTAGAAATGATGCAGGAATGTCAAATTTTAAAGTTCAAAATAGGAAATAAGGGCAAGAGGGCCTTAAAAGAAAAAGTTGGTGAAATTTGACACATAAACAAAGCTTGGAAAAGTGGCTCAAGATGTCACTTAGGGCCTATGGAAATGGCACCATGTGTAAGAGGAATGGGCCTGAGTTCGAGTCACTTGGGAAGCAAATAATGAAGGTTTTATTTTGCTTCCATAAGCAAGAGGGTGGACGGCACAAGCCTTCTAGAAAGGAGGTGTTTTAATTCCATAAATATATGATTAATAAGTGATAAATAAGGATTTTCTTTTAATAAGATAATTGAGGAGATAAGTGATGGATTAAACACTTTTATATTAAATAAAAGAGACAATATTATCACTTATGAGGAGTAGTGGCCAAGTAAGGACTCTCCTATTGATAATTTCTGCTAAAGGAGGAGAGTTAGGCTATTCTCTCATCTTTTCCTAAGTGTGCCAAAATTCCCTAGCCCCTATTTCTCTCTCACGAAATTTTTACTAAGCAAAACTCCATCTTTTCTTCTCCTCTCCTTTGTCATTGTTAAGCTAAAACCCTTCTCTTTTGATCCTGTTAAATCTCCATAGCCTAATCAGGTAACTCTAGGCAAGGAAGCAATCGATTAAAGGCATCAAGGTATGGTTAAGCTATTTAATTTCCTTTCTTTTCTATTTGTCGAAAGTGAATGGCCTAATCCCTATTCTTGTTCATGGCCGAATCTACAAGGATCTCTCAGGTTTCTACAATTACCGAATATAAGGATCAAGGATCTAAGGTAAGGAATATAAATATTCGATCAAGGTTTTGATTATGTCTCAATATTAAAATAAATCTGACATGAAGTATAGGGATTTTGATAGATATTCAAGACAAGGGAAACTTTCGGGATTTGGAAACTATAAGGTAAGTACATAGATCCAATCGGCCTAGGGTTATGTTGGTATTAGTTTCCATTTACTCAAAAGTTAAAAACTGACATAATTACCTGATTTAGTGGCTAGCTGATTTAAGGAAGGAGTACTATCAATTTTCGGCATTTGATTTACAATCTTTCAATTCGGCAACAAGGTAAGTAATACAAATCCTACTAGGATTTGGTTTTTAAGCCAAATAGGTATGTTAATATTTTTTAATGGTTGGCCGAATATAGGAGTTAAAGATCTAGATCGGTAGATCGTTCTTTGGGATTTCAAGGAATCTATTAAGCAAATCAGGTGTGTACGCACACTAACTTTTGATATATCATATGGCAATTATTTTAATATATGAATATGCATAAGAATGTGAATGTGGCTAAGTACCACGATGTGGTAAGAGTACCAGTGCGCTTCCTACTTCTAATAGGATTATGAATATGATATATTTTGAACATATGAATAGAAACATGAATGAGAATTAAGTATGTTATGCATGATATAAAATTTATGGGGCATTCGGGATCTATGTGAAAGGGAAGAAGGTGTTGACTTGGTCTCACTAATCTAATATGGTGACTACGGTCACAAAATTTGAATATGGTAACTCGGTTACATTATCCGAATTTGGTAACTTCGGTTACATTATTTGAATATGGTGTCTAATGACACAAATTATATGGGCGATGAGCACGCCGATTGCAAATGAACGCCTTTGATGGTGTGTAGCGGATGGAGGTTGACTTAGAAGTCCCACGGTGTGACCGGCAAGTACGGGTGGTGTGTAGCGGATGGACAAATAGGCTTGGGTTTGGGTTGCATCATCATTTATTTTTATATGAATATGAATTTGATATGAACATGTATGCTCGATTTGTTGAATGTTAGTATCTTGTGTGCACATTGAGTCTGTTGACTCACCCATTGTGGGAACTATTTTCGTGTGATGAACAAGGATGTAATCGGACGGTAGACCTTGAGGTGGCCATGCTTCATTTGAAGATTTTATTTAATTTGGACTTTATTTCTTTTAGAACCTTTAATTTTATTTTTGGGTTTTACTTGATGTAATAAGGCCATAAGGCCCAAGTGGATTTTTCTTATTTTGCTTTACTCTTAACTATTACGTTGCGAACTATTTAAGACTAAAGTTTAAGAGATATATTTTTTAATAAACCTTAAAGATTATTTTGTCACCTTAATAAAAATTGGATGTACAAGATTAATTAAATGGGTTTCCAATCTAAGCCCAACTCAAAATAATAGTTTTTTAAAATTTTACAAATTCTCTCTAAGTAACGAAAATCTTTGAAACCGATTTACTTTAGGAACAAACCAGATCCGATTCAGGCTCGTGGGCAGTGTGGGGTGTTTTAGCTTGGTATCAGAGCCCAATTTTAAACTCTCGGCCTGTGGGCTAAGGCCCAAATGTTTTCAAAGCGAGCCAAATGATTATCTTTGAAAAATAAGGTGTTTTCCGGCATGGCACCTAAGTCTCAATTCCATGATCCACCGGTAAGTACCCTAACTATATGTGTGATTACGTGAACTGCTTAAGGGTAGAAAAGGCATGGAACATAGAATAGAATGATAGGAACTTGAACCATAGGATTAGACTACTCAAACACAAAACCACACAAGACTTAATGCACCGAACAAACCTATGGCTAAGTCATTGAGCTAGTGGTGTGGTAACCCCATGCATGTCTAGGATTGGATCCTAAGAGCTTGGTATTTAAGCAGTCCCTAGTGACTCACCTCCTCTTCGCAGGAATCCTACCTGGTGCATAGCTTCGGTTCACCCTAACTCAGAGGGCTTAGTGATGTGGCAACCTCGGTGCGCATGTCTAGGAATGGTTTCGGTGGGAGCTTGGTATTTAAGCAGTCTGCGTGACTCACCTCCTCTCCACAAGAATCCTTCCTGGTGTGTAGCTTTGGTTCACCCTGACCAAGAGGGCTCGATCATAGGCTAAACATAATGACTAAAACTCGAAAGGAACTAGCCATGTTTTTTTAAAAAAGAGAAACAAAACAACAAACCCTAGTTTTTTTCAAACTTTTAAAACTTTCTTTTAAATCTGAGAAAATTATTTTTACAACATTTTCTGAAAAACTCCTGATTTGCGAAAATTACAAAAATGCCCTTAGGGGTGAAATTACCAAAACGCCCTTGGTTTATAAAATGTTCAACTACTCAACAGCTTTACCAAAATTTCATTATTTTATAAACATTCAAAAACCCTAATTTGTAAAATATCAAAATACCTTGATTTTGGAAAATTACAAAATTACCCCTAACTTACAAAATTACCAAAATGACCCTGATTTCCAAAATTTTTGCAACATTCCCATTTTTGAAGGAACAATTTTCGAAAAGAAACCTCAAAGTTTTACAACTTTTGAAATACCCCTAATTTATTAAATTTATAAATTTACCCTGATTTGTGAAAAATTATCAAAATACCCCTGAGGTCAAAAAATTACCGAAATACCCCCGGATTTTAAAATTTTTTTCCAAATTACCCCGAGACTTTGAAATTTTCAAATTAATTTTTGAAAAAAACACCAAGGAACGCTTTTCTTTTGAAAAATTATGAAAATGCCCCTAGAGGACAAAATTACGAAAATACCCCTGGGTAGTGGAAAACAACAACGAAAACTACAACGTTTCTCTGAATGAACGAAAGTTCATACTTGTCTGATGGATGAATGAATGAATGAAAAAGACTATGTGTTTGTATGAATACGAAAGAACCACTCTTAAATCCCTTTTCATAAAACTCCTTCGCTGGTAAATAAGTGGAACAATGACTAATCAATAAAATTTCTTAATCAGATCTCGACGCTAGGAAATGAGCTCTAGAGGACGTGGTCATCGTGGTCGAGGTAGAGGACGGATGATCGTGTCGGAACCCGTTAGATCGAGTCAAGGATCTGATAATGAAATGCCACCGTCACCACCACCTCCAGCTGTTAATGTTGAGCGAGCTCGAGACGGGGAAGATCTTTGTCGCAGTCAGGCCGCGAGTTTTGGAATTGGTGGTGGTGTAGGAGGAAATGGGGAAATCGAAAGTCCAGACCGAACGGCTCTGAGCTAATGGAGCGAAAATGTTTCGTGGAGTGTCTGGAGTAGCACCCAGTACGGCTGAGTACTGGTTGGAAGCAACGGAGCGTATCATGGATGAGCTCGATCTGACTCTAGAGGAAAAGTTGAAAGGGATGGTGGCATTGTTACGCGATGAAGCGTATCGATGGTGGTTAACCGTTCGGATGGTACCACTACTGAAAATTTGACCGGGAGTATGTTAGAGGCATTTTAGAAGAAGTATGTGGAACTAGGTATCTGGATGAACAAAGAAAGGCTTTTCTAGGGTTGGTACAAGGGAGTAAGTCTGTCGCAGAATATGAGGCGAAATTCCTGAGGTTGAACCGCTATGCTCGAGGGGTAGTGGCAACTAAGCATGAACGCTGTGTCCGTTTTGAGGACGGACTGAGGGACGATCTGAGACTATTGATAGCACCGCATCAGGAGCGGGAATTCTCGGCTTTGGTGGAAAAGGCCAAGGTGGCCGAGGGGATTAAGGACGCTACCAAGCAGACTGTGGATAGGAATAAGGCCAAAAGGGGATTTGGGCCATCTGGAAAGGGTCACAAGAGGCCTAGGGTTGGCGGGCCACGAAATCAACAGTGGTACGGCCGGCAAGACGCCTTATGAGCATTGTGGAAAGAAGCACATGAGAGAGTGTTAGAGAAAGACGGGAGGATGTTTCAAGTGTGGGTCCAAGGACCATATGCTTAAGGATTGTCCCAAGTAATCAGATGAGAGCCGATCGACAGTACAGAATGCTAGCCAGACTGGTAGAGGCGGACAATAGCCTCAACGGGGTCGTGGTTCGGATAACCGAGGTAGTGGTACTGGCAGAGGCCGTGGAAACATTAGGCCTAGAATCAACTTTCTCGATAGATAGATGTAAGCCCATTAGGCCAAGCCTAGTGGTAGACAAGATCTTTCTAATGTACCTCTAGAGATTCGTGGAGTGAACTTTCTAGCAGACTTGATGAAGTTACCCTTCGGAGAATTTAAACTTATACTTGGAATAGATTGGCTAGTAGAACACCGAGCCGTGTTGGATTGTGTGGCTAAATGGGTGGAACTAAGAACCCTGGAGGATGAAGTGGTAGTAATGATTGGAGAAAGGAGGAACTACTTGTCTAACGTAGTTTCGGCACTGAAGGCTGAGAAGATGGTTAAGAAAGGGTGTAAGGTATTCTTAGCCTTCATTAGTATGATAGGTGGGAAGGAAGAAGGTATTAATGGAGTTAGGACGGTAAGGGACTTCGTGGATGTGTTTTCAGAGGAATTACCGGGAATACCCCCAGACAGAGAGGTGGAATTTGGGATAGATTTACTACCGAGAACAACTCCTGTGTCAATCACTCCATACCGAATGGTGCCAAAAGAGTTAGTGGAGCTCAAGGCTCAAATCCAAGAACTGTTGGATCGTGGGTTCATCCAACCCAGTGTGTCTCCGTGGGGAGCACCGGTCTTATTTGTGAAGAAGAAGGATGAAACTATGCGTATGTGCATAGACTACCGTCAGTTGAATAAGCTGACCATTAAGAATAAGTATCCTTTACCAAGGATTGATGACTTGTTCGATCAGCTGAAGGGGGCTGCAGTATTTTCAAAGATCGACTTAAGGTCGGGATATCATCAGTTGAAGGTGAAGGAGGCTGATATCCATAAAACCGCTTTTAGGACAAGATACGGCCATTTTGAGTTCGTGGTGATGCCATTTGGGTTGACGAACTCTCCAGCCACGTTCATGGATATGATGAATCGGGTTTTCCAACCCTACTTGGATAGGTTCGTCGTTGTGTTCATCGACGATATTTTGGTGTACTCGAAGTTGGAAGAGGAGCATGATAAGCATCTCCAAGTTGTGTTGGAAGTGTTAAGGGAGAAGAAGCTTTATTCCAAATTCAGCAAGTGCGAATTTTGGCTTAAGGAGGTGGCATTCCTAGGACATGTGGTATCCGCAGAAGGAATAGGAGTGGATCCTAGGAAGATCGAAGCAGTGTTGGATTGGAAACCACCTAGGTCCGTGGCTGAAATCCGAAGTTTCCTAGGCTTGGTAGGCTATTACAGAAGGTTTGTGGAAGGATTCTTGTCAATAGCCGCACCTTTAACAAAGTTGCTAAGGAAGGAAGTACCCTTTGAATGGACTAATAAGCAGCAGGAGAGCTTTGAAAAGCTTAAGAAGGTGCTGACGAAAGCTCCAGTGTTAATTCAGCCAGAGGCAGGAAAAGATTTTGTGGTGTACTGTGACGCTTCGCATATGGGGTTAGGCTGTGTGATAATGCAAGATGGCAAAGTAGTCGCTATGCGCCACGGCAGCCTAAGGCCTCATGAGGTTAACTACCCCACTCATGACTTGGAACTAGCAGCAGTGGTTTTCGCCTTAAGGTTTGGAGGCACTACCTTTATGGAGAAAGGTCGGTTATCTACAGACCACAAGAGCCTTAAGTATTTATTAACTCGTAAGGAGTTGAACTTGAGGTAACGAAGGTGGGTGGAATTGTCAAGGATTACGATTGCTTGATAGAATATCATCCGGGCAAGGCGAATGTGGTAGCCGATGCCTTAAGTAGGAAGGTTGTGTCAGATCTACGAGCTTTATTTGCTCATTTAAGTCTGTATGATGACGGAAGCCTATTGGCAGAATTACAAGTCAAGCCCACATGGCTGAAGGAGGTGAAAGAGGGACAGTTGGCTGATAAGGACTTAAGTACTAAGTTACAGCAAGTACCGCAAGGAGGATTAAAGGACTATGGCATCAATGATGAAGGAGTATTGTGCTACAAGGGAAAGGTCTGTATGCCGAAAGATAAGGAGCTGAGACAAAGGATTCTTCGGGAAGCGCATGGTAGCCCTTATGCTATGCATCCCGGAGGCATCAAGCTGTATAGAGATCTAAGGGAACAGTTTTGGTGGTCTGATCTGAAACGAGAGGTGACTGAATTTATGGGGAAATGGTTGACGTGTCGAAGTTAAGGCTGAACACCAAGTCCCATCAGGATTGCTTCAACCAATCGAAGTTCCCAAATGGAAGTGGGAGAGAATTACCATGGACTTCGTTAGTGGGCTTCCCCTTACACCTACTAAGAAGGACTCGGTATGGGTGATAGTGGACCGGTTGACCAAGTCCGCATACTTTATCCCTGTAAGAATGGATTATTCTCTTCAGAAGTTGGCTAAGTTATATGTGGCAGAGATTGTGAGGTTACATGGAGTACCAATGTCGATCATCTCTGATAGAGACCCAAGGTTTACGTCTCAATTTTGGAAGGCACTTCATCAAGCTTTAGGCACTAAGTTAGACTTCACTACGGCTTTTCATCCACAATCAGACGGGCAGTCTAAATAGGTTATACAAGTGTTGGAGGATATGTTGAGAGGCTGTGTAATGGATTTCCGAAGAAGTTGGGAAAATTACTTGCCTTTAGCTGAATTCGCCTACAACAACAGCTATCAAGCTAGCATTCGGATTGCACCATACGAAGCATTGTATGGAAGGAAGTGTAGAACAATAACTTGTTGGACCGAGTTAGGAGAACGCCGAATTTTGGGTCCAGAATTAGTGGCAGAAACTGAAGAGAAGGTTGAGTTAATTTGGGCACGGTTGGAGGAAGCCTCTGATAGGCAGAAGTCATACGCAGACCTTAAGCAGAAGGAAATAGAGTTTGAAGTGGGAGACCAAGTATTCCTGAAAGTCTCGCCTTGGAAGAAGGTAATGAGGTTCGGTCAAAAAGGGAAGTTAAACCTAAGATTTATAGGGCCCTACCGAGTACTGAAGCGAGTTGGGCCAGTGGCATACCAATTAGAGTTGCCACCAGAATTGCAGCAGATGCACAACGTATTTCATGTATCCATGCTACATCGCTATCGATTGGATCCGTTGCATGTGGTATCTGTTGAAGAAGTGGAGCTAAGGCCAGACTTATCCTATGAGGAAGAACCGATTCAGATTTTGGAACGAGATGTGAAAGTACTACGAAGGAAGACAGTGCCTCTAGTCAAAGTGTTATGGCACAATCATGGATCGGAAGAAGCTTCGTGGGAGCCAGAAGAGACCATGCGACAGCAATACCCTCAACTATTTTAGTTAGGAAATTTCAGGGATGAAATTTTGTTTAAGGGGGTAGAACTGTAACACCCTGAAAAGGGCCTATGCGTTTTCAGTTTAATTGTATGAAATGACAAGTTTAAGCACTAAGAATAAATTTTGATATTTTGGAAACCTAGAAATGCATGGAAATGGAAATGAAACATTTTGGAAACTGAAACATTTTGGAAACTTGAACATTTTGGAAACTTGAACATTTTGAAACAACATTTTGGAAATGAACCAAAATGGAAACTGAATATTTTGGAAACTTGAACATGTAAGAAAAATGGCAAGTTATAGAGCCGATCAAAATTTTAGGAAACTTAGAAATGATGCGGGAATGTCAAATTTTAAAGTTCAAAATAGGAAATAAGGGCAAGAGGGCCTTAAAAGAAAAAGTTGGTGAAATTTGACACACAAACAGGCTTGGAAAAGTGGCCTGAAGGTGTCACTTAGGGCCTATGGAAATGGCGCCATGTGTAAGAGGAATGGGCCTGAGTTCGAGTCACTTGGGAAGCAAATAATGAAGGTTTTATTTTTGCTTCCATAAGCAAGAGGGTGGATAGCACAAGCCTTCTAGAAAGGAGGTGTTTTAATTCCATAAATATATGATTAATAAGTGATAAATAAGGATTTTCTTTTAATAAGATAATTGAGGAGATAAGTGATGGATTAAACACTTTTATTTTAAATAAAAGAGACAATATTATCACTTATGAGGAGTAGTGGCCAAGTAAGGGACTCTCCTATTGATAATTTCGGCTAAAGGAGGAGAGTTAGGCTATTCACTCATCTTTTCCCTAAGTGTGCCGAAAATTCCCTAGCCCCTATTTCTCTCTGCCGAAATTTTTACTAAGCAAAACTCCATCTTTTCTTCTCCTCTCCTTTGTCATTGTTAAGCCAAAACCCTTCTCTTTTGATCCCTGTTAAATCTCCATAGCCGAATCTGTGTAACTCTAGGCAAGGAAGCAATCGATTAAAGGCATCAAGGTATGGTTAAGCTATTCAATTTCCTTTCTTTTCTATTTGCCAAAGCGAATGGCCTAATCCTATTCTTGTTCATGGTAGAATCTACAAGGATCTCTCAGGTTTCTACAATTACCGAATATAAGGATCAAGGATCTTAGGTAAGGAATATAAATATTCGGTCAAGGTTTTGATTATGTCTCAATATTAAAATAAATCTGACATGAAGTATAGGGATTTCGATAGATATTCAAGACAAGGGAAACTTTCGGGATTTGGAAACTATAAGGTAAGTACATAGATCCAATCGGCCTAGGGTTATGTTGGTATTATTTTCCATTTACTCAAAAGTTAGAAACTGACATAATTACCTGATTTAGTGGCTACCCGATTTAAGGAAGGAGTACTATCAATTTTCGGCATTTGATTTACAATCTTTCAATTCGGCAACAAGGTAAGTAATACAAATCCTACTAGGATTTGGTTTTTAAGCCAAATAGGTATGTTAATATGTTTTAATGGTTGGCTGAATATAGGAGTTAAAGATCTAGATCGGTAGATCGTTCTTCAGGATTTCAAGGAATCTATTAAGCAAATCAGGTGTGTACGCACACTAACTTTCGATATATCATATGGCAATTATTTTAATATATGAATATGCATAAGAATGTGAATGTGGCTAAGTACCACGATGTGGTAAGAGTACCAGTGCGTTTCCTACTTACGATAGGATTACTTAATATGATATATTTTGAACATATGAATAGTAACATGAATGAGAATTAAGTATGTTATGCATGATATAAAATTTATGGGGCATTCGGGATCTATGTGAAAGGGAAGAAGGTGTTGACTTGGTCTCACCAACTAATATGGTGACTAGGTCACAAAATTTGAATATGGTAACTCCGGTTACATTATCTGAATTTGGTAACTTCGGTTACATTATTTGAATATGGTGTCTAATGACACAAATTATATGAATGAGCACGCCGACATGAATGGTGTGTAGCGGATGGAGGGTTGACTTAGTCCCATGTTATGGTGTGTAGCATGGACAAATAGGCTTGGGTTTGGGTTGCATCATCATTTATTTTTTATATGAATATGAATTTGATATGAACATGTATGCCTCGGTTGAATGTTAGTATTGTGCTTGATGTGACTCAATGGGAAGAAACAAGGTGTTGACCTTGAGGTGGCCATGCTTCATTTGAAGATTTTATTTAATTTGGACTTTATTTCTTTTAGTACCTTTAATTTTATTTTTGGGTTTTACTTGATGTAATAAGGCCATAAGGCCCAAGTGATTTTCTTATTTTGCTTTACTCTTAACTATTACGTTGCAAACTATTTAAGACTAAAGTTTAAGAGATATATTTTTTAATAAACCTTAAAGATTATTTTGTCACCTTAATAAAAATTGGATTTACAAGATTAATTAAATGGGTTTCCAATCTAAGCCCAACTCAAAATAATAGTTTTCTAAAATTTTACAAATTCTCTCTAGTTTGAAACCTATATTTAGGAGCATACCACTCGTGGCCGGTGTGGGTGTTTCATGAATGCTACAACAAGTTAATAGAAATAAACAGTAAAATCTTAATCATTACAATATAATTTCTCAAATACCATAAAGTAGTTGAATTTAATAACTTACATTTATGATATTTAAATCGAGCTTAAGGGACTATAGAAATAATATTAGAACCTTAGGGACTAATTTGAAACAAGTCAAAAATTTTAGGAAAACATGAAAAATTTCAAAAATAGGGAACACACGACCGTGTGGCTAATGAGTATTCAAAGTTGGGAATTCCCACTATAACTCACTAACTTAAAACTCACTACCGTGCGCAGTCGTGTCTCGATGCAGCACATGGCCGTGTGGGCATGGCATGTGCACCAAAATGAACCTTAAAACTCAAGTTAATCAATTCAAGATTTCTTGGACACTAAGCAATCCATTTACTAGCCATTAGACCTATTCAAAATGCCATTAAACATGCTCAAATCATGCTAAGTCAACCATATTAAGTGCCTAACCAATGTACCCTCAATGGTACCACAAGTATACACATTAATACAACAATATAAATTATCAACCATTCAAACATTCAAACATACAATCTTATCAATTTTAATCCAAATACCTAACCTTATAACTTGCTAAGTTAAGATCAAATATGTACCATATTTATTCCTAGCAAAGCTTACCAAAAACTTAACCACAACTTCACAAAATGATCTATATTCACCACCAAACCTTGCAACCACGTAACTATCATCACATTACAAGAGAACATCGATCAAAAGGTAAACTAGTTACTTGCTTTATATACATACATATCAAATGAGGTCATTGACATAACGACCTATTACATGCCATATAATCCAAAATAGACATTCAAAAATCTACCAAAAATAGATAGATAGTGTGACTTGAGTGCTGTTTTGATCGCCCGTCCCATAAAAAGATATCTACAAGAAAATGCAAGTAACACAAGTAAGCTTATTGAAGCTTAGTAAGTTCGACGAACTAAAACAATGAATCTTATCGAAGTAGATATAACAATTTAATCAAATATAATTCAACAACTAATATTTCTTGTCATCCATAATTGCAAACCGATGAATTACATTGTTCAATTCAAAGCTCAAATAATAATTTTCGAAAAACATACATGTCCACAACAGAATCAATTCAAGATATCAAGTACAAGTCATGCCATTCAAAGCCATTAAACGAGTTATTAATACAATAATTTACGACCTGATGAACAACTTATAGATATAAGTATACAAGTAGTCCAACTGTAACACGCCAAATGCTCATAAGAGCTAATCCAACTAATAACATGCTCAGCACTAAGTGCCTAACTTGTAGGCTATACATCCACCCGCATAACGTGCCAGAATAGATAGTATAACACGAGGGTTCGCAACAAATGTTAAACCTCGGTATACTCAAGAAAAATATAAAGCACGCCACATCAATCTCCACTCCAACCACGTCTAACACGCCATCATTTAGTTTTACTCTATCTCAAGTTCATCCGGCCCAAGCACTAAAATTCAATAACATATTCCAAACATCTTTACATCATCAATAGAAAAATTAAAATCTACTATCTCACAACATATCATCATACAATTCATAAAGATATTAAATTACAAACCAAACGGACTTACAGGACTAATTTGCAGTAACGGTCCAGAATAGCTTCATTAATGATCAATGTTGTGTCATTTCATTATTTTCATTTTCAATTACACACGTCAATATAATTCATAACATTATACAATTAAGGCATATAATACATTTAAAAATGTACTAAATTTAAACAGTACAAACTTACCAGACTAAATTGCAGCAACAGTAAAGTACATGAGCAATTTGGTAATTTTCTCTTTTCCTCTATTTTCCACTCGTTTAGGATCTCCTAAATCGAAGAGCCAAAGCTCAACCAAAGCTTCTTCTATTCTTTTTCTAGGGTTTCAAATGAACAAGATGAAAACAAAGAAAAATACCAATGTTTCTTTACTTTGTTTTGTTTTAATATTACTTTTTTCTTAATTTACAATTTTACCCTCCTTTAATTTCACTCAAATTTAACAATTTTATGCCTAGAAACCGTCCATTAAATATGCAAATGGTATAATTAGTATTTAAAGAAGGTTGTACAGTTGGTCCTTAAATTATATTAAGTTTTAACTAAACAAGTTTAATTTCAATTTAATCCTAAACTAATTAGGACTAATTAAGCAAATAGCCCAAAAGTTAGTGGATTTAATCATGCCACGACTGCTTGGACATTTTGACAATGTTTTAATTACCATTCTGGTCCCTTTACTATTTTAAATCTATAGTAATTAACTTTTTTCTCTTTTACAATTTAATCCTCTTACCTTAACTAAGAAATAAATCTTTAAAATTACCAAACTAAACTTCATTTCACATACAATACGACTCTATAAATATTTAATAGAAATATTTACGACTTTAAAATACAAAAATGGGGTCTTAATACCTCGATTTCAATAACCACTTGACTTTTGAACTGAACCACTTATACCAACTTTTAATTCAATTAGTTCAACTCATCAAATCAAAATTCAATATAAAAATTATTATTGACTCGTATAGTTTAAATACTAATTATACGGACTTAGTCGTTGAATTTTTGATCTCAAAACCACTGTTTTCGATATCATTGAAAAGCGGGCTGTTGTAGTATTGACTTATGGATTAAGGGATTTTGGGTCAAATTTTGCATGATGTGGAAGCCATTTTAGGCACACACGGCCTTGTGGCATGGTTAGCCACACGGTCGCATGTCCCACATGGGTATAGGGCACGATCGTATGGACCATTTAATTTCGATGTAGGATGATGCACATGGCCACAGTTTGTTACACAACCTGGCGACACAGTTGTGTGACACTCTATTACACGGCATTAGGTTGTTACACGGTTTGAGGACACGATCTATGGCATTGCATCACACAGCCCCAAGTTGTTACACGGTTTGGCCACACTGCCGTGTGACCCTTGATTTGCATTTTTATCTATTATTTCGTAAATGTTTCAGATTGGTTTTGATTTAGTTTTGGACTTGTTCAAAGGCTTTCGTAAGCCCGATTAAGACATAGTTATGATTGTAATGCATGTTTAACGTGGAATTAACTTGTATTTCTGATTATTGAGTATTATTGAATAAATTGCTTCTGAAGTTCTGGTTTTTTTGTTGTAGCATCCTATAGCTTGGGTCTAGCGACTGGACTGGGTATGTGGTGTTACATTTAATGGTATCAGAGCCACAGTTTAGTCGATTCTAGGACTAAATATAGCGTGTATTGAATCTAGAAATACATGCCACAATAAATGATAGAAAATGATATGAAAATACTTTGTTCAACATATTTATTCAGTAGTCTCAGAGTTTTTGTAAGTCAATTATGCGGCTCGATTATAATAACCCGATTTTGGGTTAGTCAGAACAGTGGTTTTGGGACCAAAAATCTAACATAGAAAATTTTTTTATTACATTTCTATGGTCTGCAATTTTAAAAAATGATTTCACGAAAATTTTGACTAAAATTTTGACTTTTAGGCACTCAATTTAATAAAAAAGACTAAATTGTAAAAAGTACAAAAGTTGAGTTCTACATGCTAGAGGTGTCTAATTGCTATGAAATTTTAAATTGAAGGTCCTTATATGGTAATTAGACCATTTTTTAAGTTATTGGACAAAAATGGATATGGTGAGATAAAATTTCAAAGTTTTAAGTGAAGGGCATTTTAGTTATTTGGTAAATAAATGAATAAAAAGGGAAAATCAAGCCAAAAATCTTGTCCATTTTCTCCCTTTGTGGAAAAAATATAAGGAAGACATAGCTAGGGTTTGGCCAACTTTCAAGCTCAACTGTAAGTCTGTTCTTGCCCCGTTTTTAATGCTCTTTACATTTTTAAAGTCATTATCACTCGATCTATCTATTGCTACCATTAATTTAAGGAATAATCAAGGTCCAGGGTTTGAAATGTAATATCCCGGGTTAAGGGGGTTAATTTATTTTTGGCATTGTTGCATGATTATTGGTGAGCTATTATGTTGTTTGCATGGTTTCGGGGCTTAGATGAAGGCTAGGAGTGTGCCTGAGTAGATGGAAAATTTTTGTTTTTGGGCTTTAGGGGATAGGAGTGAAGGAGATGGGGTTTTAATTAAATTAAGTGAATCTAACGCACAAATAAGGAGCTAGCAAAGTGGCAAGCATGCGCCACATGGAGAGTGTGTGTGTGCGCCATCTACAAGGGAGGTCTTGTGTTCAAGTCGCGAGAATCCCACCCCTTTTGGCTCCCATTTTGGACGGCATGGAGGAAGAGGTAGAAGGCAACTTGAACTCTAGCTTGGACTTAGTCTTCACATTCAAAAGAGGGGTGGAGAGTGAAAGTAGGAGGGAGACTTGGTCATGGGATTTGAATTGGTGGTGTGGGAGTAAATGGGGGAGATTTGGCCGGATTTGGTGAGAGTTTGGGGGAAAGGGGATGTGTGGCCGGTTGGTAATTGGAGTGAGCCGAAATTGCCTTTTGGCATGTGTAATTTTAGGTCACTTGCAATAGCCTAAGCCGAATCTCTTTGTTTTTTTCATTTTGAAGCCAGAACCCAAGTGCTCTCATCTTTGCGAAATTTCTTTTTGGCTTTGGTGTCCTTTTCCTACCTTTGGTCAAAGCTCTTTTGGGTAAACAAGTTTTCTCCTAGTCATAAGCGAGCCAAAATTTGCAAGTCATTTCTTCTTCATTTATTTTTTTCAACTAAAGTAGAATGCTCAAGGAGCTTTTCAACAAAATTGTGTTGCATCTCTAAACTTGGTGGTAGAGAGTTCTTTTGCATTTCTCTTCTATTCTTTTTTTGGTACTTGAACAAAGCCGACCCTAGTATCCCTTTTCAAATTCTTTTCTCTTTTCTTTCACACAAAAGCAAAAGCTATATTCATCCATTCATCTTTTCTTTATTTTTCTTTCTTTGTCAAAACCTATTAATGCACCTTACTACCACCCTTGCCGTTTTCCTTCTTTGTTTTTCTCTAAAGCTCTTCTTTTCTTGATCAAGGGTGCTAATGAAACTCCACTTCCCAAACCTTTTTTTTTCTCTTTGTTTCTTTTCATTCAAAATCGAAGGTGACCCCCTCCATTCATCTTTCTTTACTTTCGTTTCTTTTCCAAAACTTGTTGGCCGAATCCTTTTCCTCTCTTAGTAGTTGGTAGGCCGATTATTGATGGTTGTTAGGTCTTTGGTTTCCAATCGTTTGGTAGTGGGTAAGTGTTGGCGAATGGCCATTTCTCTTTCTCTCGGTATTTTACCAATTCTTGGTATGTTAAGGTGATATCGGTATTGGTTAAAAGGTGTTAACTTCTTGTTTAATCTTTTACGTATAGGGTCTTTGGACTTTGGAAATAATCAAGAGGAGTCTTCCAACTCTTTTAGCCGATTATTAAGTGGTGGTAAGAGGAGTATTTTGTTAGTCCATTCTTTTAGCCTCGTTAAAGCAAGTCTCAATGGATTAATGGATTTTCTTTTTTAGGTGGAGGCCGTTTGTAAAGAGAAACCTTTGTGGTTCGAGTTTGGTAGGAAGCCAAGCGTTTGCAAGGTAAGGACTATTTGATAATGGTTTAATCTTTGGTGGTGAATGGTATGATGGTTAATCCATTTGTTGGCGATTGTAGGATTCGAGTTGTAGAAGTGATCGAGGGGCGTAAATCGATTCTAGGGATTAATACCTTCGCTACTTCAGGTGTGTAAACCAACACACTATCTTAACTTAATAATGTGATAACCTGTTGTGTAAATGAAACAGTGTGATTGATTATTGCGATACCCATTGAGGTATGGTTATGGATTCGGGTAAGTCCGTTTCACTATGAGTTATGTGATGATGATGATATCATGATTTTGATACTTTGAGATGCCATGTTAGCGGTGAGCATGATAGCATGATTGCGCGATTTTGCATCTAGTATGATACGTGATTGGGTGCTATGAGAGGAGGGGAGTATGATATCCGTGTCTTTGGGACCTTTGTGTCTTTGGGACACCGGAGGTTTGGCACCTCCGGTGGTTTGGTACCACAATGATATTTTGTGACTTTGGGTCACGGAGGTTTTAGCACCTCGGCGTCTCGTCCAGTGGCTTAGCACCACGGTGGGTTGGCCCCATTGATTATCTGGGATTGGCGCCGGTGATTTGGTATCCTACGATGGGTTGGCCCCATCATCGGATTTGTGACTACGGTCACGGTGATTTGGTATCACATTATATCTTTGGGACACGGAGGTTTGGCACCTCATTGCGACTCGTCCACATGGTTGACACCACCGTGGGTTGGCCCCACTTATGAGATCTGGGATTGTCGCTAGTGATTTGGTATCACACGATGGGTTGGCCCCATCATCGGATTATTGTGACTTGGTCACGGTGGTTTAGTACCACATTATGGATATCGTGACTTTGGGTCACGGTGGTTTAGCACCACCGGTGGTTTGGTACCACAGGGGTAGAAAAGCGATATGGTTGGTTAGGATTGGGTGCATGACTTGCATTATTTTGATATGATATGTGTGTTGGCATGTTATCTGGGAGAGGATTTATGCTTTGAGTCTTGCGACTCACTCTCTCTTTGACTTTTCGGTGACACTTAGCGCGGACATGGAGCCGGGATGGACTCGAGGTGCTCATGCCATACTGAAATAAAGATTGCTCGGACCTTTAAGAAATTTGGTACTTAAGTTTTATTATTACTATTTGGCTTTGTTTGGGTTGTAAATGGCCTTTTTAAGTTATGTTTTGTTTACGATTAAATTGGATTTATAATATGCCTTAACAAACTACTTGGGTTAAAATGTGCTAAAACTTGGAAAGATAACGATTTCAAAAGTGCAAAAAGCGATGTTTTAGACTATACCATCGGGTATCATACTATAACTTAGAACAAAATTAACTCGAATTGTTTTCTAACTTAAATATGTTTTCTACTAAGACAAAATGTTTTAGTAATAATATGAAACAACTTAAACTTCAAACGGCATAAATTAGTTTTACTTACACTTGAGATAAATTTTCAAAGCTCTGGGTTTTCAAATACAACATAAATTTTAAATCAAAACCTACTCAAGTTTTCCTCAAATACAAAGTTTACAAAGTGTTTCATCAGACTTCTAGACTTCAACCTAAACCACCCAAAACTTTTTCCCTGTAGCATACCAGATTTGGTCGTGGTGTATTGACCGGGTTTGGGGTGTTACAATTTTGGTATCAGAGCCAAGTTCAAAAGCTGGTTTGTGGGCAAGAGGCCCAAAATGTTTTAAAACTATAGTTTTCAAGTATTACATTTTAAAGTATGGTTTGGAAGGCATGACACCGAGTCTCCGGCACCAGTCCACCCAGGTAAGTACCCCGTACTATTGGTTGTGATATTAATTAATATGATTGAATGGCTAGTGATAGTAAGATCACTTTAGAGACTGAAACTGATAGGATTCTGTGGACTCGCGAAAACAAAGTCTCTTTAATATCCATAAAACTTTGGTTTAAAAATAGTGGAATAATGACTGATACATAAAATTCTTTAATCAGACGAGATTTAGTCATGAGTACCCGAGGTGGACGTGGTCGTGGATGTGGTTGCGATAGGATGACAGTTTCTGAGCCCGTAGGTTCTGGTCAGGGTTCAGAGAATGAGATACCGGTTCCGCCACCAGCTGGAGGTGGTGAGTTCCAGGAGCAGACCGGCGATGACGCAGTGTCACAGGCGATGCTGCGGGTTTTGGAAAGGGTAGCTGGAGCAGGTGGAGGCGTAGGAGCTAGGAAATCTGTGCCTGAGCGACTTCGGGCAAATGGGGCTGAATTCTTTCGGGGTGTCTCTGGTGTTGCTCCCAGCACTGCTGAGTATTGGCTGGAAGCGACAGAGCGGATCATGGACGATCTGGACCTAACTGCTGAAGAAAAATTAAAGAGGATCGTATCACTTCTCCGAGATGAGTCATACCAGTGGTGGCTCACGGTCAAGTGATGGCCTTCTGGTGAGGATTTGACTTGGGACTATTTTTGGGTCGCTTATCGGAAGAAATGCGTCGAGCTAACTACATAAATGAGCGTGGAAAGCATTTACGAGGTTAGTCGAGGGAGCAAATCGTAATGGTCTGAGGCGAGTTTACGAGGTGAGTC
Source organism: Gossypium rotundifolium (assembly GCA_025506655.1). Lineage (NCBI taxonomy): Eukaryota > Viridiplantae > Streptophyta > Magnoliopsida > Malvales > Malvaceae > Gossypium > Gossypium rotundifolium. The sequence continues at coordinate 66,764,388 of CP106731.1, read as the reverse complement.
GGTATGCGGTATGGTGGCTCGAGCATGAGAGGTGCGTTCGTTTGAGGATGGCTGCGAGGCGAACTAAAGGTGATAATTGCGCCCAATGAGGCGTGAATTTGATTCTAGTTGAAAAGGCGAAGGTTGCGAGGGCATTAAAAAGTCTGTGAGGCGAGTATGGATAGAAACCGTCACAAAGGAGTTTTGGATCTTACGGGTGGTCGGGTGTCAATGAGAAAAGGGCTAGACCGAGTGGGTCTAATCGATCGGGTAGGTTTGTTCTTTGCTAAGCGAGGGACCCTTGTGATGTAACCGTTGTGGAAAGGCTCACTGGGGAGGATGTTGGGTGATGGTAGAGGTTGTTTTGAGTGTGGCTCGTTGGACCACCGTGTGAGGAACTATCCGCGCAAGTTAGCTAGGATTGATCGAAAAATCGGTAGTAATCAATCTGAAATAATGGACCACCGCATGCAGAGGGCCGAGGTAATGGCGAGGAGGTAACAATTGGTCGGTGGTGGTGGAGCACCGGCGAGAGGTGCGAGTAGTTCGAGGCCGGACGGTAGGGACTAGTGTATCTTTGCGAGGCACCGAGAGGAGGCGACAGGGGCGTCATTCAGATGCGTTTTAATCTTTGGTTCTCCATTCTTGCTTTAATTGATGTGGGTTCAACACATTCGTATGTTGCAAGTAGTATAGTGAAGACCATGAATTTAGACTACGAGGTATCTTCTAGGCGGATGACCGTAATAAGCCCTCAGGTCACTCTGTAGTGGTAGATAAACTGTATAGAGGCGTACCTCTAGAACTCAAGGGGTAATATTTGAGGCGATCGATGGAGCGCCATTCGGGAGTTCGATCTAATTCTCGAATGGATGGCTAGGTAAGTATCGGCGAAGTTGAATTGCTTGCAGCTAAGTGCATGGTTACGAAACACGGTGAGGGTGATGAAGTAGTTACGATCGGTAATAGGAGAAATTATCATCCAATGTGGTATCTGCTCTGAAAGCCGAGAAAATGGTCGAAAGAATTTGCAAGCATATATGGTACATGTGTATGCCTTGGAGGCTAAGAAGTCTTTGTGGAGGTAATTCGAATAGTTGGGAAATTTGTTGATGTGTTTCCTGAGGAGCTTACGGGTTTGCCACCAGATCGGGAGGTAGAGTTCGGGATAGATCATTGCAGGAGCTGCGCCAAGATATCCATTACTCCGTCTGAGGATGGCACCTAAGGAGTTAGTGGAGCTTAAGGCTCGAATCTGAGAATTGTTGGACCGAGGCTTTATCGGGCCAAGTGTTTACGCCATGGGGAGCGCCGGTTCTTTTTGTCAAGAAGAAAGACGGCACTATGAGCGGATGTGCATAGACTACCGCCAACTGAATAAGCTGACGATCAAAAACAAGTATCCACTACCTCGGATAGATGACTTGTTTGATCAGCTGAAGGGCGCATCGGTTTTCTCGAAGATCGACTTAAGGTCTGGGTATCACCAGTTGAAGGTAAAAGAGGCGGATATCGTAAGACGGCATTTAAATTACTCGGTATGGGCATTTTGAGTTCTTAGTTATGCTGTTCGGGTTGACTAACGATATGCGACTTTCATGGATCGATGAATAGGGTGTTCCAACGATTACCTAGATCGATTCGTGGTGGTTTTATCGGCGACATCTTGGTATACTCAAGGGCGAGGAAGAGCATGATGCGCATTTATGGTGGTATTGCGATTCTAAGGGAAAGCGACTTCTATGTGAAGTTGATGAATCGAGTTACGGCTCGGGGAGGTGACATTCTTGGGTCATGTAGTGTCGGTGAGGGATTAGAGTGGACCCATAAGATAGAAGCGATTTTGGATTGGAAGCCGCCTAAGTCGATGGCGGAGATTCGGAGTTTTACGGGGTTGACGAGGATACTCTAGAAGATTTGTAGAGGGTTTCTCGTTAATTCTGACCTAGATGACCAAATTATTGAGAAAGGGAGTTCCGTTTATTTGGTGAGAAGCAACGGAGAGCTTCGACAAGTTGAAGAAGATTTTGGTGAAGCTCGGTTACGATTCAACTGAAATTGGTAAGGAATTCTGAGTGTCTTCGATGCATCACATCTGGGTTTGGGTTGTGTCTTTGATGCAAGAAGGGAAGGTTGTGGCTTACGCGTCTCGGCAAATTGAGGCCACATGAGGTCAATTATCCCACGCGATTTGGAGCTTGCGGTGTAGTATTGCCTTAAAGATATGGAGGCATTACTTATGCGGAGAGAGATTGATATTTTACATGGACCATAAGAGTCAAGTACCTTCGACTCGGAAAGACTTGAATCGAGGCAGTAGCGGATGGATTGAGCTTGCTAAAAGACTACGATTGCTCAATTGAGTATCACGGGTAAGGCTAACGTCGTGGCGACGCGTTGAGCCGTAAGGTTATTCAGTTTAAGAGCGTTGTTTGCCCACTTGAGTTTGTACGACGACGAGAGTATTACAGCGAAGCGCAGTTAAGCCTACTTGGGTTGAGCGGATCGAGAAAAGCGGTTGTTAGATGAGGTTTTGAGCACGCGAAGACTCGGAGTGCGAGTGATGGGTTGAAGGGTATAGCTTGTCTAATGATGGGGTTACGTGTTTCGGGGAAGGCTTGTATGCCGAGAGATGCTGAATTGAGGCAAAAGATTCTTGAGGATGCTCATAGCAGACCCTACGCTATGCATCCCGGAGGTAGCAAAATGTATAAGGATCTCGAGGAGCAGATTACGGTGGTAGATGCGAAAAAGGAGGTGATAGAGTTTGTAGGAAAGTGTCGACATGTCGTGAGTCAAGGTGAAGCATCGATTGCGTCTGGTTGCTTGACCAATGAAGATTCCACGATGGAAGTGGGAAAGAATAACTATGGATTTCATCGGTGGATTACCGCTTACCGAGCAAGAAGGATTGATCTGGTAATTGTGGATCTACTGACTAAATCGACTCACTTTATTCGGTGAGGTGGATTACTCACTACGAGAGGTTGGCAAAGTTTGTATGTATCGGAGATAGTGAGGCTGCAGGGGTGCAGGTCTCGATCATCTCGGATAGGGATCCAAGATTCACGTCAAGGTTACGGAAGGCGTTACATCGGGCTCGGGTACACGGTTAGATTTCAAAGACACATTTCATCCGTAGGCCGACGGGCAATCGAAAAGGTTATCTGATCTTGGAGGATATGCTACGAGGTTGTGTATTGGACTTGAGGGTAGTTGGGAGGAGTATCTACCGTTGGTGAGTTCGCCTACAACAACAGCTTATCAGCGAGCATCAAGATGGCACCTTATGAGGCATTATGCGGTAGGAAGTGTCGTTCACCTACTTGTTGGACGGAGTTAAGTGAGCGTCGATTATTGGGACGAGTTGGTTCTTTGAAACCAAGACAAGGTTAAGTTAATTGAGGCTCGATTGAAGGAGGCTTGAATGAGTAGAAGTCTATATGCCGATCTTAAGCGGAGAGATATTGAGTTTCTTGTGGGAGATCGGGTTTTGAAGGTCTCACCGTGGAAGAAAGTATTAAGATTCGGGAGGAAAGGCAAGCTTAGTCAAGGTTTATTGGGTAGTATAAAGTCTTGAGGCGAGTGGGACCATTGCATATCACCGAGTTGCCAAAGAAGCTAAGTCGATTCACGACGTGTTCCACGTTTCGATGCTTCGTTCTGGTTCGATCATCACATGTGGTAACAATGAAGAGATCGAGGTAAATCCGAGATATGACCATGGAGGAAGAGCATCTGATTTTAGATCGGGATGTGAAGGTTCGCTGCTTGAAGTCTGTGCCTCTGGTTAAGGTTCTTTAGGCGGAATCATGGCGTGGAAGAAGCGGCGTGGGAACCCGAGGATATGATGAGACAACAATACCCGCAACTCTTGACGAGTAATTTGAGGTCGAAATTATTTTTAAGGGGTAGAAGCGTAATATCCGGGTTAAGGGGTTAATTTATTTTGGCATTGTTGCATGATTATTGGTGAGCTATTATGTTGTTTGCATGGTTTGAGGGCTTAGATGAAGGCTAGGAGTGTGCACAGTAGGTGGAAAATTTTGTTTTTGGGCTTTAGGGGGATAGGAGCTGAAGGAGATAGGGTTTTTAATTAAATTAAGTGAATCTAACGCACAAATGAGGAGCTAGCAAAGTGGCAAGCATGTGCCACATGGAGAGTGTGTGTGGCGCCATCTACAAGGGGAGGTCTTGTGTTCAAGTCATGAGAATCCCACCCTTTTGGCTCCCATTTTGGGCCAGTATGGAGGAAGAGGTAGAAGGCAACTTGAACTCTAGCTTGGACTTAGTCTTCACATTCAAAGAGGTGGAGAGTGAAAGTAGGAGGAGACTTGGTCATGGGATTTGAATTGGTGGTGTGGGAGTAAATGGGGAGATTTGGCGGATTTGGTGAGAGTTTGGGGAAAGGGGATGTGTGGCGGTTGGTAATTGAAGTGGCCGAAATTGCCTTTTGGCATGTGTAATTTTCATTCACTTGCAATAGCCTAAGTCAATCTCTTTGTTTTTTTCATTTTGGAAGCCAGACCCAAGTGCTCTCATCTTTGCGAAATTTCTTTTTGGCTTTGGTGTCCTTTTTCCTACCTTTCGGTCAAAGCTCTTTTGGGTAAACAAGTTTTCTCCTAGTCGCAAACGAGCCAAAATTTGCAAGTCATTTCTTCTTCATTTATTTTTTTTCAGCTAAAGCTGAATGCTCAAGGAGCTTTTCAACAAAATTGTGTTGCATCTCTAAACTTGGTGAGCCGAGAGTTCTTTTGCATTTCTCTTCTCTTCTTTTTTTTTTTGTACTTGAACAAAGCCGACCCTAGTATCCCTTTTCAAATTCTTTTCTCTTTTCTTTCACACAAAACCGAAAGCTATATTCATCCATTCATCTTTTCTTTATTTTTCTTTCTTTGTCAAAACCTATTAGTCGCACCTTACTACCACCCTTGCCGTTTTCCTTCTTTGTTTTTCTCTAAAGCTCTTCTTTTCTTGATCAAGGGTGCTAGCCGAAACTCCACTCCCCAAACCTTTTTTTTCTCTTTGTTTCTTTTCATTCAAAACCGAAGGTGACCCCCTCCATTCATCTTTCTTTACTTTTGTTTCTTTTCCAAAAACCTGTTGGCCGAATCCTTTTCCTCTCTTAGTAGTTGGTAGGCCGATTATTGGTGGTTGTTAGGTGCTGGTTTCCAATCGTTTGGTAGTGGGTAAGTGTTGGCCGAATGGCCATTTCTCTTTCTCTGGTATTTTACCAATTCTTGGTATGTTAAGGGCTGATATCGGTATTGGTTAAAAAGGTGTTAACTTCTTGTTTAATCTTTTCGTATAGGGTCTTTGGACTTTGGAAATAATCAAGAGGAGTCTTCCAACTCTTTTAGCCGATTATTAAGTGGTGGTAAGAGGAGTATTTTGTTAGTCCATTCTTTTAGCCTCGTTAAAGCAAGTCTCAATGGATTAATGGATTTTCTTTTTAGGTGGAGGCCGTTTGTAAAGAGAAACCTTTGTGGTTCGAGTTTGGTAGGAAGCCAAGCGTTTGCAAGGTAAGGACTATTTGATAATGGTTTAATCTTGGTGGTAGAATGGTATGATGGTTAATCCATTTGTTGGCCGATTGTAGGATTCGAGTTGTAGAAGTGATCGAGGGACGTAAATCGATTTTAGGGATTAATACCTTCGCTAATTCGTGTGTAAACCAACACACTATCTTAACTTAATAATGTGATAACATGTTGTGTAAATGAAGCAGTGTGTTTGATTATTGCGATACCCATTGAGGTATGGTTATGGATTCGGGTAAGTCCGTTTCACTATGAGTTATGTGATGATGATGATACCATGATTTTTGATACTTTGAGATGCCATGTTAAGCATGTGAGCATGATTGCACGATTTTGCATCTAGTATGATCGTGATTGGGTGCTATGAGAGGAGGGGAGTATGATATCCGTGTCTTTGGGACACGTGTCTTTGGGACACGGAGGTTTGGCACCTCCGGTGGTTTGGTACCACAATGATATTTTGTGACTTTGGGTCACCAGAGGTTTAGCACCTCGGCGTCTCGTCCCGTGGCTTAGCACCACGATGGGTTGGCCCGATTGATTATCTGGATTGGCCTTGATGATTTGGTATCCTACGATGGGTTGGCCCCATCATTGGATTTGTGACTACGGTCACGGTGATTTGGTATCACATTATATCTTTGGGACACCGGAGGTTTGGCACCTCATTGCGACTCGTCCACGTGGTTGACACCACCGTGGGTTGGCCCCACTTATGAGATACTGGGATTGTCGCTAGTGATTTGGTATCACACGATGGGTTGGCCCCATCATCGGATTATTTGTGACTTTGGGTCACCAAAGGTTTGGTACCACATTATGGATATCGTGACTTTGGGTCACGGTGGTTTGGCACCACGGTGGTTTGGTACCACACGGGTAGAAAAGGCGATATGGTTGGTTAGGATTGGGTGCATGACTTGCATTATTTTGATATGATATGTGTGTTGGCATGTTATCTAGGAGAGGGATTTATGCCTTTGAATCTTGCGACTCACTCTCTCCTTTGACTTTTCAGGTGACACTTAGACGCGGACATGGAGCCGGGATGGACTCGAGGTGCTCATGCCATACTGAAATAAAGATTGCTCGGACCTTTAAGAAATTTGGTACTTAAGTTTTATTATTACTATTTGGCTTTGTTTGGGTTGTAAATGGCCTTTTTAAGTTATGTTTTGTTTACGATTAAATTGGATTTATAATATGCCTTAACAAACTACTTGGGTTAAAATGTGCTAAAACTTGGAAAGATAACGATTTCAAAAGTGCAAAAAGCGATGTTTTAGACTATACCATCGGGTATCATACTATAACTTAGAACAAAATGAACTCGAATTGTTTTCTAACTTAAATATGTTTTTCTACTAAGACAAAATGTTTTAGTAATAATATGAAACAACTTAAACTTCAAACCGGCATAAATTAGTTTTACCTACACTTCAGATAAATTTTCAAAGCTCTCTGGGTTTTCAAATACAACATAAATTTTTAAATCAAAACCTACTCAAGTTTTCCTCAAATACAAAGTTTAGCAAAGTGTTTCATCGGACTTAGACTTCAACCTAAACCACCCAAAACTTTTTCCCAGCATACAGTTCGGTGCGTGGTGTATTGACCGGTTTGGGGTGTTACATGAAACATGTTAGAAATTTTTTATTTTGATGTCTAATGGTAGAAAATGAATGTTTGGTGTTAGATAAACAACTTTTACTAAGTGATTTTTGATGAAAATGCTTAAAAGGACCTATTTGTAAAAGTTATAAAATATGTAGTAAAAGTGTGTTTTGATGAAAATTGGGGTTGTTATAATTATAAAAAAAGGTTTGGCTAGATTTGTACATTAAAGAAATTAAACACATTTCATTTTACGAGCCTAGGGACCAAAATGTAAATATGTCAAAGTTTAGGGGCAAAAATGTAATTTTGCCATAATAAGATTTTTGGACTGAATTGAATATTGAGAATAATAAATAAGTTAAATTTGCTATTATAGATTAAGAAAGACGGGGTTCAGACATTTATCGGGGGAAAATAAGGTTATTGACGATTAGGTCCATTTCCACTATTTTTGTACCGAGGTAGGTTCGTATGTAAATAATGCATTGTTATTCTTGCTTTAATTGCTATATTATTATATGAATTGTGATTTAATCTTAAACGAAATCAACAAGTTCAACAAACGAGAAATCCTGGTTGAACCTTAAGAATAGGTAGGATATAAATGTCATCACATTAGGGTTATCTAATATTACATGTAAGACCATATCTGGGTTATGGCATCGATATGAGATTTTGTGTAAGACCATAGCTGGGCTATTGGCATCGATATGAGATCCCATGTAAGACCATATCTGGGATATGGCATTGGTATGGTACTATGTATGCGAGATTTCCCGAGTATCCTTTAGTATTCCAAGCGGTTCAACGGGAAACATAATGGAAACATTAACGTTGCGAAAGACCATGGTATGTTGCTAATTGATATAGGTATGTACGTAAAATTTATGCCAAATGTATGTACATAAAATTTATGCCTAATGAGCACAATATGTGAAGAATCTCTCGGTATGGTTATGATTGTGCAAGATATGATATTCAGGTTTCTAATACTATCCATGCCAAGTTGGACTAGGAGATTTATAATGTCATCTATGTTAATTCATTTCATGTTAGTTGCATGATAAATGTGTGTTTATGATGCCTATTATTTGCATAGGAACTTACTAAGCTTTAAAGCTTACTCTCTTTTCTTTTCCTTTGTCTTATAGTGTCACCAAGCTAGCTTGGGGATCGGAGACTGTCAGATATCCATTCACACTATCAAATTACCATTTTGGGTACTTATGATTACAATATTTTGAGTTATGGCATTTATAGGGACTTGGTCATTTTGTTATGTGCCATAATTGATTTAGCCAAATGTGTTGGCTTATATTGGTTGATAATTCATTCTATAAAGCGCCATTGAAATTGGCTAATATTGGTTTAAGTATATATATATATATATATATATGCATATGATGATGCTTTTCATGGATATGGGAAATTGCATGATTTAAGTTGAGATATATGTGATGTTTGTGTATGATAAATGATAGCATGTGACTGATGTATTGACATCTTGTTTTGGCTGATTTTATTGTATGTATATGCTTCGATTGGTGTTGCTTGTTGTTGTGTAGGTTGGTGCAAGTAAGGGTGGCAAAATGGCTTGGTAAATAGCCTTATTTTTGTCTACATGGGTAGACACACGGGCGTGTGTCTAGGACATGTATGACAAATGGTCTGCCCCACGGGCATATGTTTCAGCCATGTGTCCCCTACACCTTAATTGTTGCAAAATAGAATGCTCAGTATTGAGCACACGGGCAGAGACACCGGCGTGTGTCTCAGCTGTGTGGATGGTACGGCCTCGAACATGGGCATGTGCCCTGGCCATGTGAAGTCTGCACCTATTTTATGAAAAATTATGAAAATTTAATCGATCACACGGTCTAAGCACACGGGCGTGTGACCTCAATTTGATGATGATGTCATAAATAGAAAGCTCCCTAATTTGAACACGGCTTGAAGCACAGGCGTGTCTTAGAGCCACACGGGCGTGTGGCCCTTTTACATGAAATTATTTTCTATGTTTCCCAAAAGTTTCCAAAGTTCTCAGTTTAGTCTGAACCACTTTCGATGCATGTTTGGGGCCTCACAGGCTCGTGATAAGGACAATATGAATGTATGCAAAAGATTTTAAACTTGGATGGAAATTTATGTCTCGATTTTATACGTTAGCTTGTGATTATGTCCAATGATGCCTCGTACCCTGTTCCGGCATTGAATACGGGTAAGGGGTGTTACATTGACAACCTATACCCCCGATTGTGTCCTTTTCAACACTCCCCTATCCTCAAAATATTAATATGGTAAATGATTAACAATTTTTGATTGATTAATTGGTTGAGCATGAGATAGAGATACATTAGTAAGATCTAAAATTTGTGCATCTTCCTGAAATTTATATTGATCAAGTCAAAGTAGAGGTCACTATTCCCGATGATATTTCGGGTACATTTTCTTCATCTACTATTTTTATACAAATCATGATTAAGCCTGTAGTAATGTATTCATAATTTTGAATTATTTTAATAACCGAAGAGATTATGCAAATAGAGTTGGTTGATTGTGATATTAAAATAACAAACTTGTTAGATCAATATGTTTGTTGTAACTCCACTAACCCATCTCCATCGGTAGATTAACGTTACGGAGTATTACAATAAAAATTGGAACATTTATCTTACAATAGAATAAATAATGCAATTTAATTAATGAAATTCAACAACACAATCTAATTATAGTAAACAAATTCTCACAAGCCTTAAATCGGGCTTATGGGGCCTTAAAAATGGTTTAAAACATTTTAGGGTCATTTTGAAACAAAATTGAAAAATTTGGAAAAACTCAAAAATAGGGGTCACACGATCGTGTGACATAGCCCAGACTGCATGGGCGTTCGAAGTCTGGACACATGGCCATGTCCCAGACCCTGTGTCTGCCTATGTGTGTATTCAAATTAGGGTCACACGGCTGTGTGCCAAACCATGTTACATACTGACTTGAGACACACGGTCGTGTCACAGATCGTGTCTTAGATTGTGTGAAACTTGTACCTAAAAAAATAATGACACATGACCATGTGGGGTGACCGTGTGTGGCACACAGTCATGTGACAGCCTTTGTCCTAGGTTGTGTGCTTCACAAATTACCCTTAAAACAAACCATTTCAAGCACTAATTCTTGCACATCAAACAAATTCAATCCCACATGTTTTCACATACATTAAGACACACTTCAAAATACCAAATCAACCATCCTTGAAGATCTAACCAATATGAAAATGAAGGCACCAAAATGTACATATCAAACTTAATTCAATTCAACACCTCAAGATCATAACTTTAACCTATACCAATCATGCCAAATAACAATTCCAGGAACATGTCATTCTACCATATGATATATTTTACCAATAAAGCGTGCATAAGGGTCCAACCACACATATTTACACCATTATTTACATGCCAACAACTAACAACATTAATCACAACAAACATAGAGCAACTCAAAACAAGCCAAATCTCAAGAATGACCTTATAACCCCATTACATGCTAAAACTCACATATATATCATTTAATCTAAATGTCTATCCAATGTACCCTCATTGGCACCACAATTTAACATCCAAATCAGCTCAAACTCAATGCCATAAATTCATATTTTAAACTTACATCACACATCTACCATTGAACCACTTTATTCACACTTCAATGGATCGAAAGCCATCTAAATCACAAGGCATGCACAAGTGACCAAAACCCATATTTACATATATAGATTTATAAGCCAACATCAAGGCATATAGGCAAATAAACTTAACCCACATCACATTGGAAAATAGCACAAAATAAACTCCAATTAAATGTCATTTATAACTATTATCAAAACTGTAACACCCCAAACTCGGCCAAGACGTTATGGCCGAATCTGGCGATATTACATTGAAGGGTTTTCAAAAACATCGTTTCTTTAGAAAAGCCATGCTTATTATTAAACCTCATTTATGTATCTTAACAAAAATTTAGGGATCTTGTTCTTTCAAAACTTAAGTTATTTTAGTAGAACGTTGATCATATTAGTTTGTCACTATATTTTAAAACCAAGTTTGATGTGGAAGCTTTTATTATAAATTACGAAAACGTGGTGTTTTGAAAACCAATTATCTTTTGGAAAATCGCGTTCTGCTACTAATCAAATGTAAACTAAAATAGGTAAAATCCAAAATTAAAAGTTAAAATTTAAAAAGGTCTTATTACATAACAAAAACCCAAATTAAATTTATCAGAAATAAAACTCAATATAAAAACAGGTGCGGTTGTGTGGCCACCTCCGAATCCCTCGCAGCACCGATCGGCTTAAGACTGGGGATTACCTGTATAGATAAATAGAGGGGTGAGTTTATGAAAACTCAGTGTGTAACCCTATGCAAATAAATAGCAAAATATGCCTTTAAGCAAGTACAGTCTGGGCCTAAGCCCAAGTCAAGGATAGTTCAGTTTAGTTGGGCCTTAGCCCATTACAATATCAGTATCAGTGTGGAACTTAGCCCATAATAGTATCAGTAAGGGCCTTAGCCCATAACAGTATCAGTAACAATTTAAGCATGCAATCAAAAGTCCTGCCCATCCAGCCTCTACACTCCACTCCGTCCAGTCTATCACTCCATGTGGGGATAAAATCACCCACCCATCCCTACACTCTAAAAATTAGCACCGATTGCGGCACTAAACAATATTTGCAGCAGAGATGCCAGTATAGTACACTTCCTCCAATCATATAATCCCATCCCCATGCAACATATCATACATGGATGCAACCTATATATATATCGTGGCATGCTCATATACAGTCATACATAACGTAAGGCATACAGTCAATTAACATCACAAGGGCATAACTGTCATTTTACCATAGGGGCATAACAGTCATTTTATCAGTTTGGGGTCTAGGTATACTTATCGACCCATCAGTAGGTCCACAGTCATCTTGGGCGACTCGTGTAACCTTAACAGTCAAACAGTGTAAATGGGCCCAAGGCCCATAATGTGGCCCATGTGGGCCCACGCTCGTGTGGCCTACTTAGCCCAAAAATGGGCTCAGCCATGTAACTTACACAACTTGGCCCAAAATTCTCCACATGTCTATGTGGTTTACCAGTGTGGGGCTCACGGGCCTGTTAGGCCCACACGGCCCATTTCAGTCCAACATGGTCTAAAATGGCCCAAGACCACGAAATCGCTCACGGTGGCCTCATTAGTCAAACGCTCACATTTTACGCATTCAGTTTGCCACACGAGTGAGTGTGCACTCGTGTAGCGTTAATTTCATACTTTTTCGACTTTTGCCAGCTTATAATTTGGGCAGTGTTTACACTTTTAGACATTTTACCAATACCGTTTATGAGAGTACTGTTACACACCTGGATTCAAAAAGATGCGCTGCCAGTCCTCGATCACTCCAGAACCTATGTTCACCCATAACATTCGATTACTCACATCTCAATTGAATTTAAAACGAACCCAAATCAATATACATAACCACTTAATCGCCAGCCACTTACCTTGATTAACAATCAAATCCTTACACACTTTACTCACTGGAAAAATGATGATCACTAAGACTCAAAATTATTACTTGCAATCCAATCGAACCCCTTATTAACAATTATCTTTAAGCGTGACTTAAGCCCAAAACGGGTATCAACTTATCGAAAGTACCAAACCGTAGATTAGCAATGAACACTAAATAGGTAGAGATCAAAGAAAAAGTCAGCACGGTGAGAGTAGAGGAAGAGAGTGTATTGGACCAAAAGCAAGAAAAAGAGAAAAGGGAAGATGAAAAGAAAAGGAAGGGGATGTTCGGCCTATATAAGTAGGGTGTTGGGAGGAGTAGTCCAAATCGACAGAGAGCTAGAAGAGTGCAGCAGCAAAAAGGGAGAAAAAGGAAACAATTTAAGGGAGGAGAGGGTTTTGGTAGAAGAAAAAGAAAGAAAAAGAAAAAAAGGGGAGAAGAGGTTTTCGACAGAAGGAAAAACCACACAGAACCGAATTGAGGAACCCATCCCTAGCCGAATTCTTGAGTACCTCAGAGTCCAAATTCGGTACACCTCTACCACTCCCCTCATCCCTTGATTTCCTCCTAAAATCCCTCCTCAAATCTCTCCACCTGGTCACACCTTCTCTCAACCACACAATTTGAATTCTCCTCAACCACTTCAGTGTTTTAGTCAAACTCCATCACCTCTTACAGCACAGCAACAAAATAAATTCTCCCTTGCCTTTAGCAAGATTTGAACCTTAGTCCACTGGCATGTGTAACATGCCACTTACCCCCTGGACCAGCAAGCTCCTTATGTCATGCTTTGCCCCTAATAATTTAAAAGCCTACTAACTTAAAGGCAAGGGTTTTATTCCCTAAAAACCAAAATTTTGCACAAGCTCAGGCTTGAACCCAGAACTTCTCAGACACTCCTAAACACACCCAAATCACTTAGCCACTGAAGAAGGCATGTAATTATGCTACAAACATACAAAAATAATTACCTAGATTTTGGGCGTTACAAAAGCAACCAAAACTACCCATATGAAGAATGGATAGTATGATTGTGCTTCTACGCGATTCCAACCGGTTGAACTTTCTGATGATCTACAAGAAAATAAAACCACTAACATAAGTAAATAATGCTTAGTAAGCTCGTATAAATCTTAAAAGTAAACTTACCGAATAGGCTCAATTTATGAAATTCATAGATAATTCCTTTAACATGCTTAAGAGATTATCCATTTCCCATTACAACACCAACCTTACAAGTCAGGGAGTTTAGTAATGAAGCCTCAAACATTCATCCATATCAAGGAACATATAATAGAATCAAATCTATATTCATAACATTCCTCGCATCTCTAATATGTAACATTCATACCTTCAAAGCTCTTATGTCAAAATTTTCCATTCCATATATTATAGTTTCATAACATTTTATATAATTGATTTCATTCGTTTAAGCCTTTATTACCCATTCATATCATGGAAAGAATTTCACTATATAAATCATTCTTTCACATAATTCAAATGTTACCTTTGGATCCAAATACTTACATTACATTTTCCATTCCGTATTATCAATAACATAGTTTATTTATATATGTACCTTTTCATTTTAACTCTTAGTTGCCCGTTGAACCAAAGAGAATAACATCGGATACTCGGGAGCTATAATCACATAAAGTGTGCTTGTATATGTAACTGAAACCTTTTTTGTAATGCTCACACGAGCTGTGAATCAGGATGTTAGCTACACGATATTGCTCATATGATTTGTGGAGAATTCGCAACAAAAGCAGGACCTTAGCCATCGGTAGGACATCCAAGACCAACACCCAAAATCGTATAATCTCTAATGACATGTCATTTGTACCTTAAGTATTGACGAGGTTCAAACAGGACCATTTGACATATCCATAGCCTTAATTTGTATTCCATTATATCCTTTTATAAAGCCCCAATTTTTCTCAATTTTGACTTTTGTAAATTTGTTACAAAAATATCTGTCCGCTTTAGTGGTTATGTGTTCTGGGAGTGTCTCAGAAGCCTTGGGTTCAAGCCTTGACTTGAACAGAATTTTATGTTTCTAAATGAATAAAGCCTTACTTTTGTCTTGTAGGCTTAAGTTTTATTGTTAGAAAGTTTATGTTAGAATTGGCCTGCTGGTTTGGTGGTTAAGAGGAGTGTTGGGATGGAAAAGGTCTTGTGTTCGAGTTGCAACATGAGCATTATTTTTTCTATTAGGGCTGTGCAGGAGTTTGAAGTGTAGTGAAATGCTGAGAATTAGAGTTATAGTGGGATGTGAGGGAGAAAATCATGGGACTTGGGTGGTTATCGTAATGCTCAGTCTCCTCTATTTGAATCTTTCTTTCTTTTTGGCAATTTTGATAAAAATTCCTCTTTTATATGCCGATTTCTTCATTTTCTCCCCACCATTGCTGTCGAATTCTTTTGTTGCCCCACCCCCTTCGCGTTTAATTTCATTTTCTTTTCCATCTCTTCCACTCTACGCGAGCGCGCTGTCGGTAAGTTATGCTTTTGATTAAGTTTATCTGTTTCTTTCAAATGGTTACTAAAGAGGAGTGTTTTCATGTTTAGGAGTGCTATAAGTGGCTATGGTTCCCAAACTATGCCGACTAAGTACGTGTTTTTCAATGTCCACTCAAAGGTAAGGTTTTTTGTTGAGATTTTGGTTTTATCTGTTCATAATAACTCATTTTAAGTGACTGATTTTGGACTCGAGATTATTGATTTTAGGTTCTGGAGTGCTGGGGAATCATTTTTAACTTCAATCGAAATGAGATGTGTACCCGAAAATGTAGAAATCAAGGTTTTAGCAAAAGTCAAAAACATTTCTGTCGACACCACACAGCTGTGTGGTAGGCCGTGTGCAAGGCTGTGAGCCACAACACGGCCGTGTGATTGACGACCAGGCCGTGTGTAGGCGACACGTCCATGTGATAACTAAACGAGGTCATGTGTGAGACACAAACTTGACAAATTAGGCCGTGTGGGCCACATAAGTGTGTGGGCCCACACGAAGGAACCACACAGGCATGTGGGATTCTGGGCCAGGTCGTGTCATCCACACGACCAAGGCCAATCTGGGCCATGTGGGCCTACACGGGCAGGCCACATGGGCGTGTGAGCCCATTTTTCTGAAGAGTTCTATAATGTTGCATGTGTCTCCCTAGTCGACTGTGGACCTACTTTAGGGTCAGTAAGTATTACTTAGACCCCTATAGGAGTGATCTGTCTTCCTGATTTCTGTACCAAGCATGAATTATGATATCTGAATGCATGTACTTTTAATTGCATAATAGCATGACATCCTTTGTATGTTGCACTACATCGAGGTGGGTTGATGATTTTAGAGGAAGTATCTGAAAGGCTCTTACGCCTGTTATCTGGCAGCTCAACTACAAATTTCTGATTATGTGCGATATTCGATACAGCATGGTGTGTAGGGTTGGGTGGGTTGATTTTATCCCCACATGGTGTGTAGGGTTGGACGGAGTTGGTGTGTAGAGGCTGGTGGGTAGGATTCTAATGTTCTGTGATGTTCTATATATTCTGTATCTGAGTGGGTTAAGGTCCACACCGATTTTGTAATGGGCTTAGACCCGAATTATAAATGCATGACTATTTTCTAATATTATTTGGTGTGCGTGTTTTCTGTAGGGATTATACACTGAGTTTGCAAAAAACTCACCCTATTTTGTTTATTTTGTTCAGGTAATCCCCAGTCATAGGCAGATCGGTGGAGCGAGGGACTTAGAGGTGGCCACACGTTCGCATACATCTTCGTACTTGATTACGATTTAAGTATTATTATTTGGGGTATTTTTTTTACTGTAAATGGCCTTTATGGGTTTTTACATTAATTTGGGATTTTTATTTTGATTTATAACTGATAGCAGTAGGATAAGATGAGAGTTTTCAAAAAGAAGAATGTTTTAACAAAAATACCACAAATACACAACTTATGCAAAAGCTTCCGCAAGAAATGACATTTTGAAAATTAATAACATTTTAAAAGTCAATAACTTTTTGATAATGACCCAGTTTTGAAAATGAATGACACGTCTTGGAATCGTCATAAAACAACACAAAGAGGTTAAATAGAAAAGGGGTTTCATCGATATTATACCTTACGAGAAACACTTCAATGTGACATAGCCAGATTCGGCCATAGTGTCTACGCCAGGTTTGGGGTGTTACACTTTTCCAATATACATTTCCTTCATCATTATACCATTTTTGTATACCTCATCCAAGCCAAAACATTTTGTCATTCAAATTAATTAACATCATATTTTGATCCATATTAACAAAATATTATGCAACTATTAATCTAATCTATTTGTAACATAATATTTATTAACATTACATACAAAATAACACATAATAACTTAGTCCTTATATGAACTTACATAGAATAAAATGGTTGCAACAACAAAGTTGATAACTAATTCGAAGCTTTAGCTTTTGCTCGATCTATATAACATGCTAAAATTAGGGGTCTCACATTTTGTACTATTCCATGTGTGGAGCTTCCTTGGCTTGTTATTTGGGTGTGTTTAGGGGATCCTAGGGAGGCTCGGGTTTGAGCCCAAGCCCTGGGAAAATTTTGCTTTTTGGCTCTTTAATGGAGGGGGGCTACTAATAGTAGGACTTAAGTAAAATGGTGTGTGTTTAAGAGACACAAGTGGAGTGTGTGGCAGGGTGGTGATGGCGTCAATAGGGAAGCAAAGTGGGCTGGTGTTAGAATCCTACAAGCAGAATGTGGGGAGTTTTTATTTCGTGCTAAGCAGGTGGAAGAAGTAGAGTTCAACTAGAACTCTACAGGAGAGAGAGAGGACCTTGTCAAACCATTTGAATAAGGGGATGAGAGGAATTTGAGGAGAGAATCGTAGAGTGAATCATGGGATATGGTGGAGTAGAGGAGTTGGCCAAAAATGGGGAAGTGCATGGGGAATTTCTATCAAAAGAAGGAAAGGAAGAGTAAGGGGTCACTTAGTAGCATATTTGGTCTTTGGTAGTAAGGGTCCCGTTTGTTTTCTAAAGTGTCTTTTGTGAGTTTTTGACCCTTTTTGCATTTTTGGTGTTAGCATTTCGGGACACATTGCTTCCATTCTCTTTGTCGAAACCCCAAGTTTGCTATTCTTTCTTTTTCTCATCCTCTTCAAAACATTTTGTTTTCTTTTCTTTACTTAGTATTATCTGAACAGTATTGCCCGAAACTCACCCTCCATCTCCCCGCATTTGTATCTTTCTTCTACACCATAGTCGAAACCCCTACCCCTTTTCTACCAGTCTTCAATTGGCTTACCTATTCCTTCTCTCACTTTTCTCTCTTGTGTTCACCTAGCCGAAACTATCCTTTCTTCTTTATTGTTTTTCTACTCTTTTCACCATCTCTCTTTTCATCTTTTGAATTGGTTCTCTTCTCTTTAGCTAATAGCTGAACATGGATTAGTCTAAAGTTTGGTATTCTTTGGTCGTCGAATCTACCTAGCCTATTCAGTTCATCTATGAGCACAGGGTAAGGTCTTTTCTTTTATTTCTTTTTGTCTCTTCTTTCTCTTCTACCTAGGCCGAACCTATTTCTTTTTGGGTTCTTGTGCGTTGATAATCTTTTCTTTTCTCCTTAGTTAATCGTTATCTTTGAGGGCAGTAGGTGCTTAAACTCCTCTTGTTCAAGGGTCCGCTGTTGTCGAATTCAAGGGTAGGTAATACTAATCTTGTTAAATCTCTCCCTAATGCCGAATGTTGGAAGATGCTAACCCCTTTGTGCACCAATCGGTTTAGGAATTTGGTAGCTCTGGCCAAGAGGAAGCAAAGCCGAATATTGCCATTGTGGAAGGGGGTCTTTTGGTGGTAAGTGGTGTTAGTGGCTATTCGGATTCAACTTAGATATGTTTTATCAGAGTGTATAATAACTAATTAGAATATTTTGGATCGTAGGTACGAAATTTAGGAATTCAATCATCGCTCATAACAGGTGTGTAATCTCACACCCCTGTGAATGATTGCACATGATGTTATGCAGAATCAGCCAAAAGCTGAAAAGTCGAAAAGCCGACATCTGTGGCCGCACGCGCGCAAACGCTCGTAGTGGTAATTCAAGAGACGAATAATGACGGTAAGTCATTGAGAGCGTCACGAGCATTCTCGCGATACTGAGGCTGTAATGGACCTAACTGGGCCGAAACGGGCCAAATGGGCCTAATGGGCTATCCGGCCCACTTGGGCAAAATTGTTGGAAAACTATCAACAGATAGGGCCGTTGCGTAATTTGGAAATTTGAGACCGAAATCATGCGAAATGGGCCACACGAGCGTGTGGGCCCGTTTGGCCCTGAAATGGTTTTTGGGCCCAATAGTTCTGTAGAGACCCAAAATGGGTCCTTTGTCACTCGAGGCGATAGTGGGCCTTCGGAAAGGCTGTTAAATGCAAAATACCCCTAGAGGGTAAGATTACCAAAATACCCCTAGAGGGTAAGATTACCAAAATATCCCTAGAGGATAAAATTATTGAAATACCCTTGGTGGGTAAATTATTGAAATACCCTTGGTGGGTAAAATTACTAAAATATCCTTGGTGGGTAAATTACCGTTATACCCTTAGGGGTTAATTAGTATGATTGTGTGTATTCTGTTTAACTGTTCATGATGGTAATTTATTTCATACATCATTTTGATATGTGCTTTGCATACATGACATTTTGCATAGGTTTGGGATATTGATGATCGGAGAAAGTGTAATCTGGTGGCTCTGCCACATTCTGTCTGGTGGCTATGCCACGAATATTCTGTTATTCTGGTGGCTTTTCCACAAATTTTCTAATTAGTAGCTTGTCTGCAATAATGGTGTGTTTTGGCAAGGTGGGTTAACTTGATCCCCACAGGTGTGTTGAATGGATACGGGTGTGTAGCGGATGGATTATTAGGTCAATGCATATTTTGTTTGCATGATCATGTTTATAGGGCTAAGGCCTAGATTGTTATCGGATAGGGCTTCGGCCTAGTCTGCTCTGTATGGGCTTTGGCCTAGTCTGTTCCCGTATGGGCTCAGGCCCAGTTAATGACCGATTAGGGGATTACACATTAAGTTCTTGTAACTTATCCCTCTACTTTAACCTTGCAGGTGATCCCTAGCGTTGAGGATTTGGAGCTACTAAGGACTCTGTGGTGGCCATATATCGAAGTACTACTTTCGAACTTAAGTAAATTCTATTTTGCTTTATTTTATTTGGGTTTAATGTTGTAATAAGGCCATTGGACTTTAAATTTTCTTTAAAGCTTTCATTTTGGTTATATTCAAACTATAATCGATTAAACTTTGGGTGTTCATAAAACGCCAATAACTATTTTCAAAATATCATATTTTTGAAATTCACCAAACCTGATTTCTATTATAAACAAATTTTTAGAAACAATAATAATAATAGTAATAATTGTTTTTACAAGGAAACCATAAAAACAAATCTGGGTTTCACAAACAACAAAACTCGAAGTTTCAAAAAGAATACGAATAAATTTTTAACGAACACGCGATTTTAAACAACCTTTCTATGTGACATGCTAGATCCGATCATAATGTCTGACGCCAAGTTTAGGGTATTACATTTATGGTATCAGAGCCCGGGTTACAAAATTTAGCTGTGGAATAGGTTCGAAAATATTTTTAAAATTTGTTTGAAATATGATATATATATCGTTATTGGAAGTATGGCACACAGAGTCTTCGATACCAAATCCGTAAGTCCTCTTATTTTATGTCTGAGGGTATGATGAAATGACTATAGATAGAAGACTACTAGAGTTAGCGGTAGTACACTGAAACTGTTAGCTATAGGAGCTAAGACTGTAGAGATTGAGACATTAGAAAATTCGATTTGCGAGAACAACTCTTATTTCTGTCTTTCCGTAAAACACTTGGTAGTAAACATTGGAATTATAGGCTGATTCATAAAACTTTTAATCAGATCAATACGATTCAGCAGTATGAGTACAAGAGGACGTGGACGTAGTACACGGCAATGGTAGAGGCTGAGATGCTAGGGCCGGATCCTCAGCATCAGGGCATATATCAAAAATAGAGGCACCAGTATTGCCAGTAACTGAAACAGGGTCTCATGACCGAGCTGGAGGGGACGATGCTCTGTCCCAAGTAATGTTGCGAGTCTTGGAAGGGGTTGCTGGAGCGAGTATTGGGTCGATAGCTCGTGGGTCTATTTCTAAGCGACTCCGGTCGAACAGGGCTGAATTTTTTAGGGTCATATCTGGTGTAGCCCCGAATGTGGCAGAATATTGGCTTGAGGCTGTGGAACGAATGATGGATAATCTGGATTGCACATCTGAACAGAAACTGAAAGGGGCAGTGTCTCTACTGAGAGATGAGGCATATCAGTGGTGGCTCACTGTGAGGCAAGGCACACAAGCGGATCGTATAACCTAGGACTTCTTTAAGACAGCTTTCTAATGAAAATATGTTGGG
Source organism: Gossypium rotundifolium (assembly GCA_025506655.1). Classification (NCBI taxonomy): domain Eukaryota; kingdom Viridiplantae; phylum Streptophyta; class Magnoliopsida; order Malvales; family Malvaceae; genus Gossypium; species Gossypium rotundifolium. The sequence continues at coordinate 66,743,214 of CP106731.1, read as the reverse complement.
GCAAGCTATGTGGATGCTTGGAGGAAAGAATTCTTGAATTTGGTTCAGGGGAATAAATTGGTGGCAGAATAAGAGGCAGAGTTTTTGCGCTTGAGCCGTTATGCTCGGGGTATAGTTGCGACCGACTATGAGTGCTGTGTGCTGTTCGAAGATGGTTTGTGGGATGAGCTACGGGTTCTGATAGCCCTGCAGAGGGAGAGAGATTTTGCTGCGTTGGTGGAAAAGGCCAAGATTGCTGAGGAGGTAAAACGCTCTGAGCGTCAGAACCGTGATAAGGAAAGGGGTAAGAATAAGGGAGGTTTTGGGTCATCAGGTTCTTTTGGGGTTTCAAAAGAGGCCTAGGTTGAATGGGCCAGCTCGATTTAGGGCGCCAGTTGCTGTGGGTCGATTGCAACCATATGTGCAGAGTGGGACACATCCGGTGGAGTGTTGGAGAAGATCTGGTGGGTGTTTCAGATGTGGGTCCAAGGATCATCAGATTAAGAATTGTCATCGGGAGCCTGTTAGGGCACAGATATTAGGTCAAAGATTTGTGCACCTAGGGAGAGGTGGTCAACAACCACTAAGAGGTTGTGATCTGCCCAAAGGGGGAAATGGGTTTGGACGAGGTCGTGGAGCACCGGGCAAAGGTGCTGGTAATATAGATGCAAGACAGTCGGGACTGGTTTATGCGGCTCGACGACGGAAGGATGGTGACGCACCGGACGTCATAACAGGTACGTTTTTTATATTTGATGTGCCATTTACAGCTTTGATTTATATTGGATCTACCCATTCATATGTTGCCTGCACTGTGTCTGGGCTCTGGGGATACAATTTGAGTTTGTTGATAGGGGAATATTGGTAATTAGTCCCTTAGAGCAATCTATGGGAGTGAACAAGCTATTTAGAAATATGCCTTTAGAAATGCAAGGAATGGTATTCCGGCAGATTTGATAGAACTGCCGTTCGGCGAGTTTGATCTTATACTGGGCATGGACAGGTTGGTGAAACATCATGCAGACTTGGATTACGCTACTAAGCGTATGGTATTAAAGACTCCAGAGGATGAGGAAGTGATGGTGATAGGTGAGAGGAGAAATTATCTGACCAATGTGATCTTCGCGTAAAGGTTGAGAAGTTGGTGTGTAAAGGTTGTGAGGCGTTCATGGCTTATATCAGCACGACTGATGCTGGGAGTTTGTCTATTGAGAAGGTTAGGACAGTAAGTGAATTTTGGGTGTTTTTCCTGAAGAACTTGTGGGGTTGCCTCCGAATCGTGAGGTTGAGCTTGGCATTGAGCTACTTACGGGAATGGCTCCGATGTCCATCGCCCTTTATAGGATGGCACCGAAGGAGCTAGTAGAACTAAAAGCTCAGATCCAAGAGTTGTTGGGCCGAGGATTTATCAGACCAAGTGTATCTCCATGGGGAGCGTCGGTATTGTTCGTGAAGAAGGATGGGTCAATGCGTATGTGCATTGACTATCGTTAATTGAATAAGTTAACAGTTAAGAATAAACACCCGCTATCAAGGATTGACGACCTCTTCGATCAGCTACGGGGAGCTTCGATTTTCTCAAAAATAGATTTAAGATCGGGGTACCGTTAGCTAAGGGTCAAGGAGGTAGATATTCACAAGACTGCATTTCAAACTCATTATGGGCATTACGAGTCTTTGGTTATGCCATTCAGATTAACGAATGCACCTGCTGCTTTTATGGATATGATGAACTGGGTTTTCCAACCCTATCTGGACCGGTTCGTGGTGGTATTCATAGATGACATTTTGGTGTACTCGAGAACTGAGGAGGAGCATGACTCACATCTCTGGGTTATTCTGCAGATATTAAGAGAGAAGCAACTATACGCCAAATTCAATAAGTGTAAGTTTTGGCTGAAGGAAGTAACGTTTTTGGGGCATGTTGTGTCTGCCGAGGGAATTAGGGTTGATCCTCAGAATGTTGAAGCTATACTAAATTGGAAGCCATCGAAGTCAGTATCAGAAATTCAAAGTTTTCTGGGTTTGGCTTGGTACTACAGGCATGTTCATTGAGGAGTTCTCTTTGATTGCTGCACCCCGAACTAAGTTGTTGCGCAAGGGGGTACCATTTGTTTGGTCTGATAAGCAGCAAGAAAGTTTTGAGAAATTGAAGAGGATTCTAATTGAAGCACCAATATTGATTCAACCTGAGGCTGGGAAAGAGTTCGTTGTCTATTGTGATGTGTCACACATAGGGTTGGGTTATGTCCTGATGCAAGAAGGGAAGATGGTAGCGTATGCATCTTGTCAACTAAGGCCGCATGAGGCAAACTATCCCACTCATGATTTGGAGCTAGTTGCTATGGTACTCGCATTGAAGATATGGAGACATTACTTGTATGGAGAAAAGTCGATTATCTACACTGACCATAAGAGTTTCAAGTATCTCCTTACCCAAAAGGAGCTGAATTTAAGGTAACGAAGATGGATAGAGTTGCTGAAAGACTATGACTGCTCGATTGAGTATCATCCGGGTAAAGTCAATATGGTAGCAGATGCACTAAGTCATAAGGCGGTATCTGATTTGAGAGCAATGTTTGCTCATCTCAGCCTTTATGAGGATGGTAGTTTATTAGCAGAACTTTAGGTAAAACTGACGTGGGTTAGTCAGATTAAGGAGAAGCAGTTATTGGATGAGTCATTGGGTTCTTATTTTCAGCAGATGAAAAGTGGAGAGACAGTGGATTTTAGGCTGAATAGCCAAGGGGTGTTATGTTTCCGTGGAAGAGTTTATATGCCGAAAGACTCTGAGTTAAATAGATGATTTTGCGGAGGCGCATAATAGCCCATACGCTATGCATCCCGGTGGAAATAAGATGTACTGAGACCTACGTGAATAGTACTGGTGGCCAAGATTGAAACGTGAGGTTATCAACTTCGTGAGCAGGTGTTTGACATGTCAGCAAGTGAAAGCAGAACACCAGCTGCCTTCGGGACTTCTACAATCGGTGAAGATTCCACTTTAGAAGTGTGAGAGGATAACTATGGATTTTGTTAGTGGGCTACCCCTAATGCATACTAAGAAAGATTCAGTGCGGGTAATTATGGATCGGTTAACTAAGTCTACTCATTTCATATCGGTTCGCACTGAATACTCACTTCAGAAGTTGGCCAAGTTGTATGTGGCAGAAATTGTGAGGCTACATGGGGTACTAGTGTCTATTATATCAGATAGGGACCCTAGGTTTACATTTTAGTTCTGAAAAGTTTTACATGAAGCTATGGGCACAAGGCTAGATTTCAGCACAGCGTTTCATCCACAGACTGATGGTCAGTCGGAAAGGGTAATTCAGGTGTTGGAAGACATGTTAAGGGGCTGTGTGATTGATTTTAGGGGTAGTTGGGAAGATTATTTACCGTTAGCAGAATTTTCGTATAACAATAGCTACCAATCCAGCATTCACATGGCACCCTATGGGGCATTATATGGTCGTAGGTGTCGTACCCCCACTTGTTGGATAGAATTGGGTGAGCGATAATTATTGGGTTCAGAGCTGATTTCAAAAACTGAGGAGAAAGTGAAGTTGGTTCGGGGTCAGTTAAAAGAAGCTTTCGATAGGTAGAAATCATATGCTGATCTTAAATTTAAATAAATCGAGTATTCAGTGGGAGATTATGTCTTCTTGAAGGTCTCACCTTGGAAGAAGATTTTGAGATTTGGATGAAAGGGCAAGTTAAGCCCTAGGTTCATCGGGCCTTATCGGGTGTTGAAATGTGTTGGACCGGTCGCATATCAGCTTGAGCTTCCCCCTGAGTTAAACCAAATACATAATGTATTTCACGTTTCTATGTTGAGGTGCTACTACTCAGATCCTTCTCATATAGTACCGGTGGAAGAAATTAAGGTTAAACCTGATCTGACATTTGAAGAAGAACCAGTGCAGATTTTGGATCGGGATGTTGTTGAGGAGGAAACCTATTCCGTTGGTCAAAGTGTTGTGGCATAATCACGGTTCAAAAGAAGCCACGTAGGAGCTGGAGGAGACAATTCACAGCAATACCCTCACCTTTTTTAATCAGGTAAATTTCGAGGCCAAAATTTCTTTAAGGGGGTAGAACTGTAACATCCTAAAATTAGAGGTCTGGCATTTTGCACTATTCTCTGTGTGGAGCTTGGTTGGCTTGTTATTTGGGTGTGTTTGGGGGTCCTAGAAAGGCTCGGGTTTGAGCTCAAGCCTTGGGAAAAGTTTTCTTTTTGGCTCTTTAGTGGAAGGGGGCTACTGATAGTAGGACTTAAGTAAAATGGTGTGTGTTTGGGAGACACAAGTGGAGTGTGTGGCAGGGTGGTGATGGCGTCAATAGGGAAGCAAAGTGGGCTAGTGTTCGAATCCCACAAGAAGCATGTGGGGAGTTTTTATTTTGTGCTAAGTAGGTGGAAGAAGTAGAGTTCAGCTAGAACTCTGTAGGAGAGAGAGAGAGGACCTTGTCAAACCGTTTGAATGAGGGGATGAAAGGAATTTGAGGAGAGAATCATGGAGTGAATCATGGTATATGGTGGAGTGGAGGAGTTGGCCGAAAATGGGGAAGTGCATGGGGGGAATTTTGGTCAAAAGAAGGAAAGGAAGAGTAAGGGGTCACTTAGTAGCATATTCGGTCTTGGGTAGTAAGGGTGCCGTTTGTTTTCTAAAGTGTCTTTTGTGAGTTTTTAACCCTTTTTGCATTTTCGGTGTTAGCACTTCGGGACACATTGCTTCCATTCTCTTTGCTGAAACCCCAAGTTTGCTATTATTTCTTTTTCTCATCCTCTTCAAAACATTTTGTTTTCCTTTCTTTACTTAGTATTGTCTGAACAGTATTGCCGAAACTCACCCTCCATCTCCCCCCATTTGCTTTCTTCTACATCATAGCCGAAACCCCTACCCCTCTTCTACCAGTCCTCAATTGGCTTACCTATTCCTTCTCTCGCTTTTCTCTCTGTGTTCACCTAGACAAAACTCTCCTTTCTTCTTTATTGTTTTTCTACTCTTTTCACCATCAACTGAATTCTCTCTTTTCATCTTTTGAATTGTTCTCTTCTCTTTTGCTAATAGCCGAACGTGGATTAGTCTGAAGTTTGGTATTCTTTGTTCATCGAATCTACCTAGCCTATTCGGTTCGTCTGTGAGCATAGGGTAAGGTCTTTTCTTTTATTTCTTTTAGTCTCTTCTTTCTCTTCTACCTACGCCGAACCTATTTCTTTTTGGGTTCTTGTGCGTTCATAATCTTTTCTTTTCTCCTTAGTTAATAATTATCTCTAAAGGTAGTAGGTGCTTAAACTCATCTTGTTCAAGGGTCTGCTGTTGCCAAATTCAAGGGTAGGTAATTGAAACACCCCAGACCCGGCCCAAACACCCCGACCGGATCTAGTATGTCACATACAAAGATTTTTACGAAACTTCGCGATCGTCTGAAAATTTTAGATATCTCTTTTGAAAACTTCAAGTTCGATAGTTAATCTGAAACTTCAAGTTCATTTTATAAAAAAATTTATACTTAACCCAAATCATGCGTTTAGGTGACGTTTGAAAACACTTGGTGTTACATTAAGTTAACTTGAGATTGTTGTCTAGTGTCGTTTATAAAATCATTGATTACGGTGTGAGAAAACTTTCATTTGCTTTTTATAAAGAAAATGTCTTATCAATTAATTTATATTTAAAGTGTCTAAAGTTTAAACCAAAAATATACCAAAATAGTAGTGGCCTTATTACATAACAAAATCCCCAAAAAAATTAAAGTAAATCCAAAGAAAAGTAAAGTTTAATTAAGTAATAACCGTGTATGGCCACCTCGTAGTCCACTCTGGCCCATGTCCATCGAACTAGGAATTACATGTAAAAATTTAAGCAGAATAGGTGAATCAAGATGACTCAGTGTGCAATTAACCCACTCGATCCATATCTGGGCCTAAGCCTCATAAATCAATCGGCCGAAGCCCAAACACCATGGCATAACAGATAGTCAAGGTAATAAACCCAGCCCATCCTAATGTTCCATCCTCTACACTCCGCTCTATAGGTCCAACCTCAGCACTCCTGTGGGGATTTCTACAATCAACCCTCCATCTGCTACACTCCTCTTTGGCAATCATGCTGCTCAAAGTCGATATGATGTGGCCTAGCCACCGAATCAATGTGACCAAGTCACCGGTATATAGATATGGCACCAAGCCATCAGAATAGTGTGACAGAGTCACCGATATACACTTCCCCTTTACATCATCATCATTTCCCCGGTCCCATGTGCATGCAAACATAGTGAAATGAACACATCATATAACAACATACATAGAATGTTTAAAGCCCATGCATGTTCATACTAAAGATAATATTTATAAGGCATAATTGGGGAATAACTAACTTGGTATTTTGACTCTACCCTCCAAGGGTAACTCGATAGCCATTACCAAATTTTTAGCTTTTGAACAACACATATACTTTTGATAATAAACAAAAGAAAGGTGTAGGAATTACACACCTGTAAACGTGAAGGAATAAGTACTCCTGATCGACGTCCCCCTCATTATTACGAACCACCACAATCTGTCTATATAGATTCGAAGCCGGCCCACAACCTGGTGGAAAATCTCGAATGGCTGACACTACATGCCGTTTGAACTTAGGGGCAGGAACTACAAGTCCATCCCCTCTACTTGACTAGCATTCACATCCATGAAAGGATCTTGATCAGGAAATTTGGTTAAAGCAATGAAGAAGAAATAGAGAATAGATACCGAATCAAAAGAAGCTTCTCACCTTGATCAACGAAAATGGAATGCCTGAAAGTTTGGCTTAAAAATCTAATGGGTCCCTAGATAATAGCAAGTTAGAACCGATTCTCAAAATAGAACAAGGAAGTGGCCTTTCGGCTAAACGAACGGGAAAGAACCCCTTACCACCCATTCGGCCAACATCCACTTACCACACAAGTTTTGAAACCAAAGCTAAGAGATTGATGAGCGGCGACAAAGTTGACTTGATACGGCCCTTACCCTAAAAGAAAATAAGAAGGAGTTTAGAATAACCATGGATGGTTAAAATCTGACTTAGTCAAGAGAAGAAGAGTAACGAACAAAGAAATAGAGGCATTACCTTTGCTAAAAGAAAAGTCAACTAGAGGGAAACGATTCAGCCCCAAAGGTACCACTCTTAGTCCCTAAGTGTCACTCACCACTCTTCCACACCCCTTTTTGTGACGTCAACTACACACAAATATACATAAGACCTACCTACAAGCTCTCCCCCTAAAGAGCCCTAAAGAAAAAATTTAACCAAGAATCCGACTGGAACCCGAGCCTTCCTAAGACCCCTAAACACATCCAAATAGTAAGCAGAGCAAGCCAAACACATAGAAACATGAAATGCATAATCCCCTAACTTGGGATGTTACAGTAATACTAATCTTGTTAAATCTCTCCCTAATGCCGAATGTTGGAAGATGCTAACCCCTTTGTGCACCAATCAGTTTAGGAATTTGGTTGCTCGGCCAAGAGGAAGCAAAGCCGAATATTGCCACTGTGGAAGGGGGTCTTTTGTGGTAAGTGGTGTTAGTGGCTATTCGGATTCAACTTAGATATGTTTTATCAAAGTGTATAATAACCGATTGTAATATTTTGGATCATAGGTATGAAATTTGGGAATTCAATCAACGCCGTAACAGGTGAGTAATCTCAAACCCCTCGGAATGATTGCATGTGATGTTATGCGAATCGGCCAAAAGTCAAAAAGTCGAAAAGTCGACATCTATGACCACACGAGCGTGCAAACGCTCGTAGTGGTAATTCGAGAGACGAATAATGAAGGTAAGTTGTTGAGAGTGTCACGAGCACTCTCGCGATACTGAGGCTATAACGGGCTTAATCGGGCCGAAACGGGCCAAATAAGCCCAATGGGCTATTTGACCCACTTAGGCAAAATTGTTGGAAAACTATCAATGGAGAGGGTTGTTGCGTAATCTGGAAATCTAAAACCAAAATCAAGCGAAATGGGCCACACGAGCGTGTGGGCCCGTTTGGACCTAAAATGGTTTTTGGGCCCAATAGTTCCATAGAGACCCAAAATGGGTCCTGTGTCGCTCGAAGCAACAGTGGGCCTTCGGAAAGGCCATTAAATGAAAAATACCCCTAGAGGGTAAGATTACCAAAATACCCCTAGAGTGTAAGATTACCAAAATACCCCTAGAGGGTAAAATTATTGAAATACCCTTGATGGGTAAATTACTGAAATACCCTTGGTGGGTAAATTACTGAAATACCCTTGGTGGGTAAAATTACTAAAATACCCTTGGTGGGTAAATTATCGTTATACCCTTAGGGGTTAATTAGTACGATTGTGTGTATTCTGTTTAACTGTTCATGATGGTAATTTGTTTCATACATCATTTTGATATGTGCTGTAACACCCCAAACCCGGCCCAAACACTATGGCCAAATTTGGTATGTTACAGATGAAAATATTTTGAAATCCCTTGTTTAGCCGATATTATTTAGAGTAAAAGATGTTGTCTTATTTTAAGACAGTTGAGGTGTATAAAGAAAACAATACTTAGTTCATTCAAAAACTTAAGTCAAGTTGTTACCAATTTTGTGATTGTATCTTGGTACGAAAGAAAACATTTTCGTTTGAATTTAGGAAAATTTGTGTAATCATTTTAAGGTTATTAAATAGTTTAAATAATTCATCCAACAGATAAAATAATAAAAATAATCTTAGGAGGCCTTATTACAACTTAAATAAATAAAACCCAAATAGAATAAAAACTAAAATAAAATAATTTAATTTCCACTACATGGCCACCTCGAGTCCATCCGGCTCCTCATCCGCTATCTACGTGTCACCTGAAAAATATTAAAGGAAAAGGTAAGTCACCAAGACTCAGTGTGTAACCCTTTTCCCGGTTTAATGCAACAACATACACAATTTATAACAATTAAACATGCACTAAATATAGCACCCAACCTAGCCATCCAAACACCTTTCTCTACGCCATGTGGTACCAAACCACTGGTGGGGCCAACCCACGTGTGATACCAAATCACTGGCGTCAATCCCATAATATAATCCGTGGGGCCAACCCACTGTGGTGCTAAGCCACTGGGACAAGACGCTATGAGGTGCCAAACCTCTGGAGGTACCAAACCTCTGGTGACCGTGGTCACAATGTGGTACCAAACCACTGGTGCCCGTCGACACGAATATCATTTCCCCCTCCACTCATTTAATCCCACATCAATCAATAATATAGAATTAACAATTATCATGCCAATAGATTTATCATGAGCCATATATTATAAGCCATATATTCCAAATATGCCATGCTTCCCAAAAGCATCAAAATAAAGCTCATAACAACAAAGACTTACCCGAATCCTTGATTATACCATAATGGTATTACATCCGAATCTACACAAACCGGTTAAGCATACATATAACACTTAGCATATTAAAAAGTTATAAGGTGTGTATGTACACACCTGTCACCAACGATCTTTCTAAATCCTTGAAGAAACAATAGGCCACACAAGATTTCCTGGTCCTATTTTCGGCCAAACATGTAGTTAGTACAATTGACCATTCGACCAAACCAACATATATCTGAAGGGTTTATATTTGAACCCGAAACCTTACCTAAATGCCTTCAAGTATAACTATAGCACACGATTTGCGACTTTGCTTCGCTTCCCTATAATCGACTGTCATTAGTATCACAAAATAGTCTTTCAAATACCAAATAAATGGTTTACTACATCCTTACCACCACTTACCAATATTGATTACTAATGACTGGAGGCTTGACTGAATACTTCCGACCCCGGAGTACCTAGATAAAATCAGTTTTCAACACTGATTAGTCATCAATATAATTCGGCTCTTTTTGTTCATCCCAAATCGACAGAACATAAGAGAGAAGAACAATAGGCATTCGGCCAAAACACTTACCTTTTCAAATCGTTTGCCAAAGAAGATTCGAAGAGATCTATCCCACTTAATATTCGGCCAAGGTGCTATAGAATAGGAGAGGGAATTTTCGGCACACCAAGGGAGTGAATTTGACTAAAGAGATGCTAGAATTTTGCAAAATTTTGGGCAGTTTGTCTAAGAAATTTCGGCAGCAAGGTGGTGGATATTCGGCCAATGGTGGAAGAAAGAAAAAGGAGAATAAGTAGGAGAAATCAAAGGTGGTTTTTGGCCAAAATAAAAGAAAAGAAAGCTAGAAAATTTTGAAGAATTCCCTAGGAAATTTTGGCGTGACAGAGAGGAAAAGAAGAGTAAGCAGTTGTTGGAATTTTTTGCTCTACTTGTCAGTACAAAATTAGTTTTGAACAACCCCCAAATAGTCCTAATCTTGCCCAATTCTTCCCTCTATCTTTGATAATTAAACTATTAATTATCACTTAAGATAATAGCACTTTATCTTCTATCCTTTCTTAAACAAATTGAAATAAAATAAAACACCAACTTACCTCTTCCAAATAGACTTTGGGAGTCCAAAGTGCACCAAATTCCTTCACCCACGTTAGCGGCAAAATAAAAGGAAAACGATTTCTTGCCCTAAGGTTCAAACACGAACCTCCAAATTTCCTCCAACGCCTTATGCCACTTCTCCCTTTAGACTTTCATGTCAAATACCCTTCTCATTTATTTATAATACCTTCCTCTTGGCCCTTTCCTTATAGCACAAAAAGCCCAAAATAGAAACGTTCCCTTCGTTCCTCAAACCCGAGACTTCTCTCTCTTAAGTGGCACCCCAAGCCACTCCTACTACCTGGACTTTCATGCTACGAACCTTCCCCAATTAATTTTAAGGCCTTCCTTCCTCAGCCCATTACCACCAAATGCAAAAAAATGCTTCCTCTGCCACTCGAACTTGGGACCTGCACTTCACCCCCAACACTCAAGTGGCGCATGGAACCACTTAGCCAAGGATTTCATTGTGTCAAGTTCCTTTTAAAAATTTTCTTAACCCCTAACTCACCTAGCTTCCCTCCTTTAACACTTAAAAATAAATTTTTAGCCCTAAGATAGGCCTAGCTCAGGTTTATTCTTGGACCCTCAAACATGCCAAATAAAATCATATTATTTATTTCTTCAAGTACACATGGGAAATTAATTAAATTACAAATAACCCCTAATTCAGGGTGTTACAGTTCTACCCACTTAAAAAAATTTCTACTCGAAATTGCAGATCGATCAAGAGATGGGGTAATCTTTGCATCACCTCCTCGGGTTCCCATGTGGCCTCCTCCGTACCATGATTCCACCATAACACCTTTACCAAAGGCACTGACTTCCTACGTAGAACTTTGACATCACGATCCAAGATTTGCACCGGCTCCTCCTCGAAAGACATGTCCAGATTTACTACAATTTCCTCAAATGGCACAACGTGTGATGGATCCGACCGATATCGTCTAAGCATCGACACATGGAAGACATCATGAATTTGCCTTAACTCTGCTGGCAACTCGAGCTGATAAGCTACCGGTCCCACTCGCTTCAACACTGTATATGGCCCGATGAACCTTGGGCTTAGCTTCCCTTTACGCCCAAATCTCAATACCTTTTTCCAAGGTGACACCTTCAGAAAATCTTTATCTCCCATCAGATATTCCATCTCTTTTCACTTAAGGTCGACATAAGACTTACGCCTCTCGGCGCTTCCTTGAGACGAGCACTGAATCACTTTAACTTTATCTTCTTTACATCGCCATTTTGGACCCAAGACTTGTCGTTCACCCAACTCCATCCAACACGTAGGAGTACGACATTTTCGTTCATACGATTACTTCATATGGAGCCATCTCAATACTCGCTGATAACTATTGTTATAAGCGAATTACGCTAATGGTAGATGCTCTTCCCAACTACCATCAAATCCGAACACACCCTCTTAGCATGTCCTCTAAAATCAGATGACCCTTTCCGATCGCCCACGATTTGTGGATGAAAAGTCATCTTTGAAATCCAATCGTGTACCCAAAGCTTGATGCAACGCTTTCGAACCTTGACGTAAATCGGGATCCCTATCCGAGATGATTGATACTGCACACCATGCAACCTTACTATTTCGAGACATACGACAGCTAGCTTCAAGTGAGTAATCCACCCTTCTCGGTATGAAGTGAGTGATTTAGTCGACGGTCTACAATTACCCAAAGCTGCGTCCTTCTTCTTTGGGCGTAAAGGGTAGCCCATCGACAAAATCCATCGTGATCCTCTCTCATTTCCATCGAGGAATCTTTATTGGTTGAAGCAAACCCGACGGCAATCGATGTTCACCTTAACTCACGACACGTCGACACTTCTCCACAAATTCAATCACCTCGCTTCAACCTGTGCCACCAAAATTGTCTCTGCAAATCCCCGTACATCTTGCTACCTCCAGGATGCATAGCATATGGGCTGCTATGTGCATCCCGAAGAATTTTCTGCCTCAATTCCACATCCTTCGGCATACAAGCTCGCCCTTGAAAACATAGCACTCCATCACCAGATAAACTGTACCCTTCCAAACCACCATCCTGAACCTGCAACCTCCGAGCATTCAAACTTTCGTCTACTAACTATTTTTCCTTATTCTCCTCGATCCAAGTCGGCTTAACTTGTAGTTCTGCTAAAAGACTTCCATCGTCGTATAGACTCAAATGAGCAAACATCGCTCTTAAGTCCGCCATGACCTTTCGACTTAACGCGTCAGCCACTACATTAGCTTTGCCCGGATGGTACTCAATTAAACAGTCGTAGTCCTTTAATAGTTCAATCCACCGTCGCTGCCTCAAGTTCAAGTCCTTCTGAGTCAAGAGATACCTTAAACTTTTGTGATCCGTGTAGACTATCGACTTCTCCCCATACAAGTAATGCCTCCATATTTTCAAGGCAAAGACTACTGCTGGCAACTCCAAGTCGTGAGTTGGGTAGTTAACCTCATACGGTCTTAGCTGACGAGACGCATAGGCTACTACCTTCCCTTCCTGCATCAATACACATCCCAACCCCGTATGGGACGCATCACAATAAATCAGAAACAACTTCCCGCCTCAGTACATGCGTAACCGAGCCTCTGCGAATCTTCCTTAGCTTGTCAAAACTTTCTTGCTGCTTGTCCGACCATACAAACGGAACTCCTTTTCTTAATAACTTAGTTAGTGGGGCTGCGATTAAAGAGAACCCTTCCACAAACCTTCGATAGTACCCTGCCAGACCCAGAAAACTTCGAATTTCTGCCACTGACTTAGGCGGTTTCCACTCCAACACCGCTTCAACCTTGCGAGGGTCCACTCTAATCCCTTCCGCTGACACCACGTGACCTAAGAAAGCCACCTCCCTAAGCCAAAATTCACATTTACTGAATTTGGCATATAACTGCTTCTCCCTCAGTACTTGTAGAACTATACGCAAATGCATGTCATGCTCCTCCTCCGTCTTAGAATAAACCAATATGTCGTCTATGAATACCACGACAAATTGATCCAAGTACTGCTGAAACACCCTATTCATTAAGTCCATGAATGCTGCCGGTGCGTTGGTCAACCCAAATGGCATCACTAGGAACTCGTAATGCCCATATCGAGTTTGAAAAATCGTTTTGTGAACATCAACCTCCTTCACCTTAAGTTGATGGTAACCCGACCTAAGGTCTATCTTTGAGAAAATCGACGCACCCTTTAGTTGGTCAAACAAATCATCGATCCGGGGCAACGGATACTTGTTTTTGATCGTTAACTTGTTCAACTGACGGTAGTCGATACACATCTGCATTGACCCATCTTTCTTCTTGACGAACAGCACAGGTGCTCCCCACAGAGATATGCTTGGTCGGATAAACCCTCGGTCCAAAAGTTCTTGAATTTGAGCCTTCAGCTCCACCAATTCTTTTGGTGCCATTCGGTAGGGTGCTATAGACACAGGTGCCATTCCGGGCAATAAGTCTATGCCAAACTCAATTTCCCGATCTGGAGTAGACCCGAAAGTTCTTCTGGAAACACATCAGCAAATTCCCCTACCGTTCGGACCTTCTCAACTACTGACTCCTTAGCCTCCAAGATACATATTCGAACAAAGAATGCCTCACACCCTTTTCTGACCATTTTCTTTGCCTTCAACGCAGACACCACATTGGATAGGTAATCTCTTCTATTACCTATCATGACTACTTCATCACCCTCAGCCATATTTAGAACCATGCGCTTAGCAGTGCAATCTAGCTTCGCCTGATGCTTAACCAACCAGTCCATGCTAAGAATTAGGTCGAAGTCCCCAAACGGCAGTTCCATCAGGTCAGCCACAAACACTACCCCTTGGAGTTCTAGGGGTACATCTCTATATAGTTTGTTTACCACTACAGAGTTACCTAGAGGGCTAATTACTGTCATCTCCCTAGCAGTAGTCTCAAAGTCTATGTTCATAGTCTCTACCACACTACTAGCAACATATGAATACGTTGAACCCACATCAATTAATGCAACATATGGAAATCTAAAAAATTAAGAATGTACCGATTATGACGTCCGGTGCGTCACCCTCCTCTCGACGCCTCGCTGCATAGACTAAATCGGGTTACCTCGCTTCTGTGTTGTCTACCCCTCTTCTCAGATTTTCGTGACCTCAATTGGAACTATTGCCTCCTCTACCATTACCACGACCCCTCTGTGGTGGTTCTACATTTCTAGCCTAAGCACGGTTCTGACCCTCTGGCTGATTCTTAGCCAACTTCCGAGGACAATCCCTTACACGGTGATCCAAAGATCCACATTCAAAGCATCCCCTTTCACCGGTCTAACAACCTCCCCAATGTGATTTTCCACAACGATTACACTGAGCTGGCCTCTGGTTAGTAGTCACGGCCTTTCTCCCTGATTCGACCCACTCTGCCTAGCCCTTTTCTGTGCATTACCACCCGATCCAAACGGTCCAAAGCCTCTTTTCTGCTTGTTCCTATCATAATTCTGTCTCACGGATGCCTTCACTCCTTCGGCTACTTTAGCCGTTTCTACCAGAACAGCAAACTCACGCTCCTGCTGTGGAGCAATCAACAGCCTCAACTCATCCCTAAGTTCGTCTTCAAAGCAGACACACCGCTCATGCTCTGTCGACGCAATTCCTCGAGCATAGCGGCTCAGCGTCAAGAATTCTGCCTCATACTCCGACACTGTCTTATTTCCTTGTACCAACCCCAGAAAGGCTTTCCTCTGAGCATCAATGTAGCCGGTGCCCACATACTTCTTCCCGATAAGCGCTTTGAAATACTCCCAAGTAAGGTCATCTCAGTAGCACCATCTCGCACTGTGAGCCACCACGATATGACTCATCCTTTAGAAGCGACACCGCTCCTTTCAGCTTCTCCTCATCCGTCAGATCAAGATCATCCATGATCCTTTCAGTCGATTCTAACCAGTATTCCGCCGCGTTGGGTGCCACTCCCGATACACCCCGGAATACCTCTGCCCCATTGGATCGAAGTCACTCGGGTACAGACTTCCGAGCTCCCATACCTTCACTCGCCCCAGCCACCATCTCAAGGACTCGCAACACAGCTTGCGTCACTGCCTCACCTCCCGTCTGATCCTGCTCCTCAGCTCTAAAAATTGGGGGTGGTGGTGGCGGTGGTACCCCATTCTCTGATTCCTGACCCGACCTTACGGGTTTTGACACGGTTATCCTGCCCCTACCGCATCCACGATGGCCTCATCCTCTAGAGCTCATTCTAACTATTGCGCTTTAACCTGATTAAGAAATTTTTATGGATTAGTATTTCACTTGGTTACCTGCGAAGAAATTTTATGACGGAAGTTTTAAGAGTGATTCTTTCGTAATCAATCAAGCACACAGTCTTTCATTCATTCAAAGAGACGTTGTAGTTTCGTTGTGATTGTTTTTCCACTACCTAGGGGCATTTTCGTAATTTATCCTACAGGGGTATTTTTGTAATTTTTCAAAAACATAGGTTCTTGGATGATTTTGTCAAAAGTTATTTTAAACTCTTAATTTCCCAGGTATTTCGAAAAATTTTGAAATTCGGGGGTGTTTTGGTGATTTTGAAACTCAGGGGCATTTTGGTAATTTTCACAAATCAGGGTAAATTTGTAAAATTGATAAATCAGGGATGTTTCAATAAGTTGTAAGACTTTGGGAGTTATTTTTAAGATTTTATCTTCCATTTTGATGGGTTTGTAAAAATTTTGAAAACCAAGGTCATTTTGGTAATTTTGTTGGTTAGGGGTAATTTTGTAATTTTACAAAATCATGACGTTTCGAATTTTTAAGATTTTTGGGGCACTTTTCATGTGATGAAATTTTTGATTTTAAACCGTAGGTATTTTGGAATATCATAGATCAAAGGCATTTTTGTAATTTTCCCCTAAGGGTATTTTATTAATTTTACATAATCAGGGCATTTTCACAAAAATGATTTCCAACAATTTGGGTTCTAAGTGATTTCACAAAATAAGGATATCTTGAAAATTTCTATTTGAATTTTTTTCATACGGAGGGTATTTTGGTAATTTACAAACCAGGGGTATTTTGGTCATTTTTTAAACTGAGGGGTATTTTGGTCTTCTTTTTTTTTTAAGCTAAGATTTTATTTCCAAAATCAAAACGGCTAGTCCCTTTTCGGGTTTTAGTTATCGAGTTTAGCCTGTAAGTGTGTCGTCTCAGCGAGGATGAATCGTTACTATGCACCAGGTAGGATTCAAGTGAGTAGGAGGTGAGTCACGAGGACTGCTTAAATGCCGTGCCCCACCGAATCCGATCCTAGACATGCGATATACGATTACCACATCCTTTGCTCAGTGACAACTCACAGGTTTTGTTTAGGGAATTATTAAGTCTTATGCGTAGTTTGTTGGGGTATGCTAACCCTAAGGTTCATCAGCTTCTACCCTAGTAGTCTACGTTCCCCAATTTACCCTTCTACCTCACATCAAAAGAATTCACAAAAATTGATAGAGGTACTTACCTGGGCGGATAGGTGCTCGGAGACTCGGTGCCATGCTGTTCAAGCCAAAATAGTTTCTCAAAACATCATAATAAGGCCTACTATCCAAACCAAACATTTTGGGCCTTGGGCCCCCCACAGTTGAGTTTTGAACCGGGTTCTGATACCAATTTTGTAACACCCCAAACTCGGCCTAAACACTATGGCCAAATTCGGTATGTTACAGATGAAAATATTTTGAAATCCCTTGTTTAGCCGATATTATTTAGAGTAAAAGATGTTGTCTTATTTTAAAACAGTTGAGGTGTATAAAGAAAACAATACTTAGTTCATTCAAAAACTTAAGTCAAGTTGTTACCAATTTTGTGATTGTACCCGGTGGTACGAAAGAAAACATTTTCGTTTGAATTTAGGAAAATTTGTGTAATCATTTTAAGGTTATTAAACAGTTTAAATAATTCATCCAACAGATAAAATAATAAAAATAATCTTAGGAGGCCTTATTACAACTTAAATAACTAAAACCCAAATAGAATAAAAACTAAAATAAAATAATTTAATTTCCACTGCATGGCCACCTCGAGTCCATTCGGCTCCTCATCCGCTATCTACGTGTAAAGGAAAAGGTGAGTCACCAAGACTCAGTGTGTAACCCTTTTCCCGGTTTAATGCAACAACATACACAATTTATGACAATTAAACATGCACTAAATATAGCACCCAACCTAGCCATCCAAACACCTTTCTCTACCCCGTGTGGTACCAAACCACTGGTGGTGCCAAACCACTGGTGACTTAAAGTCACGATAGTCATCATTAAATGTGGTGCCAAACCACTGGTGGGGCCAACCCACGTGTGATACCAAATCACTGGCGTCAATCCAATAATATAATCCGTGGGGCCAACCCACTGTGGTGCTAAGCCACTAGGACAAGACGCTATGAGGTGCCAAACCTCTGGTGACCGTGGTCACAATGTGGTACCAAACCACTGGTGTCCGTCGACACGAATATCATTTCCCCCTCCACTCATTTAATCCCACATCAATCAATAATATAGAATTAACAATTATCATGCCAATAGATTTATCATGAGCCATATATTATAAGCCATATATACCAAATATGCCATGCTTCCCAAAAGCATCAAAATAAAGTTCATAACAACAAAGACTTACCCGAATCCTTGATTATACCATAATGGTATTACATCCGAATCTACACAAACCGGTTAAGCATACATATAACACTTAGCATATTAAAAAGTTATAAGGTGTGTATGTACACACCTGTCACCAACGATCTTTCTAAATCCTTGAAGAAACAATAGGCCACACAAGATTTCCTGGTCCTATTTTCGGCCAAACATGTAGTTAGTACTATTGACCATTCGGCCAAACCAACATATATTTGAAGGGTTTATATTTGAACCGAAACCTTACCTAAATGCCTTCAAGTATAACTATAGCACACGATTTGCGACTTTGCTTCGCTTCCTATAATCGGTGTCATTAGTATCACAAAATAGTCTTTCAAATACCAAATAAATGGTTTACTCAGTAACATCCCCAAACCCTACCACCTAGTCTTGGCCGGATCTCGTTATGTCACTTTGGAAAAATGTTGAAAATCTTTGTCTTTAGATTAAAACATGAAACTTTTGTTTATTTTAGGAAGTAATTCCATTAAAAATATTAAATAATAAGCTTGGTTTGAATTAAAACTCTATTATATTTTATTAAAAGATAAATCATTTGTAAAAATATTTCTAAGTACGATATAAATTCATCATCCATAAAAGAGTACTTTAAACAAAAATGGCCCTTATTACAACCAATATTAAACAAAACACTTAGTATTAAAATTACTTAAAATAATTAAATTAATCTCCTTCGCATGGGCCACCTTGCATCCTCCCCGACCCGGTCCGATCAACATGTCACCTGCGATGTTGGATAAATAATTGGGTGAGTCACACGGACTCAGTGTGTAATTAAAACCATCGAAATCCACCCACATGCTAGCCACATAACATCCCAATTATCAAATGCAACATGTAAATATAATCATTTAGACATTACCATAATCTGGGCTTGGCCCACAATCAAATCATATTCAAGCACTGGGCTAGGCCCTTTTCTCATCAGTCCACTGATCACTGGGCTTGGCCCATTTCCACGTATGTTCTCAAAACATACCTATCCACATGTCATATTGGGCTTGGCCCATTTCCATATCATTTCATAACGGAACGATGCAACATGAAACCCAACCCAATCCTAAGGTCCAACCGCTACACACCCCCTTATCCAGCCTACCACACACCAGGGGACTATCGAGTCACCCTCTCCTTTTCCTCCAAAAGGCAACCAATGCCATCCACGATGTAGCGATAGCTAACATCAAACCACGATGGAGCACACGGCAATCCATCAAGCCACGATATGGCATAAAGTCGATATCAATCAAGGTAACCACGCGAACTAAATTGCAAAGATCCACAACGCAACCTCGGTCAATACCAATCCACGATGTAGCACAAAGTGACATCAACCACGTACTCAAGTACACCCGCACCTTCTTTCAAAACCCACCCATGCACATGTAACATAATATGATGTTTGAGATGATGCATGTACATGATATTCACAAATATAGGCATGCTCACATAGTTAAAATCAAGTATCACATATTAGCCAATTTGCTACTAACTCGTCGTCGTCATCATACCCCTTCAAGGGTATAAATTTCACATTCATCAATAGAGACACCTTCATTTCTCAATGAAGACACATTCATTCATCATCAAAACACATTCATTTCTCGTGAGGCACACTCGATGGTATCTACCACCCACATTCACTATTCTGACCTTCCCGCCTGCTTTCTACCCTGCGGTATTTTCGCCATTTTGTCCTACAGGACATTTCCGTAATAAACCGTGGAAATTTTAAAACTTAACAAACCGAACATTTTGA
Source organism: Gossypium rotundifolium (assembly GCA_025506655.1). Lineage (NCBI taxonomy): Eukaryota > Viridiplantae > Streptophyta > Magnoliopsida > Malvales > Malvaceae > Gossypium > Gossypium rotundifolium. Next base: position 66,723,301 of record CP106731.1, on the reverse strand, counting down.
AATTTCCACATCGTGAGGGTATTTCGAAAATTTGTCAAATTAGAATACAAAGAAAATTTTGGAAACCGAGGGTATTTTAGTAATTTTGTCAACGAGGTAATTTTGTAAATTTCAAGAGTCGGGTATTATTTTGAAATACAAAATTTGGATTCTTTTGCAAAGTGAGAGAATTTTATTAAAGTTAGTTAACTCGAAAATTTTAAAAGTCGAGGCATTTTAGTAATTTTCAACACGAGGGTATTTTGTAAATTTTCCAAATCGGAGTATATTGATATTTTGGAAACTAGAGATTTTGGTATTTTGCAAAGTAAAATCATTTTAACAAAAGTTGAGGGTAGTGCGGTAATTTTACAATCTGGGGCATTTTGTAATTTTGCCTCTAGGGGCATTTTGGTAATTTTGGTAAATCGAAAAAAACGCGTTTTTTCAAAAACCATTTAGGGTTTACAAACCAAAAAGGGTAAATTTAAAATTGTAAAACCAAGAATTTTAAAAGCAAGAAGGCTAATCCTTTCGGGTTTTAAGAATTGGTTTAGCTCATGAACAAGTCCTCTTGGTTAAGGTGAACCGTAATTCACGCACTGTAGGATTCTGTGAAGAGGAGGTGAGTCACGAGGATCTGCTAAGTACTGTGCTCTTCCGGATCCAATCCTAGACATGCGCACACAAAGTTGCCACACCTTAACTCGTGACTTATTTCACAGTTTGTTTATTAGGCACTTTAAATCTTATGCACGTGTTTGAGTAGACTAGTCCTAGGGTCCAATAGCCCTATCATTCTATTCTACGAGCCCAACTAAGCCCATAACAATTCATAATAGTAAAGCACTTCAAAAGTCCAAGTACTTACAGTGGACTCGGTAGAGGTACAGTGCCATGCCGTAAAAACACAAATAAAAGCCCATATTTTGAAAAGCCCATTTGAAAATGTTTTTGGGCCCAAAACCCTCAAAGCCGAAGTTTTGAACCTGCTCGATACTAAATCAGAATAACCCCAAACCCGGCCCACGAGTCTTGACCGGATCTGGTTATGTCATCTGCGGAAAATGTTGAAAATCTTTGTCTTTAGATTAAAACATGAAACTTTTGTTTATTATCGGAAGTAATTCCATTAAAATTATTAAATAATAAGCTTGGTTTGAATTAAAACTCTATTATATTTTATTAAAAGATAAATCATTTGTAAAAATATTTCTAGGTACGACATAAATTCTGTCATCCATAAAAAGAGTACTTTAAACAAAAGTGGCCCTTATTACAACCAATATTAAACAAAAGACTTAGTATTAAAATTGCTTAAAAATAATTAAATTAATCTCCTTCTCCGACCCGGTCCGATCAACAAGTCACCTGCGATGTTGGATAAATAATTGGGTGAGCCATAATGACTCAGTGTGTAATTAAACCACTGATATCCACCCACATGCTAGCCACAAATCAACCCCAATTATCAAATGCAACATATGTATATAATCATTTAGATATTACCACAATCTGGGCTTGGCCCACATTCAATCCACATTCAAGTACTGGGCTCGGCCCTTTTCTCATTAATCCACTAATTACTGGGCTTGGCCCATTTCCACGTATGTTCTCATAACATACCAATTCACATGTCATATTGGGCTTGGCCCATTTCCATATCATTTCATAACGAAACAATGCAACATGAAACCCAACCCAATCCTAAGGTCCAACCGCTACACACCCCCTTATCCAGCCTACCACACACCAGGGGACTATCGAGTCACCCTCTCCTTTTCCTCCAAAAAGGCAACCAATGCCATCCACGATGTAGCGATAGCTAACATCAAACCACGATGGAGCACACAAGAATCCATCAAGCCACGATATGGCATAAAGCGATATCAATCAAGGTAACCACGCGAACTAAATCAAAAGATCAACAACGCGACCTCGGCGGCGCCAATCCACGATGTAGCACAAAGTCGACATCAACCACGTACTCAAGTACACCCGTACCTTCTTTCAAAAACCCACCCATGCACATGTAACACAATATGATGTTTGAGATGATGCATGTACATGATATTCACAAATATAGGCATACTCACATATTAAAATCAATTATCACTTTTAACCAATTTGCTACTAACTGGTCATCACCATACCCCCTTCAAGGGTATCAATTTCACATTTACTGCACTTGTTAGCAAACATATTAAATAGGCAAATATTACGCAAATCCCGGAAACAATGGCTAACTACACACCTGACTTTCTAGCGAAATTTTGAACTACTCGAATCTAACACGATCTAGAATCCCGATACTCTGCTTACTTCTGTTGACTTGCCCCCTACAATCCGAATACTGTCACTTGTCCCTTACATAGTCGAAATCCCTAGGTGTAACCACATTGAAATCGGCTTAAGCACATTAGTCCATAAAATTGGCCCTTGGCCGAAACTACATAGGCTTACCTTGAGGAATCGAATCCAGAGATCTCCTTAATGCACCACTTGCACACGCTGCTTATCACGTATGAAAAACTTCCTAATCACCCTCCTAGGTTCGCCACAACCAAGAAATAGAGTGATATCTCCAACTTTTGGCTTTGAAGAGAACAAAAGAAGAAAAGAAGTGACAAGGATTCCAAATAAATATTCGCTATGGCTCAACAAATGGTGATGGCACATTAAATAACACAAAGAACGTGTTTGGAGTTTGAAGAAAGAAGAAATAAAAGAATGGAGAAGGCTTAGGAGAATTCGCTTTGTCAAAGAGAAAATAAGGTGCAAATTCGCAAAGTAACTTAAGGAAAGAAAAATAAAGAGATGAATGCTTCATTAAAAGGAATTTCGCACACAAAATTAAGCATACCTCCAAAACCAAATTACCACCCTAGGAAGCCCTATATTCTACCATCACCTCCCACTTATCAAATCCCAATTAACCTCTTATTTTATCTTTTCAACATTTATTCAAAAAGAATTTGAATAAACAAATCCTTATCCCCTGCCTTCCCATAAAAAAATAATTAAAACAACCCACGCTTATCTACCTATTTAAACTAACCAAATAAATCCATACTTACCCCATTATCCCACTCCTAAAATAAATAAAATAAAGTCCCATTTAAACTAAATAAAATACCTCAAATTAAATAAACAAAAAAAACTAACTTAAATTCTTATCTTCCACCGAATTTGAAACACAACCAGCCTATCCATTGAAGACTCCATGTGCTGGCCAATACCTTCAAATCTCCTGCCAAAAAGACCAAAACAAAATAAAATTCCAATCGCACCACTCTGCTCGAACACGGACCTTCATTGTATCTTCTCCTCCAACGCCTGTGCCACTTACCACATTGAATTTCATGCCATAAAGCCCCACATTTATATTTAAGCCGTTCCTACTCAAGCCCATAGCTGCATATGAAAAATAAAACACGCGAAATGTCATTGCAGCCCTCGAACCCGCGCTCTCTCTTCCCTCCAACGCCTAAGTGACGCACGCTAGCCACTTGACCAACGAGTTCTTTGTGTCAAAACACGCCTCAACTTCTTTTTAAGGGTTCCATCCCTGTAGCGCCATAACCCAAAAATATTAAAACCACCTTTGTTGCTGCTTGGACTCGAACCCAAGCCCTCAAGGGCACTACTTCCATTTCTTACAAAGACATGAAGCCACTTTGCCAGTGCCATTCTTGTGCCATAAATTACCGAAAATTATCCTTAAGGCCTCCCTTGGCCCGATTCCTTTTCCACTAAAAATCCAAGATTTTCCAAAGCCTTCCCCTTTCATCCAAACATTTCTAAAACCCCTAAAACTCATCCAAGCACTCCCAAAAACCTACTAACACTCGAATTACACACAACCTGCATAGCCCCTAAAACCAGGGTGTTACAACTACATCCTTACCACCACTTACCAATATTGATTACTAATGACTGGAGGCTTGACTGAATACTTTCGACCCCGGAGTACCTAGATAAAATCAGTTTTCAACACTGATTAGTCATCAATATAATTCGGCTCTTTTTGTTCATCCCAAATCGACAGAACATAAGAGAGAAGAACAATAGGCATTCGGTCAAAACACTTACCTTCTCAAATCGTTTGCCAAAGAAGATTCGAAGAGATCTATCCCACTTAATATTCGACCAAGGTGCTATAGAATAGGAGAGGGAATTTTTGGTACACCAAGGGAGTGAATTCGACTAAAGAGATGCTGGAATTTTGCAAAATTTTGGGCAGTTTGTCTAAGAAATTTCGGCAGCAAGGTTGTGGATATTCGGCCAATGGTGGAAGAAAGAAAAAGGAGAATAAGTAGGAGAAATCAAAGGTGGTTTTTGGCCAAAATAAAATAGAAGAAAGCTGAAAAATTTTGAAGAATTCCCTAGGGAATTTCAAGAGAAGAGAGGAAAAAGAAGAGTAAACATTCTTTGGAATTTTTTGCTCTACTTGTCAGTATAAAATTAGTTTTGAACACCCCCAAAGAGTCCTAATGTTGCCCAATTCTTCCCCTCTATGCTGATAATTAAACTATTAATTATCACTTAAGATAATAGCACTTTATCTTCTATCCTTTCTTAAACAAATTGAAATAAAACAAAACACCAACTTACCTCTTCCACCGACTTTGGGAGTCCAAATGCACCAAATTCCTTCACCCACGTTAGCAAAGAAAATAAAAGGAAAACGATTTGTCGCCCTAAGGTTCAAACACGAACCTCCACCCCTTCCAACGCCTTATGCCACTTCTCCCCTTTAGAATTTCATGTCAAATACCCTTCTCATTTATTTATAAAACCTTCCTCTTGGCCCTTTCCTTATAGTGCAAAAAGCCCAAAATAGAAATGTTCCCTTCGTTCCTCAAACCCGAGACTTCTCTCTCTCAAGTGGCACCCCAAGCCACTCCTACTACCTGGACTTTCATGCTACTGAACCTTCCCAATTAATTTTAATGCCTTCCTTCCTCAAATTTATTACCACCAAACATAAAAAATGCTTCCTCTGCCACTCAAACTTGGGACCCGCACTTCACCCCCAACACTCAAGTGGCGCATGGAACCACTTAGCCAAGGATTTCATTGTGTCAAGTTCCTTTTAAAAATTTTCTTAACCCCTAACTCACCTAGCTTCCTCCTTTAACACTTAAAATAAATTTTAGCCCTAAGATAGGCCTAGCTCGGGTTTATTCTTGGACCCTCAAACATGCCAAATAAAATCATATTATTAATTTCTTCAAGTACACATGGGAAATTAATTAAATTACAAATAACCCCTAATTCAGGGTGTTACATGTGCTTTGCATACATGACATTTTGCATGGGTTTGGGATATTGATGATCGGAGGAAGTGTAATCTGATGGCTCTGCCACATTCTGTCTAGTGGCTATGCCACTTATATTCTGTTATTCTGGTGGCTTTGCCACAAATTTTGTAATTAGCAGCTTGTCTGCAATAATGGTGTGTTTTGGTAGGGTGGGTTAACTTGATCCCCATAGGTGTGTTGGGCTGGTACGGGGGTGTGTAGCGGATGGATTATTAGGCTAGGCTGCATATTTTGTTTGCATGATCATGTTTATAGGGTTAAGCCCAGATTGTTACCGAATAAGGCTTCGACCAAGTCTACTTCTGTATGGGCTTCGGCCCAGTTAATGACCGATTAGGGGATTACACACTGAGTTCTCGTAACTCACCCTCTGCTTTAACCTTGCAGGTGATCCCCAGAGTTGAGGATTTGGAGCTGTTGAGGACTCTGTGGTGGCCATACATCGGAGTACTACTTCCAAACTTCAGTAAATTTTTGTTTTGCTTTATTTTGAGATTTATTTTAATTGGGTTTAATGTTGTAATAAGGCTATTGGACTTTAAATTTTCTTTAAAGCTTTCATTTTGGTTATATTCAAACTATAATTGATTAAACTTTAGGTTTTCATAAGACGCCAATAACTATTTTCAAAATATCACTTTTCTGAAATTCGTCGAACATGATTTCTATTATAAACACAGTTTTCGGAAACAATAATAATAATAATTAAAATAATAATAATAATAACGTTTTTACAAGGAAACCATAAAAACAAATATGGGTTTCACAAACAACAAAGCTCGAAGTTTTAAAAAGAATACGAATAACTTTTTAATGGACACGCGATTTACAACAACCTTTCCATGTGGCATGCTAGATCCGATCATAACGTCTAGGCCGGGTTTAGGGTGTTACAATCTAACTCTGACTGTCTAGTTTCTTGATCTATATATATATATAATTTTATTCAATTAGGCCAATTTCAACACATATATAAGCAAATTTACACAATATAACATTTTCATAAAAAATTCAAAGTTACCCCTAATATTTTACCCTTTTTGTAATTTAGTCCCCAAACCCGAAACTTTCAATTTAATCACTTTTAATTAAAATTCATGCTAGCCAATTTTCCCTTAGTCTTATAATAGCCCATATTTTTCCTCTTTCACACAATTTATATTGAATTTTACTATTTTCACAAATAAGTCCCAAACGTTAAAATTACTAAAAGTCACTTAACAAAATTCATCTATTTAACAACCAACCTTAACAATCTACCAAATAAATTCAAAAGCACTTCCTATTCATTCATGGCAAGTCCTTAAACTTTTAACTGTTTTACGAATTGACCCTGAACTAGCTAAATTAAGCTAATACGAGTTTAAAAACATAAAATTTACTAGAAACGGACCTCGAGAACGTACACATGCAAGGGATAAAGCTTCCATAAAAAAATATGGCTTCCCTTCTTGAATTATGTATTATGCTAAGAAAAATAAATTGGGAGAAGATAATGACATTTTAATTTTATGCATTATGTTTTATTATTATTATTATTTTGAATATAAAGTTAACATATTACAATAATAAAGACAAACAAAATCGTCCATTAAGCTTTTATGGGAAAAATACAATTTAAGTCCCTCAAACCAATATTGATTATGTAATTTAGCTAATAAACATTTATAGTGAATAACTTTTACATCTTTTATGATTTAGTCTTTTTTTCTTTAATTAACTTTCAAATCATTAAAATTTCTAGACCGAGCTTCAATACACCTATATAATAAATTCATAAATATTTAATAAAAATATTTACGGGCTCGATTTGTAGAAAAAAGGTACTGAAACCTCATTTTCCAAAACCACTTGACTTTAGCGACAACTCATTTGTACTTTGCTATTCGTTCAATTTGCAAAATTTATTAAACCAAAATCCAATATAATATTATAATTGGCTCGTAAATATTAAATAATAATATTTACAAACTCACTTGTCAGATTTGTGGTCTTGAAACCACTATTTTTGACACAATTGAAAACGGGATGTTACATTGTGCTAGTAACATTTTTTTCACTGAAAATTTGTGGTTGTGAAATCCTTGTCGAGTTGATTTCATTGACATTCAATGAGTTTGATGTGATATTCGATATGAATTGATTGATTTTATACGATGCTGTGATTGACTGTAGACGATACAGATTGTACGTAACCGTCAGAGAGAGAAATCAACAAATATTGAGATTAATAGAATTGAGTGTGTGAACAATAGCATGTTAGTGTTAACAGTCCATGAAAAGATTAGAAAGAGGTTGTGAATTGTATTTTTTTTTGTATTCTAGGTATTGAAATGTCAGAATTGAGGATTAATTTGGTTTAGATGATTAAAGAATTTATTGATATATTTCTAGAAGAACTATCTAGATTATCATCCATACGAGAAGATGAGTTCACAACTGATAGGATACTCGAAATCGTTTTGATCTTTATTATTCTGTATAGAATAGTACTATCAAAATTATAGGAATTGTGGGCATTTTTGAAGTAGTTATTTGTTATAAGGAAGTGTTCAACTGAGTGTGTAACTTGGAAAAGTGATATTGTTTTCATGAAAAAGAAAGATAGAATTATGTTAATCGTATAATGATTACAAATAGCATATCAGAGACAACATAAAGAACCAGTACTTATTTGTTTGGTTAAGAGAACTTCCATATTTTTGAGTATGGACTTCCGATCAGGTTGTTGTTAGCCCGAGTTGGAAGTCAAATGTACTGAAGATTTCTTTGCAGACTTGATTTTAACAATGTGAGATTTTGATAACACCGCTTAAATTATCAATTTCTTAGTCACTTTTTATATTTAATAGACAAAAGTTTCTAGCTATATCTTATCAGAGTTGTTTCCATGTAATTGAAATATTCAAGTTATGGGAGAAAAGAAGTTGCACACGATTAATATTGGAAAACAAGTGTTACAGATATTACAGGAGAAATAATTATTTGTAAAGATCACTAAATGTGGATTATGAATTTGAGAAATTAGTTTTCTAAACTTTTAATACTAGCAGGAGATATCTGAGTTATTTTGAATGAACTTCTGATAATTATGAACTAGGAAATCTCTAGTGAATAATTTAGAAGTGTGTAGTTCTTTGGGATTTACTGTATACTATAGATGATTTGTAAAGGCTTGTTGATGATAGCTCTACCATTGACGAAGTTTCTACAGAAAATGTCAGTTATGTTCGGTTGAATAATGCTAGTAGAGTTTTGAATAGTTGAAAGCTATGCTAATAGAAATTCAAGAATTGAATTTGGAATAGTATAAAGGCCTTGAATTATTAAAATATTTTGATCTGGTGATTGATTATTCCCTAAGTTAAGCTAATGTTGTAGATGATGTGTTGAGTTGGGAAGTTTTGTTCACATTGAGGGCAATGAATATTCAGTTTAGTTTAAGCCAAAATGGTACTATTGTCACCAAATTGAGAGTTAAACTATTATTTCTTAAGAGAATTTAAGATTTTCAAAGAAATGATCCGAATTTATTAGCTAAACGGGAGCAGTTTCAGAATGGTAAGACCACTCATGCACATAACTCTTTCCTACTACTACGATCAGGGTATCCTAAGAACACCTAAACACTTAAGTGCCTATAAAATAGGTTTTTTTTCCATTAAAGTCTGTTGAACAACAAAACACTCTCAAATTTCTTTGTTGATTATTTCTTTCTCTTGTGGTAAAGTTTCTACTAAAATAAGAATCGAGAACTTAGCTCTTAGGATTTAAAATAAGACTTTATTTCTCTATTAGGTTAAGACATTCTCAACAAAAGAAACTAGGTTCACCTAAAAGACTATCATGTGCAAACCTAGGATCGTTTGTGTTTATGTATGAGTTTTAATGTGCTATTAGTGACTTGTGTATGTTTGTGAAATTACGAACCTGACAGAATCATCTAAATCATCTAAAAGCAAAGACAAGGGGAAAATCGAAGCTTGTTTAAAGATTTTAGCAAATTGGTGAGTGTTTAGGGATCGACACATGTATGTGCGAACCATAATGTAATCAAGAGCTTAGGGATTTATCCTAAGTTCTGAGATTAAGACTTCTCTATATCTTTATTTTGTGATTTTTGATTATATATGTACTTTTATGAATAGTGATATGCAAGCTCTATATTGTAAGCTAAATATGAACCGTGTTTTACGAGCTCCTCATGTTTGGCGAGCTCTATGTATAAGTAAATATTTTAACACAATAATCTTTTGTAACCATTGGATATAATGGCACTCCATAGGATTGTGAGTACTTACCTTTATATTTTGTGTTTTGGGAAATAGGCCCTGGCATGTTTTGAGAGATAAGAGAATGTTGAGCTAAGCTCCATTCAAAGGGATATGTTGGTGAGTTTGGAGATTGTTTAGCTTTATTCTACACTTATGGGACATGGTAAGGCTTTTTTAGTCAAAGTGAAGAGTTATAAAGAGATCCACTTATCCAATAAAAAGAACATGTGCATAAGATTGTGTTTTCCAAAATATTATGTTTTACTATTCTAAGCTAACTGACAGTGAGAATCTGCGAACAAAGCTTTGCATAAGTATGGCGAACCCAGTTCGCAATATAGTAACCTCACCAAATCTTTGTTTAACTTATGTTTTGTGCATGGTATGTGATTTTTATTTTTTGTATATTTACTAGGCTCGCAAGAGCTTATGCACTATTTTGTAAACACAATAGACAACTAGATTGCACGATAAGTAGTGGTGAAACGAGTAATCCAGGCAAGGTATAATCTCTGAAAATGTGGTACAAATGAACTCTGGACTTAATGGCAATAATCCGCTTGGGCTTAGAGCGATCTCTTTATTTGTTGATTTTTTCTGATTCATTTAAGACTTAGCTATTATGTTTTTCTTCTACTTAGAAACTTGTGAACCTATGATACTATTTATATATCTAGATGATAAGTATGTTAATTCAATGTCAGTATGATTTTAATTCAAAACCATGTTTGATGTTTTCTTAATTTATGAGCCCATATTCAAGTATCCAAAATTTCTAATTATTAGTGCTCGCTATAAGTTAGAGTATAAAGTATCCATAATTTTTTAACTTATATTGGGGTCTCTAATGTTGCTGTGAAGTGACAAAGTTAACTAACTGTGCAAGGCGTGAACCTAAACTTTTATGAACTTTTTCCTGCAAACCCTTAGTAAATTACAATACACAGAATATGAGAGACACTATGAAGCGAGTTTGAAAAAATCTAAATGCAAAGAAATTGTTCACAAGACTGTAACATCCTAAATATTCAAGTATCATTATGTTGCTAAGTGTTAGCTCGGGTTTACTTGGAATTAGAATAAATATTAGTAAAGTGTACTTTAATGTAAAGAAATTAGGTGACCTTGAAACCTAAGTTAATTAAGTACTAAAAGATGGCATAAGATGAGTAATTGGCAAAGTGGTGATGGCGCTATAAGTTGGACTTGAGGGGAGAGGTTCAAATCTCCTAGTATGCAATTTGGGAGTTTTTATTTTTGCTTTATCCTAGCATGTGTCGGCTATGGATAAGATTAGGATGAGTTGGATTAATTATTTTTTTTGGTAAGAAGACTAAGGGTTATGGAAAGCTTGAGTTAGGGGATAGAATGGCTTGAATTGGGGGATAATGTTTCTCTAACTTAAGGAAAAAGGAGGATGATAAGGCTTAAGAATAGGTTGATGTTTTGGAAATTTTCTAATGGCCTTTTGACCATGTATGTGGACGGCATAAGGGCTAAGGGAGGTGGCCGATTTTTTTGATTGGTTTGGTAGGCTTGGGAGTTGGATGAAAACTTTCTTTTTGGTCATTTGGTGCTTGCTTATCAAACTCTCTTCCAAAAATTTGTTCTCTCCCTAGCCGATTATACCTTAAACCTTGAGGAAACTATAGCATCTTTTACCATCCTTTCTCTTTGACCATTTGGTCATTTCTTTGCCAATCATTCTTCCTAGTCTGAAACTATCATCACACAAAAGAAAGAAGGCCATTCTTTTCTCTTTTTCCTTCACAATGCCGAATGCAAAATTCTCCTAAACTCAATTCTCTTTTCTTCTCTTTTTTTATCTTTTCTTCTCTTTCTTTCTCTCTTTCTCTCTTGAAAACCGAATCATATAATTTCCATCTTCCATTCTTTTACTTTCTTCTAAACTAAAGTCTTTTCAATATTTTTTCTCATGGCCGAATGTTAGTTTGCTCTTGTGCCGAATCTTTTTCTTTGTTTGGTCATAACCGAATTATCCTTTAGTCATAAGTATTCTTCTCACTCAATTCTTTTCAACCGTGGAGAATAGTGAGATTTTTGAAGGGCAGAAATTCAAAGTGTTCTTGAGTATTGTGGATCGTTGGAATCGATTTTAAGAGTTAAGGTAAGGAGTTTATTCAAGGATTCTCATATTATTTGTCATTTTGGTATAGTTAGTTATTTAATCGATTTCGTTATAGGGCGTAATCGCCGATCGTTCTTCATGGAACGAGGATAATTGTGGTAAGCCAATCTCAAATCTTTTAAAATTGTTAGCCATATTCGATAATTATTAGTCGGACTAATGATCTTATGTCTTTAGAGACATTCAAGATAGAGCGTAAAAGGCGAAGGCATAGTTTTCGAAAGAGGGTGGTTCCGCTTATTCCCCTAAGTATAAATGAAGGGCTATTTTGGGAATCCGGGATTTTCCACCGGGTTGCGGACCCTCATTCGAGGAGAACCAGTTGTTTGAAGTCATTCGTACTCTCGAACCTTAGTTCGTTCATGGATTCTCATCGGGCAACGAATCAACAATCGAGGAGAAATCAAAAATAGAAGTGGTTCAAAATCCTGAGGGTAAAGATTTAGATCATTTATCAATAGTGGAGTTTTAAAATATGATAGTGCTCTAATTTATCGTGTTACGATTAGGTATTAACGAGCGGGAAAGTCTAGTACTCACAATAACTAGGTGTGTAACTTCACACTTATCTCGGGTTAGATGTTAAATCGTAAGTATTGAGAAAAATAGTAAAGATGACAACATCGAAAAAATACGTAATAATTAGTATTTTTGTGAAAATACATGAAAATGATTAAAGTTTTGAAATTTACAAAAATGCCCTCAATGAGTTAGTTGGTAAATTGTAAATTTTATGTCTCATGTGTTAAATGGGCCGAAAATATGCTAGATCGTTAAATGGGCCGAAAATATGCTAGATCGTTAAATGGGCCGAAAATATGCTAGATCGTTAAATGGGCCGAAAAATATGCTAGATCGTTAAATGGGCCTAAGTTGCTAGATTGATAAATGGGCTAAATGTTATTTTGTGTTATGGGCCTTAATAAAAACTTGAAATATTGTTTCACTTGTAAATTGGGCCTTTTACTAAAATTATCATATGGATATAGATTGTTATTGCATACATGTTTGCATGGGTTGGGGAAATGATGAAGAGAAGAAAGGCCTGTTGCCAAAATCTAGTTCGGTGGCTCTGCCACACATATTTTAATGGCTTATTACCTCTAGTTCGGTGGCTCTGCCACATATATTTAAATGGCTTATTGCCCCTAGTTCGGTGGCTCTGCCACAATTATTTCAATGGCTTAATGCCTCTTAGATTGATAAATGGGCTAAATGTTATTTTGTGTTATGGGCCTTAATAAAAACTTGAAATATTGTTTCACTTGTAAATTGGGCCTTTTACTAAAATTATCATATGGATATAGATTGCTATTGCATACATGTTTGCATGGGTTGGGGAAATGATGAAGAGAAGAAAGGCCTGTTGCCAAAATCTAGTTCGGTGGCTCTGCCACACATATTTTAATGGCTTATTGCCTCTAGTTCGGTGGCTCTGCCACACATATTTAAATGGCTTATTGCCTCTAGTTCGATGGCTCTTCCACAATTATTTCAATGGCTTAATGCCTCTAGTTCGGTGACTTTGTCACAATCTAGTTCGTTGGTTCACCACAACCAAATATAAAAATGGCTTAATGCCTACGATCGATGTGTTGGCGGGGTGGGTTGACTTGATCCCTACAGGTGTGACGGTTGGTACGGGTGGTGTGTAGCGGATGGAAATTAGGTTTGGTTGGGAAATTACATTTTGCATACATTTCATTTATTATATTGCTAAATCTGTTTATGGGCTCAAGCCCAAAATAATGACTTGATGATCTGGCCCAATGGATATAGTAAGTGAGTTATACACTGAGTTCTGAGTAACTCACTTCCTTAAATTTTCCATCTCAGGTAATGGAAATTGACGTGGACTTGGGCCGAGGTTGACTTCGTGGAGGCCATACTGCAAACATGGGTTTATAAACCTTGAACTTTTATTAAGTACTTTCTTTAAATTATTATTTTGGATATGATGTAATAAGGCCTCTATTAATATTTTATGGATTTTATGTGTGGATGGATTTAAATTTTGCTTTGATATTTAATATGGGTTTATGTAATTCCTAAAATGTTTCCTTAAAATACTTTGGGTTTTCAAACATATGAGATTCTTTATCTATTCTTATTTTCAAATCCTTTTGAACTCTTTAAAAATACTTTAACTTTTGATAATTAAATACTAAATGATAAGATTTCAACTAATGTTTCTCAAATTCATTGAATTTAAATTATTTCTCTTGGTTTTATTAAACTTTATTTTCAAAAGTTTTGTAATACCGATTCACCTAAACCATTAGATAGATTAAAAGAATGTTCGATTTGTGTGACAAACCAAATCTTGTCTCGACGCATTGACCTGGTTTGGGGTGTTACAAAGACCAACCCTATTTAAGAAGACTTATTACCCTTATATGTATGCGAACCCTCATTTGTATACGAGCCCTAGAAGTCAGTTCAAGTGAATTGATGAAAGCACTTATATGTCATTCCGCTGCATATTAGGAAGTTAAGTATGTCTTATATTTTAACTTGTAGTGTTGGAGGTTTGAATGATTTTTAATGGAGAGTCACTTAGGTGGCTAATGTGGCATTCCATAGCTCAAGTCCGGTGACCGAACCGGGTATGGGGTGTTACAATAAAAATCACTCTTTAATAGAAATTGGTAGAATTGTTATTTCGAAAAATATAATTTATACTTAGAAATAAATTCACACTATTTTCAGGCAGAACAACAATATCTCAAAGTTGTGTAAAACTTATTGTCTATTTACCTTACCAATGCCATCTATTTATAAGGAGAAGGAGTGAATCCTTGTTGAATTAGTAAAAATCTATTTCAGTAGAAGAACTTCCTAGTTGAGCTAGGAGAGAGAAGGGCTAATAGGGTGTGCTTCCCTTCATATGTATTATGATGGGGATTCGTGCCTCTCATGTATTAGGTCAAATTATATGTGCTTCTGGGCTTTTAACCCAACACTTTATAATTTAATCAAAGTTAGTACGTATTTTTCTATTTCTCAAAATAAACTTTATTTATTAAATTAATTTAAATAAATTAAATAAATTTCCAATTAAATAATTTTCTAAACCCAATTCTAATTTTTTAAAATCATAATAACTTTACCGTAAAAAGAATTTATGAGAAAATATATTTAATTTTTCCACATTCAACGGATTCATAATGACCAATTAATTTAATTTCATTTTTGAACTTCAATTATTTAATTAATAAATTAAATAATAATTCAAAAACCATAAATTAATTTGTTAAGCAAGGCACAATTGAAAAATTCAGCGTGGAAAAGAATTATTGCCTTAGATTATGTAATTGGGTATATGTTCCTGAAGATGATGAATTGAAATAATTGATTCTACGGGAAGCTCATGATAATCCCTTTGTTATGTATCCTGGTGGTGCGAAAATGTATCATGATCTTGGAGAATTATATTGGTGGCCCGAAATGAAAAGAGAAATTGTGGAGTATGTCACTAAATTCCTAATCTGTCAATGGGTGAATCTGAGCATCAAGTTCCTGCTGGGGTGCTTCAACCCATCTCAATTCTTGAAAGGAAATGGGAACAAATTGCTATGGATTTTGAAGTTAGTCTATCATTATCTTTGAGAAAAAGAAATGTCATTTGGGTGATAGTTCATCGACTAATGAAGTCTTATCATTTTCTGGCGGTGAGAACTGACTGGTCACTCCTAAAGTTGGTTGAAGTTTTTTTTTTTGCTAGATAGTTAGACTACATGATGTACTTGTGTCTATTCTCTCCAATTGAGACCCTTGTTTTACCTTGAGATTTTAGAAGCAATTGCATGAATCCTTAGGTACAAGATTGAATTTCTGCATAGTGTCCCATCATCATTCTGATGACCAATCAGAGTGAGTCATTTAAGTATTGGAATGTATGTAACATCTCAAAATTGGGCCTAGCCAAAACCACTATTCCGACTAGCCCCAAAATCAGACTGTTACATTGACTGTTAGTGACTTGTGTATGTTTGTAAAATTGTGAACTTGATAGAACCATCTACAAGAAAAGACAAGGGAAAACCGAAGCTTGTTTAAAGCTTTTAGCAAATTGGTGAGTGTTCAGGGATAACCTTATGTATGTGCAAACCATAGTGTTAAACAGAAGCATAGGGTTTTATCTTAAGTTTTGAGAGTAAGCTTTCTCTATAACTCTATTTTGTGACTGTGTTTAAATAAGTGTTTTTATGAAAAGTGATATGTGAGCTATATATTGTGAGCTGATTACGAACAGTGTTTTGCAAGCTCCTTATGACCTGTGAACTCTATGTTTATGTAAATTTTTTGACACTATAATCTTCTGTAATCATTGGATATAATTGTATGTCATAGGATTATGAGTACTCACCTTTGTGTTTTGGGCTAGTGACCCTAGGACAGTTAGGAGTAATAAAGGAATGTTGACCTAAAGCTCCATTCAATGGGATATGTTGGTATGTTTGGAGAGTGCTTAGCTTTTTGCTACACTTATGGGACATGTTAAGACTCTTTGAATCAAAGTGAGGAGTGATAAGGAGATCCGTTTATCCAAAAAAAAAAAAAAGAACATGTGATTAAGATTGTGTTTTCCAAAATATTATGTTTTATTGTTTTAAACTAACTGATTGTGAGTATCTGCGAACTAGACTTCACGTAAGTATGGCGAACCCAGTTCGAAATTCAGTGACCTTACCAAAGCTTTTGTTTAACTTATGTTTTATGCATGTTATTTGATTTTTCTTTCCTGTATATTCACTAAGTTAGAAAGAGCTCACACACTCCTTTTTATACACCACAGATAGTTGGATCGCAAGGTGTGCAGTAGCAAAGTGAGTGATCCTGGTGAAGCATAATTGCGGAACAGGTGGTACAAATGAACCCTAGATTAAAAATCAATTTGGGACTCCATTTTTGCTCAGTGATGTATTTCTATTTGTTGATTTCACTGATTGTTCTTAGACTTAGCTTTTGTTAAAGTTTTTCTTTATGTTTTTATTTGCAAACTGTTTAAAATATACAAACATACCTAAATTTTAAGTATATGAATATAGTCCAAGTTTGACTGATATTTTCTTAGTTTAAAAGTTCATGCCTAAGTTTTTAAATTTCTAACAAAGTGTTTGCCATAAGGAAAATCATGAAATAATCGGAACTAGCTAACTTATAAAGAGTTCGCCAAAGTTGTTGCAAAGTGACAGGGTTGTCAAATTGTGCAAAGTTTGAACCCTAACAATTATCTAATTGTTACTTGTGAACCTTTAATAATTTTTGATACATGGAATCAGGAGAGATGTTCGCATAATCTAAACACACAGGGGTCATTATCATAGCCCTACCCTGTTTAAGGAAACTTACCCTATGAAAGACTTAGAATACGCGAGCTAAGCAAGGGTACGAACACTATTGTTAGATAGTTTAACTGATATGTTCTGTGGGGTATATCATTTCGCAAAACTTAGGGTTTGCATGTTCTTAATTCCTTTAATCAAATATTTATGTCTTCAGGGATTGAGTAGTTAAGTTCTTGCAAGCGATGTAGGTTCGCATGTTACTACTTTTGCATACCATGAAACAAGTGATGTGAGTTCTCGAGCTTGTGTTTTCTTCAATAAAAACAAGTTTTATAGTCTAACTTATGGTTTGTTGGAGGTTAGGTTGGGTTTAAATGGAGGGTCACTTAGGTGGCTAATAAGGCTTTCCATAACTTGGGATTGGTGTCCGGACCGGGTATGGGGTGTTATATTTGTTGGTATCAGGGTTAGCCAAGTTGGATGGTTAATTTGTTAGGTTCGCCAAGATTATAAATTATTGGAAGTAATAAGTATGATTGTTTGATGTTGGGGTAGGATTGGGAAAAATACATTGCCTTGGTTTAGCTGTTTCTTTTACAAGATTATGCTTCAGATCACTTTTCGCTACTCACTTTCTTAGTGGTTATGTTCACGGATATGCTTGGCGAGCTATGATCGCAGATGTGGTATGCGAGCAATGCTCACTTGCAGATGTGTTTGGCGAACTAAGTTCGTAATTCTATTTGTTAAGCTTAGTATGTATAATAGTACATGCTTATTTTCTTGCTTAAACTTTTGTCTTATGTGTGTTTACAGTTAGTAAAATGCCTTCCACATTAGTCAATGCGAACCCAAACCATTTTAATAGAGATATGGACCCTCCAAAGGGTGACAAGACTTTGACGTCACCTGTACGACCTAGCAAGGTAAATTTTTGGATGAGATTGTCGAACCGTTGGTGCCACCCATGATTGGGGCTTTCAAATGTGTCGCTAGCACCAATGTTGCTCCAACTAATCAAGGATTGTCATTAGAGCATCTGTGAACTTTGGGCGGTAAGGAATTCAGTGGTGTCAAGGGATTTGATCCTACTAAGGTAGAGTATTGGCTTGAGGGTTTTGAAAAGATCCTTGAGCAAATAGCCTGTACCATGGAAGGAAAGATGGGATGTATTGTAACCTTACTTATTGGCGAAACCCACCATTGGTGGAATATTGTGAATCAAGGAACTTCGTGAACTGATTGACTTGGGATTTCTTCCTGGGAATGTTTAGGAAGAAGATCATGAGCTAGTAGTACATGGAAGCTCACAAGCATGAATTTATTAACCTGTTGCAATGCAAAATGTCTATAGCTAAGTACGAGGCAAATTTTGTGCGATTAAGCACGGACACAACTGAGATGGTCTCTTTAGAAAGGGATCGCTGTAAAAGGTTTCACTTTGGGTTGTATCACAACATCCAACTCTATCTGGTAGCACATGACATAGGGAAACTCTATGAATTGGTAGATAAAATGAAAGTTGTCGAGGAGATTAGAATAGTGGCTCCTGAATTGTAAAACAAATGTGTGGATAGTCTCGGAGAACATTAAAAGGGATCGCGAATCGTATAACTTTGGCAGAAACATTAGGCACAACTTTCAATCAGATCAGTCATGGCAACAGGGTAACATCCTGGCTAGAAAATGAGGTTTGCCCAAATAATTAAGTTGGCCACATTGTGAAAAATACAACACAGGTGTCTTAGGGAATGCTGAAAATTAATTGGGCAATTCAAATGTGGATCTAAATAACACATGTTAAGGGACTACCCAGAATGGGTAGAGAGGCTGTAAAATCAGAACTTAACACTTGCAACAGTGCGAGGAGGAGTTTGCGGTCGTGGTCGCGGTAGCGTCACGGTCGAGGTCGAGGTAGTGAAACAAGACAAGCTAGAAAATGAACCCTACTGTACATTGTTTCTACATAGGTTGAGACAAAGGGGCTCGCACGAGTATATGCTGTTAAGAAACCACAAGACCAGGGAATGATTGACGTATTTCAAGTACCTTCACTCTACGAATTATTTCGTTGTTTTCTTTGATTGACTTTTGTTCTACACACTCGTATGTTTTGAGCAAACCGCCCATGAGTTGGGAGTTCTAGTAGTAGTCATTCATAAAGGTATGACTGTCACTAGTTCATATGGTGAGAGTGTTCTGGTCAATAGAGTGTACCATAGGTGTCCCTTAATGGTTCAAGGACATGTCTTCTTCGTCGATTTGATGGAGTTACCCTTTCATGGTTTCGACATAATTCTTGGAATAGACTGGCTGATTGAGCCCAACCAAAATTTGGTAACCTGGTAATCATTGGGAATTCAGCAATCAATAATGACTCTAAAGGCCAAAATATGGATATATTTTATTTATGCCAATATTTTTCCTGCACAGCACGTCACAGAAGTTACCCATGATAGTACTATTCTCTTGTATGCTTTTGTGTAGGGATGAAAGATTAATGTAGGGGACCTAAACCTCTACAACATGAGACAATGTGTTGGAAGGAACACTTGAGGATTTCCATACCTGCACTTTATTACGGAGATGTGCAGGAGGGACGGAGTAGAAGTTGACCAAGACGAACCAACTTGCCCACAGAAGGGCATCTTAAACAATGTCATTTTTGAACAGTTCTGTAACCAACGAGCCAATTGAGTGGATGAGGGAAACGAGTAGTTAGCCATATATCAAAATACAGTCGAGACCATAAGCTTTCAGAGCCAATGGAAGAACCACAACTTGTGCCACCAATGGTGTAAAAAAGAGAGGGCAACTTCATCTTCAATAGCCCTGATGAATGAAGAAACAACTCGACGTATAGAAGTAAACCTCATGTGCAGCTATGAATACGAGAAGGTAATGAGCCATCTAGCCGAGCAATCCATCATAGAATCATTCTAATGTCCACAACCACCTCTTTTTCAGAAAGCTTCATCCTACACCACTTGACCCACACAGGACATACCATCCATTGCCAAAGGAAAGGAGATGATGGTCAATTTAGACGAGGACAACTGTACTGAGAATTTCTATGATGACGACTTTGCTAACCTTTAAGAGAGTGAAACAAAAATCATTGTTTTAATTGTTTATGCTAATCATTATCTTTCCTTTAAAAACATTGTGTTAATTCTGTGTAAGAACCTCGCACATTAGAAGGCACTATAATTTGGAGCTAAATTGACATGATGAAAACCATCCAACTACTCTCGAGGCATGTCTACTCTAAAATTGGGTAGTATTTTCTCTTATATTTTGGGTGCACATTAGGTGTAACAGCCTGATTTAGGGTCTAGTCAAAATAGTGGTTTTGGGACCACAAATCTGAAGTAGAAATATTTATTTTATGATTGTTTTAAGGTTCATGATTTGATTGCTTGATTGTGTGAAAGTTTCATTGAGAAATTTTGTTGGTAAGGTGTTCAATTTGACTTTTAGGACTAGATTGCAAAAGTTGCAAAACGTGTGTTCTAGAAGCTTTAAGTATGAATTAGTTATGGATTCTTAATTAGAGGTCCGTAAATAGCAATTTGATAAATTTTTAATTTTATGGACAAAAATGGACATGTTCAGGAAATATTTCAAAGAAAGGCTTTAGGGGCTTTTTGGTCATTTGGTTAATAAAAGAATAAAAAGGGATAAATAAAGTCAAATTGGTGTCCATCTTCTCTCCTTGGCCAAAATTTACAAGACACCATAGCTAGGGTTTTCTTCAACTTTCAAGCTTGATTGTAAGTACATCTTAGCCCCGTTTTTAATGCTCTTTATGTTTTTGAAGTCATATTCACCTGATCTTTCTATTTCTACCATCATTTTGGAGTAGGGTTCATGTTTAAAATTTTACCCATGTATAACATGCATGTGTTTTGATGTTTTATGATAGAAAATGAAAGTTTAATGTATGATAAACGACTTCTGCTAAGTGATTTTTGGTAAAAACGTCGAAAAGAACTTGTTTGTAAAAGTTGTAAAATGTGTGTAAAAGTGTGATTAAATAAAAAATGTGGATTTTATAAGTATAAAAGAGGATCAACTAGGCTTGGGAATTGAAGAAATTGAATATGTTTCATTTTTCGAGCCTAGGGGCAAAATTATAAATATGTTAAAGTTTAGGGGCAAAAATGTAATTTTCCATGATATGATTTTTGGACTGAGTTGAACAATGTGAATAATAAATGAGTCAAATGTGATATTATAGATCAAGAAAAATGAGGTTTGTACCTAGAACGGGGGAAAAATGACTATTTGACGATTTAGTCATTTTCGCCATTTTTATGTCGAGGTAAGTTCATATGTAAATAATGCATTGTTATTTATGCTTTAAATTGTTTTATTATTGTATGAATTGTAATTTACTCTTGAATGAAATCGACAGAGTTCGACAAATAAGAAATACCAGTTGAACCTTAGGAATAGGTAGGATACAAATGTCATGACATTAGGGTTATCTAAGATTACGTGTAAGACCATATCTGGGATATGGCATCAATTTGAGATTTCGTGTAAGACCATATCTGGGATATGGCATCAATATGATATTTTGTGTAAAACCATAGCTGGGCTATTGGCATCAATATGAGATTACATGTAAGACCATATCTGGGATATGGCATTGGTACGGTACTGTTTATACGAATTCCTAATATCCTTTAGTATTCCAAATGATTCAATGGGAAATTCAACGGGTATGTCAAAGAAGAGAAAAAGTATGTGAGTACTATGAATTGGTGTAGGTATGTATGTAAAGTTTATAAGCATTGACTTCATGGAATTCTGAGTTCATGATTTCCACAAGAATGATTTTATGAAAACCTTGTGATTATGAGTCTATACTTGTGATGTATGAAATTGATTGTGTGTCCGAGTCTCAAAAATTTATATAATGAATGATATAGCCTAAAAAATAACTGTGAAAACAACTTGAGGCAAGCACACCTATCGAACAGTAATATAGTTTAGTGGCAAGACCGGATTGTCGAACCCAAAGGAACCAAAAGTACTAATACTAACTTTCTTTTTATTATTTAGCCTAAGAACTAAAGGAATTATTGTTTAACCTAAAATTAACTAACTACTAAGCTAAAGATGCTAAGACAAAGAGAATGAATTGAGGAAATACTTGTGGGAAAAACCAATTGATTGAGTCAATACCCGAGGAAGAATCCACCTAGACTTCACTTGTTATCTAACTCTGAACTAGATGATTTGAACTAGATGATTTATTCACTTGACTTGATACATAAGATTCCCTAATTTATATTTATACCTCTCTCGAGGCTACTAATGTCTAACCCTTGGTTGATTAATTGAAATCTCTTTCTAATTAAAACCCATAGAATTGCATTAAATCGATATATGGACTCCCATATTAGGTTTGACTCTAATCCGAAAGATTTTTGTCATCCTATCTCTAGGGTTGCGATCAACTCTGCTTAACTATGCTAGATCTACTCTTAAACAGGAAATATTCCTCCTTTACCTAAGCACATCATTACTTGAATCAATATCTTGAAATACCTAAACAAGAATTAAGAACACATAATTAAGAACAAATCAAGTATTTATCATATAGTTTAGAAAACAATAACAAGATTCATCTTAGGTTTCATCCCCCTCGGGTATTTGAGGGGTTTAGTTCATAATCATAAAAGAATACATCTCAGAAGAAAATATAAAACAAAACATAAAGAAAAACCCTAAAACCCCTTCAAGGAATTGAAAGAGAGATCCTCCGTGCTTCTTGAGATGAATCAACTGGCTTTCTTCGAGTGAATCCCACAATTCTGGCCCTCTGGCTTGGCTCTTTGGCCTAGCTGAACCGCCCCTTTTAGGTTGGCCTCTAGGGTGTTTATATAGGCTTTTGGAATGTCTTTCTTTGCCTCTAAGTACATTAATCCGAATGAAACTCTTCTTTGCTGCGGTAGGGACATGCCGATGTGGCATGCCCGTGTGATTAGGGGCCAGGCTGTGGTCGGATCTACTAAGGAGGCACGACCGTGTGTTTTGAGCCCAGACCGTGTGCAATTTGTACTTTGGCCCATTTTCTCCGTTTTTGGCTCGTTTCTCATTCTTTTCATCCTCTGGTGAAAAAACATGAAATTAAAGGATTAGGAGCACCAAATTCCACAATTTAGGGAATAAATCATCCAAAAGTATGCTAAATGTGGGATTAAAATATGTACATATAATGGTTTATCAGAAATACATAGTGAATTTGATTAACAATTTTGTGATTGTCTTTCAGTCTAGATTGAGTTATGACATAACATGTTATATTCATGCAAATTGTGATTCATCGGATATGAGATAAAGGAAAGATTGAAAAATTGCCTATTAAAAATGATTATGGAAGCATGGAAAGATAAGAGTTTTGGCAATTGTAAGATGTAAGAGTATATGCTTGAAATGTAAATGCTCATAATTAATGTGTATGTTTTATGTGAGGTTTGAAATGGTTTTTGATTGTAGTATAAGTTATGCTATTCATATGATTGAGTAAGTTATGCTCTTGAAGTTTAATGAAATTTATGTTAATATATGTCATGTTATTCATATGGCAATGTATAATTAATGCTGTTTATTATTTGCATATGAACTTACAAAGCTATATAGCTTACCCCTTTCCTTTCCAATATCTTATATGGTTATTAAGCTAGCCCGAGTTGGAGATCGCCGGAGATTCTATCACACTATCAACTACCATTTTTGGTATATATAAATTCAAATATTTTGAGTTATGGCATGTATAGGGACTAAGTGAATTGGTTATATGTTTTTTTATGATTGTAGCCAATATGTTGGCTTTTAATCGTCAAAGGCTTGTTTGCTATTTGGCCATGTAAGTTGGCTTATGTTGACAACATGGTTGAAAGCCTAAGTATATTCATATATGTGTCAATGTCAATGGTGATATGATCATGGTATGCTTGGTGAATGTCAAATATTTGGAAATGTGATTTATGGCATGATTATGTGATGTGGGAATTGTGACCTATTAATAAGATAAGGAATTTGAGTATAATTTGGTAACTAGATAGAAATTGAATGAAGCCTAATAAATGCAGGATTTGTATGTTTGATTTAGGGCTTAATAAATGTAGTGAGTATGTTAGATAAACATATAAAGTTTATATGTTTCAACCATGAATGTGGATGCTTTGGTTGCCAAAGTATATAACGTTATGTGCCTTTGAATTGATGTGAATGTATGTGTGAATAATGGTGACAAATAGCTTGGTAAATAACCTTTTTATTGTCCACATGGGTAGACACACAGGCGTGTGTCTAGACTGTGTGTGACACACGGTCTGCCCCACGGGCATGTGATCCGGCCGTGTGTCCTCTGCGCCCTAAATAATTGTAAAATAGAATGCTCAGTAATGAGCACACGGGCAAGGAGACGGGCATGTGTCTCAGCCGTGTGGACGACGTGGCCTCGAACACGGGCGTGTGCCCTAGCCATGTGAAGTCTGCACCTATTTTATGAAAAATTATGAAAAATTATGAAAATTTAATCAACCACATAGCATAAGCACACGGGTGTGTGACCTCAATTTGATGATGATGTCATAAACAGAATGCTCCCTAATTTGAACACAGCCTAAAGCATGGGCGTGTCTTAGGTGTCACCCCTTTTTCATGAAAAGTTTTCTAAGTTTTCCAAAAGTTTCCAAAGTTCTCGATTTAGTCTCAAACTACTTCCGATGCATGTTTTGGGCCTCGTAGGCTCCTTTTAGGGATGATATGATTTTTTTGAAAAGTTTAAATTTGAGTGGAAATTCTTGTCTCGATTTTGAATGTTGCTTGTGAATAAGTCCAGTAATGCCTCGTACTCTATCCCGGTATCGGATACGGGTAAGGGTGTTACATTAGGGACAATGTGCCAAATAAAGTGTGGGGGTAACATAAAAGTTTTCAAGTTTTTCAAAAATATCAAAATTTTGTTACTTGTTCTTATGTGTTTGTTTTAGTAGTTAATTTTAATTTTTGTGTGCTTATTTGTGCTCCAGCTTGTAGAAATACAAGTGATTGGTCAGGAGCATGTAAATAGGATTATGTATAAACTGTAAATTTAGCTCAATAGTAAATGATTTTAGGCTGTTTAATATTAAACTAATTAATTCACTTTGTTAAACTTTAAATAGGTGAAAGTGTGTTAAGTATACCAAATGAAAAATAAGTGCACAAAAAGCATATATGTTTGTTTTAATTATAGGTTGCTAGAATGTTAAAATTTAGTTAATTGAATCGATGTATTGGATTACCTATGGATTACTTAAGGCATTGTTTGGTCACCACTAGACCCAAAAAGCCAACCCTATGCATGAATTCCCTAGTACCTTATTTTGGGCCTAGTTCCATTTTCTTGATAAACCTCGTAGGAAACTATAAGCTTAACGTATTATGTATTGATCCTTTTTCTTGGTCTTGGAAATTATATGCATGAACCTAGACGTCAGGCCACTGATATTGAGGGTTAGGTATATATATAACAGAGGTTTCAAAATAAATAAATAAAAAAATTGTGAGTGAAAACTAAGAAACGGTGTATTATAATGAGTGAATGACTCTTGCAAGCTTGTGCCTTAATGAAATTATTGAATGAACAAAAGCATTGTGAGGGTTAAAAGCAAAGCAAAAGTTGCAAAAGCATAGAACGGATAAAGGCAAAGTGAGTGAAATAAGAGTGAAATAGAAAATTTTGAATAAAAAGAAAAAAATCTTCTCATTTTTGCAAAAAAATTCGCTAAGTTGATTGTACTCATTAATACTATATTATGACTTAAAAAATCGAGAGAAAAGGAAGGTGAGAAAAGTAGATATAAGATGGTGAGAGAAAAGATATAACTGGGGTAGCATTGGGTCAAGAAAACTATTTTGTAGAGTCAGTTCTTCAATTCCGAACCAACTTAAACCGTAGAATGTTATAAGCCGAAATGTTCTATGTGACCTAAGTGATACAACTAATGGATGAAAATTTGGCTTCGTATTGACAGTTCTGACTAGTGTACTTTTATAATTGTTTAGATGGAATAATATGCTTGACATTCTTGAAATTTTTTGTTGTGTAACTTAGTGAATTAACGTGTTTGATATTAAAAATCGTGAGTCAATTACATATCATGCTAGAATTACATGTTTCTTTACATTGTCTCATTTATAATGTTCTGAATTAATCTAGTGTATGAAGCATGCTCAAGCACCATTTAGTTATCTTATTTTCTTATCAGTGTGTGTTTTTATTTTGTTGCTTGAGGAAAACAAATGAGTTGAGTGTGGGAAAGTTTGATATGCCATAATTCATTGTGGCAAATTAGAGTCTTTTCGGCACTTAATGAGATTGTTTTCTAGTCATTTTATGTTTATTTATTTCATTTTTAGTTTTATTAGCTTAGATTCATTTTGTTGCAAAATAAGCTTTCTTACACAATTTCTAGTGTTTTGACAACCCGTTAGTCCAACTTAGGCCTCAGGAGCAACTAATAGGCTATTTGAGTGTGTAGGGTGTCATTTTAGGTCAAAGAACACAAAGGAGGACACCATTTTTGTGACACCGACTTTCAACGTTACGACACGGAACATTGAAGCATCCAAAGCCAAAATAAGGGCGGCTTTAGGACATGGAGACCTTAACATCACAACATAAGTTAGATACGAGTAGCCGCATTTTAATAGTTGTCAAGGGTGTATTTGTCTTGTTAAAACTCCAATTAATTCAAGTACGTTTTAGGCACTTAAAACCCTTAATTGCAGCCGATATAAACCCCTATTATAACCACAATACGAGGGATTCGACTAGGGGATTTGCCCTAGGGAGCCGTCGAAACAATATTTCATATTTTCTGTGTAACACCCCAAACCCGACCCAGACGTTACGACCAAATCTGGCATGCCACATGGAAAGGTTGTTAAAGAAACTACGCGATTGTTGAATATTTCGAGTTTGGTTTTCATTTTTAAAATCAGATTTGTTTTTAAGGCTTTCTTGCAAAATGTTATTGACATTACTAACACCGAAAACTTGTTTTATAACAAAATCAGATTCAGTGGGTTTCGAAAATGTGACATTTTGAAAATAGTGGTTGTAGTTTTAAGAAAATCCTGTGTTTAACTATCATAGTTTGTGAACTGTTCATTAACATTTTGGAAAACGGTTATTTACATTTTAGGAAAACTCCGTAATAATCGGTTCATGAAAGATAATAAATGTGTTAAAAATAAAAACCAAATTAAATCCAAGTGGCCATATTGCAGAACATAATCCCAAAGTTAAAAATAAATTTTAAATTATGTAAAACGGAGTTTACTAAAGAAACGATGCATGGCCACCACAGAGTCCACCCCGACTCCAAATCTACAAAGCTAGGAATTACCTACAAAATTAAGCAGAGGGGTAAGTTACGAGGACTTAGTGTGTAATTCCCCAAATGAGCAGTAATTGGGCCCGAGCCCATTTAGATACCAACCGAGCCTTAGCCCTTACGAAATCAAATTGGGAGAAGCCCATACAGAAACGAATTGGGCCTTAGCCCTATTAGCACAGTATAGCAGATAATGAATGCAATGCAACCCAGCCCAACCTAAATATCCATCCGCTACACACCACACATTCCGGTCAAAACACACCGGTGGAGATTTCTACAATCAACCCTCAGCCGCTACACACCATCGATGGTAGTCACGTTGCTCATCGCCGAAATTGTGGTAGTGCCACCAAAATAATGTGACAGAGTCACCAAATTATGTGGCAGAGCCACTGAAATAATGTGATAGAGTCACCGAAATACATTTCCCCTTTTCATGAATATCATATCCCAATCCCATGCAACATGTGATGACATATTATTTTAGTGTATACATGAATATAGCTATGTAGCGAAATATCGAACATACACATTCATACCAAATTACCTGAGAGGGTATAATCAAAATCTTACATACCTGAGTTATCTCTAAACTCACCCTCTAGGGGTATCATAGTGGTTTACCTATTAAGGCAATTCGGCTTTTGGCTAATACACAGATTAATACTAAACAAATAAATGAAGGTGTGATTACACACCTGATTACGCGAAACACTATACCCTCCTGATCGTAGTCACCCTCTCTAGCGAAAATAACCACGATTTGCCTATCCCAAACCAATGTCAGCTCTCTACCACAGCCTGGCAAAAAATCTCGAACCGCTGACACGTTACGCCGATTGAACTTGGGAGTAGAGCCTATGAGTCCACTCCCCTCAGGCTCCTTTGTCGATACCTCCTTAAAACGGATAGCACTCGCATACATGAAGAGAGTCTTGATCAGTACAACACTTTCAGAGAGAAATGATGGTTGTCTAACAAGAAGGTTTGGTTATGGCAGAATAAGATGAATAAAAACTAGTCACAAAGAAACCAGTGAGAAACTTCTTACCTTGATTAAAGAGGAACCGGTCCCAAGACAGATTCGACTATGGGATCTAATCGTGTACACATATCATGTTGAGAGAAGATAAGAGGGGATCATTGAGAACTAGCATAAATACTAATAGCCATTTGGCCAAACATCAGCCATGACCGAAAGTAAAGAAAAAAGTGAAGAAAATTGTTACCTTGTGTCTACAGATGAGTCGAAAGAGAAGGTGAGATTCGGCCACCCCATTAAAGCAACTACAAGAGGAGAACGTGAAAAGAGAGAGTGGGAGGAGATGGAGTATTAGTTAAACAAATGATGAAAAGAACCAACCACAAAAGAAAAGGAGGGGGTGATCCATTCGACTAAAAGAAAAGAGAAAAATAACAGGAAAGAAAAGAACCTATACTTACCAGATTCGGCCAAGGGAGGAGGTGATGAATCATGCATAGATGGAAGAAAATGAATATAGAAAAAGAATGAAGAAGTAAAAAAGGAGAACACAATTCGGCTGCAGAGAAAAACTAAACAAGAACAAAAGGAGTAGGGGCTTCGGTTTAATGAAGAAAGTAGAGAAGGAAAGGAGGAAAGCTAAGGTTCGGTTATGGTAGAGAAAACAAATAGTAGGAGATGAAAGAGAGGTTCAGCTATAGGTGCACAAAAAGAAGATGAGGAGGTTTCGGCTCTAGCAAGAAATAGAAGAAAAAGTCTTCAAACTTTGGAGAGGAGAAGGAGAGGATGGTTTCAGCTAGTAAACAAGGCAAAGAGAAGAAATGACTGAAAGAAGAACCCGAAAGCACAGATGCCGCAAATTTAAAGGGAATAGAAAAGAAACTAAGATGCACAACACTCAAATGGTTCAGTTTTACTATCTCACATCCCCAAATGCCGAAATTCCCTTGCCAAAACACCATATAGCAAAAATTCACCTCCTAAAACTCCCACATTCGGCCAGCTACTAGCACACCACCAAATCACACGATTTGCTCTTTGATTCAATCCCCCACTTACTCTCTATCCACCATTTGAAATGGTTGACCACTTCAAACTCCCCAAACTCCTCTCCTCTATCCATTCAAACCCGTTTGACCTATTCAACTCCTCCTTGGTAGAGTCCCAGTCTGTAACATCCTAAAGGTGGGCCTGTGCATTTATATGTG
Organism: Gossypium rotundifolium; assembly: GCA_025506655.1. Classification (NCBI taxonomy): domain Eukaryota; kingdom Viridiplantae; phylum Streptophyta; class Magnoliopsida; order Malvales; family Malvaceae; genus Gossypium; species Gossypium rotundifolium. Next base: position 66,693,688 of record CP106731.1, on the reverse strand, counting down.
GTGTTTGTTTCATGTGCTTAAAACAGAGGCCAGATTAAATATTGTGTTTAAGCTCACTTGGGTTAAAATAAAGTTTCAAGTAGTTTAATGAACATTTTGGGCTTGTGGCCCAGAAGGGAGGATGCCATAAGGAAGGAGGGGAGTTGGCGTCAAAAGGCAAGGGGAAGAGGCCCAATTTGTGGCCACCAGAAGCCTAAGTTTTGGGTCAAAAATTCAGCACTTAGGAGCCTTAGGAGGGGATGGAACAAGGCATTTTCTTTTAGGAGTTTTATTGTTTTAATTAAGTGAATAAAAAGCTGATATTGGAAGGAGGTGTTGGAGCTAGTTAAGACTCTTCTAGGATGAGTAAACTTAGAAAGATAGGAGCTATCTTTAAGTGTTTAATGTTAGCCGAAACTTTGAGGAATTTAAAAGGAAAGGGGCATTCGGTTTTGGCTTAAGGTGTATGTGCTGAAATTTTGCTATTCATTCTTCTCTTTTCTGCAAAATCACTACTAAAGCTCTCATATTTTCTCTGCCAAAATTTCTTCCCTATTCTTTCTCTATTCTCTTCTTCTTTAGTTAGCTAAATTTTCAAGCATCTCCTTGCCCTCTTCTCTCTTTTCTTTCTAGCCGAAACCATACCAGTTTATCCCTCTGAGATTTTTATCAAAAGCGAAAACTCTCTAGTTCTTCTCTTTTTTTCTAGATCTCTTCTAAAAGTCGAATCCCTTTGATCATACCCTCATCTCCCATAGCCGAAACTACAAGGGTGGTTTCGTTTTCCCGAAGGTGCACCATAGCCGAGTACTCCTTTCTAATTTGGTAAGTTTTGGGATTTTGCTTCTTTTTGACTTCTTCATTCTTTTTATCAAGTTTCTAATCGAATCAGTTTTCCAAGGCCTTGTCGATTTCACTCTCTAGTCTTGGAAGTTGAATCCTTCTTTTCTTCTTTAGTTAGCCAAATTTTCAAGCATCTCCTTTCCCTCTTCTCTCTTTTCTTTCAAGCCGAAACCATACCAGTTTATCCCTCCGAGATTTTTATCAAAAGCCGAAAACTCTCTAGCTCTTCTCTTTTCTTCTAGATCTCTTCTAAAAGTCGAATCCCTTTGATCATACCCTCATCTTCCATAGCCGAAACTACAAGGGTGGTTTCATTTTCCCGAAGGTACACCATAGCCGAGTACTCCTTTCTAATTTGGTAAGTTTGGGGTTTTGCTTCTTTTCGATTTCTTCATTCTTTTTATCAAGTTTCTAATCGAATCAGTTTTCTAAGGCCTTGTTGATTTCACTCTCTAGTCTTGGAAGTTGAATCCTTTCTTGTTGAGATCTGTAGTGCCGATTTGTGAAAAGCCGAAAGTAGGTGGTCAAGGGTAGGTTTGGCCGAATGGCCACTTTCTTATCCTTTGTCTTTGGCCGAATGTTTTAAGGTGTTAGATGGATTACAATAATCGGTTTGGTTAACTATTTTTGGTGATGGCCGAATGTAGGAAGGAAGGCGACATGTTCTCAACGACATTCGGGATTTGATTAACTAGGTAAGAATTCAATTTAAGTATTATAGATGTTAAGTGATTCGATCCCATCGTTTAAATGATTTAGTGATTAAGGATGGACTCAAATAACAGTCAGGTAGAAAAGGTTGGATCTACAAAACTAACACCCAAATACAAGAAGCGATCTGTTTCGGTGGTGCGAGATTGGCCATCGGGGTGTGGGCCGACATCAAAGTCAGGTCGTAGGCCGATAGTGGTAGTCTCGAGTGATAGTAGCGTAGACGGAGAGAAAGCATTAGTACGAGAATCAGATGTGTAATACTTCCCCACCAGCTAGATCTAACTATTAATTATGTACTTATAAGTTTTGCATGTTGTGGTAAATGCCAAAATCCTGTTTAAATGATGGAAACCCAAAGAGGGTAAAAAGCGAACCACCAGGTTAGTACATAATCTGATTATATGTTATAAGTAAATTGTCATATGTGATTGCATGGGTTGGGTAATGAAAGGAGGAAGTTATATGTACATATGTAGCGATTTTTACCATGAGATGCCTGTAGCGATTAATGCCGTGATCAGTTATAAGGGCCATGGGCCATAATATGTTGATGAGCAGCATGATTGCCATCTTAGCATGTAGCGGTGTGGGTTGATTGTAGAAATCCCCAATGGAGAGAATGGTTGGTACGGGGGCGTGTAGCGGTTGGAAACCTAGGCAAACGGGTTGGGTTTTGCATATTATTTGTTATCCATGTAAATGAAATTAGTACTATGTTTTATGAGGCCCAAATCTAGTGGTGCATGAGGGTTGCACACTGAGTCTCGTGACTCACCCAATTAAATTAACCTTTCAGGTGACAATTAGTGCATCGGACCGGGCCGGAGTGGAGCGCAAGGTGGCCATGCAAAAGAATATGTGGATCTGGCGAAAAGCCCCTATGTAACACCCCTAACCCGTATCCGTCGTCGGAATAGGGTTACGAGGCATTACCGGTCAAAACATAGTTCCACATAGTCATTTATCATTTTCATACACAAGGTTATATCAATTTCTATACGATATAACTTCTAAATCCAATAGCAATCATTCGCTAAATCATATTAGTTAAATTTGCACATATGAAACACACAACTAGATAAAATTTATCATGCTTAGTTACTTATAATACATATACAAACCATGCTTCAAATTTCAACCATATTAATATCATCTATATATATCCACATATTGAATTAGCTAATATGCAACAAAGCCATGTTACATGTACTTAATACATATGACTCTAATATTAATGGCATTTGTATACTTAAAACATATTAAAGCATATATCATTACATTTCATACATCAAATATATGTCAATATATCTATTTCATTAGTTGAATATCAAACATATCATTTCATTACTTCTACACAAGCACATAATAAAACCATTCAAACCATATTACATTAATTATTATGCAATCACATATGCGAATTTAGTAACATTACAACATGGCCGAACATACTATTGATGCATATATATATAGTGCGATTTTACCCTAAAACAAAAGCCATATTTAACATTTGAACACAAATAACATTTCAATGTACACCTAATTTGCATATATATTAGTATACCTAAACTTCATATTTCATCTTATTAACTAATCATTGATTCAGTCACACCATAATCAAGATCATATCTTATCAAAATGAACCAAATATCATTACTGAATTTACAACCACACATGTACACATACCTATATTAATATTAACATCAACTTGGCACTTTTAACTATCCAATAAAACTAACCAAAACATACCTAAATCATAACCTTCATTTACCATTTGGATCCGTACCAAAACAATCAACAAAAATAGTCATGAAACATATTCATTACTTATCATTTAGCAATCGAACCTATATAGCCAATACACAATCAAATACATATCCATCATTTTACCTCATTACCATGCCAAATTATACCATCATCCACCACCCAAATTATTCTACATTTCATACTTCCAAAAGAGCTAACTATTAAACCTATTATACATCATACTTACCATTTCTCATTGCCGAATCATATAACCAAACATCACAAAAATATATACTAAAAAAAAACATGCTTTCAAAATAAGTTTAGGTCATAGCCACATACACACAAGCTTTAACATTATAATCAAGCCATTTTCGCATGGCTATCTATATACAAATTTCAAAACCAAACATATAAAAACCAGACTATACATGCCATAGGTTTAAAGTTCAAGCATTTAAAATACCAAAATAGCGATCGATAGTGTGGTCAACTGTCTTGACGATCTCGTTGAGCAGGTAGCCTTAACCTAAACTATAAAACAGAGGAGAACATTACACACAAATAAGTTTACTAACTTAGTAAGTCCCAATCTCAAAATGATACTACATTCAATCACTTAAACATTTAAATCATTTATCTCAATCATGTTATCATATTAAAATTTCTTACACCTTTAGCACTACTATTTGAAAACCGAATCTCCATGATAGTACATTCAAGCTCAAACTCAATCATATAATACTTGTGCACATCAATCGTAATCTCAAATATACATATCATTTGAACTCATAATATTAGTTAAACTTTAGTAACATCAAACGATCAAACCTTACTTACTTACCGAGCCTTTAACTAAACACTTTAGCTACGATTTACCGTGATCAACAATTCGATTTCTCCTTTGTAAAACACATCACCAAGCATAGAGCACGCTAGGCATTAAAGCCCGAAATAAATCAATTTATAAGGCACGCTAGGCACGAAGCCCAAAATAAATCAACGGCATGAAGCTCGCTGAGGCATTAAAGCCCGAAATAGATCACCAGCACGAAGCCTGCTTGGCATTAAAGCCCGAAATAAATCACCAAGACGAAGCACGCTAGGCAATAAGCTGAACATGTCACCGCACTAGGCACGCTGCATTTAGCCCGAATTCAACGCATTTAACATTTTAATACACTTTACTTAATCTGAAATCACCACAACTTATATATTTCATACAACTTTCATTTATCAACCAAACTTACTTACTTACATCACATTTAACAAATTAAACTCATTATCAATTTATACTACCACATTCGGCCAACACACATTTTTATGCTTTAAATTTCCTAACTTTATCATATGCAATGCTCATAAATATTCCTTTAGTATACACTTGCTTAAGGACTTACCTCGATTGTCGATAGACCATGCAAATCGGTTATTCGAGAACCTTTGTCTTTCCCCGATCCAAATCTGTTTTTCTTTGCTCTTGATCTAAAACACATTCAAATTTAGCTCATTCAAGTACATTTCATCTCAATTTAGTCCCTAAGCACACAAATAGGAAAATTACCATTTTACCCCTACTATTTCAATACTTTGCAATTTAGTCCTATTTGCATAAAACTCAAAATACATCAAATTTCCCCATACTCCTTAAGGGCGAATATATATGAGGACTATACAAGTCCATTTCTTTCATTTATTTTGTAATTAAGCCCTCTAAAATTTTATTTTTACAATTTGGCCCTAAAAAACAAATTCACCAAAACTTCCAACACATAATATACTAATTTTTAACCTATCTATCATCTAACATCATCAAGCATCATAAACCTCAAGAATTTATCAATGGTGATTCATACATACACAATAATCTTAGAAATTCTAGCATGGGTCGGGTAATATACTAAGCAACGATCTCAAAAACGTAAAAATTAACAAAAATCGAGCTAGATTTCTTACCTATTTAAGCTTGAACAAGGCCGAATGTTTCAAAGCTTTTCTCCCTTTTTCTTTTGTGTTTTTCGCCAAAGATGAACAAGACATGGCTTTTAATTGTTTGTTTTATTTACATATATTTATTAGTTTATTTTAACATATAATGTAATATTATATATTATAAAACTCAAACACTATTCCATGCATCAAGGTGGTGGCCATTAACCTAAAATGGGCTAATTGCCCTTTTAATACCTCACATTAAAAAGCCATGCTCAATTTAACACATTACACTTTAGTTGGCCACTTTTACTTTTTACGCGATTAAGTCCTTTTTATCAAATTCAATGCTTAAACGATAAAATTTTTCTACGAAACTTTCCCACATATAAATTCATATATAATAAGCACTAAATATAATATTTAAATATTTCTCGGGTTCAGATTCGTGGTCCCAAAACCACCGTTCCAATTAGGGTCAGATTCAGTCTGTTACAACTCTCCCCCCTTAAGGATTTTCGTCTCCGAAAATCTTACCGTTAAACAACGTCGGATATTGTTGCCTCATTGAATCTTCAGGCTCCCATGTAGCCTCTTCAACTCCGTGCCTTTTCCACAGTACCTTCATTAATGGGATTTTCTTGTTTCTTAACTCTTTCTCTTCCCGAGCTAAAATACGGATCGGTTCTTCCTCATACATCATATCAGGTCGTATCTCAATCTCAGACGGAGCAATCACATGTGACGGATCTGATCTGTATTTACGGAGCATAGAAACGTGAAATACATCGTATATCCTTTCTAATTCAGAGGGTAATCTCAACCTATAAGCAACAGGCCCAATACATTCAATGATTTCATACGGTCTGATGAACCTCGGACTCAACTTGCCTTTCCGACCAAATCGGAGTACTTTCTTCCACGAGGAAACTTTTAAGAATACACGATCTCCTACCTGAAATTCAATGTCTTTACGTTTGAAATTAGCATAGGACTTTTGTCGATCTGATGCAGCTTTCAAATTATCTTTGATTATGGCCACTTTCATTCATCTCTTTAATCAAATCAACCCGTGTATCTTATTTTCACGAGCTCATCCGAAGATAATGGTGTTCGACATTTTCACCGTATAAGGCTTCATAAGGTGCCATTTTGATACTTGATTGAAAGCTATTATTATAAGCAAATTCAATCAAAGGTAGGTATCATTCCCACGTACCTTCAAACTCGAGAACGCAACATCTCAACATGTCCTCAAGTATTTGAATAGTTCATTGGATGGACCAAATGCATCTGCGATGAAAGGTCAGTACTAAAATGAAGTTTTGTACCTAAAGCTTCTTGCAACTTCTTCCAAAACCGCGATGTGAATCTCGGGTCTCATGCGAAACAATGGAACTTGGTACACCATGCAATCTCACAATCTGTGATACCTACAATTCAAAGAAGTTTCTCAAGTGAATAGTCTATACGACCTTTGGCACAAAATGAGTGATTTAGTCACCTATCAACTATAACCCAAACAAAGATCTTTCCTACTCGGAGTCATAGGAGACCGGATACAAAATCCATTGTAATTCTATCCCATTTCCATTCGGTATCATGATTGGTGAAGTAGTCCAGATGGCGCTTGATGCTCGACTTTTACTTGTCGACAGATTAAGCACTTAGAAACAAATTCGATATATCCCGTTTCATGCCGTGCCACTAATAGAAGCTGTTTCAAATCGTTATACATCTTCGTCTTTGCCGGATGTATCGATAGTCGACCACTATAAGCCTCACTCAAAATCATCTCAGATCAAATCGAGTTCTTTGGAACACACATTCGGCTTTTAAAATTCAAACAATCATTTGCATCAATCGAAAATCGATTACATACCCTTTTCACATTTGAATTCGACTAGCAATCAAATCTTCATCAACTTTCATGCATCACAAATTTGTTTGAATAAAATTGGTCTTGCTCGTAACTTCGACTATGATCGAACCATCACTAGACATAGCCATCTGTGCATTCAATTAACGAAGAGCAAACAATGATTTCTGACTTAACGCATCCGCAACGACATTAGCTTTTCCTGGGTGATAGTCAATCACCAATTCATAGTCTTTCAACAGTTCTAGCCACCTACATTGTCTCAAATTCAGGTCTTTCTAAGTCATTAGATACTTTAGACTTTTATGATCTGAATAAATGTGACATTTCTCTCCAAATAAATAGTGACGCCAAATTTTTAGTGCGAAAACAATGGCTGCAAGTTCTAAGTCATGTGTCGGGTAATTTCTTTCGTGCGGCTTCGGTTGTCTTGAAGCGTAGGCTATAACTTTGCCTTCCTGCATCAAAACGCAGCCCAAACCATTCAAGGAAGCATCAGAATAAACAACAAATTCTTTACCCGATTCAGGCTGAATTAACACTGGAGCTTCTGTCAAAAGGGCTTTCAACTGATCAAAACTTTCTGACATTTTTCTGACCACTCGAACCAGACATCTTTCTGCAGTAACTTTGTCAACAGGGTAGCTATCATAGAAAAATATTTCACAAATCGTCGATAGTAACCCGTAAGTCCCAGAAAACTTTGAATCTCGAAAACATTTTTCGGTGGCTTCCAATCAAGTATAGCCGAGATTTTGTTCGGATCAACTCGAATGCCTGATGCTAAAACCACATGTCCCAAAAAAGCTGACCTCTTTCATCCAGAACTCACACTTACTAAACTTCGCATACAGCTGATGATCTCGCAAAGTTTGTAGCACTAACCTCAAATGTTCAAAGTGTTCAATTTCATCTTTAGAGTAGATCAATATGCCATCAATAAACACCACCACAAATCGATCCAAAACTATCTAAAACCCGATTCATCAAATCCATAAAACAATGAGTGCATTAGTAAGCCCAAAAGGCATTACCAAAAACTCAAATGTCCGTACCTCGTCCAAATGCGTCTTTGGCACATCTCAGTATCTCGACTCATAATCGATAATAACCTCGATCTCAAATCTATCTTCAAAAATACTGAAGCCCTTTTCAACTGATCAAACAAATCATCAATCCGAGGTAACGGGTACTTATTCTTTATAGTTACTTTATTCAGTTGCCGATAATCAATACACATTCACATCGTTCCATCTTTCTCACAAAAAGAACGGGTGCACCCCAAGGAGAGAAACTTGGTTGCGCAAAGCCCCTATCTGTTAACTCTTGCAACTGTGCTTTCAATTCTTTTAGCTCAGTCGGTGCCATCCGATATGGAGCTATTGAGATCGGAGTCGTTCCTGAGCTAATTCAATGCCAAACTCAATCTCTCGTCTTTGAGGGTAAACCGGTAGTTCTTCAGAAACACATCTAGGTATTCACATACAATCGATGCGGATTCAATCATTTCTCGATAATTTATTATCCGATTACATAAGCCAAATAAGCTTCGCACCTTTTCTCACATACTTACGGCTAACATCGAGGATATAACATGTAGAAACCCACTTATATCATGGATTCAATTCTAATGATCTCACCATTCGATGTCTCAAATCAATAAGCTTTCTTTTGCAATTCACCAACTGCGTCATCGAAGTTAACGATCCATTCCCAAAATTATATCAAACTCATCAAAAGGCAACAGAGATTAAATCGACTAGGAAGCAAAATCACGAATCATCAATGGGCAACTTTTACACACTTTATTAACAAACACACATCTACCCAAAGGATTGGATCGTGAATCACAAACTCGATGAGACTCAATGGCGAGTCTTCTTGAATACCGAGTTTCACATACATATGAATGGGTTGAACTAGGATCAATCAATGCAATCACGTAGTATTATAAAGGGTGAAAGTACGGTAATGACATCCGGAGAAGCGACATCCTCTCTAGCTCGAGTAACATAAGCTCTAGCCGGAGCTCTAGCCTCGATCGATCTGTTGTGTTCTTTGTCCCTCTCGACTACCACCTACATTACGGAATGCCCGGTGGTGCGCCCCTGTCTTGATGCACTACTCGGTCTAGAGTTACATCTCGTATTATTTCGACTAACAATGGGCACTCTCGAACAAAATGGTCTGAGGATCCACATTTGAAGCAGGACCGATCACGAACTCTACAACTCCTAGAATGCCATTTTCCATAATGTTTGCATTCAACTCGATTTTGTGGGACGTTACCAACACTGGCCATCGAGGTAGCTCGGGAGCCCACTGGAGGTCGATCACGTCTAAATGAATCTGAAGTAGCTTTGTGTCGACTGAAGTCATCTCTAAACTTCTTAGATGTGGAATGGAAATTCTTACCCGACGATCTTTTACGGGTGTCTCTAGCTTCTGTCTCAGCCTTTCTTTTCTCCTTCCCAAGCTCTTCAGCTTTGCAAGCTCACTCTACGAGTGTCACAAACTCTTTGATTTCAAGAATTCCAACAAGCAACTTTAATTCTTCATTCAAACCATCTTCAAACCTTTTGCACATAATGGCTTCGGTTGATACACATTCCCGAGCATATCGGCTCAATTTGACAAATTTTTGCTCATATTCAGTCACGGTCATTTGCCCCTGTTTTAGTTCAAGAAATTCTTTGCGTTTCTGGTCAATGAACCTCTGACTGATATATTTCTTGTGAAATTCATTCTGAAAGAAATCCCATGTCACTTTTTCTTTTGGAACCACTGATACTAGTGTAATCCACCAGTGATAGGTAGTGTCCCGAAGTAATGATATAGCACATTTTAAACATTCATATGGAGCACAGGATAACTCATCAAGTACCCGAATAGTGTTATCAAGCCACATTTCAGATCGTTCTGCATCATCATTATCATTAGCATTGAATTCCTCAGCCCTAAATTTTCTGATTTTATCAACAGGGGACCTACTAGATCTCATTGGATCTATCATCGGGGTTGCTAAAGGTACCGGAGTCAGATTATTCGGGGGTGGAGGTTGTTGTACAGTCGGATTATTCTGAACAAACTGGGTAAACCATTCATTCATCATTTGGTAGAAGGCTTATTTAGCCTCTCCTCGTGGTTACCCGTGGCGGTTGAGAGTCTAATGGTGCCGATCCATATGCGAGACCAGGCAACACTCTCCACATCATCATTCTGACTCTATCGGGATAGGAATCCATTTACTATATAAAATACAATTGAAATTTTCAGAAGTCACCACACTATCAATATATATAACTATGGCATGTATTGCTAGACCCACACACGCTACGGTAGTCCTAGAATCGACTAAACCGTAAGCTCTGATACCAATAAATTGTAACACCCCTAACCCGTATCCGTTATCAGAATAGGGTTACGAGGCATTACCGGTCAAAACATAGTTCTACATAGCCATTTATCATTTTTCATACATAAGGTTATATCAATTTCTATACGATATAACTTCTAAATCCAATAGCAATCATTCGCTAAATCATATTAGTTAAATTTGCACATATGGAACACACAACTAGATAAAATTTATCATGCTTAGTTACTTATAATACATATACAAACCATGCTTCAAATTTCAACCATATTAATATCATCTATATATATCCACATATTCGAATTAGCTAATATGCAACAAAGCCATGTTACATGTACTTAATACATATGACTCTAATATTAATGGCATTTGTATACTTAAAACATATTAAAAGATATATCATTACATTTCATACATCAAATATATGTCAATATATCTATTTCATTAGTTGAATATCAAACATATCATTTCATTGCTTCTACACAAGCACATAATAAAACCATCAAACCATATTACATTAATTATTATGCAATCACATATGCGACTTTAGTAACATTACAACATGGTGAACATACTATTGATGCATATATATATATATATATATATATATATATATATATAGTCCGCATTTTACCCTAAAACAAAAGCCATATTTAACATTTGAACACAAATAACATTTCAATGTACACCTAATTTGCATATATATTAGTATACCTAAACTTCATATTTCATCTTATTAACTAATCATTGATTCACACACCATAATCAAGATCATATGCTTATCAAAATGAACCAAATATCTTAACCGAATTTACAACCATACATGTACGCATACCTATATTAATATTAACATCAACTTGGCACTTTTAACTATCCAATAAAACTAACCAAAACATACCTAAATCATAACCTTCATTTACCATTTGGATCCGTACCAAAACAATCAACAAAATAGTCATGAAACATATTCATTACTTATCATTTAGCAATCGAACCTATATAGCCAATACAAAATCAAATACATATCCATCATTTTACCTCATTACCATGCCAAATTATACCATCATCCACCACCCAAATTATTCTACATTTCATACTTCCAAAAGAGCTAACTATTAAACCTATTATACATCATACTTACCATTTCTCATTGCGAATCATATAACCAAACATCACAAAATGTATACTAAAAAACATGCTTTCAAAATAAGTTTAGGTCATAGCCACATACACACAAGCTTTAACATTATAATCAAGCCACTTTAGCATGGCTATCTATATACAAATTTCAAAACCAAACATATAAAAACCAGCCTATACATGCCATAGGTTCGAAGTTCAAGCTTTTAAAATACCAAAATAGCGATCGATAGTGTGGTCGACTGTCTTGACGATCCCGTTGAGCAGGTAGCCTTAACCTAAACTATAAAACAGAGGAGAACATTACACACAAATAAGTTTACTAACTTAATAAGTCCCAAGCTCAAAATGATACTACATTCAATCATTTAAACATTTAAATCATTCATCTCAATCATGTTATCATATTAAAATTTCTTACACCTTTAGCACTACTATTTGAAAACCGAATCTCCATGATAGTACATTCAAGCTCAAACTCAATCATATAATACTTGTGCACATCAATCGTAATCTCAAATATACATATCATTGTACTCGTAATATTAGTTAAACTTTAGTAACATCAAACGTATCAAACCTTACTTACTTACCTGAGCCTTTAACTAAACACTTTAGCTACGATTTACCTTGATCAACAATTCGGTTTCTCCTTTGTAAAACACATCAAGCATGGAGCATAGCATTAAAGCCGAAATAAATCAAGCACAAGGCCTGCTAGGCACGAAGCCCGAAATAAATCACCGGCATGAAGCCTACTAGGTATTAAAGCCCGAAATAGATTATCGACACGAAGCCCGCTAATTAAAGCAAATAAATCACCGACGAAGCACCTTTAGGCAATAAGCTCTAACATGTCACCTCAAGCACTAGGCACGCTAGGCATTTAGCCCAAATTCAACGCATTTAACATTTTAATACACTTTACTTAATCTTGAAATCACCACAACTTATATATTTCATACAACTTTCATTTATCAACCAAACTTACTTACATCACATTTAACAAATTAAACTCATTATCAATTTATACTACCACATTCGCCAACACACATTTTATGCTTTAAATTTCCTAACTTTATCATATGCAATGCTCATAAATATTCCTTTAGTATACACTTGTTTAGGACTTACCTCGGTTGTCGATAGATCCAGTACAAATCGGCTATTCGAGAACCTTCGTCTTTCCCAATCCAAATCCATTTTTCTTTGCTCTTGATCTAAAACACATTCAAATTTAGCTCATTCAAGTACATTTCATCTCAATTTAGTCCCTAAGCACATAAATAGGAAAATTACCATTTTACCCTACTATTTCAATACTTTGCAATTTAGTCCTATTTGCATAAAACTCAAAATACATCAAATTTCCCTATACTCCTTAAGGGCGAATATATATGAGGACTATACAAGTCCATTTCTTTCATTTACTTTGCAATTAAGCCCTCTAAAATTTTATTTTTACAATTTGGCCCTAAAACACAAATTCACCAAAACTTCCAACACATAATATACTAATTTTTAACCTATCTATCATCTAACATCATCAAGCATCATAAACCTCAAGAATTTATCAATGGCCAATTCATACATACACAATAATCTTAGAAATTCTAGCATGGGTCGGTAATATACTAAGCAACGATCTCAAAAGCGTAAAAATTAACAAAAATCGAGCTAGATTTCTTACCTATTTAAGCTTGAACAAGGCCGAATGTTTCAAAGCTTTTCTCCCCTTTTTCTTTTGTGTTTTTCAGTCAAAGATGAACAAGACATGGCTTTTTAATTGTTTGTTTTATTTACATATATTTATTAGTTTATTTTAACATATAATGTAATATTATATATTATAAAACTCAAACACTATTACATGCATCAAGGTGGCGGCCATTAACCTAAAATGGGCTAATTGCCTTTTAACACCTCACATTAAAAGCCATGCTCAATTTAACACATTACACTTTAGTTGGCCACTTTTACTTTTCACGCGATTAAGTCCTTTTATCAAATTCAATACTTAAATGATAAAATTTTTCTATGAAACTTTCCCACATATAAATTCATATATAATAAGCACTAAATATAATATTTAAATATTTCTTAGGTTTGGATTCATGGTCCCGAAACCACCGTTCCAATTAGGGTCAGATTCGGTCTGTTACACCTACTTGATAGTTTTTTTTTTAAAGCATTTTATGTTATGGATTCAAACTTTGTTGTAATAAGGCCATGGGCCACTAGTTTACATTTTGGTTTTATTATGGGTTTTATTATTCAATTTTAAACTAAGACATGTAATTAAGTTTTGGGCTTTTGATTATTAGGGCATATTTTATATAAATTACATTTGGGTTTTCTGTCAACACGTTTGATTTTACAAAAATTCCCTTAGTGACATACCAGATCTGGTTGTAGTGTTTGGGCCGATTTTAGGGTGTTACAAATTGGTATCAGAGCTCGATTCAAAACTCAACTTTGGGGTTTTGGGCCCAAAAGATTTTCTAAAATGGGTATTTGAAACATGGGTTTCTTTTAGTAAAGGTTCATTAGCTCAGCATGGCACCTGCGTCTCCGACCAAGTTCGCTAGGTAAGTATTCTAAACTCCTGATTGTGAGATCAATGTAGGCTTAACGGGTTTTATGGGACGTAGACTATTTAGGTTAGAACTTGATGGACTCTAGGCTTAGACAAACAACACCTAAAATCCATAAGACTTAACTTCATTAAACAAAACCTGTAAACAAGTCACAAGACTAAAGTGTGGTAACAAGCATATGCATGTCTAGGAGTAGATCCGAAAAAGCTTGGTATTTAAGCAGTCCGAGTGACTCACCTCTTCTTCGCTGGAATCTTACCTGGTGCATAGTGATTGTTCGCTTTAGCCATGACAGGGTGCAGCAATAGGCATATGCATGTCTAGGAGTGGATTCAGGGAAAGCTTGGTATTTAAGCAGTCCTAGTGACTCACCTCTTTTTCACTGGAATCCTACCTAGTGCATAGTGACTATTCACCCTAGTTACGAGAATGTGTTGACAGGCCAAAACTTACAATTAAAACCCGAATGGGACCAGCCATCTTGTTTTGTAAAATCCTAAAGTAAACCTTAGTTCTAAAATCACCGAATTACCCTTGGTTCGTAGAATTACCCTAATTTTGAAAAATGACCAAAATACCCCTGATTTACAAAATTACCAAAATACCCCCGAGTTGAAAAATTATAAAATACCCTTATTCCATAAAATCACCCGAAACCATATTTAAAAAAAATGAAAATACCCCTATAGGTTAAAATTACGAAAATACCCCTAGGTAACGAAATGATAAAAATACCCTTAGGTGATGGATGTTACTTGTATGAATGCTGTGTGTGCATAATCCCTAGAATTAGAAAGACTGAAAACTATAGATAGGTTCAAATTCGAAAGAATCACTTTTAAAAATTATGTTTCATAAGATTGTCCGGGATAATTAGTGGAACAACTAATGACTCATAAAACTTTTAAAACAGATAAACACGAATTAAAAGAATGAGTACAAGAGGTCGAGGACATCCGCCACGTAGTCATGGTAGAGGTAGGATGACCATGTCAGAACCCGTAGGATCGGGTCATGGGTCTGGAAGTGAGATACCGGTTCCACCAGCTGCTGAGGTGGAATTTTAAGACCGCAGTGGAGAAGGCGTGGTGTCTCGAGTTTGTCTTGAGGGTTTTGGAAAGAGTGGCTGAGGCTGGTATGAGCATAGGAGCCCAAAAATCTGTGCCTGAGAGGTTGAGGAGCAATGGGGCCGAAGTATTTAGGGGAGTCTCTGGCGTATCCCCAAGTTCTGCTAAATATTGGTTGGAGGCAGTGGAACGTATAATGGATGACCTAGACTTCACGGTGGAGGAGAAGCTGAAAGAGGTCGTGTCTTTTCTTCGAGATGAGGCCTACCAATGGTGGCTCACGATGAAAGAGGGTACGGTCAGCGGACCTGATTGACTGGGATTTCTTTAAGGAGTCATTCCAAGGAAAGTACGTTGGGGCTAGTTACATGGATGCTCAAAGGAAAGCATTCCTGAACTTGGTGTAGGGGAGTAACTCTGTGGCTAAGTATGAGGCTGAGTTTCTGCGTTTGAGTCATTACGCTCTGGGAATGGTGGCAATGGAGTATGAATGATGCGTTCAATTCGAGGATGGGCTACGGAATGAGCTAAGAATTCTGATTGCACCGCAGCGGGAGAGAATTTTTGCGGTTTTGGTGGATAAGATTAAAATAGCTGAAGAAGTGAAACGAATGGAGAGACAAGAGAAAGATAAGGATCGGGGCAAGAGTAAGAGAAGTTTTGGACCCTCTAGAGCAACTGGAAATTTTCAGAAAAGGCCTAAGACTGATGGGCCAGCTCGTGCTCCATCGGGCCAGAGTCAAGCATGTTCTACATGTGGGAGAACCCATTATGGGGAGTGCAGAATGAAAACTGGTGGATGCTTTAGGTGTGGATCCACAGAACACTTGATGAGGGATTGTCCTCAGATGGATCGGAGGCAGCCAACGGTCGAGGTTCTGATCAGACTAGGAGAGGTGATCAGCCTCGACCAAGAGGTAGAGGTGTAGCTAGAGGAAGAAATGGATTCGATCGGGGTTGTGGAGCATCTGGCATAGGTGTAGGTAATACAGATGTGAGGCAGCTGGGTTTAGTTTATGCAGCTCATCAAAAGGAGGATAGTGACGTACCGGATGTTATAACTGATACGTTTCTCATTACTGATAACTCTTTATTTGCTTTGATTAACATTGGGTCAACCCACTCCTATGTTGCAAGTTCAGTGTCTGAGACTCTAAGTTTAGCCTCTGAAATAACCACTAGGAAGATGATTGTGGTTAGTCCCTTAGGACAATCTAAGGTAGTGGACAAATTGTTTAGGGATGTACCTTTAGAGACTCAAGGGGTGGTATTCCCAATAGATTTAATGGAATTACCATTTGGAAAGTTTGACCTTATATTAGGAATGGATTGGTTGACTAAGCATCGTGCCAAGTTGGACTATGGGAATAAGCGTATGGTGTTAGGAACCCCGGAAGGCGGGGAGGTGGTTGTGTTAGGAGAAAGAAGGAATTACTTGTCCAACGTGGTACGATCCTTAAAAGCTATTAAGATGATTCGGAAGGGATGTAGTGCATTTCTAGCTTTTATTAATGCATTGGATGCTAAGGAGGTGGCTGTTGATGAGGTTCGAATAGTCAAGGATTTCGCGGATGTCTTTCCGGAGGAATTACCAGGATTACCCTTAGATCGCGAGGTGGAATTTGGAATAGACCTACTTCCGGCTACAGCTCTAGTATATATTGCTCCTTATAGAATGGCGCCGAAAGAGTTGGTGGAGCTCAAGGCTCAGATTCAAGAACTATTGGATCGAGGGTTTATTCGACCGAGTGTGTCTCCATAGGGAGCGCCGGTCCTGTCCGTGAAGAAAAAGGACGGATCCATGCATATGTGCGTGGACTATCGTCAATTGAATAAGTTGATGATTAAAAACAAGTATCCATTACCAAGAATCGATGATCTGTTCGATCAGCTCAAAGGAGCTTCGGTCTTTTCTAAGATTGACTTAAGGTCTGGGTACCATCAATTAAAGGTTAAAGAAGGAGACATACATAAGACAGCGTTTCGGACTCAGTACAGGCATTATGAGTTCTTGGTAATGCCATTCGAGTTGACGAACGAACCAGTGGCCTTTATGGATATGATGAACCAAGTGTTTCAACTATATCTTGATCAGTTCGTCGTGGTGTTTATTGATGACATCTTGGTTTATTCTAAGTCTGAGGAGGATCATGATGAACATCTTCGTGTGGTGTTGCAAACTCTGAGGGAGAAGCAGCTGTTTGAAAAGTTTAGTAAATGTGAGTTCTGGCTGAAGGAAGTGACTTTTCTAGGGTATGTAGTTTCGGCCGAGGGAATCAGAGTGGACCCTCAAAGATAGAGGCTGTATTGGATTGGAAACCTCCAAAGTCTGTGGCGGAGGTTTGGAGTTTCTTAGGTTTGGTAGGGTATTACTGAAGATTCATTGAAGGGTTTTCTTTAATAGCAGCACCTATAACTAAGTTGTTGAGGAAGGGAGTATTGCTTATGTGGATGACAAATAGCAAGAGAGCTTTGATAAGTTGAAGAGAATCCTGACGAAAGCGCCAGTGTTAATTCAGCCAGAGGCAGGAAAGGAATTTACCGTCTACTGTGATGCGTCACACACAGGTTTAGGGTGTGAGTTGATGCAAGAAGGAAAGGTGGTGGCGTATGCGTCTCGACAATTGAGACTGCATGAGTTGAACTACCCTATGCATGACTTAGAGTTGGCAGCGGTAGTATTTGCCTTTAAGATTTGGAGACACTACTTGTATGGGGAGAAGTCGGTAATTTATACTGACTATAAAAGTCTGAAGTACCTCCTTACCCAGAAGGAGTTAAATTTAAGACAACGTAGGTGGATCGAGCTCTTGAAGGATTATGATTGTTCGATCGAATACCACCCTGGTAAGGCAAATGTGGTGGCAGATGCATTAAGCCGTAAGGTAGTATTAGAGTTAAGAGCCATGTTCGCTCATCTGAGTTTATTCGACGACGGGAGTTTGCTGGCTGAGTTGCAAGTAAAGCCAACATGGGTAAGTCAGGTTAAGGAAAGACAGTTAGGAGATAAAGACCTGAGTGCTCGACTATTGCGAGTGAGGGATGGTGGAATGGAGGACTATAGTCTGAACAAGGATGGAATTCTGTGTTATCGTGGGAAGATTTGTATGCCTAAAGACAAAGAGTTACGGCAGATGATTTTTGGGAATCGCATAGTAGCCCTTATGCTATGCATCCTGGAGGAGTCAAGATGTACCGTGATTTGTGAGAGAAATTTTGATGGCAGTCGAAGAAAGAGGTAATGAATTAAATGAGGAAATGTTTAACGTGTCAGCAGGTCAAAGCTGAACACCAAGTGCCTTAGGTATTATTGTAGCCGGTGAAGATTCCCAAATGGAAGTGGGAGAGAATCACGATGAATTTTGTTAGTGGGCTACCCCTTACACCCACTAAGAAGGATTCAATTTGGGTGATTGTGGATCGACTGACGAAGTCTGCTCACTTCATACCGGTTCTAGTGGACTTTTCTCTACAAAAGCTGGCTAAGTTGTATGTGGCTAGGGTTGTAAGACTACATGGTGTACCGGTGTCAATCATATCAGATAGGGACCCTAGGTTCACGTCACGATTTTGAAAGGCTCTTCATCAAGCAATGGGAACAAGGTTGGACTTTAGCACCGCTTTTCACCCACAGGCTGATGGCCAGTCTGAGAGGGTAATTCAAATCTTGGAGGATACGCTAAGGGGTTGCATCATCGACTTTAGGGGCAGTTGGGAAGAATATTTTCCCTTGGCAGAATTTGCATACAATAATAGTTACCAAGCTAGCATTCAGATGACGCCTTATGAAGTGTTATATAGAAGGAGATGTCGTACTCCAACTTGTTGGACGGAGTTGGGTGAACGTGAGGTGTTAGGCCCAGAGTTGGTTTCAAAAATAGAGGAGAAAGTTAAGTTAATATGGGCTACGTTAAAGGAAGCGTCTGATCGATAGAAGTCTTATGCGGATCTAAAGCGGAAAGAGGTGGAATTCATGATAGGTGATCAAGTCTTCTTGAAGGTATCCCCATGGAAGAAGATAATGAGGTTTGGACGAAAGGGTAAGTTAAGTCCACAGTTTATTGGGCCATACCGTACTAGATCATGTGGGCCTAGTGGCTTATCGTTTGGAGTTGCCTTCGGAGTTGGAGCAGATACATGATGTGTTCCATGTCTCGATGCTAAGACGTTATCGATCTAATCCATCGCACGTGGTGCCAGTAGAAGAGATAGAAGTAAGGTCGGATTTGTCTTTTGAGGAGGAGCCAGTGCGAATTTTGGATCGAGATGTGAAGGTGTTGAGAAGGAAGTCTGTTCCATTGGTCAAAGTTCTGTGGCGAAATCACGATGCAAAGGAGGCGAAGTGGGAGCCAAAGGATGTTATACGACAACAATATCACCATCTCTTTTGATCAGGTAAATTTCGAGGTCGAAATTTATTTTAAAGGGGTAAAACTGTAACATCCTAAAGGTGGGCCTGTGCATTTATATGTGGTGTTTGTTTCATATGCTTAAAACAGAGGCCCAGATTAAATATTTTGTTTAAGCTCACTTGGGTTAAAATAAAGTTTCAATTAGTTTAATGAACATTTTGGGCTTGTGGCCCAGAAGGGAGGATGCCATAAGGAAGGAGGGGAGTTGGCGTCAAAGGCAAGGGAAGAGGCCCAATTTGTGGCCACCAGAAGCCCAAGTTTTGGGTCAAAAATTCGGCACTTAAGAGCCTTAGGAGGGGACGGCACAAGGCATTTTCTTTTAGGAGTTTTATTGTTTTAATTAAATGAATAAAAAGCTGATATTGGAAGGAGGTGTTGGAGCTAGTTAAGACTCTTCTGGGATGAGTAAACTTAGAAAGATAGGAGCAATCTTTAAGTGTTTAAAGTTAGCCGAAACTTTGAGGAATTTGAAAGAAAAGGGGCATTCGGTTTTGGTTTAAGGTGTATGTGCTGAAATTTTGCTATTCATTCTTCTCTTTTTTGTCGAAATCACTACTAAAGCTCTCATATTTTCTCTGCCAAAATTTTTTCCCTATTCTTTCTCTCTTCTCTTCTTCTTTAGTTAGCCGAATTTTCAAGCATCTCTTTGCCCTCTTCTCTCTTTTCTTTCTAGCCAGTTTATCCATCCGGGATTTTTATCAAAAGCCAAAAACTCTCTAGTTCTTCTCTTTTCTCCTAGATCTCTTTTAAAAGTTGAATCCCTTTGATCATACCCTCATCTCCCATAGCCGAAACTACAAGGGTCGTTTCGTTTTCCCGAAGGTGCACCATAGCCGAGTACTCCTTTCTAATTTGGTAAGTTTTAGGATTTTGCTTCTTTTCGATTTCTTCATTCTTTTTATCAAGTTTCTAATCCGAATCAGTTTTCTAAGGCCTTGTCGATTTCACTCTCTAGTCTTGGAAGCCTAATCCTTTCTTCTTTGAGATCGTAGTCTGATTTGTGAAAAGTTTGAAAGTAGGTGGTCAAGGGTAGGTTTGGCTGAATGGCCACTTTCTTATCCTTTGTCTTTGGCCGAATGTCTTAAGGTGTTAGATGGATTACGATCATCAGTTTGGTTAACTATTTTTGGTGATGGTCGAATGTAGGAAGGAAGGTGACGTGTTCTCAATGACATTCGGGATTCGATTTACTAGGTAAGAATTCAATTTAAGTATTATAGATGTTAAGTGATTAGATCTCATCGTTTAAATGATTTAGTGATTAAGGATGGACTCGAATAACAGTCAGGCAGAAAAGGTTGGATCTACAAAACCAACACCCAAATACAAGAAGCGATCTGTTTCGATGGTGCGAGATTGGCCATCGGGGCGTGGGCCGACATCGAAGTCAGATCGTGGGCGATAGTGGTAGTCTCTAGTGATAGTAACGTAGGCGTAGAGAAAGCATTAGTACAAGAATCAGGTGTGTAATACTTCCCCACCAGCTAGATCTAACTATTAATTATGTGCTTATAAGTTTTACATGTTGTGGTAAATGCCAAAATCCGGTTAAATGATGGAAACCCAAAGAGGGTAAAAAGCAGACCACCAAGTTAGTACATAATCTGATTATATGTTATATGTAAATTTTCATATGTGAATGCATGGGTTAGGTAATGAAAGGAGGAAGTTATATGTACATGTGTAGCGATTTTTACCGTGAGATGCTGTAATGGCTAATGCCTTGATTAGTTATAGGGGCCATGGGCCATAATATGTTGATGAGTAGCATGATTGCCATCTTGGAGTGTAGCGGTGTGGGTTGATTGTAGAAATCCCCAATGGAGAGAACGGTTGGTACGGGGGCGTGTAGCGGTTGGAAACCTAGGCAAACGGGTTGGGTTTTGCATATTATTTGTTATCCATGTAAATGAAATTATTACTATGTTTTATGAGGCCCAAATCTAGTGGTGCATGAGGGTTACACACTGAGTCTCACGACTCACCCAATTAAATTAACCTTTCAGGTGACAGTTAGTGCAATGGACCGGGCCGGAGTGGAGCGCAAGGTGGCCATGCAAAAGAATATGTGGATCCGGCGAAAAGCCCATACTTGATAGTTTTTTTTTAAAGCATTTTATGTTATGGATTCAAACTTTGTTGTAATAAGGCCATGGGCCACTAGTTTACATTTTGGTTTTATTATGGGTTTTATTATTTAATTTTAAACTAAGACATGTAATTAGGTTTTGGGCTTTTGATTATTAGGGCATATTTTATATAAATTACATTTGAGTTTTCTGTCAATACGGTTGGTTTTACAAAAATTTCTTTCGTGACATACCAGATCCAGTTGTAGTGTTCGGGCCGAGTTTGGGGTGTTACACAGTCGAAAGCCACCTCTTTCACACCTTGAGCACAAAAATAAAGCTTCATAATACAGTAGATATGATTCAAACTTCCCCCCTTTGCTCTACTAGTGACGCCACATCCACTCCACCTTGTGCTCACTTGTGCTAGCAATTTACCAACATTTTCTCTTAAACCTTGCTGCCAACAACCTTCCCCCCTTAAGTGCCCAAAAAGTAAAAATTTACCAAGGCCCTAACACGACCGTAGGCCTCCCTAGGACCCCTAAACTCACCTAAATAACACATGCAACAACAAAAAATGCCAGACCCCAAATTTTGGGTGTTACAATTCTACCCCCTTAAAGAAATTTCGGCCTTGAAATTTACCTGGACAAAAGAGGTGAGGGTATTCCTGTCACATTGCCTCTTTTGGCTCCCATGTGGCTTCCTCTGAACCGTGATTATGCCATAATACTTTAACTAACAGAATAGACTTCCTTCTCAACACCTTCACATCTAGGTCTAAAATCTGCACTGGTTCTTCTTTGAAAGACAGATCAGGTCTAACCTCAATTTCTTCCACCGCCACTATGTGAGATGGATCTGAACAGTAGCGCCTTAGCATCGAAACATGGAATACATTATGTATCTGACTCAACTCCAGGGGTAAATCAAGCTGATAAGCCACTGGTCCCACATGTTTTAACACCTGATAAGGCCCGATAAACTTGGGGCTCAACTTGCCTTTCCACCCAATTCTTAAAACCTTCTTCCACGGCGAGACTTTCAGAAAGACCTGACCACCCACTAAAAATTCTATCTTCCTACGCTTCAGATCCGCATATGATTTCTGTCTATCAGAAGCTTCTTTTAACAGACCTCAAATTAGCTTAACCTTTTCCTCTATTTTTGAGATCAATTCCGGACCCAACAACTGTCGCTCACCTAACTTTATCCAACAGGTAGGGGTACGACACCTACGACCATACAATGCCTTATAGGGTACCATCTAAATGCTAGACTGATAACTGTTATTGTATGCAAATTTAGCCAACGATAAGTAATCTTCCCAACTACCTCTGAACTCAATCACACAGCCCCTTAACATGTCTTCCATGATTTGAATTACCTTTTAGACTGACCATCAGTCTGTGGGTGAAACGTTGTGCTGAAATCTAGCCTTCCACCTAAAGCTTCATGTAATGCCTTCCAAAACCGTGATGTAAACCTAGGGTCCCTGTCTGATATGATAGACACTGGTACCCCATCCAATCTCACAATTTCTGCCACATACAACTTAGCCAACTTTTGAAGTGAATAGTCCGTACGAATCGGTATAAAGTGTGCGGACTTCATCAACTGATCAATGATTACCCACACTGAGTCGTTTCTTAGTAGGCGTTAGGGGTAGCCCACTAACAAAGTCCATCGTTATCCTCTCCCACTTCCAAAGTGGAATCTTCACCGGTTGTAGCAACCCCGAAGGCAACTGATGTTCTTCCTTCACCTGCTGACATGTCAAACACTTACTCATAGACTCAGTAACTTCCCATTTCAGACCAGGCCACCAATACTGTTCATACAGGTCTCAATACATCTTACTTCCACTAGGATGCATAGCATACGTGCTACTATGCACTTCCCGTAGAATCATCTGTCTCAGTTCAAAGTCCTTCGGCATGCAAATTCTTCCATGGAAACATAATACCCCTTCAATGTTCAGAATAAAATCCCCTGTCTCTCCACTTCCCACTTGCTAAAATCAAGAACCCATCGATTCATCCAACAATTGCTTCTCTTTAATCTGACTTATCCATAACGGTTTCACTTGAAGTTCCACTAACAAGCTACCATCTTCGTAAAGACTAAGATGAGCAAACATTGCTCTCAAATTTGATATCACCTTATAACTCAACACGTCCGCCACCACGTTGGCTTTACCCGGGTGATACTCAATCGAGCAGTCATAGTCTTTCAGCAACTCTATCCACCTCCGTTGTCTTAAATTCATATCTTTCTAGGTAAGGAGATATTTCAGACTCTTATGGTCAGTGTAGATAATTGACTTTTCTCCATACAGATAATGCCTCCATATCTTTAGGGCAAACACCACTACAACTAGCTCCAAGTCATGAGTAGGATAATTCACTTCATGTGGCCTTAACTGTCGAGATGCATATGCTACTACCTTCCCTTCTTGCATCAACACACATCCTAACCCTGTGTGCGACGTATTGCAGTAGATAAAAAATTCCTTCCTAGCCTCTGGCTGAATCAGTGTTGGTGCCTCCGTCAAAATCTTTTTAACTTCCCAAAACTTTATTGTTGCTTATCAGTCCACACAAACGGTACTACTTTCCGTAATAACTTGGTTAAAGGTGTAGCAATCAATGAAAACCCCTCAACGAACCTTCTGTAGTACCCCACCAAACCCAGAAAACTTTAAATTTCAGACACAGACTTCGGTGGTTTCCAATCCAATACAACTTCGATCTTTAGACGATCAACCCTAATCCCCTCGGGAGAGACAACATGCCCCAAAAAGATCATTTCCTTCATCCAAAACTCACACTTACTGAATTTAGCATAAAGTTGCTTCTCTCTCAATATCTGCAGAACAACCCGAAGATGCGAGTCATGCTCCTCCTCAGTCCTTGAGTACACCAAGATATCATCTATGAATACCACCACAAATCGGTCTAGGTAAGGTTGGAATACCCGGTTCATCATATCCATAAATGCGATTGGTGCATTTGTTAATCCGAGCGGCATCACTAGAAAGTCATAATGCCCATAACGCATTCGAAAGCAGTATTATGAATATCCACCTCCTTGACCTTTAACTGATGATACCCAGATCTCAAATCTATCTTCGAGAAAATTAAAGCTCTTTGTAGCTGATCGAACAAGTCATAAATCCTTGGTAACAGGCATTTATTCTTAATCGTCAACTTGTTCAACTGGTGATAGTCGATGCACATACGCATTGACCCGTCTTTTTTCTTGATGAACAATACCGTCGCTCCCCACGGTGATACACTTGGGCGGATAAATCCATGGTCCAATAGTTCTTGGATCTGAGCCTTTAGTTCTGCCAACTCTTTGGTGTCATCCTTTAAGGAGCGATGGACACTAGAGCTATTCCTGGCAATAACTCAATGCCGAATTTGACCTCGCGATCTAGAGGTAACCCTGAAGCTCTTCAGGAAAGATGTCCGAGAACTCTTTCACAGTTTTGACATCCCCGATAGCTAATTCCTTAACATCCGACATATTGACTAAAGCTAGATATGCCTTACACCCTTTTCGCACCATGTTTTTGGCCTTTAGTGCCGACACCACATTGGACAAGTAATCACTTCTTTCTCCTATCACAATCACCTCTTCATCCTCGGTAGTCTTCAATATCATGCGCTTAGCAGCACAATCCAAATTTGCACGGTGCTTAACTATCCAATCCATGCCTAAGATCAGATCAAACTCGCCGAACGGTAGTTCCATCAAGTCTGCCGAGAAGATAATCCCTTGCACTTCTAAAGGCACATTCCTACATTATTTTTTCACTACCACAGATTATCATAAAGGGCTAATCACAAACATTTCTCTAGCTGCAATTTCAGATTCTATCCCCAAAGTCCCAGATATAGCATAGGCAACATAAGAATGTGTAGATCCAATATCTATCAAAGTAGTAAATGGTTCATCAAATATAAGAAACGTATCGGTTATGACGTCTGGTGCATCACCGTCCTCTCACCGTCGAGCTGTAAAGACTAACCCCTGCTATCTTGTATCTGTATTACCAGCACCTCTGCCCGGTGCTCTACGACCTCGACCTAAACCATTTCCTCCTCTAGCCAGACCACGACCTCTCAGCGACTGCTAATCACCTTTTCTTGACTGAGCAAAACCCTGACTTATCGCCCGCATCCTTTCCAATTCTTATGGATAGTATTTAATTAGATGATCCCTAGATCCATAAAACATCCTCCAGTTCTTTTCCAACACTCCACTGGATGTGTTCTCCCATACTGTACATAAGGTCACAGCTGACCTGCAGTAAGTGGCATCACAGATCGAGTTGGCCCATCCAACCTAGGCCTCTTTTAGAAACCCCCAGAAGATCCTGACAACCCAAAACCTCACTTATTCTTACCCCTATCCTTATCCTTGTTCTGCCTCTCAAATCGTTTCACTTCTTCGGCTATTTTTGCTTTCTCAACCAGTATAGCAAAATCCCTTTCTCATTCTGAGCTATCGAGACTCATGACTTATCCCATGAACCATCCTCGAACCAAACACAATATTCATAATCAGTTGCGACGATACCTCGAGCATAATGGCTTAGGCATAGGAACTCCGCCTCATATTCAGCTACGAACTTATTTCCCTGGACCAAGTTCAGAATGCCTTCCTTTGGGCGTCCACATAACTCGCCCCAACATACTTTCCTTGGAGCGCTATCTTAAAGAAGTCCCAGGTGATACGGTTTTCTGGTGTACCCTCTCTTACCGTGAGCCACCACTGGTACACCTCATCTCGTAGGAGAGACACTGCTCCTTTAAATTTTTCCTCCACCGTGCAGTCCAGATCATCCATGATTCGCTCAATGGCCTCCAACCAGTATTCAGCTACGTTTGGGGGCCACATCAGAAATGCCCCTAAATACTTTAGTCCCATTTGCTCGAAGTCGCTTAGTAATAGATTTTTGACCCACTGACCGAGTACTTGCCCCAGTAACCCGCTTCAAAATTCGCAACATAGGTTGGGACAAAGTATCGTCCCCTCTAGTTCGATCATGGGACCCTGTCTCGATCACCGATGATACAGGTGCTTCTATTTTTGACATGTGCCCAGATGCCTCAGATCCTACCCCAGCACCTCGGCCTCTACCTCGGCCACGTATACCACGTCCACGTCCTCTTGTGCCCATGTTCACTAGATCAAATTAATCTGATTAAAAATTTTATGAATTAATATATCATTTTAATGCTTTTAACAATGTTTTATGCGAAGTGAGCATAGTAGTTGTTTTCGCAAATTGAATTTCCAAATGTCTCAGTCTCTAAAGTCTTAACTCTTATAACTAGTAGTCATAAAACTTTAACTCTAGTAGTTTCTTCCTAAAATCATTTCATAATATCAAACAAAGTCAGAAGACTTACGAATTTGGTGCCGAAGACTCGAGTGCCATACTTTAAAAAAACGTACATTTCTCTAAACTATATTTTCAAACAAAATTTGAAAAACATTTTTGAAACCCATTCCACAGTTGAGTTTTGTAATCGGCTCTGATACCACTAAATGTAACACCCCAAACCTGGCCTAGACGTTACGACTGGATCTAGCATGCCACATGGAAAGGTTGTTAAAGAAACTAAGCGATTGTTGAATATTTCGAGTTTGGCTTTCATTTTTAAAATCAGATTCATTTTAAGGTTTTCTTGCAAAATGTTATTGACATTACTAACACCGAAAACTTTTTTTATAACAGAAATCAGGTTTAGTGGGTTTTGAAAATGTGACGTTTTGAAAATAGTGGTTGTAGTTTTAAGAAAATCTCGTGTTTAACTATCATAGTTTGTGAACCGTTCATTAACATTTTGGAAAACAGTTATTTACGTTTGAGGAAAACTCTGTAATAATCAGTTCATGAAAGATAATAAATGTGTTAAAAACAAAAACCAAATTAAATCACAGTGGCCTTAATACAGAACATAATCCCAAAGTTAAAAATACAATTTAAATAATGTAAAACGGAGTTTACTAAAGAAACGATGCATGGCCACTACAGAGTTCACCCCGGCTCCAAATCCACAAAGCTAGGAATTACCTGCAAAATTAAGCAGAGGGGTGAGTTACGAGGACTCAGTGTGTAATTCCCCAAACAAATAATAACTGGGCCCGAGCCCATTTAGATACCAATCGGGCCTTAGCCCTTACGAAATCATATTGGGCAAAGCCCATACAAAAACGAACTGCGGTCTTAGCCCTATTAGCACGGTATAGAAGATAATGAATGTAATGCAACCCAGCCTAACCTAAATATCCATCGTTGCACACCACCCATTCCTGCCAAAGCACACCGGTTGGGATTTCTACAATCAACCCCCAGCCGCTACACACCATCGATGGCAGTCATGCTGCTCATCGCTGAAATTATGGCAGTGCCACCAAAATAATGTGATAGAGTCACCAAATTATGTGGCAGAGCCACCGAAATAATGTGACAGAGTCACCGAAATACATATCCCCTTTTCATGAATATCATATCCCAATCCCATGCAACATTTTATGACATACTATTTTAGTGTATGCATGAATATAGCCATGTAGTGAAATATCAGAACATACACATTCATACCAAATTACCCAAGAGGGTATAATCAAAATATTACGTACCTGAGTTATCTCTAAATCACCCTCTAGGGGTATCACAGTGGTTTACCCGTTAAGGCAATTCAGCTTTTGGCCAATACACAGATTAATACTAAACAAATAAATGAAGGTGTGCTTACACACCAGATTACGTGAAGTACTATACCATCCTGATCGTAGTCACCCTCTCTAGCAAAAACAACCACAATTTGCCTATCCTAAATCGAATTCAGCTCTCTACCATAGCGCGGCAAAAAATCTCGAACCACTGATACCTTACGCCATTTGAACTTGGGAGTAGAGACTATGAGTCCACTCCCCTCAGGCTCCTTTGTTGATACCTCCTTAGAACGGCTAGCACTCACATCCATGAAGATAGTCTTGATCAGTATAGTACTTTCAGAGAGAAATGATGGTTATCTAACAAGAAGGTTTGGTTATGGCAAAATAAGATGAATAGGAACTAGTCGCATAAAAACCAGTGAGAAACTTTTTACCTTGATTAAAGAGGAACCGATCCAAGACAGATTCGACTATGGGATCTAATCAGATTATACATTCCATGTTGAGAGAAGATAATAGCGGATCAGTGAGAACTAGCATAAAGAGAAATAGCCGCTTGGCCAAACATCACCCAAGACCAAAAGTAAAGAAAGAAGAAAAGAAAATCGTTACCTTGTGTCTACAGATGAGTATAAAGAGAAGGTGAGATTCAGCTACCCCACTAAAGCAACTAAAAGAGGAGAACGTGAAAAGAGAGAGTGGGAGGAGATGGAGTTTCAGTTAAACAAATGATGAAAAGAACCAACCACAAAAGAAAAGGAGGGGGTGATACATTCGACTAAAAGAAAAGAGAAAAATAACAGGAAAGAAAAGAACCTATACTTACCAGATCCGGCCAAGGGAGGAGGTGATGAATCGTGCAGAGACGGAAGAAAATAAATATAGAAAAAGAATGAAGAAGTAAAGAAGGAGAACACAATTCGGCTATGGAGAAAAACT
Source organism: Gossypium rotundifolium (assembly GCA_025506655.1). NCBI lineage: Eukaryota > Viridiplantae > Streptophyta > Magnoliopsida > Malvales > Malvaceae > Gossypium > Gossypium rotundifolium. Next base: position 66,664,296 of record CP106731.1, on the reverse strand, counting down.
AAATAAGAACAAAAAGAATAGGGGTTTCGGTTTAAAAGAAAGTAGAGAAGTAAAGGAGGAAAGTTAAGGTTTGGTTATGGTGGAGAAAATAAATAGTAGGAGATGAAAGAGAGGTTCGGTTATAGGTGCACAGAAATAAGATGAGGAGGTTTCGACTCTTAGCAAGAAATAGAAGAAAAAGTCTTTAGACTTTGGAGAGGAGAAGGAGAGGATTGTTTCAGCTAGTAAACAAGGGAAAGAGAAGAAATTACTGAAATAAGAACCCGAAAGCACAGATGCCATAAATGTAAAGGGAACAGAAAATAAACTAAGATGCACAACACTTAAATGGTTTGGTTTTACTATCTCACTCCCCAAATGCCAAAATTCCCTTACCAAAAGACCCTATAGCTGAAATTCACCTCCCACAACTCCCATATTTAGCCAACTACTAGTACACCACCAAATCCCACATTTTACTCCTTGATTCACTCCCCCACTCACTCTCCATCCACCATTTGAAATGGTTGACCACTTCAAACTCCCCAAACTCCTCTCCTCCATCCATTCAAACCTGTTTGACCCATTCAACTCCTCCTTGGTAGAGTCCCAGCTGAAAGCCAACTCTTCCCCACCTTGGGCACAAAAATTAAGCCCCATAATATAGCAAATGGGATTCAAACTCCTCCCATTTTGCTCTACTAGTGATGCCACATCCACTCCACCTTGTGCTCACTTGTGCTAGCAATTTACCAACATTTTCTCTTAAACCTTGCTGCCAACAACCTTCCCCCTTTAAATGCCCAAAAAGTAAAATTTTACCAAGGCCCCAACACGACCTTAGGCCTTTCTAGGACCCCTAAACTCACTTAAATAACAACATAACAAGCACAACACATGCAACAACACAAAAATGCCAGACCCCAAATTTTGGATGTTACATTCTGTTTTCTTTCGTTCTTCTTTAGTTTTATTTTAGTTTTTCTTATGTTCGCTTAGTCGAAATGTTTCTATTTCAATGTGAGGACAATTGTGAGTGGAGATTGCTCCAAAATTACGCTTCCATTAATTATTAATGAGCATTCTCTTTTATTTATTCTTTTATTCTGTTATTTATATTTCATTAACTTGATCAACTAACGTTTGTATGAATATCGGGATAAATTCTTATGTGTATTTTATATCTTGCTTGTTTTGGCTATGGAACTAGTTTATTAATTAAGTAATTATTTATCTAATATTGGGTGTTTATTCAATAAGAACTTAGTATATTAGGAAGTGAAGACTCTAGTAGAATACCTATATAGGTAAGACCAATAAAGTATCTTGTCGAGTATAACTTGTGCCAAGCGCTGAGACTAAAAGGGTATCTTTATGCCAAGGAAGAGACTGAAAGGATTACTTAGGTGGTAATCCTTACTTAAGATGAGTGTAGTAGCCCACTTTTTGTCAAATCGAAACAGTGGTTTTAGGACCACAAATTTAAAGTTGAAATAATTATTTTATTATTATTTTAATGTTTACAGTATGATAGAATAGTTTTGTGAAAGTTTCGTTAAGTAATTTTATCGTTTGAATGTTTAATTTGATAAAAAGGACTAAATCGCGTAAAGTGTAAAAGTGATGTTCTAATACTTAAAGGTATCAAGTGGCTATGAAATTAAATAATGAAGGTCTTTATGTGGTAAATAGCGCATTAATTAGATAGTGGATGATAATGGCATGGCATTATTGAAATTTTGAATTAGTAATAAGGTTAATTTTGGTTTTTAGTAAATATGGTTAATTAAAATAAAATAAAAACACAAATTTGATTCATTCATCTTCTTTAGCTAATTTTTCACATGAAGAATATCCATTTTTAGGGCTTGATATTTGTCCAAGCTTGTATAGCTAATTAAGGTATGATTTTTGTCTCGTTTTTAATGATTTCTATGTTTTTGAGATCATTACAGCTTAGTCTAGTTAGCCTAGGGACTAATTTGCAAAATTGTTAAAGGTTTAGGGACTTTCCATTGATGAATATATGTGTTCTTTGATGATTAATTGTAGGTAATGCATGGTTGTTGTTAGATAAACAACATTTGTTAAGTGATTTTTAGTAAAATGTCCAATTAGGGATTTAATTGTGAAATGTGTAATTTTTGGGGTTAAACTGTGAAACAAATGAAAAATATGGACTACTAGGGACCTAATTGAAATTATTCTAGCATGGGTTGTGTTTGAATTGCATGAATTGGTGATTTTATGAAATAAAGACTAAATTGTAAAATGTTAAAATGTGAGGGGTAAAAGTGTAAAGTGGCTTTAAAGTGTGTTTTGGACTAAATTGAATAGAGAGATTATTAAATAAGCTAAATTTGATATTATATAGATCAAGAAAAGTGGAATTCAGAGTTAGATCGGGGAAAGAACAAGATTTTGGATTAATCGACTAGATTTGTCATTTTTCATTCGAGGTAAGTTCGTATGTAATAAGCATTTTTCTAATTGTATTTTAAATGCATTGATATTGCATAAATTGTAAATACAACCTTGTGAACACATTCGATGACGATTTGGCAACAAGAAATCCCGATTGAACCTTAGGAAAGATTAGGATAGAATGACATGTTATTATGAGTTATATTGTGATTGGGTGTTAGTCCGTAGGTCCTACCGGTGGCTGAGTTATCCGGCATGTGTTGCAAATTTTCATCAGCTTGTGTGAGCAGCACCGTGTCACTTCGTCATGACCGTTAGCTTATGTGAGTAGACTTGTTGATAGCTTGAGAGTGATCATTATTGAGATATGATATTGAGATAGCTTCGGCTATGTATGTGGCACTTAGAGTGCAAGTTTCCTGAGTATCTGATAATATTTCAGATGGTTCAATGGGTGTATCAAAGATATGAAATGGTGTGAATAGATACGCATTAGTACAGGTATGTACAGAAACTATATATGTATTGAACATATAAAAGAATTGAGCTCACGGTTATATAGATGTGTAAATACATATTAAAATTGCGATTAATTATTTTGTGGTATGTTACATGCATATTTTGAATGGTAAATTAAATGATGAGTTTTACTTATAATCTTCATATGAGCTTACTAAGCTTTATAGCTTACTTTGTTTAATTTTTCGTGTTTTATAGTGAAATCAAGCTAGCTCGGATTCGAGGACCGTTGGAAACTTCATCACACTATCCTACTATCCTTTTGGTACTTTTGAATCTATGTTTATGGATATATGGCATGTATAGGATTATGGTCATTTTGATATATAGTTTGGTAATGAATTTAGTCATATGAAATGGCTTGTAAATGTTAATGTTTTGTTTGGTATATAGCCATGAGAGTTGGCTTAATTTGGGTGATTTGGTTGTGTGTATATATATATGTGCTTATGACTTTGGTTGTGTGTTAATTATGGATATGTTATGCTTTTTGATATTGGTAATTATGGGTACTAAATGGTTGAGAATTGAATTTGGTATGCTTGTAAAATTAGGCTAAATGATGAAAAATTTGAAATGTTCATAATGAAGATTTGAGATTATGAGTTTTGATATAAATTGAGTGGCATATTATGGTATTCATGTGTTTTGGATTAGTTGGTATTGAAATGGTACAAAATATACTTCAATGAGGTTAATAGAATGCCTATTTTTATGCAATGAATTGTACCATTTGGATTGGTGTTGTTATGTGTAAATTTGGGTGGCAAGATGGCTTGGTAAATAGCCTATTTTTTTCCACACGGGCAGAGACACGGGCTTGTGTCTCATTCGTGTGTGACACATGGTCATATTACACAGCTGTGCGTCCCCTAGTGTTGAATTAGAACTCAAGTGAGTATGCTCCACACGGCCCAGCATACGGGCGTGTGATCGACCGTGTGGCATAAGTCAGTATACCCTACAAGTTTGGCACGGCCTAGCACATGGGCGTATGACTTGGCCGTGTGGCATAAGTCAGTATACCCTACAGGTTTGGCACGGCCTAGCACATGTCCTAGCACGCGGGCGTGTGTGGCCATTCTAGGGCACAGGGGTTAGTCACACGGGCATGTGTGTTGGCCGTGTGACCTAAGTCAGAGAGTTACACGAGGTCAGACACGGGCTAGGAATGGTCATGTGCTCCTAATTCGAATGTCCGCACAGCCGAGTCACACGGGCGTGTGTCCCCTGCATTTTGTAAAATTTTCTAAGTCTCGTAAAAATCTCTTGAGTTATCGATTTAGTCCCGAACCACCCCGAATGCATGTTTTGGGTATTATAGGCTCGTAATAGGGACAATGTGATGGAAATTGAATGATATTTATTTGAAATTCAAAAATGTATTTGAAATAAATGTTTAATTGTATTATAAGTTTGGTAATATTCTGTAACCCTATTCCAGTGTTGAATACGGGTGAGGGATGTTACAATGAGACTAAAAGGGTATTATTAGATAAGGATGGTAAATAACTCAAATGAGGGTAATTTGCAATTTAATTGATAATTAGGGATTTAATCAATCATAGGTTGAAAATTCACATCATCGACATTAGGAATAGGAAATTCCAATAGGTTATTTTAGTTTAATTAATATTTTAGTTCTTCATCAACACTACTAACCTGTGACTCAATTGGATTTGTAATTTTTTCTGTAACTAATTTAATAATAAAATTCTCCATCTACAATCCTTTAGGTACAATCATCGAAATATTTCCCAGAGCGTTTCGTTGTAACACTTTACTATATTACAATTTGACCCATATACTTACGGACACCACTATTTTATTATTCATCTTTTTGCTGCAGTATTTCCAGTCTAGATGTTCACACTTCTGATGGTGGTCAAAGCTTTGTCATAGTGGGAGGGTCTCTTGCAAGCCTGAGTTCTTCAAATCTAGGGGAAGTGTTCTAAACACTGAGTCTACCAAATAGGAATACGATGACCCACTTACATTCGATGAAGCAATGCAGAGTGTTGATTCCAAGCTCTAGGAAATAGCTATTAAAGCTGAGATGGATTCTATGCAATCCAACTTAGTGTGGGAACTTGTAAAGTTACCAAAAGGGATAAAATTCATAGGGTGTAAGTGGATCTACAAGAAGAAAAGAATTACTGATGGAAAAGTGGAAACTTATAAGGCCTGATTTTTGGAAAAAAGGTTATACTCAGAAAGAAGGTATCGATTACAAAGAAACCTTCTCTTTGCTTTCCATGATTAAGTTGATCTGCATATTGTTATCCATTGTAACAGCTCTTGATTAGGAGACCTAGTAAATCGATGTCAAGACAATGTTTTTGAACAACTATCTTAAAGAGAACATCTATATGATGTAACCCACCGAATATATAAAAAGGAAATGAGCATAAATTTTGCAAATTTCTTAGATCCATATATGAACTTAAGCAAGCATCTCACTCATGAAAACAAATATTTGATCAAGCGATCAAAACTTTTTGATTTGAGAAAAATGTAGATGAAGCTTGAGTTTATAAACATATTGGGGATGGAAAGATGGTGTTTCTCTTTCTATATGTCAATGGACTTCTACTCATTGGAAATGAGGTAGGGACATTGTCATCGGTTAAATTGTGGTTAACTTAACATTTTAGCATAAAGGAATTGGGGAAATATAATTTTTTTCTAGGTATTTGAATCTTAATGGATCGAAAGAATACCGTGATAGCATTATCACAAGCTTCATACATAGACAAGTATTGGAACATTATGAAATGACTGATTCTAAGAAGGGAACTCAGCGCTCTGTATCAGGATTTCATCTTCCTTTGGAGGACCATTCAAAGACAACAGAAGCAAGAGAAAACATGAGAAGGTACCTTATACTTCTGTAGTAAGAAGTCTCATGTATGTGACCGCGCCTTGGCATGCATGCATCAGGGTTATGAGTAAAACAAAAAATTTATAATCTAGTGATGTACTACAATTGTGACAAGTCGATTTGTAATATTTGTTTGTGTTATAATGGAACACTCGAATTTTCCAAGGATTGAGCCCAAGAGAGTTCAGGGATTAAGTGATTCCTAAGCAACAAGCATGCAACCAAGAAGTCTAGATAACTACTCGCTAAGTCCTATATTACGACAATTCATAATTAAGGTTAATTACACTAATTAATTACCTAACACTAAAAAGGACCACATTGTAAAATAAAAAAATTAAGCAATAAACATTTCAATAAGCAAATTGGTTGGTTGGCTTTAATCTTGATGGATAGTCTTCACATTCGGGATTTAAAAAGCCTAAACTTCTAATTGGCTCAATTTTAGCTTTCCGTCTCCATTTTACCAAACTAGACAATTTAGTCTAGTGCATCTCTGACCTCACCTGTAAAGCCCCAAAATTTTAAGAATTTAATTGTGAGAATCTGCAGTAATTAAATTCCTACATTTATGGTCCTGTGCTCTGCTTTTGCATTTAAGATCTGAAGTTCGAGTTGCGATGTTAAAAGTTTTGTTATTCTAAAAGCAACCCTTAATCATGCATTACCTAGTTAAGTTCAATTTAGTGTGAAATTGTGCTAAGAATGAGCCTGCTGGTTCACTGGTTAAGCATCTGTATTCTATTAGGTCCTATCTTCGAGTATTGTAGGGGACAATAAGGAAATTTTTTTGTCAAATGTTAGAAATCTTCTAGGAAGTTAGGAGTTTAATTAACATTAGTTATTTCTTCTTTAATTTTTTATTTCTTTTCTTCTTCGTCACTTCTATCTTCTTCTTTGTTCTTTTTCATTTTATTTTATTTTTCTAATCGAAACATGAGGGACATGGGATTAACGAAAATTTTGTTGTTAGTCACTGGTCAGAAGGCTATCGGGTAAGTAACTGTCAATGTGAGCGTTTCTGCGGTTTTCTTCGTTTTCGTAGCTTGCTTTGAATTGTGTATTTTGTGAGTTGCGAGATCTCTGATAAACGATCGTTTGTTTCCCTAATAGGTGAGAATATTAGCAATAAGGAATAGTAACACGACAATATTCGTGATTGTCGCTAAAGTTTCGGTAAGTTTGGGTCCGTTGAAGGTTTCATGTCGAAACTTTCGACATAAGCATTAAGTGTGTAATCGAGAAATTTTTTTATTAAATGGCTAAATTGTGTTATTGAATGATTGTTTTAGGCTTCGAGGATTTTTGAGTTGTTGTTAATTCAAAATCTCTCCAGGCGAGTACCAAAACCTTAATTTTTGAAAATGTCGATCGCCAAAAATGGTGGCTGTCGATACCACGCGGCCAGGCACACGAGTGTGTGGCAAGGCCGTGTGAGCCATATGGCCGTATGGTTGCCCGTGTAACTCACTGTTTATTGATTTAGGGCCACACGGGCATGTATCTAGGCAGTGTGTGGCCATATTAATACAGGGTTCACACAGGCAACGAACACGGCATGTGTCTGAGACATGTAACTTACTATTTGAGGTACAAGACCACACGGCTAGGGGCATGAGCATGTGCCCAAACTGTGTAAGTTACACGGGTAGGGACACAGGCATGTGTCCAGTCTTTGTAACTCATTGTTTATGCTTCAAAACCACACGGGCAAAGGACATGGGCGTCTGACCAGGCCGTGCGGCATGTTACTAGAGCTCAAAACCTATTTTTGAGGCTGTGAATATTGCTTAACACTGATACTAGCCTCCTCAATGTATGAATGATTGAATTTGGTTATATGAGAACTGTCTGATGTTGGGACGCCTGTACCCCCATGGCTTAGCAAAATAAAAATAATTCCGGCGATCCAAACCATGAATCCATGTGTGAGGAATGAATCAGGGTGAAATAATTGTTTCAAAATTACCAAAACTTCAATCAGAGTAGACAGCGATGCCTCGGTAACAAGAATTCTAATCTACTATCGAACCAAGCCGCAACCTTTTAAGATTTCGGCCTCTACGTAATCCACCCAGTTTGATGATGAACGGAAGAAATCTCCAAAATCTATTTTGTAGGTTTATTTGCTTGACGGCTGCTAGACCTCACAAGCAATTTTTAGGGTTTCTTAAAAGCTCTGTATATATCTATCACCTTTTATAATTGGTATATATATAATGAATCATAAAAGATAAATAAATATAACAATGTTTTAACCGAAAATTATAATTACATTAATTATAACAAGGTTCGATAAACTATATTTATTTAAATTTATATACGAACCAAATTTATATATTAATAGAACTATGTTCTCATTATGTGTACAACATCCTTGTACAAATAAAATATTCAATATTTTGTTGCCCAATTAAATTAATTCTTTAATTAATTTAATTCATGTGACAAACAAACACAATACCAACTATGTTTTATCCCGTTCATTTCAACCATAGGGTGTGACCCTGTAGTTTCTTGTAACTTTAGCGGTAATTCTAGAACAATTCTAATGTTACAAACAATGAGCGACATCTAGTAATGCATCATTTCTACCTAAGTTACAAGAAGTCATGATTTGACATAACCTTTTGTGATTAACCTTTCATGCATTAATCTTTAAGTCCTTTATCTTTGGAATGGACACAAGTCATGGAATAGTCACACTTGCATAGTCCATCCCATGTTTCTTGATATCTTGAGTAGACTATGATATACAAATTAGTATGACATCTCATATCAACTTATTTGAGCATGGCCATGCATTTCTAGTCTCACTCAATCAAGTGGCCTAAGATATTACTCCCATTATGTAGGAAGGACTTAACCTATATTGATCAACCATATCCCTCTACATAGATTGTGGTATATCCAACATCAGCCTTTATAAAACAACCAATTACAGAGTACATTTGACTGTATCAAAATATACAACTCACGATGTTGGGATAATGATGATCTCAAGTCTGATGATGATATACATATTAATCACTATGAGTAATGTTGTGACAATTACATAATAATCCAAGAAACAGACTCATAGTAGGTCAGTCCAATATGTTGTTCTCTAACACACAAATTCATGCATTGATTTTGACACTTCATATCAATGACAACTCATTATCATCAATCAACTACATGTTAGTCTTAATGCATTATTGTTGTCCTAGTCAACAATAATACTTGACTAAGGATCTTTTAATAATAATCATATTATTCTGATCTGTAGCTAAGCTGCGCCTCTGTAAATGTGTCAAACGGTCACTCTAACTTGTGCAAGGTTGGTTGGGCATTGAATGTCCTTAACGGTATGTTGGGATAGCCGAAGACGGTGTGTAGCATACGGGGGTAGGAATATTGCATCTGAATCTGATCTGAATCGTATATGGAACTGAAATTGCTTATATATATGTAACTAATCTGTTTTGAATCTAAACAAGAATTACTTCTTTATCAAACTGAATATTTCAAATTGAAATTATTTTATAAGTGGGCATTGAACGAACTTATTTTACGCAATGAGTTCACAACTTATTTGTTATTCATTGGATTTTAGGTGGTTCTTAGTCCTGAACGGGTCGGGAGCTCGATCAAGCTTTTACCTTTATTTTAAGTATTACATTAGGAGTTTCGGTAAACTATGATAGTATGACTTTGGAAGATTATAAAGTTAACCAATCTTTGTGATGAATATTATGCGAAGCACGGTTTAGTATTATTGTGTTATTTATGTGGTAATTTAGTATCAATGATGTAACTCTCGAACTGGACGTCTAGGCCAAGTTTAGGGTGTTACATTTAGTGATATCAAAGCCATGTTTGTCAACACTCAGACTATGTTTGGGCTCATAATGTGTGAGAAAAGTAGTTGAGTGATAACTTAGTATCTGAATAAATATGGATGCACTGAAACTTTAGTGAATGGATGAGCCTCCGATGCTGACCCTGTAAGTATTTCTATTATGTATAAAGATTGTAATACCTAAACTTTTGTTTGGTTAAATGTTTTGATGTGAACTAGTGAAATCATCATGTTGGATGCCTGAACTGATCTGTGTACTCTAATATTGTAGCTAGATTTCCATAATGAGTTCGTACGATAGTCGTGGATGAGGTATTCGAGGGCGTCGAGGATACCATGGAGGAGATCGAGCAGAGTTATCCTCTATGGGTAGTATGCCCAATCTGGAGACCAGCGAGACTGTTGGTACACCCACTAAAGAGGCAGAGTCCCAGACTCCGACGGTTGGGGATGACGCACTATCCCAGGCCATGATTTGAGCAATGGAGAGGGTCATAGAGAACCATTCAGGATCGGGACGTCGAGGGTCAATTACTGAATGACTTTGGTCGAATGGGGCTGAATTATTCAGGGCCTTCATAGGAGTCGCTCCTACTATTGCTAAATAGTGGGTCGAGGCTATCGAGCGTATTATGCCAGATCTTGACTATACTCCCACTCAGAAATTGAGGGTGCTATGTCCCTACTCCGGGACGAAGCTTATCAGTGGTGGCTGACAGTTGAGCAAGGTGTTCAGCTCGAACAGGTTAACTGGGATTATTTCTAGAACGCCTTCCAGGGTAAGTATGTGGGGGTGAGTTATGTTGAGGCTCGCTGAAGTGAGTTCATGAGCCTAGTTCAGGGAGACCGATTTATGGTTGAATATGAAGCCGAGTTTCTGCGATTGAGTAGGTATTCAAGACTTTAGTAGCGTCTGACTACGACAAGTTCGTGTGATTTAAGGAGGGATTGAGATATGATCTATGGGTTTTGATAGCCCCTCAGAGGGAGTGGATTTTTACAGTTCTGGTTGACAAAGTAAAGATAATGGAAGAAGTGAAGCGCACTGAGCGCAAGTGGCGTGATTGTGAGAAGGATTAGAGTAAGATTAAGAGGGATTTGGGTCCTCCTGGTTCTAGTCAGCGCCCTAAGAAGTGGGCGAGGTTTGATCGCCCCCCGAGGGTTGAAGCACCAACTGTAGTGACTAAGATTTAGCTGTGCAGTGATTGTGGGAAGTGCCATCCAGGCGAGTGCTGGAGGAATTTAGAAGCATGCCTCCATTGCAGGTCGATGGAGCATTGAGTTAGTGATTACCCTTGTCAACCAGATTAGGTACCAGCTATAGTACAGACTTTGACTCTGGGTTTTGTTTAACCTCCGAGAGTGGTTCAGGAACCACCTAGAGGTCGCAGTATTGGTAGAGGTGGTAATAGTTCAGGGAAAGGACAGAGGGTACCGAGTAGAGGTGCAAGTCAAATTAAGGCTCGTCAGCCAGCACTGGTTTATGCAGCGAGACACCACGAGGAGAGCGATGATGCTGATGTCATTACAGGTACCTTCTTTATTCATTCTATTCTGTATTATGCTCTCATTGATATTGGCTCTACTCACTCGTACATAGCTAGTCTTGTATTTGCAAATCTAGGTTTAACTGCTAAAAATAATGCTAGAGAGTTTTCTATGATTAGTCCTTTGGGTCAGTCAAATCGAGTTGATAGAGTATACAAGTGGGTACCCCTAGAGCTCCAGGGCATGGTATTTCCAGCTGATCTGATGAAATTTCCCTTTAATGAGTTTGATTTGATTCTAGGAATGGATTGGCTCGTTAAGTATTGGGTCAGTCTAGATTGTGCAACCAAGAGAGTTACTCTAAGATCGAATGAGAATGACGAGGTGGTTATGGTTGGTGAGCGTCGAGTTACCTCTTGTAACGCGTAGGTTTGTGCAATTGTACACAGTCGTTATCAAGTAATAAGTAATTATCAAGTTATTGTTCCACAGAGATTGTATTTGTGTTAAATCACTTAATTGTAAAATTATATTAAAAACTTGGTAAATAAAAACACAATATGATTGAGAAGTGATGATTAAAATTAAATATATTAAACTCAATGCAATGATCCCTAATACAAATTATCCTAAATATGAAAACTATATGATTGAAATAGATTTTAGCAAAATTAAACAAAATTTGCAGCAATTATAACAAAAATAAACTAGGACAATTACTTTAATTAAACTCAATTTATTATCAACATGCTTAATAACATTCAAAGAAACATTCCATGGCAACTTGATATTTCATGAATTTGGAAACCACATCAGATCATTTCAGAATCCTTTACTTAGTAAATATGCATTTTACTGATCCTTATTTTTAAAGGTTTCTAAGCGTTCGTGTGAGGTAACAGGGACGTGTTAGGTTTGAAACAGTTTAATCACACAAATCTAACAACTATGTAGATAACAGAGCTTGGTTAGAGTTGTTATGCAACTTGCAATTTAATTGGGTTAGGATCTAAATTAAGCATGCACATTTCAATTATGTGTCCACCAGTCATCATCTGGTTAGGATCACTTAGCTAATTCAGGTGCATTTCAATCACGTATGAATGAAATACAGACTTGATTTTAATTGAAAACATGATCGATTGAGGCACAAACATTATAAGCATTAATCAAATAAATATTATTTAATCAAAGAAATCATCCTAGCTTAAATAAAATTAAGCTAACATTGTTGTAACAAGAACAAAGAACACATAGCAAACATTTTCAGATTAAATCAAAGAAAAAAAAGATTAAACCCAAATCATAGTGGCTATCACCCAAGACTCTGACTAACGAGGCTCTTTCGCTTCTTCGCTTTGCTCCTTTGTTGATGGCTTTCCAAGGTGGCCGACCAAGGGCTCTTTAAGAGGCTTAATTGCTAAAATCTCTATGAAGAGATGATGCTAGGCGTGGGCAATGGAAAATGCTAAAGAGAATTAAGAGAAAAGAGAGAATGATGAGGATGAGGATGAGGGATTATTAGGAATGGTGAAATGAAGTCTTATGTATAGGTGAAGAGAGGAGAGTAGTTTGCTAAAAATAGAGAGATTTAGTCTCTTCAATCTTCTTCAATGAGTGGCCAGCCATGGTTAGTGGATTTTGAGTTGAATTTGTCTTGATTTTTAAGTAATTTAAATGCCATAACAACCCAGGACTGAGACTCGGTCAAATGTAAATCTTTAGGCAAATCTCTAATTTCTTCAACATTGCAAGGACCTTGTGTAATTAAACCAAAAAGTGGTTTATGTGGACAGCCATGTGTAGCCGAAATTGGGTTGAATTGGTCTTCAATTTGGATGGTTTTTGTAATCCAACAAAGCTATTAGACCTGTCCTAAATAATTCAATAAATTAAAGGACCAAAGAATAAAACAAATAAATAATTAAAACCCAAATTATTAATGAAATATTTTAAAATGAATTATTAAATATAATTTTTTATTTTTATTATTTAATTTAATCATGCATGACCCATTTTATGTCTTAAAAATATAATATGTTCAAATAAATATAAAATAAGCCATTTTATGCATGCAAACTATATAATAAAGCATAAAATCACATTTTAATAATTTCTATGTCCTAATTTCATATTTTCACATATTTCACTAATTTATTAAACAATTACTTAGTTTTAACAATGAATTTAAGTAAAAGGTGATAAATTGCATAAGAAAAATCCTATATATTTTTCAGTTTACACTTCTCTAATGTAATCTCTGCTCTTGTAGCAGATAAGTTAGTTCGAAAGGGTGCGAGGCATACCTTACTTACGTATCCGGTTTTGTTTCTGCAAATCTTCCGGTGGGAGATATTCACACCATGAGGGAATTTCTAAATGTCTTTCCTGAGGAATTGCCTAGAGTACCTCCGGATAAAGAGATGGAGTTTGGGATTGATCTGTTACTAGGTACTGCTCCAGTGTCCATTGCACCATACCGCATGGCACCGAAAGAGCTGACCTAGCTAAAAGGGCAACTTCAGGAAAAGGGATTCATTCAACCGAGTGTGTCTTCGTAGGGGGCATTAGTGTTATTTGTTAAGAAGAAAGATGGGTCGATGAGCATGTACATAGATTATCAGCAGTTAAACAAGTTGACAATCAAGAATAAGTACCCGTTACTGAGGATTGATGACTTGTTCGACCAGTTTCGAGGAGCATCCATCTTATCCAAAATTGATCTACACTTCAGTTACCATCAGTTCAAAGTCAAGGAGGCTAATGTGTACAAAACTGCCTTTAGGACTCGTTACAGACATTATGAGTTCTTGATGCTGCCTTTCGATTTGACGAATGCTCTGGTGGTGTTTATAGACTTAATGAATCGAGTGTTTCAATCGTACTTGGATCAATTTGTAGTGATTTTCATCGATGACATCCTATTTTACTCCAAAATAGAAATTGAATGTGATAATCACCTTCGTATTGTACTTCAAGTACTCTGAGAAAAATAATTGTATTCCAAGTTTAGTAAGTGCGAGTTTTGGTTATAGGAAGTTGTCTTTTTAGGTCATGTGGTAACTGTGGAAGGTATTCGAGTCGATCCCAAGAAAATAGAAGCTATAATTGAGAGGAAGCAACCAAAAAATGCAGCTGAGCTTTCTAGCTTTCTAGGTTTAATCGGTTATTACCAACGGTTGGTTGTGTGATTTTCTCTGATTGCGTCACCTTTAACGAAGCTATTACGTAAGAATGCTCCGTTTGTGTGGGATGAGGCACAACAATCTAGTTTCGATAAGCTCAAGTCTGTTCTAACACAGGCTCCTATTTTAGTTTAACTGGAACTAGGTCAGGAATTTGTGGTATACAGTGATGCATCACATGTCGGGTTAGGATGTGTGCTTATACAAGATGGTAAGGTGGTCGCTTACATGTCGCGGTAGCTTAAGACACACAAGGGTAACTACCTTCACACGATCTTGAGCTGGCTCCGGCTATGTTTGCTATGAAGATCTGGAGACACTATTTGTATAATAGAAGGTGTATCACTTACACAAATCACAAGAGTCTCAAATATTTGTTAACTCAAAAAGATTTAAATCTTTGGCAGCGCAGTTGGGTTGAATTACTCAAGGATTATGATTGCACGATAAAGTACCACCAGGGTAAGGCTAATGTGGTAGATGATGCCCTTAGTCGTAAAGCGATGGCTGATCTAAGAGAAATGTTAGCTCATCTAAGTTTGGTTGAGGATGTGGGCTTGTTAGCAAAATTATAGGTTAAATTGATTTGGGTGGAGCAGATTGCAACATGTTGGTTCGAACGAGACTTCTGATTTTAGCTTGAACAGTGATAATGTGTTGTGCTTCAAAGGTCAGATTTGTATACCTAATGTTAAGGAGTTGAGGCATTCGATCCTATAGGAGGCACATAGTAGTCCCTATGCTATGTATCATGGTGGGAACAAAATGTATCGGGATCTCTGAGAGCTGCCCAGACTGAAACAGGAGGTAGTCGCTTTTGTATCCCACTGTCTGACGTGTCAAAAAGTTAAGGCCGAACACCAGTTGCCCTCTGGATTGCTTTAGCTAGTTAAGATTCCATAGTGGAAATAGGAGCAGGTAACAATGGATTTTGTTACTGGGTTGCCTTTAACCCCCACTAAGAAATATTTAGTTTGGGTCATCGTTGATCAGTTGACCAAATCAGCCCACTTCATTTCCATTCGAGTAGATCTCTCCCTACAGAAGTTAGATAAACTGTATATTGCTGAAATTGTGAAACTACACGGGGTCCTAATCTCAATTGTCTTTGATAGAGACCCACATTTCACATCTCGATTATGGAAGAAACTTCACGAGGCCTTAGGCACCCGACTTAATTTCAGTACTACGTATCACCCAGAAAATGACGAACAGTCTAAGTACGTCATTCATATTCTAGAAGATATGCTTCATAGTTTTGTGTTAGACTTCCGGGGTAGTTGGGAGGAGTATCTACCGTTGGCGGAGTTTGCATATAGTAACAGCTTCCAGTCTAGTATTCAGATGGTACCTTACGAGGCCTTGTATTGTCATAAGTTTCATACACCATTATGTTGGATAGAATTAAGTGAACACCGGATATTGGGTCCTGAGCTGGTTTCTAAAACTGAGAGTATTGTGAAAGTGATTCGTGATCACCCGAAAGTAGCCTCTGATCGACAGAAGTCTTAAACAGATTTAAAAAGAAAGGATATTGAGTTTTCTTTAGGTGATCAAGTGTTTTTAAAGGTGTCACCATGGAAAAAGGTTCTCCGATTTTGGCCGCAAGGGTAAGTTGAGCCCGAGATCCATTGGACCTTACCGTATTCGAGCGTGTTGGACCTATTGCATATCAGTTAGAATTACTGTCAAAATTAGAACGAATTTATGATGTGCTTCATGTCTCAATGTTAAGACGATATCGATCTGATCCATCGCATATTGTCCCTATCGATGAAATTGAGTTGCTACCGGATCTAACATTTGAGGAGGAACCGATTCAGATCTTGGAACGTGATGTTAAGGTGCTGAGGAAAAAAATTTTTCCTCTAGTAAATGTTCTGTGGCGGAACCACGGTACTAAGAAAGCCACGTGGGAACCTGAAGAATCGACCCGATGGTTGTATCCGTATCTATTTGAGTCAGGTAAAATTTTGAGGTTAAAATTTCTTTTATGGGGAAAGAGTTGTAACGCCCTAAAATTTTAAGAATTTATTTGTGAGAATCTACAGTAATTAAATTCCAGTATCTGTGGTCATGTGCTTTGCTTTTGCATTTAAGGTCTAAATTTCGAGTTGCATTGTTAAAAGTATTATTATTTTAAAAGCAACCCTTAATCATGCATTACCTAGTTAAGTTCAATTCAGTGTGAAACTGTGCTAAGAATAAGTCTGCTGGTTCACTAGTTAAGCATTTGTATTTTGTTAGGTCCCGTGTTCGAGTCCTGAAGGGGACGATAAGGAAATTTTTGTCAAATGTTAGAAATTTGCTTGGAAGTTAGTAGTTTAATTAACATTAGTTCTTTCTTCTTTAGTTTTTTTATTTCTTTTCTTCTTCGTAATTTCTATCTTCTTCTTCGATCTTTTTTGTTTTATTTTATTTTACTAATCGAAACATGAGGGATACGAGATTAACGAAAATATTTTTGTTATTCACTGGTTAGAAGGCTATTGGGTAAGTAACTATCATTGTGAGTGTTTATGCGGTTTTCTTCGTTTTTGTAACTTGCTTTGAATTGGGTATTTTGTGAGTTGCAAGAATCTTTGATAAACGATCATTTGTTTCCCTAATAGGTGAGAATATTAGTAATAAGGAATAGCAACACGACAATTTCCATGATTGTGCTGAAGTTTCTGTAAGTTTGGGTCCGTGGAAGGTTTCGTGTTGAAACTTTAGACATAGGCATTAAGTGCGTAATCAAAAACTTCTTTTGATTAAATGGCTAATTTGTGTTATTGAATGATTATTTTAGGCTTCGAGGATCTTTTGCGTTGTTGTTACTTCAAAATCTCTCCAAGTGCGTATCGAAAACCTTAATTTTTACAAATTTTGGTCGGCGAAAATGGTGGTTGTCGATGCCACACGGCCAACCACACATCTGTGCATCCAGGCCATGTGAGCCACATTGCCATGTGGTTGGTTGTGTAACTCATTGTTTATCGATTTGGGGCCACACGGGTAAGGCGCACGGGCATGTTTCTAGGCCATGTGTGGCCATATTAATGTAGGGTTCACACGGGCAACGGGCACTAGCGTGTGTTTGGGCTGTGTAACTCACTATTTATGGTAAAAGACCACATGACCAGAGACACGGGCGTGTGCCCATGCCATGTAAGTCACAGGGTAGGGACACGAGCATGTGTCCAGGCCGTGTAACTAATTGTTTATGCTTTGGAACTAGACGGACAGAGGACATGGGCGTGTGACCAGGCCGTGTGGCATGTTATTAAAGCCCGAAACCTATTTTTGAGGTTGTGAATGTTGCTTAACACTGATACTAGCCTCCTCAATGTATGAATGATTGAATTTGGTTATTGAGAACTATCTGATACTCTGAGACTAATGTCTGAATAACATAGTTATATGTATAATATGATACTGATTCTGATGTTGAACTGTCTTATCTATTTGTGAAATAAATTAGAATGACTGAATACATGATACGGGTATTTGTGCTTTACATTTGCATGGGTTCGGATATTGTGAAGAAGGAAGTAATTTGTTCTAAATTGTGTCTAAGCTATAATGTGTATAAACCTGATACTAGTACTTTGTCACATTCTAATCTGGCAGCTAAGCTGCATCTCTGTAAAAGTGTCAAACGGACACTCTAAGGTGTGCAGGGTTGGTTGGGAATTGAATGTCCTTAATGGTGTGTTGGGATGGCCAAAGACGATGTATAGCGGATGGGGGTAGGAACATTGCATCTGAATCTTATCTGAATTGTATATGGAATGGAAATTGCTTATATATATATATATATATATATATGTCTAAACTGAAATTACTTTTTTATCGAACCAAATCTTTGAATTTGAAATTATTTTATAAGTGAGCATTAGTTGAACAAACTTCTTTTACACACTGAATTCACAACTCATTTTGTTTTTGATTGGATTTCAGGTGGTTCTCAGTCTTGAACGGGTCAGTGCCGCAGGAGATCGTTCAAGCTTTTGCCATTCATTTAACTATTACGCTAGGAGTTTCGGTAAACTATGATATATGACTTTGGAAGATTATACAGTTAACTAATCTTTGTGGTGAATACTATGCGAAGCATGGTTTAGAATTATTGTGTTATTTGTGTGGTAGTTAAGTATCGATGATGTAACTCTCTAAATTTGAATTAGACATCTAGGCTAGGTTAGGGTGTTTCATCACCAACCTAAATTAGGACAACCAAATTGGTATTGAATAGGATCTCCTCTTGACTTCACCTATCTATGTTTTCCCCTAGAGTCTTCAATTCTAAGTTTTGAAGTTTACTCGATTTAGTTCAGTTTTTACAATTTAGTCTTTGTACCAAAAACTAAACAAATAACATTTTCATCAACCAACCGCCATAAATCTAGCTACTCAGCATCATTTCCACAGAAGAAACAACCTTAACCACATTCAAGGCATACATTAAAATAATCACAAAAAATAAGGAAAAAGAGAGCTTAGTGTTTTCTTGATAGTTGCTTGAGAAAGATAAAGGTGGCAATAATGGAGGTGAAAAATAACACTAAAGTTCATATTTTTATCTAAGAAAAGAAAATAGAGTTGATCTATATTAAAGGTTATGGATTAAACTAAAAATACCAAGAGAGTTTGAGTACCAAAATGAAAATAAGACCAATCTACAATAAAAACGAACCAACTAACACTAAAACCAAAAAAAGCTTGAAAGTATACCCTGGAAAAGGAAGAAAAAGCTAACTAGAAAGCTAAAAAGAGGAAAAGAAAGTAAAGTTCACAGCCTCTTCAGTTCTTAGCCAAAATTGGCTTTTAAACCTTTGATTATAATAGAAAATTACTAACTAAAATGCCCCTACAAGCTGTGTTTTGATTGGGTGACGTGTTTGGAAAAAGACTACCCCTGTAGCTAATTTTTCCCTTAAGGAAGCAATATCGCAACACCTAGGCTTTGGTGTTGTGCTACGCAAAATAGTGGCGAATTTGGGAGTTTAAAGGGTCTTGGTGCCACGGCACCCACTTCTCAGTGTTGCTACATCACTAGAGTTGGCCTCAAATTCTTCACTTCAACACCTTCATGGGTATCATGACTTCAAAGGCTCGGTATCGCGACATTGGCTCGATCTTGTGACATTCATCACTCGTATCGTGACTCCAATGATAATAAGCTTCCATGTTGATTTTTTTTTTTAAATTTTACGTCATTTAGGTGAAAGGTTTGGGTGTTGTGACTTCCATGGCATAATTGTCATAAAACCCACTCCAAATCTTGGTTTCCTTGATGTTGGATCATTATCGTCTCTCTAGACACACTCAATCACATCATTAGGTTCCCCATAGAACTATTTGGCCAATTTGGGTCTCAAAAGGGGAAAAACTCAGCAAAAATGTTTATTAAAAGTTAGAGCTAAAAATTGATAAAACCATATAAAAGACACTTAAATTTCTTGAGAATAAGCTCCTTAAGTGTAATGGAGAGCCTAGATTGACATATCAAATTACGACAGATTAGTATGCTATGTTATGCATACGTCCAGATATCTATTTTGCACTAGGTTTGGTGAGCCTCTAACACCCTAAACCCGACCTAGAAGTTTAGACCGAATTTTGGATGCTACATTGACCACCAAAGTGATCATAGGTAAATTTTTACAAAACAATTTACATGTTGAACCGTAATAGTTAACTGTTTGAAACCCAGCCAGTAAAACCATAGTTACGATAGTATTTACAAGCGGAATTAAAATGATTAAAGCTTAACTCATAATTTGTACCACAATTTTAATAAAACCTTACAGTTCAAAACCAAATAGCAAATAGAAACAAACTGATAATTTATTCCTCTTTGAGACTGTCCGAGACCTCCACATATCGAGCCCAGCATCAGAATTCGAAAATATACCTAAAAAGGGAACACTAAGGAGGGGTGAGCTACTCGAGCTCACTCTGAGTTCGAAAGAAAACAAGTGACAGAGATTACAGATTCAAATCAATAGCAACAGAATTTCCAATATTCACAGAGTCAGAAAGCCTACCTGGAACTAGTGTCCGAACAGAGATTAAAAATTAGTGCACATCAAGTTCACACAAAATTTTCATCATAAACACTATTTAGACAAACAGATTACAGACAACTAGTCTTACATTCAGAACTCACAGACAGATGCAGATGCAATGCAGTCAAATAAAAAACTACCCATCCAGCCAACACACCTCTCTGTCCCCCGATTACACCTAAAAAGTGCTGTTAAAGCTCATCCAACCAAACATACCAATTAGGACCTCGAAAGGACCATCCAACCCTACACACCAATATATGGGCTAAGCCATTCAGATAATAATATGCAGTAGAGCTAGTGTATATGCTATACTTTGCAATGCGGTAGACCGCTGTATAGGCATGCTGTAGCTAAACTACCAGATCATATAAAGGTACGTAGCTGAGTTGATGTACGTACAATACAGTGCAATATGGTAATCCGCTGTACCAACATGTTACAGTTAAACTGCCAGATCAGATAGTAGTGCGTAGCAAAGCTGACACATGTGCGGTACAATGCGATAAATCGATGTTCGTATAAGTCGCAGTAGAACTACTAGTTCAGATCAGAATCAGTCTCCCTTCTCGTCATAACCTAACCCAAAATAGTTTATGCAAGTGCATGTATGCTTTCCATCTCACAAAATAGTGACACGGTATCAAACATTTAGATAGAACAGACATGCACACATACACCCTAGTTAATCGGGTTTAGAGTCAGACATTACACACATCAATCACAAATAACACTTAAGCGGCAACCCAAACGGAGTCTTAACTACCCTTATTTAAACTTAGCCAAGGTTAAAGCATACAATCACATTTTCATATTAGAAACATACACAGAACCAATATAAGTGTCTTAGGACCACACGCCCGTGTGCTCTATCCGTGTGGACATGCCTAGGCCATGTGGGAGATCACAAGCTCGTGTAAAAAGGGGCACACTACGTATGACTGTGCCACACACCCATGTGAAAAGGGTCACATGCTCGTGTGACTGAAGCACACGCCCGTGTGGACTAGGGACATGGCCATGGGAACAGGTCATGTGAGCGTCTCACACACCCGTGTACCCACCAGACACGACCGTGTGTCCAAAACACACGTCCGTGTGGAATCCTTAAATCTCAAAATTATCTACACGGCTGTGTGGCATCAAATCACTCAAACCTTAATCCCCAAACTCACACGCCCGTGTGCCCAAGGGACATGTCCGTGTGAGAAATGATAAAATCCCCAAGTCGGCCACACGGCTGTGTGGCTAGGCCGTGTGGCACCAAAATTGGTCGAAAACCCTAATTCCCAAAGGCACACGGTGGTGTGAACTGGCACACGCTCGTATGGGACCCTAGTGGCCATGAAACCACTTCGGCACAAGCCAAAAAATGCCGCTTCATCCATCGTAACAACCCAAACCTTCATAATGACAAGAGGGGGTTGGAATATGTTGTATTTCCCAAACCTTTTCCAGCAACTAACATCCAAAATTGACAGTCTAGAGCACAATTGAGAATTTTTAAAACAACAATTCACGAAAATAAAAGTAGACAAGATTTGAATCCCATACCTGTTTTGACAATCAAAAACCGTCCCGTCCTCGCCTCAACGACAAAGGAAAACGAAGCTCCGTTGACCACCACACCACCAATTCAAAAGGACAAAAAACCAAAAGAAGAAAAACAAAACCAAGAAGAAGAAGAGAAAAGAACTATGTGAAAAAGAATAGAAAAAACAAAAAAAAATCAAATCAAAATAAATATTAATTAATTAATTATAAAAAATAACTAAAAATAAAATAAAATTCAAGTCGTTCCAAAATGGGCACCCAAAGACTCGAACCCAGAACTTTGAGGTTCACTAACAATCACTCAGCCAATAGACCAGCAGGCCCATTCTGACACTTACACGCAAAACTAAACACAAAAGCACACCTTTCTCTTAGACCCTAACCACTAACATCAAAACTTCTAACCCCTAAAATTCAGGGGTATAACTCTCCCCTCCTTAAAGAAATTTAGTCCCCAATATTTCTAACTAACAGAACCATGGTACAACACAAGCACCACCATGCTCCCTCTACGCACTCTAGCCCAAGCAGAACCAAATCAAACTTAAGACCTTATACACACCCCCAGAACACTTAGCCACTGAAGTAGATACATGGTTGTCCTATCAAACACACAAACATTATCCATCAAATAACTATCAATGTTATTCAAATAAATAACACACAGATTCAGAATAATCTACAACCATACCTGTCTTAATGTCGTCATGGACACTCCCTAACTCGATGCTTCATGGACCCACATCTAAGACACGCTCCCAACCTCTTCCAACAGTCGCCCATATGGCGCTTCTTACAGTGCCCACAAACCGATACGCTCGCCCTATTACCAGAACCATTTGCATAACCTTTACTAACAACCAACTGTATTTTTTACGCTTCGCAGGTTGAAGCTCCTACCTCAAAGGACTACGATCTCTCTTTTTTCCACACTTTACACACCTATCTTGAAGCGTTTCACTAGTCTCCCTTATCCTAGCCTCGAACGCTTTTTCTAATACTTCCTTCACTACCCAAGTTAGTGCCTCAGTACCAAGCTCCGAGTTATCACCACCCAAAGTTGGCGAGACCGCATTGTCCTCTGACTCCTGAATAGACACTCGTCCTGGAGAAGCAGATGACCCCTCACGATCTTGCCTACCTTCAAAATCTATATCAGTCTTGCCGCTAACTTAAAATATCTATATGTTCAGAAAGCAAACACAATTTAAATATAGAAATCTATATCTCTAATCTTACATTTTTGAATTTCTACTTGGACTAGCATCGGGGTCTCAGACAGTTCATTTTCGTAAAACTTTTCCCAAAACACAAATCATTTCAGCTTACTGTGGTAAAGTTCACTAAAAGATTCCCTTTCAAAGAAACACGTGCGCAACCGGATACGTAAAAACACAGACTAATTTTTTACAAATCTAGCTCTGATAGCATTAAATGTAACACCCTAAACCTAGCTTAGAAGTTTAGACCGAATTTCAAATGCTACATTGACCATTGAAGTGATCGTAGGTAAATTTTTACACAACAATTTACAAGTTGAATCGTAATACTTAATCGTTTGAAAACCAATCAGTAAAACCACAGTTACGGTAGTATTTACAAGCGGAATAAAAATGATTAAAACTTAACTTGTAATTTGCACCACAGTTTTAATAAACTCTTACAATCCAAAACCAAATAGCAAATAGAAACAAACTGATAATTTATTCCTCTGTAAGACTGTCTGAGACCTCCGCATACTAAGCCTAGTGTCAGAATTCAGAAATGTACATGAAAAGGGAGCACTAAAAGAGGGTAAGCTACTCGAGCTCAGTGTGAGTTTGAAATAAAACAAGAGACAGAGATTATAGATTCAAATCAATAGTGCAACAGAATTTCCAATATTCACAGAGTCAGAAAGCCTATCTGGAACTAGTGTCCGAACAGAGATTAACAATCAGGGTACATCAAGTTCACAAAAAAGTCTCAGCACAAACGATATTTATACAAACAGATTACAGACAATAAGGCTTACAGTCAAAACTCACAGACATATGTAGATGCAATGCAGTCAAATAAAAACCCACCCATCTAGTCAATACACCTCTCCGTCCCCCGATCACACCCAACAGAGCTGTTAAAGCTCATCCAACCAAATACACCAATTAGGACCGCGAAAGGCTCATCCAACCCTATACACCAATATGTGGACTAAGCCACTTAGATAATAATACGCAGTAAAGCTAGCGTTTATGATGTACTATGTAATGCGGTAGACCGTTGTACAGGCATGCTGCAGTTAAACTGCCAGATCAAATAAAGGTACACAGCTAAGCTGACGTACTTACAGTACAGTGCAATGCGATAATTCGTTGTACCGGCATGTTGCAGTTAAACTGCCAAATCTGATAGTAGTCCACAGGAAAGCTGACGCGTGTGCGGTACAATACGATAAATCACTATATGTATAAGTCGCAATAGAACTACCAGATCAGATCAGAATCATTCTCCTTTCTCTTCACAACCCAACCCAAAACAATTTATGCAAGTGCATGTATGCATTCAATCTCACAGAACGGTGACACAATATCAAGCATTTAGATAGAATAGACATGAACATGTACACCCTGGTTACTCGGGTTCAAAGTCAGACATTACACATATCAATCACAAATAACACTTAAGTAGTAGCCTAAAAGAAGTCTTAACTACCCTTATTTAAGCTTAGCTAAGGGTTAAAGCATGCAATCACATTTTCAAATCAGAAATGTACACAGAACCAATATGAATGTCTTAGGACCATACACTTGTGTACTCTGGCCGTGTGGACATGCCTAGGCCGTGTGGAGATGTCTAGGCCGTGTGGGAGGTCACAAGCTAGTGTAAAAAGGAGCACAATGCCATGTGACTGTAGCACACGCCCGTGTGACTGTGGCACACGCCTGTGTGACTGAAGCACACACCCGTGTGGACTAGGGACATGGCCATGGGAATAGGCCGTGTAACTCTCTTTCCATTTGTACTAAATTTGAGTATAGGGTTGACACGGCCTGTGAGGGTCTCATACGCTCGTGTGGAATCCCTAAATCCCTAAATTTTCCACATGACTATATGGCTAGGCCATGTCGTATCAAATCACTCAAACCCTAATTCCCAAACTCACACATTCGTGTGCCCGAGGAATATAGCCGTGTGAGAAATGATAAAATCCTAAGTCGACCACACGATTGTGTGGCACCCAAATTGTTGAAAACCCTAATTCCCAAAGGCACACAGCTGTGTGAACTGGCACACCCCCGTGTGGGAACCCCAATAGCTACGAAACCACTTTGGAACAAGCCAAAAAATGCCGCTTCAGCCATCATAATAGCCCCAACCTTCATAATGATAAGAGGAGGTTGGAATATGTTGTATTTCCTAAACCTTTTCTAGCAACTAACTCCCAAACTCGACAGTCTAGAGCACAATTGAGAATTTTCAAAACAACTATTCATGAAAATAAAAGTAGACAAGATCCGAATCCCACACCTATTTTGATGATAAAAAATCATCCCGACGCCACCTTAATCACAAAGGAAAATGAAGCTCCATTGACCACTACACCACCGATTCAAAAAGACAAAAACCAAAAGAAGAAAAACAAAACCAAGAAGAAGAAGGGAAAAAAACGTGAAAAAGAAAAGAAAAAACAAATAAAATAAAATAAAATAAATTAATAATTAATTAATTATAAAAAATTAACTAAAAACATAAAAAAATTCAAGTTGCTCCAAAATGTACACCCAAAGACTCGAACCGAGAACCTTGAGGTTCACTAACAATCACTCAACCACTAGACTAGCAGGCCCATTCTGACACTTACATGCAAAACTAAACACAAAAGCATACCTTTCTCTCAGACCCTAACCACTAACATCAGAACTTGTAACCCCCAAAATCTAGGGTGTTACAGAGTCGATATCAGGTGAATCTCGATTCAAGTGTAACCTCCCAAACTCAGCCTAGATGTTATGATCGAATTTCGAAGTTTTCATTAGCCATCAAAATAGCTAAGTAAGAATGTTCTGTTGTAAAATTACTATTTTGTTAAATTCTCGAAAAACTTAGTATGGTTTCATCAAGTTAAAAAAAGCATCAATTTGTTAGGTAATCATTTGTTAAGTTAAATTTATTAAAAGATCATGCCATTTGAAATAAAACTCAGTTTATTTCGTCAGGAAAACCCTTTTAAATTGTAACATCTCAAAATTGGGCCTAGTAGGATGGGCCCAATGGGCCTTGGGCGTACGAATGTTTAAAATTTTTAATAATATGAGAATAGCGTTGTAGCAAATTGGACTTATTAGTTAAGTAAATTTGGAAGGTTACGGGTTTCTAGGAAGCTTGGGTTCAAGTTAGGCTATAGGTAAATTTTTGTGTTGAAGTACTTTAATGAGAAAAGGTAAGTGACATTAAGACTTAAGTAAATAAATGAGTAATTTGCTAGCACAAAGGAGCTTATGGTAAAGGGGATATGGCGCCACATGAAGGACTTTGAGGGAGGAGGTTCAAATCCCATATTGTGCAAATTTTGACTATTTTTTTATATTCTTTCCCTAAGTGTCGGCCAAGATGATATATATGGCAATGTGGACTTTTTAATTTTGGCAAGGTGGCTAAGGAAACAAGGAAAGGATGAAGTTAAGGAAAGAAATCAAAAGAAAAGGAATGTATAGGGAACATGTTGGCCCAAAGAGAGGAAAGTGTTTTGGAAAGTTTTGGTTGGCAAACTTTTGACTTTATTGCCAAGGCATGGACGATTTTGGTGAGAGGAGAGGGTAGCCGAATTTTCCATACCTTTTTGTATGTCTTGTGCATGAGAGATGTTTCTTCTCCTTTGATCATTTTGTGTTTTTGTTTTTCCAAATATCATTTTCGGTCATTTAGTGTAAGGGGAGAAACTAAAACTTTTCTTTGCTTTTGAGTGTTCTTTCGGGATTTTTTTGGGAGTGACATTTTGGGTACTTTTTCTTTGAGTATTTCGGGTCATCCCCTTTTCAATTTTCAGCAAGGTGAAGGAGCAATAGTGATTTGTATTAACCAAATTGTTATCGTCGACTCGTCAAGCAAGTGGGGTAAGAACGTTGTTATAAGATTTATTTTGGGCAAAGTTGGGATATTTGCTAACAACTCTTTCGCCCACCAAATATTGTTAGGACGAGATTTCAGTAGCAAAAGGGTAGGATCAATTTTTGGTGCACTGAGGGAGATCACATCCGTGGTAAGTGAAGTTAGCCTATTAAAGTGTTTCTAGTTACGATTATCAAAGTAGAGGCTAACCTTCTATCAACTATCATTATAGGTGTTGAAATCAGTAGAAAGCACAACCCGTAATAAGGTGTGTAATCTCATACCCTTCTGAATACATGTTGGAAATGGTGTGTAATCCCACACTTCTCTGAATATTTGCATGAAATGTTTTGTGATTCGGTTGAAAGATCAAGAAATCAGAAATCGGCATATGTGATCACTCGGGAGTGCATATGTTCGTAGTGGTAACCATATTTTGCAAAAAAACAGTTTGGTCAATAGTAGTGATGTGATTTTGAAAAATCACAAAAAATAGGAGAAAGAGAATTTGAAAGTGAATAAGATATCAAATTAAATATTACTGTGTCTATTTTTATATGGAAGAAACAGAGGAGGAAGAGGAATTTTACAATCTGTGATATTATAATTTAGTGAGACTGGTTCTGAATGGCTTTGTTGTTCCCTATTTTGTCTTGGAAAAATCATTCAAATTTTTACAAGGTGAATTTTGAGTTATAATTTATATGTATGAATTCCTTATTGAGTCTATTTTCAATAGAGACAAGTGGAAGCAGCATATGAAAACTGTATAGTGAGATATTTGAATTTTGGTTAAGTGAGGTCAGAATTGTTGGTTAGTGAAACAGGGAAACTTTAATGAATAAACTGTACTAAACGGCTAAGTAAAAAATTCTGGAAAAAATTTAGTAAGAAGATATATGAGTCTAGTTTCAAGTAAAATTTACAGATTTAAATTTTGAGTTTTCGAACTCGAATTATAGTTAGTTTAGTCAGTATGATGCAGATGGACAGTTTCAATTTTTATGCCCCAAATTAGTAGTTAAGTCCGAGGTTGCAAAATTACCAAAATACCCTTGGATGGTAAATTTTTGAAATACCCATGGGTTGCGAGATTACCCAATTACCCTTAGTGGGTAAAATTATGAAAATGCCCCTAATGGGCCGAATTACGAAAATTCCTTAATGGGCCAATTTGATATAATATTTAATGGGCCGATTTTGCAAAGTGTTATAATGGGCCGAATTTTTTGTAATGAATCTCTGAATTAATTATTGATAAACCGTAAAAGTAACATATTTTAACCTCATATTTAGTATGCTTTTAGGATGATTTAGCCCTGATTTATGTAAAAAGGTGCTTTTAATCCTTTCTTTTCATATTTCTACTCAGGAAAGCACCTGAGGACGAAAAGAACAAGAAACGGGCTTAAAACGGGCCAATTTGGGCCAAAGAAGAAAATAGACATGGCCTGGACTTCAAGCCACACGGCCGTGCTTCAACAATTAATTAAGACATGGCCATGCCACGATTTACACGGCTATGCCCCAATCGACAAAATCGAGACACGGCCCAACCACGATTTACACGGGCGTGTGCCATGGCCATGCCCCTGTTACGGGAGAGAGCAATTTCACTCGGATTTGGATACTTAGAGCCAAAGAAACACTTTCCAAAGCTTATTCAAATATCGAATAAGAAGCAGACTTAAATTAGGACACTTAGAGGCTAAGTAAAGCATTCCAAGAGCCTATATAAACACCCTAAGTGTATCCTGAAAGGGGCGCAGTAAGCTAGGCCAAGGAGCCGAGCCAGAAGGATCACATTTGTGGGAATCACTCGAAGATAGCCAGAAGATCCATCTCAAGAGCCGAAAATCTACTCAAGACGGTGGATTTCTCCTTCAATTCCTCTAAGGGGTTTTAGGGATTTCTTATGTTTTGTTTTATCTTTTCTCTTGAGATGTTTTTTTTCATTATGAACTAAACCCTTTAAATACCTAAAGGGGGTGAAACCTAGATGAATTTTGTTATTATTTTTTGAATTATATGATAAATACTTAGTTTGTTCTTAATTATGTTGCTTAATCCAAATCTGATGTGCTTAGGTGGAGGAGGAATAGACCCTGCTTAAGAGTAGATCTAGCATAATTAAGCGGAGTTGATCGAACGCCTAGAGATAGGGTTATGAGAGTTTGCCAGATTAGGGTGAAACCTAATATGAGAATCCATTGATCAATTTACTACTATTCTAGGAGGTTATTATAAGCGAATGAGAGTTCCACTAATTATCCTAGGGTTAGACGTTATTCACCTGGAGAGAGGGTTTAATATAGGTTAGGGAGTCCTACGGATCAAGCTAAGTAAAGAAATCATATGATTCAGTAATAAGTAACAAGTGAAGTCCAGCTGGATTCTTCCTGAGGGTATCGTCATAATTAATTGAGTTTCTTTAAGTTATTTTCCAATTCGTTCTTTTTGTCTTTGTATCTTTAGCTTAGTAGTCATTAAACTAGATTAAATCAACCAATCACTCCATATTTTAGGCTAAATAATAAAAAAAAGTGAGTATTAGTACTTTCAGTTCCTTTGGGTTTGATAATCTGGTCTTGCCTAAGCTATACTACTGTTCGATTGGTACACTTGCCTTTAAGTAGTTGTCAGAGTTAGTTTTCAGGTTTGATAATTCTATTTATAAATTTTAAAGCTCTGATTTCAGCGATCAAGTTTTTGGTGCCATTACCGGGAAATTAAAATACTAAGAAAACTCTATTTTTATTACTTTAGCCATTATTTTATTTCACAATTTATTTTTTTCCATTATTTTTTTCTAATTTTTTTTTTTTTTTTTCCTAGCAGGTACCTTTAGTTTATGACTAGACAGAACCCGACAGGACCTCTAGTATACGATAGTGAAATTGAAGCTACCGCTCGGAGAAATCACAAAGAAATTAGGCGAGTTCTAAATTACACAAAAGAAGAGCGAGAAGACAGATCCAATCCTACTGAAGGGATGGACGAGAATAATCCACCACGAGATGTGGAAGATGCTCCGCGCACTATGTATGATTATGCTAAACCCAATTTGACAGGAGTAGAATCTAGTATTGTTAGGCCTGCTATAGCTGCTAATAATTTTGAATTAAAGCCTAATACAAAACAAATGATTCAACAATTTGTTCAATTTGATGGTTTGCAGGACGAAGACCCGAACACTCATTTAATAAATTTTTTAGAGTTCTGTGATACTTTCAAAATAAATGGCGTTTCTGATGATGCCATTCGTCTTCGGTTATTTCACTTTTCATTAAGGAATAAAACCTTGTAGTAGTTGAACTCGTTACCACGAGGGTCAATCACTACATGGGAAGAAATGATTGAAAATTTTTTATTAAAATATTTTCCACAGACCAAAACGGCTAAATTACGAAATGATATTTCTTCTTTTGTGTAGATGGATTTAGAGACATTATACGATGCATGGGAGAGATACAAAGATCTCTCGAGGAGATGTCCACACCACGAATTACCATTATGGCTTCAAGTCCAAACCTTCTACAATGATGTACATCCCTCAACGAGACAACTAATTGATTCAGCCGGTGGAACCTTGAATAGTAAAACTCCTGAAGCAGCCTACGAATTCATTGAAGAGATGCCGTTGAATAATTATCGATGGCGGTGTTACAAGGACAAAGCCGACAAAATCAGTAGAGTCTACAAAGATTGATGCAAGAACCATGCTATCAAATCGTAGAGATGATGAATAAAAAGCTTGACAATTTATGTTCTTCGCAGTACACCCACATGCAATGTAACATAGTGGAACTGGTGAATCTGAGTATCCACCCTACCAACCAAACGCAGAGCGAATGGACAAACTATATAGGTAATAATTTCAGATCTAATAGCAATCCTTATAGTAACACTTACAATCCAGGTTGGAGGAACCACCCAAATTTTTCATGGGAGGCCAAGGAATTTAAGGAAATCAAAGACAACGTCCTCCCTCAAATTTCCAAAATCAGTCATATCCGCAAGAAAAGAAGCCAACCCTCGAATAGATGCTGACAAAATTTACGTCAGACACAGAAAAAGCGCTTCCAATAAACTGAGAAAATAATTAAGAGCAATGAGAATCGAATGGGGGAACTTGCAAAGTCAGTCAAAGAAGCCACGAATGCAGTCGAACAACTTGCAAAGCTAATGTCAGAACGACCGCTGGGACGTTTACCAAGTAACATCAAGATTAACCCAAAGGAGCAAATTCAAGCTATCTCAGCTCAAGACAGTAAGGAGTTAGATGAACCAAAATCAATACAAGGAAACAAGGTAGACGAAGGTAAGATAGAGGTAACACAAGAAAAGCCAAAACCTGTAATCAAGGAGTACCAACCTCGCATACATTATCCCGAAGCGATAAAAAAAGGTGATTCAGAGGAACAGTTCGGTAAGTTTCATAAACTCTTAAAGAAAATACATATTAACTTACCTCTTCTTGAAGCTCTTTTTCAGATGCCAAACGTGAGGAAATTCTTAAGATAGCTCATGACTAACAAACGCAAATTAGATGAAGAGCACCACGTGGAATTAAACGCAGCATGTTTAGAAATGTTACAAAATAGACTACCACGAAAGCTAAAAGATCCAGGGAGTTTTACAATTCCAAGTTTAATTGGTAGTCTAACTATTAATAATGTGTTAGCTAATTTAGGAGCAAGCATAAATGTCATGCCTTATTCATTGTTTAAACGACTAGGTCTAGGGAAGCCCAAACAAACTAGGATGAGTATACAATTAGCTGATAAAACTGTTAGAATTCCTAGGGGCATTATTGAAGATGTTCTTGTCAAAATAGATAAATTTGTTTTCCCATTAGATTTTGTTGTTTTAGATATGGATGAGGATAATAGGGTCCCCTTTATTTTAGGAAGACCTTTTCTAGCAACTACCAAGACTAAAATTGATGTTGCCACAGGAGAACTCATACTTTGTGTAGGAGACGAATCAATCAGTCTTCAAGCTCTTGACTCGACCAGAATAATAATCGATGAAGGTGAGAAAGTAAATACAGATGATAATTAAATTGTTCAACTTTCATTGCAGGAAACACCACATAACGACAACCCTGAGCCGACTTATAAGTTCTAAAACAACAAAGAAGAATCCTCCAAAGGACAATACCTTAGGATTGACAAGTTTGAATAGCAGAGGACACACGTCAAAGAAGAACTGCATGAAGTAAAACCAGAGGAATCACAAGAAGAGCTCGTAGGAACATCAAACCATTACAAAATAGGAGACCAAGAACTCTTAGACAAAGCAGATCCGCACATCACCACAACAGACTTAAAGACAAAGGAAGAAATACTTCTTAAGGTACACGATATCTTCCCCATGGAACAGTCGAGGTAAGTAATCTAACATTCGGCACTTTTAAGGTAAATGTTTCTCGACTTGAACCTCATCAAGAAAATAAAATTTTAAGCAAGAAGGAAGATATTCAAACCTTTAAACCTCTCTAATTTTTCTAATTCGAGGAAAGTCCAGCTTAAGACTATAAACGAGCGCTTCTCGAGCCAACCCGAGTACTAACACTATTTACTTTCAAATTTATTTTCGCTTTTTCCTTCCTTCTTTATTTCCTCTTAAACTAACCGTATGCGAACTTCAAGGCCACACGACCTTATACATGGTCGTGTCGTGGGATGTGGACCACTAGAACCATCAGATTGACACAACAGAGGCCGTGCGAATCAGCCTCAACCACCCCACAACGTCACGGATCCAACCACTCCCCCACGGGCACTAGTAAATTGGCACGGCCGTGCTCCACATCCGTGTGAAGCCACTAACTTATCAGACACGGGACAAACACGCCCATGTTGTCCAACCATGCCAACACACTGCCTTTTTAGGCACGGGCGTGGTGTCAAAGAAACGGGCGTGGGTGTGCAAACACACCTAGACACATGGTCGTGCGATGCGGCCATGTCATTCAACACACCCTCGATCCATGGGCATAGGAGCTGCAGATTTGAGACCCTATTTAAACCCCATAGCCCTCCTCATTCTCCCCTCATTTTTCTTCTTTCTTTTTCTTTCTTTCCTTAGAAAAAGTGTCCAGACTCTTGAGCTACACTAGAATCATGTCGAAGAAGCGTAAGAAGGCAAGCATTGTCTCCTTAAAGGAGACCCCAACACATAAGTTCATGCCGACCGCTTCATTCAAAAACCAAGCCAAGGGTCTTTTAGACCATTTAAATTCTTCTTTATGTTTATTTTCCCCTTTATCCTACTTATCTATAATTCTCTTCTACTTAATATATTTTAAATTCTTTTATTTTTTGGTTTTAGGTTCTAAAGGCTGCTTGGGACTCACACACCACAGCCTTAGAGGTCACACCCAACACGCAAACCATCCAACAATAAGGACTCCTTAGTCCATTAGTCTTTTCTTTCAATTTCAGTTTTCTTCTTAGTCTCCTTCTCTTTATTTCTTTTATCTTTAATTATAGTATTAGTATATTGTTAATGTTTCTTTAGATTTCTTGGCTATATCTTTGCAGGCTACCCAATTTCTTTATCTAGCACAAAGATCATCAGTAGACACCCCACCAAGCCCATAGACAACGCCACCACCACCTCCTCCACCTACTTTCTACTACCAAAGATGCCGACTCCCGGAATCATCCAAAATTCAGGAAGTGTTACTTCTCCCCTTTTTTTTATTACATAATTGTTTATCTATCTTTGTTCATTGGGGACAATGTACAACTTAAGTATAGGGGGATAAAAGTACCTAACTTTTTGTATAATTCTCAGATCCTGAATTTTAGTCTTGACCCTAAGTAAGTTTCTCATATTATTAATTAGGGTGAAATTTATAATGATTTATGATTGTTATTGACATGTTTTTGAGTAAGCCATTGATAATTGTGCATTGATGATTTAGACTTGAAGAATACTAGATAATCAAGCATGATAAGTCTATTTTTCAAAAAAATTGTTTAGGGTGTTGAACTAAATTTGAATATTACCTGGAAGTTTGAATTCTACAGGATTGATGTCAAATACCCATAATATTTGTGAGATTTGAGCCTTATAGAGCATATATTCTTTTTCATGCTCACTTTATTAATTATGAGTGTGTTAACACTGATTTGTTATTCTAGAACTTGCCTTGATTATATATATATCGAGACCACATCAATGATTTGATATACTGAGATGATAAAGGCGCCTAGGTTTTAACCCATTCACTCCACTAAAAAGCTTACCTACATAATTAACCCTTAGTGAACCCATTTGATCCCAACAACCCTTTTATTTAATTACCCACTTAATATTAACCTAAAACCCTTTGTATTTGTTATTACCATTCTTTTGACTACCCTTCTATCGAGAATTAATTTATCAGTTGCCAAATTAGTTTATTTCAATTATTAAAGTTCTCTCTATTATGTTTCTAGTTTATTCTTAAAAACCCAAAGTATATTAAAGTATTAGTATATGATTAAAGGAGCTTATGTATTTAAATTCCAAATTGTTGAAAAGCTCGATTAAAAAGTATTATTATTAGTTTCATTTGATGTAATCATTTATTTTCAGGTTCGTTATTGTTAGTTAGGTAATTAGTCAAGTCAATCTCTATCCTAAAACCTTCTAATTCAACCTTTATCCACACCTTTAACCCAAGCCCCATTACAACCCTGTCAAAGACCTTTTGATTTGTGCATCATCTCATATTACAGTAGTGGAGATTTGATTTTCAGGCAAGCCTATGGGATTAACTTTTCAGGTTTGACTTATGAGTGCTTTTTCTTGAAACTTAAACACTTTGAGTGCTTTGAGTGAATCCTTAGTGAGATGTCAATCCTTGTCGGTTTTAAATTAAAAGGTAATCGTTTAGATAAGAGGAGACACCTATGTTTTTGTACTACAAAATCCATGACTTATATTGTTTGAATCTTTAAGACTCTTTGAGTTAAATTATCCATGTATAAATTGTCTGTGAATTATGATGAAGCATTGTTGATAGGAACTGTGAATTACGAAAAGTTCGTTTAATTGTAAGTTGAGAATTTTGCCTGAGGACAAGCAAAAGCTTAATTGTGGGGGTATTTGATAAACCATAAAAGTAACATATTTTAACCCCATATTTGGTATGCTTTTAGGATGATTTAGCCCTAATTTATGTAAAAAGGTACTTTTAATCCTTTCTTTTCATATTTCTACTCAGGAAAGCACCTGAGGACGAAAAGAACAAGAAACAGGCTTAAAACGGGCCAATTTGGGCCAAAGAAGAAAATAGACACGGCCTGGACTTCAAGCCACAAGGTCGTGGTTTGACAATTAACTAAGACACAACCATGCCATGATTTACACGACTGTGCCCCAATCGACAGAATCGAGACACAGCCCATCCATGATTTACACGGGCTTGTGCCATAGCCGTGCCCCTGTTATGGGAGATAGCAATTTCACTCAAATTTGGATACTTAGAGCCAAAGAAACACTTTCCAAAGCTTATTCAAATACTGAGTAAGAAGCAGACTTAAATTAGGACACTTAGAGGCCAAGTAAAGCATTCCAAGAACCTATATAAACACCCTAAGTGTATCTTGAAAGGGGCGCGGTAAGCTAGGCCAAGGAGCCGAGCCAGAAGGATCACATTTGTGGGAATCACTCGAAGATAGCCAGAAGATCCATCTCAAAGAGCCAGAAATCTACTCAAGACGGTGGATTTCTCCTTCAATTCTTCTATGGGTTTTAGGGATTTGTTATTTTTTTTATCTTTTCTCTTGAGATGTTTTTATTCATTATGAACTAAACCCTTTAGATACCTAAAGAGGATGAAACCTAGATGAATTTTGTTATTATTTTCTAAATTATATGATAAATACTTAGTTTGTTCTTAATTATGTTGCTTAATCCAAATCTGATGTGCTTAGGTGGAGGAGGAATAGACCCTGCTTAAGAGTAGATCTAGCATAATTAAGCGGAGTTGATCAAACGCCTAGATAGGGTTACGAGATTTTGTCGGATTAGGGTGAAACCTAATATGGGAATCCATTGATCGATTTACTGCTATTCTAGGAGGTTATTATAAGCGAATGATAGTTCCACTAATTAACCTAGGGTTAGAAGTTAATCACCTCGAGAGAGGGTTTAATATAGGTTAGGGAGTCCTATGGATCAAGCTAAGTAAAGAAATCATATGATTTAGTAATAAGTAACAAGTGAAGTCTAGGTGGATTCTTCCTGAGGGTATCATCGTAATTAATTGAGTTTCTTCAAGTTATTTCCCAATTCGTTCTTTTTGCCTTTGCGTCTTTAGCTTAATAGTCAATAAACTAGATTAAATCAACCAATCACTCCATATTTTAGGCTAAATAATAAAAAGAAAGTGAGTATTAGTACTTTTAGTTCCTTTGGGTTCGATAAACTGGTCTTGCCTAAGCTATATACTGTTCGATAGGTACACTTGCCTTTAAGTCATTGTCAGAGTTAGTTTCCAGGTTTGATTATTCTATTTATAAATTTTAAAGCTCTGATTTCAGTAATTAATTATTGTTGCTATATTTGTAAATATCATAATTTGTTATGTATGATGCATTTATACGATTTTGCATGGGTTGGGAAAATGTTGAAGAGAAGAAATTTCGGTGGCACTACCACAAATATGTTTGATAATATGATACTCAGTGATTCTGGTGGCTTGCCCACAATTAAATTTGTTATAAATGGCATAATGCCTGCGATTGGTGTGTTGGCGGGGTGGGTTGACTTTATCCCTACAGGTGTGTTGGTTGGTACGGGTGGTGTGTAGCAGATGGATTATCAGGATTGGTTTGGGAATTGCATTACATTCACATGATATAATTGATACATTATATTGTAAATGGGCTTCGGCTCAAGATTATGCTTTAAGGGCTCAGGCCCAAGTTATTGCTAAACAGGTTCAGACCCAGTGGATGACGGTAAGGGATTATGCACCGAGTTCTTGTAACTCACCCCCTTTCTTAACCCTTGTAGGTAATGCTCAGTGATGAGGACTTGGGGCAATGGGTGACTCGATGGAGGCCATACTTCCGAATTGGTTTTAATTGGACTTTAGTTTTCTACTTCGTTTACTTTATTACTTTACTATTTTGGGTTATGTGTTGTAATAAGGCCTCTAGATTATTTTATTTTGCTTTAAGTTTGACGTATTTATATTTTACTCAAATTACTTTAAATGGGATTTTTTCTAAAACTTAAATAAAGATTTTCTAAAATGGATTCACATATGGATTTTAAAATAAACTTTTACAAATATTTTAACTCGAAAATTATCTCTCAAATTTTCATCAATGTTTTCAAAAGTCACGGTTTGTAAAATCAATAGTTCAAATTTATTGATTCATCAATCAATCTTCGAAGTTAGTAATATTTTGTCAAATATTTTAAATAAAAATTGTTTTACTTGATTTTAACAAATCAATACCTATTTATGTATGAACGAAAAGAACTTAAAATATTTTTTCTCATTTGACATGTCAAATCTAGTCATAACGAATGGGCCGGGTTTGGAGTGTTACATAAAATATTTTTTTTTTTACCTTTATGAGGCTAAAAAGTATTGCATTTGATTTTTGTAAAAAAAAATTCGTATTTTTATGTCTTATTAGGACAATTTTTAAACTTGTTTAGTTTTCATCAAACACTAATGCATGCAAAATCCTAGTTAAAAATATCCTATACCACTGTCCATACTTATATAAAAATTACAGTCCTAGAATAAAAATAATAAAATAACCAGAGTAACTAAAAAAACTTTAATGCTAGAAAATCCATAACGAGATTTCCGTGTGCTGAATCCGAGCTTAGTCCTAAGGGTTATCTGTAAGGAGTAAACTAGGGGTGAGCTTAAAAAACCCAATGTGAGTCTAAACAGTATAAGTATTTAATCAATCAAATATACATACAATTATTACACAATTCAACCAATATTTCATGGCATTACTACATATAAATATGGCATGCAAAATGATTAAATGTAATAATCCTACCTATTCATCCGCTACCCACCACGAGTTCCCCAGAACCCATCATCCAAACTCCAAAATAGTTAAGGCTTAAGCCTGTTTCGGTTAAAAACACCAATAACGGTATGAAATAAAACTACCGGTAAAAATGCAGACAAGTTTCTAGTAAAAATGCGATAAATTGCCTAATCTCCTCAAATCTCCAGTGCAGTGCACTGACAACAATATTGCGGAATATAAATGTTTTTGGATCTCCATGGAACTCCTCCATCAACCACAAATACCCACCCCATACAAATGCAATATGACATACAATCGGTAAGCAAATCATGCTTTCAGTCACTATTTCAGTACAATGGCATGTTTACCATGCATATCCATATTCGGTGTTAATGTATGCTTTACAAATTTTTCATGTAACGGCAATGATGGCATGCTCACAAGGTTTCATACAGTCATTATCAAATATAGTATATAACATGCATCTCAATCAACGTTTCAAAATCTAGCATGTTGAACATGCATTCAATTTATAATTTCAACACCCAAACAGGACAATTAACAAACAAGCTTTCTAATAAATTATGTACCTTGCTCGACATCTCACTTGCATTTAGGCAATTCTAACAAACAAAAATCAATAAGCAATTTTCATCATTTAAATATATGTTATGTAATTTTCAAGTTATTCATAGGGGAGACGCACACCCGATAAACGTAAATGCAAAACACTACTTAAACCTGCAACTCTTAGGACTCAGATCCAACTACAACTTGATTAAATATGTAAACAATAGATATTTCTCATAAAGAATCAGCCCACTAAAGCCCCCATAGGGTTTGGCCATGCAGAAAATTTTAACAGAAAACTTAAGATCTAAAGTGGAGAATTAATGCTTACCTTAACTAGCTTATGACGGCTTGCAAACAAACTTCCTAATGCTACAGCTGATTCGCATAATTTGGATCTAGATCTTGAACATTTAAATACGAAAGAAAAGATAACTCATAAGATTTTGCCATGATAGAACATATATATATAAAAGAAAACTACTCAAATTTGATTGAATTAATTGAAAATTTTTGCAATTACTCAGATCCGTGAAGTTAGAAAAATAACAAATAGTAGAGGGAGAAAGTAAAAAAGAATGGTGACAACAAGGATGTTGGCTCACAGGGGACAACGACAATGGAAGAGAAAAGGGTCACTGATGTGCTAAAGTGATAGTAAAAAAAATAGCAAGGTTCAGATTTTAGGAAAAATAAAGATGAGTGGAAAAAATAAAATCAGATGGGAGGAGAAGGTAACAATGGGCAGCATAATGGAGGAGGAGAAAAAAAAAAAATAGATGGAATCACTAGAGGGGATGGCAAAAAGGAAGGAAAGAGAGAAAAAATGAAAAAAAAACTTCAACACAAAATTAGTTTAATCTTTATTTTTTAAAAATGATAGGTTTTAGATAATTCAAATAATCTTTTCCTTTTTTTGAATAATCAAGTTAATCAGATTTCCTAGAGTTTGAGTTGGACTTAAATTTGACAACCGATAGGGGGATGGGTGGAATAGCCTTAAAGGAAAAAGAATTTGCGAGCAAGGGGAAACGAACTCGGGTCTCAATGATACATCCACTACTACTTAACCACTAGACTAATTACGAATTCTTGTTAGTAATTTACAATTTTATCAATAAGAAATTTAGGATGTTTCACCAAGACACTGGCAAGCAGTTAAGCATATACTCAAGTATTTATGGAGAACAATAGATTATATGCTAGTGTATTTTAAAAGAGATCTTACTCCTATCGGATATATCGATTCTGACTTCCAAACATGTCAAGATTCAAAAAATCATCATCAACTGTGTCTTTATCCTAGACAAAAGGTCAATAGTGTAGAGAAGTGTCAAGTAGAGCTATACTATAACTCCACTATGGAGGTCAAATATGTGGTTGCTTTCGAGGCTACAAAAGGACTAATATGGCTTCGAAAGTTCCTTATAGATCTTGCATCATTCCTAGTATGGAAAAAACTATCACATTGTATTGTGATAACAGTGCGACAATAACTAACAAGGAAACCAAAAACCCCAAGGGGACGAAACACTTGATAAAAAGTATCATATTATAAAAGGGGCAGTAGCAGAAAAAATGTAGATGTAATCAAAGTTGCATCAGAGGACAACCTTGTGGACCTGTTTACAAAGACTTTACTAGCTAGGACTTTTGAGAAACACATGGAGAGCATGGGACTACCAAATATGACCCATCTACTTCACTAGGGCAAGTGGGAGACTATTGGATTTGGTTCCCTAAATGTAGTATATTCGTTTGTACAATTGTGTTTTTGCATTAATACCATTTTGCATATTGTCTTCAATTGTAACATCCTTAAAATGGGGTTCTGCGTTTTGCTTGTGTTGCATGTGATGATTTGTCTATAATGCTCATTTAACATGTTATGGGGTCTAGTTATAACCCTAGGTTAGGCCTGAGTTAGGGCTAAGAATTATAATTTGGCATTTAAGGAAATTGAGCTAAGGGAGATAGGGGTTAAGAGATTTTATTGGGGAAATCTGCCACAAGAAATTAATGGGAAAAGTGGCAAGGAGGTGCCACTAGAGTGTTAGAAGAGTGACGGCACATGCAGAGAGGGAGTGCCTGTGTTCGAGCTGTAGGAATTACACTCCTGCTTATTCTTTTTCACGCCACAAGCAAGGAAAGGAGTACTCAGGTGGGACTCTCTTGATGGATAATGATAGAGAGAGGCAGTCAAAAAGATGTAGATGAGGGAGGAAATTTAGGAGTTTGAATTATTTCAAACTCATTTGAAGAGTGTTGGCCAAATAAGGGACTTTGGGCAAGGGGTGCTATCGATTTTGGGGTCTTGTGGAGTTAGCCGAATGTCCATGCTAGCTAAAATTTCTTTCTTTTTCTTTTTCAGCAGCTCTTGTGTTTGGCCAAATTACTTGTGCATTATTTGTTGAATAGCCAAATAGCCATTTTCTTCTTTTCTTTTCTGTTCACTTGGGTTAGCCTATTGCCGAATTCATCTCTTGTGCCTTTCTTCTTCCTATTTTGTTCAAAGCCGAATCTTCCCTCTCCTATTCCATATTTCTTTTTCGTTCTTTTCTTTTCACTTAAACCGAATCTTGATCCCATCTTTCCCATCTTTCCTATTTTATTTCAAAAGCCAAAAGCTTGTTGTTTCTCTTTCGGTTTCATCAAGTACCTTGGCCGAATACTTGGCTCATAGATCTCTTTCTTCTTGCGATTTCTCTTCATCATCTTAAGTGCCGAAATCAAGTTTGTTTTTGGGGACATAGCCGAATCTTTTGGTAAGGGATTTCTTTTCTTCTTCTTGACTGATTTGAGTAATACCGAACCTCTTCAGTCTTTCTTTTGATATTTCTTCAATCGTGGTAATCGAGATCTTAACTTATCATTGTTCCATGTGGTAGCCAAAACCCTTAACACCAATAGGGGGTGCTGATCTGTGGTGGTTAAAGGCCAAGGCAGTCATCAAGGTAAGAGGCGACAAACTTGTTTGGTTTCAGGATTCGGCCGAATGGCCTTTGGATTCTTAATAGTGTGTTAAAACTGATTGTAGGGTGGAGTATAGTCAAACGCAGTGAATCTCTGGGATTGGTGGTCGATCTAGGTAAGGGTATTAATATCTCAAGATCTATTTCTTAATTAATCAAAAGTCGAAGGTTAAACTTTGTGTGTGCTAGTGTAGCCGATTGCAAGGGGGACTTAGTGTGTGGTTTCGGGATTTGGTAGGAGACCAAATCGGCACTAAGGTAAGGAATTGACCTTGTGCAATTCATCCTTTGGGATTTTGTGAATAAGCCGAATGGCTTAAAATCTAAAGAGTGGTGTTGGCCGATTGTAGGAGCAGTGAGGACTTACATTTTGGGATCTCGTAGTATCGCATAGTTTCAGATTTTGCGTATAGTCAGGTGTGTAAACGCTTACACACTTTATTAGTTTAATGATGCTTATTATGTTACTGTATAACCCTTGCTATTAGTGACTTTGTCTTGTGGGCATAAGCTTGGATATCGGGTAAGTCCGCTATTATGCGATCTTTAAGTATGCATCATCATGATTTATTGAATGCTATGTTATATGTTATTGCATGATTATTCGATGCTATGGCATGAATGTTATGAGCATGATGATGGGTTTGATGAGAGGAGGGGGAATAATTTATTTTGGACTGTCACCAGTGGTTTTGACCACAAGACGGGTTGGCCCCGTCTTGATATTATAAATTGAGACTAAGTCCCAGTGGTTTTGGCACCAGTGGTTTTGACCACATATCGATTTGTGACTCGTCCTAGTGGTTTGGTACCACGGTCGTTATTACGAGATTATTTATGGGATTGTCATCAGTGGTTTTAACCACACGATGGGTTGGCCCCATCACTTGATTTGTGACTTGGTCATCGTGGTTTTGACCACACCGATATATTTATGACTACGGTCACCAAGTGGTTTTGACCACCGATGGTTTTGACCACACGGGTAGTAAAAGGTGTTTGGATGGCTAGGTTATGGGTTGCATGTTTTGTATAGTTTGCATGTTTTTACTGATAACTTGTGTAAGTGAATGCACTATCGGGTTGGGGATTTGCACACTGAGTCTTGGTGACTCACCCCTTCCTTTATATTTTGCAGATGAGTAGATTGTGGAGATGGAGCCGGAAGGTCTCGAGGCGGCCATGCATGTTCGTGGGATTTTGATCTCTTTTAGCTACTGTTTACATTTTAAATTTTGGTTTTGGGTTATGTAATAAGGCCGCTAAGATTTGTTTTGGTTATTTTTATTATTGCAATTATTTTAACTATGTGGAATAAATGATTTTAATAATTAACCGGCAGAACGCCATGTTTTTAAAACTATAACTCCTTCATTTTTCATTAAAGCGTTGCCATCGGGTAACATCACTTAAATTATGATAACAAAGATGACTTGAATATTTTCTAAAAACATGCAGCAATAATTAGACTTTAAGCACGAATTTGCAAAAAGGGTTTTCTAAAGAAAATTATCTGATAAACTTTCATTTTCAAAAGGTTTTTCACTCCGTGACATGTCAGATCCGGTTGTGGTATGCTGACCGGTTTTGGGGTGTTACAATTTTGGTATCAGAGCCAAGTTCAAAAGCTTGGCTATGGGCTCGAGGCCCAAAATGTTTTAAATTAGGACTTTGAAAAGTTTTGTGAAAAAGGTACGTGGGTTGAACAGCATGGCACCGAGTCTCCGGCACCAATCCACCTGTAAGTACTTCCGATCACTGTGATTTATATGTAGGGGAAATGGGTATTTCGGGA
The DNA here is from genome assembly GCA_025506655.1 of Gossypium rotundifolium. Classification (NCBI taxonomy): domain Eukaryota; kingdom Viridiplantae; phylum Streptophyta; class Magnoliopsida; order Malvales; family Malvaceae; genus Gossypium; species Gossypium rotundifolium. The sequence continues at coordinate 66,620,938 of CP106731.1, read as the reverse complement.
TCGTAGATTAGTGAAATAGGAATTATTGAACCCTAGGAATAGCTTACCCCAAACTCAAGTACATAAAACTTAATGATCCACTAAACAAACCTATAAGTACGCCATCGAGCCAAGGGTGTGGTAACTGCAGCGCATGTCAGGAGTGGATTCGGGAGGAGCTTGGTATTTAAGTAGTCCTAGTGACTCACTTCCTCTTCACCCAATCCTTCCCAGTGCGTAGTGACGGCTCACCCAAGTTAAGACGACTTATTCACAAAGCTAAACTTCATAACTAAAACCCGGAAGAGACCAGCCGTTTTGTTTTGAAACGCGTTAAAACCTTGGTTTTGAAATGGCCATAGTAACCTTGATTTAAGAAATGACCAAAATGCCCCCGATTTGAAAAAAATGACCAAATTACCCCTGACTTGCAAAAAATTACCAAAATGCCCTCAGTATGAAAATTACCTAAGTACCTTGAATTGAAAATTTTCAAAATACCCTTACTTTGTAAAATCACCTTGAACCATATTTTGAAAAAAAATTTGAAAATACCCCTGGATTATGAAAATTTTGAAAATACCCCTGGTTTATGAAATTACCAAAATGCCCCCAATTTTTGAAATTTCTGAAACATCTATGATTCGTAAATGTTTTCGAATTAACCCTATTTTAATTCCTAAAATACCCTGATAGGTTAAATTATGGAAATACCCCCAGGTAGTGAAATGACGAGAATACCCTACACGTGGAATGAGGGTAGGAAATTGAAATAAAGACTGTGTGTGCATGAATTCAAAAGAACTACTCTTTAGAACTATTAAACATAAGACTATTCATGATAAACCAGTGGAGCAAAAACTAATTCATAAAATTCTTAATCAGATAAATACACCTCGGAGGGATGAGTTCTAGAGGACGTGGTCGTAATGTGCGTGGCCGTGGTAGAGGCCGAATGACTGTGTCGGAGCTCGTTAGGTCTGGCCAAGGGTTTGAAAATGAAATACCACCACCACCAGCTACTGGTATGGAATATCAGGATCAGACGGGGGAAGAGGCAGTGTTGCAGGCGATGCTGCGAGTGCTGGAAAGAGTGGCTGGAGTAGGTGGAGGTGCGAGAGCTCAAAAATTTGTATCTGTGGGACTACGAGCCAATGGAGCCGAGGTATTTCGAGGTGTTTTGGTGTGGCTCCCAATACGGCTGAGTATTGGTTGGGAGCGATGGAACGAATCATGGATAATCTGGACCTGACTGCTAAGGAAAAATTGAAAGGGATAGTGTCGCTTCTCCAGGATGAGTCGTACTAGTGGTGGCTCACGGTTCGGGATAGTGCAGCGATGGATGACCTCACTTGGGACTATTTTAAGGTAGCTTATCAGAAGAAATATGTGGGGTCTAGCTACATTAATGCACAAAGGAAGGCATTTTTAAGGCTGGTTCAGGGGAATAAATCTGTATCGAAGTACGAGGCAAAATTTTTAAGGCTGAGCCGATATGCTCGGGGCATTATAGCTACGAGCATGAATGGTGTGTTAGATTCGAGGATGGATTAAGGGACGATTTGAGGCTACTGATTGCTCCAGATCAGGAGAGAGAGTTTGCGGTCTTAGTGGAAAAGGCCAAAGTTGCTGAGGAAGTGAAACAGTCAGTCAGGTAGAATCAGGACAGGGGATGGAATAAGAGGAATGTTGGATCATCTGGGTCTAGCGGGAACCAGCAGAAATGGGGTAGATATAGTGGGCCGAATCAAGCTGCTAAGCCTACTACTGATAATACTCAATGGCCGCCACGATGTGCTCAGTGTGAAAAGTCTCACACGGGGGAATGCTGGACTGGAAACAGAGGATGTTTTGAGTGTGGTTCGATGGAACACCGAGTGAGGGATTGTCCAAAGCGATCAACTAGATTACAGTCTGGGGATCAGAATTATACTCAAAACAGGAGGGATGGTCAGCAGCCACAGAGGGGCCGTAGTGCTGCTAGGGGAGGTAATGGCTCTAGTAGAGGCCGTGGAGCACTGGGCAGAGTTGCAGGTGGTACGGAGGCTAGACAGCCTGGATTAGTCTACGCAGTGAGGCGTCGGGAGAAGGGTGATGCATCGGATGTCATAACCGATACGTTCTTAATCTTTGGATTTCCTTACAATGCTTTAATAGATGTGGGTTCGACGCTCTCATACGTAGCTAGTAGCATAGTGGAAACTATGAATTTAGACTCTGAGGTTACTTCTAGGAAGATGACGGTGATAAGCCCTTTAGGTCACTCTATAGAAGTAAGTAAACTATATAGGAATGTACCCCTAGAACTTCAAGGGGTCGTATTCTTGGCTGATCTTATGGAACTGCTGTTTGGGGAGTTCAATCTAATTCTTGGGATGGATTGGCTAGTGAAGTACTAGGCCAATTTGGATTGTACGGCTAAGCGCATGACATTGAGGACAATGGAAGGTGAAGAAGTGGTGATGATAGGTAATAGAAGAGATTATCTATCCAACGTGGTATCGACGTTGAAGGTTGAGAAGATGGTCAGGAAGGGTTGTGAGGCAATTTTGGTTCGGGTGCTTTGGAGGCTAAGAAGGTTGTTGTAGAGAATGTTCAAACAGTGAGGGAATTCGCTGATGTATTCCCAGAAGAACTTTTGGGTCTGCCTCTGGATCGGGAAGTTGAATTCGATATAGATCTATTACCCAGAACTGCGCCAGTGTCTATAGCCCCGTATAGAATGGCGCCGAAGGAATTGGTGGAGTTGAAGGCCCAAATTCAAGAGTTGTTGGATCGAGGTTTCATCCGACCGAGTATATCTCCTTGGGGAGCGCCAGTACTCTTTATTAAGAATAAGGACGGTACAATGCGGATGTGTATAGACTACCGCCAGCTGAACAAGTTGACAGTAAAAAACAAGTATTCGTTGCCCCAGATTGACGACTTGTTTGATCAACTTAAGGGTGCATCGATTTTCTCGAAGATAGATCTTAGGTTGGGGTACCATCAACTTAAAGTAAAGGAGGCGGACGTTCATAAGATGGCATTCCGTACTTGGTATGGGCACTACGAGTTTCTAGTAATGCCGTTTGGGTTAACCAATGCACCGATAGCATTCATGGACTTGATGAATCGGGTGTTTTAGCAGTACTTGGACCAATTTGTCGTAGTATTCATAGACGATATATTGGTGTACTGCAAGACTGAGGAGGATCATGATACACATTTGCAGGTGGTATTGCAAATTCTGAGGGAAAAGCAGCTTTTTGAAAAGTTCAGTAAGTGCGAATTTTGGCTTAGGGAAGTAACTTTCTTAGGTCACGTAGTGTCCGCTGAAGGATTAGAGTGGACCCTCGCAAGATTGAGGCGGTGTTGGATTGGAAACCGCCTAGGTCGGTGGCTAAAATTCAAAGTTTTCTAGGTCTGGCAGGGTATTATCAGAGATTTGTGGAAGGATTTTCTCTGATCGCGGCACCGTTGACCAAGCTGTTGAGAAAAGGAGTCCCATTTGTGTGGATGGAGAAACAGCAGGTGAGTTTCGACAAGTTGAGGAAGATTTTGACAGAAACTCCGGTTCTGGTACAGCCTGAGGCAGGAAAGGTATTCACGGTCTACTATGATGCATCATATACTGGTTTGGGATGTGTGCTGATGCAGGAAGGGAAAGTAGTGGCGTACGTGTCTCGACAGCTGAGACCGCATGAGGGTAACTACCCGACGCATAATTTGGAGTTGGCTGCGGTGGTTTTTTCCTTGAAGATTTGGAGGCATTATCTGTACGGAGAAAGGTCGATAGTATACATAGATCACAAGAGTCTGAAGTATCTTCTGGCTCAGAAGGATTTGAATTTGAGACAGCGCAGATGGATTGAGTTGTTGAAGGACTACGATTGTTCAATAGAGTATCATCCGGGCAAGGCTAACGTGGTGGCAGACGCGTTGAGCCGTAAGGTGGTAGCGAACTTAAGAGCGATGTTTGCTCGTCTTAGTTTGTATGATGATGGGAGTCTTTTGGCAGAATTACAAGTAAAGCCGACTTGGGTGGAGCAGATTAAGGAGAAATAGTTAATGGATGGGGGCTTAAACACTCGGAGATTGCAAGTACAGAGTAATGGTTTGGAAGGTTACAGCTTGACTCACGATGGATTACTGTGTTTTCAAAGGAGAGCTTGTATGCCGAAGGACGTCGAGCTGAGGCAACGGATTCTTCAGGATGCACATAGCAGCCCATATGCTATGCATCCTGGAGGTAGCAAGATGTACCAGATTTGCAAAAGCGCCTGGTGGCGGGGATCAAGTGAGAAGTGACGAGTTTGTGGGTAAGTGTCGGACGTGTCGCCAGTTAAAGTCGAACATCGCTTCGTCGTCGTTTACTTCACCGTGAAGATTCCTCAGTGGAAGTGGGAAAGGATTACCATGGACTTTGTCAGTGGGCTACCCCTCACGCCTAGTAAAAAGGACTCAGTTTGGGTGATTGTGGATCGTCTGACCAAATCAACTCACTTCATACCAGTGAGGGTTGATTATTCGCTCCAAAAGTTAGCCAAATTGTATGTGGCCGAGATTGTAAGGTTGTATGGTGTGCCAGTATTAATTATCTCGGATAAGGATCTAAGGTTCACATCGAGGTTCTGGAGAGCTTTGCATCAGGCTTTGGGAACGAGGTTGGATTTCAAGATGTTTTTCACCCAAATCGATGGATACCGAAGGGTGATTCAGATTTTAGAAGATATGCTAAGGGGCTGTGTTCTGGATTTTAGTGGTAGTTGGGAGGAGTACCTACCATTGGCGGAATTCGCTTATAACAATAGTTATCAAGCGAGTATCCAGATGGCACCATATGAGGCACTGTATGGACGAAAATGTTGTACTCCTACGTGTTGGACAGAGTTTGGTGAACGACATGTTTTGGGTCCGGAGTTGGTGGCAAAAACTGAGGATAAGGTTAAGGTGATTCAGGCTCATCTCATGGAAGCGTCGGACAGGCAGAAGTCTTATGCCGATCTTAAACGCAGAGATATAGAGTATGCAGTGGGTGATAAAGTCTTTCTAAAGGTATCGCCATGGAAGAATGTGCTGAGATTTGGACAGAAAGGGAAGCTAAGCCCTAGGTTTATCGGGCCGTACACAGTGTTAAAGCGAGTGGGACTGATAGCTTATCAGCTCGAGCTGCCAACAGAGTTAAGTCAGATTCACGATGTCTACCATGTTTTGATGCTTAGGCACTACCGATCGGATCCATCACACGTTGTACCGGTTGCAGAGATTGAGGTGAGCTTAGACTTGTCTTTTGAGGAGGAGCCGGTACAGATTTTGGATTGGGATGTCAAAGTTCTACGTAGGAAGTCAGTGCCCTTGGTGAAGGTGTTATGGCGGAACCATGGTACGGAAGAGGCCATGTAGGAATCCGAGGATGTGATGAGGCGGCAATACCCTCAACTCTTCTGATCAGGTAATTTCGAGGTCAAAATTATTTTTAAGGGCGGTAGAACTGTAACATCCTTAAAATGGGGTTCTGCGTTTTGCTTGTGTTGCATGTGATGAATTGTCTATAATGCTCATTTAACATGTTATGGGGTCTAGTTATAACCTTAGGTTAGGCCTGAGTTAGGTCTAAGAATTATGCTTTGGCATTTAAGGAAATGGAGCTAAGGGAGAGAGGGGTTAAGAGATTTTATTGGGGAAATCTGCCACAAGAAATTAATGGGAAAAGTGGCAAGGAGGCGCCACTAGGGTGTCAGAAGAGTGACGGCACATACAAAGAGGGAGTGCCTGTGTTCGAGCTGCAGGAATTACACTCCTGCTTATTCTTTTTCACGCCACAAGCAAGGAAAGGAGTGCTCAGGTGGGACTCTCTTGATGGATAAAAATAGAGAGAGGTAGTCAAAAAGATGTAGATGAGGGAGGAAATCTAGGAGTTTGAATTATTTCAAACTCATTTGAAGAGTGGTGGCCAAATAAGGGACTTTGGGCTAGGGGTGCTATCGGTTTTGGGGTCTTATAGAGTTAGCCGAATGTCCATGGTAGCCAAAATTTCTTTCTTTTTCTTTTTTGACAGCTCTTGTGTTTGGCCAAATTACTTGTGCATTATTTATTGAATAGCCGAAACTTCAAATAGCCATTTTTTTCTTTTCTTTTTGATTCACTTGGGTTAGCCTATTGCCGAATTCATCTCTTGTGCCTTTCTTCTTCCTATTTTGTTCAAAGCCGAATCTTCCCTCTCCCATTCCATATTTCTTTTTCGTTCTTTTCTTTTCACTTAAACCGAATCTTGATCCCATCTTTCCTATCTTTTCTATTTTATTTCAAAAGCAAAAAGCTTGTTGTTTCTCTTTCGGTTTCATCAAGTACCTTGGCCGAATACTTGGCTCATAGATCTCTTTCTTCTTGCGATTTCTCTTCATCATCTTAAGTGCCAAAATCAAGTTTGTTTTTGGGGACATAGCCTAATCTTTTGGTAAGGGATTTCTTTTCTTCTTCTTGACTGATTTGAGTAATACCGAACCTCTTTTATCTTTCTTTTGATATTTTTTCAATCGTGGTAATCAAGATCTTAACTTATCATTGTTCCATGTGGTAGCCGAAACCCTTAACACCAATAGGGGTGCTGATCTGTGGTGGTTAAAGGCCAAGGCAGTCATCAAGGTAAGGGCGACAAACTTATTTGGTTCCAGGATTCGGCCAAATGGCCTTTGGATTCTTAATAGTGTGTTAAAACCGATTGTAGGGTGGAGTATAGTCAAACGCAGTGAATCTCCAGGATTGGTGGTCGATCTAGGTAAGGGTATTAATATCTCAAGATCTATTTCTTAATTGATCAAAAGCTGAAGGTTAACCTTTGTGTGTGCTAGTGTAGCCGATTGCAAGGGGGCCTTAGTGTGTGGTTTCAGGATTTGGTAGGAGATCAAATCGGCACTAAGGTAAGGAATTGACCTTGTGCGATTCATCCTTCGGGATTTTGTGAATAAGTCGAATGGCTTAAAATCTAAAGAGTGGTGTTGGCTGATTGTAGGAGCAGTGAGGACTTACATTTCGGGATCTCGTAGTATCGCATAGTTTCAGATTTCGTGTATAGTCAGGTGTGTAAACGCTTACACACTTTATTATTTTAATGATGCTTATTATGTTACTGTATAACCCTTGGTATTAGTGACTTTGTCTTGTAGGCATAAGCTTGGATACCGGGTAAGTCCCCTATTATGCGATCTTTAAGTATACATCATCATGATTTGCTGAATGCTATGTTATATGTTATTACATGATTATTCGATGCTATGGCATGAATGTTATGAGCATGATGATGGATTTGATGAGAGGAGGCGGAATGATTTATTTTGGACTGTCACTAGTGGTTTTGACCACACGACGGGTTGGCCTCGTCTTGATATTATAAATTGTGACTAAGTCCCATTGGTTTTGACACCACTGGTTTTGACCACATATCAATTTGTGACTCGTCCCAGTGGTTTGGTACCACAGTGGGTTGGCCCTACGAGATTATTTATGGGATTGTCATCAGTGGTTTTGACCACACGATGGGTTGGCCCCATCACTTGATTTGTGACTTCGGTCATCAGTGGTTTTGACCACACCGATATCTTTGTGACTACGGTCACGATGGTTTTGACCACCGAAGGTTTTGACCACACGGGTAGTAAAAGGTGTTTGGATGGCTAGGTTATGGGTTGCATGTTTTGCATAGTTTGCAAGTTTTTACTGATAACTTGTGTAAGTGAATGTACTATCGGGTTGGGGATTTACACACTGAGTCTTGGTGACTCACCCCTTCCCTTATATTTTGCAGATGAGTAGATTGCGGAGATGGAGCCGGAAGGACTCGAGGCGGCCATGCATGCTCGTGGGACTTTGAACTCTTTTAGGTACTGTTTACATTTTAAATTTTGGTTTTGGGTTATGTAATAAGGCCGCTAAGATTTGTTTTGGTTATTTTTATTATTGCAATTATTTTAACTATGTGGAATAATTGATTTTAATAATTAACCAGCAGAACGCCATGTTTTTAAAACTATAACTCCTTCGTTTTTCATTAAAGCGTTGCCATTGGGTAACATCACTTAAATTATGATAACAAAGATGACTTGAATATTTTCTAAAAACTTGCAGCAATAATTAGACTTTAAGCACGGATTTCCAAAAAGGGTTTTCTAAAGAAAATTATCCGATAAACTTTCATTTTCAAAAGGTTTTTCACTACGTGACATGTCAGATCCGGTTGTGGTGTGCTGACCGGGTTTGGGGTGTTATATCAATTGTTTTTTACACGCAAAGAAAAATGGAAGCAAATATTACCTCACTGGTTATCTTATGTTTAACTAGTACTAAGCGGTATTACGTGGTTGAATCATAATACTTAAACCTAACCATTTTCTTAGTCTAACCAGAAATGAGCAAACCAATTGAAAGACTAATATGTCATCCATCAAGTCTAATTGGAGAGATGTTTTGTTTTGGTCATTGGAGTAGATGAATCCTAGAAGATAGAGACATACATGTGATTGGCTTTGATAGTACATCGAATGGGACCCAAGTAGAATAGATCCTGAAGTCGTTTATGTTGGGAAATGTGCCCATATTGTAGTAAACATGTAATAATTTTCTATGTATTTGAACAATGAATAAATAAATAAAGTTAATTTCACATTTCACTATTATATCTTTTGTGTTTCTGTCTTTTATATTTTGCATACATAGCAAAATTATAACAAGCAAATATTAGCTCCTTGATTGTCTAAGTTCAAACTGACGATAAGTGGCACTGTAAGAACGTTTACATTACGAGAAAGATAACTTACTTCAATAGATAATCTAAACGAGACTATAATCCCGTAAAAGAAGAAAAGTGTGAATTTGATTCAAATACTTAGAAGGATTATTATGTCATCTACAATTCCAATTGAAGAGCTGGATAGTCTTGGCTATCGGAGCAATTGACTCCACGGGTAGAGACATAAATCTATTCATTGAAAAAATGATACATTGGACTGGCCCCAATATAAATTAATTCTGAATCCATTTTTGAATTAATTTACTTGTGATGTTCATGGTGTGATTTACCTAAATCCTACATTAGTCATTGACCATGCATATGTAACTCATGTGCTTTGATATAAGTAGAGACTTATGCTCTAAAGATGACCGAGCCCATAGTCGGTATGTTGGGTACATTACTAGTGTATGACATGACTTTACTAGAAACAATGAAATTCATAACTCGATTAAAGAGTCCACTCATTGACATTATGTGGATTGATAAATATGAAAGGTGACCACAGGTTGCTTGTTCTCGAACGACCAATTTAGCACGGTTATTTATTAAAAATGATCACATTAATAATTAAGAAGATATAATGGTGAAAATGAGATAAAATAGGACTATATTGAGTGAATGGATTTAACTCAAAGGAATCGAGGATATCATATTAAGGTAACACACACATGACAAGGTCATTGGACAAAATAGTTGGATGAATTCCTTTCGTAAAGAGTATACAATAAGGAGTTTTCAATTACGGTACTTCTTGTGAACTGACTCCATGATTAAGTAAATTGTGAATTATCGAAACGATGCTTCTAGACATTATTGCAATTACTAGAGCCTAATTATATATGTCTGATTGGTCCCTCCACCAGCTCAATAAAAGCTCGATCGGACTGCATTTGAATCAAAAGGAAATTCTACGACTTTGGAAATAATTTAATTGAGTCAATTTATTCAATGAGGAATTAAATTAGGCGAGCATGAGAATTGTTCAACTAGAGAATTTAACTAAAAAAATTCTTGAAAAATTAATTTTGGAAAATCCCAGTAATTTTTTGGAAAATTAATTTTGATCAAGAAAAATTAAATTAGTCAAATCAATTAAAATAAATATGATATTTTTGGAAATTAATTTTCAAGTTAGATAATTGTCCAAATGGGTAATTGAACTTGAAAATTGGGCTCAATAATCAAAAACCGAGATTGAGACCCAAAAATTGGACAAACTGAGCCTGGTATGTGACATCGGGTCGACAATCCAATCGATGGCTGGATCGAACTGGACCGTTCGAGTCCTCACTAGCATAGACAGAACTGGCTTGGGGTACCTGAGGGTGTTGCACCTACGATGACACTACCGAACACGACGGTGTCGACGGCACCATTCCTGTGGCCGGCTGGTGGTCATTCGGTGGTTAAGCAGTGGAAGAATTACACTCCTACTAGGACTCTATCAAATAATTAGATTTCAAATTAACTATTTCAAAAATAATATTATTTTAATAATTTTAATATTAAATTAAACTTAATACTTATCTTAATAGTTTTTTAATTAATTTAATATTAAAGTGATTATCTTAATATTAGATTTAATTTAATGAAAGTATTCTACCCATTTTGTAATATCCCGAAATTGGGCCTAGTAGGATTGGGCTGATTGGGCCTTGGGCTTTAGGAAAAATTTGAGTATCATCTTGTTGATTGTGTTAGCTCGGATATGATTTTGTTGTATACCTAATATAGTCTTAAGAAGGCTTGGAATTAATTGGTTTAGAATAATTTTTAGTATGGAGAATTTAGTGAAGTGGATCAAGTGATTATGATGCTTAAGTTAATTTAAGTGTTTAATGTTAGCATAAATGAGCTAGTAGTAAAGTGGTGTTGGCGCATGAGTAATTGCATGAGGGAAGATGTTCGAATCCCATGAATGGCAATAAGGTGACTTTTATTTTTGCATGTGTGTGGCATGTGTCGGTCAACTCTAATTAAGATAAGGTTGGACTTTATCATTTATGGATAGTAGACTAAAGGAATAAGGCAAGTTATTAGTTAAGGTATGGAATCAAGAAAATATGGTATGATAAGGGGACATAAAGCTTGAATTGAGGAATGTGTTATGGATAGAATAGTTGGCAAAGGTTGACTCTATTGGCCATGAACCTGGTCGGTTTTGGGGCTAGAGGGTTGGTTGAATTTTGAAAGGGATAAGGAGGAAGATTAGGAGGAAGATTAGGAGGAAATAAGGGATAGAATTTCTGAAACCTTGGGAAAGTAGAGGATTACAAGGCATGTGTTAAGGTTAATGTTTTGGAAATTATTTCATGGCCAACTTGTCCATGAACATGGACGGTTTTGTGGTCTAAGGGAGGATGGCGAATTTGGGTAACATAAATAGGGTGACCAGCTTTTGGCTATTCTTTTCTTTATTTTATTTTCTTTTGTCAAATTTTGAGCAAATTCTCCTTTTTCCTTCCTTTTCATTTGAAACCTAAAACTCTCCCCTATTATTCACCATTGCTGAATATTTCAACTTTATTTGATGAGCCATAGCCGAATCTTTATTTGAATCTCCCTATCACTTCTTTTACTCTTCAAAGCCGAAAGTTAAGGGCCAAATTCAATTTTTCTTTTGTGGCCGAACCTAGGAAGGTAATTTCAGGAAGTTGATTGTTAGTGGTAAGCAACTAGAAGTGGTAAGTGTTTCTTTCTTTAGCAATCGGTTTTGGATTCTTTTCACAAGGGTACCAAATCTAGTGATTAGGCTTTGGTTAAGGCATGGCCAAATATCGTAGTATCATAATATTGTGTCTTTTGTATGTAGCCGATATTAAGGAGCATTGAATGAGTCATCTGGGATTTGAAGTGATCAAGGGGATTTCGACAGCATTGAATGAGTCATCTGGGATTTGAAGTGATCAAGGGGATTTCGACAGCTTCTAAGGCAAGTGGTGGTTTTCAAGATTTAGATCCATAAGGAGGGAGTTCAACAATCACAAGGGTGCAAATCGTTAGACGTGGGTTTCAGGATTTAGTTGACTGTGTCAAAGCAGGTGCGTAGTTATCGCACTATTCTCTTGTTGTGTGTATCTGTTATATTTATGTATATGTGATATGATGTGAATGGTAGCCGAAGTAAGGGCTAAAATGGTGGATACCCATGATGGGTAATCATTCAACCAGGTCAGTATTTTATGAGATTGATTTACATTTGATATATGTATGAAATGTGATGGCATGTGATGTATAATTGTTCAAGTGATATGTTGCCATGATATATATGTATGCATGGGACTTGGGATGTGACTATCGAAGGAAAGGGTGTACTTTATGTACGTGGTCTAATGTTAGCCTTGTGCTACATTGGCGCTTGATGTTGGCTATGTGCCTCATCAAGGAGGTGTTAGCTAGGTGCCACATCTCGGCGGTTGATAGTGTGTGCATCACCGTGGATGATTGATATGTGGGATCACTTATGTGATCGGTGGCTCAGCCACGGCCTTGTGCAGCACGTCTGTCAAGGTAAGATATGTGGATCACTTGGTTGATCGGTGGATTAGCTACTACCTTGGGCGTGGGTCTACCAGGTAGGTGTGATGGATGGACATTAGGTTGGGTTGGGCTTCATGTTGCATATTTATGCATTTTGCATGACTGATTATGTGGATCAATGTGGATAAGGGCAAAGCCCAATATGTGGAATTATGTGGATATATTGCCTTATCATCTGATATGTAATGATGTGTGAATGTGGGCCAAGCTCATGTGTGAAGACATGTGAAATAACTATGCACTGAGTCTGTTTGACTCACCCAATTTTTACCAACATCGCAGGTGATGCATAAAGCTTAGACTGGGTTGGAGTGGATACGAGGTGGCCCATGCAGAAAATGTTTTTAATTATTTACGTATTTTATATTTCAGTATTTTTAAGTAAGGTTTATTGTAATAAGGGCCCTTTAAGGGATTTGAGGTTTATTATTATGTTTAAAGTGACGATTAAAGTATTATTTGAAAATATTTTTATTCTCGACAATTTATACCTTAAAAATATGCATTACAGTTTTCAATTCGGACAATTTGTAATAATAAAGTTTTACTTAGAATTTTAAATAAACAATGTTTTACAACGGACAATAAATTTTTACGTTTTTAACTCTAAGTCAAAAGTTTTTCAAACGTTTTTCACAATGGCATTTCAAATTGATTAGTAGCGAATGGGCCGGATTGGGGTGTTCTGATTTGGTATCGAAAGGTGTTCAAAACTCGGCTTTGAGGGTTTTGGGCCCAAAAAACATTTTTTTAGGTGGGCTTTTCAAAGATTTAGATTTTCGTAAAATTTTTCAGGTTATTCTGGCATGGCACATGTATCTCCGACCCGAAGTCCGCCAGGTAAGTACCTCTGACTATTGAAGTGATTTGTATATGTGAATGTTATGGGCATAATTGGGCTCGTAGACTAGAAGATTAGGGCTATTGAACCCTAGGGCTAGTACACTCAAACACATGCATAAGACTTAAGAACAACTAAACAAACCTGTGACTAAGTCGCCGAGTTAGGGTGTGGCAACCATTGTACGCATGTCTAGGAGTGGATTCAGTAAGAGCTTGGTATTTAAGCAGTCCTAGCAACTCACCTCCTCTTTACTCGAATCCTACCGTGTGTAGTCATGGTTCACCCTAACCAAGAGGACTATTCACTGCTAAACCCGATAACTAAAACTCGAAAGGGACTAGCCATCTTGTTTCATAAAGATCTTAGTTTTAAATTTACCAAATTACCCTCCGATTTATAAAATCCTTTTAGACTTGAAAATTTTTCAAAATACACCCGATTTACAAAATTACTAAAATACCCCCGAGCTGTAAAATTACGAAAATGCCCTTGGTTTATAAAATTACCATGTTATCCTCGACTTTTATGAAAATATTCTTACTTTACAAAAATACCAAAACCCCTATTTTGCAAAATGTTAAGATACCCTAAATTAGGAAATTTACTAAAATGCCCCTAACTTTCAAAATTACCGGAATAACCCCGATTTCCAAAATTTCTGCAATACCCTTGATTCGAAGAATATTTTCCAAAATACCATCGATACTTTGAGATTTTAAAATGCCTTGATTTGTAAAGATTATTTTCAAGTTGACCCCGATTAATTACGAAAATACCCCTGTAGGGAAAATGACGAAATTACCCCTAGGTCGGGAATGGTCAGAAATACCCATAATGATGTGTTGAATGTTGTGGATGAATGTGAATGTGATTCTCTAAATTAGAATAGTGAACTTGAACCTGAAATTTTGATCGAAAGAACTACTTCTGAAAACTTTTTTCATAAAATTGTTCGCGGATAAACAGTTGAACAAATGCTAATTCATAAAATTTCTTAAATCAGATTAAATTGCGAAGTAGACATGAGTTCTAGGGGACGTGGTCGTCATGGACGCGGTAGAGGCAGGATGGCTGTGTCGGAACCAGTTGGGTCTGGTCAGGGTTCCAAGATTTAGTAGAAAGCATATTAGTTTTATTAAGATCAGAGTGCGCAGCAGTAGCGTAGTGTGGTGAGTTAGGATGTACAATTGTTTGTTAGTAAGTAATTTCGAGGACGAAATTATTTTTAAGGAGGGTAGAATTTTAATATCCCAAAATTGGGCCTAGTAGGATTGGGCCGATTGGGCCTTGGGCTTTAGGAAAAATTTGAGTATCATCTTGTTGATTATGTTAGCTCGGATATGATTTTGTTGTATGCCTAATATAGTCTTGAGAAGGCTTGGAATTAATTGGTTTAGAATAATTTTTAGTATGGAGAATTTAGTGAAGTGGATCAAGTGATTATGATGCTTAAGTTAATTTAAGTGTTTAATGTTAGCATAAATGAGCTAGTAGTAAAGTGGTGTTGGCGCATGAGTAATTACATGAGGGAAGAGGTTTGAATCCCATGAATGGTAATAAGGTGACTTTTATTTTTGCATGTGTATGGCATGTGTCGGTCAACTCTAATTAAGATAAGGTTGGACTTTATCATTTATGGATAGTAGACTAAAGGAATAAGGCAAGTTATTAGTTAAGGTATGGAATCCAGAAAATATGGTATGATAAGGGGACATAAAGCTTGAATTGAGGAATGTGTTATGGATAGAATAGTTGGCAAAGGTTGACTCTCTTGGCCATGAACCTGGTCGGTTTGTGGGGCTAGAGGGGTTGGTTGAATTTTGAAAGGGATAAGGAGGAAGATTAGGAGGAAGATTAGGAGGAAATAAGGGATAGAATTTCTGAAACCTTGGGAAAGTAGAGGATTACAAGGCATGTGTTAAGGTGAATGTTTTGGAAATTATTTCATGGCCAACCTATCCATGAACATGGACGGTTTTGTGGTCTAAGGGGATGGCCGAATTTGGGTAGCATAAATAGGGGTGACCAGCTTTTGGCTATTCTTTTCTTTATTTTATTTTCTTTTGCCGAAATTTTGAGCAAATTCTCCCTTTTTCCTTCCTTTTCATTTGAAACCGAAAACTCTCCCCCATTATTCACCATTGCTGAATATTTCAACTTTATTTGATGAGCCATAGCCGAATCTTTATTTGAATCTCCCTATCACTTCTTTTACTCTTCAAAGTTTGAAGTTAAGTTAAGGGCCAAATTTAGTTTCTCTTTAGTGGTAAGCAACCTAGGAAGGTAATTTCTTTAAAGTTGATCGTTAGTGGTAAGCAACTAGTAGTGGTAAGTGTTTCTTTTTGAAACCCATTTTAGCAATCGGTTTTTTGGATTCTTTTCACAAGGGTGCCGAATCTAGTGATTAGGCTTTGGTTAAAGTAACAAAAATAAAGTTTATGGAGGCCTTATTACAACCCAAATAAAACAAACCAATAATAAAATAAAATAACTAAGTTAAAGTTCATTTAATTCAAGTCCTTTGCATGGCCACCTCGAGTCCCTCCTACTCCATATCCGCGATCTATGCATCACTGAAAAAATAAAGGAGAAGGTGAGTCACCAAGACTCGATATGTAACCCTTCCCGGTTTAAACCAATCTCATACACAAATTATAACAATTAATATGCACAAGATAATGTACCCAACCTAGCCAACCAAGCGCCTCTGTCTACCCGTTGTGGTACCAAACCACTTGGTGGTGCCAAACCACTTGGTGACATATAGTCACAAATGTGATACCAAATCACTTGGAGGTGCCAAACCTCCGGTGTCCATGAACACAATCGATTGATGGGGCCAACCCATCGTGTGATGCCAAATCATGGCGTCAATCCCATATCTCAAAGTGGGGCCAACCCACGGTGGTGCTAAGCCACAGGGACTAGACGCGATGAGGTACCAAACCTCTAGAGGTACCAAACCTCTGGTGACCATAGTCACAGTGTGTTACAAAAACACTGGTGCCCGTCGGCACAATATCACTGCCCCCTCTGCTCATTTAACCCACAAAAGTCAAGTAATCATGATCAAATCTCATATATTTATCACATGTATTATAAAACCATGCTTCCCAAAAGCATAATAATAATCTCATATTAAAAGAGACTTACCCGAAATCCTCGCTTGTACCATTAAGGTACTATATCCGTATCTACATCAAGCAAATTTACATACAACAAATATCTAGCACGATTACTAATTGCTATAAGTGTGTATGTACACACATCTACACGAATAATCTAAATCCCGAATGAAGGAGTCGGTCACACTAGATCTATTGTCCCTATATTAAAGCCAAAACATGAGTTAGTATATTGACCAAATCAAATAATTAAAGGTTCTCCTTTTGAACCCAAATCCTTACCCGAGTGCTTTTAGATAATTACTCCAAGCGTTACGCTTTCCTATAAATCGACAACCTCATGTTAGCAATCTTGGCTTAAACACTAACTAAATAACTCGCTTAAATTAGATCTTACCATTACTTACCAAAGCGATTAACGAGAGAAAGGAGGGTCGGATCTCGCTTGTAAATCTCGAGGTTCCTAGATGGAATCGGTTTCAAAGAGTGGTTAGTTTTACGCTTGCAAATGCCGAAATTTGACTTTTCTCCAACCTATAAGTCATCAAAGAAAGAAAATATGGAAAGAGGGGTTCAGCCATTACTTACCTTCTCAATCAATTGAATAAAGGAGAAATCAAAGTGTACATGCCACTATACTATTCAGCCAAAGTGAGTAAATAGAAGGGAAGAAATCGGCACTTTCAAAGGAGTGTATTGGCCAAGACTATAAGGGAGTAGTGGGAGGTTGACTAGAGGAAAAATAAAAGAAAAGGAGAATTGAGAATGGGGATTCGACAAGGAGAAGTAGAGAGGTTTCGCCAAGGTTTTGAGAGGATGGAATGATAAAAGAAAATTAGGAAGAAAAAGTGTTTAGAGATTTCAGCTAAGCAAATTGAAAAAAAAGAAAAGCAAGGTGATCACTTGGTGCTTTTATAAGCATTCGGCACCCCCCTAGTAGCCTTGCCGTCCACTTCTTCCAACAAAGAGTTCAAAATTCATCCTACTTCCTTAAATTGCTCTAGACCACTTGTTTGATTTAATTCAAAATATCTTGAATTAATCCCCCATAATATAATCATAATCCCACCAATATCCTCTTTATCTCTTATTATCCTTTATTAACTTATTATCTAACATCAATAAATAAATAATAATAACAAGAGTTTAAAGAGGGAAAGAACTCTCCCTCCTATGCCGTCCAAAATATGAAAGAAAAAGGGAATTACATGACTCGAACCAAGGCTCTCCCTTGTTCCTTGATGGCGTCACTTGCAGCTCTTAAGTGGCCTCCCTTTTGCCACTTTTCCAAGACTTATTTTATGTCAAATGTTCCTTCATTTATTCTTATAACCCCTAACTCCTAAGGCTCTCCACCTTTAAAGCTTATAAATAATATTTCCTACTATTAAGAGCCAACTCAAGGCCTTTAATTAAATCTTATCATGCCATAAATATTATCTCACCATTCCACACAAGCAAAATAATACAAATACAAATAACCCAATTTTAGGATGTTACGGTTCTACCCCTTAAAAGAATTTTGTCCTCGAAATTACAGTGGGAAGAGGTGGGGGTATTGCTGCCGCATCACATCCTCGGGTTCCCGTAGCTTCCTCACCATGGTTCATATAGCACTTTCACTAAGAACACCGACTTCCTCGCAGAACCTTCACATCTATCCAAGATCCGAACAAGCTCTTCCTCAAAAGATAAGTCCGAGTTGACCTCGATTTACATCACGGGCACCACGTGTGATGGATCGTCGATACCGCCTAAGCATCGACACATGGAAAGCGTCATGAATCGACTTAACTTTCTGCTGGCGATTCGGTGATAAGCTACTGGTCCTACTCACTTCAATCTCAGATATGGGCCAATGAATCTTGGGCTTAGCTTCCTTTTCGCTCAAATCTCAACACCTTTTCCAAGGTGATACCTTTAGAAAAACCTTGTCTCCTACATCATACTCCATTTCCTTGCGCTTAAGATCGACATAAGACTTACATCTGTCGATGCTTCCTTAAGACGAGCTCGAATCACCTTCACTTTATCCTCTGTTTCCGTTACCAACTCGCCCCAACACTTGTCGTTCACCCAACTCTGTCCAACACGTCGAGTTCGGCATTTCAAATCCATCTGATTGCTTCATATGGTGCCATCTGAATACTAAGCTTGATAACTATTATTGTGGCGAACTTCGGCTAAAGGTAAAATTCCTCCCAACTACCTCGGAATTCCAAGACACAACCCCTCAGTATATCCTCTAAGATCTGTATGACCCTTTCTGATTGCCCGTCCATTGTGGATAGAAAGGCATCTTGAAATCAATTGTGTTCCCAAAGCTTGATGCAATGCTTTCCAAAACCTCAAGTGAACCTTGGGTCCCTATCTGAAATAATTAATCGGGCACACCATGCAATCGACTATCTGACCACATACAACTTTGCTAGCTTACGGGTGAGTAATCCATTCTCACCGATACAAAGTGGTGATTTAGTCGGTGGTCTCGATTACCAAGCGCATCTTTCTTCTTTGTCGTGAGGGTAGACCAGCGAAATCCATAGTGATCGCTCCCACTTCCATTGAGGAATCTTTCTGGGTTGAAGTAGCCACGATGTGGCGATGTTCGACCTTAACTCACGACATGTCAAACACCTTCCTATGAACTCGGTCACTTCACGCTTCAACCCGGCCACGAGGCATCTCTCCAAATCTCCGTACATTTCTGCCTCAGGGATGCATAGCGTATGGGTGCTATGAGCATCTTGGAGAATTTTAAATCTCATTACATCTTTCGGCATCTGAGGCCGTCCTTGAAAACATAATACACCATCACTTGGACAATCCGTACCCTTCTAAACCACCATCTGAACTTGCATCCTCTTAGCATTCAACCCTTCATCCACTAATTGCTTTTCCCTAATCTCCTTAATCCAGGTTGGCTTCACCTGAAGTTCTGCCAAAAGACTTCCATCGTCATATAGACTCAAGCGAGCAAACATCGCTCTTAGATCGACACCACCTTTACGCTCAACACGTCGCCACCACGTTAGCCTTACCGAATGATATTCGATGGAGCAGTCGTAGTCCTTTAAGATTCAATCCATCGACAACATCTCGATTGAGATCCTTCTCGAGTGGAAGATACCTCAAACTTTTGTGATCCGTGTAAACTATCGACTTCTCCCCATAAAGATAATGTCTCCATATTTTTAAGGCAAAGACTCTGCTTTGCTAACTCCAAGTCGTGAGTTGGGTAGTTAACCTCATGCGGTCTTAGCGGCGGGATACATAGGCTACTACCTTCCCATCTGCATCAACACACATCCCAAACTAGTGTGAGATGCATCACAATAAATGTGAATAACTTCCACGCTCGGGTTGTACCAAAATCGAACTTAGTCGAATCTTCCTCGACTTATCAAAACTTTCTTGCTGCTTCTCTAACCATACAAATGGAACACCTTTCCTTAGCAACTTAGTCAGCAGTGACTGCGATCGGAGAGAACTCTTCCACAAACCTCCGATAATACCTGCTAGACCCAGAAAACTTCGTATCTACGCCAGACTTAGGCGTTTCCATTCCAACACCGCTTCAATCTTGCGGGGATCCACCCTAATCCCTTTCGCTGACACCACGTGACCCAAGAAAGCCACCTCCCTTAGCCAAAATTCGCACTTACTGAATTTGGCATACAAGCTGTTCTCCTCGGTGCTTGCGAACTATTAGCAAATACTTGTCGTGCTCCTCCTCCATCTTTGAGTAAACCAATATGTAGTCTATGAACACTACTGACGAATTGGTCCAAATCTTGTTGAAATACTCTATTCATTAAATCCATGAGCATGGCGGTGCATTGGTCAATTCGAATGGCATCACTAGGAACTCGTAATGCCCATACTGGGGTTCGAATGCCGTCTTGTGAACATCGGCCTCCTTCACCTTAAGTTGATGGTAACCCGACCTAAGGTCTATCTTTAAAAACAAGCGCACCCTTCAATTGGTCAAACAAGTCATCGATCCGAGCAATGGGTACTTGTTTTGATCGTTAACTTGTTTAGCGGCGGTGGTCGATGCACATCTGCATAGAACCGTCCTTCTTCTTGACAAACAATACAGGCGCCCCACGGAGATATACTAGGTCGAATAAACCCCTATCCAAGAGCTCACGAATTTGAGCCTTGACTCCACCAATTCCTTTGGTGCCATTCGATATGGTGCTATAGATACAGAGTCTTTGTTCGGTAGCAAATCTATACGAATTTGACTTCCGATCGGAGGCAAACCGGAAGTTCCTCAGGGAATACATCGACAAATTCCCTCTTGTTGGACCTTTTCAGCTGCTGACTCCTTAGCCTCCAAGGCATAAATTCGAACTATAAATGCCTCACACCCTTTCCTAACCATCTTTTGACCTTCAAGGCCGACACCACATTAGGCGGTAATTTCTTGATTCACGATCATGACCACTTCATCCCTTGACCATTTGAAGAACCATAAACAGCGCAATCCAACCTTGCTTGGTACTTAACCAACCAATCCATTCAAGGATCAAATCGAACTCCCCAAGCGGCGGTTCCATCGGATCGACCACGAACCGACCCTTGGAGTTCTAGGGTACATCCTAAAAAGTTTGTTCACAACTACTGAATGGCCTAAAGGGCTAATTACGTCATCTCCCTAGTAGCGGTCTCGAGTCTAGGTTCAAAGTCTCTATCACACTACTGCTACGTATGAATGTGTAGAACCCACATCGATTAATGCATAATAAGGAAGACAAAAAATCGAAGCGTCTGATTATGACATCCGGTCGTCACCCTCCTCATGACGCCTCACCGCATAGACTAAGCCAGTGCCTTGCCTCTGTGTTGCTGTGCCTCGCCTACGAGTTTCACGACCACGATTAGCACCATTTCCCCCTCTACCATTACCACGACCTCTCTGTGGTCCCACACTTCTATCCACGATGCAGTTCTACCCCTACGGTGATTTGAGCTCGCTTCGGGACAATCCCTCACGCGGTGTTCCAAAGACCCACATTCAAAACAACCCCTCTCACCGGTCCAACAACCTCCCCAATGGGACTTCCCACAGCGATTGCCTTGGCCGGTCTCGATTAGTAGCTACGGCCTTCTTTTGATTTGGCCCACTCTGCCTAGCCTTTTACGATCATTACCACTTGGCCCAGGATGGCCCATAACCTCTCTTACCTTGAGCCTATCATAGTTTTGCCTCACCGTTGCCTTGATACCTCGGCTACCTTAGCCTTTTCTACTAGGGATGAAAACTCACGAACTGCTCTTGGGAGCAATTAGCGACCTCAAGTCATCTCTCGGCCCGTCCTCAAGCGGACCACACACTCATGTTACAGTAGCCACAATGCCTCTCGCATATCTACTCGACCTTAGGAACTCCACCTCATACTCCGACATAGACTTAGTTCCTTGTACTAACCCGGAAAAGCCTTTCTCTGCTGGCGTCGGTGTAGCTAGTACCCACATACTTTTTACGGAAAGCCTTTAAAGTAATCCCATGTAAGGTCATCCATTGTGGCACCATCACGAGCGGTGAGCCACCAGATATGTTTCCTCCTTGAGCGACACGGCTCCTTTCAACTTCTCCTCGTCGGTCGGTCAAGATCGTCCATGATCCTTTCCGTGGACTCCAACCGATGTTCTCTTTTTCGGTGCCACTCCCAACACACCGGAACACCTCAACTCCATTGGACCGAATTAAACAAAATAGATTTACGAGCTCCCAGATTCCACCATTGACCACCAACTCAAGAACCCTCAACACGACTTGCGATCACGCCTCTCCTCGCTGCGATCTTGCTCCTCGGCTCCAAAAGTGGAGGTGGTGGTGGCGGTGGTACTTCATTTTCGAACCATGTCGACCTAACAGGTTCGAGATATGGTCATTCTTCCCCTACCACGTCCACGGCGACCCGTCCTCTAGAACTCATTCTATCTAACGCGCTTTAATCGATTAAGAAAAATTTTATGAATTAGTAATTTGTTAAAACTTGATTACCCATGAAAAATTTTATGAAAAGTTGAATAAGGATTCTTTCGATCAAACAATGTTTTAAGTATTCTATCCTAGTTCACACAAAAGGCCACATTCATTCCTAATACTTTCCATACTTATTCACTCCTCGGACATTTCATCCTGTTTAACCTGAGGTATTTTCGTCATTTCCCTACGGGGTATTTTGTAATAAAATTCGAGGATTTCAACCTTTGATAAAGCGGTCCTTTGAAATTCCCAAAAGCTGGAGGTATTCTTGAAAATTGGTAAGGTTTGAAGTTATGGTATCATTTTGGAATCGAGGGTATTTTGGTAATTTTGTCAATCGGGGGTAATTTTGTAATTTTTGTAAATCAAGGTGTTTTAATAATTGTAAAACTCGAGGTCCTTTTGAGAATTTTCCTTCTTAAAAGCGATGATGTTGCAAAATTTTATACTCGAGGTCGTTTCGGTAATTTTACAAGTTGAGGGCATTTTGAATTTTCCAAACCAACGTATTTCATTGATGATTTTCAAAGCTGAGTTGAATATTTGAGAAGTAGTTGAAATTTTTGGACAAAATCATTGAGTTGATGTTTTATGAACCAAGGGTATTTTAGTAGTTTTACCCTAGGGCATTTACGTAATTTTTACAAATCAACTTTTAGAAACATTGTAAAAATGGTTGTTCTCATATTTGGAAGTGTGATTTTAAAAATTTTGAAGAAATTAGGGTTTTGTTGTCTTCTTCTTTTTCAAAAACATGGTTAGTTCCCTTTCGGGTTTTAGTCGTTACGTTTAGCCTATGACCGAGCCCTCTTGGTCGGGGTGAACCAAAGCTACGCACTGAGGCAAGATCCGTGTGGAGAGGAGGTGAGTCCATGAGTGCTTAAATACCAAGCTCCCATCGAACCTTTCTAGACATGCGCATAGAGGTTACCACACCACTGAGCCCTCTCGGGTTAGGGTGAACCCAAGCTACGCACTGGAGTAGGATACTGCGAAGAGGTGGTGAGTCACTCGATTTGGTTAAATACCGTGCTCTTAGGTTCAATCCTGACATGCGTCATGGGGTTACCACACCTAGCTCGGTGACTTGGTCATAGGTTGGTTGAGTTCATTAAGTCTTATGCTCTATCTATGTTTGAGTAGTCTAATCCTAGGGTTCAAATTCCTATAAGTCTATTCTACGTTCCATGTCTCCTACCCTTCTACAGAAAATAAATCATACAGAAGTTAGGAACACTTACAGGCGGATAGATCTGGGAGACTCGGTGCCATGCTATTCAAAAACCCAAAATTACCTCAAAAGGCCTACAAAACATTTTTGGGCCTTGGGCCCCACAATAGAGTATTGAGCAGGGCTCGATACCAATTTATAACATTTCAAACCCATTTCAAATATTTTGATCGGATTTGGTTTGCTCTGAGAGAAAAACTTTTGAAACCCATTTTAAAGCCCATTTAAGTTTTGTTGAAAACTCCTCGTTTTGGTTATCTTCTTTGAAATCATACCTAGATTAAATTCGAAATTTAATTGAAGTCAAGTTATTATACAAATTTTGAATGTGTCCACTGACACGATAAAACATTTTCGTGTTAATTTAGGAAAACATGTGATTTTAATTTAATTTTTAATAGTGTAGTTTAAAAGCAAGTATCCAACATATGAATAGTAACAAAAATAAAGTTTATGGAGGCCTTATTACAACCCAAATAAAAACAAACCAATAATAAAATAAAATAACTAAGTTAAAGTTCATTTAATTCAAGTCCACTGCATGGCCACCTCGAGTCCCTCCGGCTCCATATCCGCGATCTATGCATCACCTGAAAAAAAAAGGAGAAGGTGAGTCACCAAGACTCAGTATGTAACCCTTCCCCCGGTTTAAACCAATCTCATACACAAATTATAACAATTAATATGCACAAGATAATGTACCCAACCTAGCCAACCAAACGCCTCTGTCTACCCCGTTGTGGTACCAAACCACTGGTGGTGCCAAACCACTGGTGACATATAGTCACAAATGTGATACCAAATCACTGGAGGTGCCAAACCTCTGGTGTCCATAGACACAATCGATTGATGGGGCCAACCAATCGTGTGATGCCAAATCACTGGCGTCAATCCCATATCTCAAAGTGGGGCCAACCCACGGTGGTGCTAAGCCACAGGGACGAGACGCGATGAAGTACCAAACCTCGGAGGTACCAAACCTCCGGTGGCCGTAGTCACAGGTGTGTTACCAAAACTCTGGTGCCCGTCGGCACAATATCACTTGCCCCTCGCTCATTTAACCCACAAAAGTCAAGTAATCATGATCAAATCTCATACATTTATCACATGTATTATAAAACCATGCTTCCCAAAAGCATAATAATAATCTCATATTAAAAGAGACTTACGAAATCCTCGCTTGTACCATTAAGGTACTATATCCGTATCTACATCAAGCAAATTTACATACAACAAATATCTAGCACAGTTACTAATTGCTATAAGTGTGTATGTATACACCTGTCACCACAAATAATCTAAATCCCGAATGAAGGAGTCGGTCACACTAGATCTATTGTCCCTATATTCGGCCAAAACATGAGTTAGTATATTTGGCCAAATCAAATAATTAAAAGGGTTCTCCTTTTGAACCCAAATCCTTACCCGAGTGCTTTTAGATAATTACTCCAAGCGTTCTGCTTTCCTATAAATCGACAACCTCATGTTAGCAATCTTCGGCTTAAACACTAACTAAATAACTCGCTTAAATTAGATCTTACCATTACTTACCAAACTGATTAACAGAGAAAGGAGGGTCAGATCTACTGCTTGTAAATCTCGAGGTTCCTAGATGGAATCGATTTCAAAGAGTGGTTAGTTTTCTGCTTGCAAATGCCGAAATTTCGGCTTTTCTCCAACCTACAAGTCGTCAAAGAAAGAAAATATGGAAAGAGGGGGTTCGGCCATTACTTACCTTCTCAATCAATTGAATAAAGGAGAAATCCCGAAGTGTCTATGCCACTATACTATTCAGCCAAAGTGAGTAAATAGAAGGGAAGGAAATCGGCACTTTCAAAGGAGTGTATTCGGCCAAGACTACAAGGAAGTAGTGGGGAGGTTCGGCTAGAGGAAAAATAAAAGAAAAGGAGAATTGAGAATGGGGATTTGGCAAGGAGAAGTAGAGAGGGTTTCGGCCAAGGTTTTGAGAGGATGGAATGATAAAAGAAAATTAGGAAGAAAAAGTGTTTAGAGATTTCAGCTAAGCAAATTGAAAAAAAGAAAAGCAAGGTGATCACTTGGTGCTTTTATAAGCATTCGGCACCCCCTAGTAGCCTTGCCGTCCACTTCTTCAACAAAGAGTTCAAAATTCATCCTACTTCCTTAAATTGCTCTAGGCCACTTGTTTGATTTAATTCAAAATATCTTGAATTAATCCCCATAATATAATCATAATCCCACCAATATCCTCTTTATCTCTTATTATCCTTTATTAACTTATTATCTAACATCAATAAATAAATAATAACAAGAGTTTAAAGAGGAAAGAACTCTCCCTCCTATGCCGTCCAAAATATGAAAGAAAAAGGGAATTACATGACTCGAACCAAGGCTCTCCCTTGTTCCTTGATGGCGTCACTTGCAGCTCTTAAGTGGCCTCCCTTTTGCCACTTTTCCAAGACTTATTTTATGTCAAATGTTCCTTCATTTATTCTTATAACCCCTAACTCCTAAGGCTATCCACCTTTAAAGCTTATAAATAATATTTCCTACTATTCCGAGCCAACTCAAGGCCTTTAATTAAATCTTATCATGCCATAAATATTATCTCAGCCATTCCACACAAGCAAAATAATACAAATGCAAATAACCCCCTTTTTAGGAAGTTACAGGCATGGCCGAATACCGTAGTATCATAATATTGTGTCTTTTGTATGTAGGCGATATTAAGGAGCATTGAATGAGTCATCCGGAATTTGAAGTGATCAAGGGGATTTCGACAGCTTCTAAGGCAAGTGGTGGTTTTCGGGATTTAGATTCGTAAGGAGGGAGTTCAACAATCGCAAGGGTGCAAATCGTTAGACGTGGGTTTCGAGATTTAGTTGACTGTGTCAAAGCAGGTGCGTAGTTATCGCACTGTTCTCTTATTGTGTGTATCTATTATATTTATGTATATGTGATATGATGTGAATGGTAGTCAAAGTAAGGGCTAAAATGGTGGATACCCATGATGGGTAATCGTTTAACCAGGTCAGTATTTTATGACGTTGATTTACATTTGATATATGTATGAAATGTGATGGCATGTGATGTATAATTGTTCAAGTGATATGTTGCCATGATATATATGTATGCATGGGACTTGGGATGTGACTATCAAAGGAAAGGGTGTACTTTATGTACGTGGTCTAATGTTAGCCTTGTGCTACATTGGCGCTTGATGTTTGCTATGTGCCTCATCAAGGGAGGTGTTGGCTAGGTGCCACATCTCGGCGGTTGATACCTGTGTGCATCACCGTGGGCTGATTGATATGTGGGATCACTTATGTGATCGGTGGCTCAACCGGCCTTGTGCAATGTGTCCGCCAAGGTAAGATATGTGGATCACTTGGTTGATCGGTGGATTAGCCACGGCCTTGGGCAGCGAGTCTGCCAAGGTAGGTGTGACGGATGGACATTAGGTTGGGTTGGGCTTCATGTTGCATATTTATGCATTTTGCATGACTGATTATGTGGATCAATGTGGATAAGGGCCAAGGCCAATATGTGGAATTATGTGGATATATTGCCTTATCATCTGATATGTAATGATGTGTGGATGTGGGCCAACCCATGTGTAGAGACATGTGAAATAACTATGCGCTGAGTCTGTTTGACTCACCCAATTTTTTCCAACATCGTAGGTGATGCATAAAGCTTAGACCGGGCTGGAGTGGATACGAGGTGGCCCATGCAGAAGATGTTTTTAATTATTTACGTATTTTATATTTCAATATTTTTAAGTAAGGTTTATTGTACTAAGGGCCTTTTAAGGGATTTGAGGTTTATTATTATGTTTAAAGTGGATTGACGATTAAAGTATTATTTGAAAATATTTTTATTCTCGATAATTTATACCTTAAAAATATGAATTACTGCTTTTCAATTCGACGATTTGTAATAATAAAGTTTTACTTAGAATTTTAAACAAACAATGTTTTACAACGGACAATAAATTTTATGTTTTTAACTCTAAGTCAAAAGTTTTTCAAACGTTTTTCGCAGTGGCATTTCAAATTCGGTCGTAGCGAATGGGCGGGTTTGGGGTGTTACACATTTAATAGATTTAATATTAAATTTAATCTAATATTTATCTTGATAAGTATTTTATTAATTTAATATTAAACTGATTAAGTTTAATCATAGTTGAACTCTCTAAACTCTCCATATATAAAGAGAGCCATGAGTCATTTTTCACACACTTGAATTCAATAGAAAATTGTAGAGAGAAAATTCTCTAAAGAAATTATCTCAGAAAATTTTTTGAGATATTTTTCTTATTTACAACCTGACCTAGAAGTTTAGAGAAATTGCAAAATTACCCCACCACTAATTTTGTGGAAAATTTTTTGATTCGAAATATGCCCACACTCGACAAATGTGAGCTTGAGGATAGAGGAGAAGACTACTCAATCGAAGTGTTCATCCTAGAAGAATAAAAAAGGTACGATTTTGATTAAATGTTTATTACTTTAGATAACACAATCAAGTTCTAGTTTTGCAAAAAAAAAAAAAAAAGAAATTTAAAACTCTGATTTTTCCTTAAGCTTTTTTTCTGTTGTACTTTTCAAACACGTTTTTCCAATAGTTTATGGATTTATTCACTTTTGATGTTCATAGTGTGACATACTTTAATCTTGAGTGGATGATTGACTATGCGTGACTCGTATACTTTGATATAAGTAAAAGCCTGAGTTCAAATAGATAATGAACCGAAAGTTGGTGCGTTGGGTATATGACTTCTATAGTATGAACCATCATTCACAATAGTGGAATTCATAGCCCAAGAATTTGTTAAATGATATCCTTTCATTGAAACTTGTAACGCGTGGTTTGTGAAAGTGTACACAGTCGTTATCAAGTAATAAGTATAAAAGTTATTGTCTCCACAGGAACTATATATGTTAATCAATATTTTGCAAAATTAATATTAACAATTTGGTAAGAAAAACACAATAATTTTGAGTGTTGGAAAAAATAAATGGCTAGATGCAAAGTGATCCCTAATGCAAGTTAACCTAAATGCAAATGAAATGAATGGTTAAAATGGATGAGATGGATTTAGCAGCAGAATTCACAAGATTTCAACAACAATAACATGAATAGGCTAGGATAATCACATCAATTAACTTAGTTCATTCTCATCATGTTAATAATGTTCCGGAAAAATATTTCATGGCAACTCGATCTTTCATAAGCTTGAAACCAATATTAAGTCCCTTCAGAATCTTTTACTTAGAAAAACATGCATACTACTGATCATATTTAACTAAGAGTTTCTTAGAATTTATGTAAAGTAATAGGGACTAGGTCGATTTGCAACAAATTAATCAAATAAACCTAAAAGCTATTTAAGGTAATAAAGCTCGATCAAGTTATTACAAACCTTAATTTATTCTGGGTCGAATATAAATTAAGCATGCACTTTTCAATTATTGTGCCCATTAGACACCATTTGGGTCGGATTAAGCAGCTAATTCTAATGCATTCAATCGCATTTTAATAAATGAAATACATGCATGATTTTAATTGAAAACATGATCGACTGAGGCACAAAACATCATAACATGATTTAAATAAACTTTATTGAATTGATGCAATCTTCTAACTAAATAGAATTAAGCTACCATTGTTGATGAAAAAACTAAACAATTTGCAAACATAATGAATAACTAAGAAAGAGCAAAAAGGAAGAAAAAACTCTTTGATAGTGTGATCATTAATCGTAGAGGCTTCATCCAATTCACACAGCTGCTCTTCCACAAACTTCTCCTCAAGGTAGCTAGCCAAGAGAAAGTTTTTTCTCTAGGAATTACTTAGCTAAATAGGGAAATGAGATGGGTGGAAAAGAATGAAAGTTAGATAGAAATGAGAGGATGGATAAATGTTTGTTAAAGGATGAAATGAAAATGATTAAGGGATGATGGAATAGTGGAATGAAAGTGTTTATTTATACTAGAGGGATGGATAGTAGGTTTGCTAAAAACAACATTTTGGATCCCATGATATGCTCTCATGCTTGGTCAGCCATATATTGTGGATGGTAGTGGTTGTTGGTTGCTTGATTCATGCATGAAATCATGCTTGAATCAAGCAAGGTGTTGGACTGTTTCAAGGGTAATTGTTTAGGGTTATTTCTAAATGTTTTTCAAGTGTGAGGACCTCTGAATAAATATCCCGAAAGCCAATCTTGGACTACTCAGATGCCATTGCCGAATTGGGCTTTACTCCCCCCTTCTTGGACGGTTTGCTGACCCAACTGCTTGCCAGACTTATTCTTTAATTACACGAAAACTAATTGGATCAAATTAATTTCTTCATGACCCAAATTTGCTTGATGTTGCTATCCATGTAAAGTGAAAATAGGCTTATATCCATGTGGTTTTAACAAACAAACCATTCATAATTCTTTGGTCCAACTGTAAAAATTAAATCAAAGTTAATATGTCACATAAAATAATAAAATAATTAAATTATGCACATATTTAATACAAAATAGAATAAAATTACATTATTTACTAAATCATGCCCATTATCTAAATATAAACATAATTCACCCTTTTAACTATCAAATACTCGGTATCTGTAACATCCTAAAATTTGAGTATTAGTTGGTTGTTTATGTTAGCTCGGGTAGTATTGTTTGTGTGCTTAGCATAGCCTTGTGAAGGCTTGATTTTATTTATGAAGCTAGAATAATTCTTAGTATTTAAAATTTAATGAAGTGGACTAGGTGATCTTGACACTTAAGATAATTTAAGTATTAAATTCTAGCACATGTGGAGTTAGTGGCAAGGTGGCTATGGTGCATGAAGGGTTGCTAGAGGGAAGAGGTTCGAGTAGCATGGATTGCATTTGGAAGACATTATTTTTATGTATCCTAACCTTAAGTGTTGGCCAAGCTTTAAATATGGTTGGTTGGACTTTCAATTTTTATGGCAAGTTGAATATTAGTTTAGGAAAGCTTGTATTTTGGGATAAGAATCTTAAGATTTATGGAAGGATGGGGGGACAAAGGGCTTGGATGATGGAGAGTGTTTTGGAAACTATCCTAAGGCCATTAGTCCATGAATGTGGATGGCATGTGTGGCTAGGGGGTGGCCGAATGTTGATAGGAAGTTGGGGGGAATTGGTTGGCCAATTTTAGCATTTTGTGCACCATTTGGCATTTCTTCTTTTCCTCTCCAAAATTTTCTTCCTTAGCCGAATGTACCTTAGGCATTAGGTGCAATTTTGCTTTTGATTTAGCTCTCATTTTTGTTTGAACCAAATTCTATTTTCTTTCTTTCATTTTTCCTTTTGAAACTAAAACCACACTTAGCACTTTGTGCACTTTTCTTTTTGGCAAACAAGGTGTTTGGCCGAACCTCTTTCTCCCATCTCTCTCTTTTCTTTCTTTTGATATTTGCTCAAAACCACATTTCCTTTTTACTTTCTCTTGGCTGAATCTTCCTCCTTCCCAAATCTCATTTCTATCACTTTTTCTCAAAGTTAAAAACATCCATCTTCATTCTATTTTCTCCTTCCATTTTCGTCTCTCTTTTATTTTCGAATCCTCCTTCTCCTATTTCATTTTCACTTTTATTTTCCTTTCTTTTTCTCCACCATAGCCGAATCTTCTTTCTCTCTCTTTTGGTGTTATCTTGGCTGAAAATCATCAAGGGTATATTTTCTAAGTGTTCATTTATAATCGGTTTTGGAGGATAGGTAAGTGTTCATGGCCGAATTTCCTTATTTCTTTTCTATTTTCTCTACTGATTTTCATGAGGACAAAAGCCAAATTTTGGGCACTTGTTAACAACGTTCTAATCATTCTTAGAAACCGATCTCTTCTAGGCTCTTTGGGGCTTTGGAAGCAATCGATCTAAGACTTATTTCTCTAGCAATCAAAGTTGGTAAGTCAAGTGGTAAGGATTCATGTGGATTCATTATTCTTTTAATGGTTGTAAAGCTAACGGCTATTGGAATTAAGGTGTGATGTTGGCCGAATGGTCTTGATTATAGTTTTTTGGTTTGGCCAAATGTAGGACAAGGTGATCTAGTGTGGTAGATCGGGTCTTCGAAATTTAGTACTTGCGTTTGTGACAGGTGTGTATCTTACACACTTTATAACTCGGTTTATATATATATATATATATATATATATTAATAAACTAATCATGTTACTAAAGTGGAAAACTACGAGATCTTGATATGATTCCTTGATGGGTATAAACAAGGACTTGGGTAAGTCCGTTTCGATATGATGTTGTTATATGTTGATCTATATCATGATTTAAGATATATATATATATAAATGTTATATGATCATATCAAAGCATGATGGCATGATTTACTCTTGTGAAACATTGGTTTGGGTGATTTGAGAGGAGGGGGAAGGATTTGATATCCGTGTCTTTGGGACACCGAGGTTTGGCACCTCCAAAGTGGTTTGGTACGAGTTATTTCGTGTCTTTGGGACACGGAGGTTTGGCACCTTATAGCGACTCGTCCCGGTGGCTTAGTACCACCGTGGGTTGGCCCCACTTTCGATATATTAGGATCGTCGCCAGTGATTTGGTATCACACGTGGGTTGGCCCCACAACTTGATTATTTGTGACTTTGGGTCACCAGTGATTTGGCATCACATTATTGGATATCGTGACTTTGGGTCACCAGGTGGTTTGGCACCACCGGTACCACCACCAAAGGGGTAAAAAAAAGGAGTTATGGATGGCTAGGTTGGGTGCATTATATATATATATATATTGCTTAGTTATGAATTGTGTAAGAATATTGCATTAACCGGGGGAAGGATTATGCACTGAGTCTTGGTGACTCACCTTCTCCTTATATTTTCAGGTGATTCGTAAAATCGCGGATGAGGAGCGGATGAACTCGAGGAGGCCATGCAATAAAAATTCGGTTTTATAAGAACTTCGATTTGGGTACTTTATTTTATCTTAATTTGGTTTACATCTTTATTTGGATTTGTAATAAGGCCTCTTTAATTATGTTTTTGGATTATTTATATGCCTTGGGTTTGTTTTAAATATGGCTTATAAATTACATGATTGGGATAATAATTTGAGCACAAAGTTTTCTAAACTACAAACGCAATGGTTTTTAAAACGTTACCATCGGGCAATATAGATCGTTTGATAATATTTAACAACTTAAGTGATTTTGATAACTCATACGTTTTTCCAAAACTTAAGTTTGCAGATTTCAATAAACAACGGTTTTCAACTATTCGCTTGAGTCTTTCATAAAAATTATAAAGGTTTTCTAATATATGGATCCAGTAACTAAGTTTTAAAGATTTATTCATGGAATTTCAAAGTAAATTATCGCTTTTAACTTATTATAACCTGTTTTCTTCAAATATAGAATAACAAAGAGTTTTCACTAAAAATTTATCGTTATCTCGATTTTCTTTAAAAAGTTTTCCTCCGTGGCATGCCAGATTCGGTCTTGGCGTATTGATCGGGTTTGGGGTGTTACAGTATCAATATTATTTTTAAGTAAAAAATGTGTCATAAACTACTAAAAAAACCTATATAATTTAGAGTTTGAAACACCCCAAACCTAGCCCACAAGCCCTGACCGGATCTGGCATGCTCCTTGAGTAAAACGTAGTTAAGCCTCGTAATGACATTTTGAAAATCTTGGTGGTTTTTGAAGAAAATAGATTTGGGATTGTTCTCAAATTAAAAATTGAGTTGAAATTTAATTTTGTACTAAAACGATAATTTCATATTTCAAAAGTTACAAGTTAAAGAAATGCCAAATTTTTAAAGTTTATTATTATTAACTTGAAAACTGTAGGCATTTGAGTTTCAAAACAATTGAAATTGTTCATATCATAGTAGAAGTTTAAAACACATAAATAAAACAGTTAAGTGATAATGACCTTATTACATCAAAATATATCCCAAAATAAACCAAAATAAACTTAATAAGAAAGCTGAAGAAAAATTGAGCTGTGTATGGCCACTACTAAGTTCCTGCCGACCCAGTCCATTCATTGAGCGCCATCTGCAAAAAGTTAGCCAACGAAGGGTGAGTCAACAGACTCAGTGTGTAACAACCATCACAGACTCCCAAAACATATAAGGCATATCATATCACATACAACCAAATATAAGCAATGATGCAACCCAAACCCACCTAGATATCCTTCCTTACACATCACCCGTACCTACCAATCACACCGTGGGGATTACTAAATCGACCCTCCATCCGCTACACACCATCGAAGGCAGTCACTGCAGCCAACTGCACATCGCCCTTATAATTGTGGCATAGCCACCAGATAATGTGACAGAGTGACCATATTCATAATATATGACATAGTCACCAGATAATGTGGTAAAAACCACCATATCACTTCCCCTTTAACATAATCACCCATATGCCCATGAAACATACAAAACATGCTATTTATCATGCAATTTACCTTACCGCCAAAATCCAACGGAATACCACATATTTTCACATCAATGTTATTAAACATTATTTACGAGTGTTAAGGGTAACGTGCACGAATACACTGTACCATTAAATGGTACCCTTAGCCATGTTTATTTTCACTTCACTAACACATGATTAACATAATTATTATTAAACTATTGGGAACTCGATTGTAGGGTTACACACCTAATTTCTAACGCGATTACCAAATCCCAAAATCCCGATCTAATGCTCTAGATCCCTTTTTCCTACATTAACCAACACTAAGCATATTAGCACCATTCGGCTACACAAATCTCAAGGTTAACGCGACCAAAATCCTTACCTTCTTTGTCGATTTGGTTACCACCCAAATCCGAAACTACGTGATAAGCCTTCCTTGAAATCGGCTAAGCACTAGTATATTCAAATGGTTAGCTTTCGCTTTTAGATAACTAAGAGATGAATTGAATCAATACGAAACCTTACCACCGACTTCATCAAACTATTGACAAGGAAAAGATTCTCCGATCTCTGCTTCAAAATCCCAAAATCCTAAAAGAAAATCGATTGCATGGTTGATTAAAAGTCAAGACAAATGCCGAAATTGGCTTTTGTTCTACACATGTCGACAGAGAGAAATAAGGAAGAATGGTGGAGATTCGGACTTACCTATCCCAAATCGATTTGAGAAGAGATCAAGGAGATCTCTGCTTGGTTGCTATTCACCAAAAACCGAGAAGGGATGGGGTTGAAAGATTTGACAATGGCTTTAGGAAAACAATGGAGGTTCTACCAATAGTGAAATGAGGGAATAGGAGAAAGATGAATGATATTCAGATTTTGATGATTGTGAGAAGAAGAAAAAGAATGATATGGAGGCTCAGTTATGATTCGGCTAAAGTGAGAAAGAAGAAGAAAGAATTGAGAGAAAGAAAAGAATAAAGAAAGTGATGGTGACACAAATTCGGCTTAGGGGATTTTGGCTACTAAGTGACCGAAGTTTTCATCCTAGAAGTCCCTTGGCCGGCCAACTTTCCTTCTCTCCACTCAATCCCCCTTTTCACTCTACCTTAGCCGAATCTCTAAGCTGTCAGACCCAATCCATACCTCCTCCATTAGAGTCCTTGTGCCATCCACCACTGCCCTTCCTTGCTGAAAAAATAAAACTCCAAAACACTTCCCTTGCTGCTCGAACCTAAGCCCTTCTCACTCCCTGTGGCATCACCTTACAAGGCCCTAAGTGGCGCCTCCTTACCACCTTACCACTAGGTTATTTGTGTCCTAAACCACACAATAATCTCCTTAAGGCCTATTTCCCTTAGTTCCCCTTTTTGGGCTTAAAAATCCAATAACTTCTAAGGCTCCTACCTACATCCCAAGGTTCTTGAAGCCCCCAAATCACATTCAAATCATACTCAAGCATGCAATTACATACATTAAGTAAAAATGCATAACCCCTAAATCCTGGATATTACAGAGTTTACAACATTACATGATAAATAAAAAGTAAATGTAGTCACGAATCGTTTGTCTTTGTGATAAATGACTTGATTACTATTTTATATTAATTGAATTTTCATTAAGGAAGATGTAATGATTAACATGAGATAGAATAGGATTATATAGGGAGAACGTATTTCTCGTAAAGAGATTAAGGATATCTTGTTGATACATGTACTGCTAGGGTGAAACTTATTAAATTTCATTCACCAAAGTTGTCAATTTTCAAGTTTAAAAAATCAATCAACTTGAATTGAACTTTTTGATAGGATCCATGCATTTTTGGGTTAAGATGTCTTCATAGCATACGAATATCTATCTCTCTTAGCTTTGAAACGCACTTTGAATCACTTAATTTCGAGTTCGGGAACTCAAGTTATGACTGTTTTAGTAAAGACTGTGCAAGAAGAATTTTTGAACGGGATTATTAGGAAAATTATGAGTTTCGGGCTTTTAATCCTAGTTTAAATCTTATGGTTTTGATTTTTAGTCTTAGTTTTTATTATATATGAGCCTAATATTGTTTTTATTATGTTTTTATAATTTATTTATTTGAATTTTGGATATTTTGAAGAATTTTAAGTTGTTTAGGAGTTTTATGTTTCTTAGTCAAACAATAAATTTTAGTTTAAAACTACTTCTTGTTTAGATTGATTAGAGTTTAATTATAGCTGAGTGTTTTATTTGGATGTAATTAGCAATTTTATATAAAGGTCTCTTCGTTGTTCATTAGATACGCAATTGTTTTCTTTTTCATTAATAAAGTTTTCAACTTTGGGAGTTAGTTTCTTTGTGCAAGATTGCTTTCTTGTGATTTTTAGTAGTTTTCTTCTAAATTTTCTTCAAGGATTCATCAGAATTCATTCTTAATCCTTCAATTTTCCAAGGATTATTTCTTAGAAGGTTTGTTAGAGTCATTAATTGAGTTTGTTGGGGTTTATACCTCAAAGGGTTTATTTGGATACTTATCTATCTATCTATCTATCTATCATATCCATCGGTTTATTCAATCCATCCTCCATTATTTTTTATTCTATAATTTCATTATTTAGTTATTATTTTGAATATTTATTCTTTATTCTTAAATTTCTTTATTCTTATTTTCTTTATTTTCTTATTTTCCTAAACTTGTTTGGTTTCCTCTTTTTAGGTCAAATCTGAATCTTTCTTTCTCGAGTCGAATAACTTGAATACGATCTTCTTTTGCTTGCCCTTTATCACCAATGGGGTAACACACTTATGAAAAGGTTATTGGACGAGCACTGATCAAGTAGTTTTTGTAATGGTATATAATTGAGGAGAGCTCAGTCACGATACTATAGTGGAATGACTTCGCGACTAAATGAATTTATAATTAATAGGTAAAAAACTAAAACTTAATCATAAATCATTTTATTCCTAATCACATATGTTCAATCGGTCCCTCCATTATCTCGTTGACACGAAATGGATTATATTTAGAATCAAATGAATAGAAATGGATAAAAATTATAAAGTTAGATAAATGGATTACATTCGAAAATGAATGTGGTTTTCACTAAGTATGTAAATGATTTGAGAATCAATTTAAGTTTTCAAATTATTATTTAATTAATAATGAAAGTTTGAAAATGAAATGAAATTAATTGGTCATTGTGAATGCATTGAGTGTAGAAATTGAATATATTTGCATATAGATTTTGTTACGATAAAATTTTCATGACTTCAACAAAATTAGAATTGGGTTGAAAAGATTATTGAATTGAAAATTAATTAATTTATATAAATTAATTTAATAATATTTATTTTGGGAAATAAAAAAATGCATTGGGTTGGATTAAATTATAATGTGTTGGGTTAAAAGTCCAAAAATCATGTATAATTCAACCTGATACAGACCCCTTATAATACGTATGAGGGATGGCAACCCTAGTGTATTTGACTAGGGTTAGTTTGTCACCTCTCCGAATTCAACTGTAACAGACCAAATCTGACCCTAATCGAAAAGGTAATTTCGGGACCACGAATCTGAGCCCGATAAATATTTAATATTTATATTTTGAGTTTATTATATATGAATTTATGTGTGTGAAAGTTTCGTAGAAAAATTTTATCGTTTGAGTATCGAATTTGACAAAAAGGACTTAATCGCGTAAAAGGTAAAAGTGGCATACTAGAGTGTAAAGTGCCTATTTGAGCATGGCTTCTTAATATGAAGCATTAAAAGGGTAAATAACCCATTTTTAGAGTTAGTGGGTGGCTTATGTCAAAAATAACCTTAGTATATATGTTAGTTTTATTTTATATTAAAGGTTATATTAGTAATTTAATAATTTCTTTATTATATGTTAAAATAACATAAACAAAAGCCATGATATTATTCATTCTCTCAAGGCCGAATGTTGAGAAAGAAAAAAAGGGGTTGTGTTGTTTAAATTTCAGCAATTTGAGGCTTGATTTCAAGGTTAGTTTGATTTCGGTTTTTAATAATTTTTACGTTTTTGAAATCGTTGCTTCGAACCGTAACCGACCCATGTTGTAATTTTTGAATCTAAGCATGCTTGATATTCGGCCATTGTTGTGTTTATGTGGTTTTTGATATTTGATGATTTTAGATGAAAGATATGTAAAAGATTAGTATGTTTTGCATTTGGAAGTTTTGATGAAATTGAGTATTTAGGGCTAAATTGTAAAAATAAAACTTTAGAGGGGCCTATTTGCAAAATAAATGAAATGTGAGGACTTGTAAAGTCCCTAGGAATATTCGGCCCTTGTATAGTTTTAGCTAATTTGGTGTATTTTGTGTGTTATGTAAATAGGACTAAATTACAAAGTTGTGAAATACTAGGGTAAAATAGTAATTTGCCCATTTATATGCTTAGGGACTAAATTGAGATGAATGGTGCTTGAATGAGCTAAATTTTAATGTGTTTTAGATCAAGAGCAAAGAAAACAGTTTAGATCGGGGAAAGACGAAGGTTCTCGAATAGCCGATTTGCACGGTCTATCGACAACCGAGGTAAGTCCTTAAGCAAGTATAGGTTATCGAATTATTTATGAATGTGTTAAATGATAGTATTCAATAGAATTTTGTATAAAACCTTGTGTTAGCGAATGTGAAAGTATTGGTATGGATTGGTTGGAATTTTATTCAAAGTGATGTGAATAAGTGTTTTGGTTTGTTATTCGATATAATACGTGAATTATAAGTGATAGTGAATTTGAAATGAAATGTCGTTACATCATTAACCGAGTTGGTATGTTAAAGTGATTTGAATAATGTGTGATTTATGTTATTTTGGGCAGCATTCTTGTAATGTGTATGAGATGATAATAATTTGAAATGAAATGTTGTTACATCTTTAACCGAGTTGGTATGTTAAAGTGATTTGAATAATGTGTGATTTATGTTATTTTGGGCAGCATTACTTGTAATGTGTATGAGATGATAATAATATTGTATCGGGCTTTGAGCCTAGCGAGCTTAGTGCTGACGATAGTCGGGCTTGGTGCCTAGCAGTACATATTCGGGCTTGGTGCCTAGCGAGCTTAGTCTGCCTGACATATTCGAACTTCGTGCCTAGTAGGCTTAGTGCCGGTGATATATTCGGGCTTCGTGCCTAGCAGCCTTGTGCTTGTGATTTATTTCGGTCTTTAATGCCTAGCGTGCTTTATGCTTGGTGATGTGTTTTACAAAGGAGAACCAAATTGTTGTTCAAGGTAAATCGTAGCTAAGGTGTCTAGTTAAAGGCTCAGGTAAGTAAGTAAGGTATGATATGTTTAATGTTACTAGAGTTTCACTAATATTACGAGTACAGTGTTATGTACATTTGAGATTACGATTGATGTGCACAAGTATTATATGACTGAGTTTGAGCTTGAATGTACTATCATGGAGATTCGGTTTTCTAATAGTAGTGCTAAAGGTGAAAGAAATTTTAATATGATAACATGGTTGAGTTGAATGATTTAAATGTTTAAGTAATTGAATGTAGTATTATTATGAGCTTGGGACTTACTAAGTTAGTAAACTTATTTGTGTGTAATGTTCTCCTCTGTTTTATAGATTAGGTAAAAGCTACCTGCTCAACGGGATCGTCAAGACAGTCAACCACACTATCGATCTAATGTTGGTACTCTTTCATTTTGGTTTTGGATAGAGGCATGTATAGGAAAGACTTTGTCTTTGTTTGATGAAAACTTTTGGTTCATGTATATAATAGCCATGCGAATATGGCTAAAGTTTTAGTTAAGTATGCTTTTGTGCTTTTGATACAATGTCGGTTTATGTTGGTAATGTTCGTGCATTTTTAGTGAAGTTTAATCGTTTTGGTAAGGAAGTGTATGTTTACGAAATGAACCTTTGAATTAGGATATTATGTGAATGTTTTAGGTATAAGTTAATTTGCATAAAGGATTTAAAATGCATGGACAGTATGAGTTGTATGTGGGTATGTTCGATTATAAACTAGTAAATCATATTTTGCAATGAAATAGTTTTTAGTTAGCAGCAGAGATGTTATTTTGAAAAATCACCAAAAATAGGATAAATTGAATTTATTAAATCTTATTGTGTTTATTTTTATATGAGGGAAACAGAGTAGGCAAAGGAATTATATATTATGAGATATTTAAGTTTAAGTGAGACTTGTCCTGAATGAATTCGTGAGTCCCTGTTCTGTCTTGGAAAAATTGTTAAAAATTGTACAATAATAATTATGGAGCATAATTTATATGTTTAGAATCCTTAATGAGTCTATTTTGATTGGAATAAACAAGAACATTATTGAAATTTTGTACAATGAAATAACTGAGTTTTTGTAAAGATAGGTCAGAATTCTCAAACAGTGAAATAGGGTAACTTTGATGAATAAACTGTACTAATTGGCCACATGAAAATTCTGGAAAAATTATGGTAAAAGTTATATGAGTCTAGTTTCAAGGAAAATTTACGGATCTAAATTTAGAGTTTTGTAACTCGAGTTATGGTCAATTTAGTCAGCATGACACAGTTGGACAGCTTTAAATTTTTATGCCCCAGATTAGTAGTCAAGTCTAGTAATGCCACATACTCGACTCCGGCAAAGGTTTCGGGTAAGGGGTGTTACATCAACTGGGGGATTGGTTTTTCTATTAAATAAGTATTATTTGTGTTCTACTAATTCAACTAGTGTTCCTCTATCTCTCTTTATAAATAGATGACACTAGTAGGGGTAAAAAAAAAAACACAAATTTGAGATACTTTTATTCTGCCTGAAAATAGTGATAATTTAGTTCTAAGTATAAATAATATTAACAATTCTACTAATTTATATAAGAGAGAGATTTACTTTCCTACTGAAAGTAATAAAACTATTCATAGTTCTATGTTTGATTCATAATTGTTCGAGCCTACACTCGAAGCAATTCATGGTACTAGAGTATAAAAAAAAGGCGTTCGGGGTAAAGTTTGGAACGTCAAGGATTTGTGTCACACAAAGCACAGGTACTTTTCGAAAAAAGTTTATTACTATAAATATCACAAATCAACTCGATTTTCAAATTTTTATTTTTTCATTGTGCAAGAAAATAATTTTGAAACTAGATTTTTTCCAACAGGTGTCACAACACTAATGACAAGATGTTGCGACATTTACCTTTCATCACCACAGAGGAGCAAAAATAAATGAGAAACCAACCTAGAGCAATTTGCCAAGGATGTCGTGACACCAGGTGTGCTGTGTCGTGACACCTAACCTTAGGTCTAGACTCC
Source organism: Gossypium rotundifolium (assembly GCA_025506655.1). Classification (NCBI taxonomy): domain Eukaryota; kingdom Viridiplantae; phylum Streptophyta; class Magnoliopsida; order Malvales; family Malvaceae; genus Gossypium; species Gossypium rotundifolium. Next base: position 66,579,764 of record CP106731.1, on the reverse strand, counting down.
ACTTCTAATGGTTGAAGTGAATGAGCTAGGTCCACTATCTAGAGTGTCACGACACCAACTTGTTTGTGTCAAGACATTGAAAACCCCCAAAGCCAACATTGTGCCACTGTCGAGGGTGACGTGACACAAAATTCTGACGGGGTGAAAAAAATACAGGGGAAATTTTGTTTCCAATACCAAATTAAGTCAACTCATGCACTCCAAGGGCATTTTTATCAAATATTAGGGTTGTAACTTGGTTGTATTAAAGGTAAACTTGATGCTAAACATAAAAGAGTCACCTTTTATCATCTTTTTAGCTTCATTTTTATTCTTTTAAGCATTTTTTGGTTTAGAGTTCTTTTCTTTCTTAGCTTAGTTAGTTGGTAGCTACTATTCTTCAGTTTTACTATAGCTTTAATTTTCTTGCAATTAGATACAAAAACTCTTCTTATTATTTTGATATCCCTTTAAAAGCATCCAATAGATTTTAACTTTGTGAAGTTTCAACAGTGTAAAAATCTCAATTTTGGCTGTGCTTTCATTAGCATAAGTGTTGCTATCATCCCCAACAAGGATTCACTCAAGTGTCACTACGATTTTCTCAACCTTGCCTTTTTATGTTTTCTTTCATAATTCATTTAAGCATGAACTTGGCTGATATTTGTATGTTGATGATGGGTAGTCACTACATACTATGGTGGCTCATTGATTGACATGTTGCATGGCTAGTTTTTGGGTCAGGGACTAAATCATAAAAATTGGAATAAATTGAATAGACTTCAAAACCTAGAATTGATACCTCTAGGTGAACATTTAGATAGGTGACGGAGAGGACAGCCTATTACGAACCAATTTGATTTTCCTGATTTAGTTTAGTAAGATCGAGAGATAAACCGGACTAAATCATCGAATTGGGTAAAATGGTGACTGAAAGGTAAAATTGGACCAATTAAGAGTTTGAGCAATTTATATCCCTAAGTCAAGAATTTACCAGCAACATGGAAATCAATCGACCATTTAGTCCATTGAATTGATATTTGTGTAGTTTTGTCTATTTTTCAATTTCATCCTCGTAGGTTTATTGAATTGATATTTGTGCAATTTTGTTTATTTTTCAATTTCATCCTCGTAGGTTTAGTTTAGTGTAATCAGTCTTTAATGATGATTTTTCGTAATATAATGCTTAGTGATTACCTAACTAGACTTCTTGTTTACATGTCTTATCATTGTTAGTTACCTTATCACCCAATCTCTCTTGGGTTCGATCCTTAGAATGCTCTAAGTGTTCAATTGTAACACTTACAAATATTACAGCTAACCTATCACACTTGCAGTTAAGTCTCCTTAGTTCTTGATATTTTGTGTTGATTCTCTGCTTGGAGTTCATATGCCGTGGCGCGGTCAGTGGTCGAGGGATATGTTATGCTATCTTATAGTTTAGCACTTCGGTGCCTATTGGTGTGGTGGAACCCCTTGTATCTAAGTTAATGTTACTAGAGTTTACTATGGGTGAAAATAAACTAAAATGATGATAATGAATTGTAAATGTGAATATAGATGGTTAAAAGCGAAACTTAGCATTATGAACTAAAAGAGTTCTAACTAAATGAAATGAAAAGAAAGTAAATGACTATGAGTTTTTTTTTTTTTAATAAGAATTTAATATGATAATGCGCTCGAAAAAGTTGTGGTATAGTGAACTTGCCTAAACTGATATTAAGAAAATTAAATATTAAAGTATGCTCAGGGCAAAGCACTAAAAATGAAATGTGTATTTCATATAAGGATTAAATGTCATAAATGAGAAATATGAAAGAACATGTCAAAATATTACAGACTCTAAGTAAGAGATTTGAATAGTAATTTCTTTACATGAATTGATTAACAAACCATCAATAAATTGAATTGATTCAACAAATATCACTAAAGTTTGACTTGAATTGAAAAGTGGGTCTATCCATTGTTACTTATTGAGCTCCTCAAGCTCATGCGTTAGTTGTTTAAAATGAGTAAGTTTGGACTTGCTAAGAAGTATAGTGTTGGCTTGGGAGCATCGTATCACCCATCGAATTTTTAAAGTTGTATTTTCAAGTGTTTAAATATCATACGAATTAGATTATTGGCTTGTACAAAAAACTTAGATTAGTTGAGCTGTAAATTTAAATGGTAAACATGAAAATCTTTTGCATTTTTATTAAACAAGAACTGTATAATTTCAACCTGCATGTGTTTATGTCATGTATTTGAGGCTAAATGAGTTTAATTTTTTCTTAATAATGTTTCGATTTATGTTGGAATGATACGGTGATGTTTAGGCATGATTTTGAAATATTTTTGTAAAATCCCGTAGGTGACGTCATGACCTCGGTGTCGCCACGTCGCAAGCTCGCATTTCCCACATCGCAACATTGCCAACCAACAAGTGACATCGCAACTTCACATGTCTTGACATTGCAACTTCGTGCACTATCCCAGCATTTTGTCCTATTGCATTGTTTTGACATGTGTTGACTTCTAGAAGCTCATTTTTTATCCCAGACACTTCCCCAATCACCCACAAAAAGTTTTTAAATGGTTTTAAAATGATTTTAAACCCTTCAAATATTTTTATATTATTCTATTTTAATTTAAATTTTTAAAAATTTTAAATTGCAATAAAACTCTCTTATTTTTCTCAACACGAGTGAGTCTATTTTAAGTAGATTAGCTTTGAATAATGTTTTATGATTTGGATGTGTCCCCATAAGTATCCAATGAATTAAAATGATTTCAAATAATACCAAATCTTTCTAAACTCGTTTAATTTGATTTAAAGAATATTATTACATTTTGAAATGGATTTTTTTTTAAAAAAATTGTACAAGATAAGAAAGTGCTTCAGTAGTCCATCCCACTAATACCGTATGTAAGGGCGTGCGAGGGGTGTTATAATGACAATTCTAGAAGCATTACAACTAACAATAAGCATATCATCAACATAGAGCAATAGAATAAAATCATTACCAGAGAATCTTTGAACCAAAACGCAATGATCAGAAGTAGTCTTCCTAAATGTTACTTGATTGAATATACCTAACTATCGAAGTGTATTTATAAAGCTAAAGTTAAATTTAATTGGTATATAACTCTAATATCAATTAAGTGATAATTGAGATGCATAGAGTTTTGTTCCATTAATGACTCTATTTTACATAAATAAAATTAACACAATTTTTAAAAAATAAAAAATATTTTTATAATAACATCAAAATTAAATTTTAATTATTTTTAACTAATAATTATAAATTATAATTATAATTATCAAAGTTTTTCATATTTTATGCTTAAAACTCTATTTAAGTAATAATTCTATTTTAAAATTAGCAAAATTTTGTTTGCATAAATCTTTTTAAGTAATTATTTAAAATAAAATTATAATTATTCTTAAATGTGTGATTATCACAATTTTATTAAATTAAAATTATTTATAAATGTATAATTATCAAAATTAAATATTATAATTATTTTTAAATAACAATATAATAATATGACGGAAAATAAAAGGGTATTCTTGTTGGTTCAAAAGTTTCTCCAAACTCGTGCTTTTGTATGCATATTAATTTTCGATATCACATTTGTTGCACGTGAATATTCACGTTTATATTTTAATCTCTACAAAATATATGTAATTGAATTAATGATATTGCCACTGTATTAAATAATAATGTTATTTTCAGTTATAAAATAAATGTTCCCTTTGTTTTTGCTTTGTAGTAACACCTCTTTGCATATAGCATTTTTTGTTTATGTCTCTTTTTTGTTTTTGTCATTTGATAATAACATAAATCTCAGTTTAAATAAAATAATTTAAAATAATAAGATCTTGCTTATTATTTACATTGAATAGTTTAAACTATAATGAAAGTGTAATTGAAAATGAATTACTTTAACAGTTATTGTGAGTTTGAATAAAGTTAAAACAACAACTCTATCTTAAAAATTAGGTAAATATCTTAAATATTAAATTCCAAAAAAAAAATTGAAAATTGAGATTAGAGTTTGATTTAAATTGGAAGTGTAGACTAATAATAAAGAAAATTAAATATGATGTTAATGTATTAAAATTAATGATTAATTTTTAAATTTAATGTTAAAACATTAAATTTATTTTTTAGTTTTAATATTGGAAATATTTTAAACGTTTTATATTTTTAAATTTAAAACCAAATATAAATTATATTAATTGAGAAGTAAATTCAAATTTTATTAAATATAATTAAATTAAATTTTATGATTCTTTGTAAAGTCAAATTCTCTAATTAAGATGAGGTTATCATAATATATTTTTTAATTTTATAATTTTTTAAAAATAAAACTTTCATAATTGTGCAATATTAAATAATATATATAATGTTTAAAAGATGGATATATTATAGATTTGTACTTTTTATTGGGCAATTTACCAAAAAAGCCCTAAAATTTCAAAAATTACGAAAATGGCCCAGTTTGTAGAAAATCTACGGAAAAGGACCAATTCCCCCAAAAACCCGTCCACTTCAGCGCGTTTTTGGGGGAAACTGACCTAAAGCGTGCCCTTGGGGACGCGTTTTTGTCCACCTCAGCAAAAAGCGTGTCCATGTAGGCGCTTTTTTTCTGAGGTGGACAAAAAAAGCGTCCCTGTAGCGCTTTTAGTCAAGAATGATCATATTTTTTTGACCGTTGAGAATATGATCGAAAAAAAAAAGTACAAAAGCCCTCCCACCCTTTATTTTTTTCACATTTCAATCCTTTCTCAATTTTCTCTCAATATTCTCTCAATTTTCTCTCAATTTTCTCTCAACGTCCTTGAAATTTACTCTCAAATTTCAAAATAGTCCATTACTATTTGAAAAAAAGCCCTTTTATTTTTTAATATATCTTATTTGGAAAATTTTGAAATTTTTATCGGATTACAATGGTAGGGAATTACGTCGCCTGAGCGAGAAGCACATTCATCGAGCAAATGAGAATGGTAAGTTTTAATTTTAATTTTTCAATATAATTTAATTTTTTCAATTATGCAATTTTAATTAATTGTTAATTTTATAATTTTTTAAATAGTCTGTAGATCGGGTGTTGGAATGTTATATTCACAACATGCATGGTCCCCCATCGCCCTTGATCGAGAATTACCTGCGGGAAGCGGGTTTTTGGCACGTGGCCACGATAGTAGGGGTTCAAGTTGGAGCGACCTTTGATCGGTAGCGTTGATTGAGAGGTGGAGACCCGAGACCCACACTTTCCATCTTCCATGCGAGAGTGTACCATCACTCTAGAAGATGTGCAATTGCAGTTGGGATTACCGGTGGACGGGTTGGTAGTCACCGGGTCCGTAACATCTACCGATTGGATGGCCGTATGCTACAAGCTTCGGGTGCCATTTGGATAGAATTCAAGGAGCTCGGATCGATATGGCTGATTTACGAGATGCATTCCGGAGCGAACGAGGGTTCAACCAAAGTAGAAAGAATACGATATGCTCGGGCATACATTCTTCAAATAATCGAGGCTATCGATGCCGGACCTCTCTAGAAACCTCGTCCACGAGATGGCTTCTGAAACTTGTTGATTTCAGAGCGGTCGGTGAATTGAGTTGGGGTCCGTCGTCTTTGTCGAGGTTGTACTGGGAGATGTGTGGGCGACGCGCCGAGTAAAGCAAAAATCGAGGTTGCCTATCATTCTGCGATCATGGGCATGGTTCCGATTTTCATTTTACGCCTCGACTCGACCACCCATATTCATTCCCACCGATAACGAGGTAAATTTAATATTATATTTTACAATTATTTCGTAGATTTATAGTATAATTGCATGCTAAAAGTTTATTTAATTAGGTGGAACCATTCAGTAGTCATGTTGGAATACCTAACTCACTTGAGGATATCTGGCTCCTATTGGACCAAAGGTCGGAATCATAAGTAAGTTTCAATTTTGTTATTATAATTTAGTATTTCGTATGTAGTGTCTAATATTAGGTATATAACTAATATTTTGGTAATGTTAATATAGTTTCAATGGACACCGTATGAGGATCCAGAAATTCGGGTAGTAATTCTGGAGAAGTTCCTCCAAAATCCAAACGGTTGGCACGTAAAGATCCCATTGATCACCTACGCGATCGTGGAGATGCACCAAGCAGATCAGGTTCTGCGGCAATTTGGATTCCGGCAACCGATCCTCGTGCACGGAGGTGCTCGATGATGAGCACCACAATGGACTTCTGGCGGCCGCATTACCTAATTGGCCAAGATTTTGGTCGAGTCATATCGAGGCGATGGGAGAACCGGTATGACTATATACGGACCGGGAACCGATAGTCATTCGGAGTTAGCGTCGTGCGGAGTACATGCCATGGTTTAGGATCCATGGCAAGTCGTATCTGTTGTCGGAAGAAGAGAGCGGCGGCAACCATGCGCGAAGGAACGTCGGGCCCCTTTAAATCCAAGGAGAAGGGGTGATGAGGCGGGGCCATGATTAGCGCCGACACAGTCATCGGGCCCAGCAACAGCGCCTACACAGTCACCGGGCCCATCAGTTTAGCCGACAACACCGATATCCTAGCATCTACTGTTCATGCCAGGTGCATACCCTTCCCCTTATATGTATCCTCTTAACCCATATATGTTTCAGTTTCCTAGTCCTAGCCCAGGTTGGAGTGCATGGCGGGTTCGAGTCCGTTCGACTACTTCACGGCTAGCCGATGGTGAGGCCGACGTCGCATGTGGGTTCGAGGAGGCGCCGTCGAGGAGCACTTCTTTCGCGAGCTCCTTCTCCGTTCGGGATCGATCACCCCGCCGTGGTTTATGCAAACACCTCCGGTCATTATTTTATCGAGTGGGTCACCATCACAACATCGAACCAGACCCACCGCCGAACTCGATTCCACGCCCGAGGTTCCACGACCCATAGGAAGCCAAAGAAGGAGGAATCCGGTAGCGAACACCGATCCCCAGGTGTGGCACTTTGGTTCCCACCCAAGATCGACACTAAAATAGAAGTGGTTTAATTTTTTTTTTGTAATTAAGTTGTAATATATTTAATAAAATTTGAGTTTGCTTTTTTATTGTAATTTAATTTTTAATTTATTTAATTTTAATAACTTTGACAAAATAGAATTGGTTTAATTTTTTTTTGTAATTAAGTTGTAATATATTTAACAAAATTTGAGTTTGCTTTTTTATTGTAATTTAATTTTTTAATTTATTTAATTTTAATAACTTTGGCAAAATGGAATTGGTTTAATTTTTTTTGTAATTAAGTTGTAATATATTTAATAAAATTTGAGTTTGCTTTTTTATTGTAATTTAATTTTTTAATTTATTTAATTTTAATAACTTTGACAAAATAAAATTGGTTTAAATTTTTTTAATTAAGTTGTAATATATTTAATAAAATTTGAGTTTGATTTTTTATTGTAATTTAATTTTTTAATTTATTTAATTTTAATAACTTTGACAAAATAGAATTGGTTTAATTTTTTTTGTAATTAAGTTGTAATATATTTAATAAAATTTGAGTTTGCTTTTTTTATTGTAATTTAATTTTTAAATTTATTTAAATTTTAATACCTTTGACAAAATAGAATTGGTTTAATTTTTTTCTTGTAATTAAGTTTTAATATATTTAATAAAATTTGAGTTTGCTTTTTTATTGTAATTTAATTTTTTAATTTATTTTAATTTTTTAATAAAATAAAAGTTATTGTACAAAAGTTCACCGCTTTTCCTCTAAAAAATAGATATTACATAGCCAATATGAGACAAAAGACCTAAGAACACGATCAACTATTCCGATTTGGACACGAGCGAGATGTATGGCACAGGTTCCTACACCATCCATACAGTAGACTTTGGTTGCTTGTTTCTCGATATCCATATTGTTATGTATTCTAGTCGAGCAAGGTCGACCTTTTGGTTTGCGCCTCAATTGTCTATCCGGCAATAGCTTATACGGTGCAAGCGATACCGATGGCCACTTACGTTCATCTGGGACTGGTGGGAATACGTGTCTCCACACGTTGTACATGTTTTCTAATTTATACACTTCGTCGACATATCTTATTGGATCAAGACGGAGATTCTGACAAGCCGCAATTACATGGGTGCATGGGTAACGAAGTGCATCAAATATCCCACAGTCGCAGGTCCTATTAGTCAAATGTACACGATAATGGCCGCCAACAATACCTTGGTTCGGTCTGTCAAACTCCGTGACACGAAACCATAGGTTGTCACGATCGTGACACACTGTGTGCATGGGGTTCGCCCGTGCCTTCCCACGGTTTATTTCTTGCAAGACCTTCGGGCTCCATACATGGCCTCATTGCATCTGCCCTCTATAACTCACTGCTCTCTTCGAAAATAGTGTCGCTAATCGAAAATATGTCTCTCGTACAACTGATGTAATCGGCAGATGACGGGTTCCTTTCAGAACAGAATTTATGCATTCGGCCAGGTTTGTGGTCATATGCCCATATCGTAGGCTGCCGTCATATGCTTGTGTCCACTATTCAAAGGAATATTGCACAGGTACCTTGTGCCTTCGGCATTATCTGAGCGCAAACTGTCCAGCATCTCGTGAAAACGGTCTTTATTGATCTCATACCACCAATATCGTTGATAGCGAATATTACATACCACTCTTCAATTGAGAATAAATTGAATATTACAAACGAAATTATATCAATAGACATTTCATACCCATATCGGTCACTTGTTGTTTCTGTCTTTTAGATCGATGTTGCCCATAGTAGTTGGATGAAACATGCCTCAGGCAATATCGATGGTGTGTGCGATACCACATGCTTCCCTGGCGTTCTATTGCCGCAAGTATTCCAGGGCCCCGATCCGATATAACGCATATGTCAGGTTGAGGGCAAACATGCCTCCTTAACCTAGATAGGAAGAAGTCCCAGTCATCAGCTGACTCCCCCGGTGTTATTGCGAACGCAATCGAAAGGATTCTCCACGGTAGTCTTGTGCCACGACTAGCAATAGTCGATCGTATATCTACCATACATAAAGGTACCGTCAATTTGTACCAATGGCTTGCGATATTTAAAGGTATCTCGACATTGCTTAAATGTCCGAGCAGGCACGCTTGAACACTATGCATCCACGGGCGGACGATTGTTGTAGTACGCGAGTTCTGTTTCAAGGTCCGTCGTGCTACACAGGACATATCTCTCCGACACTGACACCACCGCCACACTTCATTATATGAAGTGTCCCACCAACCGTAACTTTTCTAACGCATATACTTGGCTATCCAAGCCTTTACGTAGAGGGCGTGTACCCCAATTAGCTCTGAATACTACCAATTAAGGCCGCACAGAGTCTTGGGATCGACCTTCACCATCGGCATTATTAGTTCACCAACATGTCCGAATCCATCTTGGATGATCTTGTGTTACACATCAGCGAATCGTTAAACAATACAACATTACATATTATTATCATTATTCAAATCACTTGAACACATAGTGGTACTGTCATCGACAAGACATGTATGTGGACCTTTGTACTTTTTTATCTCCCACAACCCTGTCCTTTTCCTCAACGACGCCATGATTTTCCATGACCATGTGCCATCTTGCACTGCACACTTCACCTCGAACTTATTGAGCATTGATTTAACCACCTTGTTGTTAACCCCGTTCTTAATGTTGAATTATTTCAATGCAGCAAGACAAGTATTCTTGTTGGAAAAATGGTTACCTACTTCTAATTGGTCCGAATCCAACGAAGAATCTGTACGGTCACGCATCCGGTGTGGTAGTTCAGGAAACTCCAATGCATCATCTTGAGATAGATCGACATTATGCATGTGGGCTGGAGGCAAGTACGCCCTGAATAGCGGGTCTTCTTCTTCTTCGTCTGAACCGCCCTCAACGTCTTCAGGTACAATTGGAACGGGCTCCGGTTCAGAAAATAATCCAACTTCTGCACCGTTGGGCCCTGCCTCCCGAGGTGGATCCATATCGGATTCATCGCCGGTGGATGTCGTCGAGAGTACATCATCCCTCCTTAAACATCTTTCATAAAGATTCCAATCGTATGTGGATTGCCAACCACTAGAAGTTGACGACGTCCCTCATTTCTATCATCGGACGTCGAATTACGGATATGCATGTCCCATCCACTAACCGAGTGTCATGCAGGGGTTATGTTTTCCATACTACTACCATACACGGGCACTTCTGTGTTTTGCCTCCCACTTACAGAGTGTCGGCTTGGGGTCGTGTATTCCCCTCGAACGGAAGTAGATGTCGAGGTCGCAGAAAGATCACTTGGAGATGAAAATTCTACATATACCTCGATATAGGGTGATCCACTGGCAAGATGAGTATCCACCATTGCCTCAAAGCTCTGAGCACCTTTGATGTCGAATGACTCATATCTCACCGGATCAACCGAGGTGCAAAATCTATACTTAATACACTGAACTTTCATTGGCGTTGTTCCGAATATTTTACGCCTAATTCTTTTGCGAAGTTCTACTAAATCGATGTTCCGATTAAAACTCAGTCGCGCTGTGTTTTTCGATAAGAAAACAACGCCATTTTTGGTGTCACGAACTTCACCGTCATAGTAAACAACAGCATTAATATGTTCACTCATTTTCAATTTTTTTTCCTTTTGCCTCAATTTCCCTTATGCAACCTCAGAATGAAATTTGACTGATTTATAGCCTAATTTTGCCGGAGACTACTATAGCAAAAGCGCGTCCACGTGGGAGCGCTTTTCAATACACATCTTGACAGTGCACCTCATTTTTATGTATTTGTTTAGAAACGTCTCCTCAAAATTATTTTACGAGACTCTCAGTAGCCCCGTGGGGCGCTTTGATCGCTAGCGTTGACGATGCACCCTCTTTGGAAGCATTTTTGTTTGTTGTTCAAACGTCTCCTCAAAATTATTTTACCGGAGACTACTTTAGCAAAAGCGCGTCCACGTGTGAGCGCTTTTCAGCACGCATGCTGATAGTGCGCCCTGCTAGAAGGGTTTTTGGCCACTATTTGTTCAGAAACATCTCATCAAAATTATTTTACCGGAGACTATTGGGCCAAAAACTTCAAAAATAATTTCAAAGTGCTATTCTCCCAAAAATGCATCCATGTCAGTGCGTTTTGGGGAAACTGACCTAAAGCGTGCCCTTGGGGATGCGTTTTTGTCCACCTCAGCAAAAGCGCGCCTACGTGGACACGTTTTTCTGAGATGGACAAAAACTCGCCCTGGGGCGCTTTTAATCGATTTCCCAAAAACGCACTGACGTGGACGCGTTTTTGGGGAATTGGTCCTTTTCGTAAATTTTCTACAAACTGGCCCATTTTCGTAATTTTTGAAATTTTAGGGCTTTTTTTGGTAAATTGCCCCTTTTTATTCTTTAGTCTTAATTGTTTAAATTTTTACAAAATCGATGTAAATGTGTTAATGATATTATCAATGAATCAAATAATAATGTTATTTTTAGTTATAAAATAAATGTTTTACATGTGTCTACCTTTTAATAACACATCTTTATATATTGCATTTTTATGTATGCTTCTTTTTTATTTTTTTTCCATTTGATAATATAGTTAATCTCAACTTAAATAATATTTTCATTGATTTAATTGAATAGTTTAAATTATAATGAAAATGTAAATCATGTTAAATTAATTTAACCTATCTTGTATAATGGTCTTGTAACACCCCAAACTCGACCTAGAAGTTATAACTGAATGTTGAAGAATTACTTTAACTTATTTTAAAGTCTTTGTTTCGATCAAACTAAAAGCGCATTTCGGAAACATAAAATTTGGCAGAACTTTCACAAATGTCTAGAAAACTCAAATCCAAAATCACTTATCTCAGTTCCATAATTTGGTCTCATAATCATGTATTGCCAGTTTAAAGACAAACACTCGTTAAAATTTTTTGTTTAATTACAAAAAAACCTTTTAGGGGTTACTTAGTTTTGCAGCGGCAAAACTTTCAGAGTTTAAATTTTAAACACCGAAATTTTAATTGTTAACCCGCGAGGTTTTGCAGTTTTAGGTATAAATGCTCAAATAAAGAAAACAAAAACCCAAAAATGAAGTATAAACAAATTTATAGTCCAAAATAATTAAAAATATAAACTATCTTATTTAATTAACCGAGAATCAATCCGAGCTCCTGCATGCTGTCCGATCCTAAAGTCAAAGTTTACCTCAAAAGTTAAAGATAAAACAAAGGGGTGATCTATAAAGCTCAGTGTGTAACTAAAACTCAAACTGAGATCACACGAATACAACATACAAATCAAAGATTCACAAAAATTTCATATCATTCAACTATATAAAACTGAAAATGCATGAGTATGCCAATATAGTATTTTTCAAAAATCATAATAAAGAGTTTTTAAAAAACAGCCTACTCACTCTGCTACACACCAAAATATATTTCCCAAAACTCGTCCAACCAAATCACACCAACAGGATATTTGTGGACAATGCCACCAGAAATTACAGTTAAAATTGCTAGATCATACATATGGTCAAGCCACTATGTTGTAGCCAAGCTACCAGAATAGATGTGTGTGGTCGAGCCACCATATATGTAATCAAGCTGTCAAAACAGAAATGTGGATAAACCACCAAAATGTGCATATCATTAAACTACCAAAATCTTCCTCCTTTCAAAATGATCTCAAACCTCATGCAACATGTAACACCCCAAACCCGGCCTAAGCGCTATGGCCGGATCTCGCAATGTCATGTGACAGGGTGTTTGAAAACCATGCTAACACGATAAAACCATTTCCTTTGAATTACTTATCTTAATATCTCATTAGTTCCAAAATTGTGTTACTCATTTAGTCGAAATTTTCAAAACGTTATTCAATGCAGAAGCTTTTTTAACAGTTAAAACAATCGTTTTTTTCTAAAATCATTTGTTTCTTTTGAAAATCGAGGTTTCCTACTATTAGCAATTGTAATCTATAAAGTAAAGATATTTAAAACCTAAAACCAAACCAAAGTTTGAAAGTCCAATTACAACCCAAAAATTTAACCAGTAAAAGCAAAACAAAAATAAAACCAATAATCATAAATTAAAACCATGACAATCCAGAATTGTAGTCACCATCGAGTCCTCTGCCACACCGATCCATCTAGGTCTGGGGATTACCTATGCACATTAAACAAAGAGGGGTGAGTTTTCGTAAACTCAGTGTGTAATCCCGCAGAACAAAACAAGCAACAATCACAGTGCACAGTCAATAGCAATCTTGGACCTAAGCCCATTTCAGTATCAGAATTAGTTAGGGCTTAGCCTAATATAGTATCAAAATCAATATGCACAAGGGCATAAGCCCATCAGTAACAGTAGTAGATATACAATAGAAAAGTCCTACCCAACCAACCTCTACACACCATCTCCGTCCAACCCTACACTCCATGTGGGGATCTAATCAACCCACCCATCCCCACACTCCATGTAGTATCGAATGCGGCACAAAACAGTAATTTGCAGCTGAGTTGCTAGTATATTAGGCTTAAAAGCCTTTCAGTACACTTCCTCCGAATAATATCAACCCTAACCCTATACAATGCAACATACAATAATATGTCATGCTATAAGGAGTCTATCAGATACAAATATAGTTCAGTATACATGCCGGTATATAATATGCTCAATACGTAATTCACATAATCAATAACATGCAGTTAAGGGTTTTAGAAGTGTTTACCGACCCTATGGAAGGTTCACAGTCGACTTGGGTGACCCGTGAAACCTTAGCAAACATTTCAGTAAAAATGGGCTCACATGCCCATGTGGTTTGCCCTTGTAGGCCCACACGCCCATGTGGCCCACACGGCCCAAATTGGCCTTAGTCGTGTGGATCACACGGCTTAGCCCAAAATCCCACATGCCCGTGTGGATTACCCGTGTGGACACACATGCCCGTATGGCCCATACGGCCTAATTCAGTCCAGCCTGTGTATCGTACACGGCCTACTTGGATATCACACGGCTGTGTCTTTCGTGCACGGCCTGGCCTCGTCGATCACACGGCCGTGTAAGGGCACACGCCCTACCATACTGCCTACCACACTCTTGTGTGGTGTCAACAGTGGGGTTTTTGGATTTTATTGAAACCCCATTTTTTGTATTTTTGGATACACACCTGGTATCGAATCAGTGCTACGGCAACCACGAGCACTCCAGAACCTAAAAATCCATAATCCAAACCCAATTTTAGTGATACCAATGAAACTTTAACAAAACTTACAATGAGGTATTTAACCTTTTTCCAACAAAACCTTACTCTCGAGCAAGAACAAGAATTCCACACACTTAAAACGTCGATGAATAATGTTCAGCCCTTCAATTAACCCCTAAACACCAAACGAAACCCTTCTTAACACTTGACCACAAAAAAGTTAAGGTTTAACAAAAACTAAACCTACTGAATGCGTGTAGTCCGCAATGCACAAAGGATCGAAAAGTAAAGAAACGAAAGAAGGAAAGAATGAGGGGAGAACAAAGTTTCGGCAATGACTGTAGGAGAAACAAAATATAAAAAAAGTTGGAAAAAGAGGAAAATAGGGCTGAAATTGGGAAGAAAATACAAAAAATCTAAAAATATCTCAGATAACCCCCAAATCCCTAATTTCACTCCACTAATCCAAAAAAACACTCCGAAAACCATCCACTACCTCCACCATCAGCAGAATTCCAACTCCACTCAAACACTCCCAGTCAACCGAGGTAAAAAAAATTCTCTTGCTTACACCTTGATTCGAACACAAGACCTCCAACTTACCAATACCCAACTTAACCACCAGATCAGTAGGCCCATTCCGATATAAGCTTACAACCAATTAAACTTAAACCCTTAAAGAAGGTTAAGGCCTTATTTATAAAAATACCAAAATTTGCCCAAGTCATGGCTTGAACTTGGGACCTCTCATGCACACCTAGAACACTTAACCACTGAAGAAGACAAATTTTTGTCACACATTCACAAAACAAAAATTAAAATTTTAGGGCGTTACAACTCTACCCCCTAAAAGAAAATTTCGTCCTTGAAATTTACCTGATCAGAATAGGTGAGGATATTGCTGACGCGTCGCATCCTCAGGCTCCAACGTGGCCTCCTCAATGCTATGATTATGCCATAGAACCTTTACCAAAGGGGTAGATTTCTTTTGTAGAACTTTAATGTCACGGTCCAAAATCTGAGCCGGCTCTTCCTCGAAGGTCAAGTCTGGCCTAACCTTAATTTCCTCAACAGGGACAATGTGAGTAGGATCAGAGCGGTAGCACCTCAATATCAAGATGTGGAACACATTGTGAATACGGTCTAACTCTGGAGGTAGCTACAACTAATAATCGGTCGGTCCTACTCGTTTCAGAACTCCGTAAGGGCCCAATAAACCTAGTGCTCAACTTTTCCTTGCGATCGAACCTCAGAACCTTCTTCCATGGTGAGACCTTCAGAAGCATGGAGTCCCCCACAGAATAGTCAATCTCACGTCTTGTAACACCCCAAACTTGGCTTAAACATTACAGCCGAATCTGGCGTGTCACATCAGAGTATTTTACGAAAACAAGGTCAATGGGAGAAATCGCTTGAGCAAAATTCCGTTTAGTTCTATTTCTTGAGAAAAACGATTGGTAAGTTATAAAAACCAAAGTTCAGCAAACCAGTTACCATGTTTGGCTATTGACTTTTAAAATTCATGAAAGCTATTCTAATTAATGACATTTACCATTTCAAAATATGTGTTTGACCTTTTAAACCGTTATTACTTCTGAAAACATGCTTGTATCCATTTGGCAGTTTCATAATAAAAATTTAAAACCCATTTAAAAAACACGATTCCTTATTACATAATTATTAACCCAATATAAAAATAAAATAACTAAGTCTAAGATTAAATAATAACGAGTGTGTGGCCACCTCCGAGTCCCTTGCAGCTCTAAATCATCTAAGGCTGGGGATTACCTGCACAGTTAAAGGAAAGGGTGAGTTACGAGAACTCAGTGTGTAATCCCCTATCATGCAGTAATAGTCTGGGCCTGAGCCCTATTCAGTATTAGATTAGTCTGGGCTTTAGCCCTATACAATAGTAGTATAGGCCTAAGCCCAAAATAATAACTGTACAAAACAGAGATGCAACCCAACCCAATCCAGCCAACACACCACCCGTACCAACCAACACACCATGTGGGGACTAAGTCGACCCACCCAGCCAACACACTAATACCGCAGCATAGCTGCTAATAGTAATGCAGTAAAGCTGCTAGCAACAGTAAACGTGGCCTAGCCACTAAAATCAGAATACATGGCGAAGCCACTAAAATAGTAAAAACGTGGCAGAGCCACTAGTACAGTACTTCCTCCAAATCATAATCTCAACCACAATATAGAATGTCGTGTCATAAATATTTCGTGTATGCAGTATGTCATTTTCATAAAAAAATCATATAGATAGCATTCACGCATCAACTAACTACCACTAGGGGTGTAATGGTCATTTCGTCGGTTTGGGGTAAAACGGTAATTTTACCCTTTAGGGGTATTTCAATAATTTTACTCTACAAGGGTATTTCGGTAATCCTACCCTTCGAGGGTATTTTAGTAATTTTACCCTTCAAGGGCATTTCAGTAATTCTACCCTTCGAGGGTATTTCGTAATTTTACCCTTCGAGGGTATTTTAGTAATTTTACCATTTGAACGTATTTCGGTAATTCTACCCTTCGAGGGTATTTTGATAATTTTACTCATTAGGGGTATTTCAGTCTTTTTACTCATTACTACCGTCGTCTCGAACGACTCGGATAACTTATATGGCCATCGTAGTGTAATTGGGCCCAAGACCCAATACTTGACTCAAGTGGGCCCATACGCTCGTGTGGCCTGTTCATCCCAAATTTCATTACACTATACGAATTTTGTAGCCCAATCCATTATTAGTCACTTATCGTGGATTCGTCTCTGTGGGGCCCATTAGGCCCACATGGCCCATTTTGGCCCAACGAGGCCCATTACGACCTAAGCCCACGAGAACATTGGTGGTGGCCTCTACGGTCTATCGCCAACGATTGTGGCTTGATTTTTCCCTACGAGCGGTCGTACACTCGTGAGTCCTCAGATGCCGAAGTTTCGGCTTTTCGTCTTTTGTCGATTCACAGCTAAACAGGGGTGTGAATACACACCTCTATTTGTCGATTTGACAGAACAACATTGGGTGTATGATTACACACTTGTTATGGGTTGTAGTTGAAATGATTCCAAGATTAAACACAATCAACAACTGCAGTCTTCTCTAGTCCCAAAACCACGTATTCTTTTTAATGTTATACCTTCACACGCACCGTTAGCTGATTCATAAGAATTTACAATCACATAAGAATATGTATAAACTATGCCTAAAGCACGTACCACGAATCAAAAGATCCCTTGCAAGGGAAAAGTAATCGGCCTTCCTCTTAGTTAAGGAGAACGAGTCCTTAGCAACATTCGAACGAAAAAGAAGGTGTTAGATAAGCTTATCTCCACGACAAACAAGGAGAATAGCCTTTCGGCCTAAGAAATACAAAACCGAGCAAGGAAAAGAAGCCAACCAAGATTCTACTAGAGTAACCACTTACCAATAAATTAAAGTGATCAAGAAACGATTAGAGACGAAGAAGAAAAGGTGTTTAAGCCTTAACAGGTTCAGTCAACACAAGAGAACAAATGTTTTAAGGGAAAAGTATTTGGCTATCTTAAAATGAAAAGAAACAATGAGAGGAAATAAAAGAAGTTGGGTTTGGCTAGAAGAAAGGAAAAGGCAACAGATATTCGGCTATGAGTGATTCGGCAACTTTTGAAACAAGGAAAAGAGAAAAAGAAAGTTGAAAAAGCAAGACCCAAATGGTCAAAAAATGTTGCACGAGATGCCATAAAAGAAGTAAATCTCAAAATGCACAAAAAGAACACCCAAAATAGTAGAGAGGATTTTTGGTTTCTACCCTCTCACTAAGTTGCTGAAAATGCAAAAATGAGATTCCCTTTAGCCAAAATCCCCTACTCAAGCTTTCCCATTCGACCAAACTTCCCCTCACTTGAATTCCCTAAAAATCTCCACTAATTGCTCCTTGATTCACTCCACACCCCTATTCAAACTCATTCAAACTTGATGACCAAGTATCCAACCACCTCTGCAGAGTTTGAATCAAACTCTACCTCTCACGCCACAGAGTCATAAAATAAAACCTTCAACTTGCATGCCATGGGATTTGAACCCCCTCCCCCATGCATGCCCAACATGCCACTTGCCACCACAACACATGCTCTATTGTGTCCTAAAACAACACCAGTTAATATATAAACCCTGTAAGCTAACTTCTAGGTTTCCCTAAAGAGCAAAAACCAAATTTTTTCCAAAGGCCATACTTGAACCCAGGCTACCTAAATACCCCCAAACACGCCCAAATCACTTAGTCCTTGAAGTAGACAAGCTATTTTGGTCAAAACATGAAATAAATTAAAGGCCCTATATTTTGGGGTGTTACATGCCTCTTCATATCAGTATAAGACTTTTGTCTGTCAAAGCTACCTTGAGATGATCTATAATCAATCGAACCTTATCCTTAGTCTTGGAGACTAACTCGGGACCCAGAACCCATCGTTCACCCAACTCAATCCAACACAAGGGTGTGCGACACTTACGACCATACAGAGCCTCGTAAGGTGCCAACTGAATGCTAGACTAGAAGCTGTTATTGTAGGCAAACTCGGTTAGCGGTAGATAGTCCTCCAAAATTCCTCAAAATCAATCACACAGCTCCTCAACATATCCTCCAAGATATGAATCACTCTCTCCGATTGACCATCGGTCTGAGGATGTAACGTAGCACTGAAGTCCAACCTTGAACCCAAAGCCTCATGCAACTTTTTCCAAAATCGAGATGTGAACGAGGATCCCTATCAGAGATGATCAAAACTGGTACCCCATGCAGTCTTACTATCTCTGAAATATAAAGCTTCGATAATTTCTGCAGTGAATAATTAGTTTGAACATGTACGAAGTGGGCAGATTAGTTAATCGATCCACGATAACCCATACTGAATCCTTCTTAATGGGTGTTAGAGGATACCCACTTACGAAGTCCATAGTTACACGCTTCCACTTCTAAAGAGGAATATTAACTGGCTGTAGCAAACCCAAAGGTAACTAATACTCAGCCTTAGCTTGCTGGCACATCAAAATTTAGCCACAAAATCGATAACTTCTCGTTTCAGTCCTGGCCACCAGTACAACTCACGGAGGTCTTGGTACATCTTAGTCCAACTAGTATGCATAACATAAGGGTTACTATGCGCCTCCCTCAATATGGACTGCCTCAAATTAGTGTCATTCAGTACATAAATCTGTAACGGTTTGGTTTATACCCTAGTCAGAACAGTGGTTTTGAGACCACAAATCTGAGTCCGTATAATATTTTAATATTATATTCTTGTACCGTTGATATGTGACGAAGTATGTGGTAAATTTTCGTAAGTTGATTTGTTCGTCTGTGTGTTTAATTTGACAAAAGGACTAAATCGCATAAAGTTTAATATTAGCATGCTCTTTGATAAGGTATCTATTTGATGTGTCTTTGTAAGAGGGAGGCCTTATGTGGCAAATAAGCCCATGTTTTGGATAGTGGATGGCATATGGTCTATAATGACCTTGGTTTATATGTTATTTATATGTTTTATTAAAGGTTAGTTTTGTAAATAGATAATTATGTTTAAATTGATAAAATAAAAACATGATAATGGCCATTGTCATCATCTTGTTCCATCGAAATTAGAAAGAAAAGAAAGGGTTCTAGCTTTAAGCAAGATTAAGGTAAGTTTTGACTTCGGTTTTTGATAATTTATACGTTTTTGTAATCGTTGCTTCGAATGCTATCAAACCCATGTTTCAGTTTGATGAATTGATGTTGTTCATGAGAAATGCCATTGATGATATGTTGAGTTTTGTGAGGTTTTAAGGTGTTAAAAGATAGTTAGGTGTTAGATGAACATGTTTTGTTCTTGAAGTTTTGATGAATTTAGCTAAATAGGGCTAAAATGTGAAAATATTATTTTGGAGGACTAATTTGTGAATTTTATAAAATATTTGGACTTATATAGTCCCTAGGGAGGTTTGGCTATGCATATGTGTGAACAAATTATGTATATTTGATGTTTTGAGTAAAATGGACTAAATCGATAAAATGTGCAATTATGAGGGCTAAATTGTAAATTTCCCCAAAAATATGTGTGTATGGATTGAATTGAATGAAATAGTGAATAAAAGGATTAATTTTGAATATGTTTAGATCAAGAAAAGAGGAAAATGGACTTAGATCGCGGGAAAGCGAAAGTTAACGAGTAGCCGTTTTCATTCCGATAAACCGAATCTGAGGTAAGTCACTATGCAAATAAACGTACTTGTATGATACTATATTTGATTATATGACTATTGTTGATAACAAATGCTATTGAGAGGGTATGCATAGGAATTCCGAGATGAGTCCGTTATAATGATTAAGTTTGAGAAGTCTCGTTCGAACCTAGGAATAGATAGGATTAGCTATGTCATGACATATGTGTCTGTTCTGTTTTATCATATAAGAGCACGTCTGGGACGTTGGCGTTGATTTTAAGACCTGTGTAAGACCACGTTTGGGACGTTGGATCGATATAAGTTTTATGTGTAAGACCGCATCTAGGACGTTGGCATCGTTATGATCTGTACATGTAAGACCATGTTTGGGACATCCGTATCGTATTGAATTGTGTAAGACCCTGTCTGGGACAGTGGCATCGATATACAAGTGCATGTAAGACCTCGTCTAGGACATTGGCATTGTACCACTATTCTGAGTTTTTTGAGTATCCTACTAGGTTCCTAAGGGTTCAACAGGCAAGTCTGTAATACGAATGGTATATCCGAGCTATGATCAATTAAGTGAATGAATATCCGATTCAGGTACATTGAATGTGCATTAAGTATGCATGAATGATAGGTATGTATATGACTTTGATTTGAAGAAAAATATGTTTGAATAGGATAATGTGAATGAGATGCAAGGAAGATTATGAATGAGCTATGTGTTTCAAATGAGTTTTGAATGGATAAATGTGACAAATGTAGTCATAAGTATGAATCAAGCATATACATGATATGAAACACCCCACACCCGGCCCACGAGAATTGGACCGGATCTGGTATGTTCTTAAAGTAACCCGATTCAAATTCATTTGAATACTTTGAAAACTGTGTGTTTTAGAAGTCAGTTTGTTGTGGGTTGGGCTCGAATTGAAAACAAATTTATTTTATATCAAAAACCCATTTGTTTTAGGTGACAAAATATTTTAACTTATTTTAAATTAAATGGGCTTATTCTTTATAATGCCCTAAATTCATAACATAGTAATTAAAGCAGAAATAAAAACTGTCACGATGGCCTTATTACATAAAATGAAACCCAAAAATAAAATTGTACAGACTTAAAATAAATAAAGATTCAAATTAAATTAAACTTCAAAGTGAACATGGCTACCACAAGCTCTGTAGTCCGGTCCATTCTTGCTCATCACACAAACATGTTCCCTAGCGGGGTGAGTCGATAGACTCAATGTGTAACCAACACCAAAACATAATAGAAATAGGCACACCATACATATCATATTCATATAAAAAAATTCAAGATAATGATGCAAACCCAAACCCAAACCTATATGCCATCCGCTACACTCCACCCGCACCAACTTTGCACACCGTGGGGACTACTAAGTCAACCTCCATCCGCTACACACCATCGAAGGTAGTCATTGCAATGACGTGGTCATCGCCCACTTATAATATTGTGGCATAGCCACCACTTTCGATAATGTAACCGGTTACCACATTCACTTAATGTGACCAAGTCACCACATTCACTTAGTGAGACCAAGTCGTCACTTATTCTTAGTGAGATCGAAGTCATCACGTTTCACTTAGTGAGACTGAAGTCATCACGTTTCACTTAGTGAGACCGAAGTCATCACATTCACTTCCCCTTTCTCAATTAACCCGAATGCCCCAAATTATACATATCATGCATATCATAATTTATATCACTTTCACATCACTTTTCACATGTTAAATATAACATATTTCAAAATCCTAGTAGGAGTAGGAAAACGTACCTGAGTACTTTGTACCATAATATGGTACTTTAGCCACATTCTTTCACTTTCACATTAATCATATATATCATGTTTAAGCCATAAATCTATTAAGATTAGTGTGGGGTACACACCTGATTTGTTTAGCGATTCCTTGAGATTTCGAAAAGCTAGATCTAATGTTTAGATCCTTAGTCCCTACATTTGATTTACCATTTATTACTTAGCATAAATTCTATTTGGCTATAATATCCAAATCCTAGTAGGATTTGTAAAAAGACTTACCTTTGATGCCGATTTGATGTTTATTCAAATCCCGAAAACTTGGTTTTCCTTCACCTAATATTCGGCCAACCCTAAATCTCAACATAGATTAGTTTTCGAATTTTTAATAATTAAAGATCTAATCTATGTAATCACACAAGCCTTGGCCGAATACCTTTAGGGGCTTACCTTATGGATTTTAAATCCTAAAAAATTCACCTTCCTCTTCCTTGAAATCGGCCAAATCCTATATCTACGAATCGGTTAGTTTTGATTAATTTGATCTAAATAACTAAGATTTGGCCTTGGCGAATGTATAAACTCACTTACCTTGGAGTTCTCAAATCTTGAAATTGATCTTTATTTTAGATTCCTGCTGAAATCACATGTTAGATTTGATCTACCATTCAATTATGGAAGAGACCTTTTTGGCCGAATGTACATAGATGTACTTACCTCGTTTTCAAATCCCGGATGATCCCTTATACTATTCGGCTATGGCACTATTATGGATCACAAAGTTTCGGCTTTTGTGAAGGGATAGTAGAAGAAAGAAAAGAAAAGAAAGGAAAAGAGATGGAGAGAGTTTTGACAGAGAGAATTCGACTAAAGGAAGAAGAAAAGATTGGTGCTTATTTGGCTAGGGAATTTTGGCAAGAGGTTCTCTTGAAGAGAAAAGAATGAAGAATGGCTCTTAATTTTCCCTCTTTAGCCGAAACTATTAGCCTTAGAGTCCCTCAATCGGCCAACTCTTCCTATGTGATAAATTTTAATTTTATCAAATATTAAATTCCATCAAATCTCCTAATTAGCCGAAAATTCCAAAGGAATAAAACTCTTCCTTCTAGATCCCTTGTGCCGTCCAACTGTCTACTCATGGAGGCAAAATAAAAACTTCTTTTATTTGTTTTCTAGGTGACTCGAACTCAGGCCCAACACCCCTTGCATGTGGGCCATTTCCTGAGGCCTTAGGTGGCATCTTCATGCCACTTTTCCAAGTCCGTTTTTGGGTCAAATTTCACATATTTTTTTTATTTTAGGGTCACCTGGCCCTAAGTTCCCTTTTTAACTTTTTAATTCGACATTTGGGGTCATTTTTAAGTTTCCAAAAATTTTCAGCGGATCGTAACTTGACATTTCCTAGGTTTCCAAAATGTTTAGTTTCCTCTTTTAGCATAGTTTCCAAAATGTTTACTTTCCTCTTTTGGCTTAGTTTCCAAAATGTTTACTTTCCTCTTTGGCTTAGTTTCCAAAATGTTTACTTTCCTCTTTGGCTTAGTTTCCAAAATGTTCACTTTCCTAATTTACTTAGGTTTCCAAAATGTTCACTTTCTTAATTTGCTTAGGTTTCCAAAAATGGTCATTTTCCTACTTTCAATGTAACCTTTCCATACATTCTCAGGTTTCCAAAATCATTCCAAATTTATTCCAAAACACATAAAACATGTCTTTTCGTACAATTAGGCCAAAATGCATAGGCCCTTTTTAAGATGTTACATGATAAATAGTTAAGTGAATGAGATGTGCAAATGTATCAAATTGCATATATGTTTTTTTATGTCAAGTTTATTTGTATATGACTTACTAAGCTTTTGAAAAGCTTACTCTGTGTGTGTGTTTTCTCTGTTTTATAGGTCGTCGAAGCTACTGAGGGCTCGAGATCATCAAGGATCGTCATCACACTACTAAACTGGTTTTTGGTACCCTTTTAAAAAATGTAAATAGCTAAATATGGCATGTATAGGCTAGTATGCTGGTATAAGTTGTTATGTGATCTTAGCCATGTGATTTGCCTATTTATGAGTTAAGACTTTGCTTAAATGAAGATGATATATGATACATATCTTGGTATGGTGAAAGTATGTGAAATGGCCAAGTTTTGAGTGAGCAAATGAATGATCTTATTAGTATGTTTTGATGGCAATATGTGCATGAGATGTTTGGTTGATTGGCTTGTAGGTTTCACCCTAAGTGGGTGGCATGTTGGCCTTGCAAAAATGGCCTATAATGTCACATGGTTGGGGTATATGGGCGTGCCTCAGACCGTGGGTAACTTGGAAGAATGTGGCTTAAATTGCACATGGCCTTGGCACAAGCGTGCCTACAGGTCGTGCGAGAAATGGCAGTATATGACCTTATAGGACACAGCCTTATTACATGGGCGTGCTTGTTAGCCGTGTTGATTTTGGCAGTATGTAACCACGGGGAGGTTGCACGAGTGTGTCATGTAGCCGTAGGAGAGGCACGGCCTACCTCCACGAGTGTGTCTCCCCTATATTCTAGAAAAGTTTCAATTTTTTATTAAACTTTATATGTGTTTCGGTTTAGTCCCGACTCGACTTATAAGCATGCTTAGAGTCTTGATGACTCATTTAAGGGACACTATGATTGTATTCAAATGTGTTTGATGGTGATTTATTTTGTGTCGTGAATGTGATGTGAAATGATCCTATTGTTCGGTAATGCCTCTTAACCCTATTCTGGTAACGGTTTTCGGGTTAGGGGTGTTACAAAATCCATCCACGGAAACATAACACACCCTTAGAGTTTAACCTAAAATTTGTAGTGCTACTAGTCTCAATTTGTCAGAACCGAAGGCCCAAAGACTCATCCTGCAACTGTTTACCCTTAATCTGATCTATCCAAGTCAGTTTAACCTGAAGCTGAGCCAACAGACTACCATCATCAAATAAACTGAGGCAAGCAAACATTGCCCTTAAATCAGTCATAGCTCTACGACTTAGTGCATCGGCCACCACATTGGCCTTGCCAGGGTGATACTCAATGGTGTAGTCATAGTCCTTGAGTAGCTCAATCCATCTACGCTGCCTAAGATTCAGCTCCTTCTGAGTAAAGGGATACTTGAGGCTCTTGTGGTCAATGTAGATGATACACTTCTCACCATACAAATAATGCCTCAAGATTTTCAATGTGAAAACTACGGTGGCCAACTCCAAGTCATGCGTTGGATAATTCACCTCATGAGTCTTAAGCTTGACGAGACACATATACAACCACCTTACCATCCTACATCAACACACATCCCAAACCGACATGTGATGCATCACTAAAAACGGTGAACTCCTTTCTAGACTCTAGCTGTACCAGAATAAGGGCCTCAGTTAGTACAGTCTTGAGCTTCTCAAAGCTCTCTTGCTACGCATCAGTCCAATTAAATGACACACCCTTACGTAGTATCTTAGTCAAGGGTGTTGTAATCAATGAGAAGCCCTCTACAAATCGTTGATAATAACCTGCAGTCCTGAAAACTATGGATCTCAGACACATTTCTAGGCTACTTCCATTCCAACGCAGCCTCAATCTTTTGAGGATCCTCTTAGCAGAAACCACATGACCCAGAAATGTCACCTCACATAGCGAAAACTCATACTTACTAAACTTAGCATAGAGCTGCTTCTCCTTTAAAGTCTGCAGAACAACCCTAAGGTGCTCATTATGCTCATCCTCAGTCCTCGAGTAAACTAGTATATCATCAATGAACACCACCACAAATCGATCCAGATAAGGCTGAAATACTCATTTCATCAAATCCATGAAAGCTACCGGTGCATTAGTCAGTCCAAATGGCATTACTAGGAACTTGTAGTGATGATAACGGGTCCTAAATGCCGTCTTATGTACATCAACCTCCTTGACCCTCAACTGATGATACCCAGATCAAGGTCAATCTTAGAGAACAACGAAGCTCCTCGAAACTGGTCAAGCAGATCATCTATCCTCGGTAGGGGTTACTTATTCTTAATAGTCAACTTGTTCAGTTACCGGTAGTTGATACACATCTGCATGGATCCCTCTTCCTTCTTCACAAATAGTACTGGTGCTCCACACACTAGGTGAATGAACCCACAATCCAATAACTCCTGAATTTGAGCCTTTAGCTCCACAAGTTCCTTTGGTGCCATCCAATAGGAGCGATGGACACCGGAGTTGTACCAGGTAGGAGATCAATACCAAACTCCACTTACACGATCTAGAGGTAAACCAGGTAGCTCCTCAGGAAGGATGTCTGGAAAATCCTTTACATTCTGATGTCCTTAATAGAGGAATCCCTAGAATCTGAAACACTTACGTAAGCCAAGATCGCCTCACATCCCTTATGTACCAACTTTTCTGCCACCAGTGTAGAAATCACATTAGTTAAATAATTCTGGCGCTCTCTAATTATGACTACCTCATCATCCTCTTCAGTCCTCAATATGACCCTATTAGTCACACATTCCAAGCTAACACGATGCTTGACCAACCAGTCCATCCCCAAGATTAAATCGAACTCCTCAAAGGGAAGGTCCATCAGATCATCCAGAAAGATTTCTCCTTAAACCTCTAAAGGAACGTCTCTAAACAACTTGTTAACCTTTATGGATTGCCCCAACAGACTCAGTACAGTAACCTCACTCGTAATGCTCTCAACCAAGATCCCCAAATTTCCAGACACAGAACATGCTATATAGGAATGAGTGGATCCTATATCTATCAATGCAGTGTATAGGTAAATCAAAAATAAGAAACGTACTCGTGATGATGTCCAGAGCATCTCCATCCTCTTGGCGACGAGTAGCATAAACTAGAGCCGACTGCCTTGCCTCATTTTGCCTAGCACCTCTGCCCAGTGCTCTCTGCCCACGGCCCATACCATTACAACCTCTGGCCTAACCACAACCCCTCGGTGGCTGCTGAACTACCCTCGGTGACTGAACAGTGCCAACACTTAGAGCTTGCCTCTAATCAGCCCTAAGTGGATACTTTCTAATGCAATGTTCCAACGACCCATATCTCAAGCATGCCGCACTCCTCTTCCAACACTCACCCTAATGGCGCCTACCATATTGAGTACATGGCTGCAATCCAGTAGCAGCAACAGAGGGCCCAGCTCTAATCGACCCATCAGATCTGGCATTTTTCTTAGGCATCTGTACCACACCTGAGGGCTTTGAATCCCTCTTATTCCTATCTATCCCGATTTTGGCGCTAAGCACGCTTAACCTCATTGACGATTTTCGTCTTCTCAACTAGGGAAAAAAATCTCACTCCCTCTGCGGAGCTATTAAAACTCGCAAGTTATCTCTGAGGCCATCCTCAAAGCGACGCATCACTCGTACTCAGGTGCCACCATACCTCGTGCATAGCGGCTCAGTCTCAGAAACTCGACCTCATACTCGCCACTGATCGATCTCCCTAGATAAATTCAGAAGCTCCCTCCTACGGACATCCACGTAACTGGCTCCTACATATTTACCCTGGAAGGTGGTCTTAAAGAACTCTCAAGTCAATCGTTCGGGCTGAGTGCCCTCCTTAACAGTAAGCCACCACTGATATGCCTCATCACGTAGCAGCGAGACTGCACCCTTTAATTTCTACTGTGATGGTGCAATCTAGATCGTATATGATCCTCTCCGTGGCCTCAATCCAGTACTCGGCCACATTAGGGGCAACTCCAGTGACACCCCTGAATAACTCAGCCCCATTGGACCGGAGTCGTACCGTAACCGACTCTTGGCCCCTAGATCTAGTACTGGGCCCAACAACCCTCTCCAAAATCCTAAGCATTGCCTGGGACAGTGCGTTGTCCCCAACCATGTAGTGTTGAGACCCAGTCTCAGTCGCAGGTGAAACTAGCGTCTCATTAGTATCCAAGTTAGGCAGGTTGTCAGAAGATGATGACCCAGCTCGAGCCCCTCTATGGCCTCTACCACAGCCTCTAGTACCCCGTCCGCGGATACCTCGTGTGCTCATATCTAATCAAATTATCAGTATTCAAAAATTTTATGAATCAGTTATAGTTCAATATTTATTAACAGATGTTTTATGTAGAACATTATCGGTAATTCAGAGTTTGCTTTCGTATATCGCAGTTTCACTACAGTTTTCAGTATACACTAACTAAAGTGTTTTCAGTACAGTATACTACCTATAGTAGTTTTAGAATATACTATCAATAACAATTTCAGTTTTAAACAATTCACAGTTTAGAATACTTACAGGATCGGCGCCGGAGACTCGGTGTACCACATACTCAATAAAACATTTCAAATAATTTTGTAATCAATTTTTCAAAACCAAATTTTAAAACCCATAATCCACAGCTGAGTTTTGTAACCTGGCTCTGATACCACTAAATGTAACACCCTAAACTCGGCCTAGACATTATGGCCAAATCTCGCGATGTCACGTGATAGGGTGTTTGAAAATCGTGCCGTCACGATTAAACCATTTCCTTTGAATTACTTATCTTAATATCTCATTAGTTCTAAAATCATGTTACTCATTTAGTAAAAATTTCAAAATTTTATTCGATGTGGAAGCTTTTTTAATAGTTAAAACAATCTTGTTTTTTTCAAAAATCATTTGTTTCTTTTGAAAACTGAGGTTTCCTACTATTAGCAGTTGTAATCTATAAAGTAAATATATTTAAAACCCAAAACCAAACCAAAGTCCGAAATTCCAATTACAACATAAAAATTTAACCAGTAAAAGCAGAACAAAAAATAAAACCAATAATCATAAATTAAAACCATGACAGTCCAGAATCGTGGTCACCATCGAGTCCTCCGCTGCACCGATCTATCTAGGTCTGGGGATTACCTGTTCACATTAAACAAAGAGGGGTGAGTTTTCATAAACTCAGTGTCTAATCCCGCAGAACAAAACGAGCAACAATCACAGTGCATAGTCAAAGCAGTCTTAGACCTAAGCCCATTTCAGTGTCAGAATCAGTTAGGCCTTAGCCTAATATAGTATCAGAATCAATATACACAAGGGCCTAAGCCCATCAGTAACAGTAGCAGATATACAGTAGTAAAGTCCTACCCAACAAACCTTTACACACCATCTCCGTCCAACCTTACACTCCATGTGGGGATTTAATCAACCCACTCATCCCCATACTCCATATATTACCAAATGCGGCACAAAACAGTAATTTATAGTTGAGCTGCCAGTATATTAGGCTTAAAAGCCTTTCAGTCCACCTCCTTCGAATAATATCAACCCCAACCCTATGTAATGCAACATAAATAATATGTCATGCTATAACGAGTCATCAGATACACATACAGTTCAGTATACATGCCGATATATAACATGCTCAGTACGTAATTCACATAATCAATAACATACAGTTAAAGGTCTAAGAAGTGCTTATCGATCCTATGGAAGGTTCACAGTCGACTTGGGCGACCCATGCAACCTTAGCAAACATTTCAGTAAAAATGGGCTCCCACGCCCATGTGGTTTACCCGTGGCCTACACACATCCCAAATTGGCCTTAGCCGTATGGATCACACGGCATGGCCCAAAATCCCACACGCCCGTGTAGCCCAGATGGCTCAATTCAGTCCAGCCCGTGTGTCGCACATGGCCTGCCTAGCCATCACACGGCCGTGTCCTTCACGCACGACCTAGCCTCATTGATCACGAGGCCGTGTAGAGGCACACAGCCTACCACATGTCCTACCACACGCTCATGTGTCGCATCGAATTGTTGCTAAAGCAACCACGAGTACTTCAGAACCTAAAAATCCATAATCTAAACCCAATTTCAGTGATACCAATGAAACTTTAACAAAACTTACAATGAGGTATTCAACCTTTTTCCAACAAAACCTTACCCTCGAGCAAGAACAAGAATTCCACACACTTAAAATGTCGATGAACAATGTTCAGCCCTTCAATTAACCCCTAAACACGAAATGAAACCCTTCTTAACACTTGACCACTGATAAACCGTAAAAGTAGCATAATTTTGGATGATTTATCCCTTAATTTATGTAGAAAGGTGCTCTTATTCCTTTCTTTTCATGTTTTGTACTCAGGAAAGCACCTAGGGACGAAAAGAACGAGGAAGGGCTTAAAACGGGCCAATTTGGGCCAAAGTGGAAATTGACAAGGACTGGACCTCAAGCCACACGGCCGTGCCTCGACAATTAACTAGAACATGGCCTAACCACGATTCACACGGCCGTGCCTCCATCAATAAACCCGAACATAGCCTAAAGTCGACTCACGCAGGCGTGTTCCATGGCCGTGCCCCTGTCGTGGAAAAGAGGAATTTCACTCGGAAAAAGAATACTTAGGGAGAAAGAAACGCATTCCAAGAGCCTATATAAAGACCCTAAGTGTAACCTAAAAGTGGTTAGTTAGGTAGTTAGGTAGTTAGCTAGGCCAAGGAGCCGAGCCAGAAGGCCAGATTTGTGGGAATCACTCGAAGATAGCTAGTTGATCCATCTCAAGAAGCTACTCAAGACGGCGGATCTCTCCTTCAATTCCCTTAGGGGGTTTTAGGGATTTCTTATTTTTTGTTTTATCTTTTCTCTTGAGATGTTTTATTTTATCATTATGAACTAAACCCTTGAGATACAGAAGGGATGAAACCTAAATGAATCTTGTTATTGTTTTCTCGAAATGTATGATAAATACTTAGTTTATTCTGAATTATGTGTGCTTAATTCTTGTGTTGATATTTCTGGGATATTAATTCAAGTGTGATGTGCTTAGGTGGTGGAGAAAAAGTCCCTGCTTAAGAGTAGATCTATCATAATCAAGTGGAATTGATCGCGCGCCTAGAGATAGGGTGACTAGATTTTGCCAGATTAGGGTGAAACCTAATATGGGAGTTCATAGATTGAGTTAATGCAATTCTAGGGGTTTTAATTAGAAAGAGATTTCGGTTAATCAACCTAGGGTTAGACATTATTCACCTCGAAAGAGGTTTAATATAAATTAAGGAGTCCTACGGATCAAGCTAAGTGAATAAATTATCTGGTTCAGTGTTAGATAACAAGTGAAGTTTAGGTGGATTCTTCCTAAGGGTATCGTTGTAATCAACTAAGTTTTTCTCAAAGTTATTTCTTCAATTTGTTCTTTTTGTCTTTGCGTCTTAGTTTAGTAGTTAGTAATTTTTTTTATTTAATCAACCAATCACTTCATATTTAGGCTAAATAATAGAAAGAAAGTGAGTATTAGTACTTTTAGTTCCGTTGGGTTCGACAACCTGGTCTTGCCTAAACTATACTACTATTCGATAGGTGCACTTGCCTTAAGTCATTGTCAGAGTTAGTTTCCAGGTTAGATTATTCTCTTTATAAATTTTAAAACTCGACAATTAGACGATCAAGTTTTTGGTGCCGTTGCTGGTGAACTAAAATATTAAGAAAGCTCTATTTTTATTACTTTAGCCATTATTTTTATTATTTTTTATTTTCACAATTTATTTGATTTTTTCTGATTTTATTTCTTTCTTTTCCTAGTAGGTACCTCTAGTTTATCACTAGAAGGAACCCAACAGGACCTCTAGTATACGACAGTGATATTGAAGCTACCGCGCGCAGGAATTGTAGAGAAATCAGGCGAGCCTTAAATTACCGAGAAGAATAGCAACAAGGCGAATCCAATCCTACTGAAGGGATGGATGAGAATAATCCACCACGAGATGTGGCAGATGCTCCACGTACTATGTATGATTATGCTAAACCTAATTTAACAGGAGCAGAATCTAGTATTGTTAGGCCTGCTATAGCTGCTAATAATTTTGAATTAAAGCCTAACACTATACAAATGATTCAACAATTTGTTTAATTTGATGGTTTGCAGGACAAATTCCCGAATACTCATATAGCAAATTTTTTAGAGTTCTGTGATACCTTCAAAATAAATGGTGTTTCTGATGATGACATACGTCTTCAGTTATTTCCCTTTTCATTAAGGATTAAAGCCAAACACTGGTTAAACTCGTTAGCACGAGGGTCAATCACTACATGGGATCAAATGACCAAAAAATTTTTATTAAAATATTTCCCACCGACCAAAATGGCCAAATTACAGAATGATATCTTTTCTTTTGTGCAGATGGATTTAGAAAGATTATATGACGCATGGGAGAGATACAAGGATCTCTTGAGAAGGTATCCACACCATGGTTTACCCTTGTGGCTCCAGGTCCAAACTTTCTATAACTGTGTGAATCCCTCAACGAGGCAACTAGTTGATTCAGCCGTTGGTGGAACTCTGAATAACAAAACTCCTGAAGCAGCCTACGAGTTTATTGAAGAGATGTCACTGAATAACTATCAGTGCCAGGTTACAAGGACAAAACCAACAAAATCAGCCGGAGTTTTCAACCTCAATGTAGTAACCATGCTATCAAATCAGGTAGATATGATGAATAAAAAGCTTGATAGTTTGTGTTCTTTGCAGGTACATCCAGTAATGCAGTGCGACATAAGTGGAAGTGTGGCAAATCTTGAGTACCCACCCTACCAACCGAGCACAGAAAGCGAACAGATGAACTATATAGGTAACAATTTTTGATCTAATAATAACCCTTATAGTAATACCTATAATCCAGGTTGGAGGAACCACCCAAATTGTTCATGGGGAGGTCAAGGAAATCAAGGAAATCAAAGACAACAACCTTCTCAAAATTTTCAAAATCAGTCCTATCCACAAGAAAAGAAGCCTAACCTTGAAGAGATGTTGACAAAATTCATGGCTGCCACAGAAACTCGTTTCCAAAAAACTGAGACAATGCTCGATAATCAACAAGCATCTATCAATAGGATCGAGAGCCAAGTTGGAGAACTACTAATTCAGTTGGTCAACTTAATAAGATAGTTTCTGAAATTCGATCAGAGATTTTCGAATGTTCACAAGGGTGTCTACCAAGCAACACTGAGAAAAACCCAAGGGAGCAAATCCAATCCATCTCAGCTCATGATAGTACAGGGTTAGATGAACCCGGCATAATACAAGAAAACAAGGTAGAAGAGGTAAGGTAGAGATAACACAAGAAAAACCAAAAACGGTAATCAAAGAGTACCAACCTCGCATACCTTATCCCGAAGCAATGAAGAGTGACGATATAGAGGAGCAGTTTGGTAAGTTTCTTAAACTTTTAATGAAATTACATATTAACTTACCGCTTCTTGAAACTATTTTTTAGATGCCAAAAATTTTAAAATAACTCTTGACGAACAAGCGTAAGTTAGACGAGGAGCCTCATGTGGAATTAAACACTGTATGCTTAGCAATGTTACAGAATAGACTACTACGAAAGCTAAAAGATTTAGGGAGTTTTACAATTCCATGTTTGATTGGTAGACTAACTGTTGATAATGCATTAGCTGATTTAGGGGCAAGTATAAATGTCATTCCTTATAAAATGTTTAAACAACTAGGTCTAGGGAACCCAAACAAACTAGGATGAGCATACAATTAGCTGATAAAACTGTTAGAATTCCTAGGGGTATTATCGAAGATGTTCTCGTAAAAATTGATAAATTTGTTTTCCCAGTAGATTTTGTTGTCTTAGACGTGGATGAGGATAATTCGATTCCTTTAATTTTAGGAAGGCCCTTTTTAGCAACTGCCAGGACTAAGATTGATGTTGGTACAGGAAAACTCATTCTACGTGTAGGTGACGAATCAATCAGTCTACAAGCTCTTGACTCGGCCAGGACAACAAGTGATGAAGGTGAGAAAGTAAATTCCGTTGATGACCAATTTGTTCACCTTTCACCACAGGATCCACCACAAAGCCACAGACCTGAGTCGGATCATAGACCTCGTGCAAATAAATAAGAACTATATAAGGAAAAAACCTTAAAATGACAAATTAGAAAAGTTGACGACACACTTTAAAGAAGAATCGGAACCACACGAAGTAAAACCAAAGGAGCCTCCAGAATAGCTCGTAGAAACGTCAAAACACTTCAAAATAGGAGATAAGGTACTGTTAAAGAAGGAAGATACACGCATCACCACGTCAGACCTAAATATAAATGATGAAATCCCTCTCGAGGTACGCAATATCTTCCTATACGGAACGGTCGAGGTAAGCAATCCCACATTCGGCACTTTTAAGGTAAACGCTTCTCGACTTAAACTTTATCATGAAAATAAAACCGACAGCATGAGGGAAGATGTTCAAACCTTCAAACCACCATGATTATACAAATAAAAGGAAAGTCCAGCTTAAGACTTTAAACGAGTGCTTCTCATGAGGCAACCCGAGTTCTAAAGGCTGCTTGGTAATCACGCACCACGGCCTTAGAAATCACACCACCTCGCGAACCATCCAACAATAAGGACTTTTCAGTCCATTAATATTTTCTTTTCTTGTCCTTAAATACATAATTAGTTTATTTTGAATTTCTTATTAGTTCATGGCTAATACGTCACGAGTTTCCCAATTTCTTCATCTAGCACAGTGACTGTTGGCATCCACCACAGCACCACCGCCTTCTCCTCCAAATCGGGCCGTGAATAGTGATCCCAAAAAAATTCAGGAAGTGTCACTTTTCTCCTTCTCTTTTGATTTCAGTATTACATGATTATTTATCTATATTTGTACATTGAGGGCAATATACATCTTAAGTGTGGGGGGTTAAAGTGCCTAACTTTTTGCATTATTCTAAAATCCCTGAATTATATCTAGTTCTTAAGTAATTTTCTCATATTACTAATTAGGATGAAATTTCTAATGATTTATGATTTTTATTGATATGTTTAAGATTAAATCATAGTTAATTGTGCATTGATGATTTGTGCTTTAAGATATTATAGAATCAAGCATGATAAGTTTATTTTTCCAGAATAAAAAATTTTCTAGGTTGTTGAACTGAATTTGAATATTACCTTGAAGTTTGTAATTTATAAGGATTGATATCAAACACCCATAATTTTTGTGAGACTCTAAGCCTTATAGAGCATATATTCTTTTTTATGCTCACTTTATTGATTATGAGTGTGTCAACACTAAATTGTTATTTTAGAACTTGCCTCGATTATACATGTCAAGACCACATTTTTGATTTGATATACTGAGATGATAAAGGCAACTAGGTTTTAACCCACTCACTCCACTAAAAAGCCTACCTTCACAAATTAACCCTTAGTGAACCCTTTGATCCTAACAACCCTTTTTATTAATTCACCCACTAATATTAAAACAAAACCCCGCTCGTATTTGTTATCACCATTCCTTTGACTACCTTTCTATCGAGAATTGATTTGATTAGTTGCCTAATTACTTTATTTCAGTTGATAAAGTTCTTTCTTATATTATGTATTTACTTAGTTTGTTCTTAAAAATAATAATAATAAATCAAAGTATATTCATTATTAGTTCTGTAATTAAGTGAGCTTATATGTTTAATTTCAATATCTTGAAGAAGAAGCTCATATTATTAGTATTTTCATGTGATGTAATTATTCAAATTATTAGTTCATTTTTCTAAAGTTAGGTAACTTGTCAATTCAATCTCAATTTAACCTTCCAATTCAACCTTTATCCATACCTTTAACCTAAGCCCCGTTACAACTTGTTAA
This sequence comes from Gossypium rotundifolium, assembly GCA_025506655.1. NCBI lineage: Eukaryota > Viridiplantae > Streptophyta > Magnoliopsida > Malvales > Malvaceae > Gossypium > Gossypium rotundifolium. The sequence goes on along the minus strand of CP106731.1, from coordinate 66,543,991 downwards.
AGACCTTTTGATTTGTGTATCATTTCATATTACAATGGTGGAGAATTGATTTTTAGGCAAGCCTATGGGATTAACTTTTCAGGTTTGACTTATGAGTGCTTATTCTTGAACCTTAAACACTTCGAGTGCTTTGAGTGAATCTTTAGTGAGGATGTTAATCCTTGTCGGTTTCGAATTAAAGGGAATTATTTACATAAGGGAGACACATATGTTTTCATGCTACAAATATATGACTTAGAATTGTTTGAATCTTTAGGAGTTTTTGAGTTAAATTATCCATATATAAATTATCGATGAATTATGATATGACATTACTGATATGAGTTATGAATTATGGAAAATTCGTTTTAATTGTAAGTTGAGAATTTTGCTTGAGGACAAGCAAAAGCTTAAGTGTGGGGGTATTTGATAAACCATAAAAGTAACATATTTTAGGCCCACATTTAGCATACTTTTGGATGATTTATTCCTTGATTTATGTAAAAAGGTGCTCTTAATCCTTTCTTTTCATGTTTTATACTCAGGAAAGCACCGAGGGACAAAAAGAACGAGGAACAGGCTTAAAATGGGCCAATTTGGGCCAAAGTAAAAATCGACATGGCCTGGACTTCAAGCCACATGGTCCTGCCTTGACAATTAACTAGAACACGGCCGTGCCTCTATCAATAGACCCGAACATGGTCTAAAGTCAATTTACATGGGCGTGTGCCATGGTCGTGCCCCTGTTGTGGAAAAGAGAAATTTCACTCGGAAAAGGATATTTAGGGAGAAAGAAACGCATTCCAAGAGCCTATATAAAAACCTTAAGTGTAACCTGAAAGAGGGCAGTCAGTTAGGCAGTCAGCTAGGCCAATGAGCCGAGCTAGAAGGCCAGATTTGTGGGAATCACTCGAAGATAGCCAGTTGATCCATCTCAAGAAGTCAAATTCTACTCAAGACGGCGGATCTCTCCTTCAATTCCCTCAGTGGGTTTTAGGGATTTCTTATGTTTTGTTTTATCTTTTCTCTTGAGATGTTTTATTTTATCATTATGAACTAAACCCTTCATATACCTAAAGGGGATGAAACCTAAATGAATCTTGTTATTGTTTTCTGAGTTGTATGATAAATACTTAGTTTGTTCTTAATTATGTGTGCTTAATTCTTGTGTTGATATTTTCGGGATATTAATTCAAGTGTGATGTGCTTAGGTGGTCGAGCAAAAGTCCTTGCTTAAGAGTAGATCTATCATAATTAAGTGGAGTTGATCGCATGCCTAGAGATAGGGTGACGAGATTTTGCCAGATTAGGGTGAAACCTAATATGGGAGTCCATAGATCGAGTTAATGCAATTCTAAGGGTTTTAATTAGAAAGATATTTCTTTTAATCAACCTAGGGTTAGATGTTATTCGCCTCGAGAGAGGGTTTAATATAAATTAGGGAGTCTTATGGATCAAGCTAAGTGAATAAATCGTCTGGTTCAGTGTTAGATAACAAGTGAAGTTTAAGTGGATTCTTCCTAAGGGTATCGTCGTAATCAACTGAGTTTTTCTAAAAGTTATTTCTTCAATTTGTTCTTTTTGTCTTTGCATCTTAGTTTAGTAATTAGTTAGTTTTTTTATTTACTCAACCAATCACTTCATATTTAGACTAAGTAATAGAAAGTGAGTATTAGCACTTTTAGTTCCTTTGGGTTCGACAATTCGGTCTTGCCTAAACTATTCTACTATTTGATAGGTGCACTTACCTTAAGTCATTGTCAGAGTTAGTATCCAGGTTCGATCATTCTCTTTATAAATTTTAAAACACGATAATTAGACGATCAACCACAACAAAGTTAAGGTTTAACAAAAACTAAACTTACCAAATGCATGTAGTCCACGATGCATAAAGGAGTCGAAATGTAAAGAAACAAAAGAAGGAAAGCATGAGAGGAGAACACAGTTTTGGCAAAGAGTGTAGGAGAAACAAAATATTATAAAAAAATTGGGAAAAGAGGACAATATGGCCGAAATTGGGAAGAGAATACAAAAAATCTGAAAATGTCTTAGATAATCCCCAAATCCCTAATTTCACTCCACTAATCCCACAAAACATTCCCAAAACTGTCCACTACCTCTACCATTAGTAGAATTCCGACTCCATTCAAACACTTCCAGTCAATCAAGGTAAAAATAAATTCTCTTGCTTACACCTTGATTCGAACACAAGATCTCCAACTTACCAACACCTAACTTAACCACTAGACCAGTAGGCCCATTCTGATATAAGCCTACAACTAATTAAACTTAAACCCTTTAAGCAAGGTAAAGGCCTTATTTATAGGAATACCAAAATTTGCCCAAGTCATGGCTTGAATTTGGGACCTCTCACACACACCCAGAACACTTAACCACTGAAGCATACAAATTTTTGTCACACACTCACAAAACAAAAATTAAAATTTTGGGGTGTTACACGTGTCATGGCATGCATATACAGAACCAGAATGTTAAGCATGTAGGACAAGCTGGCATACAATATCAGAAAACAAAAGGCATGGAAGTTCATGCTTTGTAAAATAATTTTATTAGGCCTTAAAAAAGGTATCAATTTTGCCATGAAGTCATATGCATGGTGTAACACCCCAAACCCGGTCTATGCATTAAGACCAAATTTGACATGTCATAAGAAATGAACATACATCTAGTCATTTAAAGATTTAAAGAAATCGATTTTCAAAAATGTTTTGACGTGGAGTTTTTTTTTTTTTTTTAAAGTTGAAAAGTAAGGTTGATTGCTAAATCTAATAATTTGAGACGTAAGGATTTATAAAATGAAGTTTATAAAATTTAAATTAATATTTTAAGAAGATTTACAAGAGTTTGAAAATAATTTTGGAAAAATTATTATAACATTGTTTAACAAAAATTTTCCTAATAAAAATATTTAAGAATGTAACCCTTTCTTTTTGAGAAAAACATTTATTTCAGTTTTTAGATAACTCCCACTTAAAGTATTCAAGCAATTTATAAAATCCATCCAAAAGTAAAACATCATTAAAAATTTATCCAGAGGCCTTATTACAACTAAATCTTAAATAGCAAAATGAATAAAAGTACTTAAAAGAAATCCGAAATTTAAATAACCCATTATTCGTAGTATGGCCTCCACTGAGTCGTCCACGGCCCAAGCCTCCGTCACTGATCATTACTTGAGAAGGGTAAGGAAAATGGGGTGAGTTACTTAGAACTCAGTGTGTAACCCACTTACTGTTGTCACTGGGCCAAAAATCCAATTAAGCATTTATTGGGCCAAAGCCCATTTACAATTATAACATAATATCATATATAATATGCATGTGATATGCAATTCCCAAACCAAACCTAATTTCCATCCGCTACACACCACCCATACCAACCAGCACACTTGCGGGGAGCTTTAGTTACCCACCTCGCTAACACACCAAAATAGGCATTTAGCCGTATATCAATTTGTGGACAAGCGACCAGATTTACAGAGTTTACATGTCATAGCCATTTTTCAGATTTGTGGCAGAGCCACTAGAATTTTGTAGCAAAGCTATCAGAACTTCTCTTCTTCAATTATCCCAACCCATGTAAATCATGTATATAATATGCATATTCAATTACAACAATCCATTCATATAATTATTACAAACATACGTCCCATTATAAAAATTTTCACAATCTGGCCCATATCACATTTTGGCCCTTATAACTCATATCACACTTGGACCATATATCAAATATCACATTTGGCCCATATATCAAATATCACATTTGACCCATATATCAAATATCACATTTGGCCCATATATTAAATATCACATTTGGCCCATATATCAAATATCATATTTGGCCCATCTATCAAATATTACATTTGGCCCATATAGTCATTTTTATCGATTTGGCCCATTGAGGGCAATTTTGTAATATTCATAGTCTTAATATCGATTTCATAGTCTTTACCAATAAATTGATAAATATGCCAGTTTACCCTATTTCACTAACTTGTGATTTAATCAAGCGATTAATACAATATGGTTATTTAACCCATGAGATTCAGTGTGAGATTACACACCTGATTACGGTAAGCACTACACTTTCCTGATCGTCAACACCTAAAAATATTTTAACGCTCGTTTAGATCATTAACACTTATAGTAAATCTACTCTAAGATAAATGGTCTAGGATTTTTACCCTCGAAATCACGAATGACTACTATTTACCGGTTCTCCCCGATTGACGTTTCACAACCCGGTGGAAAATCCCGAATAGTTAATGGCTCAGAACTGCGAACAACCTTGAATAGTTGATTTTCACCGGATGAGGGTCCACAACTTGGTGGAAAATCCCGAATCACCAAAATAGCCCTTCGTTTGAATCTAGAAAGATCGCAAATCTGCTCCTTTTTCGATCACCAATTGCTACTCCTTTTGATTCGATCTTGTTTGCCTCCATTGAACAAATAAATATTAGTCCAAACTAATATTTCATTATTATAACCGATTGATCTTACGAGCGAAGTCGGCTTACCACAAAATCCTTACGTTCACAGGACAAAAATCGAGTGATAGAGTCCCTATGATAAAATCGGTTAATCAACACTATCTTTAACAAATAAAAGTAATATAGAACCCTTCAAAAAAATCCTTACCTTGAATGATGAATTTTCCTTTTTCACACGATCTTCCTATGGCTAGAGTCGATTAAGCGATGTCAAAATAATCGACACTCCACTATACCACTACAAGAAGAAAGGTTTTGTTTGAAAGAGAAAAGATGATTATTTTAGTCAAAAAGACCCTCCCAAGTCAACATATGAATTTCGGCAATAGAGGAAAAATAAAAGAATTGAAAAGAGTATTCTTACCGATTGTTCAAAGATGACCACTCGAATGAAAAAGAGGGTTAAATGGAAGATGGAAGATTCAGCTATAGTGAAAATATTGGAGAGGATGTGATCAATAACATTCGGCCATGGTGAAATATTAAAGAGGGAGTGATGTTTGAGAGTTTTTTGCAAGAAGAAAAGAAGAAGAAAATAGGATGTTTATGTTTTGGGTTTTCTTTCAAGAATGGAAGATGAACAAAGAAAAAGTCTTGAGGCTAGGTTGCATTCAGCAAGAGAATAAAAGAAAAGAAAAGAAAAATGCCCTTCAAGATTGTATGGTTTCGACACAAAGAGGAAAAGATTTTGGGGAGAATGAAAGATAATACCGAAATAGTCAAAATGAAATGGCCAAAACAAAACACAAATTTTACTTATTGCTCAAGACACATTCGACTAGGGAGAAGAATTTGGAGAGAAAGATTTTGGAGAGGAAAACTATTGATACACCAAAATGCCAAAATGAAAAATGACCAAAACTAGCACCTACCTTACCAAATGCTAACAAAAAATTTGGCTATCCCCCTAGCCCCTAAAACCGTCCAAGTGCATGGCCAAATGGTCAAATTTTAGCCACCCAAACTTTCCAAAACATCTCCCTTGTTATAAGCCTTATGTCCCCCCTACATGCCTTTTTCATTTGATTCTTTTCCCTATGTTCAAGCTTGCCTTTTCTCTTGGCCACCTTGCCATAAAAAATAAAAGTCCAACTTACCATAAGTTTCGACATTATGAGGAAGGAAAGCAAAAATAAAAATAAAAGTCTCACATGTACACTAAGGGATTCGAACTCCTTCCCTCAAGGAACACATATGGCGCCATCTCCTCTTTACTAATAGTTCGCTTGTACTAACTTTTTACCACTTAATCACTTTAAGCTTTAAGGTCACTTGTTCCATTTCATTAAAGTACTAATTTCCAAAATAATTCTACTAATTCCAAATAAATCCTGAGCCTTCTCAGGACTATTTAAACATACACATTGGATAATTTAACTAGTTGAGCACCAAAGTAATGCAACATATTAAAACTCAAATTTTAGGATGTTACACATGGTTATATAACAGATTAAAAATACAAACTAACATAATTGTTCATTTCACACATAAACAAACATAATGAATTAGATCATACCATCAAAACTATCAGTATCAGATTATACAAATTTGTATTACACATAACTTAAACACATTAGCACAAAAACATATTCACATATACCTTGTTTTCAAGTCTTACTTAAGTGGTATAGACCCTACGGAGAGGCTAATTACAATTCAAGGATCAAAACGGGCCAAAATGGAAATTTTCAAAAAATGTGCCCACACATCCGTGTGGCCCACATGGCCCAACTGGCCACCCGTGTGGCCCATAATATTTGGCACACTGTTGTGTGGTGTCAACAGACCAGTTTTTGGCTTTCTACCGTTCAATGTTTTTCAAGTTTTCCATTACACACCTTATTATTTTTCGATGTTGACACATTGCAGCAATTCTAGAACCCAATCGAACAGTAACCCACCAACAGATTCTAGATCATATGAGGGTTATATGTTTCACAAACTTTAACTAGAAAAACTGATTGGATTACTAACGAGTTTCATAACACGATAAAACATCATATGAGTGCGAAGAACTAACCTAACTTTAACATCAAAAAATAAAACCCCAATACTTACGCTATAGTTTAAATTCAAACAATCTCTTTCGGATATCTCACTTTCGATCACCCCATGAACTACAGTATAATAATGACAACAAAAATAATCAAAATATAATAGAAGGCAAAAAGGGATAAATAGAGGAAAATAAGAAAAGAAAAAAGAAAGTGACAAAATGAAGAAAAGTGAATCGATAGAGAAAGAGGGAGAGAGGAATGTGAGAACATGCAAAAAAAAAAAAAAGTGGGAGAATTTTGGGGAAAAAATTCCAAAAAAAAAAAGATTTTCAATTTAACCACCTATATTCCCATAGACTCCCACTAAATCTAATTAACTATCCTTATCAGATTTTTCCAAAAATTCAAAACAAAATAATTTAACTTTGCACACATAAGGATTCAAACTCATGACTAGAGGGTAAGCTAACACCTTACCACTAAACCTACAGGCTCATTCTATCAACATTTGCATGAGAAATAAACTTAAACCAAATATGCAAACATAGAGATAAGGACAAAATAATAAAAATTTCCAAAGAAAGATACTTGAACACAAGACCTCAAGCACACATCCAAAGCACTTATCCACTGAAATGGATCAAATTTCTTGAAAAAATTTCCACAATCTTAACACAAAATCAGAGCGTGACCACTCTAACATTTTACTAATCTAATTTCTGCTAACCCAATTTTTGGGATGTGATAGGTCTTATTGTGCTTTTAATGTATTGGGTTCAATTATATGTGTTATTTGGAGTTATCCAACACGTATAATTTATCCAACCCAATATTTTTATTTTCTATTTCTATATGTAACACCCCATAGCCAGCATAGACGTTAGGGTCAGATTATAGGGGCCATATTACTAGAAAAGAAATTTTTGTTTATTTTGAAGAAAACCAATTCTAGCGAGTTAAAGGTTTCATTGTCTCGTTACTTGTAAAACATGTAAATCATATCAAAATATCAAGTTAGGCTCTCCCATAACCATAACATGCCAAAATCATTTTTAATGAACCTCAAACTTAATTTGCAATGGCAATTACTTGAAAACTTATCTTTTCATTTTAGTCACCTTAGGTAGGATTATTAACCACTTAAGCTTTGGCAAAATGAACCACTTAAGTCCTAATGAACTAAACGAATCATAGTTTTTCCCAAACCTAACAACCATAATAAATTTTGAAAAGTCCAATTTAAACAACAAAACAAAAGCACAAAATAATGTATTAGAAATGTGAAATTTGAGTCCCCATGACACCATCCAATGCTAATTCGGAGGATTACCTAAAACAAATCATACAAGAATGTGAGCTAATAGCCCAGTGAATGATTTGGCCCATAGTCCAAATCCATGCATTGAATATACACCAATTATATAGCAGAATATCACACAATGCATTTGTTCCAAATGTTTCTTAACATAATAGTTTCCATACAGTTTATAGCTTATCATACTGTAGCATAACATGTAACGCCTTGATAAATTTATTTCTGTTTTTGTAAATTCTGACACAACTATGTAGTTGCTTCAGTGGTTAAATGTTCTGTGTGTGAGGTCTTGGGTTCAATTCCCACTTTTGGCAAAACTTTGTTATTTTAGATCCAAGCCTTACCCTTATTAAGTAGGCTTATATAAAACTGCCTGTTAATATATATCAGAATGAGCCTACTGGTCCGAGTGGTAAGGGAGTTAAGTGTGTTGGAGGTCCTGTGTTTGAATCCCTACGCGAGCGTGGATGTTATTTTTGCTCGATTGTGTGATAGATTTTCGGTGGAGTTGGAATTCTGAGTTAGTTGGGTTGTTAGTGGATGTAGTGGGATAATGCCAAATTAAATCTTTTTATTTTATTCCTAAAATTTTTTATGTCAATTTTCTTCTTCTTTTCCTTTTTTGATATTTTCCCCTTATCTGTAAATACCTGCCTTGTTTCTTCTTCAATTCGGTTCATGAATCTATTGTTCAATCATGTTGTGGGAATTGACGGGTTCTTCATTTGGATTGGTAAGTAGAACTTTGTTTGTTGTTGGTGGTTGGTTTTGAGATGTTAGCAATGTTTATTAGCAGCCATTAACTGGTGTTTAATCGATGGAATCTATGTTTAGGTGAAGGTTGTGAGGCAAAAAATTTCACTTCAACTGCTTGATTCGAGGTCGTGGTTGTTTTTGTTAGCGGTGAGTCAGTTTATTTGTAATTGGTTAAATTAAATTAGACTCGTAAATTGGTTGCTAAAAGGTGTTGGGTATTCTGTTTTAAGTGCTGGTGGTGTCAGGAGTGGTTTCGCTGCAAAAAACGAACTAGGTATGTACCCCTTACGTGAGAAAATTAAGTTTCGACGAAAGTCAGAAGTGGAGTCTATCGATGCCACACGGTGTGTGGTCACCCGTATGGTTGGCCGTGTGCGAGACACGGCTGTGTGTCTGACGAAGGTGGGGCTGTGCACAAGATACGACCGTGTGATGGTGTGAGTGTAGCCATGTGGGCCACATGGGCTAGGCTATATTAGGCATGTAACACCCTAACCCATAACCGTCGTCGAAATGGGATTACGGAGCATTATCGGGACTTTCAGAACAATTTTTAGATAATTCAGACCAATTATTATTTATTAACCGAGATCATTCGTAACATCCCGTAAAAGGACCCTCGAGGCCCAATATGAACAGTAGAAACAAATCAGGACTTAGTTCGAACCTCTAAGGATTTTTTGCAAAATTAAAAAACCTTTTCTAAATTGCAGGGCTCACATGCCTGTGTTTTCCAGGGACATGCCCGTATGGTCAGGCCATGTGGTTACACGCGCCCATGTCCCTAACTCGTGTAACTCTCTAGCTTGCAAAGCATGAAGCCAAGTCACACGCCCGTGTGTTAGACCGTGTGGCGAATATAATTTTCAAAATTAAGGTGCAGTTTTCACACAGCCGTGTAACACGCCCGTGTCCAAGGTCGTGTCAACCACGGCTAAGACACACGCCCAGTCTCTACCCATGTGCCCAATTCTGAGCATCCTGTTTCTCAATTTTTAGATACAAGAGACACACGATCAGATGCCACACCTATGGGGTAGGCGGTGTGTCACATACGCCCGTGTGTCTACCCGTGTGGACAAAATAAAGCCATTTACTAGCCTCATTTGTCATCCAAAACTTACCCCTTTCTTGCACCAAAACTCACTAACATATACCCACCATTCCAAGCATTAAAACCAGGCCAATTCTAGTACCTAGCATGGTATATTATCACATACAATTCAAGTTTATAATTTTATTTACAAGGAACATACACCTTAAGCATAATCCAATCAACCAACTTAGCACATAGGAATTTAATCATGGAATAACTTTATAGACATACTAAGTAAAACATCACTAGGCATTCCAATAGCTAGATTACAAAACATCACTTACAAGCCATCAATTGGCCAAATGAGCCTATTTATGCCATTATACCAAAATGAGATTTCTATTTATACCAAAATGAGATAGTGGATAGTGTGATTGATGCTCCGATCGACCTCCAACCTTCACGAGCTTACGAGCACTATAAAATAAAGAAAATTAAACTGGGTAAGCATTTTCATCCTTAGTAAGTTCGTATAATAGGAATTAAACTTATCGGTTATATTTATTCATACAAGCATACATAACCATACCATCCAAAATTTTTGGATAAATTTACCTAAACATATACACTTAATCAAACAAGTTAGTCACATAACATCATATGAATATCAAGTAAACATAGATGTGCTCATCGCATTATAAACTTCTATTAGTTTCACCTTTTCGTATTTTAAGAATCTTCCCTAACACCCCTAACCCCTATCCCGTCAAATGTTCAAAAGTATCTGTAACATCCCTAACCCGTGTTTGTCACCGAAACAAGATTTTAGAGAATTATCGAAACATTTTCAGAAACATTTACAGATAATTCATGCAAGTTACTATTCATTAATTGAGATTATTCATAGCATCCCTTAAATGGACCCTCGAAGCCCAATATAAGCATTAGAAATGAGTTGGGACTCAATCGGGACCTCTAAGAATTTTTCAAAAATTAAATTTTTTTCTAAGGTGCAGGACTTACACGCCCGTATGGTCCAAGGGACATGCCCGTATGACCTTGGGACACGCCCGTGCTATCGGCCATGTTTGATTTACGTAACTCTCTGACTTGCACCACACGGCCATGCCACACGCCCGTGTGCTAAACCGTGTGGTTAATTAATTCAATTCAAATTAGGTGCAGCTTTCACACGGCCAAGACACACGCCCGTGTTTAAGGCTGTATCTCCCATACGGCTGAGACACATGCCCGTGTCTCTGCCCATGTGCTCAATTTTGAGCATTCTGTTTCTCAAATTTAAGGTGCAGGGGACATACGGCTAGGCCACACACCCATAGGGTAGGCCATGTGTCACACACGGTCTAGACAAATGCCCGTGTGTCTACCCGTGTGGATAAAATAAAGCCATTCCTAGCTTTATTTCTCACCTAAAATCACACCCATGACCTGCACTTGAATCATACATCCAAATACCAACCATTTCATGTAACACCCCTTACTCATGTCCGATGTCGGGACAGGGTATGAGGCATTACCTAACTTAAAAGCACGCATTCATTCAATTTCAAATCATAAAAATCTTCTCAAATTTAAAACTTTTCAAACTTCTTTTTAATATCCTTAATATAGGCCTACGAGGCCCAAAACACATTTTAGAAATGGTTTGGAATCAAATCAAACTCTTAAGAAGATTTCTAGAATGACTTAGAAAAATTCTCATTATACAGTCCACACGCCCGTGTGGAGGAAGGACACGCCCGTGTTCCTTTACCCTTGTAGATTTATTTTTCAATTCGAACCTACAGGGGTTTTCACACGGCCAGACACACGCCTATGTCTGTGGACTGTGTCCCTCACACGACCTAGACATGCCCGTGTCTTAGCCCGTGTGCAAAAACCTTGACATTCTATTTCTGACGACATCACCCCATATATGTCACACGATTGAGGCACACGCCTGTGTCCTTAGACCGTGTGGCGAATTAAATTCCTAAATTCAGGTACAGACTTTACACGGCCTGGACACATGCCCATGCCCATGTCTTAGGCCGTGTCTCCCATATGGTTGAGACACACGGCCGTGTCTCTGCCAGTGTGGTTACTACTAAGCTTATTGACTTGCCAACTTAGCATGCAGGGATACACATGGTTGTGTCTCTGCCCATGTGGTTACTACTGAGCTTATTAACTTGCCAACTTAACATGCAGGGATACACACGACCTAACCACATGCCCATGAGGCTGGCCGTGTGTCACACATGGCCCAGACACATGCCCGTGTGCCTACCGGTGTGGACAGGAACAAGGTTATTTATCGAGCTCTTACTGCCACCCCTATTCACACCATCATAACCACATTAAAAACAACTTTTTCATGCATAAATACCCTAATTAAACAACCATACAATTTGTACATTCATGAATTACCTCATCATTTCATAAATTAATAAGAATGAGTCATCAACTATGGCCTTATACAAAAGAATTCATCCTTAAATGAGCCAACACATTTGGCCATAAGAATATGACATTCAACTAAAACTAAGTCCCTATACGTGCCACACTCAAAATGCTAAATCTAACTATCCCAAGATGTGCTGATAGTGTGGGTGATCCTCTGATTATCTCCGTATCTCGAGCTGGCTCTTCGACACTATAAAATAAGGGAAGAGAGAAAGGAGTAAGCTTTAGGCTTAGTAAGTCTATATGTAAACCATAAACATCATGCCATCTACAAATCAATCAAGAAAAATTTAGATTCTCTTGATTATACTTACTCATTCCAATATTACCACATCCCAAACACATATCATAAAACATTGCTCGCATTTATATGCATTTATACCTTGCACTTATCACCAAAAAGCTATATGTAATTTCACTTAGACAAAGTTTTTGATGAACACTCTGGAATAATATTAGATACGTAGTGGTTTTGCACACAACCCACCATCTAATAATTAACAAGGTGGTATCGCACATAGCCCACCAATATTAATGATTACGATGGTATCACACACAGCCCATCAATGCTAATAATTATGGTGGTATCGCACACAGCCTACCAATGATAATAATTACGGTGGAATCGCACACAGCCCACCAATGTTTACTTATTCATGAATTTTATCCGTATCATTTTTCTATTTTTAAGGTTCATCCGAGAATTTCCTTTGAAACATCCCAAAATTGGGCCTAGTAGATTTGGGCTTATTAGGTTGTAACGCCCCAAAAATCTCGAAACTTTTAATTTCTATGCATGGGAGTTAATATGTATGTGTAGCACTTAGAATAATAATATTAAGGTATTATCAGGATTAGTTAAAGCCTTAGAGTTAGGGGAGACCATAGGAAAAATTTATGTTCTTACTTAGTGGACCCTAGTCTCAGGCATGATGCCTCATAAGCATTAAGAAAAGAGAGGACACAAAAATGGACTCTTAGGTTTGGGTTGAGGCCCTAATTAAGTTTTCTGTTTGGGCATTATAGGACTTAAAAAGGTAGTACCTATGTTTAAAACATCAAAATGGGCTTATGGCCCAGTGGTCAATAGCGCCACTAAGGGAACAATGAGGTGACGCCACACCAGGGAATAAGTGGCCTAAATTTAAGTTTCAAGGAGCCTAATTCCTTAGATTCAAGTTAGCTAATTTGCGACATTAGGGTTAGGTGGAGTGGACGGCTACAAGGCTCAAAAATAGGAGGATTTATGTGAATGAGATAATGTAGATAATATAGTTGATAATATGGAAGATAAAAGGAGAAAAATTAGGAGCTATCTGTTGAGAGCAGAGTTGGCCGAAATTTCATCACCTAGAGAAGTAAAGAAATTAGTTTCTAATAGCCATAGGGGGTGCCGAATTTTCTATAAATAGGGGAATAGCTCATCAATTTCAGCATTTGAACCCTACTTTTTCTTCATTCTTTGTGTTGAAATTCTCAGTCTCTCCCTCCACAATTTCTGTCAACTTTCTTTCAAAAAGCCAAAAATCACCACCTCCTTCACCCTTTCTTCTTTATTTGAAATTTCCTGTTAGTCAAATCTTCTGATCTCCATTGTTATTCTTCTCCCATTCACTAAAAGCTGAAACTACACTCTTGTTTGTTCTTGTAGCCGAAATCTTCCTCTTGTTCATCTTTTTCGAGATTTTCTTAAAAGCCAAAATTCTTAGATCTCTAATCTTCTACTCTTTAATCTTCTGCTGTGATTGCCGAATCTTCCTGCAAGGAGTAGCCGAAACCATTTGTATAGGTAAGTGTCGATTCATGAGGTTTCAATATTTTTTTCGACTTTTAGAGATCTTAGCTGAATGGCTATATGGTTAACTAATCGAGTGTTTTCTCTCATTTGCGGCATTCTGGGATTTGAAAGGGGTCCAATCGCTTAGATTTCTAAGCCAGAGTTCAGTAGTAGTCGGATCGAATTACTTTCGGGATTTTAAGGTAAGGAAATCTGTTAATTTAAATGTATGAATTGGGTAAAGAACTAACCTTGTCTGAATATAGGAGAGGCCTTATCCTTGCATTCTTCCGGCCTTTGAGCAAGGTTGTAGACAAAGGGTAGTAGATCAAATTAGCGAGGGTATCAACATAGAGAGTAGTACTACGCGTTATCAGGTGTGTAACTTTTCACATCATTAGATTGTTTGTTAATATGTATTAATAAATCTGCTTGTATTCTGTTAAATGCCAAAATCTCAGCATAACATTCGAAACCCGAGGAGGGTAAAAGTGAATCACCAAGTTAGTGATCTCTGTCATTCTTCAGTGAATGTTCCTATTAAGATGATATGTTTTATAAGTATGCCGATTTATGTGATTGCACGGGGTTGGGTTTGATGAAAGAAGAAGTGTTCTGTGTAGTGGCTTTTGCCATGATCTGTTGTAGTGGCTTTTTCCATGATCTGTTGTAGTGGCTTATGCCATGATCTGTTGTAGTGGCTTTTTGCCATGATCTGATGGTGTGTAGCGGTGTGGGTTGATTGTAGAAATCCCCAATGGTGTGAATGGTTGGTACGTGTGGCGTGTAGCAGATGGAAACCTAGGATTTGGGTTGGGCTTGCATAATTATTGTTATATATATTAATCAATTATTACATTACGTGGGGCTAGGCCTAAATCTAATGGTGCATGAGGGTTGCACACTTGAGTCTCATGACTCAACCTATTATTTAATATTTTCGGTAGCACCTAGTGCATCGGACCGAAATGGAGAGGGCGCAAGGTGGCCATGCAAGAGAGTATCGATCCAATGAATTTTATTTTAATATTTTGATTAAGGATTTTAAGTCTCAATGTAATAAGGCCATGGGCCACTAGACTTATATTTATTTTGGGGTTTTATGTTGTGTTTTTTTTTATTCTTAGGCATTTAAATTTTATGTTTAAATTAAGCTGAGACATGTGGTAAATTTTGGTTTTACTTTAAAAAATACCAAGGCATTTTATAACTTCATATCTTATATAACTTAATAAATTAATAAGTTTTCGGTATAAATGTTTAAACCTGATGATTGGTTTCCAAAGTGCCACAAGTTTTATAAAATCTCCTTAGTGACATACCAGATCTGGTCGTGGTGTTTGGGCGGGTTTGGGGTGTTACATCATCACTCTCTATCATTTCATTACACATCAATGATATTCATTCATATTTCACATATTTCATTAATATGTAAAACATACTAAAAAGGATATATCATCTACATGTAAACTTACCTCGATACAAAATATGTCAATTTGAGGTTTCGTCTGAAATCTTGCCTTTTCCTCGGTCAAGGTTGATCTCATGTTCTTCTTGATCTATAATGATAAAATTTACTCATTTAATCACCACATAAGTCCAGACACTTTAAAATTTCTACTTTGGCAAAATTATAGTTTTTCCCTTAAACTTCGACAAAATTACAATTTTTCCCCTAGGCTCGTAAAATGAAATGTGTTCATTTTCTCACACCCAAGCCTAGCCGATTCATATTCTCTCTTATAGTAACTCAAAATTTCAACTATTTCACATATTTACTATCCATTTTCATAACTTTTACAAAATAGTCCTATTAGGTGTTTTCATGAAAAATTCCTTCACAAAAGTTGTTTATTAAACAAGCAAGATTCATTTTCTTCCCTAAAATTTCAGCGAACACATAAATACTACTTATATGGAAAAACCCTAGACTCTCAACCATTTTGCAAAATAGTCCCCTCATTAGCTAGCTTAAGCTTTAGGGGTTCCAAAAGTACAAATATTATCAAGAAAGACCACTAAAATCACTTACTTGCAAGGAAAATATGTTCCTGAAAATTTCAAGCTCCAAAACTCTTATTCTTGCTCGAATTTTCGATGGAGGAAGAGGATGATAAAAAAATGATAACTTATTTTTTATTTTATTTTATTCATTAATCACCTAACACCACCACACATTGACTAAATTAAGCCTCTTGTCCCCCTTATGGCCGGCTATGACCTTTAGAAAGGCCTAATTTCACATTAAGGGCCTCCAATTAAAATTATATAGCTATTTGGCACTTATAGCTTGTAAATTAAAACTTTTGCATTTTATGCGATTTAGTCTTTTTTCACAATTAAGCATGAAATCATAAAAATTAATGCACTAAAATTTTCATGCACTCATATAATCATGATATAATGCCAAAAATAATATTCAAAATAATTTCTCCGGCATCGAATTAGTGGTTCCGTAACAACTATTTTGACTAGCCCCAAAATCAGGCTATTACAACTCTCCCCCTTTAGAGATTTTCGTCACCCAAAAATCTTACCGGTAAAAAGGTTTAGGTACTGTTCTCTCATGGCTTCTTCTAGTTCCCATGTAGCCTCTTCTACACCATGTTCTTTCCACAACATTTTCACTAATGCTATACTTTTGTTCCTCAACTGTTTAACCTCTCAAGCCAAAATCTTAATTGGTTCCTCTTCATAAGTCATATCCGGTCGTATCTCAATTTCGGTTGGAGGAATCACATGCGAAGGATTGGAACGATATCATCACAACATCGACACATGAAACATATTGTGTATTCTCTCTAACTCCACCGACAAGTTACTAGTCCAATCTTTCAATAATCTTATGCCCTATGAATCGCGAACTCAATTTGCCTTTTCGACCAAATCTCAATATTTTCTTCCACGGGGATACTTTCAGGAATACTTTATCACCCACTAGAAACTCAATTTCTTTCCTTTTTAAACCGCGTATGACTTCTGTCAATCTGAAGTAGCTTTCAGACTATCATGAATCGCTTTGACTTTCCCTTCGATTTCTCTAACTAGATCAACCCCGTGAATTTGCTTCTCACTAAGCTCGGTCCAATACAAAGGAGTCTAGCACTTGCAACCATATAATGCTTCGTACGGTGCCATCTGTATACTTGGCTGATAACTGTTGTTGTAGGCAAATACAACCAAAGGTAGATATTTTTCCCAACTACCTTCGAACTCTAAAACATAGCATCGGAGCATATGCTCGAGAATTTGAATCACTCTTTCAGATTGGCCATCGGTTTGTAGATGGAATGCGGTACTAAAATTCAATTTCGTACCCAAGGATTTTTGCAACTTTTTCCAAAACCTCGAAGTAAGCCTTGGATCTCTACCCGAGATAATGGATATAGGCACCCCATGTAATATCACAACTTCGGTAATATACAGTTCAGCCAACTTGTCAAGTGAGTAAACAACACGTACCGATATAAAGTGAACCAATTTTGTTAATCTATCAACAATAACACACATAGCAGCTTTCTTTTTCAGAGTCATAGGTAACCTTATTACAAAATCCATCATGATTCGATCCCACTTCCACTCGGGAACCATCACTAGCTGAAGTAAACCAAAAGGTACTTGATGCTCGGATTTCACTTGTTGACAGATCAAACACTTTGTAACAAACTCGGAGATATCTCTTTCATACCCAACCACCAATACAACTTCTTCAAATCATTATACATTTTTGTGCTGCCCGGATGTACTGACAAATGTAAAATTTTCTGAATCAACTCATCATCTTTAGGAACACAAACTCTGTCACGAAACATCAAACAATCATCTGGACCAACCCGAAAATCAGAATTACTTCATTCACACTGAGCTCTCTTAGCTTGCATTTCACTATCCTTCCTTTGAGCTTCACGAATCTGCTGAAGAAATAACGGTCTAGCCCTCAACTCGGCCAATATAGAACCGTCATCAGATAATGTTAAGCTCATACTCATAGCTCTCAAAGCATACATGGATTTTCTGCTCAAGGCATCCGCAACCACATTCGCTTTGCCCGGATGGTAATCGATTACTAGCTTATAATCCTTCAATATTTCGAGCCACCTTTGTTGTTGCAAATTCAAGTCCTTTTGGTTCATCAGGTACTTCAAACTCTTGTGATCGGTAAAGATCCAGCATTTTTCACCATATAAATAATGACGCCAAATCTTCAAACCAAAAACAATGGCAACCAACTCTAAATCGTGCGTCGGATAATTCTTTTCATGAGGTTTTAGCTATCTCGAGGCATAAGCTACTACTTTACCCTCTTGCATCAGCACACAACTAAGACCATTCATTGACGCGTCACTGTAGATTACAAACTCCTTTCCCGACTCTGGTTATACTAAAACTGGGGCTTCAGTCAACAATGTTTTCAGTTTCTTGAAACTCTGCTGACATCTCTCGGTCTATTCAAACTTGACCTCCTTATATAGCAATCTCATCATCGGTGTAGCAATCATGGAGAACCCTTTAACGAACCGTCTGTAGTACCCTACTAAGCCCAAAAAGCTCCTAATCTTTGACACATTCCACGGTGGTTTCCACTCAACAATAGCCAAGATCCTACTCGAATCAACTCTAATTCCATCACCCGACACGATATGTCCTAAGAATCTAACCTCTCAGAGCCAAAACTCACTCTTGCTAAACTTAGCGTACAACTGCTTGTCTCTTAGAGACTGCAAAATAGTTCTCAGGTGCCCCGCATGCTCACTCTCATCTCAAGAATAAATTAATATGTCATTGATAAAAAAACTATAAATTTATCCAAGTATGGTTGAAAGATATGGTTCATTAAATCCATAAATACCGCAGGAGCATTTGTTAAGCCAAAGGGCATGATGAGGGACTCATAATGGCCATACCTCGTCCAAAATGTAGTTTTCGGCACATCTTGCTACTTAACTCTCAATTGGTAATAGCTAGACCTTATGTCTATCTTAGAAAACAAAGTGGCTCTCTTCAATTGGTTGAACAAATCATTGATCCTTGGCAAATGATACTTATTCTTCACTGTCACCTTGTTGAGTTGTCTGTAGTCTATACACAATCTCATCGACCCGTCTTTCTTCTTCACAAAAAATACTAGAGCACCCTATGGTGAATAGCTCGGTCTTGCAAAACCCTTATCCGTTAACTCTTATAGCTAAAACTTCAACTCTTTTAACTCTAACGGTGCCATTCTATATGGGGCAACCGATATAGGTGCCGTACCTGGAACCAACTCAATGCCAAACTCGACTTCTCTAACTGGAGCAATCCGGGTAACTCTTCCTGAACGCATCCGAATACCCACATACTATAGGTCTGATTTAATGTTTACTTTCGACTCTTGGGAATTTTGTACAAATGAAAGATAGGACTCATACCCTTTTCTCATACATTTCTCAACTGCCATAGATGAAATCACTACAGGAAAACTATATGTTTTACCTGATTCAACCTGAAAAATATCTCCATTTACACATCTCAGTTCAATAAAATTACTACCACAGTTTACTAAAACATTATGAGCAATCAACCAATCCATACCAAGAATTAGGTCAAATTCATCAAACAGCAACAACATGAGATTAGCTAGAAAACAATGACCTTTAATTATCAAGGGACAATTTCTATGCACTTTGTTAACTAGCACATGCTTGCCTAGTGAGTTTCACACTGTTATCACAAATTCTATAGACTCAACAAGCATACTCATGCTAGACACCAATTTTATACAAATACAGGAATGGGTAGACACCGGGTCAATCAAAGCAACAACAAAAATATCATGAAGAGAAAAAGTACATGTAATCACGTCTGGAGATGATGCCTCTTTGCCAGCGCGAATGGTATTAGTCTTTGCAGGTGCTCTACCCTCTAATCTCACAGCAGAATCTCTAGGTACACCTTTACTACTAGTCCCACTCACTGGTTTCCTCTATGGTCTACCCTCAAAGGTACATTGCTCGCTCTTACTTCTTGTTTTCTGTCTTTCTCATCATTCTTAGGACAGTTTCGATTGAAGTGGTCTGTGAACCACACTTGTAACAAGTTCGATTGTTTCCCCAACACTCCCCAGTATGTTGTCTACCATAATTTGGACACTCAGGTTTATTTGACTTCGTATTTCCCACACTTGCCATCGAGGTGGCTTGAACTCTAAAGCCCGAATATGTGTTACCATGGTCTCGATGTGAATGCCCAGCTGAAGCGGTTGGCCGAGGGTTTGTTTCTTTAGACCTCTTTGATTGAGTTTGGAACAACTTATTCATTGGTCTCTTCCTTGCATCTCGGGCCTCAATCATAGCTTTTCTCTTTTCCTTATTCAACTCTTCAGCCTTACAAGCTCTATCAACACTACGAATTCTTTCAACTCCAAGATTCCAACTAGCAATCTAATATCCTCATTCAGCCCATCCTCAAATCTCTTGCATATAATAGCTTCTGGAGACACACACTCTTGAGCATACTTACTGAGTCTAACGAATTCACTTTCATACACTGCCATAGTCATTTTGCCTTACTTCAATTCAGGAAACTCTTTCCATTTCTGATCGATAAATCATTGGTTTATGTACTTCTTTCGGAACTCTTCTAAGAAGAAGTCCCATGTCACTCTCTCCTTCGGAATTACAGATGTTAGTGTTTTCCACCAGTGATATGCCGAGTCCCTCAATAATGACACAACACATTTTAAGCTTTCTTTGAGTGTACAAGAAAGTTCATCAAACACCCTCATAGAATTCTCGAGCCAGAACTCTGCTTTCTCAGGGTCATCATCTATGTTGGCTCTAAATTCCTCAGCCCTTTGCTTTTGAATCTTATCGATCGGGGGTTTAGTCATTCTTACCAAATCTATACCTTGAGGAGCCACAGGGACTGGCTAAGGTATAGGAGGGGGTGAAGGAGATTGAGCATTAGGATTTGCTCGTACAAACTCAATATACCAGTTACTCATCATATAGAGAAAGGATTCCCGAGCCTCTTCTCCCTGACCCAAGGTCTCGAGTCTACTTTCTACTAGCGCGGTCCCTTGCGTGGAAGTCGATGCATTACTAGTAGCATCATCAGTAGCAGCTCGGTCGGGATCCATTTACTATATAGAAACACATTTTAAAATTGTCAGGAGTCACCACACTATCACAGTATATGTATGGCATGTATAGCTAAAATATCACACACGCTACGGTAGTCCAAGAACCGACTAAACCATAGCTCTGATACCACTAAATGTAACACCCCTTACTCATGTCCAACACCGGGACAGGGTATAATACATTTCCTAACTTAAAAGCATGTATACATTCAATTTCAAATCATAAAAATCCTCTCAAATTTAAAACTTTTCAAACTTTTTCTTAATATCCTTAATATAGGCCTACGAGGCCCAAAACACATTTTAGAAATGGTTTAGAATCAAATCAAACTCTTTAGAAGATTTCTGGAATGACTTAGAAAAATTCTCATTATACAGTCCACACTCTTATGTGGAGGAAGAGACACGCTTGTGTTCCTTACCCGTGTAGATTTATTTTTCAATTCGAACCTACAATTTTTTCACGGCCAAACACATGCCCGTGTCTATGGCTTGTGTCCCTCACACGGCCTAGACATGCCCGAGACTTAGCCCGTGTGCAAAAACCTTGACATTCTATTTTTGACGTCATCACCCCATATATGTCACACGGCCAAGGCACACGCTCGTGTCCTTAGACCGTGTGGCGAATTAAATTCCTAAATTTAGGTGCAGACTTTACATGGCTCGGGCACATGCCCATGTCTTAGGCCGTGTCTCCCACACGATTGAGACACATGGCCGTGTCTCTGCCAGTGTGGTTACTACTAAGCTTATTGACTTCCAACTAAGCATGTAAGGAGACTGTAACACCCTTAACCCGTATCTGTCACCGAATTAGGGCTAAAAGGCATTACCATGCACATTACAAGACATATCAAATATTTACTGTTCAAGCAGACATAATCGAATACATAAAGTGTAAGGCAATTTCATAAAATACTTAAATATTTATATATACATACTATAATCCATTTAGACAAATTCATATAAAAGCATTTTTCAACGAACAACTTTATCACCATTTATTTGTCCATCTAATGTTCAATGACCGAATATGCACATATCCATAACTACTATACCTAAACAAAATAACAAATATCAAAACTAAGTATATGTGTATATATATAAACATGCTTAAATCTTGTGTAATCAAATTTAACATTTATCCAACTTCCCATAATCCGTGATTCACATAAATTTTAACTTTATACTATTGCACATTATAATACAAGTTCAATTAATCAAATTCAAAAAAAAAATCAACATATAATCATATGACGTGGTCGAATAAGCATTCATAAGTATTAAGCAATATTTCAAATTGACTTGTACTTTACATTATGCACTTTACTAGAAAACATATATCAATCATATTACTATTTAATCCAAACGCACATATACCAATTTCCCAAATGCAACCTCTTTTGTTTCAAAATACATAATATGACCAACTATCAACCATGCACAATCAACCTTAATCTTATTCTTACAAGAACATTTATATGTCATGACCGAATATGTCAACCCATACATATAATAAAATTTCCATCATATTGCCAAATATAAAAGCTACAATAAAGATGGTCTCCAAATTTATTCATATTCAATCTTGCACCTCAATGGTAGGACATATTCGATTCAATCCAAACATTTTCAACCATCACTTATCAACTTCCAAACATAACTTGAGACTTAAAAGGGTTACCACATAAGAAAATATATATACACTTATAGTGAATTCACATAGCAACCATACTTTTAAACTAAGCAAACAAACACATATAACATGATTAAAACATAAGCATTAGAACATTTAACATTAAGATCAAGCCATTTTTGCATGGCTATACATGTATATACAAGAACAAAATTTCATTGATTCAAAGCCTAGTCTAGCCTATACATGCCTTAGGTTCAAAATCCAAGTTTAAAGATACCAAAGTAAGTCGATAGTATGGATGACTTCATTGATGATGCCCTGAAGCTTGAACAAAATCTATAAAATAGAGTAACAAACACACGGAGTAAGCTAACTAGCTTAGTAAGTCTTAAGCAATTAAAATAA
Organism: Gossypium rotundifolium; assembly: GCA_025506655.1. NCBI lineage: Eukaryota > Viridiplantae > Streptophyta > Magnoliopsida > Malvales > Malvaceae > Gossypium > Gossypium rotundifolium. The sequence continues at coordinate 66,520,985 of CP106731.1, read as the reverse complement.
TTCAATTGAACAATCAAACATTTTAGATCAATTACTTAATATCAATTAATCTTAACAAAACACATATGGTCTACCATTGCCGAACTCCAATACTTCATTTCATAATATCATTCAAAAAAGCTACATACAAGAATATATAGCTACTTATCCATTCAACATTTCATATATCCAAGTATTCAATATCAATGTAATAACATTATAACCACATAACCAAAGGGCTAAATATTCATATAAATACTTACCTAATTGATCGAATATAGGAACTCAATTAAATAACTCATAGGCACTTACCTGTATGGCCGAATATAAATAACTCATATTATCAACTTACTTGCCCAATAAACACATCACGATGCACTCTCATAAGCTACAAGTTGACATTTTATCACTAGTATAAAACCTGCTAGGCATAAGCCTGAATTTTCACACCGGTACTATGCCTGCTAGACCCAAGGTCTGATATCCATTCACCGGCATTAAGCCTGCTAGGCATAAAGCCCGAAAAGTTCACCAGCCCAAGGCTTGCTAGGCTTTAAGCCTGAATAGTGTTACTTTATATTATCACACATAATTCATGTCATATATCAACTTATTACCCATTTCAAAATCATGGTATAACACTCAAAAATCATATATCTAACATTAGCTTAACCAACTCAATAATGATATGGTCACATTCATCTTTCACAAAATATAATTACATGTTTCCATAATTCAGCATATAATAGATTACATAAATGATTTACGACATATATTTGCTTAAAGACTTACCTCAAATATCGACGGACGACGAAAACTGACTATTCGATTATTTCACTTTTCCCCAATCCAAGTCTGTTTTCTTTTGTTCTTGATCTAAACATGTTCAAATTAAGCTCATTCAAACACATTTCAATTCAATTTAGTCCTAAAACTCATAAATGGGAAAATTACCATTTTACCCCTAATATTTTACACTTTTTCAATTTAGTCCTATTTGCACAAAACACAAAATACACAAAATTTGTCTTCACACCTTAAGTGCTGAATGTTACTAGTCCCCATACAAGTCCATGCATTTTATTTATTTCATATTTTAGTCCCTCAAAAATTTATTTTTTCAATTTAGTCCAAATTACTCAAATTCATCCAAAATCCAAAGACAAACATATTAATCTAACACATATATTTCATAATTCATCCTTAAACAACATAAACAACCAACTATCATCAATAGCTCAACTCAAAATATTCATCAAACTCAAAAATTAAAGCATGGGTCTTGAAGATTTCTAAACAACAATCTTAAAAACGTAAAAATTATTAAAAACCGAAAACTATACATACCTTATTCAAGCTAATTTGTTGCTGAAAATCAAAGCTTCCCTAACTCTTTTTCTTTTCTTAGTTTCAGCTTTCACTTTAGAAGATGAGCATATCTTTATTATTTTATGTTATAATGTATATTATAATGCCTTATTATTATTTTACTAAATTATCCATTACTCAAAATGGTTAAAACACTTTAACTAATGGGCATTCATGTCATATGTCGTCCACTACATATTGAAATGGCTAAATTTCCACTTTAATACTTCCTTTTAAAAAGACAACAGCAATTTAGCCCTTCCACATTAAACTGTCAAATTTATAAATTATGCGATTAAGCCCTTTTATCTAATTAAGCATGCAAATAATCAAATTTTTCTACGAAACTTTCACACATATTAATTCACATATAATAAACACAGAAAATAATATTTAAAATTTTTCAGACTCGGACTCGTGGTCCTGAAACCACCGTTCCAATTAGGGTAAAATTTGGACTATTACAGAGACACACGGCCTAACCACACGCCCATGAGGCTGGCAGTGTGTTACACACTGCCTAGACACACGCTCGTGTGTCTACCCGTGTGTACAAGAACAAGGCTATTTACCAAGCTCTTACTACCACCCCTACTCACACCATCATAACCACATTAAACAACCAACTTTTTCATGCATAAATACTCCAATTAAACAACCATACAACTTGCACATTCATGAATAATCTCATCATTTCATAAATTAAGAAGAATAAGCAATCAACTATGGCCTTATACAAAAGAATTCATCCTGAAATGAGCAACACATTTGGCCATAACAATATGACATTCAACTAAAACTAAGTCCCTATACGTGCCATACTCAAAATGCTAAATCTAGCTATACCAAGATGTACTGATAGTGTGGGTGATCCTCTGATTATCTCCGTATCCCGAGCTGTCTCTTCGACACTATAAAATAAGGGAAAAGAGAAAAGAGTAAACTTTAGGCTTAGTAATTCTATATGTAAACAATAAACACCATGCCACCTACAAATCAATCAAGACCAATTTAGATTCTCTTGATTATACTTACTCATTCCAATCTTACCACATCCCAAACACATATCATAAAACATTGCTCACATTTATATGCATTAATATCCTACACTTATCACTACAAAGCCACATGTAATTTCACTTAGACAAAGTTTCTTGATGAATACTTCGGAGTAATATTAGATACGCGGTGGTTTCACACACAGCCCACCATCTAATAATTAACAAGGTGGTATCACACACAGCCCACCAATATTAATGATTGCGATGGTATCGCACACAGCCCATCAATGATAATAATTATGGTGGTATTGCACACAGCCCACCAATGATAATAATTCCGAAGGTTCATCCGAGAATTTCCTCACTCTCTATCATTTCATTACACATCAATGATATTGATTCATATTTCACATATTTCATTAATATGTAAAAACATACCAAAAAGGATGTATCATCTACATATAAACTTACCTCGGTGCAAAATATGTCAATTTGAGGTTTAGTACGAAACTTTGCCTTTTCCCCGGTCAAGGTTGATCCCACATTCTTCTTGATCTATAATGATAAAATTTACTCATTTAATCACCACATAAATCTAATCACTTTAAAATTTCTACTTTGGCAAAATTATCGTTTTGCCCTTAAACTTTGGCAAAATTACAATTTTACCCCTAGGCTCGTAAAATGAAATGTGTTCATTTCTCACACCCAAGCCTAGCCGATTTATATTCTCTCTTATAGCAACTCACAGTTTCAACTATTTCACACATTTACTATCCATTTTCATGACTTTTACAAAATAGTCCTATTAGGTGTTTTCATGAAAAATTCCTTCACAAAATTTGTTTATTAAACAACCAAGATTCATTTTCTTCCCTAAAATTTCAGCAAACACATAAATACTCACATGGAAAAACCCTAGACTCTCAACCATTTTTCAAAATAGCTAGCTAGCTTAACCTTTAGGGGTTCCAAAAGTACAAATATTATCAAGAAAGACCACTAAAATCACTTACTTGCAAGGAAGATATGTTGCTAAAAATTTCAAGCTCCCAAACTCTTATTCTTGCTAGAATTTTTGGTGAAGGAAGAGGATGATAAAAAAAATGATAGCTTTCTTGTTTTTTATTTTTATTTTTTATTCATTAATCACCTAACACTACCAAACATTGACTAAATTAAGCCTCTTGTCCCCCCTATGGCCGACTATGACCTTTGGAAAGGCCTAATTTCACATTAAGGGCCTCTAATTAAAATTATATAGCTATTTGTCACTTTTAGCTTATAAATTAAAACTTTTGCACTTTATGCGATTTAGTCCTATTTCACAATTAAGCATGAAATCATCAAAATTATTGCACTAAAATTTTCATGCACTCATATAATCATGATATAACACCTAAAATAATATTCAAAATAATTTCTTTGGCATCAGATTAGTGGTTTCGCAACCACTGTTCCAACTACCCTCAAAATCGGGCTGTTACATTTCAGGGATTCAAATCAAGTAAATTCCATCATTCATCATGGCATATCATTTCATGCTTACATCTATAATCTTACCTTAGTTAAGACCTTAAGTTAGGCATAGTTTGATCATCTACTTAACATATATGTAGCTACCATAGTATGACATTACAAATATGTCAAAACAAACCATTGCTAGCCATTCCAATGGATAGATTACAAGCATCATTTACATTTACATGCCAATATGGCTAATATAACCTATACATGACATTATAACCATAATTGCTTTACCATATTGTACCGGTATAGGCAGATGGATAGTGTGAGTGATATCCGCCGAGCTTCCAATCCAATGAGCTTTCGATTTACTCTAAAATAGGGAAAAATAAAATGAAGTAAGCATTACATGCTTAGTAAGTTCATATAACATTGAACTTAACTTACCATTCATTCTATTTTGAGGTAACTATGTAAGGTACATTCATTCAACTTGACCTCAAGCCCTACACATATCCTCATTGCTCTTGTTAGTTATATATATTCCATAATAACTTCACAAACATGTATGGCTCATTAACAATCAAGTTTCCATGCACATATGCTTTCCACAATATGTGTAAATCACATCGATATATCTTAAGTATATTTTCCTATAACACATCTCGAGTTCAGATTATTTCATATCAAAACTTTACACATTTTACTTGAAATATTAATGTCTCAAAAATAGTAGTACACTTAAAGTGTACAAGTCTATAACTAAGGATGAACATATTCATCAAATAAATTCCATGTACAAATATCATCATCTCAGGTTTTCATATGTCAACTTTCATGTAGCATCATTTTCATGGATTTTAGGTAACTACATGTAATAACTCATTTCTTATTCATGTTCATTCATGTCAAGGTTTTTACCCGTTGAATTTATTTGGAATATCGATGGATACATAGGCATTACACCCAAGGTGTACAAATCAGGAACCGTCAATTCATGTCCAATGGTACCCATAAGGTACTATTTCAGAGAGTACACTCTCGAGCCACATATATAACACATGTACACAACAGGATTACCAATCCAGGCTAAATCCATCTCCAATATGTATACTCAATAGAGCTTAGTCAGGATTACCAGTCCAGGCTAAATCCCTTTTATGACATATGCTCTAAGAGTTTGATCTCGATTACCCGTCTGGGCTAAATCCAATATATAACATATGCTCGAGAGGACTTATTTTATAATTATTAGTCCGCAACAAATGTAGGACCTCATTTCTTTCGGGAAATCACATATCCATCGATTTTTCATTTATTCAAATGGGATTTAACATTTTTCAAGCATTATCAGGCATGTGATCACTCTATTATATTTATGCATTTATGCAATTCAAATGTTCACATCCAACTCAAGCATAAAATTAACATTTTTTTTATCATTTATCATTTATCGGACATTATTGTTGATCGGGCACATTTCATTTATTGGGCTTTAACGAATATGTGATGATTTCACATAATCATGGCATTTATACAATTCACAAATACAACATTTAATTCAAGCATAAAAATATATACTATTTAGTTACACGAACTTACCTCGACAATGTTTGTGTACGTAAAATCTACTAATCCGACATTTTCCTCTTTCCTCGTTCTAGCTCCAAATTTGGTCAATCTAGATCTATGCGAGTAAATTTTACATTAATTTATCATATTTCACATTCAAGTGGACTCAATTTTCATCCTAGGCAAAATTACCATTTTGCCTCTACTTTTCCATAAATTCCATCTCGCCCTAGGCTCGGAAAATGAAACTTGTGCAATTTACTCCCTATTCCAAGTCTAAACAAAATCCCAGTAGAAAATTTACAGCACATGTATTCATAAAAATTCAGAATTTTTCATCAAATTTCACAACTTTACATTTTAGACCCTAAATCATGTTTTCATCAAAAATCACTTTGTAAAAGTTGTTTATCTATCAACAACCTTTCATTTTCGACCATAAATTTCTAATTTTCAGCTTATACATCCATGACCCATTTTCCATACTCTGATAACTTTTCAAATTAATCCCTCAAATAGATAGATTAAGCTATCCCAGTTTCAAAAATATCAAAATTACTAAAAACGGGACAATGAAACTTACCCAATTTGGCCATGAAAGTTTCTTCTCTCTCTCTTAGGGTTTCCATGTTTTACTTTGGTGAAGAAGATGATAAAATGATTTTTATTTCTATTTAATAATTTATCATCTTTTAATAATTTTGATTTTCAATTTAGTCCTTAGCCTTTTTCTCATTTTCCATGGATGAATCATCCAAAAATATCTACTAACATTTTATTAATGGTTTTATTACCATATAAGGACCTTAATTTTTGAATTCCATAGCTATTTGATCATTCTATCTACTAGAATCCAACTTTTGCATTTTATGCGATTTGGTCTTTCCCGTAATTAAACACAAAATCGGTAAAATTTTCTTATAAAAATTTTCACATGACATTTCTATCATATGATGGACCATATAATAAAATAAAACTAAATTTTATTTTTGGCTCGATTTTGTGGTCTCGAAACCATAGTTCGATTTCTCCGAAATTTATGTTGCTACAGTATCCATTTGGCACATGATCATAAGGTACACACTCTCAAGCCACATATTTTATAACAGGGTTACTAGTCCAGGCTAGATCCTTTCTATAGCATATGCTCTAAAAAGCTTGATTTGGATTACCCATCTAGGCTAAATCCTATATGCAACATATGCAATATTATACTCTTTTCGAGAAATCACCTTATTCCATTGAATTTCAACATTCAATCGGGACATAGCATTTTATCATCATTTTCCAATTTGTGGTAATTTTATAATGAATATCGTCACAAACATATCAACACAATCATACAATTCAATTCAAGCACATTAACATACATATTTAGGTTACACGAACTTACCTTGACAATTGTTCGTATTTGAATCTCAACTAATCTGAAACATTTTGTTTTCCTCGATCTAGTTCGTAGTTGGTCTTTCCTTATCTTATTGAGCTTGGAAAGTTTTCATCCTCTCTCCTATTGTTTCCATAGAAATTTTGGGGAAGATGATATGAAAATAGATGATTTATTTCTTTTTAATTAATTATCATCTATTAATTTTATTGATTTCTAATTTAGTCCCTACCCTTTTTTAATTTTTCCACGAATGAGTCATTAAAATATCTTCTAACTACTCTTCAATGGTCTAATTACCATATAAGGACCTTAATTTTTGAATTCCATAGCTATTTGATACCTATAGCTACTAGAACCCAACTTTTACATTTTATGCAATTTAGTCCTTTCCATAATTAAACACACAATCGATAAAATTTTCGTATCAAAATTTTCATGTAACCTTCCTATCATTATACCAATGATAAAATAAAAAAATATATTTTTGGATCAAATTTGTGGTCCCGTGACCACTATTCTGATCTCACCTAAAATGGGCTATTATAGGGTGTGTGGGCCACATGGGCGTATGGGTTTTGGGCCAGGCTGTGTGGGCCACATGGGAAAGGCCACATGGGCATGTGGGCCCATAAATTTGAAATTTTCCTAGGGTTGCACGGGTCATTCTGATCGACTATGGGCCTATCATAGGGTCGATAAGTGTAACAGCCCGTTTTTAGGTCAAATCGAAACAGTGGTTTCGGGGACCATAAAAATTTGAGGTCAAAATATTTATTTTATTATTTTATTAAATTTTATAGCATGATATAATTATTGTGTGAAATTTCATAAAAAAATTTTACTATTTGAATGCATAATTCGAGAAAAATGACTAAATCACGTAAAATGTAAAATGCATGTTCTATTAGTTAAAGGTGTCAATTGGCTTTGGATTTTAAATATGGTGGCCTTAAATGGTAATTAAACCATTTGAAATCTTATTGGACATATATAGGCGCATTTTAGGTGTTTTAATGATGTATACTTAAGGTTATTATAGTAAATTGGCTATTAAATATGAAATAATTAAAACACAACAATTTTGCTTCATTATCATCTTGATAGCCAAAAATTTAGGGCTTATAAAAGCCATGGAAACACCTTGAAGGTTCGGTCACTTTGAAGTTAAATAGTAAGTCCATTTTTGCTCCTTTTTTAATGATTTCTACGTTTTTGTGATCATTGCTTTGTATTTTAGCTAGCACGTACCTTAGATTTTAAAATTGTTAAAGATTTAACATGTTTCCATTGTTGAGTACTTAAGTAATTTGATGATTGATGATAGATTATGAAGGTTTATTGATAGTTTTACTAGTTTTGTAAAGTGATTTTTGACAAAAAAGTAAAAAGAGGGATTAATTTGTAAAAAGGTAAAATTTGGTGGTAAAAGTGTGAATAATGAAAGATATGGGCTTCTAGGAGTCCCTATGAAATTTTTCTAGAATAGTTAAGGGTCTAATTGCATGAATTTGCATTTTTACGAGCAAAGGTGTCACAGATCGATTTTGGGCCTAGTAGGAATAGTGGTTCCAGGAACACAAATTCGACGTAAGAAAATTTATATTTATTATATTTTTATGGTCTACGATTTCACAAAATGATTTTATGAAAATTTCGTTTGAAAATTTTGACATTTGCGCACTCAATTTAGTAAAAAGGACTAAATCGTAAAAAGTGCAAAACTTGAGTTCTAGAATCTAGAGGTGTCCAATTGCTATGAAATTTTAAATTAGAGGTCCTTAGATGGTAATTAGACCATTAGTTAAGTTGTGGAAAAATATGGACATGGTAAGGTATGTTTTAAATTGTTTTTCATTAAGGGTATTTTAGTAATTTGGCTAATAAAGCCAATATAACATGAGAAAAAGATGTCATCTTCCTCATATTTTTTCATTCCTTGGCCGAATATACCATGGAAGCCATGGATAGGGTTTTTTTCAAGCTTTCCAAGCTCCATAGTAAGTCCGTTTTAGCCTCGTTTTTAATGATTTTCACGTTTTTGAAATCCTTGTATCATGACTTACCTATTTCCACCATTTATTTGAGATATGATGAAGGTATAGGGTTTGAAACATGTTATAAATTTGTGTATTTTGATGTTTAATGGTAGATTATGCATGTTTATGGTTAGAGAAACAACTTTTACTAAGTGATTTTCAGTAAAAATGTCAAAAAGGACCTACTTGTAAAAGTTAAGAAATATATGTTAAAAATATGATTTTATGGAAAATTTGGGCTTCTATAAGGATGAAAATGATTTGGCTATACATGGGTAGTAAAGAAATTGAACACATTTCATTTTACGAGCCTAGAGGCAGAAGTGTAAATATGATAAAGTTTAGGGGTAAAAATGTAAATTTTCCATAGTATGATTTTTGGGTCACAATGAATAATGTGACTAATAAGTAAGCTAAATGTGATGTTATAGATAAAAGAAAATGAGGTTCGGACTTAGAACGGGGGAAAAACGAGTAATTGATGGTTAGGTCCCTTTTTGCCATTTTGGTATCGAGGTAAGTTTTTGTGTAATAAATCAACATTAAGTTATTCTATATTTAAATGCTTGATATTACATAAAATTTATATTCTTTTTATGAAATTAGTTAATGAGGTCTCGATGAATAAAATGATGAACATTTACTATATCAAAGTCCCGGTTGAACCTAAGGAATAGAAAAGATACCCTTGTCATGACATTAGTTTAATAAGGTCTCGTATAAGACCGTATCTGGGATATGGCCTTTGCACCGAATTGAGATCCCGTGTAAGACCATATCTGGGATATGGCATCGGTATCGAATAGTGATTCCGTGTAAAACCATGTATAGGACCTGGCTTCGGTATGAAATCGTGTAAGACCATGTCTGGGACATGGCATCGACATATAATCTCATGTAAGACCATATCTGGGATATGGAGTCGACATCGATATGAGATACTGTATAAGACCATATATGGGATACGGCATCGGCATTGACATACGATCTCGTGTAAGACCATATCTAAGATATGGCATCGACATCGATATAAGATCTCGTATAAGACCATTTCTGGAATATGGCATCGGCATCGACATACGATCTCGTGTAAGACCAATCTGGGATATGGCGTCGACATCGATATGAGATCCCGTATAAGACTGTATCTAGGATATGGCATCGACATCGATATGAGATCTCGTATAAGACCATTTCTGGGATATGGCATCGGCATCGACATACGATCTCGTGTAAGACCAATCTAGGATATGGCATCGACATTGATATGAGATCCCGTATAAGACCGTATCTAGGATATGGCATCAACATCGACATGTGATCCCCATGTAAGACCAAATCTGGGATATGGCATTAGATTCTTACTACATGTATGACAATTTTGAGTATCCTTCGATATTCCAAGTGGTTCAATGGGGTAAAAAATTAGAGTTTATGTTAAAGAATGAAAAAGGGCTAAAGTTATGTGATGGAGTGATACAGGTACATACGCGAAACTCACGAGAAATGAATTCGGTATGTGATATGTGATCGAACTTTGGTAAGGTTGATATGGAGTAAGTGTTACAATGAAGACTTGTAAATATTTGATGATGACTAGCTATTGTCATGGCTAACTATGGATATACTTTAGTGTTATAATCGTGTAGATGAGAATTCATACAAAGAAAACATGATAGAGTAAATTTAGCAATAAAATAGTTTGGACAGCAACAGCTGTATCACTTTGAAAAATCACAAACAATGGTGGAAATCAAATTAGAGTTGAATAAGATATGAAATTAAATCTAATTGAACCTATTTTCACACAAAAGAAACGGTGTAAGCAAAAGAATTTCATATTCTGAGATATTTGAATTTTTGTGAGACAGAGTTAGAATGATTTTAGGACCCCCTGTTCTGACTTGAAAAATTCATTACAAATTTTAAAAAAATAATCAAGGGATAAAATATATATGCTTTAATTTTTTAATGAGTCTATTTTCAAGAGAAACAAGAACAAACGGGAATGTCTTTTGAGTTCTGTACAACGAGAAAATAAATTTTTAGTGAAGAGGGGTCAGAACTGTTGGATAGTGAAACAGGGAGACTTTAAAGAATAAACTGTACTGATTAGATGAACCAAAAATTGTGGAAATCTTATGGTAAGAAGATATGTGAGTCTAGTTTCAGGGAAAATTAACAGATCTTAATTTGGAGTTCCGTAGCTCCGGATAAAAAAATTTAGTTGCCATAACTCGAGTAGACAGCTCAAGATGAACATAAATGAAATTGTGAAATCTAATGCAATAATGATGGTATTATCTTGAAAGCTTATAATAAGGATTGTTAAAAGCATGGTAGTCAATTGTTTATTATTTACATACGTACTTACTAAGATTTATAGCTTACTTCATTATTTTTCGTGTTTATGATGTAGTCAGGTTAGCTCGGGTTGGAAGTCGCCGGAGAACCTATCACATTATCAAGCTTACAATTTAGGTATTAAAGATTTTATACTTAAGGTTATGGCATGTGTAGGGAACTTGGTCATGTGTATATGTTACTATGAGTTGTCTTAGAATAATGACCCATGATATTCAGAGTTCATTATTGTATAAGGCCATTTAATGTGGCCAATAAATTGGTTATGATATAAACTCATGATGATGTATTCCATGGTTGAGTAAATTGTATGCTATGACTTGTTACGTGTGTGTGGTGGATGTTTTGGTAGCTTTAATATGTCATGGAATGTGTCATTCAAGTTATACTGAAGTATGGGCATGATAGGGTAGAAATTGGCTTGGAAAATAGCCAACTTCTTGACTACACAGACAGAGACATGGCCGTGTGTCTCAGCCGTGTGGAGGAGACGGTCTAGCACACGTGTGTGTGAGTTGGTCGTGTGATTCAAAATGAATGATGACATCATAAACGTAGAGTTACATGGGTGGAGGACACAGGCATGTCGTGGGCTACACGGGCGGGTGTAACCATACTGCCTACCCACACGGGCGTGTGACTCTCCAAAACAAAGAAATTTTCTAAATGTTCCAATAGTTTTAAAAGTTCTCAGTTTATTCCCGAATCACTCCCAACGCATGTTTTGGGCCTCGTAGGCCCATTTTAGGGACTTGATGATATAAGATAAAAGTTTTAAATTTTAAACAAAAATTTATGTCTTGAATTTGTTCAGTTGCAAGTGTTATTGTCCGATAATGCCTCGTACCCTGTTCCGGCATTTAACAAGGGTAAAGAGTGTTACATAAGGACTAAATTGTAAAAATGTCAAAATAGTTGGGGTAAAAGTGTAATTTTTCCATAAGGTGATTTTTGGGCTAAATTGAATACCTTGAATACTGAATATGCTAAATTTGATAATATATAGATCAAGATAAATCGAGATCGTGTAACATCCTAAAAAGGGCCTATGCATTTTGGCCTAATTGTACGAAAAGACATGTTTTATGTGTTTTGGAATAAATTTGGAATAATTTTGGAAACCTGAGAATGTATGGAAATGTTACGTTGAAAATAGGAAAATGACCATTTTTGGAAACCTAAGCAAATTAGGAAAGTGAACATTTTGGAAACCTAAGTAAATTAGGAACTAAGCTAAAAGAGGAAAGTAAACATTTTGGAAACTAAGCCAAAAGAGGAAAGTAAACATTTTGGAAACTACGCTAAAAGAGGAAACTAAACATTTTGGAAACCTAGGAAATGTCAAGTTACTGAGCAGCGAAAATTTTGGAAACTTAAAATGACCCCAAATGTCAAATTTTAAAGTTCAAAGGGAACTTAGGGCCAGTGACCCTAAAATATAAAATACGTGAAATTTGACCCATTAACGGACTTGGAGAAGTGGCTGAAGATGCCACCTAAGGCCTCGAAATGGCCCACATGCAAGGGTGTTGGGCACGAGTTTGAGTCACATAAGAAACAAATAAAAGAAGTTTTATTTGCTTCCATAAGAAGAGAGTTGGACGACACAAAGGATCTTGAAAGGGAGTTTTAATTCCTTTGGAATTTTGGCTAATTAGGAGATTTGATGGAATTTAATATTGATAAAATTAAAATTTATCACATAGGAAGAGTTGGTCGATTGAGGGACTCTAAGGCTAATAGTTTGACCAAAGAAGGAAAGTAAAGAGCCATTCTTCATTCTTTTCTCTTCAAGGAAACCCTGCTGAAAATACTCTAGCAAATTAGCATCAATCTTTTCTCGCTCTTTAGCCGAATTCTCTCTGTCAAAACTCTCTCCTTCTCTTTTCTTTTCTTTTCTTTTCCTTTCTTCTACTATCCCTTCACCAAAAGCCGAAACTTTGTGATCCATAAAAGTGCCATAGCCGAATAGTATAAAGGATCATCCGGGATTTGAAAACGAGGTAAGTACATCTATGTACATTCGGCCAAAAAGGTCTCTTCCATACTTGAATGATAGATCAGATCTAACATGTGATTTCGGCAGGAACCTAAACTAAAAGATCAATTTTGGGATTTGAGAACTCCAAGGTAAGTGTGTTCATATATTCAACCAAGGCCAATCTTAAGTATTTAGATCAAAAGTGATCAAAAATTAATCGATTTAAGGATTTAGGTTTTGGCCGAATACAAGGAAGAGAAAAGTGAAGTTTTCGGGATTTAAAATCCATAAGGTAAACACCTAAAAGTATTCGGCCAAGGCTTGTATGATTACATAGATCAGTTCTTTAATTATTAAAAAGCCGAAAACTAACCTATGTTGAGATTTAGGGTTGGCCGAATATCAGGTGAAGGAAAACCAAGTTTTCGGGATTTGAATAATCATCAAATCGGCATCAAAGGTAAGTCTTTTTACAAATCCTACTAGGATTTGGATATTATAGCCAAATAGAATTTATGCTAAGTAATAAATGATAAATCAAATGTAGGGACTAAGGATCTAAACATTAGATCTAGCTTTTGGAATCTCAAGGATTCGCTAAACAAATCGGTGTGTACCCCACACTAATCTTAATAGATTTATGGCTTAAATATGATATATATGTTAATATGAAAGTGTAAGAATGTGGCTAAAGTACCTTATTATGGTACAAAGTACTCAGGTACATTTTCCTACTCCTACTAGGATTTCGAAATATGTTATATTTAACATGTGAAAAGTGATGTGAAAGTGAAATTAAATATGATATGCATGATATGTATAATTTGGGGCATTCGGGTTATTTGAGAAAGGGAAGTGAACGTGATGACTTGGTCTCACTAAGTGAAACGTGATGACTTGGTCTCACTAAGAATATGTGACGACTTGGTCTCACTAAGTGAATGTGGTGACTTGGTCACATTAAGTGAATGTGGTAACCGGTTACATTATCTAAATGTGGTGTCTCATGACACAAATATCAGGTGGCTATGCCACAATATTTTAAGTGGGCAATGAGCACGTCATTGCAATGACGCCTTCGATGGTGTGTAGCGGATGTAGGGTTGACTTAGTAGTCCCCACGGTGTGCGAGGTTGAGTGCGGGTGGAGTGTAGCGGATGGCATATAGGTTTGGGTTGGGTTTGCATCATTATCTTGAATTTTATATGAATATGATATGTATGGTGTGCCTATTTCTATTATGTTTTGGTGTTGGTTACACATTGAGTCTATCGACTCACCCGTTGTGGGAACATGTTTGGTGATGAGCGGTAATGGGCCGGGATGGCGAACTTGTGGTGGCCATGTTAAACGAAGTTTAATTTAATTTGAATCTTTATTTTATTTTAAGTCTTGTACAATTTTATTTTGGGTTTCGTTTTATGTAATAAGGCCATCGTGACGATTTTTATTTACGCTTTAATTACTATGTTATGAATTTAGGGCTTTATAAAGAATAAGCCCATTTAATTTAAAATAAGTTTAAACATTTTGTCACCAAACAAATGGGTTTTGATATAAAATAAATTTGTTTTCAACTCGAGCCCAACCCACAACAAACTATCTTCCAAAACACACGAGTTTTCAAAGTATTTGAATGAATTTGAACAAGGTTACTTGAGGAACATACGAGATCCGGTCCATTCTCGTGGTAGGGTGTGGGGTGTTTCGATTTAGTATCGAGCCAGTTTTAAACTCTCAGCCTGTGGCCTAAGGCCCAAAACGTTTTCAAAATAAGCCAAATGAGTTTTATGAAAATATTTCTAAAAGTAGACAGGTTTGATGGCATGGCACCTAAGTCTCCGACCTGCAGTCCACCAGGTAAGTACCCCTAACTATCTGTGTGATTATGTGAATTATAGAAGGGTAGAAAAGGAATGGAACGTAGAATAGCATGATAGGAACTTGAACCCTAAGATTAGACTACTCAAACACAGATACATAAGACTTAATACACTAAACAAACCTATGGCTAAGTCAATCAAGTTAGGGTGTGGCAACCATGGTACGCATGTCTAGGAGTGGATCCTGAAGAGCTTGGTATTTAAGCAGTCCTAGTGACTCACCTCCTCTTCACAGAATCCTACAGTGCGTAGCCGGTTCACCCTAACCCGAGAGGACTTAGTGGGTGTGGCAACCCACATGCGCATGTCTAGGAATGGTTTTAGTGGGAGCTTGGTACTTAAGCGATCTGCGTGACTCACCTCCTCTCCACTCGAATCACACTGGTGCGTAGCTTTGGTTCACCCTGACCAAGAAGGCTCGGTCATAGGCTAAACCCAATAACTAAAACCCGAAAGGGAACTAGCCATTTTTCGAAACCTTAATATTAAAATTCTTAAATCATTTTTTTTCCTTAATTCACGAAAACTATTTCTTATACACAATGTTCTCCAAAAATTTTCGACTTATAAAATTACAAAAATACCTCTAGTGGTAAAATTACAAAAATACCCTTGGTTTATAAAATGCCCAACTACTCAACAGGTTTTGCCAAAATTTCATTATTTCATAAATGTTCAAAAACCCTAAATTGCAAACTATCAGAAAAATACCTTGATTTTTTTTTGAAAATTACAAAATTGCTCCTAACTTACTAAAATTACCAAAATGACCCTAATTCCAAAATTTTTGCAACTTCATCGTTTTGAAAAAAAAATTTCTCAAAAGAACCCTCAAAATTTTAAAACTTCAAAAATATCCCCGATTTATTAAATTCTACAATTTACCCCGGTTTGTGGGAAAATTACCAAAATACCCCCAAGGTCCAAAAATTTTCGAAATATCCTTGAATTTCAAAAATTTTCCAAAATACCCCGGGAACTTAAAAATACCAAAAATATTTTGTGACAAAATCACCAAGGAACTTTATTTTGACAAATTACGAAAATACCCACAGGGACAAATTACGAAAATACCCCCGGGTAGTGGAAAAACAACAACAAATGAAAAACTACAACGTTTCTCTGAATGAACTAAGGTTCATAATTGTTTGATGGATGTATGAATGAATGAAAAGACTGTGTGCATGTATGAATACGAAAGAACCACTCCTAAATTCCTTTTCATAAAATTTCTTCGCGAGTAATAAAGTGAAACAAAAGTACTAATTTATAAAAAACTTCTTAATCAGATCTCGACGTTAGAAATGAGTTCTAGAGGACGCGATCGTCAAGGACGCGGTAGAGGAAGAATAACTGTGTCAGAACCCGTTAGATCGGGTCAAGGGTCTGACAATGAGTTACCACCGCCACCACCACCCCATTTATTAATGTCGAGCGGCAAGCTCGACGGGGATGATCTTTGTGTCACGAGCTATGTTGCGAGTTTTGGAAATGGTGGTGGCGCGGGTGGAAATCTGGAGCTCAAAAATCATGCCGAGCGACTCAGAGCCAGCGGGTAGAGGTGTTTAATGGAGTGTCGGTGTGGCACCCATCTGGTGAGTATTGGTTGGAAGCAACCGGCGTATTATGGATGAACTCGACTGACCCACGAAGAGAAGTTGAAAGGGATGGTGGCAGCATTACGTGATGAAGCGTACCAATGGTGGTTAACTATCGGGATGGTGCCACGGTGAGGATCGACACAGGAGTATGCTAAGGAGGCATATCGGAAAAAGTATGTCGGCACACGGTATATTGATGAGCGGAGGAAAGCTTTTCTAGGACTAGTTCAAGGAACAAATCGGTATTAGCATATAAGGTTGAATTTCTAAGGTTAAGCCGATATGCTCGAGGAGTAGTCATGGCCGAACATGAGCAGCGTGTCCATTTGAGGACGGATTAAGGGATGACCTAAGATTATTGATAGCTCCACATCGAGGCGGAAGTTCTCGCGTTGGTTGAAAAGGCTAAGGTAGCCGAGGAATCAAGGACTCGACTAGGCGAACTCGACAAGAATAGACCCAAGAGGGTTATGGATCATCGGAAATGTGCGAAAAGGCCCAGGCGAAGGGTCGAAGGGTTGACAAGTTGGTACCAGGAGGCGATGTCGTCCTTGTGAGCATTGTGGAAAGAAGCATTTAGGTGAGTGTTGGAAAAAGACGAGAGCATGTCTTAAGTGTGGGTCCAAGGACCATATGCTCAAGGACTGTCCAAAGATATCAGATGAAAAACAGCCATCAAATCGGAATGTTAATCGGTGGTAGGAGAGACACAATGACCTCAACGAGGTCGAGGTTCGAATAACGAGGTAATTATCTTGGCGGAGGGCGTGGCGAGAGTGCTTGCTATCTTGAGGCAAGGCGATCGGGTTTGGTATATGCGGTTCACCGTAGGGAGGATGGAGACGCGCCAGACATCATAACCGATACGTTTCTCATTCATGGCAAACCTTATTATGCTTTAATTGGTGTGGGCTCGACCCATTCTTAAGTTGCTGTAGTGTAGATGAAACACTAGGCCTAGACTCTGAACTTTCTGATAGGGAGATGATGGTAGTAAGCCCATTAGGCCAAACTATAGTGGTGAATAAGATCTTTCAGAATATACCCCGAGAAAT
The DNA here is from genome assembly GCA_025506655.1 of Gossypium rotundifolium. Lineage (NCBI taxonomy): Eukaryota > Viridiplantae > Streptophyta > Magnoliopsida > Malvales > Malvaceae > Gossypium > Gossypium rotundifolium. The sequence continues at coordinate 66,503,288 of CP106731.1, read as the reverse complement.
TCAGGGAGTGAGCTTTCGGGCTGACCTAATGGAGTTACCCTTTGGGGAATTTGACCTCATACTTGGTATGGATTGGTTAGTAGAGCACCGAGCCATGTTGGATTGTGTGGCTAAATGAATGGAACTAAGAACCCCTGAGGATGAGGTGGTCATTATGATAGGAGAAAGAAGAAACTACTTGACTAATGTAGTTTCGGTGCTTAAAATTTGAAAGGATGGTTAAGTAAAGGGTGCGAGCGTTCTTAGCCTTTGTAAGTGCGTTGGATGGAAAGGAGGAAGGTGCCAAAGGAGTTAGGATGGTAGGGGACTTCGAGGATGTGTTTCTAGAGGAATTACCAGGAATACCCCCAGATACAGAAGTTGAATTTGGAATAGACTTACTACCAGGGACAGCACCTGTGTCAATCGCTCCATACCGAATGGCGCCAAAGGAGTTAGTGGAGCTCAAGGCTCAAATCCAAGAATTGTTGGATCGTGGGTTTATTCGACCCAGTGTGTCTCCGTGGGGAGCACCGGTCCTGTTTGTGAAGAAGAAGGACGAAACTATGCGTATATGCATAGACTATAAATCAATTGAATAAGTGACCATCAAGAACAAGTATCCCTTGCCTAGGATTGATGACTTGTTCGACCAGCTGAAGGGAGCGGTAGTGTTCTCAAAGATCGACTTAAGGTCAGGATATCACCAGTTAAAAGTAAAAGAGGTGGATATCCATAAGACAACTTTTAGAACAAGATACGGCCATTTTGAGTTTGTGGTAATGCCATTTGGGTTGACAAACGCCCCCGCAGCATTCATGGATATGATGAACTGAGTGTTTCAACCTTACTTAGATAGGTTCGTCGTAGTGTTCATCGATGATATTTTGGTATATTCTAAGTCTGAAGAGGAGCATGATGAGCATCTCCGGATTGTGTTGTAAGTATTAAGGGAGAAGAAGCTTTATGCCAAATTCAGCAAGTGTGAATTTTGGCTTAGGGAAGTTGCTTTCTTAGGACACGTGGTATCTGCCGAGGGAATAAGGGTGGATCCTAAGAAAATCAAAGCTGTGTTGGATTGGAAACCACCTAAGTCGGTGGCGAAGATTCATAGTTTCTTAGGATTGGCAGGCTATTACAGAAGGTTCGTGGAAGGATTCTCGTCGATAGCCGCACCATTAACAAAATTTTTGAGGAAAGAAGTACCCTTTGTATGGATGGATAAGCAACAGGAGAGTTTTGAAAAACTTAAGAAGGTATTAATGGAAGCTCGGTGTTGATTCACTGAGGCGGGAAAAAGATTTTGTGGTGTCTTGTGGCGCTTCACATACGGGGTTAGGATGTGTTCTTATGCAAGATGGAAAAGTAGTCAACTTACGCGTCTCGGCGATTAAGGCCGCATGAGGTGAACTACCCAACCCATGACTTGGAATTGGCAGCAGTGGTCTTCGCTCTCAAGGTGTGGAGGCATTATCTTTATGGAGAAAGGTCAGTGATCTACACAGACCACAAGAGTCTCAAGTACCTGTTGACTCAGAAGGAGTTAAACTTAAGGCAACGAAGGTGGGTGGAATTACTGAAAGACTATGACTGTTTGATAGAATATCATCCGGGCAAGGCGAATGTAGTAGCGGATGCCCTAAGTAAGAAGGTTGTGTCGGACCTAAGAGCAATGTTCACCCATTTAAGCTTGTATGAGGATGGAAGCCTGTTGGCTGAGTTACAAGTCAAGCCAACGTGGTTGAAGGAGGTGAAAGAGGGACAGTTGGTTGATGAGGATTTAAGTATTAAGTTACAAAAAGCACAGAACGAAGTGTTGGAGGACTATGAGGTTAATGATGAAGGAGTATTGTGCTACAAAGGAAAGTCGCATGCCAAGGGACAAGGAGTTAAGGCGGAGGATTCTTGGGAAGCGCATAGTAGCCCTTATGCTATGCATCCGGAGGCATTAAGTTGTCTGAGATTTAAGAGAACAATTTTGGTGGCTTGATCTTAAGCGAGAAGTTACAAAATTCATGGGAAGATGTCGGCGTGTCGACAAGTTAAGGTGAACACCAAGTTCCATCGGATTGCTTGACCAATCCAGTTCGCGATGGAAGTGGGAAAGAATTACCATGGACTTCGTTAGTGGGCTTCCCTTACGCCTACTAAGAAGGACTCGGTATGGGTAATAGTGGACCGTTTGACTAAGTCCGCACATTTCATCCCGATGAGTGGATTATTCCTTCAAAAGTTAGCCAAGCTATATGTGGCGAAATTGTGAGGCTACACGAGTCTTAGGTGTCAATTATTTCAACGAGACCCAAGATTCACGTCTCGATTTTGGAGGGCACTTCATCAAGCTTTAGGCACCAAGTTGGATTTCACTCGACCTTTCATCCACAATCGACGGGCGGTCTGAGCGAGTAATACTAAGTGTTGGAGGATATGTTGAGAGGATGTGTGATGGATTTGAGAGGAAGTTGGGAGGAGTATTTGCCTTTAGCGAGTTAGCCTACAACAACAGTTATCGAGCTAGCATTGAATGGCACCATATGAAGCATTATGCGAACGGAAGTGTCGTACTCCTACTTGTTGGACTGAGTTAGGATAACGTCGAGTTTTGGGACCGAGATAGTGGCGAGATGGAAGAGAAGGTTGAGATAATTGAGACACGGTTAAAGGAAGCCTCGGATAGGCGAAGTCTTATCTGAGACCTCAAGCGGAAGGAAATAGAGTTTGAAGTGGGAGACCAAGTGTTTCTAAAAGTTTCACCATGGAAGAATGTGATGAGGTTTGGTCGGAAAGGAAAGTTAAGCCCAAGGTTTATCGGGCCCTATCGGTACTTAAGTGAGTGGGACGGTGGCATACCAGCTAGAGTTGCCACCGGAGTTGCAACAAATGCACGACGTATTCCATGTGTCCATGCTACGTCGCTACCGATCGGATCCCTCTCACGTAGTACCGATGAAGAAGTGGAGCTAAGGCGGACTTAACCTACGAGGAAGAGCCGATTCAGATTACGGAACGTGGCGTGAAAGTACTACGGAGGAAGTCGGTTCCTCTAGTCAAAGTATTGTGGTGCAATCATGGATCGGAGGAAGCTTCGTGGGAGCGGAGGAGGCAATCGACGACAATACCCTCAATTATTTAGTTAGGAAATTTCGAGGACGAAATTATTTTAAGGGGTAGAAGCGTAACATCCTAAAAAGGGCCTATGCATTTTGGCCTAATTATGCGAAAAGACATGTTTTATGTGTTTTGGAATAAATTTGGAATAATTTTGGAAACACGAGAATGTATGGAAATGTTACGTTGAAAATAGGAAAATAACCATTTTGGAAACCTAAGCAAATTAGGAAAGTGAACATTTTGGAAACCTAAGTAAATTAGGAAAGTGAACATTTTGGAAACTAAGCTAAAAGAGGAAAGTAAACATTTTGGAAACTAAGCCAAAAGAGGAAAGTAAACATTTTGGAAACTACGCTAAAAGAGGAAACTAAACATTTTGGAAACCTAGGAAATGTCAAGTTCTGAGCATGCGAAAATTTTTGGAAACTTAAAAATGACCCCGAAATGTCAAATTTTAAAGTTCAAAGGGGAACTTAGGGCCAGGTGACCCTAAAATATAAAGTACGTGAAATTTGACCCATTAACGGACTTGGAGAAGTGGCCTGAAGATGCCACCTAAGGCCTCAGGAAATGGCCCACATGCAAGGGTGTTGGGCCTGAGTTCGAGTCACATAAGAAACAAATAAAAGAAGTTTTATTTTGCTTCCATAAGAAGAGAGTTGGACGGCACAAAGGATCTTGAAAGGGGAGTTTTAATTCCTTTGGAATTTTCGGCTAATTAGGAGATTTGATGGAATTTAATATTGATAAAATTAAAATTTATCACATAGGAAGAGTTGGCCTATTGAGGGACTCTAAGGCTAATAGTTTCGGCCAAAGAAGGAAAGTAAAGAGCCATTCTTCATTCTTTTCTCTTCAAGGGAAACCCCTGCCAAAAATACTCTAGCAAATTAGCATCAATCTTTTCTCGTCTCTTTAGCTGAATTCTCTCTGTCAAAACTCTCTCCTTCTTTTCTTTTCTTTTCTTTTCTTTTCTTTTCCTTTCTTCTACTATCCCTTCACCAAAAGCCGAAACTTTGTGATCCATAAAAGTGCCATAGTCAAATAGTATAAAGGATCATCCAGGATTTGAAAATGAGGTAAGTACATCTATGTACATTCGACCAAAAAGGTCTCTTCCATACTTGAATGATAGATCAGATCTAACATGTGATTTCGGCAGGAACCTAAACTAGAAGATCAATTTGGGTTTGAGAACTCCAAGGTAAGTGTGTTCATATATTCGCCAAGGCCAATCTTAAGTATTTAGATCAAAAGTGATCAAAATTAATCGATTTAAGGATTTAGGTTTTGGCGAATACAAGGAAGAGAAAAGTGAAGTTTTTGGGATTTAAAATCCATAAGGTAAACACCTAAAAGTATTCGGCCAAGGCTTGTATGATTACATAGGTCAGTTCTTTAATTATTAAAAAGCCGAAAACTAACCTATGTTGAGATTTAGGGTTGGCCGAATATCAGGTGAAGGAAAACCAAGTTTTTGGGATTTGAATAATCATCAAATCGGCATCAAAGGTAAGTCTTTTTACAAATCCTACTAGGATTTGGATATTATAGCCAAATAGAATTTATGCTAAGTAATAAATGATAAATCAAATGTAGGGACTAAGGATCTAAACATTAGATCTAGCTTTTCGGAATCTCAAGGAATCGCTAAACAAATCAGGTGTGTACCCCACACTAATCTTAATAGATTTATGGCTTAAATATAATATATATGTTAATATGAAAGTGTAAGAATGTGGATAAAGTACCATATTATGGTACAAAGTACTCAGGTACATTTTCCTACTCCTGCTAGGATTTCGAAATATGTTATATTTAACATGTGAAAAGTGATGTGAAAGTGAAATTAAATATGATATGCATGATATGTATAATTTGGGGCATTCGGGTTATTTGAGAAAGGGAAGTGAATGTGATGACTTGGTCTCACTAAGTGAAACGTGATGACTTGGTCTCACTAAGAATATGTGACGACTTGGTCTCACTAAGTGAATGTGGTGACTTGGTCACATTAAGTGAATGTGGTAACCGGTTACATTATCTAAATGTGGTGTCTCATGACACAAATATCAGTGGCTATGCCACAATATTTTAAGTGGGCGATGAGCACGTCATTGCAGTGACTACCTTCGATGGTGTGTAGCGGATGGAGGGTTGACTTAGTAGTCCCTACGGTGTGTGCGAGTTGAGTGCAATTGGAGTGTAGCGGATGGCATATAGGTTTGGGTTCGGGTTTGCATCATTATCTTGAATTTTTATATGAATATGATATGTATGGTGTGCCTATTTCTATTATGTTTTGGTGTTGGTTACACATTGAGTCTATCGACTCACCCGTTGTGGGAACATGTTTGGTGATGGCGGTAATGGACGGGAATGGCGAGAACTTGTGGTGGCCATGTTCAACTTGAAGTTTAATTTAATTTGAATCTTTATTTTATTTTAAGTCTTGTACAATTTTATTTTGGGTTTCGTTTTATGTAATAAGGCCATCGTGATTTATTTTTATTTACGCTTTAATTACTATGTTATGAATTTAGGGCTTTATAAAGAATAAGCCCATTTAATTTAAAATAAGTTTAAACATTTTGTCACCTAAAACAAATGGGTTTTGATATAAAATAAATTTGTTTTCAACTCGAGCCCAACCCACAACAAACTATCTTCCAAAACACACGTTTTCAAAGTATTCAATGAATTTGAACAAGGTTACTTGAGGAACATACGGATCCGGTCCATTCTCGTGGGCCGGGTGTGGGGTGTTTCAGATCGGGTTTAGATCGGGGAAAAAAGAAAGTTGACGAATAGTCAATATTTGCTAACCGAGCGATACGAGGTAAGTTCATATAATTAGAATCAAACTTTGAAATACTTCTATTCATTTTAAATGTATGTATATAATTGAGAAGTTGATATACTTGGAATACGAATGCCTACTTGATATAGACTGATGGTTATCGAGCCCCATTTGAACAGTATAAATTCGTAGGATACGAGTGACCTGTCACTGGGGTTACCATTTTGGTCGAGCCCCTACATTTGTTACGGACTCACTATAGCTCGTATGAGCTTACTGATATATCAGCTCGTAGGAGCTTACTATTTTCAGCTTGTCAGAGCTTGCCGTTTTAGCTCAATAGAGCATACTGTCCATCAGCTCAGGAGGAGCTTATTGATCATAACTTGAAAGAGTGGAAATGATAATGAATTGATGGATTACTGATGTAAATCACCCGAGTATCCTTTGAAGTTCTAATGAGTTCAACGGGCATAAATACTATTTATACAGATGAGTACTGTTATTGAATGAATTATTGATTATATGATTGAGAGTGAAATGTTCAATATGATGTACATGGTATATGATTTTGGTATGATACAATGTATTGAGTATTGAATTGAGATAATGGATGATTTCATGTAATTATGTGACTAACTTGTTGATGAATGCATGTGCTAGGCAATTGAAAATTGTATTGAGTTTACTTTATTTATTGTCTTGATTAAGTATAAATGGTAAGTTTAATTCTGAATTATACGGGCTTACTAAGGTATAAAGCTTACTCTGTTACTTTTCTATGTATTATAGAGGTTTGATAGCTCGCTCGATTCGGATAAAGTCAGAGTTACGTATCACACTATCCAGTTTCTGATTGGTACTTATGAATTTATGGATATATGTAAATATGGCATGTATAGGCTAGTTATAAGGATGATGGTTAAGGTTACTTAAGATATTGATTTTGGTACATGTTGTGGTATGAGTGGGAGCCATGTGATTTGGCTTAACTTGGTATAATATTTTGGTTGTGCTTAAGTAATCAAATATGGTATGTTATGGCTAGTACTAGATGGAATGGAAATATACAAATGTTATCTTGATATGTAGTTGGCATGTGAATGTTAAAGGAACCCTATTGTTGATATTGTTTTGGCATGTATATAGTGATTTGAAATTTGGAATAGATGAATTTATACTGGTATGAATGGTGCATTTGGTTGATGATTTTGGCTGCCTATTATATGATAAAATGGTACCATTAGGCCTTGTGTAGGTACATTGAAGTTGGGGTGGCAAATTGACCTTGCAAATGGCCTATTTTTGTCCACACGGGTAGAGACACGGGGGTATGTCTTAGCCGTGTGTGACACACAATCATGTTACATGGCCATGTGTCCCCTGGTGTTGAAATTAAATTTAATTTAGTATGCTTCACATGGCCTCACACACGGGCGTGTGATCGGTCGTGTGCCAAAAGTCAGTATACCCCCTAAATGGCACACAACCTAGCGCACGAGCATGTGACTTGACCGTGTTGCATAAGTCAATATACCCTACAGGTTTGGTATGGCCTAGTACACAGCCTGGCACACAGGCATGTGTGGCCACTTCGAAGGGCACACGGGCTAGACACACGGACGTGTGGTCGACCGTGTGACCCAAGTCAGTATGTATGCCATGTTTCCACACGGCTTGAGACACGGACGTGTTTGGAGCTGTGTGAGGCACACGGCTTGTTCACACGGGCGTGTGACCCTATATGATAGAAAATTTATAAGTTTTCCAAAATTTTTTGTATGTTATCTATTTAGTCTCGAACCACTTCTAAAGCTTGTTTAAGGCCTCGTAGGCCCTTACAAGGGACAATGTGATTATATTAAATGAATTATGAGAATGAATGCTTTATGTTTGATAAATGTTTGCTAAATGATGTGTATTGATTGGTAATACCTCGTAACCCTACTCCAGCAACGGATACGGGTTAGCAGTGTTACAATAAGGGCTAACCAAACCCTATATTATGTGATTTGATATTTTGTTATCTTCTTTGAGTAGGACACTGTTTGACTATTCTGTTAAATAAATATATGTATCTGTATACGAGAATGCCAACAAGATTTTTTCGTAATATGTATTCTATATATACATATGGGGTGGGTATTGTATATGTAGAGGAAGTGTTCTGTATGGCGACCTTCGCCTATTTTCTGGCAGCTTGACTGCATTTTATTTGATACGTGTCGTAATGACATGATATGATGTGTAGGGATGGGTGGGTAGGTGTTTTTAACCCCACATGGTGTGATGGGATGGTTGGAGTTGGTGTGTAGAGGATGAGGGTAGGATTCTGTATATCTATTCTGCCTATCTGATTCTGTTATTTGTATTAGAAATGGACATAAGTCTAAATCTGTTTGACCATATATGAGATTTTTGTCTTTATTGCATGTCTATTTTTGTTGGGTTACACATTGAGTTAAAGAACACTCATTTTTGTTGTCTGTTTTATTCAGGTAATCCACAGACTTAGGCAAGTCAGTGCAGCAGAGTCTCGCGGTGACCACTAAACTTTGAATCGACTTTAAGTAACGATTTTATTTAATTAAGGAGTATTTTTAGGAGATTTTTTGTAATTAATGGACTCTCCGTACTGTTGGTTTTATTTTAGTTTTAGGTTTATGATCTAAACATTATATCTAAGACAAATAGCTAAACACATGGTTTTTATCAAAACAAAGGTTTTCAGAAAAGTACGAATGGGATTTCCAAATTAAACGTTTTATGACTTCTGTTGTAATCTATGTCTCGTAAATAAATAAACTAAATAAACGTTTTCAAAAAAATAGATATAAACGATTATGGGATCTAAAACTTGAGGGATTTGGTGATTCGATTCTGTTTTCAAAATCGTACCTTGTGACATCTCTGGATTCGACCATAACTTTTAGGCCAGGTTTGGGGTGTTACATTTAGTGGTACTAGAGCCTAGTTGCAAAACAAGGGCTGTGAATTTTGGGTTCCAAAATTGTGATTTAAAAAGAATTAGTTTTCAAATAATTTGAGAAAGTATGTGGTACACCAAGTCTTCAGCGCCGATCCTATAAGAATTTCTGAACTTAGATGGAATATTCCTAAAACACTGTAGTTAGCACTTTCTGAAACTATATTGAGCTAGTTAGAGACTAAATCTATGAAAATATCCGGGTTAGTTGTGGCGATTCGAACTCGCCTTGGACTAAGTCTTCCTATTTGAATGGTGGGTGGAGAGCAAATTGTGGAGGAAGACTTGGTCAAGGTAATTTGAATTGGTGGCTTGAGAGTGTCTGGGGGGAGTTTGGCCGGTTGTTGGAGAGGTTTTGGGGGAGTGGCCGGTTGGTAAGAGTTGGGGAGTAGTGTGCCGAATGGTCATTTGGCATTTTGGTGCATTTTCGGTCAAAGAGTGGTAAGCAAAAGCTCTCTTCACTTGCATATAGCCTAAGCCGAAAAACCCTCCCATTTTGCTTCTTGAAACCGAAACCCCAAGCAACTCTATTTGCAAAATTTTGCACTTTTTCTTCTACACCTTGTGGTTGCCAACCGAATGCTCCATTTGCTTTCTCCATTCCTTTCTCTTGTGTAAACCTAAACCTCAAGCACCTTCACTTGCCGAAACTACAACACTTTTTCTCCGTATTTTCTCTTTCTCTTTTCTCATTTGAAAACCTTGGTAGCCGAATGTTCATCTCTCTCTCCCTTTCTTTTCCAATTTGTTGAAGCTGAAGCTAGTTTCTTTTCTCTCCCTTCTTGACCGAAACACCATCCTCCAAAAACCTACATCCTCTATCTTCTTTTTCTTTTAACCGAAAGCACCCCTTCATTCATCTTTTTATTTTCTTTTTTTTCCAAAACCTTTTAGTCGAACCTTACTACAACCCTTGCCGATTTCTTGTTTGTTTTTAAACTTTTCTCTTCTTGATTAAGGGTGTTAGCCGAACCTATTCCTCTTGTTAGATTCTTATTTCAATCGACCTAGTAGGAGGTAAGTGTTTGGCCGAATGGCCATTTCTCCCCTTTCTTGTGCTTTGTCAATCTTTGGTGTTTGAGAGCCGATGACGGTATCTGCTAAAAAGGAGTAACGTTCGGTTTTGGTAATCATTTTCATATAGGGCCTTTGGATGTCGAAGCAGCCGATTGGAGAAGTTAAGTGGTAAGTAGTGGTAAGAGGTTATCATGTTAGTCTATTCTTTTAGAATTCTATAAGCCAAAGTTTTAATGGATTAACTGTTCTCTTAATAGGGTGTGCCGATTGTTAAAAGAGGAACCATTGTCGGTTCGGGTTTGGTAGGAAACCAAACGTTTGCAAGGTAAGGGTTATTCGATATACCCTTTGGTTTAAATGGTTGTGGCCGAATGGTTTAAGTGACTAACCCATGGTTGGCCGATTATTTTTAGGAGCAAGAGGATTGAGGGTGTTAGATCGGGTTCTTTGGGATTAAGGCTTGCGATATACCAGGTGTGTAAGCTAACACACTGATTTCTTAGTAATAAGTTAATAACTTTGTGTTGTAACAAGTGAAACGATGGCGATTGTCATGATACCCGATAGGTATGTTCACGGATTCGGTAAGTCCGTAGTATTACGAAGTTCTATTATTGATACATCCGATATTATGATCCATGATATATATGCTATAAGATGCAATATTGGACATGTTGGCATGAATTACATGATTTGCATAATGTACATGAGTCGATTATGACATGTATGGGTAATATGAGAGGAGGGGAGTATGATATCCGTGTCTTTGGGACACTGTGTCTTTGGGACACCGAGGTTTGGCGCTCCAAGTGGTTTGGTACCACAAACGATATTTTGTGACTTTGGGTCACCAGAGGTTTGGCACCTCGGCGTCTCGTCCAGTGGCTTAGCACCACGGTGGGTTGGCCCCACAGCTTGATTATCTGGGATTGACGCCGGTGATTTGGTATCACACGATGGGTTGGCCCCATCATCGGATTGTATTCGTGGTCACCAAAGATTTGGTATCACATCGTGTCTTTGGGACACCAGAGGTTTAGCACCTCATTGCGACTCGTCCCGTGGTTTGACACCATCGTGGGTTGGCCCCACTTATGAGATACGGGATTGTCGCTAGTGATTTGGTATCACACGATGGGTTGGCCCCATCATTGGATTATTCGTGACTTGGTCACCAAAGGTTTGGCACCACGTTATGGATATCGTTTCTTAACTCCTACACATCCGATAATTTTCAAAATTTCGTTTCAAATAAAATAAATGTTAATAAATACTAGAACTGATGCATAAAATTTTATAATGTAGACAAATTTGAATATATGATGGGCGCTCGAGGAACTCGCGATTGTGGTATTTGTAGGCGTGGTAGAGGTCGTAAGGGGGCTCAAGCTGAGTCTTCCTCTTTGGGCAGTATGCCAAATTTAGACATGAGTGAGATACCGATTTCGCCTGCTATAGGGACTGGGTCTCAAAGTCGTTCGGCTAGGGACGATGCACAATCCCAAGCCATGTTGAGGGTGTTGGAGAGGGTCGCTGGACCTGTTCTAGATCTGGAGGCCTTGGGTCTATAGCTGAACGTCTTCGGTCCAATGGTGCTGAGCTGTTTAGGGGTATCACTGGAGTTGCCCCTATTATGGCCGAGTATTGGTTGGGGGTCACCGAGAGGATCATGAATGATAAGACTGTACTCCCAAGCAGAAACTTTAGGGTGCAGTCTATTTACTTTGTGACGAGACATATTAGTGGTGGTTATCAGTTGAGGAGGGTACTCAGCCTATCGTCTGAACTGAGACTTCTTCAAGACTACTTTTCAGGGGAAATATGTGGGTGCGAGCTATGTGGATGCTCATAGGCATGAGTTCATGAGTCTCACGCAAGGTGATAGATCGATGGCCAAGTATGAGGCTGTGTTTCTGAGGTTGAGCTGCTATATACGAGGCATGGTAACGTTTGAATATGAGAAATGCGTCCGCTTCGAGGATGGCTTGAAGGATAACTTAAGAGTACTGATTGCTCCACAGAGGGAGCGAGAGTTCATGATTCTAGTAAATAAGGTGAAGATCGCCGAAGAGGTTAAGCGCGTGGAGCGCCAAAATGGGGACCATGAGAGAGGCAAGAAAAAGAGGGAGTCGGAACCCTCTGGTTCTATTTTGAGGCCTAAGAGAAAAGCCAGACCTGATGGGCCGGTTAGAATGGGAGTTCCTGTAGCTCCTAGTGGGATTCAACCTTGTGGTGACTATGGTAGGCGCCATCTGAAAAGGTTTTGGAGGAGGTTAGGGGCTTGTCTAAGGTGTGGGTCTTTGGAGCATCGTATCAGAGAGTGTCCATAGTGGGTTGATCAGATGCAAACTTCAGGATCGGGTTCTGTGTAACGACCTGAAAGTCAATGAAGTTAGAAATGGTGGTTTCGGAATACTATTTCCTATGATAGGATCAGTGAATATTATTTATTAATATTTGCAAGGATATTACAGTATTATATTGAAGTTTGGTCTAACAATTTTAATTATTGGAAAGTTAGACAAGATAAAAGTGTATTAGTTCTAAAATTGATGGTTTTGGAAATTGAGGTATCGGGACCTCGTTTCCCTAAATCGGACTCATAAATATTTAATAAAAATATTTGCAGAGTTATATTAGAAGTGAATTAAATTTTTGGTTATGTAATTTTGAAGAAAGAGTGTTTAATTAAAATAAAGGGACTAAATCAAACAAGTGATAAAAGTAAGAATTAATACTAAATTATAAGGTGAATCAGATTGAAGGATTTATTAAATAAATAGACCATTTTTATAGATTTTGATAGTGGATGTTTATGAGGATATTATATAATAATATATATTATTATTAAAGTGATAATTAGTGAATGAAGTGGGAGTAAATTAAATAGAAAATGAAAGGAAAGACTTAAATTTTTATTTGGTCTATGTTGCTTCCTTGTCTATTTTGAATGAAGCTAGAGAGGAGAGGTCGGCTGCATGTAGTGGAAATCCATGAAATTTGGTTGCTTGGAAGTTAAATTTTTCAAGTAGAAGGATAACTATTCTAAACTCTCCCTTGCCCATAGCTTTTCATTGACAAATTCTGGTTGCATTGTTGATTTGAGCTTGATCGAATGTGTGGGAAAAGAGAAGAGTTTCTTTTCTAATTGTAAATGTTGCATGTCTAGTAGATGAAGAGTTTCTCACTTGTGTTAAAAGAATTTAGTGAATGCTTGTGCTGTTATACTCCATTTTTGTAACTCTAGGGTTGACTGTATTTATCTAACAAGGTGGGAGAAGGCTGTAGCAGAAAAGGGAAGGAGCATATTGAATAGGTAGAATCGGTGTTGGGAACCTTAATGAGTTTTCCTTGAACTTTTATTATCTTGTGTTTGTTAATTGCTGTCTGAATTTTACCTTGTTGGTATTGTTAATTGCTGCCCTGTTTATGCTGTCCAATTGTGGTATTGATGCTGTTCGAATATTACGTTGTTAATGATGTTCAGAGAGTGGTGTATTTATGCTGCTTTAAGGACTACTGTTTGGTGTATTAATGCAGCAGAAAAATTATTGTTTAGGCGTCAATTAATGTTGTCTAAATGACTGTATTTATGCTGTTTTAATGACTACTGTTTGGTGTATTAATGCAGCAGAAAAATTGTTGTTTAGACGTCAATTAATGTTGTCTAAGTGATTGTAAATTTATGTTAATAATGGTTGAAGTTGTTAATGAACAAATGATATATAAATGATATATAAATGAGCTATTTAGATGTTAAAGAATGTTGTCTAAATGGATGGAGACTATGCTATCCAAAACTACTATTAACTGTTTTACATGCTAAAATTTAGGAGATTGAATGCCAAAATTAATTGTACATGAAGGCTAAAGTTTTTGTATCCGATGCTTCAATCCAAACTGAGTGATGGTTTCCAAAAGTGATCTGCGATTTTAGGTAAGTTCGTAGTCACCAAATTCAAACTTTATAAATTGTTAATTAAATTGAATGTAAGTTTATGGAAGTATAAGTTAACTTAATTGAATAGAGGTTTATGGAATGTGACATTATGAAATAAATTAATGTATGATTAGTAGATAATTGGAGTGGACGTGTTATTAAATTATGAAATTTGATATTGAGTTATGAAAAGTAAAAATTATGGACTTGCAAATGAATAATTGACATCGTCGATTCGTTCGACTAGCATTGGGCGCAACTTTCGTTCAGTTTAATTTTAGTTTATATTTAAGTGAAATATATGAACCTAATTGCATAATATTAGATTATATTGATGTGTGTAATTGAAAACGAAAATAAAAAATGGATATTACTTCAATCATTGATTGAGAAACTCGGAGCTATTACTGCAAATTAGCTTTGTAAGTTCATTAATATGAACTCAATTATATTTCTAAGTGTTTATGAATATTAAAGTTTAAATGATGTAAAATTGTTGATATTAAATTGATTATTGATAGAACAGGAATTGTAAAAAATTACGAAAATGATAATTTTGATATCAATGGAGATAGGTTGCATTCGCACGTAAGACCATAGGGAGGCTATGAAAATTATTCAAACATAAGACCATGGTTGGACCATGGTAATGTTTATATGTAAGACCATAGCTGGGATATGGCATTCTGATGATAAGATCATAACTGGGTTATGGCACTATGGACGTATGACCATGGTTGGACCATGGCAGTGTTTATACGTAAGACCATAGCCATGGAAATGCATATGTAATACCATAGTTGGACTATGGCACAAAGGAAACGTGAATCAGGGTTTCAATCGTCTTAAATAATATTCATAGATTATAGAAAAGGGATGGTTTTGACCATCGTTTAGCACATTTTGTGTGAGCTCTGATAAGGGTTCTGATTGACTTCACTACAACAAATATGGAAAGGTATGATGTACCAATGATTAAAGTATGAATATTTATGAATATGAAATGTATGATTTAAGAGATGTTATGTTTGTGTACTATATCTTACCATGTGATGATATCGCTAAGTTATGTGTTTAATCATTAGCTTGTGGCTATGGTAAGTGTTTAATATGAACCAAGGCATGTGTGTAAATTAATTGAAATGGTGACATCTTGTAATTATATGTTTAGATAGTAGTATGATGATATAATTCAATTTGAGCATTCATGTATCATATCATGTCTTAAAACGTTCGGATTATAGAAATATTACTAAATTTTACTCAGCGTGCAGTTTTGTTTTCCGTGTACAGGTTAGGTACTCTCTTTAAATGTCGACTCAGCATCAATCTTGATCTCAAGTGTGGTGATGTTTAATTTTGTAATGGCTTGTACCTAGGATGTCTTTGGTTGTTAGTTTTTTTTAATGTGATGTAAATTGAGTTATAAATATATGTTTATGTTGGAAGCTAAATGTTAGTATGTGTTTTGACCAAAGGCTTGATATGTATGAAACTTAAAGCTTGATGTCTTAATTAGCTTTAGGTTAGGCTAAATTAAGTGATTTTGGCATACATTAAACTTTGATTTGGATGATGTACTGTTGATGTGTTTTGAAGATATAAAATGTGGTATCAATGAAGGTACATTGGTTAGGCACTTAGGATGATTGTTTTGGCATGTTTTGAGTATGTTTAATCATAATTTGAATAGGTTAAATGATTGGTATTTGAATTGCTTAAGGCCCAAGTAAGCATGAAATGGTAACTTTTTTGTTTGAGGTACATTTTAGGTCCACACAGCCAGAGACACGGTCATGTGACCCTTGCTCTAAATTTTTCTAAAATTTTCCTAGACTTTCTAAATAATTTCAAATTGGTCTAAATTTGTCTCTAAAGTAGTGGGCTCGATTTAGGAACGATATGTGTAAGAAAGAATGATTTAAGTTACGTTTATGATTTTCGAATTGAATTAATTATAAATGTTCCAATTTTACAGTAATGCATGTAACTCTAATCTGTGAAGGAGAGGGGTTTGGCTATTACATTCTGTATAGCCTCAAAGGGTAGTTTAGCAGCCACCTAGGGTGTGGACCGACTAGGGGTGGTAATGGTATAGGCCGAGGTGTTAGTTAGACCAAGGCGAGATAGCCTACACTAGTTTATGCTGCTCGACGTCGATAGGATAGGGATGCTCCTGATATTATCACTGGTACGTTCTTTATTTTTGATATTCCTTATACTGCTCTGATAGACATAGGTTCTACACATTTCGATGTAGCTAGTACTGTATTCGAAAACTTGGAGATTTTTGTGAAGAGTACTTCTAGTGAGATTATTGTACTGAGTTTGTTAGGGCAGTCTATTTGGGTTAAAAAACTTTTTAGGAATGTTCCGTTAGAAGTGCAAGGAGCTGTATTTCTGGCAAATTTGATGAAGTTACCGTTTAAGGAGTTCGACTTGATTCTGGGTATGGATTGGTTGGTTGAGCACCAAATTAGCTTGGGTTGCGTGACTAAGAGGGTGGTTGTACGGACAGAGGATGATAAGGAGGTGGTTGTGATCGATAAGCATCGAGATTATCTGTCCAATGTGATCTCCACTCTTGTGGCTGAGAAATTGGTTCGGAAAGGGTGTGAGGCGTATTTAGCCTACGCAAGTGTTTTTATTTTTGGGGATTCTTCTGTCGGGGATATCAAAACTATGAGAGAATTTTTGGATGTCTTTCCTGAGGAGTTACTGGGTTTACCTCCGAATCAATAAGTTGAGTTCGGCATTGAGCTTCTATCGGGTACAGATTCGGTGTTCATCGCTCCATACCGTATGGCACTGAAGGAGCTTACAGAGTTTAAAGCTCAACTTCAAGAGCTTTTGGATCGTGGTTTCATTCGTCCTAGTATATCTTTGTGGAGGGCACCGGTTTTGTTTGTTAAGAAAAAGGATGGTACCATGAGGATGTACATCAACTATCGGCAGTTAAATAACCTGACTTTGAAGAATAAGTATCCACTTTCAAGGATCGACGATTGTTTGATCAGTTCGATGGGCTTCAATGTTCTCAAAATAGATCCCCTATCTAGGTATCATCAGCTACGAGTTAAGGAAGTTGATGTTCATAAGACTGCATTTAGGACTCGTTATAGGCACTACGAGTTTCTAATTATGCCTTTTAGTTTGACGAATACTCTCTCTGCATTCATGGATATGATGAACTAAGTTTTTTAGCTGTATCTGGATTAGTTCATCATGGTATTTATCGATGATATTTTGGTTTACTCTAAGATCAAGGATGAGCATGATGACCATCTTAGAGTAGTGCTTCAGATACTTCGAGAAAAATAGCTCTACGCTAAGTTGAGTAAGTGTGAGTTTCGATTGCGAGAGGTAACTTTTCTGGGGCACGTAGTTTCTGTTGAGGGGATCCTTGTGGACCCAAAGAAGATTATGGTTGTGCTTGAGTGGAAACAGCCTAAGAACGTATCTGAGATTCACAGTTTTCTGGGTCTTACAGGATATTATCGGCGGTTTGTCAAGGGGTTCTATTTTATTGCAACTTCTTTGACTAATCTTCTGCGCAAGGGTGTTCCTTTTTTCTAGACTAATGCGCAACAATCGAGCTTTGAGTAGCTCAAGTCTTTTCTAACTCAGGTTCTTGTTCTGATACAGCCTGAATCTGGTAAAGAGTTTGTGGTGTATAGTGATTCGTCACACATTGGTCTGGGATGTGTACTAATACAAGATGGTAAGGTTGTGGCTTATGCGTCCCGTCAACTTAAGTCACATGAGGGGAATTATCCGACGCATGATCCCGAGTTAGCTACTGTGGTGTTTGCATTAAAGATCTGGAGGCACTATCTGTATGGTGAGAGGTGTATCATCTACACCGATCACAAGAGCCTCAAGTACCTCCTTACTCAGAAAGAGTTGAATCTTAGACAACGTCAGTGGATTGAGCTACTCAAAGATTATGATTGCACGATAGAGTATCATCCTAGTAAGGCCAATGTGGTGGTTGATGCTCTCAGTCACAGAGCGATGACTAATTTGAGAGCGATGTTCACACGCCTTAGTTTGTTTGATGATGGGAGTCTGTTAGCCGTGTTGCAAGTTAAACTGACTTGGATTGATCATATTCGAGATAAGCAATTAGGGGATGAGTCTCTAGGTTTGCAGTTTCGTCAGATTGAGAGTGGCAACACTTCAGATTTTAGGTTGAATAATGATGGTGTTCTATGTTTTCGAGGTCGGATATGTGTGCCAAATGATGCTAATTTGAGGCAGTCGATTCTAAGGGAAGTGCATAATAGCCCTTATGATGTGCATCCTGGTGGTAATAAGATGTATCATGATCTTCATGAGTTGCACTGGTGGCCGGATTTGAAGCGTAAGGTTATGGATTTTGCTCTTCTTGTCTTACATGCCAGCAAGTTAAGGCTGAGCACCAGTTACCTTCGAGTTTGTTACAAATCGTCAAGATTCTTTTATAGAAATGGGAATAGGTGATGATGTACTTCGTTAGTGGGTTGCCCTTGACACCCACTAAGAAGGATTCTATTTAGGTCATCGTGGATCAATTGACCAAGTCCGCTCATTTTATTTCGGTTCGGATGGACTACTCTATGTAGAACATAGCGAAGCTCTATATCTCTGAGATTGTAAGACTGCATGGGGCTTCTGTTTCGATAATTTTTGATAGAGATCCTTACTTCACTTCTCGGTTTTGAAAGAAATTACATGAGGCTTTGGGTTCGAGATTGGACTTCAGTATTGCATTTATCCTCAGACCGATGGTCAATCTAAGAGGGTGATTTAGATACTGGAGGATATGCTTCGGAGTTATTTAATAGATTTTCGAGGTAGGTTGGGGATTATCTACTGCTAGTTGAGTTTGCCTACAATAACAGTTTCCAGTCGAGCATCCAGATGGCACCTTATGAGGCTTTTTATGGCCATAAGTGTCTTACTCCGTTATATTGGACTGAGTTAGGCAAGCATCGGGTTTTGGGTCCTGAGTTGGTTTCTGAGACTGAGGATAAGGTTAGGCTGATTCGGTATTGTCTGAAGCCAGTTTATGATAGACAGAAGTCTTATGCAGATCTGAGAAGAGTGATACTGAGTACTCTGTGGGGGATTTCGTCTTTCTTAATTTCTCTCTGTGGAAGAAATTTTGAGATTCGGTCGCAAGGGTAAGTTGAGCCCTAGGTTTATTGGGTTGTATCGGATTCTGAAGCGTATGGGATCGATCGCTTATCAGTTGGAGTTACCTTCGGAGTTGGACCGTATCCACGATGTGTTTCACGTCTCGATGTTGATGCAATATTGGTTTGATCCATCTCACGTTGTCTCTATATGAGGAGATCGAGTTTAGATCGGATTTGACTTTTGAGGTGGAGCCGATTCAAATTTTGGATCGCGATGCTAAGGCTCTGAGAAGGAAGTCCATTCCGTTAGTAAAGGTTCTGTGGCGGAATCATGGCACTGAGGAAGCCACGTGGGAACCTAAGGACTTGATGCGTCAACATTATCCTCATCTATTCGGATCAAGTAAATTTCAAGGTCAAAATTTCTTTTAGGGGATAAAGTTGTAACACCCTGATAAATTTATTTTTGTTTCTGTAAATTTTGACTCAACTATGTAACTGCTTTAGTAGTTAAGTGTTTTGGGTGTGTGTGAGAGGTCTTGGGTTCAATTTCCACTTTTGGCAAAACTTTGTTATTTTGGATCCAAGCCGTACCCTTGTTGAGTGGGCTTATATAAAACTGTCTATTAATCTATATTAGGATGAGCCTGCTGGTTCAAGTGGTAAGGGAGTTAACTGTGTTGAAGGTCCTTTGTTTGAATCCCTGTGCAAGCGTGGATGTTATTTTTGCTCGGTTGTGTGATAGAGTTTCAGTGGAGTTAGAATTCTGAGTTGGTTGGGTTGTTATTGTTTGTAGTGGGATAGTGCCAAATTAAATTATTTTATATTATTTTTATTTTCTTCCTAAAATTTTTTACATCAATTTCCTTCTTTTTTTTCCTTCTCTGATATTTTCCCTTCTATGTAAATCCCTGCTTTGTTTCTACTTCAATTCGGTTCATGAATCTATCATTCAATCGTGCTGTGGGAATTGATGGGTTCTTCATTTAGATTGGTAAGTAGAACTTTGTTTGTCGCTGGCGGTTGGTTTTGAGATGTTAGCAATGTTTATTTGCAGCCATTAATTGGTGCTTAATCGATGGAATCTGTGTTTAGGTGAAGGTTGTGAGGCGGAAAATTTCACTTCAACGGCTTGATTCGAGATCATGGTTGTTTTTGTTAGTGGTGATTCAGTTTATGTGTAATTGGTTAAGTCAAATTAGACTCGTAAATTGGTTGCTAAAAGGTGTTGGGTATTCCATTTTTAAGTGCTGGTGGTCTCAAAATTGGTTTCACTGCGAAAACGAACCAGGAGTATGCCCATTATGCGAGAAAATAAAGTTTCAGCGAAAGATGGAAGTAGAGTCTATCGAAGCCACACGGGCATATGGTTGCTCGTGTGATTGGCCGTGTTGAAACACGGCTGTATGTCTGATGAAGGTGCAACTGCGTCTTATAGGAAGGTGTGAGTGTGGTTGTGTGGGCCACACAGGCGTGTGGGTTTTGGGCTAGGCCGTGTGGACCACATGGGCAAGGCCACACAGGCATGTAGGCCCATAATTCTAAAATTTTTCCTAGGGTTGCACGGGTCATTCCAATCGACTGTGGGCCTACCGTACGGTCGATAAGGGCTAACCAAACCCTATATTATGTGATTTGATATTTTGATATTCTGCTTTGAGTAGGACACTGTTTAACTATTCTGTTAAATATATATATGTATCTGTATACGAGCATGCCAACATAATTTTCTATAATCTGTATTTTGTATATACGTATTGGGTGGGTATTTTATATGTGGAGGAAGTGTTATGTATAATGACCTTCACCTATTTTTTGGCATCTTGACTGCATATTATCTGATACGTGTCATAATGACACGATGTGGTGTGTAGGGATAGGTGGGTGTTTTTAACCTCACATGGTGTGATGGGATGGTCGTAGTTGGTGTGTAGAGGATGGGGTAGGATTCTGTATATCTGTTCTGCATATCTGATTCTATTATCTGTATCTAAAATAGACATAAGTTTGAATCTATATCTGACTGTATATGTAACACCCCTAACTCGAAACCGTCGTCGAAATAGGGTTAAGGGGTATTACCGATCAATCAAAACATTTAACCTCTAAATGTCGACACAAAGTCAAACACATTCATATACAATCATAATGTCCCTTAAACGCGTCATCAAGACCCTAAGCATGCTTATAAATCGAGTCGGCACTCAACCGAAACACATATAAAATTTCATGAAAAATTGAAACTTTTCTAGAATACAGGGGAGACACGCCCATGGGGGTAGGCCATGCCTCTCCCATGGCTACATGACACACCCGTGTGACCTCCCCGTGCTTACATACTGCCAAAATCAACACGGCTAACAAACACGCTTGTGTGCTAAGACCGTGTCCTATAAGATCATATATTGCCATTTCCCGCACAACCTGTAGGCACGCCGTGCCATGGTCATGTACAGTTTAAGCCATATTCTGTCAAATTACCCACGGTCTGAGGCACGCCTGTGTGCCCCAACCGTGTGACATTATAGGCCATTTTTGCAAGGCCAACATGCCACCCACTTATTGTCAAACCTACAAGCCAATCAATCAAACATCTCATGCACATATTGCCATCTAAAAGCATACCAATTTAGCAATTTAAAGCATGCAATCAATACCAACTCTAATCATACCCAATTCAATACCAATACTTATTCTATCACAAGCATAATTCATTCCCAATCTCACTACCCCTACTAGCATTTATCAACACAAAGTTTCCACTCAATAGCAAATTTATTAATCTACAAATCATGCCAAAAGATGCATCATATATATATACCACATTCATTCATGCCAAACTTATCACATATCTAGCCACATCTCATGGCTACTTGCAAATCTCAAACTTGATTCAATTAACTAGCCTATACATGCCATATTAAAGCTATATACATCTTTTCAAAAGTACCAAAATAGAATGCCGATAGTGTGATTATGAAGCTGACTATCCCCGATCCGAGCTAGCTTTACAAACACTGCAAGGCAGAGAACAAATCACACAGTAAGCTTTCCAAAGCTTAGTAAGTTCGTAATATAATACATATTACTCAATACTACAACATCAATATGTATAAATATAATACCATCACATAGATAAAGGCACATCTAGTCACATTATCAATCTCAACCACATACCCAATTAGCTATTCATTCAGCTCTTGAATCTATCATCAACCACATAGGTTCAAACGTACCTTGATCAACACATAGTTGCTTACCATTTATGCTACTCAATTGTTTGATATTACATCTCGTTCAACCTTGGCTAATCCTTTGATTTATTCGCACACTTAGTGCCAATTTTACAACTAAAACATAATCATCACCGCACATTTAGTGCCAATACATTAAACCGAACTTATATTGGTATCGCACGCACAGTGCCAAGTCGATAAGCTGAAGCTTCTATCCTTTTGCACACACAGTGCTAATCATCTCTTTCTCATTTCCAACTTCGCACACTTAGTGCCCGTTTATCTCAATTCAGCACATAGCATTTCAAATCTCATACATACATATACATCCATTCAATTTATATTACATAGACATAGTTTACAATTAGTAATATATCCGAACTTACCTCGGATGTCAAAATACCGAAATGGTCGATTAATCGAGCATTTTATCTTTGCCTCGATCTCGATCTGAACCTCTTCGTTCTTGGTCTATGCACATTTAAATTCAATCCATTTAATCACCAAATCATTCATTTTAATCCAAACACACATATTTAGATCATTTTACAAAATAGCCCTCACATTTTCACATTTTGACACTTTAGTCCCTATCTCACAAAATCATCAAATTCACCAAATTCCACCTAGCACAAGCTTTGCCAAATTTTACTAATGTCCATACAAATCCACACATTTCATTAATTTCACATTTTAGTCCCTCAATTTACACTTTTCACAATTTAGCCCAAAATACTCAATTTCATCAAAAATTCAAAAACAAAACATGTTAATCCAACACCAAGTCTTCATATATCACTATCATCTAGCACATAGCTCACACATTCATCAATGGCTCATCATAAAAACATCATCAATTCACAAAATTACAACATGGGCTAGCTAGAGCACGAAGTAACGATTACGAAAACGTAGAAATTATTAAAAATCGAGCTCAAACATACCTTAATTTTGGCTTGATAGTAGCCGAATGTATGAGAGCTTTTAATCTTTCTTTTCTTTTGAATTTCGATGGAAGAATGCATGAAATAATATCCATTTTTCCTAGTTTTATCATATTATAATTCTTTAATAAACAATTTCCCATTTTAACCTTATAATATAAACTTATAAAACATATTTTCAAAGGTTAATATGGACTAATACCGTCCACTAACTAAAGAAATGGCTAATTTGCCATATAAAACCTCTATCTTTTCAAAGTCACAACATATAAGCACTCACAAATCAGTACATCTCATTTTACTCTCTATGCAATTAAGTCCTTTCTCTTAATTCAACACTAAAACGATCAAATCATCACACAGAATTTTCACACAGGCTATGTCACATATCATTCACACAGAAAATATCATTAAAATATTTTTACGATTTCAGATTTGTGGTCTCAAACCACTGTCCTGACTAGGGTCTAAACCAGGCTGTTATAGTATATGAGATTTCTGTCTTTATTGCATGTCTATTTCTGTTGGGTTACACACTGAGTTTACGAAAACTCACATCTGTTTGTCTGTTCTGTTCAGGTAATCCACAGACTTAGGCGGATCGATGCAGTGGAGTCTCGCGGTGACCACTAGACTATGAACTGACTTTAAATAAAGGTTTTATTTAATTAAGGAGTATTTTTTAGGAGTTTTTTTGTAATTAATGGACTCTCCGTGTAACACCCCTTACCTGTGTTTGACATCGGGACAGGGTACGAGGCATTACCGAACAAAAACACAAGCAATCATACAAAATCGGATCATAAAAGTGCGCCCAAATTAAAACCATTCATACATTTGCATATTGTCCCTTATACAAGCCTAGGAGGCCAAAAAATACATTGGGAGTGGTTCAGGACTAAATCAAAAACTTTCAAAAATTTTACAAAATTTAGAAAATTTTGCATGCTACAAGGCTCACAAACCTGTGTGGTCTAAGGGACATTTCCATGTGATCCTGGGACACACACGTGCTTCAGACCGTGTTCGATTTTAGGGTGCTCTTTGACTTGTGCCACACGGCCGTGCCACTTGCCCGTGTGCTAGGTCGTGTAGCACACATGGCTGAGACACACACCCGTGTCTCTGCCCGTGTGCTCAATTTTAAACATTCTATTTCTCAAAATTAAGGTGCAGGGGACACACGGTCGGATCACACGCCCATGGGGCTGATTATGTGTCACACCCGGCCTAGACACAAGCCCGTGTGTCTACCCGTGTGGACAATTACAAGGCTATTTTCCAAGCCATTTTGCCACCCTTACTTGCACATATTCACACAACATCACATGGCACAATCTTAAGCATATAAATGCATTTAAACCAACCAAAAACAAACAATAACATATCATATCAATATCATCATATACATAATCTTAACATCATATTTTACCGAATCCAAACATACCAAGTCACATTCAATAATAAGACTATTTGGCCACATTCAACCATTAGGTCTTTAGGCCATAAACTGCAATCCATCACATATATCAAATAAGTACAAAACACATCACAAGACATTGGCATATGCATATGAATAAAGATATAGGCTTATAACCAATTAGCCAATATAACTCACTTCACATGGCTACACATTACATCAAACCTTTAACCATTACAAGCCAATACCTTTGGCTAAATCATAATGACACAATCATAAAGTGACTTAGTCCCTATACATGCCATAAACTTAAGAGGTATGTATTCACTTTTACTACACGATGATAGCTTGATAGTGTGATAGCATCTCTGT
Organism: Gossypium rotundifolium; assembly: GCA_025506655.1. NCBI lineage: Eukaryota > Viridiplantae > Streptophyta > Magnoliopsida > Malvales > Malvaceae > Gossypium > Gossypium rotundifolium. Next base: position 66,478,363 of record CP106731.1, on the reverse strand, counting down.
CGATCTCCAACTCGAGCTAAAATAAAACCCTATAAGATATGAGAAAGGAAGGAGAGTAAGCTATAGAGCTTAGTAAGTTTGTATGCAAATAAGAAGCATCAATAGACATACATTTGTCATACAACTAACATAACATAACACAACATAAACGTCATTAAATCTTCATTGGCATAACTTACTCAATCACACAACTCAATCACACCCCCTTCAATTTATAAGCCTACTTAATACATCTTAACATTTGCCAATCATTCGTAATCTCTCCAATATAACATACCATAATAATCATTAACAACTCATTTCAAGCCTCATAGTAACATGCACATTAATCATGTGTATTCATACTTTCAAACCCAGAGCTTAACATATTTCAATGATTTAAACTCTTAACTTCTCATACTTTCATAACCATTTTAATAGGAAATTATGCAAATCTTTCCTTTTTCACACATGTACAATGAATCATAAATCAAATGAAATAAACATCTTATCTCTCAATTTGATAAGGCTCAAAAGCCTAACCTATGATTCTCAATTGAATTTACCATGAATTTACACATCATAAACATAAACACTTAATCACAAGATTTCATAAATATTTTTAATAGACATTTATACCAATCTTTCCTTCATCTCATATTCATTGAGTCACAGTCAAGGAAATAAAACATTTCATATCTCAATTCCATTTGACCTAAAAGCCCTTTCTCATAAGTATCAATCAACTTTACCATGTATTTACTCATTATCCACATAAACCAATACTCACATGGTTAACTTAAAGTCACCTTCATAGTGATCATGAATTCATAATATCATAAAGCCAATGCTTATAAATTTACTTACATACCTGTACCAACTCGTAACATAATCATTTACTTTGTCATCTTTGGCACAATCTTTGAATTTCCCATTGAACCACTTGGAATACTAAAGGATACTCGGGAATCTCATACATATAGAATCGTACCAATACCATATCCCAGATATGGTCTTACATGGGATCACATATTGATGTCATATCCCAGATATAGTCTTATACGAAGTCTCATTTCGAAGCCATGTCCCAAGCATGGTCTAACACGAAATCACATGCTGATGCCATATCCTAGATATGGTCTTATGCGGGATCTCAATAACCCTAATGTCATGACATTTGTATCCTAACTATTCCCTAAGGTTCAACCGGGATTTCGAGGTATCAAATCTTCGTCGAATCGTCATCGAGTCAATATTAATCAAATCTAAAAATACAATTACACAATTCATGCAATATTAAAGAATTAAATACCTAATAATGTAATGTTGCATTATTTACACACGTACTTACCTTGAATGCGATAACGGCGAAAATGACCTATTTGTCCAATATTTGTTTTTTCGTCGATCTAGACTCGAGCTTCATTTTTCTTGATCTAAAACATCATTTAACTAATTTAATCATTATGCTACTCTATATAGTTCAAAATTGCATTTTGGTAAAATTTACATTTTTGCCCCTAATCTTTATCATATTTACACTTTTGCCCTTAGGCTCGTAAAATGATTTTTATTCAATTTCTTCATTCTTTAAGCCTATTCCAACCAATTTCATAACTATAACAACCCACAATTTTCATTAAAACACACTTTTGTGACATATTTTATAACTTTTACTAATTAGTCCTTTTAGGCATTTTCACCGAAAATCACTTAGTAAAAGTTGTTTCTCTAACCATAAACATGGATAATCAACCATTAATCATCAAAACATACAGATTTCCAACATGGGTCAAAACCTAGACCTTCATCATAACTCAAATTAATGGTAGAAATAGGTAGATCATGATACAAGGAATTCAAAAATGTAAAAATCATTAAAAACGGGGCAAGAATGGACTTACTATGGAGCTTGGAAAGCTTGAACAAAACCCTAGCCATGGATTCCATGGTATTTTTGGCCAAGGGTTGAAGATGAGCATAAATTTGGCTTTTATTTTGTTTATTTAATCATTTAATTACTAAATGACCAAAATGCCCCTAACTTAAAAATATTCTATTTCACCTATTTCATATCCATTTTTGTCCAAACAATTATCCAATGGTCTAATTACAATTAAAGGAACTCCAATTTAAAATTTCATAACAATTAGGCACCTCTAGCACTTTTTACAATTTAGTCATTTTGACTAAATTGAGTGCCCAAACGATGAAATTTTCGAACGAAATTTTCACAAAATCATCGCGTGAAATTGTAGACCATAAAAATATAATAAAAATAAAATTTATTACATCATATTTGTGGTCCCAAAACCACTGTTTCAACTAGGCCCAAAATCGGGTTGTTACACTCCGGACTGTTGGGTTTTTATTATGGTTTTTTATTTTTGTTTTGATTCTCTATCTGCGACGGTTAACTAAAAAGATAAGTTTTTACTAAAGAAAAGGTTTTCCTAAAAACATGAATTGGACTTTCAAAATATAACGATTTCTAAGACTTCCGTTGAGAGTTATGTTTTTTTTTTTGGTAAATGATTTAGTTAAATATCGCTATCAGTGATAGTTATAAAACTTGGACAATTTCTTAAAAAACTACACAAAGCTTTAACGAAATGACTCTTTTTCTAAAACTTTGCTTTGTGACATCTCTAGATTTAGCCGTAACATCTAGGCCAGGTTTGGGGTGTTACATAACATGCCAAATCATAACATACATATCTTATCATACTATAACGTACAAATCAAAACCTACCCCCATCCGCTACAGACCAGCTCTGTCTAGCCAATAACACCTTGGACTACGAGAGTCCATCTATCCAATCACACCAATATGTGGCAAGATGCCACTTATATATTTGCATGGAGGTGCCATACATATAGTGTTGCGGTCTAGTCGCCATATTTACAGTATGTAATACTATAAACACTACCTCGGTCAAACATATCTGTAACACTTCAAACTTGTATCCGTCGCTGGAATAGGATTATAGAGCATTACTAGAATCTACAGATTAAATAATAGACATTTCATATCATCTAGCATTTATATCAGAATCCAATCAAAATCAATCATATTGTCCCTTATGCGAGCCCTAGAGACTCAAAATACACATTGGAAATAAATCGGGACTAAATCGATTACTCAAAGAATTTTTCAAAAAAATTAAAGTTTTCAAAGGTGGAAGGGGCACACGCCCGTGTGGCCAGGCCATGTGTCTCACAGTCAAGAGACACGCCTGTGTCTCAAGTCATGTGGGCATTCAAAATTGGGACACACGGCCGTGTCCCAGCCCGTGTCCAAAATTGTAAGCTCTCGGGTCACACAGCCAAGCCACACGCCCGTGTGCTAGGCCATGTGAGCATTCTGTTTTGTGCAAATTAAAGATATAGGGGACACACGACCGTGTCACCTAGCCATGTGTCACATGGCTGAGACACACGCCCGTGTCTCTACCCTTGTGGATAAAAATAGGCAATTTTCCAAGCCACATTTCTCACCCAATTTGACATTAACATAACTTAAAATTTTTGCACGTCAACAAGCCACAATAAGGTATTCAAAACAAGCCAAAATCATGTCTTAAATATTACCACATATATCCAAGTATTAAAACTTACCAAATTAACCAAATACACATATATGCATATTTTATCAAAATCTACTAATTCAAACCAACCTTCAATATACCTATTAGTTATCCATCATTCAACCATTACAAACACACATCAAACATGGTTAGGCCACTTATATACATATCAAAATATATATCAAACACAAGCCATTCAAATGGACAATTCCAACCAAAACATTTATATAGCATGAATGGCCAAATTAACCTATACATGTTATTATAACCAAAATTAATTTACTAATTACACCGAAAAAGTCGTTAGATATTGTGAATCAACTCCGACCAACTTCTAACCTAGAAGAGCTTCTGAATTACTATCAAACATGGAAAATAACACAGAGTAAACATTTAATGCTTAGTAAGTTCGTATAACATGGAAATTAACATACCATTCAATCACATTTAAGGTAAGCATGCTAACATAACCAAACCAATTTGGCCAAAAGTCTATACACATATCCTTAATATGTTAGCCATGTGAAACTCATGTAATAATCAATAATCATGGATGAACATAATCACTAGGAAGGTTTCACATACATGTATCATCCATATCATATTTCAATATATCTTGTAATATCACTTCCATGTACTTCAAGTATATATATATCCGTAATAGTTCATTTCAAGCTCATATTGTTTCATAGCAGAACTTTTCCCATTGAACCATTTAAAATATCATTGGATACACGAGTAGTACACACGAAGTGTACAAATATGTAATACGTCAATTCATGCTTTTGCAAGCATGTAAATGGGAAGCTCTTACTAGCCATATAACAAGAAGCTCATGTGAGCTAAGTAATGGAAAGCTCATTTGAGCTGAGTATCGAGAAGCTCTTGTGAGCCAAATATCGAGAAGCTTAAAAGAGCTTTTAATCGGGAAGCTCAAGAGAGCTGTGGTGTGTTTGTAACAGCCCGATTTTGGGGCTAGTCGAAACAGTGGTTTCAGGACCACCAATTCGAGGTTGAAGAAAATTATTTTAATACTATTTTATGTGTTATAGCATGATTATAAGGATGCATGAAAATTTTGGTGCTTTAATTTTAGCAATTGTATGCTTAATTGCGAAAAATGACTAAATCGCATAAAGTGCAAAAGTTTCATTTTACAAGCTAGGAGTGTCTAATAGCTATAGAATATTAAATTGGAGGTCCTTAAAGTGAAATTAGACCACCCTAAAGGTGATGGCCGGCCAAGGGAGACAATGGTAATAAATTAGTCAAAAATTTTGTGATAGTAGGTGACTAAAATGAATAAAATAAGATAAATAAAGAAGATATCATCTTTTACTATTCCCATTTCTTATTCCACCAAAATTTGAAGAGAAAATAGAGGTTTTTGGAGCTCAAACTTTCAGCCAAGCTATTCTCTTACAAGTAAGTGACTTTAGAGGTCTTTCTTGATAATTTTTGTACTTTTGGAACCCTTAAAGCTTAAGCTAGCTAATGAGGGGACTATTTTGCAAAATGGTTGAAAGTTTAGGGATTTTACATGAGATTTTTTATGTTGTTTGCTGAGTTTTTCTGGAAGAAAATGAATTTTAGTGGGTTAAGGAATAACTTTTTTGAAAGGTTTTTCCATGAAAACACCTAAATGGGACTTATTTGTAAAGGTTGTGACTGAGTAATAAATGCATGAAATGATTGGTTTTGTGAATTTTTATAAGAGAAATAAATTTTTAGCTAGGCTTGTTTAATGAGAAAATGTGATGAAAAACAATTTATGAGCCTAGGGGCAAAATCATAATTTTACCAAAGTATAAGGGCAAAACGGTCATTTCTGCCAAACTAGAAATTTTGAAATGTCATGAGTTATGTAGTGATTAAATGAGTAAATTTTTTATTATTATTAGATTAAGAAGACCACGGAAATAACCTTGATCGGGGAAAAGGCAAGATTACGGACTAAACCGCCAATTAACACATTTTGCACCGGGGTAAGTTTATGTGTAAACGATACATCTTTAATACATATGTTGTTACCTATTGATGCATTGTATTGATGTAAATAATTATTGGTGAGAGTGATTTAAAATGGTAGGAAATGAGAAATTCTCGAATGAACCTCGAAATAGAAATGTGAGTACGGATAAATAATTGTAAATATGTAATTGTTGGTGGGCTATGTGCGATACCACCTTGTTATTTATTCATGATGGGCTATGTGCAATACCATAGTTTACATTATCATTAGGTGGGCTATGTGTGATACCACTGTAATTATCATTTGGTGGGCTATGTGCGATACCATCACAATTATCATTGTTGGCGGGCTGTGTGTTATACCACCCTAGTATTGATTAATGGTGGGCTATTTGCCAAACCACCGAGTACTTTATATCATTCTGAAGGGTTCATCGAGAAACTTGTTTAAGTAAATATTTAATGTGGCTTTGTGGTGATAAGTACAGAGCATAATTATAATTAAATGTGAGTAATGTATATGATATGGTTGGGATGTGGTAAGAGTTGAGATGAGTAAGCATGAATATGATAATGTGAATTGTTCTTACATAGTATGTAATGTTTTTGATTGATTAGCATATGATATGATGCTTATTGTTTACGTGTAGACTTAATAAGCTTAAAGCATACTCCCTTTCTTTTCCCTTATTTTATAGTGTCAAAGAGCCAGCTCGGGATACGAAGATAATCAAAAGATCACCTATGCATCTTGGTATATTTAGACTTGGCATTTTGAGTATGGCATGTATAGGGACTAGACTTAGGAAAATGTCTTGTTGTTTTGCACAAGTGTGTTGGCTCTTTTAAAGATGAACTCTTTTGTATACGGTTATAGTTGATGGCTCATTATTATTAATATATGAAAAGATGAGGTTATTCATAAATGTATATGACGTATGATTGGGTTGTTTGGTTAAAGTATGCATGAATCGGTTGAAAGTTGAATGTGGTTGATGTTTGTATGAATTAGGGTGATAAAAAGAGCTCGGAAAATAACCTTGTTCTTGTCCACATGGGCATGTTTCTAGGCCGTGTGTGACACACGATCAGCCTCATGGGTGTGTGGTCAGGCCATGTGTCCCCTTGCGTGCTAGTTTTACAAGTCAGTATGCTCAGTAGTAAACACACGAGCAGAGACACGGCCGTGTGTCTCAGCTGTGTGGAAGGCACGGCCATGGACATGGGTGTGTGCCCAGGCCATGTGAAGTCTGCACCTGAAATTGGAATTTAATTTGCCATACGGTCGAAGGACACGAGCATGTGCCTAGACCGTGTGACCATTTTGAGTTGATGACGTTAGAAACAGAATGCCAAGGTTTTCACACACGAGCTAAGACACGGGCGTCTCGAGGCCGTGTGAGAGACACAGACGTGTGTCTGGCCGTGTGAAAACCTCTGTAGGTTCGAATTGAGAGATTATTCCACACGGGCGTGTGATATGTCACACGAGCGTGGCCCTTCCTCCACAGGGCATGTGGACTATTTAGAGAAAATTTTATAAGGTCTTCCAGAGAGCTTCAAAGGAGCTCAATTCGATCCCGAACCATTCCTGAACCGTGAATTTGGCCTCTTGCTTGTTTAGGAAGTGTTAGTAAAAGTTTTTAATTGGGGAGTAAAGTCAAGTTTCTAAATTGTATGATTGATTGTGTGTAAGCTTAGTAATGCCTCGTACCCTGTTCCGACATTGAATAAGGGTAAGGGGTGTTATAGTGTCTGCAACACATGTAGGATCACAACCAAATCAGGAACCCTAATGATATGTCATTTGTATCCTTCAAGTTTCTAAGGTTCAAACGGGACACAATAATTATCGGATATGTGACCATAATTATACATGGCAATTTGTACAAATCACACACAACAATATTCAATTTAAAAAATTTAAATATTCAATTTAGTTACACAAACTTACCTCGGTAAGTATATGTATATACGAAGGCTACTAATCCGATACTTTTTCTTTGCCTTGATCTACCTCTGTATTAGGTCTATCCGGATCCATACAATTTAATCCTTATTCAAGCCTAGATGATTTTCATACATTTCTATAGTAACACCCTAAACCCGGTCAAAACGTTACGACCGAATATGACATGTCACAAGGAAGAAAACATTTTGGAAACTAGTTTGTCGTCTTGAGTTGGAAAGAAAACTTTTGTATAAAGAATCGAGTTTGGATTGAGTGAATTGTTAAAACATTTTGAGACTTAGTTTAGCAAAATAGAGTTGCCTTGTTGTTATCCCTTGTTTGTTAACTACCCGATGTAAAACTTTAGAAAATCCCAAAAGTTTATTCAAGTTTTGAAAACATCTATTTCATAGTTTACTAGGCATGCCCTTAACGTTTAACAAAATTTTAAAGAAATTTAAAACAAATAAATAATCCCAAAGTAAAATCTAAGTGGCCTTATTACAAAGCTGAAATCCAAACTTAAAGTAAAAAATAAATAAATCTGAAATAAACATTAAAATTAAAACAAAATATTGAGCATGGCCACCTCGAGTCCACCCCGACTCCATATATGAGATCTAGGAATTATCTGTAAAAAGGTAGTGGAAGGGGTGAGTCACTGAGACTCAGTGTATAAATCCCCATCCCAAAAGATGTTAAGCTCTTACACAGATTCATATGCAAATATGCATGTCATGCAACCCATCCAACCTAGGTATCCATCTGAGTCTCCCAAGTCTACCCCTTGTGGCACCTAGCCACTGGTGGTACCTAACCACTGGTGACTAAAGTCACAAACAATCATATGTGGGGCCAACCCACTTGTGGTACCTAACCACTGGTGACGATCCCTTGTATCGTTACCCATTGTGGTACCAAACCATTAGGACGAGTCACAAAGATAAGCAGATGTGGTACCTAACCACTGGTGGTTCCAAACCACTGAGACTTAGTCACAGAATAATGATATGTGGGGCCAACCCACGCGTGGTACCTAACCATTGGTGACAATCTAATAAATCATACCTTCCCCCTCCTCTCATCATACCCATTTTTCATGTATATGCTTTTCAATACAATATGATCATGCTTAACACTTAAGAAAATATAACATGGCACATGCAGGTTTAATATAGATAAATCACGTTTAGCCACCAAAATGGACTTACCTGGAGTTCTTGCTTTTACCCACAAGGGTAACATAGTGATTTCCACTGTTACTTTGGATTTTGACAAAACACAATAATAACATATTAAACATATGAAGTGTGTAAAATTTACACACCTGATTACTCGCAACACGATACTTTTTACGTCAACACTTCGTTGATAGGCACTACTGCTATCTGCCTACTATTCTGCTCAGATGCTGACCCACACCCAGGTGGCCAATCACGAACAGTAGACACAGCCCTCTTCTTGAACCTAGGGATCAAACCCGAAGGTTGACTTCCCTCTCCTTCTTGTATATTTCTTGCATCCATTAAAAGCTTTGTCAAAACCCACTACGAGAGATGTGATTTTTGAGATCTCCACCCCACTAGGTTAAAACAATATATAACCAATAGATCGATTAATAAAACCACTAAGAAGGGAGTTCCTACCTAAATCGATTAGATCCCGGAGTTAGCAGACCTAGGCCAACACGTTGATTGCACCTACATAAGTACCTAATGAGATTAGGCAAAATAGAATGGGGTAAGGGAGTGGCCATTCGGCAGAATTATCATCATCTACATACCTTCGGCTTTCTTCAGGATTCGGCACAAGCAATCACAGTGAGGAAGATTCGCTTCCAATAGAAAAAGAAACAACTCAATAGGGTTTCCCAAGAAAGATTCGACCAAGAGCAAAAGAAAGTGTGGTTTTCGGCTTTTAGTGAATGAAATAAGAGTAAATCAAGGTAATGAGAATCAAGGGGTCTCGACTAGCAAGGTGTTTCAAGAAGAATAAACAAGATGGAAGAGAGGGAGAAGTGGTGATTCGGCTTTGGGACAAAGATGGAGAAAAAGGGTAGTAGGGATTCGGCTATCACAACAAGAAGAAGAGAAAAGAAAAGCCAATAGGGGTTTATGCTTTTAAGAGTGAAAGATAAGTGAAAAGAAGAGTTGCACCCCAAAGGGTCTCCTAGTTTTGGCTATGGTCAAAAGAAGAGAAAAGAGGAGAAGAGCTTAGGTGCTTTTCAGAAAAAGAGAGATTGAGAGAAAAATACTAGGTCAGAAAGTGAAACCCACCTAAATGCCAAAATACTACTCCTTAGCAACTCAATTTCGGCACCCCCACCAAGAGCCAAAACCGAGAGTCCCCTTCCCCAAAACTCTTCAAAAGAATTCGGCTAACACCACCCCTTGCGCCGTCCCCTCTATCTTCCTTCCTCCCTTCTCATCTAATCATCCAAACAAATTTGAATTCATCATACTCCTAAAATTTCTCTCATCCACTTATCCAAATCTGTTGACCCTTTTGATACTCATCCACCAGAGTCCAAACTGAATGCAACACCTCCTGGCCTTGGCGTAAACAAGAACAACCAAAAGGGAATTCCCGCAGCTCGAACCAAGTCCCTATCAGCTTCCCTAAGGTGTCACTTCCCTGAGCCTTAAGTGGCGCCCCTCTTGCCACTTTACCAAGGTTCCTCTTGCGTCAAAACCTACCACCAACCACCCTTAAATCATATCCCATTTATCTCCCCCTTCTAAGTGCACAAAAAGAAAATTTTTTAATAAGGCTCTAGCCTACCCCTAGCCCATGCTTGGACCCTTAAATCACCCTGAACTAGCATGACGACCATACTATCTACATGCAATCACACAAAATGCAAAGGCCCATTTAAAGATGTTACAATTTCAATAGCAATCCATGTATTTCATAAAATTTAGAATTTTCCATAAATTTTTCATCTTTTTAATTTAGTCCCTAATGGATAATTTCATCAAAATTCTCTTTTCAAAAGTTGTTTATCTAACAACAACCTTTCATTTTCTATCATAAAATTTCAAAATTTAACAATACTCATCCATGAAAAAACTCTAATACTTACCTAATTAAGCAAAATAAGCTTGCAAAATCTCAAGCTCCCATGGCTAGGGTTTCCATCTTTTTTGATGAAAGATGATGAAAATAGATTTTTTCGTTTATTTAATATTACTTTAAATCTTTAATTTCTAAAATAAACCTTAATAATTTATCAAATTTCCAATGATGAATAATCATTTTTATCCACTAACTACTCTAAATGGTCTATTTGCCATATAAGGACCTCCAGTTTAAAATTCCATAGCTATTTGATACCCCTTTAGCTACTAGAATTCAATTTTCACACTTTATGCAATGTAGTCCTTTTTATCAAGCTAGGCATGTAAACGGTAAAATTTCTTATCGAAATTTTCATACGATATTTCTATCATACTATAGATAATAAAATAATATTAAAATAAATTTTCTTTCAACTTCATATTTCTGGCCCCGAAACCACTGTTCCGATTTCACTGAAAATGGGTTATTACAATATCCCACCTAACACATACATATCACATACTCACAAACATATGGCATATTCACGTATAGCATATGCTGCATGACATGCTCATATACATAACTTATTTAACACATATCAAAACCATTAGTTATATTCTAATTTAACATATTTACCATGCTCTTAGAGTTATTCACACGGAATTAAGTACAAAACTTACTGTTTTCTGACCCTCAAGACGTCCTTGGACCCAAATGTCATTTTCCCTAGCCGACCCTTAATTGGGCCCTAAAATTTTTCAAAAAGGCGCACACGATCGTGTATCCCACACAGCCCAAAAGCCCAACCTGTGTGGTCCACACGGGTCGCCCACACGATCTATAAAGATTCACATAGTCATGTGTCTCACATAGCCCAGCCACACGGGCAACACAATCTCACACGGTCGTGTACTACACACGGCCACTACACATAGTTATGTACGGCACACAGCCACCACATACGATCGTGTGCTAGGCCATGTGAAATTGGGCTATTTCGTAACAGCCATTATTTTACGATTTCAGTCGAGTTTTTAATAGATTTTTGGGTTTTTTTTTAACTCACCGATTACGAATTTGCTCCACTCCACTATTAGGAACCCACGAGCCTACAATTTCCAACAAAACATACCAATCAATTCATCAAAACCCAACCAGTTAACACTCCGAACATCTTAAAACCTCAGCCTTCCAAAAAGACTTTTCCACACTTACCACTCGAAAAACAGCGATTAACTTGAAGTCTACTCTGATGGAGGAGTTGGATTCTTACCCCTTTCGCCTAATCAAACACCACAAAGAATTACTAATCAATTACTTCGAAACCAAATCAACCACCTTGATTCAAAACCAAAATAAAACTTAAAATAGTAAAATAAGACAATCAAAATAACACTTACTCTGCAGCCAAAATTTAATCCACGCGAAAAACAATCACTACTTTTCTAATTCTCAAAAGAGCAAAGATGAGCAAAAGAGGAATCAAAGAAATAATTTGGAGTGGCAAATTGACAGCAAAAGGAAAAGAAAGTGAAACTAGAAAAAAAAGGGTTTAAGGTGGTTACAAAAAGGAATAAAAATAGGAGTGTTTCGATTTAATTAAAATCTAATTAAATCTGATAATAATCTTAACCCCCATCCAACTCCCCACATACTGAAAACTTTTAGAATTTAAGCAAAGCTTTAATTCTCAACAAGCCCTACACAAAAAAAAAATAATTCCACCATTCACACTTAACAGGACTCAAACATAAGACCCAAAGCAAACTCCCAAGGCACTTAACCACCAAACTAGGTCAATTTATATAACAAACAAACTCATTCAAAAATCTAAAAATTTGGGGCGTTACACTAAAAATATTTTTTATTTAATCAATTAAAAATTTAATTAATTAAATTAATTAATTACTTTCTCAATTAAAATATTTTCTTACCCAATTCTAATAACTTTACTATACTAAAATCTATCTTAAATTACGGTAGATCAAATTACAATAGATCAAACTCCCTAACACTTAAGTATTTTCTTGTCCAAGCAAAAACACAAAACATGCATAAAATGAGCCTTGGAATATGTTCAACAATAAGAAGCATCAAAATTGAATATTGAATTTGTACAAGAGCTATCTCATATGCAACTTAGGATTCATATTTAGCTAACTTACGTACTTGTAAAGCAAATATACCTAGTTCATTAAGTTAAAGAAATAACAAATCTAGAGGCAATTCAAATGAATAAATACTCAATTATGTTGTAATACCCTTAACCCGTCTCGGTCGTCAAATTAAGGTTACGGAGCATTACCATACAAATCAGAACATTTAACTTCAAAATGGAAACAATTTTGCAACTTAATATAATTATAGTAAAAAATAATCTTATGGGCCTTAAACCGAGCCTTCGACGCCCTAAAATAACTTGGGACAATCAGGGACCAATTTGAAACAAAATATTTTTTTGGAAAAACTTGAAAACAAGGAAATAGGGGTCACACGGCCATGTGGCCAGGCCATGTGACATAGCCTAGACCCTATGAGAATTCAAAGTATGGAAACACGATCATGTCCCAACCCATGTGTCCGTCCGTGTGGAATTCAAAATAGGGCCACACTGCCATGTCGCATAAAGTGTGCCAGACTGTGTTATAGACTAACTTGAAACACATGGATTTTGAGGTGACCGTGTGTGGCAAACGGCCATGTGATAGCCCACGTGCTTCACAAACTACCCCTAAAATAAGCTATTCCATACTACTAATTCTTGTACACCAAGCCAATCCAATCCCACATTCATTCACATAACTAAAACACATTAAAACACACTTCATGTAACACCTCTAACCCATATCCGTCCCAGAATAGGGTTACGGAGCATTATCAGAGTTAATAGAAAAATTTTAGAAAAATCGAGTCAAAATGTTATTCATATATGTGATCAACCATAATGTCCCTTGAATGGACCCTCGAGGCCCAATATGAACAGTAGAAACAAATCAGGACTAATTCAGGATCACTGAAAATTTTATGCGAAATTTCAAAAAAAAATCTATGTGCAAGGCTCACACGCCCGTATGGTCTAGGGACATGCCCGTGTGCCCTTAGACATGCCCGTGCTACATGCCATGTCTTACCTCGTGTAACTCTCTGACTTGTGTCACACGGCCTGCCACACGCCCGTGTGTTAGGCCGTGTGGTTAATTTATTTTTCATAAAATAGGTGTAGTTTCACATGGCCAAGATACACGCCTGTGTTCGAGGCCATGTCTCTCACACGGCTAAGACACACGCTCGTGTCTCTGCCCGTGTGCTCAATTCTCAGCATTTTATTTCTAAATTTTAAGATGCAGGGGACACGCGGCCAAACCACATGCCCATATGCTAGGCCATGTGTCACACACGGCCTAGACACACACCCGTGTGTCTACCCATGTGGACAAAACAAAGCCATTTTCTAGCTTTATTTCTCACCCAAATTTTACTATTAATTTGCACCAAATCACACCAACATATACCAACCAATTCAAGCATATTTCCAAGCCAAATTCCAACATCCAATATGATATATTATCATATACATTCATATTTATAAACTTTCGATTTAGCCATTCCAATTGCCAGTTTACATCCATCATTTACAAACCATAATTTAGTCAATTTAGCATATACATGCCATTATGTCAAAACTAGTTTACTTTTTATACCAAAAGTAACGGGTAGATAGTGTGATGATTTCTCCGACCAATCTCCAATCTTCCCGAGCTTTCCAGCACTATAAAATAGGGAAAATAAAACCTAGTAAGCATTTTATGCTTAGTAAGTTCGTATAACTGGAATTAAACTTACCATTTACTTTCATTAATATCAAACATAGAACAAAATGATTTCCATAACATTGGCAGTTTTCCTAAACACATTCACTCAATCAAACAAGTTAGTCAAATAATTTTCATGTACATCAAATAAGTATAAATGAGCTCATCATGCCATATTCCTTCAATGCATTATTTTTTTCATCCCATATCTCTCATGTCATGTCATTTATTTTATCCATTGAATCATTGAAATTCCGATGGATACTCAAGTAGTACACACAAAATGAACAAAACAGTATATCCATCAATTCATGTTCAATGGTACCCATAAGGCACTATTTCATAGAGCACACTCTCGAGCCACATCTATGCAACAGGATTACCAGTCCAGGCTAAATCCTTTTTATGACATATGCTCTAAAGAGTTTGATCTAGATTACCCATCCGGGCTAAATTCTATCCATAACATATGCTTGAGAGACTTATATCAGGATTACCCGTCCAGGTTAAATCCTTTCTAAAATGAGGTCAAAGGATTACTTATCTAAGCTAAATCCCAATCAGCAACAAATGCATGACCTCATTCATTTTGGGAAATCTTATTTATCCATCGAAATCCAATGTTCAAACGAAATTTAATCCCTTTTCATTTAGTTTTAAACATGTATCCATTTCTTGCATTCTTATCATTTACATAAACATAATTCACATATAACTTAAACATAACATTCAATTCTACATAATTTCATACTCATTTAAGTTACACGAACTTACCTTCATATTCGTTTGTGTTTGAAAACTACTAATCCGAAACTTTTTCCTTTCCTTGATCCAACTCCTTATTTGATCTTTCTGGATCTATATAAATAAATTTAATCATCAATTTCTCACATTTCATATTCATTTGAACTTAATTTACATTAGGCAAAATTACTATTTTGCCCCTAAAGTTTCTATAAATTTCAATTTCATCCCTAGGCTCGAAAAATAAAATTCATGCAATTTACTCCCTATTCCAAGCCTAATCAAAATTTTAATATACAATTTACAGCACATATATTTCATAAAAATCAAAATTTTCCATGGAATTTTCCAAGTTTCCAATTTAGTCCTTAAATCATGTTGTCATCAAAATTTATTTTGTAAAAGTTGTTTATCTATCAACAACTTTTCATTTTATACCATAAATTCCATAAATTTAGCATTTACATCTATGGCACAATTTCCATACTTTAATAACTTTTCAAATTAATCTCCAAAATAAAGAGAGTAAGCTATCTTGAGTCCAAAAATATAAAAATTACTAAAAATAGGACTTGGAAACTTACCCAATTAAGCTTTAAAAGTTCCTTTTCTCTCTTCTAAGGCTTCCATAGATTATTTAGGGAAGATGATGATAAAATAAGATGATATTTCTTTTATCATCTTTAAATTAATTAAATTAATTCAATTTTCAATTTAGTCCTTGTCCTTTTCTAAATTTCCATGGATGATTCACCAAAAATATCTACATACTTTTCTTTAATGGTCTAATTACCATATAAGGACCTCAAGTTTTGAATTCCACAGCTATTTAATCCTTATAGCTTATAGATTTCAACTTTAACATTTTATACAATTTAGTCCTTTCTCTAATTAAACACACAATCGATAAAATTTTCTTTCAAAAATTTGCATATAACCTTCCTATCATGTCACTAATCATGCAATAATATTAAAATAATTTATCTTTCCAGCTCGAATTTGTAGTCACAAAACCAACTGTTCCAATTTCACTGAAATTAGACTGTTACACTTCAAACATACTGAAACACCCCAAACCCAGCCCACGAGCCTCGACCGGATCTGGTATGTTCCCTGAGAAAAACATTTCAAAAACTTGTTTGTTACTTTGGAAAATTTGGGTGGTGTTAAAGAAAGATTTGTTTGTGTTGAGTTCAGATTGAAAACAGTGTTATTCTTGAAGTCTGATATCTATTAAATTGAAAATCATTTGTGTTTAGGTGTCAAGCATATAAAATTTATTTTCAAGAAAAGTTGTTAAACCTTGATTTAATAATAATCGTATCATAATAAAATCAAATAAAATGCATGCATAAAATAGTTAATAGTAATGGCCTTATTACAACAAAGCATATCCCGAAATAAATCCAAATCTTAAATATAAAAATTCAAAATTAAATAAATGCTGAGCTGAGCATGGCCACCACTAAGTTCCTACCGACCCGGTCCATTTACTGAGTGTCACCTGCAAAATGTTAGCCCACGAGGGGTGAGTCAAACAGACTCAGTGTGTAACAACCAACACAAACTCCCAAATGACTTAGGCATATCAGATCATACACAACAAATATAGGCAATGATGCAATCCCAACCCCACCTAAATATCCATCCTCTACACATCAACCGTACCTGCCATCACACCGTGGGGATTACTAAATCGACCCTCCATCCGCTACACACCATCGAAGGCAGTCACTGCAGTCAACTGCACATCGCCCTTATAATTGTGGCATAGCCACCAGATAATGTGACAAAGTCACCAGATAGTAATACGTGACATTAGTCACCACATTCAGATTATGTGACATGAGTCACCAGATATTGTGGTAAAAACCACCAGATCACTTTCCCTTTTCAATATCACCCATATGCCCCATGCGTCATACAAACCATGCAGAAATCATACAATATACCTTATTTCATATTCATAACAAATTCACATATGTGTCATATTCAATGTTCATAACACTATTAATAGAGCTTTAAAGGATAACGTACCTGGATACACTGTACCATTGAATGGTACCTTAAGCCACATCTTTCATATTTTCATTAGCACATGTTTTAAATAAATACCATAAATCTTATTAGGAATCAATGTAGGGCTACACACGGTTTACTAACATGTTCATCGAATCCAAAAGTCTCACCGAATAGATTGTACTTCTCTCTAACAATCAATGTCGAATCGACTAGACACTAACACTTAATATGGCCTTGGCCGAATATTAACACTCCCTTACCTTGTGGATCTAAATCTCGAAAATCGTCATTTGGTTATGGAGATGTCGAAATCCTATATAGTACATGTTAGATCCAATTCTAACATTTAAACACAATAAATGGCCTTCGGCCTAAAACCTCACTTGCTTACCTTAGACCTTGAAATCCCAAATGATCTCCTCCTTGTAGTCAACAATAACCAAATCCCAAAACCTCCTTCATAGTTTCGGCCAAAGATCAGTAAAAGAGATTAGAGTCCTAATTTCGGCTAACCCAAAAGAAAAGAAAGAAGAAAAACAACAGTTGATCCTTACCCCTTACTACTAAAATTGGCTGCACCCTTGCTTGAACCCACAGAGATATTCGGCTATGTAGGCTAGATGTTAATCAATTGGTTTCGGCTTTTGGAGTTTAATGAACAATCGATTATGGTCTAAGAAGACTTACTTTCGGCTTTTGGAAAATTGTGAAAAGAAAAGAGAAAGGTTGAGCAATTCGGCAATGGTGATAAATGAAGATTCGGCTAGCACAAGGGATATTTCAGCTTTTAGTGCTATGATCAAATCGGCTCTATGGAAGAGTGATGAACTTGAAGAAGAAAAAGATGAAGAAATCGGCTAGGCTTGCTTGTGTTTTCGGCTTTGACAAACTAAAAGGAGAAGAGAAGATTCACTTTCGATTTTCAACAGAGAAAGAATTTTGGCAGAGGCACAATTGAAAAGAAAAGAAAGCAAATGGCCATACTCCTCCCTTTTGCCGAAAATACCACACCTAGACCCCTCCATTTAGCCAACTCTCTTTCCCCCTATCTAATCCCTTCTTTTTCTCCTAAAACTTCTCTTTATCACTCATTCAAAATAATTGAAATAAATCAACATTTATCTTCCTACCTTAGCTGAATTTTAAAAAGAAATTGACCATATCTAAAGCTCATCCCCTTAGTGTCCCATTGCCGTCCACCTCTGTTTTTCCTTGCTGCAAAATAAAACTCCCCTTTTGCTTCCCTTGCTGCTTGAACTTGAGCCCTTCTCCACTGCTTGAGGCGTCACTAACCAAGGCCCTAAGTGGCACCTCCTTGCCACTTTAACAAGCCCACTTTTATGTCCAATTTCCCCTACAAATTCTCTTAAGGCCTTATTTGCCTAGCTCCCCCTTTAAGACTTAAAATCTTATATTTTCTAAGGCACTTACCTACACTCTAAGGTTCTCAAAATCCACAAGACACATTCAAAATACACACAGGCATGCTTCCACATATATTTAAGCAAAAAAGCACAACCTCTAAATCTCGGATATTATAGTTCTACCCCCTTAAAATAATTTTGACCTCGAAATTACCTAGCTAAAATAAGTGAGGGTATTGCTGTCGCATTGCTTCTTCTGGCTCCCACGAAGCTTCTTCTGATCCATGATTATGCCACAACACTTTGACTAGAGGAACAGATTTCCTCTGTAGTACCTTCACATCCCGTTCCAAAATTTGAATCGGCTCCTCCTCGTAGGACAAATCTAGTCTCAGCTCCACCTCCTCAACTGGCACTATATGAGATGGATCCGATCGGTAATGACGTAGCATAGAAACATGGAATACATCGTGCATCTGCCTCAACTCCGGAAGCAACTCCAACTGGTATGCCACTGGTCCAACTCGCTTCAATACTCGATAAGGTCCTATAAACCTGGGACTTAACTTCCCTTTGCGACCAAATCTCATTACCTTTTTCCAAGGCAAAACTTTGAGAAACACGTAATCTCCCACAGCAAACTCAATCTCCTTTCGCTTAAGATCTGCGTATGACTTTTGCCTATCAGATGCCTCCTTCAACCGTGTCGAATTACTTTAACCTTTTCTTCCGATTCTGCCACGATTTCCAAACCCAAAATCTGACATTCTCCCAATTCCGTCCAACATGTAGGAGTGCGACACTTTCGTCCATACAACGCTTCGTACGGTGCCATCCAAATACTTGCCTGATAGAGTTGTTGTACGCAAATTTTGCTAAAGGCAAGAACTCCTCCCAACTCCCTCTAAAGTCTATCACACAACCCTCAACATATCCTCCAACACTTGTATTACCCGCTCAGATTGACCGTCCGACTGCGGATGGAATGCCGTACCGAAATCCAGCCTGGTGCCCAAAGCTTGATGTAACGCCTTTCAAAACAGAGACGTAAACCTCGGATCCCTATCCGAGATAATCGACATCGGCACTCCGTGCAGCCTCACGATCTCTGTTATATACAACTTTGCCAATTTCTGCAGAGAATAGTCCACCCGCACCGGTATAAAATGTGCAGATTTCGTCAACCGGTCTACTATTACCGTATCGAGTCCTTCTTAGTAGGCATAAGGGGAAGCCCACTAACGAAGTCCATGGTAATTCTCTCCTACTTCCATTGCAGAATCTTTATCGGCTGAAGCAATTCTGACGGTACTTGGTGTTCAGTCTTGACTTGCTGACACGTTAGGCACTTCCCTACCAACTCTGTAACTTTTCGCTTAAGACCAGGCCACCAAAACTATTCCCGTAAATCCTTGTACAACTTACTTCCTCCAGGATGCATAGTATAAGGGCTACTATGCGATTCCCGAAGAATCCTCTGCCTTAACTCCTCATTCTTAGGCATACAGACCTTGCCTTGAAAACACAGCACTCTGTCGTTGTTTACACCAAAATTTTCCAATTCCCCATTTTGTACTTGTAGCAGCTTAGTACTTAAATCCTTATCTGCAAAATGTCCTTCTTTTACCTCATTCAGCCATGACGGCTTGACCTGCAACTCTGCCAGCAAACTTCCATCGTCATACAAGCTAAGATGCACAAACATCGCCCTCATCTCCGACACTACTTTTTGACTTAGGGCATCTGCCACTACGTTTGCCTTGCCCGGGTGATACTCTATAGAACAATCGTAGTCTTTCAATAACTCTACCCACATTCGCTGTCTTAGGTTCAGCTCTTTCTGAGTTAGTAGATACTTAAGGCTCTTGTGGTCCGTATAGATCACCGACCTTTCTCCATATAGATAGTGCCTCCACACTTTAAAAGTGAATACAACCGCCACCAACTCCAGATCATGCGTCGGATAGTTTACCTCATATGGCCTCAATTGTCGAGACGCATATGCGACTAGTTTTCCGTCTTACATAAGGACACATCCCAATCCTATATGGGAAGCATCACAATACACCATGAAATCTTTTCACCCTCAGTCAATTAAAATCGAGCTTCAAATAAAACCCTCTTAAGCTTCTCAAAGCTCTCCTGTTGCTTATCTATCCATCTGAAAGGTACCTCCTTCCTTAGTAACTTTGTCAAAGGTGCAATATTGATGAAAACGCTTCTACTTAATCTTCTATAATAGCACGCCAATCCCAAGAAACTACGAACTTCCGCCACAAACTTAGGTGGTTTTCAATCCAATCTCGCCTCAATCTTTCGAGGATCCACCCTTATCCCTTCAATGACACCACATGCCTTAAAAGCGTAACTTCCTTCAGCCAAAATGTGCACTTGCTGGACTTGGCATATAGCTTTTTCTCCCTTAACACTTGCAACACGACTCGGAGGTGCTCATCATGTTCTTCCTCAGACTTAGAATACACCAAGATATCGTCTATAAACACAACAACGAATCGATCCAGATAGGGTTGAAAAACCTGGTTCATCATGTCCATGAACGCGGCTGGGGCATTTGTCAATCCAAAAAGTATTACCAAGAACTCATAATGCTCGTACCTTGTCCGGAAAGCTGTCTTATGGATATCAGCCTCCTTCACTTTAAGCTGATGATATCCTGACCTTAGATCTATCTTCGAAAATACTGCGACCCCCTTAAGCTGATCAAACAAGTCGTCTATCCTTGGCAATGGATACTTGTTCTTGATGGTCAGCTAATTCAGTTGCCGGTAATCTATGCACATGCGCATAGTCCTATCCTTCTTCTTCATAAATAGGACCGATGCTCCCCATGGAGACACACTAGGTCGAATAAATCCACGATTGAGTAACTCTTGGATCTAAGCCTTGAGCTCTACTAGCTCTTTTGGTGCCATTTGGTACAGAGCAACTGACACAGGAGCTGTACTCGGTAATAAGTCAATTCCGAACTCCACCTCCCTATCTAGGGGTAACCTAGGCAGCTCCTCTGAAAAGACGTCCACAAATTCCCTTACTGTTCTAACTCCTCCTACAGCTGCTTCTTTAGCCTCCAAGGCATCGATCAACTACACACACATCTTCTACGCCTTAAGGCGGATACCACATTCGATAGGCAATTCCGTCTCTCGCCCATCACCACAACCTCTGTGCTGTCAGGAGTTCTTAACGACATGCGCTTAGCCGCACAATCCACATTTGCATGGTACTTCACTAACCAATCCATGCCTAAGATTAGGACAAACTCCTCAAATGGCAACTCTATTAAGTCTGCTGGAAATTGCGCCCCCTGAACTTCCAAGGGTACTGCCCTAAAAAATTTTATCTAACACTACTAATTGCCCTAAAGGACTAAGTACAATCATCTTCCTAGGTACAGTTTTAGAGTTTGCATGTAGAGTTCCAGACACCTTACTAGCAATATATGAATGAGTTGACCCAATAACTATCAACGTAATAAAGGGTAATCCAGAGATAAGGAACATACACGTTATGACATCAGGTGCATCACCATCCTCCCTCCGACAAACTGCATATACTAGACCTGCCTGTCTCGCCTCTATGTTACCAACACCTCTACCCGGTGTTCTCGTCCTCTTTCGAAACCATTACCTCTGCCAGCCAAACCACGACCCTGCGGTGGCTGCTGTCGACCTCTTCCAGCCTGATTAGGACCTTGACTTACTGGTCGGCTCCCTTCTGTTTTCATGGGACAGTCCCTAATCATGTGATCCTTGGACCCACACTTGAAACATCCTCCCGTCTTCTTCCAACACTCTCCCAAGTGCATCTTTCCACACTAAGCACAAGTGCGGTACTGTCCTCTCGTAGTAGCTTGCTGACCTCGCGACCCATCCGTTCTAGGTCTCTTCTGAACATTCCCAGATGACCCTGATGATCTGAAACCTCTCTTTTGTTTATTCCTGTCCATGTTCTATCTCACAGACTCCTTAACTCCTTCAGTAACCTTTGCTTTTTCCACCAACACAGCAAACTCCCGCTCCTGCTGTGGGGCAATCAACAATCTCAAGTCATCCCTTAGTCCATCCTCAAACCGGACACATCGTTCATGCTCCGTAGCTACTATACCTCGAGCATATCGGCTCAACCTTAGGAATTCTGCCTCATACTCCGCTACGGACTTATTCCCTTGAACCAGCCTCAGAAACGCCTTCCTCTGCGCATCAATGTAACTAGTCCCAATGTACTTCTTCTGATATGCCGCCTTAAAGTACTCCCAAGTGAGATCATCTGCGGCAGCACCATCCCAAATTGTGAGCCAGCATTGATATGACTCATCGCGGAGGAGCGATACTACCCCTTTCAGTTTCTCCTCAGCAGACAGGTCCAAATCATCCATAATTTGCTCTATCGCCTCTAACCAATACTCAATCGTATTGGGCACCACACTAGATATACCACGGAAAAACTCAGCTCCATTAGCTCAGAGTCACTCAAATACAGACTTTCGAGCTCCTATGCCTCCACCTACTCCAGCCACCCTTTCCTGAACTCGCAGCATCGCCTGTGATACTACATCATCCCCCGTCTAATCCTGATATTCCACACCTGCGACTGGCGGTGGTGGCATTTCATTCTCGGACCCTTGACCAGACCTAACGATTTCTGACACAGTCATTCGACCTCTACCATGGCCACACACATTACAACCACGTCCCCTAGAACTCATGCTTCTGAATCATGTTTATCTGATTAAATAATTTTATGAATTAGTTTTTGTTCCACTGATTTATCGCGAATAGTCTTATGTTCAATAGTTCTAAAGAGTAGTTCTTTCGAATTCATACACACATAGAGTCTCAAATTCATTTATTCAATCATCACATTCATGAACTTGTGTTCATTACAAAAAAGTGTTGTAGTTGTCATTGTTGTTGTTTTCCACTACCCAGGGGTATTTTCGTAATTTTATCCTATAGGGATATTTTGGTAATTTTTCAAATTAGGGTATTTGAAAATTTTGCAAAATAGAGATTTTTGGTCTTTTGCAAAATAGGAATACTTGGTATGAAGATTCAAGGGTAATATAAATTTCATAAACCGAGGTATTTTGTAATTTTTCAAACTAGGGGCATTTGGTAATTTTTTTCAAAATATGGTTCGGTGATTTAACAAAATAAGGGTATTTTAGAAATTTTTAATTCGAGGGTATTTCGGCAACTTCCCATACTAAGGGTATTTTGGTAATTTGCACAGGTTAGGGGTAATTTGGTCAATCTGCAAATTAGGGGTATTTTGGTCATTTTTAAATCAAGGGTACTTTGGAATTTTATAATCACGGTTTGACTTTAGAATTTTACAAAACATGGTGACTAGTCCTTTCGGGTTTTAATTATTGAATTTAGCTTTGTGATTGAGTCCTCTTGGTTAGGGTGAACCATCACTACGCACTGTAGGATTCGACGAGAGGAGGTGAGTCACTAGGATCTGCTTAAATACCAAGCTCCCCGAATCCAATCCTAGACATGCGCTGTGGTTGCCACACCTTTAACTCTTGACTCACTCACGTGTTTGTTTGGTTAGACTTTAAATTTTATGTAATTCGATGTTGGAGTAGACTAATCCTAAGGTTCAATAATTCCTAATCTACTAATATCGTCCTATAATTCCCAATCACAAAAGGGTTAGGGGTACTTACCTGGTGGACTTTGGGCCGGAGACTCAGGTGCCATGTAACACTCCAAACCCTACCAAACACCACTGATCAAATTTAGAATGCTACTGAGGAAAAAGTTTGAAAAGAATTTGTCATAAGAGTGAAAACATAATAATTTTTGTCATTTATAAAACATTGTACATTTAAAATACTTAAGTAAAAATTATGTTGTTACAAATTTCCGGGTTTAAAACTTTAATATAAGTTTTAAGATATAAATAGGTTCCAAAATCATTTCCGATGGTTAGTACAATAACAATTTAACTTCAAACCATAAAAAGTTCCCAAATACTTTAAGTGTCCTTATTATAATAAAGATTTACTCAAAAGTACTAAAAATATAAAGTGCATAAAACAAATAAACATCTTCTGCATGGCCACCTCGTATCCGCTCCAACCTAGTCCAAGAATCATGTATCACCTGCATTGTTTTTGAAAAAAATAGGGTGAGTCAAACCGACTCAGTATGCAATTATTTCACATGTCTCCACAAATGGGCTTGGCCCACCACACAGTCCACAATCATAGTCCACAGTCATAATCATGCAAAATGAATCCCAACCCATCCTAGTGTCCATCCGCTACACACCCCCGTACCTGCCGCACACACCAGGGGATTATTAAATCACCCTCCAACCGTTACACACCTCATTGGCAGACTTGCTGCCCAAGGCCGTGGCTTAGCCACCGATCACCTAAGTGACCCCACATATCAATATCCACGAGGTGACTCAAGGTCATCCTCAATCCACGGTGATGCACACAACTATCATCCGCCCACGATGTGGCACATAGCCAACATCCCACCTTGATGAAACACATAGCCAACATCAAGCGCCAATGTAGCTCAAGGCTAACATCAGACCACGTATATAAATGTACACCCTGTCCTTTAATAGTCATGTCCCAATCCCCATGCATATATATATCATGTCAGGATAACATTTAAATGAGTTTATACTACATGCTTACCACAATTTCATACATAAATCACAGGTAGATTAATATCATTAAATACTGACTAATTACCCAATTATCCACCATGGGTAGTCACCATCTCAGTCATATTTCTGGCCACCACACAAATCATATACACACACACATATATATATATATATATATATATATAGATATAACAACAAATACAAACAATAGGAGAACAGTGCGATAACTACACACCTTATAAGTAAAAGTCGCCTAAACCCGAACCCCGTAGCCTACATAATTTGCACCTTGTGATTTGTTGAACTCCTCCTACACAACTATGTTAGATTCGGCTCTTACATAAATGAACAGAAGTAACGGCCTTTAGCCTACTACTACCATCATCTTACCTCAACTGATCGAATCCCGGAACCACACGTTTGAACCTAACAGTCTTCCGAAATCCCTTGATGGATCGAAACCTGAGAGATCTCTACTCCTTTAGCGTTAGACTACTGAAATCCCGATATCACCTTTCATAGATTTTGTAACATCCTGAAATTGGGCCTAGTAGGATTGAGCCCAATGGGCCTTAGGCATAGTAGCATTTAAAATTTTTTGGAGAATAGGAGATCGGCTTAAGTGCAAGTTGGACCTTTTAGATAAGTGATTTTGGAAGGTTAGGGGGCTTCTATGAAGTCCCGGGATCAAATATTAGCTTTGGGAAAATTTTGGTTTTAGGTGAAAAAAAACCTTGGAGGTTGATGGGTAGGCCTTAAGAATAAAATGTGGAGGAAAATGACACAAGTGGTGTGTGTGGTGTAGTGGCAAAGTGGCCACAAGGAAGGAAGGAGGTCCAAGGTTCTAGTTGTAGCGTTTGCATTCCTTCTTGATTATTTTATTAAATGAATTTAGACCTTAGCCATAGGGTTATATTTAATTGTGCATGGTTTGAGGCACAAGGAGCTAGTTGGTAAAGTGGCTAGCAGCGTGGATTATGTTATAAGGAGCACAGGTTCAAATCTCATGAGAAGAAAGGAGTATTTATTTTCTGAGTGGACGGTAAGAGTTTCAGTTGAATTTAAACTCTACTGACGAAGGGATCCCACATCGGAAAGATACAAGGAATGAAGGTGAAGAGCTAGCTATATAAAGAGCATGCCAGGAGAAGGGATAACATACCTTGGTGGGCGTTGGGCACAGGAGTGGTCGCAGCGCGGTTTAGCACCAGAGTCCTATCAGGTGTGTAACTCTCTCTACTCTAGTTGTAGAGCGGCAAATGCCGAAGTGCCGGTCACGGCAATAGTAGCCACACGAGCGCATGACATGCGTGTGGGGCTTCAACATTATAGTTGAGGCCATCGATAGTATTCTTGTGGGTTGAAATTTGCTTGGGCCGCGATGGGCCAAAGTGGGCCCAATGGGCCCGTAGGCCCAATTGGAATAAATTGTATGATGATATAGTATATAGTGAACTAGACTAGGTGGAACTTATATACATGGATAGATTTGTGTTAGGTGGGCCACACGAGCGTGTGGGCCCGAATGGGCCGAAATCGGGTTTTAGGCCCAACAGTTCGGTAAAGATCGAAAATGGTAGTTGAGTCGCTCAAGGCGACCTTTGCACCTTTAGAAAGGCCATTCCGGTACAAAATTATGAAAATACCCTTGGTGGGTAAATTACAAAATACCCTTGGTGGGTAAATTACGGGTGGGTAAATTATGAAAATACCCTTGGTGGGTAAATTATGAAAATACCCTTGGTGGGTAAATTACGAAAATACCCTTGGGTAAATTACAAAATACCTTGGTAGGTAGATTACTGAAAATACCCTTGGTGGGTAAATTGGTGGGTAAAACAAAAATACCCTTGGTGGGTAAATTCTGAAAATACCCTTGGGGGTAAATTACAAAAATACCCTTAGGTAAATTACAAAAATACCCTTGGTTGGTAAATTACAAAATACCCTTGGTTGGTAAATTACAAAAATACCCTTGGTGGGTAAATTATGAAAATACCTTTGGTGGGTAAATTATAAAAATACCCTTGGTGGATAAATTACGAAAATACCCTTGGTAGGTAAAATTACTATACCCTTAGATGTTGATTAACATGATTATGTTGTTTTATGCCTATCGATTATGATGGTAATTTATGTTATACTTATATTTGATATATGTCTAGCATACATGACATCTTGCATACACGAATTATTATGTCATATTGCATGGTATGATGAGAGGAGGGAAGATTGATATCGTGACTTGGTCACCGATGATTTGGTATCACATTCGTGTCTTCGACACCGGAGGTTTGGCACCTCATAGCGACTCGTCCACGTGGTTAATACCACCGTAGGTTGGCCCCACTTTTGAGATATGGGATCGTCCCCGGTGATTTGGTATCACACGTGGGTTGGCCCCACAACTTGATGATTCGTGACTTGATCACCGTGGTTTGGCACCACCGGTGGTTTGGCACCACCAAAGTGATTTGGTATCACATTCGTGTCTTGGACACGGAGGTTTGGCACCTCATAGCGACTCGTCCCTCGTGGTTAACACCACCGTGGGTTGGCCCCACTTTTGAGATATGGGATCGTCGCCATGATTTGGTATCACATGTGGGTTGGCCCCACGGATGGATTATTCATGACTTTGGTCACCAAAGATTTGGTATCACATTTATATCGTGACTTGGTCACCGATGGTTTGGCACCACCAAAGGTTTGGTACCACATGGGGTAGAAAAGGAGTTATGGATGGCTAGGTTGGGTGCATTATACATATATGTTGCTTTGTTATAATTTGTGTAAGTATGTGGTATTTACACGGAGAGGGAATATGCACTTGAGTCTTGGTGACTCACCTTCTCCTTATCTTTTCGGTGATTCGTGAGTTTGTGGATGAGGAGCGGATGAACTCGAGGAGGCCATGCAATAAAATTTGGTTTTACATGAATTTCCAATTGGGTACTTTATTTTAATTTGGTTTTCATATTTTTATGGATTTGTAATAAGCCTGCTTTAATTATGTTTGGGATTATTTTATGTTTTGAATATGTTTAAAATATGGCTTTTAAATTACTTGGTTAATTTAATAATTGAGCCTAAAGTTTTCTAAACTAAAAAATCGTAATGGTTTTAAAAATCTTACCATCGGGTAACATGAATAGTTCAATAGTAAATTACAAGTTAAATGTTTTCAACAGATTAAGTGATTTCCAAAATTCAAGTTTCTATACTCAATTGCAAATGGATTTTCTAAAATCATATTTGAATTTTCTTAAAAGATATAAATGTTTTCTATCCTATGATTTATCAACTAAGTTTTAAAGTTTTATGTAATTTGAAGTAAATTTCAATTTTAACTTATTTTCAACAAATAAAGAATTACAAAGAGCTTTTCATAAAAATTTAATTGTTAATTCGATGCTTTCAAAAAGTATTTTCCTTAGTGACATACCAGATTCGGTCGTGGCGTATTAACCGGGTTTGACGTCTTACAAATTGGTATCAGAGCCTAGGTTTCAAAAACTCGGCTGTGGGTTATGGGGTTCAAAAAAAGTTTGTTTGAAAATACATGTTGTTTGGAAGTATGGCACCTTGAGTCCCCGGCATCCAAATCCGTAAGTTCCCTTATTTTATGTTTGTTAAGACAATGTTATGACTGTATTTTTGGTATTTATTTTGTGTGTGCTAGTTTGGATATAGAAAT
The DNA here is from genome assembly GCA_025506655.1 of Gossypium rotundifolium. NCBI lineage: Eukaryota > Viridiplantae > Streptophyta > Magnoliopsida > Malvales > Malvaceae > Gossypium > Gossypium rotundifolium. Next base: position 66,449,522 of record CP106731.1, on the reverse strand, counting down.
TGTATGTATAAATATCGATTTGCTTTTGTGTTTAGTTATCTAGTTATGAGAAAGAAGTTTCGAGAGTTGGTTTATTAGTGTTATTAGATCAGAGTGCGCAGCGTGAGCGTAGTGTGGTAGGTTAGGACGTGTGACTGTTAGTTAGTTGGAAATTTCGAGGACGAAATTTCTTTAAGGAGGGTAGATTTGTAACATCCTGAAATTGGGCCTAGTAGGATTGAGCCCAATGGGCCTTAGGCGTAGTAGCGTTTAAAATTTTTGGAGAATAGGAGATCGGCTTAAGTGCAAGTTGGACCTTTTAGATAAGTGATTTTGGAAGGTTAGGGGGCTTCTATGAAGTCCCGGGATCAAATATTAGCTTTGGGAAAATTTTGGTTTTAGGTGAAAAAAAGCCTTGGAGGTTGGCGGGTAGGCCTTAAGAATAAAATGTGGAGGAAAATGACACAAGTGGTGTGTGTGGTGTAGTGGCAAAGTGACGCCACAAGGAAGGAAGGAGGTCCAAGGTTCTAGTTGTAGCGTTTGCATTCCTTCTTGATTATTTTTATTAAATGAATTTAGACCTTAGCCATAGGGTTATATTTAATTGCGCATGGTTTGAGGCACAAGGAGCTAGTTGGTAAAGTGGCTAGCAGCGTGGATTATGTTATAAGGGAGCCTGGGTTCGAATCTCATGAGAAGAAAGGGAGTATTTATTTTGCGGAGTGGATGGTAAGAGTTTCAGTTGAATTTAAACTCTCTTGTGAAGGATCCCACATCGGAAAGATACAAGGAATGAAGGTGAAGAGCTAGCTATATAAAGAGCATGCCAGGAGAAGGGATAACATACCTTGGTGGGCGTTGGGCACAGGAGTGGTCGCAGCGCGGTTTAGCACCAAAGTCCTATCGGTGTGTAACTCTCTACTCTAGTTGTAGAGCGGCAATGCGAAGTGCCGATCACGGCAATAGTAGCCACACGAGTGCAAGAAGCGTGCGTGAGGCTTCAACGTGATAGTTGAGGCCATCGATGAGTATTCTTGTGGGTTGAAATTTGCTTGAAACGCGATGGGTAAAGTGGGCCCAATTGGAATAAATAAATTGTATGATGATATAGTATATAGTGAACTAGACTAGGTGGAACTTATATACGTGGATAGATTTGTGTTAGGTGGGCCACACGAGCGTGTGGGCACGAATGGGCCGAAATCGGGTTTTAGGCCCAACAGTCCGGTAAAGATCGAAAATGGTAGTTGAGTCGCTCAAGCGACACTGCACCTTTAGAAAGGCCATTCCAGGTACAAAATTACGAAAATACCCTTGGTGGGTAAATTACAAAATACCCTTGGTGGTTAAATTATGAAAATACCCTTGGTGGGTAAATTATGAAAATACCTTTGGTGGGTAAATTACGAAAATACCCTTGGTGGGTAAATTACAAAAATACCCTTGGTGGGTAAATTACAAAATACCCTTGGTAGGTAGATTACGAAAATACCCTTGGTGGGTAAGTTACGAAAATACCCTTGGTGGGTAAATTACTGAAAATACCCTTGGTGGGTAAATTACAAAAATACCCTTGGTGGGTAAATTACAAAAATACCCTTGGTAGGTAAATTACAAAATACCCTTGGTTGGTAAATTACAAAATACCCTTGGTGGGTAAATTATGAAAATACCCTTGGTGGGTAAATTACTAAAATACCTTTGGTGGATAAATTACGAAAATACCCTTGGTAGGTAAAATTACTATTATACCTTAGAGGTTGATTAACATGATTATGTTGTTTTATGTCTATCGATTATGATGGTAATTTATGTTATACTTATATTTGATATATGTCTAGCATACATGACATAACGCATACACGTAATTATTATGTCATATTGCACGGTATGATGAGAGGAGGGGAAGATTGATATCGTGACTTCGGTCACCAAAGATTTGGTATCACATTCGTGTCTTCTGGACACGGAGGTTTGGCACCTCATAGCGACTCGTCCTCGTGGTTAATACCACCGTGGGTTGGCCCCACTTTTGAGATATGGGATCGTCGCTAGTGATTTGGTATCACACGTGGGTTGGCCCCACAACTTGATGATTCGTGACTTCACCTGGTCACCACCAAGGGTTTGGCACCACCAAGTGATTTGGTATCACATTCGTGTCTTGAACACGAGGTTTGGCACCTCATAGCGACTCGTCCTCGTGGTTAACACCACCGTGGGTTGGCCCCACTTTTGAGATATGGGATCGCGCAAGTGATTTGGTATCACACGTGGGTTGGCCCCACAGATGGATTATTCGTGACTTTGGTCACGGTGATTTAGTATCACATTTATATCGTGACTTGGTCACGGTGGTTTGGCACCACCGGTGGTTTGGTACCACACGGGTAGAAAAGGAGTTATGGATGGCTAGGTTGGGTGCATTATACATATATGTTGCTTTGTTATAATTTGTGTAAGTATGTGGTATTTACCCGGAGAGGGAATATGCACTTTGAGTCTTGGTGACTCACCTTCTCCTTATCTTTTCGGTGATTCGTGAGTTTGCGGATGAGGAGCCGGATGAACTCGAGGAGGCCATGCAATAAAATTTGGTTTTACATGAATTTCCAATTGGGTACTTTATTTTAATTTGGTTTTCATATTTTTATGGATTTGTAATAAGGCTGTTTAATTATGTTTGGGATTATTTTTATGTTTTGAATATGTTTAAAATATGGCTTTTAAATTACTTGGTTAATTTAATAATTGAGCCCAAAGTTTTCTAAACTAAAACTCGCAATGGTTTTAAAAATCTTACCATCGGGTAACATGAATAGTTCAATAGTAAAATTACAAGTTAAATGTTTTCAACAGATTAAGTGATTTCCAAAATTCAAGTTTCTATGCTCAATTGCAAACGGATTTTCTAAAATGATATTTCAAATTTTCTTAAAAAGATATAAATGTTTTCTATCCTATGATTTATCAACTAAGTTTTAAAGTTTTATGTAATTTTGAAGTAAATTTCAATTTTAACTTACTTTCGACAAATAAAGAATTACAAAGAGTTTTTCACAAAAATTTAATTGTTAATTCGATTCTTTCAAAAATTATTTTCCTTAGTGACATACCAGATTCGGTTGTGGCGTATCGACTGGGTTTGGGGTGTTACAAATTGGTATCAGAGCCTAGGTTTCAAAAACTCGGCTGTGGGTTATGGGGTTCAAAAAAAGTTTGAAAATACATGTTGTTTGGAAGTATGGCACCTTGAGTCCCCGGCATCCAAATCCGTAAGTTCCATTATTTTATGTTTGTTAAGACAATGTTATGACTGTATTTTTGGTATTTATTTTGTGTGTGCTAGTTTGGATATAGAAATTGTATGTATAAATATCGATTTGCTTTTGTGTTTAGTTATCTAGTTATGAGAAAGAAGTTTCGAGATTTGGTTTATTAGTGTTATTAGATCGAGTCGTGGCGTGGCGTAGTGTGGTAGGTTAGGACGTGTATTTGTTAGTTAGTTGGAAATTTCGAGGACGAAATTTCTTTAAGGAAGGTAGATTTGTAACATCCTGAAATTGGGCCTAGTGGGATTGAGCCCAATGGGCCTTAGGCGTAGTAGCGTTTAAAATTTTTGGAGAATAGGAGATCGGCTTAAGTGCAAGTTGGACCTTTTAGATAAGTGATTTTGGAAGGTTAGGGGCTTCTATGAAGTCCGGGATCAAATATTAGCTTTGGGAAAATTTTGGTTTTAGGTGAAAAAACCTTGGAGGTTGGCGGGTAGGCCTCAAGAATAAAATGTGGAGGAAAATGACACAAGTGGTGTGTGTGGTGTAGTGGCAAAGTGGCGCCACAAGGAAGGAAGGAGGTCCAAGGTTCTAGTTGTAGCGTTTGCATTCCTTCTTGATTATTTTTATTAAATGAATTTAGACCTTAGCCATAGGGTTATATTTAATTGCGCATGGTTTGAGGCACAAGGAGCTAGTTGGTAAAGTGGCTAGCAGCGTGGATTATGTTATAAGGGAGCCTGGGTTCGAATCTCATGAGAAGCAAGGGAGTATTTATTTTATGAGTGGACGGTAAGAGTTTCATTGAATTTAAACTTTCTTGACGAAGGATCCCACATCGGAAAGATACAAGGAATGAAGGTGAAGTGCTAGCTATATAAAGAGCATGCCAGGAGAAGGGATAAGATACCTTGGTGGGTGTTGGGCACAGGAGTGGTCGCAGCGCGGTTTAGCACCAAAGTCCTATCGGTGTGTAACTCTCTATACTCTAGTTGTAGAGCGGCAAATGCGAAGTGCTTCATCACGGCAATAGTAGCCACTGACGAAGCGTGCGAAGACATGTGAGGCTTCAACGTGATAGTTGAGGCAATCAGTAGTATTCTTGTGGGTTGGGGCTGCTTGGGCTGCGATGGGCCGAAGTGGGCCCAATTGGAATAAATTGTATGATGATATAGTATATAGTGAACTAGACTAGGTGGAACTTATATACGTGGATAGATTTGTGTTAGGTGGGCCACATGAGCGTGTGGGCCCGAATGGGTCGAAATCGGGTTTTAGGCCCAACAATCCGGTAAAGATCGAAAATGGTAGTTGAGTCGCTCAAGGCGACACTGCACCTTTAGAAAGGCCATTCCAGGTACAAAATTACGAAAATACCCTTGGTGGGTAAATTACAAAAATACCCTTGGTTGTTAAATTACGAAAATACCCTTGGTGGGTAAATTATGAAAATACCTTTGGTGGGTAAATTACGAAAATACCCTTGGTGGGTAAATTACGAAAATACCCTTGGTGGGTAAATTACAAAAATACCCTTGGTAGGTAGATTACGAAAATACCCTTGGTGGGTAAATTATGAAAATACCACTTGGTGGGTAAATTATAAAATACCATACCCTAGGTAGGTAAATTACAAAATACCCTTGGTTGGTAAATTACAAAATACCCTTGGTGGGTAAATTATGAAAATACCCTTGGTGGTAAATTACGAAAATACCTTTGGTGGATAAATTACGAAAATACCCTTGGTAGGTAAAATTACGGTTTTACCCTTGAGGTTGATTAACATGATTATGTTGTTTTATGTCTATCTAATTATGATGGTAATTTATGTTATACTTATATTTGATATATGTCTAGCATACATGACATCTGCATACACGTAATTATTATGTCATATTGCACGGTATGATGAGAGGAGGGAAGATTGATATCGTGACTTCGGTCACTAGTGATTTGGTATCACATTTGTGTCTTGGACACGGAGGTTTGGAACCTCATAGCGACTCGTCCCGTGGTTAATACCACCGTGGGTTGGCCCCACTTTTGAGATATGGGATCGTCGCTAGGTGATTTGGTATCACACGGGTTGGCCCCACAACTTGATGATTCGTGACTTGGTCACCAATGGTTTGGCACCACCGGTGATTTGGTATCACATTCGTGTCTTCGACACCGAGGTTTGGCACCTCATAGCGACTCGTCCACGTGGTTAACACCACCGTGGGTTGGACCCACTTTTGAGATATGGGATCCTCGCAAGTGATTTGGTATCACACGTGGGTTGGCCCCACGATGGATTATTCGTGACTTTGGTCACCAAAGATTTAGTATCACATTTATATCGTGACTTCGGTCACGGTGGTTTGGCACCACCAAAGGTTTGGTACCACACGGGTAGAAAAGGAGTTATGGATGGCTAGGTTGGGTGCATTATACATATATGTTGCTTTGTTATAATTTGTGTAAGTATGTGGTATTTACCGGAGAGGAATATGCATCGAGTCTTGGTGACTCACCTTCTCCCTTATCCTTTCGTGTGATTCGTGAGTTTGCGGATGAGGAGGATGAACTCGAGGAGGCCATGCAATAAAATTTGGTTTTACATGAATTTCCAATTGGGTACTTTATTTTAATTTGGTTTTCATATTTTATGGATTTGTAATAAGGCTGTTTAATTATGTTTTGGATTATTTTTATGTTTTGAATATGTTTAAAATATGGCTTTTAAATTACTTGGTTAATTTAATAATTGAGCCCAAAGTTTTCTAAACTAAAACTCGCAATGGTTTTAAAAATCTTACCATCGGGTAACATGAATAGTTCAATAGTAAAATTACAAGTTAAATGTTTTCAACAGATTAAGTGATTTCCAAAATTCAAGTTTCTATGCTCAATTGCAAACGGATTTTCTAAAATGATATTTCAGTTTTCTTAGAAAGATATAAATGTTTTCTATCCTATGATTTATCAACTAAGTTTTAAAGTTTTATGTAATTTCAAAGTAAATTTCAATTTTAACTTATTTTCGACAAATAAAGAATTACAAAGAGTTTTCACAAAATTTAATTGTTAATTCGATTCTTTCAAAAATTATTTTCCTTAGTGACATACCAGATTCGGTCGTGGTGTATTGACTGGGTTTGGGGTGTTACAGATTTGGCCATAACAAGAAAATAGAGTTAGACCTCTTGACTTTCGGCAATCAAAAGCGATAGAAGAAAAACAATTAGAAGAGAACTCTTACCCACTATTGTGAAGCGATTGGAGCAGATTCCAGCTTATGGTACTTTCGGCTTTAAAGAAAAGAAGTGAAGCAAAGAAATTTAGGGAGGTTCAATAGAGGTTCAGCTATTGAGAGTTATGAAGAGAAAAGAAGAGTTGGGGTTGAAGAAGTTTCGGCAATGGGAAGATTGAGAGAGATAACTTGGCTTTTTGAAGATGGTTGAATTGGTAAGAAGATGAAAAAGAAGAGAAGGTAAGGTTTTAGAGGTTTCGGCTTCTAGTCACAAAAGAAAAGAAAAAGAACACAAGAGCTTTCGGGAAAAGAAATCGCACAAGGAAATGCCTAAACCTCCCTATGCAAATTCGGCTACAAAAGAAAAGGTGTTTTGGAAGTACAAAAATGACCAAATGGAAATACACCCAACCACTCATCCTTACCAAAGTCTACCACAAAAATTCAGTCACCCCCTAGTCCATAATGCCGTCCACATACATGGTCAAGTTGGCCATTAAAAGTTTCAAAACCTCATCCCTTAATCCAAGCCTTATGTCCCCTTATCATACCAAAAGCTTAGGATTTCATTCCTTAAGTTAATCACTTGCCTTTTTCCCTTAGTCTACTATCCATAAATGAAAAAGTCCATCCTTACCATAATTAAAGTTTGACCGACACATGCCATACAAATGCAAAAATAAAAGTCATCTTATTGCCATCCATGGGATTCGAACCTAAGCCCCCCTCACACTGCTTGTGGCGTCACTTCTTAAGGCCCTAAGTGGCTCCATCCTTGCCACTTTGCCAACTAAATTCTTGTGTCTAAATCCTCCAACAAATTTTCTTAAGGCCTATCTTGACTAGCTCTATTTTAAGAATTAAAAATCTAATATATTTCCAAGGCATTCACCAACATTTTAAAGTTCCCGAAACTCCGAAAACACACTCAAACCATACATAGGCATGCTACCACATACATTAAAGTTAAAACACATAACCCCTAGATCCCGGATATTACATGCCATGCCAGAAAACCTGCTCATTCTTTTATAAAACTCAATTTCAAAATAGAAAAACATTTTGGGCCCAAAAGCCCTCAGGGTCGAGTTTTGAACCGGGGTCTGATACCAAACTGAAACACCCTAAACCTGGCCCACGAGCCTCGACCGGATCTGGTATGTTTCCTAAGAAAAACATTTCAAAAACTTGTTTGTTACTTTGGAAAATTTGGGTGGTGTTGAAGAAAGATTTGTTTGTGTGGAGTTCAGATTGAAAATGGTGTTATTCTTGAAGTCTGATATCTATTAAATTGAAAATCATTTGTGTTTAGGTGTCAAACATATAAAATTTATTTTCAAGAAAAGTTGTTAAACATTGATTTAATAATAATCGTATCATAATAAAATCAAATAAAATGCATGCATAAAATAGTTAATAATAATGGCCTTATTACAACAAAGCATATCCGAAATAAATCCAAATCTTAAATATAAAAATTCAAAATTAAATAAATCTTTGAAATGAGCATGGCCACCACTAAGTTCTGCCGACCGGTCCATTTCTTGAGTGTCACCTACAAAATGTTAGCCCACGAGGGTGAGTCAAGCAGATTCAGGTGTGTAACAACCAACACAAACTCCCAAATGACTTAGGCATATCGATCATACACAACAAATAAAGGCAATGATGCAATCCGAACCCCACCTAAATATCCATCCTCTATACATCACCTGTACCTACCATCACACCGTGGGGATTACTAAATCGACCTTCCATCCGCTACACACCATCAAAGGCAGTCCACTGCAATCAACTGCACATCGCCCTTATAATTGTGGCATAGCCACCAGATAATGTGACAAAGTCACCAGATAGTAATACATGACATTAGTCACCACATTCAGATTATGTGACATGAGTCACCGGATATTGTGGTAAAAACCACCAGATCACTTCCCCTTTTCAATCTCACCCATATGCGTCATACAAACCATGCAGAAATCATACAATATACCTTATTTCATATTCATAACAAATTCACATATGTGTCATATTCAATGTTCATAACACTATCAACGGAGCTTTAGAGGATAACGTACCTGGATACACTGTACCATTGAATGGTCCCTTAAGCCACATCTTTCATATTTTTATTAACACATGTTTTAAATTAATACCATAAATCTTATTAGGAATCAATGTAGGGCTACACACCTGGTTTACTAACGTGTTCACTAAATCCCGAAAGTCTACCGAATAGATTGTCCTCCTCCCTAACAATCAATGTCAGAATCGACTAGACACTAACACTTAATATGGCCTTGGTAGAATATTAACACTCTCTTACCTTGTGGATCTAAATCTCAAAAATTGTCACTTGGCTATGGAGATGTCGAAATCCTATATAGTACATGTTAGATCCAATTCTAACATTTAAACACAATAAATGGCCTTCGGCCTAAAACCTCACTTGCTTACCTTAGACCTTGAAATCCCGAATGATCTCCTCCTTATAGTCGACAATAACCAAATCCTGAAACCTCCTTCATAGTTTCGGCCAAAGATCAGTAAAAGAGATTAGAGTCCTAATTTCGGCTAACCCAAAACAAAAGAAAGAAGAAAAACAACGGTTGATCCATACCCTTTACTACGTAAATCGATCGCACCTTGCTTGAACCCAAAGAGATATTCGGCTATGTAGGCTAGATGTTGATCAATTGGTTTCGGCTTTTAGAGTTTAATGAACAATCGGCCATGGTCTAGGAAGAACTTACTTTTGGCTTTTGGAAAATTGTGAAAAGAACAAGAGAAAGGTTGAGCAATTCGGTAATGGTGATAAATAAAGATTCGGCTAGCACAAGGGATATTTTAGCTTTTAGTGCTATGATCAAATCGGCTCTATGGAAGAGTGATCAACTTGAAGAAGAAAAAGATGAAGAAATCGGCTAGACTTACTTGTCTTGTAACACCCCAAACCCAGCCCATGAGTCCTGACCGGATCTTGTATGTCACAGAGCAGAATAATTTGAGACTTTTTGAAAGTTTGGTGAAACCTTGATAAAATTTGGCTAAGGTATGAAAATTTTGTTTGAAAACTTAGTTGGGCTTTTTATAAATATAGTTGGGTTGATAACCCCTTTTTGAAAACATTTGATCATGTAGCATTTTAAAATCGTCAAAGTTATAGTGGACTTGGTTTATTTTTGTTACTCGATGGTAACATCTTTAAAAACCCGTAGAAGTTTATTAAAGTTGAAAAGTTACTTTTAGCCGGTTCACTTAACATTTAAAAACTTCGTTTGTAACATAACATGGTAAAATAAAACAGTGAAAAGAACATCCAAAATAATAATAGCGGCCTTATTACAATCCCAAAAAAAAAGACTTAGGAAAATAAATAATTTTAACAATAGCAAATTAAATCAAAACCAATGATAAGCATGGCGCCTCGAGTCCTCTCGGCTCCATCTCCGCGATCTACTAAATGCGCAAAATAGTAAGGAAGGGTGAGTCACCAAGACTCGGTGTAAATCCCCACCCTAAATGCACTCATACACAATTTATTAATTAACATGCAAATATGTAACCCAACCTAACCATCCATACTCCTTAACTACCCCGTGGTCAAAACCATCGATGACTTAGAGTCACAAATTAAATGATGGGGCCAACCCATCGTGTGGTCAAAACCACCGATGACCATAGGTCACAAATAATCAAGTGTGGTCAAAACCATCGGTGGTACCAAACCACTTTGGGACTTAGTCGCAATTTATCAATCGGTGTGGTCAAAACTACTGATGACCATAGGTCACAAATAATCTGATGGGGCCAACCCATCTTGTGGTCAAAACCACTAATGACCATAGGTCACAAATAGTCTGATGGGGCCAACCCATCTTGTGGTCAAAACCACTGGCGACAGTTCATAAAATCATCCCCCTCCTCTCATCAATCCCACCATCACATGCTTATATATCAATTATCATATATTATGTCATAGCATTTAACATCATGTGATGGCATGCAAATCATATATCAAAAATCACAAGTTAGGGGACTTACCCGGAATCCATGCTTAGCCATAAGCAAAATACTACCAAAAAGGTGAATAATAACAACAATAATCATGTAAATTAATAAAGTGTGTAGTGAGTTCTTACACACCTGTTACTACCGAAATTCCTAGATCCCAAAAAGCTGAACTATGATGCTAGATCTTGACCTTACATTTGGCCAATTGTCAGTGTTAATACCAAAGGCCTATTCGGCCATAACAACTTAATACCAAAGGCTCTTACCTTGAACGGATTTGATTTCCAAACAATTCCCGAAAACGTCACTTGATTTGTCGAGATCCCTACCAAAACACTAGTTAAGAATTGACTTGTATAATCACACATAATCAAGGCCTATGACCGAATGTCACTTACCTCTTTACCTTAGGAAAACAAATCCCGAAAGCTCCTTCAATTCTCCTTAATGTTGGCTTCTAAGAAGGGTTACAAATCCAAGTCCCTAAATAGATTTGGTCATACAAGAACACATGATTAAACCTCATAGTTTTGGCTAGCCATACAAGAACAAAGATTTAACACAAGGGAGTCCCTTACCACACCATGAAAATCGGCAGCACCTTTAGTTAGGGAGGTGAGATTCTGCCTAAGCACAAGATGGAGGGCTAGAATTTTGAGAAGAAGAAGGGGTATATTTGGCTAAGAAGAAACAAGAGAAAGAGAAAGAAGAGATGTAGGGGAAGTAGTGGTGGTTTCGGCTTGGTAGAAGAAAAAGATGCTGGAAGTTTTGAACAATTTAGGCAATGCAACAAGGGAGAATTTGGCAGCACAATGAAGAGAGAAAAAAGAAAGAATTTGATGGATTTTTGACACTTCTTTGCTATACAAAATCGATATGGACAAATTTCAGGAGTCCAATATTCGCCAACACCTCCCTATGGTGATAATTCCACCTTTAATTATCCAAGATAATCTCTATCCTCTCTTCATACAATTTAAATGAAAATAAACTTACTAATACATTCCTTTACAAAATAAAAATATGTAAAAAAATAACCTTATCTTTATCAATTCAATAGTCCAAAATCAGTCACTAACTTACCCTTCATCACGTCAATTTGCACAAAATAAAAACAAAAACATTTGCTGCCTCTTAGGTTCGAACCTCGAACCTCATGTCGCACCTCCCTTAAACACCCCTTGCCACTCTTCCCTTTAGACTTTCATGTCATGAGCCCTCACCTTTTAATTTTAAAGCATTCATCCCTGGCCCCTTTTTGCTTAACGCCAAAAAGCCCAAAAAATAAAATACTCTTTGCGTCCCTTATGTCTCGAACCCGAGACCTGTTGCCAACACCCTTAAGTGGTGCCCCAAGCCACTCTACCAACCTGACTTTCATGCCCAAACTCACCCTCAAAATTCTTTAAAGCCTCCCTTACTTGGCCCCTTCCTTTAACGCCCCAAAAACCCAAAACAAAACGCAATCCCCCTTTCCAAGAATCGAACCCAAGACCCCCCATTCATCACCCCTAACTTTTAAGTGGCGTAAGCAAGCCACTTTGCCACTTAATTCTTTGAGCCATGTTTCGCCCAAAATTCCCCTTAACCCCTATCTCCAAGCTCCTTCCTTTTAAACCCTCAAAAATAAATTTTTAATTCCAAATCTGACCTAATTTGGTGTTATGACTAGACCCTTAAAACATGTCTAGCATACATAAAATTCATTTCTTCAAGCATACACATGGGGAAATAATTGAATTACAAACAACCCCTATTTTAGGGTGTTATAGTTCTACCCCCTTAAAAATAATTTCGTCATCGAAATTACTTACTAACGAATAGTCGTACATCTTAACTCACCGTACTATGCTTATGCTGTGCACTCTGATCTTAATAAAACTATCTTACTTCCTAGGCACAATCTCTAAGTTCACAACCAAGGTTTCAGGCACTTCCCTAGTAAAACAAGGAAACTCTACAATAATCAAAGCAATTAAGGGTATTCCAGAAATAAGGAACATACCGTTGTCACATCCGCACATCTTCCTCCTCATGACGGACCATTGCATACACTAACCTTGGTTGCCTCGCCTCTGACCTTCACACCTCGGCACGCCTGCTTACCATTTCCATCACCCTAGCTGTACCTCAACCCCTTTGTGGCTATTGGTTATCCCTCCTGTTCGGTGTCGATCCTGACCCTCCGATCTCGGTCTAGCTGCCTTTTTTGGACAGTCTCTAACTTGATACTCTATAGACCCACATTCGAAGCATCCACGATTACCATTCCAACACTCCCCCGTGTAAGACTTGCCACACCGAGCACACCGTGGCAGCCATTGAGGATTAGCAGCAGCAGCAGGCCTAACAGCTTGATCCAATCCACCAAACCTCGTCCTCTTCTGCTCATTACCCGAGAACCTTGAAGGTCTCGAGCTTCTCTTATCCCAATTTCAATCTTGGTTCCGTATAACCGACTGTCTTACCCTTCAAGAACCTTGATTTCTCCACTAAGACAGTAAACTCACGTTCCTGTTGTGGAGCTATCATCATTCTCAGCTCATCTCTCAGGCCATCTTCAAATCTAACACAGCGTTCATGCTCGGTACCCACAATACCACGAGCATACCTACTCAACCGAAGGAACTCGGCCTCATATTCTGCCACTGACTTATTACCTTGAACCAGGTTCAAGAAAGCCTTTCACTGTGCGTCCACATAACTGGTTTCGATATACTTCTTCTGGTAGGCATCCTTGAAGAATTCCCAAGTAAGAATTTCTGCCACCGTTCCATCCCTTACAGTGAGCCACCACTGATATGACTCATCCCTAAGTAAAGATATTATGCCCTTCAACTTCTCCTCAGCTGTGAAATCCAAATCACCCATAATCCTCTTAGTGGATTCCAACCAATATTCCGCCGCACTGGGCGCCACTCCCAAAACTCCTCTGAATACTTCTGCCCTGTTAGCCCGGAGTCGTTCAACCATAGATTTACGGGCTCCTGCGCCTGCGCCTACCTCAGCAACCCATTCCAATACCCGTAATACAGCTTGAGACACGACATCATTACCACCCGTCTGATCCTGGAACTCAGTTTCTGCCGCCGGCAGATCCGACATCTCATTTCCAGACCCATGACCAGACCTTGCTGGCTCTGACAAGGTTATCCTACCCCTACCACGGCCACGCGACGGACGTCCACGACCTCTTGAACTCATTCTAACGATTGCGTTTATCTCCTTAAAAATTTTATGTATTAGTACTTGTTTCAATGGATTACCCAAGGAATTTTATGATAAGAGTTTAGGAGTGGTTCTTTCGTAATCATACATGCACACGCTTTCCATTCATTCATTCAAAGAGGCGTTGTAGTTTTCATTGTGATCATTTTCCACTACCTGTGGGTATTTTCGTAATTTGTCCTACTGGGTATTTTGTAATTAATTTTGTTTTTCAAAAATATAAATTTTTGGATGATTTTGTCAAAAACATTTTGAAACTCTTAAATTCTTGGGTATTTTGAAAAACTTTAAAATCCAGGGGTCTTTCGAAAATTTTAAAACTCAGGGGCATTTTGGTAAATTTTCACAAATCAGGGTAAATTTGTAAAATTTTAAGGAATCAGGGATATTTCAAAAGTTGTAAAACTTTATGGCTCTTTCGATAATTGTATTTTCCAAAACAAGAATGTTACAAAATTTTGAAGATCGTAGGTCATTCGGTAATTTTGTTGGTTAGGGGTAATTTGGTAATTTTTACAAAAATCATGACGTTTTTGAATTTTAAGGTTTTTGGGCACTTTTTATGTGATGAAATTTTTGATTGAAACCGTATGGATTTTGGGAATTTCATAATTCAAGGGCGTTTTCAGAATTTTACCCCTAAGGGTATTTTAGTAATTTCTCCTAATCAGGGTATTTTCACAAAGGATTTCCAAAAATTTGGTTTTTAAGTGATTTCATAAAAGAAGGATATTTTGGAAATTTCTATTTGAAAATTTTTCATATGGAGGGTATTTTGGTAGTTTACAAGCCAGGGGTATTTTGGTCATTTTTCAAACTGAGGGGTACTTTGGTCATTTTTTTCTCTTTTTTTTAAAACAAGGTTTTTAATTATTTCAAAAAATAAAACGGCTAGTCCCTTTCGGGTTTTAATTATTAAGTTTAACCTGTGAGCACGTCGTCTCAGCTAGGATGAACCGTTACTACGCACCAGGTAGGATTCGAGTGAGTAGGAGGTGAGTCACGAGGACTGCTTAAATACCGTGCCCCACCGAATCCAATCCTAGACATGCATATAACGATTGCCACATCCTTTGCTTAGTGACAACTCACAGGGTTTTTAGGTAATTATTAAATCTTATGCATAGTTGAGGTATGCTAGCCCTAGGGTTTAACAGTTTCTACTCTAGTAGTCTACGTTTCCAATTTACCCTTCTACCCCTCATCAAATATTCACAAAAATGGATAGAATTACTTACCTGGGCGGATAGGTGCCGGAGACTCGGTGCCATGCTGTTCAAGCCAAAACAGTTTCTCAAAACATCATAATAAGGCCTATTAACAAAAACAAAACATTTTGGGCCTTAGGCCCCCCACAGCCGAGTTTTGAACCTGGCTCTGATACCAAAAATATAACACCCCAAACCCGGCCCATGAGTCCTGACCGGATCTGGTATGTCACGGAGCAGAATAATTTGAGACTTTTTAAAAGTTTGGTGAAACCTTGAAAAAATTTGGCTAAGGTATGAAAATTTTGTTTGAAAACTTAGTTGGGCTTTTTATAAATATAGTTGGGTTGATAACCCCTTTTTGAAAACATTTGATCATGTAGCATTTTAAAATCGTCAAAGTTATAGTGGACTTAGTTTATTTTTGTTACTCGATGGTAACATCTTTAAAAACCCGTAGAAGTTTATTAATGTTGAAAAGTTACTTTTAACCGGTTCACTTAACATTTAAAAACTTTGTTTGTAACATAACATAGGTAAAATAAAACAAAGAAACGAACATCCAAAATAATAATAAGCGGCCTTATTACAATCCCAAAATAAAAGACTTAGGAAAATAAATAATTTTAACAATAGCAAATTAAATCAAACCAACGATAAGCATGGCCTCCGAGTCCTCTCCGGCTCCATCTTCGCGATCTACTCAGATGCAAAATAGTAAGGGAAGGGTGAGTCACCAAGATTCAGTGTAAATCCCCACCAAAATGCACTCATACACAATTTATTAATTAACATGCAAATATGCAACCCAACCTAACCATCCATACTCCTTAACTACCCCAGTGGTCAAAACCACTGATGACTTAGAGTCACAAATTAAATGATGGGGCCAACCCATCGTGTGGTCAAAACCATCGATGACCATAGGTCACAAATAATCAAGTGTGGTCAAAACCATCGGTGGTACCAAACCACTTTGGGACTTAGTTGCAATTTATCAATCGGTGTGGTCAAAACCACCGATGACCATAGGTCACAAATAATCTGATGGGGCCAACCCATCTTGTGGTCAAAACCACTGATGACCATAGGTCACAAATAGCCTGATGGGGCCAACCCATCTTGTGGTCAAAACCATCGGCATATCCATAAAATCATCCCCTCCTCTCATCAATCCCACCATCACATGCTTATATATCAATTATCATATATCATGTCATAGCATTTAACATCATGTGATGGCATGCAAATCATATATCAAAAATCACAAGTTAGGGGACTTACCCGGAATCCGTGCTTAGCCATAAGCAAAATACTACCAAAAAGGTGAATAACAACAACAATAATCATGTAAATTAATAAAGTGTGTAGTGAGTTCTTACACACCTGTTACTACCGAAATTCCTAGATCCCGAAAAGTCGATCTATAATGCTAGATCTTGACCCTATATTCGGCCAATTGTCAGTGTTAATACCAAAGGCCTATTCGGCCATAACAACTTAATACCAAAGGCTCTTACCTTAAACGGATTTGATTTCCAAACAATTCCCGAAGACGTCACTTGATTTTTTGAGATCCCTACCAAAACACTAGCTAAGAATCGACTTGTATAATCACACATAATCAAGGCCTATGGCCGAATGTCACTTACCTCCTTACCTTAGGAAAACAAATCCCGAAAGCTCCCTCAATTCTCCTTACTGTTGGTTTCCAAGAACGGTTACAAATCCAAGTCCCCGAATTGATTTGGTCATACAAGAACACATGATTAAGCCTCACAGCTTGACTAGCCATACAAGAACAAAGATTTAACACAAGGGAGTCCTTACCGCACCATGAAAATCGGCAGCACCTTTAGTTAGGGAGGTGAGATTCGGCCTAAGCACAAGATGGAGGGCTTGAATTTTGAGAAGAAGAAGGGGTATATTCGGCTAAGAAGAAACAAGAGAAAGAGAAAGAAGAGATGTAGGGGAAGTAATGATGGTTTCGGCTTGGTAGAAGAAAAAGATGCTGGAAGTTTTGAACAATTTAGGCAATGCAACAAGGGAGAATTCGGCAGCACAATGAAGAGAGAAAAAAGAAAGAATTTGATGGGTTTTTGACACTTCTTTGCTATACAAAATCTGATATGGACAGCCCCCCAAGGAGTCCAATATTCGGCCAACACCCTCCCTATGGTGATAATTCCAGCCTTTAATTATCCAAGATAATCTCCTATCCTCTCTTCATACAATTTAAATGAAAATAAACTTACTAATACATTCCCTTCCAGCCGAAAATATGTAAAAATAATAACCTTATCTTTATCAATTCAAGAGTCCAAAATCAGGTCACTAACTTACCCTTCATCACGCCAGCTGCACAAAATAAAAACAAAAACATTTGCTGCCTCTTAGGCTCGAACCTGGAACCTCATGCTGCAGCCTCCCTTAAACGCCCCTTGCCACTCTTCCCTTTAGACTTTCATGTCATGAGCCCTCACCTTTAATTTTAAATCCTTCATCCTCGCCCTTTTTCCTTAACGCTAAAACGCCCAAAAATAAAATGTCGCTTGCGTCCCTTATGTCTCGAACCCGAGACCTGTTGCCAACACCCTTAAGTGGCGCCCCAAGCCACTCCACCAACCTGACTTTCATGCCCAAACTCACCCTCAAAATTCTTTAAAGCCTCCCTTACTTGGCCCCTTCCTTTAACGCCCCAAAAACCCAAAACAAAACGCAATCCCCCTTTCCAAGAATCGAACCCAAGACCCCCCATTCGTCACCCCTAACTTTTAAGTGGTGCAAGCAAGCCACTTTGCCACTTAATTCTTTGAGTCATGTTTCACCCAAAATTCCCCTTAACCCCTATCTCCAAGCTCCTTCCTTTTAAACCCTCAAAAAGAAATTTTTAATTCCAAATCCGACCTAATTAGGGGTTATGACTAGACCCTTAAAACATGTCTAGCATACATAAAATTCATTTCTTCAAGCATACAAATGGGGAAATAATTGAATTACAAACAACCCCTATTTTAAGGTGTTACATGTGTTTTCGGCTTTGACAAACTAAAAGGAGAAGAGAAGATTCACTTTCGGTTTTCAACAGAGAAAGAATTTCAGTAGAGGCACAATTGAAAAGAAAAGAAAGCAAATGGCCATACTCCTCCCTTTTGCCGAAAATACCACACCTGGACCCCTTCATTCGGCCAACTCTCTTTCCCCCTATCTAATCCCTTCTTTTTCTCCTAAAACTTCTCTTTATCACTCATTCAAAATAATTGAAATAAATCAACATTTATCTTCCTACCTTAGCCGAATTTTAAAAAGAAATTGACCACATCTAAAGCTCATGAAACACCCCACACCCGGCCCACGAGCCTGAACCGGATCTGGTATGTTCCCAAAACAAACTGGGTTCAAAAAGTTTCGATACTTAGGAAATTTGTAAAATTTTTGAAAATGTTGTTGTGGATCTAGCTTAGATTGGAAACCCATTTAGTTAAATTTTAAATCCAATTTTATTAGGGTGACAAATAATTTTAAGGTTTTTAAAAAAACACTTAACTTTAATCATAATAGTTCAGTAACATAATAATTTAAAGTGAAGCGTAATAAGAAAATCCATCGGGCCTTATGGCCTTATTACATCAAATAAAACCCAAAAAAATGAAATGAAAGGTACTAAACATAAATAAATGAAGCCCAAATTTAAATAAAATCTCAATGTAGCATGGCCACCTCAAGGTCTACCGTCCCATCACAATTGTTCATCACCAAAACATTTCCCACAATGGGGTGAGTCAACTGACTCAATGTGCACACAAGACTAACATTCAACAAATTAGGCATACATGTTCAAATCAAATTCATATAAAAATAAATGATGATGCAACCCAAACCCAAGCCTAATGGTCCATCCGCTACACACCACCCGCACCGCCAAATCACCGTGGGACTACTAAGTCAACCTCCATCCGCTACACACCATCAAGGCAATCACTGCAATGACGTGCTCATTGCCCATATAATTTGTGTCATAGACACCATATTCAAAATAATGTAACCAAAGTTACCAAATTCAGATTTTGTAACCGGTTACCATATAACGTTGGTGAGACCAAGTCAACACCTTCATATAACGCTGGTGAGACCAAGTCAACACCTCTTCCCTTTCACATAAATCCGAATGCCCCAAAAATTTATATATCATGCATAACTTACTTGGTTTCATATTCATATACATATATTCGCATGTTATAAAATAACATATTTCACAATCCTATCAGAAGTAGGAAACGTACCTGAGTACTTTTGTACCACTTTAGGGTACATAGCCATATTCACATACTTTAGTATAATCATATAATAAAAGTAATTTCCATATGAAATATCGAAAGTTAGTGTGCGTACACAACTGATTTGCTTAATAGGTTCCTTGAGATCTCGAAAATCCCGATCTAACTTTAGATCTGTTAACCCCTATATTCGGCCATCATATAATACACATTAATAGACCTATTTGGCTTAAAACATAACCAAATCCTAGTAGGATTTGTAAAAAGACTCACCTTTGCCGATTTGGTGTTTATACAATTCCCGAAAGCTTGGTTTTTCCTTTACCTGATATTCGGCCAACCTTGAATCTCAATATGGGTTAGTTTTCGGCTTTTTAATAATTAAAGAATTGATCAAAGTAATCACACAAGCCTTGGCCAAATGTGTCTCACCTTAATTTCCTTGAATCCAAAATCCCGAAAACTCTTCCTTTGATATTCGGCCAAGAGACATAAAAGAGGTTATTTTCTTAAATCTTGATTAAACGAATTAGGAGAACAAGAATTAATTGTTCTTACCTTAGATCCTTGATCTTTATATTCGGTAAGTGTGGAAACCTGAGATCCCTTGTATATTCGGCCATGATCAAGAATAGGGATTAGGCCTTTTACTTTCGGCAACTAGAAAAGAAAGAAAGGAAATTGAATGGCTTAACCTTACCTTGATGCCTTTAATCAATTGCTTCCTTGTCTTGAGTTACAGAGATCCGGCTATGGAGATTTAACAGAGATCAAAAGAGAAGGGTTTTGACTTAACAATGACAAAGGAGAGGAGAAGAAAAGATGGAGTCCTTGCTTAGGAGAAATTTCGGCAAAGAGAATAGGGCTAGGAATTTTCGCACACAAATGAAAAGATGAGAGAAAAGTCTCCAACTCTCCTCCTTTAACTGAAATTGCTATGCCAAGAGTCCTTGACTTGGCCACTACTTCCCCACAAGTGATAATATTATCATTTAATTATCACAAGTATTTAATTCATCCTATATCTCCTCAATTATCTTATTAAAAGAAAATTTTATTTATCACTCATTAATCGAGTTTTAAGCGAAATAAAACTCCTCCTTACTAGGATTAGGTGCCGCCCACCCTTAGCCTTGGAAGCCAAAATAAAACCTCCAATATTTGCTTTCCAAGTGACTCGAACTCAGTCATTTCCATAAGCCTTAAGTGACACCTTCAGCCACTTTTCCAAGCCCGATTGTGTGTCAAATCTCACCAACTTTTTCTTTTAAGGCCCTCTTGCCCTTATTTCCTATTTTGGACTTTAAAATTTGTCATTCCTACCTTATTTCTAAGTTTCCTAAAATTTTCGATCGGCTCAGAACTTGCCATTTTTCTTACATCTTCGTGTTTCCAAAATGTTTAGGTTTCCAAAATGTTCAAGTTTCCAAAATGTTCGTGTTTCCAAAATGTTCAGTTTCCAAAATGTTCGTGTTTCCATTTTCATGCATTTCCGTGTTTCCAAAAATATCAACAATTTATTCTTCATGCTTAAACTTGTCATTTCATACAATCAAACTGAAATGCATAGGCCCTATTCAGATGTTACAGCTTCTACCCCTTAAACAAAATTTCGTCCCCAAATTTCCTAACTAAAATAATTGAGGGTATTCTTTGTCTCATCGTCTCTTCCTGCTCCCACGAAGCCTCTTGATCCATGATTGCGCCATAACACTTTGACTAGAGGTACGAGACTTCCTTCGTAATACTTTCACATCACGTTCCAAGATCCTATTCGGTTCTTCCTCGTAGGATAAGTCTGGCCTTAGCTCCACTTCTTCAACAGATACCACATGCGACGGATCCGATCGATAGCGACGTAACATGGACACATGAAATACGCCGTGCATCTGCTGCAATTCTGGTGGCAACTCTAATTGGTATGCCACTGGCCCAACTCGTTTCAGTACTCGATAAGGCCCTACAAACCTTGGGCTTAACTTTCCTTTTTGACCGAACCTCATTACCTTCTTCCAAGGCGAGACTTTCAGGAATACTTGGTCTCCCACTTCAAACTCTATTTCTTTCTGTTTGAGGTCTGCGTACGACTTCTGCCTATCAGAGGCTTCCTTCAACCGTGCCTGAATTAACTCAACCTTCTCTTTAGTTTCTGCCACTAAATCTGGACCCAAAACTCGGCGTTCTCCTAACTCGGTCCAACAAGTAGGTGTTCTACACTTCCTTCCATACAATGCTTCGTATGGTGCCATCCGAATGCTGGCTTGATAGCTGTTGTTGTAGGCGACTTCAGCTAAAGGCAAGTAATCTTCCCAACTTCCTCAGAAATCCATTACACAGCCTCTCAACATATCCTCCAACACTTGTATAACCCGTTCAAATTGCCCGTCCGATTGTGGATGAAAAGCTGTAGTGAAGTCTAGCTTAGTGCCTAAAGCTTGATGAAGTGCCTTCCAAAATCGAGACGTAAACCTTGGGTCTCTATCAGAGATGATCGACATCGGTACTCCATGTAACCTTACAATTTCCGCCACATATAACTTAGCCAACTTCTGAAGGGAATAATCCATTCTTACTGGGACAAAGTGTGCGGACTTGGTCAAACGGTCCACTATCACCCATACCGAGTCCTTCTTAGTAGGCGTAAGGGGAAGCCCACTAACGAAGTCCATGGTAATTTTTCCCACTTCCATTGGGGAACTTCAATTGGTTGAAGTAATCCTGATGGGACTTGGTGTTCAGCCTTAACTTGCTGACACGTCAAACATTTCCCCACAAATTCAGTCACCTCTCGTTTCAGGTCAGACCACCAAAACTATTCTCTCAGATCTCTATACAGCTTGATACCTCCGGGATGCATAGCATAAGGGCTACCATGCACTTCCCGAAGAATCTTTTGTCTCGACTCCTTATCTTTCTAAGATACGACCTTTCCTTTGTAGCACAATACTCCTTCATCATTGATGCCATAGTCCTTTAATCCCCTTGCTGTACTTGCTGCAAGTTAGTACTTAAGTCGTTATCAGCCAACTGTCCCTCTTTCACTTCCTTTAGCCATGTGGGCCTGACTTGTAACTCTGCCAACAGACTTCCGTCATCATACAGACTTAAGTGAGCAAACAAAGCCCGTAGATCCGATACAACCTTCTGACTTAGGGCATCGGCTACTACATTCACCTTGCCCGGATGATACTCTATTTAACAGTCGTAGTCCTTGACAATTCCACCCACCTTCGTTGCCTCAAGTTCAACTCCTTCGAGTTAATAAATACTTAAGGCTCTTGTGGTCGTGTAGATAACGACCTTTCTCCATAAAGGTAGTGCCTCCAAACCTTAAGGGCGAAAACCACCGCTAGTTCCAAGTCATGCGTGGGGTAGTTAACCTCATGCGGCCTTAGCCTGCCGTGGCCTATAAGCAACCACTTTGCCCTCTTGCATTAACACACAGCCTAACCCCGTATGCGAAGCGTCACAGTACACCACAAATTCTTTTCCTGCCTCTGGCTGAATTAACACTAGGGCTTCCATCAACACCTTCTTAAGCTTTTCAAAGCTCTCCTGCTGCTTATTCGTCCATTCGAAGGGTACTTCCTTCCTTAGTAACTTGGTTAAAGGCGCGGCTATTGACGAGAATCCTTCCACGAACCTTCTGTAATAGCCTGCCAAGCCTAAGAAACTTTGAATTTTAGCCACGGACCTAGGTGGTTTCCAATCCAACACCGCTTGATCTTCCTAGGGTCCACTCTTATTCCTTCTGGGATACCACATGTCCTAGGAATGCCACCTCCTTAAGCCAAAATTCGCACTTCTTTGAATTTGGCATGAGCTTCTTCTCCTTAACACTTCCAACACGACTCGGAGATGCTCATCATGCTCCTCCTCTGATTTCGAGTACACCAAAATATCGTCGATGAACACAACGACGAATCTATCCAAGTAGGGTTGGAAAACCCGATTCATCATGTCCATGAATGCGGCTGGAGCGTTTGTCAACCCAAACGGCATCACTACAAACTCAAGTGGCCATATCTTGTCCTAAAAGCGGTCTTATGGATATCGACCTCCTTCACCTTCAACTGATGGTATCCCGACGTAAATCGATCTTTGAAAACATCGGCTCCTTCAACGATCGAACAAGTCATCGATCCTTGGCAAGGGATACTTGTTCTTAATGGTCACTTATTCAATCGACGGTAGTCTATGCACATATGCATAGTTCCGCCTTTCTTCTTCTAAATAAGACCGGTGCTCCCCACTGGAGACACACTGGCCGGATGAACCCACGATCCAATAGTTCTTGTATCTCGAGCCTTGAGCTCCACTAACTCCTTTGGTGCCATTCGGTATGGAGCAATTGACACGAGCTGTCCCCTTAGGAAATCAATCCCAAATTCCACCTTCCTGCTAGGGTATTCCAGTAATTCCTCCGAAACACATCCACGAAGTCCCTTACCGTCCTAACTCCATTAACTCCTTCCTTCTTTCCACCTATCGCACTTACGAAGGCTAAGAATGCCTCGCAACCTTTCTTAACCATCTTCTCAGCCCTCAGTGCCGAAACTACATTAGACAAGTAATTCCTCCTTTCTCCGATCATTACTACCACTTCATCCTCCGAGGTTCTTAGTTCCATACGTTTAGCACACAATCCAACATGGCTCGTTGTTCTACTAACCAATCCATTCCGGTATAAGCTCAAACTCTCGAAGGGTAACTCCATTAAGTCCGCTTTCGAAAGTTCACTCCACGAATCTCTAGGGGTACATTTCAAAGATCTTGTCTACCACTACTGCTTTGGCCTAATGGGCTTACTACGATCATCCGCCTATCGTAAAGCTCGAGTCTAGGCCTAGTGTTTCCACTACACTACTTGCAACATAGGAATGGGTCGAGCCCACATCAATCAAAGCAAAGTAGGGTTTGTCAAAATAAAGAACGTCATTCTGTTATAACATCCGGTGCGTCTCCATCTTCCCTTCGATGAACCGCATAAACCAAACCTGGTTGTCTTGCATTGGCATTAGCATTAGTACCTCGACCCTATGTTCCACGGCCTCTGCCAGAACCACCACCTCGGTTACTCGAACCACGACCCCGTTGAGGTCGTCTTTGTCCGCTTCTATCACCGCTAGCATTCTGAACTATCGGTCGGCTCTCATCTGATTGTTTGGGACAATCCTTAAGCATATGGTCCTTGGACCCACACTTGAAACATCCTCCCGTCTTTCTCCAACACTCTCCTGCAGTGCTTCTTCCCACAATGCTCACAAGGGCGAATCGCCAACCGCACTAACTTGTTGATTTCGTGGCCCATCAACCCTAGGCCTTTTGTAACCCTTTCCACATGGCCCAAATCCTCTTTTGGCTTTATTCCTATCCACGGTCTGCTTTATAGCATCCTTAATCCCCTCGGCCACCTTGGCATTTTCCACCAAAGCTGAGAATTCTCGCTCCTGATGCGGTGCTATCAGCGGTCTTAGGTCGCTCTCGGTCCGTCCTCAAAACGAACACAGCGTTCATGCTCGATTGCTACTACCCTAGAGCATAGCGGCTCAATCTCAAGAATTCCGCCTCATATTCTCATGATGCACTTACTCCATTGTACCAACCTAGAAAAGCCTTCCTTTGTTCATCTCAGATACCGGTTCCTACATACTTTTTTGAAAGGCCTCTTTAACATACTCCTGTGTCAAATTTTCACCGTAGTACCATCACGAGCAGCTAACCACCATCGACACGCTTTATCGCAGTAATAACGCCACCATCCCTTTCAACTTTTCCTCCGAGTCGTCAAGCTCATCCATGATACGCTCCGTTGCTTCCAGCAAGATCAACAGATCTTTGGGTGCCACATTAGATACTCCTCGAAACATTTTCGCTCCATTAGCTCGAGCTGCTCAGTACCGACTTTCGCTTCTGAATTTCCACCGCACCGCCACCAATTCCAAAACTCACAAGACAAACTGTGACCAAAGATCTTCCCTCATTCGAGCTCGGCTTGCTCAATATTAATAAATTGGGGTGGTGGTGGCGGTGGCATTTCATTATCGGACCCTTGACCCGACCTAACGGGTTTCGACACGGTCATCCTTCCTCTACCTTGACCATGACGACCACGTCCTCTAGAGCTCATTTTCTAGCGTCGAGATCTGATTAAGAAATTTTATGGATTAGTCATTGTTCCACTTTTTACCCGCGAAGGAGTTTTATGAAAAAGGATTTAAGAGTGGTTCTTTCGTATTCATACAAACACACAGTCTTTTCCATTCATTCATCCATCCATCAAACAAGTATGAACTTTCGTTCATTCAGAGAAACGTTGTAGTTTTTGTTGTTTTTGTTTTCCACTACCCGAGGGTATTTTCGTAATTTTGTCCTACAGGGCATTTTCGTAATTTTTTTAGAAGAAAAATGTTCCTTGCTATTTTTGTCAAAAATTATTTTGAAAATTTTTAAGTCTCGAGGTAATTTGGAAAAATTTTGAAATTCGGGGGTATTTCGGTAATTTTTGACCTCAGGGGTATCTTGGTAATTTTTCTCAAATCAGGGTAAATTTGTAAAATTTTATAAGTCAAGGAGATTTTGAAAGTTGTAAAACTTTGAGGGTTCTTTTTGAAAATTGTTCCTTCAAAAATAGGGATGTTGCAAAAATTTTAGAAATTAGGGTCATTTTGGTAATTTTGTAAGTTAGGGGCAATTTTTGTAATTTTTCCAAAATCAAGGTATTTTTGATATTTTGCAAATTAGGTTTTTTTGAATGTTTATGAAATAATGAAATTTTGGTAAAGTCATTGAGTAGTTGAACATTTTATAAACCAAGTATGCTTTGGTAATTTTACCACTAAGGGCATTTTGTAATTTTCAAATCGTGAGTTTTTCCGAAAATGTTGTAAAAATAATTTTCTTAGATTCAAAAGAAAGTTTTAAAAGTTTGGAAAAAACTAGGGTTTGTTGTTTTGTTCTCTTTTTTTTTTAAAACATGGCTAGTTCCTTTTGGGTTTTAGTCATTATGTTTAGCCTATGACCGAGCCTTCTTGGTCGTGGTGAACTAAAGCTACGCACAGTGCGTGATTCGTGTGGAGAGGAGGTGAGTCACGCTGATCGCTTAAATACCAAGCTCCCACTAAACCATTCCTAGACATGCGCATGCAGGTTGCCACACCACCGAGGCCTCGAGTTATGGTGAACCGAAGCTACGCACCAAGTAGGATTCTGCACAAGAGGAGGTGAGTCACTAGGACTGCTTAAATACCAAGCTCTTCCGGATCCAATCCTAGACATGCGACAAGGGTTACCACACCTTAGCTCAAAGGACTTAGCCATAGGTTTGTTTAGTGCTTTAAGTCTTATGTGTTTGTGTTTGAGTAGTCTAATCCTAGGTTCAAGTTCCTATCATTCTATTCTACGCTCCATGCCTTTTCTACCCTTATATAAATCATGAATCACACATAGAGTTAGGGGTACTTACCTAGTGGATCATGGTCCGAGACTTAAGGGCCATGCCGAAGCCCGCTTATTTTCAAAGAAAATCATTTGGGCTCGAGTTCAAAACGTTTTGGGCCTTAGCCCACGTGCCGAGAGTTTAAAAGCTGGCTCGATACCAAATCGAACACACCCCACACCCTACCACGAGCTCAACCGGATCTCGTATGTTCCCAAAACAAACCGGGTTCAAAAAGTTTCGATACTTAGAGAAATTTGTAAAAATTTTTGAAAATGTTGTTGTGGATCGGGCTTAGATTGGAAACCCATTTAGTTAAATTTTTAAATCCAATTTTATTAGGGTGACAAATAATTTTTAAGGTTTTTTAAAAAAAAAACACTTAACTTTAATCATAATAGTTCGTAACATAATAATTTAAAGTGAAGCAGAATAAGAAAATCCACTGGGCCTTATGGCCTTATTACATCAAATAAAACCCAAAAAAAAATGAAATGAAAGGTACTAAACATAAATAAATGAAGCCCAAATTTAAATAAAATCTCCGAATGTAGCATGGCCACCTCAAGGTCTACCGTCCCGGTCCGTCACTGTTCATCACCTGAAAACATTTCCCACAATGGGGTGAGTCAACGGACTCAATGTGCACACAGTACTAACATTCAACAAATCAGGCATACATGTTCAAATCAAATTCATATAAAATAAATGATGATGCAACCCAAACCCAAGCCTAATGGTCCATCCACTACACACCACCAGATCGCCACCACACCGTGGGACTACTAAGTCAACCTCCATCCGCTACACACCATCGAAGGCGTCATTGCAATGACGTGCTCATCGCCTATATAATTTGTGTCATAGACACCATATTCAAAATAATGTTACCGGGTTACCAAATTCAGATTTTGTAACCGGTTACCATATAACGTTGGTGAGACCAAGTCAACACCTTCATATAACGCTGGTGAGACCAAGTCAACACCTCTTCCCCTTTCACATAAATCCCGAATGCCCCAAAAATTTATATATCATGCATAACTTACTTGGTTTCATATTCATATGCATATATTCACATGTTATAAAATAACATATTTTACAATCCTATCAGAAGTAGGAAGCGTGCTTGAGTACTTTTGTACCACTTTAGGGTACTTAGCCATATTCACATACTTTAGTATAATCATATAATAAAAGTAATTGCCATATGAAATATCGAAAGTTAGTGTGCGACACACCGATTTGCTTAATAGGTTCCTTGAGATCTCGAAAATCCCGATCTAACTTTAGATCATTAACCCCTATATTCGCCATCATATAATACACATTAATAGACCTATTTGGCTTAAAAAACCAAATCCTAGTAGGATTTGTAAAAGACTCACCTTTGCCAATTTGGTGTTTATACAATTCCAAAACTTGGTTTTCCTTTACCGATATTCGCCAACCTTGAATCTCAATATGGGTTAGTTTTCGCTTTTTAATAATTAAAGAATTGATCAAAGTAATCACACAAGCCTTGGCGAATGTGTCTCACCTTAATTTCCTTGAATCCAAAATCCCAAAAACTCTTCCTTTGATATTCGCCAAGAGACATAAAAGAGGTTATTTTCTTAAATCTTGATTAAACTAATTAGAGAACAAGAATTAATTGTTCTTACCTTAGATCCTTGATCTTTATATTCGTAAGTGTGGAAACCCGAGATCCCTTGTATATTCGGCCATGATCAAGAATAGGATTAGGCCTTTACTTTCGGCAACTAGAAAAGAAAGAAAGGAAATTGAATGGCTTAACCTTACCTTGATGCCTTTACTCAATTGCTTCCTTGTCTTGAGTTACTGAGATCCCGCTATGGAGATTTAATGAGATCAAAAGAGAAGGGTTTTGACTTAACAATGACAAAGGAGAGGAGAAGAAAAGATGGAGTCCTTGCTTAGGAGAAATTTCGCAAAGAGAATAGGGCTAGGGAATTTTCGACACACAAATGAAAAGATGAGAGAAAAGTCTCCAACTCTCCTCCTTTAATGAAATTGCCATGCCAAGAGTCCTTGACTTGGCCACTACTTCCCCACAAGTGATAATATTATCATTTAATTATCACAAGTATTTAATTCATTCTATATCTCCTCAATTATCTTATTAAAAGAAAATTTTATTTATCACTCATTAATCGAGTTTTAACCGAAATAAAACTCCTCCTTACTAGGATTAGGTGTCAGTCCACCCTTAGCCTTGGAAGCCAAAATAAAACCTCCAATATTTGCTTTCCAAGTGACTCGAACTCGTGTCATTTCCATAAGCCTTAAGTGACACCAAATCCTCAGCGACAATCCCAGATCTCATAAGTGGGCCAACCCACGGTGGTGTCAAACCACGGACGAGTCGCAATGAGGTGCCAAAACTCGGTGTCCCAAAGACACAAGTGTGATACCAAATCACCGGTGACCGCAATACAAATTCGATGATGGGGCCAACCCATCGTGTGATACCAAATCACCAAGGCGTCAATCCCAGATAATCAATCAGGGGCCAACCCACCGTGGTGCTAAGCCACTAGGACGAGGCCGAGGTGCCAAACCTCCGTGACCCAAAGTCACAAAATATGTGGTACCAAACCACCGGAGGTGCTAAACCTCTGGTGTCCCAAAGACACGGATATCATACTCCCCTCCTCTCATATTACCCTTACATGTCATAATTGACTCATGTACATTATGCAAATCATGTAATTCATGCCAACATGCCCAATATTGCATCTTATAGCACATATCATGGATCATAATATTAGATGTATCAACAATAGAACTCGCAATGCTACGGACTTACCCGAATCCGCGGATCATACCCTATCGGGTATCAAGACAATCATCATCGTTTCACTAGTTACAACACAAAGTTATTAACTTATTACTAAGAAATCGGTGTGTTAGCTTACACACCGAATAACGAAGGTTTTAATCCTAAGAATCGGTTCACGCCCCTTGATCACCTCGACAACCCCGATCCTACAATCGGCCAACAAGGGATTAACACTTAAACCATTCAAACCAAAACCATTTAAACCAAAGGGTATATCGATTAACCTTACCTTAAACTTGCTTTGGTTTTCTACCAAATTCGAAACCAACAATGGTTCTTTCGATAATCGGCCTCACCCTAGAAAGAAAATGGTTAATCCCTTAACAGCTTGACTTAACAAAGACTAAATGAATAGACTAAAAGAAACTACTCTTACCACCACTTACCGATTGCTTATCAGAGAAATAAGGCTCCTCTCACTTATTCCCAAAATCCGGATGTCCTATAATAAAATTGGTTTACACAATAGATTAATACCCTTCAACCAATAACAAAATCGGCCTTTATCTAAACCACAATATATAAGAACGAGAGAGAGGAAAAATGGCCATTCGACCAACCACTTACCTACTACCAGCCGATTGAAAACAAGAACCCAACAACAACCAATATTCGCCAACAAAATACTACTAGAGAGAAGAAAGATTCGCCTAGATATTAACACTCCTACTTTCGGCTTTGTGAAAAGAAAGAGAGTATAGATGAGAAGAAATGGGTTGATATTCGCCAGAATCGAAATGGAAAGGGAAGAAGTAGAGAAGCACCTTCGTTTTTGAAAAGATAAGAAATGAAGAAGGTGTTTTGGAGAATGAGTTTCGGCTACTAATCTTCAAGAAAGGAAGAAAGAAAGTGTAAAAAGAAGATGCTAGTTTCGGCTTAGCACAAATGAAAAGAAGAAGAAAGGGAGGGTACTTTTGGTGAAGCAAAACAAAGAGATCAAGGGAGCATTCGGCTACCAAAAATAAAATCGGCAAGGGTATGTTATTGAAGCTTTCGGTTTGAATGAAGAAAAAATGGAGAAAGCGAATTGGCAGCACAAAATGTAGAAAAAAATAAAAGTGCAAAGTTTGGCAAATAAAGTTGCTTGGGGTTTCGGTTTCAAGAAGTAAAAATGGAAGGGTTTTTCAGTTTAGGCTATTTGCAAGTGAAGAGAGCTTTTGCTTACCACTCTTTGACCAAAAATGTACCAAAATGCCAAAATGCCCATTCGGCACACTACTCCCCAACACTTACCAACCGGCCACTCCTCCAAAACCTCTCCAACAACCGGCCAAACTCCCCCCAAACACTCCCAAGCCACCAATTCAAACTAGTTGAACTAGTCTCCCTCCTATTTTCACTCTCCACCCATTGTTTGAAGTTTTGACTTGGTCCAATGCAGAGTTCGAACTGCCTACAACTCCTCCCCTCCATGCCGTTAAAATGGATGCAAAAATAGGGGATTTTCGCAGCTTGAACCCAGGACATCCTCCCTTGCACTTGACGCCACACACAAGCTCTACGTGGCGCATGCTTTGCCACTTTGCTAGCTCATCACTTGTGCAACAATTCACCAAATAAAATACATAAGACCCAGCTCCTTCAAATTTCTATCACATAAAGCCCAAAAACAAAAAATTTTCCTACCACTGAGCTTACACCTAGCTTATAACTAAGCCCCAACAACATCGAAATAACAACATAGCACATCAAGCACATGCAGCAAAGCCAAAATAAAATAGCCCTTAACCCGGGATATTACAAGTAGTGGTGGTTTCGGCTTGGTAGAAGAAAAAGATGCTGGAAGGTTTGAACAATTTAGGCAATGCAACAAGGGAGAATTTGGAAGCACAATGAAGAGAGAAAAAAGAAAGAATTTGATGGATTTTTGACACTTCTTTGCTATACAAAATCGATATGGATGACCCCAAGGAGTCCAATATTCGGCCAACACCCTCCTTATGGTGATAATTCCAGCCTTTAATTATCCAAGATAATCTCCTATCCTCTCTTCATACAATTTAAATGAAATTAAACTTACTAATACATTCCCTTTCAAATTAAAAATATGTAAAAAAAATAACCTTATCTTTATCAATTCAATAGTCCAAAATCAGGTCACTAACTTACCCTTCATCACGTCAGCTGCACAAAATAAAAACAAAAACATTTGCTGCCTCTTAGGTTTGAACCTGGAACCTCATGCTGCAGCCTCCCTTAAACGCCCCTTGCCACTCTTCTCTTTAGACTTTCATGTCATGTGCCCTCACCTTTTAATTTTAAAGCATTCATCCTCGCCCTTTTTGCTTAACGCCAAAAGCCCAAAAATAAAATGCTCCTTATGTCCCTTATGTCTCAACCCGAGACTCTGCTAACAACACCCTTAAGTGGTGCCCCAAGCCACTCCACCAACCTTCGACTTTCATGCCCAAACTCACCTCAAAATTCTTTAAAGCCTCCTTACTTGGCCCTTCCTTTAATGCCCCAAAACCCAAAACAAAACACAATCCCCTTTCCAAGAATCGAACCCAAGACCCCCATTCATCACCCCTAACTTTTAAGTGGCGCAAGCAAGCCACTTTGCCACTTAATTCTTTGAGTCATGTTTCACCAAAATTCCCTTAACCCCTATCTCCAAGCTCCTTCCTTTTAAACCTCAAAAGAAATTTTAATTCCAAATCGACCTAATTCAGAGGTTATGACTAGACCCTTAAAACATGTCTAGCATACATAAAATTCATTTCTTCAAGCATACACATGGGAAATAATTGAATTACAAACAACCCCTATTTTAGGGTGTTACAGCTTCTACCCTTTAAAAATAATTTCACATCGAAATTACTTACTAACGAATAGTCGTACATCTTAACTCACCGTACTATGCTTATGTCATGACTCTAATCTTAATAAAACTATCTTACTTCCTAGACACAATCTCTAAGTTCACAACCAAGGTTTCAGGCACTTCCCTAGTAAAACAAGGAAACTCTACAATAATCAAAGCAATTAAGGGTATTCTAGAAATAAGGAACATACCCGTTGTCACATCTAGCACATCTTCCTCCTCGCGATATGGCCAACCCAGATACACCAACCTTGGTTGCCTCGCCTCAAGACCTTCAAAGACCTCTACCACGCCTGTTACCATTTCCATCACCCCTAGCGCACCTCGACCCCTTTGTGGTCATTGGTTATCCCTCCTGTCGGTGTAATGATCTTGACCCTCGATCTCGCCTAGCTACCTTTTTGGATGTCTCTAACTCGATGCTCTATAGACCCACATTCGAAGCATCCACGATTACCATTCCAACACTCCCCCGTGTAAGACTTGCCACACCGAGCACACCATGGCGGCCATTGAGGATTAGCAGCAACAGCAGGTCTAGCAGCTTGATCCAATCCACCAAACCTCGTCCTCTTCTGCTCATTACCCAAGAACCTTGAAGGTCTCGAGCTCCTCTTATCCCAATTTCGATCTTGGTTCCGTATAACCGACTGTCTTACCCCTTCAGCAACCTTCGATTTCTCCACTAAGACAGTAAACTCCAGTTCCTGTTGTGGAGCTATCATCATTCTCAGCTCATCTCTCAGGCCATCTTCAAATCTAACACAGCGTTCATGCTCGGTACCCACAATACCACGAGCATACCTACTCAACCGGAGGAACTCGGCCTCATATTACGCCATCGACTTATTACCTTGAACCAGGTTCAAGAAAGCCTTTCATTGTGCGTCCACATAACTGGTTCCGATATACTTCTTCTGGTAGGCATCCCTGAAGAATTCCCAAGTAAGATTTCCTACCACCGTTCCATCCCTTACAGTGAGCCACCACTGATATGACTCATCCCTAAGTAAAGATATTATGCCCTTCAACTTCTCCTCAGCTGTGAAATCCAAATCACCCATAATCCTCTCAGTGGATTCCAACCAATATTCCACCGCACTGGGCGCCACTCCTGAAACTCCTCTGAATACTTCGCTCTAGTTGGCGAGTCGTTCAACCATAGATTTACGGGCTCCTGCGCCCGTGCCTACCTCAAAGAACCCATTCCAATACCGAATACTGACTTGAGACACGACATCATTACCACCGTCGATCTTGGAACTCGGTTTACGGCAGATCCAGATCTCATTTCCGGACCGTGACTGACCTTGTTGGCTCGACAAGGTTATCCTACCCCTACCACGGCCACGCAGCGGACATCCACGACCTCTTGAACTCATTCTAACGATTGCGTTTATCTCCTTAAAAATTTTACGTATTAGTACTTGTTTCACTGGATTACCTGCGAAGGAATTTTATGATAAGAGTTTAGGAGTGGTTCTTTCGTAATCATACATGCACACAGTTTTCCATTCATTCATTCAAAGAGACGTTGTAGTTTTCATTGTGATCGTTTTCCACTACCCGGGGGTATTTTCGTAATTTGTCCTACATGGGTATTTTTGTAATTAATTTTATTTTTCAAAAATATAAATTTTTGGATGATTTTGTCAAAAACATTTTGAAACTCTTAAATTCTTGGGTATTTTAAAAAACTTTAAAATCTGGGGGTCTTTCAAAAATTTTGAAACTCAAGGGCATTTTGGTAATTTTTCACAAATCAGGGTAAATTTGTAAAATTTTAAGGAATCAGGGATATTTCAAAAGTTGTAAAACTTTGAGGGCTCATTCTGATAATTGTATTTTCCAAAATAGTAATGTTGCAAAATTTTTCAGATCGTCATTCCAAATTTTGTTGGTTAGGGGTAATTTGGTAATTTTACAAAAATCATGACGTTTTTGAATTTTAAGGTTTTTGGGCACTTTTATGTGATGAAATTTTGATTGAAACCGATGGATTTTGGGAATTTCATAATTCAAGGATGCTTTAATTTTACCCTAAGGGTATTTTAGTAATTTCTCCTAATCGGGTATTTTCACAAAATGATTTCCAAAATTTGGTTTTAAGTGATTTCATAAAGAAGGATATTTTGGAAATTTCTATTTGAAAATTTTTCATATGGAGGTATTTTGGTAGTTTACAAGCGTGGTATTTTGGTCATTTTTCAAACCGAGGGTACTTTGGTCATTTTTTCTTTTTTTAAAACAAGGTTTTAATTATTTCAAAAATAAACGGCTAGTCCTTTCGGGTTTTAATTATTAAGTTTAACTCGTGAGCACGCCGTCTCATTTAGGATGAACAGTTACTACGCACTGTGGTAGGATTCGGTGAGTAGGAGGTGAGTCACGAGGATCGCTTAAATACCGAGCCCCACCGAATCCAATCCTAGACATGCGATAACGATTGCCACATCCTTTGCTTAGTGACAACTCACGGGTTTTTAGGTAATTATTAAATCTTATGCATAGTTGAGGTATGCTAGCCCTAGGGTTTAACAGCTTTCTCTTGTAGTAGTCTACGTTTCCAATTTACCCTTCTACCCCTCATCAAATATTCACAAAAATGGATAGAATTACTTACCTGGGTGAATAACCTGGGCGAATAGGTGCCGGAGACTCGGTGCCATGCTGTTCAAGCCAAAACAGTTTCTCAAAACATCATAATAAGGCCTATTAACAAAAACAAAACATTTTGGGCCTTGGGCCCCCCACAGCCGAGTTTTGAACCTGGCTCTGATACCAAAAATATAACACCCCAAACCCGGCCCATGAGTCCTGACCGGATCTGGTATGTCACGGAGCAGAATAATTTGAGACTTTTTAAAAGTTTGGTGAAACCTTGAAAAATTTGGCTAAGGTATGAAAATTTTGTTTGAAAACTTAGTTGGGCTTTTTATAAATATAGTTGGGTTGATAACCCTTTTGAAAACATTTGATCATGTAGCATTTTAAAATCGTCAAAGTTATAGTGGACTTGGTTTATTTTTGTTACCCGATGGTAACATCTTTAAAACCCGTAGAAGTTTATTAATGTTGAAAAGTTACTTTAACCTGTTCACTTAACATTTAAAACTTCGTTTGTAACATAACATAGGTAAAATAAAACAGTGAAACGAACATCCAAAATAATAATAGCGGCCTTATTACAATCCCAAAATAAAAAGACTTAGGAAAATAAATAATTTTAACAATAGCAAATTAAATCAAAACCAACGATAAGCATGGCCGCCTCGAGTCCTCTCCGGCTCCATCTCCGCGATCTACTCGTATGCAAAATAGTAAGGGAAGGGGTGAGTCACCAAGACTCAGTGTGTAAATCCCCCACCCGAAATGCACTCATACACAATTTATTAATTAACATGCAAATATGCAACCCAAACCTAACCATCCATACTCCTTAACTACCCCGTGTGGTCAAAACCACCGATGACTTAGAGTCACAAATTAAATGATGGGGCCAACCCATCGTGTGGTCAAAACCATCGATGACCATAGGTCACAAATAATCAAGTGTGGTCAAAGCCATTTGGTGGTACCAAACCACCGGGACTTAGTCGCAATTTATCAATCGGTGTGGTCAAAACCATCGATGACCATAGGTCACAAATAATCGATGGGGCCAACCCATCTTGTGGTCAAAACCACCGATGACCATAGGTCACAAATAGTCCGATGGGGCCAACCCATCTTGTGGTCAAAACCATCGGTGACACCATAAAATCATCCCCTCCTCTCATCAATCCCACTATCACATGCTTATATATCAATTATCATATATCATGTCATAGCATTTAACATCATGTGATGGCATGCAAATCATATATCAAAAATCACAAGTTAGGGACTTACCTTAATCCGTGCTTAGCCATAAGCAAAATACTACCAAAAGGTGAATAACAACAACAATAATCATGTAAATTAATAAAGTGTGTAGTGAGTTCTTACACACTGTTACTACCGAAATTCCTAGATCCCGAAAAGTCGATCTATGATGCTAGATCTTGACCCTATATTCGGCCAATTGTCAATGTTAATACCAAAGGCCTATTCGGCCATAACAACTTAATACCAAAGGCTCTTACCTTGAACGGATTTGATTTCCAAACAATTCCCGAAGACGTCACTTGATTTTTTGAGATCCATAACCAAAACACTAGCTAAGAATCAACTTGTATAATCACACATAATCAAGGCCTATGGCCGAATGTCACTTACCTCCTTACCTTAGGAAAACAAATCCCGAAAGGTCCCTCAATTCTCCTTAATGTTGGTTTCTAAGAAAGGTTACAAATCCAAGTCCCTGAATTGATTTGGTCATACAAGAACACATGATTAAGCCTCATAGTTTCGGCTAGCCATACAAGAACAAAGATTTAACACAAGGGAGTCCCTTACCGCACCATGAAAATCGGCAGCACCTTTAGTTAGGGAGGTGAGATTCGGCCTAAGCACAAGATAGAGGGCTAGAAATTTGAGAAGAAGAAGGGGTATATTCGGCTAAGAAGAAACAAGAGAAAGAGAAAGAAGAGATGTAGGGGAAGTAATGGTGGTTTCGGCTTGGTAGAAGAAAAAGATGCTGGAAGTTTTGAACAATTTAGGCAATGCAACAAGGGAGAATTCGGTAGCACAATAAAGAGAGAAAAAAGAAAGAATTTGATGGGTTTTTGACACTTCTTTACTATACAAAATCTGATATGGACAGCCCCCCAAGGAGTCCAATATTCGGCCAACACCTCCCTATGGTGATTATTCCAGCCTTTAATTATCCAAGATAATCTCCTATCCTCTCTTCATACAATTTAAATGAAAATAAACTTACTAATACATTCCTTCCAAATTAAAATATGTAAAATAATAACCTTATCTTTATCAATTCAAGAGTCCAAAATCAGGTCACTAACTTACCCTTCATCACGCCAGCTGCACAAAATAAAAACAAAAACATTTGCTGCCTCTTAGGTTCAAACCTGGAACCTCATGCTGTAGCCTCCCTTAAAGGCCCCTTGCCACTCTTCCCTTTAGACTTTCATGTCATGAGCCCTCACCTTTTAATTTTAAATCCTTCATCCCTGGCCCCTTTTTCCTTAATGCCAAAACGCCCAAAAAATAAAATGCTCCTTGCGTCCCTTATGTCTCGAACCCGAGACCTGTTGCCAACACCCTTAAGTGGCGCCCCAAGCCACTCCACAAACCTGACTTTCATGCCCAAACTCACCCTCAAAATTCTTTAAAGCCTCCCTTACTTGGCCCCTTCCTTTAATGCCCCAAAGACCCAAAACAAAACGCAATCCCCCTTTCCAAGAATCGAACCCAAGACCCCCCATTCGTCACCCCTAACTTTTAAGTGGTGCAAGCAAGCCACTTTGCCACTTAATTCTTTGAGTCATGTTTCACCCAAAATTCCCCTTAACCCATATCTCCAAGCTCCTTCCTTTTAAACCCTCAAAAAGAAATTTTAATTCCAAATCGACCTAATTCGGTTATGACTAGACCCTTAAAACATGTCTAGCATACATAAAATTCATTTCTTCAAGCATACACATGGGGAAATAATTGAATTACAAACAACCCCTATTTTAGGGTGTTATATGTGTTTTCGGCTTTGACAAACTAAAAGGAGAAGAGAAGATTCACTTTCAGTTTTCAACAGAGAAAGAATTTCAGTAGAGGCACAATTGAAAAGAAAAGAAAGCAAATGGCCATACTCCTCCTTTTGCCGAAAATACCACACCTAGACCCCTCCATTCGGCCAACTCTCTTTCCCCTATCTAATCCCTTCTTTTTCTCCTAAAACTTCTCTTTATCACTCATTCAAAATAATTGAAATAAATCAACATTTATCTTCCTACCTTAGCCGAATTTTAAAAAGAAATTGACCACATCTAAAGCTCATCCCTTAGTGTCCCATTGCATTCCACCTCTGTTTCTCCTTGCTGCAAAATAAAACTCCCCTTTTGCTTCCCTTGCTGCTCGAACCTGAGCCCTTCTCCACTGCTTGAGGCATCACTTACCAAGGCCCTAAGTGGCACCTCCTTGCCACTTTAACAAGCCCACTTTTATGTCAAATTTCCCCTACAAATTCTCTTAAGGCCTTATTTGCCTAGCTCCCCCTTTAAGACTTAAAATCTTATATTTTCTAAGGCACTTACCTACACTCTAAGGTTCTCAAAATCCACAAGACACATTCAAAATACACACAGGCATGCTTCCACATATATTTAAGCAAAAATGCACAACCCCTAAATCCCAGATATTACACATACCAAATCAACCATTCTAGATCTAATCAATATGCCAATGAGAGCACTACAATCCACATATCAATTTAACTCAATTCAATATCTCAAGATCATATCTTAAACCTATACCAAGCATGCCAAATACCATTCCAAAAACAAGCCATTCTACCATATGATATCTTTTATCAGTAAAGCATGCATAAGGGCCTAACCACACATATTTACACCATTATTTACATGCCAATAACTAAGAACATTATCCACAATAAGCTTGGCACAAATCAAAACAAACCAAATCACTAGAATGACCTTATAACTTTATTACATGCCAAAATACACCTATATCATTTAACCTACATGTCTATCCAATGTACCCTAATTGGTACAATAAATTAACATCCAAATCAACTCAAACTCAATTCAATAAATTCATATTTTAAACTTTCATCACATATCTATCATTTAACCACTTCATTCATACTTCAATGAATCAAAAGCTATCTAAATCACACGGCATTCACAAGTGGCTAAAACCCATACTTACATATACATTTATAAGCCCACATCAAGGAATATAGACAAATAAACTTAAACCACATCACATTGGTAAATAGTATAAAAGAAACTCGTAATACATGCCATTTATAACCATTAACCAAAACAACCAAAACTACCAATCTGATGAAAGGATAGTGTGGTGGTGCTCTGATGAGATTCCAATCGATCGAGCTTTTCGATACCTACAAGACAGAGAAAACAACTACGTAAGCAACAAGTGCTTGGTAAGCTCATATAATGAAAACTTAAACTTACCGAACACAAAATGATTAAAACATTAGACATTTCTCATTAGATTATATGAATATTCTTCTTTACTATCCACAACACTTCACATAGTTAGTAGATACATTTAAGGACATATCAACCAATGAAATATGGCACATATCATGTAAATGATTTCAATTTATAAATCATCCATCATATAATTCATTTTTTTCGTTTTTCCTTCCAATTATACATATTACATTTTCCATTCCATATTCTCAATAATGTAGCTCATTTCAAATACATACCTTTTTTTCGTTTTAAACCTTTATTACCCGTTGAACCAAATAAAACAACATCGAATACTCGTAAAATACTCACATAACCATTTAATTCTCTAAACACACCACAAACATAACTAGATATTATATATATGGACATATGAAACATATAATTACACCAAGTCATTATTGTTCATTATCAAACTATACTAATCAAAACATTCATCTCATTTTCATACATATGATAGATATCTCACCTGAAACATGTTACCTAAATAGCGAATGGTTGAAAGATGATATACCGAATTTTCATTTATATCATTTTCAACCTTTTCATTTCTTATCCTTTCTGATAACATCCTTTTCAACACTTTCATTGATTATGAAATACCGAATATAATGTTATAGTATCTTTCAACCATGGTATTTTCCTTTTCACAATTCAATAAATCCAACCACCAATTTTATATATATATATATATATATATATATATATATCAGTTTACTTCTAGAAATTAAATAAATTACTTTAATTAAAATATGAACTTACCTCAACTAACACGGTTACATAAATAAAGCTAATGACTAATCAAAATCTTAGCTTTTCCTCGATCAAACTCGACTATCTAGTTTCTAGATCTATATATAATAATTTTAATCAATTAAACATGTAAATAACCAAATTTACAAAATTTAACCTTTTATATGAAAAATTACAAAATTATCCCTAGCATTTTACTCTTTTTACAATTTAGTCCCTATACACGAAACTTGCAATTTAACCATTTTTAACCATCATTCACGCTAGCCAAATTTACTAGGGTTCATTACAGCCATATTTTTCATCATTGCAAAATATTTCCTTGAAACTTTACTATTTAAACAATTTAGTCCTTAAACATTAAAATCACTAAAAATCTCTCTATAAAATATTCATATTTAACTATCAAACTTATAAATCTATCATCAAACTTTAAAAACATCACAAACTCTTTAATGGAAAATTTTAAAATCTTTAACAGTTTTGAAATTGGAGATACGGGTTAGCTGAATCTAGTTGCACAATCTCAAAATATAAAAATTACTAAAAACAGACATCAAAATTTCACTCATGCATTGATGGAAACTTGGTAGAAATTTCCCTAAAAATGGTGCTTCATCGGTTGGAGAAGAATACTAAAGCGAAAATATGTTTTGTTTTGTTTTCTTTAGTTTTAACTTATGTTTCGTTTAATTTATTCATTATAAAAATATAACTTAATTAACTAATCACTAACCGTATATGCATTTAATTATGGCATATTTTCCACTTAAACCCTCATAACTTTATGGATTTAGCCATTTGACTCCTTTCACTATTAGATACTAACTTTTGCAACTTTCACGATTTAGTCCTTTTTAATCAATTAATCATTTAAACGTTAAAATTTCTTAACCAAATTTTAATATGACCCTAACAACACTCCGTAAATATTTAATAAAACATATATGGGCTCGGTTTATAGAAATGAGTTCTCGATACCTCTTATTCATTCAAATAACATAAATTATCAAATCAAAATTTATTATATTACTATATTTGACTCATAAATATTAAATAATAATATTTACGGATTCACTCGTCGGATTTGTGGCCCCGAAACCATTGTTTTCGACACTACTGAAAGTTGACTGCTACATATGTGATCCATCAACATAAACTATATAGATACGTAGTAGACACAAAACGCGAATCAAAAGCATTCATTAAGCTAATTATAAGCAAATCAAAAATGTTGTGCAAAGGAAATGTTTAGGTCACATAGGTCTTCTAGGCCTGTAACATTTAGAGGCTTAAGACGATTTGGATTTCAAACGAAACAATAGCTCAAAAAGATTTCAAGCATTAGAAACAACAAAGTACATGACATTGTTCCCTATTCATCCCCAAACTAGTCATTAAGCTCACCACCTTATTTCTCCTCCTCTCACCTTCTTTATCTCTCCAAAGAAATGGAAGACATTATTTAATATTAGTGCATACAAAAAGCTAGCGAGTACTTGTGAATTATGAAATGAAAGATTTCTTTTAAGCTCAAAATTGGTTTTTGTTTTAGTGTTTTTTTTTTCTTTTAAATTTCACTCTTTCACTCACATTACTTTTATCACTAATCATGTTTTTGTTCCACTCACTTTAATTTTAACCCTCACATTGCTTTTATTTACTCAATTTTTTATATTTGGCAAGAGTCTATGCACACCATATTAAACAATCTCTTCTCTTTTCTCTTAAGAATAATGTGAAACCACCAAAATTTATCTACCTAACCCTTAACATCCATGGCCCAACGTCCATTTCATAGTGCATTTTAATATTAAGGATAGAGAAGGGTTGAGTTTTTAACTTAGTTTGGACTCAAGGTCTCAAGAATATAGGTTCATCAAGAAAGAATAATTTAAGGCTCAAATCATGATAACTACGGATAACATAGCATCAAGGTTAGTCATTTAGGCTCTTGGCTAATTAAACAATGCCTTAGGTCATCCTAAACATTTCACCAAATACAATTTCAATCACACTTACATTTACCCCAATGAATAACAATTTATTCAAGCATTATTTATCTACAAGTATCTATACAATCTATCTATCATTTGACACAAATCATACATATTTACATAAAGCATAATTACCACTAGTCTATTATGCAATATAACTTATTGAACTAAGTAATCTATTTTAAAAGAACCAAGTTATCTAACATCAATCTAAATTTACATGCTCAAAATTCAAAAATACATCATTCAATATCAACAACCAATAATCCCAAAACCAACATATTTCAAGCACCATATAAGAATAATTAAAAAAATTAGAAAAGAAAATGTTAAATTTTTTATAGATTTTTAAAATAATTTTAAACAAAACACATAAATTAAAATTTATATATATCCCCCACACTTAAGTTACACATTATCCTTAATGTGTCCCCAGCTAAAGATTAGTTTGAGAAAACTCACCAAGTTTAAACTATGAGCAACCAAATGATGGAGTAGTCCTCAAACTTCGTTAAAGCTCTCAATGTTGTGTAGCTCTCAGTGGGTAGACCTACATAGAAAAACAAAACACACCAAAAACAAAATAATCAAAATATACAATAAAAAGAAATAAGAAAAAATGCAAATAAAAATTAATTAAGTCCTCAATAATTGGTGTGATCCATGTCACCACCATAAGGGAACTTCCATGAGGTCCTTGAGACTTTGAATCGAATTTTGTTCTTTATTGTCAAGATAACGACCTCTCAGTTTAATTGAAAACATTTCTGCCTTTTTATCTTTGAACGTCGAGATAGCCACATCACGAGTCACTTCTCTCCAAATCCTAACCAACTCCAAAATTTATTCTGAGATATTATGTAACACCCCAAACCCGACCCATACGTCATGACCCGATCTGGTATGCTACGGGTTGAATGTTGAAAACTTTGCTTTGAAGGGTTTTGAAAATCTCAGTTTATCTTAACCGATTAATCATTAATTGTGATATTTTGAAGAAGCTTTAAAATTTGCGTTAAACATGCTTGAGGAACCCTTTTTAGTTTCACTTTATAATTAAGACTTTGAAAACATAAGTTTGTAAGATGTATTAAAATAAAAATAAAATAAAAAAATATAAATCGATAACCTAAGTTATGGGGGCCTTATTACAAAAATAATCCCAAATTTAAAATTAAAGAAAAAATAAAAATAGTCCATAAAGGAAAAAAAACTTGATGGCCCCTCGAGTCCACCTCGGCTCCCATGTCCACGATCTACTGCTCATCTGGAAAGTTGGGAAAAATAAAAGGGTGAGTCACCAAGACTCAGTATGCACATCCTGAAAACACATAAACGCCTCGGGCCCACAAACACATTATGGGCCTAGGCCCATTCACAATGGCACATAATATATATTACATGCAACATGGCCCATCCAAAACCTAAAAGTCCATCCTCTACACACCCCCGTACCAAGCATCACACCGTGGGGATTTCTACAATCAACCCTCTATCCGCTACATACTATATCGACAATTTTGCTGTCTGTCATAAAGACCGATCACTATGTGACCTATGTGGCAAAG
Organism: Gossypium rotundifolium; assembly: GCA_025506655.1. Taxonomy (NCBI): domain Eukaryota; kingdom Viridiplantae; phylum Streptophyta; class Magnoliopsida; order Malvales; family Malvaceae; genus Gossypium; species Gossypium rotundifolium. The sequence continues at coordinate 66,405,745 of CP106731.1, read as the reverse complement.
CCACCGATCGCTATGTGACCTTAATAATATATATCTACAATTGCGCTGCCTGTCATAAAGACCAATCACTATGTGACCTATGTGGCAAAGCCACCGATCGCCTCGTGACCTGCTCCCCTTCATCATATCAATCCCATCCCATGCATACATACATGTAAGAAACAGAACATTTAACTATCTAAACAGATCACATACTTTCACTTACTTCGATACACATAGAGAAGTTTCTATGATTACGTACCTGGCATCCCTTGCCTTCCCTTTTTGGGTATTACGACTGTTCATACAGCCTCAATTTTTGGCTTTTGCCCATAACATATACATAGTACAGTTTAACTAGTGTGATAGGGATCTACACACCTGATTTTCGACAGGACAGTACTTTCTATGTCGACACTATCAGAAGTCGGTGCGACTGCTAACTGCCTAAGGTTTTGCTCTAAAGCCGGTCCACAACCCGGCGACCAATCTCGAATCGCTGACACCGTGCGTTTCTTGAACTTTGGGTCTGAAACTATAGATCCAACCCCTTCCTTTGATTTGCTTGAAATCCCGAAAAGAGATTGAGACTCGAGACTAGCGTTTTCGGCTTTTAAATCTAGACGATCTAACTTAACACAAAGAATTTGACTACCCCTTAGAGATTTTGGCTTTTGAGAAGATCAGAAGAAAAGATGACAGGAAGAAGTCTATGTAGATTCGACTTTAGTGAAGAAATCAGCAAAAGGGAATAGGAAGTATTCGGCTATGGGGATGAGAAGAGAGTTCAGAGTTTTGACTTTTGAAAGAAAAGATGTTGAGAACAATTGAGAGGTTTCGACTTTTGAAAGAAAAAAGTAAAAGAAAAGAGAACAGAATAATGGACTTTCGGCTTTTGCATAAAAGTGAGGATGAGAGAATGGAAAAAGAAAATAGGGTCCAAATACCGGAATTGAGGAGATATCCCCTCTATTTAAAAAGAATTTCGGCACCCTCTAGAGTTGGAAATTCGACCACCACTGTGTTTAGCAGATAACTCCTAAACTTCCTCCCTTATCTTTATCCGATCACTCCTTCAAAAGAGGCCTAGATAGCACCACCTCTTCCTCCCTTTATCAGCACTAGCACCACCTCTTCCTCCCTTTATCAGCACATTATCCACATGTTATTATCCTCCTATTTTCAAGCCCCTATGCCGTCCCACTCTATCCATTTAAAAGCCAGAAATTAGCTAAAATTATATTAATAGAATTGAGCTTCAAGTGACTCGAACTTGGGCCTTCTTCATCTGCTAATGAAGCCACCCCATGGTTTCATGTAGCACCACTTAACCTTGGGCCACAAGCCCATTTTGGTACTTTAAACACTGATAACATTTTTTTAAAGTCCTAACTGAACTAGCTTTCCACTAGAGTGTCCAATATCTAATTCTTCTACGGCCTTAGCCCAACCTCGAGCCCAATCTGGACCCCCAACACTCTAATTAACACATTACACATAACCACACATTAAACGCATAGGCCCATTAAATCAGGATGTTACATATTATAACTTCAGGAAATACGAACTCAACATCATGTAAAATTGTATTTTCTCAAACCGTAGTTTCCACATCGAAAGAAAAATATATGTGATCATGAAGCATGTTAGTTGGATCCTCTAAAACAATGGTTGGAAAGTGTGTCGGCTCCTCCACACCTACATTTAGTAGCAAATTGAGCTCTTCCTCTACATCTAACTCTACTCCTACTCATATGTCAATTGGAATGAAACACCATCTTCGCTTCTCACAATCTCGTCATGGTCTTCAACTCTGAACTCTTACTAAACACCTGTATTCAACTCATCATGCTTAATAACGGTAGAGTGGCCCTCATCCTCAAGCTTGGGAACATCATGCTCAACCTCTTCCATCAGAGTGTTCATAATGGCTCGGCATTGGATGGCTTCCAATATTTGCTCCAACATCTTAGACATTGAGGACATAGTAGCTTGGGACGAAAACATGCTATCCTCCAATATTCCAACCCATGTAGCAAGGGATGGGTCTTCCTTGTACTCGTCAATCTCCATACTACTTGCCAGATAGTAATGTGGAGAATATGATTCTTACTTCAGATAACTAGTCAACCACTCAGGGTTTTAGCTATCCATACCATTTGCATACTCATACGACCTATGAGGATGCTCATATGAATACTCATGCCATCTATGATCACCATAATAACTTCAATGGCTCGTCAATTCTCCATTCGTCGAACTCGACCTCTCATCATATTCATATCGGTCTTCCGGCCAACTATAACCATTATTGTTAAACATAATTAAATAAAGTCTTAAACAAGGTAAACAAATAAAACAACAAGAAAATTAATGCACTATTTAATCCCCTCGTCTTTCGACTAATATTGCTCTTTCAAAATAACTAACTTAACAATACATTTACACTGCTACAATCCTTGACAACGGTGCCAAAAACTTGACTGTCGCCCTAGCGTGCATTCACCGAGGCTAAAAATCAACACTAACAAAAATCTAATCTATACGGTGTACTGAAAGTGTGGCAAGCCAATTGTAATATTTATAAGTGCTATAATGGAACACTTCGAGTATTCCAAGGATTGAACCCAAGGGATTGGCAAATTTGTAAATGTGTTATAAGTTAATTACCGATTAAGAAATTACTAATCTAATTGATTTAGAAACTATTGGTGCAAATTAAAATATAAATTGTTTATAAACTAAATTTAAATTATCAATTAAACAACTAGGCTAAACTTTCTTTCTATTGTTTTAGATCATGTAAATGATAAAATGATAGTTGATTGATTAGTTAATTGCTAATTAAACTAATAAACCTTTGTCAATTATATTGTTTGCCACTCTTAGCTAGGAATCTCATATCAGTCTCATCATAGACTAAAAGATACCACCTAAGCTCTCCTCTTGTTCTCACCTAGGCATATAGATCTCCTTTCGGTCTCACTGTTCGGCACAATTATATCAAACTATCTAAGGATAAACTCTCCTCTTGGTCTCGTTTATCTAAATTTTTCACTAGAGGTGTCAATTCTAGCATATAAAGGATTTCGGTATAACCAAACAATCAATTAATCAAGAATAAACATTAACTTAAACTAACAAATAGCAATCAACCAACCATCAAACAATTTAGCACATAATAAAGCTTAACACCCAAATAGACATTTCACCAAATAATTAATATTCATAATAAAAAGATAAAGGTAAGAAATGCTAATTTAGATGTGGAAACCAATGGCACACAATAGCTTGATCCATCTTAATTTACAAAAATCTTTAATAAGAAAGAAGAAAGAAAACAACAAAAATAAAATCTATTCTAAAAAGAGAAGGGAAAATCTAATCTAAAAATGAAAAGAATAGAAATCTAACCTAAAACTATGAAAACTAGAGAAAAGATAATCATCCAACAAAATTTTTTAAATCCAAAGTTTATAATGTAATGTTTATAGTCCACTATCATTTAACTTAACAATGACCATTATGCCCTTAAATGAAAAAAAAAACTTAAGCTTGTTGGACATAAAATTGTCCCTGTAGTTTTTTCACTATTAGGCAGCGATATCGCGATACCCAAAACAGTCTTAAAATTGGGGGTCTTGGGGGGTCTCGATATCATGATACCCATCCTTGGTATCACAATATCACTAGAGTTGGCCTCAGTTCTCTTCACTTCAGGACTGTTAAGGGTATCAAGACTTACATGCTTCAATATCACAATATCTCCCTTTTAAATGATAATTTCTTCAAATTTGGGCTATTATCGACTCCCTACACCACTCAATCATATCATTAGGTCTCCCATGGCATGTTTAGCCAATTTGGGTCTAAAGAAGGGTGAAAAATAAACAAAAATGTTTATTAATGCTTAAAATTAAAAATCGATAAAAACATATAAAAGACACTAAAATTACTTGGGAATTAGCTCATTTAGTGTATTTGAGAGCTTAATTTGATGTATCAAAATTATGGTAGATAAATTATGAAGCGGCTTTCCTTGAGACATTCTTGCTAATTAGTTGCAAGGGAAGTGGAGTGATTGAAAGGTGCGGGAGCAGATGATTGGGAAGATACGAGTGGTATGACGCTTGAAGATGCAGAGTTTTCATAAAAATTCTAGAACACTCATCATTGATGCAAGTCTAAATCGACAAAACCTACAGAATGGAGGTAATGGTGAGTAGCAGGTTGTTAGTGACAGATATTAAGTTTCTATTGGCCCTAAAGTTAAAGGGTGAAACTGTGTGCTTTGAAGAGAACTCTATATAGACTACGTTTCTTTAGTTTTGGTACAATTTTTTTGTTGTGATTCTTGAGAGTTCTTTATGCATTATGTTTATATCGCCATTCTTGGTAATTGATTCTACATTTTCTGGGTTTTTTCCCTGAATATGTCTCATATTTCTTGCTTTAGAGCACTTTGTTTGAGTTTCTTGTTATTGTGCCACCATGTTCATCTTTGTTCTTGATATTTTACAAAATATTAGATGTATTCAATAGCTAGAAAAGGTGGTAGGTCTATTAGGGCTTCGCCCCAAAGAATGGTCGAAAGACAATAGTTGATTCAGAAGGATCTGTGGATGGGGGAAGATGAACCAGTGATCAATGCTTCCTATTCGTGCAGTGCTGAAGACATGGAAATGCGAAGGCTATTAAGGTGTTGCAAGATGCTTGGGAATCAGTACAAATATGAGTTTATTACTCCAGATGGATCATATCCCTTAAGCTTAGTTTTTAGGCCCAACTATGGTGGTAGAATGTAACACCCCAAAACCCGGCCCAAAATTTTTTATCGGATCCTAGAGGTCACATTAACCACTAAAATGGCCTAGTATAAAATGCCGTTCAATTTTGTTAGTAACTTATTCATAAATATCTTTTGCTCGCATTTTACTAAAATTGATAGTGAGCTTTACTTATTATAATAAGGCCATTTTGCCCGGGCTTGGAAATAAACCAAAATAATAAAAATAAATAACACCAATGTTTTTTATAGTCCTTTTACAAAGCCCAAAACCAATAAACTACCGTGGCCCAGTTACACCCTAGCCCAATAACCCCAGACACTCAAACCCAAAACCCGATTAGCCCAACTAAACTAACCCAAACCCAAAACAGACTTTAACTACCCAGACCCAAACAACACATAGCCCAAAAGGGCCCAAAGCCTAAACAGCTTCAGAGAAGCTACGGTTTCTAGGAAACCCTCGCGCCGCAAATAGTCCCATTCCAGCACCCAAGCCACCAGTCGTGCCGAGATTAGGCGAGTCGCCCTATCGCCGCCACGTTCTGTGCCAATGACCTGCAAAAAAGGAAAGAAAAAGGCAGTGAAAATGATAAGATTTTGTGTTTTCTTTTTTATTTTTATTTTTTGGGTTTTAAAAACCCCAAAATCTGTAAACACATGGATAATACAGACAGATATAAATAGAAATACAACACAAAAAAAAAAAAAACCAAATCAGCCAAGGTTTTGTTTTATTTTTATTCTTTATTTCTGAATCATTATTTTATTTTGTTTTATTTTTTTGAAACAATATATATAATATTTATATAATACAATTTTTTAAAAGAAAAAACTTACATTTTTAAATTCGCCATCAGTATACGGTGGGTCGGCCTTGCATGCGATCGGTGCGAGTTCCACCGAACCATGCTTAAAAATCGCCGGGGGAGAGCTCCTCTTCTTTTTTTTTTTTTTTTGAATGAATGGAGAAATGTTTATTTTTTCTGAAAATTTTGGCTTATATAGCCATTCAAAACGGCGCCGTTTTGACCAGGGTCCTAAAACCCCAAAATGACGTCGTTTTGTCCTGGCCCGACTCGATCCGACTCGACCCGCTCTGGCCTAGGATCTGTGCATTTTTTATTGGAAGGGCTAATTGCGCTTTTAGCCCTTCCGCTTTTTTATAGTTTTATAATTAAGTTTATTTTATTTTTAATTTTGCTCAATAATTTACTTTGGTTTTCAATTGGGTCCCTCCTGCTGCTGTGCATTTTGGAGGGAGGGAATATTTTCCTCTTTAGTCCTTCCATATTATTCTGGTGTTCAAATAGGTCCCTCTTTTTCTTATTTTCTTCAAAATTTGCCCCAAATTTTTATTTTAAGTTCATTTCCATCCCTTTTTATGTCTTTTGTGATTTTTTTTAGTTCATTATCATTTTATTTTATTTTTCTTCTTATTATTAACATTATTTATTTTTATTGTATTTATTTTTATTTTGATATTATTATTTTTATTATTTTTATGATTATTAATATTATTATTAGTATTATTTCCAATATTTCTAATATTATTTTATTTTTTTTCGCTATTATTTTTTTAAAATCATTGTTAATTTCAATGTTATTACTATTATTTTATTATTAATATTGCCTTTATTTTTACTATTACTATTATTTATTTTATTATTATTTTTTAATATCATCACTATCATTTTACTATTAATACTATTTTTATTTTTAATATTACTTTTGTTATTATTTTTATTGCTATTTATATTATTATTACTATTATAATTATTATTTTGATATTACTACTACTATTATTTTATTTATAACTAACTCTATTATTATTATTATCATTATTATTATTATTATTTTATTATTATTAACATTTACTGATATTTTCGTTATTATTGTTATTTTTATAATTACTATTATTTTTATTTTTATTATTTTTCGTTTATTAATATATTCTATTATTATTGTTGCATTTTTGTTACTATTATTATTATTCTATATTTTTCATCTTTGTTACTATTCTCTTTTATTTTATTTGACTATCTTGCTTTTGCTTTCTTGTATTTTATTTCTACCTTTATTGTTATTATATTTTATCATCATCATGTTGTTACACAAGCTATCATTGTAAATCAATTTACCTTTTATTTTAAATTCATTTTCCATTTTGTTATAATCAATACATTTTATCTGATTTTTCAAAATAAGAAAACACTCCGCATTCTAGGGTTCGAAAGAAATCGTACCCTAACTTACTGGGTTTCAATTTTCCTCTTCGAGTCCAAAGAACCTATTACTTTCCTTTTAAAAGTTAAATAAAGACTTATTTTCGAGAATTCAAAATTGCCGTGTCCTAACTCACTGGATATGACGTTTTGTTATCTCGGGATAAGGATTTCAGAAAACAAGGCAATGTTTCGTGTTTGAAAGTTTGAGAAATTGTGCCCTAATGTGCTGGGTTTCGATTTTTTCGTTCGTCCAAATAACTAAATATCCTTTTAATAAATTTTGTAAATCTTGAGAGGATTTTGGTTACGAAGGTTTAAAGCATCATGTCCTAACGTGCTGGATGTGATGTTTGTATGCTTTCGAAACAAAGGAATCTCCAATTCCAACTCAAATTGTTCAAGTTTTTAAAGAAATCATGTTTTTATCTCTTTGAATTTTCGACATTAGGACAATAATCATTCCGGTACCAATTTTGGGTGCTACGAAGGTGCTAATCCTTCCTCGTACGTAACTGACTCTCGAACCCGTTTTCTTGAATTTCGTACGCCAAAATCAATGTTTTGAAATAAAATGTTTTATTAGGTGATCTGATCACACCTAAGCAAAAAGGGATTGGTGGTGACTCCATTTTCATTTTTAACATCGATCCCTATTTTTTATAAACTCTAAAAAAATGGTTTCGACACTTACGTTTTGTAAAAATTAATTTTATTGTCACTTAAATTAACTTAAAGCCAAATTGACAACTTGTGTATCAACTTTGCAATCAAATCGTTTAGGATTTTTTAAAACTTAAGTTTTGAAAACTAGTATTGTAATGGAAAAATATAACATTTTACTTTTGATTGGAAATCCATATGTAACACCCCTTACTCGTATTCAACGCCGGAACAGTGTACGAGGCATTACTAAGCTTACACATAATCAATCGTGCAATTTAGAAACTCTAGCTTTCTTTCCCAATTTAAAACTTTTACTAACACCTCCTAAACAAGCCTACGAGGCTTAACTCACGGTCTAGGAATGGTTCGGGATCAAATCGAGCTCTTTTGAAGCTCTCTGGAAGACCTTAGAAAATTTTCTCTAAACAGTCCACACGCGAGTGTAGAGGAGGGGACACGCGTGTTCCACACCCATGTGGAATTATTTCTCAATTTGAACCTCCAGCGATTTTCACACGGCCGGACACACACTGTGTCCTTGTCCTGTGTCCCTCACACGACCTCGACACGCTCGTGTGCTCCACCCGTGGTCGACACTGACTTGCATCACACGGCCTGTCACACGCCTGTGTGTTTGGCCCGTGGTCGACACTGACTTGTATCACTAACATGTAGGGGACACACGCCCAACCACACACCCATGGGATTAACTATGTGTCACACACAACATAGACACACACCGGTGTGCCTACCTGTGTGGACTAGAATAAGTCTATTTGCCAAGCTCTTTTTGTCACCCTAACTCATACAACATAAATCACATTCAACCATTAACCAAGCAACCCAATCATGCATCATACACATTCATGAATAACCTCATATTTTCCTATATTAATAATAATGAGCCATCAATTATGGCTATATACAAAAGAGTTCATCTTTAAAAGAACCAACACACTTGGCCAAAACAACAGAACATTTCACTAAGTCTAGTCCCTATACATGCCATACTCAAAATGCTAAGTCTAACTATACCGAGATGTGCTGATAGTGTAGGTGATCTTCTGATTATCTTCGTATCCCGAGCTGGCTCTTTGACACTATAAAACAAGGGAAAAGAAAGGGAGTAATTTAAGAACTATTTACATTTTCACAATCATGCTTACTTATTGTAATAGCCCGATTTAGACGCTAATCAGAATAGCAGTTTTGGGACCACAAATCTGAGGTTAAAAAATATTTAAATATTATTTTCTGTGTTTACGATATGTGATTGAGCATGCGTGAAAATTTTGTGTGAAAATTTTATCGTTTGTGTGTCGAATTATGAAAAAGGACTTAATCGCATAAAATGCAAAAGCTATGTGCTGATGCTTAATTGTCATGGCTTTTTAAATGAGAAGTCCTTTTGTTGCAATTAGACCATGAATAAGGTAAGTGGACAAAGATGGACACAAATAAGTAGATTTTAAATGTTGAAATTAAGGTTAAAATTGGTATTTGATAAATAAAGATAATATTAATTAAAAAAGCCAAATGCTCATCTTTTTTGGATAGATTTTATCACCAAAAATTTAAGAATAGAAAGGTTTTATGAGCTTTGAGCATTTGGCACATTTATAGCTTAATCAAGGTATGTTTTTACTTTAGTTTTTGATGATTTCTACGTTTTTGTGATCGTTGCTTAGTGTACAATCAAGCCCATGCTTTAATTTTAGAATTTGATGAAGATTTTGAGATGTTCCATTGATGAATATGTGAGCTTTGTGATAGTTGGTGATAAAATATGAAAGATATGTGGTAGATTAACATATTTTGTCTTTGAATTTTTGATGAAATTGGCTATTTTAGGTTAAATTGTGAAAATGAGAAATTGAAGGACTAAAATGTGAAATAAATGAAATATGTGGGCTTGTATGAGCTAGGGGAAAATTCGGCTAAGCATGTGTAAATGCAAATTTTGTCTGTTTTGTGATTTTATGAAATAGGGACTAAAGTGTCAAAATGTGAACATATGTAGGTTATTTTGTAAAATGCCCTAAATATGTATGTTTGGACTAAATTGAATGAATTTGTGGTTAAATGAGTTAAATTTGAATATGTATAGATCAAGAAAAGAGGGATTTGGATTGAGATCGAGGCAAAGATAAAGTGCTCGATTAATCGACTTGTTTTGTTACTTCGACGTCCGAGGTAAGTTCAGGTATAATATAATTTTTTAAATTCATATATATGTATTATGAAAGGAATTAATATGTGGTTATTGAATTAGAAATGTTATATGTGTGAAATGGAGAAATGTGGCACTAAGTATGAGAAATAGATTTGATAAAGTAGAGAATGGCACTGTGTGTGCGAAGTAAAGAAAGTATTGACTACGTTGATTGGCACTGTGTGTGCAACACCGAGCTAAATTCGGTTTTAAGTAAAGGCACCAAGTGTGCGATGGTATTTAAGCTTTGGCTATGAAATTAGCACTAAGTGTGCGATTAAATCGAAGGAATAATGAAGATTGATCGATATGTGGTATTGGGCATTGAGTAGCAAAATTGGTCGTTAACTAACTGTTGGCAAAGGTATGTATGGAACCTATATGGTTGATGAAATCGAAATTTGATGAATGAATGGTTTTGTGAGTATTGGTTATAGATGAGATTGTGTATTCTTGTGAATTAATTTATGTGATGTTTTATTTTGTATAATGATTTTGAATCATGAAGTTAAATGTATTATATGACGAACTTACTAGGTTTTAGAGCTTACTGTGTGAAGTGTTTCTTTATTTTACAGTGTCTTTAAAGCTAGCTCAGATCCTGGGATCGTCAGCAACTCAATCACACTATCGGCTATCTATTTTGGTACTTTTAGAAGTTGTATATATTTGGTATATGGCATGTATAGGCTAGTGATTATGGCATGTTTTGAAGAGTATAAGCCTTCCCTTATGATTTGGCTTGGTAGATTGATGGTTGATATATCTTTTGAACATGTGAAAAGAATGACTTATAAGTGTATATGTATACTCTATGTGAGTGATCATTATTGCATAAATTAGCAAGATGGAAATGGTATGTTTTATGATAGAGTTGGTAAGGAATGAATGTTAAATAGATTATATGATTTGGGATATGGAATTGATATTTTAGATGAACTTATTTGAGTTGAATTTGAGCATGGAAGTGAATGGTGTGGTTGATGATTATTTGCTATATATATTGGTATGTTTTGGTTGTCATTTGAGGTATATATGCATATGGTATGATGCAATTAGGTGATCCTAAGTATGGGTGGCAAGTTTGGCATTGCTTATGACCTATAATTGCCCACACGGTTGAGCACATGGGAGTGTGGCTCGACCGTGTTGTTTAAGTTTGCCAATTGAAACAAGTCAGGCTCGACCACGGGCTGGACACACGGGCGTGTGATTGGCTGTGTGGTGCAAGTCAATGTCGACCACGGGTGAGGCACACAGGCGTGTCTCAGGCCGTGTGGAAAGGTCATTATGTATGCCTTGTTTTGCCATGGCTTGGACACACGGGAGTGTCTGAGGCCGTGTGAGGGACACGGCCTACCCACACGGGCGTGTGACCTCTGTAGCTTTGGAAAATGTTTAATTTTTACAAATTTTCATGTGTTCGGTTTAGTCCCGACCCATTCCTAACACGTGTTTAAGGTCTTGTAGACCTATTTAAGGGACTCTATGGTTGTGAATGATTAATGTTTGATGAGAAATGATTATAAATGTTTGAATGTTCGATAATGCCTCTTAACCCTATTTCGGAGACGGTTACAGGTTAGGGGTATTACACTCATCTCATATCTTACCACATTCCAACCATATAACATATATATTGCTCACATTTACTTGCACATATACCCTGCACTCATTGCCACAAAGCCACATGAAATAGTTACTTAGACAAGTTTCTCAATGAACCTTTCGGAATAATACTACGTACCCGGTGGTTTCACACACAGCCTACCATTAATCAATAATAAGGTGGTATCGCACACAGCCCACCAACAATAATAATTACGGTGGTATCACACATAGCCCACCAAATGATAATATAAATGATGGTATCGCACATAGCCCATCGTGAATAAATAATAAGGTGGTATCGCACACAGCCCACCAACAATATTAATTACGGTGGTTTCGCACACAGCCCACCAAATAATACTTACGGATATTTTTCGCCCTTACATTTCTAGTCCAAGGTACATACGAGAAATTACTCATTATCTATCAATTTCAATCAATCTTACTAATAATTGATCTCATTCATACAATGTATCAATAGGTAACAACCTAAGTATTAAGGATGTATCGTTTATACATAAACTTACCTCGGTGCAAAATGTATTAATCGACGGTTTAGTCTGTAACCTTGCCTTTTCTTCAGTCAAGGTTGTTTCCACACTCTTCTTGATCTATAATAATGAAATTCACTCATTCAATTACTTCATAACTCATGACACTTCAAAATATCTACTTAGGCAAAAATGACTATTTTGCCCTTATACTTTGGCAAAATTATGATTTTGCCCCTAGGCTCGTAATTCGTTTTTCATCACATTTTCTCATTAAACAAACCTATTTGAACATTTATTTCTCTTGCAACAATTCATGAAACCCATCATTTCATGCATTTATTACTCAATTACAACCTTTACAAATAAGTATCATTTAGGTGTTTTCATGGTAACACCTTTCACAAAAGTTATTCATTAATCCACTAACATTCATTTTCTTACATAAAAACTCAAAAAACAACATAAAAATTCTCATGGAAAGTCCCTAATCTTTTAGCCATTTTGTAAAATAGTCCCCTCTCTAGCTAGCTTAAGCTTTAAGGATTCCAAAAGTACAAAAATTATCAAAAACAACCATCAAGAACACTTTCTAGCAAGGAGAATAAGTTGCTTAAATTTCAAGCTCCCAAGACCCTTCTTTGTGCATAAAAATCGGTGGAAGAAGAAGAGAAGTGAAAAAGATGATAACCATTTCTTTATTATATCTTATTTTATTCAGTCTTAGTCACCTAATTTCACCAAATTTTTTACCAAAATTAATGCTCTTGTCTCCCTTGTCCATATGACCGGTCAACACCCTCTCATTGGCCTAATTGCACTTTAAAGACCTCCAATTTAATATTCTATGGCTATTAGACACCTCTAGCTTGTAAAATAGAACTTTCGCACTTTATGTGATTTAGTCCTTTTTCACAATTAAGCATAAAATTGCTAAAATTAAAGTACCAAAATTTTTATGCATCCTTATAATTAAGCCATAACACATAAAATAATATTAAAAATAATTTTTTCAACCTCAATTAGTGGTCCCAAAACCACTGTTTTGACTTACCCCAAAATCAGACTATTATAAATCTCCCCCTTTTAAAGATTTTCGTCCCCGAAAATCTTACCGGTAAAGAGGTTTGGGTATTGTTCTCTCAGGGATTCTTCCAGTTCCCATGTAGCCTATTCTACCCCATGTTTTTGCCATAACACTTTTACTAAGGCTATGCTCTTATTTCTCAACTGTTTAACCTCTCGAGCCAAAATCTTAATTGGTTCCTCTTCATATGTCATGTCCAGTCGTATCTCAATTTTGGTTGGAAGGATCACATGCGAAGGATCGAAACGATATCTCTGCAACATTGACACATGAAACATGTTGTGTATTCTCTCTAAGTCTGTCGGTAAAGCCAACCGGTAAGCTACTGGCCCAATCCTTTCAATAACCTCATACGACCCTATGAATCGTGGACTCAATTTGCCCTTTCGACCAAACCTCAATATTTTCTTCCATGGGGATACTTTTAGAAATACTTTATCACTCACTTGAGACTCAATTTATTTCCTTTTTAAATCCATGTATGACTTTTGTCGATCTGAAGCAGTTTTCAGACTATCACGGATCACTTTCACTTTCTCCTTGGTTTCTTTAACTAGATCAACCCCGTGAATTTGCTTCTCACTAAGCTTGGTCCAATACAAGGGAGTCCGACACTTGCGTCCATATAAAGCTTCGTACAGTGCCATCTGTATACTCGATTAATAACTGTTGTTGTAAGCAAATTAAACCAAAGGAAGATATTTTTTTCCAACTACCTTTTAACTCTAATGCACAACATCGGAGCATATCCTTAAGAACTTGAATCATTCTTTCGGATTGGCCATCAGTTTGAGGATGGAACGCGGCACTAAAATTCAATCTTATACCCAAGGCTTACTGCAACTTCTTCCAAAACCTTGAAGTGAATATTGGATCTCTATCCGAGGTAATAGATATAGGTACCCTATGTAATCTTACCACCTCAGTAATATACATCTCGATCAACTTATCAAGAGTAATCCACATGCATCGGTATAAAGTGAGCCAATTTCGTTAATCTATCCACACTAACCCACACTACACTTTTCTTTTTCAGAGTCATAGGTAACCCCGTTACGAAATCCATTGTGATTCGATCCCACCATCATTGGATGAAGTAATCCTGAAACACCCCACACCCAACCCATGAGCCTGGACCGGATCTGGTATGTTCCTTGATGTAAACCGGTTCAAAATTCTTTTGAATACTTTGAAAACTATGTGTTATGAAGATAGTTTGTTTGTGGGTTAGGCTCGAGTTGAAAACAAGTTTACTTTTATATTGAAAAACCATTTATTTCAGGTGACAAAATATTTAAGGTTTGTTTTAAATTAAATTGACTTAATATCTAAATATCATAAATTCGTAACATAGTAATTAAAACAACAATAAAATCATCACTATGGCCTTATTACATAAAACAAAACCCAAATAAAATTGAAGAGTACTTAAATAAAATAAAATGTCCAAATTAAATAAAACTTCAAGCTGAGCATGGCCACCACAAGTTCTGTTGTCCTGGTCCATCACTGTTCATCACCTGAAACATGTTCCCACAACGGGGTGAGTCAACAGACTTAATGTGTAACCAACACTAAAATTTAACAGATTTAGGCATACCATACATATCATGTTCACATAATAATAATGATGCAATCCTGAACCCAACCTAGATGCCATCCGCTACACATCCCCGTACCAACTCAAGACAACCGTAGGGACTACTAAGTCAACCCTCCTTCCGCTACACTCCATCAAGGCGATCATCGCAATGACGTGCTCATCGCCCATATAAAATTTGTGGCATAGCCACTAGATTAAATAATTGTGTCATGAGACACCACATTCAGATAATGTAACCGAAGTTACCACATTCAGATAATGTGACCGAAGTCACCACATTCAGATAGTGAGACCGAAGTCACCACATTCACTTCCCCTTTCTCATATAACCCGAATGCCCCATATTTTTCATATTATGCATATCATACTTAAGTTCATATTCATGTCACTTTTCACATGTTAAATATAACATATTTCGTAATCCTAGTAGGAGTAGGAAACGTACCTGAGTACTTTGTACCGTAACACGGTACCTTAGCCATATTCACATTCTTATAAACAAGCACATATCAAATATTGCCATAAAACATATTAAGAATTAGTGTGGAATACACACCTGATTTGCTTAATGAATTCCTTGAAATCCCAAAAAAAACCGATCTATTGCTTTAGATTTTTAAGTCCCTACATTCGGCCAACATGGTAATATTTAGCAAAGGCCTATTCGGCCAAACTTAGTGTTTTCTTTTAAAGCCTAATCGGCTATAAGTCAACTTCTTACCCTTGGTGCCGATTTGATGACTATTCAAATCCCAAAATCATTGCTATGCTTCTTCTTATATTCGGCCAAGCATTGAATCACTTAAACAGATTAGTTTCGGCTTTTTAAACGATTATCAAATAGATCTAGGTATCAAATCAGGCCTTGGCCAAACATACTTATGTGCTTACCATTCAAATCTAATATCCCAAATTGGATCCTTGCTTCCTTAATACTGTCGAAAACCCTTGAATGTTGAAATCCCGGAGAACTCCTCTTTCTCTAGTCGACACCACCTAAATCCCAAAATTCCTTCCATAGTTTACCAAAATACAATATGAGGATTAGTCCCTAAATTTTGACAGCTTAAAAGAAAAGAATAGAAACCGAGTCTAGATCTTACCCTTACTTGGAGAAATCGATAGCACTTTTACTAGAAGCCCCACCAAGATTCGGCTATTGATGGATTTGGAAAGAAAACAAATCGGCTAATGGTGTATCTTGAATTTTCGACTTTGGCTAACAAAAAGAAGAAGAACAAGGCTCTAGGAAATTCGGCAGAGACTTTCAAAAGAAAAGAAACAAATGGCCTTTAATCCTTTTGGCCGAAAAAACTATACTTAGTTCCCCCTATTCGGCCAACTCTCCCTCATTTTGATAAAGTGTAACACCCCAAACCCGGTCTATGCATTAAGACTGGATTTGGTTTGTTCCACAAATCGAACTATCTTAATAATTTCAGACGAGTCAGTATTTCAAAACCCTTTTTGAATTTAGAGTTTAATAGAAACCAAGAGAAATAATTTTAAGTTTGATGTATTTGAGAAATAAGAATAGTTAAAAATTTCTCATATGTTTAAAAACCCAATTTATTTTAAGTAAACATTATATAATAATCATAAGCCCATATTAAAATATCCAAAACATAGTTTTAAACCAACCACACATAAAAATCCATAAAAATAATAATAGAGGCCTTATTACATCATACCCAAAATAATAATTTAAAGAAAGTACTTATTTAAAAGTTCAAAATTTTATTTAACCCATGTTTGCAGATGGCCTCCACGAAGTCATCCTCGCCCAAGTCCACATCAATTTCCATTACCCGAGAGGAAAAATTTG
The DNA here is from genome assembly GCA_025506655.1 of Gossypium rotundifolium. Taxonomy (NCBI): domain Eukaryota; kingdom Viridiplantae; phylum Streptophyta; class Magnoliopsida; order Malvales; family Malvaceae; genus Gossypium; species Gossypium rotundifolium. The sequence continues at coordinate 66,389,260 of CP106731.1, read as the reverse complement.
AGGTGTGAGTTACTCGAACTCAAAGTATAACTTACTTACTTAATCCACTGGGCCAGATTATCAAGACATGATTTTGGGCTTGAGCCCATTATCAAGATTAACAAGATAAATAATGGAATGCATGCAAAATGAAGTTTCCCACCCAAACCTAATTTCCATCCGCTACACACCACCCGTACCAACCATCACACCTGTGGGGATCAAGTCTACCCACCCCGCCATCACACCAATCGTAGGCATTAAGCCATTTTATTTTTGTGGCAGAGCCACCGAACTAGAGGCATTGAGCCATTAAAATATTTGTGGCATAGCCACCGAACTAGAGGCAATCAGCCGTTTAATTATTTTGTGGCAAAGCCACCGAACTAGATTTTGGCAACAGGCCTTTCTTCTCTTCATCGTTAATCCCAACCCATGCAACATGTATGCAAAATAGCTTATGTACATATGATGATTTTATCAAAAAGGCCCAAGTCAATATTTCAGGTTTTTATTAAGGCCCATAATACAATATATCATTTGTTCCATATAACTATTTAGCATCTTTGGCCCATTTAGCGATCTAGCATAGATTTTGGCCCATTTAACAATTTAATGAGATTATGGCCCATTTACGATCTAATGAGATTTGGCCCATTTTGATCTAATGAGATTTGACCCATTTATCGATCTAGCGAGATATCGGCCCATTTATCGATCTAGCGAGATTTCGCCCATTTATTATTTATCGTGATTTCACCCATTTAACTATCTATCCAAGATTTCAGCCCATTTTACTAACTAACATATTTTTCGGCCCATTTACTAACTAGCAAACTTATCGGCCCATTTTACGATCTAACACATCTTTGGCCCATTTACACATGAGATTTTTAGTATTCATTTTACTACCTACACATCGAGGGCGTTTTCGTAATTTTCACATTTTTAACAATTTTTATGAAATTTCACCAAAACACCAATTATTTCGTATTATATCGATTTTGTCGTTTTTACGATTTTACTCAATACCACGAATGACATCCAACCCGAGAAAAGTGTGAAGTTACACACCTTGATATCGTGAGTACTAAACCTTCCCGCTCGTCAACACCTAAACGTAATACGAGCCATTAGAATACTATCATTTATCAAAAATACACTATTGGGATTCGATCTAAATCCTTACCCCTTTGATTTTGAACCACTTCTATTTTTGGTTTCTCCTCGTTTATTGATTCGTTGCCCGCTGAGAATCCACGAACGTACAAGGGCTCGAGAGTACGAACTACTTCAAATAATTGATTCTCCTCGGTTGATGGTCCGCAACCCGGTGGAAAATCCCGAATTCCCGAAACAGCCCTTCGTTTATAAATAGGGGGATTTACGGAACCGCCCCTCTTTTGAAGGCTATGGACTGCCCTTTTTTTCCCCTATATTGAAAGTTTCTAAAGATGCACGATCATTACTCCGACTATAAATATTGATATATGACTAACGTTTATAAGATTTTAGATTTGGCTTACCATGGTTTGTCTTCGTTCCACGAGAATCGATCGAGCGATTGTGTCCCTAAAACGAAATCGATTAATAACTAACTATACTAAATGAATAAGAATCCTTAAAAGAAAACTCCTTACCTTGATTCTTGAAATCGATTGTGGTAAAAAAAATGAAGAAATTTTGTCACAAGAGCAAAATGCATTCGGCCATGGATGAAATAAAATTGATGAAAATTGTAATGAAGAAAAAAAATGAAGAAAAGGGAAATAGGATGGTATGGTTCGGTTTCAAAAGAGAAAGAGAGAAATAAAGAAAAAGAAAGGAGAAAGAAAAGAGAAGAAAAAGAATTTGGGTTTTTGGAAGGATGGTATAATCGGTTTTGTGAAGAAGAAAGAAAAAGAATGGTCTTTTGGTGTGTTGATGGTTTCGGCACTAGGGGGAATAGATGGCAAAGAATTGATCAAATGATCAAAAAGAAAGAATGATACAAGAAAATTGCTATAGCTTTCTCAAGGGGTTTGGTAAAATTCGCTAGAGAGCAAGATAGATGAAAGGAGAATAAACACTTTGCTTAAGCTAAAATGACTAAAATGAAAAGGTTTTCCTATCATCCTAGCTTACCATCCTCTCAACCAAAACTGCCACCCCCTTAGCCTCAATGTCAGTCCAAATACAATGGTCAAATGGCCATTAAGAAGTTTCAAAACACCTTCCTACACTTAAGCCTTTTCCCTCCTTTTTCCTTAAGTTGATGAAACACAATCCCCATTTCAAGCCCTTATCCTTAGCTTTCCAAATACTTAGTGTTCTTACCAAAATAAAACATCCCAACTCATCCTAGCCTTATCTCTTTGCCGACACATGCTCAAGTAAAGCAAAAATAAAATTCCTAGTTGCATGCTAGGTGATTTGAACTCCTTCCTCATGGTAATACATATGGCGCCAACTCCACTTTACTACTAGCTCAACTTATGCCATCTTTTGGTACTTAATTAATTTAAGTCTTAAGGTCATTTAATTTCTTTACTCTAAAGTACACTTAAATAATAATATTTGTTCTAACTCCAAGTAACCCGAACCAACATTTAGCAACATAATGATACTCAATTATTTAGGATGTTACAATTCTACCCTCTTAAATAAAATTTCGTCACGAAATTTACGATTAAAAGAGGTGAGGATATTACTGCCGAATAGCTTCTTCAGGTTCCCACGTAGCTTCCTCCGCTCCGTGATTACTCCATAAAACTTTGACCAACGGCACAGTCTTCTTTCTTAGCACCTTAACATCCCGGTCTAAAATTTCCACTGGTTCTTCTTCAAAAGACAAGTCTGAATTTAATTCCACTTCCTCAACCGGTACTATATGAGATGGATCCGATCTATAGTGTCTCAGCATGGAAACATGGAAAACATTATGAATTTGACCCAACTCCGGAGGTAATTCAATTTGATAAGCCACTGGACCAACACGCTTCGTCACACGATATGGCCCGATGAACCTAGGGCTCAACTTGCCCTTCTTTCCGAATCTGAAAATTTTCTTCCAATGTGAGACCTTCAGGAAGACCTGCTCTCCCACAGCAAACTTGATATCCTTTCACTTCAGGTCTGCATTCGACTTCTGTCTATCCGAGGCTTCCTTTAACCGTGCTTGAATAACTTTCACCTTTTCCTCTGTTTCAGATATCATCTCAGGACCCAACATCTGCCGTTCGCCCAATCCAGTCCAACAAGTCGGAGTACGACACCTACGACCATACAATGCCTCATAGGGTGCCATCTGAATGCTAGACTGATAGCTATTGTTATACGCAAATTCTGCCAATGGTAGAAAATCCTCCCAACTACCCCTGAAGTCGATCACGCATCCCCTTAACATGTCTTCCAATATCTGAATTACTCTTTCCGACTGACCATCAGACTAAGGATGAAAAGTCAGATCTTGAAATTCAACTTTGTCCCCAAGGCTTCATGCGAGCTTTCCAAAATCGTGATGTAAATCTAGGATCCCCGTCGATATAATGACACTTGGTACCCCATGCAACCTCACGATTTCGGAGACATACTGACTTTGCCAATTTTTGCAATGAATAATCAGACAAACCGGAAGAAAATGAGCGGTCTTCACAAACGATCAACTACTACCCATACAAAATTTTTCTTAGTAGGTGTTAAAGGTAACCCACTAACAAAATCCATAGTTATCAGCTCCCATTTCCAAAGAGGAATCTTTACCGGTTGTAACAATCCTGACAGTAATTGATGCTCTACCTTCACTTGCTGACAAGTCAAACATTTTCCTACAAACTCATAAATCTCACGCTTCAACCCTGGCCACCAATACTGTTCACGGAGATCTTGATACATCTTACTTCCTCCGGGGTGCATAGCATAAGGGCTACTATACGCCTCCCGTAGAATCATTTGTCTCAATTCTGAGCCTTTAGGCATACAAAACCTTCCACGAAAGCACAGCACTCCATTCATATTTATAGCAAAATCCTCTATTTCACCCTTTTCAACATGCTGAAATAAAAGTTCCAACTTTTTATCTGATGTCTGCTTTTCCTTGATTTGTTCCAACCACAGAGGCTTCACCTGAAGTTCTGCTAACAAACTACCATCCTCATACAAACTTAAATGAGCAAACATTGCTCTTAAATCAGATACCACCTTACGACTTAACGCGTCAGCTACCACGTTAGCCTTTCCAGGATGATATTCGATTGAGAAATCATAGTCCTTTAATAATTCCACCCATCTTCTTTGTCTTAAATTCAACTCCTTTTGGGTAAGGAGGTACTTAAGACTCTTGTGATCCGTGTAGATGATAGATTTCTCACCGTAGAGATAGTGCCTCCAAATCTTTAAAGCAAAGACCACTGCAGCTAACTCCAAATCATGAGTAGGGTAGTTTACTTCATGCGGTCTCAATTGACGAGAAGCATAGGCCACCACCTTTCCATTTTGCATCAGCACACAACCCAAACCCGTGTGAGACGCATCATAATAAATAATAAATTCTTTTCTAGCCTCCGGCTAAATCAAAACTGGTGCTTCTGTCAGAATCTTCTTCAATTTTTTGAAACTTTCTTGTTGTTTTTCTGTCCAAATATACGAAACTCCCTTCTGCAACAGTTTATTTAGGGGTGCAGCAATCAACAAAAACCCCTCAACAAAGCATCTATAGTAACCAGGCAACCCTAAGAAACTCCGTATTTCAGCTACCGACTTTGGTGGTTTCCAATCTAGTACAGCCTCAATCTTTCGAGGATCTACCCTTATTCCTTCAGCTGATACCACATGACCCAAGAAAGTCACTTCCTTTAGCCAAAATTCGTATTTACTGAATTTGGCATAAAGTTGTTTATCTTGAAGTAGCTATAATACAATACGCAAATGCATGTCATGATCCTCATCGTTTCTTGAATAAACCAAAATGTCATCTATGAATACCTCCACAAACCGGTCTAAATATGGTTGAAAGACTCGGTTCATCATGTCCATAAATGCGGCTGGTGCATTGGTTAATCCAAACGGCATCACTACAAACTCATAATATCCATAACGAGTTCGAAATGACGTCTTATAAATATCTGCTTCTTTCACCTTAAGCTGGTGATAACCTGATCTTAAATCAATTTTGGAGAAAACTGAAGCTCCCTTCAATTGATGAAACAGGTCATCAATTCTCGACAAAGGATACCTATTCTTGATCGTCAATTTATTCAATTGTCTGTAATCAATGCACATACGCATCGATCCATCCTTCTTCTTCACGAACAAAACTGGTGCTCCCCACGGAGACACACTCGGTCGAATAAATCCCTGATCCAGCAATTCTTGAATTTGAGCTTTAAGCTCTGCCAACTCCTTCGGTGCCATTCTATAAGGAGCAATGGACACTAGAGTCGTTTCGGCCAAAAGCTCGATACCAAATTCTACTTCCGATCCGAGGTATACCGAAGTTCTTCGAAATACATCCGAAATTCCTTCACCGTTCTCACATCATCCACAGATAACTCTTTGGCATCCAAAGCACAAATAAAGGCTAGGAATGCTCCATACCCTTTTCGCACCAACGTTTCTTCCTTCAACACCGATACCACGTTCGCCAAGTAGTTCCTTCGTTCTCCAATCATTATGACTTCCTTATCATCCAAGGTTCTTATTGACATCCATTTTTTAGCACAATCCAAATGCGCCCGATGTTTAACCAACCAATCCATGCCCAGAATGAGGTCGAACTCACCGAAAGGCAATTCCATCAAATTTGCCAAGAATACCTCCTCTTGAATTTCTAAGGGTACGTCTCTAAACAGTTTATTTACAATTATCGACTGTCCTAAATGACTAATTACTGTCATCTCACTATCGATAATTTCAGATTCTAGATTCAGGTTTCCAGATATGGCACTAGCAACATACGAGTGGGTAGAACCAATATCTATTAAGGCAGTAACAGGTACATTGAAGATGAAGAATGTACCAGTTATTACATCAGGTGCATTGCCATCCTCGCGGCGTCTGACTGCATAGACCAGTCCTGGCTATCTTGCATCCGTGTTTCCTTTAGGACCATTGCCTCGACCCGGTGCACCTTGACCACGTCCATCCCCATTACCACCACGACCTGGTCCACGACCTCTCGGTGGTCAGCGAGTACCTCGGCCATCAGTGCATCAAGATTACGAACTTCCTAAGTCGTATCCATATGTCGATGGCAGTTTCTATACTGGTGATCCATTGAACCGTATTTGTAACAAGAGCCCGTTTTCCTCCAGCACTCTCCAGAATGCCTTTTTCCACATTCAGCACAATCTCGACCTCGATTATTAGTTACAGGTGCTCTACCTTGGGCTGATTCATCATTCCGAGGCCTCTTCTGAAATCTCTTTAAAGAACCCGACTGCTGTGTCTCTCTCTTGTTTCTAAATCTTTCCCGATTCTGACGTTCTAAGTTCTTAGCCTCTTCGGCTATCTTGGCCTTCTCCACAAGCGTGGAAAAGGTTCTAACTTGTTGTGGGGCAATCAGAACTCTCAACTCATCATTTAGCCCATGCTCAAATCGCACACATCGTTCATGATCTATTGACACTATTGTCCGAGCATAGCGACTCAAGCGTAAAAACTCAGCTTCATACGCTGCCACTGTCTTACTCCCTTGGACAAGATTTAGAAATTCCTTCCTTCAGCGCCTACATAACTCGTTCTAACATATTTCCCTTGAAGGCGCCTTTAAAGAATTCCCAAGTAATCAAGCAACTTTGGTGCCTTCTCGAACAGATAAGCCACCATTGATACGCCTCGTCTCTTAGCAAGGACACGGCTCCTTTCGCTTACGCTCGACAAAGCATTCCATATCATCCATAATCGCTCCACGACTTGAGCCAATATTCACCACATTCGAGCTACACCGAAACTCCTCTAAAAACTTCTGCATTATTTGACTTGAGTCATTCGAAATTGACCCACGAGTTGTTGGCCCAATTCTAGTTCTAGCGACCCTTTCTAGGACTCGCAGCATCGCTTGTGTCAAGGCATTATCTTCTTCCATATGATCGCGTGATCCCGTCTCACTCTCAAATGACGCAGGTGCATCCATTTTCGACATATGATTTGGTACTTCAGTTGTAGCACCTCGTCCTCTACCACGGCCACGTCTACTGCGTCCACGACCACGTCCTCTAGTGCTCATGATGACTAATTCGATTTAATCTGATTACAAGTTTTATGAATCAGAAAATTATTTCAGTGTTTATTAACGGTGTTTTATGAGATTTGGGAGATAAAGTTGTTTTTCGCAACACTTCCTATAGTCTCAATCTCTACGATTTTTAACATCTAAAACTAGAAGTTCTAGAGTGTTCCTATGATCATCATAATAATCATTAAGTAATAAATACTTACTTGACTTGTTGCTTGGATGCTTGTGGTGCCATCTTGATCTTTTAGAACATAATTGAAATAATTTTATACAGAAATTATTTATTGAACCCAACCACAGTCGAGTTTTTGAAACTGGATCTGATACCATTAAATGTAACACCCCAAACCCAGTCTATGCATTAAGACTGGATTTGGTTTGTTACACAGATCGAACTATCCTAATAATTTCAGACGAATTAGTATTTCAAAACCCTTTTGAATTTAGAGTTTAATAAAACCAAGAGAAATAATTTTAAGTTTGATGTATTTGAGAAATAAGAATAGTTAAAAATTTCTCATATGTTTAAAAACCCAATTTATTTTAAGTAAACATTATATAATAATCATAAGCCCATATTAAAATATCCAAAACATAGTTTTAAACCAACCACACATAAAAATCCATAAAAATAATAATAGAGGCCTTATTACATCATACCCAAAATAATAATTTAAAGAAAGTACTTATTTAAAAGTTCAAAATTTTATTTAACCCATGTTTGCAGTATGGCCTCCACGAAGTCATCCTCGGCCCAAGTCCACATCAATTTCCATTACCTGAGAGGAAAATTTTGAGGGTGTGAGTTACTCAAAACTCAGTGTATAACTTACTTACTTAATCCACTGGGCCAGATTATCAAGTCATGATTTTGGGCTAGAGCCCATTATCAAGATTAACAGTATAAATAATGGAATGCATGCAAAAATGAAATTTCCCACCCAAACCTAATTTCCATCCGCTACACACCACCCGCACCAACCATCACACCTGGGGATCAAGTCTACCACCCCGCCATCACACCAATCGTAGGCATTAAGCCATTTTATTTTTGTGGCAGAGCCACCGAACTAGATTGTGACAAAGTCACCGAACTAGAGGCATTGAGCCATTAAAATATTTGTGGCATAGCCACCGAACTAGAGGCAATCAGCCGTTTAATTATTTTGTGGCCAAGCCACCGAACTAGATTTTGGCAACAGGCCTTTCTTCTCTTCATCGTTAATCCCAACCCATGCAACATGTATGCAAAATAGCTTATGTACATATGATGATTTTATCAAAAAGGCCCAAGTCAATATTTCAGGTTTTTATTAAGGCCCATAATACAATATATCATTTGTTCCATATAACTATTTAGCATCTTTGGCCCATTTAGCGATCTAGCATAGATTTTGGCCCATTTAACAATTTAACAGAGATTACGGCCCATTTACAATCTAACAGAGATTTTGGCCCATTTTCGATCTAACAAAGATTTCGGCCCATTTATCGATCTAGCAGAGATATCGGCCCATTTATCGATCTACCAGAGATTTCGGCCCATTTATTATTTATCAGGGATTTCGACCCATTTAACTATCTATCCAAGATTTCAGCCCATTTTACTAACTAGCATATTTTTCGGCCCATTTACTAACTAGCAAACTTATCGGCCCATTTTACGATCTAACACATCTTTGGCCCATTTACACATGAGATTTTTAGTATTCATTTTACTACCTACACATCGAGGGCGTTTTCGTAATTTTCACATTTTTAACAATTTTTATGAAATTTCACCAAAACACCAATTATTTCGTATTATACCGATTTTGTCATTTTTACGATTTTACTCAATACCACGAATGACATCCAACCCGAGAAAAGTGTGAAGTTACACACCTTGATATCGTGAGTACTAAACCTTCCCGCTCGTCAACACCTAAACGTAATACGAGCCATTAGAATACTATCATTTATCAAAAATACACTATTGGGATTCGATCTAAATCCTTACCCCTTTGATTTTGAACCACTTCTATTTTTGGTTTCTCCTCGTTTATTGATTCGTTGCCCGCTGAGAATCCACGAACGTACAAGGGCTCGAGAGTACGAACTACTTCAAATAATTGATTCTCCTCGGTTGATGGTCCGCAACCCGGTGGAAAATCTCGAATTCCCAAAACAGCCCTTCGTTTATAAATAGGGGGATTTGCAGAACCGCCCCTTGTTCGAAGGCTATGGACTGCCCTTTTTTTGCCCTATCTTGAAAGTTTCTAAAGATGTACGATCATTAGTCCGACTATAAATATTGATATATGACTAACGTTTATAAGCTTTTAGATTTGGCTTACCACGGTTTGTCTTCGTTCCACGAGAATCGATCGAGCGATTGTGTCCCTAAAACAAAATCGATTAATAACTAACTATACTAAATGAATAAGAATTCTTAAAAGAAAACTCCTTACCTTGATTCTTGAAATCGATTGTGGTAAAAAAAAATGAAGAAATTTTTTCACAAGAGCAAAATGCATTCGGCCATGGATGAAATAAAATTGAGGAAAATTGTAATGAAGAAAAAAAATGAAGAAAAGGGAAATAGGATGGTATGGTTCGGTTTCAAAAGAGAAAGAGAGAAAGAAAGAAAAGGAAAGGAGAAAGAAAAGAGAAGAAAAAGAATTTGGGTTTTTGGAAGGATGGTATAATCGGTTTTGTGAAGAAGAAAGAAAAAGAATGGTCTTTTGGTGTGTTGATGGTTTCGGCACTAGGGGGAATAGATGGCAAAGAATTGATCAAATGATCAAAAAGAAAGAATGATACAAGAAAATAGCTATAGCTTTCTCAAGGGGTTTGGTAAAATTCGGCTAGAGAGCAAGATAGATGAAAGGAGAATAAACACTTTGCTTAAGCCAAAAATGACTAAAATGAAAAGGTTTTCCTATCATCCTAGCTTACCATCCTCTCAACCAAAACCGGCCACCCCCCCTTAGCCTCAATGCCGTCCAAATACAATGGTCAAATGGCCATTAAGAAGTTTCAAAACACCTTCCTACACTTAAGCCTTTTTCCCTCCTTTTCCTTAAGTTGATGAAACACAATCCCCATTTCAAGCCCTTATCCTTAGCTTTCCAAATACTTAGTGTTCTTACCAAAAATAAAACATCCCAACTCATCCTAGCCTTATCTCTTTGCCGACACATGCTCAATCTAAAGCAAAAAATAAAAATTCCTAGTTGCATGCTAGGTGATTCGAACTCCTTCCGCCATGGTAATACATATGGCGCCAACTCCACTTTACTACTAGCTCAACTTATGCCATCTTTTGGTACTTAATTAATTTAAGTCTTAAGGTCATTTAATTTCTTTACTCTAAAGTACACTTATATAATAATATTTATTCTAACTTCAAGTAACCCGAACCAACATTTAGCAACATAATGATACTCAATTATTTAGGATGTTACAATTCTACCCCTCTTAAATAAAATTTCGTCCTGAAATTTACCTGATTAAAAGAGGTGAGGATATTGCTGTCGAATAGCTTCCTCAGGTTCCCATGTAGCTTCCTCCGCTCCGTGATTACGCCATAAAACTTTGACCAATGGCACAGTCTTCTTTCTTAGCACCTTAACATCCCGGTCTAAAATTTCCACTGGTTCTTCTTCAAAAGACAAGTCTGAATTTAATTCCACTTCCTCAACCGGTACTATATGAGATGGATCTGATCTATAGTGTCTCAGCATGGAAACATGGAAAACATTATGAATTTGACCCAACTCCGGAGGTAATTCAATTTGATAAGCCACTGGACCAACACGCTTTGTCACACGATATGGCCCGATGAACCTAGGGCTCAACTTGCCCTTCTTTCCGAATCTAAAAATTTTCTTCCAAGGTGAGACCTTCAGGAAGACCTGCTCTCCCACAGCAAACTCGATATCCTTTCACTTCAGGTCTGCATACGACTTCTGTCTATCTGAGGCTTCCTTTAACCGTGCTTGAATAACTTTCACCTTTTCCTCTGTTTCAGATATCATCTTAGGACCCAACATCTGCCGTTCGCCCAATTCAGTCCAACAAGTAGGAGTACGACACCTATGACTATACAATGCCTCATAGGGTGCCATCTGAATGCTAGACTGATAGCTATTGTTATACTCAAATTCTGCCAATGGTAGAAAATCCTCCCAACTACCCCTGAAGTCGATCACACATCCCCTTAACATGTCTTCCAATATCTGAATTACTCTTTCCGACTGACCATCAGATTGAGGATGAAAAGCCGTACTGAAATTCAACTTTGTCCCCAAGGCTTCATGCAGAGCTTTCCAAAATCGTGATGTAAATCTAGGATCCCATGTCGATATAATGAACCTTTGGTACCCCATGCAACCTCACGATTTCGGATACATACAGCTTTGTCAATTTTTGCAATGAATAATCCGTACGAATTGGAAGAAAATGAGAAGTCTTCGTCAAACGATCAACTACTACCCATACAAAATTTTTCTTAGTAGGTGTTAAAGGTAACCCATTAACAAAATCCATAGTTATCCGCTCCCATTTCCAAAGAGGAATCTTTACCGGTTGTAACAATCCTGACGGTAATTGATGCTCTACCTTCACTTACTGACAAGTCAAACATTTTCCTACAAACTCATAAATCTCACGCTTCAACCCTGGCCACCAATACTGTTCATAGAGATCTTGATACATCTTACTTCCTCTGGGGTGCATAGCATAAGGGCTACTATGCGCCTTCCGTAGAATCATTTGTCTCAATTCTGAGTCTTTAGGCATACAAAACCTTCCACGAAAGCACAGCACTCCATTCATATTTATACCAAAATCCTCTATTCCACCCTTTTCAACTTTCTGAAATAAAAGTTCCAACTTTTTATCTGATGTCTGCTTTTCCTTGATTTGTTCCAACCACGAGGCTTCACCAAGTTACGCTAACAAACTACCATCCTCATACAAACTTAAATGAGCAAACATTGCTCTTAAATCGATACCACCTTACGACTTAATGCGTCGCCTACCACGTTAGCCTTTCGGGGATGATATTCGATTGAGAAATCATAGTCCTTTAATAATTCCACCCATCTTCTTTGTCTCAAATTCAACTCCTTTTGGGTAAGGACGTACTTAAGACTCTTGTGATCCGTGTAGATGATAGATTTCTCCTTTGTAGAGATAGTGCCTCCAAATCTTTAAAGCAAAGACCACTGCAGCTAACTCTAAGTCATGAGTAGGGTAGTTTACTTCTTGCGGTCTCAATTGACGAGAAGCATAGGCCACCACCTTTCCATTTTGCATCAGCACACAACCCAAACCCGTGTGAGACGCATCACAATAAAATAATAAATTCTTTTCCAGCCTCCGACTGAATCAAAACTGGTGCTTCTGTCAGAATCTTCTTCAATTTTTTGAAACTTTCTTGTTGTTTTTCTATCCAAATATACGGAACTCCCTTCCGCAACAGTTTAGCTAGGGGTGCAGCAATCAACGAAAACCCTTCAACAAAGCATCTATAGTAACCAGCCAATCCTAAGAAACTCTAAATTTCAGCTACCGACTTTGGTGGTTTCCAATCTAGTACAGCCTCAATCTTCCGAGGATCTACCCTTATTCCTTCAGCTGATACCACATGACCCAAGAAAGTCACTTCCTTTAGCCAAAATTCGCATTTACTGAATTTGGCATAAAGTTGTTTATCTCGAAGTAGCTGTAATACAATACGCAAATGTGTGTCATGATCCTCATCGTTTCTTGAATAAACCAAAATGTCATCTATGAATACCACCACAAACCGGTCTAAATATGGTTGAAAGACTCGGTTCATCATGTCCATAAATGCGGCTGGTGCATTGGTTAATCCAAATGGCATCACTACAAACTCATAATATCCATAACGAGTTTGAAATGACGTCTTATAAATATCTGCTTCTTTCACCTTAAGCTAGTGATAACCCGATCTTAAATCAATTTTGGAGAAAACTGAAGCTCCCTTCAATTGATCAAACAGGTCATCAATTCTCGGCAAAGGATACCTATTCTTGATCATCAATTTATTCAATTGTCTGTAATCAATGCACATACGCATCGATCCATCCTTCTTCTTCACGAACAAAACTGGTGCTCCCCACGGAGACACACTCGGTCGAATAAATCCCCGATCCAGTAATTCTTGAATTTGAGCTTTAAGCTCTGCCAACTCCTTCGGTGCCATTTTATAAGGAGCAATGGACACTGGAGTCGTTCCGGGCAAAAGCTCGATACCAAATTCTACTTTCCAATCTGGAGGCATACTAGGAAGTTCTTCGGGAAAGACATCTGAAAATTCCTTCACCGTTCTCACATCATCCACAGATAACTCTTTGGCATCCAAAGCACAAATAAAGGCTAGGAATGCTCCATACCCCTTTCGCACCAACTTTTCTTCCTTCAACGCCGATACCACGTTTGCCAAGTAGTTCCTTCGTTCTCCAATCATTATGACTTCCTTATCATCCGAGGTTCTTATTGACATCTATTTTTTAGCACAATCCAAATGCGCCCGTTGTTTAACCAACCAATCCATGCCCAGAATGAGGTCGAACTCACCGAAAGGCAATTCCATCAAATTCGCCATGAATACCTCCTCTTAAATTTCTAAGGGTTCGTCTCTAAACAGTTTATTTACAATTATCGACTGTCCTAAAGGACTAATTACTGTCATCTCACTATCGATAATTTTAGATTCTAGATTCGAGTTTCGGATATGGCACTAGCAACATACTGAGTGGGTAGAACCAATATCTATTAAAGCGATAATAGGTACATCGAAGGTGAAGAACGTATCGCTTATTACATCAGGTGCATTGCCATCCTCACGGCGTCTGACTGCATAGACCAGTCCTGGCTATCTTGCATCCGTGTTTCCTTTAGGACCATTGCCTCGACCCGATGCACCTTGACCACGTCCATCCCCATTACCACCATGACCTGGTCCACGACCTCTCGGTGGCTGCTGAGTACCTCTGGCCGGCTGTGCATCAGTATTACGAACTTCCTAATTTGTATCCATATTTTGATGGCAGTTTCTATACTGGTGATCCATTGAACTGCATTTGTAACAAGAGCCCGTTTTCCTCCAGCACTCTCCAGAATGCCTTTTTCCACATTCAGCACAATCTCGACCTCGATTATTAGTTACAGGTGCTCTACCTTGGGTGATTCATCATTCTGAGGCCTCTTCCAAATCTCTTTAAAGAACCCGATCTTGTGTCTCTCTCTTGTTTCTAAATCTTTTTCGATTCTGACGTTCTAAGTTCTTAGCCTCTTTGGCTATCTTGGCCTTCTCCACAAGCGTGGAAAAAGTTCTAACTTGTTGTGGGGCAATCAGAACCCTCAACTCATCATTTAGCCCATGCTCGAATCGCACAAATCGTTCATGATCTGTTGACACTATTGTCCGAGCATAGCCACTCAAGCGTAAAACTTCGACTTCATCTGCCCACCGTCTTACTCACTTGGACAAGATTTAGAAATTCCTTTCTTGAGCGTCTACATAACTTGTTCTAACATATTTCCCTTGGAAGGCGACTTTAAAGAATTCCCAAGTAATCGGTCTGACTTGGTGCCTTCTCGAGCGATAAGCCACCATTGATACGCCTCGTCTCTTAGCAAGGACACGACTCCTTTCGGTTTACGCTTTCGACGATTGCATTCCATATCATCCATAATCGCTCCATGACTTGAGCCAATATTCACCACATTCGAGCTACACGAAACTCCTCTAAAACTTCGCATTATTTGACTTGAGTCATTCAAATTGACCCACGAGTTGTTGGCCCAATTCTAGTTCTAGTGACCCTTTCTAGGACTCGCAGATCGCTTGTGTCAAGGCATTATCTTCTTCCATATGATCGCGTGATCCCGTCTCACTCTCAAATGACGCAGGTGCATCCATTTTCGGCATATGATTTGGTACTTCAGTTGTAGCACCTCGTCCTCTACCACGGCCACGTCTACCGTATCCACGACCACGTCCTCTAGTGCTCATGATGACTAATTTGATTTAATCTGATTGCAAGTTTTATGAATCAAAAAATTATTTCAGTGTTTATTAACGGTATTTTATGAGATTTGAGTGATAAAGTTTTTTTTCGCAACACTTCCTATAGTCTCAATCTCTACGATTTTTAACATCTAAAACAAGAAGTTCTAGAGTGTTCCTATGATCATCATAATAATCATTAAGTAATAAATGCTTACTTGACTTGTTGCCGGATGCTTGTGGCGCCATACTGATCTTTTAGAACATAATTGAAATAATTTTATACAGAAATTATTTATTGAACCCAACCACAGCCGAGTTTTTGAAACTGGCTCTAATACCATTAAATGTAACACCCCAAACCCAGTCTATGCATTAAGACTGGATTTGGTTTGTTACACAGATCGAACTATCTTAATAATTTCAGACGAATTAGTATTTCAAAACCCTTTTTGAATTTAGAGTTTAATAAAAACCAAGAGAAATAATTTTAAGTTTGATGTATTTGAGAAATAAGAATAGTTAAAAATTTCTCATATGTTTAAAACCCAATTTATTTTAAGTAAACATTATATAATAATCATAAGACCATATTAAAATATCCAAAACATAGTTTTAAACCAACCACACATAAAAATCCATAAAAATAATAATAGAGGCCTTATTACATCATACCCAAAATAATAATTTAAAGAAAGTACTTATTTAAAAGTTCAAAATTTTATTTAACCCATGTTTGCAGTATGGCCTCCACGAAGTCATCCTCGGCCCAAGTCCACATCAATTTCCATTACACGAGAGGAAAATTTTGAGGTGTGAGTTACTCAAAACTCAAAGTATAACTTACTTAATCCATTGGGCGGATTATCAAGTCATGATTTTGGGCTTGAGCCCATTATCAAGATTAACATGAGATAAATAAAGGAAGGCATGCAAAATGAAATTTCCCACCCAAACCTAATTTCCATCCGCTACACACCACCGTACCAACCATCACACCTGTGGGGATCAAGTCTACCCACCCGCCATCACACCAATCGTAGGCATTAAGCCATTTTATTTTTGTGGCAGAGCCACCGAACTAGATTGTGACAAAGTCACCAAACTAGAGGCATTGAGCCATTAAAATATTTGTGGCATAGCCACCGAACTAGAGGCAATCAGTTTAATTATTTTGTGGCAAAGCCACTAAACTAGATTTTGGCAATGTGCCTTTCTTCTCTTCATCGTTAATCCCAACCCATGCAACATGTATGCAAAATAGCTTATGTACATATGATGTTTTTATCAAAAAGGCCCAAGTCAATATTTTAGGTTTTTATTAAGGCCCATAATACAATATATCATTTGTTCCATATAACTGTTTAGCATCTTTGGCCCATTTAGCGATCTAGCATAGATTTTGGCCCATTTAACAATTTAACAGAGATTACGGCCCATTTACAATCTAACAGAGATTTCGGCCCGTTTTTGATCTAATAGAGATTTCAGCCCATTTATCGATCTAGCAGAGATATCGGCCCATTTATCGATCTACTAGAGATTTCGGCCCATTTATTATTTATCAGGGATTTTAGCCCATTTAACTATCTATCCAAGATTTCGGCCCATTTTACTAACTAGCATATTTTTCGACCCATTTACTAACTAGCAAACTTATCGGCCCATTTTACGATCTAACACATCTTTGGCCCATTTACACATGAGATTTTTAGTATTCATTTTACTACCTACACATCGAGGCGTTTTGTAATTTTCACATTTTAACAATTTTATGAAATTTCACCAACACCAATTATTTAGATATTATCTTGATTTTGTCATTTTTACGATTTTACTCAATACCACGAATGACATCCAACCCGAGAAAAGTGTGAAGTTACACACCTTGATATCGTGAGTACTAAACCTTCACCTTGTCAACTCCTAAACGTGTCTGAGCCATTAGAATACTATCATTTATCAAAAATACACTATTGGGATTCGATCTAAATCCTTACCCCTTTGATTTTGAACCACTTCTATTTTTGGTTTCTCCTCGTTTATTGATTCGTTGCCCGCTGAGAATCCACGAACGTACAAGGGCTCGAGAGTACGAACTACTTCAAATAATTGATTCTCCTCGGTTGATGGTCCGCAACCCGGTGGAAAATCCCGGATTCCTGAAACCGCCCTTCGTTTATAAATAGGGGGATTTACGGAATCACCCCTCTTTCGAAGGCTATGGACTGCCCTTTTTTTGCCCTATCTTGAAAGTTTCTAAAGATGTACGATCATTAGTCCGACTATAAATATTGATATATGACTAACGTTTATAAGATTTTAGATTTGGCTTACCACGGTTTGTCTTTGTTCCACGAGAATCGATCGAGCGATTGTGTCCCTAAAACGAAATCGATTAATAACTAACTATACTAAATGAATAAGAATCCTTAAAAGAAAGCTCCTTACCTTGATTCTTGAAATCGATTGTGGTAAAAAAAATGAAGAAATTTTGTCACAAGAGCAAAATGCATTCGACCATGGATGAAATAAAATTGAGGAAAATTGTAATGAAGAAAAAAAATGAAGAAAAGGAAATAGGATGGTATGGTTGGGTTTCAAAAGAAAAGAGAGAAAGAAAGAAAAGGAAAGGAGAAAGAAAAGAGAAGAAAAGAATTTGGGTTTTGGAAGGATGGTATAATCGGTTTTGTGAAGAAGAAAGAAAAAGAATGGTCTTTTGGTGTGTTGATGGTTTCGGCACTAGGGGGAATAAATGGCAAAGAATTGATCAAATGATCAAAAAGAAAGAATGATACAAGAAAATTGCTATAGCTTTCTCAAGGGGTTGGTAAATTTCGGCTAGAGTGCAAGATAGATGAAAGGAGAATAAACACTTTGCTTAAGCCCAAATGACCAAAATGAAAAGGTTTTCCTATCATCCTAGCTTACCATCCTCTCAACCAAAACTGGCCACCCCCCCTTAGCCTCAATGCCGTCCAAATACAATGGTCAAATGGCCATTAAGAAGTTTCCAAAACACCTTCCTACACTTAAGCCTTTTCCCTCCTTTTCCTTAAGTTGATGAAACACAATCCCCCATTTCAAGCCCTTATCCTTAGCTTTCCAAATAGTTAGTGTTCTTACCAAAAATAAAACATCCCAACTCATCCTAGCCTTATCTCTTTGCCGACACATGCTCAAGCTAAAGCAAAAATAAAATTCCTAGTTGCATGCTAGGTGATTCGAACTCCTTCCCTCATGGTAATACATATGGCGCCAACTCCACTTTACTACTAGCTCAACTTATGCCATCTTTTGGTACTTAATTAATTTAAGTCTTAAGGTCATTTAATTTCTTTACTCTAAAGTACACTTAAATAATAATATTTATTCTAACTCCAAGTAACCTGAACCAACATTTAGCAACATAATGATACTCAATTATTTAGGATGTTACATAAAGTTTATCTTTTATCACCTTAATTAATCTCACCACTTAAAATAATCTAATATTAAATCACCATTTATCTAGTTATTTATCCAAAAATTTAAAGAGAATCAAAATCTTCTTTTAAGAGCCTTAATGCCATCCAACACTCTGCTTTTGGAAGCAAAATAAAACTTCTTTTATTTGCTTCCCAAGTGACTCGATCCCTGGCCCAAATACACAAGCTTGTGGCGTCACTTGCTGGGCTTTTAAGTGGTGCCTTCAAGCCACTTTGACAAGCCTGTTTATGTGTCAAAATCCTCCTATTAATTTTCTTAAGGCCACCTTGCTTTAGTTTCCTCTTTTGAAACTTAACATTTCCATACATTACCAGGTTTCCAAAATGTTCACTTTCCTCTTTTAACTTAAGTTTCCAAAATGTTCACTTTCCTCTTTTAACTTAACATTTCCAAGTTTCCAAAAATGTTCATAATACATTCATAACACATAGGACATGTCATTTTGTATTAAACCGAAAATGCATAGGCCCTTTTCAGGATGTTACAGTTCTACCCCCTTAAAATAATTTCGTCCTCAAAATTTCCTAGCTAAAATAATTGAGGGTATTGCTGTCGCATTGCCTCCTCTGGTTCCCATGAAGCTTCCTCCGATCCATGATTGCACCATAACACTTTGACTAGAGGAACTAACTTCCTCCGTAACACTTTCACATCACATTCCAATATCTGAATTCGCTCTTCCTCGTAGGATAGGTCTGGCCTTAGCTCCACTTCTTCAAGTGGTACCATGTGAGATGGATCCGATCGATAGCGACGTAGCATGGACACATGGAATACGTCGTGCATCTGCTATAACTATGGTGGTAACTCTAGCTGGTATGCCACTGGTCCCACTCGCTTTAGTACTCGATAGGGCCCTATAAACCTTGGGCTTAACTTCCCTTTCCGACCAAACCTCATCACCTTCTTCCAAGGCGAGACTTTCAGAAACACTTGGTCTCCCACTTCAAACTCTATTTCCTTCCACTTGAGGTCGGCGTAAGACTTCTGCCTATCAGAGGCTTCCTTTAACCGTGCTCGAATTATCTCAACCTTCTCTTGATTTCTACCCACCAACTCGGTCCCAAAACTCGGCGTTCTCTTAACTCACCCAACAAGTAGGAGTTTGACACTTCCGACCATACAATGCTTCATATGGTGCCATCCGAATGCTAGCCTGATAGTTGTTGTTGTAGGCGAACTATGCTAAAGGCAAGTAATCCTCCCAACTTCCTCGGAAATCCATCACACAGCCTCTCAACATATCCTCTAACACTTGTATTACTCGTTCAGACTGCCTCGTCTGATTGTGGATGAAAGGCCGTAGTGAAGTCTAACTTAGTGCCTAAAGCTTGATGAAGTGCCCTCCAAAATCGAGATGTGAACCTTGGGTCTCTATCTGAAATGATGGACACCAGCACTCCATGTAGCCTCACGATTTTCGCTACATATAACTTAGCCAATTTCTGAAGTGAATAATCAACCCTTATCGGGATAAAGTACGCGGACTTGGTCAAACGGTCCACTATTACCTATACCGAGTCCTTCTTAGTAGGAGTAAGGGGAAGCCCACTAACGAAGTCCATGGTAATTCTTTCCCACTTCCATTGCGAAATCTGGATTGGCTGAAGCAATCCCAATGGAACTTGGTGTTTAGCCTTAACTTGCTGACACGTCAGACATTTTCCCACGAACTCAGTAACTTCCCGTTTAAGATCAGACCACCAAAATTGTTCTCTTAGATCTCTGTACAACTTAATGCCTCCGGGGTGCATAGCATAAGGGCTACTATGCGCTTCCCGAAGAATCCTCTGTCTTAACTATTCGTCCTTCGGCATACAGACTTTTCCTTTGCAGCACAATACTCCTTCATCATTAACGCCATAATCCTCTAACTCTCCGTTCTGTACTTGCTGTAACTTAGCACTTAGGTCCTTATCAGTCAACTGTCCCCTTTTCACCTCATTTAGCCATGTGGGTTTGACTTGCAACTCTGCCAACAGGTTTCCATCATCATACAAACTTAAGTGAGCGAATATAGCCCTTAGATCCGACATAACCTTTCGACTTAGGGCATCAGCTACCACATTCGCCTTGCCCTGGTGGTACTCTATCGAGCAATCATAATCCTTCAATAACTCCACCCATCTTCGTTGCCTCAAGTTCAACTCCTCCTGAGTCAACAGATACTTAAGGCTCTTGTGGTCTATGAAGATCACTGACCTTTCTCTATAGAGATAGTGCCTCCACACCTTAAGGGAGAAAACCACTGCTGCCAATTCCAAGTCATGGGTTGGGTAGTTAACCTCATGTGGCCTTAGCTGCCGAGATGCATATGCGACTACCTTTCCATCTTGCATCAATACGCAACCCAAACCTTATGGGAAGCGTCATAATACACCGTGAATTCCTTTCACGCCTCTGGTGAATCAATCTTGGAGCTTAGTTAAAACCTTCTTAAGCTTCTCAAAGCTCTCTTCCGCTTATCCCACCATACAAAGGGTACTTCCTTCCTCAACAACTTTGTCAAAGGCGGCTATAGGCGAGAACCCTTCCACAAACCTTCGTAATAGCACCAAACCTAAGAAACTTTGGATCTCAGCCATGGACCTAGGTGGCTTCCAATCCAACACCGCTTTGATCTTCCTAGGATCCACTCTTATTCCCTCTGCGGATACCACATGCCCTAAGAACGCCACCTCCTTGAGCCAAAATTCACACTTCTTCTCCCTTAACACTTGCAGCACAACTCGAAAATGCTCATCATGCTCCTCTTTAGTCTTGGAGTACACCAAAATATCGTCGATGAATACTACGACGAACCTATCCAAGTAAGGTTGGAAAATTCGGTTCATCATATCCATGAGCAGCTACCGAGCGTTCACAACCCAAACGGCATTACTACAAACTCAAAATGGCCGTATCTTGTCCTAAAAGCATCTTATGGATATCGCCTCCTTCACCTTCAATCGATGATATCCAGGCCTCAAGTCTATCTTTGAGAATCTGCGGCCTTTTCGGTGATCAAACAAGTCATCAATCCTTGGCAAAGGATACTTGTTCTTAATGGTCAGCTTATTTAACTGACGGTAATCTATGCACATACGCATAGCCCCGTCCTTCTTCTTTACAAACAGGACCGGTGCTCCCTATGGAGGCACACTGGGTCGAATGAACCCACAATCCAGTAATTCTTGGATTTGAGCCTTGAGCTCCACTAGCTCCTTTGGCGCCATTCGTTATGGAGCGATTGACACAGGAGCTGTTTCCGATAGCAAATCTATTCCAAATTCCACCTCCCTATCTGGGGGTATTCCTGGTAAATCCTCCGGAAACACATCTTCAAAGTCCTTTACCATTCTAACTCCACTGACACCTTCTTCCTTTTCACCCAACGTACTTACAAAGGCTAAGAATGCCCTGCACCCTTTTCTAACCATTTTCTCAACCTTCAACGCCGAAACTACGTTAGACAGGTAGTTTCTTCTTTCTCCGATCATTACCACTACTTCATCCTCTGGGGTCCTTAGTTCCATTCGTTTAGCCGCACAATCCAACACGGCTCGGTGCTCTACTAACCAATCCATACCAAGTATGAGGTCAAATTCTCCGAAGGGTAACTCCATTAAGTCAGCCCGAAAGCTCACTCCCTGAATTTCTAGGGATACATTCTGAAAGATCTTATTCACCATTACAGTTTGGCCTAATGGGTTTACTACCGTCATCTCCCTATCAGAAAGTTTAGAGTCTAGGCCTAGTGTTTCAACTACACTACAGGCAACATAAGAATGGGTCAAGCCCACATTAATTAAGGTATAATAAGGCTTGCCATAAATAAAGAACGTACCGGTTATGACGTCCAGTGCGTCTCCATACTCCCTTCGATGAACCGCATAAACCAACCCCGATTGCCTTGCCTCAGTATTAGCAGCCCCTCTGCCTTGTGTTCCACGTCCTCTGCCAAAGACCATTTCTCTCATTATTCAAACCACGACCTCGTTGAGGCTGCTGTCCTCCTCTACCAAATGATTAACATTACGAGCTCTTGATCGACTTTCATCTGGTTTTTTAGAACAATCTTTGAGTATATGGTCCTTGGACCCATACCTAAAACATCCTCCTGTCTTTTTCCAGCACCCCCCTAAGTGCTTCTTTCCACAATGATCACAAGGACGATACTACATCTTGTACCAACTTATCGACCCTTGACCCATCGCCGGGCCTTTTTGCACATTTCCGATATCCTCGATGACCCATAACCCCTCTTGGGTCTATTCCTATCAGAGCTTTACTTAACCAAGTCCTTGATTCCCTCGGCTACCTTAGCCTTTTCTACTAACGTGGAAAACTCCTACTCCTGATGTGGAGCTATCAGTAACCTTAGGTCATCCCTTAAACCGTCTTGAACCGCACACACGCTTCATGCTCGTAGCCACTACTCCTCGAGCATTTTGGCTTAACCTCGAAATTTAGCTTCATAGGTCGCTCTCGACTTGGTCCTTGAACCAGCCCCAGAAAAGCTTTCCTCTGCTCATCAATATATCGTGTGCTGACATACTTTTTTTGATATGCCTCCTTAGCATATTCCCAAGTCAGATCCTCAGCTGTGGCACCATCCCAAACTGTTAACCACCATTGATACGCTTCATCGCGTAACAGTGCCACCATTCCTTTCAACTTCTCTTTATGGGTCAGGTCGAGCTCATCCATAATGCGTTCGGTAGCTTCCAACCAGTATTCAGCTGTACTGGGTGCCACACCAGATACTCCACGGAACACCTCAACTCCGTTGGCTCGAGTCGCTTCAGTCTGATTTTGAGCTCGTATTTCCACCCGCGCCAGCCACCATTTCCAAAACTCGCAGTATGGCCTGCGACACAGCATCATCCCCCGTCTAAGCTTGCTGCTCGACACCAACAGCTGGGGGTGGCGGTGGTGGTGGTAACTCATTGTCAGACCCTTAACCCGATCTAACGGGTTTCGACACAATCATTCTTCCTCTACCGCGTCCATGACGATCGCGTCCTCTAGAACTCATATCTAACGACGCGCTTTAATCTAATTAAGAAAGTTTTTATAAATTAGCCTTTATTCCACTGATTAACCGCGAAGAAGTTTTATGAAAAGAATTTTAGGAGTGGTTCTTTCGTATTCATACATGCACACAGTCTTCACATTCATACATTCATCAATCAATTATGAACTTCCGTTCATTTAGAGAAATGTTGTAGTTTTCATTGTTGTTTTTTTTCCACTACCCCGGGGTATTTGCGTAATTTGTCCTCTGTCAAATAAAGTTCCTTGGTGATTTTTCAAAAAGTATTTTGGAAATTTTAAAATCCCGGGGCTTTTCGATAATTTTGGAAATTCTAGGGGTATTTCGATAATTTGGATTTCGGTGGTGTTTTGGTAATAAACCAGGGTAAATTTATAAATCTTAATAAATCAAGGATATTTCAAAATTTGTAAAACTTGAGGGTTCTTTTTGAGAATTTGTTTTTCAAATTGGTGCTGTTGCAAAAATTTTGAAAATTAGGGGTCGTTCTGGTAATTTTGTAACTTGGGGGCAAATTCATAATTTTCCAAAATCAAGGTATTTTGATAATTTGCAAATAAGGGTTTTTGGACTTGTTATAAAATAATGAAAATGTTGATTAGAACTGTGGGTATTTTAGACATTTTATAAACCAAGGGCATTTTGTAATTTTACCACTAGGGGTATTTTTGTAGTTTTATAAATCAAAATTTTTCAAAAATTGTGTGGGAAAAAATAGTTTTCACAAATTAAAGAAAATGATTTTAAGAGTTTTAAAATTAGGGTTCTTTTAAAAAACATGGTGGTTCCTTTCGGGTTTTAGTTATTGGGTTTAGCTTATGACCGAGTTTTCTTGTTCGGGGTGAACCAAAGCTACGCACTAGGTAGGATTCGAGTGGAGAGGAGGTGAGTCACACGGACTGCTTAAATACCAAGCTCCCACTGAAACCATTCCTAGGCATGCACACAAGGGTTGCCACACCCACTAAGTCCTCTGGGTTAGGGTGAGCCGAAGCTACGCACTGTAGGATTCTGCGAAGAGGAGGTGAGTCACTAGGACTTAAATACCGTGCTCTTCCGGATCCAATCCTAGACATGCATGCATGGAGTTACCACACCTTAACTCGATTGACTTAGCCATAGGTTTGTTTAGTTAGGCATTTAAGTCTTATGTAGTAGTTGGGGTAGACTAGTCCTAGGGTTCAAGTACCTATCATTCTATTCTACGTTCCATTCCTTTTCTACCCTTCTATAAATCACATAATCACACAGATGGTTAGGGGTACTTACCTGGTGGACTGCGGGTCGGAGACTTAGGTGCCATGCCATCAAACCTACCTATTTTCAGAAATACTTCCATAAAACTCATTTGGGCTCGATTTGAAAATGTTTTGGGCCTTAGGCCATAGGCCGAGAGTTTAAAACTGGGCTCTAATACCAAACTGAAACACCCCACACCCGGCCTACGAGCCTGGACCGGATCTGGTATGTTCCTTGATGTAAACCGGTTCAAAATTCTTTTGAATACTTCAAAAATTGTGTGTTATGAAGATAGTTTGTTTGTGGGTTGGGCTCGAGTTGAAAACAAGTTTATTTTTATATTGAAACCCATTTAGTTCAGGTGATAAAATATTTAAGGTTTGTTTTAAATTAAATTGACTTAATATCTAAATATCATAAACTCGTAACATAGTAATTAAAACAATAATAAAATCATCACTATGGCCTTATTACATAAAACAAAACCCAAATAAAATTGAAGAGTACTTAAATAAAATAAAATGTCCAAATTAAATAAAACTTCAAGTGAGCATGGCCACCACAAGTTCTCGCCGTCCCATCCATCACCTGTTCATCACCAAACATGTTCCCACAGCAACGGGTGAGTCAATGACTCAATGTGTAACCAACACTAAAATTTAATAGATTGAGGCATACCATACATATCATGTTCACATAATAATAATGATGCAATCCAGAACCCAACCTAGATGCCATCCGCTACATATCCCCATACCAACCTGCACACCGTGGGGACTACTAAGTCAACCCTCCTTCCGCTACACTCCATCGAAGGCGATCATTGCGATGGCGTGCTCATCACCCATATAAAATTTGTGGCATAGCCACCAAATTAAATAATTGTGTCATGAGACACCACATTCAGATAATGTAACCGAAGTTACCACATTTAGATAATGTGACCGAAGTCACCACATTCAGATAGTGAGACTGAAGTCACCACATTCACTTCCCCTTTTTCATATAACCCGAATGCCCCATATTTTTCATATTATGCATATCATACTTAAGTTCATATTCATGTCACTTTTCACATGTTAAATATAACATATTTTGTAATCCTAGTAGGAGTAGGAAACGTACCTGAGTACTTTGAACCGTAACACGGTACCTTAGCCATATTCACATTCTTATAAACAAGCACATATCAAATATTGCCATAAAACATATTAAGAATTAGTGTGGAATGCACACCTGATTTGCTTAACGAATTCCTTGAAATCCCAAAAAAAAAAAATCGATCTATTGCTTTAGATTTTTAAGTCTCTACATTCGGCCAACATGGTAATATTTAGCAAAGGCCTATTCGGCCAAACTTAGTGTTTTCTTTTAAAGCCTAATCGGCTATAACTCAAATCCCGAAGGATTTATGTAGTCAACTTCTTACCTTTGGTGCCGATTTGATGACTATTCAAATCCCAAAATCACTACTATGTTTCTTCTTGTATTCGGCCAAGCATTGAATCACTTAAACAGATTAGTTTCGGCTTTTTAAACAATTATCAAATAGATCTAGGTATCAAATCAGGCCTTGGCCAAACATACTTATGTGCTTACCTTCCAAATCTAATATCCCGAATTGGATCCTTGCTTCCTTAATACTGTCAAAAACCCTTGAATGTTGAAATCCCGGAGAACTCCTCTTTCTCTAGTCGACACCACCTAAATCCCAAAATTCCCTTCCATAGTTTCGCCAAAATACAATATGAGGGATTAGTTCTTAAATTTTGATAGGCTTAAAAAGAAAAGAATGGAAACCGAGTCTAGATCTTACCCTTACTTGGAGAAATCGACAGCACTTTTACTAGAAGCCCCACCAAGATTCGGTTATTGATGGATTTGGAAAGATAAAAATCGGCTAATGGTGTATCTTGAATTTTCGACTTTGGCTAACAAAAGAAGAAGAACAAGGCTCTAGGAAATTCAGCAGAGACTTTTAAAAGAAAAGAAACAAATGGCCTTTAATCCTTTTGGCCAAAAATACTATAATTAGTTCCCCTATTCTACCAACTCTCACTTATTTTGATAAAGTTTATCTTTTATCACTTTAATTAATCTCACCACTTAAAATAATCTAATATTAAATCACCATTTATCTACTTATTTATCCGAAAATTTAAAGAGAATCAAACTCTTCTTTAAGAGCCTTAATGCCGTCAACACTGCTTTTGGAAGCAAAATAAAACTTCTTTATTTGCTTCCCAAATGACTCGATCCCTGGCCCAAGTACACAAGCTTGTGGCGTCACTTGCTGGGCTTTTAAGTGGTGCCTTCAAGCCACTTTGACAAGCCTGTTTGTGTGTCAAAATCCTCCTATTAATTTTCTTAAGGCCACCTTGCCTTAGTTTCCTCTTTTGAAACTTAACATTTCCATACATTACCAAGTTTCCACAATGTTCACTTTCCTCTTTTAACTTAAGTTTCCAAAATGTTCACTTTCCTCTTTTAACTTAAGTTTCCAAAATGTTCACTTTCCTCTTTTAACTTAACATTTCCAAGTTTCCAAAAATGTTCATAATACATTCATATCATATAAGACATGTCATTTTGTGCAATTAAATCGAAAATGCATAGGCCCTTTTCAGGATGTTACAAATCCCGAAGGTACTTGATGCTCGGCTTTCACATGTTGAAAGATCAAACACTTTGTAACAAACTCAGAGATGTCTCTTTTCATAGCTGGCCACCAATACAACTTCTTCAAATCATTGTATATTTTTTTGCTGCCCGGATGTACTAACAAGCAACCACTGTGCACTTCATGTAAAATTTTTCGGATTAACTCATCATCCTTTGGTACACATACTCTATCATAAAACATCAACCAATCATCTAAACCAACCTAAAAATCAGAGTCATCCCCGATTCTGAGCTCTCTTAACTTGCATCTCACTATCATCCTTTTGAGCTTCGTGTATCTGCTATAGAAATAATGGTCTAGCCCTCAACTCGGCCAATATAGAACCATCATCAGGCAATGCTAAGCTCATACTCATGTCTCTCAAAGCATACAGGGATTTCCTGCTCAAGGCATCCTCAACCACATTCACTTTCCCGTGATGGTAATCAATTACTAACTCATAATCCTTAAATAATTCGAGCCACCACCGTTGTCGCAAATTCAAATCCTTTTGGTCCATCAAGTACTTCAAACTCTTGTGACTGTTGAAGATTCGGCACTTTTCACCATACAAATAATTACACCAAATCTTCAAAACGAAAACGATCGCAGCCAACTCCAAATTGTGAGTCGGATAATTCTTCTCATGAGGTTTTAGCTGTCTCAAGGCATAAGCTACTTTTACCCTCTTGCATCAACACACAGCTAATACCACTTAATGACGCATCATTGTAGACCACAAACTCCTTTCCCAACTCAGGTTGTACCAACACCGGAGCTTCAGTCAACAAAGCTTTTAATTTCTCAAAACTCTATTGGCATTTCTCGGTCCATTCAAACTTAACATCTTTATGTAATAGTTTCATCATCGGGGTAGCAATCATGGAAAACCCTATAACGAACCGTCTATAGGAACCCACTAAACCCAAAAAGCTTCTAATCTTTAACACATTCCTCGGCGATTTCCACTCCACAATAGTCAAGATCTTACTTAGATCAACTCTAATTCCATCACCCGATACAATGTGTCCTAAGAATATGACTTCTCAGAGCCAAACTCACTCTTGCTAAATTTAGCATACAACTGCTTGTCTCTTAGAGTCTGCAACACAGTTCTCAGATGTTCTGTGTGTTCACTCTCATCCCGAGAATAAATTAGTACACCGTCAATAAAAATGACTATGAACTTATCCAAATATTGCCAGAAGAAATGATTCATTAAATCCATAAAGATTATAGGAGCATTCGTTAAGCCAAATGGTATGACAAGAAACTCATAATGGCCATACCTCGTCCGAAATGCAGTTTTCGGCACATCTTGCTCTTTAACCCTTAATTGGTAATAGCCAAGCCTTAAGTCTATCTTAGAAAACACCGTAGCTCCCTTCAATTGGTCGAACAAATCATCTATCCTTGGAAAAGGATACTTATTCTTCTCTGTTACCTTGTTGTGTTGTCTGTAATCTATACACAATCTCATTGAACTGTCTTTCTTCTTCACGAAAAGTACTGGAGCACCTCATGGTGAATAGCTCAGTCTTGCAAAACCCTTGTCCGTTAACTCTTGCAACTGAACTTTTAACTCTTTCAACTCTTTCAGTGCCATCCTATACGGGGCAACCAAAATAGGTGCTATACCCGGAACTAACTCAATACCAAACTTGACTTCTCTAACTGGAGGTAATCCAGGTAATTCTTCCGAAACACATCCGGATACTCGTACACCACAGGCACTGATTCAATCTTTACCTCTGATTCTTGAGTATTCAACACGAAGGTAAGATAGGACTCTTACCCATTTTTCAAGTATATCTCAGCTATCATAGACGAAACCACTACAGGCATATTATTTGATTTACCTGATTCAACCCAAATTATATCTCTATTTACACATCTCCATTCAATAACTTACTACCATAGTTTATTAAAACATTATGTGTAGTCAACCAATCTATACCAAGAATGTAACAGTCAGGTTTAGACCCTAGTCGGAACAGTGGTTTCGAGACCACAAATTCGAGTCTGAAAAATATTTTAATATTATTTTCTATGCCATTGATATGTGATTAATCATGTTTTAAATTTTCATAAGTTAATTCGTCTATTTGTGTGTTTAATTTGAGCGAAGGATTAAATTGCATAATTAGTAAAAATGGTAGTTTATTTGATTATTGGCCAAATTGATGTGGCTTTTGATTGTAAGGGCCTTATGAGGCAATTAGCCAATAATAAAGGTAGTGGACGGTGGATGGACAAATATGTCCATAGTTTGAATGTTAAATTATTAATGATTCATAAAGGATAAAAAGGGAATTTGATAATTATGTTTAAAATGTTAAAACAAAAGCATGAAATGGTCATTGTTATCATCTTGTATCCACTAAATTTTTGTAAGAAAAGAATAAGGGTTTAGCTTTGTTATATTTGACCATTTCAAGCCTTGATTCAAGGTATGTTTTTAATCAGTTTTCGATAATTTCTACGTTTTTGTAATCGTTGCTTGAATTCTATAAAACTCGTGTCTTAATTTTTAGATTTGATGATGTTTTTGAGATGAGACTTTGATGAACACATGAGTTTTATGAGGTATGATGGTGGATTATGAAAGCTATATGTTTGATTAATATAGTTTGTTCTTGAATTTTTGATGAATTTAGCTAATTAGGGCTAAATTATAAAAATAGAAATTTGAGGGACTAAATTATGAATTTGATGAAATGTTTGGACTTGTATGAGGTACATGAGCATTCGGCTAAGCATGAGTATATGGCGATTTTGTATAATTGATGTTTTGAGAGAAATGGACTAAATTGATCAAATGTGCAAATGTGAGGGCTAAATTACAAATTGCCCTAAATGTGTGTTCATGGATTGAATTGAATGAATTAGTGAAAAAGTGGATTACATTTGAATATGTATAGATTAAGAGCTGAAGAAAACGGACTTAGATCGCGAGAAAACGAAAGTAGTCGAATAACCAAGTCCAAAAGAATATCCGAATTCGAGGTAAGTCTATATACAAATAAACATATTTGTATTCAATTATATATTCATATGAGATTACATTTTGAGGAATGTGCATGAAATGATGAAAATATGGATTTTGAGAAAGTATCTAGAAATAGTTAATATCTGAGAAGTCTCGTATGGACCTAGGAATAGATAGGATTAACTATGTCATGACATAGGTGTATGTTATGTAATATCATGTAAGAACACGTCTGGGACATTGGCATTGATATGAAATTTACATGAAATACCATGTCTGGAACATTGGCATCGTATTTGATTCGTGTAAGACCCTATCTGGGACAGTGGCATCGATATCTGATTACATGTAAGGCCATGCCTGGGACGTTGGCATTGTACGACTATTCTGAGCACTCTAAATATCCTATTAGATTTTGAAAGGTTCAACGGGAATATCTAAGATACGAACAATTATGTGATCTATATATTCGTTTCAGGTACGTTTGACATGTACACTAAGTGTGTATGAAAGTTAAGTATCTATGAACTTACTATGATGAATATGTGAAATGAAATGGTGAAATGATATGTGAAGATATGTTTGAATAAGTCATGTGAATATGTGATATTTGAGTTGATAAATGTGGTATGATATGGCTAAGCATATGAGCCAAAGAACTATAAGTACCACTGTATAATTTAGCTATATGCATTGTATGTTAAGTTTATTTGTATTGGCTTACTAAGCTTTCGAAAGCTTACTCTGTGTGTGTTTGCTCTATTTTATAGATCGTCAAAGCTACTAAAAGCTCAGGACCATCGAGGATCGTCATCACACTACCTAAGCTCATTTTGGTACTTTGAAAATGTGTATATAGTTAAATATGGCATGTATAGGTTAGATATTTTGGTATATGTTTTGAAGTGTAAATAGCCATATGATGTGGCTAAGTAAATGTTGATAATGTGCATGAATAAATATGGCATACGATGCAAGTTTGGTATGGTTTGATAGTAAATGAAATGGTCAAACTATGGTAAGTATATTAATACACTATGAGTATGTATGTTTGATCAAAAGAATGTTCTATGAGGGGTAAATGTGGTTAAACCATGCTTATAGATATATGTGATTTAGTTGTGCAAGTTGACATGATTAGAAATGAGATTGAATGTAGAGAATTGTTGATCATTTGATATGTTTTTGGTTGATATTTGTACATGAAATGGATTGGTACATTGCTTGTAGGTATGACCCAAGTAAGGGTGGCACTTTGGCCTTGCAAATGGTCTGTTTTGCCTACACGGTCATGGAACATAGGCGTGCCTAGTGATCATGGGATTAATTCAGTAGATAACCTAAGTGTGCATGGCCTTGGCACACGGACGTACCTGGTAGCTATGTGATTTAGTCAGTATATAGCTTATGAGCACACGGCCATGGTGCACAGGCATGTCTAGTGGCCGTGTGGGTTAGTCAGTATACTTGCTCTGATTTGGCACGGTCGGGACACATAGTTGTGTCTAGTAGTCATGGGAGGCACACGGCCTGCCCACATGGGCGTGTGACCTCTGCAATATAGAAAAGTTTTAAATTTTTGAGAACTTCCAAATGTTTTCAGTTTAGTCCCGACCCTATTTTAAAGCATGATTAAGGTCTCGTTGACCTATAAAAAGGGAGACTTGGTTGTGAATGATGATTTGTCTTATTAAAATGTATGTAAAAGTTTCTGATCTATCCGATAATGCCTTTATCCATATTCCGATGATGGATGCAGGTTAGGGGTGGTACAAAGAATCAGATCAAATTCATCAAACGACAACAACATGAGGTTTGCTAGAAAAGAATGACCTCTAATTGTCAAAGGACAATTTCTACACACCTTGTCAACTAGCACATGTTTGCCTAACGGGTTTGACACTTTTACTACAAATTTCGTAGACTCAACAATCATACTCATACTAGATGACAATTTCATGCAAATATAAGAATGGGTAGACCCTAGATCAATCAAAGCAACAACAAAAATATTGTGAAGAGAAAAAGTACCCGTTATCACATCTGGAGATTATGCCTCTTCGCAAGCGCGAATGGCATAAGTCCTTGTAGGTGCTCGACCCTTTAATCTCATAGTAGAGTCTCTAGGCGCACCTATACTACTAGTCCCACCTCCCAGATTCTTTTGTGGTCGCGTGAACCAAACTTGTAGCAATTACGGTTGTTTCCCCAACACTCCTCAGTGTGTTGCCTACCATAATTTGTACACTCCGATTTGTTTGACTTTGTATTACCCACGCTTTCCATCGAAGTGCCTTGAGCTCTCGAGCTGAATATGCATTATCTCAATCTCGATGTGAATACCTAACTAAAGCAGTCGTTCGAGGGTTCGTCTCTTTAGATCTTTTTGATTGAATTTGAAGCAATTTACTCACTGGCCTCTTCCTCGCATCTCGGGCCTCAATCATGGTTTTTCTCTTTTCTTTATTCAACTCCTCAGCCTTACAAGCTCTATCGACCAACACCACGAATTCTTTCAATTCTAAGATCCCAACTAGCAATCCGATATCCTCATTCAGCCCATCTTCGAACCTCTTGCACAAAATAGCCTCCATAGACAAACACTCTTGCCCATACTTGCTAAGCCTAACAAACTCACATTCATACTCTACCACAATCATCTTGCCTTGCTTCAATTCAAGGAACTCCTTTCGCTTTTGGTCAACAAATCGTTGACTTATGTACTTCTTTCGAAACTCTTCTAGAAAGAAGTCCCATGTTACTCACTCCCTTGGTACTACGGATGTCAGTGTTTTCCACAAACGATATGCCGAGTCCCTCAGTAATGACGCGACAAATTTTAAACTCTCCTTAGACGTGTAAGAGAGTACATCAAATACCCGCATTGAGTTCTTAATCCAGATGTCTGCCCTCTTGGGGTCATGATCTATGTTGGCTCTTGTAACACCCCAAACCACGCCTAAAAGTTAGGCCCGAATCTGGCGTGTCACATTGAGGTGTTTTTTTTCAAAAATTGCATTTTCATTGAAAACCCCTCTTGATATTTAAAAACTAAGGTCCCAGTTTGCAATTGTTATTATTAATCAAAATTTATTAAGAAGTCATTACCTTCAAAACCTTGTTCGTTGCAGAAGCTTAATTTAAAACAACTGACTTATAAAATGTGACATTTACAACTTGGTTGCGAAAACATAGTGTTTTGAAAATAGATATTGTCTTGGAAAAACCACGACTCAATGTTGAGTAGATTTAAAACATAATAAACTAAAAATCCCAAACTAAATCAGAATTTAAGAGAGGCCTTATTACAACCCAATAAAAATAGTTTAATAAAGTAAAGTAGAATACTAAAATCCAAAACTGCTCGTAGTGTGGCGACCTCTGAGTCCTCCAATATGTTGAACTGCCTACTGAGGGTTACTTGGAAAAATTAAAAAAGAGGGGGTGAGTTTGTGAAAACTCAGTGTGTACAACCCTCATCAGTAAAAACATGCATCACAACAATTCGGGCCGACGCCCATTACAATAACGGTGGCAATTGGACCTTAGCCTTAAATAGCCTCGGATGGGCCTTAACCCATATCATATGTCACATATCATAAATATCTGGGCCTGAGCCCATCTCAATATTAAAATCCATAAATGCAATGCATTAATGCCCATACCAACCCTGCTCTCTGTCTCCTGTCCAATCGTGTACTCCTGTGGGGATTTAATTGACCCACCCATCCGTACACTCCTTGTAACATCCTAAATGTGGGCCTGTGCATTTATATGTTGGTTTAATATGATAATTCAAGAATTTAAGGCTCGAGCTGAGGCCTTGATTAAATATTTGGATTAGGGTTTAAATAAATGTTCTGTGTAATTTAAGTGATATTTTGAGTTTTAAAAATTTGGGCTAAGTGGCAGATAAATAGTGTTATTTTATAATTTAAGTTAGGTAGCAAGTTGGGCTTGTGGCCCAACTTTTGGAGGAGTTTGGGCTTTGTGTGGCCGATTGGGCCTCAAGATTTGTGGGTTAAAATTCGGCATAGAAGAGAAAGGGGTGGACGGCACATGTGCTATAATATAGGGGATTTAATTCTTTTATTTTTATTGATTATTAAATGATGATAATAGGAAGGGAGGAGTCGGTTTGAAGGAAGTCTCTTCTAAAGGCAAGATAAGAATTGGGTTATCAAGCAAGATAAAAGCTATCAGGAGGGAGAGAGTTGGCTGAAACTTCAACACTGTGTGTGTGCCAAAATTTAATAGCCTGAGTGTCCAACTTTCTTTCATTTTTTTCTCTTTTCCCTCTGCCTTTCTCATTTTTTTTATCTCTGGCCGAAATTTCTTTTCTTTCCTCTTCTCATATTTTTCTCTCTTTTAGCCAAAATTCCCTAGCCTTATTTCCCTCTTCATTATATTTTCAAAAGCTGAATTCTCCCTGTGCATATCCTTTTCTTCCATAGCCGAACCATCAGGTGAGATCTTGTTTTTTCCAAAGGTGCACCATAGCTGAATACTCCTCTTTAATCTGGTAAGTTTTGGGATTTTGCTTCTTTGCGATTTCTTCATTCTCTTTTATCAAGTTTCTAATCCGAATCAATTTTCTAAGGCCCTATCGATTTCACTCTTTGTACCTAGAAGCCAAATCTGTTTCGTTAAAACCTCCTGTGTCGATTTGTGAAAAGCCGAAGGTAGGTGATCAATGGTAGGTTTGGCCGAATGGCCACTTTCTTGTTCTTTTGTCTTTGGCCGAATGTCATAAGGTGTTAGATGGGTTGTGACCATCAATTTGGTTAACTATTTTTGGTGATGGCCGAATGTAGGAAGAGAGGTGACGTGTTCTCAAGGACATTCGAGATTCGATTAACTAGGTAAGAGATCGTTTTAAGTGTTATAGTTGTTTAAGTAATTAGATCTTATCGTTTAAATGGTTTAGTGATTAAGGGATTATGATGGACTCGAATAACAGTCAGGCAGAAAAGGTTGGATCTGTAAACCAACACCTAAATACAAGAAGCGATCTATTTCGATAGTACGAGATTGGCCATTGGGGTGTGGGCCGACATCGAAGTCAGATCGTGGGCCGATAGTGGTAGTCTCGAGTGGTAGTAGCGTAGACATAGCGAAAGCATTAGTACAAGAATTAGGTGTGTAATACTTCCTCACCATCTAGATTTGATTATTAAATATATGCTCATAAGTTTTATATGTTATGATAAATGCTGAAATCTCGGTTTAATGATGGAAACCCAAAGAGGGTAAAAGCGTACCACCAGGTTAGTGAATAATCTGATTAAATGTTATAAGTAAAATTTCTTGTATGTGATTGCATGGGTTGGGTTGATGAAAGGAGGAAGTTATACATTATATGTGTAGCGGTTTATACCGTGATCTGTTGTAGCAGCTAATGCCGTGATCTGTTATAAGGCCTTCGGCCATAATATGTTGATGAGCAGCATGACTGCCATCTTGGCGTGTAGCGGTGTGGGTTGATTGTAGAAATCCCCAATGGTGTGAACGGCTGGTACGGGGGAGTGTAGCAAATGGAAACCGAGGAAAATGGGTTGGGCTTTGCATATTATTTGTTATCTATGCAAATGAAATTATTATTATTATGTTTTATGGGTTAAGGCCCAAATTTAGTGGTGCATGAGGGTTGCACACTAAGTCTCGCGACTCAACCAATTAAATTAACATTTAGGTGACACTTAGTGTATCGGATCGAGCTGGAGAGGAGCACAAGGTGGCCATGCAAAAGAATATGTGGATCCGGCATAAAGACTCAACTTAATAGTTTATAAGATATTTTGTTTTTATGGATTTTAAACCCCATTGTAATAAGGCCAAGGGCCACCAGTTTATTTATTTTTCTTTATTTATTTACTTTAATTAAACTAGGGCCTGTAATTAAGTTTTGAGCTTTTAATTATAAAGGTATATTTTATAAATTACATATGGGCTTTCTGGTAACCTGAATTGTTTTATTAAAATTTTTCTTAGTGACATACCAAATCCGATTGTAGTATTTGGGCCGAGTTTGGGGTGTTACAAATTGGTATCAGAGCCCAGTTTAAAACTCAACTCTGGGGGTTTTTGGGCTCAAAATGTTTTCTAAAAATGGGCATTTGAAATGTGGATTTTTTAAGTAAAGGTTTGTTAGCTTAGTGTGGCACATGCGTCTCCGCCCAAGTTTGCAAGATAAGTATTCTGAACTCCTGATTGTGATATAAATATGGGCTTAATGGGTTTTATGGGATGTAGATTATCTAGGTTAGAACTTGATGGACTCGAGGCTTAAACAAACAACTCTTAAAATCCATAAGGCTTAACTTCATTAAACAAAACCTGTAAACAAGTCACAAGACTAAAGTGTGGTAACAAGCATATGCATGTCTAGGAGTAGATCCGGAAGAGCTTGGTATTTAAGCAGTCCGAGTGACTCACCTCCTCTTCACTGGAATCTTACCTGGTGCATAGTGATTGTTCACTTTAGCCATGACAGGGTGTGGCAATAGGCATATGCATGTCTAGGATGGATTCAGGGAAAGCCTCGTACTTAAGCAGTCCTAATGACTCCCCTCATTTTCACTAAAATCCTACCTGGTGCATAGTGACTATTCACCCTAGTTACGAGGACGTGTTGACAGGCCAAAACTTACAATTAAAACCTGAAAGGGACCAACCATCCTGTTTTGTAAAATCCTAAAGTAAACCTTAGTTCTAAAATCACCAAATTACCCTTGATTCATAAAAATTACACTGGTTTTGGAAAATGACAAAAGTACCTCTTGTCTGAAAATTGACCGAAATACCCTCAGATTTGCAAAATTACCGAAATGCCCCCAAGTTGAAAAAAATTATCGAAATACCCTTATTCTACAAAATCACCCGAAACCATATTTTGAAAAAAATTACGAAAATACCCCTATAGGTTAAAATTATGAAAATACCCCTGGGTAGCGAAATGACAAAAATACCCTTAGGTGATGGATGTTACTTGTATGAATGTGGTGTGTGCATAATTCCTAGAATTAGGAAAACTAAAAACTGTAGATGGGTTCGAATTCGAAAGAATCACTTTTAAAAACTATGTTTCATAATATTGTTCGGGGATAATTAGTGGAAACAACTAATGACTCATAAAACTTTTAAATCAGATAAACGCGAACTAGAAGAATGAGTACAAGAGGTCAAGGACATCCGCCACGTAGTCACGGTAGAGGTAGGATGACTATGTCAGAACCCGTAGGATCGGGTCATGGGTCCGAAAGTGAGATCTGGGTTCCACCAATTCTTGAGGTGGAATTTCGAGGACAGAACAGTGGAGAGGACGTGGTGTCTCGAGTGTACTAAGGGTTTTTGAAAGAGTGGTGAAATTTGGTATGGGCGTAGAGCAAAAATCATGCCTGAGAGGCTTAGGAACAACAGGCGAAGTATTTAGAGGAGTCTCGGCATAT
The DNA here is from genome assembly GCA_025506655.1 of Gossypium rotundifolium. Classification (NCBI taxonomy): domain Eukaryota; kingdom Viridiplantae; phylum Streptophyta; class Magnoliopsida; order Malvales; family Malvaceae; genus Gossypium; species Gossypium rotundifolium. Next base: position 66,351,183 of record CP106731.1, on the reverse strand, counting down.
CCCAAGTTCATTGAATATTAGTTAGAGCGATGGAGCGTATAATGGATGACTTAGACTTCACGGTGGATGAGAAGCTGAAGGGGTCGTGTCTCTTCTTGAGACGAGGCCTACCAATGGTGGCTCACGGTGAAAGAGGGTACGGTCGTGGACCTGATTGGTGGGATTTCTTTAAGGAGTCATTCCAAGGAAAGTATGTTGGGGCTAGTTATATGGATGCTCAAAGGAAAGCATTCCTGAACTTGGTGCAGGGGAGTAAGTTGGTGGCTGAGTATGAGGCTAAATTTCTGCGCTTGAGTCGTTACGAGGGAATGGTAGCAACGGTGTATGAACGATGCGTTCGATTCGAGGATGGGATACGAAATGAGCTAAGGATTCTGATTGCACCGCAGCAAGAGAGAACTTTTACGGTTTTAGTGGATAAGGTTAAAATAGCTGAGGAAGTAAAACGGGTGGAGAGACAAGAGAAGGATAAGGATCGGGGTAGGAGTAAAAGAAGTTTTGGACCATCTAGAGCAACTAAAAATTTTCAGAAGAGGCCTAGGGTGATGGGCGGCTCGTGCTCAAAGAAAGCCGTAATCAAGCATGTTCTACATGTGGGAGAACCCATTATGGGAAGTGCGAGAATGGCGGTGGATGCTTTAGATGTGGATCCACGAAACATTTGATGAGGAAGCGTCCTCGGATGGATCGAGGGGCGATAGCGGGCCAAGGTTACGACCACCAAGGAGAGGTGATCAGCCTGGACCAAGGGGTAGAGGTGCAGCTAGAGGAAGAAATGGATCTGGTCGGGGTTGTGGAGCATCTGGTAGAGGTGCAGGTAATGTAGATGCAAGGCGGTAGGGTCTAGTTTATCTGACTTGTCGATGGGAGGGACGATGGCCTTGCCGGATGTTATAACAGATGCGTTTCTTATTCTTGATAATCCTTTACTTGCCTTGATTGATATTGGGTCAACCCACTCCTATGTTGCATGTTCGATGTCTCGAGACTCTAAGTATAGACTCAAGCATCCACTAGGAAGATGGTATGGTTAGTCCTTTAGGACAATCTAAGGTAGTGGACAAACTATTTAGGGATGTACCTTTAGAGACTCAAGGGTAGTATTCCTGATTTAATGGAATTACCGTTTGGAGAGTTTGACCTTATTTTAGGAATGGATTGGTTGACTAAGCATCGTGCCAAGTTGGACTGTGCGAATAAGCTATGGTGTTGAGTACCCCGGAAGGCGGGAGGTGGTTGTGTTAGGTGAAAGAAGGAATTACTTGTCCAGCGTGGTATCATCTTTAAAAGTTATTAAGATGATTCGAAGGGATGTAGTGCATTTCTAGCTTTTATTAGTCGTTGGATGCTAAGGAGTGGTTGTTGATGAGGTTCGAACAATCAAGGATTTTATGATGTCTTTACGGAGGAATTCGAGATTACCCCGGATCGCGAGGTGGAATTTGGAATAGACCTACTTTAGATGCGACTCCGGTATCCATTGTTCCTTATAGAATGGCGCCGAAGGAGTTGGTGGAGCTCAAGGATCAGATTCAAGAATTATTGGATCGATGGTTCATTCGACCGAGTGTGTCTCCATGGGGAGCGCTGGTCCTATTCGTGAAGAAAAAGGACAAATCCATGCGTATGTGCGTGGATTATCGTCAACTGAATAAGTTGACGATTAAAAACAAGTATCCATTACCAAGAATCGACGATCTATTCGATCAGCTCAAAGGAGCTTTGGTCTTTTCTAAGATTGACTTAAGGTTTGGATATCATCAATTAAGGGTTAAAAAAGAAGACATTCATAAGACAGCGTTTTGGACTCGATACGGGCATTATGAGTTCTTGGTAATGCCATTCGGGTTGACGAATGCACCAGTGGCCTTTATGGATATGATGAACCGGATGTTTCAGCCATATCTTGATCGGTTCATCGTGATGTTCATCGATGATATCCTGGTTTACTCTAAGTCAGAGGAAGAGCATGATAAACATCTTCGCATGGTGTTGCAAACTCTAAGGGAGAAGTAGTTGTTTGCAAAGTTCAGTACATGTGAGTTTTGGCTGAAGGAAGTGACTTTTTTAGGACATGTGGTTTCAGCTGAGGGAATCTAGGTGGACCCTCGAAAGATAGAGGCTGTATTGGATTGGAAACCACCGAAGTCTATGGCGGAGGTTCAGAGTTTCTTAGGTTTGGCAGGGTATTACTGAAGGTTCATTGAAGGGTTTTCTCTAATAGTGGCACCTCTAACTAAGTTGTTGAGGAAGGGAGTATCGTTTGTATGGACCGACAAACAGCAAGAGAGCTTGGAGAAGTTGAAGAGAATCCTAACGGAAGTGCCAGTGTTAATTCAGCTGGAGGCAGAAAAAGAATTTACCGTCTACTGTGATACGTCACACATAGGTTTAAGGTGTGTATTGATGCAAGAAGGAAAGGTGGTGGCGTATGCGTCTCGACAGTTGAGACCGCATGAGTTGAACTACCCTACGCATGACTTGGAGTAGGCGGCGGTAGTATTTCCCTTGAAGATTTGGAGGCACTACTTGTTTGAGGAGAAGTCGGTAATTTATACTGACCATAAAAGTCTGAAGTACCTCCTTACCTAGAAAGAGCTAAATTTAAGACAACGTAGGTGGATCGAGCTCTTGAAGGATTATGATTGTTCGATCGAATACCACCTTGGTAAGGTGAATGTGATGGCAGATGCGTTAAGCCGTAAGGTAGTATCGGAACTAAGAGCCATGTTCGCTAATCTGAGTTTATTCGACGATGGAAGTTTGCTGGCTGAGTTGCAAGTAAACCAACATTGGTAAGTCAGGTTAAGGACAAACAGTTAGTGGATGATGTTCTGAGTGCTCGACTTTTACAAGTGAGGGACGGTGGAATGGAGGACTATAGTTTGAACAATGATGGAGTTTTTGTGTTATCATGGGAAGATTTGCATGCCTAAAAATAAGGAGTTACGGTAAATGATTCTTCGGGAATCGCATAGTAGCCCTTATGCTATGCATCTGGAGGAGTTAAGATGTACTGTGATTTGCGAGAGTAATTTTGGTGGCAGTGCGAAGAAAGAGGTAACAAAATCGTAGGAAAATGTTTGATGTGTTAGCGTCAAAGTTTGAACACCAAGTGCCTTGGGATTATTGCGATCGGTGAAGATTCCCCAATGGAAATGGGAGAGAATCACGATGGATTTTGTTAGTGGGTTACCCCTTACACCCACTAAGAAGGATTCAATTTGGGTGATTGTAGATCGGCTGACGAAGTCTGCTCACTTCATACCGGTTCGAGTGGACTTTTCTCTACAAAAGTTGGCTAAATTGTATGTGGCTGAGGTTGTAAGATTGCATGGTGTGCCAGTATCGATTTTATTAGATAGGGACCCTAGGTTCACGTCACGATTTTGGAAGGCTTTTCATCAAGCAATAGGTTAGACTTTAGTACTGCTTTTCACCCATAGACTGATGGTCAGTCTTAGAGGGTAATTCAAATCTTGGAGGATATGTTAAGGGGTTGCATCATTGATTTTAGGGGCAGTTGGGAAGAGTACTTGCCTTTGGCAGAATTCACATATAATAATAGTTATCAAGCTAGCATTCAGATGGCGCCTTATGAAGCGTTATATGGAAGGAGATGTCATACTCCAACTTGTTGGACGGAGTTGGGTGAACATAAGGTGTTGGGTCTAGAATTAGTTTCGGAAACGGAGGAGAAAGTTAAGTTAATACGGGCTAGGCTAAAGGAAGCGTCTGATCGACAGAAGTCTTACGGGGATCTAAAGTGAAAAGAGGTGGAATTTGCGGTAGGTGATCAAGTCTTCTTGAAGGTATCCCCGTGGAAGAAGGTAATGAGGTTTGGACGAAAGGGTAAGTTAAGTCCACAATTTATTGGGCCTTATCGGGTACTAGAACGTGTGGGCCCAGTGGCTTATCATTTGGAGTTGCCTTCGGAGTTGGAGCAGATACATGACGTGTTCCATGTCTCGATACTGAGACATTATCGATCTGATCCATCGCACATAGTGCTAGTAGAAGAGATAGAAGTAAGGCCGGATTTGTCTTTTGAAGAGGAACCGGTGGAAATTCAAGATCAAGATGTAAAAGTATTAAGAAGGAAGTCTGTTCCTTTGGTCAAAGTCTTCTGGCGAAATCACGGCGCAGGAGAAGCGACGTGGGAGCCAGAGGATGTTATACGCCAGCAATTCCCCCATCTTTTTGATCAGGTAAATTTCGGGGCCGAAATTTATTTTAATGGGGTAGAACTGTAACATCCTAAATGTGGGCCTGTGCATTTATATGTTGGTTTAATATGTTAATTCAAGAATTTAAGGCTCGGGCTGAGGCCTTGATTAAATATTTGGATTAGGGTTTAAATTAATGTTCTGTGTAATTTAAGTGTTATTTTGGGTTTTAAAAATTTGGGCTAAGTGGCAGATAAATAATGTTAGTTTATAATTTAAGTTAGGTAGCAAGCTGGGCTTGTGGCCCAACTTTTGGAGGAGTTTGGGCCTTGTGTGGCCGATTGGGCCTCAAGTTAAAATTCGGCATAGGAGAGAAAGGGGTGGAAGGCACATGTGTTATAATATAGGGGATTTAATTCTTTTATTTTTATTGATAATTAAATGATGATAATAGGAAGGGAGGAGTTGGTTTGAAGGAAGTCTCTTCTAAAGGCAAGATAAGAATTGGGTTATCATGCAAGATAAGAGCTATCAGGAGGCGGAGAGTTGGCTGAAACTCCAACATTGTGTGTGTGCCGAAATTTAATAGCCCGAGTGTCCAGCTTTCTTTCATTTTTTCTTTTCCCTCTGCCTTTCTCATTTTTTTTCTCTCTGGCCGAAATTTCTTTTCTTTCCTCTTCTCATATTTTTCTCTCTTCTAGCCGAAATTCCTTAGCCTTATTTCCTTCTTCATTATATTTTCAAAAGCTAAATTCTCCCTGTGCATATCCTTTTCTTCCATAGCCGAACCATCAGGTGAGATCTTGTTTTTCCCGAAGGTGCACCATAGCTGAATACTCCTCTTTAATCTGGTAAGTTTCGGGATTTTGCTTCTTTGTGATTTCTTCATTCTATTTTATCAAGTTTCTAATCCGAATCAATTTTCTAAGTCCCTGTCGATTTCACTCTCTGTACCTAGAAGTCGAATCTGTTTCATTAAAACCTCCTGTGCCAATTTGTGAAAAGCCAAGGTAGGTGGTCAATGTTAGGTTCGGTCGAATGGCCACTTTCTTGTTCTTTTGTCTTTGGCCGAATGTCATAAGGTGTTAGATGGGTTGCGATCATTGGTTTGGTTAACTATTTTTGGTGATGGCCGAATGTAGGAAGGGAGGTGACGTGTTCTCAAGGACATTTGTGATTCGATTAACTAGGTAAGAGTTCATTTTAAGTGTTATAGTTGTTTAAGTAATTAGATCTCATCATTTAAATGCTTTAGTGATTAAGGGATTATGATGGACTCGAATAACAATCAGGCAGAAAAGGTTGGATCTGTAAAACCAACACCTAAATACAAGAAACGATCTATTTCAGTAGTGCGAGATTGGCCATCGGGGTGTGGGGTGACATCGAAGTCAGATCGTGGGCCGATAGTGGTAGTCTCGAGTGATAGTAGCGTAGACATAGCAAAAGCGTTAGTACGAGAATCAGGTCTGTAATACTTCCTCACCATCTAGATCTGATTATTAAATATATGCTCATAAGTATTATATGTTATGATAAATGCCGAAATCTCGATTTAATGATGGAAACCCAAAGAGGGTAAAAGCGTACCACCAGGTTAGTGAATAATCTGATTAAATGTTAAGTAAAGTTTCTTGTATGTGATTGCATGGGTTGGGTTGCTGAAAAGAGGAAGTTATACGTTATATGTGTAGCGGTTTATACCGTGATCTATTGTAGTGGCTAATGCCGTGATCTGTTATAAAGGCTTCGGCCATAATATGTTGATGAGCAGCATGACTACCATCTTGGCGTGTAGTGGTGTGGGTTGATTGTAGAAATCCCCAATGGTATGAACGGCTGGTACGGGGGCGTGTAGCAGATGGAAACCGAGGAAAATGGGTTGGGCTTTGCATATTATTTGTTATCTATGCAAATGAAATTATTATTATTATGTTTTATGGGTTAAGGCCCAAATCTAGTGGTGCATGAGGGTTGCACACTGAGTCTCGCGACTCAACCAATTAAATTAACATTTCAGGTGACACTCAGTGTATCGGATCGGGCTGGAGAGGAGCGCAAGGTGGCCATGCAAAAGAATATGTGGATTTGGCATAAAGACTCAACTTAATAGTTTATAAGATATTTTGTTTTTATGGATTTTAAACCCCGTTGTAATAAGGCCAAGGCCACCAGTTTATTTATTTTTCTTTATTTATTTACTTCAATTAAACTAGGACCTGTAATTAAGTTTTAGGCTTTTAATTATAAAGGCATATTTTATAAATTACATATGGGCTTTCTGGTAACCTGAATTGTTTTATTAAAATTTTTCTTAGTGACATACCAGATCCAGTTGTAGTATTTAGGCCGGGTTTGGGTGTTACACTCCTTTTGTAGCACCAGTTGCGGCACTAACTAATCGATGCAGCATGGCTGCTCGGTCTAAAAAGCCTTTAGTGGATCCATAGTCGTCAAGCGACCATGTGATCCTATTAGCACTTCCTCCATATTAATAATCCAAAAACTCTAAAATGCTTCTGCGCTAGAGGTCCAATAGGCCCTCAAATTTATGGTGTTACAAATCTACCCCTTAAAGAAATTTCGTCCTCGAAATTTCCAACTAACGGAACCTAGCACACCCTAACCTAGCACACTACACTCTCACTGCACACTCTGATCCTAATTGCAACCTAAGTAAATAGCACATTACAGATAAAGTATGTACCAGTATCTACCTAAAGTATAACAGTTTAAAACAGATAGAAGAACTTGGTCCTACGATGGAGACTCAGTGTGCCACACAAAAATCCTCTAAAACCACTTTAAAATCATTTGTAAACATATTTAAAATAGAAACTAAAGCCCATTTCACAGCTCAAGTTTTGCAATCGGGCTCGATACCATAAAATGTAACACCCCAAACCTAGCCTAGAAGTTAGGCCCGAATCTGGTGTGTCACATTGAGGTGTTTTTTTCAAAAATCACATTTTCATTGAAACCCCTCTTGATATTTAAAAACTAAAGTCCCAGTTTGCGATTGTTATTATTAATCGACATTTATTAAGAAGTCATTACCTTCAAAACCTTGTTCGTTACGGAAACTTAATTTAAAACAACTGACTTATAAAACGTGATATTTACAACTTGGTTCCGAAAACGTAGTGTTTTGAAAATAAATATTGTTTTGGAAAAACCGCGATTCAATATTGAACAGATTTAAAACATAATAAACAAAATATCCCAAACTAACCAGAATTTAAGAGAGGCCTTATTACAACCCAATAAAAATAGTTTAATAAAGTAAAGTAGAATACTAAAATCCAAAACTGTTTGTAGTGTGGCGACCTCTGAGTCCTCCAATACGTCGAACCGCCTACTGAGGGTTACCTGGAAAAATGAAAAAGAAAGGGTGAGCTTGTGAAAACTCAGTGTGTACAACCCTCATCAGTAAAAACATGTATCACAATAATCCAGGCCGACGCCCATTACAATAACGGTGGCAATTGGGCCTTAGCCTAAAATAGCCTCGGTTGGACCTTAACCCATATCATATGTCACAATCATAAATATTTGGGCCTAAGCGTATCTCAATATTAAAATCCATATATGCAATGGATTAATGCCCATACAAACCCTGCACTCCACCTCATATCCAACCGTGCACTCTAGTGGGGATTTAATCGACCCACCCATCCGTACACTCCTTTTGTTGCACTGGTTACGGCACTAACTTATCGGTGTAGCATGGCTACTCGGTGGCTAAAAAGCCTTCGGTGGATCCACAGTCATCAAGCGACCATGCAATCTTATTAGCACTTCCTCCATATTAATAATCCCAAAAATTTTAAAATGCTTCTGTGCTCGGGGCCCAATAGGCCCAATGGGCCCAATCCTACTAGGCCCAAATTTAGGGTGTTATATCTCTAAATTCCTCGGCTCCTTGTTTTCGAATCTTATCGACTGGGGGTTTAGTTACTCTTACCAAGTCTATACCTTGAGGAGCCACAGGAACTGGTTGAGGTATAGGTGGGGGTAGAGGTGGTTGAGCATTAGGGTTCGCTCATACAAACTCAGTGTACCAATTACCCATCATGTGGAGAAAGGCTTCCCGAGCCTCTTCTCCTTGACCCAAAGTCTCGGGTCTACTTTCTATAGGTGTGGTCTCTTGCGCGGGAGCCGGTGCATTACTAGATGTGTCCTCAGTAGCAGCTCGGTCGGGATCCATTTACTATACGAAACACAGTTTAATATTATCAAAAGCCACTACACTATCATTATATTTTTTAGGCATGTATAGCTAGACTCTTACACATGCTACGGTAGTCCGAGAACCGACAAAACCATAGCTCCGATACCACTAAATGTAACACCCCTTACCCATATTCAACACCGGAATAAGGTACGAGGCATTACTAAGCTTACACGCAATCAATCATACAATTTAGAAACTTGACCTTTCTTTCCCAATTTAAAAGTCTTACTAACACCTCCTAAACAAGCCTACGAGGCTTAACTCACGGTCTAGGAATGGTTTGAGATCAAATTGAGCTCTTTTGAAGCTCTCTAGAAGACCCTAGAAAATTTTATCTAAACAATCCACACGCCCATGTTCCACATCCGTGTGGAATTATTTCTCAATTCGAATCTACAGGGGTTTTCACACGGCCAAACACACACGCGTTTCCTTGTCCCATGTCCCTCACACAGCCTCGACACGCCCGTGTGCTCCACCCATAGTCGACACTGACTTGCATCACAAAGCCTGTCACACGTCCGTGTGTCTGGCCCTTGGTCGACACTGACTTGTATCACTAACATATAGGGGTCACACGACCCAGCCACACACCCATGAGACTGACCGTGTTCACACACGGCCTAGACACACGCCCGTGTGCCTGCCCGTGTAGACTAGAATAAGGCTATTTGCCAAGATCTTTTTGTTACCTTAACTCATGCAACATAAATCATATTCAACCATTAACCAAGCAACCCAATCATGCATCATACACATTCATGAATAACCTCATATTTTCCTATATTAATAATAATGAGCCATCAACTATGGCTATATACAAAAGAATTCATCTTTAAAAGAACCAACACACTTGGCCAAAACAACAAAACATTTCACTAAGTCTAGTCCCTATACATGCTATACTCAAAATGGTACGTCTAACTATACCGAGTTGTACTGATAGTGTGGGTGATCTTTTGATTATCTTCGTATCCCGAGCTGGCTTTTTGACACTATAAAACGAAGGAAAAGAAAGGGAGTAAGCTTTAAGCTTAGTAAGTCTACACGTAAACAATAAGCATCATACCATATGCAAAGCTTACATAACCATTATATATTATGAAGAACAATTTACATTTTCATAATCATGCTTACTCATCTCATCTCTTACCACATTCCAACCATATAATATATATATTGCTCACAATTACTTGCACATATACCCCGCATTCATCACCACAAAGCCACATGAAATATTTACTTAGATAAGTTTCTCAATGAACCTTTCAGAATAATACTACGTACTTGATGGTTTTGCACACATCCCATCATTAATCAATAATAATGTGGTATCGCACACAGCCCACCAACAATAATAATTAAGGTGGTATCGCACATATCCCACCAAATGATAATATAAATGATGGTATCGCACACAGCCCATCGTGAATAAATAATAAGGTGGTATCGCACACAGCCCACCAAATAATATTTACGGATATTTTTCTCCCTTACATTTCTATTCTGAGATACATAGGAGAAATTATTAATTATCTATCACTTTCAATCAATCTAACTAATAATTGATCTCATTCATGCAATGTATCAATAGGTAACAACATAAGTATTAAAGATGTATCGTTTACACGTAAACTTACCTCGGTGCAAAATGTATTAATCAACGATTTAGTCCGTAACCTTGGCCAATTTACCAGTAAATTCCCTTTTTTTCAAAAATTATGAAAATGAACCTATTATTTAATTATTTACTGGAATGGGCCATTTTCCCTAAAAGTGCATCCACGTCAGCACGATGTCAGGGTATGTGGCAGAAAAACGCGTCCCTGGGGGAGCGTTTTTGCCACATCAACAGAAATCACATCCTTGAGGGCGCGCTTTGCTGATGTGGCAAAAATGCTCCCCAAAGACGCATTGTGCCCTTTTTTTGTTAGGGTTTTTAGCTATTTTTAGGGTTAGTGTTAGGGTTTTAGGGTTTAGGGTTTAGGGTTAGGGTTTTAGGAAAAATTAATGAATTAGGGTTTATGGTTAATTAATTAAAATAATTGTGTTTAGGGTTTTGGGAAAAAATATTAGCAATATAAGAATTATTTTTTTACAGCTAAATATGATAAAATAATTTTGAGAAGACGTTTCTGAATAAATAGTGTCCAAAATGCTTCAAGCAAGATGCACTGTCAGCAAGAGTACTGAAAAATGCTCCCACGTGGATGCTCTTTTGCTACAGTAGTTCTTGAAAAGATAATTTTGAAAAGACATTTCTGAACAAATAGTGACCAAAACGCTTCAAGCAGAATGCATTGTCAATAATAGTACTGAAAAAAGCTCCCACGTGGACACTCTTTTGCTATAGTAGTTCCTGAAAAGATAATTTTGAGAAGTCATTTCTGAACAAATAGTGACCAAAATGCTTCAAGTAGGATGCACCGTCAGCATAGTACTAAAAAAAGCTCCAACGTGGACACTCTTTTGCTACAGTAGTTCCTAAAAAGATAATTTTGAAAAGACGTTTCTGAACAAATAGTGACCAAAACACTTCAAGTAGGATGCACTGTCAGCAATTATACTGAAAAAAGCTCCCACGTGGATGCTCTCTTGCTACAGTAGTTCCTTTTTGGCCTTAGCTATAAATGAGCCAAATTTCATTCTCAAGATGCATAATAGAAATTGAGGTAAAAGTATAATAAAAACTGAAGATGAGTGAACATATTAGTGCTGTTATTTACTATGATGGTGAGGTTTGTGACACCGAGAAAGGTGTTTTTTTAATCGGAGAGTAGAGCGCGACTAGTTTTTAACTAGAACATAGATTTGACAGAACTCAGTAAAATAATTAGGCGTAAAATCTTTGGAACGATGCCAATGAAAGTTCTATCTATTAAGTATAGATTTTATGCTTCAGTTGATCCCATAAGATATGACTCATTTGACATCAAAGGTCCTCGGAGCTTGGAGACAATGGTGGAGACTCATTTTGCTAGTGGATCACCCTATCTTGAGGTATATGTACAATTTTCATCACCAAGTGATATTCCTTCAACTTTAACATCTACTGTTGTTCGAGAGGAATACACGACCCAAAGCCAACACTCTATTAGTGGGAGGCAAAATACAAAAACACCCGTGTTTGGTAGTAGTATGGAAAACACAACCCCTGCATGACACTTAGTTGGTAGATGGGACATGCATATCGGTAGGTCGATGTTCAATGCTAAAAATGTATTGGGGAACATCATCAACTTCTAGCAGTTGGCAATCCACATATGATTGGGGACATTACAAAAGTTATTTAAGAAGGGATAATGTACTCCCCACGACATCCACCGACGAGGGGACCTCGTTCGTTGCAGATGATGGTGGGTCGGATGATGAGTCTGATATGGATCCACCTCGAGAGCCTGTCCCTGATGGTGCAAAAGTTGCATTATTTTCTGAATCGGAGCCTTTTCCAACCATACCTGAAGATGTTGAAGGGGGTTCAGATGAAGAAGAAGAAGATCCATGATTCAGGGCGTACTCGCCTCCAGCCCACATGCATAATGTCGATCTATCTCAAGACGATGCGTTGGAGTTTCCAGAACTACCACATAGAAGGCGTGGCAGTGCAAGTTTTTCGTTGGATTCAGGTGAATTGGAAGTTGGTAAAGAGTTTTCCAACAAGGATAGTTTTCTTGGTGCATTGAAACAATATAGCATCAAGAACGGGGTTAACTACAACGTGGTCAAATCCAAACCCGATAAGTTTGAGGCATGTGTGTAGTGCAAGACGGTACATGTTCATGGAAAATCATGGCCTCATTGAGGAAAAGGACAAGCTTGTGGGAGATTAAAAAGTACAAAGGTCCACATACAAGTGTTGTCGGTACAGTATCACTAGGTGTTTAGGGTTTTCGAATAATACTAATATTATGTAATGTTGCATTATTTAACGAACATCGTTGACAGGTGTTTCACAAGATCATCCCAATATGGATTCAGATATGTTGGCTAGCTTATAATACCGACGGTGAAGGCTGTAACACCCCAAACCCGATCAACTCATCATGGCCGAATCTGGCATGTTACAGAGGAAAATGGTTTGAAAACTTATTTGCCGTTCAGTTTGATAGAAAACGTCCATGTTTGTTAGAACTCGAATGTACTATTTTTAATTATTTAAAAAATCGTGTGTATTTGAAATTGAGAAGAACCCTGAGTTTGGAAATCATCTAAAGTGTCTTTGTTATCATTTCATGAATGATGTTACCCGATGGAAACGATTGGAAAACTCGAAACGAGGTAAATTTTGGAAAACTTTGGTTATCAGGTTGTTAAAACAAAACAAGTAATTTACTTTGTCGTATTTGAAGATATATCTAAAGCATGCAAAATAATCCAAAAACATAATTTAAAGGCCTTATTACAAACCCAAATAAAATTTGAAATTTAAAATAATACCCAAAACAAAGTCCATGTAAAACTGAATGTGTATAATTCATGGCCACCTGAGTCCATCCGGCTCCTCGTCCGCGATCTACGAATCACCTGAAAAGATAAGGGAGAAGGTTAGTCACCAAGACTCAGCGCATAATCCCCCTTCCGGTTAATGCAACATGCTTACACACAAGTCATAACCAAGCAATATATCATGCACCCAAACCTAGCCATCCATAACTCCGTTTCTACCCGTGTGGTACCAAACCCTTTGGTGGTGCCAAACCACTGGTGACCCAAAGTCACGATTAATCCATCTGGGGCCAACCCATGTTGTGATACCAAATCACTGGCGACAATCCGTAATATCAAATGTGGGGCCAACCCATGTGGTGCTAAGCCACCGGGCGAGTCGCTATGAGGTGCCAAACCTCCGGTGACCCAAAGTCACGAAATCAAGCGTGGTACCAAACCACTGGTGTCCCAAAGACACGGATATCAAATCTTCCCCCTCCTCTCATTATACCCATAACAATGCAATACATGTACAAATCATGCTAACATGCTTTAATAATAACATATATCGATTGGAACATAGGCCATAGTTTCAAGCATCACATATAACAAAATCATATCGAAACATACCCGAATCCTTGCTCATACCCATCAAGGTATCATGTCAAGATCTATACAGTTTTCGGCTTTTATCACATTTAGGTTATTAACATATTTACTAGGTTATAAAGTGTGTAAGTTACACACCTGTTACTAATGCAACCACTAAATCCCGAAGACCCGATCTACTGCACTAGATCCCCTTGATCCTACATTCGGCCAACACTTAGATTATTACCAAAGACCATTCAGCTTTTCAAACATCTAATGGAAAGATTAAATCGGCATAACCCTTACCACTGACTTACCGAATTTGATTGACAAAGAATAGAGGGCTTAGATCTACAGCTTCAAAATCCTGGAGATCCTACAAGAAACCAATCGCATGGTTGATTAAAAGCCAAGACAAATGCCGAAATTTGGCTTTTGTCTACACATGTCGACAGATAAAAAGAGGAAGTGAGAATAGAGTTTCGGCCAAGACCACTTACCCTTTTCAAAACCGATTGAAGAAGAGACCAAAGAAGATCAAGGCTTGATTGATATTATTAACAAAGAGGAAGGAAGAGCTTGAGAACTTTCGACAATGGTGGAGGCAACAAAGGAGATTTGGCACAAGAGAGAATAAAGAGAAAAGAAAGAGATGGAAGGGAATAGGATTGCTTTCGGCTTTGAGAGATAGAAAAAGAAAGAGAGAGATGGGAGAGAAGGAGATTCGGCCAAGCTCCTGAATTGCCAAAAAAGAGGAGAGAAAAGAAAATGTCAAATGAGGTTTCGGTTTCAAAGGAGAAAAAGAGAGTTTCCAAATGGTCCTTGTGTAGGTTCGGCTAGATGTTTTAGAGGGGAAAAATGACAAGAGCCTATGATGGTGTCAGCTTTGACACAAAACAAAGAATGAGAGCCTTCCAAGCTTGCTGAAAAAATCACCTAGCTAACTAAGGAATTTCGGCACCCCCTTACTCAGCTTCCCAACCGTTTACTCCTCTTTCATCAAGAGTTCAGATTTTGGCAAAACTCCCTGAATCACTCCTGGCCAACCATTCAAATGAGTTTGAATTAATCAAACTCCTAAATCCCCTCTTCTCCATCTTATCTGGCAGAGTTTGTGTTGAGCACAACTCCTCCCCCCTTGGCGTCAAAATGGTAAGCAGAAAATGGAATTTCTGCTGCTCGAACCTGAGTTCTCCCACCTGCTTGTGGCGTCATTCTCTAGACACCTTAGTGGCGCCTCCTTTGCCACTTCACCAAGGTAGTTCTTATGCTTAGCTTCCCCACAAAATATACTTAACCCCTAGCTCCTTCAGGTCCCTTAACTAACACTTAAAAACAAAATTTTTCCTACAGTTCGGGCCTACCTTTGGCTTATAACTAGCCTCTAGAGTACCTCAAACAATAACCACACACATGCAAAGAAGTTCAAACACAATAACCCCTATTTAAGGATGTTACAGTTCTACCCCCTTAAAAATAATTTCGGCCTCGAAATTACCTGGTCAAAAGAGTTGAGGGTATTGCTATCTCATCACATCCTCTGGTTCCCACGTAGCTTCTTCCACGCCATGGTTCCGCCATAACACCTTCACTAATGGAACCGACTTCTTGCGCAAAACCTTCACATCTCGATCCAAGATCTGCACAGGTTCCTCTTCCATAGTTAAATCGGGACTCACCTCTATTTCCTCCACTGCTACGACATGCGATGGATCTGAACGATAGCGCCTGAGCATGGAGACATGGAACACATCGTGAATCTGACTCAGCTCTGCTGCCAACTCGAGCTGATAAGCTACTGGTCCCACTCATTTCAACACCTTATACGGCCCAATAAATCTTGGACTTAACTTGCCTTTCCTTCCAAATCTCAACACTTTCTTCTAGGGCGAGACCTTTAAAAAGACCTTATCACCCATGACGAACTCTATATCTCTCGCTTAAGATCGGCATATGACTTTTGCTGTCCAAAGCTTCCTTGAGACGAGCTGAATCAACAACCTTAGCCTCAGTCTCTGCCACCAACTCTGGTCCCAACATCTGACGCTCACCCAACTCCGTCCAGCATGTAGGTGTGCGACACTTCCTACCATACAACGCCTCATATGGTGCCATCTTAATGCTTTCCTGATAACTATTATTGTATGCGAACTCAGCTAATGGTAGAAATTCTTCCTAGCTGCCTCTGAAGTCCAGAACACAACCCCTCAGCATATCCTCTAAAATTTGTATAACCCTTTCCATTGCCTGTCGATTACGGTGAAAAGTCATCTTTGAAATCTAACCTCGTTCCCAAAGCACGATCTGAGCTCTCGAACCTCAATGTGAACCTTGGATCCCTACGAGATAATTGATACTGGCACACCATGCAACCTTGCTATCTCGGCCACATATAGCTTAGCTAACTTCTAAAGTGGATAGTCAACCCTCACTGGTATGAAATGAGTGACTTAGTCAAGCGATCCACAATCACCCAGTTGAGTCTTTCTTACTAGGCGTGAGGGTAGCCTTTATCGCAAAGTCCATGGAAATCCTTTCCACTTCCATTGAGGAATCTTTATCGGTGAAGTAAACGACGGCGGTGATGCTCGGCTTTGACCTCGACACGTCGACACTTACTCACAAACTCAATCACTTCCGCTTCATACAGCCACGAACTACTTACGCAAATCCGGTGCATCTTGCTACCTCCGGGATGCATAAGCGTATGGGCTGTTATGTGCATCTGAAGAATCCTCTACCTTAACTCAACATCCTTTGGCATACACACTCTCTCTTGGAAACACAATACTCCATTCTTGAACAAGTCAGAATCCTCTAAACCACCATTCTGAACTTGCAACCTCCGAGCATTCAAGCCCTCATCCCCTAACTGTTTCTCCTTGATTTGCTCAACCCAAGTCGGCTTAACCTGCAATTCCGCCAAAAGACTCCCATCGTCATACAAGCTAAGATGAGCAAACATGACTCTTAAGTCCGCTACCACCTTACGGCTCAACGCGTCTGCCACTACGTTAGCCTTGCCCGGATGATACTCAATCAAGCAGTCGTAGTCTTTCAACAACTCAATCCACCTTCGCTGTCTCAAATTTAAATCATTCTGCGTCAAAAGATACTTCAGACTCTTGTGGCCTGTGAGACTATAGACTTTTCTCCGTACAGATAATGCCTCTAAATCTTCAAGGCAAAAACCACCGCAGCCAACTCCAAGTCATGCGTCAGGTAGTTACCCTCATGCGGTCTTAGCTGTCGAGACGCGTATGCCACTACTTTCCCTTCCTGCATCAGCACATATCCCAAGCCAGTATGTGATGCATCACAATAGACCGTGAATATCTTTCATGCCTCAGGCTATACCAAAACCGGAACTTCCGTCAAAATCTTCCTCAACTTGTCGAAACTTTCCTGCTGTTTCTCTGACCACACAAATGGAACTCCCTTCCTCAATAGCTTGGTCAACGGTGCCGCGATCAGAGAAAATCCTTCCACAAATCTCCGGTAATACCCTACCAGACCTAGGAAACTCTAAATTTCTGCAACCGACCTAGGCGGTTTCCAATCCAACACTACCTCAATCTTGCGGGGGTCCACTCTAATCCCTTCAGCAGACACTACGTGACCTAAGAAAGTCACTTCCCTAAGCCAGAACTTGCACTTAATGAACTTGGCGCATAGCTCAGTCCTTGAGTATACCAATATGTCGTCTATAAATACTACGACAAATTGGTCCAAGTACTACTGAAACACCCGATTCATCAAGTCCATGAATGCCGCCGGTGCATTGGTTAACCTGAACGGTATCACCAGAAACTCGTAATGCCCATACCAAGTACGAAACGCCATCTTATGGATATCAGCCTCTTTCACCTTTAGCTGATGATACCCAGACCTTAAATTAATCTTTGAGAAAATTGATGCCCCCTTAAGCTGATCGAACAAGTCATCTATCCTCGGTAACAGATACTTGTTTTTGATCGTCAGCTTGTTCAACTGGCGATAGTTTATATACATCCGCATTATACTATTTTTCTTTTTGACAAAGAGTACCAGCGCTCCCCAAGGTAAAACACTTGGCCAAATAAAACCTCAGTCCAACAATTCCTAAATTTGAGCCTTCAGCTCTACCAATTCTTTCGGCGCCATTCTATACGGGGTAATGAACCTTTGCGCGATTCGAATAACAAATCCATACCAAATTTAACTTCCGATTGAGGGCGGACTAGAAGTTCCTCCGAAAATCGTCGAAGAAAATCCTTTACTGTTCGAACATTCCCAATAATAGACTCCTTAGCCTCCAGAGCACATACACGAACCAAAATCGCCTCACAACCCTTCCTGACCATCTTCTCGACTTTCAACGCGAGATCTGCGTTGGATAGATAATCTCTTCTATTACCTATCATCACCACTTCTTCATCCTCATTTGTTCTCAAAACCATAAACTTACCGCATAATCCAAACTAACTTTGGTACTTCACCACCAATCCATCCCAAGAATCGGATCGAACTCCCCAAGCGGTAGTTCCATCGGATCAGCTACAAATACTACCCCTTGGAGTTTTATGGGTACATCCCTATACAACTTATTTACTTCTACAGAGTGACCTAGAGGGCTAATTACTGTCACCTACCTAGAAGTAGTTTCAAAGTCTAGGTTCATGGTCTCTACTATGCTACTAGCAACATACGAATGCGTCGAACCCACATCAATCAAAGTAATATACAGTAATCCATAGATTAAGAACGTACCGATTATGACGTCCAGTGCGTTGCCCTCCTCTCGACGTCTCACTGCATATACCAACCCAGGCTGTCTTGCTTCAGTGTTGCCTGCACCTCTGCCTAGTGCTCCAAGGCCTATACCAGAACCATTACATCTTCTACCAGTACCACGACCCCTTTGCGGTGGTGGTCCTCATTCTTAATCGAGCATGACCACGACCCTCGGTGAATCATGGCTAACTTCGTGGGCGGTCCCTCACACGATGATCCGATGAACCACACTCAAAACATCCATTTCCACCGGTCCAACATCCTCCCTAATGAGATTTCCCACTTCGATTACACTGCGTCGGTCCCTGATTAGTAGCAGTAGGCCTTCCAGATTGATTCGGCCCACTCTGTCTAGCCCTTTTCTGTGGATTACTGGTTGACCCTGATGATCCAAAACCTCTCTTATGTCTATTCCTATCCAGATTCTGTCATACAGACTCCTTTACCCCTTCAGTTACCTTAGCCTTTTCCACCAGCACAGCAAACTCTCGCTCCTACTATGGAGCGATCAGCAATCTCAGCTCATCTCTCAACCCATCCTCAAACCTTACACATCGTTCATGTTTTATAGCCACGATGCCCCTAGCATACCGGTGAACCTTAAAAATTCTGCCTCGTACTCTGATACAGACTTACTCCCCTGAACCAGCCTCAGAAATGCCTTCCTCTGCGCATCAATATAACTGGTCCTTACATACTTCTTTTGATATACTGCCTTAAAATAATCCCAAGTGAGATCATCCGCTGCTGCACTATCCCGAACCGTGAGCCACCATTGGTATGACTCATCCCGAAGAAGCGACACTATCCCTTTCAATTTTTCCTCAACAGTCAGATCAAATCATCCATAATTCACTCCATCGCCTCTAACCAATACTCAGCCGTATTGGGAGCCACACCAAAAACACCTCGAAATACCTCGACTCCATTGGCTTGGAGTCGCTCAGATCTGATTTTGAGCTCCATGCCCCCACTGCTCCGACCACTCTTTCCGGCCTTTCATGACGCCGCTGCGACATTTGCATCCTCCCTCGTTTGATCTTGATACTCAACACCAACAGCTGGTGATGGTGGTGTCTCATTCTCGGACCCTTTACCAGACCTAACGGGTTCCGATACGGTCATTTTGCCTCTACCGCGTCCTCGCACATTCTGACCACGTCCTCTAGTACTCATGTCTATAGTCGCGATTTATTTGTTTAAGAGATTTTTATGAATTAGCTTCTGTTTCACTGATTACCCACGAATAAGTTTTATGCGAAGTAATTTGGCAGTGGTTCTTTTGGTCATCACAAAGTTTTTCTTTCAATTTCCTACCCTCATTCCACGTGTAGGGGTATTCTCATCATTTCACTACCTGGGGGTATTTTCGTAATTTAACCTATCGAGGTATTCTAGTAATAAAATAGGGTTAATTCGAAAACCTTTACAAATTGTAGGTATTCAAAAAGATTCTAAAAATCGGGGTATTTTGGTAATTTCATGAACGGAGGTATTTTAAGTAAAATATTTTTCTTTTTTAAAAAATATGGTTTCGTGTGATTTTACAAAATAAGGGTGTTTTGAAAATTTTAAACCGAGGTACTTGACAATTTTCCATACTTGGGGTATTTTGGTAATTTTGCAAGTCAGGGGTAATTTCGTCATTTCTCAAATCAGGGATATTTTGGTCTTTTTCCAAATCAGGGGTACTGGGTAATTTCCAAACTAAGGTTTAAAGTGTTTCGAAACAAAATGGCTGGTCCCTTTCGGGTTTTAGATATTAAATTTTGCCTGTGAATAAGTCGTCTCAGCTAGGATGAACCATCACTACGCACCAGGTAGGATTCGGGTGAAGAGGAGGTGAGTCACTTGGACTGCTTAAATACCAAGCTCCCCCTTGAATCCACTCCTATACATACGCACAGCGGTTGCCACACCGTTAGCTCAGTGACGTACTCATAGGTTTATTTAGTGGATCATTAAGTCTTATGCAATTTGTGTTGGAGTAAGCTATTCCTATGGTTCAATAATTCTTATTCTACTAATCTACGATCCCGAAATACCCATTTCCACACATATAATTCACACAACAGTCAGAAGTACTTACCTGGGCGGATTGGTGTCGGATATTCGGTGCCATGCTTCTTAAACCATATATTTTCAAACAAGAACATTTTAGAACCACACTTTAAAACATTTTGGGCCCCGGGCCCACAGTCGAGCCTTTGAACTTGGCTCTGATACCAAAATTGTAACACCCCAAACCCGATCAACTCACCATAACCGAATCTGGCATGTTACAGAGGAAAATGGTTTGAAAACTCATTTTGTCGTTCAGTTTGATAGAAACCGTTCATGTTTGTTAGAACCCGAATGTATTATTTTTAATTATTTAAAAATCGTATGCATTTGAAATTGAGAAGAACCCTGAGTTTGGAAATCATCTAAAGTGTCTTTGTTATCATTTCATGAATGCTATTACCCGATGGTAACGATTGGAAAACTCAAAACGAGGTAAATTTTGGAAAACTTTGGTTATCAGGTTGTTAAAACAAAACAAGTAATTTACTTTGTCATATTTGAAGATATATCTAAAGCATGCAAAATAATCCAAAAACATAATTTAAAGGCCTTATTACAAACCCAAATAAAATCTGAATTTAAAATAATACCCAAAACAAAGTCCATGTAAAATCAAATGTGTATAATGCATGGCTACCTCGAGTCCATCTGGCTCCTCATCCGCGATCTACGAATCACCTGAAAAGATAAAGGAGAAGGTGAGTCACCAAGACTCAGTACATAATCCCCCTCCCGGTTAATGCAACATGCTTACACACAAGTCATAACCAAGCAATATATCATGCACCCAAACATAGCCATCCATAACTCCGTTTCTACCCCGTGTGGTACCAAACCACTGGTGGTGCCAAACCACTGGTGACCCAAAGTCATGATATCCAATAATAATGTGGTGCCAAACGACTGGTGACCCAAAGTCACGATTAATCCATCTGTGGGGCCAACCCACGTTGTGATACCAAATTACAGGCGACAATCCCATAATATCAAATGTGGGGCCAACCCACTGTGGTGCTAAGCCACTGGGACGAGTCGTTATGAGGTGCCAAACCTCTGGTGACCCAAAGTCACGAAATCAACAGTGGTACCAAACCACTGGTGTCCCAAAGACACGGATATCAAATCTTCCCTCCTCTCATTATACCCATAACAATGCAATACATGTACAAATCACGCCAACATGCTTTAATAATAACAAATATCGATTGGAACATAGGCCATAGTTTCAAGCATCACATATAACAAAATCATATCGAAACGGACTTACCTAAATCCTTTCTCATACCCATCAAGGTATCATGTCAAGATCTATACAGTTTTTGACTTTTATCACATTTAGGTTATTAACATATTTACTAGGTTATAAAGTGTGTAAGTTACACACCTGTTACTAACGCAACCATTGAATCCCGGAGACCCGATCTACTGCACTAGAACCCCTTGATCCTACATTTGGCCAACACTTAGGTTATTACCAAAGACCATTCGACTTTTCAAATATCTAATGGAAAGATTAAATCGGCATAACCCTTACCACTAACTTACCGAATTTGATTGACAGAGAATAGAGGACTTAGATCTATAGTTTCAAAATCCCGGATATCCTACAAGAAACCAATCGCATGGTTGATCAAAAGCCAAGACAAATGCCAAATTTCAGCTTTTGTCTACACATGTCGACAGAGAAAAAGAGGAAGTGACAATAGAGTTTCAGCCAAGACCACTTACCCTTTTCAAAATCGATTGAAGAAGAGACCAAAGAAGATCAAGGCTTGATTGATATTCGACCAACAGTGAGGAAGGAAGAGCTTGAGAACTTTCGACAATGGTGGAGGGCAACAAAGGAGATTCGACACAAGAGAGAATGAAGAGAAAAGAAAGAGATGGAAGGGAATAGGATTGCTTTCGGCTTTGAGAGAAAGAAAAAGAGAGAGAGGGATGGGAGAGAAGGAGATTTGACAAAGCTCCTAAATTGTCAAAAAAGAGAAGAGCAAAGAAAATGTCAAATGAGGTTTCAGTTTTAAAGGAGAAAAAGAGAGTTTCCAAATGGTCCTTGTGTAGGTTTGGCTAGATGTTTTAGAGGGGAAAAACGACAAGAGCCTATGGTGGTTTCGGCTTTGAATGAGAGCCTTCTAAGCTTGATGAAAATATCACCTAGCTAACTAAGGAATTTCAGCACCCCCTTACTCAGCTTCCCAACCATTTACTCCTCTTTCATCAAGAGTTTAGATTTCGGCAAAACTCCCTGAATCACTCCTGGCTAACCATTCAAATGAGTTTGAATTAATCAAACTCCTAAATCCCCTCTTCTCCATTTTATCTAACAGAGTTTGTGCTGAGCATAACTCCTCCCCCCTTGGCATCAAAATGGTAAGCAGAAAATGGAATTTCTGCTGCTCGAACCTGAGTTCTCCCACCTGCTTGTGGCGTCATTCTCTAGACACCCTAGTGGTGCCTCCTTTGCCACTTCACCAAGGTAGTTCTTATGCTTAACTTCCCCACGAAATATACTTAACCCCTAGCTCCTTCAGCTCCCTTAACTAACACTTAAAAACAAAATTTTTCCTACAGCTCGGGCCTACCTTTGGCTTATAACTAGCCTCTAGAGCACCTCAAACAATAACCACACACATGCAAAGAAGTTCAAACACAATAACCTCTATTTAAGGATGTTACAAAGGTGAATCCCAAGACTTCAGTGTCGGTCTTAATTTCCAACAAATTTAGCCAATTGGGGTACAAGCCCTCTTACTGAAAGACTTGGATAGCTAAGCAAAAGGCATTGGAAAAGTTGCATTGTCGGTGGGACGCTTCATATAATGAAGTGTGGCAGTTGTCAAGTGCTGGAGAGATATGTCCCAGGATGCATAAAAAACCTTGAAATGGTACCTACGTACTATAACGATTGATTGCTCCATGGATGGCAAGTGTTCAAGCATTTGTTCTGGACATTTAAGCAATACCGAGACGTATTTCTATACTGCAAGCCATTGGTACAAATTTTTGGTACCTTTATGTATGGTAGATATATGCATCGGCTATTACTACAGTGGCATAGGATGGCAGTGGGAGAATCCTTCCAATTGCATTTACAATAACACTAGTGGAGTCAGCTGATGATTGGGATTTCTTTCTATCTAGGTTAACGAGGCATGTGATAAACCATAATTTACACATATTTTAACACCATGCTTGGCTTATTTTTGGATGAATTTTTATTAGATTTGATGAATTCAATGCTTCTAATCCCTTAATTTCATGTTTTATACTCAAGAGAGCTTAAGAAGTCGAAAAGAACGAGAAACGGGCCAAAATGGACAAAATGGGCCTACATAAAAAATCACATGACCTGGACTATCGACCACGGGTAGATCACACAGTCGGGTGTGGCGAGCAGAATCGACCACGGCCGAAGGAGTCCACCACGGACGTGTCACACAGGTGTGTCCCTGTTGTAGGAAAGATGAATTCTATTGAATTACGAAGCTTATAGGTCAAGTAAGGCATCTCAAAGCCTATATAAACACCCTAAGGGGCAACCTAAAAGGGTACGTTGAATGGATGCCAAATAGGAGGCAGAAAATACTCGAAGACAGTCGTCAAGAATAGCTTAGGAGAAGGATCTCCATTAAGACTGAAGATCTCCCATCAAGTTCTTTAGAAGTTTTTGGGTTTTCATTATGTTTTGTGGTTTTCCCTATTTTATGATGTTTCCTTCTATCAGTTTGAGCTAAATCCCTTAGATACTTAAGGGGACGAAACCTAGATGAATCTTATTATTATTTGATTTATAAGATAAATACTTGTTCTTATTCTTAATTATGAGTTTTTATTCTTGTTTTGGTAATTTAGGTTATTGATTCAAGTCAAATGTGCTTATTCAGTGGAGCAAAAGTCCCTGTTTAAGAGAAGATCAACACAATTAAGCGGAGTTGATTGCAACCCTAGAAATAGGGTGACGAAAATTTTCTGAATTAGAGTTAAATCTAATAAGGGAATCCATAGATCGAGTTAATGTGACAATAGGGGTTTTAATTAGAAAGAGATTTCAATTAATCAACCTAGAGTCAGTTGTTTTTAGTCTTGAAAGAGATATTAACATAAATCAAGGATTTCTACGGATTAAGTCAAGTGAATAAATCATATGATTCAAAAGTAATAAGTGAAGTCTAGGTGGATTCTTCCTTAAGCATTGCCTATCTCATATAAGTTGTCCAAAAGTATTTTCCCAATTCACTCTCTGTCACATTCATAGTTATTTAGTTAGTTAAATTAGTTAGTAAATTTTAAATTAAAAATAAATCCCCTTAATTATTAGGCTAGATAATAAAAAGATAGTTATTACTAGTAATTTTAGTCCTTGAGGATACGATATTTCGGACTCGCCATAACTATACTACTGTTCAATAGGTGCGCTTGCCTTTGTCAAAATAATAGTTAGTTTCGAGCCCATCAAGTTTTTGGCGCCGTTGCTGAGGACTAAGATATTAGGAACACTAAATTTTTATTACTTTAGCCATTTTTTACTATTTACAATTTATTTTACTTTTGCTAATTTTTCTTTTATTTGCTTCTGGTAGGTAATTTTAGTTTATGACTAGAAGAAACCCATCAGGACCATTACTTTTTGATAGCGATATAAAAGCTACTGCTCGTAAAAATCGAAGAGAAATAAGGCGAAGCCTACAATTCATAGAAGAATAGCAAGAAGATGAAACCAATACTACCGAAGAGATGGCTGATAATAATTCGCTACCTCCTATGGTTGCCGCAAATCCAGTGAATCGAAATCATGCTCCTCGTACTATGTATGATGATGCTAAACCTAATTTAATAGGAACTGAATCAAGTATTGTTAGACCTGCTATTACTGCAAATAATTTTGAACTAAAACCTAACACTATATAGATAATTCAGCAATTTGTTCAGTTTGATGGTTTGCAAGATGAGGATTCAAACAATCACTTGGCAAATTCTCAAGAGTTTTACAACACTTTCAAAATTAATGGCGTTTCTGATTATGCCATTCACCTTTGGTTATTTCCCTTTTCATTGAGGAACAAAGCTAACAATGGGTGAACTCGTTACCACGAATGTAACATCCTAGATTAGGGGTTATACGTTGTGCATAATTCATGAGTAGTAGGTTTTGGCAGTGTTTGGAAGTAAATTAAGGGTTTTTAAAATCTTAGGACGGAAGAGAAAGCTTTGGACAATTATTGGTTTTTAAGTTAAAAATAAGAAGTGATGTGGAAAAGTGGCAAGGGACGCCACCTAAGGTGCAAGGGTTATGGCATCAAGTGAAGTACTTTGAGGGAAGAGGTTGAATCCCATTGTGTGCATATTTGCTTAATTTTATGAAATAGCATGTTCTTTGTGATATGTGGTGTGCATTTTAGAACCTTGGAAATGTAAGGAAATGTATGGAAATGTTACATTAAAAATAGGAAAGTGACCATTTTGGAAACCTAAGTAAATTAGGAATGTGAACATTTTGGAAACCTAAGCTAAAAGAGGAAAGTAAGCATTTTGGAAACTAAGCCAAAGAGGAAAGTAAACATTTTGGAAACTAAGCCAAAGAGGAAACTAAACATTTTGGAAACCTAGGAAATGTCAAATTCTGAGCAGCATGAAAATTTTGGAAACTTAAAATGACCCCAAAAGTTGAATTTTAAAGTTCAAAGGGAACTTAGGGCAGTGACCTTAAAATAAAAAGCACATGAAATTTGACCCAAAAACGGACTTGGAAAAGTGGCCTAAAGATGCCACTTAGGGCCTCAGGAAATGGTCCACATGCAAGGGGTGTTGGGCTTGAGTTCGAGTCACCTAGGAAGCAAATAAAAGAAGTTTTAATTTTGCTTCTAGAAGCCCAAGAGGTGGACGACACAAGGCTTGCAAAAGAGGAGTTTCACTCTCTTTTAAATTCGGCTAATTAGAAGATAATAAGGATTATACTTTATTTTATTTTAAAATTAAAGAGATAAAGTTATCACATAAGGAAGAGTAGTGGCCAAGCAAAGGATTCTTGGCCTAATTTAAACTATAAAAGGATGAGACTAGGGCTATTCATTATTCATTCTCCTCTCTTTTCTTTTGCCAAATATTCTTTCTCCTCTCCCTCTGAAATTCTTCTTGAGCATCCATTCTTTTCCTCTTCTCTTTTAGCATCCTAGCCGATTCCCTCTAAGCCTATTATTCCTCTCTTCTTTCATCTTTGAAACTGAATACATAAGGGATCATAGCCAATTGTTCATCAAGTCTCTAAGCCGAATCTCTAAAGTGTTGTCAGGAGGGATCAGTCGATTTCAATATGAAGGGTAAGGATCTATAGTTATAATTGTATTCCTTTCTTTTAAGCCGAAAGTTAGTCTAATCCCTCCTATATTTTATTGATCGAAATATGGAAGGTGAATTTGGGATTTACTAAGTTTCGACTACAAGGAAGGAGAAGTTCTTTTCCCAAGGTACACCATAGGCCACGTGTTCCCTAGTTATTCGGTGAATTTGAGTTTAAAATCCACAAGGTAAGACATGCGAATATTAGGCCAAGGCCTATTTTTGGTGTTTTAGATCTAGTTCATATTTATTCAAAAGTCGAAACTAATTTGCTAAAGTGATTTAAAGCTTTGCGAATACAAGAAAGAGTATAGTGAAGATTTGAGTTTGGCACCAAGGTAAGTTTTAGTGTACTAATCCTACTAGGATTTGGATTTTTGGCGAATGGCTTACTAAGTATTAAATGATTGATTAAATGTAGAGATTTAAGATCTAAGGCATTAGATTAAGCTTTTGAGATTTGGATTGGAAACCTTAAGCGAATCGGTGTGTACCTACACTAAATCTTGATAGATTTATGGCTTTAATTCATTATATGTGTTAATATGAAAGTGTAAGAATATGGCTAAGGTACCGTGTGTACCCCACACTAATCTTAATAGATTTATGGCTTAAATATGATATATATGTTAATATGAAAGTGTAAGAATATGGCTAAAGTACCATATTATGGTACAAAGTACTCAGGTACGTTTTCCTACTCCTACTAGGATTTCAAAATATGTTATATTTAACATGTGAAAAGTGATGTGAAAGTGAAATTAAATATGATATGCATGTTATGTATAATTTGGGGCATTAGGTTATTTGAGAAAGGGAAGTAGATGTGATGACTTGGTCTCACTAAGTGAAGCGTGATGACTTGGTCTCACTAAGAATATGTGACGACTTGGTCTCACTAAGAATATGTGACGACTTGGTCTCACTAAGAATATGTGACGACTTCGGTCTCACTAAGAATATGTGACGACTTCGGTTACATTATCTAAATGTGGTGTCATGACACAAATATCAGGTGGCTATGCCACAATATCTTAAGTGGGTGATGAGCACGTCATTGCGGTGATTGCCTTGATGGTGTCTGCGGATGGAGGGTTGACTTAGTAGTCCCCACGGTGTGCGAGGTTGGTATGGGTGGAGTGTAGCGGATGGCATATAGGTTTGGGTTGGGTTTGAATCATTATCTTGAATTTTATATGAATATGATATATATGGTGTGCCTATTTCTATTACATTTTAGTGTTGGTTACACATTGAGTCTATCGACTCACCCGTTGTGGGAACATGTTTGGTGATGAGCGGTAATGGATCGGACGGCGAGAACTTGTGGTGGCCATGTTCAACGAAGTTTAATTTGATTTGAATCTTTATTTTATTTTAAATCTTGTACAATTTTATTTTGGGTTTAGTTTTATGTAATAAGGCCATCGTGACAATTTTTATTTACGCTTTAATTACTATGTTATGAATTTAGGGCTTTATAAAGAATAAGCCCAATTAGTTTAAAATAAGTTTAAACATTTTGTCACAGAAACAAATGAGTTTTGATATAAAATAAATTTGTTTTCAACTCGAACCCAACCCACAATGAGACAATCTTCCAAAACACATAGTTTTCAAAGTATTGAAAGAATTTTGAGCAAGGTTACTTGAGGAACATACGGATCCGATCCATTCTCGTGGTAGGGTGTGGGGTGTTCGATTTAGTATCGAGCCAGATTTTAAACTCTCGGCCTTGGGTTTAAGGCCCAAAACATTTTCAAAGTAAGCCCAAAAGGAATTTTACGAAAAATTTTCAGTTTTTCGGCATGGCCCACTAAGTTTCCGACCATGATCCACCGGGGTAAGTACCTCTATCTATCGTGTGATTATGTGAATTATAGAAGGTAGAAATGGAATGGAGCGTGAGATTAAGTACTTGAATCCTAGGACTAGTGTACCCCAACAATTACATAAGACTTTAATACACAATTAAACAAACTTGTGTCTAAGTCACCGAGGTAGGTGTGGCAACCATGGTGAGCATGTCTAGGATTGGTTTTAGTGGGAGCTTAGTATTTAAGCGATCAGTGTGACTCACCTCCTCTCCCTCGAATCCTACAGTGCGTAGCTACGATTCACTCTAACCAAGAGGACTTATACACGGCTAAACCACAACTAAAACCGAAAGGGACTAGCCGTATTTTATGGAAACCCTAGTTTTAAAATTTCTAAATTACCCTCTTGATTTGAAAAGATTATTTTATAAATTTTTACGAAATATTTTGATTTACCAAATTTACTAAAATACCCTAGTAGTAAAATTACAAAAATGCCCTTGGTTTATGAAATTTCTAAATACCCACAGTTCTTATCAAAATTTCACTACTTTGCTTAAAGGAACCCTAAATTTACAAAATATCAAAATACCTTAATTATGAAAAAATTATTACGAAATTACCTTACCCTACAAATTACCGAAATACCCCAAGTTACAAAATTACGAGCAGCACCACGATTTTCAAAATTTTTGCAACACACCAATTTGGAAAACAAATTCTCAAAAAGAACCCTCAAGTTTTGCAAATTTTGAAATACCCTTGATTTATTAAGATTTATAAATTACCACGATTTATTCAAAAATACCCTGTAATTTTAAAATTTTGAAATACCCCAGTTTCAAAATTACCAAAATCTACTTATTGACAAAATCACTAAGGAACCTTATTTTGATAAATTATGAAAATACCCACAGAGGGACAAATTACGAAAATACCCTTGGGTAGTGGAAAAACAACAACAATGGAAACTACAACATTTCTGCGAATGAGCGAAAGTTCATAATTGATTGATGGATGTATGAATGTAAAGATTGTGTGCATGTATGAATCTGAAAGAACCACATCTAAAAAATTTCTTTCCATAAAACTTCTTGGCGGTTAATCGGTGAAACAAAATTTTTAATACATAAAACTTCTTAATCGATTAAATGTGACGTTAGAAATAAGTTCTAAGGGGCGTGAACTTAGAGATTGTGCTGGAAAATATGATGGTTCTATTAAGATCAAAGTCTTGGCGTAAGCATAGTCACGGTGAGAAGGATTATCTGTTGTTAGTAAGTAATTTCGAGGACGAAATTATTTTTAAGGAGGGTAGAACGGTAACATCCTAGATTAGGGGTTATGTGTTTGTGCATAATTCATGAGTAGTAGGTTTTGGCGGTGTTTGGAAGTAAATTAAGGGTTTTAAAATCTTAGGACTAAGAGAAAGCTTTGGACAATTATTGGTTTTAAGTTAAAAACAAGAAGTGATGTGGAAAAGTGGCAAGGGCGCCACCTAAGGTGCAAGGGTTATGGCATCAAGTGAAGTACTTTGAGGAAGAGGTTGAATCCCATTGTGTGCATATTTGCTTAATTTTATGAAATAGCATGTTTACTGTGATATGTGGTGTGCATTTTTAGAACCTTGGAAATGTAAGGAAATGTATGGAAATGTTACATTAAAAATAGGAAAGTGACCATTTTGGAAACCTAAGTAAATTAGGAATGTGAACATTTTGGAAACCTAAGCTAAAAGAGGAAAGTAAGCATTTTGGAAACTAAGCCAAAAGAGGAAAGTAAACATTTTGGAAACTAAGCCAAAAGAGGAAACTAAACATTTTGGAAACCTAGGAAATGTCAAGTTCTGAGTCAGCGAAAATTTTGGAAACTTAAAATGACCCCAAAAGTTGAATTTTAAAGTTCAAAGGGGAACTTAGGGCCAGGTGACCTTAAAATAAAAAGCACGTGAAATTTGACCCAAAAATGGACTTGGAAAAGTGGCCTAAAGATGCCACTTAGGGCCTCAGGAAATGGTCCACATGCAAGGGGTGTTGGGCCTGAGTTCGAGTCACCTAGGAAGCATATAAAAGAAGTTTTAATTTTGCTTCTAGAAGCCCAAGAGGTGGACGAAACAAGGCTTGCAAAGGAGGAGTTTCACTCTCTTTTAAATTCGGCTAATTAGAAGATAATAAGGATTATACTTTATTTTTATTTTAAAATTAAAGAGATAAATTTATCACATAAGGAAGAGTAGTGGCCAAGCAAAGGATTCTTGGCCTAATTTCGGCTATAAAAGGATGAGACTAGGGCTATTCATTATTCATTATTCATTCTACCTCTCTTTTCTTTTGCCAAATATTCTTTCTCCTCTCCCTCTGCCGAAATTCTTCTTGAGCATCCATTCTTTTTCCTCTTCTCTTTTAGCATCCTAGCTGATTCCCTCTAAGCCTATTATTCCTCTCTTCTTTCATCTTTGAAACTGAATACATAAGGGATCATAGCCAATTGTTCATCAAGTCTCTAAGTCGAATCTCTGAAGTGGTGTCAGGAGGGATCTGTCGATTTCAATATGAAGGGTAAAGATCTATAGTTATAATTGTATTCCTTTCTTTTAAGCCGAAAGTTAGTCTAATCCCTCCTATATTTTATTTATCAAAATATGGAAGGTGAATTACGGGATTTACTAAGTGTCGACTACAAGGAAGGAGAAGTTCTTTTCCCGAAGGTACACCATAGGTCGCGTGTTCCCTAGTTATTCGGTGAATTTCAGGATTTAAAATCCACAAGGTAAGACATGCGAATATTCGGCCAAGGCCTATTTTTGGTGTTTTTGATCTAGTTCATATTTATTAAAAAGCCGAAACTAATTTGCTAAAGTGATTTAAAGCTTTGCCGAATACAAGAAAGAGTATAGTGAAGATTTCGGGATTTGGCACCAAGGTAAGTTTTAGTGTACTAATCCTACTAGGATTTGGATTTTTGGCCGAATGGCTTACTAAGTATTAAATGATTGATTAAATGTAGAGATTTAAGATCTAAGGCATTAGATCAAGCTTTTCGGGATTTGGATTGGAAACCTTAAGCGAATCAGGTGTGTACCCTACACTAAATCTTGATAGATTTATGGCTTTAATTCATTATATGTGTTAATATGAAAGTGTAAGAATATGGCTAAGGTACCGTGTATACCCCACACTAATCTTAGTAGATTTATGGCTTAAATATGATATATATGTTAATATGAAAGTGTAAGAATGTGGCTAAAGTACCATATTATGGTACAAAGTACTCAGGTACGTTTTCCTACTCCTACTTGGATTTGAAATATGTTATATTTAGCATGTGAAAAGTGATGTGAAAGTGAAATTAAATATGATATGCATGTTATGTATAATTTGGGGCATTAGGGTTATTTGAGAAAGGGAAGTGAATGTGATGACTTGGTCTCACTAAGTGAAACGTGATGACTTGGTCTCACTAAGAATATGTGACGACTTGGTCTCACTAAGAATATGTGACGACTTGGTCTCACTAAGAATATGTGACGACTTGGTCTCACTAAGAATATGTGACGACTTGGTCTCACTAAGAATATGTGATGACTTGGTTTTACTAAGTGAATGTGGTAACCCGGTTACATTATCTAAATGTTGTTTCTCATGACACAAATATCGGTGGCTATGCCACAATATCTTAAGTGGGCAATGAGCACGTCGACTACAATGACCGCCTTGATGGTGTGTAGCGGATGGAGGGTTGACTTAGTAGTCCCCACGGTGTGCGAGTTGGTGCAATTGGAGTGTAGCGGATGGCATATAGGTTTGGGTTGGGTTTGCATCATTATCTTGAATTTTATATGAATATGATATATATGGTGTGCCTATTTCTATTATGTTTTGGTGTTGGTTACACATTGAGTCTATCGACTCACCCGTTGTGGGAACATGTTTGGTGATGAGCGGTAATGGACCTGGACGGAGAACTTATGGTGGCCATGTTCAAACGAAGTTTAATTTGATTTGAATCTTTATTTTATTTTAAGTATTGTACAATTTTATTTTGGGTTTCGTTTTATGTAATAAGGCCATCGTGACAATTTTTATTTCTGCTTTAATTACTATGTTATGAATTTAGGGCTTTATAAAGAATAAGCCCAATTAGTTTAAAATAAGTTTAAACATTTTGTCACAGAAACAAATGGGTTTTGATATAAAATAAATTTGTTTTCAACTCGAGCCCAACCCACAATGACAATCTTCCAAAACACACGATTTTCAAAGTATTGAAAAATTTTGAACCGGGTTACTTCGAGGAACATACCAGATCCGGTCCATTCTCGTGGGTCGGGTGTGGGGTGTTTCAACGAGGATCAATCACTACATGGGACCAAATAACCGAAAAATTTTTATTAAAATATTTTTCGTCGGCTAAAATGGCTAAGTTGAGGAATGATATTTCTTATTTTGTGTAGATGGATCTAGAAACACTCTACAACACATGGGAGAGATATAAAGATCTACTAAGGAGATGCCCTCACCATGGGTTACCTTTATGTCTATAGGTTCAAACCTTTTGTAACGGTGTGAACCCCTCAACTAAGCGATTGATTGATTCAAATTTGGAACCCTAAATAATAAGACCCACAAGTGGCTTATGAGTTTATAGAAGAGATGGCACTGAATAACTATCAGTGGAAAGTTATGATGACAAAGCCAACAAAAGTCACCGGTGTTTTCAACCTCGATGCAGTGACCATGCTATCAAACCAGATAGAACTGTTAAATAAAAAGATAGATGGTTTGTATGGTTCTTCACAGGTGCATCCAGTGATGCGGTGAGATAAAAATAGAGGGACAAACATTACAGAATACCCACCCTACAATCTAGGCATGGAGAACGAGCAGATGAAGAATATGGGCTTTCAACAGCAACCCTACCCACAAGAGAAGAAGCCGAACCTTAAGAAGATGCTAACAACATTTATCGCGGTGTCAGAAACTCGTTTCCAAAACACCAAAATAGCACCCAAAAATTAGCAAGCATCGATTCAAGGAATTGAGAACCAATTAGGACAACTTGCTAAGCTCATATCTGAACATCCACAAGGTAGCTTGCCAAGCAACACTGAAATTAACCCAAATGAGCAACTTCATGCCATTACTACTCACGATAGTGAAGGGTTAGATGAGCCAAAATTGAGGCAAGAGAATGTGGTAGAGGAAGGTAAGGTTAAGGTAAGCCGTGATAAACCAAAATCGATAATTACAGAGTACCAACCTCGTGTGCCATACCCCAATGTGTTGAAGAAAGACCTGTACAGATGAACAATTCAGTAAATTTCATAAACTCTTAAAAAAATTACATATTAACTTACCATTTCTTGAAGCTCTTTCACAGATGCCCAATTCAAGGAAATTTTTAAACGAGCTTTTGAAAAACAAACGAAAGTTAGACAAGGCGTCGCATGTGGAGCTAAATGCAGTGTGCTTATCAATCTTACAAAATAGACTACCGCAAAAGTTAAAAGATCCAGGAGTTTTACAATTCCATGCTTAATTGGTGGTTTATCTATTAATAATGCTTTAGCTGATTTAGGGGCAAGCATCAATGTTATGCCTTATAAAATGTTTAAACAGCTAGGTCTCGAGAAACCCAAACAAACTAGGATGAGTATTCAATTGGCTGATAAAACTATTAGAATTCTTAGGGGTATAATTGAAGATGTACTAGTAAAAATTGATGAATTCATATTCCCAGTTGACTTCGTTGTTTTAGACATGGATGAGGACAATAATGTTCCTTTGATTTTAGGAAGACCTTTTTTAGTAACTACAAAAACTAGAATTGATGTTGGTACAAGTGAACTCACACTTCGTGTAGGTGACGAAACGACCACTCTTCAAGCTTTTGACTCGCTAGGACATCGAGTAATAAAGGTGAGAACATAAATTCTATCAATGACCATTCGGTTCAACCGTCTTTTCAGGAAGCACCACGAAATTACACAATTGAGCCAGATCCAAGACCTCGTTCTAACAAAGAAATAACTCATGAGGAGTGAAGGCTTAAGGTCGATGAACTAGACGAGTGAAAGACATATGACAAGGAGAAATCGGGGAAACACGATGAATCAAAGCAAAACCATGTCAAACTTAAGGATGGGACAAACCAATTTAAGATCGGAGATCAGGTATTGGATAAGAAAGACCTTCAAATTGCCACTTGGACCTTAATACAAACGAAGAGATCCATTTCACTGTACTGAAAGTCTTCCCATGCAGAACAGTCGAGGTAACTAATCCTACATTCGACACTTTTAAGGTAAACACCACTCGACTTAAACTATATATCAATAACCTAATTGATAGCAAGAATGAGGAGTTTCAACTCTTCAAACCAACATGATTATGTGAATGAGAGGTAAGTCTAGTGTAAGTGAAACACCCCACACCCGGCCCACAAGTTTTGACCGGATCTGGTATGCTCCCCGGTGTAAACCGTTTCAAATTCTTTTGTTACTTAGGAAAAACTTGTGTGTTTTGAAAGAAAGATTGTTTTGGGTTGGGCTTGAGTTGAAAACAAATTTAATTCATTATTAAAATCCTTTACTTTAGGTGACAAAACATTTGGGCTTTGTATGAAAATAGATTTACTTAATCTTTAATTGATAAAAATTCGTAAGCTTAACAATAAAAACAGAATAAAATATTCCTACTAAGGCCTTATTACATCAAATAATTCCCAAAATTTAAATTCAAAATACTTAAAATAAAATAAAAGTCCTAGTCGTAAATTTCTTGTTGTGCATGGCCATCCCTAAGATTCTCATTAACTTGGTCCATTCTTGTTAAGTCACCTAAAAATAGTCCCACAATGGGGTGAGTCAAATAGACTCAATGTGTAACCAACACTAAAATTAACATTTCAAGCATGCATTATCATATCACATACATGTTCATATAACAGTAAAAATAATGATGCAACCCAAACCCAAACCTAGTTAGCCATCCGCTACACTCCACCGTACCATCCTCACTTTGCGTGGGGACTACTAAGTCAACCCTCCATCCGCTACACACCATCGAAGGCGTCATTGCAATCGGCGTGCTCATCGCCTCTTATAAAAATTCGTGGTCTTAGGTCACCACATTTAGAATTCGTGGTCTTAGGTCACCACATTCAGTTTTACGTGGTCTTAGGTCACCACATTCAGTTTTACGTGGTCTTAGGTCACCACATTTAGATTTCGTGTCTTAGGTCACCACATTAACTTCCTCTTTTCATATAACCCATATGCCCCCATTTTTCATACACAATATGCAAAATCATGCCTTAATTCACATTCTTATCACTTTTCACATGTTAAAAATAACATATATTCATATTCCTAGTAGGAGTAGGAAACGTACCTTAGTACTTTTTACCATAGTATGGTACCTTAGCCATATTCACATTCTTATAAACATGCACATTTAATTTAAAACATAGCCATGAACATATTAAAACTTAGAGTAGGGTACACACAGTACCTTAGCCATATTCTTACACTTTCATATTAACACATATAATGAATTAAAACCGTAAATCTATTGAGATTTAGTGTGGGGTACACACAGTACCTTAGCCATGTTCTTACACTTTCATATTAACACATTTAATTTAAAACATAGCCATGAACGTATTAAAATTTAGGGTAGGGTACACACCTGATTCGCTTAACAATTTCACTTGAAATCCCGAAATCCAATCTACTACCTTAGATTTTTAATGCCTACATTTGGCCAACATGGTAATATTTAGCAAAGGCCTATTCGGCCATAAAACCAAATCCTAGTAGGATTTGTGTACTTACCTTAATAACGATTGAATAAAAAATCAAATCCCAGAAACTTGTATTCTTCCCCCTTTGAAATCGACTACTCACTAGATCCCTTGAATCGGTTAGTTTTCACTTAAAACACATAATAATAGATCTACTACAAAAATAGGGTCTTGGTGAATATTCATAGTCACTTACCTTAAGGATCTTAAATCCGAAATTCACCGAATAACTAGGGAACATGCGCCTATGGTGTACCTTCGGAAAAGAACTTCTCCTTCCATGATTCTACCAAGATTAATAATCAAAATTAGTCCCTAAATTTTGATAAGTCTAAAATATAAAAGAATGGAAACTAAACTTGGATCTTACCCTTATTTGAAGGAATCTATTGCACCTTCACTTCAACCTTCGAGATTCGCCATGGCTAAATGATGCTCTCACAACTTTCGCTTTTGGAGGATTAGAAAGAAAAGATAGGAAGAATAAAACTGTAGGAATTTCGGCGAGAGAGAGAATCGCTTAAGAAATTTGGCAAAGGAAGAGTGAATGAATGAATGAATGGCCTTCTCTTCCTTTTATAGTGAAATTACAAGCTAGAGTCCTTAACTTGGCCACCGCTCTTCCTATGTGATAATTATCACTTCATCAAAAGAATTAATCCAACAATTATCTCCTAATTAGCTGAAATTCTAAAGGAAATAAAACTCCTCTTTTAAGATCCCACATGCCGTCCACCTCTATGCTCTTTGTAGTAAAATAAAACTTCTTTTATTTGCTTCCTAAGTGACTCGATCCACAGCCCAAATACACTTGCATGTGGTGCCATTTCCAGAGGCCCTAAGTGGCATCTTGAGCCACTTTTCCAAGCTTGTTGTGTGTCAATTTTCACATACTTTTCTCTTAAGGCCACCTTGCCTTAATTTCCTCTTTTAAACTTTAAAACTCGACATTTCTAGGTCATTTCTAAGTTTCCAAAATTTTCGTTTGGCTCTTTAAGCTTGACATTTCCTAGGTTTCCAAAATGTTCACTTTCCTCTTTTAACTTAAGTTTCCAAAATGTTTACTTTCCTCTTTAGCTTAGATTTCCAAAATGTTTACTTTCCTCCTTTTAAAACTTAACATTTTAAATCATTTCCAAGTTTCCTTACATTTCCTTACATTTCCTTACATTTCCTTTCATTTCCTTACATTTCCTTTCATTTCCATTCATTTCCTTTCATTTCCTTTCATTTCCTTTCATTTCCTTACATTTCCTTACATTTCCTTACATTTCCTTACATTTCCTTACATTTCCTTACATTTCCTTTCATTTCCTTTCATTTCCTTTCATTTCCTTACATTTCCTTATATTTCCTTACATTTCCTTACATTTCCTTTCATTTCCTTGCATTTCTCTACATTTCCTTACATTTCCATACATTTCCTTACATTTCCATACATTTCCATACATTTCCATGTATTTCCATACATTTCCATGCATTTCCATACATTTCCTTACATTTCCAAGGTTCTAAAATGCACACCACACATCCATATCACAAGAAACATGCTATTTCATAAAATTAAGCAAAATGCACACAATGGGATTGAACCTCTTCCTCAAAGTACTTCACTTGATGCTATAACCCTTGCACCTTAGGTGGCGTCCCTTGCCACTTTTCCACATCACTTCTTATTTTTAACTTAAAAACCAATAATTGTCCAAAGCTTTCTCTTCCATCCTAGGATTTTAAAAACCCTTAATTCACTTCCAAACACTGCCAAAACCTACTACTCATGAATTATGCACAAACGCATAACCCCTAATCTAGGATGTTACAGTAAGACTTTAAACGAGCGCTTCTCGGAGAACCCGAGCACTAACCCCATTAATTTTCATATTTTCACCTAACCAAAAACTAACAAATTCAATAAAAGTGCAGGTTTCCCTACCACACGGCCTTGCACACGAGCGTGGACGTGGTCGTGGCTGTGTGGACACCACGATTAGGTACATCGGCGTTGCCAAGCTCGTGCGAACCAAGGATGAAACATCCCCAAACCACTGACGGAGATAAAATGCCACGGTCGTGTGATACGGCCGTGGTCGCCACTAAGAAAGTAACACGGGTGTGCGACACGCCCGTGTCCCCAGACCGTGGTTGACACTAATTAAGCAACATGGGCATGGAAACATCTACACAGGCGTGGGAGAAACGAACGAGACACTACACGGCCATGCGATACACCTATGTGACCTAACACGCCCATGGAACACGGGCGTGGGCAGCCACCAAATCTCTGATTCCTATTTAAAACCC
The DNA here is from genome assembly GCA_025506655.1 of Gossypium rotundifolium. NCBI lineage: Eukaryota > Viridiplantae > Streptophyta > Magnoliopsida > Malvales > Malvaceae > Gossypium > Gossypium rotundifolium. The sequence goes on along the minus strand of CP106731.1, from coordinate 66,312,670 downwards.
CCCCATTCTTCTCACTTTCTCCTCAATTTCTTCTTTTCCCAAACCCTAACCACCACACCCATTTTTTTTATACTATCTCCTTTCATTTTCCTTTCCCTTTTCCTCACTCTTTCTTTTCACCACCATCCCCATGTCGAAGAAGCGAAAGGATCCTAGCATGGTTTCCCCGTACGCGACCACTCTACATAAGTTCATGCCGGCCGCTTCATTCCCTCGACAAGATAAGGACCTTTGAGTCCATTTATTTTTTCTTTTTTTTTTCTCTTCTCCTTTATTTTCCTTCTCTTTATCTTTCTTGTGCTTAATTTATATTATTATATTTTGATTTCTTTAATTTAGGTTCAAAAGGCTGTTAGGGAATCACTACACCTCCACCGGAGTATCCACCTCCGCGTTCATCTCTACCTAACTACTGTTTCTTTTCTTTGACCTCGCAGTTTCTAAGGGTTCAGGGCTGTTACAGAATGACCACATCACCAGAGTATCCTCTTCCAACTCAGCTGGATTTCCCCCATTTCATTTCTTTGACTCCATCCAAAATAAAGGAATTTTCACCTCTTTCCCTATCTTATGTTTTTTCTTACTATATTTTCATTATTTTTCTTTGTACATTGAGGACAATGTACATCTTAAGTGTGGGGAGGTCTCAACAATACTGAATTATGCCTTATTCCTAAGAAATTTTCTCATATTACTATTAGAATGAAACTTCTATTGATTTATGATTTTTATTGATATGTTTTGAAATAAGTCATAGGTAATTATGTAACATCCTAAAATTTGAGTTTTTATATGTTGCATTATTTTGGTGCTTAGCTAGTTAAATAATCTAATGTGTGTTTAAATAGTCTTGAGAAGGCTCAGGATTTATTTGGTTTTGGAATAATTTTTGGTAATTAGTACTTTAATAAAGTGGAAAAAGTGACCTTAAATCTTAAGGTAATTAAGTGGTGAAAGTTAGCATAAGTGAGCTAGTAGTAAAGAGGAGATGGCGTCATAACTGTTCCTAGAGGAAGGAGTTCGAATCCTTTGATGTGCATGTGAGAATTTTATTTTTTTGCTTTCCTTTCTCATATTGTTGGTCAAGCCTAGTACATATGGTAAGTTGGACTTTTATTTTTATGGTATGGTGGCTAAGAGAAAAGGCAAGTTTTAAACTTAAGGAAGGAATCATATGAAAAAAATATGTAGGGGAACACAAGGCTTATAACAAGGAAGATGTTTTGGAAAGTTTGGGTGGCCAAACTTTGACCTTTTGGCCATGCACTTGGGCGGTTTTAGGGGCTAGGGGGTGGCCGAATTTTTGGTTGGCTTTTGGTAGGTTTAGGTGCTAGTTGGTCACTTTTCATTTTGGCATTTTGGTGTTTCTCATCAAAATTTTCTCTCCAATTTCTTCTCCCTAGCCGAATGTATCATGAACAATAGGTGAACTTTTGCTTTCTTTTTGGCCATTTCATTTTTGACCATTTCGGTCTTACTTGCTCATTTTCTTCAAACCATTTCCTCTTTGGGCCGAAACCACATAACCTTGAAGGGCCATTTTTCTTTTCTCTCCTTTTCTTCTTTGCCAAATGCACTCTAGTCTCAAACCTTCTTTGTTCATCTCCCATTCTTGAAGAATCGAAACATAGACACCCTCTTTTCTTCTTCTTTTTCTTCTTGCAAAAACTCTCAACACCATTCCCTCCTTAATATTCACCATGGCTGAATATCATTAAGCATCATCCTCTCCAATTTTTCACCATAGTCGAATCTCCTACTTCACACATATTTCTTTCTCAACCATTTTTATCTACTCACACGTGATCGATCGGTAAGTGGCTAGTTACAATATTTTGGTATTTTTATTTTACCCTTTCCATTGTGCCGAATCTATATTTTGGTATGGGATGGCCTTTTTGGATCGAGACCATCATCATACCATACCTTATTCAAAATCTTTTTCTTTGCCATAGAAACGTAGTGGAAGACCGAAACTTGGAGTGTTCAAAATCATCGTTTATCGCTAGGAATCGGTCCAAAAACTTTAAAGTAAGGATTTCTTTCAAGGATTCCATATTACTTTTTATTTCATTAAAGATAGGGTTTATTAACCGATTTTATCATAAAGATTCTATTACTCGATTTTCATCCTGTGATCGTAAGGATTTTGTGGTAAGCCGACTTCACTCATAAGACCAATCATTTTTAATTACGAAATATTAGTTTGAACTAATATTCATTTGTCAATGGAGGCCAACAAGATCGCCTCAAAAGGAGTGGTGATTAGTGATAGGAAAAGGAGCGAATTCGCGATCCCCTCTAGATTTAAACGAAGGGCCGTTTCAACGATCCGAGATTTTTCATCGGGTTGAGGACCTTCATCCGGTGAAAATCAATTATTCGAGGTTGTTCGTAATCGTGAAGCATCGATGATCCGGGATTTTCCACTGGGTTGTGAACCGTCATCCGGAGAGAACCGACAAATAGTAGTTATTCGAGATTCCGAGGTAAAAATCTAGACCGCTTATCTTAGAATAGATTTATTATAAGTGTTAATGATCTAATCAAGCATTAAAATATTTTTAGGTGTTGATGATCAGGAAAGTGTAGTGCTTACCGTAATCAGGTGTGTAATCCCACACTGTATCTCATGGGTTAAATAATTATATCGTATTAATCACTTGATTAAATCACAAGATAGTGAAATAGGGTAAACTAGCATATTTATCAATTTATCGGTAAAGACTATGAAATCGATATTAAGACTATGAATTTTATGAAATTTCCCTCAATGGGCCAAATAGATAAAAGTGACTATATGGGCCAAATGTGATATTTGATATATGGGCCAAATGTGATATCTGATATATGGGCCAAATGTGATATCTGATAAATGGGCCAAATGTGATATTTGATATATGGGCCAAGTGTGATATGAGTTATAAGGGCCAAAATGAGATATCGGCCAGATTGTGAAAATTTTTATAATGGGTTGTATGTTTGTAATAATTATATGAATGGATTGTAGTAATTGAATGTGCATATTATATGCATGATTTGCATGGGTTGGGATATTTGACGAAGAGAAGTTCTGGTAGCTTTGCTACAAAATTCTGGTGGCTTGTCCACAAATTGATATATGGCTTAATGCCCAGTTTGATATATGGCTTAATGCCCAGTTTGGTGTGTTGGTGGGGTGGGTGACTAAAGCTCCCCACAGGTGTGTTGGTTGGTACGGGTGGTGCGTAGCGGATGGAAAACTAGGTTTGGTTGGGAAATTGCATAATACATGCATGTTATATATGACATTATGTTATGATTGTAAATGGGCTTTGGCCCAATAAATGCTTAATTGAATTTTTGGCCCAATAAATGCTTAATTGAATTTTTGGCCCAGTGACAATGGTAAGTGAGTTACACACTGAGTTCTAAGTAACTCACCCATTTTCTTTACCCTCCTCGTAATGATCGGTGATGGAGGCTTGGGCGGGGACGACTCGATGGAGGCCATACTACTTAATTATAGGTTATTTAAATTTTGAATTTCTTTTTAAGTACTTTTTATTATTTTTGCTATTTTGTAATAAGGCCTCGGTTAAACTTTTATGGATGTTTTACTTGTGGATGGATTTTATAATATGCTTTAAATACTTAAGTGGGATTATTTTTTCTAAAAATAGAAATAAATGTTTTTCTTAAATAAGCGTCTTTAAAAGGGTTTAATTCTTAAATAGTTTTAACTCGGTAATTTTTACGTAACAATATTTTTAAATTTTTGTTTTCAAATTACTTTCGAACTCTTTAAATTTTCTCAAAATATTAAATCAATTTTTCGTAAGTTTCAATTTATAAATTTTTACGGCCCAAATTATTAGATTTAGTAATCAAACTTTGTTTTCAATAACTCCACGTTAAAATGTTTTTAAAAATTCATTTTCTTTAAATCTTTAAAAGACTAGGTATAATTTTGTGTGACATGTCAAATTTGGGCTTAACGCATAGACCGGGTTTGGGGTGTTACAAATTATGCATTGATGATTTATACTTTAAGATATTAGAGAATCAAGCATGATAAGTCTATTTTCAGAATTAAAAATTTGGTTAGGTTGTTTTCCTAAATTTAAATATTACTTTGAAGTTTGAAATTTGCAAGATTGACATCAAAAACCATAATTTTTTGAGATTTTGAGCCTTTAGAGCATACATTTTTCGTGCTCACTTTATTGATTATGAGTGTGTCAACATTGATTTGTTATTCTAGAACATGCTTCGATTATGCATGTCGAGACCACACTTTTGATTTGATATACTGAGATGATAAAGGCACCTAGGTTTTAACCCACTTACTCCATAAAAAGCCTACATTCATAATTAACCCCTAGTGAGCCACTTTGATCCTAATAAATCATTTCTTGACTTAACCTGTAATATTAACCCAAAACCAAATTTTTACTTACCCTACTTTTACTCCCCTTATATCGAGATTCGATTTGATCAGTTGCCTAACTATTTTCTATATTTTAGTTGTTAAATTCTTCCTTATTATTGTATGTTCTTATTCTTAAAAAAAAAATTGGAAATTCATTCATTAATAGTTCCATGTTATTTGAGCTTAAACAATTAATTTCATATTTTGAGAAGTAGCTTGTGTTATTATTATAAGTTTTCAATTGATGCAATTATTCAGTATTAGTCTTGTCGTAACCATTTTTTGGTAAAAACGGGGTCAGCTTAGATTTTGGAAATGAAAACAAAAAATGAGAGTCGCCACCGATCCTTTTTTTTTGTGGTGTGATCAGGTCACCTCATAAAACGGTAGTTTTTCATAAACAATTTGATTTATCAAAACAACGATTTCGGTCTACGAAATTCAAAAACGGGTTTGGGAGTCGATTACTCACGAGGAAGGGTTAGCACCGTCGATACGCCCAAAATTGGTAGCTAATTGATTATCTAATGTCTTAATGTCGAAAATTCGAAAAGATTTGAAAATACGATCCTCTTTGATTTTCAAAAATTGAACAGATCAAAATGGATGATAAGACCCTCTTATTTCAAAAAGATAAAATGTCATACCCAGTAAGTTAAAGTACGACACTTTGGGTTCCCGAAATTGAGTTTGTCCTTTAACTTTAAAACTCAGATTTAAGTTTGAGAAGGATATTCCGTCATTTGACAAATGAGAAACCGGAACTCAGTAAGTTAGGGCTTGATTTCTTAAAATTTAAAATACGGAATATTACCTTTATTTAAAAAACTTATCTCGGGGTATCTAGATGTCATGGCTGGTAAGTTAGGACACAACACATCGAATTTCTGAGAACAAGTATTTTATTCAAAACTTGTATTGCGATTTAAAAGGGATATACGTTATTCAGATTGAATGAGAAAAACTGGAACCTAGTAAGTTAGGGCTCGATTTCCTCAAATCTTTAATACGAAATATCAGTTATTTTAAAAACTTGATGCATCGAGAAATATTAGTGTATTATGATTTGATAAAAGAATGAATTACACAGCTATGTTGCCTAATAGAATGATTACTAATAAATTAATGTAAAAGATAATAACAAAACGAGAATAGAATGAAGTAAAGAAACAATAAAAATGAGTTACAACAAGAAGAATAATAGGTAAAAGCGAAAGAAAATGAAAAACAATGTATGTAACAATACTAAGTTAACTAATTCGGTGATATAATGGTGATAATAACAATAATAATGCGATAATAGTAAAATGAAGAATAATAATAATACATCTATAATAATAATAACAATAAAAGGAATAATAATAGAAATAGAAATAATAGTAATAATAATAATAATAATAATAATAATAATAATAACAATAGTAAAATAGTAATAGAATTAAAATGATAAAATAAGAAATAATAATGACAAAATAATAATAATGATAATATAAAGGAAAATAAAATAATGACAATAGTAATAATAATAGCAATTAGTAAACGAAATAATAATAAGAAATATATAGAGATATAAAAAATGATAATATAGTATTAGTAATAATAATAATAGTAATAATAGTAAGATAGTAATAAAAACAACAATGATAAAATAAAAAATACTAATAACAAAATAATAATGATGATACTAGAAAGAAAAATAATAATAATAGTAACTAATAAACATTTAATAAAAATATATATGTTTAAAATATAGTGTAATAATAATAATAATAATAATAATAATAATAATAATAATAATAATAATAATAAGGAAGTTAGTTAAAATTAATAATAAAATAGTGAAAATAACAAAAAGGGACTAAAGAATTAAAAACAAGATATCCGGACAAATTTGAAATAAATAAGAAGATGAAGGACTAAATTGAGTGCGCGAATAACGAGGGACTAAAAGGGAAATTTTCCCTTCTCCTCCAAAACGCGCAGCATAGGGGGGATCAAATTGAAAATCAAAATAAATTATTGGGTGAAATTTAAAAATAAGAAAAATCTGATTATAAAACAATAAAAAAGCAGAAAGGCTAAAAGTGCAATTAGCCCTTCCTTTAAAAAACACGTGGATCCTAGGCTCTGGATCGGGTCAAAATCAGGTTGGATCAAAACGACGTCGTTTTGGGCATTTGAGGCCAGTCCCAAAACGACGTTGTTTTGGGGGCTTATATAAGTTCAAATTGTTTTTAAAAATTTCATTCTTCTCCTTTTTCAGAAAAAAGGTCTTTCTCTCTCAAATCCTCCCTTGTCTCCGATCCTCGGTCCGTCTCTCCACTGTCTGTCAAATCATGATCTCTTCTTGTCGACACCGCCGTGAGCAGTGGTCAAGTCAAAAGTCATCTTTTTTTTAGGGTAAGCTTTTTTCTTTTTTTATTCTTATATATATACACAAATATGTATGTTTGTGTGAATACAAGAAAAAATATTCGAAATAAAATGGAAACAAAAGTTTAGAAGGTAAAAATAAATAAAAATAAAATGACCTCCTTGCCGATCTGTTTTGTTGTTCTTTTTTGGTTTTAGGCGTCTATCTTTCTTGATTTGATAACGTTTAAAATCTAGATACTAGTATTTAAAAACTGTTTCTTGTATTGATGAAAATGGCTAACCCTTTACAATGGTTTAGATTGGCTTTTTATAGCCATTTTACAACTTATTTGCCTTATGATTTCTTTATCTTTTCCTTGCAGGCAAATGGCCGATGTTAAGGTGAAAAGGGCGGTGGCAGAGCAAAGGCAAGTGGATGTCAGAAGAGGCGGGGGCTAGGCTAATTTAGGGTTTTAGAAACCCTAAATTTTTTTAAAAAATTTTAATGTTTTGGGCCTATTAATGGGTTTGTAATTTGGGTTTAGAGCTTATAAGTTTTATTGGGTCTTGTATTTGGTTTGTGAAATGGGTTTTGTAATTGGGTCGGGCAAATTATGGGTCCTACAGCTGCCCCTCTTTGCTCGTTATATTGCAACAGGAACAGAGCAAAGACTTTAAAAGGTCCAAATTTGCCCGGTCCCAGTGAGTCTTGATTCTTTGGTGCTCTTATTCTTCAGATAACCTCATTCCAGTCCACTGCATCTTGTTGCTTCGATTCGCTTCACTGCAATCTTGAAAAATGAGATTTGTAGTTATAATAGATTTAATCTCACCTACCGCAACTTCAGAGGTGTAGGATTCGTTGTTTTAATCCGCTCCACTGCAACTTCAATGAGATAGGATTGGATGCCTTCGATCTGCTCCTGCAACTTCAGGAATGCCAAATCTGCTATCTTCAGTCTGCTCCACTAGAAACTCAGGGAGATAAGATCTGATGTCTTCGATCTGCTCCTGCAACCTCAGGAATGCCAGATCTGCTATCTTCAATTTGCTCCATCGCAAACTCAAGTGGATAAGATCTGATGTCTTCGATCTGCTCCTGCAACCTCTGGAATGCCAGATCTGCTATCTTCAATCTGCTCCACGTTAAACTCAGGGGGATAAGATCTGATGTCTTTGATCTGCTCCTGCAACCTCAGGAATGCCATGTAACATCCCAAAATTTGGGCCTAGTAGGATTGGGCCCAATGGGCCTTGGGCGTAGGAATGTTTAAATTTTTTAGAACAAGAGAATGGCATTATTGTAAACTGGACTTATTAGTTAAGTGAATTTGGAAGGTTACAAGGTTTCTATGAAGTCTCGGGTTTAATTGGGCCTTAGGAAAAATTGGGTATTTTAGCACTTTAAGAGAGATGGTAAGTAGCTTCAAAGCTTATAGAAATAAATAAGTAATGTGCTTGCATAAATGAGCTATTGGTAAAGAGGTTATGGCATCAAGTGAACTACCTTGAGGGAAGAGGTTCAAATCCCTTTATGTGTAATTTTTACTAATATTTTTGCACTCTTTCCTTAAGTGTCGGCCAATAGATATTTATGACAAGTTTGAGTCCTTTATTTTTGGTATGGTGGCTAAAGAATTAAGGAAAGGTTGAGGTTGGGGAAAGGAATCAGAAGGAAAAGGCAAGTAAGGGGAACAAGTGGCTTATTTCATGGAGAATGCTTTGGAAAGTATGGTTGGCAAAATTTAGACCCATATGACTATGCATGTAGACGGTTTTGGGGGTAGATAGGTAACTAAAATTTTACTTTGGCATTTGGTAGGGTCTTGATATTGTTTTGGCCAAAAATCACATTTGCAACTTTAGTGTCATCTTCTCCCAATTTGCTATTCTCTTTGCCGAATTCTTCTAGCACAATAGTGTATTTTTCTTCTCTTTGGATTGGTTTCATATTCACCTTTTGTCCATCTTCCTTGATAGCCAAATATTAGCATACAATTTCCTCCATAACCAAACTTTCATCTTTTCTCTATTTCTTCTTCTCATCCATATTAACATCTGCTTCTTGATCAATTGGTAAGTATTCTCTATTTCTTCTTCTCATCCATATTAACATCTGCTTCTTGATCAATTGGTAAGTATTCTTCTCAATATTTTATTTTCTTTGGTTTTGGATGGTCATTTTGACCTAGACCATCACCTTACTTTCCCTCATTCGAAATCATTTTTCTTCCTCGTAGAGATATAGTGGAAGGTCAAAACTTGAATTTTTTCAAAGTCATCGTATAATCAATAGAAATCGGATCCAATATTAATAAGGTAAGGAGTTCTTATGGATTATTGATATTATTCAATATTCGATTGGTTGCTAACGGAGTATGTAACATCCTAAATATTCGAGTATCATTATGATGCTAAGTGTTAGCTCGGGTTTACTTGGAATTAGAATAAATATTAGTAAAGTGTACTTTAATGTAAAAAATTTTGGTGACCTTGAAACATAAGTTAATTAGGTACTAAAAGATGGCATAAGATGAGTAATTGGCAAAGTGGTGATGGCACCATAAGTTGGACTTGAGGGGAGAGGTTCGAATCACCTAGCATGTAATTAGGGAGTTTTTATTTTTGCTTTATCCTAGCATGTGTCGGCTATGGATAAGATTAGGATGAGTTGGATTATTTTTTTTTTTTTGTAAGAAGACTAAGGATTATGGAAAGCTAAAGATAGGGGATAGAATGGCTTGAATTGGGGGATATTGTCTCTCCAACTTAAGGAAAAAAAATGATAAGACTTAAGAATAAGGAGATGTTTTGGAAACTTCCTAATGGCCTTTTGACCTTGTATGTGGATGGCATAAGGGTTAGGGGGGATGGCCAGTTTTGGTTGATTGGTTTGGTAAGCTTGGATGTTGGGAGAACATTTTCTTTTTGGACTATTGGTACTTGCTTATCAAATTCTCTTCCAAAAATTTGCTCCCTCCCTAGCCGATTATACCTTAAACCTTGAGGAAACTATAGCATCTTTTTACCATCCTTTCTCTTTGACCATTTGGTCATTTCTTTGCCAATCATTCTTCCTAGTGCCGAAACTATCATCACACAAAGAAGGCCATTCTTTTTCTTTTTCCTTCACAAAACTGAATACACAATTCTCCCAAAACTCATTTCTTTTCCTTCTCTTTTTCTTCTCTTTTCTTTCTCTTTTTCTTCTCTTTTCCTCTCTCTTTTCTTTCTATTTTCTTTCTCTTTTCTTCTCTCTTTCTCTCTTGAAACCAAATCATATCATTTCCATTTTCACATTCTTTTACTTTCTTCAAACTAAAGTCTCTTCAATATTTTTTCATGGCCGAATGTTAGTTTGCTCTTGTGCCGAATCTCTTTCATTTTCTTTTATTGGTCATAACCGAATTTTCCTTTAATCATAAGTATTCTTCTCACACAATTCTTTTCAACCGTAGACAATAGTGAGATTTTTGGAGGGCAGAAACTCAAAGTGTTCTTGAGTACTATGGATCGTTGGAATCGATCTTAAGAGTTAAGGTAAGGAGATTATTCAAGGATTCTCACTTTATTCATTATATTGGTATAGTTAGTTATTTAATCGATTTCGTTATAAGGACGTAATCGCTCGATCGTTTCTTTGAGGAACGAGGATAATCGTGGTAAGCCAATCCCAAATCTTTTAAAATCATTAGCCATATTTCGATAATTATTAGTCAGACTAATGATCTTATGTCATTAGAGACATTCAAGATAGGGCAGAAAAGGGCAGTGCATAGTCTTCGAAAGAGGGGTGGTTCCGCTAATCCCCCTAAGTATAAACAAAGGGCTATTTCAGGAATCCGGGATTTTCCACCGGGTTACGGACCCTCATCCGAGGAGAACCAATTGTTTTAAGTCATTCGTACTCCCGAACCTTTGTTCGTTCGTGGATTCTCATCGGGCAACGAACCAACAATCGAGGAGAAACCAAAAATAGAAGTGGTTCAAAATCCAAAGGGTAAAGATTTAGATCGTTTACCAATATTGTAGTTTTAAAAATATGATAGTATTCTAATTATCGTGTTACGTTTAGGTATTGACAAGCGGGAAAGTCTAGTACTCACAATAACCAGGTGTGTAACTTCACACTTATCTCGGGTTAGATGTTATACTATAAATATTGAGAAAAATCGTAAAGATGACAAAATCAAAAAAATACGTAATAAATAGTATTTTTGTGAAAATACATGAAAATGGTTAATGTTGTGAAATTTACGAAAACGCCCTCAATGAGTTAGTTGGTAAAATATAAATTTTATGTCTCATGTGTAAATGGGCCGTAAACTCTACTAGATCGTTAAATGGGCCGAAAATATACTAGATCGTTAAATGGGCCAAAAGTATGCTAGATCGTTAAATGGGCCAAAAATTTTGCTAGATCGTTAAATGGGCCGAAATCCCTGCTAGATCATTAAATAGGCCAAAGTTGCTAGATTGTTAAATGGGCTAAATTTTATTTTGTATTATGGGCCTTAATAAAAACTTGAAATATTGACTCACATGTAAATTGGGCCTTTTGCTAAATTATCATATGTATATAAACTATTATGCATACATGTTGTATGGGCTGGGATTAATGATGAAGAGAAGCAAGGCCTGTGGCCAAAATCTAGTTTGGTGGCTTCGCCACACATATTTAAATGGCTTATTGCCTCTAGTTCGGTGGCTCTGTCACAATTATTTCAATGGCTTAATGCCTCTAGTTTGGTGACTTTGTCACAATCTAGTTCGTTGGTTCACCATAACCAAATATAAATGGCTTAATGCCTATGATTGGTGTGTTGGCGGGGTGGGTTGACTTGATCCCCACAGGTGTGATGGTTGGTACGGGTGGTGTGTAGTGGATGGAAATTAGGTTTGGGTGGGAAATTTCATTTTGCATACATTACATTTATTATATTGCTAAATCTGTTTATGGACTCAAGCCCAAAATTATGACTTGATGATCTGGCCCAGTGGATATAGTAAGTGAGTTATACACTGAGTTCTGAGTAACTCACTCCCTTAAATTTTCCATCTCAGGTAATGGAAATTGACGTGGACTTGGGCCGAGGATGACTTCGTGGAGGCCATACTGCAAACATGGGTTTATAAACCTTGAACTTTTATTAAGTACTTTCTTTAAATTACTATTTTGATTATGATGTAATAAGGCCTCTATTAATATTTTATGGATTTTATGTGTGGATGGATTTAAATTTTGTTTTAGATATTTAATATGGGCTTTTGTTAATCCTATAATGTTTCTTAAAATACTTTGGGTTTTCAAACATATGAGATTCTTTATCTATTCTTATTTTCAAATTTTTTTAACTCTTTAAAAACTACTTTGAGGTTTTTGATAATTAAATCTTGAATGTTAAGATTTCAACTAATGTTTCTTAAGTTCATCGATTTAAATCATTTCTCTTGCTTTTATTAAACTTTATTTTCAAAAGGTTTTATCGTACCGATTCACCTAAATCATTAGAAAGATTAAAAGAATGTTCGATCTGTGTGACAAACCACATCTCGTCTTGATGCATAGACCTAGTTTGGGGTGTTACATTTAATGGTACCAGAGCCCAGTTTCAAAACTCGGCTGTGGTTAGGTTCAACAAATAACTTCTGTATGAAATTATTTCAATTATATTTTAAAGATTGGTATGGCACCACAAGCATCCGGCACCAAGTCAAGTAAGTATTCGTTACTGAATGATTTTTATGATGATGATATGATCATAGGAACACTCTAGAACTTCTAGTTTTAGATGTTAAAAATCATAGAGATTGAGACTATAGGATGTGTTTGCGAAAAACAACTTTATCTCTCAAATCTCATAAAACATCATTAATAAACACTGAAACAATTTTCTAATTCATAAAACTTGTAATCAGATTAAATCGAGTTAGACATTATGAGCTCTAGAGGACGTGGTCGTGGACGCGGTAGACATGGCCGTGGTAGAGGACGAGGTGCTGCGTCTGAAGCACCAAACCATATGCCGAAATGGATGCACCTATGTCACTTGAAAGTAAGACGGGAACATATAATCATATGGAAGAAGATAATGCTTTGACGCAAGCAATGCTGCGAGTCCTTGAAAGGGTCGCTGGAACTAGAGTTGGGCTAACAACTCGTGGGTCGATTTCGAAATGACTCAAGTCTAGTGGTGCAGAAGCTTTTAGAGGAGTCTCGGTGTAGCTCCGAATGTGGCAGAATATTAGCTCGAAGCTGTGGAGCGGATTATGGATGATCTGGAATGCACTGTCGAGCAGAAACTGAAAGGAGCTGTGTCCTTGCTAAGAGATGAGGTGTATCAATGGTGGCTTACTGTTCGAGAGGGCACTGAGGCTGCATTGATTACTTGGGAATTCTTCAAAGCTGCCTTTCAAGGAAAATATGTAGGAACAAGTTATGTGGACGTCCGAAGGAAGGAATTTTTGAATCTAATTCAAGGAAATAAGACGATTAGGCGTATGAAATGAGGTGAGTTTTATGCTTGAGTCGCTATGCTCGGACATAAGTGTCAATGGATCATGAACGTTGTGTACGTTTTGAGGATGGGCTGAATGATAAGTTGTGGGTTTTGATTGCCCCACAACAAGTTAGAATTTTTGCCACGCTTGTGGAGAAAGCCAAGATAGCCGAAGAGGCTAAGAACTCAAAACGTCAGAATCGGGAAAGATTTAGAGGCAAGAGGGATATAAAGCATCCGGGCTCTTCAAAAAGGTTTCTAAGAGGCCACAGAATGATGAACCAGCTCAAGGTAGAGACCTGTAGCTAATAATCAGAGTCGAGATTGTGCTGAATATGGGAAAAGGCATTCTGGAGAGTGCTGGAGGAAAACGGGTGCTTGTTATAAATGTGGTTCAATGGATCACCAATATAGAAATTGCCCTCGACGTATGGATATGACTCAAGAAGTTTGTAATACTGATGCACAGCCGGCCAGAGGTATTCAGCAGCCACCGAGAGGTCGTGGACCAGGTCGTGGTGGTAATGGGGCTGGACGTGGTCAAGGTGCACCGGGTCGAGGTAATGGTCCTAGAGGTAACACGGATGCAAGACAGCCAGGATTGGTCTATGCAGTTAGACACCGCGAGGATGGCAATGCACCTGATGTAATAACTGGTACGTTCTTCATCTTTGATGTACCTGTTACTGCTTTAATAGATATTGGTTCTACCCACTCGTATGTTGCTAGCGCCATATCTGGAAACTTGAATCTAGAATCTAAATTACCGATAGTGAGATGACAGTAATCAGTCCTTTAAGACAGTTTGTAATTGTAAATAAACTGTTTAGAGACGTGCCTTTAGAAATTCAAGAAGAAGTATTTTTGGCGAATTTGATGGAATTGCCTTTCGGAGAGTTCGATCTTATTCTGGGTATGGATTGGTTGGTTAAGCATCGGGCGCATTTGGATTGTGCTGAAAAATGGATGTCAATAAGAACTTCGGATGATAAGAAAGTAATAATGATAGATGAACGAATGAATTACTTGGAAAATGTGGTATCTGCGTTGAAGGCAGAAAAGTTGGTGCGGAAAGGATATGGAGCATTCCTAGCTTTTATTTGTGCTTTGGATGCCAAAGAGTTATCTGTGGATGATGTGAGAACAGTGAAGAAATTTCTAGATGTATTTCCCGATAAACTTCCTGGTATACCTCTAGATCGGGAAGTAGAATTTGGTATTGAGCTTTTGCCCGGAACGACTCCGGTGTCTATTGCTCCTTATAGAATGGCACCGAAGGAGTTGGCGGAGCTTAAAGCTCAAATTCAAGAATTGTTGGATCGGGGATTTATTCGACCGAGTGTGTCTCCGTGGGGAGCACCAGTTTTGTTCATTAAGAAGAAGGATAGATCGATGCATATGTACATTGATTACATGCAATTGAATAAATTGACGATCAAGAATAGGTATGCTTTGCCGAGAATTGATGACCTGTTTGATCAATTGAAGGGAGCTTCAGTTTTCTCCAAAATTGATTTGAGATCGGGTTATCACCAACTTAAGGTGAAAGAAGCAGATATCTATAAGATGGCATTCAACTCGTTATGGACATTATGAGTTTTGGTGAAGCGGTTTGGGTTAACCAATGCACCAAATGATTTATGGACATGATGAACCGAGTCTTTCAACCATATTTAGACCGGTTTGTGGTAGTGTTCATAGATGACATTTTGGTTTATTCAAGAAATGATGAGGAGCATGACACGATTTGCGTATAGTATTCTGATTACTTTGTGATAACGACTTTATGCCAAATTCAATAAATGTGAATTTTGGCTAAAGGAAGTGACTTTCTTGGGTCATGTGGTATCACCAAGGAATAAGGTGGATCCTCGGAAGATTGAAGTCAGATCGGATTAGAAACTACCAAAGTCGGTGGTGAAATTCGCAGCTTTCTTAGGATTGGTGGTTATTATAACGCTTTGTTGAGGGGTTTTCGTTGATTGCTGCACCCCTAACTAAACTGTTGCAGAAGTGAGTACCATATATTTGGACTAAAAAACAACAAGAGAGTTTCGAGAAATTGAAGAAGATTCTGACGGAAACACCAGTTTTAATTCAGCCTGAGGCTGGAAAAGAATTTACTATTTATTGTGATGCGTCTCACACGGGTTTGTGTTGTGTGCTGATGCAAAATGGAAAGGTAGTGGCTTATGCTTCTCGTCAGTTGAGACCGCATGAAGTAAATTACCCTACTCATGATTTGGAGTTAGCTGCAGTGGTATTTGCTTTAAAGATTTGGAGGCACTATCTCTATAGTGAGAAGTCTATCATCTACACGGATCACAAGAGTCTTAAGTATCTTCTTACCCAGAAGGAATTAAATTTGAGACAAAGAAGATGGGTGGAATTATTAAAGGATTATGATTTCTCAATCGAGTATCATCCTGAAAAGGCTAATGTGGTAGCTGACGCGTTAAGTCGTAAGGCGGATATCGATTTGAGAGCAATGTTTGCTCATTTGAGTTTGTATGAGGATGGTAGTCATTAGCGAAACTTGGTGAAACCTCGTGGTTAGAACAAATTCGTGAAAAGCGCTTATCGATAAAAGTTGGGGACCCTTATTCCAAAGAAAGTTGAAAAGGTTGAAATAGAGGATTTTGGTATAAACACGAATGGAGTCTTTGTGTTTTCGTGGAAGGGTTTGTATGCTTAAAGACTACGAATTGAGGCAAATGATTCTACGGAGGTGCATAGTAGCCCTTATGCTATGCACCCGGAGGAAATAAGATGTATCGAGATCTCCGTGAATGATTTGGTGGCGTGGTTGAGCGTGAGATTTACGAGTTTGTAGGAAAATGTTTGACACATCAACAAGTGAAGGCGAGCATCAATTGCCGTCAAGTTTATTACAACCGGTAAAGATTCCTCTTTGGAAATGAGAGCGAATAACAATGGATTTTGTTAGTAGGTTACCTTTAACACCTACTAAGAAGAATTCCGTATGGGTAGTAGTTGATCGTTTGAAGAAGACTACTCATTTCCTTCCGATTCGTACGGATTACTCATTACAGAAATTGGCTAAGTTGTATGTATCTGAAATCGTGAGGTTGCATGGGGTACCAAAGGTTCATTATATCGAGCGGGGATCCTTGATTTACATCACGATTTTGGAAAGCTCGCATGAAGCTTTGGGAACGGTTAAACTTTAGTACGGCTTTTCATCCTCGCATGGATGGTCACTGGAAAGAGTAATTCGGATATTGGAAGACATGTTAAGGGGATGTGTGATTGATTTCAGAGGTAGTTTGGAGGATTTTCTACCATTGGCAGAATTTGCATATAATAATAGCTATCAGTCTAGCATTCAGATGGCACCCTACGAGGTATTGTATGGTCGTAGGTGCTGTACTCCTACTTGTTGGACTGAATTGGGCGAGCGGTAGATGTTGGGTCCTGAATTGATATCTGAAATCGAAGAAAAAGTAAAAGTTATTCACGCACGGTTAAAGGAAGCTTCGGATAAATAGAAGTAGTATGCAAACCTGAAGCGTAAGGATATCAAGTTTGCAGAGGGAGAGCAGGTCTTCCTAAAGGTCTCACCTTGGAAGAAAATTTTCAGATTCGGAAAGAAGGGCAAGTTGAGCCCTAGGTTCATTGGGCCATATCGTGTGATGAAGCGTGTTGGTCCAGTGGCTTATCAGATTGAATTACCTCCGGAGTTGAGTCAAATTCATAACGTTTTCCATGTTTCCATGCTGAGACGCTATAGATCGGATCCATCTCACATAATACCGGTAGAGGAAGTGGAATTGAAATCAGACTTGTCTTTTGAGGAAGAACCAGTGGAAATTTTGGACCGAGATGTTAAAGTGCTAAGAAAGAAGACCGTGCCGTTGGTCAAAGTTTTATAGCGTAATCAAGGAGCGGAGGAAGCTACGTGGGAGCTTGAGGATGCAATTCGGCAACAATATCCTCACCTCTTTTAATCAGGTAAATTTTGAGGACAAAATTTTCTTTAAGGGGGGTAGAATTGTAACATCCTAAATATTCGAGTATCATTATGATGCTAAGTGTTAGCTCGGGTTTACTTGGAATTAGAATAAATATTAGTAAAGTGTACTTTAATGTAAAGAATTTTGGTGACCTTGAAACATAAGTTAATTAGGTACTAAAAGATGGCATAAGATGAGTAATTGGCAAAGTGGTGATGGCACCATAAGTTGGACTTGAGGGGAGAGGTTTGAATCACCTACCATGCAATTAGGGAGTTTTTATTTTTGCTTTATCCTAGCATGTGTCGGCTATGGATAAGATTAGGATGAGTTGGATTGTTTTTTTGGTAAGAAGACTAAGGATTATGGAAAGCTAAAGATAGGGGATAGAATGGCTTGAATTGGGGGATATTGTCTCTCCAACTTAAGGGAAAAAAATTATAAGGCTTAAGAATAGGGAGATGTTTTGGAAACTTCCTAATGGCCTTTTGACCTTGTATGTGGACGGCATAAGGGCTAAGGGGGATGGCGGTTTTGGTTGATTGGCTTGGTAAGCTTGGATGTTGGGAGAACATTTTTTTTTTGGGACTTTTGGTACTTGCTTATCAAATTCTCTTCCAAAAATTTGCTCTCTCCCTAGCCGATTATACCTTAAACCTTGAGGAAACTATAGCATCTTTTTACCATCCTTTCTCTTTGACCATTTGGTCATTTCTTTGCCAATCATTCTTCCTAGTGCCGAAACTATTATCACACAAAGAAGGCCATTCTTTTTCCTTCACAAAACCGAATACACAATTCTCCCAAAAGTCAATTCTTTTCCTTCTCTTTTTCTTCTCTTTTCTTTCTCTTTTTCTTCTCTTTTCCTCTCTCTTTTCTTTCTCTTTTCTTTCTCTTTTCTTCTCTCTTTCTCTCTTGAAACCGAATCATATCATTTCCATTTTCCCATTCTTTTACTTTCTTCAAACTAAAGTCTCTTCAATATTTTTTCATGGCAGAATGTTAGTTTGCTCTTGTGTCGAATCTCTTTCATTTTCTTTGATTGGTCATAACCGAATTTTCCTTTAATCATAAGTATTCTTCTCATGCAATTCTTTTCAACCGTGGACAATAGTGAGATTTTTGGAGGGCAGAAACTCAAAGTGTTCTTGAGTACTATGGATCGTTGGAATCGATCTTAAGAGTTAAGGTAAGGAGATTATTCAAGGATTCTCACTTTATTCATTATATTGGTATAGTTAGTTATTTAATCGATTTCGTTAGAGGGACGTAATCGCTCGATCGTTTCTTCGAGGAACGAGGATAATCGTGGTAAGCCAATCTCAAATCTTTTAAAATCGCTAGCCATATTTCAATAATTATTAGTCGGACTAATGATCTTATGTCATTAGAGACATTCAAGATAGGGCAGAAAAGGGCAGTGCATAGTCTTCAAAAAGAGGTGGTTCCGCTAATCCCCCTAAGTATAAACAAAGGGCTATTTCGGGAATCTGGGATTTTCCACCGGGTTGTGGACCCTCATCCGAGAAGAACCAATTGTTTTAAGTCATTCGTGCTCCCGAACCTTTATTCGTTCGTGGATTTTCATCGAGCAATGAACCAACAATCGAGGAGAAACCAAAAATAGAAGTGGTTTGAAATCCAAAGAGTAAAGATTTAGATCGTTTACCAATAGTGTAGTTTTAAAAATATGATAGTATTCTAATTATCGTGTTACGTTTAGGTATTGACGAGCGGGAAAGTCTAGTACTCACAATAACCAGGTGTGTAACTTCACACTTATCTCGGGTTAGATGTTATATTGTAAGTATTGAGAAACATCGTAAAGATGGCAAAATCGGAAAAATATGTAATAAATAGTATTTTTGTGAAAATACATGAAAACGGTTAAAGTTGTGAAATTTACGAAAACGCCCTCAATGAGTTAGTTGGTAAAATGTAAATTTTATGTCTCATGTGTAAATGGGCCATAACCTCTACTAGATCGTTAAATGGGCCGAAAATATACTAGATCATTAAATGGGTGAAAAGTATGCTAGTCATTAAATGGGCCGAAAATTTTGCTAGATCGTTAAATGGGCCAAAATGCCTGCTAGATTGTTAAATGGGCCAAAGTTGCTAGATTGTTAAATGGGCTAAATTTTATTTTGTATTATGGGCCTTAATAAAAACTTGAAATATTGACTCACATGTAAATTGGGCCTTTTGCTAAATTATCATATGTATATAAACTATTATGCATACATGTTGCATGGGCTGGGATTAATGATGAAGAGAAGCAAGGCCTGTTGCCAAAATCTAGTTCGGTGGCTTTCCCACACATATTTAAATGGCTTATTGCCTCTAGTTCAGTGGCTCTGCCATAATTATTTCAATGGCTTAATGCCTCTAGTTCGGTGGCTCTACCACAATTATTTCAATGGCTTAATGCCTCTAGTTCGGTGACTTTGTCATAATCTAGTTCGTTGGTTCATCATAACCAAATATAAATGGCTTAATTCCTATGATTGGTGTGTTGGCGGGGTGGGTTGACTTGATCCCTACAGGTGTGATGGTTGGTACGGGTGGTGTGTAGCGGATGGAAATTAGGTTTGGGTGGGAAATTTCATTTTGCATACATTACATTTATTATATTGCTAAATCATTATGGACTCAAGCCTAAAATTATGACTTGATGATCTGCCCGATGGATATAGTAAGTGAGTTATACACCCAGTTCGAGTAACTCACTCCTTAAATTTTCCATCTCGGTAATGGAAATTGACATGGACTTGGGCCGAGGATGACTTCGTGGAGGCCATATGCAAACATGGGTTTATAAACCTTGAACTTTTATTAAGTACTTTCTTTAAATTACTATTTTGATTATGATGTAATAAGGCCTATATTAATATTTTATGGATTTTATGTGTGGATGGATTTAAATTTTGTTTTAGATATTTAATAAGGGCTTTTGTTAATCCTATAATGTTTCTTAAAATACTTTGGGTTTTCAAACATATGAGATTCTTTATCTATTCTTATTTTCAAATTTTTTTTTAAACTCTTTAAAAACTACTTTGAGGTTTTTGATAATTAAATACTAAATGTTAAGATTTCAACTAATGTTTCTTAAATTCATCGTATTTAAATCATTTCTCTTGGTTTTATTAAACTTTATTTTCAAAAGGTTTTGTAGTACCGATTCACCTAAATCATTGGAAAGATTAAAAGAATGTTCTATTTTAGTGACAAACCAAATCTCGTCTTGACGCATAGACTTGGTTTGGGGTGTTACAGAGTAATAATGTGAAATAATCGACTATATGTTTTAGGGAAAAATCACTCGATATATTCTACCTTCAACATAGTGGTAAGTGAATCAAGTGTAAGTGATACAAAATCTTTTGGAAATCCGAGGCTAACTTTTGGTTGGTATTGTTCTAGGTCAACGACGAGTGGTTCGTTAGGAAATCGAAATCAGGCGTGTAATCCCGTACCTCTCATATACATATCTGAAATGGTGTGTAATCTCACACTTCTCAGAAAGTTTGTATGAAATATCTGTGAATCGGTTGAAATACCGAAGAAAATTGGAAACCGGCATCCGTGATCACTCGGGCATGCGTATGATCGTAGTGGTAAACGTATTTTGTAATAAAGTAGTTTCGATTAGAAGTAGTGATGTGTTTTTGAAAAATCATGAAAAATTGAAGAAAGTGAATTAGAAAGTGAATGAGATATCGAATAAAATCTTACTATGTCTATTTTGATAATGAAGAAATGGTGAGGGAAAAGGAATTTTATATTCGAGATATGTTAATTTTAGTGAGACCGGTTCGAATGATTTCGTGGTTCCACGATCATCTTGGAAAAATCGTATAAAATTGTACAAAGTGAATTAAGAGTTATAGTTTATATGTAAAGATTCCTTAGTGAGCCTATTTTGTGGGAACAACATATGAAAGTCATGACAAAGGAGATATTTGAATTTTGGGTAAGAGAGGTCGAATCATTGGAAAGTGAAACAAGGAAACTTTAAGGAATAAGTCAGTACTAAATGGTTAATACAAAATTCGGAAAAAATTTATTAAGAAGATATATGAGTTTAATTTCAAGGAAAATTTACGGATTTATATTTGAGATTCCTAACCCATGTTATAGTCAATTTAGTTAGTACTACGCAGATGGACGATTTAAATTGTTATGCCCAAATTAGTAGTTATATTTGGATTGCGAATTACCGAATTACCCTTAGTGGGTAAATTGCAATTACTTAAAATGCCTCTAAAGGATCGAATATGGAAATGCCCCTAATGGGCTGATTTGCAAAAGTGTTAATGGGCCGATTTGAGATATTGCCTTATGGGCTGAATGGACATATTGATAAATGGGCCAATCTGTTATTTTATTAAATGGGCCAATCTGTTATTTTGATAAATGGGCCAATCTGATATTTTGCTAAATGGGCCAATTTGATATTTTCTAAATGGGCCAATATGATATTTTGCTATATGGGCCTAATTGATAATTTGTTATAATGAGTCATACTTTTGTAATAAATATATGAATAAATTATTGTGATTTGTTATGCATTATATACATGATTTGCATGGAATAGGAAAATGATGAAGAGAAGTTATGGTAGCTATGCTACATAAATCTAGTGGCTCTACCACAAATTTGAAAAACGGCAATGCCATGTAAATTCTGTCAATCTGGTGGCTTGTCCACAAATTTGATATAAATGGCTTAATGCCTACGTTTGGTGTGTTGGCGGGGTGGGTTGACTAAAGATCACCCACAGGTGTGTTGGTTGGTATGGGTGATGTGTAGCAGATGGAAAACTAGGATTTGGTTTGGGAATTGCATATCATACACATATTATATATGATACATTTATATTATTGTAAGCGGGCTTTGGCCCAATTAATTGCTTAATGGGATTTTGGCCCAGTGAACAATTGTATGTGGATTATACACTGGGTTACTGTAACTCGCCCCCTTCTCTTAACCCTTGTAGGTAATTCTCAGTGATGAGGACTTGGAGCCATGGATGACTCGGTAGAGGCCATGCTTCGGAAATAACATTTTTGAATATTAGTAAACTACCTTTTCGTTTTATTTGATTACTTTTATTGTTTCGGGTTTTAAAGTTGTAATAAGGCCTCTGGACTATTTTTTTTATTTTGCTTTATGTTTGGGATGTTTTTATTATTTTTCTTAAATTGTTTAAAAAGGAATTTTCTAAAAATATAAATAATGGTTTTCAAAATTGATTAATAAATAGATTTTATAGCAAACTTTTACAAATAATTTAACTCGTATTCTCTTTCAAAATTTCAACGTTATTTTCAAAAGTCCTGATTTTAAAGTCCACTACTTCGATTTTCGACTCACCAATCAACTCTCAAAAATACTTGTATTTTATCTACGTTTCCGCAATGTTTTCAAAATGCTTCTGCAACTCTATTCCCAAATGTCATATTTTCGTAAATTGTTTATTTCATACGTTTTCAGGTAGATAACAATTGCTTAAGTGTTTTGGGTTTTAACAAAGAGGCTGTAATTCTCTAACAAGTTTTTTTTAACAATCGCAAAGATGGTTGTAAAAAAAACACTTCTATATGACACGCCAGATTCGGGCCTAACTTCTAGGTTGGGTTTGGGGTGTTACATGCCAAATCTGCTATCTTCAATCTGCTCCACTGTAAACTCAGGGAGATAAGATCTGATGTCTTCGATCTACTACTACAACCTCAGGAATGCCAGATCTGCTATCTTCAATCTACTCCACTGCAAACTCAAGGAGATAAGATCTGATGTCTTCGATCTGCTCCTGCAACCTCAGGAATGCCAGATCTGCTATCTTCAATTTGCTCCACTACAAACTCAGGGAGATAAGATCCGATGTCTTCGATCTGCTCCTGCAACCTCAGGAATGCCAGATCTGCTATCTTCAATTTGCTCCACTACAAACTCAGGGAGATAAGATCTGATGTCTTCGATCTGCTCCTGCAACTTCAGGAATGCCAGACCTGCTATTTTCGATCTGTTCCTGCAACTTCAAAAATGCCAGGCCTGCTATCTTCGATATGCTCCTTGAACTTCAGGAATGCCAGAACTACTATCTTCGATCTGCTCCTGCAACTTCAGGAATGCTAGACCTGCTATCTTTAGTCTGCTCCTACAACTTCAAGAATGCCATACTTTCTATCTTCGATCTACTCCTGCAACTTCAGGAATGCCAGACCTGCTATCTTCGATCTGCTCTTGCAACTTCAGGAATGCCAGATCTGCTATCTTCAGTTTGCTCCACTACCATCTCGTGAGAACAAAATCTGAACTTTCCAATTTGCTTCCTTACTATCTCAGGAAGACTTCAATCTCCAGTCTACTCCACTACCATCTCAAGGGAACAAAATCTGAACCTTCCAATTTGCTTCCTTTCTATCTCAGGAAGATTTCAATCTCCAATCTGCTCTACTTCCATCTCGAGGGAACAAAATTTGAACTTTCCAATTTGCTTCCTTACTATCTCAAGAAGATTTCAATCTCCAGTCTGCTCTACTACCATCTCGAGGGAACAAAATCTGAACATTCCAATTTGCTTCCTTACTATCTCAGGAAGACTTCAATCTTCAGTCTACTCCACTACCATCTCGAGGGAACAAAATCTGAACTTTCCAATTTGCTTCCTTACTATCTCAGGAAGACTTCAATCTTCAGTCTGCTCCACTACCATCTCGAGGGAACAAAATCTGAACTTTTCAATTTGCTTCCTTACTATCTCAAGAAGACTTCAATCTCCAGTCTGCTCCACTACCATCTCAAGGGAACAAAATCTGAACTTTTCAATTTGCTTCCTTTCTATCTCAAAAGACTTCAATCTCCAATCTGCTCCACTACCATCTCGAGGGAACAAAATCAACTTTTCAATTTGCTTCCTTACTATCTCAAGAAGACTTCAATCTCGATCTGCTCCACTACCATCTCGAGGAACAAAATCAACTTTTCAATTTGCTTCCTTATTATCTCGGAAGACTTCAATCTTGATCGCTCCACTACCATCTCGAGGGAACAAAATCTAAACTTTCCAATTTGCTTCCTTACTATCTCAGGAAGACTTCAATCTTCAGTCTGCTCCACTACCATCTCAAGGGAACAAATCTAAACTTTTCAACTACTACACCGTTCTCTAAGGAACCTGTCCTGTTGAATTAGTTTTATGTGCTTGTGCTTATGCAAATGATGAGGATGCTATGATCGGAATGACTCAAATGCTGCTAACTACATGTGTTATGAATGATATGAATGCATAAATGTCATGAAAATGATTCCTTTTCAAATGTTTAAGGCTTATTCATCAAGGCTTTATCCCTGACGTATTATGATGTCATCTTGTTCGGCTGGTATTCTTAATAGAAACCCCAAGAAAACAATTATATTTTGCTCAACAGATTTGCCCTGTAACTTCAAGATTCATCTCATTATGACTTAGGGGTATAGGATCTAAGGCTTTTCCAATCCATCATTCTGCAACTCAAAGGTATAGAATTTATTTCATCTTCAATCCAACCGGCGGCAAATTAAAGATGTAGAATCCGTAACTTGTTCCATCAACTGATCACTCCTCGGGTGACTTTAACCAAATGTGTATGCATGATATTTGCATGGATGCCAAATACCATTTTTCTCGAGAATGATTCCCTTTTTGCTCAGGTTAACATTGCTCATTTTTCGTCAAGATTGTATCATTGACGTAATATCTTGTCATTCTCTTCAATCACCATTTTTGACAAAATCCGAAGAGATAATCTTAATTTGGACTTAAATATTTCCAACCCTTAAGCTTGGTGAACAATAATCCTGTTTCAGGTCCTTGTATTATTCAGAAGCTTCTAGAGTAATATGCGAAACTTTTATGAAAGTATTATTAGTCCACTAATCATTATTTCAATGCAAAATGCTTGAAAAAGATCATAACAAATGGACAAGAAAGAAATTAATTAGGAGCATAGCTCGAAACAAATAAGTTAAGTCAAGATAGCAAATGCAAAGAACTTTTATTGGGAGCATTTCTTTGAAAAGAATAAGATAAACCAAATAAAAAATTGAAAATGGGTAAAATAGAGACTAGAGGCCCCAGATATCGCAACCTGAGCTTCTCTGTTCAAACTTATTGAGGACCATTTTAAGCTCAATATGTGTTTAAGGGATCTGGAGTACTTTGTCGATGCCCCAAGACGTAGCGTACTTCTTCATTTTTTAATTCAAGCATAGAAAGACTGCTGTATAGCTCACTTTTGATCAAAATTTGAGTCTCCCTTTTCAGGTTTTCAACTCAAATCCCTTTGGTCTCAAGGTGCCCTTTGCGGGTTTTCACCTTGGCCTCTCATTTTTCTTCTTTTTTCTTTCTTTTCCTTTTTTGTGTTTTTTTTTGAAAACTTTTTTTTGAATTTGAATTCACCGGATTGGGCAGGTCCTTACCATCTATCTTAGACAATATCCATGCTTCCCCATAACAGGCCTTCTTTGCTACATAAAGTCCTTTCCAATTTGGCATCCACTTTCTTCTGAAGTCCCTTTTGCATGGAAAAATCTTCTTCAAAGCCCTATCGTGAAATTTTCTAGGGCAAGCATTTTTATTGTAATATCGCATCATCTGACCATGACAAATAGCTTTTAACATTTTCTCTTCAAATTCAACTGATCATATTGAGATTGGATACATTCTGCCTCATCCAATTTCAACTTTGATAAAACTCAAATAGAATGAATCTTGACTTCCATCAGCAAAATTGTCTCTATTCCATAAATCAATGAGAAATGTGTTGTCTCGGTGAGGGTCCTACCAGACGTTCGACAAGCACAGATGCTAGTCTTCACAAGTCTCAATCTTTTTGGCGATCCCCCTTTTCTTTTCTTTTTTTCTCTCTCTTTTTTTTTTGCTGCATTGAGAGTGGGATTTGATGACTGACAACATTGTAAAATTGGCATATAAAGCGACTTTCACCATCTTAGTGAAGTAACTGACATCCATGAGAATGAATCAATGTTAGCCAAAAGCTTTTGATAAGATTGGCTTGTTAACATCCATGCCCCATATAGGAAAAATTGAGGAGGCACATAAGTCTTGTCTTCTTTAATTTGGCATTTACGGCGTAACTGATGCAATTTCCCTTCTTGGGTAAACCAGTAGCCCGAACCTCTTGATTAGCCTGACCGTTGTAGAATCATTAACATGGGTTCACCAATCTTAAAAGCATACCCGCGTTTCAGTGGCCTGGGCGTGTCTTGATGTGATCATGAGAAAACATCTTTGAATTCTTAGAGATAACTCAATTATGCCTTACCTTATTCCTGCGATGAGCTAAGCTTCCATCTTCATCTCTTCGTTAGCTTGTAGTGTCCACTGACACTTCGTAAGGTAGGAACTACCATTCTTAACAAATTACGAAATAAGTTGCAGTCTCCGTCATCTTCAAAGTCCTTAGATCTCTCTAGACACATATCTCACTAAAAAGGGAGTCAGTAATAGCGTCGCTCATGTCATTGATATCTGGGTATCTATTGTAGGTACGAAGAAAGATTTAAATGAATCTAAGAATAATTATTTGTATGTTATGATAATAGATGAAGAATAAAAGAATATTTGATAGAGAGCTCAAAGAATAAAAGAATTCATAGTATGAAATGGAAAAAAAAAGAAAAAAAAAAAGAATATTTGCTCAAAAGATACATCTTATTGAAATAAAGATTTTGGACACAAGCTTATTTCACAAAAGGACTCTTATTGCCTCTAGGCTTAAGGCAACAAGAGTGTTTTGAATATTACTCTAAATTAGTTCTAAAAACACATGGATCTCTTCCATAGTCCCATTGTTCAAAATTCTCCCAAGTATGTAAGGGCTTGGAAACTTTTATTCCCCAATTCCTTCTTCGGATACGTCATTAATGTTCCAATTCCCCAGTATAAGGTTTTGCACTAGATCCCTGAACTTGATGTACTCCTGATCTTATACCCCCATTCATCATGGTACTCACAATATTACCCCTTTAACATCATGGTTAGGTAACAGTTTTTCTACACTAGAGGGATCATCAACTTTTATAATTCCTATTTTGATGAATCTTTCAACCAGCTTCTTGAAAGCAAGGCAACTTTCTATTGAATGCCCTGTAATCCCGACATAGTACTCATATTGAGCATTTGAGTCATACCATTTTGGGTATGGGGGTTGCAGCATGCGTATCAAATAAGTTCAGGTATAACTCCCTATACGTCGTGGGAATATGTGTGAACTGGGGCTTTTCTGAATTTGATATTGGATTGGGTTTTTGCTTTGGGGAGGCCAGTTAACAGGTAACTGCCTTCTTTGGCTGGTTTACTCTATAAGCGGCTTTGAATGACCCTTGTTATACCCACTCGTTAATGGTTGCATGATTAATTGCTTGCTATGTTGTTGTTTGGGTGTTTTGGACTTAGTTGTAGGCTAGAGTGAGCCCGGTAGGTGGTGAAATTTTAGTTTTGGGCTTTAGGGATAGGAGTCAAGGAGATAGGGCTTATATTTAAATTAAGTGAATTTGTAACACAAATGAAGAGCTAGCAAAGTGGCAAGGTAAGGCGCCACTAGGAGCTTGTGGTTGGCGTCAAAGGCAAGGGAGGAGAGGTCTTGTGTTCGAAAGGCATAATGCCCTATTTTGACTTCCATTTTGGACGGCATGGAGGAAGAGGTAGAAGGCAATTCAATTCTTCTTGGACTTAGTCTTCACATTCAAAAGAGGGGTGGAGAGTGAAAGTAGGAGGGAGACTTGGTAAACTCATTTGAATTGGTGGTGTGTGAGTAAATGGGGAGATTTGGCGGATTTGGTGAGAGTTTGAGGAAAGGGATGTGTGGCCTACAGTGATTGGAGGAGTCAAATTTCTTTTGGCTTTGGTGTTTTTTTTTTTCTTCTCCTTCGGTCAAAACTCTTTGGGTAAACAAGTTTTCTTAGTCACAAACGAGCCAAAATTTGCAAGTCATTTCTTCTTCATTTATTTTTTCATTTAAAGTTTAATGCTCAAGGAGCTTTTGAACAAAATTGTTTTGCATCTCTAAACTTGGTGAGCCGAGTGTTCTTTTGCACTCCTCTTCCTTTTGTCATTTGTGTAAACCGAAACCCAAGTACCATCATCGCCAAATTCTACCTTGCTTTTCTCTTTATTTTTCATTTGAACAAGTCAATTCTAGTATCCTTTTCAACTCTTTTCTCTCCAAACTTGGTTAGCCAAAAGTCTCCCCTCTTCATTTCTTTTTCTTTTCCAAGAAAGAACCAAGGTGTCTTCTTACTATTGTTCTTCCCATTTCGATTCTTGGTCAAACCTCATCTCCAAAACACTTTCTCTTTTTCTTTCTCAAAAACCAAAAGCACCTCATCTTTCTTTATATTCTTCCTTCTTCCAAAAAGCCTTTTGGTTTAACCTTACTACAAATTTCTTGTCGCTTTTCCTTTTCATTTTTTTCTTATAAACTTTTCCTTCTTGATCAAGGGTGGTAGCCGAATCTACTTCTCCCGTTAGATTCTTGTTGCAATCGGCCTTCTAAGAAGGTAAGTTCTTGGTCGAATGGCCATTTCTCACTTCTAAGTGTCGTTGTTTTCGCTTGACTAAGGGCCTATGGTGGTTGTAGATTGAAATGGGTTAATCATTTGTTTAATCTTTTCAGATAGGGTCTTTGGATATTGAAGTAATCAAGAGGAGTCTTCCAACTCTTTTAACCGATTGATAAGTGGTGGTAAGAGGAGTATTTTGTTAGTCCATTCTTTTAGTCTCGTTGAAGCAAGTCTCAGTGGATTAATGGCTTTTCTTTTTAGGTGGAGGCCGTTTGTAAAAGAGGAACCTTTGTGGTTCAAGTTTGGTAGGAAGCCAAACGTTTGCAAGGTAAGGGCTATTTGATAAAACCTTTTTGGTTTAATGCTTGTGGTCGAATGATATGTGTGCTAACCCTTTGGTTGGTCGATTTTAGGATCAAAGTTGTCAAGGTGGTTGAGCGTTTTAGACCGGTTCTTAGTGTTAAAACCTCCGCTAATTCGTGTGTAAACCAACACACTATCTTAACTTAGTAATGTAATAACCGCTGTGTAAATGAAATAAAGGTGATTGACTGATTTGGTACCCATTGAGGTATGGATACGGATTCGGTAAGTCCGCTCGATATGAGTTATGTGATGATATATGATATTATGATTATGGGTGCATGTTCATTGAGATGCCATATTAAGCATGTGAGCATGATAGCATGATTGCACGGTTTTTGCATCTAGTATGATATGTGATTGGGTGATATGAGAGGAGGGGGAAATTTGATATCCGTGTCTTTGGGACACTGTGTCTTTGGGACACCGAGGTTTGGCACCTCCAAAGGGTTTGGTACCACAAATGATATTTTGTGACTTTGGGTCACCAGAGGTTTGGCACCTCAAATGCCTCGTCCCAGTTGGCTTAGTACCACAGTTGGGTTGGCCCCACAGCTTGATTATACGGATTGACGCCAAAGATTTGGTATCACACGATGGGTTGGCCCCATCATCGATTTGTGACTACTGGCCACCAAAGGATTTGGTATCACATTGTGTCTTTGGGACACCGAGGTTTGGCACCTCATTGCGACTCGTCCCCGTGGTTTGGCACCACCGTGGTTGGCCCCACTTATGAGATATGGGATCGTCGCTAGTGATTTGGTATCACACGATGGGTTGGCCCCATCATTGGATTATTTGTGACTTCGGTCACCAAAGGGTTTGGTACCACAAGATGGATATCGTGACTTTGGGTCACTAAGTGGTTTGGCACCACCAAAGGGTTTGGTACCACACGGGTAGAAAAGGCGATGTGGTTGGTTAGAACGGTGCATGATTTGCATTATTCTCGTTATGATATATGTGTTGGCATGTTATACCGAGAGGATTTATGCAATCGAGTCTTGCACTCACTCTCTCTCTTTGACTTTTAGGTGACACTTAGACGCGGACATGGAGCCGGATGGACTCGAGGTGCTCATGCCATACCGAAATAAAGATTTGCTCGGACTTCTTTTATAAAATTTGGTACACTAGTCGGTTAATTTCTATTTTGTTATATTTGGGTTTGTAAATGGCCTCTTAAATTATGTTTTGATATGTTATGTTTAAGTAGATTTTCAATATGCTTTAACAAATTAATTGAGTGAAATGTGCTAAAACTTGGAAAGACAACGGTTTCAAAATGTCAAAAAAAAAATGATGTTTTAAACGATACCATCGGGTATCATACTATAACTTGGGATAAAGGGGACTTAAATTGTTTTTCTAACTTAAATATGATTCTCTACTAAGTCAAAAATGTTTTAGTAACAATAAGAAATAACTTAAGTTTCAAACGAAATAAACTAGTTTTACCTACACATCGGATTACTCTTCAAAACTTTATGGGTTTTCAAATACATCATCAGATTTTTAATCAAAACCTACTTGAGTTTTCCTCAAACACAAAATTTCGCTAAGTGTTTTCACCAAACTTCTAGACTTCAACCTAAACCACCCAAAACCTTTTCCCTGTAGCATACCAGATTCGGTCGTGGTGTATTGACCGGGTTTGGGGTGTTACATTTGTGGTATCAGAGCCAAGTTTAAAGTTTCTATCAGGGCCCAAGGCCCAAAATGTTTTAAAACTATAGTTTTCAAGTATTCTGTTTTAAAAAGTATGGTTTGAAAGGCATGACACCGAGTCACCGGCACCAGTTCGCCCATGTAAGTACCTCGTACTATTTGTTGTGATATTGATTGATATGATTATCGGCTAGTAAGACTACTTTAGAGACCAAACCGATAGGACTCGTGGACTCGCGAAACAAAGCTTCTTTAAAAATTCATAAGACTATGCTTTAAACACAAGGGAATAATGATCCATACATAAAATTCTTTAATCGACGAGATTTAGTCATGAGTACCCGAGGTGGACGTGGTCGTGGACGTGGTCGCTGTAGGATGACTGCTTCGAGCCTGTAGGTACCGCAAGTAGGTTCGAGAATGAGGTACTGCTTTCGCCACCACCGGAGGTGGTGAATTTGTGAGCGAATCGACGATGACGCAGTTGTCACAAAGCGATGTCGCTGGTTTTAGAGAGGGCACCGGAGCAGTAGAGGCGTAGGAGCTAGAAATGCGGCTCGAGCGACTTCGGCAAATGGGGTCAATTTTTTGGGTGTCTCGGTGTTGCTCCTAGCATCGCCGAGTATTACCGAAGCTACGTAATGGATCATGGATGATCCGACCTAACTACCAAGAGAAATTAAAGGGATTGTATCACCTCCGGATGAGTCATACTGGTGGCTCACGGTCCGTGATGGCGCTTACAAACCAAGATCCGACATGGGACTATTTCCGGCCGCTATCGAAGAAGTACGCCGAGCTAACTACATAAATGAGCGAGAAAAGCATTTCGAGGTTAGTCCAAGGGAGCAAATCAGGTTTGAGTACGAGGCGTAGTTTCGAGGTCGAGTCAGATGCCAGGTATGGTGGCTAATGAGCATGAGAGGTGCGCTCGCTTTGAGGATGGCCCGCGAGACGAAAGTTAAGATTGTTGATTGCGCCCAAGGTGAGCGTGAATTTGCGTTCTAGTTGAAAAGGCGAAGGTTATCGAGGGCATTAAAGAGTCTGTGGAGGTGGTATGGATAGAAACCGCCACAAAAGGAGTTTTGGATCTTCCGGTCATCGGTAATCAGCAGAAGAGGCTACACCAAATGGGCCGAATCACGGTAGGTTTGTTGTCGCTAGGCGTGGACCGTCATGTGATGTAACCGCTAGGAAAGGCGACCGGGAGGATGTTGGACCGATGGTAGAGGTTGTTTTGAGTGTGGCTCGCTAGACCACCGTGATGAGGGACTGCCCACGCAAGTTAGCCAGATTCACCAGAGAATCGTACGTAATCAATGTAAATAATGGACCACCACAGAGGGCCGAGGTAATGGCAGAGGAGGTAATAGTTTTGGTCGGGGCCGTGAGCACCGGCGTAGGTGCAGGTAGTTCCGAGGCCGCATACCGGTTGGTGTATGTCATGAGGCACCGAGAGGAGGGCGACGATCGGACGCCATTACCGCAGACGCTTTCTAATCTTTGGTTCTCCATTTATCGCTTTAATTGATGTGGGTTCAACACACTCAGATGTTGCAAGTAGTATAGTGGAGACCATGGATCTAGACTCAAATATCTTCTAGGCGATGACCGTAATAAGCCCTCTAGGTCACTCAGTAGTGGTAGATAAATCAGATAGAGACGCACTCTAGAACTCCAAGGGGTATCTTTCGAGGTCGATCCGATGGAACCGCTGCTTGGGGAGTTCGATCCGATTTTGGGATGGATTGGCTGGTTAAGTACCAGCGGTTGGATCGCGCGCTAAGCGCATGGTTCTCGAAGCACACCGAGGTGATGAGGTAGTTCTAATCGGTAATAGGAGAAATTATCTCATCCAATGTGGTATCTCGCTTCCGAAAGTCGAGAAAATGGTCGTAAAGGGTCATAAGCATATATGGTGCATGTGTATGCCTTGGAGGCTAAGGAGTCTCAGGAGACCGCTCGGATAGTTAGGAATTTGTGGACGTGTTTCGAGGAGCTTCCGGTTTGCCACCGACGGGAGGTAGAGTTCTAATAGATCATATCTTAATCCGCGCTCGTATCCATTGCTCCGCATGTGATGGCACCTAAGGAGTTAGTGGAGCTTAAGGCTCGACATGTGAATTGTTGGACCGAGGCTTTATCGTGCCAAGTATTTCACCATGGGGAGCGCCGGTTGCTTTTGTAAAGAAGAAAGATGGTACTATGCGGATGTGCATAGACTACCGCTAACCTGAATAAGTCGACGATCAAAAACAAGTATCCACTACCCTGATAGATGACTTGTTTGATCAATCAAAGGGCGCCGATTTTCTCAAGATCGACCTAAGGTCCGGGTATCACCATTGAAGGTAAAGGAGGCGGATATCTCTGTAAGACGACATTTCGCACTTGTATGGGCACTTTGAGTTCTTAGTTATGCTGCTCGTTTGACTAACGCACCGCAATTTTCATGGATCTCGATGAATAGGTGTTCCAATGCATCTAGATCAGTTCGTGGTGGTTTTTATCGATTTACATCTTGGTATACTCAAGGATCGAGGAAGAGCATGATGCTCATTTACTGGTGGTATTGCAGATTCTAAGGAGAAACAAATGGCGCGAAGTTCAAGAATGCGAAGTTCGCCTGTGGAGGTGACATTCTTGGGTCATGTAGTGTTTCCCGAGGGATTAGAGGACCCCGTAAGATAGAAGCGCTTTTGAGTGGAAGCCGCTAAGTCAAGAGTGTAGATTCGAGTTTTCTGGCTTAAGGTGATACTACCAAGATTTGTAGAGGGTTTCTCATTGATCGCAGTGCCAATGACTAAATTATTGAGAAAAGGGTTCCGCTTGTTTGACCGAGAAGCAACAGAGAGCTTCGATAAGTTGAAGAAGATTTTGACCGAAGTCCTGCTCTAATTCAACTTGAGGCCTAGTAGGAATTCACAAGTAATCGCGATGCATCACATACGGATTGGGTTGTGTGTTTGATGCAAGAAGGAAGGTGGTGGCTTACGATCCCGACAACCGAGGCCACATGAGGTTAATTATCCCACGCACGATCCGGAGTTAGCAAATGAGTATTTGCCCTAAAGATATGGAGGCATTACTTGTACGGAGAAAGATCGATAGTCTATACGACCATAAGAGTCTCAAGTACCTTCCGACTCGTAAAGACTTGAATCGAGGCGTGCAGATGGATTGAGCCGCCGAAAGACTACGATTGCTCAATTGAGTATCATCCGCAAGGCTAATGTTGTGCGCATTTATTGAGCCGTAAGGTTGTTTCGGATTTGAGAGCGTTGTTTGCCCACTTGAGTTTGTACGATGATGGGAGTATTCTCGCGCAGTCAGCAAAGTTGCCTACTTGGGTCGAAAGCAGATCCGAGAAAAACAGCTTGTTGGATGAGGTTCTGAAAGCGCAGAGGACATAAGTGCATAATGATAGTTTGAAGGGTTACAATTGTCCAAGACGGGGTGTCAGGTTTTCGTGGGAAGGCTTGTATGCCGAGAGATTCGAAGTTGAGGCAAAAGATTCTTCAGATGCACATAGCAGCCCCTACGCTTATGCATCCTAGAGGTAGCAAATGTATAAGGACCCCGAGAACAGCTTCGTGGCCGTCCGAAAAAGGAGGTGACCGAAGTTTGTGGGTAGGTGTCCGACTTGTCACAGGTCAAGGCCGAGCATCGCTTGTCACCTGGGTTGCTTCACCAAAGAAGATTCCACAAGGAAGTGGGAAAGAATAACTATGGATTTCGCGCTGGATTACCGCTACACCGAGCAAGAAGGATTCGCCTGGTAATCAGTGGATCCGCCGACTAAATCACCACTTTATTCCTGAGGGTGGATTACTCACCGCAGAGGTTGGCAAAGTCAGATGTGTCGAGATAGTGAGATCGCAGACGGAAAGTGCAGATCGATCATCTCTGGATAGCGATCCGAGATTCACGCTGGTTCTGAAGGCGCTGCATCGTGCCTGGGTACACTTGTTAGATTTCAAAGACAAGATTTCATCCGCAGATCGACGGGCAAATGTAAGGGTTATATGATCTTGGAGGATATGCCGAGAGGGTGTGTTTTGGACTCGTGGGTAGCCGGGAGGAGTATCTACCGTTAGCGAATTCGCCTACAACAACAAACTACCAAGAAAGCATCAAGATGGCACCTTATGAGGCATTGTATTTACAGAAGTGTCGCTTCACCTACTTGTTGGACTTGAGTTAAGTGAACGCCGCTTATTGGGACCGAGTTGGTTGTCGAGACCGAAGACAAGGTTAAGTTGATTCGTGCTCGATTGAAGGAAGCTTCGACCGACGGTAAGTCCTATGCCGATCTTAAATGTAGAGATATTGAATTTGCTTTGGGAGATCGGGTTTTCTGAAGGTCTCACCGTGGAAGAAAGTATTAAGGTTCGGAAGAAAGGCAAGCTAAGTCCGAGGTTTATTGGGCAATATAAGGTATTAAGACGAGTGGGACCAGATTGCATATCACCGAGTTGCCAACCGAGCTAAGTCGATTCACGACGTGTTCCACATTTCGATGCTTCTACGATATCGTTCGATCCATCACATGTGGTAACAAAGAGAGAGATCGAGGTAAAACCAGATATGTCCATGGAGGAAGAGCCCAGATGATTTTAGATCGAGATGTGAAGGTTCTCAAGCAGGAAGTCTGTGCCTCGTTAAGGTTCTTGGCTGGAATCATGGTGTGGAAGAAGCGACGGGGAACCCGAGGATATGATGAGACAAAGAATACCAAGAACTCTTCACCAAGTAATTTCGAGGTCGAAATTCTTTTTAAGGGGCGAACTGTAATATCCCGGTTAAGGGCTATTTTGTTTTGGCATTGGTTGCATGATTAATTGCTTGCTATGATGTTGTTTGGGTGTTTTCGGACTTAGTTGTAGGCTAGAGTGAGCCTGGTAGGTGGTGAAATTTTAGTTTTGGGCTTTAGGGGATAGGAGCCAAGGAGATGGGGCTTATATTTAAATTAAGTGAATTTGTAACACAAATGAAGAGCTAGCAAAGTGGCAAGGCAAGGCGCCACTAGGAGCTTGTGGTTGGCGCCAAAGGCAAGGGAGGAGAGGTCTTGTGTTCGAGTTGCATAATGCCCTATTTTGACTTCCATTTTGGACGGATGGAGGAAGAGGTAGAAGGCAATTTGAATTCTTCTTTGACTTAGTCTTCACATTCAAAAGAAGGTGGAGAGTGAAAGTAGGAGGGAGACTTGGTAAACTCATTTGAATTGGTGGTGTGTGAGTAAATGGGGAGATTTGGCGGATTTGGTGAGAGTTTGGGGAAAGGGATGTGTGGCTGTTGGTGATTGAGTGAGCCAAATTTCTTTTGGCTTTGGTGTTTTTTTTCTTCTCCTTCGGTCAAAACTCTTTTGGGTAAACAAGTTTTCTTAGTCACAAACGAGCCAAAATTTGCAAGTCATTTCTTCTTCATTTATTTTTTCACTAAAGTTTAATGCTCAAGGAGCTTTTCAACAAAATTGTTTTGCATCTCTAAACTTGGTGAGCCGAGTGTTCTTTTGCACTCTCTTCCTTTTGTCATTTGTGTAAACCAAACCCCAAGCACCATCATCGTTTAAATTCTACCTTGCTTTTCTTTTATTTTTCATTTGAACAAGTTGATGAGGTAGTTCTAATCAGTAATAGGAGAAATTATTCATCCAATGTGGTATCTCGCTCCGAAAGTCGAGAAATGGTCGAAAGGGGCATCAAGCATATATGGTGCATGTATGCCTTGAATCTTTCAACTTTTTCTTCTTGAAAGCAAGGCAACTTTCTATTGAATGCTCATTTACTAATCCCACATAGTACTCATATTGAGCATTTGAGTCATACCATTTTGGGTATGGGGTTGCGACATTCTTCAGCGATCAAATAAGTTCGGTATAACTCCTTTATTCGGTGAGGGTGGATTACTCAACGCAGAGGTTGGCGTCGTCCGAGATTCACGGGAATATGTGTGAACATTGTATGCAGGGTTGGACCTTTTCAATTTGATATTGGATTGGGTTTTGCTTTGGGAGGCCGTTAACCTCTTTCGTGGGTGTTTTCGGACTTAGTTGTAGGCTAGAGTGAGCCTGGTAGGTGGTGAAATTTTAGTTTTGGGCTTTAGGGATAGGAGCCAATACTTTCTTTGTTCTTTTGCACTCTCTTCCTTTTGGTGTAAACCAAACCCCAAGCACCATCATCGCTTGAAATTCTACCTTGCTTTTCTCTTTTATTTTCATTTGAACAAGTCAATTCTAGTATCCTTTTCAACTCTTTTCTCTTCCAAATTTGGTTAGCAGAAAGTCTCCCTCTTCATTTCTTTTTCTTTTCCAAGAAAGAACCAAGGTGTCTTCTTACTATTGTTCTTCCCATTTCGATTCTTGGTCAAACCTCATCTCCAAAACACTTTCTCTTTTTCTTTCTCACAAAACCGAAAGCACCTCATCTTTCTTTATATTCTTCCTTCTTCCAAAAGTTTACCTTTTCATTTTTTTTCTTATAAACTTTTCCTTCTTGATCAAGGGTGGTAGCTTATAAAGAAGGTAAGTTCTTGGCCGAATGGCCATTTCTCACTTCTCTAAGTCGTGGTTGTTTTCGCTTTTGAATGACCTTGTTATACCCACTCTTCGATAATCCGTAAAAGTAACATATTTTAACCCCATATTTAGTATGCTTTTGGATGATTTATCCCTCAATTTATGTAAAAAGGTGCTCTTAATCCTTTCTTTTCATGTCTTATACTTAGGAGAACACCTAAGGATAAAAAGAACGTAAAAGAAGCTTAATACGGACCAAATTGGGCCAACCAAAGAAGTCGACACGGCTGGCTTTATTCCACACGGCCGTGCCTTGTTATCCACCTAGAACACGGCCTGTCACCAATTCACATGGCCGTGTCTCATTAAAAAAAAGCCCAACACTGCCTGACCCTCGACTTGTACGGGCGTGCCACGACCGTGCCTAAGTCAATAGAATAGAGACATGGGCTGGACCACGACTTACACGGGCGTGCCTTGACCATGCCCTTGCTACAGGTAAGAGTAATTTCATTCGGGAAAGGATACTTGGAGGCAAAGAAACACATTATAAAGCCTATTCTGTAACACTCGGGTTTTAGGGGTTATGCATTTAGTGCATAACTCAGGTGTTGGCATACTTCAGTGTGTGGTTGGGTGAGTTTTAGGGGTCTTGAGAACTCTAAAAGGTGGTGGAATGCCTTGGGGAATTTTTCGTTTTCAGGGTTAAAGAAGGGGAGCTTGGCTTTGGAGGCCTTAAGAGAATTCTTTGGGAGGTTTTGACACAAGAATTGCTTTGAAAGAGTGGCAAGGAGGCACCACATAAGGCATGGAGAAGTGACGCCTCAAGGGTGCTTTGGGGTCTCAGGTTCGAGCTACAAGGGCAGCATTTTGGTTTGTTTTTGCGTCATGAGCAAGGGGGAAGAGTTGGTTTCGGTTTTGGCTCCTTAAAAGGAGGATTTGACTTGTTCAAATCATTTTAAATGAGTGGCTAAGAGAAGGCTTAGGTTGGCTTTATTTTTGAATTGTTTGAAAGGTTGGTGTAGAGTGAAACTAGGAGGTAATCAAGGGATTTGGGTGAGAAGTGAAGTGTTGACTGCTAAAGGGTTGGCATGTTGACTTTTTCAACCATGATGGCTAGGGGAGTGTAGAATTCTATAAAAGGGGTGTACTCTTCCTTTGCCGAATTTTAGCTTTCATTCTAAGCCTTCACCCTTTTTATTCTTATACTCTAAAAACACCTTTCTCTTTCACTGGTGCACCTTAGCCGAAACTTCAAGTCACCTTTCCTTCCATTTTCCTTCTTCATCTACTTTCGATTCACCCACCTTCAAAAGTCAGAGAGCTTTTCTCCTTTTAGGAAGTGATAGCCGAACCTCTTTAAGCCATCAACATTTCTTTACTTTCCTATTTTCACCAAAGCCGAAAGTTCACTTAGCCGAAACTTTGCTTTCCTCTTGTTATCTTGCTAAGCTGATTCTTGAGGCCGTCAAATACTCTCTCAGTCTCTGTAAGCGTGGTAGTAAGTAAGCTCTTCCCTTGTAATCGATTTTGCTTCTTTCTCTTGTGGGGTGCCGAAACCAAAAGATGGTTTTGGTATTTTGGTGATGGCCGAATGTTATTGTTAGGGCCTTGATATTGTTTTTTTCTTGTGTAGCCAAAGAAAGGGAGCACTAAGGATCTTTTAAGGTTCGATTCATCAAGGTAAGGAAGTGGTAGGTGTTCGGACAAAGGCTACTTTTTTTTTTGATGTTTAAGAGGTGAGGCCGAATTATTGTGGTGTTATTTTTAGGATTTCGACAGTGTTGTAGGAGCAATCGGGATTCAAGTTGGATTGGTAAGCAATTTGGTAAGATTGATGAAGATTAAATACTTGGATTTATGGCTTGGAAGATTAACCTTCGATCGATTAAGCATTTTGATGGAGGTGAACACCGGTCAAGGAGGGCAAGGAAAGCCCTATCCCAAGTTCAAGAAAAGGACTGTCTCGACGGTTCGAGATTGGCCACCGGGGTGTGGGCCAGCATCAGAGTAGCAGTTTAGGCAGATCACCGTAGTTTCATTTAGCGATAGCTTTGAGATCGAGGGTCTAGAACTTCGAGTGTTTAGGTGCGTAATCATCGCACTATTTCTTTGCTTACTTGCTTGCTAACGTTTATACATATGTATGATGTGGGTAGCCGATCATAATGGCTTAAGTGGTAAATACCCATGTTTTGGTAATCGGATATCAGGTGGGTAAGTTTGTGATGTTAGGTTATTATGATGTATATGTGTATGAGGTGGTAATGATATGAAATGTATATTTATTTTATATGATGATTTGATAAGAGGCATTTTCATATATGCATAGGATTTGGGTTTGGTCGAGGAAGGAAGGGAGTACACATTGGTGTACGTGGTCTAGTGTTAGCTTCGGGCTACATTAGCGCTTGATGAGTTCTTGTGTGCATCATCAAGGAGATGTTAACTTAGTGTCCATCTCGGCGGTTGATAGTGAGTGCATCACCGTAGATGGATTACTGTTGGGATCATGATGTGATCGGTGGCTCACCACGGCCTTGTCTGACAGTCCGCCAGGTAAGATATGTGGGATCACTTTCGGTTGTGATCGGTGGATTAGCTACTGACCTTGAGCGAGGAGTCTGCTAAGGTTGGAGTAATAAACGGACCTAGGTTGGGCTGTGATGCATGATTGCATGAATGGTTCGTGGATTGTATGGATATGGGCCAAGCCCATACGTGTGGAAATATGTGTTATGGTTATGCACTGAGTCTGTGGACTCACCCAATTACTTTCTTAACCATTTCAGGTGATGCGTAAAGTTGGACCGGGATCGGAGAGGACACAAGGTGGCCCATGTAGAAAAAGATGTTAAATTGTTTTAAGTGTTTTTCTTTTATATTAAGTATCATGTTTAATTATGGGTTGTAATAAGGGCCTTTTATTTATTTTTGGAATTGTTTTTATAAGTATTTTTATTTTGGCTTGGTTAAATTGAATGCTATGTGAAGATGAATTAAATTTTATCAACTTATTTATTCAAATGGGTTTTACATATATTCACTAAGGTTCAATTTTGGACATTATAATAACATCAAAGTTTTCATACAATATCAAATAGACATGGAATTTTAAAAGTTAGTATATTTTCATGTTTTATCTCTAAAGTAGAAATTATTTTAAACCGTTTTTCCATAGTGACATACCAGATCCAGTCAGGGCTTGTGGGCCGGGTTTGGGGTGTTACATATTCAAACACCCCATTAGGAATTAGACTTAAATTAGGATACTTAAGGGCCAAGTAAGGCATCACAAATTCTATATAAACACCTTAGGAGGCAACTTGGAAGGGGAGTTTGGTAGAAGCCGAAATGACGTCAGGTTTTAGTAGAGTTTTATGCCAGAGCTTTACTCGTTTAGAGAATTACTCAAAGATAGCCAATTGATCCATCTCAAAGAGTCGAATTCTACTTAAGACGGAGGATCTCCTCTTCAATTCCTTCAGGGGGTTTTAAGGATTTCCTATATTTTGTTTTATCTTCTCTCTTGAGATGTTTTCTTATTTAATCATGAACTAAACCCCTCAAATACCTGAAGGGGATGAAACCTATGATGGATTTTGTTATTTAATTCTTTCGGTTTATATGATAAATACTTAGTTTGTTCTTAATTATGTTGCTTAAATTTATCTAATGTGCTTAGGTGGAGGAGGAATAGACCTTGCCTAAGAGTAGATCTAGCATAATTAAGCGGAGTTGATCGGGTGCCTAGAGATAGGGTTACGAGATTTTGTCGAATTAGGGTGAAACCTAATATGGGAGTTCATTGATCGATTTACTGCTTCCTTAGGGGGTTATTATAAGAGAATGAGAGTTCCACTAATTAACCTAAGGTTAGACGTTATTCGCTTCGAGAGAAGGTTTAATATAGGTTAGGGAGTCTCACGGATCAAGCTAAGTAAAAGAAATCATATGAATTGAAAGTTAGATAATAAGTGAAGTCATAGGTGGATTCTCCCCGAAGGTATCATCTTTATCAATTGAGTTTTCTTCAAAGTCTTTTCCCAAAGTTTCATTTCTTTTGTCTTTGCATTTAGTTTAAATATTTTATTTGTTTTAGTTTAATAAACCAATCACTCCAT
Organism: Gossypium rotundifolium; assembly: GCA_025506655.1. Classification (NCBI taxonomy): domain Eukaryota; kingdom Viridiplantae; phylum Streptophyta; class Magnoliopsida; order Malvales; family Malvaceae; genus Gossypium; species Gossypium rotundifolium. Next base: position 66,271,181 of record CP106731.1, on the reverse strand, counting down.
ATTTTAGGCTAAATAATAGAAAGAAAGTGAGTAGTAGTACTTTTAGGTTCCTTGGGTTCGATAAAGATATTCTTGCCTGAGCTATACTATTGTTCGATAGGTACGCTTGCCTCTATCATTGTTGCAGTCAGTCTACAGGTTCGATCACTTTTTTATAATTATTAAAACTAGACTGTTTTGCAGCGATCAAGTTTTTGGCGCCGTTGCCGGGGAATTCTAAAATATTACAAAAGCTCTATTTTTATTACTCTAGCCATTATTACTATTTTTACTCTGCTAACTTTTCTTTTATTTAAATTTCTACAGATAATTCTAAGGAATGGCACTGAATAAATATCAGTGGCAAGGCATGGGGACAATTCCTACTGAAGCAACCAGTATTTTCAACCTCGACGTGGTCACCAAGTTATCTAATCAGTTAGAAATAATGAATAAAAAGATTGATGATTGGTATAGTCCCTCGCAGGTACATCCAGAAATACAATATGATTTAAATCTAGGAGGTGTGGCGAATCTTGAGTACCCACCCTACGGATATGGCATGGAAAATGAGCAAGCTCACTATACAGGTAACTATTCTAGATATCAAAATAATCTTTATAGTGACACTTATAATGCAGGTTGGAAGTACCATCCCAATTTCTCGTGGGATGATCAAAATAGCCAAAGATCAGAATTTCCTCCAGATTTTCATCAACCACCTCACCAACAAGAAGAGGAGCCGAATCTTGAAGAGATGCTGAAAAATTCATGGCAAACATAGAAAATCGTCTCCAAGAAACTAAGAAAACAAGTAAAAGCAACGAGAACCGATTTGGGGAACTTACTAAGTCAGTCAAGGTAGCCACTAATGCGGTCGAACAACTCGCAAAGTTGATGTCGGAACGACCGCAAGGACGTCTAACACTGAGATCAATCCAAATGAGCAAAATCAAGCTGTCACAGCTCATGCTACTAAGGGGTTAGATGAACCCAATCCAATACAAAAAGCCAAGGTAGACGAAGGTAAGGTAGAGGTAACACAAGAAAAGTCAAAACCGGTAATCAAGGAGTACCAACCTCGCATACCTTATCCCGAAGCAATGAAAAGAGACGATTCAGAGGAACAGTTCGGTAAGTTTCTCAAACTCTTAAAGAAATTACATATTAACTTACCTCTTCTTGAATCTCTTTTTTAGATGCCAGACTCGAGGAAATCTTTAAGACAGCTCTTGACAAACAAACGCAAATTAGATGAGGAGCACTACGTGGAATTAAACGCAGCATGCTCAGCAATGTTACAGAACAAACTACCACAGAAGCAAAAAGACACAGGGAGTTTTACAATTCCATGTTTAATTGGTAGTTTATCTATTGATAATGCGTTAGTTGATTTAGGGTCAAGCATCAATGTTATGCCTTATAAAATGTTTAAACAACTAGGTCTAGGGAAACCCAGACAAACTAGGATGAGCATTCAGTTAACTGATAAAACTATCAGAATTCCTAAGGGTATAATAGAAAATGTTCTAATTAAAATTCATAAATTCATGTTCCCAGTAGATTTTGTTGTTTTAGACATGGATAAGGACAACACGATTCCTTTAACTAAAATTGATGTTGGTACAGGAGAACTCATTCTTCGTGTAGGTGACGAATCAATCAGTCTACAAGCTTTTAACTCAGCTAGGACATCGAGTAATAAAGGTACGAACGTTAATTCTATTGATAATCATTTGGTTCAACCTTCTTTACAGGAAGCATTACGAAATCACTTAGATGAGCTAGATCCTAGACCTCGTGCCAACAAAGAAGAAATATATAAGGAACAAAGCCTTAGGGTTGACAAACTAAAAGAGCAAGAAACACAAATCAAAGAGGAACAGGAACCGCACGAAGTGAAACCGAAGGAGCCCCAGACGAGCTAATAGGAACAACAAATCACATCAAAATAGAGGATCAGGTATTGTTGAATAAAGAAGACCTTCGAATCACCAATTCAGAACTCAAGGCAAACGAAGAAATCACTTTTGAGGTACTTAATGTCTTCCTATATGCACAGTCGAGGTAAGCAATCCTAAATTCAACACTTTTGAGGTAAACATTACTCGACTTAAACTATATATCCATAATCGAAGTGATCGCATGAGAAAGGATTTTCACCTCCTTAAACCACCATGACCATACGAATGATGTAAAGTCTAGCTTAAGACTATAACGAGCACTTCTCGGAGGCAACCCAGCACTAACCCTATTTTTTACATTTTATTATTTTATTTTATTTTATTTTATTTTTCCTTTTAGCACCTAACCATAAACTAACCAAAGGGCGGATTTTAGGCCACACCCTACACACGGCATGCCCGTGGCGTGTGAAAGCTAGGGATGAATCATGGGTGTGCGAAACCGTGCATGACTTCTTTTCCCAAACACGGTAGCGATAATAGTCCACGCCGTGCCAACACCCGTCTTGAGGATCTTGACTTATTTAGCACGGGCAGACCACGCCTGTGCATTCCAACCGTGCTCCTATACTGGCTTTTTAGGAACGGACGTGCAAACCAACAAAATAGGCGTGGAAGGACAACACACCTCACAACACGACTATGTAATATGGTCGTGTGAATTGACACACCCTCGGTACACGGGCGTGGGAACGTGCCAGATTTGAAATCCTATTTAAATCCCCACAGCCCGTCCTCTTTGTCCCATCTTCTTTCTTATTCCTTCTTTTTCTTTTCTTTCAAATTTTTCTCCCTATTCATAGAAAAGATCCAAGACACTTGAGCAACACAAAGATCATGCCGAAGAAACGTAAGCATTATCTCATTAGAGGAGACCTCAACATGAGTTCATGCCGGTAGCTTTACTTAATTGACACGCCAAGGGTCTCGAAAACCTTTTTTGTTCTATTTTTCTTTTCTCGTCTCCTTTATTTTCCTTATCTATACTTCTTTTCGGCTTAATTTAATTTATTTCATATTAGTTTCTTGGTTTTAGGTTCTAAAGGCTGCTAGGGAATCACACACCACGACCTTGACGTCACACCCACTTCAAAAACCATCGAACAATAAGGACTCCTTAGTCCATTAGTCTTTTCTTTCAATTTCAATTTTTTCTTAGTCTCCTTCTTTTATTTCCTTAATCTTTAAATTTATTATTAGTATATTATTATTATTTCTCTAGATCTCTTGGCTATATCTTCACAAAGCTACCCAATTTCTTCATCTAGCAAATTGCTTCTCGTAGCCACTCCACCGCCCATAGAAAACACCATCACCGCACCAAAGATGCCCGGATCATCCAAATTTCGGGGAGTATTACTTTCCCACTTATCTTCTTGATTTGGCACATAAATTTCATTATCTATCTTTGTACATTGAAGACAATGTACATCTTAAGTGTGGGGTAATAGTGTCTAACTTTTGCATAATTCTCAAAACCACGAAATTAGTCTTAATCTTAAGTATTATTCTCATATTATTAATTAGGATGAAATTTCTAATGATTTATGATATTTATTGATATGTTTTAGAGTAAGTCATAGTTAATTGTGCATTGATGATTAAATTTGAAGAATACTAGAAAACCAAGCATGATAAGTCTATTTTTCAAAAATAAAAATTGATAGGTTGTTGAACTAAATCTGAGTATTACTTTGAAATTTGAAATCTATAGGGATTGATGTCAAAGACACCCATAATTTTTGGTGAGATTTTGAGCCTTATAGAGCATATATTCTTTTTCTTGCTCACTTTATTGATTATGAGTGTGTCAACTTTGAATTGTTATTCTAGAACTTGCCTCATTTATACATGTCGAGACCACATTAATGATTTGATATACTGAGATGATAAAGGCACCTAGGTTTCAACCCGTTCAAACCACTAAAAAGGCTACCTACACAAATTAACCCCTAGTGAACCCAATTGAATCGTAATAACCTTTTTATTAACTCACCCACTAATATTAAACCAAAATCCCTTTGTATTTGTTATCAACATTCCTTTGACTACCCCTCTATCGAGAATTGACTTGATCAATTGCCAAACTAGGATATTTCAATTATCAAAGTTCTTTTTATTTTACTTAGTTTGTTCTTAAAAAAAATCAAACAAAGTTTAGAGCTCATGTATCTAAATTCCAATTGTTGAAGAAGAGCTCGTATTGAAGTATTATAGTATTCCTATTAGCTTTTAATTGATGTAAGTACTTATATTAGTTCATTGTTTCTAGTTAGGTAATTGGTTAATTCAATCTCAATTCTAACCTTCTAATTCAGCCTAAGTCCACACCTTTAACCCTAGCCCTGTAATAAAGACCTTTTGATCTGTTTATCATCTCATATACAGTGGTGGACATTTGATTTTTAGACAAGCCTATGGGATTGACTTTTCAAGTTCGACTTAGAGTGCTTATTCTTGAAACTTAAACACTTTTTGAGTGATTTGAGTGAATCTTTAGTGAGGATGTCGGTCCTTGTCGGTTTTGAATTAAAGGTAATTATTTAAATAAAGGGAGACACCTATGTTTTCGTACTACAAAGGTATAACTTATCTTGATTGAACCTTTAGGGTTCTTTGAGTTAAATTATCCATGTATAAATTATCTATGAATTATGATGAGACATTGTCGATAGAAATTATGAATTATGGAAAGTTCGTTTTAATTGTAAGTTGAGAATTTTGCTTGAGGACAAGCAAAAGCTTAAGTGTGGGGGTATTTGATAAACCGTAAAAGTAACATATTTTAACCCCATATTTAGTATGCTTTTGGATGATTTAGCCCTAAATTACGTAAAAAGGTGCTTTTAATCCTTTCTTTTCATGCCTTATACTCAGGAGAACACCTAAGGATAAAAAGAACGTAAAACGGGCTTAATACGGACCAAATTGGGCCAACCCAAGAAGTCGACACGGCCTGGGCTTTATTCTACACGGCCGTGCCTTGTTATCCACCTAGAACACGACCTGTCACCAATTCACACGGTCGTGTCTCGTCAACAAAAAGCCCAACACGGCTTGACCCTCGACTTGCACGGGCGTACCACGACCGTGCCTAAATCAACAGAATAGAGACACGGGCTGGACCACAACTTACACGGGCGTGCCTTGACCACGCCCCTACCGCAGGAAAGAGTAATTTCATTCAGGAAAGGATACTTGGAGGCAAAGAAACACATCCTAAAGCCTATTCAAACACCCCATTAGGAATTAGACTTAAATTAGGATACTTAAGGGCAAAGTAAGGCATCACAAAGTCTATATGAACACCTTAGGAGGCAACTTGGAAGGGGAGTTCAGTAGAAGCCGAAACGACGTTAGGTTTTAGTAGAGTTTTCTGCCAGAGCTTTACTTGTTTAGGGAATTACTCGAAGATAGCCAATTGATCCATCTTGAAGAGTCATAATTCTACTCAAGACGGAGGATCTCCTCTTCAATTCCTCAAGGGGTTTTAAGGATCTCCTATATTTTGTTTTATCTTTATCTTGAGATGTTTTCTTGTTTAATCATGAACTAAACCCCTCAGATATCTGAAGGGGATGAAACCTATGATGGATTTTATTATTTAATTCTTTCGGTTTATATGATAAATACTTAGTTTGTTCTTAATTATGTTGCTTAAATTTATCTGATGTGCTTAGGTGGAGGAGGAATAGACCCTGCCTAAGAGTAGATCTAGCATAATTAAGCGAAGTTGATCGGGTGCCTAGAGATAGGGTTACGAGATTTTGCTGGATTAGAGTGAAACCTAATATGGGAGTCCATTGATCGATTTACTACTTCCTTAGTGGGTTATTATAAGAGAATGAGAGTTCCACTAATTAACCTAAGGTTAGACGTTATTCACTTCGAGAGAAGGTTTAATATAGGTTAGGGAGTCTCACGGATCAAGCTAAGTAAAAGAAATCATATGAATTGAAAGTTAGATAATAAGTGAAGTCATAGTGGATTCTCCCCGAAGGTATCGTCTTTATCAATTGAGTTTTCTTCAAAGTCTTTTCCTAAAGTTTCGTTTCTTTTGTCTTTGCATTTAGTTTAAATATTTCATTTATTTTAGTTTAATAAACCAATCACTCCATATTTTAGGCTAAATAATAGAAAGAAAGTGAGTAGTAGTACTTTTAGGTTCCTTGGGTTCGATAAAGATATTCTTGCCTGAGCTATACTACTGTTCAATAGGTGCACTTGCCTCTATCGTTGTCGCAGTCAGTCTACAAGTTCGATCACTCTTTTATAAATATTAAAACTAGACTGTTTTGCAGCGATCAAATTCATATCCTTGTCCTTCCTCTTGGGGCCTTTGAAGCCCACTTTCCCTTTTTCTTTTCTTCTGCTAGGCCAAGAACAATAGGATTGACTCGACCAGGACCCATCGAAAAGTTTAACGGGGCCGAAGTATCAGTCTGACATTGGGGTTTGATAATGACTAGTGCCCCTTTCGGAGGCACGTCTGGTTGGGCCGAGACGCCTATTGAGTAAAACTTGAAGGATAAATAAAGACTTCATTATCATCCTCATTGTTGACCCTCGGCCCTTTCATTTTTTCAAGCCCTCCGACTAGTAATTGGGTTAACTGGCACATCATATTTATTTTATCTCGCATATCCTGTTGAATTTTGGCCAATTGCTCTTGCATCAGTATTTGCCTTTGCTCTAATCTCTCCAACCTTTGTTCTATGTCTTCTAGGTTAACTAAAATAATTCACCTAATTAGGGTCTTTCTACAAATTTTAATGCATGTGATATGATGTCATGCAAATACATGAAATGCAATGCAAATGCATGGAATGATTGCAAAAAGAAACAGAGGCGTTGATTATGAAATCAATTCCATTGGAAGAACTTTTCTAGAAAATAAATTTCTTTACATAAAACGGATTGCATATACGGCTTTATCCTCATAGTCCAGGTGAAAACACCAATCCTTTTCTTCGTATTCGAATGTTATGGTCGTGTCCCGTGAACTTTCCCAATAGATGCCTCTTCTAGCTCCTTGTTGCTTGGTACAGGCCATATCTCTTCACTCACTTATCCTCCGTGATGTTCATAAGCTTCTTTAAGAAAATTGAGACATGATGACTCTCGAATAATCCTTGTCGGCTTGAATCCTTGCGCAGAGTCTTGTATTCTTCTACGGACTATCAACCTTCTCTTTTTGTTTACCTGGACTATATTCGAACGACCGTATTATAATCCACTTTATCAAGTAACCCATTTCCTTATGACAAACTCTTCTATTTAGCAATCGAATATGAATCAACACATCCTTTCTAATATGATACGGTGCGATGCAATGTAATGCAATCATAAACAAAACAAAACATGTTAGCACAGGAGAAATAAAAAAATAGAGTACCTATCCAGGTGACCACTAGGGGCTTGGAATGGTTCTACCTAAGGTGGGCTCTTAAGGCTTACTATATGGGGTTCGATTCTAAAGAAGGGTGCCTGAGCCAGTAGACTCCTCAACCCTCACGCGGACTGAGTTCGATTCAGGGGAATACATTTCCCTATGGCCATGCGGAGATGAAAATCTCACGAAGCACATAGGTACGGATGTATCCCAGAAGCAATCCACTAGCCCATACGGAGGTGAAAACCTCACGAAGGCGTAGTTTATTACTCCCACTTAAAAGGGTAAAAATTGGACGATTATGTAATATGATGTGCGGAAGTGAACTAAGTGTGATAAAAATGCAATTCAATCAAAATAAAACAAAATAAGTCAGTATTTCACACACAGCTTAAAACAAGCAAGAAATAAAGCACCTAGTAGGGTAACCACTAGGGTTTGGCGTGGCTCTACCTAATGTGGGCTCTTAGGGCTTACTATATGAGGTTCGGTTCTAAAATAAAGGGTACCTGAACCAGCAGATTCCTTAATCTTCACCCATTATAGGCTCATATAGATTGAGTTCAGTTTAGGGGAATACATTTCCCTATGGCTACACGGAGATGAAAATCTCAGGAAGACATAGGTACGGATGTATCCTGAAAGCGATCCACTATCCGGCACAGAGGTGAAATCCTCACGAATGAGTAGCTTCTCACTCCCACTTAAAAGGGTAAGACCAAAATGGTCCCTATGCAATATGATGCGAGACTCAAACCACAAGAATTACGAAATAACAATGCGAACGAATACAATAATAGGATCTTAATTTTTCAAATCAATTTTTCAATTTTTTTGACAACAAGATAGAAAATAATCAATTTTACGGCTCGACTCTCTCTTATCCCCAGCGGAGTTGCCAAGCTTTCGTAACCATTTTTTTATAAAAACGGGGTCGACTTAGATTTTGGAAATAAAAAAAATTGAGAGTTACCACCGACCCTTTTTGTTGGGGTGTGATCGGTTCACCACGTAAAACGGTTGTTTTTAATAAACAATTTGATTTATCAAAATAACGATTTCGGTCTATCAAATTCAAAAACGGGTTCGGGAGTCGGTTACACACGAAGAAGGGTTAGCACCCTCGATACGCCCAAAATTGGTACCTAATTGATTATCTAATGTCTTAATGTCGAAAATTTGAAAAGATTTGAAAATACGATCCTCTTTGATTTTTAAAATTGAACAGATCAAAATGGATTATAAGACCCTCTTATTTCGAAGAGATAAAATGTTATACCTAGTTAGTTAGGGTACGACACTTTGGGTTCCCGAAACTGAGCTTGTCCTTTGACTTTAAAACTCAGATTTAAGTTTGAGAAGGATATTCCGTCATTTTTCAAATGAGAAACTGGAACTTAGTAAGTTAGGGCTCGATTTCTCAAAATTCCAAATACGGAATATTTCCTTTATTTAAAAAACTTATCTCGGGGTATCTAGATGTCATGGCCAGTAAGTTAGGACACAACATATCGAATTTCTGAGAACAAATATTTTATTCAAAACTTGTATTACGATTTAAAAGGGATATTCTGTTATTCAGATTGAATGAGAAAAATCGAAACCCAGTAAGTTAGGGCTTGATTTCCTCGAATCTTTATTACGAAATATTGGTTATTTTAAAAACCTGATGCATCGAGAAGGATTAGTGTAATATGATTTGATAAAAGAATGAATTACACAATTAGGTTGCCTAATAGAATGATTACTAACAAATTAATGTAAAAGATAATACCAAAACGAGAATAGAATGAAGTAAAGAAATAAAACAAACGAGTTACAACAAGAAGAATAATAGGTAAAACGAATAAAATGAAAAACAATCTACATAACAATACTAAGTTAACTAATTTGGTGATATAATGGTGATAATAACAATAATAATGCGATAATAGTAATAATAATAGCAATTAGTAAACGAAATAATAATAAGAAATATATAGATATATATAAAAAATGATAATATAGTATTAGTAATAATAATAATAGTAACAATAGTAAGATAGTAATAAAAACAAAATGATAAAATAAGAAATAGTAATAACAAAATAATAATGATGATACTAGAAAGAAAAACAAAATAATAATAATAGTAACTAATAAACATTTAATAAAAATATATATGTATAAAATATAGTGTAATAATAATAATAATAATAATAATAATAATAATAAGGAAGTCACTTAAAATTAATAATAAAATAGTGAAAATAATAAAAAAGGACTAAATTGAATTAAAAACAAGATATCCGGGGCAAATCTGAAATAAATAAGAAGGGAAAGGACCAAATCGAGTGCGCGAATAATAAGGAAGGACTAAAAGGGAAATTTTCCCTTCTCCTCCTAAACGCGCAGCATAGGGGGGATCAAATTGAAATCCAAAATAAATTATTGGGCAAAATTTAAAAATAAAAAAATCTGATTATAAAACAATAAAAAAGCGGAAGGGCTAAAAGTGCAATTAGCCCTTCCTTTAAAAAACACGCGGATCCTAGGCTCTGGGTCGGGTCAAAATCGGGTTGGATCAAAACGACGCTGTTTTGGGCATTTGAGGCTAATCCCAAAACGACGTCGTTTTAGGGGCTTATATAAGTTCAAATTGTTTTGAAAAATTTCATTCTTCTCCTTTTCAGAAAAAAAAAGGTCTTTCTCTCTCAAATCCTCCCTTGTCTTCGATCCCCGGTCCCGTCTCTGGCGTCGTCCATCGTAGTCCACAGCCGTCGGTGCCGCCGTGAATGGCGACCGGAAGTCAAAAAGTCGTCATTTTTTTAGTGTAAGCTTTTTTCTTTTTTATTCTTATATATATACATACAAATATGTATGTTTGTGTGAATACAAGAAAAAAGATTCGAAATAAAATGGAAACAAAAGTTTAGAAGGTAAAAAAAATAAAAATAAAATCACCTCCTTGTCGATCTGTTTTGTTGTTCTTTTTTGGTTTTAGGCGTCTATCTTTCTTGGTTTGATAATGTTTAAAATCTAGATACTAGTATTTAAAAATTTTTCTTGTATTGATGAAAATGGCCGACCTTTTACTATGGTTTAGATTTGTAACACCCCAAACCCTGACCGGATCTGGTATGTCACGGGGTAAAATAATTTGAATCATTTTGAAAGTTTGGTGAAACCTTGATAAAATTGGGCTAGGGTATGAAAACGGTGTTTGAAAACTCAGTTGGGCTTTTTATAAAGTTGGGTTGATAAATCCTTTGAAAACGTTTGATCATGTAAAATTTAAAAAAAACGTTAAAGTTATAATTGACTTGGTTTATTTTTGTTACCCGATGGTAACATCTTTAGAAAACCCGTAGAAGTTACTTAGCTGAAAAAGTTGCTTTTAACCGGTCTAATTAATATTTATAAAATTCCATTTGTAATATAACATGAGTAAAATAAAGCAATAAAATAAACATCCAAAATAATAATAACGGCCTTATTACATCCCAAATTAAAAAGGACTTAGAAAATAAATAATAATAACTAAAACAAAGAAATTTCAAATCCAATGATAAGCATGGCCGCCTCGAGTCCTCTCCGGCTCCATCTCCGCGATCTACTCATCTGCAAAATGGTAAGGGAAGGGGTGAGTCACCAAGACTCAGTGTGTAAATCCCCCACCCGGAAAATACAACTCATACACAATTTATTAATAAACATGCACATGCAACCCAACTAACCATCCGTACTCCTTTTCTACCCCGTGTGGTCAAAACCACTGGTGACTAGTGTCACAAAATAAATGATGGGGCCAACCCATCGTGTGGTCAAAACCACTGATGACCATAGGTCACAATATATCAAGTGTGGTCAAAACCACTGGTGGTACCAAACCACTGGGACTTAGTCGCAATTTATCAATCGGTGTGGTCAAAACCACTGATGACCATAGGTCACAAATAATCTGATGGGGCCAACCCATCTTGTGGTCAAAACCACTGATGACCATAGGTCACAAATAATCTGATGGGGCCAACCCATCTTGTGGTCAAAACCACTGGCGACAGTCCATAAAATCATCCCCCTCCTCTCATCAATCCCACCATCATCATGCTTACATATCAATTATCATATAACATGTTTTTAGGCATGGCATTTAACAGCATGTGATGGCATACAAAGTCACATATCAAAAGATCATGTAATAGGGGACTTACCCGGAAGCCATGCTTAAGCCCACAAGCATATATCATAGATCACTACAATAATTATTAACAAGGCAACAATAAAGCAAAGTTTACTAATAAAGTGTGTAAAGAGTTTACACACCTGATACTACCACGAATCCTAGATCCCGAAGATCCGATCTACAACGCTAGATCTTGACCCTATATTCGGCCAATTATCAATGTTAATACAAAAGGCCTATTCGGCCAAACCAAATTCATGCCAAAGGCTCTTTTGCGGACTTACCTTGAACGGATTTGATTTCCAAACAAATCCCAAAATTGATCTCTTGCTTTCTTTAAGGATGTCGAAATTCCTATAACCATATGTTAGATTTAATCTAACATTAAATCATAAACATGGCCTTTGGTCGAATATACATATATCTTACCTTAAATCTTTTAAATCCCAAAACTCTCTTCTTGATTAATGGAGATGCCGAAATACCTTAGATCTGAAATCCCAAAATTCACCTTCCATATTTCAATCAATAAGATATAGGAGGATTAGACTAACTTTGGCTTAAAAGAAAGGAATACAATTATAACTATAGATCCTTACCCTTTATATTGAAATCGATGATCCTCCCGACACCACTTGAGATTTGGCTTAGAGACTTGATGAACAATCGGCTATGATCCCCTTATGTATTCGGTTTCAAAGATGAAAGAAGAGAGGAATAATAGGCTTAGAAGGAATCGGCTAGGATGCTAAAAGAGAAGAGGAAAAAGAATGGATGCTCAAGAAGAATTTCGGCAGAGGGAGAGGAGAAAGAATAATTGGCAAAAGAAAAGAGAGGGAGAATGAATAATGAATAGCCTCAGTCTCATCCTTTTATAGCCGAAATTAGGCCAAGAATCCTTTGCTTGGCCACTACCCTTCCTTATGTGATAACTTTATCTCTTTAATTTTAAAACAAATAAAGTATAATCCTTATTATCTTCTAATTAGCCAAATTTAAAAGAGAGTGAAACTCCTCTTTTGCAAGTCTTGTGCCGTCCACCTCTTGGGCTTCTAGAATCAAAATTAAAACTTTTTTTATTTGTTTCCCATGTGACTTGAACCCAGGCCCAACACCCTTGTATGTGGCGCCATTCCCAAAGGCCCTAAGTGGCATCTTCAGGCCACTTTTCCAGTCCGTTTGTGTGTCAAATTTCACGTACTTTCTCTTTTAAGGCCTCCTTGCCTTAATTACCTCTTTTAAACTTTAAAACTCGACATTTCTAAGTCATTTCTAGGTTTCCAAAAATTTTCGTTTGGCTCTGTAAACTTGACATTTCTTAGGTTTCCTAAAATGTTTACTTTCCTAATTCAGCTTAGTTTCCAAAATGTTTACTTTCCTAATTCAGCTTAGTTTCCAAAATGTTCGCTTTCCTCTTTTAGCTTAGTTTCCAAAATGTTTACTTTCTTCTTTTAGCTTAGGTTTCCAAAATGTTCACTTTCCTAATTTACTTAGGTTTCCAAAATAGTCACTTTCCTATTTTTAATGTAACATTTCCATACATTCTCAGGCTTCCAAAAATGTTCAAAATTTATTCAAAACTCATAAAACATGTCATTTCGTATATTTAAGCCAAAAATGCATAGGCCCTTTTTAGGATGTTACAAGATTGGCTTTTTATATCCATTTTACAACTTGTTTGCCTTATGATTTCTTTGTCTTTTCCTTGCAGGCAAATGGGTGGTGCTGAGGTGACAAGGGCAATGGCAGAGCAAGTGGAGCAGGCGGTGGCAGAGCAAAGGTAAGTGGATGTCAGAAGAGGGGCGGCGGCTAGGCTAATTTAGGGTTTTAGAAACCCTAAATTTTTTAAAAAATTTTAATGTTTTGGGCCTATTAATGGGTTTGTAATTTGGGTTTAGAGCTGATAGGTTTTATAGGGTCTTGTATTTGGTTTGTGAAATGGGTTTTGTAGTTGGGCCGAGCAAATTATGGGTCCTACAAGTCTATTGTTCTAGTTAGGTAATTTGACAATTCAATCTCAATTCTAACCATTTAATTAAGCCTTTATCCACACCTTTAACTTGAGCCCCATTACAACCCTTTTTAAAAGACCTTTTGATTTGTGTATCATCTCATTTTATAGTGGTGGAGATTTGATTTTCATGCAAGCCTCTGGCAATAACTCTTCATGTTTGACTTTTGAGTGTTTTTTCTTGAACCTTAAACACTTTGAGTGATTTGAGTGAATCCTTAGTGAAAATGTCAATCCTTGTCGATTTTGAATCAGAGGTAATTATTTAGTTAAGGGGAAACACCTATGTTTTCGTGCTATAAAAATTAATGACTTAGATTATTTGAATCTTTAGGACTCTTTGAGTTAAATTATCCATGTATGAATTATCTATAAATTATGATGAGACATTATTGATGAGAATTATGAATTGAGGGAAGTTAATTTCAATTGTGAGTTGAGAATTTTTCTTGAGGACAAGCAAACGCTTAAGTGTGGCGATATTTGATAAACCATAATTTACACATATTTTAATCCCATACTTGGCTTATTTTTAGATGAATTTTCATTACATTTGATGTATTTGATGCTCCTAATCCCTTAATTTCATGTTTTATACTCAGGAGAGCTTAGAAAGTCGAAAAGGACGAGAAATGGGCCAAAAAGGGGATAAAATGGGCCTCCATCAAAATCACACGGCTTGGACTATCGAACACGGACAGATCACACAGCCGTGTGTGGCGAGCAGAATCGACCACGGCCGAATGAGTCCACCACGGCGTGTCACACGGGCGTGTCCCTGCCATAGCAAAGATGAATTCTATTCAGAATAGGATACTTGTGGGCCAAGTAAGTCATCTCAAAGCCTATAAAAACACCCTAGGGGGCAACCTAAAAGGGGACGTTGAATGGACGCCGAATAGGAGGCAGAAAATACTCGAAAATAGCCGTCGGGAATAGCTTAGAAGAAGGATCTCCATCAAGACTGAAGATCTCCCATCAAGTTCTTTAGAAGTTTTTGGGTTTTCATTATGTTTTGTGGTTTTCCCTATTTTATGATGTTTCCTTCTATCAGTATGAACTAAATCCCTTAGATACTTAAGGGGATGAAACCTAGATGAATCTTATTATTATTTGATTTATAAGATAAATACTTGTTCTTATTTTTAATTGTGATTTTTTATTCTTGTTTTGATAATTCAAGTTATTGATTTAAGTCGAATGTGCTTATTCAGTGGAGCAAAAGTCCCTGTTTAAGAGAAGATCTACACAATTAAGCGGAGTTGATTGCAACCCTAAAAATAGTGCGACGAAAATCTGCCAGGTTAGAGTCAAATCTAATAAGGGAATCCATAGATCGAGTTAATGCGACAATAGGGGTTTTAATTAGAAAGATATTTCAATTAATCAACCTACAGTCAATTGTTTTTAGTCTTGAAAGAGATATTAACATAAATCAGGTATTTCTACGGATTAAGTCAAGTGAATAAATCATATGAATCAAAAGTAATAAGTGAAGTCTAGGTAGATTCTTCCTTAGGTATTGTCTATCTCATATAAGTTGTTCAAAAGTATTTTCCTAATTCACTCTCATCACGTTCATAGTCATTTAGTTAGTTAAATTAGATAGTAAATTTTAAATTAAAAACAAATCCCCTAAATTATTAGGATAGATAATAAAAAGATAGTTATTACTAGTAATTTTAGTCCTTGAGGATACTATATTCTGGACTCACCATTACTATACTACTGTTCGATAGGTGCGCTTGCCTTTGTCGAAATAATAGTTAGTTTCGAGCCCATCAGCATGTTTGCCCCCAACCTGATATATGCGTTATATTGGATCGGGGCCTTGGAATACTAGCCACAATAGAGTGACAGGGAAGCCTATAGCATTGCACACACCATCAATATTGCCTAAGGCATGTTGCGTCCAACTACCACAGGCAACATCGATCTACAAGTGAATGACATCAAGTGACCAACATGGGTATGTAATATCTATTAATATAATTTTGTTTGTAATATTCAATTTATTCTTAATTGAAGAGTGGTTTGTAATATACACTATCAACTTATATTGGTAGGGTACGAGATCAATAAGGATTATTTTCACGAGATGTTGGCGATTTTACGCTCAATTAACAAAGAAAGCGCAAACTACCTATGCAACATACCTTTCGAACAGTGGACACAAGCATACGACGATGGCCTACGATATGGTCATATGACCTCAAACCTGGCTGAATGCATAAATTCTGTTCTAAAAGGAATGCGTCATTTGCCGATAACATCAGTTGTACGAGAGACATATTTTAGTTTAGCAACGCTATTTCTGAAGTGAGTAGCGAGTTATAAAGGCCAAATGCAGGGAGGTCATGTATGGTGTGCAAAGGTATTGCAGAAATTAACAAGGCTAAGGCATGGCCAACACCATGCACATAGTGTGTTACGATCGTGACAACCTATGGTTTCGTGTGACGAGTTTGACAGACCGAACCAAGGTATTCTTGGAGGGCAATATCATGTACACTTGAGAAATAGGACCTGCGACTGTGGGATATTTGACGCACTTTGTTATCCATGCGCTCATGTAATTTCAGATTGTCAGAATCTCCTTCTAGATCCCATGAGCTATGTCGACGAAGTGTAAAAAATAGAATACACGTACAACATGTGGAGACATGTATTCCTACCAGCCCCAGATGAATGTAAGTGGCCGTCTATATCGCTTGCTCCGTTTATGTAACACCTCATACCCGATTCTGATGCTAAGACTGGATACGAGACATTACCATGCTTGAACTCACTTAAAACATGTACTTACGGGCTATAAAATTTTGTTCCGAATTAAAAACTTCTCTTGCTTAGTCAATTCATACCTTTCATGGGCCTACGAGGCATTAAACACGTATCTGAAAACTTTTGAAACTCAAATGAAAACTTTTCCTTAAAACAGGGGTCACACACCCATGTGACTTGGGACACGCCCGTGTACCCCTAACACATGCCCGTGTCTTCCACCCGTGGTCAAAACTGACTAATTACACACAGCCTTGACATGCCCATGGATGTAAACCATGTGCTATACCTTGATATACTGACTTACTTACACGGCTTGAGGCACATGCCCATATTCTAACCGTGTTTCATATATGGCCTAAACAAACGGCCGTGGAATTTGCCCGTGGTCTATCCTGACTTCAAGTATAAAGGTGAAGGGTACGTATGCCCTAGACACACATCCGTGTGTCCAACCGTGTGGGCACTTAGAGGCTATTTACCAAGCCAATTGCCACCCTGAAATCAAGATCAATTTCATACTCAATTCAACAACTCAATTTAGTACATCTTTCATTAATACTACTACATAATTCATTGATATCTATACACATACGTACTTAGTCAAACTTGGCCAATTTCTCTAGCCATATACAAAAAGAACAATGAACAAGAGAGCCTATACTATGGCTCTTCTTAAAACATATACTCAAATGAAGTGATTCCTGTACATGCCATACTTAATGTACACAACATGATTATACCAAAATAGCGATTGATAGTGTGCTTCGAGCTCCAATGACGATGATCCACAGAATTAGCTTAGCGAGGCTACATAGAAAGAAAGAGTAAAAGACATAAGCATTTAGCTTAGTAAGTTTGCATATATTGCACATAGTAACATACTTGCTTAATATAAACCATTTGACATAAACAATGGTATCATAAATTTCAGCTATAAAGCTTACTTACTCATACTGATTCTTACATATCTCATGATACTTACTAGTCTCATACTTGTGAGGTAAACAAAGCACCTGTATTACTTGATCACATTGATCAGCATACTTTAATATAATAATCATAATTTCTAATTCATCACTCATAACATGAACAATAACCATTTCTAACTTAATAATAGCATTGCTTACTTAACTTTCTTGTTATCTCATTTAAGCTTTACTCGTTTGCCCGATGAATTTTTGTGAATAATTGAGGATACTGAATCTCATTCCACATATAACTTGATGCCAAAGCCAATCCTAGATACAGTCTTACATGGAATATCTCATCTTGGTTTCGAGGCCATGTCTTGACATGGACTTATACGAAGTCTTTCTCATGTGTTCCCTTGGGAACTTACCATTGCTATGTCTTAACATAGTCTTACTTGGTATCTTTACTTTGTCAATGCCGAGCCTTGGCTTGGACTTACTTGAAATCTTCCTTGCTACTCACCAATGTCATGCCTTGGCTTGGACTTACATGGGATCTTTTTCTCATGATAGCTTTTCAATGTCAAGACTTGTCTTGGACCTACATGACATCTTTGCTTGAGACTCACCAATGCCATGCCTTGGCTTGGACTTACATGGGTCTTCATCTCATAATAAATCTTCAATGTCAATACTTGTCTTGGTCTTACATGATAACTTGCTTGATTGTCGATGCCATGCCTTGGCTTGGTCTTATACGGACTTTCTCATCTCATGTGATAGATCAAGTATCCTAAGCTATTCAACTTCAATCGGGGCTTTCTCATGCTTAATCTTATTGATTTCTTTGTTTAACATAGCATTAAACATTTCCATGGTAATAGTGTACCTTATACTAAGCAATTCAATGATAGAAATCATACGAACTTACCTCAATATAAAAAATGTATGTAGATATGCAATTTAGTCCTCGACTTTGTTCTTGCCTCAGTTTCAATCCGGGCTTTGTTTTTCTTGATCTATAATAATAATTAGATCATTTAATACACACATTGACAAAATTGACTCTTAATTCATACTTTGGCAAAATTACTACTTTACCCCTAAACTTTCTCATATTTGCACTTTTTCCCCAAGGCTCGTAAAATGATTCTCATTCAACTTTCTTAAACTTCATGCTTAGCTGATTAATAGTCTCAACTATTGCAATATCGAATTCTCACTATTTCTAATATGTATGACCAATTTCATAACTATTACAAATTAGTCCATACTATCATTTTTTATGAAATTCACTTAGAAAAAGATGTTTATCAAGCATCAAACTCTCATAATCTTCCATAAAATATCATTTAACAAGCATATCATTCATGGGTAGATTTTTGAACATGCACCTTAGCTCATTTTATATCTAAAAATAGCTAATTCATAATACGAGAACTTTAAAAATACGAAGAATATTAAAAACGAGGCTAAGATGAACTTACTAAAAAGCTTGAAAATTTGAAGAACCCTAGCTATGGCTTCCTTCAAATTTTTGGCACTTGGGGGAGGAAGATGAGAATGATTTTTATCATCTTTTTCCTATTTTAATCATTTAATAGATAAATGACCAAAATGCCTTTCTCTCTAAATTTTTACAAATTACTATCTCATGTCCATTTTTGTCCAAAAATTATAATTTGGCCAAAGTGCTATTTAAGGACTTCTAATTACTATTCTAAAGTTATTTCATACAAAAAGCTTCTAGAAACTCATATTTTGCAACTTTTGCAATTTAGTCCTAATGGACCCCTTAATGCTAATTTCATAAAATCTCTACATAAAACTTTCATAATATCATGCAAACATCCCAAATACATTAAAAACTCATTTTACTAGCTCGAATTTGTGATTTCGCACCACTATTCTGACTAGGCCCTAAATCGAGCTATTACAGTTTAAGTTGTTACCGAATAGAGAACTGCGCCGCAAACCATAGGGTTGACCTTGCTCGACTAGAATACGCAACACTATGGATATCCGAGAAACAACCAACCAACGAAAGTTATGCGGATGGTGTAGGAACCCAGGCCATACATCTCTCTCATGTCCAAATCGGAATAGTTGATAGTCTCCTTATCATTTTTGTCTCTTGGTGGCTATGAAAATTCTTTTAATTTCTTGATGAAAATGGTGGACTTTTATAGAAGGACTAAGTTACAAAACAAAACAAAAAAAAGTTTTTCTTTTCTCTTCTACTTACTCATGTTGGAAAGATGGAAGGATGAAGACTCTTCATCTTTCCTTCATTATATACTAAGTAAAAATTAATAAAATATAAATAAATATCAAATCAAAATATTACTAAAGTAATATTTATCTATTTAATTAATCAAAATATCACCATTATCATTATTCTTCAAAATTGTCTTTCTTGCTAAATGATTATTTGCCCCTTATGATCCCTCAAAATTCGTACATTAGATCAACACCCATATTGACAAAATTGTAATTTAACCCCTCATACTTTTTCACTTATTTAATTTAGTCCTAATTCATCCATTTTTTCTTAGTTTCTAGATCATTCCACCCTTAAAATATTTACACTATTGGCCCTTCAAGTTTTTCATATATACATTTTAACCCCTCAAATTTTAAATATTTACTCTTGAGCCACAAAACTTTTCTCAAATTTGCGATTTAGTCCTTACTTGAACCAATACAATTAGGATATTAAAACAACTTTTATTTTATTAAAAAATATAAAAAGCAAATTACAATTAAAATATTAAAAATAACTTTTATTTTATTAAATGTAACAATATAAATAAGTTTGTAGAAATATATTAAAAATATAAAAATATTAAAAATAGTGCCTTATTAAAAAATAGATTTTATTAAACATATACAAACTAAATTACAATTAGGATATTAAAAATAACTTTTATTCTATTAAAAATATAAAAACTAAATTACAATTAAAAATTAAAAACAACTTTTATTTTATTAAAATATAAAAATTAAATTACATTTAAAAATTTTAAAAACTTTTATTTTATTAAAAATAAAAGAATTAAATGGCCAATTAAAATATTAAAAATAACTTTTATTTTATTAAAAATATAAGAATTAAATGGCTGATTAAAAATTAAAACAACTTTTATTTTATTAAAAATATAAAATTAAATTACAATTAAAATATTAAAACAAATTTTATTTTATTAAAAATAATAGAATTAAATGACCAATTAAAATATTAAAAACAACTTTATTTTATTAAAAACATAAGAATTAAATGGCCAATTAAAATATTAAAAATAACTTTTATTTTATTAAAAATATAAAAATTTAATTATAATTAAAATATTAAAAACAAATTTTATTTTATTAAAAATATAAGAATTAAATGGCCAATTAAAATATTAAAAACAACTTATATTTTATTAAAAATATAAAAAGTAAATTACAATTAAAATATTAAAATAACTTTTATTTTATTAAATGAAACAATATAAATAAGTTTATACAAATATATTAAAAATCAATATTGGTGCTTATTTAATCGATGCCACATGGGGTGGTCAACTACATTCTGCTAGATTCCTCCTTGTTCCAGCTTTCGGCGGGGGTTGTGGTTGCTCCCAAGGGATTCTGGTTCCTCCGGCAGGGGATCTCGTTGTGGGTGTTGGGAGGATAACCCACCTTGATAAAATAACGACTGCAGAGGTGTTTGCATCACCCATGGTAGAGGTATTTGAATCCCATAAGGCGAATGAGATTGGTAAAAAGAAGAGCTCCCCGACGGTGCCTCGTGCGATCCCTCATACGACGGCGGCCTATAGATAGGCGGTCTGCTCGGAGTAATCGGGAACGGAGATGAACCGGGCTCTCAGTAATATCCTGGGTTAAGGGCTACTTTGTTTTGGCATTTGTTTGCATGTTAAGGGCTTGTTATGTTGTTGTTTGTGTGGTTTCGGGGCTTAGTTGTAGGCTATGAGTGAGCCTGAGTAGGTGGGAAAATTTTAGTTTTTGGGCTTTATGTGGTAGGAGCTGAAGGAGCTGGGTCTTTTATATTTTAATTGGTGTTCTTGAGCACGAGGAGCTAGCAAAGTGGCAAAGCATGCGCCACTTGGAGCATGTGTGTGGCATCAAGTGCAAGGGAGGAGGTCTTGTGTTCAAGTGCGAAAATCCACACTTTTGCATCCATTTTGACGGCATGGAAGGGGACGAGTTGTGGCGATTCAAACTACGCCTTGGACTAAGTCTTCCTATTCAAGCGGTGGGTGGAGAGTGATTAGGAGGTGGACTAATTCAAAGAGATTTGAATTAGTGGCTTGGGAGTGTTTGGGGAGGTTGGCGGTTGGTAAGTGTTGTGAGAGAGTGGGAGTGTGCGAATTTTGGCATTTGGTAAGTGTGCATTTTTGGTCTTAGGGATAGCAAATTAAGCTCTTTCATTTTGTCAAAAGCAATGGATTTTCTTTGTGTCAAAAGCTAGCCAAAATAACTTCAATGTTAATTCTTCTTTCATTCCCTTAAACCGAAAGTCCAAGGTTGCTTTGTTTTCTTTTGATTCTCTTTGGTAGCCGAATGCTTGTTTCCATTCTTCTAGTATTTACATCTTGTGTAAACCAAACCCCAAGCACCTTTACTTGCAAAACTATTACACCTTCTTCTTCACATTTTCCTCTTTTCTCATTTGAAAGCCGTGGTAGCGAATGTGCATCTCTCTCCTTTCTTCTCCTTTTCAATTGTGCTAAGCCAAAACTAGCATATTCTTCTCACATTTTCTTTCTCCTTTATTTGAAGATTAATAGGTGAAACTCATCCTCCAAAACACCTTCTCCATTTCTTATCTTTTTCAAAGCAAAGTAACCCCTATTCATCTTTTACTTTGTTTTCCCAAACCCTTTAGCCGAACCATCATCCCTTTTCTTTGAAATTTCCTTTTCTATTTTCTTCCATCTTGGTGATTGTGGGGTGTGGTGTGGATCATTTTGGGTTTTGTTTTCAAGCGTTGGAAGGGTAAGTGGTTGGCGAATGGCCATTTCTTTCTTTTCTTGTTAATTTGTCGATTTTTTAGTGTGTTCTAAGGCCAATTTCGGTATCTATTAGGAGGAGTTAACGTTGGTTTGGTAATCGTTTTCCATATAGGGCCTTTGGAGTTCGAAATCAAGCAAGGAGAGCCTTCCTACACCATAAGCAATCGGTAAGTGGTGGTAAGAGGTTGCTTTAATGGTTTCTTTAGAGTTGTTAAGCCAAAGATTGATGAGACTAATGATTTGTGTTTTTAGAGGGAGGCCGATTATCGAAAAGAACCGGTGTTGGTTCGGGTTTGGTTGAAACCGAACCATTTGCAAAATAAGCTTAACGCAACCCCTTGGGTTACCTATTTTGGCGAATGGTATAAGGATTAATCCATTGTTGGCCGATTGTAGGCTCGGGGTTGTCGAGGTGATCAAGGGCGTGAACCGATTCTTAGGATTAACATCTTCGCTATTTCGGTGTGTAGACCAACACACTTTCTTAACTAAGTAATGTGATAACTTTGTTTGTGTAAATGAAAGCAGTGTGGTTGACTATTTTGGTACCCATTGAGGTATGGATACGGATTCGGGTAAGTCCATTTCATTATGAAATATGTGATGGTATGTGATATCATGGTTATTGGTGTATATACTTTGAGATGCCAAATTAAGCATGTGAGCATGATAGCATGATTGCGATTTTGCATTTAGTATGATATGCTATTGGGTGATATGAGAGGAGGGGAGTATGATATCCGTGTCTTTGGGACACGTGTCTTTGGGACACCGAGGTTTGGCACCTCCAAGTGGTTTGGTACCACATATTTTGTGACTTTGGGTCACGGAGGTTTGGCACCTCAACGTCTCATCCCGTGGCTTAGTACCACGGTGGGTTGGCCCCACGTTGATTATCTGGGATTGGCGCCAATGATTTGGTATCACACGATGGGTTGGCCCCATCATCGGTTGTATTGCGGTCACCGGTGATTTGGTATCACACTTTGTCTTTGGGACACGGAGGTTTGGCACCTCATTGCGACTCGTCCACGTGGTTTGACACCACCGTGGGTTGGCCCCACTTATGAGATCTGGGATTGTCGCTAGTGATTTGGTATCACACGATGGGTTGGCCCCATCATTGGATTATTCGTGACTTGGTCACCAAAGGTTTAGCACCACATTATGGATATCGTGACTTTGGGTCACGGTGGTTTAGCACCACCAATGGTTTGGTACCACACGGGTAAGAAAGGTGATATGGTTGGTTAGGATCGGTGCATTACTTGCATTACTTTGTTATGATGTGTGTTGGCATGTTGTATCGGAGGGGATTTACATGCTGAGTCTTGTGACTCACTCTCTCCTTTGACATTTCAGTGACACTTAGACGCAGACATGGGTAGGGATGGACTCGAGGTGCTCATGCCATGCTTAAATAAGGAATTGCGTGAACTTTTATAAAATTTGGTACTTAAGCTTATTTATTACTATTTGGTTTTATTTGGGTTTGTAAATGGCCTCTTAAAATTATGTTTTGCTATGTTTATGCTTAAAGTATATTTTCAATATGCCTTAACAAATTAATTGGGATAAAACGTGCTAAAACTTGGAAAGATAACGATTTTAAAACTACAAAAGTGATATTTTAAACTAAACCATCGGGTAACACACTATAATTTGGGATAAAGTGAACTCAAAATGATTTCTAACCTAAACACGATTTTCTACTAAGTCAAAATGTTTTAGTAATAATAAGAAACAACTTAAACTTCTAAATGAGATAAACTTGTTTTACCTACACATCTGATTGAGTTTTCAAAATTCTGGGTTTTCAAATACATCGTCAGATTTTAACCAAGCCTACTCGAGTCTTTTCAAATACACAAATTTCGCGAAGTGTTTTCATCAAACATCTAAACTTAAACCTACTTTCCCAAAATTTCCTTTTTTCCCTGTAACATACCAGATTCGGTCGTGGTGAGTTGACCGGGTTTGGGGTGTTACAATTGTGGTACCAGAGCCGAGTTCAAAGGCTCATTTGTGGGCCCGAGGCCCAAAATGTTTTCAAAAGTCATTTTAAGTATTATGTTTTAAAAAGTATGGTTTGAAAGGTATGGCACCGAGTCTCGGCACCAATCCGCCTGTAAGTACCGCACTATTGTTTGTGATAATGATATTGTTGAGATTGAATGGCTAGTGATAGTAAGACTACCTTAGAGATGAAGCGGATAGGACTCAGGACTCATGAAAACAAAGCCTCTTTAATATTCATAGGACTTTGCTTTAAAATAGTGGAATAATTCTTGATACATAAAATTCTTTAAATCGAATGAGATTTAGTCATGAGTACCCGAGTGGGCGTGGTCGCGGATGTGGTCGAGGTAGGATAGCGGTTTACGAGCCCGTAGGTTCAGTCGAAATCGAAAATGAGATCTGGCCCGCCACCACCGGAGGTGGTGAGTTTCGAGAATGATCGGGATGACGCAGATGTCACAGCGATCTTCGGAGTTCGGAAAGGGTAGGTGGAGTAGGTGGAGGCGTAGGAGCTAGGAAATCGTGCTGGCGACTTTGGGCAAGCAAGGTGAATTCTTTCGGGGTGTCTCGGGTGTTGCTCCTAACCTTTGAATATTGGTACAGCGACGAGCGAATCATGGACGATCTAGACCGATCGCGAAGAAAAATTAAAGGGATAGTATCACTTCTCGAGATGAGTCATACCGGTGGTGGCTCCTTTGTTCGACACAATGACTGCGATGAAGATCGACTTGGGACTATTTTGGGCTACTTTTGAGAAAAAGTACATGGGAGCTAACTACATTAATGAGCAACGGAAAGCATTTACGAGGTTAGTTCGAGAGCAAATCAGTGTCGTAGTCTGAGGAGTTTCTCGG
Organism: Gossypium rotundifolium; assembly: GCA_025506655.1. NCBI lineage: Eukaryota > Viridiplantae > Streptophyta > Magnoliopsida > Malvales > Malvaceae > Gossypium > Gossypium rotundifolium. The sequence goes on along the minus strand of CP106731.1, from coordinate 66,246,078 downwards.
TGAGTTGGTATGCCGAGGGTATGGTGGCTCTTGAACATGAAAGGTGCGTTCGTTTTGAGGATGGCCTCTGGACGAATTAAGATTGTTGATTAGCCTCGGCGAGGCGTGAATTCTTTGTTCGGTTGAAAAGCGAAGGTGGCCGAGGGTATTAAAGAGTCTGTGAGGTAAGGCATGGATAGGAACCGACACAAAAGGAGTTTTGGATCTTCTAGGTCATCGGGTGCAAGCGAGAAAAGGGCTAGGCCGAGTGGGCGAATCGGTCGGGTAGGTTTGTTCTTTGCTAGGCAAGGACCGCAGATGTAACTGTTGTGGGAAAGCTCATTGGGGAGGATGTTGGATGATGGTAAAGGTTGTTTTGAGTGTGGCTCGTTGGACCACCGTGTGAGAATTTGTCGCGCAAGTTGGCTAGGATTCAACAGAGAGTCGGGGCCGCACTCAATCAGAATAATGGACCACCACAGCAGAGGGCCGAGGTAATGGCGGAGGAGGTAATAGTTACAGTGGGTAGTGGAGCACCCAGGCGGAGAGTGGTAGTCTTGAGGCGAGACGGTAGGGGTTGGTGTATCTTTGCGAGGCAGGAGGAGGGCGGCGACCGGACGTCATCACCGTACATTTTAATCTTTGGTTCTCCATTCTTGCTTTGATTGATGTGGGTTCAACGCATTCATATGTTGCAAGTAGCATAGTGAAGACCATGGATTTAGACTCAAAATATCTTCTAGGCGATGACCATAATAAGCCCTCTAGGTCACTCTGTAGTTGTAGATAAGCTGTATAGAGACGTACCTCTAGAACTCCAATGGGTATTATTTGTGGCTGATCTGATGGAACTGCTATTTGGGGAGTTCGATTTGATTCTCGGGATGGATTGGCTGGTTAAGTACCAGGCGAAGTTGGATTGCGCGGCTAAGCGCATGGTTCTGAGCACAGCTGAGGGTGATGAGGTAGTGCTAATCGGTAATAGGAGAAATTATCATCAATGTGGTATCTCGCTCTGAAAGCCGAAAATGGTCGAAAAGGGTTGTGAAGCATATGTGGTTCATGTGTATGCCTTGGAGGCTAAGGAGTCTTTGTGGAGACAGTTGGACAGACTTAGGGAATTTCTTGATGTGTTTCTGAGGAGCTTAGGGTTTGCCACGGATCGTGAGGTAGAGTTCGGGATAGATCTATTACGGAATCTGCGCCGGTGTCCATAGCTCCGTCTGAGATGGCACCTAAAGAGTTAGTGGAGCTTAAGGCTCAAATCCAGGAGTTGTTGGACCGAGGCTTTATCAGGCCAAGTGTTTCACCTTGGGGAGCACCGGTACTCTTTGTCAAGAAGAAAGACGGTACTATGCGGATGTGTATAGACTACCACCAACTGAATAAGCTGACGATCAAAAACAAGTATCCGCTGCCTCGGATAAATGACTTGTTTGATCGGTGAAGGCGCGTCATTTTCTCGAAGATCGACTTAAGGTGCAGGTATCACCGATTAAGGGTAAAGGAGGCGGATATCGCAAGGCGGCATTTCGTACTCGGTATGGGCACTTTAAGTTTTTAGTTATGCCGCTTTGGGTTGACTAACGCTACGTGACCTTCATGGATATGATGAGCAGGGTGTTCCAACGAGATCTAGATCAGTTCGTAGTGGTTTTTATCGACGACATCTTGGTATATTCAAGGACTGAGGAGGAACATGACGCACATTTGCGGATGGTATTGCAGATTTTGAGGGAGAAATAGCTTTATGCGAAGTTCAGTAAATGCGAGTTCTGGCTTAGGGAGGTGACGTTCTTGGGTCATGTAGTATCGGCTGAGGGGATTAGAGTGGACCCTCGTAAGATAGAGGCAGTTTTGAATTGGAAGCCGCCTAAGTCAGTAGCGGAGATTCGGAGTTTTCTGGGCTTGGCAGGATACTACCGAAGATTTGTAGAGGGATTCTCGTTAATCGCAGCACCGATGACCAAATTATTAAGAAAAGGGTTAGTTTATTTGGGTGAGAAGCGGCGGGAGAGCTTCGATAAGTTGAAGAAGATTTTGTGAAGCTCGGTTACGATTCAACTGAGGTCGGTAAGGAATTCACGATGTCTTGTGATGCATCACATCTGAGTTTGGGGTGTGTCTTTGATGTAGGAAGGAAGGTTATGGCTTACGATCCGGCAATTTGAGGCCACATGAGGTGAATTATCCAACGCACGATCCGGAGTTAGCGGTACGTAGTTTTGCCTTGAAGATATGGAGGCATTACTTGTATGGAGAGAGATCGATTGTCTACGGATCATAAGAGTCTGAAGTACCTTGACTCAAAAGACTTGAATCGAGACAGTAGCGGATGGATTGAGTCTGAAAGATTACGATCGCTCAATTGAGTATCATCCTGCAAGGCTAACGTTTTGGCGACGCGTTGAGCCGTAAGGTTGTTTGATTTAAGGCGTTGTTTGCCCACTTGAGTTTGTATGACGACGGAGTATTACAGCGGAGCTGCAGTTAAGCCTACTTGGGTTGAGCGGATCGAGAGAAAATAGTTGATGGATGAGGTTTTGAGTCGCGAGAGGACACAAGTGCGAGAATGATGGTTTGAAGGGTTATAGCTTGTCTAGTGATGGGGTTACGTGTTTTTTCGGGAAAGCTTGTATGCCGAGAGATTCTGAGTTAAGGCAAAAGATTTTTCAAGATGCACATAGCAGCCCCTACGCTATGCATCTGGAGGTAGCAAAATGTATAGGGATCTCGGAGAACGATTACGGTGGTAAGATGCGAAAAGGAAGTAGCGAGTTTGTAGGAAGTGTCGACTTGTCGGTAGTCAAGGTGAGCATCGATTCTCGTCTGGTTACTTGACGTGAAGATCCCACAATGGAAGTGGGAAAGGATAACTATGGATTTCGTCGGTGGATTACCGCTACACCAAGCAAGAAGGATTGATTTGGGTAATTGTGGATCGATGACTAAATCAAGACACTTTATTCGGTGAGGTGGATTACTCACTTGAGAGGTTGGCGGTCAGATGTGTCGAGATAGTGAGGCGCACGGGTGCGATGTCGATCATCTCGGATAGGGATCCCAGATTCACGTCAAGGTTACGAAAGCGTTGCATCGAGCCACAGGTACGGTTGGATTTCAAACGGCATTTCATCCGCAGATGACGGCGATCGAGAAAAGGTTATCTGATCTTGGAGGACATGTTACGAGGTTGTGTATTGGACTTGAGGGTAGTTGGGAGGAGTATCTACCGTTAGCTGAATTCGCCTACAACAATAGTTACCAAGCAAGCATCAAGATGGCACCATATGAGGCGTTATGCGGTAGGAAATGTCGCTCACCTACTTGTTGGACGAGTTAAGTGAGCGTCGATTATTGGGACGAGTTAATTCTTTGAGGCGAAGACAAGGTTAAGTTGATTGAGCTCGATTGAAAGAAGCTTGACCGCGAAGTCCTATGCCGATCTTAAGCGGAGAGATATTGAATTCTTTGTGGAGATCGGGTTTTCTGAAGGTCTCACCGTGGAAGAAAGTGTTAAGGTTCTGGAGGAAAGGCAAGCTAAGTTTGAGGTTTATTGGACCGTATAAAGTAATCGAGGCGAGTGGGACGATTGCATATCACTCGAGTTGCCGTGAGCTAAGTTAGATTCACGACGTGTTCCACGTCTCGATGCTTCGCGTTATCGCTCGGATCTATCGCATGTGGTAACAATGATGGAGAGATTGAGGTAAACCAGTTTGACTATGGAGGAAGAGCACATGCATTTTAGATCGGGATGTGAAGGTTCTGCGTGAGAAGTCTGTGCCTTTGGTTAAGGTTCTTTAGGCGGAATCATGGCGTGGAAGAAGCTACGTGGGAACCCGAGGATATGATGAGACAAAGATACCATAACTCTTGACCGAGTAATTTGAAATGAAATTATTTTTAAGGGGTAGAATCTGTAATATCGAGTTTAAGGGCTATTTTGTTTTGGCATTTGTTTGCATATTAAGGGCTTGTTATGTTGTTGTTTGTGTGGTTTGGGGCTTAGTTGTAGGCTAGGAGTGAGCCCAGTAGGTGGGAAAATTTTAGTTTTGGGCTTTATGTGATAGGAGTTGAAGGAGCTGGGTCTTTTATATTTTAATTGGTGTTCTTGAGCACAAGTGAGGAGCTAGCAAAGTGGCAAAGCATGCGCCACTTGGAGCATGTGTGGCGACAAGTGCAAGGGAGGAGGTCTTGTGTTCAAGTCTGCGAAAATCCCACACTTTTGCATCCATTTTGACGGCATGGAAGGGAGGAGTTATGGCAGTTCAAACTCTACCTTGGACTAAGTCTTCCTATTCAAACGGTGGGTGGAGAGTGATTGTAGGAGGTGGACTAATTCAAAGAGATTTGAATTAGTGGCTTGGGAGTGTTTGGGGGGAGGTTGGCCGGTTGGTAAGTGTTGTGAGAGAGTGGGAGTGTGCCGAATTTTGGCATTTGGTAAGTGTGCATTTTCGGTCTTAGGGGATAGCAAATTAAGCTCTTTCATTTTGTCAAAAGCAAGCCGATTTTCTTTGTGTCAAAAGCTAGCCAAAATGACTTCAAGGTTAATTCTTCTTTCATTTCCCTTAAACCGAAAGTCCAAGGTTGCTTTGTTTTCTTTTTATTCTCTTTGGTAGCCGAATGCTTGTTTCCATTCTTCTAGTATTTACATCTTGTGTAAACCGAAACCCCAAGCACCTTTACTTGCCAAAACTATTACACCTTCTTCTTCACATTTTTCCTCTTTTCTCATTTGAAAGCCGTGGTAGCCGAATGTGAATCTCTCTCCCTTTCTTCTCCTTTTCAATTGTGCTAAGCCGAAACTAGCATATTCTTCTCACATTTTCTTTCTCCTTTATTTGAAGATTAATAGCCGAAACTCATCCTCCAAAACACCTTCTCTATTTCTTATCTTTTTCAAAACCGAAAGTAACCCCCTATTCATCTTTTACTTTGTTTTCCCAAACCCTTTAGCCGAACCATCATCCCTTTTACTAAAATTTCCTTTTTCTATTTTTCTTCCATCTTGGCTGATTTTGGGGTGTGGTGTGGATCATTTTTGGGTTTTGTTTTCACGCGTTGGAAGGGGTAAGTGGTTGGCCGAATGGCCATTTCTTTCCTTTCTTGTTAATTTGTCGATTTTTTAGTGTGTTCTAAGGCCAATTTTGGTATCTATTAGGAGGAGTTAACATTGGTTTGGTATTCGTTTTCCATATAGGGCCTTTGGAGTTCGAAATCAAGCAAGGAGAGCCTTCCTACACTGTTAAGCAATCGGTAAGTGGTGGTAAGAGGTTGCTTTAATGGTTTCTTTAGAGTTGTTAAGCCAAAGATTGATGAGACTAATGATTTGTGTTTTAGAGGGGAGGCCGATTATCAGAAGGAACCAATGTTGGTTCGGGTTTGGTTGGAAACCAACCATTTGCAAAGGTAAGGCTTAACGCAACCCCTTGGGTTACCTATTTTGGCGAATGGTATAAGGATTAATCCATTGTTGGCCGATTGTAGGCTCGGGGTTGTCGAGGTGATCAAGGGGCGTGACCCGATTCTTAGGATTAACATCTTCGCTATTTCGTGTGTAGACCAACACACTTTCTTAACTAAGTAATGTGATAACTTTGTTTGTGTAAATGAAACAGTGTGGTTGACTATTTTGGTACCCATTGAGGTATGGATACGGATTCGGGTAAGTCCGTTTCATTATGAAATATGTGATGGTATGTGATATCATGGTTATTGGTGTATATACTTTGAGATGCCATATTAAGCATGTGAGCATGATAGCATGATTGCACGATTTTGCATTTAGTATGATATGCTATTGGGTGATATGAGAGGAGGGGGAGTATGATATCCGTGTCTTTGGGACACTGTGTCTTTGGGACACGGAGGTTTGGCACCTCCAAGTGGTTTGGTACCACATATTTTGTGACTTTGGGTCACCGGAGGTTTGGCACCTCGGCGTCTCGTCGATGGCTTAGTACCACGGTGGGTTGGCCCCACAGCTGATTATCTGGGATTGACGCCAGTGATTTGGTATCACACGATGGGTTGGCCCCATCATCGGATTTGGATGCGGTTACCGGTGATTTGGTATCACACTTGTGTCTTTGGGACACGGAGGTTTGGCACCTCATTGCGACTCGTCCCGTGGTTTGACACCACCGTGGGTTGGCCCCACTTATGAGATACGGATTGTCGCTAGTGATTTGGTATCACACGATGGGTTGGCCCCATCATTGGATTATTCGTGACTTGGTCACGGTGGTTTGGCACCACATTATGGATATCGTGACTTTGGGTCACGGTGGTTTAGCACCACCGATGGTTTGGTACCACACGGGGTAGGAAAGGTGATATGGTTGGTTAGGATCGGGTGCATTACTTGCATTACTTTGTTATGATGTGTGTTGGCATGTTGTATCGGGAGGGGATTTACGACCGAGTCTTGTGACTCACTCTCTCCTTTGACATTTCGGTGACACTTAGACGCGGACATGGAGCCGGATGGACTCGAGGTGCTCATGCCATGCTTAAATAAGGAATTATGTGACTTTTATAAAATTTGGTACTTAAGCTTATTTATTACTATTTGGTTTTATTTGGGTTTGTAAATGGCCTCTTAAAATTATGTTTTGCTATGTTTATGCTTAAAGTATATTTTCAATATGCCTTAACAAATTAATTGGGATAAAACGTGCTAAAACTTGGAAAGACAACGATTTCGAAACTACAAAAGCGATATTTTAAACTAAACCATCGGGTAACACACTATAATTTGGGATAAAGTGAACTCAAAATGATTTCTAACCTAAACACGATTTTCTACTAAGTCAAAATGTTTTAGTAATAATAAGAAACAACTTAAACTTCTAAATGAGATAAACTTGTTTTACCTACACATCTGATTGAGTTTTCAAAATTTCGGGTTTTCAAATACATCGTCAGATTTTAACCAAGCCTACTCGAGTCTTTTCAAATACACAAATTTCACGAAGTGTTTTCATCAAACATCTAAACTTAAACCTACTTTCCCAAAATTTCCTTTTTTCCCTGTAACATACCAGATTCGGTCGTGGTAAGTTGACCGGGTTTGGGGTGTTACACGGGCCATGCATTCCAATCTGCCATAAGACTGGGAAAAGGAAACATATAAGGGTTAGGATACATATAAGGGCTAGGATACGCACCTGGCATAATCTGAAAAGGCTGTGATGTAGATGTCGTTAGCTGAAGTGTTAGACTCGGTGACTATGTGGGAGCTATTGATGGGCCCGGTGATTGTGTCGGCGCTATTGGTGGGCCCGTCCCATCATCCCTTCTCCTTAGATTTAAAGGGCCTCGTCATTCCCTTTGTACACGAAGTTGCCATTGCCTCTCCTCTTTCGACAATAAATACGGCTTGCCATGGATCCTAAACCATGGTATGTATTCCGGCACGCACGCTAACTCAGGAATGATGATCGGTTCCCGAGTAGGTATATAATCATACCGGTTTTCCCACAATTCGATATATGCTGACCAATATCTCGGCCAATCTGCATGCAACTGCCGTAAGTTAACTTTGTGCTCATCATCGAGTACCTCAGGTGCCACGGGAATCGGTTGTCAGAATCCAAATTGTCGCAGAACTCGATCTGACTGGTGCACCTCCACAGTGGCGTAGTTGACCAATGGGACCTTCACATGCCAAATGTTCAAATTTTGAAAGAATTCATCCGGAATTACTGTCCGAATTGCCGGATCCTCGTATAGTGTCCATTGAAACTATATGAATATGATAAAAATATTAGTTATATACATAATACTAAATACAAAATACTAAATACTAAATACGAAACGACTATTTTATTACGAAAATATATTTTATTTAATACTTACTTGTGCTTCCGACCGTTGTTCTAATAGAAGCTGTATATCTTCAAGCGAGGTAGGTATTCCAACATAACTCGCCGAATGGTTCCACCTAATTAAATAAATTTTTAACATACAATTATATTTTAAATGTAACACCCCAAACCCGACCCAAATGCCACGATCGAATCCAGCATGTCACTAAGAAGATTTTATAAAACATGTCGCATTTTCGGAAAACATTTTTTGAACTTAATTGTTTATTCGGTAAACTTCAGTAAATTAGTAAAAGATATAATTTTTTTATTAATGTCTCAGTGACGAGAAAACTGAGATTTTCCTTTGATTTTTATCATTTCAATACATGCCTTAGTTTAAATTTTACGTAGAATTTAAATGTCTAAAAAAAACCGAAATCCTGGAAAAACATAAAAGAAAAATAATAGCCAGTGGCCTTATTACAATAAAATATAAACCAAACTAATTAAAAATATTAAATATAAATAGACTAAATAATGTCTTTTGCAGTATCCAAAATGAACTCTTGCATGGCCACCTTGCGCTCCTCTCCAACCCGATCCGATGAGCTAAGTGCTACCTGAAAAGTGTTAAACAACGGGGTGAGTCACAAGACTCAGTGTGCATCCCTCATGCACCATCAGATTGGGCCTTAGCCTACAAAACAGAATAACAGAATATCATATAACAGGAATTATACGAAGCCCATCCCAATCCTAGATCCATCCACTACACACCACCCTTACCTGCCAATCACACCATTGGGGATTTTTACAATCAACCTACACTGCTACAAACCATCGATGGCAGTCATGCTGCAGTTAGTTGCTCATCGTCAGAATTGTGACATAGTCACCAGAACAGATCGTGGCAGAACCACTACAACAGAACACTTCCCCATTCATCAATCACCCAACCCCAAACAAACATAGAAATCGGCATGCATGTGTATCATATCAATTCAACAGAAACATTCACTTAAAAATGGCGAAATCACTAACCCGGTGAAAAGCCTTTACACTCCACGAGTTTTCATCAGCCTTGCTGGGATTTCGGCATTTAACAGAATATAAACAGATTTATATACATATACTAACAAACAATCTAAATGGTGTGAGAAGTTACACACCTGATAAATACGTAGGACTGCCCTCTACGTCGATACCCCCCGCTAATCGGATCTACTACCCTTTGTCTACAACTTTGCTCAAAAGCTGGAAGAACATGAAGTTAAAGCTTCCCCTACATTCAGCCAAGGATTATTATTTACCCGAATTTATATGTTTAAATAAGCAAATCTCCTTACCTAAATCGATTAGATCCCGGAAGTAGGATGATTCGAGTGCTACCGATTTAGAACCTTAGGCGATTGGATCTCCTTCAAATCCCGGAATGCCATAAAAGAAAGAAAAACACAAGATCAGTTTCCATATAGCGATTTAGCTAGGGTCTCTAAAAATCGAAAAAAGATTGAATCACGTGAATCGACACTTACCTTCACTTCCTTTAAGATTCGAAAATCACAGGAGGTGAGATCTAGGGATTTTGGCTTTTAGAAGAACAAAGAATTGAAAAGATGGGCAAGGAATAGATAGAGAGATTCAACCAATGAGTATTAAAGAAAAGAGAAGGTGAATGGCAAGGTTTCGGCAATTGGTGAGACCTCAGGGGTTTCAGCTTCTAACAGAAAAGAAAAAAAATGATTCTTGTTTGTCAAAAAAAAACTAAAGGCTATTCTCAGAGAAAACAAATGAAAAATTTGGCACATCCCCCTACCTATACTAAACTAATTCCTCCCCCTCTCCTGAGTTTGATTTTCGGCCAACACTAGCTTCCTGGATTAGCTCTCATCTTTTCCCCTTTATCCTAATCTACAACTCCTCCAAAAGAGGCCTAATTAACACCAACTCTCTTCCTCCTTTCTTATCTTATTATTCTCATAAATTAAACATTAAAAATTCCCTAAATTGTAGCCTTGTTGCCGTCCCCTCTAACCTCCTTATAAGTGCCGAATTTGGCCCAATCTCTTGGGCCCCATGCAGCTAAACTTGGGCCTACTCACCTGCCCAAGGCGCCACTTAAAGCTTCCCTTTGTTGCACCCCATGTTACTGGGCCACAAGCCCACTTCACCATTTAAACTACAGAGACTACCTTTAAAGCACTAGAGGGTCTAAATAGAATATCTTAACCAAGGCCTCAGCCCATGCTTGAGCCCAAACTAGACCCTTAACCCTTAAATTACTACTTTAAACAACCAACACACAAAATGCACAGGCCCACTAACTCAGGATGTTACAGTTCTACCCCCCTTAAAATAAATTTTGGCCTCAAAATTTATCTAATCAGAAGTGATGGGGTTATTGCTGTTGCATAACATCCTCTGACTCCCATGTCACTTCTTCCGCTCCGTGGTTTCACCACAACAGCTTGACCAAAGGAACAGACTTCCTTCTTAACACCTTTACGTCTTGCCCCAAAATTTGTACTGGCTCCTCTTTAAAGGACAAGTCTGGCCTTACTTCAATCTCTTCCACCGGCACAACGTGCGATGGATCAAAATGGTAATGTCTTAGCATTGAGACATGAAACACGTCGTGTATCTGCTCCAACTCTGAAGGTAACTCCAATTGATATGCCACTGGGCCCACACATTCTAGTACCCGATAAGGTCCAATAAACTGAGGACTTAGCTTACCCTTCTGACCAAACCTCATTACCTTCTTCTGCGGTGACACTTTCAAAAAGACTTGGTCTCCCACTGTAAACTCCATCTCCTTTCGTTTTAAATCTGCATAAGATTTTTGTCGATCAGACGCTTCTTTCAATCGAGCCCAAATTAACCTAACTTTCTTTTCATCTCTGAAATTGATTCTGGACCCAACACCTGACGCTCACCTAATTCCGTCCAATAAGTAGGAGTGTGACACTTTCGTTCGTACAATGCTTCATAAGGAGCCATCTGAATACTAGATTGATAGCTGTTGTTGTACGCGAATTCTGCCAAAGGTAAATACTTCTCCCAACTACCCCTGAAATCAATGATGCAACCTCTTAACATATCCTCCAAGATCTGGATTAGCCTCTTAGACTGACCATCAGTCCGTGGATGGAAAGCAGTACTGAAGTCTAACCTTGTTCCCATTGCCTGATGCAGAGCCTTCTAGAATCGTAACGTGAACCTAGGGTCTCTATCTGATATGATCGACACAAGTACACCATGTAGTCTCACAACCTCACCCACGTACAGCTTAGCCAACCTTTACAGAGAATAGTCAACACAAACTGATATGAAGTGAGCAGACTTTGTCAGCCGATCCACAATCACCCAAATCAAATCCTTCTTAGAGGGCGTAAGAGGTAACCCACTAACAAAATCCATCGTGATTCTTTCCCATTTCCACTGCGAAATCTTCAATGGCTGCAACAATCTTGAGGGCAACTACTATTCTTCTTTCACCTGTTGACACGTCAAACATTTACCTACAAATTATGTTACCTCTCGCTTCAGACCTGGCCACCAGAATTGCTCTCGTAAATCCTGATACACTTTAACCCCTCTAGGATGCATAGCGTATGGGTTACTATGCGCCTCCTGAAGAATCATCTACCTTAACTCCACATCCCTTGGCATACATATTCTCTTACGGAAACACAGAACCCCATTACCAGCCAAACCATAGTCTTCTCTTTCACCATTCTGCACTTGCCGGAGTCGAGCACTCAAGACATCGTCTAGAAGCTGCTTCTTTTAATCTGATTTGTCTACGTTGGTCTCACTTGGAGTTTAGCTACCAAACTACCATCCTCATACAGACTGAGATGAGTGAACATTACGCTCAAATTTGCTATTACCTTTTGACTCATCGCATCTGCCACCACCTTAGCCTTACCCGGATGATATTTGATCGAACAGTCATATCCTTCAAGAGTTCAATCCACCTACATTGTCTTAGATTCAACTCCTTCTAGGTAAGGAGATACTTCAGGCTCTTATGGTCAGTGTAAATAATCGAATTCTCCACGTACAGGTATTGTCTCCATATCTTCAGAGCGAACACTATCGCAGCCAATTCTAAATCATGCGTGGGGTAATTCAACTCATGCGGTCTTAACTATCGGGACACATAGGCAACAACCTTTCCATCTTGCATCAACACGCATCTTAAACCCGTGTGTGACGCATCACAGTAGACAGTAAACTTTTTTCCACCTCTGGCTAAATTAACACCGGCGCTTCTATCAAAATTTTCTTCAGCTTCTCAAAGCTCTCCTATTGTTTGTCAGTCCAAATGAACGGTACTCCCTTCCTCAACAACTTAGTTAAAGGTGCCACAATTAATGAGAACCCCTCAACAAACCTCCTATAGTACCCCGCCAATCCTAAGAAACTTTGAATCTTTGCCACCGACTTTGGCAGTTTCCAATCCAATACAACTTCTATCTTCCGAGGGTCAACCCTAACTCCCTTTGCAGAAACCACATGCCCCAAGAAAGTTACTTCCCTTAGCCAGAACTCACACTTACTGAACTTAGCGAACAACTGCTTCTCCCTCAGAATTTGCAACACCACACGAAGATGTGCATCATGCTCCTCCTCGGACTTGGAATAAACCAAAATGTCGTCAATAAACACCACAATAAACTGATCAAGGTATGGTTGGAACACCCGATTCATCATATCCATGAATGCCGCTGGTGCATTCATTAACCCGAATGGCATCACCAAAAATTCATAATGACCGTAGCGAGTTTGAAATGTCATCTTATGAATGTCCCCTTTCTTTACTTTTAACTGATGATATCCCGACCTTAAATCTATCTCAAAAAGACTAAAGCTTCTTTGAGCTGATTGAACAGATCATCGATTCTTGGCAGCGGGTACTTGTTCTTAATTGTTAACTTATTCAATTGACGTAATCCACGCACATACGCATGGATCCGTCCTTCTTCTTCATAAATAGGACCGGCGCTCCTCACGGAGACACATTCAATCAAATAAAACCACAATCCAACAGTTCCTAGATCTGAGCTTTGAGTTCAACCAACTCTTTCGGTGCCATTCTGTAAGGAGCAATGGACATCGAGCTATACCCGGGAGTAGCTCAATTCCAAACTCCACTTCGCGATCCGGGGTAACCCTGGCAGCTCCTCAGGAAAAACATCCGTGAAATCCTTTACCATTCTAACCTCCTCAATAGTTACCTCCTTAGCATTCAAAGCACTGATAAAGGCTAGAAATGCATTGCATCATTTCCGCATCATCTTAACAGCCTTCAATGCAAATACTACGTTGGAAAAATAATCCCAGTCAATCCGGTCTGCGGCAATACCCTCCTTTACTATGAGCCACCACTGATAGGCTTCGTCTCGAACAAGAGACACGACCCTTTTCAACTTCTCCTCTACCGTGAAGTCTATGTCATCCATTATGCGCTCACTCGCTTCTAACCAATACTCAGCTGTGTTAGGGGCTACACTAGAAACACCCCTAAACACCTCCGCTCTGTTGGCTCGGAGTCATTCAGACATAGATTTTCGAGCTCCTAAACCCGTGCTTGCCCCAGCAACTCTCTCAATGACTCGCGACATCACCTGAGATACCGCATCATCTCCGGCTGTCTGGTCCTAAAATTCTCCTCCATAGTGGCGGATCCCAGCATCTCGCTTCTAACCCGTGGCGGACCCTCATCGGCTCGACACGATCATCCTACCCCTACCATGACCACGCGGCGGATGTCCTCGACCCCTTGTACTCATTCTTCCGATTGACGTTTATCTGATTAGAAATTTTATGAATTATTAATTCTTTCCACTTATTAACCTTGAACAATCTTATGAAAAGTAATTTCGATAGTGGTTCTTTTGAATTCAGAATTATACCTACAGGTTTCAGTCTCAAGTCTACTTCTCCTAGTTCGAGGAACTACATACATTCTACAATCAACATGCAGATAGCATTCACGAATTCACATTCATCACAAAGGGGTATTTTCATCATTTCACTACCCAGGGGCATTTTTGTAATTTGATCTTACAGGGGTAATTTCGTAATTTTCAATATAGGGTATCTTGGTGTTTTTTTTCAAAGTAAGGATATTTTCATAATTTCACAAATTAGGGGTATTTTAGTAATTTCACAAACTAGGGGTATTTTGGTAATTTTACAAATCGGGGGTACTTTGGTAATTTCACAAACCGAAGGTAATTCAGTAATTTCTCAACAAAGGTACTTTGGTAATTTTCCAAACAAGAGTATTTCGGTAATTTTGTAAACTAGGGTATTTCGGTAAATTTCCTCAACCTAGGGTTTTTAGGATAATTTACAAAAAATTAGGGTAATATAAGCAATTTTACAAAAATAGGGTACTGGTCCCTTTCGAGTTTTAGTTACAAATTTTAGCCTATCAACAAGTCCTTGTGGCTAAGGCGAACTGTCACTACGCACCAGGTAGGATTCTAGAAAAGAGGAGGTGAGTCACTAGGACTGCTTAAATACCAAGCTCTTCTTGGATCCAATCCTAGACATGCGTATGCTTGTTTCCACACCCTAACCTTGTGACTTGCTCACAGACATGTTTAATTAGGGGAATTAAGTCTTATGAAGTGTAAAGATTTGTTTAAGCTAAGCCTAAAGTCCATCAAATTCTAATTAAAATAATCTACATCCCATAAAGCCCATCAAGCCCACATACCTATATAACACACAGTGAGTTTGGAATACTTACTTGGCGGACTTGGGCCGGAGACGTAGGAGCCATGCCGAGAAAACCATCCTGTATCATTTATAAACATGTATGTTTCCAAAACCCATCTTTAGAAAATGTTTTGAGCTCAAAACCCTAAAGTCGAAGTTTTGAACCGGGCTCTGATACCAATTTGTAACACCCTAAACCCGGCCCAAATACCACGATCGGATCCGGCATGTCACTAAGAAGATTTTATAAAACATGTCGCATTTTCAAAAATATTTTTTAAACTTAATCATTTATTCGGTAAACTTCAGTAAATATAATTTTTTATTAATGCCTCAGTGATGAGAAAACCGAGATTTTCCTTTGATTTTTATCATTTTAATACATGCCTTAGTTTAAATTTTACATAGAATTTAAATGTCTAAAAAAAACCGAAATCCGGAAAAACATAAAAGAAAAATAATAGCCAGTGGCCTTATTACAATAAAATATAAACCAAACTAATTAAAAATATTAAATATAAATAGACTAAATAATGTCTTTTGCAGTATCCAAACTGAACTCTTGCATGGCCACCTTGCGCTCCTCTCCAACCCAGTCCGATGACCTAAGTGCTACCTGAAAAGTGTTAAACAACGGGGTGAGTCACAAGACTCAGTGTGCATCCCTCATGCACCATCAGATTGGGTCTTAGCCCACATAACAGAATAATAGAATATCATATAATAGGAATTATACGAAGCCCATCCCAATCCTAGATCCATCCGCCACACACCACCCTTACCTGCCAATCACACCATTGGGGATTTCTACAATCAACCCACACCGCTACACACCATCAATGGCAGTCATGCTGCAGTTAGCTGCTCATCGTCAGAATTGTGACATAGTCACCAGAACTGATTGTGGCAGTGCCACTACAACAGATCATGGCAGAACCACTACAACAGAACACTTCCCCTTTCTTCAATCACCCAACCCCAAACAAACATAGAAATCGGCATGCATGTGTATCATATCAATTCAACAAAAACATTCACTTAAAAATGGCAGAAATTACTAACCGGGTGAATCGCCTTTACCCTCCACGGGTTTTCATTAGCCTTGCCAAGATTTCGGCATTTAACAAAATATAAACAGATTTATATACATATACTAACAAACAATCTGAATGGTGTGAGAAGTTACACACCTGATAAATACGTAGGACTACCCTCTACGTCGATACCCCTCCGCTAATCGGATCTACTGCCCTTTGTCTACAACTTTGCTCAAAAGCTGGAAGAACATGAAGATAAAGCTTCCCCTACATTCGGCCAAGGATTATTATTTACCCAAATTTCTATGTTTAAATAAGCAAATCTCCTTACCTAAATCGATTAGATCCCAGAAGTAGGATGATTCGAGTACTACCAATTTAGAACCTTAGGCGATTGGATTTCCTTCAAATCCCGAATGCCATAAAAGAAAGAAAAACACAAGATCAGTTTCCATATAGCCATTCGGCTAGGGCCTCTAAAAACCAAAAAAGATTGAATCTCGTGAATAGACACTTATCTTCAGTTTCCTTCAAGATTCGGGAATCACAGGAGGTGAGATCTAGGGATTTCGACTTTTAGAAGAATAAAGAATTGAAAAGATGGGCAAGGAATAGATAGAGAGATTCGGCCAATGAGTATTAAAGAAAAGAGAAGGTGAATGGCAGGGTTTCAGCAATTGGTGAGACCTCAGGGGTTTCGGTTTCTGACAGAAAAGAAAAAAAATAATTCTTGTTTGTTGAAAAAAACTTAAGGCTATTCTCAGAAGAAAAAAATGAAAAATTCGGCACATCCTCTTGCCTATACTAAACCGATTCCTCCCCCTCTCCTGAGTTTGATTTTCGGCCAACACTAGCTTCTTGGATTAGCTCTCATCTTTTCCCCTTATCCTAATCTACAACTCCTCCAAAAGAGGACTAATTAGCACCAACTCTCTTCCTCTTTTCTCAGCTTATTATCCTCATAAATTAAACATTAAGAATTCCTTAAATTGTATCCTTTCTGCCGTCCCCCCTAGCCCCCTTATAAGTGCCGAATTTGGCCCAATCTCTTGGGCCCCATGCGGCCAAACTTAGGCCTACTCACCTGCCCAAGGCGCCACTTAAAGCTCCCCTTTGCTACGCCCCATGTTACTGGGCCACAAGCCTACTTCGCCATTTAAACTACAGAGACTACCTTTAAAGCACTAGATGGTCTAAACAGAATATCTTAACCAAGGCCTCAGCCCATTCTTGAGCCCAAACTGGACCCCTAACCCTCAAATTACTACTTTAAACAATCAACACACAAAATGCATAGGCCCACTAACTCAGGATGTTACATTAAATCTACGTAATAATTTTAAAATCTAATATTAAATTTACCTCATTATGAGTGAGAATGTATATGGGTGGTCAACTCGAGGACGTAAAAATGGAAAGTGAAACCATGCCCATGATTGCAGTAGTGATAGGCAACCTCTTATTTTGGCTTTATTCGGTCGCATCACCTTGCACATCTCATGATACAATTTTGCTAGCACGACATACCCCTAACTTAATTCACCAGTTGCTCTAAAACAAACGAGTTTTAGCAGCCATCTCAGATGTACGAGGTTTCGTGACAAGTCCAGCATCAGCCAGCCTCCAATCATCTTAAGAATGTATGCCCGAACATACCGTATTCTTTTTAATTCAGTCGAATCATTATCCGACTTCAAGAATGTGTCTCGTAACCAGCCCATCTCGATCTGACCTCCGTTAATATTATCCGGAATAGCACCCAAAACCTCGTAGCATACAGCTTCCCATTCACTAGAAGTTGTAGACCCGGTGACTACGTACCCATCCACCGGCAATCTCAATTGCAATTGCACGTCTTCCAGAGTCATAGTACACTCTCCGCATGGAATATGGAAAGTGTGCGTATCGGGTCTCCACCTCTCTATCAATGCACTGATTAGTTTCGGGTCCAACTTGCACCCCCAGCCTATCGTGGCCACGTGCCAAAAACCCGCTTCTCGCAGGTAATTCTCCATCAACGGCGATGGCGGACCAGGCATATTACGAATATAGCATTGCAACACCCGATCTAAAGACTATTATAAAAAATTATAAAATAAAAATTAATTAAAATTGCATAAATGAAAAAAATATTAAATAGTATCGAAAAATTAAAATTATAACTTATCATTGTCATTTGATCGATAGAGATGTGTTTATTATCGAGATGAATTAATTCTCCGGCCATTGTTAACACGATAGAATATTTCTTAATTTAAATAAAAACTAATTCAAAAAACTTTTAAATAGGGCTTTTTTGTAAAAATTAAAGGACTTTTGTGAAATTTGAGAGGAATTTGAGAGGAATTTGAGAGAAATTTGAGAGAAAGTTGAGAGAAAGTTGAGAGAAATTGTAAAATGACTTTTGTGTGAAAAAATTGAAAGGGGGACTTTTATAGTTTTTTTTTACCATTGGAGGCCAAACGATCAAAAAAATAGCCATTGGGGTAGAAAAAAGGGCAAAACGCGCCCTTGGGGAAGCGTTTTTGCCACATCAGCAAAGTGCGCCCTCAAGGACGCGATTTCTGCTAATGTGGCAAAAACGGTCCGCCAGTGATGCGTTTTCCTACCACATACCCTGACATCGCGCTGACGTGGACCCGCTTTTGGGGAAAATGGCCCATTCCGGTAAATAACTAAATAATAGGTCTATTTTTTAATTTTTGAAAAAAATGGCATTTATTAGTAAATTGGCCCGTAACCTTGCCTTTTCTTCGGTCAAGGTTGTTTCCATGCTCTTCTTGATCTATAACAATGAAATTTACTTATTTAATAACTTCATAACTCATGACACTTCAAAATCTCTACTTAGGCAAAAATGATCATTTTGCCCTTATACTTTGGCAAAATTATGATTTTGCCCCTAGCTCATAAATCGTTTTTCATCATATTTTCTCATTACAAACCTAGTTGAACATTTATTTCTCTTACAACAATTCATAAAACCCATCATTTCATGCATTTATTACTCAATTACAACCTTTACAGATAAGTCCCATTTAGGTGTTTTCATGGTAACACCTTTCACAAAAGTTATTCCTTAACCCACTAACATTCATTTTCTTCCATAATAACTCGAAAAAAACATAAACACTCTCATGGCAAGTCTTTAATCTTTTAACCATTTTACAAAATAGTCCCCTCTCTAGCTAGCTTAAGCTTTAGGGGTTCCAAAAGTACAAAAATTATCAAAAATAACCATCAAGAACACTTACTAGAAAGGAGAATAAGTTGCTGAAATTTCAAGCTCCCAATACCCTTCTTTGTGTATAAAAATCGGTGGAAGAAGAAGAGAAGTGAAAAAGATGATAACCTTTTCTTTATTATATCTTATTTTATTCATTCTTAGTCACCTAATTTCACCAAATTTTTTACCAAAATTAATGCTTTTGTCTCCCTTGTCCCTATGGCCGGTCAACACCCTCTCATTGGCCTAATTGCACTTTAAGGACCTCCAATTTAATATTGTATGGCTATTAGACACCTCTAACTTGTAAAATAGAACTTTCGTACTTTAAGCAATTTAGTCCTTTTTCACAATTAAGCATAAAATTGCTAAAATTAAAGTACCAAATTTTTTATGCATCCTTATAATTATGCCATAACACATAAAATAATATTAAAAATAATTTTCTTCAACCTCGGATTAGTGGTCCTAAAACCACTGTTTCGATTAACCCCAAAATCGGGCTGTTACACCATAAGTTCTAAACAAAAGTGTTAATAATCCATAATCTACCACTTAAAACTTGACCAATTATTACGAAAAAACAACAGTCTCGATAACTAATGTCCATGCACGAAAATGCTAAAACTAACCAAAACAAAAAACCCATACCACAATTCACTTAAATTTATTTGATCCTTAATAATTTTAAATTGGGAAAACTTTATTAAGAACAAATCGAGATGTGAAACTCTGAGACCTCTAATTTTCTAAGTCCGAGACCTAACCACGTTGATTGCCTGAAAAGGTTAAAATAAGGGTGTTAGATTTGAAGCTCAGTGTGAGTCTAAAACAAATGTAAATAAGTAGTTTCAAGAAAACATTCAAACATACAGAAATATCAAATAATTCATGATAGCAAAACACATCGAATAAGAAATTCAATTCACAAATATTACAATCATTCATATATGTAGTACATACTTGAATTCATGACAAATATAAGAAAATCTCAATCAACCATCCAATCACACCAACTCCATCCACCCTGCACACCAAATAGGGTACATTAGACCCTTCCATCCTCTACACACCAATTTTGGGTTATGGTGGACCCATCCAACCAACATATTGTAACGTCCCGAAGTAGGACCTAAATGGAATAGTGGTTACGAAACCACGAATCCAAGATAGAAAACTTTATTTTGATTAATTTTTATGATTTATTAATTGATTGGATGCATGTGTTAATGTATTGATAGAAAATTTTATGAAATTCTTGTCTAATTTGCTTATTAGGGTTAAATTGTAAAAGTTGATAAATGAGAGTTCTAGATACTAAAGGATTTAATTGAAGAGCATAATTTAAGTGGAGGTCCTTAAATGGTAATTATACCATTAGGCTTTCATGGACAAAAATGGACAAATATAGGTAGAAAGAACCAAAGTTTTTAATGAAGGGTAATTTAGTCATTTGGTAATAAAAAGAAATTAAAAGGGAAAAAGATAGCAAAATATGCTCATCTTCTTCCTTAGGATGA
Organism: Gossypium rotundifolium; assembly: GCA_025506655.1. Lineage (NCBI taxonomy): Eukaryota > Viridiplantae > Streptophyta > Magnoliopsida > Malvales > Malvaceae > Gossypium > Gossypium rotundifolium. Next base: position 66,225,767 of record CP106731.1, on the reverse strand, counting down.
AACGTGAAGGGGGGGAATCCATAGCTAGGGTTTCCAAGCTTCCAAGCTCCATAGTAAGTCAATCCAAGCCCCATTTTTCATGTTCTTTACGTTTTTGAAATCCCTAAAACTTGGTTTAGCTTATTCTAGCAATAATTTAACTTAGGGTTCATATTTGGAAAAATACCCATCGTTGAAATGTGTTTATTTTGATGTTTTATGATAGAATATAAAGGCTGAAATTATGTTAAACAACTTTTGCTAAGCGATTTTACGTAAAAATGAGTAAAATGACATAATTGGTAAAAATATCTCATGTTCATAAGTACATGTTAGAGTGAGAATTTGATGTTTCCATAGAAGGGAAAAATGTTTAGCATGTCCTAAAATGTAAGAAAATAGGATGAAGTTTAATTTTTGAGCCTAGGGGCAAAATTGTAATTTTGTAAAAGTTAGGGGGCAAAAACATAATATTGCCATAATGTGATTTTGGATTGAATTAAATAATTTAAATATTAAATAAGCTAAATGTGTTATTATAGATCGAGAAGAACGTGGAATCGATCTTGAACGAGGTAAAGGAAAAGTTAAGGACTAAATTGTAAATTTTGCCATGTTTTGCACTTAGGTAAGTAGTATGTAAATAATTCATTATTTTTATTGATGTTTTATATTTCAGCTTGTTTAATGTATTGTATCTAATTTTTGGATCATAATTGACTATTGAAAGAATGAAATAAAGTGTTAAAAAGTGAGTTATTTCCCGTTTGAACCTTCAGAATCGACAGATGTAATTGGCATGTAGCTAGGTCACATGAGTGGTACTAAGTGTAGGCCACTATGTGCACATGAGAGCTACAAGAGATTTTGTATATGTAGCTAGGTCACATGTGTAGTACCGAGAGTACGCCATGTGTACAAGAAAGCTATATGTAGCTAGGTCACATGTGTGGTATATGGGTGAGCCACTATGTGTACAAGGCAATGCGAGAAAGGCTAGGTCATATGAGTGGTGCTAAGTGAAGGCCACCATATGTACAAGAGAGCCAGAATTATAAGTACAATCAAGCTAGGTCACATGAGTGGCACTAAGTGTAGGCCACTATGTGTACAAGAGAGCTTCGAATTCAAAGGTGGGCTTTGTCCGAAACCACCGCATATTTGTTATTATTCCGAAGCGTTCAACGGGAAAACTGACTAAATGAAATTATGTGAGATGTTTTAGTGATAAGTATCTGTATATGTATGTATAATGTATGAGAAATATGGTCAATATGTGATTGGAAATTTGAATGGTTGTTATAGGTAAGTAATGAATAAAACTAAAGTGAGAGAAAGCAAAATTTTACAATAAAACTGTTTTGAACAGCAGCAGTGATGTGAATTTAAAAAATAACCAAAAATGGTAGAAATTTAATTATAAGTTGTATGAGAAATTTATTTATATGATTATATTCATTATTGAGTCTAGTTTTAGAAAAAGCAAACGAGGACATCATTTGAATTCTGTACAAAAAGATAATTAAATTTTAGCAATGAATGGTCGGAATTGTCAGACAGCAGAATAGGGGAGACTTTGAAGAAAAAATGTACTAATTAGCTAAACCAAAAATTCTGAAAGTTTTATGGTAAAAATATATGTGAATAAAGTTTCAGGGAAAATTTACTGATCTTAATTTGGAGTTTCGTAACTCCATATAAAAATAATTTAGTGACTGTAACTCGAATAGACAGCTTGCTCCTTATTTGAATTAATAGTGACTTTGAATGTAGATATGATTGTGTTATCTTGTAAACATATTAAATCTATTATTTATTATTTATATACTTACTTACTAAGCTATATGCTTACTCTCTTTTCTTTTCCTTGTTCTATAGTGTCATCAAGCTAGCTTGGGATTCGGTGATCGTTAGAGATCCATCCACACTATCAGCCTTCTTTTGGTATTTTGAAAATAATATTTTGGGAATTATGGCATGTATAGAAGGCTTAATTGTTTTGTTATTTGTAATAACGAATGATTATTTTGCTTATGGGTATTGACGACTAACTATGGAAAATTTTAAAATTTATATGGGTTTTACATTTTAAATTTTGTATAGTAGTATGAATCATGTCCGGTAATGCCTCGTAACTGTTCCAGTGACGAACCTGGGTGAGGGGTGCAACATTTAGTGGTATTAGAGCTATGGTTTAGTCGGTTCTCGAACTAACATAGCGTGTGTAAAAGTCTAGCTATACATGCCATAAATATATTGTGATAGTGTGATGACTCCTGACAATTTAAATTTTTTTTATAGTAAATGGATCCCGATCGAGTTCTTTGCGACGATCTTGAAAGTAATGCACCAGCTCACGCAAGGATCGCCCGATGAAAATAGATCTAAAACACGTGGACAAGGAGAGGGGGCTCGAAGCCTTCCTCCAAATGATGAGTAACTATTATACTGAGTTTATTCAAGCGAATCCGAATGTTCAACCTCCTCCACCCCCTCCCATACCTCAGACGGTTCCCGTAGCTCCCCAGGGCATGGATTTGGTAAGAATGAACAAGCCTCCAGTCGATAAAATTAGAAAGAAAGGAGCAGAAGAGTTTAGAGCAAATATTGATGATGATCTAAGAAAGCGGAGTTTTGGCTCGAAAACTCTATCCATGTATTTGATGAGCTCTCGTGTACACCAGAGGAGTGTTTAAAATGTGCTGTATCACTTCTGAGAGATTCAACCTATCATTGGTGGAAAACTTTAGTAGCAGTGGTGCCAAAAGAAAGGATCACTTGGGATTTCTTCCAGGAAGAGTTTAGAAACAAATATATAAGTCAGTGATTTATTGATCAGAAACAGAAGAGTTCCTTGAATTGAAGGAGGGCAAGATGTCGGTGGCAGAGTACGAGCGCAAATTTGTTAGACTTAGTAAGTATTCCCAGGAGTGTGTGTCCACCCAAGCTATTATGTGCAAGAGATTCAAAGATGGGCTTAATGAGGACATTAAAATGTTTGTGGGAATTCTTGAGCTGAAAGAATTTGTGGTATTGGTTGACCGAGCCCTTAAAGCTAGGAATTAAACAAAGAAAGAAGGAAAGCTGCTATCGAGGCACGGGATACAAAAAAGACACTGATGAGCAAGTCATCCCAATCTCAATCAAAGAAGTTCAAAGAGATGAATCCTCGATTTACTGTTTCAGCGGGACATTTACACGGAGACCGTGGGAGATCATATTCGGGTCCTAAAACTCAAGCTACTTTAGTGGCAAGTGTGGGCAATGTGAAGTCTAGTAAACCCGAGTGTCAGCATTGTGGAAGGCAACATTTTGGTGAGTGTTGAGGAACTGGTCGAGCTTGCTTTAGGTGTGGTTCTCGTGATCATTTTATTAAAGATTGTCCGGATGGAGCTAAGGAAGAGAAATTTCACAGTGCTAGACAGACTAACACTGCTAATAGAGGTAGACCTTCGAGAAATACTGGAAGTGGAGCTAGTAGTAAAAGTGTGATGAAAGACCCAGCCACGAGATTAGAAGCTAGAACACCTTCTAGGACATATACCATTCGAGCTCGTGAAGAGGCATCCTCCCCGATGTAATTACGGGTACATTTTCTCTACATGATATTAATGTTATTGCTTTGATTGATCCGGGTTCGACCCATTCCTATGTTTGCTTGAAATTGATGCCTAGTATAAGTATGCCTATAGAATCTACAAAATTTGTGATTAAAGTATCAAATCCATAAGGCAAGCATGTGTTAGTAGATAAAGTATGTAGAAATTATCCTTTAATGATTAGAAGTCATTGTTTCCCGGCCGACCTCATGCTATTTCCATTTGACGAGTTTGATGTGATCCTTGGTATGGATTGGCTGACTGTACATGATGTGATAGTGAATTATGAGAGGAAATTCATCGAGCTGAAATGTGAAACTGGTGAAATCCTTCGGGTTAACTCAGATGAGCCAGATAGTTCATTTGCTATGATTTCTATTATGTCTACTCAGAAATGTTTGAGAAAAAGGGATGAAGCTTATCTTGTTTTTGTGTTAAACCCTAAAGATTCAGAGCTAAAAATTGAGTCAGTGCCAGTAGTATGCGAGTATCCAGATGTGTTTCCGGAAGAATTGCCAGGTTTGCCTCCTATTAGAGAAGTGGAGTTTGGTATTGAGTTGATTCTAGGTACCACACCCATCTTTATTGCTCCATATAGAGTGGCCCCATTGGAATTGAAAGAATTGAAAGCTCAGCTATAGGAATTAACTGATAAAGGCTTTGCAAGACCTAGTTATTCACCCTAGGGTGCACCAGTCCTATTTGTGAAAAAGAAAGACGGTTCGATGAGATTGTGCATAGGCTATCGGCAACTTAACAAGGTAACAATAAAGAACAGATATCCACTGCCTAGAATTGGTGATTTATTTGATCAATTCAAGGGAGCCACTGTGTTCTTTAAGATAGATTTGAGATTCGGATACTACCAGTTGCGAGTTAAAGAGTCAAATGTTTCGAAGGCTGCTTTTCGGACTAGGTACAGTCATTATGAGTTCCTTGTGATGCCATTTGGCTTGACTAATGCTCCTGCCATTTTCATGGACTTAATGAACTGAATATTCAGACCTTACTTGGATAAGTTTGTAGTCGTGTTTATTAATGATATCTTAATTTATTCTCATGATGAGACTGAGCATGCAGAGCATTTGAGAACTGTCTTACAAACTGTGAGAGATAACCAGTTGTACGCTAAATTTAGTAAAAGTGAGTTCTGGCTTTAAGAAGTTGGATTCCTGGGACTCATCATCCTAGGTGAAGGCATTAGAGTTGACCCGAGCAAGATCTCAGCCACTATTGAGTGAAAGCCTCCGAGGAATGTATCTGAGGTTAGAAGTTTTCTAGGATTAGCTGGTTATTATAGACGGTTTGTAGAGGGATTTTCCATAATAGCTACCCCATTGACGAGATTGCTACAAAGAGATGTCAAATTTGAATGGAATGAGAAATGTCAGCAGAGTTTTGACAAGTTAAAGGCATTGTTGACTGAAGCTCCTATCTTAGTACAACCAGAACCAGGTAAAGAGTTTGTGGTCTACAGTAATGCATCCTTGAATGGATTGGTTGTGTACTTATGCAGGAAGGTAAAGTAATTGTTTATGCCTAGACAGCTAAAACCACATGAGAAAAATTACTCGACGCATGATTTAGAGCTAGCTGCTATTGTATTTGCTCTGAAAATTTGGAGACATCACTTGTATGGCAAGAAGTGTCGAATATTCACTGATCATAAAAGCTTGAAATACTTGATGACTCAGAAAGACTTGAACCTAAGGCAAAGAAGATGGTTAGAGTTGATTAAAGATTATGAGTTAGTGATCGATTACCATCTGGGTAAAGCAAATGTTGTTGCTAATGCCTTGAGTAGAAACTTTTTATTTGCATTGAGAGCTTTGAATACTAACTTGGCTTTATCAAATGACGGTTTCATTATAGCTGAGTTGAAAGCTAAACCAATGTTTCTTGAAGAAATCCATGAAGCTTAGAAAAATGATAATGAGTCGCAAGCTAAAAGAGCTCAGTGCCAGTTAGGTGTAGAGTCTGATTTTCAGATCGGTTCTAATGGTTGTTTGTCATTCAGAGACAGAGTATGTGTACCGAAGAATGACGAGATTTTTCAGAAGATCCTACAGGAAGCACATAATAGTTCTTTTTCTATTCACCCAGGTAATACAAAGATGTATAATGATTTGAAGAAAATGTATTGGTGGGTAGGAATGAAAAGAGATATTTCAGAGTTTATTTCTAGATGCTTGATCATCGACAAGTAAAAGTGAACATCGGTACCTTCGTGTTTATTGCACTGTGTTAGTCCACAGTGGAAATGGGACCAAGTTACTATGTATTTTGTTATAGGACTGCCGTTGACACCGAGAAAGAAAGATGCAATATGGGTTGTAATTGATAAGCTAACGAAGTTGGCTCATTTTATCCCAGTTCGTATGGATTATTCACTAGATAAGTTGATTGAATTATATATCTCAGAGATAGTTAGACTACATGGGGTACCATTATCGATCATTTTAGACAAAGATTCGAGATTTACTTCACGGTTTTGGAAGAAGTTACAGGAAGCTTTGGGCACAAAGTTGAGTTTTAGTACTGACTTTTCATCCTCGACATGGATGGTCGATCGAGAGAGTAATTCGGTGCTTGAGGATATGCTTAGATCTCGTGTATTAGAATTTCAAAGCGGTTGGGAAAAGTATTTACCATTAGTAGAGTTTGCTTACAATAATAGTTATCAGTCGAGTTTGAAGATGGCACCTTATGAGGCTTTGTATGGACGCAAATGTCATACACCTTTATATTGGATAGAGGTTAAGGAAAATCACATTCATGGGGTCAATTTAGCTAAAGAAACAGAAGAGAAAGTAAAAGTCATCGAGATTGCTTGAAAGCGACTTGAGATGATGCGAAGTCATATCTGCACTTGAAGAGAAAAAGATTGAGTATCAAGTTGGTGACAAAGTGTTTTAAAAGTATCCCGTGGAAGAAAGTCCTAGATTTGGCAAGAAAGGCAAACTAAGTCCACGATTTATTGGGCCATTTGAGGTTCTGAGAGAGTTGGGCCATTAGCATATCGGTTAGCTTTGCCAACCGAGTTAGAAAGATTTATAATGTGTTCCATGTATCCATGTTATGTCGTTACTGTTACGATTAGTCACATGTGATTCCTCGACGGAGGTTGAGATTCAATCGATATGACTTACGAAGAGGAACCGATTAAGATTTTAGCTCGAGGGTCAAGCAACTAAGGAACAAAGTCACACTTGTGAAAGTATTATGGAATAGACATGGGGTAGATGAGGCTACATGGGAGCCCGAAGAGGCTATGCGAAAATAGTACCCAAACCTCTTCACAAGTAAGATTTTTGGGGACGAAAATCCCTAAAGGGGGAGAAATGTAACGTCATGAAATAGGGCCTAAACAGAACAGTGGTTGCGAAACCACAAATCCGAGATAGAAAACTTTATTTTGATTAATTTTTATGATTTATTAATTGATTGGATGCATGTGTTAGAGTATTGATAGAAAATTTTATGAAATTCTTGTCTAATTTGCTTATTAGGGTTAAATTGTAAAAGTTGATAAATGAGAGTTCTAGATACTAAAGGATTTAATTGAAGAGCATAATTGAAGTATAGGTCCTTAAATGGAAATTATACTATTAGGCTTTCATGGACAAAAATGGACAAATATAGGTAGAAAGAACCAAAGTTTTTAATGAAGGGTAATTTAGTCATTTGGTAATAAAAAGAAATTAAAAGGGAAAAAGATGGCAAAATATGCTCATCTTCTTCCTTAGGACGAAACTTCAAGGGGGGGACTCCATAGCTAGGGTTTCCAAGCTTCCAAGCTCCATAGTAAGTCAATCCAAGCCCCGTTTTTCATGTTCTTTACGTTTTTGAAATCCCGGTAACTTGGTTTAGCTTATTCTAGCAATAATTTAAATTAGGGTTCATATTTGGAAAAATACCCATAGGTGAAATGTGTTTATTTTGATGTTTTATGATAGAATATGAAGGCTTAAATTATGTTAAACAACTTTTGCTAAGCGATTTTACATAAAAACGAGTAAAATGACATAATCGGTAAAAATATCTAATGTTCATAAGTACATGTTAGAGTGAGAATTTGATGTTTCCATAGAAAGGAAAAATGTTCAGCATGTCCTAAAATGAATGAAAATAGGATGAAGTTTAATTTTCGAGCCTAGGGGCAAAATTGCAATTTGTGAAAGTTAGGGGGCAAAAATGTAATTTTGCCATAATGTGATTTTGGATTAAATAATTTAAATATTAAATAAGCTAAATGTGTTATTATAGATTGAGAAGAACGTGGAATCGATCTTGAACGAGGGAAAGGAAAAGTTAAGGACTAAATTGCAAATTTTGCCATATTTTGCACCGAGGTAAGTAGTATGTAAATAATTCATTATTTTTATTGATGCTTTATATTTCAGCATGTTTAATGTATTGTATCTAATTTTTGGATCATAATTGACTATTGAAAGAATGAAATAAAGTGTTAAAAAGTGAGTTATTTCCCGTTTAAACCTTCGGAATCGAAAGATGTAATTGACATGTAGCTAGGTCACATGAGTGGTACTAAGTGTAGGCCACTATGTGCACAAGAGAGCTACAAGAGATTTTGTATACGTAGCTAGGTCACATGTGTAGTATCGAGAGTACGTTATGTGTACAAGAAAGCTATATGTAGCTAGGTCACATGTGTGGTATATGGAGTGAGCCACTATGTGTACAAGAGAGCTACGAGAAGGCTAGGTCATATGAGTGGTGCTAAGTGAAGGCCACCATATGTACAAGAGAGCCAGAATTATAAGTACAATCGAGCTAGGTCACATGAGTGGTACTGAGTGTAGGCCACTATGTGTACAAGAGAGCTTCGAATTCAAAGGTGGGCTGTGTGCGAAACCACCGCATATTTGTTATTATTCCGAAGCGTTCAACGGGAAAACTGACTAAATGAAATTATGTGAGATGTTTTAGTGATAAGTATATGTATATGTATGTATAATGTATGAGCAATATGCTCAATATGTGATTGGAAATTTGAATGGTTGTTAGAGGTAAGTAATGAATACAACTAAAGTGAGAGAAAGCAAAATTTTACAATAAAACTGTTTTGGATAGCAGCAGTGATGTAAATTTGAAAAATCACCAAAAATAGTACAAATTGAATTATAAGTTGTATGAGACATTTATTTAAATCTTATTGAGTATATTTTCATATAAAAGAAACAGAGAAAGCAAAGGATTGGTATATTTTGAGATATTTATATTTTTGTGAGACTGGTTCAGAGTGATTTCGAGATCCCCTATTCTAACTTGGAAATATCATTTAAAATTGTAAAAAATAATATTGGGACATAATTTATATTATTATATTCATTATTGAGTCTAGTTTTATAAGAATCAAACGAGGACATCATTTGAATTCTGTACAAAAAGATAATTAAATTTTAGCAATGAATGATCGGAATTGTCAGACAGCAGAATAGGGGAGACTTTGAAGAATAAACTGTACTAATTGGCTAAACCAAAAATTCTGAAAATTTTAAGGTAAAAATATATGTGAATATAGTTTCAGGAAAAATTTACGGATCTTAATTTGTAGTTTCGTAGCTCCATATAAAAATAATTTAGTGACTATAACTCGAATAGACAACTTGCTCCTTATTAATAGTGACTTTGAATGTAGATATGATTGTGTTATCTTGTAAACATATTAAATCCATTATTTATTATTTATATACTTACTTACTAAGCTATATGCTTACTCTCTTTTCTTTTCCTTGTTCTATAGTGTCATCAAGCTAGCTCGGGATTCGTGATCGTCGGAGATCCATCCACACTATCAGCCTTCTTTTGGTATTTTGAAAACAATATTTTGGGAATTATGGATTGTATAGAAGGCTTAATTGTTTTGTTATTTGTAATAACGAATGATTATTTTGCTTATGGGTATTGACGACTATCTATGGAAAAAATTTAAAATTTATATGGATTTTACATTTTAAATTTTGTACAGTAGTATGAATCATGTCCGGTAATGCCTCGTACCCTGTTCCAGCGACGGACCTGGGTGAGGGGTGTTACACACACCTTAAAGTGGTCATATGCCACATGAATGTTATGCAATCAAACCGCCAAAATTGTTGGGGATTTACCACCAAATTTTATCAATGTAGTTTAACTGCGAAATCAAACTTCCTTCTCTTCATAACCAAATCTCAACCATAATGCATATGCAAAACACTCAATACATATAAATATACTGGAACAGATATGCTCATATTCAATTTCTAGCATTCTAAAACATACTCGTAATGAAATACAAAATAGTGGAATCAACAATATACATAATTTATGATTATCTCATCCAGACAATCTCATATAACAAAATTAATATAATAAAGTCCCATTAGCAACATATACGGATAGCAAAATTAAAACACATGTATTCATATATATAAATTTCCTTTAGGAATAGACTCTTCATAGTCATTCAACAATCAATATTCGTGTCCCAATCACTCTTACGGAGGTTTAAACATGCAAGGGATCACTCGGGGACTAAAACAAATCAATTTGTGAAAAAGTGGAAAAAGTACAAAAAATAGGACCATACGATCGTGTGGCCAGGCTATGTAGAAGGGTTTAGACTGTGTGTCAAGGGAACACGGCTGTGTGCCTAAGGTACATGACCATGTGGGCAGACCGTGTAACACTTTGTACCCGTGTGACAAATTTTACAATTTAGAAGCAGGGGAGACATGACCGTGTCTCAGGCCATGTGAAAACTCCCCAGGCCATGTGCGATTGACAAAATCCCCAACAGAGGTCACATGATTGTGTGTTAGCCCGTGTGACCAGAGAATTAACCTAGTTTCTTTAACGATAAACGGTCGTGTCAACCGTCCATGTGAAGCATATGCCCATGTGTGTAACACCCCTCACCCATATTCAACACCAAAATAGGGTTATGGAGCATTACCGAACATATCACACATATAAACATACATCTCTCATACAATTAATCAATTCAAATACAATTCATTCACAATCAATCATATTGTCCCTAATATGAGCCTACGAGGCCCAAAACATACATTCGGGCTGGTTCGGGACTAAACTGATAACTTTGAAAACTTTTAGAACACTTAGAAAATTTTCTCAAAAATAGGGGATACACGCCCGTGTCACAAGCCGTGTGGACATTCAAAATGAAAAACATGGCTGTGTCCTAGCCTGTGTCTGACCCCGTGTAACTCTCTGACGTCGATCACATGGCCAACACACATTCTCGTGTGGCTAGCCTGTGTGCCTTACAAATGGCCATACACCCCGTGTGCCAGGCCATGTGCTAGGCCGTGTCAAACCTGTAGGGTATACTAACTTATGCCACACGGCCAAGTCACACGCCCATGTGTGGGGCCATGTGGAGCATAGTGACTTGATTTTTATTTCAACACCAGGAGACACACGACCGTGTACATGACCGTGTGTCACACACGGCTGAGACACACGCCCGTGTCGCTGCCTATGTGGACAAAAATAGGCATTTACCAAGCCAATTTGCCACCCAAACTTTGATACACCTACACCAAACTCAATGGCACTTAAACATACAATATATGAGCACTTAAATTAACTCCAAACAAGCATAATCCATACCATTTCATTTTTAACCAATCTAAAACACATTCATACCACAATATACCATTCAATTCATATCAAATCTAGTTAACTTAAATCACCAACATGAACACTTTCAAATATGAATCAATGTGCTCAATTTTACAAACATATATCTTCTCTAATATCAACCATTTGGCATTCACAATACCATCTATCAATCACATAACATAAGCCATATGCACACTTATATATATACATAACTAAACTAACCAAATTAAGCCAAGCCTCATGGCTATATATACAAACCAAAACATAAACATTTACAAGCCATTTCAAATGACCAAAATCATTATCAACTCATAACCAAAATGACCAAAGTCCCTATACATCCCATATACCAAAATACCAAAGTTTAAAAGTACCAAATGATAGTAGGATAGTGTGACGTAGTCCCCGACGATCCCCAAATCCGAGGTAACTTTGAAATCACTATAAAACATGGAAAAATAAACAAAGTAAGCTTTATAGCTTAGTAAGTTCGTATGAAATAAACTCAAACTAATCATAAATACACAAATCATCAATCTGAACATATCAACATGTAATTCATGTTAACTAACAAACCTTTCACATGTTGTGCACTTCATAATTTCTTCGATTTAAAGCTTATACGGTTTATGTACATACCTATACCATCTAATATCAATCTCATACTCAATCATGTCTTTCATATACCCATTGAACCATTCAGAATACTATCGGATACATGGGAAACTTGCACCCGAAGTGCCACATATATAGTCGAAGCTATCTCAATCACATATCACATATATGCTCACTCTCGAGCTATCAACGGGCCTGCTCACACAAGCTGTAGGTCAAGACATAGCTACACGGTGCTGCTCACATAAGCTGCCAAGTAACTGCAACACATACCGGTACAGGACCAGCACCTGGATCACATAATCACAATAAGCCCTAATGACATGTCATTCGTATCCTAATCTATTCCTAAGGTTCAACCAGGATTTCACACTTCCGAATCTTCATCGAATGTGTCCGTAGAGTCATATTCACAATTCATACAATATCAAAGTTATAAAAACATAATTATAATAATGCTTATTACATACGAACTTACCTCGGATGTAAAGATGGCTAAACTGATTGATTACTCGAGAACTTTGTTTTTGCCTCGATCTAGATCCGAATTTCGCTTTTCTTGATCTATATGTAATCAAAATTAACTTATTTAATTATCTTACTATTCAATTTAATCCAAAGCACTTATTAAAGCATATTTACACTTTTGCCCCAAGTATTTCATATTTTTACAATTTAGTCCTTATTTCATGAAAACACAAATTAATGCAATTCAACCACAACCCATGCTAGCTGAATTACAATTAGGTCCCTAACAGCCCATATTTTCCATTTATTTCACATTTTAACCACAAAGTTTCTACATTTCATAATTTAATCCCTAATTTTGCATTTTCACTAAAAATCACTTAACAGAACTTATATAACTATCATCAAACATTCATATTCTATCCTCAAACATCAAAGCACGCATGTATTCATCAATGGCAACATCTAAAATCTTTAACAATTTTGCAAAATAGTCCCTGGGCTAGTTAGACCTAGTTGCAACGATCTCAAAAACATAGAAATCATTAAAAACGGGACAAAAACAAATTTACAATTGAGTTAGGAAGCTTGGCCGAATATACATGCATCCATGGAGTTTATTTATTCTAAATTTTTGGTAGAGAAAGCATAACAAAGATGATAACCTTGTTGTTTTATTATTTTAACTTATTATGTCACTAAATTACCTTTTTAACCCTTAATAAAAACATCATAGATCATCAAATTTATGTCCATAAATGTCCAATTAGAAATATAATGGGATAATTAAAACATAAGTACCTCCAATTTAAGATTCCATAGCCATTAGATACTTTTATCTAATAGAACTCCACTTTTACACTTTACGTGATTTAGTCCTTTTATCAAATTAACCATCCAAATGATAAAATTTCTTAACAAAAATTACATACAATCATTTTATCATGCTTTCAATATTAAAATAATAATAAAATAATTATTTTGACATTGGATTTGTGGTCCCAAAATCATTATTCTGATTTGACTAAAAATGGGCTGTTACAATGTGGGTGCCCATGTGGTCCAAAAACCACACCCAAACTTTCTACAAAACATGAAAATTAACATCAAAATCACCCCTAATTACAAGAGTTAAGAAAACACACCTAGAAATGCAATAACAAGCACCAAAGATCAACCAATTCGCCTCTACTCTACTAATCTGAAAACTCAATTTCATAAACATACTAAACATATAAGAATTCTGGTGTAATCCATACAAAGGAATCCAAGAAATCAATTTAAATCTTAAAAATATGGTACTTACACTACACTCGTTTCAACACCTTTTTGAGCAAAATTACTGAAGAACAAACAAGACCAGAGAGACTACACAAGATTATTAGCACGTTGAGTATAGTAACAAGGAACAAAGAAAATGGCTAAGAACAAGATAGATGGTGAGGAAAAATAAAAAATACAATAGCTAAAAAGGGGGAAATCTGAAATTAAAAAAAAAAAACAAAATGTGAAAGGGGGAGATGTGAGAACAAGTGGGGAATCATGAGAGGAATTTTAGGGATCTTCTTTCTTTCTTTTTCAAAATTAAATAAAATAAAACTAAATTAAATTAAATAAAAAATCCTATCCTATCAAGTTTTTTTTCCAAAGTTGAAACAAAAAAAAATAACTTTCACTAAACATACATAGGGATTCAAACATAAGACCTAAAGTAAGCTAACACCTTACCTGTAACGCCTCAAATTTGGGCCTAAAAGAATTGGGCCTATTGGGCTTTGGGTCTGAGAAAATTTTAAGCGAGTAAGAAAATGACAATTGGCATGTGGGCTTTGAGGGTTAATGAATTTAGAGTGTCTAGGGGTGTTGGAGATGTCCTGGGATCAAGTAAGGGTATAGGAAAAATTTTTGTTTCACCCTAGGGAATAGTGACTTTAGTTAGTAGGCCTTTTAAAATATGAAAAAAAGGAAAATAGGACACAAGTGGGCCTATGGTCCAGTGGCAAGGTGGCGTCACTTGGGGAGCTATAAGGTGGCGTGATTTTCAGCTGAAGAGGTCCAAGGTTCGAGGCTTAGGAGTGGTATTTTGTTGGAGTGTTTATTTTTCAGAGTCGACGGCCAGAGTTGTGTTGGTTTTGAAACTCTTGCCATGGAGAGTTTGAATTGATCTGGTGTGATGGATATGGAGGTAATTTCGGAGGAGATTAAGGAATTATCAAGGTGAAAAGTTAAGAGATGAGTAGTTTGTAGAAGTGGTGTCGAATGGTACTTTGGGGAAAGGCATATTCGTGGCTATAAAAGGAGAGAGCCGAATGCTTTGAAGGGCTTTTTGAGTTTCCATTGGTCTTTTTCTTCTCTCCCTCTCAATCGGGTTCTTCCATTTGCCGAATCACCATCCTCCATTTTTGCCAAATTCTTCCATAGCCAAATTCCCTTCTTTTCTGAATTACCAGCATTCTCTTTTGTTGAATTCCTATTAGTGTCAAATCTTTGCTGTTGTTCCTCCATCACAAATCGATTGTTACCTACTCTTAGTCAAGGTTAAAAGCTGAATCTCATTCAATAGTTACTTTGGCCGCAAGATCAATAGTGGATTCGGTAAGTATTCAGTTATCCTTTTTCGTGTGTTTTTAAAAGATGAAGGGCTATCTAACTTCTCCTTATCATTAACATTGTATTAACGAGGGTAGGGTTCAAAGATCGCAAGCGTGGTAAGGATCGTTAGCAAGGTGGTAAGTGTAACAGTCCGGTTTATACCCTAGTCAGAACAGTGGTTTCGGGACCACAAATTTGAGTCCATATAATATTTTAATATTATATTCCTGTGTCGTTGATATGTGACTAAGTATGTGGTAAATTTTCGTAAGTTGATTTGTTCGTCTATGTGTTTAATTTGACAAAAAGACTAAATCGCATAAAGTTTAATATTAGCATGCTCTTTGATAAGGTATCTATTTGATGTGTCTTTGTAAGAGGGAGGCCTTATGTGGCAAATAAGCACATGTTTGGGATAGTGGATGGCATATGGTCTATAATGACCTTGGTTTATATGTTATTTATATGTTTTATTAAAGGTTAGTTTTGTAAATAGATAATTATGTTTAAATTGATAAAACAAAAACATGATAATGGCCATTGTCGTCATCTTGTTCCACCGAAATTAGAAAGAAAAGAAAGGGTTTTGAGCTTTGGATGTTTCGGCTAGCTTTAAGCAAGATTAAGGTAAGTTTTGACTTCAGTTTTTGATAATTTATACGTTTTCGTAATCCTTGCTTCGAATGCTATCAAACCCATGTTTCAATTTGATGAATTGATGTTGTTCATGAGAAATGCCATTGATGATATGTTGAGTTTTGTGATGTTTCAAGGTGTTAAAAGATAGTTAAGTGTTAGATGAACATGTTTTGCTCTTGAAGTTTTGATGAATTCAGCTAAATAGGGCTAAAATGTGAAAATATTATTTTAGAGGACTAATTTGTGAATTTTATGAAATATTTGGACTTATATAGTCCCTAGGGAGGTTTGGCTATGCATATGTGTGAACCAATTGTGTATATTTGATGTTTTGAGTAAAATGGACTAAATCGATAAAATGTGCAATTATGTGGGCTAAGTTGTAAATTGCCCCAAAAATATGTGTGTATGGATTGAATTGAATAAAATAGTGAATAAAAGGATTAATTCTGAATATGTTTAGGTCAAGAACCAAGGAAAATGGACTTAGATCGCGGGAAAGCGAAAGTTAACGAGTAGCCGTTTTCATTCTAAAAATCTGAATCTGAGGTAAGTCACTATACAAATAAACGTACTTGTATGATACTATATTTGATTATATGACTTTTGTTGATAACAAATGCTATTGAGAGGGTATGCGTGGGATTTTCGAGATGAGTCCGTTATAATGGTTAAGTTTGAGAAGTCCCGTTCGAACCTAGGAATAGATAGGATTAGCTATGTCATGACATAGATGTTTGTTCTGTTTTATCATATAAGACCATGTCTGCGACATTGGCGTTGATTTTAAGACCCGTGTAAGACCAGTCTGGGACGTTGGCATCGATATGAGTTTTACGTGTAAGACCACGTCTGAGACATTGGCATCATTATGATCTGTACGTGTAAAACCATGTCTGGGACATCGCATCGATTGAATTGTGTAAGACCCTGTCTGGGACAGTGGCATCGATATACGAGTGCATGTAAGACCTCGTCTGGGACGTTGGCATTGTACCACTATTCCGAGTTTTCTGAGTATCCTACTAGATTCCTAAGGGTTCCACGGGCAAGTCTGCAATACGAATGGTATATCCGAGCTATGATCAATTAAGTGAATGAATATCCGATTCAGGTACGTTGAATGTGCATTAAGTATGCATGAATGGTAGGTATGTATATGACTTTGATTTTAAGAAAAGTAAGTTTGAATAGGATAATGTGAATGAGATGCAAGGAAGATTATGAATGAGCTATGTGTTTCAAATGAGTTTTGAATGGATAAATGTGACAAATGTAGTCATAAGTATGAATCAAGCATATACATGATAAATAGTTAAGTGAATGAGATGTGCAAATGTATCAAATTGCATATATGTTTTTTTATGCCAAGTTTATTTGTATATGACTTACTAAGCTTTCGAAAAGCTTACTCTATGTGTGTGTTTTCTCTGTTTTATAGGTCGTCGAAGCTACTGAGGGCTCGGGATCATCAAGGATCGTCATCACACTACTAAACTGGTTTTTAGTACCCTTTTGAAAAATGTAAATAGCTAAATATGGCATGTATAGGATAGTATGCTGGTATAAGTTGTTATGTGATCTTAGCCATGTGATTTGCCTATTTATGAGTTAAGACTTTGCTTAAATGAAGGTGATATATGATACATATCTTGGTATGGTGAAAGTATGTGAAATGGCCAAGTTTTGAGTGAGCAAATGAATGATCTTATTGGTATGTTTTGATGGCAATATGTGCATGAGATGTTTGGTTGATTGGCTTGTAGGTTTCACCCTAAGTGGGTGGCATGTTGGCCTTGCAAAAATGGCCTATAATGTCACACGGTTGGGGTACACGGGCGTGCCTCAGACCGTGGGTAAATTGGTAGAATGTGGCTTAAACTGCACATGGCCTTGGCAGGCGTGCGTTTGCTGTGTCATCTGAGAAATGGCAGTATATGACCTTATAGGACACGGCCTTAGCACATGGGCGTGCTTGTTAGCCATGTTGATTTTTGTAGTATGTAACCACGGGAAGGTCACACGAGTGTGTCATATAGCCGTGGGAAAGGCACGGCCTACCCCCACGGGCGTGTGTCCCCTGTATTCTAGAAAAGTTTCAATTTTTCATGAAACTTTATATATGTTTTGGTTTAGTCTCGACTCGATTTATAAGCATGCTTAGGGTCTTGATGACTCGTTTAAGGGACACTATGATTGTATTCAAATGTGTTTGATGACGATTGACTTTTTATCGTGAATATGATGTGAAATGATCCTATTGTTCAATAATGCCTCTTAATCCTATTCCGATGATGGTTTTTGGGTTAGGGGTATTACATTTTATTGGTATCAGAGCTAGGTTTAGTCAATTCTCGGACTAACGTAGCGTGTCAGAGTCTAGCTATACATGCCATATATTTGAACTGTGATAGTGTGATGAATCCTGACGTGTAAAATGTAATTTTTGTATAGCAATGGATCCCAAAAGAGCCGTAGCTGACGACGTAGAAAGTAATGCGCATGCTCCCATGCAAGGGATAGAGCCTTCTGATCCGAGATCGACTACAAGCGGTTAGGAGGGAGAAACTAAACAAGCTTTCTTCTAGATGATGAGTGAGTGGTTCACTCAATTTATGGGAAATAACCCGACTGTTTCACAACCCCCACCCCCGGTTAATCCCCTTCAAACATCTGATATACCTTCAACTGCAAATTTGAATCTGTTGAGTAAGCCTCCGGTTGACAAGATCCGTAAGTATGGGGCTAAAGAGTTCTGAGCTACCAATAATAATGATGCTGAAAAAGCTAAATTCTGGATTGAAAATACTATTCCGGTATTTGATAAGATGTCTCTGACTCCGAAAGAATGCATAAAGTGTGTTGTATCGTTACTTTGAGATGCAGCATATCAATGGTGGAAAACTTTGATTTCTGTTGTTCCGAGAGAACGAGTTACATGGGATTTCTTTCAAACCGAGTTCAGGAAGAAATATATCAGTTAGAGATTCTTTGATCAGAAAAGAAAAGAATTCTTGGAACTAAAGCAAAGGTCGTATGACTATTATAGAATATGAATGGGAATTTGTTAGGTTGAGTCAGTACACTCGTGAATGCGTATCGTCTGAGGCAATAATGTGTAAAAGATTTGAAGACAATTTTAATGAAGATATCCGTTTGCTGGTTGGGATCCTAGAAATAAGAGAGTTCGTTATACTCGTTGATCAAGCTTACAAAGCTAGAGCACTCGGGAAGGATAAAAGAAGAGTCTGAAGCTCGAGAAACAAGAAAGAGGTTTCAGAATAAATCATTTAAGTCTGCTTCAAAGAGATACAGAGATGATCAAAGTCGTTCCAGAGAAAATGCGGGACATTTGAACAGAAATAGAGCTAGATCTCAAATGAGTTCCAAAACTCCAGCAATTTCAATGGCCAGCGTTGGTAATGTTCGATCCGAGAGACCCGAATGTAAACATTGTGGAAAAAGACCTCCAAAAAGCTGTAGATTAAATGACAGAGCTTACTTCAGATATGGATCGCTTGATCATTTTATCCATGATTGCCTTGAGCCTGTCAAATCAGAGACTATTCAGAATCCAAGATCTGATAATGCACCTGCGAGAGGTCAAACATCAAAAAATATAAATAATTTCAATGGTAGTTAGAGAACTATAAGAGACAATGTTGTTAGATCCGAAGCCAGAACACCTGTCAGAGCGTATGCTATCCGAGCTCGTGAAGAAGCTTAGTCACCTGATATTATAACGGGTACTTTTACTCTTTATGATACTTCTGTGATAGCTTTAATAGACCCTGGTTCTATGCATTCGTACATCTGCATGAATTTAGTATATGGTAAGACTTTGCCTGTAGAGTCTACTGAATTTGCTATAAAAGTATCGAACCCCTTAGGTAAAAGTGTCCTTGTTGACAAAGTATGCAAGAACTATCCGTTAATGTCTCGAGATATCTATTTTCTTGCTGATCTGATGCTCTTACCATTTGATGAATTTGATATTATTTTGGGTATGGATTGGTTGTTTATGCATGATGCCATTGTAAACTGTAAAAGAAATACTATAGATTTACGAGGTCTGAATGATGAGATTGTACGGATTGAATCTAGTGATTTAAATGGATTGCCTGCTGTAATATCCGTTTTGAAAGTTTCTAGTTATGAGAAAAGGGGTATGAATCATATTTTGCTTATGTGATCGATTCGAAAGCATCCGAGAAGAAAGTTGAATCAGTACCCATTGTTTGTGATTTTTCTAATGTGTTCCCTGAAGAGTTATCGGGTTTACCTCCGATTCATGAGGTTGAATTTGGTATTGAATTGTTGCCTGGTACGACACCTATTTCGATAGCTCCGTATAGAATGGCACCAACAGAGTTAAAAGAGTTAAAGTCACAACTGCAAGAATTGTCTGATAGAGGGTTTGCTAGATTGAGTTTTTCGCCTTGGGGTGCTCTGCTACATTTGTGAAAAGAAAGATGGCACGATGAGAATGTGCATTGATTACCGTCAATTGAATAAGGTGACCATAAAGAACAAATATCCATTGCCTAGGATTGATGACTTATTCGATCAGTTAAAAGGAGCTATTGTATTTTCAAAGATTAATCTGAGATCGGGATACTACCAGTTGCGAGTTAAAGATTCAGACATTCCGAAGACTGCTTTCAAAATGAGGTATGGGCATTATGAGTTTTTAGTTATGCCATTTGGACTAACCAATGCTCATGCTGTTTTTATAGATCTGATGAATAGAATTTTTAGACAGTATTTAGATCGATTTGTTGTAGTATTCATAGATGACATATTGATTTATTCACGCGATGAAAGTAAGCATGCTGAACATTTGAGAATTGTGTTACAAACTCTGAGAGAAAAGCAAGTATACGCGAAATTTAGCAAATGTGAATTCTACTTGCATGAGGTTAGTTTTCTGGGACATATAGTGTCGGCTTCTGGAATCCGAGTGGATCTGAGTAAGATTTCTACTATTTTGAATTGGAAACCTCCGAAAAATGTGTCCAAAGTTCGTAGTTTTCTAGGTTTGGCCGATTATTGTCGTAGATTTGTAAAGGGCTTTTCAACAATAGCTACTCCGTTGACAAGATTACTTCAGAAAGATATTAGATTTGAATGGTTGGATAAGTGTCAAAAAAGTTTTGACCAGTTGAAAACTTTGTTAACAGAAGCTCCATTGTTAGTACAGCCAGAATCGGGTAAGGAATTTGTTGTTTACAATGATGCTTCGTTAAAAGGTCTGGGATGTGTTTTGATGCAATAGGGCAAAGTGGTAGCTTATGCTTCGGGACAATTAAAGCCTCATGAAAAGAATTATCCGACACACGACCTTAAGCTCGCAGCGATTGTGTTTGCACTTAAAATTTGGCGTCATTATTTGTACGGTGAGAAATGTCATGTGTTTTCAGATCATAAAAGTCTAAAATATCTAATGACCTAGAAAGATTTGAACCTGCGTTAGAGAAGATGGCTTTAATTGTTAAAAGATTATGAGCTGGTGATAGATTATCATCCAAGTAAAGCAAACGTTGTTGCTGATGCATTAAGCAGAAAGTCATTGTTTGCACTTAGTGCTTTGAATACTCAACTGTTCTGTGTTAGCAGAATTAAAAGTAAAACCGTTGTTTTTCCAACAGATATATGATGCTCAGAAGTTTGATAATGAATTGCTAGCGAAACGAGCTCAGTGTGAAATGAATTTCGAATCTGAATTTCAAATTATGGATGGTGGTTTAAGATTCCGAGATCGTATCTGTGTTCCGAGAAATCCAGAGTTAATTCAGTTAATTTTGAACGAAGCACATAATAGTCGTTTATATGTTCATCCAGGGAGTACTAAAATGTATCATGATTTGAAACGACACTACTGGTGGTCTGGTATGAAACGGGACATTTCTGAATTTGTTTCAAAATGCTTAGTTTGTCAGCAAGTGAAAGCCAAACATCAAGTTCTGTCGGGATTACTACAACCGATTCTGATTCCTTAATGGAAATGGGATAGAGTAACAATGGACTTTGTTTCTGGTTTCCCTCGACTTTGAGAAAGAAAGACGCAATATGGGTCGTAGTTGACCGATTAACTAAATCAGCCTATTTTATTCCAGTAAGATCTAACTACTCATTTGAAAGATTAGCTGAGCTTTATATTTCTGAGATTGTGAGATTGCACGGGGTGCCACTATCTATTGTGTCAGATAGGGATCCAAGATTCACATCACGATTCTGGAAGAAATTGAAAGATGCTTTGGGTACGAAATTACATTTCAGTATAGCTTTTCATCCGCAAATGGATGGTCAATCTGAGCGAATTATTCAGATTCTCGAAGATATGTTAAGATGATGTGTACTTGAGTTTAATGGTTCGTGGGAACAATACCTGTCATTGATTGAATTTGCGTATAACAATAGTTTTCAATCGAGCATCAAAATGGCACCTTATGAAGCTTTGTATGGACGTAAATGTTGTACACCTCTATATTGGACTGAACTCAGTGAGAATAAGTTACACGGGGTCAATTTGATAAAAGATACCGAGCAAAAAGTGAAACTGATCAGAGATTGTTTAAAAGCAGCATCTGATCATCAGAAGTCCTATACAGACTTAAAACGAAAAGATATAAAATTTGATATCGGCGACAAATTATTTTTGAAAGTGTCTCCGTGGAAGAAAGTGCTTCGATTCAGACGTAAATCGGATCGTATGAGATCATTGAACGTGTTGGGCCTGTTGCATATAGATTAAAGTTACCCTCTGAACTAGAAAAGATTCACAATGTATTTCACATTTCGATGCTCCGTAGATATCGATCTGATCCGTCACATGTGATTTCCCCATCTGAAATTGAAATTCGATTTGATATGTCATACGAAGAGGAACCGATTTGTATCTTAGCTAGTGAAGTGAAAGAGTTAAGAAATAAGAAAATTCTATTAGTGAAAGTATTATGGAATCGACACGGATTAGAAGAGGCTACGTGGGAGCCTGAAGATTCAATGAGACAACAATATCCAACTCTGTTTAATGGTAAGATTTTGAGGGACGAAAATCCCTAAAGGGGGAGAATTGTAACAGTCCGATTTATACCCTAATCAGAATAGTGGTTTCAGGACCACAAATCTGAGTCTGTATAATATTTTAATATTATATTCATGTGCCGTTGATATGTGACTAAGTATGTGGTAAATTTCTGTAAGTTGATTTGTTCGTCTATGTGTTTAATTTGACAAAAGGACTAAATCGCATAAAGTTTAGTATTAGCATGCTCTTTGATAAGGTATCTATTTGATGTGTCTTTGTAAGAGGGAGGCCTTATGTTGCAAATAAGCCCATGTTTTGGATAGTGGATGTCATATGGTCTATAATGACCTTGGTTTATATGTTTTTTATATGTTTTATTAAAGGTTAGTTTTGTAAATAGATAATTATGTTTAAATTGATAAAACAAAAACATGATAATGGCCATTTTCATCATCTTATTCCATCAAAATTAGATAAAAAAAAGAAAGGGTTTTGAGCTTTGGATGTTTCGGCTAGCTTTAGGAAAGATTAAGGTAAGTTTTGACTTCGATTTTTGATAATTTATACATTTTCGTAATCGTTGCTTTGAATGCTATCAAACCCATGTTTCAATTTGATGAATTGATGTTGTTCATGAGAAATGCCATTGATGATATGTTGAGTTTTGTGATGTTTTAAGGTGTTAAAAGATAGTTAGGTGTTAGATGAACATGTTTTGTTCTTGAAGTTTTGATGAATTTAGCTAAATAGGGCTAAAATGTGAAAATATTATTTTAGAGGACTAATTTGTGAATTTTATGAAATATTTGGACTTATATAGTCCCTAGGGAGGTTTGGCTACGCATATGTGTGAACAAATTGTGTATATTTGATGTTTTGAGTAAAATGGACTAAATCGATAAAATGTGCAATTATGAGGGCTAAATTATAAATTGCCCCAAAAATATGTGTGTATGGATTGAATTGAATGAAATTGTGAATAAAAGGATTAATTCTGAATCTGTTTAGATCAAGAATCGTGAAAAATGGACTTAGATAATGGGGAAGCGAAAGTTAACGAGTAGCCGTTTTTATTCCGATAAATCAAATCTGAGGTAAGTCACTATGCAAATAAACATACTTGTATGATACTATATTTGATTATATGACTATTGTTGATAACAAATGCTATTAAGATGGTATGCGTAGGAATTCCGAGATGAGTCCGTTATAATGATTAAGTTTGAGAAGTCTCATTCGAACCTAGGAATAGATAGGACTAGCTATGTCCTGACATAGGTGTCTGTTTTGTTTTATCATATAAGACCACGTCTAGGATGTTGGCATTGATTTTAAGACCCGTGTAAGACCACGTCTGGGATGTTGGCATCGATATGAGTTTTACGTGTAAGACCACGTCTCGGACATTGGCATCGTTATGATTTGTACGTGTAAGACCATGTCTGGGACATCAGCATCATATTGAATTGTGTAAGACCCTATCTAGGACAGTGGCATCGATATACGAGTGCATGTAAGACCTCGTCTGGGACGTTGGCATTGTACCACTATTCCAAGTTTTCTAAGTATCCTACTAGGTTCTTAAGGGTTCAACGGGCAAGTCTGCAATACGAATGGTATATCCGAGCTATGATAATTTAAGTGAATGAATATCCGATTCAGGTACGTTGAATGTGCATTAAGTATGCATGAATGGTAGGTATGTATATAACTTTGATTTGAAGAAAAGTATGTTTGAATAGGATAATGTGAATGAGATGCAAGGAAAATTATGAATGAGCTATGTGTTTCAAATGAGTTTTGAATGGATAAATGTGACAAATGTAGTCATAAGTCTAAATCAAGCATATACATGATAAATAGTTAAGTGAATGAGATGTGCAAATGTATCAAATTGCATATATGTTTTTTTTATGCCAAGTTTATTTGTATATAACTTACTAAGCTTTCGAAAAGCTTACTCTGTGTGTGTGTGTTTTCTCTGTTTTATAGGTCGTCGAAGCTACTGAGGGCTCAAGATCATCAAGGATCGTCATCACACTACTAAATTGGTTTTTGGTACCCTTTTGAAAAATGTAAATAGCTAGATATGGCATGTATAGGCTAGTATGCTGGTATAAGTTGTTATGTGATCTTATCCATGTGATTTGCCTATTTATGAGTTAAGACTTTGCTTAAATGAAGGTGATATATGATACATATCTTGGTATGGTGAAAGTATGTGAAATGGCCATGTTTTGAGTGAGCAAATGAATGATCTTATTGGTATGTTTTGATGGCAATATGTGCATGAGATGTTTGGTTGATTGGCTTGTAGGTTTCACCCTAAGTGGGTGGCATGTTGGCCTTGCAAAAATGGCCTCTAATGTCACACGGTTGGGGTACATGGGCGTGCCTCAGACCGTGGGTAAATTGGCAGAATGTGGCTTAAACTGCACATGGCCTTGGCACGGACGTGCCTACAGGTCGTGCGAGAAATGGTAGTATATGACCTTATAGGACACAGCCTTAGCACACGGACGTGCTTGTTAGCCGTGTTGGTTTTGGCAGTATGTAACCACGGGAAGGTCGCACGACTGTGTCATGTAGCCGTGGGAGAGGCACGGCCTACCCCTACGGGCGTGTCTCCCCTATATTCTAGAAAAGGTTTAATTTTTCATGAAACTTTATATGTGTTTCGGTTTAGTCCCGACTCGGTTTATAAGCATGCTTAGGGTCTTAATGACTTGTTTAAGGGACACTATGATTGTATTCAAATGTGTTTGATGACGATTGACTTTGTGTCGTGAATTTGATGTGAAATGATCCTATTGTTCGGTAATGCCTCTTAACCCTATTTCGGTGACGGTTTTTGAGTTAAGGGTGTTACAATAAGTGTTCTCATCTCAGTTATGGATTAGTGGATGGCCGAATATAAGTATGGCCTATAGGGGTGACTTATGTGGAATATGAGTCACTTGCTTTTTATGATATATGTTTGGGTGCAGATCTAAGGGATATTCGTGAATAGTAGCCAAAGAAGGGCTACTAGAACGTGTGGCACACGATAAGGTTACGGTGAGGTTTCAATTTTTGATAAGGTATGTGTTAAGCCATGGTTAATATTTAGTGATTTCTATTGTAGGTTCGTGATTAAGGGTTTATAGAACACGTTGTTACTAAGTGTGTACAAACACTACACACACACGATATCGGCAACGCCGAAAAGTCGAAAGTGGCTAAATGGGCCTGTCGAACTTGTGGGCCCAAAACCACGATGGTTGTTATGTGAGCATAAATAATGAATTGGCATGAACAGTTGTATGATGTGATTGTAATCGGGCCTAATGGGCTATATAAACATGATTAGGCTTAATGGGCCATGTGGACATAACCGGACTTAGTGGACTGTATGGGATTTTTAGAAATATATGTTAGGGTTTAATGGACTCTAGGCCTAGTCTGACAAATTCTTGAAAAACATAAAACTCTGTTAATAACCAAACATGTCTAAAACTCTGTTAATAATCAAACATGTCTGTGGACAAGTCGATGGGTTAGGGTGTGGTAATGGACATATGCATGTCTAGGATTGGATCTAGGGGAGAGCTGGTACTTAAGCGGTCCTAGTGACGCACCTCCTCTTCTCTGGAATCCTACCTGGTGCGTAGTGTCTATTCACTTTAGCCGTGAGAACTTGTTGATGGGCCAAAGTTCATACCTAAAACCCGAGATGAAAGGAATTACAATAATACCCTTGTAAGGCAGAATTACGATAATACCCATGTAAGGTAAAATTACGATAATATCCCTATAGCATAGAATTATGATAATACCCTTGATTGTGAAATAACTAAAATATCCCTATGTGATGAGTATGAGTTTTATGGATGTTACTCATGTGCATGCTGCATTCATATGATATTCTGTTTAGGATGCATATGGGTGAGAATTATGGTACGGAGGAAGAATATGAGGATCGCATAGTCCGTGGATCCACTGGTGGCTTTAAGCCCATTATATACTTAGCAGCTTTGCTGCAACGTTGAGTAGTGCCGTTGTTGGTGCTACCTTTGGAGTGTAGGGATGGGTGGGTTGATATTTATATCCCCACAGGAGTGTAGGGTTGGAAGGGAAATGGTGTGTAGCGGATGGACTTTTGGGGATTTTGCATAATCTTATTTTCATGTGATATGATATGATATGAGGTCATTGTGGGCTAAAGCCCAAGACCACCAATTTTGATAGGGCTTAGGCCCAATGTGATAATTGCATATTGAATTGATTGCCAAGGGTCGTACACACTAAGTTTTGAAATTCACACCCTTTTAATTAATGTTTCAGGTGACAATCAGTAGACGGCTTGACGTGGAAGGGAACTCGGAGATGGCCACACTGCAAGTTGTTTAGACGTTTTGTTTCTTTATTTCGTATGACGTTATTATTTTAATCACTTTATTTGCATTTGGTTGTAATAAGGCCTTGTATCTCCAAATTGACTTTACTTATGGGTTATTATTATTATTGTTCCAACTGTTTATTTATTAAACTTAAATAAATTTCTTAAGTTTAAACATGATTTTCGAGATAACTTTAACTTATGGGCTTTTACTTAAAACATGGGCTTTTATCGCAACTTAACAAATTGCATGGATTTTGAGTTTCTTTAACTAAGTAAGTCGTTTTGGAATTGTCCTTGATGTGACATCACCAAATTCGATCATAATGTCTAGGTCGGGTTTGGGGGTGTTACATTTAGTGGTATCAGAGCCTGGTTGCAAAGCTCAGGCTATGAAATGGGCCTTTGATTTTGGGTTTTTTTTAAACAAGTAGATTAAAAAGTTTTTGTAGGATCTTGTAGTGTGGTTCGCTGAGCCCTTGACGTCAAGCCAAGTAAGTTTTTCTGTTATTTTACTTGTTTAAATTACTAAACTGTATTTAGATATTGGGCTACTTTAAACAATAGGTTCTTAGAGACTAAATCCCGTAGGAAACTTAAGCCTGTAGTGGATTTACGACTGCGAAACAACTTTTAAATTGTTACTTGCATAAGACATGTGCTTTACACAGTGGAACTATGAACTAAATTTATAAAAATTCCTAATTCAGATAATACGAGAATCAGCGATGAGCGCTAGAAGAAGTACAAGAGGTCGAAAGAGGCCGTGGAAGTGTTAGGGCTGATATGCTAACTTAGCTAGTTAGGGAGGTACTAGAGGAGGTTAAAGAAATTGGTGAAACACTTCAGGTTAGGTGCGTGGACTATAAGAAAAAAAGAGATCGTAGTTCTCTAGGGCCGCAGTCTCGTTCTATGAAGCATGTTAAGGTATGTCCAAACTTTTCAGCTTGCGAATATTGTAGAAGGCGTCATCCGGGTGAATGCTGGAGGAAGTTAGGAGCATGTTTTAGATGCGGGTCTGAGGAGCATCAGGCTCAAGATTTTTCAATCACCATTAAGTAGAGTATGTTTTGTGTGGATGCGATATTTTGGTATAGAAACTGTATGCGTGCAATGTTTATCTGCTCCAGTGGGTAGGTGTAAAGGGTTCAATTAGAGTTAAAGTGTGTTAGTGTTACTAAAATCAGAGTGCGCAGCAAAAGCATAGTGGTGTGACTTGAGCGGTGTGATTAAAAGTTAGTTGAAAATTTTGAGGATGAAATTTATTTAAGGGGTAGAATTGTGACGCCCCAAATTTGGGCCTAGAAGAATTGGGCCTATTGGGCTTTGGGTTTGGGTCTTAGAAAATTTTTAAGTGAGCAAGAAAATGACAATTGGCATGTGGGTTTTGAGGGTTAATGAATTTGGAGTGTTTAGGGGTGTTGGAGATGTCTTGGGATCAAGTAAGGGTATAGGAAATTTTTTGTTTTAGCCCTAGGGAACAGTGAATTCAGTTAGTAGGCCTTTTAAAATATGAAGAAGGAAAATAGGCCACAAGTGGGCCTGTGGTCCAATGGCAAGGTGGCGTCACGTGGGGAGCTATAAGGTGGCATGATTGTCAGCTGAATGGGTCCAAGGTTCGAGGCTTAGGAGTAGTATTTTGTTGGAGTGTTTATTTTGCACAGTGGCGGCCAGAGTTGTGTTGGTTTTGAACTCTTGCCATGGAGAGTTTGAAGTGATCTAGTGTGATGGATGTGGAGGGAATTTCGGATGAGATTAAGGAGTTATCAGGGAGAAAAGTTAGGAGATGAGTAGTGTGAAGAAGTGGTGCCAAATGGGACTTTAGGGGAAGGCATATTCGGTTTGTGGCTATGAAAGGAGAGAGCCAAATGCTTTGAGAGGTTCTTTGAGTTTTCATTGGTCTTTTTCTTCTCTCCCTCTCAATCGGGTTCTGCCATTTGCCGAATCACCTTCCTCCCTTTTTGTCAAATTCTCCCATAGCCAAGTTCTCTTCTTTGCTGAATTACCATCATTCTCCTTTTCTGAATTCCTATTAGTGTCGAATCTTTGCTGTTGTTCCTCCATTACAAATTGATTGTTACCTACTCTTAGTCAAGGTTAAAAGCTTAATCTCGTTCAATAGTTACTTAGGTCGCAGGATCAAAGGTGGATTCGGTAAGTATTTAGTTAACCTTCTTAGTGTGTTTTTAAAAGTCGAAGGGCTATCTAACTTCTCATTGTCGTTAACCTTGTATTAACAATGGTAGGGTTCAAAGATCGCAAGCATGGTAAGGATCGTTAGCAAGGTGGTAAGTGTTCTCGTCTCAAT
Source organism: Gossypium rotundifolium (assembly GCA_025506655.1). Classification (NCBI taxonomy): domain Eukaryota; kingdom Viridiplantae; phylum Streptophyta; class Magnoliopsida; order Malvales; family Malvaceae; genus Gossypium; species Gossypium rotundifolium. The sequence continues at coordinate 66,196,509 of CP106731.1, read as the reverse complement.
TATGGATTAGTGGATGGCCGAATGTAAGTATGGCCTATAGGGGTGACTTATGTGGAATATGAGTCACTTGTTTTTGATGATATATGTTTGGGTGCAGATCTAAGGGATATTCGTGAATAGTATCTAAGGAAGGGCTACTAGAACGTGTGGCACACAATAAGGTTACTATGAGGTTTCAGTTTTTGATAAGGTATGTGTTAAGCCATGGTTAATCGTTAATGATGTCTATTGTAGGTTCATGATTAAGGGGTTTTCAGCACGTGCTGTTACTAGGTGTGTACAAACACTACACACACACGATATCAGCAACGCCGAAAAGTCAAAAAGTCGAAAGTGGCTAAATAGGCCTGTCAAACTTGTGGTCCCAAAACTGCAATGGTTGTTATGTGAGCATGAATAATGAATTGGCATGAGCGGTTGTATGATGTGATTGTAATTGGGCCTAGTGGGCTATATAAACATGATTGGGCTTAATGGGCCATGTGGACATAATCGGACTTAGTGGACTGTATGGGATTTTTAGAAATATATGTTAGGGTTTAATGGACTCTAGGCCTAGTCTGACAAATTCTTGAATAACATAAAACTCTGTTAATAATCAAACATGTCTGTGGACAAGTCGATAGGTTAGGGTGTGGTAATGGACATATGCATGTCTAGGATTGGATCTAGGGGAGAGCTGGTACTTTAGCAGTCCTAGTGACGCACCTCCTCTTCTCTGGAATCTTACCTGGTGCGTAGCGTCTGTTCACTTTAGCCGCGAGAACTTGTTGATGGGCCAAAGTTCATACCTAAAACCCGAGATGAAAAAATTATGATAATACCCTTATAGGGTAGAATTACGATAATACCCTTGTAGAGTAAAATTACGATAATACCCATGTAGGGTAGAATTACGAAAATACCCTTGATTGTGAAATGACTAAAATACCCCTATGTGATGAGTATGAATTTTATGCTTGTTACTCATGTGTATGCTGCATTCATATGATATTCTATTTAGGATGCATATGGGTGGGAATTATGGTACGGAGGAAGAATTTGAGGATCACATAATCGCTTGACGACCGTGGATCCACCGGTGGCTTTAAGCCCATTATATACTTAGCAGCTTTGCTGCAACGTTGAGTAGTGCCGCTGTTAGTGCTACCTTTGGAGTGTAGGAATGGGTGGGTTGATATTTATATCCCCATAGGAGTGTAGGGTTGGAAGGGAAATGGTGTGTAGCGGATGGACTTTTGGGGAGGTTTTGCATAACCTTGTTTTCATGTAATATGATATGATATGAGGTCATTGTGGGCTAAGGCCCAAGACCATCGATTTTGATAGGGCTTAGGCGCAGTGTGATAATTGCATATTGAATTGATTGCCAAGGGTCGTACACACTGAGTTTCGAAACTCACACCCTTTTAATTAATGTTTCAGGTGACGCTCAGTAGACGACTTGACGTGTAAAGGAACTCGGAGATGGCCACATTGCAAGTTGTTTAGATGTTTTGTTTCTTTATTTCTTATGACGTTATTATTTTAATCACTTTATTTGCATTGGGTTGTAATAAGGCCTTGTATCTCCAAATTGACTTTACTTATGGGTTTTATTATTATTATTTCAATTGTTTATTTATTAAACTTAAATAAATTTCTTAAGTTTAAACATGATTTTCGAGATAACTTTAACTTATGGGCTTTTACTTAAAACATGGGCTTTTATCGTAACTTAACAAATCGCATGGATTTTGAGTTTCTTTTTGCTAAGCAAGTCATTTTGGAATTGTTCTTGATGTGACATCACCAGATTCAGTCATAACATCTGGGCCGGGTTTGGGGGTGTTACATTACCACTGAACCATTAGACTCATTCTATCTCTAAAACTCAAATAAAAAATAAAAGTCTCTCGAAAACCACTGACTCATCCTACAACTCATGATCCTTCTAACCCAAATTTCAAGATGTGACATAGAAGACCAAGTTTCAACCTTTCGATGCATGTTCTTGAAGTAAGGTTGACACTTCCTCATCTTACCTTCTTCTGAGATCTATTGAACACGTATAATATTGTACTTGAACAACTATCCAGGGCCTTCTGGTGGGTGATTATAGGGTTTTACATCTTGTGCAAAAGGTATAACATGTTGTGGATAGGTATTTCAATATATGTATTTCTAGAAAAAAAGTGGATACGGATAGGCACGTAGGTTTGTTCACCGTGGCCCTAAGACAAATCATCTAAAAATCGAGAATATATTTTATATTAACCTTAAAAAATATATTCTTGCTAAATTAAAGTTTGGCAGGAATTTCAGCTTCCTAATTGAGTGGAAGTTACCATCCACTACTAAGTGCACCTTCTGGCCTCAATTGTCAGATGTTCATAGGGAGCATCAACATTCCACTTTAAATCAAAAGAGGATATTGGTAGTTCCTCGGGATATAACTCTTTGAAGTGTGTTCAAGTATTACCTCTTAACTACCTCCAAACGTGCAAACGTTTGAAGTAAAAATCATGCAAATAAAATATATATAATAAAGTGTGGTATCTAATATATTATGATGATTAATGTTAACAATTAAGATCATAAAGTAAAAATTAAATTAGTAAAACAAAATTGACAAACGAAAAACTCTCGAATAACAAGCAGAAGATTAACTTACTTCAGTAGTTGCAATTATCTTCAAAATTTAGTTTTATTAGTGAATTTGTTATTAACTAACCATTATTACCTCTCGACCTCTACTAATTAATTAATCAAATGGTACTCACTTATCTTTCGACCTTACTTTCTTGACCGAGATAAATCACAATTTACTCGGCAAACTTATCTCTCAACCTCGTTTAACCTAGATTACTTCCTAAGGTCACCAGTCCTAGGGTTTAAGCAGACATAAATTTATACCAACTAATTTGTATGGGAAACCCTCATTATTCCATTAATCACTCCCAAATTCGATTTTTAATCTCCCTAAAGGACTTAGCCACTCATCGATTCAATAATCATCTTTCTTAAAATTAAATTAATCATGCAAGAACACAAATTAAATTAAAAGAGAGAAAGATTGTCCATTTGAGAATCTTGATGTGCTTAGATCCATGAAATCCTTTAATAGTTTTCGAGATATCATTGTTTACAAAAGAAACGTAAAGGAAAATTATAAAAATACTTAACAATTAAGACTTGAACTCAAATCGAATCCAAGTCGAAAAACAAGAAAATAAAACTATTTTTAAAAGAAAATAAAACTAAATTAAAATCCTAAATCTACTAACTAAACCCTAAAAATGGCTTGGCCAAAAACCCCCAAGCTTAACCAATGTTTAACTATATATAGCAAAGTTAGCTACTAAATTTAGGTCAAATACAAACTTTAATCACACTAAATATGTGTTGCACGAATGGAAACACCATTAATGAATTTTTGCCCTCTGTCATACCTATGTCACAACACAGGCTTATACGTGTCGCGACACACAACTTCGAATGTAAATTCTTGAATTGTCTCAGTTGTGTTACGACCTCGGAAGCTTGTGTTGTGACTCGACTATCGTTCCTGATGCTTTAAGGCCTAAAAATAGGTGTCATGCACACTCAATTAAGGCCGTTATTGGCCCAATGGGTCATCTAGCTCGAAATATAAAAATGCTTATTTTGCAATAATTAAACTCTAAGATAAGAAAACTAAAAATGCAATAAAAGATACTAAAATGACTAGAAAACAAGCTTTTTATGTGCCAAAAAGTACCTAAATTGTCACTACGATTTGTGGTAGGTCACCTCTCCAACAAGGGTTCTTACAGCTATACAAAAAGAGATGTTACGGATGGTTATCAAGTTACCAAGTGTAGCATGCTAGTTGCTTATGCTTGGACTTTCATTTCGAAAGACTCTATAGCCAAGATTTGTCCAAGGCTAAAGAAAGAGTTGTGGGAGTGCATTACCGCTTACGCTAAGTTACTAGATCAAAGGTGGAAATAGTATGATGATATGTTGTATGGGGTGCCACTTATCCCTGCGGACTACTTTGTAACTCCCACTTCTCCTTAGATGGATCTTTCTAACTATGATTTAGAAGAAGATATTTCAATCATATTACCTTCCAACACTCATGTTAGAAAATCCTCTGATGTTCGTGCTATTCTATTGTCCAATACTCTTTCTAAATCTGTATCAAGTAATGACATCTACAACATTTGGTTATAGTAGGATGTTTTGACTAAGTGTTCATCTTTATGTTTTTTTCTAGTGCAGATGATGTGCCACGTGTTGACGATAAGAGATCTGATAAGAATCCTACAGAGTTGAGTAAAAGATAGAATACTTTTATGTCAACAAAAGGATGAAGGTTATCGAAGTCGGGGGTATCTCTATCTAAGAGTTGGATAGTTATCCTCTAGCCCATCGGGGTACAATTGTAGCTAGTGAAGATCAAAGGAAGGATACTCCTTGTATCCATTCCACAAGTGCTTCAACTATTCCACCCAGGGTTAGGCCAAAATGTTTCAAATAGGCCTTTTAGGACTGCATATCAAAATCCTTCGACTAATGCTCCAGAGGTTGTACCTCATGCCTTAATAGCGAAGACCCTGATTTTCATAGTTGATCACCGGGGACCATATGATCATTCAAGGCATTTCTTTCATTCAGCAAGGTAAAATGTGTTAATCCTTTATCTAAGTCCGCCGGTTATCTTTTTACAAGTACTTGCTTGGCAATTTTTCCCTATGTTGGTCCAAATCAAGTTGTTGGTACGTCTAAGTTTCCAGAGAGTTTTTTCATGACAGATGATCGAGTCATACATGTGAGACATTCCAATATAAGAGAACGGTTTGCCTCTCTCTTGAACAAACTATAAGAACATAAGGATTTGTTGCAAAAAGCCAAGGAGAAAATTGCTCAACTACAGCAATGGATAGAGCTTGTAGAGAATACCAAGGCATAACTCGAGAAGGAAAACCAATAGTTGAGGGATGCCCTTGAGGAAAAAGAGTTAGAGATGAAGGATAATATCTTGCAACTAGAAGACGTTTTGGCTTTCTAGGACAGGGACCTGTAGAGGTTTGAAAAGGCTAAAGTGACCATTCCCACCATTACTATGGATGGGGTTATAATAGCCATGCTTTCTATGGTAGAGCCCTAATAGACCTGCATCCTCTTTTGGCCATTGAATATAAAAAATGTGTTCTAAAATATTAGAAACAAAGATGAAAATGGTGGCACAATAATAAGAAACTCAAACAAAGTGCTCTAAAGCAAGAAATATGAGACAAATCTAGCCAAAAAACCAAAAAAAAAAAAAAAGCATAAATTGATGACCAAGAATGGAGGGTGGGCGACTATCTTCAAGTATCCACTTGGAACTCTCTAAGCATGCCATGTGTCTACTTTGGATGGTGGTATAGCATGATTAAATTCCAAAAAATAAAAAGTATTTTGAGAATAGTGATTAAAGTTTGATTCTATTTGGATGTGTACACTAATAATATATAAAACTTAATTATGATTTTTATGTATTAAAATAATCGATTAAACTATTAATTTTAAATTTAATGTTAAAACATTAAATTCATTTTGGAAAAATATTTGGTATACCGAGAGTAGAAATTTTAAATTCTACAAGTAGGGCGAGAGGTTAACAAATATCTTATAGGTATAGTAAAATATTAAAAGATTTAAAAAAGACACATAACATTTTTAAGGTTATTTGTAAAATAAAAAAAGTACATTACTCGTGTTTTTTAAAGTTATTTGTGAAATAAAAAAAAGTACATTACTCGTGTATCAAATACTAAACCTTCATTTTTTAATTTTAATATTACAAACTATTTTAGCATTTCATATTTATTTATTTATTTTCTAATTTAAGACCAAATATTATTGATAATACTTAAAACGTAAATCCAAGTTGTATCATAGTCAAATTAAATTTATGATTTTTTTCAAGATCAACTTATTTTAATATATTTTCTAATTTTCTAATATTTTACTTTCATAATCAAAACAAACTAATTGTATCATAAAATAAATTGAAGACAAATTTAAAAATTTAACTTCCTAAAAATTAAAATAAATATATTCAAATTTTCTATTTAATCTTTTGCTTTCATCTATTATTTAGGTCATCATCTTTTCTTTTCATATTCTTTTCAATCTATCATCCTCATCATCTTCTTCTTCTATCAACATTAAACTTCTCGTAGTTAATTACTTTGTAGTTGCAAATTACACAAACAATTATAAAAATTATAATAATAAGATTTTATTGTTGTAAATTGGTGATTTTATAAAATTATAATTATCAATAGTAATTGTAATTAGAAAAATAATAATAAGAACATATTAAGCAATATAATAATAAGGGGAAAGTAAATAATGGTGAATTGGAAAAAATATTTAGTATAATATGTATAATAAACTGAATAAATGTGATGAAAGAATATCCTAATTTTACCTCATCATAAACTAAATAAATGTGATGAAAGAAAATATTTAGCAATGTTATTTGAATATGACTTGAAATTTTCTATTCGAATAATCATTACTTTAATATTTCATTAATATTGAGGCACTAATCTTACCAATGCCAATAATCTCTATTTTTTTATGATATTATTTAGATGCTATTTGTTTGAAGATATTTAAGTGTCGAATTCTATTTACATCTCCATGTTTGAAGATGTAATAAGTGTATAACTAGGAAAAATAATCTTGCTGAGAGTCTAATACGTAATTGTTTTAAGTTTAGAAATTGTTGCATCGTCACGACGTCCTAGGCTTCTCGTTGCGACATTGTCTCTGCTTTGCCTCTGTTTCGAGCGTTATCGCATCGCAATAATTTATTATAAATTCAAAGTGTAATTATAATTATAATTATAAATTAATAATTTGTTATCAATATAATTTTATATTCAAGATTTAATATAAACATTATTAATAAAATAATTATATTATATTATTAATATTATAGATTTAAAAATATATAAAAAATTTAGATAATACCTAACTCTTAGTTCATCGATTTTTTTTAACTTAATCTTTCAAATAAATGTGTAACATCCTAAAAATTTGAGTATCAATATGTTGCTTATCTTTGGTGTTAGCTCGGGTATGATTTTATTGTGTGCTTAATATAGTCTTGAGAAGGCTCGGGTTTACTTGGAATTAGAATAAATTTTAGTAAAGAGTACTTTCTTGAGAGAAATCAGTGACCTTGAAGTTTAAGTTAATTAAGTGATAAAAGATGGCATAAGATGAGTAATTGGCAAATAGGTGATGGCGTCATATGTTGGACTTGAGGGAGAGGTTCAATCTCCTAGCATGCAAATTGGGAGCTTATATTTTTGCTTTTTCCTAGCATGTGTCGGCAAGCATCATTCATGGATAAGATGGACTAATTTTTTTTGGTAAGAAGACTAAAGTTTATGGCAAGCATGATTTTAGGGATGGAATTGCTTGATTTTGGGATAGGATTTCTCAAACTTAAGGAAAATGGAGGATTGTAAGGCTTGAATCTAGGTTGATGTTTTGGTAATTTTTTTCATGGCCATTTTGACCAAGAATGTGGACGGTATTGTGGACTAGGGGGGTTGGCCGAATGTGTTAGTAGCTTGGCTAGGATTAGGAGTTAGTTTTGGCCATTCCTAGCATTTTTGTGCAAAATTGCAATTCTCTTCACAACCTTTTCTCCTAGCCAATTTGAGCTTTTGGTAAGCCTTGTTCTTTAGACCATTTCATTTTTCATGTTACCATTTGGGCACATTTTGCTTAGCATTCCAAGACACTTTTCTCTTTATGCTTAAAATACCAAAGCCAAAATCATTTTCTTTTCTTCTCTTTTCCTCTCCATTGTCGAATGCATATTGCTCCTAAATTAATCTCTTTTCTTTCTCTTTCCTCTTGAAAACCGAATCAACATCATCTCTTTCTTTCATCTTTTATTTTCTTTTCAACCATACTTTCTTCATTATTTTTCTCTCATGGCGAATGTTAGATTACTCCATTGTTAAATCATTTTTCTTTTCTTTGTTTATTCATAACCGAATCTTACACTATACATAAGTATTCTTCTCAATCATTCTTCTTTCAAGCCTTGGACAATAGGTAAGAGTTTCTTTTTGGTTTCTATGTTGGCTTAAGGGAAGTATTGGCCGAATCTTAACGGTGGTAAGAAGAATCTCTTTGATCGAAATCATCGTTCATTCGATTAAACGTTTCTTTCGTTATATTTTAGTGTGATAGTGGAGGGCCAAAACTAAAGTGTTCGTGAGCGTCTTGAATCGTTGGAATCGATTTAAGGTGTTAAGGTAAGGGATTATTAAGGACTCTCATATTGCTCGACATATTGATATAAATGGATTATTAATCGATTTCGTTTTAGGGGACGTTATCACTCGATTTTCATATTGTGGAACGAGGATATTTGTGGTAAATCAATCTCACCCTTAAAATCGTTAGTCATAATTTCGATAATTTATTAGTCGGACTAATGATCTTTTTCAATAGAGACAATCAAGATAGGGACGAAAAGGGCGGTAAATAATGTTTGGAAGAGGATGGTTCCGCTATTCCCCCTAAGTTTAAACGAAGGGCTATTTTGGGAATTTGAGATTTTCCACCGGGTTGTGGACGCTCATCCGAGGAGAATCAGTTGTTTGAAGTCGTTCGTACTCCCGAGCCTTTGTTTGTTCATGGATTTTCATCGGGTAACGAACCAACAATCTGGGAGAAACCTCAAATAGAAGTGGTTCGAAATTCTGAGGGTAAAAGTCTAGATCGTTATTTCTAAGATTCGATTTGTAAATAAATAATAGTGTTCTAATTCATCGTGATGCATTTAGGTATTGACGAGCGAGAAAGTCTAGTTCTCACAGTAACCAGGTGTGTGACTTCACACTTATCTCGGGTTAGATACTATACCGTAAGTATTGGGATAAAATCATAAAGATGGCAAAATCAAAAATGCGTAAAAATTAACACTTTTGAGTAAATGCATGAAAACATTTAAAGTCATGAAATTTACAAAAATGCCATCAATGAGTTAATTGGTAAATAGTAAATTTTATGCCTCATGTGATAAATGGGCCGAAAAGCTGCTAGATCGATAAATGGGCAGAAAAACTGCTAGATCGATAAATGGGCCAAAAAAAACTGCTAGATCGATATATGGGCCAAAGTTTGCTAGATCGTTAAATGGGCTAAAATGCAATTTTGTCTTATGGGCCAAAATGAAAATTTGAATTTTTGGACTCACATGTATTATGGGCTTTTGTTAAATTATCATATGGATATATATTTTGTTATGCATACATGATTGCATGGGTTGGGATAAATTGACGAAGAGAAGAAAGGCCTGTTGCCAAAAATCTAGTTCGGTGGCTCTGCCACAAATATATTTTAAATGGCTTAATGCCTCTAGTTCGGTGACTTTGTCACAATCTAGTTCGGTGGTGCACCACAATATTATTTAAAATGGCTTTATGCCTACAATTGGTGTGTTGGCGAGGTGGGTTGACTTGATCTTCCCAGGTGTGTTGGTTGGTATGGGTGGTGTGTAGTGGATGGAAATTAGGTTTGGTTGGGAATTTCATTTTACATGCATTTTATTTATTTTATTGTTAAATCCGTAAATGGGCTCAAGCCCAAAATAATGTCTTGATGATCTGGCCCAATGAATGTGGTAAGTGAGTTATACATTGAGTTCTAAGTAACTCACTCTGTTTAATTATCCATCTGAGGTAATGGAAATTGACAAAGGCTTGGGCCGAGGATGACTTCGTGGAGGCCATACTTCGAACATGGGATGTTAAAAATCGTAGAGATCGAGACTATAGGATGTGTTTGCAAAAACAACTTTATCTCTTGAATCTCATAAAATATCATTAATAAACACTGAAACAATTTTCTAATTCATAAAATTCATAATTAGATTAAAACAAGTTAGTCAGTATGAGCGCCAGAGGATGCGACGTGGTAGACGTGGCCGTAGTAGAGGCCGAGGTGCTAGAGCTGTGTCCGAGGAATAGGGACATATTCTTGAAATGGATGCACCGGCATCACCAGCGTCAGAAAATGATTCACAAGAGAACAGGAGAGAAGATAATGCTTTGACACGAGTAATGTTACGAGTCCTTGAAAGGGTCGCTGAAACTAGAGCTGGACCAGTAACTCATGGGTCGATATCAGAGCGATTGAAATCAAGTGGTGCTGAGGTTTTCAGAGGTGTCTCAGGTGTAGCTCCAAATGTTGCTGAATATTGGCTTGAGGCGGTGGAGAGAATTATGGATGACCTAGAGTGCCCTGTATAATAGAAACTAAGGGGAGCGGTGTCTTTGTTAATGAACGAGGCATATCAATGGTGGCTTACTTGTCGAGAAGGCAATCGTCGGATTAGTTACTTGGGATTTCTTCAAAGTCGCCTTTCAAGGGAAATATGTAGGAACAAGTTATGTGGATGCGGGAGGAAGGAATTTCGAATCTAGTTTAGGGAAATAAGGCGGTGGCGTGTAGATGAGGTCGAGTTTTACGCTTGAGTCGCTATGCTCGGACAATAGTGCCAACGGATCATGAGTATTGTGTACGCTTCGAGGATGGGCTGAATGATGAGTTGCGGGTTTTGATAGCCCCACAACAAGTGAGAACTTTTGCCACGCTTGTAGAGAAAGCCAAGATAGCCGAAGAGGATAAAAGCTCAGAACGTTAGAATCGGGAAAGAGTCAGAGGCAAGAGAGATATAAAGTATTCGGGTTCTTCAAAAAGGTTTCAGAAGAGGCCTCGGAATGATGAGCCAGCTCAAGGTAGAGCACCTGGGGCTATTAATCAGAGTCGAGACTGTGCTGAATGTGGGAAACGACATTCCTAAGAGTGCTGGAGGAAAACTGGTGCTTGTTATAAATGTGGTTCAATGGATCATCAATATAAGAATTACCCTCGACGGATGGATACGACTCAAGAAGCTCGTAATCCTGATGTACAGCCGGCCAGAAGTACTCAGTAGCCACAGAGAGGCCATGGACCAGGTCGTGGTGGTAATGGGGCTGGACGTGGTCAAGGTGCACCGGGTCGAGGCAATAGTTCTAGAGGTAACGCGGATGCAAGACAGCTAGGATTGGTCTATGCAATTAGACGTCGCGATGATGGCAATGCACCTGATGTGATAACTGGTACGTTCTTCATTTTTGATGTGCCTGTTACTGCTTTGATAGATATAGGTTCTACCCACTCGTATGTTGCTAGTGCCATATCTGGAAACCTAAATCTAGAATCTAAAATTACCGATAGTGAGATAATGGTAATTAGTCATTTAGGACAGTCAGTAATTGTAAATAAACTATTTAGAGACGTGCCCTTAGAAATCCAAAGAGAAATATTTCTGGCGAATTTGATGGAATTGCCTTTTGGCGAGTTCGATCTCATTCTGGGCATGGATTGGTTGGTTAAGCACCGGGTGCATTTGGATTATTGTGAAAAACGGATGTCAATAAGGACTTCGGATGATAAGAAAGTAGTAATGATAGGCGACGAAGGAATTATTTGACAAATGTGGTATCTGCGTTAAAGGTAGAAAAGTTGGTGTGGAAAGGGTATGGAGCATTCCTAGCTTTTATTAGTGCTTTGGATGCCAAGGAGTTATCAGTGGAAGATGTGAGAACAATGAAGGAATTTCCAGATGTATTTCCCAAAGAACTTCCTGGTATACCTCCAGATCGGGAAGTAGATTTGGTATTGAGCTTTTGCCCGAAACGACTTCAGTATCCATTGCTCCTTATAGAATGGCACCGAAGGAGTTGGCGGAGCTTAAAGCTTAAATTCAAGAATTGTTGGATCTGGGATTTATTTGACCGAGTGTGTCTCCGTGGGGAGCACCGATTTTGTTCGTTAAGAAAAAGGATGGGTCGATGCGTATGTGCATTGATTACAGGCAGTTGAATAAATTAACGATCAAGAATAGGTATCCTTTGCCAAAATTGATGACCTGTTTGATCAATTGAAAGGAGCTTTGGTTTTCTCCAAAATTGATTTGAGATCGGGTTATCACCAACTCAAGGTGAAATAAGTAGATATTCATAAGACGGTATTTCGAAATCGTTATGGACATTATGAGTTTTTGGTGATGCCGTTTGGGTTGACCAATGCACCAGCTGCATTTATGGACATGATGAATCGGGTATTTCAACCATATTTAGACCGGTTTGTGGTAGTGTTCATAGATGACATTTTGGTATATTCGAGGAATAAAGAGGAACATGACTCACATTTGCGTATAGTATTACAGTTACTTCGAGATAAGCAACTTTATGCCAAATTCAATAAATGTGAATTTTGGTTAAGGGAAGTGACTTTCTTGGGTCATATGGTATCAGCTGAAGGAATAAGGGTGGATCCTCGGAAGATTGAGGCTGTACTGGATTGGAAACCACCAAAGTCAGTAGTTGAGATTCAGAGTTTTTTGGGTTTGGCTGGTTATTATAGACGCTTTGTTGAAGGGTTTTCACTGATTGCCGCACCCTTAACTAAGCTGTTACGAAAAGGAGTACTGTATGTATGGACTGAAAAACAATAAGAGAGTTTCGAGAAATTGAAGAAGATTTTGACGGAAGCACCAGTTTTGATTCAACCTGAGGCTGGAAAAGAATTTATCGTCTACTGTGATGCGTCACACACGTGTTTAGGTTGTGTGCTGATGCAAAATGGAAAAGTGGTGGCTTATGCTTCTCATCAGTTGAGACCGCACGAAGTAAACTACCCTACTCATGACTTGGAGTTAGCTGCGGTAGTGTTTGCTTTAAAGATTTGGAGGCACTATCTCTACGGTGAGAAGTCTATCATCTATACGGATCACAAGAGTCTTAAGTATCTTCTTACTCAGAAGGAGTTAAACTTGAGATAAAGAAGATGGGTGGAGCTATTAAAGGATTATGATTCCTCAATTGAGTATCATCCTGGAAAGGCTAATGTGGTAGCAGACGCGTTAAGTCGTAAGGTGGTATTTGATTTGAGAGCAATGTTTGCTTATCTGAGTTTGTATGAGGATGATAGTCTGTTAGCGGAACTTCAGGTGAAGCCTCTGTGGTTAGATCAAATCAAGGAAAAGCAGATATCAGATGAAAAGTTGGGACCCTTAATTCAGCAAGTTCAAAGTGGTGAAATAGGGGATTTTGGTATAAACACGGATAGAGTGCTGTGTTTTTGTGGAAGAGTTTGTATGCCCAAGGACTCAGATTTGAGACAAATGATTCTACGGGAGGCGCATAGTAGCCCTTATGCTATGCACCCCGGAGGAAATAAGATGTATCAAGATCTTAGTGAACGGTATTAGTGGCCAGGGTTGAAGCGTGAGATTTCTGAGTTTGTAGGAAAATGTTTGACATGTCAACAAGTGAAGGCGGGGCATCAATTTCCGTCAGGTTTATTACAACCGGTAAAGATTCCCCTTTGGAAATAGGAGCGGATAACAATGGATTTTGTTAGTGGGTTGCCTTTAACACCTACTAAGAAAAATTTTGTTTGGGTAGTAGTTGATCGATTGACGAAGACTGCTCATTTTCTACCAGTTCATATGGATTACTCATTACAGAAGTTGGCTAAGCTGTATGTATCTAAAATCGTGAGGTTGCATGGGGTACCAGTGTCTATTATATCAGACAAGGATCCTAGGTTTACATCACAATTTTGGAAAGCTCTGCATGAAGCTTTAGGAACAAAGTTAAACTTCAGTACAGCTTTTCATCCTCGGTCAGATGGTCAATCAGAAAGAGTAAGTCAGATATTGGAAGACATGTTAAGGGGTTATGTAATTAACTTTAGAGGTAGTTGAGAGGATTTTCTACCGTTGGCAGAGTTTGCGTATAACAATAGCTATCAATCTAGCATTCAGATGGAACCCTATGAGGCATTGTATGGTCGTAGGTGCCGTACTCCTACTTGTTGGACTGAATTGGGTGAACGGAAGATGTTGGGTCCTAAATTGATATCTGAGACGGAAGAAAAGGTAAAAGTTATTCGATCACGGTTAAAGGAAGCTTTGGATAGACAAAAGTCGTATGCAGATCTGAAGCGTAAGGATATCGAGTTTGCTGTGGGGATCAGGTCTTTCTGAAGGTCTCACCTTGGAAAAAGATTTTCAAATTTGGAAGGAAAGGCAAGTTGAGCCCTAGGTTCGTTGGACCATATCGTGTGATGAAGCGTGTTGGTCTAGTGGCCTATCAGATTGAATTACCTCCAGAGTTGAGTCAAATTCATAATGTTTTACATGTTTCCATGCTGAGCCGCTATAGATCGGATCCATCTCACATAGTACCGGTAGAAGAAGTGGAGTTGAGATCAGACTTATCTTTTGAGGAGGAACCAGTGGAAATCTTATACCGAGATGTTAAGGTGCTAAGAAAGAAGATTGTGCTGTTGGTCAAGGTTTTATGGCGTAATCACGGAGCGGAGAAAGCTACGTGGGAGCCTGAGGATGCAATTCGGCAACAATATCCTCACCTCTTCTAACCAGGTAAATTTCGACGACGAAATTTTTTTAGGGGGTAGAATTGTAACATCCTAAAAATTTGAGTATCAATATGTTGCTTGTCTTTGGTGTTAGCTCGGGTATGATTTTATTGTGTGCTTAATATAGTCTTAAGAAGGCTCGGGTTTACTTGGAATTAGAATAAATTTTAGTAAAGAGTACTTTACTGTGGAGAAATCAGGTGACCATGAAGTTTAAGTTAATTAAGTGATAAAAGATGGCATAAGATGAGTAATTGGCAAAGAGGTGATGGCGTCATATGTTGGACTTGAGGGGAGAGGTTCGAATCTCCTAGCATGCAAATTGGGAGCTTTTATTGCTTTTTCCTAGCATGTGTCGGACAAGCATCATTCATGGATAAGATGGATTGATTTTTTTTGTAAGAAGACTAAATTTTATGGCAAGCATGATTTTAGGGATGGAATTGCTTGATTTTGGGGATAGGATTTCTCAAACTTAAGGAAAATGGAGGATTGTAAGGCTTGAATCTAGGTTGATGTTTTGGTAATTTTTTTCGTGGCCATTTTGACCAAGAATGTGGACGGTATTGTGGACTAGGGGGGTTGGCCGAATGTGTTAGTAGCTTGGCTAGGATTAGGAGTTAGTTTTGGCCATTCCTAGCATTTTTGTGTAAAATTGCAATTCTCTTCACAACCTTTTCTCCTAGCCGAATTTGAGCTTTTGGTAAGCCTTGTTCTTTAGACCATTTCATTTTTCATGTTACCATTTGGGCACATTTTTGCTTAGCATTCCAAGACACTTTTCTCTTTATGCCAAAATACCAAAGCCAAAATCATTTTCTTTTCTTCTCTTTTTCCTCTCCATTGTCGAATGCATATTGCTCCTAAATTAATCTCTTTTCTTTCTCTTTCCCTCTTGAAACCGAATCAACATCATCTCTTTCTTTCATCTTTTATTTTCTTTTCAACCATACTTTCTTCATTATTTTTCTCTCATGGCGAATGTTAGATTACTCCATTGCTTAGAATCATTTTTCTTTTCTTTGTTTATTTATAGTCAATCTTCCACTACACATAAGTATTCTTCTCAATCATTCTTCTTTCAAGCCTTGGACAATAGGTAAGAGTTTCTTTTTGGTTTCTATGTTGGCTTAAGGGAAGTCTTGGCCGAATCTTAATGGTGGTAAGAAGAATCTCTTTGATCGAAATCATCGTTCATTCTATTAAACATTTTCTTTCGTTATATTTTAGTGTGATAGTGGAGGGCCGAAACTCAAGTGTTCGTGAGCGTCATGAACCGTTGGAATCGATTTAAGGTGTTAAGGTAAGGGATTATTAAGGACTCTCATATTACTCGACATATTGATATAGATGAATTATTAATCGATTTCGTTTTAGGGGACGTTATAGCTCGATTTTTATATTGTGGAACGAGGATATTTGTGGTAAGCCAATCTCACCCTTAAAATTGTTAGTCATAATTTCGATAATTTATTAGTTGGACTAATGATCTTTTGTCAATAGAGACAATCAAGATAGGGACAAAAAGGGTGGTAAATAGTGTTCGGAAGTGGGGTGGTTCCGCTATTCCCCCTAAGTTTAAGCGAAGGGCTGTTTCGAGAATCCGAGATTTTTCACCGGGTTGTCGATGCTCATCCTAGGAGAATTAGTTGTTTGAAGTCGTTCGTACTCCCGAGCCTTTGTTTGTTCATGGATTTTCATCGGGTAACGAACCAACAATCAGGGAGAAACTGCAAATAGAAGTTGTTCGAAATTCTGAGGGTAAAAGTCTAGATCGTTATTTCTAAGATTCAATTTGTAAATAAATAATAGTGTTCTAATTCATCGTGATGCGTTTAGGTATCGACGAGTGGGAAAGTCTAGTTCTCACAGTAACCAGGTGTGTAACTTCACACTTATCTCGGGTTAGATACTATACCGTAAGTATTGAGATAAAATCGTAAAGATGGCAAAATCGAAAAATGTGTAAAAATTAACACTTTTGAGTAAATGCATTAAAACAGTTAAAGTCGTGAAATTTACGAAAACGCCCTCAATGAGTTAATTGGTAAATAGTAAATTTTATGCCTCATGTGATAAATGGGTCGAAAAACTGCTAGATCGATAAATGGGCTGAAAAACTGCTAGATCGATATATGGGCCAAAGTTTGCTAGATCGTTAAATGGGCTAAAATACTATTTTGTCTTATGGGCCAAAATGAAAATTTGAATTTTTGGACTCACATGTAGAGGTGTGCATGGTAAAGGCGGCTTGACCTACCAAGGCCCGCCAAAATGTGGGAGGGTTTGGACAAAAATATAGGCCCGAAAAATGGGCTTGGGCAAAAAACGAGGCCCGTTTAGAAAACGGGCCGAGCCTCGAGTATGATTTTTTGGCCCAGGCCCGGCCCGAAATATTTTTATTTGTTATATTTTAATTGTATTTGCTTTATTTTTAAATGTTTTTTTATTTGTATTTGATTTATTATATTTTTAAATGTATTTGATTTATTATATTTTTTATTTATTTTTTGTTTTAATATTTATTTTTTAAAAATGTATTAATTTATTATATTTTATTTTTTAATAAAAAATTTATACTAGGTGGGCCTGCTCCTGAGTCTGGCTCTGCATACCAATTTTAAAGCGGGTCGGGCTGGACAAATTTTTAGGCCCATATTTGGTAGGCAGGCTCAGCCTACCAATCGGGTGAAAAAATTTTTGGGCTTACTGAACTCAAATCGACCCATGCTCACCTCTACTCACATGTATTATGGGCTTTTGTTAAATTATCATATGGATATATATTTTGTTATGCATACATGATTGCATGGGTTGGGATAAATTGACGAAGAGAAGAAAGGCTTGTTGCCAAAAATCTAGTTCGGTGGCTCTGCCACAAATATATTTTAAATGGCTTAATGCCTCTAGTTCGGTGACTTTGTCATAATCTAGTTCGGTGGTGCACCACAATATTATTTAAAATGGCTTTATGCCTACGATTGGTGTGTTGGCGGGGTGGGTTGACTTGATCCTCACAGGTGTGTTGGTTGGTACGGGTGGTGTGTAGCGAATGGAAATTAGGTTTGGTTGGGAATTTCATTTTACATGCATTTTATTTATTTTATTGTTAAATCCGTAAATGGGCTCAAGCCCAAAATAATGTCTTGATGATCTGGCCCAATGAATGTGGTAAGTGAGTTATACACTGAGTTCTAAGTAACTCACTCTGTTTAATTATCCATCTCGTAATGGAAATTGACGAAGGCTTGAATGAGGATGACTTCGTGAAGGCCATACTTGAACATGGGTTTTATAAACTATGAACTTTTAATTAAGTGAATTCTTTTAATTACTATTTTGGGTATGATGTAATAAGGCCTTTATTAATATTTTATGGATTTTTATGTGTGGATGGATTTAATTTTTGTTTTAGACATTTAATATGGGCTTATGTTAATTCTATAATGTGTCCTTAAAATTTTGTTTTAAAACATATGAGATTCTTTAAATATTCTTGTTTTTTTTAAATTCTTTTGAACTTTTAAAAATTACTTTAAGGTTTTGACAATTAAAATACTAAATGATAAGATTTCAAACTAATATTTCTTTATTTATCGATTTTAAATCAATTTCTTGATTTTTTATTACTAAATTCACTTTCAAAAGGTTTTGTAGAACTGTTTTACTTAAATTATTAGAGAATTAAATGGATGTTCGATCTGTGTGACAAACCAAATCTCGTCCTAACGTATAGACCTAGTTTGGGGTGTTACAATATGTGAGAAAATGTAAAATAATAATAAAATTATTATTTTAAATGTATTATTTAATGGTGGTACTTCTACTAAATTACGTGAAAAAAATAGATTTACAGAAGTTTTGTTTTATTATTTAAATATTAACTAATTATTTTAAATTAATTTATAATTATATTTAGATGTCACTGATAGAAAACGGGTAAATGTTAAATA
The DNA here is from genome assembly GCA_025506655.1 of Gossypium rotundifolium. NCBI lineage: Eukaryota > Viridiplantae > Streptophyta > Magnoliopsida > Malvales > Malvaceae > Gossypium > Gossypium rotundifolium. The sequence goes on along the minus strand of CP106731.1, from coordinate 66,178,072 downwards.
AATATTTTAAATTAAATTATAAATATATTTAAATATCAAATTTACCAATATAATAAAAAAATTCCGTGTTTTTATATTATAGATTATATATATAAATTTATTGTAGATTTGATAGGTTAATTTATTTTTATATAAATCTTGTTGACTCAATGAGTTTAAATTTAGGGTGAAGTACAAAACAGTCACTCAACTATTTAATTTGTTTTATTTTGATCATTTAATTATTAATTTTTTAATTTAGTCACTCTAAAATTTCAAATTAAATATTTTAGTCACTCTTGCGATTAACTTAGTAACGAAAGTCTAACGTGTGCTTTTTATTGCCCTAATAATAAATTTAGCTCCCAATATTTATATGTTCTATTAATTTGATCTCATATCTAAAAATTCAAAACAACTAACCCTCAATATTTATGAAATTTATCATTTAAGTTTTAATTCTAAAATTATAAACTATATTTAAAAATTCTTTAAAATATTTGTATATTTACTTTTTGAAAATTTTAAATTTATATTTTCCTATCAACCATGCTCATTTTTCATCAACCATTTAATCCTCTTTTCTTTTGTTACATCGTTAATCTCAAATGCTTAATTAAAATCTAAAGAGACGCTCAAAATTAACAAATTTATAAACCTAGAAAAATGATTAGGTTGATGACACTAATTATAATGGCCTTACTCTTAGCTACAAACATAGAATCAATTTCAAGCTCTATTGTTCTCATGTATTTATCATTTCTAGCTCAAATATTAGAGAGAATTGCAGGTCAAGACCATGTCATTTGATATTTTCAACTTTGTCTAATGATTGAATGTAAGAACAAAGTGGAAAATAATGTTAAAAGTCATTGAGTACAAAAATCTTTAAAATATTATAACACTTACTTTTTAAATTTTAAAATTTATATTTATATTTTAAATTTTAAGATTTTAAAAATTATTTTATAGTTTATATAATTATGACTAAAATGACAAACATTGAAGGTTAAATTTATTGAATTTTTAAATTTAAGATTAAATTGATAAAATGTATAAATATTGAATAATTAAATTTGTTATTAGACCAATAAAACGAAACCCACACTAAAGTTTCTTTAGACAACTAACAACAACTAACAAAAGAATAGCTTTCGAAAAATTAAGTGACTAAAATAAAAATAAAAATAATAAGATAACCAAAATAAAACAAATTAAATAGTTGGATGACTATTCTTGTTCTTTACCCTTAAATCTAAAACTTAAGTAATATCTTTTAGGATGTAAATATAGTCATAATTAAGACTATTTGTAACACTAACATATATAGGCTATAAAATAGATTTACAACCAGCATTATTATTTACTTTGGAGTTTCTATTATCCCTAAACCTCACCATTCTCAGTTCAACAGCACAGCAATCATTCAACAGGTCATTCAACATCATAAGCTATAGCCTAGCTACAAAAGCTTTAAGCAGGCAACCAAATCATACATACACTATATTGCTTTAACTTTTCAGTTTTTTTTTTAGCTATCTGTATGACACTCACACACGGATATGGAAACATGACCTTTAAGAGCCCTCCAAATATATGGAAAAATTTACAAAAGACAAACTAAGCCCAAGTCGGATGCATATTCTTATTCAACACTCATACCTAAATCCAAGTAACATAGTACATCCGTGTATTGAACAAAAAAAAAAAAAAAAAAACATAATACATTCGTATCTTTTCACATTATATTCGTCAGAATTTAGATCTCTGAACCCAGAAAGGTGGGGGTTCCTCAATCCTCCCCACCCACATGAACCTTTGCCCACTTCTCTCTAGTTCAACAGCTATTGCCCTCAGTTGCTGCATTAAAAACAATCACAAGCTACCAAACATGGAAATACTACACTTTTACTAGGTTGCAAGTGTAGCCAGTTTAAGCACCAAGGAAAACTATTACCATCAGCAAACAACTGACATAACTAACTAAACTGATTTATTTCGGTTCAATGATTTCAGTTCCTTGCAAAGAGTTCAGTTGGTTCGGTTATTTTGAAAGGTTTAAATCCATCAAATGCTCACCAAGCTGCAATTATACTAGTAGTGATTTTATGAAATACAGCCTACCTCATTTGAGTCTCCGAAAGAAGCATCACTCATCATCAGATTAATTAAAAATCTCAACAGTCAGCACAGATATTAAATTGAGATATTTAAGAATTTAAGTAAATCATGAAACTATTTATCATCCTTTACATATGTATGCTTCTTATATAACATGTATGGAACTGATGAATACTGAAAAAGAAACTGAAAGAGGAATTTCTCTAAAATCAAGATTATAGAAGTAATTCATGCTAACTAAATGAATGCAAGGTAATTCATACTGCATGAAAGTGAGCAGGTTGGAGCTTGTAAGACCATACTAACTAGATTCGAATTCTAACCAGCTATTATATATATATGCTAAACCACTGGAACAAAGACTAAAAAATGTTATCAGAAGCCTATTACCGAGTAAAGAAAAAAAGAAAAAAAAGTGAGAGGACAATTAATGGCATCCTATTTGCTATTTTATATTTGAACTGTGCATGATGACCTAGGTTGAGATAAACTAATAAAGGCAAAGCAAGGATGCATGTAGTGATACTTAAATTCTGGAAACTTCCCAATTTGAACTCTCAGCAAGGATGCTGCAAACCATTAATAAGAAAATGACACTGTTAATATTAACCATATGTTCTGAATAGAAATGAAAATGATTAGCCAAATTTTATCATGTATCTAGTTAAATGCAATCACAATGAATTCTCCAAAGTATAGACATACTAAAAGTTTTTTGATACTTCTCTGCAACCGTCCTCAGCGTATTTAACAAAAACAGGGGACAGAAAATCAACTTGTGAAACTAAACCAACACAACTGCAAGAGGTCAAAGACGCGACATGACAACAGATATTTTATATTGCTCTGCTAATGACCACTCGTCCCCATGCCGCCACCCTTTACAATGTTTCTCCCTTAACAAAGATTTCACTCCACATGAACCAATTGGTGTCCTTCAGTCATGTAGTTGGCCATTGATGCCATTGCTCTATTGCCTTCTAAAGCACTCCTTTCACCTATAAGGTTATAACTGATTTGGTTTTCCATAGATCAATCAAGAACTTAGTCATTCTCATAACAATTCTATGGCTAAAGCTAGTTTAACATTAACACAACACAAGCATCAGAAAGCAGCCCAGGGTAAGCCACCCATATCTCCGTGCCCATCATTTATCACATTTATAGTAACTAATCAAACTTATCAGACAACCAAATAAACTGAAAACACACTCATCTTGTCCAACAGAACGACAAAGATTATGTTGCATAAACCAAACGGCAAAGTGTGGTCGTCTTGATCTTGTGTTTCAGTTCAGGGTCCATAAATCACTGCTTCCCATGCGTTCTAAAAAAATGAGTCTGCAGCTCTTTTGCTCTCACAACTACAATAAAACAGGGAAAGGTTTGGATGTAAAGGAATGGGAAACACTAAAATAAGAGCAGAATAAAGAGATTGGTGTTCAATCAACTATCCAAACATGTTGAAGACAAACGAAACAACAGGAAAACCAAAACAGTTTTGGGATTTTTAGTCAGCTCAGACACAACGACAGCAACAATCTTGTTATTCCTATAGATCTGAGTACAATTACTAGACTATGAATTAGCAATTTAGCATTGAATACGACCCAATATACCAATCCCATTCACTCATACCCTGAGGATCTGAAGCTTGGTGGAGAAGGCGATGGCAACCCAATCAGGCTGGGAAGATGACCACTGTAACTGCTCGATTTCAGCCCCAGCGGTGTAGGCAAGGATGGGGTCAAGCCCGCCCTCCACAGGCTGACTCATGGAGGACAAGTCCCAAATCAAGGCCTGGGAATCATCCCCGGCGGTGCAAATGTGGCAAGAGCTGTGGGGTGCCCATGCGATGGCATTGACACTAGCCTGGTGCCTCTGCAGCTCAACTACCGGCAGTGTCGGGAAGCGGATATCCAAAACAACAACCTTAGCACTGTCCATAATTATAGTAGCCATATATCTCGGGTCCTGCTTGTTCCACCCCAACCGTACAAGCGGAGTATCGGGCTCCGAACTTTCATAAATGATAGTGGAGTGCTCCTTGTCGCGCAGGTCGAAAACCCTAACGGACCCATCAGCAGAGACGGAAGCAAAAACACCGACGCCGCCCCAGGCAATATCATAAACCTCCTTATCGTGGGCGATAAGCTGGGTATCCACCGTCTCCCTCTCGATATCCCATATAGTACAAGTCGTATCAATGGAGGAGGTGCCGATTCGCTTGGGCTCGGCCTCATTCCAGTCGAAGGAGGTAAGAGGACCGCAGAATTCACTGTTCTTATTGCCATTAAGGAGAGACTTGAGGTCGACGCTGGAGTGGTCATCGGAGATGCGCCAAATGCGAAGGAAGTCGGAGGAGGTGGCGAGAAGGTCGGGTTTCTGGCACTCCTTGTCGGGGATGAAGATGGTCTTGGTCGGGGGATAAGGATGATCGAAGGAGAGATTTGGGTCCGATCGGATCTCGCCATTGGAGTCATCGAGCTGGACAATCTCGAGGCGGTTGTTGTAATGCTCGAGCAAGCTGGCGATGGCGAGACGGTATTTCTTGTCGCGGCGGACACTCCAGTTCATGGCGTAGATATGCCAAGGGGCCTCGTAAGTGTATATCTCGGATCGTTTCTGCTGCTCATCGGAACCCTCCTGGTTAGGATCGCTGCTAGCGGCCATCTTCCACTGCCACTCCCTTTGGTTTCTTATTCCAAGGCTGTACCACAGAAATGTTACTACCGGATCAAATGAAGATTATAGAAGATAAAGCCTGCCATTTTTTTTTTCCTCTGACTTAAATAATATTTTAAAATTGTGAAGTCGTTTGAAGTAATGTTATCTCGTTAGTATTTTCCATTCACGTGAAAAAAAATATGGGTCTTGTATTTGAATATAACAGAATATTCTTTTACATAATATTATATTTGAATAGATGTAGTTTTATAAAATATTTAACGTAGTAATTGAATTATCAATACATATATTTTTATAAAATGTTTATTGTTATACTTTAAAAATATTTAATGTTGTATTTAAATTATTAATATATTTTTTTTATACTATTAGGGGGATAAATTAGCCAAAAATGCTGAAAAAAAGTATTTCAAAATACATTGATTTTTTAAAAAAAAAATTAGAAAAATAGGTTTATTTTGGAAAGAGTCATACGCGTGTTATACACAGTTGCCAGTAAAGCGTGTCCAGCTATATGAGCTTTCCTCTAATAGTAAATTCCAAACCGTTAAATTTCAAATCCTACCAATAGTAAAATTATAAATAGCCCAACAATAACTTTTTTTCCTTCTACAAACCCAGGTTATTTTTCATTGTTTTCATCAAATTCAATTCTTTTCATTCTCTTTATTCTCTCTACTCTCTCAAGATTAGTTCCAATTTTTTCAATAAATTTCTATAAAAATATTTTAGTTTTACTTTATTATTTTGTAAATTATTCATTTTAATTAATTTCTCACGAATGACAAGTTCTCTTATTCGTTTCGATGACAAGCACATTTTCGCCATGCAATTGGCAATAATAAGGAAAAAAATACTTAATTAATTTTAATTAAGTTAATTTTAAAATTTTAAAAATTTTAAAAATTATAATTTATTTTGTTGATAGAAATAAGCGAATGATCGGGTTTTGGAGGGGTTCATACACAATCTATCAAAGAGCAAACCCAAAGCAATTCGTTTTCATTTGCAATATGCGAGATTATTACATATGCCTTGTATGCTCAGGGGTTATAAATTAGATCCCACACTTATCAGCGCATTGGTGGAAAGATAGAGACCCGAGACATAGACATTTCACCTTCCGTGCAGTGAGTGTACAATCACACTAGAGGGCGTGGCTTACAACTGGGCTTACTTGTGGATGGGTGAGTCATTAAGAGGCCAGTTATCATTCCCGGCAAGGAGGACCTTTGTGACACACTATTAAGGAAGGTGCCAAACAAGTTTTAAGGTGGCCGGATAGAGATCAAATGGTTAGAAAAAAATTTCAATAAACTTGATGAGCACTCGATTGCCCTTAAAAAAGAATTATACGTTCGAGCATTCATCCTGAGGTTAATCAGGGGCCTTCAAATGCCAGATAAGTCTTAAAGTTTGGTGCAATTAAGGTGGCTACTACATCCGATTAACTTTAAAGAATGCGATCAACTCAATTGGGGATCAACCGTGTTAGCCATGTTGTACCGGGTGATAGAACTGAATAAGATGTCAATCGATAGTTGCATGCTCTTGCTACAGTTATGGGTGTGGTGGCGGCTACCATTTTTACATCCTCGAGTCAACGCCCCTTCTACATTCCCACTGGTGACAAGGTAAAATTCATTTGGTAATAATATATTTACCATAGTAAATGTTGTTTATTTTTTATATGTTTGAATTGACATATTGTTTGAGTAGGTGGAACTTTTGATCGAGTTATGTGGGACTGCCGGAGCAACTCGAAGACATTCGACTGTTGTTAGATCAACGCTCAAAAGTCGAGGTTAGTTGTTGAATTTTTCAAACATATAATAATTATGTAATGATTTGAAATTTAATATTTTGTAGATAACAAAATTTAGAATTGTGTACTACAGTTTGAATAGATGTCATACATTGATCAGGCAATCGTAGAATGCATCCCTCTTGAAAATTTCGCCAATTGTAATATGTGAGACGTGAATGTGCCATTAGTAATTTACGTGAAGGTGGAGATACACGAATCAGATTGACTGATGAGGTAGTTCGAGTGGAGGCAAAATATTCCGCCACCATCGCAAGACATTGAAGCACTGCACAAGCTTGATTTGTGGGGAAAACCGGCGAAGATTAACGGGAATTCCATAAGGAATATATTGACATTTGGGAACGTAGGAATGATTTCATACCCATGCACGAACCTTTTTGCGCACCGAAAATGGCAACCTCTGTAGAGTACATGCCATGGTTTAGATACCACAGCCATATCTACTATCGATGGAGGTAAGGAGTAGGCAAATTCGTTCGAAGAGGCCAAGACGATCACCCTGGAATCTTAAGTTCGGACCACATGGTGCAATCAACTTATGCAACACCATACACTTATCTGCCGATAGTGTCGCAAACACCCCCGCGCAATTGTTTTACCAATATGGCTTATCTTCACAACCACCAAGTTTTGTGTTGCAACTCATATTTCACTTTGTTAAATTCTAATGTATATTGTATACAAATTTTCCATCTATAATATTTGATATCAATAATTTAAAATAATTTCATAAAATTTTAAAGGTAAATTATTAAAATGTAAGTTTGTGAATAATTTAATCGCATTAAATAAACTATACCCAAAAAATGAAAAAAAAATTCTACAAAAAAATAAATACTTTTTTAACAAGCTATTGCCCTTAATGCATCCCCTGACTGTGGACATGTTGCTTTAGTATGCCTTGGGTTCCTACAATAGTTGCATAACCTCGGTTAATTGGTCCTCTCCCAAATATCTATATTGCCACATATCTAAGTTTAATTCAGCTAACCTTTTGGGTGACAATGCAACGATATGTTCGGTACCAACTCGAATAGGGCGCTCGACACAAGCGGCCACATACCGGTGGGAATTCAAATTTCCATACATTGTACATGCATTCTAGTTGTACACTTCGTTAATTTATGGTGTCTACTATATTCGTGCCTGTGGACATGCAGTAATTGCATGTGCATGTGGGAATCGAAGTGCTTGGAATTTTCTACAATTGCATATCCCTCGTGTTAAGGAAACATGGTACGCTGCCCCAACAATATCTTGGTCAGGTCTGGTGAACTCCGTGACCCGAAATTATAGGTTTGGATGCGAGTGACACGCTACATACATAAATTTTACTGTCTCTGAGTTTTGTTTAATTTCTTTTATAACATCCTTGTACCAAATGTGACCGCTCACTATCTATCCAACATATTTTTATGCCCGCTTTGAAAATAAGGCTACTTAGCAAAAATATGTTTTTTTGATAACTGAGGTTATCGAAAAATGACGCGTCTCATTCAGTATGAAATTGATGCATTTCGTTAGGTTTGTTGTCATGTGCCCATATTGTAAACCCCCATCATTCGATTGTGTCCACTAATCGAAGGGGTATGTGAGATAGGTATGCCATACTGGCACTGTTGGTGGCAAACAAGTTATCCAACATTTCATGGAAATAATGTTGGATGAGCTCGTACCTTATCGAATATCAATAAACAGTATACCCATGAATGCAAACACTGTATATGTTATATCATGACTTTAGAAGTAGTGGCAACTACATACCCATGTCAATGAATTGTTGTTGTTGACAATCCGAATGGTATTTTGTCATGTAGTTAGTGACGATATGTCTTATACAATACCTATGGTATGTGCGATCCCAAAGGCTACCATGTTGTTTAATTGTGGCCATGATTTCAAGTCCCTTTTTGGAGTTGATGCATATATTAGGTTGTAGGACAACATGACGACGTAATTGGCTCGTGAAGAAATCCTAATCATCTATCTTTTCTCCCAACGTTATTGCAAATGCTATCGGTAGAATTCTCCAATTACCATCTAAAACAATAGCCAATAACAACCGATACTCATACCTCTCGTACAACCAAGTGCCGTAATTTTGTACCAATGGCTTACAGTACCGAGAAACTTCTCTACATTGGTCAAAAGTTCAAAAGAATTTATAGAAAACTTTTTTTAGGGACCAAACGATTGCGAAAATACGTTGGCTTCTGTAACACCCCTAACCATTATCCGTCGCCGGATTATGGTTACAAGGCATTACTGTTTAAATCACAACTTTTTAATCAATCACTTAATTGAACCAATGCAAACCTAAAATTTGTTAACATATGCATAATTGAGCCACATAAATTTAACCAACTTATTTATTTCTTTTTTTTGCATGCACTATTCATACCAAATGCTACTTCAGCCGAATACTCATATATTTAAAATAACAAATTTTCATTCAACTTGCAAAACCAAAATGTCATTTTATAACCAAATGTAATACACCCATATGTTCAAGCTCTATAATCATAATTTAACATCACGTACATATATCACTTAGGTGGCCAAATATACATGGTCATGTATACACATGTTTAAGATTCAATTCCAAAATTTCCATATCATTATTTCATTAAGCCGAACACACTTACCAAATTCACTAATATTCTCTGTTACCAAATGCATAATTTACAAGGCTAACTCATGCTTCTAATTTACACTTCCAAATAATATGCACTGAGTCCTAATCCAGCTCACTAAACTACCACCCTTATTCACATATGAAAGGTTTATCAAATCTCATATAAGTAATCACATAACAAACATATCATATCTAAACATTATTTGTTCTAACAATCAATAAACTAATCAAAAGTTCGAACCTAATATACAACTAACCAAGAATAATATATGTATATACTCACTTACACAAACCGAATCAAATAGCACAATACAACCATACGTTATTGAACTTAATGCTTATCTATCAAATGACCAATTCAAATATACACATGCCATAACATTATTTAACACCAATATCTCACATTTTATAACTTCAATATACATCCATCGTTTACTTTATTGACTAAACCTAATATCACACCAAACTTACCATTATTCATTCTTAGAATCATAAATCCAACATTATAAACATATATATATCATATAATAAGCTCATCATCATGAATTATTTTATAAATCATTCATGTCATAACCTAACATGCATAAATAATAGCACCACTCCCACATGATTAAACCATAATCAAGCATAATTAATAGTTCATGGCATGAGCAAACTATACCTCAAAACACAAAACAAGTTATTCAAAATAGATAGCCATTTTCATGGCTAGCATATTTACACCATTACAAACACCGGTTAAGCGGTTTAGTCTAGCCTATACATGCCCTTTCAAATAACAAACCAAGTTTTCAATACCAAAAGAAGTCGATAGTGTGGTTGACTTCACGGATGATCCTTCAAGCACGTAGTTCGATTCAAGATCTATAAAAGCAGTAGAGAAAAATACACACACGTAAGCTTACTAGCTTAGTAAGTCTCAAGCAAATATCAATATAATGAACATACATTCAAACATATTAAAATCCAAGCTTGTAATATGAAACATAATTATTTCACTATGTAAAATTTTGATGGTGAATAATAGCAATGCTCTTTACTTAAACATCATTGCTATGACATCATAAACACATACAATATTATTGTTCCATATAAACCAATCTAAGCATCGATCTTCTATTTCTACTTATACGCAAGAACAAGCGCTTTTGTCACACTCATCACTGGTCTTTAACTATACAATAAGAATTTTAGTTCACTTCATTCTCTACTAAAATAGTAGGTTAGTTCTTACCTGAACTTGTACCACTTAACACTATATAAACATCTCACCTTATTTGATATTCAGAATCTCCACTTATAGCGTTTCACCGGCATAAAGCCTGCTAGGCATTTTAAAGCCCAAAATAAATCACCGGCACTAAGCCTGCTAGGCACTAAGCCCGAATATGTCACCGGCACGAAGCCTGCTAGGCACTAAGCCCGAATATATCACCGGCACGAAGCCTGCTAGGCACTAAGCCCGAATATATCACCGGCACGAAGCCTGCTAGGCATTTAGCCCGAACATGTCACCGGCACTAGGCCTGCTAGGCATTTAGCCTGAATTCAACACATTTAACATTTCAATACACTTTACTTAATACTGAAATCACCACAACTTATATACTTCATACAGCTTTCATTCATCAACCAAACTTACATACTTACATCACATTTAACAATTTAAAACTCACTATCAAGTTATACTACCACATTCGGCCAATACACATTTTTATACTTAAAATTTCCTAACTTTATCCTATGCAATGTTCACAATTATTCTTATAGTATACACTTGCTTACGGACTTACCTCGGTTGTCGATGAGCCAATACAAATCATTATTCGAGAACCTTCGTCTTTCCCCGATCCAAACTGTTTTCTTTGCTCTTGATCTAAAACACATTCAAATTTAGCTCAGTCAAGTACATTTCATCTCAATTTAGTCCCTAAGCACATAAATAAGAAAATTACCATTTTACCCTATTATTTTAATACTTTGCAATTTAGTCCTATTTGCATAAAACTCAAAATACATCAAATTTCCCCATACTTCTTAAGGGCCAATATATATGAGGACTATACAAGTCCATTTCATTCATTTATTTTGTAATTAAGCCCTCTAAATTTTTATTTTTACAATTACCCTAAAACACAAATTCACTAAAACTTCCAACACATAATATACTAATTTTAACCTAATTATCATCTAAAATCATCAAATATCAAAAACCACATGAATACAACAATGGCGAACATCAAGCATACTTAGATTCAAAATTACAACATGGGTTGGCTACGGTTCAAGCAACGATCTCAAAACGTAAAATTATCGAAAATCGAAATCAAACTAACCTTGAAATCAAGCCTCAAATTGTCGAAATTTGAAGAACAAAACCCTTTTATCTTTCTCAACTTTCGCCTTAAGAGAATGGATGATATCATGGCTTTATTTTATGTTATTATAACATATAATAAAGAAATTTATTAAATTACTTATAAAACATTTAATATAAAATAAAACCAATATATATATTATGGATATTTTTGTCAAAAGCCACCCACTAACTTTAAAATGGGTTATTTACCCATTTAATGCTTCATATTAAGCCATGCTCAAATAGGCACTTTACACTCTAGTATGCCACTTTTACATTTTACGCGATTAAGTCCTTTTTGTCTAATTCGATACTCAAACGATAAAATTTTTCTACAAAACTTTCACACACATAAATTCATATATAATAAGCACTAAATATAATATTTAAATATTTCTCGGGTTCGGATTCGTGGTCCCGAAACCACCGTTTCGATTAGGGTCCGATTGATTCATTACAACTCTCCCCTTAAGGATTTTCGTCCCGAAAATCTTACCGTTAAACAACGTCGGATATTGTTGCCTCATTGAATCTTGAGCTCCCACGTTGCCTCTTCAACTCCATGTCGATTCCATAACACTTTCACTAAAGAAATCTTTTGTTTCTTAACTCTTTCATTTCCGAGCTAGAATACGGATCGGCTTTTCCTCATCGTCATATCAGTTGTATCTCAATCTCGACGAGCAATCACATGTGACGGATCGATCAGTATCTCACGGAGCATAGAAACATGAAATACATCGTGTATCTTTTCTAATTCGGAGGTAGCTTCAATCTATAAACAACAGCCCAATACGTTCAATGATTTCATACGGTCCGATAAATCTGGACTCAACTTGCCTTTTCGACCAAATCGAGTACTTTCTTCCACGGAGAAACTTTTAAGAATACACATCTCCTACTTGAAATTCAATGTCTTTACGTTTCATATCGGCATAAGACTTTTGTCGATCGATGCGACTTTCAAATTATCTTTGATTATGGCCACTTTCATTGGTCTCTTTAATCAAATCAACCCGTGTATCTTATTTTCACCGAGCTCGATCCGAGATAATGGTGTTTGACATTTTCACCGTATAAGGCTTCATAAGGTGCCATTTTGATACTTGATTGAAAGCTATTATTATAAGCAAATTCAATCAAAGGTAGGTATCGTTCCCACGTACCTTCAAACTCGAGAACATAACATCTCAACATGTCCTCAAGTATTTGAATAGTTAAGCTTGGGTGACCTGTCATGCGGATGGAAGGTCAGTACTAAAATGAAGTTTAGTACCTAAAGCTTCTTACAACTTCTTCCAAAACCGTGATGTGAATCTCGGGTCTCTGTCTGAAACAATGGAACTCGGTACGCCATGCAATCTCACAATCTGTGATACATACAATTCAGCAAGTTTATCAAGTGAATAGTCTGTACGTACTGGCACAAAATGAGCTGATTTAGTCAGTCTAAACTATCACCCATACGGCATCTTTCTTACTCGGTGTCATAGGAAGACCGGATACAAAATCCATTGTAACTTTATCCCATTTCCACTCAGGTATCATGATCAGCTGAAGCAACCCAGAAGGCACTTGATGCTCGGCTTTTACTTGCTGACAAATTAGGCACTTTGAAACAAATTCGGATATATCTCGTTTCATACCGTGCCACCAATAAAAGCTGTTTCAAGTCGTTATACATTTTCGTACTACCGGATGTATCGATAGTCGGCCACTATGAGCCTCACTTAAAATCATCTGTATCAAATCTGAGTTCTTTGGAACACACATTCGGCTTTTAAAATTCAAACAGTCATTTGCATCAATCTGAAAATCTGACTCTGCACCTTTTTCACACTGAATTCGTTTAGCAATCATATTCTTGTCAACTTTTTGTGCATCACAAATTTGTTGGATAAACATTGGTCTTGCTTGTAACTCGACTATGATCGAACCATCACTAGACATAGCCATCTGTACATTCATTGCACGAAGAGCAAATAATGATTTTCGACTTAATGCATCCGCAACAACATTAGCTTTTCCCGGATGATAGTCAATCACCAATTCATAGTCTTTCAACAATTCTAGCCACCTGCGTTGTCTCAAATTCAGGTCTTTCTGAGTGATTAGATATTTCGGACTTTTGTGATCCGAGTAAACATGACATTTCTCGCCAAATAAGTAATGGCGCTAAATCTTGGTCACGAACACAATGGTCGTACAAGCTCTAAATCATCGTCGGGTAATTTCTTTCATGCGGCTTCAATTGTCTTGAAGCGTAGGCTACAACTTTGCCTTCACGCATCAAAACGCAGCCCAAACCATTTAAAGAAGCATCGAGTACACAACAAATTCTTTACCCGATTCAGGCTGAACTAATACTGGAGCCTCTGTCAAAAGGACTTTCAACTGATCAAAACTATTCTGACATTTTTCTGACCATTCAAACCGAACATCTTTCTGCAGTAACTTTGTTAACGGGGTTGCTATCATAGAAAAATCTTTCACAAATCGTCAATAGTAACCTGCAAGTCCTAGAAAACTTCGAATCTCTGAAACATTTTTCGGTGGCTTCCAATCAAGTATAGCCAAGATTTTGTTCGGATCAACTCGAATGCCTGATGCTGAAACCACATGTCCCAAAAAGTCACCTCTTTCATCCGAACTCACACTTACTAAACTTCGCGCCAACCGATGATCTCGCAAGGTTTGTAGCACTAACCTCAAATGTTCAGTGTTCAACTTCATCTTTGGAGTAGATCAATATGTCATCAATAAATACCACCACAAATCGATCCAAAAACTGTCTAAAAACCCGATTCATCAAATCCATAAAAATAGCAGGTGCATTAGTAAGCCCAAAAGGCATTACCAAAAACTCAAAATGTCCGTACCTCGTCCGAAATGCAGTCTTTGGCACATCTCAGTATCTCGACTCATGAATCGATAATAACCCGATCTCAAATCTATCTTGAAAATCTGAAACCCTTTCAACCGATCAAACAAATCATCAATCCGAGGTAACGGTACTTATTCTTTATGGTTACCTTATTTAGTTGCCGATAATCAATACACATTCGCATCGTTCCATCTTTCTTTCTCACAAAAGAACGGTGCACCCAAGGAGAGAAACTTGGTGGTGCAAAGCCCTATCTGTTAACTCTTGCAAGCTGTGCTTTCACTCTTTTAGCTCGATGGGTGCCATCCGATATGGAGCTATTGAGATCGGAGTCGTTCGGAGCTAATTCAATGCCAAACTCAATCTCGTATAGGGGTAAACCCGATAGTTCTTCAGAAACACATCTAAGTATTCACATATAATCGATGCAGATTCAACTGCTTTCTCGACAATTTATTATCCAAGACATAAGCCAAATAAGCTTCACACCCTTTTCTCACATACTTTCGGGCTAACATCGACGATATAATCATGAGGAAACCCACGAATCATCGGATTCAATTCTAATGATCTCACCGCTCGTGTCTCAAATCAATAAGCTTTCTTTTGCAATTCACCACCATGCATCATGCGAAGTTAACGACCCATTCCCAAAATTATATCAAACTCATCGAAAACAACAACATTAAATCAACTGGAAGTAAAATCCGAATCATCAATGGGCAACTTTACACACTTTATTAACAAACACACATCTACCCAAAGGATTGGATACGCGAATCACAAACTCAGTGACTCAACCGGCGAGTCTTCTTGAATACCGTAGTTTCACATACATATGAATGGGTCGAACCGGGATCAATCAATGCAATCACGGTAGTATTATAAAGAGTGAAAGTACCGGTAATGACATCCGGAGAAGCGGATCCTCTCTAGCTCGAATAACATAAGCTCTAGTCGGAGCTCTAGCCTCGAGATCGATCTGTTGTGTTCTTTGTCCTCTCTCGATTACCACCTACATTGCCGAATGCCCGGGTGGTCTGCCCCGTACTGATGCACTACTCAGTCTAGAGTTCTGTGTGTAAGAGTATGCCCAAAGATCAATCATGAGATGGTTGTAATAACAGACTTGATTTACCATGTTTATTAATATAAAGCGTTGTCATTATTATTTGAGTTTTTTTCTTACGTGTACAAATAAACTGCTTTTATAATAATGTCCCGAGAATAATATGATTATTCTTAAAATATCCTTAGTCAAGTATTATTGTTGACCGGACAACAATAATGCATTAAGACTAACATGTAGTTGATTGATGATAAAGAGTTATCATTGATATGGAGTGTCAAAATCAATGCATGAATATGTGTGCTAGAGAACAACATATTGGGTGACCGCTATGAGTATGTTTCTTGGATTATTATGTAATTGTCACAAGATTACTCATAGTGATTAATATGTATATGATCCTTAGACTTGAGATAATCATTATCCCAACATCGTGAGTCGTATATTTTGATACGATCAAGCGTACAATCAGAATCGGTTGTTCTATAAAGGTGATGTTGGATATATCACAATCAATGTAGAGGATATTATTGATCAATATAGGATAAGTCCTCCCACATAATGGGAGTAATATCTTAGGCCACTTGATTGAGTGAGACTAGAAATGCATGGCCATGCTCAAATAAGTTGACATGAGATGTCATACTAATTTGTATATCATAGTCTACTCAAGATATCAAGAAACATGGGATGGACTATACAAGTGTGACTATTCCATGACTTGTATCTATTCGGAGATAAAGGACTTAAGGATTAATGCATGAAAATTAATCACAAAAGTTATGTCGAATCATGACTTCTTGTATCTTAGGTAGCAATGATGCATTGCTAGATGCCACTCATTGTTTGTGACATTAGAATCGTTCTAGTATTACTACTAACGTTACAAGAACCTCTGAGGTCACACCCTATGGTTGAAATGAGCGGAATGAAACATAGTTGGTATTGTGTTTGATTGTCACATGAATTAAATTAATTAAAGAATTAATTTAATTCGGCAATCAAATATTGAATACATTATATGTACAAGGATGTTGTACACATAATGAGAATTAATATATGAATTTGGTTCCTATATAAATTTAAATAAATATAGTTTACCGAAATCCATGTTATAATTAATGTAATTATAACTTTTTGGGTATAATTAATGTAATTATAATTTTCGGTTAAAACATTATTATATTTATTTAATACTGATTATAAAAGGGTAATAAGTGATGAAAAACCCTAAGAATTTTGCTTAAAAAAAAAGGTCTAGCAGCCGTCAAGCAAAACACCTCTCTAAAATAGTTTTTGGAGATATCTGCCGTTCATAGTCAAACCGGGTGGATTACGTAGAGGCCAACATCGTAAAGGTTGTGGCTTGGTTCGACAGTAGATCAGATATCTTGTCGCCGAGGCGTCGCTATCTACTCAGATTGAAACTTTGGTAATTTCGAAACCTTTATTTCACCCTCGATTCGTTCCTCACATGGATTCATGGTTTGGATCATGGGATTAATTTTATTCATTGCGCCATGGGGTGCGGTGTTCCAACAATGGTATCGAGCCACTTGTGTGATCTGGACTCGGGTTTAAATACTTGGGTGATGCAATTGTATGAGATGCATGCTTTTATTTTATTACGTTTTGGTTGTTTAAATCGTTTAAGCATAACCTCGATAACTGTTCCTTCGATAATTGATTAAATGTTAATCATGGTGTTGTGGCCTATTCGATCTTATGTTATTATCATGTTAATTATTAACAAATCTGTAATATTGCGACGGTGGAATTTACAGTTTCGATGAGGTTAAGCGGCTTGTGGAACAAGGTTGTTCGATATGAACCTCAAGGATTAAAATCTCGAAAACACGATTAGTTGATAAAAGTTATCAAATCGTGAGGTTTCATTTGACTGGGTATGCGATTTGTACCACACAGGTCCATCTGCGGGGGCTCCGCCCGCACCCCTGATCCTACCGTAACATCCCTCTCATATTTTGAGGATGGGATTCGAGGGCAACTCGGCCGGCCTTCGACCCGCTTCCTCCGACCGCCTCAGACCCCATTTTCTTATTATAGTATATTTTGTTAATAAAAGAAATATATATAAACTTGATGGGCCACATAAGGTTGAAAGGATATTTTATAATTCACCTTAGCAAAAGAGCATTGAATTATGTATGCTATTTTTTGACATGCACGGTGTTTGAAATGCATAGTTATAGCCCGATGACCCATTTGATAAAAGGTTGTTATTTTATAAATACGGCCTGCGTGTCGTGCCTTACTACTATTCTCTTGTATTTCTCTTCTCATCTTACTCCCTCGTATGTAAAACGAGTTTCTGCATATTGTAATTTGCAAAAGTTGCTATGGGCAGATTTAGAAGGAAGTTGGGACAACTATTGAAGAATGATAGTTTATGAAACCGCTTACACCTTTAGGTTTCCTTTTGGTTCTCCCATTGGCTTGGGTTGAATCACCTTAGTTTATGGGCTATAACTATTGCATTTATTTATTGCTTTATTTATTCATGTATGAGATGCTATGGATGTTTAAAGCATGCCAATTTTATATATTAAAATTTAATAATAAACCCAATTAATTGATGAGATCAATTAAAAGACTAAATGGACTAAATTAGACCATAATTGGTGAGATGGAAAATCCTTAATAAAATCCTCTATTAAAATATTAAGTCAACATGGCCTTCCAATTTTGCCCTCGTTAAGGCCTCGATCAATACTATGTAGGTTATGCCAAAGCAAAGTACTAGTATTTATCTTGGTTAAACGCGAAGAATAAACAAGTGATATTATTTGGTTAAAATTGGTTAATGACTTAACTAGGTTACTCTAATAGGATTAGAAACCTAGAGGCAATTAAATTGGATAAATCATAAGATGATTAGAACAAGAGTTGTTCATCAAATATTAGGAGTTACATATGATGTAATTAGCAAAGGTTGCTTACCTAAATAACCATAGTCTTGAGAGTAAAGCCAAAGTCGACTTAAGAGGAGGTGAAATATGGGTCCTTAACCCACTAGAAATACTTTGGAGAAAGTTTTTCCTAAATTAATATATGGGGTTATTAATTTTGAAATAAAATAGTGGGATTATCATTTAATAAAGTCTTTTAATGATTTATATAAACTTGGTAAATTTACTCACACGCATATTTAATTGTTGTAGATATATTATGGCTGCAAATACTAGCACACTATCATTGCGATCGGTCCTTGAGAAGGACAAATTGAATGGTTTGAATTTTCTTGATCGGTTCAGTAACTTGAGGATTGTCCTCAAACAAGAACGGAAATTGTATGTCATTGAACAACCACTTCCTAATGAACCACCTATTAATGCCTCGAGGCTGATAAAGATGCTTACAAGAAGTATCTCGATGACATGGTAGATGTTGGATGCCTTATGCTTGCCACTATGAATCCACGAGCTTGAAGCAACATGAGGACATGGTTGCTCATGATATGATCGAGCACCTAAAAGAACTTTATCAAGGGCAAGCACGGCAAGAGAGGTTCGATATCTCTAAAGCCTATTCCAATGTAAGTTGGTGAAGGAAGCCAGTGGGACCTCATGTCCTTAAGATGATTGGCTATATTGAAAGTCCATCTAAGCTTGGTTTCCATTGGGCCAAGAGTTGGCCATGATGTTATTCGCAATCGTTCTTGGGATAGCTACTGACCAGGTTTGTCCTTAATTTCAATATGAATGAAATTGACAAGACTACGCCACGATTACTCGGTATGTTACTGAATCTGAAGGTAACATGAAAAGGTTGGACCCAAGCCCTTCTTCGATGGTCCGTAACAACAAGGGCAAGGAAAGGCCAAAGTTCGACAAAGCCCAAGGGTAAAGGTAAACCCAAGCTTTGCAAAGGAAAGGCTGCAATGAAACCTAAAGGTGGAGTGTCTAAGGAAGAAACCGCTTCATTGTGGTGTGATGGACATTGGAAGCGGAATCGCCTATCTATCTTGAGGAAGTCAAGAAAGCCAAAACAAGCGGAATGTCGCTTGGTATTTATGTTATTGATATTAATTTATCAACTACTACTTCTTGGGTATTAGATCTGGTTGTGGTTCTCATATTTGTACTTCATGCAGGGGACTACAAAGGAGTAGGACGTTGGCTAGAGGAGATGTGGACTGCGAGTTGGAAATGGAGCAAAGGTTGCTTGCATTAGTGTGGAACATATACTTTATCTTTGCCTAGTGGACTTGATTTAATTTTAGAGGATTGTTATTTTGTGCCCGTTTGACTAAAAACATTATTTCAGTTTCTTGTTTAGACAAAATTGGTTTTGAGATAATTATTAAGAATAATTGTTGTTCCTTTTATCTCAATAATGTTTTCTATGGCTCGGCACAATTGATTAATGGCCTCTATATTTTAGATCAAATGAACCCTATTTACAACATAAATACTAAAAGATCTAAAATAAATGACTCAAATCAAACTTATCTTTGGCATTGTCGTTTGGGCCACATAAGTGATAGACGATATCCATACTCCATAAAGATGGTTTCTTAGATTCATTTGTTTTGAACAATTTGAAGTATGTGAATCTTGCTTATTGGGAAAAATGACTAAATCTCCTTTCCTTTGGTAAAGTGAACGAGCTAGTGATTTATTGGGCCTAATACATTCGATGTATGTGGACCAATAAATACACTGAGCCGAGGTGGATTTCAATACTTCATTACTTTTCTTGATGATTTGAGAGATATGGGTATGTTTATCTCATGCGCCATAAGTCCGAGTCTCTTGAAAAGTTCAAGGAATTCAAAATGAAGTACAAAATCAACTAGGCAAAACTATCAAGTCACTTGATCCGATCGAGGTGGAGAGTATTGAGCCTAGAGTTTGATGATCTATTGAAGGAATGTGGGATTGTCTCACAACTTACTCCTCCTGCTACTCCTCAATGGAATGGAGTTTACGAGAGAAGAAATCGAACTTTATTAGACATGGTTCGATCCATGATGAGTCATCTTGATCTCCGAGCTTCTTTTTGGGGACATGCAATTGAGATTTGCTTTCACACTAAATCGTGTTCCATCTAAATCGGTTCAAAAGACGCCATATGAGATGTGGTGGAAAACGTCGAAGATGTCTTTTATGAAAATTTGGGGTTGTGAAGCTTATGTTAAACGTCGACGTCTACTAAGCTTGAACCCAAATCAAAAGTGTATTTTGTGGGTATCCAAAGAAACCAAAGGTTATTATTTCTTTAATCCCACCGAGAACAAAATGTTTGTTGCTCGGATGGTGTCTTCCTAGAGAGAATTTATTTCTAGAAAGGAAGTGGGAGAAAGATTGAACTTGAAGAAATTCGAGAATCACAAGATACCATTGAACCGTTGATAGAACAAAGAAAATTCCACAAGAAATTGAGGAACAAGTAATCTAGCTTGTAGAAACACAACCACCGCGAAGATCTTTAAGAGAACGCCATGCACCGAGAGATATGGATTTCTCATTACAACACATGGTGACGTTCTTCTTATAGATCAAGATGAGCCTAGGACTTATCAAGAAGCGGTGTGAGCCCAGGACTCGAGAAATGGCTTGAGGCCATGAGATCCGAGATGGATTCCATGTATGAAAATCAAGTATGGACTTTGATTGACCCACCAAGGGGTTAAACCTATAGGGTGCAAGTGGGTTTTCAAAAGAAAACCGACATGGATGGTAACGATACAAACATACAAGGGCGATTAGTCGCTAAAGGTTTCGCCAAATTCATGGTGTTGACTATGATGAAACCTTTTCTCCAGTAGCTATGTTTAAATCCATCAGATCTTGCTACGCCATAGTTGCATTTCATGATTATGAAATCGCGATGGACGTCAAAACGACTTTCCTTAACGGAAACTTGAAGAGGATGTGTACATGACACAACTCAAGGTTTTGTCAATCAAAGGATCTTTGGAAAGATTTGTAAGCTACAAAGATCCATTTATGGATTAAAGCAAGCTTCTCGAAGTTGGAATCTTCGTTTTAACGATGCAATTAAAGAGTTTGGTTTTATCAAAATGAAGATGAACCATGTGTTTACAAGAAAGTTAGTGGGAGCACTATCACATTCTTGGTACTATATGTGGATGACATACTTATCATGGGAAATGACATACCTACCTTGCGGTCTATTAAGACTTGGTTAGGAAGTTGTTTTTCTATGAAGGACTTGGGAAGCTACTTACATCTTAGGAGTCAAGATCTATAGAGATAGATCAAGACGACTACTAGGTCTAAGCCAAAGTACATACATAGATAAAATCTTCGAAAAGGTTTGGTATGGAAGAATCTAAAGAGGATTTCTACCTATGAGACATGGTATTTCACTCTCGAAGGAAATGTGTCCTTCAACTCCACAAGAGAGAGAACGCATGAGTAAAATTCCATATGCTTCGCTATTGGATCTATCATGTATGCCATGTTATGTACCCGTCCGGATGTCTCGTATGCCTTAAGTATGACGAAAGGTACCAAGTAGATCCGGTGAAGGTCATCGGACCACGATCAAGAATATCCTTAAGTACTTGAGAAGAACTAAGGATACGTTCCTAATATATGGAGGTGAGGAAGAGTTAAGTGTAAAGGTTACATCGATGCCACTTCAAACCGACAAGGATGATTCTCGATCGCAATCGAGATTTGTGTTTTGCCTTAATGGTGGTGCCGTGAGTGGAAGAGTTCAAAGCAAAGTACGATGGGATTCTACAACAGAGTAGAGTATATTGCGACCGGTGAGGCAAAAAAGAAGCGGTTTGGATCAAGAAGTTCATTCTTGGACTAGGGGTTGTGCCTAGCATATCGGATGCTATAGAACTCGATGTGATAACAATGGAGCTATTGCACAAGCTAAAGAACCCAGATCTCACCAAATGATCCAAACATATACTTAGGCGCTATCATCTTATTGAGAGATTATCGATCGAGGAGATGTTGAGATATGTAGAGTACCTACGATGATAACATTCTTGATCCTTGACCAAGCCTCGACCTACGCCAGGAAGCATGATCGTCACACTAAGTCTCTTGGTATTAGATATATGATTGATTGGTCTTAGTGCTAGTGGGAGATTGTAAGAGTATGCCCAAAGATCAATCATGAGATGGTTGTAATAATGAGACTTGATTTACCATGTTTATTAATATAAAGCGTTGTCATTATTATTTCAGTTTTTTTCTTACGTGTACAAATAAACTGCTTTTATAATAATGTCCCGAGAATAATATGATTATTCTTAAAATATCCTTAGTCAAGTATTATTGTTGACCAGACAACAATAATGCATTAAGACTAACATGTAGTTGATTGATGATAAAGAGTTATCATTGATATGGAGTGTCAAAATCAATGCATGAATATGTGTAGAGAACAACATATTGACCCACCGCTTATGAGTATGTTTCTTGGATTATTATGTAATTGTCACAAGATTACTCATAGTGATTAATATATATATGATCCTTAGACTTGAGATAATCATTATCCCAACATCGTGAGTCGATATTTTGATCTGATCAAGCGTACAAGTGAATCGGTTGTTCTATAAAGGTCGATGTTGGATATATCACAATCAATGTAGAGGATATTATTGATCAATATAGGATAAGTCCCTCCCACATAATGGGAGTAATATCTTAGGCCACTTGATTGAGTGAGACTAGAAATGCATGGCCATGCTCAAATAAGTTGACATGAGATGTCATACTAATTTGTATATCATAGTCTACTCAAGATATCAAGAAACATGGGATGGACTATACAAGTGTGACTATTCCATGACTTGTATCTATTCCGGAGATAAAGGACTTAAGGATTAATGCATGAAAATTAATCACAAAAGTTATGTCGAATCATGACTTCTTGTATCTTAGGTAGCAATGATGCATTGCTAGATGCCACTCATTGTTTGTGACATTAGAATCGTTCTAGTATTACTACTAACGTTACAAGAACCTCTGGGTCACACCCTATGGTTGAAATGAGCGGAATGAAACATAGTTGGTATTGTGTTTGATTGTCACATGAATTAAATTAATTAAAGAATTAATTTAATTCGCAATCAAATATTGAATACATTATATGTACAAGGATGTTGTACATAATGAGAATTAATATATGAATTTGGTTCCTATATAAATTTAAATAAATATAGTTTACGAAATCCATGTTATAATTAATGTAATTATAACTTTTGGGTATAATTAATGTAATTATAATTTTGGTTAAAACATTATTATATTTATTTAATCTTGATTATAAAAGGGTAATAAGTGATGAAAACCCTAAGAATTTTGCTTAAAAAAAGGTCTAGCAGTAGTCAAGCAAAACACCTCTCTAAAATAGTTTTTGGAGATATCTGCTGTTCATAGTCAAGCCGATTGGATTACGTAGAGGCCAACATCGTAAAGGTTGTGGCTTGGTTCGACAAGAGATCGATATCTTGTCGCCGAGGCGTCGCTATCTACTCGATTGAAACTTTGGTAATTTGAAACCTTTATTTCACCCCGATTAGTTCCTCACATGGATTCATGGTTTGGATCACGGGATTAATTTTATTTCATTGCGCCATGGGGTGCGGGTGTTCCAACACTTTCTCTTGTATTATTCGGCCATTAACATCAGCACTCTCGAATAAAATGATCGAGGATCCACATTTAAAGCAAGACCGTCACGAACTCTACAACTCCCGAATGTCATTTTCCACAATGTTTGCATTCAACTCGATTTTGTGGAACGTTACCAACATCAAGCTATCGAGGTAGCTCGGGAGCCCAATTTGGAGGTCGATCACGTCTAAATGAATCTGAAGTAGCTTTGTATCGATGAAGTCATCTCTAAACTTCTTAGATGAGGAATGGAAATTCTTACAACGATCTCTTTCGAGTGTCTCTAACCACATCTCGGCCCTTCTCTTCTCTTTCTCGAGCTCTTGACTTTGCAAGCTCGCTCAACTAATGTCACAAACTCTTGAATTTCAAGGATGCCAACAAGCAACTTTATATCTTCATTCGACCGTCTTCAAACCTTTTGCACATAATGGCTTGGTTGATACACATTCCGAGCATATCACTCAATCGACAAATTTTTGCTCATATTGATCAACGTCATTTGCCCTGTTTTAGTTCAAGAAATTCTTTGTGTTTCTTGTCAATGAACCTCTGACTGATATATTTCTTGCGGAATTCATTCTGAAAGAAATCCCATGTCACGTTTTCTTTTGGAACCACTAATACTAGTGTAATCCACCAGTGATAGGCAGTGTCCCGAAGTTATGATATAGCACATTTTAAACATTCATCTGGAGCACAGGATAACTCATCAAGTACCCAAATAGTGTTATCAAGCCACATTTCACTGTTCAGTATCATCATTATCATTAGCCTTGAATTCTTGACCTAAATTTCCTAATTTTATCAGCAGGCCTACTAGATCTCCTTGGATCTATCATCGGGGTTACCAAAGGTACCGAGTCGATTATTCGGGGTGGAGGTTGTTGTACAATGATTATTTTGAACAAATTGGGTAAACCATTCATTCATCATTTGGTAGAAGGCTTGTTTAGCCTCTCCCTCGTGGTTACCCATGAATCGTTGAGAGTCTAGTGGCAGCGATCTATGTGCGAGACCAGTAGCGACACTCTCCACATCATCATTCACGACTCTATCAGGATCAAAATCCATTTACTATATAAAATACAATCGAAATTTTCAGAAGTCACCACACTATCATATATACAATTTAAAGGCATGTATAGCTAGACTCTTACATACTACGGTAGTCCTAGAATCGACTAAACCGTAGCTTTGATACCAATAAAATGTAACACCCCTAACCATTATCCATCGCCGGATTATGGTTACAGGGCATTAATGTTTAAATCACAACTTTTTAATCAATCACTTAATTGAACCAATGCAAACCTAAAATTTGTTAACATATGCATAATTGAGCCACATAAATTTAACCACATAAATTTAACCAACTTATTTATTTCTTTTTTTGCATGCACTATTCATACCAAATGCTACTTCAGCCGAATACTCATATATTTAAAATAACAAATTTTCATTCAACTTGCAAAACCAAAATGTCATTTTATAACCAAATGTAATACACCCATATGTTCAAGCTCTATAATCATAATTTAACATCACGTATATATATCACTTAGGTGGTAGAATATACATGGTCATGTATACACATGTTTAAGATTCAATTCCAAAATTTCCATATCATTATTTCATTAAGCGAACACACTTACCAAATTCACTAATATTCTCTCGTTACCAAATGCATAATTTACAAGGCTAACTCATGCTTCTAATTTACACTTCCAAATAATATGCACTTGAGTCCTAATCCAAATTTCACTAAACTACCACCCTTATTCACATATGAAAGGTTTATCAAATCTCATATAAGTAATCACATAACAAACATATCATATCTAAACATTATTTGTTCTAACAATCAATAAACTAATCAAAAGTTCGAACCTAATATACAACTAACCAAGAATAATATATGTATATACTCACTTACACAAACCGAATCAAATAGCACAATACAACCATACGTTATTGAACTTAATGCTTATCTATCAAATGACCAATTCAAATATACACATGCCATAACATTATTTAACACCAATATCTCACATTTTATAACTTCAATATACATCCATCGTTTACTTTATTGACTAAACCTAATATCACACCAAACTTACCATTATTCATTGTCAATCATAAATCCAACATTATAAACATATATATATCATATAATAAGCTCATCATCATGAATTATTTTATAAATCATTCATGTCATAACCTAACATGCATAAATAATAGCACCACTCCCACACATGATTAAACCATAATCAAGCATAATTAATAGTTCATGGCATGAGCAAACTATACCTCAAAACACAAAACAAGTTATTCAAAATAGATAGCCATTTTCGCATGGCTAGCATATTTACACCATTACAAACAACCGGTTAAGCGGTTTAGTCTAGCCTATACATGCCCTTTCAAATAACAAACCAAGTTTTCAATACCAAAAGAAGTCGATAGTGTGGTTGACTTCACAGATGATCCTTCAAGCACAGTAGTTAGATTCAAGATCTATAAAACAGAGGTGAGAAAAATACACACACAAGAAGCTTACTAGCTTAGTAAGTCTCAAGCAAATATCAATATAATGAACATACATTCAAACATATTAAAATCCAAGCTTGTAATATGAAACATAATTATTTCACTATGTAAAATTTTGATGGCTGAATAATAGCAATGCTCTTTACTTAAACATCATTGCTATGACATCATAAACCTGTACAATATTATTGCTCCATATAAACCAATCAAAGCATCGATCTTCTATTTCTACTTATACGCAAGAACAAGCGCTTTTGTCACACTCATCACTGGTCTTTAACTATACAATAAGAATTTTAGTTCACTTCATTCTCTACTAAAATAGTAGGTTAGTTCTTACCTGAACTTGTACCACTTAACACTATATAAACATCTCACCTTATTTGATATTCAGAATCTCCACTTATAGCGTTTCACCGCATAAAGCACGCTAGGCATTTTAAAGCCCAAAATAAATCACCAAGACTAAGCTCGCTGAGCACTAAGCCCGAATATGTCACCAACCTGAAGCACGCTAGGCACTAAGCCCGAATATATCATCGCACGAAGCACGCTAGGCACTAAGCCGAATATATCACCTACGCGAGCACGCTAGGCATTTAGCCGAACATGTCACCTAAGCACTAGGCACGCTGGGCATTTAGCCCAATTCAACACATTTAACATTTCAATACACTTTACTTAATCTTTGAAATCACCACAACTTATATACTTCATACACTTTCATTCATCAACCAAACTTACATACTTACATCACATTTAACAATTTAAAACTCACTATCAAGTTATACTACCACATTAGCCAATACACATTTTATACTTAAAATTTCCTAACTTTATCCTATGCAATGTTCACAATTATTCTTATAGTATACACTTGCTTACGGACTTACCTCGGTTGTCGATAGACCAGTGCAAATCGGCTATTCGAGAACCTTCGTCTTTCCCGATCCAAATCCGTTTTCTTTGCTCTTGATCTAAAACACATTCAAATTTAGCTCATTCAAGTACATTTCATCTCAATTTAGTCCCTAAGCACATAAATAAAAAATTACCATTTTACCCTACTATTTCAATACTTTGCAATTTAGTCCTATTTGCATAAACTCAAAATACATCAAATTTCCCCATACTTCTTAAGGGCGAATATATATGAGGACTATACAAGTCCATTTCATTCATTTATTTTGAAATTAAGCCCTATAAATTTTATTTTTACAATTTGGCCCTAAAACACAAATTCACTAAAACTTCCAACACATAATATACTAATTTTAACCTAACTATCATCTAAAATCATCAAATATCAAAAACCACATGAATACAAAATGGCGAACATCAAGCATACTTAGATTCAAAAATTACAACATGGGTGCATTTACGGTTCAAAACAACGATCTCAAAAACGTAAAAATTACTAAAAATCAAAATCAAACTAACCTTGAAATCAAGCCTCAAATTACCGAAATTTGAAGAACAAAACCCTTTTTATCTTTCTCAACTTTCGGCCTTAAGAGAATGGATGATATCATGGCTTTATTTTATGTTATTATAACATATAATAAAGAAATTTATTAAATTACTTATAAAACCTTTAATATAAAATAAAACCAATATATATATTATGGATATTTTTGTCAAAAGCCACCCACTAACTTTAAAAATGGGTTATTTACCCATTTAATGCTTCATATTAAAAGCCATGCTCAAATAGGCACTTTACACTCTAGTATGCCACTTTTACATTTCTGCGATTAAGTCCTTTTTGTCTAATTCGATACTCAAACGATAAATTTTTCTACAAAACTTTCACACATAAATTCATATATAATAAGCACTAAATATAATATTTAAATATTTCTGGTTCAATTGTGGTCCCAAACCACCGTTCGATTAGGGTTACGATTCGATGCATTACTGACCGTTTCCAGTTGGTTATGGAACCTAGTACATACCGATCTAATACTTGACACCATTGCCACAAATCATTATAGGACTTTGTCCCACCAGTTATGCATCTTCTCCAGCTCCAAACGTAGGGAGTAAAACATTAATTCTTCTATACCCCACATTACGATCAAAATCTCCACCGGATATCCAAACGGTGTAGGTTGATGGCATACTGATATAAGTATTTTTGAACTAGGACATCAGATAGTGGAAGTTGAAATTGAATGCATTGACTGAATGTTGTGCCTAAGTGTCGAAGTTTGGGTTATCGAAATACCCCAATTGATGAACGGAATGGCCACCAAAGTTAAAATAGGTGCCTAAAACTGAATAATTTCTTCTCACTCATGATTCTGAGACATCGTAATGGGAGCTTTGTAACAAAGCAATGAACCCATCGCATGATTGTTAGATCTAGTGCACTAAGAAAAGTATTTTCGTCTAAGAACACTTGTAATGTTTTAAACAGATAGGTTAATAAAACAAATTCATTGATTATGATTAATATACTTTGTAATATTATCCTCAAATAGTTTTTGTACGCAAAGAAAAATGGAAAAAAATGTTGCTCATTGGCTGTCTACTGTTTAAATAATACTAAGCAGTATTACGTGGTCGGATCGTAATATAAAATAAATAACTTGTATTAGTAGACGAACCTAAACATGTCATAGTCTAATCATAAATGAGTAAACCGATTGAAAAACTAATATGTCGTCTATCAAGTCCAATTGGGGAGATGCCTTGTCTTAGGCATCGGAGCGGATGACTCCCTAAAGATAGATATATAGATGTGACTGACTTGACTAACAGTACATTGGACAAGACCCAAGCAGAATAGTTCCTAAATCCGTTTATGAATTTATTCACTTGTGATGTTAATAGTGTGACATACCTAAATCCTAAGTGGATGGTGGACTATGTATGCATGACTCGTACATTCTGATTTAAGTAAAAGTCTGAGTTCAAATAGATGAGGAACTGAAAACTGGTGTGTTGGGTGTACGAATTTTGTAGTATGCTCGTCATTTACAATAGTAAAATTCATAGCCTAAAACATGAGTAAATGATATCTTCTCATTGGCATTACATGGTTGATGAAAAATAAATGTGGCTACGTGTCGTCCATCTTTGTAATGGATGACTTGATCATTATTTGATAATGATTGACTTTTCATAAAGAAGGATGTAATGGTTGCCATAAGATAAAATAAGATCAGATTGGGTGAACGGATATTATCCTAAAGAGATCAATGATATCCTATGAGGGTAACACATTTATGACAAGGTCAATGGACAACCCAAAACCGATTGCACTTCTCCTCCCCACAGTCCAACTTTCGGCCAACACCTTCAAATGAGGTTGATAAGATTCAAGCTCCTAAATTTCCTCACCTTCATCTATTTGACTCTTCCCATCCTTATCCTCTAGAGTCCACCCTGAGCACTCCACTTCCTCAACTTGGCATCAAAATAATATGCAGAAAATGAGATTTCTGCTGCTTGAACCTGAGCTCCCCCTTCCCTGCATGTGGTGTCACCTTCCTAGTACCCTAGTGGCACCTACTTTGCCACATTTCCACTAGGTTCTTTGTGTCACAACACACTAAGAATATCTTTTAACCCCTAACTCCCTTAGCTCCCTATTCCTAAGTGCCAAAACAATAATTTTAGCCATGACTCGGCCTAACCCGAGGTCATGCCTAGGCCCCATAACATACTAAACTAGCACAGTAAGCATATTGCCACATGCAAACACACAAAATGCAGAGACCCTGATTTAAGGATGTTATAGTTCTACCCCCCTTAAAAAATAATTTTGGCCTCGAAATTACCTGGTCAGAAGAGTTGAGGGTATTGCTTCCGCATCACATCCTCGGGTTCCCACGTGGCCTCCTCCGTACCATGGTTCCGCCATAACACTTTCACCAAAGGAACTGACTTTTTGCGCAAGACCTTGACATCCCGATCCAAAATCTGTACCGGTTTCTCCTTGAAAGACAAGTCTGAGCTCACCTCAATCTCTGCAACTGGCACAACATGTGATGGATCTGATCGATAGCGCCTGAGCATCGAAACATAGAAGACGTCGTGAATTTGACTTAACTCTGTCGGTAACTCGAGCTGATAAGCTACTAGTCCCACTCACTTCAACACCGTGTACGACCCGATAAACCTAGGGCTTAGCTTTCCTTTCTGTCCAAATCTCAGCACCTTCCTCCACGACGATACTTTCGGAAGACCACATCACCTCATCGCATACTCTATATCTCTGCGCTTAAGATCGACGTAAGACTTACACTGTCGACACTTCCTTAAGACGAGCCCGAATCACCTTAACCTTATCCTCAGTTTCTGCCACCAACTCTGGACCCAATATCTCCCGTTCACCCAATTACATCCAACACATCGAGTGTGACATTTTTGTCCGTCTGATTACCTCATATGGTGCCATCTGAATACTCGCTTGATAACTATTGTTATAAGCAAACTCTGCCAATGGTAGATACTCCTCCCAACTACCACTGAAATTTAGAACATAGCCCCTTAGCATGTCTTTTAAAATCTGAATTACTCTCTCAGACTGTCCATCAGATTGCGGGTGAAAAGCTGTACTAAAATCCAATCACGTACCTAACGCCTGATGCAAGGCTTTTCAAAACCTCGACGTGAACCTGGGATCCCTATCCGAAATGATTGACACTGGCACTCCATGCAACCGTACTATCTCGGCCACATACAACTTGGCTAACTTCTAGAGTGAATAATCAACCCTCACCGGTATGAAATGAGTCGATTTAGTCAAACGGTCCATAATCACCTAAATTGAGTCCTTCTTGCTAGGCGTAAGGGGTAGCCCACTGGCAAAGTCCATAGTGATCCTTTCCCACTTCCACTGAGGAATCTTCACCGGCTGAAGTAAACCTGACGGCAACTGATGTTCATTTTTGACCTGCTGACACGTTAGACATTTTCCCATAAACTCAGTCACTTCCCGCTTCAGACCTGGCCACCAGAACTGCTCTCGCAAATTTCGGTACATCTTGCTACCTCTAGGATGCATAGCGTATGGGCTGCTATGTGCATCCTGAAGAATCTTTTGCCTCAACTCGATGTCCTTCGGCATACAAGCTCTCCCTTGAAAACACAACACTCCATCATTGGTCAAGCTGTAACCTTCCAAACCACTACTCTATACTTGCAACCTCCGAGCATTCAAACCCTCATCCACTAACTATTTCTCTTTAATCTGCTCTACCCACGTTGGCTTAACCCGCAATTCTGCCAGAAGACTCTTGTCGTCATACAGGCTAAGATGAGCAAACATCGCTCTCAAGTCCGACACTACCTTACGGCTCAACGCGTCTACAACCATGTTAGCTTTGCCCGGATGATACTCAAATGAGCAGTCGTAGTCCTTCAACAGCTCAATCCATTTACGCTGTCTCAAATTCAAATCCTTCTGCATCAAAAGATACTTCAAACTCTTGTGATTCGTGTAAACTATCAACTTTTCCCCATACAAATAGTGTCTCCATATTTTCAGGGCGAAAACCACTGCAGCCAATTCCAAATCATGTGTCAGATAGTTATCCTCATGCGGTCTCAGCTGTCGAGACGCATATGCCACTACTTTCCCTTCCTGCATCAGCACACATCCCAAGCCAGTATGTGATGCATCACAGTAGACCATAAATACCTTTCCCGCCTCAGGCTAAACCAGAATCGGAGCTTCCATTAGAATCTTCCTCAACTTGTCGAAACTTTCCTGTTGTTTCTCCGACCATACAAATGGAAATCCTTTCCTCAATAACTTGGTCAACGACATTGCGATCAGAGAAAATCCTTCCACAAATCCCCGGTAATACCCTACCAGACCTAGGAAACTCCGAATCTCTGCAACTGACCTAGGTGGTTTCAAGTCCAACACTGCCTCAATCTTGCGAGGGTCCACTCTAATCCCTTCAGCTGACACTACGTGACATAAGAAAGTCACTTCCCTAAGCCAGAACTCGCACTTACTGAACTTGGCAAATAACTGCTTTTCCCTCAGAATTTGCAACACTACCCGCAAGTGCGTATCATGATCCTCCTAAGTCCTTGAGTACACCAATATGTCGTCTATAAATACCACGACAAACTGGTCTAAGTACTGCTGGAACACCCAATTCATCAAGTCCATGAATGCTGTCGGTGCATTAGTCAACCCGAATGGCATCATCAAAATCTCGTAATGCCCATACCGAGTATGAAATGCCATTTCATGAACATCAGCCTCTTTCACTTTGAGTTGATGATACCTCGACCTAAGATCTATCTTAGAGAAAACTGATGCACCCTTGAGTTGATCAAACAAGTCGTCAATCCTGGGCAACGGATACTTGTTTTTGATCGTCAATTTATTCAGCTGGCGGTAGTCTATACACATCCGCATTATACCGTCTTTCTTCTTAACAAAGAGCACAAGCACTCCCCAAAGAGATATACTCGGTCGGATGAAACCCCTATCCAGCAACTCCTGAATTTGAGCCTTCAGCTCCACCAATTCCTTTGGCGCCATTCTATACGTGGCACAGTTCCGGGTAACAGGTCTATACCAAATTCAACTTCGCGATCAGGAGGCAGACCTAGAAGTTCCTTTGGGAATACATCAGCAAATTCCCCTACGGTTCGGACACTCTCTACAGCTGCATCCTTGGCTCCCAAAGCACAAACATGCACCATGAATGCCTCACAACCCTTCCTTACCATTTTCTCTCGCCTTGATCAGAGACCACATTGGATAAGTAATCCTTCTATTACCTATCATCAC
Organism: Gossypium rotundifolium; assembly: GCA_025506655.1. Taxonomy (NCBI): domain Eukaryota; kingdom Viridiplantae; phylum Streptophyta; class Magnoliopsida; order Malvales; family Malvaceae; genus Gossypium; species Gossypium rotundifolium. Next base: position 66,144,563 of record CP106731.1, on the reverse strand, counting down.
CACCTCCCCACCTTCCATTGTCCTTAACACCATGCGCTTAGCCATGCAATCCAAAGCGGCACAGTACTTCACCACCAATCTATCCCGAGAATCAGATCGAACTCCTCGAATGGCGGTTCCATCAAATCAGCCAAAAACACGACCCCTTGAAGTTCTAGGGGTACATTCCTATATAGTTTACTTACTTCTACAGAGTGACCTAGAGGGCTTATCACTGTCATCCTCCTAGAAGTAATCTCAGAGTCTAAATTCATAGTTTCCACTATACTATTGGCTACATATGAGTGTGTCGAACCCATATCTATCAAAGCATTATAAGGTAGTCCAAAGATTAAGAACGTACTAGTTATGACATCCGGTGCGTCGCCCTCCTCTTGACGCCTCGTTGCGTAGACCAATCCAGGCTGTCTTGCCTCTGTACCACCTGCACCTCTACTCGGTGCTCCACGGCCTCTACCAGAGCCATTACCTCCCCTGGCTACACCACGGCCCCTCTGTGGCTGCTGACCATCCCTCCTGATTTGTGTATGATTCTGATCCCCAGACTGCAACCTAGCTGACCTCCGTAGACAATCCCTCACTCGGTGCTCCATCGATCCACACTCAAAACATCTTCTGTTTTCAGTCTAACATTCTCCGTGTGAGACTTCCCACACCGAGCACATCATGCTAGCCACTGAGTATTAGCAGTAGTAGGCCTAGTAGCTTGATTTGGCCCACTATATCTACCCCGTTTCTATTGATTCCCCGTAGACCCAGATGATCCGGAGTTCCTTTTATTCCAACCCTTGTCCTGATTCCGTCTTACCGACTGTTTCACTTCCTCCACAACTTTGGCCTTTTCCACTAAGACCACAAACTCTCTTTCCTGCTGTGGAGCAATCAACAATCTCAGATCATCCCTCAATCTGTCCTCGAACCTGACATATCGCTCATGCTCTGTAGCCACGATGCCTCGAGCATACCGGCTCAACTTTAAGAATTTTGACTCGTACTCTGATACGGACTTATTCCCCTGAACCAGCCTCAAAATGCCTTCCTCTGCGCATCAATATAACTGGTCCCAACATACTTCTTCTGATAAGCCACCTTGAAATAATCCCAAGTGAGATCATCCGCTGCAGCACAATCCCAAACCGTGAGCCACCACTGGTATGACTCATCTTGGAGAAGCGACACTACCCCTTTTAGTTTCTCCTCAAGCATCAGATCCAAATCGTCCATGATTTATTCCATCGCCTCCAACCAATACTCAGCCGTATTGGGTACCACTCCAGATACACCTTGAAATACCTCAGCTCCATTTGTTTGGAGTCACTTAGATACAGATTTTTGAGCTCCCGTACCTCCACCTACTCCAACCACTTTCTCAAGCACTCGCGACGATCGCTTGCACAACTGCATCATCCCCGTCGATCACGGTACTCAACACTAGCAGCTGGTGGTGGTGGTATCTCATTCTCTGACCCTTGAACAGACCTAACTGGTTTCGATACGGTCATTCTGCCTCTACCACACCCTCGCACATTACGACCACGTCCCCTAGAACTCATATCTATAGCCGCGATTTAAGCTACTTTTTAAAAAAAATTTATGCATTAGTTTCTGTTCCTCTGATTACCCACGAACAAGTTTTATGTAAAGAAGTTTAGTAGTAGTTCTTTCAATCATTACAAAATTTTCGTTTCAAGTCTTCTATCCTAATTCAGTGAATCACATTCATTCATCAATAACATCCTCCACCCACACACCACTTGTAGGGGTATTCTCGTTATTTCACTACCCGGGGGTATTTTCGTAATTTAACCTATCGGGGTATTTCAGTAATAAATCAGGGTTACTTTGGAATCCTTTACAAATCATAGGTATTTCAAAAATTCCAGAGATTGGGGGTATTTTGGTAATTTTACAAACCAGGGCTATTTTCAAAATTTCATAAATTAGGGGTATTTTCATAATTTTCCAAAATATGGTTCCAGGTGATTTTACTGAAATAGGGTATTTTGGAAATTTTCAATTGGGGTACTTGACAATTTTTCATCTGAGGGTATTTGAAAATTTTACAAGTCAGGGGTAATTTGGTCAATTTGCAAATCAGGGGTTTTTTGGTCATTTTACAATTTGGAAATTTTTTTCGAATCAAAAGTACTTTGGTAGTTTCAAAACCAAGGTTTAATTTTAGGGTTGTACAAAACAAGGTGGCTGGTCCCTTTCGGGTTTTAGTTATTGAATTTAGCTTGTGAATAAGTCGTCTCGATTAGGGTGAGCCGTCACTACGCACTGTAGGATTCAGTGAAGAGAAGGTGAGTCACTAGATCGCTTAAATACCAAGCTCCCCTTGAATCCATTCCTAGACATGCACACAATGGTTGCCACACCCTTAACTCAACGATGTATTCACAGGTTTCTTTAGTTGTTTTTTAAGTCCTATGTAATTTTTACGTTGGAGTAGGCTATTCCTAGGGTTCAATAACTCCTAATCTTCTAATCTACGATCCCAAAATACCCATTTCTTCCACATTCAAATCACACAATGGTTAGAGATACTTACCTGAGTGGATTGGTGCCGAAGACTCGGTGCCATGTTGTTCAAACCCTGTACATTTCCCACAAAACTTTTCAAATCCCTACTTTTAAACATTTTGGGCCTCGGGCCCACAATCGAGCTTTTAAACTTGGCTCTGACACCTAAATTGTAACACCCCAAACTTGGTCAATACACCACGGCCAGATCTGGTATGTCACGGAGTGAAAACGTTTGAATAAACCAGTTACCGGTTAAATTTTATTGAAAATCTATTGGTTGTTACTAGTTTTTAGAAATCATAAAAAAATCGAGTGAAATGAGTATGGTCAAGTTGAAACCATTTGCATTTGGAGTTGTTTGAAACTTTAGGTTTGGAATCATCTATGTTAACTTTGTTATTTACCTTGTGAATAATGTTACCCGATGGTAACGTTTGAAAAACCCAATATCGAGCAGAGTTTTGAAAGCATCGATTTAATCCCAATTTCTTAAGCAATATCAACTATTAATCACATGCATAAGATAGGTAAAATAAAATAAAAGAAGTAAAACCCAAAATAATACTTAGCGGCCTTATTACAAAACCAAAACCAAATTGAAAGAAAGTAAATAAAATCGAAATAGTATTTTAAAACCAAAGGCCGAAACTAGCATGCATGGCCGGCTCGAGTCCTTCCCGGCTCCATATCCGCAATCTATGCCTCATCTGCAAAATATAAGGGAAGGGGTGAGTCACCTAGACTCAATGTGTAAATCCCCATCCCGATAGTGCAAGCACTTATGCAAATCATCAGTATAACATGCGAATCATGCAAACCCCATAACCTAACCATCCAAACTCCTTTATCTACCCCGTGTGGTCAAAACCACTGGTAGTCAAAACCACTGGTGACCGTAGCCACAAATATATATCGGTGTGGTCAAAACCATTGGTAACCATAGTCACAAATCAAGTGATGGGGCCAACCCATCGCGTGGTCAAAACCACTAATGACAATCCTGTAATTAATCATGTGGGGCCAACCCACTGTGGTACCAAACCACTGGAACGAGTCACAATATCCATATATGGTCAAAACCACTGGGACTTAGTCACAAATTATAATATCAAAGATGGAGCCAACCCGTCGTGTGGTCAAAACAACTGGTGACAGTCCAAATAATTCTTCCCTCCTCTCAACAATCCCACCATCATGACCATAACATTCATGGCATAATAATACATGATGATGCAAATAACGCATAGCATAACATTAAACAATGACATGATAGCATATAACGAGATCCATAATCAGGGGACTTACCCGGAGTCCATACTCATGCCCACAAGGCATAACTACCAGTTTTAATGGCTATAACAGAAACACAATAAACATATCATACTAACGAAGTGTGTAAGCGTTACACACCTGACTATTTGCAAATCTAGTGAAATCCCAAAACTACGATCTATTCCCAAACCAATAGAACCCGAAGATCCTGAAACGTTTGCCTCCTCCCTTCCTGTACTCGGCCAACACCTTGTTAATGAACAAAAGCCCATTCGGCTTATCTAGAAATCCCTAAGGATGAAATAACGCACAATAAGACCCTTACCAAGATCGATTACACCCGAGCCTTTAAGCTTAAATTTTAAGCCAACAAATCCCGGAGATCTATTGGACACGGCTACCCTCCTTCCTACAATCGGTTAGACACATCATTAGGAATCCAAAAGCCATTTGGCTTTAGAATGAATCCAAAATCAAAAGAGATTATTACTCCCTTACCTTAGTCGACAAATCTCGAAGATCTAGATCCAAGCCACGATCCAAACAAATCCCAGGAACCCACATGTTGGCGTCACCCCTTCCTACAATCGGCCAAGTACTACCATCATTAGATTAAAGCCTTCGTTATTAGACACAACAAGAAATACCGAAATCGTAAAACACTTACCCCCTTACCTTACTGACAGATTCGACCACCAATCACCAAAGTTTGGCACACCCTAGTGATATTTAGGGATTTCGGCTACCTCACTGATATAGAACAAGAAAAGAGTTTAAGATCTCGATTTACAACGAATGGAAAAATAGGAAAAGAGAATGGCAAGTGAGATCCGGCATGAATCGAATCAATCGAGGAAAGAAGAATAAGAAGTTATACTTACCAGGAGATTCAGCTATGACCCAAAAGAAAGAGATAGATTTAGCAAAGAAGAGAAAATGTAAGAGGAGAGAAACTGAGGAGCAGAGTATTCAGCTTTTCAAGAAGTGAAAAGATGAAGAAGAAAGTGGAATAGGAGTGAATAGATTCGGCAGAGGGGAAACAAAAGTGATTTTGGCACAAGGAGATTGGAAGAAAGAAAAGATGAAGTGAAAAGAGTTACTTTCGGCTTTTTACTGAAACAACAAGAGTGGTTCGGTCAACAAGAAGCAAAGGCCAAATGAGAGAGATCACTTAGAAGAGGTTTCGGTTTTGACACTAAACAAAGAAAAATGAAGACTCCCAAAGCTAGCCGATTTAGCTTTTCCCCAAAGCACATTCGGTCACCCTCTAAAGAACCCAAAACCGATTGCACTTCTCCTCCCCACAGTCCAACTTTTGGCCAACACGTTCAAATGAGGTTGATAAGATTCAAGCTCCTAAATTTCCTCACCTTCATCTATTTGACTCCTCCCATCCTTATCCTCCAGAGTCCACCCTGAGCACTCCACTTCCTCATCTTGGCGTCAAAATAATAAGCAGAAAATGAGATTTCTACTGCTCGAACTTGAGCTCCCCCTTCCCTGCATGTGGCGTCACCTTCCTGGTACCCTAGTGGCGCCTACTTTGCTACTTTGCCACTTTGCCACTAGGTTCTTTGTGTCATAACACACCAAGAATATCTTTTAACCCCTAACTCCCTTAGCTTCCTATTCCTAAGTGCCAAAACAACAATTTTTGCCATGACTCAAGCCTAACCCGAGGTCATACCTAGGCCTCAAAACATGCTAAACTAGCACAGTAAGCATATTGCCACATGCAAACACACAAAATGAAGAGACCCCGATTTAAGGATGTTACAATTCTACCCCCTTAAAAAGTAATTTAGGCCTCAAACTTATCGGGTCAGAAGAGTTGAGGGTATTGCTACCGCATCACATCCTCGGGTTCCCACGTGGCCTCCTTCGTACCATGGTTCCGCCATAACACTTTCGCCAAAGGAACTGACTTTCTATGCAAGACCTTAACATTCCGATCCAAAATCTGTACCGGTTTCTCCTCGAAAGACAAGTCTGAGCTCACCTCAATCTCGTAATTGGCACAACGTGTGACGTATCTCATCGATAGCGCCTGAGCATCGAAACATGGAAGTCGTCGTGAATCTAACTTAACTTGCCGGTAACTCGAGCTGATAAGCTACCGGTCCCACTCGCTTTAACACCATGTATGATCCGATAAACCTAGGGCTTAGCTTCCTTTTCGCCCAAATCTTAGCACCTTCCTCCACGGCGATACTTTTAGGAAGACCCTGTCACCTGTTGTATACTCTATATCTCTGCGCTTGAGATCGGCATAAGACTTCTACCTGTTTGATGCTTCCTTAAGACGAGCCCAAATCACCTTAACCTTATCCTCAGTTTCTGCCACCAACTCCGGACCCAATATTTCTAGTTCACCCAATTCTGTCCAACACGTCAGAGTACGATATTTTCGTCCATACAGTGTCTCATATGGTGCCATCTGGATGCTCGCTTGATAACTATTGTTATAAGAGAACTCCGCCAATGGTAGATACTTCTCCCAACTACCACTAAAATCTAGAACACAGCCCCTTAGCATGTCTTCTAAAATCTGAATTACTCTCTCAGACTGTCCATCAGATTGCGGGTGAAAAGCTGTACTAAAATCCTATCGCGTACCTAGCGCTTGATGCAAGGCTTTCCAAAACCTCGACGTGAACTTGAGATCCCTATCCGAAATGATTGACACTGGCACTCCATGCAATCGTACTATCTCAGCCACATATAACTTGGCTAACTTCTGGAGTGAATAATCAACCCTCACCGGTATGAAATGAGCCGATTTAGTCAAACGGTCCATAATCACCCAGACCGAGTCCTTCTTACTAGGCGTAAGGGGTAGCCCACTGGCAAAGTCCATAGTGATCCTTTCCCACTTCCACTGAGGAATCTTCACCGGCTAAAGTAAACCTGACATCAACTGATGTTCATTTTTGACCTACTGACACGTCAGACATTTTCCCACAAACTTAGTCACTTCCCGCTTCAGACCTGGCCACCAGAACTGCTCTCGTAAATTTTGGTACATCTTACTACCTCTAGGATGCATAGCATATGGGCTGCTATGTGCATCCTGAAGAATCCTTTGCCTTAACTCGACGTTCTTCGGCATAAAAGCTCTCCCTTAAAAACACAACACTCCATCATTGGTCAAGTTGTAACCTTCCAGACCACTACTCTGTACTTGCAACCTCCGAGCATTCAAACCCTCATCCACTAACTGTTTCTCTTTAATCTGCTCTACCCATGTAGGCTTAACCCGCAATTCTGCCAAAAGACTATCGTCATCATATAGGCTAAGATGAACAAACATCACTCTCAGGTCTGACACTACCTTACGGCTCAACACGCATGCAACCACGTTAGCTTTGTCCGGATGATACTCAATTGAGCAGTCATAGTCCTTCAACAGCTCAATCCATCTGTGCTATCTTAAATTCAAATCCTTCTGCATCAAAAGATACTTTAGACTCTTGTGATCCGTGTAAACTATCGACTTTTCCCCATACAAATAGTGTCTCCATATTTTTAGGGCAAAAACCACTGCAGCCAACTCCAGATCATGTGTCGGATAGTTAACCTTATGCGGTCTCAGCTGTCGAGACGCATATGCCACTACTTTTCCTTCTTGCATCAGCACACATCCCAAGCCAGTATGTGATGCATCACGATGAGATCAAATACCTTTCCGTGATCGGTGAACGAGCTGGAGCTTAGTTAGAATCTTCCTCAACTTGTCGAAACTTTCCTGTTGTTTCTCCGACCACACAAATGAAACTCCTTTCCTCAATAACTTGGTCAACGGCGCCGTGATCAGAGAAAATCCTTCCACAAATCTCCGGTAATACCCTACCAGACCTAGGAAACTCCGAATCTCCGCAACCGACCTAGGCGATTTCTAGTCCAATACTACCTCAACCTTGCGATGGTCCACTCTAATCCCTTTAGCTGACACTACGTGACATAAGAAAGTCACCTCCCTAAGTCAGAACTCGCACTTACTGAACTTTGAAAATAACTGCTTTTCCCTCAGAATTTGCAACACTACCCGCAAGTGCATATCATGATCCTCCTCAGTCCTTGAGTACACCAATATGTCGTCTATAAATACCACGACAAACTGGTCCAAGTATTGCTAGAACACCCGATTCATCAAGTCTATGAATGCTGCTGGTGCATTAGTCAACCCGAATGACATCATCAAAACTCGTAATGCCATACGAGTACAAAATTCTATTTTAGGAACATCAGCCTCCTTCACTTTGAGTTGATGATACCCCAGCCTAAGATCTATCTTAGAGAAAACTGATGCACCCTTGAGTTGATCAAACAAGTCGTCAATCCTGGGCAACGGATACTTGTTTTTGATTGTCAACTTGTTCAACTGGCGGTAGTCTATACACATCCACATTGTACCATCCTTCTTCTTAACAAAGAGCATAGGCGCTCCTCAAGGAGATATACTCGGTCGGATGAAACCTCTGTCCAGTAATTCCTAAATTTGAGCCTTCGACTCTACCAATTCCTTTGACGCCATTCTATACGGGGCAATAGACACCTTGGCGCGCCTCGGTAATGTGTTTATCTTGAATTTAACTTCACGATCAAGAGGCAGACCCGAAAGTTCCTCTGGGAATACATCAACAAATTCCCTTACGGTTCGGACACTCTCTACAGCTGCATCCTTGGCTCCCAAAGCACAAACATGCACCATGAATGCCTCACAACCCTTCCTTACCATTTTCTCCGCCTTCAGTGCAGAGACCACATTGGATAAGTAATCCCTTCTATTACCTATCATCACCACCTCCCCACCTTCCATTGTCCTTAACACCATGGGCTTAGCCGCGCAATCCAAATTGGCTTGGTACTTCACCAGCCAATCCGTCTCGAGAATTAGATCAAACTCCCCAAACGGTAGTTCCATCAAATCAGCCAAAAACACGACCCCTTGAAGTTCTAGGGGTATATCCCTATATAGTTTACTTACTTCTATAGAGTGACCTAGAGGGCTTATCACTGTCATCTTCCTAGAAGTAATCTTAGAGTCTAAATTCATAGTTTCCACTATGCTACTGGCTACATATGAGTGCGTTGAACCCACATCTATCAAAGTATTATAAGGTAGTCCAAAGATTAAGAACGTACCGGTTATGACGTCCGGTGCGTCGCCCTCCTCTCGATGCCTCGTTGCGTAAACCAATCCAGGCTATCTCACCTCTGTACCACCTGCGCCTCTGCCCGGTGCTCCACGGCCTCTACCAGAGCTATTACCTCCCCTAGCTACACCACGGCCCCTCTGTGGCTGCTGACCATCCCTCCTGATTTGTGTATGATTCTGATCCCTAGACTGCAACCTAGCTTACCTCCGTGGACAATCCCTCACTCGGTGCTCCATCGATCCACACTTAAAACATCCTCTGTTTCTAGTCCAACATTCTCCCATGTGAGACTTTCCACACCGAGTACATCATGGCGGCCACTGAGTATTAGCAGCAATAGGCCTAGCAACTTGATTCGACCCACTATATCTACTCTGTTTCTGCTGATTCCCTGTAGACCCAGATGATCCGAAGTTCCTTTTATTCCAACCCTTGTCCTGATTCCATCTTACCGACTGTTTCACTTCCTCCGTAACTTTGGCCTTTTCCACTAAGATCGCAAACTCTCTTTCCTGATGTGGAGCAATCAGCAATCTCAGATCATCCCTCAATCTGTCCTCAAACCTGACACATCACTCATGCTCCATAGCCACGATGTCTTGAGTATACAGGCTCAAACTCAAGAATTCTACCTCGTACTCTGATACGAACTTATTCCCTGAACCAGCCTCAGAAACGCCTTTCTCTGCGCATCAATATAACTAGTCCCAACATACTTCTTCTGATAAGCCGCCTTGAAATAATCCTAAGTGAGATCATCCGCTGCAGCACCATCCCGAACCGTGAGCCACCACTGGTATGACTCATCTCGGAGAAGCGACACTACCCCTTTTAGTTTCTCCTCAAGCGTTAGACCCAAATCGTCCATGATTCGTTCCGTCGCCTCCAACCAATATTCAGCTGTATTGGGCGCCACTCTAGATACACCTTGGAATATCTCAGCTCCATTGGTTCGGAGTCGCTCAGATACAGATTTTCGAGCTCTCGTACCTCCACCTGCTCCAGCCACTCTCTCAAGCACTCGCAGCATCGCTTGCGACACTGCATCATCCCCCGTCTGATCCTGATACTCAACATCAGCAGCTGGTGGTGGTGGTATCTCATTCTTTGACCCTTGACTAGACCTAACTGGTTCCGATACGGTCATCCTGCCTCTACCACGCCCTCGCACATTACGACCACGTCCCCTAGAACTCATATCTATAATCGCGATTTAATCTGCTTTTTAAAAAAATTTATGCATTAGTTTCTGTTCCACTGATTACCAACGAACAAGTTTTATGTAAAGAAGTTTAGTAGTAGTTCTTTCGATCATTACAAAGTTTTCGTTTCAAGTCTTCTATCCTAATTCAGTGAATCACATTCATTCATCAATAACATCCTCCACCCACACACCACTTGTAGAGGTATTCTCGTTATTTCACTACCCGGGGGTATTTTCGTAATTTAACCTATCAAGGTATTTTAGTAATAAATCAGGGTTTATTTGGAATCTTTACAAATCATAGGTATTTCAAAAATTCCAGAGATCGGGGGTATTTTGGCAATTTCATAAACTAGGGCTATTTTTGAAATTTCATAAACTAGGGGTATTTTCATAATTTTCCAAAATATGGTTCCAGGTGATTTTACGAAATAAGGGTATTTTGGAAATTTTCAATTCGGGGGTACTTCAGCATTTTTCATACCGAGGGTATTTCGGTAATTTTACAAGTCAAGGGTAATTTGGTTAATTTGCAAATCAGGGGTATTTTGGTCATTTTACAATTCGAGAATTTTTTTCGAATCAAGAGTACTTTGGTAGTTTCAAAACCAAGGTTTAATTTTAGGGTTGTACAAAACAAGGTGGCTGGTCCCTTTCGGGTTTTAGTTATTGAATTTAGCCTGTGAATAAGTCATCTCAGTTAGGGTGAACCGTCACTACGCACCAGGTAGGATTCGAGTGAAGAGGAGGTGAGTCACTAGGACTGCTTAAATACCAAGCTCCCCTAATCCATTCCTAGACATGCGCATGGCAGTCGCCACACCCTTAACTCAAAGCGTACTCACGAGTGTTTGTTTAGTTGTTTTTAAGTCTTATGTAATTTTTGTGTTGGAGTAGGCTATTCCTAGGTTTCAATAACTCCCAATCTTCTAATCTACGATCCCAAAATACCCATTTCTTCCACATTCAAATCACACAATGGTTAGAGATACTTACCTAAGCGGATTGGTACCGGAGACTCGGTGCCATGTTGTTCAAACCTATACATTTCCCACAAAACTTTTCAAATCCCTACTTCTAAACATTTTGGGCCTCGAGCCCACAATCGAGCTTTTGAACTTGGCTCTGATGCCAAAATTATAACACCCCAAACCCGGTCAATACACCACGACCGAATCTGGTATGTCACGGAGTGAAAACGTTTGAGTAAACTAGTTACCGGTTAAATTTTATTGAAAATCTGTTGGTTGTTACTAGTTTTTAGAAATCATAAAAAACTGAGTCAAATGAGTATGGTCAAGTTGAAACCATTTGCATTTGGAGTTGTTTGAAACTTTAGGTTTGGAATCATCTTTGTTAACTTTGTTATTTACCTTGTGAATAATGTTACCCGATGGTAACGTTTGAAAAACCCAATATCGAGCAGAGTTTTGAAAGCATCGATTTAATCTCGGTTTCTTAAGTAATATCAACTATTAATCACATGCATAAGATAGGTAAAATAAAATAAAAGAAGTAAAACCCAAAATAATACTTAGCGGCCTTATTACAAAACTAAAACCAAATTGAAAGAAAGTAAATAAAATCGAAAAGTATTTTAAAATCAAAGGCCGAAACTAGCATGCATGGCCGCCTCGAGTCCTCCCCGACTCCATATCCGTAATCTATGCCTCATCTACAAAATATAAGGGAAGGGGTGAGTCACGACACTCAGTGTGTAAATCCCCATCCCGATAGTGTAAGCACTTACGCAAATCATCAGTATAACATGCGAATCATGCAAACCCCATAACCTAACCATCCAATCTCCTTTATCTACCCCGTGTGGTCAAAACAACTGGTGGTCAAAACCACTGGTGACCGTAGCCACAAATATATATATCGGTGTGGTCAAAACCACTTTGGTGGTAGTAGTCATAAATCAAGTGATGGGGCCAACCCATCGCGTGGTCAAAACCAATCGATGACAATCCGTAATTAATCATGTGGGGCTAACCCAATGTGGTACCAAACCACTGGGACGAGTCACAATATCTATATGTGGTCAAAACCACTGGGACTTAGTCACAAATTATAATATCAAAGACGGGGCCAAACCGTCGTTTGGTCAAAACCACTAGTGACAGTCCAAATAATTCTTCCTCCTCCTCTCAACAATCCCACCATCATGACCATAACATTCGTGGCATAATAATACATGATGATGCAAATAACGCATAGCATAACATTAAACAATGACATGATAGCATATAACGAGATCCATAATCAGGGGACTTACCCGGAGTCCATGCTCATGCCCACAAGGCATAACTACCGATTTTAATGGCTATAATAGAAACACAATAAACATATCATACTAATGAAGTGTGTAAGCGTTACACACCTGACTATTTGCGAATCTAACAAAATCCTGAAACTACGATCTATTCCCAAACCAATAGAACCCGAAGATCTTGAAACGTTTGCCTCCTCCCTTCCTGTATTCGGCCAACACCTTGTTAATGAACAAAAGCCCATTCGGCTTATCTAGAAATCCCAAAGGATAAAATAACCTACAATAAGACCCTTACCAAGATCGATTACACCCGAGCCTTTAGGCTTAAATTGCAAGCCAACAAATCCCAGAGATCTATTGAACACGGCTACCCTCCTTCCTACAATCAGCCAAGTACCACCATCATTGGATTAAAGCCTTCATTATTAAACACAAGAAGAAATACCGAAACCGTAAAACACTTACCCCCTTACCTTACTGACAGATTTGGTCACCAATCACCAAAGTTTGGCACACCCTAGTGATATTTGGGGATTTCAGCTACCTCACTGATATAGAACAAGAAAAGAGTTTAAGATCCCGATTTACAACGAATGGGGAAATAGGAAAAGAGAATGGCAAGTGAGATCCGGCATGAACCGAATCAATCGAAAAAGAAGAATAAGAAGTTATACTTACCAGGAGATTCGGCTATGACCCAAAATAAAGAGATGGATTCGGTAAAGAAGAGAAAATGTAAGAGGATAGAAACTGAGGAGCAGAGTATTTGGCTTTTCAAGAAGTGAAAAGATGAAGAAGGAAGTGGAATAGGAGTGAATGGATTCGGTAGAGGGGAAGCGAAAGTGATTTCGGCACAAGGAGATTAGAAGAAAGAAAAGATGAAGTGAAAAGAGTTACTTTCGGCTTTTTACTGAAACAACAAGAGTGGTTCGGTCAACAAGTAGCAAAGGCCGAATGAGAGAGATCACTTAGAAGAGGTTTCAGTTTTGACACTAAACAAAGAAAAAGAAAGACTCCCAATGCTAGCCAATTTAGCTTTTCCCCAAAGCACATTCGGCCACCCTCTAAAGAACCCAAAATCGATTGCACTCCTCCTCCCCACAGTCCAACTTTCGGCTAACACCTTCAAATGAGGTTGATAAGATTCAAGCTCCTAAATTTCCTCACCTTCATCTATTTGACTCCTCCCATTCTTATCCTCCAGAGTCCACCCTTAGCACTCCATTTCCTCAGCTTGGCATCAAAATAATAAGCAAAAATGAGATTTCTGCTGCTCGAACCTGAGCTCCCCCTTCCCTGCATGTGGCATCACCTTCCTGGTACCCTAGTGGCGCCTACTTTGCCACTTTGCCACTAGGTTCTTTATGTCACAACACACCAAGAATATCTTTTAACCCCTAACTCCCTTAGCTCCCTATTCCTAAGTGCCAAAACAATAATTTTAGCCATGACTCAGGCCTAACCCGAGGTCATGGCTAGGCCCCAAAACATGCTAAACTAGCATAGTAAGCATATCGTCACATGCAAACATACAAAATGCAGAGACCCCGATTTAAGAATGTTACAGAGTTAATCAAATTGACGAATAATATTTTATCATCCTAACTCAATTTGAAATTTTCTCGAATCGAGTCGAGTAAGATGGAATTCAAATCGAATCAAATCAAATATATTTGTTTGAGTTAAATTAAAAAATGATTTTGGTGTTTTTTACTTTTATGTAATCTTTTTTTAAAATATTTTTCTTTAAAGTTTTTAAAAATTATCGTACAAAGAAAAATTAAAGTAAACAAATAAAAGCAACTGATTAAAAAGAATAAGAGGATTTTGATTTTTAGAGGTAAATGGGGAGAAATAAAATATTTATTGGGGATTTTGATTTTTGGGAGTAAAAGGGGGAGGGAAGGTAGAAGTATTTGGAGGTAGGATGACAAAAAAAATTGTGGGGGGATTTGATTTTTAGGGTGAAAGAGGAGGGAAAGTAAAAAAAAAAAAATGAAGAGAAAGGGAAAGTAAAAAAAATTGAAGAGAAGAGTTGGTGGGGGCAGAAACTGGGGGGGGTAAGGGATAGTTTAATATTCAATTTATTAGAATTATTTGAGTTATTCGAATTTAAATTCGAAAACTCAACTCAATTCGAACTCAAAATTCGAAAAAAAATTCAAGTTGACTTGATTAACTCAATTAATTTGAATAACTTGATTCGAATAATTTGAAATTCGAATTTTTTTATAGTTGAATCGAATTTTGCTCACCCCTAATTCCAATGATTTTATGTGTTCTTCTGTTAATGCTAATATGTTTCACTGTATTTTATATTTATGTCTGTTTAAATAACTATTTGACTTACACTGAGCTTCCATAAGCTCACTCCCCCATAGTGTTTAACTTTTCAGGTAAACCTCGAAACTAGAACCGAACCCGACATACGAAGAATAACCTTGGACCTCAGACTATTTTTAATAAGTCTTATTAAATCTCTATTGGTTTTGGTTTGTAATTTTTAATTATTTTTGGTCTGTGGTTTGGTAACTTTTCATTTGGGAATTTTTGCATGCATGGATTACTAAAGCATAACAACTGGAAAATGCATGATAACTAACTTAAGTAAAATTTGACATTGTTCCCTAATCTCCATTGCATTGCAAAGAAACTATTTTTGAAAAAAAAAAGCAAATCGATAAGGTAACTAGATTTCCAAAAGGACATGAATAATGGTTTTTCTGCAGCATTAGTTAACATAAAGTTGCTTTACAAACAAAGCGACGAAGAAATGGTCTTTCTCTAAAGTTCAAATGACCTAATAAATGAATGTTTTTAAACTAACTCAAAGTACAAATGAATGTTTTTAAACAAGCTTAAAGTACAACTACGATTTTTCTCTAAAATGATTTTATTTAAGGTCTTTAAAAGTAATGAAAGTTAGCTTAGCCATTTCAACGGCTAATGTAGCCTTCTAAATCTAGCCATAATGTCTAGTCCGGGTTAGGGAGATTACAGTAATGTTAAAAAACATTTTCAAACATTTGCTTAATACAAATATATTAATATATGGTTATTTTTATTTTCTGTTCGAAAGTGGCACCAACTCCCTTATTAACATACTCATTGAAAACAAGTTGAATGGAAATAACTATAAGAAAAGGAAAAGGAACTTGACAATTTTCCTGAGCCATGAGAAACTTAAAATAGTTCTTGATACTAAGTGCCCTCCGGCCACTCAAGTTGAGGCTAAAAAACACTGGGAAGAGTTTGATGAGATAACTCATTGTTATATGCTAACAATCATGACCAACACCATGTATAAGAAACTAGAGAGCTATAATACTACTAAAGAGATTCTAGATAAGCTAGAAGACATGTTCAGAGGCCAAGCTGCCTTGGCTCGACAGTCTGCTATAACTAGTTTAATGAATGTCCAACAAAAGCTCGACACTCCAGTCAAAGATTATATTATCACTGTTATGGGTTACTTTGTTGAGGTTACAAACAATGAGGCCAATTTGGACGAAAACACCCAAATAGAGATGGTGTTGAAAAGCTTGTCTAAGGATTTTGTTGGTTTTCGGGCCACATATAACCTTGGCAACAAAAACCTAATGCTTACATAACTAGTGGAAGAGTTACAATCTTATGAGTTGATGTTGAACGTCGGTCAGTCGATTCAAAGAGTAGAAGCAAATATAGTCGTCACTTATTCCTCAAAAAGGAAAGGAAATAGAGCTAAGAAAAGGAAAAATAAGGTGTTTGGGCCACCACCAGTGGAAAAGATGATAACCAAAAAGCCAAAAGACTTATCTAAGTCTAAATGGTTCTTTTACAGTAAGAAAGGACACTTGAAGGTAAACTATAGAGAGTGGAAAGAATATCGAGCTACTAAAGGCAAATGTTTGAAACTCTTAATAATAGAAGCTTGTTTAGTGAAAGACTCAATAAACCACTGGGTCATTGATTTGGGAGCCACTAATCATGTTTGAGTTTCTCTACAAAGGTTCGAGAAGACAAAACATCTTAGATAAAAGAGCTTATCGTTGCGAACCAAGAACAAAACAAGTGTGGTAGCTGAAGCAGTCGGAGATGTACATTTTTATTTTGATAATTTTAGAAAGATTATTTAAAGAGACGTTTTCTATATAAGAAGTTTCAAAAGAAACTTAATTTTCGTTGCAAGTATACATAAAGATGGCTTGACCATGACTTTTAATAGTGGAATTTCAATATTTAGAAATCACAATCTTATTTGTAATGGATGGATGCTAAATAATCTCTATTTTATCAAACCAAAGATGTACACATTGCTTAAGACTAAAATATCGAATAAAAGACTTAAAACTTTTCACTCTAATGAGGCGTATCTTTGACATTTGAGACTTGGTCATATTAATCGAGAAAGAATCACTAGACTTGTGAAAGACGAAATCTTAAGTTCGTCTAAAGAAGTTGATCTTCCACAATGTGAATCTTGCTTAGAAGGTAAGATGACTAAGTGATCTTTTAATGCAAAAGGAACGAGGGTCAAAAAGCCCCTAGAACTTATGCACACTAATGTATATGGCCCCATGGGCATTAGTGCAAGAGGTGGTTATGGTTATTATGAACTTTTATTGATGACTATTCTAGATATGAGTATGTATACCTAATGCACCACAAGAGTGAAACCTTTGATAAATTCAAATAGTTTCGTGCAAAATTGGAGAAACAATTAGGTTTACCCATAAAGGCAATTTAGTCTGATCGAGGTGTGGAATATTTATCTGATGAGTTCTTAGGGTACCTTATAGAGAATGGGATTATATCTCAATTAATTACGTCGCACTCCACAACAGAATGGCATGACAAAGAGAAGAAATCAAACGTTGTTAGACATGGTACGTACAATGTTTAGTTGTTCGAAACTATCAATCTCTTTTTAGGGATGCACTGTATAAATGACTTGCTATATTCTGAATGATGTTCCAACTAAGGCAGCATCAAAAACCCCATATGAATTATGGCATGGTAGGAAGTTGAATCTTAATCATTTTAGGATTTAGGGTTGCCCAACCTATGTATTGGATAAAAATATAAGGAAGTTGGACTTACAAACATAATTGTAACAGTCCAATTTAAGCCTAGTCAGAATAGTGGTTGCGAGACCATAAATCCAAAGTAAAGATATGTGTTTTATTATTTTTATGAGGCTTATGAGGTGTCTGCATGATTGTGTGAAAATTTCATGAAGAAATTTTATGAATTAGTGAACAAATTATCTATTAGGACTAAATTTCAAAGATTAGAAAACATGAGATTCTAGAAGATTTAAGTATGAAATAGCATTATAAAAATTATTAGAGGTCATTATTTAGCAATTAGACCATTATATGTCAAGATGGACAAAAATGGACATGGGAAGGAAAAATCTCAAGAAAGAGCCTTAAGGGCATTTTAGTTATTTGGTTAATTAATGAATTAAAAAGAGAAAAATAAGTCAAAAATGGTGTCCATCTTCTCTAAGCTTAGCCGAAAATCACAAGGACTCCATAGCTAGGGTTTCTTCAACTTCCAAGCTTGCTAGTAAGTGCATCCTAGGCCTTTTTAATGTTCTTAATATTTTTGAGATCCTCGTAGCTAGATTTATCTATTTCTAGCTATATTTTGAGCTACGGTTCATGTTCAAAAATTTACCCATGTATGACATGCATGTAATTTGATATTTTATAAAAGAATATGAAAGTTTGATGCATGATAAACATCTTTTTCTAAGTGATTTTCATGAAAAATGCATAAAAGGACCAAATAGTAAAAGTTACAAAATGGTCATACATGAGTGAAATAGTGGAAGTTGAATGATAATCATTTTACGAGCCTAGGGGCAAAAGTGTAATTATGTGGAAGTTTAAGGGCAAAAATCGTAATTTTGCCAAAGTATGAATTATGAGTCAATTCAGTCAATGTGAGTATTAAACAAGTGAAATTGTTATTATAGATCAAGAAACGAGAAGCCCAGACCGAAACCAAGGTAAGAACAAAGTGTTGGACTAAATCGAATATCTATTCGCATCTTGAGTACCGAGGTAAGTTTGTACGAAATTAAAGTTATACAATGTTATTATACTTGTAATTATTTTATTTTATGAGAAATGTATATAAATTCCATGAAATTAATTTATGATGCTTTGATGAGGTTAAAATGAGAATGTATTAAGTTGAAGTCCTGGTTGGAGATTCAAAATAACGAGGATACCTATGTCACCACATGAGATAAGGTAGGTCCCATATAAGACCATGTCTGGGACATGGCATCGGCACCAAATATAGATCTCGTATAAGACCATGTCTGAGACATGGCATCAGCATCGAATGTAGGTCCCTTATAAAACCTTGTCTGGGACATGGCCTCGGCATCGAATGTAGATCCCGTATAAAACCATGTCTGGGACATGGCATCGGCATCGAATAAGGAAGGTCCCATGTAAGAACATGTCTCAGACATGGCTTCGGCACCAAAAGAGGATATCGTATAAGACCATGTTTGGGACATGGCATCGACATCCATGTACGATCTCGTATAAGACCATGTCTGGGACATAGCATCGACATCAAGCTAAGAGATCCCGTGTAAGGCCATATTTGGGATATGGTATCTGCATCAAGAGGAGATCTCATGTAAGACCATATCTGGGATATGGCATTGGCATCGTGACATATGTATAATGAAATTGAGTATCCTCTGATATTCTGAGTGGTTCAATGGGCAAAAGAGCTAAGCATGTAAAGATGATAAGGAGCTAAGTAAGTAAAGATGATAAAGAGCTAAGTAAGTAAAGATGATACAGAGTTAAGTTATACAAGGATGACAATGAGTTCCACTTATGTAAAGAATGATAATGATTTAAGTTTATTTTCAAGTTAGCATAAGTGCTAAATTATGTGATGAAGTGATACAAGTACCATGAGTAAAACACAAGTTTAGAAACCATAATGTGAAATGTGATGGGCAAGAGTAAGTATGAGTAAGTATGCCTAAGCACATGAGAATTTGGTTTATTATTATTCTATGAGATGAATGGGTTTTACCATGAATACTTATATTGTTACTTTAATTCATGCAAACTTACTAAGCTATGTGCTTACCCCTTTCTTTTCCCTCTTCCTTATAGTTTCACCAAGTTAGCTCGGGGATCGTAGAATGTCGAAGCTCGGATCACACTATCCATCATTCTTTTGGTATAGTAAAGTTGATTTATTTTGAGTATGGCATGTATAGGAACTTGGTCATTTTGTGTTCTATCATATTTGAGCCAAAGTGTTGGCTATTAATGTTATACACTCATTTTGTAAATGGCCACTGGGAATTGGCCAATATTTGTCATGTTTCATATTTTAATGATGATGAGTTTTATGAGGTGAAAGTTCATGTAAATGATGGATTGAAATGTGAAGTATATGGATGATGATTAGTGATCCTTTATAGTGTAATATTGCTATGTTATGAGATGCTTGTGTTGGTATAAGTGTGTTTATGTTTCAGGGTGGCAATTGGCTTGGAAAATAACCTTTTAATTGTCCACACGGTCAACCTCTATGGGTGTGTTGATAGGCCTTGTGTCCCCTGTATTTAATTAAGAATTTGAATCGTCACACGGGCCAGCACACAGGCGTTGCCTAGGCCGTGTGCTCCTTAAGGGGTTGCTGACGTCATAAATAGAATACCCTAGGTTTTCACACACTGGTGAAGACAAGGGCGTGTCAAGGCCGTGTGAGGGACACGGGCCAAAGACACGGGCGTGTGCCTGGCCGTGTGAAAACCCCTGTAGGTTCGAAATGGGAAATAAATTCTACACGGGCTAGGGACATGGGCATGTGTGACCACACGGCCTGCCCACACGAGTGTGTCCCATTTCACACGGGCGTGTGGCCCTGTTTAGGAAAAAAATTTCTTAGTGTGTAAAGTTTCTAGTTTAACTCTGAAACCTTCCAGATGTATGTTTAAGGCCTCGTAGGCCCATAATAAGGATGTTATGAATATGAATGAAAAGTTTTAAGTTGAAATAAAATTTTATATTCCAAGGTTGTATGTTAAGTAAGTTAAGTTCAGTAATACTTCGTACCCGATTTCGGCATCGAACACAGGTAAGGGGTATTACATTTAGTGGTATCAGAGCTATAGTTTAGTTGATTCTTGGACTAACGTAGCATATGCATGAGTCTAGCTACACATGCCATACATATGAGTATTTATATAATGATAGTGTGATGACTCCCTAT
Organism: Gossypium rotundifolium; assembly: GCA_025506655.1. Taxonomy (NCBI): domain Eukaryota; kingdom Viridiplantae; phylum Streptophyta; class Magnoliopsida; order Malvales; family Malvaceae; genus Gossypium; species Gossypium rotundifolium. The sequence goes on along the minus strand of CP106731.1, from coordinate 66,123,880 downwards.
GATTTAAATTGTGTTTTCATATAGTAAATGGATCCCGATAGAGTTGTGGTAGATGATGTAGAAAGTAATGCGTAGGCTTCCGCTGAAGGGACAGTGCCAAATGAAAATGAAAATAGACCTACAACTGTATATTAGAGAGGAGGAGAAGAGGCTAGGAAAGCCTTGCTCCGCACAATGAATGCATGGTATACAGAGTTCGTTCGTACGAACCCAAATATGCAACCCCCTCATCCTTCACCTATTCCTTAGCATACCCCAGTAGCTCCCCAAGTGGTAGAAGTTGTAAGAAGAGGGAAGCCTCCAGTTGACAGAATCCAAAGCAAGGAGCCAAGGAATTTCGAGCTAGTAAAGATGATGATCCGGAAAGAGCAAAATTTTGGCTTGAAAATACCATCAGGGTATTTCATGAATTATCTTGCACACCTAAAGAGTGCATAGTTTGTGGTGTCTCTCTTAAGAGATTCCTCTTATCAGTGGTGGAACACCCTTGTGTCAGTTGTACCAAGGGAAAGGATCACATGGGAGTTTTTTCAAGAAGAATTTGGAAGAAGTATATTAGCTAGAGGTTTATCGACCAGAAAAGAAAGGAGTTCTTGGAACTGAAACAAGGTAAGATGATAGTAACTGAGTATGAGTGTGAGTTTGTAAGGCTTAGCAAATACGCTCAAAAGTGTGTATCCATTGAGGCCATTATGTGCAAATGGTTTGAGGACGGATTAAATGAAGATATCAGATTATTTGTTGGACTCCTCGATTTGAAGGAATTTGTTGTGCTAGTGGATCGGGCTTGTAAAGTCGAAGAATTGGTGAAAGAGAAAAGAAAAGCTGAGATGGAGTCTCGTGATTCAAGAAAAAGGCAAATGAATAAGTCGTTCCAATCTTCATCCAAGAAGTCAAGAGATTTCCCTACCAAATCAGCTACTTCTGCCGAGTTTTCAAATAGAAGTAAGAGTAAACAGTACTTGGGGATTAAAGCTCAGACTACCTCAGTTGCTAGTGTTGGGGACACTCGACCTAATAGACTAGAATGTCCACAATGTGGCAGACGTTATCCTGGTGAGTGCCGAGCCCATGAGAAAACCTGTTTAAGTGTGGTTCCCAAGATCACTTTATTAGAGAATGCCTTGAGATGGTTGAGAAAGAGAAAATTCAAAGTGTAAAATCGAGAAGCGCTACTAGATGAAGATATCAGAGAAACTCGAGAAGTGGAACGAGTAGTAAGAATACACCTAGAGAGAAGGCTGCAAGATCTGAGGGTAGAGCGCATGCGAGGACTTACGCCATTCATTCGCGAAGAGGCATCATCCCCTGATGTAATTACGAGTACATTTTCTCTCCATGATACTAATGTTGTTGCTTTAGTTTATCCGGGGTCTACCCATTTATACATTTGCTTGAAATTAGTATCTAGCATGAGCATACCTGTTGAGTCTATAGAGTTTGTGATAAAAGTGTCCAACCCTTTAGGTAAAAGTGTATTAGTGGATAAGGTATGCAAAGATTGCCTATTGATGATTAGAGGTTATTATTTTAAGGAAAATCTTATGCTATTACCATTTGACAAATTCGATATAATTCTTGGCATGGGTTGGTTAACTGCTCATGATGTGACAGTAAATTGTGGAAAGAAATACATTGAATTGAGATGTGAAAACGGGGACACTCTTCGTGTTGAATCAGATGAACATGACAGATCGCCTGTAATGATTTCTCATATGTCTGCTCAGAAATATGTAAGAAAAGGATATGAAGCATATCTTGCCTTTGTGATGAATGCTAAAGAGACTGAGTTAAGAATTGAATCAGTACCATTAGTATTTGAGTACCCAGATGTATTCACAGAATAATTACCAGGGTTGCCTCCGGTTAGAGAAGTTGAATTTGGCATTGAGTTAGCTCCTGGTACTGCACCCATATCGATTGCTCCTTACAGAATGGCCCCAACTGAGTTGAAGGAATTGAAGGCATAGTTGCAAGAGTTGACGGACAAAGGTTTTGCTAGTCCGAGTTCTTCTTCGTGGGGTGTTCTAGTGTTATTTGTGAAAAAGAAAGATGGTTCCATGAGATTATGCATAGATTACTGACAGCTTAATAAGGTAACCGTAAAGAATAAGTATCCATTGCCAATGATTGATGATTTATTTGATCAATTGAAGGGAGCCACTGTATTCTCCAAGATAGACTGGAGGTTCGTTTATTATCAATTGAGAGTAAAAGACTCAGATGTGCCGAAGACTGCATTTCGGATGAGGTATGGGCTCTATGAATTTTTAGACATGCTTTTTGGCTTAGCAAATGCCCCTTCTGTGTTTATGGATTTAATGAACCGCATATTTTGGCCATACTTGGATAAGTTTGTTGTAGTTTTTATTGATGACATATTGATATATTCTTGTGGTGAGAATGAACATGCCGAGCACTTGAGGACAGTTTTACAAATTTTACGAGATAATCAGTTATATGCCAAGTTTAGCAAAAGTGAGTTTTTGCTCAAAGAGGTTGGATTTTTGGGGCACATTGTCTCAGGATATGGAGTCCGAGTTGACCCAAGTAAGATTTCAGCTATTGTTGATTAGAAACCGCCGAAAAATGTATCTGAGGTCAGAAGTTTTCTTGGCCTAGCTGGCTATTATCGACAGTTTGTCAAGGGGTTTCTATGATAGCTATACCGATAACGAGGTTATTATAGAAAGAAGTAAAGTTTGAGTGGATAGAAATGTGCCAGCAGAGTTTCGAGAAACTAAAGGCATTGTTGATAGAGGCTCCAGTTCTAGTGCAACCTAAGTCGGGAAAAGAATTTGTGATCTACAATGATGTATCCTTGAATGGATTGGGTTGTGTGCTTATGCAAGAAGGCAAGGTGATAGCATATGCCTCTAGACAGTTAAAGCCACACGAGAATAATTACCCTACACATGATTTAGAATTGGCTTCCATTGTATTTGCATTAAAGATATGGAGACACCATTTGTATAGTGAAAGATGTTGGATATTCACCGATCATAAGAGCCTAAAGTATTTGATGACTCAGAAGGAGCTAAACATAAGGCAACGAAGATGGTTAGAGCTAATAAAGGATTATGAGCTGGTCATTGATTACCACCCCGGAAAGGCGAACGTAGTCACCGATGCTTTGAGTAGAAAATCCCTATTTGCATTGAGGGCTATGAATACACGGGTGACTTTGTTGGATGATGGTTCCGTTCTAGCTGAGTTGAAGGCTAGACTAATGTTCCTTCAAGAAATTAATGAGGCTTAGAATGATGACAATGACTTGCAAGCCAAAAGAGTACAGTGCTGGGTCGAGTGCTAAATCTGACTGTCGGATTAATTCCGATAGATGTTTAGTGTTTAGAGACAGAGTCTGGCGTACCAAGGAATGATGAGCTTATTCGGAAGATTTTACATGAGGCACATAGCGGATGTCTATCTGTACATCCAAGCAGCACAAAGATGTATAATGACTTGAAGAAATGGTATTGGTGGCCGAGTATGAAGAAAGATATTTTTGAGTTTGTATCAAGATGCTTGATTTGTCAGCAAGTGAAAGCTGAACATCAAGTACCTTCAGGTCTACTCCAACCTATCATGGTTCTCGAGTGGAAATGGGACCGTGTTACTATGGATTTTTTGATGGGTTTGCCATTGACACCGAGTAAGAAAGATGCCGTATGGGTAGTGGTAGATAGACTTACGAAGTCGGCCCACTTCATACCTGTACGCGTAGATTATTCACTTGATAAGTTTGTAGACTTGTATTTTCTAAGATTGTGAGGCTACATAGAGTGCTTTTATCAATTATACCGGATAGAGATCCGAGATTCACATCTCAATTTTGGAAAAAGTTGCAAGAGGCCTTGGGCACAAAGTTGAGTTTTAGTATGGCTTTTCACCCTTAAACCGATGGACAATCAGAGAGATTAATACAGATACTTGAAGATATGATTCAATGTTGTATTCTTGAGTTTCAGGGCAGTTGGGAAAATTACCTACCATTGGTAGAGTTTGCCTATACTAATAGTTTTCAATCGAGTTTGAAAATGGCGCCTTATGAGGCTTTGTATGGGCATAAGTGTAGAACGCCTTTATATTGGACTAAACTTAAGGAAAATCAAATTCACGGGGTTGATCTGGTTAGAGAAATCGAAGAGAAGGTAAGAGTGATTCGAGATTGTTTAGAAGCTACTTCTGATGGACAAAAATCCTATTCGGATTTGAAACAAAAAGAGATCGAGTTTCAAGTCGGTGATAAAGTGTTCTTGAAAGTATCACCATGAAAGAAAGTTCTAAGATTTGGCATAAAAGGCAAATTGTGTAACAGCCCGATTTAGACCCTAGTCAGAACAGTGGTTCGAGACCACAAATCTGAGGTCGTAAAAAAATATTTTAATGATATTTTTTGTGTGAATGATATGTGACATAGCCTGTGTGAAAATTCTATGTGATGATTTGATCGTTTTAATGCTGAATTAAGAGAAGGGACTTAATCGCGTAAAGAGTAAAAGCTATGTGCTAATTTATAAGTATTTAAGTGTTGTTGTCTTTTAAATATGGAGGCTTTATGATGCAATTAAACCATTTTGTACTTAGTGGATGGTAGATGGACATTTTTAACCAACTAAAATGTATTATAATATGTTATTATTAAAGGCTAACGTGGTAATTTTATGCATTAAAATGTTTTATAATAAAAAAACAAAATATGAAAGTGGGCATTTCTTATTCATCTTTGAACCGAAAATATTAAAGAAGAAGAGAAGAGAAAGAAGCTAAGTTTGACTAGCTTTTGGATTCAACTAAGGTATGATTTGGTTTCGATTTTTGATAATTTCTACATTTTTGTAATCGTTGCTTTGTGCTCTACAAAACCCATGCTTGAATTTTGAGTATTGATGATGTTTTTGTGATATGCCATTGATGCTATATTGAGCTTTGTGAAGATTTTTGGTGTTAAATGAAAGATATGAGTCAGATGAACATACTTTGTTCTTGAAGTTTTAATGAATTTAGCTAATTAGGGCTAAATTGAGAAAATTGAAAGTTGAGGGACTAAATAGAAAATTTGATGAAATATTTGGACTTATATAATCCCTAGAGAGGTTCGGCCAAGCATGTGAATGTGTGGAATTTGTGAATTTGATGATCTTGTGAGATAGGGACTAAAGTGTCAAAATGTTAAAATGTGAGGGTTAATTTGTAAAATGCCATAAATATGTGTGTTTGGACTAAATGATTGAATTGATGATTGAATGGATTGAATTTGAATGTGTATAGACCAAAAGAGGAGAGGTTCGAATCGAGATTGAGGCAAAGATAAAGTGCTCGATTAATCGACCGTATTGATAGTTCGACGTCCGAGGTAAGTTCGGATATAATACTAGTTGTAAACTTTATCCATGTGATATAAATTAAATGAATGTATATGTATCTATGAGATTTGAAATGTTATGTGCTGAATTGAGATAAAGGGGCACTAAGTGTGTGAAATTTGAAACGAGAAAGAGATGATTGGCACTGTGTGTGTAACACCCCAAACCCAGTCAATACACCACGACCGAATCTGGTATGTTACAGGGATAAAGGTATTTGAAAGGTTTAGGTTTCCGTTTAAAAGTTTGATGAAAACTCTTTCGTATGTTTTGTTCTCGTAGAAAACTTGAGCATGATTGTTTGAAAAGCGATAGTGTATTTGAAAACCAAGAAATTTTGAAAACTTAATCTGATATGTAAGTAAAACAAGTTTATCTCATTTAGAAATTTAAGTAATCTTTGTTGTTGCTTAAACACATTTTTTTAGTTAATAAAAATCACATTCAAGATTGGAAGACAATTGAGTTTCATTTATTTTAAATTACAGTGCGATACCCGATGGTAACGTTTAAAACATCTCGCTTTGCAGTTTGAAGAAGACTTCATTTTTTCCAAGTTTTAGCAAAATTTTAACCCAATTAGTTTGTTAAGGCATATTTGAAAGTAACTTTAAGAATAAAGATAACCAAGGTAAAATTTTAAAAAGGCCGTTTACAAACCCAACAAATCCAAACGAAAAATAAATAAAGCAAAGTACCAAGTTTAAAATCAGTGCAAATCTGACTTTTATTCATGGCATGGGCACCTCGAGTCCACCCCGGCTCCGTGTCCGCGATCTAAGCGTCACCTGAAATGATAAGGGAAAAGGTGAGTCGCAAGACTCAGTGCATAAATCCCTCTCCCGGTATATGCAACATGCTAACACACATCATAACAGAGCAATACCAAGAATGCACTGATCCTAACCATCCATAACACCTTTTCTACCCGTGTGGTACCAAACCACCGGTGGTGCCAAACCACCGTGACCCAAAGTCACGATATCCATAGATGTGGTGCCAAACCACCGGTGACCCAAAGTCACGAAAGATCCATTTGTGAGGCCAACCCACGTGACACCAAATCATGGCGACAATCCCATATCTCAAAAGTGGGGCCAACCCACATTTGCGTTAACCACGTGGACGAGTCGCTATGAGGTGCCAAACCTCCGTGTTCCAAAGACACAAGTGTGATACCAAATCACCGGTGACCGCAATCCACGGTTAAAATGATGGGGCCAACCCATCGTGTGATACCAAATCACTAGCGTCAATTCCAGATAATCAACCGTGGGGCCAACCCATCGTGGTACTAAGCCACTTTGGGGCGAGGCGGAGGTGCCAAACCTCTAGTGACCCAAAGTCACAATAATCAATCTGTGGTACCAAACCACTAGAGGTGCCAAACCTCCGTGTCCCAAAGACACGGATATCATATCCCCCTCCTCTCATAACACCCAATAACATATCATACTAATGCAAAGTCGTGCAATCATGCTATCATGCTCACATGCTTAATATGACATCTCAAAATACATACACCAATAAATCATGATATCACATGTCATCACATATCTCGTAATGAAATGGACTTACCCGAATCCGTATCCATACCTCATTGGGTATTAAATCAGTCAACCACACTATTTCACTTACACAATCAGGTTATTAACACATTACTCAGTTAAGAAGGTGTGTTAGTTTACACACCTGATAGATCGCACGCTTAATCCCGAAGAACCGGTTTAAACCCCTCGATTATTTTGCTCCTAAAGTCGGCCAAACACAGGATTAATCACTTAAAACCATTCGGCCAGAATAGATAAACCAAAGGGGTTTGCGTTAAACCTTTACCTTTGCAAATGGTTCGGTTTCCAACCAAACCCGAACCAACAATGGTTCCCTCTGATAATCGGCCTCCCCCCTAAAACACAAACCATTAGTCTCATACGTCTTAGGCTTAATAACTCTAAAGAGAACCAATAAAGCAATCTCTTACCACACTTACCCAACGTTTAGACTCCTCTTGCTTGCTTCCAAAATCCAAAGGCCCTATAATAAAATCAGTTACCAACCAAAGAGTTAACTCCCTTCAACAGATGCCGAAATCGGCCCTTTAACAAACCTAAAATCAATAAAGCACAAGAGAGGGGAGAAATGGCCATTCGGCCAACACTTACCTTCTACTAGCCCGATTGAACAAGAATCCACCAAGGTCACACTCCTCTAATATTTGGCAATGAAGAACTATAAGGAGAGAAAAGATTCGGCTAGCACCCTTAACAAAATGGAAAAGGAGGTTCGGCCTTAAGAGAAATGGGAAGAACGATTGGGAACAAAAAGGCCAAGGGGTTTTGGAAAAGAAGAAAATAAAATGATGAATGGAGGGGTGCTTTCGGTTTAAAGAAAAAGAAGATGGAGGATGAAGTTTTTGGAGGATGGTGTTTCGGTCAAGAAAGGAGAGAGAGAAGCTAATTTCAGCTCACAAGCAATGGAGAAAGCAAATGGAGTATGCAAGTTCGGCACCAGCTTAAGAGATAGGAAATAATGTATGAGAAGAAAGGTTACTAGTTTCGGTTTACACAAGATGCAAATAAGAGAAAGATGGGAACAAACATTCGGCTACCAAAGAGAATCAAGAGAAGAACAAAGCAACTTCTGGCAAGAAGAAGCTTGAACTTTTAGGTTTAAGGAGAAAAAGAAGAAATATACTTGAAGTTTTGGCTAGTTTTGACTAAATGAGAATTGGCTTACAAAATGGTTTTTGACCGAAAATGCACAATTTGCCAAAGTGAAAATTCGGCACACTCCCCCACAACACTTACCAACCGGCCACTCCCCCAAAATCTCTCCAAAATCCGCCACAACTCCCCAAACACTCCAAGCCTCTAATTCAAATCACTTTGAATTAGTCCACTTCTAAATCACTCTCCACCCACCATTTGAACTTTTGACTTGGTCCAAGGTAGAGTTTGAACCGCCTACAACTCCTCCCTCCATGCTTGTCAAAATAGAAACCAAAATAGAGCACTCTGCAGCTTGAACACAGGACCTCCTCCCTCCCGCAAGTGATGCTAATCCAAGCTCTTAGTGGCGCCTTCCTTACCACTCCACTAGCTCCTTTCTTATGCTAAAAGTTCACCTAAAATATTTATAAACCCCACTCCTTGACTCCTCCCACCTAAGCCTAAAAACAAAATTTTTTCCTACCACTCAGGCTTAGACCTAGCTTACAACTAAGCCCCAACAACATCAAAATAACAACATAACACACCATGCACATGCAACAAATCCAAAAATAAAATAGCCCATAACCCGGGATATTACAGTTCTACCCCCCTTAAAAATAATTTCTGCCTCGAAATTACCAAGTCAAAAGAGTTGCGGGTATTGCTGTCTCATCATATCCTCGGGTTCCCACGTAGCTTCTTCCATGCCATGATTACGCCATAGTACCTTAACCAAAGGCACGGACTTCCCTCGCGAACCTTCACATCCCGATCCAAAATCAGCATGTGCTCTTCCTCCATGGTCAAATCTGGTTTACCTCGATCTCTTCCATCGCCACCACGTGCGATGGATCTCGAGCGATATCGCCTAAGCATCGAAGCGTGGAACACGTCATGAATCGACTTAGCTCTGCTTGGCAACTCGAAATGGTAAGCTCTCGTCCCGCGTCTCGATTACCTTATACATTGATAAACCTCGGACTTAGCTTGCCTTTCCTTCCGAACCTTAACACTTTCTTCCACGGTGAGACCTTCAGAAAAACTTGATCTCCCACAGCAAATTCAATATCTCTCCGCTTAAGATCGGCATAGGACTTCTGTCGGTCCGAAGCTTCTTTCAACCGAGCCTGAATCAACTTAACCTTGTCTTCGGTCTCAGCAACCAACTCTGGTCCCAACAACTGACGTTCACTTAACTCTGTCCAACAAGTAGGTGAGCGACACTTCCTACCGTACAACGCCTCATATGGTGCCATCTTGATGCTTGCTTGGTAACTATTGTTGTAGGCGAACTCAGCTAATGGTAGATACTCCTCCCAACTACCCCTGAAGTCCAATACACAACCTCGTAACATGTCCTCCAAGATCTGCATAACCCTTTTCATTGCCGTCGATTGCGGCAGTGAAATGCCGTGCTGAAATCCAACCGCGTACCCAGAGCCTGATGCAACGCTTTCCAGAACCTTGACGTAAATCTGGGATCCCTATCCGAGATGATCGATCTTGCACACCGTCGACCTCACTATCTCGACACATACAACCCGCCAACCTCTGAAGTGAGTAATCCACCCTCACCGGGATAAAGTGAGCTGATTTAGTTAGTCGATCCACAATTACCAAAACTGAATCCTTCTTGCTAGGCGTAAGAGGTAATCCACTGACGAAATCCATAGTTATACTTTCCCACTTCCACTGTGGAATCTTCACTGGTTGAAGCAACCACGACGACATCGATGTTCGGCCTTGACCCTGTGACATGTCGGACACTTCCTACAAACTCATCACTTCCCTCTTGGACTTCGGCCACCGTAATCGCTCTGAGATCCTATACATTTTGCTACCTCCGGGATGCATAAGCGTGAAATTGCTATGTGCATCTGAAGAATCTTCCGCCTTAACTCAATATCTCGCGGCATACAAGCTTTCCCCTGAAAACACAGCACCCCATCACTAGACAAACTGTAACCCTCCAAACCATCATTCTGCACTTGTGTGCTCTGCGCACTCAAAACCTCATCCATCAACTATTTTTCTCTGATCTGCTCAACCCAAGTAGGCTTAACCTGCAGCTCTGCCAGAATACTCCCATCGTCGTACAAACTCAAGTGGGCAAACATCGCTCTTAGATCCGAAACAACCTTACGGCTCAACGCGTCTGCCACATTGTTAGCTTTGCCCGGATGATACTCAATCGAACAGTCGTAGTCTTTCAGCAACTCAATCTATCTGCGCTGCCTCAGATTCAAGTCTTTCTGAGTCAAAAGGTACTTCAGACTCTTATGATCCGTGTAGATTATCGATTTCTCTTCGTACAAGTAATGCCTTGAAATCTTCAAGGCAAAGACTACAGTCGAAAGCTCCAGATCGTGCGTTGGATAATTGACCTCATGTGGCCTCAGCTGCCGAGATGCGTAAGCCACAACCTTCCCTTCTGTACAAGACACAACCCAAACTCAGATGTGATGCATCGCAATAAACCGTGAATTCCTTTCCGGTCTCGGGTTGAATTAGAACCGAGCTTCACCAAAATCTTCTTCAATTTGTCGAAGCTCTCCTGCCGCTTCTCGATCCAAATGAACGGAACCCTTTTTCTTAACAATTTGGTCATCTACCGCGATCAACGAAAATCCTCTACAAACCTTCGGTAGTATCCTCGCCAAACCCGTAAAACTCAATCTCGACTCATGACCTAGGCGGCTTCCAATCTAAAAGCGCCTCAATCTTTCGAGGATCCACTCTAATCCCTCAAATAGATACTACATGACCTAAGAAAGTCACCTCCTAAGCCGAACTCGATTTACTAAACTTCGCGAGAAATGTTTCTCCTTCGAATCTGCAATACCACCCGCAAATGCGCATCATGTTCCACCTCAGTCCTTGAATATACCAAGATGTCGTCGATAAAAACCACTACGAACTGATCTAAATACTGCTTGAACACCCTATTCATCATATCCATGAAGGCTGTAGTGCGTTAGTCAACCTAAACGGCATAACTAAGAACTCAAAGTGCCCATACCGAGTAATGAAATGCCGTCTTGCGATATCCGCCTCCTTCACCTTTAATCGGTGATACCGGACCTTAAATCAATCTTCGAGAAAACCAACGCGCCCTTCAGCTGATCAAACAAGTCATCTATCCGAGGCAGCGGATACTTGTTTTTGATCGTCAGCTTATTCAATTGGCGGTAGTCTATACACATTCGCATAGTACCGTCTTTCTTCTTGACAAAGAGTACCGGTGCTCTCCAAGGCGAAACACTTGGCCTGATAAAGCCTCGGTCCAACAACTCCTGGATCTCGAGCCTTAAGCTCCAATAACTCTTTAGGCGCCATCACATGCGGAGTAATAGATCTCATGCCAGCTTAAGTAATGATCTATCTCGAACTCTACCTCACGATCCGTGGCAAACCCAAAAGCTCCTCGTGAAACACATCAACAAATTCCTAATCGTCCAACTGTCTCCACAGCAGACTCTTTAGCCTCTAAGGCATACACATGAACCACATATGCTTCATGCCTTTCGACCATCTTCTCGGCTTTCGAGGCGGATACCACATTAGATGATAATTTCTTCTATTACCGATCAGGACTACCTCATCACCCCTAGCTGTTTTCAGAATCATGCGCTTAGCCACACAATCCAACTTCACCTGGTACTTAACCAGCCATCCATCCCGAGAATCGATCGAACTCCCCAAGCGGTAGTTCCATCGGATCGACCACAAACACTACCCTTAGAGTTCTAGAGGCGTCTCTATACGACTTATCTACAACTACAGAGTGACTTAGAGGCTTATTACGGTCATCCGCCTAGAAGATAACTTCGTAGTCTAGATCCATGGTCTTCACTATGCTACTTGAAACATATGAATCGTCGAACCCACATCAATCAAAGCGATAATGGAGAACCAAAGATTAAAACGTCTCGGTTATGACGTCCGGCAAGGTCGCCCTCCTCTCGGCGTCTCACGCATACACTAGCCCCGATTGTCTAGCCTCGAACTACTCGCACCTCTTGCCTGGTGCTCCACGGCCCCGACCAAAGACCATTACCTCCTCTACCATTACCTCGGCCCTTTGCGGTGGTGGTCCATTATTCTGTCTTCGAGTACGGCCCTCGACTCTAACTGAATCCTAGCCAACTTGCACTGACGGTCCCTCATACGGTGGTCCAAATGAGCCACACTCAAAATAGCCTCTACCCCCAGTCCAACATCCTCCCCAATGAGCTTTCCCACAATGGTTACATTAGGCGGTCCCCGACTAGCAAGAACAAACCTATCGGATCGATTCGACCCACTCGGTCTAGCCCTTTTCTCATGGATTACGGACGACCCGAAGACCCAAAATTCCTCTTGTGTGGTTCCTATCCATGCCTTGCCTCACAGACTCCTTAATGCCCTCGGCTACCTTAGCCTTCTCAACCAAGACAAAGAATTCACGCTCTTTGGGCGCAATCAATAACCTTAATTCATCTCACAGGGCCATCCTCAAAACGAACACACCTCTCGTGTTCAGTAGCCACCATACCCCTAGCATACCGACTCAGCCTGAGGAATTACGCCTCGATTCCGACGATTTACTCCCCGAACTAACCTCGAAAATGCTTTCAGTTACTCATTAATGTAGTTAGCTCCAACGCATTTTTCTCGATATGCGACTCAAATAGTCCCAAGTTAGATCTTCATTGCAGTCATTGTCCCGAACCGTGAGCCACCACTGGTATGACTCATCTTGGAGAAGTGATACTATCCCCTTTAACTTTTCTTCAGTAGTCAGGTCCAGATCGTCCATGATCCGCTCTGTCGCTTCCAACCAATATTCAGCAAGGCTTTGGAGCAACACCAGAGACACCTCGAAAAACTTCACCCGTTTGCAAGTCATTCAGCATGATTTTCTAGCTCCCGCCTCCACCTACTCCAACTACCCTTTCGAACTCGCGAAGATCGCTCATGACATCGCGTCGTCCATAGTCATTCACGAAACTCACCACCTCCACCGGTGGCGGTACGATATCTCGATCTCGACCTCGGCCGAAACCTACGGGTTCAGAAACTGTCATCCTACCTCGACCACGTCCACGACCACGTCCACCTCGTGTACTCATGACTAAAATCTCGTCTGATTTAAAGAATTTTATGCATCAGTAATTATTCCACTGTTTAAAAGCAAAGTCTTATGAATATTACTTATTAAATAAGTTTTATTTTTGCAAGTCCACAGAGTCCTATCAGTTTCAATTTCTAAAGTAGTCTTACTATCACTAGCCATCCAATCACATCTTATCAATATCAATATCACAAGCATTAGTAAGGGGTACTCACCTGGGTGGATTGGTGCCGGAGACTCGGTGCCATGCCTTTCAAACCATACTTTTTAAAACATAACACTTAAAAACCAGAATTTAAAACATTTTGGACCCTGGGCCCACAGCCGAGCCTTTGAACTGGGCTCTGATACCACAATTGTAACACCTCAAACCCAGTCAATACACCACGACCGAATCTGGTATGTTACAGGGATAAAGGTATTTGAAAGGTTTAGGTTTCCGTTTAAAAGTTTGATGAAAACTCTTTCGTATGTTTGTTCTCGTAGAAAACTTGAGCATGATTGTTTGAAAAGCGATAGTGTATTTGAAAACCCAGAAATTTTGAAAACTTAATCTGATATGTAAGTAAAACAAGTTTATCTCATTTAGAAATTTAAGTAATCTTTGTTGTTGCTTAAACACATTTTTTTAGTTAATAAGAAATCACATTCAAGATTGGAAGACAATTGAGTTTCATTTATTTTAAATTACAGTGCGATACCCGATGGTAACGTTTAAAACATCTCGCTTTGCAGTTTGAAGAAGACTTCATTTTTTCCAAGTTTTAGCAAAATTTTAACCCAATTAGTTTGTTAAGGCATATTTGAAAGTAACTTTAAGAATAAAGATAACCAAGGTAAAATTTTAAAAGGCCGCTTATAAACCCAACAAATCCAAACGAAAAATAAATAAAGCAAAGTACCAAGTTTAAAATCGTGCAAATCCGACTTTTATTCATGGCATGGGCACCTCGAGTCCACCGGCTCCGTGTCCGCGATCTAAGCGTCACCGAAATGATAAGGGAAAAGGTGCGTCAGAAGACTCGAAGCATAAATCCCTCTCCCGATATGCAACATGCTAACACACATCATAACAGAGCAATACCAAGAATGCACCGATCCTAACCATCCATAACACCTTTTCTACCCCGTGGTACCAAACCACCGGGTGGTGCTAAACCACCGGTGACCCAAAGTCACGATATCCATAGATGTGGTGCCAAACCACCGTGACCCAAAGTCACGAAGATCCATTTGTGGGGCCAACCCACGTGTGATACCAAATCACCGGCGACAATCCCATATCTCAAAAGTGGGGCCAACCTACGAGTGTTAACCACGTGGACGAGTCGCTATGAGGTGCCAAACCTCCGGTGTCCCAAAGACACGAGTGTGATACCAAATCATCGGTGACCGCATCCACGGTTAAAATAATGGGGCCAACCCATCGTGTGATACCAAATCACTAGCGTCAATCCGTATAATCAACAGTAGGGCCAACCCATTGTGGTACTAAGCCACTTTGGATGAGACGCGAGGTGCTAAACCTCTGGTGACCCAAAGTCACAATAATCAATCTGTGGTACCAAACCACTGGAGGTGCCAAACCTCTGGTGTCCCAAAGACACGGATATCATATCACCCTCCTCTCATATCACCCAATAACATATCATACTAATGCAAAGTCGTGCAATCATGCTATTATGCTCACATGCTTAATATGACATCTCAAAATACATACACCAATAAATCATGATATCACATGTCATCACATATCTCGTAATGAAACGGACTTACCTGAATCCGTATCCATACCTCATTGGGTATTAAATCAGTCAACCACACTGTTTCACTTACATAATCAGGTTATTAAAACATTACTCAGTTAAGAAGGTGTGTTAGTTTACACACGATAGATCGTGCACGCTTAATCTCGAAAAACTGGTTTAAACCCTCGATTATTTTGCTCCTAAAGTCGGCCAAACACAGGATTAATCACTTAAAACCATTCGCCGTAATAGATAAACCAAAGGGTTTATGTTAAACCTTTACCTTTGTAAATGGTTCTTGTTTCAACCAAACCCGAACCAACAATGGTTCCTCTCGATAATCGGCCTCCCCAAAAACACAAACCATTAGTCTCATACGCCTTAGGCTTAATAACTCTAAAGAGAACCAATAAAGCAATCTCTTACCACCACTTACCCAACGCTTAGACTCTCTTGCTTGCTTCCAAATCCAAAGGTCTTATAACAAAATCGGTTACCAACCAAAGAGTTAACTCCCTTCAACAGATGCCAAAATCGACCCTTTAACAAACCCAAAATCAATAAAGCATAAGAGAGGGGAGAAATGGCCATTCGGCCAACACTTACTTTCTACTAGCCCGATTGAACAAGAATCCACCAAGGTCACACTCCTCTAATATTCGGTAATGAAGAACTATAAGGAGAGAAAAGATTCGGCTAGCACCCTTAACAAAATAGAAAAGGAGGTTCGGCCTTAAGAGAAATGGGAAGAACGATTGGGAACAAAAAGGCCAAGGGTTTTGGAAAAGAAGAAAATAAAATGATGAATGGAGGGTGCTTTCGGTTTAAAGAAAAGAAGATGGAGGATGAAGTTTTGGAGGATGGTGTTTGGTCAAGAAGGGAGAGAGAGAAGCTAGTTTCAGCTCACAAGCAATGGAGAAAGCAAATGGAGTATGCAAGTTCGGCACCAGCTTAAGAGATAGGAAATAATGTAAGAAAAGAAAGGTTACTAGTTTCGGTTTACACAAGATGCAAATAAGAGAAAGATGGGAACAAACATTCGGCTACCAAAGAGAATCAAGAGAAGAACAAAGCAACTTTTGGCAAGAAAAAGCTTGAACTTTTCGGTTTAAGGAGAAAAAGAAGAAATATACTTAAAGTTTTGGCTAGTTTTGACTAAATGAGAATTGGCTTACAAAATGGTTTTTGACCGAAAATGCACAATTTGCCAAAGTGAAAATTTGGCACACTCCCCCACAACACTTACCAACCGGCCACTCCCCCAAAATCTCTCCAAAATCTGGACACAACTCCCCCAAACACTCCAAGCCTCTAATTCAAATCACTTTGAATTAGTCCACTTCTACAATCACTCTCCACCCACCATTTGAACTTTTGACTTGGTCCAAGGCGAGTTTGAACGCCTACAACTCCTCCCTCCATGTCAAAATAGAAACCAAAATAGAGCACTCTGCAGCTTGAACACAAGACCTCCTCCCTCCTGCAAGTGACGCCAATCCAAGCTCTTAGTGGCGCCTTGCTTACCACTCCACCAGCTCCTTTCTTATGCTAAAATTCACCTAAAATATTTATAAACCCCACTCCTTCACTCCTCCCACCCAAGCCTAAAACAAAATTTTTCCTACCATTCAGGCTTACACCTAGCTTACAACTAAGCCCCAACAACATCAAAATAACAACATAACACACCATGCACATGCAACAAAGCCAAAAATAAAATAGCCCATAACCCGGGATATTACAGTGTGTGCAAAAAGATAGAAGTTTCGGCTTATCGACTTGGCACTGTGTGTGCGATACCGATATAAGTTTGGCTTAATGTATTGGCACTAAGTGTGCGGTGATGATTATGTTTCAGTTATGAAATTAGCACTAAGTGTGCGAATAAATCAAAGTAATAGCAAGGGTTGAATGGGGGGTAATATCGAACAATTGAGCAGTATAAATGGTAAGTAACTATGTGTTGATCAAGGTACATTTGAACCTATGTGGTTGATGATAGATTTAAGAGTTGAATAAATAGATAATTGGGTATGTGGTTGAGATTGATAATGTGCCTAGTTGTGCCTTTATCTATGTGATGGTACATATATATATACATATTGATGTTGTAGTATTGAGTAATATGTATTATATTACTTAACTTACTAAGCTTTGGAAAGCTTACTTGGTGATTTGTTTCTCTACCTTGCGAAGGTCAAGAAAGCTAGCTCGGATCTCGATCGCCGCCTTCTCAATCACACTATCAAGATTCTATTTTGGTACTTTTGAAAAGATGTATATAGCTGGAATATGGCATGTATAGGCTAGTTAATTAAATCAAGTTTGAGATTTGTAATTAGCCATGAGATGTGGCTAGATATGTGATAGGTTTGGCATGAATGAATGTGGTATATATATGATGCATCTTTTGGCATGATTTGTAGATTGATGAATTTGCTATTGAGTGTTAACTTTGTGTTGATAAATGCTAGTAGGGGTAGTGAGATTGGGAATGAATTATGCTTGTGATAGAATAAGTATTGGTATTGAATTGGGTATAATTAGAGTTGGTATTGATTTCATGTTTTTGTAACATCCCAAAATAGGGGTTATTTGTGATTGAATTATTTTTCTTGAGTATGAATTTCTGTGATATTATTTGCGGTGTTATAAGACTTAATTAGGGGTCTTGAGTAAGCTCGGTTTAGTAGGATAATTCTTAGTATGGCTTATTTAATGAAGAGGATTAAATGAGCTTAGTGTTGGACTAAGCTCATTTAATCCTCTTCATTTAAACGAGAAGCCCGGACCGAAACCGAGGCAAGAACAAAGTGTTGGACTAAATCGAATATCTATTCGCATCTTGAGTACCGAGGTAAGTTTGTATGAAATTAAAGTTATACAATGTTATTATATTGTAATTATTTTATTTTATGAGAAATGTATATAAATTCCATGAAGTTAATTTATGATCCTTTGATGAGGTTCAAATGAGAATGTATTAAGTTGAAGTCCCGGTTGGAGATTCGGAATAACGAGGATACTTATGTCACTGCATAAGATAAGGTTGGTCCCGTATAAGACAATGTTTGGGACATGGCATCGGCACCGAATGTAGATCCCGTATAAGACGATGTCTGGGACATGGCATCGGCACCGAATGTAGGTCCCGTATAAGACCATGTCTAGGACATGGTATCGGCACCGAATGTAGATCCTATATAAGATCATGTCTGAGACATGACATCGGCATCGAATAAGGAAGGTCCCGTGTAAGACCATGTCTGGGACACGGCTTCGGCACCAAAAGAGGATCTCGTATAAGACCATGTTTGGGACATGGCATCGACATCCATGTACGATCTCGTATAAGACCATGTATGGGATGTGGCATCGCATTAAGGGCGATGTTTGCTCATTTGAATCTATACGACGATGGAAGTCTTTTGGCGGAGCTGCAAGTTAAGCCAACTTGGATCGAGGAGATTAAGGATAAGCAGTTGGTAGACGAGGGATTGAATGCAAAGAGATTGCAAGTCCAAAATAGTGGTTTGGAAGGGTATAGTTTGGCTGATCATGGTGTATTATATTTTCAAGGACGGCCCTGTATGCCGAAGGATATGGAACTGAGACAAAGAATTCTCCAAGATGCACATAGCAGCCCATATGCTATGCATCCTGGAGGTAGCAAAATGTACGGGGATTTGCAGAGGCAGTTTTGGTGGCGTGGATCAAGCGAGAAGTAATCGCGAGTTCGTGGGTAAGTGTCTGACGTGTCAGCAAGTCAAAGCTGAACATCAGTTGCCATCAGGGTTACTACAGCCGGTGAAGATTCCTCAGTGGAAGTGGGAGAGGATCACCATGGATTTTGTTAGTGGATTACCTTTTACGCCTAGTAAGAAGGATTCGCTTTGGGTGATTGTGGATCGTCGACTAAGTCCGATTTCATACCCAGTAAGGGTAGATTATTCGCCTTGAAGCTAGCAAAGTTATATATAGTTGAGATAGTAAGATTGCATGGTGTGCCAAGATCGATTATCTCGGATAGGGATCCGAGGTTTACGCCAAGGTTTTGGAGAGCTTTGCATCAAGCCTTGGGAATGAAATTGACTTCAAAGATGCCTTTTCATCCGCTAACCGATGGACAATCGAGAGAGTGATTCGGATCTTAGAAGATATGCCGAGAGGTTGTGTTCGGATTTTAGTGGTAGTTGGGAAGAGTATCTACTGTTGGCGAAATTCGCTTATAACAATAGTTATCAAGCGAGCATTCAGATGGTCCATATGAAGCACTGTATGGACGAAAATGCCGAACTCCTACTTGTTGGACGGAGTTGGGTAAAAAACAAGTCTTGGGTCCGGAGTTGGTGATCAAACGAGGACAAAGTTAAGGTAATTCGGCTCGTCTCAAGGAAGCGCGGATAGGCGTAAGTCCTATGCCGATCTCAAGCGCAAGGAAATAGAATATGCTGTGGGAGATAAAGTTTTTCTGAAGGTGTCGCCTTGGAAGAAGGTGTTACGATTTGGGAAAAAGGGGAAGCTAAGCCCTAGGTTCATCGGGCCATATACAGTGTTAAAGCGAGTGGGACCAGTAGCTTATCAGCTCAAACTGCCGACAAAGTTGAATCAGATTCATAATGTCTTTCATGTGTCGATGCTTAGACGATATCGGTCGGATCCATCACACATTGTACCTGTGGCAGAGATTGAGGTAAATTCGGATTTATCTTTCGAGGAGGAACCAATCCAAATCTTAGATCGAGATATCAAGGTTTTATGTAGAAAGTCAGTACCTTTGGTGAAAGTACTATGGCGAAACCATGGTGCTAAGGAAGCTACGTGGGAAACCGAGAGTGTGATGCGGCAGCAATACCCCCACCTTTTCTGATCAGGTAATTTCGAGGTCGAAATTATTTTAAGGGGGTAGAACTGTAACATCCCAAAATAGGGGTTATTTGTGATTGAATTATTTTTCTTGTGTATGAATTTCTGTGATATTATTTGTGGTGTTATAAGACTTAATTAGGGGTCTTGAGTAAGCTCGGTTTAGTAGGATAATTCTTAGTATGGCTTATTTAATGAAGAGGATTAAATGAGCTTAGCACTTAAGTTAATTTAAGTGTATATTAAAGCATAAGAGGAGTTAGTGGCAAGTTGGTTAAAGAGCTTGAAAGGTTGCATGAGGTTAATGGTTCGAGTAGTAGGTATAGCATTTTTAAAGTTTATTTTTGTATGATAGCTTTAATGGACGGTCAAACATAATTATGATAGGTGGACTAATAATTTTTGGTAAGTTGAATGGTTGTTTAAGGAAAGCATGGAATAAGGGATAAGATTCCTAAGGTTATGGAAAGATATCTTGAAGTTATGGTAAATTGAGGGGACAAAGGCTTGGTTTGTGGGAAATGTTTTGGAAACAAATTCATGGCCTTTATGCCATGAACTTGGACGGCAATGTGGCTAAGGGGGGGATTTGGCCGAATATGCTAGTTGTTGGAAAGACTTAGGAATTGTTTTGGTCATTTCTTTCATTTGGTGCAAAAGTTGCAAAACATTTTCTCTCAAACACTTTTCTTTTGGTCAATTCTACATTGTGGTAAGCCTAAACTCTTTTGACCATTTGGTCATTTTTGATCATTTGCTATTTTCTCCTTTTCATTCTCTCAAAACCAAACTTGCATTAACCTTTTGTTCTCCCATTCGCTTTGCTTAAACATCAAAACCTCCTATACACTCTTCTTTGTCAAAATTATATTTCTCTTCCTATTATTTTCTTTTTGTCCCATAGCCGAATATACCTCTTTGTTGTGCCGAAAATCTTCTTCTCCTATCTTGATCAACTTTGGCCAATATTGAAGGTAGCATAGATTTCTCGGTACTTCTCTAGCAATCGATTTTAGTAAAGTGGTAAGGGTTTATTTCAAAGGATTATTCTTTTAAGTTTTCATTTAAGTCAAGGCTAATAACCTTGATGATGATGGTTGATTGTAGGAAAGTGAGGCCGATTCATTTAGGAGTGTGTTGGCTAGTGTTCGAAGGCTATTGGGTAAGATTTTAGGTTCACAAGGAACCCTTCTCAATTATTTTGGTTTGGCCGATTAGGCCATGGTTCTAATGATCATTTTTGGTCAATATAGGGACAAGAATACTTGTGTGACCGATTTGTCTATTCGGGATTTAGGACTCTTGTTAATATCGTGTGTACATACACACCTTATAACTTTTAATATGCTAAGTGTTATTTTATGCCTAATCGATTTGTGTAGACATGGATGTAATACCTTCATAGTATTAACAAGGACTCTGTAAGTCTTTATTGCTATGAGATTATTATTTGATGCTTTTGGGAAGCATGACACATTTGGTATGTGTATTATTTGATTTATGGCTTATGATAATCGATTGGATGTTGTTAAATAAATCTATCAATATGATTTTGTATATGCATATAAATAATTGGTATGGGTTGATGAGAGGAGGGCAAGTGATATTCGTGTCGATTTTACACCGTGTTTTGGTAACACATCGTGACTACGGCCACCAGAGGTTTAGTACCTCCAGAGGTTTGGCACCTCATAGCGACTTGTCCCCGTGGTTGAAACCATCGTGGGTTGGCCCCATTTGAGATATGGGATCGCTCACCGTTGATTTGGTATCACACGATGGGTTGGCCCCATTATTCGATTTGTGTCTTCTGACACCGAGATTTGGTATCTCCAAAGGATTTGGCATCACATCTGTGACTATATGTCACCGGTGGTTTGGCACCACCAAGGGTTTGGTACCACACGGGTAGAGAAAGGCGTTTGGATGGTTAGGATGGGTGCATCTTAAACTTATGCATATTAATTTGTTATGATTTGTGTATGTTGTTGCACTAAATCGGGGAAGGGTTACACATTGAGTCTTGTTGACTCACCTTCTCCTTTAATTTTTCAGGTGATTCATAGATCGCGGGTAAGGAGCCGGATGGACTCGAGGTGGCCATGCAGTGGAGATTTTTAATAAATGAATTTTTGGATTTTATCTATCTTACTTTTGGGTTTATGTTGCTTAATTGTAATAAGGCCTCCTAGGATGATTTTATTATTGTGGCATGTTTGAATGTTTTACTTTAAACTACATGATGATGTTAAAACGGATGCACATGTTTTTCTCAAATTAATCGTAAAAATGTTTTAAAGTACCATCGGGTACATTTGAAAATTTGTAAACAACTCGACTCAACAAATATTTTTAAATAAATTAAGTATGGTTTTTAACAAATAAAATTTCAATTGAAAGGCAATTCGACTAAGTTTTAAAATAATTTTCAAAAAGTTTTTCTCAGTAGCAAACCAAATTCGGTCGTAATGTTTGGGCCAAGTTTGGGGTGTTACAGTTTTAAATTGCTAAATTGGTATGCTTTTAGATGGCAATATGTGCATGAGATGTTTGGTTGATTGGCTTGTAGGTTTGACCCTAAGTAGGTGGCATGTTGGCCTTGCAAAAATGGCCTATAATGTCACACGATTGGGGCACACCATGCGTGCCTCGATCGTGGGTAAACCGCGAATCGTGGTTTAAATTACACACGGCCTCGACATGGGGGTGTCATCTAACCGTGGTGTACAAGTCAGTAGTTGGCTTTAATAGTACACAGCCATGGCACGGGTGTGCCTACAGGTCGTTCGAGAAATGGCAGTATATGACCTTATAGGACACGACCTTAGCACACGGGCGTGCTTGTTAGCCGTGTTGATTTTGGCAGTATGTAACCATGGGAAGGTCACACTGGTGTGTCATGTAGCCGTGGGAGAGGTACGGCCTACCCCCACGGGCGTGTCTCCTATGTATTCTAGAAAAGTTTCAATTTTTCATGAAATTTTATATGTGTTTCGGTTTAGTCCCGACTTAGTTTATAAGCATGCTTAGGGTCTTGATGACTCGTTTAAGGGACACTATGATTGTATATGAATGTGTTTGATGATGATTAACTTTGTGTCGACATTTAGAGTTTAAATGTTTTGATTGATTGGTAATACCCCTTAATCCTATTCCGACGACAGGTTCGGGTTAGGGGTGTTACAAATTGAGTTCGCATTATATCAGACCATATGATATTACCAAGAGGATAGGGCCGTAGCCTATAGGTTGGCTTTTCCATCTGAATTGGAAAAGATTCATGATGTATTCCCTGTGTCTATGTTGCGACGCTATCGATCAGATCCTTCACATGTGATTACACCTACAGAGGTTAAAACTCAACCCGACATGACATATAGGGAAGAACTGATTAATATTCTGGAACGGGAAGTCAAACAGTTAAGGAATAAAAGTATAGCTCTTGTGAAAGTATTATGGAAAAGACATGGGGTAGAAGAGGCTACATGGGAGCTCGAGGAGGCTATGAGAAACCAGTACCCAAACCTTTTTACTGGTAAGATTTTCGGGGAAGAAAATCCCTAGGGGGAGAATTGTAATAGCCCGATTTAGGGCCTAGTCAGAATAGTGGTTGCGAGACCACAAATTCGAAGTAGAAATATGTGTTTTATTATTTTTATGAGGCTTATAAGGTGTCTGCATGATTGTGTGAAAATTTCATGAAGAAATTTTATGAATTAGTGAACAAATTGTCTACTAGGACTAAATTGCAAAGATTAGAAAATATGAGATTCTAGAAGATTTAAGTATGAAATAGCATGATAAAAATTATTAGAGGTCCTTATTTAGCAATTAGACTGTTATATGTCAAGATGGACAAAAATGGACATGGAAAGGAAAAATCTCAAGAAAGGACTTTAAGGGCATTTTAGTCATTTGGTTAATTAATGAATTTAAAAGGGAAAAATAAGTCAAAAATGGTGCCCATCTACTCTAAGCTTGGCCGAAAATCACAAGGACTCCATATCTTCCAAGCTTGATAGTAAGTGCATCCTAGGCCCGTTTTTAATGTTCTTTGTATTTTTGAGATCCTCGTAGCTCGATTTAGCTATTTCTACCTATATTTTGAGCTAGGGTTCATGTTAAAAAATTTACCCATGTATGAAATGCATGTAATTTGATATTTTATGGAAGAATATGAAAGTTTGATGTATGATAAACATCTTTTTCTAAGTGATTTTCATGAAAAAATGCATAGAAGGACCAAATTGTAAAAGTTGTAAAAATGGTCATACATGAGTGAAATAGTGGAAATTGATGGTTGTTGTAGTTAAGAAAATGATTCGACTAGGCTTAAAATACAAGAAAGTTGAATGAGAATCATTTTACAAGCATAGGGGCAAAAGTGTAATTATGCTAAAGTTTAGGGAAAAAATCATAATTTTACCTAAGTATGAATTATGAGTCAATTTAGTCAATGTGAGTATTAAACAAGTGAAATTTTTATTATAGATCAAGAAACAAGAAGCCCGGACCGAAACCGAGGCAAGAACAAAGTGTTGGACTAAATCGAATATCTATTCGCATCTTGAGTACCGAGGTAAGTTTGTATGAAATTAAAGTTATACAATGTTATTATATTGTAATTATTTTATTTTATGAGAAATGTATATAAATTCCATGAAGTTAATTTATGATCCTTTGATGAGGTTCAAATGAGAATGTATTAAGTTGAAGTCCCGGTTGGAGATTCGGAATAACGAGGATACTTATGTCACTGCATAAGATAAGGTTGGTCCCGTATAAGACAATGTTTGGGACATGGCATCGGCACCGAATGTAGATCCCGTATAAGATGATGTCTGGGACATGGCATCGGCACCGAATGTAGGTCCCATATAAGACCATGTCTGGGACATGGTATCGGCACCGAATGTAGATCCTATATAAGATCATGTCTGAGACATGACATCGGCATCGAATAAGGAAGGTCCCGTGTAAGACCATGTCTGGGACACGGCTTCGGCACCAAAAGAGGATCTCGTATAAGACCATGTTTGGGACATGGCATCGATATCCATGTACGATCTCGTATAAGACCATGTATGGGATGTGGCATCGACATCAAGCGAAGAGATCCCTTGTAAGACATGGCATCTGCATCAAGAGGAGATCTCATGCAAGACCGTATCTGGGATATGGCATTGGCATCGTGATATATGTATGATGAAATTAAGTATCCTCTAATATTCCGAGTGGTTCAACGGGCAAAAGAGCTAATCATGTAAAGATGATAAGGAGCTAAGAAAGTAAAGATGATACAGAGTTAAGTTATACAAGGATGACAATGAGTTCCATTTATGTAAAGAATGATAATGATATAAGTTTATGTTCAGGTTAGCATAAGTGCTAAATTATGTGATGAAGTGATACAAGTATCATGAGTAAAACACAAGTTTAGAAACCATAATGTGAAATGTGAAGGGTAAGAGCAAGTATGAGTAAGTATGCCTAAGCACCTGAAAATTTGTGTTATTATTGTTCTATGAGATGAATAGGTTTTACCATGAATAGTTATATTATTACTTTAATTCATGCAAACTTACTAAGCTATGTGCTTACCCCTCTCTTTTCCCTCTTCCTTGTAGTTTCGCCAAGTTAGCTCAGGGATCATAGAACGTTGGAGCTCAAATCATACTATCCATCATTCTTTTGGTATAGTAAATTTGATTTATTTTGGGTATGATATGTATAGGAACTTGGTCATTTTGTGTTATGTCATATTTGAAAGCCAAAATGTTGGCTATTAATGTTATACACTCATTTTGCAAATAGCCATTGGGAATTGGACAATATTTTTCAAGTTTCATATTTTAATGATGATGAGTTTTATGAGGTGGAAGTTCATGCAAATGATGGAGTGAAATGTGAAGCATATGGATGATGATTAGTGATCCTTTATAGTGTAATATTGCTATGTTATGTGATGCTTATGTTGGTATAAGTGTGTTTATGTTTCAGGGTGGCAATTGGCTTGGAAAATAGCCTTTTAATTGTCCACACGGGTAGACACATGGGCGTGTGTCTAGGCCATGTGTGACACAAGGTCAACCCCTATGGGTGTGTTGATAGGCCGTGTGTCCCCTGCATTTAATTACGAGAATTTGAATCTCACACGGGCCAGCACACGGGCGTGTGCCTAGGCCGTGTGCTCCTTAAGGGGTTGCTAACATCATAAACAGAATACCCCAGGTTTTCACACACGGGTGAAGACACGGGCGTGTCAAGGCCATGTGAGGGACACGGGCCAAAGTCACGGGCGTGTGCTCAACAGTGTGAAAACCCTTGTAGGTTCAAATAAAAATAAATTCTACACGGGCTAGGGACATGGGCGGGTGTGACCATATTGCCTGCCCACACGGGCGTGTCCCATTTCACATGGGCATGTGGCCTTGTTTAGGCAAAAATTTTCTAAGTTCGTAAAAGTTTTCGGTTTAACTCCAAAACCTTCCGGATGTATGTTTAAGGCCTCGTAGGCCCATAATAAGGATGTTATGAATATGAATGAGAAGTTTCAAGTTGAAATGAAATTTTATATTCCAAGGTTGTATGTTTAAGTTAAGTTCAAGTTAATACCTTGTACCTAGTTCCAGCATCGAACACGGATAAGGGGTGTTACAAGAATTATGCATGTTTGTAGGATATACAAAAGGAACAAAGGGTGATTTTTTTTATAATTCGAAAGAGAAAATTGTTATAGTCTCAACTCATGCTACTTTCCTTGAAGAAAGTTACATACATGACTTCAAACCTTGGAGTAAAAAAATACTCGAGAAGCTTTATGGAAATATACAAATCCTACTGAAACGGTTCCAGAACCAATTCCTAATAGTAGACCAACAAATGATCTATAACACCCCTAACCCGAAATCGTCGCAGAATAGGGTTAAGAGGTATTACCGATCATTCAGAAAATTTACATCTAAGTTTACAACACATAGTCAATCATCTTCAATCACTCTCATATACAAACATGTTGTCCCTTATCAAGGTCTATGAGACCTTTATCACATGCTAAAGAGGGGTCAGGACTAAATCAAAACACATACAGAAGTTCTCGGAAATATAACAGCTTAACCAAAATATTGGGGATACTTGCGGTAGGTAGGCCGTGCCTCACCCACGGCTACTTGACACACCCATGTGTCCTCCTCGTGGTCATATACTGCCAAAATTAACACGGTCACCAAGCATGCCCGTGTGCTAATGCCGTGTACTACTAGATCATATATTGCCATTTCTCACATAGCCATAAAGCACGCCCGTGTCGAGGCCGTGTGCTACCAAACTACATTCTACCAATTCACCCACGGTCTATAGGGACGCCCGTGTGCCACAATCATGTGACATTATAGGCCATTTACAAGGCCAAGATGCCACCCATAAGTGTCAAACCTACAAGCCATATTAACCAAAACATATTATACACATATTACCACAAAAAAAAAAAAACCAAAATAGTCATTCAACCCATGCATATTGGGCAGCGAAAGTAACTACACTAATAATTCATCTAAGATCCATTTCAACCATGCTATCTTCCAAAACCAATACATATGACAAAAACATAGTACATTCATTTACTTATCTCAAAAGCATGATCATTTCATGGATCAACTAACCATACCAAAACATGTAATCACATAACTTATTCATCCAAGCATTCATCATCTCAAAACTTGCCAAAACATATGGCTAAGCTCATTTCATAAGCATAAACAAATAACTAGCCTATACATGCCATAGTTCAACTATATACATCCTTTCCAAATTACCAAAATGTAATGCCGATAGTGTGATTTAGAAACTAATGATCCTTGATCCGAGCTAGCTTTACTGACACTGCAAGGTAGAGAAACAATTCACACAGTAAGTTTCCCAAAGCTTAGTAAGTTCATAACAAAATACATTAAATCAAAACATGTCATCACGTAGAGTAATTCACAATCTAATATCTCATTTCATCCAAACTAGTAAATTCAATAAACCTTTCACAAAATCATCCAAAATTTCATTAACCACATAGGTTTCGAACATACCTTAGCCAACATTTAGTTGTCAAATATTTAAGCTACTCAAAACTCTTGAATCACATAAATTGACATTCGTCCCTTCTTCATTTTATTCATACACTTAGTGCCTAAATAGTTAATCGAAGCTTAATTAGCATTGCACACTTAGTGCATAATATCAAACCAATCTTGAATCGGTATCGCACACACAGAGCCAACCACATAGCCGAAGCTTATATTACTCCGCACACACACAGTGCTATTCATCTCGATCACATTTCTGAATTTCGCACACTTAGTTCTGTTTAACTCAATATATCACATAGCATCCACATTTAACAATATCATACCATTCATTTCATAATGTTAAACACAACTAAATATACGTATTATGTCCGAACTTACCTGGGACATCGAACTATCGATACGGTCCATTAATCGAGCACTTTATCTTTGCCTTGATCTCGATTCGAACCTCTCTTCTCTTGGTCTAAACATATTCAAATTCAATACATTCAATCA
This sequence comes from Gossypium rotundifolium, assembly GCA_025506655.1. Taxonomy (NCBI): domain Eukaryota; kingdom Viridiplantae; phylum Streptophyta; class Magnoliopsida; order Malvales; family Malvaceae; genus Gossypium; species Gossypium rotundifolium. The sequence continues at coordinate 66,095,500 of CP106731.1, read as the reverse complement.
TCAATTCATTCATTTTAATCCAAACACACATTTAGGGCATTTTGTAAAATAGCCCACACATTAACACATTTCGACACTTTAGTCCTTAATTCATCAAATCACCAAATACAAAAATTTGCTTGTACTCAAGCCTAGCCGAATTCTTACTATGCTCATACAAGTCCACACATTTCATTTATTTCATTTTAGTCCTTCAATTTACACTTTTCACAATTTAGCCCAAAATACTCAATTTCACTAAAACTTAAATAAAAACTATGTTAACCCAACCCCAAGCTTTCATATTTCACCAACTAACATCACAAAGTTCAAGTGTTCATCAATGGCACATTTCATGAACAACATCAATTCATCAAATTGAGACATGGGCTTGATAATAGACTAAGCAACAATCTCAAAAACATAAAAATCATCAAAATTCAACACCAAAACATACCTTAATTTGGCTAGATAGTTGCCAAAACCTAGGATAGTTTTTTCCTTTCTTTCTTTTGAATTTTCGGTGATAGATGGATGAATAAAATCCACTATCATGCTCATTTGTTTTATTTACTAATAACATAATTATTTAATTACTCATTTACCCATTTAAAAATTATATAAGACAAATATATATCATGGTTATCATGACATTCCACCCTCCACTAACTAAAATTTGCATATTTGCCTCTTAAGGCCTCTACATTTAAAAGACAACAATACTTAAGTACTTATAAATCAGCACATAGCTTTTACTCTTTGCGCGATTAAGTCCCTTCTCTTAATTCGGCATTAAAATGATCAAATCATCACACAAAATTTTCACGCAGACTATGTTACATACTATTCACACATAAAATAATATTAAATTACCATTTTGATCTAAGATTTGTGGTCTCGAACCACTGTTCCGACTAGGGTCTAAATTGGGCTATTACAACTCTCCCCCCTTAGGGATTTTCGTCCCCTAAAATCTTACCAGTGAATAGTTGTGGATGTTGCTCTCTCATAACGTTCTCAGGCTCCCACGTAGCCTCTTCAATTCCGTGTTTGGGCCATAATACTTTCACTAAAGAAATTTTCTTATTTCTCAACTCTTTGGTCTCTCGTGCCAAAATTCGAATCGGTTCTTCACTATAAGACAAGTCTAACTGAATCTTAACCTCAGTAGGTGCAATCACATGAGACGGGTCTGATCTGTATCGTCGAAGCATTGAAACATGAAACACGTTATGGATCTTTTCTAACTCAGATGGCAATCTCAATCTATAAGCAACTGGCCCAACTCGTTCAATAATCTCATAAGGTCCAATGAACCTTGGACTCAGCTTTCCCTTCCAGCCAAAACAAAGTATTTTCTTCCACGGAGATACTTTCAAAAACACTCTGTCACTAATCTCAAATTCAATATCTTTCATTTCAAATCTGCATAGGATTTCTGATGATCTGAGGCCGCTTTCAAACTGTCACGAATTACATTCACTTTCTGCTCAGTCTCTTTTATAAGATCAACCCCGTGAATCTTGTTCTCACTCAGTTCAGTCCAATACAATGGAGTTCGACACTTTCAACCGTAAAGGGCCTCATATGGTGCCATTTTGATACTTGATTGAAAACTATTGTTATACGCAAATTCTATCAACGATAAATGCTTTTCCCACGTGCTTTCAAATTCGAGTATACAACATCTCAACATATCTTCGAGGATCTGAATGATTCGCTCGGATTGACCATCCGTTTTGCAGATGAAACACAGTACTGAAATGCAATTTTGTGCCTAAAGCATCTTGTAATTTCTTCCAAAATCGCGAGGTAAATCTAGGATCTTTTTCAAACACTATAGATAATGGTACTCCGTGCAATCTCAAAATCTCATCAATATATAGTTCAACTAACTTATCTAAAGAATAATCGATTCTCACTGGAACGAAATGAGCTGATTTCGTCAATCTTTCCACTATCACCCAGATCGCATCTTTCTTGTTCAGAGATAAGGGCAAACCTGACACAAAGTCCATCGTGATTCTCTCCCATTTCCACTCAGGAATCACAATTGGTTGTAATAAATTGGACGGAACTTGATGTTTAGCCTTAAATTGCTAACAACCTAAACATTTTGACACATTGTCAAAAATGTCTCTTTTCATACCATGCCACCAGTAGAACTGCTTCAGATCATTATACATTTTTGTACTTCCCAAATGTACAGTCAAATGGCTATTGTGAGCTTCATTCAAAATCGTTTGAATCAACTTTGAATTTCTCGTAATGCAAATTTAATCTTTGAATCTCAAACAATCATTACTATCAACTCTAAATTATGATTCAGCATTCGAATTACATTGAACTCTTCTTGCTAACAACTCATTATCAATCTTCTGAGCCTCACATATCCGCTGTAAAAACAAAGGTTTTACTTTTAGTTCAGCTACAACCACATCGTCCTCACATAGATCTATTTGATTACTCAAAGTTCGTAAAGCATATAATGATTTACGACTCAAGGCATCCGCTATAATATTAGCTTTACCCGGGTGGTAATCTATCACAAGTTCGTAATCTTTCAATAATTCTAACTATATTCTATGACGTAAATTCAAATCCCTCTGAGTCATCAGATACTTTAAACTCTTATGATCAGTATAGATATGACATTTCTCTCCAAACAGATAGTGATGCCAAATCTTCAATGCAAATACAATCACAGCCAATTCAAGATGATGTGTTGGGTAGTTGTTCTCATGCGATTTTGACTATCTCGAAGCGTAAGCAATCACTTTTCCTTCTTGCATCAGCACACAGCCCAAACCACTCAATGGCGCATCACTGTAAACGATAAACTCTTTGCCTGATTTAGGTTGAATCAACATTGGTGCTTCCGTTAACAACACTTTCAACTGTTCAAATCTCTGTTGACACTTTTTTGACCACTCGAATCACACATCCTTCCGTAACAACTTTGTCAATGGAGTTGCAACCATCGAGAAGCCTTTCACAAATCATCTATAATATCATGCTAGTCCTAGAAAACTACAGACTTCAGACACATTTCTCGGAGGTTTCCACTCCAAAATAGCAGAGATTTTATGCGGATCAACTCGTATCCCAGCAGCTGATACGATATGCCCCCAGAAATTTGACCTCATGCAACCAAAATTCACACTTACTAAACTTTGCATACAACCTTTTCTCACGCAGAGTTTATAGCATGATTCTCAAATGCTCGGCATGTTGCATCTCATCACACGAATAGATCAAAATATCATCAATGAATACTACCACGAAGCGATCCAAATACGGTCTGAAAATCTGATTCATCAAGTCCATAAACACTGTAGGAGCATTGGTTAGTCCAAAGGCATCACTAAGAATTCGTAGTGTCCGTACCTCATTCTGAAGGCAATTTTTGGCACATCAGATTCTTTGACTCTCAACTAATAGTAGCCCGATCTCAAATCTATTTTAGAAAACACAGTAGCTCCTCTTAGCTGATCAAACAAATCGTCAATCTGAGGTAATGGATATTTGTTCTTCATCGTCACTTTGTTCAATTGTCGATAATCAATACACATTCTCATAGTTCCATCTTTCTTTTTCACAAATAATACTGAGCTCCCGGGTGAAAAACTCACCGTGCAAACCTCTCGCTTGGCCAATTCTTGCAACCGAGATTTCAACTCTTTCAATTCTGTTGGTGCCATTCTGTACGGAGCTATCGAAATAGGAGCGAGCTTGGCACTAACTCAATACCAAATTCAACTTCCCTAGCCAGAGGTAATCCCTACAACTCTTCAGGAAACACGTCTGGAAACTTACATACCATAAGCACAGATTTAACTTTCTTTTTTGACACTTTTGTATCAATCACATACGCCAAATAAGCTTCGCAACCCTTTCTCACATAGTTCATAGCTTTCATCGCAGATACAACAGCTGGTAATCCTATCATATCACTGGACTCAATTCAAACTACCTCACCATTCTGACTCTTCAATTCAATACTCTTTCTCTTACAATTCACGATGGCATTATCCAAAGTAAGCCAATCCATACCCAGAATCATGTCAAACTCATCGAATGGTAACAACATCAAATTAGCCGAAAAACATAAATCACGAAACATCAATGGGCAATTCTTGCACACTTTATCCACAAAACACACTTGCCTAAAGGGTTTGGCACTCTAACCACAATTTCAGTAGTCTCAACAGGTAGAGTTTTACTCGATACTAGATTCACACACACATAGGAATGAGTTGATCCTGGATCTATCAATGCAAAAACATCAGTATCAAATAAAGTGAAAATACCATTGATGACGTCTGGAGATGATGCTTCCTCTCGTGCGTGTATAGCATAGACTTGGACAAGTGCTCTTGCTTCTGACCTCACCACTGTATCAGTTGTCCCTCCCTGGCTTTCACTCATATTTTTGGTGTTTTGGGTGGTCTACCCCTAACTGTCAAATTACTTGGTCTTTCATTCTGAACATTTTCCTCTTCGACCATCTTTGGGCAATTTCAGATAAAATGGTCTCGGGACCCATATTTATAACAAACTCTATTATTATACTTACCACAGCACTCTCCCACATGTCATCTCCCACATTGTTTGTATTTAGGTTTGTTACTTTTGACACTACCAACACTTGATTCATTCAAAGCTTAATTTATAAACCAGTACTTTGTCTCGAACGATCTCTATTTGAATGTCCAAATGAAGCTTTTGAACGATTGCTTGCATTTTTGTATCTCTTCGCTGAAGGTTGAGAGAATTTATTCATCGATCTCTTTCTTTCATCACGAGCTTCAGAATCGACTTTTTTCTTTTCTTTACTGAGCTCCTCAGCTTTGCATGCTCTTTCAACTAACACAACAAATTCATTTATATCCAATATCCCAACCAATAACTTAATGTCTTCATTCAATCCCTCTATGAAACGTTTACACATAATAGCTTCAGTAGAAACACTTTCTCTAGCATATTGACTCAATCGCATTTAATTCCCACTCAGATTCAAGAATGCATAAACGACATTGTTTCAGTTTTAGAAACTCTTTACGTTTTTGATCAATGAAGCGTTGATTGATATACTTCTTTCTGAACTCAACTTGAAAGAAATCCCAGGTGATTCTCTCTCTCGGAACCATAAATGTCAACGTCTTCCACCAACTATAAGTCGAATCCCTCAACAACGAAACAACGCACTTAATACATTTATCCAGAGTTAACGATATCTCATCAAATACTCTGATTGTATTCTCAAGCCAAAACTCGGCTCTCTCAGCATCGTCATCAAATGTGGCCCTAAACTCTTCGGCCCCGTACTTGTGAATCTTGTCTACTGGTGGTTTATTCATTCTGTTCGGATCTACAACTTGCGGCACAACAGGTACTTGTAGGGGTGGAGGTTGTGAAGCAGTTGAATTTGTTCTAACAAATTTTAAAAACTATTCACTCATCATATGGAAGAAGGCTTGCTTAGCCTCTCCTCCCTCATTACTTTCATTCGGCCTAGATGCGGCCGGCACTGTCCCTTGAGCGGGAGTAGGCGCATTACTCTCAACGTCGTTAGCAATTGCTCGATCGAGGTCCATTACTATTTAAAACACATTTCAATTGTCAGAGTTCATCACACTATCACAATTTCATAATATGACATGTATAGCTAGACTCACACACGCTACGTTAATTCGAGAATCGACTAAATCGTAACTCCGATACCAATAAAATGTAACACCCTAACTGAAACCGTCGCCAGAATAGGGTTAAGAGGTATTACCGATCATTCAGAACATTTACATCTAAGTTTACAACACATAGTCAATCATCTTCAATCACTCTCATATACAAACATGTTGTCCCTTATCAAGGTCTATGAGACCTTTATCACATGCTAAAGAGCGGTCAGGACTAAATCAAAACACATACAGAAGTTCTTAGAAACATAACAACTTAACCAAAATACAGGGGATACATGCCCGTAGGGGTAGGCCGTGCCTCACCCACGGCTACTTGACACACCTGTGTGTCTTCATCGTGGTCATATAGTGCCAAAATTAACACGGTCACCAAGCACGCCCGTGTGCTAAGGACGTGTACTACTAGATCATATACTGCCATTTCTCACACGGCCATAAAAACACACTCGTGTCGAGGCCGTGTGCTACCAAGATACACTCTGCTAATTCACCCACGGTCTATAGGCACGCCTGTGTGCCACAACCATGTGACATTATAGGCCATTTACAAGGCCAAGATGCCACCCATAAGGGTCAAACCTACAAACCATATTAACCAAAACATCTTATGCACATATTACCACCAAAATCATACCAAAATAGTCATTCAACCCATGCATATTGGACAACCAAAGTAACCACACTAATAATACATCTAAGATCCATTACAACCATGCTATCTTCCAAAACCAATAAATATGACAAAAACTTAGTACATTCATTTACTTATCTCAAAAGCATGATCATTTCATGAATCAACTAACCATACCAAAACATGTAATCACATAACTTATTCATCCAAGCATTCATCATCTCAAAACTTGCCAAAACATATGGCTAAGTTCATTTCATAAACATAAACACATAACTAGCCTATACATGCCATATTTCAACTATATACATCCTTTCCAAAATACCAAAATGTAATGCCGATAGTGTGATTCAGAAACTGACGATCCCTGATCCGAGCTAGCTTTACTGACACTACAAGGCAAAGAATCAATTCAAATAGTAAGCTTCCCAAATCATAGTAAGTTCGTAACAAAATACATTAAATCAAAACATGTCATCACGTAGAGTAATTCACAATTTAATATCTCATTTCATCCAAATTAGTAAATTCAATAAACCTTTCACAAAATCATCCAAAATTTCATCAACCACATAGGTTTCAAACATACCTTAGCCAACACTTAGTTGTCAAATATTTAAGCTACTCAATACTCATGAATCACATAGATTAACATTCGTCCCTTCTTCATTTTATTCGCACACTTAGTGCCTAAATAGTTAACCGAAGCTTAATTAGCATCGCACACTTAGTGTATCATATCAAACCGATCTTGAATCAGTATCGTACACACAGAGCCAACCACATAGCTGAAGCTTATATTACTCTGCACATATAGAGCCAACCACATAGCCGAAGCTTATATTACTCCGCACACACACAGTGCTATTCATCTCGATCACATTTCTGAATTTCGCACACTTAGTGCCTTTTAACTCAATATATCACATAGCATCCACATTTAACAATATCATACCATTCATTTCATAATGTTAAACACAACTAAATATATGTATTATGTCCAAACTTACCTCGGACGTCGAACTATCGATACGGTCGATTAATCGAGCATTTTATCTTTGCCTCGATCTCGATCTGAACCTCTCTTCTCTTAGTTTAAACATATTCAAATTCAATCCATTCAATCATCAATTCATTAATTGTAATCCAAACACACATTTAGGGCATTTTTCAAAATAGCCCACACATTAACACATTTCGACACTTTAGTCCTTAATTCATCAAATCACCAAATACACAAAATTTGCTTGTACTCAAGCCTAGCCAAATTATAACTATGCTCATACAAGTCCACAAATTTCATTTATTTCACATTTTAGTCCTTCAATTTACACTTTTCATAATTTAACCCAAAATACTCAATTTCACTAAAACTCAAGTACAAACTATGTTAACCCAACACCAAGCTTTCATATTTCACCAACTAACATCACAAAGTTCAAGTGTTCATTAATGGCACATTTCATGAACAACATCAATTCATCAAATTGAGACATGGGCTTGATAATAGACTAAGCAACAATCTCAAAAACATAAAAATCATCAAAATTCAACACCAAACATACCTTAATTTGGCTAGATAGTTGCCGAAACCTAGGATAGTTTTCTCCTTTCTTTCTTTTGAATTTTCGGTGATAGATGGATGAATAAAATCCACTATCATGCTCATTTATTTTATTTACTAATAACATATTTATTTAATTACTCATTTACTCATTTAAAAATCATTGAGACAAATATATATCATGGTTTTCATGACATTCCACCCTCCACTAACTAAAATTTGCATATTTTCCTCTTAAGGCCTCTACATTTAAAAGACAACAATACTTAAGTGCTTATAAATCAGCACATAGCTTTTACTCTTTGCGTGATTAAGTCCCTTCTCTTAATTCGGCATTAAAACGATCAAATCATCACACAGAATTTTCACACAGACTATGTCACATACTATTCACACAGAAAATAATATTAAATTACCATTTTGACCTCTAATTTATGGTCTCGAACCACTGTTTCGACTAGGGTCTAAACTGGGTTGTTACACGATCAACAACATAGGGAGTCTCATCGTAGTGGGAGGGTTTCTTGTAGGCCTGAGTTCTTCCAATCTGGCAGAAGTGTTTTTAACACTGAGTCTGCCGAAGAGGAAGATGATGACCCACTCTCTAACAGCTTATTTTTAGTGATGTCAGAAATAGTGGTTTTGGACCATGATTCTAATAGTGAATTAGTATTTTAATATTTATTTAATTTTTACGATTATTTATTAGAGTCGTAGTAAATTTTTGCTAAGAAATTTTAATGTTTTGTTAGTTAATTTAATAAAAAGACTAAATCGTAAAGGTTGTAAAAGTGGGTTTCTATTAGTTAAAGGGTTAAATGGTTAAATAAATATATACTAAAAGACTTAGATGGTAATAATACTATATTTTAAGTTAGTGGATGTTGGTATATTGGTTTTTGTGTAAAATTTGATGATTTTAAAGGATACATTTGTAATTAATTAATAAAATTAAAAGAATAAACAAAACAAAAGGTAAAAAAAAACTATCTTCTTCCCTAATTTGTTTTTCCATAACCGAATTCACCATTAGAGAAGGAAGAAAGTTTCGACCAAGCTTTAGTCCCTTGCATGGTATGAATTTTTTATCTGTTTTTAGTGATTTTTATGTTTTTAAGCTCGTATTAGCTTAATCTAGCTAGCCTGAGGTTAGTTTGTAAAATTATTAAATGTTTAAGGGCTTTCCATAAATGAGTTACATGTGTTTGTGAATTTGGTTGATAGAATATTAAGTTTGATTGAGGAATAAGCTTATTTTGTAAAGAGAATTTTAGTGATTTTGAGTATTATTAATTTGTTAAAAGAGTAAAATTCTTAGGTGTTAATGTGAAATTTTGAGAAATATAGGCTGTTACGGAACCCAATGAAAATTGGCTAGCATGAAATTTATTAATTGTGGCTAAATTGTAAGTTTTAGGTTTAGGGACTAAATTGCATGAAAGTTAAAATGTTAGAGATAATTTTATAAATTCACGTTAAAATGGATTATAGGTTTGAATTAGTTATTTTAAGCAAATTGAATTATTTAATTAAGTTAAATTACTATTTAGATCAAGAATCGAATCAACCAGACTTAAACTGAGGAAATGCGAATATGTTAGATTAATCGTCGACTCTACTTTTACCACCGTATTAATTGAGGTAAGTTCATATTTCATTTTAAAATATTACATTTAAATTTATTGGATTAATTGATATCTTTATATATGTTTCTATGTATTGATGTTCAAGATTGTCTTGATTTGAGAAAAGTAAAGGACTATGATTGAAATACATCAAGGTGTTATACTCGAGAAGGAAAAAGACCATGGTTGAAAGATACCATGGCATTACAGCCGATATTTCCAAATCAATGAAAAGGATGTTATCCGAAAAGGATATCAAATGAAAATGTTGAAAAGGATGTTATCCAAAAAGGATATCAAATGAAAAGGTTGAAAAGGATGTTATCCAAAAAAGATAACAAATGAAAATGACGTATTTGAAAAGGATATCATGGAAGAACTATTAAGTATAGGTTTGTTATGTGATATGGAATGGTTATGTACAGTTCAATGGAAAATGAAGATGATTGAATGTGTGATTGATGATTTATTGATCATTGTTTTGTCGAGTCTTAAAATTTATAAAAAGAATGATCGAACCTGGAAACTAACTATGACAACGAGTTGAGGCAAGCGCACCTATCGAACAGTAGTATAGTTTAGGCAAGACCAGAATGTTGAATCCCAATGGAACCAAAAGTACTAATACTAACTCTCTTTTTATTATCTAGCCTAAGAATTAAGGGAATTTGTTGTTTAATCTAAATTAACTAACTACTAAACTAAAGACTCTAAGACAAAGAAGAATGAAATTGAGAAAATAACTAGAGGAAAAACCAATTGATTAAGACAACACCCAAGGAAGAATCTACCTAGACTTCACTTGTTATCTAACTCTGAACCAGACGATTTATTCACTTGACTTGATCCGTAAGATTCCCTAACATATATTAATCCCTCTCTCGAGGCGACTAACGTCTAATCCTAGGTTGATTAATTGAAATCTCTTTCTAATTAAAACCCCTAGAATTGCATTAACTCGATCTATGGACTCCCATATTAGGTTTCACCCTAATCCGACAAAATCTCGTCACCCTATCTTTAGGCGTGTGATCAACTCCGATTAATTATGCTAGATCTACTCTTAGGCAGGGACTTTTGCTCCTCCACCTAAGTACATCATACTTGAATTAATATCCCGAAATATCAACACAAGATTCATCTTAGGTTTCATCCCCCTCTGAGGGTTTAGTTCATATTGTAAAAGAAAACATCTCAAAAGAAAAGATAAAACAAAACATAAAAAATCCCTAAAACCCCTTGAAGGAATTGAAGGAGAGATCCACCGTCTTGAGTTTAATTCTGGCTTCTTGAGATGAATCAACTGGCTATCTTCTAGTAGATCTCCACAAATCTGGTTTCTTTGGCCTAGCTGGATGCCTATCTGAACGTCAAAAGCCCTGGAAGAAGGCTTCTGCCAAACTCCCCGCTTAAGTTGCCCCCTAGGGTGTTTATATAGACTTTGAGATGCCTTACTTGGCCCTTCATATCCTAATTCAAGTAGAATTCCTACTAGAGTGTTTGAATAGGCTTCGGAATATGTTTCTTTGCCTCCAAGTATCCTATTTCGAGTAAAACACCTCTTGGCCATGGCAGGGGCATGCCTATGGTACACGCCCATGTGAATCGTGGCCAGGCCATGTTCAATCCTACTAAAGAGGCACGGCCGTGTGAATCAGGGTCCAGGCCGTGTTAGAGTAAATTAGGGAGGCATGGCCGTGCGGTCTTGGGCTCAAGCCGTGTCAATTTCCATCTTGGCCTAATTTGGTCCGTTTTAAGCCCATTTCTCATTCTTTTCATCCTCCGGTGCTCTCCTGAGTATAGAACATGAAAAAAAGGATTAAGAGCACCAAATTACATAATTCAATGCTTAAATCATCCAAAAGCATGCTAAATATAGGCCTAAAATATGTTACTTTTACGGTTTATAAAATTCCCCCACACTTAAGCTTTTGCTTGTCCTCAAGCAAAATTCTCAATTTACAATTAAAAAGAACTTTCCACAATTCATAATTCTCATTAACAATGCCTCATCATAATTCATAGGCAATTCATACATGGATAATTTAATTCAAAGACTCCTAAAGATTCAAACAATTCTAAGTCATATATTTGTAGCACGAAAACATAGGTGTTTCCCCTTATCTAAATAATTACCTTTGATTCAAAGCCGACAAGGATTGACATCCTCACTAAAGATTCACTCAAAGCACTCAAAGTGTTTAAGGTTCAAGAATAAGCACTCATAAGTCGAACCTGAAAAGTTAATCCCATAGGCTTGCCTAAAAATCAAATTTCCATCATTGTAATATGAGATGATATACAAATCAAATGGTCTTTAACAAGGTTGTAACGAGGCTTGGGTTAAAGGTACAGATAAAGGCTGAATTAGAAGGTTAGAATCGAGATTGAACTGACAAATTACCTTACTTGAAAAATAAACTAATAACCTGAATAATTACATCACATGAAAATTTAAAATACTAATAATACGAGCTTCATCTTCAAGATGTTGAATTTAAACGTACAAGCTCTTAGAACACAAAAGTAATAATGAATATACTTCTTTTTTTTAAGAACACTAGCATAGATTACATAAGAAAGAACTTTTATAACTGAAATAATATAATTGAGCAACTTATCAAATCAAGTCTTGATAGAAGGGTAGTCAAAAGGAATGCTGGTAACAAATACGAGCCGGGTTTTGGGTTAATATTAGTGGGTAAATCAATAAAAAAGGGTTGTTAGGATCAAGGAGGTTCACTAGGGGTTAATTATGTAGGTAGGCTTTTTAGTGGAGTGAGTGGGTTAAAACCAAGGTGCCTTTATCATCTCAGTATATCAAATCAAAAATGTGGTCTTGACATGTATAATCGAGGCAAGTTCTAGAATAACAATTGACACACTCATAATCAATAAAGTGAGCATGAAAAAGAATATATGCTCTAGAAGGCTCAAATCTCACAAAAATTATGGGTTTTTGACATCAATCCCCGTAAATTTCAAACTTTAAAGTAATATTCAAATTTAGTTCAACAACCTAGAAAATTTTTGATTCTTGAAAAATGGACTTATCATGCTTGATTCTCTAGTATCTTAAAGTTTAAATCATCAATGTACAATTAACTATGACTTAATCTAATACATATCAATAGAAATTATAAATCAACAGAAATTTCCTCCTAATTAGTAATATGAGAAAATTACTTAAGACAAGATATCATTCAAGGATTTGGGAATAATGCAAAAAGTTAGGCATAAACTTTCACCCCCCACACTTAAGATGTACATTTCCCTCAATGTACAAAGATAGACAATATTCATAAGAAAATCAAAAGATATGGGGAGAAGTGAAACTTCCTAAATTATGGATGAATTCTTTGAGGATGTGAAAAATATGTTGGATGTGTCATCTTTTGGTGTGGTGGTTACTAACGAGCTCTGCACTAGATGAAGAAATTGGGGAGCTCGTGAAGAATTAGCCAGGAATTAATAATAGAGATTCAAAATATACAAAATAAATATTTAAAGAAAAGCAAGCTAAAGTGAAGGAAAATAAAAAGGAAAATAAACTTATAAGAAAAGGTAAATGGACTGAGGAGTCCTTATTGTTGGATGGTTCGCAAGGTGGGTGTGATTCCTCAGGCTGTGTTGAGGCGGTGGTCATGGTGCCGGTGTGATTCCCTAGCAGCCTTAAGAACCTAAAACCAAGAAACTAAAATAAGATAAGCCAAATTAGTCATAAGAGAGTTAAAGAGAAGGAAAATAGAGGATAAGATTAAAGAAAAATAAGACCGAAAAGGTCTCAAAGACCCTTAGCTTGTCGATTGAATGAAGCAACCGACATGAACTTATGTAGGTCGATCTCCTACAGGGAGACTATGCTTTGATCCTTCTACTTCTTAGTCATAGATGTGGTGTATCTCAAGGGTTTAGAAAATGGAAGTGAAAGACAATGAAAGGGAAAACAAAAGGGGTTTGGCAGAAGAGAGTGTTGGGGAGTAGGTGGTGAGGGGAGGGGGTGGTGATTTAAATAGTGTTTCAAGTCTGGCACTTCCCCACGCCTGTAACACCCCAAACCAGGTCTATGCGTTAAGACGAGATTTGATTTGTCACATAGAACGAACATCCATTTAATTATCTAATGATTTAGGTAAAACAGTTCTACAAAACCTTTAGAAAATGAAGTTTAGTAAAAGCCAAGAATTTGATTTAAAATCGATGAATAAAGTAGTACTAGTTTGAAATCTTATTATTTAATGTTTAATTGTTAAAGACTTTAAAGTAATTTTAAAGAGTTCAAAAGAATTTGAAAACAAGAATATTTAAAAATCTCATATGTTTAAAAAAATATTTAAGGAAATATTATTAAAATAGTATTAGTCCAAATTAAGTGTCTAAAGCATAATTAAAACCATCCACACATAAAAATCCATAAAATAATAAAAATAGGGGCCTTATTACATCATACCCAAAAATAGTAATTAAATAAATATACTTAATTGAAGTTCATAGTTTATAAAACCCTTGTTCGAAGTATGGCCTCCACGAAGTCATCCCTGGCCCAAGCCTCCATCAATTGCCATTACTTGAGAAGGATAATAAAGTAGAGTGAGTTACTCAGAACTCAGTGTATAACCCACTTACCATATCCACTGGGCCAAATCATCAAGACATTATAATGGGCTTGAGCCCATTTACGGATTTAACAATATAATAATAATGCATGTAGAATGAAATTCCCAACCAAACCTAAATTTTCCATCCGCTACACACCACCCGTACCAACCAACACACCTGTGGGGATCAAGTCAACCTACCCTGACAACACACCAATCGCAGGCATAAAGCCATTTTATATAATATTGTGGTGCACCACCGAACTAGATTGTGGCAAAGCCAACCGAACTAGATTTTTGGCAACATGCCTTTCTTCTCTTCGTCAATTTTTTTCCAACCCATACAATCATGTATATGTATAAAACATAACAATACATTCACATAATAAATTTAACAAAAGGCCCATAATACAAGTGGGTCCATATCTCAAATTTTCATTTTGGCCTATAAGGCAAAATAACATTTTAGACCATTTAACGATCTAGCAAACTTTGGCCCATATATCGATCTAGCAGTTTTTGGCCCATATATCGATCTAATAGTTGTTGGCCCATATATCACATGAGGCATAAAATTTTACTATTTATCAATTAACCCATTGAGGGCGTTTTCATAATTTCCATGACTTTAACCGTTTTCATGCATTTACACAAAAGTGTTAATTAATTCGTATTTCTCTGATTTTTCCATCTTTACGATTTTATCCCAATACTTATGGTATAGTATCTAACCCGAGAGATAAGTGTGAAGTTACACACCTGGTTATAGTGAGAACTAGACTTTCCCGCTTGTCGATACCTAAACATGTATCATGATAATTTAGAACACTAATACTATTTATAAATCTATTCTTATAAATAACGATCTAGACTTTACCCTTGAAATTTCGAACAACTTCTATTTGCGGTTTCTCCCCGATTGTTGGTTCGGTACCCGTTGAATATCCACGAACAAACAAAGGCTCAGGAGTACGAACGACTTCAAATAATAGATTCTTCTCGAATGAGGGTCCACAACCCGTGGAAAATCTCGGATTCCCGAAATAGCCCTTTGCTTAAATTTCGGGGAATAGCGGAACCACCCCTCTTCTAAACACTATTCATAACCTTTTTCATCCCTATCTTGATTGTCTCCATTGACAAAAGATTATTAGTCCAACTAAAAAGTATATCAGAAATTATGACTAACGGTTTGAAGGGTGAGATTGGCTTACCACAAAATATCCTTGTCCCACAAGATGAAAATCGAGCGATAACGTCCCCTAAAACAAAATCGATTAATAGTTCATCTATAATAATATGTCGAATAGTATACAGCTCATTGATGTGAACCCTTTACCTTAACACTTCGACTCAATTTCTAACGAATCATGATGATAACGAATACTATAAGTTCGGCCTTCTTTATAACACTATAAAAATGAAAGATTATCTAAGGAAAAAGAACGTTATTATCGGTTATAAGACCCTCCTAAACTTATATATATTCGGCTACAAAAGAAGGGAAAAGAAAAGATTCGAAAAGAGTTCTTACCGATTGCTTAAACGAAGGTTGAAGGAATAATCAACAAAATAATATAGATGAAGAGAAGATTCAGCTTTGAAGGAAAATTGAAGAAAATGGTATTAGTACCATTCGACCATGGGGAGAAAAGGATGGAGAAAGTGTTTGAATGATAAATAAAATGGAGAGGAAAAGAGAATGGGGAGTAGGTGTTTATGATTCAGTTTTCAAAGAGAAGAAAAGAGAAAGAGAAAAGTGATGAATTTAGGAACAAAATGCATTCGGCAATGGGGGGGAAGGAAAAAGAAGAATGGTCTTTAGCTTTGGTATTTCGTGTAACATTCTTAAATAGGGGATATTGTGTTTGAATTGTTTTGCATATGTATGGCTTGATGGTGTTATTAATTTGGGTGTTATAGGGTCTAGGTATAAGCCAAGTGTAGGCCCGAGCTATAGGAAAATTTTTGTTTTCAAGTTTTAGTTAAGGGGGGCTGAAGGAGTTAGAAGTTAAGTGTAATTCGTGGGGAATTTAAGCATAAGAATAGGCTTGGTAAAGTGGCAAGGAGGCGCCACTTAGGGCCTTGAGGGTGACGCCACATGCAGGGAAGGGAGAGCTCAGGTTTGAGCAGCAGAAATCTTATTTTCTGCTTTGCATTTTGACGCCAAGGGGGAGGAGTTGTGCTCAGCACAAACTCTTTAGATAAGCATGGATTGAGTCAAATTAATTTGAATTGGTGGCAAAGAGAAAATGTAGGAGTTTGAATAATTCAAACTCATTTGAATGGTTGGCAGAGGAATTTGAGGAAGTTGTCGAAATTTGAACTCTGTTAGGAGGAGTGTTCGGTTTGGAAAGCTGAGTAAGGGGGTGCCAAAATTCCTTGGGTGGTTAGGTGGTCACTTTCGACTAGTCTAGGCTATAGTGCTTTTGGTTGAGAGGTAAATCAAACTCTTTCTTTTGCTCATCGATTTCTCCCTAGTGCACTATAGTGAAGTAAAAGCCGAAATCCCTTTTTGACACCTGTCGAATTTTCTTAAAAGCATTAAGCCGAAAGCATCCATCTTTTCCTTCCATCTTTTTCTTTTCCCAAACCCTTGTGCTGAAACCCTCTCCTTTCTCCCTTGCCAAATTTTTTCTATCCCATTACACTTTCTTTTCTATTCTCTACATCCATTCTAGCTGAATCTCTTTTATTGCTCTCCACCATTGCCGAAATTACCCTATTTTCTTCTTGTTTATTTTGGCTGAATATCAATCTAACATAGATCTTCTTTGGGTTCTTCTTCAATCGGTTTTGAGAAGGGTAAGTGATCTTGGCCGAATTTCTATTGCTTCATTTCTCTTCTCTTTTCGACTCTCATGGGAGTGAAAGCTGAATTTTGGCATTTGTTAACAAGATTTCTAATCATCTCCTAGGTTCTTCGGGATTTTGGAAGCAATAGATCGGGGTTATTATTCTCTGACAATCGATTTCATCAACTCTGTGGTAAGGATCCATGTTGGTTCAATCATTCTTTTTGTTGTTTGAAAAGCCGAAGGCTATTGAGATTAAGTTTTGATGTTGGCCGATTGTAGGGGGGAGATCAGTCTCGCATATCTTGTGTTGTGGCTAGTATTCAAAGAGCATTAAGGTAAGGTTTGGGGTTCCATGCGTTAACCCTTCGGGATTTATTGGTATGGCCGAATGGCCTTGTTAATGGTTTGGGTTTGGCCGAATGTAGGACAAAAGTCCTAGTGCAGTAGATCGGGTCTTCAGGATTCAGTGATTTCGTTAGTAACAGGTGTGTAGCTTACACACTTTATAACTTGGTAAATATATCAATAACCTAAATTTGTTAAAAGCTGGAAACGGTGTAGATCTTGATATGATACCTTTATGGGTATGAGCAAGGATTACGGGTAAGTCCGTTTTGATGAGATATTGCTATCTAATGCTTGATACTATGATCTACGATATATTTGATATATGTTTAAATTAAAGGCATGTTGGCATGATTTACACATGTATTGCATTGTCATGGGTGATATGAGAGGAGGGGGAAGATTTGATATCCGTGTCTTTGGGACACCAGTGGTTTGGCACCATCAGTGGTTTGGTACCACAGTTGATTTCATGACTTTGGGTCACCAGAGGTTTGGCACCTCATAGCGACTCGTCCAGGCTTAGCACCACAATGGGGTGGCCCCACATTTGGTATTACGGATTGTCGCCATGATTTGGTATCACAACGTGGGTTGGCCCCACGATGGATTATTCGTGACTTTGGGTCACCAAAGGGTTTCGCACCACATTATTATTGGATATCGTGACTTTGGGTCACCAGTGGTTTGGCACCACCAGTGGTTTGGTACCACACGGGGTAGAAACAGAGTTATGGATGGCTAGGTTTGGGTGCATATATATTGCTTGGTTATGATTTGTGTAAGCATGTTTCATTAGCCGGGAGGGGGATTATACACTGAGTCTTGGTGACTCACCTTCTCCCTTATCTTTTTAGGTGATTCGTAGATCACGGATGAGGAGCCGGGTGGACTCGAGGTGGCCATGCATTAAATACATTCGGTTATACATGGATTTTGAGTTGGGTATTTATTTTTAAATTTTGGTTTTTATTTGGGTTTGTAATAAGGCCTTTAAATTATGTTTTTTTGGATTATTTTGCATGCTTTAGATTTGATTTCAAACTGTCAAAGTAAATTACATGACTTGATTAAACCATTTGAACACAAGGATTTCTAAACTATAACACGCAACGGTTTTTAGAACTTTACCATCGGGTAACACAATTCGCTTGACAATAACAACTCAAATTATTTTCAAACTTAAGTTTTCCATACTTAATTCAATCTTTTTTTTTAGTAAACAAGTTAAAAGAATTACTCGGGTTTTTAATGGACATAAATGTTTTCTAAAACGCTAAGTACCACTAGGGTTTTCACTGAAGGGAAAAAAAAACGGTGACTCATTTACTTCAGAACATTTTACTCTGTAATACGCTGGACTCGATCGTGGTGTGTTGATCGGATTTGGGGTGTTACAATTTTGGTATCAGAGCCAAGTTCAAAAGCTCGGTTGTGGGCTTGGGGCCCAAAATGTTTTAAAGTTGGGTTTTGAAAAGTTTTTGGAAAAGGTACATGGTTTGAACGGCATGGCATCGAGTCTCTGGCATCAATCGCCCAGGTAAGTATTCCTAACTATTGTGTGAATTATATGTCGGGAAATGGGTATTTTGGGATCGTAGATTAGTAGTTTAGGAATTTTTAAACTCTAGGAATAGCTTACTCCAATACAATTACATAAGACTTAATGATCCACTAAACAAACCTGTGAGTACGTCACTGAGCTAAGGGTGTGGCAACCGTTGTGCGCATGTCTAAGAGTGGATTTAGGGGGGAGCTTGGTATTTAAGCAGTCCTAGTGACTCACCTCCTCTTCACTCGAATCCTACCTGGTGCGTAGTGACGGTTCACCCTAAAACTGAAACGACTTATTCACAGGCTAAACTTAATAACTAAAACCTGAAAGGGACTAGCCATCCTGTTTGGGTAACACTTTAAACCTGGGTTTTGAAATTACCATAGTATCCTTGATTTAAGTAATGACCAAAATACCCCGAATTTGAAAAAAAGACCAAATTACCCCTGACTTGTAAAAAATTACCAAAATGCCCTCGGTATGGGAATTATCGAAGTACCCCCGAATTAAAAATTTTCAAAATACCTTTATTATGTAAAATCACCTGGAACAATATTTTGAAAAAATTACGAAAATACCCTTGGTTTATGGAATTATGAAAATACCCCTAGTTTATGAAATTACCAAAACACCCCTATTCTTGGAATTTTTGAAACATCTATGATTTGTAAAGGTTTTCGAATTAACCCTATTTTATTACTAAAATACCCCGATAGGTTAAATTATGGAAATACCCCTAAGTAGTGAAATGACGAGAATACCATTACACGTGGAATGAGGGTAGGAAATTGAAATGAAAACTTTGTGATGATTGAAAGAACCACTACCAAATTCCTCTAACATAAAACTTATTCGTGGGTAATCAGTGAAACAGAAGCTAATTCATAAAATTTCGCAAACAGATAAATCGCGATTATAGACATGAGAACTAGGGGACATGGGCGTAATGTGCGAGGACGAGGTAGAGGTAGAATAACCGTATCGAATCGGTCAGGTCTGGTCAAGGGTTCGAGAATGAGATACCACTACCACCAGCTGCTGGTGTGGAGTACCAGGATCAGATGGGAGATGATGTAGTGTCGCAGTGATGCTGTGAGTGCTTGAGAGAGTGGCTGGAGCAGGTGGAGCCGTGAGAGCTCAAAAATCCGTATCTGAGCGACTTGAGCCAATGGAGCTGAGGTATTTCGTGGTGTTTCTCGTGTGGCTCCCAGTACAGCTGAGTATTGGTTAGAGGCGACAGAGCGAATCATGGATGACTTGGATCTGACCGCTAAGGAAAAATTGAAAGGGATAGTGTCGCTTCTCTAGGATGAGTCATACCAGTGGTGGCTCACGGTTCGGGATAGTGTAGCAGCGGATGATCTCACTTGGGACTATTTTAAGGTAGCTTATCAGAAGAAATATGTGGGGTCTAGCTATATTGATGCGTAGCGAAAGGCATTTTTGAGGCTGGTTCAGGGGAGTAAGTCTGTATCGGAGTACGAGGCAAAATTTTTAAGGTTGAGCCGGTATGCTAGGGGTATCGTGGCTCTGTAACATGAGCGATGTGTCGGTTTGAGGATGGATTAAGAGATGAGTGAGATTGCTGATCGCTCCACGAGGGAGCGAGAGTTTGCTTTGTCTTTGTGGAAAAGGCTAAGGTAGTCAAAGGGTAAAGGAGTCTGAAGGGGTAAAGGAGTCTGGGTCGGCGGTAGATGTAATCTGGATAGGAATAGACACAAGAGAGGTTTTGGACCATCGGGGTCGGCCAGTAATCCACAAAAGGGCTAGACAGAGTGGCCCGAATCAATCTGGAAGGCCTATTGCTACTAACCAAGGACCAGCGCAGTGTAATCGATGTGGGAAATCTCATTGGGGAGGATGTTGGATTGGTGGAAAGGGATGTTTTGAGTGTGGCTCATTGGATCATCGTGTGAGGGACTGTCCACGTAAGTTAGCTAGGATTCAGTCTGAGGGACAAGGTTGAGCTCAATTCAGAAATGAGGGACCACCACTGCAGAGGGGTCGTGGTACTGGTAGAGGAGACAATGGTTCTGGTCGGGGCAGAGCACCGAGCGAGGTGCGAGGTGGTGAGGTGGTACGGAGGCTAGCACCAAGCGAGCTGGATTGGACTACGCAACAAGGCTTCGAGAGGAGGGCGACGCACCAAATGTATAACTGGTACGTTCTTAATCTTTGGATTACCGTATACTACTTTGATTGATGTGGGTTCGACACATTCGTATGTTGCTAGTAGCATAGTAGAGACCATGAACCTAGACTTTGAAACTATTTCTAGAGAGATGACAGTAATTAGCCCTCTAGGTTATTTTGTAGAAGTAAATAAACTATATAGGGATGTACCCTAGAGCTTCAAGGGGTCGTGTTTTTGGCTGATTTGATGGAACTGCCGTTTGAGGAGTTCGATCTGATTCTCAGGATAAATTGGCTGGTGAAGTACCAGGCCAGTTTGGATTGCGCGGCTAAGCACATGGTGATGAGGACAATGGAAGGTAAGGAGGTGGTGATGATAGCTAATAGGAGGGATTACTTATCCAATGTGGTCTCTGCACTAAAGGCGGAGAGAATGGTCAGGAAAGGCTGTGAGGCGTTTCTAGTTCGGGTGTGTGCCTTGGAGGCCGAGGAGTCAGCAGTGGAGAATGTCCGAACAGTGAAGGAATTTGCTGACGTATTCCCTAAAGAGCTTTTGGGTCTGCCTCTGAATCGGAAAGTTGAATTCAGTATAGATTTGTTACCCGAAACTGCGCCAGTGTCTATTGCCCCGTATAGAATGGCGCCAAAGGAATTGGTAGAGCTGAAGGCTCAGATTTAGGAGTTGCTGGACCAAGGTTTCATTTGACCAAGTATATCCCCTTGGGGAGCACCTATACTCTTTGTTAAGAAAAAAGATGGTATGATGCAGATGTGTATAGATTACCGCCAGCTGAACAAGTTGACAATCAAAAACAAGTATCCATTGCCCAGAATTGATGACTTGTTTGATCAACTTAAGGGTGCATCAGTTTTCTTGAAGATAGATCTTAGGTCAGGGTATCATCAGCTTAAGGTGAAGGAGGCTGATATCCACAAGACGGCATTTTGTATTCGGTATGGGCACTACGAGTTTCTGGTAATGCCGTTTGGGTTGACGAATGCGCCGACAGTATTTATGGACTTGATGAATCGGGTGTTTCAACAGTACTTGGACCAGTTTGTCGTAGTATTTATAAATGACATCTTGGTGTACTCAAGGACTGAGGAGGACCATGATACGCACCTGCGGGTGGTTTTGCAAATTCTGAGGGAGAAGCAGCTATTTGCCAAGTTCAGTAAGTGCAAGTTCTGGCTTAGGAAAGTGACTTTATTAGGTCACGTAGTGTCCGCTGAAGGGATTAGAGTGGACCCTCGCAAAATTGAACCACTGTTGGATTGGAAACCGCCTAGGTCGGTGGTTGAAATTTAGAGTTTTCTAGGTCTGGCAGGGTATTATCGGAGATTTGTGGAAGGATTTTCTCTGATCGTGCACCGTTGACCAAGCTATTGAGGAAGGGAGTTCCATTTGTGTGGTCGGAGAAATAGCGGAAAGTTTCGACAAGTTGAGGTAGATTTTGACTAAGCTCCATTCGCATGTACTCGAGGCGTGAAAGGTATTCACGATCTATTGTGATGCATCACATACTGGCTTGGGATGTGCGCTGATGCAAAAAGGGAAAGTAGTGGCATATGCGTCTCGACAGCTGAGACCGCATGAGGTTAACTATCCGACACATGACTTGGAGTTAGCTGCAGTGGTTTTCGCCCTGAAAATTTGGAGACACTATCTGTACGGAGAGAAGTTGATAGTCTACATAGATCACAAAAGTCTGAAGTATCTTCTGACTTAGAAGGATTTGAACTTGAGACAGTGCAGGTGGATTGATCTGTTGAAAGACTACGACTGTTCAATTGAGTATCATCCGGGCAAGGCTAACGTGGTGGCAGATGCGTTGAGTCGTAAGATTGTATCAGACTTGAGAGCGATGTTTGCTTATCTTAGCTTGTATGATGATGGGAGTCTTTTGGCATAATTGTAGGTTAATCCGACTTGGGTAGATCAGATTAAGGAGAAATAGTTAGTGGATGAGGGTTTGAATGCTCAGAGGTTGCAAGTTCAGAATGGTGGTATAGAGGGTTATAGTGTGTCCAGTGATGGAGTATTGTGTTTCCAAGGGAGAGTGTATATGCCGAAGGATGTCGAGTTAAGGCAGAGGATTCTTCAGGAGGCACATAGTAGCCCATACGCTATGCATCCTAGAGGTAGCAAGATGTACCAGGATTTACGAGAGCAGTTTTGGTGGCCGAGTCTGAAGTGAGAAGTAACTGAGTTTGTGGGTAAATATCTGACGTGTCAGTAGGTCAAGGCTGAACATCAATTGCCGTCGTGTTTACTTTAGCTGGTGAAGATCCCACAGTGGAAGTGGGAAAGGATCACTATGGACTTTGTCAGTGGGCTACCCCTCACGCCTAGCAAGAAAGACTCAGTCTGGGTGATTGTGGATCATTTGACCAAATCAGCTTATTTCATACCAGTGAGGGTTGATTATCCGCTTGAGAAGTTAGCTAAGTTGTATGTGGCCAAAATAGTAAGGTTGCATGGTGTGCCAGTATCAATTATCTCGGATAGGGATCCGAGGTTCACGTCGAGGTTCTGGAAAGCATTGCATCAGGCTTTGGGTACGCGATTGGATTTCAGTACGGTATTTCATCCACAGTTGGAAAGGGTTATACAAATTTTAGAGGATATGCTGAAGGGTTGTGTTTTGGACTTCAGAGGTAGCTGGGAAGAATTTCTACCATTAGCTAAGTTTGCATACAACAATAGTTATCAGGCAAGCATTAAGATGGCACCATATGAGGCGTTGTATGGTAGGAAGTGTCGCACACCTACATGCTGGACGGAGTTGGGTGAGCATCGGATGTTGGGACCAGAGTTGGTTGCAGAGACTAAGGCTAAGGTTAAGTTGATTCAGGCTCGTCTGAAGGAAGCTTCAGACAAGCAAAAGTCATATGTCGATCTCAAGCGGAGGAATATAGAGTTTGTCGTGGGTGACAAGGTCTTTTTGAAGGTCTCGCCATAGAAGAAGGTGTTGAGGTTTAGAAGGAAAGGCAAGTTAAGTCCAAGGTTTATTGGGCCGTATAAGGTGTTGAGACGAGTGGGACCAGTAGCCTATCAGCTCGAGTTGCCAGCAGAGCTGAGTCAGATTCACGATGTGTTCCATGTATCCATGCTTAGACGCTATCGTTCAGATCTATCGCATGTCGTAGCAGTGGAGGAAATAGAGGTGAGTCCATATTTGACTATGGAAGAGGAACTAGTGCAGATTCTAGATCGAGATGTGAAGGTTTTGTGCAAGAAGTTAGTTCTGTTAGTAAAGGTATTATGGCGAAATCATGGCGTGGAAGAAGCTACATGGGAACCAGAGGATGTGATGAGACAGCAATACCCTCAACTCTTTTGACCAAGTAATTTCGAGGCCGAAATTACTTTTAAGGGGGTAGAACTGTAACATCCTTAAATAGGGGCTATTGTGTTTGAACTATTTTGCATATGTATGGCTTGATGGTGTTATTAATTTTGGTGTTATAGGGTCTAGGTATAAGCCAAGGGTAGGCCCAAGCTATAGGAAAATTTTTGTTTTCAAGTTTTAGTTAAGGGGGGCTGAAGGAGTTAGAAGTTAAGTGTAATTCATGGGGAATTTAAGCATAAGAATGGGCTTGGTAAAGTGGCAAGGAGGCACCACTTAGGACCTTGAGGGTGACGCCACATGCAGGGAAGGAGAGCTTAGGTTCGAGCAGCAGAAATCTCATTTTCTTCTTTACATTTTGATGCCAAGGGAGAGGAGTTGTGCTCAGCACAAACTCTGTCAGATAAGCATGGATTGAGTCAAATTAATTTGAATTGGTGGCAAAATGAAAAATGTAGGAGTTTGAATGATTCAAACTCATTTGAATGGTTGGCCAGGAGGAATTTGAGGAAGTTGCTGAAATTTGAACTCCTGTTAGGAGGAGTGTTTGGTTTGGAAAGCTGAGTAAGGGGGGTGCCGAAATTCCTTGGGTGGTTAGGTGGTCACTTTTAGCTAGTCTAGGCTATAGTGCTTTAGGTTGAGAGGTAAACCAAAACTCTTTCTTTTGCTCATCGATTTCTCCCTAGTGCACCATAGTGAAGTAAAAGCTGAAATCCCTTTTTGACACCTGTCGAATTCTCTTGAAAGCATTAAGCCGAAAGCATCCATATTTTCCTTCCATCTTTTTCTTTTCTCAAACCTTTGTGCCGAAACCCTCTCCTTTCTCCCTTGCCAAATCTTTTCTATCCCATTACACTTTCTTTTCTATTCTCTACATCTATTCTAGTCGAATCTCTTTTGTTGCTCTCCACCATTGCCGAAATTCCCCTATTTTCTTCTTGTTTATTTTGGCCGAATATCAGTCTAGCATAGATCTTTTTTCGGTTCTTCTTCAATCGGTTTTGAGAAGGGTAAGTGATCTTGGCCGAATTTCTATTGCTTCTTTTCTCTTCTCTTTTCGACTCTCATGGGAGCGAAAGCCGAATTTCGGCATTTGTTAACAAGATTTCTAATCATCTCCTAGGTTCTTCTGGATTTTGGAAGCAGTAGATCGGGGTTATTATTCTCTGACAATCGATTTCATCAACTCTGTGGTAAGGATCCATGTTGGTTCAATAATTCTTTTTGTTGTTTGTAAAGCCGAAGGCTATTGAGATTAAGTTTTGATGTTGGCCAATTGTAGGGGGAGATCAGTCTCGCATATCTTGTGTTGTGGCTAGTATTCAAAGAGCATTGAGGTAAGGTTTGGGGTTCCATGCGTTAACCCTTCGGGATTTATTGGTATGGCCAAATGGCCTTGTTAATGGTTTGGGTTTGGCCGAATGTAGGACAAAAGACCTAGTCACGATGATCGGTCTTGGGATTCAATGATTTCGTTAGTAACGTGTATAGCTTACACTTTATAACTTGGTAAATATATTAATAACCTAAATTTGTTAAAAGTCAAAACTGTAGATCTTGATATGATACCTTTATGGGTATAAGCAAGGATTACGGGTAAGTCCATTTTGATGCGATATTGCTATCTGATGCTTGATACTATGATCTATGATATATTTGATATATGTTTAATTTAAAGGCATGTTGGCATGATTTACACATGTATTGCATTGTCATGGGTGATATGAGAGGAGGGGGAAGATTTGATATCCGTGTCTTTGGGACAGCAGTGGTTTGGCACCACCAGTGGTTTGGTACCACAGTTGATTTCATGACTTTGGGTCACCAGAGGTTTGGCACCTCATAGCGAATCGTCCTAGTGGCTTAGCACCACAGTGGGTTGGCCCCACATTTGATATTACGGATTGTCGCCATGATTTGGTATCACAACGGGTTGGCCCCACAAATGGATTATTCGTGACTTTGGTTCACCAGTGGTTTGGCACCACATTATTATTGGATATCGTGACTTTGGGTCACCAGTGGTTTGGCACCACCAGTGGTTTGGTACCACACGGGGTAGAAACGGAGTTATGGATGGCTAGGTTTGGGTGCATATATATTGCTTGGTTATGATTTGTGTAAGCATGTTGCATTAGCCGAGAGGTGGATTATGCACTGAGTCTTGGTGACTCACCTTCTCCCTTATCTTTTCAGGTGATTCGTAGATCGCGGATGAGGAGCCAGGTGGACTCGAGGTGGCTATGCATTAAATACATTCAGTTATACATGGATTTTGAGTTGGGTATTTATTTTTAAATTTCGATTTTATTTGGGTTTGTAATAAGGCCTTTAAATTATGTTTTTTTGGATTATTTTGCATGCTTTAGATTTGATTTCAAACTGTCAAAGTAAATTACTTGACTTGATTAAACCATTTGAACACAAGGATTTCTAAACTATAACACGCAACGGTTTTTAGAACTTTACCATCGGGTAACACAATTCGCTTGACAATAACAACAACTCAAATTATTTTCAAACTTAAGTTTTCCATACTTAATTCAATCTTTTTTTTTAGAGTAAACAAGTTAAAAGAATTACTCGGGTTTTTAATGGACATAAATGTTTTCTAAAACACTAAGCAACACTAGGGTTTTCATTGAAGGTAAAAAAACGGTGACTCATTTACTTCAGAATGTTTTACTCTGTAATATGCCGGACTCAGTCGTGGTGTGTTGATTGGGTTTGGGGTGTTACATTTCGGCATAAGGAGAAGAGTGTATTGAGATGCTAGGCAAAAATGTGCCCAAATGGTAACATGAAAAAGAAATGGTCAAAAGAACTAAGATTACCAAATGCTCAATTTCGGCTAGGAGAAAAGTTTTGAAGAGAATTGAAAATTTTGCACAAATATGCTAAGAATGACCAAAAACTAACTCCTAATCCTAGCCAAGCTACAACCATATTCGCCAACCCTTTAGTCCACAATGTCATCCAAATACATGGTCAAAATGGCCATGCAAAGTTTCAAATCATCATTCTTGTATCATGCCTTGTATTCCTCCACTTTCCAAATGCTTAAAAAAAACAATCCCTAAAATCAAGCAAATTCAACCCTTTAACATATTTACCATAACCTTTAGCCATCTTTCCATAAAAAAATTTAGTCCATTTTATCCATGAATGAAGCTTGGCCGACACTTGCTAGGAAAGAGCAAAAATAAATGCTCACAATTTGCATGCTAGGAGATTCAACCTCTCCCTCAAGACCATACATGTAGCGATATCCCTTCACCAATAGCTCAACTCATGCTATCCTTTATCACTTTAATTAACTTAAACTTCAAAGTCACCTGATTCCTCTACAGTAAAGTACTCTTTACTAAAATTTATTCTAACTCCGAATAAACTCGAGCCTTCTCAAGACTATATTAGACACACAAATAAAATCATTCACAAGCTAAACACCAAAACATGCAACATATCGATACTCACATTTTTTAAGATATTACAATTCTACCCCCTTAAAGAAAATTTTGTCCTCGAAATTTTACCTGATTAAAAGAGGTGAGGAAATTGTTGCTGAATTGCATCCTCAGGCTCCCACGTATCTTTCTCCACTCCATGATTATGCCATAAAACCTTGACCAACAGCACGGTCTTCTTTCTTAGCATATTAACATCTCGGTCTAAGATTTCCAATTGGTTCCTCCTCAAAAGATAAGTCGATCTCAACTCCACTTCTTCTAGGTACTATGTGAGACGGATCGATCTACAACCAAAGATAGAAACATAGAAAACATTATGGATCGACTCAACTCCAGAGGTAATTCAAGTCGATAGGCCACTGGACCAACACGCTTCTTCACACGATATGGTCCAATGAACCTAGGGCTCAACTTGCCCTTCCTTCCAAATCTAAAAAGCTTCTTCCAAGGTGAGACTTTCAGAAAGACCTGATCTCCTACCGTAAACTCAATATCCTTACGCTCAGATCTGCATATGATTTTGTCGATCCAAGCTTTCTTTAACCGCTCGAATCACCTTTACCTTTTCTTAGTATCGGATATCAACTCAGGACCCAACAACTATCGTTCCCCAATTCATCCAACAAGTAGGGTATGACACCTCTGACGAAGATAAAGCTTCATAAGGCGCCATTTGGATCTTGGATTGGTAATCATTATTATATGTGAACTCTACCAATGGTAGGAAATCCTCCCAACTACCTTCAAGTCGATTATACAACCACGTAACATGTCTTCCAAAATCTAAATTACTCTTTCTGACTGACCATCTAACTGAGGATGAAAAGCCGTACTAAAGTTTAACATTGTTCCCAAAGCCTCATGTAAAGCTTTCCAAAACCGTGATGTAAACACGGATCCCCATGCGATATGATGAACACTTTGGTACCCCATGCAACCTCACAATCTTAGATACATACAACTTAGCCAACCTGCAGCGAGTAATCCGTACGAACTGAAAGAAAATGGGCAGTCTTCGTTAAACTATCAACTACTACCCAAACGAAATTTTTCTTAGTAGGTGTTAAAGGTAACCCACTAACAAAATCCATTGATATCCGCTCCCATTTCTATAGGGGAATCTTTACTGGTTGTAACAAGCCTGACAGTAGTTGATTCTCTGCCTTCACTTGTTGACAAGTCAAACATTTACCTACAAACTCAAAAATCTCACGCTTCAACCCTGGCCACCAATATCGTTCACGGAGATCTCGATACATCTTATTTCCTCTGGGGTGCATAGCATAAGGGCTACTATACACCTTCCGCAGAATCATTTCTCTCAAATCTGAGTCCTTGGGCATACAAATTCTTCCACAAAACACAGCACTCCATCATTATTCATACAAAATCCCTATTTCACCACTTTTAACTTGCTAAATTAAGGATCCCAACTTTTCATCTGATATATGCTTTTCCCTAATCTGATCTAACCACAGAGGCTTCACCTGAAGTTTCGCTAATAGACTACCATCCTCATGCAAACTCAGATGAGCAAACATTGCTCTTAAAACAGATACCACCTTATGACTTAACACGTCTGCTACCACGTTAGCCTTTCCAGGATGATACTCGATTGAGAAATCATAATCCTTTAACAACTCCACCCACCTTCTTTGTCTCAAGTTTAACTCCTTCTGGGTAAGAAGATACTTAAGACTCTTATGATCCGTATAGATGATAGACTTCTCACCGTAGAGATAGTGCCTTCAAATATTTAAAGCAAACACTATCGCAGCCAACTCTAAGTCATGAGTAGGGTAGTTTACTTCGTACGGTCTCAACTGACGAGAAGTATAGGCCACCACTTTTCTATTTTGCATCAGCACACATCCTAAACCCGTGTGTGACGCATCACAATAAACGATAAATTCCTTTCCAGCCTCAAGTTGAATCAGTACTGGTGCTTCCGTCAAAATTTTCTTCAATTTCTCGAAACTTTCTTATTGTTTATCAGTCCATACATATGGTACTCCCTTTCGCAATAGCTTAGTTAGGGGTGCAGCAATCAATGAAAACCCCTCAATAAAGCGTCTATAATATCCAGCCAAACCTAAGAAACTCTGAATCTCAGCTACTGACTTCGGTGGTTTCCAATCCAATACAGCCTCAATCTTCCGAGGATCCACCCTTATTCCTTCAGCTGCACCACATGACCCAAGAAAGTCACTTCCCTTGACCAAAATTCACATTGACTGAATTTGGCATAAAGTTGCTTATCACGAAGTAACTGCAATACTATACGCAAATGTGAATCATGCTGCTCTTCATTTCTTGAATATACCAAAATGTCATCTATGAACACTACCACAAACCGGTCTAAATAAGGTTGAAAGACCCGATTCATCATGTCCATAAATGCAACTGGTGCATTGGTCAACCCAAACGGCATCACCAAGAACTCATAATGTCCATAACGAGTTCGGAATGCCATCTTATGAATATCTGCCTTTTTCACTTTGAGTTGATGATAACCCGATCTCAAATCAATTTTGGAGAAAACTAATGCTCCTTTCAATTGATCAAACAGGTCATCAATTCTCAGTAAGGGATACCTATTCTTGATCGTCAATTTATTCAACTGCCTGTAATCAATGCACATACGCATCGACCCATCCTTCTTCTTAACGAACAAAACCGATGCTCCCTATGGAGACACACTAGGTCAAATAAATCTTTGATCCAACAATTCTTGAAGTTGAGCTTTAAGCTCCACCAACTCCTTCGGTGCCATCCTATAAGGTGCAATAGACACTGGAGCCGTTTCAGGCAAAAGCTCAATACCAAATTCTACTTCCCGATCTGGAGGTATACCAGGAAGTTCTTTGGGAAGACATCTGAAAATTCTTTCACTGTTCTCACATCTTCCATGATAACTCCTGGGCATCTAAAGCACTAATAAAAGCTAGGAATGCTCCATACCCTTTCCACACCAACTTTTCTGCCTTTAACACAGATACCACATTTGCCAAGTAATTTCTTCGTTCGCCTATCATTACTACTTCCTTATCATCCAAAGTCCTTATTGACATCCGCTTTTTAGCACAATCCAAATGCGCCTGGTGCTTCACCAACCAATCCATGCCCAGAATGAGATCGAATTCACCGAAAGGCAATTCCATCAAATCCTCCAAAAATATTTCTCTTTGGATTTCTAAGGGCACGTCTCTAAATAGTTTATTCACAATTACCGACTGTCCTAAAGGACTAATTACCATCATCTCACTATCGATAATCTCAGATTCTATATTCAGGTTTCCAGATATGGCACTAGCAACATACGAGTGGGTATAACCGATATCTATCAAAGCAGTAACAGACACATCAAAGATGAAGAATGTACCAATTATCACATCACTTGCATTGCCATCCTTGTGGCGTCTAACCGCATAGATCAACCATGGCTGTCTTACCTCTACATTACCTCTGGAACCATTGCCTCGACCGGTGCACCTTGTCTGCGTCCAACCCCATTACCACCACGACCTGGTCCTCGGCCTCTCGGTGGCTGTTGAGCGCCTTTGGCCGACTGAGCATCAGGGTTACGAGCTTCGTGAGTCGTATCCATCCGTCAAGGGCAATTCTTATATTGATGATCCTTAGAACCACATTTACAACAAGCACCAGTTTTCCTCCAGCACTCTCCGGGGTGTCGTTTTCCACATTCGGCACAGTCTCGACTCTGATTAGTAGCCACAAGTGCTTTACCTTGAGCTGGCTCATCATTCCGAGGCCTCTTCTGAAACCTTTTTGAAGAACCCACATACTGTAAATCTCTCTTGCCTCTAACTCTTTCCCAATTCTGACATTCTGAGCACTTAGCCTCTTTGGCTATCTTGACTTTTTCCACAAGCGTGGCAAAAATTCTTACTTTTTGTGGGGCTATCAGTACCCGCAACTCATCATTCAGCCCATCCTCGAAATGTACACAGTGTTCATGATCTGTTGGTACTATAATTCGAGCATAACGACTCAAGCGTAAAAATTCTACCTCATAAGCTGCCACCGTCTTATTTCCTTGAACCAAATTCAAGAATTCCTTCCTTCGAGCATCCACATAACTTGTCCCTACATATTTCTCTTGAAAGGCAGCTTTGAAGAATTCTCAAGTAACTAATGCAGCTTCAGTGCCTTCTCGAACAGTTAGCCACTATTGATATGCCTCGTCCCTTAACAAGGACACCACTCATCTTAGTTTATGCTCTACAGTGCACTCTAGATCGTCCATAATTTGCTCACAGCCTCAAGCCAATATTCAGCAACATTCGGAGCTACACCTGAAACACCTCTAAAAACTTCAGCACCACTTGATTTCAATCGCTCCGATATCGACCCACGAGCTGCTGGCCCAGCTCTAGTTCCAGCAACCTTTTTAAGGACTCGCAACATTGCTCATGTCAAAGCATTATCTTCTCTTCTATGGTCCTGTGATTAATTTTTTGACGCAAGTGATGCCGGTGCATCCATTTCTGGGATATGTCCCAATTCCTCAGACACAGCTCTAGTACCTCGGCCTCTACCATGGTCACGTCTACCACGTCTGCATCCTCTAGCGCTCGTACTGACTAACTCGTTTTAATTTGATTACAAATTTTATGAATTAGAAAACTATTTTAGTGTTTATTAACGATATTTTATGAGTTTCATAAGATAAAGTTGTTTTTCGGAAACACATCCTATAGTCTCAATCTCTACAATTTTCAACACTTAAAACTAGAAGTTCTAGAGTGTTCCTATGATCATAACATCATAATAATCATTCAGTAATGAATACTTACTTGACTTGGTGCCGGATGCTTATGGTGCCATACAACCTTTAAAACATAATTAAAGTAATTTCAAACGAAAGTTATTTGTTGAACCCTACCACAGCCGAGTTTTGAAACTGGCTCTGATACTATTAAATGTAACACCCCAAACCAGGTCATGCGTTAAGACGAGATTTGATTTGTCACACAAAACGAACATCCATTTAATTATCTAATGATTTAGGTAAAACAGTTATACAAAACCTTTTGAAAATGAAGTTTAGTAAAAACCAAGAATTTGATTTAAAATCGATGAATAAAATAGTACTAGTTTGAAATCTTATTATTTAATATTTAATTGTTAAAGACTTTAAAGTGATTTTAAAGAGTTCAAAAGGATCAAAACAAGAATATTTAAAAAATCTCATATGTTTAAAAACAAAATATTTAAGGAAATATTATTAAAATAGTATTAGTCCAAATTAAGTGTCCAAAGCATAATTAAAACCATCCACACATAAAAATCCATAAAATAATAATAATAGAGGCCTTATTACCTCATACCCAAAAATAGTAATTAAATAAATATACTTAATTGAAGTTCATAGTTTATAAAACCCTTGTTCGAAGTATGGCCTCCACGAACTCATCCCCGGCCCAAGCCTCCATCAATTGCCATTACCTGAGAAGGATAATAAAGTAGAGTGAGTTGCTCAGAACTTAGTGTATAACCCACTTACCATATCCACTGGGCCAAATCATCAAGACATTATATTGGGCTTGAGCCCATTTATGAATTTAACAATATAATAATAATAATGCATGTAGAATGAAATTCCCAACCAAACCTAAATTTTCCATCCGCTACACACCACCCGTACCAACCAACACACCTGTGGGGATCAAGTCAACCCACCCTGACAACACACCAATCGCAGGCATAAAGCCATTTTAAATAATATTGTGGTGCACCATCGAACTAGATTGTGGCAAAGCCAGCCGAACTAGATTTTTGGCAACAGGCCTTTCTTCTCTTCGTCAATTTTTTTCCAACCCATGCAATCATGTTTATATATATAACATAACAATACATTCACATGATAAATTTAACAAAAGGCCCATAATACAAGTGGGTCCATATCTCAAATTTTCATTTTGGCCCATAAGGCAAAATAACATTTTAGCCCATTTAACGATCTAGCAAACTTTGGCCCATATATTGATCTAGCAGTTTTTGGCCCATATATCAATCTAGCAGTTGTTGGCCCATATATCACATGAGGCATAAAATTTTACAATTTATCAATTAACCCATTGAGGGCATTTTCGTAATTTCCACGACTTTAACCATTTTCATGTATTTACACAAAAGTGTTAATTAATTCATATTTCTCCGATTTTGCCATCTTTACGATTTTATCCTAATACTTACGGTATAGTATCTAACCCGAGAGATAAGTGTGAAGTTACACACACGTTACAAAGAGAACTAGACTTTCCGCCATCGATACTTAAACACGTATCACGATAATTTAGAACACTAATACTATTTATAAATCTATTCTTATAAATAACGATCTAGACTGTACCCTTGGAATTTCGAACAACTTCTATATGCGATTTCTCCCTGATTGTTGGTTCGTTACCCGTTGAATATCCATGAACAAACAAAGGCTCAGGAGTATGAACGACTTCAAATAATAGATTCTCCTCGGATGAGGGTCCACAACCCAGTGGAAAATATCAGATTCCCGAAATAGCCCTTTGTTTAAATTTTGGGGGAATAGCGGAACCACCCCTCTTTCGAACACTATTTACAACCTTTTTTGTCCCTATCTTGATTGTCTCCATTGACAAAAGATCGTTAGTCCAACTAAGAAGTATATCAGAAATTATGACTAATGGTTTGAAGGGTGAGATTGGCTTACCACAAAATATCCTTGTCCCACAAGATGAAAATCAAGCTATAACGTCCCCTAAAACAAAATTGATTAATAGTTCATCTATA
Source organism: Gossypium rotundifolium (assembly GCA_025506655.1). NCBI lineage: Eukaryota > Viridiplantae > Streptophyta > Magnoliopsida > Malvales > Malvaceae > Gossypium > Gossypium rotundifolium. The sequence continues at coordinate 66,060,955 of CP106731.1, read as the reverse complement.
ACAATATGTCGAGTAGTATATAGCTCATTGATAAGAACCCTTACCTTAACACTTTGACTCGATTTCTAACGAATCATGATGATAACGAATACTCCAAGTTTGGCCTTCTTTATAACACTGTAAAAATGAAAGATTGTCTAAGGAAAAAGAACGTTATTATCAGTCATAAGACCCTCCTAAATTTATATATATTTGGCTAAGAAAAGAAGGGAAAAGAAAAGATTCGAAAAGAGTTCTTACCGATTGCTTAAACGAAGGTTGAAGGAATAATCAACAAAACAATATAGATGAAGAGAAGATTTGTGCCATGGGGAGAAAAGGATGGAGAAAATGTTTGAATAATAAATAAAATAGAGAGGAAAAGAGAATGGGGAGTTGGTGTTTATGATTTAGTTTTCAAAGAGAAGAAAAGAGAAAGAGAAAAGTGATGAGTTTAGGAACAAAATGTATTCGGCAATGGGGGAGGGGAAGGAAAAAGAAGAATGGTCTTCAGCTTTGGTATTTTGGCATAAGAAGAAGAGTGTATTGAGATGCTAGGCAAAAATGTGCCCAAATGGTAAAATGAAAAAGAAATGGTCAAAAGAACTAAGCTTACCAAATGCTCAATTTCGGCTAGGAGAAAAGTTTTGAAGAGAATTGAAAATTTTGCACAAATATGCTAAGAATGACCAAAAACTAACTCCTAATCCTAGCCAAGCTACAACCACATTCGGCCAACCCCTTTAGTCCACAATGTCGTGCAAATACATGGTCAAAATGGCCATGTAAAAGTTTCAAATCATCATTCTTGTATCATGCCTTGTATTCCTCCACTTTCCAAATGCTTAAAAAAAAACAATCCCTAAAATCAAGCAAATTCAACCTCTTAATTCATGTTTACCATAACCTTTATCCATCTTTCCATAAAAAAATTTAGTCCATCTTATCCATGAATGAAGCTTGGTCGACACTTGCTAGGAAAGAGCAAAAATAAATGCTCACAATTTGCATGCTAGAAGATTCGAACCTCTCCCCTCAAGACCATACATGTAGCGCATATCCCCTTCACCAATAGCTCAACTCATGCTATCCTTTATCACTTTAATTAACTTAAAATTCAAAGTCACCTGATTCCTCTATAGTAAAGTACTCTTTACTAAAATTTATTCTAACTCCAAATAAACCCGAGCCTTTTCAAGACTATATTAAACACACAAATAAAATCATTCACAAGCTAAACACCAAATACATGCAACATATTGATACTCACATTTTTAAGATGTTACGATTCCCATGTTCATATTGCCACACCCATGCTTTGTAAGTCAGTATCGACCACGACTGCCTCGCACGGCTGTGTTGTGGGGCATATCATTTTTCCCACACCCATGTTTAGTTTTCCACACCCATGTATGAACTCATAGTGTCGGCCACGGCTGCCACGCACAGCCATGGCGTGGTGGTTGAGTCCGTGACTTGAAAATTGATTCGTTCTGACTCGTATCATCTCTTCCATGTTAGTACAGAGATTCAGTGTACCCACATGGCCACGGCCACGGCCGTGTGTAAGGCCATGTGTCATGAAAATATTCACTTTTTGGTTAGTTTTAGAATTCGGTGCTAAAGAAGAAGAAAAGAAAAGAAAAGAAAAGAAAAATGTAACAATAAATAGGGTTAGTGCTCGGGTTACCTCCCGAGAAGCACTCGTTTAAAGTCTTAAGCTAGACTTTCCTCTTCTTTGTATTTTCATGGTGGTTTGAGGAGTTGAAAATCCTTCCTCATGCTAGTAGTTCCATTGTCATGATAAAGTTTAAGACGAGTGGCATTTATTCTCAAAGTGCCAAAAATAGGATTACTTACCTCGACTGTTCCGTATGGGAAGACATTGATTACCTTAAAAAGGATTCCTTGCTTGTGTTAGGATCAGGTGGAGATATTCGTGGGTCTGCTTTGTCTAATAGTACTTGATCCTCGATTTTGAACTTGTTTGCCTCGTGAGGTGGCTTCGGTTCTGCTTCGTGAATCCCTTGTTCTTCTTTAAGATGCGTCTTCCCCTATTCTAGTTCATCAATCTGAATCCCTTGTTCCTTATTAGTTATTTCCTTGTTGGCACAGGGTTTAGGATCGGGCTCAATTGTGTTTTTTTGTGGTGCTTTCTAAAAGAAGGGTTAACCGAATGGTTATCAATAGAATTTACTTTCTCACCTTGGTTATTTGATGTTCTAGCTGAATCGAGGGCTTGAAGAGTAACTGTCTCGTCACCTACACAGAGTATGAGTTCACCTACATCGACATCAATTTTAGTCCTGGCAGTTGCTAAGAATGGTCTTCCTAAAATTAAGGGGATCGTGTTGTCCTCATCCATGTCTAACACAACAAAATCTATTGGGAATACGAATTTATCAATCTTCACGAGTACATCTTTGATTATACCCCTAGGGATTCTAACAGTTTTATCAGCTAATTGAATGCTCATCCTAGTTTGTTTGGGTTTCCCTAGACCTAGTTGTTTAAGCAATTTATAAGGCTTGACATTTATGCTTGCCCCTAAATCAGCTAATGCATTATCAATAGATAAACTACCAATTAAGCATTGAATTGTAAAACTCCCTGGATCTTTTAATTTTCATGGTAGTTTATTTTGCAACATTGCTGAGCATACTGCATTCAATTCCACAAGTGATTCATCGTCTATCTTTTGCTTATTTGTCAATAGCTTCTTTAAAAATTTCCTAGAATCTGACATCTACGAAAAAGCTTCAAGGAATGGTAAGTTAATATGTAATTTCTTTAGAAGTTTAAGAAACTCACCGAAATATTCCTATGTGTCGTCCTTCTTCATTGCTTCTGGGTATGGTATTCAAGGCTTGTACTCTTTGATTACCGGTTTTGGTTTTACTTCAACCTTACCTTCTTCTATCGCACACTTTTCTCTTAATTTGGGCTCGTCTAACCCTTCATTATCTTGAGCTGTTACAGCTTGGATTTGCTCCCTTGGGTTAGTCTCGGTGTTGCTCAATAGTCTTCCCTGTGGTCTCTCAGAAATCTATTTAGTAAGTTGCCCTATTTGGTCCTTGAGCTCTTGTGACAATACTTCAATTTTTGTTTCTACCTTTTGGAAACGTGTTTCTGAGGCTGCAATGAAATTTGTTAGCATTTCTTCAAGATTTGGCTTCTTTTCTTGTGGGTAGGGCTATTGTTGGAACTTTTGAGGAGGTTGTTGTCTTTGATTTCCTTGACCACCCCATGAGAAATTGGGGTGGTTTTTCCAACCTGGATTATAAGTATTACTATAAAGGTTATTTTGAGATTGGAAGTTATTGCCCATATAGTTCATTTGTTCACTCTCTATGCCTTGTCCGTAGGGTGGGCACTCAGATTCACCACGCCTTCACTTGCTTCGCACTGCATAACTGGATGTGCCTGCGAAGAACCATATAAACCATCAAATTTTTTATGTAGCAACTCTACCTGATTTGATAACATGAAACTGCATCGAGGTTGAAAACTCCGGCTGCTTTGGCTAGCCTTGTTCTTGTAACTTGCTAGTGATAGTTATTCAGTGACATCTCCTCGATAAACTCATAGGCTGCTTGAGTTTTTTATTCAGAGTTCCGACGGTGGTTGAATCAATTTGTTGCCTTGTTGAGGGGTTCACACCGTTGTAGAAAGTTTACACCTATAGCCACAAAGGTAATCCATGGTGTGGACACCTTCTCAACAAATCCTTGTATCTCTCTCATGCATCGTAAAGTGTCTCTAAATCCATCAGCACAAAAGAAGAGATATCATTCCTTAACTTAGCCGTTTTGGCCGGCGAAAAATCTTTTAATAAAAATTTCTCAGTCATTTGATCCCATGTAGTGATTGATCCTCGTGGAAGAGAATGTAACCACTGTTTGGCTTTATTTCTTAGATAAAAGGGAAATAACTGAAGATGGATGGCATCATCAAAATGCCATTTATTTTGAAGGTATCACAGAATTCTAGAAAATTCACTAAATGTGTGTTAGGATCCTCATCCTGCAAACCATCAAACTGAACAAACTGTTGTATCATCTATATAGTGTTAGGTTTCAGTTCAAAATTATTTGCAGCAATAGTAGGCCTAACAATACTTGACTTAGTTCCTGTTAAACTAGGTTTAGCATAATCATACATAGTACGTGGAGCATGATGTTCTGCTGCCTCTGCCACCATCCTTTCAGTAGGATTAGTTTCACCTTTTTGCTCTTCTTCTATGTAATTTAAGCTTCACCTTATCTCTCTGCGATTTCTGCGAACAGTACCTTTGATGTCACTGTCGTAAAGTAGAGGTCCTATCGGGTTCCTTCTAGTCATAAACTAGAGGTACCTGAAATGAGCGAAAGAAATAAAATTTAGAAAAGTAAAAATAAAATCCAATTTCAAAATAAAATAAATATGGCTAAAGTAATAAAAATTTAGCGTTCTTAATATTTCAATTCCCTGGCAACGACGCCAAAAACTTGATCGCTATTTTGTTGAGTCTTAAAATTTATAAAAAGAATGATCGAACCTGGAAACTAACTGTGACAACGATTTGAGGCAAGCGCACCTATTGAATAATAGTATAGTTTAGGCAAGACCGGAATGTCGAATCCCAAAGAAACCAAAAGTACTAATACTAACTCTCTTTTTATTATCTAGCCTAAGAATTAATGGAATTTGTTGTTTAATCTAAATTAACTAACTACTAAACTAAAGACTCTAAGACAAAGAAGAATGAAATTGAGAAAATAACTTGAGGAAAAACCAATTGATTAAGAAGACACCCAAGGAAGAATCCACCTAGACTTCACTTGTTATCTAACTCTAAACCAGACGATTTATTCACTTGACTTGATCTATAAGATTCCCTAACATATATTAATCCCTCTCTCGAGGCGACTAATGACTAACCCTAGGTTGATTAATTGAAATCTCTTTCTAATTAAAACCCCTAGAATTGCATTAACTCGATCTATGGACTCCTATATTAGGTTTCACCCTAATCCAGAAAAATCTTGTCACCCTATCTCTAGGCGTGTGATCAACTCCGCTTAATTATGATAGATCTACTCTTAGGCAGGGACTTTTTCTCCTTCACCTAAGCACATCATACTTGAATTAATATCCCAAAAATATCAACACAAGAATTAAGAACACATAATTAAGAACACGTCAAATATTTATCCTATAGTTCAGCAAAAGATAACAAGATTCATCTTAGGTTTCATCCTCCTTAGGTATCTGAGGGTTTAGTTCATAATTGTAAAAGAAAACATCTCAAAAGAAAAAGATAAAACAAAACATAAGAAATCCCTAAAACCCCCTGAAAGAATTGAAGGAGAGATCCATCGTCTTGAGTATAATTCCGGCTTCTTGAGATGAATCAACTGGATATCTTCTAGTAGATCTCCACAAATCTACCCTCTTTGGCCTAGTTGGATGCCTATCCGAATATCAAAAGCCCTGGAAGAAGGCTTCTGCCGAACTCCTCGCTTAAGTTGCCCCTAGGGTGTTTATATAGACTTTGAGATGCCTTACTTGGCCCCTACATATCCTAATTCAAGTAGAATTCTTACTAGGGTGTTTGAATAGGCTTTGGAATGTGTTTCTTTGCCTCCAAGTATCCTATTTTGAGTAAAACTCCTTTTGGCCGCGACAGGGACACGCCCATGGCACACGCTCATGTGAATCGTGGCCAGGCTGTGTTCAATCCTGCTGAAGAGGCACGGCCTGTGTGAATCGGGGTCTAGGTTGTGTTAGAGTAAATTAGGGAGGCACGGCCGTGTGGTCTTGGGCCCAGGTTATGTCAATTTCTATCTTAGCCTAATTTGGTCTGTTTTAAGCCCCGTTTCTCGTTCTTTTCATCCTTCAGTGCTCTCCTGAGTATAGAACATGAAAACAAATGATTAAGAGCACCAAATTACATAATTCAATGCTTAAATCATCCAAAAGCATGCTAAATATGGGCCTAAAATATGTTACTTTTACGGTTTATCATTTATATATTGAAATCTTATGCATGGTATATTTCATGTTATGATTAATATGTTCTTATGTATGTGTATAGTTACTAACTTGTGAAGTGGTGTGATTAGGAAAAAATGTGCATATAGGGAAAAAAATAATGCTTGAATGGTTAAATCATGTAATTATATATTTGGTAAGTATGATTTTGTCTTATACAACTTACCAAGCACCAATAGCTTACGTTGTAATAGTTTGGTTTAGACCTTAATCGAAACGGTGGTTTTGGGACCACAAATCTGAGTCAAAAAATTATTTGAAAATTATTTTTTGTGTTTATTATGTGTGAATTTATATCCATGAATTTTTCGTGTTTTAATTTTGTTGTTTGAGTGCCGATTTAATGAAAAGGACTAAATCGCATACAAGGTCAAAATGACATTCTATGTGTTAATGTACTTAATTGAGTTGGCTTTGGAATGTGGTGGCCTTATAAGGTAATTAAACCATTATGATGGATAATGGACATTAATGGCCTTAATATTACAAGTTTTATATGTTAATAATTAAAGGTTAAAATTGTAAATTAGTTAATAAAGTTAATAAATTAAAAACAAAGTTAAAAATGGTGGAAATTTAAGTGTTCATCCACCAAAATGCAAAGAAAAGATAAAGAAAAAGCTTGTTAGGTATTCGGCCCTTGTTCAAGCAAATTAAGGTATGTTTTGGTTTTGGTTTTTAATAATTTCTATGTTTTTGTAATCGTTGCTTCGTATACTTCAAAACCCATGCTTTAATTTTGTAAATTGATGATAATTTTGAAATGTGCCATTGATGAATTCATAAGTTTTTTGATGTTTGAAGATGAAATAGGAAAGATATGTGATAGATTAACATAGTTTATCTTTGGATTTTTGATGAATTTGAGTAATTTGGATTAAATTGTGAAAATAATATTTTGAGGGACTAAAATGTAAAATAAATTAAATTTATGGACTTGTATGATCATGATGATTATTCGGCTAAGCATGGGTACAAAGAAATTATGTGTATTTTGTGATTTTGTGAAATAAGGACTTAAATGTCAAAATGTGAAAATGTGAGGGCCAAATTGTAAAATTCCATAAATGTGTGTTTTTGGATTGAATAGAATAAATTTGTGAATAAAAGAGCTAAATTTGAATATATATATATATATAAGAACCAAAGAAAATAGATTTAGATCGAAGGAAGTCGAGAGTGATTGAGTAGTCGAGTCCATTCGTTTACCCAAATCCTAGGTAAGTCTATATACAAATAAATGTATTTGATTGGTTTGTTTATGTATCTATGAAATTTAATTGTGATGAATGTGTACGAGATGATGTATACTTGAAATCTGACGAAGTATCGACATAGTGTCAATATCCGAAAAGTCCCATATAAACCTAGGAATAGATAGATTTTATATGTCATGACATAGGTTTTTGATATGAGATATAGTGTAAGACCACGTCTAGGACATTGGCATCGATATGATATTTACGTGTAAGACCATGTTCGGGACATTGACATCGTATTTGATTCGTGTAAGACCCTGTCTGGGACAGTTGCTTAGATATTTGGTTACATGTAAGACCACGTCTGGGACATTGGCATCGTACGATTATTCTGAGTATTACGAGTATCCTATTTGATTCCGAATGGTTCAACGGGCAAATTCGAGAAATGAAAGACTATGTGAAATGTGTAACGATTCAGGTACGTTTGAAATGTACATAATGTTTGATGATGAAAGGTAAGTACTTATGAACTTGCAATTGTGAGATATGTGTATAGATTTGTTGAGACAAGTTGTGAAATATGTATGAATAAGCTATGATCTAATGATGTACATAGATATGTGTTTATTGGTGAGTAAATAGCTAAACAAATGATCCAAAGAGGATTTATGAAATTGCAATTGAGAAAATTTAATGATCTTGTATTAATAGGAATATTTGCATTATATGTTAAGTTTATTTGTATATGGCTTACTAGGCTTTTGAAAGCTTCCTCTGTGTGTGTTTGCTTTGTTTTATAGATTGTCAAAGCTATGAAAGGCTCGGGGATTATCGAGGATTATCACCATACTATCAAAATCTACATTGGTACTTTTGAATATGTACATAGTTAAATATGGCATGTATAGGCTAATTGGTTTAGTTGATGTTTGAGTTGTATATAAATAGCCATGTGATTTGGATAGATAAAGAACATGTTGTGAATGAGTAATTATGCCATATGATGCATATTTTGATATGTTTAGTGGTAAATAAAATGGTTAATTTATGATAAGTTCTATGATGCAAAAATTGGCATATTGTTGATGATTGATTGGCACATGGAATTTGTAAATTTTTGAATGGTTTAAACTTAGAAATGCTTGCAATAAGAATGAGATAAATGTTCCATAAGTTGGTATGCTTAATATGTTCTTGAATGGCTAGAAAAGTTGGTCATTTGGATATGATTTGAATTGGTATAATGCTTGTAGGAATAACCTAATGTGTGGGTGGCAAATTGGCCTTGAAAATGGTCTATAGTTGCCCATACGGTTGAGCACACGGGCGTGTGGCTCGACCGTGTCCTTCGTGGTTGTATTTTAAAATAGGTCAGAGTCGACCATGAGCTGGACGCACAGGCGTGTGACTAGCCGTGTGGTGCAAGTCAGTGTCGACCACAGGTGAGGCACATGGGCGTGTCTCAGGCCGTGTGGACAAGTCAGCATGTATGCCATGTTTTGCCACGGCTTAGATACATAGGCGTGTCTAAGGCCGTGTGAGGCACATGGCCTGCCCACACGGGCGTGTGACCTCTGTAACTTAGAAAAATGTTAAAATTTTCTAAAAATTTTGTATGTGTTTGATTTAGTCCCGACCCCTTTCTAATGCACGATTAAGGGATCGTAAACCAATTTAAGGGACATTTTAATTTGATTTGTTATATTATGTTGTGAAATGTCCATAAAAGGATCTGATTTGCCCGGTAATACCTTTAACCCTAGACCGGTAATGGTTATGGGTTAGGGGTGTTACATTTGATTGGTATCAGAACTATGGTTTAGTCAATTCTAGGACTAACGTAGCGTGTGAGACTCTAGCTATACATGCCATATATACGAACTATGATAGTGTGATGAATCCTGACATGTAAAATGTGTTTTCGTATAGTAAATAGATCCCAAAAGAGCCGTAGTTGACAATGTTGAAAGCAATACGCCTACTCCCGCTCAAGGGATAGTGCCATCTGATTCGAGACCTGCTACTAGCGGTCAGGAAGGAGAGGCTAAACAAGCCTTCTTCTAAATGATGAATGAGTGGTTCACTCAATACGTTATAACTAATCCGGCTATTTCACAACCTCCGCCTTGTCTAATCCTCCCCAGACTTCTACTATACCTTTTGTTATGAATCTAAATTTGATGAATAGGCCTCCGGTCAATAGGATTCATAAATATGAAGTCGAAGAGTTCAGGGCCACTAGTGATAATGATGATGAGAGAGCAGAAATTTGGCTCGAGAACACTTTTTTGAGTGTTTGATGAAATGTCATTGACTCCTGAAGAATGCATAAAATGTGTTGTTCCTTTGTTACACGATGCAACTTATCAATGGTCGAAGACTTTGATTTCTATTATTCCAAAGGAACATATTACTTGGGATTTCTTTTAGTCTGAGTTCCGGAAGAAATACATTAGCCAGAGATTAAAGAGTTTCTAGAATTGAAACAGGGACGCATGTCTGTCACTGAGTATGAACGAGAGTTCGTGAGACTAACTCAATATGCTCGGGAATTCGTCTCAACTGAAGCGATAATGTGCAAAAGGTTTGAAGATGGTCTAAATGAAGATAATCATTTTCTTGTTGGGATTCTAGAAATAAAAGAGTTTGTGGTACTTGTTAATCGAGCATGTAAAGCTGAAGCACTCGGGAAAGATAAAAGAAAAGCTGAGACAGAAGCTAGAGATGTGAGAAAGAGATTTTCGAGTAAATAATTTTAGTCTGCTTCAAAGAAATTCAGAGACAAGCGTAGTCGTTCAAAGGCTAATGTGGGACATTCAAATAGAGATCGAGCTAGATCACAGTCAAATTTCAGATCTCCAGCTACTTCGATGGCTAGTGTGGGAAATGTTCGATCAGAACGACCTGAATGTAAACAATGTGGTAAAAGACATCTAGGTAGTTGTAGATTGAATGACCGAGCCTGTTTTAGATACAGATCACTAGACCATTTCATCTGAGACTGCCCAGAGTTTGTTGAGCAAGAGATTGTTCAGAACCCGAAGTCAGATAATATTTCAGCTAGAGGTAGACCTTCTCAAAATATAAGGAATGTCAGTGGTAGTCAGAAAGCTACGAAAGATATAGTTGCGAGATCTAAAACTAGGGCACCTGCCAGAGCATACACCATCCGAGCTAGTGAGGAAGCTTCATCTCCAGATGTTATTATAGGTACATTTACTCTTTAAGATACTTCTGTGATTGAATTGATAGACCCTGGATCTACTCATTTGTATGTATGCATGAACCTAGTATCCAGTAAGACTTTTCCTGTAGAGTCTACTGAATTTGTTATTAGAGTATCGAACCCCTTAGGTAAATGTGTCTTGGTTGAAAAAGTATGCAAGAATTCTCCGTTGATGTTCCAAGATGTTTGTTTTTCGGTTGATTTGATGCTATTAACTTTTGATGAGTTCGGTATAATTTTGGGTATGGACTGGTTAACATTGCATGATGCTGTTGTGAACTGAAAATGAAAAACTATTGATTTGAGATGCCAAAATGATGAAATAGTTCAGATTGAATCCAATGATTTGAATGGACTAACGACCATGATATCAGTGATGAAAGCACAAAGTTATGTGAAAATGGGTTATGAGCTTATTTTTCTTATGTAATTGACTCGAAAGTGACTAAAAGGAAAGTTGAGTCTGTACCAGTTGTTTGTGAATTTCCTAACATATTTCCTGAAAAATTACGGGATTGCCTCCAATACGGGAAGTTGAATTTGGTATTTATCTATTGTCGAACGACTCCTATTTCGATAGCTCCATATAGAATGGCACCAACAAAATTGAAAGAATTGAAATCACAGTTGCAAGAGTTGACCGATAGAGGATTTGCACGACCAAGTTTCTCACCTTGGGGTGCTCCTGTTCTATTTGTAAAAAATAAAGATGGCACGATGAAAATGTGTATTAATTATCGTCAGTTGAACAAGGTAACTATCAAGAACAAATATCCTTTGCCGAGAATTGATGATTTGTTCGATCAACTGAAAGGAGCTATAGTATTTTCAAAGATAGATTTGAGATCGGGATATTATCAGTTACAAGTAAAAGATTCAGACATTCCAAAAATTACTTTCAGAATGAGGTACGAGCATTATGAGTTTTTAGTTATGCCTTTCGGACTAACCAATGCTCCTGCTGTTTTCATGGATTTGATGAACATAATTTTCAGACCTATTTGGATCGATTTGTTGTGTATTTATTGATGACATTTTGATTTATTCGTGTGATGAAACCGAGCATGCTGAACATCTGAGAATCGCGCTACAAACTCTGCGAGATAAATAATTATATGAAAAGTTTAGTAAATGTGGATTTTGGTTGCGTGAAGTTGGCTTTTTAGGACATATTGTGTCAGCATCTGGTATACGGGTTGATTCGAGTAAGATTGTAGCTATTTTGGAGTGGAAGCCTCTGAGAAATGTGTTCGAAGTCCATAGTTTTCTAGGACTTGCTGGTTATTATCGAAGGTTTGTAAAAGGCTTTTCGATGATTACTACTCCGTTAATGAGATTGCTTCAGAAAAATGTTAAATTCGAGTGGTCTGAAAAGTGCCAGAAAAGCTTTGATCAGTTGAAAGCCCTTTTGACTGAAGCTCCAGTTTTGATACAACCGAATTAGGTAAAGAATTCGTGATTTATAGTGATGCTTTGTTGAATGGTCTGGGATGCATTTTGATGCAAGAAGGCAAAGTTATAGCTTATGCCTCGAGACAACTAAATTCGCATGAAAAGAATTATCTGACACATGACCTTAAACTAGCTGCGATTGTGTTTGCATTAAAGATTTGGTGTCATTATCTCTGTGCTGAAAAATGCCATATGTTTTAGGATCATAAAAGTCTGAAATAGTTGATGACTCAGAGAGATTTGAATGTACGACAGAGAAGATGGTTAGAACTGCTGAAAGATTAAGAGCTTGTGATAGATTATCATCCGGGTAAGGCAAATGTTGTTGTTGATGCACTGAGTCAAAATCATTTTTTGCATTACACGCGATGAATGCTTATTTAGACTTGTCTGATGATGGTTTAGTTTTGGATGAATTGAAAGCTAAACCACTGTTCTTACAACAAATATGTAATGCTCAGAAAGATGATAATGAAATTTTAGAGAAACGAGCTCAGTGTGATTCAAACTCTGACTCTAAATTTTGAGTTGATGTTGATGATTATTTGAGGTTTTGAGATCAATTATGTGTTCCGAGAAATCTAGAGTTGATTTGGTTGATATTGAAAGAAGCACATAATAGTCGCCTATCTGTTCATCCAAGAAGTACAAAGATGTACCATGATCTAAAGCAACATTATTGGTGTTCTGGTATGAAAAGAGATATCTCTGAATTTGTATCGAAATGTTTAGTCTGTCAGCAATTTAAAGCTGAACATCAGCTTCCATCTGGTTTGTTACAACCGATAATGATTCTTGAGTGGAAATGGGATAGAGTGACAATGGATTTTGTTTCAGGGTTGCCTTTGACTCCAAGAAAGAAAGATGCAATTTGGGTCGTAGTTGATCGATTGACGAAATCAGCCCACTTTATTCGGGTACGATATGATTACTCACTTGATAAATTAGCTGAGCTTTATATTTCCAATATTGTGAGATTACACGAGGTGCCACTATCTATTGTGCCTGACAGAGATCTGAGGTTTTCTTCAAGATTGTGGAAGAAATTACAAGAGGCTTGAGGTACTAAATTGCATTTCAATACAGCTTTTCACCCTCAGACAGATGGTCAGTCCGAGCTGATTATTCAGATACTCAAGGATATGTTGAGATGTTGCATTCTTGAGTTTGATGGTACATGGGAACAATATTTTCCATTGATTGAGTTTGCATACAATAAATAGTTTTTAGACGAGCATTAACATGGCACATTATGAAGCTTTGTATGGACGCAAATGTCGAAAACCTCTATATTGGTCGGAGCTCAGTGAAAATAAGATACACAGTGTTGATTTGATCAAAGAAATTGAATAGAAAGTGAAAGTGATCCGAGATAATTTGAAAGCCGCGTCAGATCGTTAGAAATCCTATGCAGACTTGAAAAGAAAGGATATTGAATTCGAGATCGATGATAAAGTGTTCTTGAAAGTATCTCCGTGGAAGAAAGTACTCCGATTTGGACGAAAAGGCAAGTTAAGTCTGAGGTTCATCGGGCTGTATGAGATCATTGAACGAATTGGACCTGTTGCATATCGATTGTTGTTACCACCAGAATTAGAAAAGATTCACAACAAGTTCCACGTGCCAATGCTTAGACGATACAGATATGATCCATTACATGTGATGTAACAGCTGATTTAGGGGCTAGTCAGAACAGTGACCTCAGGATCACTAATCCGAGGTTATAGAAGATTATTTTCATGTTATTTTATTTGTTATAACATGTTTATGAGGGTGCATGAAAATTTTGGTGCTTTAATTTTAGCGATTTCAGGCTTAATCGCTAAAAAAAGGACTAAATCGCATAAAGTATGAAAGTTCTATTTTATTTGCTAGAGGTGCTAAATAGCTATGGATTATTAATTAGAGGTCCCAAATGTGCAATTTGGCCTTATTTAAGTGAGTTGGCCGGCCATAGCATGCATAGGGGACAAGAGCATTTATTTTGGTCAAAAGTTGGTGATATTAGTTGACAAAATGAATAAAATAAGATGAAATAAGCCAAGGCTATCATCTTTTCATTTTATTTTCTTCTTCAACTAAAAATATCAGCAAAGGGAGGGCTTTGAAAGCTTGAAAATTTCAGCAACTCATTTTCCCTACAATTAAGTGATTTTGATGACCTTTCTTGATAAAAATTGTGCTTTTGGAGTCCCCAAAGTTTAAGCTAGCTAATGAGGGGATTAATTTGTAATATGGTTGAGAGTCTAGGGACTTTCCATGAAAGAGTTTAAGTTAGTTACTGAGTTTTTATGAAAGAAATTGAATGATAGGATGATGATAAACAACTTTTGTGAAAGGTGTTGCTATGAAAACACCTAATTGGGACTAAAATGCAAAAGTTGAAATTTGTTCATTAAGGCATGAAATAGTTGGAATTGTGAATCATTGTAAGAGGATTAAATGTTTAGCTAGGATTGTTTAAGAATAAAATGTGATGAAAATTTATTTACGAGCCTAAGGGCAAAATCATAATTTTGACACAATATAAGGGCAAATTGGTCATTTTTTTCCTAAGTGTAGATTATGGTGTATCATGATGTATAAGTGATCGAATCAGTATATTAAATTGTTCTAGATCAAAGAAAATGAGTTTTGGACCTAGAATGGGTGAAAAGAGAAATGTGGGCAAAAAGGTCCCTTTCGGCCCTTTCGACATCAAGGAAAGTTATGTGCAAATGTTGTAATTACGTATGAGTTATTTTAATACTCCAATGTTGTATGGAATGTATAATTACTCAATAAATGTTTGAAATGTCTTTTGATGAGTTGTTAAGAGAATTGAACCTAAGAATGGTAAGAAATTTAAATAGTATGAAATGATGATAGTTAAGGTTCCGTGTAAGACCATATTGGAATATGGCTTCGGTGAGAGTTATTAAATAAGACCATGTCAAGGACATGGCAACGATGTTATACTTCATATAAGACCTTGTCGGGGACATGGCATCAATATGTTAATTCATGTATGACCCTATCAGGGGTATGATGTCAATGTGACAATAAGTGTATGAGACTTAATAGTGTTATTTAACAGTTGGAGATGAATTTAGTGTATGATGGACCTCTAAGGGGATAAGTGTAATCAATACACCTTAATGTATGAGAGAGATTTGTTAATGCATTGTGTGAGTGCGAATGAGAATCGTAGAAAGTTAAGTAAGAATGATAGTGAGTGATGATGTTTACGGATGAACATTTGAATTAGAGAAATGTATGAGGATAGGTATTTGTGAATGCATAATATCGATGGGCTGTGAGCGATACCATCTGATATATTATTAATTGATGGGCTGTGTGCGATACCATCAACAATATTACGATCGGTGGGCTGTGTGCGATACCACTTGATATATTATTAATTGATGAGCTGTGTATGATACCATCAACTATATTACTATCGATGGGCTGTGTGCGTTACCACTTGATTAGTTAGTAATTGATGGGTTGTGTGTGATACCATCACTTAAAAATGATTGGTGAGCTAAGTGCAAAATCACCATAGTTATAAATGATTGGTAGGCTGTGTGCGATACCACCATATAAGAGATTCAATGGTGGGCTAAGAGCGTAACCACCGAGAGATTAGTAGTATGAGAGACTTATTGAAAATGCTTGATGTGTTGTTTTATATGATCTTGGGGTGATCAATGCAGGATTGTGTACCAATTAAATGAGCAATTGGCTTGTGGCATGGTAAGAATGTGGTAAGAGATAGAATGAGTAGGCTTTAAGAGTGGTTGAGTAAGTAGCCATAAGTTAAAGGGAAAAACTCGGTATAATACTTTGTGGTTATCCATACTTAGTGAATATCAATAATGGTCAGATTATGCTGATGAACTTACTAAGCATTATTGCTTACTCCTATTCTTTTCTCATCTTTTATAGGTTATTTTAGCTAGCTCGGGTTGGAGATCGCTGGAGATGTTTTGACACTATCGAACAGACACTCGGTATGAGGTATCAAGTCCCCACGAGTTATGGCATGTATAGGGCTAGTACTTAAGGTTGATTAAGTTATTGTTGATGTAGCCAAATTGTGTTGGCCTAAGAGAATTTATGTTTTGTTTGTGTATAGCCATAGATGATGGCCTAAGTTATTTGTATTTATATGGGAAATAGTCCTCCCTAGTGTATGGGATGAAAACCTTATTTCTTTTATAATTAAATGTCTTTAATTGAAGAGTTATATTAATGTTATGTATAGCTATGTGATAAGGTATGAATGTATGCAAATGTAGATGGTAAAAGGCTTGGTAGATGGCCTGATAATTGTCTACATGGGTAGACACACGAGCATGTGTCTAAACCGTGTGGGATGCACGGCTAGAACATGGGCGTGTTCCCAGGCCGTGTGAAGTCTACACCTTGCTCATAAAATGGTAAATTTCCTACAGCCAGGATACACGGGCATGTGCATAGGCCGTGTGGTTAAGTCAGAATGTCTAAGGTTTTACACACGGGCTAGGGCCACGGGCGTGCCATGGCTGTGTGATATTAGTCAGTGTCGACCACGGACACAAGACACAGGCATGTCTTGAGGGTACACGAGCCTGGCCCATTCCACATGGGCATGTGCCCTAGCCGTGGGACTTTGGTTGAATGCTGGGTTTTTAGGCACGACTTGAGCACATGGGCATGTGTGATTATACACGAGCATGTGTGTCATCTAACATGGGCGTGTACTCCCTATTTAGATGGGAAAAAATTTTTACGGATTGTAAGAGTTCCCGATATAGTCTCGAGAGCGCTTGTACATATGAGTGAGGTCTCGTAAGTCAAAAATAAGTTGTTGTAGTGACTCAAGAAGAGTAATCGCGTTGAGCCTAAGTGGCATTCAAGTAGTTTTATACGGTAACGCCTCGTGCCCAATTACAATGGGGATTACAGGTAAGGGGTGTTACATTTAGTGGTATCAGAGCATGGTTTAATCGGTTCTTGGACTAACCTAGTATAAGTAAGAGTCTAGCTATACAAGCCTTAGGTGGACTGTGATAGTGAAATATCTCTTGACTCTAACAAAATTGTTTTGTTAAGACAGGATGGTTCCCAACCGAGCTAAATCCAATAATATTGTAAGTGATAATGAGGTAATTGAAATGCTCTTATGCATTGATGAGATTCGAAGTGGTATGAATAGAAGTATTTGACATGTGTGTGATAATGCATGAAATGAGAGTTATAAAGTGATAAGCTTATCTGTATTGGCTAGATATGCATAAGGTGTTATATACTGAACCTATTAGGTTAGGTGCATATAGTGAGTAAATTTACCCAGAGAATGGGGTATATGTGTATGTATGATTGTTTGAATGAAGTAAGATCAATATGTCCACATAGTTGAATCTCATGTGCAACGGTTAAAGTAGATGATGTATAATGTTTTATTTTGTGACTCTGTATGAAATTACGAGTATTATGGTGTGAGAGTTAAACTGGGAAAGTTTGACTAAGTAGAATGCAGGGGATGAGTATAGTTGTTCAATGATAAGATGATGAATACGACCATGGTTAGACCATGGCGATACATGTGATCCCAAATAAGACCATATCTGGGACATGACATTAGTAACGATACGTGATCCCGTGTAAGACCATATCTGAGATATGACATCAGCATCAACATGAATTCCTATGTAAGACTATATCTGGGATATGGAATTGGTATTGATATGAGATTTAGTGTAAGACCATAGCGAGGCTATGGCATCGTGACGACATGTAAAGTAATAGCTGGGCTATGATGTTGTGATACGAGTAAGACCATAGTTGGACTATGGCAATCAAGTAAACGACGTACTCAAACTCGTAAGATATTCTTTAATTGATTAGTAATTGTAAGAGAAATTAGAGTGAAATGTTGAGTACTTGAGCAGATGTTAATGTAGAACATGAGTATGAGAAAGTCTCGATTGAAGTTGAATTACTTAGGATACTCAATCACTCACATGAGATGAGAGAGTCCGTATAAGACCAAGCTAAGGCATGACATCGACAAATAGGCAAAGTACCAAGTAAGTCCATGTCAAGACATGGCGTCGAGGGTGAGTTAAGAGATCCCATGTAAGACTATACCTAGGATATAGTATTGGCACTGAAATATATGTGAGATTAGATTCAGTATCCTCGGTCATACATAGTAATTCACCGGGCAAAAGAGTGAAGATTGAATGAGAAAACAAAGAAGTCAAATGAGTAAAGCTGTTATTAAGTTATGCTAGTTAGATCTGACTAAGAGTATTACGCATGTTATGAATGATGAAGTTGAGATTATGTTTATCATATCAAAGTATGTTGATATGTGTGAATAATACAATATTTATGATAGCACAATTCAAAATGCCTTGTATCACATTGATAAAAATACTCTACCAGATAGAGTAATTGTTGTTGAACATGAGGTTGAAGTCCTAGAGGACTAAAATGAAAAGGTTATCAGTGAGATATGAAATAGATAAGGTCCCGTATAAGATTATATCCGGGATATGGCCTCGATAAGGAATAGGAGAATCGCGTAAGACCACGTTCAAAATATGGCATCGATACTTGATGTGGAAGTCCATATAAGACCACCTCGGGGATATGGCATTGGTTTCATACCTACATGAATGACGATGAATATGCATCTTTAACTCTCCCTAGTGATCAATGGGACAGATAGATGAGTTTAGAGGTAGAAATGAGAATTATACTAAAGTCATGTGAATGAGTGAAAACAGGCACTCGTGAACGAGTCGCAAGTGAATGAGTATAGAGTGTGGCACGATATGTGCTTAAGAAAGTTGATTGTAAGTAAGTATGTCTGAATGCTTTAACGATTGTATTGATTATACAATGTTAAAAACAAAGAGAAAGTTAGCCTAGGCTATTTGACTCAAGTGAGTAGGAAGCCTGAGATGTATGTTTATCGAGATCTTCTTAAATTGATGTTCAATAATGAAAGGAATTGTTAAGGAGTTTGAGAATGAAATGGTTAAAGAAATAATGTTTGAACTGTGAGAGTGTTCAATTATGATAACAATAGTTGTATGGATCATAATGATCTCTTTAAGTATTACGTGTTAATAACTTTTTCCTTTTAGGGGCAATGTAATTGTTTATCTCATGAATCGAGATCATGCGAGAATGTTAGCTGATTGTGAAATTAGGATAAACGGTTGTCGATTTAGTAATTGAAATTGACATCCCTTTATCTCATCGTAACCTTATTCGGGTAGTTTGAAGAGGAGGTTGGTGATGATTCTAGCATAAGGAGTGGAATCATGAGTTTCACGTTGTGTGATGAGTTTTCAGACAAGACGAATAGAGTTAATGAATTAGATCAAGATGTCCCTACTATCGTGAGATATGATGATAGTAAAGGTTTTATATTAGCATAGCAAGAGAAACTCAGATGAGAGTGTGCTTGAAATATGTTCTCGGTGTGAAGAAGAGAGTAGATTAATGTATTGAGATATGATCCAAGTTCTGTGTATATTTGCGCATGAATCAGTGAAGAGAATAAAATTTTGTGTGAACGTGAGCAGGAAGCATGATACAAAGATATACTCTTCAAAATATTCAACCATGATGATTGAGTTGAAAGCTATAGAGGGAACTATTAATTGAAAGTTCTAGTACTGCGTTCAGTCTGAATTGAGAAAAAGAAGTTGTTAGATTGGTGATATAGAGATGATCACTTTTGTGTCTGTGTTGAGAGTTAGATGTGTTGTAATGATCTATTGGAAAAATCGATGTGTATTTTCTGAATTTTTTTTAATGAGTGAGAGCATCTTATGAAAATGAGATAGTGGAAACGACTTGAGCTATTACCATGGTGGGTATAGTTATCGTAATACTTCTCAGACAGTAGACATAATACAGGTGTTTAAATGAAAGATCCATGTTAAGCAATGCAAGTTAGTTACTCGGTTGATCTTAGTTGGTAATATCCTGGTTTTAGAGAGGTTAATGACTAGAGCGAGTCTTCTTTTCAGAACAAAAGGGTTCAGAAGTGAGTTAATAAATTGTATTTTTAAATAAGCTCTGAATGAGTTTATTTAAGGTAGTGAAAATTCAGGTTGGATAAGATTTCTGTAATTGATATTTCATAATTGAGATAGAATTTGGAATGATGATGAATCTAGAACTTATACAGAAATTTTGGTATGAGATTTAGTAGTAGCATATCTACTTATGCAAGAATAAGGAAGTACAGTTAGGTGCATACATGTTTTAACAATAGAGTAAATTTTATGATATGATTGAGTTTATGGTCAGAAGTAGTTGACCACTGAGAGCTGAGTTTCCAAAGCACACAATAGAGTTCGAATTTGGAGTGACTTGATCTCCAAGGAGGGGAAATGTCATTTGAATTTTAGTGAAGTATGCGATAAAAATCCGAATCATCATTTTGGCATGTGCAGAGTTCACAATTGTCAAATTACTGAGTATATATGCCCTGGAGAAAGAGTAATCTAAGTTCCAAAGTTGTGCTTCGATCTTGTGTACTACAGCTTAAAGGTTGTTGGTGAGAGGAACTTGAGGATAAATTGATGTGTGTTTTTGAAGAATTGGTGGAGACATTTCAAGCATGTTAAGAGCAACTTCTTCTGGTAAGATTTTGGTGACGAAAAATCCCTAAACGGGGGAGAATTATAACAGCCCGATTTAGGGGCTAGTCAGAACAGTAATCTCGGGATCACTAATTTGAGGTTAGATAAAATTATTTTAATGTTATTTTATGTGTTATAACATGTTTATGAGTGCGCATGAAAATTTTGGTGCTTTAATTTTAGCGATTTCAGGCTTAATCGCCGAAAAAAGGACTAAATCACATAAAGTGTAAAAGTTCTATTTTATTTGCTAGAGGTGCCAAATAGCTATGGATTATTAATTAGAGGTCCCAAATGTGCAATTTGGCCTTGTTTAAGTGAGTTGGCTGGCCATAGCATGCATAGGGGACAAGAGCATTTATTTTGGTCAAAAGTTGGTGATATTAGTTGACAAAATGAATAAAATAAGATGAAATAAGCCAAGGCTATCATCTTTTCATTTTGTTTTCTTCTTAAACCAAAAAATATCAGCAAAGGGAGGGATTTGAAAGCTTGAAAATTTCAGCAACTCATTTTCCCTACAAGTAAGTGATTTTGATGACCTTTCTTGATAGAAAATTATACTTTTGAAGTCCCCAAAGCTTAAGAATGATAGGATGATGATAAACAACTTTTGTGAAAGGTGTTGCTATGAAAACACCTAATTGGGACTAAAATGCAAAAGTTGAAATTTGTTCATTAAGGCATGAAATAGTTAGAATTGTGAATAGTTGTAAGAGGATTAAATGTTTAGTTAGGCTTGTTTAAGAAGAAAATGTAATGAAAATTTATTTACGAGCCTAGGGGCAAAGTCATAATTTTGCCAAAGTATAAGGGCAAATTGGTTATTTTTGCCTAAGTGTAGATCACGGTGTATCATGATGTATAAGTGATTAAATCAGTATATTACATTGTTCTAGATAAAAAAAATGAGTTTTGGACCTAGAACGGGTAAGAAGAGAAATGTGGGCAAAAAGGTCCCTTTTGGCCTTTTCGACATCAAGGTAAGTTCATGTGCAAATGTTGTAATTACTTATGAGTTATTTTAATATTCCAATGTTGTATGGAATTTATAATTACTCAATGAATGTTTGAAATATCTTTTGATGAGTTGTTAAGAGAATTGAACCTAAGAATGGTAAGAAACGTAAATAGTATGAAATGGTGATAGTTAAGGTTCCATGTAAGACCATATTGGAATATGGCTTCAGTGAGAGATATTAAATAAGACCGTGTCAAGGACATGGCAACGATTTGATACTTCGTATAAGACCTTGTCGGGGACATGGCATCGATATATTAATTCATGTATGACCCTATCAGGGGTATGATGTCAATTTGACAATCAGTGTATGAGACTTAATAGTGTTATTTAACAGTTGGAGATGAATTCAATTTATGATGGACCTCTAAGGGGATAAGTGTAATCAATACACCTTAGTGTATGAGAGAGATTTGTTAATGCACCGTGTAAGTGCGAATGAAAATCGTAGAAAGTTAAGTAAGAATGATAGTGAGTGATGATGTTTACGGATGAACATTTGAATTAGAGAAATGTATAGGATAGATATTTGTGAATACATTATATCGGTGGGCTGTGTGGGATACCATCAACTATATTACTCTCGGTTATTGATAGTCGTATGCGTTCCACCACTTGACTAGTTAGTAATCGATGGGTCAGTATGCGATACCATCAACCATATTATCATTGGTGGTCAGTGCGATACCATCGTTTATAAATGATTGGTGAGCTAAGTGCGAAATCACCATAGTTATAAATGATTGGTGGGTGCGTCACCATGTATATACCACGCTATAAGAGATTCAATGGTGGGCCAAGTGCGTAACCACCGAAAGATTAGTAGTATGAGAGACTTATTGAAAATGCTTGATGTGTTGTTTTATATGATCTTGTGGTGATCTGTGCAGGATTGTGTACCAATTAAACGAGCAATTGGCTTGTGGCATAGTAAGAATGTGGTAAGAGATAGAATGAGCAGGCTTTAAGAGTGGTTGAGTAAGTAGCCATAAGTTAAAGGGAAAAACTCGGTATAATACTTTGTGGTTATCTATACTCAGTGAAGATCAATAGTGGTCAGATTATGCAGATGAACTTACTAAGCATTATTTCTTACTCATCTTCTTTTCTTATCTCTTATAGGTTATTTTAGCTAGCTCGGATTAGAGATCACTGGAGATGTTTTCACACTATCGAACAGTCACTCGGTCTGAGGTATCAAGTCCCCATGAGTTATGGCATGTATAGGGCTAGTACTTAAGGTTGATTAAGTTATTGTTGATGTAGCCAAATTGTGTTGGCCTAAGAGAATTTATGTTTTGTTTGTGTATGCCATAGATGATGGCCTAAGTTATTTGTATTTATATGGGAAATAGTCCTCCCTAGTGTATGGGATGAAAACCTTATTTCTTTTATGATCAAATGTCTTTAATTTAAAAGTTTTATTAATGTTATGTATAGCTATGTAATAAGGTATGAACATATGCAAATGTGGGTGGTAAAAGGCTTGGTAGATAGCATGATAATTGTCTACATGGGTAGACACACGAGCATGTGTCTAAACCTTGTGGGAGGCGCTGCTAGTACATGGGCGTGTACCCAGGCCGTGTGAAGTCTACACCTTGCTCATAAAATGGTAAATTTCCCACGGCCAGGATACACGGGCGTGTGCATAGGCCGTGTGGTTAAGTTAGAATGCTAAGGTTTTACACACGGGCTAGGGCCACGGGCGTGCCATGGTCGTGTGATATTAGTTAGTGTCGACCATGGAAACAAGACACGGGCATGTCTTGAGGGTACATGGGCATATGCCCTAGCTGTGGGACATTGGCAAAATGCTGGGGTTTTTAGGCGGGCTTGAGCACATGGGCAGTGTGATTATATACGGGCATGTGTGTCATCTAACACAAAAATGTACTCCTATTTAGATGAGAAAAAATTTTACGATCATGAGTTCTGATATAGTCTCGAGAGCACTCTTGTTATGAGTGTTGTCTCGTAAGTCAAAAAAGAAGTTGTTGTAGTGACTCAAGGAGAGTAGTCGAATTGAGCCTAAGTGGCGTTCAAGTAGTTTTATACAATAACGCCTCGTGCCTGATTTTGATAGGGATTACGGTAAGGGGTGTTACATTTAGTGGTATCAGAGCATGGTTTGGTCGGTTCTCGGACTAACCTAGTATAAGTAAGAGTCTAGCTATACATGCCATTGGTGGATTGTGATAGTGAAATATCTCCCGACTCTAACGAAATTGTTTTGTTAAGACAGGGATGGTTCCCAATCGAGCTAAATCCAATAATGTTGTAAGTGATAATGAGGTAATTGAAATGCTCTTATGCATTGATGAGATTCGAAGAGGTATGAATAGAAGTATTTGACATGTGTGTGATAATGCATGAAATGAGAGTTATAAAGTGATACGCTTATCTGTATTGGCTAGATGTGCATAAGGTGTTATATACTCAACCTATTGGGTTAGGTGCATATAGTGAGTAAATTTACCCGAGAATGGGGTATATGTGTATCTACGATTGTTTGAATGATGTAAGATCAATATGTCCACATAGTTGAATCTCATGTGCAACGGTTAAAGTAGATGATGTATAATGTTTTATTTCGTGACTTTGTATGAAATTACGAGTATTATGGTGTGAGAGTTAAACTGGGAAGTTTGACTAAGTAGAATGCAGGTGATGAGTACAGTTGTTCAATGATAAGATGATGAATACGACCATGGTTGGACCATGGCGATACATGCGATCCCATATAAGACCATGTCTGGGACATGGCATTGGTGATGATGCGTGATCCCGTGTAAGACCATATCTGGGATATGCCATCAGCATCAACATGAATTCCCATGTAAGACCGTATCTGGGATATGGCATTGGTATTGATATGAGATTTCGTGTAAGACCATAGTGAGGCTATGGCATCGTGATGGCATGTAAAGTAATAGCTGGGCTATGATGTTGTGATACGAGTAAGACCATAGTTGGACTATGGCAATCAAGTAAACGACGTACTCAAACCCTAAGACATTCTTTAGTTGATTAGTAATAGTAAGAGAAATTAGAGTGAAATGTTGAGTACTTGAGTAGATGTTAATGTAGAACATGAGTATGAGAAAGTCTCGATTGAAGTTGAATTACTTAGGATACTCAATCACTCACATGAGATGAGAGAGTCCGTATAAGACCAAGCTAAGGCATGGCATCGGAAAACAAGCAAAGATACCAAGTAAGTCCATGTCAAGACATGGCGTCGAGGGTGAGTTAAGAGATCCCATGTAAGACTATACCTAGGATATAGTATTGGCACTAAAATATATGTGAGATGAGAT
Organism: Gossypium rotundifolium; assembly: GCA_025506655.1. Lineage (NCBI taxonomy): Eukaryota > Viridiplantae > Streptophyta > Magnoliopsida > Malvales > Malvaceae > Gossypium > Gossypium rotundifolium. The sequence continues at coordinate 66,036,089 of CP106731.1, read as the reverse complement.
TCAGTATCCTCGGTCATACATAGTAATTAACCGAGCAAAAGATTAAAGATTGAATGAGAAGGCAGAGAAGTCAAGTGAGTAAAGCTTTTATTAAGTTATGCTAGTTAGAGTTGACTAAGAGTATTACGCATGTTATGAATGATGAAGTTGAGATTATGTTTATCATATCAAAGTATGTTGATATGTGTGAATAATACAATATTTATGATAGCACAATTCAGAATGCCTTGTATCACATTGATACATAATACTCTCCCAGATAGAGTAATTGTTGTTGAACATGAGGTTGAAGTCCTAGAGGACTAAAATGAAAAGGTTATCAGTGAGATATGAAATAGATAAGGTCCCGTATAAGACCATATCCGGGATATGGCCTCAGTAAGGAATAGGAGAATCGTGTAAGACCATGTTCAAAATATGGCATCGATACTTGATGTGGAAGTCCATATAAGACCACCTCGGGGATGTGGCATTGGTTTCATACCTACATGAATGACGATGAATATGCGTCTTTAACTCTCCCTAGTGATCACTGGGACAGATAGATGAGTTTAGAGGTAGAAATGAGAATTGTACTAAAGTCATGTGAATGAGTGAAAACAGACACTCATGAACGAGTCGCAAGCGAATGAGTATAGAGTGTGGCACGATATGTGCTTAAAAAAGTTGATTGTAATTAAGTATGTCTGAATGCTTTAACAATTGTATTGATTATACAATGTTAAAAACAAAGAGAAAGTTAGCCTAGGCTATTTGACTCAAGTGAGTAGGAAGCCTGAGATGTATGTTTATCGAGATCTTCTTAAATTGATGTTCATTAATGAAAGGAATTGTTAAGGAGTTTGAGAACAAAATGGTTAAAGAAATAATGTTTGAACTATGAGAGTGTTTAATTATGATAACCATAGTTGTATGGATCATAATGATCTCTTTAAGTATTACATGTTAATAACTTTTTCCTTTTAGGGGCGATGTAATTTTTTATCTCATTAATTGAGATCGTGTGAGAATGTTAGCTAATTGTAAAATCAGAATAAACGGTTGTCGATTTAGTAATTGAAATTGACATCCCTTTATCTCATCGTAACCTTATTCGGGTAGTTTGAAGAGGAGGTTGGTGATGATTCTAGTATAAGGAGTGGAATCATGAGTTTCACGTTGTGTGATGAGTTTTCGGACAAGCTGAATAAAGTTAATGAATTTGATCAAGATGTCCCTGCTATCGTGAGATATGACGATAGTAAAGGTTTTAGATTAGCATAGCAAGAGAAACTCAGATGAGAGTGTGCTTGAAATATGTTCTCGGTGTGGAGAATAGAGTAGATTAATGTATTGAGATATGATCCAAGTTCTGTGTATATTTGCACATGAATCAGTGAAGAGAATAAAATTTTGTGTGAACATGAACAGGGAGCATGATACAAAGATATACTCTTCAAAATATTCAACCATGATGATTGAGTTGAAAGCTATAGAGGGAACTATTAATTGAAAGTTCTAGTACTGCGTTCAGTCTGAATTGAGAAAAAGAAGTTGTTAGATTGGTGATCTAGAGATGATCACTTTTGTGTCTGTGATGTGTTGTAATGATCTATGGGAAAAATCGATGTTTATTTTCTGAATTTTTTTTAATGAGTGATAGCATCTTATGAAAATGAGATAGTGGAAACGACTTGAGCTATTACCATGGTAGGTATAGTTATCGTAATAATTCTCAAACAGTAGGCATAGTACAGGTGTTTAAATGAAAGATCCATGTTAAGCAATGCAAGTTAGTTACTCGGTTGATCTTAGTTGGTAATATCCTGGTTTCAGCAAGGTTAATGACTAGATCGAGTCTTCTTTTCGAAAAAAGGGTTCAGAAGTGAGTTAATAAATTGTATTTTTAAATAAGCTCTGAATGAGTTTACTTAATGTAGTGAAAATTCAGGTTGGATAAGATTTCTGTTGTTGATATTTCTTAATTGAGACAGAATTTGGAATGATGATGAATCTAGAACTTATATAGAAATTTTGGTATGATATTTAGTAGTAGCATATCTACTTATGCAAGAATAAGGAAGTACAGTTAGGTGCATAAATGTTTTAACAATAGAGTACATTTTACGATATGATTGAGTTTATGGTCAAAAGTAGTCGACCACTAAGAGTTGAGTTTCCAAAGCACACAATAGAGTTCGAATTTGGAGTGACTTGATCTCCAAGGAGGGGAAATGTCATTTGAGTTTTAGTGAAGTATGCGATAAAAATCCGAATGATCATTTTGGCATGTGCAGAGTTCACAATTGTCAGATTACTAAGTATATATGCCATGGAGAATGAGTAATCTAAGTTCCAAAGTTGTGCTTCGATCTTGTGTACTACAGCTTAAAGGTTGTTGGTGAGAGGAACTTGAGGATAAATTGATGTGTGTTTTTCAAGAATTGGAGGAGACGTTTCAAGAATGTTAAGAGCAACTTCTCCTGGTAAGATTTTCGGTGACGAAAATCCCTAAACAGGGGAGAATTGTAACAACCCGATTTAGGGGCTAGTCGAAATAGTAATCTCGAGATCACTAATCCGAGGTTAGAGAAAATTATTTTCATGTTATTTTATGTGTTATAACATGTTTTTGAGGGTGCATGAAAATTTTGGTGCTTTAATTTTAGCGATTTCAGGCTTAATCGTAAAAAAAAGACTAAATCACATAAAGTGCGAAAGTTCTATTTTATTTGCTAGTGGTGCCAAATAGCTATGGATTATTAATTGGAGGTCCCAAATGTGAAATTTGGCCTTGTTTAAGTGAGTTGGCCGGCCATAGCATGCATAGGGGACAAGAGCATTTATTTTGGTCAAAAGTTGGTGATATTAGTTGACAAAATGAATAAAATAAGATGAAATAAGCCAAGGCTACATCTTTTCATTTTGTTTTCTTCTTCAGCCAAAATTATCAGCAAATGGAGGGATTTGAAAGCTTGAAACTTTCAGCAACTCATTTTCCCTACAAGTAAGTGATTTTGATAACCTTTCTTGATAAAAATTATACTTTTGGAGTCCCCAAAGCTTAAGCTAGCTAATGAGGGGACTAATTTGTAATATGGTTGAGAGTCTAGGGACTTGCCATGAAAGAGTTTAAGTTGGTTGCTGAGTTTTTATGAAAGAAAATGAATGATAGGATAATGATAAACAACTTTTGTGAAAGGTGTTGCTATGAAAACACCTAATTGGGACTAAAATGCAAAAGTTGAAATTTGTTCATTAAGGCATGAAATAGTTGGAATTGTGAATATTTGTAAGAGGATTAAATGTTTAGTTAGGCTTGTTTAAGAAGAAAATGTGATGAAAATTTATTTACGAGCCTATGGGCAAAATCGTAACTTTGCCAAAGTATAAGGGCAAATTGGTCATTTTTTCCTTAGTGTATATTATGGTGTATCATGATGTATAAGTGATTAAATCAATATATTACATTATTCTAGATCAAAGCAAACGAGTTTTGGACCTAGAACGGGTGAAAAGAGAAATGTGGGCAAAAGGTCCAAAAGGTCTTTCATACCTTTCGACATCAAGGTAAGTTCATGTGCAAATGTTGTAATTACATATGAGTTATTTTAATATTCCAATGTTGTATGGAATTTATAATTACTCAATGAATGTTTGAAATGTCTTTTGATGAGTTGTTAAGAGAATTGAACCTAAGAATGGTAAGAAACATAAATAGTATGAAATGATGATAGTTAAGGTTCCGTGTAAGACCATATTGGAATATGGCTTTGGTGAGAGATATTAAATAAGACCATGTCAAGGACATGGCAACGGTGTGATACTTTGTATAAGACCTTGTCACGGACATGGCATCGATATGTTAATTCATGTATGACCCTATCAGGGTATGATGTCAATGTGACAATAAGTGTATGAGACTTAATAGTGTTATTTAATAGTTGGAGTTGATTTCAGTGTATGATGGACCTCTAAGGGGATAAGTGTAATCAATACACCTTAGTGTATGAGAGAGATTTGTTAATGCAATCGTGTGTGAGAATGAGAATCATAGAAAGTTAAGTAAGAATGATAGTGAGTGATGATGTTTACGGATGAACATTTGAATTAGAGAAATGTATGAGGATAGATATTTGTGAATCCATTATATCACTTCATTGAGGGTTATTGATGGGATATACCATCAACTATATTACTCTCGGTGGGCTCATGCGTTACGTTACACTGATTAGTTATTGTCATCGATGGGTTGTGTGTGATACCATCGCTATAAATGATTGGTTAGCTAACCTGCGAAATCACCATTGTTATAAATGATTGGTGGGATGGATCGTATGCGATACCATCGATACCACCCTATAAGAGATTCAATGGTAGGCTAAGTGCGTAACCACCGAGAGATTAGTAGTATGAGAGACTTATTAAAAATGCTTGATGTGTTGTTTTATATGATCTTGTGGTGATCAGTGCAAGATTGTGTACCAATTAAACAAGCAATTGGCTTGTGGCATGGTAAGAATGTGGTAAGAGATAGAATGAGTAGGCTTTAAGAGTGGTTGAGTAAGTAGCCATAAGTTAAAGGGAAAAACTCGGTATAATACTTTGTGGTTATCTATACTCAATGAAGATCAATAATGGTCAGATTATGCAGATGAACTTACTAAGCATTATTGCTTACTCCTCTTCTTTTCTCATCTCTTATAGGTTATTTTAGCTAGCTCGGGTTGGAGATCGCTGGAGATGTTTTCACACTATCAAATAGACACTCGGTATGAGGTATCAAGTCCCCATGAGTTATGGCATGTATAGGGCTAGTACTTAAGGTTGATTAAGTTATTGTTGATGTAGCCAAATTGTGTTGGCCTAAGAGAATTTATGTTTTGTTTGTGTATAGCCATAGATGATGGACTAAGTTGTTTGTATTTATATGGGAAATAGTCCTCCCTAGTGTATGGGATGAAAACCTTATTTCTTTTATAATCAAATGTCTTTAATTTAAGAATTATATTAATGTTTTGTATTGCTATGTGATGAGGTATGAATGTATGCAAATGTGGGTGGTAAAAGGCTTGGTAGATAGCATGATAATTGTCTACATGGGTAGACACATGAGCGTCTGTCTAAACCGTGTGGGAGGCACGGCTAGAACATGAGCGTGTACCCAAGCCGTGTGAAGTGTTCACCTTGCTCATAAAATGGTAAATTTTCCATGGCCAGGATACACGGGCATGTGCATAGGCCGTGTGGTTAAGTTAGAATGCTAAGGTTTTACACACAGGCATGTGATATTAGTTAGTGTCGACCATGGACACAAGACACGGGCATTTCTTGAGGGTACATGGGCGTGTACCCTAGCCGTGGGACTTTGGCAGAATGCTGGGGTTTTTAGGCACAACTTGAGGACATGGGCATGTGTGATTATACACGGGCATGTGTTTCATCTAACACTGGTGTGTATTCCCTATTTAGATGGGAAAAAATTTTACGGATTGTAAGAGTTCCCAATATAGTCTCGAGAGCGCTCGTACGTATGAGTGAGGCCTTGTAAGTCAAAAAATAAGTTGTTGTAGTGACTCAAGGAGAGTAGTCGTGTTGAGCCTAAGTGGTATTCAAGTAGTTTTATACGGTAATGCCTCGTGCTCGATTCCGACGGGGATTACGGGTAAGGGGTGTTACATGTGATTTCTCCGTCTGAGACTGAAATCCGATCCAATATGACTTATGTAGAAGAACCGATTCATATTTTGGCTTGTGAGATTAAAGAGTTGAGAAATAAGAAAATTCCGTTAATAAAAGTATTGTAGCATCGACACGGAGTGGAAAAGGGTACATGGGAGTCCAAAGATATTATGAGACAACAATATTTGAATCTGTTTAACGGTAAGATTTTTGGGGACGAAAATCCCTAAGGGAGGAGAATTGTAACAGTCCGATTTAGATCCTAACCGAAACGGTAGTTTCAAGACCACAATTCTGAGTCAGAAAAATATTCAAAAATTATTTTATGTGTTTATTATGTGTGAATTTATATACATGAAATTTTCGTGTTTTATTTTTTTGTTTGAATGTCGATTTAATGAAATGGACTAAATCGCATAAAAGGTAAAAGTGACATTCTATGTGTTAATGTACTTAATTGAGTTGGCTTTGGAATGTGGTGGCCTTATGAGGTAATTAAACCATTATGATGGATAATGGACATTAATGGCCTTAATATTACAAGTTTTATATGTTAATAATTAAAGGTTAAAATTGTAAATTAGTTAATAAAGTTAATATAATAAAAAAAGTTAAAAATGGTGGACATTTAAGTGTTCATCCACCGAAAATGCAAAGAAAAGATAAATAAAAATATTGTTAGGTATTCGGCCCTTGTTCAAGCAAATTAAGGTATGTTTTGGTTTCGTTTTTAATAATTTCTATGTTTTTGTAATCGTTGCTTCGTATACTTCAAAACCCATGCTTTAATTTTGTAAATTGATGATAATTTTGAAATATGCCATTGATGAATTCATAAGTTTTGTGATGTTTGAAGATGAAATAGGAAAGATATGTGATAGATTAACATAGTTTGTCTTTGGATTTTTTGATGAATTTGAGTAATTTGGACTAAATTGTAAAAATAATATTTTGAGGGACTAAAATGTGAAATAAATGAAATGTAGGGACTTGTATGATCATGATGATTATTCAGCTAAGCATGGGTACAAAGAAATTATGTGTATTTTGTGATTTTGTGAAATAAAGACTTAAATGTCAAAATGTAAAAACGTGAGGGCTAAATTGTAAAATGCCCTAAATGTGTGTTTTTGGATTGAATTGAATAAATTTTTGAATAAAAGAGTTAAATTTGAATATGTATAGATCAAGAACCAAGGAAAATGGAATTTTGATCGAGGGAAGTCGAAAGTGATTGAGTAGCCGAGTGTGTTCGTTTATCCGAATCCGAGGTAAGTCTATACAAATAAATGTATTTGAATTGGTTTGTTTATGTATCTATGAAATTTAATTGTGATGAATCTGTACGAGATGATGTATACTTGAAATCTGAGGAAGTATCAACATAGTGTTAATATTCGAAAAGTCCTATATGAACCTAGGAATAGATAGGATTTTATATGTCATGACATAGGTTTCTGATATGAGATTTCGTGTAAGACCATGTCTGGGACGTTGGCATCGATATGATATTTACATGTAAGACCATGTCCGGGACATTGGCATCATATTTGATTCATGTAAGACCGTGTCTGGGACAGTGGCTTTGATATTTGGTTACATGTTAGACCACGTCTGGGACATTGGCACTGTATGATTATTTCGAGTATTATGAGTATCCTATTTGATTCCGAATGGTTCAACGAGAAAATTCGAGAAATGAATGTGAAATGTGTAACCGATTTAGGTATGTTTGAAATGTACATAATGTTTGATGATGAAAGGTAAGTACTTATGAACTTGCAATTGTGAGATATGTGTATAGATTTGTTGAGACAAGTTGTGAAATATGTATGAATAAGCTATGATCTAATGATGTACATGGAGATGTGTTTATTGGTGAGCAAATAGCTAAACAAATGATCCAAAGAAGATTTATGAAATTGCAATTGAGAAACTTTAATGATCTTGTATTAATAGGAATATTTGCATTATATGTTAAGTTTATTTGTATATGGCTTACTAAGCTTTTGAAAGCTTACTCTGTGTGTGTTTGCTTTGTTTTATAGATCATCAAAGCTATGAAAGGCTCGGGCATTATCGAGGATCATCACCACACTATCAAACTCTACATTGGTACTTTTGAATATGAACATAGTTAAATATGGCATGTATAGGCTAATTGGTTTAGTTGATGTTTGAGTTGTATATAAATAGCCATGTGATTTGGCTAGATAAAGAACATGTTGTGAATGAGTAATTATGCCATATGATGCATAGTTTGATATGTTTAGTGGTAAATGGTTGAATCGATGAAATGGTCAAATTTATGATAAGTTGTATGGTGCAAAAATTGGCATATTGTTGATGATTGGTTGGCACATGGAATTTGTAAATTTTTGGATGGTTTAAACTTGAAAATGCTTGTGATAAGAATGGGATCAATGCTGCATAAGTTGGTATGCTTAATATGTTCTTGAATAGTTAGAAAAAGTTGGTCATTTGTATATGATTTGAATTGGTATAATGCTTGTAGGAATAACCCAATGTGTGGGTGGCAAATTGGCCTTGAAAATGGCCTATAGTTGCCCACACGGTTGAGTACACGGGCATATGGCTCGACTATGTCCTTCGTGGTTGTATTTCAAAACAGGTCAGACTCGACCACGAGTTGGACACATGGGCATGTGACTGGCCGTGTGGTGCAAGTTAGTGTCGACCACGGGTAAGGCACATGGGCGTGTCTCAGGCTGTGTGGACAAGTCAATTTGTATGCCCTATTTTGCCACGGCTTAGATACATGGGCGTGTCACGCCCTGCCCACGCGGGCATGTGACCTCTGCAACTTAGAAAAATGTTAAAATTTTTTGAAAATTTGTATGTGTTTGGTTTAGTCCCGACCCCTTTCTAATGAATGATTAAGGTCTCGTAAACCTATATAAGGGACAATTTGTTATATTATGTTTTGAAATGTCCGTAAAAGGATCTGATTTTTCGGTAATGCCTTTAACCCTAGATCGATGATGGTTACAGGTTAGGGGTGCTACATACGTAGTTGTTTTTCTCTGTCTTATAGATTTTCAGAAAGCTCAACCGGTTGGAATCTTGTTGGAGCTCTATCACACTATCCGTCGACCATTTTGATAGTTTTTAGCTATTTTGACAAACGGTTATAAATGGCATGTATAGGACTTTGATGTAATAGGTACTTTAGAGTAGTTTGATCATATGATGTGTTTTGGCTTTACTTGTACCTAGTTGTATATATGGTTTTGGTTTGGCTTGTTGATCTGTCATGACTCGATGTAGTAGATTAAACTAGTTTTCACATTTAAGGAGCTTGAATACAAACATTTTTGATTTGTTTTAATTAAGTTTCTTTAGTTTTATTTATATTCAATAAAATGTACACATTGAGTCTTTTATTAACCTTAAGGGTCAAATGAGGCCTAAGGAAAAGCTAATGTACTTCGTGAGTGTGCATGAGACCATTAGAAAGCATTTTGGGTCAATAATGGATGCTATGTCGCAACATGGGAGATCCAATGTTGCAACATAGAGAGTAGAATAAGAAAACCTTCAATGTCGCGACACAGGCTGAGGGTGTCTCGACATACCCCTAAAGATGGTTACACAAGAACATACTAGTTGCTATGTCACGACACAAGTCCTAGTGTGTCGCGATATCGACTCTGTGACGAGAATAAAACACGAAGCAGAGGCGTTTGGTCAGCATAATTGAACTTTAAGCTCGAGAATGTTAGCTAACCTAAGGTTAAGGATGGCGACTACTTGAAGGCTATTAATAGGCCTCTTTAGCACATATTAAAGACATCGAAGCATTAACCTTGTTTCTTCAATCAAATTTAGTCTTGTTTTTTTTTTCATTCCTAGGGCTTCATAGTTTAGTTATTTGTTTTCTTCAAAAGATCTGATTATAAAGGAGATCATCTCCTATGGATTCACACTATTCATCAATATCAATCAGGCTTTCTTAAACTCTCTATTCAATCCATTCCCTATTATTAATTCTTCCATTCTTTCCATGTTTATGAAAGCCATGAGGGACTAGCGAGTGAAGGCATGATCTCTTAACTATTTTATAAGGTTACTCAATGAATCAACTGTTTGGAAAAAGAAGAACGTGAAACAAACCCTAGGCCTGACAACCCTAGGAAGTCATCAAGGTGGGAATTAACCCAAAATTGATATTGCCCATTTGTGAACACCTTTACCCCAAGCCAGTCTGGACTGTGAGTTCGAAAGATAAGTAGTTATTGCTGACTCATTATGTTAGTGGAAAATAGGAATATCCTGCTAGGGTAGCAACTAGTTGGTTGACAAGGAATTCATGACGGCAATTAATTGGAATTGCCAAAGCGAGCTGGTCACCCATCCTTAGATTTGATTTACTTTATTTATCTCTATCTCTTGCAAATTTAATTTCTTTTTATGATATTTAATTTCATTATTTTACAAACCATAAAAATACTTCTTATTTTACTCTTGTACTATAACTGACTTAAAGTATTAATTAGGTATTTAATTTTTTAGGTTAAGATTGATTTAGTACTCGCCTCCCATGGGTACAATCCTCGAAGTACTCACTTACTTTGTTGTAAAATCTTTATTACAACTCAACCCGTATACTTGCGGATACTACCTCATAACTCTCTATTTTTTTGCAGTATTCACACTCTAGACATTAGTACATCTGGAGGCAGTTAAGTTGTTGGCACCGTTGCTAGGGATGCAACGTCACTAGATTGATTTTAATTTTCACATTCCCAAAAGAATATTTAAGAAATTTCTCAGCTATAGATACATTTTTATTTTATTTTAGTATTACTAATCTATTCTTTCTGGGTTTAGTGTATGACTCGTAGTAGGGGCACTCTTATTATAGCAGCCACAGATCCAGAGAAAATAATCTGAAGGAATCGCCAACAAGAGCAACAGCAGATGCAAGAACAACCACCACCTGCTGTTGGTAACGTACCACATGACAATCCATTGTTCGGTGACACTGAAGATAACACCCTAAGAGATCCAGCAACACCACAATTAACCACAAACTTGCATATGGCTCAGAATGTGAGAACTTTATAGGACTATGCCCTTCCAAGTCTAAACATGGTTCAAAAAAGTATATCAAGACCTATGATTACAACTAATAGTTTTGACATCAAACCGGTGATGATACAAATGATCCAAAATAATCTGTAATTTAGGGGCACTATGACAAAGGACCCTAATCAACATTTGAAATGATTTATTAACTTTGTGATAATTTTCAAGTATAACGGGGTCACTAATGATGATATTCATCTTCGATTGTTCTCCTTTTCTCTTATTGATAACGTCTTTTCTTGGTTAGACTTGTAGGCTCCAAGATCCATCATAACTTGGGATGAACTTGTTGGAAAATTTTTACAGAAGTTTTTTCCAATTAGTAAAGCAATCCTATTAAGAGAGAGTTATTGTCTTTAGACAGAATGAAGTAGAAAGCTTTTTGAGGTGTAGGAATGCTTCAAAATGTTTATTGAAAAATGTCCGCACCACGGATTTCCTTAGTGGATGAGATTATATATATTTTATAATGGATTGGATACAAATACAAGATCTAAATTAAATGGAGCAGCAGGAGGAGCCGTTATGAATAGGACGTATGAGGATGCAAATGAAATTATTGAAAATCTGGCATTAAACTCATTTAAGTGTCCAATACAATGATTTACATATGGCTAGAAACCTACTATGGTCAAAGCTATTCAAGAGGATGACCAGTATTAGCAAATAGTGGATAGACTCAACCATATCAAATCTGCTTCTTCAAAGTTTATGCATGAAGGAGACAAGCCATTCTTCCATTATATAAATAATAATGCTGAGGATATAAATTACATTGGGAATAGGCGTGAAAAACCTTATTTGAATACAGACAATCCCGACTAGAGAGATCACTCAAATTTGAGATTGGGAGGAAACTAATGAGGAGGTAACAGTTCAAATCAAGTTAAAAATACTAATTACCAACATCTTTACTTGCAAAAACCTCAGGATAGAACCCACCCAAGTAAACATAATGTATGTGGCCAACGTCTAGATAGAATTGAGGGAGAGATGCAGTCAATGAGAATAGATGTCAAGCAGATACAATCTAAGTGCACTAACTCAAGAACATTGACTAAGCTCGAAGATCAAATAAGCCAATTGATAAGCATGATGGGTGGCATTAAAAGACAAATTGGCACATGTATTCCTAGCAATACAAAGGATAATCCATGAAGGGAAGGTAAAGAGCATGTGAAAGTTATAGCACACCGATAGGGCAAGGTACTGAGTAGCCCAAAAATACCTACCTAGGAGGAAACTATGGATAATATTGATGAACCTCAAGACAATTCTCTAAAAGTGGAAGATGGACGTGAACCAGAGGAGGAAAATGTGCCAACAGCTAAGACGGGAAAAGAGACACCTAAAGTTGTCAAAATCACAAAAGTATCATTTCCATCATGATTAAAAGAAAGACAAAAGCGAGATGAGGATAAATTTGTAAGTTTTTTGAATTTTTTGAAAACCTTAAATGTTAAACTACATTTAATCGAGTTAATTGAGAAGGTTCCCAAGTACACAATGTTTTTAAAGTAGATGATGGCAAGGAATAAGAAAATCAAGCTACAAGAACATGTTAATTTAAGTGCTTCCTATAGTGTAATTATTTCTAGACAAGTATCGTGAAAATTGAAAGACCCAGGTAGTTTTACTATTCCCATAGAAATAGAGAGTATTCACTTTAATAAAGCGTTATGCGATTTAGGAGCTAGTATTAATTTAATGCCCCTATCAATTTTTGTAAAACTTGTGTTAGGGAATCTTAAAGAAACTCAAATAATTTAGTAATTGTTTGACAAATCTTCAGTACACCCGAAGGGGGTATTAGAAGATGTGTTAGTCATGGTGTGAAGCTTTATTGTTCCTACAGATTTTGTAGTACTTGATTTTGAAGATCATGAAATATCGATCTTATTAGGGAGACCTTTTCTAGCCACCTCTAGAACCACGATGGATTTAGAGAAAAATGAATTAAGTATGAAAATTAATGGTGAGACTGAAACCTATAAATGTGGCTATCAACCGAGCAAGGAAGATAGGAGGAAGATAGGGGAGCAATGTAAAAAGATATTTATTCCTAATGTCCTGTAACACCCCAAACCCGGCCCATGTCGTATGACCAGATCTGGCATGTCACATGAAGAAAACGAATAAAGAACTTATGATTCTTACTAAAGATGTTGTTATTAGGCTATTGTTTAAGAAAAAATTTGATTTAGAAATACTCAATAAAATACTACTAATCTTTAAAGGTTGATTGAAGAATCAATAATTAAACTAGTAATCTTTTTTTTAAAAAAAATTATTGTTGATAATTGAAAGATAATTTCCTAGTTAAATTATTTGTAAAAGTTTATTACGAAATCCATTTATTAATATATTTTGGAAAACATTTATTTATGATTTTAGAAAATCCCCATTTAAAATAATTCAAGAAAATAATAAATAAGTCCAAACATAAAGCAAATTAAAGTTTATCCTAGAGGCCTTATTACAGCTTTAAACCCAAAATAGTAAAAGTAATAAAGCGGAAAATGAAATTTACTAAAGTCTGAAAATGCCATTTCTAAAGTATGGCCTCCACCGAGTCATCCATGGCCCAAGTCCACATCACTGAGTATTACCGCAAGGATTAAAAAGGAGGGTGAGTTACTAGAACTCGGTGTATAATCCCTCACCGTCATCCACTGGGCTGAACTCGTAAAAGCAACATCTTGGGCCCGAGCCAATATAGCATAATCTTGGGCCGAAGCCCATTTACATAACAATATTTAAATGAAGTAAATGTATGCAACCCAACCCATCCATCCATCACACCCCCGACCAGCCAATCACACCTGTGGGGACCAAGTCAACCCACCCCACCGCTCACACCAATATGCAGCCAAGCTGCTAAAGTATAATATTTTCGTGGCCAAGCCACCGAAATCATAATTAAGCATATTAATGAACAAATTGTGGCAATGCCACTAGGCTACACTACTCTCCATACAATTTTTCCATCCCATGCAATATGTAAAAGTGCAACATTCATAATTAAACATCCACATACATATATAACCACCAATAATCTAATGAATTAATTTCGGTGAATCGACCAATTAAAGCAATTTAGTAATGCGGCCCACTAAGGCATTTTAGCAAATCAGCCCATTAGGGGCATTTTGGTAATTCGGCCCATAGGGGCATTTTCGTAAATTGGCCCTTAAAGGCATTTTAGCAAATCGGCCCATTAAGGGCATTTTGGTAATTCGGCCCATAAGGGCATTTTCGTAAATCGGCCCTTAAATGCATTTTGGTAAATCAACACTTTAAAGGCATTTAAACAATTCGGCCCGTTAAGGCATTTTGATAAAAATGGCCTATTGAGGGTATATTCATAATCCTGCCCATAAGGGCATTTTTGTAATTTTACAAATTAACACCGATTTTGACAAATCTTAGTATTAACGATTTTTAGGCAAATCTCTCAATTCATACCATATTACCATTATTAAGTTCTTAAGCAACATTGATCGATTATTCTAACAAGATAAATCAAAGATTTACGGAATTTCAGTGTGAGATTACACACTTGATTACGGTAAAGACTAAGCTTTCATGATCGTCGGCACATAAATCACCATTACACTCAATTAACCAACAAATTAGAATTTCTTAATCCAAATATCTAAATCTAATGATCTAATGAAATACTTACCCTTAGTATCGTGAATGACCACGATTTGTCTATTCTCACCGAATGATGGTCCACAACCCGGTAGAAAATCCCGAACTGCCAATACCGCCCTTCATTTGAACTTGGGAGTAGGAATCTCAAATCCACTCCTTTTGTGTTCTCCTATTGCTTTTCATTTCAAATCATTACCACTTGCCTCCATTGAAAAAGTCTCAGTTAGAATATTACTACTACGAGAGAAAATAGTTGTTTAGGGATAGGATTCAGCTTACCATTACTTCCGAAGGATTAATGAATAGATAAGAACTAACGATTAGTCCCTAGAATAATCATTTAAACTTAATCATCAATCCGTTTTAGCGGAATAACCAAGTATTGAGAGATATCGAGATGAACCTTGAAGAAATCCCTTACCTTGACAATGGTAGATCCAACTTCCACCGATTGGCTTATGACTACGGATGAATCAACAAGGATGTGGTATTCGGCTACCCACTAAAACACTACGAACAAGAAGAGATGATCGTGACTTGAGAGAGTAGGATAAAATCATATCTCGGTTTAGAGCAAAATAGAACAACCGAATAGTGATGGACACACATTTAGCTAGGGAGAAAAGAAAATGAAAAGAGAGAAAGAAACCACTTACCGATTCGATCAAAGAAGAGAGTGCCAACACGAAAGAGAAAGAAATAATAAAGAAGAGATTAATGGGTCAAAAGGTTCGGCTATGGAGAGAAATGAACAAGAAGATTCGGCCACCAAAATATTGATTAAAGAAGAAGAAATAAAAGTTGAAGTGAAAAAGAAAACAAAAGATGGAGAAAGAGTGCTAGATAGTTTTGGCTAACAAAGGAAAAATGAGCAAGAATGGATTGAGGGTTTTGGCAAAACAAGAGAGAAAGATGGACAAATGTACTAGAGTGTTTCGGTCAAAACAAGGGGAAAAAGAAGTTGGAAAAGAAAAGTACTCAAAATGCTAAAAGAAACCAAAACCTTTCATGCACCAATTTGCCCAAAAACCAAAAGAAAAATCGGCTCCCTAACCCCCTACCAAAACCGTGTACTTCATTCACCAAAAAGGTTATGGTTGACCAAAAATTCTATACCAAGCACCTTCCAAATATTCGGCCAACATATCCCCCTTCTTACTCCTTTCCTTTACTTATTTCCTTACTCTCCTCCATATCTTATTTTCTTAGTCTTCTTTCCATCAATAAAATGTCTTCCTTACCTTATTTAAGGCCTTGGCCGACACTTTGGAAAAGATGCACAAAATAATCCAAAAATTTTGCAATAGGTGGGATTCGAACTCCACCCATTAAGCTCATTCATGTGACGCCACACCACTCTACTACTAGCTCCACTTGTGCTAGCAAAATACAGACTTATTTCCTTAAGCCTTGATGCCACTCACCTTCTCTCCTTAAAGTGCTTAAACACAAAAATTTTGCTAAGGCCCAACTCAACCCCAAGCCTTCTTAGGACCCCTAAACATACACAATTAACATTTTTCACTAGCCTATTGCATGGTATAATACAAAACATGAAATTTTGAATTTCAGGATGTTACAATTCTACCCCCTTAAAGAAATTTTAGCCTCAAAATTAACCTAATTAAAAGAGATGAGGATATTGTTGCCAGATCATGTCCTCTAGCTCCCATGTAGCTTCCTCTAACCAGTGATTACACCATAATACCTTGACTAACGGAACCGACTTCTTTCTCAGTACTTTAACATCCTGATCTAAAATCTGCACTGGCTCATCTTCAAAAGACAAGTCAGGTCTTAACTCAACTTCCTCCATTGGTACAACATGAGATGGATCCGAACGATAACACCTTAACATCGAGACATGAAATATGCAATGTATCTAACTTAACTCCGAGAGGTAACTCAAGCTGATAAGCCACTGGCCTAACACGCTTCAACACACGGTTTAACACCCCAAACCTGGCCCATGCGTTACGACCATATTTGGTATGTCACACGAAGCAATTGTTTAAAGAACTTGAGTTTGTACTAAAGTTGGTGTTATTTAGTTATAGTTTAAGAAAAAAAGTTTTGAATATAGATATTTGATAAAATACTACTAATTTCAAGAGGTTGATTGGTAAATTCAAAATTGAACTAGAGAACCTTAAAACCGTGACTTTTGAAAATGACGTTGAAAATTTTGAAAGAAAATCCAAGTTAAATTATTTGTCCATATTTATTATAAAATCCATTTGTTAATCAATTTTGGAAAAATGTTATTAATGATTTTAGAAAATCCCCATTTAAAACAATTCAAGAAAGATATTAAGTACGTCTAAATGTAAAGCAAAATAAAACATATTCCAGAGGCCTTATTACAACTTTAAAACCCAAAATAGTAGAAGTAACAAATTAAAACGGTAAAGAAGTTTACTAATGTTCGAAAACATTATTTCCAAAGTATGGCCTCCACCGAGTCATCCATGGCCCAAGTCCACATCATTGAGTATTACCTACAAGGATTAAGAAAGAAAGGAGGGTGGGTTACAAGAACTCAGTGCATAATCTCCTTACCGTCATCCACTAGGTCTGAACCCATTTAGCAATAACTTGGGCCGGAGCCCATGTAGCATAATCTTGGGCCGAAACCCATTTACATAATAGAATATATACAATGTATGCAACCAAACCCATCCTAGTAATCCATCTGCTACACACCACCCGTACCATCCCATCACACCTATGGGGATCAAGTCAACCCACCCCGCCAAACACACCAATCGTAGGCAAGTTGCCATTTATAATAATACTTATGGCTGAGCCACCTGAGTCATAAGCACATTAATGAACAAATTGTGGCAATGCCACCAGGCTACACTTCTCTTCATTCAATTTGTCCCAACCCATGCGATATGTAAAATGCAACATACATAATAAAGCATAATATCCACATATATGTACAACAATCATTAATCCAATAATTTATTATGGTAAATCGGCCAATTATAAAACTTTGTAATTCTGCCCACTAAAGTATTCTAACAAATCGGCCCATAGGGGCATTTCGGTAATTTGACCCATAGGGGCATTTTCGTAATTCAGCCCATAGGGGAATTTCGGTAAATTTCACAACCCAAAGGTATTTCTGTTGTAACACCCCACACCCAAGATCGATACTAGGTCTGGATACGAGACATTACTATGCTTGAACTCACTGAAACATGTACTTACGGGATATAAAATTTCGTTCCGACTTAAAAACTTCCCTTTTCTTAATCAACACATGTAACAAGGGCCTACGAGGCTTAGACCGTGTGATTTGGAGCATGCTCGTGTACCATTAAGCATGCCCATGTCTTCCAACCGTGGGAAGTTACTGACTAATTTCACACGGCCATGACATGCCCGTGGGCTTAGGCAAATAAGCTAACCCTTGATATACTGACTAAATTAACACGTTTGGGCACACGCCCATGTCCAAACCGTGTGTATTACATGGCATACACACATGGTCGTGGGATTTGCCTGTGGCCTATTCTGAATAATAATACTAAGGTACAGGTTAACATGGCCTTGACACACGCCCGTGTGTCCAACCGTGCTGGCACTTAAGGGCTATTTACCAAGCCATTTGCCACCCTGAAATTAGGATCAATCCAATACATTTTTCATAAATAATATTACATACTACATTGACCTCAACAAACCTACATACATAGACAATTCTGGCCATTCAAATATTCAATATAAAAGAATAATTAAAAGGGGCATACACCTCATTAATATCATCTTATTGCAAAAAGAAGAGTTTGCCAAACATTTGCTTCAATCAAGAACCCATTACAAAATGATTTACCACCAACACTTTAACTAACAATTACAACTTGACAAAACACCCTAGTCCTATACATGCCATATTCAAAACAAGTCTAAAATTGTTATACCAAAGTGTTGTTGATAGTTTGATTTTCGAACCCATGCGTCTACGATCTTCGAGTTATCTTGGCAATACTATAAGAAAGAAGGGCAATGAAAAAGGGGTAAGCAATAAGCTTAGTAAGTTGCATGGAAATAATTAGAAATCGTAATCTTCATAAAAGAATAATTCATCCATAACACTAATTAATCGTATACAATCTAAGACTTCTCGATAATCCTTACTTACAATCGTCCATATCTAACATTTACTATAACACATATAGAGTCAATTTCTCATGACCCATTCCTTAACACTTGTTTTCATTCATATCTCTACTTTTAAATTCATTTGTTCATCCCACCATACGCTAGAAATAATCAAATACATGCTTTTATAATCACTACGATAAGTATAAAGCCATTGTTACGCTCTCTAGGTGGTCTTACATGAAGTCTCCTCTAGGTACCGATGCCATGTTCCAAACATGGTCTTACACTGGCACACGTATCAACACCGATGCCATGTTCCAAACATGGTCTTACACTGGCACACATATCAACGCCGATGCCATGTTCCAAACATGGTCTTACACTGGCACACTTATCAATGCCGGTGCCATGTTCCAAACATGGTCTTACACTGGCACACATATCAACGCCGATGCTATGTTCCAAACACATCCTGGTCCATTAGGACTTCGATATCACATTCACATAAGTTTCTCAATTCATTTAAGTATCATGCATCAATAAGACATTAAGCATTCTCACTTATGCTGATAAAATATTGCATTAAATTCACATACAACTTACCTCATTTTCAAAATGAGTTAGTTCTTCGGTTTAGTCCACGACTTTATCCTTTCCACGATTGAGGTGAATTCTCATCTCCTCTTGCTCTATAATAGCAAGTTAGCTCATTTTAATCATTTTATTAATATAAGCATCTCAATAATCCTACTTAGGCAAAATTACCATTTTACCCCTAGATTTTGGCAAAATGACTATTTTGCCCCTAGGCTCAAAAATTAATTCTAATCACATTTTTATCTTCAACAAGCCTAGTCAAACATTTAATGCTCTTAAAGCTATCATCAACAATCAATATTTCACATACTTATTACCAAGTTCATAACCTTTTCATTAAGGTCCTATTTAGTGTCCTCATGCTAACACCCTTTTTAAAAGTTGTTCATCTAACAACTAAGACACAAGTTCTTCCTTAAAAATGCAACAAACAACTAAAGTAGCTCTCATGGTAAAACTCTAAACCTTTCACAACATTGCACAATAGTCTCCTCATTTGAAAGCTTAAGCTTTAGGGATATCAAAAGTACAATTATTTTCAAGAAAAGTTCACTAGAACACTTACTTGAATGGATGAGAGTTTGCTGAAATTTTTGAAGGTTTCTACCCTTATTTACTGCAAATTTTTGGTGGAATATAATAGGAGAAAAAGATGATAACTTTTTTCTCCTTATTCTATTATTAAAAGTCAAATTAGTCCACTACTACTAACTTTGACACTAATTGACAATTTTGTCTCCCATGCTCTCTTATGGCCAGCCAAGCCTCTTTCAAAGGCTAAATTGCCTTTTAAATAGCCCCATTTAACAATCCATAGCCATTTGGTACTCTTAGCATATAGAATGGAACTTTCACACTTTGTGCGATTTAGTCCTTTTTTGCAAATTAAACACGAAAACGTTAAAATTAAAATACCAAAATTTTAATGCTCATATGCTATCATGCTCTAACTCATAATATATATCGTGAAAATAGTTTCTTCGATCTCAAAATAGAGATCCCGAGATCACTATTTTGACTAGCCCCTAAATCGGGCTATTACAATTCTTCCCCCTTAAGGATTTTCGTCCTTGAAAATTTTACCAGTGAAAAGATTGGGGTATTGATTTCTCATCATTTCCTCGGATGCCCATGTAGCCTATTCTATTCCGTGCCTTTTCCATAGGACTTTCACTAGGGCTATGCTTTTATTTCTTAATTGCTTGATTTCACGGGCCAATATTTTAACCGATTCTTTACCATAAGTCAAATCTGGTTGTATCTCTGCCTTTGTTGGTTCTATAACATGTGAAGGGTCTGAACGGTATCGGCGCAACATAGACACATGGAAGACATCATGAATCTTTTCTAACTCAGGCGGCAAAGCTAGCCGATAAGCTACCGGTCCTATCCTTTCGGTAACTTCATAAGGTCCAATAAAGCGCGGACTAAATTTGCCCTTCTGACCAAATCTGAAGACTTTCCTCCAAGGCGATACTTTCAAGAACACTTTATCACCCACTTCATATTCTATCTCTTTCCTCTTTAAATCTGAATAGGACTTCTGTCTATCTGAGGCGACTTTCAGACAGTTACGAATCACTTTTACTTTCTCTTCAGTTTCCTTAACAAAATCAACCCCGTGTATCTATTTTTCTTTGAGCTCTAACAAATACAAAGGCGTCTGACACTTACGTCCATACAATGCCTCATAAGGTGCCATCTTCAAACTTGACTAAAAACTATTGTTGTAGGCGAATTCCACCAATGGTAAGTATTTCTCCCAACTACTGTGGAATTCTGAAACACAACATCTAAGCATGTCTTCTAGTATCTGAACTATTCTCTCTAACTGCCCATCGGTTTGGGGATGGAAGGCAGTACTAAAACTCAATTTCGCGCCCAAAGCTTCTTGCAGATTTTTCCAAAATCATGACGTGAATCTCCGATCTCTATCTGAAATGATTGACAAAGGTATACCATGAAGTCTTACTATCTCATACATGTACAAGTCTGCCAATTTATCTAGTGAGTAGTCAACTCTACTGGTATAAAGTGGGCCAACTTAGTAAGTCTATTGACTACTACCCATACTGCATCTTTCTTCTTGGGAGTCAATGGCAAACCCGTCATGAAATCCATAGTAATACGGTTCCACTTCCACTCAGGAACCATAATAGCCTGAAGTAAACTCGAAGGTACTTGATGTTCGGCCTTCACTTGTTGACAAATTAGGCATTTTGATACAAATTCAGAAATATCTTTCTTCATACCTCACCACCAGTACCATTTCTTCAAATCTTGGTACATCTTTGTACTGCATAGATGCACATTCAAACATCCGTTATGTGCTTCTTGCAAAATTTGTGAATAAGCTCATCATCCCTGGGTACACAGACCCTATCTCGAAATGTTAGACATCCATCAGGATTTATTCGAAAGTCTAACTCAACCATCGACTCACATAAAATTCTTTTGGCTTGCAAACTGGTATCATCCTTCTGAGCTTCACAAATCTCTTGAAGGAGTAATGGTTTAGCCCTCAACTTAACTAATATAGATCCATCCTCTAACAAGGTCATCTGGGTGTTCATAGCTTTTAGTGCAAACAATGATTTTCTGCTCAAAGCATCGATAACTACATTTGCCTTTCCCGGATGGTAATCAATTAGTAGTCATAATCTTTAATCAATTCTAACCATCTTCGTTGTCTCAAATTTAGTTCTTCCGAGTCATCAAATATTTTAGGCTTTTGTGGTCAGTAAAAACCCGACACTTTTCACCGTATAAATGATGCCTCCAAATTTTTAATGCAAACATGATTGCGGCCAACTCTAAATAATGGGTCGAGTAGTTCTTCTCATGCGACTTCAATTGCCTAGAGGCGTATGCAATCACTTTACCCTCTTGCATAAGTACACAGCCTAAACCGTTCAAGGATGCGTCACTATAAACCACGAATTCTCTTCTCAGCTCTGGTTGTACCAAAATAGGAGCCTCAGTCAACAGTATCTTCAATTTCTTGAAACTATGTTGACAATTTTCTGTCCAAATGAATTTCACATTTTTCTACAAAGGTCTTGTCATTGGCGTGGCTATCATGGAAAACCCCTTGAAAAAACATCTGTAATAGCCAGCTAGGCCTAGAAAACTCCTTACCTCAGTTACATTCCTCAGCGGTTCCCACTTAACAATTGCCGAAATTTTACTCAGGTCGACTCTTATCCCATTTCTTGAGACAATATGCCCCAAAAATCCCACTTCCTTAAGCCAAAATTTGCTCATACTGAATTTGGCATACAATTTTTTTTCTCTCAAAACTTGTAGAACCATACTCAAATGTTCTGCATGCTCATTTTCATCTTGAGAGTAGATCAATATATCATCGATGAAGACCACAAAAAATCTATCCAAATATGATCGAAAAATGCGATTCATCAAATCTATGAAGATCGCGGGGGCATTAGTTAGTCCAAAAGGCA
Organism: Gossypium rotundifolium; assembly: GCA_025506655.1. Taxonomy (NCBI): domain Eukaryota; kingdom Viridiplantae; phylum Streptophyta; class Magnoliopsida; order Malvales; family Malvaceae; genus Gossypium; species Gossypium rotundifolium. Next base: position 66,013,491 of record CP106731.1, on the reverse strand, counting down.
TGGCCACAAACTCATAGTGGCCGTACCTAGTCCTAAACGCGATTTTGGTATGTCCGAGTCCTTGACTCTCAACTGATAATACACTGACCTTAGATCTATCTTAGAAAATATTGTGGCTCCCTTCAATTGGTCAAATAGATCGTCGATCCTCGGTAATGGATACTTATTCTTCACTATCGCCTTATTGAGTTGTCGATAATCTATACATAGTCTCATGGATCCATTTTTCTTCTTCATGAATAGAATGGGAGCGCCCCATGAAGAAAAACTCGGCCTCACAAAACTCTTATCTATTAATTCTTGCAACTGTGCTTTTAGCTCTTTTAGTTCAGTTGGAGCCATTCTATACGGAGTAATAGAAATAGGGGCAGTACCCGAAACTAGATCAATTTCGAATTCAATCTCTCTCTAGAGGTAGTCCTGGCAACTCTTGTGGAAAAACATCTAGGTATTCACATATTATGGGTACTATCTCAATTTTTGATCCAATTTCTTTAGTGTTCAACACGAAGGCAAGATAAGCCTCATACCCCTTCCTTAGGTATCTCTGAGCTGACATGGTTGATATCACAGTTGGTGACCCATCCGGCTTATCTGATTCAACACAAATAAAATTACCATTTTCATCTCTTAACTCAAACTACTTCTTCGCACAATTCATAATTACTCCATGGGTAACTAACCAGTCCATCCCAAGAATGACGTCAAACTTGTAAAATGGTAATAACATAAGATTAACCGAAAAGCAATGACCCTTAATCATCAAAGGGCACCCTTTGCAGACTCTATCAACCAACACACACTTGCCTAGGGGATTTGACACTCTTATAATGAACTCAATAGACTCTATAGGCATGCCCATGCTAGAGACTAATTTCATGCATATGTATGAGTGGGTAGATCCGGATCAATTAAAGCTATAACACAAGTAATATGAAGAGAAAAGATACCCGTGATTACATCGGGGGAAGATACTTATTCACGAGCATGAATGGCATATGTCCTCCCTAGTGCTCTACCCTCTACTCTAGCAGCTTGTTCTTTAGAAGGATTCCTGCTTCCCATCCAATTCCCAGGTTTCTCAAAGGCCTTCCTTTAGCGAAACTTCCTGATTTTGCACTTTGAAGCTTTTCTTTTCTGTCCACCTCGGGACAATCTCTGATAAAGTGGTCTAAGGACCCACGTCTGAAACAAGCTTTTTCATAAGTGCGACACTCACCAAAATGGCGCCTGCCATACTGGGAACATTCTTGTCTACTTGGTCGAACGTTGCTCATACTAGCAACTGATGTGGCTTGCCCTTTTGATCCTGAAAACTGCTTGCCTTTACTTCGGAATGAAAACCCCGTTGAAGCGACTAATCGAGTAGTGAAATCCTTCAATTTCTTAAATGAGGATTGGTGAGACTTGTTTAGTTGTCTCTTCCTCAAGTCACGAGACTCGTACTCACTCTTCTCTTCTCTTCTCTTTAGCCAACTCCTTGGCTTTATAGGCTCTATCCACCAAGACTACAAACTCCCTTAATTCGAGAACTCCCACATATTGGCGGATATCTTCGTTCAATCCATCCTCGAATCTCTTGCACATGATGGCCTCTGCAGACACGCACTCTCTTGCATACTTGCTAAGCCTTACTAACTCCCGTTCATAGTTGGCCACTGACATACGGCCTTACTTCAATTCTAGGAACTCCTTTCTTTTGTGGTCGATGAACCTCTGGTTGATGTATTTCTTTCGGTATTCCTCTTGGAAGAATTCCCAACTAACTCTCTCCCTTGGCATCACCAACACCAAGGTATTCTACCATTGATAGGCTGAATCTCTCAGGAGAGACACCGCACACTTTAAACACTCTTCAAACGTGCAAGATATCTCATCGAATACCCGATGGTATTCTCGAGCCAAAATTTTGCTTTTTCCGGGTCATCATCCTTATTTGCCTAAAATTCCTCGGCTCCAATTTCTAGATCTTATCCACCGGAGGCCTATCTCTTCTCACCACCTCGACCACTTGAGGGGCTACTAAAGCAGGTTGAGGAATAGGTGGGGGGAGGGGGTGAGCATTGGGATTTGCTCGGGTATACTCAGTATACCAGTTGCTCATCAAGTGGAGAAAAGCTTCTTGAGCTTCATCTCCCTGATCCAAAGTCTCGGGTCTACTATTAACTGGCGCGATCCCTTGAGCGGGAGCTGGCGCATTACTAGCAGCATCATCAGCTGCAGTTCGATCCGGATCCGAATCTATCTACTATATAAAACACAATTTTATACGTCAGGAGTCATCACACTATCATTACTCAGACACCCTTACATATGGCATGTATAGCTAGACTCATACTCACATTACGTTAGTCCTAGAATCGATTAAACTGTAGCTCTGATACCACTAATTGTAACACCCCACACCCAAGACCGATACTAGGTCTGGATACGAGACATTACTATGCTTGAACTCACTGAAACATGTACTTACGGGATATAAAATTTTGTTTCGACTTAAAAGCTTCCATTTCTTAGTCAACACATATAACAAGGGCCTACGAGGCCTTTAACTCATGTCAGGAAACTTTCAAAATTAAATTAAATAACTCATTTTTTTGAAGCAGGGTTCACATGCCCGTGTACCATTAAGCACACCCATGTCTTCCAACCATGGGAAGTTACTGACTAATTTCACACGGCCATGACACGCCCGTGTGCTAACCCTTGATATACTGATTAAATTAACACAGTTTGGGCACACGGCCGTGGGATTTGCATGTGGCCCATTTTGAATAATAATACTAAGGTGCAGGGTTAACACGGCCTTGACACACGCCCGTGTGTCCAACCGTGCTGGCACTTAGGGGCTATATACCAAGCCATTTGCCACCCTGAAATCAGAATCAATCCAATACATTTTTCATAAATAATATTACATACTACATTGACCTCAATAAACCTACATACATAGACAATCCTGGCCATTCAAATAGTCAATACAAAAGAATAATTAAAAGGGGCATGCACCTCATTAATATCATCTTCATTGCAAAAAGAAGAGTTTTCCAAACATTTGCCTAAATCAAGAACCCATTACAAAATGATTTACCACCAACACTTTAACTAACAATTACAACTTGACAAAACACCCTAGTCCTATACATGCCATATTCAAAACAAGTCTGAAATTGTTATACCAAAGTGTTGTTGATAGTGTGTTTTCCGAATCCCTGCGTCTACGATATTCGAGTCATCTTGGCAATACTATAAGAAAAAGGGCAATGAAAAAGGGGTAAGCAATAAGCTTAGTAAGTTGCATGGAAATAATTAGAAATCGTAATCTTCATAAAAGGATAATTCATCCATAACACTAATTAATCGTATACAATCTAAGACTTCTCGATAATCCTTACTGACAATCGTCCATATCTAACATTTACTGTAACACATATAGAGTCAATTTCTCATGACCCATTCCTTAACACTTGTTTTCATTCATATCTCTACTTTTAAATTCATTTGTTCATCCCACCATACGCTGGAAATAATCAAATACATGCTTTTATAATCACTACGATAAGTATAAAGCCATTGTTACGCTCACTAGGTGGTCTTACATGAAGTCTCCTCTAGGTACCGATGTCATGTTCCAAACATGGTCTTACACTGGCACACGTATCAACGCCGATGCCATGTTCCAAACATGGTCTTCATTGGCACACATATCAACGCCGATGCCATGTTCCAAACATGGCCTTACACTAGCACACATATCAACGCCGATGCCATGTTCCAAACATGGCCTTACACTGGCAACATATCAACGCCGATGCCATGTTCCAAACATGGTCTTACACTGGCACACATATCAAGGCCGATGCCATGTTCCAAACATGGTCTTACACTGGCACACATATCAATGCGATGCCATGTTCCAAACATGGTCTTACACTGGCACACATATCAATGCCGATGCCATGTTCCAAACATATCCTGGTCCATTAAGACTTTGATATCACATTCACATAAGTTTCTCAATTCATTTAAGTATCATGCATCAATAAGACATTAAGCATTCTCACTTATGCTGATAAAATATTGCATTAAATTCACATACAACTTACCTCGTTTTCAAAATGAGTTAGTTCTTCGATTTAGTCCACGACTTTATCCTTTCTACGTTTGAGGTGAATTCTCGTCTCCTCTTGCTCTATAATAGCAAATTAGCTCATTTTAATCATTTTATTAATATAAGCATCTCAATAATCCTACTTAGGTAAAATTACCATTTTACCCTTAGATTTTGGCAAAATGACCATTTTGCCTCTAGGCTCAGAAATTAATTCTAATCACATTTTTATCTTCAACAAGCCTAGTCAAACATTTAATTCTCTTAAAGCTATCATCAACAATCAATATTTCACATACTTACTACCAAGTTCATAACCTTTTCATTAAAGTCCTATTTAGTGCCCTCATGCTAACACCCTTTTTAAAAGTTGTTCATCTAGCAACTAAGACTCAAGTTCTTCCTTAAAATGCAACAAACAACTAAAGTAGCTCTCATGGTAAAACTCTAAACCTTTCACAACATTGCACAATAGTCTCCTCATTTGAAAGCTTAAGCTTTAGGGATTTCAAAAGTACAATTATTTTCAAGAAAAGTTCACTAGAGCACTTACTTGAATGGATGAGAGTTTGCTGAAATTTTTGAAGGTTCCTACCTCTTATTTGCTGCAAATTTTCAGTGGAAGATGATAGGAGAAAAAGATGATAACTTTTCTCTCCTTATTCTATTATTAAAAGTCAAATTAGTCCACTTACTACTACTAACTTTGACACTAATTGACAATTATGTCTCCCATGCACTCTTATGGCCGGCCAAGCCTCTTTCAAAGGCTAAATTGCCTTTTAAATACCCACATTTAACAATCCATAGCCATTTTGTACTCTTAGCATATAGAATGGAACTTTCGCACTTTATGCGATTTAGTCATTTTTCGTAAATTAAACATCAAAACGTTAAAATTAAAATACCAAAATTTTAATGCTCATATGCTATCATGCTCTAACTCATAGTATACATCATGAAAATAATTTCTCCGATCTCAAAATAGTGATCCTAGATCACTATTCTGACTAGCCCCTAAATCAGGCTATTACATCTATAATTTTACCTATCGAGGGTATTTTTGTAATTTCGCAACCCCGGACTTAACTACTAATTTGGGGCATAAAAATTGAAACCGTCCATCTGTGTCATATTGACTAAATTGAATATAACTCGAGTTAGGAAACTCTAAATTTAGATCCGTAAATTTTCCTGAAATCTAGACTCATATATCTTTTTACTACAATTTTTCCAGAATTTTTGGCTTAGCCATTTAGTACAGTTTATTCATTAAAGCTTACCCTGTATCACTGACCAACGATTCTGACCTCTCTTACCTTAAATCCAAATATCTCATTGTATAGTTTTCATATATTGCTCCCACTTGTTTCTATTGAAAATAGACTAGGAATCTATACATATAAATTATAACTCATAATTCACTTTGTACAATTTTGAATGATTTTTCCAAGACAGAATAGGGAACCACGAAGTCATTCAGAACCAGTCTTACTAAAATTAAAATATCACAGAATATAAAATTTCTCTTCCTCCTCTGTTTCTTTCATATAAAACTAGACACAATAAGCTTTAATTCGATATCTTATTCACTTTCTAATTCCTTTTCTCCTATTTTTTGAGATTTTTCTAAATCACGTCACAACTGCTAACCAAAAATTGTTTCATTGCAAAATACGATTACCACTACAAACATACGCACGTCCGGTGGTCACAGATGCCAGTTTCTGATTTTTTGATCTTTCCACCGAATCACAAAACATTTCATGCAAATATTCAGAGAGTTGTGAGATTACACACCATTAGAAACATGTATTCGGAAGGGTATGAGATTACACACCTTATTCGGATTTCATAGAGAACCACTCTTCGTTGCCCCCACAATCGTGATCCTTCCCTACTAGATTCTAAAATCCAGCCTTGCACTTTGGCTATTGCAACGAGTTCCACCAATAAATAAGTGATGTACCAAAGGGTTAGCCTTCATCCATTATTCGGTCCTTCCACAAGAGCAAGAAGTTGATAACATCACCATAAAATAGAATCACATGAGCGGTGTAAAATATCAAAATAAAGATTAACATCTTACCACCAATATTCGGCCTAATCACCCACTTACCAATCAACTTTCGAACCCAAAGCTAAGAGAATGATAAGTAGTAGCAAAGGATGGCTTGATAGTTTTGGCAACCAAAGAAGAATGAACAATGATGGATTAAGGCTTATGGCACAACAAGGGGACAAGATGAACAATGACTAGTATTTCGGCCAAAACAAGAGAAAAGTAGTTGGTAAAGAAAATACCAAAATGATCAAAGCTTTTCAAAATGGCCAAGAGAAATTCGGCTCTCCCTCTCCCTAACAAAATCGTGTGAAAACTCTTGCCAAAAGTGTAACATCCCAAAAAAGGGCCTATGCATTTCTGACTTAAATGTATGAAATGACATGTTTTATGAGTTTTGAATAAATTTTGAACATTTTTGGAAACCAAAGCTAAAAAAGGAAAGAAAAAATTTTGGAAACTAAGATAAAAGAGGAAAGTGAACATTTTGGAAACTAAGCTGAATTAGGAAAGTGAACATTTTGGAAACTAAGCTAAAAGAGGAAAGTAAACATTTTGGAAACTAAGCTAAAAGAGGAAAGTGAGCATTTAGGAAACCTAAGAAATGTCAAGTTTACAGAGCCAAACGAAAATTTTTGGAAACCTAGAAATGACTTAGAAATGTCGAGTTTTAAAGTTTAAAAGAGGTAATTAAGGCAAGGAGGCCTTAAAAGAAAAAGTACATGAAATTTGAAACACAAACGGGCTTGGAAAAGTGGCCTGAAGATGCCACTTAGGGCCTTTGGAAATGGCGCCACATACAAGGGTGTTGGGCCTGAGTTCAAGTCACATGGGAAGCAAATAAAATAAGGTTTATTTTTGCTTCTAGGAGCCCAAGAGGTGGATCGGCACAAGGCTTGCAAAAGAGGAGTTTCACTCTCTTTAAATTGACTAATTAGAAGATAATAAGGATTATACTTTATTTGTTTTAAAATTAAAGAGATAAAGTTATCACATAAGGAAGAGTAGTGGCCAAGTAAAGGATTCTTGGCCTAATTTTGGCTATAAAAGGATGAGACTAAGGCTATTCATTATTCATTCTCCTCTCTTTTCTTTTGCCAAATATTCTTTCTCCTCTCCTCTGCCAAATTCTTCTTGAGCATCCATTCTTTTCCTCTTCTCTTTTAGCATCCTAGCCGATTCCTTCTAAGCCTATTATTCCTCTCTTCCTTCATCTTTGAAACCGAATACATAAGGGGATCATAGCCGATTGTTCATCAAGTCTCTAAGTTGAATCTCTGAAGTGGTGTTAGGAGGGATCTGTCGATTTCAATATAAAGGGTAAGGATCTATAGTTATAATTGTATTCCTTTCTTTTAAGCCGAAAGTTAGTCTAATCCCCCTATATTTTATTCATCAAAATATGGAAGGTGAATTTCGGGATTTCAGATCTAAGGTATTTTGGCATCTCCATTAATCAAGAAGAGAGTTTTGGGATTTAAAAGATTTAAGGTAAGATATATGTATATTCGGCCAAAGGCCATGTTTATGTTTTAATGTTAGATTAAATCTAACATATGGTTAAAGGAATTTCGGCAGAGTCTTAATCAAGTGACGATTTCGGGATTTGTTTGGAAATCAAATCCGTTCAAAGTCAAAGATCTAGCATCGTAGATCGAATCTTCGGGATCTAAGGATTTCGGTAGTGACAGGTTTGTAAAACTCTTACACACTATATTAATTAACTGTGCCATATTGTTGCCTTTTAATCTTTTGCTAGTTTTGCTTGTGGGCATGAGATCGGATTCCGGCTAAGTCCCCTATTATTCTGTTTATGAGATATGATTGAGTATGCCATCATATGCTATTAAATGCATGATTTATGTAATTGATATGTAAGCATGATGATGGTGGGATTGATGAGAGGAGGGGGATGATTTTTATGGACTGTCGCCAGTGGTTTTGACCACGAGATGGGTTGGCCCCATCAGATTATTTGTGACCTATGGTCATCGATGGTTTTGACCGCACCTATTGATAATTTGCGACTAAGTCCCAGTGGTTTGGTACCACCGATGGTTTTGACCACACTTGATTATTTGTGACCTATGGTCATCGAGTGGTTTTGACCACACGATGGGTTGGCCCCATCATTTAAATTGTGACACTAGTCACCGATGGTTTTGACCACCGGTGGTTTTGACCACACGGGCGAAAAGGAGTATGGATGGCTAGTTGGGTTGCATGTGCATGTTTATTAATGAATTGTGTATGAGTTGTATTTTCCGGGTGGGGATTTACACATCGAGTCTTGGTGACTCACCCTTCCTTAACATTTTGCGAGATGAGTAGAACGGGAGATGGGCGGAGAGGACTCGAGGCGGCCATGCTTATCGTTGGATTTGATTTTATTTTGCTATAGTTAAAATTATTTATTTTCTAAGTTTTAATTTTGGGTTGTAATAAGGCCATTAATTATTGTTTAGATGTTTATTTTATTGCTTTATTTTACTCATGTTATATTACAAATGGAATTTTATAAATATTAATTGAACAGGTTAAAAGTAACTTTTCAAACTTAATAAACTTCTACGGGTTTTTAAAAATGTTACCACCGGGTAACAAAAATAAACCAAGTCCACTATAACTTTGATGATTTTAAATGCTACATGATCAATCTGTTTCAAAAGGGTTTAACAACCCAACAGTATTTATAAAAAGCCCAACTAAGTTTCCGCACACCATTTTCATACCTTTGCCAAATTTTATGAAGTTTTCACCATTATTCCAAAATGATTCAAATTATTTTACTTGTGACATATCAGATCCGGTCAGACTCATGGGCGGGTTTGGGGTGTTACATTTTGATATCGAGCTTGTTCAAAACTTCTACGTGGGGCCCAGGCCCAAAATGTTTAGTTTTGGATAGTAGGCCTTATTATGATGTTTTGAGAAACTGTTTTGGCTTGAAACGACAGATGGAGTCTCCGGCACCTATCCGCCTGTAAGTACTTCTATCAATTTCGTGAATTCTTTTGATGAGGGTAGAAGGAAAAATGGAATGTAGACTACTAGAGTAGAATCTGTTGAACCTAGGGCTAGTATACCTCAACTATGCATAAGATTTAATAATTACCTAAACAACCACAGTGAGTTGTCACTAAGCAAAGGATGTGGCAATCGTTATCGCATGTCTAGGATTGGATTCGGTGGGGGCTCGGTATTTAAGCGCCTCGTGACTCACCTCCTACTCACTTGAATCCTACAGTGCGTGTAGTAATCTGTTCATCCTAGTTGAGACGACGAGCTCACAAAGCTAAACTTGATAACTAAAACCCGAGCGGGACTAGCCGTTTTGGTTTTGGAATTAAATAAAACCTTAGTTTTAAAAAAAGACCAAAATACCCTCGGTTTGAAAAATGACCAAAATACCACGGCTTGTAAACTACCAAAATACCCTCCATATGAAAAATTTTCAAATAGAAATTTTAAAAATATCCTTCTTTATAGAATCACTTAGAACCCAAATTTTGAAAGTCATTTTGAGAAAATGCCCTAATGTGAAAAATTACTAAAATACCCTTAATGGTAAAATTACAAAAACACCCTCGATTTATGATATTCTCAAAATACCCATGGTTTTAGTCAAAATTTCATCACATAGAAAGTGCTCAAAAACCTTAAATTGCAAAATGTCATAATTTTAGAAAATTACAAAATTGCCCCAACCTACAAAATTACCGAATACCACGACTTTCAAAATTTTGCAACATCACTATTTTGGAAAATACAATAATCAAAAGAGCCCTCAAAATTTTACAACTTTTGAAATATCCTCGATTTGATAAATTTTACAAATTTACCACGATTTGTGAAAAAGTACCAAATGCCCTAAACTTGAAATTATCAAATATCCCAGTTTTAAAATTTTTCGAATACCAGGAACTTAAGAGTTCCAAAATACTTTTGACAAAATCATCGAGAACCTATATTTTGAAAATTATAAAAATACCCACAGGACAAATTACTTAAAATACCCACGGTAGTGGAAAAGCGATCACCATGAAAACTACAACGCCTCTTTGGATTGAATGAATGAAAGACTATGTGTTTGTATGATTACGAAAGAACCACTCCAAAACTCTTATCATAAAATTTCTTCACGGATAATCTAGTGAAACAAGTACTAATACATAAAATTTTTAAAGCGCATCATTAGAAATGAGTTCTAAGGGGCGTGAACTTAGAGAATGTGCCTAGAAAGTATGATAGTTCTTTGAGATCGAGTCTTGTGACAATAGCGTAGTGTAGTGAGTTAGATTTGTCATGATGAGCGATAGTAAGTAATTTCGAGGATGAAATTATTTTAAGGGGTAGAAGCGTAACATCCTAAAAAAGGGCCTATGCATTTCTGACTTAAATGTACGAAATGACATGTTTTATGAGTTTTGAATAAATTTTGAACATTTTGGAAACCTAAGCTAAAAGAGGAAAGTAAACATTTTGGAAACTAAGCTAAAAGAGGAAAGTGAACATTTTGGAAACTAAGATGAATTAGGAAAGTGAACATTTTGGAAACTAAGCTCAAAGAGGAAAGTAAACATTTTGGAAACTAAGCTAAAAGAGGAAAGTGAACATTTAGGAAACCTAAGAAATGTCAAGTTTACAGCCAAACGAAAATTTTGGAAACCTAGAAATGACTTAGAAATGTCAAGTTTTAAAGTTTAAAGAGGTAATTAAGGCAAGGAGGCCTTAAAAGAAAAATACGTGAAATTTAAAACACAAGCGGGCTTGGAAAAGGCTGAAGATGCCACTTATGGCCTTTGGAAATGGCACCACATACAAGGGTGTTGGGCACGAGTTCAAGTCACATGGGAAGCAAATAAAATAATGTTTATTTTTGCTTCTAGGAGCCCAAGAGGTGGGCGGCACAAGTCTTGCAAAGAGGAGTTTCACTCTCTTTTAAATTGACTAATTAGAAGATAATAAGGATTATACTTTATTTGTTTTAAAATTAAAGAGATAAAGTTATCACATAAGGAAGAGTAGTGGCCAAGCAAAGGATTCTTGGCCTAATTTAAACTATAAAAGAATGAGACTAAGGCTATTCATTATTCATTCTCCTCTCTTTTCTTTTGCCAAATATTCTTTCTCCTCTCTCTCTCGAAATTCTTCTTGAGCATCCATTCTTTTCCTCTTCTCTTTTAGCATCCTAGCGATTCCTTCTAAGCCTATTATTCCTCTCTTCCTTCATCTTTGAAACCGAATACATAAGGGATCATAGCCGATTGTTCATCAAGTCTCTAAGTTGAATCTACGAAGTGGTATCGGGAGGGATCTGCCGATTTCAATATAAAGGGTAAGGATCTATAGTTATAATTGTATTCCTTTCTTTTAAGCCAAAAGTTAGTCTAATCCTCCTATATTTTATTGATCGAAATATGGAAGGTGAATTTGAGATTTCGGATCTAAGGTATTTCGGCATCTCCATTAATCAAGAAGAGAGTTTTGGGATTTAAAAGATTTAAGGTAAGATATATGTATATTCGCCAAAGGCCATGTTTATGTTTTAATGTTAGATTAAATCTAACATATGGTTAAAGGAATTTCTAAGAGTCTTAATCAAGTGATTTATTTGGGATTTGCTTGGAAATCAAATTCGTTCAAAGTCAAGAGATCTAGGGATTTGGTGGGAGTGAGTTTGTGTAAAACTCTTACACACTATATTAATTAACTGTACCATATTGTTCCTTTTAATCTTTTTGCTAGTTTTGCTTGTAGGCATGAGATCGGATTAAGGTAAGTCCCATATTATTACATTTTATGAGATATGATTGAGTATGCCATCATATCTTTATTAAATGCATGATTTATGTAATTGATATGTAAGCATGATGATGGTGGATTGATGAGAGGAGGGGATGATTTTTATGGATTTGTCGCTAGTGGTTTTGACCACGAGATGGGTTAGCCCCATCGATTATTTGTGACCTATGGTCATCGATGGTTTTGACCACAAGATGGGTTGGCCCCATTAGATTATTTGTGACCTATGGTCATCGATGGTTGTGACCACACCGATTGATAATTTGCGACTAAGTCCCAAAGTGGTTTGGTACCACGATGGTTTTGACCACACTTGATTATTTGTGACCTATGGTCATCAGTGGTTTTGACCACACGATGGGTTGGCCCCATCATTTAAATTGTGACACTAGTGACCAATGGTTTTGACCACCAGTGGTTTTGACCACACGGGGTAGAAAAGGAGTATGGATGGCTAGTTGGGTTGCATGTGCATGTTTATTAATGAATTGTGTATGAGTTGTATTTTCCGGGTGGGGGATTTACACACTGAGTCTTGGTGACTCACCCTTCCTTAACATTTTGCAGATGAGTATAACGCGGAGATGGAGCCGGAGAGGACTCGAGGCGGCCATGCTTATCGTTGGATTTGATTTTATTTTGCTATAGTTAAAATTATTTATTTTCTAAGTTTTAATTTTGGGTTGTAATAAGGCCATTAATTATTGTTTAGATGTTTATTTTATTGCTTTATTTTACTCATGTTATATTACAAATGGAATTTTATAAATATTAATTGAACCGGTTAAAAGTAACTTTTCAAACTTAATAAACTTCTACGGGTTTTTAAAAATGTTACCACCGGGTAACAAAAATAAACCAAGTCCACTATAACTTTGACGATTTTAAAATGCTACATGATCAACTATTTCAAAAAGGGGTTTAACAACCCAACTGTATTTATTAAAAGCCCAACTAAGTTTCCAGACACCCATACCTTTGTTTTCATACCTTTGCCAAATTTTATCAAATTTTCACCATTATTTCAAAATGATTCAAATTATTTTACTTCAATTTCGTGACATACAGAAAGGAAAAATGGTTTGAAAAATGACCAAAATACCCACGGCTTGTAAACTACCAAAATACCCTCCATATGAAAAATTTTCAAATAGAAATTTTAAAAATATCCTTCTTTTATAGAATCACTTAGAACCCAAATTTTGAAAGTCATTTTGAGAAAATGCCTAATGTGAAAAATTACTAAAATACCATAATGGTAAAATTACAAAACACCCTCGATTTATGATATTCTCAAAATACCCATGGTTTTAGTCAAAAATTTCATCACATAGAAAGTGCTCAAAAACCTTAAATTGCAAAAATGTCATAATTTTAGAAAATTACAAAATTGCCCCCAACCTACAAAATTACCAGAATACCACGACTTTCAAAATTTTGCAACATCACTATTTTGGAAAATACAATAATCAAAAGAGCCCTCAAAATTTTACAACTTTTGAAATATCCACGATTTGATAAATTTTACAAATTTACCCTGATTTGTGAAAAAGTACCAAAATGCCCCTAAACTTCGAAATTACTGAAATATCCCCAGATTTTAAAATTTTTCGAATACCCCGGGAACTTAAGAGTTCCAAAATACTTTTGACAAAATCATCTGAGAACCTATATTTTTGAAAAATTATAAAAATACCCCTGTAGGACAAATTACGAAAATACCCCTGGGTAGTGGAAAAACGATCACCATGAAAACTACAACGTCTCTTTGGATTGAATGAATGAAAGACTATGTGTTTGTATGATTACGAAAGAACCACTCCAAAACTCTTATCATAAAATTTCTTCACGGATAATCTAGTGAAACAAGTACTAATACATAAAAATTTTTTAAAGCGCATCATTAGAAATGAGTTCTAAGGGCGTGAACTTAGAGAATGTGCCTAGAAAGTATGATAGTTCTTTGAGATCGAGTCTTGCAACAATAGCGTAGTGTAGTGAGTTAGACTGCACGGATGAGCGATAGTAAGTAATTTCGAGGATGAAATTATTTTAAGGGGTAGAAGTGTAACATCCTAAAAAGGCCTATGCATTTAAACTTAAATGTGCGAAATGACATGTTTTATGAGTTTTGAATAAATTTTGAACATTTTTGGAAACCTAAGCTAAAAGAGGAAAGTAAACATTTTGGAAACTAAGCTAAAAGAGGAAAGTGAACATTTTGGAAACTAAGATGAATTAGGAAAGTGAACATTTTGGAAACTAAGCTCAAAGAGGAAAGTAAACATTTTGGAAACTAAGCTAAAAGAGGAAAGTGAACATTTAGGAAACCTAAGAAATGTCAAGTTCTGAGCCAGAACGAAAATTTTGGAAACCTAGAAATGACTTAGAAATGTCAAGTTTTAAAGTTTAAAAGAGGTAATTAAGGCAAGGAGGCCTTAAAAGAAAAAGTACGTGAAATTTAAAACACAAACGGGCTTGGAAAAGCGGCCTGAAGATGCCACTTATGGCCTTTGGAAATGGCACCACATACAAGGGTGTTGGGCCTGAGTTCAAGTCACATGGGAAGCAAATAAAATAATGTTTATTTTGCTTCTAGGAGCCCAAGAGGTGGACGGCACAAGTCTTGCAAAGAGGAGTTTCACTCTCTTTTAAATTGACTAATTAGAAGATAATAAGGATTATACTTTATTTGTTTTAAAATTAAAGAGATAAAGTTATCACATAAGGAAGAGTAGTGGCCAAGCAAAGGATTCTTGGCCTAATTTCGGCTATAAAAGAATGAGACTAAGGCTATTCATTATTCATTCTCCTCTCTTTTCTTTTGCCAAATATTCTTTCTCCTCTCTCTCTGCGAAATTCTTCTTGAGCATCCATTCTTTTCCTCTTCTCTTTTAGCATCCTAGCCGATTCCTTCTAAGCCTATTATTCCTCTCTTCCTTCATCTTTGAAACCCGAATACATAAGGGATCATAGCCGATTGTTCATCAAGTCTCTAAGCCAATCTACGAAGTGGTATCGGGAGGGATCTATCGATTTCAATATAAAGGGTAAGGATCTATAGTTATAATTGTATTCCTTTCTTTTAAGCCAAAAGTTAGTCTAATCCTCCTATATTTTATTGATCGAAATATGGAAGGTGAATTTGGGATTTCGGATCTAAGGTATTTCGGCATCTCCATTAATCAAGAAGAGAGTTTCGAGATTTAAAAGATTTAAGGTAAGATATATGTATATTCGGCCAAAGGCCATGTTTATGTTTTAATGTTAGATTAAATCTAACATATGGTTAAAGGAATTTCGGCAGAGTCTTAATCAAGTGACGATTTCGGGATTTGCTTGGAAATCAAATTCGTTCAAAGTCAAGAGATCTAGGGATTTCGGTAGTGACAGGTTTGTAAAACTCTTACACACTATATTAATTAACTGTACCATATTGTTCCCTTTTAATCTTTTTGCTAGTTTTGCTTGTAGGCATGAGATCGGATTCCGGGTAAGTCCCATATTATTCTGTTTATGAGATATGATTGAGTATGCCATCATATGCTTGTTAAATGCATGATTTATGTAATTGATATGTAAGCATGATGATGGTGGATTGATGAGAGGAGGATGATTTTATGGATATCGCTAGTGGTTTTGACCACGAGATGGGTTAGCCCCATCAGTTATTTGTGACCTATGGTCATCGTGGTTTTGACCACAAGATGGGTTGGCCCCATTAGATTATTTGTGACCTATGGTCATCGGTGGTTGTGACCACACCGATTGATAATTTCGACTAAGTCCCGGTGGTTTGGTACCACCATGGTTTTGACCACACTTGATTATTTGTGACCTATGGTCATCGATGGTTTTGACCACACGATGGGTTGGCCCCATCATTTAAATTGTGACACTAGTGACCAATGGTTTTGACCACCGGTGGTTTTGACCACACGGGTAGAAAAGGAGTATGGATGGCTAGTTGGGTTGCATGTGCATGTTTATTAATGAATTGTGTATGAGTTGTATTTTCCGGTGGGGATTTACACTTTGAGTCTTGGTGACTCACCCTTCCTTAACATTTTGCGAGATGAGTATAACGGAGATGGGCGGGAGAGGACTCGAGCGCCATGCTTATCGTTGGATTTGATTTTATTTTGCTATAGTTAAAATTATTTATTTTCTAAGTTTTAATTTTGGGTTGTAATAAGGCCATTAATTATTGTTTAGATGTTTATTTTATTGCTTTATTTTACTCATGTTATATTACAAATGGAATTTTATAAATATTAATTGAACCTGGTTAAAAGTAACTTTTCAAACTTAATAAACTTCTACGGGTTTTTAAAAATGTTACCACCGGGTAACAAAAATAAACCAAGTCCACTATAACTTTGACGATTTTAAAATGCTACATGATCAACTATTTCAAAAAGGGGTTTAACAACCCAACTGTATTTATTAAAAGCCCAACTAAGTTTCCAGACACCATTTTCATACCTTTGCCAAATTTTATCAAATTTTCACCATTATTTCAAAATGATTCAAATTATTTTACTTCGTGACATACCAGATCCGGTCAGGACTCATGGGCCGGGTTTGGGGTGTTACAAAAAGATAGATGATGACCATAAACTTCTTTCCAAAACATCTTCCCTAGAACTGGCCAACATATCCCCCTTCTTTCTCCTTTCTTTTACTCCTTTCCATACACTCCTCCTTACCATATTTCCATAGCCACCTTTCTATAAATAAAAAGTCTCCCTTTCCATTTTGATGCCATGGCCGACACTTACCTTAAAGCACAAAAAAAAATAATAATCCAAAATAAGTGCACTAGGTGGGATTCGAACCCAAGCTCTCCCCTCTGCCATTCACAACACTTGCCACTAAGCCACAAGCTCCTCTTGTGCTAGCAAGTTGCCCAATTATTCTCTTATGCTAGACGCCACTAGCCTTCTCCCCTTTAAATACTTCAACACTAAAATTTTCCAATGGCCTAACTTGAACCCAAAACTTCCTAGAAACCCCATAACTTTCCAAAATCACCTCCCAAAAAGTCCAACTTGAAATAATGTCGTTCTCTTGTTCTCAAAAATTTTAAACGCTCCCAAGCCCAAGGCCCAATGGGCCCAATTCTACTAGGCCCAATTTTGAGATGTTACACTTGTATGATCTGATGAACCAAGGGCTCAACTTGCCCTTCTGTCCAAATCTTAAGATCTTCTTCCAAGGTGAAACCTTCAAAAAGACCTGATCTCACACCACAAATTCTATATCCTTACGCTTCAGATCCGCATACGATTTTTGTCTGTCTGAAGCTTTCTTTAACTGAGCCCAAATTACCTTAAGTTTTTCCTCTGTCTTCGAGATCAACTCAGGACCCAATGACTGTTGCTCCCCAGCTCAGTCCAACAAGTAGGAGTATGACACCTACGACCATACAACGTCTCGTAGGGTGCCATCAGGATACTAGATTGATAGCTATTGTTGTAAGTAAACTCTGCCAGCGGTAGAAAATCTTCCCAACTACCTCTGAAGTGGATCACATAGCCTCTTAACATGTCATCTAAAATTTAGATTACTTCTTCCGACTGACCATCAGTCTGTGGATGAAACGCGGTGCTAAAATTTAGTCTTGTACCCAAGGCTTCATGTAAAGCCTTCCAAAACCGTAATGTAAACCTAGGGTCCCTGTCCGATACAATAGACACTGGTACCCCATGTAACCTCATGACTTCTGCTACATACAACTTGACCAACTTTTGCAATGAATAATCCATACGAACAAGTAGAAAATGAGCAGTCTTCGTTAATCGATCCACTAGCACCCATAATGAATCTTTTTTAGTAGGCGTTAAGGGTAACCCACTAACAAAGTCCATCGTTATCCTTTCCCATTTCCATAATGGAATTTTCACCGGTTGTAGGAACCCTGATGGCAGTTCATGTTCCGCCTTCACCTACTGACATGTCAAGCACTTGCTCATGAAGTCGGTAACCTCCCTTTTCAACCCTGGCCACCAATACTGTTCACGAAGGTCTCGATACATTTTGTTTCCCCTGGGGTGCATAGCATATGGGCTACTATGCGCCTCATGCAGAATCATTTGCCTCAGTTTCGAATCCCTGGGCATACAAACTCTTCCGCGAAAACACAATACTCCATTACTATTAAATCCAAAATCCCTATCTCACCACCTTCCATTTGCTAAAGCCGAGAACCCAACCTTTCATCTAACAACTTCTTTTCCTTAATCTAATTTACCCATACAGGCTTCACTTGAAGTTCAGCTAACAGGCTACCATCTTCATAAAGGCTGAGATAAGCAAACATCGCTCTCAAATCTGATATCACCTTATGACTCAACGCATCTTCCACTACATTAGCTTTACATGGGTGATACTCGATTGAGAGGTCATAATCCTTCAACAATTCTATCCATCTCCGCTATCTTAAGTTCAACTCCTTCTGGGTAAGGAGGTACTTCAGACTCCTATGGTCTGTGTAGATAATCGACTTCTCCTCGTACAGATAGTGTCTCCAAATCTTCAAAGAAAACACCACTGCAGCTAACTCCAAATCATGTATGGGATAGTTTATCTCATGCGTCCTTAATTGACTAGATGAATAAGCCACCACTTTCCTCCCTTGCATCAACACACATCCCAAGCCCATGTTTGATGCATGGCAATAAACAATAAACTCCTTACCAGCCTCAGGCTAAATCAATATCGGCGCTTCTGTCAGAATCTTCTTCAATTTTTCAAAGCTCTCTTGCTGTTTATCTGACCACACAAACGGTACTCCCTTACGCAATAGCTTAGTTAGGGGTGCAAAAATCAATGAAAACCCCTCAACCGAATCGCCTGTAATACCCAGCCAAACCTAGAAAACTCTAAATTTCTGCCACTGACTTCGGTGGCTTCCAGTCCAACACAGCCTCGACCTTTCGGGGATCAACTCTAATTCCTTCGGTAGACACAACATGCCCCAAAAAGGTTACCTCCTTCAGCCAAAATTCACACTCACTAAATTTGGCATACAATTGCTTCTCCCTTAATATTTGCAATACAACCCGTAGATGCAAATCATGCTCTTCTCCAGTCTTTGAGTACACCAGGATGTCATCTATGAACACAACCACAAACTAGTCTAGATAGGGTTGGAAGACTCAGTTCATCATGTCCATAAATGTAGCTGGTGCATTTGTTAACCCAAACGACATCACCAAGAACTCGTAATGTCCATAACGAGTTCAAAACGCAGTCTTGTGAATATCCACCTCCTTGACTATAAGTTGGTGATATCTTGATCTCAAGCTTATCTTTGAGAAAACCGAAGCTCCTCCTAGCTGATCAAATAGATCATCGATCCTTGGTAACGGGTACTTGTTCTTGATCGTCAACTTATTCAATTGTCTATAATCGATGCACATATGTATCGACCCATCCTTTTTCTTAACAAATAAAATCGGTGCTCCCCATGGTAATACACTTGGTCAAATAAATTCGTGATCCAACAACTCCTGAATTTAAGCTTTAAGCTCTGCTAGCTCCTTCGATGCCATTCTGTAAGGAGCAATGGACACCGGAGCCGTTCCTGGCAATAGCTCAATGCCAAATTCCACTTCCCGATCCGGAGGCAATCCTGGAAGCTCCACGAGAAAGAGATCTGAAAACTCTTTCACCTTTCTAACACTCTCAACCGACAACTCTTTGGCATCCAAAGCACTGATAAAGGCTAAGAACGCTCCACACCCCTTTCGCACCAACTTTTCTACCGTTAAAGCAGATACCACATTAGACAGATAGTTTCTTCTTTCACCTATCACCTTCACTTCCTTATCCTCTGAAGTTCTTATTACCATCTTCTTCGCAGCACAGTCCATGTTCGCATGGTATTTAACCAGCCATTCTATGCCCAAAATAAGATCGAACTCGCCAAATGGCAGTTCCATCAAATCCGCTAGAAATACTTCCCCTTGAATTTCTAAGGGAACATCCCTAAACAACTTATTTACTACCACCGACTGTCCTAAAGGGCTAATCACAATTGTTTCTCTAGCAGTAATCTCAGATCTAATATTCAAAGTTTTAGACACAGCACAAACAACATACGAATGGGTGGATCTAATGTCTATCAAAGCGGTAAAAGGTACATCAGATATAAAGAACGTACCGGTTATGACATCCGGTGCATAACCATCCTCTCGACGTCTGACCGCATAGACCAAACCTGGCTGTCTCGCCTCCGTGTTACCCCTATTATTGATACCACTACCCGGTGCACCCTGACCTCGTCCTACGCCATTACCACCTCGACCTGGCCCACGGCCTCTCTGTGACTGCTGAGTGCCTCCTGCTGGTTGCACGAATCTATTACGAACTACCTGAGTCTGGGAAGGCTCTCGGGGCAATCCTTATACCGATGGTCTTTGGATCCATATATGAAACAACCACCATTTCTCTTCCAGCATTCACCCGAGTGAAGTTTTCCACAATCCACACAAGGTTGCAACTGATTGGTAGCAGCTGGAGCACCCACTCGAATTGACCCCTCATTCCTAGTCCTTTTCTAAAAACTTCTCGCAAGACTTGAATACCTAGAGTCTCTCTTGTTCCTACCCCTATCCTTGTCTCGATTTTGTCATTCTGAGTGTTTAACCTCCTCAGCTATTTTAGCTTTTTTCACAAGCATAGCAAAATTCCTCTCCTTCTGTGGGGCTATCAGTACCCATAACTCATCACGCAACCCATCCTCGAAACGCACACAGCGTTCATAATCAGTCGATACTATTCCCCGAGCATACCGACTCAGACACAAAAACTCCACCTTGTATACTGCCACAGATTTACCTCATTGGACTAGATTTAGGAATTCCTTCCTTTGGGCATCCACATAGCTAGCCCCAACATATTTCCCCTAGAATGTTGTCTTAAAGAATTCCAAGGTAATATGATCAGCCTGAGTGCCTTCTCGAATAGTGAGCCACCACTGATACGCCTCGTCTCTCAACAATGACACAACCCCTTTCAGTTTCTTCTCGGCGATGCAATCCAGGTCATCCATAATTCGCTCCACCACCTCAAGTCAGTACTCCACTACACTAGGGGCTACACCCGAAATACCCCTAAAAACTTTGGCCCCATTCAATCTGAGTCATTCTGATATCGACCCACGAGCTGTCGACCTAGTTATTGCTCCAGCAACCCTTTCCAGAACTCGCAACATTGCTTGGGACAGAGCACCTTCCTCTCTCATTCCATCATGTGACCCATCTTCAATCACCGGTGATACAGGTGTGTCCATTTCTGGCATATGTCCCGATACCTCAGATATAACTCTAGCACTGCAGACTCTACCACAGCCACTTCTACCTTGTCCACGTCCTCTAGTGCTCATGTTTACTAATGTTGATTTAATCTGATTAAGAGTCTTATGAATCAGTATACTATTCAATGTTTATTAAACAATGTTTTATGGAGTATAGGAAGTAAAGTCGTTTTCACAAAATGTATCCTAAAGTTTCAATCTCTGTAGTTTCAGCTCCTAAAGCTAAAAGTTCTAGAGTATTTCTATTTTGTGGAGTTTTTCTTACCACAGTCATACCATAATAATCGTAAAATAAAAACATAAACTTACTTGACTTGGTGCCGGATACCTGTGGTGCCATACTTCCTCTATAATACGCATTTATAATTTAAAATTCAAACAGCTTTGGAAAATGCTTTTGAACCCAAACCAGAGCTGAGTTTTGCAATCGGGCACTAATACCATAAAATGTAACACCTCAAAATTGGCCCATGCGGTATGACCAAATCTGGCATGTCACATGAAAAAAATGAATAAAGAACTTATGATTCTTACTAAAGATGTTGTTAGTAGGCTATTGTTTAAGAAAACAAATTTGATTTAGAAATATTCAATAAAATACTACTAATCTTGAAAGATTGATTGAAGAATCGATAATTAAACTAGTAATCTTTTTTTAAATTATTATTGATAATTGAAGAGAATTTTTTAGTTAAATTATTTGTAAAATTTTATTATGAAATCCATTTGTTAATCTATTTTGGAAAACCTTTATTTATGATTTTAGAAAATTCCGTTTAAAATAATTCAAGAAAAATAATAAATCGTCCAAACATAAAGCAAATTAAAGTTTATCCCAGAGGCCTTATTACAGCTTTAAACCTAAAATAGTAAAAGTAATAAAGTAGAAAATGAAATTTACTAAAGTCTGAAAACGCCATTTCTAAAGTATGGCCTCCACCGAGTCATCCATGGCCCAAGTCCACATCACTGACTATTACCTGCAAGGATTAAGAAGGAGTGGTGAGTTACTAAAACTTAGTGTATAATACCCTTACCGTCATCCACTAGGCCTGAACTCGTGAAGCAACATCTTGGGCCTGAGCCCATATAGCATAATCTTGGGCGAAGTCCATTTACATAACAATATTTAAATGAAGTAAATGTATGCAACCCAACCCATCCATCCATCACACCCTCGACCAGCCAATCACACCTGTGGGGATCAAGTCAACCCACCCCGCTGCTCACACCAATATGCAGCCAAGTTGCTAAAGTATAATATTTTCGTGGTCAAGCCACCAAAATCATAATTAAGCATATTAATGAACAAATTGTGGCAATGCCACCAGGCTACACTACTTTTCATACAAATTTTCCCATCCCATGCAATATGTAAAAGTTCAACATTCATAATTAAACATCCATATACATATATAACCACCAATAATCTAATGAATTAATTTCTGTGAATCTACCCATTAAAGCAATTTAATAATTTGGCCCACTAAGTCATTTTAGAAAATCTACCCATTCAGGGCATTTTGGTAATTTGGCCCATAGGGGCATTTTCGTAAATCAGCCCTTAAAGGCATTTTGGTAAATCAACACTTTAAAGGCATTTAAAAAATTTGGCCCGTTAAGGCATTTTGATAAAAACGGCCCATTGAGGGTAAATTCATAATTCGACCCATAAGGGCATTTTTGTAATTTTACAAATTGACACCGATTTTGACAAATCTTAGTATTAACGATTTTTAAACAAATCACTCGATTCATACCATATTACTATTATTAAGTTCTTAAGCAACATCGATCAATTTTTCTAACATGATGATAAATTAAAGATTTATAGAATTTCGGTGTGAGATTACACACCTGATTACGGTAAGGACCAAGCTTTCATGATCGTCAGCACTTAAATCACCATTACACTCGATTAACCAAAAAATAATATTTTTTTAATCCAAATATCTAAATCTAACGATCTAATGAAATACTTACCCTTAGTATCGTGAACGACCACGATTTGTCTATTCTCATCGGATGATAGTCCACAACCTGGTGGAAAATCCTGAACTATCGATACCGCCCTTCGTTTGAACTTGGGAGTAAGAATTTCAAATCCACTCCTTTTGTGTTCTCCTATCACTTTTCCTTTTAAATCGTTACCACTTGCCTCCATTGAAAAAGTCTCAGTTAGAATATTACTATTACGAGAGAAAGTAGTTGTTTAGGGATAAGATTCGGCTTACCACTACTTCTGAAGGATCAACGAATAGATAAGAACAAACGATTAGTCCCTAGAATAAGCGTTTAAACTTAAACATCAATCCATTTTAGCGAAATAACAAAGTATTGAGAGATATCGAGATGAACCTTGAAGAAATCCCTTACCTTGGCAATGGTAGATCCAACTTCCACCAATTGGCTTATGACTACGGATGAATCAACAAGGATGTGGTATTCAGCCACCCACTAAAACACTACAAAAAAGAAGAGATGATCATGACTTGATAGAGCAGGAGAAAATGATATCTCGATTTAGAGCAAAATAGAACAATCGAATAGTGATGGACACACATTCAGCTAGGGTGAAAAGAAAATGAAAAGAGAGAAATAAACCACTTACCAATTCGATCAAAGAAGAGAGTGCCAACATGAAAGAGAAGGAAATAATGAAGAAGAGATTAATGGGTCAAAAGGTTCGGCTATAGAGAGAAATGAACAAGAAGATTCGGCCACCAAAATATTGATTAAAGAAGAAGAAAGAAAGGTTGAAGAAATAGTGAAAAAGAAAAGAAAAGATGGAGAAAGAGTGCTAGATAGTTTTGGCTAACAAAGGAAAAATGAGCAAGAATAGATTGAGGGTTTCGGCAAAACAAGAGAGAAAGATAGACAAATGTGCTAGAGTGTTTCAGTCAAAACAAGGGAAAAGGAAGTTGGAAAAGAAAAGTACCCAACATGCTAAAAGAAACCAAAACCTTTCATGCACCAATTTGCACAAAAACCAAAAGAAAAATCGGCTCCCTAACTCCCCCTACCAAAATCATGTGCTTTATTCACCAAAAAGGTCATGATTGACCAAAAATTCTATCCCAAGCACCTTCTAAATATTCGGCCAACATATTCCCCTTCTTACTCCTTTCCTTTACTTCTTTCCTTACTCTCATCCTTACCTTATTTTCTTAGTCTTCTTTCCATCAATAAAAAGTCTTCCTTACCTTATTTAAAGCCTTGGCCGACACTTTGGAAAAGAAACACAAAATAATCTAAAAATTTTGCAATAGGTGGGATTCAAACTCCACCCCTTAAGCTCCTTCATGTGACGCCACACCACTCTAATACTAGCTCCACTTGTGCTAGAAAAATACACACTTATTTCCTTAATCCTTGATGCCACTTACCTTCTTCCTTAAAGTGCTTAAACATAAAAATTTTGCTAAGGCCCAACTCAACCCCAAGCCTTCTTAGGACCCCTAAACATACACAATTAACATTTTTCACTATCCTATTGCATGGTATAATACAAAACATGAAATTCTAAATTTTAGGATGTTACATGTCCCCCAGTCAAGGGACACACTTCCATTTTGCATGCAGAAAAATAAACAAGTTCAAGGAAAGAGACAAACGGGAAGGGACGGAATGGCATGACGGGTGGTGGACCAATACTAATAGACTAAAAAGATCGTCCATGGGTGAATTGACGATATTGTTGGATAAATCTAGCAGTATAAATTAAAATTTGTCAATTGTTGCATGATATTTATAAATTACTGTATATTTAACTAACCACATAGTTTAGATTTTAACTTTTATTTGATGTAGGTTTTCCTTAGATAGAAACATCCTTAAGATGGAGTTTTGGGCTCAAACAGAGTCGATGTCGTGACATCACAATAGCAAGTTGCAATGTAGCAGACAGTCCTTGAGGATATCCAAACTGATGAATGTGTCACGACACGGAACCACTGTGTCGCGACATTGATATCCTGTGAGGGATGTCATGACATGGAACCCTTGTGTCACGACATTGCTACAATTTTTTGCAGGGTTGACCTGACCCATTGCGCAATTCGGTGGCTTAAACATTAATTTAACCCTATTTCTAAACCTTGAAAATCCTATTTTATAAAAAAAACTCATATTTACTCCTAATTAAAACATTCCTTAAACCATAGTCTCTTAAATTCTCTCAAATCTTTTAGCACTTTCTAAACCCTAAACCCTTATTTTTTATTCAAATTTCCTTTCACAAACTTCTCAATCCTACTTGGTCCAACAAGGAACAGGAACATCGCGAAGAAACAAGGAATTCAAACACACTTCGTGTATACATTCAAGGTTAAGGGTTCTTAAACTCAAACTTTTTACTGTTCCATAGAATCATTGATTTAGTAAGTCATTAGGATTGAAACATCATGCCTCTAAGGAAAGTTTGGTAAACAATAGAAATGAAGCCATCGATGGTTCAAAATCACTCTACTTTTCTGAATCTGAATGTTGAAAAGTATTTTAATGAACTTCAAGGAAAAACATTCATTCTAGGAAGGGGATTTGATCCATCGATGATTTTGTGTAAATAAATTTGGCATTTGGTTAGATATCATCAATAGGAACATCTTTGGATGATCTTGAAGGATAATATCATGGTCCTCGTTGTCTAGGAGTCTACAGGACCACAAATCCAAAAATACTGAAGGTCATATATGGGATACAATACTTGGGCATGGGAAAGAGGTACAAGTAACTCGAGAATAATTTGCGACTTCTATAATCTTCCATACTATGAGAATGATTTAATTGATGAAATTGACTTAGAATATTTTAGAGACATAGATATCGATAATATTATATACTTTTTAACTGAAGGAAGGGGTGAATAGAAGTGTCACGCAGGTACCAATATTCCAGTATCTTTTCATCAAGCTATTATGTTTCCTGAAGCTAAGATGTGGATTTAATTTGTTTGCACATGAATTGTACATGCTTTAAATTTTTCTTACGTTAATGTCTTTAGAGTAGTGTTACTCTATAGTATTTTACAGAAAAAGAAGGTATGTATTGGAAAATGGATCCACCAGAACATGAGAAGATGCATTAGTAGCCAGAAGGTAGGAGTATTCTTTCCCTATCTAGTGATAGCTTTATGCAAAAAGGTGGGTGTACTTATGACATCCACTAAGCATTCATTGAAATCATCCCGAAGCATTATCGGGAAAACCTTGTTCCAACAATACATCAAGCTACGGGCCAAACAGATAAAAGATTGGAACAAGTGACAGCAAGAAACGAAAGCTACATCCACTTCGTCAAAAAGGTTGGCATGAGCTCAACAAGACGTTGGTAAGAATAGTTATCCAAAGTTAGACTGGATGATTCAGTGGATGTAAGAATTAGGACCAATTTTTCAAGAGTTTGCTAGGAAAAATAACATCTGAGTCCCCAATTATACACCAGATATGTTCGATCCAACAAGTATAGAACAAGAAGAAGAAGCATCAAAAAGTGAAGAGGAATGAGAAGAAAAGGAGGATGATGGGGATGAGGAGATGGACGATAAGGAGGATGATTGAACTATTTTAAATTTTATATAGATTTTTATTAATTTTTGGGATAATTTTAATTTTGACCTTGTAGGAGTAAGATTAATAAGTAAATTTTAATATGTTGCAGTCTGTTTAAATTTTTTATGTAGGAATCTAATATGAAGGAGACACAAACATTTCGAGCTAACATGATGATAACATGTTAATTTGCATGATTTCTTTTGTTTAATTCATTTATTTCTGAATCAATCTCTACTAATTTAGTATTTTTTATGATTTAAATCTTGTCAGGGATGCAATTGATCAAAAGCAAGCTAAAAGGGCCAAATTGAAAGAAAATCATGGAAATGGGGCCAAATCAAAAAGATGGAGGAAGCCAAGAACACATAAAATAATTTGACTTTGTTAAAAGCCAAAGATAGAAAATTCCATTTTAAGTTTATTTTAATTTTATTATTATTTTAAATTTTATATTAATTAATTTAGGATATTTTTAGTAAATCCATGTATATAAATAGGTGCCTTTTGTATTTGAAAAATCATCAATCAAATATTTCTTTTCCTATTCCTATTTGGAGTTTTATTTCTCTCTTTTTCTTTTCCTATTTCAACTTAGAATATGATTTCTTTTATTTTTCCTTCAAGCCAACATCAAACATTCTGCCAATTTCCAATCCAATTGTTGGTTTTTTCCAAAATTGGTGCAATTGCCTTCCAAGTCCCCTTTCCTTTCCAAAAATTCCATCACCCTTTGCAAAAGCCCAAACACTTTCCACAACCTTCAAGCTTGAGTAAAATCATGCCACACTAAACCCCTTTCAGCTTTAAGTCGATGTTAACCTCGTCAAAGACCCTTGAATTACGAACCCGAGCTATTTAACCCCTATTTTCCAATATTTATTATTTCTCCTGATTAAAAGTATGACTTCGTCAACTCACAAAGTCAAGTCAATGCTAAGTCAAAAAAGACATCATTTGAGTTGGTGTGGCTAGACGTACAATTGGAATTTCAAAAGGATCGATTGTCTAATTGGTCTTTCGTGATCACATTGGCGTGCCAAGTGGGGATTTCTATTTGGTTCTGTCAAGGGAAGTAGTAACCGCATTTAAATATCCCAACATTTCAGGGCATTGGTTCGAGCTAGGCTCTTCTAGAATGTAAAGCTGTCGGAGTTCTAAATCGCAAATGTTTCGTAGGTTGTTCGATCGGTAAGGGTTAATTATAGGACGTTCCATAACTAATCTACACAAGGAAGAGTTGGTGTCCGAGGCGTCCTTGGTAGCTATAACTAGCTTATTGGAAAAGAGGAGTTCATCTAATTTCGAGGATTAGTTCAAAGATGAAAAAACCCGTGCTTAAGGCTGAGCTAAACTCAATCGATTTTTCTTCTTACTTTATTTTTTTATTATTTTATCTTTTACTTTTTACGTTTTTCCCTCTGTTTATTTCAGGTTACATATTTTACAACCCCCACTTCGCGGGCACGACAACTTCCTAGACACAAATCTGGTCGAGATAGAAACAATTATCAGTAAACCTAGTCTCTATGGGATTGACCCTACTCCCTATACTGCTTAAATTTGCAAACTAGGTGTAGGTTTATATTGGTGGATCGACAGCCATCACACGATCAAAGGAGGAATCACCTACCATTAGTAATTGGAGGGAGTAGCTTCCTTCCATATCTATTATTGGGCTACACATTGAGGACAATGTGTAAAATAAAGTGTGGGGGGTAACATA
Organism: Gossypium rotundifolium; assembly: GCA_025506655.1. Lineage (NCBI taxonomy): Eukaryota > Viridiplantae > Streptophyta > Magnoliopsida > Malvales > Malvaceae > Gossypium > Gossypium rotundifolium. Next base: position 65,984,916 of record CP106731.1, on the reverse strand, counting down.
GAAAATTTGCTTCAATTTTTTACATTTTCTTTGGTTTTTCTTATCTTTTGTGTGATTGAGCTTGTAGAAATAAAAGTGATTGGTTAGGAACATGTACATAGGTTGCTTGTGTTTAAGAATAAATCTGGCATGATGATAGGTAATTTTAAACCTTTGATTATTAGACTACTAAGTTCTATATGTTACATTGTAAATAGGTGTTAAGTTATCATTGATATCAAGTGGCATGAATGATAAATGGTTGAATTTGTGTTTGTTTGGTTGATTAAATTTGTGCATGACGAGATATTTAGGGATGACCTGAGGCATTGTTTGGAAAACATCCAAAGCCAAAAATCTATCCTATTTATACTTCACCTTTAGTACCAATTTTTAGCCTTTTGACACTTCTTGATGAACTGTATTACAAATCCCGAGCCTGAAAATGTTAATCTGTATATGCCATTTTTCTTTGGTCTTGTATTACACAATTATAAATGTCTGGCCATGCGTATTGAGGGTTAAGTAGATACATCATAGTGAAGGTTATAAAAATAGAGTGAAATAGGAAAGATTAGTGTGATATGGGAATTATAGGTTAGCTTGAAAGTGGAAAACAAGAAGAAAAAAAAACCATACGAGTAGAGAAAGTACCTGAAAAGCCAAAAATCATTATTGAGTGAGAAAAAAATTGAAAATGAAAAGTGACAAAGTCACAACAATAGAAAAAAATTGTTCATTAGTGCACTGATACTCGTAGGCTAGCCATAGTTACTATGTCATGCTATGATTTCCTATATATGGAGAGACAAGGAAGGTGAGAGAAGGAGAAATAAGGCAATGAGCAGGTAAAGGTCACTAGGGGAAGAATAGGGATCAATACGATGTGCCAAACTATCTTCATGTTTGTAACCTTTTGATACTTAATGTTTTCAAATTTCATACCTATCCTAGGCCGCAGAACGCTACAAGCCAAAAAGCCCTATGTGACCTAAGTATCCTTATACATGAATGAACATCATACTTAACATATGCATAAATGACTACTTTTGTTCTACTCGGATAATCAAAGTACTTTTAAGATTTTTTGATGGATTTTCATAGGGAGAACCTTAATATTTATACGTGTAATATCCGGGAATTAGGGCTTGTGCATTTTTGCTTAATTGCATGTGCTTGTATGCCTGTGTATATTATGAATGTGTTTTATGAATTTTGTGAACTTCAGAATGTAGATAAATGCTTTATAAATTATTTAATTTTAAGTTTCAAGAGGGAGCTAAGTTTAAGAGGTCTTAAGAAAATTAGTAGGGGAAATATGACACAAAAATGGGCTTGTTTAAGTGGCTTGGAGGCGCCACTTAGGGGCTCAGTATGTGACGCCACAAGCAGGCTACAAGGGCCTAGGTTCGAGCAACGTGGGAAGTAAATGAAAGAGTTTTATTTTGCTGTAGGAGTGAGCAGTAGCGGACGACATTAAGGCACTAAAGGGATGAGTTTAATCCTTTTTTAAAAATTCGCTAAGATAATGGATAAATGATGGATTATTTTATTAATTTTAAATGAAGTGATAAGAGAAAAATAAGGAATAGATAGAGAATGAGTGTGGCGTCCTAGGGACTCCTTTGATGTGATTTTCGCCAAGCATAGTAAGGGGATAATCGAATTTCATTAAGCATTTTAGCCTCCTTTCGTTTGCTCTTTTTCTCCAAAGTCATCACTTTTCTCTTTCTTTTAATTGTTCTAGCCGAAAGTTATCTTTGTTCTCCTCTGAATTCTCATTCTTTTCTTTTCCATACACGAATCACACCAAAAATGCCTCTCTTTCCCATTTGATAGCCATTACCGATTCTTCCTAGGTCCTATACTTTTCTTTTCTTTTCTTGTTAAAATCGAATCTTTCTAGTGATCATCCAAGAGCCGAAAGTTTAAACTCTTTGAACCGATTTCTCCTGCAAGCTCTCTCTGGCCGATTTCTTAAGGGTAAGATCAATTGTTATTCAATCTTCAAACTTTTCTTTTAGCCAAAATCTAGGAACTAATCCCCTTAATGTCTTTGGCTGAACCTATGAAGGATTCTTTTGAGATTTTGCTATAGTCGACTATAAGGAGGTTTCGGGATTTCAATATCCAAGGTAAGTTATGTGATATTCAGCCAAGGGCTACTTATTGTGATTTAATGTTATAATTGGATCTAACATGATTTTATAGGTATTTTGACAGATACCACAACCATGGGACACTTTTCGGGATTTAGATCCACAAGGTAAGTGAACCATGATAGTCGGCCAAGGCCATAGTTAATATTGTAGATCGGTTTCTTATTTGTTCAAAAGTCGAAACTAACCAAGTCCAGTGAACTAGTGTTGGCCGATTGCAAGGAAGAAATATCACGAAATTTTAGGATTTGATTAGTAATCAAATCGGCAGCAAGGAACTAAGGATCTAAAGCATTAGATCGGGTTTTCGGGATTTCATTGGAAGCGTTAAGTGAACCAGGTGTGTCGCCCCACACTAAATCTTAATAGATTTACGGTAATATTTTAATATATATGTGAATGAAAGTATGTGAATGTGGTTAAAGGTACCAAACAATGGTACAGAACATCCAGGTACGTAATATGAAATATTACGTCAATAAGTGAATATTGGTAAGAATGTGAAATTAGGCATAAAGCATGATAATTGTATGATTTGTATGACACGGGGCATATGGGTGATATGAAAAGGGGAAGTGATCTAGTGGTTTATACCACAATATCTGAATGTGGTGAATCATGTCACGTAATTTGAATGTGGTGACTTACGTCACAAAATATTATCTGGTGGCTATGCCACGAATTTATAATGGCGATGTGCAAGTCGTCTGCAGCGACTGCTTGCGATGATGTGTAGCGGATGGAGGGTCGACTTAGTAGTTCCCACGGTGTGATGGTTGGTACGGGTGATGTGTAGCGGATGGTTATATAGGTTTGGGTTTGGGAATTGCATCATTCCTTATAATTTGCTATATGTATATGTATGATCTGATATACCTGAATCGTTGGGACTTTGTGTTGGTGGTTATACACTGAGTCTGTTTGACTCACCCCGTTGTGGGATATTTTTCAGGTGACACTCAGTAATGGACCGGGTCGGTAGGAGCTCAGTGGTGGTCATGCTCAGCTCAGAGTTATTCTATATTCATTGTCTTTTTTTAGTATTTTAGATTTATTCGGGATTTATTTTTGATGTATTTATGGCCATTATTATTAACTATTTTAAGTAAGTGTTTTAAATTGGTTTATTATGATAAGGTTGTTATTAAATTGAGACTAAATAAATTTTCTCAAAAATGTAAACAAATATTTAAATGTTTTGACACATAAACAACACCATTTCCAATCTGAACCCAACACAAATCGAATGTTCTTCAAAACCATCCATATTTTTCCAAATCAACAAACAAGATTTGAAAAGTTTTTACTCAAGGAACATACCAGATCCGGTCAAGGCTCGTGGGTCGAGTTTGGGGTGTTTCAGCTTGGTATCAGAGCCCAGTTTTAAACTCTCGGCCTTGGGTTTTAAAGCCCATAAGGTTTTTAAAATCAAGCCCAAATGAATTTTGTGAAAATTTTTGTGAAATAAGCAGGTTTTCTGGTATGGCACCTGAGTCTCTGGCCCGAAGTCCACCAGGTAAGTACTCCTAACTCTTTTGTCATTTGTATGTGGGACATATAGGGACGTAGATTAGTGAATTAGGAATTAAACCCTAGGATTAGTCTACTTCAACACCAAGATACATAAAACTTAAAGTCTAACCAAACAAACATGTGTCTGAGTCACCGAGTTAAAGGTGTGGCAACCGTTGTGCGCATGCCTAAGATTGGATTCAGTGGGAGCTTCGTATTTATGCAGTCCTAGTGACTCACCTCCTCACCGCTCGAATCCTACCTGGTGCGTAGTGACGGTTCACCCTAATCAAGAGGACTCAGTCGCAGGCTAAACTCAATAACTAAAACCCGAAACGGACCCGTCACCTTGTTTTATGAAATTCTAAAGACAAATCATGATTTTAAAATTTCAAAAGTACCCTCATTTTAAAAAAATGACCAAAATACCCCTAATTTGCAAATTGACCAAATTACCCCTAACCTGTACAAATGACCAAAATACCTTAGTGTGGAAAGTTATCGAAGTGCCCTTAATTTAAAATTTCCAAAAATACCCTTATTTTGAAAAGTCACTAGGAACCATATTTTGCAAAAAATTACCGAAATGCCCCTGGTTTGAAAAATTACAAAAATACCCTCAGTTTATAAAATTATCATTTTACCCTTGAAATTTTATTACCAAGTGTTTCAATTTTGTAAAAAATACCAAAAATCTTTACTTTGTGAAAATTTCAAGTACCCTAATTTGGAAAATTACCAAAATACCCCTATAGGATAAAATAATGAAATACCCACAGGTAGTGGAAAACAACAAACAATGACAACTACAACATTTTTACGTAATGAGCATAAGTTCATGAATGTGATTGAATGAATGAATTGAGACTGTATGTGTATGAAATCGAAAGAACTACTCCTTAGAACTATTGAACATAAGACAGTTCGCGATAAATCAGTGAAACAAAAGCTAATCCATAAAATTCTTTAATCAGATGAACGTGACTCAGAAGTATGAATTCTAGGGGATGTGGTCGTAACCTGCGAGGCCATTGTAGAGGCCGAATGACCGTGTCAGAGCCCGTTAGGTCAGGACAAGGGTCCAAAAATGAAATGCCACCACCAGCAGCTGCTGCTGATGTGGAATATCAGGATCAGACAGGGGATGATGCAGTGTCCCAAGCGATGCTTCAAGTCGGTACCTGAGCGACTTCGAACTAATGGAGCTGAGTTTTTCGTGGAGTATCTGGTGTGGCACCCAATACGGCTGAGTATTGGTTAGAGGCGACGGAGCGAATTATGGATGATTTGGACCTAACTACCGAGGAGAAGCTGAAAAGGGCAGTGTCACTACTCCGTGATGAGTCATATCAATGGTGGCTCACGGTTCGGGATGGTGCTGTCGCCAATGATCTTACTTAGGAATATTTTAAGGTGGCATATCAGAAGAAGTACATTGGAACTAGTTATGTGGATGTGCAGAGGAAGGCATTTTTGAGGCTAGTTCTGGGGAATAAGTCCGTAGCGAATACAAGGTAAAATTTCTAATGTTGAGCCGTTATGCTCGAGGTATTGTGTCGATGGAGCATGAGCGGTGTGTCCGATTTGAGGATGGACTGAGGGATGATTTGAGGTTGTTAATAGCTCCACAGCAGGAGCGAGATTTTTTCGTGTTGGTGGAGAAAGCTAAGGTAGCCGAAGGGATTAAGGACTCTGTGAGACAGAATATGGATCGGAATAGGCAAAAGAGAGGTTTTGGATCAGTAGGGTCTTCTAGGAATGTGCAAAAGAGGTCTAGAGTTGATGGGCCACGAGGTCGGTGAGGGTCGCTTCTGGGAGGCGATGTCGTGCTTTGTGCTCATTGTGGAAGGATGCATCTAGGAGAGTTTTGGAAAAAAACAGGGGGATGTTTTAAGTGCGGGTCCAAGGACCACATGATTAAGGATTGTCCTATGAGAACAGAAGGGGGTCGATTAGTAAGTCACGGTCCTAACCAGACTAGAAGAGGTGGACAGCAGCCTCAGCGGGGCCGTGGTCCGGTTGGTAAAGGTAATGGTTCTAGTAGAGGATGGGGAACACCGGGCAGAGGTGTTGGTAATACAGAGGCAAGACAGTCAAGCCTGGTGTATGCAGTTCATCGAAGAGAGGATGGAGACGCACTGGATGTCATAACCGGTACGTTCCTTATATTTGGTAAACCTTATATTGATTTGATAGATATTGGCTCTACCCACTCTTATGTTGCATGTAGAGTAGTTGAAACACTAGGCATAGCCTCTGAACTATCTAATAGGGAGATGACTGTAGTAAGCCCATTGGGTCAAACTGTAGTGGTGAATAAGATATTTCGGAGTGTACCTCTAGAGCTTCAGGGAGTGGTATTCCCTGTCGACTTGATGGAACTACCCTTCGGAGAATTTGATTTTATCCTTGGCATGGACTGGCTAGTGGTACACCACCTGTATTAGATTGTGTAGCTAAGCGAATGGAGTTAAGGATGCCGAAGGATAAGGCGGTAATTATGATAAGAGAAAGAAGAAACTACTTATCTAACATAGTTTCTACTTTAAAGGCTAATAAGATGGTTCAGAAAGGGTACAAGGCATTTTTGGCCTTTGTTAGTGCGTTGGATGCAAAAGAAGGGGGAGTTAGTGGAGTTAGAACAGTAAGAGACTTTGTGGATGTCTTTTCGGAGGAACTACCTAGAATACCCCAGACAGAGAGGTGGAGTTTGAAATTGATTGGCTACCGGGTACAGCTCCTGTGTCAATTGCCCCATATCGAATGGCACCAAATGAGTTGGTTGAGCTCAAGGCTTAGATCCAAGAGTTGCTTGATCGTGGGTTTATTCGACCCAGTGTGTCTCCATAGGAAGCACCGATCTTGTTTGTGAAGAAGAAGGATGAAACTATGCACATGTGCATAGATTATCGTCAGTTGAATAAGCTGACCTTCAAGAACAAGTACCCTTTCCCAAGAATAGATGACTTGTTCGATCAGCTTAAGGGGGCCGCAATATTTTCGAAGATAGATATAAGGTCTGGATATCATCAGCTTAAGGTGAAGGAGGCTGATATCCATAAGACAGCTTTCCGGATAAGGTACGGGCATTATGAGTTCTTGGTAATGTCGTTCGGATTGACAAATGCCCTAATCGCGTTCATGGACATGATGAACAGGGTTTTCCAACCTTATCTGGACCGGCTCATTGTTGTGTTCATAGATGATATTTTGGTGTATTCAAAATCGGAGGAAGAACATGACGAGCACCTTCGAGTTGTGTTACAAGTATTAAGGGAGAAGAAGTTTTATTCTAAGTTCAGCAAGTGCAAATTTTGGCTAAAGGAAGTTACGTTTTTAAGACATGTGGTATCTGCTGAAGGAATAAGGGTGGATCCTCGGAAGATTGAGGCAGTATTGGATTGAAAACCACCCAAGTCTGTGACGGAGGTTCGTAGCTTCTTGGGATTGGCAGGCTATTATAGAAGGTTCGTAGAAGGGTTCTTATCGATCACAGCACCTTTGACGAAGTTGCTAAGGAAGGAGGTACCTTTCATATGGACTGATAAGTAACAAAAAGCTTTGAGAAGCTTAAGAGGGTTTTGATGGAAGCTCCAGTTCTGATTCAGCCTAAGGCAGGGAAAGAATTCATGGTGTATTGTGATGCTTCTCACATGTGTTTGGGATGTGTATTGATGCAAGACGGAAGGTAGTTGCTTATGCGTCTCAACAATTAAGGCCATACGAGGTTAACTACCCGACGCACGATTTGGAGTTGGCGACAATGGTCTTTGCTTTTAAGGTATGGAGGCATTATCTTTATGGAGAGAAGTCAGTGATCTAAACAGACCACAAAAGCCTTAAGTATCTGCAGGACTCAGAAAGAGTTGAACCTGAGACAGTGAAGGTGGGTGGAATTATTGAAGGACTACGATTGTTCCATAGAGTATCACCCGGGCAAGGCGAATGTGGTGGCAGATGCCCCAAGTCAAAAAGTAGTGACGGAGTTAAGGGTAATGTTCGCATATTTGAGCCCCTATGATGATGGAAGTTTACTGACAGAATTGCAAGTTAGGCCGACATGGCTGAATGAGGTGAAAGAGGGACAGCTGGCAGATGAAGATCTGAGTGCTAAGCTATGGCAAGTGCAGAGTGGGGAGTTGGAGGATTATGGTATTGATGGCGATGGAGTATTGTGTTTCAAGGGTAAGGTCTATATGCCGAAGAACGAGGAGTTAAGGCGGAGAATTCTTCAGGAATCGCATAGTAGTCCTTATGCTATGCATCCTGGAGGTTGTATAGAGATTTAAGGGAACAATTTTGGTGGCCTGGTCTTAAACGGGAAGTTACGGAATTTGTTGGCAAGTGCTTGACGTGTCAGCAAGTTAAGGCTAAACACCAAGTTCCGTCAGGGTTGCTTCAGCCAATACAGATTCCACAGTGGAAGTGGGAGAGAATTACCATGGACTTCATTAGTGGGCTTCCCCTTACACCTACTAAGAAGGACTCGGTATGGGTGATAGTGGATCGGCTGACAAAGTCCGCGCATTTCATTCCAGTGCGGGTTGATTATTCTCTCCAGAGGTTAGCAAAGTTGTATGTTACGGAAATTGTAAGGTTACACGGAGTGCCGATGTCGATTATCTCGGATAGGGATCCGAGGTTTACGTCTCAATTTTGGAAGGCGCTACATCAAGCTTTAGGCACCAGATTGGACTTCAGTATGACATTTCATCCACAGTCGGATGGCCAGTCTGAGCGAGTGATACAAGTGTTGGAGGTTATGTTGAGGGACTGTGTGATAGACTTCAGAGGAAGTTGGGAAGAATATTTGCCTTTAGCAAAATTTGCTTACAACAAAAGCTATCAGGAAAGTATTCGGATGGCATCGTACGAAGCACTGTATGGACGAAAATGTCACACTCCCACATGTTGGACGGAATTGGGAGAACGTCAGATTTTTGGTCCGAAAATTGTGGCAGAATCGAAAGAAAAGGTTAGGGTAATTCAGACACGGTTGAAGGAGGCATCTGACAGGTAGAAGTCGTACGTAGATCTCAAATGGAAGGAAATAGAATTTGATGTGGGAGATCTAGTGTTTCTTAAAGTGTTTCCTTGGAAAAAGGTGATGAGATTTGGTCGAAAAGGGAAGCTAAGTCCCAGGTTTATAAGACCTTATCGGGTATTAAAGCGAGTTGGAACAGTGGCTTACCAGTTAGAGTTGCCACCAGAGTTGCAGTAGATGTACGATGTATTCCATGTCTCGATGCTACATTGATATCGATCGGATCCATCTCATATAATAACGGTTGAGGAGGTGGAGCTGAGACCAAATCTGTCCTATGAGGAAGAGCCGATTTAGATTCTGGAACGAGATGTGAAGGTGCTTCGGAGGAAGTCGGTCCCTCTGGTCAAAGTGTTGTAGCGTAACCAAGGATCGGAAGAAGCTTCTTGGGAGCCGAAAGAAGCAATGCGATAGAAATACCCCCACCTATTCTAGCCAGGTAATTTCGAGGTTGAAATTATTTTAAGGGGGTAGAACTGTAATATTCGGGAATTAGGGCTTGTGGATTTTTGCTTAATTGCATGTGCTTGTATGCCTGTGTATATTATGAATGTGTTTTATGAATTTTGTGAACTTCAGAATGTAGATAAATGCTTTAGAAATTATTTAATTTTAACTTTCAAGAGGGAGCTAAGCCTAAGAGGTCTTAAGAAAATTAGTAGGAGAAATATGACACAAAAATAGGCTTGTTTAAGTGGCTTGGAGGCTCCACTTAGGGGCTCAGTATGTGACGCCACAAGCAAGGTGCAAGGGCTTAGGTTCGAGTAATGTGGGAAGTAAATGGAAGAGTTTTATTTTGCTGCAGGAGCGAGCAGTAGTGGACGACACTAAGGCACTAAAGGGATGAGTTTAATCTTTTTTAAAAATTCGGCTAAGATAAGGGATAATTGATGGATTATTTTTATTAATTTTAAATGAAGTGATAAGAAAAAAATAAGGGAATAGATAGGGGATGAGTGTGGCCGGCCTAGGGACTCCTTTGATGTGATTTTCGGCCAAGCATAGTAAGGGGGGATAACTGAATTTCATTAAGCATTCTAGCCTCCCTTTCATTTGCTCTTTTCTCTCCAAAGCTGTCACTTTTCTTTTTCTTTTAATTGTTCTAGCCGAAAGTTATCTTTGTTCTCCTCTGAATTCTCATTCTTTTCTTTTCCATACACGAATCACACCAAAAACGCCTCTCTTTCCCATTTGATAGCCATTACCGATTCTTTCTAGGTCTTATACTTTCCTTTTCTTTTCTTGTTAAAACCGAATCTTTCTAGTGATCATCAAGAACCGAAAGTTTAAACTCTTTGAACCGATTTCTCCTGCAAGCTCTCTCTGGCCGATTTCTTAAGGGTAAGATCAATTGTTATTCAATCTTCAAACTTTTCTTTTAGCCGAAATCTAAGAACTAATCCCCTTAATGTCTTTGGCTGAAACTATGAAGGATTCTTTCGAGATTTTGCTATAGTCGACTATAAGGAGGTCTAGGGATTTCTATATCCAAGGTAAGTTATGTGATATTCAGCCAAGGGATACTTATTGTGATTTAATGTTAGAATTGGATCTAACATGAGTTTATAGGTATTTCGACAGATACCACAACCAAGGGACACTTTTCGGGATTTAGATCCACAAGGTAAGTGAACCATGATAGTCGACCAAGGCCATAGTTAATATTGTAGATCGGTTTCTTATTTGTTCAAAAGCCAAAACTAACCAAGTCCAGTGAACTAGTGTTGGCCGATTGCAAGGAAGAAATATCACGGAAATTTGGGATTTGATTAGTAATCAAATCAGCAGCAAGGAACTAAGGATCTAAAGCATTAGATCGGGTTTTCGGGATTTCAGTGGAAGCGTTAAGTGAACCAGGTGTGTAGCCCCACACTAAATCTTAATAGATTTACGATAATATTTTAATATATATGTGAATGAAAGTATGTGAACGTGGTTAAAGGTACCAAACAATGGTACAGAACATCCAGGTACGTAATCTTTCATATTACGTCAATAAGTGAATATTGATAAGAATGTGAAATAAGGCATAAAGCATGATAATTGTATGATTTGTATGACATGGGGAATATGGGTGATATGAAAAGGGGAAGTGATCTGGTGGTTTATACCACAATATCTGAATGTGGTGACTCATGTCATGTAATATGAATGTGGTGACTTACGTCACAAAACATTATCTGGTGGCTATGCCACGAATTTATAAGGGCGATGTGCAAGTCGTCCGCAATGCGGTATCGCTGCGATGATGTATAGTGGATGGAGGGTCGACTTAGTAGTTCCCACGGTGTGATGGTTGGTACGGGTGATGTGTAGCGGATGGTTATATAGGTTTGGGTTCGGAATTGCATCATTCCTTATAATTTGCTATATGTATATGTATGATCTGATATACCTGAATTGTTGGGACTTTGTGTTGGTGGTTATACACTGAGTCTGTTTGACTCACCCCATTGTGGGATATTTTTCAAATGACACTTAGTAATGGATCGGGTCGGCAGGAGCTCAGTGGTGGTCATGCTCAGCTCAGAGCTATTCTATATTCATTATTTTTTTTTTAGCATTTCATATTTATTCGGGATTTGTTTTTGATGTAATTATGGCCATTATTATTAATTGTTTTAAGTAAGTGTTTTAAATTGGTTTATTATGATAAGGTTGTTATTAAATTGAAACTAAATAAATTTTCTCAAAAATGTAAACAAATATTTAAATATTTTGACACATAAACAACACCGTTTCCAATCTAAACCTAACACAAATCGAATGTTCTTCAAAACCATCCATTTTTTCCAAATCAACAAACAAGATTTGAAAAATTTTTACTCAAGGAACATACCAGATCCGGTTAAGGCTCGTGGGCCAGGTTTGGGGTGTTTCAGTACGTTTTGTAACATACTTAACTTAGATGTTTGTGATCAAAAGAGGTAAGTCGACTACTCATCATGTTGAAATTTTTAGTAAGAATGAAATGCTAAGTCCTATTCTCCAAAATTAATACTTGTACCATACTTGCTCAAGGGTTGTCATTTTTATTTTTTCGTCTTTGTTTATGTTCCTTGAGGACAACCAATGACTTAAGTGTGGAAGAGTTTGATCTGTCGTGATTCGGTGTAGCAAATTAAACTAGTTTTCACTTTTAAGGAGCTTGAATACAAGAACTTTCATTATGTTTTTATTAAGTTTCTTTAGTTTTATTTACATTCAATAAAATTACACATTAAGTCTGTTATTAACCTGAAGAGTTGAATGAGGCCTAAAAGAGAGCTAACGTACTTCGTGAGTGTGTATGAGACCATTAGAAGGCATTTTGGGTCAATATTGGACGCTATGTCACAACATGGGAGATCCAATGTTGCAACATAGAGAGCAGGATAGAGAAAGTGAGAAACTTCCTTCAATGTCACAACATAGGCTAAGGGTGTTGCGACATACTCTTGAAGATGGATACACTTGAACATACCGGTTGCTATGTCGCAACACAAATCCTGGTGTGTTGCAACATTAACTCTGTGATGAGAATAAAACATGAAGCAAAGGCGTTTTGGTTTGCACAATCAAACTTTAAGCTCGGGAATGTCAGCTAACCTAGGGTTAAGGATGATGGCCACCTGAAGACTATAAATAGGCCCCTTTAGCACATGTTAGAAACACTGAAGCATTAACCTAGTTTCTTTCGTCAAATTTAGTCTTGTTTTCTTTCTTTCCTAAGACTTCGTAGTTTTAGTTATTTATTTTCTTCAAGAGATCTTATTGTAAAGGAGATCAACTCCTTTGGATTCGCACTATTCATCAATATTAATCAAGCTTTCTTAAACTCTTTATTTCAATCCATTCCTTGTGATTAAGTCTTCCATTCTTTCCACATTGTTTATGAAAGCCATGAGGAACTAATCCTTCTATAGGGGATTAGCAAGTGGAGACATGATCTCTTACCTATTTTGTAGGGTTACTAAATAGATTAACTATTTGGAAAAGAAAGAACGTGAAACAAACCCTAGGCTTGACAACCTTGGGAAGTCATCAAGGTAGGAATTAACCCAAAATTGGTATTGCCCATTCGTGAACACCTTTACCCTAAGCTAGACTGAACTGTGAGCTCAGAAGATAAGTAGTTCTTGCTAACTCATTATGTTAATGGAAGACTAGAAGATCCTGCTAGGGTAGTGACTAGTTGGTTGATGAGGAAACCAAGACGACAGTTAATTAGAATTATCGAAGTGAGCTGGTCACCTATCCTTAAATTTGATTTACTTTATTTATATCTATATCTTGCAATTTTAATTTCTTTTTATGATAATTTATTTCATTATTTTACAAACCATAAAAATTCTTCTTATTTTACTATCGTACTATAACTAACTTAAAGTATTAATTAGATATTTAATTATTTAGGTTAAGATTGATTTAGTACTTGCCTCCCTTGGGTACACTCGGAGTACTGACCTACTTCGTTGTAAAATCTATATTACAACTAGACCTGTATACTTCCGGATACCGCCTCATAACTCTCTATTTTATTGCAGTATTCAACTCTAAACGTTAGAACGTTTGGAAGTGGTCACTTATCTATGTTTAAACTCATTTGGTTATGATTATTTTGGTTATGCCTATCTAAAGGGGTAAGTTGTGATGGTATAGATGGAGATGAAGTGGTATTTTAGTATTCATGTTATATAATTGAAATTTGGTATTGTAATTTAGTTCTTGAATGGTTTTGGTGTGTGAATTGTGGTGCCTTTGAATGACATATTAGTTAGAACTTATAGGATGATTGATTTGTTATGTTTTGAATATGTTTGGAGTGTGTTTTAGTCATAATAATGTATATGGAAATGGTGTGTCTTGGTGTGCAATGATAGGTTTTGAGATGGCTTGTTTTAGAGGCTAAAAGCAAAGCACATGGCCTAGGGCACGGGCAGTCACGTGACTGTGTGTCTTTATTGTTTTAAGTGCAGGATTCAAGCGGTTTGAGACACGGCCTATGACTTGGCCATGTGTCTCAATTCAGTATGAAGCATGATTTGGCACATGGTATGTGACACGACCGTGTGACCCAACATCGAGTACACACATCATTTGGTACACGACCGTATGGCCCCATTTTGAATACCACACAAGCTGGGACACGGGTGAACACACGGGCTAGGACACGAGTGGACACATGGACTGGGGCATGACCGTGTGACCCCTACTTTCCAAATTTTCAAGTTTTTCCTAAATTTTCTGTATTGTTTCGATTTGATCCCAAATTGTTCCCAAACTATTTTTATGTCCCCATAGGCTCGATTTAAGGCCCTTAAGTGTATATTTTCCATGATTAGATTCAATTGTTATATGTTAACATTAATTTTGTATATTTGTTTCTGTTATGAAATTAAATGATCTGTTTTGCTTGGTAATACTTTGTAACTCTCACATATGACGAAGTAATGCAGAGTGCTGATTCCAAGCTCTGGGAAATAGCTATGAAAGTTGAGATGGATTCTACGGAATCCAACTCAATGCGGGAACTTGTAAACTTACCAATTAGGATAAAACCCATAGGGTTGATTGTAGTAGAAAGAACATATGTTTTCTATCTACTTATTATTTAAATTGTTCCCATTTAGTTACCCTTAGAATACATTTTAGCATGTTCAATTTATTAAATTGCATTTTATAACTCAGTGAATCCTATCCTATTTTATCTTTAATTTTAATATCTTTCTACACTAATGTCGCTGCATGAGTTAATTCCAGATTGCGTCCAGAATTATTATCGCAGTTGACAGTTGTCTGATAAGAGCCAACCATGAGTGAGATGTCTAGTCTGGTGTAACTACCTTGTAAGAACAAGGATATAAGAATCTTGAGGGAAGGATATTTGTACTATTGTGGAAAACATAAAAGGATAACGTTAGAAGAATGAAAGGGAATGTTGCTGGACCACCATTCTCTTACCCTATTTTGAAGCTTGCGGCCATGGCAGCTTGAGCCACATTAGGGTGAGCCAAAATGAAGACTGATATAGATCCACTCCTAACGAAGAGATCTAAGTGCAGAACAAGGGGAAATGGATAGATTAAATCGAGTAGCCTAGGAATAGTATTCTCCATTCGATTCTTTCTCATTTCTTGACAACGATATGATTACTCTATGTTTTCTACTATATGGAAGTATAATGAATGCTTTGTTAAATGTTATCTTATTAAATCATATTTTGTTGCTTAATCTTGGGGGTTTGAATGTTCTAAACATGAAAGTGTTATTGCAGTCACTAACACTGGAAGGTACAGTGACAGTTTGAGCTAATAAGCATTTCATCGGAAGTTGAGTAAGGACTAAACGAATTTAGTCCACTTGTTCTTAATAGTGCCATATTTCCATCATCAGAAGGTGAGGTTAATGTGCATGGTTAAGTCCCAGATTAAACAAAAGAGTAGCATTTGGTAAGATATACATTAATTTTATTGCATCGGCAATCACATATTTTTTATACTATGTGAGTACGTAGTATACTGCTGAAGATTCATGTTGGGGATCCCAGTTTATCCATAGCATACTTTATCTTATTATTTTCAAGTTATTGCTTCGACAACTATACTCACAATTTACCTCGTTTCTATCTAGTTATTGCACCGACATTAATAGAAAAAAGACAACCATCCTTATGGGATCGATATATGACAGACTCACATCTGTCTATTATACTTGCATCGACAGTGTACGCTTGCACATTATTGCTGTGACATTTATAGCCGATCAAGTTTTTGGCACCGTTGCCGGGGATGGCATTTGATTGATGTTTATTTTTGTTCTTGTGTGTCTTTTTACTTTGTTTTCCTTATATATTATTTAGTATTCACTAACTTGTTTTCTATTTGTTGCTATTTTTCAATTTCATCTTAGGTGTTTTATGACTAGAAGCAATTCAGATTTTCTTGCCCACTTTGACCCAGGAATTGAAAGAACTATTCGAAAAAGACTTCGAGAACAAAGAAATATAGATTTACTAGGGGACAATGCAGCTGTACTCCTGATATAACAATAAAACGTTCATAACCCATTGTGGCCACAAAAAGCTCACAACCACAATAGAACCATACGAGATTGTGTAATACCTATTCTGGATGATCTACAACCACGAGTTGTTAGACTAGTAATTCAAGCTAGGAACTTTGAACTCAAGCCAGTGATGTTTCTAATGCTGAACTCCAATGGCCAATATGTTGGACTGCTACATGAAGATGTGAGAGAACATTTTTAAAGGATGTCTTAAGGATGCAATTGTTTCCCTATTCCTTACAAGGGAGAGCCCACACTTGGTTTTTTAGGCTACCTGCTGGATCAATTACTTATTGGAATGTTCTCACCATGCAGTTTGTGTTGTGATTTAACCCACTGACAATGAATGCTCATCTTTGAAATGATATTATTGCTTACCATCAGTTGGATGATGAAAATCTTCACATCATATGGGAACGTTATAAGTTTTTTCTTTGACGTTGTCCCGTGCACGGTATTCAACTAGAAACACAAATTGAGATTTTTTATAATGGTCTAATTCATATACAAGGAATCTTGTCAACGTATCAACCAATAGACCGTTGTTGGATTGTACTTACAATAATGCTGTGAGAATTCTTGAGAGAATTGCTCAAAATGATTACGAATATCCTATCTCTAGAACTGCACAAGCAAAGACTACTCCTAAAGTTATTGAATTGGATGTAATATCCACACTAAGTGCCCAAGTCTCTTCACTCACAAACATGATTAAAAATATCTAGGGGATGAGTGACGTTGCACCTATATAGGTTGCTCAACAATTGGATATTCCTACCTTTTGCTATGAAATTTGTGGTGATAACCATAGTTATGAAGATTGTCTGAAACATACAAAAAATGCCTGTTATGTCAGTAATATTTGCAACAATTCTTATGGCAACTCTTCCAACAACTCTGCATGCAACCAACAGTTTTGGGGAACTCAGAATGTTGGACAAAATGATGAGACATTCAGATATGGGAATGCATCTACTAAGAGCAATTATAATCCACGACAAGGGAATTATACTCAACAACAACAAAACTACAGTCAGCATCCTCAAAGGTATCAATAATAAGGTCTGACACAATCACATCAAAATCAGGCATAGCCATTGTAACACCCCTTACCCGAATTCTATGCCGAATTGGGTACGAGGCATTTCCAAACTTAACTTACTGGATCATACAAATTTAGTCTATAAAATTTCATTCCAAACTTAAAATATCTCTTTCACAATCAAATCTTCTCAATAAGGACCTATGGGGCTTTAAACATGCATACGGAAGGTTTCAAAACCCAATCAAAAATTTTTGTGCTCCTAAATTTTTTGTCTAAACAGAGGCCATATGCCCGTGTGAAATGGGACACGCCCGTGTGGTCACACACACCCATGTCGCTAGCCTATGTGGGATTTAGTTTCATTTCAAACCTACAGGGGTTTTCACACGACCGGACACACGCCCGTGTTCTTAGCCTGTGTGCTCTACACGGCCTAGACACGTCCGTCTGTAAAAACCTGGGTATTCTATTTATGATGTCAGCAACTTTGTAAGGGACACATGGCCTAGGCACACGCCATCTGTAAAAACTTGGGTATTTTATTTGTGACGTCAGCAACTTCGTAAGGGACACATGGCCTAGGCACACACCCGTATGGCTAGCCCGTGGTCGACACTGACTTGCAATACTAACATGCAGAGGACACATGACCTGGTCACACACCCATGGGACTGACCATGTGTCTCACATGGCCTAGACACACGTCCGTGTGCCTACCCGTGTGGACATGAATAAGGCTATTTTCCAAGCTCTTTTGTCACCCTAATTCACACCACATAGTTCCATTCAACAAACCACCATGGAAATCAATTTGTGCAACATCCACTTTCATGAATATACTCATCTTTTCATAAATTAGTCATAGTGAGCCATCAACTATGGCAATATGCAAAGATTTCCTCGTTAAAGGAGCCAATACACACTTGGCCAAAATAACAAAACAATTCACCTAGTCTAACCCTTATACATGCCATACTCAAAATGTTAAGTCTAGATATACCGAGATGAGCTGATAGTGTGGGTGATCTTCCAATTAACTTCGTATCCTGACCTTGCTTTTTAACACTATAAAACAAGAGAAAAGAAAGGGAGTAAGCTTTAAATCTTAGTAAGTTTACATGTAACAATAAACATCATACTATATGCTAATCAATAAGTAGCATTACATACTAAGCAAAAATAATCCACATTCCATGGTCATGCTTACTCCTTTCATCTCTTACCACATTCCAACCATATCACAAACCAAATGCCCACATTATTTAACATACAACCCTGCACTTATCACCACATGACCTCACGAGACAACACTTAACAATTTCACAGTATGTCATTCATAGCATTACATAACACTCGGTGGTTTTGAACTTAGCCCACCATTTGTCTTTAATAGGGTAGTGTCGCACATAGCCTACCAACAAGAATAATTAAGGTGGTATCACACATATCCCACCAAATGATAATATAAACGATGGTATCGTACACAACCCATCGTGAATAAGAAATAAGGTAGTATCGCACATAGCCCACTAACAAGAATAATCAAGGTGGTATAGCACATAGCCCACCCTTATTTACTACTGTTAATATTCCACACCTACACGTCTATTTCAATATTCATACGAAAATTTATTCATTTTCTACCAAATCCAATCCAATTAGATCGTAAGTGTTCTCAATCATACAATGCACCAATAAACAACTACATGTGTATTTAAGATGCATCGTTTACACATAAACTTACCTCGGTGCTAAATGTATTAAATAACGGTCTATTCCGTAACCTTGCCTTTTCCTTGGTCAAGGTTGATTCCACGCTCTTCTTGGTCTATAAAAAAAATTCACTCATTCAATCATTTTTATAATCACATTACATCATAATCTTTATTTAGGCAAAAATGACCATTTTACCCTTGTACTATGGCAAAATTACAATTTTGTCCCTAGGCTTGTAAATCATTTTTTATCACATCTTCTCATTAAGCAAGCCTACCCGAACATTTATTTCTTTCAACTACTCAAAATTCCAAATATTTCATGCATTTATTACACAATTTTAACTTTTACAACTTAGTCCAATTTAGGTGTTTTCATGACAACACTTTTCACAAAAATTGTTTCTCATCTCCCTAACATTCATTTTCTTCCATAAAAACTCAGCAAACAACATAAACTCTCTCATGGAAAGTCCCTAGACTTCCAACTATATTGTAAATTAGTCCCCTCATTAGCTAGCTTAAGCTTTGGGGGTTCTAAAAGTACAAAAATTATCAAGTAAGACCACAAAAATCACTTACTTGTAGAGGAGATGAGTTGCTAAAATTTCAAGCTTCAAAACCATTACTCATGTTAGTAAATTTGGTGGAAGAGGGAAGATGAATAGTGAAAGATGATAACTTCTTTTATTCATCTTATTTTATTCATTTTTACTACCTAATTTCACCAAATGTTGACCAAAATTAAATGCTCTTGTCTTCTTGTCTACATGGCCGGCCAACACACTTATAATGGCCTAATTGCATTTTAAGGACCTCCAATTTCATATTCCATGGCTATTAGACACCTCTACCTTGAAAAATAGAACATTCACACTTTATGAGATTTAGTCCTTTTTCACAATTAAGCACTTAATTGTTAAAATTAAAGCACCAAAATTCCCACACTTTATTAAAAACATGTTATAACACATACAATAATGCCAAAATAATCTTCCTCAACATTAGATTACTGGTCTCGAAACCACTATTCTGACTAGCCCCAAAATTGGGCTATTACAGGCACAACATTCTTTGATGATGAGTCAGAATAACCAAGGACAGCGACAACAACAATATACACTCACTTCTACTTTTGACCCATTAACTACTATTGAGGTGTTAATGAGGGAGCATATTACTCGTACAGAAGCTATAGTTTAAGGAAATTCATCTTCCCTTAGAGCATTGGAGGCATAATTGGGACAGCTTGTTTTAAATCTGAATACTCGACCACAAGTCTCCTTACCTAGTGACACCAAAAACCCCAGCCCGAGGGGGAAAGAGCACTGTAAAGCTATCACTCTTACGAGTGGTAAACAAACTGGTTAGTCGGTTATTGATTCTACTATAGCATCGCCAAATATTGGTGACATAAGCCCTGATGGGAAGGTTGATTCAAAAGAGCTTGTTGATGTACCAGACAAAGAATTACCACCAACTATCGCTTACATGCCTTATATTCGACCTCAAAATTATGGACGCAACCAAAATTATTGTTGAAACTAAATGTCCTTCCACTTGTACCTTTTCCATAAAGATTCAAGAGGAATGAAAATGATAAACAATATCAGCAGTTTCTGGATATACTACAATAATTGTAGATCAACATTCCTTTAGTAGACGCTCTGGTACAAATTTTGAGTTATGGGAAATTTATGAAAGACCTCTTGTCCAAAAAGAAAAAACTCACTAATGTTGAAACTATTGCACTTACAGAAGGCTGTAGTGCTGCCTTGACAAATAATTTGCCCCCTAAATTGAACGATCTTGGAAGCTTTACCATTCCATGTTCTATTGGCAATCAATATTTGGGCAAAGCTTTATGCGATTTGGGAGCTAGCATCAACCTCATGCCACTATCTACTTTTATAAAGGTTGGAATTGGTCATACAAAACCCAGTGTAGTGACATTGCAACTGGTAGATCGATCTTTAGCTCAACCTGAAGGGCAAATCAAAGATATTTTAGTTCATGTGATAAATTTATTTTTTTTGATTTATTTTATTATACTTGACTGCGAAATAGACAAGGAGGTTCCCATAATCTTGGGACGACCATTTTTAGCCACCAACCGAACTCTCATTGATGTTTATAAAGGGGAACTCACCATGTGGTTGAATGATGAGCAAATTACCTTTAGTGTTTTTGAGTTTGTTCATCACAAGGATAAAATAAAGTGCCATACTATCGATGTGCTCGAAGATTTGATTGAGGAAGAATTGAACAACTAAAGCAAAATCCTTGCCGAAGAAATTGCAATAACATTTGAGGATGAATCCATTGACAATTGTGATAGCACAGTTGAAGCTAGTACTATTGAAGTCAAGCATAGATGGCAAATTGAATCCTTAGACCTAACCAACAGAACCACTCCAATCTTTAAACCATCAATTGAAGAAGCTCCCACTCTAGAATTGAAACCACTACCTCCTCATTTTAAATACTTCTTCTTGGGTGATCGCAATACTCTTCCAGTTATTGCCTCCGCAACACTAGATGCAACATAAGAAAAGAAATTGGCTCACACTCTGAAGCAGCACAAACGAGCTATTTCCTAGAGTATTGTGAATATTCAAGGTATTAGTCCTTTTTGAATGCACAAAATCAAGTTAGAAGATGAAATCCAACAGTCAATTGAACCGCAAAGAAAGTTAAACGAGAAGATGAAGGAAGTGGTCAAGAAAGAAATCATAAAATGGCTTGATGCAGGAATTATTTACCCGATTTATAATACCAAGTGGATGAGTCCAGTGCAATGCAACCCAAAAACAAGTGGCATCACAGTGGTTTAAAATAATAAGGACAAATTACTACCAACACGCATCCCCACAGGATGGAGAGTTTATATGGACTATTTGTAAATTAAATCCATCCACAAGGAATGATCATTTTCCACTTCACTTCATTGACCAAATGTTAGATCGACTTGCTGGAAAAGCTTATTATTACTTCCTAGACTGCTATTCTGGATACAACCAAATTGCTATTACACCAGAGGATCAAGAGAAAACAACTTCCACCTACCTCTTTGGTACTTTTGCTTTTCGTCTTATGCCTTTCGGTCTTTGCAATGCACTAGCCACATTTTAAAGGTGTATGATGGCAATATTCTAAGATATGATCGAAGACTCTTTAGAGGTCTTTATGGATGACTTTTCAATTTATGGGAATGATTTTGATCATTGTGCTGACAATTTGGATAAAGTACTGCAGCGATGTGAGCACACTCATCTTGTGTTGAATTGGGAAAAATGTCATTTTATGGCAACTAAAGGCATTGTGTTGGGCCATCGCATCTCTAATCAGGGTATTCAAGTAGATAAAGCTAAGGTGGAAATCATCAAGAAATTATCCCCACTGACAAATGAGAAAGGTATTCGTAGCTTTCTTGGACATGCAGGATTTTATCGACGATTTATGAGAGATTTTTCAAAAATTAAAAAACCATTGTGCTCATTGCTGGAACAGAATATTGACGAGGAATGTCTGGATGCCTTTATTCAGTTAAAGAAGCAGCTAGTCATTGCACCCATTTTCGTTGCACCTGATTGGTCTCAGGTTTTTGAAGTTATGTGTAATGTAAGTGACTTCGCCATGGGTGCAGTGCTAGGACAACGCAAAGGAAAAATTGTTCACGCCATCTATCATGCCAGTAGAACCCTTACAAAAACTCAATTCAATTATACCACCATAGAGAAAGAATTTCTAGTTGTAGTCTTTGCTTTCGACAAGTTTCATTCTTATTTTGTCGACACAAAATTTACAGTATTCACTGATCATTCGGCATTGCAATATCTCTTTGCGAAAAAAAGATGCCAAACCAAGACAGATACGATGGATTTTATTATTGCAAGAATTTGACATTGAGATAAAAGACTGCAAGGGGTTAGAGAATCAAGTTGCTGATCATTTGTTTAGATTGGAAGTTGGTAGCAAAGACGGGAAAATACTTAAAATTATCGACACATTCCCAGATGAGATGTTATTCGTTGTCGATGTAACTCCTTGGTATGTAGATTTGGTTATTTACTTGGTATGTGGTAAGCTCCCATAAAGTATCAATGGCCATAAAAAAGAAAGATTTCTTCATGACGTAGTGAAGGACCATTGGAACGAGCCATATTTATTCAAAGTATGCAATGACAACATCATTTAGCGTTGTGTTCGGAAAAAAATGCTTTCAATCCTGAAGCACTGTCATGATGCTCCTTATAGAAACCATTTCGGTGGTATGAGAATTGCTACTAAGGTTCTACAATCAGGATTCTACTATGGATCATCCAAAATAGGTACTACACAATCTCATATGCCTCTATTATGGATGCGAGCATTTTGTGGCAACAATGGGTTATGAACATTTTGCTGTTGTATTAGGGGTATGGCTGCATTGTCCCCTGGTAAATCCATATTTAGTTGTTCTCGAAGTCTTCTCCGAATAGTTCTTTCAATTTATGGATCAAAGTTGGCAAGAAAATATAAATTGCTTCGAGTCAATAAACACCTAAAATGAAATTGAAAAATAGCAATAAAGACACACAAGATCAAAAATAAACATCAAACAAACACCATCCCCGACAACAGCGCCAAAAACTTGATCGGCTATAAATGTCACAACAATAATGTGCAAGCGTACACTTTTGATGCAAATATAATATACATATGTGAGTCTGTCCTATATCGATCCCATAGGGATGGTTGTCTTTTATCTATTAATGTCGGTGCAATAACTAGATAGAAATGAGGTAAATTATGAGTATAGTTGTCGAAGCAATAACTCGAAAATAATAAGATAAACTATGCTATGGATAAACTAGGATCCCTAACATGAATCTTTAGTAGTATACTAAGTACTCACATGGTATAAAAGATAGGTAATTGTCGATGTAATAAAATTAATGTATATCTTACCAAATGCCACTCTTTTGTTTAATCTAGGACTTAACCATGCACATTAACCTCACCTTCCGATGATGGAAATATGGCACTATTAAGACAAGTGAACTAAATTCCTTTAGTCCTTACTCAACTTCCTCTAAAATGCTTATTAGCTCAAACTATCACTGCACTTTCAGTGTTAGTGACTGCACTTACACTTCTGTGTTTAGAACATTCAAACCCCCAAGATTACGCAATAAAAATAATATTTAATAAGATAACATTTAACAAAGGATTCATTGTACTTCCATGCAGTAGAAAACATAGAGTAATCACCGGTATTTTCATAGAGTAATCACCGGTATTTTCAAGAAATGAGAAAGAATCAAATGGAGAATACTATTCTTAAGCTACTCGATTGAATCTATCCATTTCCCCTTATTCTACACTTAGATCTCCTCATCAAGAGTGGATCTACATCAGTCTTAATGTTGGCTCACCTAAAGGTGGCTCGAGTTGCCATGGCCGCAAGCTTCAAAATAGGGTAAGAGAATAGTGGTCCACCAAAATTCCCTTTCATTCTTCTCACATTTTTTTTCTCAACAGTACAGGTACCTTCCCTCAGGATTATTTTGTCTTTGTTCATGTAGGGTAGTTACACCAGACTGGGCAACTCACTCATGGTTGGCTCTTATCAGACAGCTGTTAATTGTGGTGACAATTCTAGACACAATCTGGAATTAACTCATGCAGTGACATTAGTGCAGAAAGATAGCAAAATTAAAGATAAAATAGGAATCACTGAGTTATAAAATGCAATTTACTAAACTGAACATGCTAAAATGTATGCTAAGGGTTGCTAAATGGGAACAATTTAAAGTAGGGAGAAAACATATGTTCTTTCTACTACAATCAATAGTCACTAGGTTTGTTTACTCTGCTGATTGGGGAGGCATATGCGGTGAACTTTTGGGTTCAGTTTAGGAGGGGATTTATAGAGGTTGGGTCAAAATAATCTGGTTACAAAGAATTTTCATGGGGTTGGCTAAGGATTCAACTGAACTCAAAAGAGAACGACATGCTTGGACATACATCTTTCTGATCGTCGAGGGTATCCTAATGCTGGACAAGTCATGAACACTAGTCTATCTAAGGTGTTTGCTGAGACTCATTGACTTTAGAGACGTGCGTGAACTTAGTTGGGGTTCGCCGTATTAGTGAAATTGTACCGGGATATGTATCAGGCAACGCAACCATAAAAAATTAGAATTGGTGGTTGCATTCTACTACTGCAGTCATGTGCACGGTACCAGTTACCATTTTTACGTCATCGAGCGAACTACCCGTATACATTCCCACTCGTAACAAGTCAAAATTCATTAGATATTACCCTTAAAAAATTGATTGAAATTTAATTATTATGCTGACAAGTTATTTATATAGATGGAACCATGGGCCGAGTTATGCGAGATTACCTACTAAGTTGCAAGATGTACAGCTTTTGGTAAACCAACAATCGAAAGCGGAGGTATCTATTTATTTAAATTTGAACTATATAATATTAAGGTAGTCGATGTAGTATTTAGTAGTATATATAATTAATTTTTTTTATTATGTTAATATAGTTTGAATGGGCAACATATGAGGATTCGAAAGTTCAAGAAGTCATACCTGAAGAATTCCTTGTGAATCCAATCACCTAACACGTGAATGTGCCATTTGTAGTGTACGCTACTGTTGAGATGCACGAGTCCGATAGAGTGTTATGACAATTTAGATCCTGACTTGCGGGGGTGGCCAGATGAGAATTGGCTGGTATTCTACTCCCAACATATCAACATGTGGAATAACAGGTATGATTTCTTACCTACTTACGAACCTATTGTTGTTCTATTGTTAACATGCAATCCAGAGTACATGCCATGGTTTAGGATCCATGGCAAACAATATTTGTATGGGGAAGAGGAGAGGGGTTGACATCCTCATATGACGAGGTCACGACGGCCCCCGTTAAATTCAAGGACTGGTCAGATGGGTTTATCATTAACACCCACGTAAAAACCAACATTGATGGTCGTAGAATTAATGCTCGTACCATCCACCAATCCAAATAGTTCTTCTCATTATGATGCGTATTCTAACCCTATCATCTTCACACAAGCACCATATATTAGACCACATTTTTCTACTTCTAGTCTTATGTCAGGTTGGACTTTTGGACATCCATCCTCGATGTATTACATGCCTAGGTCATCTATGTTTCAGGTACCAATGGAGAGTTCACTCATTATGCCAACAGTGTAAGGGAATCAACATAGTTATCATCATTCGTCATTTATGATACAAACACCTTCAGAATTTTTGTTCTACCAAGGTGGGTCATATTCCCAACCACCTATTCTTGCACTAGAGGATGCATGATGGCAGCAATGGTAGCCAATAATGCATGGATTGCAATTGACTAAAGGCAAAGAAGATGACCTACCAAGACCACAACCCCAACTGGAGGTTGAACCAAGAAGGAATCCAGCGCGCAACCATCGACCACCCTGATGTGGAACAGATTCTGACTAGCATTTGAACTAATTTATTTTATCATTGTATCGAATGTTTATATTGTATCAATGATTTTTATTATTATGTTATCATTTCACAAAATTAAAATTAAAGTTTTAATTTTTTATCATTCCACAAAATGAAAGCTGATATTTCCTAACGTTGATTGCTACAAGCTGTAATTGCATGAGAGTATGGAAAATGAAGTGCATCAAATCTCCCACAGTCACAAGTCATTTTCCTCAAATGTCGATGGTACACTCTCTCGATAATTCCTTGGTCCAATCTATCGAACTTTGTTACCCAAAACCTATCGCGTGAGTGACACACTAGATGCATACAATTCACTCATATTGTACCCTTCCTAATTTCTTTTAGTACATCTAGGCTCTATACGTGGCCTCCCTATAATTGCTTAACATAACTTGCCGCTCACTTTGAGAAAAGTTTAGCCAAATAGAAGTATGTTTCTTTCACAACCGAGGTTATCGATAAATGACGCGCTCCCTTTAAAATGAAATTGATGCATTCTGCTAGGTTTGTCTTCATGTGGCCATATCGTAGACCCCCGTCATAAGATTGTGTCCACTGATTGAAGGGTATGTTAAAGAGGTATCATGCCCTGCATCATTAGTTAACCATAATATTTCCAACATCTCATGAAAATAACCTTTCACAAGCTCGTACCTTGTTAATAGAAGTGGATAGCGACGATTAAATACCAAAGAATATAAATGTACCACAGAATATTTAATGGTTGCGATAGCATACCCATGTTGTTCACTTGTGCTCGCTTAGCAGTAGAGGGATATTTTCCTTAGTAGTTGGATGCAACATGCCTTAGATAGTACCGATGGTGTGTGTAGTACTAGAGGCTTCCCTATCGTTCAATTGCGAACAATATTCCAGTTCCTTGATCGGAGATGACATATATATTGAGTTGGAGGTAGACATGCCTCATCAAACTAATAGAAAGAAATCCCAGTCATCTGTTTACTCCGCTAGCATTATTGCAAGCTCAATTGGAAGGATTCTCCGATTGTTATCCTATGCCACCGCCAACAATAGCCGATAGGTATATATCTAACATACATAAAGGTACTGTTTATTTGTACTAATGACTTGTAGTATTGGAATGCTTGTGAGCATTGCTTGAAGGTCCAAACCAAACTATGGAACACTCTGCATCCACAAAGCAAGCGGTCGTTTCAGATGTGGGCCTCATTTCTAAGTCAGTTACGTAACCTAGGATGTACCTCTCCAGCACCCGACACCATTGACATACCTCATTGTATGACGTGCCCTACCCGTTATGCATATTCTCCAATGCCTTTTGTTTTTCTATCCATGCATTGCTGTACAAAGGCATGTAATTGAACTGGCTACGAATGTTTGCAATTAAAACCGACACAGCAATCTTAGGACTTGCTTTCACCATCAGTAGTATTATGGCCACGATCATCTTTGAATCCAACTTTGGATGATCACATGAAATACCTACAACGACACGAGTATGTTAAATTTAGGAATTCAACTATTTTGTAATATATATCAATATTGATACAGTACCCGTGGCAACATACGTATGCCAAGTGGTAAACTTCTTCATCATCCACAACTCCGTCTTCTTCTTAACAGAAGCCATGATTTTCCATGTTCATTTACTATCTTACATTACACACTTGGCCTCGAACTTCTTAGATTAGGATTTAATTACGTGGAAGTTAACCTCGTTCTTGATGCTATATCACTTCACTACAACGACAAAACCATCTTTAGCTGAAAACTCTTTGCCCACTTCCAAGTCACCCGAATCCAATGAAGAACTCACGTTGTCCAGCCTCCTGTGCGGTATTTCTGCAAACTTCAACCCATCCTCTATTGATAGGTTAATGTTATGCATATAGGCTGGAGATAACACCCCTTACCCGTATTCAATGTTGGAACTGGGTACGAGGCATTACTGAACTTAACTTGCTTGAACATACAACTTTGGGCTATAAAAATTTCATTCCAAATTAATACTTCCCATTCATATTTATATCATCCTTATTATGGGCCTATGAGGCCTTAAACATGCAAATGGAGGGTTTCAAAATCAAACCAAAAACTTTTGTGTACTTAGAAATTTTTTGCCTCAACAGGGCCACACGCCCGTATGAAATGGGACATGCCCATGTGGGTAGGCCGTGAGGTCACACACGCCTATATCCCTAGCCTGTGTGGAATTTATTTTTTTTTTTTGAACCTATAGAGGTTTTCACATGGCCAGACACATGCCCGTGTCCTTGGCCCATGTCCTCCACACGGCCTAGACATGCCTGTGTCCTCACCCGTGTATGAAAATCGGGTATTCTATTTATGATGTTAGCAACCTTATAAAGGGCACACGGCCTAGGCACATGCTCATGTGTCTAGCCCGTGGTTGACACTGACTTGCTACATTAACATGCAGGGGACACACGACCCAGCCACACGCCTATGGGATCGATCAGTGTGTCACACTGCCTGACACACTGCCTGTGTGCCTACCCGTGTAGACAAGAACAAGGCTACTTGCCAAGCTCTTTTTATCACCCTAACTCATACAACATAAATGCCATTCAACCATTTACCAAGCAACCCAATCATGCATCATATACATTCATGAATAACCTCATCTTGTTATATATTAATAATAGTGAGCCATTAACTATGGCTATTTACAAAAAGTTCATCTTTGAAGGAGCCAACACATTTGACCAAAATAGCAAGACTTTTCACTAATTCTAGCCCATATACATGCCATACTCAAAATACTAAGTCTAAATATACCAAGATGAGCTGATAGTGTGGCTGATCTTTCGATTATCTTCGTATCCCAAACTAGCTCTTTGACACTATAAAACAAGAGAAAAGAAATGGAGTAAGCTTTAAGCTTAGTAAGTTTACATGTAAACATTAAGCATCATAACGTATGCTAATCAATCATTAGCATTACATATTAAGCGAGAACGATGCACATTTCCATAATCATGCTTACTCATTTCATCTCTCACCATATTCCAACCATATAACAAATATAATGCTCACATTTACTTGCACACATCCCCTGCACTCATCACTACAAATTTACATAAATCATTTGCTTAAACAATTTCTTGATGAACCATTCGAAATAATACTAAACACTCGGTGGTTTCGCACATAGCCCACAATAATCTATAATAGGGTGGTATCGCACATAGCCCACCAATAAGAATATTTATGGTGGTATCACACATAGCCCACCAAATGATAATATAAACAATGGTATCATACACAGTCCATCGTGAATAAGTAATAAGGTGGTATCGCACATAGCCCACCAAAAGAATAATTACAGTGGTATCGCACACAGCCCACCAAAAAATTATTGCAGATACTTTTCTGCAATTACATATCTATTCCGAGGTTCATACAAGAATTACTCACTATCTATCAATTTCAATCAATCTCAATCATAAATGATCTCATTAATTCAATGCACCAATAAGTAACAACATATGTATTAAATATGTATCGTTTACACATAAACTTACCTCGGTGCAAAATATATTAGTCAACGACTTAGTTTGTAACCTTGCCTTTTCCTCGGTCAAGGTTGTTTCCGTGCTCTTATTTATCTATAAGAATAATTCACTCATTTAATCACTTTATAATTCATGATACATCAAAATTTATACTTAGGAAAAAATGACTATTTTTCCCTTATACTTTGGTAAAATTATGATTTTGCCCCTAGGCTCATAAATCATTTTTCATCACATTTTCTCATTAAACAAGCCTAGCTGAACATTTATTTCTCTTACAACAACTCACAAAACCAATTATTTCATGCATTTATTACTAAATTACAACCTTTACAACTAAGTCCCATTTAGGTGTTTTCATGGTAACACATTTCACAAAAGTTGTTCCTTAATTCACTAACATCATTTTCTTCCATAAAAACACAGCAAACAACATAAATACTCTCATGTCAAGTCCCCAAACTTTCAACCATTTTGCAAATTAATCCCCTCATTAGCTAGCTTAAGCTTTGGGGGTTCCAAAAATACAAAAATTATCAAGAAAGACCCCTAAAATCACTT
The DNA here is from genome assembly GCA_025506655.1 of Gossypium rotundifolium. Taxonomy (NCBI): domain Eukaryota; kingdom Viridiplantae; phylum Streptophyta; class Magnoliopsida; order Malvales; family Malvaceae; genus Gossypium; species Gossypium rotundifolium. The sequence continues at coordinate 65,954,830 of CP106731.1, read as the reverse complement.
ACTTGCAAGAGAATGGCTTGGCTGAAAGTTTAAACTCCAAAACCTCTAATTTCCCTTAAATTTTTGGTGGAGAAGAAGCATGAATGGTGAAAGATGATATATCTTTTATTTTTCTTATTTTATTCATTTTTATCACCTAATTTCACCAAATTTTGACCAAAATTTAATGCCCTTGTCTCCTTGTCTCTATGGCCAGCCAACACACTCTTAATGGCCTAATTGCATGTTAAGGGCCTCAAATTTAATATTCTATGACTATTAGACACCTCTACCTTGCAAAATAGAACTTTCGCACTTTATGCGATTTAGTCATTTTTCATAATTAAGTATGCAATCACTAAAATTAATGCACCAAAATTTTCATACATCCATATAATTATGCCATAATACATAAATGATATCAAAATAATTTTCTTCAACCTCGGATTAGTGGTTCAAAACCACTATTCTGACTAGTCCCAAAATCGGACTGTTATAAGAGACTAGTACACCGTGAACTGTGGATCTTCTTCTGCATCTTCACCCTCTTCACCATCTTTTGGTTTAGTTGGAACATGCTCCAGTTTAGAAAATAATGCAATTTCTGAATTGTCAGCATTGGGCTCTCGGACAAGATCGGTATCAGATTCATTTCCATCTTCATTCTCAAACCCACCAACATCTATCGTGCTAGATGTCCCCTCGTCGGTGGATGTCATAAAGAGTACATTATCCCTTCTTGTGTAGTTTTTGAAATGCCCAGAATCATTTGTCGATTGCCAATATCCGGAAGTTGATGCCATTCCCATATAAGTATTCCAAGTGTTGAACACCCACTGGCTTAAGTTCATGTCAAACCCGCTAACTGAGTGTCATGTAGGGGTCGTGTATTCTGTTTTACCACCAACACCCAATTGTTCTGTGTCTTACCTCCCACGGTTGAAATCTAAGACCGAGACGAATGAATGTCTTCCCATTGATAACTTTGGGATATCATAATGGGAACTTTCTAACAAAGTGGTGAACCCACCACACAACTGCGTCGTTGGACTATCGACATTTTCAACCGTTCTGGTCTCTTAAATAAGAATAGATGTCAACGTTTGAGGGCCTTCATCTAGCCTTGAAAATTCCACATATAACTCGACAAACGGTGATCCACTGTCAAAAATTTACACCATCGCCTCCAAGTCCTTAGCGCCTTTGATATCGAAAGTGTCATATCTGACGAGGTCGACAGAAGCATAAAATTGATACTTAAGATACGATACTCTTATCTGGTTGGATCCGACGATTTTTTGCCTAATTCTTGTTCAGAGTTCTAGAAACTATATGTTCTGGTTAAATGCCAACCGCGCTGTGTTCTCCGATAAAAAACCCATCCTATTCTCAATGTCATGCATCTCACAATCATAATAAATAATATCATAAATCCTTCCACTCATTTTGAACCAAATAATCTATCGAGAGAAGTTCAAAACAGAAACAATATGTGAAAAAAAATGTGTCATTTCTCTAACTTATGCCTTTCCTACGAACTTCTATTCTTCTAAACTTCTTAAAATTTTATTTCCTCGTAAAGGGCTTACGCCACCGAAGGCTGAAATATCTTACATTTATAGCCCAGGGGATGACCTCCTATTTGATTCTGAAAAATTCCCCCGGTTAGTGGGGGGTTGAAATTTGTAGAGATAAAACACTCCAAGTAAGACACTGTCATTAAAAGTACTGAAAGTGTTTCAACTTGAAGCATTTTCAGTGCCAACTCAGCTGAAAATGCGTCCAACTGGACGTACTTTCAGTACTTTTGCTGACAGTACGTCCTGTTTGGAGCGTTTTGTCTCTACAAATTTCAATCTCCCACTAACCGAGGAATTTCATATTATATTTCAAATATCTCAGGATTCTTAAGATATATTTTCAGAACCCATCTCATAAAAAATAATGCACTAGATAAATATGTCAACGAAATATTGGATCTAACTACGATTAAGAAAACATAAAAATTAAAAAAAACTAAATTTACATCCAAATTGAGTACTTCGAGTTTCAATTATGAATCAATATACATAATGAAATTCGAGTATATGATTAGTGTAAATATGAAGATTTTAAATTGTAATATCCGGGAATTAGGGCTTATGCATTTTTGCTTAATTGCATGTGGTAGTATACCTATGTGTTTTGAATGTGTTTAGGAGATTTTTGGGAACTCTAGAGTGTAGGAGAATGCCTTAGAAAATATTGGATTTTTTTTTAATTTTAAAATGGGAGCTAGGCAAAGGAGGCCTTAAAGAAATTTGTAGGGGAAATTAGACATAAAAGTGGGCTTGTTAAGGTGGCAAGGAGGCACCACTTAAAGCCTTAATGAGTGACGCCACATGCAATGCAGAGGGGGCCTAGGTTCGAGCAGCAAGGGGAGCACTTGTGGAGTTGTTTTTTTCGTCAGGGGGGAAGGGAGTTGGACGGCAAGTGGACTCTAGGAAGGAGGAGGTATAGATGGGGTGGGAGAGCTTGAGGATTCGGCTGAGATGGAGGGGAACAAGGGATAAGGGAGTGAGAAAAGCAGTGACCGAATGTAGGACTCTAAGGTGTGAGAGTTGGCCGAATATGGGACTCTAAGGAAGGGGGGCCATAATTCGATCATACAAGGGGAGCTAGGTGCCGAATTTACTTAGTGTAGTATTGGCATCTTTTTGTGATTTTTATCTCTTCCAAAAGCTCTATTCCCTTTTCTTTTGTGACCAGAAATCGAAACCTCTCAAACCTTAGTTTCTCTTCTTCTTCATCTTCTCACGATTCAACCATCTTCAAAAGCCGAAAGAGTTTTTCTCCTTTTATGAAGTTATAGCCGAACCTCTTCTGAGCCTCACCCTTATTTCTTCTCTTTCATTCTTTTCTAGAACATTGATTCTCAAGGGTTGTTATCAAGCCAAATCGGGTAGTAAGGTGGTAAGGATTTCTTTTTCTTTTGGTTTTCTCTCTTCTTTTCTTGGTTGGTCGAAATCCAAAAACTAATCATGTGTATTTGATTGGCTGAAATCATGGAGGACTAGGTTGTGGGTCTTTTGCTTTTAGCCAGCGATAAGGGTGCTAAGGAGCCCTCGAGATTCGATCCATTAAGGTAAGAAAGTGGTAGTATTCGGCCAAGGGGTCACATATTTTCTATGTCTTTAAGTTTGAGGCCGAAACTAATATGGCTCCATTTAGGGATTTCAGCAGACTGTAGGTTCAAACGTGTGATTCTGGGATTCGATCAGTTGAGGTAAGATGATGATAGTGGTAGGCTGAAGGCCGTACTTGTGCTCATTTATGTAAGAGCCGAATCTAACATAGTTGTGTAGGAGGGAGTTCAACAAATCGCAAGGTGCAATCGTGTAGGCTACGGGGTTCGGGTTTAGGCGACTTTTGCTAAAAGGTGTGTGATTAACCCACAATTTCCCGGTTGTATGTTATGTTTGTATGTGTTATGTATATGTTGATTAATGCAGTGGAAATAATGAGATGGGTACCCTTGAGTGGGTATGTCGATAAGCAGGTCAGTATTAAATCTAATAAAATTATGGTTATTGGTGTATATATGTGTGGTATGCCGAATAACATGTTCATGCATTATTCATCATGACACTATCGTATGTTGCATGTGCATGGGGTGGGATTGTATATATGAAAGAAGGACAGGGTGTACATTTATGTACGTGGTATAGTGATGGCTACGAGCCTCACATGGATTGATGATCGGCTCAGTGCCTCATCATGGTTGGTATTGGCTTTGTGCCATATTGTGGTTGGTGATGGCTATGTGCCTCATCATGGATTGACGTTGACTAAAGTCACGTTGTGGATTAAATTGTGACTTGATCACATGGACCAGTGGCTCGACCACTTGGTGGATGGCATGATTTGTCGAATTGGTGTGTAGAGGTTAGAGGGTCGATTTAGTAATCCCCTGGTGTGTGGTGGTTGGATACGGGGGTGTGTAAAGGATGAACCCTAGGCTGGGTTGGGTGCATTTTGCAATATTATCTGATTTGTGGATTGGTGTGGTTTTGGGCCAAGCGCATATATGGAAATCTGTGGATTAATTACACACTGAGTCTGTTGACTCACCCAATTTTTACCAAACAATGCAGGTGATTCGTGATGTTGGACCAGGTTGGATGGGATTCGAGATGGCCATGCAAACGCAGTGTCCATATTTAAAGACTTTATTTTTAGATTCAGTTTATTTGGGATATTTTGATGTAATAAGGCCTTTTAATTATTTTGGGTTCTCATTATGGTTATGTTAGACTAGACCTGGATTATTAGTTGTAAACAAAGTTTCAAATTATGACGGTTTTATATCTTAAAAACTTATTAAAGGTTTTTACTCAGTTTTTCTTAAGAAATTTTAATAGAAAAAACTTCGTTTCCATTTAACTCCGAATTTCAAATTATTTCTCAACCTAAAGTTTTTTTCAGTAGCATTCCGAATTAGGCCATAGTGTTTTGGGTCAGGTTTGGGGCGTTACAAATTGGTATCAGAGCCCAGTTTCTACACTCGGCCTATGGATTTTTGAGGCCCATAAATGTTTTCATTTTGTGTTTTAGTGGGTCAAAGAAATTTTTCAGGAAAAAGGGTTTTGTGGAGCATGGCACTTGAATCGTCCGGCCCGAAGTGCACTAGGTAAGTACCCCTAACCCTTGTGTGATTGGTATGTGGGAATTAAAGGGACGTAGATTAATAGATTAGGAGTTATTGAACCCTAGGATTAGCTTACTCTAAACACCGAATCACATAAAACTTAAAGTCTAACCAAACAAACTTGTGAATGAGTCGTCGAGTTAAGGGTGTGGCAACCATTGTGCGCATGTCTAGGATTGGATTCAGGGGGATCTTGGTATTTAAGCAGACCTAGTGACTCACCTCCTCTCCGCTCGAATCCTACCTGGTGCATAGTGACGGTTCACCCTAACCAAGACTTAATCACGGGCTAAAATCCATAACTAAAACCCAAAGGGACCAGTCACCTTGTTTTGAATAATCCTTAAACCAAACCTTGTTTCAAAATTTCTAAAGAACCCTTGATTCAAAAATGACCAAATTACCCCTAACTTGTGCAAATTACCAAAATACCCTCAGTAAGGAAAGTTGCCAAAGTACCCCTAAATTAAAAATTTCCAAATACCCTTATTTTGAAAAACCACCTGGAACCATATTTTACAAATTACCGAAATACCCCTAGGGGGTAAAATTACAAAAAATATCTTCAGTTTATAAAATTACCATATTACCCTTAAAACTTCTTATCAAGTATTCTTATTTTACAAAAAAATCAAAAATCTCTATTTTGTGAAATTTTCAAATACCCTAATTTGAAAAATTACCAAAATACCCTTATAGGACAAATTACGAAAATACCCTTGGGTAGTGGAGAACAACAACAATGAAACCACAACACTTTTCTGGGATGAACACAAGTTCATGAATGATGATGATTGGATGAATAGACTTGAGACTGTGTGTATGTATGAATTCGAAAGAACCACTTTCTAGAACCATTAAACATAAGACTGTTCGCGATAAACCAGTGGAACAAAAAAAACTGATTCATAAAATTTTTAAGCAGACTAAATCTCGAAGTAGACATGAGCTCTAAGGGCGTGGGCGCAATGTGCGAGGCGTGGTAGAGCGAGAATGACGTGTTGGAACCAGTTAGAGTGCAGTCGGGTTAGAAAATGAAGCACCGCCATCATTTGTAGGGCAAAATTTCAAGAGCGAGACATGAGGAGAGGACGCGGTATCACAGGCTATGCTGCGAGTTTTAGAGTGAGTGGCTGGAGCGAGTATGGAAATGGGGCTCAAAAGTCAGTACCTGAGAGACTTAGAGCGAATGGAGCTGAGGTTTTTAGAGGAGTATCGGGAGTAGCTCCGAATATGGTGGAGTACTGGATAGAGGCAGTTGAAAGGATCATGGACGATTTGGATTTCACTGCTGAGGAGAAGTTAAAAGGTGTTGTCTCGTTGCTCCGGGACGAGGCTTACCAATGGTGGCTCACCGTCAAGGAAGGTACCCCTGCGGACCGAGTGGACTGGGGTTATTTTAAGCTCAAGTTTGAGGAAAAGTACGTAGGAGCTAGTTATGTGGACGCGCAGAGGAAGGCATTTCTCAATTTGGTGTAAGGTGGTAAATCGGTAGCTAAGTACGAGGTAGAATTTTGCGATTGAGTAGGTATGATCGGGGCATCGTGGCTACTGATTATGAGAGGAGTGTCCGATTCAAAGATGGACTGAGAGATGACTGCAAGTGTTGATTGCCCTGCAGAGAGAAAGGGACTTTACTATTCTAGTAGAGAAAGCTCGGATAGCTAAGGAGATTAAGAGGACCGAGAGACAGAATAGGGATAGAGATAGAAATTGGAATAAGAGGAGTTTTGGGCCATCAGCATCATCTGGGGGTTCCCAAAAGACCAAGGGTTGAGAACTCTGTTCGCGCACCGGTACCAGTTGTCGGGAATTAGAGTCATACATGTGTTAAATGCGGGAGAGCTCACGCAAGAGAGTGCTGGGGACAGACTAAGGAATGTTTTCGGTGTGGGTCCAAGGCTCATTTGGTTAAGAACTGTCCTCATGAGATGGAAAGGGCTCAGACAGTAGGCCAGGGATATGTTCAGTCGGGGAGAGGTGGTCAACAGTGACGAGGGTTGTGGTTTCAACCATGGAGGGAATGGTTTCGGTCGAGGTCGTGGAGCACCAGCGAGAGTCTTTGGGGTTCAAAGAGACGGCCTGGGTTGGTGTATGTCGCCAAACGTCGGGAAGAGGGAGATGCACCAGATGTTATCATGAGTACGTTCTTTATTTTTGGATTACCCTTTTTGGCTTTAATTGATGTGGGGCCAACTCATTCGTGCATTGCTAGTGTGGTGTCTGAAACTTTGGAAGTGAACTCTAAAATTGTCTCTAGGAAAATGACTGTACTCAGTCCTTTAGGGCAATCTATAGTGGTAGATAAACTCTTTAGAGACGTGCCTTTAGAAGTTCAGGAGGTAGTGTTTCCAGCTGACTTAATGGAACTACCATTCGGGGAGTTTGACCTTATATTAGGCATGGATTGGTTAAGAGGTATAATGCGAATCTGGACTGTGCTGATAAGTGCATGTCGTTGAAAACCCCCGATGACAAAGAGATTGTAGTGATAGGGGAATGGAGAAATTACTTGTCGAACGTAGTGTCTGCCCTTAAGGCAGAGAAGATGGTGAGGAAAGGGTGTGTGGCTTTTCTGATGCTTGTTAGTACATTGGAGGCTAAGGGAGCAGCGATAGGTGAGGTCAGGACAGTGAGAGAGTTTGGGGATGTTTTTTCGGAGAAACTGCCAGGTTTGCCTCCAGATCACGAGGTGGAATTTGGGATTGATTTGTTGCCAGGTACAGTACCAGTATCTATCGCTCTGTACAGAATGGCACCAAAGGAGTTGGTTGAGCTCAAGGCGCAGATCCAGGAATTGTTTGATCGTGGGTTTATCCAACCCAGTGTGTCTCCATGGGGAGCACCGGTCTTATCCGTAAAGAAGAAGGACGGGTCTATGCGGATGTGCATAGATTATCGGCAGCTGAATAAGCCGACGATTAAAACCAAGTACCCACTGCCGAGGATAGACGACTTGTTTGATCAGCTTAAGGGGGCTGCGGTATTTTTGAAAATAGATCTAAAGTCAGGATACCACCAACTCAAGGTGAAAGAAGTGGATATCCATAAAATAGCTTTTCAGACTCGATACGGGCATTATGAATTCCTAGTGATGCCGTTCGGGTTGGTAAATGCCCCAGCTGCGTTCATAGATATGATGAATCGGGTTTTCAACCTTATCTGGATCGATTCGTTGTTGTGTTCATAGACGATATCTTGGTGTATTCTAAGTCTGAGGAGGAACATGATGAGCATCTCCCGGTGGTGTTGCAGTGTTAAGGGAAAAGAAGCTGTATGCCAAATTTAGCAAGTGTGAATTTTGGCTAAGGAAGGTTGCTTTTTGGGTCATGTGGTGTCTGCGGAAGGGATAAGGGTAGATCCCAGGAAAATTGAGGTGGTGTTAGATTGGAAACCACCTAGGTCGGAGGCAGAGGTTCTCAGTTTTTTGGGATTGGCAGGTTACTACAGGAGATTTGTAGAAGGGTTCTCTTCTATAGTCGCACCACTGACGAAATTGTTAAGAAAGGAGGTACCTTTCATGTGGACAGACAAGCAGCAGGGAAGTTTTGATAGATTGAAAAAAGTTTTGACTGAAGCTTCAATTTTGATTCAGCCCGAGGCAGGAAAAGACTTTGTGGTGTATTGTGATGCTTCCCATACAAGATTGGGATGTGTCCTTATGTAAGAAGGGAAGGTTGTTGCCTATGCGCCTCGGTAATTAAGGCCTCATGAGGTTAATTACCTGACGCATGACTTGGAGTTGGCTGCTGTGGTTTTTGCACTTAAGGTATGGAGGCACTATTTATATGGAGAGAAGTCGGTGATTTATACGGACCACAAGAGTCTTAAGTATCTGTTGACTCAGAAGGAGCTGAATCTAAGACAGCGAAGGTGGGTGGAGCTGTTGAAGGATTATGATTGTTCTATAGAGTATCACCCGGGCAAGGCGAATGTGGTGGCGGATGCCCTAAGTCGGAAAGTAGTGTCGGATCTGAGGGCGATGTTTGCACATCTTAGCCTGTATGATGACGGAAATTTACTAGCAGAGTTACAAGTAAAGCCGACCTGGTTGAGTTAGGTGAAAGAAAGACAGTTGGCAGACGATGATCTAAGTGCTAAGCTACGACAAGTGCATGATGAGGGATTGGAAAGTTATGGTGTGAATAGTGACGGAGTGTTGTGTTTCAAGGGCAATGTCTGTATGCCGAAGGATAAAGAGCTTAGGCAAAGGATTCTTCAAGAATCGCATGGTAGCCCTTATGCTATGCATCCTGGAGGAAGCAAGTTATACAGAGATCTACGGGATCAGTTTTGGTGGCCTAGTCTTAAGCGAGAAGTTACGGAGTTTGTAGGGAAGTGCTTGACATGTCAGCAAGTCAAGGCGGAACACCAGGTACCCTCGGGGTTACTTCAGCCGATAAAGATTCTGCAGTGGAAGTGGGAGAGAATCGCCATGGACTTTGTTAGTGGGCTTCCCCTTACGCCTACTAAGAAAGACTCGATATAGGTAGTAGTAGATCGGTTGACAAAGTCTACACATTTCATCCCAGTGCGGATTGATTATTCTTTGCAGAAGTTGGCGAAGCTGTATGTTGCAGAAATTGTGAGACTGCATAGAGTGCCGGTGTCGATTATCTCGGATAGGGACCCAAGGTTTACGTCTCGATTTTGGAAGGCACTACATCAGGCGTTGGGCACTAGATTAGACTTCAGTACGACATTTCATCCACAGTTGGATGGCTAGTCAGAGCGAGTAATCCAAGTATTAGAGGATATGTTGAGGGGATGTGTGATAGATTTCAGCAGAAGCTGGGAGGAATTCTTGCCTTTAGCAGAGTTTGCATACAACAACAGTTACCAAGTGAGCATTCAAATGGCACCGTATGAAGCGTTGTATGGACGGAAGTGTCGAACACCTACTTGTTGGACGAAACTAGGGGAACGTTGTGTTTTGGGGCCAGAGATGGTGGCAGAGTCAGAAGAAAAGGTTAAGGTAATTCAGGCACGGTTGAAGGAAGCATCTGATAGGTAAAAGTCATACGCAGATCTTAAGAGAAAGGAGATAGAGTTTGCAGTAGGTGACTATGTGTTTTTTAAAGGTTTCGCCGTGGAAGAAGGTAATAAGATTTGGTCGTAAGGGAAAGCTGAGTCCCAGGTTTATAAGGCCTTATCGGGTTTTGAAGCGGGTTGGGCCAGTGGCATATCAACTGGAGTTGCCTTCGGAGTTAAAGTAGTTACATGATGTATTCCATGTCTCGATGCTACGTCATTACCAGTCGGATCCATCTCATGTGATTCCAATTGAAGAAGTGGAGTTGAGACCTGACTTGTCCTACGAGGAAGAACCAATTCAGATTCTGGAGCGGGATGTGAAAGTCTTGCGTAAGAAATCAGTTCCTCTAGTTAAGGTGTTATGGCGTAACCATGGCTCGGAGGAAGCTTCGTGGGAGCCAGAGGAAGCAATGCGGTAACAATACCCACACCTATTCTGATCAGGTAATTTCAAGGCCAAAATTATTTTTAAGGGGGGTAGAACTGTAATATCTGAGAATTAGGGCTTATGCATTTTTGCTTAATTGCATGTGGTAGTATACCTATGTGTTTTGAATGTGTTTAGGAGATTTTGGGAACTCTAGAGTGTAGGAGAATGCCTTAGAAAATATTGGATTTTTTTTAGTTTTAAAAGGGGAGCTAGGTAAAGGAGGCCTTAAGGAAATTTGTAGGGGAAATTGGACATAAAAGTGGGCTTGTTAAGGTGGCAAGGAGGCGCCACTTAAAGCCTTAAAGAGTGATGCCACAAGCAGTGCAGAGGGGGCCTAAGTTCAAGCAGCAAGGGGGCACTTGTGGAGTTGTTTTTTTTCGTCAGGGGGAAGGGAGTTGGACGGCAAGTGGACTCTAGGAAGAAGGAGGTATAGATGGGGCTTGAGGATTCGGCTAAGATGGAGGGGAACAAGGGATAAGGGAGTGAGAAAAGCAGTGGCCGAATGTAGGACTCTAAGGTGTGAGAGTTGGCCGAATATGGGACTCTAAAGAAGGGGGGTCATAATTCGGTCATACAAGGGGAGCTAGGTGCCAAATTTACTTAGTGTAGTATAGGCATCTTTTTGTGATTTTTCTCTCTTCCAAAAGCTCTATTCCCTTTTCTTTTGTGACCAGAAACTGAAACCTCTCAAACCTTAGTTTCTCTTCTTCTTCATCTTCTCACGATTCAACCATCTTCAAAAGCCGAAGGAGCTTTTCTCCTTTTATGAAGTTATAGCCGAACCTCTTCTAAGCCTCACCCTTATTTCTTCTTTTTCATTCTTTTCTAGAACGTTGATTCTCAAGGGTTGTTATCAAGCCAAATAGGGTAGTAAGGTGGTAAGGATTTCTTTTGCTTTCAGTTTTCTCTCTTCTTTTCTTGGTTGGTCGAAATCCAGAAACTAATCATGTGTATTTGATTGGCCGAAATCATGGAGGACTAGGTTGTGGGTCTTTTGCTTTTAGCCAGCGATAAGGGTGCTAAGGAGCTCTCGGGATTCGATCCATTAAGGTAAGAAAGTGGTAGTATTCGGCCAAGGGGTAACATATTTTCTATGTCTTTAAGTTTGAGGCCGAAACTAATATGGCTCCATTTAGGGATTTCGACAGACTATAGGTTCAAACGTGTGATTCTGAGATTTGATCAGTTGAGGTAAGATGATGATAGTGGTAGGTTGAAGGCCGTACTTGTGCTCATTTATGTAAGAGTCGAATCTAACATAGTTGTGTAGGAGGGAGTTCAACAAATCGCAAGGTGCAATCGTGTAGGCTACGGGGTTAGGGTTTAGGCGACTTTTGTTAAAAGGTGTGTGATTAACCCACAATTTCTCGGTTGTATGTTATGTTTGTATGTGTTATGTATATGTTGATTAATGCAGTGGAAATAATAAGATGGGTACCCTTGAGTGGGTATGTCGATAAGCAGGTCAGTATTAAATCTGATAAAATTGTGGTTATTGGTGTATATATGTGTGGTATGCCGAATAACATGTTCATGCATTATTCATCTTGACACTATCGTATGTTGCATGTGCATGGGGTGGGATTGTATATATGAAAGAAGGACAGGCTGTACATTTATGTACGTGGTTTAGTGATGGCTACGAGCCTCACATGGATTGATGATCGGCTCAGTGCCTCATCATGATTGGTATCGGCTTTTTGCCATATCGTGGTTGGTGATGGCTATGTGCCTCATCGTGGATTGACGTTGACTAAGGTCACGTTGTGGATTAAATTGTGACTTGATCACGTGGACCAATGGCTCGACCACTTGGTGGATGGCATGATTTGCCGGATTGGTGTGTAGAGGTTGGAAGGTCGATTTAGTAATCCCCTGGTGTGTGGTGGTTGGATACGGGGGTGTGTAGAGGATGGACCCTAGGCTGGGTTGGGTGCATTATGCATTATTATCTGATTTGTGGATTGGTGTGGTTTTGGGCCAAGCCCATATGTGGAAATCTGTGGACTAATTACACACTGAGTCTGTTGACTCACCTAATTTTTACCAAACAATGCAGGTGATTCGTGATGTTGGACCGGGTTGGATGGGATTCGAGATGGCCATGCAGACGCAGTGTCCATATTTAAAGACTTTATTTTTAGATTCAGTTTATTTGGGATATTTTGATGTAATAAGGCCTTTTAATTATTTGGGTTCTCATTGTGGTTATGTTAGACTAGACCTGGATTATTAGTTGCAAACAAAGTTTCAAATTATGACGGTTTTATATCTTAAAAACTTATTAAAGGTTTTTACTCGGTTTTTCTTAAAAAATTTTAATAGAAAAAAAACTCGTTTCCATTTAACTCCGAATTTCAAATTGTTTCTCAACCTAAAGTTTTTTTTCAGTAGCATTCCGAATTCGGCCATAGTGTTTTGGGCCAGGTTTGGGGCGTTACATAAATATTGAATTTAATAATTACAATTATTATTATTTTAAACACTTTCACAATTTAAAATTTTGAACCCTAAAATAACCCCAAACACAAAAACCCTACTTTAAAACCCTAATCCCCCTAAAAACCAACACTAGAAAACCCTAACTAAAATGCTTCCAACTGGAAGCATTTTTTTAGCACCACGCGGGAAGTGCTTCTAGCTGGAAGCTTTTACTAGCAACACACGCAAAGCACTTCCAGCTGAAAGCATTTTCTGTATTTCACATGAATCAGCCTATTCTAGTAATTATTCAAAAAATCGACCTAATCTAGTAAATTTCAAAAAATTTTACATTTATCAGTATTTAAGTCGATTTTTCAAAACAGAGGCAACATAAACTCAACAATCAAAAAATCAAACACAAATATTTTATTAAATAAATAGTCAAATTAAAATAGGAGTAAAAGTAAAGTTTGTTTAGAAAAAAGCAGGGAGCAAAAAGGAAGAAGAAAAAAATGGTTGAAGAAGGGGGTAGCTTGGAGGGAAAAAATTGGTTAGAGTAAGAACATGATAAACAATAATAGAGGTAAAAAAAAATTAAAATTAATGATATGGTGTGCATGGTCAGGGGTTAGAGATTTAACGGTTGGGTAATCAAAACGATAAATTATTGTAATAGCAATGACCAAATTACAAGTTTTTTAGGTAACCAAAATGAAAACGTCTAAAACATTAGGTGACCAACTAGGTATTAACCCATCATTTAATTATATGTGTTTGAGGATCAAATTGATAAATTTATAAATATGAAAGGTTAAATTTATTGAATTATTTAGAATTAGGACCATATTGTAGGTTGTATATGCATCGAAGACTAAATGTGTTATTATACTAATTAGAAAAAGTCACAGTTAAGTAGTTAAATATTTAACAAATAGTGACTAAAACAAAATGATTTAAAACGTCGGTTATGAAATTGAAAATTTTATAGTTTTGTGACCAAAGGAAAAACAAGCTAATAGTTGGGTGTGTAATTGTATAATTTTCCAAATTTATTATTGATAGAATATTTAGTTGTTATTATTATTAGTGGACATCTAGGTGTACTTGAAAATAACATATGAAAAGTATAATTTGAAATAAATTAATAATAATACATTAAATAATATTAATAAATGAATCTCATGTATTGGCTTAATGGTTAATGGTGTTCATCGCCCTAGGTTTGGCTTGAGTTTGAGTCGTGCTAGTCGTTGTTTGTAATTCACCAAAAATTAATATTAGTAAATTATTATTAATTTTACTCTTATTAAATAAAAATAATATTTCTATATTTAATTTTATAATAAACTTTATTCTTAACAAATATTTGGGTTAAATATTTAACAATAAAAATTAATTTATGGTTTTAAATTTTTTTAATTTATAATTTTAATTAAAAGCAAAATTATTTCAAATTTAACTTGCATATATTTTATAAATATAATAATGCATATACAAAATTAATTATATATAAATTTGTTTTGGAATAAATTTAAAAAATACTTCAAATCACGTTTTGTTTTAAATAAAGGTTAACCTATAAGAATATAAAAGAAAATTGATTTCATGTATTGCTATGGAGTAAAACTATAAATAATCTAAAGATAAATAATGTAAAAAAGTTACGATTAAATCAGTGAGATAAATCTAAACTTTATTTTTTTTTTCTATTTTTAATAAATATTCATGACTGTAATCGGTATATTAAATAAATTTACTTAATATTTTGCCATGTTCATGGTAGACTTGTCCAAGGCCGGTCCGAATGTCGGCTTAAAAAGTGGGAGAGTTTGGGGAAAAATATAGGCTCGAAAAATGAGCTTGAACAAAAAAATAAGACATTTTTTTCTAAATGGGTCAGGTTTCGGGTAAACTTTATTTAGTCAGATTCAATCTAGCTTGAATTTGCAAAAAAACTAAAAAATCGTTCCTATTTTTTTTAATGTTTTTTCATTATTTTGCTACCATTTGACTATTATATTACTATTATTTTGTTCTTATTATTTGAATATTGTATAATTCTTGTTTTATTATTAATTTTGCTACTATTTTAGTATTTGCTTGCTAAGTTTCACTTATCTTAGTGTAATTTAAGTATATTTTTAAAAATTTTCCCATTTGTTGGGAAACATTTACTTTAATGTTGTTAATGTATTTGATGTATTATATTTTAAAATTTATTTTTACATAAAAAAATATAAAAAAATTTTAACATGGACATGCTAGGCCAGACTCGGATTTTAACATTTTTATCTGAATTGAACATTGGCAAAATTTTAGGTCACTTTTTCGTACTAGACCAAACCTAGAAAACGTGCCTAAATTTTTTTAGTTGACTCGGCTCCAACCCGGGCCCATCTTGTGGGAGACAAAATTAGATTCCAAAAATGTGAATAAAACTTAGATACCAAATATTGGAATCAAAATTAATATTAAGTTCCAAAATGGTCTCTCCGATCGACAATCGAATCTTGGCTCTAGGGAATGGATCTCAAGAAGGGATTTGTAGGGGCTCGGGAGTGCAATTGGATCCCATGTTAGTGTTGGAAAAAACAGTTTTGAAAAATGCAGCGACAAATAAATTTAGGGAAAAACTAGCGTTTTATAAATTTTTTCAAACAAGATCTTGGTTGTGATATCTAAAGTAATAAACACTTAATCAAAATTGTACCTTTTCGATTCAACTAGGATGGAGCGCTTCGACCAAATAGTCTTCCCGGCTATCCTCAAGCTCATGTTTGTCGAATGTGGGCTAGCTTCGAATCAAAATTTTTTTTTACAAAAATTACCAGTGGGGTAATTTCACAATTTCTTTAAACTTTTGGGTCAAGTTGTAAATTAGAAAAATATCTCTAAAAATTTTCTAGAATAATCTCTTCATAGAATTTTATCTGTACTACTTTCTCTTGAATTCAAATGTGTGTAAAATAATGACACAATGCTCTCTTTGTAAGGGAGAGTTTAGAGAGTTCAACTATGATTAAATTTAATCACTTTAATATAATATTTATCAAGATATATATTAGATTAAATTTAATATTAAATCTTATTAAAATAATAGAATGTTTATCTACAAGATAAACATTAAATTAAATTAATACTAAAATAATCACTTTGATATTAAATTAATAAAATACTATTAATATAAGTATTAAATTAAATTAAATATTAAACTATTAAAATAATATTATTTTTGAAACAGTTAATCTGAAATCAAATTATCTGGTAGAGTCCCAGTAGGAGTATAACTCTTCCACTGCTTAACCACCAAAGACTAACCTCCACTGGTCATCGGGACGTCGCCGTGGCAACCACCGGCACCATTGTGTCCAGTGATGCAGGTGTAACACCTTTACGACACCCCAACCTGATTTAACTGTTGCCAGTTCGATCCGGGTCGACGACAACCAACCGGGCTGATCTAGCCACTGTTGGGACCGCCACCCGATTTCACATACCGGTCCGGTTCGACCAATTTTTGGATCTTGGTCTCGATTTTGGTCTCCCAGGCCCAATTTACAATCTCAAGTCCAATTTTCAAGTTCAATTACCCATTGGACCAATTATCTGACTTGAAAATTAATTTTTAAAAATATCATATTAATTTTAATTAATTTGATTAATTTAATTTTACTTTATCAAAATTAATTTTTCAAAAATCACTTAAAATTTTCAAATTTATTTTTCTAGAAAATTCTTTAATCAAATTCTCTAGTTGAGCAATTGTCATGACCACCTAATTAAATTCTAGATTGAATAAATCAACTCAATTAAATTATTTCCAAAGTCATAGAATTTTTTTCTGATTTAAATGCAGTCCGATCGAGCTTTTGTTGAGCTAGTGGAGGGACCAATCGGACATATACAATTAGGCTCTAGTGATTGCAATTATGTCCAGAAGCATCATTCTGATAATTCGCAATAACTTAATCATGGAGTCAATCCATAATAAGTACATTGATTGAAAACTCCTTATTGTATACTCTTTATAAAAGCAATTCATCCAACTGCTTTGTCCAATTACCTCGTCATGTGTGTGTTACCCTCATATGATATCCTTGATTCCTCTGAGTTAAATCCGTTCACTTCATACAATACTATTTTATCTCATTGTCACCATTGTGTCTTCTTAATGATTAATATGATCACTGTCAACAAATGACTGTGAAAAATTGATTGTTCAAGAAAAAGCAACCCGTGGACACGTTCCATATTTATCAATCCACACAATGTCAATGAGAGGATATTATTAACTCTTTAATTGAGCTATGAATTCCATTGTTGCTAGTAAATGCATGCCATACACAAGTCATGTACCTAACATGCCAACTATGGGCTCGATCATCTTTAGAGAACAAGCCTCCACTTATAACAAAACACATGAGTTGCATACCATGGTCAACGACTAACTTAGGAATTAGGTAAATCACATCATGAGCGTCACAAGTGAATTATTTCATAAACAAATTAAGAATTAATTCATCTTAGGTCCAGTCCAATGTATCATTCTACCAATGAATACAATTATGTCTCTACTCATGGAGTCAATTGCTCTGATAGCCAAACTAGCCATCTCCCTAAACGGAATTGTAGACGACTATAATGATATTTTTGTGCAAGTGTACATAGTCATTCAAATAATAAGTAAGTAAAATGAGTTATCGTCTCTCACAGGAACTATGTATGTTAATCAATTATTTGCAAAATTATAAGTTAACAATTTGGTGAAAAAAACACAATAATTTGGGTGATGATGATTAAACTAAGTTAAATTAACTAGATGCAAAATTGATCCCTAACGAAAATTAATCTAAATGCAAAGTATGATAATTAACTAAAATGAATGAATGAATTTAGCAGCAGAAACACAACTTCAACAATCAATAACGTGAATAGGCTAGGATAATTACATTAATCAATTTCGTCAGTTTCTGGTTTGGTTGGTTCACTCAGTTCAATTGGGTTTAGCTCATGGACATTCTCCACTAACCTTTCAAGATTATGGGTTGTAATGCAACCTTGAACATACTAGCCCTTCAGGTTTGCTTTTGATTTAACTTGGGCCCTTAAGCAAAGTGAAGTAATCAATGATGGAAAGTAGGCACTTCCTATCTTTTTTTTAGTGCAATCGTGGATCTTCCTAAGAATAATTTTTTTAACATTGATAGACCTTTATGTCATAATTGCATACAAAAAAAGCATTCGTTCCATCAAGATGGTGGAACTATGTGAGATAGGCATGAAGTTATATCGAACAAAGTAGAGACAAACCTTAGCCATCGATTTTAGATATTCCCTTCGGCAAGAATAACTACCATACTTTCTTATAATCCATTGGGATCCTAGATTTGTAATAATATTAAGCACTTTTTGAAGAAAATCCCAATTTATATTTTTCATCATGGCAAAGTACTCATCTTCTTCAACATCAAGCAGATTAAACAAATCATTAATGGATTTAGAAGTTAAGGGCACCTTCTTTTTGTGAACAATAACTTTAGTAGCATCTAGCACAGTTAGGTTGGCATAAAATTCTCGAACTAACTCCTCTTTAGGAAGTGATCGTGCATCACAGAAATAGTTTAATTGAAGACATCAATTGCTTTTCGAATTGGCAAAGGCACCACCATTTTGTCATTGCTCTCCAAATTGAAACCTTTTCCTGGCATCGTATGTTGATTTTTTAAGATAGAATCAAACCTTTATCTCACTTCCTCATCTTGAATCACAATTGGATTTTCAGCATTGGTCTTGGAAGATCTAGTTCTTTTGCAAGACATGGTATTTTTTTCTGAAATATAGGCAGAATTTCTACAAAAGGAAGGGAAAAGAAATAGACAAGGGAAGGAAATTAGAGAGATTCTTCGGGATTTAAGACACACTGCTAAAAGGAAAAAAATAAGTGGCTAGGGTTTAAGGTAATTGCTTGAATGGTTATGAAAAATATGGTGGTAAAGAGGGGTTTATATAGTAATAAATTAAGGCAAAGTTGTAGCAAAATTTTAGTTACAAGGGTTACTTGGGCGACAAAGTAAGATGAAATAGAAAGTGGCGGCAAAATTAGGGTTTTAAGAACCTTTTGGTCGAGAATGTGGGTAAATTTTCTCCTCTTTACTGTTTCAGGCATTCAGCCCAAATTGTATTTAGAAACTGAACTACTTAAAACAAAATAAAATGATTAGTACTTGGGCCAATTTGACCCCTTATTAAACATAAACAATTAAAATTAACATTAAAAACAAAGATTAAAATGGAAATAAAAATTTCGAAGTTAATTAGAAAATTTATTCTCAAAAGATTACATTAAATTAATTCCAAGTAAAGGTTAGAGAGGTTACAAATGGTTCCGCTTAAGTTCCAATCTCCTTAGACAGAATTAATTAAATTTACTAATTCAAGAAAATAATAATTAATTAAATGTACTAATCCAAGAAAATAATAATTAATTATGTACTAATTCAAGAAAATAATTTCTAACTATTTATTAAAAAGTAAAAACATGAAAAATTAAGGGTCTATTAATTTGAATGAGGTTTCAACTTGCTCAACTTCACGATCCCAATAGTGTTTAAGATGTTAACTATTAACTTTAAATGTACCTCCATGGTTGTCGTACAATTCTACAGCTCCGTATGGATAAACTTTGTAGATGGTATAAGGTCCTTTCCATCGAGACTTGAGCTTCCCAATAAATAACCTTAGCCTTGAATTAAACAACACCACTTTTTGACCTTTTCTGAATTCACGAGGTTGTATATAATTGTCATGCCATCTTTTAGATTTTTCTTTACACATCTTGGCATTCTCATATAAAAATAACTTCAACTCTTTCAACTCATCAAGCTGTAGCATTCTTCTCTTATTGGCTTGCTTAAGATCCAAATTTAATTGTTTCAAAGCCTAGTGAGTCTTATTTTCCAACTCAAGGGACAAATGGCATGCCTTTCTAAATAATAACTGATATAGATTCATTCCTAACGATGTCTTAAAAGTAGTTCAATAGGCCCATAGAGCATCATCGACCCTTCGAGACTAATGTTTTCTATTAGGGTGCACTACCTTTTCAAGAATACCTTTGATTTCACAATTCACCCTTTCAACTTGCCCATTTGACTATGGATGATAGGCAGTAGCAACTTTATGTTTCACATTATACTTGTCAAGCAACCACTTAAGCCAATTATTTACAAAGTGAGATCTTTTATTGCTAATTATAGCTCACAAAGTCTCAAATAGTGTAAATACATGCTTATATAGGAATCACATGACTATGTTAGCACCATTTTTTGGGTATGCCTCGGCTTCAACCCACTTGGATACATAATCCACAGCTACTAAAATATTTTTGTTCCCATAAGAAGAAGGAAACGAGCCTAGAAAATCAATGCCCTATACATTGAATAATTCAACCTCTAAAATATTTGTCAAGGGCATATCGTTCCTCCTTGATATGTTTTCGGTATTTTGGCATCTATCATAGTTTTTCACATATGCATATGCATCCTTGAATATTGTAGGCCAAAAGAATCTCGATTGTAAAATCGTTGCTGCGGTACAAGAACCACCAAAGTGTCCCCCACTCGGAGATGAATGGTAATGGTACAAGATCTCTGTAATTTCACTTTTAGCTATGCACTTCCTGATTATGTTATCTGCATATAGTTTAAACAAAAATGAATCCTCCCAGAAATAATACTGACTATCATGAAGGAATTTCTTCCTTTGTTGGTATGTCATTTCTCAAGGAATTATTCCACATGTTAAATAATTTGCAAAATTAACGACACCAAGTGTTTCATGAATTCGACTTACCTCAAAGATATGCTCATCAGGGAAATTTTCATTAATAGGAAAAGTGAAGGGGTTACCTCATTTTGTTCCAACCTTGACAAATGGCCAACTACTTGGTTTTCAAGACCCTTTCTATCTTGGATCCCAAGGTCAAATTCTTAGAGTAAAAGTATCCATCGACTTAGCTTCGATTTAGCATCTTTCTTTGTGAGTAAGTATTTTATGGCCGCATGATCGGTAAACACTGTAACTTCGGTACCTATAAGATATGAACAGAACTTGTGAAAAGAAAAACTATAGCAAAGAGTTCTTTTTCAATTACCGTATAATTGAACTAAGCTCCTGTCCAAGTTCTACTTGCATATTAGATAGGATGGAACACTTTGTTTCTTTTTTTACCCATCACAGCACCAACAGCGAAATCGCTTGCGTCACACATCAACTCAAAAGGTGAGTTCCAATCAAGAATAATAATTATTGGGGCTGAGATTAATCGATTTTTCAATTCATTGAAATCTTCTAAACATGCTTAGTTAAAATAAAAAACAATATCTTTTTCCAAAAGCATACACAAAGGTTTAGAAATTTTTTAAAAATCTTTAATAAATCTATGATAAAAACTAAAATGGCCTAAGAAAATTCTAACTCCTTTCACACAAACTGGAGGTGGTAATTTTTCAATTACATCTACCTTAGCTTTATCAACTTCAATCCCATTTTTGGAAATTTTATGTCCTAACACATTTCCTTCCTTAATCATAAAATGGCATTTCTCCTAGTTAAGGACAAGATCCATCTCCTCACATGTCTTTAGTACCTTAGCCAAATTACTTAAACAAACTTCATAAGTGTTGCCAAAAATTGAAAAATCATCAATGAAAACTTCGACAAAATTTTCAACCATATCAGCGAAAATTTCCATCATACATCACTGAAATATGGCAAGTGTATTACATAAGCCAAAAGGCACGCATCTAAAAGAAAATCTATCGTTCATGCAAGTAAAAGTAGTTTTATGTTGGTCTTCTAGGGCTACAACTATTTGATTGTATCCAGAATATCAATCTAAAAGCAGTAAAATTCATTACGTGCCAGTCGATCTAACATTTGATCCATAAAAGGTAACGGGAAATGGTCCTTCCAAGTAGCTTTGATCAACTTTCTATAGTCAATAAATATTCTCCAACACGTGGTAGTACTCATCAGGATTAACTCGTGATCCCACCTTTCTTTGGTACACACTGTACCAGACTAACCCACGAACTATCTGAGATGGGGTAGATAATTCCCACATCTAACCATTTGATCACTTCCTTCTGCATTGCCTATTTCATGATAGGGTTAAGTGTAACACCCCTTACCCCTATTCTATCGTTGGAACTGAGTACGAGGCATTACCGGACATAATTCACTTGGTCATAAAACTTTAGCCTATAAAATTCCATTCTAACATTAAAATTTCTCATTTACAACCTAAACATTCTCCTTAAGGGCCTACAAGGCCTTAAAAATGCATACGGAGGGTTTCGAAACTCAACCGGGAACTTTTGTGCACTTAATTTTTTTTCTAAACAGGGGTCACACACCCGTATGAAATGGGGCACACCCATGTGGGCAGGCCGTGTGGTCACACACGCCCATGTCCCTAGCCCGTGTGGGATTTATCTTCATTTTGAACCTACAGGGGTTTTCACACGGCTGGACACAAGCCCGTGTTCTTGGCTCGTGTGCTCCACACGGCCTAGACACGCCCATGTCCTCGTCCGTGTGTAAAAACCTGGGTATCCTATTTGTGACGTTAGCAACCTAATAAGGGACACACGCTCGTGTGGCTAGCCCGTAATCAACACTGACTTATAACATTATCATGCAGGGGACACACGGCCTGGTCACACACCCATAAGACTGATCGTGTGTCACACACGCCTAGACACACACCTGTGTGCCTACCCGTGTGGACAAGAACAAGGCTATTTGCCAAGCTCTTTTTGTCACCCTAGCTCTCACAACATAATTCCATTCAACGAATCACCAAGCAACTCAATTTTTTTGCAACATATACTTTCATGAATAACCTCATCTTATCATAAATTAGCAATAATGAGTCAACTATGGCTATATACAACATAGTTCATCTTTAAAGGAGCCAACACATTCTTGGCCAAAATAACAAAATAATTCACCTAGTTTAGCCCCTATACATGCCATACTCAAAATGCTAATTTTAGATATACCAAGATTAGTTGATAGTGTGGGTGATCTTTCAATTATCTTCGTACCTCAACCCAGCTCTTTGACATTATAAAACAAGGAAAAATAAAGGGAGTAAGCTTTAAGCTTAGTAAATTTACATGTAAACAATAAACATCATAACATATGCTAATCAATAAATAGCATTACATACTAAGCAACAACAATCCACATTCCATAATCATGCTTACTCATTTCATCTCTTACCACATTCCAACCATATCACAAGCATAGTGCTCACATTCATTAACATACATCCCTGCACTTATCACCACAAGGTCACATGATACATCATAATCTCTACTTAGGCAAAAATGACCATTTTTCCCTTGTACTATGGCAAAATTATGATTTTTCCCCTAGGCTCGTAAATCATTTTTCATCACATTTTCTCATAAAACAAGCCTTGCTGAACATTTATTTCTCTTACAACTACTCACAAATCCAACTATTTCATGCATTTATTACAAAATTTCAACCTTTACAAATAAGTCCTATTTAGGTGTTTTCATGCTAGCACCATTCATTTAAGTTGTTTCTCATCTCACTAACATTCATTTTCTTCAATAAAAACTCAACAAACAACATAAACTCTCTCATGGAAAGTCCCTAAACTTTCAACCATTTTTCAAAATAGTCCCTTCATTAGCTAGCTTAAGCTTTGGGGGTTCCATAAGTACAAAAATCCCTCTAAAGTCACTTACTTGCTAGGAAATAGCTTGGCTAAAAGTTTGGTCTCTAAAATCCTCTAGTTTCCCTTCAATTTTTGTAACACCCCAAACCCGGCCCAAACACCACGACCGGATCTGGTATGTCACTAAGGAGATTTTATAAAACTTGTGGCACTTTGGAAATCAATCATCAGGTTTAAACATTTATATCGAAAACTTAATAATTTATTAAGTTATATAAGATATGAAGTTATAAAATGCCTTGGTGTTTTTTAAAGTAAAACCAAAATTTACCACATGTCTCAGCTTAACTTAAACATAAAATTTAAATGCCTAAGAATAAAAAAAACCCAACATAAAACCCCAAAATAAATATAAGTCTAGTGGCCCATGGCCTTATTACATTGAGACTTAAAATCCTTAATCAAAAATATTAAAAATAAAATTCTGCTGGATTAGATACTCTCTTGCATGGCCACCTTGCGCTCCTCTCCAGCCTGGTTAGATGCACTAGGTGCTACCTGAAAATATTAAATAATAGGTTGAGTCGTGAGACTCAGTGTGCAACCCTCATGCACCATTAGATTTGGGCCTTAGCCCCACAAAACAGAATAATTGATTAATATATATAACAATAATTATGCAAACCCAACCCAAATCCTAGGTTTCCATCCGCTACACACCACCCGTACTAGCCATTCACACC
Organism: Gossypium rotundifolium; assembly: GCA_025506655.1. Taxonomy (NCBI): domain Eukaryota; kingdom Viridiplantae; phylum Streptophyta; class Magnoliopsida; order Malvales; family Malvaceae; genus Gossypium; species Gossypium rotundifolium. Next base: position 65,930,819 of record CP106731.1, on the reverse strand, counting down.
ATTGGGGATTTCTACAATCAACCCATGCCGCTACACACCACCAGATCATGGAAAAAAGCCACTACAATAGATCATGGCATAAGCCACTACAATAGATCATGGCATAAGCCACTACAATGAGATCATGGCATAAGCCACTACAATGATCATGGCATAAGCCACTACAATGAGAACTCTTCCCTTTCATTAATCACCCAACCCGTGCAATCACGTAAACGGCATACATGTTTATCATATCAAATCAATGAACCATTCACTTTAGAATGACAGAGATCACTAACACGGTGATTCGCCTTTACCCCTTCGGGTTTCAACGTTATGCCGGATTTCGGCATTTAATAAATTTAATGATTTATAACCATATTATAACATGAAATCTAAATGTGATGGAAGTGTTACACACCTGATAACGTGTAGTACTACTCTCTATGTTGATACCCTCGCTAATCTGATCTACTACCCTTTGTCTACAACCTTGCTCAAAAGCCGGAAGAACGCAAAGATAAGGCCTCTCCTATATTCGGCCAAGGTTAGTGCTTTACCCAATTTATACATTTAAATTAACAGATCTCCTTACCTTAAAATCTCAAAAGTAACACGATTCGAGTGTTACTGAACTATAACTTAGAGATCTACGCGATTGACTCCTCTTTAGATCCCGGAATACCAAAAATAAGAGAAAAACTCAAGATTAATTTCCATATAGCCATTCAGCTAGAGTCTCTAAAAAGCCAGAAAAGACTGAAATCTCACGAATCGACACTTACCCTGAGTTTCCTTCAAGATTCGGCACAAGCAGACACCTCAGAGAGAATTCGGCAAACACAGGAGATGAGATATAGGGATTTTAGCTTTTATGAAAATCCTAGAAAAGATGAGCTGATGCTCTTTCGGCTTTTAAAAGGTCTGAGTAAAGTGTTTCAGCTTTGGCTTAGAAAGAAAGTAAAAAGAAATCAAGGAAAGGCTTAGAGATTTCAACTACAAGAACAAACAAGAATGTACTTTTAGCTTTTAGTGAATGGGAGAAGAATAACAATGGGGATCAAAAGATTCAACTAGAAGGAGGTTTCAAAGAAAAAGAAAAGGGTGAGGGAGATGGTGATTCTCGGCTTTTGGAAGAGAAAAGATAAGAAAAGAAAAACAACTAAGATGGTCTTCAGATTTTCACCACAAAGAAGGAAGAAAATAGTAGGGTTCAAATGCCAGAATTGATGAGAAATCCCCCCTTATTTATAGAAATTTCGGCACCCCCTATGGCAATTAGAAACTAATTTCTTTACTCCTCTAGGTGATGGAATTTCGACCAACTCTGCTCTCAGCAAATAGCTCCTAACTTTTCTCCTTTATCTAAATCTCTTCACACCTTCAAAAGACTCCTAGATAACACCACCTCTTTCTTCTATTATCAGCACAATATTATCAATAAATCCCTCCTAAAAATAAGCCTTAATGCCTTCCATTCCTCTTTGCTCTTTTAAGTGCCAAAATTGGCCCAAAGACATGGGCTCCTTGCGCCAAACTTGGGCCTCTTTCAACTGCTAGTGGCGCCACCCTCTAGCTCCCTTGCAAATATCACTTAATATTGGGCCACTAGCCCACTTTGGTGTTTTAAACACGAGATGCTACCCTTTTAACCCTATAGTGCCCAAGCGAGAAAACTTAATTAGGGCCTCAACCCAAACTCGAGCCCATTTTGTGTCTTCTCTTTCTTAATCCTTATGAGGCCTCATGCTCGAGACTAGGGTCCACTAAGTAAGAACATAAATTTTTCCTATGGTCTCCCCTAACTCTAAGGCTTCAAATAATCCCGATAATACCTTAATATTATTATTCTAAGTGCTACACATACATATTAACTCCCATGCACAGAAATTAAAAGTTTCAAGATTTTTGGGGCGTTACAACCCAATAGGCCCAAATCTACTAGGCCCAAATTCGGGATGTTATAGTTCTACCCCCTTAAAGAAATTTCGTCCTCGAAATTTTCAACTAACTATCAATTGTACTACACAAGTCGCATCACTATGCTTCTGCTGCACTTTAATTTTAAAAAAAATAAACACTCAATATACTACAGTAGGGTACGCACCATTATTCGCATCTAGAGCGTCTTCGTCCCCTTGTACTCACTCTTTCGATCAATGTTTATCTAATTAAGAATTTTATGAATAATTAATTCTTCCCACTTATTAACCGCAAACAATCTTATGTAAAATCATTTCGATAATAGTTCTTTCGAATTCAAATTCTATCTACGGGTTTAGTTCTCAAGTCGATACTTCCTAGTCCTAGAGTTCACCTTCAGTCAACATTCAGCACACATCAATCATAAAAACAGCCTTATAAACTTACATTCACCACCTAGGGGTATTTTCGTCATTTCACTACCCAGGGGTATTTTCGTAATTTTACCTATAAGGGTATTTTCGTAATTTTTTTCAAAATAGTGTATCTTGGTGATGTTTCAAAATAAGGGTAATTTGGTAATTTCACAATCCGGGGGTATTTCGATAATTTTTCAAACCGGAGGTATTTCGGTAATTTTACAAACTAGGGGTATTTTGGTAATTTTTCAAATTTTGGTAACTTTTGTAAATTAGGGGTAATTTAGTAATTTCTCAACAAGGGTACTTCAGAAATTTTCCAAACAATGGTATTTTGGTCATTCTGCAAAATCAAGGGTATCTCGGTAAATTTCATCAACCTAGGGTTTTTGGGATAATTTTACAAAATTTAAGGTCATATAGGCAATTTTACAAAAGAGTCTTGGTCTCTTTTGGGTTTTAGTTATAAATTTTAGCTCATCAACAAGTCCTTGTGGCTAAGGCGACGATCACTATGCACCGGTAGGATTCGAGAAAGAGGAGGTGAGTCACTAGGATCGCTTAAATACCAAGCTCTCCCTAAATCCAATCCTAGACATGCGTATGCTGTTGCCACACCCTAACTCAAATGACTAGTTCACGAGTTTGTTTGGGTAAATTAAGTCTTATGGAATTTAAGAAGTTGTTTAAGCTAGGCCTATAGTCCATCAAAGTCTAATTAAACTAGCCTCGTCCCATAAAGCCCATCAAGACCACATATATATATATATATATATATATATATATCACGATGGTTTAAAGTACTTACAGCGGTCTTGGTAGGAGGCAGTGCCATCTTTGCTAACAAACTCATTATCATTTATAAACATGCATGTTTCAAAAGCCCATTTCTAGAGAACATTTTGAGCCCAAAAAAAACCCTCAAAGCTGAGTTTTGAACCGGGCTCTGATATCAAAATGTAATACCCCCAAACCCGGCCCATGCGTTTCGACCAGATCTGGTATGCTACGAGTTGTACATTGAAAACTTTTGCTTCGTTCGTTATGGAAATCGTAAGTCAATTGGACATTATTTGAATAAATAAATGACATTTTAAAATTTAAAATCCCTTGTATTACTATTATTAAGTATAAATAAACCTTATCATGAATTCATAAGTTGCATAACATTAAAAACTTCTTAGTTGAATAAAACTAGGGGCCTTATTACATAAATATCCCCAAATAAAATAAAATAAAATTTAAAGAAATCCCAAAAATAATTTGTAGAAATAAAACTTAATGGCCCTTCGAGTCCGTCTCGGCTCCCATGTCCACGATCTACTTCTCATCTGGAAGAGTAGAGAAAAGGAAAGCGTGAGTCACCAAGACTCAGTGTATAAATCTCAAAACACACAACGACCCGAGCCCACAAACACATTATGGGCCTTGGCCCATACATGAAGGTAACAATCATAATCACATGGTAAACAATAAATAATGAATAACCCAACCCATCCTACGTTTCCATCCTCTACACACCAACCTGTACCAACCATCACACCTTGGGGATTTCTACAATCAACCCTCCATCCGCTACACACCAAAACGACAGCCGCACTGCCTATTCCTATTAATTAGGAATCATTGAATGTGGCATAGCCACCGATCACTATGTGACCTAACATTTGTATATATGGGATTTCCACCACCGATCACCAAGTGACCTATCATGCACTTCCCCTTCAATATCATATTCCCACCCCATGCATACACATAAAGAAAACATCATGCAGTCATATATATTTTCCAATACACATAGGGAGTTCTATGTTTACGTACCTGGCATCCTTGCCTAACCCTTTTAGGGTTCCATTTGACTGTCTATGCAGCCTCATTTCGGCTTTTAAGCCCATAGCATATATATAGTCATACATAAAGGTTTATTAGTGTGTTAGAGATCTACACACTTGATTACTGATAAGACGATGCTTTCTATGTCGACGCTATCCTTAGTCGACACTACTGCTATCTGCCTAAGGTGTTGTTCAGAAGCCGGTCCACAACCAAGTAGCCAATCTCGAATGGCAGATACTGCTCTTTTCTTAAACTTAGGTATTTTCTCCTTTGCCTGATCCATATTTAATTCCATCACAGGTCCTTATTAAAACTACTATCACAATATTTAATCGTTAATTTTCATTATAACCTTAAGATTTTACATATAATGATCAAATCTAATAGAAATCTAGGGAAATCTTCTTACCTTAAAAATCCCGAAAGTGGAGACTAGCTATTTTCGGCTTTTAGATCTAATTGACCAAGCTTCCTTCAAATCCTGAATTACCGCCCATCATAAAACCATTAAACTATTAGCTTTTGGCTTTTGCCTTTCAAAAATCGGGAATAAATCATGAGAACTAATCAAAAATCGACACTTACCTTAGCATAGGAGATTTGGCTAGCACTAGAAAGAGGATTCAGCAATGCCAATGGAAGATTTAAATGCCGAAAGTATAGAACTAATTCTCAAATAAGATGAATAAAAGAGAAGACTATGAATGCTTCGACTTTTTAGAGAAATCGGCACAAGGAGGAAAAAGTGGAGAAGAGTTTCGGCTTTTGAAGAAATTGGAGAAGGAGAAGCTAGGGAAATTCGGCACAATGGGAGAGGAATTTAGGGTTTTCAATGTCAGAAACAAGGAGCTAGCCCCTCCTATTTATAGATATTTCGGCACCTACTGCTAAAAACCAAAAACGCCCTTAAATTCAAGCTAAAATAGAGGGGAAATTCAACACCCTCTTTGCCATGCAGTAGCCGAATTTTACACTCCTCCAGTAGTGGATTTTCGGCCAACACTTCCCTTGAAGATAAGCTCCTAAATTTTCTCCTTTTTATCTATGATATTATCACTTATAAAATCCACATAATTTCTCCTATTTTTGAGCCTTGTAGCCGTCCACCTCTACTAACCCTAATGCCGAAATTTAACTTACTTACATTAAAAGATTTGGGCCTCATTAAACTTAATATTTGGGCCCCTAATTCCTTGTATGTGGCGTCACCCTATTTTCATTTAAAGTGCCAAATTGGCCTAAAAACATGGGCTCCTTGCGACCCAAAACTTGTTCCTTTTTAATTGTTAATGATTCCACCTTAAAATAATTTAATATGGGCCTTTGCCTAATTCTAAGTCCAAATTTAAACCCCTTTCACCATATTAAACATATTCCTATACTAAACGCATAGACCCATAAATTCAGGATGTTACAATTTTTTGGTGGAAGAAGAAAGATGAATAGTGAAAGATGATATATTGTTTCTTTGCCTTATTTTATTCATTTTAGTTACCTAATATCACCAAATTTGACCAAAATTTAATGCCCTTGTCTCCCTAGTCTATATGGCAGCCAACACACCTCTAATGGCCTAATTTCACATTAAAGACCTCCAATTTGATATTCTTTAACTATTAGACACCTTTAGCTTGTAATTTGAAACTTTCGCACTTTATGTGATTTAGTCCTTTTTCGCAATTAAGCATGAAATCATTAAAATTAATGCGCTAAAATTTTCATACATCTTTATAATCATGCTATAACACATAAAATAATGTCAAAATAATTTTCTTCAACCTCGGGTTAGTGGTTTCAAAACCATTGATCCAACTAGCCCCAAAATCAGGCTGTTACATTAAGTCTCCTTTGTTCAATGATTCTACCTCTTTCACCCTCTAAAATAATTTTGCACATACAAAAGGAAAGGCTTATACCTCGAATGTCAGCGATGGTCCAACCAATTTCCTTTTTAAATTTATTTAAACCAACAATCAATTGCTCCTATTGATGTTCTATTAGTTATGCTGAAATAATCATAGGTAAAGCAAAACTATTACCTAAATAAATGTATTTTAAATGAGAAGGGAGTACCTTTAGTTCGAGCTTAGGCAATTCCTCGATTGATAACTTGTGTTGTGTAAATTCTGGACTTCCAACTCTAATGGTTCAAACCGCGGTGGTTGAACATAGCTCCTCGGATTGGCTTCCATCAAACCATATTTTCATTTCTTTTTTCATCTTCCAATGGGTCAGACCCTAAAGTGTTCTCTAATTAGTCTTCTTCAAGATTACTTTCCCATTCCATAGAAACTAAAGTTTCTAACTCCTCCATCACTGAACATTCCTCTGTTGGATTTGGAAATTTCATTGCCTTCAGAACATTAAATGTTAGATGATCATCTTAAACTCTCATTATGAGTTTGCCTTTTGCATATCCATTAATGTTCTTCTCGTAGCTAGGAAAGGTCTCCTAAGGATGATCGACACTTCCTTATCTACTTCAAAGTCAAACACAATAAAGTCAATAGGAAAATAAACTTATCAACTCTTACCACATCTTCGATCTTTCCTTCAAAATATGCTAAAGACTAATCCGCTAGTTGAAGTGTCACAGTAGTGTGTCTTACTTCATCTATTCCCAGCAACTTGAAAATAGATTTGGGCATCAAGTTGATGCTTGCTCCAAGGTCGCATAAAGCTTTATCGCAATAAGATTCTCCAATGTTATAGGGTATAGCAAACTTCTAGGGTCCTTCAATTTCGGAGGTAGCTTGTTTTATAGGAAAGCATTGCACTCCTTTATTAAAGCGATAGTCTCATACTCACTAAGTCTTTTCTTCTTGGACAGGATGTCTTTCATGAACTTCACATAATTGGAAATTTGCTCTAAAGCCTTCACCAATGGGATGTTGATGTGAAGTTGCTTCAGAATATCCAAGAACTTCTTGAATTGCACCTCCTGCTTTTACTTGTGCTACTAGAGTCTTTGAGAATATAGAGGTGATGGAACTTTAGGTTGACTTAGACAACTTTTCTAAAGAGATAAATCTACAAAAGAAGGTGTTAGCTTATCAGAATTCACTAGTTTAGATTTTACCTCATCAGATTTCTCAACATCTGGCTTTCCCAATATATGGACTTCAATTGTTGGTTGACTTTCCTCCTTCTCATAGGCTCATCCTCAATTAAAACCTTCTTGAGTTCCAAAATCTTATCACTTCATAATGCAACTACCTTGCAATGTTCCTTACCAAAATTCCTTAGATTTTCTATATCACTCAGCAAGGCTCTTTTCTAACACCCTTTAACCCGTATCCATTACCGGACTAGGGTTACAAGGTTTTATCGATCAAATCATAACATTTAAATAATCCAAAGCTCACGCATCAGCATCTCATAGTAAATCATTATCACAAAGTCCTTTTCGAAGGTCTACGGGACTTTAAACATGCTTTAGAAGTGGTTCGGGATAGAACCGATCACATTTAAAAACTTTTACGAAACTTAGAAAAATTTTCATTTCATAATAGGGCACATGCCCGTGTGGCTATGTCGTGTACCTCACATGGCCATGCCTTAGACCATGTCTTACCCCGTGCACAAAACTGACATAGGTCACACACTGTCATAAACCCGTATGTTTGGCCCCTGTGAAACACTGACTTAAATCACATGGCCTGTCACACGCCTGTGTGCAAAACTGACTTACTTTGAATTGGGATAGTGAAGGACACGATCGAGACACATGCCCATGTGCTCACCATGTGGACAATTATAGGCCATTTACAAGGCCAAATTCCCACCCAATTTGGGTCATCCCTACATGTTCATTTCCAATAACAAATTACATACCAAATCAAGTATGAAACATACCATTTCTATTTCACCAAAGCACACCTTAATGGCTATTCACACAAGACCATATATATACATCACATATGTAACACCCCAAACCCGGTCAATACGTTACGACCAAATCTAGTTTGTTACAGGAAAGGTAGTTTTGAAAACAATAATCATACTCCGTAGAAAACTTTTGAATGGTGCTCCTTTCTTGAGAATTATTTAAAATCCCGTTAATTAATATCTTACCATCTTCTTATTAGAACAACTAAGATTTGAAAAAAGGTTTATTTTATCAAAACCGAACTTAGAAGAATTTCAGAATTGTGATAATTGAAAAAAAATGTTGCAATTTAAGTATTACCACCAAGTTAATTACTTAGTTAATCGCAAGCCCTCTCTTGTTAACACTTAGAAAACTGTTTGTTTGTGTTTTTAATTTTATAAAAAACTCCATATTTGATAGTCTATCAAATGTATAATATCAGCATTAAATCCAAACCCAAATTTAAGTTAAAGCGGCCTTATTACATAATAAAACCCGAATTAAAATAAGTTCAAGATAAAATACGAAGTTTATGAAAGTAACAGTAGTGTATGGCCACCTCGAGTCTGCCTCGGCTCTAAAACCCACGATTTAGTGATTACCTGCAAGATTCAGCAAAGGGGTGAGTCACCGAGACTCAGTGTGTAAATCCTCGTATAACGTAAACTGGGCCTTAAACCCACATAATACCGCATGTTAATCATGTATGCAATGTAGCCCAGCCCAACCTAATTTTCCATTCTCTACATCACCTGAATCAGCCAAACACCCGTGGCAACAAGCCACTGTGGTACCAAACCACTGGTGGTTCCAAACTAGTGGTGACAGAGTCACTAAATATAATATGTGGGCCCAACCCACTGTGGTACCAAACCACTGGGATGAGTCACAGAAATAAACTATGTGGTGCCAAACCACTGGTGGTACCAAACCACTGAGACATAGTCACTGGATAAATTATGTAGGGCCAACCCACTGTGGTACCAAACCACTGGTGACAGTCTTAGAATCACACTTCCCCTTTCACATCATATCCCAAGCCCATACACATATTGACATAATGATATGAATGCAAACATGCTCCCAAAGCACAATGGTAAATTATATCATACATTCATATAATCAAACGTAGAACTGTATAAGTACTTACCCGGTGTCGCCAACTTTACCCACGAGGGTATCTCGACTGTCTAAATAATCATTTCGGCTTTCAGGCAACACAATTAATAATGAAAATCACTAAAGTAAAGTGTGAACGTACACACACTTGATAACGCATAGAACTAGACTCTCTACATCGATACTTTCGCTAATAGGGATAACGGCTATCTGCCTATCCCAGGCAGACATCGGCTCTCTAACACAACCTAGTAGAAAGTCCCGAACTGTCGACACAGCATGCCTTTTAAACTTAGGAACCGAGACTAGGGGTTCGGTCCCTTCTTTTGATTGACCGACACTTGCATCCATGGAGAATCTTTGGTCAGTACAATACTATAACGGAAACAACTGTTATCTAACAATGATATCAGACTAAGGTGGCGAATAAACAATGAATGACCAAACAAATAGAATCAGAGAGTAACTCCTTACCTTTGTTACTAACGCAAATAAGCTAAAGTGCTTGGCAAAGAACTTTCGGCGACATAAGAAGTCTTAGCACTTCTCTTCCTGATATTCGGCTACTAGCCATGAAACATGAGAGAACATGTTAGGGAAGGATGAGTAGTCGGTTTGTTGAATAAAGATAAAGGAGATGAAAAGAAACCAAAGAGAATACCTTACCTTGATCAAAGAAAACCGAACACTAGAAGGTTGGCTTGTGAAACCGAATGAGTCCCTAGATAATACCAAGTTAGAACCGATTCCCAACACTGAACAAAAGAAACGGCCTTTCGGCCAAACCAAAATGAGAAGGGACCCTTTTTATCCCCAATCTGCCAGCATCCCACTTACCAAAGACCATCCGAATGCAGGCTAAATGAAGAGAATTCGAGAATGAGCCCCCCCAAAAATAACAAGGAGATGCCGTTTGAGAAGGCTGTATTCGGCTACTGAGAAAACAATGGGAGAATGCCTACAGCTGACACTCGGGAAGTTTCAGCTTCCACAAGGTATGAACAACGAGAAGAGAAGAGGAAGAGGAGAAGAAGGTTTCGGCTTGGCAATAGAGGAGATGATAGGAAAGGAGGTTAGGTTATGGTGCTTAAGAGAGGAGCAAAGAAGAAGAAAAGATTCGGCAAGGGCTTCAAGGAGTTTCGGCTAACACATGAAATGGGAAAAAGATGTAGAAAGAAAAAATAAAATGATGAGGGAAATGGAGTAGAGAGCTATGGTTTTCTTTGGTAACAACAAGGAAATGACACCAAATGATCAAAGAGCAGAAGAAAAGGGAGGACCCTTTAGACAGTTTCGGCTTAACACTCACTCAAAAGACACTTGCATAAATGGCACTACACCGCACCCCTTATGACCGAATGAGCAAAACAAAGAAAAGAATCAAGTTCCTCCAGCCTCAAGAATTTCGACACACCACTCAACTAGCACAAAACCGAATTCTCCTCCCCCTTTCAAGCTCCCCACTTCCGGCCTTCACTTCCACCAACTTGAAATCCCTCGATTTGCTCCTACTTTCACTCCCTTTCACTCATTCGAATTGGTTTGACCAATTCAAATCCCTTCAAGCATTCTTGTCCACCCATTTGAATATGTTGACCCATTCAACCATCATCCTTGGAGAGTCCCTGCCGAATCCACCTTTTCCCCATCCAGGTGCCAAAAATAAAGCTTCAAAGTGAGGCTTACAGGATTTGAACCTCTTCCCCTGCTGCTTCCTTGTAACGCCACTTCCCTACATCCTAAGTGGTGTCCCATGCCACTTTACCACACAACTTCTTGTGTCAACAAACACAAGTAATTACTCTTAAGGCCTGCCTCAGCTAGCTCTCCCTTAAAGCGCCTAAAAACAAAATTTTTACCAAGGCTCAAGATTAACCCCAAGCCTTCCCGGGACCCCCAAACACACCAAATTAACAGAAAAATCATGCCAAACACATAGAAACATAAAATGCTGAGCCCCTAATACCAAGATGTTGCAATATACACCATTTTCACATAGCAAAATATATACCAAAATCAATCCATTATCAATCCATATCACATGGCAAGATTACATTCCAAAACCTCACTAGCTTATACATGCCATATACCATATATGCAACTTTTAAAATGTACCAAAATAGATGTCTGATAGTGTGATAGAGTCGCTGACGATCCCCGGATTGGAGCTAGCTTTAAGCACCACTGTAAAACAGAAAAAGACTTTACACAGTAAGCTTTAAAGCTTAGTAAGTTCGTAATATAACACAATTAACTCAATAATTCAAATTCAGTATGCAAAATTAACTAACACTTAGTTCAATTCACATCACTATTCAATCTCATCCCTGGCTATTACTCACTTTCATACCATATTTATAGGTTCATATACAAGCACTTATAATGCTACTCAATCCTACTCTTTTCCTCATTCATTCACATAATCTTCCATCTATCTAATACACAATATCATCAACCACAAAGGTTCTGTACATACCTGTACCGTCACATATTTATCTATCACATTTACCACTTCCACGCTCAATGCCATAATTCATTCAATCCTCTTTAAACGATCAATGATCTTGCACACTTAGTGCCTCATATCTTTGAACTCACATTTCTCGTTACCAAAATCCACAATCACATTTCCATTCATTTCATCACATATAAGCATCATGTAAATAATACGTATTATATACGAACTTACCTTGGACATAGAAAGAATGACACTAGTCATCAATTGAGTACTTCGTTCTTGCCTCGATCTAGGTTCGAATTTCTCTTTTCTTGATCTATATAATATCAAATTCAACTCATTCAATCTCATCTTCATTCAAAACAATCCACAAACACATAGTTAGGGCATTTTACACTTTACTCTCATAATTTCACATTTTGACATTTTAATCCCTATTTCACAATTTAAAAAAATACAAATAATTTACTCACACCCAAACTTAGCCAAATTTCATACTAGTCCCTAGCAGCCCATATCTTTCATTTATTTCACATTTTAGTCCTTCAATTACTCATTAACCAATAATAATCAATTTCATCAAAAATTCCAAATAGAAAACATATTTATCATTCATCAAGCTTTCATATTTTACCAACTATCAACACAAAGCTCACATATTCATCAATGGCACATCTTAAAATCTTTATCAAGTTTAGAAATTGAAGCATGGGCTCGATAGAACACAAAGCAAAGATCACAAAATCATAAAAATCATCAAAAATCGAGCTCAAAACATGCCTTAATAAAGAACAACAATGGTCGAACCCTTAAACATGAAAATGGATTCTTCTTTCTTCTATTTTCAATGCAAAAGATGATAAGATGGTGCCAATTGTTTTTGTTTTATTAATAATAACTTAATAACAAATTACTATTTTATCCATAAATTAAAACATTATAAAATCATTCATTTAATGGCTATTTATGTCAAATTCCACTATCAATGGTATAATATCAACATAAAGACCTTTCATTTAATAAGCCATGCCAATTAAGCACTTTTAAAAACTAGCACACGCTTTTTGCATTTTAGGCGATTAGGTCATTTTCACAAATCGGTACACAAACGATAAAATTTTCACACAGAACTTTCACACATACTTTATCACATACCATAAACTTCAAAATAATATTAAATTATTTCTCCAACCTCGAATTTGTGGTCCCAAAACCACTATTTCAACTAGGATCTAAATCAGGCTGTTACAACTCTGCCTCTTAGGAATTTTCGTCCCCAAAAACCTTACCAATGAATAGATTCAAATTTTGCTCTCTCATAGCATCCTCAGGCTCCCACGTAGCCTCTTCAACCCCGTGTTTATGCCGGAACACTTTCACTAAAGCAATTTTCTTATTTTTCAACTCTTTGAACTCACGAGCCAGAATTTAAATCGATTCTTCGCTATATAATAAATCAGACTGAATCTCAACTTCAGTAGGGCAATCACATGTGATGGGTCAGATCTATATCGTCAAAGCATCGATACATGAAACACATTATGAATCTTCTCTAGCTCAGGTGGCAACAACAATCTATATGCAATCGGCCCGATACATTCGATAATCTCATACGGCCCGATGAATCTCAGACTCAACTTGCCTTTCTGCCAATACGTAGAACTTTCTTCCATGGAGATACTTTATCACTGATCTCAAATTCAATATCCTTTCGTTTCAAATATGCGTAAGACTTCTGACGATCTGATGTCGCTTTCAAACTATTTCGAATTACTTTCACTTTTTGCTCAATCTCTCTGATCAAATCGGCACCGTGAATCTTATTCTCACTAAGCTCATCCAATATAATGGTTTTTTGCATTTACGATCGTAAAGAGCCTCATATGGTGCCATTTTAATGCTTGATTCAAAGCTATTATTATACGCAAATACAATCAATAGCAGGTAGTTTTCCCACATACCCCTTCAAACTCAAGAATACAACATCCCAACATATACTTGAGCATCTGAATAATTCGCTCAGATTGACCATCCATTTGCGGATAAAAAGAAATACTGAAGTGCAACTTCGTACCGAAAGCCTCTTACAGTTTCTTCCAAAACCACGAAGTAAACGTCGAATCTCTGTCAGACACAATAGATAATGGTGCCCCGTGCAATCGTAAAATCTCATAAACATACAATTCAGCTAACTTATCAAGCGAATAATATGTTCTCACTAGAATAAAATGAGCTGATTTCGTTAATCTGTCAACTATCACCCAGATTGCATCTTTCTTTCTCAGAGATAGGGGCAATCCCGACACAAAATCCAAAGTGATTCTCTCCTATTTCCACTCAGGAATCATGATTAGTTGTAATAAACCGGATGGCAACTGATGTTCAGTTTTGGCTTGCTGACAAACCAAATATTTCGAAACAAACTCTGAAATATCCCATTTCATTCTAGGCCACCAATAAAACTGTTTCAGATCACTATACATTTTCGTACTTCCCAGATAAATAGATAAATGACTATTATGCGCTTCATTCAAAATCAACTGAATCAATTCTGGATTTCTCGAAACACAAATTTGATTTCGGAATCTCAAACAATCATTATCATCAACTCAAAATTCTGAATCAGGATTCAAACCACATTGAGCTTATTTTACTAACATTTCATTGTCAACTTTTTGAGCATCACAAATCTGCTGTAAGAACAATGGTCTTGCTTTCAATTCGGCTAAAATCGAACCATCATCACACAAATCTATCTGAGTATTCATTGATCATAAAGAGAATAAAGACTTTCGGCTCAAAGCGTCAGCAACAACATTTGCTTTTCCTAGATGATAATCAATTACAAGCTCGTAGTCTTTTAGCAACTCTAACCATCTTCTCTGTCGCAAATTCAAATCTTTCTGAGTCATCAGATATTTCAAGCTCCTGTGATCAGTATAAATATGACATTTCTCACCAAATAAATAGTGACGCCAAATCTTCAAGGCGAACATAATCGCAGCTAGCTCAAGGTCATACGTCGGATAATTCTTTTCATGCGATTTCAATTATCTCGAGGCATAAGCTATAACTTTGCCTTCTTGCATCAAAACACATCCCAAACCATTCAACGAAGCATCACTGTAAACTACGAATTCTTTACTCGATTCAGGTTGAACTAACATTGGTGCATCTGTCAATAATGTTTTCAAGTGTTCAAAACTCTGCTGACACTTTTCTGATCACTCAAATTTAACATCTTTCTGTAACAATTTCGTCAACGGAGTTGTAATCATCGAGAAGCCTTTTACGAACAGTTGGTAATAACTAGCAAGTCCCAGAAAACTGCAGACTTTAAAAACATTCCTCAGAGGTTTCCAATCTAAAATTACTGAAATCTTACTTGGATCATCTCGTATCCGCACAGCTGACACTATATGTCCCAGAAAACCAACCTCGCGCAACCAAAACTCACATTTACTGAACTTTGCATACAATTGCTTATCATGCAGGGTCTGTAACACAATTCTCAGGTGCTCGGCATGTTCTGTCTCATCACTAGAATAAATCAAAATGTCCTCAATAAACACAACGAAAAATTGATCCAAATACAGCCTGAATATTCGGTTCATCAAGTCCATAAATACTGTAGGGGCATTCGTTAGTCCAAAAGGCATAAAAATTCATAATGTCCGTACCTCGTCCAAAATGCAATTTTTGGCACAGCTGATTCTTTGACTCTCAACTGATAATAACCTGATCTCAAATCTATTTTCGAACACACTGTAGCCCCTTTCAACTGATCAAACAAATAATCAATTCGCGGTAGAGAGTACTTATTCTTTATCGTCACTTTGTTTAACTGACAGTACTCATTGCACATTCTCATCGTACCATCTTTCTTTTTTACAAACAGAACAGAAGCGCCCCAAGGAAAAAAGCTTGGTCGTGTAAATCCTCTGTCTGTCAACTCTTGCAACTGAGACTTCAATTCTTTCAATGCTGTCAAAGCCATTCTATACAGTGCTATTGAGATAGGGGTCATCCCTGGAACTAACTAAATACCAAACTCAACTTCTCGTATCGGAGGTAATCCTAGTAACTCTTCAGGAAACACATCAGGAACTCACAAACCACAGGCACAGATTCAACTTTCTTTTCTGTCACTTTCGTATCAATCACATATGCAAGATAACCTTCACATCCCTTTTTCACATAATTCAGAGCTTTCATCGAAGATATTACAGTCGGTAGCCCATCTAAATCACTGGATTCAATTTGAACTATCTCACCATTCTGACTTCTCAAATTAATAGTCTTCTGTTTTCAATTCACGATAGCATTATGCAAAGTTAACCAATCCATACCCAGAATTATATCAAATTCATCAAAAGGTTGTAGCTCATATTAGCCGGGAAACAAATGTCTCGAAACATCAACGGATAATTCTTGCACCCTTTGTCAACCAGAACATACTTGCCTAAGGGGTTCGATACTCTAATTACAAATTCAGTAAACTCAATAGGCAGAGTCTTACTTGATACTAAGTTTACACATACATATGAATGAGTAGATCCTGGATCTATCAATGCAATCACATCAGTATCATAAAGAGTGAAAGTACCAATAATGACGTCTAGAGATGACGCTTCTTTGCGAGCGCGAATAGCGTAAGCTCTGGCAAGTGCTCTTGCCTCAGATCTCACAGCTGTATCCATTGTTCTTCTCTGACTACCAGACACAATTCCCATGCTTCTGGGTGGTCTACCCCTAGCTGTCATGTTACTCAGCCTCACATTCTAAGCATTATCTTTCTCAGGCAACTCCAGACAATCTTGAATGAAGTGATTTAGTGATCCACATTTATAACAAACTCTATTATTATACTTGCCCCAGCATTCACCAATATGATGTATCCCATACTTGAATCCATTGGAATTTGAGCTTTAGGGCTTGTATATTATTTCACATGATCTCTACTCGAATGTCCAATCGAAGCATTTGAACGACTGATTACATCTCTGAATCTCTTTGATGAAGAGTGACACGGCTTACTCATCGACCTTTTTCTCTCATCTCTAGCTTCTGAGTCTACTTTCTTCTTTTCTTTACTAAGCTCCTCAACTTTACAAGCTCTTTCAACCAGTACCAAAAATTCAGTTAAGTCAAGAATTTTGACTAGAAGTTTTATATCTTCATTCAACCCTTCAATGAATCGTTTACACATAGTAGTTTATGTCAAAACACATTCTCTTACATACTGGCTCATTCTCACAAATTCTCGCTCATATTCTGTAATAGACATACAGCCCTGTTTCAGCTCAAGGAACTCTTTGCGTTTTTGATCTGTAAACCATTGACGAATATACTTCTTACGGAATTCAGTTTGGAAGAAATCTCTGGTGATTAGTTCTCTCGGCACGACGGATATCAATGTTTTCCACCAATGATACGTTGTATCTCTTAACAATGAAACAGCACACTTAAAACATTCATCAGGAGTACATGGTAATTCATCAAATACTCTAATGGTATTCTCAAGCCAGAATTCAGCACGCTTGGCATCATCATCAACTGTGGCCCTGAACTCTTCGCCCCATACTTATGAATCTTATCAACTGGAGGTTTACTCAATCGAATTAGGTCTAGAACTTGTGGTGCTACAGAAACTTGCGGGGGTGGAGGTTGTTGAGCAGACAGATTCGTTCGAACGAACCTCGTAAACCACTCACTCATCATTTGGAAGAAGGCTTGCTTTGCCTCTCCCTCGTGACTACTAGTAATAGGCCTAGATTCAGCTGGCGCTATCCCTTGAGCGGAAGTAGGTGCATTACTCTCAACATCATTAGCTACAGCTCGATCGGGATCCATTTTCTATATGAAAACACATTTTATCTGTCAGGATTCTTCATACAATCATAGTTCGTATATATGGCATGTATAGCTAAACTCTCACATGCTACGTTAGTCTTAGAATTAACTAAACTGTAGCTCTGATACCAATAAAATGTAACACCCCTTAACCCATATCTATCGTTGGACTAGGGGTACGAGGTTTTACAGGTTGAATCATAACACTTAAACAATTCAAAACTCACACATCAGCATCTCATAGTAAAACATTATCACAAAGTCCCTTTCAAAGGTCTACGAAACCTTAAACATGCTTTAGAAGTAGTTCCGGACTGAACTAATCACATTTAAAAACTTTTACGAAACTTAGAAAAATTTTCATTTCATAACAGGGCACACGCTCGTGTGGCTATGCCGTGTACCTCACACGGCCATGCCTTAAACCATGTCTTTCCCCATGTACAAAACTGACATGAGTCACAAGGCCTGTCATACAACCGTGTGTCTGGCACTTATGCAACACTGACTTAAATCACATGGCCTATAACACGCCCGTGTGTCTGGCCCGTGTGAAAAATTGACTTACTTCAAATTGGGACAGTGAAGGACACGGTCGAGACACACGCCCGTGTGCTCACCCGTGTGGACAATTATAAGCCATTTACAAGGCCAAATTTCCACCCAATTAGGGTCATCCCTACATGTTCGTTTCCAATATCAAATTACATACCAAATCAAGTATGAAACATACCATTTCTATTTCACCAAAGCACACCTTAATGGCCATTCACACAAGACCATATATATACATCATATACACCATTTTCACATAGCAAAACATATACCAAAATCAATCCATTATCAAGCCATATCACATGGAAAGATTACATTTCATAACTTCACTAGCTTATACATGCCATATACCATATATACTACTTTCAAAATGTACCAAAATAGATGTCCGATAGTGTGATTGAGTTGCTGACGATCCCCGAATCTGAGCTAGCTTTAAGTACCACTGTAAAACAGAAAAAGACTTCACACAGTAAGCTTTAACGCTTAGTAAGTTTGTAATATAACACAATTAACTCAATAATTCAAATTCAATATGCAAAATTAACTAACACTTAGTTCAATTCACATCACTATTTAATCTCATCCATGGCTATTACTCACTTTCATACCATATCTATAGGTTCATATACAAGCACTTATAATGCTACTCAATCCAACTCTTTTCCTCATTCATTCACATAATCTTCCATCTATCTCATACACAATATCATCAACCACATAGGTTTTGTACATACCTGTACCATCACATGTTTATCTATCACATTTTCCACTTCCATGCTCAATACCATAATTCATTCGATCCTATTTAAATGTTCGATGATCTCGCACACTTAGTGACAACTAAATAGCTAAAGCTATAATAATATCGCACACTTAGTACCATTACATTAAACTGAATTTGTCTCAGTATCGCACACTCGGTGCCAAATAATACAACAGATGCTTTCCTTAACTCGCACACTTAGTGCCAATCATCACTATAACTATTCTATTTACGCATAATTAGTGCCTCATATCTTCGAACTCAAATTTCTCATTACCAAACTCCACAATCACATTTCCATTAATTTCATCACATATAAACATCATGTAAATAATATGTATTATTTACATACTTACCTCAGACGTAGAGACAATGACACTAGTTGATCAATCGAGTACTTTGTTCTTGCCTCAATCTAGATCCAAATTTCTCTTTTCTTGATCTATATAATATCAAATTCAACTCATTCAATCTCATCTTCATCCAAAATAATCCACAAACACATAGTTAGGGCCTTTTACACTTTAGCTCTCATAATTTCACATTTTGACATTTTAATCCCTATTTCACAATTACACAAAACACACATAATTTACTCACACCCAAGCTTAGTCGAATTTCATACTAGTCCCTTGCAGCCCATATCTTTCATTTATTTCACATTTTAGTCTTTCAATTACTCATTTTCACAAATTAACCAACAATAATCAATTTCATCAAAAATTCCAAATACAAAACATATTTATCATTCATCAAGCTTTCATATTTCACCAACTATCAACACAAAACTCACATATTCATCAATGGCACATCTTTAAATATTTATCAAGTTTAGAAATTGAAGCATGGGCTTGATAGAACACAAAGCAACGATCACAAAAACATAAAAATCATTAAAAATCGAGCTCAAAACATACCTTAATCAAGAACAACAATGGTCAAACCCTTAAACATGAAAATGGATTCTTCTTTCTTCTATTTTCGGTGCAAAAAGATGATAAAATGGCCACCAATTGTTTTTTATTAATAATAACTTAATAACCAAATTACTATTTTATCCATAAATTAAAACATTATAAATCCATCCATTTAATGGCTATTTATGTCAAATTCCACTATCAATGGTATAATATCAACATAAGGACCTTTCATTTAATAAGCCATGCCAATTAAGCACTTTTAACAACTAGTACACAACTTTTGCATTTTACGCGATTAGGTCCTTTTTCACAAATCGGCACACAAACGATAAAATTTTCACACAGAACTTTCACACATACTTTATCACATACCATAAACATCAAAAATAATTTTTAATTATTTCTATGACCTCATATTTGTGGTCCTAAAGCCACTATTCTGACTAAGGTCTAAACCGAGCTGTTAGATCCTTGCGGTCTATTACGAAGCCTGATAGCTAACTGACCCATTTGGTTCTCCAAATTCTTTAGTGTTGCTGCTTGACATTGGATTAATGCATCATTTTTCACCATGTACGCCTTTAACAAGTCCTCCAAATTATTTGTTGATTCAGCTTGAGGTGGTTTTGGAGCTTGTTGGTTAAACCCTTAAGATTGGTTAGGTCTATGTTGCATGTAGATGTTGTTCAGTCCATTTCCTTTGTTACTCCAAGAAAAGTTTGGATGATTGGGCCACGAAGGATTGTATAAGTTAGACTGTGGTCCTTGTTCACTTCTATTTTGATACTGATTCCTTACATAATAAACAGAATCGGGCTTTGAAGGGCAATCTCAAAAGAATGGCCATCCCCACAGTATACGTAGGAAACAACATTATACTGACTTGGAGATTGAGCTACAAAATTATTAGAACTATTATTAGTAAACTATTTCAACATTGAGGAAATAGAATATACTTAAGCAGATATTGATGTAAGTGCATCCACTTCATGCACTATGGCTACTCGTCTTCCTAAAGTTGTTCGATTTGTCGGCCATTAGTAATTGTTGCTAGCAATCCTCTCGATGATCTCATAAGCCTCATTATAAGACTTAGACAAAATTGCACCATTTGTAGAAGCATCTACCATCAATTTTTGTGTGTGCATTAAGACCGTTATAAAACGTCCCCAACTGGATGCAATGTGGAATCCCATGATGAGGACACTTACGAAGTAGCTCCTTGAATCTTTCCCATGCCTCGTACAGGGACTCATAATCCAATTATTGGAAAGTAGTAATCTCATTTTGCAACTTTGCATTCTTAGTGGAAAATACTTTCCTAAAAACCTTTCTACTAACTCTTGCCAAGTAGATATTAAACTTGGTGGTAATGAATTCAGCCATGCTCATGCTCGATCTTCCAACGAGTATGGAAACAGCTTCAACCTTAACGCATCTTCAGTCACACTAGTTATTTTAAACGAATCACTCATCTCCATGAATAATCAAAGGTGAAGATGTGGATCTTCCGTAGGCATACCATTAAATTGGCCCATCGTTTGAAGCATTTGAAACATCACTAGTTTCAACTCAAATTGGGGTGCCTCAATATCCGACCTCCTAATTCCCGGATTTAACTTATTGAAGAGTGGCACAATGTATTGTCTTATGGCATGATCCTATCATTAGTAATAAAGATTGGGTTATTGTAACACCATTAACCCTTATCGGTCGTCAGAATAGGGTTACAAAGCATTACCGAACATTTCAAATCAAATACAAACAATCATATAATAATATAACATACATATCATAATTTAATCATAATTTCCCTTTATTGAGCCCTCGAGACCCAAATCACGTGTTAAAAAAATTGGGACTCAATCGAAAACTCAAAAAAATTTTCGCAAAATTTTAAAATTTTTCCTAGGTGCAGGGCACACACGCCCGTGTGGTCAAGGGACATGCCCATGTGACCCTATGACATGCACGTGCTTCAGGCCGTGTCCTAACCCGTGTAACTCCCTAACTTACCTCACATGGCCAAGACACACGCCCGTGTGGTAGACCATGTTCCTCATACGGTTGAGACACACACCTGTGTATCTACCCAAGTGGTAATACCTGAGCATTCTGTTTTGAAATTTTTAAATTGCAGGGGACACATGGCCAAACCACACGCCCATGTGATAGCCGTGTGTCTCACACGATCTGGTCACACGCCCGTGTGCCAGGCCGTGTGGACTCAAAATGAGTTTAATACATTAAATTTACCAACCCTACAAATCTTGAATAACAAACAACTCAAAATCCAATTGTTCAACCAATGCAAAACACATTCAAATACCTCTAATACATGCCAAATTCATCAATCTAAGGACCTAATCAAAGTACCGTCATTGATACTCTATTCATATTATCAAAACAATTCAACAAGTCATCAATCAAACTAATTACTAATTCATACCAATTTAACTTACATTTTGACCTATTGAATACTCATATATACATTAACTTAAACATATCATTTTATACTTCAATATGTCATACATATATTCAAGTATACAAAGTATCTAATATCATTTTATAACATATTTACAATCATTTCCCAAAATGTCAAACATGTGACACCTAGGTACATGCCATTACCAAAAGAAAAATATACTTCACCATTTTGAGTTTGGGATCAGCTCTGATGCTGATTCAACGATATGACTTTAACCTAAACTGCGCACGAAAACAAACCGTACGTTGAGCATAAACTCAGTGATATTTCTATAATCCGAATACTTTAAAACAAAATAATTAAACATGCACATTTAATTCATACAATTTCCAAATCCATTCAATTAATCAGTTTATATGTAAATCATTATCACATATTTAATTCTCATCAATAACTATCTCAATAGCTTTTCTCAACTTTGATTCTCACATTCATTTTTCAATGTCAATTTCCATTTCATGAATTCCATGATCCATGCTTCTCATTTGTACATTTGAATTCATTATCCATTTCACTTCACATACAATGTAATTTAATATCAAACTTATTGTCAATTCATTCATTTACCCCTATTAACACAACCCAGACTTTGGTGGATACGGATCCAACCAAAAACACACCAATATGTGTAACACATATGTTTGTGCAAGTGTACACAGTCGTTATCAAGTAATAAGTAAGTATTGAGTTATCGCATAACACCCCTTACCCGTATCCAACGCTGGAACAGGGTACAAGGCGTTACCGAACTTAAAATTTCTTGAACATGTAAAACCAAATCATAAAATTTTGTCAAATTTAAAACTTTTCTAACACATTGTCCCTTATATTTGCTTATAAAGCTCAAAACATCCTTTAGGATGGTTAGGGACTAAACCGAGAAATTTGGAAACCTTTGGGAAAATTTAGAAAATTTTGTCAAAATAGGGGTCACACGCTCGTGTGGTCTGGGACACGCCGTGTCCCTAACCCGTGTAACTCTCTGTTTATGATGTCATTATCAAAATAGGGCACACGGCTTTGGCACACGCCCGTGCCCTAGATCGTGTCTGACACATGGCCATGTCTCTGCCTGTGTGGCCTGGAAGTAGATATTTTCCAAGCCAGTTCCCCACTCTAAAACACAAACTCTTTTGTATCCATTTCATCAACATGTATCATGCTATAATTGGACATCCGAATATCCAATTTTGCTTACACATTCCCATACACATCGTCATTCATGAAATCATTTGTAAACCATATCCACAACATATCAATTATGCAATTACCACATACATGAATAACCACATCATAGGCGTATAACAACCATCAATATTGGCCATCTCTAAATAGCCTTAATCAAAATGAACATTTATTAAATAAGGGTCAACATTTTAGGCCATAAGAAATATAACATATATGACAAAACGACCAAGCCTACTATACATGCCATAAGCCAAAAGTTAATGTATCTAGATATACCAAGTGTTCCACTTGATAGTGTGAGCGAATCTCTGACGTCCACCGATCCTCGAGCTAACTTGGCGATACTACAAGGCAAGGGAAAAGAGAGGGGAAGTAAGAATAAATGCTTAGTAAGTTCATATGAAAATAATAAGAAATTAATAAACTTGTATGGATAAATCCTTACAATAATTTCTTAAGATGATATAATCATTATATCACATGCTTAAACCTTATTATTCATGTTCACATTAATCTGTCTACTTGAGTCACTGTCACTAAATTATTTATTTGTTGAGCTACAGAGCTCCGAATAAAGAATTGTTAATTTTCCCTAAAACTAGACTCACATAAATTCTTACCATAGAAATTTTAAAATTTTTTGTCCAGCCAATTAGTACAGTTTACTCATTAAATTTACCCCTATTTTGCTGTCCAATAGTTCTGACACTTCTTCACTATGAATCAATTTTCTCCTCGTATAAAATTCATATGATGATTTCATTTATTTCACTTGAAAATAGACTTATGAAGGATTTCAATTATATGAATTATACTCCATAATTATTTTTGTACAATTTTTACTGATTTCCAAAAGTTGGAACAGGGGATTTCAAACTCATTCTGACCTTGTCTCACTAAAATTCAAATACCTTGTAATTCACACTTTTGTTGCTTACTTTGTTTCTTTTATGGAAATAGACTCATTAATCTTTAATTTCACATCTCACCCAGCCTTTAAATCAATTTCCACCATTTTTGGTGAATTTTCAAAGTTATACTAATGTTGCTTCCCACAACTGTTTTAATGTCAATTTCACTCATTCATTAATTCTTTGTGCTTACTTTCATTTATACACACTTACACCAAAGCATATTATAACTTTGCACATAACAATCAAGTGATCATAGACACATCTTACTTGTTTGCATCCTTATCAATAATGCATCATAATCTGAGCACATTATTTATGAGCCTCGTATACATACCTGTACCTAGTCATAATACTCACATATCTTACTCTTACTTATCTTGAGCATACTCCTTGAATTTCCCATCGAACTACTTGTAATATTAGGGATGTTCAAGATATCTCGTACACTTGGTAGGACTCCAATGCCATATCCTAGATATGGTCTTACATGGGATCACATATCACTGCCGATGCCATGTCCTGGACATGGTCTTACACTGGCACTCATCTCGAGCCGATGCCATGTCCCAAACATCGTCTTACACTAACTCTCCTCTGTCCATGCCGATGCTATGTCCCAGAAATGGTCTTACACTAGCACATGTCTTGAGTCGATGCCATATCCCAGACATGGTCTTACACTAGCTCATACTCATCTTGGTGTCGATGCCATGTCCCAGGCATGGTCTTACACTAACACAACTTGAGGATAATGCCATGTCCCAGACATGGTCTTACACTGGCGCACTCACTGCCATAGTCCAACCATGGTCTTTTCCATCAATTCATCACGAGTCGTAGTACGAATGTACTTAACCCTGCATTTCTCACGATTGATCCTTCAATCCAATCTCGTACTTGCATAAAGTCATGATTAGATAACAAACATATATAAAATAATACATCATCTCAATTCAAATTTAATAATCCATCACTATAGACTAACCATATGAACTTACGTCAACACGAATCGGTCATTTTGATTGACATTTCCTCGTACTTGGTCCAAATCTCGATTTCTTTGATCTAAAATGTCAAATTTCACTTAATTATCACATACATCACTCATTTTAATACAAAAATCATTGTAACATCCTTAAATTGGGGTCTCTGTATTTTGTGTGTTTGCATGTGACGATATGCTTACTGTGCTAGTTTAGCATGTTTTGGGGCCTAGGCATTACCTCAGGTTAGGCCTGAGTCATGGCTAAAATTGTTGTTTTGGCACTTAGGAATAGGGAGCTAAGGGAGTTAGGGGTTAAAAGATAGTCTTGGTGTGTTGTGACACAAAGAACCTAGTGGCAAAGTGGCAAAATAGGCGCCATTAGGGTACCAGGAAGGTGACGCCACTTGCAGGGAAGGAGTACTCAGGTTCGAGCAGCAGAAATCTCATTTTCTGCCTATTATTTTGACGCCAAGCTGAGGAAGTGGAGTGCTCAGGGTGGACTCTGGAGGATAAGGATGGGAGGATTCAAATAGATGAAGGTGAGGAAATTTAGGAGCTTGAATCTTATCAACCTCATTTGAAGGTATTGGCCGAAAGTTGGACTGTGGGGAGGAGGAGTGATCGGTTTTGGGTACTTGAAAAGGGGGTGTGCCGAATGTCTATAATGGTTTAGTGAATATTTCGGCAAGTGGGGATAGTTCTTTTTGTTTTCCTTGAGTTAGAGTCATAAGCCGAAACCCGTCTTGCTCTCCTTCTCATTTTGGTTTTCTTTTTTTGGCATTCTTGGTGCTTGGCCGAACCACCCTTGCTATTTCTTTGAGAAAGCCAAAACCATATATACATCATCTTCTCTTCTTTGGTTCAAACATTGCTAGCCGAAAACCATATCCCCATTCCTTCTTTTCTTCTATCCCTTCATTCTTTGGTTAGTTGAAACTCCCTAACCCTTTTTTTGAGTAGCGTTTTCTCTTCTTTGCCGAATCTATCCCTCTCTTGTGGAGTTATAGCCGAATCTCCTAGTAAGTAACTTCTTCTTCTTCTTTTCTTGATTGATTTGGGTAATGCCAAAATCCCACTTCTCTTCTATCTCCCCATTTGTTGTAGATCCAAACTTAAACTCTTCTTGTTCTATATTGGTGGCCGAATCTGTCAGTAAGGTAAGGGGGTAAGTGTTTTACGGTTTGGGTATTTCTTGTTGTGTTTAATAACGAAGGCTTTAATCCAATGATGGTGGTACTTGGCCGATTGTAGAAAGGGGTGACGCCAACCTGTGGGTTCCCGGGATTCGATTGGATCGTGGCTTAGATCTAGATCTTCTAAATCTTTGGGATTTGTCAACTAAGGTAAGGGAGTGACAATCTCTTTTGATTTCTGGGATTCATGCTAAAGCCGAATGGCTTTTGGATTCCTAATGATGTGTCTAACCGATTGTAGGAAGGAGGGTAGCCGTGTTCAGTAGATTTTCGAGATTTGTTGGTTTCCGATTTAAGCTTAAAGGCTCAGGTGTAATCAATCTTGGTAAGGGTCTTATTGTGCATTATTTCATCCTTAGGGATTTCTAGATAAGCCGAATGGGCTTTTGTTCATTAACAAGGTGTTGGCCGAATACAGGAAGAGAGGAGGCAAACGTTACCATCGGGTTACATTATTCACAAGGTAAATAACAAAGTTAACATAGATGATTCCAAACCTAAAGTTTCAAACAACTCCAAATGCAAATGGCTTCAACTTGACCATACTCATTTCACTTGATTTTTTTTATGATTTCTAAAAACTAGTAACAACCAACAGATTTTCAATAAAATTTAACCGGTAACTGGTTTATTCAAACGTTTTCACTCCGTGACATACCAGATCTGGTCGTGGTGTATTGACCGGGTTTGGGGTGTTACAATTTTGATATCAGAGCCAAGTTCAAAAGCTTGGCTATGGGCCCGAGGTCCAAAATGTTTAAAAGTAGGGATTTGAAAAGTTTTGTGGGAAATGTACAGGGTTTGAACAGCATGGCACCGAGTCTCCGGCACCAATCCGCTCAGGTAAGTATCTCTAACCATTGTGTGATTTGAATGTGGAAGAAATGGGTATTTTGGGATCGTAGATTAGAAGATTAGGAGTTATTGAACCTAGGAATAGCCTACTCCAACGCAAAAATTACATAAGACTTAAAAAACAACTAAACAAACCTGTGAGTACGTCGCTGGGTTAAGAGTGTGGCGACCATTGTGCGCATGTTTAGGAATAGATTCAGGGGGAGCTTGGTATCTAAGCAGTCCTAGTGACTCACCTCCTCTTCACTCGAATCCTACCTGGTGCGTAGTGACGGTTCACCCTAACTGAGACGACTTATTCACAGGCTAAATTCAATAACTAAAACCCGAAAGGGACCAGCCACCTTGTTTTGTACAACCCTACAATTAAACCTTGGTTTTGAAACTACCAAAGTACTCTTGATTCAAAAAAAATTCCCGAATTGAAAAAAATGATCAAAATACCCCTGATTTGTAAATTGACCAAATTACCCCTGACTTGTAAAATTACCAAAATACCCTCAGTATGAACAATTACTGAAGTACCCCCCGAATTGAAAATTTCCAAAATACCCCTATTTCATAAAATCATCTGGAACCATATTTTGGAAAATTATGAAAATACCCCTAGTTTATGAAATTTCCAAAATAGCCCTAGTTTATGAAATTACCAAAATACCCCCGATCTCTAGAATTTTTGAAATACCTATGATTTGTAAAGGATTCCAATTAACCCTAATTTATTATTGAAATACCCCGATAGGTTAAATTACAAAAATACCCCTAGGTAGTGAAATAACGAGAATACCCCTACAAGTGGTGGGTGGGTGGAGGATGTTATTGATGAATGAATGTGATTCACTGAATTAGGATAAAAGACTTGAAACGAAAACTTTGTAATGATCAAAATAACTACCACTAAACTTCTTTACATAAAACTTGTTCGTGGGTAATCAGTGGAACAGAAACTAATGCATAAAATTTTTTTAAAAAGGTAGATTAAATCGCGATTATAGATATGAGTTCTAGTGGACATGGTCGTAATGTGCGAGGGCGTGGTAGAGGCAGAATGACCGTATCGGAACCAGTTAGGTCTGGTCAAGGGTCAGAGAATGAGATACCACCACCACCAGCTATTGGTGTTGAGTACCAAGATCAGACGGGGGATGATGCAGTGTCGCAAGTGATGCTACGAGTGCTTGAGAGAGTGGCTGAAGCATGTGGAGGTACGGAGCTCAAAAATCTGTATCTGAGCGACTTCGAACCAATGGAGCTAAGGTATTCCGAGGTGTATCTGGAGTGGCGCCCAATACAGCTGAGTATTGATTGGAGGCGACGGAGTAAATCATGGACGATTTGGATCTGACGCCTGAGGAGAAACTAAAAGGGGTAGTGTCGCTTCTCCGAGATAAGTCATAGCAGTGGTGGCTCACGGTTCGGGATGGTGCTGCAACGGATGATCTCACTTGGGATTATTTCAAGGCGGCTTATCAGAAGAAGTATGTTGGGACCAGTTATATTGATGCGCAGATGAAGGCATTTCTGAGGCTGGTTCAAGGGAATAAGTCCGTATCAGAGTACGAGGTAGAATTCTTAAAGTTGAGCCGGTATGCTCGAGGCATCGTGGCTATAGAGCATGAGCGATGTGTCAGGTTCGAGGATGGATTGAGGGATGATCTGAGATTGCTGATTGCTCCACTGCAGGAAAGAGAGTTTACGGTCTTAGTGGAAAAGGCCAAAGTTACGGAGGAAGTGAAATAGTCGGTAAGACGGAATCAGGACAAGGGTTGGAATAAAAGGAACTCTGGATCATCTGGGTCTACGGGGAATCAACAAAATGGGGTAGATATAGTAGGCCAAATCAAGCTGCTAGGCCTACTACTGCTAATACTCAGTGGCTGCCATGATGTGCTCGATGTGGGAAGTCTCACAGGGAGAATGTTGGACTGAAAATAGAGGATATTTTGAGTGTGGATAATGGAGCACCGAGTGAGGGATTGTCCACGGAGGTCAGCTAGGTTGCAGTCTGGGGATCAGAATCATACACAAATCAGGAGGGATGGTCAGTAGCCACAGAGGGGTCGTGGTGTAGCCAGGAGAGGTAATGGCTCTGGTAGAGGCCGTAGAGCATCGGGCAGAGGTGCAGGTGGTACAGAGGCGAGATAGCCTAGATTGGTCTATGCAACAAGGCGTCGAGAGGAGGGCGACGCACCGAACGTCATAACCGGTATGTTTTTAATCTTTGGACTACCTTATAATGCTTTGATAAATGTGGGTTCGACGCATTCATATGTAGCCAGTAGCATAGTGGAAACTATGAATTTAGACTCTGAGATTACTTCTAGGAAGATGACAGTGATAAGCCTTCTAGGTCACTCTATAGAAGTAAGTAAACTATATAAGGATGTACCCCTAGAACTTTAAGGGGTCGTGTTTTTAGTTGATTTGATGGAACTATCGCTCAGGGAGTTCGATCTGATTCTCAGGATGGATTGGCTGGTGAAGTACCAGGCCAGTTTGGATTGCACGGCTAAGCGCATGGTATTAAGGACAATGGAAGGTGGGGAGGTGGTGATGATAGGTAATAGAAGGGATTACTTATCCAATGTGGTCTCTACTCAAGGCAGAGAAAATGATAAGGAAGTGTTGTAAGGCATTCATGGTGCATGTTTGTGCTTTGGAAGCCAAGGATGCAGCTGTAGAGAGTGTCTAAATCGTAGGAGAATTTGCTGATGTATTCCCAGAGGAACTTCCGGGTCTGCCTCCTAATGGCGAAGTTGAATTCGATATAGACTGTTACCCGAAACTGCACCAGTGTCTATTGCCCCGTATAAAATGGCGCCAAAGGAATTGGTGGAGCTGAAGGCTCAAATTCAGGAATTGCTGGACAGGGGTTTCATCCGACTGAGTATATCTCCTTGGGGAGCGCCTGTGCTCTTTGTTAAGAAGAAAGACGGTACAATGTGGATGTGTATAGACTACCGCCAGCTGAACAAGTTGACGATCAAAAACAAGTATCTGTTGCCTAGGATTGACGACTTGTTTGATCAACTCAAGGGTGCATTAATTTTCTCTAAGATAGATCTTAGGTCGGGGTATCATCAACTCAAAGTGAAGGAGGCTGATGTTCATAAAATGATATTTCGTACTCGGTATGGGTATTACGAGTTTCTGGTGATGCCGTCCGAGTTGACTAATGCACCGACAGCATTCATGGACTTGATGAATCGGGTGTTCTAGCAGTACTTGGACCAGTTTGTTGTGGTATTTATAGACGACATATTGGTGTACTCAAGGACTGAGGAGGATCATGATAAGCACTTGCGGGTAGTGTTACAAATTCTGAGGGAAAAGCAGTTATTTACCAAGTTCAGTAAGTGCGAGTTCTGGCTTAGGAAGGTGACTTTCTTAGGTCACGTAGTGTCAGCTGAAGGGATTAGAGTGGACCCTCGCAAGGTTGAGGCAGTGTTGGACTGGAAACCGCCTAGGTCAGTTGTAGAGATTCGGAGTTTCCTAGGTCTGGCAGGGTATTACCGGAGATTTGTGGAAGGATTTTCTCTGATCGCGGTGTCGTTGACCAAGTTATTGAGGAAAGGAGTTCCATTTGTGTGGTCAGAGAAACAATAGGAAAGTTTCGACAAGTTGAGGAAGATTCTAACGAAAGCTCCGGTTCTGGTTCAGCCTGAGGCGGGAAAGGTATTTATGGTCTACTGTGATGCATCACATACTGGCTTGGGATGTGTGCTGATGCAAGAAGGGAAAGTAGTGGCATATGCGTCTCGACAGCTGAGACCACATGAGGTTAACTATCCGACACATGATCTAGAGTTGGCTGCAGTGGTTTTTGCCCTGAAAATATAGAGACACTATTTGTATGGGGAAAAGTCGATAGTTTACATGGATCACAAGAGTCTGAAGTATCTTTTGACGCAGAAGGATTTGAATTTGAGACAGCGCAGATGGATTGAGCTGTTGAAGGACTACGACTGCTCAATTGAGTATCATCCAGGCAAAGCTAACGTGGTTGCAGACGCGTTGAGCCGTAAGGTAGTGTCGGACCTAAAAGCGATGTTTGCTCATCTTAGCCTGTATGACGACGAGTCTTTTGGCAGAATTACGAGTTAAGCCGACATGGGTAGAGCAGATTAAAGAGAAACAGTTAGTAGATGGGGGTTTGAATGCTCGGAGGTTGCAAGTATAGAGTAGTTGTTTGAAAGGTTACAGCTTGACCAATGATGGAGTGTTGTGTTTTCAAGGGAGAGCTTGTATGCCGAAGGACGTTGATTTGAGGCAAAGGATTCTTCAGGATGCATATAGCAGCCCATACGCTATGCATCCTGAAGGTAGCAAGATGTACCGGGATTTACGAGAGCACTTCTAGTGGCCAGGTCTGAAGCGAAAAGTGACTGAATTTGTGGGTAAGTGTCTAATGTGTCAGCAGGTCAAAGCTGAACATCAGTTGCCATCAGGTTTACTTCAGCCAGTGAAGATTCCTCAGTGGAAGTGGGAAAAGATCACTATGGACTTTGTCAGTGGGCTACCCCTTACGCCTAGCAAGAAAGACTCAGTCTGGGTGATTGGGGACCATTTGACAAAATCGGCTCATTTCATACCGATGAGGGTCGATTATTCACTCCAGAAGTTAGCCAAGTTGTATGTGGCCGATATAGTAAGGTTGCATGGAGTGCCAGTGTCAATTATTTTGGATAGGGATCCCGTGTTCACGCCGAGGTTCGGAGAGCTTTGCATCGAGCTTTGGGTACGAGGTTGGATTTCAAAGATGCTTTTCACTCGCAACGATGGATGATCGAGAGAGTAATTGATTTTAGAAGACATGCTAAGGGCGTGTTCGGATTTCATGGTAGTTGGAAGGAGTATTACCATTGGCGAGTTCGCTTATAACAATAGTTATCAAGCGAGTATCCATATGGCACCATATGAGGCACTGTACGGACGAAAATGTAGTACTCCAATGTGTTGGACAGAATTGGGTGAACAGGAGATATTGGGTCCGGAGTTGGTGGCAGAAATTGAGGATAAGGTTAAGGTGATTCGGGCTCGTCTTAAAGAAGCGTTAGACAGGCAGAAGTCTTACGCCAATCTTAAGCGCAGAGATATAGAGTATGCAGTAGTTGACAGGGTCTTCCTGAAGGTATCGCCGTGGAGGAAGGTGCTGAGATTTGGGTAGAAAAGAAAACTAAGCCCTAGGTTTATCGGGCCATACACAGTGTTGAAGCGAGTGGGACCGATAGCTTATCAGCTCGAGTTGTCGGCAGAGTTAAGTCAGATTCATGACGTCTTCCATGTTTCGATGCTTAGGCGCTATCGATCAGATCCATCATACGTTGTGCTAGTTGCGGAGATTGAAGTGAGTCAAACTTGTCTTTCGAGGAGGAACTGATACAGATTTTGGATCGGGATGTCAAGGTCTTACGTAGGAAGTCAGTTCCCTTGGTGAAAGTGTTATGGCGGAACCATGGTACGGAGGAGGCCACATGGAAACCCGAGGATGTGATGCGGCAGCAATACCCTCAACTCTTCTGACCAAGTAATTTCGAGGCCAAAATTATTTTTTAAGGGGGTAGAACTGTAACATCCTTAAATTGGGGTATCTGCATTTTGTGTGTTTGCATGTGACGATATGCTTACTGTGCTAGTTTAGCATGTTTTGGGGCCTAGGCATGACCTCGAGTTAGGCCTGAGTCATGGCTAAAATTGTTGTTTTGGCACTTAGGAATAGGGAGCTAAGGGAGTTAGGGGTTAAAAGATAGTCTTGGTGTGTTGTGACACAAAGAACCTAGTGGAAAAGTGGCAAAATAAGCGCCACTAGGGTACCTGAAAGGTGACGCCACATGCAGGGAAGGAGTGCTCAGGTTCGAGCAGCAGAAATCTCATTTTCTGCTTATTATTTTGACGCCAAGCTGAGGAAGTGGAGTGCTCAGGGTGGACTCTGGAGGATAAGGATGCAAGGAGTCAAATAGATGAAGGTGAGGAAATTTAGGAGCTTGAATCTTATCAACCTCATTTGAAGGTGTTGGCCAAAAGTTGGACTATGGGGAGGAGGAGTGATCGGTTTTGGGTACTTGGGAAGGGGGTGTGCCGAATGTCTATGATGGTTTAGGGAATATTTCAGCAAGTGGGGATAGTTCTTTTTGTTTTCTCTTGAGTTAGAGTCATAAGCCGAAACCCCTCTTGCTCTCCTTCTCATTTTGGTTTTCTTTTTTCGGCATTCTTGCTTGGCTGAACCACCCTTGCTATTTCCTTGAGAAAGTCGAAACCATATATCCATCATCTTTTCTTCTTTGTTTCAAACATTGCTAGCCGAAAACCACATCCCTATTCCTTCTTTTCTTCTATCCCTTCATTCTTTGGTTAGTCAAACTCCCTAACCCTTTTTCTGAGTAGCGTTTTCTCTTCTTTGCCGAATCTATCCCTCTCTTGTGGAGTTATAGCCGAATCTCCTGGTAAGTAACTTCTTCTTCTTCTTTTCTTGATTGATTTGGGTAATGTCGAAATCCCACTTCTCTTCTATCTCCCCATTTGTTGTAGATCCAAACTTAAACTCTTCTTGTTCTATATTGGTGGTCGAATCTGTCAGTAAGGTAAGGGGGTAAGTGTTTTACGGTTTGGGTGTTTCTTGTTGTGTTTAATAACGAAGGCTTTAATCCAATGATGGTGGTACTTGGCTGATTGTAGGAAGGGTGACGCCAACGTGTGGGTTCCCGGGATTCGATTGGATCGTGGCTTGGATCTAGATCTTCTAGATCTTCAGGATTTGTTAACTAAGGTAAGGGAGTGACAATCTCTTTTGATTTCCGGATTCATGCTAAAGCTGAATGGCTTTTGGATTCCTAATGATGTGTCTAACCGATTGTAGGAAGGAGGGTAGCCGTGTTCAGTAGATTTTTGGGATTTGTTGGCTTGCGATTTAAGCCTAAAGGCTCGGGTGTAATCGATCTTGGTAAGGATCTTATTGTGCGTTATTTCATCCTTAGGGATTTCTAGATAAGCCGAATGGGCTTTTGTTCATTAACAAGGTGTTGGCCGAATACAGGAAGGGAGGAGGCAAACGTTTCGGGATCTTCGGGTTCTATTGGTTTGGGAATAGATCGTAGTTTCGGGATTTCACTAGATTCGCAAATAGTCAGGTGTGTAACGCTTACACACTTTGTTAGTATGATATGTTTATTGTGTTTCTGTTATATCCATTAAAACCGGTAGTTATGCCTTGTGGGCATGAGCATGGACTCCGGGTAAGTCCCCTGATTATGGATCTCGTTATATGCTATCATGTCATTGTTTAATGTTATGCTATGCGTTATTTGCATCATCATGTATTATTATGCCACGAACGTTATGGTCATAATGGTGGGATTGTTGAAAGGAGGGGGAAGAATTAGTTGGACTATCACCAGTGGTTTTGACCACACGACGGGTTGGCCCCGTCTTGGATATTATAATTTGTGACTAAGTTCCAGTGGTTTTGACCACATATGGATATTGTGACTCGTCCCAATGGTTTGGTACCACAGTGGGTTGGCCCCACATGATTAATTACGGGATTGTCATCAGTGGTTTTGACCACGCGATGGGTTGGCCCCATCACTTGATTTGTGACTACGGTCACCAGTGGTTTTGACTACACCGATATATATATTTGTGGCTACGGTCACCTATGGTTTTGACCACCAGTGGTTTTGACCACACGAGGTAGATAAAGAAGATTGGATGGTTAGGTTATGGGGTTTGCATGATTCGCATGTTATACTGATGATTTGCGTAAGTGCTTGCACTATCGGGATGGGGATTTACACACTGAGTCTCAGTGACTCACCCCTTCCCTTATATTTTGCAGATGATGCATAGATTGCGGATATGGAGCCGGGGAGGACTCGAGGCGGCCATGCATGCTAGTTCAGCCTTTGATTTTAAAATACTATTTCGGTTTTATTTACTTTCTTTCAATTTGGTTTTGGTTTTGTAATAAGGCCGCTAAGTATTATTTTGGGTTTTACTTCTTTTATTTTATTTTACCTATCTTATGCATCTGATTAATAGTTGATATTGCTTAAGAAATCGGGATTAAATCGATGCTTTCAAAACTCTACTCGATATTGGGTTTTTTCAAACGTTACCATCGGGTAACATTATTCACAAGGTAAATAACAAAGTTAACATAGATGATTCCAAACCTAAAGTTTCAAACAACTCCAAATGCAAATGGTTTCAACTTGACCATACTCATTTCACTCGGTTTTTTTTATGATTTCTAAAAACTAGTAACAACCAACAGATTTTCAATAAAATTTAACCAGTAACTGGTTTATTCAAATGTTTTCACTCCGTGACATACCAGATCTGGTCGTGGTGTATTGACCGGGTTTGGGGTGTTACAATCATACTACGGCAAATTTATAATTTTACCCCTAAACTTTCTCATAATTGCAATTTTTCCCCTAGGCTCGTAATATGATTTTTATTCAATTTTTATAAAATTCAAGGTCAGCTGAACCTTTTTCTCTTCTAAAGCAACCTCAAATTCTTATTATTTCACACTTTTATTAGCATTTACAACTTTTACTAATTAACCTGTTTTAACCATTTTCAACGAAAATCACTTAGCAAAAATTGTTCTCCTAACCTTGTGCACCCTTATTCTAACATTAAACATCAAAATGCACAAATATCTAGCATGGTCAATTTTTAAACTTCATTTTTCATGCGAATAAATGATAAAAATAGAAAGGTTAAGCTTCTAGAATCTCAAAAATATGAAGAACATTAAAAATAGGCTCAAATGCACTTACAATTGAGCTCTGAAAAAAGCTTGAAACCCTAGCCATGAATTCTTGAAAATTTCGACAGCATGGAGAAGAGAATGAGCAAATTTTTGGGTTTAAATTTTGTCTTTTATGCCTTAAAACACTCAAATGACAAAAATGTCATTTTTACTAGACCTTCAATTTTTACCCTTCCATGACTAGTTTTGTCCATAACAAAATTGATGGTCTATTTTCCATTTAAAGACCTCTAGTTTAAACCCCCATTTCAATCAAGTACTTATGTTCTAGAACCCATATTTTGCAATTAATGCAATTTAATCCAAATAATAAAATTGGGCACTTTATCGATAAAAATTATTTAACAAAATTTGCACACCATCACCCAAACATATCATAGACTCTAAAACAATCATAAAATTAAATATTTTTACTTCTAGTTTGTGGTCTTGAAGCCACTATTCCGGCTAGACCCTATTTTGGGCTGTTATATATCGTCTCCACAGGGATTGTATTTGTGCTAAGTCACTTAATTTGTAAAGTTATATTAACAATTTGGTAAATAAAAACACAATTTAGTTGAGAAGTGATGATTAAAATTAAATATATTAAACTAAATGCAATGATCCCTAATTCAAATTATCCTAAGTATGAAAACTATATGAATGAAATAGATTTTAGCAAAATTAAACACAGTTTGCAACAATTATAACATAAATAAACTAGGACAATTACTTTGATTAAACTCAATTTATTATCAGCATGCTTAATAATATTCAGAAAAACATTCTATGGCAACTCGATCTTTCATGAGTTTGGAAATCACATTAGGTCCTTTTCGAAATCCTTTACTTAGTAAATACATTTTACTAATCCTTATTTATTAAGAGTTTCTTAGTATTCGTGTGAGGTAATAGGGACGTGTTAGGTTTGAAATAGTTTAATCACACAAATCTAAAAACTATGCAGATAATAGAGCTTGGTTAGAGTTGTTATGTAACCTACAATTTAATCGGGTTAGGATCTAAATTAAGCATGCACATTTCAATTATGTGTCCATTAGCCGTCGTTTGGTTAGGATCGCTCAGCTAATTTAGGTGCAGTTCAATCATGTATCAACGAAATACAGACTTGATTTTAATTGAAAACATGATCAATTGAGGCACAAACAGTATAAGCATGAATCAAATAAATATTATTTAATCAAAACAATCATCCTAGATTAAATAAAATTAAGCTAACATTGTTGTAAACAAGAACAAAGAACACATAGCAAACATTTTTGGATTAAATTAAAGAAAGGAAAGATTAAACCCAAATCAAAGTGGTTGTCACCCAATACTCTGACTGACTAGGCTCCTTCGCTTCTTTGCTTTGCTCCTTTGTTAATGGCTCTGGAAGGTGGCTAGCCAATGGCACTTTAACAAGCTTAATTACTAAAATCTCTATGAAGAGATGATGCTAGGCGTGGGAAATGGAAAAGGCTAAGAGAATTTAGAGAGAAGAGAGAATGATGAATGATGAGGGATAATGAAAGAAGGAATGAGGGGGTCTTATTTATAGGTGAGGAGAGGGGAATAGTTTGCTAAAAATAGGAGGTTCCATCTCTTCAAGCATCTTCAAGGGGTGGCCAGCCATGAATTAAGGAAATTGAGCTGATTTTTGCTCAATTTAAGTGCCACAACAACTCAAGACTGAGACTCGATCAAGTGCAAATCTTTAGGCAAACCTCTAATTTCTTCAACATTGCAAGGACCTTATGCAATTTAACCAAAAAAGTGGTTTATGTGGACAGCCAAGTGTAGCCAAAAATTGGGTTGACTTGGTCTCCAATTTGGATGATTTTGTAATCTAACAAAGCTATTAGACCTGTCTAAAATAAATCAAATAGTTAAAGGACCAAAGAATAAAATTTATCCAATTTAATTAATTAATTAAAACCCAAATTATTAATGAAATATTTTAAAATGAATTATTAAATATAATTTTATATTTTATTATTTAATTTAATCATGCATGGCCTATTTTATGCCTTAAAAATATAATATACTCAAATCAATATAAAATAAGTCATTTTATGCATGAAAACTATATAATAAAGCATAAAATCACATTTTAATAATTTCAATGTCTAATTTCATATTTTCACATATTTCATTAATTTATTAAACAATTACTTAGTTTTAACAACAAATTTAAGTAAAATGTGATAAATTACATAGGAAAAATCCTATATATTTTTCTGTTTATAGTATGGCACCCAGTGCCTCATTGGATAGTTCGAAGTAATAAATTGACACCCAGTGTCTCATTGACCATGCTGAAGTAAGTTGGTACCCAGTACCTCATCGAATTTATCCAAAGTAATAATATGATACCCAGTGTCTCATGGACTCGTGGTCAAAGAATTCCCTGAACACTTCCAATCCTATGGCATGCCAATTATATCCGACTCAGCCCGACATTGTTAATAAGGTTTCATTTACTTTTCAATTTCAAACAACATTCATTTCAATTCAAATAATCACATATACTCACATAATCAATTCAATTCAATTCAATTCAATTCAATATCATAATATCAATACTGACCTTATTTCACTTACCATACATATTAATCAAAATACAACAATTAATTTTACTAGATTCGGATTATAGAAATACAAATCGTAATTTCCCGAGTTATTCTTCGTCAACTTTTTCCTTTCCTTTCTTAGCCGAAGTCTCCAGCACAACGTTAGCTACGAAAATTAAAACAATTTAATATCATCAATACAACACAATTTCACATTGAATATTTCAATTTATACTCAACTTTTACTTCAATTCCAATTTAGTCCCTAACCAAGACTAACTTTATTTTCTTCACAATTTATTCTATATTTTCATTCAATTATCACTTAAAACTAAATTTAACTCTCTAATTTCACCATAAATCCCTAAAATTTGAAATTTCTCTTAATTTTGTCCTTATTACTCAAATCTTATAATTTGTTTGTAATTAAATCATTTTCTCAATTCTAACTTGAAATTCTATCAATTTAACCCTTAATACTTCAATTTATTCAACTTGAACAACATCTAAAAATTCACTAACTTTTAAATTTTCAACTTAAATCAAGTAATATTTTGTTCTAAGATTATAAAAACATCAAAATTACAAGAAAAGGGATTAAATTGACTTACCAATTGAACATAGAACCTTAAAACCTTAGTTTCCCTTTTTTCTATTTTCTTCTCTCTTTTTGTGCCTTCCTCTATTCTTATTCTTCTTTTCTTTTGTTTCTTTATTATTTATTTCATGTTTTATTTAATGTATTACAATAATAATATAATAGTAATATAATAATAATATTTTATATATGCTTAAATATTAAGTATGTATAAAATATAAATAAATATATGTATATTATGCATACACATGGAATTGTATTTTACTATACACTTGTTAGATAAGGATTAACTATTTAATTAGTCCTTTACTTTTTCTTTATTTTATAATTAAACTTTTACCCTTTATTCAATTTAGTCCTTTCACCAAATTAACCTTAATTCAAACTAATTCACCTAAACAAAACTTAATTAATCACACAACTATCTTCGTAAATATTTATTACATTT
Organism: Gossypium rotundifolium; assembly: GCA_025506655.1. Taxonomy (NCBI): domain Eukaryota; kingdom Viridiplantae; phylum Streptophyta; class Magnoliopsida; order Malvales; family Malvaceae; genus Gossypium; species Gossypium rotundifolium. Next base: position 65,891,114 of record CP106731.1, on the reverse strand, counting down.
CTCCCCTCTTAATAAATTTCGTCCTCAAAATCTACCTGAAAAGAGGTGGGGGTACTGAGATTTCATAGTTTCTTCAGGTTCCCAAGTTGCTTCTTCAATACTATGACTACGCTTCAATACTTTCACTAATGGAACTCAATTATTACGTAACTCTTTCACCTCTCGAGCTAATATCTCAATCGGTTCTTCTTCATATGACAAATCAGGTTGAATTTCAATATCTTCCATTGAAATAACATGAGAAGGATCTAATCGATATCTTTTGAGAATGGAAACATGAAAAACATCGTGAATCTTCTGTAATTTCGAAGGCAAGGCTAAATGATAGGAAACTAGCCCAACTCTTTCCACAATCTCATACGGCCCAATAAATAGAGGACTCAATTTTCCCTTTCGACCAAATCTCAAAATTTTCTTCCAATGTGAAACTTTAAGGAATACTTTATCTCCAAACAAAAACTCAATATCCCTGTGTTTCAAAGCTGCATTAGTCTTTCTCGAATCTTCTTAACAGTATCCTCTGTTTCTTGAATTAATTCCCGCCCAATCATTTTTCTTTCATTCAATTCCATCCAACACATGGGTGATCGACATCTACGACCATATAAAGCTTCATACGGAGCCATTTGAATACATGATTGGAAACTATTATTATATACAAATTCTCTAATGGTAAATAACGTTCCCAACCTAATTCACAATCAATGACACAAGCTGTAACACCCCAAACCCGGCCTAGACGTTATGGCCGTACCTGGCAATGTCACACAATAGTGTTTTTGAAACCTCATTGTTACGATGAAAACATTACATGTTATTATCCTTAGTAAACCTTTGTTAGAACTTAGGAAGTCATCTTTATTCATTTAAAACATTTTTTTTTGAAACATCCCTCGTTATGGAAGTTTTAATAAAATAGTCTAAGTGATCATGTGTTTAGAAATTACTTTAACTTTTTTAAAAACCGAATTTCCTACGACCAGCAAGTATAAATCCATAAAGTGAAATAAATAAATAAAAACTCAAATTTAAAACCAAAGTCCTAGAGGGTCCTTAAATTACAACCCAAATAATCAATAATAATCAAATCATAAATCATAAATTGAAAACCATGAAGTCCAAAAATTACTGTGGTCACCGCTAAGTCCTTCGTTGCACCGATCTGTCTAAATTTGAGGATTACCTATGCACATTAAACAAAAAAGGGTGAGTTTACATAAACTCAGCGTGTAATCCCGCAGAAACAAACAAACAATCAGTATTCACAGTACACAGTTGAACAGTCTTATGCCTAAGCCTTTTTCAGCATCAATGATAGTTTGGGCCTTACCCCATCTCAGTAAAGTGTCAAAAATGCAGTAGGGCCTTAGCCCATCACAGTATCAATAGTAGTAACAGTTATGCAGTAGCAAAATCCTACCCAACTAGCCGCTACACACCATCTCCACCCAACCCTACACTCCATGTGGGGATATAATCAACCCACCCATCCCTACACTCCAAGTAGTACCGAATGTGGCACAATACAGTAGTTTGCAGCTGAGCTGCCAATAAATTACGCTTAAAGCCTTTCAGTACAGTTCCTCTAAATAACAACCCCAACCCAATGCAATGGAAACAAGATGGATGACATGCTATTATGCAATTTTAGTACATATATTCAGTCCAAATATTAACATTCCCAATACAGATATCATTCAGTCAATTTCACTCATTTAGGGGTCTAAGCAGCGCTTACCGACCCTACAGTAGGTTCATAGTCGACTTGGGCGACCCGTGCAACCTTAAAAACATTTCGGTAAAAATGGGCCCACATGCCGATATGATCTGCCCATGTGGGCCCACATGTCCGTGTGGCCCACTCGGCTCAAATTGGCCTTGGTCGTGTGATCCATTTTTAAAGTAACCCATGCTAGCTCAATACTCATATATGTTTTCACTATTTACTTATATGTTCATTCAAAGCTGTCTAATTGAGTTATTATCACTAAATTATTTATATCTTGAGCTACAGAATTCCAAATTAAGATCCGCTTGATGTTTTTGAAACTACCATAAATTTTTCAGAATTTATAGTTTATCAAATAAGTACAATAAAATCTTTCAAGTTATCCCTATTCTGCTGTTTGACAGCTTCATCCTTTCCTTACTAAAAATTATTTATCTCTTAGTACGAAATTTAGATGATGTTTCTGTTTGTTTCTCTTGAAAATAAACTCATTAAGGATTTAAACATATAAATTTAAGCCCCAAATTATTTTTTTACAATTTTTGATGATTTTCCTAAGTTAGAATAGGGGAACCCAAAATCATTCTGACCTTGTCTCACAAAATTTATTATATCTCATGATTTACAATTCCATTTCTTACACTGTTTCTTCCATGAAAAACTAGACTCAATAAAATTTAATTTAATATTTTATTCAACCTCTAACTCAATTCCCACTATTTTTGATGATTTTTCTAAGTTAGACTACTGATGTTGTTCAAAACTATTTTAGTGCAAAATGTTGATTTCCAAGTTTATAACACCCTTATTTCCTTTCTCTACAATTTTTTGCATCATTTCTCTTATTTCTCTTATTTCTCGACAGCAAGCAATTTCAACTTTTCGCCAATTCTCTTTTTCTCGTTTCGGGTACACACCTATATCGTTTCTAATGCGTAAGCACTCCTAAGCCTCTAGAACCTAAAAATCGACCAACATATCTCCAGATTAATCACTTAATTCATTTTTAATCAACCAATTTCGAAAGGAACTCGATTAAAAATCTAGTGAAACCCTTACCTCGCTTGAGTAACCATGACTTCGCATAATCACAGCGTCGATTCAAAACCACCAGCCCCTTGATTAACTTCTAAACACCAAAAAGGAATCCCCCTTTTAGAGATTAACCAATAACGATTAACAATAGACAAAACCATTACTTACCGAACATGCGCAACCAATGATGAACAACCGAATCAATTGAAAACAAGAAGAAGAAAGAAACAGAAGGGGAAAAATAATGGAAATTTTGAAAACAACTAGGGGAAAGAATAGGCAGAGGAGGGAAAAGAAGAAGAAGAAGAAGAAGAAAAGGTCAAAAAAAAGTTTGGGGAATTGGAGAGAAAACCGAAACTCTTACTTTTTTTTACAACAAAAAGATAATCAGATTATTTTCTGATAACCTCTCCCCAATTATCTCTTAAAATCACTCCCTATTAACCCACTAAAACATAACTACTCAGAATTTTTCCCCAACACAACTCTTAGCTGAAATTGGAGCAAAAATATTGTCTCCACGCCATCATAGAGAATTGAACACAGGACCTCCAACACTCCAACACTCCACTTAACCACCAGACCAGCAGGCCCATTCTGATATAAACTTACCAACAATTAAACTTAAGCCCTTTGCAAAAGGTTATGGCTTTATTTATAAAAAATATCAAAATTTACCCAAGTAAGGCTTGAACTTAGGACCTCTCACACATGCCCAGAACAGATAACCACTGAAGCAGATAGACATTGTGTGTCACACATACACAAAATCAAAAATTAAAATTTTGGGGCATTACAATTTTACCCCCTAAAAGAAAATTTTGTCCTCAAAATTTACCCAGTCAGAACAGATGAGGATATTGTTGATGCATCGTATCCTCAGGCTCCCATGTAGCCTCCTCAGTGCTATGATTACGTCAAAGAACCTTAACTAGTGGAATAGATTTCCTCTTTAGTACTTTTACATCTCGATACAGAATCTGAACCGACTCCTCCTCAAAGGTCAAATCTGGCCTAACCTCAATCTCCTCAATGAAAATGATGTTAGTAGGATCAGAGCAGTAATGCCTCAACATCGAGATGTTGAACACGTCATGTATAAGATCCAACTTTGGAGGTAGCTCCAACTGATAACCGATTGGTCCCACTCACTTCAAAATACGGTAAGGTCCAATAAACCTAGGGCTCAACTTGCCTTTACGACCAAACCTCAGTACCTTCTTCCATGGTGAGACCTTAAGAAATACAAAGTCCCCCATCGAATACTCAATCTCACACCGCTTCAGGTCCGCATAGGATTTTTGTCTGTCAAAAGCCGCTTTCAGTCGATCCTGAATTAGTCTAACCTTATCCTCTATCTCAGAAACCAACTCAGAACCCAGAACACGTCGCTCGCCCAACTCAGTCCAATGTAAAGGAGTGCAACACGTACGACCATACAGTGCCTTGTAAGGTACCATCTGGATGCTAGACTAGAAACTGTTATTATAGGCAAACTCCGCTAGCGGTAGATAATCCTCCCAACTGCCTCAAAAATAAATAGCACAGCTCCTGAATCTAAACCTTAAGCTCCATAAGCTCCTTCAGTGCCATTCGATAGGGAGCGATGGACACCGGAGCTGTACCTGGAAGTAGCTCAATCCTAAATTCCAACTCGCGATTCGAAAGTAACCCCGCCAGCTCCTCAGGAAAGACGTCCAAAAAATATTTTACCATTCTAATATCCTTAACTGTAGAATCCCTAGAATCCGAAACACTTACGTAGGCCAAGAATGCCTCACATCCCTTACAAACCATTTTCTTTGCCACCAATACAGAGATCACATTAGATAAGTAATTTTGGCGTTCTCCAATCATGACTACCTCATTATCTTCCTTAGTCCTTAGTATGACCCTCTTAGTCGTACAGTCCAAGCTAACACGATGCTTGACCAACCAGTCAATCCCTAAAATTAGTTCAAACTCCCCAAATGAAAGCTCCATCAAATCAGCCAAGAAGATTGCCCCCTGTTGTAACATCCTGAGTTGGGGTCTTTCCGTTGTATGTGTTTAGGTGTGAATGCTATGTTTAGCATGCTAATTTAGGGTGTTGTAAGGTCTAAGAATAACTTTGGGAAAAGCCGAAAGCTTGGCTAAAATTTTCTTTTTGGGCACTTTTAGGGGAGAGCTAGTTAGAATAGGACTTAAGGGGATTTTAGTTCGCGTTTTGGTGACACAAAGAAGTGCAGTGGAAGGGTGGCAAGGGAACGCCACACAGGATGCAAGGGAATGACGCCACAGGTAGGAAGGAGGTCTAGGGTTGAAGGCACGTTGGCAGCTTTTGGATTTTTTTTTTTTTTTTGCGTCAGGAGGCTGAGGAGATGGCTTCCATTGGGACTCTTCAGGGTGGTTAGTAGATAGAGACTTAGATTTGGAATAAGTGGTTAAGAGATAATGGCAGAAATTTTGAATTGGTCTTCTAATTCAAATGAGTGGAAGGGAGGAAAAGTAGGATCAAAAGGGGGGAGTTGATGACTATTGGATGTGTTGGCCGAATTTCAAAGTCTTAGTGGAGGAGCAATCAGTTTTGGTTGGAGGATAGGGTGTGCCAAATTTTGGGTGATCAGGCTGCTAGTGTGTAGTGGTTTTCGGCATTATAGTGTGTGTGCTTCACATTTTTAGTTTTAGTTTTCCTCTTATTTTCTCTCTTGCCAAAATCACTTAAACATTTTCCACTCTTCTCTTCTTTAACCTCTAGCCAAAACTAGAAGACCAAGGGTGCACATCTCTTTCATTCTTTCTTTTTCTTCTCACTCCCAAAAGCCAAAATCATCACTTCACCCTTTCTTTTCATTTTCTATTTTTATGTTTAAAACTCCTTGTCAACCGAATCTATCTAAGCCTTGTCGAATTGCATCTTTTCATTCTCTTCTCTTTCAAACACTTTGGCCGAATATCCCTTTTTGCTTGCATTCTTCTTCTTCATCTTTTCCCTTTTCAATATTGGGACTACTTCGGCATTTAGTGAAATCTTCTTGATTTAGCCGAATTTCTTTAATCATCTCATCTCTTTTTCTATCATTTTCTTTTGAAGGAAAAGTCAAAACTTCCCATTTTTTTTAAGTAGATTTTATTGTTGGTTAGCCGAAACTCTCTGGCATCTAAATCCCCTCTTTCGATTCCTGGTTGCAGTGGATTATCGTTGCTAATTTTTCCATCCCTCTCAATCGGGTCCTCTAGTAGTTGCGATAAGGGTTCCTATTCATTTAACTATCTTTCATGGCATTTATGTGCCAAAGGCAATGATCCTACTCTTTAACCTTTGGCCGAATGTAGGTGGCGGTGGTGTCGTATTCCTTTGGAGACCTTCGGGATTTGCTCGACTTGTGAACCAAGCCTAAAGTTTTGGGTGCTACCGATCTAGGTAAAGAGATCTATTCGATTAAACGTGTAAATCTAGGCAACCATATTCTTTTAACTTCTGGCTGAATGTAGGGGGGAGCGTTATGCAACCATATTCTTTTAACTTCTGGCCGAATGTAGGGGGAGCGTTATCTTCGCGTTTTCGACTTCGAAGCAAAGTCGTAGGCAGATAGCAGTGGTTTCGATTAGCGTTAGTGTTGATGTAGAGGGTGTGATATTACGTGTATTCAGGTGTGTAACTTCTCACAGCATGGATATTGCTTTGTTTTATGACATTCCGTTGATATGTATATAAGTGTTTATGGATATTCTGTTAAACACCGAAATCTCGGTATGGCTGGTGTATGCGAGACATCACATTAGTGATCTCTGTTCTGATAAAGGAAGTGGTTATGTTGAGATATATCGATCTGTGTTATGGGTATACTGTACATGTTTGATGAAATCCGTTGCATCCATATTTCTACATCTAACATTTTCATGGGGTTGGGGTTATGTGATGAAAGAAGAAGTGTTGTAGTGGCTCTGCCACGATCTGCTGTAATGGCTCTGCCACGATCTGTTGTAGTGGCTCTGCCACGATCTGTTGTAGTGGCTCTGCCACGATCTGTTCTAGTGACTATGTCACAATTCTGATGATGAGCAGCATGATTGCCATCGATGGTGTGTAGCGGTGAGGGTTGATTGTAGAAATCCCCATTGGTGTGATCGGCTGGTACGGGAGTGTGTAGCGGATGGAAACTTAGGCTGGGATTGGGTTCCGCATTATCATCTGTATATGCATTACTTACTATTCTGTTCTGTAGGGCTAAAGCCCAAATCCATGGTGCTCGAGTGTTGCACACTGAGTTTTATGACTCACCCCGTTGTTTAACATTTTCAGGTAGCACATAGTGCAGTGGACCGGGCTAGAGAGGAGGACAGGGTGGCCATGCATGGGTTCCGCATTTCATTAAAGACTTTAGTTATTTATTTTCAATAATCGGTTTGGTATTTTACATTGTAATAAGGCTACTGATTAATGGGTTTTAAATTTGGGACTTTATTTTTGTTTTAGACGCTCGAGTTGAATAACCCAATGTAATAACTAAATGTTTTAAAAGAGAAGAAGGACACAAAAATAACAAGGTTTTTCCTACGACTCTACCAAAGAGTGAAGTTACCATCGTTTGCAAAGAAGTTTGCATATCTTAAACGGATGACACAGGTTTTGAATGGTCAATCGTTTTGAAAAAAAATGGCAAAAATACAACTCGATTAATAATAAGTTTCTACATCTTCTAAACAAATGCTAAACCTAAATTTTTCGTGAAAGTTTTTCTTCAAAATCGCTTAATGTTTTCAAAAATCTTCTTAGTGACATGCCAGATCTGGTCATGGTGTATGGGCTGGATTTGGGGTGTTACACTTGTACCTCTAAAGGAACGTCCCTATACGTTTGCTAGCTCTAACAGATTGCCCTAACGGCTCAATCGTAGGAACTTTGCCACTGATTGATCTCCCTTATTCAGATTCAAAATTCACTCCTATGGGCATTCACGCAGCTCACCTCCACATATTTCCCCTAGAAGGCGGTCTTAAAGAACTCCCAGGTCAGATGTTCAGGCTGAGTGCCCTCCTTAACAGTGAGCCACCACTAATAAGATACATCCCTCAACAGTGATATTGCACCCTTTAATTTTTGCTCTAGAGTGCAGTCTAAGTCATCCATGAACCTCTCCGTTGCCTCAATCTAGTACTCGGCCACATTAGGGGCAACTCTAATGACACCCCTAAAGAGCTCAGCTCCATTGGACCAGATTCGTTTCGTAACTAACCCTCGGCCCCCAGATCTAGTATTGGGCCCAGCGATCCTCTCCAAAATCATTAGCACAGCCTGGGACAATACGTCGTCCCCTAGCCATGCGATCTTGAGACTCAGTCTCAGTAGCAGTGACAAGGGCGTCTCACTCGTATCCAAATTTGGTATGCTACCCAGTGAAGAGGACTCAACTCGAGCTCCTCGTTGGCCTCGGCCCCTAGTAACCCATCCGTGGATACCTCGTGCGCTCATTGTCTAATCATGTTTATCTGTATTAATAGTTTTATGAATCAGTTATAGTTCTAGTGTTTATTAACAAATGTTTTATGTAAAACAGTATTGATTATTTAAAGTTTATTTTCGTAAATCGCAGTCTCACTACAGTTTTCAATTTCTCTACAATTTTCAGTATACACTAACTAGAGTGTTTTCAATACAGTTTACTACTTATAGTAGTTTTAGAATATACTATCCATAACAGTTTCAGTTCAAAACAAATCACTGTTTAGAATACTTACAGGATCAGCGTCGGAGACTCGGTGTACCACTTACTCAGTAAAAACATTTCAAATCATTTGGAAATCAATCAATTTTTCGAAAGCCCATTTTTTATAAAACCCATAATCCACAGCCGATTTTTGTAACCTGGACTTAAATACCACTAAATGTAACACTCCAAATTCAGCCTACACATTATGGCCGTATCACACGATAGTGTTTTTGAAACCTCGTTGTTACGATGAAAACATTCCATGTTATTATCTTTAGTAAACCTTTGTTAGAACTTAGGAAGTCGTCTTTATTCATTTAAAACATTTTTTTGAAATATCCCTCGTTCTAGAAGCTTTAATAAAACAGTTTAGGTGATAATGCATTTAGAAATTACTTTAACTTTTTGAAAACCGAATTTCCTATAATCAGCAGGTATAGATCCATAAAGTGAAATAAATAAATAAAAACCCAAATTTAAAACTAAAGTCCCAGAGGGTCCTTAAATTACAACCCAAATAATCAATAATAATCAAATTATAAATCGTAAATTGAAAACCATGAAGTCCAAAAATTACTGTGGTCACCGCTGAGTCCTCCGTCGCACCGATTTGTCTAAGTCTGGGGATTACCTATGCACATTAAACAAAAAGGGTGAGTTTACGTAAACTCAGTGTGTTATCCCATAGAAACAAACAAACAATCAATATTCACAGTGCACAGTTGAACAATCTTGGGCCTAAGCCCTTTTCGGTATTAGTAATAGTTTGGGCCTTAGCCCATCTCAGTACAGTGTCAAAAATGTAGTAGGGCCTTAGCCCATCATAGTCTCAGTAGCAGTAACAGTTATGCATTAGAAAAATCCTACCCAACCAGTCTCTACACAACATCTCCATCCAACCCTACACTCCATGTGGGGATATAATCAACCCACCCATCCCTACACTCCAAGTACTACCAAATGCGACACAATATAGTAGTTTGCAACTGAGCTGCCAATAAATTATGCTTAAAGCCTTTCAGTACAGTTCCTTCGAATAACAGCCCCCAACCCAATGCAATGTAACACAAAATGGATGACATGCTATTATGCAATTTCAGTACATATATTTAGTTCAGATATTAACACGCCCAGTACAGATATCATTCAATCAATTTCACACATTTAGGGGTCTAAGTAGCGCTTATCGACCCTACAGTAGGTTCACAGTCGACTTGGGCAACCAATGCAACCTTAAAAACATTTTGATAAAAATGGGCCCACGTGCTGATGTGATCTACCCGTGCCCGTGTGGCCCACTCAACCCAAATTGGCCTTGGCCGTGTGATCCATTTTTAAAGTAACTCATGCTAGCTCAATACTCATATATGTTTTCACTATTTACTTTTATGTTCATTCAAAGATGTCTACTTGAGTCATTATCACTAAATTATTTATATCTTAAGCTACAGAATTCCAAATAAGATCCATTTGATGTTTTTGAAACTACCATAAATTTTTTAGAATTTATAGTTTATCAAATAAATACAGTAAAATCTTTAAAGTTATCCCTATTCTGCTGTTTGACATCTTTATCCTTTCCTTACTAAAAATTATTTATCTCTTAGTACAGAATTTAGATGATGTTTCCATTTGTTTCTCTTGAAAATAAACTCATTAAGGATTTAAACATATAAATTTTAGCCCCTAATTATTTTTTTACAATTTTTGATGATTTTCCTAAGTCGAACAGGGGAACCCAAAATCATTTTGACCTTGTCTCACAAAATTAATTATATCTTATGATTTGCAATTCCATTGCTTACACTGTTTCTTCCATGAAAAACTAGAGTCAATAAAATTTAATTTCATATTTTATTCAACCTCTAACTCAATTCCCACTATTTTTGATGATTTTTCTAAGTTAGACTACTGCTACTGTCCAAAACTATTTTAGTGTAAAATGTTGATTTCCAAGTTTATAACACCCTTATTTCCTTTCTCTACAATTTTTTGCATCATTTTCTCTTATTTCTCTTATTTCTCGATAGCAAGCTATTTTGGATTTTCATCGAATCTTGTTTTATGTGTTTCGGGTACACACCTGTATCGTTTGTTATGCGTAAGCACTCTTAAGCCTCCAAAACTTAAAAATCAACCAACATATCTCCAAATTAATCACTTAATTCGTTTTTAATCAACCAATTTCGGAAGGAACTCGACTAAAAACCTAGCAAAACCCTTACCTCGCTTGGGTAACCACTACTTCGCACAATCATAGCGCCGATTCAAAACCACCAGCCCATTGATTAACTCCTAAACACCAAAAAGGAATCCTTTTTTAGAGATTAACCAAGAACGATTAACAATAGACAAAACCGTTACTTACCGAACACGCGCAACCAAAGATGAACAACTGAATCAATTGGAAAAAAAAAAAGAAGAAAGAAACAAAAGGGAAAAAATAATGGAAATTTCGACAGCAACTAGGGGAAAGAATCGGCAGAGGAGGGAAAAAGAAGAAGAAGAAAACGTCAGAAAAAGTTTGGGGAATTGAGAGAAAACCAAAACTCTACATTGTTGTTTGCAACAAAAACATAATCAGATTATTTTCTTATAACCTCTCCCCAATTATCTCCTAAAATCACACCCTATTAACCCACTAAAACCCAACTACTCAAAAATTTTCCCCAACACAACTCTTAGCCAAAATTGGAGCAAAAATACTGTCTCCACGCCATCACAGAGAATTGAACACAGGACCTCCAACACTCCACTTAACCACCAGGCCAGCAGGCCAATTCTGATATAAACTTACCAACAATTAAACTTAAGCCCTTTGTACAAGGTTAAGGCTCTATTTATAAAAAAATACCAAAATTTTCCCAAGTAAGGCTTGAACTTGGGACCTCTCACACACACCCAGAACATATAACCACTGAAGCAGATAAACATTGTGTGTCACACATACACGAAATAAAAAATTAAAATTTTGGGGCGTTATACAAGCACGAAGCATGTCTTCCAAAATTTGAATAACTCACCCAAATTGTCCGTCAGTCTGTGGATGAAAGGCCGCTAAAACTGAGTCAAGTACCAAGTAATTCATGCAACTGCCTCCTAAATCTCTATGTGAATCGTGGATTCCAATCAGAGATTATCGACATAGGAATACCATGCAATCTCACAATTTCCTGAATGTAAAATTTAGCAAGTTTCTAAAGTGACCAATCAGTTTGGACTATTATGAAATAAGCCGATTTTGTAAGCCAATCAACAATTACCCAAATAGCATTTTTCTTACTTCCTAATAATGGTAACCCTGTTACAATATCCATCGTAATATAATCTCATTTCCATTCAGGAATATTAATAGGCTAAAGTAGTCCAGTAGGAACTTGATGCTCTACCTTTACACATTGACAAGTCAAATATTTAGCTACATACTCAACTATATCTCTTTTCATACCTGGCCACCAATAAGATTCCCGTAGATTACGATACATTTTTGTTCCTCCGGATGCAACGCAAAAGGACTATCATGTTCTTTACAAGTACCAACTCTTTCAGTTCTGAAACATCTGGTACACAAATTTGATGTGAAATCTCAAACAACCATGATCATCAATGCTGAAATTCTGTGACGTGCCATTCTGAGCCATTTCTTTCTTCTTTACTAACTTGTCATCTTCTAGCTGCGCTGACTTAATTCGATCAAACATCACCGATTTAATTCTTAATTAAGCCAATAAGCTTCCATCATCACTGATACTGAGCCGTGCAAACATTGCTCATAATTCAATTGTTGCTTTTCTACTCAATGCATCAGCTACAACATTTCCCTTTCCCGGGTGATAATCAATAACACAATCATAATTTTTAAAAGTTCTACCAACTCCTTTTGAGATAAAAGATACTTGAGACTTTTAGGATCAGTATAAATATAAAATTTCTCACCATATAAGTAATGTCTCCAAATCTTTAATACAAAAATCACAGCAGCTAATTCCAGATCGCATGTTGGATAGTTACATTCATGAGGTTTCAATTGGCGAGATGCATAAGCTATCACTTATCCATCTTGCATCAAAATACACTCGAGACCATTCAAAGAAGCATTACTGTAAATGACAAAATCCTTTCCCGACTCTGGCAATGTCAAAACTGGTGCCTTAGTCAACATTTGCTTCAATTTCTTAAAACTTTCTTGGCACTTATCATCCCAAACAAATGGAACATTCTTTTGCAATAGCTTTGTCATCGGTAAAGCCATTTTTGAAAATCCATTTCCAAATCTTCGGTAGTAACTAGTCAATCCAAGAAAACTACATACCTCTGATACATTTCTTGATGCTTTCCACTGAACAACCGCTTCAATCTTCTTCAGATAAACTTTAATTCGATCTGCTGAAACCACATGTCTCATGTAACACCCCTTACCCATAATACTTGCTGGAACTGGGCCCAAGGCGTTACTGTATTAAAACCATATGATCGTCACTTAGGCTCATCGTGACTACTCTCTTAAGTCACCTTAATAACCTCAATCTTGACTTACGAGGCCTCACTCGAACTCACGAGGGCTCTCGAGACCCTATCAAAACTTCTGCGCTTTTAAAATTTACCACCAAAATAGGGACTACATGCCCATGTAAGGTGAGACACGCCCGTGTAAGGTCTCACACGCCCATGCCCTCAACCCTTGCTTGAAAACCCAAGCATCCTGCCAATGTCCCACAGCTAGGGCACACACCCGTGCTCACCACCCGTGGTGAACACTGACTACACCACACGGCCTAAAGTCTAGACACACGCCCATGTGGCTAGCACATGGCCTATATTGCTCGAATCTGTTAAAGAGACACGGCCAAGGCACACGCCTGTGGGCTGGCCGTGTGTCACACATGGCCTAGACACATGCCTGTGTGTCTATCCACATGGACAAGAACAAAGCTATGTGCTAAGCTCTTCTCACCCCTCAAGTTCTTATAACATATACTCAAACAACACATCCATAATCAACTCAAATTCCAACACAATCTCACATGGATAACTACGTCTTTTCATATAATAAAGTAGCCATCAACCATGGCATTATACAAAATAAAGTATCCATCTATAGGCTAACTTATCTTAGCCATTTACAACAAAATTCACTAACTTGTCTAGCCACTATACATGCCATATACAAAATATTTAGTCTAATGTACCGGAGTGAGCTGATAGTGTGGGCGATATTCTGATTAATCCACGTATTTTGATTCAACCCTCTTTCTCTATAAGACAAGGGAGAAGAAAAGGAGTAAGCCTTAAGCTTAGTAAGTTTACACATAAACAATTTAAGCATTCTAGTATAAACTAAACAACAATTAGCATTATACTACCAAATAAATTCACATCCACAATTATGCTTACTCTTTCCATCCCTTACCACATTTCCAAAACATTATGAGTCACATACTCATAATCATTGACATGCACCCCTGCACTCAATACCACATTTACTCGAAAATACAACACATCAATTTATCACATTAATACATCCACACAGCTAAATTACTCGGAGGTTTCACACTCAGCCCACCACAATCAGGTAATAAGGTAGTATCGCACATAGCCTACCAAGAGGTACTCATAGTGGTTTCGCACATAGCCCACTAAATAATATACTTAATTATAGTATCGCACACTGTAACACCACAAACCCGACCTAGAAGTTAGGCCCCAATCTGGCATGTCACATGGAAGTTTTTTTTTCTTTTCAAAACCATCTTTATGATTGTTAAAAACTTGTTTGAGAATTACAGCCTCTTTGTTAAAACCCAAAACACTTAAGCAATTGTTATCTATTTGAAAACGTAATTATCTTTAAAAATCTTTTTGGTTGCGAAAACATATTTGAAATAACAATTTACGAAAATATGACGTTTGGAAATAGAGTTGTAGAAGCATTTTGAAAACATTGTGGAAACGTAGATAAAATGCAAGTATTTTTGAGAGGTTGGTTGATGAGTCGAAAATCGAAGTAGTGGACTTTAAAATCAGGATTTTTGAAAATGATGTTGAAATTTTGAAAAAGAATCCAAGTTAAATTATTTGTAAAAGTTTGCTATAAAATCTATTTATTAATCAATTTTGAAAACCATTATTTATATTTTTAGAAAATTCCTTTTTAAACAATTTAAGAAGATTAATAAAAACATCCCAAACATAAAACAAAATAAAAATAGTCCAGAGGCCTTTTTACAACTTTAAAACCCAAAACAATAAAAGGAATCAAATAAAATGAAAAGTTAGTTTACTAATATTCGAAAATGTTATTTCCGAAGCATGGCCTCCACCGAGTCATCCATGGCTCCAAGTCATTGTCACTGAGCATTACCTGCAAGGGTTAAGAGAAGGGGGGTGAGTTACAAGAACTCAGTGTATAATCCACTTACCATTATTCATTGGGCCAAAATCCCATTAAACAATTAATTGGGCTAAAGCCCATTTACAATAATATAAATGTATCATATATAATATGCATATGATATGCAATTCCCAAACCAAATCCTAGTTTTTCATCCGCTACACACCAATTGCATTAACCAACACACACGTGGGTGATCTTTAGTCAACCCACCGCCAAAGACACCAAACATAGGCATTAAGCCATTTATATCAAATTTGTGGACAAGCCACCGATTAACAAATTTACATGGCATTGCCATTTTTTGATTTGTGGCGAGCCACGGTTTATGTAGCATAGCTACGAACTTCTCTTCATCATTATCCCATCCCATGCAAAACATGTATATAATGCATAACAAATCACAATACTTTATTCGGATATTTATTACAAAAGTACGGCTCATTATAACAAATTATCAATTAGGCCCATATAGCAAAATATCATATTATCCCATTTACCAAAATATCAGATTGGCCCATTTATCAAAGTATCAGATTGGCCCATTTATCAAAATATCAGATTGGCCCATTTATCAAAATAACAGATTGGCCCATTAACACTTTTGCAATTCGGCCCATTAGGGGCATTTCCATATTTCGGCCCTTTAGAGGTATTTTCGTAATTCGGCAATTTACCCACTAAGGGAAATTCGGTAATTTCGCAATCCAGGCTTAACTACTAATTTGGGCATAACAATTTAAACTGTCCATCTGTGTCGTACTAACTAAATTGACTATAACTTGGGTTAGAAATCTCAAAATCTAAATCTGTAAATTTTCCTTCAAACTAAACTCATATATCTTCTTACTAAAATTTTTCCAGAATTTTTGTCTTAACCATTTAGTACAGTTTATTCCTTAAAGTTTCCCTTGTTTCACTGTCCAGTGATTCTGACCTCTCTTAACCAAAATTCAAATATCTCACTGTACAGTTTTCATATGTTGTTCCTACTTATTCTATTGAGAATAGACTCAATAAGGAATCTTTACATATAAACTATAACTCTTAATTCACTTTGTACAATTTTATACAATTTTTACAAGATAGATCGGGAACCACAAAGTCATTTAGAACTAGTCTCAGTAAAATTAACATATCTTAGAATATAAAATTTCATTTCCTTCTACGTTTCTTCCTTATCAAAATAGACATAGTAAGATTTTATTCAATATCTCATTCACTTTCTAATTCTGTTTCTTCTATTTTTCGTGATTTTTCAAAGACATGTCACTGCTTCTAACCGAAACTATTTTATTATAAAATACGTTTACCACTACGATCATACGCACGCCCGAGTGATCACGGATGCCGGTTTCCAGTTTTCTTGATATTTCGACCAATTCACAGAATATTTCATACAAAGTTTCTGAGAAGTGTGAGATTACACACCATTTCAGATATGTATACAAAAGGCACGGGATTACACACCTGATTTTGATTTCCTAACGAACCATTCGTCGTTGACTAGAACAATACCAACCAAAAGTTAGCCTCGGATTTCCAAAAGATTTTGTATCACTTACCCTTGAATCACTTACCACTATGTCCGAAGGTAGAATATATCGAGTGATTTGTCCCTAAAACATGTAGTCGATTATTTCACATTATTACTCTGTTAGCAACCAATCGAATTTTGAATAATATCAATAATCCATAAGAACTCCTTACCTTATTAATATTGGATCCAATTTTTCTAGCGATTATACAATGACTTCGGAAAAATCCAAGTTTCTGCCTTCCACTATATCTCTACGAGGAAGAAAAATGATTTCGAATGAGGGAAAGTAAGGTGATGGTGTAGGTCAAAATGACCATCCAAAACTAAAGAAAATAAAATATTGAGAAGAATACTTACCGATTGATCAAGAAAAGGATGTTAATATGGATGAGAAGAAGAAATAGAGAAAAGATGAAAGTTCAGTTATGGAGGAAATTGTATGTTGATATTAGGCTATCAAGGAAGATGGACAAAAGGTGAATATGAAACCAATCCAAAGAGAAGAAAAATGCACTATTGTGCTAGAAGATTTCGGCAAAGAGAATAGTAAATTGGGAGAAGATGACTCTAAAGTTGCAAATGTGATTTTTGGCCAAAACAATACCAAGACCCTACCAAATGCCAAAGTAAAATTTTAGCTACCTATCTACCCCCAAAACCGTCCACATGCATAGTCATAAGGGTCAAAATTTTGCCAACCATACTTTCCATAGCATTCTCCATGAAATAAGCCACTTGTTCCCCTTACTTGCCTTTTCCTTTTGATTCTTTTCCCTAACCTCAACCTTTCCTTAATTCTTTAGCCACTATACCAAAAATAAAGAAGTCAAACTTTTCATAAATACCTCTTGGCCGACACTTAAGGAAAGAGTGCAAAAATATCAGTCAAAAATTACACACAAAGGGATTTGAACCTTTTCCCTCAAGGTACTTCACTTGATGCCATAACCTCTTTACCAATAGCTCATTTATGCAAGCACATTACTTATTTATTTCTATAAGCCTTGAAGCTACTTACCACCTCTCCTTAAAGTGCTAAAATACCCAATTTTTCCTAAGGCCCAATTAAACCCGAGACTTCATAGAAACCTTCTAACCTTCCAAATTCACTTAACTAGTAAGTCCAATTTGTAATAATATCATTCTCTTGTTCTCAAAATTTTAAACATTCCTACGCCCAAGGCCCATTGGGCCCAATCCTACTAGGCCCAATTTTGGGATGTTACAATTCTACCCTCTTTAAAGAAATTTCATCCTTGAAATTTCCAATCAACTACTAAACACATCGCTCAAAACACACCACTATACTTTCACTGACGACTCTGATCTAAATAACACTAATGTACTTTTAACATAATCTTGAATCCACTTTCACACAACCAAACATCTAACCACAGAAGCAAGCAGTTATCTACCACGTATAACTAAAATTTTCTACATTCAATCATCATGTCCAACCAAAACATACCTGACTTGATGGTGATGAAACAATCCCGAGCCTTATGCTCCCTAGACCCGCATCTCAAACATGCTCCTGACCTCCTCCAGCATTCTCCCGGATGACGCCTTCTGCAATAATCGCAAGCCAAAAAATTTGGACATGCCTTGACATGCTTTATAGAACGAGACTGCGACCCAAAAAACCGTGATCTATTTCCTTCTTACAGTCCATAGACCTAACTCGTAGTGCTTCACCGATTCCCTTAACCTCTTTCAATACCTTCTTAACTATCTGAGTCATCTCATCAACCCCAACTCGATCATGAGATCCCGTCTCAGCCACTAACGATGTCTGCGCCTCCCTTTTGGGCACATGCCTTGGTGTCGAAGATCTAGCCCTAGCACCTTGGCCTCTACCACGTCCACGTCTACTGCGTCCGCGTCTTCTAGCGCTCATGTTCACTAAGTCCATATAATCTAATTAAGAGTTTTATGAATCATTATGCTATTCGATGTTTATTAAATGATGTTTTATGGAGTATGAGTAGAAAAGTTATTTTCGAGAGTCAAATCCGCATCCTAGAGTCTCACAACTCCTAAAGCTAACAGTTCTAGAGTATACTACTTTGTAGAATTTTCGTAACACAATAATCATAAAATGAAAACAAATACTTACTTAACTTGGTGCCGGATACTCGTAGTGCCATACTTCCTTTAGAACATAAATTTATAAATCAAAATTCTAAACAGCTTTCGAAAACGCTTTTAAACCCAAACCCCAGTCGAATTTTCCAACTGGGCTCTGATACCATAAAATGTAACACCCCAAACTCGGCCTAGAAGTTAGGCCCAAATCTGGCGTGTCACATGGAAGTTTTTTTTTTCAAAACCATCTTTGCAATTGTTAAAAACTTGTTTGAGAATTACAGCCTCTTTGTTAAAACCCAAAACACTTAAGCAATTGTTATCTACTTGAAAACGTATGTAACACCCCAAATTAGGGGTTGTTAAAAATTTAATTAATTTCCTTATGTTCTTGAAAAAAATAAATATTTTGATTTTTAAGCATATTTAGGGTCTTGACATAACCCCGAGTTAGGTCGAGTTGAAATTAAAAATTTCTTCTTAAGGGTTTAAAAGGAAGGAAGCTAGGGGATAGGGGTTAAATAAAACTTTGGGCGAAACGTGACACAAAGAAATCCTTGGCTAAGTGGTTCCATGCGCCACTTGAGTGTTGGAGGTGAAGCGCACGTCACAAGTTCGAGTGGCAGGAGGAGCATTCTACGTTTTTTTTTTTAAAAGTGATGGGCTTAAGTAGGAAAGCTTTAAAATTAATTCGTGAAGGTTCATGGCATGAAAGTTCAGGTGGGCGGAGTGGCTTGGGGTGCCACTTAAAGGTGTTGGCACGAAGGTCTCGGGTTCGAAATGCAAGGGACGCAAGGAAGAGGTTTTTTTTTGGGCTGGTGGCGTTAAAAGAAAGGGGGCCAGGTATGAAGGCCTTATATTTAAATCGTGAGGATATTTGACATGAAAGTCAAATTGGGAGTAGTGGCCTGGGGCGTGTTAGAGAGGGTTCTTCTTATTGCAGTCATCGGTTCGAGCCACATAGCGGCTAGCTTTGTTTTTATTTTCTTTTTCTTTTGCTGCTGGCGTGCATGGGTGGGAATTGGCATGATTTTGGACTCTTCAAAGTGATAGAGTTTGAGCTTTTTTTTTTGCTAATAATCGGCTGGAAGATGGGGAGTTTTAGTGTTTTATTTGCTATAAAATTGTTGAGGGAATTAAGGGATTAAAAGTATGATAAAATTAGATTTATCTTTGATAAATCAAGGCTGGGAATTATCACAAATTAAGAGAGTGTTTGCCGAAAATTGGACACCTTGAGGGGGACTGTCCATATCTGTTTTGAACAGCAAAGAAGTGCAAAAGTTCAACCAAAAACTCTTTTCTTTTCTCCAAAATTTGCTGCTGCCGAAACCCCTTTGTTGCATTGCCCAAATTATCAAAAAAATTCCAGCTTCTCTTCTCCTTTTTCAAGTCGAAACCACCCCCTTTCCCTACATCTTTTCTTTTTCTTTTTCTTCCTCCACTAGCCGAACCTACCCTCCTCCTTTAATAAAATTTCCAGCCCTTCCAATTGTGCATTAGGCCGAATCTCATATCTCTAACTAAGTGCTGCCGATTTCAATAGTTGGTAAGGGCAATCTTTTCTTAACCGATTTTGTGTAGTGCCTTTACTACACTTATTTCTTCATCTTAGTATTAAACCCCGTTTTGTTCTTTGAAGGAGCCAAAAGCTAGTGACATTAACTAGGGTGCCGAATAGTGGTGTGACTTACCGAATCCATCATTAAGGTAAGGGTTACACTCTCTTTTAAGAATTTAGATTATGGTAGAATGGCCTATAACTCATAATGGTGTACTTAAATCAATTGTAGGGGCTAATTAAGGCTTGAGTTTGTTAGGAAATCAAATCCATTCAAGGTAAAATCTTGCAAGAGCCTTGGTATTTCTTTTAGTTGGCCGAATAGCCATGTCACTAACTTTCATGTATGGCCGAATATAGGGTCAAGATCTAGCACTAAAGATTGGAAACTTCAGGATCTAGGAATTTCGGTAGAAACATGTGTGTACATACACACTTTATAATTAATTAATGTGTTGAATATATTACACTAAACTTGATTGTGTAGAATTGGATTTAATACCATCATGGTATAAGCAAGGAATCAGGTAAGTCCTTGTTGTTATGAGTTTACTTTATGATGCTTTTGGGAAGCATGACATATTTGGTATATGTGGCATATAAGTATGTGGCTAATGATTAAATTCAATGTATGTTGTTAAATAAATATGTGGGCATGATTTCTGTTATATACATATCATTGATTGATGTGGGATTTAAGAATGGAGGGGGAAGTGATATTCGTGTCGACGGACACCAGTGGTTTGGTACCACATTTCGTGACTACGGTCACCAGAGGTTTGGCACCTCCAGAGGTTTGGCACTTCATAGCGTCTCGTCCCAGTGGCTTAGCACCATAGTGGGTTGGCCCCACGGATTATATTATAGGATCGACGCCAGTGATTTGGTATCACACGTGGGTTGGCCCCACCAATGGTTTTGACCACACTTGATTATTTGTGACCTATGGTCATCAGTGGTTTTGACCACACGATGGGTTGGCCCTATCATTTAATTTGTGACATTAAGTCACCAGTAGTTTGGCACCACCAGTGGTTTGGTACCACAGGGTAGAAAGGTGTTTTGGATGGTTAGGTTGGGTTGCATGTGCATGCTTATTAATGACTTGTGTATGAGTTACTTTACCGGGTGGGGGATTTACACACTGAGTCTTGGTGACTCACCCCCTTCCCTTAACATTTTGCAGATAAGTAGATAGCGGAGATGGAGCCGGAGAGGACTCGAGGCGGCCATGCTTATCGTTGGATTTAAATTTGTTAACGTTAAGTTTAATTATTTATTTTCTAAGTATTTTTAATTTGGGATGTAATAAGGCCGCTATTAATATTTTGGATGCTTATTTTACTGTTTTATTTTACTTATGTTACATTACAAATGATATTTATAAATATTGAGTAAACCAGTTAAAAGTAAACCTTTTCAACTTAATAACTTTTACGAGTTTTTAAAGAAGTTACCATCGGGTAACAAAATTTACCAAGTCAATTATAACTTTAACGTTTTTAAATGATACTTGATCAAACGTTTTCAAAGAGTTTATCAACCCAACCATGTTTATAAAAGCCCAACTGATTTTTCAAAACACCGTTTTAAAACCTTAGACATATTTTAACAAAATTTTACTTGACACTCATGTTACTTCAAATTATTTTACTCCGTGACATACCAGATCCGGTCAGGACTCATGGGCCGGGTTTGGGGTGTTACAAAATTGGTATCAGAGCCCAGTTCAAAACTTGGCTGTGGGGGGCCCAAGGCCCAAAATGTTTGGTTTTTGTTAGTAGGCCTTATTATGATGTTTTGAGAACTGTTTTGACTTAAACAGCATGGCACCGAGTCTCTGGCACCTATCCGCCCAGGTAAGTACTTCTATCAATTTCTGTGAATTCTTTTGATGAGGGGTAGAAGGGTAAAATGGGAACATAGACTACTAGAGTAGAAACTGTTGAACCACAGGGCTAGCATACCCCAACAAAAATTGCATAAGATTTAATAATTCTCTAAACAAACCACATGAGTTGTCACTAAGAAAAGATGTGGCAATCGTTATCGCATGTCTAGGATTGGATTCGATGGGGCACGGTATTTAAGCGGTCCTCGTGACTCACCTCCTACTCACTTGAATCCTACAGTGCGTAGTAGCAGTTCATCCTAGCTCAGACGAGCTCACGCTAAACTTGATAACTAAAACCCGAAAGGAACTAGCCGTTTTGCTTTTGGAAATAAATAAAAATTTAGTTTTTTAATAAAAAAAAGAGAGGACCAAAATACCCCTTAGTTTGAAAATGACCAAAATACCCCTGGTTTGTAAATTACCAAAATACCCTCCGTATGAAAATTTTTCAAATAGAAATTTTCAAAATATCCTTCTTTTATGAAAATACTTAGAACCCAATTTTTGGAAGTTGTTTTGAGAAAATGCCCTGAATGTGAAAAATTACTAAAATACCCTTAGGGTAAAAATTACAAAACGCATACTTGATTTATGATATTTCCGAAATACCCATAGTTACAAACAAAATTTCCATTATATATAAAAGTGCCAAAAAAAAAACCTTACTTTGCAAAATATCGAAAACATCATTATTTTAGAAAATTACAAAATTACCCCTAACGGACAAATTACCAAAATGACCTTGGTTTTCAAAATTTTTGCAACACTATCAAAATGGAAGATAAATTCTTAAAGGTAACTCCTAAAGTTTTACAACTCTTTGGAATATCCCTGATTTGATAAATTTTACAAATTTACCCTGATTTGTGAAAAAATTACCAAAATGCCCCTGAACTTCGAAATTACCCAAATACCCCCGGATTTCAAAAATTTTTCAAAAATACACTGGAAATTTAAGAGTTTCAAAATGCTTTTTGACAAAATCATTCGAAAATTTTATTTTTGAAAAATTACGAAAATACCCCTGTAGGAAAATGACAAAAATACCCCTGGGATAGAAACGGACAGAAATGCCCGAAAGAGTGAGTATGTATGAATGGTATTAAGGAATGGATGTGCTTCCCTGTGTGAACTAGGATAGAGGACCTAAAACTTTGATTGATCGAAAGAATCTCTATTAAACTCTCTTCATAAAATTTCTTCGCGGATAATCAGTGAAACAAAAATTTTTTTTTAAATACATAAAACTTCTTAATCGATTAAATCGCAATCGTTATATATGATAGTTTTATTAAGATCGAGTCTTGACAATAGCGTAGTGTAGTGAGTTAGAATGTACGGATGAACGATAGTAAGTAATTTCGAGGACGAAATTATTTTTAAGGGGGTAGAATTGTAACACCCTAAATTAGGGGTTATTAAAAATTTAATTAATTTCCCTTATGTGCTTGAAAAAAATAAATATTTTGATTTCTTAGCATATTTAGGGTCTTGACATAACCCCGAGTTAGGTCGGAGTTGAAATTAAAAATTTCTTCTTAAGGGTTTAAAAGGAAGGAAGCTAGGGGATAGGGGTTAAATAAAACTTTGGGCGAAACGTGACACAAAGAAATCCTTGGCTAAGTGGTTCCATGCGCCACTTGAGTGTTGAAGGTGAAGCGTAGGTCACAAGTTCGAGTGGCAGGAGGAGCATTCTGCATTTTGTTTTTTTTAAAAGTGATGGGCTTAAGTAGGAAGGCTTTAAAATTAATTCGTGAAGGTTCATGGCATGAAAGTTCAGGTGGGCGGATTGGCTTGGGGCACCACTTAAAGGTGTTGGCATGAAGGTCTCGGGTTCGAAACGCAAGGGACGCAAGGAAGAGGTTTTTTTTTGGGGGGGTTGGTGGCATTAAAAGAAAGGGGGCCTGGTATGAAGTCCTTATATTTAAATCGTGAGGATATTTGACATGAAAGTCAAATTGGGAGTAGTGGCCTGGGGCGTGTTAGAGAGGGTTGCTGCTGTTGCAGGTCACTGGTTCGAGCCAGCATAGCAGCAGTTTTGTTTTTATTTTCTTTTTCTTTTGCTGCTGGCGTGCATGGGTGGGAATTGGCATGATTTTGGACTCTTCAAAGTGATAGAGTTTGAGCTTATTTTTTGCTAATAATCTTTGGAAGAGGGGAGTTTTAGTGTTTTATTTGCTATAAAATTGTTGAGGGGATTAAGGGATTAAAAGTATGATAAAATTAGATTTATCTTTGATAAATCAAGGCTGGGAATTATCACAAATTAAGAGAGTGTTTGCCGAAAATTGGACACCTTGAGGGGGGGCTGTCCATATCTGTTTTGAACAGCAAAGAAGTGCAAAAGTTCAACCAATAACTCTTTTCTTTTCTCCAAAATTTGCTGCTGCCGAAACCCCTTTGTTGCATTGCCCAAATTATCAAAAAAATTCCAGCTTCTCTTCTCCTTTTTCAAGCCGAAACCACCCCCTTTCCCTACATCATTTCTTTTTCTTTTTCTTCCTCCACTAGCCGAACCTACCCTCCTCCTTTAATAAAATTTCCAGCCCTTCCAATTGTGCATTAGGCCGAATCTCATATCTCTAACTAAGTGCTGCCGATTTCAATAGTTGGTAAGGGCAATCTTTTCTTAACCGATTTTGTGTAGTGCCTTTACTACACTTATTTCTTCATCTTAGTATTAAACCCCATTTTGTTCTTTGAAGGAGCCGAAAGCTAGTGACATTAACTAGGGTGCCGAAGAATGGTGTGACTTACCGAATCCATCATTAAGGTAAGGGGTTACACTCTCTTTTAAGAATTTAGATTATGGCCGAATGGCCTATAACTCATAATGGTGTACTTAAATCAATTGTAGGGGCTAATTAAGGCTTCAGGATTTGTTAGGAAATCAAATCCATTCAAGGTAAGTACCGCAAGAGCCTTCGGTATTTCTTTTAGTTGGCCGAATAGCCATGTCACTAACTTTCATGTATGGCCGAATATAGGGTCAAGATCTAGCACTAAAGATTGGAAACTTCAGGATCTAGGAATTTCGGTAGAAACAGGTGTGTACATACACACTTTATAATTAATTAATGTGTTGAATATATTACACTAAACTTGATTGTGTAGAATTGGATTTAATACCATCATGGTATAAGCAAGGAATCAGGTAAGTCCTTGTTGTTATGAGTTTACTTTATGATGCTTTTGGGAAGCATGACATATTTGGTATATGTGGCATATAAGTATGTGGCTAATGATTAAATTCAATGTATGTTGTTAAATAAATATGTGGGCATGATTTCTGTTATATACATATCATTGATTGATGTGGGATTTATGAGTGGAGAGGGAAGTGATATTCGTGTCGACGGACACCAGTGGTTTGGTACCACATTTCGTGACTACGGTCACCAGAGGTTTGGCACCTCCAGAGGTTTGGCACCTCATAGCGTCTCGTCCCAGTGGCTTAGCACCATAGTGGGTTGGCCCCACGGATTATATTATGGGATCGACGCCAGTGATTTGGTATCACACGTGGGTTGGCCCCACCAGTGGTTTTGACCACACTTGATTATTTGTGACCTATGGTCATCAGTGGTTTTGACCATACGATGGGTTGGCCCTATCATTTAATTTGTGACTTTAAGTCACCAGTAGTTTGGCACCACCAGTGGTTTGGTACCACACGGGGTAGAGAAAGGTGTTTTGGATGGTTAGGTTGGGTTGCATGTGCATACTTATTAATGACTTGTGTATGAGTTACTTTACCAGGTGGGGGATTTACACACTGAGTCTTGGTGACTCACCCCCTTCCCTTAACATTTTGTAGGTGAGCGGATAGCGGAGATAGAGCCGGAGAGGACTCGAGGCAGCCATGCTTATCGTTGGATTTAAATTTGTTAACGTTAAGTTTAATTATTTATTTTTAAGTATTTTTAATTTGGGATATAATAAGGCCGCTATTAATATTTTGGATGCTTATTTTCTGCTTTTATTTTACTTATGTTACATCACAAATGATATTTATAAATATTGAGTAAACCAGTTAAAAGTAAACTTTTTCAACTTAATAACTTTTACGAGTTTTTAAAGAAGTTACCATCGGGTAACAAAATTTACCAAGTCAATTATAACTTTAACGTTTTTAAATGATACTTGATCAAATGTTTTCAAAGAGTTTATCAACCCAACCATGTTTATAAAAGCCCAACTGAGTTTTCAAAACACCGTTTTAAAACCTTAGACATATTTTAACAAAATTTCACTTGACACTCAAGTTACTTCAAATTATTTTACTCCGTGACATACCAGATCCGGTCAGGACTCATGGGCCGGGTTTGGGGTGTTACAACGTAATTATCTTTAAAAACCTTTTTGGTTGCGAAAACATATTTGAAATAACAATTTACGAAAATATGACGTATGGAAATAGAGTTGCAGAAGTATTTTGAAAACATTATGAAACGTAGATAAAATACAAGTATTTTGAGAGGTTGGTTGATGAGTCGAAAATCAAGTAGTGAACTTTAAAATCGGGACTTTTGAAAATGACGTTGAAATTTTGAAAGAGAATCCGAGTTAAATTATTTGTAAAAGTTTGCTATAAAATCCATTTATTAATCAATTTTGAAAACCATTATTTATATTTTAGAAAATTCCTTTTAAACAATTTAAGAAGATTAATAAAAACATCCCAAACATAAAACAAAATAAAAATAGTCCAGAGGCCTTTTACAATTTTAAAACCGAAACAATAAAAGTAATCAAATAAAACTGAAAGGTAGTTTACTAATATTCAAAATGTTATTTCAAAGCATGGCCTCCACCGAGTCATCCATGGTTCCAAGTCCTCGTTACTGAGCATTACCTACAAGGGTTAAGAGAAGGGGGTGAGTTACAAGAACTTAGTGTATAATCCACTTACCATTGTTCATTGGGCCAAAATCCCATTAAGCAATTAACTGGGCCAAATCCCATTTACAATAATATAAATGTATCATATATAATATGCATATGATATGCAATTTCCAAACCAAATCCTAGTTTTCCATCCACTACACACCACCCATACCAACCAACACACCTGTGGGTGATCTTTAGTCAACCCACCCCGCCAACACACCAAACGTAGGCATTAAGCCATTTATATCAAATTTGTGGACAAGCCACCAGTTCAATAGAATTTACATGGCATTGCCATTTTTCAGATTTGTGGCAGAGCCACCAGATTTATGTAGCATAGCTACCAGAACTTCTCTTCATCATTATCCCATCCCATGCAAAACATGTATATAATGCATAACAAATCACAATAATTTATTCAGATATTTATTACAAAAGTACGGCTCATTATAACAAATTATCAATTAGGCCCATATAGCAAAATATCATATTAGCCCATTTAGCAAAATATCAGATTGGCCCATTTATCAAAATATCAGATTGGCCCATTAACACTTTTGCAATTTGGTGCATTAGAATCATTTCCATATTTCAGCCCTTTAGAGGCATTTTCGTAATTAGGCAATTTACCCACTAAGGGAAATTCGGTAATTTCGCAATCCAAACTTAACTACTAATTTGGGCATAACAATTTAAACTATCCATCTGTGTCATACTAACTAAATTGTCTATAACTTTGGTTAGGAATCCTGAAATCTAAATCCGTAAATTTTCCTTGAAACTAGACTCATATATCTTCTTACTACAATTTTTCCAGAATTTTTGGCTTAGCCATTTAGTACAGTTTATTCATTAAAGTTTCCCCTGTTTCACTGACCAATGGTTCTGACCTCTCTTATCCTAAATTCAAATATCTCCTTGTAAAGTTTTCATATGTTGCTCCCACATGTTTCTATTGAAAATAGACTCACTAAGGAATCTTTACATGTAAACTATAACTCTTAATTCACTTTGTAAAATTTTATACAATTTTTCCAAGACAGATCAGGGAACCATGAAGACATTCAGAACCAGCCTCACTAAAATTAACATATCTTAGAATATAAAATTCCTTTTCCTTCTCCGTTTCTTCCTTATCAACACAGTAAGATTTTATTTGATATCTCATTCTCTTTCTAATTCCTTTCTTCTATTTTTCGTGATTTTTCAAAAACACATCACTGCTTCTAACTGAAACTATTTATTACAAAATTCGTTTACCACTACGATCATACGCACGCCCGAGTGATCACGGATGCCGGTTTCTAGTTTTCTTCGGTATTTTGACCGATTCACAGAATATTTCATACAAACTTTTCAAGAAGTATGAGATTACGCACCATTTCAGATATGTATACGAAAGGTACGGGATTAATCACCTGATTTTGATTTCCTAATGAACCATTCGTCGTTGACCTAGAACAATACCATCCAAAAGTTAGCCTCGAATTTCCAAAAGATTTTGTATCACTTACACTTGAATCACTTACCACTATGTCCGAAGGTAGAATATATCGAGTGATTTGTCCCTAAAACATGTAGTCGATTATTTCACATTATTACTCCGTTAGCAACAAATCATATATTGAATAATATCAATAATCCATAAGAACCCCTTGCCTTATTAATATTGGATCCGATTTCTAGCGATTATACGATGACTTCGAAAAAATCCAAGTTTCGGCCTTCCACTATATCTCTACGAGGAAGAAAAATGATTTCTAATGAGGGAAAGTAAGGTGATGGTCTAGGTCAAAATGACCATCCAAAACAAAAGAAAATAAAATATTGGGAAGAATACTTACCGATTGATCAAGAAACAGATGTTAATATAGATGAGAAGAAGAAATAGAGAAAAGATGAAAGTTTAGTTATGGAGGAAATTGTATGTTGAAATTCGGCTATCAGGAAAGATGGATAAAAGGTGAATATGAAACCAATCCAAATAGAAGAAAAATGCACATTGTGCTAGAAGATTTCGGCAAAGAGAATAGTAAATTGGGAGAAGATGACATTAAAGTTGCAAATGTGATTTTTGGCCAAAACAATACCAAGACCCTACCAAATGCCAAAGTAAAATTTCAGCTACGTATCTACCCCCAAAACCGTCCACATGCATAGTCATAAGGGTCAAAATTTTGCCAACCATACTTTCCATAGCATTCTCCATGAAATAAGCCACTTGTTCCCCTTATTTGCCTTTTCCTTTTGATTCCTTTCCCCAACCTCAACCTTTCCTTAATTCTTTAGCCACCATACCAAAAATAAAGAAGTAAAACTTTCCATAAATACCTCTTGGCTGACACATGAGGAAAGAGTGCAAAAATATTACTCAAAAATTACACACAAAGGGATTTGAACCTCCTCCCTCAAGGTACTTCACTTGATGCCATAACCTCTTTACCAATAGCTCATTTATGCAAGCACATTACTCATTTATTTCTATAAGCTTTGAAGTTACTATCTCTCCTTAAAGTGCTAAAATATCCAATTTTTCCTAAGGCCCAATTAAACCCGAGACTTCATAGAAACATTGTAACCTTCCAAATTCACTTAACTAATAAGTCCAATTTGCAATAATGCCATTCTCTTATTCTCAAAATTTTAAACATTCCTATGCCCAAGGCCCATTGGGCCCAATCTACTAGGCCCAATTTTAGGATGTTACACACACAGCCCATAGTTGTTAAGTATTAAGATGGTATCGCACTTAGCCCACCATCAATTATTATCACTACACATCCACATATCTACTCATTCATTCATTCATTCATTCATGATATCTACCACATTCATTCCACTTGAACCACATAGGTTCTCAATCATTCTCATTTATTCTCATTCATGCTACACACTACCTAGCATTAAGAATGTATAAGTATAATGCATTGATTACGCATAAACTTACATCGGTACTCAAAAAGTATAAAGATGTGCAATTTAGTCCACCACCTTGCTCTATAATGATAAATCAAATCATTCAATAAACACATTGACTAAATTGACCATTATCTCATACTTTAGTAAAATTACCATTTTGCCTCTAAATTTTCTCATATTTACACTTTTGGCCCAAGGCTCGTAAAGTGATTTTTATTCAACTTTCTAGTCTTTCTGCATAGTCGAACCATTTACTTAACTAAAGAAATCATCAATTCTCACTAAATTATACATGTATGACCAATCTCAAGACTTTCACAAACTAGTCCCTACATGCATTTTTTCATGGAATTCACTTAGCAAAAGATGTTTCTACTACATCAAGCTTTCATATTCTTCCATAAAACATCAAAATACATGCATGTCATACATGGGAACATTTTTGATCATCCATCTTTGTAATATCCGGGATTTAGGGGTTATGCATTTTCACTTGAATGAATGTGATTGCATGCTTGAGTGTGTTTTGAATGTGTTTTGGGGCTTCAAGAACCTTGGGTTGTAGGTAGAAGCCTTAGAAAAATAATTGATTTTAAGCCTAAAAAGGGGAAACTAAGGGAGCTAGGCCTTAAGGAGTTTATTGTGTGGCTTAGGACACAAGAATTAAGTTGGTAAGGTGGCAAAGAGGCGCCACTTAGGGCCTTAGTCGGTGGCATACAAGGAGTGTGGAGGGCCTAGGTTCGAGCAAACAAGGAAGCGTTTTGGAGCTTTTATTTTTCAGCAAGGAAGGGCAGTGATGGATGGCACAAGGACACTTCAAGGATGAAGTGTAGATTGGGTCAAAAGCTTAAAGATTCATTCAAGAGGGAGTGAAAAAGGGGATTGAGTGGAGAGAAGAAGAGTTGGCCGGCAGTAGGACTTTGGGGAGGGGTTTATTCGGTCATGTGTGGGGGAGTAGTGCCGAAATTTTTGAATTTCTTTTTACTCATCTCCCTCCTTTCTCTTTTAGTTTGCTAAGGCCGAAACTCCTCTATCATCCTTTTCCACCATTGCTGAAATTCTTAAGGTCCCAAACATCTCTTTTTCTTTCTTCTCCATTCCATATTTTACTTTCCATAATTGATTTCATCTTACTCCTTGTTGAACTGATTCTTTTTTTATTATTTTCTCAAATCCAATCAACCTTCTGTTGTGGCCGAATCTCTCTGTGTTCCAAGCAAAGGTGCTCAAACGATTTTGGTAAGGGTTAACAATTAGTTGAGTTCTTTTATTTTTCCTTTGTTTAGTCGAAAGTCAAAGACTCTAATTCCTATTTTTCTTTTGGCCGAACCATGAAGGAGATCTTTCGGATTCTTATAGCCGACAGTTGGAAGGTGATCTTTTCGGGATTTAAGATCCAAGGTAAGCAAGGCATACCATTCAGCCAAGGGCCACTTTTATTTGTTCTAAGGATATGCCGATTCTAACTATGGTGTCTTAGGGGGTTTTAGTGTTTCGGATCTGTTTCTTATTCATTCAAAAATTGAAAGCTAACCGTTTGAGTGTACTAGTGTTTGGCCGATTGCAAGGAAGGAATATCAAGTAGTTTCAGGATTTGGTTGGTAACCAAATCGGCAATAAGGTAAATTATTATCTTCATGCGATGTATCCTTCGAGATTTCTAGTTGAGCCAAATAGGCTTTTGGTTGCTAACAAGTGTGGGCCGATTATAGGAAGGGGGAAAGCAAACGTTTCAGGATTTCGCTTAGATCTACGAATAGTTAGGTGTGTAACCCACCCTAAATTCCTAATTAATAATAATATTGTTATGTACATGATAACAAGGCAATGAATGGATGTGGCTAAAGGTACCATTCAATGGTACAATGTGTTCAGGTACATTACCCCCTTACTACTCGTTAATAATGTTGAATAACATTGATGTGAAAATATGTGGAATTCCGTTATGATTTTGGGGTAAGGTAAATTGCATGATAATTGTATGTTTTGAATGTTGCATGGGCATATGGGTGATTATGATCTGGTGGTTTCTACCACATTATCTGGTGACCTATGTCACATATTATCAATCTGGTGACTCTATCACATTATCTGGTGGCTATGCCACAATTATAAGGGCGATGAGTAGTTGACTACAGCGACTGCCTTTGATGGTGTGTAGCGGATGGAGGGTCGATTTAGTAATCCCCACGGTGTGATCGGTAGGTACGGGTGATGTGTAGAGGTTGGATCTAGGTGGTTTGGGTTGCATCATGGTTTACAATTGTTTTATGTGATTTAATATGCCTTGATTATTTTGGGAGTCTGTGATGGTTGTTACACACTGAGTCTGTGGACTCATCCTTCGTGGGCTAACATTTTGCAGATGGCACTCGGTAAATGGATGAGTCGGCAGGAACTTAGAGGTGGCCATGCCTTTGCTTCGCTTTTTCGATTTTTCTTATCAAGTTTATTTTGATTTATTTTGGGTTATGTTTTGATGTAATAAGGTCATTATCACTTAACTGTTTATTTATGCATTCTAAGTTTTCTATTATGATGTGAACAATATCGAACAAAATGGTTAAACACTTTTCGTAAAACAACATCACTTGTTTTGACTCTCAAATATCTATGGTTTCCAAGTTAATAACAATGAGCTCTAAAATTTCGTATTTCTTAAACTTGTAATGTCTAAAAATATGAAGATAACGTTTTAATACAAAAATAAATTACAACTCAATTTTCAACTTGAGAAAAATCCAAATCTACTTTCTTCAAACCACCAAGTTTTTCAAGAAGACATAACTAGGTTTAACTATGTTTTACTCAAGGAGCATGCCAGATCCGGTCAAGGCTTGTGGGCCGAGTTTGGGGTGTTTTAGTTTGGTATTAGAGCCCGATTCAAAACTCGACCTTGAGGTTTTTGGGGCCCAAAACCTTTTTCTAATTATGAACTTGAGTTTTCTAAAGGATGAGCAGGGTTTACGGCATGGCACCCGAGTCTCGGCCAAGTCCACCGGTGTAGTACCCCTAACTCTTGTGTGATTTGTATGTGGGTATTACGGGGATGTAGATTAGTGGATTAGAGCTCTTCGAACCCTAGGATTAGCTTACTCCAACACGAATTTCATAAATTTTAAAGTCTAATCAAACAAACACATGAGTGAGTCATTGAGTTAAGGGTGTGGCAACCACAGCGCATGTCTAGGATTGGATTCGGGGAGCTTGGTATTTAAGCAGTCCTAGTGACTCACCTCCTCTCCACTCGAATCCTACAGTGCGTAGTGACGGTTCGCCTAACCAAGAGGACTTACCCACAAAGCTAAATTCAAGAATTAAAACCCAAAGGGATTAGCTACACTTTGTTTTATAAAAACTTTAGTTTTAAAATCACCAAATTACCCTTTGACTTGTAAAACTATTTTGAAAAGAAATTTTCAAAATACCCCCAGATTTCCAAAATTACCAAAATACCCCTGGTTTGTAAAATTACTAAAATACCCTCAATTTATAAAATTGCCATACTACCCTCAAATTTTATTAAAATATTCCTATTTTTGTAAAAATACCAAAAACCCCTATTTTGTAAAATTTCAAGATACCCTGATTTGGAAAATTATCGAAATACCCCCAGATTTCCAAAATTACCAAAGTACCCTTGGGATTACAAAATTACCAGAACACCCCTATTTCACAAAATCACCAAGGACCTTATTTTAAAAAATTACGAAAATACCCACAGAGGATAAAATTACAAAAATACCCACGGTAGTGGAAAACAACAACAAAGACAACCACAACAGTTTTTTGTAATGAACGCGAGTTCATGAATGTTGATGATTGAATGAATGAACTTGAGACTGTAGTGTGTGTATGAACTCGAAAGAACTACTTTTTAGAACTATTAATCATAAGACTATTCACGATAAATCAGTGGAAACAAATAATGATTCATAAAATTCTTAACCAGATAAATGCAACTCGAAAAAATGAGTTCTAGAGGACGTGGTCGTAATGTGCGAGGCTGTGGTAGAGGTCGAATGACCGTATCAGAACCAGTTAGGTCTGGTCAAGGGTCCGAGAATGAGATGCCACCACCACCACCACTTTGGTGTTGAATATCGTGATCAACGGGATGATGCAATATCACAAACGATCTCATGCGAGTTCTTGAGAGGGTGGTGGAGGGAGGTGGAGGCATGGGAGCTCGAAAGTCGTGCACTGACTCTCGAGCCAATAGAGCTGAGGTATTTCGAGGAGTATCTGGTGTGGCGCCCAGTACGGCTGAGTATTGGTTGAGGCGACGGAGCGAATTATGGATGATTTGGACCTGACTGCTGAGGAGAAACTGAAAGGGGTGGTGTCGCTCCTCCGCGATGAGTCATACTAGTGGTGGCTCACGGTTCAGGATGGTGCTGCAGCTGATGATCTCACTTGGGAGTATTTTAAGGCGACGTATCAGAAGAAGTATATTGGGACTAGCTATATTGATGCACAGAGGAAGGCGTTTCTGAGGCTAGTTCAGGGGAATAAGACCGTAGTGGAGTACGAGGCAAAATTCTTAAGGTTGAGCCGGTATGCTCGAGGTATTGTGGCTATAGAGCATGAACGATGTGTCCAGTTTGAGGACGGACTAAAGATGACCTAAGACTGCTGATAGCTCCACCACAGGAGCGGGAGTTTGCCGTGTTGGTGGAGAAGGCTAAGGTAGTCAAGGGTTAAGGAATTTGTGAGATAGAATTCGGATAGGAATAGGCAGAAGAGAGGTTTTGGAACATCAGGGTCATCCGGGAATGTTCAGAAGAGACCTAGAATTGATGGGTCGCGAGGTCAACAGGTTGTTACAGGAGGACAGTACCGTACTTGTGCTCAGTGTGGAAAGATGCACCTAGGAGAGTGTTGGAAGAAGACAGGAGGATGTTTTAAGTATGGGTCCAAGGATCACATGATTAGAGACTATCCTATTAAAACTGACGGGAGCCAACCCACGAGTCAGGGTCTTAATCAGTGGAAGAGGTGGACAACGACCACCAAGGGTCGTGGTCCGGTTGGCGGGTAATGGTTACGAAGAGGTCTGGGAACACCGGCGAGGTGTTGGTAACATAGAGGCGAGACGGCCAGTGTCGGTGTATGTAGTTCATCGGAAGGAGGATGGTGACGCCTGGGACGTCATAATCGACGCTTCTTATAGTGACAAGCCTTACTTTACTTTAATTGATGTTGGCTCAACCCACTCATATGTTGCATGTAGAGTAGTGAAACACTAGGTGTATCATCCGAATCTGTCTGTCGGGGAGATGATCAGTAGTAGCCCGTTAGGTCAAACGGTAGTGGTGAATAGGGTATTTCGGAGTGTACCTCTAGAGATTCAAGGAGTGGTATTTCCTGCCAACTTGATGGAACTACCCTTCGGAGAATTTGATCTTATTATAGGCATGGATTGGCTAGTGGAACATCGTGCTAAATTAGATTACGCAGCTAAGAGAATGGAGTTGAGGACTCTGGAGAATGAGGAGATAGTTATGATAGGAGAAAGAAGAAATTATTTGTCTAACATAGTCTCCGCATTAAAGGCTGATAAGATGGTGCGAAAAGGGTGCAAGGCGTTTCCGGCCTTCGTTAGTGTTTTGGATGCCAAAGAAGAGGGAGTTAGTAGAGTTAGAACAGTAAGGAAATTTGTGGATGTCTTTTCGGAGGAGCTGCTTGGGTTACCCCCGGACAGGGAGGTGGAGTTTAGAATTGATTTACTGTCGGGTACAGCTCCTATGTCAATTGCTCCCTACCGAATGGCACCAAAGGAGTTCGTAGAGCTTAAAGCCCAGATCCAAGAGTTACTTGATCTTGGGTTTATCCGACCTAGTGTGTCTCCATGGGGAGCACCGGTTCTACTTGTGAAGAAGAAGGATGGGACTATGCGTATGTGCATAGATTATCGGCAGTTGAATAAGCTGACCATCAAGAACAAGTATCCATTGCCAAGGATAGATGACTTGTTCGATCACTTAAGGGCCATGATTTTTGAAGATAGATCTACGGTCTGGATATCATCAACTTAAGGTGAAGGAAGCAGATATCCATAAGACAGCTTTTCGGACAAGGTACGGGCATTATGAGTTCTTAGTAATGCCGTTCGGATTGACGAACGCCCGAGTCGCGTTCATGGATATGATGAACCGGATTTTCCAATTCTACTTGGATCGGTTCGTCGTTATGTTTATAGATGACATCCTAGTGTATTCCAAGTCTGAGGAAGAACATGATGAGCATCTCCGGGTGGTGTTGCAAGTGTTAAGGGAAAAGAAACTATATGCCAAGTTCAGCAAGTGCAAATTTTGGCTGAAGGAAGTTACGTTCTTAGGGCATGTGGTGTCTGTGGAAGGAATAAGGGTGGATCCTCGGAAGATTGAGGCAGTAGTAGATTGGAAACCACCTAAGTCTGTGGCTGAGGTTCGTAGTTTCTTAGGGTTAGCAGGCTACTACAGGAGATTTGTTGAAGGGTTCTCGACAATAGCAGCACCTCTGACGAAGTTGTTAAGAAAGGAGGTATCTTTAGTATGGGTGGATAAGCAATAGGAGAGTTTTGAGAAGCTTAAGAGGGTATTGATAGAAGCTCCGATTTTGATTCAACCGGAAGCAGGGAAAGACTTCGTAGTGTATTGTGATGCTTCCCATACAGGATTGGGATGTGTCTTTATGTAAGACGGGAAAGTTGTCGCTTATGCATCTCGGCAGTTGAGGCCACACGAGGTTAACTATCCGATGCATGATCTGGAGTTGGCGGCGGTGGTATTCGCTCTAAAAGTGTAAAGGCACTACTTGTATGGGGAAAGGTCGGTGATCTACATGGACCACAAGAGTTTGAAGTATCTGATGACTCAAAAGGAGCTAAATTTAAGACAGCGAAGGTGGGTGGAGTTATTGAAAGACTATGATTGCTCAATAGAGTATCAACCGGGCAAGGCGAATGTGGTGGCAGATGCCCTAAGTCAAAAAGTGGTGTCGGATCTAAGGGCGATGTTTACACATCTTAGCCTTTATGATGATGAAAGTTTGTTAGCAGAGTTGCAAGTGAAGCCGACGTGGTTAAGTCAGGTAAAGGAGAAACAATTGGTAAATGGTGAACTCAGTGCTAAGCAGCTACAAGTACAAAACGGGGAGTTGGAGGACTATGGTGTAAACGGTGATGGAGTGCTGTATTTTTGGGGCAAGGTCTGTATGCCAAAGGATGAGGAATTAAGGCAGAAAATTCTTCAAGAATTGCATAGTAGCCCTTATGCTATGCATCCTGGAGGAAGTAAGTTATATAGGGATCTATGGGATCAGTTTTGGTGGCCTGGTCTTAAGCGAGAAGTTACAGAATTTGTAGGGAAGTGCTTAACATGTCAGCAGGTCAAAGCTGAACACCAAGTACCATCAGGGTTGCCACAACCAATAAAGATTCTAAAATGGAAGTGGGAGAGAATTACCATGGACTTCGTTAGTGGGCTTCCCCTTACGCCTACTAAGAAGGACTCGGTATGGGTGATAGTAGATCGGTTGACGAAGTCAACACATTTCATACCAGTGCGGGTTGACTATTCCTTGCAGAGATTGGCAAAGTTGTATGTAGCAAAAATCGTGAGGCTGCACGGAGTGCCGGTGTCGATTATCTCGGGCAGGGATTCGAGGTTTACGTCTCAATTTTGGAAAGCACTACATCAAGCTTTGGGCACCAGGTTGGACTTCAGTACGGCATTTCATCTGCAGTCGGACGGCCAATCTGAACGGGTAATTCAGGTACTAGAGGATATGTTGAGGGGTTGCGTGATAGACTTCAGAGGAAGCTGGGAGGAGTTCTTGCCTTTAGCGGAATTCGCGTATAATCATAGCTATCAAGCAAGTATTCGGATGGCACCGTATGAAGCGTTGTATGGAAGGAGGTGTCATACTCCTACGTGTTGGATGGAATTGGGAGAACATTAGGTTTTGGGTCCAGAAATTGTGGCGGAATCTGAAGAAAAGGTTAAGGTAATTCGAACACGGTTGAAGGAGGCATCTGACAGGCAAAAGTCATATGTAGATCTTAAGCGGAAGGAGATAGAGTTTGCTGTGGGGGATCAGGTGTTTCTTAAAGTTTCACCGTGGAAGAAGGTGATGAGATTTGGCCGCAAGGGAAAGTTAAGTCCTAGGTTTATAGGACCTTATCAGATTTTGAAGCGGGTTGGACCAGTAGCATATTAGTTAGAGTTGCCTTTGGAGTTGAAGCAGATGCACAATGTGTTCCACGTTTCGAGGCTACGTCATTACCAATCGGATCCATCTCATGTAATACCAGTTGAGAAGGTGGAGCTGAGACCAGATCTGTCTTATGAAGAGGAGCCAATTCAGATTCTGGAGCGGGATGTGAAGGTGCTATGAAGGAAATCAGTTCCTCTAGTCAAAGTGCTATGGCGTAACCATGGATCGGAGGAAGCTTCGTGGGAGCCAGAGGAAGCAATGCGACAGCAATACCCTCACTTATTTTAGCTAGGTAATTTTGAGGTTGAAATTATTTTAAGGGGGTAGAACTATAATATCCGAGATTTAGGGGTTATGCATTTTCACTTGAATGAATGTGATTGCATGCTTGAGTGTGTTTTGAATGTGTTTTGGGGCTTCAAGAACCTTGGGTTATAGGTAGAAGCCTTAGAAAAATAATTGATTTTAAGCCTAAAAAGGGGAAACTAAGGGAGCTAGGCCTTAAGGATTTATTGTGTGGTTTAGGACACAAGAATTAAGTTGGTAAGGTGGCAAAGAGGCGCCACTTAGGGCCTTAGTCAGTGACGCCACAAGGAGTGTGGAGGGGCCTAGGTTCGAGCAGTAAGGGAAGCATTTTGGAGCTTTTATTTTTCAGCAAGGAAGGGTAGTGATGGACGGCACAAGGACACTTCAAGGATGAAGTGTAGATTGGGTCAAAAGCTTAAAGATTCGGCTAAGTAGGAGTGAAAAGGGGGATTGAGTGGAGAGAAGAAGAGTTGGTAGTGATGGGACTTTGGGGAGGGGTTTATTCGGTCATGTGTGGGGGAGTAGTGCCAAAATTTTTGAATTTCTTTTTACTCATCTCCCTCCTTTCTCTTTTATTCTGCTAAGGCCGAAACTCCTCTATCATCCTTTTCCACCATTGCCGAAATTCTTAAGGTCCCAAACATCTCTTTTTCTTTCTTCTCCATTCCATATTTTACTTTCCATAACTGATTTCATCTTACTCCTTGTTGAACCGATTCTTTTTTTATTATTTTCTTAAAGCCAATCAACCTTCTATTGTGGCTGAATCTCTCTGTGTTCCAAGCAAAGGTGTTCAAACAATTTCGGTAAGGGATGACAATTAGTTGAGTTCTTTTCTTTTTCCTTTGTTTAGCCGAAAGTCAAAGACTCTAATTCCTATTTTTCTTTTGGCCGAACCATGAAGGAGATCTTTCGGGATTCTTATAGCCGACAGTTGGAAGGTGAACTTTTCGGGATTTAAGATCCAAGGTAAGCAAGGCATACCATTCGGCCAAGGACCACTTTTATTTGTTCTAAGGATATGCCGATTCTAACTATGGTGTCTTAGGGAGTTTTCGACAGATCTTCGGGATTTGGCTAAGTGATCTAGGTAAGGGTTTTAGTGTTTCGGATCTGTTTCTTATTCATTCAAAACCGAAAGCTAACCGTTTGAGTGTACTAGTGTTTGGCCGATTGCAAGGAGGGAATATCAAGTAGTTTCGAGATTTGGTTGGTAACCAAATCGGCAATAAGGTAAAGTATTATCTTCATGCGATGTATCCTTCAGGATTTCTAGTTGAGCCGAATAGGCTTTTGGTTGCTAACAAGTGTAGGCCGATTGTAGGAAGGGGAAAGCAAATGTTTGAGATTTCGCTTAGATCTTTAATAGTCGGTGTGTAACCCACCCTAAATTCCGATTAATAATAATATTGTTATGTACATGATAATAAGGCAATGAATGAATGTGGCTAAAGGTACCATTCAATGGTACAGTGTGTTCAGGTACGTTACCCCTTACTACTCGTTAATAATTTGAATAACATTGATGTGAAAATATGTGGAATTCCGTTATGATTTTGGGGTAAGGTAAATTGCATGATAATTGTATGTTTTGAATGTTGCATGGGCATATGGGTGATTATGTTAAAGGGAAGTGATCCGGTGGTTTCTACCACATTATCGGTGACCTATGTCACATATTATGAATCTGGTGACTCGTCTCATTATCTAGTGGCTATGCCACAATTATAAGGCGATGAGCAGCTTGATCTGCAATGACGATCGCCTTCGATGGTGTGTAGCGGATGGAGGGTCGATTTAGTAATCCCACGGTGTGATCGGTGAGGTGCAATTGATGTGTAGAGGTTGGATCTAGGTGGTTTGGGTTGCATCATGGTTTACAATTGTTTTATGTGATTTAATATGCCTTGATTGTTTTGGGAGTCTGTGATGGTTGTTACACACTAAGTCTATGGACTCACCCTTCGTGGGCTAACATTTTGCAGATGGCACTCAGTAAATGGACCGGGTCGGCAGGAACTTAGAGGTGGCCATGCATTGCTTTCGATTTTTCAGTTTTTCTTATCAAGTTTATTTTGATTTATTTTGGGTTATGTTTTGATGTAATAAGGCCATTATCACTTAACTGTTTATTTATGCGTTCTAAGTTTTCTATTATGATGCAAACAATATCGAACAAAATGGTTAAACACTTTTCGTAAAACAACATCACTTGTTTTGACTCTCAAATATCTATGGTTTCCAAGTTAATAACAATGAGGTCTAAAATTCGGTATTTCTTAAACTTGTAATTTCTAAAAATATGAAGATAACGTTTTAATACAAAAATAAATTACAACTTGGTTTTCAACTTGAGAAAAATCCAAATCTACTTTCTTCAAATCACCAAGTTTTTCAAGAAGACATAACTAGGTTTAACTATGTTTTACTCAAGGAGCATGCCAGATCCGGTCAGGGCTTGTGGGCTGGGTTTGGGGTGTTTCAATCTTAGCTCAACATATAGCTAAAAATAGCTTACTCATGCTACTAGGACTTCAAAAATACGAAGAATATCAAAAACGGAGCTAGAATACACTTACTAGCTAGCTTGAAAAGTTGAAGAGCCTTAACAATGGCTTCTCTAAATTTTTGGCAGCCTTGGGGAAGAAGATGAATGAAAATTCTATCATCTTTTTCCCATTTTAATCATTTAATTGACAAATGACCAAAATGCCCTTTTTGTTAAACTTTCAAATTTTAACACATTCATGCCCAAATTTGTCCAAAAATTAGAATTTGGGAAACTACTATTTAAGGACCTCTAATTGATAATCCAAAGCTATTTCACACAAATAGCTTCTAGAATCTCACATTTTGCAACTTTTGCAATTAGTCCTTTTGGACAATTCAATCACAATTTGACAAAATTCCTTCATGAAACTTTCACACTAACATGCAAACATGGCATAAACCTCAAAAACTCATATATATACCTCGGATTTGTGGTCTCACACCACTATTCTAACTAGGCCCTAAATCGGGATGTTACAACTCTCCCCTCTTTAGAGATTTTTGGCCCCGAAAATCTTTCCAATAAAGAGGTTTGGATGTTGCTCTCTCATAGCTTCTTCCGTTTCCCACGTAGCCTCTTCCACACCGTGTTTTTGCCACAACACTTTCACTAGGGCTATGTTCTTATTCCTCAGCTATTTCACTTCTCGAGCCAAAATCTTAATCGACTCCTCTTCATAAGACATATTCGATCTTATATCAATTTCCATTGAAAGAATCACATGCGAAGGATTGGAGCGATACTGTCGCAACATCGACACATGAAACACATTATGAATCTTTTCTAATTCCACCGGCAAGGCTAAATGGTAACCAATTCTGTCGGCAATTTCATACGACCATATGAATCTTGGACTCAATTTCCCCTTTCGTCCAAATCTCATGATCTTCTTCCATGGAGATACTTTCAAAAACACTTTGTCACCCACATTAAACTCAATTTCTTTTCTTTTTAAATCTGCATATGACTTTTGTCGGTCTGAAGCAGCTTTCAAACCATCACGGATCACTTTCACTTTTTCTTTAGTTTCTTTCACTAGATCGACCCCAAGGATTCCCTTCTCACTAAGCTCGATCCAATACAAAAGAGTCCGACACTTACGTCCATACAAGGCCTCATACGGAGCCATTTGTATACTCGACCGATAACTGTTGTTGTAAGCAAATTCGACCAAAGGAAGATATTTCTCCCAACTACCTTTGAATTCCAACACACGGCATCGAAGCATGTCTTCAAGAACTTGAATTACTCTTTTAGACTGGCCATCAGTTTGTAGATGAAACGCAGTACTGAAATTTAACCTCGTACCCATGGCTTCTTGCAACTTCTTCCAGAACCTCGAAGTAAACCTTGGATCTCTATCCGATATTATAGACACAGGCACACCATGTAATCTCACTATTTCTGCAACATACAATTCAGCTAACTTATCCAGTGAATAATCAACACGAACTGGAATAAAGTGAGCCGACTTGTCAATCTATCCACAACAACCCACACAGCATCTTTCTTCTTTGGAGTCATCGGCAACCCCGTCACAAAATCCATGATAACCCGATCCCATTTCCATTTGGGAACTATTAGTGGCTGAAGCAATCCAGAAGGCACTTGATGCTCAGCTTTTACCTACTGACAAATCAGGCATTTTGCCACAAACTCTGAAATGTCTCTTTTCATACCCAGCCATCAATAAAACTTTCTCAAATCATTATACATTTTTGTATTGCCCGGGTGTACTGACCAATAACCACTATGCGCCTCATGCAAGACTTTTCAGATTAACTCATCATCTTTGGGTACACAGATTCTATCATGATACATTAAACAATTGTTCGAGTCCACTCAAAATCAGAATCACTTCTTGATCTGCACTTAGCTCTCTTATCTTGCATCTCACTGTCATTTCTCTGAGCCTCAATTATCTGTTGAACAAATAGTGGCCCAGATCTCAACTCAGCCAATATAGTCCCATCATCAGACAATGCTAAACTCGTGCTCATAACTCTTAGAGCATATAAGGATTTCCTACTCAGGGCATTCGCAATCACAATTGCTTTTCCCGGGTGGTAATCAATGACTAACACATAGTCTTTCAACAACTCAATCCACCACATCTATTGCAAATTCAGATCCTTCTGATCCATCAAATACTTTGAACTTTTTGATCCATAAAGATTCGGCACTTTTCCTAATACAAGTAATGTCACCAAATCTTTAACGCGAAAACAATTGCAGCCAACTATAAATCGTGAGTCAGATAATTCCTCTCGTGCATTTTTAACTGCTTCGAGGCGTAAGCGACTACCTTACCCTCTTGCATTAACATGCAACCGAGATGATTAAACAACGCATCACTGTAAACCACAAACTCTTTTCTCGATTCTGGTTGAACCAAAACCGGTGCCTCAGTCAACAATGTTTTCAACCTATTGAAACTCTGTTGACATGTCTCAGACCAATCAAACTTTACATCTTTATGTAACAGTTTCGTCATCAAAGTAGCAATCAAAGAAAATCCCTTTACGATACGTTTGTAATATCCCACTAAACCCAGGAAGCTTCTAACTTCTGATATGTTCCTCGGCTGTTTCCAATTCACAATAGTCAAAATCTTTCTCGGATCAACTCGGATACCATCATCCGACACAATGTGTACTAGGAATCCAACCTCTCAAGCCAAAACTCACTCTTGCTAAACTTAGCATACAACTGCTTATCTCTCAAAGTTTACAAGACAATTCTCAAATGGTCTTCATGATCGTTCTCATTCGAGAATAGCTCAATATGTCGTCAATGAACACAACCATAAACTTGTCCACATACGGTCTGAAGGCACAGTTCATCAAATCCATAAAAATTACAGGTGCATTCATTAAACCAAACGGCATGACCAGAAACTCGTAATGGCCATAGCTTGATCGAAATGCAGTTTTCAACACATCCTGCTCCTTC
The DNA here is from genome assembly GCA_025506655.1 of Gossypium rotundifolium. Classification (NCBI taxonomy): domain Eukaryota; kingdom Viridiplantae; phylum Streptophyta; class Magnoliopsida; order Malvales; family Malvaceae; genus Gossypium; species Gossypium rotundifolium. Next base: position 65,847,369 of record CP106731.1, on the reverse strand, counting down.
ACTCTCAACTGGTAATAACCATACCTCAAATCTATATTGGAGAACACTGAAGCTCCATTCAGTTGATCAAAAAGATCATCAATCCTTGATAAAGGATGATTATTCTTCACCGTCACCTTGTTGAGTTGTCTGTCGTCTATGCATAATCTCATCGACCCATCTTTCTTCTTCACAAATAATACCGGAGCACCCCACGGTGAGTAGCTCGGTCTCACAAAACCATTATCTGTCAATTCTTGGAACTGGACCTTAAGTTCTTTCAACTCTAAGGGTGCCATCCTATACGGAGCAATCGAAATAGATACTGTTCTGGAATTAACTCAATCCCAAACTCGACCTCTCTCACAGGAGGTAATCTGGGTAACTCCTCTGGGAATACATCCAGATACTCATATCCCACCGGCACTGATTCAATCTTCACCTCAGGCTTTTGAGTATTCAATACAAACGCGAGATAGGACTCACATCCCTTTCTCAAGCATTTCTCAGCCACTAAGGAAGAAATCATCACTGGTAGACTATCCGATCCATCTGATTCAACCCGAATAACATTTTCACCCTCACATTTTAGCTCGATAAACTTACTACCATAGTGCACTAATACACTATGAGTAGTCAACCAATCCATGCCAAGGATTAAATCAAACTCACCAAACGACAACAACATCAGGTTTGCAGGAAAACAATGACTCTCAATCATCAAAGGACAGTTCTTACACACTTTGTCCACTAACATATGCTTACCTAATGGGTTTGACGCCTTAACCACAATGTCCGTAGACTCAACGGTCATACTCAAACTAGATGCCAATATCATGCAAATAAAGGAATAAGTAGACCCTGAGTCAATTAAAGCAATAACAAAGGTGTCATAAAGAGAAAAAGTACCCGTTATCACATCTGGGAAGGATGCCTCTTCGTGAGCGCGAATGGCATACATCCTTCTAGGTACCCGATCCTTCGATCTCACAGCAGAATCTCGTGATGCACCTCTACCATTAGTCCCACCTCCCGGGTTCTTTGGTGGCCTACCCCTCGTAGGTACATTGCTAGATCTTATCTCTTGCTTCGCTTCCTTATCATCCCTCTCAGGGTAATTTCAGATAAAATGGTCGGGGGAACCACACTTATAACAGTTTCGACTGTTACCCCAACACTCTCTAGTGTGATATCTACCACAACTTGGACACTCCGATTTGTTCTTCGGATTGCCCACACTTTCCATCGAGGTGGCTTGGACTCTAGAACCCGAACTAGTGTTACCTTGATCTTGAGGTGAATATTCGACTGATATAGTGGTCCGAGGATTCGCCTCTTTTGATCTTTTTGATTGAGCTTGGTATAATTTGCCCATCGGTCGTTTTCTTGCATCTTGGGCCTCATTCACCGCTCTCCTCTTTTCCTTACTCAGTTTTTCGGCTTTCTTGCCCTACCAACCAACACTACGAACTCTTTCAGTTCCAAAATACCAACCAGGATTTTGATAACCTCATTCAGTCCATCTTCGAAACATTTACATAAAATGGCCTCCGTTGACACACATTCTTGAGTGTATTTGCTAAGCCTAACAAACTCACGCTAATATTCTGCTACTGACATTCTCCCTTGCTTCAATTCAAGGAATTCCTTCCTTTTTTCGATCGGTAAATCTCTGGCTTATATACTTCTTCCAGAACTCCTCTAGGAAGAAGTCCCACGTCACCCATTCTCTCGGGACTACCGGCGTCAACGTCTTCAATCAATGGTATGCCGAGTCTCTTAGTAAAGATACGGCACACTTTAGGTTCTTTTCAGGTGTACATGAGAGTTAATCGAACACTCTCATCGAGTTCTCCAACCAAAAATCTGCCCTCTCAGGGTCATCATCTACCTTATCTCTAAACTCCTTAGCCCCGTGCTTCCTAATCTTATCCACCGGGGTTTTATTACTCTCACTACTTCTATACTTTAAGGAGTCATTAGAACTGGCTAAGGTATAAGAGGAGGTGGATGAGGTTGAGCGTTAGGGTTTGCTCGAACGTACTCTAAGTACCAGTTACTCATCATCTAGAGAAAGGCTTCCTGAGTCTCGTCTCCTTGACCCTCATTCTTGGGTTCACTCTTGACAGTAGCGGTCCTCTTGCAGAGAGCCGTGACATTACTAGTCACGTCATCGCTGAATTGATTGATCAAGATCCATACTCTATGTAAAAACAATTTCAAAATCATCAGAAGCCACCACACTATCATTATACGCTTATGGCATGTATAGCTAGACTCTTACACCCACTATGGTAATCTTAGAACTGACTAAACCATAGCTCTGATACCACTAAATGTAACAGCCCTTACCCGTAATACTTGTTGAAACCGGGCCTGAGGCGTTACTGTATTAAAACCACATGATCGTCACTTAGGCTTATCATGACTACTCTCTTAAGTCACCTCAACAACCTCAATCTCGACTTACGAAGCCTCACTCGAACTCACGAGGGCTCTCGAGACCCTATCGAAACTTTTACAATTTTAAAAATTTTCCACCTAAACAGGGACTAATGCCCGTGTAAGGTTTTACACACCCATGCCCTCAATCCGTGCTTGAAAACCCAAGCATTCTGCCAATGCCCTAAGGCTAGGGCAACGCCCGTGCTCACCACCTGTGGTGAACACTAACTACACCACACGGTCTGAAGTCTAAACACAAGCCCGTGTGGCTAGCCCGTGGCCTATATTGCTCGAATCTGCCAAAGAGACACGGCCAAGGCACACACCTGTAGGCTGGCCATGTGTCACACATGGCCTAGACACATGCCCGTGTGTCTATCCACATGGACAAGAACAAAGCTATGTGCTAAGCTCTTTTCACCCCTCAAGTTCTTACAACATATACTCAAACAACACATCCATAATCAACTCAAATTCCAACACAATCTCACATGGATAACTACGTCTTTTCATATAATAAAGTACCCATCAACCACGGCATTATACAAAATAAAGTATCCATCTATAGGCTAACACATCTTAGCCATTTACAACAAAATTCACTAACTTGTCTAGCCCCTATACATGCCATATACAAAATATTTAGTCTAATGTACTGGACTGAGCTGATAGTGTGGGCGATCTTTCGATTAATCTATGTATCTCGATTCAACCCTCTTTCTCTATATGACAAGGAAGAAGAAAAGGAGTAAGCCTTGAGCTTAGTAAGCTTACACATAAACAATTTAAGCATTCTAGTATAAACTAAACAATAATTAGCATTATACTACCAAATAAATTCACATCCACAATTATGCTTACTCTTTCTATCCCTTACCACATTTCCAAAACATTATGAGTCACATACTCATAATCATTGACATGCACCCCTGCACTCAATACCACATTTACTCAAAAATACAACACATCAATTTATCACACTAATACATCCACACAGCTAAATTACTCGGAGGTTTCACACCCAGCCCACCACAATTAGGTAATAAGGTAGTATCGCACATAGCCTACCAAAAGGTACTCATATTGGTTTCGCACATAGCCCACTAAATAATATACTTAACTATGGTATCGCACACAGCCCATAGTTGTTAAGTATTAAGGTGGTATCGCACTTAGCCCACCATCAATTATTATCACTACACATCCACATATCTACTTATTCATTCATTCATTCATGATATCTACCACATTCATTCCACTTGAACCACATAGGTTCTCAGTCATTCTCATTTATTCTCATTCATGCTACACACTAGCTAGCATTAAGAACGTATAGTATAACGCATTGATTACGCATAAACTTACCTCGGTACTCAAAAAGTATAAAGATGTGTAATTTAGTCCACCACCTTGCTCTCACCTCGGATTCGATCCGGCTTTGTTTTTCTTGATCTATAATGATAAATAAAATCATTCAATACACACATTGACTAAATTGACCATTATCTCATACTTTATCAAAATTACCATTTTGCCCCTAAACTTTCTCATATTTACACTTTTGGCCCAAGGCTCATAAAGTGATTTTCATTCAACTTTCTAGTCTTTCATGCATAGCCGAACCATTTACTCAACTAAAGAAATCATCAATTCTCACTAAATTATACATGGATGACCAATCTCAAGACTTTCACAAACTAGTCCCTACATGCATTTTTTCATGGAATTCACTTAGCAAAAGATGTTTCTACTGCATCAAGCTTTCATATTCTTCCATAAAACATCAAAATACATGCATGTCATACATGGGTACATTTTTTAACATCTATCTTAGCTCAACATATAGCTAAAAATAGCTTACTCATGCTACTAGGACTTTAAAAATATGAAGAATATCAAAAACGGAGCTAGAATACACTTACTATCTAGCTTGAAAAGTTGAAGAGTCCTAACAATGGCTTCTATAAATTTTTGGCAGCCTTGGGAAAGAAGATGAATGAAAATTCTATCATCTTTTTTCCCATTTTAATCATTTAATTGACAAATGACCAAAATGCCCTTTTTGTCAAACTTTCAAATTTTAACCCATTCATGCCCAAATTTGTCCAAAAATTAAAATTTGGGAAAATTACTATTTAAGGACCTCTAATTGATAATCCAAAGCTATTTCACACAAATAGCTTCTAGAATCTCACATTTTGCAACTTTTGCAATTTAGTCCTTTTGGACAATTCAATCACAATTTGACAAATTTGCTTAATGAAACTTTCACACTAACATGCAAACATGGAATAAACCTTAAAAACTCATACATATACCTCAGATTTGTGGTCTCGCACCACTATTCCAACTAGACCCTAAATCGGGATGTTACATCCCAAAAATACAACCTCTAATAACAAGAATTCACATTTGCTAAGCTTTCCATATAACTATTTGTCCCGTAATATTTACAAAACAATTCTGAAGTGCTGCTCATGTTTAGATTCAGACTTTGAATAGACCAGAATATCATTAACAAAAACCACCGCAAACTAATCTAAGTACGATTCAAAAATACGATTCATAAGATCCATAAAAGCAACTGGAGCATTTGTCAAACCAAAAGGCATTACTAAGAATTCGTAATGGTCGTACCGTGTACGAAATGCTATCTTCAGTGCATCACTTTCTTTCACCTTCAATTGGTAGTAACCTGATCTCAAATCAATCTTTGAAAACACAGAAGCTCCTTTCAACTGGTCAAATAGATCGTCAGTACGAGGTAACAGGTATCGATTCTTGATAGTCACCTTATTCAATTGTCGATAATCAATACAAAATCGCATTGAATCGTCTTTCTTTTTAACAAACAGCACTGAGCTCCTCAAGGTGAAATACGAGGACGTATAAAACCACGGTCTAGTAAGTCCTATAATTGCACCTTTAATTCTTTTCACTCTGTAGGTGACATATGATACGGGGGTATTGATATTGGAGCTGTACCAGGATAAACTTCAATTGCGAACTCAACTTCTCGATTTAATGGTAAACCGGATAATTCTTCAGGAAAAACATCAGGAAATTCACAAACAGTCTGGATTATACTGCATTGGCTTTCAATAGAATCTGAATTAATAACATAAGTCAGAAAAGTTGCACAACCCTGATGAAGAAGTTTATTAGCCTGAATTGCTGAAATGATACGAGTTGACCCACTGGTTCGAATACCATTTACCTCGATCTTATCCCCATTTTCACTCTGAATAATAAACTTATTTTTACAACAATCTAGAATCACCCCGTGCTCAGATAACCAATCCATTCCCAAAATTATATCAAAATCACCAAATGACATTATCAAAAAATCAACAGAGAAGATTCTATTATGTATCATTAACGGACACGTTTTACACACTTGATCCACTAGTACAATTTTCCCAATGGACTAGACACTCCCATTGATCCTCTAGACATTTCAGATTTTAAATTTCCCGACTCAACTAATTTTGTATTAACATATGAATGTAAAGATCCCAAATTTATTAAAGCATAAACAGGTTCTGAATGCAATAAAAATATACTTGTCACCACATCATGCGCATCAAGTAATATTTGTTTTACAATTAAATCCTTTTCTCAATTCTAACTTGAAATTCTATCAATTTAATCCTTAATACTTCAATTTATTCAACATGAACAACATTTAAAAATTCACTAACTTTCAAATTTTCAACTTAAATCAAGTAATATTTTGTTTTAAGATTCTAAAACATCTAAATTACAAGAAAAATGATTAAATTGACTTACCAATTGAACTTAAAACCTTAAAACCATAGTTTCCTTTTTTTCTTTTCTTTTATTTTCTTTCTCTCTTTTTGTGCCTTCCTCTATTCTTGTTCTTCTTTTTCTTTTGTTTCTTTATTATTTATTTCATGTTTTTTTTAATGTATTATAATAATAATATAATAGTAATATAATAATAATATTTTATATATGCTTAAATATTAAGTATGTAACACCTCTTACCCGTATTCGACACCGGAACAGGGTACGAAGCGTTACTGGACTTAGACGCAAGCATTCATAAAAAAACAAGACATGAATTTCCACTCAAATTTAAAACTTTTCATAAAAATTCCTATCATCCATTAAACAAGCCTACGAGACCCAAAACATACATTAGGAGTGATTCGGGACTAAATCGAGAACTTTGAAAATTTTTACGAAACTTAGCAAAAAATTTCATGTTACAATGCCATATGCCCGTGTGGGTTAAGGGACATGCCCGTGTGGCATATCACATGCCATGCTTCAAGTCTTGTCCAAAATAGATGACATTCTGTTTATGACATCATCAACCAAATAAGGTCACACGACCAAGGCACACGCCTGTGTCCTTAGGCCGTGTGTCAAATTAAATTTCGAAAATCAAGTGCATACTTCACACGGCCTGGGCACATGCCCATGTCCTATGGTCGTGTCTCTCACACGGCCGAGACACACGGTTGTGTCTCATGCCCGTGTGTTTACTACTAAGCATTCTGTTTTGCCTAATTAGGGTGTAAGGGACACATGGCCGGATCACACGCCTATTGGGTAGACCGTGTGTCACACACGGCCTAGACACATACCCGTGTGGACAAATTTGAGGCTATTTTCCAAGCCCATGTGCCACCCTTATTAGCACAAACACATACATGACTTCAAAGGCACTTAACATGGCATAATTAAGTAATTAGGCTCCATCAAACAAGTCTTGCACATGGCATCACCAAATCAACTTATACATGCACAAGATAGCATACTTTGTCAATCCTAACTTACCAATTCTCATTTAAGCCATGGTTATCATCATACTAAACAAATCCCAATTAAATCATCAAGCATTCATAGCCACAACATAACTCATCGCATACACACAACCACCAACCACATCACAATTGCATAGGCACATGCATGCATGAATAAATGGGCTTACATCCCAATAATCAATATAAGCCATATCTCATGGCCATAAACAAAATTAATTATAATATTATCAAAAGCCAAAACTTTTGGCTAACCAATATGACACATAAAAAAATGACCAAGTCCCCCTATACATGCCATACTCAAAGTACTTGAATTCACTATACCCAAAAGGTTAGTTTGATAGTGTAAATCGAGCTCCGACCCGAGTTAGCTTGACAACACTATAAGAAATGGAAAGGAAAGGGGGGTAAGCTTAAATCTTAGTAAGTTTGCATGTAAATAATAAGCAACATTAAACATGTAACATAATGTTCGCTCGATTTCAGGGTCTACAGGTAATAAATCGATAATTTAATCTATGCTCATAAACACTTAAAAATAAATCACAAAAAATAAAGAATCAAGAATAAATTATTAAAGTTAGAGGTTAGATAAAAAATAAAATAAAAACCAAACTATAAAGAATAATTTCAAAAAAATGATTAAGGAAATAGTCCACAACAACAATGCCAAAAACTTGTAACAGTATTTTTATGCAAGTGTACATAATCGTTCAAGTAGTAAGTAAGTAAAATAAGTTATCGTCTTCACAGAGACTGTTTATGTTAATAAATTATTTGTAAAACTCTAAGTTAACAATTTAGTGATAAAAATACAATAATTTGGGTGATGATGATTAAACTAAGTTAAATTAACTAGATGCAAAATTGATCCCTAATGCAAATTAATCTAAATGCAAAGTATGATAATTAACTAAAATGAATGAATGAATTTAACAGTAGAAACACAACTTCAACAATCAATAACATGAATAGGCTATGATAATTACATTAAATAATTTAATTCATTTTCATAATACTTAACAGTGTTCAGAAAACATTCCATGGCAACTCGATCTTTCATGGGGAAACCAACTTAAGTCCTATCGGAATCTTTTACTTAGTGAAACATGTATTTTACTGATCATATTAAACTAAGGGTTTCTTAGTATTTATTTATGTGAGGTAACAATGACGGGTTAGGTTTGAAACAATTTAATCAAATAAACCTAAAAACTATACAAGATAATAGAACTTGTTAAAGTTATTATGAACCTTTAATTTAGTCGAGCTAGAATCTAAATTAAGCATGCACTTATCAATTATTGCGTCCACTAGCCGTCGTCTGGTTAGGATCGCTCAACTAATTCTAATGCATCTAATCACATATGAATGGAATACATACTTGAATTTAATTGAAAATATGATCGACTGAGGCACAAACATTTTAAACATGGATCAAACAAATCTCATTGAATTAATGCAATTAACCTAGCTAACAAATTTAAGCTATCACTTTTTATGTCAAGATCAAAAAACACATGGCAAACATGATTAATTTAAACAACAAGTAAAGGAAGAATAAATTCTATCTCAAGTCAGTAGTCTCACGGACTCTTATTAAAGGTGTTTTCCTCCAACTCGCCCGTTGCTCCTTTGCTAATGGTTCATCAAGGTGACTGGCCAAGAGATGATCTCTTTAAGGTTTTTGTTGGCTAAAACTAAGGGGAAAATGGAATGATAGGCATGGATGAAGAAAGCAAGAGAGGGAATGAAGAATGTTGTGAAAATGAGGGATGAATGGATTATTTGAGAGGTGAGAGTGGTATGGTATTTATAGATGAAGTTGGTGGCTAATTTTACTAAAGATAGCATCACATCTCTCTTAATTTTCTTCCTCCTATGGTCGGCCATGATGTGTGGAAAGGTGGGTAATTTGGCTGCTTGATTTGAGGATAAAATCGTGCTATATTTAGCCATAGGGTGGACGGTTTCTCAAACAAATCTTGTGTGTCGATTTTCAACATTTTTCCAAATGTGAGGACCTTCAAATAATTGTCCCAAAATTGATGTCTTGGCTACCCAATTGTGGTTGCCAAATTGGGCATCTCTCCTCTTGGATTGGACAGTTCCATGACCCATTAAGCTTGCAGATTAAACCAACATGTATCATTTTTTTATTGGGTCAAGGTGACAATTAAATGACCCAATTTTTGCATGGTTTATGCCGTCCAACACATAAGAAAATAGCTCATGTCCATGTAACATTATGATAGGCTTAACTCTATGGTCCCCCTGCACAAGTAAATTCAACATATTAATAAATGTCACGAAATAATTAAGTTTTATGCAAAAATCATGTAATATAGCACAAATTTGCATACTTTATAAGTTCATATCCATTATTAACATTTAATCGAAATTCACTTAATTAATTAACAAATACTCAAGATTAATATTTAATTTAAGTAAAAAGGTGGTAAAAATTACTAGAAAAATCCTATATAATGTCGAGTTTACAACGACATAATAATTCTTCTCAATATTTGAATTAAATGCTCACTTTGATTCTTTTACGAGATTACAAACTCATTTAGATTATCTACTAAAGTAAGTTGTCTTTCTCACAATGTAAATGTTCTTACACTGCCACTTATCTTCAGCTAAACTTAGGCAATCAATGAGCTAATATTTTTTTTGTCATAATTTTGCTATACATGCAAAATATGAAAGACAAAAAAATACAAAAGACATGATTGTGAAATGTGAAATTAACTTTATTTATTTATTCATCTTTCAAATAAATAGAAAACAATTATATGTTTACCACAATATAGGCATATTTCCCAATAGTTAGGACTTAACTTGGAAAGGGGGTAATAGTAATTTAAGGCAATAGGGTGGTCAGGCTGACATGGAGTACAATGCGAAGGGGGTGCCAATTGAAAATGGTGAAAGAAAGAAGAGGCCTCAAAATGAGATTGGAACTCAAAGTTTTATTGGAATAGAAGATAAGATAATGGTGAAGGAAGAAAGACTAGTGGGGAGAACCCATTTTCTATCAGCAGCTGCCACAAGGCAAGCCGATTGATCACAATAAAAATTTTGAGTTGAAATGTCTGTAGTTCGGGGAGCCTATGGGCAGTTAGAAGAGTTCAACATTTGCTGAAGATGTATAATCCCCAGTTAGTCTTCTTTATGGAGACTAAATTGAATAATAAAAGAATGGAAAATGTTCGAAGGCAATTCTATTATTTGAATGAGTACAATGTTTCATTGTGAGAAACTACTTTCAGGAGCTATTTACCCCTAAGGAAACGTGATCACTGATTATATGCTAAATGGGCTGAGGAAGCGTATTTCTAATGAAGATAATTTGATGTTGACCAAAACATATACTGAGGACAAGATTGTTACAGCCTTAAAAGGAATGGGACCTACAAAAGCTTCTAGTGATGATGGTTTCCCGGCACTATTTTTCCAGCGATGTTGGCATATCGTGGGCAAAGAGATTTTTGATTTCTGTTTGGAGGTATTAAATAGAAGTAAGACGCTTGACTCCCTAAACATTACCAATATTGTTCTTATCCCGAAAATTCCCATCCTTTAAATTTAAAGAATTTTAGGTCTATAAGCTTATGCACTGTAATTTACAAATTGATTGGTAAGACGATAACGAATCATTTTCAATGGGTGTTGAAAAGATGTATTGATAGTGCCCAAAGTGCATTTGTGCCAAGAAGACAAATTTTTTATAATATTCTGGCGGCATATGAAATTCTGCACTCCTTTATACAAAAACGATTGGGCAAAAAGCGGTCTATAGCATTAAAGGTAAACATGAATAAATCGTATGATCAAATTGAGTGGAACTTCCTTCGTATAATGATGGAGCGTATGGGTTTTGCGATGTCTTGGATTGATTTAATCATGCGGTATATTTCATCTATTTTGTTTTCGATAATTGTTAATGGCAAGGTGGGGGAAGTTTTCAAACCAAGTAGGGGGCTTAGCCAAGAGGATCCATTAAGTCTGTTTCTTTTCTTGATTTATAATGAAGGCTCACCGGTTCTGATGAATGGGGCGTTGAACGAGAGCTTGCTTAAAGGTATCAAGATGAGTAAAGGAGGGCCACTAATTATGCATCTACTATTTGTTGATGATTGTATGTCATTTGGTTAGGCAAATGAAAGAGGGTTCGTGATTTAAAGAATATTTGGTAGGAGTAAGAAGATTGCTATGGGCAATGTATAAATTACGAGAAGTAACAGTTTCTTCAACTCAAATGTAGTCGAAGGGGACAAGTTGTCGATTTCTGGAGCTTGGGAGTTAGGTACTTGAATGATTCTGAGTGATATTTGAGGCTCCCTAACATGGTGGGGATAAGTAAGAAATTAGCATTTCAAAATTTAAAGGACAAGTTCAAGCAGAGATTTCATAGTTGGAGCACGAGAATTTTATCTCAAGAGGATAAGGAAGTTTTCATTAAAGCAAATTCATTAAAGTAGCCCTCCAAGCTATTCCTACGTACTCTATGATGTGCTTTTTGTTACCTAAATCACTTTGCGCTGAATTGGTGGGTATTATGTCTAGGTTTTTGTGGCAAAAAGGACAGGGCCAGAGAAGTATCCATTGGTGCGTATTGAGTTGGTTGTGCGAGTTGAAAGAGGTAGGATTTTGCAGCCTAACTAAATGCAACTTAGCGTTATTAGCGAAGCAAGGTTGGCATCTTACACATCATCCAAATTCGTTTTTAGTGTAGGTTTTAAAAGTAAAATATTATTCGCAGAGTGATTTTTTAAATGCTAGGTTAGGGAATTTACTATCGTATACATGGCAGAGTATTTAGACCGCTATGGGCCTTCTGGAGACGAGCCTCTATTGGAGAGTGGGTAAGGATGACAAAATCAATGTTGTGGAGGATGCTTGGATCCCTGGATCTATTAATTACAAAATCAATTGTTCTATTCATGGTAATGGAATAACTAGAGCCTCAAAATTAATTGATAGGTTGCATAGATCTTGGAAAGAAGATGTGAATCGTTATACCTTTTCCGTTGAAGATGCAGACAGAATTTTGTGGATCCCTCTGGCCACGGTGGAACACAACGATCTGCTAGTGTGGAAAGGTGAATCTTCGGGCGAGTTTTCAGTTAAGAGTGCATACAAATTATTACTTAACTCTAATACTGACTTTAATGCCCATGAGGTACAAAATGAACTGAAATACTTTTACAAAAAATTATGGAGCCTTAATCTCCCAGCAAAATAGAAAATTACAATTTGGAAAGTCTCGAAATACTTTTATAGTACAGACAACTTAGATCACGTTCAATCTGCCCAAGATGTGGCGTGGGAGTGGAAACGATTGTACATGTATCCTGAGACTGTCATGTGTCAACAGTAGCATGGATGCATTTAAATTTGGTTTGTGTATTATCTAAACCGAATCCGGGGAACTGGCAGTGGCTCACCTGGGTTTTTGCAGAAGGATCGAGCAGCTAGTGTCGAACGTTTTGCTACGCACTTTGGGTTATCTAGAGTGCGAGGAACAAAGTAATACATGAAAGGCAAAATAGTTCTGGGAGGGAGTTAGTGAACATAATAACCATATTTGTGCAGGAAAATGATGATATGAGTAATAGAAGCCTTACCAAACATCTTTCTTCTTTAGAGTGGAAACCCCTAGAGAACGGAATCGTGCGCATCAATTTTGACGCGGCTTTTAACCATCGTCACTTCAGATCTGCTGTGGGGTTGGTGGTCAGAAATGATAGGGGGAGGTTTTGGTCTCCAAGTCAGTGGTGGAGAATCGGATTGCCTCCTCTTTTGTCGCGGAAGCTTGCACATGCGCTCAACCAGTTAGGTTGGGGATAACCATGTGTGCGGACGCAGTAGAAATCGAGGGAGATGCGTTAACAATTATAAAAAAATGTCAGGCTGATGTTGAAGACAAGCCAGAAATAGGAGCTTATATTAGAGAAAATACACCAGAATAAGGGTCGATTTAACAAGATATGGTTTAAGCATATTCTTAGACGGGTAAATCAGACAACTCATATTATTGCCACAAAGAGTTTAAAGAGAGAAGAGGAGCTTTACCTGGAACGGAGTGTGCCTTCTTACGCCGTCGCTTCGCTGGGACTGGGAAGGCAGCGGGAACGTGAACCCGACTGAGAATCTCAAAGGTCTTTCATACAATGGAAGAAGAAGATAAAGGATTTTGATGAAAAGTAGCTTCCTTTTTCTGAGTTTGACGAAAAGTAGATTTGGGGAGTGGTGGGTGGCAGTTTCATTAAATTCGACTTGACAGGGGACTTTTACTTTCCTTTTTCCGATTTCTTTTGTGTTTTCTTTTTGTCCGGTGGGTCTCGCTGCTGGGCTTCTGTTATCTGTTGAATTTGATTGTTGGGCTCAAGTGTCTGGGTCCACTTCATTTTCAATAAAGTCCAGTCCTATTATTAAAAAAAAAATTGGTCTCTCCGAACCAAATATAGTTCTGTCCTGACTGATTCAATTGCAACTGTACAGTGATGATATGGAGACGGTCATGAAGACGATAAGAATAACCTCGACGATTTCTGGTTTTATTCTTCCTAATTCTCTTCTTTTTCCGTTTTCTAAACTGCCTATTACGTGTTTTCTTTCCAGTTGTTCTACTGCTTCGGATGAAAATGTCAAGATGGTTATGTCCAAACCCACCTATCTCGGGAATTCTGTCATACATAAGTGTAAATCAAGATCCCTTGAGCTTGATGAAGCTCTGGGTTTTTTCAATTCCATGATTTCAATGAGACCCTTGCCCTCAATTTCGGCTTTCAATTATCTGCTTGGAGCAGTCTCCAAGATGGAACACTGTGCATTTGTTGTTTCCATGTGTAAACAGATTATGGGTTGTAGTGACTTCCAACCTGATATCTTTACAATGAACATTTGGATCCTTTGTTTGTGCAATTTGAAGAAGGTGGACTTAGGTTTCTCTGTGTTGGCTATGATTGTAAAACTTGGTCTTCAACCTGACGATTATACCATGAATACTCTGCTTATTGGACTGAGCGATGAGGGTAAGATTAACAAGGCAATGGGAGTGTTTAGGGAAATATTGGAGAATGGATATCTGCATAATCAATTCACTTTTAGTATTATTATGAGGGAACTTTGCAAATCAGGGAATTCTCGTTTTGCTGTTCTTCTTCTGTTAAAGATGAATGGAAATGGAAGCTTTCAACCTAATTCGGTATGCTAGAATACAATTATTGATGGATTCTGTAAAGAGAATCGTATGGACAAGGCTTTGATTATTTTTCGAGATATGTTCGATAGGAGAATTGAGCCTGATGTTGTTACATTCAATTCGTTGATTAATGGATTTTGCAGCGTTGGCCAGTGGGATTTAGCAAAAGAATTATTAGTTGACATGGGTAACAAGGGGATTTCCCCTAATGTCTATACCTTAAATACTCTAATTTCTGCTCTTTGCAAGGATGGGAAGATCCAAGAAGCAATATTTGTATTTGATTTAATGACCCAAAGAGGCCCAAGGCCTGATGTTATCACTTATACTATGCTAATTCATGCCTTATGCAAGTTTGGCGAATGGAGATTGGTCAGGAATTTCTTTGCAAAAATGATTGCATCTGAAATTTTACCTTCCGTTTTAACTTTCAATCCCATGATATATATTTTATGCAAGGAGGGGCAGTTATCAGAGGCAATTGAAATTCTGGAACTAATGAGTCGTAAAGGCGTGAAACCAGATGTTGTTACCTATAATCCTCTTATTCAAGGACTTTTTCATTCTGGGCAATGGGAAGAAGCAACAAGCTTGCTCAATAGAATGATGAATGAAGGAGTCCATCCTGATGTTGTGACTTTCAATTCTTTAATCAAAGCTTTATGCAAGGAAAAGAGGACTTCAGAAGCCTTTACTGTGTTGGAATTAATGATACAGAGAAATGTAAAACCTAACGTTGTCACATACAATTGTTTAATATATGAGTTTTGCAGTTCAGGCAAATGGACGGAAGCAACAACCGTGCTCAATAGAATGATGAATGAAGGAGTCCATCTTGATGTAGTAACTTTCAATTCTTTAATCAATGCCTTGTGCAAGGAAAAGAGGACTGAAGAAGCCATTACCATGTTGGAACTAATGAGTCAGAGAGGTGTAAAACCTGACATTGTCACCTACAATTGTTTAATACGTGGATTGTGCAATTCAGATAAATGTGCAGAAGCCACAAGCTTGTTTAGTAGGATGTTGAATGGAGGAGTCCAGCCTGATATGGAAACTTTAAGATCTTTAATCAATGCTTTGTACAAGGAAAACAAGAATGAAGAAGCCATTAGCATGTTGGAACTAATGAGTCAGAGAAATGTAATAACTGACATTGTCACCTACTGCTTTTTAATACTTGGATTGTGGAGTTTAGGTAATTGTGCAGAAGTGACTAGCTTGTTTAGTAGGATGTTGAATGGAGTCCAGCCTGATGTGGAAACTTTAAGCTTTTTAATCAATGCTTTGTGCAAAGAAAAAAGATTGAAGCAGCCATTACCTTGTACAAATTAATGATTCAGAGAGATCTGAAACCAGACATCGTCACCTACAGTTGTTTAATACATGGATTATGCAATTCAGGACAATGTGGAGAAGCAACTAACTTGCTTAGTAAGATGGTTGCTGAAGATATTGTACCTGATGTTGAAACTTTTAACATTTTGTTGGATGCTATCAGCAAACAAGGAACAATAAAAAAAGCTCATGAAGTACTGAAGGTGATGGATCAAAAAGGCGTAAAGCCGAATGAATTTACTTACAGGATAATGATTGAAGAAGTGTAAATGAATTTACTTACAGGGTAATGATCGAAAAGGTGTAAAGCCATTACCTTGTTTTGTGCCATAGTAAGGCTTTCCTTTACTCAGGTTGATTTTTGTTTTCTTGTGCTTGGTTTGTAGACAGCCTTTTTTTTCCTCCTCCATAACACACTTCTCATCTGGCTTTGATTGCTTGTAGTTGTCTGGTTTACTGCCATTATAATGTTTTTCTTCTGGTTTTGGTTTAACATGGGTAGGAAACCAAAATATTGTTTTTCTTCTGGTTTTGGTTTAACAACATAAGGCTTTTCTTTTTCCTCACAGTTTTCTTCTTGTTTGGGCTTGTAAATGTCATAGTTGGGAATATCTTCTTCATCGTCGGGCTTTGCTTGAGGGCTGTCTGCTGTTATCCATCTAAACCATGCTTAGATGAATCATCGCCACAACCAGGCTTCAGTTTTCACACTGGCTTCTCTTTTTATGCCATAATCAGGCTTTGCTTGAGGGCTGTCACCCCGAATTCCATCAATGTTAGAAGTAAGGAGAATGCCAAGGAGAGGTGAGAGAGCCTTGGCAGTGGCACTATTAATTCTATCACTCTGGAATGTTATGTAATAATTATTATTAGAAGGAAATATAAGTGGATGAAGAATACGGGATGACACCGTTGCGTTTTATATGGGATTGGTCAAACTTAATCTTACTTTACTAATGGCTAAGACTGTAGTTCTGAAACAAAATAAACAATGAGTCTGGGTTTAAAATTATATGAGGAGAGGCTGACTTGAAAATTTGTGGACAGACCTTAAGCATTGGTTATGCTTCATTTGTGTTTTCCTCGTTGGTGAAAGGTACATGACTCGAACACTAGTTTTTTTACCAGATTCTTTCACCAAAATGCAGTCTGATTGTTTCTTAGACTTTTAGTTCAGCATTACTTCTCAAAAGTATTTTTGGGCCAAAAAGCACTTTTGAGTAAAAACTAAAATTTTCTGGTTCTGCTTTTGGTTAAAAAAGTGCTTTTGCAAAGCATTTTTTTTTTAGCCCAAAAGTACTTTTGAAAAGCTCAAAAGCATCTTGCTTAGCAATGTTTTTATCTCAAAAGTGCTTTTTATCCCAAAAGTACTTAGAAGTAATGCTAAACTAGCCCTTAATGAAGTCGAAATCAGTTCTACTATGCATATTATACAGTTGTGCTCTTGACAGAAACAATGCCATCTATATATGGCATTTTAGTGATCTTCTCTATACTTTCCTACAGAGCTAGACAGGCTTTGGAAGGTATAGTAGTTGGAAATACATTGTTTGAGAACATAAGATCTAGTAAGCTATGTTACTCGGACTCGTGTGCTACGGTTGGATACAAGTACATGTCCAAAATGGTTATGTTTAATTTTCTAAAGTTGGAGGATCCTATCTTTTCTGGCCATTGCTCAAGCCATGACTGATCAACCATGTGTACAGAAAAAGAAAGCTATTTCTTGTTAGTGAGTACCTATGACTTCCATTTGGAGCTCCATAGCAGGAAGCTGGAATTGACCTCTTGAAAGCTATTTCTTGTTAGGTTTTAGTGATGCATTAGGCTACTAATGAAAAGGAAAAGATAAAGGAAGCAACCTATCCATGTTCTCAAAAGTATTGTTCCTTAGAAAACTAAACAAAATCCTGTAGCTGCAAATATCTCGCCAATAGAATAAAATGACAGCTAGCAAAAGGATACTACACTATCATTTTAGTCCTTAAAAACTTAGTTCTAAAAGGAGGGAACATAATAGAAATATTTAGCAAACAGAAAAGGATATTCAGTATTTTCATAGCTCAAATCGCCATCCCTTGAACAAGGGATTCGATCCACTGATTTATAGGAATTTATTCACTGATTTGTTACTTATAATCAAAGGAAGCCAATTAGTAATTGAATTTGCATGATTGGATCGTAGAATATAATTGGAGTACCTAAGTCAATTTAAGCGGGTAATTACAAATATTTATATTCAAATCTGATTATCTTATAGCTCTTCAAATTATAGACTTGTATGGTATATGATTTAACTTTAAAAATTATTTTATACAACAATAATAGCATTTTAATTTGATATATATATTATTTTATTTTTATACTTTGCAAGTAACGGAATTTTCGTTTTGCTGTTATTTTGTTGATAAAGATGAATGGAAATGGAAGCTTATGCTATAGTACGATTATAGGTAGATTGTGTAAGGAGAAACGCATGGAGAAGGCGTTGACTATATTAGAATTGAGGCAATAATTAATGGGTTTTGCAGCATTGGCAAGTGGGATGAAGCAAAACGATTATTAGCTGACATGGTTAACAAGGGGATTTCTCCTAATGTCTATATCGTAAATGCTTTAATTTCTGCTCTTTGCAAGGATGGGAAGATCCAAGAAGCAATATCTGTATTTGATTTAATGACCCAAAGAGGCATAAGGCCTGATGTTATCACTTATACCGCGCTAATTCATGCCTTCTGCAAGTTTGGCCACGAATGATTGCATCTGAAATTTCACCTGCCATTGTTACTTTAGATTCCATAATAGATATTTTATGCAAGGAGGGGGAGTCATCCAAGGCGATTGAAATTCTGGAATTGATGACTCGTAAAGGCGTGACACCAAATGTCTTCACCTATAATTCTTTCATTCAAGGCTCTTGTCATTCTGGGCAATGGGAAGAAGTGACAAGTTTGCTCAATAGAATAATGAATGAAGGAGTCCATCCTAATCTGGTGACTTTTAATTCTTTAATCAATGCTTTATGCAAGGAAAAGAGGATTGAAGAAGCTATTACCATGTTGAATCTAATGAGTCAAGGGAGATGTAAAACCTAATATTGTCACCTAATTCAGGTAGATGGACAGAAGCAAACAAGCTTGCTGAATAGAATGATAAATGGAGGGATCCGTCCTGATGTAGTTACTTTCAATTGTTTAATCAATGCTTTATGCAAGGAGAAGACTGAAGAAGCCATTACCATGTTGGAACTACTGAGTCAGAGAGGTGTGAAGCTTTATGGGGTTACATACAATATAATGATCAGATTGTATTGTGGGCAAGGTGAAATGAATAAGGCAAAGGATGTCTTTGATTCAATGGGAACCCGGGGCTTATAAGATGTCGATCAAAGGGTATGCGAAGAGTACAAGTAAAAAGATTTTGGGGCTTGCTGACGAAATGTTCAAAAGGGATTTACACTTAATATGGAAACTCACAAGATGCTTAGAGGCTTAGAGGCTTGAGAAGGCTATGAAAATTGGATGGTAATTGACATCTCATTGTTTTTGTTATTTGTTCTTTCAATTATCTTTATAGAAATGGAGAAGGATGCAAGTAGATTAGGTGATTATATATTGGTCTAACATCCAATATGCAGAGATTGCACTCTACTAATGAGGTATCTCCATGAGATTTACTGTCAGTTGTATGGATTTGCACACTAACAATATATCAAATACAAACCCGCCAATAAAACATCATCAAGCAACAATGTTCCGTTCCAAAAATAAAATAGAATCAATTCGATTTGCTACCTCCAACATCAAAACAGAAGATCAAAATTTCAGAACACGCAAACACAGAAAAAAGAGCACCTTCAATGGTTTTGTTGACATTAGTGGGAAAATTGCAGGCCTGCAATGGAGAGCTTTTGCAGTCTCTAAGCTTTTCTTTTCTTACGGTTTTGTGCCGTAATAAGGCTTTTCTTCACGTTTAGGCACTGTTTTAACAACATAAGGTTTGTCTTCCATATTTAGGCTTTTCCTTCTATTCTTTCTTGGTCCATGATACTACTTTTCTTCTAGTTTTGGAACAACGTCAGAGTTTCTGTAGTAACCAGAATTTTCCTTTCTAGGCTTCTTTTCACTTCATATGTGGATGAAGAAAACGGGCAGACACCGTCGCCTTTTATGGGGAAATTGGTCAAAGAATAAACATAATTTACCAATGGCCAAGACCGTTATGAAATAAAATAAACACCGATTCTGGCTTTGAAATGATATCAGGAAAGCAAGAACGACGACCCCCAACATATTGCTTCATTTGTTTGAGGACCGTAACAAGACTAGGCATATTTAAAAATCCACCAATCCAAGTTCACACTCGTTACCTTGCCCCATGGCCGCTTTGTGTGTAATACCAACAATCCAGAGCAGAACTTGAAAGAGATGAAGATGCGATGGGTGACTGTTTCTTCAACTAGCCATGCTTATATACCATCCTCTCACCTTCACTCAATCTTGAGACTCCTATTGTGTTTGGCAATACCCTGAAACTAAATTCTGTATGCCATTTGAAACAATGCTCTTAAACTGCTTGTGCTTCAATTTCATCTCCATCCAATTTGTGTTATCAAAGTATTATTAGGGAAAGAAGCAGGAAGGCCAGTGTTTATTGTGTTTCAGATTGCCATGATATAAAGTATATACAGTTGATTTACAACATTAAACTTCAGATATAGGGTTCACCGCATTATTACATACATATAGTACAGGAATTGCTTGATACCAGCATTATTCAGAAAACATGTCTGAACATACAAGCTTCTGAAATCTTGTACAAACGATGTAACTGAAATGCTCATTGCAACTGGTTTGCAACTAAGCAGAGGTAGTTTACCGGTTAACAACAACTATCTTCATTGCATCACCTTCGTGTCGAATTAGAACTGGGAGACTCCAATAGTTGATGTTGACACACATCTAGCTTCAACAGCCAATGTCTTGAGAACACCCCGGCAAGGGTCACTTCCAAACCCAGAGTTTGAAACTTCAACATGACAACTGTTTCTTCCTACACAAGCCTGTAAAAGTTGAACAACGAAGACATTATTAACATCAAGAATGGGAAAATATTCCAATATTTGAGCAGTATGCAACAGTTCTACAACTTAGCACCGGCAAACCTTTTCACATAAATTCAGTGAACTAAAGAGTATTTTCTTCCATATCAGAACCATTCAGGTCACTCAGTTCAATAAGTTTATCAACAGTATCGAAACTATCAACAAAGTTGTTGAAGAAACATGTTTTCAGAGCCCATAATGCATTTGCAAAACTGCAAGTCTGCAAATCCAAGAGTATTCTCACAAATGAACTTAATAAAGCTCAGTAATTCTCCTAGTCATATTTCTGCAGTTTGCATGTCTGGTCATGTCATCCTTTATTAGCGTTTAGGAGGAATGAATATGTAGCTCTAACTCCTATTGAAATATCTTAAAATGACTTCAATCACACTATCGACCAGACTCCTTTCTAAATAAACAGCTACCATGTTTTTCTATACCTCAAACCTCTATTGCTACAACTCTTTATTTTTCTTGATATACCTGTGTTCAAGATCGTGTCTGATGCATATAAGAACAAGGGTATGGGAATATGCCCCTCCAAATAAATGGAAAAACATGGAAAAAATGGGCAACACCTGTGTTGAATACATACCCATACCTGACAGATACCTAAGTCTTAGCCTCCAACTCATTTTCTCATTATGATTATGTTTCAAGTTAATATTGATCAATTTAGAACTTCTTAAAGATGTAATACTTTTTTTTTAGAAGTAAAATATATACCTCGGATACCACAGACAATGAATTTGGAGAGTGGCAATTGCCTTTAGAAAAATTCTGGCAGCTTCCATGAGGAGTTCCATAGCTAGCAAATTCAATAGAGGAGATTATCTGCCCATCTTCACACTGCAAGTGAATCTGTGGTTTCATGTCACTTATGGAGACTTTTCCATCAATAAGATCTAGATGAAGCCATTCTCGAAGAGGTGGATAGTAGGACTCGGACATTTGAGCACAGAGAATTCGAGGCACACGTAATTTGACTGAAATCTCAAATGGGTTGCCACCAATTTCTTCAAATATCACAAGTAAATTGTTTGATGCCTGTAACCATGATCTTGGCACATGGTACCTGGTGATTGAACAATAGCACATGTATCACAAGGTGGACGCAAAATGCCATTTCCCGTAGCAACTATCCAATTTAAATGCATAAAGGGATTAAGCACACAATTAGTACACCAATTTTCAAAATGGGATACCAGTTAACTTTCCATTGATTTACATATACTTTCAGTGGAAATAATACCAGGTTTGAGTGGGCTTCCCACAATTTGTCATGCACTTGTTGGAGCCATATGTTCCACAATAATCACAGCTATCCGGACATCCATCTTTTGGGGCTGTCAGATTCCAGTATCTTCCAATATGATGGTCATTGACCCAAGCTTGGCCCTTTCCCATGCTTCCTAAGTCAATAGCAATGGGCTCTGACCCATCGGGAGAATCAAAGTATGCCTGCTTGAATTGGGGATAGAAGGGATGCATGCAAGTAAACTTTACTTCAAAGGAATAGAAATGAGATGGATAATAGGGGAAAAGCTAAAATCAAAATAAAAAGATGATATACATTCAGATATGTGCAATAGGAGCACAAGTGTTCATATTACCAGGAAAAAGAATTAGAAAAACAATGATGCCACAAACAATATGCTGCTAGTGATGAACTCTAATTGAGGTGAGCAAAATGGTGGTTGTGGTTCCAATAATTTCTTTCCCAATCATCAGATCATTGGGATATCATGATTGCCATATAGCCATCAACCAAGAACGCAAATATAAGAAATGAGGCAATGAAACAAAGCCATCGAGAAATTCCCCTATGATATTCCAATGCTTTGGAGCAGTGAAAAATGACATGGAATGAGGTCAAAAAGGAGGGAAAGAAATAATTCTCTATCATACTGGTTAGGCAAGAAAAATCGTTAGGAGTCTCGTGTGACCACATAATTCCACCAAAAGTTGATGGAAAACTTTATATGACAGAAATAGAACTAGCAATGTCATGAGGGACTGAATGTTAGGCAATTAAGCATTAAGACATGCAAGAAAAAAGCATGTCTACGATGAGAATGCAACATTTGGAATGGGGTTATACAAGGAAAGATAAAATTAAGAAGAAAAAAAATGCTTAAGAGAAGGTGGGTTTCATTATACTATCTTCTTTCATTATTTATTAGGGATAGGATATTTTTCGTGCTCTCAACGACCGCATCAATACCCTGGATGGAAACTATGAAAAGAACCTACATTTTACTAAGCCTACTGCACATATTATTTTAAATAGAGCACCTTGTTGCAATATGGTCCACATAGCCATTCCTACATGGTGGGAAAAGTGTAGTTTATTGTTGTTGGTATAGGTAATGAGAAAAACCAAAAGAAAGATATACAGAAGAATGGACATCTCTTTACCATATGACCAGGAAAGAACAAAGGGCTGTTTACTTCTGATATATCATTTCAATTTCACATCACTACTTAATGAGTTCGAATGTTCAATGAAATAAATATATAACCATCTATTTTAGCTTTAAACCTTTTATTTATGCATAAGAAGTTGTACATTTATGTCATAGCACATTCCAACAAAGAAAAGGAGGATATTTTAACGGCCAATGTCATATGAATTAACACCACTACTTTTGATAGTACCTATGACGAAGAAAGTATGTAATAATATCCCATCCTGGTAAGCACTATGTTAATTAAAACTGTTCAAGGAATAAACTTACCTTGTACCAAGTAAATGTGGAGGGAGTAGCATCAAGCTTCAAGTTTGTCCATCCTGCTTTCTCATTTTCTTCTATGGTGAATATTTTCTGGAACTCACCCTTCAGGCCAACCTAGAATAAAAGAAAAACAACCAGCAACTGAATGTTTTCCTTGCCATTTTCTTCCTTCAGGAGAAACAAAAAGGTAGAAGAAATATCCAGTTCATAATTGCAGAAAAGAGAACAACCACAATGGAGTTTAGAGTATATAAGAGACCAACCACAATGGAGTTTAGAGTATATAAGAGACCAACCACAAATCAACATCGAGTTACATAGTCTGCAGAATTTTAACCATTTGCAAATATATGTTCAACTCTATGATCATCTTTGAAACACTGAGCTTCTATTAATAATAGAGGCATTTGTTCATTTCATATTCAAAGAGAATTCATGTATAAGCAAAACAAAGAATCAGGCAGGCATCAAGAGTGAAGACCATACATTCCATGATTTTCATTAAAATACATCAATGAAGAAGTCAAATGGAAATGAATACAAAGCTAATAAATTAGCTTTTTCTTATGACAGACTGTTCTAGCAGAGGAATTCTTCAAGCAAGATTGTCCCTTCTATCAAAGTTTCTTTAAGCCAAAAGTCAAGTTCTCTTCTTTGGAAAGGAGAATATCCCAGGTCATTGATTTTATTGAGATGCAATCCTTTTGTCGAATTTAAGTACTAAATTCAGAATATTTCCTAACATCTGTTTCAAATTCAGTGAGCTTCCAATTCTAAAGAGCACGTTAAAGAACTCATGCTACGTTTGGTAGGAGTAATATTTTTTCACCATATTTTAGTATATGAGTCAGCAATAAACTAATTCCAATCGGTAATATTTAACCACTCCCATGACTTATTTTTAGCAAAGAAAAGGAAAGTTTTTTGCTTATTTTGAAGAGGTCTTATTTTTTACAAGTATTTTTACTCATCCTTCTAATTTCAAGTTCAAGCCTGGAACTTCAAAACTTAGGTAGACAAAAAATGCAGTGAACAAGCTCCTATATTGTTGTAACAACAATAACCTCTTATATACTATAAAAAGGATGCTTTTTCCCCAAGAAAAGGATAAGCTTCCAATTCATCATGACTCGTCAAGTAGCTGTTTAAGGTCAAGAGAGCTCACCACAAAGCTATCTCAAGTTTAAAGCCGTCCTACATAAGTCTCACCTTCTGATGTCTGTCTATTTGTATTTTGTGTATTTTTGTGCTAACCCGTTGTCACAAAGAAGAATTGATACTTTTGAAAGATAGTTAGGTTTTAGGGCTTACGTTAAACTACAGTCTAAAAGGATGCTGAAGAATCTGTTTCCAGTTTCTATCAATCTCACCCCTTTCTTGGGTTGCTTATTATTTTTGTTTATCAGAAAACATTGAAAATACATGAACAGCATTGTAGGAAAAAGCCTGAAAAAACCTACTAACGGTACTAAATAATCACGAAAGGTATGAAACAACAAATTAATTTTATGTATGTCTACAATAAACACAGAAAAGATGACTAGTTGAAAACGGTTATAAATCAGAAGAGATGAAAGACTAGGGTAAAATTATTAAATGCAAACCTGGTAGATCCATGAAGCCTTAGAAAGGTCAATATCCCCATTTTTAAATCCAGTAAGCTTAATTTGTCCTCTAAACCCAGCACCATCTTTCTCTAGAAAGGCACCGTAGTTCTGTATCATCATTGCAAAATTTAGTGCTATGGCATCAGAAATCCACAATCACCATTGCATTTTGACAAGTTCTTAAATAAGAATACAAAATTGAGAAACCATATAGACTAAAAACATTATGTCACTAAAGTGACTAGAAATCAACAAAACTAATATATTGCACATCTCAAATGAATCTGCTTCAGTCAAACAGTATATGATTCATATTGTAAATCAGAAGATAGATTTTCGATGATATCAAATTTTATATTTCTTTTTGTGAGCACTATGGAACTCTCTTAAAATTTTCTAAACCCCAACTTGCAAAACATTACTGCACAAAATAAACTTATAAACATAAAAACCTTCCTTGCGAATAGTTACAGACACTTAACTTTAAACTGTGTTATTACAAATATAATTTAGAAACATCCCAGAGATTTAGTAGTTTAAACCATTTATTTTACTGCAGCCAATGTAACAAGAAAATGTGGAAGAAGGATTAGAGACAAGCTTAATATCCATCAATCCTTCAAAATGATGTATGATTAATGAATGGGAATAAAAAATTTAAGTATCTGTAGATGTCAACCAAAAAGCCAAAAGGAGGATTTTGGCTTCTTTCAAATATTGATTTATAAATCATACATAAGTTTGAAGGATTGACTGATGGTCAATCATCTTTAATTTACAAATAGGCAATCAAATATTGAATTCCAATAAATGATGGTCAAGAACCATGAGGGGACTATTAAGCTGTATTGTCCCATATCTATTAGTCTTCGTTTCCTATGGTCTTATAGTCAAGTTGGGCTTCTCTACCTATAGTCAATTGGTTTTAGTTTGGAAGATTAAGAGAGATATATTTTAAAGTTATTTAGGTAGATAAATCTTAGAATAAATCATTTGAGATATGCTAGTAATATTTTATTTTATCTTTTAGTAGTTTATTAGAATAAAGAAATTAATCTTTTAGTAGTTTATTAGAATAAGAGAATTATTTTCCCAATTAGGTTATGACTCTTTTCTCTATTTAAATTCAGTTGTTTAGTTAATAAAAGATAGAACAATTTTATTAAATGCTCTCTTAAAAACTTTCATGGCATCTGAGCTAGGTTGTCTCTAGTAGCATCATGGTTAAAATAGCCTTTATTGGAGATAAGAGATCCAGCAATCAAACAGAGGAATAAAGTTTTACCGTTGAAACAACTAATGAAAATTATGAGGGCCAAAGTTCTCTAGAAGGGTCTCCATTCACTAAGGAACAACTAGAGAATCTACACAAGCTTTTTCAATCACCACAATTTCGGACGATTTCTTATCTTCCTAACTCATCCAATAATCCTTCTTCCTCCTTTGCCCAATCAAGTACTGATTTTTCTGTTTTTTTCAGTGCCAAGCCTTGTAAAACAAATACGTGGATCGTTGATTCTGGAGCTAGTGATCACATAACTAGTAGTCATTTTCTTTTTTCAACTTACACACCTTGTGCAGGAAACAAAAAAATCAAAGTAGCAGATGGGTCGTTCTCGACAATAGCCGGGAAAGGCACTGTTAAAATTTCACCTTTTCTTGGTTTTACATGCGTCAAATCTAGCTTGTAATCTCATATCGGTCAGTAAATTATCCCAGTCCTCGTATTGTCATATTATATTTGACTCCTCTATGTGTAAATTTCAGGACATAGTCTCCGAGAGGATGATTGGCAATGGAAAAGAATCTGGTGGAATTTACTTTCTTGACGACGACTATCTAAGTTAACCAACAACTACTTTATGTTTAAATTCTGCTTCTAATTTTGATAAGGTTATGATTAGACATTATAGCCTTGGACATCCTAATTTTTACTATTTAAGATATTTGTTACCTGATCTATTTATAAATAAAAGTCCTTCATATCATTGTGAATTTTGTGAATTGGCTAAACATCATCGGTCATTCTTCCCACCTCAAAAATATAAAGCTTCCAAACCTTTTTCATTAATTCATAGTGATGTTTGGAGACCTTCGAGAGTCTCAACTTTTTTAGGAAAACGTTGGTTTGTCACATTTATTGATGATCATACTCACATTTGTTGGGGTGTTTTTATTAAAAGATAAGTCTGAAGTTAAAAATGTGTTTCAGTCTTTTTATGCTATGGTGAAAACACAATTTGGTGTGAGAATAGAAGTACTTCGGAGTGACAATGGTGGGGAATTTTTTAGTGACCAATTAGGTGTTTTCTTAACCAAACATGATATGGTCCACCAAAGCCCTTGTACAAATACACCACAAAAAAACAGGGTTGCATAAAGAAAAAATCGACATATTTTGGAAGTAACTACAGTCTTGATGTTAACTAGTTAGGTACCACATTATCTTTGGGGCAAAGCCTTGTTAACAGCTACATATCTTATTAATAGAATGCCTAGTAAAACTCTAAACTATAGAACTCCTTTGAGTCTCTTTAAAGATAACTTTCCTAACTCTAAATTGATCACAGATTTATTCTTTCGAGTTTTTGGGTGTAGTGTTTTTGTTTATCTTCACAACCAAGGTAAACTAGATCCTAGAGCAAAAAAAATGCGTCTTTGTTGGCTATGGTTCTAATAAAAAGGGTTACAAATGTTACGATCCAATTGATAGGAAGATTATTGTTACCATGGATGTCACATTTGTTGAAATGAAATCTTACTTTGATTCTAATCTTCAGGGAGGGAATTATAGTAAGGAAGATTCTATAATTAATTAAGAAAACACTAGGAATATACAATATAGGGATTCTAATAATGGGGAAGGTGAATTTATGATTAATACAGAAATTAATGATGTTAATGTTGTTAATGAAAATGAGTATGAAGGTGGAGAGTCTGATCATGAGAATAAAGAACAAACAAAGGAGTTAATAGTTTACTCAAGAAGAAATCGAAATCAAGAAAATGGAATCTACCAGATTCATCACCAAGAATCCGACCCGCAAGATCTTGTCAAAAGTCCAGGTAAAGCTCATAATCCAACCAATGAATTTTCTAATTTAGATATTCCAATTGCTAAAAGAAAAGGTGTTAGAAATGTTGTCAAATATCCCATGTCTAACTTTGTGTCCTATAAGCCTTGTCTTCAACATTCTCAACCTTTGTTTCGTGTCTCGAAACTGTGAAAATACCCAAAAATGTGAAAGATACTCTACAAATTCCTGAGCGGAAAGAGGCTATTTTAGAGGAGATGCGCGCTCTTGAAAAAACAGGTACATGGGAAACAGTGAAATTACCTGTAGCGAAAAAATTGTGGGCTGTAAATGGGTGTACACAACCAAATTCAAACCGAATAGATCTTTAGATAGATACAAAGCCCGACTGGTGGCTAAAGGGTACACTCAAACATACGGGATAAATTATCTTGAAACAATTGCTCCAGTAGCCAAATTAAATTTTGTTAGAGTTCTTTTATCAATTGTTGTTAATCTTGATTGGTCCTAACAGCAGCTAGATGTGAAGAATGCTTTCCTAAATGGGAAACTTGAAGAAGAAGTTTACATGGATTGTCCTCCAGGTTTTGAAGAAAAATTTGGAACTCTATGTAAGCTCAAGAAATCTTTGTATGGTCTAAAGCAGTCTCCTCGAGCTTGTTTTGAACGGTTCACTCAAGTTGTTAAAAAACAAGGTTACTCACAAGGGCAAGCTGATCACACAATGTTCTATCAACACTCACAAAAAGGTAGAATAGTAGCTATTATAGTTTATGTCGATGATATCATTCTTACAGGAGATGATGTGGATGAAATAAGGCGTCTCAAGTAGCATCTAGCATTGGAGTTTGAGATCAAAGACTTGAGTCATTTGAAATACTTTCTTGGAATGGAAGTTGCTCGATCAAAGAAGGGTATTGTGGTCTCTCAAAAAAATATGTGATTGATCTTTTAAAAGAGGCTGGGATGAGTGGTTGCCGCCCAGTTGACACACCAATTGATCCAAATGTAAAATTCAAAAATAAAGAAGGTCGATTAGTTGATAAAGGGCAATACCAAAGATTAGTTGGTAAGTTAATTTACTTATCACATACAAGGCCAGACATAGCTTTTGCAGTGAGCTTATTGAGCCAATTTATGCACTCCCCAATGGAGGAACATGAAGAAGCAATGTTTCGGATTCTGAGATACTTGAATAGTTCACCTGAAAAGGACTTATTCTTCAAAAAATCCGAACAAAGAGGAATTGAAGCTTATACAGATGCAAACTAGGCAGGCTCAATAACAGATAGAAGATCTACATCAAGATACTGTACGTTTGTTTGGGGAAACCTTGTGACTTGGCAAAGCAAAAACAAAATGTTGTAGCAAGAAGTAGTGCAGAGGCTAAGTTTAGATCAATGGCTCAAGAAATTTGTGAAATGATGTGGTTAAAAAGAATTATGGAAGAGTTGAGGAAACCAATAACTTCAATGAAGTTGTACTGTGATAGCAAAGCTACCATTAGTATTGCTCACAACCCAGTCCAGCATGACAGAACTAAACATGTTGAGATTGATAGATACTTTATCAAGGAGAAGATTGAAGAAGGCCAAGTGTGCATGCCATTTGTTCCTTCAAAACAACAGATTGATGACATACTCACCAAAGGGTTCTCTAAGACAAGCTTTGATTTTCTTGTAAGCAAGTTGGGCATGATTGATATATATGCACCAACTTGAGGGAGGGTGTTGAAATATGTGAAACCCATATATTTTGGGATATATTTTAAAGTTATTTAGGTAGATAAATCTTAGAATATGTAAAATCTTAGAATATATGTGAAACCCATATATTTTGGGATATATTTTAAAGTTATTTAGGTAGATAAATCTTAGAATATGTAAAATCAGAGATTGATTAATACTTTAGCTAATTAGGTTACAGGTATATAAAGAGATAAACTATTCTAAGGAAGGAAATAATCCTAAAAAGCGTAATTATCCTAAGAATCGAACTATGATTAACTTCTATTTACATAAGATTTTCTCAATAATCATCCCTAATTCTAGAATTCTAACACTCCCCTCAAGTGGAGTGTAGATATTTATCAAACCCAACTTGCCAACATGTTGTTTAAACATGTTTTTGTTTAAACTTTTGTCAACATATCTGCAATCTTTGTCCGGTAGGTAGATAGGTAACACTCACTTCCCACAGTGTATTTTCTCTTTTATGAAGTGTCGGTCTATCTCGACATGTTTGGTACGATCATGATGCATGGGTTGTGAGCTATCTTGACAATGACTTGGTTGTCACAATACAATCATATAAGCTTATTATAAGAAACCTTTAGTTCCTCATCAACCTTTGTATCCAAATTCCTTCACAAATACCTTGTGCAAGTGCTCGATACTCACTTCGCATTCTTTGCGTGCTACCACAGTCAAGCTTACTCCTCCATGTCACTAGATTACCCCAAACATAGCCGCAATAACCACTTTGGTTGATCGTCATCATTAATAGAGCACCTTGATCGACATCGGTATACACTTCTACATTTCTGTTGTCATTTTTCTTGATGTATAGGCCCTTACCGAGATTTCCTTTAGGTACCTTAGTATCCAGATATCGACTTCTAGGTTTTTCCCTTGGGGCATGCATATATTGACTTATGACGACGACACTAAAAGCAATGTCGGAGACGAGTGTGAGCCAAGTAGGTAAGTCTCCTACTAGGCGTTGATATCTCCTCCGTCGACTTCTTCTCCATCTTCATTAGTACCCGACTTGAGATTAAACTCCATAGGAGTTTCAATTTGTTTACAACCCATCATTCCAACTTCGATAGCGGATCGGGGACATATTTCCTTTGGGAGATAGAAATACCTTTTGAGATCTTGCTATCTCCATGCCAAGAAAATACTTAAGATTTCCCAAATCTTTAAGTTCAAAAAGCTGCTCAAGAAATTCTTTTAACAGTCAATTTCACTTGTATCATCTTTGTTACTATTATGTCATCCACATAGACAATTAGAATACAACATTTTCCTTGTGCGAATGCTTGTAGAACATGGTGTGGTCTCACTGTCCTTGAGTATACTTCACCTTTCGTCATAGCTTTTGAAAACCGATTAAACCACGCTCTTGGAGATTGTTTCACCCATACAAAGATTTTTCAACTTACACACTTGGCCCTTTCTTTCTTCAAACCTGTGGGAAGTCCATGTAAACTTCTTCATTTAACTCCCATTGAGAAAAGCGTTTTTAACATCCAATTTGGGTCAATTGCCAATTAAGATTAACAACAATGGACAAAAGAACTCTAATTGTGTTTAGTTTGGCAACCGGTGCAAATGTCTCCTCATAATCCAACCCGTAAGTTTGAGTGAAGCCCTTAGCCACTAGGCGAGCCTTGTATCGATCAATCGGCCATCGGGCTTGAATTTGGTAGTAAAACCCATTTGCGACCCTCTTCTTCTTTCCTTTAAGCGGATCAAAACTTCCTGTGTTCCATTATTTTGAGAGCCTCCATTTCCTCCATCACGGCTTGTCTCCATTCTGTTGACTCAAATGCTTCTTCTATAGTTTTGGAGTTTTTATAGAATCAACATTAGTCACAAAGGTTTGATAAGACTTAGATAAGTTACCATAGGATACAACAGAGATAGGATGTTGAGTGCGACTCCTTGTCCCTTTTCTCATTGCAATTGGAAGATAGATGGATGGTGATGGTGGTGAGACTTCATTTTCGAGCAGTCCTCGGTTGAAGATGTGAGTGGCACTTCTTTATATCGATTTAGGACGTCGATTCCGTCTGAATAAACTGCGATTCGAGCACTGCTTTGTATTTTTCTTTGTTCTTTTCACTTTATTCTTTGTTTTCCTTGTTCGGGACTGCTTCGGTGTTAATTTCTTGCGGTAGGAGAAGAAACAACGATATCAAGGGTGGTAGGGTGGGAGGTATAATAAGAAGGGTATTAAGGTTTTCATCTTCATTAAAACTCTCCCCGAAGATGAGAAGGTTTAAAGAAAGGTTCGGTTTCAAAGAAGGTGACATCCAGAGACAAATAGCCGGTGCAAGGTTAGTGAGTAGCATTTGTAGCCTTTACGAGTAGGAGAATACCCAACAAATATCTGAGGGTGAGCTCGAGGACCAAGTTTGGATTGGTTGGGTTGATGATTATGGACAAAGGCTTTGCACCCAAATATTTTAGTTGGAATAGTGGGAATATGAAATAGAGGAAATGATTTGTGAAGAGTGTTTAGAGGAGTTTGGAAATTAAGGACTTTTGATGGCATCCTATTTATTAGGTAACAAGCGATGAAACGACTTACCCATAAATATTTAGGGACGTTCATTGTGAACATTAAGGCTTGAGCAACATCAAGAAGGTGTCGATTTTTTCTCTGGATATCCCATTCATTGAGGAGTGTTTGGGCATGAACTTAGGTGTATAATTCCTTGGTGCGAAAGGCATGACTTTAGGATGAATTAAAGTATTCTCTCCCATTATCAGTGTGGAGAGTTTGGATGGTAGAGTTGAATTGGGTTCGAACCATTGAGTGGAATTTTTGAAAAACTTTGAGAGTTTCAGATTTGTCTTTTAAAAGATAGACCCAACATACCCTAGTGTGATCATCAATAAAGGTAATAAACCACTTCTCACCAAGAATATTTTCACTCGGCTAGCTCCCATAAATCACTGTGTATCATTGAAAAAGGTTTGGATTGTGTATATGGTTTGAAAGGATATGGAACACGGGTATGTTTGGACAATTCACAAATATCACATTGCAAGGAATTTATCTTTTTATTTCGAAATAACAGCGGAAGATGCTTTTTTAGGTACAAAAGATTTGGATGTCCTAACCTACGGTGCCATAACATAATAGTATCCTCTTTTGCAGTAGATAGAGCTAATCCCCTTGTGTGCTGTCTTTATTCCACACATACATCCATCATCAACCTTAGCAAATGCCAATCATCTTCCCCAATTTACATTCTGTATTACACAACCAAATGCGAAAATTCAGCAAGCATTTTCCCATCTTTGGTAAGTTTACTTATTGAAAGTAAATTACGGGATAATTTTGGAACATGTAGAACATTATCAAGGAAAAATTCTCACTACTTTTACTTTCCCTACTCCAACCACGGTGAGTATGAACCATCCGCAATCTGATTCAGAATTGTTATGACAAGTGGTGTAAGTTTGGAATAGAGTGAGGTTACTGTCATATGGTCCAAACACCGAATCTAGTATCCATGGAGATTGGTTATTAGATTCAAGAGCAATATTGAGAGCGATGCACAGGTGGCTAAATTCCCATGATGGTAGAGGTACTCGAAATTTCGAAGATTTTCGAGTTGCGTCTTGGTTAGGCCCATATCCAAGACTTCATCGCCAGATGATTGGAAGATAACAAAGCAATTTTCTTGTCTTTCTTTTTTATCCGGATAGCCATGGAGTTTAAAACATTTTCCTTTGTGTGACCAACACGATTGCGAAGTGACTACACCATGGTCTCATTAGATCCGGACTCATTCCCAAAGACGAGTTTTTGTGTTTGAGGACCTTTGGACACAAGAGCGCAGATTCAATGGTGGTCGGTCGAGATTTTGGTTCCCCATCATGATAAGACAGCGTTTCTCTTCTCTCCTCACTTCGCAAAGGCTTCACTAATGGTTGGGAGAGGTGATCGCCCAAAATTCGCCACGAACCTCGTCTAACTCATGCCTCAATTGACTAGAAACTCATAGAGGCGCTCATTGTTGAGGTGAGTCATAAACCTAGTGTGTTCTAGGCCTTCCCCCAATTAGCTTCATAGTACATGTCTAACTCCCCCCACAATATTTTGATTGTTGTAGTAGTGAGTTACCTCAAGTGTCCCTTGTCGAATGTCTTTCAACTTGAGTTTGATCTCAAAAACTTGAGAAGCATTTTCAAGATCGAGCAGTTCTCTTTGTTGCATCCCACATGTCTTTCGCGATCTTGAAGAGAAGGTAAGTTCTATTTATATGGCCTTCCATAGAATTGATCGACCATGCCATAACAATTGAGTTATTGAGTTCCCAAGCAAAGATAGGTAGGGTCTGCTACATCGGAGACGTGGGAGGTCTCCATTGATATATCCCATCTTGCCACGACCACGAATCACCATTAGGATGATTGAGACCATTGTAGGAAGTTTTTCTATCTAGTCGATGACTAGTGATTATTAGTGAAGAATTGAGGTCACTTTGATTGATCCTCGATTGACAGTTTGAGATATTTGTGAGATCTCGATTTGGACATGGTGTCATTGTGAAGATCACCCATGAGAAAAAAGAGAGAAATTTTAGGAAGATGGTGAGAAATCGGAGGAATTTTTAGGAAGATAGACAAGAGAATCGAATAATTCCTAAGGCTCCGATACCATGTAAAATCAGAGATGATTAATACTTTAGCTAATTAGGTTACGGGTATATAAAGAGATAAACTATTCTAAGGAAGGAAATAATCCTTAAAAAGCTGTAATTATCCTAAGAATCGAGAACTATGATTAACTTCTATTTACATAAGATTTTCTCAATAATCATCCCTAATTCTAGGATTCTAATGAATAAATCATTTGAGATATTATAGGAATATTTTATTTTATCTTTTAGTAGTTTATTAGAATAAAGGAATTATTTTCCTTTTCTTTTAGTAGTTTATTAGAATAAGGAATTATTTTCCCAATTAGGTTATGACTCTTCTCTCTATTTAAATTCAATTGTTTAGTTAATAAAAGACAAAACAGTTTTATTAAATGCTCTCTTGAAAACTTTCAGAGTGTGTAGTGTTGTCCTACATCTATCAAGTCTTGGGTTTCCCATGGTCTTATTTTCAAGTTGGACCTCTCCACCTACGAATTGGTTTAGGTTGGATACTTTAACAAAAACCTTTGACCAAACTCCAGTCTTAGAAAAGGACTGGATCTTTCTTGTCCAATTACTTATGCGTCCACCATATTACATTCTATACAAACAACTAGATGCAATAATATTACCACTATCACTTTATTACACTTCAATACCATCAATGAATTTTCTCACATTGATATTGCAACCAACAACGTCAGTCTTATGATATGTTTGAGGGGGGAAAAACCAGCAACAACTCATAATATGCTGCTGGTAAAAAGGTGCTTCCTTCAGTTTTCTACACTAATAGGAAATATGTCAAGAAAATCTTCCTTTTTTAAAACTATTAATGACATGGACAAACATAACATATTTGATCACTTTACATGTGACATGCAAAGAAATAGGGTAGAAATGTTATTTCCTTTAGAAGGGATAAAATGGATCTGGATCCTTTCAAGGAAACTCATCACAAAATTTTGAACCATAAATTAACAAGTTATTTTGCAGCATGTAGCATATGGAAAAAGACAAATAGAGAGGATATAGAGGGAAGGAAATGAAGCAAGAAAGAGTAAATAATGTGGACAATAACTTAAGTAGAATGGACTCTGAAAATGAAATTTATTTGGAGTACCTTGAGAATTTTTAATTATCAAGTGTCGTCCAAGTAAAAGAAAGGGAAAAATGAAGAGAAGAAAGGTATAGACTGTATTAAAAATGCAATAATTTATAGCAGACTTTTAAAACATAAAAACAGCTTTACCACACAGCAAAATCAATAATTTATACATTCATGCAGATTAGTTACTGAATTAATCCACTACATACCTCTCCTTAGAAAGCAAGCTACTTGCTTCTTGAGGTGACAACATTAAATTCATTTCACACTCAGTTACACCAAAAGTAGATGAACCTTTTCTAGAAAATGAGGCACCCAATAGTGTTATGCTTTTGTTTGGGTGCAGTGAGAGGGATAAATGAGATGCAATAAATAGAACTTCAGATTTTGTTCTGGTGTTCTGTATTTCAAGTACAAAAAATCCGGATGCAAGAGTTTATAGAGCATAGATTCCAGAATCAGGCAGTGAGGCATTTCTGTTTCACTTTCAATTGTAGCAATAATCTTCTAATTGGGCAAATTTCTCCTTTGTCAGCGCCCCCCTTCTCTTAAATGACAATCTCATACGATTTAAGTGCATCTAAAACTTGAAGGAACCTATCATCTATCCAAATCAATAGCTGCAAGTTCACAACTACATCGATCTGAACACCAGATTTGAAGTAAGCCTTTGTAGCATCCTAGTAAGGTTTTACCATTAGGCTAGGCATCACCTTATAGACAAGCATATGCCTTAACCATCACATGATTTTAAAAGATGATATTCAGATATTGTGGACAAACATAACCAGTTTTTACCTGCAAACCAACTGTCTGAGATAACAGCATTAAATCACTATAACCATGTTGAAATTGGACAGGCTGCACCACCTTGACCCAGTGGCCACTTATGCTGCCTTCGGTTCCAGAAGCATAGAAGCAAACATATTAGTGAGAACTTCAGTTACATGGTGTATTTAGAACTTAAAAAGATAAGAATTTCAATAAACGCATTCTTTTAAAACGCAATGAAGTGCATAAATGGATATAAAGAGCGAGGGGCAGGGAGAAGATACATGATCATGCATTGACATGAAAGCAGTTGTATACAATCACATTAAGGAAATTTACCCATAAGCTCCCCATTAATAAATATCCGCAATACATCACGCATGCTATCAATTAGAAGAGTGGGGCTAACTTTATTTTCCTCCCAAAATGCAACGTCGTCATCAGAAACATATATTCTGCATCCCAGATATAGAATAAAGAGGCATCAATGAGGAATTTAAGATGCACAGATACAAGAAAGTGTTTAGTCTAAAGTGGTTACCACCAGCAAACTACAATCCACCACATTTTTGGTAACGCAAAAAATAAAGATAAACCCCATGTCCTTCCTCCCAACCATAAAAGGAATATATTAGATTACTAAAACTTTCTGCTCATTTAGGAGTCCCAAAACGAGATTCCTTCATAAAAAATACTTTTTCGGTATTCTTGAATAAAGACCATTAGTGAAATCAAATTTAAATTGTTAAGTTGAACATCAGTTTATTAATAAAAGGTAGAAATGAGTAGATTCAAGAAGAGATGGTACAATGACATAGATTGTGACTTATGAGATTTTTATTATTTTACAGAAAAATGGTGAAAACAATAGTCACATAACCCCATCTCCCAATTTATTATGGGTCAATGAAAAGGAAAAGATGAAGGAAGCAATCTTCTAAGTTCTCAAAAGTCTTCAATCCCATGTAGACTAAATAAAAATATTTTTACTGCAAATATTTGGCCAACAGAATAACAAGACAGCTAGCAAAATGATGCTCGAGTATCATTTCAGTCCCCAAGATATAGCTTCTAAAAGGAGGGAACTTAATAGAAATGATAACCAAACAGAAAAGGGAAAGATGAATTAGGGTGGAGAAATCCAAGAGTAGACCATAGTTAACCTGGTCATATGCCAGAGATAATCAGATTCATCCTTTGTCACTTTCAAATGCTCCAACAAGCCTTGAACGGTAAAATTGCTCTCACTCCATATACCAATTGGCTCCTTTACAGACATCCAAGATTCTGAGATACTGGAAACCTCATTTTTGGTCATGACAAGTTCAGGTGCAGATATTTTTGGAGATAGGGCATTCTCTACCAGTTTTACAGATGTTTGTGCTCCAACCTATTTTGAAATATGAAAGATAATGGAGGAGTTACAGAAGATGAATAAGAAACAAACTTGTTTGAACCGGGAACTAGAGCCCTGTCTAGTCTAGCAACTATATAAAAACTGGAAATACTAGAAGTTTAGACACATGAAAGATAAAAGAGAAGTTACAGAAGATGAAAAAAAAAAGCAAAACTGTTTGAACCAGGAATCAGAATCCTGTGTCTAGCATATAAACTGGTAATAATAGAAAAGGTCAAAAACCGCATCAAGCCTCAAAATTTTATTTTGTATTAACGAGATTTGTACCTTTATCCTCTCAGTTTCATATTAAGACTACACCATTAAGCTAAATACAGTTTTTTGTTAATTATCAAATATATGTGTTAGGAATAGGATTTTTCTATTCTCATTTTTTCACAAGAAATTACATTAATATTTATATACATAGTGAGCCTAACTTTAGGAAACTCTAAACTAGAAAGCAAACTGATTCTAGGGATGCTGTCCCTTAAAACACAGCCTTAAAGTTAGGGATAGCAATAAATAAAATATCTACAGGATTCTATTTAATACAAAATATCTATAGGATTCTATTTAATAAACTGAATATTCCTTATTAGGAAACTGTAATCTGACACTCCCCCTCAAGCTGGGAAGTGGATATCATCCATTCTCAACTTGCTTACTAGTTTTTGAAAGGTCTTCCCAGATAATCCTTTGGTAAGGATATCAGCTAGTTGTCCATCAGTGGACACATATGGAGTGCAAATTAGGCCACTGTCAAGTTTCTCCTTGATGAAATGTCTGTCAACCTCAATGTGCTTCGTACAATCATGTTGCACTGGATTATGTGCAATATTTATAGCAGACTTATTATCACAATACAGCTTCATTGGACCTTCCCACTTGATCTTCAAATCCTCCAAAATAATTTTCAGCGATAATAATTCACAAATTCCAAGAGCCATCGCTCTAAATTCTGCTTTTGCACTAGATCTAGCTACAACATTCTGTTTTTTTACTTCTCCAAGTTACAAGGTTGCCTCCCAGAAATGTGCAATAGCCCGAGATTGATCTTCTATCAACCATAGATCCTGCATAATCTGCATCGATTATAGGCTTCAAGGGTTAAATTCTCCCTTTCTTAAATAGGATTCCTTTGCACGAGTGCCTTTTAAATCTTGTAGAATCGGTATCTGACTCGAAGATGCGACTCTTTA
The DNA here is from genome assembly GCA_025506655.1 of Gossypium rotundifolium. Classification (NCBI taxonomy): domain Eukaryota; kingdom Viridiplantae; phylum Streptophyta; class Magnoliopsida; order Malvales; family Malvaceae; genus Gossypium; species Gossypium rotundifolium. The sequence goes on along the minus strand of CP106731.1, from coordinate 65,808,261 downwards.
GGATTGTGCATGAACCGACTTACAACACCAACTGTATAGGCAATATCCGGTCTAGTATGTGACAAGTAAATGAGCTTCTCTCGAGTCTTTGATATGAACCCTTATCAACTCTGCATCTTCTAGTGCATCTCCAAGTTTGTGGTTCACTTCATGGGTGTCTCTGTGGTTTACATCCCAACTTGCCCGTCTCTCAAACAAATCAATTATGTATTTTCTTTGAGATATGAAGATTCCTTCCGAGAGTGCTACTTCAATACCAAGGAAATATTTTAATTTACCAAGCTCTTTGACCTCAAACTCTTTTACTAGGCATTTCTTCAAATTTTCCATTCCTTCCAAATCATCACCTGTCACTATAATGTCATCTACATACACTAACAAAGTAGTCACCCCCCCTGAAGATAAGTGCTTTACAAACAGAATGTGATCTCCTTCACTCTGTTTATACCCAGCTTGAGCATCACTTTAGTAAATCTTCCAAACCAAGCTCTGGGAATTTGTTTTAGTCCATCTGAGCCTTTTTAGTTTGCAAACTACATCAGATCCTGAACCGAACCCTAGTGGAGCATCCATATAGACTTCCTCCTCAAGATCACCATGTAAGAAAGCATTCTTGATGTCAAACTACTGTAGTTTCCAGCCTCTGTGGGCAGCAAGTGACAACAACACTCTCACAGTGTTCATCTTTGCAACCGGGGCAAATGTCTCAAGGTAGTCTATTCCATACTTTTGAGTGTACCCTTTAGCAACTAATCTTGCTTTGTACCTCTCCAAAGAGCCATTTGAATTGTATTTTACTGTATACACCCAGCGACATCCAACTGTTTTCTTTCCTTTCGGTAATTTTACCAAATCCCATGTCTTATTTTTTTTAAGTGCTTCCATTTCAACCTTCATAGCATTTTTCCAATTCTCATTATTTAATGTCTCGGATACAATTTTGGGAATGGAGATAGAATTTAGGCTAGTAAGAAAGGTTTTGTGGTTATGGGACAAATTTTTGTAGGACATGAATGAGTACAAGGGATGTTTTGTACAGGCCCTAGTTCCTTTTCTAATAGCAATAGGAAAATCATAGTCTTTCTGATCTGAATTCTCAGTAGTATTCAAAGTAGGTTCAGTAGTTACCTCGAGTTGTAGAGCAGTGGGTTGTTTATCCGAAGAAGATGATTGAACTTGCACCGGTGCCTTCTTCCTTGAGTAAACTAGTAAAGGCGAGTAGTATCTGAATTCCTTTTGGTGACTTAGGTGTAGTAGGCTCTATTTCGGGTTGCATAGGGTCAAGGTGGGCGGTGGTTGGTAGGTAAGTAAGTTTGAGTGTTTGGTCTTTGAATAGGAGCCGGAAAATTAAGTTAGGCGGTGAATGAATCGGAAAATCAAGAAGAAAAACTCTCTACCCTTATCTTACGTGAATAAGTTCTCCCCAAGATAAGGACGAGTAAAAATTTTTCTTCTTTTGCAAAAGTGACATCAATTTGAAACAAAAAGTTTTGGTGGTGGATTGTAGCATTTGTACCCTTTTTGTGTAGAGGAATAACAGAAAGACACATTTGATGACTCATGGATCGAGTTTTCCCCTATTTTGAGAATGGACATGGACAAAGGCAACATACCCAAATATTTTGGGAGGAAGATTTGAGGTATTGAAATCAGGAAAAAATTTCGATAGAGCTTGTATAGGACTTTGAGAGTCAAGGACCTTTGTAGGCAACCTATTTATCAAATGAGTAGCAGTTAAAACAGCCTCCCCGGTATTGTTTAGGGACATTGCTTTGAAACAATAGAGCTCTAGTAATAGCTAAAATGTGACCATTCTTTCTTTTGGCAACACCATTTTGTTGGGGTGTGTTAACACAAGAGGACTCATGGAGAATGCCTTTTTCTTGAAAATATGAGGAGAGAAACTGATTGAAATAGTCTTTAGCATTGTGCATCTAAACCGTTTTATTGCACCCCAAATTGTGTTTTGATCGGGTTGTAAAGGTTGTAAAAGCAGACCTTACATCAAATTTTTGTTTTAAAAGAAATATCCAAGACACACGAGTACAATCATCAATAAAGGAAACAAACCATCGAGCCCAGAGATGTTTGAAATGTTTGATGGTCCCCAACTATCACTATGAATAAGAGTAAAAGGCGGATGTTCTTTTATTGCTTATTGGAAAGGAGAATACGTTTATGTTTGGCGGGTTCACAAACATCACAATGGAAATTTTCAACATTTATTCCTTTGAACAAGGAAGGAAACATAAATTTAAGGGTTGGAAGCGAAGGATGACCAAGGCGAGGTGATGGAGCCAAATTTGGTCTTTATTAGCTTGAGCAGGACTTTGATAGGAAAGATAACGGTGAGGATTGAGCAGCACTAATTTCTCCACTAGATTCTTCAAGATAATATAGGCCATTTGCTTCCTTAGCTTTGTCCAATCATCTTCTTCAGATACATTTACGAAAAAACATTGATTGGGATAAAAACCACACTACAATTAGAGTCCCTGGTAAATTTTTGGATGGAGAAAAGATTGGGAAATAGTTTAGGAACATGAAGGACATTTTTAAGAGTAAAGGTCTTATTTATAACAATATCACCTTGACCGATACCCGTTATCACAAAATCATCACTCTCGTAATCTTTCTATTACTAGGACAAGGTGTAAATGAAACAAATTTGTGTGAAGAGTAGGTCATATGGTGCAGTAGCTCTGAGTCAATGACCCAAGACACATTGGTGATTGTGTCCGAGACATTTGAATTTTGAGAATAGAAAATACAAAGCTCAAACCGCAAGTACACATGGAAGAAGACTTTTCCAATGATCCCGCGTCTTTAACTTCTCAATTTCGTCTTTATTAAAAACACGAATTCATTCTTCATCCATCTGTCGTGCTATATTTGCTCGCCCTTGTTCCTTTGGTTGTCCATTTGGTTTAGGAAAAATTCCTTTTAATTGTCTCGTGGCTTCCATGGAGATTCAGCAGTGTTCTTTTGTGTGACGAGATTTTTTCTGATGGGTGCACCATAAAGACGCCCTTTTAATAGGCCTTGTAGAATCTTTACGCTTCATATCATTGCCGGTTAGGTCATTCCATGGTAATTTTCCTCTCACCGACGACCTTTGTAACTAAGGCGAACCATCTACTCGATTATCTTCAAGCATAACTCCTCTTCTTCCTTCTTCAAAGACGAACTATCGCGAGTGTCTCATTTAGTGATGGTAGTTCCTCCTTTCCAAGTATTTGGACTCTTCTGCATCAAATTCAACATTTAGCCCAAAGAAGAAAATCATAAATTCGGTCCTTTTCAACGAACCTTTTCAGAGTCTTTGCATCGCCTTTGCTTTGCATTTTAATGCACCGGTAATGATCCATCTCCGCCATAAGCTTTGCAAAAGATTAGAATATTCCGTGATGGAGCGACTTCCTTGCTTGGTGGATGAAATCTTAGTCTTGATTTCATAAATTTGAGCGACATCTCGAACTTTAGAATAAGTCTCGCTTCACGACCTCTCATATTTCTTTGGATGAGTTAAGAAACATGCATGTGTCAGCGATTTGGGCACCATAGAATTCCATAACCAAGACATGACCATAGAGTCTTGTTCATCCCAAGCACAAGCGAGGATCTCCTTCTTTAGGTCTGTCTTGAGTAAGTGATTCACTTTCCTCGCCCTTCAAGAACGTCTGAACCAGTGAGACCACTTGAGTAATTCTTCCCATTTAACTTTGTAGGCCACTTGAATATTCGCAACTCACTTGTTTGGTTGGAGTTTATCATAGAGATTTGAACTATCCCCATTGGTATTGGTTTGGATAATTTCGGACATATTTCTTTTGAACAAAAGAAGCGGGCTTGAGGGTTGTGTGGGAGTAAAGATTACGGAAAAAAAAAATTCAAATCGGTCTAATCGATACCATGTTAGGAATAGGCTTTTCTATTCTCATTTTTCACAAGAAATTACACTAATATTTATATACATAGTGAGCCTAACTTTAGGAAACTCTAAACTAGGAAGCAAAGCGATTCTAGGGATCTTGTCCCTTAAAACACAACGTTAAAGTTAGGGATAGCAATAAATAAAATATCTACTGATTCTATTTAATACAAAATATCTACAGGATTCTATTTAATAAACTGAATATTCCTTATTAGGAAACTATAATCTGACAATATGTAATATTTATTTACATTTTAATGTTTGAACTTTGAAAAAAAATTTGGATTGGCTGATGCAACCAATTGAACAAGTTGGATGGAAAGAACTTTTCAAACCATAAGTGAGGCTAAACAGATAGCTTTTTTGAAGTTAAAAGTGTTTTTCAAACTACAAAAAGTACTTTTGGAAAGGTTAAATTTCTAGCATTTTGGCTTTTGAAAAATCACTTTTGAGCTAAATTATTTATTTTCCTCATTTATCATCACCAAAATTAAGTTCCTTTCATTTACCCTTTTGAAATTTATTTAAAACATATAGCATTAGATATTTGAATTTATAAGGATTATTTTGTATGTCATTTAAATATCTAAAATAGGATTTATATATTCAAATTAAATTTTAAAAATAAATTATATTAATTGTTTAAAAAGTATTTAATATGTATATTTCATATATCAAAATATTAATAATGAGTTACAATAAAGTATTTTATAGTTCTATTATAATTTAAGTTTATATATTTCATATATCATAATATCAAAAATTTTGATTAAATTAAAATGGATATTTTTTACTTTACAACATCATGTTTAAAATGAACATTTTATCTTCTCAAAAGTACTTTTTGACAGCAATACTGAACACTTAAATCTTCAACCAAACTTAACAAAAACACTTCTTCACTACAGTTTTCAAAAACAATACCAAACTAGCTCTTGCTTATTTCATATATCTCAATTGCAACCATAGCACATAGTTAACCTAATTTGTAAAAGAAAAGGAGGAAGCTTTCTTAGCATTTAAGGAAGAAGCTAACAAACTAAAGTAGAACTTTTTTGTCAAAGCAGACTATTTTAGTAGAAGCTATGTGAACATGTATGAATGTCAGTAATTTGAGACAAAAAGGAAGCAGCAATGGCAGCTTCCAGGAATTTGATACAGAAGTGATTGCCAAATTTTTTTACAAAGGATTATAATAAAGATACATGTACTTTTTGTGCACAGAATAAAGAGGTAGAATTTGAGTCATAAAGTGAGATAATTCATAGAGTAGTACTATATCAGTTGGTTCCTGCTTTCAGAACTAAGCACTCAAATCTAGCAATTAGAACAAACAGATTACAAGCATCAAAACACTCAAGATAACTCAAACTTCTAAAGTTGAAAAACAAACCTTTGCAGTGTTGAATGCCACATTACTGCAGTCAGGTAAAATGCTCACAGACCACGGTGGCAAAGAGTATGATTTACCACGGAATTTTACGGTCGCAGTATTATGCTCATCAATGTTTGCAAGAAAAGCAGAGCATGCACTTTGACTTTCAGAAAGGGTAGTGTTCAGAACAGTACTCTGGGTATTTTCCCAGTATACATGTGCCTGCATGTTGTTACTGACTGACATTAAACCAGACGTAAAATTAGAGAGAGAGAATTTTCAGAAAGAGGAAACAATTTCAGTTGATTAGCATGATATGACAACATATTTAGAAACATAGAGGTTTGATAGTGCCCCTCTTTTTTGTGTTTTCTGTTCTTGTCTACATGCCTTAGCCAAAAGGATGTCAGTAACTTGTATGCTGCAGTACTAGTGTACTGCAAAATTTCAAGCATCACCTGTGCAACCTTATGGAGAAACATTGTCTCATATGTCTAGTAATTTATTGATAAGTGATATTTTTGTATAGGATGTTAAGTTGTACATTTAGCTAGTTGACCAACCATAACCATTTTCTTTCCTAACTTCTTTAACCAGATCGTATTGGACAGGAATAAAGGTGGCAAAAGAAGACCTCAGTCAAACAGTCCATCCAACTCAATGCAAGACTCAATAAAACCAACTGGTTTCCATCTCTAGCAGAGGGGAGAGCAACAAAAAACATAAAAAAGAGAGAGAAAGGCTTACTCAGAGAAGTCAGAGAAGGAAACAATCCAAATTGGATTTTCCTCAAACTAAAATGAATCCAATCAGACCAACCTACCTTATCACCACCTCTAACAAACAATGCAACCTTCCTCCGATGAGAACACTACTAATTGCAAGCTGAAGTAACTCGCATGGAAAAACAGGATATATTTCTTTTATATAAAGTCCAGATGGACAAATTGACTTAGAAACAATTTATTTAATCCAGTATTTAATTGATACATAACACAGTGGAGCAAGAAGTTAATAATAATAATAATAATAACAAAATAAAAAAAAAGAAACCTCCTAGCACAAACCTCCTGCCTTGGTCCCAATTTCATATACTGAGGTGAATCAGCAGCCACTAGAGCACGTTCACAGAGCTTAATAGCAGCATGAAGATCTTTCAAGTGTCCCCATTTTGGCTCACTTCGTAAACCTAGAGACAAAGGCATCAGTCAAGTTTTGGGCTTAATCCCAGTTATATTTGATCTTAGAGTTGTAAAGTTATGAGCCAGTACTTATGCTTCAATCACTAAGAGTTACTGATTAATGATTTTTGGCATTTTCCTGTTCTACCTACCATACTCATCAATTGGAGCATCATAATCGTAACTAGTAATATAGAAGGGCCCACCGGAAGTACGGCCAAAGTTTGTCCCACCAAAATACTGCAACCATCACCAGGCTTGTCAATATGTACTATTGGACCAGATGACCTAAAAATGTCATATGCACTAGACCATATATTTCTAGAAAGATCCAATCATAGCTCTTACCCAGCCTTATAAATGCTAACTGCATACTAGAAAGTGAGACTTTTCTGACAAAACTCAGTTGTTAACTAGTTTACCATATAATAGTTCATCAAGCTCCCTCCACGCTGGAAAAAACGTGCTACTGCAAATGCAAGATCTTCAACTGGTCTGTGAGGCAATCTTCCTCCCCATGAGGTGTACCTACAGAGGACAACTAAAAATAAGAGAGGACTGCAAATAAACTTACAGCAGCGCAAAAATATGTTAGTTAACAAGATATAAAGGATCATAAATAAGATGGAATAAAATAATTTGGTGATGTTAAAGAAACCTAATGGCATATAGGTTGAAATGTCTAGATTGTAGTTGGAAATGAAGGAAAAAAAAAAAAGTAGTCCCAAAAGCATGTTTATTCCATCTTTACTTAAATCAAAGCATTCAACCTAAAATCAAATGCAATAGGTATAGCAGCCCAACATAAATAACGTCCACACAATACCTATGTTTCTATCTAATGCAAGACAACACGACTTATAACTCTTCCACACATTACATAGGGATATATCCAGCAGAATGCAACATTAAGCAACAAACAAAGAACAAATGAATCTGAAAACTACTCAGTTATAAAGAATCAAAAGTAAAACCGAATGAGAAAAGGTGGGGAAGTTTAAATGACTAAAGACCACAACAGACCACAAACTTAAATAATATAAGGCCATACCACTTAAAATACTGTGAAAATCAAGGGATGCAGACTACTGTTGGGCAAAGATATTTTAAGAGTAATTTGTGTTGATTGATAGTTTGGAAGTAATTGCATTTTGCATTAGTGTCCATTATTAGGGTCTAAAATCATGCTTTGGATAATTTCTTGTTTTAGGATTTTAGCATGAATATATAGAAGCTACTATAACTAACAAAAATGCAAGACGAAGAATAAAAACTCTTTTTCTCTCAAAAAATACCGAAGCTACCAAAATATTTAGCCAACTTTGGATTTTTGGAACAATTAACACCAGAAATATTGTAGCAATTATCACCAATTTAAAAACTCCTACATAAACAAAGACCAAAAATGTAGTTCACTGAGCCACAAGGATGTGGCTATCAAATTTTCCTCTATTTTTGGCAAACCGAAAACATGTCCTTCATAGGTGCTTGACAAAATTTCTTTTGCCTCCTCCACATGCTCCCCTTCTGGATAGAGGGAAACGAAAGGAAAAGAGTGCAATAAAAGAAGAAAGGAACAATAGGGAGTACAATGAAACAGATAAAAACATTCGACATGATCATACCATCCATCCCAATTTTCTGTCCAGATTGTTGGTTTGTTAGGGGAATTTGGTTTATAACCATCACAGTAGTAATTATTGCAGGTATCTATCTGCAACAGAAAACAGAGGAAGACAAACAAAAGAAGGTACAGCACAATTAAAGAAAGAATAAAGACAGATTTCTTGTTTCAGATCTTAGTGTTGTAAAAAAATTAGAAATTTTAAATATAAAAAGATAAAGGCATCTTCCATGATTAGATATGCATAAGCAATGCATAGAAACTCAACCATAGAATAAAAGGTAGGAACCTTACTATATCACCCGGAGCATCAGTTTGCTTGCACATCACCCAGGGAACCCCAGCACCTAGACCCAAAGCCATGTTAGCAGCCCACTTGACGTACTCTTTCCCCTTCTGGCCATACGAACCCTCGATATTTCCATATTCGTTCTCAATCTGATAAAATTATCAGAGTTAAGGAAATCTTAGGGAAAAAATAATTCTTGTTCCAACCTTTGGATGCGCATGGATTTGAGAGAGAATTAAAATCAAATGAGTTTATTACCATATGATATTCTTCTGCATATAACTGAAGGTCAGAATTAATAGATGTGAGATATGTAATTGATAGATTTCACAGACTAGAGAGTTCAATCTAACAATTGTCAAGAGGTAAAATGGCCACTAGAATAGCTATGACACCATATTGTGGGCAAGGACAATTTTTTTTGGGGATAAACAACTGAGTTGGTCCCTTAGAAATGGAATTATTTTTATTGTGATATGTTCCCTTGCGTTGGGTTTTAATTCTATTTTAGTCCCTAAAAGTAAATTTAAGCTTTCTATGCTACATGTAAGTTAATCGTGTGTTTACAACCAAAAATCTATAAAGGATTATAAACATGAGCAAACATGCATATCTAGTATACATATATTTTATATGTAATACTTGTGGCTCTGATACCAAATCAACCAGAAGATAGATGATTAGAACCAATAAAACACTCACTTCGTTTACTGATAAAAATTTCAGAGTCTTCACATGATATAATATATTCAACCATAGGCAAAGTTGTTCTAATGAATCGATAATGAAATAAATAAGACCTTGGATAATTTTTGTTTACTAATAAATTACTTTATAGTAAACAATATGTTAAACTTTACTTATAAAGTAGTATTGAGAGACAATGTATTACTAGACATAGCACTGTGGCTGTTGTTGAGGATCAATCATCGCTAAGGAATTATTAGATATCTAATGTAGTTTAGGAACTTCCTATATATTTTCACTCCTCAAAATGATATTTTCTTCTATATAACGAGTTCAGATTTAGTTTAAAAGTGGCCGCAATTTGATTCCAATGTTGCCCTTACCCATGCTAGCAATTGATCCCTATGTCTCATCGAAACAACTATTCTATTTAACATATAAAACAGAGGTCTCGATTGTAGAACAACCTGCAAGAGGATAATAGGACCACCCTGCCAGGAAAAGAGCTTCTCCTCCCGCATCAAATCCACAATCTTCGTTACAAAGCGCTGCATCTCCCTCTGGAGAGAAAAACAAGAAAATATCAACACGCAAAAGAAAGATTGAGCTGTTATGGCCACCGATACAAAGTTAAATCTCAATTTCTAGCAACCAATAGATGACTAAAGTTTTGAGAAATTCACTTGCCAACCTCCAGAAATCATTATAATCCTACCAATATTTGATCAAGATAGTAAAAAGCACTTTGATATATATATATATATATATATATATAGTCAAACATAAAAGGAAACTTAAAAAGTATAATTCCATAGTATAATTAGTCAAAGATTAGAAACATGCCCTCACTCAAACACTTCAGACTAAATAAACAAAAGACAAGAAAGAAGAGAGTATGGGTGACCAGCAATTTGATAGATATTAATTTGTTAGCACATGTGTTCACACCCTTCATGAAAACTGAGTTGTGATTAACTGGATATAGAAACTGGTAAAGCTTTGGCAGTCAAATATCATCAGAAAGTGCATATTAAAGTACAACACTAAAGGTGAAAAAAATCTAGAAACACAATGAAAGCATCTGCACTTTAAGGCAAAGGCTAAAAAAGCTAAGAAAACCACAGTTTACATGATGAATACATTTGTGACAGACAATCGATGTTTATCATGTGTTTGGAACACATCTTTTGCTATATCCTATTTCAATGGGAACTAGGGGCTGAAAATAACTAAAATGCACAGAAAATCTTTTGATTCAATAAGAAATTTCAATATGCTCTAGTTGTTACATGCGTAAATTAACCTAAAATATTCAACTTCGAGGTATAACAGATTTTTTTCAAAAAGGAAAATGTTACATATTTCAGAATTATTAGGTGAAACAACAAATAGTTTTCTTATCCGCACAAAATCCCATACCTTAAAAGGTTCATTATCAGTTCGAAACTCTATGCCAGGGATATCTCGCAGCCAGACAGGAAAGCCCCTGTAAATTAATACTTTTTTAGTTCAATGTATCAACCTAATTCAAACCAAAATTAAACAGAAAGCTGCAGAAAGCAGAAATAATTTTACAAGTAATTAGAATGGGAAAACAAAGTCAGACCCGAAATTCCACTCAGCGCAAACATAAGGACCTATACGGAGAAGGAAATAGAGTCCATTGTCTCCCACTAGCTTCACAAACTTGACAAGATCAAATCTTCCTTCAAAATTATACTGAGCAAGCAATTCATCCAAAAAAATAAATATTCTAATTAAACCAAAAGAGTCAAAACTAGTATGAATTCCCAGTTAGTACCAATCTACCATAGATTAGATACAAAAGAGTAATACATACCTGTCCTCTGACTGGTTCATGCCCATTCCAAAATGTATAACTTTCAATAACATCTGCTCCACCCTCCTTGCTCTTTGCAATCAGGTCAGGCCACATCTGATGACATTAAGCTACCATTTTGAGAAACGCAATTTAATAACAATAAATGACAACGATGGGAAATTTATATAGGTATTAGAAAAAAAAAAAAAGAGTAAAATGTTCAGCCATGGCTTGATTTCTCATTCGTATATAGCACCGATAAAGACGCAATTAATAAATTTCTTTCTTTCTAGAGGAGAGAATCCCACATGCAAACTAAAGCATGCCTAACAGGCTTAAGCTTATCTAAAAACCAAGCTTTTACACCTAAAACTTCAAAATTCTAGTTCAACAATAGTTAAAAAACTTGATCTTCCAAATTGAAAAGCAAAACCCAAGATGGGAAAACCGAAAACATAAGAAATTCAAAAACTGGAAGAAAAAGATAGAAAGAAAATCACTCCATTAAGAGTTGAAAAATGGTTGGAGTCAAAAGGAGAAAAAGGGTACCTGAGGAGTAGCACGAGGGTAATGAATTCCACCAGAAATGAGCATACGGCGTTTACCATCGATGATCAGAGCTCTGTGGTCGTACGTAACATTGAATGGTTGGAAGAAATTAGCAGCGGAGACTGAGAATGGGACGAAGAGACACACTAAAAGAAGCTTAAGAATAGCTTTGTTTTCAAAAACCACCATCTTCAATTACTGGGAGATAAAAGGGAATGGATCAATTTGTTGATTGATAAAAAGATTGAAGAAGACAGAAAGTTGAAGAGGAGAGAAGACAAAGAGTGACGTATGGATGAAGGTGCCACCACTTAGCAACTACCGATCAAAGCGTATTTTAAAAGCAAATTTTGTTGTTTGAGGATTAGGACAGTTTTCTACATCGGATTCAGCTTTGTGGATTGGGCATTTGCAAGGTGTCCACTAAGCTAACGTAAAAAAAGGGTTAAGTTTGATATTTTAGCTCCTATTTTTCACTTCAAAAGCTTTTTACGTAAAAAGCTACTTAGCTAATAAAAGCACGTGTGGGTATGCCTTTTTTGTTTTTCTTGAAGAATGTATTTTTTTTCCCTTTGTAAGTAAACAAGGTGTGATACAAGCATGAAAGAGAAAAGCTACTAAAGTTAATACATCATCAACCTAAATCTAAAGCTGGAGCAGAAGGATGCCCCTTTTTTTACTTTGAAAAGAAGACATTATCTCGTTTTTTTTTTTTTCATCAAAATAACAGAATTAAAACAAAAAAGAACACCCTACTAGATGTTCCATTGAGCCCTCAGTAAATAAAATTGGCCAAATAAGCCCTTTAATTAATGTTGATTATTAGTATTTAATGGTAAGGCTGACATGGCTTTTAATAGATGCCACATCATTATCGAGAATTGACATGGTAGTGCCACATCGGCACCAAATGTTTATGTGGCAGTGTCATAATCTATTACTAACACTTCAGCAAAAAAATAAATAATAAAAAAGGTAAATTACAAAATTGTAACGACTCGATTTCCGGTGATGTCGAAAAAATAATTTTGAAATCTTATTTTTATAAACCAAGTTCATAAGGATGAAATATAAATATTAATGAAGTTATCATGAAAATATATTGAAATTCAATTAAGTAATTTAACAGATAAAATAGTTAATTAAAGCGTAGGGATTGAATTGTAAAAGTTTAATAGCTATTAAATTTTAATTTAAAAAGTATTGGGACCTAAATAGTAATTATCCAAAGGACCAAAATGGTTATTTAACCATTTTATCATAGATGATAATGGTGTATCCCACTTAGTTTTAATTTATAATAAAAATACGTAAAATGTCTTAATTAATTAATTAATAATGGTTAATTAAGTTAATCAAAGTATAAATATAAGGTTACTGGAACGAAAGATGAGAATTCAACATCTTTTATGCTATCCTTGTTGAGAAAAAAAGAAGAGAGAAAACTCTAAGGTTAAAAAAAATTGGGCCATCCAATTCATAAGGTAATTAAGTTAGTTTTCTTTAATTTTCATAGATTTTTTTTTTATCATGAGAGCTTGAATTAGCCGGTCCATGTATCAATTTCTTCAGTTGTTAAGTTTTTAGCAAGTTTCCATTATAGAGAAATTGATGAATTAGGCTTGAATTTGATAGTTAATAAACTTAGATCATGATAAGGACTAAATTGTAAAGCTAAATAAGTTTGTTAAATAACTTGGTAACATTAAGGACTAAACTGAATAAATTGAAAATTATCATGAAATTATGTCATAAATAGAAAGTATAGGGTCCCTAATGAAATAATGTGAAATTGAATTTTGTTTCGATGTTAGATATCGAAAAATACAAGTAACTTAGATATAGAGACTAAATTGAATAAAATGCAAAATATATTTGACTATGTATTTGACTGTTAATTAGATGTAAACCGATGTTGTTTCTATTATTGAAATACCAAACGAAGCAAAAAATGATGTCAGACCATCGCGAGAGAAGGGAAAGATGAGAGTTGTAGACTTGTGACAAATGTTTCAATTTGTACTTTTATGATTTGAGATCATTCCATTTATATACATACATATACATGTTTGTTGCATATTAACTATTAAGGTAAGATGTAAATTGGTTTGAGCATAGTAGAAATGTAACACCCCAAACCCGATCAGCACACCACAACCTAATCTGGCATGTCACGGAAGGATAACCTTTTGAAAACGAAAGTTTGTCGGATAATTTTCTTTAGAAAACCCTTTTGGAAATCCGTGCTTAAAGTCTAATTATTGTTGCAAGTTTTTAGAAAACATTCAAGTTATCTTTGTTATCATATTTTAAGTGATGTTACCCGATGGCAACGCTTTAAAGAAAAACGAAGGAGTTATAGTTTTAAAAACATTGCGTTCTGCCGGTTAATTAATAAAATCATCTATCCTACATAGTTAAAATAATAGCAATAATAAAAATAACCAAAACAAATCTTAGCGGCCTTATTACATAACCCAAAACCAAAATTTAAAATTTAAATAGTAACTAAAAGAATTCAAAGTCCCACGAACATGCATGGCCGCCTCGAGTCCTTCCGGCTCCATCTCCGCAATCTACTCATCTGCAAAATATAAGGGAAGGGGTGAGTCACCAAGACTCAGTGTGTAAATCCCCAACCCGATAATGGATTCACTTACACAAACTATCAGTAGCAATATGCAAACCATGCAAAACATGCAACCCATAACCTAGCCATCCCAACACCTTTAACTACCCCGTGTGGTCAAAACCACTGGTGGTCAAAACCACTGGTGACCGTAGTCACAATATATCGGTGTGGTCAAAACCACTGATGACCGGAGTCACAAATCAAGTGATGGGGCCAACCCATCGTGTGGTCAAAACCACTGATGACAATCCCGTAAATAATCTCGTGGGGCCAACCCACTGTGGTACCAAACCACCGGACAAGTCACAAATCGATATGTGGTCAAAACCACGGTGGTCAAAACCATTGGGACTTAGTCATAAAATATAATATCAAGACGGGCCAACCCGTCGTGTAGTCAAAACCACGGTGACAATTCAAAATAAATCATCCCTCCTCTCATCAAACCCATCATCATGTTCATAACATACATGCCATAGTATCGAATGATCATGCAATTAACATATAACATAGCATCAACGGTTCATGATGATGTATTTTAAAAGTCACATAACAGGGGACTTACCTGAAATCCAAGCACATACCCACAAGGCATAATCACCGATTTCATTGCTAAAACAATATTATGTTAGGCATATTATACTAATAAAGTGTGTAAGTGTTACACACCTGATCATATGCGAAATCCGAAACTACGCGATACTACGAAATCTCGAAACGTATGCCCTTACTACACCTACAAGCGGCCAACATCACCCTTTAGATCTAAAGCCATTCGGCTTATTCACAAAGTCTCGAAAGATGAATCGCACAAGGTTAATTCCTTACCTTAGTGCCGATTTGGTTTCCAACCAAATCTCAAAACCACACACTAAGTCCCCCTTGCAATCGACCAAACATAGAACACACAAATGGTTAGCCTTCGGCTTTTGAACGATTAGAAAATAGATCTTGAAACATTTAAGCCTTACCTAGATCGGCCACCAAATCCCGGAGATTCGGCTACACACCTTCCTCCTACAATCGGCTTAACACATCATTAGAGATCTAGAGGCCATTCGGCCAAAACATAAATCCCGAAACCAAAAAGGGATTATCATCTTCTTACCTTGAGGACTGAATCGGCTTCTAAACACCAAAGATCGGCACCCCTTAATGGTGTTAGAGGTTTCGGCTCCCTTCAAAGATCAAGAACAGAGTTTTAATACTTAGATCTAAAGAAGATAAAAGAGAAGTGGGTTTCGGCATTACCCACCTTGATCAAGAAAAATGAATAGGAAGTTCACTTACCAGAGTTTCGACTATGATCCACAAGGGAGAGAAGAGGAGAAATCGCGAGAGAGTGAGAGGGTGATAGTTTCGAATAGGAGAAGAAAAGGAGATTCGATTAAGTCTTGAGGGGATTTGACTATTGAGGTTTTCAAGAAAAAGATGAAACAAAAATGGAAAGGGAGATAGGTATGGTGTTTTCGGCTTTTGAGAATAGTCAAGATGAAGAAAAGAGAGAATGAAGAAGGAAGAATTCGGCACAAAGTGTTTTGAAAGAGAAGGAAAGATGGACAAAAAGAGTTGCTTTTGGCTTTTAGTTAAAACAACTAGGGTGGTTCGACCAACAAATAGCAAAAATCAAATAAAAGGGTCACCTAAAGGAGGTTTTGGTTTGTCACTTTAAACAAAAGAAGAAAGGAAAAGCTAGCCGATTTTAGCTTTTCACCTAGGCATATTCGGCCACCCTCCCAAAAGACCCCAAAACCGATTTCACTCATCCCCTCACAGTCCAATTTTCGGCCAACACTTCCAAGTGAGCCTAATACAATTCAAACTCCTCAATTTCCCTCATCTACATCCATTTGACTCCCTCTATCCTTATCCCTCAGAGTCCAACCTGAGTACTCCTCCTTCTAGCTTGTGATGACAAAATAAGTAAGCAGAAAAGAGATTTCTGCAGCTCGAACCAAAGTTCTCCCTGCTCCCTGTGGCGTCACCTCCCTTGTGATTTAAGTGGCACCTCCTTGCCACTTTACCAAGGCACTTCTTGTGTCTAAAACTCCCAATAAATTCCCCTAGCTCCTTCTTCTTAAGTGCTAAAAAAAACATATTAGCCATGACCCGAGACTAACCCAAGGCCATGCCTAGGCCCCACAACATATCAACCAACACATGCAGCCACATGCAAAATACAGAGACCCCAGTTTAAGGATGTTACAGTTTTACCCCCCTTAAAAATAATTTTGGCCTCGAAATTACCTGATCAGAAGAGTTGAGGTAGTGCTACCTCATCATATCCTCGGGTTCCCACGTGGCCTCCTCCATACCATGGTTCCGCCATAATACTTTCACTAGGGGTACCGACTTCCTACGTAGAACTTTAACATCCCAATCTAAGATCTGTATCGGCTCCTCCTCGAAAGACAAATTTGAGCTTACCTCAATCTCTGCAACTGGTACCACGTGTGACGGATCTGATCGATAGCGCCTAAGCATCGAAACATGGAAAATATCGTGAATCTGACTTAACTCTACTGGTAGCTCGAGCTGATAAGCTACCGATCCTACTCACTTCAACACCGTGTACGGCCCGATAAACCTAGGGCTTAGCTTCCCTTTCCGTCCAAATCTTAGCACATTCTTCCATGGCTATACCTTTAGAAAAACTATCACCCACTACATACTCTATATCTCTGCGTTTAAGATCGGTGTAAGACTTTTGCCTGTCCGACGCTTCCTTGAAACGATCCCGAATCACCTTAACCTTATCCTCAATTTCTGCCACCAACTCCGTACCCAAAACATGCCGTTCACCCAACTCGTCCAAAGACGTAGAGTACAACACTTTTGTCCATCTGATTGCCTCATATGGTGCCATCTGGATACTCACTTGATAACTATTGTTATAAGCGAATTCCGCCAATGGTAGATACTTATCCCAACTACCACTAAAATCCAGAACACGGCCCCTTAGCATGTCCTCCGAATCAATTACCTTTCGGACTATCCATCGAATTGTGGATGAAAAGTCGTCTTGAATCCAACCTCGCTTCCAAAGCTTGATGCAAAGCTCTCCAGAACCTCGACGTAAACTTAGGATCCCTATCCGAGATGATCGACACTTGCACTCCATGCAACCTTACAATCTCGGCCACATACAATTTGGCTAACTTCTGGAGTGAATAATCAACCCTCACCGGTATAAGTGAGCTAATTTGGTCAGACGATCCACAATCACCCAGACTGAGTCCTTTTTGCTAGGCGTGAGGGGTAGCCCACTGACAAAGTCCATGGTAATCCTTTCCCACTTCCACTGAGGAATCTTCACTGGCTGAAGTAAACCTGACGGCAGCTGATGCTCAGCTTTGACCTGCTGACACGTCAGACATTTACCCACAAACTCAGTCACTTCCCGCTTCAACCATAGCCACCAAAACTACTTTTACAAATCCCGGTACATCTTGCTACCTCGGGATGTATAGCGTATGGGCTACTATGTGCATCCTGAAGAATCCTCTGCCTCAACTCCACATCCTTCGGCATACAAGCTCTCCCTTGAAAACACATTACTCCATCGTGAGTCAAGCTGTAACCTTCCAAACTATTACTCTGTACTTGCAGCATCCGAGCATTCAAAACCCTCATCCACTAACTGTTTCTCTTTGATCTGCTCCACCCAAGTCGGCTTTACTTGCAATTCCGCCAACAAACCCCCATCGTCATACAGACTAAGGTGGGCAAACATCGCTCACAAGTCTGCTACCACCTTTCAGCTCAACGCATCAGCTACTACGTTAGCCTTGCCCGGATGATACTCAATCGAGCAATCGTAATCCTTCAACAGCTCAATCCATCTGCACTGTCTCAAGTTCAAATCCTTCTGAGTCAGAAGATACTTCAGACTCTTGTGATCTGTGTAGACCATCGACTTCTCTCCGTACAGATAATGCCTCTAAATCTTCAAGGCAAAACCACCGCAGCCAACTCCAAATCATGCGTCGGGTAGTTACCCTCATGCGGTCTTAGCTGTCGAGACGCGTACGCCACTACTTTACCTTCTTACATCAGCACACATCCCAAACCAGTATGTGATGCATCACAGTAGACCGTGAATACCTTTTCACGCCTCAGTCGTACTCAAAACCGAGCTTCACAAAATCTTCCTCAACTTGTCGAAACTTTCCTCATTGTTTCTCCGTCCACACAAATGGGACTCCTTTCCTCAACAACTTGGTCAACGATGCCGATCGAGAAAATCCTTCCACAAATCTCCGATAATACCCTGTCAGACCTAGAAAACTCTAAATTTCTTCAACCAACCTTGGCGGTTTCCAATCCAACACCGCCTCAATCTTGCGAGGGTCCACTCTAATCCCTTCAGCGGACACTACGTGACCTAAAAAAGTTACTTCCCTAAGCCAAAATTCGCACTTACTGAACTTGGCAAAGAGTTGCTTCTCCCTCAGAATTTGCAATACCACCCACAAGTGTGTATCATGATCCTCCTTAGTCTTTGAGTACACCAATATGTCATCTATGAATACTACAACAAACTGGTCCAAGTACTATTGGAACACCCGATTCATCAAGTCTATGAATGCTGTCAGTGCATTAGTTAATCGAAACGGCATTACCAGAAACTCGTAATGTCCATACCGAGTACAGAATGCCGTCTTATGAACATCAACCTCTTTCACTTTGAGTTGATGATACCCCGACCTGAGATCTATCTTTAAGAAAACTGATGCACCCTTAAGTTGATCAAACAAGTCATCAATCCGGGTAATGGATACTTGTTTTTGATTGTCAACTTATTCAGCTGGCGGTAATCTATATACATCCACATTGTACCATCTTTCTTCTTAACAAAGAGTACAGGTGCTCCCCAAGGAGATATACTCGGTCGGATGAAACCTCGGTCCAACAACTCCTGAATTTGAGCCTTCAGCTCCACCAATTCCTTTGGCGCCATCCTATACGGGGCTATAGACACTGGCGCAGTTTCGGGTAACAAGTCTATACCGAATTCAACTTTCCGATCCGGAGGCAGACTCGAAAGTTCTTCTGGGAATACATCAGTGAATTCCTTCACTGTTCGAACATTCTCCACTACTAACTCCTTGGCCTCCAAGGCACACACCTGAACCAGAAATGCTTCACAGCCATTTCTGACCATTTTTTCGCCTTTAGTGTAGAGACTATATTCGATAAGTACTCCCTCCTATTACCTATCATCACCACCTCCTCACCTTCCATTGTCCTCAACACCATGCGCTTAGCCGCGCAATTCAAACTGGCCTGGTACTTCACCAGCCAATCCATCCCGAAAATTAGATCGAACTCCCCAAACGGCAGTTCCATCAAATCAGCCAAGAACACGACCTCTTGAAGTTCTAGGGGTACATCCCTATATAGTTTACTTACTTCTATTGAATGACCTAAAGGGCTTATCACAGTCATCTTCCTAGAAGTAGTCTCAAAGTCTAAATTCATAATTTTCACTATGCTACTGGCTACATACGAGTGCGTCAAACCCACATCTATCAAAATATTATAAGAAAATCTAAAGATTAGGAACGTACATGTTATGATGTCCGGTGCGTCACCCTTCTCTTGACACCTCGCTGCGTAAACCAATCCAGGTTGTCTAGCCTCCGTACCACCTGCACCTCTGCCCGGGGCTCCACGGCCTCTACTAGAGCCATTACCTCCCTAGCAAGACACCACGACCCCTCCGTGGTCAGCCGACCATCCCTCCATTACGAGTACGGTTCGATCCCCAACTATAATCTAGCCGATCATTGTGGATAATCCCTCACTTGGTGCTCCATCGACCCACACTCAAAACATCCTCTATTTCTAATCCAGTATTTTTTCGTGTAAGACTTCCCACACTGAGCACATCGTGGCGGCCACTGAGTATTACCAGTAGTAGGCCTAGTAGCTTGATTCGGCCCACTATATCTACCCCATTTCTGCTGATTCCCGCTAGACCCAGATGATTCAGTATTATTTTTATTCCATCACCGGTCTTGATTTTGTCTCACCGACTGTTTCAGCTCCTCAATAACTTTGGCCTTCTCTACTAAGACCGCAAACTCTCTCTCCTGCTGTGGAGCAATCAGCAGCCTCAAATCATCCATTAATCCATCCTCGAATCTAACACACCACTTATGCTCCGTAGCTATAATGCCCCGAGCATATCGGCTCAGCCTTAAAATTTTGCCTCGTACTGACGTCTGATTTATTCCTGAACTAGCCTTAAAAACGCCTTCCTTTATGTATCAATGTAGCTAGACCCACATATTTCTTTTGATAAGCTACCTTAAAATAGTCCCAAGTGAGATCATCCACCACGCACTATCCCGAATCCTGAGCCACCATCGGTATGACTCATCCGGAGAAGCGACACTATCCCTTTCGGTTTTTCCTCGTGATCAGTCCAAATCATCCATGATTCGTTTCGTCGCTTCCAACCAATACTCAGCCGTATTGGGAGCCACACCAGAAACACCTCGAAATACCTCGACTTTATTGGCTCGAAGTCATTCAGATACGGATTTTCGAGCTCCCGTATCCCCACCTGCTCTAGCCACTCTTTACAGCACTTGCAGCATCGCCTGCGATACTGCATCATCCCCCGTTTGATCGTGATACTCAACATCAGCAGCTGGTGGTGGTGGTATCTCATTCTCGGACCCTTGACCAGACCTGACCGATTCCGATACGGTCATTCTACCTCCACCACGTTCTCGCACATTATGACCACGTCCCCTAGTACTCATGTTTATAGTCGCGATTTATCTGTTTAAGAGATTTTTATGAATTAGCTTCTATTTCACTTATTACCTACGAATAAGTTTTATGTAAAGTAATTTGGCAGTGGTTCTTTCGATTATCACACAGTTTTCAGTTTAGCTTCTTACCCCCATTCCATGAGTAGGGTATTCTCGTCATTTCACTATCCGAGGGTGTTTTCATAATATAACCTATCGGGGTATTTTAGTAATTAAAATAGGGTTAATTTGAAAACCTTTACAAATAATAGATGTTTCAAAAATTCTAAAAATTGGGGGCGTTTTGGTAATTTTACAAGTCAGGGGTAATTTGATAATTTTTTTTTTCAAATCGAGGGTATTTTGGTCATTTTTAGATCAAGGTTACTGTGGCCATTTCAAAACCAAGGTTTAATTTTTAGAGTGTCTCAAAATAAAACGACTGGTCCCTTTCGGGTTTTAGTTATGAAGTTTAGCCTGTGAATAAGTCGTCTTAGCTGGGGTGAACCGTCACTACGCACCAGGTAAGATTCGGGTGAAGAGGAGGTGAGTCACTAGGACTGCTTAAATACCAAGTTCCTCTCTTAATCCACTCGTAGACATGCGCACAGCGGTTACCACACCTTTGGCTTAGTGACGTACTCACAGGTTTGTTTAGTGGATCATTAAGTCTTATGTACTTGAGTTGGGGTAAACTATTCTTAGGGTTCAATAATTCCTATTCTACTAATCTACGATCTCGAAATGCCCATTTCCCCCACATATAAATCACACAATAGTCAGAAGTACTTACTTGGGCGGATTGGTGCCGGAGACTCGGTGCCATGCTGTTCAACCCATGTATTTCCAACCATGTACATTTAAAAACCTTACTTTAAAACGTTTTGGGCCTCGAGCCCACAGTCGAGCCTTTAAACTTGGCTCTGATACCAAAATTATAACACCCCAAACCTGGTCAGCACACCACAACCGGATCTGGCATGTCACGAAAGGATAACCTTTTGAAAACGAAAGTTTGTCGGATAATTTTCTTTAGAAAACCCTTTTGGAAATCCATGCTTAAAGTCTAATTATTGTTGCAAGTTTTTAGAAAACATTCAAGTTATCTTTGTTATCATATTTTAAGTGATGTTACCCGATGGCAACGCTTTAAAGAAAAAAGAAGGAGTTATAGTTTTAAAAACATTGTGTTCTGCCGGTTAATTAATAAAATTATCTATCCCACATAGTTAAAATAATAGTAATAATAAAAATAACCAAAACAAATCTTAGCGGCCTTATTACATAACCCAAAACCAAAATTTAAAATTTAAATAGTAACTAAAAGAATTCAAAGTCCCACGAACATGCATGGCGCCTTGAGTCCTTCCTGGCTCCATCTCATAATCTACTCATCCAGAAAATATAAGGGAAGGGTGAGTCACCAAGACTCGGTGTGTAAATCTCCAACCCGATAATGGATTCACTTACACAAACTATCAGTAGCAATATGCAAACCATGCAAAACATGCAACCCATAACCTAGCCATCCCAACACCTTTAACTACCTCGTGTGGTCAAAACCACTGGTGGTCAAAACCACTGGTGACCGTAGTCACAATATATCGGTGTGGTCAAAACCACTGATGATCGGAGTCACAAATTAAGTGATGGGGCCAACCCATCGTGTGGTCAAAACCACTGATAACAATCCCGTAAATAATCTCGTGGGGCCAACCCACTAGGACAAGTCACAAATCGATATGTGGTCAAAACCACTGGTGGTCAAAACCACTGGGACTAAGTCACAAAATATAATATTAAGACAGGGCCAACCCGTCGTATGGTCAAAACCACTGGTGACAGTCCAAAATAAATCATCCCTCTCCTCTCATCAAACCCATCATCATGTTCATAACATACATGCCATAGTATCGAATGATCATGCAATTAGCATATAATATAGCATCAACGGTTCATGATGATGTATTTTAAAAGTCACATAACAGGGGACTTACCTAAAATCCAAGCACATACCCACAAGGCATAATCACCGATTTCATTGCTAAAACAATATTATGTTAGGCATATTATACTAATAGAGTGTGTAAGCGTTACACACCTGATCATATGCGAAATTCGAAACTACGCGATACTACGAAACCCCGAAACCTATGCCCTTACTGCACCTACAAGTGGCCAACATCACCCTTTAGATCTAAAGCCATTCGGCTTATTCACAAAGTCCTGAAAGATGGATCGCCCAAGGTTAATTCCTTACCTTAGTGCCGATTTGGTTTCCAACCAAATCTCGAAACCACACACTAAGTTCCCCTTGCAATCGGCCAAACATAAAACACACAAATGGTTAGCCTTCGGCTTTTGAACGATTAGAAAATAGATCTTGAAACATTTAAGCCTTACCTAGATCGGCCACCAAATCCCGGAGATTCAACTATACACCTTCCTCCTACAATCGGCTTAACACATCATTAGAGATCTAGAGGCCATTCAGCCAAAACATAAATCCCGAAACCAAAAAAGAATTATCATCTCTTACCTTGAGGACTGAATCAGCTTCCAAACACCAAAGATCGACACCCCTTAATGGTGTTAGAGGTTTCGGCTCCCTTCAAAGATCAAGAACAGAGTTTTAATACTTAGATCTAAAGAAGATAAAAGAGAAGTGGGTTTCGGCATTACCCACCTTGATCAAGAAAAATGAATAGGAAGTTTACTTACCAGAGTTTCGGCTATGATCCACAAGGGAGAGAAGAGGAGAAATCGCAAGAGAGGGAGAGGGTGATAGTTTCGAATAGGAGAAGAAAAGGAGATTCGATTAGGTCTTGAGGGGATTCGGCTATTGAGGTTTTCAAGAAAAAGATGAAACAAAAATGGAAAGGGAGATTGGTATGGTGTTTTCGGCTTTTGAGAATAGCCAAGATGAAGAAAAGAGAGAATGGAGAAGGAAGAATTTGGCACAAAGTGTTTTGAAAGACAAGAAAAGATGGACAAAAAGAGTTGCTTTTGGCTTTTGTTGAAACAACTAGGGTGGTTCGACCAACAAATAGCAAAAATCAAATAAAAGGGTCACCTAAAGGAGGTTTCGTTTTGTCACTTTAAATAAAAGAAGAAAGGAAAAGCTAGTCGATTTTAGCTTTTCACCTAGGCATATTCGACCACCCTCCCAAAAGACCCCAAAACCGATTTCACTCCTCCCCTCACAGTCTAATTTTCGGCCAACACTTCCAAGTGTGCCTGATACAATTCAAACTCCTCAATTTCCCTCATCTACATCCATTTAACTCCCTCTATCCTTATCCCTCAGAGTCCAACCTGAGCACTCCTCCTTCTAACTTGTGGCGTTAAAATAAGTAAGTAGAAAAGAGATTTCTGCAGCTCGAACCAAGGTTCTCCCTGCTCCCTGTGGCGTCACCTCCCTTGTGATTTAAGTGGCGCCTCCTTGCCACTTTTCCAAGGCACTTCTTATGTCTAAAACTCCCAATAACTCCTCTTAACCCCTAATTCCCCTAGCTCCTTCTTCTTAAGTACTAAAAAAACATTTTAGCCATGACTCGGGACTAACCTAAGGCCATGCCTAGACCCCACAACATATCAACCAACACATGCAGCCACATGCAAAATGCAGAGACCCTAGTTTAAGGATGTTACAAGAAACTAGTATAATATGATGTGATATGTTATATGAATTGTTGATGGAAATGTTATGGAATAATGATATGTGAATTGGTTTATAATATGAAATTGAAACATTGGATACCCTATTAGTTGTTCAAGCATTGTTAGATATAGTTGGCATGCCATAAGGTTAGGTATAACGATTAGAAGTCATTGTTCTCGGGCAACCTAGGATGATTGAGTAATAGATCCGTGTATCTGTCCTTATTTTGTGTCGAGTTAATAGGGTTTATAAAAGATGAATTGGTTATATGATAATTAAAAAAAAAAGTGATTGAAATTGATATACTTTATATATATAAGAAATGTGGACGACAACAGGTGAAAGATCATGCGAACCGGTTTATACAATTCCTAAAGGCCAATATGGAAACGAGATGAATCAATAGATTCTAAAACGGATGAGATTATAAAACGAATAGGTAATATGAAATGAAATGAAATATGATTATCTTCTTGATATTTAAAAGGAGGGCATGATATGATTATATTACTTATCAACATAAATAACATATATAATTGACATATGAACTATAAACCTATGAAATGGATTGGTTGTGACTAATTATGTTTTAAATTGTATTAGTTCATAATAATGCTAATGTTATTTCACTTGAACCATGGAAGTACTATTGAGCTTTATCGTTCAGTGTGTGGTTTGTTTATTACGTGTGTAAGTATAGGTGGATCTCAAAGCCCCAAGAGGTGATTCAATATCCAATCTACAACCCTTAACTTAACAATATTTGTAAAGTTTCTTTATGTTTTAATATATGGTATGTACTATAACACCCCTAGCTTGTCCCAATCGTCGGGATTGAGCTACAGAATACTATAGTACAAAATGGAACCGTTACAGACTTTTAACAGATAATTCAAATATAAAATTATTATCTAACATAATATAAGTTATTCAAAACAAATTTAAACTTTTCTCGAGCTTAATACGAGCTTTTGTGAGCTCTAAAGTTGACCTAAGATCGAACAAAGATCAAATTGCAAAGTTTGAAAAATATAGGGCTGACTTTGTAACGAGATTTTCTCCACATTGTGATGTCACCAAGTAGTATGTCACATCACGACATCAGACCACTTGATGTTGGGACGTCACAAACTGTTGGCTGACATAGTGACGAGGGAAGATCAATGTCGGGACTTGAAACCTATTTTTGGCAAAATTTGACCATTTGGTACTTGCTTCAAACCAACCATCCAAATAGGCCAAAGAGTACTTTTGATCTCATTTAAACCTGTTCAAAACATACCAATTCCATGCCAAAACACTTCTGAAACATAACATTATAACACACTATCTTTCTAATATCCAATATATCTCAAAAAGCACCATTTTCACAACAAAACTGTTGAGATCGAAATACACCAAGAGGGGGTGAATTAGTGTATTAAAATGTTTTAGGGAAATGAAAAAATATAATGACTCAAGTATTTATAGTGGTTCGACCTCAATTGCCTATCTTCAGTACCTTAGCTTTCCTCAACTAAGGATTTCCTAAATCCACTAGATTTGAACCTTTAAGGACAAGGTTTAACCTTTCAAATTCCTATATTTTCAAAGGTAAGATAGAACCACTTCCCCTTAAGGTTTTCTACCCAAAACCTTGAGTAGCACCTCACAAATGAGAGAAAGTAATGATGAATAAGATGAGACCTCTAAAAGGTAGATAATCAACAATTAAGCACTCTCACACAAAGTTACAACAGTTGAAAGAATGATAAAAAAACTTAACCCACAAGTGTGTACAAGAAATATTTACTAAAAGATTGAGAAAGATTGGAAAATTGAGTTCTTGGAATTTAGAAACTTTTTTTTATGAGAAGCCTTTACCTTGTATTGAAGTCCTCTAACAACCTTGTGGACGTTTGTAGCCGTTAGAAATAAAATAGTCGTTGCAGCCATAAAAACTAGCATTAAGTGCAGTTTGCAGCTTCTTTGTATCGGTAGAAGAGGACTTGTATCAGTAGAAGTCCTTTCAAATTATAAACGTTGGGCTCGTTCTATTGGTAGAGGTCCTCTTGTATTGGTAGAACTCTGAGGGTTTTAACTGGTATCGATAGAACCCAATAGAGTATCGGTAGAAGTGTAGTGGAGGCTGAACTTTAGCTACTTCCTTGACTTGTCTCAGTTGAAGTCCTTAAGGTATCGATAGAACTATGGTTGTATCAGTAGATCGGACCAAGGTATCGGTAGAGATTCCAAGCCAAAACTTCCTTGCAAACTGGAGTGTGTTCTACCGGTAGAAGTTCAGATTGTATCGATAGAACCCAAAGTTGTATCGGTAGAACTCCCAGTTCTACCAAGTAGAATTTTGTAGCCTTTTCAAGGTCTTTTCATCTTGAGTTCTACCGATACTTGTCCACCTAAGTATCAGTAGAAGTCCTTCAGACTTCAAAAACTCGTTAAAAATTAAGTTAATTCAAGGCTTTTAAAATGTTTATTTTGTCCAACACTTTGAAAATAATTTTAAGAACTTATAAATAGTTTTTGAAAATTTAAGTAGAGGATTTTTAATATACTTTTTGTTATATCAAAATACTTGAAAAACTAGAGCTAACAACCTCCACCTTTTTTATATAACAGAAACATTTAAAAAAGAAATTGCTAACTCCCCCTATCTTAAACATTATTTTCAAAATAAGCTCCCTTTTTGAAAAGATATTTTAGATGTCATTTCATTTAATTTTCCAACTTAAAAAATTTGCCTTTAAGATTAAGTTGAAAATTATATTATGCAAATTTTGCATTTTCTCCCCCTTTTTGTAAAATAAAAAAGAATGCATGGTTGAAAAACTAAGGGATTAAGTGCACAATACTTAAACATATGGAGACATAAGAATAAAAAAAAATAAAAACAAAAGAAAAATGAAGCATGTAAACAAGTACATAGAAAAACAAAGAAAAATAAACAATGGCAGTACATTTGAAATACAAGCATCCAAAAGCAATGAAAATAGAAAACATCCCAAAGAAACCAAATATGCAACCAATATAAATATCCCAAATATCTAAAGAAAGACAAACAAACAACCCAAAATAGTGATATAATCGAACCAAAAAGCATATAAGAATCAACCAAGAAGCGAAGTCCTAAATGTCCGATGGCGAGGGAAACTGAAAGGCCAACTCATTGATGCGTTCGTCTAATTGATTGTAGCGATCGTCGAAATGGGTAGTCAATACATTAAATCGTGCATCAACTTGCAACGATAGCCCATTGCTCGCATTGAGTAAATGTGCTGTGAACGGGGACGGAGAAATAAGGATGTAACAGGCCTTTTTCAATGGTGTCAGAAATAGTGGTTTCGGGACCACAATTTTGATGAGTGAATAATTAGTTTAATATTTATTTAATGTCTACGAGATTATTTTAAGGTCGTATTAAAATTTCGTTAAGAAATTTTGAAGTTTAAATGGCTAATTAGGTAAAAAGGACTAAATTGTAAAGGTTGCAAAAGTGGGTTTCTATTAGTTAAAGGGGTCAAATGGCTATGAAATCTTACACTAATGGAATAAGATAGTAATTATACCATTTAAAGAGTTAGTGGAAAAATATGGACAAATATGGACAAAGTTTTATTGAAATTTTTGATTAATAATAAGGGCAATATGGTAAGTTAGTAAATAAACCTAAAATTAATTAAGTAAAAGCTATCATCTTCCTCATTTCTTCAAGCCTTGACCAAAACCACCATTAGAGGGAGAGATTGGAGCATTCATTCACTTATGTCTCATGCATGGTAGGTATTCAAGCCTATGTTTTTGAGTCTATTTTAGCTTAATCTAGCTAGCCCGGGGGTTAATTTGTAAAAATGTTAAAGCTTGAGGGACTTACCATGGTTTTTTTAATAGGTTTTGAAGTTATTTGATAATTTATTAATCTTGGTTGTAAAATAAACATGTTTTGTTCAGTGATTTTTTGATGAAATTGCATTTAGGGATTTATTTGTGAAAATAGTAAAATTTCATGGTAATAATGATTTAAGTGGGTTGGTATGAGTCCCTAAGAAATTCGACTAGCTTGTATGGAGGATTAAAGTGCTTAAATTTCAAGTTATGATATTAAGGACTAAATTATAAAAAGTTAAAATATTAGGGGTAATTTTATAATTTTACATAAATATGAATTATGGATTAGATTGAATACTAGAAGTACTTAATTGTATGAAGTTATCTATTTAGATTAAGAGAAACAACAGCAGGACTTAAATTGAGGGAAAGATAAAGCTTTGGAATAGACTTCAACTTGACTATTACGACCCTAGTTATCGAGGTAAGTTCGTATGAATTATAAATGTAATAATGTTAGTTAAATTGGTTATCTATTATATTGTGTTAGTTATAAATGGATTTGAATATACATGTACCAATGCTATGAATAAATGACGGATAACGAGTCTCGTTTGAACCTTAAGAATTCTTAGGATACGAATGACATGCCATTAGGGATTTCATGTTTCGGGTCCTGGTCTTAAATGTCCTAGCGATGGCTGAGGTCCTACATTTGTTACGGATTCTCCATAGCTCGTGTGAGCAGCATCGTGTAGCTAATATTCTGACCCACAACTGATATGATCCCGAGTTGCGGATGTATTCCGGGTCGTAGTTGTGCCCGATTGTTAAATCTGAGAAGTATCGATGTCACTTGGAATTTGAATAAGTTCAGCTATTTGTAGGCTTAACAAAGTTTGAAAATTGGTTCAAGGGGTTTATGAGTCAATCTAATGATGGTTTGGTTCAGAAATAAAATAAGTAAGGCAAATAGATGGCTAGGATGGATAGGGAAACTTAAGGACAAGAATGAACCAATACTATGTAAAGTATTGACCAAAGACTTATACATCGCTTAAGGTGCTGGAAGTCGTTAAAAGAACCTTGACCCACTATCTATATTGAGATAGAAACCAAAGGTATTTCGGATGAACACCACACTCGGTTAAGAGTGATAAGTTCGAAGAAACAAGATTGATGCCACCAGTGAGCTAGATAAGCCAACTTGAGTCTTGGACAAAATTGAGAGTTGAATTAAACTCACAAAATGATAGAAATTCATTCAAATAGCAAAAAGTCTGAAATACATGAAAATGGCTAAGTATTTATAGTGATAGCCTAAGCTAGCCGAATGGACATTTGGCAAACAAAAGTCAACTTATGTGTAGCTCAGTGAACCGAAACTTCCTTGAAGTTTCCTAGAAATTTCCTTGAAGCTTCCTTGCTAGTGGAATTAAGTGATGAGCTGAATGGTCTTAGGTAGATTCGGGCAAGAGAATGCATGAGCATTAAGTTGTTGCTTTGATCAACTGAATAGTCTTGAAGAGTTTTAATGTCATCTTGGATACCCCAATGGCCAAAAGGTGTGAAGGCCGAATGTGTACTGCCACTTGGTGTGAATGCCTAAAACCGAATGGGCAGCTAGTGTGAAAAGAATTTGCAGCTTGTGTGAAAGCTTTTAAAGCTGCTTGGAGAACTCAATGATCAACTTAGAAGAAAGGAATCATCACCTCAGTTGTCCTTTGGTGTCTACGAAAGGTTGCTTGGAGTAGCTAAATCATCAGCTCACCTTAATTGTGCCGTCCATGCATTGTACCTGCAACAACTAATTTCAGCTAATTAAATAGGCTAAGAAAAATTAAATTCGGCTGGACAAATTAATTGAAACATGAATTAAATTTGTCTTGAACTTAGACACACTTAATTAACTATTAAACATTTATTAAATAGGTAATAAGCTAAGACACATTAATTTTAAATATAATGTCCAGATTATGAAAAATTAAAAACACCTTTAATTATTTGAGCTAAACACATTAATTTAACTACTACTAAATTAAAAGTTTATTTCCAGCAAAAGTGCAGAAATTGAACTCAGCTAGGTTTGAGCTGATTGAGCTAAATTTGAGCTTAGTTCAGCTTGCAAAAGGATGCATGGTGAACTCGTTGGGCTGGCCCAAGCCTCCTTGATGTGTCCAGCCAAGGACTCGCCCCACACTTGATCTACTAGGGCCGAAATAGCCTCTTTGAAGTGCTTGGCTCGTGGTCGGGTGATGGGACCTTGTGGTAGCTCTAAAGGCTCCTTAACCGAGCTAGGTGCCACCGGGGGTGTGGCCGTATTATCCCCCCTCTTCAAAGCAATTTGTCCTCAAATTGGAACCTGCGTCAAAGGGAGATAAGTCAAACACATTAAAGCTTGCACTTATATTATACTAACCCGGTAGGTCGAGTCGATAGGAATTTTCGTTGATTCGCTCCAAAACTTGGAACGGACTATCTCCATGTGGTAATAGCTTGGACCTTCATTAGGCTGGGAATTGTTCCTCCTCATGTGGACCCAAGCCCAATCACCGGGTTCAAAAACAACTCTTTTTCGGCCCTTGTTTACTGATGTGAGCACGCCCGGGGCTCCAACGAATGCACTTTCCGATCGCCTCAAACTCCCTGAAGGCCCCATAACTCGAGCCCGAGCTAAACAACTCCAAGAAGCTGTTCTGTCTTTATTGACTCAATTTTGGATCGAAACTCAGCTCGATGAAGATGGAAAAGCTTGGGTCAACTTTTTAGAGAAGCCTTGCACCTTAGTGCAAGCTGATTTCAGCTCGGTTCAGCTCACTTGAGCTCAAGTCAGCTCATATGAGCTCAATTCAGCTCATTGAGCTTGTTTTTAGCTCTTTTAGCTCATTAATTTTAATTGCTAGAATAAACTAAGTGTTTAATTTAATTTAGTCAGAATTATTACAGCTCATTAATATGTTTTTAGTTAGTTACATGTTTTAATTATGTCTTGGTCCTAGTCGAATTTAATGTGTCTTGACTAGAATAAATTTGTCTTAGCTTAATTAAGTTTTAATTAAAATGTCTAGATTCTATTATGAATATGTTTAG
The DNA here is from genome assembly GCA_025506655.1 of Gossypium rotundifolium. Classification (NCBI taxonomy): domain Eukaryota; kingdom Viridiplantae; phylum Streptophyta; class Magnoliopsida; order Malvales; family Malvaceae; genus Gossypium; species Gossypium rotundifolium. Next base: position 65,776,831 of record CP106731.1, on the reverse strand, counting down.
TGAATTTGGTTTGTTTAATTTGGTTCTTTGTGTTTTTGTAGGTTGGCCGAATGCATGAAGGTGCATTTAAGCAAGGTACATGTATGGGTTTGGTTCAATACATAGGACGATGCATGCATGGCTACCTTCAACAAAATTTGTGCTAATTGTTGGTGTCCCAAGCACTTATTCGATCAAGAAGTAGCTGGAAATTAACTCTCCTAGTTGGCCAAACATCTCCCCAAGACAACCATTAAAGTGACCATTCAAGCTGCCCCATTATTGCTCCCACCTATTCGGCCAAGCATTACAATTTGAATGTCACATTTAAGACCATTGCCGAATCTAGACAAGGCTCTTTAGCTCCCTTGCATCCAAGTTCATTCAGCTGAATTTTCTTCATCATGAAGCATGACCATTGGCGTCCCAAGTAGCTATGGACATGGCCATTGGCCTCCCCCATGCATTCATCTTTTCAAGTTCATTTTCTTATTTTAGAAACTATCCTTTGGAGCTCCATCAGCCAAACCTAGCTTCATCTTTTAATGATTTTTATTCTAGATAGTTCTAGCAAGTTCTAGCCGAATCTTTCTTAGCCATTAGGTTAGTCTATCCTACTATCCTAGCCTAGGCCTATAAATAGTTTATCATTTCATTTGTAAAAGGACTTTTGCCAATTTGTTAAATGAACATTGTGTTCTTGAGTGAGTTCATCTCCTCTCATATTTCGTACAAGTCTTGTTGACTTATCTGGCTTTTCTAGTGGCGTCTTCCTGACTTGTTTGAACTTATCACCAACCTTTTGGTGTGGCGTTCTTCTATTCCATTTCCATCCAACCACCTTAATGACATAAGAAATGGGGTGACACTACAATATAGTGTTGAATCTTTCTTCCGTTAAGTTCGTTTTTCATCCCCACCATTTATCCCAAAACCAACTATCCTTATTATTTTGTTAAACTGAGCCTAATACAACTTCCTAAACCAACCATTCATTTCAAAACCACTTTGTTAGCTTCCGCATTTCTTAACCAAACTTGCATTTTCAATGCACCGAACATCCTCTTCGTCGAAGATCGGGCAACTACGTGAAATGACTCAACTAAACCAAGCCAGATCACATCATTCACCTTTTGAATATAACTCTCAGTCCTTGCTTTGATGTTTGCTCGTACCTTTCGGTGCAATTCCTTCACATACTCGGCCTTTTTCCTAGCATCGGATGAATGAGTTAATCATTAGGTAAAGGTACTAGGTATAATGGCGTCAAAGGATTAAATCCATAAACTATTTCAAAAGGAGAGTATTTAGGTACCGAGTGAACAGATCGGTTATATGCAAATTCGATATGCGACAAACACTCCTCCCACGACTTCAAATTTTTTTGAATGATGGCTCGCAACAAAGTAGATAGCACATGATTAACCACTTCCATTTGGCCATCCGTTTGGGGGTGACAAGTGGTTGAAAATAGTAACTTGGTCCTGAGCTTCCCTACAACGATCTCCAAAAATGGCTTACAAATTTTGCTTCTTGGTCGGATATGATGGTCCTCGGAATGCCATGTAATCGGACGATTTTCCAAAAAAATAAGTTGGCAATATGGACAGCATCATCAATTTTTGTACAAGCTATAAAATGCAACAATTTTGAAAATCCATATACGACAACATAAATTGGATCCTTCCCTGTTTTAGTCCTAGGTAATCCAAGGACAAAGTCCATGGAAATGTCCATCTAAGGTGCTTTGGGTATGGGAAGTGGCATGTACAGCCCATGTGGCTTGATTTTCGGCTCGGCCTTCTTACATGTCACACATTGTTCACAAACTTGTTCGACATCCTGCTTCATTCTAGGCCAATAAAAATGCTCTCAGAGCATCACCAAAGTTTTTCCCACGCCAAAGTGGCTCATGAGGCCCCCGCTATGCGCCTCGTTAACTAATAAGTCCCAAACAAAACTTTGTGGGATGCACAACTTACCTTCCCTAAAGAGAAAGCGTTCGTACCTATAGAATTTATCAATAGCCACATTTTCACAAGCAGCAAGCATTTCACCAAAGTCATCATCAGAAGCATATAAATCTTTCAAGAATGTAAAACCAAACAAGTTAGAGTCTAAATGTGTCAAAAGTGTATACCTTCTCGAAAGTGCATCAGCCATTATATTATCTTTACCTTTTTTATATTTGATGACATAGGGAAACGATTCTAAGTATTCTACCCATTTGGCATGTCGTTTGTTCAACTTGTGCTGGCTTTTGATGTGTTTTAAGGCCTCGTGATTGGAGTGAATCACAAACTCCTTCGGCCACAAGTAATGCTACCATGTCTTGAGAGCTCGAATGAGAGCATACATCTCTTTGTCGTAGATGGGATGGTTTAGTGTGGCTCCATTCAAATTTTCTCTAAAATAAGTGATAGGCCTTCCGTCTTGAGTTAACACAACCTCGATTCCTACACCTGATGCATCACATTCAATCTCAAAGGTTTTAGAAAAATCAGGTAGTGCAAGTAAATGAGCTTTAGTAAGACAATCTTTAATAATATTAAAAGATTTTTTTGCTCTTCATCCCAATGGAAGGTTGAGTTCTTCTTAATGACTCTTGTCAATGGTGTGGCCAAAGTATTGAAATTGGGTACAAAGCGCCGATAAAAACTTGCCAAGCCATGGAAGCTTCTCACTTGACTAATACTTGTAGGTCTCGGCCACTCTTGAATAGCCTTAATCTTGTCTTGGTCCACCTTGAGTCCTTCCTAACTGACCACGAAACCTAGAAAAACAACTTTGTCAGAACAAAAGGTGCACTTTTTAATATTGGCATATAAGGTGTCCTTTCGAAGAACCTCCAAAACAGACCGAAGATGTATTACATACTTTTCCAATGGCTTGCTATAAATGAGAATGTCATCAAAGTACATGGCACAAAACTTACCAATAAACAATCGTAACACATAATTCATAAGTCTCATGAAGGTACTAGGGGTGTTGGTTAGGCCAAATGGCATGACCAACCATTCATACAGACTATGTTTCGTTTTGAATGGGGTCTTCCATTCGTTACCTTCTCGCATTCGAATATTATGGTACCCACTTTTGAGATCATTTTTTTGAAAACAACTTGGCACCACTTAACTCGTTGAGCATGTCATTTAAGCACGGTATTGGATGCCTATACTTGACGGTGAGTTTATTTACAGCGCGACAATCGACACACATGCGCTAAGCCCGTCCTTCTTTGGCACCAACAAAACTGGTACGGCGCATGGACTAAGGCTCTCTCGGATGTAGCCTTTTCCCATGAGTTCATTGACTTTACGTTGAAGTTCTTTGTCTCTTCAGGATTAGTCCAGTATGAGGGTCGATTTGGAATACAAACGAAACTAGACGATTCTATCAAACTGAATTGTTGTTTTGACTAAACAAACAGTTGTGGATGACTTGACAATGAATTCCAGGTCAAAGCGACTAATCCGATCTATTTTCACATTCATAGGCGCATTCAATCTTTGTTTGTCCATTAGTTTGGTTTCTTTTCATTGCGGGATAGAAGCGGTTTGGTAGCTTCGCAAGGCTCATAACTTTGAGGTCATGGGTTCAAATCCGTTCATAACATTACATTTTTGACAAAAAATTAGACTTGACCCCAAAAGAATTGATCACGAAAGCCGTATGAGGTAGGAAACTCTCAAATCTGGTTCTAAGGGAAGGAATTGAACCGCCTATTTCGACCGGGGAGAATAGGCCATTCGACGAGGATTCACCCATTCAAAGCAATTTACTGTGGAAGAATGTCTTTAACGAATATATCATTTCTTGCTACGAGTCGAAAGGGGTTGTGGATACCGCATCTGAACATCGAGATCTTTGGATATCTTCTGCAGACTTGTTGAAGTAGTTCAACACATTGTTGTACGAGAAGATTGTGGCACCACCAGGGATTTGTGAGTCCTCAAAAGAGGACGCTTAAAAGAATTTTATCCAAACATTAATTGGTCGTGTATTAGCGGACGATATATATATGGGTCCACTGCATTGCCATTCGAAATCAAGTTATTGGGCTTGGGCTTGTCGATCGATTGAGCCTTTCGAACACAACCAATATCTATTCGAACTCCCTTTACTTGTAGGAGTACATCTTGGATTTGTCGATTATGTTATGGTCGAGCCCACTCATAGTGACTGGTTGAATTGGGAGAAAATCAGTAGGTATTATTGCGGGGCAATCCATTGGAGAACCAAGAACGCAATTGGGATACATTCAGGAAAATAAAACTTCCATCGAAGAGTAGCAAATGAAAGGCTTTCATAAAAATTCTCGTAGAATCGAGAATGAAGTTTTCATTCTGTACATGCGGATCATGAATTAGTAATCGCATCCAATCTCCAAAAAAATCCCAATTGTTTGAACTTTCTAGTTTTGGAATGGGAATATTTGCGGAATCCCAACCTGTAAATCCGGCGTAGGGCGTGGAAAGTTTTGATCCTTTTGTCCCGGGAGGAATAGCCTCTCATCATATTACAACAGGGACATTGGGCATATTAGCGGGTTTCAGGCAAAAAGAAAATAGGATCTTTATCTGAATACCGTCTGTTAACCAGTTTTTTGGAAATTCAGTTTCGGATAATTGAACACTATTATAAGTGCATTTAACATGCATTTCTCGATTCCAATCCGTTAAATCCTCAGACCACTCAAGAAATTGAAATAATAACATACGGGCAATGTTTTTAACTATTATCAGTGAAGGTAATATAATATATTTTCTAAGAATTGATTGGGTTATTAACACGGAGCCCCTTATTACTTGAGCAAGTAAAAGACTATCCTATTCCTCCGTATCTTATATGAGTTTCATAATTATAGGAATTGGTTCGATAATTGATACGGGACTCAACGGAGCTATTTTACAAATAATATCTCATGGTTTTATCGGTGCTTTGCACTTTTTCTTGGCGTGAATGAGTTATGATAGAATACGTCGGGTAAAAGTGCAAACCTATAGGCTGCAGTAGGAATAATGGCACGAAATAATATTGTTTCCGTAAGTAGAGATCCAAAAACATGTTCACGAATACCATCAATATCTCTTTGGAAGAGCAAAGAATGAAGGCGATAATAAATACGAAGTTGCGGTCAATAAGGTAGGGATCATCAAAACACCAAACCATCCGATGTAAAGACGGTTTCGATTACTAGTTATGGCGGGGATGCATTTTATTTGGCGGTTTTCTGGATGTTAAATACCATTGGATGGGTTACTTTTTATTGGCATTGGAAACACATCACATTATGGCGGGGTAACATTTCACGCTTTAATGAATCTTCCACTTATTTGATGGGATGGTTAAGAGATTATCTATGGTTAAACTCTTCACAACTTATCAATGGGTATAACCCATTTGGTAGTGAAATAGAACATGAAACCGTAAGCTCCCAAGCGGTGGGAGGAGCCCAGAGCTCGACCACGTGCTGATGAAGAATGAGCCATGACTCATAGGCGTGGCTTGGTTAAGGAACCCACCAAGCAAAGCGATGGCAGCGAGTCTTCATAGGGCAATTGTCACTGTGCTTGATTCCACGAATGGGTGGCAACCCACTCGGAACATCTTTCGAAAATACGTCTTAAAAATCCTACAAAAAGACACAATAGAAGAAAGGAGATTTTCGGTTAAGTCATTAACGTTAAACAAATTTTCCTTGTACATAAGCACAAGGATCGATTGTCTCAACAAAAGTGCCTTTCAAACATCACTTCTTTTCGCAAATACATTCAATTTCTCACACTCTTTTTCTTTTTCATCTCATTCTTTTCTTATATTCTTTTCACTCTCTTTTTTCATTTTTTCTTTCTTTTTCTCGATTTTCTTTTCTTTTGAGCTCTCACTCTTTTCTTGTTCTCTCATTTGTTTAATAGAGTTTTTCAACTTCACTTGGTCTTCATAGACTTGTTTCGGCGTTAATGGTGCTAAGGTCACGATTTTTCCCAAATGCTTGAAAGTATACCTATTGGTATACCCGTCATGGATGACTCGTCTATCGAACTACCAAGGTCGTCCGAGCAACAAAGGCCCCACATACATTGGCACAACATCACACAATACTTCATCCAAGTACTTTCCAATTGAAAACGTCACAATCACTTGTTTGGTCACCTTTAGCTCGCCTCCATCGTTGAGCCATTGTAGCTTGTAAGGGTTAGTGTGCTTGGTGGTCGGTAGCCCCAATTTCTCTACCATGAGAGTGTTAGCCACATTAGTGCAACTTCCACCGTCGATGATCACGCAATAAACTTTTCCTTGGACTTGACACCGAGTATGGAAAATATTCTCTCTTTGCTACTCGTTTTCCACACCTTGGAGACTTAGACTCCTTTTAATGACTAGGAGTTTGCCATCAACAGCATGTTCCAACTCCTCCTCTTCATCGGTAGCGACATCGTGCTCGTTTTCATATTTTTCTTCGATTCAATTTTTCCATCCGCACGTACCACCATATTGCTACGGTTGGGACATTGGTTGGCGATATGCCCCTCCCGAGGCACTTGAAACACTTGATGTCCCTCATTCGGTTGGAAAATGACTCGATCTCCTTACCTTTGCTAGCATTGCCAATAGGCTTATTTGTCTTAGCTGGCAACATTTGCTCCTTGGCACGACTCGGTGGATTGTTTTTGCTAGTGCCTTAGCCCTATTTTGGTATGTTTGTGGTGGAATAGCCTCGAACGGTGCCTTTTCACTTGAGTTATTTTTCCACCTTGATGACCATGTGCGCTATGTCTATGACTTCAACATAGTGCTGAAGCTCCACGATGTTGGCAATGTCTCGATTGAGACCGGCTAAGAAACGCGCCATTGTTGCCTCACGGTCATCTTGGACATCTGCGTGGATCATTGCGATTTCCATCTCTTTGAAGTAATCTTTAACACTCCTCGTACCTTGGTTAAGGCTTTGGAGTTTTTGGTGGAGTTCTCGGTGATAGTACGATGGAATGAATCGCCTTCGTATAACAGCCTTTATCTCGGCCTAAGTAGATATTGGCCGCTCTCTATTCCTTCCCCAACTTGTGGTGAGTTAATCCACCATATCATAGCATAGTCGAAAAATTAGATTGCTACCAACTTCACTTTCTTGTTTTTGGAGTAGTTATGGGATTCAAGAACCAATTCAATCTTCTTCTACCACTCTAAGTAAGCTTCCAGATCAGATTTGCCTTGAAAGGGTGGGATGGAGAGTTTAATGTTTTTCAAGTCATTGTCCACTCGCCCTCGTTCTCTTTGTCCACGGTTTTGTTGGCCCCTCTGCCGATCACTTATATTGGACCCTTTTTTCACTCTTGGCATCACTAGAATCGAACAACTCGTCTTCTTAGACTCGTTTCTGGCCTCGATTCCTTGGTGGACTTAGGGGTGTCCTCTCTCGTTGGGCTCTTCCTTCCACTTGGTCAAGCCTTTCTTGGATAGGCTCAAGCTTCCAATCGAATAAACACTTCACTTCATGCAAGACGGCTTGAAGATTGAGATTCGATACATTGCAAACTGGTTGTCTTTCGGGCCGTTCCGCCATGTTTCGGTTCGGGCTTCTTGACATGAGAAAATTTAAACCATCACCACAAACCTCACTAGTCACTTGGAAAGAAAAAATATAGTGGCACTCGTGCTCGTGTTTACACTTATTATATGGCTTTTTCTACACTCTAATGAGCTTACACACTCGTGCTTTTTTACCACTCGATTCGCCTCTCAAAATTTCATAGAAAACTCTTTTAGGCTTAACTACTTGTTTAGGGGTTGGCTCAAAAAGGGGTACAAAGGATAATGTCTTTTGGTGCTGGGTAGGCTAAAAAAAATATGGTTATTAAGTGTGGCATGAAAAGGTTGAATGATAGTAGACTTGGACTTGATTGGAAATACAAAATGCAACTTTCAATACTTTCATTTTTTTTAACTTCAATTTCTTTTTTTTTTAAGATGAATACATTCAAAAGCACTTGTACACGAAATAATAATAATATATTTTTTGAACTATTTTTAGAATTTTTTTCAAAAACTTACTTCGAAAATGCTCGAACGTCTGTATTCCTCGATTTTGACTAGCTCTGATACCAAATGATATGATCTCGAGTCACATATGTATTTTAGGTTGTAGTTGTGCCAGATTGTTAAATCTAAGAAGTATCGATGTCACTTGGAATTTGAATAAGTTCACCATTTGTAGGCTTAACAAAGTTTACAAAATTGGTTGAAGGGGTTTATGAGTCAATCTAATGATGGTTTGGTTTAGAAATAAAATAAGTAAGGCAAATAGATGGCTAGGATGGATAGGGAAACTTAAGGACAAGAATGAACCAATACTATGTAAAGTATTGACCCGAGACTTATACGTCGCTTAAAGTGCTGAAAGTCATTAAAAGAAGTTTGACTCATTAAAAGAACCTTAACTCGCTATCTATATTGAGATAGGAACCAAAGGTATTTCAGATGAACGCCACACACAGTTAAGAGTGATAAGTTCGAAGAAAAAAGATTGATGCCAATTATTACGTATTATGTCGATTTTGTCGTTTTTACGATTTTACTCAATACCCCGAATGACATCCAACTTGAGAAAAGTGTGAAGTTACACACCTTGATATTGTGAATACTAAATCTTCCCGCTCGTCAACACCTAAACGTAATACGAACCATTAGAACACTATCATTTATCAAAAATACACTATTGGTATTCGATCTAAATCCTTACCCCTTTGATTTTGAACCACTTCTATTTTTGGTTTCTCTTCGTTTATAGATTCGTTGCCCGATGAGAATCCACGAGCGCACAAAGGCTCGGGAGTATGAACTACTTCAAATAATTGATTCTCCTCGGTTGATGGTCCGCAACGGTGGAAAATCCGAATTCGAAAGCGACTTCGTTTATAATTAGGGATTTATGAACCGCCCTCTTCGAAGACTATGGACTACCCTTTTTCGCCTTATCTTGAAAGTCTCTAAAGATATCGATCATTAGTCCGACTATAAATATTGAAATATGGCTAACGATTTGTAAGGTTTGAGATTTGGCTTACCACGATTTATCTTTGTTCCTCGAGAACGATCGGCGATTAAGCGTCCCTAAAACAAAATCGATTAATATTAACTATACTAATATAATAAATTTTAAATCCTTAAAAGAAAAACTCCTTACCTTGATTCTTGAAATCGATTCCAAAGTTCCAAAATTCTAAAGATCACCTTGAGTTTCTACCTCCAAAATCTCACTAATGCTCACGATTGGAAGAAATTATGTGAGAAGAATTCGGTTTGATCAAGAAAATGAAAGAAATTTTGGCACAAGTACAAGTTAACATTCGGCCATGAGAGAGATTATTGTGGAGATTTTTAATTGGGAGAAAAGTAAAAGAATGGAACAATGGAGATAGTATGATTCGGTTCCAAGTGAGAAAGGGAAAAGGAAAGAAAATGAAAGGAGAAAGAAAGAGAAGAAAAAGAATTGAGTTTTTGGAAGGATTGTGTAATCAGTTTTGTGAAGAAGAAAGAAAAAGATTAACCTTCTTTGTGTGATGATGGTGTCGACACAAGGGGAAAAGTTTTTAGAGAATATGTGAATTAAGACCTAAATGGTCAAAACCCGAATGACCAAAAGAAAATAGAACAAAACAAAAATTGTTTACCTTTGTTCAATAGGCATTCGGCTAAGGGGAGGAAATTTGAGAGAAACAAACTTTGAGAGGAAAAGAAAATTAACAAATGACCAAAAAGAAAATATGCCCAACTAGCCCTAATTCATCTAAATGCCTTCAAAAATTGACCCCTTTGCCCAAAACCGTCCAAATACTTGGCTATCAAAGGCCAACCTTTTGCCACCCTTTCTTTCCATAGCACACTCCCCAATTTAAGCCATTTGTTCCCGTTGCTTACCTTATCCTATTGATTTCTTTCCTCAACTTAAATATTTCCTTAATCCTTTAGCCATCATACCAAAAATAAAGAAGTCAAACTTTCCATGTTTGCTTCTTGGCCGACACTTGATAGATGGAAGCAAAAAATAAAAATTTTCAAGTTGCAAGCTAGGAGATTCGAACCTCTTCCCTCATGTCCAACTCATGGCGCCATCACCACTATGCCCTTAACTCATCTTATGCCATCTTTTAGTAATTAATTAAATTAAGTCTCAAGATCACCTAATTTCTTTACTTTAACATACACTTAACTAATATTTTATTCTAACTCCAAGTAAACCCGAACTAACATTTAGCAACATCATGGTACTCAATTATTTAGGATGTTACAATTCTACTCCCCTTAAAGAAAATTTCGTCCTCGAAATTTACCTGATTAAAAGAGGTAAGGATATTGCTGCCGAATAGCTTCCTTAGGCTCCCACGTAGCTTCCTCCGCTCTGTGATTACGCCATAAAACTTTGACCAACGGTACAGTCTTCTTTCTTAGCACCTTAACATCCTGGTCTAAAATTTCCACTAGTTCTTCTTCAAAAGACAAGTCTGAATTTAATTCCACTTCCTCTACCGGTACTATATGAGATGGATTCGATCTATAGTGTCTCAGTATGGAAACATGGAAAACATTATGAATTTGACCCAACTCTGGAGGTAATTCAATCTGATAAGCCACTGGACCAACACGCTTCGTCACACGATATGGCCCGATGAGCCTAGGCCTCAACTTGCCCTTCTTTCCAAATCGAAAATTTTCTTCCAAGGTGAGACCTTCAGAAAGACACGGTCTCCCACAGCAAACTCGATATCCTTACGCTTCAGGTCTGCATACGACTTCTGTCTATCTCAAGCTTCCTTTAATCGTGCTTTCGAATAACTTTTACCTTTTCCTCTGTTTGAGATATCATCTCGGGACCCAACATCGCTGTTAAGCCCAATTCAGGTCCAACAAGTAGAGTACGACACCTACGACCATACAATGCCTCATAGAGTGCCATCTGAATGCTAAACCGATAGCTATTGTTATACGCGAATTCTGCCAATGGTAGACAATCCTCCCAACTACCTCTGAAGTCGATTACACATCCCTTTAACATGTCTTCCAATATCTGAATTACTCTTTCCGACTAACCATCAGACTGAGGATGAAAAGCCGTACTGAAATTCAACTTTGTCCCCAAGGCTTCATGCAGAGCTTTCCAAAATCGTGATGTAAATCTAGGATCCCTGTCTGATATAATAGACACTGGTACCCCATGCAACCTCACAATTTTGGATACATACAGCTTTGCCAATTTTTGCAATGAATAATCCGTACGAACCAGAAGAAAATGAGCAGTCTTCGTCAAACGATCAACTACTACCCATACGGAATTTTTCTTAGTAGGTGTTAAAGGTAACCCACTAAGAAAATCCATAGTTATCCGCTCCCATTTCCAAAGAGGAATCTTTACCGGTTGTAACAAACCTGACGGTAATTGATGCTCCGCCTTCACTTACTAACAAGTCAAACATTTTCCTACAAACTCAGAAATCTCACGCTTCAACCACGCCACCAATCATGCTCACGGAGATCTCGATACATCTTATTCCCTCCGGGGTGCATAGCATAAGGGCTACTATCCGCCTCCCATAGAATCATTTGTCTCAATTCTGAGTCTTTAGGCATACAAACCCTTCCACGAAAGCACATCACTCCATTCATGTTTATACCAAAATCTTCTATTTCACCCATTTCAACCTGCTGAAATAAAAGTCCCAACTTTTTATCTGATGTCTACTTTTCCTTGATTTGTTCCAACCACAGAGGCTTCATCCAAGTTACGCTAACAAACTAGCATCCTCATACAAACTTAAATGAGCAAACATTGCTCTTAAATCGATACCACCGTCGACTTAACGCGTCGGCTACCACGTTAGCCTTTCGGGATGATATTTGATTGAGAAATCATAGTCTTTTAATAATTCCACCCATCTTCTTTGTCTCAAATTCAACTCCTTTTGGGTAAGGAGGTACTTAAGACTCTTGTGATCCGTGTGGATGGACTTCTCACCGTAGAGATAGTGCCTCCAAATCTTTAAAGCAAAGACCACGCAGCCTAACTCCAAATCATGAGTAGGGTAGTTTACTTGATGCGGTCTCAATTGACGAGAAGCATAGGCCACCACCTTTCCATTTTGCATCAAGACACAACCTGCACCGTGTGAGATGCATCACAATAAACATAAATTCCTTTTCAGCCTCCGTCTGAATTAAAACCGTGCTGCTTCCGTCAGAATCTTCTTCAATTTCTCGAAACTTTCTTGTTGTTTTTCAGTCTAAATATATGGAACTCCCTTCCGCAACAATTTAGTTAGGGGTAAAGCAATCAACGAAAACCCCTCAACAAAGCGTCTGTAATAACCAACCAATCCTAAAAAACTCTGAATTTTAGCTCCGACTTTGGTGGTTTCCAATCCATCTGACCTCAATCTTTCGAGGATCCACCTTATTCCTTCACCGATACCACATGACCCAAGAAAGTCACTTCCTTTAGCCAAAATTCCCATTTCTTGAATTTGGCATAAAGTTGCTTATCACGAAGTAGTTGCAATACTATACGCAAATCGTGTCATGCTCCTCATCATTTCTTGAATAAACCAAAATGTCATCTATGAACACCACCACAAACCGGTCTAAATATGGTTGAAAGACTCGGTTCATCATGTCCATAAATGCGGCTGGTGCATTGATGATAACCCGATCTCAAATCAATTTTGGAGAAATAACGAGTTCAAAATGCCGTCTTATAAATATCTGCTTCTTTCACCTTAAGCTGGTGATAACCCGATCTCAAATCAATTTTGGAGAAAACTGAAGCTCCCTTTAATTGATCAAACAGGTCTTCAATTCTCGGTAGAGGATACCTATTCTTGATCGTCAATTTATTCAATTGTCTGTAATCAATGCACATACGCATCGATCCATCCTTCTTTTTCACAAACAAAACTGGTGCTCCCCATGGAGACACACTCGATCGAATAAATCCCCGATCCAGTAATTCTTGAATTTGAGCTTTAAGCTCCGTCAACTCTTTCGGTGCCATTCTATAAGGAGCAATGGACACAGGAGCCATTCCGGGCAAAAGCTCGATACCGAATTCTACTTTCTGATCTAGAGGTATACCAGGAAGTTTATCGGGAAATACTTCTGGAAATTCCTTTACCGTTCTCACATCATCCACAGATAACTCTTTGGTATCCAAAGTACAAATGAAAGCTAGGAATGCTCCATACCCTTTCCGTACCAACTTTTCTGCCTTCAACGCCGATACCACGTTTGCCAAGTAATTCTTTCGTTCACCTATCATTATTACTTCCTTATCATTGAAGTTCTTAATGACATCCACTTTTCAACAATCCAAATGTGCCCGATGTTTAACCAACCAATCCATGCCCGAATGAGATCGAACTCATCGAAAGGCAATTCCATCAAATTCGCCAAGAATACCTCCTCTTGAATTTCTAAGGTACGCGTTTTAAATAGTTTATTTACAATTCTGAATCATCCTAAAGGACTAATTCATCGCTATCTCACTATCGATAATTTGATTCTAGATTCGAGGTTTCGGATATGGCACTAGCAACATACAGTGGGTAGAACCAATATCTATTAAAGCGAGAATGTACATCAAGATGAAGAACGTACTAGTTATTACATCAGTGCATTGCCATCCTCGCGACATCTAACGCATAGACCGATCTGGTGTCTTGCATCGATGTTTCCTCTAGGACCATTTCCTCGACCGGTGCACCTTGACCACGTCCGGCCCATTACCTCTACGACCGTCCACGACCTCTCGGTGGGCTGCCGAGTACCTCACAGTGGTGTGCATCGATATTACAAACTTCTTGAGTCGTATCCATACGTCGAGGGCAATTTCTATCTTGGTGATCCATTGAACCGCATTTGTAACAAGCGCCAGCTTTCCTCGACTTCCGAATGCCTTTTTCCACATTCAGCACAATCTCGACCTCGATTATTAATTCGATGTTTCTACCTTGGTGATTCATCATTCCGAGGCCTCTTGAAACCTCTTTGAAGAATCCATTGCTTGTCTCTCTCTTGTTTCTAAATCTTTCCGATTACGACGATCGAGTTCTTAGCCTCTTGACTATTTTGGCCTTCTCCTGGCGTGAAAAAGTTCTAACTTGTTGTGGGAAATCGAACCCTCAACTCATCATTCACCCATCCTCAAATCGCACATAACGTTCATGATCCGTTGACACTATTGTCCGAGCATAGTGACTCAAGCGTAAAACTTCGACTTCATCTGCGCCACTGTCTTACTCCCTTGGACAAGATTGAAATTCCTTCCTTCGGGCATCCACATAACTCGTTCCAACATATTTCCCTTAGAAGCGACTTTAAAGAATTCCCAAGTAATCGGTGCGACTTGGTGCCTTCCGAACGATAAGCAACCATCGATCGCCTCGTCTCTTAGCAAGGACACGCTCCTTTCGGTTTACGCTCAACGGTGGCATTCTATATCATCCATAATCCACTCCACGACTTGAGCCAATATTCACCACATTCGAGCTACATCAAAACTCCTCTAAAACTTCGCATTATTTGACTTGAGTCATTTGAAATTGACCCACGAGTTGTTGGCCCAATCCTAGTTCGGCGACCCTTTCTAGGACTCGCTGACATTGCTTGCGTCAAAGCATTATCTTCTTCCATATGATCACGTGATCCGTCTCACTCTCAAATGACGCAGTGCATCCATTTTCTAAGATATGATTTGGTGCTTGACGCAGCACCTCGGCCTCTACCACGGCCACGTCTATCGCGTCCACGACCACGTCCTCTAGCGCTCATGATGACTAATTCAATTTAATCTGATTACAAGTTTTATGAATCAAAAAATTGTTTCAGTGTTTATTAACGGTGTTTTATGAGATTTGAGAGATAAAGTTATTTTTCGCAACACATCCTATGGTCTCAATCTCTACAAATTTTAACACCTAAAACTAGAAGTTCTAGAGTGTTCCTATGATCATATCATCATCATCATAATAATCATTTATCAAGATTTAACGATCTAGCAAAATTTCTGGCCCATTTAACGATCTAGCAAAATTTCTGGCCCATTTAACGATTTAACAGAGATTACAGCCCATTTACGATCTAACAGAGATTTCGGCCCATTTTTGATCTAACAGAGATTTCCGCCCATTTTTACGAGACATAAAATTTACATATTAACAACTAACTCATCGAGGGCATTTTCGTAATTTTTCATAGTTTTAATCGTTTTCATGTTATTTCACCAAAATACCAATTATTACGTATTATATCGATTTTGTCGTTTTTACGATTTTACTCAATACCATGAATGACATCCAACCCGAGAAAAGTGTGAAGTTACACACCTTGATATCGTGAGTACTAAACCTTCCCGCTCGTCAACACCTAAACGTGTCTGAACCATTAGAACACTATCAT
This sequence comes from Gossypium rotundifolium, assembly GCA_025506655.1. Lineage (NCBI taxonomy): Eukaryota > Viridiplantae > Streptophyta > Magnoliopsida > Malvales > Malvaceae > Gossypium > Gossypium rotundifolium. Next base: position 65,761,405 of record CP106731.1, on the reverse strand, counting down.
TTATCAAAATACACTATTGGTATTCGATCTAAATCCTTACCCTTTGATTTTGAACCACTTCTATTTTGGTTTCTCCTCGTTTATAGATTAGTTGCCGATCGAATCCACGAACGTACAAAGGCTCGAGTACGAACTACTTCAAATAATTGATTCTCCTCGGTTGATGGTCCGCAACCCGATGGAAAATCTCGAATTCAAAACGACCTTTCGTTTATAATTAGGGATTTGCGAACCGCCCTCTTTCAAGACTATGGATCCGCCTTTTCTACCCTATCTTGAAAGTCTCTAAAGATATCGATCATTAGTCCGACTATAAATATTAAAATATGGCTAACGATTTGTAAGGTTTGAGATTTGGCTTACCACGATTTATCTTCGTTCCTTGAGAAGCGATCGGCGATTCGTCCCTAAACGAAATCGATTAATATTAACTATACTAATATAATAAATTTTAAATCCTTAAAGAAAAACTCCTTACCTTGATTCTTGAAATCGATTCCAAAGTTCCAAAATTCTAAAGATCACCTTGAGTTTCTACCTCCAAAATCTCACTAATGCTCACGATTGGAAGAAATTGTGTGAGAAGAATTCGGTTTGATCAAGAAAATGAAAGAAATTTTGGCACAAGTACAAGTTAACATTCGACCATGAGAGAGATTATTGTGGGATTTTAATTGGGAGAAAAGTAAAAGAATGGAACAATGGAGATAGTATGATTCGGTTCCAAGTGAGAAAGGAGAAGGAAAGAAAATGAAAGGAGAAAGAAAGAAAGAAAAGAATTGAGTTTTGGAAGGATTGTGTAATCGGTTTTGTGAAGAAGAAAGAAAAGATTAACCTTCTTTGTGTGATGATGGTGTCGGCACAAGGGAAAAGTTTTAGAGAATAGGTGAATTAAGACCTAAATGGTCAAAACCGAATGACCAAAAGAAAAGAGAACAAAACAAAATTGTTTACCTTTGTTCAATAGGCATTCTGCTAAGGCGGAAATTTGAGAAAACAAGCTTTGAGAGGAAAAGAAAATTAACAAATGACCAAAAGAAGAAAATATGCCCAACTAGCCCCTAATTCATCTAAATGCCTTCAAAAATTGGCTAGCCCTTGCCCAAAAACCGTCCAAATACTTGGCTATCAAAGGCCAACCTTTTGCCACCCTTTCTTTCCATAGCACACTCCCGGTTTAAGCCATTTGTTCCCTTACTTACCTTATCCTATTGATTTCTTTCCTCAACTTAAATATTTCCTTAATCCTTTAGCCATCATACCAAAAATAAAGAAGTCAAACTTTCCATGTTTGCTTCTTGGCGACACTTGATAGATGGAAGCAAAAATAAAATTTTCAAGTTGCAAGCTAGGAGATTGAACCTCTTCCCTCATGTCCAACTCATAGCGCCATCACCACTATGCCCTTAACTCATCTTATGCCATCTTTTAGTAATTAATTAAATTAAGTCTCAAGATCACCTAATTTCTTTACTTTAAAATACACTTAACTAATATTTTATTCTAACTCCAAGTAAACCCGAACTAACATTTAGCAACATCATGGTACTCAATTATTTAGGATGTTACATATTGTCTTGAGAAGACTTGAGAATTATTTGGAATTAGAATAAATTTTAGTAAGGAGTACTTAATTGAAGCAGATCAAGTGACTTTGAGGTTTAAGTAAATTTAAGTGTCAAAAACTAGCATAAGATGAGCTAGTAGCAAGGTGGTGTTGGCGCATGTATGTTTGCTTGAGGGAAAAGGTTCGAACCTTTAGATGTGCATTGAGTTTTATTTTTATTTTATTTCCTCTTTCAATGTGTCGATCATGGATAGGGATAAAAATGAGTTGGATAACATTTTTGGCAAGAAGACCAAAGGAAAAAGGTAAGTAAAAGTTTAAGGAAAAGAATCTCATGATTTAAGGTGATAGGGGGACAAAAGGCATGAATCAAGGGCTTTGTTTTGGTAACTTTGGATGGCCAATTGTCCATGAACATGGACGGCATAGGGGACTAAGGGGGATGTCTGGATTTTTGGTGATTGGTTTGGTAGGATTAGGTGCTTGATGAGCACACTTTTCCATTTACCAATTGGTGTTTTAGCAAATTTTCTCTCCAATTTTTCCCTCTCCCTAGCCGAATGTACCATGAGCTTTGAGAAAACAATTGTTGCTTTTGCCATTTCTTCTTTTTGACCATTTCGATCTTAATCTGGTCACTCTCTCTAAAACTTTTCTCTTTTCTTTGTGACTGAAACCATCTAGCCATCAAAGACCATTTTTTCTCTTTTTTCTCTTCATTGTCGAATGCACAATTGTCCCTAAACTCTCTCTTTTCTCTTCTCCCTATTCTCTTTTCCTCTCCATTTTACTTATCATTCAAACACATATTTTTCTTTCATCTATCTTCTATGGCCGAATGTTTGTGATCATCATAGCTGAATCTTCCATTCTTCATATCATCTATTTTCAATCATTTTCTTCTATTCAAACTTTGGATCATCGGTAAGTATCATTTCTTTGACTTTTATTTTGTTATTTGGTCACTATGGCCGAATGTTAAAATGTCTTTGAAAGAGACTTTTTAACTGATTAACGAATCATTTATTCAGACGTTTTCCTTCATTATTCTTAGTGAAATAATGGAAGGGTCGAATCATCATCTTTTCGAAGAGATCTCGAAGTTCATTTAAGATTTGATAATAATGTACAAAGGATTCTCTTGAGATCATTCGGAATATTAAGGTAAGCCGAATTCACTCTTTTAAGTCATTAGTCTTAAGATTTTCGATATATTGTTAGGACTAATGATTCTTTGTCTTTGAAGACAATCAAGATAGGGACGAAAAGGGTTGTTAATAGTGTTTGGAAGAGGGTGGTTCCATTATTCCCCTAAATTCAAGAGAAGGACTATTTCGAGAATCGAGACTTTCCATGGGTTGTGGACCTCATCCGGTGAAAATCAATTATTCAAGTCGTCGTACCCTCGAGCCATTGTTTACTCGTGGTTCGAACCTTTGATCGGAGAAATCTCAAATAATTGTTGTTCCGATTTGAGGGTAAGGATCTAGATCGTTAATCATTAGAATATTTTATATTAAATATTAGTGTTCTAATCCAACGTGATGTATGTTTAGATATCGACGAGCGGGAAAGTGTAGTTCTCACTGTAATCAGGTGTGTAACTTCACACTTATCTCTTGGGTTATACTATATCGTAAGCATTATAATAAAAATCTTAAATCCGGTGAAATTAAAAAATACGTTATATTAATTCTTTTATGTGAATGCATGAAACCAAAATTGAGGTTGTGGAAAATTACGGATTTGCCCTTAATGGGTTATTTTGTGAAAGAAAGTGATATTTTTGGGCCATGTGAATAATTTGATTAATTGGCCAAGTGTGGAAATTGTGAAAAGGCCTCATATGTTAAATGGGTTGAATTACAAAATGTCCCGATGGACCGAATTACGAAAATACCCTTTATTGGGCTAAATTGAAATATGTCGTTTTATTGGGCCAAATTGAAATATGTCGTTTTATTGGGCCAAATTGAAATATGTTGTTTTATTGGGCCAAAATGAAATATGTTGCTTTATGGGCCAAAAGTGATATTAATATATGAGCTAAAATGTGATATGAGATGAAATGGGCCAAATTGCTATTTTGACTAATGGGCCAAATTGATAAATTGTAATATGGGTTTTTATAAAAATTTACCTTACAAATATTTTGTTATGCATATACATGATTGCATGGGTTGGGATAATTGATGAAGAGAAGAAAGGCCTGATGCCAAAAATCTAGATCGGTGACTCTGTCATGATGGCCTGTTGCCCAAAAATCTAGATCGGTGGTTCTACCACAACTATTTAAATGGCCTGTTGCCACAAATATTATAAATGGCCTGTTGCCACAATTATTATAATTGGCTTAACGCCTATTACTGGTGTGTAGGCGGGGTGGGTTGACTTGATCCCCACAGGTGTGATGGTTGGTACGGGTGGTGTGTAGCGGATGGAAATTAGGTTTGGTTGGGAATTGCATATCACATGCATTATTATTTTCATATACTTGATCTATAAATATTTACATTTACAAAATGGGCTCAGGTCCAATTATATGTTTATATGGTTTTGGCCCAGTAAATCCGGTAAATGGGTTACACATTGAGTTCTAAGTAACTCACCCCATTTTTTTACCCTTCTCAGGTAATAATAATTGATGGAGACTTGGGTGGAGATGACTTCGTGTGGAGGCTATACTACAAATGGTGATTTATAAAACTTTAAAACTTCTTTAATAATTTTTATTAAGTACTATTTTAATGGCGATGTAATAAGGCCTCTTTAATTATAGATTTTATTATGTGGATGGATTTTATTATGTTTTAGTTTTCCTAAGTTGGATTGATTTAGTTTTCATAAAGGTTTTTCTTAAATTTCACTGAAACTTAGGAAATTATTTTAAAACTCTTCGATGAAATATTTCGACTAAATAAATTCAAAATTTTAAACAACTACTACTCTGTAAATTAAATGACAAACTCTTGTGTTTTAATCATGGATTTCAAATAAACTTCGATTTTCGATAAAGTCATTCTCTTAATCGTTTTGAAGATTTGATTTCCTACATTGTTGATGATTTGAATGCACGTTTAATTTGTGTGGCATGCCAAAATCTGGGCTTAATGCATAGGCTGGGTTTGGGGTGTTACAGAAGGTGGTGTGATATAACATGTATTGCCTTAGTCGATGCGTGGTACGTGCTAAAGCGCAACACATCTTTTCTAGATGGGAATACTTGGCTTCATATTCCGTGAACTTTTTGCTCAGATAATAGATTATGCGTTCTTTCTTGTTTGAACCATCTCATTACCTTAGAACACAACCTATAGAATTATCTAGCACTACCAAATACAAAAATCAAAGGTCTTTTGGCACTGGGAGAATTAAAATTGGTGGCTTAGCCAAATACTCTTTTACTTTCTCAAATGCTTTTTGACAATCTTCAGTCCATTCACCATCATTATCCTTATGTAAAAGCTTGAAGATGGGATCACATTTATCTATCAACTGCAAGATGAAATGAGACACGTAATTTAGCCGTCTCATAAAACTTCTTATCTCCTTTTAAGTTTTAAGAGGTATAAAAAATTGAATTGCTCGAACTTTATCCGAATCTATTTTAATTCCCAGTTCACTCACTATGAAACCCAACAGCTTCCCCAACTTTACCCCGAAAGTACATTTTGTTGGATTCAATCTCAATTTGTATTTCCTTAATCTTTCAAATAGTGTGAAGAGATTTTCCACATGAATTTCCTCCCTAGCAGACTTTGCTATCATATCGTCAACATAAACTTCAATCTCTTTATGCATCATGTCATGAAACAGTGTCACTATTGCTCGTTGATACGTGGCCCCATCATTTTTTAGACCAAATGGCATGACCCTGTAACAAAAAGTTCCCCAGGTCATGATGAACGTGGTTTTTCCATGTCCTCCCTCACCATTTTGATTTGATTATACCTTGAGAATCCATCCATGAAAGAGAATACACAATGTTTAGCAGTGTTATCCACCAATGTGTCTATGTGAGCTAACAAAAAAATATCCTTGGGGTTGGCTCGGCTCAAATCTCTATAATTGATGCACATTCTGACTTTTCCATCCTTTTTAGGCACTAGAACAATATTCGCCACCCACTCTGGGTATTTAGCTACTACCAAAAATCCTGCATCAAATTGTTTCTTAACCTCTTCTTTAATCTTCAACAGCATATCTGGTTTCATCCTTCTCAACTTTTGGTATATGGGCTTCCAATCTGATTTCAAAGGTAGCATGTGTTCCATGATATTGGTGTCCAAACCCAACATATCTTGGTATGACCATGCAAACACATCTAAGAACTCAATGAGTAGATCCTTTAATAATTGACTTTGCTCTAGCATAAGAGTGGTTTCAATCCTAATTTCCTTTCTTACCTCATCATCACCCAGATTGATTAAATCTGTTCCCTCCCAGTAGGGTTTTATAAGCTTCTTTTCTTGTTCAACGAGCCTGAAAAACTCATCTGGAACAACTTTCTCCTCTTTCGTCCCATGATTGTTATAGTGAACATAATTATAAGAATTTGATTCAAAGATGTTATTTGGATCATATCAATTCATGAGGTATATCCCTGAAATAATTATGAGTATGTATATTGGTATATGAAAGAAATTGATTGAATGAATAAAAGTGACTAGGGACATGATCCAAATCTGATTTCATTAAAAAAAAAAGTTTTACATGGATTTTTGAAGGAAATTAAATTAACTGAACGATATTAAAATTTGATATAAAAACTCTTAAAAATGATTACATCTCGGAGGAATCAAGGATAGCATGTAATGATATGAGCTGCCGGTTGTCCAAGGCGGGTGTTATACCGGTGAGCTCTCCTTGGTCCTTTTTCAAATGGCATTTATTTCCAAAGTTAAAAAATTATTTGGGTTTGTCATAAAAAGTGTTCTTTTATTTTTTTTTCAAATAATGTTTCTGAATAAAGAAATGAGCGAATGAATGAATGAATGATTGATTGAAATTGGGGAACATTGTCACAAATATACTCGAATATAAACATTTTCTTTCATGGAATGTTTGAGAACTATTCGACTTACAAAGTTCCTTTTTTTCCATTTTTCAATAATACTTGAAGAAAATCCTAGTTGATCCTATTGCCATAGGGCAAATCTCTACTCACGGTTCTTCTTCTTCCTCCTCATGAGCTTGATGAACTTTTGGTAGCGTGTCTAAGCCACCTCCAAAAGTTTCATTGCAGGCTCGTTCCTCGTCACAAAAGGGGTAGATTCTTTTTTGAGTTCTTCAATCTGTTCACATATGTCTTAAGCTTGCTGAGCGAAAACTTGACCTTCCCTGTGTATTGTTGCAAACACCTATTGTCGGCTTACTGCCATTTGTTCTACCTCGATAAAATGCTCTGCAAGCTTTGTATATTTTTCGTGACCTCTTTGTTTTTCTCTTTTTTGTCTTTAATTCTTTAGTTAGGCGATAAATTTCCTCCTCTGACACTTCCATTTTAGTAGTTTTCTCGTTAGACACCCTCTTCCGAGTTCTCTATTGTTCTCGCGCTTTCTAGAGTTCATTAGCTCGCAGACTCAATCCACTATCAACCTTTGAATCTGAATGAACAAGTCAGATATATCCCGTTGATGTCGTTCTAACTATATTCTTAGTTCTTTCTCTCTTCCCTTCATATTTGACCGGTGTTACTGCTGTTGTCCCATGATTTCTTCCTCATTTTCCTTTACATGTGTCTAATGCTACTCTCGTTGCTGTCTGACCTCTTCATCTCTCCCCTTTAGACGCATTTCTAAATCACATATCTTTTCTGTTAGCTTAGCTACGTCATCTGAAACCTTCTTCTTTCCCTTAAACTGCTGCTGACATAAAGATTTTGCTTCTTTTTAGACGCCACTGGATGGATGTTTCTGAGAGGGAATGGTTGAAAAAGGTTCCTGATTGCAAGCTCAAGGTTTAACCCACTTAATTCGTATCTCTTCCAATTTCTTCTAAAACCCCAAGTCTTGAACCGAAGCTTCCACCTTGTTTAAACCAGTTGTAGTAGGTACACATTGATCATACCTGTATTGGCTCAAAACCATCAATGAGGAATAATTAATGGCTCCCAATATGCCAATTAAGGGAACCCACAAATGACCACCGCACTTGATGACTACTATGCTCCGAATCATCTATAGAGCCATCCATTCAATTTCTTGGTATGTCAATGTAATAAGGTTCTAAAACCACTCCTCAATCGATTGATTTGGAGCCCACTCACTTTCCAAAAAATCCTTTATAGGCCTGGTCGAAGGAACAAACACCTAACATAAGTGCTTATAGGGGCACCTAAAATGGCATTTCATCCATATGAACAACAACTGTGCACATCTAAAGAAATAACTGTCTCCATTCCTTCAGATGAAATTGAGTGAAATGATGGTTTCAGCTAAGACTGCTGGAGCATGATTCACCCCTTTTTCAATCTAAAACATAAAATCAACTAGCTCCACACTCACATATCCCAGAGTTTTTGGGAACACAATCAACTCGTATAACGACAAATGCGAACAGTGCCAAATGCCTATCACCGTTGGTCTTTCCCATAGCATTCCTAGTGTCAGACTAGGAAATGCAAGGACCATTTTTATCTTTTAATCTTGTGTTCACCGTATCTATAGGTAATCCCATTAGATTGGCTAAGGGTCCCCAAAAATTGACGTTTTACTTCCAATATATCTTGAGCAAATATCTAAAGTCATAGTGGAGAATGGTAGAATATTCCTCGATAGTCGGTATCATATCCACTTCATTAAACGTAAAACACCTATAAGTGGGATCACAAAAATGTACCATGGCCTTCAATAGGGCATCATCCGGTTTAATGAGTAGAAGTTATGCTACATTGCCATACTTGTCCCAGAAGCGCGTTTTCTTAGCTTCGTCTCATGATTGGCATATTCCCTTTAACTCATCTTCGCAATTCCTCCTACAATCCATGCAGACTATTTGAGGTAGGCTAGAGTCAAAACTAGCTATTTGACAATCGCCTTCTTTGCTCTAAGTATCCTCTGACATTCTCACTATTATCCCTACATTTTCTACCCCATGCCGAACAACTGAATCTTCTCGAAGTGTGCTCATGTCAAATATAGATGCGACACTGTGCCCCAGGTATTTAAATGATGCATAAATTATGCCATGGAGAGACACAGACATAAGAAAAATAAAGTCAATAAAAAAATAAAGTCAAATAAAAAATGCAAAATTAAATCATAAAGCATTGCGAAAAAATTCAAACACAACATACAAATAAATGCTCATGAGGTCCTATAGGGTATTATTATGAGGGGTAAGGTACGGTTCTTCTGTCTAGGCTTCACTTTTAAAATGGTCATTACATGCTGGTTTACGGCTGACTCTAATGCATGGGGAACCCAGGGCTTAAATACGACATCCATAGAGATGTGTTCCCCTTTAAAAAGGGTTGGCCCTTAGGTGGTAAGACTTCCATAGCTTACACAGTAGCATTTGCTATGCGAACATCTTTTTCCATCTTAACCATGGAGTAGTCCTTAAACTTATGCGGTGACATATTGCCACACGAAAGCCTAAGGCTACTCCTCCTAAATGTGATGGGCCTGGGTGTAGGACCGAAAGCAAGATGCAACATGAGTGAAAATTATAGCCACCCCACGACAGTAAAGTCAACATACACATTAATCAATTTCATCGATAAAAGAATAAACAAACACATTAGCATACATATCAAAAAGGATAAGTAAATGAAATGAACAAATAAATCAAAATATAACACATATTCAACAATTTAAAACGACATTAGACAATTAAATAAATTAATTCACGAATAAATAAATCTATATGCACAAATACTAAAAAACCTAGCTCTCAAACCTAAGTAAGTCGACTCTCTAACATCCCAGTGGAGTCGCCAAGCTGTCATAACGTTGCCTACATAAGAGTACGGGGGCTTAGTAAGCAAAGCTAGACATGGAGGGCCTAAATTAACGTAGAGTCGCCACTAACCAATTACGGCTAGGTTGGTTAACCACCTATCGTCTAAAAATCTTGAATTAATACTACAGAAAAATCCTAAAAGTCTAGGCTTGATCTCATCACCAAATTTTAGGTTCAGGAGTATGGTTACATGTGGGGAAGGTTATAGCACCCCCACAACGCCTATCCGGGGATAGTCCTACGGGGTCTTAAGAGCTAGATTTTTTTATTAAAGTATATTAATGTCTTAATCCAGGCTAAAATCTTATAGAAATCTTAAATAAAAACTCTAAATAAAATGCCTCCGATTTACTTGTAACTCGAATAAGATGTGTTCACCAAACTTATCTAATTTAAAACTTAAATTAGATATTTTTACTTTAAGGAGAACCCTAAAGGATACCTAAATAATTCTAGTAAAATACCTTCAATTTCTAAAACTAATTCTATTTTAGAATTCTAAAAAAAAAAAAATTACCGATGAATTAAGAGAAATATTACAATCCATCTAGAACTTATTTGATCTTTTATTATTATTATTTTATGATTTAATTAACAACGTTCAGATCTTACGAAAGTATCCTATGCCGATTTTGATTTAGCTTACTTCAAAATTCTTGATATAAGGTTTAAATTCTTCAAAATCCTAAAATAATATATCTTAAATAACATTTATTAGCTTTCTTAAAAAGTTTCTAAAATAAAATACTTAGAAAAACCTACTCATGATTTACAATTCACCTACAAAAAATCTTTAGTTTTAATCTTGAATAAAGTCCTAAAGAATATTTACATATTAATTTAAGATTCTAAAGAGAAATCCTATACGATATTTAAAATTAGTTTAAAACCCTAAAAATCTTAATATTATTTATAATTTTCTAGGGTAAATGGTAGACAAGATCTTAAGGACTAACCTAAATCCAAATGTAAAAACTTATATGGTTTCATTAAAATGTAACATTTACTTAACTAACTTCATGTCAACAATTATAGGATGGAAAAATAACCTAAAATTCCCTCTTTTAAAATGAATAGTAATAAAATAGGAAAATTAATTAAATTGACTAAAGTTAATGAAAAGTTAAAATTCTTTTAAAAGGAAATAATAAAAGAAAACTTAAATAAATGAAATAAAGAAGACCTTGACATGTATGATAATAATAACAATAATACACCTAATTCATAATACAAAAAAGAATCAAAGTAACATAAATAAATAATATTAAAATGTATGTAAGGGAATGTGTAAAAATACATAAATATAAATAGAGATGAAAATAAATAAAGACAAAATAAGAATAAATAAAATTATACAAGTGTGAATAAATATAAAACATTAAAATAAAGTGCATAATTGACATTAAATATATAAGGTATAATTGCAAATGAAAGGGAAGATATAAGTGTAAATAATTTGAAACACCCACACCCTACCACGAGAATGGACCTGGATCTGGTATGTTCTAAAGTAAACAGGTTTCAAACATTTTCGTTACTTAGAGAAAATTTGTAAAATTTTAGAAAATGTATTGTTTTGAGTTGGGCTTAGGTTGTAAACCCATTTATTTATACTTGTAAACCCATTTAATTAAATACATCCAAAATAGTTCTTAGCATAAAACTTAATAGTAAAGCAAAAATAAAGAGAATCCACTTGGGCCTTATGGCCTTAACCCAAAATAAAATAAAAGTAAAAGTCCAAACTAAATAAAATCTCGAATGTAGCATGGCCACCTCAACGCTCACCGCCCGGTCCGTCACCGTTCATCACCGAAAATAGTTCCCACAACGGGTGAGTCAATGACTCAATGTGCACACAATACTAACATTCAACAAATCGTGCATACATGTTCAAATCAAATTCATATTCATATAAAATAAATGATGATGCAACCCAAACCCAATCCTAATTAGCCATCCACTACACTCCCCGCACCAACCTCAGCACACCGTGGGGACTACTAAGTCAACCCTCCATCCGCTACTCTCCATCATAGGCATTCACCCATATCGTTGTGTCATTAGACACTATAATCAAATTTATACGTTGTGTCATTAGACACTATTGTAACCGTAGTTACCAAAATTTCGCAATGTGACCGTAGTCAACATATTTAGTTGGTGAGACCAAGTCAACACCTTCGTTGGTGAGACCAAGTCAACACCTATATTTCAGTTGGTGAGACCAAAGTCAACACCTTCGTTGGTGAGACCAAGTCAACACTGCTTCTCCCCTTTCACATAAATCCCGAATGCCCCACAAATATATATATTGTGCATAACTTAATTTCATGTTCATATACATATATTCGCATGTTATTAAATAACATATTTCACAATCCTATCGAAGTAGGAAGCGTGCACAGGTACTTTTGCCACATTTGTGGTACATAGCCACATTCACATTCTTATTCATAATTATATATTAAAATATTTAGCCATAAAATATCGAAGGATAGTAAGGGTACACACCTGATTTGCTTAATAGATTCCTTGAAATCCCGAAGAACGATCTACCGATCTAGATCTTTATCTCCTAAATTCGGCCAAATATTAAAACATATTAACAAACCTATTGGCTTAAAAACCAAATCCTAGTAGGATTTGTATTACTTACCTTGTTGCTGAATTCAATACTAATCGAATCCCGAAATCTATGCTATGCTCCTCCTTGTATTCGGCCAAGCACTAAATCTCATCCGGGGTTAGTTTCGGCTTTTTAAACAAACAAGAATTAGATCTAATTATCAAAATAGGCCTTAGCCGAAAGCTATAGACACTTACCTTGTGGATTTTAAATCCGAAACTCATAGAATAACTAGGGAACACGTGGCCTATGGTGTACCTTCGGAAAAGAACTTCTCCTTCCTTGTAGCCTACACTTAGTAAATCCCGAAAGATCTCTTCAAAGTTTCGCAACCATGAACAAGAATGGGATTAGCCCTAGATTTTGATAAGTCTAAAATATAAAATAAATCAAACCAAACTTAGATCTTACCCTTATTTGAAGGAATCGATTGCACCTTCGCTTCAACCTTCGAAATTGACTTAGAGACTTGATGAACAATCGGCTATGATTCCCTTATGTATTCGATTTCAAAGATGAAAGAAGAGAGGAATAATAGGCTTAGAAGGAATCGGCTAGGAGGCTAAAAGAAAAGAAGAAAAGAATGGATGCTCAAGAAGAATATTCAAGGAAGAAAAGAGAGAGGAGAGCGAATAATGAATGGCCCTAGTCTCATCCTTTTATAGCCGAAATTACTAGGCCAAGAATCCTTAACTTGGCCACCACTCTTCCTTATTTTCCTAATTAAAGAATAATTCTTCATTTATCTCTTATTATTCACATATTTATGTGAATAAAACTCCTTTATTTATCTCTTATTATTCACATATTTATGTGAATAAAACTCCTTTATTTATCTCTTATTATTCACATATTTATGTGAATAAAACTCCTTTATTTCTCTCTTATTATTCACATATTTATGTGAATAAAACTCTTCCTTTCTAGAAACCCATGCCGTCCACCTCGTATTTCGGAAGCAAAAATAAAGCCTTCATTATTTGCTTCTGGATGACTCAAACTCAGCCCAAAACCTCTTGTATTTGGGCCATTTCCTAAGACCTTAGGTGGCATCTTGAGCCACATTTCCAAGTTCGTTATTGGGGCAAATGTCATGTATCAGATATTTTTAGGGTCACTTGGCCCTAAGTTCCCTTTGGGCTCTAAAATTCGACATTAGGGTCATTTTAAGTTTCCTAAAATTTTCGCGTGGCTCAGATTTTCCGTGTTTCCAAAATGTTTAGGTTTCCAAAATGTTCAAGTTTCCAAAATGTTCGTGTTTCCAAAATGTTCAAGTTTCCAAAATGTTCGTGTTTCCAAAATGTTCAAGTTTCCAAAAGGTTCAGGTTTCCTAAATGTTCAAGTTTCCAAAATGTTCAGGTTTCCCAAAATGTCTAAGTTTCCAAAAATGTCCATTTCCATTTCCATTTTCATTTTCATTTTCATTTTCCTATTTCCAACATAACATTTCCATACCTTCTCAGGTTTCCAAAAATCATTCCAAATTTATTCCAAAACACATAAAACATGTCTTTTCGCACAATTTGGCCAAAATGCATAAGCCCTTTTCAGGATGTTACATAATTTATTAAATATGGAAACAAAATGACATAGCTTGATTTTAGGACTAAAAGATAAAAAAATGTGGAAGACAGAAGACTGATGTAATAATTAATTTGCTATTAATTTTTAAATTTTTGATTAAATTGAAGGTTTGAATAAACAAAATGGTTACGGGTATAAATAGGCCAGAGAGTGAAGGCGGTGCTGCAAAAAATGGGGTATTTTTTTGTAAATTTAAAAAGTAAGGGGTGAGAATAAATTACCCATTTTTGGCACATACAAATAAAAAAAAACTATTCATTCTTTCATTTTAACCTCATTTTTTTCAAAAAAAAAATATTTTCCTCTTTCACTTCCTCCTTCTATGTTGGCCATGGCTCCACCACCAGAGAGCCCAACAAAGACTCCGACCTCGGTGGTGGAGCCACGACACTGATGGTTATTTTTATTTTTATTTATTTTGAAAAAATAAAATTTTCTTTAAAAAAATCACTACTTTTCCTAAAAATCAAAACTTTATGTCGAAATAGTTGAAAAAGATCAAAACTTTGTTTTAAAAAATTTAAACTTTTCCTTTAAAATGACTAAAAACATATTTTTATTTTAAATATCTAAACTTTCTCTTCTTCTTTTTAATTAAAAATCACTATTTTCTTAAAATCAAAACTTTATTTTAAGAATTTAAAATTTTCCTTTAATATGATTAAAAAAGATCTTCATTTTAAAATATAAACTTTCTCTTTTAAAAAGATCAAAACTTTTCCCAAGATCAAACCTTTTTTTTTTAAAAAAAAAACATTTATTTTAGAAAGGGGAAGGGAAAAAAAGGGATTTTTGGGGCTCTTAGGGGTGGAGGATCGGCGTTTCGATGACGTCCCCTTCATCGGAGCCCAAGCCCGAATCCTCAAGATATGCATATGGAAAAAAAAAAAAAACTAGAATGCCTGGTGTTGTTTTTTTATTTATTTACCTTTTCTTTTAAGAACAAAATATGAAAGGCATCCCCATTTTCTTTTCTTTCATTTCATTTCATCTATATATAATATTTTTTAATCTTGTTTATTTATAAAAAAGATAAAAATATTATTTAATAATAGTAGTAGTAGTAATGAAAACAATAATTGCAACATCCTGAAAATGGGCCTATGTAATTTTGATTTAATTATATGAAATGGCATGTCCTATGTATTATGAATGTATGATGAACATTTTTGGAAACTTGGAAATGTTAAGTTTAAAAGAGGAAAGTGAACATTTTGGAAACTTGGAAATGTTAAGTTAAAAGAGGAAAGTGAACATTTTGGAAACCTGGAAATGTATGGAAATGTTAAGTTTTAAGGTTTAAAAAGGGGAGACTAAGGCAAGGTGGTCTTAAGAAAATTAATAGGAGGAATTTGACACAAGAACGGGCTTGGAAAAGTGGCAAGGAGGCACCACTTAAGGCCCAGGTAAGTGACGCCACAAGCTATGCAAATAGGCCTAGGTTCGAGCCACAAGGTAAACAAAAGGAGCTTTTATTTTTCGGCATTAAGAGGGAGAAGTGGACGGCATTAAGGCACTAAAGGGAGGTGTTTTATTTTTGTTAAAATTCGGCAAATAGATGGATAATCATTGGTATTTTTTTTAGAGATAAGAGATAATTGAGGGATTAATTTTATTATTGAATAAAGTGATAATTAAGAGATAAACTTTATCAAAATAAGGAGTGTTGGTAGATAGGGGAGCTAAGTGTAGTATTTTCTACCAAAAGGAATGAAGAAAGGCCATTTGTTTCTTTTTCTTTTCTTTTGAAAGTCTCTCTGAAATTCTCTTGTCATCTTCTCTATTTTCTTTTTGACAAAACCGCAAGCTCCTCTCAAAGACTCACCATTGTCGAATCCTCCATCTCTATTCTTCTTCTTTGTTTCAATTCATCAAAAGCCGAAACCCCAAAGACAACCCCTAGCCGATTACTCCATCAAGTCCAAAAGCCAAGATCTTTGACAACTATTCAGTCTTCCTAGCCGATTTCTTTAGGACTTCAAGCAAGGGAGGTTGTCGACTACAACACTAAGGGTAAGGATTAGATTGTTGTCATGTTATTCCCATTCCCTCTTATTTTAGCCGAAAGTTTGAGTCTTAACCCAATAATGTTCTATGGCCGAATCTATGAAGGATCTTTCGGGATTTGGGTAGTGTCGACTATAGAAGGAGGAGTTCTCCAGGATTTCAACATTCAAGGTAAGCCACATGTAATGTTCGGCCAAGGGCCATTTAGTGATTCAATGTTAGAAATTGATCTAACATGCATTCTATAGGGATTTCGACAGTACTGCAAAGAAGTGACAATTTTCGGGATTTAAGAATCGTAAGGTAAGTGTACCTATAGCATTCGGCCAAGGCCTGTATTGATACTAAGATCTATTTCTTACATGTTAAAAAGCCGAAACTAACCTATGTAGAGATCCAGTGTTTGGCCGAATACAAGGAGGAGTATAGCAAAGTTTTCGGGATTTGAATGATAAGCAAATCGGCATCAAGGTAAGTTTTAGTGTGCAAATCCTACTAGGATTTGGTTTTGTGGCCGAATGGGTTTTATTAAATCTTTAATATGGGCCGAATGTAGGGAGTTAAAAATCTAAGGCAGTAGAACGGATTTCGGGATTTCAAGAGAAATCGTTAAGCGAATCAGGTGTGTACCCCACACTACTTTTTAATAAGATTTATGGCATTAATTAATATGTGCATGTTTATAAGAATGTGAATATGGCTAAGGTACCATACTATGGTACAAAAGTACTCAGGTACGTTTCCTACTCCTACTAGGATTATGAACATATGTTATTTTTTTTAACATGTGAAAACTGATAAGTGTAACACCCCAAACCCGGTCAATACACCACGATAGAATACGGTATGCTCTGAGGGAAAAGGTTTTGGGTGGTTTAGGTTTGAGTTTGAAAGTTTGAGGAAAACACTTCGCTAAAATTTTGTATTTGAAGAAAAATTCGAGTAGGTTTTGACCTAAACATTTATGTTGCTTTTGAAAACCCAGAGAGCTTTGAAAATTTATCGGAAGTGTAGGTAAGACTGGTTTATGTCGGATTGATTTTTAAGTTGTTTCACATTATTACTAACGTACTTTGTCTTAGTAGAAAAAAATCCTACTTAGGCTAGAAAAACCATTTGAGTTCATTTGGTTCTAAGTTATAGTTTGATACCCGATGGTATAGTTTAAAACATCGTTTTTGAAGTTTTGAAAACATTGTCCTTCAAGTTTTAGCATATTTTAACTCAAGTAGTTTGTTAAAGCATATTAAAAATCTAACTTAGTCGTAAACAAACATAATTTAAAAGGCCATTTACAACCCAAATAAAACCAAATAGTAATAATAAAACTTAAGTACCAAATTTCTTAAAAATCCGAGAGCAAAGTCTTTATTTCAAGATGGCATGAGCACCTCGAGTCCGCCCCGGCTCAGTGTCCGCGTCTATGTGTCACCCGAAATAGTCAAAGGAGAGGGTGAGTCGAGTGACTCGGTGTGTAAATCCCGCTCATGCAGTAACAACATGCTAACACACATCATACAAAGCAACATAATTAATGCAACCCGATCCTAACCATCCATATCACCTTTTCTACCCGTGTGGTACCAAACCACGGTGGTGCCAAACCACCGGTGACATATAGTCACAATGTGTTACCAAAACACCGTGTCCCAAAGACACAATTGTGCTACCAAAGCACCGGTGACCGTAGTCACAAATGCTTGATGGGGCCAACCCATCGTGTGATACCAAATCACTAGCAGATTTATCCCATATCTCATGTGGGGCCAACCCACAGTGGTTAAACCACAGGGACAAGTCGCAATGAGGTGCCAAACCTCCGGTGTCCCAAAGACACAATTGTGCTACCAAAGCACCGGTGACCGTAGTCACAAATGCATTGATGGGGCCAACCCATCGTGTGATACCAAATCACCGGCGTCAATCCCATATCTCACAAGTGGGGCCAACCCACGGTGGTTAAACCACGAGGACGAGACCGAGGTACCAAACCTCCTGAGGTGCCAAACCTCTGTGACCCAAAGTCACAAAGTGTGCTACCAAAGCACCGGTGCTCGTCGGCACAAAATATCACCGCTCCCTCCACTCGTATCACCCATCAACATACCATACTCATGTAATCATGTATATCATATAATCATGCATATCATGCTATTATGTGCAACCTCATATCCCATGTCACATTTAGCCACGACCATGTAGCACATAGATCATCGATAAACTCATAATAATAATTGACTTACGGGTCCGTAATCATACCCATTAGGGTATCATATCAATCATCAACTGCTTTCATTAATCATCACACGTGTTATTAATCATATTACTAAAATAGAAGTGTGTTAGTTTACACACCAATTAAGGAGATTCTAATACTAAGAACCGATCTAAGACCCTCGACCACCTTGGCAACTTGATCCTAAAATCGACCAACCAACGGTTAGCACACATATCAATCGGTCATAACCAAAGAAATCAAAGGGTATATCGGCTTACCCTTACCTTATCCTGGATTTGGTTTCCTACCAAATCTGAACCCAACAGGGGTTCTTTCAGAAACTGCCTTCAACAATGGTGTCTCCCTACACAATCGGCACACCACGATAAACGAAAGCGTTAATCCCTTAACAAGCGGTCTTAAAGAAAACTAAATGCAATCGAATATAGCACTCGCTCTTACCACTACTCCTCGCTCGCTTACGAGAGAAAGAAAACTCCTTTAGCACGCCTCCTAGATCCGGATGTCCTATAATAAGAATTGGTTTATAAGCGATTAGCACCTTCCAACAATCACAATCGCCATCAACATAACAAGAATCGGCAAGGTGAGAGAAAGAAGAGGAATGGCCATTCGACCTAGTACTTACCCACTACCAAACGATTGGAACCAAGCTCCCAACACCACCAAATATTCGGCCAACACAAGGAGGATTCGGCTAACTGGTTTTGGAAAAAGAGATGAAACGAAGAGAGATGAGTGGAGGGGTCACTTTCGGTTTTGAAAGGGAAAGAAATGAATACGGTGGGTTTAGAAGAAGAACTAGTTTGACTACTATCTTTTAAGGAAAAGAGAAAGAACATGCTAGGTTCTGCTCACGATGATGAAGAACAAAGGCTGGTTTTGTTTAAAAGAGATGGTATGGAACAAAGGAAATCGACACAAGGTTGTGAAAGCACAAAGAAAGAAAATGAGAAGGAATCGACCAAAGAAATGAGAAGGTTCGCTTGAGTGCTTAACACCCTTACTTTCGACTTTGTACAATTAAAGAAAGAGGAAGAAAAATGTGAGAAGAAGGATATAGGTTTGCTTACACAAAGGAAAGAAGAAAGAAGAAATAAGGTTTACTTTTGGCAATAAGGTGCTAGAGGTTTCGGTTTAACAAAGTTGAAAAAGAAGCGGAGGGTGGGAGAGGCATTCGACTTCTAAATGAAACAAAAGAAAAACAAAAGAGCTACAAGTGCATTCGGCAATACCCAAGCTTTGGGTTTTGGTTCCAAGAAGAGAGAATATGGGCAAAAGAAAGAGAGTCCAAGTTTGACAAGCTACCAGCATATGACCGAAACACACACACACACATGCACAAAGGAGATTTGGCACTTCCCAAGCTCCCCAAACACTCCTCCAAACCGCCAAATCCCCACAACACTCCACACCACTCAATTCAAATGAGCTTACCAAGTCTTCCTCCTACTTTCACTCTCCATCCACCGTTTGAATATGTTGACCAAGTCCATGGTAGAGTTCAAATTGCCCACAACCTCTTCCTCCATGCCGTCCAAAATGAGAGCCAAAGGGGTGGGATTCTCATGACTTGAACACCGGACCTCCCCTTGTAGATGACGCCACACACACACCTTCCTTGTGGCGCATGCTTGCCACTTTGCTAGCTCCTTATTTGTGTTATAATTCCACTTAATTTAAATATAAACCCCAACACCTTCTGCTTCTATCCCCTAAAGCCCAAGAACAAGAATTTCACCACCTACCTGTGCTCACACCTAGCCTACAACTAAATCCAAAACACCAAAACAACATCATAGCAAGCAATTAAACATGCAAACAATGCCAAATCGAAATAGCCCCTTAACCTGTGATATTACGCTTCTACCCCTTAAAAGAATTTCGACCTCGAAATTACAGTCAAGAGTTGCGGTATTCTTTGTCTCATCATATCCTCGGGTTCCCACGTAGCTTCTTCTACGCCATGATTCCGCCAAAGAACCTTAACGGAGGCACAGACTTCTGCGCGAACCTTCATATCCCGATCCAAAATCATGCAGAGCTCTTCCTCTATGGACATATCCGGATTTACTTGATCTCCTCATCATTACTACATGTGATGGATCGGAACGATATCGCCAAGCATCGAAGCGTGGAACACGTCGTGAATTTGACTTAGCTTAGGCGGCAACTCGGTGATATACAAGCGGTCCCACTCGCCTTAGTACCTTATACGCCCAATAAACCTCGGACTAAGCTTGCCTTTCTTCCGAACCTTAACACTTTCTTCCACGGTGAGACCTTGGAGAAAACTCGATCTCCCACAAAGAAATTCAATGTCTCTCGTTTAAGATCGAGATAGGACTTCCGTCGAAGCTTCCTTCAATCGAGCCTGAATCAACTTAACCTTGTCTTCAGTCTCAGTAACCAACTCTGGCCCTAACAACTGACGTTCACTTAACTCTGTCCAACAAGTCGGTGAACGACACTTCCTACCGTACAACGCCTCATAAGGTGCCATCTTAATGCTCGCTTGGTAGCTGTTGTTGTAAGCGAATTCGGCTAACGGTAGATACTCCTCCCAGCTACCCCTGAAGTCCAAAACACACCCTCGAAGCATATCCTCCAAAATCTGTATAACCCTTTCTGATTGCCCGTCGATCGTGGATGAAATCTTTGTCTTGAAATCTAACTGTACCCGAGGCTCGATGCAACGCCTTCCAGAACCTTGACGTGAATCTGGGGTCCCTATCCGAGATGATCGATACGGGCACCCCATGCAGTCTCACTATCTCCGATACATACAGCTTTGCCAACCTCTGTAGTGAGTAATCCACCTCACCGAATAAAGTGAGTGATTTAGTCGGTAGATCCACAATTACCGGTCAATCCTTCTTGCTCGGTGTAAGCGGTAATCCAGCGAAAATCCATAGTTATTCTTTCCCACTTCCATTGTGGAATTTTCATTTGGTCAAGCAACCCAGACATGACAATCGATGCTCAACCTTGACTTGTCGACATGTCGCACTTCCTACAAACTCATCACCTCCTTTTTCGCACCTTACCACTAGAATGCTTCTCTGAGATCCCTATACATTTTGCTACCTCCGGGATGCATAGCGTAGGGCTGCTATGAGCATCTGAAGAATATTTTGCCTCAATTCAGCATCTCTCGGCATACAAGCCTTCCCACGGAAACACAGAACCCCATCACTAGACAAGCTATACCCTTCAAACCATCATTACACTTTTGAGTCCTCTGCAAGCTCAAAACCTCATCTAACAAGCGCTTTTCTCGATCGCTCAACCCAAGTAGGCTTAACTCAGATTCGCCAAAATACTCCGTCGTCAGACAAACTCAAGTGGAAAACAACGCTCTTAAATCCGAAACAACCTTACGGCTCAACAGCGTCGCCACGACGTTAGCCTTGCCGGATGATACTCAATTGAGCAATCGTAGTCTTTCAGCAGCTCAATCCATCGGCGCTATCTCAAATTCAAGTCTTTCTGAGTCAGGAGGTACTTCAGACTCTTATGGTCCGTGTAGACTATCGATCTTTCTCCATACAAGTAATGCCTCCATATCTTTAAGGCAAATACTACAGCTGCTAATTCCAGATCGTGCGTAGGATAATTGACCTCATGTGGCCTCAGCTGTCGGGATGCGTAAGCCACAACCTTCCCTTCTTGCATCAGCACACAACCCAAACTCAGATGTGATGCATCGCGACACCGTGAATTCCTTACCAGCCTCAGGTTGAATCAGAACCGGAGCTTCAGTCAAAATCTTCTTCAACTTGTCGAAGCTTTCCTGTTGCTTCTCAGTCCAACTAAACGGAACTCCCTTTCTCAACAATTTGGTCATCGGTGCTGCAATTAACGAGAAACCCTCTACAAACCTTCGGTAGTATCCCGCCAACCCAAAAACTCGAATTTTCGCCATCGACTTAGGCGACTTCCAATCCAAAACCGCTTCTATCTTACTTGGGTCCACTCTAATCCCTCAAATTACACTACATGACCCAAGAATGTCACCTCCACGAGCGAACTCGCATTCTTGAACTTAGATAGAAATTTGTTTCTCCCTTAGAATCGCAATACCACCCGTAAATGAGCATCATGTTCCTCCTCGGTCCTTGAATATACCAAGATGTCGTCGATAAAACCACTACTAATCGATCCAGTCGTTGGAACACCCTATTCATCGATCCATGAAAGTTGCCGGTCGTTAGTCAACCCGAGCGGCATAACCAAGAACTCAAAGTGCCCATACCGAGTACCTAATGCCGCCTTCTGATATCCGCCTCTTTTACCTTCAATCGGTGATATCCGGACCTTAGGTCAATCTTGAGAAAACCGACGCCCCTTCACCGTCAAACAAGTCATCTATCCGAGGCGGTGGATACTTGTTTTTAATCGTCGACTTATTTAGTTGGCGGTAGTCTATGCACATCCGCATAGTACCGCTTTCTTCTTCTTTACAAAGAGTACCGGCTCCCCACGGTGAAATACTTGGCCCGATAAAACCTCAATCCAATAACTCCCGGATTTGAGCCTTAAGCTCCACTAATTCTTTAGGTGCCATCCTCAGACGG
Source organism: Gossypium rotundifolium (assembly GCA_025506655.1). Lineage (NCBI taxonomy): Eukaryota > Viridiplantae > Streptophyta > Magnoliopsida > Malvales > Malvaceae > Gossypium > Gossypium rotundifolium. The sequence continues at coordinate 65,738,837 of CP106731.1, read as the reverse complement.
AGCAATGGATCTGAGTGCGATTCAAGCAATGATCTATCCCGATTCTACCTCCGATCCGTGGCAAACCCTAAGCTCCTCAGAAACACATCAACAAATTCCCCACCGTCCGAACGGTCTCCACAAAGAGCCTCCTTAGCCTCCAAGGCATACACATGCACCATATATGCTTCAACCCTTTCTAACCATTTTCTCGGCTTTGAGCAGATACCACATTAGGCGATAGTTTCTCCTATTACCGATCGTAACTACTTCATCACCTCACCGTTTTCGAGAACCATGCGCTTAGCCATGATCTAACCGCCGATATTTACCCACCAGTCCATTCCGAGAATTAGATCGAACTCCCGAATGGCGCTCCATCGATCGACCTCAAATACTACCCCTTGGAGTTCTAGAGGTGCGTCTCTATATAGTTTATCTACCACTGAGTGACCTAGAGGGCTTATTACGGTCATCCGCCTAGAAGATATCTCGAGTCTAAATCCATTGTCTCTACTATACCATCGGCAACATAAGAGTCGTAGAACCCACATCAATTAAAGCGGTATAAGGAGAACCAAAACCAAAAACGTCTGGGTTATGACGTCCGGTGCGTCCGCTTCTCCTCTCGGCGCCTCGCAAAGATATACCAATTCAGTCCGTTCGCCTCGGAACTACTCGCACCTCTCTGCCGGTGCTCCACGGCCCCACCGTAATCAGGCTACCTCCTCTGCCATTACCTCGGCCCCTCTGCGGCGGTCCATTATTTCAGATTGATTACGGCCCGATTTTTTGATCAATTCTAGCTAACTTGCGCGGACAATCCCTCACTCGGTGGTCCAGCGAGCCACACTCAAAACAACCTCTACCATCAGTCCAACATCCTCCCCAATGAGCCTTTCCACAACGGTTACAATGCGGCGGTCCCTGCCTAGCAGCAACAAACCTACCCGACTGATTCGGCCCACTCGGTCTAGCCCTCTTCTGCTGATTACCCGACGACCCAGAAGATCCGAAACTCCGTTTATGACGGTTTCTATCCATACTCTGCCTCACAGACTCTTTAATGCCCTCGGCAACCTTCGCCTTTTCAACCAGAACCGCAAATTCACGCTCTGTTGGGCGAATCAACAATCTTAACTCGTCTCGCAGGCTATCCTCGAAACGAACGTATTTTCCTCTTCAAGAGCCACCATACCCTCGGCATACCGAATCACCTCGTAAACTTCGGCCTCATACTCGACTGATTTGCTCTCGACTAACCTCGAAATGCTTTCCTCTGCTCATTTATGTAATTAGCTCGACGTACTTCTTCCGATAGCGGCGAAAATAGTCCCAAGTCGATCTTCCATTGCAAGTATTATCACGGACCGTGAGCCACCACCGATATGACTTATCTCGAGAAGTGATACGATCCCTTTAATTTTTCTTCTACTTAGATCCGGATCGTCCATGATCCGCTTCGTCGCTTCCACCCGATTCTCATGATCTAGGAGCAACACGGAGACACCCCAAAGAATTCAAATTTCATTTGCCCGAAGTCGCCAGCACAGATTTCCTAGCTCCTCGCGCTCTACCGCCTCCACTACCTCTCTAAAACCCGCAAGATCGCTCAGTGACCTTGCATCATCGCCGGTGCGCTTGGAACTCACCACCTCCACTGGTGGCGGGCCCACCTCATTCTCTGAACCCTGCCTAGAACCTACGGGCTCAAAAACAGTCATCCTACCACGACCACGTCCACGACCACGTCCACCTCGGTACTCATGACTAAATCTCAATCAATTAAAGAATCTTATGTATCACCATTATTCCACTGTGTTTAAAGAAAAGTTTTATGAATTTTAAAGAAGCTTTGTTTTCATGAGTCCACGAGTCCTATTAGTTTCAGTCTCTAGAGTATCTTACTATCACTAGCCATTCAATCATATCAATTAATATCACAACCAAGAGTACAGGTACTTACACGGGCGAATCGGTGTGCGGTGACTCGGTGCCATGCCCTTCAACCCATACTTTAAAAACAGAATACTTGAAAATTTTAGTTTTAAAACATTTTGGGCCTCGGGCCCACAGCCGAGCTTTTGAACTTGGCTCTGATACCACAAATGTAACACCCCAAACCCGGTCAATACACCACGACCGAATCTGGTATGCTACAGGGAAAAAGGTTTTGGGTGGTTTAGGTTTGAGTTTGAAAGTTTGAGGAAAACACTTCGCTAAAATTTTGTATTTGAAGAAAAATTCGAGTAGGTTTTGACCTAAACATTTATGTTGCTTTTGAAAACCCAGAGAGCTTTGAAAATTTATCGGAGTGTAGGTAAGACCGGTTTATGTCGGATTGATTTTAAGTTGTTTCACATTATTACTAACGTATTTTGTCTTAGTAGAAAAAATCCTACTTAGGCTAGAAAAACCATTTGAGTTCATTTGGTTCTAAGTTATAGTTTGATACCCGATGGTATAGTTTAAAACATCGTTTTTGAAGTTTTGAAAACGTTGTCCTTCCAAGTTTTAGCATATTTTAACTCAAGTAGTTTGTTAAAGCATATTAAAAATCTAACTTAGTCGTAAACAAAACATAATTTAAAAGGCCATTTACAACCCAAATAAAACCAAATAGTAATAATAAAACTTAAGTACCAAATTTCTTAAAAATCCGAGCAAAGTCTTTATTTCAGTATGGCATGAGCACCTCGAGTCCGTCCCGGCTCCGTGTCCGCGTCTATGTGTCACCTGAAATAGTCAAAGGAGAGGGTGAGTCGAGTGACTCAGTGTGTAAATCCCGCTCCCGAAGAACAACATGCTAACACACATCATACAAAGCAACATAATTAATGCAACCCGATCCTAACCATCCATATCACCTTTTCTACCCCGTGTGGTACCAAACCACTGGTGGTGCCAAACCACTGGTGACATATAGTCACAATGTGTTACCAAAACACTGGTGTCCCAAAGACACAATTGTGCTACCAAAGCACCGTGACCGTAGTCACAAATCATGATGGGGCCAACCCATCGCTTGATACCAAATCACTAGCGAGACGATCCCATATCTCATGTGGGCCAACCCACTGTGGTTAAACCACGGGGACAAGTCGCAATGAGGTGCCAAACCTCCGGTGTCCCAAAGACACAATTGTGCTACTAAAGCACCGGTGACCGTAGTCACAAATCTGCTGATGGGGCCAACCCATCGTGTGATACCAAATCATGGCGTCAATCCCATATCTCACAAGTGGGGCCAACCCACGGTGGTTAAACCACGTGGACGAGACGCCGAGGTACCAAACCTCTGAGGTGCTAAACCTCCGTGACCCAAAGTCACAAAGTGTGCTACCAAAGCACCGGTGCTCACAAGACAAAATATCACCGCTCCTCCACTCGTATCACCCATCAACATACCATACTCATGTAATCATGTATATCATATAATCATGCATATCATGCTATTATGTGCAACCTCATATCCCATGTCACATTTAGCCACAGCCATGTAGCACATAGATCATCAGTAAACTCATAATAATAATACTGACTTACCCGGGTCCAGAATCATACCCATTAGGGTATCATATCAATCATCACTGTTTCATTAATCATCACACAGGTTATTAATCATATTACTAAAATAGAAGTGTGTTAGTTTACACACCTGAATTAAGGGAGATTCTAATACTAAGAACCGATCTAAGACCCTCGACCACCTTGGCAACTTGATCCTAAAATCGACCAACCAACGGGTTAGCACACATATCAATCGGTCATAACCAAAGAAATCAAAGGGTATATCGGCTTACCCTTACCTTATCCTGGATTTGGTTTCCTACCAAATCTGAACCCAACAGGGTTCTTTCGAAGCGCCTTCAACAATGGTGTCTCCTACACAATCGGCACACCCCGATAAACGAAAGCGCTTAATCCCTTAACAACCGGTCTTAAAGAAAACTAAATGCAATCGAATATAGCACTCGCCTCTTACCACTACTCTCGCTCGCTACTGTGAGAAAGAAAACTCCTTTAGCACGCCTCCTTAGATCCGGATGTCCTATAATAAGAATTGGTTTATAAACGATTAGCACCTTCCAACAATCACAATCGGCCATCAACATAACAAGAATCGGCAAGGTGAGAGAAAGAAGAGGAATGGCCATTCGCCTAGTACTTACCCACTACCAAACGATTGGAACCAAGCTCCCCAACACCACCAAATATTCGCCAACACAAGGAGGATTCATTAACTGGTTTTGGAAAAGAGATGAAACGAAGAGAGATGAGTGGAGGGGTCACTTTCGGTTTGAAAGGAAAGAAATGAATACGGTGGGTTTAGAAGAAGAACTAGTTTCGCTACTATCTTTTAAGGAAAAGAGAAAGAACATGCTAGGTTCTACCACGATGATGAAGAACAAAGGCTGGTTTTTGTTTAAAAGAGATGGTATGGAACAAAGGGAAATCGGCACAAGGTTGTGAAAGCACAAAGAAAGAAAATGAGAAGGAATCGACCAGCAAATGAGAAGGTTCGGCTTGAGTGCTTAACACCCTTACTTTCGGCTTTGTACAATTAAAGAAAGAGGAAGAAAAATGTGAGAAGAAGGGATATAGGTTTCGGCTTACACAAAGGAAAGAAGAAAGAAGAAACAAGGTTTACTTTCGGCAATAAGGTGCTAGAGGTTTCGGTTTAACAAAGTTGAAAAAGAAGCAGAGGGTGGGAGAGGCATTCGACTTCTAAATGAAACAAAAAGAAAAACAAAAGAGCTACAAGTGCATTCGGCAATACCCAAGCTTTGGGTTTTCGGTTCCAAGAAGAGAGAATATGGGCAAAAAGAAAGAGAGTCCAAGTTTGACAAGCTACCAAAGATATGACCGAAAACACACACACACACATGCACAAAGGAGATTTCGCACTTCCCAAGCTCCCCAAACACTCCTCCAAACCGCCAAATCCCCACAACACTCCACACCACTCAATTCAAATGAGCTTACCAAGTCTTCCTCCTACTTTCACTCTCCATCCACCGCTTGAATATGTTGACCAAGTCCATGGTAGAGTTCAAATTGCCCACAACCTCTTCCTCCATGCCGTCCAAAATGAGAGCCAAAGGGGTGGGATTCTCATGACTTGAACACCAGACCTCCCCTTGTAGATGACGCCACACACACCTTCCTTGTGGCGCATGCTTGCCACTTTGCTAGCTCCTTATTTGTGTTATAATTCCACTTAATTTAAATATAAACCCCAACACCTTCTCGCTTCTATCCCCTAAAGCCCAAGAACAAGAATTTCACCACCTACCTGTGCTCACACCTAGCCTACAACTAAATCCGAAAACACCAAAACAATATCATAGCAAGCAATTAAACATGCAAACAATGCCAAATCGAAATAGCCCCTTAACCCGGATATTACAATAAGAATGTGAATTAAGGCATGAAATTGCATAATATGTATGAAATATAGGGTATATGAGTTATATGAAAAGGGAAGTTAATGTGGTGACCTAAGACCACGAATCTGAATGTGGTGACCTAAGACCACAAAACCGAATATGGTGACCTAAGACCACGATATCCGAATGTGGTGACCTAAGACCACAAATTTTATAAGGCGATGAGCACGTCGATTGCAATGATCGCCTTCGATGGTGTGTAGCGGATGGAGGTTGACTTAGTAGTCCCTACTTGTGCGAGGTTGGTACGGGGACGGTAGCGGATGGCTATCTAGGTTTGGGTTCTGTTGCATCATTATTTTTTATTTGTTTATGAACATGTATGATAATGTATGCCTAATTGTTAAATTTTAGTGTTGGTTACACATTGAGTCTGCTTGACTCACCCTTGTGGGATTACTTTTCGTGACGACCGGTGATGGACCAAGCCGACAGATGCTTAGGGATGGCCATGCACAAAGAAGAAGTTCATTTATTTTTATTTGGACTATTTTATTTTAAGTATTTTGAATTTTTATTTTGGGAATTATTTGATGTAATAAGGCCATAGTAGCACTACTTTCCTTTGCTTTTATTATTAAGCTTACAAACTTTTATTTATTAAAAGAGTAAATAAATCTATTTTAAAATAAGCCCAAACATTTTGTCACCTAAAGTAAAGGATTTTAGTAATGAAAATTAACTTGTTTTCAACTCAAGCCCAACCCAAAACAATCTTTCTTTAAAAACACACAGGTTTTTCCTAAGTAACAAAAGAATTTGAAACGGTTTACATCGGAGAACATACCAGATCCGGTCAAGGCTTGTGGGCCGGGTTTGGGGTGTTTCAATTTGGTATCAGGGCCCAGTTTTAAACTCTCAGCCTTGGGTTTAAGGCCCAAAACATTTTCAAAGTTAAGCCCAGAAAGGATTTTGTGAATAAGGTTTTTTTGGCATAGCCCACTAAGTCTCCAACCCGATGTCCACCAGGTCAGTACTTCTATCCATTGTGTGATTTATAGTATGACTTGTAGAGGGGTAGAAATGGAATGGAACGTAGAATAGAGATTAAGTACATTGAACCTCAGGACTAGTGTACCCCAACAAAAACATAAGACTTAAATGCCTAACTAAACAAACACGTGGTTAAGTCAATGAGTTAGGGTGTGGTAACCATGGTGCGCATGTCTAGGATTGGTTTTGGTGGAGCTTGGTATTTAAGCAATCGCGTGACTCACCTCCTCTCCACTCGAATCCTACAGTGCGTGGCTACGGCTCACTCTAACCAAGAGGACTTAGCTACTGCTAAACCCCTAACTAAAACCGAAAGGGACTAGCAGTATTTTATGGAAACCCTAGTTTTAAAATTTCTAAATTACCCTCTTGATTTGAAAAGATTATTTTATAAATTTTCCGAAATATTTACGATTTACAAATTTACTAAAATACCCCTAGTGGTAAAATTACAAAAAAAGCCTTTGCTTTATGAAATTTCCAAATACCCACAATTCTTATCAAAATTTCACTACTTTACTTAAAGGAACCCTAAATTTACAAAATATCAACATACCTTAATTATGGAAAGAAATTTACGATATTACCCCTAAACCTACAAATTACCAAAATACCCCGAGTTACAAAATTACCAGAATGACCCCCGATCTTCAGAAATTTCTACAACAACACTGATTTGGAAAACAAATTCTCAGAACAACCTTCAAGTTTTGTAAATTTTAAAAAAATACCTTTGATTTATTTAGATTTACAAATTTACTCGGGTTAATTACCAAAATACCCTCAATTTCAAAATTTCCAAAATACCTCGAGAATGCAAAATTATCAGAATACCCTTATTGACAAATCACCAAAGAACCTTATTTTGACAAATTACGAAAAATACCCCTGTAGGGCAAATTACGAAAATACCCCTGGGTAGTGAAAAAACAACAACAATGAAAACTACGACATTTCTCTGAATGAACGAAATTTCATAATTGATTGATGGATGTATGAATGTAAAGACTGTGTGCATGTATGAATACGAAAGAACCACTCCTAAAATTCTTTTCATAAAACTTCTTCGCGTTAATCAGTGGAATAAAGGCTAATTCATATAACTCTCTTAAACCAGTTAAAGCGCGTTGTTAGATATGAGTTCTAGAGGGCGCGTCGTCATGGACGCGTAGAGGAAGAATAGCGATGCGAACCCGTTAGATCGGGTCAAGGTGCAGCAATGAGTTACCACCGCCACCACCACCTCACTGTTGGTGTCGAGTAGCAAGCTCGACGGGGATGATGCTATATCGCAGCTATCTGCGGGTTCTTGAAATGGTGGTGGTCTTTGGAGGGAATACGGGAGCTCAAAATCAGATGCAGTGACTCGAGCCAACGAGCCAAGTGTTCGTGGAGTATCGATATGGCACCCAAAGATTTGAACCGAAGCGCATTATGGATGAGCTTGATCGACCCCGAGGAGAAGTTGAAGGAATGGTGGAACTGTACGTGATGAAGCGTACCAATGGTGGTTAACAGTTTGGGATGGTACCACAGCTGAGGATCTAACTTGGGAATATGTTAAGATGGCATATCAGAAGAAGTATATGGGGACGGATATATTGATGAGCGGAGGAAGGCTTTTCAGAAATGGTTCAAGGAACAAGTCGATGGCGTGATGAAGTGAATTTCTAAGGTTAAGCCGATATGCTCGAGGAGTAGTGGCAACGGAACATGAGCGATGTGTCCGTTTTGAAGACAGTTTAAGGGATGACCTCAGGTTATTGATAGCTCCATATTAGGAGCGGAAGTTCTCCGCGTTGGTAGAAAAAGCTAAGGTAGCCGAGGGAATCAATGACTTGGTTAAGCAGAGCTCTGATAGGAATAGACCCAAAAGGGGTTATGGGTCGTCAGGATCGTCAGGAAATGTGCAGAAAAGGCCCGGAGGCGATGGGCGTGGGTCGCAAGTCACAAGTCGGTCTGAGGAGGCGATGTCGTCCTTGCGATCGGTGTGGAAAGAAGTACTTAGGAGAGTGCTGGAAGAAGACAGGTGGATGTTTCAGATGTGGGTCAAAGGACCATATGATTAAGGATCCGCCGAAGAAACCGGATAAAATTGCCCAATGACTTAGAATGCTAATCAGCCGGTAGAGGGACAAGACCTCGGTGGTCGTGGACCAAATAATCGAGGAAATGGCAGAGGACGTGGAACATCAGGCCGAGGTGTCTGCTATCTTGAGGCAAGGCGGTAGGGTTTGATTTATGCGGTTCACTGGAGGGAGGATGAAGACGCGCCGGACGTCATAACTGGTACGTTCCTCATTCATGCTAAGCCCTATTTTACTCTTATTGATGTGGGCTCGACCCATTCTTATATTGCCTGTAGTGTAGTTGAAACACTAGGCCTAAACTCTGAACTTTCTGATAGGGAGATGACTGTAGTAAGCCCATTATGCCAAATTGTAGTGGTGGATAAGATCTTTCAGAGTGTATCCTTAGAAATTCAGGGAGTGAACTTTTGGGCTGATTTAATAGAACTACCCTTTGGGGAGTTTGACCTCATACTTGGTATGGATTGGTTAGTAGAGCACCCAGGTAGTATTGGATTATGCGCCTAAATGAATGGAACTAAGGACCCCAAAGATGAAGTGGTAGTAATGATAGGAGAAAGAAAAACTACTTGTCTAATGTAGTTTAAGGCTAAAAATTTGAAAGGATGGTTAAGTAAAGGTGCGAGGCGTTCTTAGCCTTTGTAAGTGCGTTAGATGGAAAGGAAGGAGGTGTCAGTGGAGTTAGAACTGTAAGGGACTTTGAGGATGTGTTCCCAGAGGAATTACCAAGAATGCCCCCAAATAGGGAAGTGGAGTTTGAAATTGACCTGCTGCTGGGTACAGCTCCTGTGTCAATTGCCCCTTATAGAATGGCACCAAAGGAGTTGGTTGAGCTCAAGGCTCAAATCCAAGAATTGCTGGATCGTGGGTTTATTCGACCCAGTGTGTCTCCATGGGGAGCACCGGTCCTGTTTGTGAAGAAGAAGGACGGAACTATGCGGATGTGCATAGATTATCGTCAGTTGAATAAGCTGACCATCAAGAACAAGTACCCCTTGCCAAGGATAGATGACCTGTTCGATCAGCTTAAGGGGGCGACAGTGTTTTCAAAGATTGACTTAAGGTCGGGATATCATCAGTTGAAGGTGAAGGAGGCAGATATCCATAAGACAGCCTTTAGGGCAAGATATGGTCGTTTTGAGTTTGTAGTAATGCCGTTCGGGTTAACAAACGCCCCAGTCGTATTCATGGATATGATGAACCGGGTGTTTCAACCTTACTTGGATAGGTTCATCGTAGTGTTCATCGACGACATCCTCGTATACTCTAAGACTGAAGAGGAGCATGATGAGTATCTCCGGATTGTGTTGCAAGCATTGAGGGAGAAGAAGATTTATGCCAAATTCAGCAAGTGTGAATTTTGGCTTAGGAAGTTGCTTTCCTAGGACACGTGGTGTCTGCCAAGGAATAAGGTGGATCCTAAAAGATTGAAGCAGTGTTGGATTGGAAACCACCTAAGTCGGTGGCAGAGATTCATAGTTTCTTGGGATTGGCAGGCTATTATAGAAGGTTCGTGGAAGGATTTTCGTCAATAGCCGTGCCTTTGACAAAGTTGTTGAGGAAGGAAGTACCCTTTGTATGGACGGATAAGCAACAGGAGAGCTTTGAAAAGCTTAAGAGGGTATTGACGAAAGCTCCGGTGTTGATTCAGCCTGAGGCAGAAAAGGATTTTACGGTGTATTGTAACGCTTCCCATATAGGTTTGGGTTGCGTATTGATGCAAGACGGGAAGGTAGTCGCATATGCGTCCCGACAGTTGAGGCCACATGAGGTGAACTACCCGATGCATGACTTGGAGTTGGCGGCAGTGGTCTTCGCTCTTAAGGTATGGAGGCACTACCTTTATGGTGAAAAGTCAATGATCTACACAGACCACAAGAGTCTCAAGTATCTGTTGACTCAGAAGGAGTTAAACTTGAAGCGTGAAGGTGGGTTGAATTCTCAAGGACTATGACTATTCGATAGAATATCACCCGCAAAGGCGAATGTAGTAGCGGATGCCCTAAGCTGGAAGGTTGTGTCAGATCTGAGGGCAATGTTCACACACTTGAGTTTATATGATGATGGAAGTCTGCTGGCAGAATTACAAGTCAAGCCGACGTGGTTGAATGAGGTGAAAGAGGGACAGTTGGCTGATGAGGACCTAAGTGTTAAGTTACAACAAGTACAGAACGGGGAATTAGAGGGCTATGGTGTTAATAATGAGGGAGCATTGTGTTTCAAAGGAAAGGTCTGTATGTCGAGGGACGAGGAGTTAAGACAGAAGATTCTTCGGGAAGCACATGGTAGCCCTTATGCTATGCATCCCGGAGGCACCAAGCTGTACAGGGAACTAAGGGAGCAATTTTGGTGGCCTGGTCTGAAAAAAGGAAGTTACTGAACTCGTTGGCAAATGTCTGACGTGTCAGCGAGTTAAGGCTGAACACCAAGTTCCATCAGGATTGCTTCAGCCAATCGAAATTCTGCAGTGGAAGTGGGAAAGAATTACCATGGACTTCGTTAGTGGGCTTCCCCTTACGCCTACTAAGAAGGACTCGGTATGGGTGATAGTGGATCGTCTGACCAAGTCTGCGCACTTTATCCCGGTGAGGGTTGATTATTCTCTTCAAAAATTGGCTAAGTTATATGTGGCGAAAATTGTGAGGCTACATGGAGTGCCGGTGTCTATCATATCAGATAGAGACCCAAGATTTACGTCTCGGTTTTGGAGGGCACTTCATCAAGCTTTAGGCACTAAGTTGGATTTCACTACTTTTCATCCACAAATCAGACAGGCGGTCTGAGCGGGTAATCAAGTATTGGAGGATATGTTGAGGGTCGTGTGATGGATTTCAGAGGAAGTTGGGAGGAGTATTTGCCTTTAGCGAGTTTGCCTACAACAACATGCCTATCGTGCAAGTATTCGAATGGCACCTTATGAAGTCTTTGTATGGTCGAAGTGCGAACTCCTACATGTTAGACGGATTTGGGAGAACGTCAAGTTTTGGATCCAGAGTTAGTGGCAGAATCCGAAGCAAAGGTTGAGATAATTCGGGCACGGTTAAAGGAAGCATCCGATAGACAAAAGTCGTACGCAGATCTCAAACGAAAGGAGATTGAATTTGATGTGGGAGACCAAGTATTTCTTAAGGTTTCGCCTTGGAAGAAGGTGATGAGATTTGGTCGGAAAGGGAAGCTAAGTCCAAGGTTTATAGGACCCTATCGAGTGTTGAAGCGAGTTGGACCAGTGGCATACCAGCTAGAGTTGCCACCAGAGTTGCAGTAGATGCACGACGTATTCCATGTATCCATGCTACGTCACTACCGATCGGATCCATCTCATGTGGTACCAGTTGAAGAAGTGGAGCTAAGGTCAGACTTGTCTTACGAGAAAGAGCCGATTCAGATTCTAGAACGAGATGTGAAAGTGCTACGACGGAAATCAGTGCCTTTAGTCAAAGTGCTATGGAGAAATCATGGATCGGAAGAAGCTTCGTGGGAGCCAGAAGAGGCAATGCGACAACAATACCCTCATTTATTTTAGCCAGGCAATTTCGAGGATGAAATTTATTTTAAGGGGGTAGAACTGTAACATCCTGAAAATGGGCCTATGTAATTTTGATTTAATTATACGAAATGGCATGTCCTATGTATTATGAATGTATGATGAACATTTTTGGAAACTTGGAAATGTTAAGTTTAAAATAGGAAAGTGAACATTTTGGAAACTTGGAAATGTTAAGTTAAAAGAGGAAAGTGAACATTTTGGAAACCTGGAAATGTATGGAAATGTTAAGTTTTAAGGCTTAAAAAGGGGAAACAAAGGCAAGGTGGTCTTAAGAAATTTAATAGGAGGAATTTGAAACAAGAACGGGCTTGGAAAAGTGGCAAGGAGGCACCACTTAAGGCCCAGGTAAGTGACGCCAAAGGCTATGCAAATAGGCCTAGGTTCAAGCAACAAGGTAAACAAAAGGAGCTTTTATTTTTCGGCATTAAGAGGGAGAAGTGGACGACATTAAGGCACTAAAGGGAGGTGTTTTATTTTTGTTAAAATTCGGCAAATAGATGGATAATTATTGGTATTTTTTTTAGAGATAAGATATAATTGAGGGATTAATTTTATTATTGAATAAAGTGATAATTAAGAGATAAACTTTATCAAAATAAGGGAGAGTTGGCCGAATAGGGGGAACTAAGTGTAGTATTTTTGGCCAAAAGGAATGAAGAAAGGCCATTTGTTTCATTTTCTTTTCTTTTGAAAGTCTCTGCCGAAATTCTCTTGTCATCTTTTCTATTTTCTTTTTTTGACAAAACCGCAAGCTCCCTCTTAAAGACTCACCATTGTCGAATCCTCCATCTCTATTCTTCTTCTTTGTTTCAATTCATCAAAAGCCGAAACCCCAAAGACAACCCCTAGCCGATTACTCCATCAAGTCCAAAAGCCAAGATCTTTGACAACTATTCGGTCTTCCTCATGGATTTCTTTAGGACTTCAAGCAAGGGAGGTTGTCGACTACAACACTAATGGTAAGGATTAGATTGTTGTCATGTTATTCCCATTCCCTCTTATTTTAGCCGAAAGTTTGAGTCTTAACCCAATAATGTTCTATGGCCGAATCTATGAAGGATCTTCCGGGATTTGGGTAGTGTCGACTATAGAAGGAGGAGTTCTCCGGGATTTCAGCATTCAAGGTAAGCCACATGTAATGTTCGGCCAAGGGCCATTTAGTGATTCAATGTTAGAAATTGATCTAACATGCATTCTATAGGGATTTCGACAGTACTGCAAAGAAGTGACAATTTTCGGGATTTAAGAATCGTAAGGTAAGTGTACCTATAGCATTCGGCCAAGGCCTGTATTGATACTAAGATCTATTTCTTACATGTTAAAAAGCTAAAACTAACCTATGTAGAGATCCAGTGTTTGGCCGAATACAAGGAGGAGTATAGCAAAGTTTTTGGGATTTGAATGATAAGCAAATTGGCATCAAGGTAAGTTTTAGTGTGCAAATCCTCCTAGGATTTGGTTTTGTGGCCGAATGGGTTTTATTAAATCCTTAATATGGGCCGAATGTAGGAAGTTAAAAATCTAAGGCAGTAGAACGTATTTCGGGATTTCAAGAGAAATCGTTAAGCGAATCAGGTGTGTACCCCACACTACTTTTTAATAAGATTTATGGCATTAATTAATATGTGCATGTTTATAAGAATGTGAATATGGCTAAGGTACCATACTATGGTACAAAAGTACTCAGGTACGTTTCCTACTCCTACTAGGATTATGAACATATGTTATTTTTTTTAACATGTGAAAACTAATAAGAATGTGAATTAAGGCATGAAATTTCATAATATGTATGAAATATGGGGCATATGGGTTATATGAAAAGGGGAAGTTAATGTGGTGACCTAAGACCACGAAATCTGAATGTGGTGACATAAGACCACGAAAACTAAATGTGGTGACCTAAGACCACGATATCTGAATGTGGTAACCTAAGACCACAAATTTTATAAGGGTGATGAGCACGTCATTGCAATGACGCCTTGATGGTGTGTAGCGGATGGAGGTTGACTTAGTAGTCCCCACGGTGTGCGAGTTGGTGCGGGGACGTGTAGCGAATGGCTATCTAGGGTTGGGTTCGGTTGCATCATTATTTTTTATTTGTTTATGAACATGTATGATAATGTATGCTGAATTGTTAAATTTTAGTGTTGGTTACACATTGAGTCTGCTTGACTCACCCTTTGTGGGATTACTTTTCGGTGATGACCAAAGATGGATCGGTAGACAGATGCTTAGGGATGGCCATGCACAGCAAGAAGTTCATTTATTTTTATTTGGACTATTTTATTTTAAGTATTTTGAATTTTTATTTTAGGAATTATTTGATGTAATAAGGCCATAGTAGCACTACTTTCCTTTGCTTTTATTATTAAGCTTACAAACTTTTATTTATTAAAAGAGTAAATAAATCTATTTTAAAATAAGCCCAAACGTTTTGTCACCTAAAGTAAAGGATTTTAGTAATGAAAATTAACTTGTTTTCAACTCAAGCCCAACCCAAAACAATCTTTCTTTAAAAACACACAAGTTTTTCCTAAGTAACAAAAGAATTTGAAATGGTTTACACCGGGGAATATACCAGATCTGGTCGAGGCTCGTGGGCCGGGTTTGGGGTGTTTCAATAATTTGGGCCCTTGACAGGCCCAAAAAGGAAAGAAAAATAAAAGAAAAATAAAGGTGTCAAATTGACCAAAATCGGTGGGCTTCGAACGGCCCAAGAGAAAACAAAAATTTAAATGGGTCTCCAATGGTCTCGAACAAAAGCGGGTGTATACACTCATTGATGTTGATTGAGTCCTCTATTTTAAACTTCTTGAGAATTTCCTTGATGTATTTGGCTTGATTGATGAAAATGACATTTTTAGTTTGCCTAATTTAGAGCCCCAAAAAGAAGTTGAGCTCACCCATCATGCTCATCTGAAATTCACCTTGAATAATCTCAGAAATTCTGGACAAAGAAGTTTATTAGTAGCACCAAATATAACATCATTAACATAAATTTGTACTACTAAAATGTCTTTGTCTTTAGTTTTTATGAACAAGATGGTGTCTACTTTGCCTCTTCTAAAGGCATTTTCAATTAAAAAATTGGAAAGCCTTTCATACCAAGCTCTAAGAGCTTGCTTCAAACCATATAGAGCTTTGGAAAATTTGAAAACATGGTTTGGAAATTTTGGATTTTCAAAACCGGGAGGTTGCTCAACATAAACTTTTCATTTATGAAACCATTTAAAAATGCACTTTTGACATCCATTTGAAAAAGTTTGAAATTAATTGCACATGCAAAAGCTAATAACATCCTAATGGCTTCTAACCTAGCTACCGGTGCATAATTTTCATCATAGTCTATACCTTTCTTTTGGCTAAATTCCATACTTGATTTCTTTCAAATTGATTTAATTTTTCTTGTAACACCCTAAATTAGGGGTTGTTTGAAATTTAATAAATTTCCCATGTGTGTGCTTGAAAGAATAAATACTATGATTTTTTTGGCATGTTTTAAGGTCTAGAAATAACCCCAAGCTAGGCCTAACCTAGGCTAAAAAAAATTCTTTTTAAGTGTTTAAGAGAAGGGAGCTAGGTGAGATAGGGGTTAAGTAAAATTTCGGGTGAAGCATGTCACAAAATAAGGCAGTAGCAAAGTGGTAACAAGCGCCACTTAAGAGCTAGAGGAGAGAATGGCGCAGTCACGGAGTTCGAGTGGTGGAGGGCGTTTGCATTTATTTTATACATGCGGTGATGGGCTTAAGTAGGGAAGCTTTAAAGAATTTTTGGGTAAGGAATGAACATGAAAGTCAGATTGGGTGGAGTGGCTTGGGGCGCCACTTAAGGATGTTGGCAAAAAGGACTCGAGTTCGAGTCATGAGGGACGCAAGGAAGGTGTTTTATTTTTGGGCTTTTGGCGTTAAAAGAAAGAGGGCCAGGAAGAAGGCTTTAAAATTAAAAGAAGGGTGTTATGACATGAAAGTCGATGGGAGAAATGGCACAGGGACGTTGGAAGAGAGGGTGCGTTAGTGAGGTCGTTGGTTCAAACCTAAGAAGCAAAGAAATGGGTTTTATTTTTTTTTATGTCGCCGTGAATGGGAGAGGGAGTAGTGGTTTGAAATTGGACTTTCAAGGTGATATGGATAGACTTTGTCTTCCTTTAAATTTTCTATTTGGGAGAGTTAGTAATATTGTTATACTATATTTTATTTTATTTCATTTGTTTAAAGAAGTGATTAATGGATAAATGGTAGATTAATATGGGTGATAATTAAAAGTTAAGATTTATCAAAATAGGAGGAGTTGGTAGAATGAAGGACTCATGAAGGCCATCCACTTTCGGTTTTGATAAAGCAAGGTGCCAAATTCTTCAAAGCTTTTCTTTCTTTTCCTCTTGATTGCTTGGTCAATTCTCTCTAGATCAAGTGCCAAAATTCTTCAAAACCCTCTCATTCTTTTTATTATTTTCTTCTTGCTTTTTAATGAATCCACCCCACTCCTTTTGTCGAAATTTCTTCTCCTCCATTGGAGCCACTTTGGCGAATAGCAAGTAGGCACAAGATTCTTTTGGATTGCTTCTTCAATCGGTTAAAAGAGGTAAGTGGACCTAGCCAATTTTTTTTGTTTTGTTGGTTCAAGATCTGTGGTTGTGGCCGAATGGCCTATGTATCATAACAAAGTGTCTAAACTGATTGTAGGGAGGGTTATTGCCGAATTCAAGGAGTTTATCGGGATTTGATTTCTTCAAGGTAAGCTTATATGATATTCGGCCAAGGGCTTTGAATAAGGATTTCTGTACTAAGTCAAATCCGACATATGGTGTGTAGGGTCTCGGTTGTTCAAGGCACAAGCAGCAAATTCGGGATTTTGGGTGAGTTTGGTGAGTGAATAAGTTACATTCGGCCAAGGGCCATTTGTTAAAAAGTTTATGATTAAATGCCGAAACTAATGTGTGCCATGGATTTAGGGGCTAATTAAGGCTTCGGGATTTGTTTGGAAATCAAATCCGTTTAAGGTAAGTGCCGCACGAGCTTTTGGTAATTCTTTTAGTTTGGCCGAATAGGCCAAAACCCCTAATCATATGTTGACCGATTGTAGGAGGAACCAACATCTCGGGATTCCGCTCGTATATTCGGGATTTGCTAGTAAATAGGTGTGTAAGAACTCACTACACACTTTATTAGTTTACATGATTATGTTGTTGCCTATTTATCTTTTTGGTAGTGATTTGCTTATGGGTAGGCATGGATTCCGGGTAAGTCCCCTATTACGTGATCTTCGATATATGATTTTGCATGTCATTACATGATGTTAATTGCTATGCCTAAATACATGATATATGAAAATTGATATATAACCATGTGATGGTGGGATTGATGAGAGGAGGGGATGATTTTATGGATCGTGCATGATGGTTTTGACCACAAGATGGGTTGGCCCCATCAGATTATTTGTGACCTATGGTCATCAGTGGTTTTGACCACACCGATTGATAAATTGCGACTAAGTCCCAGTGGTTTGGTACCACTAGTGGTTTTGACCACACTTGATTATTTGTGACCTATGGTTATCAGTGGTTTTGACCACACGATGGGTTGGCCCCATCATTTAATTTGTGACCCATGGTCATCAGTGGTTTTGACCACACGGGGTAGTTAAGAAGTATGGATGGATAGGTTGGGTTGCATGTTCGCATGTTCATTAATAAATTGTGTATGAGTGCATTTCCGGGTGGGGGATTTACACACTGAGTCTTGGTGACTCACCCCTTCTCTTACCATTTTGCAGATGAGTAGGTTGCGGAGATGGAGCCGGAGAGGACTCGAGGCGCCATGCTTATCATTGGATTTGAAATTACTTTGTTTTAGTTATTATTATTTATTTTCTAAGTCCTTTTATTTTGGGATTGTAATAAGGCCGCTATTATTATTTTGGATGTTTATTTTACTGTTTTATTTTACTTATGTTATATTACAAATGGAATTTTATAAATATTAATTGAACCGGTTAAAAGTAACTTTTCAAACTTAATAAACTTCTACGAGTTTTTAAAGATGTTACCATCGGGTAACAAAAATAAACCAAGTCCACTATAACTTTGACGATTTTAAAATGCTACATGATCAAATATTTTCAAAAGGGTTTATCAACCCAACTGTTTTTATGAAAAAGCCCAACTAAGTTTTCAAACACCGTTTCCATACCTTAGCCAAATTTTATCAAGTTTTCACCAAATTCTTAAAATGTTTCAAATTATTTTACTCCCTGACATACCAGATCCGGTCAGACTCATGGATGTGGTTTAGGTGTTACATTTTGGTATCGAGCCGGTTCAAAACTTCGGTTGTGGGGGCCCAAGGCCCAAAATGTTTTAGTTATGATAGTAGGCCTTATTAGAATGTTTTAAACTGCTTTTGGCTTGAACGACATGGCACCGACTCTCGTGCACCTATCCGCCTGTAAGTAATTCTATCCATTTTTGTGAATATTTGATGAGGGGTAGAAGG
The DNA here is from genome assembly GCA_025506655.1 of Gossypium rotundifolium. Lineage (NCBI taxonomy): Eukaryota > Viridiplantae > Streptophyta > Magnoliopsida > Malvales > Malvaceae > Gossypium > Gossypium rotundifolium. Next base: position 65,720,287 of record CP106731.1, on the reverse strand, counting down.
GTAAATAAGGGAACGTAGATTAATAGAATAGAAATTGTTGAACCCTAAGGTTAGCATACTCCAACAAACAATACATAAGATTTAATTATTCCCTAAACAACCACGTGAGTTGTCAATGAGCAAGGATGTGGCAATCGTTATCACATGTCTAGGATTGGATTCGTGGGAGCCTAGTATTTAAGCAGATCCTCGTGACTCACCTCCTACTCACTCGAATCCTGCACAGTGCGTAGTGATTGCTCATCCTAGGCCGAGACGACGTACTCACAAAGCTAAACTCGATAACTAAAACCCGAAAGGGACTAGCCGCTTTGTTTTTGAAGTAACTAAAACCTTATTTTTTAAAAAAGAAAAAAAATGACCAAAATACCCCTCAGTTTGAAAAATGACCAAAATACCCCTGGCTTTTAAATTACCAAAATACCCTCCGTATAAAAAGTTTCCAAATAGAAAATTTTCAAAAGATCCTTCTTTTGTGAAATCAACTAGAACCAAATTTTGGAAATCTTTTTATGAAAAAGCCCAGACTAGGAAAAATTACTAAAATACCCCTAGTGGTGAAATTACAAAATTGCCCCTAACCAACAAAATTACCAAAATAACCCTGATTTTCAAAATTTCGCAACATCACTATTTTGGAAAATGCAATTCTCAAAAAGAACCATCAAAGTTTTACAACTTTTTCAAATTCACCTTGATTTGTGGAAAATTACCGAAATACCCCTAAGGTCCAAAATTACCGAATTACCCCCGGATTTTAAAATTTTTCAAAATACCCCAGGAATTTAAGAGTTCCAAAATACTTTTTTGACAAAATCATCCGAAAATTTTTATTTTTGAAAAATTACAAAATACCCACATAGGACAAATTACGAAAATACCCTCGGTAGTGGAAAACAATCACCATGAAAACTACAACGTGCCTTTGAATGAATGAATGGAAAAGTGTGCATGATTTGAAAGAACCACTCCTAAAACTCTTATCATAAAATTCCTTCATGGATAACCAAGTGAAATACTAATGCATAAAATTCTTAAGCAGATAAACGCAATCGTTAGAATGAGTTCAAGAGGTCGTGGACGTCCATACATGGGTCGTGGAAGGGTAGGATGGCCTTGTCCGAGCCAACAGGTCCGGACATGGGTCCAGAAATGAGATCTTAGGATCTGTTTGGCGAAAACTAAATTTCAAGATCGACGGATGGTAATGATGTCGTATCTCAAGTCAGTATTACGGTATTAGAACGAGTTGCCGAGGTCGGCACGGGTGCACGAGAGCCCGTAAATGCGTGGTTGAACGACTCACAGGCTAACGAGCGAAGTATTCGAGAGGAGTTTAAGGTGGCGCCCGATCTTGGCGGAATATTGGTTGGAATCCACTGAAAGGATTATGGGTGATTTAGATTTCACAGCTGAGGAGAAGTTGAAGGGCATAATCTCTTTGCTTCGGGATGAGTCTTACTAGTGGTGGCTCACTGTAAGGGATGGAACGGTGGCAGAAAATCTCACCTGGGAATTTTTCAAGGATGTCGGAACCAGCTACGTGGATGCACAGCGGGAGGCTTTCTTGAATCTGGTACAAGGCAATAAGACGGTAGCGGAGTATGAGGCCGAGTTCCTCCGATTGAGTAGGTATGCTCGTGGAATTGTGGGTACTGAGCATGAACGCTATGTTAGATTCGAAGATGGGCTGAAAGATGAGCTGAGGATGATGATAGCTCCACAACAAGAACAAGAGTTCGCTATCCTTGTGGAGAAGTCTAAAGTTGTTGAAGGGGTAAGACAGTCGGTCAGACGGAACCAAGATCGGAATTGGAATAAGAGGAGCTCGGGACCTTCAAGGTTCTCGGGTAATGAGCAGAAGAGGATGAGGACTGGTTGGTCAGATCAAGCTACTAGGCCTGCTGCTGCTGCTAATCCTCAATGGCCGCCACGGTGCTTTCGGTGTGGCAAGTCTCACACGGGAGTGTTGGAGCAGTGTCGGGGATGCTTCGAGTGTGGGTCCTTGGAGCATCGAGTTAGAGACGTCCAAAAAAGGCAGCTAGACTGAGATCAGAGGGTTAGGGCTCATGGGCCGGGTTTGGGGTGTTACATTTCTTGCATAGCCATTATCCAAATTTCATCATTTAAAGAAACATCAATTTTTTTAAGTTCTATGCAAAAAATAAGGCTACATAATTACAAGTATTTCTAATTGAAGATCTAGTAATTACCACTTTAGATGGATCACCAACGATGTGCCCATCCTTAACATACGAAAGCTCTCTTGGGTGGCTATATTCTCTTTCAACGTGAGTTGGTTCTTAGAGTTAATCAATTTTGAGTTCTTGAAGCAACTCATTCATGCCTTGATCTTCATGTGATGCTTGATTTTGCTCAACTTGATATATTTCTACATCATCAAAATCGATAGATTCCTTTCCAGAAGGAGAGTTAGATTCATAAAAAATAACATCTATAGATTCTTTTACAACAAGGGTTCTCTTGTTAAAAATTCTATAAGCTTTAGAATTTGTTTAAATTCATAAAAAAATAACATGTATAGATTCTTCTACAACAAGGGTTTTCTTGTTAAAAATTCTATAAGCTTTAGAATTTGTGGAATATCGAAGAAAAATACCTTAATCACTTTTGATATCAAATTTTCCTAAATTTTCTTTTCTATTTTTCGAAACAAAACATTTGCAACCAAAAGGATAAAAGTGGCTTATAGTAGGCTTTCTTCCTTTAAAAAGTTCATAAGGAGTTTTCTTCAAAACAAGCCTAACCATAGCTCTATTTATAATATTGCACGAAGTGTTTATGGCTTCCGCCCAAAAATATTTTGGCAAATTATTTTTCACATAACATGGTTCTACCCATTTCCACTAAGGTCCTATTTTTTCTCTCAACAACTCCATTTTGTTGATGGGTTTTAGGTGTTGAAGAATTGTGACTAATGCCATGTTTATTACAAAAATTATCAAAGCCAAGGTTTTCAAATTATTTTCCATGATCACTTCTTAAACTTTAAATTGAATATCACACTTGGTTTTGAATCATTTTACAAAAAGTAAGAAATTTTTCTAAAGTTTCATTTTTGGAAAACAAGAAGAAAACCGACATATATTTAGAATAATAATCAACAATAACAAATTCATATTGTTTACCTCCTAAACTCATAGTTCTAGTGGGTCCAAAAAGGTCAATATGAATAAGTTGGACTACTCTAGATGTAGAAACTAATTTATAGATTTAAAAGATGCTCTCCTATGTTTACCTTTAGCACATGCATCACATACTTTATCAAAGTCAATAGGAAAGTTAGGCATGCCAACAACAAGTTCATTTTTAATAAGCTTTGAAATAACACTCATGCTTGTATGCCCTAATCTTCTTTTCCATAGCCAACATACATTTTCATTATTAGCCATAAAGTAAATTTTAGAGGAAGATGTGTCATCAAGATACACCATAAAAATATTACCTACCTTTACAATATCTACAACTTTGCACCCATTTGATTCAAATATTACTTTGAATCCCTTGTCACAAAGTTAACTAATGCTAAGGAGGTTATGCTTAAGACCATTGACATAAAGCACATTTTTAATGAGAGTGGAAGAATTTATGTCTATAGAACCAATATCTTCAATAAGCCCTTTGGAGTTGTCAGCAAATGTAACTTCTCCTCCATTCTTTGGCATTAGTTCCATGAAATAGCTTTTGTCACCAATCATGTGTCTAGAGCATCCATTATCAAGATACCATGAGTTCTTCTTAAAGTTGCTTGCCTTGAAGTAATGCTTTTCCTCCTACAAACACAAAGTTAAACTTTGGATTTTAGTACCCAAACTTTCTTGGGTCTATTAGCATTAGTTTTAACAATTTTTGTCCCCTTAGGAATCCACTTCGTTAAAGCATCCTCATTTTGAGATGTGTTTAATTCCTTTAGAATCCACACACTCTTAGTGAGTTTGCTCCTAGATGTGAGCTTCGTTAAAGATCATACTTGTCTATCATGCCCCTTTTTGTGACAATGTGTGCATAAGAGTGATGCATCATAAATATAGCTTGGTTTCTCAAAGAAATTTTTAAACTTTCTTTATTTTTTGTAAATTTACAAAACCTAAGCCACTATTGTCAAAGAAGGCTCTTTGAGATTCAAGCACATCATTTAGTTTTTGTTGCCCCATATGAAACATAGAAAAGGAATTATGCAAGTTCTTATTCTTAAAAATCAAACCATCAATTTGAGCTTACATATCATTAAATTTCTTTTCTATTTCCTCTTTAGCTATGATTAGAGACTTATTTTCCTCCTTTAATTTTAAAATTATTTTCTTATATTTGGAGTTCATAGTCTCAAAATCTATAGCTAATTCATCGAAGGCATCTTGTAATTCTTCAAATGTATATTCATTTAATACACTAGAATTTATGATTACCTTTGGTTCATCAATAGCCATAAGACATAGGTTGGCAACTTCATTTTCCTCATTCATCACTATTGGATTAATCGCTATCGCTCCAATTGCAATCATGACTTTCTTCTTTTGTTTTAATGCCCTTTTCTTCTTCAATTGTGGGTGATAACACTCTAGAATGACATGTTTTTATGTGCTAATTGTATATTAATTTTGAATGTGATTCTACTAATTTGGGCTATTTATGGACTTTTATCTCGTAAGGACTAAATTGGAGACCAATGCAAAATTGAGGGCCAAAATCGTGAAATTAAAGATAAAATGGACCAATGTGCAACAAAGGGAAAAGATGGTGCCAAAAGTGCAAACATGGAGGCGGAGGGATGAAATGCAAAAGAAGAGACTTTGCTTTATCAAATTCTATTTTAAATTATATTAGGATAATTAATATTAGGATAATTATCTAAGATTGTTTAATTTCTTTATTTATCTCTATTTATCTTTAATTAAATTGTAATTATCTTTGGGAGTTTGAGTAGAATTAGGCTATCTACCTTAAGCACTATAAATAGGGGATGGAGTAACTCATTTGGGGTGTTCATCTTTTTCTGTACACTCTTCTCCCATAAGTTTTTGTTCCTCCTTTATTTTTCTTTCAATAAAAATTCCCTTTTCCATTTTTATATTTTATTTACTTTTCCACCAAAAATATGAGCCACTAAATTCCATCTAGCCGAAGGTTGCCGAATTCCAGGAAAAATGTTTTGAGGCTTAGAACCCGCTTAACTTTCTCACCCGTATTCATCGTTTCTCGATTCACGAGGCCGACGCCTCCGTCTGTGTCTTTAAAAGTAACCCTTTCAACTTATGCAAAGGCGTACGCTTTGTGTGTTTTGGGAGGATTGCACCGTCGGTTCGTGAGCTTACTGCGTGAGAGGTTAGCGAGCCCAAGAGACAAAATGGCGTGGGATTCGCCATTGAGAAATGTTGATCTAGCATAAATGACTCCACAAGGGCAATAGCAACCTAGAGTCAGGCTCCCTAAATCCGTAAGTTTAAACTCTTGGAGTTGGTGGTCGTAGGCGTCCTCTTCCACTATAACTGGCTTACTTGGGCAGAAGGGTCATCCAAAAGCCAAGACGAGCCCAAGGAGGAACGAGACAATCGAGCTGGAATCTCTCCACATAAGAAACTTTTCTCTAAACCCTTTCTTTTTATTTTCCTCATTTTAATTCTCGTAATTTATTATCATGATTTCAATTCACCTTAAATTACTTTTTATTATAATTTTTCCAGATCGAAAATTATTAATTCTGTTTTTTTTATTTATTTTTCAGGAACGCAGGTTTTCTTGGGCACGATTCTGCCCAGGATCTCGAGAAACAGGCATTTGTATAATCCGATCCCTATGGATTCAACCATACTTACCCTTTACTATTATTTTCGTTATTTTACAGGGAGTAGGACATATTTTGGTGCATTCAACGATGCATCAAATTTTGGCGCCGTTGTCGGGGATCGGTAACGTACTAATCCTGTTTTTTATTTTCTATGACCAGATCTGCTCTAGACATTCTTGCGTTTGATTCAAAGATCGAAAAGACTGCAAAAGCTGACCGGAAAGAAACTAAGTTAAGGAAAAAGCAGTTAGCGGTGGTAGTGACTCGAAGTAATCCACCACCAGAAATTAGGATCGGCGACGAAGTAGAGTCTAGGGTTACCGAAAACCCTACCCAAACACTTGAAAGTAAAGCAGAAGAAGTCGATTCACTTGAAGAAGTGCTCAACGCTAGGGTTGACGAAAACCCTAATTTGGTGCAAGAACTAATGGCTCAAATGATTCGGCAACTAGCCGAAGCTCCGACAGAACAACCGCCACTGTGCATCGCATATCCTACTATGGATACCGATTTTGAACTGAAATTAGGGTTAATTTAGTTGCTGCCAACTTTTCGAGGGTTACAAAATGAAAACCCCCATAAACATTTGAAGGAATTTCATATGGTTTTTCTGAGTATGAAACCTCAAGGCGTAACTGAGGATCAGATTAAATTGCGCGCTTTCCCTTTTTCCTAGTAGATTCAGCTAGGGAATGGTTGTTTTATTTACCTCCTGGATCTATAACTACATGGGCTGATCTTTCTCGTTTCTTTCTCAATAGGTTTTTCCCAGCATCTAGAGCAGCTGAGCTAAGAAGGGAGATCGTGGGGATTAGGCATAAAGAAGCAGAAACTCTTTATGATTATTGGGAGCGATTCAAGAAGTTGTATGCGAGCTGTCCACAACATGGTATAACAGAGCAATCTCTCCTCCAATACTTTTATGAAGGTTTAAAATCGATGGAGATGAATATGGTAGACGCCACTAGTGGAGGAGCGTTGGTCAATATGACCCCAACAAGCAAGGGACTTGATTTCCACAATGGTCGCAAATTTTCAGCGAGCCCAGAGCCAATCCTCGAACGTCCCGAAGGGTTCACCAGCTAAGTAATTCTTCCATAGAACATAGACTTGATAAACTTACTAATATGATGAATACTCTTCTTGCGAGAAAAAATAAAGACAAATTTCGCTTATGTGGAATATGTGTTTGAGCACACAACCGATGCATGTCCTGTTTGTCGATGACTCTATGGCTCACTTAGGTGCGTGGGAAATTTTCCTGCCCACCACGAGGCGATACGACCCTTACTCTAATACCTACAACCCAGATGGAGGATCACCCTAACTTAAGTTATGGGGCCAACCCACAATATAACCAAACCATACCAGCAACCGAGTTCCACAGCCCACAAGATTCGTGTAATTCTCTAGAAACTTTGGTCAATAAATTAGCGACTAATATGCTTGATTTTCAATGAAAACCGAGGCATCTATAAGAGAATTGACCATATCGCTTGAGAAATTGAACTCTCAAGGAAACTACCGTCACAAATGTAACCAAACCCAAGGCAAAACGCAAATGCAAAGTGACGCGAAGTGGAAAGGTATCGAATCGATTCCCATGTAAATCATGCCCAAGAAATCGCCAGAAAAACCTAAAAAAGATGAACAGGTCCGAATGAAACCCCCATTGCCCATAATTCAACCTCCATTTCAGAATGATTCCACCAGTGTCGAAAAGGTAAGAAAGACAAGGAAATCCTCGAAACATTTAGGAACGTCGAAATCAACATTCCACTGTTGGATGCCATCAAGCAAATACCTGTATGCTAAATTTCTTAAAGAGCTTTGCACCAACAAATAGAAGTTAACAGGTAATGAAAGGGTGAATGTTGGTGAAAATGTGTCTGCAGTGTTACAACGGAAAATGCCGACAAAATGTAAGGATAGGGGCATGTTTGCAATACTATGCAAAATAGGACATTTGGGAATTAAAAAGGCTATGTGTGATCTAGGAGCCTCCATAAATGTAATGCCCTATTCTATTTATGAATCACTTAACGCAGGTTTTTTTGACAAAAACAGGTGTTAGCATTTAATTGGCAAACAGGTCCGTTGTGCATCCCGAAGGAGTCCTCGAGGACGTGTTGGTAAAAGTTAACGAACTTATTTTGCAACACCTTTACCCCATACCCGTCGCCAGATTAGGGTTATGAGGCATTACCGAACTCGACTCAGATCATCACAATCATTTATCACAAATCATACATTTATCAAACCCAAAAGAGACTTAATTCATGCTTGTACAATTCAAACCATAGAATCATCGAATATATGTTATTCAAATGTTAGTTACAAGTTTGAGTATGCACTTTTCACTTTATACATATAAAGTAAATATAAATACATTTATTACTTATTCGCTTATCAACTTATCATTTCACATATTATACACATATACCTATTTAAACATAAACTATCACAAGACTCTATGGTGTATCCATTCATCTATGAAAGATTCAGGTCTAGGTTCAGATATAACATAACCAACTTCATAAAATTTCCTTTTATGAAAATAAATAATCAAATATGTATCGAGATACATATATATATATATATAACTGATACAACTAAATCCAGATTTTCCATTATACTAATTTCACTTCATACCAACCTAATCAAATATGTATCGAGATACATCACAAACCGTTCATTAAATATAATTTTAAGCAATTACTCTCACATTTATCTAATAATAGCTAATTCAGATATCACCTTTTCATATTATTGTTTATTTTCGTACACTAAAATTATTAAATATCAAACAATCATTCACTTTCAATGTGAACAATCATCATCTTTTATCACAATCATAATCAAAATTCACTCATTAAATATTCTACCTTAAAGATTACTATTTACAATTTAGATATTCTAATAAATGTTTAACTAATTCCCAATTAGTCGAAATGATCTAATTCATTACTGAACTAATTCATTACGACTATGATCAATTCTCGTTAATTTATTGTCAATTACTATCTATAAAATTTTATATCAATACTTTAATTACAATAATCTATTTCATACAAAATTTCGATACATTATATACTAAACTATGTTCATAGCATCATCGTATTCAACACGAATTTAAAGACATCTCAAACTTAATATGACATAGACTCTATCACACATAATTTTGAATCATTACTAATATAATTTCATAGTCAATCGACTTCTGATGACATTATTAATTAATTTACTAATTTCATCTCTTCTATATCTGTTATTAAAGACATTCAGACAATCATACGATATTCATCTCAATTGATCACTGTTCATAACATCAGTACTATTGCAATTGTTCTTCTGAATCTGAATCACTAAATCATCATGTTTCATCCATCTTATTTCATCATTATTTTATATCTAAATTTAACATTAACGTGATTGCATCATTAATCTCAGTTCAAACTCTAATAACCAAATACTTTTTAATGTCCATTCATACATCATGACAAATATTCAACTTTCATGCTAGACTATTTCCAAACAAATCAAATTTAGTATACATATATTAAATCTAATTCATAATACCTACTTAATAAATATTACTAATTCAACGTATCAAAACTTTGTCTTTTTCACATCTATGCACAATACATTTATGTAATACATCAAATTATGACAAGCATTCAATCAATATTACAACAATTTCTATTTAATCTCAGAACTAACGTAATATACAACATAATACATACCTAATAAGTTCAGAATTAAGTTTGCATACAATTCTTCATGTTCAATACTCAATCTCATGTACATCATAATAATAAGGATCATCATAACTTTTAATAATAACTTTACATTAAGTTCATATATGTCATTCAAAATAAGCTATAACCATTAGACTCATGATTCCTCTAACTATACCAATATACTAGCACTTATTAACTTACGTATCAACAATCATTGAACTTACAACATTTTTCAAATCATATAGAATTATAATTCAAGTCTCAAAATTTAACTCTGTCATCTAATTCCAAATATACCCATTAAATCTTCAAATAATTATCAATTTAACAATGGATTTAGAATACACTATTAAGTCACTAAATCAGATAAATTTTCAACTTAACAACATTCATACTTTATCATACGATTATCTCTTTACAATTACAACTTCAAGTATTTAAGAGTCTAAATCTACTTTGACATTATGTCATCTCTTAACATTACTGAGATAGCATATATCATCAACTATCAATCAGAATATTCATCGAGATACATATATATATATATAACTGATACAATCAGTGATGCACATATATTAAAAATATGATCTTGCAATATACATCAAATGCATTATCTCAATTAATAACTGTTCTAACTTAACTCAACAGTTGATATTCTAAAATCTTATTAGGCAATCTCTATCATAATCTGTCATTTTAAATTTACTTTATCGATTATCATACAAGCATTCTACCATAATGCTCATACTTTCCTTATCTCATGAAATAGTCATATTATACACATATACCTATTTAAACATAAACTATCACAAGACTCTATGGTGTATCCATTCATCTATGAAAGATTCATTTAGGTTCACTACTATGGTGTATCCATTCATCTATGAAAGATTCAGGTCTAGGTTGTTATAACATAACACAAGTATATATCACTCAATACAAATGACTTAGTGAATTCAGTTCCTATGACAACTATCAATATACAATTCAAATGCTCATCATACTCAACGTATTCCATTTAAAACATTATGATTCAATATAGCTAATCTTACATCATCGATACTTACAGTTATCAAACGATATTATTGAACTAGCCAATAGCATAATTTAAACTTAATATCAAATTGGTGTATCCATTCATCTATGATAAGATAACCAACTTCATAAAATTTCCTTTTATGAAAATAAATAATCAAATATGTACCGAGATACTTCATAAAATTTCCTTTTATGAAAATAAATCATAATCAAATATGTATCGAGATACATATATATATATATATAAGCTACTTCCTTCATTTCTTTATAACATTTAAACATATATTTTCAAATCATTATTCATCACTTGTATAAAAATTGTAGAACTTCAATAACTCACATATCAAACTTAGACATTACATTCAGCCATAGTCATAGTGCATTTCTAACCCAACCTTACTATTCAAATGGTGTAGCCGAACATACAATGCATGCACATATATATATATATATATACCAACTTTCCTATTTATACCAAGGATATCTCATAACTCATAGATTCATGGAACATAAATCTAAGACTCGACCATTCAATATCATATCATGCAAACCGAGACATTTGTTCATCTTTACACCCAAGTTTTATCATACAATACACTTCCAAATAAGTTCATTTCATAACCGAACCACCATATTACTATTTACTACTCAAAACTTACTTATAACCCAATCGTTTCAAGTATATAAGTCATAAAATCTACATTGCTCAAAGATGAACACATATGAATATGAGTATGTACATATATATAACACATACTCATTTATTTCCCAAACCAAACATACATGCATCTCACATCAAAGATAGATTAAATCATCGAACATAAACATTTGGAACTAGCCACTTTCGCATGGCTTTTATACAATATCAAAATATCATTCAAAAACTTAGCTAGCCTATACATGCCTTAAGAACCAAAAGTCTAAGCATTTTAGGTACTAACAAGAGTCGATAGTGTGAATGACTTCGTTGACGATCCCCCCTGAGCTCGTAGCTTGATCAAAATCTATAAAGCAGAACAATGAACACACGGAGTAAAATAATTTAGCTTAGTAAGTCTTAAGCAGTCATAATATACCAATTGTACATTCAAGCTTTAAAAAAAAAAAAAATCAAGTAATAACGTTGAATAAATTAGCTTAACTCGAAGATCCTCCAAAACCGAATGCCTTGACCTCACTTAACATAACGTTTATCATTTCCTTACCATTAACATCCAACTTACCAATTCAGCATTTTAACCAAGATATAAAGCATCCTCTCTTTATGATCTATTCATAACATAAACATATGAAACTCAATAGGTTCACATAATTATTCACACACGTATATATATATATGTATATCCATTTGACATTTCATACATTCGTATACATGACATCAAGTAATCCCAGTATGTCACGTAAACATAAGCATAAGGCCAATTATACATGATCAATTTGTATCATTCATATCAATATACTTATGCGATTACCTTTAACCACATTATGCTTTCATATACCAATTTCCTCATGGCATAGTTTATACACAATTTGCATCTACCGATTGTATATCACATTTCCTTCATCAATTCATTTACTTATCATCATCACATATATATATGTATAATACATGAATATGAATAGCACATACCTTGTAGCCAAATTAACAAATTCATTTTCAAATGCTTAGGCTCACTTGATTCATTTCATGCCTTTACTAGTACACAATCTAAGCTTGGAATTTCAACTCACCGGTATAAAAACCTGCTAGGCATTTGCCCGAATCTCCCATACTGGCATTAGACTTGCTAGACTCAAGGTCCGTAGTTCAAACACCGACATTTAGCCTGCTAGGCAATAAGCCCAAATATATATCACCAAGACTATGCTGCTAGGCACGGCTTAATATGTCACCCAGGACTAAGCCGCTGAGGCACTAAGCCCGAATATGTCACCCAAGACTAAGCTTAAGGCACGAAGCTTCAATATGTCACCTAAGCACTAAGCACCTTTAGGCAATAAGCCCTGAATATGTCACCTGGCACTAAGCACGCTAGGCAATAAGCCCGAATATGTCACCTAAGACTAAGCCTCGCTAGGCAATAAGCCCGAATATGTCACCAAGCACTAAGCTTGCTGGGCAATAAGCCCGAATATGTCACCTAAGACTAAGCACGCTAGGCACGGGCTTAGAATATCAATGTAGTCAATCATTCCACACACATTTCATAATTTATCACATATCCAATTCAACTAGGCTTATTCACATTACACAAATAGAATCATTATGTCATTGTAAAACCCACAATTCATATCGAGATACTCATTCATATTACATTATTAAATTTTTCATTCAATCTAATTTACTTATATACATTCGGCTATGACATAAACATGTACTCAAATTTATCGAACATCATCATTGAATATGTTCATAAATAATTCTTTGATATATTTAACCAGGACTTACCTCAAATATCGATGGACTACGAAGACCGGCTATTCGATAACTTTCGCTTTCCCCGATCCAAATCATTTGTCTTTGTTCTTGATCTAAACATATTTAAAATAACCTCATTCAAGTACATTTCATCTCAATTTAGTCCCAAAATACATAAATGCACAAATTACCATTTTGCCCTATTATTTCACATTTTACAATTTAGTCCTATTTGCTTAAAACACAAAATACACACAATTTGAATAAATACCTTAAGGTAGAATATCTATAGCACTCTTACAAATCCATACATTTTGTTTATTTCAAATTTAAGTCCCTCTAAAATTTAATTTTCATAATTTAGCCCTAATTATTTAAATTTATCAAAATTCAAGAACAAAATGTGTTCATCTAGCACCTATCTTTCATTTAACATCAATAACCATCAAAAGCTTAAAATATCATCAATGGCATATCACACAAACATTATCAATTCACAAAATTAGTACATGGGTTTGATAGTTCTCGAAGCAACGATTACAAAAACGTAAAAATTATAAAAAACCGAGCAAAACACATACCCGATTTAAGCTTCAATAGTGCCGAATGTTAAAGCTCATCCATGGCTTCTTTTTTTCTTCTACATTCTGCCATCCATGAAAAAGATGATCACCATCTTTATTTTACATCATTTTAAAATGGATTACTATTTTACCATTTTAAAAATAATATACTTAACATATATTTTAAGGTCATTTTAGACCATTGCCGCCCACTAACTTGTAGAATGGACTAATTGCCCTTTTAGGACTCCATATTAAAAAGCCATTATCACTTTAGCACTTTTCACTATAGTATGCAACTTTTACACATTACGCGATTAAGTCCTTTTTGTCAAATTGAACACTCAAACGATAAAATTTTCTCACGAAACTTTCACATACATTAATTCACATATAATAAACACCAAAATTAATATCTAAAAATTTTTCAGACTCAGATTCGTGGTCCCGAAACCACCGTTCTGATTAGGATCAAATTCGGGCTATTACAACTCTCCCCCTTAGGGATTTTCGTCCCTCAAAATCTTTCCGTTGAACAATTTCAGATATTGTTATCTTATTGAATCTTCAGGCTGCCATTTCTTATTTCTCAACTCCTTTATCTCACGGCTAAGATATGGATCAGCTCTCTTCATATGTCATATTAGATCGGATCTCTGTTTCAGATGGGGCAATCACACGTGACGGATCAGGCCGATATTTACGAAATATTGAAACATGAAATACTTTGTCGTCGATCTCAAATTCTATATCTTTTAGTTTCAAGTCTATAAAGGGCTTTTGACGATCAAATACTTCTTTCAAACAATCTCGGATCAATTTCACTTCCTGTTCTGTCTCCTTAATCAAATCAACCCCGTGTAACTTATTCTCACTGAGTTCAGTCTAATACAGAGGTATACGATTTTTTTTTACGTCCGTACAAATCTTCATATGGTGCCATTTTGATATTCATCTGAAAACCACTATTATACGAAATTTTTAATCAATGGTGAATCTGCTCCCATGAGTCATAAAACTCTAATACGCAAACCTCAATATATCTTTAAGAATCAAATAGTTTGTTCAGATTGATCATCTGCTTGCAAATGAAAGGTCAGATTGAAATGCAATTTCGTGCCCAAAGCTTCTTGCAAATTTCTCTAGAATCGTGATGGGAATCTCGTACTCTATCCGACACAATAGATAGTGGTACCCGTGCAATCTCACAATCTCATTAATATAAAACTCGGTCAATCTCTAGTGAGAAATTAGACCTAACCTAATGAAATGGGTAGATTTAGTTAATTGGTCAATTCGACCCATATCACATCTTTCTTTCTGAGTCAGGCCAATCGGAGACAAAGTCCATTGTTACTTAATCTCATTTCCACTCAAGAATCAAAATTGGTGTAATAATCCGAGATGAAACTTGATGTTCGGCTTTCTTTTGTTGATGACTAAACATTTTAAAACCAAATCGAAATGTCTCGTTCCATACCAAACCACCGTAGTGTTGCTACAAATTATGATACATTTTAGTACTTCCTGATGAGCGCTTAAACGGCTATTATGTGCTCCATTCAGTCGATGGAATTAACTCTAAATTTCTCGAATACAATCATGACCACGGAATCTCAGACAATCATCAAAAATTTTGAAATTCAGAGTCGGAATTCACTTCACACTGAGCTCGATTCACTAACATTTTATTATCAAATATCAAAGCTTTATATATATATATATATATGTTGTAAAAACATCGGTTCTGCTCTTAATTCCTCTATTACAAAACTATCATAAGACAAGTTCAACTGGGTATTCAAGGCCTGTAATGCAACGATGACTTTCTATTCAGACCATTAGTCACAACATTTGTTTTATCCGAATGATAATCTAACAATAGCTCATAATTTTTCAATATCTGAAGCCATCTTCTCTGATGCAGGTTCAATTCTTTTTGAGTCATCAATTATTTTAAACTTTATGATCTGAATAGACATGACATTTCTCCCCGAACACGTAATAACGCCAAATCTTCATCGCGAATATAATAGCTGCTAGTTCCAAATCACATGTCTGGCAATTTCTTTCATGCAGCTTCAATTGTCTCGAAACGTAGGCTACGACTTTGCTTTCTTGCATCAAAACACAATCCACAAAGAAGCATCACTAAAAACAACAAATTCTTTACCCGATTCAGGCTAAACTAACACTGGAGCTTCAATCAAAAGGGCTTTCAACTGATCAAAACTTTTCTAACACTTTTCTGACCATTCAAACCTGACATCTTTCCAAAGTAGTCTAATCAATGGAGTAACTATCATCAAATCTAATCTGATTCCAAAAGCGGGCACAATATGTCCCAGAAGGCTAACTTCGTACAATCAGAATTCACATTCTCTGAATATCATATATATAATTGTTCTTCTCTCAAAGTTTGCAAGAAAATTCTCAATGTTCAGTATGCTCCTTTTCATCAAGTGAATAAATAAAGGGATCATCCACAATTTCCACAATAACTCAATAACAGATTTAACTTCACGAATCAGAGGCAAACCCGGTAACTCTTCAGGAAACATATCAGAAAACTCACAAACAATAAGCATTGATTAAATTTTCTTTCCAGATACTTTCAAATCAATCATGTAGGCAAAATATACCTCATAACCCTCCCTTTTTTTTTTTTTTTATAATTCCGAGCTTTCAAAATGATATTACAAGAGTCAATCTACTCAAACCATTAGACTCAATTAGTTTTTTCTTATCTTTCGACATCTCAAATTTATAGTCTTTCTTTTGCAGTTCAACAGCATCATGCATAACAACCAATCCCTTCCCAAAATAATAATATTGAACTCATCAAATGGTAAAAGCATCAAATCAGTGGGAAACAGATATCTCGAAACATTAATGGACAGTTCTTGCATACTTTATCAACCATGACACTTTTATCTAGGGGTTCAATACTTTTATAGCAAACTCAGAAGATTCTGCAGTCAAAGTCTTGCTGAATACTAAATTCATGCATACATACGGATATGTAGAACCAAGGTTTATCAAAACAATCACAGAAGTATCATAAAGAGTAAATGTACCAGTTATGACATCAGGTGATGAGGCATCCTCTAGAACTCGAATAGCATACACTCGACTCTTTTCTGCTTCAAATATGTTAATATTGTCTTCTAATGAAGATATGGTACACTTCAAACATTGATCCAAATATAAGATAGTTTATTGAACACACAAATAGTATTTCAAACCACAACTCATTTCCTCGCATCATTATCATCATCATTAGTTTTAAATTCTTGACCACCGTGTTTCTCAATTTTATCTACGTGAGGCCTTCCAAATCTTATCGGATCCACTATCGGAGGTATCATAGGTATCGAAGATGGATTATTCGGGGGTGGAGGTTGTTGCATAGTTGGGTTAGTCTAGATATATTGAGTAAACCATTCGTTTATCATCTGGTAGAAGGCTTACTTAGCCTTCCCCTCATGACTACTCGAGATAGGTCGAGAGTCTCCGGCAGTCTTGACCTATATCTTTGAATCGGGTGCTACGCTCTCGGCATCATCACCATGCTCTATCGGGATCCATTTATAATATAAAATCACAATTCAGATGTCAGAAGTCACCACACTATCGTATTGTAATTTAAGGCATGTATAGCTAGACCCACACGTGCTACGGTAGTCCTAGAATTGACTAAACCATAAGCTCTGATACCAATCAAATGTAACACCCCTACCCCATACCCGTCGCCAGATTAGGGTTATGAGGCATTACCGAACTCGACTCAGATCATCACAATCATTTATCACAAATCATACATTTATCAAACCCAAAAGAGACTTAATTCATGCTTGTACAATTCAAACCATAGAATCATCGAATATATGCTATTCAAATGTTCGTTACAAGTTTGAGTATGCACTTTTCACTTTATACATATAAAGTAAATATAAATACATTTATTACTTATTCAGTTATCAACTTATCATTTCACATATTATACACATATACCTATTTAAACATAAACTATCACAAAGACTCTATGGTGTATCCATTCATCTATGAAAGATTCATCTAGGTTCAGATATAACATAACCAACTTCATAAAATTTCCTTTTTATGAAAATAAAATAATCAAATATGTATCGAGATACATATATATATAATCGATACAACTAAATCACGATTTTCCATTATACTGAATTTCACTTCATACCAACCCTACTTCCTTGATTTTCTTTATAACATTTAAACATATATTTTCGAGCATTTCTAACCTAACCTTACTATTCAAATGGTGTAGCCGAACATACAATGCATGCACATATATATATATATATATACCAACTTTCCTATTTATAACAAGGATATCTCATAACTCATAGATTCATGGAACATAAATCTAAGACTCGACCATTCAATATCATATCATGCAAACCGAGACATTTGTTCATCTTTACACCCAAGTTTTATCATACAATACACTTCCAAATAAGTTCATTTCATAACCGAACCACCATATTACTATTTACTACTCAAAACTTACTTATAACCCAATCGTTTCAAGTATATAAGTCATAAAATCTACATTCAAAGATGAAACACATATGAATATGAGTATGTACATATATATAACACATACTCATTTATTTCCCAAACCAAACATACATGCATCTCACATCAAAGATAGATTAAATCATCGAACATAAACATTTGGAACTAGCCACTTTCGCATGGCTTTTATACAATATCAAAATATCATTCAAAACTTAGCTAGCCTATACATGCCTTAAGAACCAAAAGTCTAAGCATTTTAGGTACTAACAAGAGTCGATAGTGTGAATGACTTCGTTGTGATCCCCGAGTTCGTAGCTTGATCAAAATCTATAAAGCGAACAATGAGCACACGAGTAAAATAATTTAGCTTAGTAAGTCTTAAGCGGTCATAATATACCAATTGTACATTCAAGCATTAAAAAAAAAACAATCAAGTAATAACGTTGAATAAATTAGCTTAACTCGAAGGTCCTCCAAAACCGAATTCCTTACCTCACTTAACATAACGTTTATCATTTCCTTACCATTAACATCCAACTTATCAATTCAGCATTTTAACCAAGATATAAAGCATCCTCTTTATGATCTATTCATAACATACACATATGAAACTCAATAGGTTCACATAATTATTCACACACGTATATATATATATATGTATATCCATTTGACATTTCATACATTCGTATACATGACATCAAGTAATCCCAAAGATGTCATGTAAACATAAGCATAAGGCCAATTATACATGATCAATTTGTATCATTCATATCAATATACTTATGCGATTACCTTTAACCACATTATGCTTCCATATACCAATTTCCTCATGGCATAGTTTATACACAATTTGCATCTCTGATTGTATATTACATTTCCTTCATCAATTCATTTACTTATCATCATCATATATATATATATATGTATAATACATGAATATGAATAGCACATACCTTGTAGCCAAATTAAAAATTCATTTTCAAATGCTTAGGCTCACTTGATTCATTTCATGCCTTTACTAGTACACAATCTAAGCTTGGAATTTCAACTCACTGGTATAAAAACACTGCTAGGCATTTGCCCGAATCTCCATCTTGGCATTAGACTAGCTAGACTCAAGGTCCGTAGTTCAAACACCGACATTTAGCCTGCTAGGCAATAAGCCCAAATATATATCACCAAGCACTAAGCACCTGCTAGGCACGAAGCTCTAATATGTCACCAAGACTAAGCACTGCTGAGCTAAGCCCGAATATGTCACCAAGACTAAGCACGCTAGGCACGAAGCCTTAGAATATGTCACTGCACTAAGCCCGCTCGGCAATAAGCTGAATATGTCACCAAGACTAAGCACAGCTAGGCAATAAGCCCGAATATGTCACCTAAGACTAAGCACGCTAGGCAATAAGCGAATATGTCACCTAAGACTAAGCTTGCTAGGCAATAAGCCCTAATATGTCACCAAGACTAAGCACAAGTAGGCACGAAGTCTAAATATCAATGTAGTCAATCATTCCACACACATTTCATAATTTATCACATATCCAATTCAACTAGGCTTATTCACATTACACAAATAGAATCATTACGTCATTGTAAAACCCACAATTCATATCGAGATACTCATTCATATTACATTATTAAATTTTTCATTCAATCTAATTTACTTATATACATTCGGCTATGACATAAACATGTACTCAAATTTATCGAACATCATCATTTAATATGTTCATAAATAATTCTTTGATATATTTCAGCTTAAGGACTTACCTCAAATATCGATGGACGACGAAGACTGGCTATTCGATAACCTTCGCCTTTCCCCGATCCAAATCTGTTTGTCTTTGTTCTTGATCTAAACATATTTAAAATAACCTCATTCAAGTACATTTCATCTCAATTTAGTCCCAAAATACATAAATGCACAAATTACCATTTTGCCCCTATTATTTCACATTTTTACAATTTAGTCCTATTTGCTTAAAACACAAAATACACACAATTTGAATAAATACCTTAAGGGCCGAATATCTATAGCACTCTTAAAAATCCATACATTTTGTTTATTTTAAATTTAAGTCCTCTAAAATTTAATTTTCACAATTTAGCCCTAATTATTTAAATTTATCAAAATTCAAGAACAAAATGTGTTCATCTAGCACCTATCTTTCATTTAACATCAATAACCATCAAAAGCTTAAAATATCATCAATGGCATATCACACAAACATTATCAATTCACAAAATTAGTACATGGGTTTGATAGTTCTCGAAGCAACGATTACAAAAACGTAAAAATTATAAAAAACCGAGCAAAACACATACCCGATTTAAGCTTCAATAGTGCCGAATGTTAAAGCTCATCCATGGCTTCTTTTTTTCTTCTACATTCTGCCATCCATGAAAAAGATGATCACCATCTTTATTTTTGTCTTATTTTAACATATAACATCATTTTAAAATGGATTACTATTTTACCCTTTTAAAAATAATATACTTAACATATATTTTAAGGTCATTTTAGACCATTGCCTCCCACTAACTTGTAGAATGGACTAATTGCCCTTTTAGGACTCCATATTAAAAAGCCATTATCACTTTAACACTTTTCACTATCGTATGCAACTTTTACACGTTACGCGATTAAGTCTTTTTTGTCAAATTGAACACTCAAACGATAAAATTTTCTTACGAAACTTTCACATACATTAATTCACATATAATAAACACCAAAATTAATATCTAAAAATTTTTCAGACTCAGATTCGTGGTCCCGAAACCACCGTTCCGATTAGGATCAAATTCGGGCTATTACAACTCTCCCCCCTTAGGGATTTTCGTCCCTGAAAATCTTTCCGCTGAACAATTTCAGATATTGTTATCTTATTGAATCTTCAGGCTGCCATTTCTTATTTCTCAACTCCTTTATCTCACGGCTAAGATATGGATCAGCTCTCTTCATATGTCATATTAGATCGGATCTCTGTTTCAGATGGGGCAATCACACGTGACGGATCAGGCCGATATTTACGAAATATTGAAACATGAAATACTTTGTCGTCGATCTCAAATTCTATATCTTTTAGTTTCAAGTCTATAAAGGACTTTTGATGATCAAATACTGCTTTCAAACAATCTCGGATCAATTTCACTTCCTGTTCTGTCTCCTTAATCAAATCAACCCCGTGTAACTTATTCTCACTGAGTTCAGTCTAATACAGAGGTATACGATTTTTTTTTACGTCCGTACAAATCTTCATATGGTGCCATTTTGATATTCATCTGAAAACCACTATTATACGAAATTTTTAATCAATAGTAGATACTGTTCCCATGAGTCATAAAACTCTAATACGCAGCACCTTAGTATATCTTTAAGAATCTGAATAGTTTGTTCAGATTGATCATCTATTTGCAAATGAAAGGCTGTACTGAAATGCAATTTCGTGCCCAAAGCTTCTTGCAAATTTCTCTAGAATCATGATGGGAATCTCGTACCTCTATCTGACACAATAGAATGTGGTACCCCGTGCAATCTCACAATCTCATTAATATAAAACTCGGTCAATCTCTCTACTGAGAAATCAGACCTAACCGGAATGAAATGGGTAGATTTAGCTAATTGGTCAATTACGATCCATATCACATCTTTCTTTCTCGGAGTCAGGGCCAATCAGAGACAAAGTCCATTGTTACTTTATCTCATTTCCACTCAAGAATCAAAATTGGCTGTAATAATCCAGATGAAACTTGATGTTCGGCTTTCTTTTGTTGACAGACTAAACATTTTAAAACCAAATCAGAAATGTCTCGTTCCATACCAAACCACCCGTAGTGTTGCTACAAATTATGATACATTTTAGTACTTCCCAGATGAGCAGTTAAACGGCTATTATGTGCTTCATTCAGGTCGATGGAATTAACTCTAAATTTCTCAGAATACAATCATGACCCTGGAATCTCAGACAATCATCAAAAATTTTGAAATTCAGACTCGGAATTCACTTCATACTGAGCTCGATTCACTAACATTTTATTATCAAATATCTAAGCTTTATATATATATGTTGTAAAAACATCGGTTCTGCTCTTAATTCCTCTATTACAAAACTATCATAAGACAAGTCCAACTGGGTATTCAAGGCCTGTAATGCAACGATGACTTTCTATTCAGACCATTAGTCACAACATTTGTTTTATCCGAATGATAATCTAATAATAGCTCATAATTTTTCATTATCTGAAGCCATCTTCTCTGATGCAGGTTCAATTCTTTTTGAGTCATCAATTATTTTAAACTTTATGATCTGAATAGACATGACATTTCTCCCCGAACACGTAATAACGCCAAATCTTCATCGCGAATATAATAGCTGCTAGTTCCAAATCACATGTCTGGCAATTTCTTTCATGCAGCTTCAATTGTCTCGAAGCGTAGGCTACGACTTTACTTTCTTACATCAAAACACAATCCACAAAGAAGCATCACTAAAAACAACAAATTCTTTACCCGATTCAGGCTAAACTAACACTAGAGCTTCAATCAAAAGGGCTTTCAACTGATCAAAACTTTTCTAACACTTTTCTGACCATTCAAACCTGACATCTTTCCAAAGCAGTCTAATCAATGGAGTAACTATCATCAAATCTAATCTGATTCCAAAAGCTGACACAATATGTCCCAGAAGGCTAACTTCGTACAATCAGAATTCACATTCTCTGAATATCATATATATAATTGTTCTTCTCTCAAAGTTTGCAAGAAAATTCTCAATGTTCAGTATGCTCCTTTTCATCAAGTGAATAAATAAAGGGATCATCCACAATTTCCACAACAACTCAATAACAGATTTAACTTCTCGAATTAGAGGCAAACTCGGTAACTCTTCAGAAAACATATCAGAAAACTCACAAACAATAGGCATTGATTAAATTTTCTTTCCAGATACTTTCAAATCAATCATGTAGGCAAAACATACCTCATAACCCTCCCTTTTTTCTTTTTTTTATAATTAGAGCTTTCAAAGCAGATATTACAAAGAGTCAATCTACTCAAACCATTAGACTCAATTAGTACTTTCTTATCTTTCGGACATCTCAAATTTATAGTCTTTCTTTTGCGATTCAACAAAGATCATGCATAACAACCAATCCTTCCCAAAATAATATTGAACTCATCAAATGGTAAAAGCATCAAATCAATGGGAAGCAGATATCTCAAAACATTAATGGACAGTTCTTGCATACTTTATCAACCATGGCACTTTTATCTAGGGTTCAATACTTTTATAGCAAACTCGGAAGATTCTGCAGTCAAAGTCTTCTTTGAATACTAAATTCATGCATACATACGGATATGTAGAACCAAGGTTTATCAAAACAATCACAGAAGTATCATAAAGAGTAAATGTACCAGTTATGACATCAGGTGATGAGGCATCCTCTAGAACTCGAATAGCATACACTCTGACTCGCACTCTGGCTTCAAATATGTTAATATTGTCTTCTAATGAAGATATGGTACACTTCAAACATTGATCCGAAATATAAGATAGTTCGTTGAACACACAAATAGTATTGTCAAACCACAACTCAGCCCTCTGCATCATTATCATCATCATTAGTTTTAAATTCTTCGGCCCTGTGTTTCTCAATTTTATCTACAGGAGGCCTTCCAAATCTTATCGGATCCACTATCGGAGGTATCATAGGTATCGAAGATGGATTATTCGGGGGTGGAGGTTGTTGCATAGTTGGGTTAGTCCAGATATATTGAGTAAACCATTCGTTTATCGTCTGGTAGAAGGCTTACTTAGCCTTCCCCCTCATGACTACTCGAGATAGGTCGAGAGTCTACCGGTGCTAGCCTATATGCTGAATCAAGTGCTACGCTCTCAACATCATCAGCTGCGGCTCTATCGGGATCCATTTATAATATAAAATCACAATTCAGATGTCAGAAGTCACCACACTATCGTATTGTAATTTAAGGCATGTATAGCTAGACCCACACATGCTACGGTAGTCCTAAAATCGACTAAACCATAAGCTCTGATACCAATCAAATGTAACACCTCTACCCCATACCCGTCGCCAGATTAGGGTTATAAGGCATTACCGAACTCGACTCAGATCATTACAATCATTTATCACAAATCATACATTTATCAAACCCAAAAGAGACTTAATTCATGCTTGTACAATTCAAACCATAGAATCATCGAATATATGTTATTCAAATGTTCGTTACAAGTTTGAGTATGCACTTTTCACTTTATACATATAAAGTAAATATAAATACATTTATTACTTATTCAGTTATCAACTTATCATTTCACATATTATACACATATACCTATTTAAACATAAACTATCACAAAGACTCTATGGTGTATCCATTCATCTATGAAAGATTCATCTAGGTTCAGTATATAACATAACCAACTTCATAAAATTTCCTTTTATGAAAATAAAATAATCAAATATATATCGAGATACATATATATATATATATATCTAATACAACTAAATCAAGATTTTCCATTATACGAATTTCACTTCATACCAACCCTACTTCCTTCAATTTCCTTTATAACATTTAAACATATATTTTCAGGCATTTCTAACCCGAACCTTACTATTCAAATGGTGTAGCCGAACATACAATGCATGCACATATATATACCAACTTTCCTATTTATAACAAGGATATCTCATAACTCATAGATTCATGGAACATAAATCTAAGACTCGACCATTCAATATCATATCATGCAAACTGAGACATTTGTTCATCTTTACACCCAAGTTTTATCATACAATACACTTCCAAATAAGTTCATTTCATAACCGAACCACCATATTACTATTTACTACTCAAAACTTACTTATAACCCAATCGTTTCAAGTATATAAGTCATAAAATCTACCTATTCAGCATGAAACACATATGAATATGAGTATGTACATATATATAACACATACTCATTATTTCCCAAACCAAACATACACGTATCTCACATCAAAGATAGATTAAATCATCGAACATTAACATTTGGAACTAGCCACTTTCGCATGGCTTTTATACATTATCAAAATATTATTCAAAACTTAGCTAGCCTATACATGCCTTAAGAACCAAAAGTCTAAGCATTTTAGGTACTAACAAGAGTCGATAGTGTGAATGACTTCGTTGGCGATCCCCGAGCTCGTAGCTTGATCAAAATCTATAAAGCGAACAATGAACACACGAGTAAAATAATTTAGCTTAGTAAGTCTTAGCGGTCATAATACACCAATTGTACATTCAAGCATTAAAAAAAACAATCAAGTAATAACGTTGAATAAATTAGCTTAACTCAAGGTCCTCCAAAACCAGAATGCCTTTACCTCACTTAACATAACGTTTATCATTTCCTTACCATTAACATCCAACTTACCAATTTAGCATTTTAACCAAGATATAAAGCATCCTCTCTTATGATCTATTCATAACATCCACATATGAAACTCAATAGGTTCACATAATTATTCACACACGTATATATATATATATATGTATATCCATTTGACATTTCATACATTCGTATACATGACATCAAGTAATCCCAAGATCGTCACGTAAACATAAGCATAAGGCCAATTATACATGATTAATTTGTATCATTCATATCAATATACTTATCGATTACCTTTAACCACATTATGCTTTCATATACCAATTTCCTCATGGCATAGTTTATACACAATTTGCATCTACCGATTGTATATCACATTTCCTTCATCAATTCATTTACTTATCATCATCACGATATATATGTATAATACATGAATATGAATAGCACATACCTTGTAGCCAAATTAACAAATTCATTTTCAAATGCTTAGGCTCACTTTATTCATTTCATGCCTTTACTAGTACACAATCTAAGCTTGGAATTTCAACTCATTTGGTATAAAAACACGCTAGGCATTTGCGAATCTCCCATACTTGGCATTAGACTTGCTAGACTCAAGGTCCGTAGTTCAAACACCCGCATTTAGCCTGCTAGGCAATAAGCTAAATATATTTCAAAGACTAAGCACGCTAGGCACGGCCCGAACATGTCACTCAAGCACTAAGCACTGCTAGGCACTAAGCTCGAATATGTCACCGGCACTAAGCTCGGCACTAAGCACCGCTAGGCAATAAGCCGAATATGTCACCGGCACTAAGCACGCTAAGCAATAAGCGAATATGTCATCGGCACTAAGCTCGCTAAAAATGGTTAGAATATGTCACCAAGCACTAAGCACTGCTAGAGCACGAAGCTTGAATATCAATGTAGTCAATCATTCCACACACATTTCATAATTTATCACATATCCAATTCAACTAAGCTTATTCACATTACACAAATAGAATCATTCGTCATTGTAAAACCCACAATTCATATCGAGATACTCATTCATATTACATTATTAATTTTTTCATTCAATCTAATTTACTTATATACATTCGGCTATGACATAAACATGTACTCAAATTTATCGAACACCATCATTTAATATGTTCATAAATAATTCTTTGATATATTTCAACAGGACTTACCTCGAATATCGATGGATGACGAAGATGGCTATTCGATAACCTTCGCCTTTCCCCGATCCAAATCTGTTTGTCTTTGTTCTTGATCTAAACATATTTAAAATAACCTCATTCAAGTACATTTCATCTCAATTTAGTCCCAAAATACATAAATGCACAAATTACCATTTTGCCCTATTATTTCACATTTTACAATTTAGTCCTATTTGCTTAAAACACAAAATACACACAATTTGAATAAATACCTTAAGGTAGAATATCTATAGCACTCTTACAAATCCATACATTTTGTTTATTTCAAATTTAAGTCCCTCTAAAATTTAATTTTCACAATTTAGCCCTAATTATTTAAATTTATCAAAAATTCAAGAACAAAATGTGTTCATCTAGCACCTATCTTTCATTTAACATCAATAACCATCAAAAAGCTTAAAATATCATCAATGGCATATCACACAAACATTATCAATTCACAAAATTAGTACATGGGTTTGATAGTTCTCGAAGCAACGATTACAAAAACGTAAAAATTATAAAAAACCGAGCAAAACACATACCCGATTTAAGCTTCAATAGTGCCGAATGTTAAAGCTCATCCATGGCTTCTTTTTTTCTTCTACATTCTGCCATCCATGAAAAAGATGATCACCATCTTTATTTTTGTCTTATTTTAACATATAACATCATTTTAAAATGGATTACTATTTTACCCTTTTAAAAATAATATACTTAACATATATTTTAAGGTCATTTTAGACCATTGCCGCCCACTAACTTGTAGAATGGACTAATTGCCCTTTTAGGACTCCATATTAAAAAGCCATTATCACTTTAGCACTTTTCACTATAGTATGCAACTTTTACACGTTATGCGATTAAGTCCTTTTTGTCAAATTGAACACTCAAACGATAAAATTTTCTTACGAAACTTTCACATACATTAATTCACATATAATAAACACCAAAATTAATATCTAAAAATTTTTCAGACTCAGATTCGTGGTCCCGAAACCACCGTTCTGATTAGGGTCAAATTCGGGCTATTACATATTTTTCCTGCAGATTTGTACGTGATAAAAATGGAGGAGGACAGTGCTCCAGGATCTTCAGATCTCTTGTTGGGACGACCATTCCTTAGTACAGCTAGTACTAAAATTGATGTTCGAAGTGGAACTCTCACGATGGAGTTTGATGGGGAGATCGTGAAATTTAACGTCTACGATGCCATTAGCCACCCCAGTGAAATTTTGAGCGTGAATTGTGTCGATATAATCGACTCATTAGTGGAAGAAAATTTTGAATCCATTTATGATTTTAAATTTGACTTTGATAAATTTGAATCCGTTAATAAGTTGTTATCCCCAGGTACTAAGCTTTTACCTTACATTTGTGCGAGAGCCGATCCAAAATTAAAACCACCTCTCGAGCATCTCAAATTCACATTTTGGAGAATGATGAGACCATTCTTGACTTAAAGGGATTGACCCTTAGAGGAAAATATGAAACCAATGAAAAAGGCACAAAGGCGATTAAACCCAAATATAGTGGATGTGATAAAAATGAGAATTTCAAGCTTACATGATTAAAAGATTTATTTTGAGCCACCGTAGAGCCGTTTAAGTTGTCAAGCTAATGACGTTAAACAAGCGCTTGTTGGGAGGCAACCCAATCTTTATTTTTCTTTTATTATTTATTTTTATTTTTTTATTTATTTTTATTTATTTTATTTTGTTTTCTTTTTAATTTCTTTTATTTAAATATCAATAAATTTCTCTTCTTTGCTTAGCTAAAATGGAGCGCGTTGAGGTTCGACTCGACACTTTTAGCCAGCAACTCACCAAACTCATTGCTATCCTCCGCATTCGACAGTAGCTACACGGGGAGTTTTTCTAAACTTTTCTTCTTATTTATTTCTTTTGCGTCAATATTGAGGACAATGTGCTTTAAGTAGGGGAGGGACTCTTCAGACATTCTTGTCATATTCTGTTGAGATTTGTGTTTCTTGCTTGAGGCTCTTTTAGGTTGTCCATATTTTTTTAGAACATTCTGTCGCTAATCATGCCCAAGAATTTGCCCACGACTTGCCACTGTTTGATCCACATGCATGATTCTTAGCTATTGAGTTAATTATGATTACATGCATTTGATTTTATCTCCACTATTTTATTTTTATTAGGCTAAAATAATTATGATTAATAAGTTAATTCTATCTTGCTTTTCGTAAATTTGATCAAGTTTAATATAAAGTGGACAATTAATACATTTGCATGCCTAAATTATACTCAGTCTATTAGGTGGTTACTAAAACTTATTTTGACACTTGATTATTTTTCTTAAGTCCTCTCGAATTAAAATTTCGTGTAAATTTTATTTAATAAATGTTTCAAGGTTATGAGTGCGACTTTGAGCGTGATCGATGAGTAATGCGGGTAGGGTGCTTGGGTTGTCATTCTACTTGGCGTCAAAAGGTTTTGTGGCGTAATAGGTAAAACTCCGCTAGCCAAGGTTATGAGTATGGCTCGAACGTGACCGATCGAAATGTAACCGGGTAGGTGCTTGGGTTGTCATTCTACTTGGCGTCAAAAGGTTGTGTGACGTAATGGGTAAAACTCCGCTAACCGAAATAAATAATTTTAAGAGTATGTTGAAATGAGTAACCGGGTGGGGTGCTTGGGTTGTCATCTCTCTTGGCGTAAAATGTTCGATATATTCCCAAGTAAATAAATATCTCCATTTATATTAAAAAAGAAAAAGAAAAAAGAAGAAAAAAGAAAAAAGAAAAATAGTACTAATAAAATTTCACTAAGGACTAAAAGTGGGAATAAGTAGAGTGTCTCGGTAGGTTTGGTAAATCACCTAATTGACATGAAATAATTCAAGGCGATTTTAATTTTTGTGCGTGTTAATTAGAATACTTTTTCTATTTTACTTAAAGCAAACATAGAAGTTCTCTTTATTTTCATATGCATTTTGACTAATCTTTATAAAACTTTGGAGTAGAATTTCTTTGGGATCTAATTTTCACAATGGATAGGAACCATACTTGAGGGCAAGCATGGGCTAAGTAGAGGGATTTGATAACACTCTAGAATGACATGTTTTTATGTGCTAATTGTATATTAATTTTGAATGTGATTCTACTAATTTGGGCTATTTATGGACTTTTATCTCGTAGGGACTAAATTGGAGACCAATGCAAAATTGAGGGCCAAAATCGTGAAATTAAAGATAAAAATGGACCAATGTGCAACAAAGGGAAATGATGGTGCCAAAATTGCAAACATAGAGGGTAGAGGGGCTGAAATGCAAAAAGAAGAGACTTTGCTTTATCAAATTCTATTTTAAATTATATTAGGATAATTAATATTAGGATAATTATCTAGGATTATTTAATTTCTTTATTTATCTCTATTTATCTTTAATTAAATTGTAATTATCTTTGGGAGTTTGAGTAGAATTAGACTATCTACCTTAAGCACTATAAATAGGGATGGAGTAACTCATTTGGGGTGTTCATCTTTTTACTCGTACACTCTTCTCCCATAAGTTTTTGTTCCTCCTTTATTTTTCTTTCAATAAAAATTCTCTTTTCCATATTTTTATATTTTATTTACTTTTCCACCACAAATATGAGCCATAAATTCCATCTAGCCAAGGTTGCCGAATTCCCAGAAAAAGGTTCTTGAGGCTTAGAACCCGCTTAACTTTCTCACCCGGTATTCATCGTTTCTCGCATTACAGGTGGCGGTTCGTCCGTCCCTTTAAAAGTAACCCTTTCAACTTATGCAAAGGCGGTAGCTTTGTGTGTTTTGGGAGGATTACAGTCGGTTCGTGAGCTTCTTTGCGTCGAGGTTAGCGAGCCTAAGAGACAAAATGGCATGGGATTCACCATTGAGAAACGTTGATCTAGCATAAATGACTCCACAAGGGCAATAGCAAGCTAGAGTCAGGCTCCCTAAACCCTAGGTTTAAACTCTTGGAGTTGGTGGTCGTAGGCGTCCTCTTCCACTATAACTGGCTTACTTGGGCAGAGAAGGGTCATCCAAAAGCTGAAGACGGAGCCCAAGGAGGAACGAGACAACCGGAGGCTAGAATCTCTCCACATAAGAAATTTTTCTCTAAACCCTTTTTTTTTTATTTTCCTCATTTTAATTCTCGTAATTTATTATCGTGATTTCAATTTGCCTTAAATTCTGTTTTTATTATTATTTTTCTAGATCGAAAATTATTAATTCTGTTTTTTATTTATTTTTGAGGAACGCAGGTTTTCTTGGGCACGATTCTGCCCAAGATCTCGAGAAACAGGCATTTGTATAATCCGATCCCTGTGGATTCGACCCTACTTACCCTTTACTATTATTTTCGTTATCTTACAGGGCGTAGGACATATTTTGGTGCATTCAACAACGCATCAGTGGGCAATCAAATTTAATGTGACTCAGCTTTTTGCACTCATAGCAAATGGTTGGGTCATTTTCCTTCTTACTTGGTTCACCCTTGATGATGTGTTTTCTTGGGAATCTTTTTGCTTTGTTGAACCTCATGAATTTTTTGAATTTCTTTACAAACATAACCATCTCCTCCTCCTCCTCATCATTACTAGAGTCTTCATTATAACAGCCTATTTTTAGTTAAATTGGAATAGTAATTTTGAGACCACAAATATGAGGTTAAAATTATTATTTTATTATTATTTTAATTTTTACAGTATGATAGAATAATTACATGAAAATTTTGTTAAGA
The DNA here is from genome assembly GCA_025506655.1 of Gossypium rotundifolium. Lineage (NCBI taxonomy): Eukaryota > Viridiplantae > Streptophyta > Magnoliopsida > Malvales > Malvaceae > Gossypium > Gossypium rotundifolium. Next base: position 65,688,828 of record CP106731.1, on the reverse strand, counting down.
AATTTTATCGTTTGAATGCTTAATTCGATAAAAAGGACTAAGTCGCGTAAAGTGTAAAAGTAACGTTCTTATAGCTAAAGGTATTAATTGACTATGAAAGTAAATAGTGAAGGCCCTTATGTGGCAATTAGACCATTATTAAAGTAAGTGGACAAAGATGGACATCACTTATGTAAATTTCAATGAATTAAGTAAGGTTAAATAAGTAATTTGGTTAATTAAAGTAAATTAAATAAAACAAAAGCCATAATTTTAGTCCATCTTCCTCCTTCTAGCTGAAATTAAGAAAAGAAAAACATCCATGGATGCTATTTAGGGTTCGACAATTGCATGGTTAATTAAGAAAGGCAAAATACGAATTTAGATTGGGAAAAGAACAAAGTATCAGATTAATCGACTTAATTTTCCTTTTTTGCATCCGAGGTAAGTTCGTACGTAATAAGCATTGTTATAGTTTAATTTTAAATGCTTTGATATTGCATAAATTTGTAAATGTGACCTTGCGGATACGTTCACTGACAATTTGGAAAAGAGAAATCCCAATTGAACCTTAGAAATAGATTAGGATACAAACGACATGTCATTAGGGGTTATTATTGTTTTGGGTGCTGGTCCGTACGTCCTATGGTGACTGAGTTATCCAGCATGTGTTGCGGATTCTAGTCAGCTTGTGCGAGCAGCACTGTGTAGCTACGTCACAATCGTCAGCTTGTGTGAGCAGACCCGTTGATAGCTCGAGAGTGAGCATTATTGAGATATGATATTGAGATAGCTTCGGCTATGTATTGGCACTTGGTGTAAGATTATTGAGATAACTTTGGCTATATATATATTGGCACTTTGGGTGCGAGATTCCCGACTATCCTATATTATTCCAAATAGATCAACGGGTATATCAAAGATATGAAATGGTGAGAATAGACACGAATTAGTACAGGTATGTACAAAAACTGTATATTTATCGAACATATTAAAGAATTGAGCTCATAGTTATATAGATGATTGAATACATATTAACATTGTGGTTAATTATTTTGTAGTATGTTATATACATATTTTGAATGGTAAATTAAGTGGTAAGTTTTGCTTATTATCTTCATACGAGCATACTAAGCTTTATAGCTTACTTTGTTTACTTTTTCATTTTTTATAGTGATTTCAAAGCTAACTCGGATTCAGGAATCGTCGTAGACTTCATCACACTACCCTACTATCACTTTGGTACTTTGAAACTTAAGTATTTTGAGTATATGGCATGTATATGGATTTTGGGTCATTTTGATATATGTGTTGATAATGAATTTAGCCATTTGAATTGGCTTGTAAATGTTTAAAGTTTAGTTTTGTATATAACCATAAGAGTTGACATAATTTGGTTAGTTTAATCATGTATATATATATATATATATATATGTGCATATGGCTTGTGTGATGTGTTGGATGTTGGTTATATAATGCTTGATGATAATAGATGATATAGATAGCAAATGTTTGAGTTATTAATATTGATATGCTAGTGAATCTAGGCAAATAATGCATACTTGGAATTAGTTATTTTGTTGTATTGTAAAAGTGAGTTTTGGTAGAAAATTGATACATGTGTTATGGTAATTGTGTGACTTGAAATGGTATGAATTGGTATGAATTGAGATTTATTGGAGTTGATTTAAATGCCTAGTTATGCCATGTTTTGTGCCATTTGGGTTTATGTAGGTATATGCAAATTTGGGTGGCAAAATGGCTTAGTAAATAGTCTATTTTTGTCCACACGGGCATGTGTCTCAGTCGTGTGAGACACACGGTTATGTTGCACGACCGTGTATCCCCTGGTGTTGAATTAAAAATCAAGTCAGTATGCTTCACACGACTCAGCACACGGGCGTATGACATGGCCGTGTGGCATAAGTCAGTATACCCTATAGGTTTGGCACGGCCTAGCACATGAACTAACACACCGGCGTGTGTGGCAATTTTTAGGGCACATGGGCTAGCCACACGGGCGTGTGTGTTGGCCGTGTGACCCAAGTCGAGAGCTACATGGGGTCAGACACGGGCTAGGACATGGCCATATACTTCCATTACGAATGTCCACACGGCCTATGACACGTGTGTGTCTTTGGTTTTATAAGACGCACGGCTGAGCCATACGGGAGTGTGTCCCCTATAGTTTGAAAAATTTTCTAAGTGTTCCAAAACATGCTCCATAACCCTATTTTGGGATTGAATATGGGTGAGGGGTGTTACATTCATCTTTCTTACAAGTTGTTGATTTGAAGGAAAATCCCACTTTCTTTGGAGCTTATTTGATTTCTTGTGCATTGTGGTTAATCTTCATTTCATAAGTCAACAAAGAACCGACGAGCTTATCAAGTGAGAGTAAGTTGAGATCCTTTGATTCTTCTATTGCTATCACTTTAGGTTCTCAAGACTTTGGAAGACTATTCAACATCTTCTTCACCATCTCTTTGTTCGTATAGATCTTCCCAAAGGCTTTGAGACCATTAATGATGTGGGTGAAGCGACCGAACATCTCCTTGATTTATTCTTATGGTTTTTCCTTAAACAACTCGTAATCAAGGGTGAGAAGGCTTATCTTAGACTTCTTAAATCTATTTGTCCCTTCATGGGTGACTTCAAGCTTGTTCCATATTACTTTTACATTGTCACATAAGGAGACTCTATTGTACTAATTTGGACCAAGAGCACAAAATAGAGTGTGCATAGATTTTGCATTTAGTTGCACCTTCTTGACATCATTATCATCTCATTCACTCTATTCCTTTGGGATAATAACGTCTTCGACCCTGTTTATTGGAAAGGAAGACCCATTTGTAATTATCCTCCAAATTTCATAGTCGTTAGCTTGGATGAATAACGTCATTCTTGTTCTCCAATATGAGTAGTTGGTTCCATTAAATAAAGGAGGCCTCATGGTGGAATGCCCTTCTTCCAATATGGTGAAATTTTGCTCTAATGTCATGAAATAAATTTCTTGACTTGAGGCTTCCATCTTAGATATCTTGAGGATTTTTTCTCTTGGTGGTAAAATCGTCTCTAGATTTTTAGCTCTGATACCAATTATTAAGATTGAAATACACCAAGAGCGGGTAAATTGGTGTATTAAAATGTTTTAAGAAAATGACAAAAATAAAATGACTAGAGTATTTACAGTGGTTCAACCTCAATTGCATATCTCTGCTACCTTAGTTTTCCTTAACTAAGGATTTCCCAAATCCACTAGATTTGACCCTTTAAGGACAAGGTTTAACCTTATAAGTCTTATCTTTTCAAAGATAAGATAGAACCACTTCCTCCTAAGGTTTTTACCCAAAACCTTAAGTAACACCTTACAAATGAGAGAAAATAATGATGAATAAAATGAAACCTCTAAAAGGTAGATAATTCACAATTAAGCACTTTCACACAAAGTTACGAGACTTGAAAGAATGATAGAAAACTTAACCCACAAGTGTGTACAAGAACTAATTAGTAAAAGATTGAAAAAGATTGGAAAATTGAGTTTGTAACAGCTCGATTTTGACCCTAATCAGAATAGTGGTTTTGGGACCACAAATCTGAGTCCAAAAATATTTTTAAAGTTATTTTCTATGTTTAATATGTGTGAATTTGTTTGTGTTAAATTTTTGTGTTTTAATTTTGTCGTTTAGGTGTCCGATTAAATAAAAGGACATAACCGCGTAAAATGTAAAAGTTACAAAATAAAGTGTAAGTGTTAATTTGTTAATGGCTTTTTAATATGAGGTCCTTAAAGGAAAAATAGCCCATTTTCAAGGATAGTGGATGGTATATGCCAATAATGACCTTAATTTATATGTTATGTTTATTTAATATAAAAGGTTAAAAAGGTAACTTAATTATAACTTAATATATGTTAAAATTAAAACAAAAATAAGCCATGTTCATCTTTTTTTTTTAGCTAGCTGGAACTTAACAAAAGGAAAAAGAAAGAAAACCTCAGCTTTATTCGGCCATTTTGAGCTTGATTCAAGGTGAGTTTTAACTCGGTTTTTGATAATTTTTATGTTCTTGAGATCGTTGCTTTGTGTACTTCAAAACCCATGTATCAATTTGTGATTTTGGATGATGATTTTGTGTTTTTCCATTGATGATACCTTGTGGTTTTTGATGTTTGATGATGAAATATGAAATATATGTGTTATATTAACAAGTTTTGTCTTTGAATTTTTGATGAAATTGAGTAATTTGGACTAAATTGCAAAAATAAATTTTTGAGGGACTAAAATTTGAAATAGAGGAAATGTATGGACTTGTATGAGGACTAGGAAGATTCTGACCTTGCATGGTGTAGTCAAATTTTGTGTATTTTGCGTTTTGTGCAAAAACGACTAAATTGTAAAAAGTGTGAAATGTTAGGGACAAAATTGTAATTTGCCCATTTATGTGTTTTTGGGATAAATTGAATAGAATGGTGTTTAAATAAGCTTAATTTGAATATGTTTAGATCAAGAATTAAAGAATTCGGATTTGGATCGGGGAAACACGAAAGTGGTCGAATAGCCGATTTCATAGTCGTCGACGTCCGAGGTAAGTCAATAAGCATTTAAATGTTGTTATATCTATGAATTTATATTTGTTACATAATTGAAATGAATTATTTGAATTATTTATGCTATGGACGAATGTGATTGTGGTGATTGGCTATATTTCGAGCTTGACTCGATCGAGTTTTGACGTCCGTAAGCCCCGTACGAACCTTAGGAATAGATAGGATACATATGCCATGACATAGGATATCCGATATGTGTTATCGTGTAAGACCATGTCTGGGATGTTGGCATCAACTTGTGTTTACGTGTAATACCTTGTCTGGGATAGTGGCATCGATATGTGATTACATGTAAGACCACGTTTGGGACGTTGACATTGTACGAGCTTTCGACTATCCGCGTATCCTTTTGAATTGAGAATGGTTCAACGGGCATGTGTAAGTGAAGGCCAATGTGAAATTTGAATTAAAAGAACTCAGGTATGTATATAAATTGAGTTATGAAAAGAAAGGTAAGTTATATGTCTAGTTCATTGTACAAAGGTTAATGTATAAACATGTGAACTATGTATAAGTTATAATTTTGGGTATTCGACCAAAGGGTGTTATGTGTGACTTTGATATTGAAATTTGAGTAATTATTTGTGAATATGTATGATTTAACTAATTAATATTGTTATAGGCCCATTTTGCTCGGCTTGTAACTAACCAAAATAGAAACAAAAAATAAAATAAATGTCCATTTTTTAATGTCCTTTTATAGTCCAATACAAACCCAAAATTAGCTGCCCAACACCCACTACCCTTGGCCCAAATTAAAATTGTGGCCTGTTACACCCTTAGCCCAAAACCATTAAATTGGACAACGGACTAACACCCTAAACAGACCTAACCCAACCAAGTTTACACGGCCTAAGAAGCCCAAAAACTTAAATAAAAATAAGAATGGCCTAGGGTTTTCTGAAACCATAGGCGCCAGAGGACAAGAGCCAGCAGCTTGCCAAAGCCTCGTGCTCAGGCCAACAGTCATGCCTAAGTCAGCTCTTCGCACCCACGCCAGGCTTTCGGTCATGCCACGATCCGCGCCTGAATCACGCCATCATCGCCAGATCTTCCGTTGCTCGTCCTACAAATTAAGGAAAAACAACAAAAGAGGAAAGAAACAAATATGGCAAAGATGTATTTCCTTTTTCTTACATTTTTCGGGTTATAAAAACCCCATGCAAAAATCTGTAATGGACACGAAATACAAAGAGAAATACACCAATACACGAATACACGAAAAAAGCACAAATTTGTACACAAATACTCAAAGTTAGGGAGTACAAAATATTGTTAGAAAGCTTAGAGGAATAAAAGATAGTGATTTCGCAGAGGTGATTCTTCATTCTGTTTATTTTTATTTATATATATATATATATATTTGCGTATATAGCCACTTTTTTAAAGAGAAAGTATAAAAGGAAAAGGGTATTACCTTTCGGAGACGACGGAAATCGGAGGTGTTAGGCCTTTCGGCCACCGGCCACGGAGGCAAGTGTGGTGCGTGAGACGCGTTGCCTAGAAACCAGGCGATCGGAGCTCAGGGAGAGGACAAAAATTTTAGAGGATATTTTGAAGTTTTTTGTTTAACGCAGACTTAAAATGAGTTTTTTTTAAACACTGACTTTTATAAGCAAACAAGAACGACGCCGTGTTGATTAAGCAGGGTCCGCGTGTCGACCTGAAGACCCGGTCAGGGTCCGCGCATTTTATAAAAAAGGGAAAATTATTCCTTCAGTCCCTCTGTTATTCTATTAAATTTAAATTCATCCGGACTAATTTTTATTTTATTAATTTGACCCTAAAAATCTGTTTATGTTTCAATTTAACCTTTTTTTTACATATATTTTAAATTAGTATTAAATTATTTATAATATTAAAATTCTATATTTATTAATGTTATAAAATGCATATATAAATATTTTTTTATTTTTTTATTTCAATATTTATAGATATTAATTATTACATTATTTTTTTTACATTATGTAATGCCCCGAAATTGGGCCTAGTAGAATTGGGCCCATTAGACCTTGAGCGTAGAAACGTTTTAAATTTTTTGAGAATATGAGAACGACAATTGTAACATCCTAAAATTTGGGAATTTATAATTTACATTACATCATGCGTTAGACTAGTTAAGAATGTTAATTGTGCATGTTTAGGGGTCCTAAGAAGGCTTGGGGTCGAATTGGGCCTTAGCAAATTTTTTGTGTTTAAGCACTTTAAGGAAAGATAGTAAGTGGCATCAATGCTTAAGGAAATAAGTGTGTATTTTGCTAGTATAAATGAGCATATGGTAAGGAGGTTGTGGCGACAAGTGGAGAGCATGGAGGGAAGGGGTTCAAATCCCATCTTTTGCAAATTTTGGATTTATTTTTGTGTTTCTCTTCCAAGTGTCGGCCATGGCATTATTAAAGGAAAGGAAGACTTTTCAAATCATGGAAAAAAGACTAAGAAAATAAGGTAAGGAGGAAAACAAGGAAAAAGGAAGGAAAGAAGTAAAGGAAATGAGTAAGAAGGGGGATATGTTGGCCGAATATTTGGAAGGTACTTGGGATAGAATTTTGGTCAACATTCATCCTTTTGGCAAAAGTGATACACGATTTTGTTGGGAGAAAGGAGGAGCCAAATTTCTTTAGGCATTTGGCAAATTTTGGTGCATAAGAGGTTATTTTCTTCATAGCATTTGGTGCCTTCTTTTTTAATTCTTTCCCTTCACTTGCCGAAAACTCTAAAGCCAAAGATTTGTTCACTTTTCTCCTTTGATGCCGAAACACTCACCTTGTTGCTCATTTTTCCTTTTGTTAGCGAAACAATCTAGAACTCTTCTCTCTATCTCTTCTTTTCTTTTTCCATTTCCTCAACTTTCTCTTCTCTCTTAAAACAACATTACCTTGTGTAGAATCTTCTTGCTCATTTTTCTTCCATAGCCTTTATCTCCTAAACTTTTGAACCCTTCATCCCTTCTTCATTATTTCTTTCTCGTTCGTGTTGGCACTCGCTTCCTTGTTCGAATAGGTAAGTGGTCTTATTCTTCTCTTTTTCATTTTCTTTTCTCCCTAATCAAATGTGTGTTTATTATCAGTCGGTTATTTCACTATGTTCTAAACCGAAATATCAATCTCTCTACTACTCCCTCTTATCGTAATCAACTCTTTTTCGTAGTGTGTTAGTGGGTGACCGAATACCACATCCTTGTCGATTCATCTCTAGTCATAAGTCCAATTGGTGGAAGTTGGATCTATTATTGTCAAGGTAAGGGATTTCTTCAAAGTTCAATTCGATATATTTCAACGCTTGATTATTCCGTTAAAACGAATCAATGGATTTGACTAATCGTTTATTATAGGGATTAAATCGTGCGTTTCATCCACTAGTTGTTTCTTCGAAAGAAGTGGCAAGCCAAATCCTATTCCGAAACAAATACATTCTCTCACCATAGTACTTTCTAACCGAGATCTTTTCAATGGAGGCAAGTGGTAACGATTTGAAAGGAAAAGCAATAGTAGGAGACAAAAGGTGTAACACCCCTAACTCGAGACCGTCGCCGAAATAGGGTTTAGAGGCATTATTGAACAATAGGATCATTTTACATTGCATTTACGACACAAAGTCAATCATCATCAAACACATTCATATACAATTATAGTGTCCTTTAAATGAGTCATCTAGACTCTAAGCATGCTTATAAACCGAGTCAGGACTAAACCAGACCACGTATAAAATTTTATGAAAATTTGAAACTTTTCTAAAATATAGGGAGACACGCCTGGGGTAGGCCGTGCTGCCTCTCCACACTACATGACACACCGTGTGACCTCCCATGGTTACATACTACTAAAATCGACATGACTAACAAGCACGCCTGTGTGCTAAGGCCGTGTCCTATAAGGTCATATCTTGCCATTTCTCATCGACGACACAGTAGGTACGCCCGTGCCATGGCTATGTGCAGTTTAAGCCACATTCTGCCAATTTACCCACAGTCTGAGGCACGCCTGTGTGCCCCAACCGTGTGACATTATAGGCCATTTTTGCAAAGTCTAGATGCCACCCATAAGGGTCCAACCTACAAGCCATACAACCACAACATCTCTTGCTCATATTATCACCATAACATACCAACATTGTCGTTCAACTCATGCATTCAACTCTATTCATACTAAATTCAATACAAATACTTATTCTATCACAAGCATAATTCATTCCCAATTTCACTAACCCCTATTAGCATTTATCAACACAAAGTTACCACTTGATAGCAAATTTATCAATTCACAAATCATGCCAAATGGTGCATCACACATATCACATTCATTCATGCCAAACCTATCATATATCTAGCCAAATCTCATGGCTAATTACAATCTCAACATAATTCAATTTATTAGCCTATACATGCCATTTTCTTACTAAATACACCTTTTTCAAAAGTACCAAAACAGAATGCCGATAGTGTGATTGAAAAGCTGACGATCCCAGATCTGAGCTAGCTTTACTGACACTGCAAGGCAGAGAAACAAATTACACAGTAAGCTTTCCAAAGCTTAGTAAGTTTGAATTATAAAACAAGTAACTTAATTAACAAAGTCAATATACACATTTAACCATCACATAGGTATTTTATCAATGGTACACAAGTTCAACTTTATTCAATACTCACATAGCATTCCATCCTTTCACTTCAAATTTCACCAATCACATATGTATCATACTTACCTTGCCAACACTTAGTTAATCACTAATCTTACTATCCAACCATCACATAGATAATGACACAACCACAATATCACTCTCAACCACATGCTTAATTAACTATTCATTCAACTCTTAAATCTATCATCAACCACATAGATTCAAGCACACCTTGATCAACGCAAAGTTACTCACCATTCATACAACTCACTTCCTCGATTTTACTTCTATTTCAACCTCTTCTATTACTCAAATGAATTTGCACACTTAGTGCCAATTTGACAACCGAAGCCTACTTGTCATCGCACACTTAGTGCCAATAGGTTAAACATAACTTATATCGGTAACACACACAGTGCCATCTCGATGAGCCAAAACTTCTATTGTTTCACACACATAGTGCTATTCATTAAAGCCGTAGCTTCTATTGTTTGGCACACACAGTGCTAGTCGTTAATTATAATCGCACACACAGTGCTATCCTTTTATTCGACTTGCCTCGATGTCGCACACACAGTGCCAATTTAATAAGCCAAATCATTGCACACACAGTGCTATTCCTTTCTTATAATCACACACTCAGTGCCTTAATACAAAACCGAACTCAATTTGATATCGTACACACAATGCCAATCACAAAGCCGAAACTTCTATTATTTCGCACACAAAGTGCTAATCTTCTCGGTTACCCTCCCAAATACGCATACTTAGTGCCACATAAATTCATTTTTCACACAACATTTATAAATCAATAATATCATAACCATTCGTTTCATAACATTTAAACATAGCTAAGTACACATATTATAACCGAACTTACCTCGGATGTCAAAATACTGAAACGGTCGACTACTCGAGCACTTTATCTTTGCCTCGATCTCGATCTGAACCTCTCCTCTCTTGGTCTATACACATTCAAATTAAATCCACTCAATCACTAACTCATTCAATTTAGCCCACATACACACATTTAGGGAATTTTACAAATTAGCCTCACATTTTCACATTTAAACACTTTAGTCCCTATCTCACAAAATATCAAATTCACCAAATTCCACCTAGCACAAGCTTAGCCAATTTTACTAATGTCCATACAAACTCACCCATTTCATTTATTTCACATTTTAGTCCCTTAATTTACACTTTTCACAATTTAGCCCAAATTACTCAATTTCACCAAAATTTCAAATACAAACTATGTTAACCCAACATTAGACTTTTATATTCCACCAACTATCATCACAAAGCTCATATATTCAACAATGGCATATCTCAAAATCACCATCATTTTCTAAAATTTAAGCATGGGTTAGCTAGAGCACAAAGCAACGATCACAAAAACGTAGAAATTATCAAAAACCGAGCATAAAGCACTTACTAATGGAAGCTTGAAGTGGCCGAATGTTTCAACACCTTAAACCCTTTATTTTCTTTCTTTTGTAAATGGTAGATGAAGATGATGAACACACCCACTTATTCATCATCTTTGTTTTATTATAACATATATATTATAATTATGCCATTTACTAATTTAACCTTTAAATAAATAAATAAAACATTTTAACATTAAGGTCATTCTAGTCCATTGCCACCCACTATCACTTAATATGGCCTAATTGCATCATAAGGTCTTCACTTTATAAAGACATTCACACTTAGGTACTTATAAATCAGTACATACCTTTTACTATTTACGCAATTAAGTCCTTTCTCTTAATTCGACACTAAAACGATCAAATCATCACACAGAATTTTCACACAGACTATGTCACCTATTATTCACACAGAAAATATTATTATAATATTTTTACGATCTCAAATTTGTGGTCTCGAACCACTGTTCTGACTAGGGTCTAAACCGGGCTGTTACAACTCTCCCCCCTTAGGGATTTTTGTCCCCGAAAATCTTACCAATGAATAGTTGTGGATGTTGCTCTCTCATAACGTTCTCAGGCTCCCACGTAGTCTCTTCAATTCCGTGTTTCTCACCATTTCGAATATACACCAATCAATCAAGTGAATAATTTGTTTTCATCGAATGAAATGAGCGATCTTCACCAATCTATCAACTATCACATGAATTGCATTCTTTCTTTCCGGAGACAAAGGAAATCGACACAAAGTCTATAATAATAGATAAACTTGATGTTCAACTTTAATATGCTGACAAACTAATCATTTCCACACATAGTCAGAGATGTCTCTTTTCATACCATGCTATCAATAAAACTGTTTCAGATCGTTATACACTTTCATACTCTTTGAATGCACAGTCAAACGATTATTATAAGCTTTATTCAATATTAACTGAATCATCTCTGAATTCATTGGAACATAAATTCGGTCTCTAAATCTTAAATAATCAGCACTATCAACTCAAACTCTGATTCCGCATTCGAATTACATTGAACTCTCTTTGCTAACAACTCATTATCAATTTTTCGAGTCTCACATATCTGCTGTATAAATAACGGTTTTACTTTCAATCCAGCTACAACTGCATCATCATCACACAGATCCATCTGATTACTCATAACTCGTAAGGTATATAACGATTTTCGACTCAAAGCATCAGCTACAATATTAGCTTTACCTGGGTGGTAATCTATCATAAGTTCGTAATCTTTCAATAATTCTAACCATCTTCTCTGTTGCAAGTTCAAATGTTTCTGAGTCATCAAATACTTTAAACTCTTAGAACCAGTATAAATACAACATTTCTTCACCGAATAAATAGTGACGCCAAATCTTCAATGCAAATACAATCACAGCCAATTCAAGATCATGCGTTGGATAATTCTTTTCATGCGATTTTAACTGTCTCGAAGCATAAGTGATAACTTTTCCTTCTTGCATCAGCACACAACCCAAACCATTCAATGATGCATCACTATAAACTATAAACTCTTTGCCTGATTCAGGTTGAATTAACACTGGTGCTTTTGTTAACAACACCTTCAACTGTTCAAATCGTCTATAATATCCCGCTAGTCCCAGAAAACTACGGACTTCAAATACATTTCTCGGAGGCTCCCATTCCTATAATAGTAGAGATTTTACTCGGATCAACTCTTATTTCCGCAGCTGATACAACATGCTCCGAAACCAACCTCATGCAACCAAAACTCACATTTACTACACTTAGCATACATATGCTTCTCATGCAATGTTTGTAACAAAATTCTCAAATGCTCAAAATATTGTGTCTTATCACAATGCTACAACAAAGCGATTCAAATACGGTCTGAATATCTGATTCATCAAATCCATAAGCATTGCAGGATCATTCATTAGTTCGAAAGACATTACTAAGAATTATCTATACCTTGTTCTGAAAATAATTTTCGACACATCAGATTCTTTAACTTTCTTTTTGATACCTTTGTATCAATCACACATGCCAAATAGTCTTCGCAATCCCTTATTATATAACTAAACTTTCATCTAATGATAGCAATATCAAATTAGCCGGAAAGCAAACATCCCGAAAATTAACGGACAATTCTTGCATATTTTATCCACTAAGGCACACTTGCCTAAGGGGTTTGATACTCTAACCACAATTTCAGTAGACTCAACAGGTAGAGTCTTATTCGATACTAAATTCATACACACATAGGAATGGGTTGATCCCTGATATATTTATGCAATCACATTAGTATCGAATAGAGTTACAGTACCGGTCATGACATTTGGAGACAATTTTTCCTCTCTTGCTCGTATAGCATAAGCTCGGGCAGGTGCTCTCGCCTTTGATCACATAGTTGTATCAATGGTCCTTCTTTGACTTCCACTAATGTTCCGACATTTTCGGTTGGTCTACCCTTAGCCGTCATATTGTCGGATCTCACATTCTGAACATTTTCTTCCTAGTCATCTTTGGGCAGTCTTTAATAAAATGATCTTGTGATCCACATTTATAGCAAACTCTATTATTATATTTGCCCCAACATTCTCCCACATGTCATCTTCCACACTGCCTACACTCAAGTTTGTTACTTTTGGCACTATCAACATTAGATTCATTTGGGGCTTGAATTCGTAAACCAATACTTTGTCTCGAACGATCTCTACTTGGGTGTTCAAACGAAGCATTTGTATGGTTGCTTACATCTTTGTATCTTTTTGAAGAAGGCTGAGAAAATTTATTCATCGATCTCTTTCTTTCATCTCGAGCCTCAGAATTGGCTTTCTTCTTTTCTTTGCTGAGTTCCTCAGCTTTGCATGCTCTCTCCACAAGTACAACAAATTCATTATATCCAGTATCTTATCCAACAACTTTATGTCTTCATTCAATCCCTCTACGAAATGTTTGCATATAGTAGCTTCAATAGAAACACACTCTCTAGCATATTGACTCAATCACACAAATTCTCATTCATACTCAACAACAGACAAACGACCTTGTTTCAACTCTAAAAACTCCTTACGTTTCTGATCAATGAAGCGTTGGCTGATATACTTCTTTCTAAACTCGACTTGAAAGAAATCCCAGGTGATTCTCTCTCTCGGAACCATAGATATCAATGTTTTCCACCAATTGTAAGTCGTGACTCTCAACAAGGAAACTGCACATTTAATGCACTCATCAGGGTTCAGCGACATCTCACCAAATACTCGAAGGGTAGTCTCGAGCCAAAACTCAGCTCGCTCAGCATCATCATCAGCTGTGGCCCTAAACTCTTTGGCCCCATACTTGTGAATCTTATCCATAGGAGGTTTATTCAATCTGATCGGATCTACAACTTGTGGCACAAAAGGTGCTTGTGGGGGTGGAGGTTGTGGGGCAGTCGAATTTGTTCTAACAAATTCCAAAAACCATTCACTCATCATACAGAAGAAGGCTTGTTTAGCCTCCCCTTCCTCACCACTATCATTTGGCCTTAATGTGGTGACATCGTCCCTTAAGCGGAGCAGCGATTACTCTCTACATCGTCAAGAATCGCCCGACGGGATCTATTACTATATTAAAACACATTTCAACTGTCAGATTTCATCACACTATCGTAATTTTACAATATGGCATGTATACACATTCAAATTCAATCCATTCAATCACTAACTCATATTATAACATTTAAACACAGCTAAGTACACATATTATAATAGAACTTACCTCGGATGTCAAAATACCGATACAGTCGACTAATCGAGCACTTTATCTTTGCCTCGATCTCGATCCGAACCTATCCTCTCTTGGTCTATACACATTCAAATTCAATCCATTCAATCACTAACTCATTCAATTTAGTCCACATACACATATTTAGGGCATTTTACAAATTAGCCCTCACATTTTCACATTTCAACACTTTAGTCCATATCTCACAAAAATATCAAATTCACCAAATTCCACTTAGCACAAGCTTAGCCGAATTTTAATAATGTCCATACAAACCCACCCATTTCATTTATTTCACATTTTAGTCCCTCAATTTACACTTTTCATAATTTAGCCCAAATTACTCAATTTCACCAAAATTTCAAATACAAACTATGTTAACCCAACATTAAAATTTTATATTCCACCAACTATCATCACAAAGCTCATATATTCAACAATGGCATATCTCAAAATCACCATCATTTTCTAAAATTTAAGCATGGGTTAGCTAGAGCACAAAGCAATCATCACAAAAACATAGAAATTATCAAAAACCGAGCATAAAGCACTTACTAATGGAAGCTTGAAGTGGCCGAATGTTTTAACACCTTAAACCATTTATTTTCTTTCTTTTGTAAATGGTGGAGGAAGATGATGAACACACCCACTTATTCATCATCTTTGTTTTATTATAACATATATATTATAATTATGCCATTTACTAATTTAACCTTCAAATAAATAAATAAAACATTTTAACATTAAGGTCATTCTAGTCCATTGCCACTTAGGTACTTATAATATAGCCTAATTGCATCATAAGATATATTATAATATAGCCTAATTGTATCATAAGATCTTCACTTTATAAAGACATTCACACTTAGGTACTTATAAATCAGCACATAGCTTTTACTATTTACGCAATTAAGTCCTTTCTCTTAATCCGACACTAAAACGATCAAATCATCACACAGAATTTTCACACAGACTATGTCATCTATTATTCACACAAAAATATCATTATAATATTTTTACGATCTCGGATTTGGGGTCTCAAACCACTGTTCGACTAGGGTCTAAACCGGGCTGTTACAAAAGAGTGGATTTACAATTCCTACTCCTAAGTTCAAACGAAGGGCGGTATCGGCGGTTCGGGATTTTCCACCGGGTTATGGACCATCATCCGGAGAAAATAGACAAATCGTGGTCGTTCACGATACTAAGGGTAAGCATTTCAATATATTGTTTGATTTAGATTTAGATTAATAAAATCTTGTTTGTTTGGATTAATCGAGTGTAATGGTGATTTAGGTGCGACGATCAAAAAAGATTAATCCTTACCGTAATCAGGTGTGTAATCTCACATCGAAATCTCGTAGATTCATGATTAGATATCACGTTGGAAAATAGATCGTTATTATTTATATGGCTAAAAATCGTAATATGGCACAAATCGAGAAATTTGCTTAAATTACATTATTTCTATAGATTTTTCAAAATCGGTATTAAAATTGTTAAAATTAAAAAAATACCCCTATGGGTCAATTTACGTAAATGCCCCTATGGTCCGAATTACCAAAATGCCCATATGGGCTGATTTACCAAAATGCCCTTGTGGGCCAAATTGCTAGAATGCTTTAGTGGGCCGAATTACAAAGTTTTATAATTGGCCGATTTACCATAATAAATTATTAGATTAATAATTGTTGTACATATATGCTCAATTATGTATGTTGCATGTTACATATCGCATGGGTTGGGAAAAATGTATGAAGAGCAGTGTAGCCTGGTGGCATTGCCCCAAATTGTTCACTAATGTGCTTAATTATGATTTCGATGGCTTGGCCACAACAAAAATCCTATAAATGGCAACTTGCCTGTGAATTGGTGTGAGCGGCAGGGTGGGTTGACTTGATCCCCACAGGTGTGATTGGCTGGTCGGGGGTGTGATGGATGGATGGGTTGGGTTGCATACATTGCACGTATATATACTGTTATGTAAATGGGCTTCGGCCCAAGATTATGCTATATGGGCTCAGGCCTAAGATGTTACTTTACGGGTTCAGACCTAGTGGATGACGGTAAGGGGATTATGCACTGAGTTCTACTAACTCATCCCTTTTCCTTAATACTTGTAGCTAATACTCAGTGATGTGGACTTGGGCCATGGATGACTCGATGGAGGCCATGCTTCAGAAATGGTATTTTTGAACTTTAGATTTCTACTTACGTTACTTTATTACTTTTACTATTTTGGGTTTTTAAGTTGTAATAAGGCCTCTAGAATATTTTATTTTTTTGCTTTATGTTTGACGTACTTATTATCTTGCTTGATTTATTTGAAATGGAAATTTTCTAAAAATCATAAATAACGGTTTCTAAAATTGATTAACAAAAGTTTTTTTTATAAATATGTACAAATATTTTAACTCAATTCTCTTTCAAATCATCAATGTCATTTTCAAAAGTCACGGTTTTAACGTTCACTACCTCGATTTTTGATTTATCAATCAACCTCTCAAAAATAGTTGTATTTTATCAAATATTTACATCCAAACTTGTTTTCTTAACCATAACCAAATAACACTTATTTTAGTACAAATTATAAGGACTTTATATGTTTTTCTCATGTGACATGTCAGATCCGGTCGTAACGCATGGGCCGGGTTTGGGGTGTTAAATTTTATGGTATCAGAGCCCAATTACAAAACTCGATTGTGGTTTGGGTTCAAAAGCGTTTTCCAAAGCTGTATAAAATTTTAAAATGCATGTTCTAAAGGAAGTATGGCACCACGGGTATCCAGCGCCAAGTCAAGTAAGTTTATGTTTTCATTTTATGATTATTGTGGTATGACTGTAGAAATACTCTAGAACTTTTAGCTTTAGGAGTTGAAAACTATAGAGATTGAGACTATAGGATACGTTTTACGAAAATGACTTTACTTCCTATACTCCATGAAACATTATTTAATAAACATCGAATAGCATATTGATTCATAAGACTCTTAATCAAATTAAGTCGACTTAGTAATCATGAGTACAAGTGGACGTGGATGTGGTACACACGGCCATAGTAGAGGCCGAGGTTCTAGGGCTGGATCCAGCATCGGGGCATATGTCCAGAAGGGAGGGACAACATCGCCAGTGATTGAGACATGGTCTCATGACCAAGCCAGAGCTGATGAGCTGTCTCAGCTAGTTAGGGAGGTTTTAGAGGAGGTTAGAGGAATCGGTGAGGCACTTGGGTTAGGTGTGTGGATTGTAAGAAGAAAAGGGATCGCAGTTCTTTAAAGTTGAAGTCTCGTTCTGTGAAACATGTTAAGGCACATCCAAACTTTTTGGCTTACGATTATTGCAGAAGGCGTCATCCGGGTGAATGCTAGAGGAGGTCAAGAGCGTGCGTAAGATGCGAGTCTAAAGAGCATAGGGCTCGGGATTGTTCCATCACCATTAAGTCAGGTATGTTTTGGTGGAACGTAGAAAAATTTCATGGATACATGATAGGTACTTGTTTGTTCTGTGGTTGGATACCTAGTTGGGTGAAAGGTTTCTAGATTAAGTCAAAAGTGTATTAGTGTTATTAGATTATAGTACGCAGCGATAGCGTAGTGGGTAGTTGTTACCGAACTACCCTGTTAGTTGGAAATTTTGAGGACAAAATTTTTTTAAGGGAGGTAGAATTGTAACGCCCCGAAATTGGGCCTAGTAGAATTGGGCCCATTAGACCTTAAGCGTAGAAACGTTTTAAAAGTTTTGACAATATGAGAACGACAATTGTAACATCCTGAAACTTGGGAATTTATAATTTACATTACATCATTCGTTAGATTAGTTAAGAATGTTAATTGTGCATGTTTAGGGCTCCTAAGAAGGCTTGGGGTCAAATTGGGCCTTAGCAAAATTTTTGTGTTTAAGCACTTTAAGGAAAGATAGTAAGTGGCATCAATGCTTAAGGAAATAAGTGTGTATTTTGCTAGCATAAATAAGCATATGGCAAGGAGGTTGTGGCGTCAAGTGGAGAGCATGGAGGGAAGGGGTTCAAATCCCATATTTTGCAAATTTTGGATTTATTTTTGTGTTTCTCTTCCAAGTGTCAGCCATGGCATTATTAAAGGAAAGGAAGACTTTTCAAATCATGGAAAGAAGACTAAGAAAATAAGGTAAGGAGGAAAACAAGGAAAAAGGAAGGAAAGAAGTAAAGGAAATGAATAAGAAGGGGGATTTGTTGGCCGAATATTTGGAAGGTACTTAGGATAGAATTTTGGTCAAAATTCATCCTTTTGGCAAGAGTGATACACAATTTTGTTGGGAGAAAGGAGAAGCCAAATTTCTTTAGGCATTTGACAAATTTTGGTGCATGAGAGGTTATTTTCTTCTTAGCATTTTGGTGCCTTCTTTTCTAATTCTTTCCCTTTACTTTCCAAAAACTCTAAAGCCAAAGATTTGTTCACTTTTCTCCTTTGATGCCGAAACACTCACCTTGTTGCTCATTTTTCCTTTTGTTAGCTGAAACAATCTAGAACTCTTCTCTTTATCTCTTCTTTTCTTTTTGCCATTTCCTCAACTTTCTCTCTTTCTCTTAAAACAACATTACCTCGTGGTGAATCTTCTTGCTCATTTTTCCTCCATAGCTGAACTTTTGAACCCTTCATCCCTTTTTCATTATTTTTTTCTCGTTCGTGTTGACACTCACTTCCTTGTTGAATAGGTAAGTGGTCTTATTCTTCTCTTTTTCATTTTCTTTTCTCCCTAATCGAATGGGTATTTATTATCATTCGGTTATTTCACTATGTTCTAAACTAAAATATCAATCTCTCTACTACTCCCTCTTATCGTAATCAACTCTTTTTCGTAGTGTGTTAGTGGGTGACCGAATACCACATCCTTGTCGATTCATCTCTAGTCATAAGTCCAATCGGTGGAAGTTGAATCTATTATTGTCAAGGTAAGGGATTTCTTCAAATTTCAATTCGATATATTTCAATGCTTGATTATTCTGTTAAAACAAATCGATGGATTTGACTAATCGTTTATTATAGGGATTAAATCGCTCGTTTCATTCACTCGTTTTTCTTCGAAAGAAGTGGTAAGCCAAATCTTATTCCGAAACAAATACATTCTCTTATCATAGTACTTTCTAACCGAGATCTTTTAAATAGAGGCAAGTGGTAACGATTTGAAAGGAAAAGGGATAGTAGGAGACAAAAGGAGTGGATTTACAATTCCTACTCCTAAGTTCAAACGAAGGGCGGCATCGGTGGTTTGGGATTTTCCACCGGGTTGTGGACCATCATCTAAAGAAAATAGACAAATCGTGGTCGTTCATGATATTAAGGGTAAGTATTTCAATAGATCGTTTGATTTAGATTTAGATTAATAAAATCTCGTTTGTTGGATTAATCGAGTGTAATGGTGATTTAGGTGCTGACGATCAAGAAGGATTAATCCTTACCGTAATTAGGTGAGTAATCTCACTCCGAAATCCCGTAGATTCATGATTAGATATCACGTTGGAAAATAGATCGTTATTATTTATATGGCTAAAAATCGTAATATGGCACAAATTGAGAAATTTGCTTAAATTACATTATTTCTATAGATTTTTCAAAATCGGTATTAAAATTGTTAAAATTAAAAAAAAAATGCTCCTATGGGTCAATTTATAGAAATGCCCCTATGGGTCAAATTATCGAAATGCCCCTATGGGCCGATTTACCAAAATGCCCCTATTTGCCGAATTGCTAGAATGCTTTAATGGGCCGAATTACAAAGTTCTATAATTGGCCGATTTATCATAATAAATTATTAGATTAATAATTGTTGTACATATATGTGGATATTATGCTCAATTATGTATGTTGCATGTTACATATCGCATGGGTTAGGAAAAATGTATGAAGAGTAGTGTAGCCTGGTGGCATTGCCACAAATTGTTCACTAACATGCTTAATTATGATTTCGGTGGCTTGGCCACAACAAAAATCTTATAAATGGCAACTTGCCTGCGAATTGGTGTGAACGGCGGGGTGGGTTGACTTGATCCCCACAAGTGTGATTGGCTGGTCGATGGTGTGATGGATGGATGGGTTGGGTTGCATACATTGCACATATATATATATGTTATGTAAATGGGCTTTGGCCCAAGATTATGCTATATGGGCTCAGGCCCAAGATGTTGCTTTACGGGTTTAGACCTAGTGGATGACGGTAAGGGGACTATGCACTGAGTTCTACTAACTAACCCCTTTTCTTTAATCCTTGTAGGTAATACTCAGTGATGTGGACTTGGGCCATGGATGACTCGGTGGAGGCCATACTTTAGAAATGGTATTTTTGAACTTTAGATTTCTACTTACATTATTTTATTACTTTTACTATTTTGGGTTTTTAAGTTGTAATAAGGCCTCTAGAATATTTTATTTTTTTGCTTTATGTTTGACGTACTTATTATCTTGCTTGATTTTTTTTAAATGAGAATTTTCTAAAAATCATAAATAACGGTTTCTAAAATTGATTAACAAAAAGTTTTTTTATAAATATGTACAAATATTTTAACTCGAATTCTCTTTCAAATCATCAATGTCATTTTCAAAAGTCACGGTTTTAATGTTCACTACCTCGATTTTTGATTTATCAATCAACCTCTCAAAAATAGTTGTATTTTATGAAATATTTACATCCAAACTTGTTTTCTTAACCATAATCAAATAACACTTATTTTAGTACAAATCACAAGGACTTTATACGTTTTCCTCATGTGACATGTCAGATCCGGTCGTAACGCATGGGCCGAGTTTGGGTGTTACACATTATATAATATTATACTATATCATATATTATTAAAATTTATTTTGTACAAAATTTATTCAAATTATATAATATATTTTATAACATGTTTTTATACCTAATATACTATATATATATGTGCATTTATTTAAAATTATTATTTGTTATTTATTAATTATTCTTATTATATGTACTAAACTACTAAATTATATATTTTTATTTTTTATTTTAATTATATATATTAATTTTTTTAAAAAAAATCATTTTTATTAAATGTTTAAATATATCGTTTTTTTTTTAAATGTAAAGTTTTTTCAATTGATATTTATTTTGCATCGCATGTTTATTTTGCTATCTTAATTGTTTATTATTGCTTAATGTAATGCTATATTTATTCATGTTATTATTCTTTATGGTTGAATTCGTAGAATTGCAATTGATTTATATATATGTTACAATGTCTTACTCATACCATTTTTTTAATAAAAATACCTTTTAAATTAAAGATTTTTTAATATTTTTAACGGTGATATGTGATATTTGGAGTCTTCGAGAAGAATTGTGCCCTAACTTACTGGGTTGTGATTTTTCTCGTAAAACTCAAAGTATTAGATATCCCTCCATTTTCAAAATTGAAGGTTATCAATTTCAAATAAAAAAACTTATTCTTGAGAATTCAAAACGTTGTATCCTAACTTACTGGGTATAGTGTTTTGTGTCTCAAGGTAGGAATTTTCTAAAATAAAGATGCACCTAGCTTCGAAGTTATGAGATGCTGTATCCTAACTTACTAGGTATGGTATTTTTATTTCTTTGAAATAGGTAAGTCTTGGTTTTCTTTTCAATAACGGATCTTATTTTAAACTTTTTAAATTTCAAACATTTGGACATGATTCTATCAATTAGGTACCAATTTTGGGGCGTTATGAGGATACTAACCCTTCCTCATATGTAACCGACTCCCGAACCCATTTTTTCATTTTTCGTAGACCAAAATCAAATGTTTTAAAATGAAACGTTTTATAAGGTGATCCAATCACACCTAAATGAAAAGAGATTGGTGGCGGCTCCCATTTTTGTTTTTAAAAGTCTATCCCCATTTTTTTAAAGTGATTTTAAAATGGTTTTGACAGCTTGGCGACTCCACTAGGGATCAACAAGAGAGTCAAGCTATAAAATTGATAGTTTCATGTCCTCATGTCTAGGTTTAAAAATCTGATTTAAAAAATTATGATCCTTTTTATTTGCATGTGATTCTGTTTTTATAAAATATTTATGCATTACACTGCATGACCATTGTGGTCACACCCTTAAGTGGGAGTGAGAAGCTATGCCTTCGTGAGGTTTTCACCTCCGCATAGGCTAGTGGATTGCTTCCGGAATACATCTGTACCTATGTCTTCGTGAAGTTTTCACTTCCGCATGGCTATAGGGAAATGTGTTCCCCTAAACTGAACTCGGTCCATATGAGCCTATAATGGGTGAGGATCGATGAATCTGATGGTTCAGGTACCTCAACTTTAGAACTAAACCGCATATAGTAAACCGTAAGGACCTACCTTAAGTAGAACTATACCAAGATTTAGTGGTTACCCAGATAGATGTTTTATCTGCCTTATATTTTATTTCATGGTACTGACTTGTGGTGTTTTATTTTTGTGCATATCATTTCATACTTCAGGAGGTATCGATTCACGGTCAGTTTCTAAGTTAGAAAGCCAGTTATGGAGAATGGGTTCTTTGATAAAGTGGAGGACAATGCTGCTGTTCGCACATGGTCAGAGCAAATTCAATTGGAAAAAGGGATCAGCTTAGTTGATGGGTACGTATCTGAACTATGGGACTTTACTCTTATTAGTATTACACAAAATGAGTTCCAAGAGTTGAAAAAGATATGGGCTCAGTTGGATAATGAGGCTAAGCAGTTGTTTTATCGCAATTATGGAGATTTGCCTTACTTACTTGACGTCAAAGTAGATAGGTATCTGTTTCGAGCTATGGCCCAGTTTTGGAACTCTGCTTATAGCTGTTTCACTTTCGGGAAGTAGATTTGGTGCCCAAAGTGGAGGAATATACGACCTTGCTTCGGTGTCCAAAATTTCAAGACAATAAAGTTTATTCCAAAGCTATTAATGGCCCAACTTTTATAAAGAAGTTAATGAATATCACGGGGATGAGCGAACAATGGGTCACAACTAGAATCCAGGAGAAAGGTGAAGATAAATGCATTCCTTGGGTTAGCTTGAAGGACTTGATCTTAGCCCACCAGACACAAAGAAGAAGGTTGACGTATTTGCCTTGTGTATCTACGGTTTGGTAGTTTTTCCTAAAGCTCTTAGACATATAGATGAAGCAGTCATTGAGTTATTCGATCGACTTGATAAAGGGGTCACACTTGTACCTGTGATCTTAGCCGAGATGATCAGATCTTTGAGTGCATGCCGAAGAGAAGGTGAAGGCAGATTCATTGGATGCGCACAGCTATTGTTGGCTTGGTTTCACAGTCATTTCTAGAAAGTGGAGAAAATTTCTTATCAGTTTTTTTCTAAAATTATTCTCCATTAAAAGAAATAGTGGCAACACCGAGGAGAGATAACGTGTCTGAGGAGAACTAGATGGCGCTCCTTCAAAACCTTCGAGAGGAAGACGTCGAGTGGAAAGCCCCTTGGTTGATTTCAGATGAAATTCTTTATCGATGTGGGAGTTTTGACTGGGTTCCTTTACTGGTAATTTGGGGAGCCGTTGGGTATGCTCTTCTACTCGTACTAAGGCAATATGGATCGAGACAGTTTATTCCTGCAACATATGGGCTGGCTCAGTGTGAGTTCTCATACAGAGGAGATAATTATAAGAGGAGAGCTAAGGAGATTTTTGGTGCTTAGAATCAGACCCACAGAATGAAGAGATTATCTACAGGATGATGACAACTCCAGAATATAGCGGATGGAGGATCGGAAGGGTTAATGATAACATCCTTGAGTTAAATTCAGAAGGTACTCGGTCAAGAGAGGAATGCTTGCAAGTAATCCCATCAGAGTTAGAGATGTTAAAGCAAGATTTTGAGAGGATTAGTTCCGAGCTTGGAAAGAGGATAGAGAAGCTAGAAGAAGAAAAGATGTGTTTGAGGCTAGATGTGACGGGCAGAAATTAGAAGCCGAGAAAGTAAGAAAGGAGAAAAGGAAGATTGAGGAAAATCGAGATAGTTTGAAGGCAGAATATAAGAAGATACGACTAACGATGAAGAATGCTGGATTGGGGAAGACTTCTGAACAATGGCAACGAGAGGTCTAGGAAGAAAAGGCCAAAGCTGACTACTGGAAGAGGAAATTTCAAGAAATGCAATCGCAAAATGAGGCCTTAGAAAAGAGTTTATCAGAAAGTCGAAGTGAAAAGGAAGAATTAAGGGCTAGAGTAACTGAACTTGGACGGTCTCTTCATCACCATCGAAGTCGTAATTCTGCAATCGAGTTAAACCTAAGCCTGAACAAGATTGAGGAGATGAAGGGTAAGATTGAAAAGTTAGAATCGGTATTGCATAGCTGTGAACTTTGGATCGAACTGCTTGAAACAAGAGAGAGACGTTGGAAGAAAGAGCTTCACCACTCTCAGGATCAAGTTAGAAATCGAGATTACCTCATGGGTGAAGCGATAGTCCAAATTCGAGAGGTAGCTGATCATCTACAGATTTTGGCCTCACAGGAGATACGTTGAGTATGAAGTACGAGCTGCAGTCCGATTATAGTCAAGAGCTAGTTTTTTTACTTGGGAAAATCAAGACCTTAGGACTTAGGGCAAAAGCATATTTGTAGTCCATTTTATGTAAAAGATTTTATTTTCTAATAAAGTTTTCTAAAATGAAGTTGAATCAGAATCGATGCCTCTTTGCATTCATACATTTGCATTACATGACATCATATGCATTCAAATCTATAGAGAGAGGCTAATTAGTTTAAATTATAGGAGAGAGAGAAAGAAAGAAAGAGAAGGAAAATTTAGAAGTTGAACACCCCTACGGTACACGTGCAAAATCAAGAAAAATAGACCAAATGATGGAACAATTCCAAAGAGATATGCAAGACCAGATGCAAGAACAAATGGAAAAACTCCAACAAGAGATGAGGGACTAGATGTTAGAGGCTCAAAGGAGCATGATGGCCCAAATGGCCCAGATGATGAGTGGAATGATGGACAAAAGAAAGAGTCCCATGGCCATTACTAGAGAAGAGAGCGAAGGCAATCTATCGGGTTTTACCCCACCACATGCGCCAGCACAACCTGAAGAGTATCCCCAGAGGCCATCTGTCATAATAAGGATACTAGACCGCCCATAAATTTCCAAGTCAGTTCTGGATCTAATCCGGGAGATAACCCAGCCAATCCTGTTATCCCTGACCTAGACATTGCGGAGAGAGGGGGGATTAGAACTAAATCTTCAAGACAGTTGGAAGATCGCTGTAGATGGTTGGAAGAAAAATTCAAGGCTCTAGAAAATACCGATCATCATCACGTTATTGATGCCAAGGACTTGAGTTTGGTCCCAAATCTGGTGCTTCCTCATAAATTCAAGATGTCAAAATTTGAGAAGTACAATGGGACTAGTTGCCCTGAAGCCCACACCACTATGTTCTGTAGACGTATGACGGGCTATGTGAACAATGATCAACTTTTGATTCATTATTTCCAAGATAGTTTGACGGGAGCAGCGTCTAGGTAGTACAATCAACTTAGCCGCACTAATATTAGCTCATGGAGGGACTTAGCTCAAGCCTTCATGAAGCAATACAATCATGTCACAGACATGATGCCTGATAGAATCATGTTGCAAAACATGGAAAAGAAACCGAATGAAAGCTTCAGGAAATATGCGTAAATATGGAGGGAAGTTGCCCTGCAAATACAACTACCTTTCCTAGAAAAGGAAACCACCATGTTGTTTATCAACACTTTAAAGGCGCCTTTTATCACCCATATGATAGGAAGCACCACTAAAAGCTTTGCGGATATAGTCATGACAGGTGAAATGATAGAAAATGCCATAAGGAGTGGCAAGATTAAAGCGAGAGAAACCACTAGGAGATCTGCTCCTAGGAAAAAGATAATGAGGTGAACAATGCGAGTACGTACAACAAAGGGTACTCAAAGGCAGTTACTGTTAGTCAGTCGAAAATAGTTATGGCTGGGCAACAAAGGTCGACAAGATAAGAATCAGGCCCCAAAAAATGTTGAAAAGATCCAATTTACGCCAATCCCAATGACGTATAAGGAGCTGTATCATATTTTATTAGATGCATGCGTAGTGTCCCCATATTATTTACAGCCGATACAACCCCCATATCCTAAATGGTATGACTCAAACGCCCAATGTGATTACAATGCAGGAATAACGGGCAATTAATAGAAAATTAAACTGCCTTCAACAAGATAGTTGAGAGGCTTCTTAAGTTGAGAGTTGTCAAGCTGGATGATACACCCAGAGCGGAGAACCCATTGCCCAATCATGGAGATAATGGGGTAAACGCAATTGGGGAAAATCTTGTAATAATGACCAAGGGAGATATCTCGGAAGTGAAGACCCTGTTAAGAATAATTTGGAGGGAAATGGCAAGAAGGGGACTAATAAAATCAAGTCTCAGAAAAAGAGTGAAGAACCAAGGAACTTCTGTGAGTTCTATGAAGCTGATGGACATGAGATCTAAGAATGTGTTGAGTTTAGGGCATTGGTACAAAGCCTTATGAATAATAATGAGCTGGAGTTTCACGAAGAAGGTTCAGAGGAGGACACATACATGCAACCGAAGGAGAGTTGACAAGTCAAAAAGTCAATTATCCGAGGGTCATTATTTTTCGACCGAGGAATGTAGAAGGCGGGGCACAAATCGCGCCTAAAGTGGTAATTCAGAGACCTGTGTCCTTTCCTTACAAGGATAATAAGATGGTACCATGGAATTACAATTGTAACGTAGCAACACCGGGAGTGGAAATCTCAGCTAGTACTTTCAAGGAGGTCCAAAGAGAGGGATTCTACACACGAAATTGGAGGCGTTACGACTCGGTAAACTCAGAACAGAACCAGCAAAGTCAAAGGACGTGTCAATTAAACCAGAGGAAGGACTTAATACCCTTATCAATGTGCCTGTAAGGGAGGAAGAGGCTAAAGAATTTTTAAAATTCTTAAAGTTGCGTAAACAATCGACTCGTATTTCGGTGCTAGCCTTACTTTTAAGTTCGAAAGTTCATCTGAGGCTTTGATAAAGGTGATAAATGAGACTTATGTTACTAAAGACATATCTGTCAATAAACTTGACCGATTAGTTAGTAACATAAGTGCTGATAACTTTATTTCCTTCAGTGATGATGAAATTCCACCTGGGGGTATAGGATCAATCAAGGCTCTACACATAACTACTCATTGCAAGGGATATACTCTACCAAGCGTGTTGATTGACAATGGATCAGCCTTGAATGTGCTACCATTGTCGATATTGAAGAGGTTTCCAATAGATAGTTCTCACATGAAGACATGTTAGAACATAGTGAGAGCGTTTGACGGCATTGAGAGAAGGGTGATGGGGAGAATCGACATACTATTGCAGATTGGGCCAAATACATATGAGGTGGACTTTCTGATGATGGATATAAAACCTTCATCCAACTGCTTGCTCGGAAGGCTTTGGATTCATTCGGCGGGGGGAGACTTTATCCCTTCATTAAAAGCTGAAATTGGTGACGGATGGTCGACTAGTCACTATAAATGCGGAGGAAGACATTATAGCGACCGTTACCAATGATGCGCCATATATAGAGACAAATGAGGAAACAATTGAATGTTCTTTCCGGTCTTTAGAGTTCGTCAATGCAACCTTCATCTTGGAAGGAAGTGAAGTCCCAGTGCCTAAGATATCCAAGACCACGAGGATGGGCTTATAGATGATGGTGGGGAGAGGAGCCCTACCAGGGAAAAGACTAGGCAGACACCTTTAAAAGGAAAGTTAGAGTGCCGATACTGCAGGAGAAGAGTGACCATTTTGGCTTGGGTTTCAAGCCAGATGCTAAGCAAAAAAGAAAGGAAATAGAGAAGAAGTAGGAGAGAAGAAGGGCCTGATTGAATGGAGAAGTAGTCCAGTGGAAATCAATGACATTCCCATACATATCCCAAACCTTTGTATCTGGAGGGATAATTCACCCTGAAAGAGGGTTATTGGAAAGTCCTCACATCAACGCCATACAGGGGGAAGAAGTTGAGCAAAGAAACTTGATGGGCATTCGCCCTTATGAACCTGAAAGTGTTCTGGACAATTGGACTGTAGAGGAACTTCCTGTAGTTTTTAGAAATTATACAGAATAATATTCAGAACGCTCTTGTTGTTTTTTTAGCCTAGGAACAATAAGATTTCTTTTGTGAAATAGGCTCATGTTCAGAAATTGTTGTTTCAATAAAATACATTTTTTGATAATTAACTTGACCAAATATTCTTTCATTTCATTCTTTTGATTTTCTAATTTCATTCAGAATCTTTTATTTCTCATTCATACCATGTAAATAGTTGTCCTCGAATTTATTTGTTCTTTGTACATTCTTTGGTACCCATCACAGGTCCCTAGATATCCATGATGTGAGCAATAATAATACAAATCCAGAGGTCTATTTTAATCAAGACATATGTTTAGAGGAACCTAAGGATTTTGAAGGTGACCGAGATTGCGATTTATCTCTAAATTTGTTAAGAATGGTAAAGCAAGAGGAGAAATAGATCTTACCTCATGAGGAAGGGTAGAGAACATAGCCTTGGAAGAAGGGAAGGTTGTGAAAATTGGGACGCGTATAGCCAAAGAGATGAAACAAGATCTTGTTGAATTACTACGAGAATTCAAGGATGTCTTTGCATGGTCATACGAAGATATGCCCGGACTAAGCACTGATATTGTGGTACATCACCTTCCCATTAGAGAAGAGTGCAAGCCAGTTTAGCAAAAGCTACGAAGGATGAGGCTTGATATAGTATTGAAAATAAAAGAAGATGTACAAAAACAGTTTGATGCTGGTTTTCTACAAGTGGTCAAGTACTCAGAATGGGTTGCCAACATTGTTCCTATCCCTAAGAATGATGGAAAGGTCCGGATATGTGTAGATTACAGGGATCTAAATAAGGCTAGCCCAAAGGACAATTTTCCTTTGCCGCATATTGATACGTTGGTGGATAATACGATAAGATTTTCATTGTTTTCCTTCATGGATGGCTTTTCAGGATACAATCAGATCAAGATGCACCCTGAGGATATGGAGAAAACTACCTTCATAACACTGTGGGGCACCTTTTGCTATAAAGTAATGCCTTTCGGACTAAAGAATGCTGAGGCAATATATCAAAGGGCCATGGTAACCTTGTTCCACGACATGATGCACAATGAGATAGAAGTGTATGTTGATGACATGATCGCCAAATCTCGAACAGAAAAGGAACACATCGAGGTTTTGAAGAAGTTGTTTCTAAGGTTGAGAAAATTTCAATTAAAGCTCAACCCAGCAAAGTGTACTTTTGGAGCTCGGTCAGGGAAATTACTGGGTTTTGTAGTCAGCGAGAAAGGAATTGAAGTTGACTCAAACAAAGTTAAAGCTATACAAGAATTGCCTCCATCGCGCACTCATAAGGAAGTCCGAGGTTTTCTTGGAAGGTTAAATTACATTTCTCGGTTTATTTTACAATTAATCGAGAAATGTGATCCCATATTTCGTCTTCTCAAGAAACACAATCAAGGTGTATTGGATGATGAATGTCAGAGAGCTTTTGACAAAGTCAAACAGTATCATCAAATGCATCAGTACTATCTCCGCCTGATCTAGATAGACCATTGATACTGCATTTATCAGTATTCAATAACTCCATGGGATGTGTGCTGGGACAACACGATAAGACAGGAAGAAAAGAAAAGGCAATATACTAACTCAACAAAAAGTTCACTGATTGTGAAATGAGGTATTCATTGATCGAGAAATTGTGTTGCGTCTTGATTTGGACAACTCGAAGGTTGAGACAATATATGCTATATCATACTACTTGGTTAATTTCGAAGCTCGATCCATTAAAGTATATGATGGAGTCCACTGCTTTGAATGGGAGGATGGCTAGGTGGCGATTTTGCTATCTGAATTTAATATAGTCTATGTGAACCAAAAGGCTATAAAAGGGAGCATAATAGCAGAATTCTTGACTAGCAGAGCTTTGGAAGATTATGAACCTTTGAACTTTGATTTCCCAAATGAGGAGCTGATGTATGTGGCAAATACTGAAAATTGTTGGTGGAAGCTAAATTTTGATGGAGCATCAAATGCTGCGAGAAATGGAATTAGGGCAATCTTGGTATCCCCTAGTGGTGATTATTATCCATTCACATGCAGATTGAATTTTGATTGCACAAATAA
This sequence comes from Gossypium rotundifolium, assembly GCA_025506655.1. NCBI lineage: Eukaryota > Viridiplantae > Streptophyta > Magnoliopsida > Malvales > Malvaceae > Gossypium > Gossypium rotundifolium. The sequence continues at coordinate 65,658,249 of CP106731.1, read as the reverse complement.
CATGGCGGAATATGAAGCATGCATCATGGGACTTCGAGCAGCCTTAGAACGCAAGATCAGAGTGCTAGAAGTATATGGAGATTCTGCCTTGGTAATTTACCAGCTTAAAGGAGAGTGGGAGAAAAGAGATCCCAAACTAATTGATTACGAAAAATAGTTTTGGGATTGATTGAAGAATTTGATGACATTAATTTCAATTACCTTCCACGCGATGAAAATCAGATGGCGGATGCTTTGGCGACCTTAGCTTCTATGATCAAAGTAAATAGACCAGAAGATATGATGCCTATTCAGATGAGTATCTTCGAGGTTCTAACCCATTATTATGACATAGAAGAGGAAGAAAGAGATGACCACCCTTGGTATCAGGATGTATTACGATACATGAAAAATCGTGAATACCAGGAGCATGCCACTGAGAATGAGAAAAGGACTCTAAGAAGAATGGCCTCTGACTATGTCTTAGATGGGGATATCTTGTACAAAAAGAGAAAAGATCAAGTACTATTGAGATGCATTGATGCAGTTGAAGCTAAGCAAATCCTTGAAGAAGTTCATGAGGGCGTTTATGGAACACACGCTAATGGATTCACAATGGCCAGCAGATAATGAGATTTGGATATTATTGGTCTACCATGGAAGGAGATTGTATCAATTATGTCAAGAGATGTCATAAATGCTAGATTTATGGAGACAAAATTCATGTGCCTCCATCACCTTTGCACGTTATGACTTCCCTGTGGCCTTTTTCCATGTGGGGCATGGATGTTATTGGACCAATCTCACCAAAAGCTTCGAATGGGCATTGGTTCATCTTCGTAGTAATTGACTACTTCACGAAATGGGTAGAGGCTGCTTCATATGCTAGTGTCACTAAGTCAGAGTTAGTCGATTCTTGAAGAAGGAGATCATTTGTCGATATGGAATGCCTGAGAGGATCATATCAGATAACGCGTTAAATTTTAACAATAGCACGATAGCGGAAGTTTGTAGCCAATTTGGGATCAAACAACACAATTCGTCTCCATATCGTCCAAAATGAATGGGGCAGTGGAAGCGGCTAACAAAAATATTAAAAAGATAGTAAGGAAGATGACTGAGACCCATAAAGATTGGCATGAGAAACTGCCATTCGCACTCTATGCTTATCGAACGTCCATCAGAACCTCTACTGGGGCAACGCCTTTCTCGTTAGTCTATGGAATGGAGGCTGTGCTACCCATTGAAGTAGAAATTCTTTCTCTTCGAGTGTTGTCAGAAATAAAGCTCGATGAAGCTGAATGGATCCAAGCTCAGTACGATCAGTTAAACTTAATTGAAGAAAAGAGGCTGAGAGCTATTCGTCACCGTCAAATGTACCAAAAACGAATGATGTGAGCCTATAATAAGAAAGTTCACCCAAGAGAGTTTCATGAGGGGGACCTCGTATTGAAAAAGATTCTTCCCATACAAAAGGATTTCAGAGGAAAATGGATGCCGAATTGGGAATGACCATATGTGGTGAAGAAGGCTTTTTCTGGAGGAGCACTGATCATGACCGAAATGGATGGGAAAAGTTTACCCAATCTTGTGAACTCTGAATCAGTAAAAAAGTATTTTGCTTGAAACGAGAAGGGCCAAAGTGAAAACCCGCAAATGGCGCTTTGAGTTTCTTAAAAAAAAAAGGAGAGGCCAAGGTGAAAACCCGCAAAGGGCACCTTGAGACCAAAGGGGTTTTGAGTTGAAAACCCGAAAAAGGGCAGGCTCAAATTCTGAATGGACACGCAATCATCTTGCTTGAGTCAATAATGAAAGGAAGAATGTTGCATATCGGGACATCAACAAAGTACTTTGGGTTTTCTAAACACATGTTGAACTCAAGGTAGTCTTCATAAAAGTTTGTATATAGAAGCTCAATCGGCGATATCTAGGGCATCTGATTTTTGTCCTATTCTTTTTACTATCTTGGGATTCTTTTTCTTCTCAAAGATATATTCTTAGTTAATTTTCTTTGTATTTTGATAATTTATTCAATTTCAACTCTTTTGAGATCAATTTGTTTGTTACCCACTATTCATAAATGTGTTGCATTGAAATAATGATGGACGAACTAATAATTTCACATAAAGAAGTTCTACATATTACTTTGGAAAATTCTGGATAAGACAAGAAACTAAAACATGACAATTGTTTAGAATTTCCATGTGCATAGAAATATTTGAGAAAGAAAAGTCTGGATAGAGACTATTTCTCTGAATTCTTTGTCCAATTGATGAGTGGAAGTGATGTCATTAGATCATAACATTTGGGACGGTGTGATAAACTAGGAAACCCTGAGTTGTGGTAGAATGGGTTGAATTCGAAATAAATCCTATATCCTGAAAATGGCAGATGGGTCAGATTGAAAGAGTCTCGATTCTCATTGTGGTAGGATGGTACAAGCCTTGTGTTCTCAAAATCCAAGCGAAGTTGACTCGAAAATTGCATTAGGCAAGCTGGTGGAGCAGAACATGATTGATGAACAAAAATAAAGAAATGAGTGATAACACTTAGAGCAGGGATCATACTCATAACATTTTTATATCATAGCAAATTTCATTAGGAGCATTTGAATCATTTCGATCATTGCATCCTAATCCTAATCCTTTAAAAAGGAATCATTTTCGTGACATGTTACATTTAGGTCATTCATAACACATGTAGCTAGAAGCATTCGATTCATTCTGATCATAGCATTTTAGTCATGTGACATAAACATATGGAACCAAGTCTACAGGTTATGTCCCTCAGTGGACGGTGTAGCAATATCGGTAAATTTGTAGATCTCATCTTCTTGAAGTTGCAGGAAGCAGATCAAAAGCATTCTTCAACCTTATCTCCTTGAAGTTGCAGCGGAGTAGATTGAAGACAGAAGATCTTATCTTCCTGAAGTTACAAAGATGATTGAAGACATTTTTAGTCTTATCTCCCTAAAGTTGCAGCGGAGTAGACTAAAGACAAAAGATTTTATCTCCCTGAAGTTGCAGTGGAGTAAATCAAAAACATAAGATCTTATCTTCCTAAAGTTGTAGGAAGCAGATCGAAGACATTTTTAGTCTTATCTCCCTGAAGTTGCAGCGGAATAGACTAAAGACAGAAGATTTTATCTCCCTAAAGTTGCAAGTGGAGCAAATCAAAAATAGAAGATCTTATCTTCCTGAAGTTGCAGAAAGTAGATCAAAAAGCACTTTCAGCCTTATCTCCCTGAAGTTGCAGTGGAGTAGACTGAAGAAAGAAGATCTTATCTTCCTGAAGTTGCAGGAAGTAGATCAAAAGAAGATTTCAGCCTTATCTCCCTAAAGTCGCAGTGGAGTAGACTGAAGAAAGGAGATCTTATCTTCCTGAAGTTGCAAGAAGTAGATCAAAAGAAGATTTTGGTCTTATCTCCCTAAAGTTGCAGTGGAGTAGACTGAAAATAGAAGATCTTATCTTCCTGAAGTTACAGGAAGCAGATAAAAAAAATATTTTAGTCTTATCTCCCTGAAGTTGCAGTGGAGTATACTGAAGAAAGAAGATCTTATCTTCCTGAAGTTGCAGGAAGCAGATCAAAAGAAGATTTCATCCTTATCTCCCTGAAGTTGTAGTAGAGTAGACTGAAGAAAGAAGATCTTATCTTGTAGGAAGCAGATCAAAAGAAGATTTCAACCTTATCTCCCTGAAGTTGCAGTGGAGTAGATTGAAGAAAGAAGACCTTATCTTTCTGAAGTTGCAGGAAGCAGATCAAAAGACACTTTCAACCTTGTCTCCCTGAGGTTGCAGCGGAGTAGACTGAAGAAAACAGATCTTGTCTTCTTGAAGTTGCAAGAAGAAGATCGAAGATAGCAGATCTTATCTTCCTGAAGTTGTAGAAAATGGATAAAAGATACCAAATTGGTATCCCTGAGTTTGTAGTGGAGCAGACTAAAGATAGTAAATTTTGTCTTCCTGATGTTGCAATGAAGCAGATTGAAGAAATTAGCCTATCTCCTTGAAGATACAGCCATTTGACAAGACCGAACAAAATGGGCTCTTTTATCGTCTTTGCTCTATTCCCATTACACGACAATGAGCAAAGAAGGGCAGCTGTTATAGGCCCATTTTGCCCGGTTTATAACTAACCAAAACAGAAACAAAAAATAAAATAAATGTCCATTTTTAATGTTCTTTTACAGTCCAATACAAACCCAAAATTAACAGCCCAACACCCACTACCCTTGGCCCAAATTAAACTTGTGGCCTGTTACACCCTTAGCCTAAAACCATTAACCCGGACAATAGACTAACACCCTAAACAGACCTAACCCAACCAAGTTTACACGGCCCAAGAGGCCCAAAAACTTAAATAGAAATCAGTGTAACATCCCGAAATTGGGCCTAGTAGAATTGGGCCCAATTGGGCCTTGAGCACGGAAGCATTTAAAATTTTTGGAGAGCAAGAGAATGGCTTTATTTCAAGTTGAACTTATTGGGAGGGTGATTTTGGAAAGTTACGGGGTTTCTAGGAAGTTTCGGGTTTAAGTTGGGCCTTAGTAAAATTTTGTGTTTAAGCCTATTAAGGAGAGATAGTAAGTGGCATCAAGGCTTATGGACATAGGTGAGTAATGTGCTAGCATAAATGAGCATATGGCAAGGAGGTTATGGCATCAAGTGAAGGACAAGGAGAGAAGAGGTTCAAATCCCATCAAGTGCAAAAATTTGACTATTTTTTTTGTATTCTTTCCCTAAGTGTCGGCCAAGATGGTATATATGGTAAGGTGGACTTTTTAATTTTGGCAAGGTGGCTAAGGAAATAAGGCAAGGTTGAGGGTAAGGAAAGAAATCAAAAGAAAAAGGAAAGATAAGGGAACATGTTGGCCTTTAAGGGGGAAGATGTTTTTGGAAAGTTTTTAATGGGTCAATGTTCATCTTTTGGTAAAGATGATACATGGTTTGGGAGAGGGTAGCCGATTTTGCTAGGATCATTTTGATAAGTTTTAGTGCATGAGAGGTATTTTTCTCTTTGAGCAATTTGTGTCTCTTTTCCAAACTCTTTTCTCTTTTGCTTTGGCCGAAATCTCCTAGTCCATTTGTCCATTTTTCTCTTTTTTTTTGGCTTAATCTTCTTAATTCTTTTCTCATCAATAGCCAAATTTCAACCATCTTCTCTTCTCCATCTTGCGAGTTGAACACATATTCTTTGATCAAATCGTGTTCTAGTGTGTGGTTGTAAAGCACATTCTTGCTGATTCCTCTCTAGTCTTAAGTCAATCGATTGAAGTCGGATTTATCATCATTAAGGTAAAGGGTTCATTTTTGAATTTTTCGTTATAACTCTATTTGGCTATGTTGCAAATCGGATTGAAGTTTCGACTAATCGATTATGTTTTAGGGACGAAATCACTCGATTTATTCTATTTGCTAATCCTTCGGATATAGTGGTAAGTGATTCAAGTGTAAGTAATACATTGGGTATGAAATCTTTTGGAAATCCGAGGCTAACTTTTGGTTGGTATTGTTCTAGGGGCAACAAAGAGTGGTTCTTTAGGATATCCGAATAAGTTGTGTAATCCCGTACCTTTTCGAATACATGTTTGAAATGGTGTGTAATCTCACATCTCTCTACATATTTGCATGAAATGTTTTGTGATTTGGTCAAAAGATCGAAAAATCGGAAATCGGCATATGTGATTACTCGGGCGTGCGTATGTTCATAGTGGTAACAATATTTTGTAGTAAAACAGATTTTGGTTAGCAGCAGTGATGTGATTTAGAAAAATCATGAAAAATAGGAGAAATGGAATTAGAAAGTGAAGGAGATATGGTTTGAAATCTAATTGAGGCTATTTTCTTATAAAAGAAACAGAGCAAGCAAAGGATTAGTATATTTTGAGATTTTTAAATTTTAGTGAGACTGGTTCTGATTGACTTCATGGTTCCCTGTTCTGTTTTGGAAAAATCATTCAAAATTGTACAAAGTGAATTGTGAGTCATAATTTATATGTACAGATTCCTTAGTGAGTCTATTTTTAATAAAACAAGTGGGAGCAACATATAAAAACTTTACAATGAGATATTTGGATTTAAGATAAGAGTGGTCAGAACCATTGGTCAGTAAAACAAGGGAATTTTTAATGAATAAACTGTACTAAATGGCTAAGCCAAAAATTCTGGAAATATTTTGGTAAGAAGATATATGAGTCTAGTTTCAAGGAAAATTTACGGATCTAAATTTTGAGTTTCCTAACGCGAGTTAGAGTCAATTTAGTCAATGTGACACAGATGAACAATTTCAATTTTTATGCCCCAAATTAGTAGTTAAGTTTGGGGTTGCGAAATTACGAAAATACCCTCGATGGGTAAAAATTACAGAAATATCTTTGGGTTGTGAAATTTACCGAAATGCCCCTATGGGCCGAATTACAAAAATTCCCCTCATGGGCCGATTTGATAGATTGCCTTAATGGGTCGATTTGATAGATTGCCTTAATGGGCCTATTTGCAAAGTGTTATAATGGGCTCAATTATTGTAATGAATCTCTGAATTAATGATTGTTGTTTGTATCTATAAATATCATGAGTTACTATGTATGTTGCATATTTACATATTGCATGGGATGAGAAACTTGAATGAAGAGAAGAGTAGACTGGTGGCATTGCCACAAATTCTGATAATGGCTAGTGCCAATTTAAATATGGCTTTGTGCCATTGTGATTAAGGTTGTGTGCCGATTATATTACCGTATATGATTCTGGTGGCTAAGCCACAAATATTATAAATGGCGCTTGACTGCAAATTGGAGAGATCAAGGGTGGGTTGACTTGATCCCCAGGAGAGATTGGTTGGTATGGGTGGAGAGATCAAGGGGTGGGTTGACTTGATCCCCACAGGAGAGATTGGTTGTTACGGGTGGAGAGATTGGTTGGATGGGATGTGTTGCATCCATATCATTTATTTATTACATGAAAGTGGGCTTAGACCCAAGATTATGCTAAATGGGATCCGACCCAAGTTATTGCTAAATGGGTTCAAGCCCATTGGACAACGATAAGGGGATTATACATGAGTTCTTGTAACTCACCCCCCTTCTTTCTTAATCCTTGTAGGTAATGTACCATGATGTGGACTTGGGCCCATGGATGACTCGGTGGAGGCCATACTTCGGAAATAAATGTTTCGAACTTTAGTAAATTAATTTTCTACTCTATTTCGTTACTTTTGTTATTTTGGGTTTTTTAAAGTTATAATAAGGCCTCTGGGATTTTTTATTTTGCTTATGTTTTTCATGCTTATTATTCTGCTTGAGATACTTTAAGTGGGAATTTTTTAAAATTCTAAATAAAGGTTTTTCTAAATTGATTAACAAATGAATTTTATACAAACTTTTGCAAATAATTTAACCCTGATTTTCTTTCGAATTATCAACGATATTTTCAAAAGGCACAGTTTTAAAAATCACTATTTCAATTATCGATTTATCAATCAACCTTCGAAATTAGTAGTATTTTTATCAAATATTTCTAATCAAACTTTTTTTCTTCAATTACACCTATTTTAGTATGGATCAGAAGATCCTTTATACGTTTTCTTCATTGTGACACACCAGATTCGGGCCAAACTTTTGGGTCAGGTTTAGGGTGTTACAATCAGAATGGCCTAGCATTTTCTAAAACCATAGGCGCCGCAAGGGACAGCAGGCCAATAATCGCGCCGTAAGCCTCGCGCCCAGGCCAACAGTCGAGCCTAAGTCAGCTCTTTGCACCCACGCCAGGCTTCCGGTCGTGCAACGATCCACGCCTGAATCACGCCATCAATGCCAGATCTTCCATTGCTCGTCCTGCAAATTAAGGAAAAACAGCAAAAGAGGAAAGAAACAAATATGGAAACGATGTATTTTCTTTTTTCTTACATTTTTAAAAAACCGATGCAAAAATCTGTAATGGACACGAAATACAGAGAGAAATACACCAATACACGAATACATGAAAAAGCACAAATTTGTACAAAAATACTCAAAGTTAGGGAGTACAAAAAATTGTCAGAAAGCTCAGAGGAATTAAAGATAGTGATTTCGCAGAGGTGATTCTTCATTCTGTTTATATATATATATATATATATATATATATATATGCGCATATAACCACTTTTTTAAAGAAAAAGTATAAAAGGAAAAGGGGATTACCTTTCGGAGACGTCAGAAATCGGAGGTGTTAGGCCTTTCGGCCACCGGCCATGGAGGCTCGTGAGGCGCGTTACCTAGAAACCAGGCGATCGGAGCTCAGGGAGAGGACGAAGATTTCAGAGGATATTTTGAAGTTTTTTTTAAACGCAGACTTAAAATGAGTGTTTTTTTTGAAACATTGACTTTTATAAGCAAACACGAACGATGCCGTTTTGATTAAGCAGGGTCCGCGCGTCGACCTGAAGACCCGATCAGGGTCCGCGCATTTTATAAAAAAGGGAAGATTATTCCTTCAGTTCCTCTGTTATTTTATTAAATTTAAATTCATCCGGACTAATGTTTTATTTTATTAATTTGACCCTAAAAATCTATTTATGTTTCAATTTAACCTTTTTTTTACATATATTTTAAAGTAGTATTAAATTATTTATAATATTAAAAGTCTATATTTATTAATGTTATAAAATGCATATATAAATTTTTTTTTTTTTTTTATTTTAATATTTATACTATTAATTATTACATTATTATTTTTACATTATATAATATTATACTATATCATATATTATTAAAAATTTATTTTGTACAAAATTTATTCAAATTATATAATATATTTTATAACATGTTTTTATAACTAATATACTATATATATATGTGCATTTATTTAAAATTATTATTTGTTATTTATTAATTATTCTTATTAAATGTACTAAACTACTAAATTATATTTTTATTTTTGTTATTTCAATTATATATATTAAATATTTTTTAAAAAATTATTTTTATTAAATGTTTAAATATATCGCTATTTTTTTTTTGTTTAAATGTAAAGTTTTTATCAATTGATATTTATTTGCATCGCATGTTTATTTTTGCTATCTTAATTGTTTATTATTGCTTAATGTAATGTTATATTTATTCATGTTATTATTCTTTTATTATTTATGGTTAAAATTGTAGAATTGCAATTGATATATATATATATATATATGTTACAATGTCTTATTGATACCATTTTTTTTAATAAAAGACCTTTTAAATTAAAGATTTTTTAATATTTTAACGGTGATATGTGATATTTGGAGTCTTCGAGAAGAATTGTGCCCTAACTTACTGGGTTGTGATTTTTCTCGTAAAACTCAAAGTATTAGATATCCCTCCATTTTCTAAATTGAAGTTTACAAATTTCAAATAAAAAAACTTATTATTGAGAATTCAAAACATTGTATCCTAACTTACTGGGTATAGTGTTTTTCGTCTCAAGGTAGGAATATTCTAAAATAAAGATTGATTGTGTCAAACAGTCGAGTTTTAATATTTCTAAAGAATGATCGAACCTGTAGACTAACTATGACAACGATTGAGGCAAGTGCACCTATTGAATAATAGTATAGTTTAGGCAAGATTATTTTATCGAACCCAAAGGAACCTAAAAGTACTACTACTCACTTTCTTTCTATTATTTAGCCTAAAATATGGAGCGATTGGCTTATTAAACTAATGAAACACTAAACTAGATGCAAAGACAAAAGAATGAAACTTTAGGAAAAGACTGTGGAAAAACTCAGTTGATTTTAGATGATACCCTCAGGAAGAATCCACCTATGACTTCTCTTGTTATCTAACTTTTAATTCATATGACTTCTTTACTTAGCTCGATCCGTGAGACTCCCTAACCTATATTAAACCCTCTTCGAGGCGAATAACGCTAACCTTAAACCTGTCTCGAGGCGACGCTTAGGTTAATTAGTGGAACTCTCGTTCTCTTATAATAACCCCTAAGGAAGCAAAGAATCGATCAATGGACCCCATATTAGGTTTCACCCTAATCCGACAAAATCTCGTCACCCTATCTCTAGGCGTGCGATCAACTCCGCTTAATTATGCTAGATCTACTCTTAGGCGGTCTATTCCTCCTCCACCTAAGCACATCGATTAAATTAAGCAACATAATTAAGAACAAACTAAGTACTTATCATATAATTTAGAAATCAAATAACAAAATCATCATAGGTTTCATCCCTTCTGTATCTGAAGGGTTTAGTTCATAACAAAATAAGAAAACATCTCAAGAGAAAAGATAAAACAAAACATAAGAAATCCCTAAAACCCTCTGAAGGAATTGAAGAAGAGATCCTCTGTCTTGAGTAGAACTCTAGCTTCTTGAGATGTATCAACTTGCTATCTTCGAGTAATTCCCTGAATAAAAGCTCTGGCAGAAAACTCTGCCCAAAACTTGATTCTCTAGAACGGCTACCTTGGGTTGTTTATATAGGCTTTTTAGATGCTTTACTTGGCTCCTAAGTACCTCCTTTAAGTAGAATTACTATTAAGGTGTTTAAGTAGACTTAGGAGTATGTTTCTTTGGCTTTAAGCATCCAAATCCTAGTGAAATTGCTTATTCCCGTGGCAGGGGCACGCCCATGGCACACGCCCGTGTAAATCATCTTCAGGCCGTGTCTCGATTGTTGATTGGGGCACGGCCGTGTAAATCGTGGCATGGCCGTGTGAAGTAATTTGATGAGGCACGGTCATGTGGCTTGAAGTTTAGCCCGTGTTGATTTCTAGGGTTGGCCTAATTTGGTCCGTTTTAAGCCCGTTTTACATTCTTTTTATCCTTAGGTGCTTTCTTGAGTATAAGACATGAAAAGAAAGGATTAAGAGCACACATAAATCAGGGATAAATCATCCAAAAGCATACTAAATGTGGGATTAAAATATGTTACTTTTACGATTTATCAAATGCCCCCCACTTAAGCTTTTGCTTGTCCTCAAGCAAAATTCTCAACTTACAATTAAAACAAACTTTCCATAATTCATAATTCCTATCGACAATGTCTCATCATAATTCATAGATAATTTATACATGGATAATTCAACTCAAAGAGTCCTAAAGATTCAATCACGCTAAGTTATACCTTTGTAGTACGAAACATAGGTGTCTCCCTTATCCGAATAATTACCTTTAATTCAAAACCGACAAGGATTGACATCCTCATCACTCAAATCACTCAAAGTGTTTAAGGTTCAAGAATAAGCACTCATAAGTCGAGCTTGAAAAGTTAATCCCATAGAAAATCAAATCACTCATATGAGATGATACGAAAAGGTCTTTATCGTGAAAGGCTAAGTTATATCCCAAATTACCTAACTAGAAACAATGAACTAAATATGAATATTTACATCGAATGAAAACTAATAATAATACGAAATCTCCACCATTATACTTTGATTTTTCAAATTTTTTAAGAACAAACTAAAATATTACATCATAAATGATAAATGTAACTACTGAACTAATATAATATGGTAACTTAATCAAATCAAACCTCAATTAAAGGGTAGTCAAAAGAATCTTGATAACAAATTCAAAGGGAATTTGGGTTAATATTAGTGGGTGAGTCAATAAAAGGTTGTTAGGATTCAACCGGTTCACTAGGGGTTAATTTGTGAAGGTAGGCTTTTAAGTTCTAGAATAATCAAATCAAAAGTGTGGTCTCAATGTTGACACACTCATAATCAATACAAAGGAGCATGAAAAGAATATATGCTCTATAAGGCTCAAAATCTCACAAAAATTATGGGTGTTTTTACATCAATCCTTATAAATTCCAAATTTCAAGGTAATACTCAAATTCGGTTCAACGACCTATTAATTTTAATTTTTAGAAAGTAGACTTACCATGCCTGATTCTCTAGTATTCTTCAAATTTAATCATCAATGCACAATTAACTATGACTTAATCTAAAACATATCAATAAAAATCATAAATCATTAGAAATTTCATCCTAATTAGTAATATGAGAAAATACTTTCGAACAAGTTTAAAATTCAGGATTTTTAAGAACAATGAAAACTTAGGCATTAATTTGAGAATAATGCAAAAAGTTAGGCACTTTTATCCCCCCACACTTAAGTTGTACATTGTCCTCAATGTACAAAGATAGATAAATAATTATGTACTAAAAAGAAAATGGGAGAAGTAACACTTCCTGAATTTTGGATGATTCCAGGAGTTGGCGTCTTTGGTGGTAGAAAGTAGGTGGAGGAGGTGGTGGTGGCATTTTCTTTGGGCCTGGTGGGGTGTCTACCGATGATCTTTGTGCTAGATAAAGAAATTCGGTATCCTACAAAGATATAGCCAAGAAATCTAAAGAAACATTAATAATATACTAATATTATAATTAAAGATAAAGGAAATAAAGAGAAGGAGACTAAGAAGAAAACTAAATTTGAAAGAAAAGACTAATGGACTAAGGAGTCCTCATTGTTGGATGGTTCGTGAGGTGGGTGTGACCTTTAAGCATGTGGTGCGTGATTCCCAAGCAGCCTTTAAAACCTAAAACTAAGAAACTAAATTAAAATAAACTAAACAAAGCATAAGATTGTTAAAGAGAAGGAAATTGAAGCAAAAGAGAAAAAGAAAATAAAAACTATATGGTCTCAAAGACCCTTGGCTTGTTATTTGAATGAAGCAACCGGCATGAACTTATATAGATCGGTCTCCCATAGGGAGATTATGCTTGCCTTCTTTTGCTTCTTCGGCATGGTTTTGGTGTTGCTCAAGAGTCTTGACACTTTTTCTACGGAGAAAGAAAATTTTAAAAGAAAAAAGAAAGAAGGAAGAAGAGAAAAGATGGGAAGAAGGGGAAGGGCTGTGGGGTTTAAATAGTATATCAAATCTGGCACTTTCACACGCCCGTGGTCCAAGGGCGTGTCGAGTTACATGGCCGCTTCGCACTATCATGGTGTGGAGCATGTTGCATTGCCCATGCTTGTTCTTGATGTGCCATGCCCGTGTCTGAGTGGTCAGTGTCGACCACGGCCACGTCGCACGGCTGTGGGTACTGAAACACCCCAAACCCGACCCAAAAAGCCTGACCGGATTTGATATGTTCCTTGAATAAAACTTTAACAATTTCTTGTTTTGTTTAAGAAAAACTTGATGAGTTTGTATAAAATGATTAACTTAATGTTTAGGTTGAAATCAATTTAAATAAATTTGTATCTTCTTAAAACATTATTTAAAAGAAATTTATAAGTTAAAAGAAAACCAAATTTTATGAAAAATTTTACTTATTATTGTAAAATATATATATAAGTGTCAAAACAGTTTAAATTATTTATCGAAAACCATTTAGTTATTTAATTAAATATTGTTCATGGCGTAATAAAATCCAAACGCAAAAATTAAAAATCAGTTCATAGTGGCCTTATTACAAAAATAGCAAAACCCATAATAAATTCTAAGTAATAAAAATACGCTTAATAAGTTTATTTAGGAGAAACTCCGAAATACTTTGTTGAGCAATGGCCACCACGTAGTCCTCGCTGACCCGATCCATCACGCTAAGAGTCATCTGAAAAATTATCCAACAAAGGGGGTGAGTCATAAACTCAATGTGTAACAAAAACACTAAAAGCCCAATTGATCATGGCTTTTAAGCCCACTTAATAACACATATAGCCATAAGCCCAATTAAGTCATATTTAGCCATATGTCCATTTTATAGCATATCAAATAAATCATTTAGAAATCACATGAATAAATATATAATGAAATGCAAACCCTACCACCTAAATATCCATCCGCTACACACCAATTCGCACCAACCAATCACACTGTGGGATTACTAAATCGACCCTCCATCCGCTACACACCATCGAAGGTAGTTGTTGCAATAACATGCACATCGCCTTATAATTTTGTGGCAAGGCCATCAGATAATTGTGACCAAGGTCACGGATTCAAATATGTGACCAAGTCACCAGATTCACATATGTGACCAAGTCACCAAATTCAAAATATGTGACCAAGTCACGGATATTGTGGTAAAACCACCGAATACTTCCCTTTATCAATAACACCCATATGCCCATGCACATACATATTATTTAGTTTTCATGCCATTTACCCCAAAATCATAGCAAAATCATATTTATCTCACATTTAGGCATATAGCAAAATTAGCAAAATATTAGGGTTAAACATACCTGAATATCGTATACCACTGAATGTTACCCGCAAACATTATTACACATATTTTCATACAAATCACATTTAATATAGATCTATGAGATTTTAGTATAATGTTACACACCTTATGACAATGAGAACGATACCTTCCCGCCACAACACCTAATTAATTATTACACTTGATTAGAACACACTAATACTTATAATCTATACTATTGATGAGAGATCTAAATCCTTACCCTCGGAATCTCGAACAACCGTTATATGTGGTTTCTCTCTGGTAGATGGATCAAAACCTGATGACAACCCACTAACGAAAAGTGGCTCAGGTGTACGCATGACTTCAAATAACCGATCTTCATTAGCAGAGGGTCCACAACCCGGTGGAAAATCTCGTATCCCCGATACAGCCCTTCGTTTGAAGTTTGAGGGTATAACAGAGCCTCCCCTCTTCCAAACACTCCTTACCGCTCTTTTCAAACCTATCTTGTTCGTCCCGAACTCTCCCCTAAAATAAAGTTGATTAGTAATCTAACTAAAAGAAAAGATATAACCGAAAATGATAATCCTTACCTTAGTTGATTCCGAATGATCTCTCCTAAAATGTTGGTTTCCAAAAAGAATCCTTAAAATCCCCTTTAAAGATTCAGCCTAGGAGAAAATATGAGAGTTAGATTTCTAAAATCGAAAAGATTTCTAAAATCGAAAATTCTGAAAGAAAATAAAAAGAATGATTTGTAGAAAATCCTTACTCGACTACTTGGAGATTCGGCCTTATTGATTTAGAAGAATAGAAATGGTGATTTCGGTTTGGACAAAATGAGAAGAGAAAAGAGAGTGTTTTTGTCTATAATGGTTTTGGGTTTTCAACAAAAGAAAAGAAGAAGAAGATGAAAATAGAAGATGGAAGTTTCGACCTTAGCAAGATAAATAAGAAAAGAAATTTGAAAGAAGGAGATGATTTGATTTTGGTAGAAAATGGTTTTGGTTGAAAGTGAAGAAGAAGATGATGATGATGATCAAAAGAAAAGAGATGGGTTAAGAGGCTTATGTGCATTCGCCATGAGAGAAAAAGAGAAGAAAAAGGTCTTGAAACTTTGGTACTTTCTTACAAAGAGAAAAGAAAGAATGTATAATTTGGAGAAAAGAAAATGAAAGGACTACTAAAAAAAATCGAAATGGTAAAATGCAAATGACTAAAAGAAGAGAACAAGGTTTCTCTTTTGTGTAATAGGCAATCGGCTAAGAACAAAGTTTTGGAGAGAAAAGAAATGATGCACAAAATGTTAGAGTTTTTGGCCAACAATCACCCCTAATGCCTAAGAAAAATTTGGCCAACACCCTTTGCCAACATGATCCCCTTTTTCCTCCTCATTTCTTCCCCATCAAATCCCTTGATTCTATCACAATTAAACCTTTTCCCTTAGCCCCTTATGCCGTCTAGGTTCATGGTCAAATGACCATGAAAAAGCTTCCAAAACAACATCCCCTTTTCAAGCCTTTTGTCCCCCTATCTTACCATAACTTCATGATTCCATGCCATAACTTCTAACTTGCCTTTTTCTTATGGTCTACTAACCAAAAATAAAAAGATGTCCATCCATTCTAGAATAATCTTGGCCGACACTATAGGAAAGAAAACAAAAAATTAAAATTCTTCCATTTGTTAGCTAAGGGATTCGAACCTCTCTCCTCATGCATTCACTCATGCACCATTACCACCTTGCCAATTGACTTATTATGCTTAAAACCTCTTACCAATATTTCTTAAAGCCTATCTTGCTTAGCTCCATCTTAATTATTAAAAATTTAATATTTCTCTAAGCATTCATTTACATATTTGAAGTTCTTAAAACTTCCAAAACACACTCAATTATACTTAGGCATGCAACAACATTCAATTAAGTAAAGATGCATAGCCCCATTATTCAGGATGTTACAGTTCTACCCCCTTAAAATAGTTTCGACCTCGAAATTACCTGGCTAGAACAAATGAGGGTATTGCTATCACATCGCTTCCTCCGGTTCCCACGAAGCTTCTTCTGATCCATGATTACGCCATAATACTTTGACGAGAGGAACCAATTTTCTCCGTAAAACCTTTACATCTCGCTCCAGAATTTGAATTGGCTCTTCTTCATGACAAATCTGGTTTTAATTCCACCTCCTCAACGGCACTACATGAGATGGATCCGACCGGTAATGGCGTAACATTGAAACATGGAACACATCATGCATTTACTTCAACTCCGAATGCAATTCTAACTGATATGCTACTGTCCGATCCGCTTCAAAACCCGATAAGGTCCAATGAACACAGGACTTAACTTCCTTTATGACCAAATCTCATCACCTTTTTCCAAGGTGAAACCTTCAGAATACTTGATCCCCACAAAGAAACTCTATTTCTTTCCGTTTGAAGATCTGCGTCGACTTTTGCCTGCCGGATGCTTCTTTTAATCGAGCCCAATTACCTTAACCTTTTTAGATTCACCACTAATTACGGACACAAAATATGACGTTCCCCTAGTTCTGTCCAATACGTAGGAGTGTGACACTTTCGTCCATATAGTGCTTCATACGGTGCCATCCGAATACTGGCTTGGTAACTGTTGTTGTATGCAAATTCTGCTAACGGTAAGAACTCCTCCCAGCTTCCTCTGAAATCCATCGCACATCCCCTTAACATATCCTAAGACTTGAATTACTCGCTCAGACTGGCCGTCAGACTGTGGATGAAATGCCGTATTGAAGTCCAATCTGGTGCCCAAAGCCTGATGCAATGCTTTCCAAAATCGAGACGTAAACCTCGGATCCCTATTTGAAATAATTAACACCGGCACTCCATGCAATCTCACAATCTCAACCACATATAACTTCGCCAATTTTTGCAAAGAATAATCAACCCGAACTGGGATAAAATGTGCAAATTTCGTCAATCGGTCTACTATCACCCATACCGAGTCTTTCTTAGTAGGCGTATGAGGAAGCCCACTAACAAAGTCCATGGTGATTCTCTCCCACTTCCATCATGGAATCTTTATCTACCAAGCAATCCCAAAGGTACTTGATGTTCACCTTGACTTGTTGACACGTTAAACACTTTCCTACAATTACGTAACTTCCCGCTTAAGACCGAAGCCACCAAAACCGATCTCGCAAATCTCGGATAACTTACTTCCTCCAGATGCTTAGCATATGGGCTACCATGCGACTCAAGAATCTTTTGCCTCAACTCCCGATCCCCGGATATCTGATTTTACCTTTGAAACACAATACTCCATCGTTGTTAATACCAAAATCTTCTTATTCCCCATTCTGTACCCGTCATAGCTTTGCACTCAGATCATCGTCTACCAATTGTCTCTCTTTCACTTGGCTCAACCATGTCGGCCTTACTTGTAATTCTGCTAACAAGCTTCCGTCGTCATAAAGACTAAGATGTGCAAACATCGCCCTTAGATCTGACACCGCTTTTCGACTTAGAGCGTCTGCCACCACATTCGCCTTGCCCGGGTGGTACTCAATAGAACAGTCATAATCTTTCAACAACTCTATCCACCTTCATTGCCTCAAATTCAGTTCTTTCTGAGTCAGTAGATATTTTAGACTTTTGTGGTCCGTGTATATCACTGACTTTTCCCCGTATAAATAATGTCTCTAAACTTTAAGAGCAAAGACCACCGCTGCCAACTCTAAGTCATGTGTCGGGTAATTAACCTCGTGTGGTCTCAACTGCCGAGACGCATATGCAACTACCTTCCCGTCTTGCATCAGAACACATCCTAACCCTATGTGAGAAGCATCACAATACACGACATTTAAATCCTTTCCTCGCCTCAGTCAATAAAATCGGAGCTTCAGTCAAAACCCTATTGAGCTTCTCAAAGCTCTCTTGCTATTTATCAGTCCATACGAAAGGTACTTCCTTTCTCAATAATTTCGTTAAAGGTGCAGCTATCGATGAGAATCCTTCAAAAAATCTTCTGTAGTAACCTGCTAATCCCAAGAAACTGTGAACCTCAGTTACGGACTTGGGTGGTTTCCAATCTAGTACTGCCTCAATCTTCCAATGATCCACCCTTATCCCTTCCGCAGACACCACATGGCCTAAAAACGCAACTTCTTTCAAACCAAAATTCAAACTTGTCAATTTGGCATAAAGTTTCTTCTCCTTAAAACTTGCAACACAATCCGAGATGCTTATCATGCTCTATCTATGACTTAGAATACACTAGGATGTCGCCTATGAACACCACGATGAACTGATCCAAGTAGGGTTGAAAAACCCGGTTCATCATATCCATAAACGCAGCTGGGGCGTTCGTCAATCCGAACGGCATTACCGTAAATTCATAATGCCCATATCTTGTTCTGAAAGTCGTCTTATGGATATCCGCTTTTTCACTTTAAGTCGATGATACCCGACCTTAGATCTACCGCAGCTCCCTTAAGTCGATCGAACAAGTCATCGATCCTTGGCAAAGGATACTTGCTCTTAATGGTCACTTATTCAATCTGCGGGTAGTCTATACACATCGCATCGATCCGTCCTTCTTTTTACGAATAGGACCGGTGCTCCTATGGAGACACACTAGGTCGGATAAAACCACGATCAAGCAACCATCGGATCTCGAGCCTTAAGCTCAACCAACTCCTTCTTGCCATTCTATACGAGTAATAGAAACGGCGCCGCCTCTGTGCAATAATTCAATCTCAAATTCCACCTCTCAATCCAGAGGCAATCTGGCAGCTTCTTCCAAAAACATCTACAAATTCTCTTACAGATCCGACTCCTTCAATATTGCTTCTTTAGCCTCCAAGGCACTAATCAACATCGGAAAAGCCAGACATCCTTTTCTAACCATCTTTTCTGCCTTAAGAGCGGATACTACATTTGATAAGTAGTTTCGTCTCTCGCCCAACACTACAACTTCTTTGTCATCAATAGTTCTTAAGGACATCCGCTTAGCAGTACAATCCACATTTGCACGATATTTCACTAGCCACCCATGCCTAAGATCGTGTCGAATTCTCGAATGGAAACTCCATTAAATTAGCTGTAAATTGCGCCCCTTAAACTTCTAAAGGCACTTCCTTAAAGAGTTTGTCTATCACTACCGCATCCTAAAGGACTAAGTACGATCATCTTCCTAGGTACAGCCTCGTAAGTCACATGCAAAGTTCCGATACTTCACTAGCGATATATGAATGAGTTGACCCTATATCTATCAAAGCAATAAAGGGCAACCTGTAAATCAAAAACGTACCGGCATAACATCAAAAGGCCATCGTCTTCTCTAAAACGAACTGCATATACTAGACCTGGCTGTCTCGCCTCAGAGCTACCACTACCTCTGCCTAAAGTCCCGCGACCTCTACCAGAACCATTACCCCTTCCATTTGGACCACGACCCCTTATCGACTGTTGTCCACCTCTGCCAGCCTGATTAACATCCTGTCCTGCTGGGCGATTCTTATCTGAATTCATCAGGCAATCCTTGATCATATGATCTTTAGACCCGCACTTGAAACATCCCCCGGTCTTTTTCCAACATTCTCCGGGTACATCTTCCCACATTGAGCACAAGGACGATGTTGTCCTCCGTGTGATCTCACGACCTCGCGCCCATCAACTCTTGGTTTCTTCCGAAAATTCTTGATGACCTCAAGACCCAAAGCTCCTCTTATTCTTATTCGCCTCTGTCCGGTTCATCTTTTCGGTCTTAACTTCTTCGGCTATCCTTGCCCTTTCTACTAAGACTGCAAAGTCTCTTTCTCGGTGCGGAGCAATCAACACTCGTAGCTCATCTCTCAGTCCATCCTCGAATCTGACACACCGCTCATATTCAGTAGCTACTATCCCTCTAGCATATCGGCTAAGTCGCAAGAACTCTGCTTCATACTCGGCTATCGACTTATTTCCTTGTACTAAATTCAGAAACGCCTTTCTCTGGGAGTCGATGTAGCTAGCTCCAACATATTTTCCTTCAAATTTAACTTTAAAATACCCCCAATCCACTCGATCCACAGGGGTACTCTCCTTGATAGTGAGCCACCACTGGTAGGCCTCATCACGGAGTAGTGAAACAGCACTTTTCAGCTTTTCTTCAGCAGTGCAGTCTAAATAGTCCATGATCCTCTCGACTACCTCCAACCAGTACTCCGCTACATTTGGGGCTACTCCAGATACTCCCCTAAAAATCTCAGCTCCATTTGATCTAAGTCTCTCAGCTACTGACTTTCGAGACCCATTTCCCGTACTAGCTTCTGCTACTCTTTCCAAAACTTGCAGTACAGCTTGTGATACTGCGTCACCTCCTTCATTATACTCTTGAAATTCCACCCCAACAGTAGGTGGTGAAACTTCATTTTCGAACCTTGACCAGATCTAACTGGTTCCGACACGACCATTCTTCCTCTATCTGCGTCATGATTTACCACGCCCCTAGAACTCATGTCTACTACGCGCCTTATCTGCTTTTTACTTAAAAAGTCTTATGCATTAGAGTCTTTTCACTTCTTATTAAAAGAAAGTTTTATGTAACAAATATTTATTCAAAGGTTTTTCCGTAGTAGCACACATACACCTAGGGTCCATGTCTCTAAAGTATAGTTTCCTTAGGCTTATCATACATTCATATTACTTTATTAATAAAAGTACTTACGATGGACTGGGCCGAGAACTCTAAAAGCCATGCTTCTATAAAACCATTTTAACTTAAGAAAACTTTCAAAAAGTCATTTGGGCTAAATTTTTGAAAACATTGTGGGCTTCAAAACCCAAGGCCGAGTTTAAAATCTGGCATCGATACCAAGTTGAAACACCCCAAACCCGCCCAAAAAGCCCTAATCGAATTTGATATGTTCCTCAAATAAAACTTTAACAATTTCTTGTTTTGTTTAAGAAAAACTTGATGAGTTTGTATAAAATGATTAACTTAATGTTTAGGTTGAAATCAATTTAAATAAATTTGTATCTTCTTAAAACATTATTTAAAAGAAATTTATAAGTTAAAAGAAAACCAAATTTTATGAAAAATTTTACTTATTATTGTAAAATATATATATAAGTGTCAAAAGCAGTTTAAATTATTTATCGAAAATCATTTAGTTATTTAATTAAATATTGTTCATGGCGAATAAAATCCAAACATAAAAATTAAAAATAGTTCATAGTGGCCTTATTACAAAAATAGCAAAACCCATAATAAATTTTAAGTAATAAAATACGCTTAATAAGTTTATTTAGAGAAACTCAAATACTTTGTTGAGCAATGGCCACCACGCACTCCTCATTGACCGATCCATCACGCTAAGAGTCATCTCAAAATTATCCCACAAAGGGGTGAGTCATAAACTCAATGTGTAACAAAAACACTAAAAGCCCAATTGATCATGGCTTTTAAGCCCACTTAATAACACATATAGCCATAAGCCCAATTAAGTCATATCTAGCCATATGTCCATTTTTATAGCAAATCAAATAAATCATTTAGAAATCACATGGATAAATATATAATGAAATGCAAACCCGCCCACCTAAATATCCATCCGCTACACACCACCGCATTCAACCAATCACACCGTGGGATTACTAAATCGACCCTCCATCCGCTACACACCATCGAAGGCGCTTCTGCAGTCAACATGCACATCGCCTTATAATTTTGTGGCAAGGCCACAGATAATTGTGACCAAGGTCAATGGATTCAAATATGTGACCAAGTCACCAGATTCACATATGTGACCAAGTCACCGGATTCAAAATATGTGACCGAAGTCACAAGATATTATGGTAAAACCACCAGAATACTTCCCCTTTATCAATAACACCCATATGCCCATGCACATACATATTATTTAGTTTTCATGCGATTTACCCCAAAATCATAGCAAAATCATATTTATCTCACATTTAGGCATATAGCAAAATTAGCAAAATATTGGGGTTAAACATACCTGAATATCGTATACCACTGAATGTTACCCGCAAACATTATTACACATATTTTCATACAAATCACATTTAATATAGATCTATGAGATTTTAGTATAATGTTACACACCTTATGACAATGAGAACGATACCTTCCCGCTCGTCAACACCTAATTAATTATTACACTTGATTAGAACACACTAATACTTATAATCTATACTATTGATGAGAGATCTAAATCCTTACCCTCGAAATCTCGAACAACCGTTATATGTGGTTTCTCTCCAGATGGATCAAAACCGATGACAACCCACTAACAAAAAGTGGCTCGGTGTACGCATCGACTTCAAATAACCGATCTTCGTTAGCATAGGGTCCACAACCCGGTGGAAAATCTCGTATCCTCGATCTGACCCTTCGCTTGAAGTTTGAGGGTATAACAGAGCCTCCCCTCTTCCAAACACTCTTTACCACTCTTTTCGAACCTATCTTGTTCGTCCCGAACTCTCCCCTAAAAGAAACGATATAACCAAATATGACAATCCTTACCTTAGTTGATTCCAAATGATCTCTCCTAAAACGTTGGTTTCCAAAAAGAATCCTTAAAATCCCCTTTAAAGATTCGGCCTAGGAGAAAATATGAGAGTTAGACTTCTAAAATTGGAAATTCCGAAAGAAAATAAAAAGAATGATTAGTAGAAAATCCTTACTCGACTACTTGGAGATTCGGCCTTATTGATTTAGAAGAATAGAAATGGTGATTTCGGTTTGGACAAAATGAGAAGAGAAAAGAGAGTGTTTTTGTCTATAATGGTTTCGGGTTTTCAACAAAAGAAAAGAAGAAGAAGATGAAAATAAAATATGGAAGTTTCGGCCTTAGCAAGATAAATAAGAAAAGAAATTTGAAAGAAGGAGATGATTTGATTTTTGGTAGAAAATGGTTTCGATTGAAAGTGAAGAAGAAGATGATGATGATGATCAAAAGAAAGAGATGGGTTAAGAGGCTTATGTGCATTCGCCATGAGAGAAAAAGAGAAGAAAAGGTCTTGAAACTTTGGTACTTTCGGTTACAAAGAGAAAAGAAAGAATGTATAATTTAGAGAAAAGAAAATGAAAGGACTACTGAAAAAAATCGAAATGGTAAAATGCAAATGACTAAAAGAAGAGAAAAAGGTTTCTCTTTTGTGTAATAGGCAATCAGCTAAGAACAAAGTTTTGGAGAGAAAAGAAATGATGCACAAAATGTTAAAGTTTTTGGCCAACAATTACCCCTAATGCCTAAGCAAAATTCAGCCAACACCCTTTGCCAACATGATCCCTTTTTCCTCCTCATTTCTTCCCCATCAAATCTCTTGATTCTATCACAATTAAACCTTCTCCTTAGCCCCTTATGTTGTTTAGGTTCATGGTCAAATGACCATGAAAAAGCTTCCAAAACAACATCCCCTCTTCAAGCCTTTTGTCCCCCTATCTTACCATAACTTCATGATTCCATGCCATAACTTCTAACTTGCCTTTTACTTATGGTTTACTAACCAAAAATAAAAAGATGTCCATCTATTCTAGAATAATCTTGGCCGACACTATAGGAAAGAAATCAAAAAATTAAAATTCTTCCATTTGTTAGCTAGGGGATTCGAACCTCTCTCCTCATGCACCATTACCACCTTGCCAATTGACTTATTATGTTTAAAACCTCTTGCCAATATTTCTTAAAGCCTATCTTGCTTAGCTCCATCTTAATTATTAAAAATTTAATTTTTCTCTAAGCATTCATTTACATATTTAAAGTTCTTAAAACTTCCAAAACATATTCAATTATATTTAGGCTTGCAACAACATTCAATTAAGTAAAGATGCATAGCCCCATTATTCAGGATGTTACAGGTACAGCCGTGTTGAGTCTCCCACGCCCGTTTCTCAGTCGGCCACGCCCGTTGGGAGATAGTCAGTAGATTCACACGATTTAGGGGCATAACCGTGCTGATCTGTCGATGCCCGTGGGGAAGGGTGGTTGGGTCCGTGACGTCTGACGGTGGTTGGCCTAAATTGCACGGCCTCTACTCTGTCACTGTGATGGTCCGGTGGTCCACACGGCCACGGACACGATCGTGTGTAAGGCCGTGTGGCCTAGAAATTTACACTTTTGTGTTAGTTTACAACTAATTATTTAGAAAAGAAGGATGGAAAGAAAAGAAACTAAAAATAAATTTGAAAATAAATTGAGTTAGTGCTCGGGTTGCCTCCCGAGAAGTGCTCATTTATAGTCTTAAGCTAGACTGTCCTCGTATTTGAAAATTTTAGGGAGGTTTAAAGGTTTGAATATCTTCCCTTATGCTCACAGTTCTATTTTTGTAACAAAGTTGAAGTTGAGAAGCGTTTACCTTGAAATTGCCAAATATTGGATTTCTTACCTCGACTATTTTGTGTGGGAAGATATCGTGTACCTTAAGAAGAGTTTTTCCCTTTGCCCTTAGGTCTGTTGAAGTGATGTGGGGATCGACTTTGTCCCTACGATCTTTTCTGGCAGTTCCTCTGGTTTTACTTCGTGTGGATCCGATTTTTCTTTAACTTGTATCTTCTGCTCTTCGAAATCGTCGACCTTAAGGTTTTGTTTTTTTATGATTCTTCTTTGTTGGCTTGGGGTCTATGAGTTAGCTCAGGTTTGATACCTTGTGATGTTTCCTGTAGTGAAGGTTGAATAATTTGATTATCTATTGAAGTGACTTTCTTACCTTCATCATCTCTTGTTCTGGCCGAGTCGATAGCTTGAAGATTGATCTATTCATCTCCTGCCCGAAGTATGAGTTCACCTGTGGCGACATCAATTTTAGTTCTAGCAGTTGTTAGGAAAGGTTTTCCTAGAATTAAGGGGATTGGATTATCCTCATCCATGTCTAAAATAACAAAATCTACTGAGAAAATAAATTTATCAATTTTTACAAGAACGTCTTCAATAATGCCCCTAGGAATTCTAACAATTTTATTAGCTAGTTGAATACTCATCCTAGTTTGTTTGGGCTTCCTAGACCTAGTCGCTTAAACAATGCATAAGGCATGACATTTATACTTGCCCTTAGATCGCCTAACGATTATCAATAGTTAAACTACCAACTAAGCATGGAATTGTAAAACTCCACAATCTTTTTGTTTCTGCGGTAGTCTATTCTCAGTAACATTGTCGAGCATGTTATGCTTAGTTCCACATGGTGCTCTTCGTCTATTTTGCATTTGTTTGTCAAGAGTTGTCTTAAAATTTCCTCGAGTCCGCATCCGAAAAGAGCTTTAAGAAGGGTAAGTTAATATATAATTTCTTTAAAAGTTTAAGAAACTTACCAAATCGTTCCTCTGAATCATCTCCTTTCAATGCTTCGGATAAAGTATGCGAGGTTTGTATTTTTGATTATTGGTTTTGGCTTTTCGTGTGCTACCTCTATTTTACCTTTTTCTTCCTTGGTTTCTTGTGTCGTGGTGGGCTCGTCTACCTTTGTACCCTCTTGAGCTGTGATGGCTTGGATCTGTTCTTTTGGGTTTATTTCTGTGTTGCTTGGTAGACATCCTTGTTGACATTCAGAAATAAGCTTTGTGAGATGTCCCACTGACCTAGTAAGTTCTTCAACTTTATTCTCAATCCCTTTGATTGATTTTTGTTGTTCATCAATTGCTACTTCAGTCTTTTGGAAACGAGAATTTGTGGCTGCCATGAATTTCGTCAGCATCTCTTCGAGGTTTGATTGCTTCTCTTGTGGATATGACTGATTTTGATAATTTGGAAGAGGTTGCTGCCTTTGATTTTCTTGATTTTCTTGTCCTCTCTACGAAAAATTTGGGTGGTTCCTCCAACCTGTGTTATAAGTGTTAGGATTATTATTGGATCTGAAATTGTTACCTATATAGTTTGTCTGCTCATGTTCTACTCCTGGTTGGTAGGGTGGGTACTCAGGATTTGCCACATTCCCACTCGCTTCGCATTACATTACTGGGTGTACCTGTGAAGAACATAAATTATCAAGCTTTTTATTCATTATCTCCACCTGTGTTGACAGCATTGTTACTGCGTCTATGTTAAAAGCTCCGGCTGATTTTGTCAGTTTGGCCCTTGTAATTTGCCATTGATAGGTATTCAACGACATCTCTTCAATAAAGTCGTAAGCCGCTTCAAGAGTTTTGTTATTCAAAGTTCCACCGGCTGATGAGTCAATCATTTGCCTCGTTGAAGAATTCACGCTGTTGTAAAAAGTTTGGACTTGAAGCCACAAAGGTAATCCATGGTGTGGACATCTTCTTAGGAGATTCTTATATCTTTCCCATGCATCATATAATGTTTCTGCGTCATTCTGCACAAAAGAAGGTATGTCATTCCTAAATTTGGCCGTTTTGGCTGGTGGAAAGTATTTTAAAGGAAATTTTTCGCTCATTTGATCCCATGTGGTGATTGATCCTTGTGATAACGAGTTCAACCACTGCTTGGCTTTATTCCTTAATGAAAAGGGAAATGACCAAGGCGTATGGCATCGTCAGAAATGCCATTTATTTTGAAGGTATCACAGAACTCTAAGAAATTAGCTATATGAGTATTTGGGTCTTCGTCCTGTAAACCATCAAATTGAACAAATTGTTGAATTATTTGTATTGTATTAGGCTTTAATTCAAAATTATTAGCAGCTATAGCAGGCCTAACAATACTAGATTCTGCTCCTGTCAAATTAGATTTAGCATAATCATACATAGTACGCGGAGCATTCTATTTTTGCACATTTGGCGGTGGATTGTTTTCTTCCATCCCTCTAGTAGGATTGGATCTGTCTTGTTCTTCTCTTTGGTAGTCTAGATCTCGTCTAGTTTCTCTACGATTTCTGTGAGCGGTAGCTTCAATGTCACTTTCGTACGCTAAAGGTCCTCTCAAGTTCCTTCTAGTCATAAACTAGAGGTACCTGCTAGGAGAAGAAAGAAAGAAATTTAGTGTAAATAAAAATTTAATCTAAAATAAAAATAAAAGTAAATGTAAATAAAAAATTAACCTAAACTATAAATAAAAGTAAATTACGAAAAAGTAATAAAATAATGGCTAAAGTAATAGAAATAGAGCTTTCTTAATATTTTAGTGTTCCCCGATAATGACGCCAAAAACTCGATCGTGTTAAACAGTCGAGTTTTAATATTTATAAAGAATGATCGAACCTGTAGACTAACTATGACAACGATTGAGGCAAGTGCACATAATCCACTAGTACTAAAATATTAAGTGTGTCACCATGTTAGTCATAGTTAGTCTACAGGTGCACCATGATAGGGTTGAAAGACCCGGTTCATCATATCCAGAGACTCGGTTGTCGTACTTCTAGGTTTTCCAACCCTATCTGGACCGGTTTGTTATAGTTTTTATAGATGACATTCTGGCATATTCCAAGACAGAGGAGGAGCACGATTCGTATCTTCGGGTGGTTCTACAGATTTTGAGGGAAAAGTAGTTGTACGCTAAATTCACAAGTGTGAATTTTGGTTGAGAGAAGTTAACATTCTGGGCCATGTGGTATCTGTAAAGGGGATTAGGGTAGATCCCTGAGAGATTGAAGCTATGTTAGACTGGAAACCGCCTAAGTCCGTAGTGGAAATTCGAAGTTTCTTGGGATTGGCAGGTTACTACAGAAGGTTTGTTGAGGGATTCTCCCTAATTGCGACACCCTTAACTAAGTTTTTGCGAAAAGAGGTATCATTTGTTTGGACTGACAAGCAGCAGGAAAGCTTTGAGAAGCTGAAGAGAATTTTAACAGAGGCTCCGATTTTGATTTAGCCAGAGGTCGGGAAAGAGTTCGTAGTTTATTGTGATGCTTCACACACGGGGCTAGAGTGTGTGTTAATGCAAGATGGAAAGGTTGTTGCATATGAGTCTCGACAGTTAACACCGAATGAGATAAACTATCCCATGCATGATCTGGAGTTGGCTGCGGTAGTGTTCGCTCTAAAGATCTGGAGACATTACCTATATGGGGAGAAGTCTGTTATCAACACTAACCACAAGAGTCTGAAATATCTTCTAACTCAGAAGGAGTTAAATTTAAGGTAAAAAGGTGGATTGAGCTGTTGAAGGGCTATGATTGCTCGATAGAGTACCATCCGGAAAAGCTAACGTGGTGGCGGATGCGTTGAGTCAGAAAGTGATATCAAATTTGAGGGCAATGTTTTCTCATCTCAATCTGTATTATGATGGAAGTTTGTTAGCTGAACTCCAGGTGAAACCGACGTGGGTAAGTCAGATTAAAAAAAGCATTTAGCGGATGATGTCTTGAGTGCTGATTTCTGCAAGTACAAAATGGTGGGGTAGAAGATTATAATTTGAACAGTGATGGGGTTTTGTGTTTCCGTGAGAGGGTTTGCATACCGAAGGATGTTGAGTTGAGACAGATGATTCTTCAGGAAGTGCATAGTAGCCCTTACGCTATACATCCTGGAGGGAGTAAGATGTACCGGGATCTGTATGAACAGTTTTGGTGGCTTGGACTAAAGCGGAAAATTACAGATTTTTTGGGCAAGTGTTTAACATGTCAGCAAGTGAAAGTAGAATCAGTTGCCTTCAGGGTTATTACAGCCGGTGAAGATTCCACAGTGGAAATGGGAGAGGATCACAATGGACTTTTTTAGTGGGCTACCTCTTACGCCTACTAAGAAAGATTCGGTATGGGTGATTGTTGATCGGTTGATGAAGTCTGCCCATGTCATACCTGTTCGTGTTGACTATTCCCTACAGAATCTGGCTAAGCTGTATGTAGCAGAGATTGTGAGGCTGCACTGGGTACCAGTATCGATTATATCGGACAGAGACCCCAAGTTTACGTCACGTTTTTGGAAGGCATTACTTCAGGCATTGGGTACAAGACTAGACTTCAGTACACCTTTTCATCCACAGACTGATGGTCAATCCGAAAGGGTAATCTAGATCTTGGAAAATATGTTGAGAGGTTTTGTCATAGATTTCAGGGGGAGTTGGGAAGAGTTTCTACCGTTGGTAGAATTCGCATACAACAACAGCTACCAATCTAGTATTCAGATGGCGTCTTATGAAGTGTTGTATGGACGGGGGTGTCGTACTCCTACCTACTGGACAGAGTTGGGTGAGTGACAGTTATTGGGTCCGGATTTGATTTCAGAAACAGAAGAGAAAGTTAAGTTAATTTAGACTCAGTTGAAAGAAGCCTCCGATAGGCAAAAGTCGTATACAGATCTGAAGCGAAAGGAAATAGAGTTTGCAGTGGGTGATGGGGTTTTCTTAAAAGTTTCACCGTAGAAGAAAGTGATGAGGTTTGGATGGAAAGGCAAGCTAAGTCACAGGTTCATCGGGCCTTATCGGATATTGAAGCGTGTAGGACCATTGGCGTATCAACTTGAATTGCCTTCAAAATTGAAATAGATTCATGATGTGTTCCACGTCTCGATGTTGAGACGCTACCGTTCGGATCCGACTCACATTATGCCAATAGAAAAGATTGAGATAAAACCAGACATGTCCTTTGAAGAGGAACCAGTGTAAATTTTGGATCGAGACGTTAAGGTGCTAAGGAGAAAATGTATCCCTTTGGTTAAAGTTTTATGGTGGAACCGCGGTTCAAAGGAGGCCACGTGGGAGCCAGAGGATGTTATGCGGTAGCAATACCCACATCTCTTTTGATTAGGTAATTTTGAGGCCAAAATTTCTTTAAGGGGGTAGAACTATAACATCCGGATTTAGGGGCTTTTCATTTATTATGTTTCTCTGTGTTTGGTATGTTGTGCTTGTTCTTTGGGTGTGTTTGGGGCCCCAAAAGGCTCGGGGTTAAGCTGAAGCCTTGGTCAAAATTTTAATTTTGGGCACTTTAGGGGGAAAGCTAGCTGAGGCAGGTTTTAAGTATTATTGCTTGTGTTTGAAGACACAAGAAGTGCAGTGGTAAAGTGGCAAGGAGACGCCACCTAGCATACAGGGAGATGGCACCACAGGAGAAGCTGAGAGGGAAAGGGTTCGAATCTCTCAAGCAGCACAAGAGGGTATTATTTTTGGCTCAGGCAAGGGAGGCGTCTGGATGGTAATCAAACTCTGGAGGGGAGAGACAAGACCTGGTCAAATAATTTAAATATGTGGTGGAGAGCCATTTGGGGAGTTTAAATTATTCAAACCAAATTGAATAAGTGGAGGAGAGGGGATTAAGGAGTGAGTCAAGGAGGAAGATTGGAGATTGATGTGAGAAGCAAGTTGGCCAAATTTTGGGAGGTGTTAGGGGAGCAAAATTGGTCATATGGGGTCCTTGGAAGTGTGTAGGCATTCTTTTTGGTAGAGGGGTTTAGGTGCCAAAATTTTGTGGGGTGTTTAGTATTTGGGTGTTAAGAGCTTTCATTTTCTTTTTGGGCATTCAGTATTCCTCAATCTTGTTTTGGTTTGCCGAAAATCCTCAACTATTTTGGTTCATTCTTTTGCTTAGTAAGGCCGAAACCTATAGGGCACTCTTTTCCCTTTCTACTCCTTTCTCTTTTCTTCTCATATACTTCATATATCAAGCTTTCATCCCTCTTTTCAAACTCTCTTAGCTTCCATTCTTCTTTTTGTTTCTTCCCTCGTTTACTCAAAGTCGCAGCATCCCTTTTCTTTCTTACTTCGTTACCGAAACCTAGTGCTTCATCCTCTAGTCACCATTTGTCACCATTTGTTTCAAGGTTTATTCCTTCAAAGCTAAAACTTATCTTCTTCTTTCTTCCTGGGTTGTTCTTATTTTCTTGTGAGCCAAATCTCTCTGGTGTGTATATCTCTTCGTTCGATTCTTGTTTCAGTGGATTTCCGCCACTCATCCTCCTATCTCTCTCAAATCAGTTTCTTTCTATTTAGTGGAGGGGCTTCGCTGTTGGACTCTTTGCTGCATCTAGCTATCAGTTAGAAAATCTTTGGTAAGTAGTGTTGGCCAAATGGTGGCAAGAGTTTCCTTATTTTCTTTTTTTACCAAAAGACCATTCTTGTAATTCATGTGAAAGATCGGTTCTAATGTCGTTTTAGGGATTCAATCGATCCTTAATCCAAGCCTGAAGCTTGCAGTTCCCGTTGATTTCTGTAGGAAACCTCTTCATTTGAGCTTATACTCTTATTTCATCTGCTTCAATGCCTTAACCCGGTCTTCTGACCAAGATTTCTTTCATGGAATCAAATGCCAGCCAAGCAAAAGAGGGGTTGGACCCGTAGCCCCTACCCTGAAGTTCAGAAAGCGTGCGGTATTAGCAGTGCGAGACTAGCCACCAGCCGACATCAGAGCAGAATAGGCAGATTGAAGTCGTTCCCTCTTCCGAGAGTGTCAAGAATATTGAGAGCTTAGTTCTCCTCGTATACAGGTGTGTAATATTCACACCTTTTTACTGTTACTTTTAAGTATGTTTATGCTCTGTGAAATGCCGAAACTTTGGCATTAACTGTTCTTTACACATAGTGAGTAAAAGTAGGATATCAGGTTAGTGACTTTCATCTGTGCTAAATATGTATGATTATTAGCACATTCTGAGCATTTGATACATGTCGAAATCTGTTGCATGCATACATCACGATTTTATGTTGCATGAAGGAATATGCCATGGATAGAAGGGGAAGTATATCTGGTGGCTTTTGCCATTTTAGCTGGTGACTCACCACAACTCCGATGATCTGGTGGCTCGCCACACTGCTCGGTGGCTATGCCATTTCACCGGTGACTCATATAATTTTTGACGATGAGCGACTTAACTGCAAAGATGACTGCCATCGATGGTGTGTAGTGGTAAAGGTTGATTGTAGAAATCCCCATTGGTGTGATTGGCAAGTACGGGTGGTGTGTATCGGTTGGAAATTTAGGTTGGGTTGGGTTCTGCAATATCTTGCATATGTTATTCTGCTATTCTGTACTGTGGGGCTAAGGCCCAATCTGGTTTTAGATGGGCTTCGCCCAATGCGATTATTTAAAGAGGGCTAAGGCCCAAGTGGTAAGTGGAGGGCTTGAGCCTAATAATGGTGCTTGGAAATTGCACACTGAGTCTTTTGACTCACCTCGTTTGTTTAACATCTATGCAGGTAATACCTAGTGCAGTGGACTGGGTCGGAGAGGACTACGGGGTGGCCATCCACGGTTTTCTTTCTTTTAAAATAGAATATTATTTATCTTTAATTTTTGGGATTTTATGCTGTAATAAGGGCACTATCAATTTGGTTTATAATTTTGTTTCAAGTTTTAGACGCTTTAAATATAAGATAATTGATGAGATGTTTTATTCACCTGAAAGCAAATAAAGTTTTTCTTATAACTTAATTAATGATTTTACAAACGGATTTTCACAACACACCTCTAGCTTTATCACACGTAATAATAGGTGTTTTCAAATGTCCCCTAATCACAAGGTTTCGGCTAATTGAATTTTATCTTAAATGAATAATGGATTTACAGATTAAGACAAAACATTAGACATGAGTGGTAGAGGACGTGGACGTGTTGCACGTGGTCGTGGGAGAGGCCGGGGTGCTGAGGTTGAATTCTCAGAAGCAAGGAATAAGCCCAAGGGTGAAGTGCCAGCATCACCTGTGGCAGAAGCGGGATCGCAAGATAGAACTGGTGGGGATGATGCCCTGTCTCAAGCAATGCTGTATTTGTTGGAGCGAGTGTCTAGGGCAAGCACCAAAATAGCATCACGGAAGTCTATTCTTGAGCGACTTCGAGCAAATGGAGCTGAGATGTTCAGAGGTATTTTTGGAGTGGCTCCAAACGTAGCTGGGTATTGGCTAGAGGTAGTCAAGAGGATTATGGTTGATCTAGACTGTACGATAGAGGAAATACTGAAGGGAGTAGTGTCTCTTCTTCGGGACGAAGCCTATCAATGGTGGCTCACCATAAGAGAGGGTACTCCGGCAGATCGAGTTGACTAGAATTTCTTTAAAACAACATTTCAGGAGAAGTATGTTGGGGCCAGTTATGTGGATGCTCAGAGGAAGCATTCTTGAATTTGGTACAAGGCGCAAATCTGTAGCTGAGTATGAGGCAAAATTTTTGTGCTTGAGCCGTTACGCCCGGGGAATAGTGGCGACTGACTATGAGCATTGCGTGCGGCTCGAAGATGGGCTGTGAGATGAGTTGAGAGTGTTGATAGCTCCGCAGCAAGAAAGAAACTTTGCCGTCTTGGTTGAGAAAGAAAAAATAGCTGAAGAGGTGAAGCAGACTAAGAACCAAAGTAGGGAGAAAGATAAAGGTAAGAATAAGAGAAGCTTTGGGTCGTTAGGGTCATCTGGAGGTTTCCAAAAGAGAGCTAGATTTGATGGGCCAGCCAAGGTTGTGAGGCCTAGGCATGATGGGTCGGGCCGATCATGTGCTTTGTGTTGGAACAGGTATTCTGGGGAGTGTAGGAGGAGAACCGGTGGATGTTTCAGGTGTGGGTCTATGGATCATATGATTAAGGATTGTCCACAAGTAGAGAAAGTGCGGCCAGTTGGATAGAGTTTTGATCAGTTCAGGAGGGGTGGTCAGCAACCACTGAGGGGCTGGGGTCCAGCTAGAGGAGGAAATGGTTTTGGTCGGGGTAGTGGAGCACCCAACCGGGTGTTGGTAGTGCAGATGCTAGACAACCAGGTTTAGTTTATGCGGCCAGATGCCGAGAGGAAGGCGACACGCTGGACATCATAACTGATACGTTTCTTATAGCTGATAAGCCATTTCTTGCCTTAATTGATATTGGATCGACCCACTCTTATATTGCTTGTACTGTATCTGAGACTTTAAGTTTAGAATCTAAAATAGCTGCTAGGAAGATGACTGTGGTTAGCCCGTTAGGGAAATCCATGGTAGTGAACAAACTATTTAGGGAGGTGCCTTTAGAGATTCAATGAGTATTGTTTCCAGCAGACTTAATGGAATTACCATTTGGGGAGTTTGATCACATTTTAGGCATGGATTGGTTGGGTAAACATCGTGCTAAATTGGATTGTGCGACTAAGCGAATAGTGTTGAGTACCCCAGAGGATGAAGAAGTGGTTGTGATAGGGGAAAGAAGGGATTATTTGTCCAACGTGGTTTCTACGTTAAGGGCTGTTAAGATGGTTCGAAAAGGGTGCAAGGCATTTCTAGCTTTTATTAGTGCTTTGGATGCCAAGGAAGTGACTGTTAATGAGGTTAGAACAGTGAAGGAATTCATGGATGTCTTTCTTGAGGAACTTCTAGGGTTGCCTCTGGACCGTGAAGTGGAGTTTGGAATTGAGCTATTTCCGGGTACAACTCCGGTGTCCATCGCCCCTTATAGGATGGCACCGAAGGAGCTAGTTGAACTTAAAGCTCAGATCCAGGAGCTGTTGGATAGTGGTTTCATTCGACCAAGTGTATCTCTGTGGGGAGTGCCGGTACTATTTGTGAAGAAAAAGGATGAGTCGATGCATATGTGCATTGATTACCGCCAGTTGAATAAGCTGACGATTAAGAACAAGTACCAGCTACCGAGGATTGACGATTTATTTGATTAGCTCAAAGGGGCTTCTATCTTTTCAACGATAGATTTGAGATCACGATATCATCAGCTCAAGGTCAAGCAAGCGGATATTCATAAGACGGTGTTTCGAACTCACTAGGGTCACTATGAGTTTTTAGTGATGATGTTTGGATTGACAAATGCACCAGCTGCGTTCATGGCTATGATGAACCGGGTCTTCCAACCCTATCTGGACCGATTTGTTGTAGTATTCATAAATGACATTCTGGTATATTCCAAGATAGAAGAGGAGCACTATTCGCATCTTTGGGTGGTTCTGTAGATTTTGAGGGAAAAGCAGCCGTACGCTAAATTCAGCAAGTATGAATTTTGGTTGAGAGAAGTTACCTTTCTAGGTCATGTGGTATCTGCAGAGGGGATTAGGGTAGATCCCTGGAAGATCGAAGCTGTGTTGGATTAGAAACCGCCTAAGTCTGTAGTGGAAATTCGAAGTTTTTTGGGATTGGCAGGTTACTAAAAAAGGTTTGTTGAGGGATTCTCCCTAATTGCGGCACCCTTAACTAAGTTGTTACGAAAAGGGGTACCATTTGTTTGGACTGACAAGCAGTAGGAAAGCTTTGAGAAGCTGAAGAGGATTTTAATAGAGGCTTCGGTTTTGATTCAGCCAGAGGCCGAGAAAGAGTTTGTAGTTTATTGTGATGCTTCACACACAGGGTTAGGGTGTGTGTTAATGCAAGATGGAAAGGTTGTTGCGTATGCGTCTCGGCAGTTAAGACCGCATGAGATAAACTATCCCACGCATGATCTAGAGTTGGTTGCAGTAGTGTTCACTCTAAAGATCTAGAGACATTACCTATATGGGGAGAAGTCCGTTATCAACACTGACCACAAGAGTTTGAAATATATTCTAACTCAGAAGGAGTTAAATTTAAGGCAGCGAAGGTGGATTGAACTATTGAAGGACTATGATTGCTCGATAGAGTACCATCCGGGAAAAGCTAACGTGGTGGTGGATGCGTTGAGTCAGAAAGTGATATCAGATTTGAGGGTAATTTTTGTTCATCTCATTCTGTATGATGATGGAAGTTTGTTAGCTGAACTCCAAGTGAAACCGACGTGGGTAAGTCAGATGACTTCTGCAAGTACAAAATGGTAGGGTAGAAGATTATAATTTGAACAATAATAGGGTTTTGTGTTTTCGTGAGAGGGTTTGCATGCCAAAGGATGTTGAGTTAAGGCAGATGATTCTTCAGGAAGTGCATAGTAGCCCTTATGCTATGCATCTTGGAGGCAGTAAGATGTACCAGGATCTGCATGAACAGTTTTGGTGGCCTGGATTAAAGCGGGAAATTACGGAGTTTGTGGGCAAGTGTTTAACATTTCAGCAAGTGAAAGCAGGACATAAGTTGCCTTCGGGGTTATTATAGCCGGTGAAGATTCCACAGTGGAAATGGGAGACGATTACAATGGACTTTCTTAGTGGGTTACCTCTTACGTCTACTAAGAAAGATTCAGTATGGGTGATTATTGATCGGTTGACGAAGTTTACCCATTTCATACCTGTTCATGTTGACTATTCCCTACAGAAGCTGGCTAAGCTGTATGTAGCAGAGATTGTGAGGTTGCATTGGGTAGTAGTGTCGATTATATTCAGACAGAAAGCCCAAGTTTATGTCACGTTTTTGGAAGGCACTGCATCAGGCATTGGGTACAAGACTAGACTTCAGTACAACTTTTCATCCACAAACTGATGGTCAATCCGAAAGGGTAATCCAGATCTTGGAAAATATGTTGAGAGGTTGTGTCATAGATTTCAGGGGGAGTTGGGAAGAGTTTCTACCGTTGGCAGAATTCGCATAAAACAACAGCTACCAATCTAGTATTCAGATGGCACCTTATGAAGCATTGTATGGATGGAGGTGTTGTACTCCTACATGTTGGACAGAGTTGTGTGAGCGACAGTTGTTGGGTCCGGATTTGATTTCAGAAACAGAAGAGAAAGTTAAGTTAATTCGGACTCGGTTGAAAGAAGGCACCGACAAGAAAAAGTCATATGCAGATCTGAAGTGAAAGGAAATAGAGTTTGTAGTGGGTGATCGAGTTTTCTTAAAAGTTTCACCGTGGAAAAAAGTGATGAGATTTAGACGGAAAGGCAAGCTAAGTCCCAGGTTCATCGGGCCTTATCGGGTATTGAAGCGTGTAGGACCAGTGGCGTATCAACTTGAATTGCCTTCGAAATTGAAACAGATTCATGATGTGTTTCACGTCTCGATGTTGAGACGCTCCCGTTGAAAAGATCGAGATAAAACTAGACATGTCTTTTGAAGAAGAACCAGTGCAAATTTTGGACCGAGACGTTAAGGTGCTGAGGAGAAAATCTGTCCCTTTGGTCAAAGTTTTGTGGCGGAACCACGGTTCAGAGGAGGCCACGTGGGAGCCAGAGGATGTTATGCGGTAGCAATACCCATATCTCTTTTGATCAGGTAATTTCGAGGCCGAAATTTCTTCACGGGGGTAGAACTATAACATCCGGGAATTAGAGGCTTTGTATTTATTACGTTTCTATGTGTTTGGTATGTTGTGCGTGTTGTTTGGGTGTGTTTGGGGGCCCGGAAAGGCTCGGGGTTAAGTCGAAGCCTTGGTCAAAATTTCAATTTTGGGCACTTTAGGGGAAAGCTAGCTGAGGCAGGTTTTTAAGTATTATTGCTTGTGTTTGAAGACACAAGAAGTGTAGTGGTAAAGTGGCAAGGAGACGCCACCTAGCATGGAGGGAGGTGGCGTCACAGGAGAAGCTGAGAGGGAGAGGGTTCGAATCTTTCAAGCAGCACAAGAGGGTATTATTTTTTTGGCTCAGGCAAGGGAGGCGGTTGGATGGTAATCAAACTTTAGAGGAGAGAGACAAGACCTGGTCAAATAATTCAAATATGTGGTGGAGAGCCATTTGGGGAGTTTGAATTATTCAAACCAAATTGAATAAGTGGAGGAGAGGGAATTAAAGAGTGAATCAAGGAGGAAGCTTGGGGATTGAGGTGAGAAGCAAGTTGGCCGA
Source organism: Gossypium rotundifolium (assembly GCA_025506655.1). Taxonomy (NCBI): domain Eukaryota; kingdom Viridiplantae; phylum Streptophyta; class Magnoliopsida; order Malvales; family Malvaceae; genus Gossypium; species Gossypium rotundifolium. Next base: position 65,620,679 of record CP106731.1, on the reverse strand, counting down.
ATGTTGGGAGGTGTTGGGGGGAGCAAAATCGGTCGTATGGGGTCCTTGGAAGTGTGAAGGCATTCGATTTTGGTAGAGGGGTTTAGGTGCCAAAATTTTGTGGGTTTTTTAGTATTTGGGTGTTAAGAGCTTTCATTTTCTTTTTGGGCATTCGGTATTCCTCTATCTTGTTCAATCTTTTCTTTGGTTTGCCGAAACTCCTCGACTATTTTGGTTCATTCTTTTGCTTAGTAAGGCTGAAACCTATAGGGCACTCTTTTCCCTTTCTACTCCTTTCTCTTTTCTTCTCATATACTTCATATATCAAGCTTTCATCCCTCTTGTCGAATTCTCTTAGCTTCCATTCTTCTTTTTGTTTGTTCCCTCGTTTACTCAAAGCCGTAGCATCCCTTTTGTTTCTTACTTCATTGCCGAAACCTAGTGCTTCATCTTCTAGTCACCATTTGTCACCATTTGTTTCAAGTGGATTGCCGCCACTCATCCTCCTATCTCTCTCAAATCGGTTTCTTCCTATTTAGTGGAGGGGCTTCACTGTTGGACTCTTTGTTGCATCTAGTTATTGGTTAGAAGATCTTTGGGATTCAATCAATCCTTAATCCAAGCCTGAAGCTTGCAGTTCCCGTTGATTTCCCCAAGCAAAGGAGGGGGTCGAACATGTCGTCCCTACCCCTAGGTTCAAAAAGTGTGCATGATCGACAGCCGAGACCGCCACTGTGTTGTGGATCAGGCGTCGAGCGAGAATAGGTAGATTGCGGTCGTTCCCTCTTCCAAGAGTATCGAGAATATTGAGAGCTTAGTTCTCCTCGTATACAGGTGTGTAATATTCACACCTTTTTACTGTTACTTTTAAGTATGTTTATGCTCAGTGAAATGCCGGAACTTTGGCATTAGTTGTTCTTTACACGTGGTGAGTAAAAGCAGGATATCAGGTTAGTGACTTTCATCTATGCTAAATATGTATGATTATTAGCACATTCTTAGCATTTGATACATGTTGAAATCTATTGCATGCATACATCACGATTTTATGTTGCATGAGGGAATATGCCATGGATAGAAGGGGAAGTATATCTGGTGGCTTTTGCCATTTCAGCCTGGTGACTCTATCACAATTTCTGACGATGAGCAGCTAACTACAGCCTGACTACCATCGATGGTGTGTAGCGGTGAGGGTTGATTGTAGAAATCCCCATTGGTGTGATTGGCAGGTACTAGTGGTGTGTAGCGGTTGGAAATTTAGGTTGGGTTGGGTTTTGCATTATCTTTCATATGTTATTCTGCTATTCTGTACTGTGGGGCTAAGGCCCAATTTGATTTCAGATGGGCTTAGCCTAATGTGATTATTTAAAGGGGGCTAAGGCCGAAGTGGTAAGTGGAGGGCTTGAGCCGAATAATGGTGCTTAGAAATTGAACACTGAGTCTTTTGACTCACCCCGTTTGTTTAACATCTATGCAGGTAATACCTAGTGCAGTGGACCGGGCCAGATAGGACTACGAGGTGGCCATGCATGATTTTCTTTCTTTTAAAATAGAACATTATTTATCTTTAATTTTTGAGATTTTATGCTGTAATAAGGCCACTATCAATTTGGTTTATAATTTAAGTTTCAAGCTTTAGATGCTTTAAATATAAGATAATTGATAAGATGTTTTATTCACAGAAATGCAAATAAAGTTTTTCTTATAACTTAATTAACGATTTTACAAACGGATTTCCACAACACACCTCTAGCTTTATCAAATGTAATAACAAATGTTTTCAAATGTCACCTAATCACAAGGTTTTGGCTAATTGAATTTTATCTTAAATGAATAATGGGTTTTCAGTCAAACCATGATAATTTGGCATTTAAAAAAAAATGATTTAAGAATCTTTTGAAGTTCGTAGTACTATATATATTCTCTCCGAGTGACATGCTAGATCCGGTCGTGGTGTTTGGGCCGGGTTTGGGGTGTTACAACTCCTTTCTTATTGGTCTATGGGATGGAGGCAGTTCTACCTATTGAAGTGGAAATAACTTCTCTTCGAGTTTTTTCAGAAATAAAGCTGGATGAAGTTGAATGGATCCAGGCTCGATATGATCAGTTGAACTTAATTGAAGAAAAGAGGCTAAGAGCCATTCGTCATGGTCAGATGCACCAAAATGAATGATGCGAGCCTACGATAAAAAAGTTCACCCAAGAGAGTTTCATGAGGGGGACCTTGTACTGCAAAAGATCTTTCCCATACAAAAAGATTTTAGAGGAAAATGGATGCCGAATTAGGAAGGACCATATGTGGTGAAGAAAGCTTTCTCTGGAGGTGCACTGATTCTGATCGAAATGGATGGAAAAAGCTTACCCAATCCTATGAACTCGGATTCAGTCAAAAAGTATTTTGCTTGAAGAGGAGAAGAGGCCAAAGTGAAATCCCGCAAAGGGTGCTTTGAGACTTCAAAAAAAAAGAGAAAAAAGAAAAAAAAGAGGCCAAAGTGAAAACCCACAAAGGGCGCCTTGAGATCAAAGGGGTTTTGAGTTGAAAACCCGAAAAGGGCGGCTCAAATTCTGAATATGCAGTGATCTTGCTATACTTGAATCAACAAGAAATGAAGTCTGTTGCATATAGTGGCATCAAGAAAGTACTTTGGGTCTTCTAAACACATGTTAAGCTCAAAGCAGTCTTCATGAAGTTTGTATATGGAAGCCCAATCTGCGATATCTAGGGCATCTGATCTTTGTTCTATTCATTTTACTATCTTTGGATTCTTTTTCTTTTCAATGATATGTTCCCAATTAATTTCCTTTGTATTTTTTATAATTCATTTAACTCTCTTTGAAATCAATTTGTTTGTTACCCATTATTCATAAGCATGTTGCATTGAAATAATGATTGATGAACTAATAATTTCACAAAATAAGTTCTACATATTACTTTTGAAATTTCTAGATATTGTTCAGAATTTCCATGTACTTAGATGATTGAGAAAGAAAAGTCTAGATGGAGACTATTTCTCTGAATTCTTTGACCAATTGAGTGGTTGTGACGAAGATAAACAATGTTATCGGGTCATTCGGAGAATGGCATGACAGACTAATTTGGCAGGAAAAGATTCAAAAACTCTAAATTGTGGTGGAATGAATTGAAGTTGAAACAAGTGTTGTATCCTTTCTCATTTGAAAACACCTATTATTACATTTGATAAAGCGAGAGGTGTGTTGTGGAAATCCGTTTGTAAAATCGTTAATTAAGTTATAAGAAAAACTTTATTTGATTTTCGGTGAATAAAACATCTTATCAATTATCTTATATTTAAAGCGTCTAAAGCTTGAAACTGAAATTATAAACCAAATTGATAGTGGCCTTATTACAGCATAAAATCCCAAAAATTAAAGATAAATAATGTTCTATTTTAAAAGAAAGAAAACCGTGCATGGCCACCTCGTAGTCCTCCTCAGCCCGGTCCACTGCACTAGGTATTACCTGCATAGATGTTAAACAAACGGGGTGAGTCAAAAGACTCAGTGTGCAATTTCAAAGCACCATTATTGGGCTCAAGCCCTCCACTTACCACTTGGGCCTTAGCCCCCTTTAAATAATCACATTGGGCGAAGCCCATCCGAAATCAGATAGGGCCTTAGCCCCACAGTACAGAATAGCAGAATAACATATGCAAGATAATGTAGAACCCAACCCAACCTAAATTTCCATCCGCTACACACCACCCGTACCTGCCAATCACACCAATGGGGATTTCTACAATCAACCCTCACCGCTACACACCATCGATGGCAATCATGCTGTAGTTAGCTGCTTATCGTCAGAAATTGTGACAGAGTCACCAGACTAAAATGGCATAGCCACCAGAACAGAGTGTGGCAGAGCCACCAGATCATTAGAGTTGTGACAGAGTCACCAGGCTAAAATGGAAAAAGCCACCAGATCATTAGAGTTATGACAGAGTCACCAGGCTGAAATGGCAAAAGCCACCAGATATACTTCCCCTTCTATCCATGGCATATTCCCTCATGCAACATAAAATCGTGATGTATGCATGCAGCAGATTTCAACATATATCAAATGCTCAAAATGCGCTAATAATCATACATATTTAGCACAAATGAAAGTCACTAACCTGATATCCTCCTTTTACTCACCATGTGTAAAGAACAGCTAATGCTAAAGTTCTGGCATTTCTCGGAGCATAAAAATACTTAAAAGTAACAGTAAAAAGGTGTGAATATTACACACCTGTATATGAGGAGAACTAAGCTCTCAATATTCTCGACACTCTCGGAAGAGGGAACGACTGCAATCTGCCTATTTTGCTCTGATATCGGTCCACAACCCAAAGGCTGATCTCGAATCGCCGATATCAAGACGCTTTTTGAACTTAGGGTTAGGGACTACAGGTCCAACCCCCTCCTTTGCTTGGTGAAATCAACGGAAACTGCAAGCTTCAGGATTGGATTAAGCATCGATCAAATCCCAAAGATATTCTAACTGATAACTAGATGCAGTAAAGAGTCTAACAGCGAAGCCTCTCCACTAAATAGGAAGAAACCGATTTGAGAGAGATAGGAGGATGAGTGGTGGCAATCCACTGAAACTAGAATCGAATGAAGAGATATAAAAACTAGAGAGATTCGGCTAACAAGAAAATAAGAACAACCCAGGAAGAAAGAAGAGAAGATAAGTTTCGTCTTTGAAGGAATAAACCTTGAAACAAATGGTGACAAATGGTGCCTAAAGGATGAAGCACTAGGTTTCGGCAATGAAGTAAGAAACAAAAGGGATGCTATGGCTTTTAGTAAATGAGGGAAGAAACAAAAAGAAGAATGGAAGCTAAGAGAATTCGACAAGAGGGATGAAAGCTTGATATATGAAGTATATGAGAAGAAAAGAGAAATGAGTCGAAAGGGAAAAGAGTGCCCTATAGGTTTTGGCCTTACTAAGCAAAAGAATGAACCAAAATAGTTGAAGAATTTTGGCAAACCAAAGAAAAGATTGAACAAGATAGAGGAATACCGAATGCCCAAAAAGAAAATGAAAGCTCTTAACACCCAAATACTAAACACCCCACAAAATTTCGGCACCTAAACCCCTCTACCTAAACCGAATGCCTACACACTTCCAAGGACCCCATATGACCAATTTTTCTCCCCCGAACACCTCCCAACATTCTGCCAACTTGCTTCTCACCTCAATCCCCAAGCTCCCTCCTTGATTCACTCCTTAATCCCCTCTCCTCCACCCATTCAATTTGGTTTGAATAATTCAAACTCCCCAAATGGCTCTCCACCACATATTTAAATTATTTGACCAGGTCTTGTCTCTCTCCTCCAGAGTTTGATTACCATCCAGCCGCCTCCCTTTCCTGAGCCAAAAAAATAATACCCTCTTGTGCTGCTTGAGAGATTCGAACCCTCTCCCTCTCAGCTTCTCCTGTGATGCCACCTCCCTGCATTCTAGGTGGCGTCTCCTTGCCACTTTACCACTGCACTTCTTGTGTCTTCAAACACAAGAAATAATACTTAAAACCTGCCTTAGCTAGCTTTCCCTAAAGTGCCCAAAATTAAAATTTTGACCAAGGCTTGGGCTTAACCCTGAGCCTTCCCGGGGCCCCCAAACACACCCAAACAATAGTAGTAGTTGCCCTAGTAGAAGTTCTGACGGACGTCCGATAAGCATAGAGTGCAAATGGTAATTTCTCATGCCAATCTTTATAAGTCTCAGTCATCTTTTCTACTATCTTCTTAATATTTTTGTTGGCCGCTTCCACTGCCCCATTCATTTTTGGATGATACGGAGACGAGTTATGGTGTTTGATGTTGAATTGACTACAAATATCTGCTATCATGTTGTTGTTCAAGTTCAGTGCGTTGTCTAATATGATCCTCTCGAGCATTCCATATCGAAAATGATCTCCTTTTTCAAGAACCGACTAACTGTCGACTTAGTAACGCTAGTGTAGGAAGCAGCCTTCTACCCATTTTGTGAAGTAGTCAATTACCACAAATATGAATCGATCCCCATTCGAAACTTTTGGTGAGATTGGTCCAATAACATCCATGCCCCACATGGAAAAAGGCCATGGGGAAGTCATAACATGCAAAGGTGACGGAGGCACATAAATTTTATCTCCATAAATCTGGCATTTATGACATCTTTTGGCATAGTTGATACAATCTCCTTCTATGGTGGACCAATAATATCCAAATCTCATTATTCGTCTGGCCATTGTGAATCCATTAGCGTCTGTTCCACAAACGCCCTCATGAACTTCCTCTAGGATTTTCCTAGCTTCAACAGCATCAACACATCTCAATAATACTTGATCTTTTCTCTTTTCGTACAAGATATCCCCATCTAAAACATAGTCAGAGGCCAATCTTCTTAATGTCCTTTTATCATTCTCAGTAGCATGTTCTAGGTATTGATGATTTTTTACGTATCGCAATACATCATGATACCAAGGGTCCTTATCTTTCATGTTATAAAAATGAGCTGGAACTTCGAAGATACTCATCTGAATAGGTCTCATATCCTCTTGTCTGTTTACTTTGATCATAGAAGCCAGGGTTGCCAAAGCATCCGCCATCTGGATTCATCTCGTAGGAGATAATTAAAAGTAATGACATCAAACTCCTCAATCAATCCCAGAACTATTTTTTGGTAATCAACTAGTTTAGGATCTCTTGTCTCCCACTCTCCTTTAAGATCGTAGATTACTAAGGTAGAATCTCCATATACTTCTAGCACTCTGATTTTACGCTCTATAGCTACTCAAATTCCCATGATGCATGCTTCATACTCCTCCATGTTGTTTGTGCAATCAAAATCCAATTTGCATGTGAATAGATAATGATCACCACTAGGGATACTAAGATTGCCCCAATTCCATTTCCAACAGCATTTGACGTTCCATCAAAATTTAGCTTCCATGGACATTCTTCAGTAGTTTCCACATAAATTAACTCTTCATTGGGGAAATCAAAGCTTAAAGGTTCATAATCCTCCAAAGCCCTGCTAGCCAGAAATTCTGCTATTGTACTCCCTTTTATAGCCCTCTAGTTTAAATATACTATATCAAATTTAGAAAGCAAAATCTGTCACCTTGCCATCCTTCCGTTCAAAGCAGTTGACTCCATCATATACTTTAACGGATCAAGCTTCTAAATTAACCAAGTTGTATAATATAGCATGTACTGCCTCAATCTCCGAGTTGCCCAAATCAAGGCAACACAATTTTTCAATCGACGAATATCTCATTTCACATTCAGTGAACTTTTTGATGAGATAGTATATCGCCTTTTCTTTTCTTCCCGACTCATCATGTTGACCAAGTACACACCCCATGGAATTATCGAACATTGACAAATACAATATTAATGGTCTATCTGGATTAGGCAGAGATAATACTGGTGCATTTGATAGATATTGTTTGACTTTGTCAAAAGCTCTCTGGCATTCCTTCTCCCATACATCTTGATTGTGTTTTTTGAGAAGACGAAATATGGGATCACATTTCTCAGTTAATTGTGAAATAAACCGAGCGATGTAATTTAATCTTCTAAGAAAACCTTAAACTTTCTTTTGAGTGCGTGGTGGAGGAAATTCTTGTATAGCTTTGACCTTATTTGAGTCAACTTCAATTCCTCTCTTGCTGACCACGAAACCTAGTAATTTTTCTGACTGATCTCCAAAAGTACACTTTTCCGGGTTGAGCTTCAATTGAAATTTTCTCAATCTCAAAAACAACTTCTTCAAAACCTCAATGTCTTCCTTTTCTATTCGAGATTTGGTGATCATGTCATCAACATATACTTCAATCTCTTTGTGCATATGTCATGGAATAAAGTTACCATGGCCCTTTGATATGTTGCCCCTGCATTCTTTAGTCCGAATGGCATTACTTTATAACAAAAGGTACCCCACAATATTATGAAAATAGTTTTCTCCATATCCTCAGGGTGCATCTTGATCTGATTGTATCTTGAAAAACCATCCATGAAAGAAAACAATGAGTATCCTGCCATATTATCCATCAACGTGTCAATATGCGACAAAGGGAAATTGTCCTTTGGGCTGGCTTTATTTAAGTCCCTATAGCCTACACACATCCGAACCTTTCCATCTTTCTTAGGGACAGGAACAATGTTGGCAACCTACTTTGAGTATTTGACCACTTGTAGAAAACATGCATCAAACTGTTTCTTGACTTCCTCCTTTATTTTCAACATCATATCAAGCCTCATTTTCGTAGCTTTTGCTGAACTGGCTTGCACTCTTCTCTTATGGTAAGGCGATGCACTACAATATCAGTACTTAGACCAGGTATACCTTGGTATGACCATGCAATTACGTCTTTGAATTCCGTAGTAACTCAACAAGGTCTTGTTTCATCTCCTCGCTATGTGTGTTCCAATTTTCACAACCTTTCCTTCCTCTAAGGCTATGTTCTCTACCTCCACTTCATGGGGTAAAATTTGTTTCTCCTCTTGCTTTACCATTCTTAATAGATCTGGAGATAAGTCACAATCTCTATCACCTTCAAAATCCTGAGATTCCTCTAAACACATATCTTGCTCAAAATAGACCTCTAGATTGTAGTATCGTTGCTCATATCATTGATATCTAGGGACCTATGGTGGGGACCAAAGAATGTATAAAGAACAAACGAATTCAAGGATAACTATTTATATGGTTTGAACGAGAATAAAAAATTTGGAATGAAATTAGAAGATCAAAAGAATAAAAAAAATGAAAGAATATTTGCTCGAGTTAATTATCAAAGATGTATTTTACTAAAACAACAATGTCTGAACATGAGCCTATTTCACAAAAGAAATCTTATTATTCATAGGCTTAAAATAACAAGTGCGTTCGAATATTACTCTGTAATCTCCAAAACTACAGAAGTTCCTCTGCAGTCCAGCTTGTTCAAAACGCCTAGTTCATAAGGGCAAATGCCCAGCAGGTTTCTTTGCCCAGTGTCTTCATTCTGTATGGCATTAATGTCAGGATTTTCCAATAACCCTCTCTCAGGGTGAATTATCCCTCCAGATACAAAGGTCTGGGATATGTGGGGGAATGTCATTAATTCCCACTTGACGTCTTCCCCATTCAACCGCGCCCTTCTTCTTTCTTTCTTCTTCTCTATTTCTCTCTTCTTCTGTCTAGCAGCTGGCCTGAAACCCAAGCCAAAATGATCTCTTTTCTCTTTCAGCATTGGCACTTGAATCTCTCCTTGAAGATGTCTGCCCAGTCCTTTTCCTAGCAAGGCTCCTTTTTCAATCATCATTTGCAGGCCCATTCTCGTGGTCCTGGATATCTTAGGCACTGGAACTTCATTTCTTTCCAAAATGAATGTTACGTTGATGAATTCTAAGGATCAAAAAGAACACTTAGTGGCCTCCTCATTTGTCTCTACATATGGCACATCATTGGTAACAGTCGTTATGATGTCTTCCTCCGCGTTTATAGTAACCAGCCGACCCTCTGTCACCAGTTTCAACTTTTGGTATAGTGATGAGGGCACTGCCCCTGCCGAATGAATCCAGGGCCTTCCCAACAAGCAGTTATAGGAGGGCTTGATATCCATCACCAGAAAGTCCACCTCATATGTGTTAGGTCCAATAAACAACGGTATGTCAATCCTTCCCATCATTAGTCTCTCGGTGCCATCAAATGCTCTCACTATGTTCTGGCATGTCTTCATGTGAGAAATGTCTATAGGTAACCTCTTCAGTGTAGACAATGGTAAGACATTCAAGGCTGATCCATTCTCAATTAATACACTTGGCAGAGTGTATCCCTTACAATGAGTAATGATGTGCAGAGTTTTGGCCGATCCCATACCCCCAGGTGGAATTTCATCATAACTGAAGTAAATGAAGTTATCGGCATTTGTATTACTAACCAGATGGTCAAGTTTGTTGACAGATATATCCTTAGTAACATAAGTTTCATTTAGTACTTTTATTAATGCTTCACGATGAACTTCTGAACTTAAGAGTAAGGCTAGCACTAATATGCGAGCCGGTTGTTTTGCACAGTTGTTCTACCACATTGTATTCACTGTGCTTCAAGAATTTCAGAAATTCTTTAGCCTCTTCTCCTTTCACTGGTTAGTTGATAAGGGCCTCAGGTCCTTTCTTCTATTCAACTGCCACAGTCTTTAATTTCAAAGGTCCTATTCTGGCGTTTCTTGAATCGTAACACCGTCGACTACGTGTGTAGGACCCTTACTTTGGACCTCCTTAGAAGTGCTAGCTGAGTTTTCCACTCCTGGTATAGTAACATTGCAGTCGTAATTCCAAGGTACCATTTTATTATCTTTGTAAGGAAAGGAAACAGGTTTCTGGATTACGACTTTAGGCACGATTTCTTCTCTGCCTTTAGTGCCTCTCGATCGGGAGATAATGATTTTCGGATAAATAAATTTTTGCTTCGTCAATTCTCCTTCGGTTGCATATATGTTTCCTCTCTCTGAGCCTTTTTCATAAAACTCCAATTCCTTGTTGTCGATAAGGCTTTGCACCAAGATCTTGAACTCAATGCATTCCTGAACCTCATGTCCTTATGCTTTGTGGAACTCACAGTAGTCCCTTGCTCCATCACATCCTTCCTCAAAATTGATAATATCTGTCCTCTTCTTACCATTTCCCTCCAGACCATTCTCAATATGGTCTTTACCTTCGCAATATCCTCCTTGAACCTTCTCGCGACGCTTCCACCAATCACGTTTATCCCCTTATCCCTATGATTAGGTAATGGGTTCTCCTCACTAGGTGTATCATCAAACTTTACAATCCCCATTTTGATGAGCCTCTCGACTACCTTTTTGAAGGAAGTGCAGTTTTCTATCAAATGACCCGCTATTCTCGTATGGTAATCACATTGAACGCTTGAGTCATACCATTTACTTATATGGGGCTATAATGGTCAGAGATAAAATGGGGACACTACGTAGCGCTTAATAAAATTTGATATAGCTCCTTATACGTCATTGGGATTGGTGTAAATTGAAGCTTTTCAGAATTTTTTCTAGTGCTAGATTCCAGTCTTACTGACCCTTGTTGCCTGGTAGTAACTACTTTCGGTTGGCTAACAGTGATTTCCTTTGAGTACCCTTTGTTGTATGCACTCGTATTATTCACCTTATTATCCTTTTTTCTAGGAGCAGACCTTTTAGTGGTTTCTCCTACGTCAATCTTACCACCCCTTATGGCATTTTCAATCATCTCTCCTACCATCACTATATCCACAAAGCTCTTGGTGGTGCTTCCTATCATGTGAGTGATAAATGGTGCCTTCAAAGTGTTGATAAAAAGCATTGTAGTTTCATTTTCCAAAAGCGGTGGCTGAACTTGCATGGAAACCTCCCTCCATATTTGCGCGTATTGCCTGAAGCTTTTATTTGACTTCTTTTCCATGTTTTAAAAGGTGATTCTGACAGGCATCATGTCTGTGACATGATTGTACTGCTTCATGAAGGCTTGGGCTAGGTTCCTCCAAGAGCTAGTCCTAGCACGGCTAAGTTGATTGTTTCACCTAGACGCTACCCCCACCAATCTATCTTGGAAACAATGAATCAAGAATTGATCATTGTTAACATAGCCAGTCATCCGATATGGGCTTCAGGGCAGCTGGTCCCATTGTACTTCTCAAATCCTAAAATTTTGAACTTATGAGGAAGCACCAAATCTAGAACCAAGCTCAGGTCTTTAGCATCAATTCCATGATGATTATCAACATTTTCTAAAGCCTTGAACTTCTCTTCCAACCATCTGCAATGGTCTTCCAACTGCCTTGAAGATTCAATTCTTATCCCTTCATTTTCTGCTATGTTTAAGTCAAGGATAACAGGGTTAGCATGGTTATCTCCTGGGTTGGATCATGCGCCAACTTGGAAATTCATGGGCACTCCAGCATCATTTTGCCCTTGTTGAGGCCTAATCGTGACAAATAGCCTTTGGGGATATTCCTCTGGTTGTGTTTACACATACGGTGGGGTGAAACCCCGAGGAAAGTCCTCATTATCTTCAGCATTAACTATGAGACCTTTTCCTTTGTCTATTGTCCCGTTCAGCATCTGGGCCATTTAAGCCATCATATTCCTTTGAACTTCCAACATTTGGTCTCTCATTTCTTGTTAGAGCTTTGCCAATTATTCTTACATTTGGTCTTGCATGTCTCTCTGGAATTGTTCAAGTCTTTGATCCATTTTCCTTGTCTTGGCACGTGTACCATAATGGTGTTCAGTTTCCAGCTTTTCCTCCTCTCTTTCTTTTTCTCTCTCTCTGATAATTTCAACTAATTAGGCTCTCTCTATGGACTTAAATGCATATGATGTGATGTAATGCAAATGCATGAATGCAAAAATAAGGCATCTATTTAGATTCAACTTCATTTTAGAAAACTTTATTAGAAAAAAAATCTTTTACATAAAATGAACTACAAATATGCTTTCGCTCTAAAGCCCAAAGTTTTAATTTTCCCAAATAAAGAAACTAGCTCTTGACCACGATTTGACTGTAGTTCATACTTCATGCTCAATGTATCAGCCTGTACTACCAAAGTCTGTAGGTAATCAGCTACCTCTCGAATCTGAACTATTGCTTCACCCATGAGATAATCTAGATTTCTAACTTGGTCATGGGAATGGTGGAGCTCTTCCTTCCAATGCCCTTCTCTTGCTTCAAGCTGCTCGATCCGAAGTTCACAATTCTATAATACCGATTCTAATCTTTCAATCTTGCCCTTCATTTCCTTAATCTTGTTCAAACTCGACTTCAGCTCGTTTGCAGAATTACGACTTCAATGGTGGTGAAGAGACCGTCCCAATTCAGCCACTCTAGCTTTTAATCCACTCTTTTCCATTTGGCTTTCTACTAACCTCTTTTCTAGGGCCTCGTTTTGCATCTGAATCTCTAGGAACTTCCTCTCCCAATGGTCAGCTTTGGTCTTTTCCTCTTGAACCTCCTATTGCCACTGTTCCGAAGTCTTCCCTAATTCGGCATTTTTCATTGATAGACGCAGCTTCTTATACTCTGTCTTTAGGTTGTTTAGGTCTTCCTTGACCCTTTTCTTCCCTTTTCTTAACTTATCGGCCTCTAGTTTTTGAACATCCACATCTAACCTCAAATACATTTTCTCTTCTTCCAACTTCTCTATCCTCTTTCCAAGCTCTGAACTCATCTTTTCAAAATCTTGTTTCACAATCTCTAACTCTGATGGGACCACTTGCAAGCATTCTTCTATTGATCGGCCGCTTTCTGGAATTAGCTCGGGGATGTTATCATTAATCCTTCTAATCCTCTATCCACTGTATTCTGAGGTCATCATTGGGCCTGTGGATAATCTCTTCATTCTACGAACCTGATTCCAAGCACCAGAAATCTCTTTAAACCTCTTCTTATAATTTTCTCCTTTGTATGAGAACTCACATTGAGCCAGCCCATATGTCGTTGGTACAAACTGTCTTGACCCCTATTGCCTCAATAAGAGTAAAGGGGCATACCCAACAGCTCCCCAATTTCCAAGTAAAGGAACCTAGTCAAAACTCCCACACCGATAAGAATTTCGTCAGGAATCATCCAAAGAGCCCTCCACTCGTGTCTTCCTCTTAAAGGTTTTGAAGGAGTGCCATCCAGTTTTCCTCAGACACATCTTCTCTCCTTGGTGTAGCACGATCTCTTTTAACGGGGAGTAATTCTCAGAGAAAACCTGATAAGAAACTTTCTCCACTTTCCAAAAATGACTATGGAACCAAGCCAATAACAACTGCGCACATCCAATGAACATGCCTTCACCTGCTCTTCGACATGCATTCAAAGATCTGAACATCTCAGCTAAGATCATAGGTACAGGTGTGACCCATTTGTCAAGTTGATCGAATAAATCAATAACTGCTTCATCTACATGTCTGAGAGCTTTAAGGAAAATTACCAAACCGTAAATACACAAGGCAAAGACGTCAATCTTCTTCTTTACATTTGGATGTGCTAGGATCAGATCCCTCAAACTCATCCAAGGTATGCATTTACCCTCACTTTTCTCTTGAATTCTGGCTATAACCCACTGTTCACTCATCCCCGTGATATTCATTAACTTCTTCACAAAATTTGGGATGTTCACAGCCCTAGAATAAGCTTTGTCAACTTGAATCCTCGAACAGCAAAGCAAGGTTGTATATTCCTCCACTGTGGGCACTAAATCTACTTTCCTGAAAGTGAAACAACTATAATAAGCAGAGTTCCAAAACTGAGTTATAGCCCGGAACAAATGCTTATCTATCTTGACATCGAGCAAGTAAGGTAGATCGCCATAACTACGATAAAACAGCTGCTTTGCCTCATCATCCCACTGGGTCCATATTTCTTTTAACTCTTGGAACTCATTCTGCATAATACTAATACGAGTAAAATCTCATAGTTCAGACACATACCCGTCAGCTAAGCTATCCCCTTTCTCTAATTGCCTTTGCTCTGACCACATGTGGACGACTACATTGTCTTCCACTTTATCAAGGAATTCGTTCTCCATAACTAGCTTTCTAACTTAGAAACCGACCGTGAATCGATACCTCTTAAAATATTAAATGACATGCACAAAATAAAACACAACAAGTTAGTACCACGTAATAAAATATAAAGCAAGTAAAATAAACAAGCAACTATCCGGTAACTACTAAGGTTTGACATAGTTCTACTTAGGGTGGGTTCTTATGTTTTTACGATAGTTTAGCTCTAAAGTTGAGGTACCTGAACCAGCAAATTCCTCGATCTTCACCCATTATAAGCTCATACGGACCAAGTTTAGTTCAGGGGAATACATTTCCCTATGGCCATGCGAAAGTGAAAACTTCACGAAGACATAGGTACAGATGTATCCCGGAAGCAATCCAAGCCCATGCGGAGGTGAAAACCTCACGAAGGCATAGCTTCGCTCCCACTTAAAGGTGCGACCACAACGGTCATGTAATGCAATTAAGAGATATATATTAAAATTAGAACCACATGCAATAAAAGATTATGTTTTTTAAATCGTAATTTTAAATTCGCATAAAAGGATATGAAATTATCGATTTTACTGACTTGACTCTCTTATTGGTCCCAATGAGTCGCCAAGTCGTCGAAACCATTTTTATCGTTTTTTTTAAAACGGAGTCGACTTTAAAAATAACAAAACGGAGTCGCCACCAATCCTTTTTACTTAGGTGTGATTGGATCACCTTGTAAAGCGCTTTTATTTCAAAACATTGATTTTGGTCCACGAAATATAAGAAAATAGGTTTGGGAGTCGGTTACGTATGAGGAAGTGTTAGCACCCTCATAACGCCCAAAATTGGTACCTAATTGATAAAATCATGTCCTAATGTTGAAAATTTGAAAACTTTGAAATATGATCCTTTTATGTGAAAGAAAAACAAGACTTACCTATTTCAAAGAAATAAAATCCTATACCTAATAAGTTAGGATGTAACATCTCATGACTTCGAAGCTAGGCTCGCCTTTATTTGAAGAAAAATTCTTACCTCAAAACACAAAACATCACATCCAGTAAGTTAGGATACAACGTTTTGAATTCCCGAGAATAAGTTTTGATTTGAAATTGTAAGTTTCAATTTTAAAAGAGAAGAGATATTTAATAACTAAAGTTCAACGAGAAAATCAAAACCTAGTGAGTTAAGGTACAATTTTTCTCAAGTCCTCAAATATTTCAGATCACCATAGTTTTTAAAACTTTGAATAAAATTCGATAATTTTGCAAAATGTGTTTTTATAAAATGATATGAATTTGATTTTACGTTGATACATTGTGAAATATAAATATCAAATAGCAATTCACTATAACCACAAGTCATATTAACAATAAATAATTAAAGAATAGTATAACATGAATAAACAAATAAAGAACTATGTTAAGCATTAATAAACAATTAAAAGAACATAAATAGATAAACATGAAATATAAAATAAGTAGCGGTAATTAAAATCTTCACGAAATATAAAAATTCAAGAAATAAATATTAAATTCCATAAAAAATAAAAAAGAATGATATATTTAAACGTTGAATGAATATAAAAAAAAAAGAATATGACGATTTCTAAAACGATTTAATATATATATAAACAATATTTTAAGTAAAAATAAAAATTAAAATATATATAAAAAATAGTACTTACAACAAATACATAATTTAATAATTTAATGCATATATAAATGGTTATATATAATAAAAACGATTAGTAAATAGTATATAAACCATATATATAATATACTAATCATAATAGCTACATATGTAATAAGCAATATAAATAAAATATGTTATATAAATAAATTTTATACAAAATAAAATTTAAAAATAATGTATAATATAATAGAATACTATATAATATACAAAAATGTATAATATAATAACTGATATATAAATTATAAAATAACATGTAATATATAAATAATTAAACTAAATAAAATAATAAATAGTAATAATTTAATATTTATAAAAATAATGTGTATTTAAGTAAAACAATACACAAAAACTTTATACTATTAATAAATTAATATACAAATAGTAAAATATAATATAGAATTTTTAATATGATAAGATAAGTTAATATAATGTTCATATAATTTAAAAATATAAAAAAGGTTTAAAAATAAACAAAGAAATAGGTATTAAATTATAATAAATAAAAATTAAGGAAAAAAATGTAAAAAGATGATATTGAGGGGCGTTGCAAACTGTAGGGACCTAATAGGCAATTATGCCCTATCTCCTAAACGTGCCGTTCTGTTATCAACCTTTTAATAGCCCAGGACTCAATTGAAACAAAACAAACTTTCAGGGCTAATTTGAAAAATAAAAAAAATGTTAAATTGGACGAAATTAAAACTAATAAAATTGAGGAGGGACTAAAATGGAAAATTTTCCTTTTTATAAAAACACGCGGATCCTCCCCGGGTTTTCGGGTCAACGCGCGGATCTAAGGCCTTTAAACGACGTCATTTTGGCCTTTAAAGGTAACCCCAAAACGACGCCGTTCTAGTAGCCTATATAAGTCATTTTTAATACCAAAAAATCATTTGAGCTCCATTTTAAAAAAAAATTCCAGAAAATGCTCTCAAACCCTCTCCTCCTTTGTCTGGAGTTTGGTCATCGGGCTCCTGGGCCACGCGCCCCACGCACCACACGCGCCACTGCGGACGATGGCTGGAGGCTAAAACCTCAGTTTTTCAGAGCCATCGAAAGGTAAACTCGCACCTTTTTACTATTAGTACTGTTTTATATAAAAAATATGCATGAATCGAATGAAAAAAATAAAAATGACGCGAATAAAAATAGGAAATCACCTCTGTAAAAAATCGTGTATTGTATTCTGTATTTTTTGTGAATATTTTTTCGTGTCCTTTACAGATTATTTTGGGGTTTTTATAACCCAAAAAAAAAAAAAAAGGAAATATACGGATTTTTTTCGATTTGTCTTGCGCTTTTCCTTCTTTGCGGTGGATGAGGAGTGCATGGCGGCGATGGGGCATCATTCATGCATGGATCGCGCCGATCAAGGGCGGTGTTGAGGCTGTGGCACCTAGGGCTTTCCAAAACCCTAGGTTTCCTGATTCTGCTTAGCATTTGGGCCCTTTTAATGCATTGGTTTGAGTTGATTTAGACCAATTAGGCACAGGTGTAACGGGTTTGGGGTAGAGTAGTGGGTCCGTAATTTGGGTCATGGGTAGTTTATTATTTTGAGTCTCAGATGACTGTAAAAACATTGGTTTTATTTATTTTTATTATTATTTTTTATTCTAATGGGTTTCTAACGGGCCGGGCAAAATGGGCCTATTATAAGTTGTATTATAAGTGATTACATGAATTTCTGATTGATTAGTATGAAATGTCATTGAATGATTTAATTCACCTGATTTTTTTACGTATTATAAGTATTGACACAAAGACTCACCCGTTAAATGGTTGAGATTGACATGATTTTAGTTTATTAACTGCCCTTGTGTGATTTTTATGTTTTTACAGTAAGTTTATTATTTTAATCATTGAACTTACTAAGCTCTAGCAAAACTTATTCATGCCTTTTATTCTATTTTTCCTTATAGATACATTTTTTGGAATCGGACGATTGGATCGACTCAAAGGATCACACTATCCAGAAATCTTTTGGTAGTTTTTGAATGTTTGTCTTTGGTTATATGGCATGTAATAGATAAAATTAAATTTATGTCGATTATATGTGAAGTTGTAAAACTTGAATGATACTTGTCTTAGATAGACTTTGAGTACTTGCGAATGTGTGTTTGGTTTAATATATATATATATATGTATGTATGTATGTATGTATGTATGTATGTATGTATGGAACTTGTTTGGTATTTGTAGTTTAAGTCTTATTATGTGTGTGAATTTTGCTAAGTGATTTGGGTTAGAATGAGTGGTGTTTTGGTATAAATGGTTAATGATGGCTGTGTATTTTGAATGTTTATACTTTGGTTTGAATGTGATATTGATTTGTGGTGTCAATGAGGGCACATTGTTAGGAAATTTGGATGGATGTTTTGACATGTTTTGATCTCGTTTAATTGTGTTTTGAGTGAGTTTAATTGATGGTAATTTGGTTGCTTGATGTCTAAGTAATCATGTTTTAGTAAACTTGATTTTTAAGGTACATTTTGGTGCATATCGCCTAGGACACGGGCTATCCCACAGTCTCTCCACATGGTCGTCTGTCATTTATAGCTTCAGCTATAAGTTTCACAAGGTTTGAGACACGATCTGCTACATGACCATGTGTCTCAAAATAGTTTCAAGCACGATCTGGTACACGGCTTATGACAGGACCGTGAGAGTCAACTTCAAATGCACATACGATCTGGCACACGACTTGTGACACGACCGTGTGGCCCTATTTTGAATATTCACACGTGGACACACGGTCTAGGACATGGCCGTGTATCCTGACTTTGAATGTCCACACGGCCTGGGCTGTGTCACACTGCCGTGCAACCTTTGTTTCTTAAATTTATTAAGTTTTTCTTAAAATTTTTGTTTTGCTTCAAATTGATCCCTAATTGATCCTAAACTATTTTTAAAGCCTTGTAGGCTCGATTTAAGGGTTGTATGAATACATTTGATCTATATTAAATATGGTTAGTTAATGATAGTATTTAATTTTTAATATTGTTTCTATTTGGCATGGAATGTTCTGTTATGCATGGTAACACTCTGTAACTCTAATCTGATGCCGGAAGTGGGTTAAGAGTGTTACATGCATAGCTTTTCCAATCATATGAGGCTTTCACAAAACAAGCCGCCGAGCTCATCGAGTCATCTATATTGGAGACCAATTATCACCATTAGGGACTAGAACAAATGAGCTAAAGGAGAGGGTTCTCTAGTTGGAAGCCCTCGGGCAACAACACCTCATCGAGAGGGAGCGCATCCAAAGGGAGAATCAGGAGGCGATGGTGAAGTACAAGGTGGACACCCAGCAAGGCATTCAACATTTTCTACCTAGGTTAAGGGCTAACCTGGTCCTACACGCACAAGTCGTCGCAGTTCCCCTTGACTTAAGTCGGGTAAACTTCAGTTGCCTTTGCCAATTTACCAATGCTGACCTTAGCTTCAATGTTTACAACCCTTTAAGATCTAGCTGGTAGGAATTTCAGAGGGAGTGGAGGGATTCTAGAGAACTATTTTATAATCAATATGCTGGAGCATCCGACCTTGACTCTCTAGGAGAGTCCGCTCCATGTGAGAGTTGAAACATATGTGTGTCTTGTAACAATCTTCTCGATTTCCAATAAGAATTAATTTTAATTTCTTCCTTTATTTTTCATACTTTACCTCTCCTATCTTTTCTTCAGTTGTAGTAAACCCATTACCGACTCTTATAACTCGCACAACTTCATTCGCTTCTTTAACATACATTAGTCTAATATAAGGACTGTAGGGACTCAACCAAACTTTATTGTAACATTCCTATAGAGGATTTTTTTGGCTTCCCATGTCCAGAGGATAGAATAAACTGGAGCTTTGATACCACTAAATTTGTAACACCCTAGGCCTAACCCGACCACTAGGTCTGGATACCATATGATACAAAACCTGAATAACTGGCTAACATTTCTGAATCAAATATTATTTGATTCTCAACTATTTAACGTACACATTAACCTATACTATCAAATAAATATTTTACAGTCACTGTCATAGAACCTTATTTAAAATTTTGAATTTAAAACTTAAAAATTTCATGACTTGACTAAACCCTCGAGGTGTAGACTCTAGGAGTTCCCTTCTATACGCTCGTTACGACTACCGCTTTGTTTTTCCTCAATTTGGCGAAGTCTAGCTCAACCCTTTCCTATAACCTCTTTTTTTATTATTAAACCTGTAGCCAAAGCAATGCAATCATATGTTTTGATGAACTTAGTGAGATTCGATGAAACAAGGTAGCAACCATTTAAACTCCTTGTAGACACTTAGCCTTCTCAGAGGTTTCACCTATGAGATCAATACCTCCCTCGTCTTTCATGATTTACCAATGTAAGATTATTCTCTATTTGAGACATATGTATCCCTTTAATGTAACAAATCCTCTAGCGGCACAAGTTGGATTCCACCACAACCAACTTTCCTTTTTCCTCGCAACCTTGGAGGCAAATTCCAATGCATGAAAAAAATTAAAAAATCAACCCAATTTGTGATATTTATAGCAATAAACCCTAACCGAATTCGTACTTGTATTTTTGACTTAACAAACATTCATTGTTCTCGACTTTCAACCAAATGATATTCTTCTCTATTTTTGTACCACAAATTGCTTTAGTGTAGGCTCGAACTAATTGAATTGAAACACAAAACAAGAAAAGTTCTCTATTATTTAGGGTGAAAACAAAAGTTCTCCTTCTTTAATAGAAACCGTAGAATTGTTTTATGGAAAAATATATTTAATAGTTGAGAATAAGTTCTCTATTTTTGGCAAAGTAACAATCTCTCAAAGTTTTATTTTATGCCCTACTAGTGTCATCTATTTATAAAAGAGAAGGTAGAACCCTTGTTGAGTTGTAGTGGTTTATTTCAAATAGAAAAACAACTTCCTACTTAGAGAAGGAGTGGGCTGGATGACACACCCTAGTATTCCTACTAGGGTTGCCACCCCCTTCATGTTATATAAGGGATTTTGGGCCACATCGGGTCCAATTATGAGTACTTCTTGGACTTTTTGACCCAGTATCATGTAATGTGATCTAACTCGATTTGGTTTTTCTATTTCCCAAAATAAAGTTTAAAAAATATTCTATATTAAACAATTTTCTCATTGTAACACCCTAAAATTCGAGTATCGATTTTTATTGCATGTTTTTCATGCTTAAATTATGAAGGAAAATTTTCTTACTTCTTTTTCGTGTTTATTATAGTCCCGAAGAAGAGTATAGAATTATTCTAGAATGGAATAATTTTAGTTTTGAGAATTTAATGAAGTGGATTAAGTGACATTGATACTTAAGTTAATTTAAGTGTCAAAGTGTAGCATAAGATGAGTTAATGGTAAGATGGTGTTGGCGCATGAGTTGTGGAATGAGGGGAGTGGTTCGAATCCCTTGGTTAGCATCTAGATAATATTTATTTTTACACAAGTATAGCAAGTGTCGGCCAAGCAATATATATAGTAAGGTTGGACTTTTCATTTTTGATAAGTAGACTAAAGGAATAAGGTAATTGTTAACTTATGGTAGGGAATCAAGAAATTTTGGAAAGATAAGGGACATAAGGCATGTATCAAGGAAAAGGTTTTGAAATTATTTCATGGTCATTTGACCAATGAATTTGACGGCATTGTGGCTAGGGGAGGTTAGTAGAATATGTTAGTAGCTTGGTTAGGATTAGGAATTAGTTTTTGGTCATTCTTAGCTTTTTGTGCAAGTTTTGCAACTCTTTCTCAACCTTTCTCTATTGGCTGAATTTGAGCTTTTGGTAAGCCTTAATCTTTTGACC
Source organism: Gossypium rotundifolium (assembly GCA_025506655.1). Taxonomy (NCBI): domain Eukaryota; kingdom Viridiplantae; phylum Streptophyta; class Magnoliopsida; order Malvales; family Malvaceae; genus Gossypium; species Gossypium rotundifolium. The sequence goes on along the minus strand of CP106731.1, from coordinate 65,598,684 downwards.
ATTTGGTCATTTTTGCCTATCACTTTAGTATTCTTTGTATGCCTTTTCTCATAGTGCCGAATTACCAATACCAAAAGCCATTCCTTTTCTTTCTTCTCCCATTACCGAATATACATTGCTCCTAAACTCATTTTTTTTCTTTCTCTTTTCTTCTCTTTGAAACCGAATCCTCATCATCATCTTTTCTTCCATCTTTTATTTCTTTCTTTTATTTCTTTTCAATCAATACTTTCTCCAATAATTTCTCTCATGGCCGAATGTTAGTGTGCCCATAGTCGAACCATTTTCTCTTTTCTTTGGTTATACATAGTCAATTCTCCATCATATCTAGACATCCTTCTCAATCCTTTCTTTTCAATCGTGGACAATAGGTAAGAGTTCTTTTAGTTTATGTTAGTAATAGTTGTTTTGGCGAATCTTGATGGTGGTAAGAAGGATCTCTTGGAACGAAATAATTATTTTTTCTATTAACTTTTCTTTGTTATATTTTAATGCGATAGTAGAAGATCGAAACTCAAGTGTTCGTGAGTATCATAAAATGTTGAAATAGATTTAAGGTGTTAAGGGAACGTTTTTGGTCGATTCTCATATTGTGGAGCAAGGATCTTTGTGGTAAGGAAATCTCACCCTTAAAACCTTTAGTATTATTTTTGATATATTATTAGGTTGGATTAATGATCTTTTGTCATTGAAGACATTCAAAATAGGGAAGAAAAGGGTCGTGTATAGTGTTCTAAGAAGGAGGTTCTGTTAATCCCCTAAGTATAAGCAAAGGGCTATTTCGAATCCGAGATTTTCCACCGGTTAGGGACGCCATCCGAGGAGAATCAATTGTTTGAAGTTGTTCATAATCCTCGAACCTTTGTTTGTTCGTGGACTTTCATCGGTTAGCGAACCATCAATCGGGAGAAACCGCAAGTAGAAGTAGTACGAAATTTCGAGGGTAAAAGTTTAGATCTTATTCCAAGATTGGTTTTGTTAGTAAATTATAGCTTTTAATTTATCGTGATACGATAGGTATCGACGAGCGGGAAAGTCTAGTTCTCACTATAACCTGTGTGTAACTTCACACTCATTCTCTAAGTTAGATATCACTCCGTAAGTATTGTGATAAAATCATAAAAATAGCAAAATCAAAAAATACGTAGTAATTCATACTCTTGCATAAATGCATGAAAACAGTTAAACCGAGAAATCTGCGAAATAATTGCTAGATCGATAAATTGAATGAAAGATTGCTAGTTTGTTAAATTAATGAAAAAACTATTAGATTGTTAAAATGGGCCAAAAATATTCTAGTTCGATATATGGGCCAAGAATATTCTAGTTTGTTATATGGGCCAAAAATATTCTAGTTCGATATATGTACCAAAGTTCGCTAAATTGCTAAATGGGCAAAGTACTAATTTGTTTTATGGGCCCAAATGAAATGCTTAATTATAGACCCATTTATATTATGGATTATTTGATAAATTATTATATGGCTATATTTTGTTATGCACACATGATTGCATGGGATGGGGTATTTGATGAAGAGAAGAATGGCATGTTGCCAAAAATCTAGTTCTGGGCTCGCCACAAATTATTTTGGCTTAATGCTCTAGTTCTATGGCTCGCCACAAATTATTTTGGCTTAATGCCTCTAGTTCGTGACTATGTCACAATCTAGTTCGGTAGTGCACTACAAAATTATTTTAAAGGCTTAATGCCTACGATTGGTGTGATTGGCGGGTAGGTTGACTTGATCCCCACAGTGTGTTGGTTGGTACGGGGTGTGTAGCGGATGGATATTAGGCTTGGTTGGGAAATTCATTTTCATGCATTTCTATTTATTTTACTTTATATTGTTAAAATGAAATTGGGCTCAAGCCCAAGTTAATGTCTCGATGATCTGGCCCAATAATGGTGGTAAGTGAGTTGCACAATCGAGTTCTTAGTAACTCACCCTATTTTATTATCCATCTCGGTAATGGCAATTGATGTGGACTTGGGCGGGATGACTTGGTGGAGGCCATACTACGAGCATGGATTTATAAACTATGAACTTTATTTAAATTACTTATTTTAATTACTATTTTGGGTTTGATGTAATAAGGCCTCTAATTATGTTTTTATGGATTTTATGTGTGGATGGATTTAATTGCTTTTAAGACTTTTGCTTTGGGCTTTTGTTTAATCTATAAAGTTTTCTTAAAATATTGAGTTTTATAACAATTTGGTCACCTTAATTATTTCTTTTAAATTTCTTTTGAATTCTTTTTAAATTACTTTAAGGTTTTTGATAAATATATTCTAAATGATAAGATTTCAAATAAAGTATTTTCTTAATCTACAAATTTTTAAATCTTTGGTCTTAGTTTTATTAAACTTTATTTCCAAAAGGTGTTGAAGTATTATTTTACTTTAAACATTAGAAAATTTAATGGATGTTCGATCGGTGTGACAAACCAAATTTCGCCTTAACGCATAGACCGGTTTGGGGTGTTACATTTAATGGTATCAGAGCCAGTTTCAAAACTCGGCTGTGGTTTGGGGTTTGGGTTCAACAATGATATTTGTTTGAGAAACAATTCAAATTTCTAGACTTTTGATTTAAAGGAAGTATGGCACCATGAGCATCCCGCACCAAGTCAAGTAAGTATATGTATATTGATTGTTTATTATTATTGTGATATGATCATAGAAACACTCTAGAACTTCTAGTTTTAGGTGTTAAAAACCGTAGAGATTGAGACAATAAGGATATGATTGCGAAAACAACTCTATCTCTTTCATATCATAAAATATCGTTAATAAACACTGAAATAGTATTCTGATTCATAAAACTCTTAATCAGATTAAATCGAATTAGTCATTATGAGCACTAGAGGACGTGGTCGTGGACGCGGTAGACATGGCCGTGGTAGAGGCCGAGGTGTCATGATCAAGCACCAAATCATATGTCAAAATGGATGCACTGCGTCACTTGTAAGTGAGACGGATCACAGGATCATATCGAAGAAGACAATGCCTTGACACAAGCAATGTCTGCGAGTCCTAGAAAGGGTCACGGAACTAGATTTGGGCCAACAACTCGTGGGTCAATTTCGAACGACTCAAGTCAAATAATGCGTAAGTTTTAGAGGAGTTTCGATGTAGCTCGAATGTGGTGAATATTGGCTCAAGTCGTGGAGCGGATTATGGATGATATGGAATGCAATCGTTGATCGAAACTGAAATGAGTTGTGTCCTTGCTTAGAGACGAGGCATATCAATGGTGGCTTATCGTCGAGAAGGCAATCAAGTCGACCGATTACTTGGGAATTCTTTAAAGCTGCCTTCTAAGGGAAATATGTTGGAACAAGTTATGTAGACGCCCGAAGGAAGGAATTTCTAAATCTTGTCCAAGGGAGTAAGACAGTGGTAGCGTATGAAGCTGAGTTTTTACGTTTGAGTCGCTATGCTCGACAATAGTATCAACAGATCATGAACGTTGTGTGCGTTTTGAGGATGGGCTTAATGATGAGTTGAGGGTTCTGATTTCCCCACAACAAGTTAGAACTTTTGCCACGCTTATGGAGAAAGCCAAGATAGCCGAAGAGGCTAAGAACTCAAAACGCCGAATCGGAAAGATTTAGAAATAAGAAAGAGACACAAAGAATCGGGTTCTTCAAAGAGATTTCGTAAGAGGCCTCGGAATGATGAACCGCTTCAAGGTAGAGCACCCAGAACTAATAATCAAGTTCGTGGATTGTGTTGAATATGGAAAAGGCATTTTGGTGAATACTAGAGGAAAACTGGCGCTTGTTATAAATGCAGTTCAATGGATCACCAATATAAAATTGCCCTTGACGTATGGATACGACTCAAGAAGTTCGTAATACTAATGCACAATCGGTCGAGGTACTCAAGAATCACGAGAGGTTGTGGACCGTGTCGTGGTGGTAATGGGGCTAGACGTGGTCAAGGTGCAAATGGTCGAGGCAATGGTCCCAGAGGTAACACGGATGCAAGACGCCTGTGGTTGGTATATGCAATGACGCCAGCGAGGATGGCAATGCACGATGTGATAACTGCACGTTCTTCATCTTTGATGTACTGTTATTGCCTTGATAGATATTGGTTCTACCCACTCAGATGTTGCTAGCACCATATCCGAAAACTTGAATTTAGAATCAAATTTTCGATAGTGAGATGAAGGTAATTAGTCCTTTAGGACAGTTAGTGTTGGTAAATAAACTATTTAGAGACGTGCCCTTAGAAATTCAAGAAGAAATATTTCTGGCGAATTTGATGGAATTGCCTTTCGGTGAGTTCGATATCATTTTGGGCATGGATTGGTTGGTCAAGCACCGGGCGCAATTGGATTGTGCTGAAAAGCGGATGTCAATAAGAACTGTGGAGGATAAGGAGATAGTTATGATAGGCGAGCGAAGAAATTACTTGGCAAACTTGGTATCTGCGTTAAAGGCGAAAAAGTTGGTACAAAAAGGGTATGGAGCATTTTTAGCTTTTATTAGTGCTTTAAATGCCAAAGAGTTATCGGTGGAAGATGTGAGAAGCAGAAAGGAATTTTCGGATATATTTCCAAGAACTTCCGGTATACCTCCAAATCGGAAGTGGAATTTGGTATTGAGCTTTTGCCCTAACAGCTCCGGTTCTATTGCTCCTTATAGAATGGCAATCAAGGAGTTGATTGAGCTTAAAGCTCAAATTCAAGAATTGTTGGATCGGGTTTTATTCGACCGAGTGTGTCTCCGTGGGAGCACCGCTTTTGTTTGTTAAGAAGAAAGATGGGTCGATGCGTATGTGCATTGATTACAGGCAATTGAATAAGCTGACGATTAAAAATAGGTATCCTCTGCCAAGAATTGATGACCTGTTTGATCAATTGAAGGGAGCTTCAGTATTCTCCAAATTGATTTGAGGTCGCGTTATCACCAAATTTAAGGTGAAAGAAGCAGATATTCACAAAGCGGCATTTCAACCTCGTTATAGACACTATGAGTTTTTGGTGATGCCGTTTGGGTTGACTAATGCACCAATTGCATTTATGGATATGATGAACCGGTCTTTCAACCATTTTAGACCGGTTTGTAGTAGTATTCATAGATGACATTTTGGTATATTCAAGGAGTGAAGAAGAGCATGACTCGATTACTTAATAGTATTGCAATTGCTTGAGATAATCAATCGATGCTAAATTCAAGAAATGTGAATTCGTTAGGGAGGTGACTTTCTTGGGTCATGTGGTATCATCAAGGAATAAGGGTGGATCCTCGAAAGATTGAGGCAGATTGGATTGGAAACCACCAAAGTCGAGAGTGAGATTCGTAGTTTCTTGGGTTTGGCTGGTTACTATAGACACTTTGTTGAGGGGTTTTCGTTGATTGCTGCACCCCTAACTAAGCTTTTACGAAAGGGAGTACCGTTTATATGGACTGATAAGCAACAAGAAAGTTTCGAGAAATTGAAGAAGATTTTGACGGAAGCTCCAGTACTGATTCAACCTGAGGCTGGAAAGGAGTTTATAGCCATCGTGATGCGTCACATACGAGTTTAGGGTCATGATTGATGCAAAATGGGAAAGTGGTGGCTTATGCTTCTCGTCAGCTGAGACCACACGAAGTAAACTACCCTACTCATGATTTGGAGTTAGCAGCGGTAGTGTTTGCTTTAAAGATTTGGAGGCATTATCTTTATGGTGAAAAGTCTATCATCTATACGGATCACAAGAGTCTTAAGTATCTTCTTACTCAGAAGGAATTAAACTTGAGACAACGAAGATGGGTGGAGCTATTAAAGGACTATGATTTCTCAATTAAGTATCATCCGAGAAAGGCTAATGTGGTAGCAAACGCGTTAAGTCGTAAAGTGGTAACTGAATTGAGAGCAATGTTTGCCCATTTGAGTTTGTATGAGGATGGTAGTCTGTTAGCGGAACTTCAGGTGAAGCCTCTGTGGTTAGAACAAATCAAGGAAAAGCAAATATTAGACAAAAAGTTGGGACCTTTACTTCATCAAGTTGAAAATGGTGAAATAGAGGATTTTGGAATAAACACGGAAGGTGTGTTGTGCTTTCGTGGAAGAGTTTGTATGCCTAAGGACTCAGATCTGAGGCAAATGATTCTACGGGAGGTGCATAGTAGCCCTTATGCTATGCACCCCGGAGGAAATAAGATGTATCGGGATCTTCATGAACAGTATTGGTGGCCAGAGTTGAAGCGTGAAATTTCAGAGATTGTGGGAAAATGTTTAACTTGTCAGCAAGTGAAGGCGGAGCATCAATTACCATCAGGTTTATTACAGCCGATAAAGATTCCTCTTTGGAAATGGGAGCAGATAACAATGGATTTTATTAGTGGGTTACCTTTAACACCTACTAAGAAAAATTCATTTGGGTAATTGTTGATCGCTTGACTAAGACCGCCATTTCCTACCAACAGATGGATTACTTGTTACGAAGTTGGCGAAGTCAGATGTATCTCAAATTGTGAGGTTGCATGGGGAACCCGTATCTATTATGTCGATAGGGATCCTAGGTTTACATCACGCTTTGGAAAGCTTTGCATGAAGCTCGGGAACAAAGCTAAACTTTAGTACTGCTTTTCATCCTCAATCGATGGTCACCGGAGAAAGTGATTCAGATTCTAGAAGACATGTTAAGGGTTGTGTGATTGACTTCAAAGGTAGTTGGGAGGATTTTCACTGCTATGCGAATTTATGATAACAACAAATCTATCGCCTAGCATTCAGATGGCACCTTACGAGGCATTGTATGGTCATAGGTGTCGTTCTCCTATTTGTTGGACCGAGTTAGGCGAACGCGATGTTAGGTCCCGAGATGATTTCGAAATGGAAGAGAAAGTAAAGGTTATTCGAGCACGCAGTTAAAGGAAGCTTTGGATAGACAAAAGTCATATGCAGATCCAAGCGTAGGGATATCGAGTATGCCGTGGGGATCAAGTTTTCTTGAAGGTCTCACCTTGGAAAAGATTTTCGTGTTTGGAAAGAAGGGCAAGTTAAGTCCTAGGTACATTGGACCATATCGTGTGATGAAGCGTGTTGGTCCAAAGGCTTATCGATTGAGTTACCCTAATTGAGTCAAATTCATAATGTTTTTCATGTTTCCATGCCGAGGCATTATAGATCGGATCCTTCGCATATAGTACCTGGTAGAAGAATTGGAGTTGCATTCAGACTTGTCTTTTGAGGAGGAACCAGTGGAAATCTTAGACCGAGATGTTAAGGTGCTAAGAAAGAAAACTGTGCCATTGGTCAAAGTTTTATGGCGTAATCACGGAGCGGAGGAAGCTACGTGGGAGCCTGAGGATGCAATTCGGCAACAATACCCTCACCTCTTTCAACCAGGTAAATTTCGAGGATGAAATTTTCTTCAAGGCAACACAATTTTTCAATCGACGAATATCTCATTTCACATTCAGTGAACTTTTTGATGAGATAGTATATCGCCTTTTCTTTTCTTCCCGACTCATCATGTTGACCAAGTACACACCCCATGGAATTATCGAACATTGACAAATACAATATTAATGGTCTAAATGGATTAGGCAGAGATAATACTGGTGCATTTGACAGATATTGTTTGACTTTGTCAAAAGCTCTCTGGTATTCCTTGTCCCATACACCTTGGTTGTGTTTTTTGAGAAGACGAAATATGGGATCACATTTCTCAGTTACTTATGAAATAAATCGAGCGATGTAATTTAATCTTCTAAGAAAACCTTGAACTTTCTTTTGAGTGCGTGGTGGAGGAAATTCTTGTATAGCTTTGACCTTATTTGAGTCAACTTCAATTCCACTCTTGCTGACCACGAAACCTAGTAATTTTTCTGACTGAGCTCCAAAAGTACACTTTGCCGGGTTGAGCTTCAATTGAAATTTTCTCAATCTCAAAAACAACTTCTTCAAAACCTCAATGTCTTCCTTTTCTATTCGAGATTTGGTGATCATGTCATCAACATATACTTCAATCTCTTTGTGCATATGTCATGGAATAAAGTTACCATGGCCCTTTGATATGTTGCCCCTGCATTCTTTAGTCCGAATGGCATTACTTTTAACAAAAGGTACCCCACAATGTTATGAAAATATTTTTATCCATATCCTCAGGGTGCATCTTGATCTGATTGTATCTTGAAAAACCATCCATGAAAGAAAATAATGAGTATCCTGCCATATTATCCATCAACGTGTCAATATGCGACAAAGGGAAATTGTCCTTTGGGCTGGCTTTATTTAAGTCCCTATAGCCTACACACATCCGAACCTTTCCATCTTTCTTAGGGACAGGAACAATGTTGGCAACCCACTTTGAGTATTTGACCACTTGTAGAAAACATGCATCAAACTGTTTCTTGACTTCCTCCTTTATTTTCAACATCACATCAAGCCTCATTTTCGTAGCTTTTGCTGAACTGGATTACACTCTTCTCTTCTGGTAAGGCGATGCACTACAATATCAGTACTTAGATCAGGTATACCTTGATATGACCATGCAAATACGTTATTGAATTCCCGTAGTAACTCAACAAGGTCTTGTTTCATCTCCTCGGCTATGTGTGCTCCAATTTTCACAACCTTTCCTTCCTCTAAGGCTATGTTCTCTACCTCCACTTCATGGGGTAAAATTTGTTTCTCCTCTTGCTTTACCATTCTTAATAGATCTGGAGATAAGTCACAATCTCTATCACCTTCAAAATCCTGAGATTCCTCTAAACACATATCTTGCTTAAAATGGACCTCTAGATTGTAGTATCGTTGCTCATATCATTGATATCTAGGGACCTATGGTGGGGACCAAAGAATGTATAAAGAACAAATGAATTCAAGGATAACTATTTATATGGTTTGAACGAGAATAAAAAATTTGGAATGAAATTAGAAGATCAAAAGAATAAAAAAATGAAAGAATATTTGCTCGAGTTAATTATCAAAGATGTATTTTATTAAAACAACAATGTCTAAACATGAGCCTATTTCACAAAAGAAATCTTATTATTCATAGGCTTAAAAATAACAAGTGCGTTCTGAATATTACTCTGTGTAATCTCCAAAAACTACAGGAAGTTCCTCTGCAGTCCAGTTGTTCAAAACGCTTCCAGGTTCATAAGGGCAAATGCCCAGCAGGTTTCTTTACCCAGAGTCTTCATTCTGTATGGCATTAATGTGAGTATTTTCCAATAACCCTCTCTCAGGGTGAATTATCCCTCCAGATACAAAGGTCTGGGATATGTGGGGGAATGTCATTAATTCCCACTTGACGTCTTCCCCATTCAATCGTGCCCTTCTTCTTTCTTGCTTCTTCTCTATTTCTCTCTTCCTCTGTCTAGCGCCTGGCCTGAAACCCAAGCCAAAACGATCTCTTTTCTCTTTCAGCATTGGAACTTGAATCTCTCCTTGAAGATGTCTGCCCAGTCCTTTTCCTGGCAAGGCTCATTTCTCAATCATCATTTGCAGGCCCATTCTCGTGGTCCTGGATATCTTAAGCACTAGAACTTCATTTCTTTCCAAAATGAATGTTACGTTGATGAATTCTAAGGATCAAAAAGAACACTTAGTGGCCTCCTCATTTGTCTCTACATATGGCGCATCATTGGTAACAGCCGTTATGATGTCTTCCTCTGCGTTTATAGTAACCAGCCGACCCTCTGTCACCAGTTTCAACTTTTGGTACAGTGATGAGGGCACTGCCCCTGCCGAATGAATCCAGGGCCTTCCCAACAAGCAGTTATAGGAGGGCTTGATATCCATCACCAGAAAGTCCACCTCATATGTGTTAGGTCCAATAAACAACGGTATGTCAATCCTTCCCATCACTAGTCTCTCGGTGCCATCAAATGCTCTCACTATGTTCTGGCATGTCTTCATGTGAGAACTGTCTATAGGTAACCTCTTCAGTGTAGACAATGGTAAGACATTCAAGGCTGATCCATTATCAATTAATACACTTAGCAGAGTGTATCCCTTACAACGAGTAATGATGTGCAGAGTTTTAGCTGATCCCATACCCCCAGGTGAAATTTCATCATAACTGAAGTAAATGAAGTTATCGACACTTATATTACTAACAAGATGGTCAAGTTTGTTGACAGATATATCCTTAGTAACATAAGTTTCATCCAGTACTTTTATTAATGCTTCACGATGAACTTCTGAACTTAAGAGTAAGGCTAGCACTAATATACGAGTCGGTTGTTTGCGCAGTTGTTCTACCACATTGTATTCACTGTTCTTCAAGAATTTCAGAAATTCTTTAGCCTCTTGTTCTTTCACTGGTTAGTTGATAAGGGCCTCAGGTCCTTTCTTCTGTTCAACTGCCACAGTCTTTAATTTCAAGGTCCTATTCTCGCTTTCTTGAATCGTAACAATCGTCGACTACACGTGTAGGACCCTTACTTTGGACCTCCTTAGAAGTGCTAATGAGTTTTCCACTCCTGGTATAGTAACATTGCAGTCGTAATTCCAAGGTACCATTTTATTATCTTTGTAAGGAAAGAAAACAGGTTTTTGGATTACGACTTTAGGCACGATTTCTTCTCTGCCTTTCGTGCCTCTCGGTCGGGAGATAATGATTCTCGGATAAATAACTTTTTGCTTCGTCAATTCTCCTTCGGCCGCATATATGTTTCCTCCCTCTGAGCCTTTTTCATAAAACTCCAATTCCTTGTTGTCGATAAGGCTTTGCACCAAGATCTTGAACTCAATGCATTCCTGAACCTCATGTCCTTATGCTTTGTGGAACTCACAGTAGTCCCTTGCTCCATCACATCCTTCCTCAAAATTGATAATATATGTCCTCTTCTTACCATTTCCCTCCAGACCATTCTCAATATGGTCTTTACCTCCGCAATATCCTCCTTGAACCTTCTCGCAATGCTTTCACCGATCGCGTTTATCCCCTTATCCCTATGATTAGGTAACGTGTTCTCCTCACTAGGTGTATCATCAAACTTTACAATCCCCATTTTGATGAGCCTCTCGACTACCTTTTTGAATGAAGTGCAGTTTTCTATCAAATGACCCGCTATTCTCGTATGGTAATCACATTGAACGTTTGAGTCATACCATTTACGATATGGGGGCTATAATGGCTGTAGATAAAATGGGGACACTACGTGTGCGTCGAATAAAATTTGATATAGCTCCTTATACGTCATTGGGATTGGCGTAAATTGGAGCTTTTCAGAATTTTTTCTAGTGCTAGATTCCAGTCTTACTGACCCTTGTTGTCCGGTAGTAACTACTTTCGGTTGGCTAACAGTGATTTCCTTTGAGTACCCTTTGTTGTATGCACTCGTATTATTCACCTCATTATCCTTTTTTCTAGGAACAGACCTTTTAGTGGTTTCTCCTACGTCAATCTTGCCACCCCTTATGGCATTTTCAATCATCTCTCCTACCATCACTATATCCACAAAGCTCTTGGTGGTGCTTCCTATCATGTGAGTGATAAATGGTGCCTTCAAAGTGTAGATAAAAAGCATTGTAGTTTCATTTTCCAAAAGCGGTGGCTGAACTTGCATGGCAACCTCCCTCCATATTTGCGCGTATAACCTGAAGCTTTCATTTGACTTCTTTTCCATGTTTTAAAAGGTGATTCTGACAGGCATCATGTCTATGACATGATTGTACTGCTTCATGAAGGCTTGGGCTAGGTCCCTCCAAGAGCTAATCCTAGCACGGCTAAGTTGATTGTTTCACCTAGACGCTACCCCCACCAATCTATCTTGGAAACAATGAATCAAGAATTGATCATTATTAACATAGCCAGTCATCTGTCTACAGAACATAGTGATATGGACTTCAGGGCAGCTGGTCCCATTGTACTTCTCAAATCCTAAAATTTTGAACTTATGAGAAAGCACCAAATCTGGAACCAAGCTCAAGCCTTTAGCATCAATTCCATGATAATTATCAACATTTTCTAAAGCCTTGAACTTCTCTTCCAACCATCTACAACGGTCTTCCAACTTCCTTGAAGATTCAATTCTTATCCCCTCCTTTTCTGCTATGTTTAAGTCAGGGATAACAGGGTTAGCATGGTTATCTCCTGGGTTGGATCCTGTGCCAACTTGGAAATTCATGGGCACTCCAGCGTCATTTTGCCCTTGTTGAGGCCTAATCGTGACAAATGGCCTTTGGGGATATTCCTTTGGTTGTGTTTACACATACGGTGGGATGAAACCCCGAGGAAAGTCCTCATTATCTTCAGCATTAACTATGAGACCTTTTCCTTTGTCCATTGTCCCGTTCAGCATCTGGGCCATTTAAGCCATCATGTTTCTTTGAACTTCCAACATTTGGTCTCTCATTTCTTGTTAGAGCTTTGCCAATTATTCTTACATTTGGTCTTGCATGTCTCTCTGGAATTGTTCAAGTCTTTGATCCATTTTCCTTGTCTTGGCACGTGCACCATAATGGTGTTCAGTTTCCAGCTTTTCCTCCTCTCTTTCTTTTTCTCTCTCTCTGATAATTTCAACTAATTAGGCTCTCTCTATGGACTTAAATGCATATGATGTGATGTAATGCAAATGCATGAATGCAAAAATAAGGCATCTATTTAGATTCAACTTCATTTTAGAAAACTTTATTAGAAAAAAATCTTTTACATAAAACGAACTACAAATATGCTTTCGCCCTAAAGCCCAAAGTTTTAATTTTCCCAAATAAAGAAACTAGCTCTTGACCACGACCTGACTGTAGTTCATACTTCATGCTCAATGTATCAGCCCGTACTACCAAAGTCTGTAGGTAATTAGCTACCTCTCGAATCTGAACTATTGCTTCACCCATGAGATAATCTCGATTTCTAACTTGGTTATGGGAATGGTGGAGCTTTTCCTTCCAATGCCCTTCTCTTGCTTCAAGCTGCTCGATCTGAAGTTCACAATTCTATAATACCGATTCTAATCTTTCAATCTTGCCTTCATTTCCTCAATCTTGTTCAAACTCAACTTTAACTCGTTTGCAGAATTACGGCTTCAATGGTGGTGAAGAGATCGTCCCAATTCAGCCACTCTAGCTTTTAATCCACTCTTTTCCTTTTGGCTTTCTACTAACCTCTTTTCTAGGGCCTCGTTTTGCATCTGAATCTCTAGGAACTTCCTCTCCCAATGGTCAGCTTTGGTCTTTTCCTCTTGAACCTCCTATTGCCACTGTTCCGAAGTCTTCCCTAATCCGACATTTTTCATTGATAGATGCAGCTTCTTATACTCTGTCTTTAGGTTGTTTAGGTCTTCCTTGACCCTTTTCTTCCCTTTTCTTAACTTATCGGCCTCTAGTTTTTGAACATCCACATCTAACCTCAGATACATTTTCTCTTCTTCCAACTTCTCTATCCTCTTTCCAAGCTCTGAACTCATCTTTTCAAAATCTTGTTTCACAATCTCTAACTCTGATGGGACCACTTGCAAGCATTCTTCTATTGATCGGCCACTTTCTGGAATCAGCTCGGGGATGTTACCATTAATCCTTCTAATCCTCTATCCACTGTATTCTGAGGTCATCATTGGGCCTGTAAATAATCTCTTCATTCTACGAACCTGATTCCAAGCACCAGAAATCTCTTTAAACCTCTTCTTATAGTTTTCGCCTTTGTATGAGAACTCACATTGAGCCAGCCCATATGTCATTGGTACAAACTGTCTTGACCCATATTGCCTCAATACGAGTAAAGGGGCATACCCAACGGCTCTCCAAATTCCAAGTAAAGGAACCTAGTCAAAACTCCCACACCGATAAAGAATTTCGTCAGGAATCATCCAAAGAGCCCTCCACTCGATGTCTTCCTCTTAAAGGTTTTGAAGGAGTGCCATCCAGTTTTCCTCGAACACGTCTTCTCTCCTTGGTGTAGCCACTATCTCTTTTAACGGGGAGTAATTCTCAGAGAAAACCTGATAAGAAACTTTCTCCACTTTCCAAAAATGACTATGGAACCAAGCTAATAACAACTGTGCACATCCAATGAACATGCCTTCACCTGCTCTTCGACATGCATTCAAAGATCTAAACATCTCAGCTAAGATCATAGGTACAAGTGTGACCCATTTGTCAAGTCGATCGAATAAATCAGTAACTGCTTCATCTACATGTCTGAGAGCTTTAAGGAAAATTACCAAACCGTAAATACACAAGGCAAAGACGTCAATCTTCTTCTTTACATTTGGATGTGCTAGGATCAGATCCCTCAAACTCATCCAATGTATGCATTTACCCTCACTTTTCTCTTGAATTCTGGCTATAACTCACTGTTCACTCATCCCCGTGATATTCATTAACTTCTTCACAAAATTTGGGACGTTCACAGCCCTAGAATAAGCTTTGTCAACTTGAATCCTCAAACAGCGAAGCAAGGTTGTATATTCCACCACTGTGGGCACTAAATCTACTTTCCTGAAAGTGAAACAACTATAAGCAGAGTTCCAAAATTGAGTTATAGCCCGGAACAAATGCTTATCTATCTTGACATCGAGCAAGTAAAGTAGATCGCCATAACTACGATAAAACAGCTGCTTTGCCTCATCATCCCACTGGGTCCATATTTCTTTTAACTCTTGGAACTCATTCTGCATAATACTAATACGAGTAAAATCTCATAGTTCAGACACATACCCGTCAGCTAAGCTATCCCCTTTCTCTAATTGCCTTTGCTTTGACCACATGTGGATGACAACATTGTCTTCCACTTTATCAAGGAATTCGTTCTCCATAACTAGCTTTCTAACTTAGAAACTGACCGTGAATCGATACCTCTTAAAATATTAAATGACATGCACAAAAATAAAACACAACAAGTTAGTACCACGGAATAAAATATAAAGCAAGTAAAATAAACAAGCAACTATCTGGGTAACTACTAAGGTTTGACATAGTTCTACTTAGGGTGGGTTCTTATGTTTTTTACGTATGGTTTAGCTCTAAAGTTGAGGTACCTGAACCAGCAAATTCCTCAATCCTCACCCATTATAGGCTCATACGGACCAAGTTTAGTTCAGGGGAATACATTTCCCTATGGCCATGCGAAAGTGAAAACTTCATGAAGACATAGGTACAGATGTATCCCGGAAGCAATCCAAGCCCATGCGGAGGTGAAAACCTCACGAAGGCATAGCTTCTCGCTCCCACTTAAAGGTGCGACCACAACGGTCATGTAATGCAATTAAGAGATATATATTAAAAATTAGAACCACATGCAATAAAAAGATTATGTTTTTTTAAATCAGAATTTTAAATTCGGACAAAAGGATATGAAATTATCGATTTTACGGCTTGACTCTCTTATTGGTCCCCAGAGAGTCGCCAAGCTGTCGAAACCATTTTTATCGTTTTTTTAAAACGGGAGTCGACTTTAAAAATAACAAAAACGAGAGTCGCCACCAATCCCTTTTTACTTAGGTGTGATTGGATCACCTTGTAAAGCACTTTATTTCAAAACATTGATTTTGGTCCACGAAATATAAGAAAATAGGTTTGGGAGTCGGTTACGTATGAGGAAGGGTTAGCACCCTCATAACGCCCAAAATTGGTACCTAATTGATAAAATCATGTCCTAATGTTGAAAATTTGAAAACTTTGAAATATGATCCTTTTATGTGAAAGAAAAACAAGACTTACCTATTTCAAAGAAATAAAATCCTATACCCAATAAGTTAGGATGTAACATCTCATGACTTCGAAGCTAGGCTCGCCTTTATTTGAAGAAAAATTCTTACCTCAAAACACAAAACATCACATCCAGTAAGTTAGGATACAACGTTTTGAATTCCCGAGAATAAGTTTTTGATTTGAAATTCATAAGTTTCAATTTTAAAAGAGAAGAGATATTTAATAACCAAAGTTCAACGAGAAAAATCAAAACCTAGTGAGTTAAGGTACAATTTTTCTCGAAGTCCTCAAATATTTCGTATCACCATATTTTTTAAAACTTTGAATAAAATTTGATAATTTTGCAAAATGTGTTTTTATAAAAATGATATGAATTTGATTTTACGTTGATACATTATGAAATATAAATATCAAATAGCAATTCACTATAACCACAAGTCATATTAACAATAAATAATTAAAGAATAGTATAACATGAATAAACAAATAAAGAACTATGTTAAGCAATAATAAACAATTAAAAGAACATAAATAGATAAACATGAAATATAAAATAAGTAGCGGTAATTAAAATCTTCACGAAATATAAAAATTCAAGAAATAAATATTAAATTCCATAAAAAATAAAAAAAAAAAGAATGATATATTTAAACGTTGAATGAATATATAAAAAATAAAAGAATATGACGATTTCTAAAATGATTTAATATATATATAAACAATATTTTAAGTAAAAATAAAAATTAAAATATATATAAAAATAGTACTTATACATAATTTAATAATTTAATGCATATATAAATGATTATATATAATAAAAACGATTAGTAAATAGTATATAAACCATATATATAATATACTAATCATAATAGCTACATATGTAATAAGCAATATAAATAAAATATGTTATATAAATAAATTTTATACAAAATAAAATTTAAAAATAATGTATAATATAATAGAATACTATATAATATACAAAAATGTATAATATAATAACTGATATATAAATTATAAAATAACATGTAATATATAAATAATTAAACTAAATAAAATAATAAATAGTAATAATTTAATATTTATAAAAATAATGTGTATTTAAGTAAAACAATACACAAAAACTTTATACTATTAATAAATTAATATACAAATAGTAAAATATAATATAGAATTTTTAATATGATAAGATAAGTTAATATAATGTTCATATAATTTAAAAATATAAAAAAGGTTTAAAAATAAACAAAGAAATAGGGATTAAATAATAATAAATAAAAATTAAGGAAAAAAATGTAAAAAGATGATATTGAGGGGCGTTGCAAACTGTAGGGACCTAATAGGCAATTATGCCCTATCTCCTAAACGTGTCGTTCTGTTATCAACCTTTTAATAGCCCAGGGGACTCAATTGAAACAAAACAAACTTTCACGGCTAATTTGAAAAATAAAAAAATGTTAAATTGGACGAAATTAAAACTAATAAAATTGAGGAGGGACTAAAATGGAAAATTTCCCTTTTTAAAAAAACACGGATCCTCCCCGGTTTTCGGGTCAACGCGCGGATCTAAGGCCTTTAAACGACGTCGTTTTGGCCTTTAAAGGTAACCCCCAAAACGACACCGTTCCAATAGCCTATATAAGTCATTTTTAATACCAAAAAATCATTTGAGCTCCGTTTAAAAAAAATTCTAGAAAATGCTCTCAACCCTCCCCTCCTTTGTCCGGAGTTCGGTCATCGGGCTCCTGGGCCACGCACCCCACGCACCACACACGCCACCGCGGACGATGGCCGGAGGCTAAAACCTCAGTTTTTCAGAGCCATCGAAAGGTAAACTCGCACCCTTTTTTTTATTATTAGTACTATTTTATATAAAAATATGCATGAATCGAATGAAAAAAATAAAAATGACGTGAATAAAAATAGGAAATCACCTTTGTAAAAAATCGTTTATTGTATTCTGTATTTTTTGTGAATATTTTTGTGCCCTTTACAGATTATTTTGGGGTTTTTATAACCCAAAAAACGAAAAAAAATGAAATATACGGATTTTTTCCGATTTGCTGCTGCGTTTCTTTCCTTCTTTGCAGGTGGATGAGGAGTGCGGCGGCGATGGGGGCATCATTCGCGCGCGAGATCGCGGCGCGACTGAAGGGCGGTGTTGAGGCTGTGGCGCCTAGGGTTTTCCAGAAACCCTAGGTTTCCTGATTCTGCTTAGCATTTGGGCCCTTTTGGGCTGCATTGGTTTGAGTCTGATTTAGACCAATTAGGCCTGGGTGTAACGGGTTTGGGGTAGAGTAGTGGGTCTGTAATTTGGGCCATGGGTAGTTTATTATTTTGAGTCTGTACTGGACTGTAAAAACATTGGTTTTTATTTATTTTTATTGTTATTTTTTATTCTGATGGGTTTCTAACGGGCCGGGCAAAATGGGCCTATTATAAGTTGTATTATAAGTGATTACATGAATTTCTGATTGATTAGTATGAAATGTTATTGAATGATTTAATTCACCTGATTTTTTTACGTATTATAAGTATTGACACAAAGACACACCCGTTAAATGGTTGAGATTGACATGATTTTAGTTTATTAACTGCCACTGTGTGATTTTTATGTTTTTACAGTAAGTTTATTATTTTAATCATTGAACTTACTAAGCTCTAGCAAAACTTATTCATGCCTTTTATTCTATTTTTCCTTATAGATACATTTTTTAGAATCGGACGATTGGATCGACTCAAAGGATCACACTATCCAGAAATTTTTTGGTAGATTTTGATTGTTTGTCTTTGGTTATATGGCATGTAATGGATAAAATTAAATTTATGTCGATTATATGTGAAGTTGTAAAACTTGAATGATACTTGTCTTAGATAGACTTTGAGTACTTGTGAATGCGTGTTTGGTTTAATATATATATATATATATATATGTATGTATGTATGTATGTATGTATGTATGTATGGAACTTGTTTGGTATTTGTAGTTTAAGTCTTATTATGTGTGTGAATTTTGCTAAGTGATTTGGGTTAGAATGAGTGGTGTTTTGGTATAAATGGTTAATGATGGCTGTGTATTTTGAATGTTTATACTTTGGTTTGAATGTGATATTGATTTGTCGTGTCAATGAGGGCACATTGGTTAGGAAATTTGGATGGATGTTTTGACATGTTTTGAGCTCGTTTAATTGTGTTTTGAGTGAGTTTAATTGATGGTAATTTGGTTGCTTGATGTCTAAGTAATCATGTTTTAGTAAACTTGATTTTTAAGGTACATTTTGGTGCATATCGCCTAGGACACGGGCTATCCCACAATCTCTCCACACGGTCTTCTGTCATTTATAGCTTTAGCTATAGGTTTCACAAGGTTTAAGACACGATCTGCTACATGGCCATGTGTCTCAAAATAGTTTCAAGCACGATCTGGCACACGGCTTATGACAGGACTGTGAGAGTCAACTTCAAATGCACATACGGCTCGGCACACGACTTGTGACACGCACTGCAGGCCCTATTTCGAATATTCACATGGGTGGACACACGGTCTGGGACATGGCCGTGTATCCTGACTTTGAATGTCCACACGGCCTGGGCTATGTCACACTGCCGTGTAACCTTTGTTTCTTAAAATTTTTAAGTTTTTCTTAAAATTTTTGTTTTGCTTCAAATTGATCCCTAATTGATCCTAAACTATTTTTAAAGCCTTGTAGGCTCGATTAAGGGTTGTATGAATACATTTGATCTATATTAAATATGGTTAGTTAATGATAGTATTTAATTTTCAATATTGTTTCTATTTGGCATGGAATGTTCTGTTATGCATGGTAACACTCTGTAACTCTAATCTGATGCCGGAAGTGGGTTAAGAGTGTTACATGCCTAGCTTTTCCAATCATATGAGGCTTTCACAAAACAAGCCGCCGAGCTCACTGAGTCGTCTATATTGGAGACCAATTATCAGTCATTAGGGACTAGAACAAATGAGCTAAAGGAGAGGGTTCTCTAGTTGGAAGCCCTCGGGCAACAACATCTCGTCGAGAGGGAGCGCATCCAAAGGGAGAATCAGGAGGCGATGGTGAAGTACAAGGTGGACACCCAGCAAGGCATTCAACATTTTCTACCTAGGTTAAGGGCTAACCTGGTCCTACACGCACAAGTCGTCGCAGTTCCCCTTGACTGAAGTCGGGTAAACTTCAGTTGCCTTTGCCAATTTACCAATGCTAACCTTAGCTTCAATGTTTACAACCCTTTAAGATCTAGCTGGTAGGAATTTCAGAGGGAGTGGAGGGATTCTAGAGAAATATTTTATAATCAATATGTTGGAGCATCCGACCTTGACTCTCTAGAGAGTCCGCCCATGTGAGAGTTGAAACATATGTGTGTCTTGTAACAATCTTCTCGATTTCCAATAAGAATTAATTTTAATTTCTTCCTTTATTTTCATACTTTACCTCTCCTATCTTTTCTTCAGTTGTAGTAAACCCATTACCGACTCTTATAACTCGCACAACTTCATTCGCTTCTTTAACATACATTAGTCTAATATAAGGACTATAGGGACTCAACCAAACTTTATTGTAACATTCCTATAGAGGATTTTTTTGGCTTCCCATGTCCAGAGGATAGAATAAACTGGAGCTTTGATACCACTAAATTTGTAACACCCTAGGCCTAACCCGACCACTAGGTCTGGATACCATATGATACAAAATCTGAATAACTGGCTAACATTTCTGAATCAAATATTATTTGATTCTCAACTATTTAACGTACACATTAACCTATACTATCATATAAATATTTTAAAGTCACTGTCATAGAACCTTATTTAAAATTTTGAATTTAAAACTTAAAATTTCATGACTTGACTAAACCCTCGAGGTGTAGACTCTAGGAGTTCCTTCTATACGCCTGCATTTACTACCGCTTTGTTTTTCCTCAATTTGGTGAAGTCTAGCTCGACCCTTTCCTATAACCTCTTTTTTTATTATTAAACTTGCAGCCAAAGCAATGCAATCGTATGTTTTGATGAACTTAGTGAGATTCGATGAAACAAGGTAGCAACCATTTAAACTCCTTGTATACACTTAGCCTTCTGTAGGTTTCACCTATGAGATCAATACCTCCCTCGTCTTTCATGATTTACCAATGTAAGATTATTCTCTATTTGAGACATATGTGTATCCCTTTAATGTAACAGTCCTCTAGCGGTACAAGTTGGATTCCACCACAACCAACTTTCCTTTTTCCTCGCAACCTTGGAGGCAAATTCCAATGCACAGAAAAAAAATTAAAAATCAACCCAATTTTTTATATTTATAGCAATAAACCCTAACCGAATTCGTACTTGTATTTTTGACTTAACAAACATTCATTGTTCTCGACTTTCAACCAAATGATATTCTTCTCTATTTTTGTACCACAAATTGCTTCGAGTGTAGGCTCGAACTAATTGAATTGAAACACAAAACAAGAAAAAGTTCTCTCTATTATTTAGGGTGAAAACAAAAGTTCTCCCTTCTTTAATAGAAACCGGTAGAATTGTTTTATGGAAAAATATATTTAATAGTTGAGAATAAGTTCTCTCTATTTTTTGGCAAAGTAACAATCTCTCAAAGTTTTATTTTATGCCCTACTAGTGTCATCTATTTATAAAAAGAGAAGGTAGAACCCTTGTTGAGTTGTAGTGGTTTATTTCAAATAGAAAAACAACTTCCTACTTAGAGAAGGAGTGGGCTGGATGACACACCCTAGTATTCCTACTAGGGTTGCCACCCCCTTCATGTTATATAAGGGATTTTGGGCCACATCGGGTCCAATTATGAGTACTTCTTGGACTTTTTGACCCAGTACCATGTAATGTGATCTAACCCGATTTGGTTTTTCTATTTCCCAAAATAAAGTTTAAAAAATATTCTATATTAAACAATTTTCTCATCCCTATTTTACTTTCAATAAAATTTAGATGATTTTACCCCTGATAAAATTTTGAGAAAATATGTCTAATATTTCACAACTCAATATGTTCACTGTGACTAAATGATTTATTTTCATTTTCGGTCTTCAAAAAACTCAAACACATAAATTCATTCTTCTGATCATTTTTAAATAATCTATATAGAATTGCAAATGTATCATTTCCATTTCTATTTCCATTTTGAAAACCTACATTCATTTCCAAATGATTCCATTTTTCTATTTTGGAAAAACTATAATCATTCCTGAATATTGCCCATTTCTCTTTTCCTATTCATTTCGTTCATTTCTATTCAAACATGCAAGTCATTTATGGTTTCAACAACCTAGTAGAGGGACCGACATATGTAATCAGGGATCAAATGATTTTAATTAAGTTTCGGCATTTTACCTATTAATTATACTCTCATTTAGCCACGAAGTCATTCCACTATAGTATTGTGACTAAGCTCTCCCTAACGACATACCATTGTGAAAGCAACTACTCAATGCTTGTCCAATGAAATTTTCATAAGTGTGTTACCTTAATAGGCATGATCTATTTGGGATAATATATGTTCTCTCAATATGATCCTATTTTATCTCATGGTAACCATTACATCTTCCTTCATGAAAATTCAATTACTATTGAATAGTAATTAAGTCTTTCATCACAAAGACAAAAGACCCATGGTCATGTTTACTTTTCATCAACCATGTAATAACAATGAGAGGATATCATTTACCCATGTCTCGGCTATGAATTCCCCAATTTTGAATGATGCTACATACCACAGAAGTCGTACACCCAACACATCAGCTTTCGATTCTTGAACTATTCGAACTCAAGCTTTTACTTACATCAAAGTGTACGAGTCACGCATAGATAGTTCGCCATCCACTCGGATTTAGGTATGTCACACTATGAATGTCAC
This sequence comes from Gossypium rotundifolium, assembly GCA_025506655.1. Taxonomy (NCBI): domain Eukaryota; kingdom Viridiplantae; phylum Streptophyta; class Magnoliopsida; order Malvales; family Malvaceae; genus Gossypium; species Gossypium rotundifolium. The sequence continues at coordinate 65,576,191 of CP106731.1, read as the reverse complement.
AAGTGAATAAATCCATAAACAGATTCAGGAGCTATTCTACTTGGGTCCAGTCCGATGTGACTGTTAGTCTAGTCAGTCACATCTATGTTTCTATTTTTTGAGAGTCATCCACTTCGATGCCCAAGACAAGACATCTTCCTAATTGGTCTTGATAGACAACATATTAGTCTTTTAATCAGTTTGCTCATTTTCGATTAGACTAAGGACATGTTTAGGTTCGTCTACTAATACAAGCTATCTTTTTTGTATTACAATTCACTATGTAATACCGTTTAGTATTAGTTAAACATTAGACAACCAATGAGCAACATTTGCTTCCATTTTTCTTTACGTGCAAAAACCATTTGAGGACAATAATACAATGTATATTAATTGTGATCAATTATTTTATTTTATTAATCAATCTGTTTAAAAAAATTATAAGTTTACAAATGAATATACTACACTCATGGCACGAAATCCAACAATCACTTCTAACTTCTTTGATGTCGGTTAAGTATAAGGGCCAATGAAATGTAAGGGAGTAAATTATTGATATGTTCTATGTTACTTCAAGACTTAAGGCACTTAAGATCGAGCTTTCTTGTGAATGGCTTGTTCTTACGGTTTTGGTATCACTTCTTGTAGATTTTAACCAATTTAAAATTAGTTACAACTGTCAAAAGGAGAAATAGACTCTAAATGAGCTTATTTTTCATTGTGTGCAAGAGGAAAAAGGTAAAAACTAAAAGTTCTCATTTGGCCAGTCACACTTGGTACTCCTAAGGACTCGAACACAAAAAAGAGTTGAGGAGCCGACTGTATAGAAATAGTGTAACACCCCAAACATGGCCTAAATGTTATGGCCGAATCTAGCGTGTCATATTGATGTGTCTTTCAAAAATTGGACTTGTTGGTAGAAATTCGTTTCTGAGTTGAAATCTCTTTGTTAAAACTCAAATCATCTTAACCATTTACTAACCAATTAAAACGTATTTACTTTAAAAACATTGTTTGTTGCGAAGCAATATCCAAAATGTTGTGAAAACGTGGTGTTTTGAAAATAGTTAATCTTTTTGAAAACCAACGTTCTATCACTATCAGTTAAGTATCATATAAATAAATCCAAAATAACATAACTTAGGTTTAAGATGCCTTATTACAGAATCAATAGCCCAATAAGAAATTTAAATAAATAAGTCTAAAGCAGAACATCAGCGATCGTGTGGCCACCTCTGCGTCTCTCGCGGCTCTTAATCGTCTAAGGATGGGGATTACCTGTACAGTTAAAAGAAATGGTGAGTTTATGAAAACTCAGTGTGTAATCCCTATCAATCACCAAGAATAATATATGCAAGAATAGTCCGGCCTTGGCCCTATTCACTAACAGTGCAGTGTGGGGCCATAGCCCATTTCAGTAACAGTGTAGACCTAAGCCCAATACAGTATCAGTATGGTGCAAATATGCAACCCACCCCAATCCAGCTAACACACCACCCGTACTAACCAACACACCATGTAAGGATGAAATCGACTCACCCAGCTAGCACACTAATATCGCAGCATAGCTGCCAGTAATAGTAACATAGCAGAGTTGCCAGTAACAGCCATAAATAGGATAGCTATAAGCTATAAACAGGATGGCTAAAAAGCCATCAGTAGCTGTAATATGATCGGTATAGAGCCATCAGTAGCTGTAGTATGATCGCCACAAAGCCATCAGTAGCTATAATATGACCGGTAAAGAGCCATCGGTAGCTTTAATATGAACGGCACCAAGCCATCAGTAGTAGCAATATGCATTGCACGAAGCCGTCAGTAAGTCCACAGTAATCTTGTGCGACCCGTGCGACCCAACAGTACAGTAATCTTCCTTTGTAATAGTACTCCAACCCCATGCAGTATGTCATGTATGCAGAATGCCATGCTCAGAATCAGTCATTTAATTCACAGACAAATCAATCATTTACCCTCAAGGGGTAAAATAGTCATTACCCTTTGGAGGTATTATGGTCATTTTACCTTACAAGGATATTATGGTCATTTTACCCTACATGGGCACTACGGTCATTTTACCTTACAAGGGCATTACAGTTATTTTACCCTACAAGGGCATTACGGTCATTTTACCCTATAAGGGCATTACGGTCATTTTACCCTATAGGGGCATTACGATCATTTTACCCTACAGGGGCATTACGATCATTTTATTAGTTTGGGCCTAAGTACACTTAGGCCCATTCGTAAGCCCACAGTCGTCTTGAGCAACTCGACCGACCATAGCAATACAGACAGTGTAAATGGGCCCAAAGCCCATTATGGCCTAAGCCCATGAAATCACTCATGGCGGCCTTTTCCATCGTACGCCCATGTTTCGTGGGCTCATATTACCATACGAGCGTTCGCACGCTCAACGTCCAACCTTTCAGTTTTTAGCTTTCGCCTTTCTACAGTCTCATCAGCGTGTGCTACACATTTTACCGGCTTTTATGCCTATTACAATTTGTGGTATAGCATACAACCTGCTTTATGTAAACAAATGCTAAGATCCACGAGCACAAAACCTTGTTTGAATGAGGGTGACTTTAATCCTCTAAGACTGCTGTTCAAAAACAATCAGACACCCTTTTTGATTTTCTATAATACAATACACAGATCTTTATTAACCAAGATCGATCATATGTGTGGCTTAAAACCACCAATATCAACTTAAGGAATAATATAACATATTCGGCCTAAACCCAAAGGAAAATAAGGTAACGTATTTACCTTAATTGAGTAATAGAAGAAAAGGGTTTTGATTTCCTGAGTAACACTTGCACTCCTTCACTTCTCGAGAATACCTAGAACCCAATGAACCTCCAATCGCAAGGAAGGGACAGGACCGCAATCAACGAACATAAAAAGAATTCACATTCAGCTTTTCAAAAAAAAATGATAACAGAATTGTAGACATAAAGAAAGACTAGGGAAACAGAAAAGGGAAAATATGAGTACCTACCGGTTTGTTACCACTCTTGCAGAACCGAAATCACAACACCAATAGAAAAAATAAGGGATACAATTGGCCCAAGTTGAGGGATATGAAATTCGACCAAGTATCCAATATGGAAGAACGAAGGATCAGTGTTCAAAGAATGGCTAGATAGTTTGGAAGAGGGAAGAAAAGATGAGAGAAAAGGAAATAGAGAGGAAAAAGAAAGCAGAGAATCGGCCACCACAAATATTAGCAAGGAAAGGAATTCCATTCTCACCAGACAACAGTATTCGGCCTAAAAAAGTATTATGAAAAGTGAAGAAAATTGAGTAAACGGAGAGAGTAGAAAAGAGAGGAAAACAAATCGCTAAACAGGGTATTGGAGGAACAAGTAAAATCGAAGGCCAAAACCCCTAATAGTAGTCGTATAGTAACAAAAGGTAATAAAGTATGATGGAAAACTGAAATGCAGAGAACACCAAATCCCAAAATGTTTTCTTTAGTTCCCACACTCCCCATACTGCACAACTCTTTTCTTCAAACCAATATTCCTTGATTTTCTCGACAATTTCCCCCTAAAAATTCTCATTGATCTCCTTCCTGATTTTCTCCATATAAGACTTATTCAAACTCCACCTTGCAGAGTTTCAACCAAACTCTACTACTCATACAGCGAGAATGTAAAATAAATACTCCTTTGTGCATCATGAGACTCGAACTTGAGCTCCCTTGCTCTTAAACACGTGACTGCCACTGGACTACAAGCTCAACTTGTGTCATAACTCCGCTATAATTTCTTTTAAATCTTACATGCTAACACCAAGGTTCCCTAAGAGAAAACTAAAATTTTGCAAAAGTCATGGCTTGAACCCAAAACTTCTCAGACACTCCCAAACACTCTTAAATCACTTAACCATCAAAGTAAACAATCAATTGTGTCATTTTCTTGCACACATAAACTTTTATGTGTTCCCACGCTCAAGATCTATTTCCTTCTAGGCCCAAATTCGGGGCATTACAAATAGAAATTTATGGGCCCTAATGATATATTTAGAAACTTAAGTTGCTGGTTGAGAAAGGTTATATTTCAATTTTGGTTTAGTTAGATTGGGATCGACTGGTTTCATAGTGGGAGATAACATGATTAAGAATGGATAGTTGATATGGCCAGTGAGGATTATGTCTAAGGAGTACATATATAGGGTGAGAGGAGACAGAATTTTCTCAATTTTATTTACAGAACTTTTCCTCTCTATAGTATCATTCTTCTTTAGAATGGGATGCAGTTGAAGAATGCTTTACATGTTGTAGCAGTCATGTGCATTGAAGGGGGTGATAGAAAAATTGAAGAGCTACTTCCAAGACAAAGAAGGTTATGGCATTTCGACAAGATAAGTTGACAAGGATAAGAACCAAGATGAGTTTCTGTAATTCATTTCCTGGATTGCTTAGTAACTGGTTTGATTCTATGTTAAATTCTAAGATGATGAATGAACTATGTTGATTATGAATAATAAGTCTGCATGAAATATTTAAGATATCGTGTTTAAAATAATAGTGTACTCCATGCTAGTATGCAAGTGAAATACATATATTGCATGCTAATAATTATGGGAAAACAATTGATGGAATAAATAAAGTTAGAAAGGGAATAATGGGTGATTTTGTTAGATACTATCATACGGTATTACTGAGTTCAAACTGTGATTTGTGAAGCTCCGGGCTTTGTGGAGGAGGCACTATGATGTTAGAGCATGTAACAACCCAAACCCGGCCAAAAAGCTATGACCGAATTTGGTTTGCTACGGAGAAAACATTTTGAAATCTTTTAAAATCGGTTTAAGTCTTCGATAAAAGATAGCGTCTTGTTAAAACAATTGAGGTGTATAAAACCCATACTTGGATTTATTTTGAAAATATTTATTAAGTCAAGTTATTATATATATTTTAAATGTACCATGGTACTTTAAAACCCTTACGATTGCTTTGGAAAACATGTGAATTCATTCTTATAAACAAAAGTTTAAAACGAATATTCAAACATATAACAATAATAAAATAATTCTAGGAGGCCTTATTACAACCCAATTAAAATCAACCAACAATAAAAAATATAAATGAACCAAATTCAAAGTCTATTAAATTAAAATCCCACCGCATGGCCACCTCAAGTCCTCCGCCCAAATCCATGATCTACGTGTCACCGGAAAAAAATAAAGGAGAAGGTGAGTCACCAAGACTCAAGATGTAGCCCTTCCCGGTTTAAGCAATTCCACACACAATGTATAACAATTAACATGTATTAGGTTATGTACCCAACCTAGCCAACCAAATGCCTCTGTCTACCCCATTGTGGTACCAAACCACCGGTGGTGCTAAACCACCGGTGACGATAGTCACGATGTGATGCCAAATCACCGGAGGTGCTAAACCTCCGTGTCCGAAGACACAAATCGATTGATGGGGCCAACCCATCGCGGATACCAAATCACCGCGCCAATCCCAGTATTATCATCTGTGGAGCCAACCCATCGTGGTACTAAGCCACCGACGAGACGCTATGAGGTGCCAAACCTCAAGGTGCTAAACCTCCGTGACCAAGTCACATGTGATACCAAATCACCGGTGTCCATCGACACGTATAACAATTCCCCCTCCTCTCATCAACCCATATCAGATTTCATGTCATCAAATATTTAAGTAACATATATTAAACAATATCATGCTTCCCAAAAGCATCCAATAGTAATCCCATAGCAATAAAGACTTACCCGAATCCTTGTTAATACCATGATGGTATTACATCCAAATCTACACAAACCGATTAGGCATAATATAACGCTTAGCATATTAAAATGTTATAAGGTGTGTATGTACACACCTGATGTCTATGATAGTTCTAAATCCTGACGAACCAATCGGCCACCCACAAGATCCTTGTCCCTTTCCCCTTTTGGCTACTAACCACGGCACTCGATACACAGATCAAAGCCGAATGCTAGAGATTAGGAGCTTGGGTTGACTGCTTCACGCACTTGGGGTACCTTCACCAAATCAGTTGCCAAAGAAAGAATTCGGCACTTACACTGGGTGTATTCGGCTATTATGAAAGAAAAATAATGGAGAGAAAGAGGTGATAAGAGTTTCTGCTAAAGGGTTTGAGAGGATGGAAAATGAAAGAAAATAAAGAAGGAAGAGGTTTAGGAATTTCGCTAATAACTAAAATGGAAAAAGAAAAACATGGTGATAGGTTGATGTTTTTATAGTCATTCGCACCCCCTCCTTAAGCTTGCAGTCCACTCCTTTCAACAAGGAGTTCAAACTCTAGCCAACTCCCCAATTCACTCCTAGCCACCTATTTGAATTAATTCAAATTAATTTGAATTAATCCCCAAATAATCAATTAATAATCTCTTAATAATCCAAATAATATCCCTATTTATCTTCTATTATCTTATTATCTAAATAAATAAATAAAGAGTTTAAAGAGAGAAAATCTCCTCCCTATGCCGTCCATAACAAGGTGCAAAAGAAAGGGATCTTCGTGACTCAACACGTGCTCTCCTCACCCATTGTGGCGTCACAAGTAGTTCCCAAGTGGCCCTCCTTTGCCACTTTTCCAAGGCTTATTTTGTGTCAATAAATCCTCTATTTATTCTTGTAACCCTACTTGCTAGAGCTCCTTACCTTTAAAGTTCCCAATACAATTTTCTACTAAACCGAGCCTACTCAAGACCTCCAACTAAGCCTTATTACACCACAATCAATAACACAAGAATTCAATTTAAGAAAAATCATTTAATCACAAATAGCCCCAGCTTTTAGGATGTTACAGCTTCTACCCCTTAAAAAATTTCATCCTTGAAATTACCCGGTTAGAAGAGGTGGGGATATCGCACGCGCATCACATCCTCGGTTCCCATGTAGCTTCCTCTGTACTCATGGTTCTCGCCATAGCAATTTCACTAAGGGCATCGACTTCCTCACGCAAACCTTCACATCCCTATCCAAGATCTCGAACCGGTTCTTCCTCGAAAGATAAATTGGGTTGACCTCCATCTCGCCATCGGCATAACGTGCGATGGATCCGACCGATAACACCTAAGCATCGACACGGAAGACGCTATGAATCGACTTAACTCTATTGGTAGCTCGAAATGATAAGCTACGGTCCCACTCGCTTCAACATCAGATATGGGCCAATGAACCTTGGGCTTAGCTTTCCTTTTCGCCTAAATCTCAACACCTTTTTCCAAGGTGACACCTTCAGAAAACCTTGTCTCCTATATCATACTCCATTTCTTTGCGCTTCAGATCAAGATAAGACTTCGCCTATCCGACGCTTCCTTAAGACGAGCCCGAATCACCCTAACTTTGTCCTCCGCTTTTGTAACCAACTCGACCCAACACTTGTCGCTCACCCAACTCGTCCAACACGCCGAGTTCGGCATTTTCATCCATACAATGCTTCAGATGGTGCCATCCGGATACTCGCTTGGTAACTATTGTTGTAGGCGAACTCGCTAATGGTAAAATTCCTCCCAACTACCCCAAAATCCAAGATACAACCCTCAAAGATATCCTCTAAAATTTGTATGACCCTTTCTCGATTGCCACGATCGCAGATGGAAAGTCAGATCAAATCCAATCGCAAACCCAAAGCTTGATGCAACGCTTCCAAAACCTCGACGTGAACCTTGGATCCCTATCTGAGATAATTGATACCGCACACCATGCAATCGACTATCTCGCCACATACAACTTTGCTAGCTTCGGAGAGTAATCCATTCTCACCGACACGGAAGGGCTGATTTAGTCAGCGGTCCACAATTACCCAAACTGCATCTTTCTTGCTGGGCGTGAGGGGTAGACCACTGACGAAATCCATAGTGATCCTCTCCCATTTCCACTGAGGAATCTTTATTGGTTGCAGTAAACCCGACGGCAACTGATGTTTAGTTTTAACTCACCGACACGTCAGACACTTTCCCACAAATTCAGCCACCTCGTGCTTCACCACGCCACCGTAATTGTCTCCCCAAATCTCCATACATCTTGCTTCCTCCCGGATGCATAGCGTATGGGCTGCTATGGGCATCCTAAAGAATTTTCTATCTCAATTCCACATCTTTTGGCATACAAGCTCGCCCTTGAAAACGTAATACTCCATCATCGGACAAGCTATACCCTTCCAAACCACCATCCTGAACTTGCAACCTCCGAGCACTCAAACTTTTGTCTACCAACTATTTTTCCTTAATCTCCTCGATCCAAGTCGGCTTAACTTACAGCTTCGCCAAAAGATTTCCATCGTTGTATAGACTCAAATGAGCAAACATCGCCCTTAAGTCCGTCACGACCTTCCGACTTAACGCGTCAGCCACCACGTTAGCTTTGCCCGGATGGTACTCAATTGAACAGTCGTAGTCCTTTAACAGTTCAATCCACCGTCGTTGCCTCAAGTTCAAGTCCTTCTAAGTCAACGGATACCTTAAACTTTTGTGATCCGTGTAGACTATCGACTTCTCCCCATACAAGTAATGCCTCCATATTTTCAAGGCGAAGACTACTACTGCTAACTCCAAGTCGTGAGTTGGGTAGTTAACCTCATGCGATCTTAGTTGACGAGACGATAGGCCACTACCTTCCTTCCTCGCATCAAGACACATCCTAACCCAGATGGGACGATCACAAGAAATCAGAACAACTTCCTCGCTCAGTCAGTACTGTAACCGAGCTTCACAGATCTTCCTCGCTTTATCAAAACTTTCTTGCTGCTTCTTCGACCATACAAATGGTACTCCCTTCCTTAATAACTTAGTTAATGGGCTACAATTAGTGAGAATCCTTCCACAAACCTTCGATAGTACCGCTAGACCCGTAAAACTTCAAATCTCCACCGACTTAGGCGGTTTCCAATCCAACACCGCTTCAATCTTATGGGATCCACTCTAATCCTTCCACGACACCACGTGACCTAAGAAAGCCACCTCCTAAGCCAAAATTCGATTTCATCAATTTCGTGATATAATCGCTTCTCCCTTAACACTTGTAGGACTATACGCAAATGCTTGTCATGCTCCTCCTCCGTTTTTGAGTAAACCAATATGTCGCCTATGAACACCACGACAAATTGGTCCAAGTAATCGTTGAAATACCCTATTCATTAAGTCCATGAATGCCGCGGTGCATTGGTCAACTCAATGGCATCACTAGGAACTCGTAATGCCCATACCGAGTTCGAATGCCGCTTGTGCACATCAACCTCCTTCACCTTTAATTGATGATAACCCGACCTAAGGTCAATCTTTGAGAATACCGACGCACTCTTCAGCTTGGTCAAACAAGTCATCGATCCGAGGAACGGATACTTGTTTTTGATCGTTAACTTGTTTAACTGACGGTAGTCGATGCACATCCGTATAGAACCGTCCTTCTTCTTGACAAACAATACAGGTGCTCCCCACGGCGATATACTTGGTCGGATAAACCCTCTATCGAAGAGTTCCTGAATTTGAGCCTTCAACTCCACCAATTCCTTTGGTGCCATTCGATACGGTACTTTAGATACAGGTGACGTTCCAGGTAGCAAATCTATACCGAATTTGACTTCCTAATCTGGAGGCAAACCCGGAAGTTCTTCTGGGAATACATCAGCGAATTCCCCTACTATTCGGACCTTTTCAATCGCTGACTCCTTAGCCTCTAAGGCACAAATTTGAACTATAAACGCCTCACACCCTTTTCTGACCATCTTTACGGCCTTCAAAGCTGACACCACATTAGACAGGTAATTTCTTCGATTACCAATCATGACCACTTCATCCCCTTCGACCATTTTAAGAACCATACGCTTAGCAACAAGAATCCAACCTCGCTCGGTACTTAACCAACCACCCATCCCGAGGATCAAATCGAACTCCCAAACGGCAGCTCCATCGATCGACCACAAACACGACCCCTTAGAGTTCTAGGGTACATCCCTATAAAGCTTGTTCACAACTACGTAATAGCCTAAAGGGCTAATTACGCTGCCTCCCTAGCAGCGAGCCTCGTAGTCTAGGTTCAAAGTCTCTACCACACTACTAGCTACGTATGAATGTGTTGAACCCACATCAATTAATGCAACATACGGAGACCAAAAATTAGAACGCATCGGTTATGACGTCTGCACGCCACCTCCTCACGACGCCACAGATAGACTAAGCCAGGCTGTCTTGCCTTTGTATTGCCTGCGCCTCTGCCCTGACTTCCACGACCACGATTAGCACAATTTCCCCCTCTACCATTACCACGACCTCTTTGTGGTCCCACACTTCTATCCTGAGTACGGTTCGCCCTCGATCGATTCGAGAGCTCGCTCGGGACAATCCTCACGCGATGATCCAAAGACCCACATTCAAAGCAACCCCTCTCACCGGTCCAACAACCTCCCCAATGGGCCTTTCCACAGTGATTACACCGAGCCGATCTCGATTAGTAGTCGTGGGCCTTGTCACCGACGGCCCACTGCTCTAGCCTTTTTCTCAACATTACCACCTGACCCAGATGACCCAAAGCCTCTCTCCTGCTTGATCCTATCATAGTTTTGCCTCACAGATGCCTTGACACCTTTGGCTACCTTAGCCTTTTCTACTAGAGATGAAAACTCACGAACTTCTTTGTGGGCAATCAAAGAACCTTAACTCGTCTCTAATCCCGCCCTCAAAGTGGACACAATACCATGTTCAAGAGCCACGATGCCTCTAGCATATCTCGCCACCTTTAAAAATTCGCCTCATATTCCACCACCGACTTAGTTCCTTGCACTAACCCCGTGAAAGCTTTCCTTTGAGCATCAAGATATCCGTGCCCACATACTTCTTCCGAAAAGCAACTCTAAAGTACTCCCATGTAAGATCCTCTGCCAGGCGCCATCTCTGACCGTGAGCCACCATCGATATGCTTCATCCTTCGAGCGACACGGCTCCTTCGGTTTCTCCTCATTAGACAGGTTAAGATCGTCCATGATCCTTTCTGTAGATTCTAGCCAGTATTCCGCTGCACTAGGTGCCACTCCCGATACACCCTGGAACACTTCAGCTCTGTTAGCCCGAATTTGCTCGGGAATAGATTTTCGAGCTCCCAAATTTCCACTAGCCCCAGCCACCAACTCGAGGACTCACAACACACGACTTATGACATCGCCTCACCTCCTGGCCTCGATCCTCGCCTCACTCTAAAAGTCAAGGTGGTGGTGGCGGTACTTCATTTTAGAACCTTGACCCGGCCTAACGGGTTCGCATACGCTTATCCTACCCTACCATCCACGCCGGCCACGCCCTCTAGAACTCATTCTAACTAACGTGCTTTTAATCGATTAAGAAAAATTTTATGGATTAGTGATCTGCTCCACTTGCTTATTCACAAGAAATTTTATGAAAGAGTTTAATAGGATTCTTTCGATCAAACAATATTTTAAGTCCTCTATCCTAGTTCACATAGAAGAGTATGTCCATTCCCTAATACTTTCCCTACTTATTCACTCCTTGGACATTTCATTCTGCCTCTACCCCTGCAGGTATTTTCGCCATTCTCCTCTGTGGTTATTTTCGTAATCAATCAGAGGAATTTTAAAACCTTTAATAAATTAGGTCACTTTGGAATTTCCAAAACTGGAGGGTGTTTCTGAAAATTTGTAAAATTTAATGATATGGCATCATTTTAGAAACCAGGGGTATTTTGGTAATTTTATCAATCGAGGTAATTTTGTAATTTTTTGTAAATCGGGGATGTTTTAATAATTGTAAAACTCGAGGGTTCTTTTGAGAGTTTCCTTTTTAAAACTATGATGTTGCAAAAATTTTGAATTCAGGGTCATTTTGGTAATTTTTGCAAGTTTAGGGCATTTTCGTAATTTTCCAAAACCAAAGTATTTTATTGTTGATGGCAAAGTAGAGTTTTTGGATATTTATAAAATAAGAAGATTTTTTTTGGGCAAAACCATTGAATTGATATTTTATGAGTCAAGGGCATTTTAGTAATTTCACCCCTAAGGGCATTTCTGTAATTTTCACCAATCAACTTTTTCGGGGAAAACATTGTAAAAATGGTTGTTCTCATATTTGAAAGAGTGATTTTAAGAGTTTTGAAAACCAAGTTTTTGTTGTTTTCTTCTTTTTCGAAAACATAGCTAGTTTCCTTCGGGTTTTAGTCGTTATGTTTAGCCTATGACCGAGCCCTCTTGGTCAGGGTGAACCAAAGCTACGCACCAGGCAGGATTCGAGTGGAGAGGAGGTGAGTCACGCGGACTGCTTAAATACCAAGCTCCCACTGAAACCTTTCTAGACATGCGCACAAAGGTTGCCACACCACTGAGCCTTCTGAGTTAGGGTGAACCGAAGCTACGCACTGTGGGATACCTGCGAAGAGGAGGTGAGTCACTAGGACTGCTTAAATACCAGGCTCTTTCGGATCCAACCTCGACATGCATATGTGGGGTTACCACACCCTAGCTCATTGACTTAGCCATAGGTTGGTTGCGTTCATTAAGTCTTATGCTGCTTGTGTTTGAGTAGTCTAATCCTAGGTTCAAATTCCTATAAGTCTATTCTACGCTCCATGCTTCCTACCCTTCTACAGAAAATAAATCATAGAAGTTAGGAACACTTACCTGGGCGGATAGGTGCCGGAGACTCGGTGCCATGCTGTTCAAAAACCCAATAATAACTCAAAGAGGCCTACCAAAACATTTTTGGGCCTTGGGCCCCCACAATGAAGCTTTGAACTGGCTCGATACTAATTTTGTAACAACCCAAACTCGCCCAAAAGCTATGACCGAATTTGGTTTACTACGAGAAAACATTTTGAAATCTTTTAAAATCGGTTTAAGTCTTCGATAAAAGATAGCGTCTTGTTAAAACAGTTGAGGTGTATAAAACCCATACTTGGATTTATTTTGAAAATATTTATTAAGTCAAGTTATTATATATATTTTAAATGTACCCGATGGTACTTTAAAACCCTTACGATTGCTTTGGAAAACATGTGAATTCATTCTTATAAACAAAAGTTTAAAACGAATATTCAAACATATAACAATAATAAAATAATTCTAGGAGGCCTTATTACAACCCAATTAAAACCAACCAACAATAAAAAATATAAATGAACCAAATTCAAAGTCTATTAAATTAAAATCCTATCGCATGGCCACCTCAAGTCCCTCCGGCTCCATATCCGCGATCTACGTGTCACCTGAAAAAAATAAAGGAGAAGGTGAGTCACCAAGACTCAGTATGTAGCCCTTCCCTGTTTAAGCAATTCCACACACAATGTATAACAATTAACATGTATTAGGTTATGTACCCAACCTAGCCAACCAAACGCCTGCTCACCCCATTGTGGTACCAAACCACCGGTGGTGCCAAACCACCGGTGACGATAGTCACAGATGTGATGCCAAATCATCGGAGGTGCCAAACCTCCGTGTCCGAAGACACAAATCGGTTGATGGGGCCAACCCATTGCGTGATACCAAATCACCGCGCCAATCCCAGATTATCATCTGTGGGGCCAACCCATCGTGGTACTAAGCCACTGGACGAGATGCTATGAGGTGCCAAACCTGCGAGGTGCTAAACCTCCGTGACCAAGTCACATGTGATACCAAATCACCGGTGTCCGCGACACGTATAACAATTCCCTCCTCTCATCAACCCATATCGATTTCATGTCATCAAATATTTAAGTAACATATATTAAACAATATCATGCTTCCCAAAAGCATCCAATAGTAATCCCATAGCAATAAAGACTTACCCGAATCCTTGTTAATTCCATGATGGTATTACATCCAAATCTACACAAACCGATTAGGCATAATATAATGCTTAGCATATTAAAATGTTATAAGGTGTGTATGTACACACCTGATGTCTATGATAGTTCTAAATCCGACGAACCAATCGCCACCCACAAGATCCTTGTCCCTTTCCCTTTGGCTACTAACCACGGCTTTCGATACACGATCAAAGCCGAATGTTAGAGATTAGAGCTTGGGTTGATCTGCTTCACGACTTGGGGTACCTTCACCAAATCGGTTGCCAAAGAAAGAATTCGCACTTACACGGGTGTATTGGCTATTATGAAAGAAAAATAATGGAGAGAAAGAGGTGATAAGAGTTTGGCAAAGGGGTTTGAGAGGATGGAAAATGAAAGAAAAATAAAGAAGGAAGAGGTTTAGGAATTTGCTAATAGCTAAAATGGAAAAGAAAACATGGTGATAGGTTGATGTTTTATAGTCATTCGCACACCCTCCTTAAGCTTGCCGTCCACTCCTTTCAACAAGGAGTTCAAACTCTAGCCAACTCCCAATTCACTCCTAGCCACCTATTTGAATTAATTCAAATTAATTTGAATTAATCCCCAAATAATCAATTAATAATCTCTTAATAATCCAAATAATATCCCTATTTATCTTCTATTATCTTATTATCTAAATAAATAAATAAAAGAGTTTAAAGAGAGAAAATCTCTCCCTCCCTATGCCGTCCATAACAAGGTGCAAAAAAGAAAGGGATCTTCGTGACTCGAACACAGGCTCTCCCTCACCCATTGTGGCGTCACAAGTAGCTCCCAAGTGGCCCTCCTTTGCCACTTTTCCAAGGCTTATTTTGTGTTAATAAATCCTCTATTTATTCTTGTAACCCCTACTTGCTAGAGCTCCTTACCTTTAAAGTTCCCAAATACAATTTTCTACTAAACCGAGCCTACTCAAGACCTCCAACTAAGCCTTATTACACCACAATCAATAACACAGCAATTCAATTTAAGAAAAATCATTTAATCACAAATAGCCCCAGTTTTAGGATGTTATAGAGCATCAAGGTTAGGAATGGCTAAATGTAGGAATGGACGGAGGAATAGAGAAATGGAATTCTTGTTAGATACCACTATACGGTGTTGATGAGTGCAAACGTGGTGTGTGAAGCTCCGAGCCTTACGGGAGAGACACTTAGGTGTTCGAGCATCAATGTAGATATGAGATAAGTTTATATTGATGATTATAAGGTTCCATAGAGCAACACCATATGGTGGTCAGTAGGTTTTATATGGCGACACCACGACGACGATAAGGTCCTATAGTGCGACACCTCAAAAGAGGTCTAATGTATAAGACCATAGCTTGGTTATGACAACTAATATAGTCCACTAGGATAGTAAATGGGGTAGTCTGAGATAGTAAACATGGGGTAGTCTTTTGGGAGAATAAACACGGGATAATTTGTCGAGACAGTAAGCATGGGATAGTCCATTGTGATAGTAAACATGGGGTAGTCTGCCCGTATAGTAAACACGAGGTGTAAGACCATAGTTAAACCATGGAGTCGTGTATGAACCACCAAAAAGGGATGAACTCAAAAGCTGATAGAAAAAGGGAATGGAAACCGAGGTACAACTTATTTGAAAGAGAGCATAAATTGGGCACAACATAGGTTCCTTAACATGTAAGAATAAGGAAAAATAGGTGGAAAATCCTGATGTGGTAAATGAACTTCTTAAAGAGGATTTGCAGTATTAAGTTATAGAGAAGTTATAGGTACTAGTCTGCAGATCTTTAGTGATTAACCTTAAAAAAGAGGATGTAATAGATGAATAAGCAGAATCTAAGGGTTAGTGGATAAAGATTAGCTAGAGACGGTTAAATCCATTGAAGCCCACAAGAAGGTAGCATCACCTAGGCTAACAGAAGAAGGAAGTCACCGAGGACTAACTTGGGGCAAATAGCCATCCAAGAACAATAGAGGTTGAGAATTTGAAACTCGAGGAAGTAGACGGGAGACAACTAATGATAGACCATTTTAAATCGATTTTTTTCCAACAAATGGTATCAAAAGCTAGGTTGTGCTATGTTTATAGTGCAAACCAAGACTAAATCTCTCTCTTCATTTTATTTGATTGATATTTGATAAGATATGACATTATTGTAATTATTCACATGTTTAGGGGAATATAAGAGAATAAATTTCATATTATATATTTATTATATAATTGTTATTTTTTGCCACGGTTGTGGTTCTTAGGAAATAGACTATGGACTATCATCTCCACGTAGGATTATTTTTATTATATAGAATTCATGTGAGTTGAAAACAAACATAAGAATTAAATGTAATTTTTCCCAAAAGGAGTCCATAAAGTGGAGAAGATAGAGATGGCGGTTGAAGGTACAAGAAATACTTTGTGGTGAAAAACTATGTAATTTTTGGTTTTTCATTCATTTTCTAGAAATAGAACCATGGAAACATTGGCTGGCTATTTTATTTTAACTACCCATCCCCTTATATATCTATTTAGTAATTGTTAAAGATATAATTGTGATATATATGTATGAAATGATCCACAATTGATCGATTAAAGATAAGAATTGTGGTAATATACATGTGTTGTATTGTTTCATTCACTTCTTTAGGTTATTCGATTGTCGTGAAAAGTGTGGTAATGAGAAGGTGCATGTCTAGGATTGACTCTAGAAATTAAAGATTTAGTTTTTAAGTGGTCAATTTATGACTCACCTCACTTTCCTAGGACCCTACTTAATGCACTATTCACATTCACTTTTTTTATTTTTCCCTTAAAAGAAAAATTGTAGAGAATCAAAATTATCTTTTTTATGAATAAATGAATGTGAATATTATACAGTTGTCATGCATATATGAGATAAGCATGTCATATAGTTTAGGAAAGAATACCACATGTACTTGTCATGCATATACTAATCATTCATGATTGAAACCGAAAATTAAAAACCTTACATATTTTTTAAAATATTGAGTGGGAAAATGTCCCTAAACAAGTCCTACAGCCTCCATCAATGGTCTTTTGTGATGGCATGACAAGTGTACCACCCCATGGTAGGAATGCTATGTGGATTTCATTGAGGAGATTTCCTAAAAAAAGAAGAATTCTCTTGTGATCAAATGATATTTGGACTAACCCTTGTGGTAGGCATTATCATGCAATAGGCCAAGAAATTCTATATTCAAAATAGGACAACTAGTCAAAGCATGCTCCATGGTGAGGTTGTCCCACAATGACTCATTTGTGGTGCATGATGCGATAGGTGTTGAATTGATGGTTATACACTCAATATCTGCTAATTAAGTAACTCCTTACGGAGCTCTACTTAACATAGAATGATGGTCAAATGTTACACGAATATTAGTACATGTGAATGCCTAAAGAACTAAGTTCATTTACCAATTGGATGGAAATCCATGTTCTTACTAGTTGATCATTATCTCCCCATGGTGGCTTGATTCAATGGGTGTGGGAACTATTGTTGTAATGACTTACAAATGTTTTTAAGGCTTAATGTAAGACGTATGCATCATCTTAATGCATATAGTAAGGTTGTAAAATTTTTCAAACATTTGCTTATACAAAGATATTAATAGATGAATATTTTATTTTCAATTCAAAAATGACACCTACTCCTTTATTGAACAAACTCACTGAAAACAAACTAAACGAAAATAACTATAAGGAATGGAAAAGGAACTTGAAAATTGTCTTGAATTGTGAGAAACTTAAAATAGTTCTTGATACTAAGTGCCCTTCGGCCACTCAAGCTGAGGCTAAAAAATGTTGGGAAAAGTCTAATGAGATAACACGTTGCTATATGCCGGCAAGAGTGACCAGCACTCTATATAAGCAATTGGAGAGCTGTAAGACTGCTAAAGCGATTCTAGATAAGCTAGAAGACATGTTTGGAAGCCAAGCTGTCTTAGCTCGACAATCTATCATAACTAGCTTAATGAATGTCCAGCAAAAGCCTGACACTCCAGTTAAAGATTATATGATCACTCTTACAGGATCCTTTGTTGATGCTATGAAATATGAGCCCAATTTATCAATTTAAAATTTATTATAGTTGTTTATTTCATGCATATAATATCAAATTTCATTTTATAATAGTTCTCTAAAGTTTTAAGTTTTATTCAATTTAGTCTCTAGAACTTAAACAATTATAACTTTCACATTTAAGCTTAGTTTTTCAATCCATTTTAATTTCATCCTTTATAACCCTCTAGAATCCATAATTATAGAAATTTTATCATAATTTTGAAATAATTACATTTTAGTCCTTAAACTCAAAACTAACAAATTTCACTTTACAAATTAGTCCTATGTCACATTTAATCTTTCAATCAAACCATTTAATACCAAAAGTTTCAAAAATAATCAAAGGTAACATTTTAAAACTTTAATAGTTTTACAATTTAATACCCGTGTTAGCTAAATTAAGTTACAACAATCTCAAAAATATAAAATTTACGAAAAACAAGTTTTGATTGGCTTACCATGCATGAATGGAAAGCTTGGCTGAATTCCTTCCCTTCAACAATGGTGGTTTCGATGAAAAGAAAATAAAATTGAAGAAGATGACCACTTTGATCATGTTTTAATATTTTAATATTTAGTAAGTTAATTAAAATTTCAAAATATAATTTCACCTTAACCAAGCACCCATTGTCAACTACTACTGGAATGTGGATAATTACCCTTTTAAACCCTATTCAATTACCTTTTAAACCTTTTATTAAATAAAAATTTATAACGACTAACTTTTATAATTTTTACAATTTAGTTATTCTACCTTATAAATCACTAAATCAAAAAATTACTTATCAAAATATAATTCACTTATACAATAACTCTATAAATATTTAATAAAATTATTTACGGCCTCGTTTTATGAGAACAAGATCCCGATACCTCATTTTCTGAAATCACTAACTTTAATGTTGGTACACTTGTACTTTAACTAACTTTCCGATTAACAAAATTACTAAACCATAGTTCAATATATTACTAATTATACTTATAAATATTAAATGATAATATTTACATATTAGGACATCAAAAATGAGGTTTTGAAACCATAATTTTCGATCCCACACAAAATTGGACTGTTACAATCTCCCATTCGTACCATACGTCAGGACGGGTGAGAGGTTTTACAGTTATATTGCAAATAAGCATTGAATTCATGATTTGATGATAACATTGTCTATGGTGTGATTTACGAAAACGAGACTTTGAAAGAAATTTTTTATGAGATTTTCTTGGTAAAGTCATAATAGATATTGATGAAATGTTAGGATGTATTAATGTTAAGTTCATATTATTTACTACGATGCTTTTGACTTATGAGATATATAAAATGTTACTGGAAATTTGAAAAGCACCACTGAGCTTAATGGGAAGTTCAGAGTGTGGATGTTTGCTCAACGCAAAGGTTTCAAGTGATTCGAAAGTGTTTTCTAATCTTGGATAGCATTCTTGAGTCAAGACTTAGCTTCTCTGTTTCTTTTGTAAAAACTTCTGTGTTCTTTAGTTTTAAACGACATGCATTTAGGTTTGGATTTTTGGTTTTTGAATGTTACATTCAAAATTTGTTGTTTTTGGTCACTTGGTGATATGTGGTACTTTTTGATATTTTGTGTAACATTAATCTCATTTGTTTTGGCCTTAATTGATTATTCCTGGAGTATGCTTTATAGGACTAACTATATTGTGATTTAGTGTGTTTTTAGTAAAAAAATCTCATATTTTAAACTTGTTTTAGTATGTCACTTTTACTTGCATAACTTTGTTTACATATTGGTATGGTCAGAGTAATTTAGAAGTGTGATTGAATTACTTGAATGGCTAAATTTTTCTAATTTTGGGTTTTGTCTCGAGAAATAAAATTTTAAAACTAAATTTTGAGATTTGAAGGATAATGTCTCGAGACATGAAACTTTAAAAGTAAGGGTTCTAAAACTTGGGAAGTATGTCTCCAGATATGACCCGATTCTTTCAAGAAAAAACCATGTGTTTTGATATTTTGACCAAGGAAGCATAACATGGATTTGTGTTTGATTTTTTTTTTTACCCAAAAACATCATATGTGGACCCATTGGAGTTCGATTAACTTCTGTAAACTTTTTTAATTATTTGATATCTCACTTCATGTATTTTTTAACTTGAAATTTCATGAGATTGCATGTGTATGTGTACGTTTCGAGTTGTTTTAGCAACTGATGTGGCACTTTGTATTTAAAAGTCTTTTGGGTAGGGTGTATGTGTTACAAAAATCAAATCCAAACCTTCAAAATAACAAAAAATTATATAATTTTCTTATATCTTATTATATATTTAAAATAATTTTAGTAATTCTTTTTTATATATTGTTATAACTTTTATAAAAATTTTACTTCAAAATAATTTTTATATAATGTTGTATAACTTGTTCATAGTTTTATTAATTTTAAAATTCTAAAATTCTATAGTTTTTATATTGTTTATATAATATTTTCATATGTTTCTTACTATATTAATAATATTTCATTTTTCTAATTTCTTTTAAAAAATTTATAGTTTTTAAAATTTAGTTATAATATTTTAATAATTTTTAGGTTTAAATAATTAAAAAAATCAATTAAGACCTTTTAAAATAATAAAAATTAATTAAGCTATTCAATCAAACATCACATTAGATGCCACATCATCAATTTTTCTATATCAGATGCCACATCAAACATCATGCCACCTGTCACAACATCAACTAAAGGTCAATTAGGAGCTTCGATGAAAAATTGTATTGTAGATGCCAACTTTTGTTTAAAAGCGCAACTAATTACACCTTTTGACTAGGGGTTTAATTTATTTAATTATTTTACAAGGATTTTTTAGTACTTAAAACATTGTTTTACTTACATCAACTGAAGAAAGCTTAGAAAATTGGATTAGCCTCCAACCGAACAAGCCCAATTAGGTTGGGGTGGCGCATAAGAGACTTACTCTCTAAGTAAGCCGCCGGCCACATCTCCTTAGGAGTCTTGATTGGATCATGATTCCTTCGGTTTAATTAATTTAGAACTTCAAATGAGAATTAAATTCTTTTTAAATTATTCTATAAATATATAAGCCTAGTTGACATTATATATGCTCAAATATTAAGGCAAAACTCTGTAGAAATTTAGTAACGTAAATTTTCTTGTACTCAAACTCAAATATATTCTATGCATTCATCTATATATAGAGTTGAAACTTTTTTGTTTGGCTATAAAGGATTGTACAAGACTCTCTCTCAGGGACTCAGCCATTTTCTATTCTTGGCCTTTTAAGTTAGAACTCATTTTTCAGCAACCACGAACTTGAAAATAATGAAGAAGATCAATTGGTAGAAAGTTAGAAGAATTAAGTGTGAGTTTGAATGAGCGGTGCGTGCATTTAGCTTACTTTTTGTCACACGCAACAGTATTTAATCTCATTGTCACCGTTTTTTTTTACACTAACCTCAAGTAAACACACTGTCCATCCAAACTCACACTAAGGCTTAGTTTAGGATTGTTTCTCAAAATTCAAAAACACTTTTAAGCAAAAGCCAAAATTTTATGCTTCTCCTTTTGACTAAAAAGGTGATTTTGCAAAGCAATTTTTTGCCCCAAAAGCATTGTTGAAAAGATCAAAAGTATCTTGTTTAATAAAGCTTTTATCTTAAAAGTGTTTTTGTACCAAAAGCGCTTCTTAGAAATAATGCTAAACTAGATTCTTAGTTTGAGCATCTTTTCAGAGGGTATTTTGACTTGGATCTCCTCCTTGTCGCTTCGACTTTCAAGTATTTATTAAATCAAATTTATTACTTTAGATATTGCGATAAAAATATGAAATGGTAAGTATGCATGGTTAATTATCTTTTGCTGCATGTTTCTCTTTTGCATATGTTCAATCTTATATTGGATTTATTCGATAATTTGTTTGAAATTGAGCCTCTAATTTCTTTACTTAGTCAATTTGGACAAGTGGGTAATTTTTGAATTAAAGTGTTCATGTATCTAGATTAACCGACATGCGTGTTTTAAAGTTGATATATGTAATTAGATTTTTTATGAAAATTGATTGTTTCGTAAAATATTATATTTGCTTGTAAATAAATAAAAAAAGAGATAGTTTGGAGACGCGTCGAACTGAGTAATCAGGGTAGAGTGCTTAGGTTGTCCACCTAGTTTGCGTAAACAGGTTTGACTACGTCCCAAAAATTTACTGCATGATTAATTGAGAGAAATACCTTGCAAATTTTGGTTCAAACTCAATTTAGTGAAATGATTTAATTTACATGTTTCAATTTTATGGACACTTGTTGATCAAACTAGGTATTTTGAGCACTTATTCATTTTTTGCTTATATTGTTTGCATTGATCATGGATGCGGAAAAGAGGCTTGATTTCTGATAAGTTATTGAATAATTTCTAATATATGAAAGTACAATATGCTTGAGGGCAAGCATGAGCTAAGTAGGGGGGATTTGATAGCTTGTTCATTTTACATAATTTACATGTTCAACTTGACTTATTCTCAAATTAATCCTTGCTAATTGATGCATTTTGTGTTTAAATATTGTCAGGAATGAAATTCGGGCACTTTAAATCAAAGACAAGCAAATAAAGGATTAAATTGAAACATGGGAAAGAAAGAGGGACCGAATTGTAAATTTGGGACATTTGAAGGGCTAGTCAGATTTTGACCTTGTAAAAGCCAAAATTAATAAATTAAATCTGAAATTATTTTGTGTAGTTAGTGGTAGGTGGAAAAAGCCTAAAATTAGTATGTGGATTTTGTATAAATAGGTAGGGTGGTGCACTTGAAAAAAAGAAAGACCTGATTTGCTAAGCAATTGAATAGAAAAAGCAATTTCTTTCTTTCCTATTTTGCATGAAAGTGTGCAGGCATTCTGCCAACTTTTGTTTCCAATTCAACTTTTGGCATAATTGTTTCCCAAGCCCTTCCCCATTCATCTTTCTCCATTATCATAAAATCCACTTTCATAATCCACAAAGCATGATTAATTTCATGCTTCACTAAATTCTAACTTAGATTTAGGTCGGTATTCTTTCTGGTCAGAAATTGTGAGATACGTATCCATACTAAAAATCCTTCCAATCGATATTCACTATTTTTCTGAAATATCGAGATAGGCAAAATCATCCCTTAAAGTTAACTCGATTTCAAATTAAAAAGCGTGTTGGGTTGGAGTCGTGTTTGCAAATAGATGGGGAAACAAGTCAGTTGTCCTATATTCAGATCTCCATGAACAAATCAAGGGAAATAGTGATCGTGTTTAAACGTCCCATGCAGTTAGGGTCGTTAATCCAAGTTGGGTTCTTCAGAACGCAAGGCTGCCGGAATATTGAATCACGAACGCATGTATCGCGGTTAGATAATTGGCAAGGGTTGGTTCGTAGGTCATACCGGTCAACTACGAGAGGAAGAATTGGTAGTTAGAACGTTCTTAGCCACTATAACCATTTTATTATTTGGGGGAAAAGACTAATTTTGTAACACCCCTTACCCATATTCAATGTCGGAACAGAGTACGAGGCATTACCGGACTTACATCGCAAGCAAACATACAAATCGAGTCATAATGTAATATCCCAGATTAGGGGTTATGCATTTGGAGCATAATTCATGAATTAATAGGCTCAGTGTATGGGTGGGTATGTTTAAGGGGTTTGGAGAACTTTAGGTAAAGGGGAAATGCCTGGAAAATATTGGAATTTTAAGGGAAAAGAGGAAACTAGGTAAAGAGGCCTTAAGGATATTTGCGTGGGATTTATGACACAAGGAAGTCATGGGGTAAAGTGGCTTGGGATGCTACCCTAGGGGGCATGGAAGGTTGCGTCACATGGAATGCCAAGGGGAGAAGGTTCGAGCTGCAGAAATGGCACTTAGAAGCTTTTATTTTTGGCGTTAAAAAGGGGAATTGGGCTACGGAGGCCTTAAGGAAAATTATGGGCTCTTTTGGACATGAAAGAAGGTTTGGTAAAGTGGCTGCAAGGCGCCACTTAGGGCCTTGGTGAATGACACCATGAGCAGGGGAGAAGGGCCTGGGTTCGAGTCTTGATGGCAGCATAAGTGTGTTTTTATTTTGCTCTTTGCGTCAAGAAGGGAAGCTGGGCTAAGGAGGCTTTAAAAGAAATTATGGGGAGTTGATGACACAAAAGAACCAGCAGCAAGGTGGCTTGGGGCGTTTGCGTCAAAGGGGCTTCAGGAGGGAAGAGGTTCGAACCTTGCTGGCCGCAAGGAGTGTGGTTTATTTTTGGGCTTTGGCGTCAAGAGTGGGGAGAGCTAGTGGACTGCATGTGGATTCCAAAAAGGATGAGATAAGCTTGTTGTTTTTTTTTTTTTTAAATTCGACTGAAGAGTAGGATAAGTATGAAGTTATTATTTATTTTAAGTGGGTAGATAGAGCATAATTGGGGATTTTGTTTTATTTGTTATGATAATAGATAAAGGTGAGTTATTTTATTTATTTTGAATAGGTGTTGAAGAGAGAAAAGAGGAGCAAAAGGTGGGATATGATAAGTGGGAATGTGATGGCCGAATATAGGGCTCTAGGGGTGTGTGTGTGTGACGTTTTGATGGGGGGAGTGATCATCTTTTGTTATTATATTTTTTATCCTTTTTCTTCTTTAATCTCATTAGTGCCGCCTTCTTTTTGTGATAAGTCACCTAGTTTTGGCTTCCACATGCTTTTGGTTAGTGACCGAAATTTCAAAGAGCATTAAGGCCATTTATATTTCATTCTTTTTCTCCCTATTTGCTAGCTTGGCTGAACCTATCACTCTTCTCAAACTTCTCCTCTTATTTTGTGATAGTCGAATACTTCATCATTCTTGGAGAGCCATAGCCGAACTTTATAGCCCATTCTCTACTTTTTCTTCTTCATTAGTATAGTGCCGAAACACCATTGTTATTCTCTAAAGCCAAATCTCTCAGTGTTCAAGGAGACTTTAGGTGCAAGCAATTCGATCGGTTCTGATAGTGTGAAGTGATCTTTCGGGATTTGGAGACTTGTGGTAAGCAACGTGGAAGGGTAAGTAATTTCTGCCTTAGGTAATCGGTTTAGGTTCTCTCTCAATAAGTGTGCCAAAATCATGTGATTAGGCCTTGGTCAAGATTGGCCGAATGTGTATAGTGTTTTAATAAGGTATCTTTTATGTGTAGCCGATGCTAAGGAGCATTAAGGGAGATCCCTCGGGTTTTGGAACATCAAGGTGGGTGGTAAGTAGTATTCGGCCAAGGGCCAATTTTATAGATTATTGTGTTAACTGACTCTAACAATGGTTAATAGGGATTTCGACAGTTCAAAGGCAAGGAGCAGTTTTTCGGGATTTGATCGATTGTGCCAAGGAAAAGGTGCGTAGTTATCGTGACCGCTCTTGAATGCTTAAATGAATGTTTAAATGTATTATTATGAATATGTATAATGTGAATGATAGCGAAATAAAGGCTAGGATGGTGGATACCCATAATGGGTAATCGATTTATTAGGTCAGTGCTGTATGACATTAATTTGCCTATGGTATGTGTATGAAATTGAGATGGCATGTGATGTATGCTTATTTTAATGATATTGTGGCATGATACATGGGGCTTGGGATGTGACTATCAAAGGAAAGGGTGTACATTATGTACGCAGTCTAATGTTAGCCTTATGCTACATTGGCGCTTGATGTTAGCTATGTGCTTCATCAAGGGAGGTGTTGGCTAGGTGCCACATCTCGGCGGTTGATAGCTGTGTGCATCACCGTGGATGATTGATATGTGGGATCACTTATGTGATCGGTGGCTCACCACGCCTTTGTGCAGCAGTCCGCCAAGGTAAGATATGTGGATCACTTGGTTGATCGGTGGATTAGCTACGGCCTTGGACAAATGGTCCGCCAAGGTAGGTGTAACGGATGGACACTAGGTTGGGTTGGGCTTCATAATTGCATAATTTTGTATGTGAATCAGTGGATATGGGCCAAGCCCATATGTGGCGACATGTGAAATAACTATGCACTTGAGTCTGCTTTGACTCACCCAATATTTTATTAAACCTTACGGTGATGCATGATGCTCGGACCGGTTGGAGTGGATACGAGGTGGCCCATGCGGAAGATGTTTTACTTGTTTTAAATATTTTATTATCGTATTTTGGGAATTTATTTGATGTAATAAGGGCCACTTATAGTATTTGGAAACTTTATTTATGGTTTTGAAGTTTATTTTATTATTGAACTAATCATGGGAAATATTTTTGAAGCAATGTATATTATATTAACTTATATAAAAGTTTTAATCCGGAATTTGTAATAACTAAATTTTTATGGGCTTTTAAATACACAATGTTTTATCAAAGAAAATAAATTTATACGTTTTCACCTTCAAGTCAAATTCTTCGCAAACGTTTTCCGCAGTGACATGTCAGATCCGGTCAAGGCTCGTGGGCCGGGTTTGGGGTGTTACAATTTGGTATCAGAGCCCGATTCAAACCTCGGATTTGAGGGATTTGGGCCCAAAAACATTTTTTTAGATGGGCTTTTCAAAGATTTGGGCTTTCATAAATTTTTCAGGTTTATTCTGGCATGGCACCAGATTCTCGATTCAAGTCCACCAGGTAAGTACCTCTAATTGTTGAAGTGATTTGTATGTGAAATGTTATGGGCATATGTGGCCTCGTAGATTAGAAGATTAGGGCTATTGAACCCTAGGGCTAGTGCACTCAAACACAAGTACATAAGACTTAAGGACCATTAAACAAACCTGTGATTAGGTCGCCGAGCTAGGGTGTGGTAATCACAGCGCGCATGTCTAGGAGTGGATTCAGAAGAGCTTGGTATTTAAGCAGGTCTAGAGACTCACCTCCTCTTTACTCGAATCCTACACAGTGCGTGAGTTACGGTTCATCCTAACCAAGAGGACTTATTCACGGGCTAAACCCAATAACTAAAACCTAAAGGGAACTAGCCGTAATTTTAATAAAAACCCTAGTTTTAAAACTCTTAAAATTACCCTTTTGATTTGTACAAACTATTTTAAAGACATTTCTCAAAATATTTTTGATTTACAAAATTACGAAAATACCCCTGTGTTGTAAATTACCAAAATGCCCTTGGCTAAAAAAATCATATTACCCTTGACTTTTATTAAAATATTCTTATTTTACAAAATATCAGAAAATCCTATTTTGCAAAATATTGAGATACCTGATTTGGAAATTTACAAGAATACCCCAGACTTGCAAAATTACCAAAATAACCCCCAATTTCTAAAATTTCATGCGACACTTTTAATTTGGAAATTTTCAAAATACCCTTAAGTTTTGAAAATTTTGAAATGCCTCTGATTTGTGAAGATTTTCAAATTGACCCCAATTTATTACCAAAATACCCTTGTAAGGAAAATGACGAAATTACCCATGGGTTGGGAATGGTCAGAAATGCCCAAGGTAGTGAAGTGAATGTTGTGGATGAATGTGAATGTGAATGTGATTCTATGAATTAGAATAGTGAACTTGGACTGAAACTTTGAGTGATCGAAAGAACTACTTCTGGAAACTTCTTATCATCAAATTTACCCGTGGATAAATAGTGAAACAAAATTTCTAATGCATAAAACTTTTTAATCAGATTAAATCACGAAGTAGATATGAGTTCTAGGGGACGTGGTCGTCGTAGACGCGGTAGAGGTAGAATGGCTGTATCGGAACCCGTTAGATCGGGTCAGGGATCTGAGAATGAGGTACCACTACCACCAGCTTTTGGTGTTGAGCAGTAAGACCAAACAGGGGATGATGCAGTATCGCAGGTGGTACTGAGGGTTCTTGAGATGGTGGCTGGAGCAGGTGGAAATATGAGAGCTAGGAAGTCTGTACCTGAGCGACTCCGAGCCAATGGAGCTGAAGTGTTTCGTGGAGTATTTGGTGTGGCACTCAGTACTGCTGAGTATTGGTTGGAGGCGACGAAACGAATTATGGATGAGTTGGATCTGACCCCTGAGGAGAAAGTGAAAGGAATGGTGGCGCTGCTACGTGATGAAGCGTATCAATGGTGGCTCACGATTTGGGGCGGGCCACACCGAGGGTCTCACTTGGGAATATGTTAAGATGGCGATCGTAAGAAGCACGTTGGAACTCACTATATTGATGAGCAAAGGAAGGCGTTCTAGGGTGGCTCAAGGAACAAGTCCGTAGTGGAGTCTGGCCGATTCTTGAGGTTGAGCCGGTATGCTCGAGGAGTAGTGGCTATGAAGCGTGAGCGGTGTGTCCGATTTGAGGACGGACTAAGGGATGACCTAAGGCTATTGATAGCTCCGCAGCAGGAGAGAGTTCGCAGATTAGTAGAAAAGGCTAAGGTAGTGAAGGATTAAGGACTCGTGAGGCGTAATGTAGATAAGGATGGGAATCGGGATAAGAGGAGTTTTGGACTATCAGAATCGTCTGAGAGCTTTCAGAAAAGACCGAGGGTTGAGAATTCTGTTCGTGTTACTAAGCTAGCTACTGGAAATCCGGACCGTCCGTGTGCTAGGTGTGGAAGGTATCATGTTGGCGAGTACTGGAACCGGGATCGAGAGTGTTTTAGGTGTAAGTCTAAGTCTCATCTGATTAAAGACTATCCTCAGGATCCGAATAGGGCTCGGGCAGTAGGCCAAGGTTATGAGCAGCCGGGTAGGAATGGTCAGCAAGCAACAAGGGATTGTGGTCCGAACCATAGAGGAAATGGTTCCGTCTGAGGTCGTGGAGCACCGAGCGGAGGTGCTGTGGGTGCAGACGCGAAACTAAGGTTGGTTTATGCGCTTGGCCATCACGAGGAGGAAGATGTGCCGATGTGACAACTAGTACGTTCTTTATTTTGGAATACCTTAATTGTTTTGATTGTTGTAGAGTAAATGCGTTGGAACTCACTATATTGATGAGCAAAGGAAGGCGTTCTAGGGCTGGCTCAAGGGAACAAGTCCGTAGTGGCCGGATTCTTGAGGTTGAGCCGGTATGCTCGAGGAGTAGTGGCTATGAAGCGTGAGCGGTGTGTCCGATTTAAGGACGGACTAAGGGATGACCTAAGGCTATTGATAGCTCCGCAGCAGGAGCGAGAGTTCGCAGTATTAGTAGAAAAGGCTAAGGTAGCTGAAGGGATTAAGGACTCTGTGAGGCAGAACAGAGATAAGGATGGGAATCGGGATAAGAGGAGTTTTGGACTATCAAAATCGTCCGAGAGCTTTCGAGAAAAGACCGAGGTTGAGAATTACATTACGTGTTACTAAGCTAGCTCTTCGAAATCCGGACCGTCAGTGTGCTAGGTGTGGAAGGTATCATGTTGGCGAAATCTTGAACCGGATCGAGAGTGTTTTAGGTGTAAGTCTAAGTCTCATCGATTAAAGACTATCCTCGGGATCCGAATAGGGCTCGGGCGAGAGGCCAAGGTTATGAGCAAAGGGTAGGAATGGTCGACAAGCAACAAGGGATTGTGGTCTGAACCATAGAGGAAATGGTTCCTATTGAGGTCGTGGAGCACCGAGCGGAGGTGCTGTGGGTGCAGACGCGAGGCAACTAAGGTTGGTTTATGCAGTTGGCCATCACGAGGAGGAAGATGTGCCAGATGTGACAACTAGTACGTTCTTTATTTCTGGAATACCCTTAATTGTTTTGATTGTTGTAGAGTTTTCTTGTATTGCTAGTGAAAGTGTTCGAAGCCTTGCATATGAACTTAGAGATTAGGAAGTATGATAGTTTTATAAGATTAGAGTGTGCAGCGTAAGCATAGTGTGGTGAGTAGGAGTGCAATTAGCTAAGTAATTTCGAGGACGAAATTATTTTAAGGGGGTAGAACTGTAATATCCCAGATTAGGGGTTATGCATTTGGAGCATAATTCATGAATTAATAGGCTCAGTGTATGGGTGGGTGTGTTTAAGGGTTTGGAGAACTTTAGGTGAAGGGGAAATGCCTGGAAAATATTGGAATTTTAAGGGAAAAGAGGAAACTAGGCAAAGAGGCCTTAAGGATATTTGTGTGGGATTTATGACACAAGGAAGTCATGTGGTAAAGTGGCTTGGGACGCTACCCTAGGGGCATGGAAGGTTGCGCCACGTGGAGTGCCAAGGGAGGAGGTTGAGCTGCGAAATGGCACTTGGAAGCTTTTATTTTGGCTTTAAAAGGGAATTGGGCTATGGGGCCTTAAGGAAAATTATGGGCACTTTTGGACATGAAAGAGGGCTTGGTAAAGTGGTGCAAAGGCGCCACTTAGGGCCTTGGTGAATGACACCATGAAGGGGGAGAAGGGCACAGGTTGAGTCTTGATGGCAAGATAAGTGTATTTTTATTTTGCTCTTTCGTCAAGAAGGAAAGCAAGGGCTAAGGAGGCTTTAAAAGAAATTATGGGAGTTGATGACACAAAAGAACCAGTGAAGAAGGTGTCTTGGGCGTTTGCGTCAAAGGGCTTTAGGAGGAAGAGGTCCAACCTTGCTTTGCCGCAAGGAGTGTGGTTTATTTTGGGCTTTGGCGTCAAGAGTGGGGAGAGCTAGTGGACTGCATGTGGATTCCAAAAAGGATGAGATAGGCTTGTTGTTTTTTTATTTTTAAATTCGGCTGAAGAGTAGGATAAGTATGGAGTTATTATTTATTTTAAGTGGGTAGATAGAGCGTAATTGGGGATTTTGTTTTATTTGTTATGATAATAGATAAAGGTGAGTTATTTTATTTATTTTGAATAGGTGTTGAAGCGAGAAAAGAGGAGCAAAAGGTGGGATATGATAAGTGGGAATGTGATGGCGAATATAGGGCTTTAGGGGGTGTGTGTGTGGCGCTTTGATGGGGGAGTGATAATCTTTTGTTATTATATTTTTATCCTTTTTCTTCTTTAATCTCATTAGTGCCGCCTTCTTTTTGTGATAAGTCACCTAGTTTTGGCTTCCACATGCTTTTGGTTAGTGACCGAAATTTCAAAGAGCATTAAGGCCATTTATATTTCATTCTTTTTCTCCCTATTTGCTAGCTTGGCTGAGCCTATCACTCTTCTCAAACTTTTCCTCTTATTTTGTGATAGCCAAATACTTCATCATTCTTGGAGAGCCATAGCCAAACTTTATAGCCCATTCTCTACTTTTTCTTCTTCATTAGTATAGTGCCGAAACACCATTGTTATTCTCTAAAGCCGAATCTCTCAGTGTTCAAGGAGACTTTAGGTGCAAGCAATTCGATCGGTTTTGATAGTGTGAAGTGATCTTTCGGGATTTGGAGACTTGTGGTAAGCAACGTGGAAGGGAAAGTAATTTCTGCCTTAGGTAATCAGTTTAGGTTCTCTCTCAATAAGTGTGTCGAAATCATGTGATTAGGCCTTGGTCAAGATTGGCCGAATGTGTATAGTGTTTTAATAAGGTATCTTTTGTGTGTAGCCAACGCTAAGGAGCATTAAGGGAGATCCCTCGGGTTTTGGAACATCAAGGTGGGTGGTAAGTAGTATTCGGCCAAGGGCTAATTTTATAGATTATTGTGTTAACCGACTCTAACAATAGTTAATAGGGATTTCGACAGTTCAAAGGCAAAGAACAGCTTTTCGGGATTTGATCGATTGTGCCAAGGAAAAGGTGCGTAGTTATCGCACTGTCTCTTGAATGCTTAAATGAATGTTTAAATGAATGTTCGGGGCTAACCCGAGAACTTAGGATTTTTTTACAAAGCTTAGAAAATTCTTGCCATGTACAGGGGTCATACGCCCGTGTAGTTTAGGACACGCCCGTGTCCCTAACCTGTCTAACTCTTTGACTTGTAAGGCATGAACAAATTTGAGTCACACATCCGTGTGCTAGGCCGTGTGGTTAATTTAATTTTCATAAAATAGGTGCAGACTTCACACGGTCAGGACACACGCCAGTGCTTGAGGCCGTGTCCCTCACACGGCTGAGACACACTGGTCGTGTCTCTACCCATTTGCTCACTTCTGGGCATTATGTTTCTCAAAAATTTAGGTGCAGGGGACACACGGCCAAAACTCATGCCCATGGGATAGCCTAGACGCACGCCCGTGTGCCTACCCGTGTGGACAAAATAAAGGCTATTTACCAAGCCATTTGCCACCCTCATTTACACATCCACATTCACAAATTCAATGACATGAATCATGGTATACTTAGGCAAACAAAACATCCACAATCATGGCCAATACATGTCAAAGCTATACCATCATCTATCATGCTCATGACATTTCATTATGCCGAATCAAACATGTCAATTTTTACATTCAAAAACACCCCTAAGACTACTTTCCACTTGCATTAACTTATCAAGATACTCTATCATACCAATGAACCAAACTCATTCATTTCACCACAAGTCATTAGGCCACAATCAACATTTATATATATGGGCTTACAACCAATTTAACCAAAATGTGCCAATTTATATGCCCAAATACCAAGTCAAGACTTTGACAATTACAAGCCAATATTTTTGGCCAAATTCCTGATGACTGTAACACCTCTCACCCGTATTCAAGGTCAGAATAGGGTTACGAGGTATTACTATTCAATACACATCATTTAACATACATAACTCATACATTTATGCATCCATACTCAAATATCATTCAATCATATTCACATTGCCCCTTATAAGGGCCTATGAGGCCTTAAACATGCTTTAGAAGTGGTTCGGGACTAAACCGATAACATATAAACATTTTGGAAAATAAAGAAAATTTCAAACATTCAAGGGTCACACGCCCGTGTGAACAAGCCGTGTGCCTCACACGGCTTCAAACACGCCCGTGTCTCAAGCTGTGTGAAAACAGGGCATACATACTAACTTGGGTCACACGGCCGACCACACGCCCGTATGTCTAACCCGTTTGCCTTTCGAAGTGGCCACACACGCCCGTGTGCCAGGCCGTGCCAATCCTCTAGGGTATACTGGCTTATGCAACACGTCCAAGTCACATGCTTGTGTGCTAGGTCGTGTGCCATTTAGGGGGTATACTGACTTGTACCACACGGCCAATCACAAGCCCATGTCTGAGGCCGCGTAGAGCATACTGACTTCAATTCAATTTCAACACCAGTGGACACATGGTCGTGTAACATGTCCATCTGTCACACACGACTAAGACACACACTCGTGTCTCTGCCCGTGTGGACAAAAATAGGCCATTTGCAAGGTCAATTTTCCACCCTTTCTCATGCTCACCTAAACAACAAAAATGGTACCATTTCATCATACAATTAGGCAACCAAAATCATCAACCAAAATACACACAACATACCATATCCATTTCAACCAAATTCAACACTCAATTCAATGCCAAATACCTGTTCAAATACATATCAACTCAACTTCTAAATCATACTTCATCAAAACATTTCTCAAACATTAGACTCCATAAATCAATTAACCATTTGAAACTATAAAACCACAACCATTTTCATACCAAACATGCCAAAATAATCCATCACTCATGGCTATATATACAACCAAAACATAAACATTTTCATGCCATTTCTAATAGCTAAACACACAACAATATTAACATCATTTACAAGCCAAAATACCATAAGTAGCCTATACATGCCATATACCATATTTGTATAACTCAAAAGTACCAACTTAGATGTTTCATAGTGTGATGATTTTCCCAACGACTCCCAGATCTAAGCTAGCCTTGATTCACTATAAAACATAGAAAAATAACACAAAGTAAGCTCCATAGCTTAGTAAGCTCGTATGTGAATAACTTATTTCATCAAATAAACACAAATCAACCAATTATACATAACATCACCATATACACATTAACTACAAACCTTTCCCATGTCTCAAAACATGATCAAATACCATCTCATCGAACTTTCATTATTTAATACTCTGATAGGTTCTGTACATACCTATATCGCCTCGTACTAACCTCTTTCTCAACCACATCATTCTTTTACCCGTTGAACCATTAGGAATAGAAGTTGGATTCTCAAGGATCTCAATCGATAAGTACCTATACCATGGCCCGAAGCCAAATCAAGGTAACTTATCCCGGAGTATGTATGCCATGGCCCGTAGCCAAATTAAGGTAACTCCTCTCCGAAATACCTATACCATGGCCCGTAGAAAAATCAAGGTATCACTCGCACCCGTAGTGCCGATATCATGGCCCGAAGCAAACACAATAACCTAATGACATGTCACTAGCATCCTAAACTATTCCTAAGGTTCAACCAGGAAGTTTCACTTGTCGATTTCATCGTCGAACACATCCGTAAAGTCGTATTCTCAATTCAAACATTATTCGTAAACTCATAATCACAATTTATGCAATATCAAAGCATTTAACATACATTTATAATGAAATTACCACATACGAACTTACCTCGTATTCGAAATTGACGGATCGGATCAACTACTCGATAACATTGCTTTTCCCCCGATCTAAATCTGAATTCTTTCTTTCTTGATCTATATGTATTCCAAATTAACTCATTTAATCATCTATTCATACAATTTAATCCGAAAATACACATTTGGGCATTTTTACATATTAGCCCCTAAAATTTTGCACATTTAACAATTTAGTCCTTATTTCACAAATACAAAATTCACATAATTTCAATAAATTCAAGCTTGGATTAATTTCATATAAGTCCCTAGAAGCCCAAAACTTTCATTTATTTCACATTTCAACCCACAATTTAACATTTCACAATTTAATCCCTATAATGCATTTTCATCAAAAATCACTTAACAAAACATGTAAAACTATCATCAAGCTTTCATATTTCAATATTAAACATCAAAGAACACATAGATTCAACAATGGAAACTCTCAAAATCTTTAACAGTTTCAAAATTAAAGGTAGGGCTAGCTAGATTAAGCTGCAACGATTACAAAAACATAAAAATCATCAAAAACGGGACAAAACACATACCTAATTGCTTGAATTTTGTCTAGCCAAATGAAGAACCCTAGTTCTTCTTGTTCTTATTTTGATTTCAGCTAAAATGATGATAATGAAGGAAATTTTTTATTTAGTTTTATTAATATAACCTTATTAAACATATTACCAAATTAACCTTTGTCATAAACATATAAAAACATATAATGGATGGCCATAATTGTCCACTTACACTACCAATGGTCTAATATCATCATAAGTACCTTTTCTTTAATAAATCATAGCAATTAAACACCTTTAACAAATAGAATGAAACTTTTACATTTTACGCGATTAAGTCTTTTTCTCAAATTGACTATTCAAACAATAAAATTGGCTCACAAAATTTTCATACATATCAAATAACATGCTGTAAACACCAAATATAATATTAAAATAATTTTCTGACATCAGATTAGTGGTTCCAAAACCAGATTTAGCTAAAATCGGGTTGTTACAACTTTCCCCTCTTAGGGATTTTCGTCCCCGAAAATCTTACCAGTGAATAGGTTCGGGTATTGTTTTCTCACAGTATCCTCGGGTTCCCATGTAGCTTCTTCAAACCCGTCTCGATGCCATAATACTTTCAATAATGTGATTCTCTTATTTCTCAACTCTTTAATCTCACGAGCTAAAATTCTAATCGATTCTTCAACATATGACATATCAGACTAAATTTCAACCTCTGTCGGGGAAATAACATGTGAAGGGTAAGATCGATATTGTCGAAGCATAGACACATGAAACACATTATTTATTTTCTCTAACTTAGGCAATAAAGATAGTTGATAAGCAACTAGCCCGATTCGCTCGATAATCTCTATGGTCCGATGAATCGCGGACTCAATTTCTCTTTTCGACCAAATCGCAATATCCTTTTCCACGGTGACACTTTCAAAAACATTTTATCCCCGATCTAGAACTCAATATCTTTCCGTTTCAGGTCTGCGTATGATTTTTGTTGATCCGACGCCACTTTCAAACTATCACGAATTACTTTCACTTTCTCTTCTGTCTCTTTGATCAGATCAACCCCATGAATCTTACTCTCGCTAAGCTTAGTCCAGTACAACTGTGTTTGACATTTACGACCGTATGAGCTTCGTACGATGCCATCTTTATACTCAATTGGAAGCTATTATTATAAGCAAATTCAATCAACAGTAGATATTTCTCCCAGCTATCTTCAAACTTAAGAATGCAACAACGCAACATATCTTCAAGTGTCTGAATAACTCGTTCAGATTGACCATCCGTTTGCGGGTGAAATGCAGTGCTAAAATGCAGCTTTGTACCTAAAGCTTCTTTAGTTTCTTCCAAAATCGTGAATTGATTCTCATATCCCTATCTGAAACAATAGATAGTGACACTCCGTGCAATCGAACAATCTCTGAGATATACAACTCAGCCAATTTATCAAGTGAGAAATTTGTACGTACCAAAATAAAATGAGTTGATTTCGTCAATCTATCGACAACAACCCAGATCGCATCTTTCCTTTTTGGAGATAAGGGCAAACCCGATACAAAATCCGTTATTACTCTATCCCACTTCTACTCAGGAACCATAGTAGGCTGTAATAAACCTGATGGCACTTGATGCTAAGCTTTGACTTGCTGACAAATCAAACATTTCGAAACAAATTCTGAGATATCTCATTTTATGTTGTGCCACCAATAGAACTGTTTCAAATCATTATACATTATCGTGCTTCGTGGATGTACTGATAAACAACTACTGTGTGCTTCATTTAAAATCTTATGAATGGGCTCATAATTTCTTGGTACACATATTCTATCACGAAACATCAAACATTCATCAGATCCTATTCAAAACTCGAAATCAGAAGTCGACTTACACTGAGCTCGTTTTACTTGCAATTGATTATCAATATTTTTAGCCTCACAGATCTGCTGTAGAAATAATGGTCTCGCTTTCAACTCCGCTACTATCGAGCCGTCATCAAACAAAGCTAATTGTGTGTTCAAAGCACGTAAAGCACATAAGGACTTTTGGCTTAATGCATCAGCAACTACGTTCGCTTTCCCGGATGATAGTCAATTATAAATTCATAGTCTTTTAGTGAAACACCCTAAACCCGACCTACAAGCCCTGATCGGATCTGGCATGCTTCTTGAGTAAAACAAATCAAAACTTATTTGTTACTTTGGAAAATCTGGATGGTTTGGATGATAATTTGATTTGTGTCGAGTTCAAATTTGAAAACAGTGTCATTCTTGTAAGCTCGATCTTATCAAAACAGTATTTTATTTGTACTTGAAATCAATAAGTTAAAAGTATTGTCGGGTTTTAGAGTTTAACAATGATTGAAAATCGGTTGTGTTTAGGTGTCAAAACATTTAAAATTTATTTTAAGAAAATTTGTTTAACCTTTGATTTGATAATAATCGTATCATGATAAACCGAATTAAATGCATGCTTAAATGCTAATAGTAATGGCCATATTACATCATAACAAAACCCGAAATAAATTCCAAAATACTTAAATATAAAAACCAACAAAAATAAAATAACTCTGAGCTGAGCATGACCACCACTAAGCTCCTGCCGACCCGGTCCATTACTGAGTGTCACCTGAAAAGATATCCCACAACGGGGTGAGTCAACAAACTCAATGTGCAACAACCAACACAAATTCCCAACGATTTAAGCATACAAATCATATATAGAACATATATAAACAATGATGCAATCCCGAACCCAAACCTAGATAACCATCCTCTACACATCACCCTTACCTGCCATCACACCGTCGGGATTACTAAATTGACCCTCCATCCGCTACACACCATCGAAGGTAGTCGCTGCAGACGACTTGCATATCGCCCTTATAAATTGTGGCATAGCCACCAGATAATTGTGACAAAGTCACCAGATAACATTTTGTGACATAAGTCACCACATTCAGATTATGTGACATGAGTCACTAGATATTGTGGTAAAAAACCACCAGATCACTTCCCCTTTTCATAATCACCCATATGCCCCATGTGTCATACAAATCATGCGAATATCATGCCATATGCCTTATTCATATTCGTAACAAATTTTCATATATGTCACGTTCAATGTTTATAATACTATTAACAGATCTTTAGAGAATAACATACCTGAATATGTCGTACCATTGAATGGTACCTTTAGCCACATCTTTCACATTCTTATTAACACACATATTAAACTAATACCATAAATCTATCAAGAACTAGTGTGGGGCTACACACCTGGTTACTAACGCTTTCACTGAATCCCGAAAGTTTACCGAAACCGATTACACTCCTTCCTAAAAACCAATGTCAGAATCGGCTAACATTAATAGACAGAATGGCCTAAGGCCAAATATCATAACCCACTTACCTTGCTTATCTAAATCCCGAAACTGTCACTTACTCCCGAAGTTGTCCAAATCCCTATTTAGTAAATGTCAGAATCGGCTTTATTACAAAAACTTATGAAAGTGGCCTATAGCCGAACACTATGCCCTTACCTTGATTAGTCGAATCCAAGAGACCCCTTTAATCCTCCTTCACGTTGGCTACATATAAAAGAAACACATATTATGGCACTATGAATATTGACCATCCCTAAAACCAAGGCTTAACCACTTGGTTTGACACCCATGAAAAAGAACCCAAACCGATTGCTAAGGAAGGAAATACTTACCACCAACACACGTTTGAAGAGATCAAGAGAAAGTAGTCGACAGCACCTCCCTTAGAGAATCGGCTTTTGAGAATGATAGAAAAAGAATAGCTTCGGGAAAAGGTGCTAACATGAATAGAAAACTGAAAGAAGAAGAAAAGAACTATCTGCCACTTTCGGCTTCTGTGACAAGTGAACAAATCGGCTATGGCTAAAAGAGTTTTTCGGCTGTTGAAAGAACCGTGAGAGAAAAGAAGAGAAGAAGAGAAGAAGAGGTTGATGATTGAGCAATTTGGCAATGGTGAACAATGGTAGAGAGGTTTCGACTTTGTTATAAATGAGAGGAAAAAGAAAGAATTCTCTTGACTGACAATTTTGGCAACGGGACTAAAGGAGAAAGAAAAAGATGGACACCCTCTAAAAAAACAATTTCGGTACCTACTCCTACAACACTCCCAAAACTGAATATACACCTCCCCTAGAGTCCCATATTCGGCCACTTGCTCCCCTCTCTCCCTTATCCCTTGATCCCCTCCACCTTAGCCGAATCCTCAACTCTCTAACCCCATCTATACCTCCTCCTTGTAGAGTTCACATGCCGTCCACTACCTCTCCTCCTTGCAACAAAATAAAACTCCCATTTGCTTCCCTTGCCACTCGAACCTAGGCCCCCTTTGAACTGCTTGTGGCGTCACTTACCAAGGCCCTAAGTGGCGCCTCCTTTCCACTTTAACAAGCCCATTTTGATGTCTAATTTCCCCTACAATTCCTCTTAAGGCCTATCAAGCTTAGCTCCTCTTTAATACTAAAATCGATATTTTCTAGGCATTTACCTACACTCAAGTTCTCAAAATTCATTCAACACATTCAAACACACATAGGCATGCTACTTCATACAATTAAGCAATAATGCACAAGCCCTAAATCCCAGATATTACTGTTCTACCCCCCTTAAAATAATTTTGACCTCGAAATTACCTGGTTAAAATAGGTGGGGGTATTACTGTCGCATTGCTTCTTCCGACTCCCAAGAAGCTTCCTCCGATCCATGATTACGCCACAACACTTTGACCAGAGGGACTGATTTCTTCCGAAGCACCTTCACATCTCGTTTTAGAATTTGAATCGGCTCTTCCTCATAGGACAGATCTGGTCTCAGCTTCACCTCTTCAACCGAAACTACATGAGATGGATCCGATCGATAACGACGTAGCATCGAAACATGGAATACATTGTGCATCTGCTGCAATTCTGAAGGCAACTCTAGCTGGTATGCCACTGGTCCAACTCGCTTCAATACCTGATAAGGTCCTATTAACCTGGGACTTAACTTCCCTTTGTGACCAAATCTCATCACCTTTTTCCAAGGCTATACTTTAAGAAACACATAATCTCCCACAGTAAACTCAATCTCCTTCCGTTTGAGATCTGCATACGACTTTTTCCCGTCAGATGCCTTTTTTAATCGTGCTCGAATCACCTTGACCTTTTCTTTTGATTCTGCCACAATTTTTGAACCCAAAATCTGACGTTCTCTCAATTTCGTCTGACACGTAGGTGTGCGACACTTCCGTCCATACAGTGCTTCGTACGGTGCCATCCGAATACTTGCCTGATAGCTATTGTTATACACAAATTTCGCTAAAGGCAAGAACTCTTCCCAACTTCCTCTGAAGTCTATCACACAGCCCCTCAGCATATCCTCTAACACTTGGATCACTCTCTCAGATTGACCGTCCGACTGCGGATGGAATGCCGTACTAAAATCCAACCTGGTACCCAAAGCTTGATGTAGCGCCTTCCAAAACTGAGACGCAAACCTCGGATCCCTATCCGAGATAATCGACATCAAGACTCGCTCAACCTCACAATCTCACTACATACAACTTTTCCAATTTACAGAGAATAGTCAACCCGCACTGATATGAAATGTACAGACTTTGTCAATCGATCCACTATCACCCATACCGAGTCCTTCTTAGTAGGCGTAAGGGGAAGCCCACTAACGAAGTCCATGGTAATTCTCTCCCACTTTCATTGTAGAATCTTTATCGGCTGAAGCAATCCAGACGGAACTTGGTGTTCAGCCTTAACTTGCTGACACGTTAAGCACTTCCCTACAATTCGGTAACTTTTCGCTTAAGACTAGGCCACCAAAACTGTTCCCTTAGATCTCTATACAACTTACTACCTCCAGGATGCATAGCATAAGGGCTACTATGCGATTCTTGAAGAATTTTCTGCCTTAACTCTTTATTCTTAGGCATACAGACCTTACCCTTGAAACACAGTACTCCATCGCCATTAATACCATAATCCTCCAACTCCTCACTCTGCACTTGCCGTAGCTTAGTACTGAAATCATCATCTGCCAACTATCCCTCTTTCACCTCATTTAGCCATGTCGGCTTAACTTGCAACTCTGCCAGTAAACTTCCATCATCATAGAGGCTCAAATGTGTGAACATTGCCCTTAACTCCATCACTACTTTCTGACTTAGGGCATCTACCACCACATTTGCCTTGCCCAGGTGATACTCTATGGAACAATCTTAGTCCTTCAATAACTCCACCCACCTTCGCTGTCTCAGGTTCAGCTCTTTCTGAGTCTGTGTAGATCACTGAATTTTCTCCATATAGATAGTGCCTCCATACTTTAAGTGCAAAGACCACTGCCGCCAATTCCAAATCATGCGTCGGGTAATTAACTTCATGTGGCCTTAATTGTCGAGACGCATAAGCGACCACTTTTTCATCTTGCATAAGGACACATCCCAAACCTGTGTGAGAAGCATCACAGTACACCATAAAATCCTTCCCTGCTTCAAGCTGAATCAAAATCAGAGCTTCTGTCAATACCTTCTTAAGCTTCTCAAAGCTCTCCTGTTGCTTATCTGACCATCCGAAAGGTACCTCCTTTCTCAACAACTTCATCAAAGGTGCGGCTATTGATGAGAACCCTTCCACAAACCTTCTGTAGTAGCCTGCCAATCCCAAGAAACTACGAACTTCCGCCACAGACTTAGGTGGTTTCCACTCCAATACTGCCTTCCGAGAATCCACCCATATTCCTTTGGCAGACACCACATGTCCTAAAAACATAACTTCCTTCAGCCAAAATTCGCACTTGCTGAATTTGGCATATAGCTTTTTCTCCCTTAACACTTGCAACACGACTCGGAGGTGCTCGTCATGTTCTTTCTCAGACTTCGAATACACTAAAATATCGTCTATGAACACAACAATGAACCGGTCCAGATAAGGTTGGAAAACCCAATTCATCATGTCCATGAATGCGGCTGGGGCATTTGTCAATCCGAACGGCATTACCAAGGGCTCATAATGCCCGTACCTTGTCCGGAAAGCTTTCTTATGGATATCAGCCTTCTTCACCTTAAGCTGATGATATCCAGACCTTAGATCTATCTTCGAAAACACTGCAGCCCCCTTAAGCTGATCGAACAAGTCATCTATTCTTGGAAATGGATACTTGTTCTTGATGGTCAACTTGTTCAACTGCCGGTAGTCTATGCACATGCGCATAGTCCCGTCCTTCTTCTTTACAAATAAGACCGGTGCTCCCCATGGAGACACACTAGGTCAGATAAACCCACGGTTGAGTAACTCTTGGATTTGAGCCTTGAGCTCAACCAACTCCTTCGGTGCCATTCTCAGACGGGCAATTAATATAGAGTCTGCACTGACAGCAAGTCAATTCGAACTCCACTTCCCTATCCGGGGTATTCTGTAACTCCTCCAGAAAAACATCCACAAATTCTCCTACTGTTCTAACTCCACTAACTCCCCCTTCCTTTACATCCAACGCACTAACAAAGTTTAAAAATGCCTTGCACCCTTTCCAAACCATCTTATTAGCCTTTAAAGCAGAGACTACGTTAGACCAGTAGTTTCTTCTTTCTCCTATCATAATTATCGCCTTATCCTCCCTGTCCTTAACTCTATTCGCTTAGTCAATCCCAACACACCGATGTTCCACTAGCTACCCATGCCAAGGATGAGATCAAATTCTCAAGGGTAGTTCTATCAAGTCGAGGAAATACCACTCCTGAAGCTCTAGATGTACACTCAAAATATCTTATTCACCACTACAGCTTTGACCTAATGGGCTCACTACGGTCATCTCCCTATTAGATGTTCGGAGGCTATGCCTAGTGTTTCAACTACTCTACATGCAACATAAGAGTGGGTAGAGCCAATATCAATTAAAGTAAAGTAAGGCTTGTCACTATACTATAAGGATGACGTCTCCATTCTCCTCCGGTGAATGCATACACCGCACCCTACCGCCTTTTCCTCTCAGATTACCAACACCTCTCGCCTGTTCCCCATCTTCTACCGTAACCATTACCTCGCCAAAGAACCACGACCTCGCGGTGGCTGTTGTCTTCCTCTACCAGCCTGATTAGGACCCTAACTTACTGGCTGACTCTCGTCTATTTTCATAAGATAGTCCTTAATCATGTAGTCTTTGGACCCACACTTGAAACATCCTCATGTCTTCTTCCAACACTCTCCTAGATGCATCTTCCCACACTAAGCACAAGTACGATACTGCCCTCTAGTCACAACCTGCTGACCTAACGGCCCATCAACTCTAGGCCTCTTTTGCACATTCCCAGATGACCCTGCTGATCCAAAACCTCTCTTTTGGCTGTTCCTATCTGCATTCTGTCTCACAGAGCCCTTAATCCCTTCGGCTACCTTAGCCTTCTCCACCAACATGGTAAACTTTCGCTCTTGCTGTGGAGCT
Organism: Gossypium rotundifolium; assembly: GCA_025506655.1. Lineage (NCBI taxonomy): Eukaryota > Viridiplantae > Streptophyta > Magnoliopsida > Malvales > Malvaceae > Gossypium > Gossypium rotundifolium. The sequence continues at coordinate 65,533,036 of CP106731.1, read as the reverse complement.
ATCAACAATCTCAGGTCATCCCTTAGTCCGTCCTCAAACCGGACACACCGTTCATGCTCCATAGCCACTATACCTCGAGCATATCGGCTCAACCTTAGGAATTCTGCCTCGTACTCCGCTACGAACTTATTTCCCTAGACCAGCCTCAAAAATGCCTTCCTCTGCGCATCCACATAACTGGTCCTAATGTACTTCTTCTGATATGCCGCCTTAAAGTATTCCCAAGTAAGATCATCGGCGGTAGAACCACCCATGACCGTGAGCCACCATTGGTATGACTCATCACGGAGTAGCGACACTACCCCTTTCAGTTTCTCCTCGGCGGTCAGGTCCAAATAGTCCATAATCCGCTCCGTTGCCTTTAACCAATACTCAGCCGTATGGGGCGCCACTCTAGATATACCACAGAAAAACTCAGCTCCATTGGCTCGGGTCACTCGGGTATCGACTTTTGAGCTCCCATGCCTCCACCTGCTCTAGCCACCCTTTCCAAAACCCGTAGCATCGCCAGAGATATTGCATCATCCCCCGTCTGATCCTAATATTCCACATCCGCAGCTAGTGATGGTGGCATTTCATTTTCGGACCCTTGTCCAGACCTAACGGGCTCCGACACGATCATTCAGCCTCTACCACGGCCACGCACATTATGACCATGTCCCCTAGAATTCATGCTTCTGAATCGCTTTTATCTGATTAAAGAATTTTATGAATTAGTTTTTGTTCCACTGATTTATCGCGAACAGTCTTATGTTCAATAGTTCTAAGGAGTAGTTCTTTCGAATTCATACACATACAGTCTCAAATTCATTCAATCATCACATTCATGAACTTGCGTTCATTACAGAAAAGTGTTGTAGTTGTCACTTTGTTGTTTTTCCACTACCCAAGGGCATTCTCGTAATTTTATCCTATAGGGTATTTTGATAATTTTTCAAATTAGGTATTTGAAAATTTTGCAAAGTAGAGATTTTTGGTATTTTTACAAAATTGAAATACTTGGTAAGAAAATTTCAAGGGTAAAATGGTAATTTTATAAACTGAGGGTATTTTCGTAATTTTTCAAACCAGGGGCATTTCGGTAATTTTTCACAAAATATGGTTCCAGGTGATTTAACGAAATAAGGGTATTTTGGAAATTTTTAATTCGAGGGTATTTCGGTAACTTTCCATACAGAGGGTATTTTGGTAATTTGTACCGGTTAGGGGTAATTTGGTTAATTTACAAATCAGGGGTATTTTGGTCATTTTTGAATCAAAGGTACTTTGGAATTTTAAAATCATGGTTTGACTTTAGAATTTCACAAAACAAGGTGACGGGTCCCTTTCGGGTTTTAATTATTGAGTTTAGCCTGTGACTGAGTCCTCTTGGTTAGGGTGAACCGTCACTACGCACCAGGTAGGATTCGAGCGGAGAGGAGGTGAGTCACTAGGACTGCTTAAATACCAAGCTCCCCTTGAATCCAATCCTAGACATGCATGCAAGTTGCCACACCCTTAACTCCTACGACTCGCACCACGTGTTGGTTTGGTTAAACTTTAAGTTTTATGTATTTCGGTGTTGGAGTAGACTAATCCTAGGGTTCAATAATTCCTAATCTACTAATCTACGTCCTTATAATTCCCACATACAAATCACAAAAGGGTTAGGAGTACTTACCTGGTGGACTTCGGGCCGAAGACTCAGGTGCCATGCCAGAAAACCTGCTCAATTTCTTAATAAAATCCAATTTCAAAAGAAAGAAAACGTTTTGGGCCTAAAAAGCCCTCAAGGTCGAGTTTTGAACCGGGCTCTGATACTAAACTGAAACACCCCAAACTCGGCCCACAAGCCCTGACCGGATCTGGCATGCTTCTTGAGTAAAACAATTCAAAACTTATTTGTTACTTTGGAAAATCTGGGTGGTTTGGATGATAATTTGATTTGTGTCGAGTTCAAATTTGAAAACGGTGTCATTCTTGTAAACTCGATCTTATCAAAACAGTATTTTTATGAAATCAATAAGTTAAAAGTATTGTCGGGTTTTTAGAGTTTAACAACAGATTGAAAATCAGTTGTGTTTAGGTGTCAAAACATTTAAAATTTATTTTTAAAAAAAAATTTGTTTAACTTTTGATTTGATAATAATCGTATCATGATAAACCGAATTAAATGCATGCTTAAACAGTTAATAGTAATGGCCATATTACATCATAGCAAAACCCAAAATAAATTCCAAAATACTTAAATATAAAAAACAATGAAAATAAAATAACTCTGAGCTGAGCATGGCCACCACTAAGCTCCTACCAACCCGGTCCATTACTGAATGTGACCTGAAAAGATATCCCACAACGGGGTGAGTCAACAGACTCAATGTGCAACAACCAACACAAATTCCCAACGATTTAGGCATACAAATCATTTATAGAACATATATAAACAATGATACAATCCCGAACCCAAACCTAGATAATCATCCTCTACACATCACCCGTACCTGCCATCACACCGTGGGGATTACTAAATCGACCCTCCATCCGCTACACACCATTGAACGCAGTCGCTGCAGACAACTTGCACATCGCCCTTATAAATTGTGGCATAGCCACCGATAATTATGACAAAGTCACCAGATAACATTTTGTGACATAAGTCACCACATTCGATTATGTGACATGAGTCACCGATATTGTGGTAAAACCACGGATCACTTCCCATTTTCATAATCACCCATATGCCCCATGTGTCATACAAATCATGCGAATATCATGCCATATGCCTTATTCATATTCGTAACAAATTTTCATATATGTCACGCTCAATGTTTATAATACTATTAATGATCTTTAGAGAATAACGTGCTGAATATGTCGTACCATTGAATGGTACCTTTAGCCACATCTTTCACATTCTTATTAACACACATATTAAACTAATACCATAAATCTATCAAGAACTAGTGTGGGCTACACACTAGTTACTAACGCTTTCATTTGAATCCCAAAGTCTCACCAAACCGATTACACTCCTTCCTAAAAACCAATGTCAGAATCGGCTAACATTAATAGATAGAATGGCCTAAGGCCAAATATCATAACCCACTTACCTTGCTTGTCTAAATCCTGAAATTGTCACTTGCTCCCGAAGTTGTCGAAATCCCTATTTAGTAAATGTCAGAATCGACTTTATTACAAAAACTTATGAAAGTGGCCTATGGCCGAACACTATGCCCTTACCTTGAGTAGTCGAATCCAAGAGACCCCTTTAATGCTCCTTAACGTTGGCTACATATAAAAGAAACACATATTATGGCACTATGAATATTCGGCCATCCTTAAAACCAAGGCTTAACCACTTGGTTTCGGCACACCCATGAAAAAGAACCCAAACCGATTGCTAAGGAAGGAAATACTTACCACCAACACAAGTTTGAAAAGATCAAGAGAAAGTAGTCGACAGCACCTCCCTTAGAGAATCGACTTTTGAGAATGACGAAAAAGAATAGCTTCGGAAAAGGTGCTAACACGAATAGACAACTAAAGAAGAAGAAAAGACCTATCGCCACTTTCTAGCTTTGTGACAAGTGAACAAATCGGCTATGGCTAAAAGAGTTTTTCTACCGTTGAAAGAACCTGAGAGAAAAGAGAAGAAGAGGTTGATGATTGAGCAATTCGGCAATGATGAACAATGGTAGAGAGGTTTGACTTTGTTATAAATGAGAGGAAAAGAAAGAATTCTCTTGATGACAATTTCGACAAGGAGACTAAAGGAGAAAGAAAAGATGGACACCCTCTAAAAAACAATTTCGCACCTACTCCTACAACACTCCCAAAACCGAATATACACCTCCCTAGAGTCCCATATTCACCACTTGCTCCTCTCTCCCTTATCCCTTGATCCCTCCACCTTTGCCAATCCTCAACTCTCCAACCCATCTATACCTCCTCCTTCTAGAGTCCACATGCCGTCCACTACCTCTCCTCCTTGCAACAAAATAAAACTCCCATTTGCTTCCCTTGCCACTCGAACCTAGGCCCCCTTTGAACTACTTGTGGCGTCACTTACCAAGGCCCTAAGTGGCACCTCCTTGCCACTTTAACAAGCCCATTTTGATGTCTAATTTCCCCTACAATTCCTCTTAAGGCCTATCAAGCTTAGCTCCCCTTTAATACTTAAAATCTGATATTTTCTAGGGCATTTACCTACACTCTGAAGTTCTCAAAAATTCATTCAACACATTCAAACACACATAGGCATGCTACTTCATACAATTAAGCAATAATGCACAAGCCCTAAATCCCGGATATTACATTTAGCAATTCAAACCATCTCTGTTGTCGCAAATTCAATTCTTTTTGAGTCATCAGATATTTCAAGCTTTTGTGGTCGGTATAAATATGGCATTTCTCACCGAATAATTAATGACGCTAAATTTTCAATGCAAACACTATCGTGGCTAACTCTAGATCGTGTGTCGGATAATTCTTTTCGTGTGGCTTCAACTATCTCAAGGCATAAGCTACAACTTTTCCTTCCTTCATCAAAACACAACCCAGGCTATTTAATGATGCATCACTAAAAACTACGAATTATTTACCCGACTCAGGCTAAACTAACACTGGCGCTTCTGTCAAAATACTTTTAACTGTTCAAAACTCTGCTGACACTTTTCTAACCACTCAAATTTAACATCTTTTTGAAGCAATTGTGTCATCGGAGTCACAATCATCGAGAAACCTTTCACAAATCATCTATAATAGCCAGCTAGTCCCAAAAAACTTTAGACTCCGGATACATTTCTGAGGCTTCCAATCTATAACTGTAGAAATTTTGCTTAGATCAACTCGGATACCCGCAACTGAAACTATATGTCCCAGAAAACTAACCTCTTGTAGCCAAAACTCACATTTGCTGAACTTTGCAAACAACTGTTTATCTCTCAAAGTTTGAAACACGATTCTCAAATGCTCTGAATGCTTAGATTTATTACGAGTAAATCAAAATGTCATCAATAAACATAACTACAAATCGGTCTAAATACGGCCTGAAAATTTGGTTCATCAAGTCCATAAAAAGCAGCAGTGCATTCGTTAATCCGAAAGGCATAACAAGAAATTCGTAGTGTCTGTACCTTGTTCTAAATGCAGTCTTTGGCACATCTGAATCTTTAACTCACAACTGATAATAACCCGATCTCAAATCGATTTTTGAAAACATTGTTACCCTTTTAACTGATCAAACAAATTATCAATCCACGATAGAGGGTATTTGTTATTTATAGTCACTTTATTCAGCTGCCTGTAGTCAATGCACATTCTCATCGTGCCATCTTTCTTTTTCACAAATAATACCGGTGCACCCCAGGGAGAGAAACTCAGTCTAGCAAAACCCCTACCTGTCAACTCTTGTAACTGAGCTTTTAATTCTTTTAACTCTGTCGGAGCCATTCTGTGCGGAGCTATCGATATCGGCGTTGTTCCCGGTTACTAACTCAATACCAAACTCAACCTCTTTGATAAGTGGTAAACCTTGTAACTCTTCGAAAAATACATTGGGATGCTTGCATACAACTAGTATTGATTTAATCTTTCTTTTGTCACTTTCGTATCAAGTACATAAGCCAGATAAGCTTCACACCCCTTTCTCACAAATCTCTGAGCTAACATAGACGAGATCACAACTGGAAAACTATTCAGATCATTGGATTCAATTCTAATAGTCTCATTATTTTGACATTTCGATTCTATTGTCTTTCGTCTATAATTCACTATAGCACCATACATAGTTAGCAAATCCATAACCAAAATCACGTCAAATTCATCGAAAGGAAACAACATCAGATTAGCAGGAAAATAGAAATCCCGATGCATTAATGGGTAATTCTTGCAGACTTTGTCAATCAAAGCACATTTGCCTAAGGGGTTCGATTCTCTAATCACAAATTCAGTAGACTCTACAGAAAAGTCTTACTGGATACTAAATTCATACATATATAAGAATGAGTTGATCCTGGATCTATCAATGCAATCACATTAGTATCATAAAGAGTGAAAGTACTGATGATAACATCCGGAGATGAAGCTTCTTCGCGAGCGCGAATAGTATAGGCTCTAATAGGTGCACTGGCCTCAGATCTCACGATAGAGTCTCTTGTCGCCTCGACTACCACTCACATTCCTAGTATTTCTTGATGGTCTTCCTCTAGTCGATGTATTACTCGGTCTCACATTCTGAGGTCTATCTTTCTCACCCATATTAGGACAGTCTTTAATAAAATGATCTAGTGAGCCACATTTGAAAAAAGCTTTATTACTTTTATTCGAGCATTCTTCGAAACGTCTTCTCTCACAATACTGACATTTGGGTTTTTTGTCTCACACTGCCAACACTCGCTACTCAAGTAGCTTGAGCTTTAGAACCAGGGTATTATTTTCTACAATCTCTGTTCAAATATTCATTTGAAGCATTTGGGCGAGTGTATGAATCTCTAGATTTCTTTGACGAAGATTGATAAGGCTTATTCATCAATCTTTTTCTCGAGTCTCTAGCTTCTGAATTTGCCTTTCTCTTTTCTTTGCTAAGATCCTCGGCTTTACAAGCCTTTTCAACCAAAACTACAAATTCTTTCAACTTTAGAATTCCAACTAGTAGTTTTATATCTTCGTTCAACCCGTCAACGAACTGTTTACACATAATATCCTTAGTAAACACATACTCTCAAGTATACTTTCTTAAACGTATGAATTATCTTTCATACTCAATGACAATCATGCGGCCCTGTTTCAACTCTAGAAACTCTTTATGCTTCTGATCAAGAAATCTTTGACTGATGTACTTCTTTTGGAATTTAGATTGGAAGAACTCCCAAGTAACCCGTTCTTTCGGAACCATAGATATCAACGTGTTCCACCATTGGTACACAGTGTCTCTCAGAAAAGATACAACACATTTTATACATTCATCAGGAGTACAAGATAATTCGTCGAATACTCAAATTGTGTTTTCGAGCCAGAACTCAGATCTCTCCTCATCATCATCAACATTAGATCGAAACTCTTCAGCCCCATGTTTTTGAATCTTATCTACTGGTGGCTTGTTCAATCGTATCGGGTCTATAACTTGAGAAATAATAGGGATTTGTTGAGGAACAGGTGGGGGTGGAGGTTTTTGATTAGTCGATTTGTTCGAATGAACTCTATGAACCACTCACTCATCATCTGGAAAAAGCCTTATTTAGCCTCTCCCTCGTGGCTACTTGTTATAGGCCTAGAGTTAGATGGCACTGCCATTTGAGCAAGAGCGGGCGTATTACTCTCTACATCATCAACTACAGCTCATTCGGGATTCATTCCTATACGAAAACAAAATTTAAGCTGTCATGAATCATCACACCATCGTAGAGTATATATGGCATGTATAGCTAGAGTCTCACACATGCTACGTTAGTCCTAAAATCGACTAAACCTTAACTCTAATACCAATAAATATAACACCCCTCACCCATATTCAAAGTCAGAATAGGGTTACGAGGTATTACCGATCAATAAAAATCATTTAACATACATAACTCATACATTTATGCATCCATACTCAAATACCATTCAATCATATTCACATTGTCCCTTACAAAGGCCTTCGAGGCCTTAAACATGCTTTAGAAGTGGTTTGAGACTAAACCGATAACACATAAAAATTTTGGAAACTTAAAAAAATTTCAAACATACAAGGGTCACATGCCCGTGTAAACAGGCCTTGTGCCTCACACGGCTCCCAACACATCCCTATCTTAGGCCGTGTGAAAATAGGGTATACATACTGACATGGGTCACACGACCGACCACACTCGTATGTCTAGCCCGTGTGCCCTTCAAAGTGGCCACACACGCCATTGTGCCAGGCCGTGCCAATCTTCTAGGGTATACTAACTTATGCAACACGACCAAGTCACACGCCCATGTGCTAGGCCGTGTGCCATTTAGGGGGTATACTGACTTGTGCCACATGGCCAATCACACGCTCGTGTGTGAGGCCGTGTGGAACATACTAACTTCAATTCAATTTCAACACTAGGGACACACAGCCATGTAACATGCCCATGTGTCACACACGGATGAGACACACACCCGTGTCTCTACCCGTGTGGACAAAGATAGGCCATTTGCAAGGCCAATTTGCCACCATTTCTCATGCTCACCTAAACAACAAAAATGGTACCATTTCATCATACAATTAGGCAGTCGCAATCATCAACCAAAATACATACAACATACCATATCCATTTCAACCAACTTCAATACTCAATTCAATGCCAAATACCTGTTCAAATACTATCAACTTAACTTCTAAAATCATACTTCATCAAAGCATTTCTCAAACATTAAACTCCATAAATCAATTAACCATTTGTAACTATAAAACCACAACCATTTTCATACCAAACATGCCAAAATAATCCATCACTCATGGCTATATATATACAACCAAAACATAAACATTTTCAAGCCATTTTTAATAGCTAAACACACAACAATATTAACATCATTTACAAGCCAAAATACCATAAGTAGCCTATACATGCCATATACCATATTTGTATAACTCAAAAGTACCAACTTAGATGTTTCATAGTGTGATGATTTTCCCGACGACTCCCGGATCTGAGCTAGCCTTGATTCACTATAAAACATAGAAAAATAACACAAAGTAAGCTTCATAGCTTAGTAAGCTCGTATGTGAATAACTTATTTCATCAAATAAACACAAAGTAGCCAATTATACATAACATCACCATATACACATTAACTACAAACCTTTCCCATGTCTCAAAACATGATCAAATACCATCTCATCAAACTTTCATTATTTAATACTCTGATAGGTTTTGTACGTACCTATATCGCCTCGTACTAACCTCTTTCTCAACCACATCATTCGTTTACCCGTTGAACTATTTGAAATAGAAGTTGGATACTCAAGGATCTCAATCGATAAGTACCTATACCATGGCCCGAAGCCAAATCAAGGTAACTTATCCCGGAGGACCTATACCATGGCCTGTAGCCAAATCAAGGTATCACTTGCACCCGTAGTGCCGATATCGTGGCCCAAAGCCAACACAACAACCTAATGACATGTCACTAGCATTCTAAACTATTCCTAAGGTTCAATAGAGAAGTTTCATTTGTCGATTTCATCGTCGAACACATCCGTAAAGTCATATTCACAATTCAAACATTATCCGTAATCTCAAAATCACAGTTTATGCAATATCAAAGCATTTAACATGCATTTATAATAAAATTACCACATACGAACTTACCTCATATTCAGAATTGACAGATCGGATCGACTACTCGACAACCTTACTTTTCCCCAATCTAAATCTGAATTCTTTCTTTCTTGACCTATATGTATTCCCAATTAACTCATTTAATCATCTACTCATATAATTTAATCCGAAAACACACATTTGGGCATTTTTACACATTAGCCCTAAACTTTTACACTTTTATTAATTTAGTCCTTATTTCACAAATACACAAAATTCACATAATTTCAATAAACTCAAGCTTGGCCGAATTTCATATAAGTCTCTAGCTGTAACACCCCAAACCCGGCCCATGAGTCCTGACTGGATCTGGTATGTCACGGAGTAAAATAATTTGAAACATTTTAAGAATTTGGTGAAAACTTGATAAAATTTGGCTAAGGTATGAAAACGGTGTTTGAAAACTTAGTTGGGCCTTTTATAAATACTGATTGGGTTGATAAACCCTTTTGAAAACATTGTCAAGTTATAGTGGACTTGGTTTATTTTTGTTACCCGATGACAACGTCTTTAAAAACCGTAGAAATTTATTAAGTTTGAGAAGTTACTTTTACCTGTTCAATTAATATTTATAGAATTCCATTTGTAATATAACATAAGTAAAATAAAACAGTAAAATAACATCCAAAATAATAATAGTGGCCTTATTACAATCCCAAAATAATAAGACTTAGAAAATAATTAAATAAACTTAACGATAACAAATTTAAATCTAACGATAAGCATGGCCGCCTCGAGTCCTCTCGGCTCCATCTCGCGTTCTACTCATCGCAAAATGTTAAGGGAAGGGGTGAGTCACCAAGACTCAATGTATAAATCCCCACCCGAAAATACAACTCATACACATTTTATTAATAAACATGCACATGCAACCCAACCTAACCATCCATACTCCTTAACTACCCGTGTGGTCAAAACCATCGATGACCATGGGTCACAAATTAAATGATGGGGCCAACCCATCGTGTGGTCAAAACCATCGATGACCATAGGTCACAATTTATCAAGTGTGGTCAAAACCATCGGTGGTACCAAACCACTAGGACTTAGTCGCAAATTATCAATCGGTGTGGTCAAAACCACTGATGACCATAGGTCACAAATAATCTGATGGGGCCAACCCATCTTGTGGTCAAAACCACTGACGACAGTCCATAAAATCATCCCCCTCCTCTCATCAATCCCACCATCACATGCTTATATATCAATTATCATATATCATGTCATAGCATTTAACATCATGTGATGGCATGCAAATCATATATCAAAAATCACAAGTTAGGGGACTTACCCGGAATCCATGCTTAGCCATAAGCAAATCACTACCAAAAAGGTAAATAGCAACAACATAATCATGTAAATTAATAAAGTGTGTAGTGAGTTTTTACACACCTATCACTACCGAAATTCCTAGATCCCGAAGATCCGATCTTTGACGCTAGATCTTGACCCTATATTCGGCCAATCATCAATGTTAATACCAAAGGCCTATTCGACCAAACCAAGTAATATCAGAGGCCCTCTTACGGACTTACCTTGAATGGATTTGATTTCCAAACAAATCCCAAAGCCTTAATTAGCCCCTAAATCCATGGCACACATTAGTTCGGCATTTAAACAAAAAACTTTTATCAAAAGACCCTTGGCCGAATGTGCTTACCAACTCACCTTTGGAAAGAAAATTCCAGAAAGCTTCCCTACAATCGGTTTAATCATATTAGTAAGAGTCTTAGGCCATTCGGCCATAACCTTAATCCTAGAAAAGAGTATGGCCCCTTACCTTAATGATTATTTAGGCCCCTAACGCCACAAGTCAGCACCACTTGGTGTTGTTAGGGGAGGTTCGGCTACCTTCAATGAAGAGAAAAGAACCGAAATAGCACCTTCCTTTAGGGGGTTCGGCTAATCACAAGGTGGAAGGGGTTGGAAATTTTGATTAGAAGAGGGGTAGGTTCGGCTAAAAAGAAGCAAGAGAAGAAGAAACTTTTGAAGAATTTGGCAAGATAGGCTATGGAGAATTCGGCAGCAGCAACTTGGAGAGAAAAAATGAAAAGAAATTTGGATGAATTTCGGCACCCCCTTTAGGTGTTAAAACTGAAAGTGGACAGCCCCCAAGGAGTCCCTATTTTAGCCATCACCTTCTTTTTGGTGATAAATTTCCAGCTTTTATTTATCAAAGATAATGCAAGACTTATCTTACATTTAATCTCCTAATCACTTTCAACACTTTAATAGCAAATAAACTAATAATAACTCCCCCTTTCAGCCGAATATGAGCAAAAAAAATAGCTCTCCCTTATCAAAATAAGAGTCCAAAATTAAGCCAACTCTCCCCCCTAACGCCAAAGACATAAAAGAAATAAAACCATATGCTGCTTCTTAGGCTCGAGCCAAAGACCTCAATGCCGCAGCCCCCCTTACACGCCTCATGCCACTCTTTCCCTTAGAATTTCATGTCATGAAACCTCCTCATTTATTTATAAGGCCTTCATCCCTGGCCCCTTTTTCCTTAACGCCAAAAAGCCCAAAAATAAAATGCTCCTTGCGTCCCTTATGTCTCGAACCCGAGACCTGTTGCCAACACCCTTAAGTGGCGCCCCAGGCCACTCCACCCAATTCGACTTTCATGTCCATTTCTTACCCAAAAATTTCTTTAAAGCCTTCTTCACCTTAACGTCCCAAAAACCAAAAATAAAAACATACCCCCTTGTTTCTCCCATGAATCGAACCCAAGACCTCCCTTGCAACACCCTTAGGCGCACCAAGCCAATTGTGCCAAGCCCATTCTTTGTGTCAAATTTCGCCCAAAATTCCCCTTAACCTCTATCTCACCTAGCTCCCTTCTTTAAATCACTTAGAGAGAAGTTTTTAATTCCACATCCGACCTAATTTGGGGTTATGACTAGACCCTTAAAATAAGCCAAATAAAATCATATTATTTATTTTTTTTCAAGCACACATGGGAAATTAATTACAAACAACCCCTAATTTAGGGTGTTACACTAGCAGTCCAAAAATTTCAATTATTTCACATTTCAACCCCGCAATTTTCACATTTCACAATTTAATCCCTATAATGCATTTTCATCAAAAATCACTTTACAAAACATGTAAAATTATCATCAAGCTTTCATATTTCAACATTAGACATCAAAGAACACATAGATTCAACAATGGAAACTCTTAAAAGCTTTAATAGTTTCGAAATTAAAGGTTTGGGCTAGCTAGATTGAGCTGTAATGATTACAAAAACTTAGAAATCATCAAAAAAAGGACAAAACACATACCTAATTGCTTAAATTTTGTCTAGCCGAATGAAGAACCCTAGTTCTTCTTCTTCTTCTTTTAATTTCGGCTAAAATGTTGATAATGAAGCAAATTTTGATTTTGTTTTATTAATATAACCTTATTAAACATATTACCAAATTAACCTTTGTTATAAACATATAAAAACATATAATGCATGGCCATAATTGTCCACTTATAGTACCAATGGTCTAATATCATCATAAGGACCTTTAATTTAATAAATCATAGCAATTAAACACCTTTAACAAAAAGAATGCAACTTTTTCATTTTACGTAATTAAGTCATTTTTCCCAAATTGACTATTCAAACAATAAAATTAGCTCATGAAATTTTCATACATATCAAATAACTTGCTGTAAACACCAAATATAATATTAAAATAATTTTTTGAAACCAAATTTGTGGTTCCAAAACTACTGTTTCAATTTAGCTAAAACGGGGCTGCTACAATGATAAATATAACCAAATGACCAAGTCCCTATACATGCCATATACTCAAAATGTTAAGATCATCGATACCCAAAATAATTGTTTGATATTGTGATGCGATCTCCAACGATCTCCAACCCGAGCTAGCTTGGTGACACTATAAAACATAGAAAGTAAAACTAGTAAGCTATAGCTTAGTAAGCTAGTATGAAAGAAATAAGCAAATTTTACCATACATTTAGCATTCAAGTAATATAATATAAGACGATGAAATTTACCATAACCTCATAAACATAATTCATTCCATCACAAACTTACCTTGGATTTCATCATTCCACGAATTTAATAATCGTAAGCTTTATGCACATACCTATACCATCTCGTAATGGTTTCATATTCACTCTCATCCTTTGCATACCCAATGAACCACTCAGGATAATAATATCGGATACCCAGGAAATCTTACACACAAAGTGTCACTTATGTAGCCATTGCTAGCTTTATCTCATAACACATAAATGCTCGCTCTCGAGCCATCAACGAGCCTGCTCACACAAGCTGTCAGTCAAGATGTAGCTACACGGTACTGCTCACACAAGCTATCAAGTAACCACAACATATGCCAAGATACTCACCACCCAGAGGGCGTACAGACCAAAGACCGAATCACATAACATAATACCCTAGTGACATGTCACTTGTATCCTAATCTATTCCTAAGGTTCGATTGGGATTTCTCGCTTGCCAAAACGTCGTCAAACGTGTCCGTAGAGTCAATTACACAATTCATGCAAAATTTAAACATTTAAAAATACAATTATAACAAAGCTTATTAACATACGAACTTACCTCGGTTACCAAAATCGCGTAAATGATCTATTCATTAATTACTTTGTTTTTCCCCCGATCTAGACTCGATCTTCATTTTTCTTGATCTATAATACAACATTTAACTTATTTAATCATCACATTATTCAATATAGCTCAAAAACACCTTATGCCAAAACTTACATTTTTTGCCCCTAACATTTCAACATTTTATAATTTAGTCCTTAGGCTCGTAAAATGAATTTCATTCAATTTGATCACAACCCAAGCCTAGCTGAATACTACTAGTACTCATAACAACCCACATTTTTCATTTATTCACACTTTTCTACACATTTTATAACCTTTTACAAATAAGTCCATATTGGACGTTTTTACCAATAATCACTTTACAAATGTTGTTCAACTAACTACAAACATGCATTTTCTACCATCAAACATCAAAATAAAAACATATTCAACATGGGTAAAATTTAAGACTTTAAATTTATCTCAAATTAGTCCTTGAAATAGCTAGATCAAGTTACCACGACCTTAAAAATATAGAAATCATTAAAAAGGGTCAAAAACGGACTTACAATCAAGCTTCAAAGCTTGGCCAAAAACCCTAGCTATGGCTTCTTGTAAAATTTAGCTATGGGGGACTAAATTGAAGAAGATGGACACTTTTATTAGTTAATTTTGTATTTTTACCAAATTACTAAAATACCCTTAATGCATAACTTTAAAATTTTACCTAGCCATGTCCATTTTTGTCCACCCTAAGTATAATGGTCTAATTACTACATAAGGACTTCTAATTAAAATTTCATAGCAATTAGACACCTTTAACTTATAGAATTCAAGTTTTGCACCTATTGTAATTTAGTCCTCCTAGACAAATTGAGTACTCAATCGACAAAATTTCTTAACAAAATTTTCACACAATCATTCTATCATGTTGTAGACCTTAAAGAAATAATAAAAAATATTTCTACTTCAGATTTATGGTCCTAAAACCACTGTTCAGATTTGACCAAAAAATAGGCTATTACAAATTTTTGAGGATCGGTTCAGGGTTTGGAATTCACTATGTCTAGAGCTAAGGCTTATTATTTCTATTATCAAAATTTAAATTTTATTTCTACTTTAATTTTTAATTTCGATTTACTCAAGTATTTATTATTGTTGTCTCCATTATTTCATTTAAAAAATTCACTAATTTATTTTATCTATTTTCTCGGTAGGTCATTTCGAGTCGTGGGCACGATTATCGTCACGAAAAAAATTCTATCCATGAGAAGAACACAAAAGTTGATCTTAATCGCCAATCCCTGTGGACTTGACCCTACTACACTTTACTAATGTTTAGAGTACTTTTATTATAGGAGTTATTTTTATTTGGGGTTTCGACACCCATCAAATTGTAGCGTCATGACCGGGGATTGGAGATATTTTTCTAATTTTCTTGTTTATCTTATGACAAGATCAGAACCGGGGTCTCTAGAGTTTGTACCATAAATAGAGAAGTTAGTCCAACAACTGCTAGAGAAGCCATTTGACACGATAAATGACCAAATCCTCGAGTTCGAAATCATATCTTACACCAAGGACATTTTTTCATTTGACAAACCAAACGAGATGGACAAGCAAACTATACGCCAACTTACAAAAGCACTGAACGAACAACAACCCCTATATGTAACTTATCCAGCTGGAGGAACACCATTCAAGTTAAAGTCAGGTTTGGTTCATTTATTTCCCACCTTCTGAGGATTACAGAATGAAAATCCGCACACTCATCTCAAAGAATTCAATATTGTTTGCACAAGCATGAAGCCTCAGGGAGTAACCGAAGACCAAATTAAACTTTGTGCTTTTTCTTTCTCATTAGTCGACTCTACTAAAGAATGACAATTTTATTTACCTCCGGATCTACAATACATGGTTTGACATGTCTAGTTTATTTCTTGACAAATTTTTTCCAGCAACTCAAGTAACCGAACTAAAGAGGGACATTATAGGAATCGTCAAAAGAAGATTGAATCGCTCGACGATTACTAAGAGCGGTACAAACTAACTGAATAGTCACTCTTACAGTATTTCTATGAGGGGTTACTCCCAATGGAAATGAAAATTATAAATGCTACAAGTGGAGGCATTTGTTACTATGACGCCTCAGAGAGTAAGAGAGTTGATTTCAACCATGGCTGCTAACTCTCAACAATTTCGATTGGCTACAAAACCCACAAGACAGGTTCATGGGTTAAGCTTTCTATCTCTAGAAGATAAAATTGATAAGCTTGCTAACGTTGTTCAAAATTTGCTTACACATAAAATGGGCCCAGCACGGTTGTGCAAAATTTGTGCTATGCTAGACCACCCGACGGACTCGTGCCAATTTTACATGAAGATTCGACAGAACAAGCAAATGTTGTCGGGAACTTTCTAGGACCGCCCCAAACGCGATATGACCCCTACTCGAACTCATATAATGTGGGTTGGAAAGATCACCCAGATCTAATTTATAGGTCGAATCTTCGATTCAATCAACCTTACCAATAAAGGTCGCCTCCGAATCAAAAATTACCACCTCCAAAGTCATATTTGGAAACCATAGTGAAAAGGATAGCCAATAGTACTGAGAAGTTTTAGCAAAAAACTAACATGCATTTGCAGGAGTTAGATAATCAAGTGAGCAAGCTTGCACTCACATTAGCCGTTTGGATTCCCATGGTAAGCTGCCATCCCAAATTGAACCTAATTTTCAACACAATACAAATTCTATGACATTAAGGAGTGGGAAGGTTTTGGAACCCGTACCTGGCACGAGTCGTGCCCATGACGCAGTTGAGATGAAAAGAAACTTGATACAGAGGCTCCAATGGAGTCAGCACCACAAAAATCATTTGCAGTACCACCTCCGTTTTCTAGAAGACTTGTCCAATACAAGAAGGAGCGAAAAGAGAATAAGATCCTCGACACCTTTCGAAAGGTAGAAATCAACATACCTTTTCTTGATGCAATTAAGCAAATTCCACGATATGCAAAATTCTTAAAAGAATTATGCACGAGTAAGAGGAAGCTCCTGAGAAATGAAAAGGTGAGTGTCGGAGAAAATGTGTAACACCCCAAACTCAGCCCAAACACCATGACCGAATCTGGCATGTCACTAAGAAGATTTATTAAAACATGTCGCATTTTTTGAAAACATTTGTCGAGTTTAAACATGTATTCGGAAAACTTAATGATTTGATAATTTATAAAAGATATAAATTTTATATGATGCCTTTATGAATTAAAAACCAAAAATTAGTACATGCCTATGTTTATATCTTTCGCCAAAATTAGGTGTCCAATAATAGTAAAAACCCAAAAGAAAGCCCAAAGTATAAGGCTAATGGCCCATGTCCTTATTACAATAAAATAAAAAACCTAAAATAATTTAACATATTGAAGGAAAATTTAAATAAATGGCGTCTTTGCTGTAACAATTTGAACTCTTGCATGACTACCTCTCCTCTCCACTCGGCCGGTCCGATGCACTAAGTGCTACCGAAAAAATGTTAAATAATAGGGTGAGTCACAAGACTCAAGATGCAACCTCGTGCACCATCGACCGGGCCTTAGCCCCACGTAGAATAACAAAATATAATATATCGTGAATTATGCAAAGCCCAACCCAATCCTAGGTTTCCATCCGCTACACACCACCCTTACCGCCAATCACACCATTGGGGTTTCTACAATCAACCCACACCGCTACACACCATCGATGGCGGTCATGTGCAGATTAGTTGCTCATCGTCGATCATGGCAATAGCCACTACAATGCATCGTGGCAAAAGCCACTACAATGAGATCATGGCAAAAGCCACTACAATGATCATGGCAAAAGCCACTACAACAAAACACTTCCCCTTTCATCAATTACCCAACCCCGTGCAAACACAGAAACTGGCATACATGTTCATCATATCAAAACAATAGAACCATTCACTTAAGAATGACAAAGATAACTAACCTGGTGATTCGCCTTTACCCTCCTCGGGTTTTCAACAGCCATGCTGGTACTTCAGCATTTAACAGAATATAACAGATTTATAAGCATATACTAAACGGTAATCCAAATGGTGTGAGAATGTTACACACCTGATTATTGTGTAGGACTACCCACTATGTCGATACCCTCGCTAATCGAATCTACCTCCTTCTGTCTACAACTTTACTTAAAAGCCGGAAGAACGCGGAGATAAGGCCTCTCCTATATTCGCCAATGGTTAGTGTTTTACCCGAATTATACTTTTAAATTAATAGATCTCCTTACCTTGAAATCTCAAAAGTAATACGATCCGAAAAGCTCTTGAACTCGGCTTAGAAATTTAAGAGATTGAATCTCCTCAAATCCTTTAATGCCGTAAATGAGAGAAAACACCGATTAGTTAATCATATAGCCATTCATTAAGATCTCTAAAAGCCAAAAAAGATTGAAATCTCACAAATCCACACTTACGGTTAGTTTTCTTCAAGATTTGGCACAAGCAGACACCACAGAAGGAATTCGACAATCATAGGAGATGAGATCTAGGGATTTCAATTTTTAAGAAAATCCCGAAAAAGATGAACGAGAGAAATGCTGATACGTTTTCGACTTTTGGAAGAACTAGGAATTGAAAAGATGGGCAAGGAACTAGATAGAGAGATAAAGCCAAAGTGTTTACAAGAGAAGAGAAGGTAAATTACAAGGGTTTCGGTTTCTGATAGAAGAAAAAAAGAACAAGAAAAGATGATTCTAGTTTGTCAAAAAGAGAGAAAGCTTGAGGCTATTTTCAGAGAACACAATGAAAAATTCGGTACACCCCGTTGCCTATACTGAACCGATTTTTCCCCCTCTCTTGTGTTTGATTTTTGGCCAACTCTGCAACCAAGAGATCACTCTTATCATTCTATCCCTTATCCTTAACAGAACATTCATCCAACAGAGACCTACCCCACACCACTACCTCCCCTATATCAGCTTTATATCCACATAATTTAAAACATAAAATCCCCTCTTTTGTAGCCACATTGCCGCCCCCTAGCTCTCATTGGGCTGTCGAAATTGGCCCAATTCCTTGGGCTCCAAGCGGGCACACTGGGGCCCCCTTCCTTTGCCTATTGGCGCCACTTATAGCTCCTTCCTACTGCGCATCTTGTTCCTGGACTACAAGCCCATTATGCCTATTACACTCTCAATACTTTATTTAAACCCAATAGTCTCTAAACAAAATATTTAGCCAAGACCTCGGCCCATTCTTGAGCCTAATTTGTACCTCTAAACCTCAAATTAACACTTTAAGCATACATCACATAAAATGCACAGGCCCAATAATTCGGGATGTTATAGTTCTACCCCTTAAAATAAATTTCGGCCTCAAAATTTACCTGATCAAAAGAGATGGGGATACTACTGTCACATAACATCCTCTGCTTCCCATGTCGCTTCCTCCGCACCGTGGTTTCACCATAAAACCTTGACCAAAAGGACGGACTTCCTTCTCAACACTTTTACGTCTTGATCCAAGATTTGCACTGGTTCCTCCTCAAAAGACAAATCTGGCCTTACTTCAATCTCTTCCACCGGAACAACGTGCGATGGATCAGAACGATAACATCTAAGCATCGAGACATGGAACACATCATGTAATCGCTCCAACTCAAGGCAACTCAATCGATAAGCCACCGGCCTCTGGCGTTCCAATACCCGATAAGGCCCAATAAACCGGGACTTAGCTTACCTTCCGACCAAACCTCATTACCTTCTTCCACGATGATACTTTCAAGAAGACTTGATCTCCCATCGCAAATTCCATCCCTTCCGCTTAAGATCCGCATGTGACTTTTGTCGATCAGACGCTTCCTTCAACCAAGCCCGAATTAACCTAACTTTCTCTTCCGTTTCAGACACTAGTTCTGGACCCAACACCTGACGCTCACCCAACTCTGTCCAACAAGTTGGGGTATGACATCTCCTTTCGTATAACGCTTCATAAGGTGTCATCCGAATACTAGATTGATAACTATTATTGTACGCAAATCCTGCCAAAGGCAAATACTCCTCCCAGCTTCCCCTAAAATCGATGATGCAAACCCTTAGCATATCCTCCAAGATCTGAATTACCCTCTCAGACTGACCATCCGTTTGTGGATGAAAAGCGGTGCTGAAGTCTAGCCTTGTTCCCATTGCCTGATGCAGAGCATTCCAGAACCGTGACATGAACCTAGGGTCTCTATCCGATATAATCGACACAGGTACACCATGTAGTCTTACCACCTCAGCCAAATACAACTTAGCCAACCTTTACAGAGAAAAGTCAACATAAACCGGTATGAAGTGAGCAGACTTTGTCAGCCGATCTACAATCACCCAAAATTAATCCTTCTTAGTGGGCATAAGGGGTAACCCTGTAACACCCCTAACCCATGTCCGTCACCGGATTAGGGTTACGAGGCCTTACTATAACAATTACCAAGCCCAAGCACTCCATCCAGACTAATATTCATATCATTACATGCTATTAGAAATGAATATATATATATATATATGTATATATTCTATTAGGTCTTAATACAACAACTTGCATAATTAAAATCACATGGTCATTTAAAATCAACAACAAAGATAAGCATATAATATTTATACATTTATTCGCCTATAACACGAGCACAAACAAAAAAAAAATCTAATTGTCACTTACATATTTAATCGAATAAAATCTTAAAGCATTCCATATATATATATATACGTAATATTTATAAACACCAAATTAGCACATACCATTTTTTTAAATCAATCCACGCACAAATATGTTTATGTACCACTTTATTATTCAATCCTTATAGCAAAATATACTAGTAAAATCATTATTATAACTATATTTTTACGCATCAAACGATCGCATATATATACAAGTGAAATATTATACATAACATGAACGCCTATTAAACCAAATATACCTTATCAAATCATCATCTTAGCCCAAAATGTCATAAACCACAAAGCCAAACCATACCTATCAAATATATATGTATCATGACCGAATATAGGTTAAAATAACTTACTACCTATCAACATTAACATGGCATCTTTAATAATCCAAATAGACCAAATTTATTTACAACCCAAAGAACATCATCTCAACTACATCGACCTCATTCGAACCAAAACAAAACAAATGCAAAACATATTAATATGTCATGCTTAACCCGAATGCATCACATCTAGATATAATAGGCTTATTACTTGACCATATTCCATACATGATTAAACCATGGCCGGATTTCACATCCCTTAATATCATAATCAATCCATTATATCAAGAACATAGGAATTTAACTTAATCAAAAGAAATAGCCATTTTTGCAAGGCTATTCATATATATATACAAGGCCGAAAGTCATTAATCTAACCCTTAGTCTAACCTATACATGCCTTCGGTTTAAAACTTAGATTAAGTACCAAAAGGGGAGATAGTGTGGTTGACTTTTCCGATGATCCTCAGATGCCCGTAGCTTGATGGAAAATCTATAAAACAGAACAAAGAGCACACACGAAATAAGCTCACTAGCTTAGTAAGTCTTAAGCATTTACAAAACAACAGTCAAATATTCCAACATTTAGCACACATACATATATAAATATACTTATAAGTCCAAGTAATTTAACAAATAATAATTTCATTATGGTCTAACAAATTGCCTCTCAGAACTTATCATTTATTAATTCCTCATTGAAGGTATACAACCCTTCCAAAGACTTTAAGCTTTAAGTATTCACATATTACCTTATCAACAAGTATAACATATATCACAATTTATATACGATTAATCATATATATATATATACGTATATGTATTTTGATAACTTTCACCTTTGACATTTTTATCTTTGATGAATCTCAAAGATATCACCAAACTTATTACATATCACACTTATTAATGAGTAATTCAAATGCACATATCATAAAGACTCATTATCAAAACTTTAACCATTCATCACTTATGTAATTTGAAAGGAAAGATAATCACTTACCTTGTTCCTTGCATCTATAAACTTTTATTTTTACCCAGCATTTTGTTTATTGAAGTATTTTCATCCCACCTTGTAAAGAATTTATAACACATTACCCAGGGCATTAAGCCCGCTAGACTCAAGTCTCGAACTTGATCACCTAGATTAAGCACGCTAGGCAATAAGCCTCGATATACATCATCGACACAAGGCTCGCTAGGCTCATAGCCCAAATTACATCACCGGCACAAGGCCTGCTAGGTATTTAGCCCGAATTACATCACTGGCACAAGGCCTGCTAGGCTCATAGCCCGAATTACATCACTCAAGACAAGGCCTGCTGGGCATTTAGCCCGATTACATCACTCAAGACAAGGCCTCTAGGCTCATAGCTCGAATTACATCAAAGACAAGGCCTGCTGGGCATTTAGCCCGATAAATAACACCGCACGAAGCACCGCTAAGCTTAAAGCCCGATATATATATGATCATCAATTCAACACTCATTTCATAACATCAACAATGCAAACAACTCATATAGATCATATTACCTTCACATACCAATCAAAACACATTTATACACTTATCATTTTACAAAGTAAATTCAATTCAATACCACACTTCTACATTCGGTTATTGTCATAATTATACTTTAAATATTCAATTTTCATCATTCATCATAGTTGTAAATAAATCTTTAACGATATTTGCTTAAGGACTTACCTCGGTTGTCGATGGGCCGTAAATCCGCTATTCGAGAACCTTTGTCTTTCCCCGATCCAATTCCGCTTTTCTTTGCTCTTGATCTAAAACACATTAAATTCAGCTCATTCAAGTACATTTCAATTCAATTTAGTCCCAAATCACATTAATGGGTAAATTACCCTTTTACCCTAGTGTTTCACATTTTACACTTTAGTCCTAATTGCACAAAACACAAAATACACATTATTTCAATACAACACTCAAGGGCGAATATGTATAAGGACTATATAAGTCCATTTCTTTCATTTATTTTGCATTTAAGCCCTCTTAAATTTTTATTTTTACAAATTAGTCCTATTTACTCAATTTTCACTAAAACTTCAATACAAAACTTATCAATCTTAATCCTATCTTAAAATTAAATTCATCAAACATCAATTATCATATAACAATGTTAATGGCCGAACCTTAGACATGCTCAGATTTAAAAATTACAACATGGGTACGGTTCGAAGCAACGATCTCAAAAACGTAAAAAATTAACAAAAACCGAGCTAGAGTCCATATCTAATTGAAGCTTGAATGAATGGCCGAATGTGCCAACTCTCTCTTTTACTTTGTTTCTTTCTTATTTCGGTCATGCAAAATGAAGCACTAAGCTTTATTTTATGTTTTGTTTTACATATATTATGATATTTGGCCATTTACTAATTTAACCTTATTATTATAATATTCATTAACAAAACATAATGGCAAAAGTGAACTTTAACCGTCCACTAATATCAAGAATGGACTAATTGCCCTTTCAATGCTTCAAATCAAGAAACCACTATCAATTTGGCACATTTTACTATGGATTAAAACTTTTACGCTTTTACGCGATTAAGTCCTTTTTCCAATTAGGCACTTAAACGATTAAATTTTTCTACAAAACTTTCACACACTTTAATTCACACATATTAGACACAAAATATAATATTAAAATATTTCTCGACTTCTGATTCATGGTCTCAAACCACCATTTCGATTAGGGTCAAATTCGCTTGGTTACAAACCCACTAACAAAATCCATCGTGATTCTCTCCTATTTCCACTGTGGAATCTTTTACCTACCGCAACAAACCTAAAATAATTTAACATATTGAAGGAAAATTTAAATAAATGGCGTCTTTTCAGAACAATTGAATCTTGCATCCTCTCCATTCTCAAATGCACTAAGTGCTACTGAAAAAAATGTTAAATAATAGGGTGAGTCACAAGACTCGAGATGCAACCTCGTGCACCATCGACCGGGCCTTAGCCCTACGTAAGAATAACAAAATATAATATATCGTGAATTATGCAAAGCCCAACCCAATCCTAGGTTTCCATCCGCTACACACCACCCTTACCGCCAATCACACCATTGGGGTTTCTACAATCAACCCACACCGCTACACACCATCGATGGCGGTCATGTCTGCGCTTAGTTGCTCATCGCGAGATCATGGCAATAGCCACTACAATGATCGTGGCAAAAGCCACTACAATGATCATGGCAAAAGCCACTACAATGATCATGGCAAAAGCCACTACAATGTAACACTTCCCTTTCATCAATTACCCAACCCCGTGCAAACACGTAAACCGGCATACATGTTCATCATATCAAAACAATAGAACCATTCACTTAAGAATGACAAAGATCACTAACCTGGTGATTCGCCTTTACCCTCCTCGGGTTTTCAACACCATCTTTGGTATTTCAACATTTAATAGAATATAACAGATTTATAAGCATATACTAAACGGCAATCCAAATGGTGTGAGAATGTTACACACCGATTAATCGTAGGACTACCCTCTATGTCGATACCTCGCTAATCGAATCTACCTATTCATCTCTACACTTTACTTAAAAGTCAAGAACGCGAGATAAGGCCTCTCTATATTCGACCAATGGTTAGTGTTTTACCCGAATTATACTTTTAAATTAATAGATCTCCTTACCTTGAAATCTCGAAAATAATACTGATCCGAAAAGCTCTTGAACTCGGCTTAGAAATTTAAGAGATTGAATCCCCCTCAAATCCCGGAATACCGTAAATGAGAGAAAACACCCGATTAGTTAATCATATAGCCATTCAGCTAAGATCTCTAAAAGCCAAAAAAAGATTGAAATCTCACAAATCCACACTTACGGTTAGTTTTCTTCAAGATTTGGCACAAGGCACACCACGTATGAATTCGACAATCATAGGAGATGAGATCTAGGATTTCAATTTTAAGAAAATCCGAAAAAGATGAACGAGAGAAATCTTCACGTTTTCGACTTTTGGAAGAACTAGGAATTGAAAAGATGGGCAAGGAACTAGATAGAGAGATAAAGCCAAAGTGTTTACAAGAGAAGAGAAGGTAAATTACAAGGGTTTGGTTTACGATAGAAGAAAAAGAACAAGAAAAGATGATTCTAGTTTGTCAAAAGAGAGAAAGCTTGAGGCTATTTTCAGAGAACACAATGAAAAATTCGCACACCCTGCTGCCTATCTTGAACCGATTTTTCCCCTCTCTGTGTTTGATTTTGGCCAACTCGCAACCAAGAGATCACTCTTATCATTCTATCCCTTATCCTTAATGTAACATTCATCCAACAGAGACCTACCCCACACCACTACCTCCCTATATCGCCTTCATATCCACATAATTTAAAACATAAAATCCCTCTTTGTAGCCACATTGCGCCCCTAGCTCTCATTGGGCTGCGAAATTGGCCCAATTCCTTGGGCTCAAGCGGGCACTGGGCCCCCTTCCTTTGCCTATTGGCGCCACTTATAGCTCCTTCCCTCACATCTTGTTCTGGACTACCAGCCCATTATGCTGTTACACTCTCAATACTTTATTTAAACCCAATAGTCTCTAAACAAAATATTTAGCCAAGACCTCGGCCCATTCTGAGCCTAATTTGTACCTCTAAACCTCAAATTAACACTTTAAGCATACATCACATAAAATGCACAGCCCAATAATTCGGATGTTATAGTTCTACCCCTTAAAATAAATTTGACCTCAAAATTTACCTGATCAGAAGAGATGGGGATATTGTTGTCACATAACATCCTCTGGTTCCCATGTCACTTCCTCCGCACCGTGGTTTCGCCATAAAACCTTGACCAAAGGGACGGACTTCCTTCTCAACACTTTTACGTCTTGATCCAAGATTTGCACTGGTTCCTCCTCAAAAGACAAATCTGGCCTTACTTCAATCTCTTCCACCGGCACAACGTGCGATGGATCAGAACGATAACGTCTAAGCATCGAGACATGGAACACATCATGTAGCTGCTCCAACTCTGAAGGCAACTCCAATCGATAAGCCACTGGCCTACGCGTTCCAATACCCGATAAGGCCCAATAAACCGGGGACTTAGCTTACCCTTCCGACCAAACCTCATTACCTTCTTCCACGATGATACTTTCAAGAAGACTTGATCTCCTACTGCAAATTCCATCCCCTTCCGTTTAAGATCCGCATGTGACTTTTGTCGATCAGACGCTTCCTTCAACCAAGCCCGAATTAACCTAACTTTCTCTTGGTTTGAGACACTAGTTCGGACCCAACACCGACGCTCACCCAACTCGCCCAACAAGTTGGGGTATGACCCCCAAAGGTAATCGGTGTTCCGCTTTCACTTGCTGGCATGTCAAACACTTACTCACAAATTTCGTTATCTCTCGCTTCAGACCTGGCCACCAGAATTATTCTCGCAAATCCCGATATATCTTAACCCCTCCAAGATGCATAGCGTAAGGGCTACTATGCGCCTCCTAAAGAATCATCTGCCTTAACTCCACATCCTTTGGCATACAAACTCTCTTACAAAAACACAGGACTCCATCACCATTCAAACTATAGTCCTCTCCTTTACCACTCCGCACTTTCTGGAGTCGAGCACTCAAAACATCGTCTAGAAATTGCTTCTCCTTGATCTGACTTGTCCACATAGGTCTTACTTGGAGTTCAGCTGCCAAACTTCCATCCTCATACAGACTAAGATGAGCGAACATCGCCCTCAAATCTGCTATCGCCTTCCTACTCAGCACATCTGCCACCACGTTAGCCTTACCCAGATGATATTCGATCGAGCAGTCATAGTCCTTCAAGAGCTCAATCCACCTACGTTGCCTCAGATTCAACTCCTTCTGGGTAAGGAGATACTTCAGGCTCTTATGGTTCGTGTAAATAACTGACTTCTCCCTATATAGGTAGTGCCTCCAAATCTTCAGAGCAAACACTACCGCCACCAATTCTAAATCGTGCGTAGGGTAGTTCAATTCATGCGGTCTCAACTGTCGAGATGCATATGCAACAACTTTTCCATCTTGCATCAACACACATCCTAAACCCGTGTGTGACGTATCACAATAGACGGTAAATTCTTTTCCTGCCTCTGGCTAAATTAACACTGGCGCTTCCGTCAAGATTCTCTTCAGCTTCTCAAGGCTCTCCTGTTGTTTGTCGGTCCATACAAATGATACTCCCTTCCTCAACAACTTAGTTAAAGGTGCCGCTAGCAATAAGAACCCTTCAACAAACCTTCTGTAGTACCCGGCCAATCCCAAGAAACTTCGAACTTTCACCACAGACTTCGACGATTTCCAATCTAATACGACTTCTATCTTCTGAGGGTCCACCCTAATTCCCTCTACGGAAACTACATGCCCTAAGAAAGTCACTTTCTTCAGCCAAAACTCTCACTTACTGAACTTTGAGTACAACTACTTCTCCCTCAGAATTTGTAACACCACACGAAGATGTGCATCAT
Source organism: Gossypium rotundifolium (assembly GCA_025506655.1). NCBI lineage: Eukaryota > Viridiplantae > Streptophyta > Magnoliopsida > Malvales > Malvaceae > Gossypium > Gossypium rotundifolium. The sequence goes on along the minus strand of CP106731.1, from coordinate 65,505,622 downwards.
GCTCCTCCTCGGACTTGGAGTAACCCAGGATATTGTCGATGAACACCACGATGAATCGATCAAGATACGATTGAAATACCCGGTTTATCATATCCATAAATACCGCTAGTGCATTCGTCAACCTGAACGGCATCACCAAAAATTCATAATGACCATACCGAGTCTGAAACGCCGTCTTATGAATGTCTCCTTCCTTTACCCTTAACTGATGATATCCCGACCTTAAGTCAATCTTAGAAAAGACTGAAGCTCCTTTGAGCTGATCGAACGGTTCGTCGATTCTTGGCAGTGGGTACTTGTTCTTAACCGTCAACTTATTCAATTGACAGTAGTCCACACACATAAGCATAGATCCGTCTTTCTTCTTCACAAACAGGACCGGGGCTCCCCACAAAGACATACTTGGTCGGATAAATCCATGATCCAACAGTTCCTGGATCTGGGCTTTAAGTTCCACCAGCTCCTTCGACGCCATTCAGACGGAGTAATGAACACCGGAGTCAGACTTAGAAGTAGCTCTATTCCAAACTCCACTTCGTGATCCGGGGGTAATCCTGGTAATTCTTCAGGAAAGACATCTGTGAAATCCTTGACTGTTCAAACCTCATCGATAGTCACCTCCTTAACATCCAAAGCACTGATAAAGGCTAGAAACGCGTTACATCCCTTCTGAATCATCTTAACAACTTTTAATGCGGACACTACGTTGGACAAATAATTCCTTCTTCCTCTAACACAACCACCTCCCCGCCTTCTAAGGTACTCAACACCATGTGCTTAGTCTCACAATCCAACTTAGCACGATGTTTAGTCAACCAATCCATTCCCAAAATAAGGTCAAACTCTCCAAATGGTAATTCCATTAAGTCTGCCGAACACTACTCCTTGAGTCTCTAAAGGTACGTCCCAAACAGCTTTGTCCACTACCCTAGATTGTCCCGGAGGCTAACCACACCATCTTCCTAGTAGTTATTTTAGAGTCTAAACTTAGGGTCTCGACATCGAACATGCAACATAGGAGTGGGTTGACCCAATATCAATCAAAGCAAGGTATGGGCTATTAGCAATAAGAAAGCGCATTTGCTATGACGTCCGTCGGCCACCATCCTCCCGTCGACGTCAGATAGACTAGACTCTACCGCTTTGCATCTACATTTCTAGCACCCCTAGCAATTGTTTCACAACCCCGACCGAATCCATTTTGTCCTCTCGGTGAGCCACGACCCCTCGATCGGGCCGACCACCTCTCCTAACTCGATCGTAACCTCGTCTCCATGGGTCAGGCTTACTCCACCTGGGATGCCCTTAATCATATACTCGTGGATCCACACCTAAAGCATCCATCGGTTCTCCTTCTACACTCCCCATAATGGACCTTCCCACACGAAGGACATGATCAATTCTGACCCGTCGGAGCAGGAGCTGGCCCATCAGACCTAGGCCTTTTCTAAAAATTTTCAGATGATCCCGACGGCCCAAAATTCCTCTTATTCCAATTTCGATCCTTATCTTTATTCTATTTCTCAGTCCGCTTCACCTCCTCAGATATTTTAGCTTTCTCGACCAGAATCGCAAAGTCCCTTTCTCGCTGTGGTGCTACTAATACCCTCAATTCATCCCTTAGTCCATCCTTGAACCGTACGCAACGCTCATAGTCAGTTGCTACAATCCCTCGAGAGTAATGGCTCAACCGCAGAAATTCGACTTCATATTCTGACACAGACTTACTTCCCTGCACCAAGTTTAGCAATGCCCTTCTCTGCGCATCCACATAGCTGGCCCCGATGTACTTTCCCTGGTACGAGTCCTTAAAGAAGTCCTAATCAATACGATCTGCGGGAGTACCCTCCTTCACCGTGAGCCACCACCGATAGGCCTCTTCTCGAAAAGAGACACGACCCCTTCAACTTCTCCTCTACAAGTGAAGTCAAGGTCATCCATTATGCGCCGATTGCCTCTAACCAATAATCGAGTCAGGTTAGGGCTACGCCGAAACTCCCTAAACATCTCTCGCTCCATTGGCTCTGAGTCGCTCGACACAAACTTTCGAGCTCTTGAACTCGTGCCTACTCCAAACCACTCTTTCAAGGATTCACAAGATCGCCGAGACACCGCATCATCTCCACCCGTTTGGTCCTAAAATTCTCCCTCCACAACTGACAGATCTGGTATCTCATTTCCTGGCCCATGGCCAAACCCTACTGGTTCAGACACGGCCATCCTACCCCTACCACGACCACACGGCGGATGTCCTCGACCCCTTGTACTCATCCTCTTAATATCTCCTTTATCTAATTTAAGAAAATTTTATGAATTATTAACTATTTACACTGATTATCCACGAATAATTTTATGAAAAAGTAGTTTGATAATGTTTCTTTCGAATTTAGAATTATATCTTCAGTCTCAAGTCTACTACCCTAATTCAGAGAATCACATACATTCACAATCAGCATATAGAGGGCATTCACAAACTTATGTTCATCACCTGGGGCATTTTCGCCCTTTCACTACCTGTGCATTTTCGTAATTTATCCTCTGTGGGTATTTTTATAATTTTCAAAATAGGGTATCTTAGTGGTTTTACAAAATAAGGGTATTTTAGAAATTTTACAATCTTGGGGTATTTTGGTAATTTTGTAACCTGGGGTATTTCAAGAATTTTAAAATCTTGGTAATTTTTACAAATCTAGTGTATTTTGGGAAATTTTACAAATCAAGAGTATTTCGTAAATTTTACAAAACTAGGGGTATTTTAGTGATTTTGCAAAATAGGTGGTCGGTCCTTTCGGGTTTTAATTATAAATTTTGGCCCATCAACAAGTCCTCATGGCTAAGGTGAATGCAGACACTACGCACTGTGTAGGATTCCAACGAAGAGGAGTTGAGTCACTAGGACTGCTTAAGTACCAAGCTCTCACTGGATACAATACTAGACATGCATTTGCCTGTTACCACACCCTAACCCAGTGACTTGTTCACGGACATGTTTAATTAGATTAAGTTTTATGGAGTTTATTGTTTGGTGTAAGCTAGGCTTAGGGTCCGATAATTTCTATCTTACTAACCTATGGCCCCATAAAGCCTATTAAGCCCACATACATAACACACAATGGTTCAGAATATTTACCTAGCAGACTTGGGCCGGAGACGCAGGTGCCATGCCGAGAGAACAATCCTGTATTACATGTTTCTGAAAACCCATCTTTAGAAAATGTTTTGAGCCCAAAAACCCCAAAGCCGAGTTCTGAACCTGGCTCTGATACAAATTTATAACACCCCAAACTCGGTCCAAACACCACGACCGGATCTGGCATGTCACTAAGAAGATTTAGTAAAACATGTCGCATTTTTGGAAAACATTTGTCGAGTTTAAACATGTATTTCAGAAAACTTAATGATTTGATAATTTATAAAAGATATAAATTTTATATGATGCCTTTATGAATGAAAAACCGAAATTTAGTACATGCCTTAGTTTATATTTTTCACTGAAATTAGGTGTCCAATAATAGTAAAAACCCAAAAGAAAGCCCAAAGTATAAGGCTAATGGCCCATGGCCTTATTACAATAAAATACAAAACCCAAAATAATTTAACATATTGAAGAAAATTTAAATAAATGGCATATTTGTCAGTAATAATTGAACTCTTGCATGGCCACCTTGCGCTCCTCTCCACCGGGTCCGATGCACTAAGTGCTACCAAAAAATGTTAAATAATAGGGTGAGTCACAAGACTCAATGTGCAACCTCGTGCACCACTGGATCGGGCCTTAGCCCCACGTAATGAATAACAAAATATAATATATCGTGAATTATGCAAAGCCCAACCCAATCCTAGGTTTCCATCCGCTACACACCACCCTTACACGCTAATCACACCATTGGGGTTTCTACAATCAACCCACACCGCTACACACCATCGATGGCGGTCATGCTGCAGCTTAGTCGCTCATCGTCGATCATGGCAATAGCCACTATAATGCATCGTGGCAAAAGCCACTACAATGATCATGGCAAAAGCCACCGCAATGTAACACTTCCCTTTCATCAATTACCCCACCCCGCGCAAACACGTAAACCGCATACATGTTTATCATATCAAATCAATGTAACCATTCACTTAAGAATGACAGAGATCACTAACTCGGTGATTCGCCTTTACCCTCCTCGGGTTTTCAACAACCATGCTTAGATTTCCCAGATTTAACAAAATATAATAGATTTATAAGCATATACTAACAGGCAATCCAAATGGTGCAAGAATGTTACACACCTGATTAATGCGCAGGACTACCCTCTATGTCGATACCCTCGCTAATCGGATATACCGCCTTCTGTCTACAACTTTGCTCAAAAGTCGAAAGAACGCAAAGATAAGGCCTCTCTTATATTCAGCCAAGGGTTAGTGTTTTACCCGAATTTTACGTTTAAATTAATAGATCTCCATACCTTGAAATCCCAAAAGTAATACGATCCGAGTGCTACTAAACTCTGGCTTAGAAATCTAAGCGATTGAATCCCTTTCAAATCTCGAAATGCCGCAAATGAGAGAAAACACCCGATTAGTTAACCATATAGCCATTCGGCTAAGATCTCTAAAAGCCAAAAAAAGATTAAAATCTCGCGAATCGACACTTACCTTTAGTTTTCTTCAAGATTCGGCACAAGCATACACCACAGAAGGAATTCGACAATCACAGGAGATGAGATCTAGGGATTTTAGTTTTTAAGAAAATCCCAAAAAAGATGAACGAGAGAAATGCTAATGCATTTTCGACTTTTGGAAGAACTAGGAATTGAAAAGATGGGCAAGGAAGTAGATAGAGAGATTTGGCCAAAGTGTTTGTAAGAGAAGAGAAGGTGAATTGCAGGGGTTTCAATTTTTGACAGAAGAAAAAAAAAGAAAAGATGATTCTAGTTTGCCGAAAAGAGAGAAAGCTTGAGGCTATTTTTAGAGAACACAATGAAAAATTCAGCACACCCCCTTGCCTATACTGAACCAATTTTTCCCCCTCTCATGTGTTTGATTTTCGGCCAACTTTGCAACCAAGAGATCACTCTTATCATTCTATCCCTTATCCTTAACAGAACACTCATCCAACAGAGACCTACCCCACATCACTACTTCCCCTTTATCAGTATTATATCCACATAATTTAAAACATAAAATCCCTATTTTGTAGCCACATTGCCGTCCTCCCTAGCTCTCCTTGGGCTGCCAAAATTGTCCCAATTCCTTGGGCTCCAAGCGGCCACACAGGGGTCCTCTTCCTTTGCCTATTGGCGCCACTTATAGCTCCCTCCTATTGTGCCTCTTGTTCCTAGGCCACAAGCCCATTTTGCCTATTACACTCTCAATACTTTATTTAAGCCCAATAGTCTCTAAAAAAAATATTTAGCCAAGACCTCGGCCCATTCCTGAGCCCAATTTGCACCTCTAAACCTCAAATTAACACTTTAAGCATACATCACATAAAATGCACAGGCCCAATAATTCGGGATGTTACAAAATGTATTCGACATTTTACAAAGGAAAATATCACCTAAATGTAAGGACCAAGATATGTTTTCTATACCTTACAAAATAGATAGTGTCGATATTAAAAAAAGCCATGTGTGACTTAGGCACATCAATTAATGTTATGCCTTTGTCAAATTATAAACTACTTAAGGCGGGTCCTTTAAAGGAAACATGTGTAATTATTCAGCTTGCAGATAGATCTATAGTGCATCCGAATAGAGTGTTGGAGGACGTTCTTATTAAGGTAAACAAATTAATATTTTCTGCAGACTTCTACATTATCGACATGGAGATGACAACTCGGCCAATTCTTCTGACATACTTTTTCGGAGACCATTCTTGCGTACCACACAAACAAAGATTGACACACAAAGTGGGATACTCACAATGGAGTTTGATGGGGAAGTGGTGAAATTTAACATGTATGAGGTCATGAACCAACCTAGTATTATTTCTAATGTTTCTAATGTTGACATAATTGAACCATTAACTGAATTACATTTGGAATATCATGACGAGGATGAATTACGAAATTTTATTTACAAAAGTCTAGATTTTGATGCCATGGAGGAACTAGAGGACTTGATAACTGTTGAAGAGTCAATTTGAGAAACGATTGCTCATATGGAAGCGTCGCTGTAACAGCCCATTTTCGGTGAGATCAGAATAATGGTTTCGGAACCACAAATCTGAGCCAAAGTAAAATTCATTTTAATTCTATTTTATGGTTTGCATTACGTTATAAAGGCCATATGAAAATTTTGATACGAAAATTTTACCGATTGTGTGTTTAATTAGGAAAAGGACTAAATTGCATAAAATGCAAAAGTTGGATTCTATTAGCTATAGGTATCAAATAGCTATGGAATTCAAAACTTAAGGTCCTTATATGGAAATTAGACCATTAAAGAGTAGTTAGTAGATATTTTAATGACTCGTCCATGGAAAAATTATAAAATGGTAGGGACTAAATTGGAAATCATTAAAATTAATAGATGATAATTAATTAAAAAGAAAAAAATAATCTATTTTTATATTATCCTCCCAAAAATTTCTATGGAACCCCTAGGAGAGAGGAAAAAAATTTTTCAAGCTTAAAAATGTATGAAATCAAGTCTCGTTTTTAATGATTTTTATATTTTTGAAATCGGGATAGTCTAATCTTTCTATTTAGGGGATTAATTTGAAAAGTTATCAAGGTATGAAATTTGGGTCATGGATGAATACGCTAAAAATTAGAAATTTATGGTAGAAAATGAAAGGTTGTTCATAAATAAACCATTTTTACAAAGCAATTTTTTATGAAAACTTGATTTAGGGACTAAAATGAAAAAGTGGTAAAAATACATGGAAAATTATAAAATTTTGAAATGAATGTGCTGTAAATGGAGTATATAAATTTTATCTAGGCTTGGAAAGAGGGTTAAATTTCATGAATTTCATTTTCCGAGCCTAGGGACAAAATTAGAATTTTTGAAAAGGTTAGGGGCAAAATGGTAATTTTTCTTAGGAAGTAATAGAATGCAAATGTATATGAAATGTGATATATTAATAGTTAAATTTATCCATATAAATCCGAAAGACCAACTACAGAACTAGATCGAGGAAAGAAAAAGGTTTCAGATTAGTTGACATTCAAATACGAACCATTTTCAAGGTAAGTTCGTGTGACTTAAATGTATGTTTTAATATGCTTGAATTGAATTGTTTGATTGTGTTGATATGTATGAGGTGATATTCATAATGAAATAACCATAAGTTGTGAAATGTGGACAAATTGTCATGTTCCGGTTGAACGTTGAAATTCGATGGATTAAGGTGATATTCTTGAACGAGAAAAATACTACACATGTTGTATAAACGATTTAGCCCAGACATAGGAAATCCTGATGTAAGCCGCTTGAGCATATGCTATAGATTGGATTTATCCCCAATGGGTAATCCAGATTAAGCTCTTCAGAGCATATGATATGAAAAGGATTTAGCTTGGACTGGTAATCCTGTAACATAATATATGGCTCGGGAGTGTGCTCATTAATTTTGTGCCCTAATGGGTACTTTTGTCTATGAATTGATAGATAGTTGACATGTATACCTTGAGTATACTAACCGGATGTCCATCGAAATTTCAATAGTTCAACAGAAAGGACTCTTCGAATGTGGAAAGGGTGAAATTAAATGGAAGCTTATATTGTGATGGGCTCATCCATATTTACTTGATATTCATATGAGATTATGTGACTAACTTGTTTGAATAAGTGTATGTGTTTAGGTAACTTACCCAAAATTGATGGAATGTGTATTTATGTAGGCTTGTATTAATAAATATGACCAGTAAGTTTATTTTCCATTATACGAACTGTAACATCCTAAAATTGGGGTTATTTGTGATTGAATTAAATTGCTTGTGATTGAATTGCTGTGGTGTTATTCGTGGAGTAATAGGACTTAGTCATGGATCTTGAGTAGGCTCGGAATAGTAGAAAAATTCATTTGTAAGCTTTAAAGATAGGGAGCCATAGTAAATAGGGGTTACAAGTTAAATGAGGGAATATTTGACACTAACAAGGCCTTGGAAAAGCGGCGAGGGGAGGCGACTTAAGGGCTGGAGTTGACGCCATCAAGGGGAGCAAGGGAGCCTATGTTCGAGTTGCGGAATCCCCCTTTTCTACTCTTTATTTTGACGGCAAGGGAGAGAGAGAAGTGCTCAATTTAAAAACTTCAGGATAATAAGGATTTATTTGAATTTTATGTGAATTTTTTTTAATAGTTGGCAGAGAGGAAATATAGGCATTTGACTAATTCAAACTTGTTTAAAATAAGTGGCCAGGAGTATTTTTAGGAAGCAGCCGATTTTTTTTTTTAACTCCTTGTTGAGGAGGAGTGGACGGCAAGGACTAGATGAAGGGGGGAGTGCCGAATTTTTTTAAGGCATACTCTTCATTTTTTTTTCTTTTCTCCATTTGCAAGTAGCCGAATTTCCCTACTCTTTCATATTTGATTTTCTTTCTTTCTCTCCTTTCTCATTCTCTCAAAACCGAAACCCTTATCTCCTTTTCCATTATTTCTTTCTTTCTCTCTAGCCAAATACACACCTTTGATGTGCCAAAATTCCTTTCTCCTATTTTGAATCACTCTGGCCGAATATTAAGAGTAGCATAGATTTCTTCGGGACTTTTCTTTCAATCGGTTTGAGAAGGTAAGTACTTATAGTCGAATGCTTATTTCTTCTCCTCTTGTTCTCTGTCGACTAGGATGAATGGAAAAGCCAAAATATATTGATGGTTTGGCTAATCGTTGTTTTGAAACCGATTTTATCTAGGTACTCGGGGTTTTGAAGTATTCAACAAGCCTCCATTTGTTAGCAATCGGTCTTGGTAGTGGTGGTAAGAATTTTGTTAACCATTTATTTGGTATTTGAAAGTCAAGGCTATTTGTTGTGGATGCTAACGGTTCTTGATTGTAGGGGTGAAGCAGATTCGCATATCGTGTCTTTGTAGTTTGTACTCAAGGCGTTTAGGTGAGGTTTCGGGTTCATGTGTTAACCCTTTGGATTTATGTGGTTTGGCCGAATAGCCATGTCACTAACTTTCGTGTTTGGTAGAATATAGGAGCAAGAAATCTAGTGTGGCCTATTGACTCTTCAGATTTAGGGCTACCGATAGTAACAGTGTGTACATACACACTTTATAACTAATTAATGTGTGAATATATTGTGTATGCTAAACCTGGATTGTGTAGATTTGGATTTAATACCATAAAGGTATAAGCAAGGATCCGTAAGTCCTTATCAATATGAGTTTGATTATGATGCTTGACATATTTGGTATATGTGGCATATAAGCGGATGGCTTTTGATAAATTCAAGATATGTTATTAAATAAACATGTTTGGCATGATTTATGTTAAGTGCATATCATAAATATGTAGGTTAAATGAGTGGAGGGGGAAGTGATATCCATGTCTTGGACACCGTGGTTTGGTACCACATTTCATGACTTTGGTCACCGTGAGGTTTGACACCTCATAGCGCCTTGTCCCAAAGGCTTAGCACCACGGGGGTTGGCCCCACGGATGATATTATGGGATCGACGCCAGTGATTTGGTATCACACGTGGTTGGCCCCACAACTTATTATATGTGACTTGAGTGGTTTACACCACCAAAGGTTTGGCACCACAATATTGATGGATATCGTGACTTAAGGTCACCGGTGGTTTGGCACCACCAAAGGTTTGGTACCACATGGGGTAGAGAAAGGTGTTTTGGATGGCTAGGTTGGGTGCATGTTAAACTTAGTGCATGTTAAATTCGGTTATGATTTGTGTATGATGTTGCACTAAACCGGGGAAGGTTACATTGAGTCTTGGTGACTCACCTTGTAAGCCTTTGAGCATATGCTATAGATTGGATTTATCCCAATGGGTAATCCAGATTAAGCTCTTGAGCATATGATATGAAAAGGATTTAGCTTGGGTTGGTAATCCCGTAACATAATATATGGCTCGGGGATTTCGTTAATTTTGTGCCCTAATGGGTACTTTTTTTGTATGAATTGATAGATAGTTGACATGTATGCCTTGAGTATACTAACACATGTCCATCGAAATTTCAATAGTTCAACAGAAAGGACTCTTGGAATGTGGAAAGGGTGAAATTAAATGGAAACTTATATTGTGATGGGCTCATCCATATTTACTTGATATTCATATGAGATTATGTGACTAACTTGTTTGAATAAGTATATGTGTTTAGGTAACTTACCCAAAATTGATGGAATGTGTATTTATGTAGGCTTGTATTAATAAATATGACCAGTAAGTTTATTTTCCATTATACGAACTTACTAAGCATAAAATGATTTTCTGTTATACGAACTTACTAAGCATAAAATGCTTACTCCATTTAATTTTCCCTATTTTATAGTGCTCAAAGCTCGCAAAGGTTGGAAGTTGGTCGGAGCAATCATCACACTATCCACTATCTCATTTTGGTACAAATAGAAATCTCATTTTGGTATAATGGCATGTATAAGCTTATTTGGCCAATGATGGCTTGTAATTGTTGTTTTGTAATCTAGCCATCGGAGTGGCTAGTGATAATCCATTTTGGTTATCTTAAAAGTTATGTTTTGGTAAACATATAAGTGCCTATTCTATATTAGTTTGATGGAATTATATCAAGCATATAGGTTTATGACAAGAGTAAGTTTATGCTCATGAATACATGAAATGATCCAGTAAGGTTGATGGCTAATTGTATGTGATTATTATGTTTGGATTGGTGGATATATGTTAGTTAGTTATGGGGCGGGAAATGGTGAATTTTGGGTGACAAGTGAGGCTAGGAAATAACTTTATTTTGTCCACACATATAGGCACACGGGCGTGTGTCTTGGCCATGTGTGACACACGGGCTATCCCACAGGCATGTGGTCCAGCCTTGTGTCCCTTACATCTTAAAAATGAGAAATAGAATGATCAAAATTGGGCACACGGGCAGAGACACAGGCATGTGTCTCAGCCGTGTGGTTGATACAGCCTTAAACACGGGCGTATTACACGGCCATGTGAAAATTGCACCTAAATTTTGAAAATTAAAATTCACTACACGGCCTAGCACACGGGCGTGTGACTTGACCATGTGACTTCAATTTCTTCATGCCTTAGAGGTCAGAGAGTTACAGGGGTTAAGGACACGAGTGTGTATAGTCACACGGCCCGACCACATGGGCGTGTCCCTAGACCACACGGGCGTGTGGGCATTGTTCATAAGAAAAATTTTGAAATTTTGAAAAAAAATTTATGAGATCCTGATTTAGTCCCGATTCATTTCTAAGGCTTATAATGGGCCTCGAGGGTCCATTTAAGGGATAATATGATTGTTTTCTAATATGAATAGTATTTTTACTTAATTTATCTATGATGATTTTGTAAACTCCGGTAAAACTCTGTAACCCTATTCCGACGACGGATACGGGTTAAGGGTGTTACAATCGCAATTATAAAAAAAATTTAGGTAAAACCTTTGAATTGTCCCCTAAACAAACTCAGCTTTTACCATCTATTTTGTAGGCTCCAAAGTTGAAACTCAAACCACTTCCAGACCATTTGAAGTACGCTTTTCTGGGTGAAAGAAATGTCTTACCAGTAATAATATCGAGTAAACTCTTGAAGGTAGAAGAGGAAAATTTGGTACGAGTTCTTAAAGATTATAAAGAGGTGATCGGATGGATGATAGCCAACATTAAGGGTTTGAATCCCTCGACTTGCATGCACAAAATTCCAGTTGTAGATAATGAAATTCTTAAAAAAGAGACTCAAAGGCGTCTCAATCCGCCCATGATGGAAGTACAAAGGAAAGAAGTTCAAATGTTACTTGATGCTGAGATGATCTATCCTATTTCTGACAATAATTGCGGCAGCCTAGCCCATGTAGTACCGAAAAAAATCGACGTGACCATATTTGAGAATTCGGTAGGTGAGATGGTTCCCACCTGGGTCCATAATAGGTGGAGAGTCTGCACCGATTACAGGAAGTTGAATTCTTTAACTCAAAAAAATCATTTTCCACTTCCTTTTATTGACCAGATGTTAGAATGTTTAGCTGAAAAATCTCATTATTGTTGTCTTGATGTTTACTCAGGTTTTTTCCATATTCTAGTAGAACCGGAGAATCAAGAGAAGATAACTTTTACATGTCCATTTGGCACGTTCACCTACAGATGGATGCTGTTTGAAATTTTCAATGCACCAGCCACATTTCAAAGGTGTATGGTAAGTATATTTTCTGACTACGTCGAGAAAATAATTGAGGTACTCATAGATGACTTTATTGTGTATGGTGAGTCTTTTGAGGTGTGTTTGTCAAATCTTGCAAAAAATTTTGGAAAGGTGCCAAGACTTTAACCTTCTTCTAAATTATGAGAAATGTCATTTTATGGTTGATAAAGGATTAGCTCTAGGTCATATCATTTCTACTAAGGGAATTTCTGTTGATAAAGCAAAATTTGACATTATTAACTCACTTCCAAACACAACTGTAAGGGAGATTCATTCTTTTCTTGGTCATACAGGTTTCTACAAACGGTTCATTAAAGACTTTTCAAAGATTGTACAATCACTTTGTAACCTCTTACAAAATGACAAAGAGTTCGAGTTTGACCAATCATGCAAGGATGCGTTTGACACGCTAAAACATAAATTTATCTCGGTACCCATTATTTAGCCACCAAATTGGAACTATCCTTTCAAAATAATGTGTGGCGCAAGTGACCATAGTATAGGAGCAGTCCTTAGACAAAGAATCGTGAAAGAACCACATGTTATCTCCTATGAATCTAAGACCTTGGATGTCGTCCAAAGCAATTACTCGACCACTGAAAAAGAATTTCTAGCTATAGTCTTTGCTTTGGAAAAGTTTCATTTGTATTTATTAGGAACTAAGATTGTTATTTTCTCTGACCATGCAGGTTTTAAATATCTAATCAGCAAAAAGGAAGCAAATCCGAGGCTTATTAGATGGATATTACTTTTGCAAGAGTTCAATCTCGGGATAAAGGATAAGAAAGGACTCGAAATTTTAGTAGCTGACCATTTAAGCTGAATACCTCTATCAAAAGATGTCACACCTCTTAAAGATGATTTTTCAGATAAAAGTTTATTTTCTACTCATACAGTTTTTCTTGGTATGTAGACATGGTGGATTACCTTGCTACATGTATAGTCTCTTCTAATTTATCACGATCTGAAAAAGATAAGATTAAATGTGAATCATGATACTATGTTTGGGACGACCCCTACCTTCAGGAATATTGTTCCAATCAGGTAATTTGACGTTGCATTGCAAAAACTAGGTAAAATCTATTCTATCTTTATGTTATTCTTACAAATGTGGTGGACATTTTGGCCCTAAACAAACTGCGCATAGAGTACTTGAATATAGACTATATTGGCCACATATTTTTCGTGATGAATATTTATTCTGTAAAACATGCGAGAAGTGTCAAAAGGTAGGAAACTTGAGCTGGAAAAATGAAATGCCTCTAACACCTATACATGTATGTGAAATTTTTTATATATGGGGAATCAATTTTATGAGACATTTTGTCTCATCATACGGTAACATTTTTATTTTACTTGCAGTTGACTATGTGTCAAAGTAGGTGAAAGCTAAAGCCACCTGTCGTGTTGATGCCAAAAATGTAGTGGATTTTCTTAAGAGTTATATTTTTTCCATATTTGGCACGCCACAAGCATTGATCAGTGATCGGGGAATGCATTTCTACAATAAGGTAATCAACACACTTTTAAAAAAATAAGGGGTAGTGCAATGAGTCACTATAGCTTATCACCCTCAATCAAACGATTGAGCGAAAGTGTCAAATCGATAAATCAAGATGATTTTGGAGAAGACAATTAAGCCAGATAGAAAAGAATGGAGTTTGCAACTAAATGATGCATTGTGGGCGTACCGTACAGGTTATAAAAGACCCATAAGTATGTCTCCTTATCGACTAATTTTTGGTAAACCTTGTCATCTTCCTATAGAAATAAAACACAAAGCGTTTTGGGTGGTTAAGCAATGCAACATGGAGCTGGAAGCTGTAGGTAAGTATCGTAAGTTTCATATTCAAGAACTTGAGGAAATTTGACAAGAAGCATATGAAAGTGCCCAAATTTATAAGGATAAGATCAAGGCATACCTGATCAAAAGATAATCGGTAAATAATTTTTGGTAAGGCATAAAGTATTTACTTTATGATCCTACACTAAAAATCTTTGTAGGTAAGCTCTGAACTAAATGGTTATGGCCTTTTGTTATTACTCACCTATTTACGCATGGTGCAGTCAAAGTCAAAAGTGAAGAATTCAAAAATCTTCAAAATTAATGGACAGCGATTAAAGCCCTTCTACGAAAATTTTCAAGTCCACATGGTCGAGGATTTAATCCTTGAAGAGCCGATTGAATAAATTCCCAGGTTGTCAAGCTAACGATGTTAAACAAAGGCGCTATTTGGGGGCAACCCAAATTTATTTTAATTTGTGAATTTCAGTTTAATTTAGAAAGATAATAAAATAAATAGTAACAAGATTATTATATAATCTATTTAATGTGTTATTTTCCAGGAACTTGGCGAATGTTGTCAATTTTTTGAAAATCAGATACCGACCATGGCATGGGCACGCCGTGCTAAGTGTTACTATTTATTTTCTTCACAAACCAGCACCCAAAACCCAAACCACTTAACCTACTTATCCCATACCCAAACAAAACCTAATTCTCCAAAACCCAAGCAAGCCCAATGAAACCCAAAAAAAAAAAAAAGGCAAACATTGGGCCAAACGACCAAATAAGTCGGGCAAGAAGCAAAAAAAGGAGCTGAAAGGCAAAAATTGGGCCAAAAGTAACCCAAACTGGTCAAAAGAAAAAAAAGATAACCAAAACCCCGTACCCTTCTTCTTCATTTTCCCCAAACAAGCCATGCTTTATTGCACCATTTATGCCACGATCGTACACAGTCGCCACACCAACCGAACACCGATCTTTTTCCTCTTCACACCCCCACATCCACCAACGAAAAATAGTGACAATTCACACCATCGTTCTTTTCTTCCCTTCTCATCGTCATTCACTTCTCTTCCACCATCAACCACCATTCGACAACCCTTTTCACCACCACCAACAACCACATTTACCTAACAACAAAACGTCGCTGTCTCGCTGTTTCTCTCCTCGTCGATCGGCCCTCTATTCCTTCCCCAAACATCACCTCTTCTACTTTTATTTCTTTTATTCTACCATAATCATCGAACACCCAAATGTCAAACCACCACGAAATCACTGTTTAACACACCCACCACCGTCCATCGAAAAATCGACCCAACCCACTTCATTACTACCGCTGACCACCGCCTCCGTCCGTCGGTCGTCAACCATCGTGAACTGTTGTCATGAGCAATAGTAAACAAAGTCATTTGTCCCTCCAGCCATGGTTTGAACTAGGAACCAAACAATCGATGGGATTTTGGCTTCGCTCAATCGCAGAAAAAATTAGTTTTTAGCACCTCCAGTCGTCGATTTAGACGATGATGACTCAAAACCTTCTCCACCCCCTACGAGACAAACAATCGCACCTATTAGGAATCGTCACCGACAAATCCTAACTCTGATCGAGACAGAACGCTCCCAAGCAGTCCTGCTATTTTTGAGAGGTTAATTCCTAACTTGCAACCTATTTTACCTTTACTAACGTACTATGCAGTTTGCTCGGATGAGGTCGAAACTTCCAACAACAATGGAAAAGGTCCTTCAAATAGAAATGAGTATGTTTCTCAATGTCGAACACAGTCTTCCACCACTCAAGCCCATTGACCACCGATACATAAGACAGTGACACCTCCACACAACAGTACTAACACTGCTGGAAATTCGACCCTACCGCCCGGCTCACCTGACAAAAATGTTTGACTATTATGAGATGGTCAACGTAATAGGCGAGGTCGTCCTTACACTGTTCCCACCGAAGGAGGATTACGAAGGTCTTTGAACTTTTCAACCTCGGAGCATCACGCAAGGTATGACAACATTTGGCAACATCCACTCCCGGCCTATAAGCAAATTGATCTTTACACCCTTGATATGTTAAATATTCATGATGTTGTGATGAGCTATTTTGATGCTATTGGTTGGAGTTCATTTGCAAATAGTTCATGTAGTGCATATTATGAATTCATTTTTGAATTCTACACAACATTTAGCTTCAATATCAATGCATTACGAACTTTTGAAATGCCAGATGTTGTATGTTTTCAGTTACTTGGTAAAGACTTTAGGATGTTGATTTCTAATTTTAACGTTGCCATGGGTTTTGTTGACCCTAACAACATTCAAACTGATTCCTACCATACTGCTTTGTTAGATATTCCAACTAACTTTGATGCTCAAGATGTTTATTGTGCTCTAACTCGTTCTAGAAATCAACTTTATAATCTAAATACCTCTAAGGACTTGTTGGTGCATGAATCTGCTTTGAGATATATTCATCGGTTTTTAGCCTTTAGTTGTTTAAGTCGAAATGATTCATCATCTGTTTTAACAAAATTAATTTTTTTGTGGTGTATGTATTCTGGATTTAAAGTTAATTTTGGATATTGGTTTGCACGAAACTTTTAGGTTGTTTTACGCTCTAATCGACCACTAATACTTGGCCATTATATTGCAAACTTAACCTCTTAACTTTTCCCTCTAAAGTCGATTTCTCGTCCTTAACATGTGCATGTACTATGGATAGTCTAGATTAATATTGTTTGTGTAATCAGCCCATATTTCTCGGGCCCATGTAAATAAAACCAACCAGAATAAAACAAAAAAATAAAAACTATAATATCCATTTTACAAAGTCCATTTTACAAAACCAATTAAACAGCCCAATCCGCTAGCCCAAAATCCGTCACACCCAAAACCCAGAATTACCTAAACTCGTGGCCCAATTATACTCTCAAACCCATACGTAAACAGACCCAGACCCAAACCTACATAGCCCAAAAAAAACTAAACAGTTTCAGTAGCCTAGGGTTTTTGAAACCCTAGGCGCCCCAAGAGCCAGCACGCACCCAGCGCAGCCCCAACACCAGCCTCTCCTCACACCATATTCAGCGCACAGATGGGGCTCTGTCGTGAGACCCTCGCCATTGACCTGCACAAAAAGGAAAAAGCATAGCAAAACGAAAAATAATGGCAGAAAACAAGCAAAAAACAAATTTTGTATTTATTTTTCTTCTATTTATTTTTGGGCTATAAATCTGTAAACAGAACACAAAAAAGGAGGATACACATACGCAGATATACAGAAAACACAAGTAATGAAAGAAAAATAGAGGTGATTTTCGATTTATTTTTCATTTCGTGTAAATTTGTTATTCATGTGAATTTTTTATATATATCATACCATCTACAATGAATAAAATGTGTTTATAAAAAAGGGGGCGACGTTTTTACCATTAGTCCACCGTGGGCGACAGCGCGTGAGGCTTGTGTGGGATGATGGCCAGAGGTCGAATGACCTGTGAAGGCAAAGTGTTTTGGGGGGCCTCTGCCTTTTTTTTAAAAAAAAAAATTGGTGTTTAAAATGAATTTTAGGCTGATTTTTTAGTTTTTATAGCCCATTCACACGACGTTGTTTTGGTGTGGTCTGTTAATGACCAAAATGGCGTCGTTTTAAGGGAGGATCTGCATGTTGACCCAAAAACCCAGAGAGGATCCGCTTTTTTTATAAAAAGGGAAATTTACCATTTCAGTCCTTCCGCAATTTTATTAGTTTAAATTTCATCCAATTTAACATCTTATTTTTTAAATTAGCCCTGAAAGTCTGTTTTTGTTTCAATTGGGTCCCTCAGGCTATTTAAAGGTTGACAACGGAATGGTGCCGTTTAGGAGATAGGGCATAATTGCCTATTAGGTCCCTACAGTTTGTAGCGCACTTCAATATCATCCTTTTTACATTTTTTCCTTAATTTTTTATTTATTTTAATTTAATCCATGTTTCTTTATTTTTTTTAAACCCTTTTTTTATTATTTTATTTTTAAATTATTTTAACACTATTATTTTATCATATTAAAATTCTATATTATTTTTATTTCTATATTAATTTATTAATAGTATAAATTTTTTATGTTTGTTTTTTTTAAATATATACTATTTTTATATATATTAAATTATTACTATTATTTTATTTAGTTCAATAATATTTATACACATTACATATTATTTTATAATTTGTATATTAGTTAGTATACTATACATTTTAAAATTTCGTATACTATATGTTATTATATTATATGTATAATTTTTAAATTATTTTATCCTCAATATTATATATGATTTTGTATATTGTATATTGTTTGTATTATTTTAAATGTGCAATTTTATACATATGTATATATATTAGATTATTATATCAAAAATATATTTTGTTTATATATCATTTATTTATTTAAAATATATGCATTATTTTTGTATATCTGATTTGAAAAACTATGATCCTTTTTATTGCA
This sequence comes from Gossypium rotundifolium, assembly GCA_025506655.1. Taxonomy (NCBI): domain Eukaryota; kingdom Viridiplantae; phylum Streptophyta; class Magnoliopsida; order Malvales; family Malvaceae; genus Gossypium; species Gossypium rotundifolium. Next base: position 65,487,040 of record CP106731.1, on the reverse strand, counting down.
TGTGGTTCTAATTATATAAAAATATCTTTGCATTGCATTGCATGACCATTGTGGTCACACCCTTTTAAGTGAGAGTGAGAAGCTACTCCTTCGTGAGGTTTTCACCTCCATGCAGGATAGTGAATCGCTTTCAGGATACATCCGTACCTATGTCTTCGTGAGATTTTCATCTTCGTGCACCCATAGGGAAATGTATTCCTTGAACTGAACTCTGTCCGTATGAGTCTATAATGGGTAAGGATCGAGGAATCTGCTGCTTCAGGTACCTCAACTTTAGAGCAAAACATAGAAAACCTTAAGGGCTTACCCGAAGTAGAGATATGTCAAACCTTAGTAGTTACCCATATAGGTGTTTGTTTATTTTACTTGCTTTATATTTTATTCTGTGGTACTAACTTGTGTTTTATTTTTGTGCATGTCATTTCATATTTTAAGAGGTATCGATTCACGGTCAGTTTCTAAGTTAGAAAGATGGTTATGGAGAATGAATTCCTTGATAAAGTGGAAGACAATGCAGTTGTCCGTAAGTGGTCAGAGCAAATGCAATTGGAGAAAGGGGATAATCTAGCTGAAGGGTACACATTAGAATTATGGGACTACACTTGTATCAGTGTGACGCAGAACAATCTTCAGGAATTAAGAGAGATATGGGATCAGTGGAGTAACGAGATCAAGCATTTGTTTTACTGCAACTATGGGGACTTCTCGTACCTGTTGGACATTAAGGTAGATGAACATCTATTTCGAGCTATCTCTCAATATTGGAATCCTGCGTATAGTTGGTTTACTTTCGGAAGGGTTAATTTGGTACCCATAGTGGAAGAGTATACAGTTCTATTGCATTGTCCCAAGATTCAAGTTGACAAAGCTTACTCAAGGGCTGCTAGTGTTTCGACTTTCTTTAGAAAGTTGATGAGTATTACGGGGATGAATGAACAGTGGGTCACAGCCAGAATCAAGCAAAAAGGTGAGTGTAAATACATCCCTTGGAAAGCTTTGAAGGATTTGATTCTAGTACATCTTGATATGAAAAAGAAGGTCGATGTTTTTGCTTTGAGTATATATGGATTAGTGGTCTTCCCTAGGGCATTGGGATATGTGGATGAAGCAGTCTTAGATATTTTTTATTGACTTGACAAACAAGTCACGCCTGTTCTTGTAATCTTGGCTGAGACATTTCGATCGTTGAATGCATTTAGGAGAGCTGGCGAAGGCAGGTTTATAGGGTGTGCGTAGTTTTTGTTGGCTTGGTTCCATAGTCATTTCTGGAAGGTGGATAAGGTTTCCTATTGGGTCTTCTCAGAAAATTATTCCCCATTAAAAGAGATAGTGGCTACCCCAATGAGAGATGGCATATCAGAAGAAAATTGGATAGCGCTTCTACAAAATCTCGAAAAAGAAGACGTCGAGCGGAGAGCCCCCTAGATACTTCCTGATGAGGTGCTGCACTGGTGTGAGAGTTTTGATTGGGTCCCTCTACTTGGAATTTGGGGAGCCATTTGATACACAACCTTGCTCGTACTGAGACAATACAGATCAAGGCAGTTCATGCTGGCTACACATGGTTTGGCTCAATATGAGTTCTCATATAAGGGAGATAGCTACAAAAAGAGGGTTAAAAGATTTTAATGCCTAAAATTAGACCCATCGTATGAAGAGAGTGGACGTATGTCCAATGATGACCCTAGAGTACAATGGATGGTGGAGTAGAAGAGTTAACGACAATATCCTTGTGCCAAGTTTAGAGGACGCCCGATCGATCGAAGAGTATTTACGAGTGGTCCCATCAGAATTAGAGATTATAAAACAAGATTTTGAAAGGAAGAGTTTAGAGCTGGGAAAGAGGATAGAGAAGTTGGAAGAAGAAAAAACGTATCTAAGGTTAGACGTGGATGTTCAAAAACTGGAGGCCGATAAGTCAAGAAAAGGGAAGAAAAGGCTCAAGGAAGACCTAGATAGCCTAAAGATAGAGTATAAAAAGCTACGTCTATCAATGAAAAATGTCGAATTGGGAAAGACTTCTAAGCAGTGGCAATAGGAGATTCAAGAGGAAAAGGCCAAAGCTGACCAATGGGAGAAGAAGTTCCATGAGATGCAGATACGAAATAGGGCCCTAGAAAGGAGTTTGGCAGAAAGCCAAAAGAAGAAATGTGGACTAGAAGTTAGAATGGATAAGTTGGGACGGTCTCTTCACCACCATTGAAGCCGTAATTTTGTGATCGAGCTAGAGTCAAGTCTGAACAAGTTTGAGGAAATGAAAGGTAAGATTGAAGAGTTAGAATCGGCATTACACAACTGTAAACTTTGGATCGAGCTACTTGAAGCAAGAGAAGGACATTGGAAGGAAGAGCTCCATCATTCCCAAGATCAAGTTAAAAATCGAGATTATCTCATGGGAGAAGCAATAGTTCAGATTTAAGAGGTAGCTGATCACCTACAGACTTTGGCAGTACAGGCTGATACATTGAGCATGAAGTATGAGCTACAGTCAGATCATGGTCAAGAGCTAGTTTCGTTATTTGGGAAAATCAAAACATTGGGCCTTAGGGTGAAAGCATATTTGTAGTCCATTTTATGTAAAGGATTTTGTTTTCTAATAAAATTGTCTAAATGAAATTGAATCTGAATCGATGTCTTTTCGCATTCATGCATTTGCATTACATTGCATCATTTGCATTAGATTTTTACAAAAGGACCCTAATTAGGTAAAAATATTTCAGTTAACCTGGAAAACATGGAACAAAGGTTAGAGAGAATAGAGCAAATGCAAATATAGATGCAGGGGCAATTGACCAAGATTCAATAAGAAATGCGGGAACAAATGCTAGAATTCCAAAGGAATATGATAAGCTAGCTAACCCAGTTACTAGCCAGAGGACTTAAAAAAAGGAGTGGCCCAATGGTTAACAGTGTGGATGATGATGAAGACATCGTTTATTCCCCAATAGGTGTCCCGACTCAACCAGATACACATTCACATGGGGTACCCGTCATTATTGGACCCTAATGTCAGACTGATACTTCGGCCCTATTGAACTTCCCGATGGGTTCAAGTTTTAACCCAGATAATGATCGAGCCAAACCAATTGTACTGGCAGAAACAAAAGAAAAAGGAAAGTGAACTTTAAAAGCCCCAAGAAAAGAAAAATAAAGTGAAGAGTACGAGAAGGTATAACAAGGTCCATTTAGAGCCGACTACAATAAGCCAGCCAAATACGGTAACTACCAGTCATCAGGTCTCCCGAAGGCAAGAACCCAATTCAAGACCGAACTCAAAGAAGCCTCAGTTCGCACCCATTCCAATCACGTATAGGGAGTTGTACCAAATTCTGTTTGATGCACATGTCATATCCCCTTTTTATATAGAGCCAATACGGCCCCCATACCCCAAATGGTACGACGTAAATGGCCAATGCGAATACCATGAGGGAATCACAGGACATTCGATCGAGAACGGCATCGCTTTTAAAAAAATAATCAAAAGATTCATCAGATTGGGTATCGTAAAATTCGATGATCCCTCTGGTGCGAAAATTTTGTCACCGAACTTTTTTGTTAAGAGTGTAAACATCGTGAGTTCTATAATAGATAGGGGCATGAGATCTAAAAATGCATCGAGCCTAGGGCCTTAGTGCAAGGTCTGATGGATAATAAATTGAAAAGATCAAAGACCAGATGGGAACATTGGGGAATCTAAACACTAATGACATATCTGAATCAAGGAATAAAAGTTTCCAAGCCTTTACATACTTAGGAAGATTTTAAACAATGGAATTGTGGAAGAGATCCCTGTATTTTTAGAGCTAATCTAGAGTAATATTCAAAACACGCTTGTTGCCTTAAGCCTAGAGGCAATAAGAACTCTTTTGTGGAATAGGCTTGTGTACGAAATTTTTATTTTAATAAAATGCATCTTTTTGAGCAAATATTCTTTTATTTTTTCCATTTCATACTGTACAAAAAATTGCTCTTAGTTTTTCTTTCTTTCTTTTGTTTGTTCTTTGGACTTTCTTTCAAATATTCTTTCATTTTCTATTCATTACCATACAAATAATCGAAATTCAAACCTAAAATAGGTCTCCAGATATCAACGATGTGAGCAACGCTGCCACTAACTCAGAGACTCTTTTCGAGTAAGATATGTGTTTAGGGGAATCTCAGGTCTTTGAAGATGACAGAGATTGTAACCTATCTTCTGATTTGTTAAGGATGGTAGAACAAGATGAAAAACAGACCCTACTCTACAAAGGTCAGTGGATATTATGAGAGGTGAAGATTGTAGCCTAGCTCACCACAGAAATAAGGCAAGACATCATTGAGTTATTTTCAAGAATTCAAAGATGTCTTCGCATGATCATATCAAGACATGCCTGGGAAAATCTTAAAAGAGATTCATAAGGGTTTTTAAAGAATATGATAATGGCTCTACAATAGCCAGGATAATCATAAGATTTGAATACTATTGGTCCACCATAAAAGGGAGATTGCTTCAGTTATGTCGTAAATGCCAAATTAAGGAAGACAAGACTTATATGTCTCATCTATTTATTCACAGATTTTCTATATGTGGGCCATGGATATCATTGGGCCGATCTTATCAAAATATTTTAGCCAATTTTGATTCATCGTCGTGGTCGTCGTTCACTTTACTAAGAGGGTAGAAATAGCTTCATATGCCAACGTTACAAAGTCGATAGTCATCAAATTCTTAAAAAAAAAAAAGATCAAGCACCGCCAAAGAATACCAAAAATGACAAAGTCAAAAGTTTGTAGTCTGTTCAAAGATCAGACGCCATATCATAGAGTAATAAAGGCAGCCAAAAAGAAAAAAAAACAAAAAAACAAAACAAGGATTGTAGAAAAGATGACCTAGACTTGTAAAGATTGGCATAAAGAAGTTACCATTTATCTTCTATGATTATCGAAGGTTGGCCAGGACTTTTGCTGGGGCAACATCTTACCCATTGATTTATGGAATGGAAGCATTTTTTCCAATTGAACCTAATCGAAGAAAAGGTTAAAAGTTATCCATCACGGTCGGATTATGCAAACTTGCGATAAAGAGGTTTATCCTAGAGAATTCCACGAGGGGAACCTGATCTTTCTTTTACAAAAGGATTTCAGAGAAAAGCAGATGCCAAACTGGGAAGGACCTTATGTTGTAAAGAAGGTCTGTTCTGGAAGAACATTGATATTGACCGAGAGGGATGCTAAAGACTTGCCCAATTTGGGCGAATTCAGGTTCAGCCAAGAAGTATTTTACCGGAAAGGGGAAAGGCCAAGGTGAAAACCCATAAAGAGCACCTTGAGTTCAAATTCAAAAAAAAAAAAAGAAAGAGGAGAGGCCAAGTCGAAAACCCGCAAAGGGCGCTTTGAGATCAAAGGGGTTTTGAGTCGAAAACCCAAAAAGTGCGACTCAAATTTGGATCAAAGATAAGGCATGTGGTAGTCTTGCTATGCTGGAATTAATAATGAGGAAGTATGATATGTCTTGGGGCATTGACAAAGTACTCTGGATCTTCTAAACACGTATTGAGCTCAAAATGGTCCTCAAGAAGTTTGTACAGAGAAGCTTAGGCTGCGATATCTGGGGCACCTAGCTTCTATCTTACCCATGTTCAATTTGCTATCTTTGATTACTCTATTCTTTTCAAAGATAAATCCCAATCAATTTTCTTTTATGGCCTTGGCTATCTTTAATTACTTTATTCTTTTCAAAGATACACCACAATCAATCTTCTTTTATGGCCTTGGCTATCTTTGATTACTTTATTCTTTTCAAGATACACCTCAGTCAATTTCTTCTATTGCTTTAGTTATCTTTGATTAACTTATTTGTTTCGAGCTATGCTCCTGATTAACTTCTTTTTCATCCATTGTTGTGATCTTTTTCAAGCATTTTATATTGAAATAACGACTAATGGACTAATAATACTTTCATAAAAGGAGTTTCACATATTACTCTAGAAGCTTCTAAATAAAATGAAAATCTGAAACAGGACTATTGTTTAGAACTCACCAAGCCTAAGAGTTTGGAAATATTGAAAGATGATTATCTCATTTGGATTTTTATTGGTTGGATAAAAAGACAAGACATTTCGTCGGTGATACCATCTCAAAAATGAAGAGCAATGTCAACCCAAGTGTAAAAGGGGATCATTCTCGGGAAAATAAAAATGTTACCCTGCATTTATGTACATTTCAGGAACATACATCTAGTCATTACACTCAGGAAATGGTGTAACAGATCAAATTGATTGAAGATGATACAAATTTCATACCTCTGAGTGGTAACAGGATGGGTGGAAGAAACCAAATGTTATTCCCCTGAAGTTGCAGTGGGAGGTACAAACTTTATGTCCCAATGTTCAAGTAGAGTGGACTCAGAATTACAATGGGGCAAGTTATTTGAGTAGAATATGATTGATGTTTTGTGAGGAACGAAGATGAAACCTTGACAAATAAATAAGTGATGACACTTGAAATAGGAATCATTCTCGTAATATTTTTGCATTCATATATTGATCGCTAAAATCAGAGCTTTAAAATTTATAATGAATGGGATCGAACCTTGAGACTAACTCTGACAACGATTAAAGGCAAGTGTACCTATCGAACAATAGTATAGCTTAGGCAAGACTGAATTATCGAACCGAAAGGAACTAAAAGTACTAATATTTACTTTCTTTTTTTTATTTAGCCTAAAATATGGAGTGATTGGTTGATTTAATCTAGTTTAACGATTTTTAAGTTAAAGACAAAGACAAAAAGAACGAATAGGAAAATAACTCGAAAAAAACTCAATTGATCACAACGATACCCTCAGGAAGAATCCACCTAGACTTCACTTGTTATTTAATAATGAACCATATGATTTATTTACTTAGTTTGATCCGTAAGACTCTCTAATGTATATTAAACCCTCTCTCGAGGCGAATAATGTCTAACCCTAGGTTAATTAGTAGAACTATCGTTCGCTTATAATAACCCCTAGAATAGCAGTAAATCAATCTATGGATTCCCATATTAGGTTTCACCCTAATCCGGAAAAATCTCGTCACCCTATCTCTAGGCGTGCAATCAACTCCGCTTAATTATGCTCAATCTACGCAGGGTCTATTCCTCCTCCACCTAAGCACATCAGATTTGGATTAAGCATGCATAATTAAGAAAAAACTAAATATTTATCATATAATTCAGAAATCAATCACAAAATTCATATAGGTTTCATCCCCTTAGGTATCTGAAGGGTTGAGTTCATAACAAATAAAGAAAACATCTCAAGAGAAAAGATAAAACAAAACATAGAAAATCCCTAAAACCCCATGAAGGAATTGAAGGAGAAATTTGCCGTCTTGAGTAGAATTTCGGCTCTTCGAGATGGATCCACTTGGCTATCTTCGAGTGATTTCACAAAACGTGATCTTCCTCGGCTCCTTGGCCTAGCTCACCGCCTAACGCCCCTCTTTCAGGTTACACTTAGGGTGTTTATATAGACTTTTAGAATGTTTTACTTGGCCTCTAAGTGTCCCATTTCAAGTATACTTCCTACTCGGTGTTTGAATAGGCTTTGTAATGTGTTTCTTTGCCTCAAAGTATCCAAATCCGAGTGAAATTGCTCTCTCCTGCGGTAAGGGCACGGCCATGGTACACGCCCGTCTAAATTGTTTTCAGGTCATGTCTCGATTCTGTCGATTGGGGCATGGCCGTGTAAATCGTGTCATAGCCATGTCTTAGTTAATTTTTGAGGCACAGCCGTGTGCCTTGAAGTGTAGGCCGTGTCGATTTCCTTTTTGGCCCAAATTAGCCCGTTTTAAGCTCGTTTCTCGTTCTTTTCGTCCTCAGGTGCTTTCCTAAGTAAAAACATGAAAAGAAATGATTAAGAGCACCTTTTTACATAAAACAAGGGCTAAATCATCCAAAAGCATACTAAATGTGGGCCTAAAATATGTTGCTTTTACGGTTTATCAAATACCCCCACACTTAAGCTTTTGCTTGTCCTCAAGCAAAATTCTCAACTTACAATTAAAACAAACTTTCCATAATTCACAATTCTTATCAACAATGCCTCATCATAATTCACAGATAATTCATACATGGATAATTTAACTCAAAGGCTCCTAAAGATTCAAACAATTCTAAGTCATATATTTTGTAGCATGAAAACATAAGTGTCTCCCCTTATCTAAACAATTGCCTTTAATTCAAAACCGACAAGGATTGACGGTTTCACTAAAGATTCACTCAAATCACTTGAAGTATTTAAGTTTCAAGAAAAGCACTAATAAGTCGAACCTGAAAAGTTAATCCCATAGGCTTGCCTGAAAATCAAATCTCCACCACTGTAATATGAGATGATACACAAATTAAAAGGTCTTTTAACAGGGTTGTAACTGGGCTTAGGTTAAAGGTGTGGATAAAGGCTGAATTAGAAGGTTTGAAATCGAGATTGCCTTGACCAATTACCTAACAAGAATAATGAACTAGAAGATAAATGATTGCTTTGAAAGTAATAATACTACTATTGATAATACTTTTAATACAAGCTCTTCTTCAACAATTGGAATTTAAACGCATGAGCTCTTTAATCATATACTAAAGCTTGAATATACTTTGTTTTTTTAAGAACAAACTAAAGTAAATACATAATAAAGAAAGAACTTTATCAACTGAAATAAACTAATTCGGTAACTGATCAAATCAATTCTCGATAGAAGGGTAGTCAAAAAGAATGGTGATAATAAAAACAAAGGGTTTTGGGTTAATATTAAGCGGGTAATTCAATAAAATAAGGTCGTTAAGATCAAATGGGTTCACTAAGGGTTAATTTGTGAAGGTAGGCTTTTTAGTGGAGTTAATGGGTTTAAACCTAGGTGCCTTTATCATCTCAGTATATCAAATCATTAATGTGGTATCGATATGAATAATCTAGGCAAGTTCTAGAATAACAATTCAGTGTTGACACACTCATAATCAATAAAGTGAGCATGAAAAAGAATATATGCTCTATAAGGCTCAAATCTCACAAAAATTATGGGTATTTGACATCAATCTTGTAAATTCCAAACTTCAAGGTAATATTCAAATTTAGTTCAACAACCTAGAAAAATTTTTATCCTTGAAAATACACTTATCATGCTTGATTCTCTAATATTCTTCAAGTATAAATCATCAATGCATAATTATCAACGACTTACTCAAAAACACATCAATAAAAATCATAAATCATCAAAAATTTCACCCTAATTAATAATATGAAAAAATTTCTTAGTGACAAGACTAAACTTCAGGATTTTAGAATATGCAAAAAGTTAGGTACTTTTACCCCCCCACACTTAAGATGTACATTGCCCTCAATGTACAAAGATAGATAACCAATAATGTAATCAAAAAAGAATGGGAGAGTTAACACTTCCTAAATTTTGGATGACTTCGGGAGTTGGCCAAGGTCGTGGTGAAAGGTGGGTGGAGGAGGCGTTGGTGGCGTTTTCTATAGGCCTGGTAGGGTGTCTACCGATGAGCTTTGTGCTAGATAAAGAAATTGGGTAGCTTGCAAAGATATAGCCAAGAAATCTAAAGAAACATTAATAATATACTAATACTATAATTAAAGACAGAGGAAATAAAGAGAAGGAGACTAAGAAGAAAACTAAAATTAAAAGAACAGACTAATAGACTAAGGAGTCCTTATTGTTGGATGGTTCGTGAGGTGGGTGTGACTTCTAAGGCTATGGTGCGTGATTCCCAAGCAGCCTTTAGAACCTAAAACCAAGAAACTAAAAGAATTTAAAATATATTAAGCAGAAGAGAATTATAGATAAGTAGGATAAAGGGAAAAATAAACATAAAGAAGAATTTAAATGGTCTAAAAGACCCTTGGCTTGGTTTTTGAATGAAGCGGCGGTATGAACTTATGTGTTGGGGTCTCCTTTAAGGAGACAATGCTTGCCTTCTTCGCTTCTTGGCATGATTCTAGTGTAGCTCAAGAGTCTGGACACTTTTTCTAAAGAAAGAGAGAAAAAAAAGAAGGAAGAAGAATGCGGGGAGAAGGAGGAGGGTTGTGGGGTTTAAATAGGGTTTCAAATCTAGCACGTTCCCATGTCCATGGACCGAGGGTGTGTTGAATTACACGGCTGCATCGCACGGCCGTGTGTCTAGATGTGTTTGCTCACCCACACCCATTTTCTAAGTGCCACGCCTGTTCCTAGAAAGGCAGTGTGTTGGCACAGTTGGGTAGCATGGGCGTGTTTGTCCCATGTCTGATAAGTCAGTGGCTTCACACGATTGTGGAGTACGGCCGTGCCAATTTACTGGTGCCCGTGTGGGAGTGGTTTGATCCGTGACGTCGTGGGGTAGTTGGGACTGATTCGCACTGCCTCTGTTGTGTCAATACGTGGTTCTAGTGGTCCACATGGTCACGGACACGGCCATGTGTAAGGCCTTGTGGCCTTGAAGTTCTGCACTTTCGATTAGTTTAAAAGGAAAGATAGAAGGAAGGAAAAGAAACGAAAATAAATTTGAAAGTAAATAGTGTTAGTACTCAAAGTTGCCTCCGAGAAGCGCTTCGTTATAGTCTTAAAATTTGGACTTTCCTCGAATTAGAAAAATTAGGAGGTTTAAAGGTTTGAATATCTTCCCTCTTGCTTAAAATTTTATTTTCTTGATAAGGTTCAAGTTGAGAAGCGTTTACCTTAAAACTGCTGAATGTTGGATTGCTTACCTCGACTGTTCCATGGGGGAAGATATCGTGTACTTTAAGGGGAATTTCCTTGCTTACGTTCAGGTCTGTTGTGATGATGTGAGGATCGGCTTTTTTGAGCAGCACCTGGTCTCTTATTTTCAAGTGATTTGATATTCCTACAAGTTCTTCTGGTAGTTCTTCTGGTGTTACTTCGTGTGGGTCAGGTTGTTCTTTGTCATGTGTTTTCTGCTCTTCTAGTTTGTCAACCCTTATGCTTCATTCCTTTTGTAATTCTTCTTTGTTGTGTTGAGGTCTAAGATTTGGCTCGGGGTTGTATCCTTGTGGTATTTCCTGCGATGAAAGTTGATCAAATTATTTATCAAATGAATTGTCTTTCTTACTTTCATCGATTGTTATCCTGGCCTAGTCAAGAGCTTAAACACTGATTGATTCGTTACCTACACAAAGTATGAGTTCGCTTGTGGCAACATCAATTTTAGTCTTGGCAGTTGCTAGGAAAGGTCTTCCTAAAATTAAGGGAATTGAATTATCCTCATTCATGTCTAAGACAACAAAATCTACCGGGAAAACAAATTTATCGATTTTTACAAGAACATCTTCGATAATGCCCCTAAGAATTCTAACAGTTTTATCAGCTAATTGAATGCTCATCCTAGTTTGTATGGGCTTCCCTAGACCTAGTCGTTTAAACAATGTATAAGGCATGACATTTATGCTTGCCCCTAAATCAGCTAACGCATTATCAATAGTTAAACTACCAATTAAACATGGGATTGTAAAACTCCCTGGATCTTTCAGCTTTCGTGGTAGTCTATTCTGTAACATTGCTGAGCATGCTACGTTTAATTCCACGTGGTTCTCTTCGTTTAATTTGTGTTTGTTTGTCAAGAGCTGTCTTAAAATTTTCCTCGAGTCTAGCATCTGAAAAAGAGCTTTAAGTAGGGGTAAGTTAATATGTAATTTCTTTAATAGTTTAAGAAACTTACAGAACTGTTCTTCTGAATCATCTCTTGTTATTACTTCGGGATAAGGTATGCGAGATTGGTACTCCTTCATTACTGGTTTTGGCTTTTCTTGTGTTACCTCTACCTTACCTTCGTCTACCTTATTTTCTTATATTGGAATGGGTTCCTCTAATCCTTTACTGTCATTAGCAAAGATGGCTTGAATTTGCTCCTTTGGGTTAATCTCAATGTTACTTAGTAGACGTCCTTGCGGTCGTTCTGACATTAGCTTTGCAAGTTGTTCGACTGCATTAGTGGCTACCTTGACTGACTTAGTAAGTTCCCCGATTCGGCTCTCGTTGCTTTTAATTGTTTTCTCAGTTTCTTGGAAGCGATTTTTAGTGTTTGCCATGAATTTTGTCAGCATCTCTTCGAGGCTTGGCTTTTTCTCTTGCGGATATGGCTGATTTTGGAAGTTTTGATGAGGTTGTTGTCTTTGATTCCCTTGATTTCCTTGGCCTCCCCATGAAAAATTTGGGTGGTTCCTCCAACCTGGATTGTAAGTGTTACTATAAGGGTTGTTATTGGATCTGAAATTATTACTATATAGTTTTTCTATTAGGTTTCTACATCCGATTGGTCGTGTGGGTACTCAGGATTCGCCACGGTTCCACTTGCGTTGCACTACATGACTGGGTGTACCTGTGAGGAACATAAACTCTCAAGCTTTTTATTCATCAACTCTACCTGATTTGACAACATGCTCACTGCATCGAGGTTGTAAACTCTGGCTGATTTTTTCGGTTTTGTCCTTGTAACTTGCCACTGATAGTTATTTAGTGACATCTCTTCAATGAACTCATAAGCGGGTTCAGGAGTTCTTTTGTTTAGGGTTTCATTTGTGGCTGAATCGATTAGTTGCCTCGTTGAGGTATTTACACTATTATAGAAAGTTTGGACCTGTAGCCACAAGGGTAGACCATGGTATGGACACTTTCTCAAGAGATCCTTGTATCTCTCCCATGCGTCGTATAATGTCTCTAAATCCATCAGCACAAAAGAAGAGATATCATTCCGTAATTTGGCCATTTTGGCCGGTGGGAAATATTTCAATAAAATTTTTACATCATTTGGTCCCATGTAGTGATTGATCCTCGCGGTAACGAGTACAACCACTATTTGGCTTTATTTCTTAATGAAAGGGAATAATCAAGACAAATGACATCATCAAAATGCCATTTATTTTGAAAATATCACGAACTCTAAAAATTAGCTATATGAGTGTTTGGGTCTTAGATCACGCAAACCATCAAATTGAACAAATTGTTGAATCATTTGTATTGTGTTAGGCTTTAATTCAAAATTATTAGCAGCTATAGCGAGCCTAATAATACTAGATTCACTCTGTTAAATGAGGTTTAGCATAATCATACATAGTACGCGAGCATTGTTTTCTTCCACATCTTGTGGTGGATTATTCTCGTCCATCCCTTCAGAGGATTGGATCTGTCTTCTCGCTCTTCTTCTGTGTAATTTAGGGTTCGCCTAATTTCTCTACGATTCCTTTGAGCGGTAGCTTCAATTTCACTATCATATTCTAAAGTCCTATCGGGTTCCTTCTAGTCATAAACTAGAGGTACCTACTAGGAAAAAATAATGAAGAAATAAAATTAGCAAAAGATACTAAAATAATAAAAATAGTGGCTAAAGTAATAAAAATAAAGCTTTCTTAATATTTCAGTTCCTCGGCAACGGCGCCAAAAACTTGATCGCTAAAATCAGAGCTTTAAAATTTATAATGAATGAGATCAACCTTGAAAGTAACTCGACAACGATTAAAGGCAAGTGTACCTATCGAACAAGAGTATAGCTTAATGTTTCAAACCCACCCAAACGTTAGGACCAATAAGGGTCGATTCTGGAGAAAACTTTTTGAAAACCCATTTTAAAACCAATTTAAGATTTGTTGAAAACTTCTCGTTTTAAGCTATCTTGTTGAAATCATACTTAGTCCAAATTTGAAAATTTAATTAAGTCAAGTTATTATACAAACTTCAGATGTGCCCGATGGCACGATAAAACATTTTTCGTGTTAATTTTAAAAAAAACGCGTGATTCAAATTTATAGTAAAAATAAAAATATCCAACATATAAGAAAATAACTAAAGTAAAGTATAATGAGGCCTTATTACATCCAAAATAAATCAACCCAATAACAAAATTTAAAATAACTAAAATTAAAGCTCATTTAATTTTAAATCCACCGCATGGCCACCTCAAGTCCCTCCGGCTCCATATCCGCGATCTAAGCGTCACCTGAAAAAAAATAATGGAGAAGGTGAGTCACCAAGACTCAGTATGTAACCCTTCCCCGTTTTAAAACATTTTCATACACAACATATAACCATTAATATGCAAAATATTAAATACCCATCCTAACCATCCAAACGCCATCGCTCACCCTGCTGTGGTACCAAACCACTTTGGTGGTGCCAAACCACCGGTGACCTATAGTCACAATGTGTTACCAAAACACCGGTGTCCAGAGACACAGATCATTTGATGGGGCCAACCCATCGTGTGATACCAAATCAACGGGCGATTTATCCCATATCTCAAGTGGGGCCAACCCACGGTGGTGTTAACCACAGGGACAAGTCGCTATGAGGTGCCAAACCTCTGAGGTACCAAACCTCCGTGACCGTAGTCACGGTGTGTTACTAAAACACCTTGGTGCCCGTCGGCACAATAATCCGCCCTCCACTCATCAATCCCACAACAATCACATATGCATATATTTCATGTCATCACATGCTTAAATCTCATGCATCAATACATTTTGCTTACCAAAAGCATCAAGTAACAAATACACATTTTCAGGGACTTACCCGGATTTCCAACTATACCGTTGTGGTACATTATCCAATGCTACATAAAAACCAAGATAGCATTCACAACAATCAGCATATTAACAAATTATATGTGTGTATGTACACACCTGTCACCACGATTAATCTAAATCCCGAATGGAGGAGTCGGCCACCCTAGATCTCTCTGCACCTACATTCGGCCAACCAGGGGGGTTAGTACTATGGCCTATTCGGCCAACCCAAGTATTTTAAAGGGGCAACCTTTTGTACCCGATTCTTACCTAGTCTTTTGAATACTAGCCTCGGTGCCCAAATCACTTATCGGTTCACAAACTACAATCGGTCAATATTAATAACCATAGCCATTTTGTTTTTAAATGAACACCAATCTATATGTAAATCCTTATCAAGATTGATTGACTAACGTTAGCGAACTTACTTGCTTATCTCCAAATCCAAAGATCCTACAATGGATTGGTTTAATCTGTGATTAGTGCCTTTAATTAACAAATGTTGAAACCCACACCTACCTTGACCAAAGTCGACATAATGAGAGAAAAGAAATATAAGCATTTGGCCTAAGACCCTTACCTTCCAAATCACAAAAGGAAGCCTACTTCTCTTACACCATATTCGACCAAGTAAAATATAAAGAAAAGGGATTTGACACTTTGATAGGAATTAGATTCGCTATGGGTGATTTAAAACAAAATTTGGACTTTTGGTGAGAAAAAGAAAGAAGAAAGGTAAATAGGAATAGATAATCCGCTAGTAGGAAATAAAGAAGAAGGATTTGAGGATGGGAATTGCAATGGAAGAAGCAAAGAGGGTTTCGGCCAAAGTTTTGAGAGGATGGAAAAGGAAAAATATAAGAAGAGAGGGTTTGGAAATTCGCTAGCAAAGCGAAAAAAAAAAAACAAGTGATCAAATGGGTGCTTTTATAAGCATTCAAAGACTTCTAGCGACCTTCATTCCAACTCTTCAACCAAGAGTCCAAAAGCCATCCCACTTCCTTAAATTGCTCCTAACCACTTGTTTGATTAAATTCAAAATAGTTTGAATTAATCCCAATTAAATCAACTAATAAATCAACTAGTATCTCCTTTATCACCTTTTATTTTGTTTATCGAAATAAACTAATATCATCCTAATTATCCTTGGAAATTAATATTAAACAAAATCCTTAATTATCTCATAATAAAAGAGTTTAAAAAGAGAAGAAACTCTCCTTCCTATGCCGTCTAACATAATGCCAAAAAAAAAGAAGGATTTTTGTGACTCGAACCAAGGCTCTCCTTGCTCCCTTGGTGGCGTCACTTGCAACACTTAAGTGGCCTCCCTTTTGCCACTTTTCCAAGACTTGTTTTGTGACAAAAGCTCCCTTATTTATTCTTATAACCCCTAACCACTAAGGCTATCCACCTTTAAAGCAAATAATGTATTTATTTCTACCATTCCGAGCCAACTCAAGGCCTTAATTAAACTCTATTATTCCATAAATAATATCTCAGCAGTTCATACATAAGAAAAATAATTAACTTCCAAATAGCCCCATTTTTGGGATGTTACAGTTCTACCCCCCTTAAAAATAAATTTCATTCCAAATTACTTAACTAAAACAGATGAGGGTATTGCCAGTATCACATCCTTAGGTTCCCACGTAGCTTCCTCAAAGACCATGGTTCCGCCATAGCACTTTCACTAAGGGCATCGACTTCCTCGTAGAACCTTTATATCTCTATCCAAGATCCGAACGGTTCCTCCTCAAAAGATAGGTCGCATTAACCTCGATTTACATCACGAGCACCACATGTGATGGATCCGACCGATCCGCCTCGGCATCGATACATGGAAGACATTATGAATTTGACTTAACTCACGATTCGGCGATTCGAGTTGATAAGCTACCGGTCCTATTCGCTTAATCATCAGATATGGGCCAATGAATCTTGGGCTTAGCTTCCTTTTCGCCCAAACCTTAGTACCTTCTTCCAAGGCGATACCTTCAGGAAAACCTTGTCTCCCACAGCATACTCCATTTCCTTGCGTTTGAGATCGGCATAAGACTTCTGCCTATCTGATGCTTCCTTGAGACGAGACCGAATCACTTTGACTTTGTCCTCGGTCTACGCTACTAATTCTGGGCCCAACACTTGTCGCCGCCCAACTCATCCAACACGTCGGAGTTCGGCATTTCAAATCCATCTGATTACTTCGTATGGTGCCATCGAATACTCGCTTGGTAGCTATTGTTGTAGGCGAACTCGGCTAGAGGTAAGAATTCCTCCCAACTACCTCGAATTCGGGACACAACCCTCAAATATCTTCTAAGATCTCAGATGACCCTTTCGATTGCCCGTCCGTCGAGGATGGAAAGTCAGGTCTTGAAATCCAACCGCGTCCCCAACGCTTGATGTAACGCTTTCAAAACCTCGAAGTGAACCTTGGGTCCCTATCCGAGATAATCGTCACGGCACACCATGCAATCGACTATCTCGCCACATACAACTTTGCTAGCTTCGAGGTGAGTAATCCATTCTCACCGGTATGAAGTGAGTGATTTAGTCGACGGTTCACGATTACCCAAATCGCATCTTTCTTCTTTGGCGTAAGGGTAGCCGTGACGAAATCCATAGTTATCCTCTCCCATTTCCATTGGGGAATTTTACGGTTGAAGTAGCCCCGATGGTAACGGTGTTCACTTAACCTGGCGACACGTCAAACACTTCCCTACGAATTACATTATCTCACGCTTCAACCCGCCACCGTAATCAAGCTTTAGTAGATCTCCATACATCTTGTCGCCTCCGGATGCATAGCGTATGGGTCGCTATGTGCATCATGGAGAATTTTCCGCCTCAACTCCATATCCTTTGGCATCTGGTAGTCTAGAAAACATAACACACCATCACCAAATACACTATACCGCTTCTAAACCACCATCCGAACTTGCATTCTCTTCAGCATTTAACCCTTCATCCACTAACTGCTTTGGCCTTAATTTCCTCGATCCATGTTGGCTTAACTTGAAGCTCGGCAAAAGGCTTCCATCGTCATATAGGCTCAAGCGAGCAAACATTGCTCTTAAATCCGCCACAACCTTAGGCTCAGCGTCGACCACCACGTTAGCCTTACCCGATGATATTCGATGGAGCAGTCATAGTCCTTTATGACTCAATCCATCTGACATCTCGATTCGATCATACGTCGGGTCAAGATACCTCAAACTTTTGTGATCCGTGTAAATTACCGACTTCTCCCCATAAAGATAATGTCTCCATATCTTGAGCGAAGACAAGCTGCGCTAACTCCGTCGTGAGTTGGGTAGTTAACCTCATGCGGTCTCGGTGACGGGACGCATAGGCTACTACCTTCCCATCCTGCATCAACACACACCCAAACCGATGTGAGATGCATCACAATAGATCGTGAATAATTTTCACCTCGGGTTGTACTAGAGCAGGAGCTTAGTCGAAATCTTCCTCAACTTATCAAAACTTTCTTCTTTGCTTCTCCAACCATACAAATGGAACACCTTTCCTTAGCAACTTAGTCAGCGGTACACAAGCGATCGAGAGAACCCTTCCACAAACCTCAGATAATACCTCGCTAAACCCGTAAAACTTAGATCTACGCCAATCGACTTAGGCGGTTTCCACTCCAACACCGCTTCAATCTTGCGGGATCCACTCTAATCCTTCCGCGACACCACGTGACCTAAGAAAGCCACCTCTCTTAGCCAAAATTCGCACTTCATCAATTTGGCATACAATTGTTTTTCCCTCAACACTTGCAGGACTATCCGTAAATGCTTGTCGTGTTCCTCCTCAGTCTTTGAGTAGACCAATATGTCGTCTATGAACACCACGATGAATTGGTCTAGGTCTCGTTGAAATACCCTATTCATTAAGTCCATGAGCAGCCGCCGGGCATTGGTCAACCCGAATGGCATCACTAGGAACTCGTAATGCCCATACCGAGTTCGAAAAGCCGCCTTGTGAACATCGGCCCCTTCACCTTAAGTTGATGGTAACTTGACCTAAGGTCTATCTTCAAAACATCGGCGCCCCTTCAATTGGTCAAACAAGTCATCGATCCGAGGCAATGGGTACTTGTTTTTGATCGTTAACTTGTTTAACGGCGGTGAGTCGATGCACATCCGCATAGAACCGTCCTTCTTCTTGACAAACAATACGAGCGCTCCCACGGAGATATACTAGGTCGAATAAACCTTTATCCAGAGCTCTTGAATTTGAGCCTTGACTCCACCAATTCCTTTGGTGCCATTCTTGAAGTGCTATAGACACGGTCTGCTTCCGGTAGCAAGTCTATATCGAATTCGACTTCCGTCTGAGGCGGACCGGAAGTTCTTACAGGAACACATCAACAAATTCCCAATCGTTCGGACCTTTCCAACTCTGACTCCTTAACTTCCAAAGCATAGATTTGAACCAAAATGCCCTACAACCCTTCTTGACCATCTTCTCAACCTTCAAGGCGGACACCACGTTGGATAGGTAATTCCTTCTATCACCTATCATAACCACTTCATCATTTTCACTAGTCTTAAGAACCATGCGCTTAGTCAAAGAATCCAAATTCACCGATACTTAACCACCAATCCATTCTAAGGATCAAATCAACTCCCGAATGGTAGTTCCATCGGATCGACCGAATCGACCCTGGAGTTCTAGGGTGCGTCTCTATAAAGTTTATCTACTACTACTGAGTGACCTAACGGACTAACTACTGATCATCTCCTAAAGTAGTTTTAGAGTTTAGATCCAAAGTCTCTACCACACTCATCGGCTACGTGCGAATGTGTAGACCCCACATCAATTAATGCATAATAAGGAAGACCAAAATCGAACGCGTCTGGTTATGACATCCGGTGCGTCACCCTCCTCATGACGCCTCGCAGATAGACTAAGCCTGCATCGCCTTAGCCTCAGGCATGCTCGAACCTCTACCACAATTCCACGACCTCGGTTAGGACCATTGCTTCCTCGGCCATTACCGCGACCCTCTGCGGTCCCACATTTCATCTCCGAGTGCAGTTACGCCTCGTGATTTCGAGCTCGCTTAGGGACAATCTCGACCCGATGCTCTAAAGACCCACACTCAAAACATCCTCTATCCCTTTAATCATATACTAAAGCTTGAATATACTTTATTTTTTTAAGAACAAACTAAAGTAAATACATAATAAAGAAAGAACTTTATCAACTGAAATAAACTAATTCGGTAACTGATCAAATCAATTCTCGATAGAAAGGTAGTCAAAAAGAATGGTGATAATAAAAACAAAGGGTTTTGGGTTAATATTAAGCTGGAAATTCAATAAAATAAGGTCGTTAGGATCAAATGGGTTCACTAAGGGTTAATTTGTGAAGGTAGACTTTTTAGTGGAGTTAATGGGTTAAAACCTAGGTGCCTTTATCATCTCAGTATATCAAATCATTAATGTGGTATCGATATGAATAATCTAGGCAAGTTCTAGAATAACAATTCAGTGTTGACACACTCATAATCAATAAAGCGAGCATGAAAAAGAATATATGCTCTATAAGGCTCAAATCTCACAAAAATTATGGGTATTTGACATCAATCTTGTAAATTCCAAACTTCAAGGTAATATTCAAATTCAGTTCAACAACCTAGAAAAAATTTTATCCTTGAAAAATACACTTATCATGCTTGATTCTCTAATATTCTTCAAGTATAAATCATCAATGCACAATTATCAATGACTTACTCAAAAACACATTAATAAAAATCATAAATCATCAAAATTTCACCCTAATTAATAATATGAGAAAATTTCTTAGTAACAAGACTAAAATTTAGGATTTTAGAATATGCAAAAAGTTGGGTACTTTTACCCCCCACACTTAAGATATACATTGCCCTCAATGTACAAAGATAGATAACCAATAATGTAATCAAAAGAGAATGGGAGAGTTAACACTTTCTAAATTTTGGATGACTTCGGGAGTTGGCCAAGGTCGTGGTGAAAGGTGGGTGGAGGAGGCGTTGGTGGCGTTTTCTATAGGCCGGTAGGGTGTCTCTTGATGAGCTTTGTGCTAGATAAAGAAATTGGGTAGCCTGCAAAGATATAGCCAAGAAATCTAAAGAAACATTAATAATATACTAATACTATAATTAAAGACAGAGGAAATAAAGAGAAGGAGACTAAGAAGAAAACTAAAATTAAAAGAATGACTAATAGACTAAGGAGTCCTTATTGTTGGATGGTTCGTGAGGTGGTGTGACTTCTAAGGTCGTGGCGTGATTCCCAAGCAGCCTTTAGAACCTAAAACCAAGAAACTAAAAGAATTTAAAATATATTAAGGTAAGAGAATTATAGATAAGTAGGATAAAGGGAAAATAAACATAAAGAAGAATTTAAATGGTCTAAAAGACCCTTGGCTTTTTTTGAATGAAGCGGCCAAGATGAACTTATGTGTTGGGGTCCCCTTTAAGGAGACAATGCTTGCCTTCTTATGCTTCTTTGGCATGATTCTTGTGTAGCTCAAGAGTCTGGACACTTTTTCTAAAGAAAGAGAGAAAAAAAAAGAAGGAAGAAGAATGAGGGAGAAGGAGGAGGTTGTGGGGTTTAAATAGGGTCTCAAATCTAGCACGCCTCACGCCCGTGGACCGAGGTGTGTTGAATTACACTCACCGCATCGCACGGCCGCAGTGTCTAGGTGTGTTTGCTCACCCACGCCTGCTTTTCCAGGTGCCACGCCTATTCCTAGAAAGGCAGTGTGTTGGCACAGTTAGGTAGCATGGGCGTGTTTGTCCCGTGTCTGATAAGTCAGTGGCTTCACACGATTGTGGAGCACGGCCGTGCCAATTTACTGGTGCCCGTGTGGGAATGGTTTGATCCGTGACGTCGTGGGGTAGTTGGGACTGATTCGCACGGCCTCTGTTGTGTCAATACGGTGGTTCTAGTGGTCCACATGGTCACGAACACGGCCATGTGTAAGGCCTTGTGGCCTTGAAGTTCTGCACTTTCGATTAGTTTAAAAGGAAAGAAGGAAGAGAAATAAACTGAAAATAAATTTGAAAGTAAATAGTGTTAGTACTCGGGTTGCCTCCTGAGAAGCGCTCGTTTATAGTCTTAAGCTGGACTTTCCTCGAATTAGAAAAATTAGGGAGGTTTAAAGGTTTGAATATCTTCCCTCTTGCTTAAAGTTTTATTTTCTTGATAAGGTTCAAGTCTAGAAGCGTTTACCTTAAAACTTCCGAATGTTGGATTGCTTACCTCGACTGTTCCATAGGGGAAGATATCGTGTACTTTAAGGGGAATTTCCTTGCTTACGTTCAGGTCTGTTGTGATGATGTGAGGATCGACTTTTTCGAGCAGCACCTGGTCTCCTATTTTCAAGTGATTTGATGCTCCTACAAGTTCTTCTGGTGGTTCTTCTGGTGTTACTTCATGTGGGTCAGGTTGTTCTTTGTCATGTGTTTTCTGCTCTTCTAGTTTGTCAACCCTTATGCTTCGTTCCTTTTGTAATTCTTCTTTGTTGTGTTAGGGTCTAAGATTTGGCTCAGGGTTGTATCCTTGTGGTATTTCCTGCGATGAAAGTTGATCAAATTGTTTATCAAATGAATTGTCTTTCTTACCTTCATCAATTGTTATCCTGGCCGAGTCAAGAGCTTAAACACTGATTGATTTGTTACCTACACAAAGTATGAGTTTGCTTGTGGCAACATCAATTTTAGTCTTGGCAGTTGCTAGGAAAGGTCTTCCTAAAATTAAGGGAATTGAATTATCCTCATCCATGTCTAAGACAACAAAATCTACCGGGAAAACAAATTTATCAATTTTTACAAGAACATCTTCGATAATGCCCCTAAGAATTCTAACAGTTTTATCAGCTAATTGAATGCTCATCCTAGTTTGTATGGGCTTCCCTAGACCAAGTCGTTTAAACAATGTATAAGGCATGACATTTATGCTTGCCCCTAAATCAGCTAACGCATTATCAATAGTTAAACTACCAATTAAACATGGGATTGTAAAACTCCATAGATCTTTCAGCTTTCGTGGTAGTCTATTCTGTAACATTACTGAGCATGCTGCGTTCAATTCCACGTGGTTCTCTTCATTTAATTTGCGTTTGTTCATCAAGAGCTGTCTTAAAATTTTCCTCGAGTCTAGCATCTGAAAAAGAGCTTTAAGTAGGGGTAAGTTAATATTTAATTTCTTTAAGAGTTTAAGAAACTTACAAAGCCTGTCTTCCGAATCATCTCTTTTATTGCTTTGGGATAAGGTATGCGAGATTCGTATCCTTCATTCTTGGTTTTGGCTTTTCTTGTGTTACCTCTACCTTACCTTCGCTCACCTTATTTTCTTGTATTGAATGGGTTCCTCTAACCCTTTATTGTCATTAGCTAAGATGGCTTGAATTTGCTCCTTTGGGTTAATCTCAATGTTACTTAGTAGACGCCATTGCGGTCGTTCTGACATTAGCTTTGCGAGTTGTTTAACTGCATTAGTGGCTGCCTTGACTGACTTAGTAAGTTCCCCGATTCAGCTCTCGTTGCTTTTAATTGTTTTCTCAGTTTCTTGGAAGTAATTTTTAGTGTTTGCCATGAATTTTGTCAGCATCTCTTCGAGGCTTGGCTTTTTCTCTTGCGGATACGGCTAATTTTGGAAGTTTTGATGAGGTTGTTGTCTTTGATTCCCTTGATTTCCTTGGCCTCCCCATGAAAAATTTGGGTGGTTCCTCCAACCTGGATTGTAAGTGTTACTATAAGGGTTGTTATTGGATCTGAAATTATTACTATATAGTTTTTCTATTAGGTTTCTACGTCTGATTGGTCGTGTGGGTACTCAGGATTCGCCACGGTTCCACTTGCGTTGCACTACATGATTGGGTGTACCTGTGAGGAACATAAACTGCCAAGCTTTTTATTCATCAACTCTACCTGATTTGACAACATGCTCACTGCATCGAGGTTGTAAACTCTGGCTGATTTTGTCAGTTTTATCCTTGTAACTTGCCACTGATAGTTATTCAGTGACATCTCTTCAATGAACTCGTAGGCGGCTTCAGGAGTTCTGTTGTTTAGGGTTTCACCGGTGGCTAAATCAATTAGTTGCCTCGTTGAGGGATTTACACTATTATAGAAAGTTTGGACTTGTAGCCACAAGGGTGGACCATGGTGTGGACACTTTCTCAAGAGCTCCTTGTATCTCTCCCATGCGTCGTATAATGTCTCTAAATCCATCAGCACAAAAGAAGAGATCTCATTCCGTAATTTGGCCATTTTGGCCGGTGGAAAATATTTCAATAAAAATTTTTCTGTCATTTGGTCCCATGTAGTGATTGATCCTCGCGGTAACGAGTACAACCACTATTTGGCTTTATTTCTTAATGAAAAGGGGAATAATCGAAGACAAATGGCATCATCAAAAACGCCATTTATTTTGAAAATATCACAGAACTCTAAAAAATTAGCTATATGAGTGTTTGGGTCTTAAATCCCGCAAACCATCAAATTGAACAAATTGTTGAATCATTTGTATTGTGTTAGGCTTTAATTCAAAATTATTAGCATATATATGAGCCTAATAATACTAGATTCACTCTGTTAAATGAGGTTTAGCATAATCATACATAGTACGCGAGCATTGTTTTCTTCCACATCTTGTGGTGGATTATTCTCGCCCATCCCTTCAAGAGGATTGGATCTATCTTCTCGCTCTTCTTACATGTAATTTAGGGTTCGCCTAATTTCTCTACGATTCCTTTGAGCGAGAGCTTCAATTTCACTATCGTATTCTAAAGGTCCTGTCGGGTTCCTTCTAGTCATAAACTAGAGGTACTGCTAGGAAAAAATAATGAAGAAATAAAATTAGCAAAAGATACTAAAATAATAAAATAGTGGCTAAAGTAATAGAAATAAAGCTTTCTTAATATTTCGGTTCAAGAACGGCGCCAAAAACTTGATCGTGAAATCAGAGCTTTAAAATTTATAATGAATGAGATCGAACCTTGAGAGTAACTCTGACAACGATTAAAGGAAAGTGTACCTATCGAACAGTAGTATAGCTTAGGCAAGACCAGATTATCGAACCGAAAGGAACTAAAAGTACTAATACTTACTTTCTTTTTATTATTTAGCCTAAAATATGGAGTGATTGGTTGATTTAATCTAGTTTAACAATTTCTAAGCTAAAAACAAAGATAAAAAGAACGAATAGGGAAATAACTCGAAGAAAACTCAATTGATCACAACGATCCCTCAGGAAGAATCCACCTAGACTTCACTTGTTATTTAATATTAAACCATATGATTTATTTACTTAGTTTGATCTGTAAGACTCCCTAACGTATATTAAACACTCTCTCAAGGCGAATAACGTCTAACCCTAGGTTAATTAGTGGAACTCTCATTCGCTTATAATACCCCTCTAGAATAGCAGTAAATCGATCTATGGATTCCCATATTAGGTTTCACCCTAATCTGGCAAAATCTTGTCACCCTATCTCTAGGCGTGCGATCAACTCTGCTTAATTATACTCAATCTACTCTTAAGCAAGGTCTATTCCTCCTCCACCTAAGCACATCAGATTTGGATTAAGCATGCATAATTAAGAACAAACTAAGTATTTATCATATAATTCGTAAATCAATAACAAAATTCATCTAGGTTTCATCCCTTCTGTATCTCAAGGGTTTAGTTCATAACAAATAAAGAAAACATCTCAAGAGAAAAGATAAAACAAAACATAGAAAATCCCTAAAACCCCCTGAAGGAATTGAAGCAGAAATTTGCCGTCTTGAGTAGAATTTTGGCTCTTCGAGATGGATCCACTTGGCTATCTTCGAGTGATTCCACAAAATGTGATCTTCCTGGCTCGGCTCCTTGGCCTAGCTCACCGCCTAACGCCCCCCTTTTAGGTTACACTTAGGGTGTTTATATAGACTTTTAAAATGTTTTACTTGGCCTCTAAGTGTCCCAATTCAAGTATACTTCCTACTCAGTGTTTGAATAGGCTTTGTAATGTGTTTCTTTGCCTCAAAGTATCCAAATCTGAGTGCAATTGCTCTCTCCCGTGACAGGGGCACGGCCATGGTACACGTCCATGTAAATCATTTTCAGGCCGTGTCTCGATTCTGTCGATTGGGGCATAGCCGTGTAAATCATGGCATGGCCATGTCTTTGTTAATTATCGAGGCACGGCCGTGTGGCTTGAAGTCCAGGCCTTGTCGATTTCTTTTTGGCCCAAATTGGCTCGTTTTAAGCCCGTTTCTCGTTCTTTTCTTCCTCGGTGCTTTCCTAAGTAAAAACATAAAAAAAAAGGATTAAGAGCACCTTTTTACATAAGACAAGGGCTAAATCATCTAAAAGAATACTAAATATGGGCCTAAAATATGTTGCTTTTACGGTTTATCATATATCATAGCATGTCTAAATAGGAGTATTTGACTCATTTCGATCATGGTATACTAAATTATTTTGCACAAACATATACCCATTCTATAGATTATGTCCTATAGAGGACAATGTAGTAGGGTAGATTGAAGATATTAGTCTGGCATCCCTGAGTTTGCAGTGGAGCAGATTAAAAATAGCAGATCTGGAATTCCTGAAGTTGCAGTGAAGTAGATCGAAGACATCAGTCTGGCATCACTGAGTTTGTAGTGGAGCAGACCGAAGATAGCAGATCTTGTCTTCCTGAGTTTGAAACGAAGCGGATCGAAGATACCAATCTAGGATCCCTGAGTTTGTAGTGGATCAGATTAAAATAGCAGACCTAACATTCCTAAAGTTGTAGTGAAATAGATCGAAAACGTCAGTTTGGCATCCCTGAGTTTGAAGTGGAGCAAATTGAAGATAGCAGATCTGACATTCCTGAGTTTGCAGCGAAGCCAATCGAAGACATCAGTCTCGCATCCCTGAGTTTGTAGTGGAGCAGATTGAAGATAGCAGATCTGGCATTCCTGAAGTTACAGCAAAGCAGATCAAAGATAATAGTCTGGCATCCCTAAGTTTGCAGTGGAGCAGATTGGAAATAGCAGATCTGACATTCATGAGTTTGCAGCGAAATAGATCGAAGACTCAGTCTGGCATCCCTGAGTTTGCAGTGGAGCAGATTGAAGATAGCAGATCTGGCATTTCTAAAGTTGCAGCAAATCAGATCAAAGATACTAGTCTGGCCTCCCTGAGTTTGTAGTGGAGCAGATTAAAATAACAGATCTGGCGTTCCTGAAGTTACAGTGAAGCAGATCAAAGACATCAGCCATGCCTCTCTAAGTTTGCAGTAGAGCAGGCTAAAAGGCAACAGATCTTGCCTTCCTGAGATTGCAGTGAAGCGGATTGAAGATGTTAGTCTGACCTCCCTGAAGTTGTAGTGGAGCAAATAAAAATAGCGGTATTGCCTTCCTGAAGTTGCAGTGAAGCAGATTGAAGCTATCAGATTTATTGAAATCAAGATGAAGTTCCAATATCATTGAAGTTGCAGTGGAGTTGGAAGCCATTTGAAGAAGACGAGGACCAAGAAGTCAAGACTCAACAAAGACCGAGCAAAATTGGACCTTTTATAGTCTTTGCTCTATTCTCGTTACACGACAATGAGTAAAGAGGACCAGCTGTAATCAGCCCATTTTGCCCGGGCCCGTGTAAATAAAACAAACCAGAATAAAACAGAAAAATAAAAAATATAATATCCATTTTACAAAGTCTATTTTACAAAACCAATTAAACAGCCCAATCCGCTAGCCCAAAATCCGTCACACCCAAAACCCAGAATTAACTAAACTTGTGGCCCAATTATACCCTCAGACCCATACCTAAACAGACCCAGACCCAAACCTACACGACCCAAAAAAAACTAAACAGTTTCAGTAGCCTAGGGTTTCTGAAACCCTAGGCGCCGCAAGAGCAAGCACGCACCCAGCGCAGCCCCAACACTACCCTCTCCTTACGTCGCATTCAGCGCACAGATGGGGCTCCGTCGCGAGATCCTCGCCGTTGACCTTCACAAAAAAGGAAAAAGCACAGTAAAATAGAAAATAAAGGCAGAAAACAAGCAAAAAACTAATTTTGTATTTATTTTTCTTCTATTTATTTTTGGGCTATAAATCTGTAAACAGAACACAAAAAAGGAGGATACACATACGCAGATATACAAAAAACACAAGTAATAAAAGAAAAACAGAGGTGATTTTCATTTATTTTTCATTTCGTGTAAATTTGTTATTCAAGCGAATTTTTTTATATATATCATACCATCTACAACGAATAAAATGAGTTATAAAAAAGGGGGCGACGTTTTTACCTTTGGTCCACCGTGGGCGACGGCGCGTGAGGCGCCTGTGCGATGATGGGCGGAGGTCGAATAACTTGTGAAAACAGAGTGTTTTTGGGAGGCCTATGCCTTTTTTAAAAAATTTGGTGTTTAAAATGAATTTTAGGCTGATTTTTTAGTTTTTATAGCCCATTCACACGATGTCGTTTTGGTGTGGTCTGTGAATGACCAAATCGGCGTCGTTTTAAGGGAGGATCCGCGTGTTGACTTGAAAACCGGGGAGGATTCACCTTTTTTATAAAAAGGGAAATTTACCATTTTAGTCCCTCCGTAATTTTATTAGTTTTAATTTCATCCAATTTAACATTATTCTTATTCTTTAAATTCGTCCTAAAAGTCTGTTTTTGTTTCAATCGGGTCCCTCGGGCTATTTAAAGGTTGATAACAGAACGGCGTCATTTAGGAGATAGGGCATAATTGCCTATTAGGTCCCTAGAGTTTGTAGCGCACTTTAATATCATCCTTTTTACATTTTTCCTTAATTTTTTATTTTAATTTAATCCTGTTTCTTTATTTTTTTAAACCTTTTTTATTATTTTATTTTTAAATTATTTTAACACTATTATTTTATCATATTAAAATTCTATATTATTTTTATTTGTATATTAATTTATTAATAGTATAAAGTTTTTTATGTTTGTTTTTTTAATATATACTATTTTATATATATTAAATTATTACTATTATTTTATTTAGTTCAATAATATTTATACACATTACATATTATTTTATAATTTGTATATTAGTTAGTATACTATACATTTTAAAATTTTGCATACTCTATGTTATTATATTATATGTATAATTTTTAAATTATTTTATCCTCAATATTATATATAATTTTGTATATTGTGTATTGTTTATATTATTTTTAAATGTGTAGTTTTATACATATATATATATATTAGATTATTATATCAAAATATATTTTGTTTATATATCATTTATTT
The DNA here is from genome assembly GCA_025506655.1 of Gossypium rotundifolium. Classification (NCBI taxonomy): domain Eukaryota; kingdom Viridiplantae; phylum Streptophyta; class Magnoliopsida; order Malvales; family Malvaceae; genus Gossypium; species Gossypium rotundifolium. The sequence goes on along the minus strand of CP106731.1, from coordinate 65,458,246 downwards.
ATTTAAAATCTATTTTACTCTTTTTCTCATGGAATATATGTATTATTTTTAGATTTTGCCATATCACTTCTTTTTTCTTTTTCTTTTTTGTTTCTTAATTTACAATATTTGTTGTAACTCACTCTATGTTATTATTTTATTTTACCTCTAATCATGCATATAAAGCTTTATGTTTATTTAATAGCTTTCTTTTTATCTCTTATTATTTACCGCTTTATATCTTATATTTGTTTATCCTTTTTTGTTTTATTCGCTTATCATTTTTATATTACGCTTTAGTATAGTTATTCTATTGTTTGTATCACTTATTATTTCGTATTATTCTTTCTTTAATTATTCATTAGTGGTAATTGTTAATATGATTTGTAGTTATGATAAATTGTTATTTGGCATGTATGTTGTAGTGTATTCATGCAATATCTTACTCAAACCATTTTTATAAAAAAAAAACATTTTACTAAATTAACGATTTTATTCAAATATTTTTAAACATAGCGACATATGATATTTGGGGACTTCTAGAAAAATTATACTCTAACTTACTGGGTTTTAATTTTTCTCGCAGAACTTAAGGTATCAAATATCCTTTTTAAGCCTACAATTTTCAAATTAAAACTTATTCTCGAAACTTCATAATGCTATATCTTAACTCATTAGATATAATGTTTTGTATTTCGAGGTAAGGATTTTCTACAAAATAAAGGTATAACACCCGAAACCCGGTCTAAACGTTACGATCGAATCTGGTATGTCACATAGAAAGATAGTTTTGAAATTTTAGTGTAAACATCGCAATTTAGAAAAATTTTCGTTTTGTGTTTCCATCTTGAAAATTAAATTCAGTTTTGAGGGTTTCTTACCAACTTTTATTTAAAAGACTAATAGTCGAATACGGATTTTGTGATACGAAAACTGAAATTAGGGGATTTCGTAAACGTGACATTTTTTTTTAAAACAGTTTGTATAGTTTTAGAAAAATTTTGAGTTTCATTATTAAAAGAATGTTCGTTTGTCATTTTGTTTAGAAAACTCCCAATTTAACATTTCATATAATATAAATTACCGTAATGAGTTGAAAACCAAATTATAGAATCCCGGAGGCCTTATTACATAACAAATTCCCAAATTAAAAGTAAGTTTAAATAAAGAAACGAAATTTACGAACGAAGTAATGCATGGCCACCTCAGAGTCCACCTCGGCTCCAAATCCTCAACTAGGGGTTACCTACAAAATTAAGTAGAGGGGCGAGTCACCAAGACTCAGTGTGTAATTTCCCTTACGAATGCAATCTGGGCCTAAGCCCACAGAAGCACATTGGGCCTTAGCCCTCACAACATGGCACATTAAAAAGTGAATGCAATGCAATTTCATTAACCTAGTATTCCATCCTCTACATCACCGAACCAAATTAAAACACTGTGGCACCAAGCCACTGTGGTACAAACCAACGTGATGAGTCAGCGATATATATATGGTGCCAAACCACTGAATTAATGTGACATAGTCACTGATAGATGTGGTACCAAACCACTGTGGTACCAGACCACTGAATTACACTTCCCCTTTCAATCAACATCATGTCCCAAAGCCCATGCGACATATTATCATATGGTGATGAATGCATTCATATTTCCAATGTACAATAGATAATCAAATCATACACAGATTTAGGCCATGTTATTTGAAAGGCAGAATCGTAAAGGTACTCACCTGGTGTCTCTAACCTTACCCATAAGGGTATCTCAACTGTCGATACAGTCGTTTAGGCTTTCAGCCAATATAGTTCTTAATGCAAATTAATAAGAGAAGGTGTGAGCATTACACACTTGATTACGCGAAGGACTAAACACTCTTGACCGTTGCTACTCTCACTAGCGGGAACAACCACTATTTGCCCATCCCAAACGGATGTCGGCTCTCTACTACAACCCGGCAAAAAATCTTGAACCGCCGACACAGCACGTCATTTGAACTTAGAAGCAGAGACTACGAGTCCACTCCCCTCTTTAGATTGGCTAGCACTCACATCCATGAAGAGAGCCTTGATCAGTACTCAAAGAGAAACATTAGTTGTCTAACAAGGGAATTTGATTAAAGCAGACTAAAACGAAAGGGAAATAATAGCCAAAAAATCGAAAAGATGGCTCCTTACCTTAATAATCAACGCAAATTAGTTCTATCCTCTTGACTGGTCCCCTAGTTCGGCACAAGAAGGTTCTTCATCAATCGAGAATCGAGCCCTTACACAACGATTTACAATACCATGCAAAATCGAGGTAATGAGTGCTCGGCTTTTAACATCACTATTCGGCCACCACTAAAACAAGAGAAAAGAAAGTGTTACCTATTCTTCGAAAAAAAACCCAAGTATAAGATTCAGCCCTTATTGCCTAAGAACCCGAATGGAATGGTAAGGTTCGGCAACCAATGGACCTTCAAGCTTCGGACTACTAAACGTTCGGCTACTTGCGATTACGAATGAGTTGAAGGAGAAAAGAGATTCGGCCACCCCACTCAAACAACCATAAGAGAAGAACGCAATAAGAAAGAGTGAGAAGTGATAGAGTTTCGGTTAGATAACGTGGAAGAAAAGAGGTTTCTGCTATGGTGAAAAATGAAAGGAAAGATGAGAGAAATTCGGCTAACAAAAGAGAATGAGTTGAAGAGAATGAGAGTGCAGAGAAGATGGCACAAGATTCGGCTTAGGTGTAGGAAAGCTAAATTCAGCCAAGAATGTTTTTGGTAACCTTGAAGGGAAAGAAATGTACAAATAGGCAAGGAAAGGTTTGACAACAAGAGCGAAAAGATGAATAGAAATTGAAAAGAGAGAAAAAGAAATACAAAAGAAGAGACCTTAGATGCACTAAGGAATTTTCAGCACAACACCCAAAAGAAAGTTTCGGCACCCACCTCTCCTAGCTAAAATCGAAATGCTCTCACCAAAAAAAAAAAAACCCTTTCATGATCGAAATTCTCCCCTCAAAGACCCCCACATTCGGCCAACACCTCCACCACACACCAAATCCCTTATTTTGCTCCACCAAATTCTCCCCATCACCCTTTCAAATTGGTCTGACCAATTCAACTCCTCAAGCACCTCTCATCCATTTATTTCAAATAATTTGACTCATTCAAACTCCTCCTAGAAGTGTCCCAGCTGAATGCCAATACTTTACCATCTTGGACATAAAAAATAATATTCCACATTGCAGCAGATGGGATTCGAACTCCTCCCCCTTCTGCTCCTACAAGTGACGCCAGGCCACCTTGCCACTAACTCTTTTGTGACATCAAATTACGACCAAGCATACCTAAGGCCTTCATCCCCAAATTTTCCCCCTAAAGTGTCCTAAAAGAAAAATTTACCAAAGCTCTAGCTTTAACTCGAGCCTCCCCAGGACCCCAAACACACCTAAATAACAAGCAAGACGAGCCAATCACATAAAATAGCACAAAATGCAGAACCCCTAATTCTAAGATGTTACAGTTCTACCCGCCTTAAAGAAATTTTGGCCTCGAAATTTACCTGGTTAGAAGAGATGAGGGTATTGAGGTCAAATTGCCTCTTCCGGCTCCCACGTGGCCTCTTCTGAACCATGATTACGCCATAATACTTTGACCAACTGAACCAACTTCCTTCTCAACACGTTAACATCTTGATCTAAGATCTGCACTAGTTTTTCTTCAAAAAACTGGTCTGGTCTCACTTCAATTTCTTCCATCGGCACTATGTGAGATGGATCGGGACGATAGTGCCTTAACATTGAAACATGGAATACATCATGTATCCGATTCAACTCCGGAGGTAACTCAAGCTGATAAGCTACTAGTCCCACACGTTTCAACAATCGATAACTTGCCCTTTCGTCCAAACCTTAAAACTCTCTTTCAAGGTGAAACTTTCAGAAAAACTTGATCACCCACAGAAAATTCTATTTCTTTATGCTTCAGATCTGCATACGGTTTCTACCTGTAGGAAGCTTCCTTCAACCGAGCTTGAATCAACTTAACCTTTTCCTCCGTCTCTGAAACCAATTTCGGACCCAACAACTGACGCTTACCTAACTCTGTCCAATAGATGGGAGTGCGACACTTATGACCATACAATGCTTTGTAGGGTGCCATCTGAATACTGGATTTATAGCTATTATTGTACGCAAACTTTGCCAATGGTAGAAAATCCTCCCAACTACCCCTAAAGTCGATAACATAGCCTCTTAACATGTCTTCCAGAATCTGAATTACTCTCTCTGACTGACCATCAGTCTGTGGATGAAATGTCGTGCTAAAGTCTAGTCTTGTACCCAACGCTTTATGTAACGCCTTCCAGAATTACGATGTAAACCTAGGGTCTCTGTCTGATATAATAGACATTGGCACCCCATGTAACCTTACAATCTACGCTACATCTGACTTGGCTAACCACAGAGTGAGTAGTTGATACGAACTGGTATGAAATGAGTGGACTTCGTCAACCGATCGACAATCACCCACACCGAATCTTTTCTAGTAGGCGTAAGAGGTAGCCCACTAACAAAATCCATCGTTATCCTCTCCCACATCCAAAGTGGAATCTTCACTGGCTGTAGTAACCCCGAAGGTAACTGATGCTCTGCCTTTACTTGTTGACACGTCAATCACTTACTCACAAACTTTGTAACTTCTTACTTCAGACCTAGCCACCAAAACCATTCACGCAAATCTCGATACATCTTACTCCCACCGGGATGTATAGCGTATAGACTACTATGCGCCTCCCGTAGAATCGTCTGCCTCAACTCAGAATCGTTCGGTATGCAAACCTTTCCACTAAAGCATAATACCCCATCACTATTCAGACCAAAATCTTCTGTCTCACCACCTTCCACTTACTGAAGTCGAGAACTTAACAATTCGTCTGACAACTGTTTCTCTTTAATCTGACCTACCCACGAAGGCTTCACTTGAAGTTTGGCTAACAAGCTTCCATCTTTATTACAAACTAAGATGAGCAAACATTGCCCTCAAATCCGATATTACCTTACGACTCAACACATCCGCCACTACAATAGCTTTACCTGGGTGATGCTCAATCGAGCAGTCATAGTCTTTCAACAATTCAATCCACCTCCGCTGCCTTAAATTCAACTCTTTCTGGGTAAGGAGATATTTTAGACTCTTATGATAGGTGTAGATAATTGAATTTTCTCCATACAAGTAGTGTCTCCAAATCTTCAGGGCAAACGCTACCGCAACTAACTCCAAATCGTAAGTGGGATAATTAACTTCATGTGGTATTAATTGTCAAGACGCATACGCTATCACATTCCCTTCTTACATCAACACACATCCTAACCCTGTGTGCGACACATCACAATAGACGACAAACTCCTTTCCAGCCTCAGGCTGAATCAACACTGATGCCTCCGTCAAAATCTTCTTCAACTTCTCAAAGCTTTCCTGCTATTCATCTGTCCATACAAACGGTACCCCTTTCCATAATAGCTTGTTATTGGTGCAAAAATTAACGAGAATGCCTCAATGAACCTTCTGTAGTACCCAGCTAACCTAAGGAAACTTTGAATTTCTGCTACTAACTTTGACGGTTTCCAATCCAAAATAGCTTTAATCTTTCGGGGATCAACCCTAATCCCCTCGGCAGAAACAACATGCCCCAAGAAGGTAACTTTCCTCAGCCAAAATTCACACTTGCTGAATTTGGCATACATTTGCTTCTCTCTCAAAATCTATAGAACTATCCGAAGATGCGAATCATGCTCCTCCTCAGTCCTTGAATATACCAAGATATCGTCTATGAACACTACGACAAACCGATCCAGTTAGGGTTGGAGTACCTGGTTCATCATATCCATAAATGCAGCTGGTGCATTCGTCAACCCGAACGGCATCACTAAGAACTCGTAGTGACCATAACGAGTTCAAAAAATAGTCTTATGAATATCTGCCTCCTTGACCTTTAACTGATGATACCCTAACCTTAAGTCTATCTTCGAGAAAATCAAAGTGCCTCGTAGCTGATCGAACAGATCGTCAATCCTTAGCAACGGGTATTTATTCTTAATCGTCAACTTGTTCAATTGTCTATAGTCAATGCACATCCGCATCAACCCGTCCGTTTTCTTAACTAACAACACTGGCGCTCCCCACGGAGACACACTTGGTCGGATAAAACCATAGTCCAACAATTCTTGAATCTGAGCTTTAAGTTCTACCAGTTCCTTTGGTGCCATCCTATATAGGGCAACGAACACCGGAGCTGTTCCCGAAAGTAGATCAATGTCGAACTCCACCTCGCGATCCGGAGGTAACCCTAGAAGCTCTTCTGGAAAGACGTCTGAGAACTCTTTCACCGTTCTAACACTTCTTACAGATAATCCTTTGGCCTCCAAAGCACTGATGAAAGCTAAGAAAGCCTCACACCCTTTTCGTACCATCCTTTCAGCCTTTAATGCAGACACCACATTGGACAGGTAATTCCTTCTTTCACCTATCACCAGCACCTCCTCATCCTCAAGAGTCTTCAATATCATGCACTTAGCAGCACAATCCAAGTTTGCTCGATACTTAACTAACCAGTCAATGCCTAAAATTAAATCAAACTCGCCAAACGGCAATTCCATCAAGTCAACCGGGAAAATAATCCCTTAAACCTCTAAAGGCAAATTCCTAAACAATTTGTTCACCACTATAGATTGTCCTAAAGGGCTAATCACAGTCATCTCCCTAGAAGAAACCTCAGATTCTATACTCAAATTCCCGGACACAGTACTAGCAACATATAAATATGTAGCCCAATATCTATCAAAGCTATAAATGGCACACCAAAAATAGGAAACATACCTGTTATGACATCCGGTGCGTCAGTATCCTCCCGACGTCTAGCTGCATAAACCAATCCAAGTTGTCTTGCATCTGTACTCCCAGCACCTCTACCCGGTGCTCCATGCCCTCGACCAAATCCATTTCCTCCTCTGACCGGACCACGACCTCTCGGTGGCTGCTACCCACCTCTTCCGGACTGTGCATAACCCTGACCTACTGGTCGCGCCCTGTTTGGCTTCTATAGACAATCCTTTACCCGATGATCCACAGATCCACACTTGAAGCATCCTCTATTTCTTTCCCAACACTCCCTCGAATCAAAATTCCCACAACGAGCACACGGTTGAGACAGACCAACAGTAACAGGTATCGTAACTCGACCCGGCCCATCCAACCTAGGCCTCTTTTGAAAACCCCAACATATCTTGATGACCCAAAATTCCTCTTATTCCTACCCGTATCCTTATCCCAATTCTGCCTCTCAGATCGCTTCACCTCTTCTGCTATCTTTGCCTTCTCAACCAGAATAGCAAACTCTCTTTCCCGTTGCAGAGCTATCAGTGCCCGCAGCTCGTCCCTGAGACCATCCTCAAACCGAACACAACGCTCGTAATCAGTTGCGACGATACCCCGAGCATAGCGGCTTAAACGTAGGAACTCAGCCTCATACTCCGCCACTGACTTATTTCCTTGGACCAAGTTTAAAAATGCCTTTCTCTGAGCGTCCACATAACTTGCCCTAACATACTTTCTCTGGAACACTGTCTTAAAGAAGTCCCAGGTAATACGATCTACTGGTGTACCATCCCTTACTGTGAGCCACCACTGGTATGCCTCATCTCGAAGGAGGGACACTACCCCTTTCAACTTTTCCTCTGCTGTGCAGGCCAAATCATCCATAATCCGCTCGACTGCTTCTAGCTAATACTCCGCTACGTTTGGAGCCACACCAGAAATACCTCTAAATATCTCGGCCCCATTTGTTCGAAGTCGCTCAGGAATAGATTTTTGAGCTACTGATCCCGTGCTTGCTCCAGCAACCCGCTCCATAACACGCAGCATAGCTTGGAACAAAGCATCGTCCCCTTATTTCGATCTTGAGACCTTACTTCTACTACTGGTGACACTAGCACTTCACCTTTCGGCCTATGTCCTGATTCCGAGGGTCTAGCCTCAACGCCCCGGCCTCTACCACGGCCGCGTAAATCACGCCTACGTCCTCTAGTGCTCATGATTATTGAATCGACTTAATTTGATTACAGATTTTATGAATTAGCGTATCTTCCACTGTTTATTAACGGATAGCTTATGAAGATAAAATTGGAAGTAGTTTTTTAAAAAACACATTTCTAAAGGTCTCAATTTCTAAAATTGAATCTCTTAAAACTAGCAATCACAACACCATATAATCTTTTCATACAAATCAACCAATAGTTAGAAGACTTACTGTACGGATTTGGTGCCGGAGACTCAGGTGCCATACTTTTAAAAATAAAACATATATTTTAAACCATGTTTCAAACATAATTTTGGAAAACGTTTTCAAACCCATTCCACAGCCAAGTTTTGCAACTTGGCTCTGATACCATAATTGTAACACCTCAAACCCGGTCTAAACGTCACTATCGAATCTGTTTGTCACACGGAAAGATAGTTTTGAAATTTTAGTGTAAACATCGCAATTTAGAAAACTTTTTGTTTTGTGTTTCTATCTTGAAAATTAAATTCAGTTTTAAGGGTTTCTTACCAACTTTTATTTAAAAGAACTAATAGTCGAATACGGATTTTGTGATACGAAAACTAAAATTAGGGGATTTCGTAAACGTGACATTTTTTTAAAACAGTTTGTGTAGTTTTAGGAAAATTCTAAGTTTCATTATTAAAAGAATGTCCGTTTTTCATTTTGTTTAGAAAACTCTCAATTTAACATTTCATATAATTTAAATTACCGTAATAAGTTGAAAACCAAATTATAGAATCCTGAAGGCCTTATTACATAACAAATTCCCAAATTAAAAGTAAGTTTAAATAAAGAAACGAAATTTACGAACGAAGTAATGCATGGCCTCCTCAGAGTCCACCTTGGCTCCAAATCCTAAACTAGGGGTTACCTACAAAATTGAGGGGTGAGTCACCAAGACTCAATGTGTAATTCCCCTTACGAATGCAATCTGGTTTACTAAAACATTGTATAATTAAAATTTCAAATAAGTTTAAGTTGTTACAAATTCTTCGATTTAAAACTCTAACATATATTTTAAAATATAAGTTGCTAAAAATAAAACATTTTCAAATAATACTTTAATCACAATCCACTTTAAACATAATAATAAACCTCAAATCCCTTAAAAGGCCCTTATTACAATAAACCTTACTTAAAAATACTCGAAAATATAAAATACGTAAATAATTAAAAACATCTTCTACATGGGCCACCTTTGTATCCGCTCCAACCCTGGCCCAAGCTTTATGCATCACCGCGATATTGGTAAAATTGGGTGAGTCAAGCGCACTCGATGCATAGTTATTTCACATGTCTCCACATATGGGCTTGGCCCATATCCACACCTCATTACATATCGCACGATAAGGCAATATATCCACATAATTCCACATATTGGGCTTGGCCTTATCCACATTGATCCGCATAATCAGTCATGCAAAATGCATAAATATGCAACATGAAGCCCAACCCAACCTAATATCCATCCGTCACACCTATTTTGGCAAACCCATCGCCAAGGCCGTATAATCCAATCGATCAACCAAGTGATCCACATATCTTACCTTGGCATTTGCAGACAAGGCCGTATTTGAGCCATCGATCACATAAGTGATCCCACATATCAATCACCCACGGTGATGCACACGGCTATCAAGCTGCCGAGATGTGGCACCTAGCTAACACCTCCTTGATGAGGCACATAGCCAACATCAAGCGCCAATGTAGCACAAGGCTAACATTAGACCACGTACATAAAGTACACCCTTTCCTTCGATAGTCACATCCCAAGTCCCATGCATACGATATATCATGGCAACATATCACTTGAACAATTATACATCACATGCCATCACATTTCATACATATATCAAATGTAAATCAACGTCATAAAATACTAACCTGGTTGAACGATTACCCATCATGGGTATCCACCATTTTAGCCCTTACTTCAGCTACCATTCACATCATGTCACATATACATAAATATAACAATAAGAGAACAGTGCGATAACTACGCACCTGCTTTGACACAGTCAACTAAATCTCAAAACCCACGTATAACGATTTGCACCGTAGCGATTGTTGAACTCCCTCCTTACGGATCTAAATCTTGAAAACCACCACTTGCCTTAGAAGCCGTCAAATCCCTTGATCACTTCAAACCTTGGATGACTCCTTCAATGCTCCTTAATATCCTACATACAAAAGACACAATATTATGGTACTACGATATTCGCCATGTTTTAACCAAAGCCTAATCACTAGATTCGGCACCCTTGTGAAAAGAATTCAAAACCGATTGCTAAAGAAAGAAACACTTACCACTACTCGTTGCTTACCACTAACGATTAACTTCCAAATTACCTTCCTAGGTTCTACCACAAAGAGAAACCTAATTTGGCCCTTAAATTTCGGCTTTGAAGAGTAAAAAAGAAGTGATAGGAGATTTAAATAAAGATTCGCTATGGCTCATCAAATAAAGTTGAAATATTCGAAATGGTGAATAATGGGGAGAGTTTTTGGTTTCAAATGAAAAGGAAGGAAAAAGGAGAATTTACTCAAAATTTCAAGTAAAAGAAAATAAAATAAAGAAAAGAATAGCCAAAAGTCGGTCACCCCTATTTATGCTACCCAAATTCGCTATCCCCTTAGACCACAAAACTGGCCCATGTTCATGGACAAGTTGGCCATGAAATAATTTCCAAAACATACACCTTAACACATGCATTGTAATCCTCTACTTTCCCAAGGTTTGTAAATTCTATCCCTTATTTCCTCTTAATCTTCCTCCTAATCTTCCTCCTTATCCCTTTCAAAATTCAACCAACCCCTTTAGCCCCAAAAACCGACCAGGTTCATTGCCAAGAGAGTCAACCTTTGCCAACTATTCTATCCATAACACATTCCTCAATTCAAGCCTTATGTCCCCTTATCATACCATATTTTCTTGATTCCATACCTTAACTAATAACTTGCCTTATTCATTTAGTCTACTATCCATAAATGATAAAGTCCAACCTTATCTTAATTAGAGTTGACCGACATGCCATACACATGCAAAAATAAAAGTCACCTTATTGCCATTCATGGATTCAACCTTTCCTCATGCAATTACTCATGCGCCAACACCACTTTACTACTAGCTCATTTATGCTAACATTAAACACTTAAATTAACTTAAGCATCATAATCACTTGATCCACTTCACTAAATTCTCCATACTAAAATTATTCTCAACCAATTAATTCCAAGCCTTCTCAAGACTATATTAGGCATACAACAAAATCATATCCGAGCTAGCACAATCAACAAGATGATACTCAAATTTTTCCTAAAGCCCAAGGCCCAATCGGCCCAATCCTATTAGGCCCAATTTCGGGATATTACAATTCTACCCTCTTAAAAAAAATTTCATCCTCAAAATTACTTACTAACGAATAATCGTACATTCTAACTTACCACACTACGTTGCTGCTGCGCACTCTGATCTTAAAGAACTATCATACTTTCTAGGCACATTCTCTAAGTTCACAATCAGGGTTTCATACACTTCACTAGCAACATAAGAACGAACTGACTTTACAAGTATTCCAAAAATAAGAACTTACCCGTTGTCACATCTGGCACATCACTATCCTCGCGACGGCTGACTGCATAAACCAACCTTGGCTACCTTGCATCAGAACCTTCAGCACCTCCGCTTGGTGCTCCACGACCTTGGCCGGAACCATTTCCTTCATGGTTCGGACCACGACCCTCGCCGCTATCGACCATTCCTACCGGCTGCTCATAACCCTAGCTTCTCGTCTGTGTGCCTACTCGGATCCTGGGGACAATCTTTAATCAATTGAGACTTGGACTTACACCTAATACATTCTCGTTCTCGATTCCAGCACTCGCCAATATGACACCTTCCACACCGAGCACACAGACGGTCTGAATTTTTAGTAGCTGGCTTAATAACACGAAAGCAGAATTCTCAACCCTCGGTTTTTCTCAAACTCTTCAGATGACTCGACGGCCTATAACTCCTCTTATCCTGCTCCTATCCTTATCTCGTTTCTATCTCACGAGTCCTTAATCCCTTCACCTACCTTAGCCTTATCTACTAATACTCAAGAACTCTCGCTCTTGTTAATGAGCTATTAACAACCTCAAGTCATCCCTTAGTCCGTCCTCGAATCAACACACCGCTCATGCTCGTAGCCACTACTCCTCGAGCATATCGGCTTAACCTTAGGAATTCAACAGATTCGCTATGGACTTGTTCCTTGAACCAACCCTCTAAACGCCTTCCCTTGCGCATCAATATAACGAGTACCAATATACTTCTTTTGGTACGCTTAACATAATCCCAAGTGAGATCCTCCGTTGTAGCACCATCCCGAATCGTGAGCCACCATCGATATGCCTCATCGCCAAGCAATAGCCACTATTCCTTTCACTTTCTCTCTCCACGGTTAGATCGAGCTCATCCATAATTCCATGACGACCACGTCCCCTAGAACTCATGTCTACGATCGCGATCTAATCTACCTTAATAAGTTTTATGCATTAGTCTTTGTTCACTGATTACTGCGAAGAAATTTTTATGAAAAGAGGTTTAATAGTGGTTCTTTCGATCAATCAAAGTTTCAGCTCAAGTTCACTATTCTAATTGAGAATCACATTCACATTCATCCATAACATTCACTTCACTACTTTGGGCATTTTCGTCCATTCCCAACCCGAGGGTAATTTACGTCATTTGTCCGACAAGGGTATTTTAGTACGAAATCGGGGTCATTTTGAAAATCTTTCCAAATCGAAGGCATTCCAAAATATACAAAACTCGAGGTTATTTTGAAAATTTTCCAAATTAATGGTATCGCAGAAATTTTCAAAATCGGGGTTATTTTGGTAATTTTGTAAGTTAGGGGTAATTTAGTAATTTTCAAATCTGGGTATCTTGCTATTTAAGTAAAATATGGATTTTTGGTATTTTTGTAAGGTAAGAAAATATTAATGTGATCGAGGTAGTATGGAAATTTTATAAGCCAAGGGTATTGTAGTAATTTACAAACTAGGGGTAATTGGGTAATTTTGCAAATCGAGAATTTTTGAAATTTTTTTTTCAAAGTCTAAAATGGTTTTTACAAATCAAAGGGGTAATTTGGTGATTTTAAAACTAAGGTTTTTAACACCCCAAACCCGGCCCATTCACTACGACCGAATTTGAAATGCCACTGCGGAAAACGTTTGAAAAAACTTTTGACTTAGAGTTAAAAACATAAAAATTTATTGTCATAAGTAAAACATTGTTTGTTTAAAATTCTAAGTAAAACTTTATTATTACAAAGCGTCCAATTGAAAAGCTGTAATGCATATTTTTAAGGTATAAATTGCGAGAATAAAAACATTTTCAAATAATACTTTAATCGTCAATCCACTTTAAACATAATAATAAACCTCAAATCCCTTAAAAGGCCCTTATTACAATAAACCTTACTTAAAAATACTAAAAATATAAAATACGTAAATAATTAAAAAAACATCTTACTACATGGGCCACCTCGTATCCACTCCAAGCCGGTCCAAGTTTTATACATCACCTGCGATGTTGGTAAAAATTGGGTGAGTCAAACAGACTCAGTGCATAGTTATTTCACATGTCTCCACATATATGCTTGGCCCATATCCACACAGTCCACTTACATAAATATGCAACATGAAGCCCAACCCAACCTAGTGTCCATCCGTTACACCTACCTTGGCAGGACACTGCTTTGCCCAGGTAGTAGCTAATCCACCGATCAACCAAGTGATCCACATATCTTACCTTGGCAAACCTCTTTGCACAAGGTAGTGGTGAACCACCGATCACATAAGTGATCCCACATATCAATCGATCCACGATGATGCACCGACTATCAACCTTGAGATGTGGTACCTAGCCAACACCTCCCTTGATGAGGCACATAGCCAACATCAAGCGCCAATGTAACACAAGGCTAACATTAGACCACGTACATAAAGTACACCTTTCCTTAGATAGTCATATCCCAAGCCCTATGCAAACATGTGTATCATGACAGATTAACATTTAGAGTATGCTCATCACAAATATCACACATATATCATAGGCAAAATAATGTCATAAAAACGACACGATTATTGATTACCCACTACGGTATCCACCATCTTAGCCATTATTTTACATTCTAACATACACATCATAACATACGTATATAACAACATACAAATAATAGGAGAATAGTGCGATAACTACGCTTTTGATAATAGAGATAACTACACTTTCCTCTAAATCGATACCTAAATATTTATCACGCTTGATTAGAACACTAACACTTATAAAACTATACAAATGATAAGTAATATAAATCCTTACCCTCGAAATCTCGAACAACAACTATATGCGATTTCTCTCCGATTGACGGTTCATAACACGATGAAGAACAACGAACAAACAATGGCTCGAAGTACGTCGACTTCAAATAATCGATCTTGACGATAGAGGTCCACATCCGGTGGAAAGTCTCGGACTCCGTCTGACCGCCGTTTGAAATTTGAGGTATAGCGAACCACCCTCTTCCAAACACTATTTACTGCTCTTTTCAAACCCATTTGTTTGCCCAAAATCTAACATTCACGGAAGAAAAAGAAATAAGAAATCGGCTAGATGGTGATGTGTTTCGGCTTTAACAATAAAACAAGAAAAAGAAAAGAGATATAGAAGGTTTATGGTGTTGCGGAAATGGTGAAAATGGAAGAGAGAAGTTTCGGTCTTAGCAAGGTAAAAGAAAAGAAAAAGAATATGGATGAAACAAAAAAAAATAGAACCGGCAAAGATGAGGAGAAAGAGAGAAGAAATGAAAAGTAACAAATGACTCTTATGGTCAATGAGTGATTCGGCCAAAGTGTACAAATGAAAAATAAATGGTAAATTTTGATGTGGTTCAACTTATGAAAGAAAAGGGTGAGGTTTAAGAGAGAATAGAGTAAATTTTGTCAAAAGAAAATGGCCAAAATGACACTTTGATGGCATTAGGATTTTGGCACCACACTAGAGAAGGAAAAAGAAAACCCGAAAATAAACACCTAAACCTCTTAAGAGAATTTCGGCTACTCCCCTCTACCCACAAAATCGAAATGGTCATCCAAGAAATCCCCCTTAGCCATCCAACCAACATATTCATCACAAATCCCACAATTTCCTATTTATTTCCTTATAATCTTCCTCCTAATTCCTTCCAAAAAAAATTCGGCCAATTTCCCCTAGTCCATGAAACCGTCCATGTTTATGGACAAAATACCATTAAAAAGTTTCCAAACCTCATCCCTTAATCCATGCCTTTTGTCCCCTTATCATACCATATTTTCTTGATTCCATACCTTAACTAATAACTTGCCTTATTCCTTTAGTCTACTATCCATAAATGATAAAGTCCAGCCTTATCTTAATTAGAGTTGACCGACACATGCCATACACATGCAAAAATAAAAGTCACCTTATTGCCATTCATGGGATTCGAACCTCTTCCCTCATGTAATTACTCATGCGCCAACACCATTTTACTACTAAGTCATTTATGCTAACATTAAACACTTAAATTAACTTAAGCATCATAATCACTTGATCCACTTCACTAAATTCTCCATACTAAAAATTATTCTAAACCAATTAATTCCAAGCCTTCTCAAGACTATATTAGGCATACAACAAAATCATATCCGAGCTAACACAATCAACAAGATGATACCCAAATTTTTCCTAAAGCCCAAGGCCCAATCGGCCCAATCCTATTAGGCCCAATTTCGGGATATTACACTGGGCCCAAGCCCACAGAAGCACATTGGGCCTTAGCCCTCACAATATGGCACATTAAAAACTGAATGCAATGCAGCCCAGCCCAACCTAGTATTCCATCCTCTACATCACCTGAACCAACCAAAACACTTGTGGCACCAAGCCACTGTGGTTCCAAACCACTGTGACAGAGTCACTGATATATATATATATATATGGTACCAAACCACCAAATTAATGTGACATAGTCACTGATATATGTGGTACCAAACCACTGTGGTACTGGACCATTAAATTACACTTCCCCTTTCAATCAACATCATATCCCAAAGCCCATGCGACATATTATCATATGGTGATGAATGCATTCATATTTCCAATGTACAATAGATAATCAAATCATACACAGATTTAGGCCATGTTATTCGAAAGGCAGAATCGTAAAGGTACTCACCTGGTGTCTCTAATCTTACCCACAAAGGTATCTCAACTGTCGATACAATCGTTTTGGCTTTCAGCCAATACAGTTATTAATGCAAATTAATAAGAGAAGGTGTGAGCGTTACACACCTGATTACACGAAAGACTAAACACTCTTGATCGTTGCTACTCTCACTAGCGAAAACAACCACTATCTGCCTATCCCAAATGGATGTCGGCTCTCTATCACAACCCGGCGGAAAGTCTTGAACTGCCAACATAGCACGTCGTTTGAACTTAGGAGCAGAGACTATGAGTCTACTCCCATCCTTAGATTAGCTAGCCCTCGCATCATGAAGAGAGCCTTGATCAGTACTCAAAGAGAAACATTAGTTGTCTAACAAGGGAATTTGATTAAGGCAGACTAAAACAAAAGGAAACAATAGTCAAGAATCCAAAAATATGGCTCCTTACCTTAATAATCAACGTAGATGAGTTCTATCCTCTTGACAGGTCCCCTCTAGTTCGGCACAAGCAGGTTCTTGATCAAACGAGGATCGAGCCCTTACACAATGATTAATAACACCAGGAAAAATCGAGGTAATGAGTGCTCGACTTATAACATCACTATTCAGCCACCACTAAAAGAAGAGAAAAGAAAGTGTTACCTATTTTTTGAAAAAAACCCAAGTATAAGATTCAGCCCTTACTACCTAAGAATTTGAATGGAATGGTAAGGTTCGACAATCAACAGACCTTTAAGCTTCGAACTACTAAACGTTTGGCTACTTGCGATTGCGAATGAGTTGAAGGAGAAAAGAGATTCGGCCACCCCACTCAAAAAACCACGAGAGAAGAACGCAATAAGAAAGAGTGAGAAGTGATAGAGTTTCGGTTAGATAATGTAGAAGAAAAGAAGTTTTGCTATGGTGAAAAATGAAAGGAAATATGAGAGAAATTCGGCTAACGAAAGAGAATGAGAGTGCAGAGAAGATGGCACAAGATTTGACTTAGGTGTAGGAAAGCTAGATTCGGCCAAGAATGTTTTTGGTAACCTTAAAGGGAAAGAAATGTACGAATAGGCAAGGAAAGGTTTGACAACAAGAGCAAAAAGGTGAATAGAAGTTGAAAAAAGAGAAAAAGAAATATGAAAGAAGAGACCTTAGATGCACTAAGGAATTTTTGGCACAACACCCAAAAGAAAGTTTTGACACCCACCTCTTCTAGCTAAAACTGAAATACTCTCACCAAAAAACCCTTTTCATGATGAAATTCTCCCCTCAAAGACCCCCACATTTGGCCAACACCTCCACCACATACCAAATCCCTTGTTTTGCTCCACCAAATTCTCCCCATCACCCTTTCAAATTGGTTTGACCAATTCAACTCCTCAAGCACCTCTCATCCATCCATTTCAAATGATTTGACTCATTCAAACTCCTTCTAGAAGAGTCCCAGCCGAATGCCAATACTTTACCATCTTGAGCACAAAAAATAATATTCCACATTGTAGCAGACGGGATTCAAACTCCTCCCCCTCTGCTCCTGCAAGTGACGCCACACCACCTTGCCACTAACTCCTTTTGTGACATCAAATTACCATCAAGCATACCTAAGGCCTGCATCCCCTAGCTTTTCCCCCTAAAGTGTCCTAAAGAGAAAATTTTACCAAAGCTCTGGCTTGAACCCAAGCCTCCCAGGACCCTCAAACACACTTAAATAACAAGCAAGACGAGCCAAGCACATAAAATAGCACAAAATACAGAATCCCTAATTCTAGGATGTTACAAAAGGTGAGCTTAGTTTCGAATTTTTGAGATATTGGATCCTAACTTATTGGGTGTGGCATTTTATTTCTTTGAAATGAGCAAGTCTTGGCTTTCTTTCGAATAAAAGGATTGTATTTTAAACTTTTCAAAATTTCAACATTAGGACATGAAATTATCAATTAGGTACCAAATTTTGGGTGTTACAAGGGTGCTAACCCTTCCTCGTATGTAACTCGACTCCCGAACTCGTTTTCTTGTATTTCGTGGACCAAAATCAATGTTTTGAAATAGAATGTTTTATAAGGTGATCCAATCACACCTAAGTAAAAAGGAATTGGTGGTGATTCCCATTTTCGTTTTTAAAAGTTGACCCCCATTTTTATAAAAATTTAAAAATGGTTTTGATAGTTTGGGTTCTATGGGTTTCCTTGTCGGCACCCCTATTGTGTATTATTTTGCTCTTCATATACACAAATTGCTCGAGTAATAATGTCTTTTGCCAATGTCCAAATTTCACTACTAAAGAGCAAGAGGAACAACATCTTTCATATATAGAGACACATTTAAGCTGGTTCAAAGCTCAGCTTGAAACAGTGGAAACCCAAGTCTCCTCAATCATTGACATCCTACAAAGTCGATAGTCCCAACTCTGACAACATAGTTAGAAACACATAGGGAGTATTCTTAACCTTTCTCTTTACTTGTTTGAGTTACTATACTTTATTACATATAAGACATGCTTAAGGACAAGCATAGATTAAGTGGAGGGATTGAAATGGTAAGTATGCATGGTTGATTGTCTTTTGCTACATGTTTCTCTTTTGCATATGTTCAATCTTATGCTGGATTTATTCGATAATTTGTTTGACATTGAGCCTCTAATTTCATTACTTAGTCAATTTGGACAATTGGGTAATTTTTGAATTAAAGTGTTCAAATATCTAGATTAATCGACATGTGTGTTTTAAAGTTGATACATGCAATTAGATTTTTCATGAAAATTGATTGTTTGGTAAAATATTATATTTGCTTGTATATAAGTAAATAAATAAAGGCTCAAGTTATTAGTGAAGGTTTTAGAAAAGTGACTGAATTTAATAATCGGGATGAGGTGCTTAGGTTTTCATCTCATCTTGTGTAAAAATGTTCGAGTGAAGAACTAAAAACTTGCAAACATTTTGCTAACCGAGCTGCTAAAAGAAGGGATCATTTGGAGATGTGTCGAACTGAGTAACCGGGGTGGGGTGCTTAGGTTGTCATCCTAGTTCGCATAAAAAATTTTGACTACGTCCCAAAAATTTACTGCATGATTAATTGAGAATAGTACCTTGCAAATTTTGGTTCAAACTCAATTTAGTGAAATGATTTAATTTACATGTTTCAATTTTATGGACACTGATTGATAAAACTAGGTATTTTGAGAACTTATTCATTTTTTGCCTATATTGTTTGCATTGATCATGGATGAGGAAAAGAGGCTTGATTTCTGATAAGTTATTGAATAATTTTGCAATTTCTTTCTTTCTTATTTTGCATGAAAGTTTGTAGGCATTCTCCCAACTTTTGTTTCCAATTCAACTTTTGGCATAATTGTTTCCCAAGCATTTCCCTACCGTCTTTCTCCATTATCATAAAATCCACTTTCATAATCCACAAAGCATGATTAATTTCATGATTCACTAAATTCTAACTTAGCTTTAGGCGGTATTCTTTTCGGTCAGGAATCGTGAGATACGTATCCGTACTAAAAATCCTTCCAACCAATATTCACTATTTTTCCGAAATATCTGGATTGACAAATTCATCCCTTAAAGTTAACTCGATTTCAAATAAAAAAACGTGTTGGGTTGGAGTTGTGTTTGCAGACAATTGGGAAAACAAGTCAGTCGTACTGTATTCGGATCTCCAAGAACAAACCAAGGGAGATAGTGATCGGGTTTAAACGTCCCACGCGGTTGAGACCATTAATCCAAGTTGGGTTCTTCAAACAAAGCTACTAGAATCTTGAATCGTGGGCACGTGTATTGCGGTTAGATAATTGGCAAGGGTTGGTTCACAGGTCGTATCGAGGTCAACTACGAGAGGAAGAATTGGCAGTTAGGATGTTCTTAGCTGCTATAGCCAACTTATTGTTTGGGGGAGAAAATTAATTTTTGAGGATCGGTTCAGAGATTGGAATTCACTGTGTCTAGGGCTAAGACTTATTACTTCTGTTATCAAAATTCAAATTTTATTTCTAATTTAATTTTTAATTATGATTTACTCAAGTATTTATTATTAATGTCTCCATTATTTTGTTTCTAAACGTTTCAAAACTCCACTAATTTATTTTGTCTATTTTTTTTGGCAGGTCATTTGGAGTTGTGGGCACGACTATCGCTATGACAAAAATTCATCCACGAGAAGAAAACAAAAGTTTATCTTAATCGCCAATCCCTGTGGACTCATCCCTACTACTCTTTACTAATGTTTAGAGTACTTTTATTGTAGGAATTATTTTTATTTGGTGGTTTCCAATCCCCGGCAACGGTGCCAAAATTTGATGGAACTACCAAATAAAAATAATTTTGGTAAAGATCAGAAACCATTAAATTTTGGTGTCGTTGCAAGGGATTGGAAACCACCAAATAAAATAATTCCTACCATAAAAGTACTCTAAATAGTAGTAGGGTTGAGTCCAAAGGGATTGGCGATTAAGATCAACTTTCATGTTCTTCTCATGGACAGAATTTTTGTTGAGACAATAGCCGTACCCACGACTTCAAATAACCTACCAAAAAATAGATAAAATAAATTAATGGAGTTTTAAAACGTTTAGAAACGAAATAATGGAGACATCAATAATAAATACTTGAGTAAATCAGAATTAAAAATTAAATTAGAAATAAAATTTGAATTTTGATAACATAAATAATAAGCCTTAGCCCTAGACACAGTGAATTCTAATCTTTGAACCGATCCTCGAAAATTAGTCTTCTCCCCCAAACAATAAGCTATTTATAGTGACTAGGAACATCCTAATTGCCAATTCTTCATCTTGTAGTTGACCCTGGTACAACCTGCGAACCAACCCTTGTCGATTATCTAACTGCGATACATCCGTTCGTGATTCAAGGTTCCGGCAACCTTGCATTATGAAGAAACCAACTCAGATTAACGGCCTTAATCATGCAGGACATTTAAACTCGATCACTATCTCCTTTGATTTGTTCTCGGAGATCCGAATACAGCACGGCTGACTCGTTTCCCCAACTATCTGCAAACACAACTCCAACCCAAAGCGCCTTTTGATTTGAAGCCGAGTTAAATTTAATGGATGAATTTGTCAATCTCGAAAGTTTGGAAAAATAGTGAATACCAATTGGAATGATTTTTAGTATGGATACGTATCTCACGATTCCTAAACGGAAAGAATACCGGCCTAAATCAAAATTAGAATTTAGTGAAGTATGAAATTAATCATACTTTGTGGATTATGAAAGTGGATTTTATGATAATAGAGAAAGATGGAAGGGGAAGGGCTTGGGAAACAATTATACCAAAACTTGAATTGGAAACAAAAGTTGGCAGAATGCTTGCACACTTTCATGCGAAAGAAAGAAATTGTTTTTTTTCTATTCAATTGCTTAAGAAAATCAAGTCTATTTTTTTCAAGTGCACCACCCTACCTATTTATACAAAGTCTATATACTAATTTTAGGGTTTTTTCACCTACCACTACAAACACAAAATAATTTCAGACTTAATTTATTAATTTTGGCTTTTACAATGTTAAAATTTGACTAGCCCCTCAAAGGTCCCAAATTTATAATTCAGTCCCTCTTCTCTTTCCCATGCTTCAATTTAGCCCCTTGTTAGCTTGTCTTTGATTTAAAGTGCTCGAATTTCATTTCCTGACAACATTTAAACACAAAATGCACCAATTAGCAGGGATTAATTTGAGAATAAGTCAAATTGAACACATAAATTATGCAAAATGAACAAGCTATCAAAATCTGAATTAGAAAAAAAATTAATTTTTTTGTGCCATATATTTTTTAAATTATTTTCTAATAAACTTTAATTAAAAGGGAATGTTTTTTTTTTCAGCTTATTTGGTCATGGCAGACTAATTCAAGGAAGAGATCTTGGGGTTCTCCCCAACTGAGATATAATAAGGTTGTGGGCGAATGACCATAACTAGGGCACATGAGAGATGATAGTAATAAAGGATAGGTTGGTGGAAATAGTGAAGAGTGTCAAAACCATTTTTAAGTTTTCTTAAAAAAACGGGGATCGACTTTAAAAACGAAAATAGAGTCACCACCGATCTTTTTTAGAGGTGTGATCAGGTCACCTTGAAATTAATAATTTTAAAAAAATTTGATTAAAACAATGACTTTGATCTAGAAATTTGAGAAAATGGGTTCGGGAGTTGATTACGCACGAGGAAGGATTTGCACCCTCGTAATGCCCAAAATTGGTACCTAATTGATAAACTAACATCCTAATGTTGAAAATTTGAAAAATTTAAAAATACGATCCTTTTTATTTGAAAGAAGACCTGAATAAATCAAATTGTACGCCAAGACCCATTTATCTCAAAGAAAACATCACACCCAATGAGTTAGGAAGCAACATTTCAAGACTTTAAAACTAAGCTTGCCTTTATTTGTAGAAAATTCTTACCTCGAGACAACAAAACGTCATATCCAATGAGTTAGGATACAACATCTCGAATTTCCAAGAATAAATTTTTATTTAACTTTTTTTTAAAAAAAGAAAGTAATAGGTTCTTTAGACTCGAAGAGAAAAATCGAAACCCAGTAAGTTAGGATACAATTTCTTTCGAATCTTAGAACACGGAATGTTTACTTATTTTGAAAATCGGATAAAATGTAATACCTTTGAATAAAATGTGATATGGTCGTAATAGAATGAAAGACGAATTATACTAGACATGCATACTAGGGTAAAAGCGAGGAGATACTATTACAATAATAAAGAAAAATAAATGAAAATTCAAACAAGTAATATGTAATAAAAAATAGTAACAAAAATGCAATAATAACGGTAATAAAATGTATTAATAAGCAAATAATAGTAATAATAAAAAATTATTAAAAATATTTAAAATAAACAATAGCATTAATAATAAAACAAATAGTAATACTAATGATAAATAGTAATAATAATGATAAAAATTAAAATAAAAAACATTAATAATAAAAAAATAGTAACAATAATGTATATATAAAAAATAGTGGTAATAATAAAATGACATTAGTAATGCTAATGAATATAATGATAATTATAAGGTTAAAAATAAAATGATAGTAATAATAATATTAAAGTAATAATTATAATAGTAAAATAATAGTAATGTTAATAATAATAAGAAATAAAAAATTAATAATGAAATAACAAAATCATAAAAGAAATAAAAAGGACGAAATCGAACTTAAAATAAAAGTTTGGGGTGAATTTTAAAGAAAATAAAAAATGAAGGACCTATCCGAACTCGCGGATAACATAGAGGGACTAAAAGGGGAAATATTTCTTCCCTCCAGCACAGCAGCAGGGAGGACCCAATTAAAAATCGTAGTAAATTATTGGGCAAAATTAAAAAATAAAATATACTTAATTAAAAAAACAAAAAATGCGGAAGGGCTAAAAGCGTAAATGGCCATTCCGCAAGAAAACACGTGGATCCTGGGCTTAATGGGTCGGGTCGCGGGATGGAGGCACAAAACGATGTCGTTTTGGCCTCCAAATATGACTTTCAAAATGGCGTTGTTTCACTGGTATATAAATACCATTTTTTAGCCCCAAAAATTCATTTTCTGCTGTTTCTCAAAAAAAAAAAAAAAAAAAGAGGCTTCTCCAAAAGCATTCCCCCTAGCGATTTCCGGCGTAGCTCGACCGTCCTTTATAAATCTGCCACTTTATCGCCGCAAGTCGTGCTTGACAAACTTCGAAAAAAAGGTAGTTTTTCTCTTTTTTTATATATATTATAAACTTTAACATATGTAAAAAAAACTTAAAGAAAAAAAAACAAAAACAGATTCGAAAAAAAAATAATAAAAGAAAAAAAAACCTTTGCTTGTCTGTTCTTTGATTTTTTTTTTTTTTTTGTGTATTCTATTGTCTATTTAAAGGGATCTCTCCATTTTTACATTTTACAATAGGTTTTTATAGCCCTAGAAAGTAAATCAAAATAAATACAAAGATTCTATTTTCTGTTTCTACCATTTTTCTTTCCTTTTATAGGTGAACGACGAGAAACATGGCGGTGATAAGGCACACTAATTGTGGCGTGATGCTCGACAGTGAAGGCTGGTATGAAGGCGGCGGTGCGAGGCCTCTGCTAGGGTTTTCAAAGGCTAAAAATGTTGAAAACAAATGGGCCTATCGGGCTTGTTTTAATTGTCTGGGTTATTTAGTGATTTGGGTCTAGGTTAATGTGTTTGGGCTTGTAGAAAAAATTTGGACTGTTTAATTTATTTGGTTTTATTATTTTTTATATGGTTTGTTGGCCCGAGCAAATTGGGCCTATTACAGCTGCCTCTCTTTCCTCATTGTCGTGTAACGAGAATGGAGCAAAGACTATAAAAGGACCAATTTTGCCCGGTCTTGTTGAGTCTTAACTTCTTGGTCCTCATCTTTTTCCAATAGTCTCTAACCCAACTGCAACTTCAAGGAGAATAAATATGTAGCTTTAATCTTACTCTACTGCAACTTCAGAGAGATCAGATCTACTCCTGTAGATTTAATCCATCCTACTGTAACTTCAGGAAGATGATATTTTTAATTTTTAGTCTGCTCCGCTACAAACTCAGTGACGCCAGACTAGTATCTTCGATCTGCTTCACTGCAACTTCAGGAAGACAAGATCTTCTATCTTCAGTCTGCTCCACTGCAAACTCAGGGATGCCAGACTAGTATCTTCGACCTGCTTCACTGTAAACTCAAGAAGACAAGATCTGTTATCTTAGGTCCGCTCCACTGCAAACTCAGGGAGACAAGGTTGACATCTTCGATCTTCTTCCTGCAACTTCAAGAAGGTAAGATCTGTTGTCTTCAGTTTGCTCCACTGCAAACTCAAGGATGCCAGACTACTATATTTGATTTGCTTCACTGCAATTTTAGGAATGCCAGATCTGCTATTTTTAATCTGCTCCACTGCAAACTCAAGGAGACAAGATCTGATGTCTTCAATCTTCTTCCTGCAACTTTAGGAAGGTAAGATCTTTTGTCTTCAGTCTGCTCCGCTGTAACTTCAGGGGGCAAGAATGATGTTTTCGATCTGCTTCACTGTAACTTCAAAATGCCAGATCTGTTATTTTAATTTGCTCCACTACAAACTTAGGGAGACAAGATCTGATGCCTTCGATCTTCTTCCTGCAACTTCAGGAAGGTAAGATCTATTGTCTTCAGTCTGCTCTGCTTCAACTTCAGGGAGGCAAGACTAATTTCTTCGATCTGCTTCACTGCAACTTCAGGAATGCTAGATATGCTATTTTAATCTACTCCATTGCAAACTTAGGGAGACAAGATCTGATGCCTTCGATCTTCTTCCTGCAAATTTAGAAAGGTAAGATCTATTGTCTTCAGTCTGCTCTGCTTCAACTTCAGGGAGGCAAGACTGATGTCTTCGATCTGCTTCACTAACTTCAAGAATGTCAGATCTACTATTTTAATCTGCTCCACTACAAACTCAGGGAGACAAAGTCTGATGTCTTCGATCTTCTTCCTGCAACTTTAAGAAGGTAAGATCTGTTGTCTTCAGTCTGCTCTGCTACAACTTCAGGGAGGTAAGACTGATGTCTTCAATCTACTTCACTGCAACTTCAGGAATGTCAAATCTACTATTTTTAGTCTGCTCCAATACAAATTCAAGGAAACCAGACTAATATCTTCAATCTACTTTACTATATTGTCCTTGTAACATCCCAAAGTTGGGCCTAGTAGGATTGGGCCCATTGGGCCTTAGGCGTAGTAGTGTTTAAAATTTTTGGGAATAAGAGAACGTATTTAATGCAAGTTGGATCTAGTAGGTGAGTGATTTTGGAAGGTTAGGGGACTTCTATGAAGTCCCGGGGTTCAAACTTTGGCTTTAGGGAAATTTTGGTTTTAGGTGAAAAAATCATGGGAGTTAGTAGGTAGGCTTTAAGACTAAAATGTGGAGAGAGTGACACAAGTGGAGTGTGTGGTGTAGTGGCAAAGTGATGCCACATAAGAGGCAAGCGGGTGACACCAAAAAGGAATGAAGGAGGTCCAAGGTTCAAGTCTTGGCTTTTGCATTTTGGTTTTCTTTTTAAATGGACTCTAGAATTTTACCATAGGGTTATATTTAGTTGTGCATAATTTTAGACACAAGAGGAGCTTGTGGCTTAGTGGTTAGTGGCATGGATTATGCTACAAGGGAGCCTGGGTTCGAATCTCATGGAAAGCAATGGAGTATTTATTTTACGGATTGGACGGGAAGAGTTTGAGTTGGATTTAAACTCTACTGACGGAGGGATCCCACATCGAAAAGATACAAAGAAGGAAGGTGAGAAGCTAGCTATATATAGAGTTTGCCTAGGAGGAGAAGGAGCATACACGTTGGCGTTGGGCATAAGAGTGCTCGGGCAGCGATGTCGGTGTGTACCTCTCTCTACTCTTAGGCAGTAAATGCGGCAAGCACCTAAATGTCGGTCACGATGATGGTAGCCACACGAGTCTTGTGGCGTGCGTGTGGAAGCTTTAATAGCGATAGTCGAGGCCACCATGAATATTCTTGAGGGTGTGGGCGGTTGGGCCATGATGGCGAAAGTGGCCAAATAGGCTCAATGGGCCCAAGGGCCCATATGAGTAAATGTATGATTGAGTAGTAGATAGTGAACTAGACTAGGTGAACCTCATGTATGTAGCTAGGTTTGGCTAAATGGGCCACAGTGTGTGGGCCCACTTGAACAAGAATGGGCCTTAGGCCCATTCGCATCATTATCATTGTTTAGAATAGTTGAGTCGTTCGAGGCGATAGTAGACCTTCGATTGGGTCGTTAACACCACAGTTCTGAGTGCAAAATACCCTAGTTTGCGAATTAGAATTACCTGGTTTGTAAAATTATCGAATTACCCCTGGTTTACGAAATTATCGAATTACCCCTGGTTTCTGAAATTACCTAATTACCTCTGGTTTGCAAAATTACCGAATTACCCCTAGTTTGTGAAATTACTAAATTACCCCTGGTTTGTAAATTACCGAATTACCCCTGGTTTACGAAATTACTAAATTACCCCTGGTTTGTGAAATTATCGAATTACCCCTAGTTTGTGAAATTATCGAAATACCCTCGAATTATAAAATTATCGAAATACCTTTAGTATGTAATTACCGTTTTACCCCTAAATGACAAATGACTGTTATACCATCGTGGTAGTACTAATGTTGTCTATGTTAATTGTATGATTGATTATGTTCGAGATGCACTGCATACATAGATTAGTTATGAGTAGAATTATCAAACTACCCTTGGTAGGTAAATTACTAGAATACCCTCGATGGGTAAAATTACTGTTATACCCTTAGGGGTTGATTAGCGTGATTGTGTGTAAAATTCACCCTTTAATATTAATATGTGTTATTATATATCTAGGCTGAAAAGCCAAAATGGTTAGACGAATAGACGTTATGCCAACTATGGGCATGATCGAAATACCAAGTAAGTACCCTGTTGGTTATGTATGCGCTAATGATTGTATGCCATAATGATATTATGCACTTGACAACTTGCTGCATTCATTTGACACTTGTATGCATGGGTTGGATATGATGTTTAAGGGGAAGTGTAAGACTGTCACTAGTGGTTTGGTACCACACATGGGTTGGCCCTACATTCTTGATTCGTGACTAAGTCTCAGTAGTTTGGAACCACCAGTGGTTTGATACCACATATTGATGATTTCGTGACTCATCCCAGTGGTTTGGTACCACAGTGGGTTGGCCCCACATATATGATTATTCGGGATTGTCACTAGTGATTTGGTACCACAAGTGGGTTGGCCCCACACATGAATATTTGTAACTTTGGTTACCAGTGGTTAGGTACCACTAGTGGCTAGGTGCCACAAGGGGTAGATTTGGGAGACTCGGATGAATAATTAGGCAATGGGTTGCATGAAATGCATAATATTATATGAATCTCTGTAAGAGCATAACATCTTTTAGGATGGGGATTTACACACTGAGTCTCGGTGACTCACCCCTTTCGTTACATTTTGTAGATAATGCTTAAGTTGTGGATCCGAAACCGGGGTGGACTCGCGGTGGCCATGCTCAACATTAAATTTAAATGTTAATTTGAATTTAGTTCTTATTTACTTTAAGTTTGGGTTTCCATTTGTAATAAGGCCACTTAAAATTTGTTTTGGGCTTTATTGTTATCTGTTCTGCTTTTCCTTAAACTATCATTAAACGAAAAAGGCATGCTAAGTAATTTATGATATGAGTTTTTAAAGATATACTTCGAATGAATGATAAACAACAAGGTAATTCTAACACGCTAAAACTAAGTTTCAAAATGTTTTAACGATTCACCCAATTCAACCACATTTTTCTTAACTACACCAAGAGTTTTCCTTTCAAATCAAGACGACAAAATAGTTGAAAAACGTTTTCTTCCCAGTGACACGCCAGATTCGATCGTAGCGTTTAGACCAGGTTTGGGGTGTTACATTTATGTTATCAGAGCCTAGGTTTCAAAACTCGACTGTGGAGTGGGTTCGAAAATATTTTTCAAAGTTATTTAAGATTTGGTTTTAAAAAAAAAAGTATATTTATTGGAAGTATGGCACCCGAGTCTCTGGCACCAAATCCGTAAGTCCCCTTACTTATTATTATATGCTATAATGACTGTATTTATTCTGTGCATATTTTGGATGTGATGTTTGAATGAAAAATTTTTAAGTATGAGTGTTAAATATCTGTTTGATTCTGTATTAGATACTTGATTGTGTGAAGAGGTTCCAAGCTTAAGTTAGAAAGTGTATTACTGTTTTAGAATCAGAGTGCTCAGCGTGAGTGTAGTGTTGTAGGTTAGGATGTGCAACTATTTCTATAGCTGGAAATTTCGAGGACGAAATTTCTTTAAGGACGGTAGACTTGTAACATCCAAAGTTGGGCCTAGTAGGATTAGGCCCATTGGGCCTTAGGCATAGTAGCGTTTAAAATTTTTGGGAATAAGAGAATGGATTTAATGCAAGTTGGATCTAGTAGGTAAGTGATTTTGGAAGGTTAGGGGGCTTCTATGAAGTCCTGGGTTCAAACTTTGGCTTTAGGGAAATTTTGGTTTTAGGCGAAAAAAACCCTTGGAGTTAGTAGGTAGGCTTTAAGAATAAAATGTGGAGAGAATGACACAAGTGGAGTGTGTGGTGTAGTGGCAAAGTGACACCACATAAGAGGTAAGGGAGTGACGCCAAAAAGGAAGGAAGGAGGTCCAAGGTTCAAGTCTTGGCTCTTGTATTTTGGTTTTCTTTTTAAATGGACTCTAGAATTTTGCCATAGGGCTATATTTAGTTGCGCATGATTTTAGACACAAGAGAAGCTTATGGCTTAGTGGTTAGCGACGTGGATTATGCTACAAGAGAGCCTGGGTTCGAATCTCATGGAAAGCAATGGACTATTTATTTTACGGATTGGACGGGAAGAGTTTGAGTTGGATTTAAACTCTACTAACGGAGGGATCCCACATCGAAAAGATACAAAGAAGGAAGGTGAGAAACTAGCTATATATAAAGCTGCCTAGGAGGAGAAGGAGCATACCTGGTTGGCGTTGGGCATAGGAGTGCTCGGAGCGCGGTATCAAGTGTGTACCTCTCTCTACTCCAGTTGTAGAGCGACAAATACCGAAATGCCGGTCACAGGGCGATGGTAGCCACACGAGCACGCGAGCGTACGTGTGGAAGCTTTGGCGCGATGTCGAGGCCACCATGAGCATTCTTGTGGGTGTGGGCGATTGGGCCACGATGGCCCAAAAGGGGCCCAAGGGGCCCATATGAGTAAATTGTATGATTGAGTAGTAGATAGTGAACTAGACTAGGTGAACCTCATGTATGTGGCTAGGTTTGGCTAAATGGGCCACACGAGTGTGTGGGCCGAGAATGGGCCTTAGGCCCATTCACATCATTATCTTTGTTTAGAATACTTGAGTCATTCGAGGTGATAGTGGAGCTTCAGTTGGGTCGTTAACACCTTGGTTTACAGAATTACCGAAATACCCCTAGTTTGTAGAATTACCGAATTACCCCTGGTTTGTAAAATTTTGAATTACCCTTGGTTTGTGAAATTATCGAATTACCCCTGATTTGCAAAATTATCGAATTACCCCTAGTTTTTGAAATTATCGAATTACCCCTGGTTTACAAAATTATCGAATTACACCTGGTTTGTAAATTACCGAATTACCTCTAGTTTGTAAATTACTAAATTACCCTTGGTTTGCAAAATTACCGAATTACCTTAGTTTGCAAAATTACCGAATTACCCTTGGTTTGTGAAATTATTGAAATACCCTCGGATTATAAAATTTCTGAAATACCCTTAATGTGTAATTACCGTTTTACCCCTAAACGACAAATGACCGTTGTACCGTCGTGGTAGTACTAATGTTGTCTATGTTAATTGTATGATTGATTATGTTCAAGATGCACTGCATACATAGATTAGTTATGAGTAGAATTATCGAACTACCCTTGGTAGGTAAATTACTGGAATACCCTCGGTGGGTAAAATTATCGTTATACCCTTAGGGGTTGATTAGCGTGATTGTGTGTAAAATTCACCCTTTAATATTAATATGTGTTATTAAATATTTGGGTTGAAAAGCCAAAATGGTTAGACGAATAGGCGTTATGCCAACTATGGGCATGATCGAAATACCGGTAAGTACCACATTGGTTATGTATCGCTAATGATTGTATGCCATAATGATATTATGCACTTGACGACTTCTTTGCATTCATTTGACACTTGTATGCATGGGTTGGATATGATGTTTAAGGGAAGTGTAAGGCTGTCACTAGTGGTTTGGTACCACCGTGGGTTGGCCCCACATTCTTGATTCGTGACTAAGTCTCGGTGGTTTGGAACCACCGGTGGTTTGGTACCACATATTGATGATTTCGTGACTCATCTCGGTGGTTTGGTACCACGATCGGTTGGCCCATATATGATTATTCGGGATTGTCACTAGTGGTTTGGTACCACAAGTGGGTTGGCCCCATATGATATTTTGTGACTATGTCACCAGTGGCTAGGTGCCACATATGGAGTGTAACGGATAGAGGGTTGATTGTAGAAACCCCGGATGTGTTGAGGCTTGATGCGGGTGGCGTGTAGAGGATGGAAAATTAGGTTGGGCTGGGTTTGCATCGCATTGCATACATTATCTGCTGTGACATATGATATGGTTTAAGGCTCAACCGAGGCTATTTTGGGCTAAGGTGTAACATCCTAAATTTTTGGGCTTATGCGTTTAATGGGTGAATATGTGGAATGAGTTAATTTAAGTGTTAGGGGCCCAAATTTTAAGTTTTAAGGAGCCCAAATCTTTTAATTTAAGTTAGTTAAATTTGGCATTACGGATTAGGGAAGTGGGCGGCACAAGGCTATTTTTTTGGGAATTTTATTATATTTATTCTATGTGGATAATAAGCGAGATAAAGGCTATTATTTAGGGATTTAGTCTTTAAGGATAATAAGCGAGATAAAGACTATTTTGATGAGATAATAGATTAAGATAAGGAAAAGGGATAGGAGCTATCATGTGTGGTAGTGTTGGTGAAAATCAATCTCTGCTAAAGGGAGGAATCGATTTTCTATATAAAGAGGGGGTGTGCCAAAATTTTTGAAGCCTTTCTTTTATTTTCTCTTCTCATCTTCTTCCTCTCAAAAGCCGAAAACCACCATTTTCTTCACCCTTTCTTCCTCTCTAAAATTTCATGGTTGGTCGAATCTTTTAACCTCTATTGTTATTTTTCTTCTAATTCCTAAAAGCCGAAATCACATCTCATTATTTTGTTCTTCTCCTTAATACTCATTGGCCAAATCTCTCTTAGTCATCTCTTCAATTCTTATATCTTCTAAAAACCGAAATTCTTAGATCTCACCTCCTGAAGTTGCCGATTTTTCGATAAAATGCCTTGTGCGAATCTGAAGAAAACAATAGGTATGTGTCGATTTTGAGTTTCCAATATTTCTCCGCTTTTCAAAGTCCCTAGCCGAATGGCTATTTAGTGACTAATCAAGGGTGTTTCTTATTTTCGGCATTTCAAGATCTGAAGAGGAGTCCAACGCTTAGATCTCTAAGTCAAAGATCAGTAACAATCAAGTCGGGTTATTTTCGGATTTCAAGGTAAGGAGATTGGTTTATTTATAAATATATGAAATCGGGTAGAACAATAACCATGGCGAATATAGGAGAGGCCCTATTTTCACATCTTTCGGCTTTTTGAGCAAAGTTGTAGATCGGGATAACAAGGATATTGACTAAGAATATTGGATTTCACGATATCGGTGTGTAACACTTTCCCACCATCTAGATCTGTTTGATTAATATATGATTATAAGTCTTATATGTTTTGATAAATCTGAAATCCAAGCATAATAGAAAACCTAAAGAAGGTAAAACAAATCATCGGGTTAGTGAATGTTACGATTAAATAATATAAGTATATTGATTTTATGTGATTGCATGGGTTGGGTTTGATGAAAGGAGGAAGTTATATGTTGTAGTGGTTTTCACCGTGATCATTGTAGCGGTTTTCTGTGATCTGTTGTAGCGATTTTCTGTGATCTGTTGTAGCGGCTTTTGCCGTGATCATTGTAGTGGCTACTGACCATGATCGATGATGAGCAACACGATTGCCATCAAGGCGTGTAGTGGTGTGGGTTGATTGTAGAAATCCCCAATGGTGTGAATGGTGATGCAGGCGTGTGGCGGATGGAAACCTAGGATTTGGGTTGGGCTTGCATATTATTTTTATTATGCATATTAATTACGATTATTTTAGTTGTATGGGGCTAAGGCCCAAATCTAATGGTGCATGAGGGTTGCTGCTGAGTCTCGCGACTCAATCAATTAATTAACATTTGGTAGCATTTAGTGCATCGAATGAATGGAGAGGAGTGCAAGGTGGCCATGCAAAAGAACAATTGGATCCATAAAAAGACTCTAGTTATTATTTTATATTCTTATTTAATGGATTTTAAATCTCATTGTAATAAGGCCATGGGCCACCAATTTATATTTTGTTTTATTACGGGCTTTTATTACTTTTAGTTATTTAAATTTTATTTTTAATTGAACTAAGGCATGTGTTTAAATTTGGGTTTTTAATTCATAAAGGCATATTTTATTTAAAACTATAAATTATAAATTTTTCTCGAATAAAAGGTTAAACTCAAGGAAAATATTTTCCAAAAATGTGACATGTTTTATTAAATCTTCTTAGTGACATGCGAGATCCGGTGGTAGCGTTTGGGCCGGGTTTGGGGTGTTCGATTTGATATCGTTCTTGTAATGGGCTTGGCTGGATTGTTGTGATGCATGTTTTTACCGATGAGGTTGTGCTGCTGAGTTTTCGTAAACTCACCCCTCTTTTTATTAAATGTTTCAAGTGATTCCAGTGAATTGAGGATTAGGGAGCCGTGGAGGACTCGGGGTGGCTATACATCGAGATACTACTCGTGAACTTTAGTAATTTCGATTTTACCTTTTCTTTTAGATTATTTATTTTGGGTTAATATTTTGTAATAAGGTCATTGGTTTATTTTTCTAAGTTTTCATTTATAAGCTGTTAAACTTATAAATACGGGTTTTCTTAAAACATTAGCAATCGTTTTCTAAAATATCATGTTTACGCAATGATGCAAGTTCAACTTTCATAAAAAAACAATTTTTCAAAATAATAACAACTTTTAAATGGTCATTTAGTAAATCACGTTTTTCTCAGTCAAACAATGAAGTCAGAGTTCAAAAATCTGATAAAACTTTTCTAAAACAATTGCTTAGCTTTTCAACTTCCTTCAATGTGACACGCCAGATTTGGGCCTAACTTTTAGGCCGGGTTTGGGGTGTTACAGTCCTCTAGAGGACATAACCTGTAGCATGGGTATATGCTTATGCCTAATAATTAGGATGCCCTGATCAAAATGAGTCAAATGCTCCTATTTAGACATGCTATGATATGTGAATGCAAAAATGTTATGAGAATGATTCCTACTTCAGGTGTCATCACTCATTTATTCGTCATCCTCATTCCTCTCGAAGTATCAGTCATATTCTGCTCAAATAATTTGCCCCATGGTAATTCTGAGTCCACTCCACTTGAACCTTGAGACAAAAATTTTGTACCTCCCACTGCAACTTTAGGGGAATAAAATTTGGTTTCTTCCATCCATCATGTTACCACTCATAGGTATGGAATTTGTATCATCTTCAATTTGATCTATTACACCATTCCCTAGGTGTAATGACCCGATGTACATGTTTGAAATTTACATGAATGCAGGGTATCATTTTTTTCCTGAGAATGATCCCCTTTTACACTTTAACATTGCTCGTCATTCATAGAGATGGTATCACAGATGAAATGTTTTATCAAATAAAAATCCGAAGAGATATTCATCTTTTAATATTTCCAACCCTTAGGCTTGGTGAGTTCTAAACAATAGTCCTGTTTCAGATTTTCATATTATTTAGAAGCTTCCAGAGTAATATGCGAAACTCCTTTTGATGAAAGTATTATTAGTCCATTAATCGTTATGTCAATATAAAATGCTTGAAAAAATCACAACAATATACGTGAAAGAAATTAATCAGGAGCATAACTCGAAATAAACAAGTTAATCAAATATAACCAATGCAATAAAAGAAAATTGATCGGGGTGTATCTTGAAAAGAATAAAGTAAGCAAAGATAGCCAAGGCCATAAAAGAAAATTGATTGGGGTGTATCTTTGAAAAGAATAAAGCAATCAAAGATAGCAAATTTAAAATGGGTAAGATAGAAGCTAGGTGCCCCATATATCGCAGCCTGAGCGTCTCTGTACAAACTTCTTGAGGACCATTTTGAGCTCAATACGTGTTTAGAGGATCCGGAGCACTTTGTCAATGCCCCAAGACGTAGCATACTTCCTTATTGTTAATTCAGGCATAGCAAGACTACTACATGCCCTATCTTTGATCAAAATTTGAGCCGCCCTTTTTGGGTTTTCAGCTCAAACCGCCTTTGGTCTCAAAGCGCCTTTTGCGAGTTTTCGCCTTGGCCTCTCTTCTATTTTTATTTTTTTTTGAATTTGAACTCAAGGCACCTTTTGTGGGTTTTCACCTTGGCCTTTCCCCTTTCAGGTAAAATACTTCTTGACTGAACCTGAATTCACCTGATTGGGCAAGTCTTTAGCATCCATCTCGGTCAATATCAATGCTCCTCTAGAACAGGCCTTCTTTACAACAGAAGGTCCTTCCCAGTTTGGCATCTGCTTTTATCTGAAATCCTTTTGTAAAAGAAAGATCAGGTTCCCCTCATGGAATTCTCTAGGATAAACCTCTTTTTCGTAAGCTTGCATCATCTGACCGTGATGGATAACTTTTAACCTTTTTCCTTCGATTAGGTTCAATTGGCATTGTTTCTCTTCCAATGAGAAATGTGTTGCCTCAGCGAAGGTTCTAGCCGACGTTCGATAAAACAGAGGGAAAATGATCACTTATTTATACCAATCTTTACAAGTCCCGGTCATCTTTTCTACAATCCTTGTTTTGTTTTTTCTTCTGCCTTTATTGCTCTATGATATGGTGTTTGATCTTTGAACAGACTACAAACTTTTGACTTTGTCCTTTTTGGCATTTTTTGTCAACGCCTGATCTTTTTTTTAAGAATTTGATGACTATCGACTCTATAACATTGGCATATGAAGCTACTTTCACCCTCTTAGTGAAGTAAACGACAACCACGACGATGAATCAATGTCGACTAGAAGCTTTTGACGAGATCAACCCCGTAATATCCATTCCTCACATATAGAAAATCTGTGAAGAAATAGATGAGGTACATAAGTCTTGTCTTCCTCAATTTGGCATTTACGACATAACTGAAGTAATCTCCTTTTTATGGTGGACCAATAGTACCCGAACCTTATGTTAGCCTAGCTATTGTAGAACCATTAGCATGTGTCCTTCTGACATCCTTATGGACCTCTTTTAAGATTTCAACATACTCGAGTCTCAGTAGTTCAGGCATGTCCTGATATGATCGTGCAAAAACATCTTTGAATTCTTGAAAATAACTCAATGATGTCTTGCCTTATTTCTATGGTGAGCTGGGCTTCGATCTTCACCCCTTTCTTAGGCTCGCAATGTACACTAACCCTATGTAAGGTAGGATCTATTTTTCATTATGTTCTACCATTCTTAACAAATCAGAAAATAAGTTACAATCTCTGTCATCTTCAAAGTCCTAAGATCCCTCTAGACTCATATTACTTGAAAGGAGACTCTAAGTTAGTAGCAGCGTTGCTCACATCGTTGATATCTGGAGACCTTATTGTAGGTTCGAAGGAAGATTTCAAAGAATAAATGATTCAAAGAATGATTATTTGTATGGTCATGAAGAATGAAAGAATACTTGAGAGAAAGTCCAAAGAACAAACAAAAGAAAAAAAAACTAAGAATAATTGTTTGTACAGTATGAAATGGAAAAAATAAAAGAATATTTGCTCAAAAAGATGCATTTTATTGAAATAAAAATTTCGGACACAAGCCTATTTCACAAAAGGGTTCTTATTGCCTTTAGGCTTAAGGTAACAAGCGTGTTTTGAATATTACTCTAGATCAACTCTAAATAATATAGGGATCTCTTCCACAGTCCCATTGTTCAAAACACTTCAAGTATGCAAGGGCTTGGAAACTTCATTCCTCGGTTTGCTCTCCGCTATATCTAAATCAGGGATAACAGGATTAGCAGGGTTATCTCTTGGGTTAGATCTTGAGCCTCCTTGGAAGTTCATGGGCACTCTAGTATCAGCTTGACCTTGTTTAGGCCTAATTGTAACAGATGGCCTTCGAGGATATGCTTCAGGTTGTGTTTGTGCATGCGGTGGGGTAAAACCCTGAGGATAATCCTTATTATCTTCTCTAGTATTAGTCATGGGGCCTTTTCCCTTGTCCATTACCCCATTCAATAGCTGAGTCATTTGAGCCACCATATTCCTTTGGGCTTCCATCATTTGTTCCTTCATATCTTATTGGACCTTTGCCAACTGCTCTTGCAGTTGGTCTCGCATGTCTCTTTGAAATTGTTCAAGTCTTTGATCCATACCTTTAGCGCGAGTACTATAATGATGTTTAGTTTCCAGATTAACTCTCTCTTTCTCTCTTTTGCTGAAATAACTTCAACTAATTAGGGTCCTTCTATGGATTTTAATGCATGTGATGCGATGTAATGCAAATGCATGAAATTAATGCAAAAGAAAGAAAACGTCGATTCTGAATTCAATTCCATTAGAACAACTTTTCTAGAAAGAAAATTTCTTTACATAAAACGGATTACATAAGCGGCCTTACCCTCATATTCCAAGCAAAAACATCAATCCCCTTCTTCAAAAAGGTCAAATCTTGCAAACTTCTAATAGATGCCTCCACTAGCTCCTTTTTGCTTGGGCCGCGACTTATTACTCACTTATCTTTGCAATGCTTGTTAGCCTCTTCAAGAAAGTCGAGACATGGTGATTCTCGAATAGTCTTTGTTAGCTTGAATCCTTGGGCAATAAAATTTTGTATTCCTTCACGGGCTATCAGTTTTCTCTTATTGTGTTTACTTGGACCATATTCGAATGACTATATTATAATCCACTTTATCAAAAAATCCATTTTCTCATGACAAACTCTTCTATTTAGCAATTGAATTTGAATCAACAACTCTTTTCTATGATGTAAATGTAATGCAATCAAAACAAAAGAGAACACGTTAGCACAAGAGAAATAAATAACAAAATAGGGCACCTATCTGGATGACCACTAATGTTTGGCATAGTTCTACCTAGGGTAAGCCCTCAGGTTTTCTACATGTGGTTTAGCTTTAAAGTTGAGGTATCCGAACCAGCAGATTCCTCGATCCTCACCCATTATAGGCTCATACGGACCGAGTTCAGTTCAGGGGAATACATTTCCCTATGGCCATGCTGAAGTGAAAAACTCACGAAAACATAGGTACGATGTATCCCGGAAGCAATCCACTAGCCCATGCAGAGGTGAAAACCTCACGAAGACATAGTTTCTCACTCCCACTTAAAGGTGCGACCACAACGGTCATGCAATGCAATGTGCGAAAGAAAATAACAATCATATGCAATGACACAAACAAATGCAACAAAAGGATCGTAATTTTCAAATCAAATTTTCAAATTCTCAAATCGAATTTTTAAATTTCCAACAAAGGATAGAAAATAATCAATTTTACGGCTTGACTCTCTTATGTCCCCAGTGGAGTCACCAAGCTGTCAAAACCATTTTTAAGTTTTCTTAAAAAAACGAGGATCGACTTTAAAAATGAAAATAGAGTCGCCACCGATCTTTTTTAGAGGTGTGATCGGGTCACCTTGAAATTAATCATTTAAAAAAAACATTTTTGATTAAAACAATGATTTTGGTCTACGAAATTTGAGAAAATGAGTTCGGGAGTCGGTTACGCACGAGGAAGGATTAGCACCCTCGTAACGCCCAAAATTGGTACCTAATTGATTAACTAACATCCTAATGTTGAAAATTTGAAAAATTTAAAAATAAGATCCTTTTTATTTGAAAGAAGACCTGAATAAATCAAATTGTACGCCAAGACCCATTTATCTCAAAAAATAAAATGTCACACCCAATGAGTTAGGAAGCAACATTTCAAGACTTCGAAACTAAGCTTGCCTTTATTTGTAGAAAATCCTTACCTCGAGACAACAAAACCTCATTCCAATGAGTTAATACACAACATCTCGAATTCCCAAGAATAAGTTTTTATTTAACTTTTTTTTAAAAAAAAAGAAAATAATAGGTTCTTTAGACTCGAAGAGAAAAATAGAAATCAAGTAAGTTAGGATACGATTTCTTTCGAATCTTAGAATGCAGAGTGTTTACTTATTTTGAAAATCGGATAAAATGTAATACCTTGAATAAAATGTGATATGGTTGTAATAGAATGAAAGGCAATTATAATAGACATGCATACTAGGGTAAAAACTAGGAGATACTATTACAATAATAAAGCAAAAATAAATGAAAATTCAAACAAGTAATATGTAATAAAAAATAGTAACAAAAATGCAATAATAATAATGATAAAATGTATTAATAAGCAAATAATAGTAATAATAAAATAATATTAGTAATAATAAAAAATTTATTAAAAATATTTAAAATAAACAATAGCATTAATAATAAAACAAATAGTAATAGTAATGATAAATAGTAATAATAATGATAAAAAATTAAATTAAAAAACATTAATAATAATAAAAACAGTAACAATAATGTATATATAAAAAAAAAAGAAGAAATCATGTGGTATTTGTACAAATGGTATAAAATAATAAAATGACATTAGTAATGCTAATGAATATAATAATAATTATAAGGTTAAAAATAAAATGATAGTAATAATAATATTAAAGTAATAATTATAATAGTAAAATAATAGTAATGTTAATAATAAGAAATAAAAAATTAATAATGAAATAACAAAAATCATAAAAGAAATAAAAAAGGACGAAATCGAACTTAAAATAAAAGTTTGGGGTGAATTTTAAAGAAAATAAAAAATGAAGGACCTATTCGAATGCACGGATAACATTGAGGGACTAAAAGGGGAAATATTCCTTCCCTCTAAAATGCACAGTAGTAGGGAAGACCCAATTGAAAACCGTAGTAAATTATTGGGCAAAATTAAAAAATAAAATAAACTTAGTTATAAAAACAAAAATTGCGGAAGGGCTAAAAGCGCAAATGGCTCTTCCGCAAGATAACACGCGAATCCTGGGCTTAATGGGTCGGGTCGCGAGTCGAAGGCACAAAACAACGCGTCGTTTTGGCCTCCGAAAATGAATCTCAAAACGGAGTTTTTCATTTGTATATAAATACTCTTTTTTAGCCCCAAAAATTTATTTTCTGCTATTTCTCAAAAAAAAAAAAAAAAAAAGAGGCTTCTCCGAAAGCTCTTCCCCACAAATTTTAGTGAAGCTCAGTGCGATTCACCGTCAAGTCTGCACGTCGGCATGCCTTGTGCGTGGCGGCCGAACTTCGAAAAAAAAAGTAGTTTTTCTCTTTTTTTTATATATTATAAACTTTAACATATGTAAAAAAGAAAAAAAAAACTTAAAGATAAAAAACAAAAACATATTCGTAAAATAATAATAAAAGAAAAAAAACATTTGCTTGTTTGTTCTTTGATTTTTTTGTGTATTCTATTGTCTATTCAAAGGGATCTCTCCATTTTTACATTTTACAATAGGTTTTTATAGCCCTAGAAAATAAATCAAAATAAATACAAAGATTTTGTTTTCTGTTTCAACCATTTTTTTCCTTTTGCAGGTGATCGGCGAAAAACACGACAGTGATAAGGCAAATTAATTGTGGCGCGATGTCCGACAGTGAAAGTTGGTATAGAGGCGGCTCAAGGCCCTTGCTAGGGTTTTTAGAGGCTGAAAATGTTGAAAAGAAATGGGCTTATTGGGCTTGTTTTAATTGTTTGGGTTATTTAGTAATTTGGGTTTAAGTTAATGTGTTTTGGATTGTAAAAAAAAAATTGGACTATTTAATTTATTTGGTTTTATTATTTTTTATATAGTTTGTGGGTTCGGATAAATTAGACCTAATACAAAGAGGATGAACAAGGATCAAGAGTATAAGGAAGAGAAGCGAAAACTCTAACAAACTCAAACGCAGAGAGCAAGTTACTTTATGAACTAAACAACATAATTCCGTTATTGATATATTGGATTATCTAATTCACATCATTGTAATGTTTCAGTTGTTCAACTTTTATATAACCTTTCATGCTCCTATTTTATGTCAATTTTTTTCTTTTATATCTAAAAATCATGACTTGAACTTTGCTAATTTAGACCGGAAGAGTTTGAGTTGAAGAAGCCTGCTGCTTATCATTGCCATCGGCCTCTTCATTTTCTCCTGTAAGTTCTTCCAACGATTTTCCCTTAGATTCAGGCACCAAAAGAGTGAAGAATATTCCAAGGCAGTTGACTGATCCAAGCACAAGCAATGTATTTTTAACCCCAATACCAGGTGGGTATCCCTGATCAGTCTCCGCCGGGTTTGTGCTTTGTGCTGCATACAAGAATCCTAACGCCCCGACGATGGCCCCGAGTTTTCCGGCAGCAGCTGAGATCCCATGGCAAGTCGACCTCAGCCTTGCTGGGAAAATCTCAGCTGGCACGACAAATGTGGTGGCATTTGGTCCAAAATTCGCAAAGAAAAAGGTCAATGAATACATGATGAGGAACCCAGCATTGTTGGACCTCCAGTGATGGTAAGGTATCGCAAGTGCAAACATGAACACTGTCATGAAAAAGAACCCCATCAATTGAATTGTGAACCTGCCAATATAATCGATTAACGCTACCGTAAACCAGTATCCGGGGATCGTGCCACACAGTGCGATAAGCGATTGCGACGCCGCGACTCGATAAACCTCATGAATTGCGTTCATGGTTTCTGCTTTTGGAAGCCAACCAATGGCAC
Organism: Gossypium rotundifolium; assembly: GCA_025506655.1. NCBI lineage: Eukaryota > Viridiplantae > Streptophyta > Magnoliopsida > Malvales > Malvaceae > Gossypium > Gossypium rotundifolium. Next base: position 65,416,441 of record CP106731.1, on the reverse strand, counting down.
TGAAGATGTCTTTTTGGAATAGATTGTTACTGTAATAGGCAATGTCTAATAAGAACCAACATACGGATGTTCCAAGTAAATGTAGTCCATGGCGTCGAGCGAATTCCTTAGTAAATAGACCAAAGGAGTTCGACGATGATGCCGTCTCTACCTTCTCTTCTTCAGCTTCAAGCTCCACTTGCAGAACCTTGGACATGTCTGCAGCAGCCTGCTTTGCGTTCCTAGCAACAAGGGCGGTGTAACGGGCTGTTTCGGGCATCTTCATACGCCAGTAGTATGTTAGAAGCGCAGGAACAGCTCCGAACATGAGTATAATCCGCCAAATATAGTCGGCTTCAGGCGCAGTCGATTCTTTTGGGTTAATCGAATATGGAGGGGCCTTATATGCATGATCGAACGAAGCCGACACGATAAGTGCAACGACCCCACCTGTTAAAATCCCAAATCCTTGCATTGCAAACACAGCAGCGATAAATGCTCCACGAGTTTTCTTGTTTGCATATTCGGACATGATGGTGGCTGACAAGGGATAGTCACCACCGATTCCGAAACCAAGCCAAAACCTGAAGAAACAAAGTGTTGTTATAACACCAGCAGGAGACTTTCCAAAGGAAAGTCCAGAAGCAATGGAACAGACCACCATGAGCATGAGGGTTAGTCCATAAACGCGCTTCCGGCCTAATTTATCACCAAGCCAGCCAAAGAAAAGCTGACCAGCTAACGTGCCAACAAAGGCTGTCCCATTAACAGCAGCTGCTACATTAGGAGGCAATGTTCCAGGCTTTGGATGGTTTTCATTTGTGTAGTAAATACGACCAAGAAGTTTTGTGATAAGAGAGATGCTAAACAAGTCATAAGCATCAGTGAAAAAACCCATTCCCGCAATTACAATGGCAGTGAAATGGTACCATTGTGTCTTTGCTGCATCCAGAGCATTAAGAACTCCAAGCTGGTTATTAGCCATGATAAATCTCCCTCAAAATGGATGATTTTTACTGGAGTTTGTAAGATGATTTGGTGAGTGCAGAATGATGAGTAGTGGAGCTATTTAACATCTGATCACTCAAAAGTCTAAGTCTCCCCAGAATCTTATCAATGGCATATACCCTTCTTTACCTTAAAAAGTCAATGCTTTCACAACAGTAGCCATTGCTTATTCTTCTATCCATCAATATAATATGTTTTTTTCTTACATCAGACTCAAACTTTTCTGCCCAACACGACACGGCAACATTCTTAAATAATGTTGGAAAAAATTTGGACAAATGGATCATTTCACACTGTTCTGTGTGTATTCTTTAAGGACTATTGATTAAACTATCTTTATGTCAACGTACCAGGGCATAATTAAATCTATTAAGAACACGAGAAGTTTTATATATATATATATATAGTTGTAGACTAAAGACAATAGCATTAAACCAAAAGGATAGGTTTGAAGTTTGAACAATAAGAGCACCAAAACAAATTTTAGATTTATGCCTCCACCAATTCTTTTTATAAATGCAATCTTGGAATATTTTTGTAGGTAAAAGTAGTAACATGGATGTGTATAGTTCTACGGGTCAAGTTGTATTTTATCAACATGGATGTGTATAGTACTACGGGTCAAGTTGTATTTTATCTTTTTACTTGAAATTAAATAATTTAGTTTTTGTTTATTAGATCAAAGAATTAATTAATTCATGTACATCAGTGTGAGGTACACGTGGTACGTCACATGTTACTGTTTGATTATTTTGTCAACAGTTAATTTTAACAGTACAAATGGATGAAATTTTTAATAGAATTAACCAATTTACTCTTTAATATAATATACATGAACTAATTTACTTATTTTTGAATAAAGAAGAATCTAACTCCTAATACAAAAGTTTCAATATTACTTTTAGGACTTTCACTACTTAAATTTACAAATTTTTGTTTAGTGTATTTAGAATTGTTTATTGTTTCTAAAAGTAAAAGTAAAGCTAAACAAAGAAGTTTAGCATCAAAAGTGTGGTTGTACGGTGGTTGAATTAAACACTTGTAATAGTAATACTAAATTAATTCTCAACTTGTATATATCAGATATCAGATCAGACAAGAAACTCTTATCTGTACACAAATCATGCTAACAACCTAGTTGAATCTGGTTAACAATTTTTGAAATTTGTTTCATCCTGGAATATGTCCTTGAAATCATAATGATTCATATTTTAATTTTTAATATGAGATTAATTAATTCACAAAATCAACATATTACTACTGTTATTATAACGACATGAAATATATACATTTGAATATATTTAAGAGCGTTTTTCTATCTTTTAGAAGTATTAAAAAATATTATATGCTGCAAAAAATAATTGAGATATGTTACCAACTTAATATACGAACATAATTTTTAAATGTACTAATTATATGAGATGAATTCAAACATGATATGAATATTAAATTAAATAATTAATTAAAATAATATAAAAATAACATGAATATACAAACATAATAAAATATGCATAAAACACATAATTTACTTGTAAATTTATAATATTTTGAATACACAAAATAATATAAACACATACACAAATTTTAGGCCAATTTACTAAAATAAATCAATTTTAAAAAAAAAAAATTTACAGAAAAGGGCCGAAAAAATAATTATTTACCAGAAAGGGTCATTTCTCCCGAAAACGCGTCAACGTTGACGCGTTTTCGGGGATGAATCAGAAAAGCATGTCCACGAGGGCACGCTTTGTGCCACATCAACCAAAAACGCGTCCATGAGGGCGCTCTTTGTTGATGTGGCAAAAGCGCTCTCTCATGGACGCGCTTTGCCCCTGCAACGGTCAAATTTTTTTTGACCGTTGGGCCTCCAACGGTAAACAAAAAACTATAAAACCCTCCACCCTTTTATTTTTTCACACAAAAGTCCTTACTCATTTTTCTCTCAAACTTTCTCTCAAATTCTTCTCAAATTTCTCTTAAATTCCTTTAAACTTCCTCTCACAATCCTTTAATATTTACAAAAAAGCCATTTTTTTAAATTTTTTGAAATATATTTTTTTGATAAATTTTAAAATATTCGATCGTATTAGCAAGGGCCGGAGATTAATTCGTCTCAATAATAAACACATCTCTGTCGATCAAATGACAATTGTAAGTTTTAATTTTAATTTTTCAATACTATTTAATATTTTTTTAGGTTTATGCAATTTTAATTAAATTTTATTTTATAATTTTTTAAACAGTCTGTAGATTGGGTGTTGCAATGCTATATTCGCAATATGCAGCCCGCCATCGTCGTTGATCGAGAATTACTGCGGAAGCGGCTTTTTGCACGTAACCACGATAGGCCGGGGGTGCAAGTTGGACCCGAAGTTAATCAGTGCGTTGATAGAGAGGTGGAAACCTTAGACGCACACTTTCCATCTTCAATGCGGAGAGTGTACTATCACTTTGGAAGACGTGCATTTGCAATTGGGATTGTCGGTGGATGGGTACATAGTCACAGAGTCCGCAACTTCTGGTGATTGGGTAGCCATATGCTACGAGCTTTTGGGTGCTATTCCAGATAACATTTACGGAGGTCGGATCGAGATGGGCTGGTTACAAGACACATTTTTAGAGCCGAATAATGATTCAACCGAAATAGAAAGAATACGGTATGCTCGGGCATACATTCTTGAGATGATTGGAGGCTATCTAATATCGGACTTGTCATGAAACCTCGTACATCTGAGGTGGCTGCTGAAACTCGTTGATTTTAGAGCAGTTGGTGAATTGAGTTGGGGGTCTACCGTGCTAGCAAAATTGTATCGCGAGATGTGCGGGGTGACACGGCCGAATAAAGTGAAAATCGGAGGTTGCTTATCACTACTGCAATCATGGGCACTGTTTCGATTTCCATTTTTACGTCCTCGAGTCGACCACCCATATACATTCCCACTCATAACGAGGTAAATTTAGTATTAGATTTTACAATTATTACGTAGATTTAAAATATAATTGTATGCTAAAATTTTATTTAATTAGGTGGAACCATTCGACAAGTTATGTTGGAATACCTACCTCGCTTGAAGATATACGGCTTCTATTAGAGCAACGGTCGGAATCACAAGTAAGTATTAAATAAAATATATTTTCGTAATAAAATAGTCATTTCGTATTTCGTCTTTAGAATTTATTATTTCGTATTTAGTATTTAGTATTTAGTATTTAGTATTTAACTAATATTTTTATTATGTTAATATAGTTTGAATGAACACCATACGAGGATCCGTCAATTCGGGCAATAATTTCGGAGGAGTTCCGAACATTTGGCATGTGAAGGTCCCATTGATCAACTATGCCACCGTGGAGATGCACCAGTCAGATCGGGTTCTACATGAATTTAGATTCCGACAACTGATTCCCGTGGCACCTGAGGTGTTCAATGATGAGCACAAAGTCGACTTATGGTAGTTGCATACGGATTGACCAAGATTTTGGTCAGCATATATCGAATTATGGGAGAACCGGTATGATTATATACCTACTCGGGAACCGATCATCGTTCCTGAGTTAGCGTGCGTGCCGGAAGACATGCTATGGTTTAGGATCCATGGCAACCAGTATTTATTGTCGGAAGAGGAGAGGCGACGGCAACTTTGTGAACAAAGGGAACGACGAGGCCCGACGAGGCCCTTTAAATCCAAGGAGAAGGGGTGATGAGACAGGACCATCAACAGCACCGACAGAACCACCGGGCCCATCAATAGCGCCTACATAGTCACCGGGCCCAACACTTCAGCAGATGACACCCACATCACAGCCTTTTCAGATTATGCGAGATGCGTACCCTAGCCCGTATATGTATCCTAACCCTTATATGTTTCATTTTCCGGTCCATGGCAGGTTGGAATGTCTGGTCCGGTTCGAGTCCGTTCCCGACTACTCCGACTGGCCAGCCAATCTTGAGGCCGCCATCGCATGAGGGATCACACGAGGCGCCATCGGGTAGCTCTTCTTTTTACCAGTCTCCTTCGCCTTATGGGATTCAGTCACCCCTGCCATGGTTTATGCAAACACCTCCCCAGTCATTATTTTATCAAGGTGAGTCATCCTCCCAACACCCACAACCAGACCCCTTGCCGGAGGAATTAGAATCTCCGCTTGAGGTTCCACAACCCCGCCGGAAGTTAGAAGAAGGAGGAATCCAGCGCGTAACCGTCGACCACCCCCATGTGGCACTGATTCCGACCAGCACCAACATTGATTCCGACCGTCTTTTTTTATTTTTTATTGTAATTTATTTTTTATATATTTAATAAAATAAAAGTTCTTTTATTGTAATTTATTTTATATCTTTAATAAAATTATTCTTTTATTGTAATTTATTGTAATTTATTTAATTTATATATATTTAATAAAATAAAAGTTGTTTATTTTTTGTAATTTAATTTTATATCTTTAATAAAATAAAATTTTTTTATTGTAATTTAATTTTATATATTTAATAAAATAAAATTTTTATTTTTATTGCTAATTTAATTTTATGTCTTTAATCAAATAAAAATTGTTGTTTATTTTTTATTGTAATTTAATTTTTATATATTTAATAAAATAAAATTTGTTTATTTTTTGTAATTTAATTTTATATCTTTAATAAAATAAAAGTTGTTCTTTATTTTTATTGTAATTTAACTTTTATATATTTAATAAAATAAAATTTGTTTATTTTATTGTAATTTAATTTTATATCTTTAATAAAATAAAAGTTGTTTTTATTTTTATTGTAATTTAATTTTTATATGTTTTTTATTTTTATTGTAATTTAATTTTTATATATTTAATGAATAAATTTTTTTTATTATAATTTAATTTTATATCTTTAATAAAATAAAAGTTGTTGTTTATTTTTTGTAATTTTAATTTTATATCTTTAATAAAATAAAAGTTGTTGTTTATTTTTATTATAATTTAATTTTATATATTTAATAAAATAAAATTTGTTCATTTTTATTGTAATTTAATTTTATATCTTTAATAAAATAAAAGTTATTTTTTATTGTAATTTATTTTCTATATCTTTAATAAAATAAAATTTGTTTTTTTAAATTTATTTCTTATAACTTTAATAAAATAAAAGTTTTTTATTGTAATTTATTTTTATATATGTAATAAAATAAAAGTTGTTTTTATTATATGAATTGTAATTTATTTTTATATCTTTAATAAAATAAAAGTTGTTTTTTATTGTAATTTAATTTTAATATCTTTAATAAAATAAAAGTTATTTTTATTTTTTGTATTTTATTTTTGTTTTACAACCTAGTCTTTCTACAAAAGTTCACCATTTTCATCAAGAAATTAAAAGAATTTTTATAGCCACCAAGAGACAAATATGCTAAGAAGACTATCAACTATTTCGATTTGGACACGAGAAGATGTATGGCCTGGGTTCCTACACCATCCGCATAACTTCCGTTGGTTGGCCGTTTCTCGGATATTCATATTGTTGCGTATTCTAGTCGAGCAAGGTCGACCTTTTGGTTTCTTGCCATAGTTCTCTATCCGATGTGACTTATCTGAGCAAGTGATACAGACGGCCACTTACGTTCATCTGGGACTGGTGGGAATACGTGTCTCTACACGTTGTACATGTTTTCTATTTTATACACTTTGTTGACATAGCTTATGAGATTCAGACGGAGATTTTGACAAGCCGCAAGTACATGAGCGCATGGGTAATGAAGTGCATAAAATATCCCACAATCATAGGTCATATTTCTCAAGTGTACACGATATTGCCCGCCAACAATACCTTGGTTCGGTCTGTCTGTCACACGAAACTATAGGTTGTCGCGATCGTGACACACTGTATGCATAGTGTTGGCCCGTGCCTTCCCCTTGTTAATTTCTCGCAATACCTTCATGCACCATACATAGCCTCCTTGCATTTGGCCTTTATAACTCACTACTCGCTTCGAAAATAGTGCCACTAAATGAAAATATGTCTCTCACACAACTGATGTTATCGGCAAATGATGCGTTCCTTTTAGAACAGGTTTTATGCATTCAGCTAGGTTTGAGGTCATATGACTATATCGTAGGTCGCCGTCGTATGCTTGTGTCCACTGTTCGAAAGGTATATTACGTAGGTAGGTTACGCCTTCTTCGTTAACTGAGTGTAAACTCGCCAACATATCGTGAAAACGATCCTTATTGAACTTGTACCCTGCCAATATAAGTTGATAGCGAATATTACATATCACTCTTCAATTAAGAATAAATTGAATATTACAAACGAAATTATATTAATAGATATTACATACCCATGTTGGTCACTTGTCGTCGTTCACTTGTAGATCGATGTTGCTCATGGTAGTTGGACGCAACATGCCTTAGGCAATATCGATGATGTGTACGATGTCATAGGCTTTCCTGTCGCTCTATTACGGCTAGTACTCTAGGGCCCCGATCCGATGTAACGCATATATCAGGTTAGGGGCAGACATGCCTCCTTAACCTAGATAGAAAAAAATCTCAGTCATCAGCTGATTCTCCTGGTGTTATTGCAAACGCAATTGGAAGGATTCTCCCACTGTCATCCTGTGCCACAACTAGCAATAGTTGATGCGTATATCTACCATACATAAAGGTACCATCAATTTGTACCAATGGCTTGCAGTATAGAAATGCGTCTCAGCATTGCTTAAATGTCCAGAACAGATGCTTGAACACTTGGCATCCATGGAGCAATCGATCGTTGTAGTATGCCGGTTCCATTTCAAAGTCTGTTATGCTGCCTGAGACATATCTCTCCAGCACCTGACACCACTACCACACTTCATTATATGAAGTGTCCCACCGACCATGCAACTTTTCCAATGCCTTCTGCTTAGCTATCCAAGTCTTCCGGTAAGAGGGCTTGTACCCCAATTGGCTACGAATATTGCCAATTAAGGCCGACACTGTAGTCTTGGGATCCGCCTTCACTATCGGTATTATTAAGTCAGCCAACATCTCTGAATCCATCTTCGGGTGATATTGTGAAACACCTGTCAACGAAGTATATTAAATAATGCAACATTACGTAATATAAGTATTATTCAAAAAAGAAAAGTATCCTTGAACATCTAATGATTGTATGGTCTGTACTTGCAAAACATATATGTGGACCTTTGTACTTTTTAATCTCCCACAAGCAAAATAATTTTAAGGTTTAAAAAAAATCACTTAACTTTAGTCCTTTTCCTCAACGAGGCCATGATTTTCATGAACATGTACCGACTCTTGCACACAATACTAACATTCAACAAATCGAGGCATACATGTTCATATCAAATTCATATTCATATAAAATAAATTATGATGCAACCCAAACCCAAGCCTATTTGTCCATCCGCTACACACCACCCATACACTACTAAGTCAACCCTCCATTAGCTACACACCATCGAAGGCGATCATGCGGTCGGCGTGCTCATCGCCCATATAATTTGTGTCACTTGGCCCATATTCAAATTTTTGTATTTGTAGTCACCATCATATGCACAACATTATCGAGTTTGGATTTAACCAATGGTACATTGTAGTTAACCCGTTCTTGATGCTATATTGTTTCAATGCACAAAGAAAAGTATCCTTGTTGGAAAACTCTTTACCAACTTTTAATTCGTCCAAGAATCCATTCCTCTTACACATGGCGATTTCTACTTGTATGGTCACGCTCACCAACTTTTTCTTTTAAGGCCTGTGGTAGTTCAGAGACTCCTAATGCATCATCTTGAGATAGATCCACATTATGCATGTGGGCTGCATTTCCAGGCCAAAAATATAAGATTTATTCGCCTTTGAATCAATTAAACTGGATCTTCTTTTCTTCATCTTCTTCTTCTTCAACCGCCTTCAACATCTTGGTACAGTTGGAACAGGCTTGGTTCAGAAACTAATGCAACTTTTGCACCATCGGGTCGGGCTCTCGAGGTGGATCCACATCAGACTCATCATCTGACCCACCATCATCTGCAATGAACGAGGGCCCATCGCCGGTGGATGTCGTGGGGAGTATATTATCCCTTATTAAACAATTTTCATAATGTTCTCAATCATATGTGGATTGCCAACCACTATAAGTTGATGACGTTCCCTAATACGTATTTCTAGCATCTAACGTTGAATGAAGGATATGCATGTCCCATCCACCAACCGAGTGTCGTGCAGGGGTTGTGTTTTCCATACTACCACCGAACACAGGCGCTTCAGTATTCTGCCTCTCACTAATAGAGTGTCGGCTTGGGGTCATGTATTTCTCTCGAACAGCAGTAGATGTTGAAGTCAAAGGAAGATCACTTGGTGATGAAAATTGTACATATACCTAAAGATAGGGTGATCCACTAGCAAGATAAGTCTCCACCATTGCCTCCAAGCTCCGAGGACCTTTGATGTCGAATGAGTCATATCTAACCGGATCAACCGAAGCGAAAAATCTATACTTAATAGATTGAAATTTCATTTTCGTTGTTCTAAAGATTTTACGCCTAATTCTTTTGCGAAGTTCTGTCAAATCTATGTTCCGATTAAAACCCAGTTGTGTTGCATTCTCCGATAAAAAACAACACCATTTTCGGTGTCACAAACCTCACCATCGTAGTAAATAATAGCATTAATACGTTCACTCATCTTGATTTCTATTTTACTTTTGCCTCAATTTACATTATGCAACCCGAGAATGAAATTTGGTGATTTATAGTCTAAGGATTGCCGAGACTCATGAGCAAAAAGAGAGTCCACGTGGGAGCTTTTTCGATTACTCTTCTTGACGATGCATCCCGCTTGAAGCGTTTTGGTCACTATTTGTTCGAAACGTCTTCTCAAAATTATTTTTCAAAGACTCATCAGAAAAAGAGCGTCCACGTGGGAGCTTTTTTCAGTACTCTTACTGATAGTGCATCCTGATTGAAGCATTTTGGTTACTATTTGTTCAGAAACGTCTTCTCAAAATTATCTTTTCAGGAACTACTGTAGCAAAAGAGCATCCACGAGGGAGCTTTTTTCAGTACTCTTGTTGACAGTGCATCCTGCTTGAAGCGTTTCAGTCACTATTTGTTCAGAAACGTCTTCTCAAAATTATCTTTTCAGGAACTACTTTAGCAAAAGAGCGTCCACGTGGGAGCTTTTTTCAGTACTCTTGCTGACAGTGCATCATGCTTGAAGCGTTTTGGTCACTCTTTGTTTAGAAACGTCTTCTCAAAACTATCTTACCAGATACTACTGTAAAAAAAATTTAATTAATTTTTATTTGGCTGATATATTTTTCCCAAAACCCTAAACTTAAAATTATTATAATTAATTAACCCTAAAATCTAATCCATTAAATTTCTCCTAAAAACCTTAAGACCTTAAAAATTACTAAACCGTAGCCCTAAAATCCTAAAAACTCATACCTTAACACTAAAAACAACTGAAAAGCCCATTGGAGGGGGGTGAAGGGCAAAAGCGCGTCCACGAGGGAGCGCTTTTGCCACATCAGCAAAGCGCGCCCTCAAGGACGCGTTTTTTGCTGATGTGTTTGCTTGATAATAACAAAGCGCCCTCGTGGATGCGCTTTTCGATTCATCCCTAAAACGCTACCGACGTAGAGTGTTTTCGGGAGAAATGGCCCTTTCCGATAAATAATTATTTTTTCGGCCCTTTTCCGTAAATTTTTTTAAAAATTAGTATATTTTGGTAAATTGGCCCAAAATTTATGTTTTGCTTTTATGCTATTTTTGGTAGGAGTATTATTATCTTTATACATGTTTTAGTGTATGAATTATCAATAAATTAATTCAATTGGTAATATTTAGCTACTCTCATGACTTGTTTTTAGCAAAGAGAATGAAATTTTTTGCTTATTTTAAAAAGTTTTATTTTTACAAGAATTTTTACTCATATTTCTAATTTCAAGTTTAAATTTATACTAATTATTCTTTATTTTATATTTAACTATTGTAATACATATGTAATAAATATGTTTTTCCTCATGTTATTACACTAGTAACTAAACGAGGCATTAGTGTTATTAATGCTATATAATATTTGTACTATCATATAAGTGTTTGACTAAATTGATGTTATGAGTTAACTTGACACAACACAGTTAGGAAAAGCATTAAAATCTAAATTTTAAATTTATATCTTTTATACTTTTGTATAAAATTTATAAAAAAAAACACATGATAATATTTAAACCTAAGACTAGACCTGCTCATGGGCCCCGCCCGAAAAGTGAGAGAATTTAGGTAAAAATATAAGCTCGAAAATGGGCTTGGGCAAAAAAAAAATAATAATGCCCATTTAGAAAATGAGTCAAGCCTCAGGTAAGGCTTTTTTGGCCAGACCCAGCCCGAATATGCAAAAAAAAAAAAACTGTAATTTTTTTTTGTTTTTAATTTTTTTTACTAGTTTCTTATTTTTTTCACTATTTTACTACCATTTTGCTATTATATTACTACTATTTTGTTGTTATTATATAACTCTTGTTTTATTGTTAACTTGTTACTATTTTAGAGGCATTTGCTTGTTAAGTTGCACCTATCTTAATATTTTTTTTTTTTGGAAAACCTTGCTAAACTAAAAAAGCATACAAAAGCCTAAATCTACTGACTTATTCAACAATTGTTCCTAATATTTGCTTGGACTCTTCATTTGAATCTTTAGCTGGATCCCACGCATGAGTGACAATATATGGTCTTGCCCAACAAACAGATATCTTACTGGTCTCTATTAAACTCCATGATAAACCTTAAAAGACAAATAGATTCCTATTCTTCTATATACGTCATGCTACCAACCCAAAAAGGGTAGTCTAGGGAACCTTAGCCCATGGCAGCCACTCGTATTGTCTTAAATTTATCCCAACCTACTCAAAAATATTACTCATGTTGTACCTATCTCAGTGTTATTTAAGTATACATATTTTTTTAAAAATTTATTTTCAATTTGTTGAAAAATATTTTTTTAATATTTTTAGTATTTTTGATGTATTATATTTTAAAAAATAATAGAAAACAATAATATGGATCGGGCTGGGCCCAAGTTTTAACATTTTTATCCAAATCGAGTTTGGACAAAATTTTAAGCCTATTTTTCGGGTCAGGTCGAGCCAGGACCTAGCAAACAAGCCTAAAATTTTGGTTGGGCCCAGCCCAGCTCAACCCATGAGTACCTCTACCTAATACATAAAGCTCCCCAAATTCTTAAATTTACCATTTTAACTAAAATCTAATTATTGATTTATATTATACAAAAATTATTTTTCACACTCAACGTGGATATGTTATAATTTAGTACATATTACTTTTAAACAAAAAATTATAGATATTATTATTTTGTCAAAAGATAGATACTCTTTTATATTAATCGTTACAAAACGGGGATATTTTATATTTCATAAAGTGGAGTGATCCACTTACACATATGAAAAATTACAATAATTTTACTATATTTTTGTATATTTTTGTACGATTAATATTTTAATGATTTGATCGTCATATGTTATATTTTATTCATATAGATCATGCATGTCAAATTTGACATAAATAAAAAGTTTTAACTATTTATTTTATGTAAAAAAATTTCAACTATTCAAGAAATATTAATATATACAATATTTTAAATCAATATGATAGAGATATTAGACCAATTCGAAAATGCACATGTATGACAAATATAATTATATTGATCCAACTGTTGGATTGTTAAAATATTAATCATACAAAGCTATACAAAACGATGTAAAACTACTTTGCAATTGATATAATTAAATCATTCCCCATTATAAATTTAGGTGTTTATAACTGCCGGCGATTATAGTGACTAATCCTCTCATTACCTCATCACAAATGTTCTTCAAAAAGATAAACAATTAATAATTAAAATGTTTCATTCTTATAAATAGTAATCACATTATGAATATATAAAATAAATATCTATAACATTACACTTGATGCTTATTTTAGCTATTATTTAGATGTATATTATTCCTCACTTGCATCAGCAAGCATGATTTTTCTGAATTTTGCAATAGGGTCCAGCTGACTATTTTTTAGGATAATAATATATAAAGAAACAAAAGAGGGGCGTTTCGTTTTCCTCGAAATTATTTGTATGTTTCTTTAATGACTTTGAATATTCAAGACGTAGTTTAATGATTAATTTATGGGTAAATTTCAAAATAGTCATTCTTATTTGTCTCAGGTTATATTTTAGTTACTTGTGTTTGAGATGTTACGTTTTGGTCACTCACATTTAAGGGTGAGCAAAATTCGATTCGATTCGAAAAACTTAATAAAAATTCAAATTTTAAATTTAATAGTTCTAGTATTTTGAGTTAATCAAGTTATTCGGATCAACTCGAATAAAAAATTAAGTTTTTTTATTTAACTCGAATATAAATTACACAATTTGAGTTATCCGAAAATCCGAATAAGAAAAGGCAAAACTATGTCGTTTTGACAAATGTTTATCTTTTCTAAAGTTAAAAGCCAAAACTATTAAGTTAAAAGGTAAAATTAAGTTGTTTTGATAAATATTTACTTATTAAGTTAAAAGGAAAATAATTATATTGTTTATGTAGTTAAAAAATCTTATACTTCGTCTACTAGTTAAATAATCGGTCAATGTAAACGCAACATTGAGTATAAATAATATGATTCGTTAACTCAACTCGACTTAACTTGAAATTTTTTCACTCGATTCGATTCAATTCGAAAAAAATTCAAATTGAGTTCGGTTGCTAAAATATTGTAACACCCTAAATTAGGGGTTGTTTGAAAATTGAATTATTTGTTCCCATGTGTGCATGTGCTTGAAGAAATTAATATTATGATTTATTTGGCATATTCTAAGGTCTAGAATTAAACCCGAGCTAGGCTGACTTAGGGTTAAAATTTCTTTTAAGTGCTTAAAGGAGGAAGCTAGGTGAGATAGGGGTTATGAAAATTTTAAAAGGAACTTGACACAAAGAACTAGTTGACTAAGTGGTTCCATGCGTGTTGGAGGTAAAGGGGCATGGTCACAAGTTCGAGTGGCGGAGGAGCATTTTGTGTTTTTTTTTTAGGAAGTGATGGGCTTAAGTAGGAAGGCCTCAAAATTAATTGGTGAAGGTTCATGGCATGAAAGTCCAGTAGTAGGAGTGGCTTGGGGCGCCACTTAAGAGTTTAGAAGGGCGGGTCTCGGGTTCGAGGGACGCAGGAGCATTTTATTTTAGGCTTTTTATGTTAGAAGAAAAAGGCCAAGAAGAAGGTCTTATAAATAAATGGAAGGGTTAATTGACATGAAAGTCAATTGGGAGAGTTGGTCAGGCGCTTAAGGGGAGGTCATGACATGGGTCATTGGTTCGAGCCAACAAAGCAAAGCAGCTTAGTTTTTATTTTTTTTCTTTTCTTTTGCTGCTGGCGTGCATGGGTGAATATTGGCTGCAAGTTGGACTCTTAAAAGTGATAAGGTTGAGCTAAATTTTTGCTCTAAATTCGGCTGGAGGTAGAGGTGTTAGTGGCTTATTTTTATTCAATTTTGTTTGAGGAGATTAAGGGATAAATGTTATATTTTCTTGAGTGATAAATTAAGAGCTGAATTATCACAAAGAGGGGGAGGAATTGGCTGGATATTGGACTCCTTTGGGGGGCTGTCCATATCTGTTTAGTATAGCAAAGTAGTGCCAAACTCATCAATTATTCTCTCCAATTGCTACTGCCGAATTCCCTCTTATTGCTTTGCCTATATTGCTAAAATTCCAGCTTCTTTTCTTCTTCTTTTACAAGCCGAAATCCTCCTTGATCCCCTACTTCTTTTCCTTCTCTTTTTTTTCTTCCTCCATTAGCCGAATCCCTACTACCTTGCTGCCGAAATTCCCTTATACCATTGCCCAAAATTATTTGAAAATTCCAGCATCTCTTTTATTTTCCTTAGCCGAATCTACTCCCTCCCTATTTGCTGTAGTTTTGGCCGAACATCAAAGAAAAGGGTGCTCTCTTTTTCTCCAATCGGTTTGAAAGGAAGGGCCTTCGAGGATTTGGAAGCAAGCAAATGAAGTCTTCATCCTTGAGTAATCGCATGGTAATGATCTATTTTAGTAAGTTATTTAGTTAAGTGATTGAAAAGCCGAAAGCTATTAACATGTGATTGCCGATTATAGGGAAGCAGAAACACTTGGTGTGGTGGCTTGTATTCAAGAGACGTGTAGGTAAGGTCTCGGGGTTCAAATGATAACCCTTTAGATTATTTTGGTTTGGCCGAATGGCCTTGGTACTAACTTTAGGTAATGGCGAATATAGGGCAAGGGAACCTTGTGTGGCCGATTGGTTTCTTCGGATTTAGAGCTATCGTTGGCATCGGTGTGTACATACACTTTATAATTAATAACGTGTATAAATACATTGTGTGTGCTAATCTGGAATGATGTAGATTTGGATTTAATACCATAATGGTATAAGCAAGGAATCGAGTAAGTCCTTGTCGTTATGAGTTCTTTATGATGCTTTTGGGAAGCATGACATATTTGGTATATGTGATTTAAATATATGGTTAATGATAAATCCGATGTATGTTGCTAAATAAGCATGTTGACATGATTTTTGTTAAATATCATGGATTGATGTGGGATATATGAGTGGAGGGGGAAGTGATATTCGTGTCGACGGACACGAGTGGTTTGGTACCACATTTCGTGACTATGGTCACCAGAGGTTTGGCACCTCCAAATGTGTGGCACCTCATAGCGTCTTGTCCCGGTGGCTTAGCACCACGATGGGTTGGCCCCACGGATTATATTATGGGATCGACGCCATGATTTGGTATCACACGGGTTGGCCCCAGCAGGTGGTTTGGCACCACAATTATTGATGAATATCGTGACTTTAAGTCACCGGTGGTTTGGCACCACCAAGGTTTGGTACCACACGGGTAGAGAAAGGTGTTTGGATGGCTAGGTTGGGTGCATAATTTAGTGCATGTTAATTTGTTATAAATTGTGTATGTTGTTGCACTAAACCGGAAAAGGGTTACACATGAGTCTTGGTGACTCACCTTTTCCTTTAATATTTTCAGTGACTCGTAGATCGCGGATGAGGAGCCGGATGGACTCGAGGTGGCCATGCAAAGGAAATTTGAGTTTACTTTGAATTATTTTATTTTATTTTTGGGTTTTATTTGTTCGAGTTGTAATAAGGCCTCCTAAGATTATTTTATTATTTTTTTACATGTTTGGGATTATTTGTTTAAACCACTTAACAACTTTAAAATGATTACACAAATTTTCTTAAATTCAAACGAAAATGTTTTCTTTCGTACCATCGGGCACATTGATAGAATTGGTAACAACATGACTTAAAATAACAAAGCTATACACCTCAAATGTTTTTAACAAAACTATATTCTTTTTACCAAAATTTTAAAGTAAGTGAAAGGGGTTTTCAACAAATTTTCATCTCAACATACAGATTTGGTCATAGTGTTTGGGCGGGTTCGGTTGTTACAAATATGATTCGTCAACTCGACTAACTCGAATTTTTTGACTCAATTCGACTCAACTCGATCGAATACTCACCCCTACTTACGTTATTGTGTTGTAACATTTTAGTCACTGAGCCATTAATTGCCGTTAACGGTGTAACGGTAAGCTGACATGGCATGTTAAATCATCATTTTTAAAAAAAAATTTAGCTTAAATTCTACAATTGGTTCGTATATATATATTTTTTTTATTTTGAGCAATTTAATTATTTTTTTATGTTCTTTCAACTTTCTTTTTCTTTATTTTTCATTCTCTTTTGCTTCTTCCTATGTTTTCCTCCTTTCTTCATTTCTTTTAACGTAATTTTTTTATGTTTTTCATTTGTTAAAACTAGTCCACAAGCCCGCCTCACTCGAAAAAAATAAATTATTTAAAAAAATAAAAGTATAGGGACTAGTTTTAACAAATAAAAAAACATAAAAAAATTACGTTAAAAGAAATGAAGAAGGGAGGAAAATAGAGGGAGAAGCAGAAGAGAATGGAAAAAAAAGAAAAGAAAAAGAAAGTTAAAAGAATATAAAAAAATTAAATTGTTCAAAACAAAAAAATATGAAACTAATTGTATAAATTAACCTAAAATTTTTGTTTGAAATGATCGTTTAACGTGTCACGTCAACTTACAGTTACACTGTTAACTACAATTAATGGTTCAGTGACTAAAATATTACAATATGATAACGTAAGTAATTAAAATATAACATGAGGTAAATAAAAGTAAAGTAATTATTTTAATAATTTATAGTAGACAGTTAGGCAAACAAAATACGTTTAGTCTCATTATTTGATTGAAATATAAAATTATACTCCCAAAATTATACGTTTAGTCTTCCTTTTAGATGTAACTCCTTTTATAATTAGACGCGTGTACTATTGTTATTATTTTTTTGTTTAGGAAATTATTATTATTATGTTTGTAGTTTTGTAAAAAAATATTTATAATAATTATTATAGATAATTAAAATATAAAAATTATTCAAGAGTCCAAACCATTATTGAAGTAATCGTACAATTTTTGGTTGTTTTGTCGCATTTTCCATCTATGACATTTTTTTGTTGTTCTTTGACTGACGAATCCTTTTGACTAAGGTATTGATTATGTATACATTTAAATAATTTAAATTGCAACGAAAATGCAATTTAAAATCAATACAAAGTGTAATTCTATATTTATCAAATTTTATTGAATTTTAATATAAAAATGTTTTATTATGTTTAAGTAAAATTAAATAAGATGTTTTTTTTTATGTATAAATTTGAATAGTTTGAATTACAATTAAAGCACAAGAATATAAAATATAATTCAATATTTATCAGAATTTATTTATTTTGAATTTTATTTAGTTTTGTTGAAAAAGTTGTTGCTCGTTTTATATCTTGTTATAATGAGCTTTTTTTTTCTTTAGGTCTTAAATAGGTTTCAATTCAGTTGAGTTCAGTCCATTTGAGTATGGCATATTCAGTAAAACAGAATTATGGGTTGACTAGGGCGCTAAGTCTCGAACTAAATTACTTGAGGTGATTTGATAAACATGAAATTCTTATTATATCTTAGTGATTGAAGTACTATTTTTAAAAGATAAATATCATATTTATTGAATGGAATTTTTTTTAAGGACTTATGAGCTGAAGTAAAAGAGGATATTTTGTTGTTTTTCGAGCCTAGAAAATAGATGCCATTCTCCGTTGGGAAATCATCGATTTTGAGATCTAATTTACCACCGAAAGTTTGAAGCATCTTGTTGGTTATCGGGTTGTTTATATATTTCTTCTTTCTAAGTGATTGTTTAGTTGACTAAAGTGTTTGTAATTCTTTATCGTGGCTGCATATACTTACTTGAAGATGCAGTTGTGAGCTTTAGTTGAAAGAGAAAGAAGTGTAATCTTGAAATTTTGGTGGTTGAATAAAGATTTATCCTGAGCAAGATATTACAGATGTAGAATCATTGTATCTGAATTATGAAAACAAAGATCAGTTGTGTTGGTTCTTCTCTGTTCTTATATTTCTTTCACTACCTATTTTTCGTTCTAATTTTCGTTGCAATAAACACTAAGCAAAATTGATTTATAATAAGTGTAGACTAATTATTTTTTCAAGTTTTAATATAGTAATTAAATATTTTCGTATATTTGAATTTAGTTAAAAATTAAATGCTTGTTCTAGAAAATAGAAATTCAATTTTTCTTGTTTTAAATTTATTAAATTATATTTATTTTTGTTAAATATATTCAACTATCTTATCTATTTAAAATTTGAATTAATTAATAATAGTATAATAAAATATGTTAATGTTTTAAGTTTAAAAATAAAAATACTTTAAATAGATGTAGAATTTATATTACAAAATTCAAATTTAATTTTAAATAAATACTAATTTCTGGAAAAAACCCATTAATCAGCAAAAAAATGAAACCAAAAATAAATTAAATAATGGTTTTTTAATCATAATAATGGTGTTTTTTAAAAGTGTAAAAATGAAATATTCACAAAAGGCCAAAGGTAACTCATTTTCATAAATTAACATAAGGTATTTATAAAGGAGGAGTCCTATATATTATAGAATTTAAAAGGAATAGTGGAATATAGGGTTGTACATGGGCCAAGTGACTCGGCCGAGTCCGACGGTTTGTTTGAAAATGGGCTTAAGTAAAAAAAAATAAGACCCATTTAGAAAACGGGTCAAGCTTTGGTAAGGTTTTTTTGAACACATAGCATCATACATTGGAAAATTGGTTAACAAATTTGAGTTGGTTGTTGTCCAAAGTAGCAGCTAGAATCAAAGCTCAAGGATTTTTGTTGCCAGAATTTGTTAACTTAAACATAAAAAGTTTCTGAGTTGGCAATGCCAAACACTAGTGGGCACTGGTCCTTGGCACTGCTCAAAAATTGCCTCAACCGTCTCCCCCTTTGGCAAATTTTTAAACAAAACCTTAGTAAGAGAACATACTCACAAAAGATACAAATGCTCCCTTAAGTAACTTTCCCTTAATCCATCATATTCGATTATTAACATAATCAAAAAAATCAATTATTAATGCATAAGTAAAGGGGATCACATTAATAACCAAAGTACTAAGAATTATATTATGGTAGGCAGATAAGAATAGTGGTTCACAATATAACAATTGAAGTAAATGTAATAAGAGTTCAAAGTTTCAAAATTACAACTCCAAAATACTTCAAAATAAAACAGAAAGAAGAGAACTCAAAAGCACTAATAACATCAATATTGGTGGCAAGCAATAGTGGCAGCTCAAACTAGGCACTACTACCCCTTTTTATTTAAGAAGTTTTCCAATGTATCACTCGAGTTGCTTGACCAAAAGATCAGTCCTCAAGGTTTTGGCACGATGGACATTGGCCTAAAGTTGTTGAATAGCCCTTTCTTGTGAGGCAATCTTAGCATCAAGGTGTTGCAACATTCTTTGTTCAAAGGCTAAAAGTTGGTCAGGAGTGTCTACATCAGTGCCAACTAGAATAGGCATTACATAAAAAGGTTGAGCTTGCTTCAAGATTGGTAGCAGAGTGTTTCCCTTCAAACCACTTGTATGAGAACTTTAACTATGTAGGTTTCCTTTTATATTTTTAAGTAGTAAGAACAAGTTTAAAATTTTGCTTATGCAAAATCTGAAAATTAAGTGAAGGAAAGGGAGACATATCCTAGGGCAAAATCCAATTATAATAATTTGAAGTAAAAATGAGATCAAGCTCTAATTTGGAAAGAGTTTGATTTCATTTTTATTTTAATCTTAAAATCGACACTGAATGGCCAAATTTCAATATCAAAAGTCCAATTTATCGACTCAATTTAAAAAGAATTTAAGCTTATCCTGTAATCCTGAAAATGTACCTCTAACCTAAATTCTAAAACCAAACTATACTTTAACTCGATTATATAATTAGTTTAAAAGTTAAACTTAAAGAGAAAATTCCACATAACCCTTTAATTCAAGAAAATCAAGGCCCAATGAGCTCGAAATTGACTGCCCGGATATATTTAAGTGTCTACACTCATGTTTCTCTTTATTTAATCAAGATTGATCTCAAAGGTTTCTGAAGAGATCCAATCAATTCATTAATACACATAGTACCAATGCCTTTAGCTTCCTTAATGGCTATAACTTTGATGTTGAATATTTTAAGCAGCGATTAAATAACCTTCCTGACCAACTTCCAATTCGAATACTCATTTCCATGGACAAAAGCTTGATTGGATAAGTCATGGAGTTTGGTATAAAACTATCCAATTGTTTCATTTTCCTTCATCCTTAGAATTTCAAATTTTGTAGTGAGTGTTTGCAACTTTGGTTGTTTCATAGTATTTGTACCTTTATAAGAAATTTGAAGGATATCCCTAACTTCTTTGCAAAGTGCATTTTGAGATGTGTTTGAACTCTTGACTATCCACTCCATAAAAGATTGCATTGAGCCTCTTAAAATTGGCATTAACAAGCCTTTCTTCCTCTATAGTCCATGTAACTTTTGATTTTGGAGTCTTGACACTAGAGTCTTCAATATAATAGTGTTCCCAACTAGTAAGAATAAATCTCCAGGCTCTTTCATTTGTAGCTTTGATAAAAGCAGTTATTTTGGCCTTTCAATAGGCATTGTTTGCACCATCGAGCATAGGGAGCAAGACACCGATGCACCCTCTATTGCAAGAAAATACCAATACCAAGAAATCCACTAGATTTGCTAAGTGGCAGGCTTTGATACCAATTGGAAATTATAAATTGATACTTGCAAAAAAATTCGAGTAGCGCCAGAAAAAGTGCTACAAACTAATGCTAACTACTTCAGGCACTGAGCATGAACAAGGTAGAAAAACAAAGAACACATCATATGTTTATGCATTTTGATTTCTCTACGTTTGCATGGCCTTGCTCAAAGAGATACTCCACTATCTTAGCAACTTGTATAACAACTGGTTACAACCTCTAACACTCATTAGATCATACTCCTAATTTTTGTATCTAAGATCTAGATAACACTCCTCTAACCTCCCCTCAAAAACTTAGGACAATAATCAAGTAACACACTTGATTTTACACTTAACATACTCACTTAAATTTTTCTCAATGAACAAGAATAAGTGCTTTCAGCTTAGTACAACACCTATACAAGTCTCCTCAATTTATAAGGAATTGAGATTTTCTAACATACTAGATCAACTATGATCAATCTCCTCATAAAACCAACAAGATAATAAGCATAAAGAATATCTTCAATTAGCTCAATATAAATCCTGAAACTCCAGAATATACTTTCAAGTTTTGCCTGATTCAATTCGTTCCACCAAATTTAGGAAATAGATTGTCTTGATTCAAATCCAAACTAATATCAAATATATGTTGATATGTGTAGTTTGGATATCCAAGATGGGCTAGTTTTCGTCCAAAGTAACAACTAGAATCAAAGCCAAAGGATTTTTGTTGCCAAAATTTATTAACTTAAACATGGTATGTAACACCCCTAACACATATTCGTCGCCGAAACAGGGTTACAGAGAATTACTGGAGTTTACAGAACAAATACAATTAATTCATTTTTTTATTATTCATATCCGAAACAAATCATAATTCAATTATGGTGTGTTTTAAATGGACCCTCAAGGTCCTATTTATACATTAGAAACAAGTCGGGACTAAATCGAGAACTCAGGGAATTTTTCGTGAAATTTTAATTTTTTTCTTAGGTGCAGGGGACACACGCCCGTGTGGTCAGACCGGGTGACTCACACGGCCAAGTGACACGTCCGTGTCTTAGGCCATGTGGGTATTCGACGTGAGGCACACAACCATGTCCCAGCCCGTGTTCAAATTAGGGTAGCTACTGACTTGGGTCACACGGCCAGCCACACACACGTGTGCTAGGCTTTATGGATAATTTAATTTTCAAAAATAGGTGCAGGATTCACACGGTCAAGACACATGCCCGTATGTCGGGCCTTGTGTTTCACATGGCTGAGACATACGCCCGTGTCTCTGCCCGTGTAACCAATTCTAAGCACTCTATTTTTCAATTTTTAAGATGCAGGGGACACACAGCCAAACCACACGCCCATGTGTGTGGCTGTGTGTCACACATGGTTGAGACACACGCCCGTGTGCCTACCTGTGTAGACAAAATAAGACCATTTCCAAGCTTTATTTCTCACCCAAAATTTTCCTTGTACCTTCATTAATACTTGCATACATATACCAACCAATTCAAGATGTTAAAACCAAACCAACATTAACATTATAATTGATATATCATCACATGTATTCAAACTTACCTTTTGAAAGACATATATGTTTACCATAATTCAATCAAACCATGCCAAGCACACATATATTAACCATATTATAACCTCAAGTATATATTCAATAAATATACCATTACTAGCCATTCCAACGGCTAGATTACAAATAACCATTTACATGCCAACATTGGCCAAGTTAGCCTATACATGTCATTATACCAAAATAAGTTTGCTATTTATACCAAAATGTGCTGAAGGATAGTGTGATGATGCTCCGATCGATTCCAACTTTTACGAGTTTTCGAGCACTATAAAACAGAGAAAAAATAGCGAATAAGTATTTCAAATGCTTAGTAAGTTCGTATAACAAGAATTTAACTTACCAACCATGTACATTCAAAATAAGTATATAAACATGCCTCCAAATCATTATGGCCATTTTCCTAAACACATATGATCTCAAGAAACTTGTTAGTCATGTAAATCATGTAAACATCAAAAATCAAAGATGAGCTCATCATGTAATAACTTTCATAAACATGTGCTTTTCATATCACATTTCCATATAACATGTGCATTTCTATAATTAATCATCTTAAGTTCAATTTAACCATGTCAAAACTATTCCCGTTGAATTTATTTGAAATATCGATGGATACACAGATAGTACACTCAAAGTGTACAAAACTGTAAACTGTCATCTCATATTCAGGGGTAACCGATTAGTGCACATAATCAGGAAGCACTCTCTCGAGCCATATAACAGGATGCTCATATGAGCCATGTAACAGGAAGTTTATCCGGGCTAAATCAAGAAACTCATAAGAGTTTAGAACATGAAGCTCATTGAGCTTAACAGGTAACTCCGAAGAGCTATTATCAGAGAGCTCCGAATAGCGATATAACAAGATGTTCAAGAGAGCCATGTCAGGAAACTCACAAAGGTTCTATATCAGGACACTCATAAAGAGCTGCATTTGTGTCTGCAATATATGCAAGATCACAACCGATCATATAACAGGACGCTTACAAAGAGCTGCGGTAGTCTACAACACATACAAGATCACTACCGATCAGGACGCTCATAGGAAACATGTAACAGAATGCTCGAAAGGATTTATAACAGGATGTTCATAAGATTTATGGTGTGTCCGCAACATATGCAAGACCACAACCAATCAGAAAATCATGTATCCATCGAATTCCATTATTCAAACGAGACTTATCATGTATCGAGCTTTGTCGGATATAAGATTTATTTCATATTCATGAAAATGATGCAATTCACATACATATTATTCAATTTAAAATATATAAATACACAATTTAGTTACACGAACTTACCTCGCCACTTGTTCTATATAGAAATATACTAATCTGACACTTTTTTTTCATCGACCTAACTTCATATTTGTTATTCAGATCTATATAAATGAATTTAACGTCAATTTAATCCATTCCATATTCAATTTAATTAAATTCACATCCTAGGAAAAATTACCATTTTTCCCCTATACTTTTCAAAAATGACGATTTCGTCCCTAGGCTCGGAAAATAAAATTCATGCAATTTAATCCTTATTTCAAGCCTAACCGATTTTTACATAAAACATTTATAGAACATATATTTCATAAAAATCAAAAATTTTCCATGAATTTTGCATCTTTACAATTTAGTCCCTAAATCACAATTTCATGAAAATTCACTTTACAAAAGTTGGTTATCTATCAATAACCTTTCATTTTATACCAAAAATTTCAAATTTTCAGCATATTCATCAATGGAAAATTTTCAATACTTTAATAACTTTTCAAATTGATCCCCAAAATAGATAGTTTAGGTTATTTCGATCTTAAAAATATAAAAATTACTAAAAAAGGGACAAGATTACTTACCTAATTAAGCTTGCTTGATTTTCTTTCTCGTTCCTAGCGTTTCTATAGAAAATTTGGGGAAGATGATGAAATAAGATGATATTAGGCTATTATAATCTTTATTTATTCCATATTTCGATTTAGTCCTTTTCTTTTTTTCTACTAACTCCATTTAATGGTCTAATTACCATATAAGGACCTCAATTTTTGAATTTCATAGCTATTTGATACTTATAACTACTAGAACTCAACCTTTGCATTTTATGCAATTTGGTCCTTTCTATAATTAAACATAAAATCGGTAAAATTTTCTTAGCAAAATTTTCATACATCTTTCCTATCATAATGCAGACTATGCAATATTATTAAAATAAATTTTCTTTTTGTCTCAGATTTGTGGTCCTGAAACCACTGTTCCGATTTCACTGAAAATGGGCTATTACATGGTAAGTTTCTAAGCAGGTAATGCTTGGCACTAGTGGGCAATGGTCCTTGGAATCACTCAAAAACTTCCTCAATAATATTAACTTTTGGTATTTTTCTAATATTAGTTTAATAATATAATAAACAATAAAGGGTTCATTGATCAGTTTAAAAGTTTCTCCAAAGTCGTACTTATATATAATAGATATAGATAACCATGGGACAAAATCAATAGTTTTATGTTGGAATAGTTGGATAACAAAAAGATGAAATTATAATTTTTAGCTTAAGGTAGATCTTTATTTTCTTATATATATATTGTAAGCACACATTTTTGCCCGGGCTGAAAAACCAATAAAAAATAATAATGTCCATTTTTTTACAAGTCCAGTATAGACCCAAATACAAGCCCAAACATCCAGTGGCCCAGACACAAAATTTAGACGACCCAAAAACCTAAATCAGAGACTAAGGGTTCTGAAACCCTAAGTCTCCCTTGCACCGCAAGCAGACCAAGCGTCGCGCCGCCTTCGTCGCCTTGAACCATGCCATCATCAACGCGCATGTCGTCCCACAGCCACGATCTCCGCTTTTGACCTGCAAAAGAAGAAAGAAATCGAAGCAAAAAGGAGCAAATCACAACAAAAAACGAAAGAACAGAAATAGAAATATATGTTTTCTTTTTCTTTTTGTTTTTGGGTTATAAAAACCCTTGTAAAATCTGTAAGGGGGGACACATATAGACAGAGAGGAAAATATATACAAATACACAGACAGATTCAGAAATAAAAAGCAAAGGTCTTGATTATTTTTATTTTTTTTGTATACTATTTTTTATATTTTATTTTATTTTATTATCATATATATATAATCCATATAAAATACTTTTAAAAAAAGAGAGAGAAAAATGCTTACATTTATAGGGTTTGACCACAAGGCGATGGATGGTCAACGATTTATGGTGGATGGTGGTGGACGCGCCGAGCCTCACGGAGGGCTTACCAAAATCGCCTCGGTAGGAGGGTGAGCATTTCAGAGCTCTGTTATTTTTTTTTATGAATGTTTAAAAATGATTTTTTATCGATTTGCGACTTATATAGCAATGACAAAACAACGTCATTTTCGCTTATTCAATAAGCATAAACGCGTCGTTTCAATCAATTCCGACCAAACCAAACCCGAAGGATCCGCGTGTTTTTGAGAAATGGGTTATTTCCGCTTCAAGCCCTTCCACATTATTTCAATTTTATAATACATCCTATTATTTTTTTATTTTTTTACAATTGGTCCCAAAATTATTTTTTTGTTTCAATTTAGTCCCTCAGTCTGTTTTAAAAGTAAAATCGAACGACGCTGTTTTTTAAAAAGAGGCATAATTGCCATGATAGTCCTTGGGGTTTCAGTGTGTTTTGATTCGATCATTTTAATTTGTTTTAATTGCTTTTTAACCCATGTTTTCTTTATTTTAATTTTAATTTTATCCTTTTTATTTTATTTTATTATTAATAGTTTTATCACGTTAAAACGTTCTATATTATTTTCTTAAATTTATTAATTTATAATATATATTATGTGTATTATTTATATATTTAATTATTATTTTATATATTATTTTATTTGTTTAATAATTTATGTATTATTATATTTTTATTATTTATTTCATTATATTTTGTATATTATTTAGTATTATGTTATATTATATAAAACTTTATTTTGTATGAAATTTATCTAATTTATTTTAATTATATTGTTTATATTATGCATATAGTTTTATAATTAATGTATTATAGATATATCTATTTTCATTATTTATTATTTTATTTAATATAATTTTATTACATATTTTTATTATGTTATATATTCAAAAGTTTTACATTGTTTAATCATTATCTTATATATGTCTTCTTTTATTAATTATTTTATTATTTAATCTTGCATGAAAAGCTTATATTTATCTAGTATTTTTAATTGTTTTATGTATATTACTTTATATATTTTATTTATCTATGTAATGCCCTTCATTTATCTATTTTATGATTACTATAGTGTAGTTATTTTAGTTGTATTTTATATTATATGCTATTGTTTTATAATCGTTTTTTTAATATTTGTGTATAATAGTTTATAAATGTGATATTGTAACATGAATTATCGTTCAAAATAAAAATACATTTTTACAAGTTTACTATATTTTAAAATAAGGCAATGTTTTGGTATTTAGAAATTAGGAAATAGTGTAACACCCCAAACCCGGCCCATGCGTTTCGACCAGATCTGGCGTGTTATGGAACACATAACACTTTATCGGATTTTAAAAACACAAGTTAATTATTTAAAATTTGAATAAAGAAGTGACTTTTTTGGAAATAAACCTCTTTGTAGTATTATTACGTATAAATAAACCTTATCATGAATTCATAAGTTGCATAACATTGAATACTTCTTAGTTGAATAAAACTAGGGCCTTATTACATAAATATTCCCAAATAAAATAAAATAAAATTTAAAGAAATCCCAAAATAATTTGTAGAAATAAAACTTGATGGCCCTCGAGTCCGTCTCGGCCCCATGTCCACGATCTCTTGCTCATCCGGAAGAGTAGAGAAAAGGAAAGCGTGAGTCACCAAGACTCAGTGTATAAATCTCAAAACACATAACGACTGAGCCCATTAAACGCATTATGGGCCCCGCCCATATATAAGGCAACAATTATAATCACATGGTAAACAATAAATAATGAATAACCCAACCCATCCTAGATTTTCATCCTCTACACACCAACCCATACCAACCATCACACCTTGGGGATTTCTACAATCAACCCTCCATCCGCTACACACCAAAACGACAAATTAGACCGCCTATTCCTAATAATTAGAATCATTGAATGTGGCATAGCCACCGATCACTATGTGACCTAACATTTGTATATGTGGGATTTCCACCACCGATCACCAAGTGACCTATCATGCACTTCCCCTTCAATATCATATTTCCACCCCATGCATACACATAAAGAAAACATCATGCAGTCATATATATTTTCCGATACACATAGGGAGTTCTATGTTTACGCACTAGCATCCTTGCCTAACCTTTTAGGGTTCCATTCATTGTCTATACTGACCTCATTCCGCTTTTAAGCCCATAACATATATATATAGTCATACATATAGGTTTATTACTGTGTTAGAGATCTACACACCTGATTACCGATAAGACGATGCTTTCTATGTCGACGCTATCCTTAGTCGACACTACTGCTATCTACCTAAGGTGTTGTTCAGAAGCTGGTCCACAACCAAGTGGCCAATCTCGAATGGTAGATACTGCTCTTTTCTTAAACTTAGGTATTTTCTCCTTTGCCTGATCCATATTTAATTCCATCACAAGTCCTTATTAGAACTACTATCACAATATTTAATCTTTAATTCTCATTATAACCTTAAGATCTTGCATATAATGATCAAATCTAATAGAAATCTAGGGAAATCTTCTTACCTTAAAAATCCCGAAAGTGGAGACTAGCTATTTTCGGCTTTTAGAACTAATTGACCAAGCTTCCTTCAAATCCCAATTGTCGCCCATCATAAAACCATTAAACTATTAGCTTTCAGCTTTTGTCTTTCAAAAACCGGAATAGATCATGAGAACTAATCAAAATTGACACTTACCTTAGCATAGGAGATTCGCTAGCACTAGAAAGAGGATTCGCAATGCCAATGGAAGATTTAAATGTCGAAAGTATAGAACTAATTCTCAAATAAGATGAATAAAAGAGAAGAATATGGATGCTTGACTTTTAGAGAAATTGGCACAAGGAGGAAAAAGTGGAGAAGAGTTTGACTTTTGAAGAAATTGGAGAAAAGAAATTGGAGAGGGAGAGGCTAAGCAATTTCGGCACAATGGGAGAAGAAATTAGGGTTTTCAATGTCAGAATCAAGGAGTTATCCCCCCTATTTATAGATATTTTGACACCTCATGTATAAAACCGAAAATGCCATTTATAATTAATTAAAATTCAAGATAAATGAGAGGGAAAATTTGGCACCCCCTTTGCCATGCAGTAGCCTATTTCTACACTCCTCTAGGTGATGGATTTTCGGCTATCACCTCCCTTGTAAATAAGCTCCTAACTTTTCTCCTTTTTATCTACTATTTTATCAATTATAAAATCCATCTAAATCTTCCTATTTTTGAGCCTTGTAGCTGTCCACCTCATCAAATCTTAATGCCTAAATTTAACTCACTTAAATTAAAAGATTTGGGCTTTATTAAACTTAAAGTTTGGGCCCCTAACTCCTTGTGTGTGGCGTCACTCCTTGCTTCATTTTAGGTGCCGAAAATGGCCCTAAAAACATGGGCTCCTTGCGACCCAAAACTTGTTCCTTTTTAATTGTTAATGATGCCACTTTAAAATAATTTAATATGAGCCTTTGCCTAATTCTAATCCCAAATTTAAACCCCTTTCACCATATTAAACATATTCCTATACTAAACGCATAGACCCATAAATTCAGGATGTTACAAATAGTGCCCTAGCGTATTGGGTTGCGATTTTCTGTTTGGCTACATAACTAAATACCCTTTTAACAAGTTTTATAAATCATGAGATGATTTTAATTACGAGGGTTTAAAAAATATCGTGTCCTAACGTATTGGATGTGATGTTTATATTCCTTTGGAATAAAGAAATCTCAAATTTCAAAATAAAAAACCTATTCTTGGGAATTCAAGGTGTTGTTCCTTAACTTATTGGGTTCGACATTTTGCATTTCGAGATAGGGATTTCTAAAATAAAGATGAGCTTACACTACAGCAAAACAAACTTTTAGCGGCATTTTTTAGGCCTTTAGCGGCGCTTATAAGCGCCACTAATAGTATTTGCGGCGTTTTTAAAAGCGCCGCAAAAACAAACGCCGCAAATTTAGCGACATTTATAAAAAAAATGCCGCTAAAGGTCATGACTTTTAGCGGCGTTTTTCCCATAAACGCCGCTAAAGATCATGACTTTTAGCGGCGCTTTCCCAAAAACGTCGCTAAAGGTCATGACTTTTAGCGGCGCTAAAAAGTCATGACTTTCAGCGACGCTTTTTCCACAAATGCCGCTATAGATACCTTTAGTGGCGCTTTCCCAAAAAAGCTGCTAAATAGCGTGAAAAATAAAAAAATTAAAATATTATAAAATGCCAGATAGATGTTCATTTCCATTATACATTTTAATCTGATTGAATAAAGTAAAGCCTACTTTACATTCTAATCGGATTAACTTTTTTAAACATGGGATTGCAAATAACACAGTGAAAAACTCTGGTGGAAATCCCGTGGCCCTATTGAATATAACCTCAATTGTCACTGGTCCAACATCTAAAATATATCTTATACATTCATCTAGTTTCTCAAAGTGAACAGAGAAAACTTCCTCCGCCAAATTCTTTATCACCTTTGCCCTTGGATCATAGTTTTGTATACACGGACATTTTCTCGCTTCGAAAAAATGAATATATATGCAAAAATAAATAAAACAATCACAAGAAAATATAGCACCGCATGTTGAACCTTTAGCTTGAACTAACAATAAATTTATATATACAATATTCACCTATTTTTGACACATAATGAACTCGCTTCATCGACTAGAATCTATTATGTTCACCATAGTGCTTAATAGTGCTAAACCTGAAACCAGTTAGGCGGTGTAAGATAGTCTATTATGTACTCATATAATCGCTAAACAAAAGATTAATTTTGGGTTTCCAACTTCAATTTGAAGGACTCAGATGCCACCAACGTGTTTTTCATAGGTAATCTTGCACAAGTATCAACAAAGAAGAACTTGAATCCAACCCAAAGGCAAAGGTTTGCAGCCATTATTAAGGGAAAAAGATAAAAGGAAAAAGACTTAAATGCAAGATGTAGTTTCCACAATTTTCAGATGAAGGAACAACTAACTAGCATGCACACAATATTACCCACTATATCAACCTAACAAAATAGAGCGACCACTATAGTACTTTAACAATTATAGATCACCATAATTTCAAGTTCAAAGATTACCTTAACTTCCAAAGCAAATGATGGGACTTTTAAAAACATCCTCAAACTCCGTCTAACATAAACATCGAGCCCTCTGCCTTCACGAATCAATGGTTTACCAATACAACCATCAATTCCCACATACATATTTACTCCAATAATCTGCAATTTTAACACAATTTCAACCATAACTTAATACTCAAAGTTGAGACACTTGCATAAACATAAGCAATATACCTCAGCATGAAGAACATCAAGATGAACAATGAAGGGTCTTTTTCAGAAATCCATGCCAAGTTATTTTATTTGTGACCTTTAGCGACCCACATCAAGTTGAATGAAGTCGCAAAAAGAAAATATATTAATAATATTCACACAATTCAAGAATATAAACATCTTGGGAAGTTCAATTTCTAATTAAAAGTATCCTATTCCAAGATTTGCTAGGAAATCCTATATCTACATTTATTGGCGAATGTAACTTTTGGTACATGGGAAGCAAGGAAGGTAGTTTCAGATATTCATTCAGATCAAAATTAAAGTTTAAACATAAAACCTATTTTACTATTTTACTATTTATATAAAATAAAATAAAATAAAACTATTTTAAAATACAATACCAAAGTTTAAACATAAAACCTATTTTACTAATAAAAAGCTTCACCAATGCTCCAAATGAGTGATAATGTATCGTTTTTCATAACATATATGTTTTCATCCATATCGTAGTAGGTGTCCCATAATTTAACTAAAATAACACAAATATTACATAAACAATATGATATTATAAAATTTATACAACTTAAATCACTAATGCATTTCTCAAAAATCAATATCGCATTAAAATTTTGGTTAAAACATGCTTTAATTTTATCTACCCTTTATATATTTGGAGTTTTTTTTTTTACTTTTCTTTTCGAAATTTAATTTTTTAATTTTAATTTTCAAAATTTAGGTTAAATTATTATTAGCATTAAAATCTTTTATTAAATTTGGTGGTGTAACATTTTGAAATAAAATAAATACTCAGTAGCCATGTGACAAAAAAACAACATTATAATGAAACTAAATTTAATAGAATAATTTTAACCGTATCAACAATTAAACTTGTTTTTTAAATATGAAAAGTAGAGAAACTAAAATTTAAATATGCTGAAAATACAATGACTTAAAGTATATATTAATCTAATTTTTTATATAAAAAAACAAAACTATAGTAGTTTTAAACGGATACATTATCTAAGATCAATCTTCCATTTTCTAGAATATGTATTATGATAGTTATGAAAAAAATCAAGACTTACAATATATTATATTTTTTGAGCCCAAAACAAGGTAAAATTATTTTTCTATAAAGCCTAAATTTGGTAAAACCCAAGGAACCAAACCAAACCACAATTATCAATTTAAGATATTTTGATTTTTATTCTATACGGTTTCAATTTCAAAAGTAAAAAATTGAATAAAACGATTTGATTCATTTTTTAATTTAGAAATCAAATTAAACTAAACTGAATCAACCAAATAAGTACTAAATAATAACAAGAGCTAACGAGTATAAACTTACTCTACTCAAAGGAATTCCTTGGAACTATAATTATAGGAGTGTCAAGTGTGAGATCCACTTCAAAGCAAGAGTCCCATCAATTTTGGATTTACGAATTAAACACTCAAAATCACCAACTTTATCGACAAGTTTTATTACTTCTTCAAGATGTGGGTGGCAAGTTCTATAAAATAAATCATTATCTGCAGAATCAAGTTTCAGTCATTTATAGATACAAAATAACAAACACTATGACAAGAACAAGATAGGTGGGAATAGTCTAAAGAATAAGTGAACAACTAGACTTAGTGCAACACAAAAATGATCAAATATTGGCTATTTGTGAATACGAGAACTTCAAATGTTAAAATGTTAACCATAACTTAATGTGTGAATGCTAAAACTGAATACAATTCAAATCAGATCCCAAAGATACCTCCTGAATAAACCTATAGAGGAAAACAATTTGAACGGCAGAAAGTCACCCAAACAAGTCAGTAATCATACCCTTCATAATCATCATCTCCAACATTGAACGAATTGAATTTGAACTGAAAAAATGAAAATGTGAAATCAGCAAACATGTATACAATCAAAAGTAATCTAAATGCCTCATATGCCAAAAGCGTATTACGATATCAAGATAAACATCAATGTACCTTTATAAGGATTCAACCCCGGATTACGTATATCACATAACCAACCTAAGCAGTTATCTGTTCCAAGTGACATATCACGAAGTCTCAAATTTCCCAATGTACCTTCAATAGAAAGGGATGCCGGATGGGCCTTAGTAGGAAAAGTTTTTAAAAAATTGTCAGAAAGTAGAAAATTATGAAACCAAATCCTAAGTCAGATACGCAGAAGAAATTTAAAACCACAGTTGAGCTAACCCGGAGTTTATAGATGTAACAAAATCAAAATCAAATATGAGAATCAAATTCTCAAAACAATAGGGTTCAGATATAAATGTCATTGGCACCTCCCATCTCAGTAAGAGTTACTTGCAAGCAAGATGACAAGATGTTTACTGCTATTGTTTCCAGTTTTACATTACCAAAAGAAGAGATGTCCTCCAAATTATTGTAAATAAAATTGTAGGAAATTTTACTAAATTAAGTTTCATCTTTATCATATCCGAAGGGATGGTAGGAATAGGCTGGGTTCTTCAATCATCAGTACAGTTCAAAGATGCAGCAACCTAGAAAATAAATACAATAAACCTAATTTTCTCAAAATATTTTAATGCTACACATGCATGCCATGATGAAGAACTGGAAAATAGAGAAGAAATAGATTTTAAAATAAAGTACAAAATTTTAAAATTTGAGTTGCTTTCGACTTAAAATATCACAAGAATTGTTCATATTAACATTTCCAAATTGGTTTAGGACCAAATAGCAACAAAAGTTGCAAACCTTTCCACCACTAGCAAGAACCTCAAGAATCGCTTGCTCTTCTAGTTTCTCAAAGAACACCTCTCCTGTCGCAAAATGGAGTAAAATTTGATTGCTCAATAAGTAAATCTTTTAAGAGACATTAAAACGAAGACATTGGTTAAATACCTAAAGTAAGTTCTAGCCAGAAATCCATCAAGTTTTTAAGAATTGTATAACCATAATCTTTCCATATATGTATAACTTTGTCTCCACAACGGCACCATTAATAACAAGGTCTGCTGCTTTTGAATTTCTTGTTTGAGGATCATCAGATTCACTTATACCATCACTTGTTTCTCCAAGTATATCAACAGATGGAGGAGCCTACATGAATATGAAGTAATCAAAACCAAATGAAAATAAATAATTGAAAAGAATGAAAAGGAAATTATATATGATCGCCATACGAAGCTTGATACGTGGCTCGATAAGCCCTCTCAACCAAGTTATCTTTTCTTCCTCCCCTAATTCAATAGCCTGTGCACCAAGACTCTAAAGCCCGGAAAAGACACTCATATTTGAAACAAGGAAAGAAATAATTGTGAATGAATTAGAAAAAGGTGCTGCCGTGATGCAAATGAATGTTTATGAATTGGCTATAAATTCCCAAAAGCTAAGATAGTGAAATATGGTTTCTTTCACCAAACCCGATTCTATGACTCTTTCCAAAGACCAAAAAGTTAAAAGACAAACAAACTGCGTCCTGTTTGGAATAGTAACATAAACGACGATGCTTGGAACAATACATACTCGCTTCCATTTCACTATCTTGTAAAGTGAAAACTCAATTAAATCGAGTGAAAACCGAGTAAAGTGAGAAAGAGAGAAACCCTATCGGAGGCATCTTGAATCAAAGGCGGCGGTTCCTTGTCTTTCTTAACGCCGAATGCTTCATCTTCTTTTGTTAGGAAAGAGAGGGGAAAGGGCTTTCATCTCTTTTGCGTGCTTGCTTGGCTTCTGTAAAACCGATATAGAAAATATGGGTAGGTTTGAGGAAATAAAAATCAAGGGGGGAGCAAAGAAAAAAAAAGACATCTTCTTCTATATATATAGCTTATTTTTGCTGCGTTTTTACTAAAAACGCCACTATATCTTATTTTTTGTGGCATTTTCACAAAATGCCACTATATTACATAATTTTAATTTTTTATTTTTAACCTATATTATTTTATGTTTTTATTTTAAATTTTTTTTTTGAGATTATCATTTTTTAAATTTTTATTTTATTATATTTTGAGTATTGAATTTTTAATTAAAATATTAAATATTAAATTTTAAGCTTTTAATTTTTAATTTTTAATTTTTAAATTTTTAAAATTTTAAAATTTTAAATTTTAAATTTTTTTTTAAATTTTAAATTTTAATTTTTTATTATTAAATTTTAAAATTTAATTACCATTATCAACTTTTTAGGAATTTCTTTTTCTTTCTTTTTACATCAAAATTATTCTTTAAGTATGGTCTGCATTAGTTGTTTAAATTTTTATATAAATGGCATTTAATTATATGTATACACCTAAATTTTGATATAGATACATCTCGTAATTATATATGAATTTTGGTTTAATGTGTAATTCTAGATGTGAAATTCTAATTGTGGTTTAAATGTATAGTTGAAACTTTAATTTTAATTTAATCATACACATTATTTTAAAATATAAATACATCAATATATTTTTATATTGAATAAATATAAATTTTATATATGCAATATATAAATAAAAATGATGTTAATTATATCAATAATTGTATTAATATTTTACAAGATCTGGATCAAATTAAAGTTCATGTATACAATTGCACACTAAACCATTGTTCATGTATGCTTTTGGAATTTAACCCATTTTGATATATATTTTTTAAAATAATAATTTATATTTATCTTATTTTGATTTATATTCTAATTTTAAATTAATTTTATTTTGTTTCTAACAAAATGTTTAATTTGTCTGATTTTATAATTTAATTTCTCATGCCTAAATACTAAAACCCTAAATTATACACCTTAACTCGATATATATATTACATTGCGAAGTAATTAAAAAATAATCTAATTGCTTACCTAAACCCTAAAATAATATGATTTTTATCTATTTTATCAAAATCCCCAATACTTAAATCCCTAAACAAGAAGACTCTAACTTTATTATTCGCTAAAACCCCATAACTCTAAAATAATAAAAACTAAACTATAAACTCGATCTAAACCCTAACCTAACCCTTAATCTTAAATCCTAAACCTAAACCCTAAAACATAAACCCTAGACCTTAAACTATAAAGATTAATCCATAAACTATATACCCTAAATTAAACCATAAACCTTAAATTATCATGAGAATTAATTCAATATTTTAAAATTAAAACTATCTCTCATTACGATTATATAAGAAATTATTTAATATTTTTTTCATTTTTAACAAATATTTTTCTATGTTTTACTTTCAAATTTTTTCTAAGTGTCATTATTTTTTGATTAAAATAATTTATATTTTAACTAAGATAAAATATTTATATTTTATATATTCAATTAAAATAAATTGTATTTTAATTAACATTACTAGTTAGGGTTTAAGGGTTTCGATAATGCAAAACTTCTTAAGGGTTTAGTTATCAATTTGTAACGTACTTTTTATAATTAAGTCAGTTAATTTCAAATAGCAAAATAAAATTAAAATCAAAACAAAAAAAAGAAAAAATGAAAATTAAATCGAATAAAATCGAAATGAGTGTCGATTACCCTAAATGAAAATAGAATTGTTGCTCAACATTTATCGCCGTTTAAGGTTAGTGTTTAATGGTTAATGGTTTAGTGTTAGTAGTTTAGGGGTTTATGGTTGAGTGTTTAGAGCTATGATTTATGGTTTAGAATCTAGATTTATGGTTTATAGTTTAGAGTTTAGACTGTGTAAAGTTTAAGGTTTAGGGTTTAAGGATAAATAGATGCACAATCAGATTTTGTTAGGGGCTAAAATTAATTTGTAAGTAAAAATTGCAATCTCACCATTTTATAGCATATATTTTTATAATTTTTTAATGATTAAATCAAATTTGATATTCTGTCTTCATTCGATAAACCCTAAATCCTAAACCCGTGAACCTTAAACCATACACCCACAAACCCATAAACTCTAGCCATAACCCTAATCTTCAGACTAACCGTAAACCATAAACTGATAAAGTACACTAAATCTTGAAATACTGAACTCGAAACCCTAGTTAGCCCATATTAACATATTTGCGGCGTTTTTACAAAAGTGCCGCTAATGCTCAGACCTTTAGCGGTGTTTTTCCAAAAGTACCGCTAATACTCAGACCTTTAGTGGCGTTTTACGAATAATCGCCGTTATATATCATTTTTAGCGGCATTTTGGAAATAAACGCCGCTATTGCTCATTTTTTTGTGGCATTTTCATTCAAACGCCACTAATGTATAATATTTGCGGCGTTTTTCATTAAAACGCCACTAAAAATGCCACTAAAAGTCTGTTTTGCTGTAGTGTTAATTTCAAAGTCATGAGGTGCTATACCTTAACTTATTGGGTAAAGTACTTTTTTTCTTTGAGATGGGTAAGTCTTGGTTTTCTTTCTAATAAAAGGATCATATTTTCTAATTTTCTTAATTTTCAACATTCGGACATGACTTTATTGATTAGGTACCAATTTTGGGCGTTATGAGGGTGCTAACCCTTCCTTATACGTAACCGACTCACGAACCCGTTTTCTTGTTTTTTGTGGACAAAAATTGAATGTTTTTTTTATAAAATGTTTTACAAGGTGATCCAATCACACCTAAGTAAAAAAGATTGGTGGCGACTCCCATTTTTGTTTTTAAAGTCAATCCCCATTTTTTTCAAAGCACGATTTAAAAATGGTTACGATAGCTTGGTGACTCCATTGAGGATCAATAAGAGAGTCAAGCCATAAAATTGATAGTTTCATGTCCTTATGTCTGAGTTTAAAAATCTGGTTTAAAAATTATGATCCTTTTTATTTTGCATGTGATTCTGATTATATAAAATATCTTTATATTGCATTTGCATGACCGTTGTGGTCATACCCTTAAGTGGGAGTGAGAAGCTACTCCTTCGTGAGGTTTTCACCTCCATGCAGGATAGTGAATCGCTTCCGGGATACATCCGTACCTATGTCTTCGTGAGGTTTTCACCTCGTGCAGCCATAGGGAAATGTATTCCCCTGAACTGAACTCGGTCCATATGAGCCTATAATGGGTGAGGATCGAGGAATCTGTTGGTTCGGGTACCTCAAATTTAGAGCTCAACCACATGTAGAAAACCTAAGTTCTTACCCTAGGTAAAACTATGTCAAACCCTAGTGGTCACCCTGATAGGTGTTTTATGTTATTTTTTTCTATGCTAACGTGTTTTTTTTTGTTTTGATTGCATTGCATTCATATCATAAAAAAGAAGTGTTGATTTCTAATTCGATTGCTAAATAGAAAAGTTGGTCATAAGAAAATAGATTTTTTGATAAAGTGGATTATAATACGGTCGTCCGAATATAGTCCAAGTGAACACAACGAGTGTAACACCCCAAACCCGGCCCAAACACTACAACCGGATCTGGTATGTCACTAAAAAAATTTTTGTAAAACCAATTGTGTCGACGGAAAACCCAAATGGAAATTATATAGAATGTGCCTTAATAATCAAAAGCCCAAAACTGAATTACATGTCTTTGAAAGAAATTAAAACGAGAATAATTAATAAAGGCCCATAATAAAACTAAAATGTAAACTAATGGCCCATGGCCTTATTACAATGTAGTTCGAATTCATAACATAAAATACTTTGAAAAAAAAAACTATTAAGTGGAACTTTATAGCCGGATCCACATATGCTTTTGCATGGCCACCTTGCGCTCCACTCCGGCCGATGCATGCACTAATTGTCACCAAAGGTTAGTTTAATTGGGTGAGTCGTGAGACTCAGTGTGCAACCCTCATGCACCACTAGATTTGGGCCTCATAAAACATAATAATAATTTCATTTACATGGAAACAAATAATATGCAAAACCCAACCCAATTGCCTAGGTTTCCATCCGCTACACGCCCCCGTACCAACAACACACCATTAGGGATTTGTACAATCAACCCACACCATTACACACCAAGATGGCAGTCATGCTACTCATCAACATATATTGGCCGAAGCCCTTATAACAGATCACGGCATTAGCCGCTACAGTAAATCATGGTAAAAACCGCTACACATATACATATACATATACATATACTTCCTCCTTTCATCACCCAACCCATGCAAACATGTACAATAATTTAAAAATATTTACAACAATTTACTTGTAACATATAATCAGATTATTTACTAACCTGAGGGTCCGCTGTTTAAATCTGAGATTTCAGCTTTTAATGTAACATATAAAACTTATGAACATATATATATAATTAATCAGATCTAGACGGTGGGGAAGTATTACACACCTGATAATGCGAAATCCAATATTCTTAATCGATGTCCTTGCTATCCGGATCTATTATCCTCAATCTATAACTTTGCTTAAAAGCCGAGAAAACTGTGAAAATATGCCCTCTCCTATATTCGGCCATGGTTAGTATTCTACCCGAGTTTATATATAAATAAACAAATCCTCTTACCTTGAAATCCCAAAAGTAACACGATTCTATAACTTAGAGATCTATGCGATTGGCCTCCTTCTTCAAGTCCTGAAATGCTGAAAAGAAGTGTGAAATAAGAGATTAGTTTCTAATAGCCATTCGGCTAAAGACTTTGAAAAGCCGAAAGAACATTGAAATCCTAAAATCAACACTTACCTATTGTTTCCTTTAGATTTCGGCACAAGTAGACTCCATTAAAGAGGATTCGGCAACAAAAGGAGATGAGATCTAGCATTTTGGCTTTTATGAAAATCCCGAAAAAGATGAACTGATGCATTTTTGGCTTTTAGAAAAACTAAGTGAAGTGTTTCGGCTTAGAAGGAAAGTGAAAAGAAAGTGAAGAGAAAGAATACTTAGGGGTTTCGGCTTTCAGAAGAAATCTAAAGAAAAGAGATTACCAAGAAGAACTGAGAATTTCGACACAGAATATGAGAGAAGAGAATGGGGTTCAAAATGCCTGAAGTGAAGAGGTACCCTATTTATAGGGAATTTGGCACCCTCCAAGAGATGGAATTTCACCAACTCTATACTCGTAAGATAACTCCTATCTTTTCTCATCTATCCTTCTATCCCTTATCCCTATCAAAACACTCATCCATAAGAGGCCACATTTGCACCAACTCTCCTTTATTTTATCACTTGTTATCCTCATTAATTAAACAAAATAATCCTAAATTATAGCCTTATGCTGTAACACCCTGGTTTAGGGGCGAGGCAATTCGAGTATAATTCCAGTGTTGGAAGGTTTTTGGGTGTTTTGGATGTGTTTTAGAGTTTTAAGAATGCTCGGATGAAAGGGGAAGGCTTTGGAAAATTTTGGAATTTTAGGGCAAAAAGGGGAATAGGGCAGGAAGGCCTTAAAATAATTTTATGGAGTTTATGACGCAAGAAAGGAGTTGGCAAAGTGGCATGAAGGCGCTACTTGGGGCTTGGGAAGGTGACGTCTAAGGGGTTAAAGGTTCGAGCTGCTAAGGCAGCAATTTTGTTTTACTTTTGCGTCAGCTAAGGGACTGGGTCAGGTAGGCCTTAAAAATAATTGGCCAGGTTGGTGGACATGGAAGTCCAACTGGCGAAGTGGCTCTCATGCGCCACTTAGGCACTGAAGGAGAGCAAGGGCGCTGGTTCGAGCGACGGAAGCAGCTTTTGCGTGTTTTATTTTTCTTATGCGGCTAGGGGCTTGAGTATGAAGCCTTTAAAGATAAATGTGGGGGGCTTTATGTCAAGAAATGCAATGTGGCCGAGTGGCCTGGGCGTTGGAGGAGAGGCGTGCAGCAGCATGGGTCCTGTGTTCGAACCTTGGAGGCTGCAATTGGATTTTATTTTTTTTCTCTTTGGCTTTTTGCTAAGTGGACGGCACATGGAGCTTCATTGGATAAGGATTAAACTAAGGTTGTTTAATCACTTTTGAATTCGGCTGGTAGGAGGTGATAAACATGTGATTAGTTTTTATTTTAAATAATTATAGGATTATTATTTTATTGAGGATAATTGTTATTTATTTTTATTTGGATAAGTGGGATAATAGTGGAACAATTCAAATTGTTTTTAAATTGAACTAATTCAAATTAATTTGAATTA
Source organism: Gossypium rotundifolium (assembly GCA_025506655.1). Lineage (NCBI taxonomy): Eukaryota > Viridiplantae > Streptophyta > Magnoliopsida > Malvales > Malvaceae > Gossypium > Gossypium rotundifolium. Next base: position 65,375,125 of record CP106731.1, on the reverse strand, counting down.
GTAGCTGATGGCCGAATGATGGGTTCTTCATACGGGATAGTGGCCGAATTTTTATAAATAGGGAGAGCACCCTTTTTCATATTTTTTTCCCTTCTTTTATTGCAAGTGCCAAAATTATTCTTTTAGTTTCTTGATCAAAAGTAGTAGTTGTGTCTCCCAAATTTTGCTAATAGTAGAATGTCCACTTGAACCTCAGAAACCTTATATTTTGTCTACTTCTATTTCTTTCGTTCTTTAGCCAAATACTCCATCTTGTTTTAGAAGCCTAGCGAAACCTTCACCTCTCTACCTTCTTTCTTTTTCGCCAAGATTGAAGCTTTAATCATGAAGTGTGGTGTTGTCGACATCTAAAGCTTGTGGGTAAGTGTTTTAGTTACTTGTTTTAATGGCCAAAACCGAATGGTTGGCCTTAGTGTGGTTGGCGAATGCTCTATAGACTATAAGTGATGTGTTTTGCTTGTTTGTAGCCAACGCCAAAGAGTCTAAAGGAAAGTCTCGAATTGTTTGAACTCATCAAGGTAAGGGGTGGCAAGGTATTCGGCCAAAAGGGGCCTTTCCATGGATTTTTGTATGGCCGATTCTAATAGTCTTGTAACAAGATTTTAGGCAGTTCCATTGGTGTTTCGGGATTCAAAGAAAAGGGTAAGTGGTTTGATTTTCGGCCTTAGGCCATTGGATGTGTTCTGGTGTTGACCAAGTGGTGACTATGGTTTATAGGGCAATCGATAGAAACAAAGGAAGCCTTCGGGATCTCAATTTATTTCGGTAAGGATGATTAGTAAGTGACTTAGATTCGTTAATAGTAGGTTAAGACTTTGTTGATTAATGGTGTGATTCTGATTAAGTGTCGATGGATGCGAGTGCCGATCAAGAGGGAAAGAAGGTCCTGTCCAAGTTTAAGAAAAGAGCGGTCTCGGCGGTTCGTGATTGGCCAACGGGTGTGGGCCAAAGCAGGAGAGAGCTATAGGCGATAGCGGTAGTCTCGCTAAACGATAGCGTCGGGATCAAGGTTTAGAGCTTGGTCATAAGGTGTGTAGTTAGCCATTGTTTCGGATTTGCGTGATATTTGCTGCTTTAATATGTTTGCTAACAAGTGCGATAAATGTGAAATTGATACCCTTGAAGGGGTATGATGATGACCAAAGTTAGTAGCAAATTGGTTAATATGTGATAATTGATTTTAATATGTGAGTATGCCTATGATTGTGAATATCATGCACATGCATCATCTCCGCATTATATTATGTTACGGTGCATGGGTGGGTTTACGAAAGAAGGTACGTGTACTTGAGTACGTGGTTGATGTCGACTTTGTGCTACATCGTGGATTGGCGCCGATCGAGGTCGCGTTGTGGATCTTTGCAATTTAATTCGCGTGGTTACCTTGATTGATATCGGCTTTATGCCATATCGTGGCTTGATGGATTGCTGTGTGCTCCATCGTGGTTTGATGTTAGCTATATGCTACATCGTGGATGGCATTGGTTGCCATTTTGGAGATAAAAGGAGAGGGTGACTCGATAGTCCCCTGATGTGTGGTAGGCTGGATAAGGGGGTGTGTAGCGGTTGGACCTTAGGATTGGGTTGGGTTTCATGTTGCATTGTTCCGTTATGAGATGCTATGGAAATGGGCCAAGCCCAATATGACATGTGGATTGGTATGTTATGTGAACATACGTGGAAATGGGCCAAGCCCAGTAATCAGTGGATTAATGAGAAAAGGCCGAGCCAAGCTTGAATGTGGATTGAATGTGGGCCAAGCCCAAATTGTGGTAATGTCTAAATGATTATATTTATATCTTGCATTTGATAATTGGGTTGATTTGTGGCTAGCATGTGGGTGGATATCGGTGGTTTTAATTACACATCGAGTCCTGTATGACTCACCCAATTATTTATCCAACATCGCAGTAATGTAATGATCGGACGGGTTGGAGTGGATATGGTAGCCCATGCAAAGGACGTTTTAAACATTTTCTTTATGCATTTTAATTTGAAGTACTTGAATTCATTAATTTTTGTAATAAGGGCCACTTTTATTTAAAGTGTTCTATTTATGATTATTGAAGTTTATATTATACTTAGATATATCTTTTCCAAATAGTTTATATTATAATAAAACATAATAAAGTTTTAATTCAAACTAAGCTTATATTATTTAATAGTTTTAATGGAATTACTTCCTAAATAAACAAGATTTTTCAAGTTTTATTCTAAAGACAAAGATTTTCAACATTTTTTCAGTAGTGACATAACCAGATCCGGCCGGGGCTCGTGGGCGGATTTGGGATGTTATGATTGGTATCGAGCCTTGTTCAAAACTCGGCTTTGAGGGTTTTGGGCAAAACATTTTCAAATGGGCTTTTCAAAATATGGGTTTTTATGAAATATTTTTTAGGTTTTTCCGCATGGCACTGTACCTCCGACCCGAAGTCCACCAGGTAAGTACTTCGGACTTTTGAAGTGCTTTACTATTATGAACTGTGATGGGTTTAGTTGGGCTCGTAGAATAGAATGATAGGGCTATTGGACCTTAGGACTAGTCTACCCAAACACGTGCATAAGATTTAAAGTGCCTAATAAACAAACCTGTGAAATAAGTCACGGGTTAAGGTGTGGCAACTTTATGCGCATGTCTAGGATTGGATCCGGAAGAGCCTGGTACTTAAGCAGTCCTAGTGACTCACCTCCTCTTCGCAAGAATCCTACCTGGTGCGTAGCTACGGTTCACCTTAACCAAGAGGACTTGTTCATAGGCTAAACCAATTATTAAAACCCGAAAGGGACTGGCCGTGCCGTTTTATAAAATTCCTAGTCTTAAAATCCTTAAATTACCCTTTTATCAGTAGTAAAAGATTCTTGTGAAAATTTTTCCAAAGTATCATTGATTTACCAAAATTACCAAAATGCCTTCTAGCGGTAAAATTACAAAATGCCCTGTGTTGTAAAATTACCGACTACCCTCAACTTTTGTTAAAATGATTTTTACTTTGCAAAATACCAAAATCTCTAGTTTCCAAAATATCAATATACTTCGATTTGGAAAATTTACGAAAACACCCCTGTGTTAAAAATTACTAAAATGCCCATGACTTCTAAAATTTCTGAGATAATCCCAACTTTAATAAAAATTCTCTCACTTTGCAAAAGTATCCAAATTTTTGTATTTCAAAATAATGCCCTGACTTTGGAAATTTACAAAATTACCCTGGTTGACAAAATTACCAAAATACCCCTAGTTTTCAAAATCCTGTTATATCTCCAATTTGCGAAATTTTCAAAAAAAATACTCTTCAATTTTGGGAATTTAAAAAAAGATCCCGACTTATTACGGTTTGGAATCGCTTTGGTTTATTAATGAAATACCTCAGAGGAAAATAACTAAATACCCAGGGTAGAAGCGGCAAAATGTCCTAATAGTGAATGTGGATAGTAGATACCATTGAATGTGCCTCTTTGAGGAATGAATGTATTCTTGATGAATGAATGTGCGCATAGCAAGGAACAAAAGTGATTCTCTCAATTAGAGTAGTAAACTCGAATCGAACCTTGTGTGATCGAAAGAACTACTTAAAATCTTTCATTCATAAAATATGATCGTGGTTAAATAATGGAACAATTACTAATGCATAAAACTTCTTAATCGATAAATCGTGACGATAGAGATGAGTTCTAGGGGCGCGAGAGGTAGAATGGCGAAGATCGAACCGATAGGGTCCGCCATGGGACGAAAGTGAAGTGCCGCCAGTGGGACGTAGAGAGCAAGATCGACAGAGAAGATGACGCAGATCGCGGGCCATGTTGCGAGTGCTAGAGCGAGTAGCATGAGTTAGTAGAGGAAATGGAACTTCGAAAGTCGGTATCGGAAGGCTTAGATCGAGCGGAGCCGAGATCTTTAGAGGAGTGTCGGAGTAGCTCCTAACGTGAGAGGAGTATTGGCTAGAAGCAGTTGAAAGAATCATGGACGATTTGGACTGCACCAATGAAGAAAAGCTGAAGGGCGCTATTTCGTTGCTTCGCGACGAAGCTTATCGTTGGTGGCTCACTGTCAAACAAGGTGTACCGGCAGATCGATTGGATTGGGGATACTTTAAGGCTAAGTTTGAAGGGAAGTACGTAGGAGCCAGTTATTTGGACTCGCAGAGAAAGCGTTCTAAACCTAGTGCAAGGAAGTAAGTCGATAAATGAGTCTGAAGCGGAATTTGTGCAGTTAAGATGCTAAGGAATTGTGGCCACTGATTATGAGAGGTGCGTCCGGTTTGAGGACGGATTGCGAGATGAACTTCGAATGCTGATTGCTCCGCAGAGGGAGAGAGACTTCGCGGTGCTAGTGGAGAAAGCTCGGATTGTTGAAGAGGTTACGAAGACTATAAGAGAAAATCGGGAAAAGAATAGGAACGAGAAGAAGAGAAATGTTGGGCCATCAGTATCGTTGGGTAATGCCCAAAAAAGACCAAGGATCGAGAACCCTATAAGTGCACTTGTACCAGTGGATCGGAATCGTTCTTGTGCTCGGTGTGGAAGACCTCACACAGGAGAGTGTTGGGGAAATAGTAAAGAATGCTTTTAGTGTGGATCTAAGGCACATCTGGTTAAGAATTGTCCTCGAGCGACAAGGGGTTGTGGTTCAAGCCATGGAAGGAATGGTTCTAGTCAGAGTCAACCAAGGATGTGATAGCGGGTAAGCTCCTTTGCTTTGGTATATGCCTTGATTGCTTTGCTTGCTTGTGAATTAGCCTTTTCTGTGTTGCTAAGAGAGGTGTTTGGAATTTTGGGTGCAAACTTAGAGACTGTGTAGGGAAGGTATGATAGTCTTAGTAAGATCTGAGTGCGCAGCATAAGCGTAAGGTGGTAAGATAGGTTGTATGGATGTTCGTTAGTAAAGTAATTTCGAGGACAAAATTATTTTAAGGAGGGTAGAATTGTAACACCCTGGTTTAGGGGCGAGGCAATTCGAGTGTAATTCCAGTGTTGGAAGGTTTTTGGGTGTTTTGGATGTGTTTTAGAGTTTTAAGAATGCTCGGATGAAAGGGGAAGGCTTTGGAAAATTTTGGAATTTTAGGGCAAAAAGGGAATAGGCGGAAGGCCTTAAAATAATTTTATGGAGTTTATGACGCAAGAAAGGAGTTGGAAAAGTGGCATGAAAGCGGCCGCTTGGGGCTTGGGAAGGTGACGCCTAAGGGTCAAGGTTGAAATGCTAAAGCAACAATTTTGTTTTACTTTTAATCCACTAAGGGACCGGGTCGTGGGCCTTAAAATAATTGGCGGTTGGTGGACATGGAAGTCCAATCATGGCGAAGTGGTTCTCATCGCCCACTTAGGCGTGAAGGAGAGCAAGGCGCTGGTTCGAGCGACAAGCAGCTTTTACGTGTTTTATTTTTCTTATGCGGCTAAGGGCTTGAGTATGAAGCCTTTAAAGATAAATATGGGGGCTTTATGTCAAGAATGCAATGTGGCCGAGTGGCACAGGCGTTGGAGGAGAGCGCAGCAACATGGGTCCCGTGTTGAACCTTGGAGGTGCAATTGGATTTTATTTTTTTCTTTGTCTTTTGCTAAGTGGACGGCACATGGAGCTTCATTGGATAAGGATTAAACTAAGGTTGTTTAATCACTTTTGAATTCTAATGGTAGGAGGTGATAAACATGTGATTAGTTTTATTTTAAATAATTATAGGATTATTATTTTATTGAGGATAATTGTTATTTATTTTTATTTGGATAAGTGGGATAATAGTGGAACAATTCAAATTGTTTTAAATTGAACTAATTCAAATTAATTTGAATTAGTAGTGATGGTCGAATGATGGGTTCTTCATACGGGATAGTGGTCAATTTTTATAAATAGGAGAGCACCCTTTTCATATTTTTTTCCCTTCTTTTTATTGCAAGTGCCAAATTATTCTTTTAGTTTCTTGATCAAAAGTAGTAGTTGTGTCTCCCAAATTTTGCTAATAGCGAATGTCCACTTGAACCTCAGTAACCTTATATTTTGTCTACTTCTATTTCTTTCGTTCTTTAGTGAATATTCCATCTTGTTTTAGAAGCCTAGCCGAAACCTTCAGCCTCTCTACCGTCTTTCTTTTTCGCCAAGATTGAAGCCGAATCTGTGAAGTGTGATGTTGTCGACATCTAAAGCTTGTGGGTAAGTGTTTTAGTTACTTGTTTTAATGGCCAAAACCGAATGGTTGGCTTTGAGTGTGGGTTGGCCGAATGCTCTATAGACTATAAGTGATGTGTTTTGCTTGTTTGTAGCCAGCGCCAAGGAGTCTAAAGGAAAGTCTCGAATTGTTTGAACTCATCAAGGTAAGGGGTGGCAAGGTATTCGGCCAAAGGGGCCTTTCCATGGATTTTTGTATGGCCGATTCTAATAGTCTTGTAACAGATTTTCTAGTTCCATTGGTGTTTGGATTCAAAGAAAAGGTAAGTGGTTTGATTTTCGACCTTAGGCCATTGGATGTGTTCTGGTGTTGACCGAGTGGTGACTATGGTTTATAGGGCAATCGACAGAAACAAAGGAAGCCTTCGGGATCTCAATTTATTTCGGTAAGGATGATTAGTAAGTGACTTAGATTCGTTAATAGTAGGTTAAGACTTTGTTGATTAATGGTGTGATTCTGATTAAGTGTCGATGGATACGAGTGCCAGTCAAGAGGGGAAAGGGAAGGTCCCTGTCCCGAAGTTTAAGAAAAGAGCGGTCTCGGCGGTTCGTGATTGGCCACCGGGGTGTGGGCCAGCAGCAGGAGAGAGCTATAGGCAGATAGCGGTAGTCTCGCTAAACGATAGCGTCGGGATCGAAGGTTTAGAGCTTCAGGTCATAAGGTGTGTAGTTAGCCATTGTTTCCGGGATTTGCGTGATATTTGCCTGTTTAATATGTTTGCTAACAAGTGCAGTAAATGTGAAATTGATACCCTTGAAGGGGGTATGATGATGACCAGGTTAGTAGCAAATTGGTTAATATGTGATAATTGATTTTTAATATGTGAGTATGCCTATGATTGTGAATATCATGCACATGCATCATCTCGCATTATATTATGTTACGGTGCATGGGTGGGTTTACGAAGAAGGTACGTGTACTTGAGTGCGTGGTTGATGTCGACTTTGTGCTACATCGTGGATTGGCGCCGGCCGAGGTCGCGTTGTGGATCTTTGCAATTTAATTGGCGTGGTTACCTTGATTGATATCGGCTTTATGCCATATCGTGGCTTGATGGATTCTTGTGTGCTCCATCGTGGTTTGATGTTAGCTATATGCTACATCGTGGATGGCATTGGTTGCCTTTTGGAGATAAAAGGAGAGGGTGACTCGATAGTCCCCAGTGTGTGGTAGGTCGGATAAGGGGTGTGTAGCGGTTGGACCTTAGGATTGGGTTGGGTTTCATGTTGCATTGTTCCGTTATGAGATGCTATGGAAATGGGCCAAGCCCAATATGACATGTGGATTGGTATGTTATGTGAACATACGTGGAAATGGGCCAAGCCCGATGTCGATGGATTAATGAGAAAAGGCGAGCCCAAAGATTGAATGTGGATTGAATGTGGGCCAAGCCAGTTGTGGTAATGTCTAAATGATTATATTTATATGTTGCATTTGATAATTGGGTTGATTTGTGGCTAGCATGTGGGTGGATATCAGTGGTTTTAATTACACACTGAGTCTGTATGACTCACCCAATTATTTATCCAACATCGCAGGTAATAGAATGATCGGACCGGGTTGGAGTGGATACAGGGTGGCCCATGCAAAGGACGTTTTAAACATTTTCTTTATGCATTTTAATTTGAAGTACTTGAATTCATTAATTTTTGTAATAAGGGCCACTTTTATTTAAAGTGTTCTATTTATGATTATTGAAGTTTATATTATACTTAGATATATCTTTTCCAAATAGTTTATATTATAATAAAACATAATAAAGTTTTAATTCAAACTAAGCTTATATTATTTAATAGTTTTAATGGAATTACTTCCCGGAAATAAACAAGATTTTTCAAGTTTTATTCTAAAGACAAAGATTTTCAACATTTTTTCGCAGTGACATAACCAGATCCGGTCAGGGCTCGTGGGCCGGGTTTGGGGATGTTACATATGTCGTCCCCCCTTAGCTCACCTTGGTCATTAGAAATTTTGACCCAATTCTTTGGGCCCAATCGAACCTCAAATTAACATATTAAACATAACATTACACACAATGCACAAGCCCATTAGTACCTTACCATAACATTCTAAGTGCTACATGCATCTCAAAAATTTTAAACATTCCCATTATCAAGGCCTATTGGGCCCAATTCTACTAGGCCTAATTTCAGGATGTTACAAATCTACCCTCCTTAAAGAAATTTCGTCCTCGAAATTTTTGACTAACTAGTAATCGTACTACCCAAGTCTCATAACTATGCTTTCGCTACGCACTTTAATTCCAAAGCCAAATAAACACTTAGTATAGTATGGTAGGATACGCACCATTATTCGCTTCTAGAGCGACTTCGTCCCCTTGTACTAATACTACCGATTCGTTTATCGATTAAGAATTTTATGAATTATTAGTTTTCTTCCTTGATTAACCACGAACAGTCTTATGAATAATAGTTTTAAAAGTAGTTCTTTCGAATTCAAACCTATCTACAGGTTTCAGTCTTCTTAATTCTAGGAACCATGCACATTCAACATCCATACACACCAACATACAAATAGCATCCATCACCTAAGGGTATTTTCGTCATTTCGCTACCCAGGGGTATTTTTGTAATTTTATCCTACATGGGTATTTTCGTAATTTTCCAAAATAAGGTTTCGGATGATTTGGCGAAATAAGGGTATTTTGGTAATTTTTCAACTCGAGGGTATTTCGATAATTTTGCAAATCTAGGGGTATGTCGATAATTTTACAGATTCAGGATATTTCGGTAATTTATAAAATCTGGGGTTATTTCAGTAATTTCGCCAAACCAGGGTAATTTGATCATTTTGCAAATCAGGAGTGTTTTGGTCATTTACAACTCAAGGGTAATTTGGTAATTTTACAATTCATGGATATTTTGATGTTGTTGCTATTTTTGTTTTCTATGGAAAGATTCTGTTGACTTTGTAAATCGGGGTATATTTGCAAATCATAGGTATTTTTTTTCAAAATAAGGATATTTTAACAATTTTGTGAGAAAACAGGTGGCTGGTCCCTTTCGGGTTTTAATTGTAGTTTTGGCCTGTCAACACGTACTCGTAACTAGGGTGAATAGTCACTTTGCACCAGGTGAGATTCTAGTGGAAAGGAGGTGAGTCACTAGGACTACTTAAGTACCAAGCTTTCCCTGAATCCACTGCTGGACATGCATATGCCTATTACCACACCCTGTCATGGCCAAAGTGAACAATCACTATGCACCAGGTGAGATTCCAGCGAAGAGGAGGTGAGTCACTCGGACTGCTTAAATACCAAGCTCTTCCGGATCTATTCCTAGACATGCATATGCTTGTTACCACACTTTAGTCTTGTGACTTGTTTACAGGTGTTGTTTAATGAAGTTAAGTCTAATGGATTTGAAGAGTTTGTTTGTCTAAGCCTAGAGTCCATCAAGTTCTAACCTAAATAGTCTACGTCCCATAAGCCCGTTAAGCCCACATTTATATCACACAATGGTTTAGAGTACTTACCTGGAGAACTTGGCCGGAGAAGCAGGTGCCTTGCTGGACTAACAAACCTTTACTAAGAAAAACCCATGTTTTAAAAAACCCATTTCTAGAAAATCTTTTGGGCCCAAAATCCCAAAGCTGAGTTTTGAATCGGGCTCTGATACCAATTTGTAACACCCCAAACTCGGTCCAAACACTACAACCGGATCTGGTATCTCACTAAAAAAAATTTTGTAAAACCAATTGTGTAGACGAAAAACCCAAATGGAAATTATATAGAATGTGCCTTAATAATCAAAAGCCCAAAATTGAATTACATGTCTTTGAAAGAAATTAAAACGAGAATAATTAATAAAGGCCCATAATAAAACTAAAATGTAAACTAATGGCCCATGGCCTTATTACAACGTAGTTCGAATTCATAACATAAAATACATTGAAAAAAAACTATTAAGTGGAACTTTATAGCCGGATCCACATATGCTTTTGCATGGCCACCTTGCGCTCCACTCCGGCCCGGTCCGTTGCACTAATTGTCACCTAAAAGGTTAGTTTAATTGGGTGAGTCGCGAGGCTCAGTGTGCAACCCTCATGCACCACTAGATTTGGGCCTCATAAAACATAATAATAATTTCATTTACATGGAAACAAATAATATGCAAAACCCAACCCAATTGCCTAGGTTTCTATCCACTACACGCCCCCGTACCAACCAACACACCATTAGGGATTTCTACAATCAACCCACACCGCTACATCGCCAAGATGGCGATCATCTTGCTCATCAACATATATTGGCCGAAGCCCTTATAAGATCACTAAATTAGCAGCTACAGTAAATCACGGTAAAAACCGCTACACATATATATATGCATATACATATACATATACATATACATATACTTCCTCCTTTCATCACCTAACCCATGCAAACATGTACAATAATTTAAAAACATTTACAACGATTTACTTGTAACATATAATCAGATTATTTACTAACTTGAGGGTCCGCTATTTAAATCTGAGATTTCGGCTTTTAATGTAACATATAAAACTTATGAACATATATATATAAATAATTAATCAGATCTAGACGGTGGGGAAGTATTACACACCTGATAATGCGAAATCTAATATTCTTAATCGATGTCCTTGCTATTCGGATCTATTATCCTCAATCTATAACTTTGCTTAAAAGCCGAGAAAACTGTGAAAATATGCCCTCTCCTATATTCGGCCATGGTTAGTATTCTACCCGAGTTTATATATAAATAAACAAATCCTCTTGCCTTGAAATCCCGAAAGTAAGACGATTCTATAACTTAGAGATCTATGCGATTGGCCTCCTTCTTCAAATCCCAGAATGCCGAAAAGAAGTGTGAAATAAGAGATTAGTTTTTAATAGCCATTCGGCTAAGGACTTTGAAAAGTCGAAAGAACATTGAAATCCCGAAATCAACACTTACATATTGTTTCCTTTTAGAGTCTGGCACAAGCAGACTCCATTAAAGAGGATTCGGTAACCACAGGAGATGAGATCTAGTGATTTCAGCATTTATGAAAATCCCAAAAAAGATGAACTGATGCATTTTCGGCTTTTAGAAAAACTAAGTGAAGTGTTTCGGGTTAGAAGGAAAGTGAAAAGAAAGTGGAGAGAAAGAATACTTAGGGTTTGACTTTGAAGAAATCAAAAGAAAAAAGATTACCAAGAAGAACGAGAATTTTGACACGAGAAGATGAGATAAGAGAATGGGGTTCAAAATGCCTAATTGAAGAGGTACCCCTATTTATAGGAATTTTGGCATCCCTCCAGGAGATGGAATTTTGGCCAACTCGTACTCGAAGATAACTCCTATCTTTTCTCCTCATCCTTCTATCCCTTATCCCTATCAAAACACTCATCCATAAGAGGCCACATTTGCACCAACTCTCCCTTTATTTTATCACTTGTTATCCTCATTAATTAAACAAAATACTCCCTAAATTATAGCCTTGTGCAGTCCCCCTTAACTCACCTTGGTCTGTCAAATTTTGACCCAATTCTTTGGGCCCAATCGAACCTCAAATTAACATATTAAACATAACATTGCACACAATGCACAAGCCCATTAATACCTTACCATAACATTCTAAGTGCTACATGCATCTCAAAAATTTTAAACGTTCCCATTCTCAAGGCCTATTGGGCCCAATTCTACTAGGCCCAATTTTAGGATGTTACAACGAAAGAAGACTGATAGTCCGTGAAGGAATACAAGATCTTGTCACCCAAGGATTCAAATTGATGAAGACTATTCGAGAATTACCACATCTCGGCTTTCTTGAAGAGGCTAACAAGTGAACAAGAGTCGTGATCCAGATCAAGCAAAAAGAGCTAGAGGAGGCATCTATTAGTGGTTTGCAAGACTTGACTTTTGTGAAGAAGGGATTCATGTTTTCACTTGGACTATGAGGACAAGGCCGTGTATGCGATCTGTTTTGTGTAAAAAAAAATTATTTTGTAGTAAAGTTTTTCTAATGTAACTTAATTCAGAGTCAACGCCTCTCTTTCTTTGCATTCATGCATTTGCATTACATCACATCATATGCATTTAAGTTCATAGAAAGAGTCTAATTAGTTGAAATTATAACAGAGTTAGGGAGAGAGAAATAGAAAGGAAATTTGGAAGCTGAACACCCTTACGGTACACGAGCTAAATCAAGAAAAATGAATCAAAAATGGAGCAATTCCAAAGGGATATACAGGACCAAATGCAAGAACAGATGGCAAAACTCCAACAAGAAATGAAGGACCAAATGTTGGAGGCCCAGAGAAACATGATGGCTCAAATAGCCCAGATGATGAGTGGGATAATGGACAAGGGAAAAGATCCCACAGTTAATGCTGAAGACAATGAGGATTTCCCTAGGGGATTCACTCCAACACATGTGCAGACACAACATGAAGAATATCCCAAAAGGCCACCTGTCACAATCAGGCCTCAGCAAGGGCAAGCTGACACTGGAGTGCCTATAAATTTCCAAGTAAGCATGGAATCCAATCCAGAGGACAACCCCGTTAATCCTGTTATTCCTGGTTTGGACATAGAAGTGAGAGAGGAAATAAGAATTGAATCTTCAAGGAAGTTGGAGGATCGCTGTTGGTGGTTAGAAGAAAAGTTCCAAGCTTTGGAAAATGCTAACCATCATCATGGTATTGACGCTAAGGACTTGAGTCTGGTCCCTGATCTGGTACTTCCTCATAAATTCAAGATGCCAGAATTTGAGAAGTACAATGGAACTACTTTCCCTGAAGCCCACATCACGATGTTCTGTAGACGTATGACGGGCTATGTGAACAATGATCAACTTCTAATTCATTGTTTCCAGGATAGTTTGACGGGTGCAGCGTCTAGGTGGTACAACTAACTCAGTCGTGCTAACATTAGCTCCTGGAAAGACTTGGCCCAAGCCTTTATGAGGCAGTATAATCATGTCACAGATATGAAGCCTGACAGAATTACTTTACAAAACATGGAGAAGAAACCAAATGAAAGCTTCAGGCAGTATGCGCAAAGATGGAGAGAGGTCGCCATGCAAGTTCAACCACCACTCCTTGAAAAGGAGACTACAATGCTCTTTATCAATATCATGAAGGCTTCATTCATCACTCATATGATAGGAAGTACTACTAAGAGCTTCGCAGATATAGTGATGGCAGGAGAGATGATTGAAAATGCCATAAGGGGTGGCAAGATTGATGCAAGAGAAACCACTAGAAGGTCTACTCCTAGGAAAAAGGATGACGAGGTCAATAATACGAGTACATACAACAAAGGGTACTCAAAAGCAATTGCTGTTAACCAACCCAAGGTGATCACTGCTGGGCAAGAAGGGTCAGCGAGACAAGAGTCGAGCACAAGGCAAAACTCTGAAAAGCTCTAATTTACACCAATCCCAATGACGTATAAGGAGCTATATCAAAGTTTGCTTGACGCACACGTGGTGTCCCCATTTTATTCGAAACCATGCAACTTCCGCTCCCAAAATGGTATAACGAGAATGCCCAATGCGAGTACCACGCGAGAATAAAAGGTCATTCAATTGAAAACTGCACTACGTTTAAAAAGTTGGTTGAAAAGCTCATCAAAATGGGAGTCGTAGAAGTCAACGATTCATCAAAATCTGATCACTTCGACGAGGTAGTAAATGTGATTATTGAAGGAGGAAACAAGAAAGTTGTGATTCCTTGAAGAAATCAAAAGCGGAGAAGGAACCGGGAAATAATGTTTTCAAACTTTGTGTACTTGAGAGTATTTTGAATAATAGGACTGAGGAAGAGATTATTGTATTTTTAGAAATAGACCTAGAGTAATATTCAAAACATGCTCGTTGCCTTAAGCCTAGAGGCAATAATGATTCTTTTATGAAATAGGCTCGTGTCCAAAATTTATATTTCAATGAAATGCCTTTTTTTTTTTTTGAAAACATATTCTTTTATTCTTTACATTTCATACTGTACATTTTTTTACCAATATTCTTTCATTCTTTATTTGTGACCATATTATCCAAATAATCATCCATAGAATCATTTATTCTTTGGATTTGTTCACCTTCGTACCTAGGTACCCAGATATCAACGTCATGAACGACATTGTTACTGACTCCCTTTTTGAATAAGATATGGGTCTAGGGGATTTCAGGATTTTGAAGATGACAGAGATTGTGACATATCTTCTGACTTGTTAAGAATGGTTTAACAAGATGAAAAAACGGGCTTTACTCAACAAAGGGTCAACAGATATTATAAGCATAAAAAGGGGTGAAGATTGTAGCCTAGCTCATCACAGAAATAAGGCTAGACATTATTGAATTATTTTCGAGGATTCAAAAATGTTTTTGTACGATCATGTCAAGAAATGTCTAGACTAATAAGACGCAGGCTAAACAAGAGGATGGGCACAGTTGGCCTACCACGAAAAGGACTGTATCAGTCATACCACAAATACTAAAGTGAATAAGACAAGATTTATATAACTCTTCTATTTTCTTCACAAACTTTTCTATATGTGGGGCATGGATGTGATGGGTCCAATCATGTCAAAAGCTTCAAGTTGTCATCAATTTACTGTCATGGTCGTCGTCTACTTCACTAAGAGGGTGAAAGTAGCTTCATATGACAATATTACAAGGTCGAAGTCATCAAATTCATCAAAAAAAAACAAAAAAAAATAATGGAAAAAGAAAGGATCGCGTCTAAATAACTGTATAAAGTCAAAGTCTACAGCTTGTCCAAAGATTAGGTAGCATATCACAGTGTAACAAAAGTTGCCAAAAAAGAAAAAACGAAGAAGAAGAAATAAAAGGTGGCTAAGACTTGTAAAGATTGGCATAAGAAGCTATCACTACTTTCTATGAGTATCAAATGTTGGCTAGGACCTTTGTTGGGGCAACACATTTTTCAGCGGAATGGAAACAGTTTTGCCAATTGAATCTAATTGAAGAAAAGGTTAAAAGCTATTCGTCACGGCCAGATGATGCGAGCTTACATTAAAGAAGTTCACTTTAGGGAATTCCACAAAGGAAACCTTATGTTGAAATAGATTTTCCTACAAAATGATTTCAGAGGAAAGCATATTCCGAACTGGGAAATACCTTATGTTGAAAAGGCCTATTTTGGAGGAGCATTGATATTGACCGAGATAGATGGCGAAGCTTGCCCAATCCGACGAATTCAGGTTTAGTCAAGAGATATTTTACCTGAAAGAGGAAAGACCAAGGTGAAAACCAGTAAAGGGTACCTCGAAAAAAAAATATAGAAAGAAAAAAAGAAAAAGGAGAGGCCAAGGCGAAAACCCGCAAAGGGCACTTTGAGACCAAAGGGGTTTTGAGTTGAAAACCTAAAAAGGGCGGCTCAAATTTTGAAGTCTTGTTATATTTGAATTAATAATGAAGAAGTATGTTACGTCTTGGGGCATTGATAGAGTACTCCAAATCCCCTAAACACATATTAAGTTTAAAATGATCCTCAAGAAGTTGGAATAAAGAAGCTCAAGTTGCGATATCTTGGGCACTTAGTTTCTAACTTACCCATTTTTGAATTCTTTATCTTTGATTGCTTTATTCTTTTTGAGATACACCCAAATCAATTTTCTTTTATTGCCTGGGTTATCTTTGATTAAATTATTCCTCGAGCTATGCTCCTAACTAATTTCTTTCTCGTCCATTTTTGTGACCTTTTTCAAGCATTTTATATTGAAATAACAATTTATGGACTAATAACACTTTCATAAAAGGAGTTTCGCATATTACTCTAGAAGCTTCTAAATAATACGAGGAATCTAAAACAAGACTATTGCTCAGAACTCACCAAGCCTAAGGGCTGGAAACATTGGAAAATGATTATCTCTTCAAATTCTCATTGGATAAGACAATTTCGTTGGTGATACCATATCGGCAAATGGAAAACAAGGTCAATCCAAGTGTAAAAAGGGATCATTGTCGGGATACCCTACATCTATTCAGACACATACATCTGGTCATTACACTCAAGGAATTGTGTAACAGGTTGAAAGTGATACACGTTTTGTACCTTTGAGTGGTAACAGAAATATGAAAGAAACCAAGTGTCATTCCCTTGAAGTTGCAATAGCTGACTCTGGAATTACAGCGGGGTAAGCTTGCTGAGCTAAATGATGGTTTATTTGAGTTTTCTATCCAAGATACCAGCTGAACGAGAAAGCATGGTAGCGCATCAGTGATAAAACCTTGATGAAATATGAGCAATGGCAACCCATAGAGATCATTCTCTCATTTCAAATTAGGAGCATTTGATTCATGCCGGTCATTGTGTCCCAACCATTGTATAAAAAAAAATTCATGACATCCTGCATTCATGCAAATGTCATCCCTAATATCATTTAGTTAGGAGCATCGGATTCATTCCAATCATGCATCCTAATCATCATTCTCATGACATTCTGCATTCATGCAAAAGTCATCCATAATACATTTAGGTTTATAGGATATGTCCCTCAGAGGACGATATAGCAAGTCGAAAAGTTCAGATTTTGTTCCCTAGAGATGTTAGTGGAGCAAACTGAAGATTGAAGTCTTCCTGAGGAAGCAAACCAAAAGTTCAAATTTTGTTCGCTTGAGATGGTAGTGGAGCAGACTGAAGATTGAAGTCTTCCAGAAGATAGTAAGGAAGCAAACCAAAAAGTTCATATTTTGTTCCCTAGAGATGTTAGTGAAGCAGACTGAAGATTGAAGTCTTCCTGAAGATAATAAGGAAGCAAACCAAAAGGTTCAGATTTTGTTTCCTAGAATGTCATGTTTTTATGTGCTAATTGCATATTAATTTTGAGTGTGATTCTACTAATTTGGGCTGTTTATGGACTTTTATCTCGTAGAGACTAAAATGGAGACCAAAGCAAAATTGAGGGCCAAAAGCGTGAAATTAGAGATAAAATGGACCAATGCGTAACAAAGGGAAAAGATGGTGCCAAAAGTGCAAACATGGAGGGCAGAGGGATTGAAATGTAAAAAAAAGAGACTTTGCTTTATCAAACTCTATTTTAATTATATTAGGATAATTAATATTAGGATAATTCTTTAGGATTATTTAATTTCTTTATTTATCTCTATTTATCTTCAATTAAATTGTAATTATCTTTGGAAATTTGAGTAGAACTAGTCCATCTACCCGAGCACTATAAATAGGGATGAAGTGACTCATTTGGGTGTTCATTCTTTTTCTGAAAACTCTCTCCCTGTAGCCTTTTGTGCTTTCTATATTTATTTCAATAAAAATTCTTTTCTCCACTCTCTTATATTTATTTTCTTTCACATCCCATCCATGAGCCACTAAAAATTCATCTAGCTGAAGGTTGTCCAATTCCTCTAAAAGGTTCTTGAGGCTTAGAATCCGCACTTAACTTCCTCACCAAGTATTCATCGCTTTTTCGCATTACGGGGCTAACACTTCCGTCCATGTCCCTTAAGAAGTGATCTTTTCAACGTGTGCAAGGAACTGCCGCTTTGTATATTTTGAGGAGGTCGCATAGTTGGTTCGTTAGCTTACTGCGTCAGAGGTTGGCGGGCCCAAGAGACAAAATGGCGTGGGATTCGCCATTGAGAAGCATTGATCTAGCATAGATGACTCCACGGAAGCCGTTGTAAGCTAGAGTCAGGTTCCTTAAATCTGTAAGTCTAAATTCTTGGAGCTGGTGGTCGTAGGCATCCTCTTCCACTATAACTGGCTTACTTGGATAGAGGAAGGTCATCTAAAAGCCGAAGATTGAACCCAAGGTGGAACGAGACAACCGGAGGCTAGAATCTCACCAAATAAGAAACTCCCTCTTCTTTAAACTCTTTTATTTTTCCTTTTAATTTTCGCAATTTACTTTCACGATTTCAATTCCTTTTATATTCTATTTTTATCCCAGATCAAAATTATTAATTCTGTTTTTTTATTTTTCCAGGAACGCACTTTTTCTTGGGCACGATTCTGCCCAAGATTTCGAAAAATAGGCCTTTGTATAATCTGATCCCTGTGGATTCGACCCTACTTCCCCTTTACTGTTATTTTTATTATTTTAGGGAATAGGATATTATTTTTGGTGCTTTCAACGACGCATCAAATTTTGGCGCCGTTGCTAGGGACTAGTAACGTACTAATCCTATTTTTTGTTTTCTATGACCAGATCTGCTCCAGGCATTCTTGCATTTGATTCGGAGATTGAAAAGACTGCAAAAGCCAATCGAAAAGAAACTAAGTTAAGGAAAAAGCAGTCAGCGGTGGTAGTGACTCGGAGCAATCCACCACCAGAAATTAGGGTCGACGACGAAGCAGAGTCTAGGGTTAACGAAAACCCTACTCAAACGCTTGAAAGTAAAGCAGAAGAAGTCAATCCATTTGAAGAAGTGTTCAACGCTAGGGTTGACGAAAACCCTAATTTGGCACAAGAACCAATGGCTCAAACGATTCGGCAACTAGCCGAAGCTCCGACGGAACAACCGCCACTGTGCATCGCGTATCCTACCATGGACACCGACTTTGAGATGAAATCAGGGTTGATTCAGTTGCTACCAACATTTCGAGGGTTATAGAATGAAAACCCCCATAAACACTTAAAGGAGTTTCATATGGTTTGTCTGAGTATGAAACCTTAAGGCGTAACTGAGGATCAGATTAAATTGCGCTCTTTCCCTTTTTCCCTAGCTGATTCAGCTAGGGAATGGTTATT
This sequence comes from Gossypium rotundifolium, assembly GCA_025506655.1. Classification (NCBI taxonomy): domain Eukaryota; kingdom Viridiplantae; phylum Streptophyta; class Magnoliopsida; order Malvales; family Malvaceae; genus Gossypium; species Gossypium rotundifolium. The sequence goes on along the minus strand of CP106731.1, from coordinate 65,356,266 downwards.
TTATTTACCTCCTGGATCTATTACTACTTGGGCTGATTTATCTCGTTTATTTCTCAATGTGTTTTTTCCAAAGATCTAGAGCAAATTGAGCTAAGAAGGGAGATCGTGGGATAAGGCAAAAAGCGGAGACTCTCTACGATTATTGGAAGCGATTTAAAAAGTTGTGTGCGAGCTGCCCACAACACGGTATAACAGAACAATCTCTCCTCCAATACTTTTATGAAGGTTTGAAACCAATGGAGATGAATATGGTAGACACCGCTAGTGGAAGAGCGTTGGTCAATATGACTCCCCAACAAGCAAGAGACTTGATCTCCACGATGGCTGCAAATTCTCAGCAATTTTGAGCCAATACTGAACCCCCTAGAAGGGTTCACCAGCTAAGTAATTCTTCCTTAGAGGATAGATTTGATAGACTTACTAACATTGTGAGCTCTCTTGTTTCAGAAAAAGCTAAACCGGTTCGACTATGTGGAATATGTGTTACGCCTGAGCACACAACGGATGTATGTCCCAGTTTAAATGACGACACGATGGCTCATTTGGATGCCATGGGGAATTTTTTTGGCCCACCACAAAGGCGTTATGATCCCTACGCTAATACCTACAACCCAGGGTGGAGGGATCATCCTAATCTGAGTTATGGAGTTAATCCACGGTACAATCAGCCATACCAATACCGACCTCTACAATAGCCACAAAACCCAGGTAACAATCTAGAGGCTCTTGTCAATAAATTAGCAGCTAACGTTCTTGAGTTTCAACAGAAAATCGAGGCGTCCATAAGGGAGTTGACCACATCAATCGAGAGAATAAGTTCTCAAGGGAAGCTGCCATCCCAAACAGAGCCAAACCCAAGGCAAAACGCAAATTCAATAACGCTGCGGAGTGGAAAGGTTCTGGAATCAATTCCCGACAGAAGTCATGCCCAAGAAATCGCCCAGGAAAAATCTGACAAAGACGAACAGGTCCGACCAAGACTTCCATTGCCTAAAATTCAACCTCCATTTCCAGAATGTTTCAACCAATGTTGAAAAGGTAAGGAGGACAAGGAGATCCTCGAAACATTCAGGAATGTTGAAATCAACATTCCACTGTTGGATGCCATCAAGCAAATATCCAGGTACGCTAAATTTCTTAAAGAGCTCTGCACCAACAAACGAAAGTTAATAGGTAATGAAAGGGTGAATGTTGGTGAAAATGTGTCTGCAGTGTTACAGCGAAAAATCCGGCAAAATGTAAGGATAGGGGTATGTTTGCAATACCTTGCAAAATAGGACATTTGGGAATTAAAAAGGCTATGTGTGATCTAGGAGCCTCCATAAATGTCATGCCTTTTTCTGTTTATGAATCACTTAACGCAGGTTTTTTGACAAAAATAGGTGTTAGCATTCAATTGGCAGATAGGTCCGTTGTGCATCCCGAAGGAGTCCTCGAGGACGTATTAGTCAAAGTCAATGGACTTATCTTCCCTGCAGACTTTTATGTAATAAAAATGGAGGAGGATAAAACTCCTGGGTCTTCAGACATCTTGTTGGGGCGACCTTTCCTTAGTACCGCAAATACTAAGATTGACGTCTGAAGTGGAACCCTCACAATGGAGTTTGATGGGGAGATCGTGAAGTTTAACATTTATGGCACAATTAGCTACCCAAGTGAAGTCTTGGATGTAAACCGTGTCGACATAATTAACTCATCAGTAGAAAAAACTTTTGAGTCAATTTATGGAGATAAATCTAAAATGATGTTTGATGATTTTGAATCTGTTAATAAATTATTGGCTCCTATGGATACTGAACTTCTACCTTCTGTTGTGCAGGAATCAGATCCAAAATTAAAACCACTTCTCGAGCATCTCAAATTCACATTTTTGGAGAATGATGAGACTATTGCCGACTTAAAAGCGATCAACCCCTTGGAGGAAAATATGAAACCAATGAAAAAGGCAAAGGACGATTAAACCCAAATATGGTAGATGTGATGAAAATGAGAATTTCAAGCTCACATGATTAAAAAGATTTATTTTGAGCCACTGTAGAACCATTTAAGTCATCGAGCTAATGACGTTAAACAAGCTCTTGTTGGGAGGCAACCCAATCTTTATTTTATTTTATTTATTTTTATTTTTATTTTTATTTCTTATTTATTAATTTCCAATCTTTTCTTTTTATTTTATTAATAAATTTCTCTTCTTCCATCTAGGTAAAATGAAGCGAAAATACTAAGAAAAGGGAGACAAGTCAAAACCAAATAGCCCTATCCACGGTCCCAAACAGCCTCTATTCCAGATACTATTCCAGCCTAAAATTTCATATCCTTGCACCCAAACATCCCCTTTTAGCCAAAAAAACCCCCCAAAACCTAATTTTTTTTCCCAAATTTCCTTCCCTAACTCCATTACCGCAAAAAACTCACCCCTCTCCACCAACCACCACCATTCGCCGTTCGCAATGGTGCGAACCCGAAGGCGCGCCACCATCGAGCCTCCCTTCTCCATCAACTCGTGCCGTCACCGCCTCTTTGCACCTCAAGCCGTCGACTTGACTAACGCCTCCTCTCCCTCCTCTTCCTCCATGGCCGCCACACAAGTCGTTGGGCCCACCACATATTCCCCTACACGCGCAAGTCCTCCTCAATCGACAGTAGCTACACGGGGAGTTTTTCTAAACTTTTCTACCTATTTTTGCTTTTGCGTCCACATTGAGGACAATGTGTTTTAAGTAGGGGGACGTACTCTTCGTATTACTGTCATATTCTGCTGTGATTTGTGTTTGTTGCTTGAGGCTTCATTCTGTCCATTTTTTTTTAAGAATATTCTGTCGCTTTTCATGCTCAAGAATTTGACCACGACTTGCCACTGATTGACCTACATGCATGATTCTTGGCTACTGAGTTAGTTATGATTACATGCATTTGATTTTATCTCCATTGATTTATTTTATTAGGCTAAAAATAATTATGATTAATAAGTTAACTCTATCTTGCTTTTCGTAAAATTGATCAAGTTTAATATCAAGTGGACACTTAATACATTTGCATGCCTAAATTATGTTCATGTTTATTAGGTGGTTACTAAAACTTATTTTCGACACTTGATTATTTCTATTAGGTCTTCTTAAAATTAAAATTTTGTGTAAATTTTGTTTAATAATTATTTCCAGGGTTATGAGTGCAGCTTAGAATGTGACTGACTGAGTAGCCGGGGTAGGGTGCTTGGGTTGTCATTCTACTTCGCATCAAAAGGTTGTGTGACGTGATAGGTAAAACTCTACTAACCGAAAATAAATAATTTTTAGGAGCATGTTAAATGAGTAATGCCGGGTGGGGTGCTTGGGTTGTCATCTCTCTTCGTGTCAAAAGGTTCAATATATTCCTAAGTAAATAAAAAAAAAAAAAAGAAGAAAAACAAAAAAAAGAAAAGAAAAAAATAATACTAATAAAATTGCAGTTGGGGACTAAATGCGAAAATAAATAGAGTATCTTGATAGGTTTGGTAATTTACCTAGAAAGCATGAAATAATTCAAGACGATTTTAATTTTGTGTGTATAAATTAGAATACTTTTTCTGCTTTACTTAAAGTAAGCTTGGAAGTTCTCTTTATTTTTCATATGCATTTTGACTAATTTTATAAAACTTTGGAGTAGAATTTCTTTCGTGGTCTAATTTTCACAGTGGATAGGAACTATACTTGAGGGCAAGCATGGGCCAAGTAGGGGGGATATGATAACACTCTAGAATGTCATGTTTTTATGTACTAATTGCATATTAATTTTGAGTGTGATTCTACTAATTTGGGTCGTTTATGGACTTTTATCTCATAGGGACTAAATTGGAGACCAAAGCAAAATTGAGGGCCAAAACTGTGAAATTAGAGATAAAAATGGACCAATTCGTAACAAAGGGAAAAGATGGTGCCAAAAGTGCAAACATGGAGGGTAGAGGGATTGAAATGCAAAAAGAAGAGACTTTGCTTTATCAAACTCTATTTTAATTATATTAGGATAATTAATATTAGGATAATTCTTTAGGATTATTTAATTTCTTTATTTATCTCTATTTATCTTCAATTAAATTGTAATTATCTTTGGGAATTTGAGTAGAACTAGTCCATCTACCTGAGCACTATAAATAGGAGATGAAGTGACTCATTTTGGGTGTTCATTCTTTTTCTGAAAACTCTCTCCCTGTAGCCTTTTGTGCTTTCTATATTTATTTCAATAAAAATTCTTTTCTCCACTCTCTTATATTTATTTTCTTTCACATCCCATCCATGAGCCACTAAAAATCCATCTAGCTGAAGGTTGTCGAATTCCTCTAAAAGGTTCTTGAGGCTTAGAATCCGCACTTAACTTCCTCACCAAGTATTCATCGCTTTTTCGCATTACGGGGCTGACGCTTCCATCCATGTCCCTTAAGAAGTGATATTTTCAACGTGTGCAAGGAACGACCGCTTTGTATATTTTGAGGAGGTCGCACAGTCGGTTCGTTAGCTTACTGCGTCAGAGGTTGGCGGGCCCAAGAGACAAAATGGCATGGGATTCACCATTGAAAAGTGTTGATCTAGCATAGATGACTCCACAGAAGCCGTTGTAAGCTAGAGTCAGGTTCCTTAAATTTGTAAGTCTAAATTCTTGGAGCTGGTGGTCGTAGGCATCCTCTTCCACTATAACTGGCTTACTTGGATAGAGGAAGGTCATCTAAAAGCCGAAGATTGAACCCAAGGTGGAACAAGACAACCGGAGGCTAGAATCTCACCAAATAAGAAACTCCCCCTTCTTTAAACTCTTTTATTTTTCCTTTTAATTTTCGCAATTTACTTTCACGATTTCAATTCCTTTTACATTCTATTTTTATCCCAGATCAAAATTATTAATTCTATTTTTTTATTTTTCCAGGAACGCACGTTTTCTTGGGCACGATTCTGCCTGATTTGAAAACAGCATTTGTATAATCCGATCCTGTGGATTCAACCTACTTCCCTTTATTGTTATTTTTATTATTTTAGGGAATAGGATATTATTTTTGGTGCTTTCAATGACGCATCAGAAGTCTTCCTAAAGAAAATAAGGAAGCAAACCAAAAGGTTCAGATTTTGTTCCCTAGAGATGTTAGTGGAGCAGACTGAAGATTGAAGTCTTCCTGAAGATAATAAGGAAGCAAACCAAAAGGTTTAGATTTTGTTTCCTAGAGATGTTAGTGGAGCAAACTGAAGATTGAAGTCTTCCTAAGGAAGCAAACCAAAAGTTCAGATTTTGTTCCCTTGAGTTGGTAGTGGAGTAGACTAAAGATTGAAGTCTTCTTGAAGATAATAAGGAAGCAAACCAAAAGGTTCAAATTTGTTCCCTTGAGATGATAGTGGACGCAGACTGAAGATTGAAGTCTTCCTGAAGATAGTAAGGAAGCAAACCAAAAAGTTCAGATTTTGTTCCCTGGAGATGTTAGTGGAGTAGACTGAAGATTGAAGTCTTCCTAAAGATAGTAAGGAAGCAAACCAAAAGGTTCATATTTTGTTCCCTAGAGATGTTAATGGAGCAAACTGAATATTGAAGTCTTCCTGAGGAAGCAAACCAAAAGTTCAGATTTTGTTCCCTTGAGATAGTAGTGGAGCAGACTGAAGATTGAAGTCTTCTTGAAGATAATAAGGAAGCAAACCAAAAAGTTCAGATTTTGTTCCCTGGAGATGTTAGTGGAGCAGACTGAAGATTGAAGTCTTCTTTAAGATAATAAGGAAGCAAACCAAAAGGTTCAGATTTTGTTCCCTAGAGATGTTAGTGGAGCAAACTGAAGATTGAAGTCTTCTTGAGGAAGCAAACCAAAAGTTCAGATTTTGTTCCCTAGAGATGTTAGTGGAGCAGGCTGAAGATTGAAGTCTTCCTAAAGATAGTAAGGAAGCAAACCAAAAGGTTCAGATTTTGTTCCCTAGAGATGTTAGTGGAGCAAACTGAAGATTGAAGTCTTCTTGAGGAAGCAAACCAAAAGTTCAGATTTTGTTCCTTGAGATGGTAATGGAGCAGACTGAAGAATGAAGGCTTCTTGAAAATAACAGCAGAAAGCATATCAAAAGCACTTTCAGCTTTATCTCCCTGAAGTTGCAGTGGAGTTAGAAGCCATTTGAAGAAGACCAAGAAGCCAAGGTTCCGCCAAGACTGGGCAAAATTGGTCTTTTTATAGTCTTTGCTTTATTCTTGTTTCACAATAATGAGCAAAGAGGGGCAACTGTAAGCACACATTTTGTAACATCCTGAAAAGGGCCTATGCATTTTCAGTTTAATTGTACATAATGATATGTCTTATGTGTTATGAATAAATTTTGAATATTTTTGGAAACCTGATGTTACGTGAACATTTTGGAAACCTAAGCAAAAGAGGAAAGTGAACATTTCGAAACTTGGATATGTAAGGAAATGTCGAGTTTAAAGAGCCAAACGAAAATTTTGGAAACTTAGAAATGACTTAGAAATGTCGAGTTTTAAAGTTTGAAAGAGGAAATTAAGGTAAGGTGGCCTTAAGAGAAAGAGTATGTGAAATTTGACACACAAACAGGCTTGGAAAAGTGGCTGAAGATGCCACTAGGGCCTCTGGAAATGGCGCCACATGCAAGGGTGTTGGGCTGAGTTCGAAGTCACTTAGGAAGCAAATAAAAGAAGTTTTATTTTGCTTCTAGATACACAGAGGTGGACTGCACAAGGCTTGCAAAAGAAGAGTTTCATTCCCTTTAAAATTTCACTAAATAGGGGATAAATAATGATTTAATGATAGATTATTTTAAGTAGATTATTGATGAGATTAATTAAGTGATAAATAAAAGATGAACTTTATCAAAATAAGGAGAGTTGGTAGAATAGGGGAACTAAGTGTGGTAATTTCGCTAAAAAGGAGTAAAGGCCATTTGTTTCTTATTTTGTTTCTTTTGAAAGTCTCTGCCGAAATTTCCCTTGTCATCTTCTCCATTCTCTTTTGTTGACCAAAACCGCAAGCTCTCTCTCTCACTCACCATTGCCAAATCCCCTATCCCTATTCTTCTTCTTTGTTTCAATTCACCAAAAATCGAAACCTCAAAAACAACTCTTAGCTGATCCTCCTTAAAGGCCTTAGATCCTTCTTTCTTTTCAGTTCTTGTTGAAGCCGAATACCTAAGTGACCATAGTCGATTCTCCTCCAAGTCTCAAGGCCGAAACTTTGTGTTACTTATGAGAGCCATAGTCGATTATTACTAAGGATCATTCGGGATTCGAAAACAAGGTAAGTACATATATGTACATTCGGCCAAAGGTCTATTCCCCTACTTTAATATTAGATCAAATCTAACATATGGTTATAGGAATTTCGATAGCATTAAGGAAGCAAAGATCAATTTCGGGATTTGAGAACTCCATGGTAAGTGTATTCACATATTCGGCCAAGGCCCAATCTTAAGTATTTAGATCTATATAATCAAAAACTAACTGATTCAAGGGATTTAGGATTTGGCCGAATACAAGGAGAAGAAAAACGAAGTTTTCGAGATTTGAATAGTCATCAAATCAGCACCAAGGGTAAGAAATTGATTACATGAATCCTTCGAAATTTGGGTTATAGCCGATTAGGCTTTAAAAGAAAACACTAAGTTTGGCTGAATAGGCCTTTGCTAAATGTTACCTTGTTGGCCGAATGTAGGGTCTTAAAATCTAAAGCAATAGATCGGTTTTGTTTTCGGGATTTCAAGGAATTCGTTAAGCGAATTAGGTGTGTACCTCACACTAATCTTAATTGATTTATGGCTTAAAATTGATATATGTGTTAATATGAAAGTGTGAGAATGTGGCTAAAGTACCATGTTATGGTACAAAGTACTCAGGTACATTTCCTACTCCTACTAGGATTACGAAATATGTTATATTTAACATGTGAATAGTGAACATGAATGTGAAATTAAGTATGGTATGCATGATATGAATAATTTGGGGCATTCAGGTTATTTGAGAAAGGGGAAGTGTATGTGGTGACTTCGGTCCCACTATCTGAATGTGGTGACTTCGGTCACATTATCTGAATGTGGTAACTTCGGTTACATTATCTGAATGTGGTGTCACATGACACAATTATTAAATCTGGTGGCTATGCCACGAACTTTTATATGGGCGATGAGCACGTCGATGCGCATGTTGCCTTGATGGTGTGTAGCGGATGGAGGGTTGACTTAGTAGTCCCCACGGTGTGCGAGTTGGTGCGGGGATGTGTAGCGGATGTCATCTAGGTTTGGGTTTGGGATGCATCATTATCTTGAGTTATTATGTGAACATGATATGTATGGTATGCCCAATTATTAATTTTAGTGCTTGTGTACACATTGAGTCTGTGACTCGCCCATTGTGGGATCATGTTTGGTGTGACGGTGATGGACCGGGTTAATGACTTAGGGATGGCCATGCATAGCAAGAAGTTTATGACTTGGACTTTTATTTTAATTTAAGTATTTTAAAGTTTATTTTGGTTTTAATTTTGGGAAATTATTTGATGTAATAAGGTAGTAGTAGCGTTTACTTTATTTTTTTATTATTATTAAGCCTACAATCTTTATATTTATAAAAGATTAAGTAATTTAATACAAGCCCAAACGTTTTGTCACCTAAATCAAAAGGATTTTCAATAATGATATAAACTTGTTTTCAAACTCAAGCCCAACCCACTACAAACTATCTTCAAAACCCACAATTTTCAAAGTAACAAAAGAAATTTGAACCGGTTTACATCGAGGAACATACGAGATCCGGTCCGGCTCGTGGGTAGGGTGTGGGTGTTCACATTTTGCTCAGGCTGAAAAACCAATAAAAAATAATAATGTCCATTTTTTTACAAGTCCAATACAGACCCAAATACAAGTCCAAACATCCAGTGGCCCAGACACAAAATTTAGACGGCCCAAAAACCTAAATCAGAGACTACTGAAACCCTAGGTCTCCCTCGCGTCGCAAGCGTCGCGCCGCCTTCGTCGCCGTGAACCATGCCATTATCAGCGCGCATGTTGTCCCACAGCCACGATCTCCGCTTCTGACCTGCAAAAGAAGAAAGAAATTGAAGCAGAAAGGAGCAAATCACAGCAAAAAAGGAAAGAACAGAAATAGAAATATATGTTTTCTTTTTATTTTTGTTTTTGGGTTATAAAAACCCTTGTAAAATCTGTAAGGGGGGACACATATAGACAGAGAGGAAAATATATGCAAATACATAGACAGATTCAAAAATAAAAAGCAAAGGTCTTGATTATTTTTATTTTTATTTTCATATACTATTTTTTATATTTTATTTTATTTTATAATCATATATATATATATATATAATCCATATAAAATACTTTTAGAAAAAAAGAGAGAGAGAAAAAAAACCGCTTACATTTATAGGGTCGCGTGGTGGCCATCGACGGCGGCGGACGGTGGTGGACAGTGCCGGAGCCTCGCTGGAGGGCTTACCGGAAATCGCCTCAGGTCGGAGAAGGGAGAGCATTTCAGAGCTCTATTATTTTTTTATGAATGTTTAAAAATGATTTTTTTATCTGATTTGCAGCTTATATAGCAATGACAAAACGGCGTCGTTTTCACTTAATTCAATAAACATAAAACGACGTCGTTTCAATCAAGATCCGCGCGCAATTGACCCGACTCGAAGGATCCGCGTGTTTTTGAGAAATGGGTTATTTCCGCTTCAAGCCCTTCCGCATTATTTCAATTTTATAATTACATCCTATTATTTTTTATTTTTTTTACAATTGGTCCCAAAATTATTTTTTTTTGTTTCAATTTAGTCCCTCAGTCGAGTCTGTTTTAAAAGTAAAACCGAAACGACGCTGTTTTTTAAAAAGAGGCATAATTGCCATGGTAGTCCCTGGGGTTTTAGGTGTGTTTTGATTCGATCATTTTAATTTGTTTTAATTGCTTTTTAACCCCTGTTTTCTTTATTTTAATTTTATTTTTATCCTTTTTATTTTATTTTATTATTAATAGTTTTATCACATTAAAACATTCAATATTATTTTCTTAAATTTATTAATTTATAATATAGATTATGTGTATTATTTATATATTTAATTATTATTTTATATATTATTTTATTTGTTTAATAATTTATGTATTATTATATTTTTATTATTTATTTAGATTATATTTTGTATATTATTTAGTATTATGTTATATTATATAAAACTTTATTTTGTATGAAATTTATCTAATTTATTTTAATTATATTGTTTATATTATGTATATAGTTTTATAATTAATGTATTATAGATATATTTATTTTCATTATTTATTATTTTATTTAATATAATTTTTATCACATATTTTTATTATGTTATATATTCAAAAGTTTTACATTGTTTAATCATTCATCTTATATATGTCTTCTTTTATTAATTATTTTATTATTTAATCTTGCATGAAAAGCTTATATTTATCTAGTATTTTTAATTGTTTTATGTATATTACTTTATATAATTTATTTATCTATGTAATGCCCTTTATTTATTTATTTTATGATTACTATAATGTAGTTACTTTAGTTGTATTTTATATTATATGCTATTGTTTTATAATCGTTTTTTTAATATTTGTGTATAATAGTTTATAAATGTGATATTGTAACATGGATTATCGTTCAAAATAAAAATACATTTTTACAAGTTTACTATATTTTAAAATAATGCAATGTTTTGGTATTTAGAAACTCGGGAAATAGTGCCCTAGCGTATTGGGTTGCGATTTTCTGTTTGGCTAAATAACTAAATACCCTTTTAACAAGTTTTATAAATCATGAGATGATTTTAATTACGAGGGTTTAAAAAATATCGTGTCCTAACGTATTGGATGTGATGTTTATATTTCTTCGGAATAAAGAAATCTCAAATTTCAAAATAAAAAACCTATTCTTGGGAATTCAAGGTGTTGTGCCTTAACTTATTGGGTTCGACATTTTGCGTTTCGAGATAGGGATTTCCTAAAATAAATACGAGCTTAATTTCAAAGTCATGAGGTGCTATACCTTAACTTATTGGGTAAAGTAGTTTATTTCTTTGAGATAGGTAAGTCTTGGTTTTCTTTCTAATAAAAAGATCATATTTTCTAATTTTCTTAATTTTCAACATCCGGACATGACTTTATTGATTAGGTACCAATTTTGGGCGTTATGAGGGTGCTAACCCTTCCTCATACGTAACCGACTCACGAACCCGTTTTCTTGTTTTTTGTGGACCAAAATTGAATTTTTTTTTTATAAACGCTTTGCAAGGTGATCCAATCACACCTAAGTAAAAAAGATTGGTGGCGACTCTCATTTTTGTTTTTAAAGTCGATCCCTATTTTTTAAAACACGATTTAAAATGGTTACGATATATATATATATATATATATATATATTTTTTTCGAGTAAAATAATTGTTAAAAGCAAAGAGCTTGGAGGAACCCAATGTAACATTACCCTCTTTTAGTTTTAGAGTTAAAAGAGAAAAAATCAATTTTGAATATGCTTGGTAGCAAGAAAAGTATGGAAAGCAAAACTATGAAAGAATATCATTTTTCATCACATAAATAAAAACCAAGGGTAAACTATAAGAATAATCACTCAATTATGCACTTCATTTTATTTTGGTCACTCAACTTCTAAACTTTTCAATTTAGTCACTGAACTTTTCAAGATAAATATCTTAATCACTCTCCTATTAATTGTCGTTAACTCATAAACAAAAGTCTACCATGGATTTTTTTTATCAGCCTCATAATGAATTTAGCCTTAAATCTTTACACATTGTATCAATTTGATCCTAAAAACAATAAATTTAGCCCTCAATGTTTACAAGTTTTGTCATTTCTAGTATATATTTTATATGTATAAATTTTTATAATTTAAATATTATTTATAATTTTTTTAGAAATAATGGGTATTAAGTTTGATGTTCCTAGTTGATAATGGTGGATTACACCACCATATTTGTTGCATTTTCTTGCGTCTTTCCTCCTTATCACTCTGACAGTCAGTCTTTGTGAACATAAATCACAATTCTATTATGATAAAAGTAGATGCATTCAAGTCCTTACATATACAACTAGATACACTTAATCACATAACAGCCCTTGCCATCAAATTTTGTTATGTTTTGAATAAATAGAAACTAGGAACAATCAAGAGTAGTTTAAGAACTAGCAATTCCATAATGCAATAATAAGATTAATATATGAAACAATCATAACTGTAGTAAAATATTTCTTACCAAATTAATCGGTCAGATTTTTCCTCCTCAAAAATTGTTTCCAGCAGCAGTCATACAATCGTAATAGTTTTAATTTTTTTAAAATTAGAACAAAAATAATAAATTTTATAAATATTGAAGTTGAATTTTTTATATGTGGGATCAAATTGATAAAATGTATAAACATTGGAGGGCTAAATTTATTATTTGGCCAATAAAAAAAGCTCATGTTAAATTTCCGTTCTTAAGTTAACGACAACTTATGAGAACATGATTAAAATATTTAATTTTAAAAAGTTAAATGATAAAATTAAAAAAATTGACTAACCAAAATAAAATTAAATACATAGTTGAATGACTATTCTTGTAGTTTCCTCTAAGAATAAATCATTCTAATTTAAAATTAAAAGAGAGAAAATATGAAAGATGCAAGTGTACAAGTTATGGGTTTTTCTTGAAAGAAAAAAAAATCATTTTCTCTCTTCACATTTTTAACTCTATTATGCATTCAATGAAAGAAATTAATGGGTGATTAACAATAATAACTTCGCTAAAAGATTTGTCAACCCCTCTGAAACCAAGAGTGCTGTCCATAGAGTCCTAGAGAGAGCAGTCTTCTATTGCGGCTTGGGATGGAGGAGAGTGGTGGCGAAGAGAGGGTTTCTGACGAAGAGATCACCTTGCTGGCAGAAGAACTTGTCCAACTGTCCATTAAGAGATCTATGGTTATTCCAACCGATAAACCCACTTTGATCTGTTCGGTGTGGACCAAAAAGCAGTTTAACTTTGAGAGTTTCAAGGCACAAATGCGAAGTATCTGGAAAACAAAAAAGAAATTTGAGATCAGATTCGAAGGACATAATTTATTCTCAGTAATTTTTGAATTAGAGGATGATTTGAAGCAGATTTTGGAAGGACGTCCCTGGTTATTTCGTAAGTACATTATTCTTTTTGATAGATTAGTTAGTCCAATTGATAGAGATTTAATCTGTCTTACTTCATCACCATATTGGATTAAAATTGGCCCTTGCTTACCTGATTTTGACAAAAAAGATCTTTTGCATGCAATTGGTAGTACTTTTAGTGGGGTTATTAGATCTGAGATTTATGATGATTTTTGTCGACTGAAAGTTGTGTTAGACGTCCAGAAACCTTTGAGGAGAGGCATCTTTGCTTCTAGTGGTACTAGTGTTAGTTCATGGGTTCCATTCAAATATGAGAAATTACCAGTTTTCTGTTTCGGATGTGGACATTTGGGTCATGGTCTCCAGGATTGTGAGTTAATGAGTCTGGAGGAAAAAAATAACATTAAAGATGACCCCCTTTCTCTGTTACGCTGAAAGCGAAATCTAGGGCAGTGGAAAAAGAAAGCATGAAATTCGCTGCTTTCTCAAAATTGCAAGGAGTCCAAAGTTCATACACAAGGCATTCAAAAGAGGGGATCGTAGGTTGTGCTAGAACAGCTGATTCTAGGGTAAATTTAGAGAGTTTGATTAATGGAAGACCACTGTCAAAGTGGGAGGATGGCCTTATGAATAAGGAAGTTGTTGAATTGGTGGATCAGGGGGTGGTTATTAAGTCGATGGAGACAGATAAAGAAGGATACAAAAAGAAGAACGGAGAAGAATGAAAGTAAGAAATAAGGACGAAAGCAGTTTGAGTGAACAGGTGGCGGGCAAACGCAAATTTCTTGATAATGGGGGTGATATAAATTTTGAGGGTAGCTTTGGAACGGGATGTGTGAAAAAGAAAAAAGTAGATGGCGTTAAAGATATGGTTGGGGTGAGATTATTGAGATTCAGGTGGATTATGCAGATTCAGGCTCTTTTAAATTGGCGGCTGCCTTTAGGCAAGCCGACCAAACATAATGAAAAGCCTATGTTGGAACGTCCGTGGGTTGGGGAGTCCACGGGCAGTTCGGAGGATATGCTTCTTAGTCAAGCAGCACAATCCCCATTTGGTCTTTTTAATGGAGATGAAACTGGATAAGAAAAGATTGAAAAAAGTTCAGAGAAGATGTGGTTTTGAAAATGGAATTGAAGTTGAAGCGGAGGGCTCTAGGGGAGGTCTCTGTATGGCATAGAAGAAGGAAATTACTGTTAGTTTGAGAAGTTTCTCTAGATGGCACATTGATGTTTTAATTAAGGAGGATAATGTGGAAGAAGAATAGAGATATACTGGTTTTTATAGATCTCCCTATTTAAAAGATAAAAATTTAATTTGGAATCTACTAAGAAGACTAGCTCAAGAGATTGATTATCCTTGGCTTGTCGAAGGTGATTTCAATGAAATTATTTATTCTTTTGAGAAATGTGGAGGAATTCCAAGGGATAACAAGCGAATGGAGGCTTTTAGGGAGACCCTAGTGGACTATCAGTTGTTTAATATTGGGTTTTCAGTGGTCTGTTTTACATGGGAAAGGAAAAATATGCCAGAAACAAATATAAGAGAGAGGTTAGATAGGGGGTTGCAAATGAGGGATGGCTTAAGCTTTTTCTATTGAATACTCTTCAGAATCTTCCTTATTCCATTTTAGATCATTGTCCCTTCTTTTGAATACAAAAAACTCTATAAGTTTCACTGGGAGTAGAAAATTCCATTTCAAAGTGGTGGACCATGGAAGAATCTTTAGAAAAAGTCATTCGAGAATCGTAGGAGGTAAATGAAGGAACGCTTTTAGAGAAGTTAGAAAAATTGCAGCTGTGTTTGGAGGATTGGTCATGCAAAAATAGTAGAAATAAAAAGGGCTTAAAAAAAATTAATGAAGGAAATGGAAGTCCTGGCAGAAGGGGAGAGGGATGATGACACTTTGGCTAAGCTCATTGATACTAAAATTCATTTGAATCTGGAAATCAAAAAAGATGAGATGTATTGGGAGCAGCGGGCAAGACAGAATTGGTTAAAGCTTGGAAATAAAAACACAGCATACTTTCACATATGCGCTTTAAGTCGGAGGCAAACAAACACAATTTCCAAGCTGGTTACAGAGGAAGGATTGGAGATCGAGGAGGAATCAAAAATTTTGAGTATGTTCCTCAAGTAACCGGTTCAAAATTCTTTTAAATACTTTGAAAACTGTGTTTTGAAAGATAGTTTGTTGTGGGTTGGGCTCGAGTTGAAAACAAATTTATCTTTTAACAAAAACCCATTTGTTTCAGACAAAATATTTAAACTTATTTTAAATTAAATGGGCTTATTCTTTGTAAAGCCCTAAATTCATAACATAGTAATTAAAGCGAAATAAAATGTCACGATGGCCTTATTACATAAAATGAAATCCAAAATAAAATTGTATAGTACTTAAAATAAAATAAAGATTCAAATAAAATTAAACTTCAAGTTTGAACATGGCCACCACAAGTTCTCCGTCCTTATCCATTATTGCTCATCACAACATGTAACATGTTCCCTACAACGGGTGAGTCGATAGACTCAATGTGTAACCAACACCAAAACATAATAGAAATAGGCACACCATACATATCATATTCATATAAAAATTCAAGATAATGATGCAAACCCAACCCAAACCTATATAGCCATCCGCTACACACCACCTGCATTCATCCTCGCACACACCGTGGGGACTACTAAGTCAACCCTCCATCCGCTACACACCATATTCAAATATTTGTGACCGTAGTCACCATATAACGTTGGTGAGACCAAGTCAACACCTTCAAATATAACGCCAGTGAGACCAAGTCAACACCTTCAAATATAACGTTGGTGAGACCAAGTCAACACCTTCAAATATCACGTTGATGAGACCGAAGTCAACACCTTAATATTTGTGACCGTAGTCACCATATAACGTTGGTGAGACCGAAGTCAACACCTTCAAATATAACGTTGGTGAGACCGAAGTCAACACCTTCAAATATAACGCCAGTGAGACCAAGTCAACACCTTCTTCCCCTTTCACATAAATCCCAAATGCCCCAAATATATTTATATATCATGCATAACATACTTAATTTCATAATCATATACATATATTCACATGTTATAAGATAACATATTTCATAATCCTATCAGAAGTAGGAAACGTTCCTGAGTACTTTTGTACCACATTAGGGTACTTAGCCATATTCATATTCTTACGTATAATCATATAATAAAAATAATTGCCATATGAAATATCAAAAGTTATTGTTATGCGTACACACGGTACCTTAGCCATATTCTTACATTTTCATATTAACACATATATCAAGGCCATAAATCCAAATACTAGTAGGATTAGTATTCTTAAAACTTACCTTGTTGCCGATTTCAATACTAATCAAATCCCAAATCTATGCTATGCTCCTCCTTGTATCCATCTGTCAAATCCCTATAACTACATGTTAGATCAATTTCTAACATTTATTCACAATAAATAACCCTTAGCAGTATGTTAAATATGACTTACCTTATATTCTTAAATCCAGAAATTCACCGAATAACTAGGGAACACGCGCTTATGGTGTACCTTCGAAAAGAACTTCTCCTTCCTTGTAGCCTACACTTAATAAATCCCGAAGATCTCTTCAATGTTTCAGCAACCATGAACATTAATGGGATTAGCCCTAGATTTTGATAAGTCTAAAATATAAAAGAATGGAAACCAAACTTGGATCTTACCCTTATTTGAAGGAATCGATTGCACCTTCACTTCAACCTTCGTAGATTCACTTAGAGACTCTTCATTTTCTAGGCCAAGAATCCTTAACTTGAATCTTTTCAAGTCAAAGGAGGCGCAAGATCTTGGGCAAGGTTTTAGATGGCATTGAAAGAACAATAACGATTTCACATACTTTATATTTTAGGAGGATAATGAGTTTTATTAGCTCCCTATCGTGAAGAAGAAAATGGTCACTTTCCTATTTTAGTTTAGTTTCCATCTAAAGCATGACATTTCCATACATCTCCTTACATTTCCATTGAAGGGAATAGGTCCACAAAGGCTCTAAGAGCATATGGATTTCAATAATTTAGGAGGATAATGAGTTTTATTAGCTCTCTATCGTGAAGAAGAGATACAGACAGCGTTGAAGGGAATGTGTCCCACAAAGGCTCCAAGAGCAGATGGATTTCCAGCTCTGTTCTATCAAAGGTACTGACACATGGTAGATCGAGATGTCACTGAATTCTATATGGGTATTTTGAATAATAATCAGGAGTTTGGGGGTTTCAACAGTACAAATATTGTTCTCATTCCAAAAGTCCCAAAACTTACGCATTTGGTCAACTTCAGACCCATCAGTTTGTGTTCAGTTATCTACAAGGTGGTGGCTAAGACTATCGTCAATCACTTGCAGAAGATCATTGACAAATGTATTGATAAAGTTCAGAGCGCTTTTGTACGTGGGCGACTTATCACAGACAATGTGCTTCTAGCATATGAAATTTTTCATACGATTAAGCAAAAACGTTCAGGAAAGAAAGGTGTTATGGCAGTCAAATTGGATATGAGCAAGGCGTATAACAGGGTGAAATAGGGGTTTATAGAGGATGTTATGACAAAAATGGGTTTTGCTTGTGAATGGATGGAACTTTTACGTAGGTGTATTACTACAATCAGTTATGCGGTCAACATAAATGGAAGGAGGGGGAATTTGTTTCAGTCATCTCGAGGTCTTAGGCAGGGGGATCCATTAAGTCCTTTTCTCTTTTTGATTTGCAACGAGGTACTCTCATCTCTTATGAGAACAGCTACGAAACGAGGTTTAATCAAAGGTGCAAAAGCAAGCAGGCAGGGGCCAGCAATTTCGCATTTGCTATTTGCAAATGATTGTATTCTTTTCGGAAGGCCTCTCACAAAGGAGTAAAACTTCTGAAGGACATTCTACAGGACTATGAGATTTGTTCAGGTCACTGTGTGAATTTTTCGAAGTCAACAGTCTTTTTTAGTTCGAATACTATTGAAGAAGATAAGGCAGTGGTGTCTCGCTTGCTAGGAGTCAGAGTTGCTACTAATCCAAAAAATATTTGGGCCTTCCAAACATGATTAGTAGAAGGAAAAAAGAATGTTTCAAAATCTCCTAGATAGAATTTCTATGCGTATTGAGGGGTGGAATAACAGAATGCTATCGCAAGGGGGTAAAGAGGTTTTCATCAAATCGGTCCTTTAGGCTATCCCTAATTTTTCTATGTCATGTTTTTTTTTCTACCAAATTCTTTATGCAAAAAAATGGAAAGCATTTTTGCTAAGTTTTGGTGGTAGAAGGGTAAGGGTAGAAAAGGCATTCATTGGTGTCAATGGAGTCATTTATGCAGAACAAAAAATGAAGGGGGATTGGGGTTTCGTATTATTGCCCAATTTAATACAACTATGTTTGCTAAACAGGGCTGTCGTTTTTTAGAAAATCCAAACTCTTTAGTTTTGCAGGTGCTTAAGGCAAAATATTTTCCAAAAAGTGATTTTTTTAATTCGCAATTAGGAAATAGAAATTCATACACTTGGCGTAGTATTTGGGCTGCAAGGGGTATTTTGGAAAAAGGGCTGATTTGGAAAGTTGGAAGAGAATAAAGTTGGTTGCTGTACTTATTAGTTGCCAAACAAGAGAATGGAATAGGGAGGTGATTGAATATACCTTCGGAGCTGACGAGGCGGACAAGATCCTTCGCATCCCTCTTGCAAAGTATCCGTACGATGACCTTATGGTATGGAGGGGTGAACCAACGAGGGTTTTCTCGGTCAAAAGCACTATATACTATTACAGAGCCTTGATCCTAGCGTTTATGCGTTACAATTTAGCTACTTTGATTTTTACAAAAAGCTATGGTGTATTGACCTACCTACAAAGATTAAAATCAACACGTGGAAAGCTTCCTGGAACTACATACCCACAAGGGTAAATTTATCACTCAAAGTTAACTTCAGATGTTTTTTTCCCTCGTTGTGGTCTGGGATCAGAATTGTTGAGCCACCTGTTCAGAGATTGTCCAACATCAGTTGATATGTGATCACATTTAACTAGAATAAAATTGATACAAGGCCCTAATGCAGATTTTAAACAGTGGCTCACCTCGTCTTTTTCTCTTCTGTCTTTAGACTTATGCCGACTTTTCTGTGTAGCTCTTTGGGCTACCTGGGGGGATAGGAATACTTGGGTTCATGAAAAGAGAAGCAGAATGGGAAAGGACATCGCATATTTTGTGAGAAATTATATAAAAGAACTTGACGGAGCAAAACCCAAAGTAGTCAAAATTTCAAAAACTGTAAACAGATGGCAACACCCACCTTTTCAAACTGTGAAAATCAATTTTGACGACGCTTTTGACATAAAGGAGCACCTCTCAGCATCAGGAGTAGTGGCCAGAGACAATAAAGGATCTGTTTGTAATATCCCGGATTAGGGCTTATGCACTATTGCTAAATTATATGAAATAGCATGCTTATGTGTGTTGTGAATGTGCATTATGGATTTTGTGAACCCTAGTGTGTAATTAAAATACTTTAGAAATTATTGGATTTTAAATTTAAAAGGGGAGCTAAGCTTGATAAGGCCTTAAGAAAATAAATAAGGGAAATATGACATATAATTGGGCTTGGAAAAGTGGCCCAGAGACACCACTTAAAACCTCTGGGAATGACGCCACTAGCAGGGTAAATGGGCCAAGGTTCGAGTTGCTAGGGAAGCAAATAAAAGAATTTTATTTAGCTACAAGGAGAAGAGAGGTGGACGACAAAAGGAGTCTATGAGAGGAGTTTGAGATGAGGTCTAATTCTCCTAGGAATTTCGCTAAGGTAGGAAAAGGGTAAGGAAGAGTGAATTAAGGAATTTGATAAGTGAGAGGAAGAGGTGGCCACCAAGGGACTCTCTTGGTGTAATTTCGGCAAGAGGAGGAAAAGTAAGGCTATTATTCTTTTCTCCTTTGAAGTCTCTGTCAATTCTCTAGCCACTCTTCTCCTTCTCTTTATTTTTTTAAAAGTGAAAACACAAGTAACCATTGCCGATTTCTTCACCTTTCTCTTCTTCCTTTTGCAAACTTTTCAAAAGTCGAAAAACTCAAGAAAATTTTAGCCGAATACCCTCCTCTCAAAACCCCACACTCTCTCTTTTCTTTTCCTTGTTAAAGTCGAATCTCACATATTAGTGGCCATAGCCGAATACTCCCCTATCCTCTAGGAACCGAATTTCTCCACTTCAAGGAAAGACATTTGATTAAATTGGTAAGGAATATCACCTATATCAATCTACTTTCTTTATTTCTTCTCCTAATTGTTGAAATCGAAATCTAATCTCTCCTAATCATGATGGCCGAAACTTGGAAGGTAAATTTCAAGATCTTCCATATTAGCCAATTTCTAGGGAGATCATCCAGGATTTCAGATCTAAGGTATTTCGGGATCTTCTTAAGCCAAGTGACAAGTTTTCAGGATTTTAGATTCACAAAGGTAAGTGAATATTTTAATCGGCCAAAGCTAAATTTGGCAGTCCAATCTATTTCTTGTTCATTCAAAAGCCGGAAACTAATTATTTAGGTAACCTAGTGTTGGCCGATTGCTAGGGGGCAAGATCACAAATTTCGGGATTTGGAGTAAATTTGCTAAGTATATCAGGTGTGTACCCCACACTAAATCTTGATAGATTTACGGCTTTAATTTATTATATGTGCTAATATAAAAGTGTAAGATTATGGCTAAGTTACCATGTAATGGCACAAAGTACTCAGGTACGTTTCCCTACTCCTACTATGAGTATGATAAGTTTTGCTATGGCATATACATGAAATTATAAGAATGTGAATAAGGAATATGATATGGTTAATGCATAATTGTATGACATGGGCATATGGGTGATATGTAAAGGGGAAGTGAATTGGTGGTTTTATACCCCAATATAAGTATGTGGTGACTTATGTCACAATATAAGAATGTGGTGACTTTTGTCACAATATAAGTATGTGGTGACTTATGTCATGAATTTATATATGGTGGCTATGCCACGAAATCATAAGGGTGATGAGCACGCCGATCGCAAAGATCGCCTTTGATGGTGTGTAGCGGATAGAGGTTTGACTTAGTAGTCCTCACGGTGTGATGGTTGGTGCGGTGATGTGTAGCGGATGGCATTTAGGTTTGGGTTCGGGATTGCATCATTTTTTAAATGTTATGTGAATATGTATGAATTGCTATGCCATATCTATTGTGACTTAGTGTTGTGGTTACACATTGAGTCTGTTTGACTCACCCCTTGTGGGACTATTTTTCAGGTGATGATCAGTAATGGACCGGGTCGGGAGAAGCTCAGTGGTGGCCATGCTCAATTCGACGATTATTATATTTTGTTTTAATAGTTTAAAACTTTCTAAGTTTTGAATTATTTCGGGTTTATTTGATGTAATAAGGCCATCAGTACTAAACTGTCTATGCATGCTATTAAAGTACTTAGTACGATATAATTATTGCCATATTAAAGATTAAAAGTAAATTTTCTTAAGTATAAATATCAAATGTTTTGACACCTAATCAAAATGGAATTAAATTTCAAACTCAACCCAAATCAAGTCTTTTCAAAAATACACAAGTCTTTAGCAAAGTTTCCAAACATGATTTGAATGGATTTTCTTTAGAAGCATGCCAGATCCGGTCAAGGCTTGTGGGCCGGGTTTGGGGTGTTTCAGTTTGGTATCAGAGCCCGGTTCAAAACTCGGCCTTGAGGGCTTTTTGGGACCAAAATGTTTTCTGTCTTTTGAAAATAGACTTTTCTAAGAAATAAACAGGCTTTCTGGCATGGCACCTGAGACTCCGACCTGAAGTCCACCAGGTTAGTACTCCTAACCTCTTTGTGATTTGTATGTAGGGATATATAGGGACGTAGACTAGTGGATTAGGAATTAAATCCTAGGACTAGTTTACCCCAACAATTACATAAAACTCTAAGGCACAATTAAACAAACCTGTGTCTAAGTCGTCGAGTTAGGGTGTGGCAACCATTGTGCGCATGTCTAGGATTGGTTTGATTGGAAGCTTGGTATTTAAGCGGTCCGTGACTCACCTCCTCTCCACTCGAATCCTACAGTGCGTAGCTTTGGTTCACTCTAACCAAGAGGACTTAGCCACTGCTAAACTCAATAATTAAAACCCGAAAGGGACTAGCCACATCTTTATGGAAACCCTAGTTTTAAAAAGTCAACAAACTACCCTTTTGAAATTATGAAAATTATTATTTTGGAAAAACTTTCTAAGAATTTTAATTTACAAATTACTTAAATACCCTTAGTGGTAAAAATTACTAAAATGCCCTTGATTTTCTAAAATTACCATACTACCCCGATTTTAATAACAATTTTTGGTTTTGCAAAATATCCAAAACTTCACAAAGTATCAAAGACACCGATTTGAAAAAAAATTTACGAAATTACCCCTGACTTATAAAATAACCAAAATACCCTCAATAAGGAAAAATCAATGAAGTGCCCTCAAATTAGAAATCTTCAAAAATGCCCTTGTTTTGAAGGTCACCAGGAACCATATCTTTGTGAAAAATTACTGAAATGACCCTGACTTGTAAAATTACAAAAATACCCCTAGTGTATAAATTACCATTTTACCCTTGAAATTTTTCCAACAAGTATTTTAATTTTGTAAAATATCAACAACCTCTATTTTACAACATTTTCAAATACTCTAATTTGAAAATTACCAAAATACCCCTATAGGATAAAATTACGAAAATACCCCGCAAACAACGATAATTACAACATTTCTCTGTAATGAACGCAAGTTCATGTGTATGACTAAATGAATGATGAGAGATCAGTGTGTATGAATCGAAGAACAACTTCTTAAAACTATTAGGCATAAAACTGTTCGTGATAAATCAGTGGAACCAAACTAATGTATAAAACTCTTTCATCAGATAAACGCAAAGTGAAAGTATGAATTCAAGGGGACGTGGCCGTAGCGTGCGAGGCCATGGTAGAGGCCGAATGACTGTGTCTGAACCCGTTAGATCGAGTCAAGGATTTGAAAATGAAATGCCACCACCACCACCCCCAGCCGCTGATGTGGAATATCAGGACCAGACGGGGGATGACGCAGTGTCACAAGCGATACTGCGGGTCCTGAAAGGGTAGTAGGAGCAGGTGGAGACATGGGGCTCAAAATTTGGTACCGAACGATTTCAAGCCAACGAGTCAAGTGTTCCGTGGTGTATCAGGTGTAGCACCCAATACCGCTGAGTATTGGTTGGAGGCGACTAAGCGAATTATGGATAAGCTCGACTTAACTGACGAGGAACAGTTGAAAGGACTGGTGTCGTTTCTCCGCGATGAGTCATATCAATGGTGGCTCACGGTGCGGGATGGTGCTACAGCTGAGGAACTTATGTGGGAGTATGCTAAAGCAGCATACCAGAAGAAGTATGTTGGCACTCATTATATTGATGCCCAGAGAAAGGCTTTCCTAGGACTGGTTCAAGGAAACAAGTCCGTAGCTCAGTATGAGGCTGAATTCCTAAGGCTGAGCCGTTATGCTTGAGGCATAGTGTCGACTGAGCATGAGCGGTGTGTTCGATTTGAAGACGGACTAAGAGATGACCTAAGATTATTAATAGCCCCGCAACAGGAGCGAGAATTTACTGTGTTGGTGGAAAAGGCTAAAGTGGCCGAGGGTATCAAGGAGTCCGTAAGGCAGAACTCCAATCGAAATAGGCAGAAGAGAGGATTTGGATCATCAAGGCCATCTAGGAATGAGCAAAAAGGCCTAGGTTTGAAGGGTCGCGAGGTCGCGCAAGTCGCCACCGGAGGCGATACCTACTTGTGATCAATGTGGGAAAAAAGCACTTAGGCGAATGTTGGAAGAAGACAGGGGGATGCTTCAAGTGTGGGTCAAAGGACCATATGATTAAGGATCGTCCGATGAGACCAAAAGGAATCTACCGTAGCTCGTAATGTTAATCAGCCGGTAGAGGGGACAACAACCTCAATGAGTCATGGTTCAATAACAGAGGAAATGGTGCTGGAAGAGGACGTGGAACATCGGGCTGAGTTGGTGGTAATACAGAGGCAAGACAACCGGGCTTGGTGTATGCAGTTCACCGTAGGGAGGATGGTGACGCACCGAACGTCATAATCGGTACGTTCCTTATTTATGGTAAGCCTTATTTTGCTTTGATCGATGTGGGCTCGACCCATTCTTATGTTGCATGTAGAATAGTTGAAACTCTAGACATAGCCTCTGAACTTTCTGATAGGGAGATGACTGTAGTAAGCCCACTAGGCCAAACTGTAGTGGTGAATAAGGTCTTTCGAAGTGTACCTTTAGAAATTCAAGGCGTAGTATTTTCTCCGACGACTGATGGAACTTTCCTTTGGAGAGTTCGATCTCATACTTGGAATGGACTGCTAGTGGATCATCGGGTCGTTAGACTGCAGCTAAGCGAATGGAGTTAAGGACCCTGAGGATGAGGTGGTAATTATAATAGGAGAAAGAAGAAACTACTTGTCTAATGTAGTTTCAAAGGCTAAAGGTAAAAAGATGGTTCATAAAGGGTGCGAGGCGTTTTTAGCCTTCATAAGTGCATTAAATAGAAAGGAAGAAGGTGTTAGTGGAGTTAGAACGGTAAGGGATTTCAAGATGTGTTTCGAAGAAATTACTGTGAATACCCCTGCATGGGGAGGTGGAGTTTGGAATTGACTTACTGCCGGGAATAGCTCCTGTGTCCATTGCCCCATACAGAATGGCACCAAAGGAGTTGGTTGAGCTCAAGGTTCAAATCCAAGAATTGCTAGATCGTGGGTTCATCCGACCCAGTATGTCTTCATGGGGAGCACCGGTCTTATTTGTGAAGAAAAAGGACAAAACTATGTGCATGTGCATAGATTATCGTCAGTTGAATAAGCTGACCATCAAGAACAAGTATCCATTACCAAGGATAGATGACTTGTTCGATCAGCTTAAGGGGGCGGCAGTGTTCTCAAAGATCGACTTAAGGTCAGGATATCATCAGTTGAAGGTGAAGGAGGTAGATATCCATAAGACAGCCTTTAGGACAAGATACGGCCACTATGAGTTTGTAGTAATGCCGTTCGGGTTGACAAATGCCCTAGTCGCGTTCATGGATATGATGAACCAGGTTTTTCAACCTTACTTGCATCGGTTCGTCATTGTGTTCATCGACGACATCCTCGTATACTCCAAGACTGAGGAGAAGCATGATGAACATCTCTGGATTGTGCTGTAAGTGTTAAGGGAGAAGAAGCTCTACTCCAAATTTGGCAAGTGTGAATTTTGGCTTAAGGAGGCTACATTCTTAGGGCACGTGGTGTCTGCTGAAGGAATAAGGGTGGATCCTAGAAAGATTGAAGCAGTGTTGGATTGGAAACCACCTAAGTCAGTGGCGGAGATTCGTAGTTTCTTGGGATTGGCGTGCTATTATGAAGGTTTGTAGAAGGGTTCTCATCAATAGCAGTGTCTTTGACAAAGTTGTTGAGGAAGGAAGTACCTTTGTATGGATGAATAAGCAACAGAGAGTTTTGAAAAACTTAAGAGGGTATTGACGAAAGCTCGAGTGTTGATTCAGCCTGAGGTAGGAAAGGATTTTATGGTGTATTGTGATGCTTCCTATACAGGATTGGGAGGTGTCCTTATGCAAGATGGGAAAGTAGTCGCCACGCTGCCTCAAGAAACTAAGGCAACATGAGGTTAACTACCCGATGCACGACTTGGAATTGGTGGTAGTAGTCTTTGCCCTTAAGGTGTGGAGGCATTATCTTTATGGAGAAAAGTTGGTGATCTACATGCACCATAAAAGCCTTAAGTGTCTGGCGACTCGAAGGAGTTGAATTTGAGACAATGAAGGTGGGTGGAATTATTGAAGGACTATGATCGTTTGATAGAGTATCACCCGGCAAAGCAAATGTAGTGGCGGATGTCCTAAGTTAGAAGGTGGTGATGGATTTGAGGGCATGTTCACAGTCTCTCTATGATAATGAAAGTTTGCTAGCGAGTTGCAAGTCAAGTCGACGTGGTGAATGAAGTAAAAGAAGGACGCTTAGTGGATGAAGATCTATGTTAAGTTGCAACAAGCGCGAATGGAGAGTTGGAAGGTTATGGTGTTAATGACGAAGTATTGTGCTTCAAGGGTAAGGTCCGTATGTCAAGGATATGGAACTTAGGTAAAGAATTCTTCGAGAATCACATAGTAGCCCTTATGCTATGCATTCCGAGGTAGTAAGATGTACGAGACTTAAGGAACAATTTTGGTGGCCTAATCTTAAGGAAGTGACCGAATCGTTGGCAAGTGTCCGACGTGTCGCAAGTTAAGGATGAACACCAAGTTCCGTCAGGATTACTTCAGCCAATCATGATTCCACAATGGAAGTGGGAGAGAATTACCATGGACTTCGTTAGTGGGCTTCCCCTTATGCTTACTAAGAAGGACTCGGTATGGGTAATAGTGGACCGTTTGACCAAGTCCGTGCACTTTATTCCGGTGAGAGTTGATTATTCTTTGCGGTTGGCAAAGTTGTATGTGGCGAAAGTCGAAGGTTGCATGGAGTACCGTGTCGATTATATCGTAGTTTAAGGTTTACTTCTCTCGTTAGCATTGCATCGAGCTTTAGGCACTAAGTTGGATTTTACTACGGCTTTTCATCCACAGTCGGACGGGCAGTCTGAACGGGTAATCCAAGTGTTAGAGGATATGTTGAGGGGCTGTGTGATGGATTTCAGAGGAAGTTGGGAGGAATATTTGCCTCTAGCGAAATTTGCCTACAACAACAGCTATCAGGCCAGTATTCGGATGGCACCGTATGAAGCACTATATGGTCGGAAATGTCAGACTCCTACATATTGGACGGGATTGGGAGAACGTCAGATTTTGGGTCCAAAAATTGTGGCAGAGTTCAAAAAGAAAGTTAGTGTAATTCAGGCTCAGTTGAAGGAAGCATCTAATAGACAGAAGTCGTACGCAGATCTCAAACGGAAGGAAATAGAATTTGATGTGGCAGATCAAGTGTTTCTTAAGGTTTCACCTTGGAAAAAGGTAATGAGATTTGGTCGAAAGGGAAGTTAAGGCCAAGGTTTATAGGACCTTATAAGGTTTTGAAGCAAATCGGACCAGTGGCATATCAGTTAGAGTTGCCTCCAGAATTAAAACAGATGCACGACGTATTCCATGTTTTCATGCTACGTCGATACCAATCGGATCCATCTTGTAACACCCTAAACCCTACTTATGAGTCCCGAATCGGATCCGGTATGTCACGAGTAAAATGATTTGAAACATTTTGAGTGTCCGTGAAAACTTGTTGAAATATGGCTAAGGTATTAAAACAGGTTTGATAAAACTCGCTGGGATTATTTTTATAAACATGGTTGTGTTGATAAACCCTTTGAAAATGTTTGATCATGTAAAAATTTTAAAATCGTCAATGTTATAGTTAACTTGGTGTAATTTGTTACCCGATGGTAACATCTTTGGAAAACTCGTTAAAGTTATTTAATTTGAAAATGTTGCTTTTAACCGATTTACTTAACGTTTGTATGTTCATATGTAATATAGCATAAGTAAAATAAAATAACTATGTAAACATCCAAATAAAAATTAGCGGCCTTATTACAACCCAAATTAAAAATGTAGAAGGTAAATAAACATGAATGTAATTAAATAAAATTCCAAAACTAAGGAACAAGCATGGTCGCCTCGAGTCCTCTCCTACCCATCTCCACGATCTACTCATCTGCAAAATAATTTGGGAAGGGTGAGTCACCAAGACTCAAGTGTAAATCCCCACCCTAAATGCAACTCATACACAAATCATTAGCAAACATGCAAACATGCAAACCCCACTAACCATCCGTATTCTTTAACTACCCCGTGGTCAAAACCACCGTGGTCAAAACCACCGTGACTAGAGTCACAAATCAAATGATGGGGCCAACCCATCGTGTGGTCAAAACCACCGATGACCATAGGTCACAAATATCATAATGTGGTCAAAACCATCGTGGTACCAAACCACCGACTTAGTCACAATTTATCAACGGTGTGGTCAAAACCATCGTGACCAAAGTCACAATTAACTGATGGGACCAACCCATCTTGTGGTCAAAACCACCGTGACACTCCATAGAAATCATCCCCTCCTCTCATCAATCCCACCATCATCATGCTTACATAACAAATGTCATAATCCCATAAATCATGCATTTATGTGTAGCATAGCATCCAATAGCATATGATGGCATACAAAATCATATATTATAGATCACGTAATAGGGACTTACCCTAATCCAAGCTTAAGCCCACAACCAAATCACTACCACAATGATTAAAAGGCAACAATTAAGCAACGTTAACTAATAAAGTGTGTAAAGAGTTTTACACACTGCACTAACGCCAATCCTAGATCCCAAGTTTCGATCTCAGGTTTCATCCCTTAACCCTATATTTGGCCAATCACCAAAGTTAGTACCATAGGCCTATTCGCCAAATTAGTAATCCCAAGGACTAATCGCACCTATAATCCAAATATGGCCCTAGGTCAATCTTATCATTACTTACCAAGGCAAAATCGAAATCCCAAAAAACCACTCTTATCTTCCAAACTGCCGAAATCCCTATATGTCACTTTGTTAAAATCGCTATAAGCAAATCTATGGAAAGTGGCCTATGGCGAATACCATATTGGCTTACCATGCGTAATTGTGACCACGAAAGGCTCCTCAATGCACCCTACCGTTAGCTACACACAAAACATACACTATTATAACCAAAACCATATTCGGCCACTTACCAAGGCTTGTTTCCCAAACTTTCGGTACACAAAAAGGAAGAGAAGAGAGACCGAATGCTTAAGAGAGGAACTTACCAACCTTTTGGAATCAACAGCACCTTACTAGGGGGATTCGGCTTAAGCCTTTTATGGAAGAGATATTCGGCTAGCAACACAAATGGAAGGTGCAATTTTTAGTAAAAAAGAGGGGGTAGGTTCGGCTAAGTAGAAGAAGAGAAGAGAGAAATTTTGGAGAATTTTGGCAAGTGAGGCTAGGGAGAATTCGGCCAGCAACCAAATGGAAAAAGAAGAGGAACTTGCTAAAAGAATTTCGGCACACCCTTGCTAAACACAAAACTCAATATGGATGGCCCTAAGGAGTCCTATATTCTACCATCTCCTCCTTTTGGTGATAATTTCAACCTTTAATTATCACCCAAGAAAACAACATTTATCTTCCATTTATCCCTTAATCTCCACTTTAAACAAATAAAATAAAAATAAAATATAGTAGAACAACATCACAACTCTTCCAAATTAAAATTAAAAGGAAAATAATGTTTATCCTTATCACCTTAAGAGTCCAAAATCAAACCATTACTTCCCTAACGCCACTTGCATAAAAAAATAAAACCAATCACGCTTCCCTTGGTTCAACATAAGACCTCACCGCCAGCAAATTTCTTACAACGCCACATACCACTCTACCACCTTGACTTTCATGCTCTTAAACCTCACCATTTAATTTTAAAGCCTTCATACCCTAGCCCTTTCCTTAATGCCCAAAAGCCCAAAACATAACGATCCCCTTGTAACTCCCAAGACTCGAACCCAAGACCTGTCCAATCGTCACCCCTAAGCCCTTAAGTGGCGCATGAAAGCCACTTTGCCAATTAACTATTTGTGTTGTGCTTCACCCGAAATTTTACTTAACCCCTATCTCACCTAATTCCTTCCTTTTAAGCACTTAAAAAGAAATTTCAGCCCTAAGTCCGACCTAGTTCGGGGCTATGACTAGACCCTAAATCATGTCTAGCAAACATAGTATTCATTTCTTTTCAAGCAATCACATGAAAATAATTAAATTTCGAGAAACTCTAATTTAGGATGTTACAGCTTCTACCCCTTAAAAAGAATTTCTACCTCGAAATTACTTGGATCGTAAAAGTTGGGGTATTGTCACGATCACATCCTCGGGTTCCCATGTGGCCTCCTCCACCATGGTTTCGCCATAGCACTTTTACCAAAGGCACTGACTTCCTTCGCAGAACTTTGACATCTCGATCCAAAATCTGTACCGGTTCCTCCTCGAAAGACAAGTCCGAGTTCACTTCAATTTCCTCAATCGGCACAACGTGTGAGGGATCTGATCGATAGCGCCTCAACATTGAAACATGGAAGACATCATGGATCTGGCTCAATTCTGCTGGCAACTCAAGCTGGTAAGCTACCGGTCCCACACGTTTCAACACTGTGTACAGTCTGATGAATCTAGGGCTTAGGTTACCCTTCCGGCCAAACCTCAGCACTTTCTGCCAAAGGGATACCTTCAAGAATACCCTATCACCTACTGCATACTCAACATCTCTGCATTTAAGATCGGCGTAGGATTTCTGCCTATCCGATGCCTCCTTAAGACGAGCCCGAATTACTCTAACCTTATCCTCCGTCTCTGCCAGTAACTCTAGACCCAACATTTGTCGCTCTCTTAGCTCCGTCCAACATGTAGGAGTACGGCATTTTCGACCATACAGCGCCTCATACGGTGCCATCTGAATACTCGCTTGATAACTATTGTTATTAGCGAACTCTGCCAAAGGTAGGCACTCCTCCCAACTACCACGGAAGTCCAAAACACAGCCCCTTAACATATCTTCCAACACTTGGATTACCCTCTCGATTGTCCATCGATCGTGGGTGAAAAGCCGTTTAAATTCAACTTCGTGCCTAACTCCGATGTAAAGCCTTCCGAATCTTGACGTAAACTGTGGATCCCGATCCGAGATAATGGACACCAGATCCATGCAATCGCACTATCTCAAATATATATAACTCGCTAACCTTTGAAGCGAGTAGTCAACCTCATTCGGTATGAAATGGGTGACTTAGTCAACCGGTCTACTATCACCCAAACAAGATCTTTCTCATCGGGCGTGAGGGAAGCCCACTTACGAAATCTATAGTAATCTCCTCCCACTTCCACTGTGGAATCTTTATCGGTCAGAATAAATTTCGATGGCAATTGATGCTCAAATTTTAACTTGTCGGGTATTCGACACTTGCCCACCAACTCTAGCATTTCCGCTTAAGACCCGCCACCAAAACTACTCCTTTAAATCCCGATACATCTTGTCTTCTTCGGGTGCATAGCGACGGACGCTATGAGCTTTTTAAGGATTCACGCTCAACTCATCATCCTTAGGCATGCATACTCTCCCGAAAGTACAACACTCCATCATCGCCAAGTCCGAAACCTTCTACTCACCATTCATGCATTTGCAACCTCCGAGTACTCAAAGCTTCATCGGTCATCCGCCTTTCTTTGACCTCATTAATCCAAGACGGCCATCGGCAACTCGCCAAAAGGCTCCCATCCTCATAGAGACTTAAATGAGCAAACATTGCTCGACATCCGCTACCACCTTTCTTTGCTCAATGCATCGCCTACCACATTAGCCTTATCCGGATGGTATTCGATTGAGCAGTCGTAGTCCTTCAACAACTCAATCCACCTCCGCTGCCTCAGATTTAAATCTTTCTGAGTCAAGAGGTACTTCAGACTCTTGTGATCTGTGTACACTACCGACTTCTCCCCATACAGATAGTGCCTCCAGATTTTCAAGGCAAAAACCATAGCAGCCAACTCCAAATCATGTGTCGGGTAGTTAGCTTCGTGAGGCCTCAACCGCCGTGACGCATAAGCGACCACCTTCCCTTCTTGCATCAACACACACCTAAACCAAGATGCGATGCATCACAATACACAGTGAACTCCTTTCCGCCTCAAAGCAATTAAGACCGGTGCTTCACAAGATCCTTTTCACTATCGAAACTCTCTTGCTACTACTCAGACCACACAAACGGAACTCTTTTCTCAACAAATTAGTCAATCTGCTGATTAAGGAGAAAATTTCCACAAATCTTCGGTAATATCCTGCCAACCCTAAAAAACTCTGAATTTTCGTAATCGACCTCGGTGGTTTCCACTCCACTGCCTCAATCTTACAGGGATCCACCCTAATGCCCTCACCAAACTACATGCCCTAAAAAGTTACCTCCTTGAGCCGTAACTCACACTTGTCAATTTGGCGACAACTGCTTTCTCCCCTTAGAACTTGCGTAACCATATGAAGATGTGGGTCATGCTCCTCCTCGACTTCGAGTACACCAAATGTCGCCTATGAAGACCACGATGAACCAATCCAGATAGGGTTGGAAAACCCGGTTTATCATGTCCATAAATGCGCCAAGGCATTCGTTAAACCAAAAGGCATTACCGTAAACTCAGAGTGCCCATACCGAGTACGGAATGCCGTCTTGTGGACATCACCTCCTTCACCTTAAGTCGATGGTACCCGACCTAAGGTCAATCTTAGAGAACACCGATGCCCTTTGAGTTGATCGAATAGATCGTCAATCCTAGGCAAAGGATACCGGTTCTTTATTGTCAACTTGTTCAGCTACCAATAGTCTATACAGATCCTCATTGTCCCATCTTTCTTCTTGACAAAAAGCACTGGAACTCCTCAAGGCGATACACTTGGTTGAATGAACCCTCTATCCAACAATTCCTGAATCTGCGCCTTCAACTCTACCAATTCTTTTGACGCCATTCGATACGGAGCTATGGATACTGGCGCGGTTCTGGGTAACAAATCTATACCAAATTCAACCTCACGGTCCGGAGGTAGACCCAGAAGTTCCTCTGAAAACACATCAACATAGTCCCTTACGGTCCGGACATCTCTCACAAAGAACATCCTTAGCTTCCAAAGTATGTACATGCACCACATATGCTTCACAACCCTTCTCACCATCTTTTCCGCCTTCAACGCAGAAACCAGATTAGATAGGTAATCTCTCCTTTTACCTATCATCACCACTTCATCACCTTCCACGGTCTTTATTAGCATGTGCTTAGCTGCGCAATCCAGGCTAGCTCGACATTTTACTAGCCAATCCATCCCGAGGATTAGGTCGAACTCCAAATGGTAGTTCCATCAAGTCACCAAGAACACGCACCTTGGAGTTCTAGGGTACGCTTTATAGAGTTTACTTACTTCTGCAGAGTGACCTAAAGGGCTTAATACGTCATCTTCCTAGAAGTAAGCTCAAAGTCTAAATGCAGAGTTTCCACTACACTACTAGCAATGTATGAGTGGGTTGAGCCAATGTCAATCAAGGTACTATAGGGTACACCAAAGATCAAGAACATACCGATTATGACGTCCCAAGGTCGCCCTCCTCTTGACTCCTCGCATAGACCAAACAGGTTGCTAGCCTCAAGACCACCGTACCTCCCCTCGGTGCCCACGACCTCTGCCAAAGACCATTACCTCCTCTTCCGCACCACGACCTCTCTGAGGCTATTGGTTATCCTTCTATTTGGTGCACGATCCTAACCTCCGATCTCGCCTAGCCGCTTTTTTGGACAGCTCTAACTCGATGCTCCATGGACCCACATTCAATCATCCCCGATTACCATTCCAACATTCCCCGCGAGACTTCTCACACCGCACACCGTGGCGACCATTGAGAATTGGCAGCAGAGGGTGCCTAGCGACTTGATCCACCCACCTAACCTCGCCCTCTTCTCGCGATTACGTAAAACTTTGAAGATCCGGAGCTCCTCTTATTCCGCTTCCTATCCCGATTCTCGCTTAACGATCGCTTTTACCCTTCAAAGAACCTTAGACTTCTCTATTAGGACAAATAACTCCTGCTTCGCTTGTGGAGCTATCATCATCCTCACCATCTCTCACCCATCCTCAAATCTAACACAACGTTTATGCTCGGTACCCACAATACCACGAGCATACCTACTCAACCGGAGGAATTCGCCTCATACTCCGCCATCGTTTTATTGCCTTGAACCGTGTTCAAGAAAGCCTCATTGGCATCCACGTAACTAGCTCCTATGTACTTCTTTTGGTAGGCTACTTTAAAGAATTCTCACGGAGATCCTCCGTCATTGCACCATCTCTTACGGTGAGCCACCATCGATATGACTCATCTCAAGCAAAGAGATTATACCTTCAACTTCTCCTCACCAGTAAAATCCAGTCACCCATGATCCTCTCAAGAGATTCTAACCAATATTCCACCGCATGGGTGCCACTCGTAAACTCCTCTAAACACCTCCGCTCCGTTAGCCTGTAGTCGCTCAACCACGAATTTACGGCCCTACACTGCTACTGCTTTGGCAACTCGCCCAATACTGTAATACTGACTTGAGATACAACATCATTACCACCTATTCGATCTTGAAACTTCGCTTTTACCACGGGCAGATCCCAAGATCTCATTTTCGCACCCATGACCGCACCTCTTTCATGATAAGGTTTTCCTACCTCTACCATGGCTACGGGCGGACGTCCATGACCTCTCGTACTCATTATTCTCGCTTGCGCTTATCTGCTTAAGAATTTTATGCATTAGTATTTCACTTGATTATCCATGAAGAAATTTTATGATAGGAGTTTTAGGAGTGGTTCTTTCAGATCATACATGCACACAATTCCTTCTATTCATTCATTCAAAGAGACATTGTAGTTTTCATTGTGATTATTTTTCCACTACCTGTGGTATTTTCGTAATTTGTCCTATGGGTATTTTGTAATTTTCAAAATAGAAGTTCTCTTGATGATTTTGTCGAAAGTATTTTGGAGCTTTTAAATTCGAGGTATTTTGAAAAGTTTTGAAACTGAGGGTATTTCGATAATTTTAGACCTCAAGTGGTATTTCTAATTTTTCACAAATTAGGGTGAATTTGTAAAATTTAATAAATCGTGGATATTTCAAAAGTTGTAAAACTTTGATGGTTCTTTTAAAATTGCATTTTCCAAAATGTTGATGTTGCAAAATTTTGAAAATCAAGGTTATTCGTAATTTTGTTGGTTAGGGGCAATTTTGTAATTTTACCACTAGGGGTATTTTAGTAATTTTCCATAAAAAGATTTCCAAAATTTGGTTCTAATAGATTTCACAAAAGAAGGATATTTTGAAAATTTTCTATTTGGAAATTTTTCATACGGAGGGTATTTTGGTAATTTACAAGCTAGGGGTATTTTGGTCATTTTTTTTAAACCAAGGTTTTAATTACTTCAGAAACAAAACGGCTAGTCCCTTTCGGGTTTTAGTTATCAAGTTTAGCCTGTGAGCATGTCATCTTAGCTAGGACGAACCGTCACTACGCAGCAGGTAGGATTCAAGTGAGTAGGGGGTGAGTTACTAGGACTGCTTAAATACCAGGCTCCCACCGAATCCAATCCTAGACATGCGATAACGATTGCCACATCCTTTGCTCAAGGACAACTCATGTGGTTGTTTAGGGAATTATTAAATCTTATGCATTGTTTGTTGGGGTTCGCTAACCCTAGGGTTCAGCAATTCCTTATTCTAATAGTCTACGTTCCCAATTTACCCTTCTACCCCTATCATATATTCACAAAAATAGATAGAATTACTTACTTGGGCGGATAGGTGCCGGAAACTCGGTGCCATGCTGTTCGAACCATAAACAATTTCCCAAAACATTCCAATAAGGCCTACTAACAAAAACAAAACATTTTGGGCCTTGGGCCCCCACAAATAGAAGTTTTGAACCTGCTCGATACCAAAATGTAACACCTAAACTCGCCCATGAGTCCCGGCCGGATCCGGTATGTCACGAGTAAAATGATTTGAAACATTTTGAGTGTCTGTGAAAACTTGTTGAAATATGGCTAAGGTATTAAAACAGGTTTGATAAAACTCGCTTGGGATTATTTTTATAAACATGGTTGTGTTGATAAACCCTTTGAAAACGCTTTGATCATGTAAAAATTTTAAAATCGTCAAGGTTATAGTTGACTTGGTGTAATTGTTACCCGACGGTAACATCTTTGGAAAACTCATAAAAGTTACTTAATTTGAAAATGTTGCTTTTAACCGATTTACTTAACGTTTGTATGTTCATATGTAATATAGCATAAGTAAAATAAAATAACTATGTAAACATTTAAATAAAAATTAGCGGCCTTATTACAACCCAAATTAAAAATGTAGAAGGTAAATAAACATGAACAAAATTAAATAAAATTCCAAAAACTAAGGAACAAGCATGGTCACTCGAGTCCTCTCCTACGATCTCCACGATCTACTCATCTGCAAAATAATTTGGGAAGGGGTGAGTCACAAAGACTCAGTGTGTAAATCCCCCACCCGAAAATGCAACTCATACACAAATCATTAGCAAACATGCAAACATGCAAACCCCACTAATCATCCGTACTCCTTTAACTACCCCGTGTGGTCAAAACCACCGGTGGTCAAAACCACCGTGACTAGAGTCACAAATCAAATGATGGGCTAACCCATCGTGTGGTCAAACCACCGATAACCATAGGTCACAAATATCATAATGTGGTCAAAACCACTGGTGGTACCAAACCACTGGGACTTAGTCACAATTTATCAACGGTGTGGTCAAAACCACCGTGACCAAAGTCACAATTAATCTGATGGGACCAACCCATCTTGTGGTCAAAACCACTGGTGACGATCCATGAAATCATCCCCTCCTCTCATCAATCCCACCATCATCATGCTTACATAACAAATGTCATAATCCCATAAATCATGCATTTATGTGCATAGCATCCAATAGCATATGATGGCATACAAAATCATATATCATAGATCACGTAATAGGGGACTTACCCGGAATCCAAGCTTAAGCCCACAACCAAATCACTACCACAATGATTAAAAGGCAACAATTAAGCAACGTTAACTAATAAAGTGTGTAAAGAGTTTTACACACCTATTACTAACGCGAATCCTAGATCCCGAAGTTTCGATCTCATCGTGTTTCATCCCTTGACCCTATATTTGGCCAATCACCAAAGTTAGTACCATAGGCCTATTCGGCCAAATTCGTAATCCCGAAGGACTAATCGTACCTATAATCCAAATATGGCCCTAAGTCGAATCTTATCATTACTTACCAAGGCAAAATTGAAATCCCAAAAAACCACTCTTATCTTCCAAACCTGCCGAAATCCCTATATGTCACTTTGTTAAAATCGGCTATAAGCAAATCTATGGAAAGTGGCCTATGGTCATCACCATATTGGCTTACCTTGCAAATTGTGACCATGAAAGGCTCCTCAATGCACCTTGCCATTAGCTACACACAAAACATACACTATTATAACCAAAACCATATTCGCCACTTACCAAGGCTTGTTTCCCAAGCTTTCAGGACACAAAAAAGGAAGAGAAGAGAGACCGAATGCTTAAGAGAGGAACTTACCAACCTTTTGGAATCAATAGCACCTTACTAGGGGGATTCGGCTTAAGCCCTTTATGGAAGAGATATTCGACTAGCAACACAAATGGAAGGTGCAATTTTTAATAAATGAGAGGGGGTAGGTTCGGCTAAGTAGAAGAAGAGAAGAGAGAAATTTTGGAGAATTTTGGCAAGTGAGGCTAGGGAGAATTCGGCCAGCAACCAAATGGAAAAAGAAAAGGAACTTGCTAAAAGAATTTCGGCACACCCTTGCTAAACACAAAACTGAATATGGATGGCCCTAAGGAGTCCTATATTCGGCCATCTCCCCTCCTTTTGGTGATAATTTCCAACCTTTAATTATCACCCAAGAAAACAACAAATAAAATAAAAAATAAAATATAGTATAACAACATCACAACTCTTCCAGTCGAAAATTAAAAGGAAAAATAATGTTTATCCTTATCACCTTAAGAGTCCAAAATCAAGCCATTACTCCCCCCCTAACGCCAGCTTGCATAAAAAAAAATAAAACCAACTGCTGCTCCCTTGGTTCGGACATAAGACCTCACTGCCGTTGCCCCCCTTACAACGCCTCATACCACTCTACCACCTTGACTTTCATGCTCTTAAACCTCACCATTTAATTTTTAAAGCCTTCATACCCTAGCCCCTTTCCTTAACGCCCAAAAAGCCCAATAACAAAACTCATCCCCCTTGTAACTCCCAAGACTCGAACCCAAGACCTGCCCAATTGTCACCCCTAAGCCCTTAAGTGGCGCATGAAAGCCACTTTACCAATTAACTCTTTGTGTTATGCTTCACCCGAAATTTTACTTAACCCCTATCTCACCTAATTCCTTCCTTTTAAGCACTTAAAAAGAAATTTCAGCCCTAAGTCCGACCTAGTTCGGGGCTATGACTAGACCCTAAATCATGTTTAGCAAACATAGTATTCATTTCTTTTCAAGCAATCACATGAAAATAATTAAATTTCAGACAACCCCTAATTTAGGATGTTACACATCTCACGTAGTTTCGGTTGAAGAGGTGGAGCTAAGGCCAGACTTGTCCTACGAGGAAGAGCCGATTCAGATTCTGGAACGAGATGTGAAAGTGTTACGAAGGAAATCGGTCCCTTTGGTCAAGGTGTTGTGGCGAAATCATGGATCGGAGGAAGCCTTGAGGGAGTCGGAAGAAGCAATACGATAGCAATACCCCCACCTATTCTAGCTAGGTAATTTTGAGGACGAAATTATTTTAAGGGGGTAGAACTGTAATATCCTGGATTAGGGTTTATGCACTATTGCTAGATTATATGAAATAGCATGCTTATGTGTGTTGTGAATGTGCATTATGGATTTTGTGAACCTAGTGTGTAATTAAAATACTTTAGAAATTATTGGATTTTAAATTTAAAAGGGAGCTAAGCTTGATAAGGCCTTAAGAAAATAAATAAGGAAATATGACATATAATTGGGCTTGGAAAAGTGGCAGGAGACACCACTTAAAACCTCCGGAATGACGCCACTAGTAGGGTAAATGGGCCAAGGTTCGAAGTCGCTAGGAAGCAAATAAAGAATTTTATTTTGCTACAAGGAGAAGAGAGGTGGATGCAAAAAGGAGTCTATGAGAGGAGTTTGAGATGAGGTCTAATTCTCCTAGGAATTTCGCTAAGGTAGGAAAAGGGTAAGGAAGAGTGAATTAAGGAATTTGATAAGTGAGAGGAAGGGTGGCCGCCAAGGGACTCTCTTGGTGTAATTTAGGCAAGAGGAGGAAAAGTAAGGCTATTATTCTTTTCTCCTTTGAAGTCTCTGCCGAATTCTCTAGCCACTCTTCTCCTTCTCTCTTTATTTTTTTAAAATCCAGAAAACACAAGTAACCATTGCCATTTCTTCACCTTTCTCTTCTTCCTTTTGCAAACTTTTCAAAAGCCAAAAACTCAAGCAAAGTCTAGCCGAATACCTCCTCTCAAAACCCCACACTCTCTTTTCTTTTCCTTGTTAAAGCCAATCTCACATATTAGTGGCCATAGTGAATACTCCCTATCCTCTAGGAACCGAATTTCTCCACTTCAAGGAAAGACATTTGATTAAATTGGTAAGGAATATCACCTATATCAATTTACTTTCTTTATTTCTTCTCCTAATTGTTGAAATCGAAATCTAATCTCTCCTAATCTTGATGGCCAAAACTTGGAAGGTAAATTTCGGGATCTTCCATATTAGCTGATTTCTAAGGAGATCATCCGAGATTTCAGATCTAAGGTATTTCGGCATCTTCTTAAGCCAAGTGACAAGTTTTCGAGATTTTAGATTCACAAAGGTAAGTGAATATTTTAATCGGCCAAAGCTAAATTTGGTAGTCCAATCTATTTCTTGTTCATTCAAAAGCCGAAAACTAATTATTTAGGTAACCTAGTGTTGGCCGATTGCTAGGGGGCAAGATCACAAATTTTGGGATTTGGAGTAAATTTGCTAAGTATATCAGGTGTGTACCCCACACTAAATCTTGATAGATTTACGGCTTTAATTTATTATATGTGCTAATATAAAAGTGTAAGATTATGGCTACGTTACCATGTAATGGTACAAAGTACTCAGGTACATTTCCCTACTCCTACTATGAGTATGATAAGTTTTGCTATGGCATATAAATGAAATTATAAGAATGTGAATAAGGAATATGATATGGTTAATGCATAGTTGTATGACATGGGCATATGGGTGATATGTAAAGGGGAAGTGAATTGGTGGTTTTATACCCCAATATAAGTATGTGGTGACTTATGTCACAATATAAGAATGTGGTGACTTTTGTCACAATATAAGTATGTGGTGACTTATGTCACTAATTTATATATGGTTGCTATGCCACGAAATCATAAGGCGATGAGCACGCCGATCGCAATGACGCCTTCGATGGTGTGTAGCGGATGGAGGTTGACTTAGTAGTCCCCACTGTGATGGTTGGTACGGTGATGTGTAGCGGATGGCAATTAGGTTTGGGTTCTGGATTGCATCATTTTTTAAATGTTATGTGAATATGTATGATTTGTTATGCCATATCTATTATGACTTAGTGTTGTGGTTACACATTGAGTCTGCTTGACTCACCCTTGTGGGACTATTTTTCGTGTGATGATCAAGAATGGACCTGTCCGAGAAGCTCGGTGTTGGCCATGCTCAATTCGACGATTATTATATTTTGTTTTAATAGTTTAAAACTTTCCAAGTTTTGAATTATTTCGGTTTATTTGATGTAATAAGGCCATCAAGATTAAACTCTATGCATGCTATTAAAGCACTTAGTACGATATAATTATTGCCATATTAAAGATTAAAAGTAAATTTTCTTAAGTATAAATATCAAATGTTTTGACACCTAATCAAAACGAAATTAAATTTCAAACTCAACCCAAATCAAGTCTTTTCAAAAATACACAAGTCTTTAGCAAAGTTTCCAAACATGATTTGAATGGATTTTCTTTAGAAGCATGCCAGATCCGGTGGCTTGTGGGCCGGGTTTGGGGTGTTTCACTGTTCTTATTTCGAAGTCTAGATTACACGAGAGGGTGGCCTCCGCTTTCGCGGCTGAAGCTTTGGCTTGTCAAGAAGCAGTTCAGTTAGGGATTGACATGCAAAAGGAAGACGTTATCATTGAGGGCGATTCACTAACAGTTATCAAAAAATGTAGAAATGATTCGCTAAACAGATATAAGATCGGCTCATACATTTTTGATATTCATCAAAAGAAGTCACATTTTAAAGTGTTAAGGTTTGATTTCATTTCTAGATCTGTAAACACCCTAGCACATATGATAGCAACAGCGTCTTTAAAGAATAAAGAAGAATTTTCCTGGATGGGGGAGTGTAGTTTTATGCTGAAGCACAAGTGAGGAACGACAGTTTAAGGGAGTCAGACTGATCGTCAGAGAGATAGGAAGGAGAAGAGGGAGCGGAGGGATACAGAAGGATCCATTCTGTCCATTCAGCGCATGGAGTTTTCTCGAGTAGAGCTTTTGGGTTTCAGTATGGTAGAAGTGGAAAGGCGAGAGAAAATGGAAAGGTTAAAGGTAAGGTAGCAGAAAGTTATCATTTTTGCCTGGGAAAACCACTACCATTAATGGCTGGTAGGTGGGGATTTGACAGCGTTGCAGAATTAATGGAGTCCAGCTGTTATTTGATTAACTGGGTTGATTTTTGAATTTGGCACCATTTGTTTTCTGTTTTGATGCTTCTGGACTTGTTTCATTGTTAGTAGGCCTATTCTTTTTTTTTCTTTCTTCTTTTTCTAGTTTTCATTCTGTTTTGTTTGTTTAGGTCAAAAGCCCAACAAGTTTTGGTTTTATTTTTATCATTTAATAAGATCCAATCATGGTTGTTTCAAAAAAAAAATGAAAGAGATTAATGTGTGCATGGTTTAGAAAATAGATGTTATTTTCAAATACTAAACAAAATATGTTTAGTTGAAAATAAAAATTAACATATATGGAAATTAAAAGTTTTTGTTGTTGTTTTCCTTAAAATACTTTTAAAAATTTGTAAACAAGTGATTTTAAATTTTAAATTTAGTTGATAAACCATGATTGAAGTCTATGTAAACTTTTTTTAATAAAATTTCATTAGTTTTTAAAGATATTAACCTTGATATTATTTTAGTTTTGTGCGCAGTTTCGTGATTTTAATTTATCTATATTTTTTGTAATTTTTGTTTTATTCATCTTGTTTTTTTTTTTAAACAAAATGTGATTTTAGTTTTAGTTTTAGTTTTTAGTAATGTTATGTCATATTTTAGTTTCGTGATTTTAATTTATCTATATCATAATAGTATATAATAATGATAATAAATCTAAGGTGATGAGGAGGAGGATAGACAGTTTGAGACTTGGCATCATAGATGTGGTGAGTCTTTTAAGGCTTTTGGTAATTATTTCTTGATTGATCGATGTTCACCGTCAGATTGATTTGATTATGACAGGATTATTGTGTAAATTTCAGTGATTTGATTAAATTGTTGCATTTCTAGTTTGTTTCTAAAATTTCGCATCATAATTATAGTGTTGTAATTACTGTTATTTTGTCTTTATCTTTTTGAGATTATTCTATTTGATCTCATTTATTTCTCTTGGCATGATATTTGTGAATTAGTTTATAATAATATATTTACTTGTGAATTAGTTTATAATAATATATTTATCCTTTCATGATTTTTATTAATAATAGTATATTTTTCTTTAAAAAACTAAAACCTCATTAAATTCATAGAAATATAATAATTATTTATTTATCATATTTATATTATAAGAAAATATATATTAAACATATTTCCATTTTCTATTTTGAAAATAATCTTTCATATTTCTATCTCTTCTAAATTTTTCATTTTTTCTTATTTCCATTTCCTTTAAATTGTAACGCATTAGACTTAAGTGAGTTCAATAGCTAAAAGAAAGATTTTGTGAAGAGTGTTTTAATAAACAATTTTGTGAATAATTTGATTGAAATGTAAAAGTATTACTACAAATATCATATAAGGTAGTTGATTGTTTGTCAAAGGTGGCATTAGGGAGTTTAAATTAATTAGTTCTCTTCAAATAACTATCGATTTATGTTATACGATTGCCTGAGAAAGATATTAATAAATCTCTACGGGAAGAATTCATTATTTTTGTTCATTTCTAATTTTAAGGAGTGTATTTTTATTTATAAATTCATTTTACGCATAAGCATTTATGAAGTTAAATTTTATTTTATTTTATTTTATATATTTTTAATTTCAAGGTCAACTTTTCTTTTTAAAAATTTTGTATTTTAAGATGATATAATATGCAAGGGCGTGGCTAGGAGTTGGCAAGTCTCGACCCTTAAAATGAAAAAATTTTATTTAGGTCACTTTAAAATTTATAAAATTTAAATTAATAAAAGTAAAATTACACTTTAACCCCTAAAAATAATTAAAAATTAATTTAATTCTTTAAAATTATAAATATATAGATAGTAAAATGGTAAAATTACATTTTACTATCATAAAAATATATAATTTAATTTCAACTATCTAAAAAATTTTGACTTTACCCCTAATAATATATATATATATATATATATTAATGTTTTACTATATGACAAATATTATATTTTTTCTATTTTTTGTCTTCTTTAATGTAAATATATTATCTAATAATACAAAATGTCAATTTGTATATACCACATCATCTTATATTTTTAAAAATAAGTCACGTAAATTATTTAACAAAATAATCTTAAAACTAAACATAATATACGTTTTTTACAAAATAAAAATAAAAAAAGAATCGAATTTATAATAAAGAGATTAAATACAAACAAACTTTTGTTTATAAGATTTAACCTTTTCGAATAAAGAAATTTTGAGGAGATTGGAGAGGCCAAAAGCCGAGGCCCTTCCCTAGAACCTATAAACCCATT
Organism: Gossypium rotundifolium; assembly: GCA_025506655.1. NCBI lineage: Eukaryota > Viridiplantae > Streptophyta > Magnoliopsida > Malvales > Malvaceae > Gossypium > Gossypium rotundifolium. The sequence continues at coordinate 65,312,398 of CP106731.1, read as the reverse complement.
TTGCAGTTATGTTTGTTCAACTGCCCAACAGTTCTTTTTCTTAATATCATTTAGGATTTAACTTGGGTGTATTATCAAATACATATACCGGAAAAAGTGTGAAGAAAGAAAATAAGAGAGATAATGTGAAAAAGAAAATAAAAGAGATAATCATCTTTTATGTTAATAGATAAAATCAATTATTCTAAATTGAAATGATGAGAGGAAAGAAATGAGAAAGAACTGTATGCTAGTTTAAATTATATATTTTTAAATGTTTTATTTTCTTTCATTTTATTTTTCAACTCAACCAATGAATAAAAAATATATTTTTTCTTCTTTCCTACCAAACACACTTATCGAAAGAAAAATTTTGGTTTTTATCCTTCTAGCTTTCTAACCTTACAATTTTATTTCAACTTTGCTTAGTAGGGTAGAAAGAAAATTGAAAAGATGAAAAATATAAACTTTTTTCCATAAGTGTGCTTAGTAAGAGGCAGAAAAAATAGGAAGAAAAAGTAATTTTCTATCCATTGTTTAGTAGAGTTGAAAAAAAAAATATTTGAAAAATGCATAATTTTTTTTAGTAAAAATGACAGCCAATTAATGGCGATTACAATTCAGAGAAATTCCTAAGTAGCAAAAAGGGATAATGCATCCAAGTCTCCATATAACAATGCCAAAGCTGAGTTTGAGGGTTCTTCAAATCTCTCTATAAACTATTAAGACTATGATCAACTAGTTTAACCATGTACTCAGCAACTTTATTGTGGTCTCTAGAATTTATTGAATTCGCACACTCAACTTGCGTTTTAAGATTTAACAATAATCCCTCCAACATTAAAATCTGATCAAAATGCATAATTTTGAACTAATATACATACATCTCTTTCATTTCCTCTCTTTTCATTATTCAAAATTAAAAAGATTAATCATTATGCATTGAAAATGATTATCTCTCACTTTTCTTTCCTTTATTTTCTTTTCACTTTTCACTTTTCTTTTATCCCTCAATTTAAAATAAAATCTTGAAAGTACAAAATATGAGAAAATAATCTTTAACATCAAATAAAACTATTCAAATTAAATAATAATAAAAACATTTCAAGGATATCCGCCTGGCTTACTTACCAAACATTTTTTAGAGGACAAAATTTTAGAAAATCCTAATCATATTATAATATATATATAATTTGAGAATATCTGACCAAACTTTTTTTTTTTTCTGTTTTGACAATTGACCTAATTGCTTGTAATAATGAAATTAATGATTCCAAGTTCCAACTATTGGTATGTTTTTAAGGACAAAATTTTAATTATATTTTGTCAACTACATCGTTATATACATTAAAAAACGAATTCTAACATGTGAATGACTTTTAAATTTTATTATATATTACATCACGTATGATTATTCCTCTAAAATATCATTATATTATATAGAAAAATTAATCAATTATAATCAAGAGCGGTTGGCTCTCTAAAATTGAAAATTAGAAATTCTAACCTATCAAATTACAAGCTAATATGAACACAATTATGCTTTGCTGTCTCAAAACCATGATATATATATATATATATATATATATAATATATATATATATATAATCTTTTAGAAAATGATATAATAATAAATCAATTCATGTTAAAAATTATAATTGACATCTTAAAATTTTTAATTCATTTTGACCCTTAAAATAATTTTTAAATTCACCTCTGTTTATAATACTATAAAATTGATAATTAAGAATCAAATCTTATGTATGTATATATGTATATGTATTGTGCCACAAGTTAAAGCGGTATTATGGCACCAACTTAGTCGACAAAAAAACCAAAATGTCAATAATAAGTGATATAGATCTTAATATTAAATTTAAATTGAACTTCATATGATGGTCTAATAGTTAAGGGTATTCACCATCTTAGGTATGGCCTGGGTTTGAATTGCACTAATTACGTTTATTGTTTAAGTTTTGTCTTGTTATTGTAATTCACCAAAAAAATTAAATTTAATATTTTTCATAAAGATAAATAATATTATCATAAGAATAAATATTATTTAATTTTTATAGTTTTTATTTTATTTTTTCTTCCTATATAATTTGAAAAAGTTAAAAAACAAAAAAAATATAAATTTGAATGAATGAAACCTAGAAATTAATATTTGATATGAATGAAACTCTAAAATTTGAATCTGTAAAAAGGATTAAAAGCTCTTTAAAACGTATTTTTTACCGGAACACTGAAAGGATTTTAAATAAAACACAACCACCACACAATTAAGCCAACAAGAAAAACTTAAGGTATATATATATATATATATATATTCTTTTCTGTTCTTTGTATATGCCTCAAGTTCTTTCTTTTACTTATTAAGATAATGTATATGTGTACATATATAATGGTACAATTTCAATTCCGTTTATTTTACAGTTATTTATCTTAAAACCCATATATTTGTTTTTCTATTTTCTTTTGCCGTTTGATTCCGTGTGGGACGTTGTTGGCGTTGTGTGAAGACGTTTAAGATAACAGAAGGTCTTAGGTACCAGAGATAAATAATATGGAAGAAATAGATTGTTTATATAAAGATAAAACTTGTAATCATACTATGCATATAGACTCTAATAATGAAAATAATATTTCGCTCTTAGTAAAGGTATCAATAGTTTAATAGATATGACATCTATATATTTTAATAAAATATATAACAAAGTTAGTAAAATAGAAAAAAAGTAGATAACATGGGAGAAGTAATAGATTTAGATTTGAACAACAAATCTAAAGAACTCTTATCTAATGTTAATAATAAATTAGATCAAGTTATTAATAATAATAATATAGATTCTAATTTAGATTTAGGTCATTTATATTATGGTAATAGTAATGTTATTTTAACTTCATCTATGAAGATGAATCTTTGGATGAATCTTCTACCTATAATAAAAAAGAAAACAAAAAGAGAAAATTTTAAAAACAAGAAAATATGATTTTGAATCTTATAAAACCCTTATAGAACATTGGAAAACCAATTTTCTAAAATAAAAGATAAAATGAACAAGTAGAATATTTAAAATTAATAGAAGAACTTTATGAAAACATAAAGATCTATTTACAAAATATAATTATCATTATATGTTAAATTATGATACTACGAAAGTATTAGTAGTTCTAATAATTCTAATGTTGATATAAATGTCACTAGTCATAATTACGATGAAGAAAACACTTCAACAGAACTGGATGAAAATATAGAAATTCCTGAACCCATGGATACTAAACAAGCATATCTATATGATTATGAAATACCGAAACCTAGGGAAATTGATAAACAAGATCCTTATGGTAAAGATATAGAATATTGGAAAAACCAATATTTGCCTATAGAATTAAAATCAGTATATTACCCTAATAAATTAGGTAAAATTTCTAAAGACACAAAAATAAAAGAAAAACCAATAATTCAACAAATGAAGCTTGGTCAAAAAGATATAATTACATTTTCACATTTCCAACCCAGGAAATATTACACTTATATTGAAATCACATTTCAATTTAGAGAATATAATTCATATTCTTTAAATGCTTTATTAGATACAGGAGCTACAACTAGTAGTTGTGGAGAAAATGCTATTCCATCAGAAAAATGTGAACTTATGAGAAATCCAATAAGAGCTGTTGGAGTAGATGGTAATGAAACTTTAATTCTTTTTAAAGCAAAAAATATACCAATCTACATAAATAATGTAAGATTTGTGATACCTAAAATATTATGTTTTCATGAAATGCATGGAAATATATTATTAGGTAATAATTTTATCTATCAACATCTACCATTCTCTATAGATAAAAATTTTGTTATATTAATCTCTGAAAATACTCCAGTAGAAATACCTTTAGTCGACAATCACAAATTTATTTGTGATCAGGACTTTACACCACCTAGGAAAGAGCAGATTAAACAACTTGAAACAAATCATTGATTGTTTAAAATATTAGAAAATAATTTTAGTGAAGAACCATTAAAATTATGGAAAAATAGTCCTAGATATTGTACTATTAAATTAGAAAATCCTAATAAAATTATTAGAGTAAATCCTATGATTTATACTAAACAAGATATAGATGAATCTGAAATACAAATAAAAGAATTATTAGAAAAAGGATTAATAGAAGAAACTACTAGTCCACATTCTAGTCCTGCTTTTATGGTAAGAAACCATGCAGAAATAAAAAGGGGAAAAGCTAGAATGGTTATTAACTATAAAAGATTAAATCAAAATACTATTTTTGATGGTTATTTTATTCCAAGAAAGGAAGTTTTAATTAATCAAGCTAAACAAGCAAAATATTTTAGTAAATTTGACTGTAAGTCAGGCTTCTGGCAAACCATGCTAACAGAAGAATCCAAACCATTAACAGCCTTTAGTGCACCTAATGGTCATTACCAATGGAGAGTGATGCCATTTGGATTATGTAATGCACCACAAGTCTTCCAACGATGGATGGACTCTATATTTAAAAAATATAAAATATTTTGTGTAGTATATATAGATGATATTTTGATATTCTCGGATACATTAGAAAATCATAGAAAACACTTAAATATTATATCCAGGGAATTTATAAAACATGGAATTATTCTAAGTCCTAAGAAAATTGAATTAGAAAAAACTGAAATAAAATTCTTAAAATTGTTTACAAGAGGATGATCAAGAAAGAATTCAAATTTGGAGGAAAACACCATCCATAAATTGATGATGAGTAATATGGAAGCAACCATCACATCAAGAAAGCTATATGGAAGCAACCATGAAGCTAACATTCAAGTCATCCTTATCAGGATACTATTCGGATTTCAATTGCAAATGAATTAGAGTTAAAAATTTGTATTATAAATAGGCATTTTTGTAACCTAAACAAGGCATCGAGAAAAATATTATAATATAGACTCTAAGAATGAAAATAATATTTCGCTCTTAGTAAAGGTATCAATAGTTTAATAGATATGACATCTATATATTTTAATAAAATATATAACAAAGTAAAATAGAAGAAAAGTAGATAATATGGGAGAAGTAATGATTTAGATTTGAAAAACAAATCTAAAGAACTCTTATCTAATGTTAATAATAAATTAGATCAAGTTATTAATAATAATAATATAGATTCGATTTAGATTTAGGTCCTTTATATTATGGTAATAGTAATGTTTATTAACTTTATCGATGAAGATGAATCTTCTACCTATAATAAAAAGAAAAAAAAAAGAAAAAATTAAAAACAAGAAAAATATGATTTTGAATCTTATAAAACCCTTATAGAACATTGGAAAAACCAATTTTCTAAAATGTAGAAGATAAATATGAAAAGGTAGAATATTTAAAATTAATAGAAGAACTTTATGAAAACATAAAGATCTATTTACAAAATATAATTATCATTATATGTTAAATTATGATACTACGTAAAGTATTAGTAGTTCTAATAATTCTAATGTTGATATAAATGTCACTAGTCATAATTCTGATGAAGAAAACACTTCAACAGAACTGGATGAAAATATAGAAATTCCTGAACCCATGGATACTAAACAAGTAGATCCATATGATTATGAAATACCGAAACCTAGGGAAATTGATAAACTAGATCCTTATGGTAAAAGAAAGATAGTTTCAAATCTTCAAACAGATGATTATCTGAGATCTATTAATAAAAATTATGAAAATGTTGAAAACACAACAAGAATATTAGGTAATCAATTCGAGACTATAGCTACTAATGATATAAAACTGGAAAACCCAGGAGAAACTAGTCAACCTATACCTATACCTTATAAGGTTGATGATTTAAATAAAAGAAATGTAGCTCAAGGAGGAGTATATTTAGATTTAACTAATATTCCTTTATCAGACTATGAAAAAACTATAGATGATTGGGCACAATCAATGACTATTGTTGTAAACAACAACAGTACCATTTGGTCAAAAGAAAAATTTTTAAATTATTTTGTAGGAACTGTTTTCTTACCTATTGGTGTAGAAGTATTTTCCTCTTCTTCCTCTATTTGAGAACTAGAGGGTAAAACTAAATTATCATATACATTAGTTATCAAATTATTTTTAAAATATAGCTTATCTCCAGATGACACATATTCTATAGTACTTACTGGTTTAGAAGTACTTACATTATTAACCTTTTCTATCATCCAGTCTTTTGGAATTGATAGGTCTTTTAAATGTAATAATTTTGGTTGGATTTCCGTGGTGAATATATTAGGCTCAAAAAGCTCAATTATTTTATTATTTATTTCTTTTATTTCTACTTCTGTTGTATTAGTACATTCATTAATAGAAGTCCAGCTGACTGCTAAGTCTTCTGGTAAATCACTAATATCAAAATTTTTTGTCTGAATTCTAAGACATAGACACTCTTCTATTAGAGGATCTGTGATAAATATAAAGTAATTTGGTTTAACTTTAAATCCTATAACTCCTGTATGTAAATTAGATTGAATTTCTCCAATAAGTACTTTTATTGGATTCTCAAATCTTTATCTAATAATCTGCTATTATAGGAATATCATGACCTTTCTAAATAAAGCTCTAATTGTTATCATAATTATTCCTAAATGTATATACCTAACTTGAGGATATTTTTCTTAATCATTTTATCTTCTCTTTAGTAAATAATGGGATTTCATTAATCCACCTTTAGTATCTTTAGCGATCGTGTATTCTTTGCTAATTTTTTCTATATGTCTTTGTGACTAGATTTTAAACTTAGATATTTTATAAATTTCTTCTTTAGAAATATGATTTTATTAATTTTTCTATTATATCATAAAAAAATCTGCTTCTTCTCCGATTAAATTTCCTAGTTTAATATCCTATTGTTCGAATTAAAATTTCTTCTAATTAATTTTAGAACTACTTCCTAACATAAAATATATTCATCGAATCATATCGGACTCTTTTGGATATTAATTCATATAATATTTCAGTAAGATTTATTTCCTCACTAAAACATATTTCTAAATCTTGTTCTTCAAGATTTTTATCATCTTCCTAGCATTTTTCCTTTGTTAGGACAATTTGTTGCTATGTGCCCTTCTTCATCACATATAAAACATTTACATATTTGTTTTTAGTATTATTAGAAGTTTTCTTCTAACAATTTTTTCTTTTTATTATTACAGTATAATTTTATTACCGGTTTCCATCTAGCTAATTTATATTTTTTACGTTTTTATAAGTAGTAGGTCGTGAGAAATTACAACCAAACTCCCATTCATTTTCTAACATCTTTGTACAATATTTATGACTTAATTTATTTTTGACTTGTTTAGCCGCTTTACTCGTAAACAATATAATATAATTCTTTCTTTAGCAAAATTAATTCTATTGCCTATAGAATCTATATTTGCTAAATCAATTCGTGTCATTACTATGTTTTACGATAAAAGAAGCATATTTATTTATGCAAATCTCATCCCAACGTGGTGGTAACTTATGAAAATATTGGTTTTTCCAAAATCTATACTATCGCTTTTAGCTTTTGATATTCATGAAGAAATTTTTAGAAAATTCTTCTAAATATCTTATATCACATAATTTTAATTTTGACAGAATATAGCTGGATTGACTATCCTGATCTTTTTTTTTTTGTGTAACCACAAAATTCTATTTTTAGAATTGAAGTTAACCCTTTTAGTAGATCTTTAGGGGTACTTATTTGATTAATAAGTTGACCCTTTTGTTCTTTTCCTTTCTCAGATTCTTCCCATTTTCTGAGAAATTGTAGAACATCTCCTTGAAATGTTCCTACAAAATAATTTAAAATTTTTTCTTTTGACCAAACGGTACTGTTGTTGTTTACAACAATAGTCATTGATTGTGCCCAATCATCTATAGTTTTTTCATATTCTGATAAAGGAATATTAGTTAAATCTAAATATACTCCTCCTTGAGCTACGTTTCTTTTATTTAAATCATCAACCTTATAAGGTATAGGTATAGGTTGACTAGTTTCTCCTGGGTTTTCCAAATTTATACCATTAGTAGCTATAGTCTCGAGTTGATTACCTAATATTCTTGTTGCGTTTTCAACATTTTCATAATTTTTATTAATAGATCTCAGATAATCATCTGTTTGAAGATCTGAAACTATCTTTCTTTTACCATAAGGATCTGGTTTATCAATTTCCCTAAGTTTCGGTATTTCATAATAAAAAATATCCAAGGATAACGACAAAACACAACACGTGGAATAATGACATCCAAGAAAGGAGCATTCAAATTTGGAGGAAAACACCATCCATAAATTGATGATGAGTAACGTGGAAGCAACCATCACATCAACAATTACATCAAGGAAGCTACGTGGAAGCAACCATAAAAGCTTGAGTAATATGGAAGCAACCATCACATCAAGGAAGCTACGTGGAAGCAACCATGAAGCTAACATTCAAGTCATCCTTATCATGAAACTATTCAGATTTCAATTGTAAATGAATTAGAGTTAAGAATTTGTATTATAAATAGGCATTGTTGTAGCCTAAACAAGGCATCGAGAAAAATATCAAATTTGGTTTTCTTTTGTATACTCTCTTGCTCAAGAAATCCAAGAATTCTTTCTTGATCATCCTCTTGTAAATTATCCTTTTAAATTATCTACTACCTTTCGAGCAATAAAAACCTACGATATTATAATAACCTTAGAATATTACAAGAGGAAGAATGACATCCAAGAAAGGAGCATTCAAATTTGGAGGAAAACACCATCCATAAATTGATGATGAGTAACGTGGAAGCAACCATCACATCAAGAATTACATCAAGAAAGCTACGTGGAAGCAACCATAAAAGCTTGAGTAATATGGAAGCAACCATCACATCAAGGAAGCTACGTGGAAGCAACCATGAAGCTAACATTCAAGTCATCCTTATCAGGATACTATTCGGATTTCAATTGTAAATGAATTAGAGTTAAGAATTTGTATTATAAATAGGCATTGTTGTAGCCTAAACAAGGCATCGAGAAAATATCAAATTTGGTTTTCTTTTGTATACTCTCTTGCTCAATCCAAGAATCATCATCCTCTTGTAAATTATCCTTTTAAATTATCTACTACCTTTCGAGCAATAAAACCTACGATATTATAATAACCTTAGAATATTACAAGGGGAAGAATGACATCCAAGAAAGGAGCATTCAAATTTGGAGGAAAACACCATCCATAAATTGATGATGAGTAACGTGGAAGCAACCATCACATCAACAATTACATCAAGGAAGCTACGTGGAAGCAACCATGAAGCTAGCATTCAAGTCATCCTTATCAGGATACTATTCGAATTTCAATTGTAAATGAATTAGAGTTAAGAATTTGTATTATAAATAGGCATTGTTGTAGCCTAAACAAGGCATTGAGAAAAATATCAAATTTGGTTTTCTTTTGTATACTCTCTTGCTCAAGAAATCCAATCATCCTCTTGTATATTATCCTTGTAAATTATCTACTACCTTTCGAGCAATAAAAACCTACGATATTATAATAGCCTTCTGCTTGTGCATATATCCCTCCCTCCCCCATAATTGGTATCAAAGGAGCCCCGGAGTAATGATTTCTGGAGTTCTAATATCGTAGTACTCATTGTAAGTTTCTATTTTTTATCTTCAATTCCGTTTATTTCACAGTTATTTATCTTAAAACACATATATCTGTTTTTCTGTCTTTTTTGCCGTTTGAGTCCGTGTGAGACGTTGTTGGCGTTGTGTGAAGACGTTTAAGATAACAGAAGGTCTTAGGTACCAGAGATAAATAATATGGAAGAAATGGATTGTTTATATAAAGATAAAACTTGTAATCATACTATGCATATAGACTCTAATAATGAAAATAATATTTCGGCTCTTAGTAAAGGTATCAATAGTTTAATAGATATGACATCTATTATTTTAATAAAATATATAACAAAGTTAGTAAAATAGAAAAAAAAGTAGATAATATGGAGAAGTAATGATTTAGATTTGAACAACAAATCTAAAGAACTCTTATCTAATGTTAATAATAAATTAGATCAAGTTATTAATAATAATATAGATTCGATTTAGATTTAGGTCCTTTATATTATAGTAATAGTAATGTTATATTAACTTTATCTAATGAAGATGAATCTTCTACCTATAATAAAAAGAAAAACAAAAAGAGAAAATTAAAAAATAGAAAAATATGATTTTGAATCTTATAAAACCCTTATAGAACATTGGAAAAACTAATTTTCTAAAATGTAAGATAAATATGAAAAGGTAGAATATTTAAAATTAATAGAAGAACTTTATGAAAAACATAAAGATCTATTTACAAAATATAATTATCATTATATGTTAAATTATGATACTAAAGAAAGTAATAGTAGTTCTAATAATTCTAATGTTGATATAAATGTCACTAGTCATAATTCTAATGAAGAAAACACTTCAACAGAACAGGATGAAAATACAGAAATTCCTGAACCCATGGATACTGAACAAGCAGATCCATATGATTATGAAATACCGAAACCTAGGGAAATTGATAAACCAAATCCTTATAGTAAAAGAAAGATAGTTTCAGATCTTCAAACAGATGATTATCTGAGATCTATTAATAAAAATTATGAAAATGTTGAAAACACAACAAGAATATTGGGTAATCAATTCGAGACTATAGCTACTAATGATATAGAACTGGAAAACCCAGAAGAAACTAGCCAACCTATACCTATACCTTATAAGGTTGATGATTTAAATAAAAGAAATGTAGCTCAAGGAGGAGTATATTTAGATTTAACTAATATTCCTTTATCAGACTATGAAAAAACTATAGATGATTGGGCACAATCAATGACTATTGTTGTAAACAACAACAGTACCGTTTGGTCAAAAGAAAAATTTTTAAATTATTTTGTAGGACCATTTTAAGGAGATGTTCTACAATTTCTCAGAAGATGGGAAGAATCTAAGAAAGGAAAAGAACAAAAGGGTCAACTTATTAATCAAATAAGTACCCCTAAAGATCTACTAAAAGGGTTAACTTCAATTCAAAAATAGAATTTTGTGGTTACACTAATAAAAAGCTTAGGATAGTCAATCCAAATATATTTTATCAAAATTAAAATTATGTGATATAAGATATTTAGAAGAATTTTCTAAAAATTTCTTCATGAATATCAAAAGTTAAAAATGATAGTATAGATTTTTGGAAAAACCAATATTTTCATAAGTTATCACCACCTTGGGATGAGATTTGCATAAATAAATATGCTTCTTTTATCGTAAAACATAGTAATGACACCGGAATGGATTTAGCAAATATAGATTCTATAGGCAATAGAATTAATTTTGCTAAAGAAAGAATTATATTACATTGTTTACAAAGTAAAGCGGCTAAACAAGTCAAAAATAAATTAAGTCATAAATATTGTACAAAGATGTTAGAAAATGAATGGGAGTTTGGTTGTAATTCTATACGACCTACTACTTATAAAAAACGTAAAAAATATAAATTAGCTAGATGAAAACCGGGTAATAAAAATTATACTCGTAATAATAAAAAGAAAAATTTGTTAGAAGAAAAACTTCTAATAATACTAAAAAACAAATATGTAAATGTTTTATATGTGATGAAGAAGGGCACATAGCAACAAATTGTCCTAACAAAGGAAAAAATGCTAGGAAGATGATAAAAAATCTTGAAGAACAAGATTTAGAAATATGTTTTAGTGAGGAAATAAATCCTATTGAAATATTATATGAATTAATATCTGAAACAGAGTCTGATACAGATTCTGATGAATATATTTTTATGTTAGGAAGTAGTTCTAAAAATCAATTAGAAGAAATTCCTAATTCTGAACAACAGGATATTAAGCTAGGATTTAATCGGAGAAGAAACAGACTTTTCTGATGATATAATAGAAAAAATTAATAAAAATCATATTTCTAAAGAAGAAATTTATAAAGTATCTAAGTTTAAAATCTGGTCACAAAGACATATAGAGAAAATTAGCGGTAACACAGTCGCTAAAGATACTAAAGGTGGATTAACAGAAATCTCATTATTTACTAAAGAGAAGATAAAAGGATTAAGAAAAATATCCTCAAGTTAGGTATATACATTTAGGAATAATTATGATAACAATTAGAGCTTTATTTAGAAAAGGTCATGATATTCCTATAATAGCAGATTATTAGATAAAAGATTTGAGAATCCAATAAAAGCACTTATTGGAGGAATTCAATCTAATTTACATACAGGAGTTATAGGATTTAAAGTTAAACCAAATTACTTTATATCCATCACAAATCCTCTAATAGAAGAGTGTCTATGTCTTAGAATTCAAATAAAAAATTCTGATATTAGTGATTTAGCAGAAGACTTAGCAATCAGCTGGACTTCTATTAATGAATATACTAATACAGCAGAAGTAGAAATAAAAGAAATAAATAATAAAATAATTGAGCTTTTTGAGCTTAATAAATTTACCACAGAAATCCAACCAAAATTATTACATTTAAAAGACCTATCAATTCCAAAAGACTGGATGATAGAAAAGGTTAATAATGTAAGTACTTCTAAACCAGTAAGTATTATAGAATATGTGTCATCTGGAGGTAAGCTATATTTTAAAAATAATTTGATAACTAATACAGATGGTAATTTAGTTTTACCCTCTAGTTCTCAAATAGAGGAAGAAGAGGAAAATACTTCTACACCAATAGGTATGAAAAGCAGTTCATATTCTTATTTTTCCTACTACACCCAAAGAGAAATTCTAGAAACACTAGAATGGAAGATATACCATCTTCAATAGAAGATATTATTAATTTTCAGATTGTAATAAAAATAAATATATTGAAATTACATTACATAATAAAGAATATAAATCGTATTCTTTACATGCTTTATTAGATACAGAGCTACAACCAAGAGTTGTAAAAAGAAAGCTATTCTGAAGAAAATTGGAAACACATCAAAAGACAATAACTATTAATGGAATAAATGGTAATAAAACTACTATTTATTACAAAGCAAAAATATACCAATCTATATTAATAATGTTAAATTTATAATTCCAAAGCTATTATGTTTTCCGATATGAATGGTGATATTTTATTAGGAAACAATTTTATAAATCAATATTTACCATTTACTATTAATAAAAAATCAGTTATGTTATCTATAGAAAAAACTTCTATAGAAATACCACTAGTATAAAATCCTAAATTTATTTGTACTAACAATTGCTGATTTTCTTAGCAGGCGTTATGGATAGAGGTAAAAAACCTCTAGAAAAAGTTGGAGAATAGACAACTGTCTATAAAAAACCCAACAAAGGGAAAATGGTCAATCCTAAACAAGGATTCATCACTGCACCTGCTCAAGTACCATTTTATCCTAATCAAGGATATTATGTACCACATCCAATGGTAAACCAACCATTTGAAACACAATCACCAAACACGGTGAGTTATTTTAATTTTTCTCAAGATCCTTATTCAGTATATCAAAAAGCTATCTTTGAAATTATAAAGAAATGTAAAATTTGTTGAAAAACAACAAATTCCTGAAATTCCTGAAATAAAAGATTTTTATAATCCAAGATTATCTTTAGAATATTATAATTTTATAAACAAAATATGGCAAAGACCAAACTTTAGAAGAGCTCTTACGCAATTTTCAAATTTCTTAGTTGAAAAACCAATTGAAGAAAATAAATCTGATGATTTATTACTAAAATCCATTTTATACAGAGATTGGAATGAGATCCTAGTCGAATATATGGATATTAAGGAGACAAACAATCTTCTTGATATATTCTAATATTTTATTAATAAAGGAACAAACAGTCTTATTATTAATAAAATGTTTAGAATATGTCTATATAACAAATGTAGACAAATTCTACCACCAGATATTTTTTCAAAAATAAATAGAGCTATTTTGTAACAGTTCGGTTTATACCCTAGTCGGAACAGTGGTTTTGGGACCACAAATCCGAGTCTATATAATATTTTAATATTATTTTCTGTGCCGTTGATATGTGAATTAGCATGTGGTAAATTTCCATAAGTGAATTTGTCTGTTTGTGTGTTTAATTTGACAAAAGGACTAAAATGCATTGAATGTGAAAGTTGCATGATATTTGTTAAGTATCAAGGTGTTATGGCTTTTAAAAGAGAAGGCCTTATGAGGCAATAAGACCACTATTTAGATAGTGGATGGATAAAGGTCAAATGTGCCCTTGTTATATATATGTTTTCTTATATTAAGTGAAAGGGTATTTTAGTAAATGGAATAATAATATGATTATAATAAAACAAACAAAGAAAATATGATAGTTATCATCCTTTTTAGGCAAATATAGCTAAGAAAGAAAGGAAGAAAACCATTTTAGGTTTCAGCACTCATCTAGTTAAATTCAAGGTATGTTTTAATAGGTTTTTGATAATTTCTACGTTTTTGTAATCGTTGCTTCGAGTGCTATCCAACCCATGTTTCAATTTTGTGTTTTGATGATGTATGTGAAATATTTCATTGATGATTTTACAAGCTTTGTGATGTTTGAGGATGATATATGAAAGATTTGAGCAAAATGAACATGTTATGTTCTTGAAGTTTTGATGAATTTAGCTAAATAGGGCTAAATTGTGAAAATGGTAAATTGAGGGACTAAATTGCAAGTTTGATGAAAAATGTGGGCTTGTATGTGATGTATATGTATTCGGCTAAGCTTTTGTATGCATTGATCTTGTGAAATTTGATGTTTTGAGTAAAATGGACTAAATTGATAAAATGTGCAAATATGAGGGCTAATTTGTAAATAGTCCAAAATATGTGTGTATGGATTGAATTGAACGAATTAGTGAATAAAAGGGTTAATTTTGAATATGTTTAGATCAAGAACCGAGGAAAATGGGCTTAGATCGCGGGAAAGCGAAAGTTAACGAGTAGTCGTTTTCATTCCGATATATCGAATCCGAGGTAAGTCACTATGCAAATAAACGTATTCGTATGATATTATACTTGTTCGTATGACTAATGTTGATAATGTATACCTATGAGAGTATATGCTTATGAATTCCAAGATGAGTCTGACATAGTGATTAAGTCTGAGAAGTCCCGGTCGAACCTAGGAATAGATAGGATTAGCTATGTCATGACATAGGTATCTGATACATTTTATCATGTAAGACCACGTCCGGACATTGGCGTTGATTTGAAATTTCATGTAAGACCTCGTCTCGTGAACATCGATATGAATTATATGTAAAAGACCTCGTCTAGGACGTAGGCATCGATATGAACTTTATGAGTAAGACCATGTCTGGGACATCGGCATCATATTGACTCGTGTAAGACCTATCTAAGACAGTGGCATCGATATCCGAGTGCATATAAGACCTCGTCTGGGACGTTGGCATTGTATAACTATTTCAATCTTACTAAGCATCATACTAGATTTCTAAAGGCTCAACGGGCAAGTCTGTGAAACGAATCGTAAATACGAGCTGTGAGCAAATAAGTGAATATTATCCGTTTCAGGTACATTGAATGTACATTAAGTGTGCATAAAAGGTAAGTACCTATATGACTTTGATATGAAGAAAGGTATTATTGAAAATGAAAATGTGAATCTTGAAATGTTGAATGTGGCAAATGTGGCCATAAGTTTACAAACCAAGTTATATATATGTGATAGTTGCTAAGTGATCGATATATGTGCCAATGTGTTTATTTGTATATGACTTACTAAGCTTTTGGAAAGCTTACTCGTGTGTGTTTTTCTCTGCTTTTATAGGTCGTCAAGCTCATTGAAGGCTCGGAATTGTCAAGGATCGTCATCACACTACAAAAACTTATTTTGGTACCCTTTTGGAAATGTATATAGCTAAATATGGCATGTATAGACTAGATATGTGTATATGTTTTTGGAAGTGAACTTAGCCATGTGTTTTGGCAAGTTTAATTTGGTAATATGCTTGAATAAATGTGATATATGATGCATATCTTGGTAAGGTGGAAGCTTATGAAATGGCCAAGTTTTGAGTGAGCTATTGAATGAATTATGCTTGTAATGATATGAGTTTATTTCTTTGGAATCATCATGGTTGGAATTGGTATTGAGTGTATAAATTGAATGGTCAATTTGGTATGTTTTGGTTGCCATATATACAAGGTATGTGTTGATATATATATTGCTTGTAGGAAGACCCTAAGTGGGTGGCATATTGGCCTTGTAAAATGGCCTATAATGTCACACGGTTGAGGCACACGGGCGTGCCTAAGACCGTGGGTAAATTGGTAGAATGTGGCTTAAATTGCACACGGCCTCGACACGGTGTGCTTGATGGCCGTGTGAGAAATGGCAGTATGTGATCTAGTAGTACACGGCCTTAGCACACAGGCGTGCTTGGTGACCGTGTTGATTTTGGCAAGATACTACCAAGGGAGGACACACGGGAGTGTCAAGTAGCCGTGGGTGAGGCACGGCCTACCCCCACGGCCGTGTGTCCCCTGTATGTTAGAAAAGTTTCAAATTTTTATGAAATTACTTATGTGTTTTGGTTTAGTCCCGACTCGGTTTATAAGCATGCTTAGGGTCTCGATGACTCATTTAAGGGACTCCATGATTGAATTCAAATGAGATTGATGACGATTGACTTTGTGTCGTGAATGTGATATGAAATGATCCTATTGTTCGGTAATGCCTCTTAACCCTATTCCGGTGACGGTATTCGGGTTAGGGGTGTTACATATTTGCAACCAGCAAGCTCAGTATGAAGAAACATTTTCAAATACTTTTTACAAGCTTATGTTTTTACTAATGATATAGGAGAACAATTTCCTACTATCAAATTCAGCCTTGACCATGAACCATTTGATATAACCAGTATTGAATGGGGATTTGTTAAAGAAATAATAGTCTAAAATCTTTTTTTCATTTATTAAAAGATTTTCCTGCTATAGTAAAATCTAGATTAATAAATTTTACAAATATAAACGATTTTGTCTATTATTTTCATATAGAAATAAACAGTTTTATTGGTATTGCTGAAAAAGAAAAATTTTATCAGCCATATCAAATCTGAACTATTCGTACAATGCTTTGGGGAAGATCCCTCTCAACAGTAAATGAAGATGATCAACACTTAACAAAAACCATTGACAAGTGTTATAATGAATTTTCTAATTATCAAATCCAAGCCGGAATTGATCTAATGACCAAGGCCCAGTATTTACTTCAACAAAATACTTATATGCTCTGGACCGATGGTAAAAGAATTTTAGCATACGACACTGGAAAAATCCAGGAAGAAAGAAATGAAGAAGCTTTTCAGTTATTAAAAAAGATAGCTGATATGGAGATGACGATTACCCGAAAGCAACGAAAATCAAAGACACGTGGAAAGCTGGAATACACCAGTTCCTTCACCAGAGTCATTACATCTCGATGAAATCGAGGAGATGAATCTCAAAAATATCCAAGAAGGATAACGGCAAAACACAACACATGGAAGAATGACATCCAAGAAAGGAGCATTCAAATTTGGAGGAAAACACCATCCATAAATTGATGATGAGTAACGTGGCAGCAACCATCACATCAAAAATTACATCAAGGAAGCTATGTGGAAGCAACCATGTAACACCCCAAACCCGTGGAAGCCCATAAGCCTTGACCGGATCTATTCGGTATGTCACGAGTAAAAACATTTTGAAAGATTTTGATTAAAGAGGATGATCGGTAGAAATCAAAATTTGATATTTTTCTCGAGGTTATAAATTCGGTGTCTATTAAAAACTCGGAGTCCTAACCGGATGGAATTGATTTTATAAACATGGTTGAGTTGAAACCTTTGAAAACATTTGATCATTTAAATTTTTAGAACCATCAGAGTTATTGTTAACTTGGTGAATTTTGCTACCCGATGGTAACATCCTTGAAAACTCGTAAAAATTTCCCATTTTGAAAACGTCACTTTTAACCGATTCATTTAAACAATTTATAAATTCATTAGTAATATAGTAGAAGTGAAGTAAAACAACTACTTGAACATCCAAAATAATAACTAGCGGCCTTATTACAACCCAAACCAAAATTTAGTAAATAATAAACTTTAACTGTGCTAAATAAAATTTCAAATCCAAGGAACAAGCATGGCCGCCTCGAGTCCTCTCCGGCTCCATCTCCGCGATCTACTCATCTGCAAAATGATATGGGAAGGGGTGAGTCACCAAGACTCAGTGTATAAATCCCCAACCCGGAAGTGCAAACTCATACACAAAATATTAGTAAGACATGCAAAACATGCAACCCAAAACTAGCCATCCATACTCCTTTAACTACCCCGTGTGGTCAAAACCACTGGTGGTCAAAACCACTGGTGACCGAGTCACAAATCAAGTGATGGGTGAACCCATCGTGTGGTCAAAACCACTGATGACCATAGGTCACAATTATCAATATGTGGTCAAAACCACTGGTGGTACCAAACCACTGGGACTTAGTCACAATTTATATCAACGGTGTGGTCAAAACCACTGGTGACAGTCCATAGAGAATATTCCCCCTCCTCTCTTCAATCCCATTATCAACATGCTCATAACATGCTTAACATATTATCATAAATCATGCATATAAGTCATAGCATAGCATCTTACCCATCATGTCATTCACATACATATTTAAAGTCGCAAGCAACTTCCCGGAATCCATGCTCATGCCCACAAGACAAATCACTACCACAATAATTAACTGTAACATAATAAGCAATGCCAACTAATAAAGTGTGTAAGAGTTTTACACACCTGCCTACTCACAAGACTAGCAAATCTCGAACTATACTAGCGAAATCCTGTGAGGGTTTCCCCCTACAATCGGCCAACACCCAAACCTTTAGATCTAATAGCCATTCGACTATACTAATAATCCCGAAGGATTAATCGCACCAAAAATATGGCCTTGGGCCGAAACCACATGTCACCTTACCTTAAAGAATCAAAACCCGAAAGACTCCTTCACAGCACCTTAGCGTCGGCTACACACAAAAGGTACAATATTAAGACCCTATACATATTTGGCCAACCTTACCAAGGCCTATTCTCAAACTTCCGGCACACAAAAAAGGAAGAGAAGAGAACCCGCTTGTTAAAAGGAATACTTACCTCTATTGTTTAAAGAGACTAAAAGTGAAAAGATTCCGGCTATGGCTCCCAAGTGTTGATGAAGGTATTCGGCTAACACAAGATGGAAGATGGAGTTTTGAGTAGAAAGGGGGTGATAGGTTCGGCCAAGTAGAAACAAAAGAAGAGAGGGATTTGAAGAATTTTGGGCAATGTGGACTAGAGAGAATTCGACCAAGAAACAAATTGGGAAGAAAAAGAAAAATAAGTTTAGATGAATTTCGGCACTTATTTGCTCCCTAAAGAACCTTTTGGCCGGCCACCACCTTCCCTCCAATCCAATCCCGTAATAATCTCCTATCTAAACTCTTTATCACCCATTTAAAATTAAAAAAAAATAATATTTATCTACTATCCTATCTCTTAATCACCTCTTCAAATAGATAAATAAAATAAAATAATAATATTCCACTCTTCCAGCCGAATTTAAAAGCAAAACATCAATCTTATCCTCATCCATTTGAGAGTCCATGTGCAGACCACTAGCTCTCTCCCTTCACGCCAGCATGCAAAAATAAACCACCCATTTGCTGCCCACACTACTCGAACATGGGACCTGCTGGAACAAGCTTACAGGTAACGCCCCAGGCCACTTTGCCAAGGCCTTTTTTTGTGATATAAACTCCCTACAATTCCTTTTAAGAGCTCCCTCCTAAACTCCCCCTTGTCTTAACGCCAGAACCAAAAATAAAACATACCTTGCTTCCATCGTGACTCGAACTTGAGTCCCCCCTTTCTACTTAGGGCGGCATTCACCAAGGCCCTTAAGTCGTGCCCAACGCCACTTTTACCAATCCGACTTTCATGTCCGAAATCCTTACCATTTTATTTTTAAGGCCTTCCTAGCCCAGCTTCCCCACATAACACAAAAATAAAAACTCCTAGGTGCTAATTGACTCGAACCCTCCTTTGCCGCACCTTCCTAGCTCCTTAGGTAGTGTCCCAAGCCACCCTATCACTTGTTTCCTTGTGTCATGCTTCGCACCAAATAATTTTATAAAGCCTCATCACTTAGCTTTTTCTTCTCAAGTGCTAAAAAAAACTTTTGGCCCTAAGTCAGACCTAGCCCGGGGTTATGACTAGACCCTAGAATATGTCAAGCAATCATAGCATACATATTTCTTCAAGCACGCACATGGAAAAAAAAATAATTAAATTGCAAACAACCCCTAATTCAGGATGTTACAAACCATAAAAGCTTGAGTAATATGGAAGCAACCATCTCATCAAGGAAGCTACGTGGAAGCAACCATGAAGCTAACATTCAAGTCATCCTTATCAGGATACTATTCGAATTTCAATTGTAAATGAATTAGAGTTAAGAATTTGTATTATAAATAGGCATTGTTGTAGCCTAACGATTTACTCAAGCGGAAGGCTATTATAATATTCTAAGGTTTTTATTGCTCGAAAGGTAGTAGATAATTTACAAGGATAATTTACAAGAGGATGATCAAGAAAGAATTCTTGGATTTCTTGAGCAAGAAAGTATACAAAAGAAAAAAAATTGATATTTTTCTCGATGCCTATTTAGATTTAACTAATATTCCTTTATCAGACTATGAAAAAACTATAGATGATTGGGCACAATCAATGACTATTGTTGTAAACAACAACAGCACCGTTTGGTCAAAAGAAAAATTTTTTAAATTATTTTGTAGGAACATTTCAAGGAGATGTTCTACAATTTCTCAGAAGATGGGAAGAATCTGAGAAAGGAAAAGAATCTATATAACAAATGTAGACAAATTCTACCACCAGATATTTATTCAAAAATAAATAGAGCTATTTGCAACCAGCAAGCTTAGTATAAAGAAACATTTTCAAAATACTTTTTACAAGCTTATGTTTTTACTAATGATATAGGAGAACAATTTCCTACTATCAAATTCAGGCTTGACCATGAACCATTTGATATAACCTGTATTGAATGGGGATTTGTTAAAGAAATAGTCCAAAATCTTTCTTTTCATTTATTAAAAAATTTTCCTGCTATATTAAAATCTAGATTAATAAATTTTACAAATATAAACGATTTTGTCTATTATTTTCATATAGAAATAAATAGTTTTATTGGTATTGCTGAAAAAGAAAAATTTTATCAGCCATATCAAATCTGGACTATTTGTACAATGCTTTGGGGAAGATCCCTCTCAGCAATAAACGAAGATGATAAACAATTGACAAAAACCATTGACAAGTGTTATAATGATTGTAACATCCTAAATTTTTGGGCCTATGCGTTTAATGGGTGAATATGTGGAATGAGTTAATTTAAGTGTTAGGGGCCCAAATTTTAAGTTTTAAGGAGCCCAAATCTTCTAATTTAAGTTAGTTGAATTTGACATTAGGGATTAGGGAAGTGGACGGCACAAGGCTATTTTTTTGGGAATTTTATTATATTTATTCTATGTGGATAATGAGTAGATAAATGCTATTATTTAGGGATTTAGTCTTTAAGGATAATAAGCGGATAAAGACTATTTTTGAGGAGATAATAGATTAAGATAAGGGAAAAGGGATAGGAGC
This sequence comes from Gossypium rotundifolium, assembly GCA_025506655.1. Classification (NCBI taxonomy): domain Eukaryota; kingdom Viridiplantae; phylum Streptophyta; class Magnoliopsida; order Malvales; family Malvaceae; genus Gossypium; species Gossypium rotundifolium. The sequence goes on along the minus strand of CP106731.1, from coordinate 65,290,656 downwards.
TATCATGTGTGGCGGTGTTGGCGAAAATCAATCTCTCGCTAAAGGGAGAATCGGTTTTCTATATAAAGAGGGGTGTGCGAAATTCGGAAGCCTTTTTTTTATTTTTTTTCTCATCTTCTTCCTCTCAAAAGTGAAAACCACCATTTTCTTCACCCTTTCTTCCTCTCTAAAATTTCATGGTTGGCCGAATCTTTTAACCTCTATTGTTATTTTTCTTCTAATCCCTAAAAGCCGAAATCACATCTCTATTATTCCATTCTTCTCCTTAATATTCATTGGCCAAATCTCTCTTAGCCATCTCTTCAATTCTTAAATCTTCTAAAAACTGAAATTCTTAAATCTCACCTCTTGAAGTTGCCAATTTTCTTGAAGAAAGTCCGCTTGTGCCTCTGAAGAAAACAATAGGTATGTGTCGATTTTGAGTTTCCAATATTTCTCCGGCTTTTCAAAGTCCCTAGCCGAATGGCTATTTAGTGACTAATCAAGGGTTTTTCTTATTTTCGGCATTTCGGGATCGAAGAGGAGTCCAACGCTAGATCTCTAAGTCAAAGATCAAGAACACTCAAGTCGTGTTATTTTCGGATTTCAAGGTAAGGAGATTGGTTTATTTATAAATATATGAAATCGGGTAGAACACTAACCATGGCCGAATATAGGAGAGGCCCTATTTTCACATCTTTCCGGCTTTTTGAGCAAAGTTGTAGATCGGGATAACAAGGATATCGACTAAGAATATTGGATTTCGCGATATTAGGTGTGTAACACTTTCCCACCATCTAGATCTGTTTGATTAATATATGATTATAAGTCTTATATGTTTTGATAAATGCCAAATCCGCATAATAGAGAAACCCAAAGAGGGTAAAAACAAATCATCAGGTTAGTGAATGTTCTGATTAAACGATATAAGTATATTGATTTTATGTGATTGCATGGGTTGGGTTTGATGAAAGGAGGAAGTTATATGTTGTAGCGGTTTTCACCGTGATCTGTTGTAGCGATTTTTACCGTGATCTGTTGTAGCGATTTTTACCGTGATCTGTTGTAGCGGCTTTTGTCGTGATCTGTTATAGTGGCTACGGCCATGATCTGATGATGAGCAGCACGACTGCCATCAAGGCGTGTAGCGGTGTGGGTTGATTGTAGAAATCCCCAATGGTGTGAATGGCTGGTACGGGGGCGTGTAGCGGATGGAAACCTAGGATTTGGGTTGGGCTTGCATATTATTTTATTATGTATATTAATTTTGATTATTTTAGTTGTATGGGGCTAAGGCCCAAATCTAATGGTGCATGAGGGTTGCAATCGAGTCTCATGACTCAACCAATTAATTAACATTTCGGTAGCATTTAGTGCATCGGACCGGCCGAGAGAGGAGCGCAAGGTGGCCATGCAAAAGAACATTTGGATCCAGCAAAAGACTCTAGTTATTATTTTATATTCTTATTTAATGGATTTTAAATCTGTTGTAATAAGGCCAAAGGCCACCGCTTTATATTTTGTTTTATTATGGGCTTTTATTACTTCTAGTTATTTAAATTTTTATTTTTAATTGAACTAAGGCATGTATTTAAATTTGGATTTTTAATTCATAAAGGCATATTTTATTTAAAACTATAAATTATAAATTTTTCCCGAATGAAAGGTTAAACTTTACCCAAATGTTTTTCTGAAAATGCGACATGTTTTACAAAATTTCCTTAGTGACATACTAGATCCGGTTGTAGTGTTTGGGCCGGGTTTGGGGTGTTACAAATTGGTATCAAAGCCCAATTCAAAACTTGGCTTTGGGATTTTTGGGCTCAAAACGTTTTCTAAAGGTAGGCTTTTGAAACTTGCATGTTGTTTTTTTTGAAATGATAACAGGTTTGTTAGCTCGGCATGACACCTACGTCTCCGGCCCAAGTCCGCCAGGTAAGTACTCTAAACCATTGTGTGATATATATATGTGGGCTTGATGGGCTTTAGGGGACGTAGGCTAGTTTAATTAGACTTTGATGGACTATAGGCTTAACTTAAACAACTTCTTAAATTCCATAAGACTTAATTTACCAAAACAAATCCTGTAAACTAGTATCCGAGTTAGGGTGTGGCAACAGACATACGCATGTCTAGGAGTGGATACAGGGAGAGCTTGGTATTTAAGCAGTCCTAGTGACTCACCTCCTCTTCACTGGAATCCTACCTGGTGCGTAGTGACTGTTCACCCTAACCATGAGGACGTGTTGACAAGCCAAAACTTATAATTAAAACCCGAAAGGGACCAGCCACCTGTGTTTCTCACAAAATTGCTAAAATATCCTTATTTTGAAAAAAAACCCATGATTTGCAAATATACCCCGATTTACAAAGTCAAGAGAATTTTTCCATAGAAAACAATAACAACAACAACAACATCAAAATATCCCCAAATTTCAAAATTACCAAAATACCCCAGATTTATAAATTACAAAATACCCCGGATTTGAAAAATTATCAAAATACCCCCAGATTTCAAAATTATCGAAATACCCTCGAGTTGGAAAATTACCAAAATACCCTTATTTTGCCAAATCACCCGGAACCTTATTTTGGAAAATTACAAAAATACCCCTATAGCTTAAAATTACGAAAATACCCCTGGGTAGTAAAATGACAAAAATACCCCTATACGTTGAATGTAGGTTCATGAACGTTGTTTGTTTGATGAATGTTGAATGTATGTGGTTTCTAGGAGGTAAGTCTAAAACCTGAAACTTGTAGATAGGCTCAATTGAAAGAATCACTCTTAAAACTATTCTTCATAAGATTGTTCGTGGATAATCAGTGGAAAGAAGTAATAACTCATAAAATTTTTAATTAGATAAATGCAAATCGAAAGAATGAGTACAAGAGGTCGTGGACGCCCCGGCGTGGTCGTGGTAGGGGTAGGATGACCGTGTCCAAACAAAGAAGGTCCGCCACGGTCGAAATGAGATCTTGGGTCCGCCACTGTGGAGGGAGAATTTCAGGACTAAACGGGTGGAGATGAGGCAGTGTCTCAGGCGATGCTGCGGGTCCTTGAAAGAGAGGCTGGAGTAGGCACGGGTTCAAGAGCTCGGAAGTCTATGTCTGAACGACTCCAAGCCAATGGGGCAGAGATGTTTAGGGGAGTTTCTGGCGTAGCCCCTAACATAGCTGAGTATTGGTTGGAGGCAACTGAGCGCATAATGGATGACCTTGACTTCACGGTGGAGGAGAAGTTGAAGGGGGTCGTGTCTCTTCTTCGAGACGAGGCCTATCAGTGGTGGCTCACAGTGAAAGAGGGTACTACTGCAGACCGGATTGACTGGGACTTCTTTAAGGAGTCATTTGGGACCAGCTATATGGATGCACAAAGGAAGACATTTCTGAATTTGGTGCAGGGAAGGAAGTCTGTGGCCGAATATGAAGCAGAGTTTCTGCGCTTGAGCCGCTACGCTAGAGGAATGGTAGCGACTGAATATGAACGTTGTGTGCGATTCGAGGATGGACTGAGGAATGAGTTAAGGGTATTGATAGCACCGCAGCGAGAGAGGGACTTTGCTGTGTTGGTTGAGAAAGTTAAGATAGCTAAGGAGGTGAAGCGGATTGAAAGACAAGAGAGATAGGAATCAGGATAGAGATAGGAATAAGAGGAATGTTGGATCGTCAGAGTCAACGGAGCGTTTTCAGAAAAGGCCTAGGTCTGATGGGCCAGCTCGTGCTCTGACGGGTCAGAATCATTCATGTCCCTCGTGTGGGAAGATGCACTATGGGGAGTGCAGATGGAGAACCGGTGGATGCTTTAGGTGTGGATCCACAGAGCATATGATCAAGGAATGTCCATAGGTGGATTAGGCACAGCCAGTTGGACGAGGTTCTGATCAAGATAGGAGAGGTGGTCAGCAGCCTCAGAGAGGTCGTGGCCCAGCCAGGGGAGGTGATGGTTATGGTCGCGGTCATGAAGCACAAGGTAGAGGTACAGGTTATGCTGAGGCGACGCAGCCAGCTTTGGTCTATACAGCACATCGCCAAGAGGACGGAGACGCTTCAGATGCTAATAATGGTGCGTACCCTACCATAGTATACTAAGTGTTTATTTTGGCTTAGAATTAGAGTGCGCAGCGAAAGCATAGTGGTGAGACTTAGGTAGTATGATTTCTAGTTAGTTTGAAATTTCGAGGACGAAATTTCTTTAAGGAGGGTAGAACTGTAACATCCTAAATTTTTGGGCCTATGCGTTTAATGGGTGAATATGTGGAATGAGTTAATTTAAGTGTTAGGGGCCCAAATTTTAAGTTTTAAGGAGTCCAAATCTTCTAATTAATTTGGCATTAGGGATTAGGGAAGTGGATCTGCACAAGGCTATTTTTTGGGAATTTTATTATGTTTATTCTATGTGGATAATAAGTAGATAAAGGCTATTATTTAGGATTTAGTCTTTAAGGATAATAAGCAGATAAAGACTATTTTGAGGAGATAATAGATTAAGATAAGGGAAAAGGGATATGAGCTATCATGTGTGGCGATTTCTGAAAATCAATCTCGCTAAAGGGAGGAATCGATTTTCTATATAAAGAAGGGTGTGCCAAATTTCGAAGCCTTTCTTTTATTTTCTTTTCTCATCTTCTTCCTCTCAAAAGTGAAAACCACCATTTTCTTCACCCTTTCTTCCTCTCTAAAAATTCCTAGTTGGCCGAATCTTTTAACCTCTATTGTTATTTTTCTTCTAATACCTAAAAGCCGAAATCACATCTCTATTATTCTATTCTTCTCCTTAATATTCGTTGGCCAAATCTCTCTTAGCCATCTCTTCAATTCTTAAATCTTCTAAAAACCGAAATTCTTAGATCTCACCTCTTGAAGTTGCCGAATTTTCTTCAGTAAAGTCTGCTTGTGCCGAATCTGAAAAAAACAATAGGTATGTGTCAATTTTGAGTTTCCAATATTTCTCTGGCTTTTCAAAGTCCCTAGCCGAATGGCTATTTAGTGACTAATCAAGGGTTTTTCTTATTTTCGGCATTTCGGGATCTGAAGAGGAGTCCAATGCTTAGATCTCTAAGTCAAAGATCAGGAACACTCAAGTCGTGTTATTTTCGGGATTTCAAGGTAAGGAGATTGGTTTATTTATAAATATATGAAATCGGGTAGAACACTAACCATGGCCAAATATAGGAGAGGCCCTATTTTCACATCTTTCCGGCTTTTTGAGCAAAGTTGTAGATCGGGATAACAAGGATATCGACTAAGAATATTGGATTTCGCGATATCAGGTGTGTAACACTTTCCCACCATCTAGATCTGTTTGATTAATATATGATTATAAGTCTTATATGTTTTGATAAATGCCAAATCCGCATAATAGAGGAAACCCAAATAGGGTAAAACAAATCATCGAGATAGTGAATGTTACGATTAAACAATATAAGTATATTGATTTTATGTGATTGCATGGGTTGGGTTTGATGAAAGGAGGAAGTTATATGTTGCAGCGGTTTTCACCGTGATCTGTTGTAGCAGTTTTTACCGTGGTCTGTTGTAGCAGTTTTTACCGTGATCTGTTGTAGTGGCTACGGCCATGATCTGATGATGAGCAGCACGACTGCCATCAAGGCGTGTAGCGGTGTGGGTTGATTGTAGAAATCCCCAATGGTGTGAATGGCTGGTACGGGGGCGTGTAGCGAATGGAAACCTAGGATTTGGGTTGGGCTTGCATATTATTTTTATTATGTATATTAATTCTGATTATTTTAGTTGTATGGGGCTAAGGCCCAAATCTAATGGTGCATGAGGGTTGCACACTGAGTCTCGCGACTCAACCAATTAATTAACATTTCAGGTAGCATTTAGTGCATCGGATCCAAGCCGGAGAGGAGCACAAGGTGGCCATGCAAAAGAACATTTGGATCCAGCAAAAAGACTCTAGTTATTATTTTATATTCTTATTTAATGGATTTTAAATCTCGTTGTAATAAGGCCATGGGCCACCAGTTTATATTTTGTTTTATTACGGGCTTTTATTACTTTTAGTTATTTAAATTTTTATTTTTAATTGAACTAAGGCATGTATTTAAATTTGGGTTTTTAATTCATAAAGGCATATTTTATTTAAAACTATAAATTATAATTTTTCCGAATAAAAGATTAAACTTTACCAAAATGTTTTTCTGAAAATGAGACATGTTTTACAAAATTTCCTTAGTGACAAACCAGATCCGGTTGTAGTGTTTAGGCCGGGTTTGGGGTGTTACAATGATTTTTATAATTATCAAATCCATGTCAAAATTGATCTAATGACCAAGGCCCAGTATCTACTTCAACAAAACATAATATGATCTTAGAGTAAATTTGCTCTTTTATTTTTACTATAATATGATCTTGGAGTTTAAGACCATCAGCTGATAATATTAATCCTAAGAATTCTATTTCAGTTTTTTCTAATTCAATTTTCTTAGGACTTAGAATAATTCCATGTTTTATAAATTCCCTGGATATAATATTTAAGTGTTTTCTATGATTTTCTAATGTATCCAGAATATTAAAATATCATCTATATATCCTACACAGAATTTTTATATTTTTTAAATATAAAGTCCATCCATCGTTGGAAGACTTGTGGTGCATTACATAATCCAAATGGCATCACTCTCCATTGGTAATGACCATTAGGTGCACTAAAGGCTGTTAATGGTTTGGATTCTTCTGTTAGCATGATTTGCCAGAAGCCTGACTTGCGATCAAATTTACTAAAATATTTTGCTTGTTTAGCTTGATTAATTAAAGCTTCCTTTCTTGAATAAAATAACCATCAAAAATAGCATTTTGATTTAATCTTTTATAGTTAATAACCATTCTAGCTTTTCCCTGCTTTATTTACGCATGGTTTCTTACCATAAAAGGTGACTAGAATGTGGACTAGTAGTTTCTTCTATTAATCATTTTCTAATAATTCTTTTATTTGTATTTCAAATTCATCTATATCTTGTTTAGTATAGATCATAGGTTTTACTCTAATAATTTTATTAGGATTTTCTAATTTAGTAGTACAATATCTAGGACTATTTTTCCATAATTTTAATGGTTCTTCACTAAAATTATTTTCTAATATTTTAAACAACCAATTATTTGTTTCAAGTTGTTTAATCTGCTCTTTCCTAGGTGGTAATATTTACCATTTACTATTAATAAAAAATCAGTTATGTTATCTATAGAAAAAACTTCTATAGAAATACCACTAGTAGAAAATCCTAAATTTATTTGTACTAACGATTGCTGATTTTCTTAGCAGGCCTTATGGATAGAGGTAAAAAACCTCTAGAAAAAGTTGAAGAATGGACAACTGTCCATAAAAAACCCAACATAGGGAAAATGATCAATCCTAAACAAGGATTCATCACTGCACCTACTCAAGTACCAATTTATCCTAATCAAGGATATTATGTACCACATCCAATGGTAAACCAACCATTTGGAACACAATCACCAAACACGGTGAGTTATTTTATTTTTCTCAAGATCTTTATTCAGTATATCAAAAAAGCTATGCTGAAATTATAAAAGAAACGTAAATTTGTTGAAAAAACAACAAATTCCTGAAATTCTTGAAATAAAAGATTTTTATAATCCAAGATTAACTTTAGAATATTATAATTTTATAAACAAAATATGGAAAACCCATATTACCAAACAAAGAGCAAACTTTAGAAGAGCTCTTACGCAATTTTCAAATTTCTTAGTTGAAAAAACAACTGAAGAAAATAAATCTGATGATTTATTACTAAAATCCATTTTATACAGAGATTGGGATGAGATCCTAGTCGAATATATGGATATTAAAGAGATAAACAATCTTCTTGATATATTCCAATACTTTATTAATAAAGAAACAAACAATCCTATTATTAATAAAATGTTTAGAATATGTCTATATAACAAATGTAGACAAATTCTACCACCGATATTTTTTAAAAATAAATAGAGCTATTTGCAACCAAAGAAGCTCAAGATAAAGAAACATTTTCAAAATACTTTTTACAAGCTTATGTTTTTACTAATGATATAGGAGAACAATTTCCTACTATCAAATTCAAAGCTTATTGCTAAAACATAATAAAGCATGTAAAGAATACGATTTATATTCTTTATTATGTAATGTAATTTCAATATATTTATTTTTATTACAATACTGAAAATTAATAATATCTTCTATTGAAGATTGTATATCTTCCATTCTAGTGTTTCTAGAATTTCTACTAGGTGTAGTAGGAAAAATAGGAATATGAACTGTTTTCATACCTATTGGTGTAGAAGTACTTTCCTCTTCTTCCTCTACTTGAAGACTAGAGGGTAAAACTAAATTATCATCTGTATTAGTTATCAAATTATTTTTAAAATATAGCTTATCTCCAGATGACACATATTCTATTTTACTTACTAGTTTAGAAGTACTTGCATTATTAACCTTTTCTATCATCCAGTCTTTTGGAATTGATAGGTCTTTTAAATGTAATAATTTTGGTTAGATTTCCGTGGTAAATTTATTAGGCTCAAAAAGTTTAATTATTTTATTATTTATTTCTTTTATTTCTACTTCTGCTGTATTAGTATATTCATTAATAGAAGTCCAGCTGATTGCTAAGTTTTCTGCTAAATCACTAATATCAGAATTTTTTGTCTGAATTTTAAGACTTCTTGGATTTCTTGAGCAAGAGAGTATACAAAAGAAAACCAAATTTGATATTTTTCTTGATGGCTTGTTTAGGCTACAACAATGCCTATTTATAATACAAATTCTTAACTCTAATTCATTTACAATTGAAATCCGAATAGTATCCTGATAAGCATGACTTGAATGTTAGCTTCATGGTTGCTTCCACGTAGCTTCCTTGATGTGATGGTTGCTTCCATATTACTCAAGCTTTTATGGTTGCTTCCACGTAGCTTCCTTGATGTAATTGTTGATGTGATGGTTGCTTCCACGTTACTCATCATCAATTTATGGATGGTGTTTTCCTCCAAATTTGAATGCTCCTTTCTTGGATATCATTCTTCCACGTGTTGTGTTTTATTGTTATCCTTCTTGGATATTTCTGAGATTCATCTCCTCGATTTCATCGAGATGTAATGACTCTGGTGAAGGAACTGGTGTATTCCAGCTTTCCCACGTGTCTTTGATTTCCGTTGCTTTCGGATAATCTTCGATCTCCATATCAGCTATCTTTTTTAATAACTGATAAACCGTAAAAGTAACACATTTTAACCTCATATTTAGTATGCTTTTGGATGATTTAGCCCTCAATTTATGTAAAAAGATGCTCTTAATCCTTTCTTTTCATGTCTTATACTCAGGAGAACACCTAAGGATAAAAAGAACGTAAAACGAGCTTAATACAGACCAAATTGGGCCAACCCACGAAGTCAGCACAGCCTAAACTTCATACCACACGGCCGTGCCCCAATATTTAGATTGCACACGGTCACACCCTGATTTACACGACTGTGCCTTGTCGACAAAAAGCCCAACACGGCCTGACCCCGATGTACACGGTCGTGCCTCAACTGGCAGACCCGAAGCATGGCCTCTACCCATATATTACACGGGCGTGTCATAGCCGTGCCTAAATCGACAGGATGGAGACACGGGCTGGACCACGACTTACACGGGCGTGCCTTAGTCGTGCCCCTTCCGTAGGAAAGAGCAATTTCACTCGAAATTGGATGCTTGGAGCCCAAGAAACGCAATCCTAAGTCCACTCAAACACTTAGGACGAATTTCACTTGAATTACGAGTACTTAGGAGCCAAGTAAAGCATTCCAAACGTCTATATAAACAATCGAAGGTAGCAATTCAAGGCGTCGTGTTTTAGCGAGTTTTACGCGAGCTTTACTCGTTTAGAGAATTACTCAAGATAGCCAATTGATCCATCTCAAGAGTCAAAATTCTACTCAAGACGGAGGATCTCCTCTTCAATTCCTTCAGGGGGTTTTTAAGGATTTCCTATGTTTTGTTTTATCTTTTCTCTTGAGATGTTTTCTTGTTTAATTATGAACTAAACCCTCGAGATACGAAGGGATGAAACCTCGATGGATTTTGTTATTTAATTCTTTCGGTTTATATGATATATACTTAGTTTGTTCTTAATTATGTTGCTTAAATTTATCTGATGTGCTTAGGTGGAGGAGGAATGGACCCTGCCTAAGAGTAGATCTAGCATAATTAAGCGGAGTTGATCGGACGCCTAGAGATAGGGTTACGAGATTTTGTCGAATTAGGGTGAAACCTAATATGGGAATCCATTAATCGATTTACTGCTTCCTTAAGGGGTTATTATAAGAGAACGAGAGTTCCACTAATTAACCTAAGGTTAGACATTATTCTATTCGAGAGAAGGTTTAATATAGGTTAGGAAGTCTCACGGATCAAGCTAAGTAAAGAAATCATATGAATTGAAAAGGTAGATAATAAGTGAAGTCATAGGTGGATTCTTCCCGAAGGTATCATCTTTATCAATTGAGTTTTCTTCAACGTCTTTTCCCAAAGTTTCGTTTCTTTTGTCTTTGCATTTAGTTTAAATATTTTATTTGTTTTAGTTTAATAAACTAATCACTCCATATTTTAGGCTAAATAATAGAAAGAAAGTGAGTAGTAGTACTTTTAGGTTCCTTGCGTTCGATAAAATATTCTTGCTGAGCTATACTCTTTGTTCGATAGGTGCACTTGCCTCTATCGTTGTCACAATCACCTGTGTTCGATCACTCTTTTATAAATATTAAAACTAGACTGCTTTTGCAAATGATCAAGTTTTTACGCCGTTGTTCGGAACTTTCTAAAATATTACTAAAGCTCTATTTTTATTACTTTAGCCATTATTTCTAATTTTATTAATTTTACTAATCCTCTTTCTTTATTAAACTTGCAAGGTACCTCTAGTTTATGACTAGAAGAAACCCTAAAGGAACATTAGAATCTGACGGTGATATTGAAGCTACCACTCAAAAAATCGCAGAAAAACTAGACGAGCTCTAGACTACCAAAGAGAAGAACAACAAAATGATCAAATCCTACTGAAGAGATGGCCGAAAATAATCCGCCTGATGCTCAAGATCAGAATGCTCCTCGTACTATGTATGATTATGTTAAACCTAATCTAACAGGAGCAAAATCTAGTATTGTTAGGCCTGCTATAGCTACTAATAATTTTGAATTAAAACCTAACACAATACAAATGATTCAACAGTTTCTTCAATTTGATGGATTGCAGGACGAAGATCCAAATACTCATATAGCTAATTTCTTAGAGTTCTGTGATACTTTTAAAATAAATGGCATTTCTGATGATGCCATACGTCTTTGGTTATTTCCTTTTTCATTAAGGAATAAAGCAAAGCAGTGGTTGAACTCGTTACCACGAGGGTCAATCACAACATGGGACCAAATGACCAAAAATTTCTTTTAAAGTATTTTCCACCGACCAAAACGGCCAAATTTAGGAATGACATATCTTCTTTTGTGCGAATGACGCAAAAACATTATATGATGCATGAGAAAGATACAAGGATCTCCTAAGGAGATGCCCACACCACGGATTACCTTTGTGGCTTCAAGTCCAAACTTTCTACAATGGTGTGAATTCTTCAACAAGGCAAATGATTGATTCATCAAATAGGTGGAACTCGAACAACAAAACTCAAAGCGGCCTACTATTTTATTGAGGAGATGTCATTGAACACTTATCAATGGCAAATCACAAGGGCAAAGCCGACAAAATCAGTGGAGTTTTCAACATAGACGCAAAGGACAATGTCACAACACGTAGAGTTAATGAATAAAAGCTTGATAATCTATGTTCTTCGTAGGTACATCCAGTAATGCAATGCGAAGCAAGCGGAAATGTGGCGAATGCTGAGTATGCACCCTACCAACCAGGAGCAGAAAACGAGTAGACAAACTATATAGGTAACAATTTCAGATCGAATAATGATCCCTATAGTAATACTTATAACCCAGGTTGGAGGAACCACCCAAATTTTTCATGGGGAGGACAAGGAAATCAAGGAATTCAAAGGCAGCAACCTCCTCTAAATTATCAAAATCAGCCCTACCCACAGGAAAAAAAATCAAGCCCTGAAGAGATGCTGACAAAATTTATGGCAGCCACAGAATCTCGTCTTCAAAAGACTGATACAAACCTTGATGAACAATGAAGTCGATGAAAGGACTCGAGAATCAAGTTGGAGAACTTACTAGGTCAAGGACTGACAAAGCTAATTTCAACGCCAACAAGGATGTCTACCAAGCAACACGAAATAAACCCAAAAGAGCAAATCCAAGCCATTAAAAATCGGAAGGGCTAAAAGTACAATTAGCCCTTCCCTTTAAAAACATCGGATCCCAGGCGGGTCGGTCGCTGTGGTCATGTTCAAAGGGCGTCGTTGGGGTTAGGGCCCAAAAGCAGGCGTCGTTTGAGGGGCTATTAAGGCCCTAAATGCTAAAAAAATCATTTGTAGATTCTTTCCCTTTTTTTTTTCTCTGCAGGTGAGGAGGGGAACTCGTGGCCGGACCACCACGCCTCCGTCCCGGAGTTATCGCAACCACCATACAGTGGTGAACTTCAAAAAGGGTAAAATATGTAGTTTTATATTTTTATTTTTATATGTATGTATATCCATTTCAAAATGATAAAAAAGGAAAAACAAAAAAAGAATCACCTCTTTTCCTCTGTTTTTGATTCTAGTTTTTAGGGTTTAATCGATGCTTGCTATTTCTAATTTGTTTTTTTTGTTTGAATATGTTGAATCTGTTTCTCTTCTCTTTGAATCTGTTTTTTGTATTGATTGAAAAAAAACCCTTTACAAAGAAATTGATTCAGCTTTTATAGCATACTTTGTACAAATTTATTGGTTGTCTTTTCTTTCATTCCTTTGTAGGTGCAAGTGGCCAAGTGGTGATGTGATGGCATGGGCGGTGGCAGTGGAGGCGATGGTGGGAGGTCGAAGCAGGCGTCGAAGACCTAGGGCAAGTGGGGTGGCGGCTAGGCTAATTTTAGGGTTTTAGAAACCATAAATTTTAAAAATTTTTAATGTTTTGGGCACTGTTGAGAACTTGTAAATTAGATTCGATTTTAATCTGCTTGGGCCCATTCTAATTGGGTTTGATTTTGTAGGCTTAATGGGTTAGGTTTTAATTGGGCTTGGGTTTGGGTTTAAAATAGGCCGGACAAAATCTGATCTTCTGTTGCCCTCTTTGCTCATTGTCGTGTGTGCGAGAATGGAGCAAAGACTTTCAAAAGGCCTATTTTACAGGGCCTACTAAGCCCAGACTTCTTTTTATAGCCTCATTTAAGTCCATCGCATCTTGTTATTTTGATCCACTCTATCAACGCAACTTGGAGGTATAGGATTTTCATTTTAATCCGCTCACTGCGATTTGCTCCTGCAACATCGAGAATCGCCAAGTCTATCCTTAATGTCGATCCCTACAAACTCGTGGACCACGGTGATGTCTTCCGACTGCTTCCACTAACCCGGGAATGTCAAATCGCTTTCTTCATCTGCAAACTCTGGGGATCACCAGTCGATGTATTCGATCCGCTTCTGCAACTTCGGGAATGTCCGTCTGCTTTCTTCAATCGATCCACTGCAAACTCGGGGATCACCGGGTGTATTCGATCACTTCCTGCAACTTCGGAATGTCAAATCGCTTTCTTCTAATCGATCCACCGCAAACTCGGGGACCACCGGTGATTTCCTTGATTTACTTCACCTCCACGGAACTTGAGGAAATAAGAATTGAGTGAGAAGAGATTCGCGATCTCCATCTTCTCTACCAAAGCTTCAAAGAAATAAGGACTTATCCTCATTGTTAACTGTCGGGAGATGGGATTTGTAATCTCAACCTACTCCCTGGAGCGTCGAGGAAATAAGAATTGGGGAGAAGAGATTTGTAATCTCCATCTTCTCTACTAAAACTTGGAGAATTAAGGATGTAACCTCATTGTTAACTTTCGGGAGGCCAGGTTTGTAAAATCAACCTACTCCATAGGAACTTCAAGGAAATAAGAATTCAGGGAGAAGAGATTTGTAATCTCCATCTTCTCTTACTGAAACTTCAAAGGAATAATGATTGATCCTCATTGTTAACTCAGAGAGACGGGATTTTTAATCTCAACCTACTCCACTGGAACGTCGAGGAAATGAGAATTCAAGAAGAAGAGATTTGTAATTTCCATCTTCTCTACTGAAACTTCAAAGGAATAATGATTGATCCTCATTGTTAACTTCGGAGACGGAATTTGTAATTTCAACCCACCTTTGGAGCGTCGAGGAAATGAGAATTCAGAACTTTCCAACTTGCTTCCTTACTATCTTCAGGAAGACTTCAATCTTCAGCCTGCCCTGCTACCATCTTGAGAGAACGAAATCTGAACTTTCCAATGTGCTTCCTTACTATATTCAGGAAGATTTCAATCTTTAGTCTGCTCCACTATCATCTCTAGGGAACAAAATCTGAACTTTCCAATTTGCTTCCTTACTATCTTCAGGAAGACTTCAATCTTGATCGCTTCTTGCTACCATCTTGGGAACAAAATCGAACTTCAATATCTACACCGCTCGTAATAGCCCAAATTTCAGTTATATTAAAAATAATGGTTCGAGACCACCAAATCTGAGAAATGGACTTGTAGATTATATTTATTTAATATTTACGAGTCAAATGTAGCTTTAAAATGTTTTTAAAATAGTAAATTGTGTTTTATAAAGATTTATTTGGTCAAGAAATCGAGAAAAAAAGTATCGAGATCTCGGTGTTATAAACCGAGTCATAAATATTTTATGAATATTTAAGGAATGTCAATAAGGTAGTATTAAAATTTCGTTAGAAAATTTTGACGTTTGGGTGGTTAATTAAATAAAAGGACTAAAATGAAAAGTGTATAAAAGTTGCTAAAAGGATTAAATAGTCTGATTGTCAAATGAGGAAAGACCTAAAGTGAAAATAAGCCCAAAGGAGATATTTTGGGCGGCAATAGCTGAGAAAAATCAGGAAATGGATGAAATAAGGGTAAAATTGGAAAATTGCCAAAATTAGTTAAATAAGTATGGGACCAAATTGGAATTATCTAGATTTCTCTTCATTTCTCTTCATTTTCTTCAGCTGAAAAACAGCCATGGGAGAGAGTTTCAAGCTGGTTTTCATACTCAAGCTTCATGTAAGTTTAATTCTTACTTTCTCCTTGAAATTTCTATGTTTTTGGACTTTTACAATTGGGTCCAACTTACTATGTCATTAGTTTTTGATTTTATAGCTAATTTTAAAGTTTATGTGGATTAGTGCTGGAATAATATGATGAATAAATATTGAATTGAAGCTTTAATTTTGTTATATGATGATTTTATGAAGTAAAATTGATGGAAATTGATTTTAGGACCTAATTGTGAAAGAGTTGAAATTAAGGCCTAGAGTTAAAATTCTGATTTTCAAAGGTTATGAAGTAGTTTAAAATGATAGAGAAAAGTATTAAATGAGAAAATTAGCTAAATTGAGGGGTTAATTGAGCAAGGATTGAATTGTATGAAATGTGGAATTTGGGACAAAATAGAAATCAACATGTTATACTAAAGCAGTTTTGGACAGCAGCAGTTGTCTAACTTTGAAAAATCACCAAAAATTGTATAAATCGAATTAGAAGCTGAGTAAGATATAGAATTAAAGCTTTTTGAGTATATTTTCATATAAAAGAAACAAAGCAGGTAAAGGAAGTCTACATATTGAGATATTTAAATTTTTGTAAGACTGGTTTAGAACAACTTCGTGATCCCCTGTTCTCACTTTAGAAATTCACTAAAAATTGTACAAAAAGAATTATGAGTTATAATTTATATGTTTGTATTCCTTAGTGAGTCTATTTTCATTATAAATAATCAGAAACACTATATGAAAACCGTACTATGAGATAATTGATTTTTAGTGAAGAGAGGTCAGAGCAGTAGGACTGTGTAACAGGGGAGAACTTAACTAATAAACTGTACTAATTGGCCACACCAAAAATTCTAGAAAAATTATGGTAAGAAGATATGTGAGTCTAGTTTCAAATAAAATTAACGGTTTGAAATTTAGAGCTCTGTAGCCCGAGATAAAAATATTTTAGTGAATATAACACAGATGGACAGCTTGAACATTCACATGAGTAAATAGTGAAAATTATAGAAAATGTTACTTACAAGTGTGTTGTTTATACTAAGGATGTGGATGGAGAGGAGGAGGAGGAAAATAATATATGAATGACTTGTGTATAAATTGATTACATGTTCGATTATAATTGATATAATGTTTTATTTGGAATATTTATTATGAAACTAAGATTATCGTTATGGTATCAAATCGAATTGTAAGTTCATGTAACTTGAATTATATTCTTAAATGCTTGGAATGTATGTTATTGATATGAATATAATTTGAATGTTCATTGTATGAAAGTTGATGAAACATTGATATATTTGATAAAAGTGGAAGAAATCGGTTGAATGAAAGGGAAATTCGATGGATCTCGAAAAGGAATTGGCGGTAAAAGGATCTAGCAGGACGGGTGATCCTATCCCGATATAGCCCTCCCAGAAGAATATGTGTGAAAAGGATCTAGCCGGACGGGTGATCTGATATAGCCCTCCAGAAGAATATGTGGAAAATGGATTTAGCCGGACGGGTAATCCGAATTAGGGTCAATTTAGCTCGACTGGTAATTGATCAAGCTCATTAGAGTAATTGTCGTTGCGATTTAGCTTTGGTGGTAATCCGACAATACTCTATGAGTTTATATTACGTGATTTGCTTTGGGTCTGTAATCATTGTAAGGATGAGGTTCAGAGGTGTGCTCTCTTGGATTTTGCTTTGGGTGGTAATCATTGTAAGGATGAGGTTCAAGTGTGCTCTAAATGGAAATGTGCCCACATGAACACGAATTGTGGATCTGATTTGTACACTAAAGTGTACCTCTGAAAATCCATCGAAAATTCCAAGAAATTCAACGGATAAATATGGAAAAATATTAAGGGAATGGAAATCATGATATATATATTATGTGATATAAGGAAATACGAGTTGATGAGACATGAACATAGAACTTGGTTGACAAATGAGTTAATGAGAAGAGTTCTAATATAAAATAATCTTAATTCTAAATGAAATATTATGAAAACGTATTTGAAATACATTGGTATGTCTTGTATATGTTATTTGAGTTCATAATATGTAAAGTAATGTATGTAGAAATATGAGATGATGATACCTGTACATGGAATTTATTGGTGGATACGTACATCCAAATTTATATGATAGATTGTAGTGAACATTGAAATTGGGCTCAATAAGTGAGTTGCCAATTTAAATTGTAATTGGCAAGAAGAATTAGTGAATTGCATGATTATGAGTTGTTATATGTATTTGTCAAAAATACGAGAAAATGATGGTAAATGATACATGGAAATATGAGACTATAATATATATAAAAAATGGAATGTGTTTGATAAATGTGCTCATTCATAATTATAGAATTTTGCATCTCAAGTGCACTATATGTATAAAGATGATGTTTCAAATGATTGGATAAGTAAAATTCAAATATGAAGTAGTTTGAAACCAAGACAAATTGTTATAAAAATGTATATGAAAAATAGAGGTGTGATTGTTATATGCTATATGAATACATAGGATGAAAAAGTACAAGTACAAGAGAAATTTAATGAGAATTGAGCCTATATCGTTTCTTGTTATTTATATGAAGTGTACGACTAACAAATCGTATTAAGTATAAGGCTCATTGAATATCTTAAATTGGTTTTTGTATGTATTAAATGTGGGTGAAGAATAAGGATCAAATGAGTAGAAATATGGCTTGAAAAATAGCATAATTTATGAAAATTAACTTTACCACACGACCAGCGACACGAGGCAGTACTAAGCCGATGTGACTCAAGTTTCTCCACGATGCAAGTTAGAGAGTTATATGCCCTATAGGCACGACTATATGAGCCACTGCGCGTGGGACCCTTGTAAATGAGATAAATTTAAGGATTTAAAAAAAAAAATTATCTGATTCTAATTTAGTCCGACCCAATCCCAATGTATGATTTGGACTTCAAGGGTTCGTTAAAGGAACTTTTATAATCAATTTTGATATTTGAGTGATAAATGGTTTAAATAATCTGTAAATGTTTAGTACTCTTGGTAATGCCTCATACTACATCGGCGTCGAACACGAGTAAGGGGTGTTACCGTTCTTTGAGGAACCCGCTTAGAATTAATTTTATGTGCTTATGCTTATCTGGATGATGAGGATGTTATGATCGAACGACTCAAAGTCTCCTAACTACATGTGTTATGGACGACACTTTCATGAATGCAGAATGTCGTGAGAATGGTCTTTTTACAATGATTAGGATGCAATGATCAGAATGAATCGAATGCTCCTAACTAAATGACAATGGATGACATTTGCATGAATGCGAATGTCATGAGAATGATCCTTTGTTAAATGTATAATGATTAGGATGCCTTTGGATGATATTTGCATGAATGCGAATGTCATGAGAATGGTCTTTTATGATGATTAGGATACAATGATCAAAATGAGTGAATGCTCCTAACTAAGCGTGCTTTGAAATGATGTATGAATGCAAAATGAAATGATCCCTTTTAAATGCTTGGGGTCGTCATTACTCGTAGTTCATTAAGGTTCTATCACCGATGCGTTATCATGCTTTCTTGTTCAGCAGTATCTTTGATAGAAAACCGGAAAAATGATCATATTCGCTCAATAAGCTTGCCCTCATGAGTGATTTGAGTCCCTTCCTTGTACCTTACGGGACATAAAGTTTGCATCTCTCATTGCAACTTTAGGAGAATAACATTTGGTTTCTTCTATCCATCCTACTGTAACTCAGAGGTATAGGATCAATTTGATCTGTCACACCATTCACTAGTGTAATGACCAGATGTGTAGGCCTGATATGTGCATGAATACAGAGTATCATTTTTCTTTTCTCGAGAATGATCCCTTTGTACTACTGGGTTGACATTGCTCGTTATCTGTCAAGGTCGTATCACCGGCAAAATGTATTGTCTTTTTATTCCACCAATAAAAGGTCCAAATAGATAATCATCTTTCTCCAATATTTCCAAACCTTGAGCTGAGTGAGTTCTAAACAATAGTCCTGTTTCAGGTCCTTGTATTATTCAGAAGCTTCCAGCGTAATATGCAAAACTCCTTTTATGAAAGTATTATTAGTCCACTAATCGTTATTTCAATGCAAAATGCCTGAAAAAGATTGTAACAATGGACAAAAAGGAAATTGATTGGGAGCATAGCTCAAAACAAACAAGTTAATCAAAGCTAGCAAAGGTAATTAAGAAGGAAATTTATCGGTAGTTTTTTTGAAAGGAATAAAATAACCACAAGTAACAAAAATGGGTAAAATGGAAACTAAGTGCCCCAGATATCGTAGCTTGAGCTTCTCTGTTCCAACATCTTGAGGACTATTTTGAGCTTAATATGTGTTTGGGGATCAACTCAAGAGGGTGCAGTAGATAGACCCACATCGACAAGAAAAGAAGGATAAGATCGAGGTAGCTCAAGAAAAGCCAAAGCGGTAATCAAGGAATACTAACCTTGCATACCTTATCTCAAGCATTGAAAAAGATGATTCGGAAGAACAATTCGAAAGTTTCTAAAACTCTTGAAGAAATTACATATTAACTTACCTCTTCTTGAAGCTCTTTTTGATGCCGATGCAAGGAAATTCTTAAGCAAGCTCTTGATGAACAAATGCAAAATAGATGAAGAGCACCATGTGGAATTAAACGCAACATGCTCAGCTATGCTACAGAACAGGCTACCACAAAAACTAAAAGATCCAGGGAGTTTTACGATTCCATGCTTAATTGGTAGTTTGACTATTAATAATACGTTAGCTGATTTAGGGGCAAGTATAAATGTTATGCCTTATGCACTATTTAAACAACTAGGTCTAGGAAGCCCAAACAAACTAGGATGAGTATTCAACTAGTTGATAAAACTATCAGAATCCCTAGGGGCATTATTGAAGATGTTTTAGTCAAAATCGATAAATTTGTTTTCCCAGTAGATTTTGTTGTTTTAGACATGGATGAGGAAAATTCAATCCCTTTAATTGTAGGAGGACCTTTTCTTACAACTGCCAAGACTAAAATTGATGTTGCCACAGGAGAACTCATACTTCATGTAGGAGATGAATTAGTCAATCTTCAAGCTCTCAACTCAGCCAGAACCACAGAAGATGAAGGTAAGAAAGTCGTTTCAATAGATAATCAAATTATTCAACCTCCATCGCAGGAAACATCACAAAGCATCAAAACTGAGCCAACATAGAAGCATACGATCAACAATTTAGAAGAGCAGAAGATATACACCAAAGAAAAGTTGGATCCACACGAAGTAAAACCTAAGGAACCACCAGAAGAGCTCATAGAAAAATCCAATCACTTTAAAATAGAAGACCAGGTGCTGTTAGACAAAGTCAATCTTTACATGACTTCAACAGGCTTGAGGATAAAAGGAGAAATTCTTCCCAAGGTACACGAAATCTTCCCTCACAACACAGTCGAGGTAAGTAACCCAAAATTCGATAAATTCAAGGTAAATGCTTCTCGACTCCAACTTTGTCATGAAAATAAAATCTCAAGCATGAGGGAAGATATTCAAACCTTTAAACCTCCCTAAAATTTTCAAACATGAGGACAGTCTAGCTTAAGACTATAAACGAGTGCTTCTCGGGAGGCAACCCGAACATTAACACTATTTACTTTCAAATTTGTTTTTAGTTCCTTTTCTGTCCATCTTTCTTTCCTAAGTATTTAGTTGGAAACTAGCACAAAAGTACAGATTTTCAGACCATACGGCCTTACACACGACCGTGTCCGTGGCCGTGTGGACCACTAAAACCATCACACTGACAGGAGCAGGACCGTGCAAGTCAACCCAACCACTCCCCGAAATCACGAGCCCAATAATACTAAAGCACGGACATCGACAAAAACAGCATGGGCGTGCCTATGAACCATGTGAAGCTACTGACTTTCTCAAAACGGGCGTGGCTGACTAAGAAACGGGCGTGTAAGAAGCAACACGCCATTAGCCACGGCCGTGCTAGGTAGTCGTGTGAATCAACACACCCTCGGTACACGGGCGTGGGAACATGCCAGATTTGAAATCCTATTTAAACTCCCACAACCCTTCCTCTTTTTTCCCATCTTCTTTCTTATTCCTTCTTCCTCTTTTCCTTCAATTTTTTCTTCCTAATCATAGCAAAGATCCAAGACACTTGAGCAAAACAAAGACCATGCCGAAGAAACGTAAGCATCGTATCCTCAAAGGAAACCTCAACATGAGTTGATGCCAGCAGCTTCACTTAATTGACTTGCCAAGGGTCTCGAAAACCTTTTCGGTTCTATTTTTCTTTTCTCGTCTCCTTTATTTTCCTTATCTATAGTTCTTTGATGCTTAATGTAATTTATTTCATATTAGTTTCTTGGTTTTAGGTTCTAAAGGCTGCTAGGGAATCACACAACACAGCCTTCGAAGTCACACCCCCTTCGCAAACCATCCAACCATAAGGACTCCTTAGTCCATTAATCTTTTCTTTCAATTTCAGTTCTCTTCTTAGTCTCCTTCTTTTTATTTTCTTAATCTTTAAATTTATTATTAGTATATCATTATTATTTCTCTAGATCTCTTGGCTATATCTTCACAGGCTACCCAATTTCTTCATCTAGCAAATTACTTCTCGATAGTCACTCCACTAGGCCCATAGAAAACACCATCACCGCCACCAAAGACGCCAGGGATCATCCAGATTTCAGGGAGTAATATTTTCCCCACTTATCTTTTTGATTTGGCACATAAATTTCATTATCTATCTTTGTACATTGAGGCAATGTACATCTTAAGTGTGGGGGTAATAGTGCCTAACTTTTCCATAATTCTCAAAACCTAAAATTAGTCTTAATCTTAAGTATTTTTCTCATATTATTAATTAGGATGAAATTTTAATGATTTATGATCTTTATTGATATGTCTCTAATTAAATCTTAGTTAATTATGCACTGATGATTAAATTTGAAGGATACTAGAGAATCGAGCATGATAAGTATACTTTCTAAAAAAATTTTGACAGGTTGTTGAACCTAATTTGAGTATCACCTTGAAGTTCAAAATTTATAAGGATTGATGTCAAAACACCCATAATTTTTTACGAGATTTTGAGCCTTATAGAGCATATACCCTTTTTTTTATGCTCACTTTAATTGATTATGAGTGTGTCAACTTTGATTTGTTATTCTAGAACTTGCCTCGTTTATACATATTGAGACCACATTAATGATTTGATACACTGAGATGATAAAGGCACCTAGGTTTAACCCTTCACTCCACTAAAAAAGCCTACCTTCACAAATTAACCCCTAGTGAACCCTGTTGAATCCTAATAACCTTTTTATTGACTCACCCACTAATATCAACCCAAAATCCCTTTATATTTGTTATCACCATTCTTTTGACTACCCTTTAATCGAGGTTTGATTTGATTAAATTATCGAATTATATTAGTTCAGTAATTACATTTATCATTTATGATGTAATATTTTAGTTTGTTCTTAAAAAAAATCAATCAAAGTTTAGAGCTCATGTATCTAAAGTCCAATTGATTGAAGAAGAGCTCGTATTGAAGTATTATAGTATTCTTATTAGCTTTTAATTAATGTAAGTACTTATATTAGTTCATTGTTTCTAGTTAGGTAATTGGTTAATTCAATCTCGATTCTAACCTTCCAATTCAACCTTTATCCACACCTTTAACCCTAGCCTCGTTACAACCCTAATAAAGACCTTTTGATCTGTTTATCATCTTATATACAATTGTGGAGATTTGATTTTCAGGCAAGCTTATGGGATTAACTTTTCAAGTTCGACTTAGAGTACTTATTCTTGAACTTTAAACACTTTTGAGTGATTTGAATGAATCTTTAGTGAGGATGTCAGTCCTTGTTGGTTTTGAATCAAAGGTAATTACTTAGATAAGGGGAGACACCTACGGTTTCAGGCTATAAAGGAATGACTTATCGTAATTGAATCTTTAGGGCACTTCGAGTTAAATCATCCATGTATAAATTATCTATGAATTATGATGAGGCATTATCAATGGGAATTATGAATTTTGGAAAGTTCATTTTAATTGTAAATTGAGATTTTTGCTTGAGGACAAGCAAAAGCTTAAGTGTGGGCGTATTTGATAAACCGTAAAAGTAACACATTTTAACCCCATATTTAGTATGCTTTTGGATGATTTAGCCCTCAATTTATGTAAAAAGATGCTCTTAACCCTTTCTTTTCATGTCTTATACTCAGGAGAACACCTAAGGATAAAAAGAACGTAAAATGGGCTTAATACGGACCAAATTGGGCCAATCCAAGAAGTCAGCACGGCCTGAACTTCATGGCACACGGCCGTGCCCCAATATTTAGATTGCACACGGTCACACCCTGATTTACATGACCATGCCTCATCGACAAAAAACCCAACACGGATTGACCCCGATGTATACGATCGTGCCCCAATTGGCAGACTCGAAGCACGGCCTCTACCCATATATTACACGGGCGTGTCATAGCCGTGCCTAAATCGACAGGATGGAGACACGGGCTGGACCACGACTTACACGAGCGTGCCTTAGCCGTGCCCCTGCCGCGGGAAAGAGCAATTTCACTCGAAATTGGATGCTTGGAGCCGAAGAAACGCAATCCTAAGTCCACTCAAACACTTAGGATGAATTTCACTTGAACTACGAGTACTTAGGAGCCAAGTAAAGCATCAAGGCTATATAAACAATCAAGGCAACAATTCAGCGAGTTTTCTACCAGAGCTTTACTCGTTTAGGAAATTACTCGAAGATAGCCAATTGATCCATCTCGAAGAGTCGGAATTCTACTCAAGACGGAGGATCTCCTCTTCAATTCCTTCAGGTGGTTTTTAAGGATTTTCTATGTTTTGTTTTATCTTTTCTCTTGAGCTATTTTCTTGTTTAATTATGAACTAAACCCCTCAGATACCTGAAGGGGATGAAACCTATGATGAATTTTGTTATTTAATTCTTTCAGTTTATATGATATATACTTAGTTCGTTCTTAATTATGTTGCTTAAATTTATCTGATGTGCTTAGGTGAAGGAGGAATAGACCCTGCCTAAGAGTAGATCTAGCATAATTAAGCGGGTTGATCAGGCGCCTAGAGATAGGGTTACGAGATTTTTTCGGATTAGGGTGAAATCTAATATAGGAGTCCATTGATTGATTTACTGCTTCCTTAGGGGGTTATTATAAAAGAACGAGAGTTCCACTAATTAACCTAAGGTTAGACGTTATTCGATTCAAGAGAAGGTTTAATATAGGTTAGGGAGTCTCACGGATCAAGCTAAGTAAAGAAATCATATGAATTGAAAAGGTAGATAATAAGTGAAGCCATAGGTGGATTCTTCCCGAAGGTATCATCTTTATCAATTGAGTTTTCTTCAACGTCTTTTCCCAAAGTTTCGTTTCTTTTGTCTTTGCATTTAGTTTAAATATTTCATTTGTTTTAGTTTAATAAATCAATCACTCCATATTTTAGGCTAAATAATAGAAAGAAAGTGAGTAGTAGTACTTTTAGGTTCTTTGGGTTCGATAAAATATTCTTGCCTGAGCTATACTACTGTTCGATAGGTGCACTTGCCTCTATCGTTGTCGCAGTCAGTTTACAGGTTCGATCACTCTTTTATAAATATTAAAACAAGACTGTTTTTGCAGCGATCAATAACTGAAAAGCTTCTTCATTTCTTTCTTCCTGGATTTTTCCAGTGTCGTATGCTAAAATTCTTTTACCATCGGTCCAGAGCATATAAGTATTTTGTTGAAGTAGATACTGGGCCTTGGTCATTAGATCAATTACGGCTTGGATTTAATAATTAGAAAAATCATTATAACACTTGTCAATGGTTTTTGTCAAGTGTTGATCATCTTCGTTTACTGCTAAGATGGATCTTCCCCAAAGCATTGTATGAATAGTCCAGATTTGATATGGCTGATAAAATTTTTCTTTTTCAGCAATACCAATAAAACTGTTTATTTCTATATGAAAATAATAGACAAAATCGTCTATATTTGTAAAATTTATTAATCTAGATTTTACTATAGTAGGAAAATATTTTAATAAATGAAAAGAAAGATTTTAGACTGTTATTTCTTTGACAAATCCCCATTCAATATTGGTTATATCAAATTGTTCATGGTCAAGCCTGAATTTGATAGTAGGAAATTGTTCTCCTATATCATTAGTAAAAACATAAGCTTGTAAAAAGTATTTTGAAAATATTTCTTTATACTGAGCTTGCTAGTTGCAAATAGCTCTATTTATTTTTGAAAAAATATCTGGTGGTAGAATTTGTCTACATTTGTTATATAACCATATTCTAAACATTTTATTAATAATAGGACTGTTTGTTCCTTTATTAATAAAATATTGGAATATATCAAGAAGATTGTTTATTTCCTTAATATCCATATATTCGACTAGGATCTCATCCCAATCTCTGAATAAAATGGATTTTAGTAATAAATCATTAGATTTACTTTCTTGATTGTTTTTCAACTAAGAAATTTAAAAATTCGTAAGAGCTCTTCTAAAGTTTGCTCTTTGTTTGGTAATATGGGTTTTCCATATTTTGTTTATAAAATTATAATATTCCGGGGTATTCACGGATTATAAAAATATTTTATTTCGTGAATTTGTTATTTTTCAACAAATCTTCTTTTCTTTATAATTTAACATATAATGATAATTATATTTTGTAAATAGATCTTTATGTTTTCATAAAGTTCTTCTATTAATTTTAAATATTCTACCTTTTCATATTTATCTTTTGTTTTAGAAAATTGGTTTTTCCAATGTTCTATAAGGGTTTTATAAGATTCAAAATCATATTTTTCTTGTTTTTAAAATTTTCTCTTTTTGTTTTTCTTTTTATTATAGGTAGAAGATTCATCTCAAGATTCATCTTCATCGATAAAGTTAATATAACATTACTATTACCATAATATAAAGGACCTAAATCTAAATCGGAATCTATATTATTATTATTAATAACTTGATCTAATTTATTATTAACATTAGATAAGAGTTCTTTAGATTTGTTGTTCAAATCTAAATCATTACTTCTCCATATTATCTACTTTTTTTTTCTATTTTACTAACTTTGTTATATATTTTATTAAAGTATATAGATGTCATATCTATTAAACTATTGATACCTTTACTAAGAGTCGAAATATTATTTTCATTCTTAGAGTCTATATGCATAGTATAATTACAAGTTTTATCTTTATATAAACAATCCATTTCTTTCATATTATTTATCTCTGGTACCTAAGACCTTCTGTTATCTTAAATGTCTTCACACAATGCCAACAACGTCCCACACGGACTCAAACGACAAAAGAAGACAGAAAAACAGATATATGGGTTTTAAGATAAATAACTGTGAAATAAACGGAATTGAAGATAAAAGATAGAAACTTATAATGAGTACTACGATATTAGAACTCTAGAAATAATTTATTATATTTTTATTATATATGAAAAAAAAGTACGAGAGCATATATGAAAACTTTTAATTCTGAGATAATTTTTTGAATTCAAAAAAATTTATTTTTGGTTATATTTAATGTGAGTTCTTTTTAAAATTAAGTTTTAAATATAATTTTCTTGGTAACAAAAACTCGATGTCGAGACATTGATAGAGGAGTCTTGCGACATTGAATGCAGTTTCCCCCACATTTTACTCCATTCATCATAAACCTGCAAAGTACAATATTCAAATGGCCTAGGTGACCCAAAAACTCAACATTGCATATCTTTGTATACGTATTAACTCAAATGCTAAACTACCTTCTTTAGTACTCTTAACATCCATTTAAGTCTTATGCTTCATACTTATACAAAATGAGCATATAAACTCTTGTTTTACTAGCTTTGATCATGAATATGCAATTAAGTATACAAATTGATATTTTCAAAACGCAACATTCCTACCATTTATACCAAAACATCTAAAATAGACCCTAATACCAATCACGACTTGAGGTACATACCAATTATTATAAACAGAACAAAACTTATACATGTTGAGTTGAGAAATTGACATTTTCTGTAAGAAATTATTATAAAATTGAACCCAATCAAAAAAAATTAATCAATTGTGAAGAAGCACAAAATAAAAACAAAATCCAAAAAAAAAAAATCAAAGAGAGGTATAGAGAAAAGTAAAATAAAAAGAAATTGTTACTGCCCATGATAAATTATTACAAGTTGCAGGATGTTAGAAAATATGGACATCACATTTATAATAATGGTAATTACATGTTATTCCTTACTGTCATGATAGATTGGCCCAAATTAAAAGTGATCTAATTTGTTTAAGGTTAATTGGGTTTTAATTATTAAATAAAATATGGGTCGAATATCTGTAGATACTCTAGGAACTAATTTCTAATTGATGATGGACTGATTAGAAATTAGGGTTAATGTGTCAAAGTTATATATATCAGGGTTATGGTCCCCAAATTATACACAAGGTAATTTTTCTAATATTCCATTTTTAGAAAAGAGAGAGTCACTTTCTTAAGATTACTTGTGTGCTAATTTGGAAGATCAAATTCTCAATATTCGAAAAATTTCAAGGAATTCATGGATTCAGGTACGCTTCCGCAACTAGTTATGTTATCGTTTTATTCTTAATGATTTGACATGAAAGATCCTGATTTATGATTTATTAAGTTTTATATCATATCTTGATTAACGATTCTAAAACAGGAAGTTTTAGAAAAGAGAGAAGAATGAGAAGGGAGAAGAGAATGAACAACGAAGTTTTTCATTCACATAATTACATAATCGTTTCCATTTTCCTTCTCTGCTTAGAATGCAAAGAAGTAGAGTTACATAGTTGGTTATGGAAGTTATTATTAAACAATTGTAACCACCAACAACAAGACTCGTTGTTTCAATTAAACATAAGACTAGACCTAATCATGGGTTGAGTCACACAGCCCAGCCCGAAGGCTTGCCCAAAAATTGGGAGGGTTTGGACAAAAATATAGGTCCAAAAAATAGGTTTGAACAAAATATTAAGCCCGTTTTCTAATATGGGTCGGGTCGGTTCAAGTCAGGCTTCAGCTTAGCTAATATATTTTAAGCTGAGCGTGGGCAAATTTTTAGGCCTATATTTCGGGCCAAATCAAGCCCGATCCTAAAAAATGGGCCTGAAATTTTATTAAGGCTCGGCCCATGATCACCTCTACATAAAACTAACTAAAACACATCGTTTTATTTACTAACATTTTGCTAAAACACAGCGTAGCAACAACTAACTTAACAAACCGATTCCTCCCATAACAAGTACTCCCTCCTTAAAAGATCCTTGTCCTCAAGGATCAAATGTAGGAAATCTTTGTTGTAGCTCCTGTAGAGGTTCCCATGTAGAATCCTCAGGAAATGTGTTTGTCCATTCCACCAATATCTCGGTGACAGTTTTATTTCCTCTCTTGACCATACGCCGATCTACTATGCAAATAGGTTCTTTGAGCATAGCACCATCAGTAGTAACTACCAGTAGAGTAGATTGAACAAGTGTCTTTCCCACATGTTTTTAAAGTTGGGAAACATGAAGTGGAGTGAATACGGGAACTCAGTTGTAGATGAAGCCTATACACCACCTTTCTTACTCTAGCCTCGACAGTAAAGGGCTTAAAGAACTTGGGAGACAGTTTCAGGTTCAAGACTTCCCTCATAGTGTGTTGCCTGTAAGGTTGTAACTTGAGACAAACATAATCACCCACTTGAAACTCTCGATCACATTCTCTTATGATCAGTTGTTTGTTTCATCCTGTTTTGAGCTCTTTTTAAATGAAACTTGAGTAGCTTCCTTGCTGTTTCTCTTTGCTAGAGACTCCTATCAACAGTGTCTGCAGGTGACACTCCAGCCAAATAAGGTAAATTTTCAAATTTTATTATGCACGCTTTAATAATGTTGTTTATTGAGTTGATGTTACTAATTAACTCGACGCTAACTTAGAATTAATGACAACATCATGATAAATAATTATATTCATTTAATATTTTTAATATGAAGTGTTTATATGTTTAAAGTTTAATTTGCAAAGTTCGATTTTTTTTTAAATTTTAAGATTATTTATAATTTATGCGTTATTTTTAATTAATTTCAAATTATACATTTTATTATTTATTATATGTTATTTTTAAATATATATTTATATTCTAAATATGTGATTATTTGTAATATGATTATTTTTGTATAGATTATTAGGATACTCTCAAATTTATCCTGCCAATATCTAAAATTTTGGTTTCTGCATATTTTATTATTTAAATATTGTTTCTCAAAATTAATACAGGTATAAAAGCCAATGTAAAGAATTTTTTGACCTGGTTCCGTGGTGTAGTTGGTTTTCACGTCAGTCTAACACACTGAAGGTCTTCGGCTCGAGTCCGGGCGAAGCCATACATGCAGATTATATTTTATTTCATTTTTTAACATAAGAATTTTTGGTTTCTGCACATTTTAATATTTACATATTGTTTCTCCAAACTAAAAATAGTATAAATAAAAATGTAAAAAGCTTTTCAACGTGGTTTCGTGGTGTAGTTGGTTATCACGTCAGTCTAACACACTGAAGGTCTCCGGTTCGAGTCCGGGCGAAGCCATACATGCAGATTATATTTTGTTTCAACAAAAGAATTTTTGGTTTCTGCACATTTTAATATTTACATATTGTTTCTCTAAACTATAAAAGCTATAAATAAAAATGTAAAAAATTTCCAATCTGGCTTTGTGGTGTAGTTGGTTATCAAGTCAATTTAACACACTAAAGGTCTCTAGTTCGAGTCCGGGTGAAGCCATACATGTGGAATATATTTTGTTTCATTTTTTAATTAACAAAAGAATTTTTGGTTTCTGCACATTTAATATTTACATATTGTTTCTCAAAATTAATAAAGCTATAAATAAAAATGTAAAAATCTTTTCAATGTGGTTTCGTGGTTTAGTTGGTTATCACGTCAGTCTAACACACTGAAGGTCTCCGGTTCGAGTCCGGGCGAAGCCATCCATACGGTTTTTATCTTGTAGAAAGTTTTTGGTTTCTGCACATTTTACTATTTACATATTGTTTCTTAAAATTAATAAAGCTATAAATAAAAATGTAAAAAGCTTTACAGTGTGGTTTTGTGGTCTAGTTGGTTATCACGTCAGTCTAACACACTGAAGGTCTCCGGTTCGAGTCCGGGCAAAGCCATCCATACGGTTTTTATCTTGTAGAAAGTTTTTGGTTTCTGCACATTTTACTATTTACATATTGTTTCTTAAAATTAATAAAGCTATAAATAAAAATGTAAAAAGCTTTACAATATGGTTTTGTGGTGTAGTTGGTTATCACGTCAGTCTAACACACTGAAGGTCTCCGGTTCGAGTCCGGGCGAAGCCATCCATATGGTTTTTATCTTGTTTTATTTTTTAATAACAAAAGAAAATTTTTGGTTTCTGCACATTTTACTATTTACATATTGTTTCTCAAAATTAGTAAAGCTATAAATAAAAATGTAAAAATCTCATTAATGTAGTTTTGCGGTGTAGTTGGTTATCACGTCAGTCTAACACATTGAAGGTCTCCGGTTCGAATCTTGGCGAAGCTAGCCATACAGAATATATTTTGTTTCAGTAAGAAAAATTTAAAGCCGTTGCCAAGGATCGAACCTGGGTCACCCGCGTGACAGGCGGAATACTCACCACTGTATATTACAACGACCTTAATAGTTTTATGCAATATATATAAATGGTATCACTAAATTGAAATCTATCTGTAGTATTTGCTGCTTACAATTGATATCAACTCCCCTTGTCAATTCTATATTTTGAAAATAGGTTCTAACCATCTGTTTATTCGTGTCATATTTGTACATTTTCTTATTTTGTGACCGAGAATGAGGTTAAAGTTAACGGTAAGTAAAATCTAATTCGATTCAAAAATTTAATAAAAATTTTAAATTTTTAATTAAATAGTTTGAGTTATTTGAGTTAATTAAGTTATTCCGATCAACTTGAATAAAAAATTAGGTTTTTCGATTTAACTCATATATGAATTACACAATTTGAGTTATCCGAAAATTCGAATAATAAAAGGCAAAACTACGTCGTTTTGATAAATATTTACCTTTTTTAAAGTTAAAAGTCAAAACCATTAAATTAAAAGACAAAAACTACATCTTTTTAATAAATGTTTACTTATTAAGTTAAAATGCAAAACCATTATATTGTTTATGCAGTTAAATAATCTTGTACTTCGTCTATTAGTTAAATAATCGATCAATGTAAACGCAACATTGAGTATAGATAATAAGATTCGTTAACTCGACTTGACTTGACTCAAAATTTTTTACTCGATTCGATTCGAAAAAAATTCAAATTGAGTTTGGTTGCTAAAATAGGATTCGTCAACTCGACTAACTCAAATTTTTTTGACTTGACTCGATTAAATACTTACCGCTAGTTAAAGCATCTAAGAATGGGAGAAAACGGAGAAAAGAGAAATTGAACAAAATGTATTAATACAAGAGATTAAATCTTACCAGCTCAGTAGAGAAGCTTAAAACTTGCCACATTCGAGGGAGTTTCCACTTCCTCACAACCTTAAGAGAGGCCGATGTGCATAAGAAAGGATTTTTCGGCCCCCACTTAAGCCTAGTTTAAGAATGCTTTTTAAAAATACTTTTAAAAAAAATTTAGGGATAAGTTAAAATTTTCAATTTCTGAAAAAATTGCTTTTGGACCAATTTTTAGTTTAAGTGAAGCACTTTTTTTTTTTTCCTTAAAAGGCAGTTTGTTTAGAATATATTTGTCTCAAAAGTAATTCTTAGAAGTAATACTAAACACACCATTCAAAAACAATAGAACAATTAAATGGTGTTAATAAATAAAGGAAAATAAGCTATCCATGTCTCAAAGAATAAAAGCCCATTCATTACCTCATCCATTACAATAGAAAAGTAGTTAATTTTTTATTTATATATTTTAATTTTATTATGAGTATTATATTTATTTTATATCTATAGTATTATTTAAATTTCTAATTGAGTTAGTGTTATAGGTACAAAGAATCTATTTTATTATAAAATTATTAAGAACATTTTTTTAAATTTCTAACTGAGTTGGTGTCATGAGTACTAAGAACTAATTTTATTATAAAATTACTAAAATATTTTTTTCGTATTTAAAATAAATTATATCATTAAAGATTGCTTTAATCTTTTAATTTAAAGAATAAAACTTATGGATATGAAATTTGAACCAAAGCAAATTACATTAATAAAATTTAAAATTTAAAATTTTAATAAATTTTAATTTTATTATGCACACTTTAATAATATTGTTTATTAGTTAGTATTACAAATTAATTTGACATCAATTTAAGATTAATGATAATACTATAATAAATAATTATATTTATTTACTATGATGTACTTATATGTTTAAAGTTTGATTTATGTTTGTGTTATTATTAATTAATTTTTATTGATAAATTTTTATAGAATTCTAGGATACTATCACTAATATCTAAAATTGGTTCTGTAGATTCTACTTTTTAGATATTGTGTCTCAAAACTAATAGTGTTATAAAAATAAATGTAACCACTTCCTTGGAGTGGTTTCGTGTTGTAGTTGGTTATCTAAAAAACAAAAAGAAAACTTCTACGCCGTTCCCGGTGATTGAACCCGGGTCACCCGCGTGACAGACGGAAAATACTTACCACTATACTACAACGACTTTAACAATAAGTCAGCGAATTAAATTTATTAATAGTATATTTTGGCTTATAATCGATATCAACTCTCGTTATCAATTCTACCTTTCAAAATTAGTTTCTATATTTGTACATTCTTATTTTGTGACCACCTGACACGACTATCGTTGATAAAGCTACCGAAAAAGGTTGAGGTGAGCCAGAATTCAACGGTTAACTGAGAGGAAGCTTATTTCGAAGCCATGGCTGCTGCAACTAAGCATGGAGTTTATTACTCAATGTAATGAGGAATATTGTTTGTCGTGACCATTTTTTTGATGAAACAGTAAACAACGCGGTCGACTCGATTTTTTTGAAAAAAGAAAAGGAAAGGAGTCGCCACCGATCTTTATTTGGTGTGATCGGATCACCTTTGTTTTAATAAAACATTTAATTTACTAAAACAGTGCTTTTTGGTCCACGAACTTTGAGAAAACGGGTTCGGAAGTCGATTACGTGCGAGGAAGGATTAGCACCCTCGACACGCCCAAAATTGGTACCAAACTGATTGATTGATGTCCTTTTTGTTGAAAACTTTGAAAGGGTTCGAAAATACAATGCTTTTTATTTTCAAAATTTGATGGAATTGAAAGGACGTTAAGACTCTCTTATTTTCTGAGAGATAAAGCATCATGTCCGATGAAGTTAGGCGCAATACTTTAGACTCCCAAAACTAAGCTCGTCTTTTAAAACTTGATTTTCATTTTTGAAGAGGATCTTGATTATTCGTCAAATGAGAAACGAAACCCGATGAAGTTAGGGCTCGATTTTTCGAGATTTCAAATACTAAGATTGCCTCTATTTTTAGGAAAAAAAGCTTATCTCAAGTATCTAGATGTCGAGTCCAATGAGTTAGGGCGCGATATTTGAATTTTTGGGATTAAGAGTTACATTTAAAATTTAAATTACGGTTTTAAAAGGACATTCCATTGTTTAGCTTAAACGAGAAAAATCGGAATCCAAGAAGTTAGGCTCGGTTCCTCGAATCTTTAATCTGAAATATCGTTTATTTAATAAAACTTGATGACTCGAGCAAAGGTTAATGCAACACAATTCGATAAAAGAAATAAATTACGAAGCTAGGTTGCATAAAAATAATAATGATATATGTAATAATGCTAAGTTAATTAATTTGATGATAAAATGATGATAATAATGATAATGGTAATAATAAAAATTATAATGTTTAAGAGTAAAAAAATAGTTTTAATAAAATAATATTAATGACATTAATAAGAAAAAAATAAATAATAAAATGAAGGTAATTAACAAAATATATACATATAAAAATAATATAATAATAGTAATAATAATAATAAATACAAAAACAATATAATAATAATGTTAAAATAAAATGATAAATAATGATGATATGATAATATTTAAAGCAATAATATTAAATAAGAGTAATAAACATAATAATAGTAATATAGTATTAAACCAAGAAAATAAATATAAATATAAGTAGTAATAATAATAATAGAAATATCAATAATGATGTTAGAGAAATAATAATGATATTAATAATAAAATAATTATAATAATAATAATAATAATAAAGTTAGTGAAATACATTAATAATAAAATATGTACATAAAAATATACTAATGGTAATAACAATACTAATATAATAACAAAAGACTAAAAAATTGCAAAAATAATCGAAATTGGATTAAATTGCATTTAGGATGAGAGTTTGGGGTCAATTCATAATAAAATAAAAGAAAAGGGCTATTTGAAACACGCGTGAAAGGAGGGGACCAAAATGGCAATTATTCCTTTCTCCTAAACGCAGCGTTTCGACGAGGACCAAAATGAAAATCAAAATAAATCATTGGGCGAGATTTTAAAGCGTTAAAAATCTGATTGTAGAACAATAAAAAGCGGAAGGGCTAAAACTGCAATTAGCCCTTCCTTAAAAAAACACGCGGATCCTAAGGCGGGTCTCGTCGGTCGGATCGGGTCATGTTCAAAACGACGTCGTTTTGGGGTTAAGGGCCAGCCCCCAAAACGATGTCGTTTTGAAGGGCTATATAAGGCCCTAAATCCCAAAAAAAAAAAAAATCATTTTGCTGTTTACTTTAAAAAAAATCCTTCTTTCTTTTTTTTTCCCTGCAGAAGGGGGGGAGATCCGGTGGGTTTCCGGCGAGATTTCGACCGACGTCCGTGGTCGGCGCCCGCCACTGCCGCCATGACTGATGGTAAAAAAAGGTAAAATGCTCCTTTTTTCTTTTTTATATATGATTTAGGTATATGTATATATATATTTTAATTGAGTAATAAATAAAAAATGAAACAACGAATAAAAAAAATATGAAATCACCTCCGATCGTTACTGATCTGGCTTTTTATGCGTTTTGGATTCTTCTGTTTGATCTCTATTGTTATTTTGTTTTTGAATCTGCTTTTTTTTTATTGATTGTGAAAAAAAAAGTCCCCTTTTACAAATGTTTTGAATCGGCTTTTATAGCCAAATTTTTACAACTGTTCTTTGCTTTCATCCTTTCTCTTTTACATCTTGCGAGGCAGGTGGAGCAAGTAGAGGTCGATGGCCGACTCACGATGGCGGTGGGCGGTGGCTAGTCGGAAGACGAGGGCTAGGGGCGCACTAAGTTTAGGAAAAATTAGGGTTTCTGATTTTGTTTTGGGCTAGGGTTTGCTGGGCTAGGGTTGGTTGGGTTTGGTTTGTCTGTTGGGTTGGTTTTAGGTGTAGCTGGCCGGCAATTTGGGCTTCGTCTGATTGCCCTCTTTGCTCATTGTCGAGTAACGAGAATAGAGCAAAGACTTAAAAAGCCAATGTTGCCGGTCCCGCCGAGTCTTGACTTCTCGGTGCTCTTCTTGGTGGCGTCGCTCCCGTCCATCACATCTTGTTGCTTTGATCCACTTCACTTGTAACCTTGAAAATGATATTTGTAGTGATTTGTTCTCTCGCAACTTGGGAAGATAAGATCTTCTGTCTTTGATTTGCCTCTTGCAACTTCAGGAATGTCAAATCTGCTATCCTCAATCTGATCCCTGCAAACTCAGGGATCACCAGACTGATGTCCTCGATCTGCTTCCTACAACTTTAGGAAGATAAGATCTTCTGTCTTTGATTTGCCTCCTGCAACTTCAGGAATGTCAAATCTGCTATCCTCAATCTGATCCTTGCAAACTCAGGGATCACCAGACTGATGTCCTCGATCTGCTTCCTGCAACTTCAAGAAGATAAGATCTTCTTTCTTCAATCTGATCCCTGCAAACTCAGGGATCACCAGACTGATTTCTTTGATTTACTTCTTACTCCGCGGAAACTTCGAAGAAATAAGAATTCAGGGAGAAGAGATTCGTAGTATCCATCTTCTCTACCGAAACTTCAAAGAAATAAGGACTTATCCTCATTGTTAACTCAGGGATACGGAATTTGTAATCTCAACCTACTCCACGGGAACTTCGAGGAAATAAGAATTCAGGGAGAAGAGATTTGTAATCTCCATCTTCTCTTACTGAAACTTCAAATGAATAATGATTGATCCTCATTGTTAACTCAGGGAGACGGGATTTGTAATCTCAACCTACTCCACTGGAACGTCGAGGAAATAAGGATTCAGAACTTTTCAATTTGCTTCCTTACTATCTTCAGGAAGACTTCAATCTTCAGTCTTCTCCCCTACCATCTCTAAGGAACAAAATCTGAACTTTCCAATATGCTTCCTTTCTATCTTCAGGAAGACTCCAATCTTCAGTCTGCTCCACTGCCATCTCGAGGGATGAGGTCTTTGGTCTTCAGCCTATTCCACTGCTAGTTAAAGTAATAGGACTAAAGCTTAACCATGCTTCCCTCTTGGTTGGGGAGCCAAGATTTGCATTCGGTCTTGCCCCACTATTGGTCGTAGGCGACGGACCTATAATTCTTGACCGTCCCCACTGCCGGTGTGTGGCAATAGGACGATGGCCTAAATCTGCTCCCCTCTCGGTTGAGGAGTCAAGATTTGCCTTCGATCTTGCCCCACTACTGGTTAGGGTGACAAGATTTACAATTTGTTGACCCATTCCAATGCTGGTCAGTGGCAATAGGACGATGGCCTAAATCATGTTCCCTACTAGTTAGGGAGCCAAGATTTGCCTTCGATCTTGCCCCATTACTGGTTAGGGCGACAAGATCTACAATTTTTGACCCATTCCACTACTGGTCAGTGGCAATAGGACGATGGCCTAAATCATGTTCCCTACTGGTTAGGGAGCCAAGATTTGCCTTCGATCTTGCCCCACTACTGGTTAGGGCGACAAGATCTACAATTTTTGACCCATTCCACTGCCGGTCAGTGGAAATAGGACGATCTTCAACCTATTCCACCACTGGTCGATGGCAATATGACGGTATTTCACCTATTCCACTGCTGGTCAGTGGCAATAGGGTAATCTTCAACTTATTCCACTGCTGGTCAGTGGCAATAAGATAATCCTCAACCTATTCCACCGCTGGTCGATGGCAATAGGACAATCTTCAACCTATTCCACCGCTGGTCGATGGCAATAGGACAATCTCCAATAGTGTTGCTACACCATCCTCTGGGGACATATCCTATAGACTCGATTTTATATGCTCGTGTTTATGCCAAATGGTGCGGATGCTATGGTCGGAATGGCTCAAATACTCCTAACTACATGTGATATGGACAACACTTGCATGAATGCAGAATGTCATGAGAATAATCTTTTTACAATGATCAGGATGCAATGAGTCGAATGCTCCTAACTAAACGTGCTTTGAAATGATGTATGAATGCAAAATGAAATGATCCCTTTTTAAATGCTTGGGGTCGTCATTGCTCGTAGTTCATTAAGGTTCTATCACTGATGTGTTATCATGCTTTCTCGTTCAGCTAGTATCTTTGATAGAAAACCCAAAAACAATGATCATATTCTGCTCAACAAGCTTGCCCCGCTGTAATTTCAGGGTCCCTTTCACTGTACCTTCTGAGACATAAAGTTTGCATCTCTCACTGCAACTTTAGGAGAATAATATTTGGTTTCTTCTATCCATCCTGCTGTAACTCTGAGGTATAGGATCAATTTGATCTGTTACACCATCCACTGGTGTAATGACTAGAGGTGTAGGCCTGATATGTGCATGAATGCAGAGTATCATTTTTCTTTTCTCGAGAATGATCCCTTTGTCTTCTTTGGTTGCCATTGCTCGTTATCTCGTTAAGGTCGTATCACCGTGAAATGTATTGTCCTTTTGTTCAACCAATAAAAGGTCCAAAGAGATAATCATCTTTCTCCAATATTTCCAAACCTTGAAATGAGTGAGTTCTAAACAACATCATGTTTCGTGTCCTTGTATTATTCGAAGCTTCGAGTAATATGCAAAACTCTTTTATGAAAGTATTATTAGTCCACTAATCGTTATTTCAATGCAAAATGCCCGAAAAAGATTGTAACAATGGACAAAAAGAAATTGATTGGGAGCATAGCTCAAACAAACAAGTTAATCAAAGTTAGCAAATGCAATTAAGAAGGAAATTTATCGGTGGTATTTTGAAAGGAATAAAATAACCACAAGTAACAAAATGGATAAAATGAAAACTAAGTGCCCCGATATCGCAACTTGAGCTTCCTGTTCTAACTTCTTGAGGACCATTTTGAGCTTAATATGTGTTTAGGGATCCAGTACTTTGTCGATGCCCCAAGACGTAACATACTTCTTTGAGCGTAGCAAGACTACTGTATGCCTTACTTTCGATCAAAATTTTGAGTTGCCCTTCTTGGGTTTTCAACTCAAATACCCTTTGGTCTCAAAGCGCCCTTTGCGGGTTTTCGCCTTGGCCTCTCCTTTTTCTCTTTTTTTTTTTCTTTTTCTTGTTTTTCATTTTTTTTTAGAAAACCTTTTTTTTAT
This sequence comes from Gossypium rotundifolium, assembly GCA_025506655.1. Classification (NCBI taxonomy): domain Eukaryota; kingdom Viridiplantae; phylum Streptophyta; class Magnoliopsida; order Malvales; family Malvaceae; genus Gossypium; species Gossypium rotundifolium. The sequence continues at coordinate 65,251,826 of CP106731.1, read as the reverse complement.
TGAATCTGAACTCACCGGATTGGGTAGGTCCTTGTCATTCATCTTGGTTAACACTCATATTTCCCTAGAACAGGCCTTCTTCGCTGTATAAGGCATTTACTTTTCTTTGGGAGTTCTTTTGGATAAGAAGAATCTCTCTTAATGCTAGGTCCTCTTCCTGGAATTCTCTTGAGCGAACCTTTTTGTCAAGCCCGTATCCATTTTTGGTACATTTGACCCTGCTGAATACTTTCAATCAAGCTTACTGGAGGCATTCTGCTTCATCTAATTCAATCTAAGTTTGGGAAAAAGAATCTTTTCTTCCAACAATTGTTTCCCTTTTATAAACCAATGGGAAAGATGCCCCGGTAAAAGTTCTGGCCAACGTTCAAGGAACCTAAAGGGTAAATGGTAACTTCTCTATACCAACCTTTACAAGTCTTAGCCATTTTTCAAAAAAAATCTTGAATGTTTTGTTTTGTTTTTTTTTTTTTTTGACTGCTGACTTTGTAATTTTGGCATATGAAGCGATCTTCACCCTCTCAATGAGGTAACCAATGACCATGAATATGAATCGATATTGGCTAAATGCTTTTGAGGAGACTAGCTTGTTAACATCCATGCTTCATATAGGGAAAATGGAGAAGGCATAGTCTTCCTCGATTTGGCATTTTATGGCATAACAGATACAATTTCCTTTTCTTGGTGAACCAATAGCCCGAGCCTCTTGATTAGCTAGGCTGTTGTAAAACATGGGTTCTTTAAACCCCAACCTTAACAGCATACCCATGTTTTAGTAGTTTGGCATGCCTCGATATGATCGTGCGAAAACATCTTGAATTCCTAAAAATAGCTCAACGATGCCTTGCCTTATTCCTTCGAGGAGCTACGCTTCCATCTTCACTTCCTTCGTTAATCCACAGTGTCTGCTGACACTTCATAAGGTAGGATCTACCATTGGGAAAGTAAGTTGCAATCTTTGTCATCTTCAAAGCCTTTAGATCCCTCTAGATACATATCTCACTAAAAAGGGAGTCAGCAATAGCGTCGCTCATGTCATTGATATCTAGGGGCCCATTGTGGGCAGAAAATCCAAAGAATAAATGATCCTAAGGATGATTATCTGTATGATATGGTCATGAGTGAAAAATATTCAGTATGAAATGTAAAGAATGAAAATATTTACTTGGAAAGATGCATTTTATTGAAATAAAAATTCTGGACACAAGCCTACTTCTCAAAAGAAATCTTATTGCTTCTAGGCTTGAAGCAACAAGTGTGTTTTACACATTACTCTAGATTAGCTTTAAAAATACATGTTTCTTCAATAGTCTCATTGTTCAAAACACTCTCAAGTACATAAAGGCAGATGTTCAAAAAACTTTTATTCCTCGATTCTCTTCGGGTATACCATTGCTCCGTTATCAAACTTCACAATACCCATGTTGATGAGATTTTCCACCAATTTCTTGAAAGTAAGGCAATTTTCTATCGAATGGCCTGTGATCCCCGCGTGGTACTCACACTGAGTGTTTGGGTCATACCATTTTGGGTATGGAGGTTGCATCGGTTTTGGATATTGGGGGGACACAACGTGTGCATCAAATAAACTTTGATACAACTCCTTATACGTCATAAGGATTGACGTAAATTGGAGTTTTTCAATGTTTTTCCTTGTGCGAGATTCTTTTCTTGATGAATCTTGATACTCAATAGTCACCGTTTTTGGCTGATTAACGGTAATTAACTTTGGGTTCCCCATGTTTATATTATTCACCTCGTCATCCTTTTTTCTAGGAGCAAGCCTTCTAGTGGTTTCCCCTGCTTCAATCTTGCCGCATCTGATTGTATGTTCGATCATTTCCCCTGCCATTACCATGTCAAGAAAGCTCTTAGTGGTACTCCTCTCATATGGGTTATGAAAGGAGCCTTGGGTGTTGATGAAGAGCATGGTAGTTTCCTTTTCTAAAAGGGGTGGTTGGACACATGGCAACCTCCTCCACCTTTCTTGCGTGTATTGTGCGAAACTCTCATTTTGTCTTTTTCCATGCTTTGCAAAGTAATTCTATCCGGTGCCATGTCCGTAACATAGCTGAAATACTTTAGAAATGCTTGAGCCAGACTTCTCTAGGAACTAATGTTGGCCCGACTAAGTGGTTTTACCCTCGGCAATTGCGCCCACTAAATTTTCTTGGAAATAGTGGATTAAGAGTTGATCATTATTCACGTAGCGACCATTCGCTGCAGAACATGGTGATGTGGGCCTCCGGACAGCTAGTCCCACTGTATTTGTCAAATTCAGGCATTTTGAACTTTGGCGGAAGTACCAAGTCCGGGACCAAACTTAAGTCTTTAGCGTCTACCACTGTGATCAGTAGTCGTGATCTCCATTTCTTTAAACTTCTCTTCTAACCACTTGCAACGGTCCTCAAGTTGCCTTGGCAGTCGATTCGGCTTGGTCTATTTTTGCCATTTCGTCAGGGACCACAGGATTAGCTGGACTATCTCCTGGGTCAGTACCTGAGCCAGCTTGAAAGTTCGTGGGTAGTCTAGTATCAGCTTGCCCCAGTTGAGGCCTAATTGTGACAGATGGCCTTTGGGGATACTCTTCAGGCCGTGTCGGCACATGTGGTGGGGTAAAACCCAAAGGAATGCCTTCGCTTTCTTCCCCTGTAATTACCATGGGACCTTTAACTTTTGTCCATTGCCCCACTCAACATTTGGGCCATTTGAGTCATCGTGCTCTTTTGAGCCTCCAACATCTGATCCCTCATCTCTTGTTGGAGTTTTTCCATTTGCTCTTGCATCTGGTCTTGCAGGTCTTTCTGGAATTGTTCAAATCTTTGATCCATTTTCTTTGTCTTGGCACGTGTACTGTAATGATTCTCAATTTTTAGATTTTCCTTTTCTTTCTCTCTGTATTGATTTTAACTAATTAGGCTCTCTCTATGGACTTAAATGCATATGATGTGATGCAATGCAAATGCATGAATGCAGGAAGAAGACATCGATTCTGATCAACTTCATTTTAAAAAACTTTATTAGAAGGCAAAACCCTTTACATAAAGCAGATTACAAATATGCTTTCGCCCAAAAACCTAAGGTTTTGATTTTTCCAAGCAGGGAGGTTAGCTCTTGATCATGACCCGGCGGTAGCTTGTATCTCATGCTCAATATGTCACTTTCGCAGCCAAAGTCTGTAGGTGATCAGCTACCTCTCGAATCTGGATTATTGCTTCACCCGTGAGGTAGTCCCGACTTCCAACTTGCTTGCAAGAACAGCGAAGCTCCTCCTCCCAATGCCTTTCTCTCGTTTCCAGAAGCTCAATCCGGAGCTCATTACTGTGTGATGCCGATTCTAGCTCTTCAACCTTACCTTTCATTTTCTCGATTCTGTTTAGGCTTGACTTCAGTTGGCTTTCCGAGTTTTGACTTCGATAGTGGTGTAGAGATCGCCCAAGCTCAGCTATTCTAGCTTTTAGCCCATTCTTTCTGATTGGCTTGGCTCTGACCATGTGCGGGCGGCCGCATTATTTTCTACTTTATCAAGGAATTCGCTTTCCATAACCAGCTCTCTAACTCAGAAACTGACCGTGAATCGATGCCTCTTAAAATATGAAATGATATGCACAAAAAGAATGAAACACAACAAGTTAGTACCATGGAATATAAAGCAAGTAAAATGAACAAACACCTATCTGGGTGACCACTAAGGCTTGACATAGCTCTACCTAAGGTGGACTCCTAGGGTTTTCTATATGCGGTTTAGTTCTAAAGTTCGAGGTACCCGAACCAGCAGATTCCTTGATCCTCACCCATTATAGGCTCATACGGACCGAGTTCGATTCGAGGGAATACATTTCCTATGGCCATGCGAGTGAAAACTTCACGAAGACATAAATACGGATGTATCCCAAAGCGATCCACTAGCCCATGCGGAGGTGAAAACCTCACGAAGGCATAGCTTCTCGCTCCCCCTTAAAGGTGTGACCACAACGGTCATGCAATGCAATGCCAAAGTACTTACGAGACCAATATTGAAAGTGTATTAAAAGAAGCATGATTTTCCGAAACCATTTACTCAAAAGGACAAAAATCAATCAATCTATGGCCTGACCCTCGAGTCCCCAGTGGAGTCGCCAAGCTGTCGTGACCATTTTTTTGATGAAACAGTAAACGACGCGGTCGACTCAATTTTTTTAAAAAAAGAAAAGGAAAGGAGTCGCCACCGATCTTTATTTGGTGTGATCGGATCACCTTTGTTTTAATAAAACATTTAATTTACTAAAACAGTGCTTTTGGTCCACGAACTTTGAGAAAAGCGGGTTCGGAAGTCGATTACGTGCGAGGAAGGATTAGCACCTCGACACGCCTAAAATTGGTACCAAACCGATTGATTGATGTCCTTTTTGTTGAAAACTTTGAAAGGGTTCGAAAATACAATGCTTTTATTTTCAAAATTTAATGGAATTGAAAGGGACGTTAAGACTCTCTTATTTTCGGAGAGATAAAGCACCATGTCCGATGAAGTTAGGCGCAATACTTTAGACTCTCAAACTAAGCTCGTCTTTTAAAACTTGATTTTCGTTTTTGAAGAGGATCTTCCGTTATTAAATCAAATGAGAAACCTAACCCGATGAAGTTAGGGCTCGATTTTTCGAGATTTCAAATACTGGAAGATTGCCTCTATTTTTAGTAAAAAGAAGCTTATCTCGAAGTATCTAGATGTCGAGTCCAGTAAGTTAGGACGCGACATTTCAAATTTTCAGGATTAAGAGTTCTGTTTAAAATTTAAATTACGGTTTTGAAAGGAACATTCCATTGTTTAGCTTAAATGAGAAAAAACCGGAATCCAGTAAGTTAGGGCTCGGTTCCCTCGAATCTTTAATACAAAATATCGATTATTTAATAAAACTTGATGACTCGAGCAAGGTTAATGCAACACAATTGATAAAAGAAATAAATTACGAAGCTAGGTTGCATAAAAAATAATAATGATATATGTAATAATGCTAAGTTAATTAATTTGATGATAAAATGATGATAATAATGATAATGGTAATAATAAAAATTATAATGTTTAAGAGTAAAAAAATAGTAATAATAAAATAATATTAATGACATTAATAAAAAATAAATAATAAAATGAAGGTAATTAACAAAAATATATACATATAAAATAATATAACAATAGTAATAATAATAATAAATACAAAAACAATATAATAATAATGTTAAAATAAAATGATAAATAATGATGAGATATGATAATATTTAAAGCAATAATATTAAATAAGAGTAATAAACATAATAATAGTAATATAGTATTAAACCAAGAAAATAAATATAAATATAAGTAGTAATAATAATAATAGAAATATCAATAATGATGTTAGAGAAATAATAATGATATTAATAATAAAATAATTATAATGGTAAATAATAATAATAATAATAATAATAATAATAATAATAAAGTTAGTGAAATACATTAATAATAAAATATGTACATAAAAATATACTAATGGTAATAACAATACTAATATAATAACAAAAGACTAAAAAATTGCAAAAGTAATCGAAATTGGATTAAATTGCATTTAGAATGAGAGTTTGGGGGTCAATTCATAATAAAATAAAAGAAAAAGGGGCTATTTGAAACACGCGTGAAAGGAGGGGGGACCAAAATGGTAATTATTCCTTTCTCCTAAACGCAGCGTTGCTGACAGGACCAAAATGAAAATCGAAATAAATCATTGGGCGAGATTTTAAAGCGTTAAAAATCTGATTGTAGAACAATAAAAAAGCGGAAGGGCTAAAACTGCAATTAGCCCTTCCTTCAAAAAACACGCGGATCCTAAGGCGGGTCGGGTCGGTCGGATCGAGTCATGTTCAAAACGATGTCGTTTTGGGGTTAAAGGCCAGCCCCCAAAACGACGGCGTTTTGAAGGGCTATATAAGGCCCTAAATCCCCCCAAAAAAATCATTTTGCTGTTTACTTTAAAAAAAATCCTTCTTTCTTTTTTTTCTGCGAAGGGGGAGATCCGGTGGGTTTCAATGAGATTTCGACCGACGTCGTCTGTCGCTTGCCCCATGCTGACCACAGCAGCACGGTGGTAAAAAAGGTAAAATTCTCTTTTTTTTTCTTTTTTTTTATATATGATTTAGGTATATGTATATATATTTTAATTGAGTAATAAATAAAAAAACGAGACAACGAATAAAAAAAAATATGAAATCACCTCCGATCGTTACTGATCTGGCTTTTTATGCGTTTTGGATTCTTCTGTTTGATCTCTATTGTTATTTTGTTTTTGAATCTGTTTCTTTTTTTTGTTGATTGTGAAAAAAAAAAGAGTTCCCTTTTACAAATGTTTTGAATCGGCTTTTATAGCCAAATTTTTACAACTGTTCTTTGCTTTCTGTCCTTTCTCTTTTCTGTCTTGCAGGAGCAAGTGGAGCAAGTAGAGGGTCGGTGGCCGACTCTGTCAGTGGCGGTGGGCAGGTGGCTAGTCAGAAGACAGAGGCTAGGGGCGGCACTAAGTTTAGGAAAAATTAAGGTTTCCTGATTTTGTTTTGGGCTAGGGTTTGCTGGGCTAGGGTTGGTTGGGTTTGGGTTTAAAATTGGGTTTAGTTTGTCTGTTGGGTTGGTTTTAGGTGTAACGGGCCCGAGCAATTTGGGCTTCGTACATTGTTTAGAGACATAAAAGCTAGGAGAAGCCCTTTTTTTAATGTCTGGTGAAATTATATATGATTCTCCATGTTTAGTTTTAAAAAAAAATTAAAATTCATGTAGTAATTGAAGTTGCTCTCAACAAGATATTTAATTTAAAATCGTGAGTTCTTTAAATTGTTTATGATGAATTGCATAGTTTAATCAACAAAGAAAACCCAATAAATTTATTAAAAAATCTTTGATTAACATAAATTCAATCAAAAAAATACAATAATATCTTTTCTTTTTAAAATAAATAATGATATTTAAAAATATTTTATATAGTGATATTTCAACTCATATCAATTATAATAAAAAACCCTTAAATTTACCAACATTGTTTTTATTTATTCATACATTTGAATTTTGTTTTACTATATACAATAAATTTTCTCCATCAATTACATATTTATATTATTATTTGAATTTTTAATTGAATCAATTTACTGAATTAAAAACCAACTCGATTATAAAATTTATTAACATATCCTTTCATATTTAAGATAAATTATATTATTCAATAACACTTTAATTTTTAATTTAAAAAATAATAATTACATTGATAAAATTTTAAATTTACCTTCAACCAACCTTATTTTAATTTTTAATACATTTTAACTTTTAAAATTATTATGTACACTTCAATAATATTAATTACAAACTAACTCGACACCATCATGATTTAATATAATATAGTCATAGGTTTAAAGTTTGATTTACTACCAAGAAAGTCAATAAACTTTAAGACATATTCCCAAGAAAGAGAATTAATGTGCAAATTATCTTGCTAAATTGGTTTTTGAAAGAGAGAAAGATTTACAACTGTTTGAGTCTCTCTTAAATGGAGTGTTAGATTTTCTTAAGTCAGATAAAGAGAGAGTCTTTGCACCTCTCGGATATTCCATGTAATTTAACTTTGTTATGTTCTTTTTTTCACCAGATTTTTTTTTTTATTTACTCAGAGTTCAATTTATTCTTAAATGAATACCAAGATCCTCTCAACTTTTTATCCCGCTAATATCTAAAATTTTGGTTTCTGTACATTGTTTCTCAAATCGAATAAAGCTATAAATTTAAATGTAAAAAGCTTGTCAACGTGGTTTTGTGGTGTAGTTGGTTATCACGTCAGTCTAACACACTGAAGGTCTCCGGTTCGAGTCCGGGCGACGCCATTGCTTCTAATTATATGTGTATATATATTTATTTTGATAACAAAAAAAGAAGAGTCCAGTTCGGTTGACCTGCGTGACGGGCGGGAATACTGACCACTATACTACGACATTAATACTTCAATCAGCGTACTAAAGCCCATCTATAATATTTGTTGGCTTACAATCGATATCAACCGCCGTCGTCAATTCTATCTTTTGAAAATAGGTTCTAACCGTTGATTTATTCATCTCATATTTGTAAATTTTCTTATTTTATGATCGATTAATAATTTGTGTAGTCAATAATGACACGGCTGAAGAAAATTTTGAAAGATTTTATAGCTACTGAATGAGGTCAAGGTGAGCCAGAATGCAACAGTTACGGGGCTTTCCGGAAGAAGCTTGTTTCAAGGCATGGGTGCAGCAAGTAGGCATGGGGTTCCTTTTTTTTTTTTTTTTGAGCAAAAGGCCTGGGGTTCGTTATTCAATGTAAAGAGGGACATTTTTTAGAGACAGCCTTAAAATTTCAAAACAAAGGAACAATGAAAGTGAAGACTAATCTTAAATTTGAAAGTAGTTAAGCTAGCTTAATGCCTGCAGCAACCATCAAACTATCAAACCAATAAAATCTTAAAAATCATAAGACTTCAAAGATGGATGTGATGCGAAAGAGCAAGACCTTACAAAACAATTAATGCCTACACTAAAATAAATAAATAAAAATAACAACCATCTAACGAAATTAATATCCAACAAATAAAATCTTAAAAATCATAAGACTATATCAAAATGGGTGTGTTAAGAAATAGGAATACTTACAAAGCTAGCAAAGAGTATCTTCCATTGAACTTCTGTTTTGCTTTTTATATGATGCACTTTAAGCAATAAATTTCAATTCTCCACCTTGCATTTTAAATCCTTCTATGTTATTTTTTCTAGGCTTGCCACGATACCAACATGTAATCGCCCACGTTTTGAGTGGCATCCCAAACCAAACTTTATTGTCTAACAAAACAAAATACACAGGGTGAAGAATTTGTGCTTCAACTATTATAAAAGATAAGATGGAACCAACTAGCCAATATAAATCAACACAACAACCAACCCACCCAAAGCCATGAGGGTATTACATCGGTGCATCAAAAGCTCCAACGTAGAAATGCATGGCATTATTTTACAATGATGTATTAAAACTGCGCAAGGAATTATTACTAAAAATTATTTTAATAGTAATCCAATAAATACGGAACATTCTGAAAAATGCTTGTGTCCCGGTACCTACAAACTCCAGGCTCAATAATTTTGTCCGGTTCAGCAGCAGTGAATGCTTCCCAAAGTCTTGCCACAGATTTTGATTTTTGTTGGCTGTTTCATAGAATCAAGTTTACTGAATAAATTGGTCACTCATGGTTGAATACGGAACATATTCAGTCACGTAGACAAACAAACTGAAACTCATTGGCAAACAACAATAGAAAACACATCAATTGTAATTCTAATGAAATTAAATGCAATCTATTCACTCTACAAACAAATATTAAATATTGATGCATTCATGAGTGAATTTAATATATTGATGCTTAACTTATGCTTTAATGCAGTATAATGGGGAGGGAACTCAAAAGCTACATAAAAATCCATCGATTCTAGAAATACTCAAAGACTCCTCTTAAATTAGACTTAATAAACCATGGAAATTAGGAGTAAAAAAATATCAATGGAATATGGAAAAGAAAAATGATATTGAAAAAAATTAAGACATTGAAAAGTATACCAAAAGGAAGAACAAAAACATATCATCTAAAAAATGAAATGAAATATCTTAAGTCATACAAAATTCATATAAGCATAAATACAAACGATATAAATCGAATTACATCAACAGCTGAGATTAGTGTCTATCTACAAGATGAGAGTCCTATAAGATTTAAACTCTATACATTCTTATCCTTTAAGATTACAATAATTACCCTCATAATTCTAGTTTTACTGAAATGTTTCACTAGATCATCAAGGCTTCAAGTAAATGAGTTTCTCTATGTGTTCCACAAATCGGGCCAGTTCAAGTGAGTCAAATGAGCCCCATTTAATTAGTTGACCTCCATAAGACGCTCTGTGCGCATTCATCATGGGTTTTGATTTGCAGCCCATGACATTCTCCCCCACCCGTTCTCACGATGCACTCATCGTGTCCTCAGAATGTCATTGGATTGACTCGTCTTGTGATATGCTATAATTTGATATGTCAAATTAGGCTTCCCCGTTATACTTAAGGAGCTTGTTTTCGGGCAAATTAGTGTTTTTTCTGTAGTTTAGTGTAGATTTTAGATTTCCAATTTAATAAGTGTAAATACCTTTTTTATTCATTTTGAGACCCAAATTGGCCAACTATGCCATTGGGGGCTTTAACATTTGATTGAGTATTGTAGGTACTTAACGATGGCCTGAAATTGTGCCAAAACATCACCGAAGAAAGGGACATCACGACATCGGAGCATGGGAATCACTATACCTCAAATAGGCCCAGAATGAGTCTCACCTACAGTGGTATCGCAATATCCACTTTAGGTATCGTGATATCCACCTTCCAAGAGGGACCCCATTTCAATACTGATTATAGTATCGTGATATCCTACCTTGAGTATGACGCTATCCACACCGTGAAGTGGATAAAAAATGAAGCCAGGTGTAGTCTTTTTCCAATCGAAGCACCAATCAGATGAGACCCGTTTAAAGGCATTTTGGTCAATAAAATTGGGTTAGAAATTGCAGTTAAAACAACCTATTTTGGCTGAAGAGAGAGGGATACACATATTAGGCTTAGTTTAGCTAAATTTTCTCTTTAGTTCTCTTAGGTTTTTTTCTTCATTTTTAGGGTTTCTTAGTTCTCATCTTCCTTAATGGTAGAGTCATTTTTTCTGTAACTTTTCTTCTTGTTCTTTATGTTAGTTAAGTTAGTTATTACTATAGCTAGGGTTTATTTGCACTTTTAGTTCATTTCCTTTACTTGTAATAACATTTCAGCCTTCAATTTAATATATTTTAGTTTCTTTTAGTTTAATATGTTAAAAGTTCAACTTTTATGTTTCTTGTACTTCATTCTACTGTTGAATGTTCATATACACTTTTCTTTTAAGTTTTGTAGATTAAAAATACAAACTTTTATCTTTTTCTCAAGCTTTATGTTAATGACTGTCATTTCCTTGCCTTGCATGTTTGTTAGCTTAGTTTTTAGCATGGATAACTGAACTCTAAAGGGATTGATTGATAAAGATGCGGGTAAGCTACTTTTTCAGTGAAGGACTAAGTTGCAAATAAATTGGACAAAATTGAATAAACCTAGAAACTTAGGATTGACACCCCTAAGGGAATATTTAGGCAAGTGACACTAGAGGTAATTTTGTTGAGCACCAATTCGTTAGTCTCGAGTTACCCGGTGAGGTCGAGAGATAAACCAGACTAATTTGTCTAATTTGGTAAAATTGAGGTCAAGAGGTAAAACATAACCACTTTAGTAGTTTAAGTAATTTAGATCCCTAATTCAAAGATTAGTGAACCGCATTGAAATCAATCAACCACCGTTTGCTATTCATTCGTTAATTTAGTAATTTTATATATTTTACATTTAGTCCTTATGTTAATTAGTTGATAAATTAGTGCAATTATTCTTAATTTTATGGCTTATCGTACTATAGTGTTTAGTGATTAGTTAGGTAGACTCTTTATTTTCATGCTTGTAGCTATAATTTGCTCAATCGTCGATTCTCTTGGGTTTGATCCTCGGAGTAGTCCGTACCTAGTTGTACAATTATATTACAATTGACCTATCACACTTGCAAGAACCGCACGATAGTATAAGTTTTGATCATTTGTTGTTTTTAGTGTTGATTCCATCCTTTTGTAGCCCATGAGGACGGCGAGGGAGGAGGTCTTGGAACTACCTCAATGCCTCAGTCGATTCCCAATTAGTCTATATGTTGGGTAGTTTCGCCCATCGAGCATTTTCCTCGTCTTATGTCTTCATCGTCGTCTAACTCAAATTGTATTTCTCTCTTATACATCTCGATCATAAGAGGCCACAGCTCTTACTTCCCCTATTGTGACTCGCCTCGATTAGGATCCCCTTGATCCTCAAAAATAGGCTTCGGCACACCCACATTGAACATTAGGTTAACCTTAAGTATTGTCGCTAACTTTGATTTGTAAGCCCTTCAACTTGCTCGTTTCAGAACTCTGAAAGGGCCCCTATCTTTACCAAACCAATGATAAGTCATAATGTAAAACACTAGAAAAGTGTTTGAGATGTACCTCGCTCATAAAATTTACTCGATTTGACTGCCAATTTGCATCACTACTTTTTCCCCAAAGTTTGATGCACAACCCACCTCTCTCATAGGTGGTAGCCTCACTAATAAATCAACAAGCTTCGTATTGATTTTATGCACCTTTAACATTTCCCAAATGGTCTTCGTAACATTCTGATCTAGCAGGTCAATATTCCTACCACACTGAACATCCTTGACTAGTAGGTTTGCCGATAATACCTTGGTTCTACCCTTATTTCTTCACTCATTGGCACAACACATTGTTGTCGAGTATTCAAGATATATATACTGTTAGATCTTCATCATTTTGGCCACCTTGAATATCCGACCATGATGAATCCGCCTTTATTGAAGGGTCTTGTTGTAACACCCCTATCCCATATCCATCGCCAAAACAGGGTTACGGAGCATTATCAAAGTTTACGGATCAATCAAACAGAAAATCCAAATGTTTCATTACATATAAATATTCATAATAAAACCAATCAAAATCATATATATTGTCCCTTAAACGAGCCTTCAAGGCCCTAAATATGCATTAGAAACAAGTCGGGACTAAATTAGAAACTTAGAGAAATTTTCGAAAAACATTGAAATTTTCAAAGCTGCAGGGGTCACACGGTCATGTGACTCACACGATTAGGAGACACGCCCATGTCTCAGGCCATGTGGGCATTCAAAATAGGGACACACAGCTATGTCCAACCCGTGTCCATACCTGTGTAACTCTCTGACTTGGGTCACACGCCCATGTGCTAGGCCGTGTGATCATACTGACTTGTATTCTTAAGAAGATAGAGGGAACACACGGCCAGTTGAGATGCATGCCCTTGTCTCTACCCGTGTGGATGAAAATAGGCCATTTTTTAAGCCACATTTCTCACCCAAATTGACACTAACCTAGCCTCAACAAATTGCACATCAATAAGTCATAATAAGGCATTCAAATCAAGCTAAATTCAAGTCTTAAACATTCATTATCACCACATACAACCAATATGCCCTTAGGCACCTCAAATGACCACTTAAAAACATGTTAACCAAGTATCCAAACTTACCTAATTATTTTACCTAACCAAGTTACCAAAGTTCACTACAATTCAAATACATACAAACATATATCACTTATACTAACATCACAATTATACTTTAATCTCATACCAATATGTAAGTTAATTATATAATCAAAACATTATTTATAATATTTACATAAGCTAAACTTTGACTAAGATCGTACGAAGGCCTACATGCCATATAAACCGTACTTAATGTTTCAAAAACTACCGAGATAAGCTGGATAGTGTGATTTGAGTGTTGATCCATTTGTCCAACCTTCTGAAAATCTACAAAGACATCAAATAAAACAAATAAGCTTAATGAAGCTTAGTAAATTTGACGGGTTAAATGAAAAATCTTACCAAACCTACTATAACAAGTCAAATAAATAAAATCATTCATGTCAATTCCCTATCATTCACGACTTCAATTGATAAATACATTTGCATTGAAATCATTACAAAAATAAATAATATGTCTTTCAAATTCATTAAATAAATCACTTTATCAAAATCTTTCCATTCGAAGAACGACATACGGATAAGAGTACATCGTCAACAGAAGCTCATAAGAGCTGGTCCATTTGAATATGCCAACAGAAGCTCGAAAGCTGAACAGAAGCTCGTAAGAGCTAATCTACCAATTACGCCAAATAGAAAGTAAAACACGAGAGTTAGCAACAAATTTTGAACCCTGTTTACTTGGGTAAAATGCTGATATCTCCCTCCAATACCATTATACACCAAGTTATGAATGTACTCAAATCTCGCGTTCAATTCAGACCGAATATCCAATTCAATATTATAATTCAAACAATAAATTATTTCCTACAATAGAATATATATATATATATATATATATATATACATAATACCTATCATCAATTTATACAAATGTTAAATTTTAACTGTAAGAACTTACCTGGACTGAATTGTAGTAGTTGCAGAAGTTCAAGGACTATTCCGCTATTTTTTTTTCACGAGTATCTACTGGAGCTTGATCTAAAATATAAAATTATTCATTTATTAGCATATATTCCATTTCCAATACATTTCACAATTAATCCCCTTTTATTTTTCAAATTTACGTAATTAGCCCAAACTTTTACAATTTTTGCAATTTAATCCCTTAATTAGTTAATCTATCAAATTAACTAATTTTCTCAATCAATAATCTATCAAAATATTCTAGGCCTTCATAAAGCCCCTAGTAAACCCAAAATTCACTATCAAACCCTAATATTTTAACCTTTTCACAATTTAATCCTAAAATTAATAGTTAACAAAATCACTTTATAAAATCATCATAAAACACAAACAGAGCTCTAAATCCATGTTATTCATCAAAAACATCTAATATTTATCAATGGTAATTTCTAAAATTTTTAATAATAATAAAAAAGGTACAGTTTAGTTAGACCTAATTGCAACAATATCAAAAACATAAAAATTACAAGAAACGGGTAAGAATTGAACTCACATGAAGCCACAATATGAAAAACCAACTTAAGCTCTCTCTCCTATGGCTGTTTAGGCCGAAAATTGAAGAAGAAATGTCTAGAAAACTTTCCAATTTCCTATTTGTTTTATTTTGATTTCAAATAAATTACTGTTTTGCCATTCAATGGCTTTATTTTATTATTTTCTCTTCATATGCCGCCTCATCACTTTAATTTAGGTATATTTACTACTTAAGTCTTTCTTTATTTATTAATCAAGTCATTTAATCACTTAATTATTATAATTAGTAAGTTTTACACCTTTTCAATTTAGTCCTTTTAATTTATTAACTATCGAAACATTAAAATTTTTCAATGAAACTTTAATACTACCTTAATGACACTCTGTAAATATTTATAAAAATATTTACAACTTATTTCATAGAAATGAGGTCTCGATACCTCACATTCTAAAACCACTTAGCCTAATAAATCATTATAAAACACAAATTACCAATTCAAAAACCTTTTTAAAACCATATTTGACTCGTAAATATTAAATAATAATATTTATGAACTTACTCACCAGATTTGGTGGCCTCAAAACTACTGTTTCCGACACCAATGAAAAATTCAGGCTGTTACACTTGTAATGATTTGATATGTGAAAGTTATATAAATGACAACCACCCACAAACCTTGTTGTGGAATCCAACTATTAATGAAGCCCTGGAAATAGTAATGAATTATTAACTTGGCTATGATTTTGGACTAATGATTACAAGATACTTAGAACTCGTCTTCAATATAATCTGAAATTTTGGAATTCAAAAGTAATATATGGCAAAAGATTGTAGAAGAAGAATATGGTTATGCTTTTTATGGATTACATGGAATATTTCTTCGTGAAAGATTGAAAATTTTAGGAGATAGCATAATCTTCTTCTTTGGAAACCTTGTCCATATAGTGGCTCAAGTCTTGATAGACTAAAATGGTCTCCTCAACTTTTTAACATATGGGCATGTTTTACACTATACCAAAAATTATATTTCTTTGTAGCTATGTAATACTTTGGTATGATCTCAAACAAAATACTAGTAAAACAATTAATACACAATGGTAGCTATTTATGTCAAAATCCTGATTTTACCATCTTGGTGTCGTCCAACCAATGGATAACAATGCATGTTTTACTTAATATTATAGGGATCCTCCTGCCTTGCTTACTAAATACGTTCTATTTCAAACCACTGTAGCATTTCTATGTTTACACAATAAATCCCTATTTGCAACTGACTATACAAGACCAGTCTCCTCATTTAAAGCCAAAAATTAAATGCCCAAGAAGTCAACAGCCAAGGCGGTGCTGGTCATAAGTTTCAAACCATTCCTTACGCTGGGTCTTACTATTTCCGGTGAGTGCTATAGAGTTACTATTATCAAAAAGGTTGATGTGAACAACAAATTAGTTGGCGGTTATCTTCATCCTCACCATGAAGATTTTCCCCGCCCGCCATCGGTGATTTGTACAATCAATGTTCTCACCTTAGTATTATTTCATCTTTTTCTAGTGGTAGGGTGACGAGGAAAGAGACCATAGCAGCAAATTAAGAAATAGAGGTAGATAAGAATTCGTGTCGAGTTAGTGATGAAGATGAAGATCACACCGACTTAAGAGAAAAACTTAGACTCACCAACCAACAATCCGCTCTTCTCGAGGAAAGCTTCAAACAACATAGCACCTTCAATCTTGTAAACCTCTCTCCAATTATTCTTTTTTTCCCATATAGTTATAACTATATCAGCCTCATCAATTAATCTTTTTACTATATATTATGAAAAACAAAACCAACAACAATCTTTAGCAAGTCAATTAAATTGGAAACCTAGGCAAGTTGAAGTATGGTTTCAAAACAGGAGAGCAAGGTAAGTAAAAAACCATAACCTAGAAAATTTCCCAGATCATTACCAAAGAAAATATTGTAAAGATTGTTTTTAAGTTTTAATTTCCTAACGAATTGTTTTGTTGGGCATGCACACTACAACAAAATAGTGCTAAGACGACACTTTTTTTTTTTACCTAAGACGACACAAAAAAGGTTGGTATAGGTTTCGCGACGCTTCCCTTGACGCTTTCAAAAAGGTTGCCTATAATACAGTTGGCGTAGATTAGACGACACTTTTGAAAAAGCGTCGGCATAAGTCAACATAAGCCAATTCTTATTGAAGGGTTGGGAAAGACCTAGTCAAGGCCGACCTTTAAAAAGGGTTGGGATAGAGCTAGTCAAGGTCAACCTTTGAAAAAGGTTGTGATAGACATGTCTAAGGCAACTTTAAAAAGGTTAGGATAGACCAGTCTAAGATAACCATTTAAAAAGTTGAGATAGACCTCATCTAAGGCAACATTTAAAAAAAGTTGTGATAAACTTTGTCTAAGGCAACCTTTAAAAAAGATTGGGATAGAATTGTCTAAGACAACCTTAAATAGGTTGGTATAGGCTTTATCTAAGGCAACCTTTAAAAAAGGGTGGGATAGACCTTATCTAAGGAAACCTTTTAAAAAAGTTGGGATAGATCTTGTCTAAGACAACATTTAAAAAAGGTTAGGATAGACCTATCTAAGGTAACCTTTTAAAAATGTTAGGGTAGACCTTGTATAAGGCAACCTTAAAAAAAGGTTGGGATAGACTTGTCTAAAGCAACCTTAAAAAGGTTGGGATAGATCTTGCCTAAGGCAACTTTTAGAAATGGTTGGGATTGACCTGTTTAAGACAACGTTAAAAATATTGGGATAGACCCATTTACAACAACCCTAAAAAGGTTGGGATAGACCTTTTCCAAGGCAACTTAAAAAAGTTTGGATAAATCCGTCTAAGGCAACCTTAAAAAGGTTAGGGTAAACTTGTCGAAGGCAAATCTAAAAAGGTTGGGATAGATCTTTGTCTCATGGCCAATGTTTTTTTGCAACGTTTTCCCCAATTTTGAAGAGCCTATTTTTGAAAAATATGAGCAAATTTATATGTATTAAGTTTGGAAAAGTTTGAGTCAATATTAATTGAACAATTAATTAACATAAAATGATCATATAAATACAAAATTATCATTAAATAATGCAGTTAGTAATTTATATACAAAATCCTAATAGAAGTAGTCAACAAGTTGCAAACATGTTGTCAGCCTATTTCACATGACTTCAAAAAATTATATAAAATCCTAATAGAAGCAGTCAACATGTTGCAAACATGTTGTCAACTTGATTCCCATGATATCAAAAAATTATACAAAATCCTAATAGAAGCAGTCAACACATTGCAAACATGTTGTCAACTTGATTCTCATGACACCAAAAAATTATGGGACAACTGCATTCATCAACCACTATAACATATATATATATATATATATATAATACATAATATACAATAAGCATCATTCATCATCATTCGAACTGAAGGCTTTATCATCAAGTTCGCTAATCTGAAAGTCAACTACAAAAATAGCAATGTACATTTTCTATTTATACAAGTTAGATTAGAAACAACATGAACACATGGGAAGAATATTTTAATATTAAGCAAATAACCATAAATTGAAGCTAAATAAAGAATTTTCATCAGTACATCAACTAAATATTAGTTGAGCAAGCAATGAAGACATCAAATAAGAACCTAGCATTCAATTACAACAATCAATGTCTATTAAACCATTAACAAACTTATTGACAATGTAGTTATAAAATAGTCACCTTACTATGCTTACTATGAAAAACCTTGAACTTACTTGACATTCCCTTTGCCATACACTCATTGATGAGAGCCTTATACTTTTTCTCACGAGCATCCATCATATCCATGAACTTTGCCTCTCAAATTTCAGTTAATGTCATAAATCTTTCTTCTGCCTCAGCTATCAAACGAGCTTCTCGCTCCGTGGCCTCCGTACGATATTGAGATTCTGCTTCTTCGAGTAGAGTTTTCTCTCGAATTATTTGTTCGGCTTGAATTGTTTGTATTTGCTCGACATGTTTAGTGCTTATCTATTCAATCAATGTACTAATGGCCGATGTAGATTGGCTTCCTCGGGTGATTGACCCATAGCCAAACAACTTGGATTTGGTCATCCCACATCCATATCACAACATTTTTCCATACTTGCTAGGGCTGAACAATTGTGTATAGACCTCGTTTTCTAATGCAATATTATCTTGAGGTGCGAAAGAACTCTCGGTGTTGGCATAGAGTCTTTAACCATCTTGCATGCTTCATCCTACAGTTCTCTTTAATTAGGAAAATATATTTTGAAAAAAAATTGATGTCAAAATAAATATAAATAAATAGCACTCATTGTTTCTAACATAAACTTGTTATGTTGTCTCATTGCTCAATTTGTCACTCCCATCTTTGTGCAAATGTTGAAATCTAAATTACTCCAAACGCGAGCATTCATGGCCTTCTTTCTCAGCCTATTATACAAAAAAAAAGTTGTTAACAACATTCACCAATGAGCGCAAAATAATGAATATAAGTTACATATTGATTAATATGTAATACTTACAAACTGTGCATTGAGGGTTGCATATCCTGTACTACCAGCAATGTGTGCATAACGCAGCTTTGTTCGAGATTCTTTCACCTTTTCTGATTGTGCCTATTGTTTAAATTAATGAGAAAAAATATGAGAGTAATAGGAAAACTAAGTTTATTTTGCCTCATTCAACAAATCACGCATTTATGCACCCCCAACTTTGATCATACCGTATGTGGGATCAAGAAAAATAGGACATTTAGTCTAATAAAAGTGCTTACCACAGCTTGTGGTGTTCCCCATCGCTCCACTAGCCACTTCCATTGATCATCATGCACACCAGGAGGATTGTTTTCGTATATTTCTTCAATCGGTCGACCTTCTTGGACCATCTCTTTGTAGTATCTAGTTTTCAAAGTCAATTCAAACTCCTTCCGGAGTTTTCCAATATGTGAGAGGATGTCAGGGTCCTCCACCTTAACTTCGAGATCAAATTTTTTCAACACATATAACAAAATAATGTAACAAGTACTCATTACATACAATTTCAAATAATGTAAAATTATTGCAATACATTAAATTACAAAATGATTATGTACTACATACATGAACGATTCTTAATATGTTTTCCAACACATATTTAGAAAGATGCTTCCAATGTTTTGTATTCAAAGGACAAATAGAACCAGTCCTTGCAATTGTACTGAGAAATTCAGCCAATTTGGACACTTCATTCCCAATAGGCGGGCCATATTGGTTGGCATCTACTACTATACGAGTTCTAGGTTGAAGATTCCATATATCTTTCATGTAGCCCTCGCTTTCTCTTAGTACCCTTAGTAGCCTCTTTCAAAAGTAACAATTATATTTTAGATATGAAAATTGAAAAAAAAATTATGTATCTTGCTGAAATCTTTAATCAAAAAACTGAATTTTTTTTAACAATAACAAAACTCCTTTCTATTTGTTCAAATAACAAAAAAATTCATAGCTAAAAAAAAAGTGAACTCTAATTAATAAAAAAATTCGAGAAAAAAATCGATTCCTTTGAACCCTTTGAAAAATCTTACAATTAATAACATATCTCTTTGTTTAAAAATATCTCAAAATTGCTCCGGTTTACAACAAGGTTAATAGCACATGATAAATAATATAAATAATCCACTAAGATTGAAAGTGAAAACCATGTGTCGCGAAGCATTTGACACTATCTGACTTCAAACATCTTTGGCTGCCCTTTAGTAACAGAGTTTGAAATAATAAAAACAGTAATTGCAAGTAAACTAAACACAAATCTAAAATCTATGGGTTGAGACTTGGTTAATTAGTATTATGTTTGACTTCTTTTATTCTTAAAAAGACTATATTTTATTTATTTTTAAAATGTTTTATTTTGAAAATAAAAATATCGATTTTAATAGAAGAATAAACATATTTAATCATTAAAAATTAAAATTAAAAATTAAAAATTAAAATTAAAAATTAAAATTAAAATTTAAAAGAACTATTTATTATAAAACAAATAAAATATGGATAAACATTAATCATTTACAAGTACGATGAATTATAACAAATTTTTTAATTTCACATTTCAAGTGGAATTGAGTTTTAAGGAGTATATAAAATGCCTAGTTAAGTAATCACACCTCTCCATCTAATGCCTAGTTATGGTCCTTATTTTGCCTCTGGCCAGATAAACCAAAGTACTTAAAGACAAAGGGCATGCTATTAATGTAACAGTCCGGTTTATACCCTAGTCGAAATAGTGGTTTGGGACCAAAATTCGAGTCAGTATAATATTTTAATATTATTTTCTGTGTCATTGATATGAGACTAAGCATGTGGTAAATTTTCGTAAGTTAATTTGTCTGTCTGTGTGTTTAATTTGACAAAAGGATGAAATTGCATTGAATGTGAAAGTTGCTTGTTATTTGTTAAAGTAACTATTTGATGTGGTTTTTAAAAGAGGAGGCCTTATATGGCAATTAAACCACTTTTAGGATAGTGGATAGTAGTTGGACAAATATGCCCTTATTGTTTAATTGTTGTAATTATATGAATGAAGGCTATTTTGGTAACTTAATTATTAACATTAGATTAAAGAAATAAAAATATGAGTGTTCATCTTTCATTCTCTCCATTTGACCGAAATTAGCAAAGAAAGAAAAGAGAAAATTTAGCTAGGCATTCAGCACTTACAAGCCAAAATTAAGGTAAGTTTTGATTTCGATTTTTGATAATTTCTACGTTTTTGCAATCGTTGCTTTGAGAGCTACAAAACCCATGCCTTGATTTTGTATTTTGATGATGTATGTGAAATGTGCCATTGATGATATGTTGAGCTTTGTGATGATTTATGGTGTTAAATGAAAGATTTGAGTTAGATGAACATACTTTGTTTTTGAATTTTTGATGAATTTAGCTAATTAGGGCTAAATTGAGAAAATGGTAAATTGAAGGGCTAAATTGCAAATTTGATGAAAAATATGGGCTTGTATGATATATATGTACATTCGGCTAAGCATGAGTGCGGGTTGATTTTGTGAATTTGATATATTGAGAAAATGGACTAAATTGATAAATTGTGCAAGCATGAGGGTTAATTTGCAAATAGCCCTAAAAATGTGTCCTTGGATTGAATTGAATGAGTTAGTGAATAAAAGAGTTAATTCTGAATATGTATAGATCAAGAATCGAGGAAAGCAGACTTAGATCGCGGGAAAGCGAAAGTGACAGAGTAGCCATTTTCATTTCTATAAACCGAATCCGAGGTAAGTCACTATGGAAATAAACGTATTTGTATTGAATTGGATATATTCATATGATTATCAATGATAATGAATGTGTATGAGATGCTATGTGCATGAATTCCGAGATAAGTTTGATATAGTGACAAAGTCCGAGAAGTCTCGTACGAACCTAGGAATAGATAGGATTAGTTCTGTCATGACATAGGAATCTATTCTATTTTATCATGTAAGACCACGTCCGGGACGTTGGCATTGATTTGTAATTTCGTGTAAGACCGCGTCTGGGATGTTGGCATCGATAAGAGCTTTACGAGTAAGACCACGTCTGGGACGTCGACATCGATATGTGCTTTACGAGTAAGACCACATTTGGGACGTTGGCATCGATATGAGCTTTACGTGTAAGACCATGTCTGGGACATCGGCATCATATTGATTCGTATAAGACCCTGTCTGGGACAGAGGCATCGATATTTGAGTGCATGTAAGACCTCGTCTGGGACGTTGGCATTGTACGATTATTCTGAGCTTTCTGAGTATCCTACTAGATTTCTATTGGTTCAACGGGCAAGTCTGTGATACGAATTACAAATCTGAGCTATGAACAATTAAGTGATTATAAATCCGTTTGAATGCGGCGATTATTGCACTAATTGTGTTTACAAGGTAAGCATATATGTGATCTTACTATGAAGTTATGTATATGGAATGGATGATAAGATATGTAAAGTTTTGGCTAGATGAGCTATATGCTTGTATGATTCTTGAATTATGAAAATGGTTAAGTGGATGACCACGTCGGTAGCGTTTTTTGGGGAAAAAAAAGCGTCCATGGGGAGCGCTTTAGGCCAACTCAATAAAAGCTCCCACGTGGCGCTTTTCTTTGAGGTGGCCTAAAGCGCCCCCATGGACACGCTTTAAGGTCAACGATCAAAAAATTTGACCGTTGGACCCCAATCAAAAAAAAGCAACGGAAAAAAACTATAAATACCCCCAACCCTTCATTTTTTCACACTTCAATCCTTTCTCATTTTCTCTCAATTTTCTCTCAATTCGCTCTCAATTTTCTCTCAAGTTTCAATGTCTATTGTCTTTGCTCGGGACATATCTCTCAAAGACCTTACACCACCGCCACACTTCATTATATGAAGCGTCCCACCGACCAGTGCAACTTTTCCAGCATATCTTGGCTATCCAAGCCTTTACAGAAGAGGGCGTGCACCCCATTTGCTACGAATATTGCCAATTAAGGTAAGCCTCATGTAGTTTTGGGATCGGCCTTCACCGTCGGATTATTAAATCACCAACATGTGCGAATCCATCCTCGGATGATCTTGTGTTACACACACCAACGGCACGTTAAATAATGCAACATTACATAATATTAGTGTTATTCAAATCATTGAACACCTAGTGGTCTTTGTCTGTAAGACATGTATGCGGACCTTTGTACTTCTTCACCTCCACATCCCCTCCTTTTCCTCAACGACGCCATGATTTTCTATGCACATGTACCGTCTTGCACAAGACACTTCTCGTACCTATCGAGCTTTGATTTAACCATAGTGTAGTTAACCTGTTCACGATCTTTGTATTGTTTCAATGCAC
This sequence comes from Gossypium rotundifolium, assembly GCA_025506655.1. NCBI lineage: Eukaryota > Viridiplantae > Streptophyta > Magnoliopsida > Malvales > Malvaceae > Gossypium > Gossypium rotundifolium. The sequence continues at coordinate 65,228,279 of CP106731.1, read as the reverse complement.
CAAGAAAAGTGTTCTTGTTGGAAAACGGTTACCAACTTCTAATTGGTCCGAATCCAACGAAGAATTTGTGCAGTCCGCGCGTCCGTTGTGGTAGTTCAGAAACTCCAATGCATCATCTTGAGATAGATCGACATTATGCATGTCTTGGGAGGCGAGTATGCCTGAATAGCGGATCTTCTTCTTCTTCGTGCGAACCGCCTCAACATCTTGGTACAATTGGAGCGGGCTCGGTTGAAAAATAGTCCAACTTCGCACGTCGGACCACGGCTCCCGAGGTGGATCCACATCCAGTTCATCGTCCGATCCTCCATAACTCGCAACAAACGAGGGCCCTCGCCGGTGGATGCCGTCGGTAATACATCATCCTTCCTTAAACATCTTTCGTAAAGATTCCAATCGTATGTGGATTGCCATCCACTAGAAGTTGATGACGTCCCCAATCGTATTTACGTCATCCGACGTCGATTGACGAATATGCATGTCCCATCCACCAACCGAAAGTGTCGTGCGGGGTTTATGTTTTCCATACTTCCACCGCACACGTGCACTTCGTGTTTTGCCTCCCACTTACAGTGTCGACGGGGTCGTGTATTCCCTCGAGCGATACTAGATGTTGAGGTCGGCCGGATCACTTGGAGATGAAAATTCTACATATAACTCGAGATAGGCGATCCACGGCAAAATGAGTCTCCACCATTGCCTCAAGGCTCAGGACCTTTGATGTCGAATCGTCATATCTCACCGAATCAGCCGAAGCGCAAAATCTATAATTAATAGATGAACTTTCATTGGCGTTGTTAGAATATTTTACGCCTAATTCTTTTGCGAAGTTCTACCAAATCAACGTTTCGATTAAAACTCAATCGCTGTGTTTCTCGATAAGAAAACAACACCATTTTCGTGTCACGCACTTCACCATCGTAGTAAATAACACCATTAATCGTTCACTCATTTTCAATTTTTTTTTTTTTTGCTTGAATGCTTTACTCGCCAACCGAGAAAGCAATTTGGTGATTATAGCCTAATTTTGCCGCGAACCTTTGTAGCAAAAGTACGTCACGTGGGGCGCTTTTCACCGCTCGGGTAATAGTGCACCTTCTTTGAAGCGTTTTTGCCTTGTTTGTTCGAAACGTCTCCTCAAAATAATTTTCTTGGAGACCATCAGAGCAAAAAGCGTCCCACGTTATGTGCCAATGTATCTAATTGTAAATATGCTTTCCATGCTAAGTTTGTTTGTATATTGACTTACTAAGCTTTTGGAAAGATTACTTTGTGTGTCTATTTTCTCTGTTTTATAGGTCGTCAAAGCTATTGAAGGCTCGGGACTATCAAGGATCGTCATCACACTACTAAACTTATTTTGGTACCCTTTTGAAAGTTTATATAGCTAATTATGGCATGTATAGGCTAGATATGTGTATATGTTTATGAAGTGAACTTAGCCATGTGTTTTGGCAAGTTTTGATTTGATAAAATGCTAAAATGAATGAGTTATATTAAGCATATGTTTTGGTATAGTTTGATGCACATGAAATGGTCAAGTTATGAATAAGCAAATGGATGATCTATGCTTGTAATGATATGAGTTTTAGTTGTAATTTGGCATGAATGAGATTGGCATTGAATGTATAGATTGAGTGGTCAATTTGGTACGTTTTTGGTTTCCATATATGCATGACATGTGATGGAAAATGTTGCTTGTAGGTATGACCCATTTGGGTGGCATTTTGGTATTTGAAATGACCTATAATGTCAAACGGCCATGGCACACGGGTGTGCCTAGTGACTATGGGGTAAAGTCAATAGCTAGCTTAAGAGCACACGGCCATGGTACATGGGCGTGCCTAGAAGCCGTGTTAGAAAGTCATCATATGGCTTAGTAGTACATGGCCTTAGCACATGGGGGTACTTGGTAGCCGTGTGGGTTTGGCAGGTTAGACTACGGGAGGACACACGGGTGTGTCTAGCAGCCATGGTGGGCACACGGTCTGCTCCCACGGGCATGTATCCCCATATTTTAGAAAAGTTTTAAGTTTTCGAGAACTTCAGATATGTTTCGTTTTAGTCCCGCCCAAGTTATAAGCATAGTTGAGGTCTCGTTGACCTATTTAAGGGACATTGTATGTATGAATGATGAATGAAATGTATGAAATGTTATATATGTTTTCGATCCGACGTATAAAATGTGATTTTGTATAGCAATGGATCCCAAAAGAGCCGTGAGTGATGATGTAGAAAGTAATGCTACCGCTCCAAAGGTGCAAGGGGCGGTGCTTCGATCCAAGACAAAGTATGAGCGGTCGGGGGAGAAGCAAGCAAGCTTTCTTCCGATGATGAGTGAATGGTTCGCTTAATTCATGAGAAATAACCCGTTGTTTCACAACCCCGCCTCGATTAATCCCCTCGGGCATCGATATACCTCCATCGCAAATCCGAATCTATGGAATAAGCCTCCGGTTGACAAGATTCGTAAGTATGAAATGAAGAATTCGAGCTACTAATGATGATAATCTTTGAAAAGGCTAAGTTCGATTGAAAATACTATCCGAGCATTCGATGAAATGTCTCTGACTCCAGAAGAATGCATTAAATGTGTGGTATCATTACTCCGAGATGTAGCTTATCAATGGTGGAAAACATTAATTTCTGTTGTTCTGAGAGAACGAGTTACATGGGATTTCTTTCAGATTGAGTTCTGGAAGAAATATATCAGTGAGAGATTCGTTGATTAGAAACGGAAGGAATTCCTAGAACTTAAACAGGCCCGAATGACTGTTTCTAAGTATGAACGAGAGTTTGTACAATTAAGCCAGTACGCTCGAGTGTGTATATCATCTGAAGCTATAATGTGCAAAAGATTTGAATATGGTCTTAATGAATATATTCGTTTGCTAGTCGGGATTTTAGAGATAAAAGAGTTCGTTGTACTCGTTGATCGAGCATGCAAAGCTAAAGAACTTAGGAAAGATAAAAGAAAAGTTGAGATCGAAGCCCGAGATATGAGAAAGAGATTTATGAGAAAATTATTTCACCCTGCTCCGAAGAGATTCAGAGATGATCAAAGTCATTCTAGGGATAATGTGAGACATTTGAACAGGACTCGAGATAGATCGCAGATGAGTTCCAAAACTCCCGCAACTTCAATGGCCAGAGTTGGTAATGTTCGGACTGACAGACCTGAATGTAAACATTATGGAACAAGGCATCCGGGAAGCTGTAGATTAAACTACAGAGCTTGCTTCAGATGTGGATCACTTGACCATTTTATCCGTTATTGTCCTAAGTCCGTCGAGCCGTATTGCTCGAATCCGAGACCGACAATGCACTGTGAAAGGTGGACCTTCTAAGAATGTGAGAAATGTTAGTGGTAGTCGGGTACACGAGACAACATTGTAAGATCTAAAGCTAGGCGCTTTGCCGAGCGTATGCTATCCGAGCTCGTGAGGAAGCTTCATCACGATGTTATAATGGGTACTTTTACTCTTTATGATACTTATGTGATTGCATTGATAGACCACAGTTCTACGATTCGTATATATGCATGAATTTAGTATATAGTAAGATTTTGCCTATAAAGTCTCTCGAGTTTGCTATAAAAGTATCGAACCCCTTAGGTAAAAGTGTTCTTGTTGACAAAGTATGCAGGAATTGTCCGTTAATGTATCGAGATATATGTTTCTCTGCTGATCTGATGCTTTTTCCATTTGATGAGTTTGATATTATTTTGGGTATGGACTGGTTGTCATTGCATAATGCTATTGTGAATCGCAAAATAAAGACTATTTTATTTAAGATGTTTGAATAATGAAATTATGCGGGTTGAGTCTAATGATTTGAATGGATTGCTGCTATGATATCGGATTAAAAGATTAGAGTTATGTGAAAAAGGATATGAGGCATATTTTGCTTATGTAATTGATTCAAAATGTCTGAAAGGAAAATTGAGGTAGTACCTATTGTATGTAAGTCTGGTTGCAAACTTTGAGAATTGTGTTGCAAACTTTGAGAGAAAAGCAATTGTGTGCAAAATTTAGCAAATGTGAAGTCTGGTTGCACGAGGTTAGTTTTCTGGGACATATTGTGTCACTCGGGATTCGTGTTGATCCAAGCAAGATTTATGCTATTCGGATTGAAACCTCCAAGAAACGTGTCTCAAGTCCGTATTTTTACGGTCTAGTGGTTATTATCATCGTTTTGTAAAAGGATTTTCGGTGATAGCTACTCGATTGACTAAATTACTTTAGAAAGATGTTAGATTTGAGTGGTCGAGATCGAAAAGTTTCGATCGCTTAAAACTATGTTAATGAAGCTCAGGTGTTAGTATGCAATGAGAATCGGGTAAAGAATTTGTTGTTTCTGATGATGCTTCGTTAAATGGATGGGATGTGTTTTGATCTGAGAAAGGCAAAGTTGTAGCTTATGCCTCGAGACAATTAAAGCCTCATGAAAAGAACTATCGGCGTATGGCCTTGAGTTAATGCGCAATTGTGTTTGCACTTAAGATCTGGTGCCATTATCTGTATGGTGAAAAATGTCACGTGTTTTCGGATCATAAAAGTTTGAAATATTTGATGACCCGAAAGATTTGAATCATGTCAAAGAAGATGGTTAGAACTCTTAAAAGATTATGAGCTTGTATTAGATTATCATCCGGTAAAGCAAATGTTGTTTGCATCTGCGTCAAAAATCACTATTTACATCCTTAGCACATGGGGTGCTTGGTAGCCGTGTGGGTTTGGCAGGTTAGACCACGGGGAGGACACACGGGTGTGTCTAGCAGCCGTGGTGGGCACACGGTCTGCTCCCACGGGCATGTATCCCCTATATTTTAGAAAAGTTTTTAAGTTTTCGAGAACTTCTGTATATGTTTCGTTTTAGTCCCGACCCAAGTTATAAGCATAATTGAGGTCTCGTTGACCTATTTAAGGGACATTGTATGTATGAATGATGAATGAAATGTATGAAATGTTATATATGTTTTCGATCTGTCTGGTAATGCCTTTGACCCTATTTCAGTGACGGTTACGGGTTAGGGATGTTACATTTGTTTGGTATTAGAGCTACGATTTAGTCGATTCTCGGACTAACGTAGTGTGTCAGAGTTTAGCTATATATTCCATATATTTGTAATGTGATAGTGTGATGAATCCTGACGTATAAAATGTGATTTTTGTATAGCAATGGATCCCAAAAGAACCGTAGCTAATGATGTAGAAAGTAATGCGCCTGCTCCAGTGCAAGGGACAGTGCTTTCTGATCCAAGACCGACTATGAGCGGTCAGGAGGGAGAAGCTAAGCAAACTTTCTTCCAGATGATGAGTGAATGGTTCACTTAATTCATGAGAAATAACCCGACTGTTTCACAACCCCTGCCTCCAGTTAATCCCCCTCAGGCATCTGATATACCTCCGACTGCAAATATGAATCTATGGAATAAGCCTCCGGTTGATAAGATTCGTAAGTATGGGGCTGAAGAATTCCGAGCTACTAATGATGATAATGCTGAAAAGGCTAAGTTCTGGATTGAAAATACTATCCGAGTGTTCGATGAAATGTCTCTGACTCCGGAAGAATGCATTAAATGTGTGGTATCATTACTCCGAGATGCAGCTTATCAATGGTGGAAAACATTAATTTCTGTTGTTCTGAGAGAACGAGTTACATGGGATTTCTTTTAGATTGAGTTCTCGAAGAAATATATCAGTGAGAGATTCGTTGATTAGAAACGGAAGGAATTCCTAGAACTTAAACAGGCCCGAATGACTGTTTATAAGTATGAACGAGAGTTTGTACAATTAAGCCAGTACGCTCGAGTGTGTATATCATCTGAAGCTATAATGTGCAAAAGATTTGAATATGGTCTTAATGAATATATTCGTTTGTTAGTCGGGATTTTAGAGATAAAAGAGTTCGTTGTACTCGTTGATCGAGCATGCAAAGCTAAAGCACTTAGGAAAGATAAAAGAAAAGTTGAGACCGAAGCCCGAGATATGAGAAAAAGATTTACGAGAAAATTATTTCACGCTGCTCCGAAGAGATTCAGAGATGATCAAAGTCATTCTAGAGATAATGTGAGACATTTGAACAGGACTCGAGATAGATCGCAGATGAGTTCCAAAACTCCCGCAACTTGAATGGCCAGAGTTGGTAATGTTTGGACTGACAGACCTGAATGTAAACATTATAGAAAAAGGCATCCGGAAAGCTGTAGATTAAACTACAGAGCTTGCTTCAGATGTGGATCGCTTGACCATTTTATCCGTTATTATCCTAAGTCTGTCAAGCCAGAGACTGTTCAGAATCCGAGACCTGACAATGCACCTGTGAAAGGTGGACCTTCTAAGAATATGAGAAATGTTAGTGGTAGTCAGAGGTACACGAGAGACACTGTTGTAAGATCTAAAGCTAGAGCGCCTGCCAGAGCGTATGCTATCCGAGCTCGTGAGGAAGCTTCATCACCTGATGTTATAATAGGTACTTTTACTCTTTATGATACTTATGTGATTGCATTGATAGACCCTGGTTCTACGCATTCGTATATATGCATGAATTTAGTATATAGTAAGACTTTGCCTGTAGAGTCTACTGAGTTTGCTATAAAAGTATCGAACCCCTTAGGTAAAAGTGTTCTTGTTGACAAAGTATGCCGGAACTGTCCGTTAATGTATCGAGATATATGTTTCTCTGCTGATCTGATGCTTTTGCCATTTGATGAGTTTGATATTATTTTGGGTATGGACTGGTTGTCATTGCATAATGCTATTGTGAACTACAAAATAAAGACTATTTTATTTAAGATGTTTGAATAATGAAATTATACGGGTTGAGTCTAATGATTTGAATGGATTGCCTGCTATGATATCGGTATTAAAAGATTAGAGTTATGTGAAAAAGGGATATGAGGCATATTTTGCTTATGTAATTGATTCGAAAATGTCTGAAAGGAAAATTGAGGTAGTACCTATTGTATGTGAGTTTTCTGATGTGTTCCCTGAAGAGTTACCGGGTTTACCTTCGATTCGTGAAGTTGAGTTCGGTATTGAATTGATGCCTCGTACGACACCTTCGATAGCTCCATACAGAATGGCTCCAACCGAATTGAAAGAGTTGAAATCTCAGTTGCAAGAATTGACTGACCGAGGATTTGCACGACTGAGTTTCTCACCCTAGGGAGCTCCTTTATTATTTGTGAAAAAGAAAGATGGAACTATGAGAATATGTATTGATTATCGACAGTTGAACAAAGTGACGATAAAGAACAAATATCCGTTGCCACATATCGATGATTTGTTTGATCAGTTGAGAGGAGCTACAGTGTTTTCTAAGATAGATTTGAGATCAGACTACTATCAGTTGAGAGTTAAATATTCAAACATTCCTAAAACTGCTTTCAGAACGAGCTATGAGCATTATGAGTTTTTAGTTATGCCATTTGGACTAACCAATGCTCCTGCTGTTTTTATGGATCTGATGAACAGAATTTTTAGACCGTACCTAGATCAATTTGTTGTAGTATTCATAGATGACATATTGATTTATTCACGAAGTGAAAGTGAGCATGCTGAACACTTGAGAATTGTGTTGCAAACTTTGAGAGAAAAGCAATTGTACGCAAAATTCAGCAAATGTGAATTCTGGTTGCACGAGGTTAGTTTTCTGGGATATATTGTGTCAGCTTCTGGGATTCGTGTTGATCCAAGCAAGATTTATGCTATTTTGGATTGGAAACCTCCAAGAAACGTGCCTGAAGTCTGTATTTTTCTAGGTCTAGCTGGTTATTATCGTCGTTTTGTAAAAGGATTTTCAGTGATAGCTACTCCGTTGACTAACTTACTTCAGAAAGATGTTAGATTTGAGTGGTCAGAGAAATGTCAAAAAAGTTTCGATCAGTTAAAAACTATGTTAACAGAAGCTCCAGTGTTAGTACAGCCAGAATCGGGTAAAGAATTTGTTGTTTACAGTGATGCTTTGTTAAATGGACTGGGATGTGTTTTGATACAGAAAGGCAAAGTTGTAGCTTATGCCTCGAGACAATTAAAGCCTCATGAAAAGAACTATCCGACGTACGGCCTTGAGTTAGCTGCGATTGTGTTTGCACTTAAGATCTGGTGTCATTATCTATACAGTGAAAAATGTCACGTGTTTTCAAATCATAAAAGTCTGAAATATTTGATGACCCAGAAAGATTTGAATCTGTGTCAAAGAAGATGGTTAGAACTGTTAAAAGATTATGAGCTTGTATTAGATTATCATCCGGGTAAAGCAAATGTTGTTTGCACTGAGTCAAAAATCACTATTTGCATTACGTGCTTTGAATGCTCAATTATATTTATCTGATGATAGTCCAGTGGTAGCTAATTGAAAGCGAAACCGTTGTTCTTACAGCAATTATGTGATGTTCAGAAGGTTGATAATGATTTGTTATCGAAACGAGCTCAGTGTGAATTGAATTTTGAATCTGAATTTTGAATTATTGATGATTGCTTGAAATTTTGAGATCGTATTTGTGTTTCGAGAAATCCGGAGTTGATTCAGCTAATTTTGAGTGAAGCACATAACAGTCGTTTATCTGTTCATCCGAGAAGTACAAAAATGTATCGTGATTTAAAGCAACATTATTAGTGGTCTGGTATGAAATGAGATATTTCTAATTTTGTTTCGAAATGTTTAGTCTGTCAGCAAGTAAAAGTTGAACATCAAGTTCCATCCGGTTTGCTACAACTGATTATGATTCCTGAGTGGAAATGGGATAGAGTAACGATGAACTTCATTTCTAGACTACCCTTAACTCCGAGAAAGAAAGATGCGATTTGGGTCGTGGTTGACCGATTGAAAAAAAATGCCCATTTTATTTCGGTAAGATCTAACTACTCACTTGAAAGATTAGTCGAGCTATATATTTCTGAGATTGTGAAATTGCACGGAGTGCCACTATCCATTGTGTCAGATAGAGATCCGAAATTCACATCGTGATTCTGAAAGAAATTGCAAGAAACTTTGGGCACGAAATTGTATTTCAGTACAGCTTTTCATCCGTAGATAGATGGTTAATCCGAGCGGATCATTTAGGTTTTAAAGGATATGTTACGATGTTGTATACTTGAGTTTATTGGTTCGTGTGAACAGTATCTGTCATTGATCGAATTTGCGTATAATAATAGTTTTCAGACAAGCATCAAAATGGCACCTTATGAAGCTTTGTATGGACGTAAATGTCGTACACCTTTGTATTGGACCGAGCTCAGTGAAAATAAGCTCCACAGGGTTGATTTGATAAAAGATTCAGAACACAAAATGAAATTGATCCAAGATTGTTTGAAAGCAGCATCTGATCGTCAGAAGTCTTATGCGGATTTGAAACGAAAAGATATAGAGTTTAAGATCGGTGACAAAGTATTTTTGAAAGTGTCTCCGTGGAAGAAAGTGCTTTGATTCGGACGATAAGGCAAATTGAGTCCGAGATTCATCGGACCGTATGAGATCATTGAACGTGTCAGACCTGTTGCATATAGATTAAAGTTGCCATCTGAGTTAGAAAAGATTCATAATGTATTTCACGTTTCGATGCTCCATAGATATCGGTCTGATTCGTCACATGTGATTGCTCCATCTGAAATTGAAATCTGATCTGATATGACATACGAAGAGGAATCGATCCATATCTTAGCTCGTGAAGTGAAAGAGTTGAGAAACAAGAAAATTTTGTTAGTAAAAGTATTGTGGAATCGACACGGAATAGGAGAGGCTACGTGTGAGCCTGAAGACTTATTGAAATAGCAATATCCGACTCTATTTAACGGTAAGATTTTTGGGGACGAAAATCCTTAAGGGGGAAGAATTGTAACAGTCCAGTTTATACCCTAGTCGAATAGTGGTTTTAGGACCACAAATTTGAGTCAATATAATATTTTAATATTATTTTCTGTGTCGTTGATATGAGACTAAGCATGTGGTAAATTTCTGTAAGTTAATTTGTCCGTCAGAGTGTTTAATTTGACAAAAGAATGAAATTGCATTGAATGTGAAAGTTGCTTGTTATTTGTTAAAGTATTTATTTGATGTGACTTTTAAAAGTGGAGGCCTTATATGGCAATTAAACCATTTTTAAGATAGTGGATAGTAGTTGGACAAATATGCCCTTATTGTTTAATTGTTGTAATTATATGAATGAAAGCTATTTTGGTAACTTAATTATTAACATTAGATTAAAGAAATAAAAAGATGAGTGTTCATCTTTCATTCTCTCCATTTGACCGAAATTAGCAAAGAAAGAAAAGAGAAAATTTAGCTAGGCATTCGGCATTTACAAGCCAAAATTAAGGTAAGTTTTGATTTCGGTTTTTGATAATTTCTACGTTTCTGCAATCGTTGCTTTGAGAGCTACAAAACCCATGCCTTGATTTTGTATTTTGATGATGTATGTGAAATGTTCCATTGATGATATGTTGAGCTCTGTGATGATTTATGGTGTTAAATGAAAGATTTGAGTTAGATGAACATACTTTGTTCTTGAATTTTTGATGAATTTAGCTAATTAGGGCTAAATTGAGAAAATGATAAATTGAAGGACTAAATTACAAATTTGATGAAAAATATGGGATTGTATGATATATATGTACATTCGGCTAAGCATGAGTGTGGGTTGATTTTGTGAATTTGATGTTTTGAGAAAAATAGACTAAATTGATAAATTCTGCAAGTATGAGGGTTAATTTGCAAATAGCCCTAAAAATGTGTCCTTGGATTGAATTGAATGAGTTAGTGAATAAAAGAGTTAATTCTGAATATGTATAGATCAAGAACCGAGGAAAACAGGCTTAAATCGCGGGAAAGCGAAAGTGACAGAGTAGCCATTTTCATTCCGATAAACCGAATCTGAGGTAAGTCACTATGCAAATAAACGTATTTGAATTGAATTGGATATATTCATATGATTATCAATGATAATGAATGTGTATGAGATGCTATGTGCATGAATTCTGAGATAAGTTTGATATAGTGACAAAGTTCGAGAAGTCCCGTACGAACCTAGGAATAGATAGGATTAGTTTTGTCATGACATAGGAATCTGTTCTGTTTTATCATGTAAGACCACGTCTGGACGTTGGCATTGATTTGTAATTTCATGTAAGACCATGTCTGGGAGGTTGGCATCTATATGAGCTTTACGAGTAAGACCATGTTTGGGACGTCGACATCGATATGTGCTTTACGAGTAAGACCACGTCTGGGACGTTGGCATCGATATGAGCTTTACGTGGAAGACCATGTCTGGGACATCGGCATCATATTGATTCGTATAAGACCCTGTTTGGGACAGAGGCATTGATATCTGAGTGCATGTAAGGCCTCATCTGGGACACTGGCATTGTACGATTATTCCGAGCTTTCTGATTATCCTACTAGATTTCTATTGGTTCAACGGGCAAGTCTGTGATACGAATTACAAATCTGAGCTATGAACAATTAAGTGATTATAAATTCGTTTCAGGTACGCTGATTATACACTAATTGTGTTTACAAGGTAAGCATCTATGTGATCTTACTATGAAGTTATGTATATGGAATGGATGATAAAATATGTAAAGTTTTGACTAGATGAGCTATGTGCTTGTATGATTCTTGAATTATGAAAATGGTTAAGTGGATGTTATGTGCCAATGTATCTAATTGTAAATATGCTTTCCATGCTAAGTTTGTTTGTATATTAACTTACTAAGCTTTTGGAAAGCTTACTCTGTGTGTCTATTTTCTCTGTTTTATAGGTCGTCAAAGCTACTGAAGGCTCGGGACCGTCAAGAATCGTCATCACACTACTAAACTTATTTTGGTACCCCTTTGAAAGTGTATATAGCTAATTATGGCATGCATAGGCTAGATATGTGTATATGTTTATGAAGTGAACTTAGCCATGTGTTTTGGCAAGTTTTGATATGATAAAATGCTAAAATGAATAAGTTATATGAAGCATATGTTTTGGTATAGTTTGATACACATGAAATGGTCAAGTTATGAATAAGCAAATGGATGATCTATGCTTGTAATGATATGAGTTTTAGTTGTAATTTGGCACGAATGAGATTGGCATTGAATGTATAGATTGAATGGTCAATTTGGTACGTTTTTGGTTGCCATATATGCATGACATGTGATGGAAAATGTTGCTTGTAGGTATGACCCATTTGGGTGGCATTTTGGTCTTTCAAATGACCTATAATGTCACACGGCCATGGCACATGGACGTGCCTAGTAACCGTGGGGTAATGTCAGTAGCTAGCTTAAGAGCACATGACCATGGTACACGGGCATGCCTAGAAGTCGTGTTAGAAAGTCAGTATATGGCTTAGTAATGCATGGCCTTAGCACACGGGGGTGCTTGGTAGCCGTGTGGATTAGGCAGGTTAGACCACGGGGAGGACAAACGGGTGTGTCTAGCGGCCGTGGTGGGCACACGGTCTGCTCCCACAGTCGTGTATCCCCTGTATTTTAGAAAAGTTTTTAAGTTTTCGAGAACTTCTGTATATGTTTCGTTTTAGTCCCGACCCGGGTTATAAGCATGGTTGAGGTCTCGTTGACCTATTTAAGGGACATTGTATGTATGAATGATGAATGAACTGTATGAAATGTTATATATATTTCCAATCTATCTGGTAATGCCTTTGACCCTATTCCGGCGATGATTACGGATTAGGGGTGTTACAATTAAGTTTAAGATACTAATCAAATATGGGTTAAACCAAATACTGCATATTATTTTTTCATGGTCTTAGTAAGTATAGCAGCAGACTAGAATGTCTGTATTTAGAGAGTTCAAAAATTAAGAGAAATGTATAACAGTTCAATACTTGTTAAACTAAAAGTCAATTACTATCAACCTTTCCATCAAAATTGTAAGATAATCAACACATAAAATATCTTCAATAAATTCAAGATAAGATTTTAAATCTTCAAGATATGTTATTAATTTTAAAACAAGATTTTAAATATATTGAAGAACAAAGAGAAATGTAAAAACCCATCATATTTAACAAAGCAAATAAATGGTCCAAAAGTTGTGAAAAATTAAAGTGCAACGGAAGACGAAGAGGAATCTATGAGGGAAGAAAACAAAACAAAAAATTCGTACAATATTGGAGTGCAAAAGAAGAGCAGTGACAAAATGGTAACAAATAGAAAGATCAGTGGGGCCAAAAACCAAACACAAAGTTAAAGCCGAATTTTTTTTTTCTCAGATATTGTGAACAAAAGAAAACTAGACTATGAAGCCATTAGCCATTAGTCAACTTAATCGAGAAAGAATAAGTATCAGAGAAATAATAAATACTAGCAAAAGGTAATAAACTAGTTTGAAACCGGGGAAAAATAAGTGAGAATGCAATGGAGGTTCTAGCCGAGTTGCGGTACTTCTTCTATTTGGTTGACTTGGAGTTTCATCTCCGTGCTTAGACTATCGGTAGCAGAGACTTCCCAAGGGTTCGAACCTATCGAAAACGCCTCGAAGAGAATCGTACACCTTTTAATGTTCGCCTATTACCAATCATTTTCCTAGAAAACAAAGTGGTAATAGTTAAGGATGAAACACCAATGAAAGCAAAAAAATTCATGGGTTTTGAGGAGGAAAACCGGAAAAATATGAATTTTCAACTTATTATTGCCGGAAACTTGAAACCCATCAAATTTGGAGCAAGGTTTGCTTCTTTATTTACCTACCTTTTACTTTAGCTTGTAGGGTTTGGTAACAATTTCAATGGAATGTCCATCAATTGGCTTTTATATATTGTTAAAATAATGACAACATTTTATTAACAGCAGGGCTGAAACAAAATCAATAAACCAAAAAACAAGCCAAATAAAGAAAAAGACCAAATCAAGCCCAAAAAACAAAACAATAAAATATAGCCCAATGAAATATCCAAAAAAACATCAAAGGGAACAAATATTTGAATATTTACATAAATTTATATTTTATTTAAAAGCGGTGAAACAAACCCAATAAACCAAAAAGAAGCAAAATAAACAAAAAGACCAAAGCAAGCCCAAAAAAACAAAAAAAAAAAATTTTCAAGGAAAATGAAAGCAAAGCGTCAAAGGGAAAGCAAATATTTGAATATTTGCGAAATTTATATTCTATTTATTTTTCAAAACAATAACCTAAAAATTGATTTTTATAAATAAATTATTATTAACAAATAATACATCAAACCTAAACAAATAATATATTATGAGCTTTTGTAAATCATGTATCTAATCCCCTTGCTGCCACATTTGTAGCCATTAATGCATATAACTAAGAAAAAAGCAAAGAATAGAAAATGTAACTCAAATGCTTAATCTTTTTTCGAGAAGAATGCATCTTACATGTTGAAACCAGGAATAGCGACAACATTGAAAAGATCCAGGTCATACTCAAGACCAAAAACCTACAAGAGAATAAGATTTTAAATGAAGAGATCAAATAATCTCAATACCACAATAAGAACAATGTAAGGATATAAAGACTGACCTTATTGACTCCCCATCATATTGTAACTTACAAGATTAAAGACATTAATGACCAACTTTCCTCTTATTATGGCCCATTCACTTAAAAATTAGCGTACCAATTGCTATAAAAAGGTGTCGGGTTTTCACGATATTCTATAGCAGTAATCATTGCTAATCTTCCACAAGTTACTTAAAAAGTAGAAATCTATAGGCCTATTTGTTAAGGGGAGGGGGAACTATTGTTAATACCCAAAGTTATACTAGCCTAGACTTAAAGAGCATATGTAGGAACTTAAGGTCAAAACAAATATAATAGCTCAAACCAATGAGCAGGCAAGCCGAACAGCAAAACCTGCAACAGGTTTTTGACCCATAAGCATAATTGAACAAGCCTCAAAGTCCTGCAAAGCACAAACACAATGTCATAAGGGACCTTTCCTTGTAGGGCATCAAAACTATCTAACAACCTTGAATTTGCAGGAAAGAGTTTATGCACAAGTAGTTAGATCTCCACATTTGCTAGAGAAGTTATGGGCAGAGGTGAAAAGCCAATTAATTGTGATATTCACCATAATAATCAACTTACCAACAATTTACCTTCAACCTTTTCTAGACTAGCTTACAAAATTGACATCAACAATGTTGTTAATGTTTATGAAAATCGAATGAAATAAAAATTCATATATAAATTTAATCAAAATCAAAGTTTATATATAAAATTACTATGAAACCTAAAATTCATGCATATTTTTAAGATTTATTTTACTATCATTTCATTTAAAATCTTTATCAACAAACGTTAAAATTGTGATAGATTTTATATAAAAATAATCATATGGAAATACTTTTAACATAACTCCCAATAAACAAAAAAAGACTACCTTAAAAAGTGAAGCTTGCCTCAAGGGTTCCTTTCTCTATGAGATTTCCATTAGAGAACAAGAAAGGATGCTATAACTTATCAACTTCGATATGACATGTGTATTTTGCCATTATATTAGGATGGTCCTGTTCACAAGGTAATCATGTCAACAAGGCATAAAACATATCCACACATCGAAAAGAAAATAATAAAATCCAAAATATGTTTCAATATCTTACTTGATAAAATGTAATATTCCTGAAACCCTCAGCTTCACATTGTGTACAGAAATTCCCAGATGACTTGTAGAGGCCCTAGAGTGAGAAATTAAAATTTACAACATGGGCATTAAAATGAGTTAATAAATATATTCAAGTGCATACATATAGAAGTGATTTTAGCAAAAGTAAAAGAATTGAACTCTTAAAAATAACTTGCATATTTACGGTCATTCTCTGCATATAAAAATAACTTCATTTTCATTTTCATTAAAATAATCCCGATCGAGAATGAAGCTTATATGTTGAATAAGACTATATTCTTGGCTTCCAACAGTATATAATTTCATAATTCCTATAAACCAAAATGACTTCAAATATAAAAATGAACATATATAGATGTTAATTTAATATAAATGTCAATTACACTAAATCTTTGCACTTCAAAACATCGTTCTTGTTCAAAATAAAACTAAAATTATTAAGTTACAATATGATGATCACATTGCGGATATTCATCATCTTCTACAAGGGCTTCAACGCTTAGATTGAACAAATCTCTTGGTTTTATTCCGATAACATGGAGCCATCCTTCACTCTTGCTATCCTCGACATAAAATACTTGTTTCACTTGATAAGCCAATATGTATAGATCGTCCGAATCATGATTCCCTACATGGATAAGCTCAGAAAATTTCTCCATAATAAAACCATTTGCATCCTTCTTCATACTCGTAGGAGATTTAATATTCACCCAATCACTTCTAAGCATGATAACCCAAAACCATTCATAATAGTTTAGCTCGACAATTTCAATGCAATTGCCATACTAGTTTCTCCCGTCAGTAAAAACCATCACGCCACTATTTTGAGTCTTACGATATTGCTCAAGTTTTTTAGTATGGACCTTAAAACCATTAGTTTTAAGCCCATCATATGTGGAAACCACCTTACGCGGTCCTCGAGCAAGAGCAATTACATCAGCATCAACTTGTTCAACTTCCATCTTTGGAATCTAACAATATAGTAGGAAATCAATTAACTCTTATTATATGATCAAATTTCTACAATGTTCCCTCATTACATAAATAATACAATAAATTATTTTAATAGTGACAATTTACTTGTTTCACAAGCCATCTTGGGAACTTTTCAACCAACCATTTGTCCTCTGTGCGTTTACTAATTTGAATGCCACCACAAACAGCTCGCTCAGACTCCAAAAATTCTCTATAATATATTTTGCGAAAAATGTTGTCAAAATGTATACAAATTATGTGATAACTTTATTTGTCTATTGGTTAAGAAAAATAATTGAATGAAAAAAATTTCCTCATGAAACTCACTGATGGTATGACAATAACTTATCGCTATGCAATAGAACATAGCGGTTTGCTTGTGCAAGAGATCACATGTCTAATATCTTCGTGTTCATGGTGCCAATTGGATGTTCTTCAGAAGAGAATATGTACCATTTTTGAATATTCTAATCATTCCTCGGAGGACAGGAAAATATAGTTACAACATCAGAAAAATAACGGGAGCAAAATGTAAGACATTCTGAAACTATGTACCCTTCAGTAATGGAACCTTCAAGATAAGCTCTATTTTGCACCGAAGCTTTCAATTCCATTAGATACCTACATCACATACATTTATTTTTACATACTTATTATATTCTATATTAAAATAATAAAAATAAAATATTGTGAAATATTATTGATATATTTCATATACCTTTCGATCGGTACATCCACCTGTATTGAACAAGTCCACCAAGTTTAGCCTTTATCGGCAAATGTATAATCAAATGAATCATGATTGTGAAGAAACTTGGAGGAAATATTTTCTCCATTTCACAAAGTGTTAATACGACTTGGCTTTGAAGTTGATCAACTTTTTGTGGATCAAAACTTTTTGCACATAATCGCTTGAGGAAATCTGATAGATTCATAATAACACTTAACACCTTCTTTTCTACAACTCCTCTTAAGCATATAGGAAGCAAATCTTGCATGAGAATGTGACCGTCATGAATTTTGAGGTTGTTCAACTTGTGCTCTTTCAAATTCACGCATCGAGATATGTTTGATGCATAACCATCGGGTGCTTTCAAGTTCTTCACAATGGAGAGAAAAATATCTCTTTCCTTTGATGCAAGAGTGTAACATGCTTGCGGTAGGTACTCTTTCCCGTTCCTCATTTTTGGATGAAGATAACTTCGGATGCCCATATCTTGTAGGTCCTTGCGTGCCTTGATATTATCTTTATAACCACGTGAGAGATTAAGAAGGGTGCCAACGACATTGTCACATACGTTCTTCCCGATGTGCATGACATCCAAGCTATGTCAAAGAAGATTGTAATGCTAATAAGACAAGTCGAAAAATATACTCCTCTTCTTCCATAAAGTCTCGTCTTGATTTATGAGATTTGCTTTATCTTCCTTTACCACCAATTCTTCAAAGTTGTTAAACAAATCACACCCCTCGTGTACATCAAGTTCTACCAACCCTTCATCTAGTTCTTCTCTATCCCTCTTTCGAGCTTTTCCATAAATGAAATTGACACCTTCAACTTCCCTCAAGATATCTTCCCCGGATCGTGGTATAGGAGCTACCCCATACTCTATAGTTCTATCAAATTCACGATTCTGTATTCGAAAAGGGTGTTCAACTGATAACCATCGACGATGACCCATATAACAGAACTTCCGACCATACCGTAGCCATCAAGTTTCAGTTTTTTTAGCACATATTGGGCAAGCAACCCGACCTTTTGTACTCCACCCCAAAAGATTAGCGTAAGTAGGGAAATCATTGATTTTCCAAAGAAGACAAGCCCGTAAAGTGAAAGATTCAAAATCTGATGAATCAAAAGCATCAACTCCTGTCCACAATTGCTTCAACTCTTTAATTATAGGCTGCATGTAAACATGAATGTCATTGCTAGGTCCTTTTTCACCAGGGATAACCATTGAGAGTATCATTGATGATTGTTTCATGCATGCCCAAGGTTCCAAATTATAAGGAATAAGAAGTACGGGCCATGTACTGTGACTTGTACTCATTGTTCGAAATGGATTGAATCTATCGCTAGCCAAACCTAGCCTAATATTGCTAGGATCAGATGCAAAATTAGGAAACCTCTTATCAAACGCATCCCAGGCAGAACCATCTACTGGATGTCTCAATATACCATCTTTGGTTCGTCCTTCTTGATGCTATCTCATGGATGTGATGTCTTGGAGGATTGAAATAATCTTTTAAGTCTAGGAATCAAAGGAAAGTACCATAATACCTTGGCAGGCTTAGGACGGTGACAACTACCATCAACTTGTTCATCTACATCCAACTCATTAGAAGATTGCCACCTTAAGCTTTTACAGACATCACAACTGATCTTTTTACTAGCATCGCCCCAGTGTAACATACAATCATTTGGGCAAGCATCAATCTTCACATACCCAAGATTTAGTGCAGAAATATTTTTCTTCGCTTCATAGTATGTAGTCGGGATTGTGTTTCCATCTAGAAATGCCTCATTTAAAAGCTCCAATAAGCATGTCAAAGATTTTGCTGACCATCCAAAAAGTGCTTTGAAGTGGTAAAGCCGAAGTAGGAATGAGACGCATGAGAACTTGACATAACCGGGATAGAGCGGAATATCACAATCATCTAGAAGAGTAGTTGCTCTGTCCGCAGTCCTTTGGGCCTCATTAACATCATACTCCCGACCATTATTCTCAAACTCGCTTGGAACTCCATCAAAACCCTCATTAAGAGTTGGGATGTTGATACCTAGAGCATCCATTATGAGATCTCTTAAATTGGCTTCGTTGTCTTGTGACAACATACAAATTGACGGAGAAGTTCTTATTGTTTGGTCGATTTGCACCGATGTTCTTTCAATGGATTCTCCATGAAAAATCCAATGCTTGTATTCTTTTATTATAACATGAAGACGAAGATGCTCACCTACGATATGTGGTTCGTGGAATATCCTATTATTGCAACGATGACACGAGCAATATATTTTTTGCTAAAAAGTGATTTTCCAATTGCAAATGATAGAAATCTTTCTATTCCAGCTAGGTGATTGGTGCTAAATCTTGGAGCATCCATCCAACTTTTATCACCCATCTGTTAAAGTAATTAATATTAAAATAGAGTATCTATTAATGCCTAATCCTAAGGTTCATGTGTGAAAAGATACAAGCTTTCTAGTGAACTAACAGCAACCAAAACTACCTAATCCAGAAATAAAATAACAAATTTAAATATTAAAATAAATAAATAAAATTTATCTTTATGAAAATTAAATAATAATTAAATTTATGATAAATAATATCTAAATTACTAAATAAAATAGTCCAAACTACAAAGATAGAAAAATTTAAACCTAAATTTAACAAACAAAAAGAAAAAGAAAAGAAAAGGTTAACTAACCTTCTAGTTATATCAAGTGGTAAATCCAATATCACATATATCTCAATTATAGTAAAAAGGTATATGCTTCGAGATATTTAATTTAGCCTGAAAAGTTCACAATGATACAATCAACAACAAAGGTCAAAAAAGCTTCATATGAGGAAAGCTCAATGCTAATTAAGAAGGGCAAATAGACTGTAAGTAGTTAATTTATAAATTTATTTATTTTTTTTAATTTATGTTTGCTACATAAAAGACACTATTAGTAGGAAAATGAAACATTAAAATACTACCATTCATAGGAAAAACAAACAATTTAACAGTGGGTTGGAAGAGATAAGGAAATTGTAGGGATCTACAGTAAAAAGAAATGACATGAAGGCCATCACAGACATTTTCTTCGAGATGAAAACTAACATAAGATACACACCACAAGAAAAGTATGAATAACGATTAACCAAAATACAAAACTTACAGAAACATTGAGCACTGACCAGGCTCAGAGATGGCAGGATGATTTCTCATCTGAGCTAGCAGAAAAACTTGGATTTAAATATATTGGCATCGATGTATTTGAAGAAATAAATTTAGAGGCCTTATGATATGTTGTCATTGATTGATCACAGATAAAATCTGATGATACAGAAAACAATAGACAGTAAAACTTTGGACATTACCAAGTTCTGATTGGCAACAATAGTGTAATTACACAGAAACCCAACAGGCGAAGAAGAAAATATGAATATTGTTAAAGTAGAAATATAAGATGGAACTAGTTGAAGATGATAAGATACCTTATCACTGAAAATGCAAAAAAATCCAGTCCCATATATTTGTCAAGTTCCTAACAAAAGGTAAAAACACTATTTAGTAGGCACACAAACAACATCAGAAAAAGGAAAATGCGTCTCAGGTCTTGGTTTTCAAGTGGGGATAACATCACTGACATTCAATGCATCTAGGGAGCTATCGATATCAGAGATAAGTTTTTGAAGGTGTTCATCCTTCAAGGCTTCACGGACTTCATTGGAAGAACCTGCATGAGAGAACATTGTAGATATAGTAGTGTGAAGTGAATTAACCAGATTCAGCATCAAGACAGTTGGATTTTTTGGTTCATATATAGAAAGAATATATTTGCTTTCTATCTGCATTGCACCAGAGATAACCTCAGATCAGTTCAAATTTTTGTAATGATGAGAGCACTTCCTGGCACTCAAATAAAATACAATGAAAAAGTGGCTGTTTAATTAACTCTATGTAAAAGAAAGTTGTTTAATCAAAGCATAATTTCGGTCCAAATTCATACAGAAAGTTTAAAAACACAAAAATCAAATGGTAAACGAGTAAAAACACTTGTTCCACATAATTTGAGAATTGCAAAGTTGCAGGTAATACAAGCCAGTGACAATACATATGAGAAACTAGCAGAAGGAATAGTTCCATGGGAAGTCAGTGCAAAGGCTTGCAGTACGTACATGGATGGTCCAAGCTTATACCCTGCTTTTTCCACTCTTTGGAAGGTTATTTACAAATACGAATGGAGCAACCTTACGGTCCACCAAGATTGAGTTGATCACAGTAAAAAGGAAACAGAGGTAATGATTCTAAAATTATCACCAGTTATTTAACTTTGATGGTAACAGAAATAAAAGAGAAACTTAATGTGGAATCTCTTGTACACAACATCATTTCAATATTCACATAATGTTACCTAATTCACATAAATAAAATGCCACCCCACCTTTCTAAACAGAAACATTTCAACCATAAGTAATGAAGTTGAGTGACAACAGCTTTTGACAGTGAGCGAGATCAAGCAAAATTTGTTAATAAAAGTACTTTTAAATGGGAGGAAATTAGTCTGGTCTCAAATTACTTAATCTTTTTCCCCAAATAATGACATCAGTGAAGGTTTAAGATGTGCATCCATCCAGTTAAGAATAAGGGCAAAACATAATTTTTACCAATTTCCATAACAGTCAAGAAAAATACATTAATTATTCTTGTTTAGCTTAATACTAAGATATATCAAGAACAAGAAGCACATAGTAGATGTTGCATAGAAAAAGTAGTAACTGAGACCACATAGTGATGTGGTTTGCTAAACATTTTTTTTACTAGAATAGATTTAAATCAATTTGATTTAATTCACATATGACCTATGCATAAAGCAGTAATAATATGTTGTGCTATGTAACTAGACACAAGGGTAAGTATTGAATACAGTTACGTATCCAACATGGACACACTCTTTGGTCATAAGATTTTTCGAAAATTTGGAGGATCATCTCATGTCCAAATGTGTCGGATAGAAGTGACAAGCATAGGTACCTTAAGAAAAATGAAGAGTCCAAGTAACACAGGTGCTAGTATGATTAAATAAAGAAAGATGATAGCTAAAGATCATTATAAAGTTCAAGGTGGGCAGTTCATATAGAAGACCATCTTGATGCTTTATGACAAGTGACATTTATTTGTGTAGGAGAGCAAACAAAGTTGGTGGGGAAATATTTACCGAGTTAAGCAATTTTAAATGTGCTGCAACCTTTACATATCCATCCTTAAGAAGCAAATTCATTTTTGACATTCTTGCCAAGGTCGAAGGAAATCTCTTGCAAAGTACAACGAAACACCAAGAAGATCAGCTGGCAGTCATCAGAAAGAAAGGAGATCATCGGCTTTCAAAAGATACTCACTCAAATACAACTCTAGCAGCAAAAAGTCCTGAGCTTCTAGATCCAAACCACTCAAAGTTCCATAGACCCTCTAGAAAGGGAGACCTAGAAAGCTATATAAACAAATAAAAGACTTATGGAAAAGATGAACATGAATAAGATTTAAATGTTAAAGCAGACTATTCACTAGGAAAATGAAACATTAAAAGAAGACTTTACTATTAAATCTTCTGCAAAACTTCAAATATGCATATGTCTAAAGATAAACAGCAAACACAACTTTCAATTTTTAGAAAACCGAAAACTTGCATTGTCAAGTGGATCTTCCTGTGATTACGGCTTGAAATTGGGGGTCCTTTGCATTGTCGGTGGACTCGGCTTTACACTAGTTGTTACAACACTATTGATGGACCCTTAATTCACACTATGGATTCCTGCATTATTTACAAACTTGCATTAGTTTTTCAATTTGGCCATTTTGGAACCACAGCTTCTACCAGGTTCACCAGGTTCACAGAGAAAAAAAGTCGAAACTGATTCCCCAAG
The DNA here is from genome assembly GCA_025506655.1 of Gossypium rotundifolium. Classification (NCBI taxonomy): domain Eukaryota; kingdom Viridiplantae; phylum Streptophyta; class Magnoliopsida; order Malvales; family Malvaceae; genus Gossypium; species Gossypium rotundifolium. The sequence continues at coordinate 65,205,061 of CP106731.1, read as the reverse complement.
TTCTACCATTGCAGGGTCGAGGATTTCATGGAATCTGTAAGGCAGGCTTTCAAAGAAGGTACCATGACATACCAGTAGCTGGAGCAGGTGGTGGACGACAGATGCAATTGGTTTTCTTTGGCCAACAGAGTTTGAAGTGAGAATAAGTGGTTTTTTGTGGGTAAGAATCAAGGTAAGTTTACCAATTGACCGACAATCCCATGCCATGTCACCATCATTTCAGTCTTTTTTATTAATTATTTATTATTCAATAATATTTTACTTTCTTTAATTAAATTCTTTATTATTTAATATTATCATAATAATAAATTTAGTATTCAAACTTTGGAAATTTTTAATAATTTAGCTTCCATTTTTCAAGTTAAATTTGATTCTCAATTTTTAAAAAGAGTAAATTTATTTTATAACCTAAAATATTAACTAAAACAATAAATTGTTAATAATATTAGGGTGATAACCCGCTAATCTACACGCATTTTATGTGACATGGTATCATTTATTTTATATATCATATCAAGAAATAATTTAAATTTTTATTCATTAAATAAAAAATTAAAATTCAAAAATTATACAAATAGTTTGTAAAAATAAAATATGAATAACATGGATTAACATGCATATTACCATGTTTCAAATTTTCACATTTTAATTACTTTTTATTAAAATAATAATGATTTAACTTTTTTAAAAGGATAATAATTAAATTTCACTCTTTTAAAAGATTAAGAATTAGATTTAATTAAAATAAATAAATAAAAGCCAAATTGATAAAAAATTAAACATTAAGAACTAAAATTTTCTTTATGACTTTAATATTTAACTCTTAATCTTCAAGTACATACAAAGAAATACGAGGATTCCATAAATATTATGATTTTTTTGTTAGAACTATTTATAATCCCTCCCTAACCTATAAATACGAGGATAATGCGCTTCAGCACATTTGAACCTACGCCTCTTACATTGGCAACAATACTTATACCGATTAAGCTAATACCCAATCGGCAAAATTCAATTTCTTAAAATAAAAGTAATGTAATAAATTAAAAATGTACGAATATTATAATCCTTAGAGCATATTTGGTTTATATATTTATCTCTATAATTACAAAAAGGAAATATTGCCCAAGTATTTTGGGCATGTTCTTCATATCCAATGTTTTGAGAAAATGCAATGTGTCAAGCTTGGCATTGTTGCTTCAAAGAGAAAGCATTTATCAAAAGCTCATAATTTATCTAACAATTCAGTCCTTTTTATAAAATTCCATTAATGCATTAACATTTCATCCAAAGAGATATAATAACAAAGATATTCATTTCCTTGCCCTAATTTTTTTATCTTTTAACCAAAGAAATAGATCAATAATAACAATAATATATATTTCCTCAAAATAAATACTATACATTAGATGGCTAATACCTATCAAGACAATTATTTTACAAAATAACAAATTCTTTCTAGCCTATTAACAAATTATAATAAGATTCATGAACTTAATATCTATAATCTTTAATATTTTTATTTAAATATTTCAATCAATACATTTTTTTAGTGTCAATCATTTATGAATATATTTGTTACATAAATTAATTTGCCAATTTAGGTGATGCCTTAGACATACTATTGGACAAAGCCAACTCTTAAACCCTAAATCCTAAACACTAAACCCTAAACCCTTTAGGCATGAATATACCAAACCTAATACAAAGAGTTGACCAAAGTGTATGTTGGCAATTCTATCCCAACACTTAGAAAAGTGTCGGCCCAAAAGTGTAGGCATAGTGTTGGGCAAAGCTCTTATTTAAGTGTTGCCTTAAGCATGCATATCCCAACCCTTATACAAAAAGTTGACCAAAACGTATGTCGGCAAGTCTATCCCAACATTTAGGAAAATATCGTCTTAGGACTGGACAAATCCAACCTTTATTTAAGCGTTGCCTTAGGCATGCATATCTCAACATTTATACAAAGAGTTGGCCAGAGCGTATGTTGACAAGTCTATCCCAACACTTAGGAAAGTGTCGCCCCAAAACTGTCGTCTTAGGACTACACAAAAGCCAACTCTTATTCAAGCGTTGCCTTAGGCATACATATCCCAACCCTTATACAAAGAGTTGGCCAAAGCGTATGTTGGCAAGTCTATCCCAACACTTAGGAAAGTGTCACCACAAAAGTGTCATCTTAGGACTAAGCAAAAGCCAACTCTTATTCAAGCGTTGCCTTAGGCATGCATATCCCAACCCTTATACAAAGAGTTGGTCAAAGCGTATGTTGACAAGTCTATCCCAACACTTAGTAAAGTGTCGCCCCAAAAGTGTCGTCTTAGGACTAGACAAAGCCAACTCTTATTTAAGCGTTGCCTTAGGCATACATATCCCAACCCTTATACAAAGAGTTGGCCAAAACGTATGTTGGCAAGTCTATCCCAACACTTAGGAAAGTGTCTCCACAAAAGTGTCGTCTTAAGACTACACAAAAGCCAACTCTTATTCAAGCGTTGCCTTAGACATACATATCCCAACCCTTATATAAAGAGTTGGCCAAAGCGTATGTTCGCAACTCTATCCCAACACTTAGGAAAGTGTCGCCCCAAAAGTGTCGTCTTAGGACTAGACAAAGCCAACTCTTATTTAAGCGTTGCCTTAGGCATGCATATCCCAACCCTTATACAAAGAGTTGGCCAAAGCATATGTTGACCAGTCTATCCCAACACTTAAGAAAGTGTCGCCCCATAAGTGTCGTCTTAGCATTGTTTTGTTTTAGTGACAAGACAAAGTTGAAGCAAACTGAGGTGGACTGTGAGTTTTTGAAGAGGTTTTGTGAGAAACTAACGAATGAAAACAAGAGCCTGCAAAAGGAGTTACAAGAACTCAGAGGACTAAAAACGATGGTTCAACCCTTTTGCATGAACATGTTGGCGACAACTCTCACCACGTGCCTATCTTGTGAAAGAATTGGTGGCATTGTTGGCGATGGGAATTCCAACAACCAATTTTCAATGCCTTCAAAGCGTCATTTCTATAAACCCATCACTAATCCTTTTGTAGCATGTTAATTAATTAAGTTTGATTTAGAATTTAGTAACAAAATAATGGGAGAAAATACCCACATCCTTTCTAGTTTTGGGTTAAAAGGGTTTGCATGAGATTAACAAGTAGTGTAACGATAATTAATTAATTTCTAGAAAAAAATGGTAGAGGAGGGGACGATGATGAAGTAAGGAGGACAAAAAAATGATAAAAAAAATATAATGTGATTGTGTAAAATCAACCGTAGTTAAAGATTTAATGTTTGAGTGATTAAAATGATATTTTTTCTAATTAAATTGCAATGATTTTTATTTGAATATCTTTAGGTCAAAATTGTTGGGATCTAGTGCCCTTACTAGAGTATTTTCATATATGTACTTGTAATTTTTCGATTATATTAGTTTAAGTAAATATTTATCAAGATCATTAATATTATTTGTATATTGTCCTTAACGGTTTTTTCACGCAAAGTAAAATGAAAGTAAATATTAGCTCACTGATATTCTAATATTTAATTAATATTAAGCAACATTACATGAATGATCGTAATGTGGAGAGACAACTTATATTAGTAAATAATCTAAACACGTCCTTAGTCCAATCAAAATTGAGCAAATCGCTTAAAAGATTAATATGACGTATATTAAGTCCAACTGATGAGATACCTTGTATTGAGTATCAGAGTGAATAATTCCCAAAAGATAAATATATAGATGTGATTAACTAGACTAATAGTAAATTGGATAGGACCCAATTAAAATAGATCCTAAATTAGTTTATGAATATATTCACTTGTGACATTCATAGTGTAGCATATCTTAAATCCTGATTGGATGGTGAACTGTGTATACGTGACTTATATGCTTTGATGTTAGTGAAAGCTGGAGTTCAAATAGATTTGTAATTTGTGATCACCATTTTGCACACAATCAAGATCCATTTTGTGAAAGAAACGAACATAAAACGTTTTTCTCCCAAGTTTGTTATTTGGATCCCTCTCATCGGGTGCCAGAGATTAGCCATAGTACTTTTCATTGGGGGAAGTGAATCACACTCGTAATAAGGAAACACCCCACCAAACAAAGATCAAAAATCTTATTCACAGGTTCAGCTTCATTTTGGACTTGTAAGATCTCCTCGTCCTCATCATCCAAAGTAAGATTCACCAAATCAGTTTCCATACAAACCAAAATCAAAACGAAAAGAAATTAACAAGCCCTCCTAAACTCCACCACCACAAAAATCAAATCAAAGCAAAGACAAAAACCCTAAAAATGAAACTTGCTAGAGAAGTAGACCAAGACGTGCTAGAGTAGCAGACTCGATATCTTTTAAAAGTACATGAAAGATTTTAAAATGAACTTTTCATATTTCAAATAGAAAACATTAAAATAAAAAAATATTTTTTAAAATGAAAATTATAAATTTAAAAAAATATAAATAATTTTTTAACCAAATTCAATTAATCTGCAGTGATTTTTGCATTAATCAATTTTTTACCTCTCACTAGACTAATACTCTAGTTGGTTTTTGATTCAATCGGTCTGGTCCAGGTTTAGATAACAATAAATTGTGAAATTTTTATATTTTAAATATATTTTTAGAAAATATTTATATTTATATTTTGAATTTTAAATATTTTTCATATATATATATTTTTAAAAATTATAATTTAATTTTTTTGTTTAAAATCGAGTTAAAAATTCATTTGAACTGGAAATTGAACTAAATTTTATAATTTTTTAATATTTTTATTTTTGATAATTTATTTTCTTTGAATTGGTTGGATCGATCGTTTTTTATACCAATTGCTTAAACTAATTCGAAATCGATTCAACTGTCAGTTCATCTAGTTTGTACCAATTTGTAGGTTAACTAACTTTTTATCTTTCACCGAACTAATACCTCAACCAGTTCCCGACTTAACTAGCCAACTTGGTTTGATTTAGATAACATTAAATTTTAAATTTTTTGTTTATATTTTTAAAATCTTTTTATTTTTAAATTTAAAAAGTTTTATTTTTCCCATAAGTTTTATTTAAAAATATATTTAATTTTTAAAATTTAAAATTTTTAAATTTTTATGTTTTTATTTAAAATATGAAAAAATAATTTCAAAATTTTTTATGTATTTTAAAACAAAATTAACAAAAGATTATAAATATTAAGGATTAAAAAATTATTTTAATATTATTAACTTTAATAAAAAATAAAGAAAGAACTACAATTTTAAATAAAAATACATAAACTTAATATCTCAAAATTAAAATTTGAAAGGTTAGAAAACTTTTTGACATATTTAAATATTTTTTTGCGCTGAGTTAACTCATCATCAGTTAAGTTTTCAAATATTGAAAATGAGTGTTCATTTGTGGCATCCGGTATCAAACCCGGGTCGAATGACTAAAGGTTTTTTTTTTTTGAGTATTATCTTTTTTTTTTTTTCTTTGGGCTGTACGAAAGTGGCTTTCTTCTCTTCTGCTTCATACAAAACTGAGTTATCTTTCGTTTCTTCCCCTTGCAAAATCCCCAGCCTACCCAACACAGAAAAAAACCAAAAGAATTTTTATGGCTGTTGTTTCAAGTGCTCATTCAACTATCTTCTCTAAAACCTCCCTTTTTCACCGCATAAATGGTTTCAAACGCTTCTCTTTTTGCTTACCCTTTTCATCCTCTGCGGTTGCTTCTCTTTCTTCTAAGAAAATATGGAGACAACCCGTGGCTTCCTCCGTGTTAGAGCTTGGTGGAATCAAAATTGCCAAAGATGGTACCCAAATGTTACTTTTTATGTACTTTTTTCTTTTATGTTATTCTTCACTGTTATTGAACTGGGTCGTTTCAATATTTGCTGATATTGAATTTTAACGAGGTGAGCCTATCTATTCTTGCATTTTCTTTCTCTAATACCAGTAAATGTTTATGGGTAATGGGCATTTTTCTCTTAGTTTAATCTGATTTGAAGTTTCCAAAATATGCCCTTTGTGTGTTCAAGTTGTATTTTGATAGGAAATTTAAATTCATGGAGTTTTGGTGCAACATATTTTTGAAATGGAAGTTCAGTATAAGCTTTTTAGGTGGATTACACCCTTTTTGGTGTAATGTTAAATGATTGAAAATTTTCTGCAATGGGAACCAACTTTCCTGGTTTGGATATGCTTTGAAATTTTTTACTTGGTGAATTTTGATTCATGATTTTATGTGTTTTCATAGTTTAGGAATGATTTAGTATTTTATTGTATGGTGGGAATTGTAGATGTGGTGAGGGATGACCCGACAAACAATGTTCCGACACAATTTTTTCGAAGCTGGGCTTGCAGCTCCACAGAAGGAATAACCATCCTCTTGGGATTCTGAAGAATGGAATATATGAATATTTTGATACTAATTTCCCAAATATGTTCCACAAGTTTGATGATCTCTGCCCAGTTGTTTCAGTAAAACAGGTTCAATGTGGTCCACTGCTCTGTGAATTCTCTTTTCCTCTTTTATGTTCCATATGATTGGATTGAAAGGGAATAGCTTTTGAGTTTAGATATTTCTGAAAATTCAATCCTATGCTCTGCTTTGGAATTCCTGGGAAAATTTGTATCTCTATGGATTTGATCAGATTACAGATGTTTGTATGCTTCTGTATTACCTTATTGATATCATATGTTTCCATGTACGCTTGAACCTCTGTGTATGTGTTTGGCTGTGGATTGGCAAGTGAGCGATAGAGAGAATAATTTTGGATTGCATATTTTTAGGTTATGGGCCTTTTTTCTCCATATGTATCATCTATGGCCCCATAAAGCATGTTTGTTTGAAAAATACGTGGCTCTCTAGTCAACTTCTTAAATTGAGCAAGTGATTTTTGAGTATTATTAAATCTCTCCAATGCATAAAGGTTCTGTATTACTGTTTTTTGAGCTCTGCAAGAAGTATGATCAGGCAGTAAGGTTCTTGTTTTTGGTTTTGTAGTAATTGAATTCTGAAGTGATGGAATGATGAATGCAGTAATTTGCATGCATACATGCAACACTGATTTCCTTAAAAACTGAACTTAAAATGTTTCAAAATTTTTCATGCCTATCTAAGCTCATATATACTCAGCAGAATTGTTTAAAGTTGTACTTTACAGATTCTAGAACTCTATGTTTTTTCTTCGGGGATAAATTTGATTTTATTACCCAAAATAAGCAGAACTGTTACAAGAAAACAACTGCTGATAGAATAGCTGCAAATAGGATTACAACTCTATACAATCAGTTATTTGCATCCAGTATACCCCAATCTATCCAAAGTTGAAGATTTACACTATCAGTTCTATCTATGCTCCTCCCTAACAATCTTAGCCATACAATTTCTTTGATGCTCCTCAGTAATTCTTGTGTACTTACCTGCTTCTCTTCAAATTGCCTTCTATTCTTTTCCTTCCAGATCGTGTATATATATGCACTACAAGCAAGCTTCAAAACAAGGGTAATCAGTGACTTTCCCTTCAACCTCCTGACAGCCCATTGTAACTCTTGGTGCCAAGACATGACACCTCTATGTATCGGGTATAATTTCAGAACATCGCCACACTTTCCTTGAGTACTCACACTCAAAGAACAAGTGATTATGAGATTCCATCCCTCCCTCGCATAACTTGCAGCATCCCTCTACATTAAATCCCATGAAATATGCCTATATTTTGTAGGCAACTTATCCCTTACAGCCATCCAAGCAATAAGAGATGGCATACGAATATGCAGGGAAAACCATATAAGTCTACTTCAAGTAACTCTCTCCTTTATCCTTATTTAATTCCAGATTGAGGTCACGGACAATTTGTTGTTTACTGCAGCAGGTGATTTAAGGATTGAAGCAGCATCTACTCGCAACTTTAATAACTTTTTCCAGTTCTAGCTGTTTCCAATATTTAAAGATACCTTCCAAATAGATTCATTCTTTAGGAAAGTTATTGTGCTCTATGTTTTGTCCAACATTATGTGCTCAAAGTTGGATGATGGGTAAGCAGTTATTGTGCTCCTCTGAAATGAAGATACAATTTGTCATCTGTTTGATAATTTATTTTATTGTCTTAGTTATGTTACAATATATGTTGGATAATTTTATCAAATTTGGATTCTTGGACAATGGTTTTTAAGAATATTTATTTGTTTATGACAGTAAATAATTATTTTTTTCCAGAATTTTGATGATGTCCTGGTCCCTGCTGATCATGTAAGCCGGAGTTATAATGATACATATTATGTTGACTCTCAAACTGTGCTGAGGTGTCATACAAGTGCACATCAAGCAGAACTGTTGAGAAGGGGACACACTCGTTTCCTTGTAACTGGCGATGTTTACCGTAGAGATTCTATAGATTCCACCCATTACCCTGTGTTTCATCAGGTTTCGTTTTGTTAAAAACATCTTCAGTTTTGTCTAGCTTTTTAGAATTCTCTTCTCTTAGGTATTCTGTTAAGTCTACATGTGATGCTCAACCATTTATTGGGCCCTACCATGGCATCATTTGTGGGTCCACATGATGAAGAGCTTTGATTTGACATGTAACATTTGTCTAAGATGGTTATGTTGATAATTCAGGGTCAATTATTTTTCTCCCCTTTGCATTGCAGATGGAAGGGGTTTGTGTTTTTACTCCAGATAATTGGGAGGCATCGGGTTTGGATCCAACATCATATGCAGCTGAGGACTTAAAGAAAAGTCTAGAAGGCCTAGCTCGTCACTTATTTGGTAAATTTTAGATTCAAAGCTTAATTGAGGGATTACAAGTTTGCAAAAAGATTATGCATATCTGCTACAATGAGTTTACTATTTGGCTTCGGAAAAAATCATATTCCATATTGAATCAAGATCTTTTTTCACATCATAAATGCAATAATGGTTTTGGCAAGAAGTGGGAACTTTTGTGAAAATAAATCATCGCATATTTGCTTCTTTTTTCTTTTAGTTACTATGGAAAAGTATACATTAGCGTTGTGCAATGTATAACATATTTTATGGAGAGAAGTATCTAACTAGCTGCTATAAATTCTGATCACTTTTATGGAATTAGTCATCAAAGATTTGCATTGTAAAGACTGCAAAACACCAAGCCTCAATCTGTTAACATTCCAGGTGCTGTGGAGATGCGTTGGATTGATGCCTATTTTCCATTTACCAATCCTTCTTATGAACTTGAGATCTATTTTCAGGTATTTTCTTTGTTTTTTTTTATTTTATAAAAATAGTTTCAGTGTTTTCTTTAAGCTTGAGTTGTTTGGTTGAGGGTTTTTAGTAGCTTTTTTCTTTTTTTCCTGCTTCATTCATTAGTGGGTGAGCCCTATGCTTATTGTTGCAATCTTAAATTTGATTAAGCTAAATTATGATATAGATATTTCTAATACCTTTAACTACATATTTGTAATCTGGTTTGTAGTCCTCACTTCTACTTTAATTGTTGTCCTATCTGAATTATTTTAAGTTAATTTGGTAACTTTAGCTCTGGGTATAACTTACCGGCAAACTACAACAACTTTCAGGGGAAATGGATGGAGGTTTTGGGTTGTGGGGTGATGGAGCAAGAAATATTGAAAATTAATGGTAGATCAAACAGTGTTGCTTGGGCCTTTGGACTTGGATTGGAGCGGCTAGCAATGGTTTTATTTGACATTCCAGATATCCGGCTTTTTTGGTCAACTGATGAGCGATTCACCTCACAGGTAGCTTCTGAATGTAGCTCCATGATTTGAATGCTGAATTCTTGGAATCCTAAGTTAGTTTCTACACCTAAGTCTGGTTAAACTGTTTGAACGCAGTTTTCCGAAGGCCAAATGGGAGTCAGGTTTAAACCCTTTTCGAAGGTATAAGTTAAGCAAATGGTTTCTTTTAACTGTTTAATAACTATTACAAAAGCATGACTGGACACCTCAATTGTTTTTGCAGTATCCTCCCTGTTACAAAGACATGAGTTTTTGGATCAATGATTCATTTACAGAGAACAACTTATGTGAAGTTATAAGAGGAATAGCTGGGGATCTTGTTGAAGAGGTATGCAATTTAAATTTTGGCCAGATACCTTTTGAGGACATGAAACATGTTCATCTATATCATTATGTGTTTAAGCTTCTTAACTGAATGTTCTATAGAGTATATATTAACAGTTTATAAATATTATAAATTATCGAAATAATGGAAAAGGTGTCAATTGAGGGGTAAGCATGTTTGATTGGCTTCCTTCATCTCATCCTTTATAGACATCAAAACACAAATAACTGATTTAATGGAGTTTATGTACGCAATTTCTGATTTCTAGTTTTCATTCTTAATATGACATGTAGGTAGGCAGTTGCCAAAAGATTTATTCGCCTCTATCTTGTCTCAGAGTCTATGATAGCAATTGTAAGCATTTAAAATCCCTTGCATATCAAAGGCAGTTGCGGGTACTAGTGTGTCTATGAAGATGTCTTATTGATGCACTATGCATATTTTAAATTTAATACGGAAAGGTATTAATGCAATGATGACCTAAAGTCTTTCAACAATCACAAATACGAAGCATTTGAGGGTCTTACTTGATAGGTGTTTGATAGATAATTTTTTGTTTCATCACATTCAGGTGAGCTTGATAGATAACTTTACCAACAAGAAAGGAATGACAAGCCATTGTTATCGGATTGCATATCGATCCATGGAGCGTTCACTCACAGATGAGGAGATTAACGACCTGCAGGTACCGCTATGCCTTACTTATGTCGTAATTATGATTGATGTTACTATAGTTTTAATTTTGAAGTGTTGTTTGATGGTAAAATATGTTTGTTTTTCAATTGTGAATGCAGTGGCAGGTGCGAGAACAGGTGCAGAACAAGTTAAATGTTGTTCTAAGATGAGTAGTCTAAACTTGTTTTTTGTCTATTGGAGTTATAGGCGTTGCATCTTAAATTACCGTACTACATAGATTTCAGTTATTTGCAAGGTTTTATGTTTGGTTAATTCATGGGAAATATGTTTAATACATTATTTGGTATTTATATTTGACAATTTTTTCCTCGTCTAATGTGATACTTGTATTTGGTAAAAGCTATACATTTTATATGTGTTCTTAAATTTTTAGGTTTAATTCAGGTTTTTAGAGTTGATTAGATGAAAATTCATTAAGTACTAATAAAATTAACAATTATATCAAATACTAAATGATATATTAAGCTTGAAAATAGACTAAAATTATGTAACTTTACCCTATGTGTTCGTTGATAAATAGTTTCGTTCCATCATCTAAATATATTGTATGTAATGCATACGTATATTTTATGTTTATTTTACTGTTCATAAAAATAAGCTGTTACTATCATCAAATTTAGCTTCACCACATGTCTAGTTTTATTTAATTATTTTAGAATATTAATTTTGGTTTATAGAACTTACAAGCAATTAATATATAATTTTGAGGTAAAATAATATATCCATTTATGCTAATTTATTTTAGGTCTAAATTAAATTTAGTGTTATTTATTTTTACATCTTTCAGTTTAACATTTATATTGCTCAAGGCGTAAAAACTTCTTTCCTAAAAAATCAATTAAGCTATTTTGCGAAAAAGCTTTCAATTTATGTCTCAAATGTTAAAACTTTATCAATTAGACTTTATGGTTATCTAGGTTTATTTAAATCTGGTCAATTATTTGTTTAAATTCTTTCTAGGTATTTATTAAAGATTATAAATGTGAAGTAAAGATTAAAAAATAAAAATATTAAGAATTATTTTTAAAGAATTTGTCTAAAATGAATTTAGATAATGATTGTCCATGTTTATGATGTAAAATTTTAAATTATAAAAAATATATATATTTTAAAAACATTATTAAAAATTATAAAAGCTGTTATGAATATCTTATTAAGTGGATGTCCATTATGATAAAGATAAAGATAAAGTTTTGATGTATTTTAAATTCTAATAGTTATTGGAATTAGATCTCTACTTCTTTTATAATTCTTATGCTTATAAATAAAGATTTTTCTCTATCTCTCTTTATTTATAACACGTTATCAGCACGATCTTGCTCAAAGTGATAGTTCTTATTATCGATGATCAAAATTATCCTCCATCATTTCCAATATCTTTGATGGCAAGAAGTTTATTTTATTTAATGTTTCATATCTGATTATTATTTTTCATTCTTCTTGTAACACCCCAAATACGGCCTAAACGTTATGGCCAAATCGAGAAATGTTACGATGAAGGGTTTTGAAACTGACAATACTTCGATAAAATCATGTTTAGTTATTTGTTAAATCGTCCAGGTGATATAACAAATTTGTCTATACATATACATTACTAAAACCGTTTTAAGTTGTTCTTTAAAATTAACCGTTTATTTCACAGCGGAAGTTTGGAAATCATTTTAAACAAAACCAAGCTCGTTTTTCCAAAAATCATTTGCTTGCATAATGTTTTTGTCAACGTTGCGGAAAAAAATGGGAAGCGAAATCCAAATCTAAAAGTTAAAACCATATAGTCCAAAGAGTCCCAAAAATTACAAACTCTCAAGAAAACTATATTTTAAAATAATACCATTATTACTAAATAAAAACATATCTCAGTCAAGTGGTCATCACTGAGCCTCCGTCGCACTGGCCTACCTAAGTTTGTGGATTACCTGAACAGAATAGGCAAATAGATGTGAGTTTTCGTAAACTCAGTGTGTAGCTCTGAACAGAACAGACAAACGAATGTGAGTTTTCGTAAACTTGTGTGTAACCCAACAGAAATAGCCATGCAACATACACAATATTTCATATACAGTCAGATATAGATTAGAACCTAAGTCCATAATAGCTATAGATATCATAACCAAATAAACAAAATGGATATACATAATCCTACTCCCATCCTTTACACACCATCTCTGTCCATCCCATCACACCATGTGGGGTTTAAAGCACCCACCCATCCCTACACACCATGTAGTGTCGGTGCAACACATAACAGATAATATGCAATCAAGCTACTAAAATATAGACGAAAGGTCACCGTACAAATCACTTCCTCCACATATACAAATCCCACCTCAAAACACAGGTACAATATACAGAATTAACATAATTAACATGCCTAACATGCTTGTATATAGATAACATATTTATATACTCAACAGAACAGTCATACATACATATCAGACTATTAGAATATCAGATCACATGAATTAGGGTTTGGTTAGCCCTTACAACTCTACGGTAGGTCCATAGTCGATCGGAACGACCCGTGCGACCCTAAGGAAAATTTTAGAATTTTGGGCCCACACGCCTAGATTGGCCTTCCCCGTATGGCCCACACGACCTAGCCCAAAACCCACATGCCCAACTTGGCCTAGCTTGTGTGGTGTACACGACCATACTCACTCTATCACACGGCCGTGTCTTGCGCATGGCCATGCTTTCGTCAGTCACATGGCTGTGTCTTGCACACGGCCAACCACACGGCTAGCCACATGTCTGTGTGGCGTTAACAGACTCCATTTTTGGCTTTCACCAAAGCTCAATTTTTCGTGATAAGAGTACACACCTGGTACGATTTTGATGCTTCTGCAATCCCGAGCCTAACAGAACCTAAAAATAACATCCCAATGCCCTATTAGCAATCGATTTACGAATTCAACGAAATTAAACCGAGCAACGCTTAAAAACTTACCACTGTAAAAACGACAACACGTAAAAATTAATCCGTTGAAGCGAAAATCACAGCTTCACCGCCTTCTCCTACACAACAGTTCATAGAAATCAGATTCCCTATAACCATCGTTACGCCACTAAAACGAGAATAAATCGAAAAACTTACCGAGACCGCGCGAAGGACAGAAAAAGTATGAATTGATTTGAAATAAAATGAAAGAAACAGAAAAACAAAAACAAAAAGTAGAGGAGGCACAAAAAGATGAAACGACAGAACCAAAGAGAAAGGCAAAAACTGAAGTTAGAAATTTAGAGGAAAGGGAAAAAATTTAAAATTAAAAGATAAAATCGAATAAAGTCCTTTAATCCCCTAATTTTAGGCACAAATTCCTACTAACCACTCTCTCATCCACTTACCCAGACTTCTAAACTCACACAAACTCTCCCAAACAATCGAGACAACAATTATCACCCTCGCTAACGTAGAGGGTTTGAACACAAGACCTCCAACAAGCTAACTCCTCACCACTCGAACCAGTAGGCTCATTCTGATATGAATTTGCCAAAGATAAAATATAACCCAACCTACCATGGATAATGCTAGGATAAAAAATAACTAAAACTTTTCCAAATATGAGACTTGAACCTAAGACCTCAAACATATAATCAAAACACTTAACCTCTAAAAAAATACTCATTTATGTAAGATTTCACAAAAAACAAACTTAAATTATTTAGGGCGTTACAACTCTACCCCCTAAAAGAAATTTCAACCTCGAAATTTACCTGATCCAAATAGATGAGGATATTGCTGACGCATCAAGTCCTCAGGTTACCACATGGCTTCATCAGTGCCATGATTCTGCCACAGAACCTTAACTAACGAAATGGACTTCCTCCTCAGAACTTTAATATCTTGATCCAAAATCTGAACCGACTCCTCCTCAAAAGTCAAATCCGATCTAACCTCGATCTCCTCAAAGAGGCAACGTGAGATGGATCAGACCGTCTCGCCTCAACATCGAGACGTGAAACACATCATAGATATGGTCTAACTTTGGAGGTAACTCTAATTGTTCAGCAACCGATCCCACACGCTTCAAAATTTGATATGACCCAATGAACTTAGGGCTTAACTTACCCTTACGACTGAACCTCAAAACTTTCTTCCACGAAAATACCTTAAGAAATACGAAGTCACCCACAGAGTACTCGATATCCCTCCTTTTCAGATCCGCATAGGACTTCTGTCTATCTGAAGCCGTCTTCAGATAATCTCGAATCAGTTTAACCTTATCTTCAGTCTTGGAAACCAACCCAGGACCCGAAATCGGTTGCTCACCCAACTTAGTCCAGCATAGCGGAGTATGGCACTTACGACCATACAAAGCCTCGTAAGGTGCCATCAGCTAACAGTAGAAAATCCTCCCAACTACCTCGAAAATCAATCACACAACTTCGAAGCATATCCTCCAGTATCTGAATCACCCTCTCAAACTGACTTCGGTCTAAAATGGAATGCAATACTAATGTAACACCCTAACCCGTATCTGTCGCCGGATTAGGGTTACGGCTATTACCAAACTAAACTCAATTCCAAATAGACCTTCATTAGACTTTAAGCACAATAATGCACTCTTTTCCTTTTCATATAACATTTCAACTTATTGAATTAGAAAATGCACAACGAGATTTATTATAGGTACTCAAAATATGGGAATATCCAATCCATAAAATTTATACATTCATGGTATATATATATATACATACAATCAAAATATAAAATGACTCATCATTTAAATACTTGTATCGGACATAAATCAAATATCGTTTAATACAAACAATTTGCATACATTTTTCTACCTTATGAATACCTATTAAAACAACCGAACTATCTATCTTGTTTAAAGATCGATGTACATACAAACATAGCAACATTCTTTGTATGACCGAAAGCACTATTGAAGCATATAAATTATACATATAACAAGCGTACCTTTCCCTATAAACAAAATTTACATTAATAATGAAACACATGATTTAACATATCTATCGATAATAAAACAAATTAACAAGCAACACATAAATCACCTAGCCAAGATCATACTTCAAATATATACATATCAACCTCATTTAACATATAATAGTACATATCAAAATACAACAAATACTAAACATATCAATATGTCATGCTTATCCCAAACGCAACACATCCACCTATTATAGGCATATTATTTGTTATTTATACTACACGTTATACATCATCAAATATCCATCATTTCCTTTATTGCTAAAACACATAACCACACACCACAATATATATATATATATATATATATATATATATATATATATATATCATATGACTATTTTCCATGCATGATTTAACCATGACCGAATCTCACCTCATTTAATAACTTAATCAAGCCATTATAACAAGAACATAGGAATTTAAACTTGACCAAAAGAATAGCCATTTTCGCAAGGCTATGCATATATATACAAAACCGAATATTCTTAATCAAAACCTTAGTCTAACCTATACATGCCTTCGATTCAAAACTAAGATTAAATACCAAAAGGCGATAGTGTGGATGACTTTCTTGACGATCCCTCTTGAGCTCGTAGCTTTACCCAAATCTATAAAATAGAGAAGAACATATCACACAATTAAGCTCACTAGCATAGTAAGTCCCAAGCAATATTAATGACATAAACATATACTTAACATTTAGTTTTCATGCTTATGGCATTTAGCATAATTAATTCAATATGAAGTTCACTTAGTGAATATTATTCATATATTTAACCTAATCAATAGTACTTTATCACATCAATTTATACAATACCATTTCATAAGGATAACATATGCATTCGAACATTTCAAGTTACGAAGACATGTCATAATTTCAATTTCACTGCCTTTCCTATCTATAGCCGAATCTTCATGTAGCATAAATATATGTATATACCTCAATTTCACATATATATAGATCATATCAATCAATGATAATCTCAATATCATGAGATAAAACACAGTTTGAACCATTAGCTTCATCACATCACGAATAACTCAACTAAAAATAAACTGTCTTACCTTATTCCTTACCAATACAATCTTTTTCCCGAGCTTATAGCTCATACTATTATGTATATACATCTCAACTTGTTTAACTCTCAAATCCTCTGTTTATGACGTACCACCGGCAATAAGCTTGCTAGGCATTACAGCCCGAACTAAATCAACGGCACAAGGCCTGCTAGGCAATAAGCCCGATATTAATCAAACAGACGAGGCTCGCTAGGCAATAAGCCCGATATTAATCATCGCACGCGAGGCTCTGGGCAATAAGCCGATATTAATCAACGCACGAGGCACGCTAGGTAATAAGCCCGAATATTTCATATATTTAACATTTCCATACACATCACTTAACATTGAAATCACAAACATTTCTTATATATTTCATAATGCTTTCATATATTAAACCGAACCTATTTATTCACATTACACTAAACAAAAAAAAAAATACAATTCACTTCAATAACATACCATCACATTCGGCCATCTCTTAAATTTATGCTTTAAGTTTACAATTTTCATCATTTAATAAGTTCATAATTAAATATTTAACACATACTTGCTTAAGGACTTACCTCGACTGTCGACGAACCGCGTAATCCGGCTATTCGATAACCTTTGTCTTTCCTCGATCCAAATCTGTTCTTCTTTGCTCTTGATCTAAACACATTAAATTCAGCTCATTCAAGTACATTTCACTTCAATTTAGTCCCAAAACACATAAATATGCAAATTACCATTTTACCCCTAAGGTTTCACATTTTTACCAATTAGTCCTAATTGTACAAAACACAAAATACACATAATTTGCATTTAATTCTTTAGGGCCGAATCTTCTATACATCCCTACCAAGGCATACATTTCATTTATTTTGCAAATAAGCCCCTCTAAAATTTCATTTTTATAATTTGGCCCTAAATACTCAATTTCACCAAAACTTCCAATACAAAAATATACTAATCTTTAACATATCTTTAATATAAAATCATAAAACATTAAAAACCACAAGAACTTAGCAATGGACGAACCTCACATACACTCTAATCTCAAAAATTCTAGCATGGGTCGGGTAATATACGAAGCAACGATCTCAAAACGTAAAATTATCAAAACCGAAAATCACACATGCATTAATCAAACAAATTGATTCTTTGAAACTCAAAGCTCTCTAACCCTTACTCTTTTCTCCATATTCGCCAAGGAAGAAATAAAAGATGATGGCTTTATTTTCATTATGTTTTATGATATATTAACATAATATACAATTTACCTTTTATCCATTATAACAAAATATATAAAACATATATAATAAGGTCATTCTTGACCATTGCCACCACTACCATTTAAAATGGGCTAATTGCCCTTTTAATGCCCCCATATTAATCAACCATCATCAAATAGTCACTTTTCACTATAGTTTGCTATTTTCACAATTTACGCGATTAAGTCCTTTTTATCGAATTAAGCACACAAACGATTAAATCTTTCTATGAAACTTTCACACACATTAATTCACATCTAATAAACTCAAAATATGATATTTAATTATTTATCGGACTTGAATTTGTGGTCCCAAAACTACCGTTTCGATTAGGGTCAAATTCGGACTGTTACAACTCTCCCTTAGGGATTTTCGTCCCCAAAATCTTACCGTTAAGAAAAGTTGGGTATTATTGCCTCATTGAATCCTCAGGCTCCCATGTAGCTTCTTCAACTCCATGTCGATTCCATAAAGCTTTCACTAATGAAATTCTCTTGTTTCTCAATTCTTTCATTTCTCGAGCTAGAATACAAATTGGTTCTTCCTCGTACGTCATATCGGATCGAATTTCAACCTCTGACGGAGTGATCACATATGACGGATCTGATCTGTACTTATGAAGCATCGAAACATGAAATACGTCATGTATCTTTTCTAATTTAGCGGTCAACTTCAATCTATAAGCAACAGGCCCTATACGTTCGATGATTTCATACGGTCCGATGAATCTCGGACTTAGTTTGCCTTTTCGACCAAATTGAAGTACTTTCTTCCACGTGGAAACTTTCAAAAACACTTGATCTCCAACTTGAAACTCAATGTCTTTACGTTTCAAATCAGCATACGACTTTTGCCGATCCGAGGCAGCTTTAAAAGTATCTCTGATCACAACCACTTTCTGTTCAGTCTCTTTAATCAAATCAACCCCGTGTATCTTGCTTTCACTAAGGTCATTCCCATACAACGGTGTACGACACTTGCGGCCATAAAGAGCTTCATAAGGTGCCATTTTGATACTCGATTGAAAACTGTTATTATAAGCAAGTTCAATCAAAGGTAAGTATTTTTCCTACGCACCTTCAAACTCGAGGACGCAACATCTCAACATGTCCTCAAGTATCTCGAATAGTTCGCTCGGTGACCGACCGTCATCTGCGGATGAAAGGTCATGCTAAAGTGAAGTTTAGTACCTAAAGCATCTTGCAGCTTCTTCCAAAATCGCGATGTGAACCTCGGATCTCTATCTGAAACAATGGAACTCGGCACACCATGCAATCTCACAATCATGATACATACAACTCGACAAGTTTATCAAGTGAATAGTGCATGCGAATCGCACAAAATGAGCCGATTTGGTCACCTATCCACTATAACCCAAACTGCATCTTTCTTACTCGGTGTCATAGGCAATTCGGATACAAAATCCATAGTGATTCTATCCCATTTCCATTCAGGTATCATGATCGGCTGAAGTAACCCTGAAGGCACTTGATGTTCTGCTTTTACTTGCTGACAAACTAAGCACTTGAGACAAATTCGATATATCCGTTTCATGCCAGGACACTAATAGAAGCTGTTTCAAATACATTTTGTGCTACCGAATGTATCGATAATCGACTATCATGAGCCTCACTCAAAATCATCTGAATCAAGTCCACATTCTTCGGAACACATATTTGGCCTTTGAAATTCAAACAATCATTTGCATCAATTCGAAACTCTGACTCTACATCATTTTCACATTGAACTCGTCTAGCAATCAAGTCTTTGTCAATTCTTTGCGCATCACAAATTTGTTGAATAAACATCGGTCTTACTTTTAACTTGGCTATGATCGAACCATCACCAGTCACAACCATATATGCGTTCAACGCACGAAGAGCAAACAATAATTTCTGACTTAAGGCATCTGCAGCAACATTGGCTTTTCCCGAATGGTAATCAATTACTAATTCATAGTCTTTCAACAGTTCTAATCATCTGCGTTGTCTCAAGTTCAAATCTTTTTGAGTCATCAAGTTCTTCAGACTTTTGTGATCCGAGTAAACATGACATTTTTCACCGTATAAGTAATGACGCCAAATTTTCAATGCGAACACAATAGCTGTGAGTTTTAAGTCATGTGTCGAGTAATTTCTTTCATGCGGCTTCAATTGTCTTAAAGCGTAGGCTACGACTTTGCCTTCCTGCATCAAAACGCAGCCCAAACCATTCAAAGAAGCATCAAAATAAACAACAAATTCTTTACCCGATTCAGGCTGAATTAACACTGAAGCTTCGGTTAAAAGGGCTTTCAACTGATCGAAGATTTTCTGACACTTTTCTGACCACTCGAACTTAACATCTTTCTGTAATAGCTTTGTCAACGGGGTAGCTATTATAGAAAAACCTTTCACAAATCGTCGGTAATAACCCGCAAGTCCCAGAAAGCTTCGAATTTTAGAAACATTCTTTGGTGGTTTCCAATCAAGAATAGCCGATATTTTGTTCGGGTCAACACGAATACCTGATGCTGAAATGACGTGACCCAAAAAGCTAACTTCCTTAATCCAGAATTCACACTTATTAAACTTTGCGTACAACTGTTTATCTCACAAAGTTAGTAGCACCAATCTCAAATGCTCGGCATACTCAATTTCATCTTTGGAATGGATCAGTATATCATCAATAAACACTACTACAAACCAATCCAAAAACTGTCTGAAAATTTGATTCATCAGATCCATAAAACCCGTAGGTGCATTAGTAAGTCCAAAAGGCATAACCAGAAACTCAAAATGTCCGTACCTCGTCCGAAATGCAGTCTTTGGCACATCTGTATCTCTGACTCGCAACTGATAATAACCCGATCTCAAATCTATCTTCGAAAACACTGAAGCTCCTTTTAACTGATCAAATAAATCATCAATCTGAGGTAACGGGTATTTATTCTTTATTGTCACCTTGTTCAGCTGCCGATAATTGATACACATTCGCATAGTTCCATCTTTCTTTTCACAAACAGAACTGGTGCACCCCAAGGAGAAAAACTCGGTCGTGTAAAGCCCCTATCTGTCAACTCTTGTAACTGTGCTTTCCAACTCAAGAGGTGCCATCCGATATGGAGCTATCGAGATCAGATTCGTCCTCGATATTAATTCAATGCCAAACTCAATCTCTCGTACTGGTGGTAAACCCGGTAATTCCTCAGGAAACACATCTGGGTATTCACCCACAGCCGGTACAGATTCAATCTATTTTTCGGACACTTTATTATCCAGAACATAGGCTAAATAAGCTTCGCATCCTTTTCTCACATACTTTCGGGCTAGCATCGATGATATTACTGTAGGTAACCCATTTAAATAATTAGATTCAACTCGAATGCTCTCACCATTCTGACATTTCAAATCAATAATCTTTCTTTTGCAATTCACCACCGCATCATGCAAAGTTAACCATCCATTCCCAAAATTATATCAAACTCGTCGAAGACAACAACATTAAGTCTCTGTGAAAGCGAGAATCCCGAATCATCAACGGGCAACCTTTACACACTTTATCGACAAGTACACATTGACCCAAGGGGTTAGACACACGAATCACAAACTCAGAGACTCAACGGTGAGTCTTACTCGATACTAAATTTCACGCACATATGAATGAGTCGAACCGGGGTCAATCAATGCAATCACATTAGTATCATAAAGTGTGAAAGTACCGGTAATAACGTCTGGGGAAGAAGCATCCTCTCTGGTCCTTATAGCATAAGCTCTAGCTGGTGCTCGAGCCTCTGATCGAACTGCAGTATCTTTCGTTCCTCTTTGACTGCCACCTACATTTCCAGAATGTCTGGGTGGTCTACCTCGTGCTGACATGTTGCTCGGGCTTGAATTCTGAGCCGTATTTTGCTTGCCTAACATTGGACACTCCTTGATAAAATGATCTGACGATCGACATTTAAAGCAATACCGATCACGGAATCTACAACTCCCAGAATGCCATTTTCCATAATGTTTGAACTCAGTCCGGTCCTGCTGAACGTTGCCAACACTAGCCATCGAGGTGGCTCGAGAGCTCACAAGGGGTCGATCTCGTCTAGATAAGTCAGAGGTAGCTTTATGTCGGCTAAAATCATCTCTGTACTTCTTAGGTGCTGACTGGAACGTCTTACTCAATGATCTTTTACTCTAATTCTGCCTTCTTTTCTCTTTTCTTAGTTCTTTGACTTTGCAAGCTCGCTCAACTAGTACCACAAACTCTTTAATCTCAAGAATGCCCACAAGTAACTTTATGTCTTCATTTAGGCCGTCTTCAAATCTTCTGCACATAATAACTTCAGAAGAAACACACTCTCTAACATATCTACTGAGTCTGACAAACTTTCGCTCATACTCTATCACAGTCATTCGCCCTTGTTTCAGTTCAAGAAATTCTTTACGTTTTTGATCGATGAATCGTTGGCTGATATATTTCTTTCGAAATTCAATTTGAAAGAAGTCCCAAGTGACCTTTTCTTTCTGAACTACTGATTCTAGCATTTTCCACCAATGATAGGCAGAGTCCCGAAGTAGGGATATAACATACTTTAAGCACTCCTCAAAATTACAGGATAACTCATCAAGCACCCGAATAGTATTATCAAGCCACATCTCAGCCCGTTCCACATCATCATCGTCATTAGCTTTGAATTCTTTGGCCCCATATTTCCTGATTTTATCAACAGGAAGTCTACTAGATCTTATTGGATCTATCGTCGAGGGTGTTGAAGGTATCGGAGTTGGATTATTCGGGGGTGGAGGTTGTTGTATAGCGGGTTATTCTGAATAAACTGGGTAAACCACTCATTCATCATCTGGTAGAAGGCTTGTTTAGCCTCCCCCTCGTGGCTATCCGAAACTAGTCGAGAGTCTACTGGCACTGATCCGCGTGCACGATCAGGCGCTACATTCTCTACATCATCCGCTACGGCTCTATCGGGATCAGGATCCATTTACTATATAAAACACAGTTTGAAATGTCAGAAGTCACCACACTATCAAATATATACAACAAAGGCATGTATAGCTAGACTCTCACGCGCTACGATAGTCCTAGAATCGACTAAACCGTAGCTCGATACCAATAAATGTAACACCTAACCCGTATCCGTCATGGGATTAGGGTTACTGACTATTACCAAACTAAACTCAATTCGAATAGACCTTTATTAGACTTTAAGCACAACAATGCACTCTTTTTCGTTTCATATAACATTTCAACTTATTGAATTAGAAAATGCACAACGAGATTTATTATAGGTACTCAAAATATGAGAATATCCAATCCATAAAATTTATACATTCATGGTATATAAATATATATACATATACAATCAAAATATAAAATGACTCATCATTTAAATACTTGTATCGGACATAAATCAAATATCGTTTAATACAAACAATTTGCATACATTTTCTACCGAATGAATACCTATTAAAACAACCGAACTATCTATACTATTTAAAGATCGATGTACATACAAACATAACAACATTATTGTATGACCGAAAGCACTATTGAAGCATATAAATTATACATATAACAAGTGTACCTTTCCTATAAACAAAATTTACATTAATAATGAAACACATGATTTAACATATCTATCGATAATAAAACAAATTAACAAGAAACACATAAATCACCTAGCCAAGATCATACTTCAAATATATACATATCAACCTCATTTAGCATATAATAGTACATATCAAAATACAACAAATACTAAACATATCAATATGTCATGCTTATCCCAAACGCAACACATCCACCTATTATAGGCATATTATTTGTTTTTATACTACACGTTATACATCATCAAATATCCATCATTTCTTTTATTGCTAAAACACATAACCACACACACATATATATATATATATATAAATATATATTATATGACTACTTTCCATGCATGATTTAACCATGACCGAATCTCACCTCATTTAATAACTTAATCAAGCCATTATAACAAGAACATAGGAATTTAAACTTGACCAAAAGGAATAGCCATTTTCGCAAGGCTATGCATATATATACAAAACCGAATATTCTTAATCAAAACCTTAGTCTAACCTATACATGCCTTCGATTCAAAACTAAGATTAAATACCAAAAGGGGCGATAGTGTGGATGACTTTCTTGACGATCCCTCTTGAGCTCGTAGCTTTACCCAAACCTATAAAATAGAGAAGAACATATCACACAATTAAGCTCACTAGCTTAGAAAGTCCCAAGCAATATTAATGACATAAACATATACTTAACATTTAGTTTTCATGCTTGTGGCATTTAGC
Organism: Gossypium rotundifolium; assembly: GCA_025506655.1. Lineage (NCBI taxonomy): Eukaryota > Viridiplantae > Streptophyta > Magnoliopsida > Malvales > Malvaceae > Gossypium > Gossypium rotundifolium. Next base: position 65,180,723 of record CP106731.1, on the reverse strand, counting down.
ATAATTAATTCAATATGAAGTTCACTTAGCCGAATATTATTCATATATTTAACCTAATCAATAGTACTTTATCACATCAATTTATACAATACCATTTCATAAGGATAACATATGCATTCGAACATTTCAAGTTACGAAGACATGTCATAATGTCAATTTCACTGCCTTTCATATCTATAGCCGAATCTTCATGTAGCATAAATATATGTATATACCTCAATTTCACATATATATAGATCATATCAATCAATGATAATCTCAATATCATGAGATAGAACACAGTTTGAATCATTAGCTTCATCACATCACGAATAACTCAACTAAAAATAAACTGTCTTACCTTATTCCTTACCAATACAATAAGCTGACCTTTTTCCCGAGCTTATAGCTCATACTATTATATATATACATCTCAATTTGTTTAACTCTCAAATCCTCTGTTTATGACGTACCACCGGTAATAAGCCTGCTAGGCATTACAGCCTGAACTAAATCACCGGCACAAGGCCTGCTAGGCAATAAGCCCGATATTAATCACCGATACGAGGCCTGTTAGGCAATAAGCCCGATATTAATCACCGGCACGAGGCCTGCTAGGCAATAAGCCCGATATTAATCACCGGTATGAGGCATGCTAGGCAATAAGCCCGAATATTTCATATATTTAACATTTCCATACACATCACTTAACATTGAAATCACAAACATTTCTTATATATTTCATAATGCTTTCATATATTAAACCGAACCTATTTATTCACATTACACTAAACAAAAAAAAAAAAAAATACAATTCACTTCAATAACATACCATCACATTCGGCCATCTCTTAAATTTATGCTTTAAGTTTACAATTTTCATCATTTAATAGGTTCATAATTAAATATTTAACACAAACTTGCTTAAGGACTTACCTCATTGTCGACGAACCGCGTAATCCTATATTCGATAACCTTTGTCTTTCCCCATCCAAATCTGTTCTTCTTTGCTCTTGATCTAAACACATTAAATTCAGCTCATTCAAGTACATTTCACTTCAATTTAGTCCCAAAACACATAAATATGCAAATTACCATTTTACCCCTAAGGTTTCACATTTTTACCAATTAGTCCTAATTGTACAAAACACAAAATACACATAATTTGCATTTAATTCTTTAGGGCGAATCTTCTATACATCCCTACCAAGGCATACATTTCATTTATTTTGCAAATAAGCCCTCTAAAATTTCATTTTATAATTTGGCCCTAAATACTCAATTTCACCAAAACTTCCAATACAAAAATATACTAATCTTTAACATATCTTTAATATAAAATCAAAAACATTAAAACCACAAGAACTTAGCAATGGTGAACCTCACATACACTCTAATCTCAAAAATTCTAGCATGGGTCGGGTAATATCTGAAGCAACGATCTCAAAACGTAAAAATTATCAAAATCAAAATCACACATACCTTAATCAAGCAAATTGATTGATGAAACTCAAAGCTCCCTAACCCTTACTCTTTTCTCCATATTCGCCAAGGAAGAAATAAAAGATGATGGCTTTATTTTCATTATGTTTTATGATATATTAACATAATATACAATTTACCTTTTATCCATTATAACAAAATATATAAAACATATATAATAAGGTCATTCTTGACCATTGCTTACTACCATTTAAAATGGGCTAATTGCCCTTTTAATGCCCCATATTAATCAACCATCATCAAATAGGCACTTTTCACTATAGTTTGCTATATTCGCAATTTACGCGATTAAGTCTTTTTATCGAATTAAGCACACAAACGATTAAATCTTTCTACAAAACTTTCACACACATTAATTCACATATAATAAACACGAAATATGATATTTAATTATTTATCAGACTCAGATTCGTGGTCCCGCAACAACCGTTCCGATTAGGGTTAAATTCGGACTGTTACAACTCTCCCCCTTATTGATTTTAGTCCCCGAAAATCTTACTGTTAAACAAAGTTGGGTATTATTGCCTCATTGAATCCTCAGGCTCCCACGTAGCTTCTTCAACTCCGTGCTGATTCCATAAAACTTTCACTAATGGAATTCTCTTGTTCCTCAATTCTTTCATTTCTCGAGCTAGAATACGAATTGGTTCTTCCTCGTACGTCATATCAGATCAAATTTCAACCTCTGATGGAGTGATCACATGTGACGGATCTGATCTGCACTTACGAAGCATCGAAACACGAAATACGTCATGGATCTTTTCTAATTCAGTGGGCAACTTCAATCTATAAGCAACAGGCCCTATATGTTCGATGATTTCATACGGTCTGATGAATCTCAGACTTAGTTTGCCTTTTCGACCAAACCAAGTACTTTCTTCCACGGAAACTTTCAAAACACTTGATCTCCAACTTGAAACTCAATGTCTTTCGTTTCAAATCGGCATAAGACTTTTGTCGATCCGAGGCGACTTTCAAAGTATCTCGATCACAACCACTTTACTGCTTGATCTCTTTAATCAAATCAACCCCGTGTATCTTGCTTTCACTAAGCTCATTCCAATACAATGGTGTACGACACTTGCGGCCATAAAGAGCTTCATAAGGTGCAATTTTGATACTCGATTGAAAACTATTATTATAAGTAAATTCAATCAAAGGTAAGTATCTTTCCTACGTACCTTCAAACTCGAGGACGCAACATCTCAACATGTTTTCAAGTATCTGAATAGTTCACTCGGATCGACCATCCATGCGGATGAAAGGCTATGCTAAAGTGAAGTTTAGTACCTAAAGCATCTTGTAGCTTCTTCCAAAACCACGATGTGAACCTCGGATCTCTATCTAAAATAATGGAACTCGGTACACCATGCAATCTCACAATCGTGATACATACAACTCAAAGAAGTTTATCAAGTGAATAGTGCATTTAACCGGCACAAAATGAGTGATTTGGTCGGTCTATCCACTATAACCCAAATCGCATCTTTCTTACTCGGTGTCGTAGGCAATCGGATACAAAATCCATAGTGATTCTATCCCATTTCCATTTAAGTATCATGATCGGCTGAAGTAACCCTGAAGGCACTTGATGTTCTACTTTTACTTGCTGACAAACTAAGCACTTCGAGACAAGTTCAGATATATCCCATTTCATGCCAGGCCACTAATAGATCTGTTTCAAATCATTATACATTTTCGTACTACCTGGATATATCGATAATCGACTATCATGAGCCTCGCTCAAAATCATCTGAATCAAGTCCACATTCTTCGGAACACATATTCGGCTTTGAAATTCAAACAATCATTTGCATCAATTTGAAACTCTGACTTTACATCATTTTCACATTGAACTCGTCTAGCAATCAAGTCTTTTTCAATTCTTTGCGCATCACAAATTTGTTGAATGAACATCGGTCTTGCTTTTAACTCGGCTATGATCAAACCATCACTAGTCACAACCATATGTGCGTTCAACGCACGAAGAGCAAACAATGATTTTTGACTTAAGGCATCCGCAACAACATTGGCTTTTCTCGGATGGTAATCAATTACTAATTCATAGTCTTTCAACAGTTCTAACCATCTGCGTTGTCTCAAGTTCAAATCTTTTTGAGTCATCAAGTACTTCAGACTTTTGTGATCCAAGTAAACATGACATTTTTCACCGTACAAGTAATGACGCCAAATTTTCAATGCGAACACAATAGTTGCGAGTTCTAAGTCATGTGTCGGGTAATTTTTTTCATGCGGCTTCAATTGTCTTGAAGCGTAGGCTACGACTTTGCCTTCCTGCATCAAAACGCAGCCCAAACCATTCAAAGAAGCATCAGAATAAGTAACAAATTCTTTACCCGATTCAGGCTGGATTAACACTGGACCTTCGGTCAAAAGGGCTTTCAACTGATCGAAGCTTTTTTGCCACTTTTTCGACCACTCAAACTTAACATCTTTCTGAAATAGCTTTGTCAACGGGGTAGCTATTATAAAAAAACCTTTCACAAGTCGTCGGTAATAACTCGCAAGTCCCATAAAGCTTCAAATTTCAGAAACATTCTTTGGTGGTTTCCAATCAAGAATAGCCGATATTTTGTTTGGGTCAACACGAATACCTGATGCTGAAACGACGTGACCCAAAAAGCTAACTTCCTTTATCCAGAATTCACACTTACTAAACTTTACGTACAACTGTTTATCTCGCAAAGTTTGTAGCACCAATCTTAAATGCTCGGCATGCTCAATTTCATCTTTGGAATGGATCAGTATATCATCAATAAACATTACTACAAACCGATCCAAAAACTGTCTAAAAATTTGATTCATCAGATCCATAAAAACCACAGGTGCATTAGTAAGTCCAAAAGGCATAACCAGAAACTCAAAATGTCCGTACCTCATCCTAATGCGGTCTTTGGCACATTTGTATCTCGACTATGAATCGATAATAACTCGATCTCAAATCTATCTTGAAAACTTGAAGCTCTTTTAGCGATCAAATAAATCATCAATCCGAGGTAACGGTATTTATTCTTTATTTTCACCTTGTTCATTTGCCGATAATTGATACACATTCGCATAGTTCCATCTTTCTTTTTCACAAATGTAATGGTGCACCCAAGGAGACAAACTCGATCGTGCAAAGCCCCTATCATCAACTCTTGCAACTGTGCTTTCAACTCTTTCAACTCAGTAGGTGCCATCCGATATAGAGCTATCGAGATCGAATTCGTCCCCGATATTAATTCAATGCCAAACTCAATCTCTCGTACTAGTGGTAAACCCGATAATTCTTCAGGAAACACATCTAGATATTCACCCACAATCGGTATAGATTCAATCTTTTTTTCAAACACTTTATTATCCAGTACATAGGCCAAATAAGCTTCGCATCCTTTTCTCACATACTTTCGGCTAGCATCGATGATATTACTGTAGGTAACCCATTTAAATCATTAGATTCAACTCGAATGCTCTCACCATTCTGACATTTCAAATCAATAATCTTTCTTTTGCAATTCACCACTGCATCATGCAAAGTTAACCAGTCTATTCCCAAAATTATATCAAACTCGTCGAAAGGCAACAACATTAAGTCTGCTGAAAAACAGGAATCCCGAATCATCAACGAGCAACCTTTACACACTTTATCGACAAGTACACATGGACCCAAGGGGTTAGACACATGGATCACAAACTCAGTAGACTCAACAGGTAGAGTCTTACTGGATACTAGAATTTCATGCACATATGAATGAGTCAAACCAGGGTCAATCAATGCAATCACATTAGTATCATAAAGTGTGAAAGTACCGGTAATAACGTCTGGGGAAGAAGTATCCTCTCTGGTCCTTATAGCATAAGCTCTAGCTGGTGCTCGAGCCTCTGATCGAACTGTAGTATCTTTTGTTCCTCTCTGACTGCCACCTACATTTCTAGAATGTCTGGGTGGTCTGCCTCGTGCTGACATGTTGCTCGGTCTTGAATTTTGAGCCATATTTTACTCGACTAACATTGGACACTCCCTGATAAAATGATCTGACGATCCACATTTAAAGCAAGACCGATCACGAATCTACAGCTCCTAGAATGAACATCGATGCAGTCTCACAATCTCAGAAATATAGAGCTTCGTTAACTTTTAAAGAGAGTAATCCGTCTGAACCGAATAAAATGGGCAGACTTGGTCATTCGATCCACGATGACCCAAACAGAATCCTTCTTAGTGGGTGTTAAGGGCAACCCACTAACGAAGTCCATCGTCACTCGTTCCGATTTTCATAAGGGAATCCTAACATGTTGTAGCAAACCCGAAGGCAACTGGTGCTTAGCCTTAACTTGCTGACACGTTAGACAATGAGTAACAAAATCCATTACCTCTCGTTTCAAACCTGGCCACTAGTACAGTTCACGGAGATCCCGATACATCTTATTACCACGAGGATGTATAGCATAATAGCTACTATGCACCTTCATCCGAATCAACTATCTCAGATTAGAATTATTCGGTACACAACTCATCCTCAAAACACAGAACCCCATATTTATTCAACCCAAAATTAGAAGTACTGTCACTCTCAACCTAACAAAACCGCAGAATCAGAGGCTCATCACCTAACTATTTTTCTTAAATTTTCCCAATCCAAGTCGGCCAACAGACCCCATCATCCAACAGACTAAAATGAGCGAACATCACTTTTAAATCAGTCATCGCTCTACGAATGAGAGCATCAACCACCACATTGGCCTTACTGAGATGATACTCTATTGTGCAGTCATAATCTTTGAGCAGCTCAATCCATTGATGCTGTCTAAGATTCAACTCTTTCTAAGTAAGGAGGTACTTGAGGCTCTTGTGATCGGTGTAGATAATACACCTCTCGCCATAAAGATAGTGCCTCCAGATATTCAAAGCAAACATCACGACAGCTAACTCGAGATCATGTGTCGGATAATTTCCCTTCTGTGACTTAAGCTGTCGAGACGCATAAGCCACAACCTTATCATCTTGCATCAATACACATCCCAAATCGATGTGCGACCCATCACTGTACACCACAAACCCCCTACCAGATTCAGGCTGTATCAGAACATGAGCTTGAGTCAGAACGAACTTGAGCTTCTCAAAGCTCGATTATTGTGTATCAATCCAGACAAAAGGAGCATTCTAGCATAAAAGCTTATTCAGAGGGGTTGCAATCAGTGAGAACCCCTCAAGAAACCGCCTATAATAACCCGAAAGACCCAGAAAACTACGGATATCAAAAACGTACTTAGGTTGCTTCCAATAAAACACAGCCTCAATCTTTCTAGGATCAGCTTAGATCCCTGTAGTAGAAACCACGTGCCCCAAAAATGTTACCTCTTGTAACCAGAACTCACACTTGCTCAACTTAACGTAGAGTTGTTTCTCTCGAAGTATCTGAAGCACTACTCTAAGATGCTAATCATGCTCATCCTTAGTCTTAGAGTACACCAAAATATCGTTGATGAATACTATGATGAACTCATCCAAATATGGTTAAAAACTCAGATTCATCAGATCCATGAATGCAGCCGGAGCATTTGTAATAGCCCGATTTTAGAGCTAGTCAGAATAGTGGTTTCAAAACCACTAATTCAAAGTAGGAGAAATTATTTTTAATATTATTTTATGTGTTATAGAATTATTATATGAGTGCATGAAAATTTTAGTGAATTAATTTTAGTGATTATATGTTTAATTATGAAAAGGGACTAAATCGCATAAAGTGTAAAAGTTTTATTTTACAAGCTAGAGGTGTCAAATAGCTATAGAACCTTAAATTGGATGTTTTAAAGTGCAATTAGACCCATAGAAAGGGGTAGGCCGGCCATAGAGACAAATGGGAGACATGGTCAATGGTTAGGTAGCATTTGGTGACTAAATTGATTTTTAATCATAAAATAAAGAAAGAAAAGATATCATCTTTTTCTCACTCTCCCTACCAAATTTCAGCAAAAGAAGAGCTTTGGATGCTTAAAATTTTTAGCGAGTTAAGCCTTTGCTAGTAAGTGTTTTTGATGGTTATTTTTGATAATTTTTGTACTTTTGGAACCCCTAAAGCTTAAGCTAGCTAGTGAGGGACTATTTTGCAAAATGGTTGAGAGTCTAGGGTTTTTCCATGAGAGAATTAGTGTTGATTTCTAAAATTTTATGGAAGAAAATGAAACTTAGTTGTTAAATGAACAACTTTTATGAAATGATTTCTCATGAAAACATCTAATAGGACCTTTTTGTATAGGTGGTGAATGTGTGTAATAATTGAAATCTTGAGTTTTTATAAGAGGGAATATGAATCATCTAGGCTTGGGTGTGTGAAAAATAAACACATTTCATTTTACGAGCCTAGGGGTAAAATTGTAATTTTATAAAAGTTTAGGGGCAAAATAATAATTTTGCAAAAATAAGAATTTGTTGAGTGATTTGATGAATGTGGTTAATTAATAAATTAAATATGTCATTATTGATCAAGAAGAATATGGAATCAACCTTGACCGAGGAAAAGGCAAGGTTTCAGACTAAATTGCAAATCGACATAGGGAATATGAATCATCTAGGCTTGGGTGTGTGAAAAATAAACACATTTCATTTTACAAGCCTAGGGGTAAAATTATAATTTTGTAAAAGTTTAGGGGCAAAATAATGATTTTGCAAAAATAAGAATTTGTAGAGTGACTTGATGAATGTGGTTAATTAATAAATTAAACATGTCATTATAGATAAAGAAGAATATGGAATCAACCTTGACCGAGAAAAAGGCAAGGTTTCGGACTAAATTGCAAATCAACATATTTTGTATCGAGGTAAGTTTATGTGTAAATGATACTTCCTTATTACGTATGTTTTTACATATTAATGCATTGTGTGAATGCGAATGATTATTATTGAGATTTATTAAAAATGATAGAAAGTGAGGAAATTCTCGGATGAACCTTTGGGATAGGAAAATGATACGGATAAAATCCATGAATAAGTAAATATTGGTGGGCTATGTGTGATACCACCGTAATTATTATTGTTGGTGGGCTGTGTTTGATACCACCATAATTACTATAGTTGGTGGGCTGTGTGTGATACCACCGTGTGAATTATTAATGGTGGGCTGTGTGCAAAACCATCGAGTATCTAATATTATTCCGAAGTGTTCATCGAGAAACTTGACTAAGTGAAATTACATGTGGCTTTGTGGTGATAAGTGTAGGGTATAAGTGAATGTAAATGTGAGCAATGTTTTATGATATGTGTTTGGGATGTGGTAAGGTTGGAAATGAGTAAGTATTGTTATGAAGATCCGAATTGTTTTTGTTTAGTATGTAATGTTCATGATTGATAAGTATGTGGAATGATATTTATTGTTTACATATAGACTTACTAAGCTTAAAGCTTACTCCCTTCTCTTTTCTCTTATTTTATAGTGTCGAAGAGTCAGCTTGGGATACGGAGATAGTCGGAGGATCACCCACACTATCCACACATTTTGGTATAGTTAGATTTAGCATTTTGAGTATGGCATGTATAGAGACTTAGTCTTAGTTGAATGTCATATTGTTTTGGCCAAATTTGTTGGCTCATTTGAGGATGAATTCTTTTGTATAAGGCCATAGTTGATTGCTTTTTCTTATTAATCTATGAAATGATGAGGTTATTCATGAATGTGCAAGTTGCATGGTTGATTGATGTGGTTTATGTTTGTTCAAGTTGGGGTGGCAGGAAGTGCTTGGAAAATAGCCTTGTTCTTGTCCACACGGGTAGGCACACGGGCATGTGTCTAGGCCGTGTGTGACACACGGTCTGCCCCATGGGCGTGTGGTTTGGCCGTGTGTCCCTTGCATGCTATGTTGGCAAATCAGAATGCCCAGTAGTAACCACACGGGTTGAGACACGACCGTGTGTCTCCACCATGTGGAAGACACGCCCATAGGACATGGGCATGTGCCTAGGCCGTGTGAAGTCTGCACCTGAATTTACGAATTTAATTTTCCACACGGTCTAAGGACACAGGCGTGTGCCTTGGCCGTGTGACATCTTTGGGTGATGACGTCAGAAATAGAATGTTAAGGTTTTTGCACACGGGCTAAGACAGGGAGTGTTGTGGCCATGTGAGGGACACGGGCCTTGGACACGGGCGTGTGTCAGGTCATGTGAAAACCCCTGTAGGTTCAAAATGAGAAATAAATCTACATGGGTGTGGGACACGGGCATGTGATATGCCACGCAGGCATGTCCCTTCCTCCACACGGGCATGTGGACTGTTTGATAAGAATTTTTCTAAGTCTTTTCGGAGATCATCTAAAGAGTTCGATTTGATTTCAAACCATTCCTAAAGTGTGTTTTAGGCCTCGTAGACTTGTGTAAGGGGTGATATGAAGGTTCATGAAAAGTTTTAAATTTGAGTGGAAAAATCATGTCTCGGTTTGTATAATTGCTTGCGTGTAAGTCTAGTAATGCCTCGTACCCTGTTTCGACGTTGTCTACGGGTAAGGGGTGTTACATCATTCGTCAAACCAAAGGGCATAACTAGGAACTCATAGTGCCCATAATGAGTCCTAAATGCCGTCTTCTGAATATCAACTTCCTTAACTCTAAGCTGATGATACCTAAAACGGAGATCTATTTTCAAGAACACTGAAGCCCCTCGAAACTGATCAAATAGATCGTCGATCCTCGAAAGTGGATACTTATTTTTCACAGTTAGTTTATTCAATTACCGGTAATCGATGTACATCCTCATGGTACCATCCTTTTTCTTTACAAATAGAACTGGTACCTCTCATGGAGACACACTAGGACGGATGAAACCACGATCCAAAAGCTCTTGAAGTAGAGTTTTAAGCTCTATAAGCTCCTTCGGTGTCATACGGTATGGAGCGATGGACATCGGAGATGTACCCGGTAGAAGCTCAATGCTGAAATCAACTTCTCAATTCGAAGGTAAACCCAATAACTCCTCAGGAAAAACATCTAAAATTCCCTCAACATTACGTTATCCCCACGAAGAGTCCTAAAACTCAAAACACTGACATAGGCCAAATACGCCTTACACCCTTTCCGAACCAATTTCTCAGCCACTAGAGCGGAGATCACATTAGACAAGTAATATCTACGCTCACCAATCACAACCACTTCCTTATCATCCTCGGTCCTCAGAACAACCCTCTAGTCACACAGTCCAAACTAACTTGGTGCTCAACTAACCAGTCCATACCCAAAATTAAGTCAAACTCCCCAAACGACAGCTCCATCAGATTTTCCAGAAACACAACCACTTGTACCCCTAATGGAACATCCCTATTTAGTCTACTAACCCGAACAGATTGCCCCAATGGACTCAGTATAGTAAATCTCACCAGAAGTACACTCAACTGGAATCCTTAAGTGTAACACCCCTAATCCCTATCCGACGCCAGAACTGGGTTACGGAGTAATACCGAACTTATAATTCAATCAATCAAACATTTAATATTCATTTCTCATTTAAAAAAAACCATTCAAATTCATTCATTTAGTCCCTAATACGAGCCCTCGAGGCCTAAAATAAACATTAAAAATGGTTCGGGACTAAATCGAGTACTCAAGGAATTTTTAGAAAAACTTTGAAAATTTTTAAAATGTAGGGAACACACGCCCGTTTGGCTAGGCTGTGTGGGTATTCAAAATTGGGCACACGACAGTGTCTAACCCCATGTAAAGCACTTACTTGGGTCACACGGCCAACTCACACGCCCATGTGCCAGGTCGTGTGCCCTTCGAGATGGCGTCACACGCCCGTATTCCATCCTATGTACTAGGCCGTGTGAAATTGGAGGGAATACTGACTTGTGCCACACAGCCAAGCCACATGCCCGTGTACTAGGCCGTGTGAAGCTACTGACTTGATTTCTATAGAAGTATTAGGGGACACACAGTTGAGACAAACACCTGTGTCTCTGCCCATGTGGACAAAAATAGACCATTTTTCAAGCCATATTTTCTCACCCAATGTGATACTAACCTAAGCTCAACAATGTACATACAACCATGGCATAAATAGGCATTCAAAACCAACCAATATCAAGTTTATAACATGTAATATCCACACATACAACATGGTATCTATCAACATATTCATTAACCCCTTTAAAACATACCATTCACACTTCCAAAATATACCTAAATGGTCAAACTCATATGTGAGACATTGTGCCTAACTTATCATGCATGCCACATCTCAATTTCAACCATTTGGTACCTTAAATATCAATTCACAAAATAAGGAATTCACATAGCAATTATACACCACATATCATAAGGCCATATACACCTATTTACATATCGAAACATATACCATTTTCAAGCCAAATTAATTAGCTAAATACACAACAAACATATAGGCCACATTAACCAAAATACCTATACATGCCATTTAACCAAAATATAAAATCCCAGGTACCAAAATAAATGTTTGATAGTGTGAGGCAGTCTCTGACAACTTCCAAACCGAGCGAACTTTCGAATCACTATAAAACATGGAAAATAAAATAGAGTAAGCAATTTATCTTATTAAGTTCATATAACTAATAAATACAACTTACCAAATCAACCATGATTTAAGTAAACAAAAATTAAAGCATAGATTAACTCTAATTGGCCCATAGCCTAACACATAATTCACAATCATGTTAACCATGTATGAATACATCAATTATGAATTACTTCATGTATTTCACATGAATACTTGTACTAGTTCATATCGAACTCATATAACTTTGTATCATCACTGTGCCTGTTGAACCATTAAGAATACTATCGGATACTCGAGTATCTCTCACAATAGTGCCAATACGTGGTCAAAACCACCACTATCTCATATCTCATATCGATGCTCACTCTTGAGCCATCACTGGTCTGCTCACACAAGCTGTCAGTCAAGGCGTAGCTACATGATATTTCTCACACAAGCTAAAAAGTAACTGCAATACGTGCAGGAAACTCAGCCACCGGTAGGATATACAATGACATGTCATTTGTATCCTATCTATTGCTAATGTTCAACCTGGATTCCATACGTCGCCAAATCTTCGTCGAGTATTTTTGTGGAGTTGTATTCATCAAGAATGCAATAATAAAGAATTTAAAACGCAATTAATTTAATACTTATTAACATACGAACTTGCCTCGATCACAAAAACGACAAAATAGGATCGACTAGTTTGATACTTTATCTTTCTCTCGATCTAGATCCGTACGAGGCTTAACTTGATCTAAATAATCAAATTCAATCCATTTAATATTCATTCTATTCAACTCAGTCCAAAATACATACTAATGCAAATTTACACTTTTACCCCTAATATTTTACCTTCTTTACAATTTAGTCCTTAAGCTCGTAAATCGAAATTCATGCAATTTCATCCTCATAATAAGCTAGCCGAATTCTATATAGACTTATAGAAATTCATAGAAATCATTATTTCACAATTTCACCATGAATTTTACACATTTTACAAATAAATCCCTATTTGACATTTTCAACAAAAATCACTTCACAAAACTTGTTTATTTATCAACAAAGATTCATTTTTTTCCATCAAACATCAAAAATCACATGCACACTTTCATGGCATACCCTAACCTTATAACAATTTTGTAAATTAGTCCATGGGCTAGTTAGATTAAGCTACAATGACTTCAAAACATAAAAATCATTAAAAACAAGATGAAAATTCACTCACATGCACAAGGAAGCAATGGCCGAACCTTCAAACACCTTCAATGGAGTTTCCTAGGTCTAATTTTGGTGAAAGAATGAGAAACAAAGATGATGGCTTTTGTTAATCTTTATTTTACTTTAATTTATTTATTAAATTACATTTTAACCTTTAATATTAATATTAAAATCACTTAATTCATGCCCATCAATGTCCACTCCTCAAAACAATGGTCTAATTAACATTTAAATCCCTTAACCATTTAATTTCATAGCCATTTGGTAGCTTTAACTTATAGAGCTCTAATTTTTCATCTTTTACTATTTAGTCTTTTTACCAAATTAAACTTGCAAATGATAAAATTTCTTGACAAAATTTTTATAAGACCTTAATAATATGTCATAGAATCTAAAATAATAATAAAATAAATATTCTCACATTGAATTTGTGGTCCCAAAACCACTGTTCTAATTTCACTGAAAACGGGTCATTTCAACTCTCCTCTTTTAGGAATTTTTGTCCCCAAAAATCTTACCAAAAAATAAGTTAGGGTATTGTTTTCTCATAGCTTCCTCGAGTTCCCAAGTAGTCTTCTCAATCCCGTGATGATGCCAAAGAACCTTTACTAAGGCTATTCTTTTATTTCTCAACTCTTTGATCTCTTGTGCCAAAATTCTAATCGGTTTTTCATTATACGACATGTCGGGCTGAATCTCTATCTCTGTCGGTGAAATTATATGCGATGGTCTGATCGGTACCGTTGTAACATAGACACATGGAACACGTTGTGAATCTTTTCCAACTCTGACGGTAATTCAAGTCGATATGCCATTGGCCCTATTCTTTCGATAATCTTGTACGATTCGATAAATCGCAGACTCAATTTTCTTTTGCAACCAAATCGAAGAATCCTCTTCCAAGGAGACACTTTAAAAAAATTTATTGCCGATCTAAAATTCAATATCTTTACGTTTCAAATCCGCGTATGATTTCTGTCGATCTGAAGCAGCTTTCAAACTATCACGAATCACTTTCACTTTCTCTTGGTTTCTCGGATCAAATCAACCCCATGTATCTTTTTCTCACTAAGCTCGGTCCAGTAAAATGGAGATCGGCATTATGACCATACAAAGCTTCATATTCTGCCATCTTAATGCTCGATTGAAAGCTATTATTATATGCAAATTCAACCAATGGTAAATATTTTTTTCCAATTACCTTCAAACTCTAAGACACAATAATGAAGCATATCCTCGAGAATCTGAATCACGCTCTCAAATTGACCATCGATTTGAGGATGAAATGCAGTGCTAAAATGCAACCGCGTACCCAAAGCTTATTGCATCTTGTTCCAAAATCGTGATGTAAATCATGGATCTCTATTCGAAATGATAGAGACTGGTACTCCGTGCAATCTCACCATCTTAGAAATATATAATTCGGCTAATCTGTCAAGTGAGAAGTTAGTACGTACCAAAATAAAATGCACAGACTTCGTCAAACGATCAATAATGACCTAGATAACGTCTTTTTTTCAAAGATATAAGTAATTTCCACTTTGGAATCATCATTGGCTGTAATAGTCTTGAAGGCACTTGATGTTCGACTTTGACCTGTTGACAAATCAAACATCTAGACACAAAGCCAGAGATGTCGCGTTTCATACCTAACCACCAGTACATCTGTCTCAAATCACTGTACATTTTGTTACTCCTAGGATGAACTGATAAGCTGCCACTATGAGCTTCATGTAGAATTTTCTATATAAGTTCTGTATTTTTTGGCACACAAACTCTATCTCAAAATAACAAACAATCATCGGATCCGATTTGAAACTCTGAATCAGTGGTTGACTCACACTGTACTCTTTTAGCTTGCAATACATCATCACATTTCTGAGCCTTGCAAATTTTTTGTAAAAACATCAGTTTAGGTTTTAACTTAGCTAAGATCAAGCCATCATCAGACAAAGTCAATCCCGTATTTATCGCTCTCAGAGCAAACATAGATTTTCTACTCAGAGCGTCCGCAACTACATTTGCTTTCCCCGGGTGATAATCAATCACTAACTCATAATCTTTCAATAGTTTGAGCCATCTTCACTGTCTCAAGTTCAAATCTTTCGTGACATCAAATACTTCAAACTCTTGTGATCGGTAAATATGTGGCATTTTTCTTGGAACAAATGGTGTCACCAAATTTTCAATGCAAACACGATTGCGGCCAACTCCAAATCGTGTGTTAGATAATTCTTCTCGTGCGTATTTAATTGTCTGGAAGCATACGCTATCACTTTGCCTTCTTGCATTAAAACACATCCCAAACCATTCAATGACACATCACTAAAAATTACAAACTCTTTACCCAACTCAGGCTGAACCAATACTAGTGCTTCGATTAATAGTGCTTTCAACTGATTAAAACTCTGTTGGCATTTCTCAGACCACTTAAACTTTACATCCTTCTGCAATAACTGAGTCATCGGTGTAGCTATCATTAAGAACCCTTTTACAAATCTCCGATAATTGCTGTTAATCCCAGAAAGCTTCTGACCTCTGATATGTTTCTTGGTGGTTTCCAGTCAACAACTGCTGAAATCTTGTTTGGATCAACTCTGATGCCTTCCGTTGAAACAATGTGTCTTAAAAATCCAACTTCTCAAAGCCAAAACTCGCACTTAATAAATTTAGCAAATAGTTGTTTATCACGAAGAGTCTATAACACAATTTTCAAATGTTCAGCATGCTCAAGTTCATCCCGAGAATATATCAAGATATCATCGATGAACACAACAACAAATCTGTCTAAAAATGGCCTAAAGATTCTATTCATCAAATCCATAAATACTGACGGCGTTAGTTAATCCAAATGGCATAACAAGAAATTCATAGTGTCTGTACCTAGTTCTGAACACGATTTTGGCACATCAGACTCTTTAACCCGCAACTGACAATAACCAAATCACAAATCAATCTTTGAGAATACCATTGCACCTTTCAGCTGATCAAATAAATCATCAATTCTTGGCAATGTATAATTATTATTAATAGGAACCTTGTTAAGCTGTCAATAATCGATAAACAGTCTCATTGATCCATCTTTCTTCTTTACAAACAAAATCGGTGCACCCCAAGGTGAGAAACTCGGTCGTGTAAAACCTCTATCTGTTAACTCTTGCAACTGAGCTGTCAAATCTGTCAGAGCCATTTTGTACAGAGCTATCGATATTGATGATGTTCTCGGTGCTAAATAGCAAACTCAACCTCTCTGATTGGTGGTACCTCGGGTAACTCTTCTGGAAATACATATGAGAAATCACTAACCACATGCATTGATTCAATCTTCGATTTAGACACTTTAGTATCCAATACATATGCAAGATAAGCCTCGCAACCCTTTTTCACATACTTTTGTGCTAACATAGCCAATATCACAATAGGCAACCCACTCGAATCATCAAATTCAATACGAAGAGTCTCACTATTCTGACATTTCAATACAATAAGCTTTCGTTTATAGTTTACAACCGCATCATGCAGAGTTAGCCAATCCATACCCAAAATCATATGAAATTCATCAAAAGGTAAAAGCATCAAATAAGCCAGAATCGAGTCATCAAAGGACAATTCTTGGAAACTTTATCAATTAGGACATACTAACCTAAGGGTTCGATACCTTAACAATGAATTCAGTGGACTCAACCGATAAACTCTTACTGAATACTAAATTTGTACACACATAAGAATGAGTTGATTCAGGATCAATCAAAGCAATTACATCAGTGTTATAAAGAGAAAAAGTACCAGTGATAATATTTGGTGCCGATCCATCTTCGCGAGCCTGAATAGCATAAGTTCTAGCTGGCGCTCGTACCTCAGACCTCATAGTAGAATCCTTTATTGCACCTCTGCTACCATTCATATTTCTAGTATTTCGGGGTGGTCTCCCTATTGAAGTTGTATTGCTCGGTTGAGCAGTGGAAGTTTGTCATTTTGAAGTAACTCAGGACAATTCCAAATAAAAAGCTCCTATGAACCACATCTGAAACAAGCTCTATCATTCATTTGACATTATCCAAAATTTCATCTTCCACATCGTTGACATTCCGGTCTATTAGCCTTGACACTACCAACACTCGCTACTAAAGTGGCTTGAACTTTTGAACCTACGTGTTGTTTACCACGATCTCAGTTAGAATGTCCCACTGAAGCTGTGGAGCAATTATAGAAATCCTTTGATTTCTTTGACGATGAATGATAAGATTTTTTCGTTGACTTCTTTCTCGAGTCTATACTTCTTTTTTCTTTGCTAAGCTCCTCGGCTTTGTGTGCTCTATCAATTAACACCACACATTTTTTTAGTTCAAGATTTCTGACTAAAAGTTTAGTATCTTCATTCAACCCGTCTTCAAATCGCTTACACATAACCACCTCAGTTGGAATGCACTCACGGGCATACTTGCTCAGTCTAACAAACTCTTTTTTATACTCGACTATGGCCATATGACCCTGTTTCAACTCTAGGAATTCTTTGCGCTTTTGATCAAGAAACCGTTGGCTTACATATTTCTTTCTAAATTCTGTCTGGAAGAATTCCCATGTGATCTGGTCTCTCAGTACTACAATTATTAATGTGTTCCAACACTGATATGAGGAATATTTTAGAAGAGACACAACACATTTAACGTATTTTGACAGTGTACAAGAAACTCATAGAAAACCTGGATCGTATTCTGTAGCCAAAACTCAGCTCTCTCGGCGTCATCATCAACTGTAGCCCTAAACTCTTCAGCCCCATATTTTTGAATTTTATCAATTGGCGGTTTGTTTATACATACCGGTTGTAAAACTTGAGGAGCTACGGGACTGGTTAGGGGAAAAGTAGGGGTGGAGGTTGCTGAGCAGCCAGATTTATTCGGACAAACTCAGTGAACCACTCGTTCATCATCTGGAAGAAGGCTTCTTTAGCCTCTCCTCAACGACTCTCAAACATGGGTCTAGATCCAGATGACGCTGCCCCGTGAATGGAGGCCAGCACGTTACTCTCAACATCATCAAAGTTTGCTCTATTGGAATCCATTACTATACGGAAAACATGATTTTAAATTGTCAGGATATGTCACACTATCACAGGTTATAAAATGGCATGTATAGATAGAATCACATATGCTACGTTAGTCCAGAATCAACTAAACTGTGGCTCTGATACAAATAAATGTAACACCCCTAACCCATATCTGACGTCGGAATAAGGTTACGGAGGATTACTGAACTTATAATTCAGTCAATCAAACATTTCATATTCATTTCTCATTCAAAAAAAAAAGCATTCAAATTCATTCATATAGTCCCTAATACAAGCCCTCGAGGCCCAAAATATACATTAAAAATGGTTCGGGACTAAACCGAGTACTCAAGGAATTTTTAGAAAAACTTTGAAAATTTTTAAAGTGCAGGGACACACGCATGTGTCTCAGGTCGTATGGGCATTCAAAATGGGGACAGACGGTCGTGTCTGACCCCGTGTAAATCACTGACTTGGGTCACATGGCCAACTCACATGACCGTGTGCCAGGCCGTGTACCCTTCAAAATGGCCTCACACACCTGTTGCAGCAGCTCGATTTAGGGGCTAGTCAGAATAGTGATCTCGGGATCACTAATTTGAGGTTAGAGAAAATTATTTCCATGATATTTTATGAGTTATAGTGTGATGGTATAAGTGTATGAAAATTTTGATGCTTTAATGTTATTGATTTCTTACTTAATCGCGAAAAAGGACTAAATCACATAAAGTGCAAAAGTTCTATTTTATAAGCTAAAGGTGCCAAATAGCCATAGAATGTTAATAGGAGGTCTTTAAAAGGCAATTATCCCCTTTGTAAATGGTTGGCCTGTCATAGTAGATCATAGGAGACAAGAATTGACAAATTAGTCAAGGTTGGTAATAATTGTTCACTAATTGATAAATTGAATAAAATAAAGAAAAGATGATATCCATCTTTTCTCTTCATCTTTCTCCACTGAAAATAGCAAGAAAATAGGGGTTTTTGAAAGCTAAAAATTTTAGCAAGCTCTTCTCCATTCAAGTAAGTGATTCTAATGATTTTTCTTGAAGATAGTTGTACTTTTAGGACCCCTAGAGCTTAAGCTTTCAAATGAGGGGACTAATTTGCAAAATGGTGAAAAGTTTAGAGTTTTTCCTTGAGAGCTTTCATTGTTATTTGCTACATTTTTATGGAAGAAAATGAGTCTTGGTTGTTAGATGAATAACTTTTGTGAAAGGTCTTGCCATGAAAACACCTAAATGGACCTTATTGTGAAGGTTATAAAGTTGTAGTAAATGTGTGAAATGTTGTGTTTTGATGATAGCCATAAGAGGAATAAATGTTCACCTAGGCTAGTTAAAGATAGAAATTTGATTAGAATTTATTTTTGAGCCTAGGGGTAAAATGGTTATTTTACCAAAGTCTAAGGGCAAAATAGTAATTTTTCCAAAGCATGACTATTTAATGCTTTTATTAATGTGATGATTAAAATGAGCTAATTTGCTATTATAGAGCAAGAAGAACCAAGAATTCACCTCGATCGGGGAAAGAATAAAGTCTCGGACTAGATCGACGATCTAGCTTATTTTGAAATCGAGGTAAGTTTGTATGTGATAAATTCAACGTTTTGTTAGCACGTTTGAGAATATTTGGTATATTATATTGATACATGATGTTCTACTAAATTGAGTAAGTTGAGATGTTAAAGTCCTAGTGGACTATAATAAATGTAAAAATGCTATCATCGAGACATGAAATGGATAAGGTCCCGTATAAGACCATATTCGAGATATGGCCTCAATACTTAAGACCATATCCGGGATATGGTTACAATATTGAATATGAGAATCGTATAAGACCATATCCTGGATATGGCATCGATATGGTGAGATTCAAAGGCCATGTCCGGATATGGTGACCCATGTAAGACCACATCTGGGGTGTGGCATTGGCTTCGTACTTATATTAATGACGATGAATATGCGTCCTTGAGTATCCCTAGTGATTAATGGGATAGATAGATAAGCTTGGAAATAGAAATGAGATTAGTACTAAAGTCATGTGAATGAGTGAATACAGGTACTCGTGAATTATTCACGAAGAAATATTTACGACATGGGGCATGGTATGTGCTTAATAAGGGTGAGTGTGAGTAAGTATGGCAAGAAGCCTATAACCTTGTGTATGGTTAATTAATGCCATGGATGAATTTTATCATGAGCTTATTGTTGTTATTTATTTCCATGCAAACTTACTAAGCTTTATACTTACCCCTTTTTATTGCCCTTATTTTTCTTTGTAGTATTGCCAAGATAACTCGAGGAGCGTGGAAGTCAAAGTTTAGAAATCTCACTATCGACATCACTTTGGTATAACAATTTAGACTTGTTAGGTCGTAATTGTTAGCCAAAGTGTTGGCTATGTATGTTATTAAAGTCATTTTGTATATGGTTATTAAAGTTGGGCCAATACTTGGCAAATTCTTATGTCTAATGAAGATGAAATTATGAAGTTTATGCTTGTGTGAATGTTTTGAATTGAGTTCTTGGATGTGCCTTTGAGTTATGAGTTGTGTTGAGATGAGTTGGAATAAGTATGTTTGCTATGCAGGGTGACATTTGGCTTGGAATATAGGCTTTTTAATGTCTACACGGGTGGACGCATGGGCGTGTGTCTAGGCTGTTTGATACACACGGTCAGCCCCATGGGCGTGTTAATCGGCCGTGTGTCCCCTTGCATGCTAGGCTTGCAAGTCAGTATGCTCAATAGTAAACACATGGGCAGAGACACGGCCATGTGTCTCAGCCGTGTGGAAGGCATGGCCTTTGACATGGGCGTGTGCCCAAGCCGTGTGAAGTCTACACTTTAAATGTGGAATTTAATTTGACACACAGTCTAAGGACACAGGTTTGTGCCTTGGTCTTGTGACTTTAGTGAAGTGATGACGTCATAAATAGATTGCCAAGGTTTTGGTACACGGGCTAAGACACGGGTGTGTCTAGGCCGTGTGAGGGACACGGCGTGTGTCTAGCCGTGTGAAATAAGTTAATGTCGACCACGGGTGAAGAACACGGGCATGTCTTAGGTACACATGGGCGTGTCCCTAGGACAACACGGACGTGTGGCCCCTATTTTGATGAAAAGTTTGATAAGTTTGTATAAGTTCCCAGATTAAATTTGAAACCTCTCGAAGTATGTTTAGGGCCTTGTAGGCTGGGAATGAGCAAGAAATGAGTCCACATGAAATTTTATAGCCCAATGTTATATTTTTTTAAGCGAGATAAGTTAGGTAATGCCTCATACCCGGTTCTGATTTCAAACGTGGGTAAGGGGTGTTACATTTATTGGTATTAGAGCTACGATTTAGTCGATTCTAGGACTAACGTAGCATAAGTATGAGTTTAGCTATACATGCCATGTGCAAGAGTAACTGAGTAATGATAGTGTGATGGCTCCTGACGTTTTAAATTGCATTTTTATGTAGTAAATAGATTCTAATCTAGATCGAACTACAGCCGATGATGCTGCGAGCAATGCGCCGACTCCCGCTCAAGGGATCGCGCCACAAGACCTTGGGTCAGGGAGAAGAGGCCCGAGAAGCCTTTCTCCACATGATGAGCAACTAGTATACTGAGTATACCCGAGCATGTCCTAATGCTCAACTCGCTCCACCCCCAACTATTCCTCAACCAGCTCCGTAGCTCCTCAAGTGGTTGAGGTAGTAAGAAGAGAAAGACTTTCGGTCAATAAGATTCGAAAGCAAGGAGCCGAGGAATTCTGGGCTAGAAAGGATGATGATGAACACCTGAGGAGTGCTTGAAGTGTGCAATATCTCTCTTGAGAGATTCGGCCTATCGGTGGTGGAATACCCTTGTGTCGGTGGTACCAAGGGAGAGAATTAGCTGGGAATTCTTCCAAGAGGAATCCTGAAAGAAGTATATCAGCCAGAGGTTAATCGACCATAAGAGAATAGAGTTCTTAGAATTAAAGTAAGGTCGTATGTCAGTGACTGATTATGAACGAGAGTTCGTAAGGCTTAGCAAGTATGCTCGGAGTGCGTGTCTACCGAGGCCATCATGTGCAAGAGATTCGAGGATGGTTTAAATAAAGATATCCATTTATACGTTGGAGTCCTCGAACTAAAAGAATTTGTAGTGTTGGTAGATAGAGCCTGTAAGGCTGAAGAGTTGGCTAAAGAGAAAAGAAGAGTTGAGATAGAGTCTTATGACTCGAGGAAAAGACAATTGAACAAGTCACTCCAATCCTCATCTAAGAAATCGAGGGATTTTACTACTCGATCAGCCACTTTAGTCAGGTTTTCAAATCGAAGTAAGGGCAAACAATTTTCGAGGTCTAAAGTGCAGACCACATCAGTTGCTAGTGTGGGCAATGATCGACCGACTAGGCCGAAATGCCAGCAATGTGGCAGGCGCCATTTTGGTAAGTACCGAGCAAATGAGAAGGCTGGTTTTAGATGTGGGTCCTTAGACCACTTTATCAGAAATTACCCCGAGGTGGGCGAGAAAGAGAAGTCTCAGAATGTAAGACCGAAAAGTGCTGCTAGAGGAAGACCATAGAAAAACCTGAGAAATGAAATGGGTAGCAAGAATTTATCTAAAGAGCTGACTGCAAGAGTTGAGGGTAGAGCACTGGCGAGAACATATGCCATTCTTGCTCGTGAAGAGGCATCTTCCCCTAACGTAATAACGGGTACCTTTTCTCTCTATGATACTTGTGTTATAGCTTTAATTGATTCAGGGTCTACCCACTCATACATATGCATGAAATTAGTCTCTATCTTGAGCATACCTATAAAGTCTACTAAATTTGTAATAAGAGTGTCTAATCCTCTAGGCAAGTATGTGTTGGTTGATAGAGTATGCAAAGGTTGTCCTTTGATGATTAGGGGTCAGTGCTTTCCAGTTGATCTTATGTTATTGCCGTTTGACGAGTTCAATGTCATTCTTGGGATGGATTGGTTAGCTACTAATGGTGTGATAGTAAATTGTGGGAAAAAGTTTATTGAGTTAAAATGTGAAAATGGGGATCTTATTCGTGTTGAATTGATGAGCAATATAGATTGCCAGTAGTGATATCTTTATTATTGACTTAGAAGTATTTAAGAAAGGGGTACGAAGCTTACCTTGCCTTTGTGATGAATACTAAAGAAACTAAGTTAAAAATTGAGTCGGTACCCATAGTATGTGAGTATCCAGATGTTTTCCCAGAAAAATTACAAGGGTTACCTTTGATTAGAAAGATAGAATTTGGGATTGAACTAGCTCTAGGTATCGCCGCCATTTCTATTGCTCCATATAGAATGGCTCCAATTGAGCTAAAAGAGTTGAAAGCACAGTTGCAAGAACTAATGGATAAAGGTTTCACAAGATTCTCCGAGGGTGCTCCCGTATTAATTGTGAAGAAGAAAGATGGTTCCATGAGGTTATGCATAGATTATTAATAGCTCAACAAGGTAACTGTGAAGAACAAGTAGCTGTTGTCGAGAATCGATGATTTATTTGATCAATTGAGGGGAGCCACACTGTTTTCCAAGATAGACTTAAGGTTTGGGTACTATTAGTTGAGAGTCAAGGACTCAGATGTACCGAAAATTGCATTTAGGAATAAGTATGGCCACTATGAATTTTTAGTCATGCCTTTTGGTCTAACGAATGCCCCTGCCGTTTTCATGGACCTGATGAACTGCATTTTTTGACTATACTTGGATAAGTTTGTAGTGGTCTTCATCGATGACATCCTGATCTACTCTCGAGGTGAGAATGAACATGCTGAGCACTTAAGTATTGTTCTACAAATTTTAAGAGAAAAATAGTTGTATGCCAAGTTCAGCAAGAGTGAATTTTGGCTTAAGAAAGTAGGATTTTTGAGGCACATTGTCTCGGGAGATGGAATTAGAGTCAACCCGAGTAAAATCTCAGCTATTGTTAAGTGGAAACCGCCTAAGAATGTGACTGAAGTAAGGAGTTTTCTAGGCTTAGCCTACTATTATCGGCGTTTTGTCAAGGGGTTCTCCATAATAGCTTCTCCGATGACAAGATTATTGCAAAAAGATGTGAAGTTTGACTGGTCAGAGAAGTAAGTGCCAACAGAGTTTTGAGAAACTAAAGGCCTTGTTGACTAAGGCTCCCGTTTTGGTCCAACCTGAACCGGGAAGAGAATTTTTGGTTTACAGTGACTCATCCCTGAATGGGTTGAGTTGTGTACTCATGCAAGAGGGCAAGGTGATAGCATATGCCTCAAGACAATTAAAGCCACAAGGAAAGAATTACCCGACTCACGACTTGGAGTTTGTTGCAATTGTATTTGCATTGAAGATATAGAGACACCATTTATATGGTGAAAGGTGTCAGATTTTACCGACCATAAAAGCCTAAAATATTTGATGACTCAAAAGGATTTGAATTTAAGGCAACGAAGATGGATGGAACTGATTAAGGATTATGAGTTAGTGATTGACTACCATCCTGGAAAGGTGAACGTAGTCGCCGATGCTTTGAGTAGAAAATCATTATTCGCACTAAGAACCATGAATACTCAGATGGCTTTGTTGGATGATGGTTCCATTTTGGCCGAATTGAGGGCTAGACTATTGTTTCTTCAAGAAGTTTGTGAAGCACAGAAAGGGGATCGGATATTGCAAGCCAAAATATTTTTATGTGAGTCAAATGTTGAATCAAACTTTCAGGTAAGTCCAGATGGATGCTTAACGTTCCGAGGTAGGGTCTGTGTACCCAGAAAAGATGAACTTATTTGGAAGATTTTGCATGAATCACATAGCGGATGTTTAACTGTACACCCAGGCAGCACGAAGATGTACAATGACTTGAGGAAGTGGTATTGGTGGCCTAGTATGAAGAAGAACATTTTCGAGTTTGTATCGAGATATCTGATTTATCAACAAGTGAAGGCTAAAACCAAGTACCTTCGGGTCTACTTCAGCCCATTATGGTTCCTAAGTGGAAGTGGGACCGTATTACCATGGAAGACTTTATGACGGGTTTACCATTGATGCCCAAAAAGAAAGATGCTGTGTGGGTCATAGTCGATAGGCTCACTAAGTCGACCCATTTTATACTAGTGCGAGTCGATTATTCGCTTGATAAATTGGTAGACTTGTACGTGTCAAAGATAGTAAGACTTCATGGTGTACCGTTGTCGATCATTTCGGATAGATTTTTGAGATTCACGTCACGATTTTGGAAAAAGCTACAAGAGGCCTTGGGCACAAAATTAAGTTGTAGTATAGCCTTCCATCCTCAAACAAACGGGCAGTCGGAAAGAGTAATTTAGATACTTGAAGACATGCTTTGATGTTGTGTTTTGGAATTTCAAGGTAATTGAGAGAAATACTTGCCGTTGGTGGAATTCACCTACAACAACAGTTTCCAGTCAAGTTTGAAAATGGCACCTTATGAGGCATTGTATGGGCGCAAGTGCTGAACGGACTTGTATTAGATAGAACCAGAGAGAAACTGATACACGAGGTCGATTTGATTAGGGAAACTAAAGAGAAAGTAAAGGTGATACGCGAGTGTTTGAAGGCGGCCTTAGATAGACAAAAGTCCTACTCAGATTTAAAAAGGAAAGAGATTGAATTCCAAGTTGGTGATAAAGTGTTTCTGAAAGTATCACCATGGAGGAAGGTCCTCAGATTTGGCTGGAAAGGCAAATTAAGTCTGCATTTTATCGGACCTTATGAAGTTACTGAGAGGATAGGACCGTAGCTTATTGGTTGGCCTTGCCACTTGAGCTAGAAAAGATTCATGATTTCTTTTACGTGTCCATGTTGTGTTGATACTGTTCAGACCCTTCACATGTCATAGTACCAAGAAAGGTAGAGATACAACTGGATTTGACTTATGGTGAAGAGCCGGTTAAAATTATGGCGCATGAGGTAAAACAGTTAAGAAACAAAAATATAGCTCTTGTTAAAGTGCTATGGCAGAGGCATGAAATAGAAGAGGCTACATGGGAAACCGAGGAGTCTATGAAAATCCCAACCTTTTCACTGGTAAGATTTTTGGGGATGAAAATCCTTAAGGGGGAGAATCGTAACAGCCCAATTTAGGGGCTAGTCGGAATAGTATCTCGGGATCACTAATCCAAGGTTAGAGAAAATTATTTCCATGATATTTTATGAGTTACAGTGTGATGGTATAAGTGTATGAAAATATTGATGCTTTAATGTTATTGATTTCTTTCTTAATCGCGAAAAATGACTAAATCGCATATAGTGCAAAAGTTCCATTTTATAAGCTAAAGGTGCCAAATAGCCATAGAATGTTAATAGAAGGTCTTTAAAAGGAAATTAGCCCATTTGTAAATGGTTGGTCGATCATAGTAGATCATAGGAGACAAGAATTGACAAATTGGTCAAGGTTGGTAATAGCTGTTGACTAAAAGATGATATCCATCATTTCTCTTCATCTTTCTCAACCGAAAATAGCAAGCAAATAGGGGTTTTTGAAAGCTCAAAATTTCAGCAAGCTCTTCTCCATTCAAGTAAGTGATTCTAATGATTTTTCTTGAAGATAGTTGTACTTTTAGGAACTTTAGAGCTTAAGCTTTCAAATGAGGGGACTAATTTGCAAAATGGTGAAAAGTTTAGAGTTTTTCCATGAGAGCTTTCATTGTTATTTGCTGCATTTTTATGGAAGAAAATGAGTCTTGGTTGTTAGATGAATAACTTTTGTGAAAGGTGTTACCATGAAAACACCTAAAGTCATGTGAATGAGTGAATACAGGTACTTGTGAATGATTCACGAAGAAATATTTACGACATGTGGCATGGTATGTGCTTAATAAGGGCGGGTGTGAGTAAGTATGGCAAGAAGCCTATAACCTTATGTATGGTTAATTAATTCCATGAATGACTTTTATCATGAGCTTATTGTTGTTATTTATTTCCATGCAAACTTACAAAGCTTCACGCTTACCCCTTTTTATTGCCTTTTTTTTCCTTGTAGTATTGCCAAGATAACTCGAGGAACGTGGAAGTCGGAGTTCAAAAATCACACTGTCGACATCACTTTGGTATAAAAATTTAGACTTATTTTGAGTATGGCATGTATAGGACTTGGGTATCTTGTTAGGTTGTAATTTTTAGCCAATGTAACACCCCAAACCAGGTCTATGCGTTAGGACGAGATTTGGTTTGTCACACAGATCGAACATCCATTTAATTCTCTAATGATTTAGGTAAAACAGTTCTACAAAACCTTTTGAAAGTGAATTTAGTAAAAAAAAAAAATCAAGAAATTGATTTAAAATCGATAAATAAAGAAATACTAGTTTGAAATCTTATCATTTAGTATTTTAATTGTCAAAAACCTTAAAGTAATTTTTAAAGAGTTCAAAAGAATTAAAAAATAAGAATATCTAAAGAATCTCATATGTTTTAAAACAAAATTTTTAAGGAAACATTATAGAATTAACATAAGCCCATATTAAATGTCTAAAACAAAAATTAAATCCATCCACACATAAAAATCCATAAAATATTAATAAAGGTCTTATTACATCATACCCAAAATAGTAATTAAAAGAATTCACTTAATTAAAAGTTCATAGTTTATAAAATCCATGTTCGAAGTATGGCCTCCACGAAGTCATCCTCGGCAAGCCTTCGACAATTTCCATTACCTGAGATGGATAATTAAATAGAGTGAGTTACTCAGAACTCAGTGTATAACTCACTTACCACATTCATTGGGCCAGATCATCAAGACATTATTTTGGGCTTGAGCCCATTTACGGATTTAACAATAAAATAAATAAAATGCATGTAAAATGAAATTTCCAACCAAACCTAATTTCCATCCACTACACACCAATTGTACCAACCAACACACTGTGGGGATCAAGTCAACCCACCCCCTTAACACACCAATCGTAGGCATAAAGCCATTTTAAATAATATTGTGGTGCACCACCGAACTAGATTGTGACAAAGTCACCGAACAAGAGGCATTAAGCCATTTAAAATATATTTGTGGCAAAGCCACCGAACTAGATTTTTGGCAACAGGCCTTTCTTCTCTTCGTCAATTATCCCAACCCATGCAATCATGTATGCATAACAAAATATATATCCATATGATAATTTAACAAAAGCCCATAATACATGTGAGTCCAAAAATTCAAATTTTCATTTTGGCCCATAAGACAAAATAGCATTTTAGCCCATTTAATGATCTAGCAAACTTTGGCCCATATATCGATCTAGCAGTTTTTCGGCCCATTTATCGATCTAGCAATTTTTTTCGCCCATTTATCGATCTAGTAGTTTTTATAACAAAAACTATTTATTCATTTAAGTCTAGCATGAATATAGACAAAAAGTTGTCCTAATATTTAAATATAGACAATCATTTATCTAAATTCATTCTAATGGTTCTTTTTTTAAAATTATAAAAAGTTTTAAAAATTATTTTTAAAGAATATAATATTGTTTGAATCAATATATTCCATATAATATAAAAAAAATACACTATTAAATGTTTAAAAAAAGCGTGTTCAAAATGTCGAGGATTGAAATATGGCCATATAAATTTCAAATTTATTCTTGTAAAGTAAAATTTTCTTTCTCATGTGAAGATAATTCTCTTATCCAAAAATACATTTATTGTACCTCTCTTCCTAATGAACCTAATTACACACCCATTGATAAACTTATCTTTTCTTTATCTAAACAAAACTATATTACTTCTCACAATTTCAATTTCAACCATATGACGAATGTTGGAATATCCTCTCACTTCATTTTCCTTCCCCCTTCATTTTCCTTGTTTTTCATCTAATATAAACTTGATTTTGTTTTAAGCTCACCAAATCATTTTAATTGAATATTTAAAAATTTTGTATGTTATTTTTCCTTAAATTTTAATAGCATACAACTTAAAAATATATATTTTTAATATTCATATTGTCACATTCGAAAATCGGGTTAGTAGAATTTGGGTTAGTAAAACCAAGAGTGGTCACGTTATGCTTTTGAATTAAAGTTGTGAAAATTTTGTTAAGTGAATTGATTTGGTTTAGTAGTTGAGCATTGGGGTTGTGTGTGTGAGGTTCTAGGTTTGAATCCATTCTCTTGAATTTTTGTTAATTTTATCCCAACCCCTATATTTGACCTTATAGCTTATATATTATTTTTGCTTATCTAATGATAAGAATGAGCTTGCTAGTTCAATGGTAAGGCTTCAACTTACTCAAAGGTCTTGCTTAAGTTTTGTGTGTTCAAAGTGGAATTTTTTGTTTTAAACTCTTAGGAGAATTCTGATAAGGATAACTAATTAGATTGAGTAGGGGAAGTGGGTAGTTTCTAATAATTCTTTTTGAAATTTTCCCAAAATTAACCCCTTAAAAAAATCTTCCCACTAACTACCGCCCCTCTCTTCATTCATTCCACTTTTTTCGTCCCAAGTTTATTTTCCCTCTCTTATTTTTTTATTTCTCCTTTTCTTTCTATTTCTTACAGTAAACTATCTCTTGTGCCATTTATCTCTCCATTGTTTTTAGAGACTTTTTTTCCTTTTGTGCTTTTCTTGATTATTTGTTGTTACTCTTGTTCTATGGTGTCGTCGATAACACTTCATTGTGGTGTGATCATGCATATTGTTGGAGTTCGGAAGGGTTTTGTATTTTGTTTGTTTTGTTGTTAGTAAGTCGTTGTTATGTTGTGAGGAAGTAGGTTTTTGGACTGATAAATTTGGTTGTTGTTACTTTCAAAGGTAAGTGATTTTTCGCTCGTTTTTGGAGGGCTAGTTGGTCTTATTCGAGATAGAGTTTGATAGCAAGATAAATTTGAAATTTTTAATACATTTATTTTTAGCTAATTATTGAATAAGATGCTACTAAACTTGGGTTTTTCTTATCAGGAATGAAGTTGGTGTGTTGAAATTCGAATTCATATAAAAAAGGGGATAAATTGGAACAAAAAGTAAAAAAGAGGGCTAGATTGAAAGATTGAAGATTTAAAGTCAGTTGGCTAAAGATTGAAGGGTTGAAGAGTAAAAAAGTGTCTAGATAAAGATCAAATTATTTTTGATATTGTTAAAATTCGTAATTAGTTTAAAATTGTTAAAATTCTGTAATTAGTTTAAAATTGATCTCTAGTTTAAATTTGATTTTTAAATTTTGATTTATCTAGTGATAATGTTTAGGAAAAATCTAGATAAGTTTTAGCATTAGAAGTATGTATAAATACCTGGTGGCTATAACCATTGGGGAGACTTCACCTTGAATATAAAAATTCCTTTCTTTCTTTTCAATTTCGACGTCAGTAAATATTTGGCATTCTGCCAATTTTTTTCCCCAATTTCAATAATTTGGTTAATTTTCCTTCCAAGTCCTTTCCCCTTTACCCTTTCCACAATTTCCATTAAAAGCCACTTCCATTCTCCATCTCGCATGATTTATTTCATGATTAACTAAGTCCCTTTTAGCCTTAGCCCGGTTATCGCTCTAAAAAAGTAATAGTGAGATATGAAACCACACTAAATACTTTGCAATTCGTTATCTGATATCTCTCCTGTATATGAGGTAGAACAAATTTGTCCTTAAAAGTTGATTCAATTTCAAGTCGTTTGGCATACAGTTGGAAAGTTGAGTCTACCGTGCTGTATTCAAAATCTCACGAAAAATTGGCGTGTTCAAGTGAGAAAATCTAGTTTGATTATATCAAGGGAGATAGTAATCGAATATAAACTACCTACACGATTGAGGCTATTGATTCAAGTTGGGCTTTTTAGATCGCAAGGCTGTCAAAGTCTTAAATTACGAGCACGTGTCACGTGGTTAGAAATTCGACAAGGGTCGATTTGCAGGTCGTACTAGAACCAACCATAAGAGGAAAAGCTAGTGGTTTGAGGTGTCCTCAATCGCTATAACCAACTTATTGGTTGGAAGGAAAAACCTTCTTTCAAGGATCAGTTCAAGTTTGGGATGTACCGAGGCTAAAGTTAAGCTTTAAAATATTTTATCTACCCATTTTTTTATTTTCTTAAATTTATTTTTGCAATTCGAATCTGTTTTCATTTTATTATACTACATATTTATTTATTTTATTTACTCTATCAACTTAAACCCCCATTTTTATTTTTCAGCTTGCAACACACTGGTCGTGGGCACGATTGTAACGTGATATTAATTCTAGTAACGAGAAAAAGGTGATATTGGATAACCAATCCCTGTGGATTTAACCCTACTATTCTATACTACTATTTAGTGTTATTTTGTCATAGGAATTTATATTTGGTGGTTTGACACCTATCAAATTTTAGGCGAATATTTAAATATAGACAATCATTTATCTAAATTCATTCTAATGGTTCTTTTTAAAATTATAAAAGTTTTAAAATTATTTTTAAAGAATATAATATTGTTTGAATCAATATATTCCATATAATATAAAAAAAATACACTATTAAATGTTTAAAAAAAGCGTGTTCAAAATGTCGAGGATTGAAATATGGCCATATAAATTTCAAATTTATTCTTGTAAAGTAAAATTTTCTTTCTCATGTGAAGATAATTCTCTCTTATCCAAAAAACATTTATTGTACCTCTCTTCCTAATGAACCTAATTACACACCCATTGATAAACTTATCTTTTCTTTATCTAAACAAAACTATATTACTTCTCACAATTTCAATTTCAACCATATGACGAATGTTGGAATATCCTCTCACTTCATTTTCCTTCCCCCTTCATTTTCCTTGTTTTTCATCTAATATAAACTTGATTTTGTTTTAAGCTCACCAAATCATTTTAATTGAATATTTAAAATTTTGTATGTTATTTTTCCTTAAATTTTAATAGCATACAACTTAAAAATATATATTTTTAATATTCATATTGTCACATTCGAAAATCGGGTTAGTAGAATTTGGGTTAGTAAAACCAAGAGTGGTCACGTTATGCTTTTGAATTAAAGTTGTAAAAATTTTGTTAAGTGAATTGATTTGGTTCAGTAGTTGAGCATTGGGGTTGTGTGTGTGAGGTTCTAGGTTTGAATCCATTCTCTTGAATTTTTGTTAATTTTATCCCAACCCCTATATTTGACCTTATAGCTTATATATTATTTTTGCTTATCTAATGATAAGAATGAGCTTGCTAGTTCAATGGTAAGGCTTCAACTTACTCAAAGGTCTTGCTTAAGTTTTGTGTGTTCAAAGTGGAATATTTTGTTTTAAACTCTTAGGAGAATTCTGATAAGGATAACTAATTAGATTGAGTGGGGGAAGTGGGTAGTTTCTAATAATTCTTTTTGAAATTTTCCCAAAATTAACCCCTTAAAAAATCTTCCCACTAACTACCGCCCCTCTCTTCATTCATTCCACCTTTTTCGTCCCAAGTTTATTTTCCCTCTCTTATTTTTTTATTTCTCCTTTTCTTTCTATTTCTTACATTAAACTATCTCTTGTGCCATTTATCTCTCCATTGTTTTTAGAGACTTTTTTTTTCTTTTGTGCTTTTCTTGATTATTTGTTGTTACTCTTGTTCTATGGTGTTGTCGATAACACTTCATTGTGGTGTGATCGTGCATATTGTTGGAGTTCGGAAGGGTTTTGTATTTTTTTTTGTTTTTTTGTTAGTAAGTCGTTGTTATGTTGTGAGGAAGTACGTTTTTGGACTGATAAATTTGGTTGTTGTTACTTTCAAAGGTAATTGATTTTTCGCTCGTTTTTGGAGGGCTAGTTGGTTTTATTCGAGATAGAGTTTGATAGCAAGATAAATTTGAAATTTTTAATACATTTATTTTTAGCTAATTATTGAATAAGATGCTACTAAACTTGGGTTTTTCTTATCAGGAATGAAGTTGGTGTGTTGAAATTCGAATTCATATAAAAAAGGGGATAAATTGGAACAAAAAGTAAAAAAGAGGGCTAGATTGAAAGACTGAAGATTTAAAGTCGGTTGGCTAAAGACTGAAGGGTTGAAGAGTAAAAAAGTGTCTAGATAAAGATCAAATTATTTTTGATATTGTTAAAATTACGTAATTAGTTTAAAATTGATCTCTAGTTTAAATTTGATTTTTAAATTTTGATTTATCTAGTGATAATGTTTAGGAAAAATCTAGATAAGTTTTAGCATTAGAAGTATGTATAAATACCGGTGGCTATAACCATTGGGGAGACTTGGCCTTGAATATAAAAAATTCCTTTCTTTCTTTTCAATTTCGACGTCAGTAAATATTTGGCATTCTGCCAATTTTTTTCCCCAATTTCAATAATTTGGTTAATTTTCCTTCCAAGCCCTTTCCCCTTTACCCTTTCCACAATTTCCATTAAAAGCCACTTCCATTCTCCATCTCGCATGATTTATTTCATGATTAACTAAGTCCCTTTTAGCCTTAGCCCAGTTATCGCTCTAAAAAAGTAACAGTGAGATATGAAACCACACTAAATACTTTGCAATTCGTTATCCGATATCTCTCCTGTATATGAGGTAGAACAAATTTGTCCTTAAAAGTTGATTCAATTTCAATTAAAAAAAACGCATTGGGTTGGAGTCGTTTGGCATACAGTTGGAAAGTTGAGTCTACCGTGCTGTATTCAAAATCTCACGAAAAATTGGCGTGTTCAAGTGAGAAAAGCTAGTTTGATTATATCAAGGGAGATAGTAATCGAATATAAACTACCTACACGATTGAGGCTATTGATTCAAGTTGGGCTTTTTAGATCGCAAGGCTGTCAAAGTCTTAAATTACGAGCACGTGTCACGTGGATAGAAATTCGACAAGGGTCGATTTGCAGGTCGTACTAGAACCGACCATAAGAGGAAAAGCTAGTGGTTTGAGGTGTCCTCAATCGCTATAACCAACTTATTGGTTGGAAGGAAAACCTTCTTTCAAGGATCGGTTCAAGTTTGGGATGTCTGAGGCTAAAGTTAAGCTTTAAAATATTTTATTTACCCATTTTTTATTTTCTTAAATTTATTTTTGCAATTCGAATCTGTTTTCATTTTATTATACTACATATTTATTTATTTTATTTACTCTATCAACTTAAAGCCCCATTTTTATTTTTCAGCTTGCAACACACTGGTCGTGGGCACGATTGTTACGTGATATTAATTCTAGTAACGAGAAAAAGATGATACTGGATAACCAATCCCCATGGATTTGACCCTACTATTCTATACTACTATTTAGTGTTATTTTGTCATAGGAATTTATATTTGGTGGTTTCGACACCTATCAAATTTTGGCGTCGTTGCCGGGGATTGGTGAAAATTTCCAATTTTTTGTTTATTTCTTTATGACTAGGTCAGAACCAATGACTCTAGAATTTGTACCGGAAATAGAAAAGTTAGCCCGATCACTTCGAATAGAAGTTGTTCGGTGCAGTAAACAACCACATCCCAATTACAAAATAGGATCTTATACCGAAGATATTTTCTCATTTGAAGAACCAGACGAAATGATAGATCAAACTATACGCCAACTCACAAAAGAACTAGATGAACAACAACGACTATGCATAACTTATCTAGCGGGAGAAACACCGTTTGAGTTGAAATCAGGTTAATTCATTTGTTGTCCACTTTTCACGGTTTGAAAAGCGAGAACCCCCACCCTAATTGAAGGAATTCCACATGGTCTGTTTAAGTGTAACACCCCAAACCAGGTCTATGCGTCAAGACGAGATTTGGTTTGTCACACAGATCAAACATCCTTTTTATTTCTAATGATTTAGGTGAAACCATTCTACAAAACCTCTTGAAAGTGAAGTTTAGTA
This sequence comes from Gossypium rotundifolium, assembly GCA_025506655.1. NCBI lineage: Eukaryota > Viridiplantae > Streptophyta > Magnoliopsida > Malvales > Malvaceae > Gossypium > Gossypium rotundifolium. The sequence goes on along the minus strand of CP106731.1, from coordinate 65,145,723 downwards.
AAAACCAAGAAAATGATTTGAAATCGATGAATTTAAAAAACATTAGTTGAAATCTTATCATTTAGTATTTAATTGTCAAAAACCTTAAAGTAGTTTTTAAAGAGTTCAAAAGAATTTGAAAATAAGAATAGTTAAAGAATCTCATATATTTAAAAAAAAACAAAGTATTTTAAGGAAACATTATAGGATTAACATAAGCCCATATTAAATATCTAAAATAAAATTTAAATCGATCCACACATAAAAATCCATAAAATATTAATAAAGGCCTTATTACATCATATCCAAAATAGTAATTAAAAGAAAGCACTTAATAAAAGTTCATAGTTTATAAAACTCATGTTTGTAGTATGGCCTCCACGAAGTCATCCTCGCCCAAGCCTCCGTCAATTGCCATTACGAGATGGAAAATTTAAGGAGTGAGTTACTCGAACTCGATGTATAACTCACTTACTATATCCATGGGCCGATCATCAAGTCATTATTTTGGGCTTGAGCCCATCAACGGATTTAGCAATATAATAAATGAAATGCATGTAAAATGAAATTTCCCAACTAAACCTAATTTCCATCCGCTACACACCACGTACCAACCAACACACCGTGGGATCAAGTCAACCCACCCCGCCAACACACCAATCGTGGGCATAAAGCCATTTTTAAATAATGTTGTGGTGCACCACGAACTAGATTGTGACAAAGTCACCGAAGTAGAGGCATTAAGCCATTGAAATATTTGTGGCAGAGCCACCGAACTAAATTTTGGCAACAAGCCTTTCTTCTCTTCATCATTTATCCCAATCCCATGCAATCATGTATGCATAACAGTCTATATCCATATGATAATTTAACAAAAAGCCTATAATACATGTGAGTCTATATTTCAAGTTTTTATTTTGGCCCATAATACAAAATAACATTTAGCCCATTTAGCAATCTAGCAACTTTGGCCTATATATCGATCTAGCAGATCTTTGGCCCATTTAACGATCTAGCAGATTTTTGGCCCATTTAATGATCTAGCAGATTTTCGGCCCAATTAACGATCTAGCAGATTTTCGGCCCATTTAACGATCTAACAGATTTTCGACCTAATTAACGTTCTAGCAGATTTTCAGCCCATTTTTTGATCTACCAGTTTTTCGGCCCATTTTTCGATCTAGCAATTTTTTCGGCCCATTTATCACATGAGGCATAAAATTTACTATTTACCAATTAAATCATTGAGGGCGTTTTCGTAAATTTTAGAACTTTAACAGTTTTCATGTATTTACACAAAAGTATTAATTATTACACATTTTTCAATTTTGTCATCTTTACGATTTTTCCCAATATTTACGGTATAGTATCTAACCCGAGATAAGTGTGAAGTTACACACCTGGTTACTGTGAGAACTAGACTTTCTTACTCCTCGATACCTAAATGCATCAGGATAGATTAGAACACTATTATTGTAACATCCTGAAAAGGGCCTATGCATTTTCGGTTTAATTGTACGAAATGACATGTCTTATGTGTTATGAATGTATTTTAAATATTTTTGGAAACCTGGGAATGTATGGAAATGTTAAGTTAAAATAGGAAAGTGAACATTTCGGAAACCTAAGTTAAAGAGGAAAGTGAACATTTCGGAAACCTAAGTTAAAGAGGAAAGTGAACATTTTGGAAACCTAAGTTAAAAGAGGAAAGTGAACATTTTGGAAACCTAAGTTAAAGAGGAAAGTGAACATTTTGGAAACTTAAGTTAAAAGAGGAAACTAAGGTAAGGTGGCCTTAAGAAAATTAATAGAAGAAGTTTGACACACAAGCAGGCTTGTCAAAGTGGCTTGAAGGCACCGCTTAAAAGCCCAAGCAAGTGACGCACAAGCTTGTGTATTTGGGCGAGGATCGAGTCACTTGGGAAGCAAATAAAAGAAATTTTATTTTTGCTCTGGAAGCAAAGGAGGTGGACGCACAAGGGAACCTAAGTGAAGAGTTTAATTCTCTTTAAAATTCGCTAAATAGGTGGATAAATGATGGATAATTATTGTTATTTTTAAGAGATAAGAGAAAATGGGGATTAAGTCTATTATTGAATAAAGTGATAATTAAAAGATAAAAATTTATCACATAGGAAGAGTGGTGGCCAAGTGAGGGACTCTAGCCTAGGAATTTCGGCAATAGAAGGAAAATAAGGCCATTCTTCATTCATTCTTTTCTCTTAAGGAAGCCTCTCAAATTCTCTAGCAAATTTCTCCATTCTTTTCTTTCTTTCCTCTATCAATTCTCTCTCGCCATTATTCTCTTCTTCTTTTCTTTTCTTCTTCTATTACAAACACAATCAAAAGCCAAAAGTACCAATAGCCCTATCCGATTTCTCACTAAGCCTCAAGAACCGAAATTGTGATACATATCGGCCATAAGCCGAATAGTGCTAAGGGTTCAAGAAAGAGTTCCATCAATTCTTTAGTAGGGTAAGATTAGGTTTAATTCCATTCTATTTCATTTAAGTCTGTCAAATTAAGATTCTAATACCCTCAATATATTGTTGCCAAAACCTTGAAGATATCTTTCGGGATTTACTAAGTGTCGACTACAACCACACTAAATACTTTGCAATTAGTTATCGATATCTCTCCGTATATGAGGTAGAACAAATTTGTCCTTAAAGTTGATTCAATTTCAAGTCGTTTGGCATACAGTTGGAAAGTTGAGTCTACGTCTTGTATTCAAAATCTCACGAAAAATTGGCGTGTTCAAGTGAGAAAATCTAGTTTGATTATATCAAGGGAGATAGTAATCGAATATAAACTACCTACACGGTTGAGGCTGTTGATTCAAGTTGGGCTTTTTAGATCGCAAGGCTGTCAAAGTCTTAAATTACGAGCACGTGTCACGTGGTTAGAAATTCGACAAGGGTCGATTTGCAGGTCGTACTAGAACCAACCATAAGAGGAAAAGCTAGTGGTTTGAGGTGTCCTCAATCGCTATAACCAACTTATTGGTTGGAAGGAAAAACCTTCTTTCAAGGATCAGTTCAAGTTTGGGGTGTACCGAGGCTAAAGTTAAGCTTTAAAATATTTTATCTACCCATTTTTTATTTTCTTAAATTTATTTTTGCAATTCGAATCTTTTCATTTTATTATACTACATATTTATTTATTTTATTTACTCTATCAACTTAAACCCCATTTTTATTTTTCACTTGCAACACTTTGGTCGTGAGCACGATTGTAACGTGATATTAATTCTAGTAACGAGAAAAAGGTGATATTGGATAACCAATCCCATGGATTTAACCCTACTATTCTATACTACTATTTAGTGTTATTTTGTCATAGGAATTTATATTTGGTGGTTTCGACACCTATCAAATTTTGGCGTCGTTCTGGGGATTGGTGAAAATTTCCAATTTTTGTTTATTTCTTTATGACTAGGTCAGAACCAAGGACTCTAGAATTTGTACCGGAAATAGAAAAGTTAGCCCGATCACTTCGAATAGAAGCTGTTCGGTGTAGTAAACAACCACATCCCAATTACAAAATAGGATCTTATACCGAAGATATTTTATCGTTTGAAGAACCAGACGAAATGATAGATCAAACTATACGCCAACTCACAAAAGCACTAGATGAACAACAACGACTATGCATAACTTATCTAGCGGGAGAAACACCGTTTGAGTTGAAATCAGGTTAATTAATTTGTTGCCCACTTTTCACGGTTTGAAAAGCGAGAACCCCCACCCTAATCTGAAGGAATTCGACATGGTCTGTTTAAGTGTAACACCCCAAACCAGGTCTATGCGTCAAGACGAGATTTGGTTTGTCACACAGATCAAACATCCTTTTTTTTTTCTAATGATTTAGGTGAAACCGTTCTACAAAACCTCTTGAAAGTGAAGTTTAGTAAAACCAAGAAAATGATTTGAAATCGATGAATTTAAGAAACATTAGTTGAAATCTTATCATTTAGTATTTAATTGTCAAAAACCTTAAAGTAGTTTTAAAGAGTTCAAAAGAATTTGAAAATAAGAATAGTTAAAGAATCTCATATATTTAAAAAAAACAATGTATTTTAAGGAAACATTATAGGATTAACATAAGCCCATATTAAATATCTAAAATAAAATTTAAATCCATCCACATAAAAATCCATAAAATATTAATAAAGGCCTTATTACATCATATCCAAAATAGTAATTAAAAGAAAGCACTTAATAAAAGTTCATAGTTTATAAAACTCATGTTCGCAGTATGGCCTCCACGAAGTCATCCTCGGCCCAAGCCTCCGTTAATTGCCATTACCTGAGATGGAAAATTTAAGGGAGTGAGTTACTTAGAACTCAGTGTATAACTCACTTACTATATCCAATGGGCCAGATCATCAAGTCATTATTTTTGGGCTTGAGCCCATCAACGGATTTAGCAATATAATAAATGAAATGCATGTAAAATGAAGTTTCCCAACCAAACCTAATTTCCATCCGCTACACACCACCCGTACCAACCAACACACCTATGGGGATCAAGTCAACCCACCCCGCCAACGCACCAATCGTAGGCATAAAGCCATTTTTAAATAATGTTGTGGTGCACCACCGAGCTAGATTGTGACAAAGTCACCGAACTAGAGGCATTAAGCCATTGAAATATTTGTGGCAGAGCCATCGAACTAGATTTTGGCAACAGACCTTTCTTCTCTTCATCATTTATCCCAATCCCATGCAATCATGTATGCATAACAGTCTATATCCATATGATAATTTAACAAAAAGCCCATAATACATGTGAGTCTATATTTCAAGTTTTATTTTGGCCCATAATACAAAATAACATTTAGCCCATTTAGCAATCTAGCAACTTTGGCCCATATATCGATCTAGCGATCTTTGGCCCATTTAACGATCTAGCGATTTTGGCCCATTTAACGATCTAGCGATTTTAACCCAATTAACGATCTAGCGATTTTGACCCATTTAACGATCTATGATTTTCACCAATTAACGTTCTAGCAGATTTTCGGCCCATTTTTCGATCTACCAGTTTTTCGGCCCATTTTTCGATCTAGCAATTTTTTTCGGCCCATTTATCACATGAGGCATAAAATTTACTATTTACCAATTAAATCATTGAGGGCGTTTTCGTAAATTTCACAACTTTAATAGTTTTCATGTATTTACACAAAAGTATTAATTATTACGCATTTTTTGATTTTGTCATCTTTACGATTTTTCCCAATATTTACGGTATAGTATCTAACCTGAGATAAGTGTGAAGTTACACACCTGGTTACTGTGAGAACTAGACTTTCTTACTCGTCGATACCTAAACGCATTAGGATAGATTAGAACACTATTATTTATTTACAAATCGAATCTTAGAAATAATGATCTAGACTTTTACCCTCAGAATTTCAAACCACTTCTATTTACGATTTCTCACCGATTGTTGGTTTGTTACTCGATGAAAATCCATGAACAAACAAAGGTTCGGGAGTACGAATGACTTCAAACAACTGGTTCTCCTAGGATGAAGGTCCACAACCCGGTGGAAATTCTCGAATTCTTGAAACAGTCCTTCGCTTAAACTTAGGGGGAATAGCGGAACCACCCCTCTTCCGAACACTATTTGCCGCCCTTTTCATCCCTATCTTTATTGTCTTTATTGACAAAAGATCATTAGTCCGACTAAATAATTATCGAAATTATGACTAACGGTTTTAAGAGCGAGATTGGCTTACCACAATTATCCTCGTTCCACAAGATGACAATTGAGCGATAATGTCCCCTAAAACGAAATCGATTAATAATCCATCTATACCAATATGACGAGTAATATGAGAGTCCTTAATAATCCCTTACCTTAACACCTTAAATCAATTCCAACGATTCACGCGTTCACGAACACTTGAGTTTCGCCTCCACTATCACACTATTGTCCAAGGCTTGAAAGAAGAAAAGAAAAGATTGAAAAGAATACTTATGTATAAGAGAAGATTGCTATGAATAAACAAAGAAAAGAAAATGATTCAACAATGGAGTAATCTAACATTCGCCATGAGAGAAAACAATGAAGGAAATATGGTTGAAAAGAAAATAAAAGATGAAAGGAAGAGATGATGTTGATTCGGTTTCAAGAGGAAAAGAGAAAAAAGAGATGAATTTTAGGAGCAATATGCATTCAGCATTGGTGAGAAAAAGAAAAGAAAAGAAAAAGTCCTTGATGGCTATGTGGTTTCAGATCACAAAGAAGAAAAAGATTTGGAGAGGAAGAGCAACTAAATCCGAAATGGTCAAAAGAAATGGCAAAAGAAAATTGTTTACTCAAAGTTTTGGCATATTCGGCCGAGGAGAAAATGGATGGAAAGAAAGTGTTTTGCAAAAGCAAAATGACCAAAATCAAAACAAAATTACCTTTACCACAAGATACATTCGACTAAGAGAAAACAAATGAAAGGAGAATAAGTGTTTTTGGGAAAAGATGGATGACCAAAAGGGAGTATCACAACTACACAACCTTACCAAGCTTACCTCAAAATTTCGCACCCTCTATCCCCAAAAACCAAGTTCAAGTCAAAGTTGGCTACACCAACTTTCCAAAACATCCTCCTTGATAAGTGCCTTGTGTTCCCCTTCATGCCTTAATCAAATGATTCCTTTCTCTAAGTTAACACTTGCCTTTTTCCCATGGTCTTCTTGACATAAAATTTAATCCAACTCATCCTAATCCTTATCCATGACGCACATGCTAGGAAAAGTAAAAATAAAAGCTTTCAAATAGCATGCTAGGAGATTCGAACCTGTCCCCTCAAGTCCAACTTATAGCACCATCACCACTTTACTACTAGCTCATCTTATGCCATCTTTTCTCACATAATTAACTTAACTTCAAGGTCACCTGACTAAAGTACTCTTTAGTAAAATTTTATTCTAATTCCAAGTAAACCTGAGCCTTCTCAAGACTATATTAAGCACATAAAAAAAATTATACCCGAGTTAACACCAAAGACAAGCAACATATTGATACTCAAATTTTTGGATGTTACATTAAGCATGAAACCAGAAGGAGTAATTATGGATCAAATTAAACTTTGAGTTTTTCCCTTTTCATTAGCTAAATTTATTAGAGAACGAGTATTTTATTTTCCTCCAAGATCTGTTAATATATGGACTGATATGGCTCGGTTGTTTCTTGACAGGTTTTGGAACACCTCAAACCCGACCTAGGCGTTATGGCCAAATCCAGAGTGCTACGATGAAGGGTTTTGAACGACAATACTTTGATAAAATCATGTTTAGTTATTTGATAAATCGTCCGTATTATAAACATATTCGCTTTATACATATACATTCTTGAAACCATTTTAAGTTGTTCTTTAAATTAACTGTTTATTTTGCGGAAAGTCACGGAATCGTTTAAAACAAAACCAAGCTCATTTTCCAAAAACCATTTGTTTGCGTAATGTTTTTGTCAACGTTGTGGAAAAGAAAGCAAAACAAAATCCAAATCCAAAAGTTAAAACCATACAATCCAGAGAGTCCCGAAAATTACAAACTCTCAAGAAAACCAAATTTTAGAATAAAACCATTACTACTAAATAAAACTAGATCTCGGTCAAGTGGTCACCTGAGCTTCAGTCACCTGACTAGCCTAAGTCATGGATTACACGAATAGAACAGACAAAGCGGATATGAGTTTTCGTAAACTCGTCAGTAACCCAAATTATTTATTTACAAATCGAATCTTAGAAATAATGATCTAGACTTTTACCCTCATAATTTCAAACCACTTCTATTTGCGATTTCTCCCCGATTGTTGGTTTGTTACCCGATAAAAATCCACGAACAAACAAAGGTTCGGGAGTACGAATGGCTTCAAACAACTGGTTCTCTTAGGATGAAGGTCCACAACCCAGTGGAAATTCTCGGATTCCCGAAATAGTCCTTCACTTAAACTTAAGGGGAATAGCGGAACCACCCCTCTTTCGAACACTATTTACCGCCCTTTTCATCCCTATCTTTATTGTCTCTATTGACAAAAGATCATTAGTCCGACTAAATAATTATCAAAATTATGACTAACGGTTTTAAGAGCGAGATTGGCTTACCACAATTATCCTCGTTCCACAAGATGACAATTGAGCGATAACGTCCCCTAAAATGAAATCGATTAATAATCCATCTATACCAATATGTCGAGTAATATGAGAGTCCTTAATAATCCCTTACCTTAACATCTTAAATCAATTCCAACGATTCACGACGTTCACGAACACTTGAGTTTCGCCCTCCACTATCACACTATTGTCCAAGGCTTGAAAGAAGAAAAAGAAAAGATTGAAAAGAATACTTATGTATAAGAGAAGATTCAGCTATGAATAAACAAAGAAAACAAAATGATTCACAATGGAGTAATCTAACATTCAGCCATGAGAGAAAACAATGAAGGAAATATGGTTGAAAAGAAAATAAAAGATGAAAGGAAGAGATGATGTTGATTCGATTTTCAAGAGGGAAAAGAGAAAGAAAAGAGATGAATTTTAGGAGCAATATGCATTCGGCATTGGTGAGAAAAAAGAAAAGAAAAGAAAAGTCCTTGATGGCTATGTGGTTTCGGTCACAAAGAGAAGAAAAAGATTTGGAGAGGAAGAGCAACTAAATCCGAAATGGTCAAAAGCAATGGCAAAAAGAAAATTGTTTACTCAAAGTTTTTGGCATATTCAGCTAGGGAGAAAATGGATGGAAAGAAAGTGTTTTGCAAAAGCAAAAATGACCAAAATCAAAACAAAATTACCTTTAGCACAAGATACATTCGGCTAAGAGAGAAAACAAATGAAAGGAGAATAAGTGTTTTTGGGAAAAGATGGATGACCAAAAAGGGAGTATCACAACTACACAACCTTCCCAAGCTTACCTCAAAATTTTGGCCACCCCTCTATCCCCAAAAACCGACCAAGTTCAAGTCAAAGTTGGCTACACCAACTTTCCAAAACATCCTCCTTGATAAGTGCCTTGTGTTCCCCCTTCATGCCTTAATCAAATGATTCCTTTCCCTAAGTTAACACTTGCCTTTTTCCCATGGTCTTCTTGACATAAAAATTTAATCCAACTCATCCTAATCCTTATCCATGACCGACACATGCTAGGAAAAAGAAAAAATAAAGGCTTTCAAATTGCATGCTAGGAGATTCGAACCTCTCCCCTCAAGTCCAACTTATAGCACTATCACCACTTTACTACTAGCTCATCTTATGCCATCTTTTATCATATAATTAACTTAACTTCAAGGTCACCTGACTAAAGTACTCTTTAGTAAAATTTTATTCTAATTCCAAGTAAACCTGAGCCTTCTCAAGACTATATTAAGCACATAAAAAATTATACCCGAGTTAACACCAAAGACAAGCAACATATTGATACTCAAATTTTTGGATATTACATTAAGCATGAAACCAGAAGAAGTAATTATGGATCAAATTAAACTTTGAGTTTTTCCCTTTTCATTAGCTGAATTTATTAGAGAAAGAGTATTTTATTTACCTCCAAGATCTGTTAATGCATGGACTGATATGGCTTGGTTGTTTCTTGGTAGGTTTTGGAACACCTCAAACCCGACCTAGACGTTATGGCCAAATCCGGGAGTGCTATGATGAAGGGTTTTGAAACTGACAATACTTTGATAAAATCATGTTTAGTTATTTGATAAATCGTCCAGGTATTATAAACATATTCGTTTATACATATACATTACTGAAACCATTTTAAGTTGTTCTTTAAATTAACTGTTTATTTTGCAGCGAAAGTCCGGGAATCGTTTAAAACAAAACCAAGCTCATTTTCCAAAAACCATTTGTTTGCGTAATTTTTTTTTCAACATTGTGGAAAAGAAAGCAAAACAAAATCCAAAGCCAAAAGTTAAAACCATACAATCCGAAGAGTCCCAAAATTACAAACTCTCAAGAAAACCAAATTTTAGAATAAAACCATTACTACTAAATAAAACTAGATCTCAATCAAGTGGTCACCGCTGAGCCTCCGTCACACTGACTAGCCTAAGTCTGTGGATTACCTAATAGAATAGACAAACGGATGTGAGTTTTCGTAAACTCAGTGCGTAACCCAACAAAATAATAATTCAACATACACTAATTCATATACATTCAGATACAGATTGGGACCTAAGTCTATAAAAAATACATATATCAGAATTAGATAAATAGAACAGATATACAGAATCCTACCCCTATGCTCTACACACCATCTTCGTCCATTCCATCACACTATGTGGGGTTAAAAACACCCATCCATTCCTACAGACCATGTAGTGTCGATGCGACATAGTAGATAATATGCGGTCAAGCTACTAGAATAAAGGCAAAAGGTCATCGTACAAATCACTTCCTCCACATATACAAATCCCACCCCAAAACACAGATACATAATACAAAATTAATAGAATTAACATGCCTAACATGCTCGTATACAGATAACATATTTATATACTCAACAGAACAACCATACATACATATCAGTGTCCTACTCAAATCAGACTTATCAGAATACCAAATCACATGAATTAGGGTTCGGTTAGCCCTTACCGGCCCTACGGTAGGTCCACAGTTGATCGAAATGACCTGTACAACCCTAGGGAAAATTTTAGAATTATGGGCCCCCATGCCCGTGTGGGCCCACACGCCCGATTGGTATGCCCGTGTGGCCCACACTCACACTGTTACACGGCCGTGTCTTACACATGACTACGCCTTCATCAGTCACACAATCGTGTCTTGCACACGGTCGGCCATACACTTGTGTGGCGTCGATAGACTCCATTTTTGGCTTTCACCGAAGCTTAATTTTTTATTTTGGGAGTACACACCTAGTTCGATTTTGATTCGAAAACACTCCCAAGACCACTAGAACCTAAAATCGATACAAAAATCCCAATATCAGTCTAAATCCTCAAGTAAACCAAACTAACGAAACTAAAAATGGTGAAATTCAAGTGTTCAACACTTACCTAATTCCTCAAGTGATTCCAACTACGATTTCACAAGAGGCGAGTTTCGGTCCTCCCTATTAACAGCTGCCAAAACCCATAAACAACATCAACGAAAAGAACAAGTTAAGAAACACTTGCAAAATCCTAAACTATACCCCGTACAGTTACCAAACCACACGCTAACACCAAAGAACCAGAATACAAAAATTGAACAATAAAATTGCAGCAGAAAATGAAGAGCGGTGAAATACGAATTTGCTAATTGACAGGAAATATGCGGAGGAAAGGAAACTAACGTCAGATTTTTTTTACAATAGTGAGAAAAAAGGGAAAAAATAACAAAAAGAATTGAAAATAAAATAAATCCCTATCCTACTAAATCTCAACCCCCCATTATCCTACTAACTAACCTAATAATTTTCAACCACCTCTTAATACTAATTCCACCCAACCTTTCTCGAAAAACCGAGAAAAAATTTGTCACCCACGCTCATGCAGGGATTCAAACACAAGACCCCTAGCAAGCTAACTATAACATCCAAAAATTTGAGTATTGTTATGATGCATGTTTTGGTGCTTAACTTGTATATAATTAAAATTTTACATGATTAGTATAGTCTTGAGAAGACTTGAGAATTATTCGGAATTAGAATAAATTTTAGTAAGGAGTACTTAATTGAAGTGGATCAAGTGACTTTGAGGTTTAAGTAAATTTAAATGTCAAAAACTAGCATAAGATGAGCTAGTAGCAAGGTGGTGTTGGCGCATCTATGTTTGCTTGAGGGAGAAGGTTCGAACCCTTAGATGTGCATTGAGTTTTGTTTTTATTTTGTTTTCGCTTTCAATATGTCGGTCATGGATAGGAATAAGGATGAGTTGGATAACATTTTTGGCAAGAAGACCAAAGGAAAAATGTAAGTAAAAGTTTAAGGAAAAGAATCTCATGATTTAAGGTGATAGGGGGACAAAAGGCATGAATTAAGGGCTTTGTTTTGGTAACTTTGGATGGCCAATTGTCCATGAACATGGACAGTATAGGGGACTAAGGGGGATGGCTGGATTTTGGTGATTGGTTTGGTAGGATTAGGTGCTTGATGAGTACACTTTTCCATTTACCAATTGGTGTTTTAGCAAATTTTCTCTCCAATTTTTCCTTCTCCCTAGTCGAATGTACCATGAGCATTGAGAAAACAATTGTTGCTTTTGCCATTTCTTCTTTTTGACCATTTCGATCTTAATTTGGTCACTCTCTCTAAAACTTTTCTCTTTTCTTTGTGACCGAAACCATCTAGCCATCAAAGACCATTTCTTTTCTCTTTTTCTCTTCATTGTCAATGCACAATTGTCCCTAAACTCTCTTTTCTCTCTCTCCTATTCTCTTTTCCTCTCCATTTTACTTATCATTCAAACACATAATTTTTCTTTCATCTATCTTCTATGGCCGAATGTTTGTGATCATCATAGCCGAATCTTCCATTCTTCATAACATCTATTTTCGATCATTTTCTTCTATTCAAACTTTGGATCATCGGTAAGTATCATTTCTTTGTCTTTTCTTTTGTTATTTGGTCACTATGGTCGAACGTTAGAATGTCTTTGGAAGAGACTTTTTAACTAATTAACCAATCATTTATTCAAACGTTTTCTCTAATTATTCTTAGTGAAATAATGGAATGGTCGAATCATCATCTTTTCGGAGAGATCTCGAAGTTCATTTAATATTTGATAATAATGTAAAAAGGATTCTATTGAGTTCATTCGGAATATTAAGGTAAGCCAAATTCACTCTTTTAAGTCATTAGTCTTAAGATTTTTGACTAATGATTCTTTGTCTTTGAAGACAATCAAGATAGGGACAAAAAGGGTTGTTAATAGTGTTTGGAAGAGGGGTGGTTCCATTATTCCCCCTAAATTCAAAAGAAGGACTGTTTCGGGAATCCAAGACTTTGCATCGGGTTGTGGACCCTCATTCGACGAAAATCAATTATTCGAAGTCGTACGTACCCCCGAGCCATTGATTACTCGTGGTTCTGAACCTTTGATCGGAGAGAAATCGCAAATAATTGTTGTTCGAGATTCTGAGGGTAAGGATCTAGATCATTAATCATTAGAATAGTTTCATATTAAATATTAGTGGTCTAATCCATCGTGATGTGTGTTTAGATATCGACGAGCGAGAAAGTGTAGTTCTCACCGTAATCAGGTGTATAACTTCACACTTATCTCTTGGGTTATACTATATCGTAAGCATTATAATAAAAATCGTAAATTCGGTGAAATTGAAAAATATGTTATACTAATTCTTTTATGTGAATGCATGAAACCAAAATCGAGGTTGTGGAAAATTACGGATTTGCCCTTAATGGGTTATTTTGTGAAAGAAAGTGATATTTTTGGGCCATGTGAATAATTTGATTAATTGGCCAAGTGTGGAAATTGTGAAAAGGCCTCATATGTTAAATGGGCCGAATCACGAAATGTCTCGATGGATCGAATTACGAAAATACCCTTTATTGGGCCAAATTGAAATATGTCGTTTTATTGGGTCAAATTAAAATATGTCATTTTATTGGGCCAAATTGAAATATGTCGTTTTATTAGGCCAATTTAAAATATGTCATTTTATTGGGCCAAATTGAAATATGTGGTTTTATTAGGCCAAAATGAAATATGTTGCTTTATGGGCCAAAAGTGATATTAATATATGAGCTAAAATGTGATATGAGATGAAATGGGCCAAATTGCTATTTTGACTAATGGGCCAAATTGATAAATTGTAATATGGGTTTTTATAAAAATTTACCTTACAAATATTTTGTTATGCATATACATGATTGCATGGGTTGGGATAATTGATGAAGAGAAGAAAGGCCTGATGCCAAAAATCTAGATTGGCGACTCTGTCACGATGGCCTGTTGCCCAAAAATCTAGATCGGTGGTTCTACCACAACTATTTAAATGGCCTGTTGCCACAAATATTATAAATGGCCTGTTGCCACAATTATTATAATTGGCTTAAAGCCTACTACTGGTGTGTTGGCGGGGTGGGTTGACTTGATCCCCACAGGTGTGATGGTTGGTACGGGTGGTGTGTAGCGGATGGAAATTAGGTTTGGTTGGGAATTGCATATCACATGCATTATTATTTTCATATACTTGATCTATAAATATTTACATTTGCAAAATGGGCTCAGGTCCAACTATATGTTTATATGGTTTTGGCCCAATGAATCCGGTAAGTGGGTTACACATTGAGTTCTAAGTAACTCACCCCATCTTTTTTTACCCCTCTCAGGTAATAATAATTGATGGAGACTTAGGTTGGAGATGACTTCGTGTGGAGGCTATACTACAAATGGTGGTTTTTAAAACTTTAAGTACTATTTTAATGGCGATGTAATAAGGCCTCTTTAATTATAGATTTTATTATATGGATGGATTTTATTATGTTTTAGTTTTCCTAAGTTGGATTGATTTAGTTTTCATAAAGGTTTTTCTTAAATATCACCAAACTTAGGAAATTATTTTAAAACTCTTCGATGAAATATTTCACTAAATAAATTCAAAATTTTAAACAACTACTACTCTGTAAATTAAATGACAAACTCTTGTGTTTTAATCATGGATTTCAAATAAACTTCGATTTTCGATAAAGTCATTCTCTTAATCGTTTTGAAGATTTGATTTCCTACATTGTTGATGATTTGAATGCACGTTTAATTTGTGTGGCATGCCAAAATTTGGGCTTAATGCATAGGCGGGTTTGGGGTGTTACATTTTATGGTATGAGAGCCTAGTTTCAAAACTCGGCTGTGGTTTGGATTCAACAATATTTTTGTTTAAAAACTACTTAAATTTCTAGACTTTATGTTTTAAAGATAGTATGGCACCACGAGCATCCGGCACCAAGTCAAGTAAGTATTTGTTTATTAAATGTTTATTATTGTGATGAGACCTTAGGAACACTCTAGAACTTCTAGTTTTAGGTGTTGAAAATGATAGAGATCGAGACTATAGGATATGATTGTGAAAACAACCCTATCTCTTATATCTCATAAAATATAGTTAATAAACATTGAAATAATATTTTGATTCATAAAACTTGTAATCAGATTAAAATCGAATTAGTCATTATGAGCACAAGAGGACGTGGTCATGGACGAGGTAGATGTGGCCGTGGTAGAGGACGAGGTGCTGCGTCTGAAGCACCGGTCATAACCAGAAATGGATGCACCTGCGTCATTTGAGAGTGAGACTGGATCTCATGATCATGCTAATGAGGATAATGCTTTGACTCAAGCAATGTTGCGAGTCTTAGAAAGAGTAGTGGGCTAGAATCGGGCGATGGCTCATGGATCAATATCGGAATGACTCAAGTCTAGTGGTGCAGAAGTTTTTAGAGGTGTCTCTGGTGTAGCTCCGAATGTGGCAAATTATTGACTCGAGGCTGTAGAACGAATTATGGATGATCTGAAGTGCACCATCGAGCAGAAACTGAGAGGAGCCGTGTCTTTGCTAAGAGACAAGACGTATCAATGGTGGCTTACTGTTCGAGAAGGCACCGAGGCTGCATTGGTTACTTGGGATTTCTTTAAAGCTGCTTTCCAAGGGAAGTACGTTGGGACAAGTTATGTAGATGACCGGAGGAAGGAATTTCTAAATTTGGTTCAAGGAAGTAAGACGGTGGCAGCTTACGAGGCAGAATTTCTTTGCTTGAGCCGTTATGCTCGTACAATAGTACCGACTGATCATGAGCATTGTGTACGCTTTAAGGATAGGCTGAATGATGAGTTGCGGGTATTGATAGCCCCACAACAAGTACGAACTTTTACCTCGCTTGTAGAGAAAGCTAAGATAGCCGAAGAGGCTAAGAATTCAGAACACCAGAACCGGGAAAAAGTCAGAGGAAAGAGGGATTTTAAGTACTCTGGTTCTTCTAAAAGGTTTCAAAAGAGGCCACGAAATGATAAGCCAACTCAAGCTAGGGCACCTATGACTACCAATCAGATTCAAGAATGTGCTGATTGTGGAAGACGACATCCCGGAGAATGTTGGAGGAAAATTGGTGCCTACTTTAAATTTGGTTCCAAGGATCATCAGTATAAAAATTGCCCTCGATGGACTGATACGACTCAGGAAGCTCGTAATCCTAATGCTCAACCAGCTAGAGGTACTCAGCAACCACCAAGAGGTTGTGGACCAGGTCGTGGTGGTAATGGTAACGACGTGGATAGGGTGCACCGGTCGAGGTAATGGTGTTAGAAGTAACACGGAGGCAAGACAGCCAGGATTGGTCTATGCGGTTAGACGTCATGAAGACAACGATGCACCTAATGTGATAACTGGTACGCTCTTCATCTTTGATGTACCTGCTACTACTTTGATAGATATCGGGTCTACCCACTTGTATGTTGGTAGTGCCATATTTGGAAACCTAAAAATTAGATCTGAGATTACCGATAGAGAGATGACTATAATTAGTCCTTTAGGACAGTCGATAATAGTGAATAAATTATTTAGAGATGTGCCATTGGAGATTCAAAGAGAGGTATTTCTAGTGGACTTGATGGAATTACCTTTCATCGAGTTTGATCTTATTTTGGGCATGGATTGGTTGGTGAAGCATCGGGCGCAATTGGATTGTGCCGAAAAGCGAATGACAATTAGGACTGTGGATGATGAGGAGGTAATAATGATAGGCGAGCGAAGAAACTTTTTGGAAAATGTGGTATCTACTTTGAAGGCAAAAAAGTTGGTGCGGAAAGGGTATGGAGCATTCCTAGCCTTTATCAGTGCTTTGGATGCCAAGGATTTATTGGTAGAAGGTGTGAGAACGGTGAAAGAATTTCCAGATGTCTTTCCCGAAGAACTTCCGGGTCTACCTCCAGATCAGGAAGTAGAGTTTGGCATTGAGCTTTTGCCCAGAACGGCTCCGGTGTCCATTTCTCCTTATAGAATGGCGCCGAAGGAGTTAGCAGAGCTTAAAGCTCAAATTCAAGAACTGTTAGATCTGGGATTTATACGACCAAGTGTGCCTCCGTGGGGAGCACTGGTTTTGTTCGTCAAGAAGAAGGATGGGTCGATGCGTATATGCATTGATTATAGGCAGTTGAATAAGTTGACGATCAAGAATAGGTATCCATTATCGAGAATCGACGACCTGTTTGATCAATTAAGAGGAGCTTCAGTCTTCTCCAAGATTTATTTAAGACCGGGTTATCATCAACTCAAGGTGAAAGAGGCAAATATTCATAAGACGGCATTCCAAACTCGCTATGGACATTATGAGTTTTTAGTGATGCCGTTTGGTTTGGGTAATGCACCAGCTGCATTTATGGACATGATGAACCGAGTCTTTCAACCCTATTTAGACCGGTTCGTAGTAGTGTTCATAGATGACATCTTGATATATTCAAGGAATGAAGAAGAGCATGACTCTCATTTGCGCACTGTGTTGCAAATTTTGTGAGATAAGCAACTATATGCCAAATTCAGTAAGTGTGAATTTTGGTTGAAGGAAGTGACTTTCTTGGGTCATGTAGTGTCAGCTGAAGGAATAAGAGATGATCCTCGAAAAGTAGAGGCAGTGTTGCATTGGAAATCGCCGAAGTCAGTAGCTGAGATTTAGAGTTTCTTAGGTTTGGCTAGTTATTATAGACGCTTTGTTGAGGGGTTTTCGTTGATTGCTGCACCCCTAACTAAGCTGTTGTGAAAGGAAATACCGTATGTGTGGACCGATAAACAACAAGAAAGTTTCGAGAAATTGAAGAAGATTCTAACAGAAGTGCCAGTACTGATTCAACCTGAGGCCGAAAAAGAGTTTACCGTTTACTGTGATGCATCACACATGGGTTTAGGATGTGTACTGATGCAAAGTGGAAAAGTGGTAGCTTATGCTTCTCGACAATTGAGGCCACATGAAGTCAACTATCCTACTCATGATTTGGAGTTGGCTGCGGTGGTGTTTGCATTAAAGATTTGGAAGCATTATCTCTATGGTGAGAAGTCAACCATTTATATAGACCATAAGAGTCTTAAGTATCTCCTTACCCAAAAGGAGTTGAATTTAAGACAACGAAGATAGGTAGAGCTGTTAAAGGATTATGATTTCTCAATCGAGTACCATCCTGGAAAGGCTGACGTTCTGGCAGACGCATTGAGTCGAAAGGTTGTATCGGAGTTAAGAGTAATTTTTGCTCATCTCAGTTTGTATGAGGATGGTAGTCTGCTAGCGGAACTTCAGGTGAAGCCTCTGTGGTTGGAGTAAATCAAGGAAAAGCAATTATCCGATGAAAAGTTGGGTCCTTTAATACTACAAGCTGAAAGCGGTATAATAGGGGATTTTGGTTTGAATAAGGATGGTGTACTATGTTTTCATGGAAGGGTTTGTATGCCTAAGGATTCAGATTTGAGACAAATGATTCTTCTTGAGGCGCATAGTAGCCCTTATGCTATGCATCCCGGAGGAAATAAGATGTATCGGGATCTCCATGAACAGTATTGGTGGCCAAAGTTGAAGCGGGAAGTTACTGATTTAGTGGGACAGTGTTTGACTTGTCAACAAGTGAAGGTGGAACATCAATTACCATCAGGTTTATTGCAACCAATAAAGATTCCTCTATGGAAATGGGAGCGGATAACGATGGATTTTGTTAGTGGGTTACCCTTAACACCTACTAAGAAAGATTCTATCTAGGTGGTAGTAGATCGATTAACAAAGACTGCTCATTTTCTACCAGTTCGTATGAATTACTCGTTGCAAAAGTTGGCTAAACTGTATGTATCTGAAATCGTGAGGTTGCATGGGGTACCAAAGGTCATCATATCGACGTGGATCCTAGATTTGCATCACGATTTTGGAAAGCTTTACATGAGGCTTTGGGAACAAAGTTAAACTTCAAGACGGCTTTTCATCCTCGGTCGATGGTCGACCGAAAGAGTAATTCGATTTTGGAAGACATGTTACGAGGTTGTGTGATCGACTTGAGAGGTAGTTGGGAGGATTTTCTACCATTGGCGAGTTCACGATAATAACAGTTATCAATCCAGAATCCAAATGGCACCCTATGAAGCATTCTATGGTCGTAGGTGTCGTACACCTACTTGTTGGACTGAATTAGGGGAACGACAATTGTTGGGTCCTGAACTGATATCTGAGACTGAAGAAAAAGTAAAGGTGATTCGAGCATGATTAAAGGAAGATTCGGATAGACAAAAGTCATACGCGGATCTGAAGCGTAAAGATATTGAGTTTGCGGTGGGAGATCAGGTCTTTTTGAAAGTTTCACCGTGGAAAAAGATTTTCAGATTCAGAAGGAAAGGCAAGTTGAGCCCTAGGTTCATTGGACCGTACCGTGTGTTGAAGCGTGTAGGACCAGTGGCCTATCAACTTGATTTACCTCCGAAGTTGAGTCCAATTCATAGTGTCTTCCATGTTTCTATGCTGAGACACTATAGATTGGATCCGCGCATATAATACCTAGAGAAGAAGTGGAATTAAGGCCGATTTGTCTTTCGAGGAAGAACCAAGAAAATCTTAGATCGCAATGTTAAGGTGTTAAGAAAGAAGACGTGTTAAGAAATTTGATTAATAAGTTAACCCTTTTGTTCTTTGGTTAAGGTTCTTCCTTGAAATGTTCCTACAAAATAATTTAGGAATTTTTCTTTTGACCAAGTCGTATTATAGTTGTTTACTACTTCCTCATCGAATCACGACGGAGAAAGCTACGTGGGAGCCTGAGGATACAATTCGACAACAATATCCTCATCTCTTTTAGCCAGGTAAATTTCGAGGACAAAATTTTCATTAAGGAGGGTAGAGTTGTAACATCCAAAAATTTGAGTATTGTTATGATGCATGTTTTGGTGCTTAACTTGTGTATAATTAAAATTTTACATGATTAGTATAGTCTTGAGAAGACTTGAGAATTATTCAGAATTAGAATAAATTTTAGTAAGGAGTACTTAATTGAAGTGGATCAAGTGACTTTGAGGTTTAAGTAAATTTAAGTGTCAAAACTAGCATAAGATGAGCTAGTAGCAAGGTGGTGTTGGCGCATGTATGTTTGCTTGAGGGAAAAGGTTCGAACCCTTAGATGTGCATTGAGTTTTGTTTTTGTTTTGTTTCCTCTTTCAATGTGTCGGTCATGGATAGGGATAAAGATGAGTTGGATAACATTTTTGGAAAGAAGACCAAAGGAAAAAGGTAAGTAAAAGTTTAAGGAAAAGAATTTCATGATTTAAAGTGATAGGGGGCAAAATGCATGAATCAAGGGCTTTGTTTTGGTAACTTTGGATGGCCAATTGTCCATGAACATGGACGGCATAGGGGACTAAGGGGGATGGCCGGATTTTGGTGATTGGTTTGGTAGGATTAGGTGCTTGATAAGCACACTTTTCCATTTACCAATTGGTGTTTTAGCAAATTCTCTCTCCAATTTTTCCCTCTCCCTAGCCGAATGTACCATGAGCATTGAGAAAACAATTGTTGCTTTTTCCATTTCTTCTTTTTGACCATTTCGATCTTAATTTGGTCACTCTCTCTAAAACTTTTCTCTTTTCTTTGTGATCGAAACCATCTAGCCATCAAAGACCATTTCTATTCTCTTTTTTCTCTTCATTGCCGAATGCACAATTGTCCCTAAACTCTCTCTTTTCTCTTCTCCCTATTCTCTTTTCCTCTCCATTTTACTTATCATTCAAACACATAATTTTTCTTTCATCTATCTTCTATGACCGAATGTTTGTGATCATCATAACTGAATCTTCCATTCTTCATAACATTTATTTTCGATCATTTTCTTCTATTCAAACTTTGGATCATCGGTAAGTATCATTTCTTTGTCTTTTCTTTTGTTATTTGGTCACTATGGCCGAATGTTAGAATGTCTTTGGAAGAGACTTTTTAACTAATTAGCCAATCATTTATTCAAACGTTTTCTTTCGTTATTCTTAGTGAAATAATGGAAGGGTCGAATCATCATCTTTTTGGAGAGATCTCAAAGTTCATTTAAGATTTGATAATAACATACAAAGGATTCTCTTGAGATTATTCGAAATATTAAGGTAAGCCGAATTCACTCTTTTAAGTCATTAGTCTTAAGATTTTCGACTAATGATTCTTTGTCTTTGAAGACAATCAAGATAGGGATGAAAAGGGTTGTTAATAGTGTTCGGAAGAGGGGTGGTTCCATTATTCCCCTAAATTCAAGAGAAGGATTGTTTTGGGAATCCAAGACTTTCCACCGGGTTGTGGACCCTCATCCGGCGAAAATCAATTATTCGAAGTCGTATGTACCCTCGAGCCATTGTTTACTCGTGGTTCTGAACCTTTGTTCGGAGAGAAATCACAAATAATTGTTGTTCGAGATTCTGAGGGTAAGGATCTAGATCGTTAATCATTAGAATAGTTTCATATTAAATATTAGTGTTCTAATCCATCGTGATGTTTGTTTAGATATCGACGAGCGGGAAAGTGTAGTTCTCACCGTAATCAGGTGTGTAACTTCACACTTATCTCTTGGGTTATACTATATCATAAGCGTTATAATAAAAATCGTAAATCCGGTGAAATTGAAAAAACGTTATACTAATTCTTTTATGTGAATGCATGAAACCGAAATCAAGGTTGTGGAAAATTACGGATTTGCCCTTAATGGGTTATTTTGTGAAAGAAAGTGATATTTTTGGGCCATGTGAATAGTTTGATTAATTGGCCAAGTGTGGAAATTGTGAAAAGGCCTCATATGTTAAATGGGCCGAATTACAAAATGTCCCGATGGACCGAATTACGAAAATATCCTTTATTGGGCCAAATTGAAATATGTCATTTTATTGGGCCAAATTGAAATATGTCGCTTTATTGGGCCAAATTGAAATATATCGTTTTGTTGGGCCTATTTGAAATATGTCATTTTATTGGGCCAAAATGAAATATGTTGCTTTATGGGCCAAAAGTGATATTAATATATGAGCTAAAATGTGATATGAGATGAAATGGGCCAAATTGCTATTTTGACTAATGGGCCAAATTGATAAATTGTAATATGGGTTTTATAAAATTTACCTTACAAATATTTTGTTATGCATATACATGATTGCATGGGTTGGGATAATTGATGAAGAGAAGAAAGGCTGATGCCAAAATCTAGATCGGTGACTCATCACGATGGCTGTGCTGCCCAAAAATCTAGATCGGTGGTTCTACCACAACTATTTAAATGGCTGTTGCCACAAATATTATAAATGGCTGTTGCCACAATTATTATAATTGGCTTAAAACCTACTACTTGGTGTGTTGGCGGGGTGGGTTGACTTGATCCCCACAGTGTGGTGGTTGGTATGGGTGGTGTGTAGCGGATGGAAATTAGGTTTGGTTGGGAATTGCATATCACATGCATTATTATTTTCATATACTTGATCTATAAATATTTACATTTGCAAAATGGGCTCAGTCCAATTATATGTTTATATGGTTTTGGCCCGATGAATTCATGAAGTGGGTTACACATTGAGTTCTAAGTAACTCACCCCATTTTTTTACCCTCTCGGTAATAATAATTGATGGAGACTTGGGTCGGAGATGACTTCGTGTGGAGGCTATACTACAAATGGTGGTTTATAAAACTTTAAAACTTCTTTAATAATTTTTATTAAGTACTATTTTAATGGCGATGTAATAAGGCCTCTTTAATTATGGATTTTATTATGTGGATGGATTCTATTATGTTTTAGTTTTCCTAAGTTGGATTGATTTAGTTTTCATAAAGGTTTTTCTTAAATATCACTGAAACTTAGGAAATTATTTTAAAACTCTTCGATGAAATATTTCGACTAAATAAATTCAAAATTTTAAACAACTACTACTCTGTAAATTAAATGACAAACTCTTGTGTTTTAATCATGGATTTCAAATAAACTTCTATTTTCGATAAAGTCATTCTCTTAATCGTTTTGAAGATTTGATTTCCTACATTGTTGATGATTTGAATGCACGTTTAATTTGTGTGGCATGCCAAAATCCGGGCTTAATGCATAGGCCGGGTTTAGGGTGTTACACTAACTCCTTACCACTCAAACTAGTAGGATCATTCTAATGTTAGTTTACAAATGATACTAAATATGCCCACCCAATAGGGATAAGGCTTGGATAAAAACTAACAAAATTTTCCAAAAGGGAGACTTAAACCTAAGACCTCATGCACACATCAAGAACACTTAACCATTGAAGCAGATACTCAATTATATCAGATTTCACAAAAATAGACTGAAATTATTTAGGGTGTTACAGGTTTTTCCTAGCAGCTCGAACAGCCGAATTAAGGAGAAGTATAGTCGAAATTCAACAAAAAAAAATAGAGTCACTTTATGACTATTAGTAGCGATACAAGAAGTTGTGCGCAAATTGCCCATAATATGGACTGTCTGAACAGTTGTTCTTACAGTATCTCTATGAGGGATTACTCCCTATTGAAATGAAGATGATTGATGCCGCTAGTGGAGGGGTACTTGTGAACATGACTCCTCAAGAGCTAGGGAATTAATTTCGACCATGGCTGTGAATTATCAATGGTATCAACCATCTATAGAACCTACGAGAAGGGTTAATGAGCTAAGTAATCCTTCCTTAGTAGATAAGATTGACGAGCTTTCTAATATGGTTAAAAATATACTTGCAGGAAAGACAAACCCATCACAGTTGTGCGGGATTTGTGCCAAGCCTGATCAATTTACCGACTCGTGTCCAATTTTACTTGAGGACACAACAACACAAGTAGATGCCATTGGGAGCTTCCCAGGGCCACCTCAAAGGCGTTATAATAAATATTCAAACACGTACAATGCAGGGTGGAGGGACCACCCAAATCTAAGCTATGGATTGAACCCTCGACACAATCAATCATATCAACCAAGACTACCTCCACCTCAACAATATCAACCTCCAAAGTCATCTCTTGAAACCATATTAGAGAGGTTAGCCGTTAGCAACGAAAATTTCCAAGAAAATTTTGAAGCACACTTTCAAGAAATTGATCAACAAATAAGTAAGTTAGCACTTATGGTTAGTCGTTTGGAGAACAAAGGAAAATTGCCATCTCAAACCGAGTCAAACCCACATCAAAATGTGAGTGCTATTACTGTAAGAGATGGAACAGAGTCAAAACTAGTGCCCGCCACAAGTCGTGACCATGATGCTGAACAGGAAGAACAAAAAGTCAAACCAGTAGCTCCTATGGAGTCGGCACCACATAAACCATTTGTTGTACCTCCCCAATTCCCTGGAAGGCTTGCCCAAGTTAAAAAAGAGCAAGAGGAAAAAGAAATTCTTGAGACATTTTGGAAGGTAGAAATCAATATTCCCTTAATTAATGCAATTAAACAAGTTTCACACTATGTAAAATTCTTGAAAGAATTGTGCACCGGCAAAAAGAAACACCAAGGAAACGAATGGGTGAATGTGAGAGAAAACGTTGCTGCAGTATTACAAAGAAAAATCCCACCTATGTTTTATATATCCTAAAAAATAGGTAATATTGGCATAAAGAAAGCCATGTGTGATTTGGAAGCATTTATATACGTAAGGCCTTTATCTATTTTTAAATTGCTAAACACGAGTCATTTGAAAGAAACAGGGGTGATTATTCAGTTGGCAAACATGTAATGTGTGTATCTAGAATGGGTGTTGGAAGATGTCATCATTAAGGTAAATGAACTAATTTTTCCTGACTTTTAGATCATTGATATGGAGGATGATCACTAAAAAAATGCTTTTGATATTCTCAAGAGACCATTCCTAAGCACCGCACATAGAAAATTGTTGTATGAAGTGGAACCTTCACTATGGAATTCGACGGTGAGGTGACAAAATTTAATGTTTATGAGGCGATGGGCCAACCCAAACAATGTCGAATATTTCTAGTATTGAAATTATTGAACCACTAACGAAATTTCATTTTGAATATTATAAAGAGGATGGTTTACAAATGATGCTTTGCGGGAGTTTAGACCTCAAAACGTTGGATAAGTTGGAAGAGTTAATGACGATTAGAGAACCGATTCGTGAAACCGTTATTCTATTGGAGACTCCACAATTTCCAAGAAGACAAGGTAAATACTTTGAACTTTCTCCGTCTAAAACTAAACTATTGCCTTCTAGTTTGTAGGTCCGATAAATAGACCTTAAACCATCACCGAAAGACTTGAAATATGCCTACTTGGGTAATGGGAACACTTTATCGGTGATATTTTCTAGTAAACTTTCAGGACTAGAAGAGGAGAATTTAATTCGAGTCTTGAGAGACTACAAAGGGGCAATCGGGTGGACGATCACCGACATAAAAAGGTTAAGTCCCTCAACTTGTATGCACAAAATTTCGATAGAAGAAAATGCGAGCCCTAAGAGAGAAGCTCAAAGACACCTTAATCCACCAATGATGGTGGTCATGAAAAAGGAAGTTCAAAAGTTACTAGACGCTAGGATGATCTATCCAATTTTCGATAGTAACTAGGTTAGCGCAATTCATGTGGTACCTAATAAAACTTGTATGACTGTAATAAAAAATGCACCCGGAGATTTAGTTCCCACTCGAGTTCAAAACATGTGGAGAGTCTGTATAGATTACAAGAAACTCTTTAACTCGAAAAGACCACTTTTCACTTCCTTTTATTGATCAAATGTTAGAATGTTTAATGGGAAAAACTCACCACTGCTGTCTTGATGGCTATTCGTGTTTTCCCAAAATTCCAGTGGCATCAGATGACCAAGAGAAAATGAGGTCTACATGTCCCTTTGGCACTTTCGCCTATAGACAGATGCCGTTTGGACTTTGCGATGCTCCAGTCACATTCCAAAGGTGTATGGTAAGTATATTTTTTTTACTATATCGAGAAAATAATTAAGGTATTTATGGATGATTTCACAGTATAAAGTAATTCTTTCGATGAATGTCTAATAAACCATAATATGAACATATTTTAATCCCAAATTTAGCATGTTTTTAGATGATTTATCCATTTAATTATGGAAATAGGTGCTCCTAATCCTTTGTTTTCATGTTTTATACTCAGTAGAGCACCGGAGGATGAAAAGAACGAGAAACATGCCGAAAATGGAGAAAATGGGCCAAAGGACGAAATCCACACGGCCTAGGACCAAGACCACACGGCTGTGCCCCGTAAGAAGAGTCAACCACGACCTGGACCCTAAAAAATACGGTCGTGCCTCATCAACAGGTTCGACCACGGCCTGGCCACGATTACACGGGCGTGTGCCATGGGCGTGTCTCTGCTGTAGATAAGAAGAATTCTATTCGGATTAGGGTACTTAGAGGCAAAGAAACATATTCCAAAAGCCTATATAAAGACCTTAAAGGCCAACTTTTAGGGGGCGTTCAGCTAGGCCAAAGAGCCAAGCCAGAGCAGTTAAATTCAGGGATTTACTCGAAGAAAGCTAGTTGATTCATCTCAAGAAGCCAGAATCATACTTAAGTCGGAGGATCTCTCTTTCAATTCTTTCAGGGGGTTTTAGGGATTTCTTATGTTTTGTTTTGTCCTTTTTTCTAAGATGTTTTCTTTTATTATGAACTAAACCCTCAGATACTTGAGGGGGATGAAACCTAAGATGGATCTTGTTATTGTTATCTGAGCTGAATGATAAATATTTGATTTGTTCTTAACTATGTGTTCTTAATCCTTATTTTGGTATTTCCAGGATATTGATTCAAGTGTGATGTGCTTAGGCAGAGGAGGAAGAGACCCTATCTAAGAGTAGATCTAGCATAGTTAAGCGAGTTGCTCGCGCGCCTAGAGATAAGGTGACGAAAATCTATCGGATTAGGGTCAACCTAATATGGGAGTCCATAGATCGAGTTAATGCAATTCTAGGGGTTTTAATTAGAAAGAGATTTCAATTAAACAACCTAAGGTTAGACATTAGTAGCCTTGAAGAGCGGTATTAATATAACTTAGGGAATCCTACGGATCAAGACAAGTGAATAAATCGTCCGGTTCAGAGTTAGATAACAAGTGAAGTTTAGATGGATTCTGCCTCAGGTATTGTCCAAATAAATCGATTTTCCCTCAAGTATTTTCCCCAATTTCTTCTTTGTCTTAGCACCTTTAGTTTAGTTGATTAGTTAATCTTAGATTAGATAAAAATTCCCTTAATTCGTAGGCTAAATAATAGAAAGAAAGGTAATATTAGTACTTTTGGTTCCTTTGGGTTCGATAATCCGGTCTTGCTGCTAACTATACGACTGTTCGATAGGTGCACTTGCCTCCATCGTTGTCTTAGCTAGTTTCCAAGTTCGATCATTCTTTTTATAAATTTTTAAGACTCGATGATTACACGATTAATTTTTTGCCACCGCTTGGGAACCTAAATATTAAGAACACTTAATTTTTATTACTTTAGCCATTTTTTTATTATTGCAATTTATTTTCATTATTATTATTATTTTTATTTGTTTTTACTTTGCTAATTTTCCCTTATTTGCTTTTGGCAGATAATTTTAGTTTATAGATGAGATGGCATTGAATAATTATCAGTGGCAATTAATGAGGACAAAGCCTACTGAAGTAGCCAGTGTCTTCAACCTTGACGCGATCACCATGCTATCAAATCAAGTAGAGATGATGAATAAAAAGATTGATGGCGTATGTAATTCTTTGTAGGTACATCCGGTAATACAGTATGATATGAATGGAAGAGGGGTGAACAACACAGAATATTTAACCTACAACCCTAGCACAGAGAACAAACAAGTCCACTATATGGGTAACTATTCTAGACTTCAAAATAATTTTTATAGTGACACTTATAATGAAGGTTGGAGGTACCATCCCAATTTCTCATGGGATGATCAAAGTAGTCAAAGTCTGGAACTTTTTCAACCACCTCAACAATAGGAACATGAGTCAAACCTTGAGGAGATGCTGACAAAATTTATAGCGGTGTCAGAAGCTCATTTCCAAAACACCAAAAGTAGCACTAAAAAATCAAGAAGCATTGTTTCAAGAGATCAAAAACCAATTAGGGCAACTTGCTAAGCTGATCTCAGAAAGACCACAAGGTATCTTGCCTAGCAACACCGAAACTAACCCTAGAGAGCAACCTCAAGCAATAACTACTCACGATAGTGAAGGGTTAGATGTATCAACATTGATGCAAGAGAATGTGGTAGAGGAGGGTAAGGTTGAGGTAAGCCATGATAAACCAAACTCGATAATTACAGAGTACCAACCACGTGTGTTGTCCCCCAATGCGATAAAGAAAGACCACACAGAGGAACAACTTGGTAAATTTATTACACCTCCAAAGAAATTACATATTAACTTGCCGTTTCTTGAAGCTCTTTCGCAGATGCCAGATCCTAGACCTCGTGTCGATAAAGAAGAAATTCATGAGAAATGAAGGCTTTTGATCGATGAACTAGACAAGTGAAAGACACACTTCAAAGAAAAACTAAAAATACACGAAGTAAAAAATGAGGCAACTCCATGAAAAACTTAACGATGAGACAACCCAGCTTAAGATAGGAGATCTAGTACTCAAAATCTTCCCAGATGGAACAGTCGAGGTAACTAACCCTAAATTCAGCACTTTTAAGGTAAACACTACTCAACTCAAACCATATGTCAATAACCGAATTGATTGCATGAAAAAGGATTTCCACCTCCTCAAACCACGATGATTGTGCGAATGAGAGGTAAGTCTAGCTTAAGACTTTAAACAAGCGTTTCTCTAGAGGCAACCCGAGCACTAACCCTACTAGTTAGTTTAGTTTTATTTATTTCCATGTTTAGGCACCGGTTTCCATACTCACAAGGTCTTGCACAAGGCCATGGCCGTGGCCATGTGGGTACCCCAGGTAGGTAAAAGGGCGTGGTCGTAGACGTGTAGCAGCAGGACAAAATTTTTCCCAAAACACGGGCTGTATCTCTATTTAAACCCCTTCTTCCTTTTTCTTTTCCAGTTGTCTTTCCTCTTTTTTTTTTCCACTATTTATGTTTATTTTTATTTTTTATTATTTTCTTCTTATTCTTTATGACATTTAGATTTAACTTAGGATACAATAAAATTTGTCCGGCTACTTTGAGGATTCAAGTTCAAACGGCTCGAGGCACTCCTTACGTTTCTCTTCAACTCCATCCAAAATTCAGGAAGTTTCACTTCTCCCTATCTTTTGATTTTATCACTATATTGTTAGTTTATCTATCTTTGTACATTGAGGACAATGTACATCTTAAGTGTGGGGGGTGAAAATTTATTAGAGAAAAAGTGCCTAACTTTTTGCATTATTCTCAAATCCCTGAATAATATTTTGTCTTAAAGTAATTTTCTCATATCACTAATTAGAATGAAATTCTGTTAATTCATGATTTTTATTGATAGGTTTTAGATTAAGTCATTGATAATTGTACAATGATGATTTAAACTTTAAGATACTAGAGAATCAAGCATGATGAGTCTATTTTCAAAAAAAAAAAATTTGTTAGGCTGTCTACCTGAATCTAAATTGTTACCTCGAAAATTGAAATTTACAAAGTTGATATTAAAAACCCATAATTTTGTGAGAGTTTGAGCCTTTTAGAGCATACATTCTTTTCGTGCTCACTTTAATTGATTATGAGTGTGTCAACATTGATTTGTTATTCTAGAACTTGCTTCGATTATACATGTCGAGACCACACTATTTATTTGATATACAGAGATGATTAAGGCACTTAGGATTTAACCCACTTACCCCACTAAAAGCCTACCCTCACAATTAACCCTTAGTGAACCCCTTTGATCCTAACAACCCTTTTTATTGACTTAACTCACTAATATTAACCCGAAACCCATCTCGTATTTGTTATCACCATTCCTTTTGACTACCCTACTATCAAGACTTGTTTTGATCAGTTGCCTAATTATATTATTTCAGTTGTTAAAGTTTTATCTTATATTGATTTGTTCTTAACTAAAAAAAATAAAAAATCAAAGTATATTCATTATTAGTTATGTGATTAAGCGAGCCTATACGTTTAATTTCAACATCGTGAAAAAGAAGCTCGTATTATTAGTATTACAAGTTTTCAATTGATGTAATTATTCAGGTTGTTAGTCATTTTTTCTAATTAGGTGATTGTTAATTCAATCTCGATTCTAACCCTTCTAATTCAGCCTTTATCCACACCTTTAACCGAGCCCCGTTACAACCCTTTTAAAGACCATTTAATTTGTGTATCATCTCATTTTACAGTGGTGGAGATTTGATTTTCAAGTAAGTCGATGGTAATAACTTTTCATGTTTGACTTTTGAGAGCTTAATTTTTGAACCTTAAACACCTTGAGTGATTTGAGTGAATCTTTAGTGAGGATGTCAACGTTTTTCGATTTTGAATCAAAGGTAATTATTCAGATAAGGGGAAAACACCTATGTTTTCATGCTATAAACTCATGACTTTGATTGGTTGAATCTTCAGGACTCTTTTAGTTAAATTATCCATGTATAAATTATCTATGAATTATGATGAAACATTATCGATGAGTATTATGAATCGAGGAAGTTTGTTTTAATTGTGAGTTGAGAATTTTGCTTGAGGACAAGCAAAAGCTTAAGTGTGGGGGTATTTGATAAACCATAATATGAACATATTTTAATCCCACATTTAGCATATTTTTGGATGATTTATCCATTTAATTATGGAAATAGGTGCTCCTAATCCTTTGTTTTCATGTTTTATACTCAGTAGAGCACCGGAGGATGAAAAGAATGAAAAACGGGCCAAAATGGAGAAAATGGGACAAAGTATGAAATTCACATGGTCTGGGCCCAAGACCACACTGCAGTGCCCCGTAAGAAGAGTTGACCACGACTTGGACCTTGAAAAACACGGTTGTGCCTCATCAACAGGTTCGACCACGGCCTGGCCACGATTTACACGGGCGTGTGCCATGGGTGTGTCTCTGTCATAGATAAGAAGAATTCTATTCGGATTAGGGTACTTAAAGACAAAGAAACATATTCCAAAAGCCTATATAAAGACCCTATAGGCCAAACTTTAGGGGGCGTTCAGCTAGGCCAAAGAGCTAAGCCAGAACAGTTAAATTCAGGGATTTACTCGAAGGAAGCCAGTTGATTCATCTCAAGAAGCTAGAATCATACTCAAGATGGATGGTCTCTCCTTCAATTCCTTCGGGGGTTTTAGGGATTTCTTATGTTTTGTTTTATCTTTTCTTCTGAGATGTTTTCTTTTATTATGAACTAAACCCTCAGATACTCGAGGGGGATGAAACCTAAGACGAATCTTGTTATTGTTATCTGAGCTGAATGATAAATATTTGATTTGTTCTTAACTATGTGTTCTTAATCCTTGTTTTGGTATTTTCGGGATATTGATTCAAGTGTGATGTGATTAGGCAGAGGAGGAAGAGACCCTGCCTAAGAGTAGATCTAGCATAGTTAAGCGGGGTTGTTCGTGTGCCTAGAGATAGGGTGACAAAAATCTGTCGGATTAGGGTCAAACCTAATATGGGAGTCCAAAGATTGAGTTAATGCAATTCTAGGGGTTTTAATTAGAAAGAGATTTCAATTAAACAACCTAGGGTTAGACGTTAGTAGCCTTGAAGAGAGGTATTAATATAACTTAGGGAATCCTACGGATCAAGTCAAGTGAATAAATCGTCCAGTTCAGAGTTAGATAACAAGTGAAGTTTAGGTGGATTCTTCCTCAGGTATTGTCCAAATCAATCGGTTTTCCCTCAAGTCTTTTCCCCAATTTATTCTTTGTCTTAGCACCTTTAGTTTCGTTGATTAGTTAATCTTAGATTAGATAAAAATTCCCTTAATTCGTAGGCTAAATAATAGAAAGAGAGTTAATATTAGTACTTTTGGTTCCTTTGGGTTCGACAATCCGGTCTTGTCGCTAACTGTACTACTGTTCGATAGGTACACTTGCCTCCATCGTTGTCTTAGTTAGTTTCCAGGTTTGATCATTCTTTTTATAAACTTTTAAGACTCAACAGACACGATCAATGTCTATCAAACCTCATTAAAATTTTGGAAAGATGCAAAGAATTTAATCTAATTCTAAATTATGAAAAGTGTCATTTTATGGTAAATAAAGGATTGATTTTAGGACATTGTTTGTGCTAAAGGGATCATAGTCGATAAGGCCAAAACTAATGTTATCAACTCACTTTCATACCCCACGACTGTGAGGGAAATTCGCTTTTTCTTGGTCATACATGTTTTTACAGGTGCTTTATAAGGACTTTTCAAAGATTTCATGACCGCTCTACAATCTATTGTAAAAAATAAAGTGTTCGAATTTGATCAAGCATGCAAAGACACGTTCGACACTCTCAAGCAAAAGCTTGTTTCAGCTCCTATAATACAACCACCAAATTGGGATTATCCTTTCAAGCTCATGTGCGATGCATGTAACCAAATTGTAGGAGCAGTCCTTGGGAAAAGAATTAGGAAGGAATCCCATGTCATATCTTACACCTTTTAAACATTAGATGCTACCCAAAATAATTATTCAACTACTGAAAAAGAATTATTAGCCATTGTCTTTGCTTTGGAAAAATTTAAACCATATTTATTAGGCACTAAGTTATTGTTTTTGTGACCATGTAACGTTGAAATATTTGATCATAAATGTCAAAACCATTTTTATTTTAAGTTTGAAAAATGGGGCCGACTTAAAAATATGATGTGGAGTCGCCACCAACCTTTTTTTTGTTTAGGTGTGATTGGATCACCTTTTTTATTGGTCTCCAAAATTAAATGACGAAAAGGGTTCGGGAGTCGGTTACGCACAAGGAAGGGTTAGCACCCTCGTACGCCCTAGAACGGGTACCAAATCAATTAATTAATGTCCTTGCGTTGAAAATTCGAAAATATCTAAAATATAATTTTTTTATGGAAATGTTGAATTTGAATATCAAGATTAACTCGTTTCGAAGGAATAAAATATCATACCCAGTACGTTAGGATATAACACGTTTATACCTCGACACCGAGATCCTCTTTGATCTTCAAAACATGCAATTAAAAAGGGTATTTGGCTATTTGGTTGGATAGAAAATTGACACCCAATACGTTAGGGCATAATTTCCCGAACTTCCAAACATACAATTATTGCCTTATTTTAGAAAAAAACTTTTTAAATAAACAATTTTAAAATTGACTCAAAATGTGTTTGTTTGGTTTGTTTGGATAAAAAATGAACAATTTTTCATAAATAAGTTGGAAATTTTAATCACAATACAATAATAAAAACAAAAGTATAATTGCGAACATAAAATAAAAATATATATGGCAATAATAAAAAATATAAAAGAGCAAATTAGGGTCTATACAATGGCAACATATCATATATTATACAAAGACTAACATTAGCATTCAAGACTAATGAATTAAAAGACAATTTAGAAAAAATATTTAAGCAACTTAACATAGGTAAAATACAACAAATTATAAGGAAAATAAAGAAAATGAATATTATATAAAAATAAAGAAAGTATTTGAAACCATTAATTAACAAACAACAAATTATATATATGAATTTTAAGATAAGTATTATATAAGTAGAAAATTAAATAAGTAATATACAAAAATAATATATATCAATCAAAATAAATATTAAAAACATTAGATAGTAGTATACAAATGGATTTTAAAATCAATATTATAAGGGAAAATCGAAATACATAATATACAAGATAAAATATCAATCAAAATAAATAACATTCATAAAGTAAAATAATGTGAATAATATACATATATTAAGTAATAATTTAATTTAAATAATATATAAAGAATAATGATGTATAAAAGTATTTAAAAATATTATATAAATCTTTAAATCAAAGAAATATACCTAAAAGAGAATTTTAAAATGAACAATTATCTATTAAAATAGGTTTTTTAAAAACGATTTATTAAGATTATAAGTAAAAGGATGAGAAAATACCTAATTGGAATAAAAATGAAATTAAAAGGCTATTTTATAAATAAAATGATTTTAACAAAAGGGCAGGATCAAGCTGAAATGCGCACAAATAGCGAGGGATTAAATCAAAAATATTTCCATAGTTCAAAACGCAGCGCATGGAACAGACCAAATTGAAATGATGCACAAATTATAGAGATTAATTAAAAAACTAAAGAAAATGCATAATAGATCTAATCAAATAACAACATAAAAAAGGAAGGACCAAATGCTAAATAATCCTTTTAAGGTAGAAAGGCGCGGATCCGGGTCACAAATCTGGTTGACGCGCGGATCCTACACCCTCCTAAACGACGCCGTTTAATACTTGTATTTAAATAATGAAAAAACATTTAAATCATTTTCCTTTACTCCTTATTCAGTCTGAATAAAGAGAGAAAGAAGTTCTCTCTGGTAGGGTTCGTCACCCAACCTTGTGCCCTGCCATGCCCGCCGTGGAGTCACCGCGAACGGCGCTCGAAATCAGGTAAGTCGCTCTTTTCCTTTTTCTTTTTTATCTTTTTTCTAAAAAAATGAATAATCAAATAAAAGAAAGTATGAAAAAAGACGAAAAAAAATCACCTTCTCTGAAATCTCTTTTTGTTTTCGAAATTTTCTTTTCCTCTTGATCCTATTTTTATTCTGATTTTCTCTCTTGTATTTGGTATATGAACTTTCGTTGCAACATCCTGAACTAGAGGTTGTTTGCAATTTAATTATTTTTCCCATATGTGTGCTTGAAGAAATATATATGCTTGATTGCTTGACATATTTTAGGGTCTAGTCATAACCCCAGGCTAGGTCTGACTTCGGGCTGAAAATTTCTTTTTAGTGCCTAAGAGGAGGGAGCTAGGTGAGATAGGGGTTAAGAGAAAATTTTGGGAGAAGTTGGACACAATGAATTAATTGGCATAGTGGCTTGGGGCGCTAAGGTGCAGGGGAGTACAGGAGGGAGGACTCACGTTCGAGTCCTGATGGAAGCGCAAGGATTTTTTATTTTTTCCTTTGGCATTAAGGCAAGGGGGAACTAAGGAAGGAGCACTTAAAAGGGGTTGTAAGGGGGTTATGTCACGAAATGAGTCAGTAGTAAAGTGGCATGGGATGCTGCCTTAAGGGCCTGGAGGAGATGCTTGGGGCAGGACTGGAGTTCGAATCATGGTGGCCGCATGGGACGTGTTTATTTTTGGGCTTTTTGTCATTAAAGAGGAAGGGGTTAAGCTGAGAAGGCCTTAAAAATAAATGGCGAGGTTGCTAGACATGAAAGTCGATGTGGAAGAGTGGCTGGAGGCGTGGAATGTCTCCAGCAGGTCTTGGGTTCGAAACCTAGGGGCAGCAACATGGATGGATTTTATTTTATTTTTGGAGTCAAGGAGAAGAGCTGGTGGCCTGCACATGGACTCTTAAACGGTTGGGGATAAGTTTGATAATTTCGGCTGGAAGAGTTGGATAAATGCTGGCTTTTATCTTTTTATTTATTTATGTAGTTAAGATAGAAAGAGTGGCTTTATTTTAATTGTTTTGGATAGGTGATATAGGGATAAAATAAGAGATTTTATAGGGATTAGATAAGTAGAAGTGTGATGGCCGATTATAGGATTCATTAGAGTAGTATTTTTGGCTTTGAAAGGTGATTAAGGAGTGTATGCGATTTTTAGTAAAGAGAATTCTTTTTTTTCAAACCATTTGGTGCCTTGTCAAATTCTTCTCATCTTTCTTTTGAAACCTTGATTTTATATTTCTTCCAAATAAGGTGGTAGCCGGACCTCATAGCCATTCTCTACTCTCTTTCTCATCACCATTTGAGTGCCTTCACCACAAATTGCTCCAACTGCTTTCTTCGTAGAGGTTGATTCCGGAAGTAATCATTGTGGTAAGCCAAGAGTGGTAAGTGCTCCTATTTGGTATTCGGTTCCTCTACTTTTCTATTGTTATCTTTGGAAGCTTGGGTTAGGCCTTGGTAGGGTTGGCGAATAGGTGTGGGGTCTTAATAGTGTATCTTTTGTGTGTAGCCGACGCTAAGGGGCTTTGAAGGTGTCCTTGAGTTTCGCTTCTTCAAGGTAATCCTGAGTTTTATCAAACACCGTTCATAACCTTAATAAGATTTTCAAATTTTCACCGCTAATCGAATCTTTCAAACGATTTACCTGTGACATACCAGATCCGGTCAAGCTCATGGGCCGGGTTTGGGGTGTTACATTTTGGTATCGAGCCGTGTTCAAAACTCTATTGTGGAGGCCCAGGCCCAAAACATTTTTGTAGGCCTCGAGAAATACTATGAAATGGTTTTAGTCCTAACAAAGATGGCATCGAGTCTCCCAGCACCAATCCACCTGTAAGTATCTCTGACGCTCGTGAATACTTGATAAGGGTAAACGGGTAACTTGGGAACGAGAATAGAATGATAGGTACTTGAACTCTAGGACTAGTCTACCCCAACTACTACATAAGACTTTATTGCTTAATTAAACAAACCTTTGTCTAAGTTTCCGAGTTAGGGTGTGGCAACCAAGGCGCGCATGTCTAGGATTGGTATTCTGTGGGAGCTTGGTATTTAAGCAATTGTGGAGTCACCGTGAACAGCGCCAAAATCGTAAGTCGCTCTTTTCCTTTTTCTTTTTATCTTTTTTCTAAAAAACTGAATAATCAAATAAAAGAAAGTATGAAAAAAGACGGAAAAAAAAATCACGTCTCTGAAATCTCTTTTTGTTTTCGAAATTTTCTTTTTCTCTTGATCCTTTTTTTATTCTGATTTTCTCTCTTGTATTTGGTATATGAACTTTCGTATAAAAAAATGGAATCTCCTTTAAAGAAAAAGATTTCTGATCTTTTCAATATGCATGTGTATACGTAATACCAAAAAAATGGGGATCCATTTACATTCCCTTTCAGCCCTATTTATAACCGAATATAAATAAAAAAATAACATAAAAAATTATTTTGCCTTGTTGTATTCTGTTGCCATCATCGTCACGTAAGTCAGAATCATACTCTTTTCTTCTCACAGGTTCAACATTGTTCAAGAAAGCCGGACGTGGCATTGGAGACCCTTGCTGAGGAGGCTGTGGCGTTGGTCGTAGGGTTTCAGTTTCTGAAACCGAAACTTAGGCCACCTAGGCCGTTTTAGGATTGGGCCATTAGGGTTTATTTAAATTGGGTTTGCATTGGGCCATTGGAACCGGACTTGCTCTGGTTTTGGAATAGATATTTGGTCATTCGGGTCTAGTCTGGCCTGGGTTTTACTTAGGTTCGGGCTTAGTTTAATTTATTGGGTCTGGGCAACAATAAATTTGGGCTAGAAAGGACTGATGGACTATTTTGAATTATTGGGTTTGTAATTTTATTGTATTTGGACTTTTATTATTGGACTATCATCATTATTATATTTTATTTGGTTTATTTTTTGCTTTAAAGTGGGCCGGGCATAAATTGGGTCTTACAATAAAAAAAGAGGCAAAACATAGGCTGGTTCGATGGATTCTACTGTTACAAGAATTCAATCTCGAGATTAAAGACAAGAAAGGATGCGAGAACTTGGTAGATGATCATTTGAGCCGAATATCCCTTCCAAAAGACGATACTCCTCTTAAAGAAAACTTGCCAGATGAAAATCTTCTGTCAACTCAGGTAGTTTACCCATGGTTTGTAAATATGGTAAATTATCTCGCTACAGGTATTGTTTATTCCAACTTATCACGTTTTGAAAAGGAAAAAATCAAGAGAGACTCACAATATTATATTTGGGATGATCCATACTTTTGGGAACATTCTTTTGATTAGGTAATCTGATAATGTGTCGCAGAGACCAAGGTACAATCTATCCAATCTTTTTGTTATTCTTATGCATGTGGAGGGCATTTCGGTCCTAAACATGCTGCACATAAGGTACTTGAATGTGGATTGTTTTGTCCACAAATCTTTCGTGATGCTTACTTATTTTGTAAGACTTGCAAGAGATGACAAAAAGTGGGTAATTTAAGCCGAAAGAACGAGATGCCCCTAACTTATATACATGTGTGCAAAATTTTTGATGTATGGGCCATTGATTTTGTGAGACCATTTGTTTCATCATTTAATAATGTTTACATTATTCTCATTGTTGATTACGTGTCTAAATGGGTAGAAGCTAAAGCTACCTGTTGTGCCGATGCTATAATTGTAGTGGATTTTCTAACAAACTATCTTTTCTAGGTTTGGAACACCGAGAGAATTAATCAGTGATCAAGGAACTCATTTATGCAAAAATGTAATTGATATGCTATTGAAAAAGTATGGGGGCTAAACAACATGTGGCCACGGCTTATCACCCATAGAAAAATGGTCTAGTGAAAGTTTCGACCTGCGAAATAAAGTCAAATCTGGAGAAGACCGTGAACCCAAATCGGAAGGACTGGAGCCTGCGAATAGACAATGCCTTGTGGGCATTCCGTACTGCTTGAAAAAGACCTATAGAAATGTCCCTTTACGAACTCATATTTGGTAAACCATGCCACCTTCCAGTGGAGTCAAAACATAAGGCATTTTGGGCTGTTAAACAATGCAACATGGAGTTGGATGCCGCAGGTGATTATTGAAAATTAGACATTCAAGAGCTTGAAGAGATTTAGTGAGACGCATATGAAAACACCCAAATTAGACATTCATGACCGCTTCTTTGTCATGCACCACCATCGACCGAGTTCTTCCATCGCCAAACCTTCGCCCTTAACAACCACCACCTTCTCAAAACTTAATCGCGACCTTTAGAACAACAAACCTCACCCTTTTTTCCCCATTACTGCAGACCTTTAAACCCCCCTCACAACCTTAAAAGAACCGATTAAAACACTCTATACAAACTGTCCCAACGCCGTTTCAGTTATCTGCCACCTTTTTTCGTCACT
This sequence comes from Gossypium rotundifolium, assembly GCA_025506655.1. Taxonomy (NCBI): domain Eukaryota; kingdom Viridiplantae; phylum Streptophyta; class Magnoliopsida; order Malvales; family Malvaceae; genus Gossypium; species Gossypium rotundifolium. The sequence goes on along the minus strand of CP106731.1, from coordinate 65,106,876 downwards.
ACACAATCGTCGCTAATTGATTTTTGAGCTCGAAAATGGACCATAGTTTGCATTAGAAGCCAGTTGGTCGATAGATTCTCGGTTTCAATTAACTGAGGTATAAATCAATTTTTAGCACCACTAGTTGTCGACCTTGATGATGAATTCGACTACAATGTCAAAGAAGCTCGACACCGGTTGTAATAGAAAGTCCACAAGTTTGTCTCGATGCTTCTAACGGCACAAGGTATCACGTTCCAAATTTATAACATGTTTTACCGTTACTAACATTTCTTACAGGTCGTTTAGATAGAGCTAACACTTTGGGTCACAATGATGTTGAACCGTCGAACCAAAGTGAGCAACCAACTCCATGAAAAACAAAGTCGGTCACCTCTCGTGCTCGATGTACACAATCACACCAACCCAATGAAGAACGAGAGTCAACCCTGAACAACAAGATCAAGTCAGCGATATCTTTGAGTCCGCCGTGCAAAGGCGATCTAAAATGAGTACAAAACTTCTAGAAATTATAGGCACGATCAGTGGGGCCGAACCTATATAATGCCGCCTGAACAGAGACTTCGAGGGTCTCTAAATTTCACAATACCAGAACACCATGCAAGATACGAGGAAATTCAACATCGGCCAATTCTAGTATGTAAATATATCTTCCTCTTTACCCTTGATACACTTAACATGCGTGAGTCGGTGTTTAAGTATTTCAATTCTATTGGTTGGACATTATACGCTAATATTTACTGTGCTGCATATTATGAACTCGTGTTTGAATTTTATGCAACATTTAGTTTTGATAACTGTAGTTAGGACTGTTGAAACCCGAACGTAATTAAATTGAGGTTGCTTGATTGTTCATTTGCTATGTTTATTTCTGATTTTAACATAGCCATGGCTTTCGTTGACCCTAACGATGTTCACTCCGACTCGTACCATACTACTCTACTCGAGATACCTAGTGATTTTGATGCCAATTTAGCTTACTCGATTTTGACTAACTCAGTATCCATGTCTTACAATTCTAATACCTCTAAAGTTTTGCCAGTGCATGAATTGACCCTAAGGTACATTCATAAGTTTCTCGTTTTTAATTATTCGGTCGCAATGATTATACATCTGTCTTAACTAAGACATAACTATTTTTCTTATGGTGGATGCATTTCGATTTTAGGGTCAACTTAGGATATTGGTTTGCACATAGTTTTCATTTTGTAATTCGGGGTCATCGTCCTCTCATACTCAGCCATTACGTCACACATTTAGCTAAAAAAATTCTTCCATATAGGGTTAATTTTTCCTCGCTAACATATGCTTATAATATGGATCATTTGGATGAATATTGTTTAGATTCTATGGGTTTACTTGTCGGCACTCCTACTACATTTTATTTTGCTCCCCCATGTACCCAAACCGCAAAAAGCAATAAAGTCTTTCGGAAGAGGCGATCCGGCTACTAGAGAACAAGAGGAGCAACCCCCTTCCGCTGTGGACGAACGACTTCATCGCATTGAGGCTCACCTAGAAAAAATGGAAGTCAACATCTCAAGCATCCTCATCATACTGTAAAACGATCACTTCCACTGTCCTCCGACCCTTTAAATATATACGGGTAATACACTTTACCTCAACTTTTGTTATTCTTTTTGCACATTATGGGCAATGTGGGCTAAGTAGGGGGGACATGCCATGCTATTTCTTTTTTGCATGTGTTTCGCTAAATTATTCCTTAATTCGTTTTGAAAATAAACCTCTAATTCTTATGCTTAGTTTATTTAAATAATCGGGTGAATCATGAATAGTTATTGCTTACTTGATCGATAAATATTTTGTAGAATTGAAAATGTTATGGCTTAGTCAATATTTCGTATAAATTGTTGGTTCTGTTGAACTTGCCTAATGAAAGTACTCATTTTAATAAATAAATAAGTAATATGTTAATGGCTTCATTAAAAGTGAAGGATTGTAAATGTGACCAAATTGAGTAATCGGGGTGAGGTGCTTGAGTTGTCATCTCATTTCGCATCAAAAGATTTGGTGACGAACCGAAACTTGTAACACTCTGCTAACTGAGCTTTCTTAAGAAAAGAGAAATAAATTCATTAGGGACATGTCAAGTTGAGTAATCGGGGTGAGGTGTTTGGGTTATCATATTATTTCAGGTCAAAAGATTTGGCTATGTCTCGAATTCGTAAAAAAATGAAAAAATAAAAAATAAAAAAAGAATATGTTGAGTTGAATAACTGTGGTGAGGTGCTTGGGTTATCATCTTATTTTGCGTCAAAAGACTTGATCATGTCACGAATAAGTTTAAAAAAATATAAATAATAAAATGAAAAAAAATATATTGCGTACGATTGTCTTGCAAGTTTGATTAAACTTAAATTTAGTGAAGTAATTGAGTTTGACATACTGTTCGAGATTTTATAAAATGCTTATTGATTGAGTCTAGCAATTATTTATTTTTGATTCACCTAATTGTTTGCATTAAACTTGATTGAGAAAGAGGGTTTGATTTTGAAAAGGATCGTCGAATGATTTTTAGTGAATATCATGCTTGAGGACAAGCATCGGCTAAGTAGGGGGAATTTGATAGCGAGATAAATTCGTATTTTTAATATTAAGCTTGAGTTTTTCTTATTAGGAATGAAGTTGGTGTGTTGAAATTCAAATTCATACAAAAAAAAAGGGCTAAATTGAAACAAAAAACAATTAAGAGGGCTAGATTGAATATTTAAAGTTGGTTGGATAAAGATTGAAGGGTTGTAGATTAAAAAAAGTGGCTGGACAAAGATCAAATTGTTTTTTATATTGTTAAAATTCTGTAATTAGTTTAATTTTAATTTTAAAATTTTGATTTATTTAGTGATAATATTTAGGAAAAATCTAGTTAAGTTTTAGCATTAGAAGTATGTATAAATACTCGGGGCTATAACCACTGGGGAGACGGGCCTTGAATATAAAAAATTCATGCATTCTGCCAAATTTTTTTCCCAATTTCAATAATTGGGTTAATTTGCCTTCTAAGCCCTTTCCCCTTTCCACTTTCCACAATTTCCATTAAAAGCCATTTCCATACTCCATTTAGCATGATTTATTTCATGGTTAACTAAGTCCCTTTTAGCCTTAGTCCAATTATAGCTCCAAAAAAGTAACTGTGAGATATGAACCCACACTAAATACTTTGCAATTTGGTATTCGTTATCTCTCCGGTATATGGGATAGTACAAATTTCTCTCTAAAAGTTGATTCGATTTCAATTCAAAAAGCGCAAGTTGGGTTGGAATTGTTTAGCATACTGTTGGGAAGTTCAGTCAGTCGTGTTGTATTCAAAATGTCGCGAACAAATTGGAGTGTTCAAGTGGGAAAAGCTAGTTGGATTTCATCAAGAGAGATAGTGATCAGATTTAAACAACCCACATGATTGAGGCCATTGATTCGAGTTGGGCTTTTCAGATTGTAAGGTTGTCAAAGTCTTAAATTACGGGCATTTGTCACGTGGTTAGAAATTTGACAAGGGTCGATTTTTAAGTCATACCGAAACCGACTACAAGAGGAAAAGCTGGTGGTTTGAGGAATCTTTGATCGCTATAACCAACTTATTGGTTGGAAGGAAGGACCTTCATTCAAAATCGGTTCAAGTTCAAGGTGTACCGAGGCTAAGGCTAAGCTTTAAAATATTTTATTTACCCATTTATTTTATTTGCTTAAATTTATTTTTGCAATTTCAAATCTATTTTCATTTTATTACACTACATATTTATTTTATTTACTCTATCAACTTAAACCCCCTTTTTATTTTTCAGCTCGCAATGCACAAGTCGTGGGCACGATTATATTGCAACAATAATTCTGGTAACAAAAAAAAGGCAAAATTAGATAACCAGACCCTGTGGATTCGACCCTATTGCTCTATATTGCTATTTAGTGCTATTTTTTCGTAGGAATTTATATTTAGTGGTTTTGACGCCCATCAATGTTGTGGAATATTTTCGTTATTAATCGATTGTTTGCATCTGGTTTAATTGTCGAATGTAGTATGAGATTTGGTAAAATAGTTCATTTTAAATGTCGTTTTTAGGTGCTAGAATTGCATTGTTGTGTCATCATTGAAAAATTTACAAGTGTGTGACTCGATCTCGTAAAAATAGTAAATGACAGAAAGCCAAAAACCCACTGTCTACCACACAGGCCGTGTGCGTCACACGACATGGCAACAGCCTTGTGGCGTTGGGAAATTTCAAAAATAGCCATTGTTTCGCAATTTTCTTCAGTTTTGAGTGATATTTCAGGTTAGTTTCACACACCTGATTATTGATTTGACAAACCACAACTCTGGAATTCAGAAAGCTACATTCGTTCAATAAATCGTATTAATTAACCAACAAAACACCCAACCACAACCACATCCAAGAACCAAAATTTTAGACCCTTAATACCAAATTCAAACACTCATTTCTCTGAAACAATGTTTAAAACTAAGTTTACTCCGTAGGAGGGCTTTGATTTCTACTCAAATTGCCTAACCAAGTACCATAGAAACACTTAACAAAATCATGGAAAATAATCTAGCATCAAAACTATAATCTAGCTCAAGAACAAAAGTGTAAGAGGCTCATTTTGCCCGGGCTTGGAAATAAACCAAAATAATAAAAATAAATTTCCAGTGTCCTTTTACAGAGCCCAAATTTAATGACCCAATCCATTACAAACCCACTAACCCAACAAACTACCCAAACTCGATTAGCCCAATTACACCCAACAGACCCAGACCCAACCTAAACCTAAGCCCAAGTGGCCCAAATGGCTTGTGGACTAGAAACCCTAGGTTTCCACTGCACCTGCAAGCGCCCCAGCAAGCAGCCCTTCCTTACGTCGCATTCAGCGCACAGATGGAGGCTTCGTCGCGAGATTCTCGTCATTCTCCTGCACAAAAAAGGAAAAGACAGCAGCAAAATAGGAATAATGGCAGCCAAACAGATCTTGTATTTATTTTTTTCTTTTATTTTGGGCTATAAAATTTGTAAACAGAACACGAAAGAGACAGATAGACATACATACAGAAACGAAAATAAACAGAAATAGAATATAGAGATTTTTAGCAGAAGGTATTTTCACGTTATTATTTTGTTTATTTTTTGATCTATGCTATTTTTTTTTTGTTTGAATACTAAATAATAAGAAAAAGGCGAGAAGGCTACCTGCTTTTTGGCTTCAAAACAGAGGGATTTAGCCTCAGAGCCGGCGCAGACGACGGTGCGTATGGCGCGTGAGGCACGTGCGAGGATGGCCGAAGGTCGATAGACCGATGAAAGCTGAGCGTTTTTTTTTTGAGAGGTTCTATTGTTTTTTTTAAACCCTAATTGAAATGTTTTTTTTCTCTGATATTTTGGTTTATAAGGGCTACAGGAACGGTGTCATTTTGGTAAAGCCAAATAATGACCAAAACAACGTTGTTTTAAGGGAGGATCTATGTGTTGACCCGAAAATCCGGGGAGGATCCGCGTGTTTTTATAAAAAGGGAAATTTACTCTTTTAGTCCCCTGCTATTTTATTTAACCTTTTTTTTCAAAGTAGCCCTAAAACTTATATTTTGTTTCAATTTGATCCTCGGGCTCTTTAAAGGCCAAAATCAGAACGACTGCGTTTTGGAAAGAAGGCATAATTGCCTAATGAGTCCTTACAGTGCGACGCACGTTTTAATTTAGTCCATTTATATTTATTTTATTGTTATTTAATGCTTATTCCTTTATTCATTTTTAAAACCATTTTATTTTGTTTTATTTTTAGATTATTCTAATACTATATTTAATTATTTTATCATATTAAAATGTTTTATTATTCTTATTATTTAAATATTAATTTATTAATAGTATAAAATTTGTATATATTTTTTATATATTTTAAACTATTATTATTTATTATTTTATTTGGTTTAATTATTTTTATTACATATTATTTTAGGATTTATATATTAGTTATTATATTATAAAATTTTGTACATTATATAGTATTATATTATATCATATATTATTTTATCTAAAACTTATTTATATTGTATAACATATTATTTATTCTTAAGTATTTAGTTTTTATGTATTAGGTTATTATAAATATGTTTTTATTTAAAGTTATAAATCATTTAATTATTTCAAAATGTATTTTATTTATTATCTCAAAATATATATATTATTTTTTATTTTTTATTTTGCAATATTTATTTATTATTTAGCATATGTCATTTGCATGAAAAGTTTAATCTTGCATGAAGTTTTCATATTTATTTTGTATTTTTTATTATTTATTGCTTTATATTTGTCTATACTCTTTCATTTATTTCGATTGCTTTAGTATAGGTATTGTTATTAGTCGTATTTTATATTGCCTATATTAATATGAAATGTTAGTATGTCATGATTGTTTTTGGTATTTATGTTTGATGATGTATTAATGCGATATTTTCACATGGATCATCGCTTAAAATAAAATACATTTTGCAAAATTACTATATTTTATATAAAGATTTTTAAAATAAGGCAATGTTTTGTATTTAAAATTCGGAAATAGTGCCCTAACGTGTTGGGTTTCGATTTTCCTTTTGATTAAATAACTAAATATCCTTTTAATAAAATTTTGTAGATCATGAGATGATTTTAGTTACGAGGGTTTAAAAATATCATATCCTGACGTGTTGGATGTGATGTTTTTAATCTTTCGGAACAAAGAAATCTCAAATTTTAACTCAAATTGTTCAGGTTTTTTAAGAAATCATATTTTAAATTTTTTTAAAATTCTCAACATTAGGACATGATTTTATCGATTAGATACCAATTTTTGGGCGTTATGAGGGTGCTAACCCTTCCTCATACGTAACCGATTCCCAAATCCGTTTTATTGTATTTCGTGGACCAAAATTAAATGTTTTGAAATAAAACGTTTTACAAGGTGATCCACTCACACCTAAGTAAAAAGGGATTGGTGGCGACTCCATTTCCATTTTTTTAAAGTCGATCCCCATTTTCTAAAAATTTAAAAATGGTTTCGACAGCTTGGAGACTCCATTGGGGACAATAAGAGAGTCAAGTCGTAAAATCGATAATTTCATGTCCTTTTGTCCGAATTTAAAATTCTGATTTAAAAAAAAACATGATCCTTTTATTTCATGTGGTTCTAATTTCTATATATCTCTCTGCATTGCACTGCATGACCGTTGTGGTCGTACCCTTAAGTGGGAGCGAGAACCTATGCCTTCGTGAGGTTTTCACCTCTGCATGGGCTAGTGGATTGCTTCCAGAATACATCTGTACCTATGTCTTCGTGAAGTTTTCACTTTCCGCATGGCCATAGGGAAATGTATTCCCCTAAACTGAACTCAGTCCATATGAGCCTATAATGGGTGAGGATCGAGGAGTCTGTTGGTTCGGGTACCTCAACTTTAGAGCTGAACCTCTTATAGAAAACCTAAGGGCTCGCCCTAAGTAGAACTATACCAAGCCTTAGTGATTACCCAGATAGGTTTTGCTTATTATTTGCTTTATATTTTATTTCATAATACTGACTTGTGGTGCTTTATTTTTGGTGCATATCATTTCATATTTTGAAGAGGTACCGATTCATGGTCAATTTCAAAGTTAGAATTCGGTTATGGAGAACGAGTTCCTTGATAAAGTGGGAGTGTAACACCCTTAACCCGTATCCATCGCTAGAATAGAGTCACAAGGTATTACCGAACACAAGTGCAAAACCAAACTCTCACACAAAATCATACCATGTAAATCATAATATTTTCGAAGAAATAACATGCCATGAAGTTAAACAATATATATATACATGCTTTATGAAAACGCATAACCCGAAACATAAGCATAACATCCTAAAATAATGTCCGAATACTAACTTAAATTAAATACTTTGCTTCACCATTCTATGTATGCATATACACGACTAAATGACCACAAGACAATTCGTCATTAACATTCCCTATTTTGATCACACATATATCATTAATTTGACTTCATTAAAATAAACCATTGAAGCATGATCATGAATTCACTTAGCCACTTATCTCATACATTACCCAACTAGCAAAATGACATATAAATTTTTTATCCATTTCATGCACAACTCAAATACTAACATTATCCATATATAAACATGCTTATAATGTACTCAAGTGATCAAACCGAATTACTCTATTTTTTTATAACTGAATGCATACCAAAACACAACAATTATCACTAATAAATAACCAAATTATAAACTAACAAGAACACATATATGTCTTGACCGAATATGCCAACCCAAACATATACAACAATCATTCATTTTAACCCCCAAAACATATTGAGGCTTTTAAGATCACCTTATAACAAATCATATTTATATCTATATATTCATGCTTATAAATAACTCACATGATAACCATACTCAAAATCCAAATATGAAATACACACACAACATAATTGAGAAAATAAAGCATTGAAGCTAAAGACATTAATAATAAGCTATTTTCGCATGGCTAATACATATATATAACATCCAAAACTCATAGCTCAAAACATGATCTAGCTTATACATGCCTTTAGTCCAAAAATCAAACTCAAAAGTACCAAAATAGATTGATAGTGTGGATGACTTCGTTGACAATCCCCTGAGCTTGTAGCTTGATCAAAATCTATAAAACAGAGTAACCAACACACAGAGTAAGCTAACTTAGCTTAGTAAGTCTTAAGCAAATTCAACAAATAGGCCAAATATTCAATCAAGTTAAACCGAACAAATTCTTAACATTTATAAAATAATATAACATTTATGTGCTATCATAGCCAATACCAATGTCCAGATATAGCAAGATATTTATCAACATCTACTTTAAAAGTAAAACTCATCAAATACACATCACTTAATAAATATATATGTATTTCTATATATATGACCGAATATCATCTTCCAAGTACATATAAAGTAAGCCCCATAACCAAAAGTATGTCTAAATACAATCTCACATATCGATAACATATATATATATATTTCACAGACCCAATGAATATACAAAATATTTCATATAACCGAATATATATAAACATATCTATGTATATAGATATACATACTTGAACATCTTTTAAACAATCTCATGTTTTCAAATAAACAACATCCACATAACATAATTTATCCACATATCCAAACAATCAAATGTACAACATATTTATTTCATCATTTTATTTGCTCATTGACATCACATATAACATATATGTATGAAAAATACATACCTTATGGGCAAATTAACAAAATTCATTTGCATAAGCTTAAGCTTACTCGATTTGTTCCATAACTTAATCATTTCGTAATCTAAGCTCGAAATTGTAATTCATCGGTATATAACCTGCTAGGCGTTGACCTAAATCACACACCGGCACTAAGCCTGCTAGACCCGAGGTTTGAAATTTAATCACCGGCATTTAGCCTACTAGGCAATAAGCCCGATATAGTTCACCGGCACAAGGCCTGCTAGGCAATAAGCCCGATATAGTTCACCGGCACAAGGCCTGCTAGGCTTGAAGCCCAAATATTGATATTATTAAACCATCTTATACACATTACATATTATCAATATCACATGTATCACACATAATTCATATCACTTTAACATATCAAACTCAATTTCATTTAGCTACATTTCATTATTAAGTCACCTATCACATTTGGCTTTGGCCAAATTCATAATTCAAAATTCAGCATGTAATCAAGGTTATAACCGATATTAACGGTATTAAATTGCTTATAGACTTACCTCGGATATCGTCGGACGATAAGAACCCCTATTCGATAACTTTTGCTTTTTCCCGATCCAAGTCCATTTTTCTTTTTTCTTGATCTAAACATATCCAATTTAAGCTCATTCAAACACATTTCATTGCAATTTAATCCAAAAACACCTAAATGGGCAAATTACCATTTTGCCCCTAATATTTCACACTTTTACAATTCAGTCCTATTTGCACAAAACACAAAATACACAAAATTTGGCCACATACCTTAAGGGCCAAATATTCCAAGTATTCATACAAGTCCATGCATTTCATTTATTTCACATTTTAGTCCCTTAAAAATTTATTTTTTCAATTTAGTCCAAATTACTCAAAATCACCAAAAATCCAAAGACAAAACATATTAATCTAACATATATCTTTCATAATTCATCAACTATCATCATAAAACTCATGAACTCATCAATGGCACATTTCAAAATATTCATCAAAATCAAAAATTCAAGCATGGGTCTTAAAGTATTCGAAGCAACGATTTCAAAAACGTAAAAATTATCAAAAATTGAAAACTAAACATACCTCAATCAAGCTAAATTGTTGCCAAAATTCAAAGCTTCCCTAATTCTTTTCTTTAGCACACATTTGACCAAGAGAGAAGCAAAGATGATAGTGGTTTTATTTTATGTAATTATAACATATATTATTTATTTACCAAATTACCAAATTAACCTTTTAATAATAATATTTATAACATATATCTTAAGGTCATTTAAGACCATTTCCGCCCACTATCAAGTAAAATGGGCTGATTGCCCTTTTAGGACTCCATTTTAAAAAGCCACTACCAAATGGGTACTTTTCACTATAGTTTATAACTTTTACGCTTTACTCGATTAAGTCCTTTTATTTAATTAAGCACACAAACAATCAAATTTTTATACGAAACTTTCACATATACAAATTCACATATAATTAACATGGAAAATAATATTTAAAAAATTTTTGGACTCGATTCATGGTCTCAAAACCACTGTTCCGATTAGGGTCAAATTCGGACTGTTATAGGGAGACAATGTAGCTGTTTGCACATGGTCAGAGCAAACGCAATTGGAGAAAGGGAATAGCTTAGCTGACAGGTATGTGTCTGAACTATGGGATTTTACTCGTATTAGTATTACATAGAATAAGTTCCAAGAGTTGAAAGAAATATGGACCCAGTGGGACGATGAGGCAAAGCAACTGTTCTATCGTAATTATAGCGATCTACCCTACTTGCTCGACATCAAGGTAGATAATCATCTATTCAAGGCTACGACTCAGTTTTGGAACTTTGCTTATAGCTGTTTCACTTTCGAGAAAGTAGATTTAGTGCCCACGATGGAGGAATATACAACCTTGCTTCGTTGTTCAAGGGTCCAAGTCGACAAAGCTTATTTTAGGGCTGCCAATGTCCCAACTTTTTGAAGAAGTTAATGAGTATCATGAGGATAAGTGAACAGTGGGTTGCAGCTAGAATCCAAGAGAAAGGTGAGGCTAAATGCATACCTTGGGTGAGTTTGAGGGACCTGATCCTAGCACATCCAGATGTAAAGAAGAAGATCGTCGTCTTTGCCTTATGTATTTATGGTTTGGTAATTTTCCACAAAGCTCTAAGACATATAGATGAAACAGTTATTGATTTATTCGATCGACTTATCAAAGGGTCACACCTGTACCTATGATCTTAGCCGAGACGTTCAGATCTTTGAATGCATGTTGGAGAGTTGGTGAAGGTAGATTCATTTGATGCGCACAGTTATTATTGGTTTGGTTTCACAATCATTTTTGAAGGGTTGACAGGGTTCCTTACCGAGTGTTCTCTGAAATTTATTCCCCTTTAAAGGAGGCCACAGCTATGACAAGGAGGGACGGTATATCAGAGGAAAGATGGATGGAGATTCCTCAAAACCTCTGAGAGGAAGATGTTGAGTGGAAAGCCCCTTAGATGGTTCCCGATGAAGTTCTTTATCGGTGTGGAAATTTTGATTGGGTACCTCTTCCTGAAATCTAGGGAGCTGTTGGATATGCACCATTGCTCGTACTGAGGCAATACAAAGAAAGACAGTTCATACCGGCGACATATGGGTTAGCTCAAAGTGAATTCTCATATAAAGGGGATAATTATAAGAAGAAGATTTGAGATATTTCTGAGGCTTGAAAGCGGGCTTGCTATATGAAGATATTGACTCAAGGACCGATGACAACCCTGGAATATAAGGAATGGTTGAGCAAAAGGATCAATGATAACATCCTTGGGCCAAGCTTGAAGGGTGCTCGATCGATGAAAGAGTATTTACAAGTGGTCCCATCGAGTTAGAGATTATAAAGCAAGACTTCGAGAGGTAAAGTTTAGAGCTCGGAAAGATGATAGAGAAGTTGGAAGAGGAAAAGATGTACTTAAGGCTAGATGTGGATGTCTAGAAATCAGAGGCCGAGAAATTAAGAAAAGAAAAGAGGAAGATAGAAGAAGATCGAGATAGTTTGAAGACAGAATATAAGAAGATACATCTGATCATGAAGAACACTGGATTGGGAAAGACTTCGGAACAGTGGCAACAGGAGATTCAAGAGGAAAAGGCCAAAGCTAACTATTGGGAGATAAAGTTTTGAGAAATGCAAGCGTGAAACGAGGCCTTAGAGAAGAGTTTGGCAAAAGTTGAAATGAAAAAAAAAAAATTAAAAGCTAGAGTGGCTAAACTTGGATGATCTCTTCATCACCATCGAAGTCGTAATTCTGAAATCAAGCCAAAATTAAGTCTAAACAAGATCGAGGAAATAAAGGGTAAGATTGAAGAGCTAGAATCAGCATTACACAATTATGAACTTCGGATCGAGCTTCTTGAAACAAGAGAAAGGCATTGGAAGGAAGAGCTTCACCATTCTCGTGATCAAGTTAGAAGTCGAGATTACCTCATGGATTAAGCAATAGTTCAGATTTGAGAGGTAGTGATCACCTATAGACTTTGGCAGCACAGGCTAATATATTAAGTATGAAGTATGAGCTACAGTCAGATCGTGGTCAAGAGCTAACCTCTTTGTTTGGGAAAATCAAAACTTTAGGCTTTAGGGCGAAAGCATATTTGTAGTCCGTTTTATGTAAAGGATTTTGTTTTCTAATAAAGTTTTCTGAAATGAAGTTGAATCTGAATCGATGCCTCCTTAGATTCATGCATTTGCATTACATATCATCATATGCATTTAAGTCCATAGAGAGAGTCTAATTAGTTGAAATTATAATAGAGAGAGTAAAAGAGAAGGAAAATCTGGAAACTGAACACCACTACGGTACATGTGCCAAGACAAAGAGAATGGATCAAAGACTTGAACAATTCCAGAGAGATATGTAAGACCAGATGTAAGAGCAATTGGCAAAGCTCCAACAAGAAATGAGAGACCAAATGTTGGAAGCTCAAAGGAACATGATGGCTCAAATGGCCCAGATGCTAAGTGGAGCAATGGACAAAGGGAAGGGTCCCATAGTCAACACTGAAGACAATGAGGATTTTCCTCGGGGTTTCACCCCACCGCATGTACAACCTGAGGAATATCCCCAAAGGCCATCTGTCACGATTAGGCCTCAACAGGGGCAAACTGATACTAGACCACCTATGAACTTCTAAGTCAGCTCAGGACCTAACCCAAGAGATAACCCTGCTAATCTCGTTATCTCTAATTTGGGCATAGAAGAGAGAGAGGATAAGAACTGAATCTTCAAGGCAATTGGAAGATCACTGTAGATGGTTGGAAGAAAAGTTCAAGGCTTTGGAAAGTGCTGATCATCACCATGGTATTGACGCAAAAGACTTGAGTTTGGTCTTATATTTGGTGCTTCCTCATAAATTTAATATGCCAGAATTTGAGAAGTATAATGGGACTAGCTGCCCTGAAGCCTACATCACTATGTTTTGCAGACGGATGATTGGTTACGTGAACAATGATCACCTTTTGATTCATTGTTTCCACAATAGTTTGGTGAGGGCAGCGTCGAGGCGGTCCAATCAACTTAGTCGCACTAATATTAGCTTCGGAGAAACTTAGCTCAAGCCTTCATGAAATAATACAATCATGTCACAGATATGACGCCTGATGGAATCATGTTGCAAAACATGGAAAAAAGTCAAGCGAAAGCTTTAGGCAATACGCGCAAAGATGGAGGGAAGTTGCCATGCAAGTTCAACCACCTCTCCTAGAGAAGGAAACCACCATGCTGTTTATCAACACTTTAAAGGCACCATTTATCACCCATATGATAGGAAGCACCACTGAGAGCTTCGCGGATATAGTGATGGCAGGGGAAATTGTAGAAAATGCCATAAGGGGTGGTAAGATTGAAGCAGGAGAAATCACTAGAAGGTCTGCTTCTAGGAAAAAGGATAGTGAGGTAAATAATATGAGTATATACAATAAAGGGTACTCAAAGGCAGTCACTGTTAGCTAGCTAAAGTAGTTACTGCCGGGCAACAAGGGTCAACAAGACAAGAATCAGGCACCAGACAAAATTTTGAAAAGCTCCAATTTACGCCAATCCCAATGACGTATAAAGAGTTATACCAAAATTTATTTGACACACATGTGGTGTCTCCATTTTATTTGAAGCTATTACAGCCCCATATCCCAAATGGTATGATTCAAATGCTCAATACGACTACCATGCGAGAATAACGGGGCATTCAATAGAACACTGTACTACCTTCAAAAAGTTAGTCGAGAGATTTATCAAGATGGGGATTGTGAAGTTTGATGATACACCTAGTGTGGAGAACCCATTACCCAATCGCGAGTATAAGGGGATAAATGCGATCGGTGAAAAGGTCATGAGAAAAATCAAAGAGGATATCTTAGAGGTAAAAACCCCGTTGAGAATGGTCTGGAGGGAAATGGTAAGAAGAGGAATGATATTATCCGATTCGTTGAAAGGATGTGAAGGACTAAGGAACTACTGTGGGTTCCACAAAGTAGAGGGCATGAGATCCAAGAATGTGCTGAGTTCATGGTCTTAGTGCAAAGCCTTATGAACAATAAGGAATTGGAGTTTTATGAAGAAGGCTCAGAGAGAGGAAACATATATGCAACTGAAGAAGAATTGACAAAGCAAAAATTCAATTATCCGAGGATCATTATCTCTCAACCAAGAAATATGGAAGACAGAACACAAGTGGTGCCAAAAGTTGTAATCTAGAGGCCTGTTTCCTTTCCTTATAAGGATAACAAAATGATACCTTGGAATTACGACTGTAATGTGACAATACCGGGAGTAGAAAGCTCAACCGACACTTTCAAGGAAGTCTAAAATGAAGGGTCCTACACACGTAGTGGAAGGCATTACGATTTAGGAAATGTTAGAGAGGAATCAGTGAAATCAAAGATTGTGGCTATTCAATGAGAGAAAATACCTGAGGCCCTTATCAACGAATCGGTGAAAGAAGAAGAGGCTAATGAATTTCTAAAATTTTTGAAGCATAGTGAATACAGTGTGGTAGAACAACTACGCAAACAACCGGCTCGCATATCAGTACTAGCATTGCTTTTAAGTTCAGAAGTACATCGCGAGGCATTGATGAAAGTGCTGAAAGAAACTTATATTACTAAAGATATATCTGTCAATAAACTGGACCGTCTGGTTAGTAACATAAATGCCGATAATTTTATTTTCTTCAGTGATGATGAAATTCCACCTAGAGGTATGGGATCAACAAAGGCTTTGCACATTACCACTTGTTGCAAGGGATAGATCCTGCCAAGTGTGTTAATTGACAATGGATCAGCCTTGAATGTCTTACCGTTGTTGACGCTGAAGAGGTTGCCGATAGACAGTTTTTCATATGAAGACATGCCATAATATAATGAGAGCATTTGATGGCATCAAGAGAAGAGTGATGGGAAGAATTAATATACCATTGCTAATTGGGCCAAACACGTATGAAGTGGATTTTCTGGTGATGGATATCAAGCCCTCATACAATTGCTTGCTAAGAAGGCCCTGGATTCATTCGGCAGGAGCAGTGCCCTCATCACTGCACCAAAAGTTGAAGCTGGTGACAAAAGGTCGACTAGTTATCGTAAACGCGGAGGAGCACATCATAGCCACTGTTACCAACGATGCGCCAGATTTAGAGGCAAATGAAGAAACAACTGAATGTTCTTTTTGATCTTTAGAGTTCGTGAACGAGACATTTCTTTTGGAGGGGAATGAAGTTCCGGTGCCTAAGATATCTAAGACCACGAGGATGGGCTTACAAATGATGGTGGGGAAAGGAGCCCTACCAGGAAAAGACTGGGCAGACATCTCCAAGGGGAAGTTCAAGTTCCAATACTGAAAGAGAAGAGAGACCATTTTGGCTTGGGTTTGGACCAGATGCCAGACAGAGGAGAAAAGAAATAGAGAAAAAGCAGGAAAGAAGAAGAGAAAGGTTGAATGGGGAAGAAGTCAGGTGGGAATCGATGACATTCCCCTATGTATCCCAGATCTTTGTATCCAGAGGGATAATTCACCCTGAGATAGGGTTATTGGAAAGTCCTCACATTAATGCCATACATGATGAGGGAATTGAACAAAGAAACCTGTTGGCCATTCGCCTTATGAACCTGGAAGCGTTTTGAGCAATTGGACTGCAGAGGAACTTCCTATAGTTTTTAGAGATTATCCAGAGTAATATTCAGAACGCTCTTATTGTTTTTTAGCCTAGGAACAATAAGATTTCTTTTGTGAAATAGGCTCATGTTTAGAAATTGTTGTTTCAAAATAATACATCTTTGATAATTAACTCGAGCAGATATTCTTTCATTTTTTTCATTCTTTTGATTTTCTAATTTCATTCTAATTTTTTTTATTCCCATTCATACCATATAAATAGTTGTTCTTGAATTCATTTGTTCTTTGTACATTCTTTGGTGCCCACCACAGATTATTATATATCAATGATATGAGTAATGGTACTACAGATCCAGAGGTCCATTTTGAGCAAGACATGTGTTTAGAGGAATCTCAGGATTTTGAAGGTGACAGAGATTGTGACTTATCTTTAGATTTGTTAAGAATGGTAAAGCAAGAGGAGAAATAAATTTTACCCCACGAAGAGGAGGTAGAGAACATAGCCTTAGAGGAAGGAAAGGTCGTGAAAATTTAAACGCGCATAGCTAATGAGAAAAATAAGACCTTGTTGAGTTACTACAAGAATTCAAGGACGTCTTTGCATGGTTATACCAAGATATGCCTGGTCTAAGTACTGATATTGTAGTGCATTGCCTTCTTATAAGAGAAGAGTACAAGCTATTTTAGCAAAAGCTACGAAGAATGAGGCCTAACGTGGTGTTGAAAATAAAGGAGGAAGTCAAGAAATAGTTTGATGCTGGTTTTCTATAGGTGGTAAAATACTCAGAATGGGTTGATAACATTGTTCTAGTCCCTAAGAAAGACAGAAAGATGCGGATGTGCATAGACTATAGGGACTTAAATAAGGCCAGCCCAAAGGATAATTTCCCTTTGCCTCATATTGACACATTGGTGGATAATATAGCGGGATATTCATTGTTTTCATTCATGGATGGCTTTTTAGGATACAATCAGATCAAGATGCACCCTGAGGATATGGAGAAAACTACCTTTATAACATTGTGGGGTACCTTCTTCTATAAGGTAATGCCATTCGAGCTAAAGAATGCTGGTGCAACATATCAAAGGGTCATGGTAACATTATTCCACGACATGATGCACAAAGAGATTGAAGTATTTGTTGATGATATGATTGCCAAATCTCGAATAGAAAAGGAACACATTGAGGTTTTGAAGAAATTATTTTTGAGGTTGAGAAAATTTCAATTGAAGCTCAACCCGACAAAGTGTACTATCGGAGCTCGATCAGGAAAATTACTGAGTTTTGTGGTCACGAGAGAGGAATTGAATTTGACTCAAACAAGGTCAAAGTAATACAAGAATTGCCTTCACCACGCACTCAAAAGGAAGTTCGAGGCTTTCTTGGAAGATTAAATTACATTGCTCGATTTATTTCACAATTAACTGAGAAATGTGATCCCATATTTCATCTTCTCAAGAAACATAACTAGGGAGTATGGGACAATGAGTGCCAGAAAGCTTTTGACAAATTAAACAATATCTATCGAACGCCCCAGTACTGTCTCCGCCTAATCCAGATAGACCATTGATACTCTACTTGTCTATGTTCAATAACTCCATGGGATGTGTGCTTGGTCAACACGATGAGTCGGAAGAAAAGAAAAGGCAATATACTATCTCAGTAAAAATTTCACCGAATGTGAAATAAGATATTCATCGATTGAAAAATTGTGTTGCGCCTTGATTTAGACAACCCGAAGACTGAGGCAGTATATGTTATACCATACAGCCTGGTTAATTTCGAAGCTTGATCCGTTAAAGTATATGATGGAGTCAACTACTTTGAATGGAAGGATGGCAAGGTGGCAGATTTTGCTGTTTGAATTCAATATAGGCTATGTGAACCAAAAGGCTATAAAAGGGAGTGCAGTAGCAGAATTTCTGGCTAGTAGAGCTTTAGAGGATTATGAACCTTTAAGCTTTGATTTCCCCAATGAAGAGTTAATGTATGTGGCAAATACTGAAGAATGTTCGTGGAAGTTAAATTTTGACGGGGCATCAAATGCTATTGGAAATGGAATTGGGGCAATCTTGGTATCCCCTAGTGTTAATCATTATCCATTTATATGAAGATTGGATTTTGATTGCACAAATAACATGGTGGAATATGAAGCATGCATAATGGGAATTCGAGCAGCTGTGGAGCATAAGATCAGAGTGTCAGAAGTATATGGAGATTTTGCCTTAGTAATCTACCAGCTTAAAGGAGAATGGGAGACAAGAGATCCCAAACTAAGTGATTATCAAAAAATAGTCCTAGGATTGATTGGGGAGTTCGATGAAATTACTTTTAATTATCTCCCACGTGATGAAAACCATATGGCGGATGCTTTGGCAACCCTGGCTTCTATGATTAAAGTAAACAGACCAGAAGATATAAGACCTATTTAGATGAGTATCTTCGAAGTTCCAGCTCATTGTTATGACATATAAGAGGAGGAAAGAGATGATCATCCTTAGATCATGATGTATTACGATACATAAAAAATCGTGAATACCCAGAGTATGCAATTGAGAATGAGAAAATGACGTTAAGAAGATTGTCTCTGACTATGTTTTAGATGGGGATATCTTGTACAAAAGAAGAAAAGATCAAGTGCTATTGAGATGTGTTGATGCTGTTGAAGCTAGAAAAATCCTAGAGGAAGTTCATGAGGGCGTTTGTGGAACACACGCTAATGGATTCACAATGGCCAGGCAGATAATGAGATTTAGATACTATTGGTCCACCATGGAAGGAGATTGTATCAACTATGTCAAGAGATGTTATAAATGTCAGATTTATGGAGACAAAATTCATGTGCCTCCGTCACCTTTGCATGTTATGACTTCCCCATGGCCTTTTTCCATGGATGTTATTGGACTAATCTCACCGAAAGCTTCAAATAGGCATCGATTTATCTTCGTGGTAATTGACTACTTCATGAAATGGGTAGAGGTTGCTTCATATGCTAGCATCACTAAGTCAACAGTTAGTCGGTTCTTAAAGAAGGAGATCATTTGTTGATATGGAATTCCTAAGAGGATCATATCGGACAACGCATTGAACTTGAACAACATGATAGCAGAAGTTTGTAGGCAATTCAACATCAAACACCACAACTCGTCTCCGTATCGTCCAAAAATTAATGGGCAGTGGAAGTGGCCAATAAAAATATCAAGAAGATAGTAGGGAAAATGACTGAGACTTATAAAGATTGACAAGAGAAATTACCATTCGCGCTCTATGCTTATCGGACGTCCGTCAGAACATCTACTGGGGCAACGCCTTTCTCGTTGGTCTATGGGATGGAGGCAGTTCTACCGATTGAAGTGGAAATACATTCACTTCAAGTTTTGTCAGAAATATAGCTGGATGAAGCTGAATGAATTCAGGCACGGTATGATCAATTGAACTTAATTGAAGAAAAGAGGCTAATGGCTATTCATCACGGTCAGATGTACCAAAAAAGAATGATACGAGCCTACGATAAAAAAGTTCGCCCAAGAGAGTTTCATGAGGGGGACCTTGTACTGAAAAAGATTCTTCTCATTCAAAAGGATTTTAGAGGAAAATGGATGCTGAATTGGGAAGGACCATATATGGTGAAGAAAGCTTTCTCTAGAGGAGCACTGATTCTAGCTGAAATGGATGGGAAAAGCTTACCCAATCCTGTGAACTTGGGCTCAGTCAAAAAGTATTTTTCTTAAAGAGGAGAAGAGGCCAAGGTGAAAACCCACAAAGGACGCTTTGAGTTTCTAAAAAAAAGGAGAGGCCAAGGCGAAACCTGCAAAGGACGCCTTGAGACCAAAGGGGTTTTGAGTTGAAAACCCGACAAGGGCGACTCAAATTCTAAATGGACATGCAGTCATCTTGCTATACTTGAATCAACAAGAAATGAAGTATGTTGCATATCGGGGCATCAACAAAGTACATTGGGTCTTCTAAACACATGTTAAGCATAGAACAGTCTTTTTGGAGTTTGTATATAGAAGCCCAATCTGCGATATCTAGGGCATCTGATCTTTGTCCTATTCATTTTACAATCTTTGGATTCTTTTTCTTCTCAAAGATTTATTCCCAGTTAATTTTCTTTGTATTTTGATAATTCATTTAACCTTCCTTGAAATTAATTTATTTGTTACCCATTTATTCATAAACATGTTGCATTGAAATAATGATTGACAAACTAATAATTTCACAGAAGAATTTCTACATATTACTTTGGAAATTTCTAGATAAAACAAGGAACCAAAACAAGACAATTGTTTGAAATTTCCATGTACATAGATTGGAAATATTTGAGAAAGAAGAGTCTGGATATAGACTATTTCTCTGAATTCTTTGTCCAAATGATAATGGGACAAAATAATGAGTTGATGTGACGAAAGTAAGTGATGTCATCATGTCATAACATTCGGGGAATGGTGTGACAAACTAAGTTGATGAAAAATTCAGAACCCCTGAATTGTGGTGAAATGGGTTGAATTTGAAATAAATTCTATACCCTAAAATTGTAGATGGGACGGATTGAAAAAGTTCAATTCCTATTGTGATAGGATGGTAAAAGCCTTGTGTCATCAAGTTTCAAGTGGAGTTGACTTTGAAATCACAGCAGGGCAAGCTTTTCGAGCAAAATATGATTGGTGTTTCGAGAGAAACAAAGATGAAGAACAAATGAGTGATGACACCTAGAGTAGGAATCATACTCATAACATTTTTTCATATATCATAGAAAATCTCATTAGGAGCATTTGATTCATTTTGGTAATTGCATCCTAATCCTTAAACGTTAAAAAAGGAATAATTTTCATGACATGTTGCATTCATGTCACTCATAACACATGTAGCTAGAAGCTTTTGATTCATTCTGATCATAGCATCTTGGTCATGTGACATAAGCATATGGAACCGAGTCTATACGACATGTCCTCAGAGGACGATATAGCAATATCGATGAATTTGCAGATCTTATCTCCCTAAGCAGTAGTGGAGTAGATCAAATTTGGTGAATCTTATCTCCCTGAGGTAGCAGAGAGTAGATTTTAGCCACCAGCCTTATCTCCCTGAGGTAGCAAGGGAGCAGGCTAAAGTTCGTAGTCTTATCTTCCTGAGGTAGTAAGGAAGCAGACTAAAAATTGTAGATCTTATCTCCTTAAGCAGTAGTGGAGCAGATCAAATTTGGCGAATCTTATCTCCCGAAGGTAGTAGATGAGCAGATTTTAGCCACCAGCCTTATCTCCCTAAGGTAGCAAGGGAGCAGGCTAAAGTTCGTAGTCTTATCTTCCTGAGGTAGCAAGGAAGCAGACTAAAGATTGTAGATTTTGTCTCTCTGAAGTTGCAGTGGAGTGAATCGAAGACGGTGAATCTTATCTTCTTGAGGTAGCAGGGAAGTAAATTTTAGCCACTAGTTTTACCTCCCTGAAGTTGCAGCGGAGTAGACTAAAGATATCAGATCTTATCCCCACTGAACAGGAGTGAGGCAGATCGAAGATAGCAAGTCTTATCTCCATGTATCAACAATAGAGTAGACTGAAGATAGCAGATCTTATCTCCACTGAACAGGAGTGAGGCAGATCGAAGACAGCAAGTCTTATCTCCATGTATCGACAATGGAGCAGACTGAAGATAGCATATCTTATCTTTACTAAGTAGGAGTGGATTAGATTGAAGATAGTAGATCTGGCATTCCTGAAGTTGCAGGAAGCAGATCGAAGACAGTAGTCTTGTTTTCCTAAGTTTGCAGTGAAGCAAATTGAAGCCATCATGCTTATTGAAAAGAAGTTCCAATACCATTGAAGTTGCAGAGGAGTTGGAGCCATTTGAACCAAGAAGTCAAAGCTCGGCAAAGACTAGGCAAAATTGGACCTTCTATTGCCTTTGCTCTATTATCGTTTCACAATAATGAGCAAAGAGGGCAGTTATAAGAGGCCCATTTTGCTCGGGCTTGGAAATAAACCAAAATAATAAAAATAAATGTCCAGTGTCCTTTTACAGAGCCCAAATTTAATGAGCCAATCCATTACAAACCCACTAACCCAACAAACTACCCAAACCCGATTAGCCCAATTACACCCAACAGACCCAGACCCAACCTAAACCTAAGTCCAAGTGGCCCAAATGGCTTGCGGACGCAAGAAACCCTAGGTTTCCATTGTGCTGCAAGCACCCCAGCAAGTAGCCCTTCCTCACGGCATTCATCACACAAATGGAGGCTTCATCACGAGATTCTCGTCATTCTCCTTCAAAAAAAGGAAAGGACAGTAGCAAAATAGGAATAATGGCAGCCAAACAGATCTTGTATTTATTATTTTCTTTTATTTTGGACTATAAAGACAGATAGGCATACATACAGAAACGAAAATATACAGAAATAAAATACAGAGATTTTTAGCAGAAGGTGATTTTCACGATATTATTTTGTTTATTTTCAGATCTATGCTATTTTTTTTGTATAAATACTAAATAATAAGAAAAAGATGAGAAGGCTACCTGCTTTTTGGCTTCAAACCAGAGGGGTTTAGCCACGGAGCCGCCACGGACGACGGCGCGTATGGCGCATGAGGCACATACGAGGATGGCCGAAGGTCGGTAGATCGATGAAGGCTGAGTGTTTTTTTTTTTTGAGGAATCTATTGTTTTTTTAAAAAAAACCCTAATTGAAATTTTTTTCTCTGATATTTTGGTTTATAAGGGCTACTAGAACGGTGTCGTTTTGGTGAAGCCAGCTAATGACCAAAACGACGTCGTTTTAAGGGAGGATCCGCGCGTTGACTCAAAAACCCGGGGAGGATCCGCTTGTTTTTATAAAAAGGGAAATTTACTCTTTTAGTCCCTCCGCTATTTTATTAATTTTTAATTTTGTCCAATTTAACCTCCCTTTTTTCAAAGTAGTCCTAAAACTTATATTTTGTTTCAATTTGATCCTCGAGCTCTTTAAAGGCCAAAATCAGAACGACTTCGTTTTGGAAAGAAGGCATAATTGCCTAATGAGTCCTTACAGTGTGACACGCGTTTTAATTTAGTCCATTTATATTTATTTTATTATTATTTAATCCTTATTCCTTTATTCATTTTTAAAACCTTTTTATTTTGTTTTATTTTTAAATTATGCTAATACTATATTTAATTATTTTATCATATTAAAATGTTATATTATTCTTATTATTTAAATATTAATTTATTAATAGTATAAAATTCATATTTTTATATATTTTAAACTATTATTAATTATTATTTTATTTGGTTTAATTATTTTTATTACATATTATTTTAGGATTTATATATTAGTTATTATATTATAAAATTTTGTACATTATATAGTATTATATTATATCATATATTATTTTTATCTAAAATTTATTTATATTGTATAACGATTATTTATTCTTAAATATTTAGTTTTTAATGTATTAGGTTATTATAAATATGTTTTTATTTAAATTTATAAATCATGTAATTGTTTCAAAATGTATTTTATTTATTATCTCAAAAATATATATATTATGTTTTTTTATTTTTTATTTTGCAATATTTTTTTATTTTTTAGCATATGTCAACGCATGAAAAGTTTAATCTTGCATGAGAAGTTTTTATATTTATTTTTAGTTTTTTTATTATTTATTGCTTTATATTTGTCCATACTCTTTGATTTATTTATTTATTGCTTTAGTGTAGGTATTGTTATTAGTCATATTTTATATTGCCTATATTAATATGAAATGTTAGTATGTCATGATTGTTTTTGGTATTTATGTTTGATGATGTATTAATGCGATATTTTCACATGGATCATCGTTAATAATAAAATACATTTTGCAAAATTACTAAATTTTATCTAAAGGTTTTTCAAAATAAGGCAATATTTTGTATTTAAAAATTCGGGAAATAGTTTCCTAGCGTGTTGGGTTTCGATTTTCCTTTTGATTAAATAACTAAATATCCTTTTAATAAAATTTTGTAAATCATGAGATAATTTTAATTACGAGGTTTTAAAAATATCATGTCCTAACGTGTTGGATGTGATGTTTGTATTCTTTCGGAACAAAGAAATCTCAAATTTTAACTCAAATTATTCAAGTTTTTTAAGAAACCATATTTTAATTTTTTTTCAAATTCTCAACATTAGGACATGATTTTATCGATTAGGTACCAATTTTTGGGCGTTATGAGGGTGCTAACCCTTCCTCATACGTAACCAACTCCCGAATCTATTTTCTTGTATTTCGTGGACCAAAATTAGATGTTTTGAAATAAAACTTTTACAAGGTGATCCAATCACACCTAAGTAAAAAGGGATTGGTGGCGACTCCATTTCCGTTTTTTAAGTTGATCCCCATTTTCTAGAAATTTAAAAATGGTTTTGATGAAAAGAAAGCTACAATAACAAAAAAATGCCTTAATAGAACTTCTCCCACATCGCGCAGTGTGATCCTCAGCCCTATGGTTGTCACGACTTCCCCTGATTCCGGCTCTGTTGAAGGTGGTTGTGCTATGTTTACTGATGAAAAGTTGTGAACTCCTTTCCTCGACACGATGTAGTGAAACTTGATGAAGGCACATTCCTTTAATGGCATTAATCCGGTGTCCGACGCTCACGTTTCAGAGGCGGAGAAAATGGAGGTGATGCTTGCTAGCCTTCCATCTGAATTTGATGCGGTTGTTTCATCGATGTCACTCGTTGGAATTGGTACCATTTAAACGATTGGTTGACTGTGAAAATCGGCAA
Organism: Gossypium rotundifolium; assembly: GCA_025506655.1. NCBI lineage: Eukaryota > Viridiplantae > Streptophyta > Magnoliopsida > Malvales > Malvaceae > Gossypium > Gossypium rotundifolium. The sequence goes on along the minus strand of CP106731.1, from coordinate 65,081,734 downwards.
TTATAGGCAGTTTAGGAGGTGGCCATGCATGCCAACCTTGTCGAAGGAGCATCGTCGCAGGCCCATGACGATCCATCCGAGGTGGTCAACCTCTGTCCAGTGGCCGTGGAAAGAGATTCCAGCCGCAAACTCAGTGTCAAATTTGCAATCGGTTTGCACACAGCGCACATCGCTCAATGGTTCTTCTACAAATATAATCGTGATGATGATGTGCCACGCTATGATCCGCCGTCTGCTGTTGCCACTTAATCGTTGCTGATGTCGGGGTTTCCTCTTAGTCACGCCTTTATTGTGCCACAAGCAGATTTTGGTGGTAAGGGTGAGTGGCCTTCTCGACTAATGAAGTTTAATCATCAAGGTGGTCAAAATTGGGGTTATGCTAGTCAAAATAATTTTTCCAATGGCCGACAGCTGGCTTCAATATTCGCCAAATCTTGATATGCATGGGTAAGACTACGGTCAACCGAATCTTAATGGTCAAGGCTTTGGTCAGTTGAATGTTAATGGGTAATATTTTAGTGGTGGGCTACCTAGCCCACAATTAGATGCGCATGGTCTTTATGCGCTTAGGCCGAATTTGGTTAACAGGCCAACATATGTTGGCAATTGTGGTGGGCCTTCTGGGCCGAAATTTTGAAAGTAATGGGCCAACTAATAATTGCATTCAGTTTGGGCCTGCATCTACTTCCCTTGTTCATTGGCAAACTAAATTGTGAGCCCGTGTCTACTCAGGCTTTAACCTGTGTATTGGTCTTCCTCGGATGGGTGATTTGAATGCCTCTAATTACTCTGATTTGTTCGGCTCGCATGTCAACACCACTCATTTTGGTTTGAATGGCGGTGGCACAGATTCTTATATACCCATGCCAGTTGGCACAGCATCGTGGTACCTCGATTCGGGTGCAAGCAATCATGTCTGTCGTGATGCGTCGGCACTGCAAGATACCACTCCATATTTAGGTACGTCTTCTCTCTTGATGGGTGACGGGACTCCCGCCCCGATCTCATAGGTTGGTAATGGTGTTTTACCTACACGATCTAAATTGCTTCGGTTATCTGATGTCTTATGTGTGCCGCGAATTGGAAAAAATTTACTATCCGTATCACAATTTGCTAACGATAATAATGTGTTCTTTGAGTTTCACCCAACGTACGGTGTTGTTAAGGACATAAAGACTAGGAACCACTATTGAAGGGCCACATTCGTGACGGACTGTACCAATTTTCTCTGCCAGTTCTATCCACTCAATCGATAGAAGCTACAGTTGCTACTTCTAGTACACTACAACTGCTAATTGTAATGTTTTGTCTTTGTGGCATAACCGTCTTGGTCACCCATCTACTATTGTTTTCAAAATTGTTTTAAATAAGTGTAAGATTGCTGTGGGGAATAATTCTTGTCTTGATAGCGTATGTATTGCCTGTAAAAAAGGAAAGGCTCAAAAATTGCCATTTCCTCTCTCCACTACTAAATATAGTAATCCGTTTGACTTGATTGTTTCTGATCTCTAGGGTCTTGCATCCGTTGCCTGTGGAAGTAACTGGTATTATATTTCATTTTTTGACATGTTTACTCATTTTATATGGGTTTATCTTCTTCGTCAGAAGTCTCAGGCTGTGCACTGATTTGTTCAGTTTTAACGACTAGTTAAAACTCAGTTTGGGAAGACTATTAAACAATTTCAGAGTGATTGGGTGGAGAGTATCGAGTCTTTTCATCCATTTTGGCTTTACAAGGGAAAATTCATCGTCTTACTTGTCCACATACTTTTGAACAAAATGGAGTAGTAGAACGCAAACATTGTCACATTATTAACATGGGCATCACCTTTTTAGCTCAAGCGAGCTTACCTATGGAATATTAGCGTTATGCGTTCTGCATGTGCAGTACATCTCATCAATCGGCTTCCTATTCCAGTCCTAAAAGGACAGGCTCCGTTCAAGGCCCTTTATGGATGCGAACCTATTTACGATCATCTGCTGGTTTTCAGGTGTTGTTGCTATCCTTACTTACGCCCGTTTATGGCATATAAGTTAGAATTTCGTTCTTAACTGTCTACTTTCTTGGGGTATAATGCTCAGCATAACGGGTATTTATGTTTACTACCAACTGGCAAAGTAGTTGTTTCCCGACATTTGGTGTTTGATGAGACTAATTTTTCGTTATCCGAGCCAGCTCCAACGCAAGATGTTTTTCGGTGCAAAGTCAGCATATCTCCACGTTCGCTCCAATAGTTCGAACTGGTGTCTCTAGTTCTGCAGAGTCTTTCATTCCTTGTCCATCTCCGTTGTGTTCACAACAAGCTACTTGCTCTTTTTCGTCTCCTCTTGTCGCTGCTCAACTTGAGGTTGGATCTGACCGCGAGACCCTTATTTCTCCCCTATCTGATCCTAGTACTGATCTTCGATGTGAGGATGGTGTTGCCTCTTCTTCTGACAATCGACCGATTCTACCCATGGTTAATAATCACCCGATGGTGACCAGGTCGAAAGTTGGTATTTTCAAACCAAAAGCTATGTCAGTTGAAACTGTCGAACCTTCTACAATTGAGGAAGCCTTGTCGTCTCTTGAGTGGCGTGCTGCAACTCAAGTAGAATATGATGCTCTTATCCAAAATTCTACCTGGAAGCTTGTCTACGACCACTAGATCGCAAAGTTATTGGGTGCAAGTGGCTCTTCAAGATTAAGAGGAATTCAGATGGTACTGTTGCTTGTCGAAAGGCACGACTTGTTGCAAAAGGTTGTTCTCAAGTTCCTGAGTCTAATTTCAAAGAAACATTTAGTCCCGTCGTAAAACCTACTACTATTCAGGTTATTTTGTCTATTACTGTCTCCAAAGGGTGGCAGTTGAGGCAAGTAGATGTCAATAATGCCTTTTTAAATGGCGATCTTGATACTGAGGTCTTCATGCGCCAGCCTCCAAGGTATGAACAGTATGGTTCTGATGGACAACCTCTTGTGTGTCATTTGAAGAAAGCTCTGTATGGTCTCCGGCAGGCACCTCGTGCCTGGTTTGAAAAACTGAAACAGTTTCTTGTCTCGGTGGGGTTTGTTGTTTCCAAGTCTGATTCGTCTTTATTTGTGCGGATGATGGCTGGGTCAACTCTTTATGTCCTTGTGTGTGTTGATGATATTGTAATCACTGGCAATGTGTCTACCACTATAGAATGGTTTGTTCAGTTGTTGAACAGTAAGTTCTCGCTGAAAGATATGGGTAATCTGCATTACTTTCTTAGTATCGAGGCCACTCGCTCATCCGACTGCCTCCATCTCTGTCAACAAAAGTATATCCGAGACATTCTTGGCCGATGCTTGATGATTACAGCAAAAAGTGTGCATACCCCGATGGTCAGTTCGTCTACCATATCCAAAACTGATGGTGATCTTTTGGATGACCTAACTGAGTACAGGAGTCTTGCTGGTGCTCTTCAGTATATTGTTCTGACTAGACCTGACACTGCTTATGCCGTAAATAGAATTTTTTAGTTCATGCATAGCCCTACGACTATTCATATGACGATACTTAAATGCATATTACGGTATCTGTGTTGCACCCTTGACTTTGGGATAGTTTTTCGTCAGTCTGCCCGGTTGTCCTTCGTTGGATATGCCGATGTCAACTGGGGGCTCGATTTTGACGATCGACGATCAACCTCAGGCTACTGTGTCTACTTCGGCCAAACTCATGTTTCATGGGGTTCTACAAAGCAGTAAGTAATTTCATGAGTTACGGGTTACATCTGCTAATACTCTAACTATCTGGTGCGATAGCTCCAATGCTGTCGTGGTTGCGGCCAATCTTGTTTTACACTCAAAGTTCAAGCATGTAGAACTAAATTTGTTTTTTGTCCGTGAAAAAGTTGCGGATGGGTCTCTTCTAGTTGGTGAGGTTCCTACCGGTGACCAAGTGGCAGATATACTTACCAAACCCTTGTCAGTAACGTAATTTATGCGGTTTCGAAATCTTCTTTTTCGTCTCGCCGGTCAAGAAGATGGGTGCATGATAGAGTTATCATAAAACCTACTAATACCTACGGTTAGGCAGTTAACCAGGAGCTGCTAGTACAGCTAGAAAATTTGTTAATCTGTTAGGAGGTTTGTTAAAGAGAGGTTAGTAATAGGCCTCTATAAATACAATGTGTAAATAGAATGAAGGTGGATTTTGTTCAATGATACAGAAAAGAATAGCTTAGTTCTTCTTCACTTTGTTGCTGTTTGGCATTACAAAATATTCAAAGTTTAGTTTGAGCTTACCTTCTAGTAGAAAAGAAGGAAGCAAGAAACAAAAAAGTGGAAAACGTGAAAAAGGGGGTTGAGAATGATGAACGGTAAGTGAAAATAGGGATTTTGATAAATTAAAAAATAAAAATAACTGATAATCTTTCCTAATCCAAATCCTAACCCACAAACTTAATAGTATTTAAATTAAACTTAACCACCTACAAATGCAAGACAAAAAATATTACACTCATGCACAATTCGAGATCCAAACACAAAATTTAAGGGTAAACTAATATTTTACCATTGAATCAATAAACTCAAATAATTAAAGATAGAAATAAAACCAAAAATTAAGAAAATCTCAAAGAAAAAACTCAATTTGGTAGTTAGACGGCTGCACTTTGTCAACTTGTTAATGGTCAAAAGCATTGTTGAGAACTTTGAGAGAAGTCTCATCTCACAACTGTTTGTTATTTTTATTTTGGATTTGGTAGAAACTACCTCGGAGTTTACACCAATTTCATTTCTATACTGTGTTATTACTAAAAAAGAGTAAGCAGAATTCTATTGAGCAGTGTGCTTTTCAACCAGCTTAATTTTTCCGGTGTTTCTTGTTACTTTTGGAGTGACACTATCGACTCCTTGAGTATGTTTGAAGCAATCATGTGAGGTGGTTCTTATTATGCGGCAGAGTGAAGAGTGATAAAAGATGAGAGTGGCGGTAATGAGAATGTGAGGTTTTTATGTTGTAAATAAATAAAAAAAAATGTGTTTTAGATTAAATATATAGATATTTTTAATTTTAGTTAAAAGTCAAAAAAATGTTACCTCAGTAATCCATTAGTGGATTAACGGAAGTTTTAGTTGAAGTGACCAATTCGAGCAACTAAGAGTAATTAAATTGACAAAAAGAATATAAAGTGACCAAAATAGAAACGACGCTATTTTAGAGTGACTTGCAGTGTACCTTTAATTTTGTTGTGCACATTTTATTACTTCTATCAATTCTATATATTAAAATTATTTCATTAATTATTTGAACTAAAACATTATTTTATATGAAACTTTAATAAGTATATTTGTCATATACATTTTTTATATTTGTGTATCTATATTTGTAGTCACCTAATTTTGTCAATTTTGAACTACTTGAGCTTTAAATTATTAAAAAGGGACTTATTTGAACTCTTTGAAATAAACCGTCATTTTAATATAATTTTGGAACTATTGATTTAGTTTAAGAAGAACAGTTGATTTTGAAATGGGGATCAATTTGATTTTTCTTAGTTGAGTTTGGACCAAATGGATTGTGAACCATAATTGGGTTTATTTGATATACAATTGGAATTTATTTATTTTTAGCTTCAATTAATCTTGAAACCAATTTTAAATAATTTCGATTTAAAAGGAAATAGTTATTAAAGATGAATTTTTAAATAAAATTTGATTTTGTTTTCAAATAATTTTTAATTAATTATTATTATTTTAAGTCAGGTCTAATTTATTTTAATCTAAAGTCAATTATTTTCGTAGGTTTAAATTAGGGTCCAAAATCCAAAGTCTGTATGAAACTCAATGTGTGAATTTCAACTTTTAATTCTTTGATATGATTTGGAGGGGATCAACAGACAGACGAAGGGGACGATAAAAGGCGAACGGACATGCCCAAAATCATGCGAAATTGTCTTTTGGGATAATTCTATGGCAACTCCTTCATTATTTGGAAGTTTGTAATTGAGTCCTTGAAGTTGTATTTTCTATGCTGATAATTTTGTCTTCAATGTAAGTCATGGTTTATTTTTAAAGTAGATTAGATGCATTCTATATGGTGTCCGATCTTGATATTAATGCTCTACCATGTTTGTTGTGAGTATAGTTTGAGATACACGTCTGACTTTTGTTTGACTTCTTTGTTGAAAATATGCTTTATTATCCGAAAATCTTTTGAAATTCTCGTCGCCCAGAGTCTGAGTGCTTTGCGTTCTTCAGCAGCAGAATGCACTGGTCTAAAAAGAGAAACATGGAATAAAAAGTTTTTGAGGAATTTTTTATATGATTAATTTTTGTCGTTTTTATATGATTATTATTATTATTAATTTTTTTAATTTTTGTCGTTTTTATATGATTATTATTATTATTACTTTTTAAAATTTTGATTCTAAGGGTTTTTATTAAATTAGGTAAAAAATATATATTCGAAAATAGGACGGGCGTGGCATTATTTACCAAAATAGGTGAAAATGGTGTCCCATAGGCACCATCATACTTCAGCAGCTAGCATCGATCGACACCACTGAAGAATGGTGTGCCATAGGCGGCACTGTGGTGAACAATATCCCGCATAGGCGGCACCAAAACTTGAACAATACCTCGCATAAAGGCACCAAACTGGAAAATGTAATGGCAGAAGTGCACCTGCATTTCCACACCTTAAATGGCACCTCCCCCTTCCCCACACCGAAGAAAGAAGCATTAGAGGAGGAAGAAGCTGGTGGTGCCAAGAAAAAGAAAGAGAGGGAAGGAAGAAAATCGAGAAGAAAAATAGGGAAAATTAGGTATAAATTTTTTAAATAATATTTGTGTATTTAATTTTTTTATTATATATTAACTTTTATTTTATTACTTAGTAGTTTAGTATTGTTAGTAATTTAGTTATATTATTATTAGTAGGTAATTAGAATATAAACCTAAAAATATTTAGAATATTTGTGTATTTAATTTTTTATTATATATTAACTTTTATTTTATTACTTTAATTAGAGGTTTTATCTCTTTATTTTAGTTAGTATATTGTTATTATTGTTGTTAGTGTAATATTATTATTTTGTTAGTATATTGTTATAATTATTGTTAGTATAAAAACATTAAAATAATATATAAAACATTGTGCCATTTTATTGTTATTATTATTGTTATTATTATAATATTGTTATTATTATTGTTAGTGTAATATTGTTATGTTGTTAGTAAAAATGGTAAATGTTATTTTATTTAGTATTATATTATTATTAGTAGGTAATTAGAATATAAACCCTAAAAAATATTTATGTTAGTTAGTTAGTATTTTAGTATAATATAAGGTTTTAATTAGAGTTTTTATCTCTTTATTTTAGTTAGTATATTGTTATTATTATTGTTAGTGTAATATTATTATTTTGTTAGTATATTGTTATAACTATTGTTAGTATAGAAAACATTAAAATAATATATAAAACATTATGCTATTTTATTGTTATTATTATTGTTTTATTATAATATTGTCATTATTATTGTTAGTGTAATATTGTTATGTTGTTAGTGAAAATGGTAAATGTTATTTTAATTATTTTTTATTATTATTAGTAGGTAATTAGAATATAAACCCTAAAAATATTTATGTTAGTTAGTTAGTATGTTAGTATAATATAAAACCTTAATTAGAGTTTTTAACTCTTTATTTTAGTTAGTATATTGTTATTATTATTGTTAGTGTAATATTATTATTTTGTTATTATATTGTTATAATTATTGTTAGTATAAAAACATTAAAATAATATATAAAACATTATGTTATTTTATTGTTATTATTATTGTTATTATTATAATATTGTTATTATTATTGTTGTTAGTGTAATATTGTTATGTTGTTAGTAAAAATGGTAAATGTTATTTTATTTAGTATTATATTATTATTGTTAGTAAAGAAATATTATAAGTATTGTTAGTATAAAAGAACATTAAAATAATACATGAAACATTATGATTTAAAATAAATAATATAAAATAATAAAATATAAAATAATATGTATTTTGAAAGTAATGTAATTTGAGAAAAGGAAAATACAAGTAAATGGTCGAATAAGTGATTTTACTAAATCTAATAGTACTTTATTGAAAATTATAGGATTTGAACACTTAGAAAATACGAATCGAACATAGTGCCAAAATAGTGCCAAATTTTTAGTTTTGTTTTAAAGTTATTTTGTTTGTTTATTTTGATTTGTTAGTAATTTATGTGTTTATATTAATTAATTTTTATTGTGAATGTTACGCTTTAAATTTTGTTTGAGAAATTTTGTTTATTTTTGAACAGTTGACCATTGAAGATGGATGATCGGTTTTCGTATGCGTTTATTTCGATGGAATCATCTTGACAATAACTGTTGGATGCATATTTGAATGTCGGCAACAAATAGCAATGAGATTTAATAGAAATGTATCGTTGGATGATATGAAGCGAAGGATAAACACAAAAATCGTTAGACGTTGTGGGAAAACGATATCGAGAATTTTCTACAAGTTTCCAATTTCATGGATCCGATCAAATTCACGAAATGGAACTTGTAGACGGCGAAGACCTAGAGACAATGATCGCTGTCTTGATGGGAATGGGAGTAATGTAAATGCACCGATTCACTTATTTGTTTGAGTTAGCGGATTGAGGCAAATGAAGACAGCAATACTTATGGTGAAGAACATGGAGCTCAAGAACCGTGCATGGTGCCTCCAATATCGTATGTTGATGACGAATCGAATATACATCGGATCGATATCGATCTTAATATTACACCCGATATTGATGTGGTTGGTGATGATGGACATGACAGTAGTGATCATTGTGAAGAAGAGGTCGATATTGACAGTGATCCCGATATGGATGATATACCTGATGATATTGACGATGAAGACGTGAATGACGATGGGAACATTAGTGCATCTTCTGTCGGGAACCATATGCAATGTATTACGATACACAATAATCTCGGGCCGCACATGTCATTCATAGACCACGACGCAGTAGCGTAATCGAAGTTTCAGTACCACGAATATATCCCGCTCACCGCTCACCGTAAATTCCAATCATGAGGAGTTATTCCTAGGCGTAGATTTAGAAGTAAAGAAGAGTGCATATCTGCTATTAAACGGTATAGCATGGATATATCAGTGGATTACAAAGTCGCAGAGTCTAAATCGACAGTATATATTGCGAGTGTTGGAAGGCAGCGGAAGGATGCAATTGGCGGATCTGAGCCGCATTCATTCAAAAATCGCAGATGTGGGAGATTAGAAAATGGTTGGGCCTCATACATGCAGATCGACACGTGTGATGTAAGATCATCGAAACTTGATTCCAAAACTATATGTACGTGTATCATGCCAATGGTGAAGGACATGCCGACTATTAAAGTTTGATCGATTGTTTGAATACAAGCACGATTCCAGTATCGAGTATCATATCGAAAGGCGTGGATAGCTAAACAGATGGCAATGGAACAATTGTATGGGGATTACGATTCATCGATAATGAGCTACTGAGGATGGATAGGCTGCTATGCGGAGTACATACCGGAACCGTGATTGAGTTACGATACGACCTTCTACGCCCAAATGACTAATTATAGCCGGGAAAAGAATTTTCATCGGATGTTCTAGACGCTTGATCCACGTGTATCGGGCATTTCCACACCGCAATGGCGTAATGCGGTGGATGGACATGGTTATCTGGAAAATATACACGATCTTACTTATTGCGATTGTTCAAGACGGCAATAGGAATGTACTCCAATAGCATTTGCAATAGTAGATAAGGAGAATATGGAATCTTGGGAATTCTTCCTCACCAACTGCGGAGGTATGTTATCAGAAACGATAATATTTGCATCATCTCCGATAGAGGGAAAGGATTAATTGCCGCAATTAGGCGTTCCGGTGCCATGGAGATCCGCTCTTCGTGTCCGTCACATTACGGCTAACTTTCTTCGAGAGTATAAGAATGCAAACCGGAAGAGAAGTGGTGAAAATGGGTAAAGGATAACCTTATATTTTTAATATGTATAGTTTAATGTTTTATGTTATCCAGACATCAGAATTAATATTTTTAAAACATGTACAGTGTCGAGTTAGAACCACATATTTTTAGCGAATGATGACTCAACTCGAGAGTGACATGGAAGGTCAAGCGAACAAATCTTTTCGGGAGTGGTCGGGTACAATGGAGTGTGGCAATGGGCTCAAAGTTTTGACGAGGGCTTTCGTTATGGTCGATGACCACAAACTTGGTGGAGGGGGTCAACGCTTGTTGTAGAAAACACGGCATCTTCTCGATTTCATCTGTCTTCTCGGCAACATTCTACAGGTTGGCAACCTTGATGCCAAGAATGGGTGAACAACAAGTCAACCAGATGGATGCGGGACACGTGTTTGTGGAAGATGTGAGGGATGTATTGATTGCAAATCGTCGAATTGCGAGGTCGATGACTGTAGAAATATATTCACGACGAATGGAAACTTTTAGAGTTACGGAGTCCATCGGTCGTCGACCCGGTTTGCCACCTAGGTCTTATGGAGTCGATCTTCGGAACAGACAGTGTGAATACAAGAGGTTCCAAACACTTCATTATCCGTGTGCACATGTTGTGGCGACATGTGCTAAAGCGAACCTTAGTGTTGAACATTTTGTGAATGATGTGTACACGCTAGAGCGTGCTTTGCGTGTCTGGGAAAATGAGTTCCACTGTCTGCGCCTGAATTGCCTACATGGGAGGTGCCGGATGACTTTTGAGCTTGTCCCGGATAGGCGCCACGCAGAAATCCGAGAGGTCGTCCGCAATCATCCGAATCCGTAATGAAATGGACATTATGGAGAAATCCAAATGTAAGCTACTGTGGAATATGTAGGTTAGGTGGTCATAATCAAGTAAATGCCCGCAATAAACTATCATGTTGGACAATCGTCACGAGCGATCGGAATTGAGCTTATTAATATTAACATGTGCTATCTATCAATATATGATGTCTATATATATAATTGTAATAAATTTGATTGATATATATAATCAGATACGATAATAATTATGAAACTTCTTGCTAAATTATTTGCGAATGAATTGTTTGAATCTTACTAAGTCATGGAAGCTTATTTCGTTTGTGGTTGATGGTATTTATTTGTAGATTCATTTGGAGAGTATAGAAATGTGGTTAAATTGCAACTAGATCCCATGTGTAAAGCAAACAAATCAATTTAGTTGTTGGTGTACAAGTGAGCTATTGGTGTCATGTCTTAAAATCTTGTTATGAAATTGTAAAGCTCCAAATCATCAAAAATCATAACAATATTAAGTAATCATAGCTACAAATAATCAAGTTAATTTTATAAAAATAAAGTATAAACATAGTAATATTTACAAATACAAATAATCAAGACCGGAATAAATACCTTAAAACTGATGGTTCGATGGTGTAGTCCTCGGTGTGTATTTACTGCGGTGGTCGACGTTCACGTCGTCCCACTGCGATGACCAACATCCTCGTCGGTCTCGGTGGGGTCCAGATGGCGGTGCTAAACATGGCCGAAAAATCATGTCGTCAAGGGCATAGATGAACTCGAGCGGATGGAGTGTCCTGATGCGATGGATACGACCCAGATACAAGCCGAGAGTGCCGCGTCTTTGCGGTGTACGATCCGAATATATCAACCCGTCTCGGTATCGACCTCCGACGAGCCCGGAAAGTTGTCGATTCGCACATACGGATGATCTGAATGTGCATCCGAATGTGATTGTAATTGCTCGGGCTCTGGCTCGGCCTCAGCTCGACCTCCGGCTCGGGCTCCGGCCAGCTCCGGCTTGGGCTCGCTCGGATCGGGACTCGCACGCCTCGGCCTCCATATCGCCATCGCTCAGATGCCCCATGCATTGCACATGTGGGGGATTATAGTCGATCGCCCTCCGAGAATATATGGCTTCCCATAATAGAGTACCATTGTATGTACTCTAATGGAGGTTGAAGACCGAAGCCATATCCATCTCGAGGCATTCGGGACATGCGATCATTCCACACCGCAATAAATTGACCATGCCTAACCCCCAATCCAAGTCTGGTCTCCCTCTCTTATTTTTGCAATGGACCTCTCCCACCAGCACGGCGGTTCAGGATGTATTGGACGCAACCAAATTACAAAAGACTTTCGGTCCCGTGATACCACTCTACTACATGGAAATGCACAATTGGTGCGTTTGTGCACCACATATCTGATGGATATAGGAGGATGGGGTATAACAATTGCAATTTCCGGTCTACGGTATGGCATCCATATAAACCGCACGATTAATAACATTGTTAAAATTAAACACAAGGTGTAATGAAGATATACAAACTACTACGTAACTAATATTGGAATCGCTACCCTTCCCCGCATGTTGTTCAATCATAAGCGGTATATCGAGACGAAGTACGACCTCCGATACCCGGATAATTACTCCACCTACAAAAAAAATTAAGTCAAATAGTATCGATATAAAGAAATTTCAATTAAAACAAGTTATATTTTATCACCGCTCACTAACGGATATACGTATGGTTGGTGGGTAATCGATGCCAAGAATGGCATCCGATCTGAGCCCAGGATCGCAATAGTGTAAGGCATCCGCCTATGTCTCCAATCGTTGGGTGCGTCCGCAAAGCTCACGGTACAACCACGTAAGAATCATGAGCCCAAACTATACGACGAGCATTGCTTAAATCACCAATAGAGGTAGGTCTGAATATGAACCTTATTATTGTTTGCACTGGGCATCGTGATACCCCTATGATTTGCATAATGTACGCCGACTAGCGCACATCAAGTCGCCTTCATGGCATCACCGATATATGTTCGTACCTCGCTCTCACCATGTAAATTTTAATTTCGTAAAATATTTTCCATCATTACCGTCGAGTGCCCTAGTAGGCTCGACAGAGGGTAAACGGTCACCAATTGACCGACGCTTGCGTAACGGGACTCCGCCAATTGGGAGCCCAAGTCGCAGCAGTAACATCCTCTAGAGTGACTGCACTCTCCACACGGAAAATGAAAAGTATGGGTCTCCGGCGCCAACGCCGACTAGTGCGGATATTAAATCATACCGCAAGTCAAACGTCCGGATCAGTGCTGCTGACCCAAATCGGCTTGCTCTATATATGGCATCAGTCGTTCATCCGGGATTTTTACGCCATTCACCGCCCCGTAATACACGTGACGAGTCCCGATAAAGTTAAATCATAAAAAGATTACTACTTATGTAGAATAACATAATTTATTATGTAGCTATTTTGTTAATATAACTCGTAATTAATAAATAACAATACATTACCATATTATTAGCAAATACGCATATGTGAGGAACTTTACTAATCAATGAAGCCATTTCGTCTCAAATCAAATTTTACCTACATAAAAATAATAAATATATATTCAATTAGTAACAAATAACATGCCAATACTAATCATATAATAAGAACATCATGTCAACGACGATAATAAATATAATATTTTATTATTTATACAAACATCATAATATTAAGTTAAATATTAATTAGAGTTTTTTATAAACAATGATAATAACTAATAATAATATTTACGGTTTCTTCATAATAATATTATATTAACATAGCTAAAGTAATAATATAGTTTTTACGATTCCTTAATAATAATATTACGATATCGATAGCTTTTTCTATTACTAGCCTTTGTCCGTTTTATTTTATATTATTTTCGTATATAATCATTCAAATATATTATCTATGAGACACATTTTAGTGCATAATAAATCAAATATTTTATTTTACTATTTTCGTTTTTATTATTTTATATTATTTCTTTTATTACGTAATATTTCAAATGTATTGTTTTATTACTTTTATATATCAATTTAATAAAACCCACTTATTTTAACTATTTATTCGTATTTTCTTTTCTCAAATACTATTACTTTAAAAAATATTATTTTCGTATTTTATTATTTTATATTATTTATTTTTATACGTAATATTTTATGTATTATTTTAATGTTCTTTATACTAACAATAACTATAATATATTACTAACAATAGAAATATAATACTAAATAAAATAACATTTACCTTTTTTACTAACGATAATATTACACTAACAATAATAATAATTATTTTATATATATACTAACTAAATTAATTATTAAAGTTTAACTAATAATAATATACTAACTAAAATCATGTTAGAGTTAAAAACTAACATATTACGTATAAAATTATTAATACACACTAACATAATAAATTATTAACTAACTAACATAATTAAATATTTTTTAGGGTTTCTATTCTAACTACCTATTAATCATAATAGTATTTAACTTACTACTACTTAAACAACTAATGTTAGTTATAAACTAAGTCATAAAATATAAATTAACATATAATAAATTTAATAAAATTATTATAAACTACTTAAACTACTTACATTATAAACTACTAACAACAAATATGTCATAAAATAAAAATTAACATATAATAAAATAATTTAATAAAAATAAAAAATCAACAACATAAACATTATTTTAAAAAATTATACCTAATTTTCTCCTAATTTCTTTTCCTTCTTCCTTCTTTGTTTCTTCTTCCTTCCTTCTTTTCTTTCTTTCTTCCTTCCTTCCTTCTTTTCTTTTTTCTTTCATCTTCCTTCCTTCTTTTCTTTCTCCGCTGCTCCTTCTTTCCTTGTTTCTGCTTTGAAGCTCGGTGTTGTGGGGGGCGGGGAAGGAGGGACCATTTAAGGTCCCCAGCGGGTTTGGTCCGCCTATGCTGTAGTATTATTCACCTGGTGCACGCCCATGGCACACCATTCTTCATATTGTGTCGATCGTCTGCTGCGGGCACTTTGCTTGCTTGCATCTTTCTTTGAGGCGATGGTGCCGCCTATGGGACACCATTTTTCACCCATTTTGGTAAATAATACCAGCCACGTCCTATTTTTGAATATATATTTTTTTTATCCTAATTTAATAAAAAACCCTTGATTCTAATCTTCTGCGTTTCTATTAAACTTTGAAAATTGTTTTTTTTAAAATTGCTTTTTTTTTAAAATCTCAATTTTAATTTTAGATTTTAAAAGAAAACTCAAAACTTGGAAGTTGCAAAAGTGTCCATCAAGTCTATCTGTTTCTCACATTGTCACTAATCCGACAATTTTAATTTTTTGTATTATTTTTATTGTTGTCTTTATTTTTATGATTTAGGTTAATTATTAATAATTTAACTTTTTGTTTTGTTTTGACATGATGTTACGGTTAGATTAGTTTCAAATGTGTGAATAATGGAATCAACAGATGTATGTTAATTTAGGTTAATATAAAGCATAAAACCCTAATAAAAATGTCAAATCTAAGGTGCTACTGTTTTTGAACAAGCGTGGTAGGGGTGCTAATCTTTTCCTACGTATAAATGTATTCTTGAACCTAAAGTTGATAATGTAGACCAAATTTATTCTTTTAGAATTTCCCTTTTAAGTTAATTCTAAAATGAGTAGATTTATAGGTGGTTAAACTTATGCATTCGGCACATTATGACAATACTATTTATAAAGCATTTTATTAAGTTGATATTATTATCAATTGAGTTTAAAATTAATTAGAAAAATTATTTTAATATCTCCTTATATTTAAAATAAAATATATTATTTGAAGTTATTTTAATTTTATTTAAAAAATTAATAAAAATATGTATATAGAATTTGAATTCATGCAAATTGAATTAACAAACGTTAAATTTACCCATGGAATGCTAATACTCCTTTTGAATTTCTTCTATTTATGAACCAAAACGTGTGTATATATATATATATATATAATTTCATTCTTTAGACCGCCATAGAATTTTTAGTTAATGCACTGATTAGTGTTTGAATGTTTGTAAACTGAAAATTATATAGCATTTTTCCTATGCAATTTATCACCTTCTTATTTAAATTAATTGTTAAAATTAAATAATGAAACATGTAAAAATATGAAATTAGGACAT
Organism: Gossypium rotundifolium; assembly: GCA_025506655.1. Lineage (NCBI taxonomy): Eukaryota > Viridiplantae > Streptophyta > Magnoliopsida > Malvales > Malvaceae > Gossypium > Gossypium rotundifolium. The sequence continues at coordinate 65,065,725 of CP106731.1, read as the reverse complement.
AAAAATTATTAAAATGTGATTTTATGCTTTATTATATAGTTTTCATGCATAAAATGACTTATTTTATATTTATTTGAACATATTTTATTTTTAAGGCATAAAATGGGTGTGCATGATTAAACTAAATAATAAAATATAAAATTATATTTAATAATTCATTTTAAGATATTTCATTGATAATTTGAGTTTTAATCAATTATTTAAATTGGATAAATTTTGTTCTTTGGTTTTTTAATTTATTGATTTATTTTGGACAGGTCTGATAGCTTTGTTGGATTACAAAAACCGTCCAAATTGAAGACCAAGTCAACCCAATTTTGGCTACACATGGCTGTCCACGTAAACCGCTTTTTGGTTTAATTACACAAGGTCCTTGCAATGTTGAAGAAATTAGAGATTTGCCCGAAGATTTACATTTGACTGAGTCTCAGTCCTGAGTTGTTATGGCATTTAAATTACTTAAAAATCAAGCAAAATTCAACTCAAAATCCCCTAATCATGGCCGATCACTCATCGAAGAAGCTTGAAGAGACTAAACCTCTCTATTTTAGCAAACTACTCTCCTCTCATCACCTATAAATAAGACTTCATTTCACCATTCCTAATCATCCCTCATCATTCTCTCTTTACTCTTAATTCTCTTTAGCATTTTCCATTCCCCACGCCTATCATAATCTCTTCACAGAGATTTTAGCAATTAAGCCTCTTAAAGAGCCCTTGGTCAGCCACCTTAGAGAGCCATCAGAAACGGAGCAAAGCAAAGGAGCAAAGGAGCCTCGTCGATCAGAGTCTTGGGTGACAGCCACTTTGATTTGGGTTTAATATTTCTTTTCTTTGATTTAATCTGAAAATGTTTGCTATGTGTTCTTTGTTCTTGTTACAACAATGTTTGCTTAATTTTATTTAAGCTAGGATGATTGCTTTGATTAAATAATATTTATTTGATTCATGCTTATAATGTTTGTGCCTCAATCGATCATGTTTTCAATTAAAATCAAGTTTATTTCATTCATACGTGATTGAAATGCACCTGAATTAGCTGAGCGATCCTAACCAGACGACGGCTAGTGGACACATAATTGAAATGTGCATGCTCAATTTAGATCCTAACCCGATTAAATTGCAGGTTCTAACCAAGCTCTGTTATTTGCATAGTTGTTAGATTTGTGTGATTAAACTGTTTCAAACCTAACACGCCCCTGTTACCTCGCACGAATGCTAAGAAACCCTTAGTAAATAAGGATCAGGAAAATGCATGTTTACTAAGTAAAGGATTCCGAAAGGACCTAATGTGGTTTCCAAACTCATGAAAGATCGAGTTGCCATGGAATATTTTTCTAAATGTTATTAAGCATGTTGATAATAAATTGAGTTTTATTAAAGTAATTGTCCTAGTTTATCTATGTTATAATTGTTGCAAGTTGTGTTTAATTTTGCTAAAATCTATTTCATTCATATAGTTTGCATATTTAGGATAATTTGCATTGGGGATCATTGCATTTAGTTTAATATATTTAATTTTAATCATCACTTCTCAATCATATTGTGTTTTTATATATCAAGTTGTTAACATAATTTTACAATTAAGTGATTTAACAAAAATACAATCCCTGTGGAGATGATAACTCGATACTTACTTATTACTTGAAAACGATTGTGTACGATTTAACAAAAATACAATCCCTGTGGAGATGATAACTCGATACTTACTTATTACTTGAAAACGATTGTGTACACTTGCACAAACCTACGCGTTACAAGTTTTTGGCACCGTAGCCGAGGATTGTTAACTGTTGCCATAGTAATTTTTTTGTGAAATTATTTACTTCCAATTTGGTTTATTTCTAACATTACTAACTTATTCTTTTAAATTTTATGATTTTCTTTTCAGGTGTTTATAAGTATAGATCAGACTATCGATTTACTTCTTGTAGACCCTGAAATTGAGCAAAATGTCAAGCAAAGAAGACGTGAATGAACAGCTCAAAGACAAGTCGAGATGGACCTTGGAAATCAGAATCATGACCAAGGTAATGAAGTCGATTGTGTACGAAATCCCATCCTCATTGCTGATGATAGGGATCAATGCATCAGACAATATGTTGTGCCACTTTTCAGTAAGTTAAATCCAGGAATTAGAAGGCCAGATATTAAGGCAACCCAATTTGAATTGAAACTAGTGATGTTTTAAATGCTCCAAAAGGTGGGCCAATTCAGTGGTATGCCCACAGAAGATCCACATCTTCACCTTTGATTGTTTATGGAGGTGAGTAGTTCATTCAAGATAGCCGGTGTGACGGAAGACGTATTGAGGTTGAAGTTATTTTCGTACTCATTGCGAGATCGAGCATGAGCATGGCTCAATTCATTGCCACCAAGTTCCATATCTACATGGCAAGAATTAGCAGAGAGATTTTTGGTTAAGTATTTCCCACCTAGCAAAAATGCTAAGTTGAGGAACGAGATCACAACTTTCCAACAATTGGATGACGAGTCTTTGTATGAGGCTTGGGAGTGATTCAAGGAGTTACTTCGTAAGTGTCCTCATCATGAGATTTCTCATTGTATCCACTTGAAGACATTCTATAATGGTCTCAATGCACATACAAGATTGATGGTAGATGCTTCTATGAATGGTGCAATTTTGTCTAAGTCTTATAATGAGGCTTATGATATCATCGAGAGGATCGCGAGTAATAACTATCAATAACCAACAAATCGAACAACTTCAGGAAGATGTGTAGCTAGAGTTCATGAAATTGACGCCCTCACTTCGTTATCGGCTCAGATATCGTCTATTTCCTTTATGTTAAAATAGTTTACTGCTAATAGTGTTAATAATTTTGTAGCTCAGTCACCAAGTCCGTTTGAAGTAGTTTCTTGTGTGTACTGTAGGGAAGGTCATTCTTTTGAGAATTGTCCATCAAATCCCGAGCCAATGTACTATGTAGGGAACCAACACCAAAATAGGAGTGGACAAGGACTCTAGTCCAACTTCTACAATCCTTCATGGTGTATTCATCCTAAATTTTCTTGAAATAACCAAGGAAATAGACCGAACAACAACTTATTGCAGCATAGACCCAACCAATCTCAAGGGTTTAATCAACAAGCTCCAAAACCACCTCAAGTTGAGGGATCAAACAGTTTGGAGAACTTGTTGAAAGTGTACATGGCAAAGAATGACGCTTTGATCCAAAGCCAAGCAACAACATTGAAAATTTTGGAAAACCAAATAGGTCAGTTAGCTACAGAGCTTTGTAATAGACCGCAAGGAACCCTGCCGAGCAATACTAAGAATCCAAGACATTTGGGTAAAGAACATATCAAGGTAGTGGCATTGCGAAGTGGTAAAATTCTTGAACCTCGATTAATTGATGTCAAAGATAAGTCCGTTGAGAAGAATCAACCACCAAAAGTTCCATCACTCCATATCTGCAAATATTGCAGCAACACAAGCAGAAACATGAGGTGTAAGTCAAGAAGTTTTTAGATGTTCTGAAGTAGTTACAAATCAATATTCCGCTAGTGGAGGCTTTAGAACAAATGCCAAATTACGTGAAGTTTATGAAGGATATACTATCCAAGAAGAAATGATTGAGTGAGTATAAGACTATTGCATTGACAAAGGAGTGCAGTGCATTCTTGCAGAACAAACTGCCACCGAAATTGAAAGACCCAAGAAGCTTTACTATACCCTGTAACATTGGTGAATCTTACTGTGGTAAAGCTTTGTGTGATTTAAGAGTGAGTATAAACTTGATGCCTAAGTCTACTTTTAAAATGCTACGGATAGGTGAAGTAAGACCTACAATTGTGACGCTTCAGCTAGTGGATTGATCTTTAGCATATCCTGAGGGAAAGATCGAGGATGTTTTGGTAAGAGTCGATAAATTTATTTTTCATGTTGATTTCATTGTCTTAGATTTTGAAGCAGATAAAGAAGTGTCGATCATCCTTGGGAACCTTTCTTAGCCACGGAAGAACTTTAATTGATGTGCAGAAAGGTGAACTCACCATGCGAGTTCAAGACGATCAAGTAACTTTTGACATTCTTAAAGAGATGAAATTTCCCGATCCGACAGAAGAGTGTTCAGTTATGGAAGAGATAGAAACCTTGGTTTCTATGGAAAGCAATTTTGAAGAAGATCTATTGGAGAAAGCCTTAGATCTTAACCCTTTGGAGGATAAAGAAGGTGAAGAAAACATGGCTTTTATGGAAGCCAATCTGAGAAATTTTATTCAATCCATACGGTTTTAACCATTGGAGTTAGAAGTCAGAGAATTTGTGCAGCCCACGTTGTCAATTGAAGAACCACCTAAATTAGAACTAAAGGTACTTCCTTCCCATTTGAAATATGTTTATTTAGGTGACTGTTCCACTTTGCTTGTGATTATTTCAGTAGAACTAACGAGAGATCAATAGGAGCAACTAATTGCTGTTCTAAAGAAATTTAAGAAAGCAATTGGTTGGACCATAGCTGATATTCAAGGTATAAGCCCATCTTTTTGCATGCACAAAATTATTTTAGAAGAAGGTGAAAGAGCTCGAATTGATGGGCAAAGGAGGCTCAATCCCATTATGAACGAAGTTTTAAGAAAGGAAGTGATCAAATGGTTAGATGTAGGAATCATCTATCCTATTTCAGATAGTTCGTGGGTAAGTCCGATGTAGTGTGTGCCGAAGAAAGGTGAAATCATGATGGTTGAAAATGAGCGTAACGAGTAGATTCCAATGAGAACTGTTACTGGTTGGAGAATTTGTATTGATTACAGAAAGTTGAATAAAGTCACTCGGAAGGACCATTTTCGTTGCCTTTTATGGATCAGATGTTAGATCGACTGACAGGTAATGAATTCTATTTTTTTTAGATGGCTATTTGGGATATAACCAAATAGTTGTAGCTTTGGAAGACGAACATAAAACAACCTTTACTTGTCCATATGGTACATTTGCTATTAGGAAAATGTCTTTTGGTTTATATAATGCACATGCAACATTTCAACGGTGCATGATGGCAATATTCACTGATATGGTTGAAAATTTTGTTGAGGTTTTCATGGATAGTTTTTTTGTTTTTGGTAACACTTATGATATTTGTTTGAGTAATTTGGCTAAGGTACTGAAGAGATAGAAGAGACAAATCTTGTCCTTAATTGGGAAAAATGTCATTTTATGGTTAAGGAATGGATTGTCTTTGTAACATCCTGAAAAGGGCCTATGCATTTTCAGTTTAATTGTATAAAATGACAAGTTTAAGCACTAAGAATAAATTTTTGATATTTTTGGAAACCTGGAAATGCATGAAAATGGAAACCTGAACATTTTGGAAACTTGAACATTTTGGAAACATGAACATTTTGGAAACCTGAACATTTTGGAAACTTGAGCATGTAAGAAAAATGGCAAGTTACAGAGCCGATCGAAAATTTTAGGAAACTTAGAAATAATCGAGAAATGTCAAAATTTTAAAGTTTAAAATAGGAAATAAGGGCAAGAGGGCCTTAAAAGAAAAGTTGGTGAGATTTGACACACAAACAGGCTTGGAAAAGTGGCCTGAAGGTGTCACTTAGGGCCTATGGAAATGGCGCCATGTGTAAGAGGAATGGGCCTGAGTTCGAGTCACTTGGGAAGCAAATAATGAAGGTTTATTTTTGCTTCCATAAGTAAGAGGGTGGACGGCACCTATTTTCTAGAAAGGGAGGAGTTTTATTTCTGTTAAAACTTGATAAATTAAGTGATAAATAAAGGATTTTCTTTTAATAAGATAAATGAGGAGATAAAGGATGGATTAAATACTTTTAATTTAATTAGGTGATAATTAAAGGAGATAATATTATCATTTATGGGGAGTAGTGGCCAAGAAAGGGGCTCTCCTATTGATAATTTCGGCTAAAGAAGGAGAACTAAAGGCTTTTCTCTCATCCTTTCCTAAGTGTGCCGAAATTTTCCTAGCTCTCTCCCCCTCTCTGCCGAATTTTTTTTAAAGCAAAATCCATCTTCTTCTTCTATTTTCTTCTCTGCTTCTCTTGTCAAAGCGAATCTTTGTTGATTCTAAGTAAAGAAGCAATCAACTACAACATCAAAAGGGTAAGATCTGTGGTCAATCAATTTCTATTCCTTTCCTTTTACCAAAATCGGATACTAATCCTATTAGCAATTTTGGCCGATTCTGCAAGGGTCTCTCGTGTTTCTACCATTATCGAATAGAAGGATCAAGGATCTAAGGTAAGAAATATAGATGTTTGGTCAAGGTTATGATTATGTCTCAACATTAGATTAAAGCCGACATGAAGTTGTAGGGATTTAACGGATATTCAAGGCAAGGAAACTTTTGGGATTTGGAAATTTGTAAGGTAAGTGCATAGATCCAATCGGCCTAGGAATATTTTGGTATTATTTTTCCATTTATTCAAAAGTTAGAAACTGACATAAGTTACTTGGTTTGGTGGTTAGCCGATTTCAAGAAAGAAGAACACAAATCTTCGGGATTTGATTATCAATCAAATCGGCAAGGTAAGTATTAGTAATACAAATCCTACTAGGATTTGGTTTTTAAGCCAAATAGGTTTGTTAATATGTTTTAATGGTTGGCCGAATATAGGAGTTAAAAATCTAGATCGGTAGATCGTTCTTCGGGATTTCAAGGAATCTATTAAGCAAATCAGGTGTGTACCCATACTGACCTTCAATACGTTATATGGAAAATATTAATTATATGATTATACGTAAGAATGTGAATATGGCTAAGTACCCAAATGTGGTACAAAAGTACTCGCATCGTTTCCTACTTACGATAGGATTATGAAATATGTTATTTTATAACATGTGAAAATATATATGAATGTGGAATTTAGTATGTTATGCATGATATAAAATGGGGCATTCGGGATTTATGTGAAAGGGAAGAAGGTGTTGACTTGGTCTCACCAATGATATATGGTGACTACGGTCACAAAAATTTGAATATGGTAACTCGGTTACATTATCTCAATTTGGTAACCGGTTACATTATTTGAATATGGTGTCTAATGACACAAATTATATGGGCGATGAGCACGTCATTGCATGACGCCTTCGATGGTGTGTAGCGGATGGAGGGTTGACTTAGTAGTCCCCACGGTGTGATTGGCAGGTACGGGTGGTGTGTAGCGGATGGACCATTAGGCTTGGGTTCGGGTTGCATCATCATTTATTTTATATGAATATGAATTTGATATGAACATGTATGCCTGATTTGTTGAATGTTAGTACTGTGTGCACATTAAGTCTGTTGACTCACCCCGTTGTGGGAAATATTTTTAGGTGATGAACAGTGACGGACCGGGACGATAGACCTTGAGGTGGCCATGTTTCATTTGAAGATTTTATTCAATTTGGACTTTGTTATTTTTTTGGGTTTTACTTGATGTAATAAGGCCATAAGGCCCAAAGTGGATTTTCTTATTCGCTTTACTTTAAATTGTTATATTCTGAACTATTATGACTAAAGTTAAGTGATATTTTTATAAACCTTAAAAATTATTTTGTCACCTTAATAAAATTGGATTTACAAGATTAATTAAATGGGTTTCAATCTAAGCCCAATCCACAACAACATTTTTCTCGAAAATTTTACAAATTTTCTCTAAACGTAAAATCTTTGAAATCGGTTTACTTTAGGAACACACGAGATCCGGTTCGGGCTCGTGAAATTTGGGTGTGGGGTGTTTCGATTTGGTATCGAGCCAGTTTTAAACTCTCGGCACATGGGCTAAGGCCCAAAATGTTTTGAATTGAGCCCAAATGATTTTCTTTGAAAATAAGCGCTTCAGCATGGCCCCTAAGTCTCAGGCCTGCAGTCCACCGGTAAGTACCCTAACTCTATGGGTGATTCATGAACTGTTTAAGGGTAGAAAAGGCATGGAACGTAGAATAGAATGATAGGAACTTGAACCCTAGGATTAGACTACTCAAACACAAAACCACATAAGACTTAAAGCACTAAACAAACCTATGGCTAAGTCAACGAGCTAAGGTGTGGTAACCCCATCGCAAGTCTAGGATTGGATCCCAAGAGCACAGTATTTAAGCAGATCCTAGTGACTCACCTCCTCTTGCAGAATCCTACCAGTGCGTAGCCGGTTCACCCTAACTCGAGAGGCTCGGTGGTGTGGCAACCTCATGCGCATGTCTAGGAATGGTTTCTTGGGAGCTTGGTATTTAAGCGATCCGTGACTCACCTCCCTCCACACGAATCCTCGCAGTGCGTAGCTTTGGTTCACCCCGACCAAGAGGGCTCGGTCATAGGCTAAACCTAATGACTAAAACCCGAAAGGAACTAGCCATGTTTAAAAAAAAGAAGAGAGACAAAACAACAAACCCTAGTTTTTCAAACTTTAAAACTTTCTTTTAAATCGAGAAAATTATTTTTACAACATTTTACGAAAAACTCCGATTTGCGAAAATTACAAAAAATGCCCTTGGTGGTAGAATTACCAAAATGCCTTGGTTTATAAAATGTTCAACTACTCAATAGCTTTACCAAAATTTCATTATTTTATAAACATTCAAAAACCCTAATTTGTAAAATACCAAAATACCTTGATTTTGAAAAATTACAAAATTGCCCTAACTTACAAAATTACCAAAATGACCACGATTTCCAAAATTTTGCAACATCCCCATTATTGAAGGAACAATTTTGAAAGAACCCTCAAAGTTTTACAACTTTTGAAATACCCTAATTTATTAAATTTACAAATTTACCCCGATTTGTGAAAATTACCAAAATACCCTAAGGTCAAAAATTACCAAATACCCCGACTTTCAAAATTTTCCAAATTACCCCAAGACTTTGGAATTTTCAAATTAATTTTGACAAAAACACCAAGGAACATTTTCTTACGAAAATTACGAAAAATGCCCCTATAGGACAAAATTACGAAAATACCCTAGGTAGTGGAAAACAACAACAACAAAACTACAACGTTTCTCCGAATGAGCGAAAGTTCATACTTGTTTGATGGATGAATGAATGAATGGAAGAGACTGTGTGAATACGAAAGAACCACTCTTAAATCCCTTTCCATAAAGCTCCTTCGCTGATAAATAAGTGGAACAATGACTAATCCATAAAATTTTTTAATCAGATCTCGACACTAAAAAATGAGCTCTAGAGGACGTGGTCGTCGTGGTCGAGGTAGGGAAAGGATGACCGTGTCGAAACCCGTTAGATCGGGTCAAGGGTCCGAACAATGAAATACCACCGCCACCACCACCCCAATTGTTAATGTTGAGCGTTGAGGCCGAGACGGGAAGATGTTGTGTCGCAGGTCATGTCTGCGAGTTTTGGAATTGGTGGCAGGTGCAGGAGGAAATTCAGGAAATCGAAAGTCTGTACCTGAACGGCTCCGAGTTAATGGAGCGAAAATGTTTCGAGGAGTATCTAATGTGGCACCAAGTCTGGTGATCTTGGTTGGAAGCAACGGAGCGTATCATGGATGAGCTCGATCGACTCGAGTAAAAGTTGAAAGGGATGGTGGCATTGTTCTGCGATGAAGCGTGTCGATGGTGGTTAACTGTTCGGGATGGTACCACTGAAAATTTGACACAGGAGTATGTTAGAGGCATTTCGGAAGAAGTATGTAGGAACCGTATCTGAGATGAACAAAGGAAGGCTTTTCTAGGGTTGGTACAAGGAGTAAGTCTGCTGCAAAATATGAGGTGGAATTCTTGAGGTTGAGCCGCTATGCTCGAGGGGTAGTGGCAACTGAGCATGAACGCTGTGTCCGTTTTGAGGACGGACTGAGGGACAATCTGAGACTGTTGATAGCACCGCATCAGGAGCGAGAATTCTCTGCTTTGGTGGAAAAGGCCAAGGTGGCTGAGGGGATTAAGGACGCTACCAAGCAGACTGTGGATAGGAATAAGGCCAAAAGAGGATTTGGGCCATCTGGAAAGGGTCACAAGAGGCCTAGGGTTGACGGGTCACAGAATCAGCAGGCTGGTACGGGCTAGCAGTATCGCCCTTGTGAGCATTGTGGAAAGAAGCACATGGGAGAGTGTTGGAGAAAGACGGGAGGATGTTTCAAGTGTGGGTCCAAGGACCATATGCTTAAGGATTGTCCCAAGCAACAGATGAGAGACCACCATTCGTAATGCTAGCTAGCCGGTAGAGGCGACAGCTGACCTCAACGGGGTCGTGGTTCGTAAACGAGGTAGTGGTACTGGCAGAGGCCGTGGAACACAGGGCCGAGGTGCTACTAATGTTAATGCAGAAGCAAGACAATCAGGTTTGGTTTATGCGATTCGTCGAAGGGAAGATGGTGACGCACCGGATGTAATAACCGGTACGTTCTTTATCTTTGACAAACCCTATTTTGCTCTGATTGATGTGGGCTCGACCCATTCCTATGTTGCAAGTAGTGTAGTGGAAACACTAGGCCTAGACTCTGAACTTTTTGATAGACAGATGACTGTAGTAAGCCCATTAGGCCAAACTGTAGTGGTAGACAAGATCTTTCGGAATGTACCCCTAGAGATTCAGGGAGTGAATTTTGGGGCAGACTTGATGGAGTTACCCTTTGGAGAGTTTGAGCTTATACTCGGAATGGATTGGCTAGTAGAACACTGAGCCGTATTGGATTGTGCGGCTAAACGTATGGAACTAATAACCCTGGAGGATGAAGTGGTAGAAATGATCGGAGAAAGGAGGAACTACTTGTCTAACGTAGTTTCAAAGATCAAGGCGAGAAGATGGTTAAGAAAGGTTGCAAGGCATTCCTAGCCTTCGTAAGTGCGATAGGTGGGAAAGAGGAAGGTATTAATGGAGTTAGAACGGTAAGGGACTTCGTGGATGTATTTCCAGAGGAATTACCGGGAATACCCCCAGACAGGGAGGTAAAATTTGGGATAGATTTACTACCGAGAATAGCTCCTGTATCAATCGCTCCATACCGAATGGCGCCAAAGGAGTTAGTGGAGCTCAAGGCTCAGATCCAAGAACTGTTGGATCGTGGGTTCATCTGACCCAGTGTGTCTCCGTAGGGAGCATCGGTCCTTTTTGTGAAGAAGAAGGACGGAACTATACGTATGTGCATAGACTACCGTCAGTTGAATAAGCTGACCATTAAGAACAAGTATCCTTTGCCAAGGATCGATGACTTGTTCGATCAGCTGAAGGGAGCCGCAGTATTTTCAAAGATCGACTTAAGTTCGGGATATCATCAGTTGAAGGTGAAGGAGGCTGATATACATAAGACCGCTTTTAGGACAAGATATGGTCATTTTGAGTTCTTGGTGATGCCATTTGGGTTGTCGAATGCTCCAGCCGCGTTCATGGATATGATGAATCGGGTTTTCCAACCCTACTTGGATAGGTTAAATCGTTGTGTTCATCGACTAAATTTTGGTGTACTCGAAGTCAGAAGAGGAGTATGATAAGCATCTCCGAGTGGTGTTAGAAGTGTTAAGGGAGAAGAAGCTTTATGCCAAATTCAGCAAGTGCGAATTTTGGCTTAAGGAGGTGGCATTCCTAGGACATGTGGTATCCGCAGAAGGAATAAGAGTGGATCTTAGGAAGATCGAAGTAGTGTTGGATTGGAAACCACTTAGGTCCGTGGCTGAGATCCGAAGTTTCTTAGGCTTGGCAGGCTATTACAGAAGGTTTGTGGAAGGATTCTCGTCAATAGCTGCGCCTTTAACAAAGTTGCTAAGGAAGGAAGTACCCTTCGAATGGACTAATAAGTAGCAGGAGAGCTTTGAAAAGCTTAAAAGGGTGTTGACAAAAGCTCCAGTGTTAATTCAGCCAGAGGCAGGAAAAGATTTTATGGTGTACTGTGATGCTTCGCATACGGGGTTAGGTTATGTACTAATGCAAGAGGGTAAAGTGGTCGCTTATGCGTCTCGGCAGTTAAGGCCGCATGAGGTTAACTACCCAACCCATGATTTAGAGCTAGCAGCAGTGGTTTTCGCACTTAAGGTTTGGAGGCACTACCTTTATGGACAAAGGTCGGTTATCTACACAGACCACAAGAGCCTTAAGTATTTATTGACTCAGAAGGAGTTAAACTTGAGGCAACAAAGGTGGGTGGAATTATTTAAGGACTACGATTGTTCGATAGAATATCATCCGCAAGGCGAATGTGGTAGCCGATGCCACAATGTAGGAAGGTTGTGTCGATCTACGGGCTTTGTTCGCTCACTTAAGTCCATGATGACGATGGAAGCCTATTGGTAGAATTACAAGTCAAGCCCACATGGCTGAAGGAGGTGAAAGAAGGACAGTTGGCTGATAAGGACTTAAGTACTAAGTTACGACAAGTCCGCAAGGAGGATTAAAGGACTATGGCATCAATGATGAAGGAGTATTGTGCTACAAGGGAAAGGTCGTATCTTAGAAAGATAAGGAGTCGAGACAAAGGATTCTTGAGAAGCGCATGGTAGCCCTTATGCTATGCATCCGGAGGCATCAAGTCATATAGAGATCTAAGGAGCAGCTTTGGTGGTCCGATCCAAACGAGAGGTGATCGAATTTGTGGGAAATGTTTGACGTGTCGCAAGTTAAGGTGAACACCAAGTCCCATCGGGATTGCTTCAACCAATCAAGTTCCCCAATGAAAGTGGGAAAGAATTACCATGGACTTCGTTAGTGGGCTTCCCCTTACGCCTACTAAGAAGGACTTGGTATGGGTGATAGTGGACCGTTTGACCAAGTCCGCACACTTTATCCCAGTAAGAATGGATTATTCTCTTCAGAAGTTGGCTAAGATATATATGGCAAAAATCGTGAGGTTACATGGAGTACGGTGTCGATCATCTCGATAGAGACCCAAGGTTTACGTCTCGATTCTCGAAGGCACTTCATCAAGCTTTAGGCACTAAGCTAGACTTCACTCTGACTTTTCATCCACAATCGACGGACGGTCTGAGCGGGTTATACAAGTGTTGGAGGATATGTTGAGAGGTCGTAACGCAGTTCAGGAAGTTGGGAAGATTACTTGCCTTTAGCTGAATTCGCCTACAACAACAACTATCAAGCTAGCATTCGGATGGCACCATCGAAGCATTGTATGGAAAGAAGTGTAGAACACCTACTTGTTGGGCGAGTTAGGAGAACGCCAAGTTTTGGGTCGAAATTAGTGGCGTAAATCAAGAGAAAGTTGAGTTAATTAAGACACGATTGAAGGAAGCCTCGATAAGCGAAGTCGTCGCGAGACCTTAAGCGAAGGAAATCGAGTTTGAAGTGGGAGACTAAGTAGTCCTGAAAGTCTCGCCTTGGAAGAAGGTAATGAGGTTCGATCGAAAAGGAAGTTAAGCCCAAGGTTTGTAGGGCCTTATCAGTCTTGAAACGAGTTGGGCGATGGCATACCAATTAGAGTTGCCACGAGTTGCAGCGAGATGCACGACGTATTTCATGTGTCCATGCTACGTCACTATCGATCGGATCCGTCACATGTGGTATCTGTTGAAGAAGTGGAGCTAAGGCGGACTTATCCTACGAGGAAGAACCGATTCAATCTTGGAGCGTGATGTGAAAGTACTACAAAGGAAGACAGTGCCTCTAGTCAAAGTGTTATGGCGCAATCATGGATCGGAAGAAGCCGTGGGAGCGGAAGAAACCATCGACAACAATACCCTCAACTATTTTAGTTAGGAAATTTGGGATGAAATTTTGTTTAAGGGTAGAAGCGTAACATCCCGAAAAGGGCCTATGCATTTTCGGTTTAATTGTATGAAATGACAAGTTTAAGCACTAAGAATAAATTTTTGAAATTTTGGAAACACGGAAATGCATGAAAATGGAAACTGAACATTTTGGAAACTTGAACATTTTGCAAACTGAACATTTTGGAAACCTGAACATTTTGGAAACTAGAGCATGTAAGAGAAATGGCAAGTTACAGAGCCGATCGAAAATTTTAGGAAACTTAGAAATAATCGAGAAATGTCAAATTTTAAAGTTTAAAATAGGAAATAAGGGCAAGAGGGCCTTAAAAGAAAAAGTTGGTGAGATTTGACACACAAACAGGCTTGGAAAAGTGGCCTGAAGGTGTCACTTAGGGCCTATGGAAATGGCGCCATGTGTAAGAGGAATGGGCCTGAGTTCGAGTCACTTGGGAAGCAAATAATGAAGGTTTATTTTTGCTTCCATAAGTAAGAGGGTGGACGGCACCTATTTTCTAGAAAGGGAGGAGTTTTATTTCTGTTAAAACTTGATAAATTAAGTGATAAATAAAGGATTTTCTTTTAATAAGATAAATGAGGAGATAAAGGATGGATTAAATACTTTTAATTTAATTAGGTGATAATTAAAGGAGATAATATTATCATTTATGGGGAGTAGTGGCCAAGAAAGGGGCTCTCCTATTGATAATTTCGGCTAAAGAAGGAGAACTAAAGGCTTTTCTCTCATCCTTTCCTAAGTGTGCGAAATTTTCCTAGCTCTCTCCCCTCTCATGAATTTTTTAAAGCAAAATCCATCTTCTCTCTTCTATTTTCTTCTCTGTTTCTCTTGTCAAAGCCGAATCTTTGTTGATTCTAAGTAAAGAAGCAATCAACTACAACATCAAAAGGGTAAGATCATGGTCAATCAATTTCTATTCCTTTCCTTTTTACCAAAATCGTGGTACTAATCCTATTAGCAATTTTGGCCGATTCTGCAAGGGGTCTCTCAGGTTTCTACCATTATCGAATAGAAGGATCAAGGATCTAAGGTAAGAAATATAGATGTTCGGTCAAGGTTATGATTATGTCTCAACATTAGATTAAAACCACATGAAGTTGTAGGGATTTGACGGATATTCAAGGCAAGGGAAACTTTTGGGATTTGGAAATTTGTAAGGTAAGTGCATAGATCCAATCGGCCTAGGAATATTTTGGTATTATTTTTCCATTTATTCAAAAGTTAGAAACTGACATAAGTTACTTGGTTTGGTGGTTAGCGATTTCAAGAAAGAAGAACACAAATCTTGAGTTTGATTATCAATCAAATCGGCAAGTAAGGTAAGTATTAGTAATACAAATCCTACTAGGATTTGGTTTTAAGCCAAATAGGTTTGTTAATATGTTTTAATGGTTGGTCGAATACAGGAGTTAAAAATCTAGATCGGTAGATCGTTCTTCGGGATTTCAAGGAATCTATTAAGCAAATCAGGTGTGTACCCATACTGACCTTCAATACGTTATATGGAAAATATTAATTATATGATTATACGTAAGAATGTGAATATGGCTAAGTACCCAAATGTGGTACAAAAGTACTCAGGTACGTTTCCTACTTCTGATAGGATTATGAAATATGTTATTTTATAACATGTGAAAATATATATGAATGTGGAATTTAGTATGTTATGCATGATATAAAATGGGGCATTTGGGATTTATGTGAAAGGGGAAGAAGGTGTTGACTTTGGTCTCACCAATGATATATGGTGACTACGGTCACAAAAATTTGAATATGGTAACTCGGTTACATTATCCGAATTTGGTAACTTGGTTACATTATTTGAATATGGTGTCTAATGACACAAATTATATAGGCGATGAGCACGTCATTGCAATGACGCCTTGATGGTGTGTAGCGGATGGAGGGTTGACTTAGTAGTCCCACGGTGTGATTGGCGAGTACGGGTGGTGTGTAGCGGATGGACCATTAGGCTTGGGTTCGGGTTGCATCATCATTTATTTTATATGAATATGAATTTGATATGAACATGTATGCCGATTTGTTGAATGTTAGTCTTGTGTGCACATTGAGTCTGTTGACTCACCCGTTGTGGGAAATATTTTCGGTGATGAACAAGTGATTTGAATGGGACTGTGAGACCTTGAGGTGGCCATGTTTCATTTGAAGATTTTATTCAATTTGGACTTTGTTATTTTTTGGGTTTTACTTGATGTAATAAGGCCATAAGGCCCAATGGATTTTCTTATTCGCTTTACTTTAAATTGTTATGTTACGAACTATTATGACTAAAGTTAAGTGATATTTTTTTATAAACCTTAAAAATTATTTTGTCACCTTAATAAAAATTGGATTTACAAGATTAATTAAATGGGTTTCCAATCTAAGCCCAATCCACAACAACATTTTTTCTGAAAATTTTACAAATTTTCTCTAAGTAACGAAAATCTTTGAAACTGGTTTACTTTAGGAACATACCAGATCCGATTCAGGCTCGTGGGCCGGGTGTGGGGTGTTTCAGTCTTAGGGCATAAAATCTCAAAGAGAGGAATTGAAGTCGATAAAGAAAAGGTTGACATAATTGAAATATTACCGGCCCCAATTAATGTGAAAGGAGTTAGAAGTTTCTTAGGCCATACCGGTTTTTACTGAAGGTTTATCAAAGATTTCTCGAAAATTTCTAAACCTTTGTGTTTGTTGTTAGAGAAAGATATCGTGTTTGATTTCAACAAAGCATGTTTGGAAGCTTTTGAAGATCTAAAAAACCATTTAATCTCAGCCTCAATAATTGTTACACCGATTGGAGCTCACCTTTTGAGTTGATGTGCAATGCAAGTGATTATGCCGTTGGAGCTGTGATGGGTCAAGAAAGAAACAAAGTGTTTCACCCTATTTACTATGCAAGTAGAACATTGACGAGAGCCCAACTCAATTATACGGTAACTGAAAAGGAACTTTTTGCTATAGTTTTTTCTATTGACAAATTCCACTCATATCTTATAGGTACCAAAGTTACAGTATTTACTGACCATACGGCCATTAAATACTTGCTCACGAAGAAAGATCGAAAATGAGGCTAATTCATTGGATACTTTTACTATAAGAATTTGCCCTTGAGATCCAAGACAAAAAAGGTATCGAAAATTAAATAGCTGATCATCTGTCGACGTTGGAGCAAGATGAGGTAACTCGATCATGTGTGCCTATGTAACACCCCAAACCCGGCCCAAACACCACGGCTGAATTTAGAATGCTACGGAGGAAAAAGTTTGGAAAGAATTTGACATAAGGGTGAAAACATATAAAAAAATTTTTGTCATTTATTAAACATTGTATATTTAATATTCTAAGTAAAATTGTGTTGCTACAAATTTCTGGATTTAAAACTTTAATATAAGCTTTGAAGATGTAAATCGCTTTCAAAAATAAAACATTCCCAAATATCATCTCGATCGTTGATCTAACTTAAACATAATAAAAATCCCCAAATACTTTAAATGACCCTTATTGCAATAAATATTTATCCAAAAGTACTAAAGATATAAAGTGCATGAAATAATTAAAAAAAACATCTTCTGCATGGCCACCTCATATCCGCTCTAGCCCGGTCCAAGATTCACGAATCACCTGCATTGTTTGGTAAAAATTGGGTGAGTCAAACTAACTTAGTGTGTAATTAATCCACGGATTTCCACTCATGGGCCTAGCCCATATCCACACAAATCCACATATTAGATAATAATGCAAAATGCACCCAACCCAACCTAGGGTCCATCCTCTACACACCCCCGTATCCAGCCACCACACACCAGGGGATTACTAAATCAACCTTCCAACCTCTACACACCAATTTGGCAATCAATGCCATCCACCAAGTGATCAAGCCACTGGACCACGTGAAATCAATCACAATATAATCCACAACGCGACCTCAGTCAACGTCAATCCACGATGTAGCTCGTAGATAGCATCAAACCACGATGAGGCACATAGCCATCACCAACCACGATATGGCACATAGCCGATACCAACCACGATGAGGCACAGAGCAATCATCAATCCACATGAGGCTCGTAGCCATCACTAAACCACGTAATAAATGTACACCCTGTCTTTCTTTCATATATACAAATCCCTCCCCATGCTTATGCAACATACGATAATGATATGATAAAATAGTGCATGAACATGTTAATCAGGCATACAGCACATATACAATAATAACCACAACTTTATTGGCATTTAACACTGACCTAATTATCGACATACCCCCTAAAGGTATTCATCTCATTATTGCCACCGCATTAGTCATCACATATATAACACATACCAACATTTATATAACCGGGAAATCGCGAATTAATCACACACCTGATAACCTGAAGAATCACACTCTCAATACCGATGTTGTCACTAATCAAAACTACAGCTATCAGCCTACGCTCGTGTTTTGATGCTGGCCCACACCCCGGTGGCCAATCCCGTACAGCAGAGACTTATCGCTTCTTAAACTTAGGGATAGGGGCTACCCCTTTCTCCCCTTGACTGGTACTTGCATCCATCGAATCAACACTTAATCGGGAAACACGATCAGCTACATATGAGGTCTTATATAAATAAAATCTACAACTTAAGCACTCTTACCAAAAAAATTTGAATCCCGAGACTTCTCTTTTACCACTGTCGATTTGCCCCTAAAAGACCATAGTCAGAATCGATCATCACTTAAAAACTCATAATATGGCCTTTGGCCGAATGTCAACACTCATTACCTTGAGTAGTCAAACCCAAGAGACTCTTTTAATGCTCCTTCACGCTGACTACATACAAGAACACGAGATTATAGCACTAAGAATATTCGACCATCCCTAAAAACCAAGGCCTAACCATTAATTTCGGCACACCAATAAAGAAGAGGCAAAACCGATTGCTAGAGAAGAGATTACTTACCACCAACTCTTGCTTGCAGAGAGAAAAAGAAAGTAGTCGACAGCACCTCCTTAGAGAATTTGCTTTTGAGAACCAAGGTAGAGATGGGTTTCGGCACCTTAAGGATGAAGAGAGAAATTGCCACAGAAGAGAGTTTATGGTCAGAGTATTCAACCAAGGAGAGAACTAGATCAAAGTTTCGACTTTTGAAAAATAATAAGAAAGATTTTGGCTAACACAAAGAGTATTTCAGCTTTTGAAAGTGAATAGCAAAAAGGGAAAAAAGAAAAGAATAGGTACTCACAATTTTGGCTTGGTCAATTGAAGAGAAAACAAATTGAGTGAGATGAGAGAAATAATTTTCGGCACAAAGGAGATTAAGGAAGAAAAGAAATATCAAAAGATGATCACTCCCCCTTGTATGACCGAATTATGACCCCTCTAAAGACCCATATTTGGCCAACTCCCTTTCCCCTATCTAATCTCACCTTTTTCTCCTATTTCTCCTCTCTGCCTCTCATTCAAAGAATTTGAATGAGTCCAGCCTTCATCCACTCTCTTTAGCCGAATTTCAAATAAGTTTGACTAAGCCAAAAGCTCATCCACTTAGTGTCCCAATGCCGTCCAACACTTCCCCCCTCTCTTGACGCAAAAAAAAAAAAAAAACACTCCCTTGTTGTTAGCATAACTCGAACCTCCTCCCCAGGAACCCCTTATTGACGCAACCTTCTCTGCACCTTAGGTGACGCCCCTTGCCACTTTTCCAAGCCAAATTCTTATGTCTAATTTCCCCTACATATTTTCTTAAGACCTCATTTGCCTAGCTTCCCTTTAAGACTTAAAACCCAGTATTTTTCTAAGGTATTCTCCTACATCCTAGGGTTCCCAAAACCCCTAAAACCCATTCAAACCACACCTAAAGCATACTATCACATGAATTATAAATTAAAATGCATAACCCCTAAATCCTGGATATTACAGCCTATCAGCGATAATTTCCCAAATGAACACTTATTTGAGGTAAGTCGAATTCATGAAACACCTTGGTTTATTGATTTTGCCCATTATCTTGCATGTGGGATAATTCCTCGAGAAATGACATACTATCAAAGGAAAAAATTCCTTCATGATAGTCGGTATTATTTTTGGGAGGAACCATTTTTGTTTAAACAGTGTGTAGATAATATAATCCGAAAGTTTGTAGCTAAAAGTGAGATTGCTGAGGTATTGTATCATTACCATTCATCTCCAAGTGGGGGACACTTTGGTGGTTCACATACTGCAGCAAAGATTTTGCAAGCAGGTTTCTTTTAGACTACACTATTTAAAGATGCTTATGCTTATGTGAAGAACTGTGATAAATGCCAAAGGATCAAAAATATATTAAGGAGGAATGAGATGCCCTTGACAAAAATTTTAGAGATTGAATTGTTTGACGTATGGGGCATTGACTTCTTAGGCCCGTTTTCTTTTTTGTATGGGAACAAATACATCTTAGTTGATGTGGACTATGTATCCAAGTGGGTTGAAGCTGAAGCATACCCTACAAATGATGCTAAGGTAGTCATGTGATTCCTAAATAAGCATGTGTTTACGCGATTGGGGACACCAAGAGCTATTATTAATGATGAAGGTTTTCACTTTGTGAACAAATGGCTTAAGTGGTTGCTTGAAAAATATGATGTGAAGCACAAGATTGCTACTACCTATGACCCCCAGTCTAATGGGCAAGTTGAAAAAGTGAACCGTGAAATCAAAGGTATCATTGAAAGGGTAGTAAGCCTTAGCAGAAAATATTGGTCTCGAAGGCCCGATGATGCATTATGGGCCTATCGAACAACATTTAAAACACCGTTAGGAATGAATCCTTATCAGTTAGTCTTTGGAAAGGCATGTCATTTGCCATAAGAGTTGGAGAATAAAGCTCACTAGGATTTGAAGCAGTTGAACTTTGATCTTAAGAAATCCGGTGAGAGAATGATTTTACAACTTGATGAGTGGGAAGAACTGAGGTTGTTTCCCTATGAGAATGCCAAAATGCGTAAAGAAAGATCAAAGATATTGCATGATAGTTATATACAACCTCACGAGTTTAAAGAAGGTCAAAAGGTTTTGTTGTTTAATTCAAGGTTGAAGTTATTTCCTGGGAAGCTTAAATCCCGATGGAAAGGACCCTATACTATCTATCGAGTTTATCCTTATGGAGCTATTGAATTATACAAAAAATACGGAGGTATGTTTAAAGTTAATGGTCAAAGTTTCAAACACTACTGGAATGGTGAAGTTGAGCGAGTTGAATCCTCGTTCAGATTAACAGACCTTTGATTTTTTATGAACACATTTTGTAAATAAATAAATAATTAGAACTTATTTTCTTAACTTATTACATTTAATTAATTCTGTCTAAGGAGATTGGAACTTAAGCGGACCACATGAACCCTACAACCTTTCACGGAATTAATTTAATGTAATTTGTTAAAAGAAATTTTCTAATTAAGATTTAAAATTTTAAGTTTCATTTGTTTTGTTTAAATTTTGAATTTTTATGTTACTAAAGAGGGTAAAATTTGGCCCAAGTACTAATTAGTTTTTTTTTGAGTAAATTTGTAAATATAGTTTGAGTTTGAGGCCCAAGACAGCAAAAAGGTGGGAAAAATCCATACTTTGCCACCACTTTCATTACTTACCGCCAAGTAACCCTAATGTAGTTAAATTTTCAATACATGTTGCCCTAATTCTTCCCTATATAAACTCGTCTTCATTCTACTATTTTTCATATCCCTCAAAGAAATTTGCTTAACCCTAAAAATCCTAAATTTCTCTTGTACCGCTAGCCTCAAATCTAAAAAGAAACCCTAGTTTCTCTTCCCTTTTTTTGAAATCACCTATTACTGCCGCAAAAAGATTGCTGAAGCACCAACGTTGCTACCACATATTGTTGTTGTCACCACTACACACCATCGTTGCTATTGTACGTTGTCGTTACTGCCGCACTATCCTTGCCGTCACAAGATTTTTGTCGTAACAAGTCTTTACCCACCTTGCCAATTTTTCTTTTCCCCCTTGTGCGAAACTTTGCCAAATTCTCAAGAAAATATATCATGTCTCACAAAAGAGCTAGATGTTCAAAGATTAATCTTGAAAACCCAATTTTGATCAATAAAGAAGTGAAAGAGAATTTGATTCAATATTCAAGCATCAACTTATGATGCCGAAAAAAGGTTTTAACTTGAAGAGTCATGATTTGATGGTTTTTCCTATACCTATTAGAAAGAAAATCAATGCTCTCAAGTGGGAATGATTTTGTGATGCTCGTTCACTTCCCAATAATGAACTAGTTCGAGAATTCTATGCTAGTTTGACTGTACAAGATGCTACTGAACTCATCTTTCAAAAGAAAAAGGTACCTCTTACTTCTAAGTCCATCTATGATTTGTTTAACTTACTTGATGTTGAAGAAGATGAGTACTACCTTATGATGAACAATAACAATTGAGATTTTCTTCAACAAGTGCTTGATGTTGTGACAAATCCGGATCCCAATGGAGTACAAGAAAGTTTGAGAGCCATTCTTGCTGAAGGGAATACCAATAACCAGTAGGAAAGGTATGATTTTATTTTGTTCATGCCTATCCACATAGTTTCACCATCTCGATGGAATGGATGCCCTTGTTATATGTAATTTGACAGTAATGTTGGGAAAATTATTCTCAAGAAGATTCATGATTGTGCTAAAAAGAAGATAGGAAGTGCTTATTTCCCATCATTAATCACTTCACTTTACTTAAGGGCCCATGTTAAAACACAAGCAAATCTAAAAGGGCAATATGTTCAAGGGTTCATTACAAATCATGATATTGAAAGGTTAGAAGAGAAGGTGCATGAGCTGAATCAAGGCGAGCAAGAAGAGCCAACTAAGCCAGATATCGAAGAGTCAACAAATGAAATTAGAATTGAAGCTAATTCAGTTATAGGCACTGAGTAGTCCCAAACCAATTGAAGGATCTACAAATCCTAAACCAAAGGTTGAGCTAGAACAATAAACAGTCAAGCTAAGTGTTGAACCTGAATCTACAATCATAACAGCCCGTTTTTAGTCAAATTAAAACAGCAGTTTTGAGACCACAAATCCAAGATCAAACTATTTATTTTATTATTTTAATATTTACAACGTGATAGTATGTATGTGTAAAATTTTCATTAAGAAATATTAGCATTTGGTTGCTCAATTTGATAAAAAAGGACTAAATCGCATAAAGTGAAAAATTGGAGTTCTATTAGATAAAACTATCTAATAGCGATGGAACCTTAAAGTAAAGGTCCTTATGTTGTAAATAGACCATTATAAAGGTGAGTGGACAAAGATGGACATGCATAAATGAATTTTAATAGTGTATATTAAAGGTTAATA
Source organism: Gossypium rotundifolium (assembly GCA_025506655.1). Lineage (NCBI taxonomy): Eukaryota > Viridiplantae > Streptophyta > Magnoliopsida > Malvales > Malvaceae > Gossypium > Gossypium rotundifolium. The sequence continues at coordinate 65,042,718 of CP106731.1, read as the reverse complement.
TTATAATTTGGTTATTTAAGTATAATAATAAAACAAAAACATAATTTTAAGCCTTCCATCTTCATCTAGCCATTTTTAAAAAAGAAAAAGACACCATTTTTGTGTTTTGAAGGTTCGGCCATGGTACTTTAAGCATGTAAGTGATTTTTGACTCCGTTTTTAATGATTTTTATGTTTTTGTGATCGTTGCTTCGTATTCCAGCTAGCTCGTACCATAAATTTCAAAACTGTTAAAGATTTATCATGTTGCCAATGTTGAATGCTTGAATAATTTGATGATGTATGATAGATTTGGAAGGTCTAATGTTAGATTAATTGCTTTTGTAAAGTGATTTTTGACAAAAATGTCAAAAATGGATTAAATTGAGAAAATGTGAAATGTGGTGGTTAAAAGTGAGAATAAATTGAAAATATGGGCTGCTAGTAACATGTATTAAATTTGGCTAAGCATGGGTTTGTATTGAATTGCATGAATTTGCAATTTTATGTGATAAGGACTAAATTGTAAAAATGTGAAAGTTTAGGGGAAAATGTGTAAAATAGCCCTAATGTATATTTTGGATTGATTTGAATAAATAATTGATTCAATGAGTTAATTTTAAATATACTTAGATCAAGAAAAATGAAATTCGGATCAAGATCGGGGAAAACGAAAGTTATCGACTAATCGACTCGATTCGCTGTTTTAATATATGAGGTAAGTTCATATGGGATAAACATTGTTACAATTATGCTTTAAATGTTTTGATATTGCATAAATTTTGTATATGAGATTATAGTCATGTTTGACTACGATTCGGATAAATATATATATATATATATATGGCACTTAGTGTGCAATTCGGAATAGATTCTGCTATATATACCACTTAGGGTGTGATTTGGAATAGCTTCGGCTATATATGGAACTTAGTGTGTAATAGTCCGGTTTAGACCTTAGTCGGAATAGTGGTTTCGAGACAACAAATCTGAGTTAGAAAAATATTTTAATAATATTTTCTATGTTTTTAGTATGTGAATTGACATGTGTGAAAATTTCATGATTAAATTTGATCATTTGTGTGATTAATTTGATAAAAGGACTTAATTGCATAAAATTTAAAAGTGGATTTCTATATGTTAAAATGCTTAATTGCTTTGATGAATTAATTATGGAGTCCTTATGTTGTAATTTGGCCATTAAACCATGGGATGGACGGTTAAGGGCTTATTATATATGGTTTTCTAATTAAATTACAAAGGTTAAATTAGTAAATGGTATATTATTATGTAATAAAATAAAACAAAAAAATTACAAAGTCATGCATTTGTTCATCTTTATGATACCAAAAAAAAGAAAGAAAAAGAATAACCTAGGTTCGGCTATGGTTTTGCTTGATTGAGGTATCTAATTTGTTCGGTTTTTGATAATTTTTACGTTTTTGAGATCATTGCTGTGTAATCTATCAAGCCCATGTCTCAATTTTTGAAATTGATGATGATTTTGTGTTTTTCCATTGTTGAAAGCTTGTGGTTTTTGTTGTTTGATGATGGAAAATAAAAGATAGATTAATATGTTTTATCTTTGGATTTTTGATGAATTTGAGAAATTTGGGCTAAATTGTGAAAATAATAAATTGAGAGACTAAAATGTGAAATAAATGAAATGTGTGGACTTGTATGAGCTTAGTGAATATTCGGCTAAGCTATCGTGTAATGAAATTATGTTTATTTTGTATTTTGTGAAATAAGGACTAATTTGTGAAAAATGTAAAATGTCAGGAGCAAAAGTGTAATTTTCCCATTTATGTGTTTTTGGATGAATTTGATTGAATATGTGATTAAATAAGTTTAATTTATACTAATTTAGATCAAGAAAAGAGGAAATCAGAATTTGATCGAGGAAAATCTAAAGTTATTGAATAGTCATTCCGGTTCGTCCATCTTTGTCTGAGGTAAGTTCATAAGTAAATAAATACCGTTAAATTAGATTGTATATATTTTATTTGTACCGAATTGAATTATACTTGCACATAAATGTGAATCCCAAATTGGTAAAATTTTAGAAGATTTGTTTACAAGCTTGAATCAATCGAGTTATATCGTTCGAAAGTCCCGTACGAACCTTAGGAATAGTTAGGATACATATGTCATGACATAGGATCCCAATATGTGTTTTCGTGTAAGACCACATCTGGCACGTTGGCATCGACTTATGTTTACGTGTAAGACCATGTTTAGGACATTGGCATCGTCTTTGATTTGTGTAAGGCCCTATTTGGGACAGTGGCATCGATATGTGATTACATGTAAGACCACATCTGGGACGTTGGCATTGTACGAAATTTTTGACTATTCGAGTATCCTTATTGATTCCAAATGGTTCAACGGGCAATATCGAGTTAAGATCGAATTTGAAAACTAACTAAAAGGTTTAGGTACGTGCTATATTATGTGAATATGAAAGTAAGGTAATTATATGTTTGAAATGAATATATGAGTTATACGTAGTAAGTAAGAAATTTATATGTGCTTATGAGTATATGTGTATTCGGCCATTGATGTTATAATGCTATTGTATATGTAATAATGTTTAAGTTTGCAAGCATAATAAATGTACAAATGGTTAAGGTTGTTTGATTTTGCTAGTTGATTTAATGCTAATATTTATTTGATCATTATTTGCTTATGACTTACTAAGCTATGAAAGCTTACTCCGTGTCTGTGTTTGTTCATTGTTTTATAGATTATCAAAGTTACGTGAAGCTCGGGGATCATTGAGGATCATCACCACACTATCGAACTATATTTTGGTACCTTATGAAAATGTACATATTAAAGTATGGCATGTATAGGTTAGAGAACTTTGATTATGTTTTGAGATGTGCAAATATAGCCATGTGATATGGCTTGTTAATGAATGTGTTTATGGATGTGTTTTGTCCATGCTTTGTGATGCATAATTTGGAATGTTTAGATGTGCTCATGAATGGCCAAATAAATTGGTCTATATTGGTAAGTTCATGGTTGATTTGGGAAATTGATATGATGAGAAATACTATGAATTGAAATTGTTTTAAATGAAGTAGTAATCATATGTCTTAATGTGAAATTTATGCTTTGAATGGATATGTTTGAGTAGGGTTTGTAAATGAAATGAATGATGTTGTTAAGAGTCAAATTTTGCATGTTTTGGTATGTTTTGGATACCTTTGTGATATGAATTTAGATTTGTTTGATGCTTGTAGGTTTGACCCAAATTTTGGGTGGCAATTTGGCCTTGTAAATGGCCTATGTTTGCCCACACAGTTGAGCACACGGGTGTGTGTCTCGACCGTATCTCTCATGGTTGCATTTCAAAATAAGTCAGGAAGCCACACGGGCTAGACACACGAGCATGTGACTGGCCATGTGAGCAAGTCAATAGCCTCCCTAAATTTCACATGGCTTGGCATAAGATCGTGTCTTGTAGCCGTGTGGACAAGTCAGTATGTATGCCCTATTTTGCCATGGCTTAGACACACGGGTCTGTCTAATGCCGTGTAAGGCACACGTCCTTCCCACACGGGCGTGTGACCTCTGTAACTTTGAAAAATGTTTAATTTTTGGAAAATTTTTGTATGTGCTTGGTTTAGTCTCGAGCCCTTTCCAATGTATGTTTAAGGTCTCAAAAACCTTCTAAAGGGACTCTATGTGTATATTTCTCTATGGAATGTTTGTGACTGATAAATGCTAGTGGAATGTATGTAATATATTCTGATATGTCTAGTAATGCCTCTTAACCTTCGTCTGACGATGGATATGGGTTAGGGGTGTTATATTTATTGGTATCAGAGCTACGATTTAGTGAATTCTAGTACTAACATAGTGTGTGTGAGTCCTAGAATCGACTAAACCGTAGCTCTGATACCAAGTGGAATATATCAGTCAGGGATTCATCGATCAAAAGCACAAAAAATTTCTTGAGTTGAAACAAGGTCGTATGACCGTAACAGAATATGAGCGAGAATTCTTGAGACTTAGTAGATATGCTCGAGAATGCGTACCGACAGAAGAAATAATGTGTAAAAGATTCAAAGACAGGCTGAACGAAGACATTAAATTGCTCGTTGGGATTCTTGAAATAAAAAAGTTGGTCGTACTTGTTGAACGAGTGTGCAAAGCTGAAGAGCTCGGAAAGAGAAAAGAAAAGCTAACTTTGAAGCTAGATATTCACATAAGAGATCATCGAGTAAGTCATTTTAGTTGACATCAAAGAAATTTCGAGATGATTATAGCCGTTCAAAGGCTACTGCGGGTTATTCTAGGCGGGACCGAGATAGACCACCTGTGAGTTCGAAAGCTACCTTAGTAGCTAGTGTTGGAAACATTAGATAAAATCAACCGGAGTGCAAATATTATGGTAAACTACATCCCGACAGCTGTAGATTGAATGATCGGGCTTGCTTTAAATATGGATCGATGGATCACTTTATTTGTGAATGCCCTGAGTTGGTTGAGCAAGACATGAAGCAGAATATGAGGTCGAGTAACACGGACGCTCGTGGTAGACCAACCAGAAATACAGGCAATGTGAGTGGCAATTAGACAGGAACTAAAGACACAGCTGTTAGATCGGAGGCTCATGCACCTACCAGAGCTTGTGCTATCCGTGCTTGTGAAGAAGCTTCATCTCCAAATGTGATTACTGGTACTTTCACTCTTTATGATACTAGTGTTGTTGCATTGATTGATCTTGGTTCGACTCATTCTTATGTATGTGAGACTTTAATATCCATTAAGACTTTGCCTATAGAGTCTACTAAGTTTGTGATTAGAGTATCGAATCCCTTAGGTCGGTGTGTTTTAGTTAATAAAGTATGCAAGAATTGTTTGTTGATGATTCGAGATTCATGTTTTCTGGCTAATTTGATGTTGTTGCCATTCGACGAGTTTGATATGATTTTGGGTATGGATTGGTTAACTTTGCATTATGCTATTGTGAATTGCAAATGGAAGATTATTGATTTGTGATCTCAGAATGATGAGATTATTCTGATTGAGTCTAATGATCTAAATGGTTTACCAGCAGTGATATCTTCGATGTTAGCTCAAAAATATGTGAGAAAGAGTTGTGAAGCATACTTTGCTTATGTGCTTAACTTTAAAGTGATAGAAAAGAAGATTGAATCAATACCAATTGTGTGTGAGTATCCGGATGTGTTACTCGAAGAATTACCGGTTTGCCACCGATCTGGGAGGTTGAGTTTGGTATTGAGTTAGTGCTGAGGACAACTCCGATATCGATAGCTCCGTACAAAATAATACCGACTGAGTTAAAAGAATTCAAAGCTCAGTTGCAAGAATTGACTAATAGAGGCTTTGCACGACCAAGTATTTCTCCCTAGGGTGCACCGATTTTGTTTGTGAAACATAAAGATGGAACTATGTGAATGTGCATTTATTACCGATAGCTCAATAAGGTGATTATAAAGAATAAATATTCTTTGCCACAGATTGATGACTTGTTTGATCAGTTGAAAGGGGCTATTGTGTTTTCTAAGATAGATCTGAGATCAGGTTACTATTAGTTGCGAGTTAAAGACTCTGATGTGCTGAAAACTACTTTTCAAATGTGGTATGGACACTATGAGTTTCTGGTTATGCCTTTCGGACTTACTAATGCACCTGTTGTTTTTATGGATTTAATGAATAGGATCTTTAGACAGTATTTAGATCGATTCGTGGTTGAGTGTAATAGCCCGATTTAGGGCCTAGTCAGAATAGTGGTGCGAGGCCACGAATCCGAGGTGAATTGATGAGTTTTTAATGTTTATGCCATGTTTGCATTCTAGTGTGAAAGTTTCATGAAGCAATTTTGTTAAATTGAGGTTGAATGGTCCAAAAGGACTAAATTGCAAAAGTTGCATATGAGTTTCTAGAAGCTTTTTGTATAAAATAGCTTTAGAATATCAATTAGAAGTCCTTAATTAGCAATTTGCCCAAATTATAATTTTTGGACAAAATTGGACATGAGATAGTAAATTGTAAAAATTTAGAGAGAATAGCATTTTGGTCATTTATCAATTTAAATGATTAAAATGGGAAAAAGATGATAAAAATCTATTCATCTTCTTCCCCTTATTGCCGAAAATTTGAAGACTCCATAGCTAGGGTTCTTCATTTTTTTTCAAGCTTGCTAGTAAGTTCATTTTAGCCCCATTTTTAGTATTCTTCGTATTTTTGAAGTTCTCGTATTATGAATTAGCTATTTTTAGCTATAAAATGAGCTAAGATGCATGTTCAAAAATCTACCCATGAATGACATGCTTGTTAAATGATGTTTTATGGAAGTTTATGAGAGTTTGATGTTAGATAAACACCTTTTTCTAAGTGAATTTCATGAAAAATGATAGTATGGACTAATTTGTAATAGTTATGAAAATTGGTCATACATACTAGAAATAGTAAGAACTGATGATTGTTATAGTAGAGAAAATGAATCAGCTAAGCATGAAGTTGAAGAAAGTTTAACGAGAATTATTTTATGAGCCTTTGGGCCAAAGTGCAAATATGAGAAAGTTTAGTGGCAAAATAATAATTTTTCCAAAGTATTAGTAATGAGTCAATTTAGTCAAGGTGATTATTAAATGATCTATTTATGATTATAGATCAAGAAAAATGAAGCTCGATCAAAACCGAGGCAAGAACAAAGTTGAGGACTAAATTGCGTATCTACATACATTTTGTATATTGAGGTAAGTTTGTATGATTTCTAAGCTTTATGATTTTTATCATTGAATTGCTTAGTATAATGTACACTACTTTCATGGAATGTTTAATGTTATGTTAAACAAAGAAATCAATGAGATTAAGTATGAGCAAGTCCCGATTGAAGATGGATTTCCAAGATACTCGATCTACCACATGAGATAAGAAAGTCCGTATAAGACCAAGCCAAGGCATGGCATCGACAATCAAGCACAAGTTATCATGTAAGTCCAAGGCAAGCTTGGCATTGAACAAGTTATCATGTAAGTCCAAGTCAAGCTTGGCATTGAACAAGTTATCATGTAAGTCCAAGGCAAGCTTGGCTTTGAGTTATCATGTAAGTCCAAGGTAAGCTTGGCATTAACCAAGTTATCATGTAAGTCCAAGGCAAGCTTGGCATTGAACAAGTTATCATGTAAGTCCAAGGCAACCTTGGCATTGAAAAGTTATCAAGAGAAAGAAATCCCATGTAAGTCCAAGCCAAGGCATGGCATTGGTGAGAACATGAAAGACTTCATATAAGTCCATGTCAAGACATGGACTTGAAACCAAGATGAGATATTCCATGTAAGACCGTATCTAGGATATGGCTTTGGCATCAAGATATGTGGGATGAGAATTAGTATCCTCGGTTATTCGTATAAATTCATCGGGCAAATGAGTAAAGTTAAAATGAGTTAGCAAGAAAGCTAGGTAAGCAAAGTTATTACCAAGTTGAAATTGAGTTTCATTTATGTTATGAATGATGAATTAGAGATCATGATTATTATGTTAAAGTATGTTGATCAATGTGATCAAGTGATACAGGTACCATGTTTACCTTACAAGTATAAGAATAGTAAGTATCATGAGACATGTAAGAATCGATATGAGTAAGTAAACTCTATCGCTGAATTTATGATCCCATTGTTATGTCAAATGGTTTATATTAATCAAGTTTATTAATATGTGTTTTACATGCAAACTTACTAAGCTAAATGCTTAAGTCTTTAATTATTTCTTTCTATGTAGTCCCGCCAAGCTAACTTGAGGATCGTTGGAGTCGGAGCTCATAGCACACTATCAATCTCTATTATGGTATAGCCAAGTTATTTTACTAAGTATGGCATGTCTAGGAAGCATTTCATTTTGAGAATATGTTCTAAGAAGAGCCAAAGTTTTGGCTATTAAGTTTATTATTCTTTTGTATATGGCTAAGTGATTGGCCAAAATTGACTAAGTACGTATGTTATTTGAGATCAATGAAGCATGTAGTAATGTTTATGAAAAATGTATTGAATTGAGCATGAGTTGGTCTTGATTTCAGGGTGGCAATTGGCTTGGTAAATAGCCTCTAAGTGCCCACACGGTTAGACACACGGGCGTGTGTCTAGGCCATGTGTACCTTGCACCTTAGTGTTTTAAGTCATAATAGGCCATGGGCAAATCCAACGGTTTTTGTTTAGGCCATGTGTGATACACGATTAGAACATGGGCGTGTGCCCCAAACCGTGTGAATAAGTCAGTATATCAAGGTATAGCACACGGTTTACATCCACGGGCGTGTCAAGGCCGTGTGTAATTAGTCAGTGTCGAACACGGATGGAAGACACGGGCATGTGTTACGGGTACACGGGCTTGTCCCAAGTCACATGGGCGTGTGACTCCTGTTTTAAGGAAAGTTTTCATTTGAGTTCCAAAAGTTTCTAGATACGTGTTTAAGGCCTCGTAGGCCCATGAAATGTATGATTAGAATAAGAAAGAGAAGTTTTTAATTCAGAACAAAATTTTATAGCCCGTAAGTACGTGTTTTAAGTGAGTTCAAGCATAGTAATGTCTCGTATTCAGTCTTAGTATCAGACTCGGGTATGGGGTGTTACATTTAGTGGTATCAGAGCTACAGTTTAGTTGGTTCTAGGACTAATGTAGCACGAGCACAAGTTTAACTATACTTGCCATACGCAAGAATTTTTTATAATAATAGTGTGACGACTCCTAACGACTTAAATTATGTTTATACATATAGTAAATGGATCCCAAAAGAGTTGAGGTGGATGATGTAGAAAGTAATGCGCCGGCTCCTACTGAAGGGACGGTGCCTAATGAAAATGAGAATAGACCCACTACGGTGAGTCAAGGAGGAGGAGAAGAGGATAGAGAAGCCTTCCTCTATATGATGAATATGTGGTACACGTAATTGTTCAGATCGAACTCGAATGAACAACCCTCCACCCCCACTGCTTCACAACCTATCCCCACAGTCCTTCAAGTAGTAGAGGTGGTAAGAGGAGACAAACCTCCAATTGATAGGATTAGGAAATTTAGGCCAGAAGAATTTCGAGCTAGAAAAGATGATGATCCGGAAAAGGCTGAGTTCTGGATAGAAAATACTATTAGGGTATTTAATGGGTTGTCATGCACACATGAGGAATGTATAAAGTGTGTAGTTTCTCTTTTAAGAGATGCTGCCTATCAATGGTGGAACACCCTTGTGTCGATAGTACCTAGGGAAAAGGTCACATGGGAATTTTTCCAAAAGAGTTCAAGAAAAAGTATATCAGTTAAAGATTCATGGACTAGAAAAGGAAGGAATTGCTAGAACTGAAACAAGGCAAGATGTCAGTGACTGATTATGAGCGAGAGTTTGTACGACTCAACAAATACACTCGAGAATGCGTGTCTACTAAAGCCATCATGAGTAAGAGATTTGACGATGGACTAAATAATGATATCAAGTTATTTGTTGCTGTCCTTGAATTAAAAGAATTTGTGGTGTTAGTAGAAAGGGCTTGTAAGGCCGAAGAGTTATTAAAAGAGAAGAGAAAATCTAAAATGGAGTCTCGTGACTCTAGAAAGAGACAGTGGAATAAGTCATTCCAAACTTCATCCAAGAAGTCAAGAGATTTCCCTAATCGATCGACTACTTCCACTGGGTTTTCAAAGAAGGAGAAGAGTAAGCAGAATTCGGGGAATAAAGCACAGACTACTTCAGTTGCTAGTGTGGGGAACATTCGATCTGATAGACCTGAATGCCCACAGTGTGACAGATGCCATTTCGGTGAATGTCGAGCACATGGAAATGCTTGTTTCAGATGTGGTTCCCATGATCACTTTATAAAAGATTATCTTGAGATGACAAAAGAAGAGAGAACTCAAAACTCGAGATCTGGGGGTATGGTCAGAGACAGACCGTAGAGAAACCCGGGGAGTAGGGCAAGTGGAAGAGGTAACCCTAGAGAGTAGGCTACGAGACCTGAGGGTAGGGCACCTGCTAGGACTTATACCATTCACGCTTGTGAAGAGGCATCTTCTCCTGATGTTATCACGGGTACCTTTTATCTTTATGATATTAAAGTTATTATTTTAATAGATCCCGGATCCACACACTCTTATATTTGTATGAAACTAGTATCTAGTATGAATATGCCCATAGAGTCTATAGAATTTGTGATTAAGGTGTCTAATCCTTTAGGCAAAAGTGTTTTAGTTGATGAAGTATGTAAAGCCTGCTTATTGATGATTAGCAGTCATTATTTTAAAGCAAACCTTATGTTGTTACCATTTGATGAGTTTGACATCATTCTTGGTATGGACTGGTTGACCATCCATGATGTAATAGTTAATTGTGGGAAGAAATACATTGAGATGAGATGTGAGAATATAGACACTCTTCATATAGAATCTAATGAACAGAGCAAATCGCCGGTAGTGATTTCTCATATGATGGCACAGAGATACTTAAGAAAAGGGCATGAAGCATATTTGGCCTTTTGTGATGAATGATAAAGACACAGAGCTAAAGATTGAGTCAGTACCGATGGTATGTGAGTACGTGGATGTTTTTCCCGAGCAATTACCAGGACTACCACCGTTAGGGACGTTGAGTTCAATATTGAGCTAGCTCCTAATCTTGCATCGATATCTATTACTCCTTACGTAATGGCTCCAACAGAGTTGAAAAAGTTGAAGATCTGATTGCAAGAGTTGATGATAAAGGCTTTGCTAGGTCAAGTTGTTCTCCACAGGGTGCTCGGTTTTATTTGTGAAAAGAAAGATGGCACCATGAGATTGTGCATAGATTACCGCCAACTTAATAAAGTGACAGTGAAGAACAAGTACCCATTGCCTAGGATCAATGATTTGTTCGATCAATTGAAAGGAGTTAATGTGTTCTCCAAAATAGACTTGAGATCAGGGTATTATTAGTTAAGAGTAAATGATTTAGATGTGTCCAAGATAGTTTTTCGAACAAGATATGGGCATTATGGATTCTTAGTCATGCCCTTTGGTTTGACCAATGCTCCTGCGATATTCATGGACTTAATGAACTGCATCTTTAGACCCTACCTCGACAAGTTTGTAGTCGTTTTTATTAACGTCATATTGATTTATTCTCGGGATGAGAATGAGCATGTTGAGCACCTACAGACAGTTTTACAAATTTTATGAGAAAATTAGTTGTATGCCAAGTTCAGTAAAAGTGAATTTTGGCTCAAGGAAATAGGATTTCTGGGACATATTGTCTCGGGAGATGGAGTCCGAATGGGACCAAGCAAGATCTTGGGTATAATGGACTGGAAACCACCAAGTAATATCTCTGAGATTAGGATTTTCTTAGGCCTAGCCGACTATTACCGACGATTTGTTAAGGGGTTTTCTATGATCGCAACCTCGATGACTAAATTATTACAAAAAATGTGAAGTTTGAGTAGACAAAAAGATGCCAACAACGTTTTGAGAAATTGAAAGCAATGTTGACAGAAGCTCCAGTTTTAGTACAACCCGAGACAGGGAAAGAATTTGTGATTTACAGTGATGCATCCTTAAATGGATTAGGCTGTGTACTCATGCAAGAAGGCAAGGTGATTGCTTATGCCTCAAGACAGTTGAAGCCTCATGAGAAGAATTATCCGACATATGATTTAGAGTTGGCTGCCATAGTCTTCGCTTTGAAGATTTGGAGACACCATTTATATGGTGAAAGATGTTGGATTTTTACTGATCACAAAAGTCTGAAGTACTTGATGGCACAGAAAGAGTTAAACTTAAGGCAACGGAGATAGTTAGAGTTGATAAAGGACTATGAGTTGGTCATTAACTACCATCCAGGAAAGGCGAATGTTGTTGTCCATGCTTTGAGCAGGAAGTCCCTTTTTGCATTAAAGGCATTGAATTCACGGATGACCTTATCTGACGATGGTTCTATACTAGCTGAATTAAAAGCTAGACCAATGTTCCTTCAAAAGATCACTGAAGCTCAACAAGAAGATAAAGAGTTGTAAGCCAAGAGAACTCAGTGCTAGTCAGATGTTGAATCCGACTTTCAGATTAATTCTGATGGATATTTGATGTTCAAAGATAGAGTTTGTGTACTGAGAAAAGATGAGCTTATTTAGAGAATTTTGTATGAGGCACATAACGGATGTTTATCTGTTCATCCGAGTAGTACCAAGATGTATAATGACTTGAAGCAATTGTATTGGTGGCCGAAAATGAAGAAAGATATTTCAGAGTTCGTTTCAAGATGTTTGATTTGTCAGCAAGTAAAGGCTAAACACCAAAGTACCTTTGGGTTTGGTTCAACCAATTATGATACCCAAGTAGAAATGGGATCGTATCACTATGGATTTTGTAACGGATTGCCATTATCACCGAGCAAGAAAGATGCTATATGGGTTGTAGTTGATAGACTCATGAAGTTAGCTCATTTCTTACCTGTACGAGTTGACTACTCACTCAAAAATTGGCAAACTTTTATGTTTTGAAATAGTAAGACTTCATGGAGTTCCTTTGTTAATCATATCGGATAGAGATTCGAGATTCACCTCTAGATTTTGGAAGAAGCTTCAAGAAGCCTTGGGTACAAAATTGAGTTTTAGCACAGCTTTTCATCCTCAAATTGACGGTCAGTCGGAGAGGTTGATTCAGATACTCGAGGATATGCTTCGATGTTGTGTTCTAGAATTCCAAGGCAGTTGGGAAAAGTTTCTCCCATTGGTAGAATTTGCCTACAATAATAGCTTTCAGTCGAGTTTAAAGATGGTGCCTTATGAGGCTTTATATGGGCGTAAATGCAGAAAGCCTTTATTTTGGACTGAACTCAAAGAAAACCAAATTCACGGGGTTGATTTGGTTAGAGAAGCTAAAGAGAAAGTGAAAGCAATACGAGAATGTTTAAAAGCTGCATCAGACAGACATAAATCTTATTCAGACCTAAAGAGAAGAAAGATAGAGTATCAAGTCGGGGATAAAGTTTTCTTGAAAGTGTCACCTTGGAGAAAAGTTCTCAGATTTGGCCGAAAAGCCAAGTTAAGTCCACGTTTTATTAGACCATTTGAGATTACTTAGAAATTTGGGCCAGTAGCTTACAAATTGGCTTTAACATCAGAGTTAGAAAAGATACATGATGTGTTTCACGTGACAATTTTGAGACGCTACCGATCAGATCCTTCCCATGTAATTACCCCGTTAGAGATAGAGATTCATCCCGACATGACTTATGATGAAAAACCAATCAAGATTTTAGCTCGAAAGTCAACCAGCTAAGAAATAAAAGTATTGCTCTAGTGAAAGTATTATGGAAAAGGCATGGGATAGAGGAAGCTACATGGAAACCAGAAAAGAGCATGAGAAACTAGTACCCAAACTTATTTGTCGGTAAGATTTTCAAGGACAAAATCCCTAAGGGGGGAGAAGTGTAACAACCCGATTTAGGGCCTAGTTAGAATAGTGGTGTGAGGCCATGAATCCGAGGTGAATTTATGAGTTTTTAATGTTTATGTCATGTTTGCATGCTAGTGTGAAAGTTTTATGAAGCAATTTTGTTAAATTGAGGTAGAATGGTCCAAAAGGACTAAATTGAAAAAGTTGCAAAATATGAGTTTCTAGAAGCTTTTTGTATGAAATAGCTTTAGAATATCAATTAGAAGTCCTTAAGTAGCAATTTACCCAAATTATAATTTTTGGACAAAATTGGACATGAGATAGTAAATTGTAAAAATTTAGAGAGAAAGACATTTTAGTCATTTATCAATTTAAATTATTAAAATGGGAAAAAGATGATAAAAATCTATTCATCTTCTTCCTCTTATTTTCGAAAATTTGAAGACTCCATAGCTAGGGTTCTTCATTTTTTTTCAAGCTTGCTAGTAAGTTCATTTTAGCCCCGTTTTTAATATTCTTCGTATTTTTAAAGTTCTTGTATTATGAATTAGCTATTTTTAGCTATAAAATGAGCTAATATGCATGTTCAAAAATCTACCCATGATGACATGCTTGTTAAATGATGTAAATGATGTTTTATGGAAGTTTATGAGAGTTTGATGTTAGATAAACACCTTTTTCTAAGTGAATTTCATGAAAAATGATAGTATGGACTAATTTGTAATAGTTATGAACATTGGTCATACATATTAGAAATAGTAAGAATTGATGATTGTTATAGTAGCGAAAATGAATCAGCTAAGCATGAAGTTGAAGAAAGTTTAATGAGAATTATTTTACGAGCCTTTGGGCCAAAGCGCAAATATGAGAAAGTTTAGGGGAAAATAATAATTTTGCCAAAGTATTAGTAATGAGTCAATTTAGTCAAGGTGATTATTAAATAATCTATTTATGATTATAGATCAAGAAAAATGAAGCCCAGATCAAAACCGAGGCAAGAACAAAGTTGAGGACTAAATTGCGTATCTACATACATTTTGTACATTGAGGTAAGTATGATGTACACTATTTTCATGGAATGTTTAATGTTATGTTAAACAAAGAAATTAATGAGATTAAGTATGAGCAAGTCCCGATTGAAGATGGATTTCCCAAGATACTCGATTTACCACATGAGATAAGAAAGTCCGTATAAGACCAAGCCAAGGCATGGCATCGGCAATCAAGCACAAGTTATCATGTAATTCCAAGGTAGGCTTGGCATTGAACAAGTTATCATGTAAGTCCAAGTCAAGCTTGGCATTGAACAAGTTATCATGTAAGTTCAAGGCAAGCTTGGCATTGAACAAGTTATCATGTAAGTCCAAGGCAAGCTTGGCATTGAAAAGCTATCAAGAGAAAGAAATCCCATGTAAGTCCAAGCCAAGGCATGGCATTGGTGAGAACAAGAAAGACTTCATATAAGTCCATGTCAAGACATGGCCTTGAAACCAAGATGAGATATTCCATGTAAGACCGTATCTAGGATATGGCTTTGGCATCAAGATATGTGGGATGAGATTTAGTATCCTCGGTTATTCGCATAAATTCATCGGGCAAATGAGTAAAGTTAAAATGAGTTAACAAGAAAGCTAGGTAAGCAAAGCTATTACCAAGTTGAAATTGAGTTTCATTTATGTTATGAATGATGAATTAGAGATCATGATTATTATGTTAAAGTATGTTGATCGATGTGATCAAGTGATACAGGTACCATGTTTACCTTACACGTATGAGAATAGTAAGTATCATGAGACATGTAAGAATCAGTATGAGTAAGTAAACTCTATAGCTGAATTTATGATACCATTTTTATGTCAAATGGTTTATATTAATCAAGTTTATTAATATGTGTTTTACATGCAAACTTACTAAGCTAAATGCTTATGTTTTTAATTATTTCTTTCTATGTAGTCCCGCCAAGTTAACTTGAAGATCGTTGGAGTCGAGCTCGTAGCACACTATCAATCTCTATTTTGGTATAGCCAAGTTATTTTACTAAGTATGGCATGTATAGGAAGCATTTCATTTTGAGAATATGTTCTAAGAAGAGCCAAAGTGTTGGCTATTATGTTTATTATTCTATTGTATATGGCTAAGTGATTGGCCAAAATTGACTAAGTACGTATGTTATTTGAGATCAATGAAGCATGTAGTAATGTTTATGAAAAATGTACTGAATTGAGCATGAGTTGGTCTTGATTTCAGGGTGGAAATTGGCTTGGTAAATAGCCTCTAAGTGCCCACACAGTTAGACACACGGGCGTGTGTCTAGGCCGTGCGTACCCTGCACCTTAGTGTTTTAAGTCATATTAGGCCACGGGCAAATCCCACGGTCGTTTGTTTAGGCCATGTGTGATACACGAATTAGAACATGGGCATGTGCCCCAAACCGTGTCAATAAGTCAGTATATCAAGGTATAGCATACGATTTACATCCACGGGCGTGTCAAGGCCGTGTGTAATGAGTCAGTGTCGAACATAGGTGGAAGACACGGGCATGTGTTAGGGGTACACGGGCGTGTCCCAAGTCACATGGGCGTGTGACCCCTATTTTAAGGAAAGTTTTCATTTGAGTTCCAAAAGTTCCTAGATACGTGTTTAAAGCCTCGTAGGCCCATAAAATGTATGATTAGACTAAGAAAGAGAAGTTTTTAATTTGAAACAAAATTTTATAGCCCGTAAGTACATGTTTTAAGTGAGTTCAAGCATGGTAATGTCTCGTATCCAGTCTTAGCATCGAACTCGGGTATGGGGTGTTACATTGTGTTCATAGATGGCATATTGATCTATTCTTGTGATAAATCCGAACATGTTGAACATCTGAGATTAGTGCTACAGACTTTGCCTGATAAGCAGTTATATGCGAAGTTCAGTAAATGTAAGTTTTGATTACGAGAAGTTAGTTTTCTAAGACATATTGTATCATCATCGGGTATTCGGGTTGATCCAAATAAGGTTTTGGCTATACTACATTGGAAGCCTCCTAGAAATGTATCCGAAGTCCAAAGTTTTCTGGGACTAGCTAGTTACTATAGATGGTTCATAAAAGGTTTCTCTATGATTGCAACCCCGATGACGCGAATAATTTAGAAAGATGTTAAGTTCGATTGGTCAGAAAAGTGCCCAAAAAGTTTCGATCAGTTGAAAGCTTTGTTAACAGAAGCTCCAGTGCTAGTTCAGCCAGAATCGGGTAAAAAATTCATTATCTATAGTGATGCATCTTTGAATGATTTAGGCTATTTTTTAATGCAGGAAAGTAAAGTTATAGCTTATGCCTCAAGATAGTTAAATCCACATGAAAAGAACTATCCGACATACAATCTGGAATTGGCAGCTATTGTGTTTGTGTTGAAAATTTTGTGCCACTATCTGTTCGGTGAGAAATGTCATGTCTATTCTGATCACAAAAGCTTAAAATATTTAATGACTTAGAAAGATCTAAATTTATGATAGCGAAGATGGTTAGAGTTGTTAAAATATTATGAGCTTGTAATTGATTACCATCCGGAAAAGCAAATGTTATTGCTGATGCTTTTAGTCAAAAATAGTTATTTGCCCTATGTGTGATGAACACTCAGTTGGCCCTATCCGATGATGGTTCGCTACTAGCTGAGTTGAAATCAAAACTATTATTTATTTAGCAGATTTGTGAGGCTCAGAAAGTTGATAATGAATTGATAACAAAACAGGCTCAATGTGATGCGAATACCAATTTAGAGTTTCAAGTTGATACTAAAGGTTGTTTGAGGTTTAAAGACCGAATATATGTTCCGAGAAATTCAGAGTTGATTTGAATGATTTTGAATAAAGCTCATAGCAGTCAGTTATCTGTTCACCTGGGTAGTAAAAAATGTATAATGATTTGAAACAACTTTATTGGTGGCATGGTATTAAATGGGACATCTCTGACTTTGTTTCGAGATGTTTGATCTGCCAGCAAGTCAAAGCTGAGCATCAAGTTTCGTCAGAGTTACTTCAACCAATTATGATACTCGAGTGGAAATGGGACAGAGTCACGATGGATTTTTTTATTAGGTTTGCCTTTGTCACCGAGTAAGAAAGATACAATCTGGGTTATTGTAGATAGATTGACTAAATCGGCTTATTTTGTTTCGGTTTGTACAGATTACTCGCTTGATAAACTTGCTGAGCTGTACATTTCTCTGATTATGAGATTGCATGGAGTACTTATTTCTATTATTTAGGATAGAGATCCGAGGTTCACATCACGGTTTTGGAAGAAACTACAAGATGCACTAGGTACGAAACTACACTTTAGCATTGCTTTCCATCCGCACACAAATGGTCAGTCCAAAAAAATTATTCAGATACTCGAGGATATGTTGAGATGTTCCATTCTTGAGTTTGAAGGTATATGGGAACGATACTTGCCACTGATTGAATTTGCGTACAATAATAGCTTTCAATCGAGTATCAAAATGGCACCTTACGAGGCTTTGCACGGTCGCAAATGTCAAACACCATTGTATTGGACTGAGCTCAGTGAGAATAAGATACATGGGGTCAATTTGATTAAAGAGACTGAACAGAAAGTGAAAGTGATTCGTGATAGGCTGAAAGTCGCATCAGATCGTTAGAAGTCATACGTAGACTTGAAACATAAAGATATTGAGTTTCAGATCTGGGACAAAGTGTTTTTGAAGTGTCACCGTGGAAGAAAATACTTCGATTTGGTCGTAAAGGCAAATTGAGTCCGAGATTCATCGGCCGTATGAGATTATTGAGCATATCAGGTCGGTTTCTTACAAACTATTGTTGCCACCTAAGTTAGAAAAGATCCATAATGTATTTCATGTTTCGATGCTTCGACGATATCGATCCAACCCATCGCATGTGATTTCCCAGTCTGAGATTGAGATTCGATCCGATATGACATACGAGGAAGAATCGATCCGGATTCTAGATCATGAAGTGAAGGAATTGAGAAATAAGAAAATTTCTTTAGTAAAAGTCTTATGACATAAACACAGGGTTGAAGAAGCTACGTGGGAGCCCGAAGATGCTATGAGAGAATTTTACCCAAATCTATTCGCCGATAAGATTTTTGGGGACGAAAATCCCTAAGGGGAGAATTGTAACAGTCTGGTTTAGACCTTAGTCGGAACAGTGGTTTTAGGACCACAAATTTGAGTTAGAAAAATATTTTAATATTATTTTCTGTGTTTTTAGTATGTGAATTGACATGTGTGAAAATTTTGTGATTAAATTTGATCATTTATGTGATTAATTTGATAAAAGGACTTAATTGCGTAAAATGTAAAAGTGGCTTTCTATATGTTAAAGTGCTTAATTTCTTTGATGAATTAATTATGGAGTCCTTATGTTGTAATTTGGCCATTAAACCATGGGATGGACGGTTAAGGGTTTATTATATATGGTTTTCTAATTAAATTACAAAGGTTAAATTAGTAAATGGTATTTTATTATGTAATAAAATAAAATAAAATAATTACAAAGCTATGCATTTGTTCATCTTTATGATCGAAAATACCAAAGAAAAAGAAAGAAAAAGAATAAGCTAGGTTCGGCTATGGTTTTGCTTGATTGAGGTATGTAATTTGTTCGGTTTTTGATAATTTTTACGTTTTTTAGATTGTTGCTGTGTAATCTATCAAGCCCATGTCTCAATTTTTAAAATTGATGATGATTTTTTGTTTTGCCATTGTTGAAAGCTTGTGGTTTTTGTTGTTTGATGATGGAAAATAAAAGATAGGTGATAGATTAATATGTTTTGTCTTTGGATTTTTGATGAATTTGAGAAATTTGGGCTAAATTGTGAAAATAATAAATTGAGGGACTAAAATGTGAAATAAATGAAATGTGTAGAATTGTATGAGCTTAGTGAATGTTTGGCTAAGCTATTGTGTAATGAAATTATGTTTATTTTGTATTTTGTGAAATAAGGACTAATTTGTGAAAAATGTAAAATGTTAGGGGCAAAAGTGTAATTTTCCCATTTATGTATTTTTGGATGAAATTGATTGAATATGTGATTAAATAAGTTTAATTTATACTAATTTAGATCAAGAAAGAGGAAATCGGAATTTGATCGAGGAAAATCTAAAGTTGTTGAATAGTCATTCTGGTTCGTCCGTCTTTGTCCGAGGTAAGTTCATAAGTAAATAAATGCCGTTAAATTCGATTGTATATATTTTATTTGTACCGAATTGAATTATTACTTGTATATAAATGTGAATGCCGAATTGGTAAAAGTGTGGAAGAATTGTCTACAAGCTTGAATCGATCGAGTTACGATGTCCGAAAGTCCCTACGAACCTTAGGAATAGTTAGGATACATATGTCATGACATAAGATTTTGATATGTGTTTTCGTGTAAGACCATGTTTGGGATGTTGGCATCGACTTGTGTTTACGTGTAAGACCATGTTTGGGACATTGGCATCATCTTTGATACGTGTAAGACCCTGTCTGGATAGTGGCATCGATATGTGATTACATGTAAGACCACGTTTGGGACGTTGGCATTGTATGAGATTTCCAACTATCCTAGTATCCTTATTGATTCTGAATGGTTCAACGGGCATTATCGAGTTAAGATCGAATGTGAAAATGAACTAAAAGGTTCAGGTACGTGCTATATTATATGAATATGAAAGTAAGGTAATTATATGTTTGAAATGAATATATGAGTTAGACATAGTAAGTAAGAAATTTATATGTGCTTATGAGTATATGTGTATTCGGCCATTGATGTTATAATGTTATTTTATGTGTAATAATGTTTAAGATTGCAAGCATAATAAATGTACGAATGGTTAAGGTTTGTTTGATTTGGCTAGTTGATTTAATGCTAGTGTTTATTTGATCATTATTTTCTTATGAATTACTAAGCTATGAAAGCTTACTCTCTGTGTGTGTTTGTTCATTATTTTATAGATTATCAAAGCTATGTGAAGCTTGGGGATCATTGAGGATCATCACCACACTATCGAACTATATTTTGGTACCTTATGAAAATGTACATATTAAAGTATGGTATGTATAGGCTAGAGAGCTTTGATTATGTTTTGAGATGTGCAAATATAGCAATGTGATATGGCTTGTTAATGAATGTGTTTATAGATAAGTTTTGTCCATGCTTTATGATGCATAATTTGGAATGTTTTGATGTGCTCATGAATGGCCAAATGAAATGGTCTATATTGGTAAGTGCATGGTTGATTTGGGAAATTGATATGATGAGAAATGCTATAAATTGAAATGGTTTTAAATGAAGTAGTAATCATATGTTTTGATGTGAAATTTATGCTTTGAATTGGTATGTTTGAGTAGGGTTTGTAAATGGAAATGAATGATGTTGTTAAGAGTCAAATTTTGCATGTTTTGGTATGTTTTGAATGCCTTTGGGATATGAATTTAGATTTGTTTAATTCTTGTAGGTTTCACCCAAATTTTGGGTGGCAAATTGGCCTTGCAAATGGCCTATGTTTGCCCACATGGTTGAGCACACGGGCGTGTGTCTCGACTGTGTCTCTCATGGTTGCATTTATAAATAAGTTAGGAAGCCACACGGGTGTGTGACTGGCCGTGTGAGCAAGTCAGTAGCCTCCCTAAATTTCACATGACCTAGCACATGGGCGTGTCTTATGGCCGTGTGGACAAGTCAATATGTATGCCCTATTTTGCCACGGCTTAGACACACAGATGTGTCTAATGCCGTGTATGGCACATGGTCTGCCCACACGGGCGTGTGACCTCTGTAATTTTGAAAAATGTTTAATTTTTGGAAAATTTTTGTATGTACTCGGTTTAGTCCCGAGCCCTTTCCAATGCATGTTTAAGGTCTCGAAGACCTTCTAAAGGGACTCTATGTGTATATTTCTCTATGGAATGTTTGTGACTGATAAATGTTAGAGGAATGTATCTAATATATTTTGATATGTCCGGTAATGCCTCTTAACCTTCGTCTGACGACCGATATGGGTTAGGGGTGTTACATAGTGTGCGAGTCCGAGATAGCTTCAGCTATGTAAGGTACTTAGTATGCGAGATTATAATAACTTTGGCTATGTATTGGCACTTAGTGTGCGAGATATAGAGTATTCGTCAGTATTCAAAAAGGTATGAGTTTGTTACGAAATTGAACAGGTATGTATATGTAAAGTATGAGATTCAAGTAGAAGAAGCTATGAATTTGCATATAAGTATATGATTAAGCATATGGAAGGTTTGTTGTTATTATGAATTATATGTTATATAGTTCAAATTGATGATTTGTGTATTATGATTTGTTGAGTATATTTTGTACGAGCTTACTAAGCTTTATAGTTTACTTTGTTTATTTTTCCCATGTTTTATAGTGATTTCAAAGTTAGCTCAGATTCGGGGATCGTCGAAGACTACATTACACTATCCAACCATCACTTTGGTACTTTTGATCTCATGGTTTGGTCATATGGCATGTATAGGATTATGGTCATGTTGGTTATGTTTTGGTAGTGAGGTTTTCCATTTGGGATGGCTTGTGAATGGTTGTGTTTTGGTTTGTATTTATATAGCCATGAGATTTGGCTTAATTTGGCTAGTTTGATTATGTATATATAAGTGTGCTTATGGCTTATATTATGAGGTTTGTGGACTTGGTATTATGCTTGAGAATTGGAACAAAATGATATATGTTTGGTAAATATTTTTAGATGTGCTAATGCTATTTTGTAAAGTGTTTAATGTTACTTGGAAAAGGTTGATAAATTGATTATGTTTGTGATTGAAGTTTAGGCTAAGAAATGTTTAGATGAAATGGTAGGAATTATGGTTGATTTGGTTGATTTGGTTGTTTGGATTGCCTATTTTGCTTTGTTTTTGTTTCATATGTGTAGGTGAAGGTGTGTACCAAATGGAGTGACACAATGGCTTGGTAAATAGCCTATTTTTGTTCACACGGGCATGTGTCTCAGCCGTGTGTGACACACGGTCATGTTACATGGCCGTGTGTCCCCTGGTGTTGAAATTGAAATGAAGTTAGTATGCTCCACAAGGTCTCACACATGGGTGCATGATCGGCCATGTGGCACAAGTCAGTATAACCCTAATTTACACACGGGCGTGTGACTTGGCCGTGTTGCATAAGTTAGTATACCCTATAAGAATGGCACAGCTTAGCACACGGTCTGGCACACGGGCGTGTGTGGTCATTTTTAGGGCACACAGGTTAGCCAGACAGACGTGTGTATTGGTCATGTGACCCAAGTCATAGAGTTACAGGGGTAGGACACGGGCTGGGACACGGCCATGTGCTCCCATTTCGAATGTCCACACGGCCTGTGACACGGGCGTGTCTGGTGGCAGTGTGAGACATACGGCCTAGCCACACGGGCTTGTGTCCCTTGTTTTGAGAAAAAATTTATGTGTTTCAAATGTTTCATAAGTTATCAGTTTAGTCCCGAACTAATCCCAATACATGTTTAGGGCCTCGTAGGCTCGTATAATGGACAAATTGATTGAGTTTGAATTATGAATGTATGAAATGATATTATGTAAGTGAAAGTATGTATAAATTTGTTGTAAGTCCAGAAATGCTCTGTAACCCTATTCCGACGATGAATACGGGTGAGAGGTGTTACAAGAACTCCAATGCCGACTTCTACAAGTACTTCAAAGAAATTGGAGTTGTCAATTATGATGGATATGTGCAAGTTCATGCACAATCAACAACAAACTTATTGGAAATATGCAAAAATTAGAGATGACTCAATTCAAAATACTTTTAAGAATATCTCTAATACTTTTGTTCATGAATTCTTAGATGCTATCTTTGAGACATGGACGGAAGATACTGACTATGCAAGCGGAGATGGAGCTGAAGAAGACAAGGGGAATGAGTAAGAAAAATAAAAGGGGGGATTCTTGTCTTGTTATTTATTTAATTATTTTTAGGTCTTTAGGAATTTATTTCTTTCATAATTAGGATTTAATTTCTACAGAATAAAACATAACAAGCATGAATAAACTTAACACTTCTTTAGAAAGAAAAAGACTAAGTGATATGGTAATGGGAATGAACATGTCTAGGATTGGGTTATTAGGAAAGACTTGGTATTTAAGCAGTCTTAATGACTCACCTCTCTTTCTTTACAACCCTACCTGGTGTTCAGTTTTCATTCATTACTTTATTCTTGCAATGAAGACATTGCTTCTTTTTAAAGGGGGTAAGGCAAATAAATTGCTCAAATTTTTAAAATTTTCAAGTATGTTTCAATCATTTCTTTCATAAGTATGTTTTAAAAAATGAATGTTTAGAGACATTTTTTTATGTTAATGAGATAGTTTGTATGCAAGTATGAATGATGATTCTATCTAAGTGAAAGTATGTTATCATGAAGAATGGAATGTTTGATGATCTTAGTCTTATTAATGTTTGCCATGAAAACTTAGTTTCTCTTGAGATTAGACATGCATGAAGGTTTATATCTTTAGAATTGACTTAGTAACTTTCTTGAGGCAAAATCCTAGGAGACATAAAAATCTAAAATGATATAGGCGCTATTTCTTTGGATTGTTTGAGCCTTTTCGAGCCAACCTTATGATTTTAGACCATTGAAACTGTAATTTTGAGTTTAATGGCATGTTTATTGCAATGAATCTACACTATAAGCCACATTATCATCTTTTGAAGTTATCCTAATTTTGTGCACCCATCTTAACTAAATTTGTCTTGGTAATCAACATTTGAGGAAATTTATAAAAGATGTATGTGCTCATGCTTAAAAAAAAGAGATGAAGAAAGAGTGAAGAAAAGTTTGCTCAATCTCCAAAAAGAAAAATGTATGAGCATGAGTTCAAAATAAGTTTGGTGGTGTTCCAAAGGTTCACTTAAAGAAAAAGGCTATATTTCGAGAAATCCAAGACAAAGTTAAAGGTTGAGATTTTGAAATCGAAATATCTCATCTCTTTTAAATCCTTTCCTTTAACCGAGCCCTATTACAAACTTATAAAAGACCTATTGATTTGATGATTATGACACCTACATTAGTGGAGAGGAAATACTAAGTTCAACATATGAAGATCATAGATAAGCCTTATGATTATTTGCTTAATTGATAAGAAATTATGTTGAATGAAGAATGTTATCTATGGCTGTGACCTACATAGAAACTATGATTCATGTTGGCATATTTTGAAACTTAGTATAAAATTCAAAAAATGTTTGCATATGAATTACTTGTTAATAAAGGAGATCTATGAACATGAAGTTATTAATGCATGATTATGGAACAAAGATTGATGATGCTTACACAGTTAGCAATTTTGCCTTAGCAAGACTTTTTGCTGTGCATAAACATTACACGAGACGAGCAATGATTTAAGTTTGGGTGTAACACCCCAAACCCGGCCCATTTGTTATGACCGAATTTGAAATGCCACTGCGGAAAAACGTTTGAAAAAAAAACTTTTGACTTAGAGTTAAAATACCTCATTTCACAAGACACATAGAATTATGCAAAGTGCACACAACCCAATCCTAGGGTCCATCCGCTACACACCCCCTTAACCAGCCACCACACACCAGGGGATTATCAAATCACCCTCTCCATTTCACTCCAAAAGGCAATAATTGCCATCCACGTGCAATAAAGCACAAAAATCCACAACGCGACCTCAGTCAGCGCCAATCCACGATGTAGTAGCTAACACCAAAACCACGATGGGACACGTAGTCACTCATCAACCACGATATGGCACAAAGCGATATCAACCATGATGAGGCACACGACCATTCATCAAGCCACGCCAACTAAATCGCAATTAATCCACAACGTGACCTCAGTCAACGTCAATCCACGATGTAGCTCAAGGCTAACATCAAACCACGTACTCGAAGTACACCCGTACCTTCTTTCATATCATATCCCAACCCATGCACATGCAACATTCCATAATGATATAATATAATGATGCATGAGCATGTTCATCAAGCATATTATCACATATTCATAATAGTAATCACATTTGATCAGATTTGGTACTTACCGGACTATCGACATACCCCTTGAGGGTATCCAAATCACTATTTCCATTGCACAAGTTAGCACATAGTTAACACATATAGATATAACACAAATACCCGGAAAATGGTAGGCTAACTACACACCTGCCTATTAGTGAAATCCCGAACTACTCGAATCTAACATGATCTCGAAACGTGGTTCTTCCTTCTCCTTAAAAGCCGATTTGGTCTCCTACCAAATCCCGAATCACAGAGTTCCCTTCCTTTAGCTACACACAAAAGAACACCTTTTATGGCACTAAGAACATTCGGCCAAACCACAAAATTATAAGCAAAGCCATTTCGGCCACACTAACAAATCCCGAAGGGTTTTCGCTTCGAAATACTAAGTCTTACCTATTGACTTACCCCAAAAGATTGTCAAAGATTTGAGGCTTAGAACGATTGCTTCCAAAGTCCCGAGGAGCCTAAAAGAAATCGGTTCCTAGAATGGTTAGAACCTTGCAACAAATGCCCATCTAAAACGATATAACAAGTATAAAGATCCTTACCTTAACACTTTGATTCAAATCCAAAAATCGTCACTTGCCTAAGGAGTTGGTCAAAATCCTTGAATGATGAAATCCTTTCCACACGATCTTAGTATGACTATGGTCGACATCAACAAATAGATGATCAACACTCCACTATACCACTACCAAAACAAAAGAGTTTGTTTGAAAGAGAAGAGATAATAATTTCGGTCAAAAGAAAGTCCTCTCAAGGTAATACAATTTCGGCAATGAGATTGAGTGAGACACCAATAGGATTCGGCTAGAGCAAATAATGGAAGAAAAGAAAAGAGAAATGAGAGAAGGAAGATTCGGCCAAATGAAAATAAAATAGAAATGTGGACTTTTGAACAATATGAAAAAGAATGAAAAGAGAGATGAGAACATTCGGCTACAAAGAAATAAGAGATGAGAGGGAGGTACCAAAGAAGATTCGGCCAAAAGCCTAAGAGGAAATATCAACAACACCAATGGACATTCGGTTATGGCTCACTTTGGTGCATTAGAAAAAGTTGATAAAGTTTTTTAAGAATAGGTTTTGGTTAAGACACAAAACAAAGAAAAAGGCTAAAACTAAAACAAAATTGAACCTAAATGCCAAGAACATATTCTATTAAAGAGGAGAGCTTTGGGGAGGAAAAGAAAATGCCAAAGATGAACAAAAGCACAAAAATGCTAAAATGACCAACCAATTCCCCAAACTACCTATCAAAAATTCGGCCACCCCCTAGCCTTACATGCCGTCCATATACATGGTCTCCCAAGTCAAATCTATCCACCCAACACTTTCCAAAACCAATTCCTTATGTCATGCCTTATGCTCTCCCATCAACCTTTAATCACTTGATTTCCTTCCCAAACATCTAACTTACCTTAAACATACATTCAACTTGCCAAAAGATGAAAGCCCAACCTATCATAAATAAAGTTGATCGAACATTAATGCTAAGTTGAAAAAAAAATAGAATCCTCAATATGCTTTCCATGCTACTCGAACCACTTCCCTCAAGCAACCTTTCAAGCTCCTAACCACCTTGCCACTAACTCCTCGTGTGCTTTAATTTAACACTTAAATTAACTTAAGTGTCAAGCTCACCTAATCCACTTCGTTAAATAAACCATACTAAAATTATTCTAGCTTCCTAATTAAAATCAAGCCTTCACAAGACTATGCTAAACACACAAAATTTTACCCGAGCTATCACAAGTAACAAGATGATATTCAAATTTTCCTAAAGCCCAAGGCCCAATCCTACTAGGCCCAATTTCGGGATGTTACAGTTCTACCCTCCTTAAAGAAATTTCGTCCTCAAAATTTCCAACTAACTAACAGTCGTACAATCCTACTCATCACACTATGCTTATGCTGCGCACTCTGATCTTAATAAAACTATCTTACCTTCTAGGCACAGTTCCTAAGTTCATATCCAAGGTTTCAACCACTTCACTAGCAACATAAGAATGAGCTATCTCTAAAGCAAAACAAAGAACTTACCCGCTATCACATCCTTGGTTGTCCTACATCCGAACCTTCAGCACCTCCACGACCTCGGCCAAAACCATTTCCTCCATGGTTTAGACCACGAACCTTCATTGTCTGAGGACAATTCTTAACCAAATGAGCCTTAGATCCACACCGAAAACATTCCTTACTATTACCCCAACACTCTCCTGTGTGAGTTCTCCCACACTGAGCATATAAACGATTCTGATTCTCAGCAACTGGTATAGGTGCACGTACAAAATTCTCGACCCTCGATCTTTTCTGAAAGTCTTCCAGTGATTTTGCTGGTCCAAAACTCCTCTTGTTCCAATTCCTATCCTTTTCTCGGTTCTCCCTTACAGTCTTCTTAACTTCTTCATGATCCGAGCTTTCTCCACTAGAACAAAGAAAGTCCCTTTCTCTTTCTGAGCAATCAACATTCGCAACTCATCTCATAACCCATCTTCAACTGCATACACCTTTCATAATCGTGGTCACGATCCCTTTAGGCGTCTTGACTTAACCGCACAAATTTCGCCAGATCTGCTACCGACTTACTTCCTTGCACTAAGTTGAGAAACGCCTTTCTTCTGAGTCCAAGTAACTAGCTCCAACGTACTTTCCTTCAAATTTAACCTTAAAATAATCCCAATCCAATCGATCTGTCGGGACACCTTGTCTGACAGTGAGCCACCATCGATAAGCTTCGTCCCGGAGCAACGAAACAACACCTTTCAACTTTTCCTCATCGGTACAGTCCAAATCATCCATTATTCTTTCGACTGCTTCTAACCAATACTTCGCCACATTCGGAGCTACTCCAGATATTCCTCTAAAAACTTCAGCCCCGTTCAACCTGAGCCGTTTCGAAACTGACTTTCGAGCTCTGCTTCCTACACTAGCTTCTACCACTCGCTCAAGCACTCACAACATGGCCCGCAATACTGCATCATTGCCTCCTGTCTGATCTTGATCCTCCGCGCCCACTGCTGGCGGCAGAACTTCATTTTCTGACCCATGGCCAGACCCTACCGGTTTCGATACTGCCATTCTACCTCTACTACGTCCACGACGACCACGTCCTCTAGAACTCATGTCTACTTCATAATTTAATCTGATTAAAAAGTTTTATGTATCAGAAATTTTGTTTCACTGTTTATCCACGAGCAAATTTTATGAAAGAAGTGTTTAGAGGTAATTCTTTCGATCAATCAAAGTTTCAGCTCAAGCTTCTATTCTAATTCAAAGAATCACATTCACATTCACATTCACATTCATCCACAACACACACATTCAACACATCATTATGGGCATTTCTGATCATTCCCGACCCAGGGGTAATTTCGTCATTTTCCCTACAGGGGTATTTTCGTAATTAATCGGGGTTAACTTTAAAAATAATCTTTACAAATCAAAGCATTTTGAAATCTCAAAGTCTCGAGGGTATTTTGGAAAATATTCTTCGAATCAAGGGTATTGCAGAAATTTTAGAAATCGGGGTTATTCCAGTAATTTTGGAAGTCAGGGGCATTTTAGTAAATTTCCCAATTCAGGGTATCTTAACATTTTGCAAAACAGGGGTTTTGGTATTTTTGTAAAGTAAGAATATTTTCATAAAAATCGAGGGTAACATGGTAATTTTATAAACCAAGGGCATTTTCATAATTTTACAGCTCGGGGGTATTTTAGTAATTTTGTAAATCGAGTGTATTTTGGAAAATTTTCAAGTCTAGAAGGATTTTATAAATCAGAGGGGTAATTTGGTAAATTTAAAACTAAGATCTTTATAAAGTAGTATGGCTAGTCCCTTCGGGTTTTAGTTATTGGGTTTAGCAGTGAATAAGTCCTCTTGGTTAGGGTGAACCGTAACTACGCATCAGGTAGGATTTGAATAAAGAGGAGGTGAGTCGCTAGGACTGCTTAAATACCAAGCTCTTACTGAATCCACTCCTAGACATGCGTACAATGGTTGCCACACCCTAACTCGGTGACTTACTTCACAGGTTTGTTTGATTGTCCTTTAAGTCTTATGCATGTGTTTGAGTGCACTAGCCACTAGGGTTCAATAGATCCTAGTTCACTAATCTATGATCCCAAGTATGCCCATATATCAATCATATAATAATTCACTCAACAATTAGAGGTACTTACAGTGGACTTGGCCTGAGATACAAAAGCATGCCGAATAAACTGAAAAATTTATGAAAGCCCAAATCTTTGAAAAGCCCACCTAAAAAAATATTTTGGGCCCAAAACCCTCAAAGTGAGTTTTGAACTGGCTCGATACCAATTTGTAACACCCCAAACCCGCCCATTTGCTATGACCGAATTTGAAATGCCATCATGAAAAACGTTTGAAAAAAAACTTTTGACTTAGAGTTAAAAACATAAAATTTGTTGTCTTTACTAAAAACATTGTGTAATTAAAGTTCCATATAAAATTAAGTTGTTTAAAAATAAAACATTTTCAATAATAATATAATCGATAATCCAACTTAAAACATAATAAAAACCTTAAATACTTAAAGTGGCCCTTATTACAATAAATAACCTTTCATAAATAAAATGTGTAAAACAAATAAAATATCTTCGCATGGGCCACCTCGTATCCACTCCAACCTCGGTCCGAGCATCACCGTAGGTTTGAGAAAAATTGGGTGAGTCACATGCACTCAGTGTGTAATTAATCCATCAATTCCACCCACATGTTGACCACATATTAACCCATATAACAGATAACAAGATATCATATGCACATAATAACACATTCAGGGCTTGGCCCATATTCGTATCACATTATTCCACATACCATATACTGGGCTTGGCCCATTTCTCATTTCAATCCACGTTCACATTTTGGGCTTGACCCATTTCCACATTAATACCTCATTTCACAAGACACATAGAATTATGCAATGTGCACCCAACCCAATCCTAGGGTCCATCCGCTACACACCCCATTAACCAGCCACCACACACTAGGGGATTATCAAATCACCCTCTCCATTTCACTCCAAAAGGCAATAATTGCCATCCATGTGCAATAAAGCACAAAAATCCACAACGCGACCTCAGTCAGCGCCAATCCACGATGTAGCCGTAGCTAACACCAAAACTACGATGGGACACGTAGTCACTCATCAACCACGATATGGCACAAAGCCGATATCAACCATGATGAGGCACACGGCCATTCATCAAGCCACGTGAACTAAATCGCAATTAATCCACAACGTGACCTCAGTCAACGTCAATCCACGATGTAGCTCAAGGCTAACATCAAACCACGTACTCGAAGTACACCCGTACCTTCTTTCATATCATATCCCAACCCATGCACATGCAACATTCCATAATGACATAATATAATGATGCATGAGCATGTTCATCAAGCATATTATCACATATTCATAATAGTAATCACATTTGATCAGATTTGGTACTTATCGGATTATCGACATACCCCTTGAGGGTATCCAAATCACTATTTCCATTGCACAAGTTAGCACATATTTAACACATATAGATATAACACAAATACCGAAAAATGGTAGGCTAACTACACACCGCCTATTAGTGAAATCCGAACTACTCGAATCTAACATGATCTCAAACGTGGTTCTTCCTTCTCCTTAAAAGTCGATTTGGTCTCCTACCAAATCCGAATCACTGAAGTTCCTTCCTTTAGCTACACACAAAAGAACACCTTTTATGGCACTAAGAACATTCGCCAAACCACAAAATTATAAGCAAAGCCATTTCGCCACACTAACAAATCCCGAAGGGTTTTCGCCAAATACTAAGTCTTACCTATTGACTTACCCCAAAAGATTGTCAAAGATTTGAGGCTTAGAACGATTGCTTCCAAAGTCCCGAGGAGCCTAAAAGAAATCGGTTCCTAGAATGGTTAGAACCTTGCAACAAATGCCCATCTAAAACGATATAACAAGTATAAAGATCCTTACCTTAACACTTTGATTCAAATCCAAAATCGCCACTTGCCTAAGGAGTTGGTCAAAATCCTTGAATGATGAAATCCTTTCCACACGATCTTAGTATGACTATGGTCGACTATCAACAAATAAATTATCAACACTCCACTATACCACTACCAAAACAAAAGAGTTTGTTTGAAAGAGAAGAGATAATAATTTGGTCAAAAGAAAGTCCTCTCAAGGTAATACAATTTGCAATGAGATTGAGTGAGACACCAATAGGATTCGGCTAGAGCAAATAATGGAAGAAAAGAAAGAGAAATGAGAGAAGGAAGATTCGCCAAATGAAAATAAAATAGAAATGTGGACTTTTGAACAATATGAAAAAGAATGAAAAGAGAGATGAGAACATTCACTACAAAGAAATAAGAGATGAGAGGAGGTACCAAAGAAGATTCGCCAAAAGCCTAAGAGGAAATATCAACAACACCAATGGACATTCGGTTATGGCTCACTTTGGTGCATTAGAGAAAAGTTGATAAAGTTCTTTAAGAATAGGTTTTTAACAATTTAGTACAAGGCCTTATTACATCAAATAAACCCAAATAATTCAAAACTTAAATATAGAAAGAAAACTAATAAAACAAAGCGGTCTCTGGGCTTTGTATGGCCTCCTCTCGAGCTCCTCACGACCCGGTCCATCACTGATCATCACCTGAAAAATAGTCCCACAAGGGGTGAGTCAAACGACTCAATGTGTAACCACAACACTAAGGCCCAACAGATTATGGCATACAAAAGCATACATACAAATATAAAAGCATAAATGATGATGCAAACCCGAACCCAAACCTAAATGCCATCCGCTACACGTCTCCCGTACCAACCATCACACCGCAGGGACTACTAAGTCAAACCTCCATCCGCTACACACCATCAAGGCGCCCTCGCAATGACGTGCTCATCGCCTTTATGATTTCGTGGCATAGCCAACATATATAAATTCGTGACATAAGTCACCACATTCTTATATTGTGACATAAGTCACCACGTACTTATATTGGGGTATAAAACCACCAATTCACTTCCCCTTTACATATCACCTATATGCCCCATGTCATACAATTATGCATTAACCATATCATATTCCTTATTCACATTCTTATAATTTCATGTATATGCCATAGCAAAACTTATCATACTCATAATAGGAGTAGGAAAACGCACTGAGTACTTTGTACCATTACATGGTACCTTAGCCATAATCTTACACTTTTATATTAGCACATATAATAAATTAAAGTCAGAATCTATCAAGATTTAGTGGGTACACACCGATTTACTTAGTAAATTCACTCCAAACCCAAAATCCAATCACGCTTTAGATCTTTAATGCCTATATTCGCCAATCCCATTCAGATTAGTAAAAAGCCATTCAAATATAAACCAAATCCTAGTAGGATTGTTGTAATCAAATTCTTACCTTGGTGCCGATTGATTAAAAATCAAATCTCAAACTTTGAAATCCTTCTACCTTGTATTCTACCAACATTAGATCACCTAAAGGATTAGTTTCAACTTTCTAAACGAATAAGAAATCGACTTAAAGCATCAAATATGGCCTTGGTCGATTGTACTTATGCACTTACCTTACGATTTTCAAATCCCGAAAAGTATCCCTTGCCTTAGGTGTCTGTCGAAATCCCCATGGTTACATGTTAGGTCAATTTCTAACATTTAAACACATTAAGAATGGCCTATGGCCGAATATTATCTTACCTTGAATCTTAAAGATCCCGAAAGATCTTTTCTTGAAGTCGACACACCTTTGCTTGAATTCCACAAGGTTTCGGCTAGATGATAATAGGGAGATTCGGCTTCTAGTGCTAAAGAGGAGATGTTGATTGGTTTAGACAATTGATTCGGGTTAGATCTTGATGAAAAGAAAAGAAGAAATCGTAAAGAAAAGAAATCCTGAAACTTACCGAATCACTAAGGAACATGCGGCCTATGGTGCACCTTCGAGAAACTAAACCACCCTTGTAGATTCGATTTTGAGGCTTAGAGAAATTCGGCTATGGTGGTTTTTAATTAACAATCGGCTACTGCTAGAAAAAGGCTTATCTTCGACTTTTGGTGAGTTGTGAAAAGAAAAAGAGAGTTGATGATGAAGATTCGGCTAAAGGAAGAGTTGAAAGAAAAGTTTGAGAGAAAGTAAGAAAGATGATAGGAAATTTAGAATGGCTTAGGATGAACTTGTTTTCGCTTTTGACAAAAGAAGAGAGGAAGAGAAAAGAATTCGACAGAGAGAAAAGGAGAATGTTGAATGGCCTTAGTTTTCCTCCTTTAGTCGAAATTACTAGGCCTAGAGAGTCCCCTATTCGCCATCACTTATTTTCCTACCTTAGCGAAATTCTAAAGGAGTTTGACCTCATCTAAGACTCTTTCCTCGCCTCCTATACCATCCATCTCCTTACCTTAGAGTGCCAAATTTTAACCCATTATTTTGGGCTTCATGTGGCCATACTAGGCCCAAATCATCCTCCTAAGTAACGCCACCCTCATGCCTTATTTTACGTTACTAATTTTTGGGTCGCAAGCCCAACTTGCTACTAATTTAATAATCCAACATCAATTACTACTAATACTTATTTATCACCTCTTAACCTGTGTTTTAAAGTCCAAACCCGAGCCCAATTATATGTCTTATTTCCTTATTTATTTTCTTAAGGCCTTATCAAGCTTAGCTCCCTTTAAATTCAAAATCCATAATGCACATTTACAACACACATAATCATGCTATTTCATATAATTTAGCAATAGGCATAAGCCCTAATTCAGATATTACGCTTCTACCCCTTAAAATAATTTCGCCTCGAAATTACCTGCTAGAATAGGTGGGGTATTGTCGTCGATTGCTTCTTTCTTGGCCCCACGAGGCTTCCTCCGATCCATGATTTCACCACAATACCTTGACCAAAGGAACCGATTTCCTTCAGAGCACTTTCACATCTCGCTCAGAATCAATCCGCTTCTTCCTTGTAGGACAAGTCCGCCTTAGCTCCACCTCTTCAACCGAACTACGTGAGAGGGATCCGATCGTGATCGACGTAGCATGGAAACATGGAATACGTCGTGCATCTGCTTTAATTCCGGTGGCAACTCTAATTGGTATGCCACTAGTCCGATTCGCTTCAATACCCGATAGGGTCCTATGAACCTTGGACTTAGCTTCCCTTTTCGACCAAATCTCATCACCAAGGCGATTCTTTAAGGAACACTTGATCTCCCACATCAAATTCAATCTCTTTCCGTTTGAGATCTGCGTACGACTTTTATCTATCGGATGCTTCCTTCAATTGAGCTCGAATTACACTAACCTTCTCCTCAGATTCTGCCACAATTTTTGAACCCAAAATCTGACTTTCTCCTAACTCCGTCCAACATGTAGGAGTACGGCATTTTTGACCATACAATGCCTTGTATGGTGCCATCCAGATATCGGCCTCGATAATTTGTTGTAAGCAAATTCCGCCAGAGGAAAATATTCTTCCCAACTTCCTCTGAAATCTATCACACAGCCTCTTAACATATCCTCTAACACTTGAATCACTCGTTCAGACTGACCGTCTGATTGTGGATGGAAAGCCATACTAAAATCCAATCTAGTGCCTAAAGCCTGATGTAATGCTTTCCAAAATCGAGACGTGAACCTCGGATCCCTATCCGAGATAATTGACATCGGTACTCCATGCAACCTTACAATTTTGCCACATACAACCTTGCCAACTTTTGTAGGAGTAGTCAACCCATATCGAATAAAATGTGCGGACTTTGTCACCGATCCACTATCACCCATACCAGTCCTTCTTAGTGGGCGTGAGGGAAGCCCACTAACGAAGTCCATGGTAATTCTCTCCCATTTCCATTGGGGAATCAGACATCAAGCAACTCGACGAAACTTGGTGTTCAAATTTTAACTTGTGAATGTCAAGCACTTCCCACAAATTCGGTCACTTCTCGTTAAGGTTAGGCCACCAAAATTGTTCCTTAAATCAGACATTTTATTACCTCCGGATGCATAGCATAGGGGCTACTATGCGATTCCCGAAGAATTCTTCGCCTAAGTTCCATATCCTTCGGCATACAGACCTTACCCTTGAAACATAATACTCCTTCGTCATTAACACCATAACCTTCCAACTCTCCATTCTGTACTTGCTGTAGCTTAGCACTTAGGTCCTCATCAGCCAACTGTCCCTCTTTCACCTCATTCAACCACATCGGCTTGACTTGCAACTTTGCCAATAGGATTCCATCATCATACAAACTCAAGTGTGCGAACATCGCCCTCAGATCCGACACAACCTTCCGACTTAGGGCATTCGCCACTACATTCGCCTTGCCCGGATGGTACTCTATTGAACAATCATAGTCCTTCAATAACTCCACCCACCTTCGCTGCCTTAAGTTTAACTCCTTCTGAGTCAACAGATACTTAAGACTTTTATGGTCTGTGTAGATCACTGACTTTTCTCCATAAAGATAATGTCTCCATACCTTAAGGGCAAAGACTATCACGCCAATTCCAAGTCGCAAGGCCGGTAGTTAACCTCGTAGCCTTAATCTGCCGAGACGTGTAAGCGACTACTTTTCCATCTTGCATAAGGACACCTCCCAACTCGTATGAGAAGCATCACAAAACACTACAAAATCCTTTCTCGCCTCAAATCAAAACCGAGCTTCAATAAGACCTTCGAGCTTCTCAAAGCTCTCCCGCTTATCACCCATATGAAAGGCACTTCCTTCTTTAACAACTTTGTTAGAGGCGCTATCGACGAGAACCCTTCCACGAACCGTCTATAATAGCCTGCCAATCCTAAGAAACTTCAAATTTCTGTCACCGACTTAGGAGGTTTCCAATCCAAAACTGCCTCAATCTTCTGAGGATCCACCCTTATTCCTTCAGCAGATTCTACATGTCCTAAAAATGTCACCTCCTTCAGCCAAAATTCACACTTGCTAAATTTGGCGTAAAGCTTCTTCTCCCTCAACACTTGCAACACAACTCGGAGGTGCTCATCATGTTCATCCTCAGACTTCGAGTACACCAAAATATCGTCTATGAACACAATAACAAATCGATCCAGATAGGGTTGGAAAGTCCAGTTCATCATGTCCATAAACGCGGCTGGGGCATTGGTCAAACCGAACGAAATTACCAAAAACTCATAGTGCCCGTACCTTGTTCAGAAAGCCATCTTATGGATATCAGCGTCCTTCACCTTAAGCTGATGATATCTAGACCTTAGGTCGATCTTTGAGAATACTGCAGCCCCCTTAAGCTGATCGAACAAGTCATCTATCCTTGGCAATGGATACTTGTTCTTGATGGTCAACTTATTCAACTGACGATAATCTATGCACATGCGCATAGTTCTGTCCTTTTTCTTCACAAATAAGATCGGTGCTCCCCATAGAGACACACTGGGTCGAATGAACCCACGGCCAAGCAATTCTTGGATCTCGAGCCATGAGATCCACCAACTCCTTTGGTGCCATTCTCAGATGGGGCAATGGACACAGGAGTCAGCACTGCGACAAGAAGTCAATTCCAAACTCCACCTCCCCGTCTGGGTATTCTGTAATTCCTCCGAAACACATCTTCAAATCCTTACCTTTCTAACTCCACTAACACCTTCTTCCTTTCCATCTAACGATTACTTAAGGCTAAAAATGCCTCGCACCCTTTACTTAACCATCTTTTTAGTTTTAGTGCAAAACTACATTAGACAAGTAGTTTCTTCTTTCTCCTATCATAATGACCACCTCATCCTCTAGGGTCCTTAACTCTATCCGCTTAGTCGACAAATCCAACACTACCCGATGCTCCACTAGCCAATCAATTCCAAGTATGAGATCGAATTCTCCAAAAGGTAATTCCATTAAATCGGCTGGAAATACCGTTCCTTGAAGCTCCAAAGGTATTCTCCGAAACATCTTATTCACCACTACAGTTTGACCTAGTGGGCTTACTACGGTCATCTCCCTACTCGATAGTTCAGAGGCTATGCCTAGAGTTTCAACTACTCTACATGCAACATAAGAATGGGTCGAGCCCACATTAATCAAAGCAACATAGGGTTTTCCAAGAATAAGAAACGTACCGGTTATGACGTCCGGTGCGTCACCATCCTCCCTATGGGGAATTGCATACACCAAGCCCGGCTGTCTTGCCTCTGTATTACCACCACCTCAGCCCGGTGTTCCACGTCCTCTTCTGGCACTATTTCTTCTATTATTCGGACCACGACCCCGCTGAGGCTGCTGTCCACCTCTACCAGCCTGATTAATATTCTGAGCTACTGGTTGATTCCCCTCTGGTCTCATCGGACAGTCCTTAATCATATGGTCCTTTGACCCACACTTAAAACATCCTTTTGTCTTTTTCCAACATTCACCTAAGTGCTTCTTCCCACATTGATCACAAGTAGGTATCGCCTCCAAAGGCGCTTTTGTCGACCTCGCGGCCCTTCAAACCTAGGCCTCTTTTGCTCATTCCTAGATGGCCTTGATGATCAAAATCCTCTCTTCTGCCTATTTTGATCGGAGTTCTGCCTTACGGACTCTTTGATACCCTCAGCCACTTTAGCCTTTTCTACCAACACAACAAAATCCCGCTCCTGTTATGGGCTATTAATAATCTTAAGTCATCTCTTAGTCCCTCTTCAAACTGGGCACACTGCTCATGCTCAGTCGACACTATGCCTCGAGCATAACGGCTCAACCTTAGGAATTCAGCCTCGTACTCAACTACGGACTTGTTTCCTTGAACCAGTCCTAGGAAAGCCTTTCTCTGGGCATCAATATAATGAGTGCCAACATACTTCTTTTGGTATGCTGCCTTAGCATACTCCCACGTGAGTTCCTCAGCTGTAGCACCATCTCGCACCGTGAGCCACCATTGATATGACTCATCGTGGAGAAGCGACACCAACCCTTTCAACTTTTCCTCATCGCTTAAGTCGAGCTCATCCATAATCCGCCACGCTTCAACCAATACTCACGCAGATTGGGTGCTACACTGATACACCACTTAACACTTCAAATTCATATTCGAGTCGCCAGTACCGACTTTTGAGCTCTCATGCCTCCACCGCTCCTCGCTACCCTTTTTAGGACCCGCAGATCGCCAGACATCAAGATCATCCCCGTCTGTCCTCGATATTCCACATCGCGATGGGGTGGTGGTGGTGGCATTTTATTTTCAGATCCTTGACCCGATCTAACGGGTTCAGACACAGTCATTCGGCCTCTACCACAGCCTCGTACGCTACGACCACGTCCCCTTGAATTCATACTTACGTTTATCTGATTAAAGAATTTTATGTATTAGTTTTGTTCCACTAATTTAACACGGCAGCTTTATGTTTAATAGTTTTAAGGAGTAGTTCTTCGATTCATACACATACAGCCTCACATCATTCATTTAATCACACACATGAACTTGCGCCCATTACGAGAAATGTTGTAATTGTCGTTGTTTGTTATTTTCACTACCTGTGGGTATTTTCGTAATTTTATCCTATAGGGTATTTTGGTAATTTTCAAATTAGAGTATTTGAAAATGTCGAAAATAGAGGTTGTTGATATTCTACAAAATTAAAATACTTGTTGGAAAAATTTTATGGTAAAATGGTAATTTATACACTAGGGTATTTTTGTAATTTTACAAGTCGTGGTTATTTCGATAATTTTAACAAAGATATAGTTCTCGGTGACCTTCAAAACAAGGGCATTTTTGAAGATTTCTAATTTGAGGGCACTTCGCTGATTTTTCCTTCATCGAGGTATTTTGGTCATTTTGTAAGTCGTGGTAATTTCGTAAAATTTTTTTCAAATCGTGGTGCCTTTGATATTTTGTGAAATTTTGGATATTTTACAAAACCAAAAATTTTATTGAAATCGGGGTAGTATGGTAATTTTGGAAAATCAAGGGCATTTTAGTAATTTTTACCACTAATGGTATTTAGGTAATTTGTAAATTAAGAATTCTTAGAAATTTTTTCCAAAATAATAATTTTCGTAATTTCAAAAGGGTAGTTTGTTGACTTTTTAAAACTAGGGTTTCCATAAAATGTGGCCATCCCTTTCGGGTTTTAATTATTGGGTTTACCGTGCCTAAGTCATCTTGGTTAGGATGAACCGGTTACGCACTGTAGGATTCGAGTGGAGAGGAGGTGAGTCACGCTGGATCGCTTAAATACCAAGCTCCCACCAAACCAATCCTAGACATGCGCACAATGGTTACCACACCCTAACTCCTGACTTAGACATGTGTTTGTTTAATTGTGCCTTAGAGTTTTATGTATTTGTTGGGTAAACTAGTCCTAGGGTTTAATTCCTAATCCACTAGTCACGCCCCTATATATCCCTACATACAAATCACGTAAGAATTAGGAGTACTTACCGGTGGACTTCTGTGCCTGAGTCTCGTGCCATGCCGTAAAGCCTGCTTATTTCTTAGAAATTTCTATTTTCAAAAGACAGAAAATGTTTTGGGCCCTAAAAGCCCTCAAGGCCGAAGTTTTGAATCTGCTCGATACCAAACTGAAACACCCCAAACCCGACCCACAAGCCCTGACCAGATCTCGCATGCTTCTAAAGAAAATCCATTCAAATCTTGTTTGAAACTTTGTTAAAACTTCGTGTTTTTTTTAAATCAAGAGTTGATTTGGGTTGGGCTCAAAATTTTAAAGCCCATGTCGCTAGGTGTTAAAACATTTAATATCATCACTTAAGAAAATTTATTTTAACTTTAATTTGATAATAATCGGATCATACTAAGTAATTTAAAAACATGCTTAACAATTTAGTACCAAAGGCCTTATTACATCAAATGAACCCAAATAATTCAAAACTTAAATATAGAAAGAAAACTAATAAAACAAAGCAGCTCTGGGCTTTGCATGGCCTCCTCTCGAGCTCCTGCCACCCGGTCCATCACTCGATCATCACCGAAAAATAGTCCCACAAGGGTGAGTCAAATGACTCAATGTGTAACCACAACACTAAGGCCCAACAGATTATGGCATACAAAAGCATATATACAAATATAAAAGCATAAATGATGATGCAAACCCGAACCCAAACCTAAATGCCATCCACTACACATCTCCCGTACCAACCATCACACCGTGGGGACTACTAAGTCAACCCTCCATCCGCTACACACCATCGAAGGCAGTCGCTGCAGTCGACGTGCTCATCGCCCTTATGATTTCGTGGCATAGCCACCATATATAAATTCATGACATAAGTCACCACATTCTTATATTGTGACATAAGTCACCACGTACTTATATTGGGGTATAAAACCACCAATTCACTTCCCTTTACATATCACCCATATGCCCCATGTCATACAATTATGCATTAACCATATCATATTCCTTATTCACATTCTTATAATTTCATGTATATGCCATAGCAAAACTTATCATACTCATAGTAGGAGTAGGAAAACATACTGAGTACTTTGTACCATTACATGGTACCTTAGCCATAATCTTACACTTTTATATTAGCACATATAATAAATTAAAGTCAGAATCTATCAAGATTTAGTGGGGTACACACCGATTTACTTAGTAAATTCACTCCAAATCCCAAAATCTAATCTATCGCTTTAAATCTTTAATGCCTATATTCGCCAATCCCATTCATATTAGTAAAAGCCATTCTACTATAAACCAAATCCTAGTAGGATTGTTGTAATCAAATTCTTACCTTGGTGCCGATTGATTAAAAATCAAATCCCAAACTTTGAAATCTTTCTACCTTGTATTCGCCAACATTAGATCACCTAAAGGATTAGTTTCTTTCTAAACTAATAAGGAATAGACTTAAAGCATCAAATATGGCCTTGTCCGATTGTACTTATGCACTTACCTTACGATTTTCAAATCCCGAAAAGTATCCCTTGCCTTAGGTGTCTGTCGAAATCCTCATGGTTACATGTTAGATCAATTTCTAGCATTTAAACACATTAAGAATGGCCTATGGCCGGATATTATCTTACCTTGAATCTTAAAGATCCCGAAAGATCTTTTCTTGAAGTCAACACACCTTTGCTTGAATTCCACAAGGTTTCGGCTAGATGATAATAGGGAGATTCGGCTTCTAGTGCTAAAGAGGAGATGTTGATTGGTTTAGACAATTGATTCGGGTTAGATCTTGATGAAAAGAAAAGAAGAAATCGCAAAGAAAAGAAATCCGAAACTTACCAAATCATTAAGGAACATGCGCCTATGGTGCACCTTCTGAAACTAAACCACCCTTGTAGATTCAGTTTGAGGCTTAGAAATTCAGCTATGGTGGTTTTAATTAACAATCGGCTACTGCTAGAAAAAGGCTTATCTTCGGCTTTTGGTGAGTTGTGAAAAGAAAAAGAGAGTTGATGATAAAGATTCGGCTAGAGGAAGAGTTGAAAGAAAAAGTTTGAGAGAAAGTATGAAAGATGATAGGAAATTCAAGAATGGCTTAAGATGAACTTGTTTTCGGCTTTTGACAAAAGAAGAGAGGAAGTGAAGAGAATTCGGTAGAGAGAAAAGGAGAATGTTGAATGGCCTTAGTTTTCCTCCTTTTGCCAAAATTACTAGGCCTAGAGAGTCCCCTATTCGGCCATCACTTATTTTCCTACCTTAGCCGAAATTCCAAAGGAGTTTGACCTCATCTAAGACTCTTTCCTCGCCTCCCTATGTCATGTCCATCTCCTTACCTTAGAGTGCCAAAATTTTAACCCATTATTTTGGGCTTCATGTGGCCATACTAGGCCCAAATCATCCTCCTAAGTAACGCCACCTTCATGCCCTATTTTACGTTACTAAATTTTTGGGTCGCAAGCCCAACTTGCTACTAATTTAATAATCCAACATCAATTACTACTAATACTTATTTATCAGCCTCTTAACCCAGGTTTTAAAGTCCAAACCTGAGCCCAATTATATGTCTTATTTCCCTTATTTACTTTCTTAAGGCCTTATCATGCTTAGCTCCCCTTTTAAATTCAAAATCCATAGTGCACATTTACAACACACATAATCATGCTATTTCATATAAGTTAGCAATAGTGCATAAGCCCTAATCCGGGATATTACAAAGTAGATTCAATAATTAACTTAATATTCCAAAAATATATATCCTTTTTCTATGTTCATAACAAGTATTCCATAATGTATGCCATATGCTGCATCAGCTTAATACTAGAATTCCTTCAATCATAGATATATTCTAGCATTTAAAAAATTTCCATCTATTCAAGTTATTGAAAAGACACTACTATTGAATACCAAAAAAGCTAGAAAATATAATTAAAATTAAATTTTTCCCAAAAAAGAAAAGAGAAAACTGCAGTGAGGCTTACAAGATTTTGCATCCCAAACATACTGTAACAGTTAACCAGTCTCAAAGGACTTAAAGATTCTTATGCGAGCGAATTATATTCTCAAGAGAGAAGGTGAAAAGTGAAAACAGATTAGGAAAGAGCTATTGGGTAACAATCAAACCTACTAGTCAGTTAGGTAGTAGCAAAAGCGAGGACAAAGATTGGTTGCAAGGGAGCAATTAAATCAAAGATTGGGCCATTATTGAGATAGAAAAGAAAGATCAGATCAAGGAAAAGAGAAAAGGATCAGCCACAACACAACAAAGAAATGGGGAGAACAAGTTAATTGTGTTAGATTGGTTGGTCCAAGTAGTTAATCATAGTTAAATACTGCTTCTCAAACCTCCATAAGTTTGATACCCATTACCAAGTGACATTAGTCAATCAAGAATTAAACAAAAAAAAAATAGTCGATGCCTTCAGTTTCATAAGCCAAGGGAACAAAGAAATATATCAAAGACCCATAACAAATTTTGACAATCAAAGATGACCATGAGAAGAGTTATGAAGTTTTATACAAGAAAATTTATGAAGTTATGAGGAAGGAGAAATAAAAAATAGGAACTTATCATAAAAAAAAAAGAAAACGTACTGGAGACGAAGATGAAGGCAGAACGTGCTGTTGATTTGGAGAAAAATGTTGGAAGAAATCTGGAGCAAGGGAAAAGAAAGCATGCTGTTTTGGGGATAAATTTTATGCGTGTGGTGTTGAATAGCCATTCAGCCCCCACCCCGAAATACCTATTAGAGTGTAATAACAAAACTGTGAAATCAAGTAAACGGTGTAATAGCAAAAAAATTACTGTAACGCACGGAATTGGGCAGGAATGGAATAGCGATTCCATCCAACCAAAGGTGGTGTTAGTTTTTTGTCTTGTCATAGATTTAGTCTACTAACCCTAAACGTTTATATTTGCAATGGGTTTTCTTTTTGAAGTACAGACTTCAATTCCTCTTTTTCAATCGGTTTTCTAGTTCACAATAAATTTTGTACAGCAATTTTCCTTTGCACTGTTATCGAAAATCGATAATTAGAATTTTGGAATTCGAGAGTTCTCTTTATCTGCGATTGTTTTTGTACAGGAAATTACTAGAAGGTTTCAATTTTGGCATAATCGTTGGGAGCTATTTCTACACTTTTGACTTTAGGCAATTTTGCAACATGTCAACGGAAGAAGAGTTAGCCAATCTTAATATCGATTAGGATGAAGAGGTATCGATCAGATCGGGAGAGGAAGAAGTAGACGTAGGAGAAGATTTCAACTTGTGCTTGGTTGGAAGGGTTTTGACAGAAAGTTTGGTGCACTTTTCTGTCTATGAAGAACACACTTACAAATTTGTGGCATTCGTTAGGAGGTACCTTAATCACTGATATTGGTTAAAAAAAGGTGTTTTTTTTTTCTATAGCCAGATCGATCTTAAGAAGAGTAATGAATGATATGCCATAGTTTTTAATAGACATCTCATTATCTTTCATAAGATGGAAAAATAGGAGGATCCACTATATGTCCCATTGTTATATACCCTATTATGGGTTCAAATTTATAGCCTACCAATAGGATTTATGTCAGAAGGCATGGCACAATAGTTTGGAAATTTTATTGGACAGTTTGTGAAGTATGACGCATCAATTGCTACAAGAGGTGTGAAAAAGTTTATAAGGGTTAGGGTAATTTTGAATGTTTGTTTTCCATTAAAAAGGAAAAAAGAAAATTATCATTAATCAAAGTAGCTCTACCTATGCTCAATTTCAATATGAAAAGCTTCCACTATTCTATTTTATTTTTGGAAGGATGGGGCATGTCGAAGGTTTTTGCCCGTTAAGGCTAATGCACTACAGCAATTTGGAATTTTAGCGGCATTTTTTTAGGCCTTTAGCGGCATTTTTAAGCGCCACTAATAGTCTTTGACGGCGCTTTTAGAAGCGCCACAAAAAACGCCACTAAAACAAACGCCGTAAAATTTAGTGGCGTTTATAAAAAAAGGTCGTTAAAAGCCATGACTTTTAGCGGCGCTTTCCCCAAAAATGCCGCTAAAAGTTATGGTTTTTAGCGGCGCTTTTCCAACAAACGCCGCTAAAAATCATGTCTTTTAGCGGCGCT
This sequence comes from Gossypium rotundifolium, assembly GCA_025506655.1. NCBI lineage: Eukaryota > Viridiplantae > Streptophyta > Magnoliopsida > Malvales > Malvaceae > Gossypium > Gossypium rotundifolium. The sequence continues at coordinate 64,997,799 of CP106731.1, read as the reverse complement.
TTTCCCACAAACGCTGCTAAAAAGCATGACTTTTAGCAGCGCTTTTACCACAAACGCCGCTAAAAAGCATAACTTTTAGCGGTGCTTTTTCCACAAACGCCGCTAAAAGTCAAGAAAATAAAAAAATAAAATATTATACTTTTAGCGGCGCTTTTCCCAAAAACGCCGCTAAAAGTCATGAAAAATAAAAAAATTAAAATATTATAGAAACACCCAAAATCCAATTTAGAAATGTATAATTTAATTTGAAGACGTATTAAAATAAAAATTCATGAACAATGAGTACTAAAATGGAAATTCATGAACAAGACATATAAGGAATAACGATCGAGGTACATTAATACCAATAGCATGATCAAAGAACTTAATCATCAAATAAGAAAAGCACATGGTTAGACAAATCTTTTTACATTTTAATACATCATAACCATAATTAGTACAATTTTATACTCTAATTGTTGCACCAGCTGCAATTTCCAATTGAAGAACCTTGATTCCATTGATTCCATACCTATGCTAAAATAACTATAGAATACTCCTTCATAGAAGTTCACTTTGTCGGGAAGGTCTCCCTCAATCTCCAGAGTCTGCAATCACAGATAAGATTTTTCCCATTTATATTTAAAATTCCACATCAGATGAGCTATATTGGAGACTATTATCAAGTAAATATAGAGATATGCAAATTTTTAAAATTGCATTCCTCTATGTTATCCTCAGAGTATATTTGACAAATTCCAATAATACCAAATTAATAAGATCAAGCAAATAAAACTTTATTAACCTTCACAAGTCTCAGATTATGCATCAATGTTCACACATGCAAAAGTTTATTAAATAGAAAAGAGGATTTAAAGCAAAGAGATTCACTACCTTATCAAGAGAACACTCTTCTACAGTAGTTTATCAACAAATAGAACCATTCAAAAGAAAAGGAAAACCTAAACATAAAACATTTAAAAAACGAGTAAGAGGCAACAATTAGGATGGCAGTTTTACCATTTTCACTACTAATGAGTTTTTACTTAAAATATACAATTTATAAAGTCCCACATATAACCTTAAGAGCCGCACTCTTCAGGATAGAAGCTATACTGCTTCCTATTAGTGACCTTGAGCTTCATTCTACCTTTTCCAATGCAACAACCAAGACTAATGTAGACAAATGAAAGTTAGAAAGCATAATTAGTTTATGAAGAAATAAGAAAAATTCACTTCATCATACAACAAACCATATGAATGCACATAGAGCACATACCAAAGAAAATGGAATAAAAATTATCATATCAACCATCCATTAATCTATTTATGTTAAAGAGTGCTTAGAATGAATGCAAATGAAGTTTTAAAATGCAAAATGAGGTCAAAAGGTATATGAAATAAGTGCAGACTAGAGGACAATATAGTCAATTGAGAAGCCCAGACAATAAACTCACTTGGCAAATCTACTAAAGATGGAAATAGGGAGAAATGATCCGGTGATACCAATCTCGGAAAAACCTTGAGAAATGCCTTTTCTAATCTACAAACCACACATGATGATCCTCAATAGCACTTTAAAACAAACCATTTATGAGTATTGTATGTTTAATTGCTTATTCTGTAAACCACATCACATGGATTTAGTATCAGTTTAGCCATATGACAGTAATAGCATCAATTTCATAAATTTAAACAACATGGCCCAAAAAGCAATGCAAATTCTTAAGATATCCAGCATCTTTAATACCTTAAAATGCATTATGTTTATCAAAAGAATCGCTAAGAATACTAATTCATTGATCATACCGAGGTAGTAAGTTGGGGAAAGAAAAAGAAGTTTGTTCTTGTTTACATTTAGAAAATCAAGAGTTACAGCTACAACAACAAAGATCTGCGAACTCACCGTAATCAACATAAGAACAATGCTAAGCATAAAGTTTTAAGAAAAACAAAATGTTTAAATTCATAAAATGCATCTTGACATAAGAGAATAGGCAAGATAAAGTGAATGCAAAGGAAAAAAAAAAACCGTCATGTAGATTAGCATCATAGCAAGCAGATTAACTAATGATACACTACAGGATGACGCTTAAATTCAAAAATGCACGCAAAATATGTCATTATGCTTCATTTTTATCCAATCAAGTTCTTTATTTTATTTTCTATTTTATATTTATGAAGAGAAATATCTTTTCAAAGTAATAAAATAAATCAAATAAGTAGTTAAAAACTTATCTTTAGAAACAAATAAGAAAAACACTATAAAGTCTTCATAATCTAACATTTTTCCAAATACTCTGTATCATTACCGGCTCAAACATGAACAGAAAAATGTCCTCAGACTAGGGCCAGCATCATGGAGAACCACCTCTCCAAAATCAAGGAAATTTTGAAGAATGACCTATTCAATAAATCCAAAAGAACAAAGGTGAAGAAAGTTATAAACAATACAACTAAACTACAATGCTATAATATACAAACACTTTAACTAGGGCCATCTAATCAATGAAGTGATATTTGGATTTTGATCCATACAATCTTTTCCCTCATATCTCAAACTAGCCTTTACACAATGCAGAACCTTTTGGGGCCTTTGATGACTTAAACTTTAGAAAAGTAGCCATTTTCAAACAAAATTCAATATTTTACTTTCCCAATTGGAAATTATCTTAAGAAGATATTACATTTCAAAAATTTCCCATTTCTCATGGGGGAAAACAACAATCAAACAAAAAACTACTACACACATGCATCAGTATAAACTAAGTACTACACACATGCATCAGTATAAACTAAGTCACTAACAAATCAAAATTATGTACATGATTGAAATAGTAAAGAAGAGTCAATTAAAGCATTAATTACACTTTAAATGACGTTTAGTGAAAATTGCACACAAAACATTCAAGAAGTTCTAAAATTTTCTAAAATCAAATAAAAATTGAATCAATTAGAAGAAAACCCAAACCAAGAAGAGAATTCCGTTGGGAGAGATAGGTTGAGAGAGCCAAATAACTTTGGGAGATATTAAATTGACAATGTCAAGATCCAGAAAAAGAGATTTATGTCCTTGATTAGATTGACATGTAAACTCCTACTACCTATCTCATCACCATTTTATCATTACGCTTGAATAAAAGATAATTTTATTTAAAGTAAAAAATTTCTTTTATTTTCTCATCCTCCCATTCAATTTTATCAATACTCATTAATTGTATTTTTTTCCTTTTACATTTACAAATCACTTAGAACCCCATAAACAAGACTATTATTGTGATTCAAACTCAAAAGTGAGTTTTGGGTTAATGCGAATGATATTGAATAGGATTAGATTAGTATTCAATTAATTAATTTAGAAATGAATATGCACTGATTAAACAAATTAAAATTAATTGAATCAATTAAATTAGATTTTTTAATGTGTTTTTTATTTTTGAAAATATTTAATAATTTTTAATCGAATCAATAAAACTAACAAATAAATAGTAAGTATTAATCTCATTTTAACAACAGAGAGTGCCACTAAATCAAGAGCCCCAGGATTGAATATAATCATTAATAAACTTTTTTTCCATTTTTCACTATTTTATATTTTTTATTTTTATTCACATGCGCATAGGAATAGTTTTATTATATCCCAAAGTAAAAGTTAATTGCAATTTGGGAATTATTATAGTTTTATTTCGAACGACCTTCAAAAAACAGCAACAAAATTATTTAGGAAGAAAATCCCAACCTTCCTTGATGCTTTTATAGCTGAAGCAAGCTGCATCCAGCACCCCAATTGGGTTCTGTGGCACAGATGGGACGGTTGCATTGATACCTACCTTAATAGGTCCACCAACTAATGGCATATCATTTATCACTTCCACACACTTCATCACTCTTTCCTGCAAATGCAAACCGTATTAGCAACTAATCAAAGTTAAATCGATCATGTATGGACCACTGTGGCTCATTTACCTTTTTACATGTTGAGTGAGAATGACATAGCTTTCTCGGTGTCCACTTGTTGTGGTTTCTACAGAAACATATATGGTCACTTCTTGTTGCAATCTCGATGGCTTGAATTCCAAGAAGTCAATCCCTACATTTAATTCCCCACCAACAATCAATCCTCTCAAAATTATTACAAGAAAATACTACATTTGTCTTTACGTGTTTAACACAAGAAAATACTACATTTGTCTTTCTGTGTTTCTACAACTTCGAATAACACAAGAAAATACTACATTTGTCTTTCTGTGTTTCTGCAACTTCAACACAACTTGACCATCAGCAATTTCTCTTTCATTCATGAGTTTTACACCACCAAGACATCTTTATGCAGATGAAGGTTCCTAAAGAACAAGTTTTTCTTTGTATTCTATAGGTGTATATCCTACAAAGCAAAAACCCATATGGCCTACCATAACCTCCCCAACCCCTCCACTGAACACTTATGTGTCAGGTGGTTGGAACCTAGTAGTTGAATACAAATAGCACTTATCAGCATGCTCAGCATGCTCAGCAATTTGATGTTAGAATGTTTATGTATACATAGCACATTAAACCATACATTCAGTGAAAAAGAACATAAATAAACAACCGAAAATATATAAACTTATAGACATTTAAGTACTCACTTGCACTGAAAGGGCGACAAAAGAGATAAAAGATATATGTGATTAAAATCAATACAATATCAGCATTTGTTAGTAACTAAAACTGAGCACAACATGACACAGTAATGCAAAGAATATATATAATCTAACGAGGAAAAATAAACTCATTGTATTTAAATAATATCAATAAAGTTTCGGTCAAGTAACATAAAGTATGTTGAAAAATGATAATAGCATTGGTGTCATACCCTCTAAAGATTGAGCAATTGATGGGTTGTTCTCCAACAAAGCCTGACAACAGGATGGTAATAGTAAGAAAATTCAAGAAGAATAGAAATTTCATGGTAAGGTTGTTAAAAGCATTAATTGTCAAATGTTTAAGAAGATATTACTAGATGTAATGTTTCTTGAGAAAAGACATACCTCTCCGGTTCCAATAAAGAATCCAAAGTCTTCTTTGATGCACTAATAAGGTCTAAATATGCAAGCACTCACTTCTTCATCTCAAGTACAAAATGAAGACCTAATCGGGTCCTAATAGAAAAGCCCTCATATAAATCTTACATGAATAAATAAAGAAAATCATTCCAATCTGGAAAGAACACAAAAGACACGATAAATGAAAAGAAAAAGGGTACCCGTGGTAGTCTATTTGAACTGAAGAATGCTTTCTAAAGCAAGAACCTGAACTCAAGAGTTTTATCCCAAAGAGCCTTCACAAAAGGAGAATGTTAGATCATAGCACCCACACACGCACACACCCCCACGAAAATATAGCCATAAATATAAATGGAAAATATATACCTTTTGGCTCTTATTGCTTGACCCTTTCTAACATCTTCATCCTTATGATGCTTGAGATTCCTCAATATATTCCTAATTTGAAAAATAGAAGTAAAAATAAAACAGCAACCTTAAAGAAAACAACATAATTCAAAATTCCCCAAACACAAATCTGGCTATGTGTATTGTAACTAAACACCCAATGTAAAAAGAAGAAGAAATAAAATTAGAATGCAAACAAAGCAATAAATACCCAATAGCATGCTGCAAGGATAAAGTAAAAAAGAAGAAAAATAAAAACAATCCATCTATACAAAATAAAAAGATACCAAAACAAAGTGAAAACCAAAACCAAGTTTATTTCACATAAACAAGATCAATCGACGAAAGGGTTTTACTCAGAATAATACAGAGAAAAAGCTTTGCAAATCTAAGGGGAAAAAAACCAAGATTTGGGGTATCAAACTTGGACCTCAGAGCATCACCACGATCTTGCCGTGTCTCTCATCGTCGACAGACTCCCTTTCTTCTCCTTCCCATACACGTCCGTTTCCACCGTTAGCACCATTACAAATTTTGGGTTTGGGGACTTAGGAAATTTAGGGTTTGAGAAATAAAAATCGGGGTCATAGATAGTGAGCTTAGGTTTTTAGCAGAGAAAAAAGACACCTATTTGTATGAAATTTTAGCAGAAATTTTGTGGCGTTTTATTAAAACGTCGGTATAGCTATAGCTCTATTTTTTGTATGCTATTGTAAAAATGCCACTATTACACATTTTAATTTTTTTCTATTTTTAATTTTTATATATATTTATATGTTTTTCTTTCAAAATTTTTGTGCTAGGATTATTATTTTTTTGAATTTTTATTTTTATTATATTTTGAATATTGAATTTTTAACTAATATATTAAATATTAAATTTTAAATTTTTAAGTTTTTATTTTAATAAATTTTTGTTATTAAATTTTAAAAATTTAATTACCATTATTAACTTTTTATGAATTTCTTTTTTTTTTTTTTTTACATCAACATTATTCTTTTAAGTATGGTCTGCATTAGTTGTTTAGATTTTTACATAAATGGCATTTAATTATATGTATACACCTAAATTTTGATATAGATACATCTCGAATTATATATGAATATTGGTTTAATGTGTAATTCTAGATGTGAAATTTTAATTGAGGTTTAAATGTATAGTTGAAACTTTAATTTTGATTTAATCATACACATTATTTTAAAATATAAATACATTAATATATTTTATATTGAATAAATATAAATTTTTATGTATGCAATATATAAATAAAAATGATGTTAATCATATCAATAATTGTGTTAATATTTTACAAGATCTGGATCAAATTAAAGTTCATGTATACAATTGCATAATAAGCCATTGTTCATGTATGCTTTTGGGATTTAACCCATTTTGATATATATATTTTAAAATAATAATTTATATTTATCTTATTTTGATTTATATTCTAAAAATCCAAGATTAATCCCTAAAACATAAACCTAGACCCTAAATATTATACCCTAAACCACAAACACCAACTCTAATCCATAAACTCAAAACTCAAAACCCCAAACCATAAATTCTAAACCATAAAACTTGAACCCTAAACTTTAAACATAAACCTTAAACCATAATCCGAGACCAAATATTTGGGAATTCATGTGGCCAATGTTAGTGTAGTACAAAACATATATTTTAATAGCTAACACATTAACCATAAATCCCTTATGAGGGATTTCGGTTTCGAGATTTTGGATCATATAGTTAATACCCTAAACCCTAAACTCTAAAATCTTAAACTTAAACCATAAACCCTAAACTCAAAAACCTAACACATTAACCATTTCCCCTAAACCCCTAACCTTAAACCCATAAACCATAAACCCTAAACCTAAAACCATAACCCATTAATAATTTCCTCCTAAACCTTTAACCGTAAACCTTAACCCCTAACCACTAACACTTAAACCTTAATACCAGTAAACACTAAGATATTAAACACTATACAATAAATGCAAACAATAAACTTTAAAACACTAAACCCATACACCAAAATAACAAACCTTAAACCAAGAAATTAACATACTAAACATTAAACCCTAAATCAATTTTAATAACTTATTTTGTAATTTAAATGAAAACTTCTAAATTGTTTAGTTAGCAATTTGTAACTTTTCATAATTAGGTAACTAAAATGAAACTTTCTCATTGCTTATAAGTGAATGTATCAAAATAAAATATGATTCAAAGCAATATAAAAAACTTTTAGCGGCGCTTGTGAAAAAGCGTCGCTAATGCCCAGACTTTTAGCGGCATTTTTCCAAAAGTGCGCTTTTGGAAAAGCACCACTGATGCACAGACTTTTAGCGGCGTTTCTCCAAAAGCGCCACTAATGCCTGACTTTTAGCGGTGTTTTACGAATAAACGCCGCTATATATCCTTTTTAGCGGCGTTTTGTAAATAAATGCCGCTATTGCTTATTTTTTGGTGGCGTTTTCCTTCAAACGCCGCTAATGTATAATACTTGCGACATTTTTCTTTAAAACACCACTAAAAATGCCGTTAAAAGTCTTTTTTGCTGTAGTGACGCTGGGAGATTAAGAGGTGGAGTTTGGTTGGGAGAGTTCATTAAAGGCAGAGCCAAAAAGGATAATGCAACCTAAAAGTCCATGGTTAAGGGAGGAACCAAAAGAAGGGATCAAAGTTGGGGGAAGATTGAATAGGGATTATGGAGGTGGCTATACTATAGAAGTTAGAATGATGGTTGTTAATGAAGCAAATAAGGGAAGAATAGGATGTATTCAAGGACAGCCCAGGTCAACCACCGTACAATCTAGAACAAGATTTTTATTACACTTAGCTTTGAAAGAGGATCCATCAAAGGCAAGGAGGTAGTTTAAGAGGAGGAGGATAGACCAATGGAATTTAGGGAAGGGAAGAAACGATAAAGAACCATATGTGAATACCAAACTTTGGTAATCATATGCGAAGATCAAGCAATGGAAGGAAGTTCTGAAATCTTGCCAACTGCTAGAATGCAATCTGGCCAGTCATAATGAAAACCTTAAGTTGGAACGTCCACGGATGCCAACCCGCGGACAGTTCGTCGTCTCAAGAACATGTTGAAACAGGTTTTTACCTAATGTTTGTTTCTGATTGAAACAAAAGTAAGCACAAAAGGATGGAGAATAAGGAAGAATTGTGGTTTCAAGTATGGAATTGATGTTGGTGTAGATGGATCGAAAGAAGGGCTATCTTTAGGTTGGAAAGAGAAGGTAGATGTAACTTTATAAAGTTTTTCTTCTTCACATATTTATGTAATAGTGAAAGAAGAGAGCGAAGTGTCAACATGGAGGTTAATCGAATTTTATGGTGTATTGGTTGAGGGGTTGCGAAAGGAATCATTGAATTTGTTAAGACAGTTAGGAAGAGGATGTGATATCCTTTGGGTAATTATGAGTGATTTTAATGAGATCATGTTTTCTTTCGAGAAAAAAGGATGGAAGATGAGAGAGGAGAGGCAGATGATTGCCTTTCGAGAGGTGCTGAAGGAGTGTGATTTAAGTGATTTAAGTTTTTCAGGACAATAGTTTACGTGGGAAATGGGAAAGCTTTCAGACAACAATATTAGAGAGGTTGGATAGGGGGTGGCCAATACTAAATGGTGGGAATTATTCCCAGAATATTCAGTTGAACACCTTCATCACAGTATTTCAGATCACTGTCCACTTTTGTTGAACATGATTGGCGAAGAGGGGGACAAATGCTAGCAAAAACATTTTGGTTTCGATTTAATATAGATTGGGCATTGGAAGAAGACTTTAAGGAGTAAGTAGTAGTGAGTTAGGGATCAGATAGAAGGGATGTGCCAGAAAAGTTATCATCACTCGGATCTAAATTGAGTTAGATGGGCTAGTGCAAATAAAGTTAAAAGAGAAGGAAGAAAGCAAGATTTACAGGCCAGGTTAAAAGAGCTAGTTGAAGAAGAACCCATTGATGAGATTTTAGCCACGATTATGGATGTAAAGCTCGCATTCAATCTAGAGGCAAACAAAGAAGAAATTTTTTGGGAACAAAGGGCAAGGGTGAACTGGCTCAAGATGGAAGATCAAAATACGTCATTTTTCCATGTAGTTGCAAATAGTCGTAAAAGAAAAAAATAGGATTTGCAGACTCAACGATGAAAATGGAAGATGGGTAGAGGAGGATAGGGAGCTTGTCGAAGTAGCATCAAAATACTATCAAGAACTGTTTCAGTCAATGATAATAGATAATTTGCGATAGGATTTTAGATAGTATCAAGCCATACATTACAACAGGAATGAATGAGGAATTAATAGCTGATTTTTGAAAAGAGGAGATAGTTGAAGCGGTTAAGTTGATGGCTCTATCAAAATCATCAGGTAAAGATGATTTTCTTGCATTCTTTTATCAACAATAGTGGCACATTATAGGAGAAGATAATAGTAGTTATGTCTTGGAGGTCTTAAGGGGAATACGAGACATTAGGGACATTAACGGGATAAATATTGTCCTAATTCCTCAAGTTAATTCTCCACATAGTATGAATCGGTTTAGGCCAATTAGTTTGTGTAACGTTATATACAAAATTATCTAAAAAGTTTTGGTCAATAGATTCAGGAAGGTACTATATTTTTGCATTGATGAGTACTAGGGTGCTTTCATGCAAGGAAGACAAATTATAGATAATATCTTGGTGGCATATGAAATTCTGGACTCATTCAGAAAAAAAAAAGAAAGAAGCTTTGATAAGGTCATTTTTTTAAAAACTTGATATGAGCAAAACCTATGATAAGGTGGAGTGGAGTTACGTGGAGAAAGTTATGTATCGTATGAGTTTTTGTAGATAGTGGATTGAGATAATAATGCGATGTGTCACATCAATAAATTATGCTATGGTGCTAAATGGAATACAAGGAGGGAAATTTCAGCCTAGCAAGAGATTGTGACAAGGCGATCCCTTAAGCCCTTATATTTACACATTTATTTTTTTTGTAGATGATAGTATCTTATTTGGTAACGACTAGTTAGTTAATTTTGATAAGTCATTAATTTATTTTAGCAATAACACAAGTGTCGTTAATAGACAACATGTAGCAAGAGTTTTTGGGGTTAGGATTACTAATAACCCAAAAAAGTATATTGGGCTATCAACAATGGTTGAGAGACGTAAGAGGCATGCTTTTGTTGGGATTAAAGAACGCATGGTGAGGAAAGTAGAAAGCTAGAATACTAGATTTGTTTCAATTGGCGAGAAGTATTGGCTAAGGCAGTACTACAAGTAATGACAATATATGCCATGCAATGCTTTATGTTACCAGACTTCTTTTGTCATGAGTTAGAACACATGTTAAATAGATTTTGGTGGAGAAGTACAACTACAAATAAGGGTATCTACTGGTGTAGTTGGAAATTTATGTGTTCAGAAAAGTCACAAGGGGGATTGGGATTCAGGAGTTTATCCAATTTTAATATAACCTTATTAGCCAAACAAGAGTGGAGATTAATTACGAGTCCAGATTGTTTACTTGCTCAAGTTTTAAAGGCCAAATATTATCCAAGAGGTGAGTTCTTAGGTGCAAAACTAGGTTTTTACGCTTCATACACGTGGCACAGTATTTGGTAGACCCGTGCACTTTTAGAGATAAGACTGGGATGGAATGTGGGAAGTGGTTCTTCAATCAATATATGGAATGACACATGGTTGCCTGGACTTAGAGACGGAAGAATTCAGTGTCAGAACATGAACATTAATTTTACAAAGGTCATGAATCTTATTGACTTAATTAAGTTCACCTGGAAGGAGTTAGTACTTCGAACTTTATATACTGAGGTACAAGTGAAGCGAGTTTTGGAGATCTCACTTGTTGACCAAAGTTAGCCGGATGTATTGGTTTAGAAAGGTGTCAATATAGGTATTTACATAGTTAAAAGCGGGTACAAGTGGCTCATTATGGAGGGATTACAATCGATAGCAGGAAACCACACTTCACAGCAAAATGAACTACAAGGCTACTATACAAAACCGTGGAAACTAAAACTGCCAAGCAAAATACGAATAGATGTGTGGAAAATTACAAATGGCTTTACTCCAACATTTTACAACTTAAAGCAGAAAGGCCTAGTAAGAAACAATCGATGCCCGATGTGCAAGGAGAGGGAGGAATCAGCGGAACATAAATTTCGGGGTTGTACCTTCACAGCAAAGGTCCTTCAAGAATTCGGTATGGCAGACTCAACCAACTACAGAAACCATAGTTGGAAAAATTGGTTAGCAACTTTCTTTCTAAACAACAATCATACATAATGCAAATTGTTAGCCACAACATACTAGGCCCTTTGGTTTAATAGAAATAAAATATACCACGAAGTAGGGGTGAGCATTCGATCGAATCGAATGAAAAAATTTCGAGTTAATCGAGTTGAATCATATTTTATCATCCTAATTTGATTTGAAATTTTCTTTAATCAAGTCGAGTGAGATGGAATTCGAATTGAATCGAATCGAATATATTTGTTGGAGTTAAATTTTAAAAAATAATTTTGGGTCTTTGTAACCACTATCACCCATTTGTCCACCTTAATCAAATTTTTTATTAACTTTGATCACCTCATAATTTATTTATTAATCTTTTATATACGGGTTAGCTTCTTTGCTTACTTAGTTGTTTCAATTATCTTCAAATTCTTGTCACTATGTATTTTAGAATTAAAATATATATTAAATGTAAAAATATGATTTTTTAATAAAAGTTATTTTAAAGATAAAATGTGAAATTGATACCAATATAAAATTTTAATACTGAATATTTTATGACATAATTAATAATTCAATTTTAATATAAATATTCAATCGACTAAACAATTCAATAATATAAATAATATAAAATGTGAAATTTAATTTAATAATATAAATAGTAGATATAAATGAGATTATTACTATTTATGTTTAGTGATTTTTTTTGGATAATTTTGATTTTTTATTTGAGAGTAAAAGGTGAGAAGTAAAAGATTAGGGAAATAAAAGTTTTGAGGAATAAAAGTTTAAGGGAAAGTAAATAGGGGGAGTAAAATTTTGGAGGAAAAATAAAAAAAAATTGGGGGGATGGGTTTGGGGTAGATGGGAGGTGGGATGGGAAGGGAGTAAAAGTTTTAGGGGAAAAGTGGGAGGGAGTAAAAATTTGGAGGGAAAATAAAATGTTTTGAGAGTTTTTGGGAATAAAATTTTGAGAAAAAAATAAATGGGAGAGTAAAATTTTGGTGGGAAATGGATTTTGGGTAGATTGGAGAGTCGGGATGGGAGGGGAATAAAAGTTTTGGGGAGAAAGTGGGAAGGAGTAAAAGTTTTGAGGGAAAAGTAAAAAGGTTTAGGAGTTTGGGGTAAAAATGTAAAATATTATATTTTGATATTCGAATTATTCGAATTCGAAAACTCAACTCAATTCGAACTCGAAATTCAAAAAAAAAATTCGAGTTGACTCGAATAACTCGAATAATTCGATTCGTTTAACTCGAAATTCAAATTTTTTTTCGATTTTTTCGAACCAAATCGAGTTTTGTTCACCCCTACCACGAAGGCCTTAAACCCAATAAAACAGAGTTGCTATCATTCATCAGGGCATATATTATAGAAAATGAAATGTTGGATGGTTTGCTAATTACAAAATCAGTAGACAAAAATATAAAATGGGAACCACCCGATATAGATACTATCAAAATAAACTTCGATGCTTCATCTTAACAAAATTAGAACAGCTCAAAGTTAGGTATTATCACAATAAATAACGAAGGACTAGTGTCACGGACTTAGAGCTTTCACAAACAATTCGTGTGGCCTTAGGCAATTTCTTTGCTCCAAAAACGCCTAAGTCAATCTAACTCGCAAATATTAAGGATTCAATAGAACTCCTCTAATGAACCTGCAAAAAATAGCAGAAGAACGAAGCAAGAACGATCCCGAAAGAAGAACAAAAGCCATAGAAAAATAAGAACACTTGGGAGAAAAGGTTGAGTGAATGCTCTTAGAATTCTATTACTCATTGAATGAATTTACAATGAGGGGAGAGGCCTCTATTTATAGTAGAGCCTTCTCAATATCAACAGTACAAATTGAAATACATCAATGGCTACAGTTTAAAGCTATCTAGATATCAAATCTCCAAGATTACATAATCGTATATTTTAAAGATTACATTAAATGTCTAAGATCACATATCCTCAAAGATCCCTTTCCATATTTGCCAAGCACATCTTTGAAGATCACTTTCCATCTTTGCCAAGATCCGGAGATGGGCTTTCAATCTCTCCAAGAAATGGACCTGTCTGATTGGGCCAAATGACCTCCCTCAAATCCGATGGATCGCACAAATCTTTATGGTTGTAGGGCCCGATGCGCAACCCATGACATTCTCCCCCACTTGTTCTAGCGACGCCCTCGTCGCATCCTCCTCGTGGAACTAGTTTATCTTTTCTTGAAACTGCCATAATGCTTCAGCAAGTTCCCAACTTGCCTCACTGTCTGGAAGTCCCTTCCATCGAATCAGTTACTCATGCCGCGGTCGATGATACCTTCGTCTAATCACCCGATCTGCCTCAATGTTTTCAACTTCGCGATCGTATGAAACTTTTACCCCCATTGGTGCTCGTTCAGACTTGCCTCGATTTGGATCCTCTTGATCCCTATGGAATGGCTTAAGCATGCTTACATGAAATTCCAGGTGGACTTTAAGCTTTGCCAGTAACTCAAGCTTGTAGGCTACCTTGCCTACTCTCTTCACAATTTTAAATGGCCCCTCTTACCTTCGCACAAGCCCCTTGTGTAGACCCGTATATCGGAACATCAAGTGTAGTTTGGCAAGGACTGAGTCACCCACCTGAAATTGCATATCTCTTTGGTTTTGATCGGCCTACTTCTTGTTGCTCTTGCTTGCCTTGTGTAAACAAGCTCTAGCCAAGTCATTCTTCTCTTACCAATCCTTCGCAAATCGATAAGCTACAGAATTTGGTCCTGTATAACGAGTCGCCATAGCGTTGGGTGTGAGAGGCTGTTGACCCGTCACAATCTCAAACGAGCTTTGATTTGTGGCCCCACTTCACTTCAAGTTGTATGAAAATTGGGCCACATCCAACAACTTTGACCAATCCCTTTGTGTGGCACTCATATAGTGCCACAGATATGTTTCAACAACGTATTCACTCGTTCGGTTTGCCCATCTGTTTATGGATGCATGCTTGTGAAAAAGTTCAAGTCCGAGCCTATTGACTTGAACAACTCCGTCCAGAACTAGCTCGTAAATCGTCCATCTCGATCACTAATAATAGACAATGGCACTCCCCAATATTTCACCACGTTCTAAGAAATAAACGGGCTGCCTCCTCAGCAGGGCACTCCTTGGTGGCTGGAATAAACATCGCATACTTAGAAAACCCGCCCACCACAACAAGAATTCTAGCAAACCCTTCAAACTTAGGCAAACCAACAATAAAATCCATGGATACACTCTCCCATGGTCTTTCCGGAATGGCCAAGGGTTGTAGCAAGCCAACCGAACTATTTAATTCCACCTTGTCTTGTTGGCATACTAGACAAGTCTTCACATAGGTCTCCACATCTTCACTCATGTGAGGCCAATAATAACGATAATCCAAAAGGGCCACCGTACGGTACATTCTGGATGGCCCGCCCATTTTAAGTCATGACATTCCTTCATGACTTCCTTGCGCAATTTCCCATAGTGGGGCACATAGAGGCGGTGCCCATGAGTGTATAGCAATTCCCCATCAAGCCAAAATCTCCTCGTTTTCCCATCATTCGCAAGCTCAATCAAGCTTTTGGCTGTGGGGTCATGGGAAAATCCCTCTCGAATGCGCTCCAATAAGGACCCATCAGGTTGGCTAATGGCCACAAACTCCATATTTCAACTAAGTGCATCAGCCACAATGTTGGCACTCCCTAGTTTATATTTCATTGTGAAATCGAACTCCGCTAGGAAAACCTGCCAACGAGCCTGTTTGGGAGACAACTTTTTCTGGGTTAGAAAATAACTGTTGACAATATTATCGGTAAGGACCACAAACCTAGAACCCAATAAATAATGCCTTCATATGCGCAAGTAATGCACCATATCAGTCATCTCCTTTTCTTGGACCGTATATCTTCGTTCCGTGTCATTAAGCTTCCAACTTTCGAAAGCAATTGGATGTCCTTCTTACATCAGCACTCCCCCAATGGCATAATTTGAGGCATATATGGGTACTTCATAAGGCTTTGAAAAATCTGGCAAAGCAACTACGGGCTCCATTGTCATTACTTGCTTCAATTGATTAAAGGCCCTCTCACATGGTGGGTTTCAATCCCATACCTTACCCTTTTTCAACATGTCTGTCAAGGGTCCAGTAATTTTAGAATAGCCCTCGACAAAGCGTCGATAGTAGTTGGCCAACCCAAGAAAAGATCTCAACTCGGTCACCTTGGTTGGATCCTCCCATTCAACGATTGCTCGAATCTTGTTATCATCCATCCAAATATTGCCACCTCCCACAATGTGGCCTAAAAAAGGCACCTCTCGTTGGGCAAATGAGGATTTCTCCACTTTGACGAACAGCTTATTTTCCCTCAAGGTTTGAAATACTTCCCTCAAATGGTCCACATGCTTATCAAGCGACTTACTGTACACCACAATATCGTCAAGGTAAACTACCACGAAACTATCAAGGAAAGGTTGAAGTACATTATTCATCAAGGTGTAGAATGTAGTGGGCATTCGTGAGTCCGAAGGGCATCACCAAGAACTCATACAAATCGTACCACGTCACATAAGCTGTCTTTGGCTCATCCCTTCGGCTATCCGAACTTGATGGTACCCCGATCTTAAGTCCAACTTGGTGAACCATCTCGCACTACCAAGCTGATCAAACAAGTTTGCAATAAGGGGAATAGGGTACCTATTTTTCACAGTGATCTTGTTTAGGGCTCGATAATCGATGCACATCCGTAACGACCCATCATGTTTCTTTTGAAACAACACTGGTGCACCATACGGAGATTTAGATGGCCTGATGAATCCCGCATCTAAAAGCTCCTTCAACTACTTCCGTAGTTCTTCCAACTCCGACGGGGACATACGATATGGGGCCCTAGTTGGTGGCACTATGTTGGACACCAATTCGATCCTATGATCCACCTCCCTCTTAGGTGGTAAGCTCTTAGGCAACTTTGTAGGCATCACATCTCAAAAGATTGTAATAATTGGCCCACTTCCTTAGGGATCTCACCAACAGGCTTAAATGTTTCCTTCATTTTCAAAGTAGCTAAGTAGGAGGTTTCATCCCTACGTACTCCCTTAGCAAACTAGATTGCGGATAATGTCTTTACTTCTAGGCTTCCCTTTCTTGTCAATCTCACCATGCATTGATGGTTCGAATCCAAAATCACCATGTAATTACCAGAAGGATAAATGGTCGCGTTATCTCGATCAAGGAAACTTAATCCAACTACACAATCATAATCATCGAGTGGTATTACCTTGATGGATGCCTTGCTGATCCATCATCGAGTTGGATATCTACTCCCTTTGTAACCCCCTTGATTGGAATGCTTTCCAAGTTCACCGTTTTGATTCGACCCGGCTCGTTTTCAATCTTGAGGCCAAGTTTGTGAGCGGCCCCTTCTGACATGAACAAATCAGATGCCCCTATGTCTACAAGTGCATTGAACTTTCATCCCGTAACTAAGATGTCCGCAAATATCAGCCCATGACCCATCTTGTCTTTGACACCCCCTACTATCAAACCAAGATTGTTATCCTCCACATCTGACTCATCTTTTGCTTCTATAGCAGAGAGCGCGGCCTTCTTTGGACAATGCTTAATCATATGCAGGTCATCACAATGGAAGCAT
Source organism: Gossypium rotundifolium (assembly GCA_025506655.1). Lineage (NCBI taxonomy): Eukaryota > Viridiplantae > Streptophyta > Magnoliopsida > Malvales > Malvaceae > Gossypium > Gossypium rotundifolium. The sequence goes on along the minus strand of CP106731.1, from coordinate 64,980,486 downwards.
CATATAGGCCCACCCTTCCTACTTTCCCAAGGTTTCTTACCATTGCCATTCCTAGAGGGCTTTTCCTTACCTCCCCCACTATTTCCCTTTTGATTGAATTTGGGCTTTGAATACTTAGGCCTATCTTTCTTCCAACCAAATTCAGCCAATGATTCTGCTACAAACATGGCTTTGGTAAGCTCTTGGACTCCTCGGAGTTGCAATTCTTGCTTCGCCCATGGTTTCAGCCCATCCATCAATGAAAAGAATGCCTCTTTCTCACCCATGTCAGAGATTTAAAGCATTAGTTTGCTAAACTCTTACACATACTCCCTCACAGTACCTTGTTGCGAAAGTCGACGCAACTTAGCCCGAGCTTCATCCTCAGCATACTCTAGATAAAACTGTGCCTTGAACTCACATTGAAACTCCTTCCAAGTTCCAATTTCTATCCTACCACGTCTCATATCGGTGGACCTACGACGCCACCACAACAAGGCAATATCAGTAAGATACATGGCAGTAGTAATTACCTTAGTGGAATCATCTGTGACGCCCTTGGCACGGAAGTATTGCTCGACTCCCTACAGGAAATTATCCACATCTCTTACGGACCTTGTCCCCTTAAACTCCTTCGGCTTGGAGACATCCACACTGGGCTTGGGTACGACAGCGGCCAACCCTCCATTGCCTAAAGCAGCCTTGTAGATTGTGAGTTCACCCTTGAGCTCCGTAATCTCCTCTTTCAAGGCTGTCACCATAGCCTCAATGCCATCAGTCTTGCCAGTCATCATAGCCTCCACGGCATCATCCCTACTAGTCAGCTTTTCAATAGTATCCAACACATACTCTTTGAGTTGCTCTTGCATAGACTACAACCCATCATTAAGCCTATCATCGACATCATTAATCCTCTCCTTAGTATCCCTCATAGATTCTTCGAGAGTGACGACACGATCCTCGAAAGTCGACAGTATGTCCCTCGAATGGCTAGCTTCCTAGCCCTCCTACGGCCTCTATTCCATCAACATTCTCAGTAGCTTCTTTCGACATCATTCATCGGTGCCTTCAACACTGGCTCGGATACCAACTGTCACGGACTTAGAGTTTTCACAAACAACCCCTGTGGCCTTAGGTAGTTTCTTTGCTCCAAAAAAGCCTAAGTCAGCCTAACTCATAAATATTAAGGATTCAATAGAACTCCTCTAACGAACCCATGAAAAATAGCAGAAGAACGAAGCAAGAACGATCTTGAAAGAAGAACAAAAGCCACAGAAAAATAAGAACACTTGAGAGAAAAGTTTGAGTGAATGCTCTCAGAATTCTATTACTCACTGAATGAATTTACAATGAGGAGAGAGGCCTCTATTTATGGTAGAGCCTTCTCAATATCAATGGTACAATTGAAATACATCAATGGCTACGGTTTAAAGCTATCTAGATATCAAATCTCCAAGATTACATAATCGTATATCTTAAAGATTACATTAAATGTCTAAGATCACATATCCTCAAAGATCCCCTTCCATATTTTCCAAGCACGTCTTTGAAGATCACGTTCCATCTTTACCAAGCTCCGAAGATGGGCTTTCAATCTATCCAAGAAATGGACCCGTCTGATTGGGCCAAATGACCTCCCTCAAATTCGATGGATCGCACAAATCTGTCATGGTTGTAGGGCCTGATGTGCAACCCATGACACTAGTAATAGGTGCATGTATTTACCCATGTAGACACATCACGACCCAAACAATGGCGGAGGCATGGGCTTGCTTGCATGCAATCACTTTTGGGGAAGAGTTAAGATTTTGAGAAATGTGTGGAGGGGGACTCGTTAATGGTAATAAGGGGAATAGAAACAATAGAAAGTGATAGATTAGATATTAGTGCAATATTAAAAGCAATAAAAAGAAAAATCCCTAATTTCATAAGGATCACTTTTCGGTACATGCCCAGAAAGGCTATCGACATGACGCACGCGTTAGCAAGAGAGGGTCGATGTCACGAGCTACCACAATACTGGATAGAGGAGGTCCCAGATTCATTAGAAGCTATTAAATATGACTGAGAAGAAAGTTAGAGGAAAGTTTGAAAAAGGGTATTGTAAGACTGGAAAAGGGAAAAGGCTATTCCAAGGACTTAGTTCCATAAGAGGTGAGAATGATCACACGAGCTTACATTGACTGATAGTGGACAAGAGTGATTCTCTCTAGCACTGGTGCATGTGTTTATTTTAATGAAGAAGAATATGGATAATAGAAATGGGGAGATCTAGGTTGATGGCAAATTGGTTAGGTTTTAGAAAGTTTTGTTTCTGTTAGGGTTTGGTTTCATTAATGATACATAGTTTGGGTGCCCAATAGAAAAGTAGGTTAATACATGTGTTAGGTAGAGATATTAGAAGGCATCATTTAGGTGGCCATTAGGAGAATTACATCTATTAAATCTATTATTTAGGTTATAACCTGTTTCATTTTATCCCTCATCAATGCACCAATTTGATTTTTCAAAAAAAAAACTTGTTGTCATAGAATTAATTATTATAGAATAAGCAACTCGAAAAAATTAACTGCATCTAACTTGCTTACTTTATACTAATGAGATCTGAAGATGAACGTATAAATTCCCAAGGCACTCACACGATTTCACAAACAGTCGTTTCGGTTACACTTAATTTCCTTTTAGCCATGGTTTCTCAATGCTTTATTTTAGTTGTCACACCTGATTTTCATTAAATCTAAAAATTAGGAATAATTGGGAGTTAAATTGAAAAAAGCCATAAGTTGATGAACCTACTGAAAAATTAGAAAAAATTAGTAATTGATTTGAACATGTTTGAAATCCAATACTGGTTCAGTTGGATTAAAACCAACTGGTTTCTTAGTGGGAGAAAAAATGATTATCAACAGATGGTTTCTATAGGGTTGATAACCAAGTGTGAAGGGCTATAAATAGTTGGAAAATGACTACCCGAGGAGAATTTTTCTCGCTTTTGTTTTACTTTCTTTTCTCCTTCATCCTCTTCTTTGGTGACTCCGAAGAAGAGATAATTACTAGAAGCTCTTCATGGATGAATGATTATGGAATTTTAGTAAAAAAATTAGTAAATTTAATAAGCTGGTAAGATTCTCAATCCTTCAGTATTTGTAAATTTAAGAAAAAATAATTTAGAATTTTCAAAACCTTTGAGGGATTCTGCATGTTTCTAGCAAACTGAGTTTTAAATTGAAATTACTGAGTTTAACTTAAGATTTTTGTTATAATGCTTAGTTGATAGGAAAATGGAAGTTCTAGTGTTTGGAAAAGCTAAGCTTGGGAGACAAGAGACATCAGGTGAGTTTCCAAACTCCATCCCTAAAAATGTTGAATGGCTGGAATGATTATGTATTGAGTACTATAATGATGTATAAATTCTGCTGATTGTGAGTGCTAAGTATGCATAAGATTATTGTAGTTTATGGGTATCTGCCAAGATAGTTAAATGTACATGAAATAGTTATGATTCCATGTTTAAAAAGATAGCATACTCTATGATAATATATAAATGAAATACTTGTATTGCATGACTATAATGGTGGGGTGTGGGAGATAGATTATTTACGGGTTAGATGAAGTTAGGATTGGGGGAAATAGTTTTTTTGCATACCGCCATACGGTGTTGTTGGATGCAACTCGTGATATGTGAAGCTCTGGGCCTTGCGGAGGGGACATTGTGATGTTCGAGCATTAAGGTAGTAATGGCAAACTGAAGGTATGGAAGGATGAATAGAAAATGGAATTTCATTAAGATTCTGTCATACGGTGTTGTTGGGTGCAAACCATGATGTGCGAAGCTCCTAACCTTGTAGAGGGGACACTGTGGTGTTCGAGCATAAAGGTTAAATGTTAAGTGGAATGATATTGATTAGTTCTTGAGGTGGCACTGTGATGACAATTATTAGGTTCCATAGAGCAACATCACGATGACGGTAAGGTCCTATGGGGTGACACCTCAAAAGAGGTTTAATGTGTAAGACCATAACTTGACTATGACAAACAACAAAGTCCACCAAGATATTAAACACGGGTAGTCCACCAGGAAACATGATATTAGATTGTGTAACACCATAGCTCGACTATGGCAACATATGGAGTTCGTCGGGACATTAAACATGGGGTAGTCCACCTGGACGTTAAACATGTGGTTATATTATGTAAGACCATAGCTTGACTATGACAGCATATGGAGCCCGTTGGGACAATAAACATGAGATAGTCCGTTGAGACAATAAAAGTAGGAACGTCTGCTGGGACATTAAACATGTGACAACATATGGAGTCCGCCAAGACTGTGAATATGGAAAGACACGCAAACGAGGAGATTTTCAAATATTGGCAAGTGATAGCCAACCAACAAATTTGAGGAATTCACTAAAAAGGAACAAAAGTAATAGAAATGGTAAAAGTCTATTCAACGGTAAACAAGGAGGTCGATAGGACGTATGGTGATAACCCAACTAGGACCAGTTAGAGGAATGATGTGTCGTTAATGGCTTGTATATAGACAATGGAAGGGGATTTATCCGTAGATCATGGGTAAGGATCCGCCATTGAAAACCACTAAAAGTTACTTAAAGAAGTTGTTCATGTTATAGTAAGACCTTGGAAGGTTATTGGGAGATATGTTCCCAATATAAGGCTCATTGAAATCATAGTTTATGAGAGGAGGATTAATCATTTGAAGTTTGGATAGACTAATCACCAAAGAAGGGTTAGTTAGAACCTAATGACAAAGAGAAGTGCTAAAAAAGATAAACCGAGTGACAAATATGTCTATCAAGACGATTCCTCTTTAAGGGGAAACTATTGAGAAAGTATCAACCAAAGGACTAGTTCCGCAGGGACTATTATATAAGAGAAATCGTAAGCTCGATCAACAGCTCGTAAAATAATTTACTGGAACTGGAGAATTAAGCGGTCCAAAGTAGACGACATGTTACACCCTGGATGCAAGGTAACTAAAATAAGATGGATTACAAGGAAGTAATTTGAAAATATTTTGATTGACTAAAAATTTGAAGTAAGAAAGATAGAATAAGGTTAAGTCCACCGAAATGGCATGGATTTGTACTAATAATATTATTAGGGGACTATCAACGATTATGCCAATATTTTATGAAATAAGAGAATCGACAGCAAAGACACCACATAATAAGAGTTTTATCTAGGAAGGTGTTATGGGAATCCGCAAGAACGATAAAATATCTAAGAATCACCACAACATGTTGACTGGTCATAAACTTGACCGAGTGAAGATTGAAAAGCTATCGATCCGTCATGAAGGAAATATAGAAGTCGTCTTAAAGTCTGCCACCCCAAATAAAGCATAAACATCTAAGCCAAACAGGGAGTAGCATGTTGTTCGCTTTTAGTTAAACCCTTGGCAAGAAGGGGTTTAGTTATGTTTTTGTATATGTATTAGTAAAAAAGTTCTCTAAGTTCTTTAAACTTACAGGATTTTGGTCCATGTCTGCAGGACTATTTAGGGGATTGAGGAGCCCGATGAGGGACCAAGTCAGACCCTATTGACCCTAGTAACATCGTTAGTGAGATGTCATGCACATGAAGGGGGTACCTTTAGAGGATTTTCCTCGGGATAGAATATTGTAATTAAATAGTTTCCTTAGAGTTTGAAATTGGAGATAGTAAGTTTTTATATTAAAGTTTTTGTTGTAAGAATTATTTATTATTACTGAATAAAGTCAGTCTTTAAAGTCGTTAAGTTTAAAATTTGTGTTTAATCTAATTCGGTCCATTTATGGTACCCCATACCCAAATTCGACAATCGGGTCAAATGAGGATGTTACATTAGTACTAAAGATTAAAATCTAGGTTGTAATGTAATACCTCTAACCCATATCTGTCGCCGGAACATGGTTTAGAGCATTATCAGAATTTATAAATCAAGTACAGACATTTTCATATCATCATACATTTATACCATAAACTAATAATAATTAATAATATCATCCCTTATATGATCCTAAAGGCCCAAAATAAGTGTTAGAAACAAATCGAAACTAATCTGAGAACTCAAAGAATTTTTTGCAAAATTTCAAAATTTTACCTAGGTGTAGGGGACACACGCCCATGTGGGCATTCGATGTGAGGCACACGGATGTGTCCTAGCCTGTGTTCAAATTAGGGTGCTTACTAACTTGGGTCACACGGCCAAGCCACACGCCCGTTTGCTAGGCCATGTGAACAATTTAATTTGCATTAATTAAGTGCAGGGATTACACGGCCAAGACACATGCCCATGTGCTAGGCTGTGTGCCACACACGACTAAGACATACATTTGTGTCTTCACCCGTGTGAACAATAATGAGCATTCTATTTCTCAATTCTTAAGATGCAAGGGACACAGGGCCAACCACGCACCCGTGCACATAGCTATGTGTCACACACGACCGTGTCTCTGCCCGTGTGGACAAAATAAGGTCATTTCTAAGCCTTATTTCTCACCCAAATATATCTTCCACCTATATTAACATCTTCATACATTCACCATCCAATTCAAGACATTAAAATCAAGCCAAAATTAAGTCTTAAACATGTCATATTATCACACATGTTCAAGTATTCAACCTGATCAACTACTCATTTATGCATATAGGCATATTCTACCAATTATGTTAACTTCAAAATCATACTTCAATAGGTTTATATACTTTCCACCATATAGTTATTTTAAATACACACATCAAACAAGCTTAGGACATATATTTACATCACAAAATATATCAAGCACAAGCTATACCAATGGCTAGCATCAACCAAACATTTATATGCCATCATTTGACCAATTTAACCTGTAATATCCTAATTTTGGTGGGTCTGTGCTTTTGGTATGTTGCATGGATAAGTTAGTAGGTTAAAGGCTTTGAGGTGTGTATTGGGCTCAGTGTTGGGCTTAAATCTGGGTTAAATTGATTAAAAATAGTGCTGGTAGTAATTTACTTGTAAATTATTATGTTTAGTCGCAAGCTGGGCTTGTGGCCCAAAATTTAGAGGTGCTTTAAGTGGACATGAGGGTGGCATCACAAGGGGGACGAGTTTGGGCCTGGTGTGGCCGCTTGGGGCCCAGATTGATGAGTCAAATTTTGGCACTTCAAGGGGGAAGGGGTGGACGGCATAGAGGCTTCATTTTAGGAGCTTTATTTCTTTTATTTTAAGTGTTAAAAGTGGATAATTAAGGTGGAAGAGGTGGTTTTAAGGTGGGCTCTTCTAAAGGTAAGATAAAGGATGTGATAATAGATGGATGAGATAAGGGATAAAGGCTATCAGGAGAGGGGAGAGTTGGCCGAAACTTGAACTCTGAGGTGTGTGCATGTGTACCCGATTTTTGTAAGCCAAAGTTTTCAACTTTCTTTCATCTTTTTCTTTTCTAATCTTTCTCTCCTACTCTGCTAGCCAAAAATCCTCTCCTCCTATTGTCTCAAATTTTCTTTGCCGCCACTCTCCAACACTTTCTTTTTCTCTTCAGTCTTTTCTTTCAAATCTGAATACCCTGGTCCCCATCATTTTCCTCCATAGCCGAATCTACAAGAGTGGGTTCTTTTTCCCGAAGGTGCACCATAAGCCGAATACTCCTCTTTAATCTGGTGAGTTTCGGGATTTTGCTTCTCTGCGATTTCTCTATTTTTATCAAGTTCTAATCCAAATCATTTATTCCAAAGCCCTATCAATTTCTCTCTCTGCCTCTAAAAGTCGAATCCTATCTTGCTATAGTCAAAGGTGCCAATTTGGTGAAAAACTCGAAGGTAGTAGGTGGTAGGTTCGGCCGAATGGCCTTTCTTGTTCTTTCCCCTTTGGCCGAATGTGTTATGGTACTCAATTGGTTGCGTTACAAGGATTGATTTAATATATGGGTGTTGGCCGAATGTAGGTGGGTTGGTGGTGATGTTTTCGTAAAGACTTTCGGGATCCAAAAGCTAGGTAAGGGTTTCGTTTAAACACTGTGTTTATTTATTAGATCTCATCAAGTTGATTGGTTTAGTGACCAAGGAGTTATCATGGACAATATTAATAGTCAAGCAGTAGGGATTGGATCTGTAAACCCAACACCAAAGTACAAGAAACGATCAGTATCGGGAGTGCGAAATTGGCCTTTGAAGTGTGGGCCGACATCAGAAGTAGATCGTAGGCCGATAGTGGTAGTGTCGAGTGACAGTAGTGTAGAAGCAGCAAAAATGTTAGTACAAAAACTAGGTGTGTAACCCTTACACACTTTCTATACTTAATATGTAAATGTTATGTGTTGTTAAAAGCCAGAATGACGGCAATGGTTACTAAATTACCCTTGTGGGTAAAAGCGAGGATGCCAGGTAAGTTGTTACTATTTCTCGCGTTGATTGTGATCTATGAGAGCATGATATTTTCTATACATGATTTTCGTATGTTAAGCATTATCATACTGATATTGTTACCATAAATATGTGTTATGGGTGATGAGAGGAGGGGGTATGATTTATCAGACTGTCACCAGTGATTTGGTATCACACAGTGGGTTGGCCCCACATATTAAAAATTGTGACTAAGTCTTAGTGGGTTGGCACCACCAGTGGTTTGGTACCACATATGATATTTTTTTAACTTTGGTTACCGTGGTTTGGCACCACCAGTGGTTTGGTACCACAAGGGGTAGATTTGGGAGACCCGGATGGATACTTAGGTTGGATGGGTTGCATGACTTGCATATTAGTGTATGAATTTGTGTAAGAGCATAACTTCTGTTGGCATGGGCATTTATACACTGAGTCTAGATGACTCACCCCTTCCGTTACATTTTGCAGATTAGACCTAGATCGTGGATATGGAGCCGGAGCGGACTCGAGGTGGCCATGCACAGCATTTGGTTTATTTCAAAGTTTTCCATTCGGACTTAGCTATTTTATTAAATTTTGGTTTCGGTTACGTAATAAAGCCGCTTAAGTTTTATTTAGGTTCTTTTATTTAGTTGATTTTAAAGTTTCCATTTAATATGTTGATTAAGCTATGAAATGGATGTTTTCAAAAGCTAAATAAATACTTGTTTTTTTTTTGTATACAAAGACTAAGTAATTAATACAGAGTAACAATATGACAACTAAGTTTCTCCAAACCAAGTTTCAACATGTTTTACACGATACAAAATACATCGATGTTTTCTCAAAAATCTTACAACGATTTTTTTCTAAAACAAATCGGTTTCCAAACATTTTCTTTTCTGTGGCATGCCAGATTCAGTTGTCGTGTTTGGACCGGGTTTGGGGTGTTACATTTTGGTATCAGAGCCCGATTCAAAAGCTCGGTTGTGGGCTTAGGGCCCAAAATATGTTTTAAAAGTTTATGAAATGACTATTTTTCCGGAAAGTATGGCACCTGAGTCTCCGGTACCGATCCACCCAAGTAAGTACCCTAACTCCTGTTGTGATATATATGTTGGGCTTTGTGGGCTTTAGACGTAGTTAAGCATGATAGAACTAATGGACCATAGGGCTAGTTATACAACTTTTTAATTAAATAAGATTTAAGCATAATTGAACGAACCTGGGAGTAAGTCGCTGAGTTAGGATGTGGCAACAGCGATGCGCATGTCTAAGATTGGATTCAGGGAGAGCTTGGTATTTAAGTAGTCCTAGTGACTCACCTCCTCTTCCTCGAATCCTACCTGGTGCGTAGTGACTGTTCACCCTAACCATGAGGACTTGTTCACAGGCTAAATCTGATAATTAAAACCCGAAAGGGACCAGCCAACTTGTTTTGTAAAAACCCTAGTTTTGAAATTACCAAAGTACCCTTGGATTTGTGAAAACTACCTTAGATTTGGAAAATGACCAAAGTACCTCTGGTTTGTAAAATTTCCAAATTACTCGAAACTTTATTTTGGAAAATTATAAAAATACCCTTGTAGGTTAAAATTACGAAAATACCCCTAGGTAGTGAAATGATGAAAATACCCCTGTTCATGGAATGTGGTCTGTGGATGTTGTTTGTGTGATGAATATACTTAAAACTAGGAGATAAGCTTGAAACCGAAACTTTAGATAGATTCGAATTCAAAAGAATCACTTTAAAAACTATTTTCATAAAATTATTCGTGGATAAATAGTAAAAATAGATAATAATTCATAAAATTTTTAACCAGATAAACGCAAACGAGGAGATGAGTATAAGAGGTCGAGGACGTCCACCACGTGGCCGGGGTAGGGGTAGGATGGTTTTGTCGAGCCGAAGAAGATCTCGCCATGGGTTTAAAATGTGATGTCGGATCTCGTGGTGAAAGTCGAGTTTTAGGATCAGACGGTTGGTAACGATGCAGTATCTCAAGCAGTATTGTGAGTTTTGGAAAGAGTTACCGGGGCAAACGCAGGTGTAGGAGCCTGAAAATCCGTGGCTGGGCGACTCCGGGCAAATGGAGCAGAAGTATTTAGGGGAGTTTCTGGTGTGGCTCCCAACACAGCTGAGTACTGGTTAAAGGCAACAGAGTGAATAATGGATGACTTAGACTTCTCGGCTGAGGAAAAGTTGAAGGGGATAGTATCTTTTCTCCGGGATGAGTCGTACTAGTGGTGGCTCACGGTCAGGGATGGTGCAGTGGCTGGTGATATCACCTGGGATTATTTTAGGGCAGCCTATCAAAGAAAGTATGTGAAATTTGGTTATCTTGATGGGCAACGTAGGGCATTCTTGAATTTGGTGCAAGGGAATAAGTCGATACCCGAGTACGAGGCTAAATTTTTGAGGTTGAGTAGGTATGCTCGGGGTATGGTGGCTACGAACATGAACGCTATGTTAGGTTCAATAACGGGCTAAGAGATGAGCTACGGGTGTTGATTGCACCTCAGCGTGAAAGGGAATTTGCCGTTCTCGTGGAAAAGGCCAAAATAGCTGAGGAGGTGAAGTGGATCGAGAAATGGAATCAAGATAGGTGCAAGGATAAAAGGAGTTTTGGGCCATCAAGGTCTAGTGGAAGTGCTTAGAAAAGGGCTAGATTTGGTGGGCCAGATCAAGCTACGAAGCCTACTGCTACTGCTCAGTGGCCACCTCAGTATGCTCGATGTGGGAAGTCTCATTCGAGAGAATGTTGGGCTGGTAATAGAGGATGTTTTGAGTGTGAGTCATTAGAGCACCGGGTAAGGGGTTATCCGCAGAAGTTAGCCAGGACTCAAGCTGAGGGTCAAGGACGTGGACAATTCAGGAGAGATGGCCAGTAACCACAGAGGGGTCGAGGTGCAGGTAGGGGTGGAAATGGTAACGGACGGGGCCGAGGTGCTAGAGGTGCTAATGCTAGATAGCCTGGGTTGGTCTACGTAGGCAAGCGTCGAGAGGAGGGCGACGCACCGGATGTCATAACCAGTATGTTTATAATTTCTGGGCTGCCTTACATTGCTTTAATTGATATTGGTTCGACACTCTTATGTTGCTAGTAGTGTAGTGGGAACTTTGAACTTAGCCTATGAGATATCTACTAGGAAAATGGCGATGAGTTAGCCCTCTAGGACACTCGTGGTGGTAGACAAATCAGATAGGGATGTACCCTAGAACTTCAAGGGGTCGTGTTTCAAGCGGATTTGATGGAACTACCCTTTGGGGAGTTCAATTTAATCTTAAGAATGGATTGGTTGGTTAAGTACCGTGCGTAATCGGATCTGTCAGACTAAGCGCATGGTGCTGAAAATGGTCGAGGGTGTAGAGGTGGTAATGATAGGTCAGAGAAGGAATTACCTATCTAATATGGTGTCCGCACTGAAAGCAGAGAAGATGGTAAGGAAAGGATGTGAGGCGTTTGTAGTTTATGTTTGTGTGTTGGAAGGTAAGGAACCGGCTATAGGAAGTGTTCGAACAGTGAATGAGTTTATTGATGTCTTTCCGGAACGTGCGAGTGTCAATTGCTCCGTATAAGATGGCGCGAAAGGAATTGGTGGAGTTGAAAGCACAAATCCAGAAGTTGCTAGATCGGGGTTTTATCTAGCCAAGTGTTTCACCTTGGTAGTGCCTGTGCTTCTTGTTAAGAAGAAAGATGGGTCGATGCGAATGTGCATAGACTATCGTTAGTTGAATAAATTGACGATTACGAACAAATATCCTTTGCCTAGGATAGATGACCTGTTCGACCAGCTTAAGGGAGCATCAATCTTTTCCAAGATAGATTTGAGGTCGGAGTATCACCAACTTAAGGTAAAGGAGGCGATATCTATAAGATGGCATTTCGTACTCGATACGGGCACTATGAATTTTGGTAATACCATTCGGGTTGATGAACGCACCAGCAGCATTTATGGATATGATGAACCGGGTGTTTTAGCCGTATTTGGATCGGTTTGTGGTAGTATTTATAGATGATATTTTAGTGTACTCAAAATCAGAGGAGGAGCATGACGTGCATTTGCAAGTGGTGTTGCAGATTCTTAGGGAGAAGCAGTTATACGCCAAGTTTAGTAAGTGCGAGTTCTAGTTGAAGGAAGTTACCTTTTTGGGTCATGTGGTGTCAGCTGAAGGGATTAGAGTGGAGCCTCGAAAGATTGAGGCAGTTTTGGATTGGAAGCCACCGAAGTCTGTGGCGGAGATTCGGAGTTTCCTGGGTTTAGCAAGGTATTACCAAAGGTTTGTGGAAGGGTTTTCTTTGATTGCGGTACCATTAACCAAGTTGCTGAGGAAAGGGGTTCCGTTTGTGTGGTCGGATAAGCAACAAGAAAGTTTTGAGAAGTTGAAAAGAATTTTGATGGAAGCTCTAGTGTTAATTCAACCAGAAGTCGGGAAGGAGTTTACGGTTTATTGTGATGCGTCCCATCTGAGATTGGGATGTGTCTTTGATGCAAGAGGGAAAGTAGTAGCGTATGCTTCTCGTGATTAAGACCTCACGAAGTAAACTACCCGACGCATGATCTGGAATTGGCAACAGTGGTTTTACCCTAAAAATTTAGCGACATTACTTGTATGGAGAAAAGTCTGTCGTGTATACGAACCACAAGAGTTTGAAGTACCTTCTTACGTAGAAGGAGTTAAATTTGAGGCAGAGAAGGTGGATTGAGCTATTAAAGAACTATGACTGCTCGATTGAGTACCACCCGGGAAAGGCTAATGTGGTAGCGGACGCCTTGAGTCGTAAGGTGGTGGCAGAGTTAAGAGCCATGTTTGTTCACCTTAGTATGTATGATGATGGAAGCCTGTTAGCGGAATTGCAAGTGAAGCCAACATGGATTAACGAGGTTAAGGAAAAGTAATTGGTGGATGAAGTTTTGAGTGCACGAAGGTTACAAGTGCAGAATGATGGATTAGAGGGGTATAGTCTGAGCGGCGATGGAGTGTTATGTTTTCGAGGAAAAGTGTGTATGCATAAGGATGTGGAGTTAAGGCAGAAGATTTTGTAGGAGGCACATAGCAGTCCATATGCTATGCATCCATGAGGTAGTAAGATGTATCGGGATTTGCAAGAGTAGTTTTGGTGGCCGAGCCTTAAGCGTGAGGTAACGAAATTTACGGGTAAGTGTCTGACATGTCAGCAAGTCAAGGCTGAACATCGCCATCGTCAGTCTGTTATGTCGATTAAGATTCCACAATGGAAGTGGGAAAGGATTACAATGGATTTTGTGAGTCGGCTACCCCTTACGCATACCAAGAAGGATTCAATTTGGGTGATTGTGGACCGTCTGACGAAGACTGCTCATTTCGTACCTGTGCGTATGGATTATTCTCTTCAGAAGTTAGCAAGACTATATGTAGCGGAGATTGTGAGGTTGCACGGGGTGCCAGTGTCGATTATTTTGGACAGAGACCTTAGATTTACGTCAAGGTTCTGGAAGGCTTTGCACCAAGTACTAGGCACAAGATTGGATTTTAGTACGGTATTTCATCCCCAGTTAGATAGACAATCAGAGAGGGTGATTCAAGTTTTGTAGGACATGCTAAGGGGTTGTGTCTTGGATTTCAAAGGCAGTTGGGAAGAATTATTACCGTTGGCAGAATTTACGTATAACAATAGTTATCAGGCAAGTATGTAAATGGCACCATACGAAGCGTTATATGGTCGGAAGTGTCGTACCCCTACATGTTGGACGGAGTTGGGGGAGCGGCAGTTGTTGGGTCCAGAATTGGTTGCTGAGATAGAAGATAAGGTGAAAGTGATTCGAGCTCGGTTGAAAGAAGTTGCGGATAGGAAAAAGTCTTATGCTGATCTTAAACGAAAGGATATAGAGTTTGCGGAAGGTGACAAGGTTTTCTTGAAGGTGTCATCGTGGAAGAAGGTCCTGAGGTTCGGTAGGAAAGGCAAGTTGAGCCCTAGGTTTATCGGGCCTTATCGGGTGTTGAAGCGAGTAGGACCAGTGGCTTACCAGCTTGAGTTGCCACCAGAGTTGAGTCAAATCCACAATGTGTTTCATGTTTCTATGCTTAGACGCTATCGCTCAGATCCATCGCATGTTGTTCTAGTGGAGGAGATTGAGGTGAGCCCATACTTGTCTTTCGAGGAGGAACCAGTGTAGATCCTGGATCGGGATGTTAAGGTTTTACGTAAAAAATCAGTTCCTTTGGTGAAGGTATTATGGCAGAACCATGGATCAGAGGAAGCGACATGGGAGCCGGAAGATATTATACAACAGCAATACCCTCAACTCTTTTGACCAGGTAAATTTCGAGGCCGAAATTTATTTTTAAGGGGGATAGAACTGTAATATCCTGATTTTGGTGGGTCTATGCTTTTGGTATGTTTCATGGATAAGTTAGTAGGTTAAAGGCTTTGAGGTGTGTATTGGGCTCAAGGTTGGGCTTAAATCTGGGTTAAATTGATTAAAAATAGTGCTAGTAGTAATTTATTTTAAATTATTATGTTTAGTAGCAAGATGGGCTTGTGGCCCAAAATTTGGAGGTGCTTTAAGTGGACATGAGGGTGGCATCATAAGGGGACAAGTTTGGGCCTGGTGTGGCCGCTTGGGGCCCAGATTGATGGGCCAAATTTCAGCACTTCAAGGGGGAAGGGGTACACGGCATAGAGGCTGCATTTTAGGAGCTTTATTTCTTTTATTTTAAGTGTTAAAAGCTGATAATTAAGGGGGAAGAGGTTGTTTTAAGGTGGGCTCTTCTAAAGGTAAGATAAGGGATGTGATAATAGATGGATGAGATAAGGGATAAAGGCTATCAAAAGAGGGGAGAGTTGGCCGAAACTCCAACTCTGAGGTGTGCGCATGTGTAGCTGAATTTTGTAAGCCAAAGTGTTCATCTTTCTTTCATCTTTTTCTTTTCTAATCTTTCTCACCTACTCTGCTAGCCGAAGATCCTCTCCTCCTATTGTCTCAAATTTTCTTTGTCGCCACTCTCCAACACTTTCTTTTTCTCTTCAGTCTTTTCTTTCAAAGCCGAATACCCTGGTCCCCATCATTTTCCTCCATAGCCGAATCTACAAGAGTGGGTTCTTTTTCCCGAAGGTGCACCATAAGCCGAATACTCCTCTTTAATCTGGTGAGTTTTGAGATTTTGCTTCTCACGATTTCTCTATTTTTATCAAGTTCTAATCAAAATCATTTGTTCTAAAGGCCCTGTCGATTTTACACTCTGCCCCTAAAAGCCGAATCCTATCTTACTATAGTCAAAGGTGCCAATTTGGTGAAAAAGCCGAAGGTAGGTGGTGGTAGGTTCGGTCGAATGGCCTTTCTTGTTCTTTCCCTTTTGGCTGAATGTGTTATGGTACTCAATTGGTTGCGTTTGTGGATTGATTTAATATATGGGTGTTGGTCGAATGTAGGCGGGTTGGTGGTGACGTTTTCAGAAAGACTTTAGGGATCCGAAAGCTAGGTAAGGGTTTCATTTAAACACTGTGTTTATTTATTAGATCTCATCGGGTTGATTGGTTTAGTGACCAAGGAGTTATCATGGACAATATTAATATCAAGCGTTGGGGTTGGATCTATAAACCCAATGCCAAAGTACAAGAAATGATCAGTATCGGGAGTGCGAGATTGGCCTTTGGAGCGTGGGCCGATATCGGAAGTAGATCGTAGGCCGATAGTGGTAGTGTCGAGTGATAGTAGTGTAGAAGCAGTAAAAACGTTAGTACGAAAACCAGGTGTGTAACCCTTACACACTTTCTATACTTAATATGCAAATGTTGTGTGTTGTTAAAGCCCGGAATGATGGCAATGGTTACTAAATTACCCTTGTAGGTAAAAGCGAGGATACCGGGTAAGTTGTTACTATTTCTCACATTGATTGTGATCTATGAGAGCATGATATTTTGTATGCATGATTTTCGTACGTTAAGCATGATCATACTGATATTGTTACCATAAATATGTGTTATGGGTGATGAGAGGAGGGGGCGTATGATTTATCAGACTGTCACCAGTGATTTGGTATCACACAGTGGGTTGGCCCTACATATTAAAAATTGTGACTAAGTCTCAGTGGTTTGGCACCACCAGTGGTTTGGTACCACATATGATATTTTTGTAACTTCGGTTACCAGTGGTTTGGCACCACCAGTGGTTTGGTACTACAGGGGGTAGATTTGGGAGACCCGGATCGATGCTTGGGTTGGATGGGTTGCATGACTTGCATATTAGTGTTTGAATTTGTGTAAGAGCATAACTTCTGTTGGGATGGGGATTTGTACACTGAGTCTAGACGACCCCCTTCCGTTACATTTTGCAGATCAGACCTAGATCGTGGATATGGAGCCGGAGCGGACTCGAGGTGGCCATGCACAGCATTTGGTTTATTTCAAAGTTTTTCAATCGGACTTGGCTATTTTATTAAATTTTGGTTTTCAGTTCTGTAATAAGGCCACTTAAGTTTTATTTGGGTTCTTTTATTTAGTTGATTTTAAAGTTTCTATTAATATGTTGATTAAGCTATGAAATGGATGTTTTCAAAAGCTAATTAAATACTTGTTTTTTTTTTTGTATACAAAGACTAAGTAATTAATACGGAGTAACAATATGACAACTAAGTTTCTCCAAACCAAGTTTCAACATGTTTTACACGATACAAAATACATCGACGTTTTCTCAAAAATCTTACAACGGTTTTTTTTCTAAAACAAATAGGTTTCCAAACGTTTTCTTTTCTGTGGCACGCCAGATTTGGTTGTAGTGTTTGGACCGGGTTTGGGGTGTTACATAACCTATACAAGCCATTATATCCAAAATATTATTTGCTATCTATACCAAAACGAGCTGAAGGATAGTGTGATGTTGCTCCGACCAACTCCCAACCTTTTCGAGCTTTCGAGTACTATAAAACAAAGGAAATAAAACAAAGTAAGCATTTAATTCTTTGTAAGTTCGTATAACATGAAATTTAACTTACCATTATTTCATAAATAAGGTAAGCATACTATACATGTAACACACCTAACCCATATCCGTCGCCGAATTAGGGTTACGGGCATTACTCGTCTAACAACAAGACATTACACTTTTATTAACACTGTTATAATAATTGATGCATAATCAATCCATACTATCATTATTAAATATATATATATATATATATATATTCAATCACATGCAAACATTACTAGTTATTCACAACAATAATTTAAGTTTTAAAACTTCATGATCGAATATATGTATAAAACTCTATTTCACTTTACCAATAATGTTCAAACATTTTAAACTTAATTAACTCATGGCAAATTTTTATTAAACTAAACCAATTCAAACATAAATCAATTACAAAATTAGTCATGAAACTTTCAATTACATGACCAATATCTTATAATATCAATCTCCATTAAAAATTCATACATGTTATATACGAATATGCACAAATTATGAACATAGCTCATAATATCATTTGTATCCTATTTTGTAATAATACTTACAAATTCACAAATATATGCCACAATTAAATTATTTCTTTCGCATCTAATAGTCATTCATACAGAGTAAGACAGTCATTTCAAAACTTAACATGCCATACATACATATAATCATTCATAAGCTCATCCAACCACCTAGATATACTCTATGCTTTTCTAAAAATCATGTCATTGCATTCATATAAGACATATTTTAAGAAACAAGGAATATACTTCTGAAACAAACTTACAACAAGACACAACATACGCAAACACCATCGTCCTAACCAAATCTTTATAGCCAAAACGAACTCCGAATATAAAAGTAAAGCCATTTTCACATGGCATTTATATACATCATATTTCGAAATTACTCAAGGAGTAATATAGCCTATACAAGTCATAATTTCAAAAGTTTAGATTATAAAAAGGGTACCAAGACATATGATAGTGTGATTAACTCTGACGATGATCCCCGAGCTTTAGCTTAGACTTCAAAATCTATAAAATAGTCAAATAAACACATACAGTAAGCAAATAAACACATAGTGCACATCAACCGATCCTTTCCTCATTCATAAAATTCATATGATATTATTTTCTTTCATATAAATACAAATATATATAAACATGTTCAAAAACAACTCATTTCTCTTTTCAAATACCAACACATTCGGCTATTACACATTATACATACCTATCTACCTATTCCAATACCACCATCATTCTCTTTTCATTTCTCACATATATTATCCCTTAATACATATATTCATATATTTATTCATCTCAAATAATCAAGCTTAAATGTTCATATATAACAACATCATATTCGGCCAATAAGGTTAAACATGATTTTCTTCCATTTAACATATGCATAATAATATAGATTAAAATTCAATTACTCCAATTGCTTATAACTTACCTCGAAAATTGTCGGATTAAGGTTTTCTAGGCTTTGCTTTTCCCCGATCCAATCTCAATTCTTTATGTTCTTGATCTAAATAATTTTAAATTAAGCTCATTCAAATATATTTTCATTCAATTTAATCCAAAAACACATAATTATGCAAATTACAATTTTACCCCTAACATTTACAATTTTTACAATTTAGTCCCTATTGCACAAAACACAAAATACACAAAATTTGAACATATTCCTTAACGGCCGAATATTCATAGCTCTTATACAAACTCATACATGTCATTTATTTCACATTTTGACCCTTTAATTTACAAGTTTCACAATTTAGTCCTATTTGCTCAAAATTATCAAAATTTCCAATATAAAACATGTTAATCTAAAACATATCTTTAATATAAAATCATCAAACATCACAAAACACAAGCTTTCATCAATGGCCGAACACCACACATGCATCAAAATTAGAAATTCTAACATGGGTCGGATAGTATTCGAAGCAACGATCTCAAAAACGTAAAAATTATCAAAAACCGAACTCAATTACTAACCTTAATCAAACATGCAAGAGGCCGAATGGTTGAAAGCTTTAGTTTCTTTCTTCTTTCTTTAAGTTTCGGTAATGAAGAAAGATAAAACATGGACATGCAACTTATTCTTTTATGTTTTCTTTATTATAATAATTTTATAATATATAATACATATATTAATATAACTTAACTTATAAAAACAAATATAAAATGCATTATAAAAGCATAATGCCGTCCACCCACATGATGTTTTGTTAATTTACAATCTAAGTCCACATAAAAAAGAAAACAAACTAATTAAACCACACAATTTAATAAAAGGCTACTTTTACCACTTAAGCGATTTAGTCCTTTTTCTTAAATTGAAAACACAAACAGACAAATTTGCCCACGATATTTTAACACATGCTCAAACATATATCATAGATATCAAATATAATATAAAAATATTTTTTAACTCGGGCTCGTGGTCCCGAAACCACTATTCCGATTAGGGCCAAAAGCGGGTTGTTACAACTCTCCCCCCTTAAAGGATTTTCGTCCCTGAAAATCTTACCGATGAATAAATGTGGTTAGCGTTCTTTCGTAGAATCTTCAGGTTCCCAGGTTTCTTCTTCAACCCCATGCTTATGCCACATAACTTTAACCAACGAGATTTTCTTATTTCGTAACTCTTTCACTTCACGTGCCAAAATACGAATCTATTCTTCCTCATAAGTCAAGTCATGTTGAATATCAATATTTGACGGACTAATCACATGAAAAGGATCGGATCTGTATCGTCGAAGCATCGATACATGAAAAACATTATGGATCTTTTCTAACTTAGGTGGCAACATCAATCTATACATAACCGGCCCAATACGCTCTACTATCTTGTACGGCCCAATAAATCTCGGACTCAGTTTTCCTTTACGACCAAATCTAAGTATCTTCTTCCACGGCGAGATTTTCAAAAATACTCGGTCACCCACTTGAAACTCTATATCTTTACGTTTCAAGTCTGCATATGATTTTTGACGATCTGATGTGGCTTTCAAGCTTTCTCGGATCACTTTTACTTTCTGTTCACTCTCCCTGATTAAATCAACCCCGTGTATCTTGCTTTCACTCAGCTCAGTCCAATATAAAGGTGTACGACATTTACGACCGTACAAAGTTTCATAAGGTTCCATTTTGATACTTAATTGAAATCTATTATTGTACGTAAATTCAATCAAAGGTAAATATCGCTCCCATGTACCCTCAAACTCAAGAACGCAACATTTCAACATATCCTCGAGTATTTGAATAACACGTTCGGATTGACCATCCGACTGAGGGTGGAAAGCAGTACTGAAGTGCAATTTAGTACCTAGAGCATCTTGAAGTTTCTTCCAAAACCGCAATGTAAACCTCGAATCTCTATCCGAAACAATAGAAATAGGTACTCCGTGAAAACGTACGATTTGAGATATGTACAACTCAGCTAACTTATCAAGTGAGAAATTCGTACGTACCGGAATAAAATGGGCTGATTTCATCAATCTATCAATAATGACCCAGATTGAGTCTTTCTTGCTCGGTGTCATCGGCAACCCAGATACAAAGCCCATCATGACTCGATCCCATTTCCACTCATGTATCATGATCGGTTGAAGTAATCCCGATGGTACTTGATGTTTGACTTTCATTTGTTGACATATTAAACACTTCGACGCATAGTCTAAAATATCTCGCTTCATACCATGCCACCAGTAATGATGTTTCAGGTCGTTATACATCTTCATACTACCCGGGTGAATTGACAACCTACTATTATGAGCTTCATCATAGATCATTCGAATCAACTCAGGATTCTTAGGCACACATATTTGTTTCTAAACCGTAAGCATCCCTTAGCATCTAACTGAAAATCTGAATCATCACTCGTGCCACATTGATTCCTTTTTGCTAATAAATCATTATCAACCTCTTGAGCTTCGCTAATCTGTTGAACAAACAATAGTCTCGCTTTCAATTCTGCAATAATCCCACCATCATCAATCATAGTTACATCCGCATTCATTGCACGAAGAGTAAATAATGATTCCGGCTAAGTGCATTAGCAACCACATCAGTCTTCCCCGGGTGATAATCAATCACAAGCTCGTAGTCTTTTAACAATTTCAACCATCGTTGCTGTCTCAAATTCAGATCCTTTTGAGTCATTAAATACTTTAGACTCTTGTGATCCGAATAGACATGGCATTTTTCACCGAATAGATAGTGACGTCGTATTTTCAAAGAAAAAACTATAGCATGCAATTCAAGATCGTCAGTCGGATAGTTCTTTTGTGCGGCTTTAACTGTCTCGAGGCGTAAGCTACAACTTTACCCTCCTGCATCAAAACACAACCTAAACCATTTAAGGATGCAACACTGAAGATAACAAACTCCTTACCCGACTCTGGCTGAACAAGCATGGAGCTTCCGTTAACAAAGTTTTTAGCTGATCAAAACTTCTTTAGCACCTTTCTGATCACTAGAATTTAATGTCTTTCTGCAACAACTTTGTCATCGAGCTGCAATCATAGAAAACCCTTTCACAAAGCGTCTATAGTACCCATCAAGTCCCAGAAAACAACGAACTTCAGAAACATTCGCGGAGGTTTCCAATCAATTATAGCTAAAACTTTACCCGGGTCAACTCGAATGCCTGATGCTGGAACGACATGCCCCAGAAAACTAACTTCATTTAACCAAAATTCACATTTGCTAAATTTCGCGTACAACTGCTTATCACGCAAAATCTGTAACACAAGTCTCAAGTGTTCTTCGGCATGCTCGGTTTCGTCACGCAAATAGATTAAAATGTCATCTATGAATACAACCACAAACTGATCTAGATACGGTCTGAATACCCGATTCATCAGATCCATGAAAATAGTAGGTCGTTAGTGAGTCCAAACGGCATCACTAAAAACTCGTAATGGTTGTATCTCGTCTGAAAAGCAGTCTTTGGTACATCCAAGTCCCTAACTCACAACTGATAATAACCTGACCTCAGATCGATTTTTGAGAATACCGAAGCTCCCTTAAGCTGATCAAATAAATCATCAATACGTGGCAACAGATATTTATTTTTTATAGTCATTTTATTGAATTATCGGTAATCAAAGCACATTCTCAAAGTTCTGTCTTTCTTTTTCACAAATAAGACTACGCACCCTAGGGAAAAAAACTCGGTCGAGCAAAACCTCTATCTGTCAACTCTTGCAATTGAGTTTTCAATTCTTTTAATTCAATCGGTGCCATTCTATACGGAACTATCGAGATCGGAGTCGCCCTGGCACTAGCTCAATCCCAAACTCCACTTCCCGAACAGGTGGCAATCCTGACAATTCCTCCGGGAACACATCTGGATACTCAAAAACAATTGGTACAGATTCAATCTTCTTTTCGCTTACTTTACTATCAATCACATAAGCAAAGTAAGCTTCGCAACCCTTTTTCAAATACTACCGAGCCAACATCGAAGATATCACTGCTGGTAGCCCATTTAAATTCGCAAATTCAATTCAAATTATCTCATTATTCTGACACCGTAGATCAATAGTCTTCCGTCTGCAATTCATTACTGCATTGTGCACTGTTATCCAATCCATACCGAGGATAATATCGAACTCATCAAATGGTAACAACATCAAATCGACCGAAAAACATGAGTTTCGAATCATTAAAGGGCAATTCTTGCACACTCTATCAACTAACACACACTGGCCTAGGAGGTTCGAAACCCGAATCACAAACTCAGTAGACTCAACAGGTAGAGTCTTGCTAGATACTAATGTTTTACACACATAAGAATGAGTTGAACTAGGATCAATCAGAGCAATTACAGTAGTATCAAAGAGAGTGAATATACTGGTGATGACATCTGGAGATGAAACCTCCTCTCTGGCACGAATGGCATAGGCTCTAGCTAGCACCTGGGCCTCTGATCGAATAGCCACATCCAAAATCCCTCTCTGAGTGCCACTCCTACCTTCCACATTACAAGGTAGTCTACCTCTAGCTGTAGTACTGCTCGGTCTTGCACTCTAAACATTTTCCTTTTTAGCTATCTCCGAGCAATCCCAAATAAAATGATCCTGCGAACCACACTTGTAGCAAGTGTGATTATTAGATTTTCCCCAACATTCATCAAAATGTCGTCCGCCACACTTTTGACACTCAGGCTTATTAGGTCGAGTATTGCCAACACTAGCAATCGAAGTAGCCCGCGAACTCATTAGTGGTCGTTCTCGTATAGAGATCCCTGTGTTAGCTTTGGATCAACTACTATCATTCTTGAACTTCTTTGATGACGTTTGAGGAAATTTACCCACTGATCTCTTACGAAGTCTCTAGCTTCAAACTCGGCTTTTCATTTTTCTTTCCCCAGCTCTTCGGCTTTACAAGCTCACTCAACAAGTACTACGAACTCATTTATTTCAAGTATGCCAATCAGTAGTTTTATATCTTCGTTTAACCCTTCCTCAAATCTCTAACACATAGCAGCCTCAGATGAAACACATTCACGGGCATAGCGACTAAGTCTCACAAACTTGTGCTCGTACTCAAATATGGTTATACAACCCTATTTAAGCTCAAGAAATTCCTTGCGTTTGGAGTCTATAAATCACTGGCTGATATATATATTTCTTATGAAACTCTGCCTGAAAGAAGTCCCAAGTAACTCGTTCCTCTAGAACAACCAATACAAGTGTGTTCCACCAATAGTAGGCAAAATCTCATAATAAAGATATGGCTCACTTCAGGCACTCATCAGGTGTGCAAGATAGTTCATCGAAAACACGAATGGTATTATCGAGCCAAAATTTAGCTCGCTCAGCATCATCATCATCCTCGGCTCTAAACTATTGAGCCTCGTGTTTTCTAATTTTGTCAACTAGAGGCTTGTTTACTCTCTCAGGGTTAACGATCGGGGGTACCACCGGTACTACATGTGGAGTATTCGATTCAAGGGTTGCTGAAAAGTCAGATTAGCCCGGATATATTGGTTGAACCAATCATTCATCATGCTATAGAAGGCTTGTTTAGCCCCCTCATCAGGATTACTCGCATTTGGTCGAGATTCATCTGACGCGGTCCCTTGCGTGGGAACAGTGTCACACTCTCGACATCATCAGCTATAGCTCGCCTAGGATTTGGATCCATTTACTATACGAGAGAAGAAAACACATTTCACTGTTAGAAGTCATCACACCATTATAGTATAAAATATGGCATGTATAGCTAGACTCACACGCACTACGTTAGTCCGAGAACCGACTAAATCGTATCTCTGATACCAATCAAATGTAACACCCCTAACCCGTATCTGTCGCCGGATTAGGGTTACGAGGCATTACTCGTCTAACGACAAGACATTACACTTTTATTAACACTATTATAATAATTGATGCATAATCAATCCATACTATCATTATTAAATATATATATTCAATCACATGCAAACATAACTAGTTATTCACAACAATGTTTTAACTTTTAAAACTTCATGACCGAATATATGTATATAACTCTATTTCACTTTACCAATAATGTTCAAACATTTTAAACTTAATATACTAATGCCAAATTTTTATTTAACTAAACCAATTCAAAAATAGATCAATTACAAAATTAGTCGCCAAACTTTCAATTACATAACCAATATATTATAATATCAATCTCCATTCAAAAATTCATACATGTTATAAACGAATGTGCACAAATTATGAACATAGCTCATAATATCATTTGTATCCTATTTTGTAATAATACTTACAAATTCACAAATATATGCCACAATTATATTATTTCTTTCGCATCTAATAGTCATTCATTCATAGTAAGACATAGTCATTTCGAAACTTAACATGCCATACATACATATAATCATTCATAAGCTCATCTAACCACCTAGATATACCCTATGCTTTTCTAAAAATCATGTTCTTGCATTCATATAAGACATATTTTAAGAAACAAGGAATATACTTCCGAAACAAACTTACAACAAGACACAACATACGCAAACACCATCGTCCTAACCAAATCTTTATAGCCAAAATGAACTCCGAATATAAAAGTAAAGCCATTTTCGCATGGCATTTATATACATCATATTTTGAAATGACTCAAGGAGTAATATAGCCTATACAAGCCATAATTTCAAAAGTTTAGCTTATAAAAAGGGTACCAAGACAGATGATAGTGTGATTAACTTTGACGTTGATCCCCGAGCTTTAGATTAGACTTCAAAATCTATAAAATAGTCAAATAAACACATATAGGAAGCTAGTATAGCTTAGTAAGTTAAAAGCAATGGTAAAATGTACAATTAAACATTCGGCAATTCAAGTCAATCTATTATGATCATCAACGAATTCATAACTATAAATATGCATCACATAACCGTACCATAACTACCATACCTAGTAGTCTTACAACCGAATATTCATGCATACCACATTAAATTTCATTCGATACCAAGCATTGTTTATTCATCTCGAATATACTCAAACACTAATAATCACTTTTCATTACCTTAGTACCATAAGCCAATATAACTTACCCTAATAGTATTAACTTCCCCAACTACCTCGATCCACATTGTCGTAACCATTTTTTTTTGAAAACAAAAAAGGGGTTCGACGATGGGTTTTAAAAATGAAAAAACGGGAGTCGCCACCGACCTTTATTTGGTGTGATCGGATCACCTTTATTTTAATAAAACATTTTGCTTTACTAAAACAGTATTTTTGGTCTGTGAAGTTTTGAAAATCGGGTTCGGGAGTCGGTTACGCACGAGGAAGGGTTAGCACCCTCGATACGCCCAAAATTGGTACCATAATGATTAATTAGTCTCTTAATATCAGAAGTTTGAAAAGGTTTTAAAATACGGGTCTTTTAAAAGGTATTTGGATTTTTGAGATATCTATGTTCTGAGAGGGTACGAACATTACATCCAGCACGTTAGGACATGATATTCGAAGCCTTCGTAATCAAAGTTATCTCGGAGTTCGTAAAATTTATTAAAAAGATGTTTAGTGTTTTAGTCAAACGAAAAATCGCAACCCAGCACGTTAGGGCACTATTCTCCGAATTTCTAAACACATCAACATTGCCTTATTTAAAAAATTTTTGAACGAAATAAAGTGGTTTTTGTAAGATGTTCTTTGATCTTATAATGTTCAAGCCAAAAATAAGTGTAGGTATTCGGGCTAAAAAAATTGAGATTTCTTTGCTCCGAAAAGATCTAAACATCACATCCAGTACGTTAGGACACGATGTTTTAATCTTTCGTAATCAAAGTCGTCTCGTGTTTCATGAAATAGGATAGAAGGATGTTGGATTATTTAGTGAAACAAAGAATCGCATTTCAAAGACGTTAGGGCACAATTCCACGAATCTCTAAATACAAAACATTGCCTTGCTTTAAGAATCTTTGGATAGAATAGGACGATTTCATAAATTGTATTTCTATTTAGCGAGATTGTTGAAAAATTGCAATAGCAATAATAATGCAAATAAAGGATGATTGATAACAATAATGATGACAATGATGAAGGATAACAATACTTAAACAAATGATAATAAAGATGTTATATAATGGAAATAATAATAATGATAAGATTAACGATAATAGAACAATGATAACGATAATAGTAACATACATATATAGTGATAATAAGCGATAAAATACGCTTATATGTATAAATATCATGATAGTAAGAAGCGTAATAAATGATAGTAAAACACATATGCGATAATATAGTAGTAGTAAACTAACAATATATATATATATACATATAACTATGATGATAGCGATGGTTAAAGCGGACGAGAAAGCAATGATAGTATCGAAATGAAATAGTCACGCGGATAACGATATATGGATTTGATATGTGAAAATAATGACAAATAATAGAAATAACAAATAATAATGATAATAATAATAATAATAATGATAATAATGATAAAGCAAATTGAAATACGTAAATACATATAAAAAACCGAATAATGATAATAATAGTATTTATGTATTATAATATAATGCCAAGAATGATAATGGAAATAATAATATATGCATACATGTATATAAATGAAATAAATAAGTAAGTAAGATAAAATAAAGTAAATTAATAAGATAAAATAAAGTAAATTAATAATTGAATAAAATAATAAATATAATAATAATCGTAATATTAATATAAATAATTGTAAATGCAATATAGTATCAAAATATTAAATACAATAATAATAATAATAATAATAATAATAATAATAATAATAAGAGGTTAATTAAATTAACAAAAGAATGAAAATAATGAAAAAAGGACTAAATTGAGAAAGGAATAAAACTACAGACCTAAATTTCAAAAAAAAGTAATGAATTAAGGGCCCAGAATGAAGCGCGCAAAGAGAAGGGGGCCGTTTGGGAAATTATCCCCTAATTCCCATGCGTTGCATTTTATGTAGGACCAAATTGGAACAGAAAGAAACACACTGGTGGCCGGAAAGGTAAAACCTTACTCTTTTTTTTTTTCGAAATATATGTATAGTCAAAATAGATTTTTTTTAAGTGTTGGTCTGAAAATAGAAAAGAGATGAAGAATAAAACGAAAGAATCCGAACTTCTTGTGAAATCCTTACTTTGTTCTCAGATTTCCCTGCTTCTTTTAAATCTAGAATCTGGATTTGTGTTTGAAGATCTATTCTTATGGTATTGTAAATCTCGGTTTTTTTTGCATTAATCGAAAGAAATGTCAAAAAAAAAAAAAGCCTCCTTTACAACGTTATTTTTGGGCTTTAAATACCCAGAAGAAAAAATACACGCCCCCCTCTTTTTCTCCTTGTTATGTTTTGTCCTTTCTCTTTTAATTCCTTGCAGGTCAAGTGGAGGGCAGGTGGAGGAGTTGGTGGTGCCTTTGCAGTGGCGGTGGGCAGGTGGAGCAGTTGGTGGCGAGACCAGGGTCGGTGGTCGAATAAAGATGAATGGCCATCGGCCATTCAATGTCATGGCCATTGGAAGATTAGGGTTCCTGAACCTAATTTTGGATTTTGGGCCATTGGGCCACCGGTGTAATGGGTGAGGATTTTTTAGGTTTATTTTGGTTTTTTTTATTGTTGTAAATGGACCCGGGCAATTTGGGCCCTCTACAGCTGCCCCTCTTTGCTCATTATCGTGCAACGGGAATAGAGCAAAGGCATAAAGAGGGACCAAATTTGCCCGGTTTTGCTGAGTCCCAACTTCTTTGGTGCTTCTCTTCTTCATGTAGCTTCATTCCAGTCTACCGCATCTTGTTACTTCAATCCACTCCACTATAACCTTGAAAAATAAGATTTGCAGTGATCTGCTCTATTGCAACTTTAGGGGGATAAGACTTGCAACTTCAGAGATGTCAAAATTACTTTCTTCAATCTGATCCCTGCAGACTCAGGGATCACCAGACTGATGTCTTCGATCTGCTTCTTGCAACTTTAGGAATGTCAAATCTGCTTTTTTCAATCTGATTCCTACAAACTCAGGGATCACCAGACTGATTTCTTACTTCTTACTTCGTGGGAACTTCGAGGAAATAAGATTCAGGAGAAGAGATTCGTAGTCTCCATCTTCTCTACCAAAACTTCAAAGAAATAAGGACTTATCCTCATTGTTAACTAAGGAGTCGGATTTGTAATCTCAACCTACTCCACCGAACGTCGAGGAATAAGAATTCGTGGAGAAGAGATTTATAATCTCCATCTTCTCTTCAAACTTCGAGAATTAAGGATGTAACCTCATTGTTAACTCAGGAGACGGATTTGTAATCTCAACCTACTCCACGGAACTTCGAGGAAATAAGAATTCGGGAGAAGAGATTTGTAATCTCCATCTTCTCTTACTAAAACTTCAAAGGAATAATGATTGATCCTCATTGTTAACTCGGAGACGGATTTGTAATCTCAACCTACTCCACCGAACGTCGAGGAAATGAGAATTCGGGAGAAGAGATTCGTAGTCTCCATCTTCTCTACCAAACTTCAAAGAATTAAGGATGTAACCTCATTGTTAACTCGTGGAGACGGGATTTGTAATCTCAACCTACTCCACGGAACTTCGAGGAAATAAGAATTGTGGAGAAAAGATTTGTAATCTCCATCTTCTTTACCGAAACTTCAAAGGAATAATGATTGATCCTCATTGTTAACTCAGGAGACGGGATTTGTAATCCCAACCTACTCCATCGGAACATCGAAGAAATGAGAATTGTGGAGAAGAGATTCGTAGTCTCCATCTTCTCTACCGAAACTTCAAAGAATTAAGAATTTATCCTCATTGTTAACTCAAGGAGACGGGATTTGTAATCTAAATCCTACTCCACTGGAACGTCGAGGAAATGAGAATTCAGGGAGAAGAGATTCGTAGTCTCCATCTTCTCTACCAAAACTTCAAAGAATTAAGGATGTAACCTCATTGTTAACTCAGGGAGACGGGATTTGTAATCTCAACCTACTCCACGGGAACTTCGAGGAAATAAGAATTCAGGGAGAAAATATTTGTAATCTCCATCTTCTCTTACTGAAACTTCAAAGGAATAATGATTGATCCTCATTGTTAACTCAGGGAGACGGGATTTGTAATCTCAACCTACTCCACTAGAACGTCGAGGAAATGAGAATTCAGGGAGAAGAGATTCGTAGTCTCCATCTTCTCTACCGAAACTTCAAAGAATTAAGAATTTATCCTCATTATTAACTCAGGGAGACGGGATTTGTAATCTCAATCCTACTCCACTGGAACGTCGAGGAAATAAGAATTCAGACCTTTTCAATTTGCTTCCTTACTATTTTCAGGAAGACTTCAATCTTCAGTCTGCCCCACTACCATCCTGAGGGAATGAAATCTGAACTTTTCAATGTGCTTCCTTACTATCTTTAGGAAGACTTCATTCTTCAGTCTGCCCCACTATCATCTTGAGGGAACGAAATGAACTTTTCAATGTGCTTCCTTACTATCTTCGTGAAGACTTCATTCTTCATCCGCCCCACTACCATCTTGAGGAACGAAATCAACTTTGATATTGCTACACCGTTTTTGAGGAACTGTCTTGTAGAATTAATTTTATGTGCTTATGCTTATGCAAATGGTGAGGATGCTATGATCGTAATGACTCAAAGCCTCCTAACTACATGTGTTATGAATGACACTTTCATGAATGCAAAATGTCATGAGAATGGTCTTTTTACAATGATTAGGATGCAATGAGTCGAATACTCCTAACTAAACGTGCTTTGAAAAGATGTATGAATGCAAAATGAAGTGATCCCTTTTTAAATGCTTGGGGTCATCATTGCTCGTAATTCATCAAAGTTCTATCACTGATGCGTTATCATGCTTTCTCGTTCAGCTAGTATCTTTGATAGAAAGCCCAAAAACAATGATCATATTCTGCTCAACAAGCTTGCCCATTGTGATTTCGTGGTCCTTCCACTGCACCTTCTCGAGACATAAAGTTTGCATCTCTCACCGCAACTCTAGGAGAATAACATTTGGTTTCTTCCATCCATCATGTCAGTAACTTCGAGGTATAGGATCAATTTGATCTGTTACACCATTCACTGGTGTAATGACCAGATGTGTAGGCCTGGTATGTGCATGAATGCAGAGTATCATTTTTCTTTTCTCGAGAATGGTCCCTTTATACTGCTGGGTTGACATTGCTCGTTATCTGTCAAGGTCGTATCACCGGCTAAATGTATTGTCATTTTGTTCAACCAATAAAAGGTCCAAAGAGATAATCATTTTTTTCCAAACCTTGAGTTGAGTGAGTTCTAAACAATAGTCCTGTTTCAGGTCCTTGTATTACTCAGAAGCTTCCAGAGTAATATGCAAAACTCCTTTTATGAAAGTACTATTAGTCCACTAATCGTTATTTCAATGCAAAATGCCTAAAAAAGATTGTAACAATGGACAAAAAAGAAATTGATTGGGAGCATAGCTCGAAACAAACAAGTTAATCAAAGCTAGCAAAGGTAATTAAGAAAGAATTTTATCGGTGGTATTTTGAAAGGAATAAAATAACCACAAGTAACGAAAATGGGTAAAATGGAAACCAAGTGCCCCAGATATCGCAGCTTGAGCTTCTCTGTTCCAACTTCCTGAGGACCATTTTAAGCTTAATATGTGTTTAGGGGATCCAGAGTGCTTTGTCGATGCCCCAAGACATAACATACTTCTTTGAGCGTAGCAAGACTACTGTATGCCCTACTTTCAATCAAAATTTTGAGCTGCCCTTCTTGGGTTTTCAACTCAAATACCCTTTGGTCTCAAAGCGCCCTTTTGGGTTTTCGCCTTGGCCTCCTCTTTTCTTTTCTTTTTTCCTCTTTTCTTCTTCTTTTTTGTTTTTGTGTTTTTTGTGTTTTTTATTTTTATTTTTTTGGAAAACTTTTTTATTGAATCTGAACTCACCGGATTGGGTAGGTCCTTGCCATCCATCTTGGTTAACACGCATTTTCCCTAGAACGTGCCTTCTTTCTCAGATAAAGTATTTACTTTTCTTTGGAGTTCTTTTGGATAAGAAGAATCCTCTTAATGCTAGGTCATCTTCCCGCAATTCTCTTGAGCGAACCTTCTCGTCAAGCCCAGATCTGCTTTCGGACATTTGACACCGTGAATACTTTCAATCGAGCTTACGGAGGCATTCGCTTTATCTAATTCAATCCAAGTTTGGGAAAAGGAATCTTATCTCCCAACAATTATTTCCCTTTCATAAATCAATGGGAAAGATGCCCCAAAAGGTCCCGCCCACGCTCAAAGAACCAAAAGGGTAAATGGTAACTTCTATACCAACCTTTACAAGTCTCACCATTTTCCAAAAAAATCTTGAATGGTTTTTTTTCTTTGACAAACTTTGTAATTTTGGCATATGAAGCGATCTTCACCCTCTCAGTGAGGTAACCAATGACCATGAATATGAATCGGTGTTTGCTAAAAGCTTTTGAGGAGACTGGCTTGTTAGCATTCATGCTTCACATATAGGAATCCGCGTTTCAGTGGCCTCAGCGTGTCTGGCTGTGATCATGCGATAATGTCTTGCCTTATTCTTGCGGTGAGCTAAGCTTCCGTCTTCATCTTCCTCGTTGGTTCATAGCGTCTGCTGACACTTCATAAGTAAGTTGTGATCTTTGTCATCTTCAAAGTCCTCAGATCCCTCTAGATACATATCTCACTAAAGAGGGAGTCAGTAACAGTGTCGCTCATGTCATTGATATCTGGGGACCCATTGTGGGTGAAAAGGCAGAAAATCCAAAGAATAAATGATCCTAAGGATGATTATTCGTAGGATATGGTCATGAGTGAAAGAATATTCAAGATGAAATGTAAAGAATGAAAATATTTACTTAGAAAGATACATTTTATTGAAATAAAAATTCTGGACACAAGCCTACTTCTCAAAAGAAATCTTATCGCTTTCAGGCTTGAAGCAACAAGTGTGTTTTACACATTACTCTAGATTAGCTTTAGAAATACATGTTTCTTCCATGCCTCATTGTTCAAAACACTCTCAAGTACATAAAGGCGGATGTTCGGAAAACCTTTATTCCTCGATTCTCTTGGGTATACCATTGCTCCGTCATCGAACTTCACAATACCCATGTTGATGAGATTTTCCACTAATTTCTTAAAAGTGAGGCAATTTTCTATCGAATGGCCTGTGATCCCCGCGTGGTACTCACACTGAGTGTTTGGGTCATACCATTTTGGGTATGGAGGTTGCATCGGTTTTGGATATTGGGGGGAGACAACGTGTGCATCAAATAAACTTTGATACAACTCCTTATACGTCATAGGGATTGACGTAAATTGGAGTTTTTCAATATTTTTCCTTGTGCAAGATTCTTTCCTTGATGAACCTTGATACTCAGTAGTCACCATTTTTGGCTGGTTAATGGTAATTGACTTTGAGTCCCCCATGTTTGTATTATTCACCTCGCCATCCTTTTTTCTAGGTGCAGGCCTTCTAGTGGTTTCCCCCGCTTCAATCTTGCCGCATCTGATTGCATGTTCGATCATCTCTCCCGCCATTACTATGTCGGTAAAGCTTTTAGTCGTACTCCCTATCATATGAGTTATGAAAGGGGCCTTCAGGGTGTTGATGAAGAGCATGGCGGTCTCCTTTTCCAAGAGCGGTGGCTGCACTTGTATTGCTACCTCTCTCCATCGCTGGGCATATTGTCTAAAGCTTTCGCCTGGCTTTTTCTCCATATTTTGGAGCGTGATTCTATCAGGAGCAATGTCAGCTACATGGCCATAATGTTTCATGAAGGCCTGTGCCAGGTCTTTCCACGTCTTGATTTGGGCACGACTAAGCTTGTTATACCATTTAGCGGCGAACCTACCAAACTATCTTGAAAACAAAGTGAATCAAAGAATCGGTCATTATTAAGGTGCCCGCCATCCGCCGTGAACATTGTGATGTGCGCCAGACAACCGGTCCCATTGTACTTCTCAAATTCGCATCTTAAACTTATGAGGAAGCACTAAATCGGAACCGGACTCAAGTCTTTTGGGTCAAAACCGGTGGTGATCAGATTTTCAAAGCCTTGAATTTTTCCTCCAACCACCTACAACGATCCTCTAATTGCTTCGAGGATTCAACTATTGCCCCATCCCTCTCTACTATATTCAAATCGGGATTGGCTGGGTTATCTCCTGGATTGGATCCTGAGCCAACGCGGGAGTTCGTGGGTGGTCTAATATCATTTTGCCCTTGTTGAGGCCTAATCGTGATAGATGGCCTTTGGGGATACACCTCTGGTGGCACTTGGGTGTTAGGTGGGGTAAAACCCGGAGGGTAAACAGGGTCGTCATTATCGTTTCCCAAACTAGTAGCAACGCCCTTTCCTTTCTCACGTTCATTGGCCAACAACTGCGCCAACTGATTCATCATGCTACTCTGAGATTCTTGCATCTGTTCTATCATGTCTTGTTGTATCTTGATTAATCGT
Organism: Gossypium rotundifolium; assembly: GCA_025506655.1. Lineage (NCBI taxonomy): Eukaryota > Viridiplantae > Streptophyta > Magnoliopsida > Malvales > Malvaceae > Gossypium > Gossypium rotundifolium. Next base: position 64,946,239 of record CP106731.1, on the reverse strand, counting down.
TCTTGCATCTGTTCTTGTATTTCCTTTTGCATTTGTTCTAGTCTTTCCATTCTTTGATCCATGTCCTCTAGGTTACTGAAATAACTTCACCTAATTAGGTCTTTCTACAAATTTTAATGCATGTGATATGATGCAATGCAAATGCATGAAACGCAATGCAAATGCATGCAAAAAGAAAGAGAGGCGTTGATTATGAATTCAATTTTATTAGAAGAACTTTTCTAGAAAATACGTTTCTTTACATAAAACGGATTGCATATACGGCTTTATCCTCATAGTCCAGGTGAAAACACCAGTCTTCTTCTTCGTATCCGGATGTTATGGTCGTGCCCCGTGAACTTTCTCAATGGATACCTCTTCTAGCTCCTTGTTGCTTGGTCCAGGCCGTACCTCTTCGCTCACTTATCTTTCGCGATGTTTATGAGCTTCTTTTAGAAAATAGAGGCATGATGACTCTCGAATAATCTTTGTCGGCTTGAATCCTCGGGCAAAGTCTTGTATTTTTGGGCTATCAGTCATCTCTCGTTGTTTTACTTGGACTATGTTCGAACGACCGTATTATAATCCACTTTATCAAGGAACACATTTCCTTATGATAAACTCTTCTATTTAGCAATCGAATATGAATCAACACCTCCTTTCTAAGATGATGCAGTGTGATGCAATGCAATGCAATCACAAACAAAACAAAACACATTAGCACAGAAGAAATAAACAAAATAGAGTACCTATCCAGGTGACCACTAGGGGTTTAACATAGTTCTACCTAAGGTGGGCTCTTTGGGTTCACTACATGTGGTTTGGTTCTAAGGTAAGGGTACCTGAACCAGCAGATTCCTCGATCTTCACCCATTATAGGCTCATATAGACCGAGTTCAGTTCAAGGGAATACATTTCCCTATGGCTACACGGAGATGAAAATCTCACGAAGACATAGGTACGGATGTATCCCGAAAGCGATCCACTATCCAGCACGGAGGTGAAAACCTCACGAAGGAGTAGTTTCTCACTCTCACCTAAAGGTGTGACCACAACGGTCATGCAATGCAATGCCGCAATTAAAACAACATGCAATACAAATATGGTAATTTTCAAATCAAACTTTCAAACTTCCGACAAAAGACAGACAATAATCAATTTATGGCTTGACTCTCTAAATCGGTCCCCAGTGGAGTCGCCAAGCTGTCATAACCATTTTTTTTTGAAAACAAAAAAGGGGTTCGACGATGGGTTTTAAAAATGAAAAAACGGGAGTCGCCGCCGACCTTTATTTGGTGTGATCGGATCACCTTTATTTTAATAGAACATTTTGCTTTACTAAAACAGTATTTTTGGTCTGCGAAGTTTTGAAAATCGGGTTCGGGAGTCGGTTACGCACGAGGAAGGGTTAGCACCCTCGATATGCCCAAAATTGGTACCAGAATGATTAATTAGTGTCTTAATATTGGAAGTTTGAAAAGGTTTTAAAATACGGGTCTTTTAAAAGGTATTTGGATTTTTGAGATATCTATGTTCCAAGAGGGTACGAACATCACATCCAGCACGTTAGGACATGATATTCGAAGCCTTCGTAATCAAAGTTATCTCGGAGTTCGTAAAATTTATTAAAAGATGTTTAGTGTTTTAGTCAAACGGAAAATCGCAACCCAACACGTTAGGGCACTATTCTCAATTTCTAAACACATCAACATTGCCTTATTTAAAAATTTTGAACGAAATAAAGTGGTTTTGTAAGATGTTCTTTGATCTTATAATGTTCAAGCTAAAAATAAGTGTAGGTATTCTGCTAAAAATCGAGATTTCTTTGTTCAAAAGATCTAAACATCACATCCAAGACGTTAGGACACGATGTTTTAATCTTTCGTAATCAAAGCCGCCTCGTGTTTCATGAAATAGGATAGAAGGATGTTGGATTATTTAGTGAAACAAAGAATCGCAGCCCAGCACGTTAGGGCACAATTCCATGAATCTCTAAATACAAAACATTTCCTTGCTTTAAGAATCTTTGGATAGAATAGGACGATTTCATAAATTGTATTTCTATTTAGCGAGATTGTTGAAAAATTGCAATAGCAATAATAATGCAAATAAAGGATGATTGATAACAATAATGATGACAATGATGAAGGATAACAATACTTAAACAAATGATAATAAAGATGTTATATAATGGAAATAATAATAATGATAAGATTAACAAAGAATAGAACAATGATAACGATAATAGTAACATACATATATAGTGATAATAAGCCGATAAAATACGCTTATATGTATAAATATCATGACAAGAAGAAGCGTAATAAATGATAGTAAAACACATATGCGATAATATAGTAGTAGTAAACTAACAATATATATATACATATAACTATGATGATAGCGATGGTTAAAGCGACGAGAAAGCAATGATAGTATCGAAATGAAATGGTCACGCGGATAACGATATATGGATTTGATATGTGAAAATAATGACAAATAATAGAAATAACAAATAATAATGATAATAATAATAATAATGATAATAATGATAATAATGATAAAGCAAATTAAATACGTAAATACATATAAAAAACCTAATAATGATAATAATAGTATTTATGTATTATAATATAATGCCGATAATGATAATGGAAATAATAATAAATGCATACATGTATATAAATGAAATAAATAAGTAAGTAAGATAAAATAAAGTAAATTAATAATTGAATAAAATAATAAATATAATAATAATCGTAATATTAATATAAATAATTGTAAATGCAATATAGTATCAAAATATTAAATACAATAATAATAATAATAATAATAATAATAATAATAATAAGAGGTTAATTAAATTAACAAAAGAATGAAAATAATGAAAAAGGACTAAATTGAGAAAGGAATAAAACTACGACCTAAATTTCAAAAAAAAGTAATGAATTAAGGGCCCGAATGAAGCGCAAGAAAGAGAAGGGGCCGTTGGGAAATTATCCCTAATTCCCATGCGTATGCTTTTATGTAGGACCAAATTGGAACAGAAAGAAACACATCAAGATTTTTAAAAATAAGGAAAACTGGATTGGAAAGGCTAAAATAGCGTAAGGGCGAAGCGCTAAATAGCCCTTCCGCTTAAGAAACACCGGATCCCAGATCAGACGGGTCGGGTCGCCATGGTCGCCTTTTAAACGGCGCGTTTGAGCTCGAGATTCAACTCAAAAGCAATGCTTTTGTTGGGTCTATTTAAGCCCAAAATCACTAAAAAAAATCATTTTTCACCTGTTACAAAACAAAAAAAAAAAAAAGTTTCTCTGTTAATATTTTCTCTTTGCAAGGTGGGTGGTGCGATTTCTACCTACCCTTGCCATCCTCCCGTCACAATGGCGTTGTTGTTCACCACCAAGACACCTGGCCTAAAGGTAAAACTCACTCTTTTTTTTTCAAATATATGTATAGTCAAAATAGATTTTTTTTAAGTGTTGGTCCGAAAACAGAAAAGAGATGAAGAATAAACGAAAGAATCCAAACTTCTTGTGAAATCCTTACTTTGTTCTCATTTCCCTTTTTAGTCTAGAACTGGATTTGTGTTTGAAGATCTATTCTTATGGTATTGTAAATCTCGGTTTTTTGCATTAATCGAAAGAAATGTCAAAAAAAAAGCCTCCTTTACAACGTTATTTTCGGGCTTTAAATACCCAGAAGAAAAAATACACGCCCCCCTCTTTTTCTCCTTGTTATGTTCTGTCCTTTCTCTTTTAATTCCTTGCAGGTCAAGTGGAGGGCAGGTGGAGGAGTTGGTGGTGCCTTTGCAGTGGCGGTGGGCAGGTGGAGTAGTTGGTGGCGATGAGACCGAGGGTCGGTGGTCGAAATGAAGATGAATAGCTGGCCATTCAATGTCATGGCATTGGGAGATTAGGGTTCCTAGAACCCTAATTTTAGATTTTGGGCCATTGGGCCACCGGGTGTAATGGGCTGAGGGATTTTTTTTAGGTTTATTTTGGTTTTTTTATTGTTGTAAATGGACCCGGGCAATTTGGGCCCTCTACACACATACTTATTATCTCAATTCGTATATCCAAATTCACTTGTTAAAAACTTCAAAGAACCCGTAAACCCGCACACATAGTGCAATACATGTAACGTATCGGACACTTAGTGTCGTTACTTTGTTAGAGTGCACACATAGTGCAATACATGTAACGTATCGCACACTTAGTGCCGTTACTTTGTTAAAGTGCACACATAGTGCTATTTATTTGTAATGTATCACACACTTAGTGCCATTACTTATTTTTCCCGCACACTTAGTGCCAATCAACCGATTTCGCACACACAGTGCTCGGTATTTAAGCTCGCACACATAGTGCACATCAACCGATCCTTTCCTCATTCATAAAATTCATATGATATTATTTTCTTTCATATAAATACACATATATATATAAACATGTTCAAAAACAACTCATTTCTCTTTTCAAATACCAACACAGTCGGCTATTACACATTATACATACCTATCTACATGCTCCAATACCACCATCATTCTCTTTTCATTTCTCACATATATTATCCCTTAATACATATATACATATATTTATTCATCTCAAATAATCAAGCTTAAATGTTCATATATAACAACATCATATTCGGCCAATAAGGTTAAACATGATTTTCTTCCATTTAACATATGCATAATAATATAGATTAAAATTCAATTAATCCAATTGCTTATAACTTATCTCGAAAATTGTCGAATTAAGGTTTTTCGGCTATTCGTTCAACTTTGCTTTTCCCCAATCCAATCCCAATTCTTTATGTTCTTGATCTAAATAATTTCAAATTAAGCTCATTCAAATATATTTTCATTCAATTTAATCCAAAAACACATAATTATGCAAATTACCATTTTACCCTTAACATTTACAATTTTTACAATTTAGTTTCTATTGCACAAAACACAAAATACACAAAATTTGAACATATTCCGTAAGGGCCAAATATTCATAGTTCTTATAAAACTCATGCATGTCATTTATTTCACATTTTGACCCTTCAATTTACAAATTTTACAATTTGGTCCTATTTACTCAAAATTATCAAAATTTCCAATATAAAACATGTTAATCTAAAACATATCTTTAATATAAAATCATCAAACATCACAAAACACAAGCTTTCATCAATGGCCGAACACCACACATGCATCAAAATTAGAAATTCTAACATAGGTCGGATAGTATTCGAAGCAACGATCTCAAAAACGTAAAAATTATCAAAAACCGAACTCAATTACTAACCTTAATCAAACATGCAAGAGGCCAAATGGTTGAAAGCTTTAGTTTCTTTCTTCTTTCTTTAAGTTTCGGTAATGAAGAAAGATAAAAGATGGACATGCAACTTATTCTTTTATGTTTTCTTTATTATAATAATTTTATAATATATAATACATATATTAACATAACTTAACTTATAAAAACAAATATAAAATGCATTATAAAAGCATAATGCCGTCCATCCACATGATGTTTGGTTAATTTACAATCTAAGTCCACAAATAAAAGAAAACAAATCAATTAAACCACACAATTTAATAAAAGGCTATTTTTACCACTTAAGCGATTTAGTCATTTTTCTTAAATTGAACACATAAACAGACAAATTTGCCCACGATATTTTAACACGTGCTCAAACATATATCATAGATATCAAATATAATATAAAAATATTTTTCTAACTCGGATTCGTGGTCCCGAAACCACTATTTTGATTAGGGCCAAAAGCAGGCTGTTACAATACATATTCCAAACAACATGTCCAAAAGCCTAACACATATCCTCAAAAATCATGTTAGTCATATAAACACCAAGAAACATGTATGAGTTCATTAAACATTAAATTTCCATGTTTATAACTTTTCCACCCTTGTGTCCATATATCAATTTCATAAATTTCATCTATATATAGGTAATAATTAAATTCTATCTTCATATTTTCTCATGTCAGGATTTTGCCTATTGAATTATTGAAAATATCGATGGATACACGGGTAGTACGCACGAAGTGTACAAATCTAAAATCCATCAATTCATATTCGGAATGCTCATACGAGCACATAAACGAGAAGCTTATCCGGGCTATAACAAGAAGCTCATAAGAGCGAATCAGGAAGCTCGTACGAGCATATAACGGGTAGCTCCGAAGAGCCATTAATCGAGAAGCTCTGGATAGCCATATATAGGGAAGTTCAAGTGAGCCATATCGGGAAGCTCTAAAGAGCCAATTAACGAGAAGCTCACGAAGAGCAATAACGGGACGCTCATAAGAGCTAAGGTGTGTCCATAACACATGTAGGATCACAACCTATCGGGATGCTTTGAAGAGTTATAACGGGAAGCTCGCTAGAACCATTTAATGGGAAGCTCATAAGAGCTAATAACGGGACACTATTTTGAGCTGTGGTGTGTCCACAACACATGCAGGAACACAACCATTCGGGATCCCTGTATCCATCATATTTCGTTTATTTACACTAGATTTAATAATTGTCGAGCATTGTCAAATATGTGATTTATTTCATATACATGACAATCATACAATCACATACATACAATTCAATTATTACATATAAATATACAATTTAGTTATATAAACTTACCTCGACACTTGTTCGTATACGAGAATCTACTAATCTGATACTTTTTGTTTCCTTCGATCCAATTCCGTATTAGGTCTATCCGGATCTATACGAGTAAATTTAACTCAATTTAATAGAATTAATATTCACTTCAGTCTAATTCACATTTTAGGCAAAAGTATCATTTTGCCCCTATACTTTTGATTAATTCCAATTTCATCCCTAGACTCGAAAAATAAAATTCATGAAATTAAATCTTCATTCCAAGCGTAGAAATTATGAATTCCATAAAATTTAGAATTTTCTATAAATTCAACATCTTTTTAATTTAATCCCTAAATCATGTTTTTCTTCAAAATTCTTTAATAAAACACTTTTAAATACCCATCAACACCTAAAATTCATTATCTAATAACTAAAATAATATGAAATCATCAATGGTAACTTCCAAAATTTTCAATAAAATCAGAAACCAAGGCAAAGGCTACTTGGACCTAATTGTAACAATCATAAAAACAAAAAAATTCCAAGAAACGGGTGAGGATTTGACTTATATGAAGAAAGAATTGAAAAACCAGCTTAAACCCTCTTCAATGTCTATTTTTATAAATGAAAATGATGATGGAATGTCTAGAATTCTTTAATTTCTCATTTATTTCCTTTAATTTGGCAAAATTTCCAATTTTGCCCTTAATTCACACCATTTCATCATCTTTTTAAGGCTTATGCCGCCCCAGCCATATGCTTTTGGCATATTTGTGCCTTAAGTCCCTTTTATTTATTGGTTAAGCTATTTAATTACTATTTCTTTTAATCAACAAGTTTTGTACCTTTTTCAATTTAGTCCCTTTTAACAAATTAGACATGTAATCGGTGAAATTTCTTAACGAAATTTTTATACGACATTCCTATCATACCATAGACTATAAAATAATATTAAAATAGATTTTCTTCTGTCCTCAGATTTGTGAACCAAAACCACTATTCCGATTTCATTGAAAACGGGCTATTAGTAGCAACTTTTACTAATCAAGTTTACCCAAATCATTGTTTGTGGAGAAAGTAATTTTAACTTAAATTTAAATATTTTGATCCAATAAATTATAAATATTTAATATAGAATTGAATTGTAAACGCTAATATAAAAGATTGGTGTCTAACATTGGTGTAGCTACGAGTTCCACACCATCTTGCTGATAAATACTAGAGATAAAAGATAAGGGCCAATACACTAAAAGTCCTCAAACAATATATTTTAAATTAGTCTCTAAATTTTAAGATGTTCCAATTGAGTTATCTAAATATTAGAATAATATAAATCTAGTTTCTTTTTGTCAACCTAGTCATCAACTTTAGTTTTAAATGCCAATTTAAATTTAACATGAAACATATTTAAAATACGTAGATTAAATTATAGATACATATATACTTACCAACTGTTAAGCTTGTATCTAATTTGTTAAAACAAATATTGCCAATAAAATTTTGGGAGACTTTTAAAGACCAAATATAAGTTAGACTAACGAATAACTTAATTGATATAATATTGATACTTTGAGGTGGGGGAATTGAAAGTTAGTTACTTTGATGTAACACTTGCATATTAACTTTAATTTCTACTTATTTCATCATTAATTAAAATTAATTATTTGAGTACTTATACGTATTTGACTCATATTTCATTATTTTTATTTTATTACGCGAGGTTCATATTATCCAACAATCTCTTTTTGGATTATATATATAGTATTTTTTACTCATGCAATGTATCAGTTTGGGTGTATGTATTAATTGAATTATAATATGTCTTTTGTTCAAACTTTGTATTAATTAAATTAATATTTCTATTAATTTAATATGAAATTAATACAAAACCTATTTTTGATTTTAAATAAGTAAAAAACTAAATCATATATTTAAATTAATCAATAGCCTTAAAATGAAAAATTATAAAAAAAAGTGTGAATTAAAAAGTGAATAAAATTGTTTGGACCCCATTATCACAAAAAAAAAATACTAATTGGTGGTATAAACACCAATTCTTTGGAAAAAAAAAAGTACTTATATAAAAAATTAAGAAAGTCAATAGAGATCAAAATATCAATTGTTTAGGGTTATTAAATTGGAAAAGAAATCAGTAATACATGTTAAAATTCTTTATAAAAATTAATATTTATTTGTTTATTGACACAAATTTCAAAATAATTACTAAATTAGTAGTACCTGTGAATTTTTTAAAATATTATTATTTATTTGTTTAAATAATTTATTAAAATTTTATTTTAAAATTGGTCCCACTTTCTATAATAGTAAAAATTGTGGTGCTGGCATTTACTCAACACTAACACTTGTTAGAATTCAACTCATCATTAAATAATGTTTCCTATAAAGGTTAAATTTTGCTATTAACCCTACACTTAGCAAAAGATATAGATTTAATCTCTATATTTTATTTTTTAGTTTAAGTCTCTGTACTTTTCAAATTTTAAAATTTTAGTAAGCACCAAATAATAATTGTTAAATTCATTAAGTAAAGTTCTATTGTAACACCTTATACCCGGCCTGGTCACCAAGCCTGAATATCAGGATGCCACACCACCATCTCATGTCATACTCATAATAAATTGTCACATTTTAAGGAATTATCCTCTTTATCAGTGGTCTTATAAACTTTTAGTCAGACATATACCAATCATCATTAGAACATGCCAAACATACTTTAAATAATCTTATAATAATTAAACATGCATAAGGTCCATTTAGCAAAATCTCAAAACTAACCACATAAGTATCGATACTGAAGGTGAGGTATCAATAATTCTCTCAAGTGGTAATGATCGGTACCAAAACATCATTCTGTTTCTCGTCCAAAAATAAAACCTGGAAAATATCAATACCATTGAAATAGTATCGATAAAATTACCCTGAGTATCAATACTTGTGATAGGTATCAATACCAATTTACGATTCTGACTTCCTACATATTTCAAAATCATAGAGACATCGTTTTTATGCAAAAATCCCGAAATCTACCATTATAGATTTAATGGATAAAAACATATGATTTAATGGATAAAAACTTAGTTTTAAAGATAAATAACATTTAAAACTATTTAGGAGTTGAATTGTCTCCTTAGATGACGAAAAATCGAGTGTTTAATTGAAAACCTAAAAAACTCACAAGCTTGACAAGGAAGGAATCTATAGTGTTTTTGGGTGTTTTTCTTGGATTTTATGGAGATATTTGACTTGGGTGATGATAGAAATCAAGAGAATTAAGGTTAAAGAACAAAAAGTGGAGGAGAGGAGCTTTGGGAGCAAGGGGCAGCTAAAGCATGAAGATGGAGAAGACTAACATGAAACTTATAGGTAGGGGATGATTTTAGGTTGATTTTTTAAAATTTGATTTAATTGCCTCTTAAAAACTCACAATTTTTACTCTTTTACAAATTCGTCCTTTTTCTAAAATTAAAGGTTTCTAAAACACTTTTTCAAAAATTGTTTTGACCTTTTAAAAACCATAATAAAAAAATATTACCGATATACCATGTCACAAAATTTTGAACACTATAAGACTAAAATTTTTAAAATACCCCTACAAATCCTAGGCCCAATTTTGGAGTGTTACATCTATTATTTCCAAAATTTGATGCGCCAAACATATTAACATATATGTAATGTCATGCCAACTTATCATTTTCACATATTACTCACTAAAAATTCAGTTAATTGCTTACCAACTATCATTTGCGTTAAGATTGAAATTTCAAAATTCGAAAAGTATAGAGACTTAGAATCATTCAAATGGAGAAAATGAACTAAATCTATAATTGTACACATAGTATATGACTAGTAATTAAATTTGATCAAACGAATTTAACTGCTACTATTTGGCCGAGAATAAAATTACAAATTTTGAAAAATACGAAAATAAAATTAACCAATTTGAAAAATATAAAGACTGAAATTGATTAAATAAAATCCACAACTTTCACAAAGTATAAAACTAATAACATAATTTAACTTTTCTAAAATTCATGGAAATCTTCAAAAACATGTGTAGATTCTTTAAAACAATATTGAAATAAATACTTAAAAGAAAAGCTATTAGCTTCTAAAATTTTAGAAGAAAAGTTAGAGGAGAATAATTTCTGGTAAATATTGATTTATGAAATATTGATTTTATTTCCCAAGTAATTAGTATTGTTGTTGTTGTGATACCATTACATATTAGATTCATTCAACATAAGAATAATCAAGATTATAAAACTTAAAAGAAAGACTAAGATTATAAACTACATAGTTGGAAAACTAAATTATCTTTTAATTTCCTTGTTTTTCCTTTTTTAAATATTTTATTTTTCCTAATAAAAAGAAAATTTTGGGCTTTTATAGGAATTGCCTAGGGTTTTATAGGAAAACTTGGATTTTATAGAAAAACCCTTTTATCTTTTTAATTTCATTTATTTTTTTAGAATTAATTTAGTTGTTTTCCAAAAGATGATTTTTACATAAAATATCTAGGATTTTATAGGAAAAACACTGAGTTTTTTTATAGAGAATCTAGTAATAGGAAAATTTTGAGTTTTATTTTTGCAGTTGAATAACTCAATTTCCGGTATAGACTCAAGTTTTTTTTTAAATAAAATTAATTCTAAAAAAAAAGAGTGACCAAAATAAAAACATTACTAAAGTTGAGTGACTAAAATGAGTGTATAATAACATTGGCTAACCCAAATTAACAATGAATGACTAAAATGAAAACAATTTGTAATGACAATGCTCTTCTTGCAATTTTTAAAATTTTAGTGCCTAAAATAAAAACTTATGAAAATTGGATGTTGAACTATAAATTTCCCATTATAAAATTTATTTATGAATGTACTTTTGCAATTTTTATTGATTTACCAGTAACTTTTCAATAAAATCATCTTTTGTTTTTCTAATGAGAAATTGTCACATTTAATATATATATATATATATATATATATATATATATCATTTTGAATTTTAAAACATAATTAGTGATGCCCACGAACCAATTAAAAATATAACATCTCAATTTTAGCTAAATGAGAATACAAAATTATTCGAAAAATAAAGAAATAGCCTAGGAGTTAAATGAAAATTATGAAAGTATAGAAATTAAATTAAGGTTTCAAGTTCAATTTCCTTCCTTTTTTGGAAAATTCCCCTTTTTACCTTGTGTTAAGATTCTATGCACCACAGTATGGTGAATTCGTTTTTTCATGACTAAGATTCTTTTGAGTTTGTGATTGTTTTTTTAATAGTGTTATTTTCATTATTCGAATTTGAGTTTTTTGGCTTAGAGTGTAATATTTTTTATTATTGCATTTACAAATTATTAGCGTAAGAAAGACATTTTTAATAAAACACATTTTTGAACATATCAATAATTATTGATACAATATACAACAAAGGGAGGAGATAGAGTGGAGATGAGGAATAATAAGAAGGTGATCCTTTCTTTATCGTAATTGGAGGATGTTTATAGGAGAGATCCACATATCATGTAGTGCAAAGTGACAGACAGTTACTATGGACAGTGGACGTATGACAGTGGACGTATTAGCATAGTGTATGCGAGTAACAGATGTACTAATCCCAAATAATACGAGATTGTTATTCACTGGTAGTACCCAGTTGATGTTTGAAATGTGTTAGACGAAATATTTGTATTCAAAAAGTGGGTACCTAATGATATAGGCTGTTGATTGGGTGACTTCACTAAGGAAGCGGATGGCTAAGGCCTTCTTCGAAAGGTAACAAATGGTCAAGAGGTTTTGATGACCAAACGTATACAGGTTGATTTTGGTAGCTTTTTATATTGACAAGTGTGTAAGTGACGATATATAACAATAATAATAAGGGAAAATATTTGATATGTACTTGTTTATCCAACTGAAAGTCTTTCTTCAATTTATCTCTATTTATTTAGTTGGTAAGGAAGTAAAAGGAATCATATGAAGCAACATAGATACAGAATCTCAAAATTTTCCCATTAGAATCAATCATATTAGTCCTACAATACCATCTGGAATCAAACAACAGTTTCTAGTAATAAGCAAGAAAACAGACTGAAAATGCGACCACAAATCCAATATTTTCAATTGTTGTCATCAGTAGTAGTGTTTGATGTAGCAGAAATGTGCATTTTGAGCTCCTCTAACTCCAGTCTCAGCTTCTCATTCTCTAACTCCAATCTCAGCCTCTCATTATGGTGCAACAATTGATCTTCGTCGTTGATCACTTGAACAAATTTCAAGTTCTGTTCCTTTTCACGCTCTAATTCCAATCTCAGCCTCGCATTCTCCTTCTCCAATTCATCTTCTCTGTCGATGGTTTCAGATCCAAGCTGGTTAATTATTTTCTTCACCTTCTCCTTTTGATCATCCAAACTCGTCATCAATGCCATCAGTTCGTTCACCATTGTTTCTGCATTAACTTCATTGCCACGGCCACCTGCAGCCGGTTGTTGTTCTTCACCATCATCGTCACATGGAATCATCGCTTGTGTTGACTCCACGGGGAATACAGGGTCATGCACCTCAAACTCCTCGTCTTCATTGCCTTTCCCTTCAATTACCAATGACATCCGACGGTTAAGGAGCAGACCAGACTCCCTGTCCCCATTAGGATCACAATCCACACCTTCCTCAAGAATCTTGCTTGCTACCCTAAACCTTTCTTCAACACTAGGCAATCCACGCAGCAAATTCTCCGCAAGAAACTCCGAAGTACCATTGCAACTCTCAAAGAAAGGATGTTTCAAAAGCTCATCTGCAGAGGGTCGGTTTGCAGGATCTTTACGGAGACAAGAAGCAACCATGTCTTGAAAAGTTTCTGAAAACTTCTTGGTGGAGTCAAGAGCAGTTATGCCGAAAGACCATATATCAGCTTTGAAACTATAATCTTTATGTGAATGAATCACCTCTGGGGCCATCCAATATTGGGAAAATGGCGAAGAACCTAATCTGTAAACCGAACTCGACGCATAGAACGATGACGAAACACCGAAATCCGCAAGCTTAACACGTCCGTTATCGTCCAACAAGATGTTACTGGCCTTTATATCTCTATGCAAATGCCCTTGGCTGTGAAGATACGACAATGCAGTCAGGGTTTCTTTGAGAATAATGGCAATGCATTGCTCTTGTATGCCAATGGGGGAAGAAGATGAGATGATGGACTCTAAAGAACCGCCGGACATAAAGGGCATAACCACCCAGAGACGGTTGCCGGCGGCGAAGGAACAATGAGGGTTGAGGATTTTGGGGTGGGAAAGAAGCGACGAGGTGTTGGTTTCACGTCCGATAAGGTTGCGGAAATCGGCGTTGGACTGATCAAGATCGATGGTTTTAATGGCAACAACAGCTGAATTGATGGGAAGACATTGGGCCGTATAAACTTTAGAACAAACACCAGCACCGATTTCAGCGGTGATGTTGTAAGAGTTGGAATCTAAAGGGAACTGAAGCTTGGGATGATCTTCTTGTTCATACGCCATGGGCTTCTTTCTTTCTTTGAGATTGGGTTTTGTGGGAGGATTCTTGAAGTCTAAAGACGAGGGAAAGAGAAGGGAAAGCTTTTCTTGTAGGCTTTTCAGATGAAGAAGCCAATTTACAATTGCATGAAAATTTACGATTGCTCCATCCCTATATCTATAATCTTTGGAGTGATAAAAAATTCCATTACTAAATTGATTTTCAAAATAATTATAAATAATTAAAAAAGTGAAAAAAATATTATGGTAGTTATATTAAAATAAAAGTGTGATATTGTGAACTTATTTAAATTTTTATTTTAATTTCAGGATTAAATTGAATTTCAATTTAATATTTGGGATTAATTTAATTACGTAATGCAATATTTTATTTTAAAGTTTAGTTAAATTAGTTTTGTGTGTTGATGGTTTTTATTATTATTAATATTATATTATTATTATAGTTTATTTAAAATAAGATTTTATGTTTTTAAATTTTCTAAAGATAATTATTAGTATAGGAAGATTATTATTAGAATTATACTAGCACTGTAATACCTTGATCCGATCTAGAAATTACGGCTAAGTCAAAGACGTTACGAGACGTTACGTTAATCACCGAAGTGGTCCAGTAAAATAATTTTTTTATTTGAGTTGATTTGTATGAAAATTATTCTTTTGTCTTTTTAGAAAAGCATTCATTAATCAAAAAGTTTTACTTAGTAATTCAATTACAATGTTATGAAGTTTTTGAGAAAACTGTTAAGGTTTAAAAAGACTTATTATAACTTTAGGTATTTTACAAAGTAACGATAAGAATAATAATTTTCTAAACCAATTAGCATGCATTAATCAAAGTATTAATTAAATATCATGCTTAAAGATTACTAAGCTAAATAATCCCAAACTACATATATAAAAGCATTAAATAATCAATAAATTTACGATATGTTGTTTCTTTCTGCATTAAACCATAATTCCTAATGCTTCAACTTAATTAATCATACATAATAATTAAATTAGATCTCACATCTGATTGAAAATAATAAAAAAAAAACCCTCAATTTTTAGATGAAGAAATCGAAAATCACTAGGAGGAAAGGGTTGCAATTGAAAACCTTGAAACCTTGGGTTGAGTAAGGTGGTTCGACAATAGAGAAGAATAAGTGAGAATTTTTAGACCTTTTCTTGAAATTTTTTTTTTCTAAATATGAGTTCTAGGTTATGAAAAGATTGACTCTTTATAAAATTTTCTTTCCCTAATTGAAATAGATTTAGGAATTCGTTTAGAATGAGGATTTGTCTAAAGACTAAATTTTTAAAAATAGTTTTTGGTCTTGACTAGTTTGAAAATTCGATACTTTATGGGGTAAAAATAGAAAAATAAAATATTTTGACTGCACAAGGGGTTTTGATCTTAGGATCAAAGGAAAAATTAAGTGTTAACCATTTAACCAACAAGCTCATTCTTATCATAAATCTTCAATAAATTATTTTTAAAGCTAGGCTAACAAATGACTTAATTGGTATAATATTGATATTTTGAGGTGGGGAGGGGGGGATTGAAAATTAGTTACTTTGATGTAACACTTGCACGTTAATTTTAATTTCTACTTATCTCATCATTAATTGAAAATTAATTAATTGAGTACTTATATATATTTGACTCATACTATATTATTTTTATTATATTTACGTGAGGTTCATATTATCCAACAACCTCTCTCTTAGATCATATATATACTATTTTTTACTCATGTAATGCATTGATTTGGATGTATGTATTAATTAAATTATAGTATGTCTTTTGTTCAAACTCTTCTTAAATTAAGATTTCTATTAATTTAATATGGAATTAATACAAAACCTATTTTTAATATTAAATAAGTAAAAAACTAAACCATATATTTGAATAATCCATAACCTTAAAATGAAAAATTATAAAAAAAAGTGTGAATTAAAAATGAATAAAATTGTTTGGACCCCATTATATATTAAAAAAAAACTAATTGGTGGTATAAACACCAACTCTTTGGCAAAAAGTATTAAATAAAAATTTAAGAAAGTTAATAGAAAGATAAAAATTTTAATTGTTTTGGGTTATTAAATTGGAAAAGAAATCAGTAATACATGTTAATTTTTTATAAAATATTAATATTTATTTATTATTGACACAAATTTCAAAATAATTACTAAATTAGTAGTACATGTGAAAATTTGTTTAAAAATATTATTATTTATTTGTTTAAACAATTTATTAAAACTTTATTTTAAAAATGGGTCCCAGTTTCTATAATAGTAAAAATGTGGAGCTTGCATGTAGTCAACACTAACACTTGTTAGAATTTGAACTCGTCATTAAATAATGTTTCCTATAAAGGTTAAAATTTTCTATTAACCCTATACTTAGCAAAAGTTATAGATTTAATCTCTATACTTTATTTATCAATTTTAGTTTCTGTACTTTTCAAAATTTAAAATTTTAGTAATAACTAAATAATAATTGTTAAATTTATTAAGTTCTATCGTAACACCTTATACTTGGCCTGGTCGTCAAGCCCGAATATCAGGATGCCATACCACCGTCTCATGTCATACTCGTAAAATTGTCACATTATTAAGAAATTATCCTCTTTATTAGTGATCTTATAAATTTTTAGTAAGACATATACCAGTCATCATTAGAACATGCCAAACTTACTTCAAATAATCTTGTAATAATAATTGGATATGCATAAGGTTCATTTAGTAAAATCTCAAAACTAACTATGTAGGTATCGGTACTGAAGGTGAGGTATCGTTAATTCTCTCAAGTAGAATCGATGCCGTTTGGAAAATCGATAGCAAAACAGCATTTAGTTTCTCATCCAAAATTCAAAACCTGGAAAATATCAGTACCATTGAAAAAGTATTGATAAAACTACCCCGAGTATCGATACTCGTGATAGGGTATCGATACCAATTTATGATTTTGACTTTCTGCACATTTCAAAATCATAGAGGTATCATTTTTACAACAAGAATATCGATATGTCTGCTCCAGACTAGAAAAATACAACATACTTGAGCATACAAATCATTCCAACATGTACCAATCCATCATGATATCATATCGTCATCAACTAAATGTCAAAATGATAGTAGTAATAGTCTCAAGAATCAAAAGTAAGTCCGAGCAATAATCAACGTAATATGAAACGAATTTCATAAACTTAGGAACAAATAATCTATGGAAGCATCCAAGCATCATGACAAATATTAGTAAAAGTCTACCACATTGCCTTATCCCCAAAACATTAACAAAAAACAATAACCCCTACGAAATCACAAAAAGTGACCTACTTGGATCACCCCTTGGAACCACACCGCTCACACAGGCACACAACTAATCTGCAAGGGTTTAAAAGGAGTGGATGAGCTTAACAAGCTCAGTGAATGCTCAGAATAACCACAATGTACACACAATATCAAAGGTTAAACAAGAGTGTCGAAACCATTTTTTTGTTTGAAAAACGGGCCGACTTTAAAAAGGAAAATGGAGTCGCCACCAATCTTTTTTCGAAGTGTGATTGGGTCACTTTAGAAAACATTTTGGTCTACGAATTTTAAGAAAATGGGCTCGGGAGTCGGTTACGCACGAGGAAGGATTAGCACCCTCGCAACGCCCAAAATTGGTACCGTATTGATTGATTAATGTCCTTAATATCGAAAATTAGAAAATATTTTAAAATATGGAAAAAATGTTTGGATGACTCGCATTGGATATCGAAACTCTCTTGCTCCGAAAAGTTGAAATACCACATCCATCACAATAGGACATGATGCTTCAAACCCTAGATACCAATATCATTGCATGATTTCCAAAATACATGTATTGCAACTTGAAAAGGGTATTTCACTATTTGGCTAAACTAAAAACCGAAACCCAGCACGATTGGGTACAATTCCTTGGATTTCCAATCATGAAATATTGCCTTTATTTAAGAAATACGATAAAAAATCATGAAGGATATCTAGTTGTTTAGATGAACAAAAATCAAAACCCAAAGACGATTGGGTGCAATTTCTCGAACTTCCAAACACGAAACATTGCCTTATTTTCAAAAAATACGATTGAAATCTTTAAAGGATATTTAGGAATTTAGACGAACAAAAAAATCGAAGCCCAGCACGATTGGGCACGATCTCTCGAACTTCCAAACACAAAATATTACCTTTGTGAAACCCTTTATGAATTTAAAAAAAACAAAAAAAATGTTGAAATGTAAATACGATAATAACAAGGGATGATAATAATGAATACAAAAGGGAAAGGAAAAAGCTATACTATTATAATAACAAAATCAATGATTGATAAGAAATAAAAGCAATGGTAATAATAAGATAATAGTAATAAAATTAATGAATATAATAATAAAGGGATAAGCATTAAAATAATAATAATAATAATATAAATAAAATGAGAAAACAATAAAATAATAGTAATAAAGGAAAATAAAAGTATTCGATAATAATAAAAATAATGGATATAATATATATAATAATCACAAATATCATAATAAATACAATAATAGTAATAAATATAAAATATAGTAACAATAATATATAAAAATAATAATAGAAATCATATGATAATAGTAATAATATACATAATAAAAAAGAGTAATGAAAAAAATAATAATAAATTTAGCGGTAAAATAGCAAAAAAAAAAAACTAAATTGGATTGAAAACAGAAGTTTTGTGGTAAAATCAGAAATTAAATAAAGGGCAAGGACCAGATTTAAGCCCGCGCAGAACAGGGAGGACCAAAATGGCAATTAATCCTGCTCTCTGAAACGGTGTGCTCGACTGAGGAATTAATTGAAACCAGAAGCGAACTTTTGGGGCCGAATCGAGAATAAAAAAACTGATTCTAAAATCAGGAAAAAGCGGAGGGGCTAAACGAGTAATTAGCCCCTCCCTAGCAAAAACGCGCAGATCCTAGCCCCTGTGCGGGTCGGGTCGCGGGTCAGAGGCCCAAAACGACGTCGTTTTGGCCTCCAACCCCCCAATTGCAA
Source organism: Gossypium rotundifolium (assembly GCA_025506655.1). Taxonomy (NCBI): domain Eukaryota; kingdom Viridiplantae; phylum Streptophyta; class Magnoliopsida; order Malvales; family Malvaceae; genus Gossypium; species Gossypium rotundifolium. The sequence goes on along the minus strand of CP106731.1, from coordinate 64,927,058 downwards.
AACGACGTCGTATTATGATAGTAAAAAAGGTAGATTTTTGGCTTTCAAATTTCATTTTGTTTCAGTAGAGAAGGGAGGGGGAAAAAAACTAAATGCTCTCTCCCCAGCCCAGTCGTCCGACTCTCCAACACCGATCCTGTTCGACCACTGTCACCACCACCACCACAACAGGCTTAACTCCAACACAGGTATTTTTTCGCTTTAATATTAATATGTGGGTAATTTAAAAATAAAAAATAAAAATAAAAAATAAAAACCCTTAAAAAAATAAGCCGAAAACAAAACAAAAAGAAAAATATGAAACCTTTTTTGCGTTTCTATTCTCACTTTTTCAGTAAAATATGTTTGAATCTCTTCTTGTATTGATTTCGTGCATATAAATCTCGGAAAAAAAACAATCCAACAAAAAAGAAAAATCCCCTCATTACACTGTTTTGCTTGACTTTTATAGTCTATTTTACAATCGATTTCTTTCTAATTTACAGGTACGTGATGGAAAGGGACTCCTCTCACGGACGTGGTGGACGTGGCTCGATGGCGTGGGCGCGCATGACACGGAGGTCTTTGTGAGGGTTGCGTGCTACTCTCCTCTGATTTATGGTTTTTTTTTTTTTTTTAGGTTTTTGGGTTAAACATTTGAGCTAGAGTTTAAGTGTTTGGTTTGGGTCTAATAGGTTTAGGTTTTGGGCCTGTTTGTTTTGGTTAATGTTTGGTATTGGGTCTGGGCTGCAAAATTGGGCCTTACAACTGCCCCTCTTTGCTCATTGTCGTGCAATGAGAATAGAGCAAAGACTTTAAAAGGACCAATTTTTCCCCATCTTGTTCGTTCTTTACTTCTTGATGCTTCCTTTTTTCCAGGTAGCTTTATTCCACCCACTACATTCCAGAGGTATAGAAATTTTGTTTCGATCTGCTCCACTCCTGCTCAGTGGAGATAGGATCCGCTATCTTCGATCTGCTCCCCTCCTACTTAGTGGGGATAAGATCTGTATTCTTCAGTCTACTCCATTGTCGATACATGGAGATAAGACCTACTACTTTCGATCTGCTCCACTCCTGCTCAGTGGAGATAAGATCCGTATCTTCAGTCTGCTCCACTCCTGCTCAGTGGAAATAAGGCTTCAGTCTTCCGATCCGCTCTACTCCTTCTCAGTAGAGATAAGATCTGTATTCTTCAGTCTGCTCCATTACCGATACATGGAGATAAGACTTGCTATTCGATCTGCTCTACTCCTGCTCAGTGAAGATAAGATCTATTCTTTCAGCCTGCTCCCTCCCCTTTCGGTGGAGATAAGGCTATAAACTTCGATCCGCTCTACTTACGCCAAGAGAGATAAGATCTATTGTCTTCAATCCGCTTCACTCCTGCTCAATAGAGATAGGATCTATATCTTTAGCTTGCTCCACTCTTGCTCAGTGGAGATAGGATCTACTATCTTTAGCCTGCTCCACTCTTGCTCAGTGGAGATAAGGCTTCAGTCTTTCGATCTGCTCTACTCCTGCTCAGTAGAGATAAGATCTGTTATCTTCAATCCGCTCCACCCTTGCTCAGTGGAGATAGGATCTACTATCTTTAGCTTGCTCCACTCCCCTTTCGGTGGAGATAAGGCTTGATCTTCGATCCGCTCTACTCTTGCTCAAGAGAGATAAGATCTGTTATCTTCAATCCGCTCCACTCCTTTCGGTGGAGATAGGATCTATTATCTTTAGCCTACTCCACTCCCTTTCCAGTGGAGATAGGGCTTCGATCTTCGACTGCTCTACTCGCCTTCGAGAGAGATAAGATCATTATCTTTAATCCGCTCCACTCCTCGCCGGTGGAGATAGGATTTACTATCTTTAACCTGTTCCACTCCTGCTCAGTGGAGATAAGGCTTCAGTCTTTCGATCTGCTCTACTCTTGCTCAGTAGAGATAAGATCTATTATCTTCAATCCGCTCTACTCCTGCTCAGTGGAGATAGGATCTATTATCTTTAGCCTGCTCCACTCCTGCTTAGTAGAGATAAGGCTTCAGTCTTTCGATCTGCTCTACTCTTGCTCAGTAGAGATAAGATCTATACTCTTCTGTAACTCCCATCAACTTTGCTATATTGTCCTCTGGGGGACCTACCTGTAGAAGTGATTTCATGGGGTCTATGCTTATGTCAAATAATTAGGATGTCATGAAAAATGCTCCTAACCATATGTATCATGAATGTTATGAATAGATGCAAAATGTCATGAGAATGATCCATTTTTAACACTTGGGCTGTTATTGCTTGCTGCTTATTAAGGTGACCCCTGACGTATGTCTTCTTTGTTCAGCTGATACTTCTAACAACTAATCTGAAGATGTCGTCACTGCTTAAACCCTTATCTCAAGTCTCCGAGCCCTTTAAGCCTGGTTAGCTCTAAGTAATTGTCCTGTTTTAGATTCTTGTATTATTTAGAGACTTTTAGAGTAATACTTAAAACTTCCTTTGTGAAAGTATTATTAGTTCAGTAATCATTACTTCAATGTGAAATGCTTGGAAAAAGACTATAGAAATGAATAAAACTAAAATTTATTCGGGATAAAAACCCGTGAAGAATGGGTTGAACAAGGAAAACAAATTTCATTAAGGTGCAATATGAGTAAGAATGGTATTGATGCCCTGGATATCACAGTCTGAGCTTCTCTGTATGTACTTCTTGAAGACCACCCTGGGTTCAACATGTGTCTAGAAGATCTATGGTACTTTGTAGATGCCCCAAGACGTAACATATCTCCTCATTGTTAATTCAAGTATAGCAAAACTACTGTATGCCCCCTCACAAAATGATCATAATTTGAGCCGCCCTCTTTGGGTTTTCAACTCAAAGCCTCTTTGGTCTCAAAGCGCCCTTTGCGGGTTTTCGCTTTGGCCTCTCCATTTTTTTTTTTGGAACTCAAGATGCCCCTTTGTAGGTTTTCATCTTGTCCCACTTTCAAGCGAAGTACTTCTTAACTGAGTCTGCATTAATTGGATTTGGCAGAGTTTTTCCGTCCATCTCGGCTAGTATCAAAGCTCCTCTAGAAAAGGCCTTCTTTATAACATAAGGTCCTTCCCAATTAGGCATCCACTTTCCCCTGAAGTCCTTTTGCATAGGGAGGATCTGTTTCAACACCAAGTCTCCTTCATGGAATACTCTGGGGCAGACTTTCTTATTGTAAGCTCGCATCATCCACCTCTGGTACAATTGACCATGGCGAATAGCTCTTAGCCTCTTTTCCTCAATTAGATTCAGTTGATCATATCGAGATTGAACCCATTCTGCTTCGTCCAACTTCAGCTCTGACAAAACCCGGAGTGAAGGGATCTTAACTTCAATAGGCAAAACTGCCTCCATCCCATAAACCAACAAGAAAGGAGTTGCCCCGGTAGAAGTTCTAACCGATGTTCGATAGGAGTAGAAGGCAAGCGGTAACTTTTCATGCCAGTCCTTGTAGGTCTCAACCATTTTTCCCACAATTCTCTTGATATTTTTATTAGCCGCCTCGACTGCTCCATTCATTTTCGGGCGATATGGCGAAGAGTTATGGTGCTTAATGTTGAACTAACTGCAGACTTCTGCTATCGCTTTATTGTTCAAGTTTAGTACATTGTCAGACACGATCTTTTCTGGCATACCGTAGCGACATATGATCTCCTTCTTCAAAAACTTGCTAACTGCCGTCTTCGTGATATTGGCATATAAAGCTACCTCTACCCATTTGGTGAAGTAATCAATGACCACGAAAATGAAACGATGTCCATTAGAAGCTTTTGGTGAGATCGACCTAATGACATCCATGCCCTACATTGAGAAAGGCCATGGAGAAGTCATAACATGAAGAGGTGAATAAGGCACATGGATCTTGTCTCCATAAACTAGGCACTTATGGCACTTCTTGGCATAACGGATGCAGTCTCCTTCCATCGTGGACCAGTAATACCCGAATCTCATGATTTGCCTGGCCATCGTAAACCCATTGGCATATGTTCCACAGACACCCTCATGGACTTCTTCCAGGATTTTCCTAGCTTTAACAACATCCACACATCTGAGCAACACTTGATCCCTCCTCTTTTTATACAAGATCTCTCCATCTAGGACATAGTCGCTGGCAAGTCTTCTCAATGTTCTCTTATCGTTTTCAGTCGCTTGATCGGGATATTCACGACTCTTCACATATCGCAGAATATCATAGTACCAAGGATGATCGTCTCTCTCCTCCTCTTTGTCAATATTGAAATAATGAGATGAAACCTCGCAAATACTCATTTGGATGGGCTTCATACCCTCCTGCTCATTCACTTTGATCATAGAAGCTAGAGTGGCCAAAGCGTCAGCCATCTGGTTTTCATCACGCGGGAGGTAAAAGAATGTGATATCATCAAACTCCTCAATTAGTTTCAAAATTAACTTTCGATAGCTGATCAGTTTGTAATCTCTTGTTTCCCATTCTCCTTTGAGCTGATATATTACAAGGGCAGAGTCTCCGTATACCTCTAGCACCTTAACTTTGTGGTCTATGGCTGCTCGAATCCTCATGATCCATGCTTCGTATTCTGCCATGTTATTTGTGCAATCGAAGTCTAACTTGCAAGTGAATGGATAATGCTCTCCCTTTGGAGATACCAGGACCGCCCCAATTCCATTACCAACGGCATTTGACGCTCCATCGAAGTTCATCTTCCAAGGATGATCTTCTAGGATACCTTTCTCAGTCGCTGCTACAAACATCAACTCTTCATTAGGAAAATTAAAATTAAGGGGCTCATAATCATCTAGCGCCCTGCTGGCTACCAAATCTGCTATTGCACTCCCCTTCACCGCCTTCTAGTTCACATAGACAATGTTGAACTCAGAGAGTAAAATTTTCCATCGGGCCATTCTTCCATTCAGGGCGATCGACTCCATCATGTATTTCAGAGGGTCCAATTTCGAGATTAACCAAGTCGTGTGGTACAACATGTACTGCCTCAACCTCTGAGTTGTCCAGACCAATCCACAACACAATTTCTCAATTGGCGAGTATCTCATTTCACACTCGATGAATTTCTTGCTGAGGTAGTATATCGCTCTTTCTTTCTTCCCTGTCTCATCGTGTTGGCCTAGCACACATCCTATTGAATTATCCAACACTGTCAGATACAAAATCAAGGGTCTATCAGGACTAGGAGGCATTAACACTGGGGTTCTGGAAAAATATTGTTTAATCTTGTCAAATTCCCTCTGACATTCATCATCCCAAATGCATGGATTGTGCTTCTTAAGAAGGCAGAATATTGGATCACATTTCTCAGTTAATTGCGAAATAAACCGAGCGATGTAATTCAATCTCCCTAGAAAACCTCGGACTTCCTTCTGAGTGTGCGGTGGAGGTAATTTTTGTACGGCCTTGACTTTATCCAGATCTACTTCGATTCCTTTTCCACTGACTACGAAACCCAATAGCTTCCCTGATCGAGTCGCGAAAGTACATTTGGCTAGATTGAGCTTCAGCTGAAATTTCCTCAATCTCAGGAACAACTTCCTCAAAACTTGCACATGCTCCCCTTCCGTTCGAGACTTTGCGATCATGTCGTCGATGTAGACCTCAATCTCCTTATGCATCATGTCATGAAACAGGGTTACCATAGCCCTTTGGTATGTTGCTTCCGTATTCTTTAACCCAAATGGCATCACTTGGTAACAAAAAGTCCCCATAAGGTTATGAATGTAGTCTTTACCATGTCTTCAGGATGCATCTTTATTTGATTGTATCTCGAAAAATCGTCCATGAAGGAGAAAAATGAAAACCCTACCGTGTTATCCACTAAAGTGTCAATGTGAGGTAATGGGAAGTTGTCTTTCGGGCTAGCCTTATTTAGGTCCCTGTAATCGACACACATCCGGACCTTTCCATTCTTCTTAGAGACAAGAACAACATTGGCTACCCATTCTGAGTAATTTACTACTCGTAAGAACCCAGCATCAAATTGCTTCTTGACTTCTTCTCTTATCTTTACTGTGACATCGAGTCTTATCCTTCGAAACTTCTGTTGGACCGACTTACATTCTCCTTTTTGAGAATACGATGTACCGCAATATCAGCACTCAACCCTGGCATGTCTTGATATGACCACGCGAAGACATCTTTGAACTCTAGTAGAAGTCTAATGAGGTTCTGCCTTGTTTCATGGGTTATGCAGGTACCGATTTTCACTTCTTTCCCATCCTCTAGAAGCACATTTTTAATTGTCTCTTTGTGAGGTAGAATCAGCTTCTCTTCCCGCTCTACCATCCTTAAAAAATCTGGGGATAAACTATAATCTTCATCATCGGTAAAGTCCCGTAATCCCTCTAGGCACGTGTCTTGCTCATAAGGGAATTCTGGGATCATAGCAGTGTCACTCATGACGTCGATATCTGGGGACCTATGGTAGGTATAAAAGAATATTCAATGAAAATGAATTTAAGAACGACTTATTTATGCGTTATGATTATGAATGGAATGGAAAACAAGGAAAAGCATAACTGCACTGTATGAAAGAAAAATGCACTTTTATTGAAAGTAAAGATGCGTGAACATGAGCCTATTTCACAAAAGATTCTTGTTGTCCCTAGGCTTGAAACAACAAGTGCGTTTTGAGCATTACTCTATTTTAGTCCTAAAAACTACAGGAATTTCTTCCGCAGTCCAGTTGTCCAGAACACTTCCAAGCTCGTAGGAGCGAATGCCTTTCAAGTTCTTTTTCCTCGGACTCTCTTCAGTCACTGTATTGATGTTCGAAGCTCTCATCATGTCCACAGCTATTTCCTCATTCATGTCCTCTTGTCCTGAATGAACAATTCCTCCTGACACGAATGTATTAGATATATGGGGAACGGTCATTGAACCCCACTCAATCTCAGCACCATTCAATCGTGCCCTTCATCTTTCACGTTTCCTCTCCAGCTCTTCCTTTCTCTGTCCGACATCTGGCATATGGCCCAGACCAAAGCGATCATGCTTGTCAACCAATCCTGGCACTCTGACTGGACCTTGGATATATTTTCCAAGTCCCCTCCTGGGCAATGCTCCTCTTCCTATTGTCAACTGTAGGCCCATCCTTGTTTCTTCAAAGAGTTTGGGCACCGGGATCTTGCTTCCTTCACTGATGAAAGTTGAATTTACAAACTCCAACGACCTAAAGGAACACTCTATAGCCTCCATATCATTCTCTATGTACGGTGCATTACTGGTAACGGATACGATAATATCCTCTTCCGCATTTATGGTGATCAACCGGCCCTCTATCACCAACTTTACCTTTTGGTGTAACGACGATGGCACAGCCCCTGCTGAGTGGATCCAGGGCCTTCCTAATAAACAGTTATACGAAGGCTTGATGTCCATTACGAGGAAGTCTACCTCGTACGTGTTTGGCCCGATTAGGGGGTATCTCAATCCTCCCCATTACTTTTCTCTCGGTACCATCGAATGCTCTCACTATATTTTGGCATGTTTTCATATGAGAGCTGTCTACGGGCAACCTGTTTAGTGTAGATAGGGGCAAGACATTCAGTGCTGACCTGTTGTCGATTAATATCCCCGGTAATGTATACCTTTGCATCGGGTAGTAATGTGTAAAGCCTTGGTGGACCCCATGCCCCTTGGCAGAATTTTATCATCACTAAAAGAAATAAAATTGTCTGCGCTTATGTTACTAACGAGGCGGTCTAGTTTGTTTACCGAAATGTCTTCAGCAACATAAATTTCATTCAACACTCTCATTAGTGCACTGCGATGTACCTCTGAGTTTAGGATCAAAGCCAGTACTGATGTGCATGCCAGCTGCTTGTGTAATTGTTCCACCACACTGTACTCACTGTGCTTTAGGAACTTCAAAAACTCTCTAGCATCACTCTCTGATACTGGCTCATTAACTAGTGGTCCTGTCTTCTCATCTCCCCTTCTCATCATAGAGGACTCAGCTTCTGGGTCGGGTGTGCTGGCCGAATTCTTTTCCTGAAAACTGTCATAGTGCAATTGTAATTCCAAGGTACCCTCTTGTCATTTTTATAAGGAAAATTCACGGGTTTATGGATTACAATCCTCGGAGGAGGAGTTACGGGTCTTATGATTACAACCATTGGTGCACCCTTATAAGGAGAAGTCACGGGTTTTTTAATTTTGACCCTCGGTGCCACCTTCACTCAGGCCTCGTCGACCCCTGGCAGCGTGATAATCACACGTGGGTGATTGACTTTAGGGATCCTTTCTGCTGACCCTCCTTTTGTGGAACATACGTCCACTCTTTCCAGCAAGTCAAAGAACTCCAGCTCTTTATTATCCATTAGCCCTTGTACTAGGGCTCCGAATTCGTTACATTGCTGGATTTCATGGCCTTCCTTGTTATGGAACTCACAGTAGTTCCTTGTATCTTGAGATCTGCTTACATTCTCTTGCAGAACTAACCCAATTTTCTACATTTTTTCCAAACCTCTCTTAATGGGGTTCTGACCTCAGCAATTTCCTGTTTGAACCTTCTTCCCTATTTTCAACTATCGCGTTTACCCCATTATCAACATGACTGGGTAACGATTTCCTCCACCAGGTGAGTCATTGAAGTCTACCACCCCCGCCTTGATAAGCCGATCGACTAGTCTTTTGAATGAAGTATAGTTCTCTATCGAGTGACCTACTACATCCGCATGGTACTCACACTGAGCGTTTGTGTCATACCACTTAGGATATGGAGGTTGTAGTGGCTTCAAGTAAAACGGGGACACGACATGCGCATCGAATAAAGTCTTATACAACTCCTTATACGTCACATGTATAGGAGTAAATTGGAATCTCTCAGTCTTCTGTCTCGTGTTGGGCTCTTGTCTTGGTCGGGCCTGCTGGCCCACAGCTACCTCTCTCGGTTAGGTAATAGTAATGGGTTTAGGATAACCCGAGCTTATATTCCCTACTTCAGCTTCCCTTTTCTTCGGCGCTGCTCTTCTTGTGCTCTCTCTTGCCTCTATCTTTCCACACCTGATCGCGTTCTCTATCATCTCGCTTGACATCATCATGTCTACGAAACTCTTAGTCGTGCCTCTTAACATGTGGTTAATGAAAGGTGCCTTCAGGGAATTGATGAAGAGCATGGTCATTTCCTTTTCTAGTAATGGTGGCTGGACCTGTGTAGCGACCTCTCTCCACCTTTGGGCGTACGTCCTGAAGCTTTCGCTTGTCTTTTTCTCCATGTTTTGCAACGTGATCCTGTCAGGTGCTATATTGGTCACATGGCCGTAATGCTTGATGAAAGCCTGCGCCAAATCTCTCTACGATTTGATTTGGGTACAACTCAACTGAGTGTACCATTTTGCTGCCCCAATCAGACTATCCTGAAAGCAGTGGATCAATAACTGGTCATTGTTGACATATCCTGTCATTCTTCGACAGAACATCGTAATATGGGCCTCAGGACAGCTAGTCCCATTGTACTTTTCAAACTCTGGCATCTTGAACTTCGGAGGAAGTACTAAATCTGGGACTAGACTCAGCTTCTTAGCATCCACTTCGCATTGGTGATCAGCACTTTCCAATGCTCGAAACTTCTCCTCCAGCCATTTGCATCGATCTTCGAACTCTTTTGGAAGCTCTGCTTTTACTTTCTCCCCTTCTGCCACCTCATCGAAGTCTGGGACCATTGGTTTTACCAAATTGACTTCGGGGTTAGAGCTCGAGCCCGCGGGGAAATTTACCAGTGCCGGAGCACCGGATTGGTGCTGAGGTTTGATATTGACCGACACTCTTGGTGGTTGCACTTGGGAACTTGTCAGGGCCAGGCCCGGAGGGCAAGCAAAATCTTTATTATCTTCTCCGGTATCGACCATAGGCCTTTTTCCGTTTCAGGCCCTCCAGTCAACAACTGTGTTAACTGGCTCATCATGCTTCTCTGGGATTCCAGCATTTGATCCCTCATATCCTGTTGGATCTTGGCTAACTACTCTTGTATCTGAGCCTGCAGTTGGTCTTGCATCTCTTTCTGCATCTGCTCTAACCTTTCCATCCTTTGATCCATTGCTCTCGTCTTTTTTCGAGTGTAATAGTGATGTTCCAGGATAACTATAGTATGACCTCTAGTTAATAGGGTTGTCTTATGATATTTAATGCAAATGTTGTGATGTAATGCCAATGCATGAAATGTAATGCAAACGAATGAATGTAAAAATAAAAGGGGTCGATTCTGATTCAATTCTTTTGGAATACTTATTGAAAAAAACAAAATCCTTTACATAAAACAGAGTCACATATATGACCTAGCCCTTATGCCCAAAGTTTTAACTTTCTCAAGAAGTGAAGCTAACTCTCAACCCTGGTCCGACTTTGACTCATAAAATATACTTAGCACATCAGCCTGAACCGCTAAAGTTTGTAAATAATCGACCGCTTCTCGTATCTGAGACACAGCTTCGCCCATAAGGTAGTCTCTTTCTCTGACTTGGTTTTGAGATCGTTGAAGTTGTTCTTTCCCTCGCTGGTTGTCTGCCTCCAATAGTTGGATCCGGAGCTCACTGTTTTGCAGCACCGTTTTGAGCTCCACTACCTTTCCTTTCAACTCGTCAATCTGGCTTAGGCTTGATTCCAACTTCACCGTAGAGTTGTGACTTTGACACAATGCCTTCTCTAATTCTACTACTCGAGCTCTTAACATCTTATTTTCGCTTTGGCTCTCCCCCACAGTCTTTTTCAGGGCATCCTTTTGCGCTTGAACCCCATAGAATCTCTTCTTCCACTGGTCGACCTTGGTCTTCTCTTCCTGAACTTCTTGATGCCATTGTTCTAAGGTTTTACCCAGCCCAGCAGTCCTCATCGATAGATGCAACTTCTTGTAATCGGTCTTCAAGCTATCCAAATCTTCTTCGGCCTTCCTTTTTCCTTTCCTCGACTTCCGACCTCGATTTACGGATATCAATATCTAACATCAAATTCATTTTTCCTCTTCCGGTTGTTCTATCTTTTTCCCTAACTCTGAATTTTTACTTTCAAATCCTACTTCATGATCTTCAACTCGGAAGGGACTACTTGCGTATTCTTCTATCGATCGAGCAAGATCCTCGTGCTTTACCGGGGATATTATCGTTCACTCTCCCGCCCGCCATGTGTTATATTCGAGGTTACCATTGGATTTATAGCAACTCTTTTCATTCGGTGAATCTGCTTCCACGCATCAGAAACTTCTCGAACTCTTTTCTTATAATTATTCCCACTATACGAGAATTCAAACTGAGCTAACCCATGCGTTACCAGTATAAACTATCTCGATTGGTATTACCTTAGCACAAGCAAAGGAGCATACCCACCAGCTCCCTAGATCCCTAACAAAGGAACCCAATCATAACTCCCACACCGGTAGAGGACTTCATCGGGAACAAACCAAGGAGCTCTCCATTCCACATCCTTTTCCTAAAGATTACAAGAAGTGCGATCCGGTTCTCTTCGATATGTCATCTCTCCCAGCGCGCGCCAACTCCTTTAATGGGGAGTAATTCGCAAAAAAGACCCGACAAGGAGTTCTATCTACTTTCTAGAAATGGCTATGGAACGACCCCAACAAAAGTTGTGCGCATCCCATGAATCTTCCCTCACCTGCTCTCTGGCACGAGTTCAAAGATCTAAACGTTTCGGTGAGAATCACTGGTACCGGCGTAATCCCTTTATCAAGACGATCGAACAAATCAATAACTGCTTCATCTACATGCCTCAAAGCCTTGGGAAAAATTACCAAGCCATAGATACTTAAGGCAAAAATGTCGACTTTCCTCTTAACATCTGGGTGTGCCACCATCAGGTCCCTCAAGCTTACCCAAGGAATGCATTTCCCTTCACCCTTCTGCTGAATTCGTGCCATAACCCACTGTTCGCTCATCCCAGTGATACTCATCAGCTTCTTTACAAAAGTCGGTGTATTAGCGGCCCTGAAGTAAATTTTGTCGACCCGAACCCTTTGACTGCGAAGCAAAGTCGTATATTCCTCCACAGTAGGAACCAAGTCCACTTCCCCAAACGTAAAACAGCTATAAGCAGGGTTCCAATATTGAGTCATAGCCCGAAGCAAGTGTTTGTCCACTCTGATGTCGAGTAAGTAGGGTAGATTACCATAATTAAGATAGAAAAGTTTCCTAGTTGCTTTATCCCAACAAGCCCATATATCTCTTAGTTCTTAGAGCTCATTCTGTGTCACACTGATGCGAGTGAAGTCCAATAATTCTGATGTGTAGCCTTCAGTTAGGCTATCCCCTTCTCAAGTCAGGTCTTCTCGACCATATATGCACTACCGCATTATCCTCTACTTTATCAAGGAATCAGTCCCCATAACAAGTATTCTAACTTAGTAATTAAAACAGGAACCGACGCCTTTTAAATATGAGATGACATGCCAATATGACCAAAATAAAACAAGTTAGTATCACATAAAAGTAACCAAAGCAAGTGAAAAATGTCGAACCACTATATGGGTAGCCACTAAGGTTTAGCATGGCCCTACCTAAGGTGGGCTCTTAAGGTTCGCTATATGTGGTTTAGTTCTAAAGAAAGGGTACCTGAACCAGCAGATTCCTCAATCTTCACCCATTATAGGCTCATACTGATTGAGTTCAGTTCAGGGGAATACATTTCCCTATGGCCATGCGGAGGTGAAAACCTCACGGAACCATAGGTACGGATGTATCCCAAGCAGTCCCCTAGCCCATGCGGAGGTGAAAACCTCACGAAGGCATAGATTTTGCTCCCACTTAAGGGTGTGACCACAACGGTCATGCAATATGAATGCAAAAATATTCTATGTGTCTCAAACCAAAGTAGATATATGACGCACAGACTCATGCAAATGAAAACGAAATCAAAAAATTATTTTCGATAAAAGGACATTAATCAACCAATTTTACTGACTTGACTCTCTTATTGGTCCCCAGTGAGTCGCCAAGTCGTCAAACCATTTTTTGTTTGAAAACGGGCCGACTTTAAAAGGAAAATGGAGTCGCCACCAATCTTTTTTCAAGTGTGATTGGGTCACTTTAGAAAACATTTTGGTCTCACAATTTTAAGAAAATGGGCTCGGAGTCGATTCACGCACGAGGAAGGATTAGCACCTCATAACGCCCAAAATTGGTACCGTATTGATTGATTAATGTCCTTAATATTGAAAATTAGAAAATATTTTAAAATATGGAAAAAATGTTTGGATGACTCGCATTGGATATCAAAACTCTCTTGTTCTGAAAAGTTGAAATACCACATCCATCACAATAGGACACGATGCTTCAAACCCTCAATACCAAGATCATTGCATGATTTCCAAAATACATGTATTACAACTTGAAAAGGGTATTTCACTATTTGGCTAAACTAAAAACCGAAACCCAGCACGATTGGGTACGATTCCTTGGATTTCCAATCATGAAATATTGCCTTTATTTAAGAAATACGATAAAAAAATCTGTGAAGGATATCTAGTTGTTTAGATGAATAGAAAATCGAAACCCAGCACGATTGGGCACGAATTTCTTTAACTTCCAAACACGAAACATTGCCTTATTTTCAAAAAATACGATTGAAATCTTTAAAGGATATTTAGGAATTTAGACGAACGAAAAAATCGAAGCCCAGCACGATTGGGCACGATCTCTCGAACTTCCAAACACAAAATATTACCTTTGTGAAACCCTTTTATGAATTTAAAAAAAAACAAAAAAAAAATGATGAAATATGAATACGGTAATAACAAGGGATGATAATAATGAATACAAAAGGGGAAAGGAAAAAGCTATACCATTATAATAACAAAATCAATGATTGATAAGAAATAAAAGCAATGGTAATAATAAGATAATAGTAATAAAATTAATGAATATAATAATAAAAGGGATAAACATTAAAATAATAATAATAATAAAATATAAATAAAATAAGAAAATAATAAAATAATAGTATGAATAAAATAATAGTAATAAAGGAAAATAAAAGTATTCGATAATAATAAAAATAATGGATATAATATATATAATAATCACAAATATCATAATAAATACAATAATAGTAATAAATATAAAATATAGTAACAATAATATATAAGAATAATAATAGAAATCATATGATAATAGTAATAATAATATACATAATAAAAAAGAGTAATGAAAAAAATAATAATAATAAATTTAGCGGTAAAATAGCAAAAATAAAAAAAACTAAATTGGATTGAAAACAGAAGTTTTGTGGTAAAATCAGAAATTAAATAAAGGGCAAGGACCAGATTTAAGCCCGCGCAGAACAGGGAGGACCAAAATGGTAATTAATCCTGCTCTCTGAAACGGTGCGCTCGACTGAGGACTTAATTGAAACCAGAAGCGAACTTTTGGGGCCGAATCGGGATAAAAAAACTAATTTTAAAACCAGGAAAAAGCGGAGGGGCTAAATGCGCAATTAGCCCCTCCCTAGCAAAAACGCATGGATCCTAGCCCTTGTGCGGGTCGGGTCGCGGGTCAGAGGCCCAAAACGACGTTGTTTTGGCCTCCGACCCCCCAATTGCAAAACGACGCCATATTATGATAGTATAAAAGGTAGATTTTTGGCTTTCAAATTTCATTTCGTTTCAGTAGAGAAGGGAGGGGGAAAAAAAACTAAATGCTCTCTCCCCAAATCATTCCACGACTCTCCAACGCCGATCCCGTCCAAATATTGTCATGCCAGCCACCGCCTCAAAGGGTAGGAACTCCAACACAAGTATTTTTCGTTTTAATATTAATATGTGGGTAATTTAAAAATAAAAAAATAAAAAATAAAAACCCTTAAAAAATTAAACCGAAAACGAAACAAAAAGAAAAATATGAAACCTTTTTTGCGTTTCTATTCTCACTTTTTCAGTAAAATATGTTTGAATCTCTTCTTGTATTGATTTCGTGAGTATAAATCTCGGAAAAAAAACAATCCAACAAAAAAGAAAAATCCCCTCATTACACTGTTTTGCTTGACTTTTATAGTCTATTTTACAACCGATTTCTTTCTAGTTTGCAGGTACGTGGTGGAGAGGGACTCCTCTCACGGACGTGGTGGACGTGGCTCAGTGGCGTGGGCGCGCATGACACGGAGGCTACTGTGAGGGTTGCGGCGCTACTCTCCTCTGATTTATGGTTTTTTTTTTTTAGGTTTTTGGGTTAAACATTTGAGCTAGGGTTTAGGTATTTGGTTTGGGTCTAATAGGTTTGGGTTTTGGGTCTGTTTGTTTTGGTTAATGTTTGGTATTGGGTCTGGGCTGCAAAATTGGGCCTTACAAAGAGCATGCTACAACACGTTCACAACCATATTCTAATCAAGTCAAAAATATTCACGTTTCATTAAGTCATAAAACTAACATATACTCCTACATGCAATTATACTCAACTCACTTATAAATAATTCATTTAACAATAATTCATTAAGACTAAACGGTGTATACATGCTTTAATAACTCACAGGTCTAGTAGATATATTCACATGCGTTCACAAGTTAAATGGAAATGATCCAAACCACAATTACATATGCAATTTAATAAAAGAACATACTAACCCTTTCATGAAACTTAAATTGACTCATTTAGCACATCATTTACATATTTATGCATCCATCTCACATTGTATTATAAAAAATAAGAACACATTTAAACGATAATTTGCATAGCAACCACATACTCATTTAGGCATACATCACATTATACATATATATATTAAGATAATTTGGCACTTAAGGCTATGAAACATAAAAGTGGGTTTCTACCACCACACATTGGATACATGGATCTCCAACACACCAAATGACTCATAAAGTCGAACATATCCCAAAAGTGAAGCATAGAGCTAACACTCTCCAACGCACCAAATGATTCATAGAGTCAAACATATCCCAAAAGTGAAGCATAAAGCTAACACTCTCCAACACACCAAATATGTCCCATTGATGAGTTTAGCTCATATTCCTTCATCTCTCCAACATGTCCCATGGCCTCAATGCCCAAATCACAAAACACATATAGGTAAGTACTCACAATCCTATGGCATACCAACTATATCCAATGGTCTCATAAGGTTACAAGGCCAAAATATCCATAATTACATAATTTTAATTATTGATTTAATGCACATCATCTCTGTTCATATTCATCAGTTCACATCACAAACTTGTACAGAATGCATGCTTATCGAATTCACATTTAATTGTACTTAAAATGCCACAATAATGATCATTGAGCCATAACGTATCCAACCACATATGAGTGCATTAAAATCAGTTTATCACATACATAACCTATTATATTAGCATTATATTCCATAATTCAACACATACATACTTGCTGATTTTTGCACACTGCACATTTATATTGCTAACATGACATCATCACTATCATTCGACATATTTAATATGCCCACAATGCAATACAATTCACAATAGTCATCACACATGTCTCATATCACAATATCGCATCATAATAATCAATCCATAAATTTTCTCATAATCACATAATTCACCAAAAATAAAACAAAGGAAATAGAAAGCTTACACTCAGAACATAGGATAGGGGTTTAGGCTATTCCTAAGCTCCCAATTAACACTATGAATCATGTCTACTAGCAACTATTCTAAACACTCGCTAATTATGCTTTCGCCAAAAAGCCAAAAGCTTAAACTAGCTTTTCCTTATCTTTTGCCTTGCTCGAAGAAGGTCCTAACGATTCTGAAGCCTTGCCAAATTAAATCACACAATAACCACAATTAAAATTCAACCAAAGACTCACCAAAATCATCCACTAGCCTAAGTTAAGTTCTCATGAAACCAAACCTTTAGCATAGAAAACTTAAAATTTGAATATCTCGGTCTATGCTTAAGCTTTTTGCCTAAAACTAGTTTCGTTCATCTTATAATTCACCTACGACTAATTCCCAACCTTTAAACTACAATAAAATACTCAATTCATGGTATCAAAATTTTTGACATGTTTATGGCTATTTTCACAAAAATTCATTAAAACCCAAGAAATATTTATCGAAACTTCAAAATAAGTTTAGAAAACTTCTAATCATGTTAAAACTAATTGAAAAACACTTTAAAACTATGTTTTTATCCAAAATCCCGAAATCCACCATTTAAAAGTCAATTTTCAACTTTTATTCAAAACATGCGATTTAATGGCTAAAAACTTAGTTTTAAAGACTAAATAACATTTAAAACTACTTATGAGTTGAACCGTTACATTAGACAATGAAAAATCGAGCGTTTGATCGAAAACCCGAAAAACCCACAAACTTGACAATGAAGGAATCTATGGTATTTTTGGGTGTTTTTCTTGGACTTTATGGTGATATTTGGCTTGGGTGATGATAGAAATCAAGAGAATTAAGGTTGAAGAACAAAAAGTGGAAGAGATGAGCTTTGGGAGCAAGGGACGACTAAAGCATGAAAATGGAGAAGACTAACATGAAACTTTTAGGTGGGAGATGATTTTAGGTGATTTTTTAAATTTGGTTTAATTCCCTCTTAAAAACTCACAATTTTGACTCTTTTACAAATCAATCCTTTTTCTAAAATTAAAGGTTTCTAAATTTTTTTTTCAAAAATTGATTTGACCTTTTTAAAACCATTAAAAAAATATTACTGATATACCATGCCGTAAAATTCTGAACACTCTATGATTAAAATTCTTGAAATACCTCTAAAACTCCTAGGTCCAATTTTTGGGTGTTACAATTCTCCTATTCTAAAAAGAATTTCGTCCTTGAAATTCACTACTAACGCATCACTTGCTTAATCGCTAAATATGCCATCCTAATTTTAAACCAACCATCACACTTTCGCTGTGCACTTTGATACTATTATCTCTAACTTCTTACGGCTTTTCTTAAAGATCTTAGCCACCACTACAAACCATTCTATGATAAATTTGCTAATAGATTCCTCTACTTACTATGACACTCTCTTCTAAAGAATTCGTAATTGTTGTTCTGAATCTAACAGTCTCTATCGGGATTTTCTACTTAATAGCTAAATCAGTTCAAAATTATGAAGGCATAGAACCTAAGTCTACTAATGAGAACAAAGGAATTTATTACAAGGAAAAAATACCCGCAATCTCGTTTACCTAATCTAATAATCTAACATTCACAAACAAACAAACAAATAAAGGTGCGAGTGGCGGGGAGATGATCCAAGACTCGTTCCTGTAAGCAAAATTAGGATTAAAGGCAATGTGCTCCCATTCCTACCCCACATGCAATTAAATCAGAATATTTCAAACAATCTCATGCCACTCAATCAGGGTTATATAAACAATTTCAAGAAATCAAAGAAATTTAGACTAATAAGTTTTGAAACTACAAACACACAACAATCACCTAGGTCTGAGCATATTGAACCTAGCGATCGAATACCACCAAATGTAAAACCCTATATCCGGCCTAGTCACCAAGCCCGAATATCAGGATGTCACACAACCGTCTCATGTCATACTCATAGTAAATTGTCACATTATTAAGAAATTACCCTCTTTATCAGTGATCTTATAAATTTTTAGTCAGACATATAGCAATCATCATTAGAACATGCCAAACATACTTTAAATAATCTTACAATAATAATTAAACATGCATAAGGTCCATTTAGTAAAATCTCAAAACTGACCACGTAGGTATCAATATTGAAGGTGAGGTATTGATAATTCTTTCAAGTGGCATCGATACCGCTTAGAAAATCGGTACCAAAACAACATTTTGTTTCTCATCCAAAAATCAAAACCTGGAAAATATCAGTACCATTGAAAAGTATCGATAAAATTACCCCGAGTATCGATACTCCTGATAGGGTATCAGTACCAATTTACAATTCTAACTTGCTACACATTTCAAAATTATAGAGGTACCGTTTTTATGCAAAATCTTGAAATCCACCATTAACGAGGCAAATTTTGGATTTTATTTAAAACATGTGATTTAATGGCGAAAAAATTACTTTTAAAGACTAAATAACATTTAAAACTATTTAGAAGTTGAATCGTTACTTTAGATGACGAACAATCGAGTGTTTGATTGAAAACCTGAAAAACCCACAAGCTTGACAATGAAGGAATCTATGGTGTTTTTGGGTGTTTTTCTTGGATTTTATGGATCCATTTGGCTTGGGTGATGATAGAAATCAAGAGAATTAAGGTTGAAGAACAAAGAGTTGAAGAGAGGAGCTTTGGGAGCAAGGGACGGCTAAAGCATGAAGATGGAGAAGACTAACGTGAAACTTATAGGTGGGGGATGATTTTAGGTTTATTTTTTAAATTTTGGCTTAATTCCTCTTAAAAACTCACAATTTTGACTCTTTTACAAATAAGTAATTTTTCTAAAATTAAAGGTTTCTAAAACACTTTTTTTAAAAATTGTCTTGACCTTTTAAAAACCATAATAAAAAAAAAATTACTGATATATACCATGTCGCAAAATTTCGAACACTCTAAGGCTAAAATTCCTAAAATACCCCTAAAACTCCTTGGCCCAATTTTGAGGTGTTACATCTATTATTTCCAAAATTTGATGCGCCAAACATATTAACATAAATATAATGTCATGTCAACTTATTATTTTCACATATTACTCACTAAAAATTCAATTGATGGATTACTGACTGCCATTTGTGTTAAGATTGAAATTTCAAAATTCGAAAAGTATAGAAACTTAGAATCATTCAAATGGAGAAAATGAACTAAATTTAAAACTGTACACATAGTATAGGACTAGTAAATGAATTTGATCAAACAAATTTTATCACTTTCTTTTGGTCGGGAATAAAATTACAAATTTTGAAAAATACAAAAATAAAATTAACCAATTTGAAAAATATAAAACTAAAATTGATTAAATAAAAATATATAAATGAAATCCACAACTTTCATAAGTATAAAACTAATAGCTTTCCAAAATGCATGGAAATCTTACTTCAAATAATATGTGTAGAATCTTTAAAACAAAATAAGTGTACACTAATCACATGGCTATTACTCTATTAATTAAATACATGTATGTAATTTCAAAACTAAAGTGATGGCAAATATTGAAATATATACTTTAAAGAAAAACTATTGGCTTCTAAAATTTTAGAAGAAAAGATGTTAGAGAGAGAATAAATTCTAGTAAATATTGATTTATGAAATTTAGATTTTGTTTTCCCAAGTAATTAGTATTATTGTTGCTGTAATACCATTACATATTATATTCATTCAACATAAGAATAATCAAGGTTATAAAATTAAAAAAAAAAAAAACAAACTACATGGTTGGAAAGCCAAATCATCTTTTTCATTTCCTTGTTTTTCCTTTTTTTTAAATATTACTTTATTTTTCTTAGTAAAAGGAAAATTTGGGTTTTTATAGGAATTGCGGAAAAAACTATTTTATCTTTTTAATTTAATATATTTTATCTTATTTAGTTTTTTTTTAGAATTAATTTTGTTGTTTTTCAAAAGATGATTTTTATAGAGAAAAATTTAGGGTTTTACAAGAAAAATCGAGTTTTATAGAGAATCGAGTTATAGGAAAAATTTGAGTTTCATCATTGCGTTGAATAGCTCAAATTTTAGTATAAACTCAAGTTTTTCTTTAAATAAAATTAATTCTAAGAAAAGAAAAGAGTGACCAAAATAAAAAACATTACTAAAGTTGAGTGGCTAAAATGAGTGTACAATAACATTGCCTAACCTATATTAACCACGAATGACTAAAATGAAAACATTTTGTAATGACAATGCTCTTCTTGCAGTTTTTTTATTATTTTATTTTTAGTGCCTAAAATAAAACTTATGAAAATAGGATGATAAACCATAAATTTCCCTTATAAAATTTCTTTATTGATGTACTTTTACAATTTTTATTGATTTACGGTGACTTTTCAATAAAATCATTTTTAATGAGAAAATGCCACATTTAATATATATATATATATATATATATATATATATTTCATTTTGAATTTCAAAAGATAATTAGTGATGTCCACGAAACCAATTAAAATGTAACATCTCAATTTTAACTTAATGGGAATGCAAAATTATTCCAAAAATAAAGAAATAGTTTAGGGGTTAAATGAAAATTATGAAAGTATGGAAATTAAATTAAGGTTTCAAGTTCGATTCCTTACCTTTTTTGGAAAATTATCCTTTTCCATTGTGTTAAGATTCTATGAACCACACTATGGTGAATTCGTTTTTCCATAACTAAGATTCTTTTGAATTTGTGATTGTTTTTTTTAGTAGTGTTATTTTCATTATTTGAATTTGAGTCTTTTAGCTTAGAGTGTAACATTTTTTTTTATTGCATTTTCAAATTATTAGTGTAAGAAATATATTTTTAATAAAACATATTTCTGAACATATCAATAATTATTGATACAGTGTACAATAAAGGGAGGAGATAGAGTGGAGATGAGAAAGAACAAGAGTATATGGCAGTGTTAAGGAGATCGGTTCAACTTAAGAGTTGAAGAGCTAGAAATGGACAAGAGGATAGGGTGATTACTAGAAGAAGAGATTACTCAAGACAAGTTCAAGGCTTAAGAAGGTGATCTTTTCTTTATTGTTGGGAGGGTATTTATAGGAGACATCCTTATATCTGTAGTGGAAAGTGGCAGGCCGTTTCTACGAACAACGGACGCATTAGTATAGTGTATGCGAGTAGCAAATGTACTAATCCCAAGTAATACGAGATTGTTATTCACTGGTTGGACCCGGTTGATGTTTGAAATATGTTCACAATTGAAGAAATATTTGTATTCAAAAAGTGGGTAACTAATGATATAGGTTGTTGAGTGGGTGACTTCACTAAGGAAGCGGATGGCTAAGGCCTTCTTCTAAAGGGAACAAATGGTCAAGAAGTCTTGATGACCAAAGGGGTATACAGGTTGATTTTGGTGGCTTATTATATTGACAAGGGTCTAAGTGCCGAGATATACCAATAATGATATGTACTTGTTTACTAAATTGAGACTCTTTCTTCAATATATCTCTATTTATTTGGTAAGGAAGTATCATATGAAGCAACATAGATACAAAATCTCAAAATTTTCCCATTAGATTCAATCACATTAGTCCTATAATATCATCTGGAATCAAACAACAGTTTCTAGTAATAAGCAAGAAAACAGACTGAAAATGCGACCACAAATCCAACACTTTCAATTGTTGTCATCAATAGTAGTGTTTGATGTAGCAGAAATGTGCATTTTGAGCTCCTCTAACTCCAGTCTCAGCTTCTTATTCTCTAACTCCAATCTCAGCCTCTCATTATGGTGCAACAATTGATCTTCTTCGTTGATCACTTGAACAAATTTCAAGTTCTGTTCCTTTTCACGCTCTAATTCCAATCTCAGCCTCGCATTCTCCTTCTCCAATTCATCTTCTCTGTCGATAGTTTTAGCTCCAAGCTGGTTAATTATTTTCTTCACCTTCTCCTTTTGATCATCCAAACTCGCAATCAATGCCATCAGTTCGTTCACCATTGTTTCTGCATTAACTTCATTGCCACGGCCACCTGCAGCCGGTTGTTGTTCTTCACCATCATCGTCACATGGAATCACCGCTTGTGTTGACTCCACGGGGAATACAGGGTCATGAACTTCAAACTCCTCGTATTCATTACCGTTCCCTTCAATTATCGATGACATTCGACGGTTAAGGAGCAGACCAGACGCCCAGTCCCAATTAGGATCACAACCCACACCTTCCTCAAGAATCATGCTTGCTGCCCCAAACCTTTCTTCAACACTAGGCAATCCACGCAGCAAATTCTCCGCAAGAAACTCCGAAGTACCATTGCAACTCTCAAAGAAAGGATGTTTTAAAAGCTCATCTGCAGTGGGTCGGTTTGCAGGATCTTTACGGAGACAAGAAGCAACCATGTCTTGAAAAGTTTCTGAAAACTTCTTGGTGGAGTCAAGAGCAGTTACACCGAAAGACCATATATCAGCTTTGAAACTATAATCTTTATGTGAATGAATCACCTCTGGGGCAATCCAATATTGTGAAAATGGCGAAGAACCTAATCTGTAAACCGAACTCGACTTATAGAACGATGACGAAACACCGAAATCCGCAAGCTTAACACGTCCGTTATCGTCCAACAAGATGTTACTGGCCTTTATATCTCTATGCAAATGCCCTTGGCTGTGAAGATACGACAATGCAGTCAGGGTTTCTTTGAGAATAATGGCAATGCACTGCTCTTGTGTGCCATTGGGGGAAGAAGATGAGATGATGGACTCTAAAGAACCGCCGGACATAAAGGGCATAACCACCCAGAGACGGTTGCCGGCGGTGAAGGAACAATGAGGGTTGAGTATATTGGGGTGGGAAAGAAGCGACGAGGTGTTGGTTTCACGTCCGACAAAGTTGCGGAAATCGGCTTTGGACTGATCAAGATCGATGGATTTAATGGCAACAACAGTTGAATTGATGGGAACACATTGGGCCGTATATACTTTAGAACAAACACCAGCACCGATTTCAGCGGTGATGTTGTAAGAGTTGGAATCTAAAGGGAACTGAAGCTTGGGATGATCTTCTTGTTCATACGCCATGAGCTTCTTTCTTTCTTTGAGATTGGGTTTTGTGGGAGGATTCTTGAAGATTATAGATGAGGGAAAGAGAAGGGGCTTTCGAAAGATTTTCTTGTAAGGTTTTCAAAGGAAAAAAGCCAATTTACAATTGTATGAAAATTTACGATTGCTCGGTCCCTATATCTATAATCTTTGAAGTGATAAAAATTCCATTACTAAATTGATTTTAAAAATAATTTTAAATAATTTTAAAAGTGAAAAATATATTATAGTAGTTATATTAAAATAAAAGTTGTGATATTGTAAACTTATTTGAGTTTTTATTTTAATTTCATGATTAAATTGAACTTCGATTTGATACTAGGAATTAATTCAATTTTTATCTAAGTGAGGGACTAATTATGTAATTAAATATTTTATTTTAAAGTTTAGTTAAATTAGTTTTGTATGTTGGTGGTTTCATTATTATTATTATTATTTAAAATAAGATTTTTGTTATTAAATTTTCTAAAGATAACTATTAGTAAAGGATGATTATTATTAGAATTATACTAGGATCGTAACACCTTGATTTAGTCTAGGAATTTCAGTTAAGTCAAAGATGTTACATTGATCACCAAAATGATCCAATAAAATAATTTTTTATTTGAGTTGATTTGTATGAAAATCATTCTTTTGTTTTTTAGAAAAATATTCATTAATTAAACGACTTTACTTAGTAATCCAATTACAATGTTATTAGAATGAAGTTTTGAGAAAATAATTAAGGTTTAAAAGACTTATCAAAACTTTAAATATTTTACAAAGTAACGAAAAACATTATTAAGAATAATAATTTTCTAAACCAATTAGAATACATTTATCGAGTATTAACTAAATATTATGCTTAAAGATTACTAAGCTAAATAATTCCAAACCATAGTTATAAAAGCATTAAATAATCAATAAATTTACAATATGTTGTTTCTTTCCGGATTAAACCATTATTCCTAATGCTTCAACTTAATTAATCATACATAATGATTAAATTAGATCCCACACTTGATTGAAAAAAAAAACCCCTCAATTTTTGGATGAAGAAATCGGAAATCACCGGGAGGAAAGGGTTGCAATTGAAAACCTTGAAACCTTGGGTTGAGTAAGGTGGTTCGACAATGGAGAAGAATAAGAGAGAATTTTGAGAGCTTTTCTTGAATTTTTTTTTTTTCTAAATATGAGTTCTAGGTTTTGAAAAGATTGACTATTTATAAAACTTTCTTTTCCTAATTGAAATAGATTTAGGAATTCTTTTAGAATTAGGATTTGCCTGAGGACTAAATTAAAAAAAAATGGTTTTTGGTCTAGACTAGTTTGAAAATTCAAAACTTTATGGGGTAAAAAATAAGAAAATAAAATATTTTGACTAAAAAGTGCACAAGAGGTTTTGATCTTGGGATCAAAGGGAAAACTAAGTCTTAACCATTGAACCAATAAGCTCATTTTTATCATAAGTCTTCAAGAAATTGTTTTAAAGGTTATGGCCAAGTATTAGGGGAAATGGAAAAAAATCAGCAAAAAAGTGCAATTTAGGGGGTTTGAACCTTGGACCTTAGCTTGCCTAACACCTTACCGTTAAACCTAGTGGCCTATTCCTATTAATTCCTTATCAACAATAATTATTATGGCATTTTAAGTTCATTTGCCCTACTTATTTTATGCTTTAAAATCTAAAATTTATCCCCATTTCTTCTAGCACTAATTTTGGGATGTGACAAATTTCACTCCCTTAAAAAAATTCGTCCTCGAATTTTAACTTACCTGATCCGAAAAAGTAAGGGTATTGTTGACAAATCAACTCCTCAGGTTCCCATATTGCTACTTTGGTTCAATAGTTTTGCCCTAAAATCTTAACTAGAGGAATTTGCTTATTTCTAAGAGTTATAACCTCTCTATCTATTATTCTAATTGGTTCTTCTTCAAAAGATAAGTCTGGTCGGAGCTCGACCTCTTCAATGGGAAAGATATGGGAAGGATCAGAGTGATAGCGTCCTAACATAGACACATGGAACATATTGTGGATTCAATCTGACTTTGGAGGTAGTTCAAATTGGTAAGTCACTGGGCCAATTCGCTTCTATACTTGGTAAAGACAAATAAAACGAGGACTCATTTTTTTTTCCGAACTTTAGAAAATTTTCTAAGGCAGACTTTTAAGAGGAGCTTGTGATGACATCGATGGCATCCTTATTCTCTTGCCACATGAACTAAAGCTAGTTGCCTCACTTTTGCACGATTCGTACCTTGCCTTAGCGCTCTGTGGCCTCGATTTTCATCGTTTTGATTGGGACCACTATTTCCTTATTTTTGGGATCGATTTTGTCCCTAACTTTGTGGTTGAGTGGGATTATTCCAATGAGGACAATCCTTTATTTGATGTTCCATTGACCCACACTTCAAACAAGCACCAATCTTTTTTCAACACTTACCTTTGTGGTGTTTCTCACAATATTGGCACTTTGGAGCACGTTTGTCAGTGGACTTGAATTATGGCCTAGCCCTTTTTATAGGCTTGTGGTCCAAATCATTTGAACTCAAATCTTTTTTTTTTTTTTTGGTGCCTCTTGCCTTTTTTCTTGCTCTGTGCATTTAATTTCTTTTAAAATTTTGGCCTTTTCAACCAAATTTTTGAAAATTCTTTCCTAGAGGAGTACCATTTGTACTTTTAGGTCATATTGCAACCCCTCTTCAAACCTTGTGCTTTTATCTTGCTTTGTCGCTTCCATTTTGGGAGTATAACGGATCAATATTAGAAATTCAACTTCGTACTCTGAAATTAACATATCACCATGTTTCAATTCGATGAATTCATGTCTACGGGCTTCAACATATTGGAGACCCACATACTTTTTCTGGAAAGCATCTTGGAAATAGTTCCAAGATATTCATTCCACAAGCATTCCCCTAACAATGGCCTTCCACCATTTATAGGCTTTGTCCTTTAATAAGGACACAACTCCTTTTAACTTTTGCTCTGGAGTGCAGTCTAGATCCTCTAGAATTCTTTATATTGTTTCCATTAATACTTTACTATAGTGGGACTTGTTCCGAAAATCCTTTAAACAATTCAACCCTATTTACCTTAAGTTTTTTTAACAACCGTCTTTCTGTTACCATTACTCGATCCGATGACTTTTTGAAAGACTCTCAACATAGATTGAGACACTGCATCATCTCTATTGGTTCCATCATTCTGATTTCTTATTCCCATATCTCCATTCTCATGACCTCTACCATCATTGGCAGTAGAATTTTCTATGTAATCCACCCAAAAGGTTAAGTTTTCACCCTGAATAGTGGGCGGTTTAAGGGTGCAACATTACGTGGTCTACCCCTACTGCGTCTACCTTTAGTGTCATAATGGTATTTTTATGAAAATCTACAATTTCAAGCAATACTTAAGTCAAGTTTTTAGTTTGCACTATATTTTTTCCTAAGGTTTTTCTACTACTAGAAAGTTTTCTATAGTACCTAGAATCGAACTTCTTGGACTAGTATTTTAATAAAAACCTACTGTGGCTTTTTTTCCCAAATTTTCCCCATCATAAAAATGATTTATTCTATGCATGCATACTCATTCAAAATTTCAAATTGTGTATAAAAATCTACGCTCTGATACCACCTAATGTAACACCCCCAACCCAACCTAGGAGTTTCGACTAAGTCATAGGTGTTACATTAATCACTGAAGTGATCTGGTAAAACCATTTTTTTCTTTGAGTTGATTTGTATAAAGATTGTTCTTTTGTTTTTACGGAAAACATTCATTAATCAAATTGGTTTTAGGTAGTAATCCAATTACAATGTTATTAAAGTGAAATTTTGATAAAACAATTAAGGTCTAGAAAGACTTATCAAAACTTTAAGTATTTTGTAAAGCGAAAAAAAGCATTATTAAGAATAATAGTTTTATAAACCAATTAGCATGCATTTATCAGAGTATTAACTAAATATCATAGTTAAAGATTAAGAAGCTAAATAATCCCAAACAATAGTTATAAAAGAATTAAATAATTAATAATTTTACAATCTATTAAATAAATCTAAATAAATGATTAAGGAAAACTTTAATGGAAACTTTAAAAATCTGAAGATGCTAGTCCGATGTTTCTCGAATACCATTTTGAGTCCTAGTTTTTTGTGTTACCTAGAGGTAAGAAAAAAGGAGGTGTGAGCTTATGGCAGCTTAGTGTGAGTTTAATTTTTAAACCATATATAATTGCTCAAACAGTAAAGCATTCAATATATAGCATCATAGAAAATTAAGCATAATGTAAGAAGCATTCAATAAATCAATGTATGTAAAGATTATGTTCATGATGCAATGCAATTTTAATTCCACCCATCCATCCTATTCGTCCTCAAACATCGCTCGACACTCCAAACACATATCAATAACTGACCATCCCAGATTTTCTTGGTGACAATGGCCGTTCACTTGTCATCCGTGACGATGAATTTTACTATAATAACTTACCATCTTGGTTGTTTGATTTTGATGGTTTTGTAAACTATCATCCCAATTTATTTGGTTCTGATGACATTGTCACCTACTTCATGCAGCACTATCTTTCGTTGTGGACCTAAATTGTCACTTTCTCCTACGAAACTCTTTCGTCCTCCATACCCAATTTCATGTAATCATTCACATAAACTTAGCATATCATGCTATTTATCAACAATCGATGTTATGCTTGTCAAGCACGTTTATTATCTCATACTATCATCGAATGACATGTTTTCATGCATTCATTCATATAAATTTTCACGTATACAAATTTTTCATGCAAATTAAAACTTGCAATGGTATATTAATCTTAGATTGTTTATCATACTAGTTCGGCTAACACATACATAATAGGTTTGTAACGGCCCGTTTTCAGTGAAATCGAAACAGTGATTTTGAGACTATAAATCTGAAGTTCAAAAATTTATTTTAATATTATTTTAATATCTACAGCATGTTAGAATTATTGTATAAAATTTTGTTAAGAAATTTTACTGTTTGTATGCTCAATTTGTGAAAAAGACTAAATCGCGTAAAGTGTGAACGTTATGTTCTATTAGCTAAAGGTATTAAATAGCTATAGAACTTCAAAGTGGAGGTCCTTATATGGTAATTAGACCATTAAATGAGTTAGTGGATGTGCATGGCTTGGTAATTGAGTAATTTTTAAAGTTAGGTAAGGGTAAAATGTTAAAAAGGCAATTAAAGATAAAAATAAAATAAAACAAAACACTCATCTTCTTCACTCATATACCAACTGAAAATTTCAGCATAGAGAAGCCATGGAAGCTTGAAATTTTGCTTAAAAATAGTCCTTGCATGTAAGTGAAGTTTCATTCTGTTTTTGATGATTTTTATGTTTTTGGAATTGTTGTATCTTAACCTAGCTAATTAGGGGATTAATTTGCAAAACGGTTGAAAGTCTATGATTTTTCCATGAGAGAATTTTAGTTGTTCTTGAAGTTTAATGGAAGAAAATGAATTATTGTTGTTAAATAAACAACTTTGTTAAGTGAGTTTTGATGAAATGATCAATTAGGGATTAAATTGAGAAATGTGTAAATTGTGTGGTAAATGAGTGAAATTGTGAAATGTATGAGCTGCTATATGCATGTAGTAAATTTGTCTAGGCTTAGATGTGGATGAAGTTGCATGAATTTCATTTTATGAGCCTAGGGACTAAATTGTAAAAAGGTCAAAAGTATAGGGTAAAATAGTAATATTTCCAAAACACGAATTTTGGATTGAAGTGAATAGAATAATGATTAAAGTAGTTAAATTTGATTATATAGATCAAGAAAAGCCACGTTCAGAATTAGATCGAGGGAAAGAAAAAGTAGTGGATTGATCTATTGATTTACTTCGTACTAATCCGAGGTAAGTTCGTATGTTAATAAGGATTAAATTATATGTGTTATAAATGCTTTATTATTATGTTTGTGGTGATATGAATCCACAAAATTATTTGACGAAGATTCGACAACGTATGGATCTCGGTTGAACCTAAGGAATAAATAGGATACAAATGACATGTCATTAGGGGTCACTGTATTTTGGGTGCTGGTCTCATACGTCTTACCGGTGGCTGAGTTTTTGGCATGTGTTGCGTTAATTTATAGCTTGTGTGAGCAGAACCATGTAGCTACATCTTGACTGACAACTTGTGTAACACCCCCACCAGTATTCAACATCGAAATACAGAGTATTACCGAACTTATAAAACATTTAAACTTTCAATTCACATATAATTTCATTATTTTATGCAAACATTATTCAAACTCAAGTATAATGTCCCTATAACAAGCCTACGAAGCCCTAACCATGCTTTGGGGATGGTTTGGGACTAAATTGATAACTTAGGAAATTTTCACAAAACCTTGAAATTTTTTCTCAAAACAGGGGACACATGCCCGTGTGGCCAGGCTGTGTGTCTCACACGGCCAACAGACACGTCCGTGTCACAGGCCGTGTGGACATTCAAAATGGAATCACATGGCCGTGTCCCAGCTTGTGTCCAACCCTGTGTCCAAACAAGTGAGCTTATTGACTTGGGTCACACAGCCAACCACACGTCCGTGTGCCCTTCGAAATGGCCACACACGCCTGTGTGCCAGGCCGTGCCAAACCTGTAGGGTATACTGACTTATGCCACATAGCCAAGTCACACGCCCGTGTGTGAGGCCATGTGGAGCATGCTGACTTGCTTTCTAAAACCACACCAGGGGACACACGGCCGTGTAACATAACTATGTGTCACACACGGCTGAGACACACGCCTGTGTCTCTGCCTATGTAGACAAAAATAGGCTATTTACCAAGCCAATTTGCCACCTAAATTTGTATGTACCTACACAACCCAAATGGTACAAATTCATAGCATAAATGAACATCT
Source organism: Gossypium rotundifolium (assembly GCA_025506655.1). NCBI lineage: Eukaryota > Viridiplantae > Streptophyta > Magnoliopsida > Malvales > Malvaceae > Gossypium > Gossypium rotundifolium. Next base: position 64,896,566 of record CP106731.1, on the reverse strand, counting down.
ATTTTAACCTCAATCAAGGCTAAATCATACCATTTCCAATACTAACAACCAACCTGCTTATAACTCATGCGTTACTCATTCAATACATACCAAATACCAATTACTTCAAACATAAAAAATGACCAAACTCAAATATGCAATATTTGGCCTAATTTTACAAGCATACCAATATTCACAATTCAACCATTTGAACACTTATAATACCTATAGCCATCAAGCATCACCCAACCATCATACCATTTATATCACAAAGCATAAACACATATATCAATACATGACCATACCAAAATAACCCCAAATAAGCCATTACTCAAGGCTATATATATACAAACCAAAACATGTACATTTACAAGCCAATTCAATTGGCCAAAATCATTACCAAAACATAATCAACATGAATCAAAGTCCCTATACATGCCATATACTTAAAATACCAATGTCCATAGGTACCAAGAGATAGGTGGATAGTGTGAAGCGATCTCTGACGATCCCCGAATCTAGGCTAGCTTGATAGCACTATAAAGCACGAGAAAATAAACAAAGTAAGCTATAAAGCTTAGTAAGCTCGTATACAATAAACTTAATTCAATCTCAAGATTATAATCCAACAATTTGAATATATCAACATTTAGCATATATTAGCTAACAAACCTTTCATATACACAATTTACAATATTAATCACATTCTCCACAAGTTTCACTAAACCAAAACTTATACATGTCACGTACGTACCTGTACCATCTCATATCATTCTCATACTCAATCACATCTTTTTTTACCCGTTGAACCATTGGAAATAGAAGTCGGATACTCAAGGGTCTCGTATACTAAGTACCTATACCATGGTCCGAAGCCAAGTCAAGGTAACTTATATCTGAAGTACTAATATCATGGCCCGAAGCCAAATCAGCTGATATTCATGGCCCGAAGCCAAATCGGTATAACTCGCACCCAAAGTTCTAATATCACGGCCCGAAGCCAACACAATGTATTCCCTAATGACATGTCACTAGTATCCTAAACTATTTCTAAGGTTCAGTCGGGTTTTCGAATGCAAAATTACCATCGACTCATTGTGGAACTTATCCGAAGTCTCGTATTCTCAACTTATATAATATCAAAGCATTTAAAATAAATTTATAATGAAATTTATCACATACGAACTTACCTCGGTTCAAAAATGATGAAATTGTCGATTAATCGGGTACTTTATCTTTTCCCCGATCCAATTCCAAATTCTGCCTTTCTTGATCTATATAATATCAAATTTAGCTCATTTAATTATCCCTCTATTTAATTTATTCCAAATCACACTTTAAAACACATTTACACTTTTGCCCCTAATATTTCACATTTTCACAATTTAGTCCTTATTTCATAAAATTAGAAATTAATAAAATTAAAAATAAACCCATGCTAGCCGAATTACTATTATGCCCCTAGCTGCCCATTTTTTCATTTATTTCACATTTTAACCATAAAGTTTTAGCATTTCTCAATTCAATCCCTATTTTGCATTTTCACTAAAAATCACTTAACAAAACTTGTATAATTCATAGAAAATATTCATAATCTATCATCAAACATCAAAGCACACATGTATTCATCAATGGAATCATTCAAAATCTTTAACAATTTTGCAAAATAGTCCTTGGGCTAGTTAGACCTAGTTGCAACGACCACAAAAACATAAAAATAATTAAAAACCGAGCAAAAATAGACTTACATGCTCAAGAAGGCAAGGCCGAATGTATCAAGCTATTTCCATGGCTTTTCTTCTTCTAATATTTGGCTATGTTCAATAAGATGGACAAAAAATGGCTTTATTTTATTTATTTAATCATTTAATATCTATTTTACTAAAATAACCTTAATAATAAACCATTAAGATCATCCATTTAATGTCCAATGTTGTCCAATTACCATTATAATGGTCTAATTACTATTTAAGGACCCTTAATTTAAGGTTCTATAACTATTAGATACTTTTAGCTAATAGAACTCTACTTTTGCACTTTACACAATTTAATCCTTTTTATCGAATTTAGCACTTAAACAATGAATTTTCTTAACGAAACTTTTACACAATCATACTATCATGCCTTAGACATTAAAATTATAATAAAATAATTATTTAAAATTCATATTTTTGGTCTCAAAACCATTGTTCTGATTTAGTTAAAAACGAGTACAACTTGTGTGAGCAGACCTAGTTATGGCTCGAGAGAGAGCATCGATATAATATATGAGATAGTGGTGGTTTTGATCACGTATTGGCACTTAGTGTGCTAGATACCGAGTATCTGATAATATTCCAAATGGTTCAACAGGCACAGTGATGATACGAGGTTATGCGAGTTCGATACGAACTAGTACAGGTATTCATGTGAAATATAGGAAGTGATTTATATTTGATATATAAATACATGGTTAACATGATTGTGGATTATGTGTTAGGCTTTGGGAAAAATTGAGTTGCAATTATGCCTTAATTTTTGTTTACCTAAATTGTGGTTGATTGGTATGTTGTATTTATTAGTTATACAAACTTACTAACCTTAATTGCTTACTTTATTTTATTTTTCGTGTTTTATAGTGATTCAGAAGCTCGTTCGGATTGGAAGTTGTTGGAGATTGCATCACACTATCAAACACTTATTTTGGTACTTTGACTATATATTTTTTGGTTAAATGGCATGTATAGTTCATTTTGGCTAATGGTAGCCTATATGTTTTGTTTTGTATTTAGCCATTTGATTTGGCTTGAAAGTAGTATATGTTTTGTTATGTAAATACGTATAAATCACTTTATAATATGTGGTGTATGGTTTCCAAGTGAATGCATTGTTTGTGAATTGGTATTTTGTGTACCAAATGGTTGAATTTGAGATGTGGTATGTATGCTAAGTTTTAGGCACAATGTCTCATATATATGTTTGACCATTTAGGTAGATTTTGGAAGTATAATTGGTATGTTTAAAGTGGTTAATTGAGGTACATATGAGTATTATGATTGTCTGTGACATTATAACATGTTATAAATGTAACACCCCTAACCCGTAACCATTGTGGGTCTAGGGTTAAGAAGTATTACAGGACAAATCAGAACATTTACGATCATTTCTCAAACATATATACATCATCACCATATCATAGCAATTCATACACATAGAGTCCCTTTAAAAGGTCTACTAGACCTTTAACATGCATTAGGAAGGGTTTTGATTAAACTGGGCTCATACAAATTTTTCCTGAAAATCAAACATTTTTCAAAGTTACAGAGGTCACATGCCCGTGTGTCCAAGCCATGTCAAAACAGAGCGTACATACTGACTTGTCCACACGGCCGAAGACACGTCCGTGTGCTTGTCCCGTGGGAAACACTGACTTAATTCACACGGCCTGTCACACGCCCGTGTGTCTGGCCCGTGTGTGAGTCTGGCTTATTTTGAATTGCATCCTTAAGAGACACGGTTGAGACACACGCCCGTGTGCTCAACCATTTGGGCAAATATAGGCCATTTGCAAGGCCAAATTGCCACTAAACTTTGGGCTACACCTACAAGCATCAAAACATACTAAATTTATACCTTAAATATATTCAAAACATACCAAAATATGCACCATTTAACCTTCAACTATATCATTTATTTCCAAACTCAATTCCAACTCAAGCATACCAATCTAAAGTATCAAATTCACATCAAAATCATGTAATCCATACATCATTTATTCCTTACCAATTCATAGCATGAAACATACTACCTCCATCCACCAAAACATATCATAAAGGCCATTCACACAAAGTCACATAAATACATTATAACCATCATTCTCACATATCCAAGACATATACTAAGATCATTCATCTAACAAGCCATATCACATGGCAAGATCTATACATCTCAAAACATACCATAATCACTAGCCTATATATGCCATATACCAAATATACAACTTCCAAAAGTACCAAAATAGATGGCCGATAGTGTGATTGAGTCGCTGACGATCCCAGATTTGAGCTAGCTTTAATGACATTGTAAAATAGAGAAAGATTTCACACAATAAGCTTTAAAGCTTACTAAGTTCGTAATATAACACAATTACTTCAACAATTCAAGTTCAATATGTAAAATTAACTACCACATGGTGTAATTCACAATAATACATGATCTCATCTATATTCAATACTCACATGATCATCCATTTATCCCATATACAATAATATCAACCACATAGGTGCTGTACATACTTGTACCCTCACTTAGTTAACGATCACTTTTGCCACTCAATGCTCAATACCACAATTCATTCGATCTTCATTAACCATTCAATTTACTCACACACTTAGTGCCAATTTCTTAGCCAAAGCTTTAATATTATCACATACTTAGTGCCTTTACATTAAACTGAATTTGGCTCGGTATCGCACACACAGTGCCAATCAATATAGTCGATGCTTTCTTTATTTCGCACACACAGTGCCGTTCACCACTGTATCAATTCTATTTCGCACACTTAGTGCCACATATCTTCAAACCCATCATTCACATCACTAACTCAATAGCCACATTTCCATTCATTGTAATATATTTGAACATAAATTTAACAATTCGTATTATACACGAACTTACCTCGGACGTAAAAACACGATACAAGTCGATTAATGGAGCACATTGTTCTTACCTCAATCTAAATCCAAATTCCCTTTTTCTTGATCTATACATATTCAAATTTAACACTCTCATTCATAAAATCATTCAATTCAATCCAAATATACATATTTAGGGCATTTTACAAAATAGCATTCACATTTGTACATTTTAACATTTTAATCCTTATTTCATAAAATCACAAAATACACACAATTTCATTATACCAGGCTTAGGCCGAATCTTTCCCTAGCTCATTCAAGCTGACATATTTCATTTATTTTACATTTTAGTCCTTCAATTTCTTATTTTCACAATTTAGCCCAAATTACTCAAATTCATCAAAAATTCACAGACAAAATATGTTAATCTATCACATATCTTTCATATTTCATCATCAACTATCACAAAGCTCAAACATTCATCAATGGTATCTTACAAAATCACCAAAAAATTAAAAAATTAAGACATGGGCTAGCTAGAACACGAAGCAACGATCTCAAAAACATAAAAATCATCAAAAATCGAGCTCAAAATATACCTTGATTAAGAAAAACAATGGCCGAATGTGAGAAAGCTTCTAACCCTTATTCTTTCTTCTATTTTCAGAAAAAACAAGGATGATAATGGCTTGTTTTTCATATTTGTTTTGTTTATTATTCATTAATACATAGTTTACCAAATTAGCCCTTTTAATATAACATATAGAACATGTTTATTTAATGTCCTTAACAGTCCATGCATGCTTCAAATGGTGTAATTTTAGTTTAAGGACTCCACATTTAATAAGCCATGACAATCAAGCATTTTAGCAACTAGCACACAACTTTTGCATTTAATGCGATTAAGTCCTTTTTCGCAATTAAACACACAAACGATAAAATTTTGACACATAATTTCCACACATGCTTAATCACATACTAAAAACACTAAAAATAGTATTAAAATATTTTTCCAACCTCGATTTGTGGTCCCAAAACCACTATTCTGACTAGGGTCTAAACTGGGCTGTTACAATAAAATTGATATTGGTTGGGTTTGAATGCATATTTATGCCATGGTTGTATTTACATTTTGAGCTTAGGTTGGTACCAATTTGAGTGAGAAATATGGCTTGGAAAATGACCTATTTTTTTCCACACGGGCATGTGTCTCAGCTGTGTGTGACACACGGCCAGGTGACACCGTTGTGTGTCCTCTGATACTTCTATAGAAATAAAGCTAGTAGCTTCACACGGCCTACCACACGGGCGTGTGGCTTGGAGGTGTGGCACAAGTCAGTATACCCTCCAATTTTCACACGACCTAGCACACGACCTGGCACACGAGCGTATGGTCTGGTCGTGTGACCCAAGTCAATGAGTTACACGGGGTAGGACACGGGCTAAGACATGGCCGTGTGACCCCATTTCGAATGCCCACACGGCCTGGGACACGGACGTGTGTCCCCTACACTTTGAAAATTTTTCTATGTTTTCTTAAAAATTCTTTGAGTACTTTGTTTAGTCTCAAACCATTTCTAATGTTTATTTTAGGCCTCGAAGGCTTGTATTAGGGACTATATGATGGTAAATGAATGGTTTTTGATTTGAATGATATGTGAACATGAAATGTTTGATGTTTTGATTTGTAAGTCTGGTAATGCTCCGTAACCCTGTTCCAACATCGGATATGGGTTAGGGGTGTTACAAGGTTCACATATAGGGTTCGTATATAGGGTTTTCACATAGGGTTCACATATAGGGTAAGCATACTAAATCACAGGGGGTTCACATATAGGGTTCGCATAAAGGGTTCATACATATAGGGTTTGCATGTATAGTGTTCGCACATGTAGGGTTCGCACATATAGGATTTGCACATATATGGTTCACATATACTAATTCACATACTATATCATATAAGGGTTTGGGTTCACATATATATTCACCAAGAGATCACCTACATAAACTAAGGGTTCTCATATATTCTCTAAGGGGGTTCGCATACATGTACTAAGGGTTCGCTTAATAGTTCACATAAAAGTTCACATAATAGTATACCTAGGGTTCACATACATGTACTAATAGTTCACTATGTCAAACTATATAAAATGAGGGTTCGCATACTATGTCGTACTATATAATAGGAAGGTTCGCATACTATGTCATACTATTTAATATAAGGGTTTGTCTAATAGTTCTTCTAGAGTTTGTAAGTTTACTTACATAAGGGGTTCACATGTTGTTTCTTTCTGCATTAACCATAATTCCTAATTCTTCAACTTAATTAATCATACATACTGACTTAAATTAGATCCCATAGCTGATTGAAAAAAAACTCAATTTTTGGATGAAGAAATCGACAATCACTAGAAGGAAAGGGTTGTAATTGAAAACCTTGAAACCTTGGGTTGAGTAAGGTGGTTTGGCAATGGAGAAGAAGAAGAGAGAGTTTTGAGAGCTTTTCTTGAATTTCTTTTCTAAATATGAGTTCTAGGTTTTGAAAAGATTAACTATTTATAAAACTTTCTTTCCTTAATTGAAATAGAATTAGGATTTGACTAAGGACTATATTTAAAAAAAGTTTTTAGTCTTGGCTAGTTTGGAAATTCAGTACTTTATGGGGTAAAAATAAAGAAATAAAATATTTTGGTTGAAAAGTGCACAAAGGTATTCAAACTTTATTCTTGTCATAAGTCTTAAGGAAATTGTTTTAAAAGGTTATGATTAAGCATTAGGGGAATTGGAAAAAAACAAAAGAGTGCAATTTGAGGGGCTGGAACTTAGGACATTAGCTTGCCTAACAACTTATCATTAAGCCTAGTAATCCGTTCCTATTAGTTCCTTATCAACAATAATTTTTAAGGCATTTTAAGTTCGCTTACCCTATTTCTTTTATGCTTTAAAATCTAAATTTTATCCTCATTTCTTTTAGCCCTAGGATGTGACAAGGACAATTATGCATTTTATTAATATTATTAATTAGGATAATTGGGAGTTAGATAAATTAGTAGTATTTAATATGCCTATATTATTATTATTATTTGTTTTAGGATTATTTAGATTAATTTTAGATAAATAGCTTTTATTCATTTACTTTTCAATTTTTATCTTCTAGGTTGGTTAAATAATTAAGTTAGATCAGTATAGGACTCTTAAGGTTTTTTTTTTTATAAATACGAATTTAATTTGAATAAAAAAATGACACAAAAAAAAAAGAGATAACACATAAAATCCCACTCATCTTTCTTATTCTCTGTTTGACCGCTACACCATTTCTATACCATTGTTGCTTGTCTTGATCGATTCGCGTGTTACTGTCCTAGCCTCTCCCTTGCATCGACCCTTCATTGCTCGTTGTCGAAACCATTTTTTGTGTTGGAAAACGGGGTCGACTTTAAAAAGAAAATAGAGTCACCACTAATATTTTTTAAGGTGTGATCGGGTCACCTTGAGATTGATCATTAAAAAATTTTAATTTATTAAAACAATGATCTTGGCCTACAAAATTCGAGAAAACGAGTTCGGGAGTTAGTTACGCACGAGGAAGGATTAACACCCTCATAATGCCCAAAATTGGTATCGAATTGATTGATTAATGTCTTAATGTAGAAAGTTTGAAAAGATTTTCAAATACGATCCTCTTTATTTAAAATAAAACTCGAATGAATTAAATCAGACGTTGAGACCCGCTTATTTCGAAGAAGTAAAATGTCATGTGAAACACCCAAACCTGGCCCACGAGCCTTGACCGGATCTGGCATGTTCCCCAGTGTAAACCGTTTAAAATTCTTTTGTTACTTAGGAAAAACTTGTGCGTTTTGTAAGAAAAATTGGTTTTGGGTTGGGCTTGAGTTGAAAACAAGTTTATTTCATGATTAAAATCCTTTACTTTAGGCGACAAAACGTTTGGGCTTTGTTTTAAAATAAATTTACTTAATCTTTTAATAAATAAAAGTTTGTACACGTAATAAATGAAAGCAAAGTAAAGTAGTTCTACTATGGCCTTATTACATCAAATAATTCCCCCCCAAAAAAATAAATTCAAAGTACTTAATGAAATAAAAATTCCAAATTAAATAAATTCCTTCCTGTGCATGGCCACCTTTAAGCTCCTGCCGATTCGTCCATTACCGATCATCACCAAAAAGGTTCCCACAACGGGGTGAGTCAATAGACTCAATGTGTACACAACACTAAGTCATAACAAATTCAGACATTTCAAAGCATACATATTCTTATATCATTAAAATGATGCAACCCGAACCCAAACCTAGATAGCCATCCGCTACACGTCCCCCATACCAACCTCGCACACCGTGGGGACTACTAAGTCAACCCTCCATCCGCTACACACCATCAAAGGTAGTCATTGCAATGACGTGCTCATCGCCTTATAAAATTCGTGGTCTTAGGTCACCACATTCGATATCGTGGTCTTAGGTCACCACATTCAATTATCATGGTCTTAGGTCACCACATTCATATCGTGGTCTTATTACCACATTCACTTCCCTTTTCATATAACCCATATGCCCCATATCATACATATCATGCATTAACATGCTAAATTCTTATTTCACATTCTTATAATGTCATATGTGTGTCGTAATGTATATTTAACATAATCCTAGTAGGAGTAGGAAACGCACTGAGTACTTTGTACCATGACATGGTACCTTAGCCATATTCACATTCTTATACACATACTTATATTAAACATTGCCATAAAACTTATTAAGAAATAGTGTGGGTACACACCGATATACTTATCAATTTATCAAATCTCGAAAACTCATTCTATCGCTTTAGATCTTTAATTCCTATATTCTACCAACCCTAACATGTTAGTAAAAAGCCATTCTATTATAAATCCCAATCCTAGTAGGATTGTTGTAATCAAATTCTTACCTTGGTGCCGATTGGATTAGAAATTAAATCCAAACTTTGTGATGCTTCTTTATTGCAATCGACTATACCCTTAATCATTGAACTAGTTAGTTTCAACTTTTAAACAAATAAGAATTAGATCTAAATACCATAATAGGGCCTTGGCGAATGTCGATTCACTTACTTTTATGAATCTAAATTCCGAAAACCTCACTTTACTTCATCACCTTCCTCCTAAAAATCGAAGTCACCTAATTTTTACCTACATTCGGCAATCCTCCACTTATTCAACAAACCAAAATTCTCAATTATCTTAGCCCATATGGTATTCAGCCAAAAAGAAAAGAATAGAAAAGGGCCATTCGGCCACCTACCATTAATTACTCACCTTCAACTTTTCCAAAATCGGCACTTCTGGCTTATTATAAAGTAGGATTCAGCTTCTAAGGCTGAAGAAGAGAAATTGATAGGCATAGACAATTGATTCGGGTTAGATCTTGATGAGAAGAAAGGAAGAAATCGTGAGGAAAAGAAATCTCAAAACTTACCGAATCACTAAAGAACATGCGGCCTATGGTGCACCTTCGGGAAACTAAAACACCCTTGTAGATTCGACTTTGAGGCTTAGAGAGATTCGGCTATAGGCTTGAAACTTATCTTCGACTTTTGATTGGTTTTGCAAAGGAAAAAGAATTGATGATGGGAAGCACAGGGTATTTCAGTTTTACAAGGAAAGAAAAGGAAGATATAGAACTTAGAGAAATTCGGTAAGATTAGGGGATTTTGTTTTCGGCTTTGTGGAGAATTGAAAAGAAAAAAGAAGAATAATGGAAGAGAGAATTCGGCAGAGATTTAAAAAAGTGAAGAAAGAATGTTGAATGGCCTTAGTTTTCCTCCTGTTGCTGAAATTACTAAGCCTAGAGAGTCCCCTTTCTTGGCCATCACTCTCATATCTTTATTTTCCTAGCTTAGCCGAAATTCTAAAAGAATTTGACTTCAACTTAAACTCCTACCTTAGTCTCCCTATGCCGTCCATCTCCTTACCTTAAGAGTGCCGAATTTTAACCCATTATTTTGGGCTTCATGTGGCCATACTAGGCCCAAGCTATCCTAGCATATGGCGTCATTTCTAGAGCCCTAAGTGGCGTCTTCGGGCCATTTTTCCAAGCTCAATTTTGTCACATTTCCAAGGTTCCTTACATTTCCTTACATTTCCAAGCTTCCTCTTAAGACTTAATATTTTCTAAAGCATTTCCTTACATTTCCTTACATTTCCAAGCTTCCTCTTAAGACTTAATATTTGTAAAGCATTTCCTTACATTTCCTTACATTTCCTTATATTTCCAAGCTTCCTCTTAAGACTTAATATTTTCTAAAGCATTTCCTTACATTTCCAAGGTTCCTAAAATGCTCACAACACATTCACAACACATAAGGCATACTATTTCATAAAATTTTAGCCATAGTGCATAAGCTCTAATCCGGGATATTACAATTCTACCCCCTTAAAATAATTTCATCCTTGAAATTACTTACTAACGAAAAATCGTACATCCTAACTCACCACTCTGATCTTAAAACTAACACATTTCCTACAAAAATTCACATCAGCAGCTGGTGGTGGTGGCGGCATTTCATTTTCAGATCCTTGACCCGATCTAACGGGTTTAGACACGGTAATTCGGCCTCTTCCATGGCCACGCACGTTACGACCACGTCCCCTTGAATTCATACTTCCGCTTGCGTTTATCTGATTAAAGAATTTTATGAATTAGTTTTGTTCTGCTTGATTATCCATGAACAGTTTTATGTTTAATAGTTTTAAGAAGTTGTTCTTTCGATTCATACATATACAGTCTCACATCTTTCATTTAGCCACACACATGAACTTGCGTTCATTACAGAGAAATGTTGTAATTGTCGTTGTTTGTTGTTTTCCACTACCCAAGGGCATTTTCGTAATTTTATCCTATAGGGGTATTTTGGTAATTTTTCAAATTAGGGTATTTTGAAAATGTTACAAAATAGAGATTGTTGATATTTTACCAAATTAAAATTCTTACTAGAAAAATTTCAAGGGTGAAATGATAATTTTATACACGAGGGGTATTTTTGTAATTTTACAAGCCAGAGTCATTTCGATAATTTTTTTTTTGCAAAGTATGGTTTCTGGTGACTTTTCAAAACAAGGGTATTTTTAGAGATTTCTAATTTGAGGGTACTTCGGTAATTTTCCTTGCTGAGGGTATTTTGGTCATTTGTATAGGTTAAGGGTAATTCGGTCATTTTGCAAATCAGGGGTAATTTCATAAATTTTTCCAAATCAGGGTGTCTTTGATATTTTATAAAGTTTTTTGGACATTTTTGCAAAATCAGAAGTTATTATTGAAATCGGGGGTAGTATGGTAGTTTTGGGAAATCAAGGGCATTTTAGTAATTTTACCACTAAGGGTATTTAGGTAATTTGTAAATTAAAAATTCTTAGGAAGTTTTTCAAAATAGTAATTTTCATAATTTCAAAAGGGTAGTTTGTTGACTTTTAAAACTAGGGTTTCCATAAAAATGTGGCTAGTCCCTTTCGGGTTTTAATTATCGGTTTAGCCTGTGAATAAGTCCTCTTGGTTAGGGTGAACCATTACTACGCACCAGGTAGGATTCGAGTAAAGAGGAGGTGAGTCGCTAGGGCTGCTTAAGTACCAAGCTCTTACCGAATCCACTCCTAGACATGCGCACAATGGTTGCCACACCTTAACTCGATGACTTAGACACAAGTTTGTTTGATTGTCCTTAAGTCTTATGCATGTGCTTGAGTACACTAGCCCTAGGGTTCAATAGCCCTAATATTCTAATCTACGAGCCCAAATAAGCCCATAACATTCACATATAAATCACTTCAATAGTCAGAGGTGCTTACCTGGTGGACTTCAAGTCGGAGACTTAGGTGCCATGCCAAAAACACGAAAATTTTTCAGAAAATTCCTTTTGGGCTTACTTTGGAAAATGTTTTGGGCCTTAAACCCAAGGCCGAGAGTTTAAAACTGGGCTCCAATACCAAATTGAAACACCCCAAACCCGACCTACGAGCCTTGACCGGATCTGGCCCGGTGTAAACCGTTTCAAATTCTTTTGTTACTTAGGAAAAACTTGTGCGTTTTGTAAGAAAAATTGGTTTTGGATTGGGCTTGAGTTGAAAAAAAGTTTATTTCATGATTAAAATCCTTTACTTTAGGCGACAAAACATTTGGGCTTTGTTTTAAAATAAATTTACTTAATCTTTTAATAAATAAAAGTTTGTAAACGTAATAAATGAAAGCAAAGTAAAGTAGTTCTACTATGGCCTTATTACATCAAATAATTCCCAAAAAAAAATAAATTCAAAGTACTTAATGAAATAAAAATTCCAAATTAAATAAATTCCTTGCTGTGCATGGCCACCTTTAAGCTCCTGCCGACCCGGTCCATTACTAATCATCACCTAAAAAAGGTTCCCACAACGGGGTGAGTCAACAGACTTAATGTGTACACAACACTAAGTCATAACAAATTCAGACATTTCAAAGCATACATATTCTTATATCATTAAAATGATGCAACCCGAACCCAAACCTAGATAGCCATCCGCTACATGTCCCCCGTACCAACCTGCACATCGTGGGGACTACTAAGTCAACCCTCCATCCGCTACACACCATCGATGGCGATGTGCTCATCGCCTGTGGTCTTAGGTCACCACATTCGATGTGCTCATCACCACATTCGATATCACCACATTCGATTAAATTTGTGGTCTTAGGTCACCACATTCAGATATCGTGGTCTTAGGTCACCACATTCACTTCCCCTTTTCATATAACCCATATGCCCCATATCATACATATCATGCATTAACATGCCAAATTCTTATTTCACATTCTTATAATGTCATATGTGTGTCGTAACAGATATTTAACATAATCCTAGTAGGAGTAGGAAACGTGCACAGTACTTTGTACCATGACATGGTACCTTAGCCATATTCACATTCTTATACACATACTTATATTAAACATTGCCATAAAACTTATTAAGAAATAGTGTGGGGTACACACCTGATATACTTATCGAATTTACTGAAATCCCGAAAACTCGTTCTATCGCTTTAGATCTTTAATTCCTATATTTGGCCAACCCTAACATGTTAGTAAAAAGCCATTCGGCTATAAATCCCAATCCTAGTAGGATTGTTGTAATCAAATTCTTACCTTGGTGCCGATTGGATTAAAAATTAAATCCTGAAACTTTGTGATGCTTCTTTATTGCAATCGGCTATACCCTTAATCATTGAACTAGTTAGTTTCGACTTTTTAAACAAATAAGAATTAGATCTAAATACCACAATAGGGCCTTGGTCGAATGTCAGATTCACTTATCTTTATGAATCTAAATTCCCGGAAACCTCACTTATTACATAGCCTTCCTCCTAAAAACCGAAGTCACCTAATTTTTACCTACATTCGGTAATCCTCCACTTATTCAACAAACCAAAATTCTCAATTATCTTAGCCCATATGGTATTCGGCCAAAAAGAAAAGAATAAAAAAGGGCCATTCGGCCACCTACCATTAATTACTCACCTTCGCTTTTCTAAAATCGGCACTTCTGGCTAATTATAAAGCAGGATTCGGCTTTTAGGGCTAAAGAAGAGAAATTGATAGGCATAGACAATTGATTCGGGTTAGATCTTGATGAGAATAAAGGAAGAAATCGTGAGGAAAAGAAATCCCGAAACTTACCGAATCACTAAAGAACATGCGACCTATAGTGCACCTTCGGGAAACTAAAACACCCTTGTAGATTCAGCTTTGAGGCTAAGAGAGATTCAGCTATAGGCTTGAAACTTATCTTGACTTTTGATTGGTTTTGCAAAGGAAAAGAATTGATGATGGGAAGCACAGGTATTTCGGTTTTACAAGGAAAGAAAAGGAAGATATAGAACTTAGAGAAATTCGGCAAGACTAGGGGATTTTGTTTTCGGCTTTGTGGAGAATTGAAAAGAAAAAGAAGAATAATGAAAGAGAGAATTCAGAGATTTAAAAAGAGAAGAAAGAATGTTGAATGGCCTTAGTTTTCCTCCCTTCTTGAAATTACTAAGCCTAGAGAGTCCCTTTCTTGGCCATCACTCTCATATCTTTATTTTCCTAGCTTAGCCGAAATTCTAAAAGAATTTGAATTCAACTTAAACTCCTACCTTAGTCTCCCTATGCCATCCATCTCCTTACCTTAGGAGTGCCGAATTTTAACCCATTATTTTGGGCTTCATGTGGCCATACTAGGCCCAAGCTATCCTAGCATATGGCGTCATTTCTAGAGCCCTAAGTGGCGTCTTCGGGCCATTTTTCCAATCCCGATTTTGTCACATTTCCAAGTTTCCTTACATTTCCTTACATTTCCAAGCTTCCTCTTAAGACTTAATATTTTCTAAAGCATTTCCTTACATTTTCAAGCTTCCTCTTAAGACTTAATATTTTCTAAAGCATTTCCTTACATTTCCAAGGTTCCTAAAATGCACACAACACATTCACAACACATAAGGCATACTATTTCATAAAATTTTAGCCATAGTGCATAAGCCCTAATCCGGGATATTACATCATGCCCAGTGAGTTAGGATATGACATTTAGAATCCTCGAAACTAAGCTTGTCTTTTGACATTTAAAACTCGTACATTTAAATTTAAGAAGGAGATTTAATTATTTGGGTCAAATGAAAAATCGGAACCCAGTAAGTTAGGGCACAATTTCTCAAAATTCCAAATACAGAATATTGCCTTTGTTTTTAGAAATCCTTATCTCGAGATAACAAAATGTTGTATTCAGTGAGTTAGAACACAACACTTTTGAATTCTCGAGAATAAGCTTTTATTCAACTTATATGCTTTGGTTTAAAAATAATCGCCCTTTAAACTCGACGGAAAATCGAAGCCCGAAGAAGTCGGGTATGATTTCTCAAAGTTCCTAAATTTCGAAGTTGCCTCATCGTGAAAACATTTTGAACCAAAATAAAACAATAAAATAAATTGTATTTTAAAAATCATGATATTAATAATAATAATGATGACACGAATGATAATGATTTTTTTGAAGTTTTAACACTATATAGAAAGATATAAATAAATAAGTAATAAAATAATAAAATAAATACATGTATTTAAAATATTAAGCAAATAAATATTAAGGAAATAATAGTAATAATAACAAAGTTGATTAATAATAACAAAGTTAGGGCACAATTTCTCAAAATTCCAAATACATAATATTGCCTTTGTTTTTAGAAATCCTTATCTCGAGATAACAAAATGTTGTATTCAGTGAGTTAGAACACAACACTTTTGAATTCTCGAGAATAAGCTTTTATTCAACTTATATGCTTTGGTTTAAAAATAATCGGCCCTTTAAACTCGACGGGAAAATCGAAGCCCAGTAAGTCAGGGTATGATTTCTCAAAGTTCCTAAATTTCGAGCTTTGCCTCATCGTGAAAACATTTTGAACCAAAATAAAACAATAAAATAAATTGTATTTTTAAAAATCATGATATTAATAATAATAATGATGACACGAATGATAATGATTTTTTTTTGAAGTTTTAACACTATATAGAAAGATATAAATAAATAAGTAATAAAATAATAAAATAAATACATGTATTTAAAAATATTAAGCAAATAAATATTAAGGAAATAATAGTAATAATAACAAAGTTGATTAATAATATATTAATAATAATAGTATGTTAATGATAAATTAAAGTAAATAATATATAAAGTAAATAGTATGTACAAAACAATTTAAAAATGAATATATATATATATATATATATATATATATATAAACAATTCAAAATAATGTATAAAGTAATTCGAGTAATAATATGTGAAATAATTTAAAATAAATAATATCTAAAACCATTTAAAATAAATAATATTTAATATTAATTCAAAAGGAAAATAATTAGACAAATTAATAAACAAATAATTAAATAAATTAATTAGAGGACTATATTGAAATCAAGATAAAATTAGGGGCTAAAATTGTAATAAATTAAAATAGAATGGGCGAACAAGGACTAAAATGCCAAGGGCAAAAACACACGAGGATTGAATAAGAAAATATCCCAATCTTTGGGACACGTGTCCTGCCAGCAAAGACAAGGGCTAAACTGAAAATGGTGCAAAATTAGAAGCGAAATTTATAAATTAAAACAAATACGAAATTAGGACTAAATTGAAGAAATGTGAAAAAGCGAAAGGGCCAAAAGCACAAATGGCCCTTCTACTTAAAAACACGTGGATTCTGAGGTGGGTCAAGTTGGATTGGGTCGATTAAGGGAAAAACGACGCCGTTTTGGCACTTAAAGGCCTTAAGCAAAACGACGCCATTTTGCTTTTCCTATATAAGTAAAAAAAAAAAAAATTTAAAACTCATTTCTTCTTTCTCTCCAAAAAAAAAATATCCTCCTCCCTCTCTCTTTTCAACGATTTTCGGCCACAGGTCCGGTCATCGGTCATTGTCATGGTATCTTCAAGACGCCTTTAATTAGAGCTTTAAAAAAACCCTTTTTCTGCGAATGAAAGAACAGGTACCCCTTTTTCCCTTTTTTATTTTATATATGTAAATAAATATCAATAGAAGGAAGAAATAGATTCGGAAAAACAAAAATCACCCTTTTTTTATTTCTATTTTTTATTCCTATTTTTTTTAAAAAATCCTTCAGTATAGATTGACTTTGGCCTATTTTATATCCAAAATAATAATAAGAAAGAAAATACAAAAATCTTTTTATTTCTCATACATTCACTGGTCATTTTCTGTTATTTTTTGCTGTCAATTGCTGGATGTCATTGCTTGCCATTGTTGCTGTTATCTTTTGTTTCTGTTATTTTTTGTTTCTATTTGTAGCTTAAACCAACATGGAGGCGCGAGCTATGGGGTGACGTGGAGGCCCGATCCTTGGACCTACGGCGCAAGGGAAACCTAGGGTTTCCAGAAGCTTCAATCCATTTCGGCCTAATCTGACATTGGGCCATTCAATTAGTTTGGGCCAATCAGGCTTGGGTCTGTTTTGGGTTGTATTAATTTGTTATTGGGCTTGTAATAAAAAACTGGATTGTTTTATTATTTTGGTTTATTGTGTTTTTTTATTTTGGTTTATTTGGTTTTAATCAGGCCCGGACAAATTTGGGTCTGTACAGCTACCCTCTTTGCTCATTATCGTGTAACGAAATGGAGCAGAGGCTTTAAAAGGGCCAATTTTGCCCGACCTCGTTGAGTCTCTACTTGTTTTGGTGCCTTTCTTCTTCGAGTAGCTTCATTCCATCCACTGCATCTTCAGGGGCATAGGAATTGGTACTTTGATCCGCTCCATTGCAACTTCAAGGAGCTAAGATTCATTATGATAGATTTGATCTGACTCACTGCAACTTCAGAGGTATAGGACTTGTAACTCGTAGCTTTAATCTGTTCCACTGCATCTTTAGGGGAATAAGATTTGTGGCTTCAATCTGCTCCGCTACAATTTTAGGGAGATAAGGCTGGTGGCTTTAATCTGCTCCACTGCAACTTCAGGAAGATAAGATCCGCCATAATTTGTAGCTTTAATCTGTTTCACTGTAACGTCAGGGAAATGAGATTCTCTGTCTTCAATCTGTTTCACTGCAAGTTCAGGGAGATAAAGCTGGTGGCTTCAATCTATTCCACTACAACTTCAGGAAGATAAGATTCGCCATCTTTTGTAGCTTTAATCTGTTCCATTGCAACGTCAGGGAAATAAGATTCGCTATCTTTAGTCTGTTTCGATGCAACTTCAGGGAGATAAGGTTGGTGGCTTCAATTTGCTCCACTGCAATTTTAGAAAGATAAGATCTGCTGTAATCTGTAGCTTTAATCTGTTTCACTACAATGCCAGGGAAATAAGATTCGCTATCTTCAGTCTGCTCTGCTGTAACTTCAGGGAGATAAGGTTGATGGCTTCAATCTACTCCACTGCAATTTCAGAGAGATGAGATTCGCCATGGTGGATTTGATCTGACTTACTACAACTTTAGAGGTATAGGACTTGTGGATTCATAGCTTTAATATTCTCCATTGCAACTTTAGGGGAATAAGATTCACTATCTTGACTTCAATCCATCCCACTACAACTTCAAGGGTATGGGATTTTGGATTCACCGATCTTTTTACACCGTTTTCTGGGGAACACGACCTGTAAATCGATTTATGGACCTATGCTTATGCATAATGATTAGGATGCAATGATCAAAATGAATCAAATGCTTCTAACTTAATGTGTTATGGATGATATTTTCAAAATGTCATGAGAATGATCCCTTTTTTAATGCTTAGGTTGTCATTGCTCGCTGTTCATCAAGGTTGTATCACTGACGTAATATCTATCTTCTTGTTCAGCTATATTTTTTTTGACAGAAAGTCTGAAGAAATGGTCACTGTTTAGAGTTTCCTTCTCAAAATTTTCCAACTCTTAGGCTTGGTGACTTCTAAATAATAGTCCTATTTCAGGTTCTAGTACTATTTAGAAGTTTCCAGAGTAATATGCAAAACTCCTTTTGTGAAAGTATTATTAGTCCATTAATCATTCCTTCAATACAAAATGCTTGAGAATGATCATAATGATGGACAAAATTGAAATTTATCAAGAGCAAAATCTGAAAAGAATGGGTTAAAGCAAACATTGCTGGAATACAAAATGATGAAGGGAAAAGATAGGTGCCCCAGATATCGTAGCCTGAGCTTCTCTGTATGAACTTTCTGAAGACCATTTTAAGCTCAATATGTGTTTAGGAGATTTAGTACTTTTTTGATGCCCCAAGATATTGCATACCCTCTCTTCGTTAATTCAGGTATAACAAGATCACCGCATGCCCCATCTTTGATCACAATTTGAGTCACCCTTTTCGGGTTTTTTTGACTCAAAACCCCTTTGGTCTTAAGGTGCCCTTTGTGGGTTTTCACCTTGGCCTCTCTGTTTTTTTTAGAGAAGGTCTCAAAGCGCCCTTTGTAGGTTTTCACTTTGGCCTCTTTTTCCATTTAAGTATAGTACTTCTTGACTGAATCTAAATTTACAAGATTGGGCAAGTCTTTCCCATCCATTTCAGTCAAAACCAGTACTCTTCCGGAGAAAGCCTTTTTTACCACATAAGGTCTTTCCCAATTTGGTATCCATTTCCCTCTGAAATTCGTTTGCATGGGGAGAATGTTTTTCAAAACCAGGTCCCCCTCGTGAAATTCTTTTGGGCAAACTTTTTTTTCAGAAGCTCACATCATTCATTTTTGGTTCATCTGACCATGACGAATAGCCCTTAGCCTCTTTTCCTCAATCAAGTTCAACTGATCATATCGATACTGGATCCATTCTACTTCATCTAATGTTAGCTCTGACAAAACTCGAAGGGAATGTATCTCTACTTTAATGGGTCAAACCACCTCCATTCCATAAACCAATGAGAAAGGCGTTACCTCGGTGGAAGTTCTGATAGACGTTCGATAAGCATAGGGAGAAAATGGTAACTTCTCATGCCAATCTTTATAAGTTTCAGCCATTTTCCCCACAATATTATTAATGTTTTTATTGGTTGCTTCCACTACACCATTCATTTTGGGACGATACGGTGATGAATTGTGGTTTTTAATTTTGAATTGACTACAAACCTCCGTGATCATGCTGTTGTTCAAGTTTAATGCATTGTCAAATATGATCCTCTCAGGCATTTCATATCGACATATGATTTCTTTTTTTGGAATCTTCTGACTGCCGACTTAGTAACATTGGTATATGAAGTAGCCTCTACCCACTTGGTGAAATAGTGAATGACTACAAAGATGAACTGATGACCATTTGAAGCTTTTCGCGAGATCGACCGATGAAATCTATGCCCCACATAGAGAAAGGCCATGGGGAAGTCATAACATACAAAGGCGAAGGAGGTACATGAATTTTGTCTCCATAAATTTGACATTTGTGACATCTCTTAGCATAATTGATGCAGTCTCCCTCTATGGTAGACCAATAGTACCCGGATCTCATAATTTATCTAGCCATTGTGAAACCATTGGTATGTGTTCCACAAACACCCTCATGAACTTCTTCTAGAATTTTCTTAGCTTCAACAGCTCCACACATCTCAATAGTACCTGATGCTTTGTTCTTTTGTACAGGATCTCCCCGTCTAAGACATCAGGCTAGTCTTCTTAATGTCCTCTTATTGTTATCGGTTTCCTGCTCAGGATATTCACGATTTCTCACGTATCATAATATATCTTGGTACTAGGGGTGATCGTCTCTTTCTTCTTCCTTCACATTGTAATCATGAGCTGGGGCCTTGTAAATACTCATTCGAATGAATTTTACATCCTCTTGTTTGCTCACTTTGATCATGAAAGCCAATGTAGCCAAAGCACCTGCCATTTGGTTTTCATCTCGCAGGAGATAATTGAAAGTAATATCATCAAACTCTTCAATTAACCCCAGAACTATCCTTCGATAATTGTTCAATTTGGGGTCTCTTATCTCCCATTCACCTTTCAATTGGTAAATCACCAATGCAGAATCTCCATATGCTTCCAGTGCTCTAATTTGGCGTTCTATGGTGGTATAGAGTCCCATGATATATGCTTCATATTCTGCCATATTATTTGTACAATCAAAATTCGATTTGCATGTGAATGGATAATGATCTCTATTTGGGGATACCAGGACTGCCCCAATTCCATTACCTATAACATTTGATGCTCCGTTGAAGTTCAATTTCCAAAGGTGATCTTTTGTAGCGTCTTCTTTAGTAGCTACCACATACATTAATTCTTTATTAGGGAAGTCAAAGTTTAGAGGCTCATAATCTTCTAGAGCTCTGCTGGCCAGAAAATCTGCTACTGCACTTCCTTTCACAGCTTTTTTGTTCACATAAACTATTTCAAATTCAGAGAGCAGAATTTTCCATCTAGCCATCCTTCCATTTAAAGCAGTTGACTCCATCATATATTGTAGAGGGTCCAACTTCAAGATTATCCAGGTCGTTTGGTACAACATGTATTGCCTTAACCTCAGAGTTGTCCAAATCAAGGCACAACACAATTTCTCAATTGGCAAATATCTTATTTCACACTCGAGAATTTCTTACTGAGGTAGTATATTGCCTTTTCTCTTCTTCCCAAATTATCATGTTGACCCAACACACATCCTATAGAGTTATTAAACACTATCATATACAGGATTAATGGCCTGTCTGGGCGTGGAGGTGGCAATATTGGAGGGCTTGACAAGTACTGTTTAACCTTATCAAAAGCTTTATGGCATTCATCATCCCATACGCCTGGATTGTGTTTCTTAAGAAGATGAAATATGAGATCACATTTCTCAGTTAATTGTGAAATAAATCGAGCAATGTAACTTAACCTTCTAAGGAAACCTCGAACTTGTTTTTGAGTGCATGGCAGAATTAATTCTTGTATAGCCGGACCTTGTCTGAGTTAATCTCGATTCTCTTTTCGTTGCTTACGAAGCCCAACAATTTTCTCGATCTAGCTCTAAAAGTACATTTTGTTGGATTGAGCTTTAATTGAAATTTCCTCAGTCTCAGGAATAACTTCCTCAAAACTTGGATATGTTCTATTTTTATTTGAGACTTTATGATCATATCATCGGCATAAACTTCGATTTCTTTGTGCATCATATTATGGAACAAAATCACCATGGCCCTTTAATATGTCGCTCCTACATTTTTCAGTCTAAATCGCATCACCTTATAAAAAAATGTACCCTACAAGGTTATGAAGGTATTCTTTTCCATGTCTTCAGGATGCATTTTTATTTGATTGTATCCCAAGAAGCCATCCATGAAGGAAAACAACGAATAGCCTACCATATTGTCTACTAGAGTATCAATGTGAGGCAAAGGGAAATTGTCTTTCGGGTTGGCCTTATTTAAGTCTCTATAATCTACACACATTTGTACCTTCCCATTTTTCTTAGGGACAGACACAATGTTGGCTACCCATTCTGAGTATTTGACTTCCTACAAAAATTCGGCATCAAACTGCTTTTTGACTTCCTGATAAACCATAAAAGTAGCATATTTTAACCCCATATTTAGTATGCTTTTAATGATTTAGCCCTTGATTTACGTAAAAAGGTGCTTTTAATCATTTCGTTTCATGTTTATATTTAGGAAAGCACCCGAGGACAAAAAGAACGTAAAACGGGCTTAAAACGGGCCAATTTGGGCCAAAGAGGAAATCGACACGGCTTGGACTTCAAGCCACACGGCCGTGCCTCGTCAAATTACTTCACACGACCATGCCATGATTTACAAAGTCGTGCCCCAATCGACAATCGAGACACGGCCTGAAGATGATTCACACGGTGTGTGCCATGGCCGTGCCCCTGCCATGGGAATGAGCAATTTCACTTGAATTTGGATGCTTGGAGGCAAAGAAACACATTCCTAAGTCTACTTAAACATCCTAGGAGAAATTCTACTTGAATTAGGATACTTAGGAGCCAAGTAAAGCATCTCAAAGCCTATATAAACACCCAAGGTAGCAACTAAAAAAGAGGAGTTCGGTAGAAGTCGAAATAGAGGGGGAGTTTTTGGGGTCAGAGTTTTCTGCCAGAGCTTTTATTTAGGGAATTACTCGAAGATAGCCAGTTGATCCATCTCAAGAAGTCGAGTTCTACCAAAGACAGAGGATCTCCTCTTCAATTCCTTTAGGGGGTTTTAGGGATTTCTTATGTTTTGTTTTATCTTTTCTCTTGAGATGTTTTCTTATTTTGTTATGAACTAAACCCTTCAGATGCTTGAAGGGGATGAAACCTATGACGGATTTTTTTATTTGATTTCTAAATTATATGATAAGTACTTAGTTTGTTCTTAATTATGTTGCTTAATCCAAATCTGATGTGCTTAGGTGGAGGAGGAATAGACCTTGCCTAAGAGTAGATCTAACATAATTAAGCGGAGTTGATCGAGCACCTAGAGATAGGGTTACGAGATTTTTCCGAATTAGGGTGAAACCTAATATAAGAGTCCATTAGTCGATTTACTACTTCCTTAGGGTTATTATAAGAGAACGAGAGTTCCACTAATTAACCTAAGGTTAGACGTTATTCGCCTCGAGAGAGGGTTTAATATAGGTTAGGGAGTCTCATGGATCAAGCTAAGTAAAGAAGTTATATGAATTAAAAGTTAAATAACAAGAGAAGTCATAGGTGGATTCTTCTTGACACTACACCAAAACAGACTTTTAGCGGTGTTTTTTATAGCTTTTAGCGGTGTTTTTAAGCGCCACTAATATAATTTGCGGCACTTTTAAAAGTGCCATAAAAAATGTCGCTAAAACACGCGCCGCAAAAGTTAGCGGTGTTTATTGTGAAAAAACACCGCTATAAGTCTTGACCTTTAGCGGCGCTTTTCTAAGAAACGCCGCTAAAAGACCAGACCTTTAGCGGCGCTTTTCTAAAAAATGCCGCTAAAAGACCAGACCTTTAAGGGTGCTTTTCTAAGAAACACCGCTAAAAGACCAGACCTTTAGCGGTAGCTTTAAGAAACGCCGCTAAAGGCCAGACCTTTAAGAAACGCGCTAAAAGACCAGCCTTTAGCAAGAAATGCTTCTAAAGACCGACCTTTAGCGGTGCTTTTCTAAGAAACGCCGCTAAAACACTAGACCTTTAGCGGCGCTTTTATAAGAAACGCCGCTAAAATGCCAGACCTTTAGCGGCGCTTTTATAAGAAACGCCGCTAAAGGTTCTGATTTTTAGCGCGTTTTTTAATAAACGCCGCTAATTTGCACAAATTTACGATGCTATATTTTCTACAATATCCTACCCTCCCTGCATTAAAAACCAACCAAAAACAAAGAAAGTGCATATAATTCCAACCCAAGGCAAAGCAAATAAAATATTTAAATCTCACCAAAAGCATTAAATCTAAACGATACTTCAAATTTAATAAAAGATATATGATATTTATTAATAAATGAATAATAATTCAAACAATTTTACAATAATGTTAACTATAACAATGTTAAAAAAAATCTTACAACAATAAAACAAATGTCTAAGAGGGCGGCCTCTGCATGATCGTCTTGGAACAATCATCATAATCTGCAATTTGTAATGGAGTTCTCCATACTTTTGTTCTTCGCTCTACCTCCTCCTGCCCTCCACTCTAAGTTGAGCAATATGCTCTGCCTCCCTCTCTGCTGCCTCCGCTCTAAGCTAAGAAATTTGCTCAGCTGTGCTCGCTTCCATTAAAGATATTTTGTCTTTCAGTCTCTAAACTTCAGCACGAGATTGACTCCCGGAAGGCATGTATTACCGGGAGCCGGATCCAAAATGTTGAGTGGGGTAACACCTGATCCTTGACATCGAACCCGACCATACCTTGTAAGGCCCAAAACATTAGTGATAATTTTGTTATAAATATACTCAAGATTAACAAAACTGTCAATCGAAGCAGTCGTACCTTTCGGGACCCAAAACATCAAGAATAATTCTATTATCAATCTCCTCGAGATTAATGTAACTATCGAACAAGCAACCACTTCATACACCGCCTTCTTCTCCTTTAGTTTATCCTAATAAATCAATAAAAAGTTAGAAATAAAATATATAATAAAAGGAATGGAACATAACTTAAAATTATAAATTTACAACTACAAACGATGAATTAAACTATTGTAATTAAACATTATAAATATTTATAATAAATCAAATTTTATTAAGTAAATATACCAAAATTTCGCGACTTCGATGTCATCGGAGATCCATCCTTCTTCCTATGCGTAATGTTAAAAAGTCAAGGCGTCCAACTTTTGACTGATTTAAACTTCCTACATTATAGCGTAAAAATATAATTTAATAGTATAAAGTAATTAATATTTGAAAGAAGTAATAAATTATAATATCTCGGCCTTAGCTACACGAGCAAAACTTCTGGAACCTACCGTAATAAATGAATTGTTGTTTCGCTTGTTTGCTGTTTGTTCCAACTCGCTCACGATCCTACATAATGGAATTTGAATTATGTATATAGTAAATCGATAAACCGAAAAATTTATAAGACTTTAAAAGTACGTAATACCTCTCCTTTCTTTGAATTCCAGAATCTAACTTGATCTTCCCATTGGTACCTCAACATTCCCGGCGGGACATTTCGTAATTTTTCTTCGAGGCTTATGTCTTTCTTAAAATATTATTTTTTTAGGGTGCTTTTATTGTCTCTCCATTTTTTACCCAACTTCTTCTTAACATAGTCATCGAAGACCTCTAAAGCAAATTTACCCTAGAAATTTTTTTTAAAAAAGTTAATATAAATGATGGTTAAATTAAAGTATTAAAAATTACATTCACCTTTTATTACCTTAATATTATCGAGAGCCTGATTTTTGTTGGCATCAGACACGTGATGCCATGATTCGTAGTTAATGGGCAACATATTCGCATTTCGTGCTATAATGCCCAAATAGCCTACCAACAGTCGAGCTTCAGATCCAATAGGCTGGCCATGATTGTTTCTCCTTACTTGAACACGGTCGATAGGCTCTAAGTCGTATAAATCATGTAGTAATGTATGTCCCCGAGCTCTGGTAGTTCCACCACCCTTAGCTGAAAAATGATATATTATTATATTAAAATTGAAAAATGAATCAATAATAAAATTCAACATGCATGTAAAATAAACTTAACATTACTTTGGATTTGTCCATGCTCATCATCTATGTCCGTGAGTAGAAGATCCAACAAGCGTATCCTCATCCACTATTTACTTCTTCCGGATTTGGAGTACTCAGGACAATATTTAAACCTCGTAATCGTCTTTTAGGCATTATCCCCAATACACATAAAATAGTTCAAAATTTTAGTAACAAATAACAACAATAATAGGACATTTAAAAGCAGTTAAATTATGTAACATGACCAACATGAAAATTATAATATAACATATAAATAATAAATCGTTAAATCTTACTACATCATTTTTCGTAAATATCTTCGTCCACATCCTGACGAACCCATTGAAATTGTTGACTAGTACTAGGGATATTTTCAGTTAAGTCTTGTTTTGGAAAAGGCAAAGTTTCTGATCTTTCGACTATGTCATCTCTTCTTCCACTGCCAATGTTGAACAAGTCTCTAGGGGTGTTTTGAAGTACAACATACCAACCCTCATCAGTTGGATCTTCGGAGTAAAAACTTGTTTAACTTGAGAAGAAAACACATACGGCTCGTCCATCGCTTGTTCTCCGTGTGAATCAATCGAGAGAAATTCACCATTGTAAAGCCATATTGATCGTTTTTAATTCCGCAAGCCGTATTCACATCAACCCAATCACCTCGAAATAAGACAACTTTGCAATTGCCATAACAATCCAACTCAATGATGTCAATAATAAGTCCATAATATTCTAAATTCCCTTCGACCGGATTACTGTCCCTAGCACTAGCATAACTTGTAATCGAAGAATTAACAATAATTCCACAATTTTGGGTTCTCCTCAATCTCTCGCGATACCTTGTATGAAATCTGTATCCGTTGATGAGGAAGCCACTATATCTTTTAACTATTCTATTTGGACCTTGTGAAAGCCATTTAACGTCATCATTTACTTCATTCCGACTCCAAACCTATTGAGTCGAAAGTAAATCGAGTAATTATGAATGTTATAGAAAACATTATTAGTTGTCAATGAAAATTTAAATTGCATACCATTTGGCTTAACCATTCATGGAATGATTCTGCGAACAACTTATTAATTTCTTGTCGATTTAATCTTCGGGATCGTGAACGAGCTCTCAATATATGTTTGTACTCACTACGGTAAAAAAATACTTTACTTTGTTAGAAGACAAATAAATTATAATTAATGAGTATTTATCAAATTCTAGAACTTACTTCCGAAATGGTTCCATTAAATCATGATGAAAAAGAACGTATCGATATGCTTGGACCCACGATCTATCGTCTAATTCTACAATTTTGATTTTGCCGATCGGTTCTCCAAAACTTTGAAATAAATAAGTTCCGGCCAAATTATGATCTGTGAGCCCAGCATTTCTACTTGGTCTATTCATTCTTGTTTCAACATCTTCCAAATACCTCGAATAGAAAGTCATACATTCCTCTGCCAAGTAGCCCTCGGCAATTGATCCTTCCGGATAACGCTTATTGCGGCAGTATGACTTCAATTTGGAAAGGAACCTAAACACGGTATACAACATTATCAAAAGTTACAACTATTATGGGCATTGAGCTGAATGAAGGAATATTTTGTAAATAAATTAAGTGTAACACCCTAAAATAGGGGTTGTTGAAAATTTAATTAATTTCCTATGTATGTGCCTGTAGAAATAAATATTTTGATTTCTAAGCATATTTAAGGCCTTAACATAACCCTAATTTAGGTCAAATTTGAAATTAAAAATTTCTTTTTAAGGGTTTAAAAGGAAGGAAGCTAGGTGGAGATAGGGTTTAAATAAAAATTGGGAGAAGCATGACACAAGACAGTAATTGGCACATTGGCTTGGTGCGCCTAGGGGTTAAAAAGGGGGTCTTGGGTTTGATCCATGGGAGGTACAAGGAGGAAATATTTTTTTTCCTTTTGGGCTTTTTGGGCGTTAGGGCTAGGAAGGCTTTAAAGAAATTTCGGGCAAGGTTCATGGCATGGAAGTTGGGTTGGCTAAGTGGCTATTATGTGCCACTTAAAGGCTTGGAGATTGATGGGCGCAGGTTCGAGCTGCTGGAATGGATTTTTGGCTTTTTAATTTTTAGGGTAATCGGCCTAGGGAGGTTTTATAAATAAATGAGAAGGCTTTATGGCATGAAAGGCAGGTGGGCGGAGTGGCTTGGGGCGCCACTTAAAGGGGCTTTGGCAAAAGGGACTCGGGTTCGAGTCGTGATTGACGAAATGTAACACCTGGTTTAGGGGCTAGGCAATTCGGGTATAATTCTAGTGTTGGAAGGTTTTTGGGTGTTTTGGATGTGTTTTAGAGGTTTAAGAATGCTCGGATTGAAGGGGAAAGGCTTTGGAAAATTTTTGATTTTTAGGGTATAAAGGGAAATAGGCGGGAAGGACTTAAAATAATTTTATGGAGTTTAGGACACAAGAAAGGATCCGCAAAGTGGCGTGGAGGTCTTGCTTGGGGCTTTGGAAGGTGACGCCTAAGGGAGCAGGTTTATTCTTTGGGCGACAATTTTTAACATTTTATTTTTGTTGGTTGGTGATGGGTGAAGTAAGAAGGATTTAAAGTTAAATGTGGGGGCTTTATGGCATGAAAGTCATTGTGGTAGAGTGGCACAGGCGTTGGGGAAAGGTGTGCGGCGAGTTGGTCCTGTGTTGAATCAAGGGGCGGCGTTTGGAGTTTTATTTTTTCCTTTTTGACTTGGTAAAGTGGTGGATGGCACATGGGGAGCTTCAAATAGGATAAGATTAGATTAGTGTTTAGCTTTTTAAATTAATTGGTGGGTAGTTTGTTTTATTTATTTATTTTGATAAACATAGGATTATTTTATTTAGTTTACAATTAGTGATAATGGTTATATTTTTTGATTTAATAAGTGATAAAATATGGATAGATAGTGGGGGAGTTGGCTAATTCAAATTTATTTGAATTAGTGGCTGAAACTTTGAAGTGGCGGTAGAAATTGGGAGTCTTCAAGGGGAAGCATGTGCGAATTGGCTATTTAATGGGCAGCCTTCTTTCATAAATTTCTTTTGACCTTTCTTAGAATCCTTGAGTTATCTTTAGGTGCATTTCGATCACCAAACATTAACCCTTGCCGATTTCTCCTTTGGCTTTTAGTCAAATATTTCTTTTGTCTTCTTTTAATCCCTTGATAGCCGAAACCTTTAGCCCTCCACCTCTCTTTTATTTTATCAAGTTTGAAGCCGAACCGGTGAAGTGGGGTGCTGTCGACATCTAAAGATTGTAGGTAAGTATTCTAGTTATTTTGGTTAGTGGGCAACCGAATGGTTGGCCTTAGTTTTGGGTATGGCCGAATATCTCTAGGGCCAAGTTGATGCTCTGTTTTGTGTTGTTTGTAAACGGCACCAAGGAGATTAAAAAGGGGATTCTCTCAAAGTTAGACGCATCAAGGTAGGGTGGTGGGATTCCGGCAGTTCAAGGGCTAGTGTAATTTTCGGGATTCAAGTTTACTTTCGGTAAGGATGTTAGTAAGTGACTTAGATTCGTTAATAGTAGATTATGACTTTGTTGATTAATCGTGTGGTTTTGATTAAGTATCGTCGATGGATGCGAGCGCCAGTCAAGAGGGGAAAGGGAGGGTCACTGTCCCGAAGTTTAAGAAAAGAGCCGTCATGGCGGTTCGGGATTAGTCACTTGGGGTGTGGGCGAGGCGAGAGAGAACGATAGGCGGAGATAGCGGTAGTCTCGCTAAGCGATAGCGTTGGGATCGAGGTTTAGAGCTTGATTATAAGGTGTGTAGTTAGACCATTGTTTAGAGATTTGTTGTGCTATATGTTTACTAATGAATGCGATTGCCATATGTGTAATGGATACCCTAAAAGGGGTATGATGGCGACCGAGTTAGTAGCAAATTGGCTAATATGTGATAATTGATTTTAACTATGTGAGCATGCCTATATTTGTGAATATCATGTACATACATCATCTCAAATCATATTATGTTACATGTGCATGGGTGGGTTTTTGAAAGAAGGTGCGGTGTACTTGATGCGTGGTTGATGTCGACTTTGTGCTACATCATGGATTGGCGGCCGACCGAGGTCGCGTTGTGGATCTTTGCGATTTAGTTCGTGGTTACCTTGATTGATATCGGCTTTATGCCATATCGTGGCTTGATGGATTGTTGTGTGCTCCATCGTGGTTTGATGTTAGCTATCGCTACATCGTGGATGGCATTGGTTGCCTTTTTGGAGATAAAAGGAGAGGGTGACTCGATAGTCCCCGGTGTGTGGTAAATGGATAAGGGGTGTGTAGCGGTTGGACCTTAGGATTGGGTTGGGTTTCATGTTGCATTGTTCCGTTATGAGATGCTATGGAAATGGGCCAAGCCCGATGTCGATGGATTAATGAGAAAAGGCGAGCCAGTGCTTGAATGTGGATTGAATGTGGGCCAAGCCAGTTGTGGTAATGTCTAAATGATTATATTTATATGTTGCATTTGATAATTGGGTTGATTTGTGGCTAGCATGTGGGTGGATATCGTGGTTTTAATTACACATGAGTCTGTATGACTCACCCAATTATTTATCCAACATCGCAGTAATGTAATGATCGGACCGGGTTGGAGTGGATACGAGGGGTGGCCCATGCAAGGACGTTTTAAACATTTTCTTTATGCATTTTAATTTGAAGTACTTGAATTCATTATTTTTTGTAATAAGGGCCACTTTTATTTAAAGTGTTCTATTTATGTTATTGAAGTTTATATTATACTTAGATATATCTTTTCCAAATAGTTTATATTATAATAAAACATAATAAAGTTTTAATTCAAACTAAGCTTATATTATTTAATAGTTTTAATGGAATTACTTCCTAAATAAACAAGATTTTCAAGTTTTATTCTAAAGACAAAGATTTTCAACATTTTTCTGCAAAGACATAACCAGATCCGGTCAAGACTCGTGGGCGGGTTTGGGGATATTCTGATTTAATATTAGAGCCTTGGTTCAAAACTTCGGCTTTGAGGGTTTTGGGCCCAAAACATTTTCAAATGGGCTTTTCAAAAATATGGGCTTTTAAGAAATTTTTCAGATTTTCGGCATAGCACCTGTACCTTGACCCGAGTCCACTGTGTAAGTACTTGAGACTTGTGAAATAATTTGTTATATGAATTATGGGCTTTGTTGGGCTCGTAGATTAGTGAATTAGGATCGGTTGAACCCTAAGGCTAGTCTACTCAAACATGTGCATAAGACTTAAGGTTACTAAACAAACACAGAAGTAAGTCGCCGTGTTAAGGTGTGGCAACTGTGCGCATGTCTAGGAGTGGTATTCGGTGGGAGCACAGGTATTTAAGCGTCCGTGACTCACCTCCTCTCCACTTGAATCCTACAGTGCGTAGCTACTGGTTCACCTTAACCAAGAGGACTTGTTCATAAAGCTAAACCAATTCTTAAAACCCGAAAGGGATTAGCCTTCTTTTTTAAAATTCTTGGTTTTACAATTTTAAATTTACCCTTTTGGTTTGTAAACCCTAAATCTGGTTTTGAAAAAAATGTTTTTTCGATTTACCAAAATTACCAAAATGCCCTAGTGGCAAGATTACAAAAATGCCCCTGTATTATAAAATTACCGTATTACCCTCAACTTTTGTTAAAATGATTTTACTTTGCAAAATACCAAAATCCTTAGTTTTCAAAGTATCAAGATACTCTGATTTGGGAAAATTTACAAAAATACCCCTGTGTTGAAAATTACTAAAATGCCCCTGACTTTCAAAATTTCTAAGTTAACCCCAACTTTAATAAAATTCTCTCACTTTGCAAAAGTATCCAAATTTTGTATTTCAAAATAATACCCGACTCTTGAAATTTACAAAATTACCACAGTTGACAAAATTACTAAAATACCCCGGTTTCTAAAATTACATTGTATCTCTAATTTGACAAATTTTCAGAAATGCCCTCCCGATGTGGAAATTTCAAAATGTTCTGGTTTATTAAGTTTTAAAATTTCCCTGGTTTATTACGGAAATGTCCCTGTAGGACAAAATGACGGAAATACCTCTGGGGTAGAAACAGGCAAAAAGGTCCGAATAGTGAATGTGTGTGGTAGATACCACTGAAGGTGCCTCAATTGAGGAAGGAATGTGGCTTCATTGTGAAATGAAGGTGGCTCTATTGATGAGTGTGAAAGTGATTCTCTGAATTAGAATAGCGAATTTGAACTGGAACCTTGTGTGATCGAAAGAACTACTTCTAAAATCTTTCATTCATAAAATATGCTCGCGTTAAATAGTGGAACAATTACTAATGCATAAAACTTCTAATCGTAAATCAAGGCGATAGAGATGAGTTCTAGGGACGCAGAGAGGTAGAATGGCGACATCGGGCCGATAGGGTCCGCCATGGGTCGAAAAGTGAAGTCTGCCAGACGATGAACATAGAGGAGCAAGATCGAGACGGAGAAGATGACGCAGATCGCGAGCCATGTTGCGAGTGCTAGAGCGAAATAGCGAGAAGTTAGTAGAGAAATGGAACTCGAAGTCGGTATCGGAAGGCTTAGATCGAGCAGTCGAGATCTTTAGAGGAGTGTCGAGTAGCTCGAATGTAGCGAGTATTGGCTAGAAGCGATCGAAAGAATCATGGACGATTTGACCGCACCAATGAAGAAAAAAGCGAAGAGGCGCTGTTTCGTTGCTTCAGCGACGAAGCTTATCGTTGGTGGCTCACTGTCAAACAAGGTGTACCGGTAGATCAACTGGATTGGGATTACTTGAAGGCTAAGTTTGAAGGGAAGTACATAGGAGCCAATTATTTGGACTCGCAAAGGAAAGCGTTTCTAAATCTGGAACAAGGAAGTAAGTCGATAGCTGAGTACGAAGCTGAATTTGTGCGGTTAAGCCAGTATGCTAAAGGAATTGTGGCCACTGATTATGAGAGGTGCGTCCGGTTCGAGGACGGATTGCGAGATGAACTTCGAATGCTGATTGCTCCGCAGAGGGAGAGAGACTTCGCGGTGCTAGTGGAGAAAGCTCGGATTGCTGAAGAGGTTAAGAAGACTATAAGAGAAAATCGGGAAAAGAATAGGAACGAGAAGAAGAGAAATGTTGGGCCATCAGTATCGTTGGGTAATGCCCAGAAAAGACCAATGACCGAGAACCACAAGTGCACTTGTACCAAGGATCGGAATCGTCCTTGTGCTCGGTGTGGAAGACCTCACACGTAAGAGTGTTGGGGAAATAGTAAGGAATGCTTTGATTGTGGATCTAAGGCACATCTGGTTAAGAATTGTCCTCGGCGATGAGGGTCGTGGTCCAAGCCATGGAAGGAATGGTTCCAGTCGAGTCAACCAAGGATGTGATAGCGGTAAGCTCCTTTGCTTTGGTACATGCTTTGATTGCTTTGCTTGCTTGTGAATTAGCCTTTTACGTGTTGCTAAGAGAGGTGTTTTGAATTTTGAGTGCGAACTTAGAGGCGTAGTCGGGAAGTATGATAGATTAAGATCGAGTCTTGTGAGACGCATAGAATAGCGAGTTATGGTTGTTCGGTAATAAGTAATTTTGAGGACGAAATTATTTTAAGGAGGGTAGAATTGTAACACCCTGGTTTAGGGGCTAGGCAATTCGGGTATAATTCCAGTGTTGGAAGGTTTTTGGGTGTTTTTGGATGTGTTTTAGAGGTTTAAGAATGCTCGGATTGAAGGGGAAAGGCTTTGGAAAATTTTTGATTTTTAGGGTATAAAGGGGAAATAGGGCAGGAAGGACTTAAAATAATTTTATGGAGTTTAGGACACAAGAAAGGATCTGGCAAAGTGGTGTGGAGGTGCTGCTTGGGGGCTTTGGAAGGTGACGCCTAAGGGAGCAAGGGTTCGAGCTGCTTGGGCAGCAATTTTTTGGCGTTTTTATTTTTGTTGGTTGGTGATGGGCTGAAGTAAGAAGGATTTAAAGTTAAATGTGGGGGCTTTATGGCATGAAAGTCATTGTGGTAGAGTGGCACAGGCGTTAGGGGAAAGGTGTGCAGTGAGTTGGTCGAGTTGAATCAAGGGAATGGCGTTTGGAGTTTTATTTTTTCCTTTTCAGAGCTTGGTAAAGTGGTGGAAGGCACATGGGGAGCTTCAAATAGGATAAGATTAGATTAGTGTTTAGCTTTTAAATTAATTTGGTGGGTAGTTTGTTTTATTTATTTATTTTTGATAAACATAAGATTATTTTATTTAGTTTACAATTAGTGATAATGGTTATATTTTTTTTGATTTAATAAGTGATAAAATATGGATAGATAGTGGGGGAGTTGGCTAATTCGAAATTTATTTGAATTAGTGGCCTGGAGCTTTTGAAGTGGCAGCCGAAATTGGGAGTCTTCAAGGGGGGAAGCATGTGCCGAATTGGCTATTTAATGGGCAGCCTTCTTTCATAAATTTCTTTTGACCTTTGCCGAATCCTTCTAGTTATCTTTAGGTGCATTTCGATCAGCCAAACATTAACCTTTGCCGATTTCTCTTTTGGCTTTTTAGTCAAATATTTCTTTTGTCTTCTTTTAATCCCTTGATAGCCGAAACCTTTAGCCCTCCACCTCTAGCCCTCCACCTCTCTTTTATTTTATCAAGTTTGAAGCCGAACCGGTGAAGTGGGGTGCTGTCGACATCTAAAGATTGTAGGTAAGTATTCTAGTTATTTTGGTTAGTGGGCAACCGAATGGTTGGCCTTAGTTTTGGGTATGGCCGAATATCTCTAGGGCCAAGTTGATGCTCTGTTTTGTGTTGTTTGTAGACGGCACCAAGGAGATTAAAAAGGGGATTCTCTCAAAGTTAGACGCATCAAGGTAGGGTGGTGGGATTCCGGCAGTTCAAGGGTTTGTGCAGTTTTCGGGATTCAAGTTTACTTTCGATAAGGATGTTAGTAAGTGACTTAGATTCGTTAATAGTAGATTATGACTTTGTTGATTAATCGTGTGGTTCTGATTAAGTATCGTCGATGGATGCGAGTGCTAGTCAAGAGGGGAAAGGGAGGGTCACTGTCCCGAAGTTTAAGAAAAGAGCTGTCTCGGCGGTTCGAGATTGGCCACCGGGGTGTGGGCCAGGAGCAGGAGAGAACGATAGGCAGATAGTGGTAGTCTCGCTAAACGATAGCGTCGGGATCGAGGGTTTAGAGCTTCAGATTATAAGGTGTGTAGTTAGACCATTGTTTCCGGGATTTGTTGTGCTATATGTTTACTAATGAATGCAGTGCCATATTTGTAATGGATACCCTAAAAGGGGTATGATGACGATCAGTTAGTAGCAAATTGGCTAATATGTGATAATTGATTTTAACTATGTGAGCATGCTTATATTTGTGAATATCATGTACATACATCATCTCAAAGATCATATTATGTTACATGTGCATGGGTGGGTTTTTGAAAGAAGGTGCGGTGTACTTGAGTGCGTGGTTGATGTCACTTTGTGCTACATCATGGATTGGCGCTGACTGAGGTCGCGTTGTGGATCTTTGCGATTTAGTTCGCGTGGTTACCTTGATTGATATCGGCTTTATGCCATATCGTGGCTTGATGGATTGCTGTGTGCTCCATCGTGGTTTGATGTTAGCTATACGCTACATCGTGGATGGCATTGGTTGCCTTTTTGGAGATAAAAGGAGAGGGTGACTCGATAGTCCCCTGGTGTGTGGTAGGCTGGATAAGGGGGTGTGTAGCGGTTGGACCTTAGGATTGGGTTGGGTTTCATGTTGCATTGTTCCGTTATGAGATGCTATGGAAATGGGCCAAGCCCAGTAATCAGTGGATTAATGAGAAAAGGGCCGAGCCCAAGATTTGAATGTGGAATTCTAAAGACAAAGATTTTCAACATTTTCCGCAAAGACATAACCAGATCCGGTCCAAGACAAAGGGATTTTTTTATTTGGGCTTTGGCATTAAAAGGAAAAGGGCTCGGTATAAGGCTTATATTTAAAAGGTAAGGGCTCATGACATGAAAGCCTAAAGGGAGAAGTGGCAAGGCGTTGGAAGGGAAGAAATTGCGATGGGGATGGGTTCAACCCCAGAGGTCGCACTTTGGTTTCTTTTATTTTTTCAAAGCAAATGGTGTTGGAGGGAGTAATGGCAAGATATAGGACTCTTAATTAAGCTTATTTTTTTTTTCTAATAATCAATGGAAGAGGGGGAGTTTTAGTGTTTTATTTGCTATTAAATTGTTGAGGGGATGAGGAGATTAAAAGTATGATAAAGTTAGATTTATCTTTGATAAATCAAGGCTGGGAATTATCACAAATTAAGAGAGTATTTGCCGAAAATTGGAGACCTTGGGGGGGCTGTCCATATCTATTTTATACAGCAAAGATGTGCCAAAGTTGAACCAATTTTCTTTTCTTTTCTCCAAAATTTGCTACTGCCGAAACCCCTTTGTTGCATTGCCCAAATTATCAAAAAAATTCCAGCTTCTCTTCTTTTTTTTTTCAAGCCGAAACCACCCCCT
Organism: Gossypium rotundifolium; assembly: GCA_025506655.1. Classification (NCBI taxonomy): domain Eukaryota; kingdom Viridiplantae; phylum Streptophyta; class Magnoliopsida; order Malvales; family Malvaceae; genus Gossypium; species Gossypium rotundifolium. Next base: position 64,859,872 of record CP106731.1, on the reverse strand, counting down.
TTCCCTACATCTTCTCTTTTTCTTTTTCTTCCTCCACTAGCCGAACCTACCCTCCTCCTTCACTAAAATTTCCAGCCCTTCCAATTGTGCATTAGGCCGAATCTTATATCTCTAACTAAGTGCTGCCGAATTGCATAGTGTGGTAAGGGATCTCTTTAATCCTTGTTCTTGTTATGGCTAGCTGAAATCCGGCATTTGTTGATAGTGTGGTTAACTATTTTCCCTTCTTAGGAATTGATTTCCCATAAGGCACTCCGGGATTTTGATGTACTTAATCCAACCCTTTACTCCTCTAGCAATCGGTTTTGGTAAGTGAATAAGCTACATTCGAAAAAGGGCCTTTCAATTAAAAAGTTTTTGTTAAATGCCGAAACTAACATGTGCCATGGATTTAGGGACTAATTAAGGCTTCGGGATTTCTTTGGAAATCAAATCTGTTCAAGGTAAGTCCCTTTGATACTACTTGGTTTGGCCGAATAAGCCTAATGTCCCTAATTATGTTAATGGCTAATTATAGGTTAAGAGATCAAACGTTATAGATAGGCTTTTCGGGATCTAGGAGTTCCGGTACAAACAGGTGTGTAAGATCTCAATACACACTTTATTAATTTCATGACTTTATTGTTCGCTTTAATCTTTTGGTTGTGATTAGCTTGTGGCATAATCTTGGATTTCGGGTAAGTCCCCTAACTTGTGACTTTTGTTAAATAATTTGCATGCCATCACATGATATTAAATGCTATGCCTTGATATATGAAAATTGATATAAAAGCATGTGATGGTGGGATTGATGAGAGGAGAGGATGAATTATGGACTGTCGTCAATGGTTTTGACCACAAGATGGGTTGGCCCCATCAAATTATTTGTGACCTATGGTCATCAGTGGTTTTGACCACAACGATTGAATATTTGCGACTAAGTCCCAGTGGTTTGGTACCACTAGTGGTTTTGACCACACTTTGATATTTTGTGACCTATGGTCATCAGTGGTTTTGACCACACGATGGGTTGGCCCCATCATTTGATTTGTGACTCTAAGTCATCAGTGGTTTTGACCACCAGTGGTTTTGACCACACGGGGTAGTTGAGGAGTATGGATGGCTAGGTTGGGTTGCATATTTGCATGTTAATTAATATCTTGTGTGTGAGTGCTATACCGGTAGGGGATTTACACACCGAGTCTTGGTGACTCACCCTTTCCTTAACATTTTGCGATGAGTAGATCGTGGAGATGGAGCCGAGAGGACTCGAGGCTGCCATGCTTATTGTTGGAGTTAAATTTATTTTCGTTAAGTTAATTATTTTATTTCCTAAGTGTTTTAATTTGGGATGTAATAAGGCCGCTATTATTATTTTGGATGTTTATTTTACTTTTATTTTACTTATAAGGTATTACAAATGAAATTTACAAATGTTAAGAGTAAACCGTAAAAGTAACCTTTTCCAACGTAATAACTTTTACGAGTTTTCAAAGACATTACCATCGGTAACCAAAATAAACTTAGTCTACTACAACTTGATGTTTTTAAAATATACATGATCAAATGTTTTCAAAAGGGTTTATAAAGCCCAATCAGATTTATAAAAGGCCCAATTGAGTTTTCAAGCTCTGTTTTAATACCTTAGCCAAATTTTATCAAACTTTCTCCAAACTTTCAAATTGGCCCAAAATATTTTTCCCAGTGACATACCAGATCCGGTTAGGACTCATGGGCCAGGTTTGGGGTGCTATATTTTTGGTATCAGAGCCTAGTTCAAAACTCGGCTGTGGGGGGCCCAAGGCCCAAAATGTTTGGTTTTTGGATAGTAGGCCTTATTGAAATTTTTTTAGGAAGTGTTTGTGGTTTGAATAGCATGGCACCGAGTCTCTGGCACCTATCCGCCCAGGTAAGTACTTCTATCAATTTTTGTGAATTCATTTGATGTGGGGTAGAAGGGTAAAATGGGAACGTAGACTATTGAAATAGAAATTATTGAACCCTAGGGTTAGCTTACACCAACAAACAATGTATAAGACTTAAATAATTCTCTAAACAAAACTTGTGAGTTGTCATTGAGCAAAAGATGTGGCAATCGTTATATGCATGTCTAGGATTGGATTCGGTGGGGGCCTGGTATTTAAGCAGTCCTCGTGACTCACCTCCTACTCACTCGAATCCTACCTGGTGCGTAGTAACGGTTCATCCTAGCTGAGACGACACACTCACAGGCTAAACTTGATAACTAAAACCCGAAAGGGATTAGCCGTTTTGATTTTGGAAATAAATAAAATTTTAGCTTTTAAAAAAATAAAATGACCAAAATACCCACGCTTGTAAACTACCTCCATATGAAAAATTTTCAAATAGAAATTTTAAAATATCCTTCTTTATAGAATCACTTAGAACCCAAATTTTGAAAGTCATTTTGAGAAAATGCCTCGAATGTGAAAAATTACTAAAATACCCTTAGGGGTAAAATTACAAACGCCTTGAATCATGAAATTTCCAAAATACCCACGGTTTAATAAAAATTTCATCACATGAAAAGTGCCCAAAACCTTATTTTGCAAAATATCAAAACATCATGATTTTGTAAAATTACAAAATTGCCCTAACCAACAAAATTACCAAAATGACCTTGGTTTTCAAAATTTTGCAACACCATCAAAATGGAAGATAAATTCTTAAAATAACTCCCAAAGTTTTACAACTTTTGAAACATCCCTGATTTATCAAATTTTACAAATTCACCCTAATTTGTGAAAAATTACCAAAATGCCCCTGAGCTTCAAAGTCACCGAAAGACCCCCGAATTTCAAAATTTTTCAGAATACTCGAGAAATTAAGAGTTTTAAAAATAATTTTTGACAAAGTCATTCGAGAACCTGTATTTTTGAAATTTTTTTTGAAAATACCCCTGTAGGATAAATTACGAAAATACCCCTAGGTAGTGGAAAAATAATCACCATGAAATCAACAACGTATCTTTGAATGAATGAATGAAGGACTATGTGTTTGTTTGATTATGAAAGAACCACTCTTTAAACTCCTATCATAAAATTTCATCGCGGATAACCAAGTGAAATACTAATGCATAAAATTCTTAAACAAATAAATGCGATCGTTAGAATGAGTTCAAGAGGTCGTGGACGTCCACCCCGTGGCCGTGGTAGGGGTAGGATGACCTTGTCTGAACCAGCAAGGTCCGATCATGGGTCAGGAAATGAGATGCCGGATCTGTCGACGCCAAAAACTGAGTTTTAGGATCAGACGAGTGGTAACGACGTAGTATCCCAGGCAGTGCTACGAGTGTTAGAACGAGTAGCTGAGGCTGGCGCGAGTGCAGGAACTCGTAAATCTGTGGCTGAATGACTTCGGGCTAACAGAGCAAAAGTTTTCAAGGGAGTATCCGGAGTAGCGCCCAGTGCGGCGGAGTATTGGTTGGAATCCACTGAAAGGATTATGGGTGATTTGGATTTCATCGCTGAGGAGAAATTGAAGGGTATCATCTCCCTACTTCGGGATGAGTCATATCAGTGGTGGCTCACCGTAAGGGACGAAACGGTGGCAGAGAATCTTACTTGGAAATTCTTCAGGGAAGCCTACCAAAAGAAGTATATTGGAACTAGCTATGTAGACGCTCAGAGGAAGGCTTTCTTGAACCTAGTCCAAGGAAATAAGGCGGTGGCTGAGTATGAGGCTGAGTTCCTCCGATTGAGTAGATATGCTCGTGGTATTGTGGGTACTGAGTATGAACGCTGTGTCAGGTTCGAAGATGGGCTTAGAGATGAGCTGAGAATGATGATAGCTCCACAACAGGAATGAGAGTTTACTATTCTTGTGGAGAAGTCTAAAGTTGCTGAGGGAGTAAGACAGTCTGTTAAGCGGAATCAAGATAGAAATTGGAATAAGAGGGGCTCGGAACCTTCAAGGTTCTCGGGTAATGAATAGAAGAGGATGAGGTTTGATGGGTCGGATCAAGCTGCTAGGCCTGCTACTGCTACTAATCCTCAATGGCCGCCACGGTGTGATAAGTGTGGCAAGTTTCACAAGGGGGAGTGTTGGAATGGTAATAGTGGATGCTTCAAATGTGGGTCTATGGAGCATCGAGTTAGAGACTGTCTGAAAAAGGCAGCTAGACTGAGATCAGAGGGTGAGGATCGTACACCAAATAGGAGGGATAACCAGCAACCACAGAGGGGTCGAGGTGCAGTTAGGGGTAATGGAAATGGTAACGGGCGTGGCCGAGGTGCTGAAGGTGCAGAGGCGAGGCAACCAAGGTTGGTTTATGCAGTTAGCCATCGCGAGGAGGAAGGCGTGCGGATGTGACAACGGTATGTTCCTTACTTCTGGAATACCCTTAATTGCTTTGATTATTGTAGAGTTTTCTTGTTTTATTAGGGAAGTGCCTGAAACCTTGGTTGTGAACTTAGAGATTGTGCTTAGGAAGTAAGATAATTTTATTAAGATCAGAGTGCGCAGCATAAGCGTAGTACGGTGAGTTAAGATGTACGACTATTTGTTCGTAAGTAATTTCGAGGACGAAATTATTTTTAAGGTGGTAGAACTGTAACACCCTAAAATAGGGGTTGTTGAAAATTTAATTAATTTCCTATGTATGTGCCTGTAGAAATAAATATTTTAATTTCTAAGCATATTTAGGGCCTTGACATAACCCTGATTTAGGTCATATTTGAAATTAAAAATTTCTTTTTAAGGGTTTAAAAGGAAGGAAGCTAGGTGGAGATAGGGTTTAAATAAAAATTGGGAGAAGCATGACACAAGACAGTAATTGGCACATTGGCTTGGTGCGCCTAGGGGTTAAAAAGGGGTCTTGGGTTCGATCCATGGGAGGTACAAGGAGGAAATATTTTTTTTCCTTGTGGGCTTTTTGGGCGTTAGGGCTAGGAAGGCTTTAAAGAAATTTCGGCCAAGGTTCATGGCATGGAAGTTGGGTTGGCTAATGGCTATCGTGTGCCACTTAAAGGCTTGTAGATTGATGGGCGCAGGTTCGAGCTGCTGGAATGGATTTTTGGCTTTTTAAATTTTAGGGTAATCGGCCTAGGGAGGTTTTATAAATAAATGAGAAGGCTTTATGGCATGAAAGGCAGGTGGGCGGAGTGGCTTGGGGCGCCACTTAAAGGGGCTTTGGCAAAAGGGACTCGGGTTTGAGTCGTGACGAACGCAAAGGGATTTTATTTTTGGGCTTTGGCGTTAAAAGGGAAAAGGGCTCAGGTATAAGGATTATATTTAAAAGGTAAGGGCTCATGACATGAAAGTCTAAAGGGGAGAAGTGGCAAGGGCATTGGAAGGGGAAGGGCTACAGTGGGGACGCTTAGTTCAACCCCGTGAGGTCGCACTTTGGTTTCTTTTATTTTTTCAAAGCAAATTGGTGTTGGAGGAGTAATGGCGAGATATAAGACTCTTAATTAAGCTTATTTTTTGCTAATAATCGGTAGGAAGAGGGGGAGTTTTAGTGTTTTATTTGCTATTAAATTGTTGAGGGGATGAGGAGATTAAAAGTATGATAAAGTTAGATTTATCTTTGATAAATCAAGGCTGGGAATTATCACAAATTAAGAGAGTGTTTGCCGAAAATGGGAGACCTTGGGGGGCTGTCCATATCTGTTTTATAAAGCAAAGATGTGCCAAAGTTGAACAAATTTTCTTTTCTTTTCTCCAAAATTTGCTGCTGCCGAAACCCCTTTGTTGCATTGCCCAAATTATCAAAAAAATTCTAGCTTCTCTTCTTTTTTTTTTCAAGCTGAAACCACCCCCTTTCCCTACATCTTCTCTTTTTCTTTTTCTTCCTCCACTAGCCAAACCTACCCTCCTCCTTCACTAAAATTTCCAGCCCTTCCAATTGTGCATTAGGCCGAATCTCATATCTCTAACTAAGTGCTGTCGAATTGCATAGTGTGGTAAGGGATCTCTTTAATCCTTGTTCTTGTTATGGCTAGCCGAAATTCGGCATTTGTTGATAGTGTGGTTAACTATTTTGCCTTCTTAGGAATTGATTTCCCATAAGGCACTCCGGGATTTTGATGTACTTAATCCAACCCTTTACTCCTCTAGCAATCGATTTTTGTAAGTGAATAATCTACATTTGGCCAAGGGCCTTTCAATTAAAAAGTTTTTGTTAAATGCCGAAACTAACATGTGCAATGGACTTAGGGACTAATTAAGGCTTTGGGATTTGTTTGGAAATCAAATCTGTTCAAGGTAAGTCCCTTTGATACTACTTGGTTTGGCCGAATAAGCCTAATGTCCCTAATTATGTTAATGGCTAATTATAGGTTAGGAGATCTAACGTTATAGATCGGCTTTTCGGGATCAAGGAGTTCCAGTAGAAACAGCTGTGTAAGATCTCAATACACACTTTATTAATTTCATGACTTTATTATTCACTTTAATCTTTTGGTTGTGATTAGCTTGTGGCATAATCTTGGATTTCGGTAAGTCCCTAACTTGTGACTTTTGTTAAATAATTTGCATGCCATCACATGATATTAAATGCTATGCCTTGATATATGAAAAATTGATATAAAAGCATGTGATGGTGGGATTGATGAGAGGAGGGGGATGAATTATAGACTGTCGTCAGTGGTTTTGACCACAAGATGGGTTGGCCCCATCAAATTATTTGTGACCTATGGTCATCAGTGGTTTTGACCACAACGATTGAATATTTGCGACTAAGTCCCAGTGGTTTGGTACCACCAGTGGTTTTGACCACACTTTGATATTTTGTGACCTATGGTCATCAGTGGTTTTGACCACACGATGGGTTGGCCCCATCATTTGATTTGTGACTCTAAGTCATCAGTGGTTTTGACCACCAGAGGTTTTGACCACACGGGGTAGTTGAGGAGTATGGATGGCTAGGTTGGGTTGCATATTTGCATGTTAATTAATATCTTGTGTATGAGTGCTATACTGGGTAGGGATTTACACACCGAGTCTTGGTGACTCACCCTTTCCCTTAACATTTTGCGATGAGTAGATCATGAGATGGAGCCGGAGAGGACTCGAGGCGCCATGCTTATTGTTGGAGTTAAATTTATTTTGTTAAGTTAATTATTTCATTTCCTAAGTGTTTTTAATTTGGGATGTAATAAGGCCGCTATTATTATTTTGGATGTTTATTTTACTTTTATTTTACTTATAAGGTATTACAAATGAAATTTACAAATGTTAAGAGTAAACCGTAAAAGTAACCTTTTCCAACGTAATAACTTTTACGAGTTTTCAAAGATATTACCATCGGGTAACCAAAAATAAACTTAATCAACTACAACTTGATGTTTTTAAAATATACATGATCAAATGTTTTCAAAAGGGTTTATAAAGCCCAACTGTATTTATAAAAAGGCCCAATTGAGTTTTCAAGTTCCGTTTTAATACCTTAGCCAAATTTTTCAAACTTTCTCCAAACTTTCAAATTGGCTCAAAATATTTTTCCCAGTGACATACCAGATCCGGTCAGGACTCATGGGCCGGGTTTAGGGTGCTACATTAAGACCTTTCAATGGGATACATCCATCGATAGAAAATGGGTCCACCCAGAAGTGCTTCACGCGGGAGATGAATTAACAAGTGCACCATAATAGTGAAGAAGGAAGGTGGGAATATCTTCTCCAGATTGAATAAAGTCAATGCGGCTCGGTCTTGTAGTCTCTCTAATTCTTGAACATTCAAAACTTTACCACAAATGCCTTTCATAATATTCAATAGTTCAATTACAGAGCTGTCACCTTTTTCGACATACAAGACCGCATATGCAACTAGCAAGAAGTCTTGCATCAAGATGTGATAGTCATGCGATTTTATGCCATATAGTCTTCGATCCTTAAGACTCACACATCGCGATATATTTGATGCATACGAATCCGAGACCTTTATATCCTTCAACACCGCACAAAACACTTCTTTCTCCGTCTTTGACATTGAAAAATAGCAGGCGATAACCGATATTTCATATTCGAAAGTGCTCGGGGATGAAGCTCACGTCGAATTCCCATGTGGACTAAATCAAGTTGACTCTAAAGATTATCTTTCGATTTTCCATCGACATTCAAAATAGTCCCAACGATGTTCTCGCAGACATTTTTCTCTATGTGCATGACATCAAGATTATGATGTAAAATCTGATGCTCCCAATAAGGCAAATCGAAAAAAATACTTCTTTTTTTCCACAAGTCTGCCTCATTAGGATCATCCTCTTCATCAGATTCATCATCACATTTATTCCTAGATCTTCTATTTCTTTGCGAGTTGGTGGGTTGATTCATCTTCCCATAAATGAAATTCATATCTTTCAACATTAAGAATATTTGGATCCACCGATCTGCAAAGGAGCTGATCTCAACTCTTCATACCATCAAACCGAGCACTCAAATCTAAATGTATGATTTTACGGTAACCACCGATGATGCCCCATGTAAGAGAACTTCTTCCCATTATATAACCAATGCGAACATGTTCACTTGACAACACGGACAAGCATAACGTCCCCTAGTAATCCAACCAGATAAATTAGCATAAGCCGAGAAGTCGTTAATAGTCCACATTAAAGCCGCACATAAATTAAAGTTCTCTTTTCTCATTGCATCGTATGTCTAAACACCAGCCCATAGTTGTTTTAACTCGTCAACAAGTGGCTACAAATATACGTCAATATCATTCCCCGGCCCTTTCTCTCCAGGTATAATCATAGACAAGATAAAAGAAGATTGTTTCATGCAAACCCATGGAGGCAAATTATAGGAACAAGCACCACAGTGCCAAATCATGACGTTGTGCTCATGAGTTTGTAAGGGTTAAATCCATCGGATTCTAGCCCAAGCCTCACACTTTGAGGATCGCTTGCAAAGCTTGGAAATTTGGAGTCAAACGATTTCCAAGCTAAAGAATCTGCAGGATACCTTAACAACCCATCATCTGTTCGTCCATCACAGTGCCACATCATTGATTCGACTGTCTTCGACGACATGAAAAGCCATTGAAGCCTTAGTATTAGCGGAAAATACTATAAACCTTAATCGGCGCTTCTTAACGTGTATCGTGTTCATCCTCATAACCATCCTCTCAGATTTCTATTAATCCAACGGATTGGCCGCATACATGACAAAGACTATTGATTTATCCGTTCGCCCCAATACAACATGCGATCATTTGGGCAACTGTGAATTTTGTTGGAGCCAAGGCCCAAATCCTTTATCAATTTCTTCATGTCTTTGGAAGATTGAGGATTTTTGCAAACGGAACATTTCTTGTAGAAACTCTAACAAAGATTGTCAACGATTTTCCGGTCCACCCCCAAACATTTCAAGTGAAAATGATGAATCTGTAATGACGGTTTGGAAAATTTTGATCCCTCATACGCTTCTTCATTCATTCCACCAAGTAACGTGTAGAACCTCGCCGCTTCTTCATTTGGTTGTTCATCCAAGACATCGCTTCTTGTTTTGGTAAAAGTATTTCCACCAAAATTATGATCATCGGTTGCACCCAAGTGAGGTGGAAATGTCCCAAACCATCATCACATATTAAAAGCATCCCGCAACATGCCTTCCATGTTATCGTCTCTAACATTCGATTGAAAGCACTATTAGGATACCCAGATTCAGCGATGAAGATGCTCCACTAGATGTACACTCTCCATGAAAAAACCATTTTTTGTACCCTGACAAAGCCATTAACAACTAGATGTTCGTAGACCACTTCATGATAATGCCAGTTAATATTGCAACACGTCTTACACGGGCAAAGAATCATATTCTCTTGGCTTGCATTTTGAAATGCGAAATTCAGAAAAATTTCTACTCCATTTTGATAGCCGTTGCTTACCCTTGACAATTTTATCCAACTCATATCCATTTTGTAGTTGTTGAAGTCTAAAGTTGACAATAAATTACACGGCTAAATTGTTAATTAATAATTTATGTAAATAATGCTATGAAATTTGATCATAAAATTAGGTAAGTTTTGTATTCTTTTAGATTCATCATATCTAACGTGAGCATAAGTTACACCTAGGAGGATCCATTATATCTTTGAATCATTTTTTTCTAGATATAAGTTATGAAGTTTGATCTTAACTTAAAATTATGTAAGTTATGAAATTTGATCTTAAAATTAGGTATATTTTGAATCATTTTTTCCATTATATCTCACCTGTGATACAAGTATTATGTCATTTTTTTCTATACAAGTATTATGAAGTTTGATCTTAACTTAAAATTATGTAAGTTATGAAATTTGATCGTAAAATTAGGTAAGTTTTGTATTCTTTTAGATTCATCATACATGGCATTGTTACACCTAGGAGGATCCATTATATCTAACAATGAGATATAAGGCAACCCGTCGGGTTTCAAACCTATATACTTTGAATCATTTTTTTTCGTACAAGTATTATGTAAGTTATGAAGTTTGATATTAACTTAAAATTATGTAAGTTATGAAATTTGATCGTAAACTTATGTAAGTTATGAAATTTGATCTTAAAATTAGCTAAGTTTTGTATTCTTTTAGATTCATCATACGTGGCATTGTTACACCTAGGGAGGATCCATTATATCTCACTGTGAGATATAAGGCAACCCGTCAGGTTTCCAGCCTATATACTTTGAATCATTTTTTTCCGTACAAGTATTCTTTTAGATTCATCATACGTGGCATTGTTACACCTAGGGAGGATCCATTATATCTAACAGTGAGATATAAGGCAACCCGTTAGGTTTCCAGCCTATATACTTTGAATCATTTTTTTCTGTACAAGTATTATGTAAGTTATGAAGTTTGATATTAACTTAAAATTATGTAAGTTATGAAATTTGATCGTAAACTTATGTAAGTTATGAATTTTGATCTTAAAATTAGGTAAGTTTTGTATTCTTTTATATTCATCATACGTGGCATTGTTACACCTAGGGAGGATCCATTATATCTAATGATGAGATATACGGCAACCCGTCGTGTTTCTAGCCTATATACTTTGAATCATTTTTTCTATACAAGTATTATGTAAGTTATGAAGTTTGATCTTAACTTAAAATTATGTAAGTTATGAAATTTGATCGTAAAATTAGGTAAGTTTTGTATTCTTTTAGATTCATCATACGTGGCATTGTTACACCTAGGGAGGATCCATTATATCTCACTGTGAGATATAAGGCAACCCGTCGAGTTTCAACCTATATACTTTGAATCATTTTTTTCTGTACAAGAATTATGTAAGTTATGAAGTTTGATATTAACTTAAAATTATGTAAGTTATGAAATTTGATCGTAAACTTATGTAAGTTATGAAATTTGATCTTAAAATTAGGTAAGTTTTGTATTCTTTTAGATTCATCATACGTGGCATTGTTACACCTAGGGTTTAGGGTTTATGGTTTAGGGTTTAGGATTATAAGGTTTAGAGTATAGGGTTTAGGGTTTAGGGTTTAGGGTTTATGGTTTAGGGTTTAGGGTTTATGGTTTATGGTTTAGTGTTTAAGGTTTATAGTTTAGGGTTTAGGGTTTAGGATTTAGGGTTTAGGGATTAGGATTTAGGATTAAGGCTTAAGGTTTACATGGGTTTAGGATTATAAGGTTTATGGTTTAAGGTTTAGGGTTTTAAGGTTTAAGGTTTAGGGTTTTAGTGTTTATGGTTTAGGATTTAGGGTTTAAGCTTTAAGGTTATGGTTTAAGGTTTTAGGGTTTAGGGTTTAGGGTTTAGGGTTTAAGGTTTAGGGTTTAGGGTTTAAGGTTTAGGGTTTAGGGTTTAAGTGGTGTGTAATGCTTGAACCTAATGATCCGGTTTAAAAAAATTTTAAAACAATTCCTAAAATTTAAATTAAATTAAAGTTTATTAAAATTATTATCTTTTAAAACAATTACTTCAAAATTAAATTGTTTTGGTCAAAAATATTTTACTAATCTTTTACAAATTAAATTTGATCCAAAGAAAATTTACTTTACTTTTGACAATTTAGAAAACAACAACCAAATAAAACAACACGCATCAATGTTATTCCAAACAAAACCATGAGATTGTAGAGAGATACCTTGGGTTGATATGAATGGCCGACGTCCTCAAAAAAGAAGCCTTCATTTTCTACACAATTAACAATACCAAAGAAAAAGATGAGTAATCTGGATTTTTAGAAAAATAAACCAGTAATACGATTCGAATATAAAACATTACAAGAAAACGTTACTAAGTGGATCTAATGCTACAACATTGAATCAATTATCCCTTGATTCCACAGCTTCAAATCAAGAACCAACAACCAAGTATTAAACCACCATAATAAAAGCAACAACATTCATCATGACCTTTCACAAATATTTTAAAAAGGATGGAGACCCTCTCCATTTGTTTTCACACCTTCAGCAACAATAGATCTATGGAGAGTGAATGATATTTGAATATGATATCAATAAATAGAAGCCTTCAGCAAGTGAATTGATAATTTACCAATAATTAATTTATAATTCTTCTATAATTTAAGAAGCATCTAGCTTCTTTTTTATTTTCATATATTATGATATAAATAATACGATAGGAATAAAACATGTCAATTTAAAAAAAAAGAATTATTACACAAACAAAAAGTATGATAATTTAAGTACAAAAACATGGTAAACATGATACGTGGCATACAAATGGGAGTTGTTGAATACCATCAATCACCCGGTAATTTCAATTTCAATATAATTATAGATATTGGTGATTTCGATTTAGTTGGTGGGATTTTTACAAATTTCAAATCGTTGGTAATAATTTATTAGTTTAGAAGTTTTTTTTCTTACTAATTCAATGGAAAATCATCAGCATATATTGTAGTAGGGTATTAGAATATTGGAATTTGGGGTAAACCAAAACTATTGTCGAATGTAGACCTAATTCGAAACCTAGCAGAGGATTAAAATTACTAAACAATAAAACAAAAGGAAAATTAGTGAGAACTGCAATTTCAGTTCGAATGCAATTGGGATTATGAAGCAAACTGAATTCCAATACCAAGAGAAATCAAACTATAGATAAGGCATTCAATTGACTTATTGGGGCTAAGTTATTACCAAAATTGAATGCCTAGATCCAAGAATAAGATAAAAAGAGTGTGCTTACCTTTTCTGCAACTTAACCCAAATTGAAACAGAGGCCTCCTTGCTTTGCGATTTCAATCGACACAGAGAAACCCAATTCACAGCAAAATAAAAATAAAAATTAAGAAAGGTAGAACAAAACAAAACAGAATTAATGAGATTTTTCTAATCTCTAACTTGATAGGGAAGACAAAGAGAACCAACCTCGTAAAGACGACCATACATGCCACCAAATCCACCAGCATCACAAAAATAAAGAAGTTAAACAAAAATAAATAAACAAAATCCGTAAATCAAAAAAGTTTATGTTTACAAATTCCATACCGTCGTTGTTTGTTGAATGTTGGGATATTGGGAAATTTGAGCAAACAAAGGCCGACAGAACTTAGGAAAAAGTTTGAGTAGAAAATTTTAGGGACGAGAGAATTTCGGGGAGATGGACTTTGAGCAGAAAAATTGAAGCAGAAAACAAATTGAGGGAAAAGTTTTAGGAGAAACACTTAGGGATTTTGGGGATGAAGGGGGATAACACCGAGCACAGCAGAACGACGACGTTTTGCTCAAACTCAGTTTATGTTTTGCGGCGTTTTTAAAAAGCGCCACTAATTGTTTGTAAAACGATGTCGTCCACCTTAATGCACATTATACTCTTGATAAAACGACGACGTGAAGATTAATGTCCATACATATTTGTGGCGTTTATAAAAACGCCACTAAGTATAGGATGTTGCGGCATTTTGGACTAGCGCCACTAAGACTTGACATATTTTTGTGGCGTTTCAAACATGCGCACTAACAAAATAGCTTCAAACGACGACGTCCTGCATTCTATTGATATATTTTTGTGGCATTTCACTCAAAAAACACCACTAAATCATACAACAATGTTTCAAACGACTCCGTCTTGATATATTTGGATGGGTTTTGTGGCATTTTTTTATTAAATGCCAATAATTTTTAATTTCATTTAAAATATATATTTTTATACTATTATTAATTACTCCAATTAGTTAATATTATTAACCCTAATTAATCTAAACAATCAACCTTAAACCATTAAAACCAAAATTTAAAATTATTTTAAATATATAAATTTAAAATATATCACTCATATACCCATAAATCTTTAAAATTATTTTAAATCATAGTATTTTATTTTTTTCTAATTTTAACATATATTTTTCTATGTTATAATTTGTTTCAAATTTTTCTATGTCTTATTAATGTTTTATAAATAATTTAAATATAAAATTAAAAAATTACATTTTAGTTAATACAAAGTTAATTAAATAATTATAAGAAGAGGATGATATAGTGCTTGACTTTTATTACAATTTTATATTTAATTATTACATAATTCACCTAAATTTTAAATAAATAATTTTGGAAACTTTGAGTAATATTTAAAACAAATAAATATATGACATAGTTTTATATAAATTTTTATGTAAGAAAATAAAAAGTAAAATTTCCAAATATGAAATAAAAAAGGTTTAAAAACTATATATATAATGATAAATTTTATATAAAATTTCATAATATCACTTTTACGATTATATAATAAATTATATATTGAATATATAAATTTAAATACTTAACCACAAACCCCAAAGACATAACCCCAACTCAAAACTTCAAACTCTAATCTCAACACATAACCCCAAACCCCAAACTATATAATGATAAAATTGTAATATTAAAATCATATTATCTATTTTACAATTACATTATAAATTATTTAATATATAAATTCAGGTTAAAAGTTGAATCTATTTTAAAGGAATAAACATTTGGATAATGGATATATATATACCATTCGGGTTCGGGAAGACAGTTTCATAATAAAAGGAAGGATCGATAAACGATGGTTCGGTCCAACAACTTCGGGCTGGGTTATACGATTTTAGGTATTTTGTGGGTTTGAATTAGTGAAAACTGATTTGAGGGATTTTGGTTTTTGAATTTTCCTTAAACCGTAAACCCTAAACCCTAAACTCTAAATATTAACCCTTAATCCTAACCCACAAGCCCTTATATAACCCTTAACCCCTAAACCCATAAACCCTTAACCTTAACCTTAACCTAGAAGCAGAATGAAATATGGCATGATGGCATGGGATGCCATCGCACAGAGAAAATTGAACAAGTGCCCGAGCCACCAAAGTTGGGAGCTCAGACCTTTCCACCACGCCCCCATTGTGCCATGTTCCCGAGGGGCGGCACGCCAAGTGTTTAACTAACTCCTTACACCAAGTCCCCACCTACGGGGACGGAACCTTAACCCATATACCATAAACGCCACTAAAAACCCCGCTAAAGCCCTATTTTCCTGTAGTGCCGACCCATAAATCATAAACCCTAAACCCAAAACACTAACCCATTAACCATTTCCCCCTAAACCCTTAACCCTAAACCATAACCCCTAACCCCTAACACTTAAACCTTAATACCAATAAACACTAAGATATTAAACACTATACAATAAACCCAAACAACAAACTTTAAAACACTAAACCCATACATTAAAATAACAAACCCTAAACCATGAAATTAACCATACTAAACATTAAACCCTAAATCAATTTTAATAGCATAATTTGTAACTTAAATGAAAACTTCTAAATTGTTTAGTTAGCAATTTGTAACTTTTTATTGCTTATAAGTGAATGCACCAAAATAAAATATAATTCAAAGCAAGAATAATGAAACACTTTTAGCGGCATTTTTCTGAAAGTGCCGCTACTGCTCTGGTTTTTAGCGGCATTTTTCTAGAAGCGCCGCTACTGCTCAGGTTTTTAGTGGCATTTTTCTAAAAGTGCCGCTACTGCTCACGGTGATTTTCTAAAAGCGCCGCTACTGCTCAGGTTTTTAGCGGCGTTTTTCTAAAAGTGCCACTACTTCTCAAGTTTTTAGCGGCATTTTTGTAAAAGCACCGCTAATGCTCAGGTTTTTAGCGGCGTTTTTGTAGAAGCGCCGCTAATGTTTAGGTTTTTAGCGGCGTTTTTGTAAAAGTGCCGCTAATTATCAGGTTTTTAGCGGCGTTTTTGTAAAAGCACCACTAATGTTCAGGTTTTTAGCGGCGTTTTTGTAGAAGCGCCGCAAATGCTCAAGTTTTTAGTGGCATTTTTTGTAGAAGCGTCGCTAATGCTCAGGTTTTTAGCGGCGTTTGAAAAAAAACACCGCTATGTATCCGTTTTAGCGACGTTTTCAAGATAAACGCCGCTATTGCTCAACTTTTTACGGTGTTTTCTTTCAATCGCCGCTAATGGATAATATTTGCAGCGTTTTTCATTGAAACGCCACTAAAAACGCCGCTAAAAGTCTGTTTTGGTGTAGTGTGAGGGTATCGTCGTAATAAACTGAGTTTTCCCACAGTTTTTTCCCAAAGTTTCGTTCTTTTGTCTTTGCATTTAGTTTAAGTATTTCATTAGTTTTTAGATTAATAAACCAATCACTCCATATTTCAGGCTAAATAATAGAAAGAAAGTGAGTAGTAGTACTTTTAGGTTCCCGTGGGTTCAATAAGATACTCTTGCCTAAACTATACTCTGTTCGATCGGTGCACTTGCCTCTATCGTTGTCATAGTTAGTCTACAGGTTCGATCATTCTTTTTATAAATATTAAAACTCGACTGTTTGACACGATCAAGTTTTTGGTGCCGTTCGGTGACACCTAAAATATTAAGAAAGCTCTATTTCTATTACTTTAGCCTTTATTTTATTATTTTTTTTGTAATTTACTTTTATTTTTAGTTTAGGTTAAAATTTTATTTACTCTAAATTTCTTTCTTTCTTCTCCTAGCAGGTAGCTCTAGTTTATGACTAGAAGGAACCCGAGAGGACCTTTAGCGTACAAAAGTGACATTGAAGCTACCGCTCACAGAAATCGCAGAGAAATTAGATGACTACCAAATAGAAGAACAACAAGACAGATCCAATCCTACTGAAGTGATGGATGAAAACAATCCACCGCCAAATGTGCAAGAACAGAATGCTTCGCGTACTATGTATGATTATGCTAAACCTAATTTGACAGGAGCAGAATCTAGTATTGTCAGGCCTGCTATAGCTGCTAACAATTTTGAATTAAAGCCTAACACAATACTAATGATTCAACAGTTTGGTCAATTTGATGGTTTGCAGGACGAAGATCCAAATACTCACATAGCTAATTTCTTAGAGTTCTGTGATACCTTCAAAATAAATGGCATTTCTGACGATGCCATACGTCTTCGGTTATTTCCTTTTTATTAAGGAATAAAGCAAAGCAGTGGTTGAACTCGTTACCACGAGGGTCAATCACCACATGAGATCAAATGACCAAAAAATTTCTTTTAAAATACTTTCCACCAGCCAAAACGGCCAAATTTAGGAATGACTTATCTTTTTTTGTGCAGAATGACGCAAAAACATTATATGATGCATGGGAAAGATATAAGGATCTCCTGAGAAGATGTCCACACCACGGATTACCTTTGTGGCTTCAAGTCCAAACTTTTTACAATGGTGTGAATTCTTCAACGAGGCAAATGATTGACTCATCAGTCGGTGGAACTTTGAATAACAAAACTCCTGAAGTAGCTTACGACTTTATTGAAGAGATGTCATTGAATACCTATCAATGGCAAATTACAAGGACCAAACCAACAAAATCAGCTGTAGTTTTTAACATAGACGCAATAACAATGCTGTCAACACAGGTGGAGATGATGAATAAAAGGCTTGATAATCTATGTTCTTCGCAGGTACACCCGATAATGCAATGCAAAGCAAGTGGGAATGTGGCAAATCCTGAGTACCCACTCTACCAACCAGGAGCAGAACATGAGTAGACAAACTATTTAGGTAACAATTTACGATCCAATAATAATCCTTATAGTAACACTTATAATGCAGGTTGGAGGAACCACCCAAATTTTTCATGGGGAGAATAAGGAAATCAAGGAAATCAAAGGTAGCAACCTCCTCCAAATTATCAAAATCAGCCATATCCACTAGAGAAGCAATCAAACCTCGAAGAGATGCTGACGAAATTCATGGCAGCCATGGATTCTCATTTCCAAAAGATTGAAGCAGCACTTGATGAACAACAAAAATCGATCAAAAGGATCGAGAATAAAGTTAGAGAACTTACTAAGTCAGTTGGACATCTCACGAAGCTAATTTCTGAATGTCAATAAGGACGTCTACCAAGTAACACATAAATAAACCCAAAAGAACAGATCCAAGCCATCACAGCTCAAGAGGGTACAAAAATAGACGAGCACACCATGACACAAGAAACCAAGGATGAAAAAGGTAAAATAGAGGTGGCACGTGAAAAGCCAAAACCAATAATCAAAGAATACAAACCTCGAATACCTTATCCCGAAGCATTGAAAGGAGATGATTCAGAGGAACAGTTTGGTATGTTTCTTAAACTTTTGAAGAAATTACATATTAACTTACCCCTTCTTGAAGCTCTTTTCCAGATGCCAGACTCGAGGAAATTTCTAAGACAGCTCTTGACAAACAAACGCAAAATAGATGAAGAGCACCACGTGGAACTAAACGCAACATGCTCAGCAATGTTACAAAATAGACTACCACAAAAACAAAAAGATCCAGGGAGTTTTACAATTCTATGTTTAATTGGTAGTTTAACTATTGATAATGCGTTAGCTGATCTAGGGGCAAGTATAAATGTCATGCCTTATACATTGTTTAAACGACTAGGTTTAGGGAAGCCCAAACAAACTAGGATAAGTATTCAACTAGGTGATAAAACTGCTAGAATTCCTAGGGGCATTATTGAAGATGTGCTTGTAAAAATCGATAAAATTTGTTTTCCCAGTAGATTTTGTTGTTTTAGACATGGATGAGGATAATTCAATCCCCTTAATTCTAGGAAGAGATTTTCTAGCAACTGCCAAGACTAAAATTGATGTTGCCACAGGCGAGCTCATCCTTCGCGTAGGAGATGGATCGATTAAGCTTCAAGCTCTCGACTCGGCCAGAACAACAGATGATGAAAGTAAGAAAGTCATTTCAATAGATAATCAAATTGTTCAACTTTCATCTCAGGAAATACCACATAAAGACAACCCTGAGCCGACTCATAAGTCCCAAAACAACAAAGAAGAATCCTACAAGGGACAAGACCTTAGACTTGACAAGTTTAAAGAGCAGAAGATACAAGTAAAAGAAAAGCCGGATCCACACAAAGTAAAACCAAAGGAACTGCCAGAAAATCTCGTAGGGACATCAAATCACTTCAAAATAGGAGACCAGGTACTATTAGACAAAATCGATCCTCACATCTCTTCAACAGACCTGAGAGCGAAGGAAGAAGTTCTATTTAAGGTACACGATATCTCCCCGCACGGAACAGTCGAGGTAAGCAAATCAACATTCAAAACTCTTAACGTAAAAGCTTCTCGACCTAAACTTTGTCAAGAAACTACAACTGTAAGTATGAGGGAAGATATTCAAACCTTTAAACCTCCTTAAAAATTTCAAATACGAGGAAAGTCTAGCTTAAGATTATAAATGAGCGCTTTTGGGAGGCAACCCAAATACTAACACTTTTTATTTTAGTTTCTTTCCCTTTCTTCTTTCTTTCTTTTTTTTACTAAACCAAGAATGCAGAATTTCAAGGTCACATGGACTTACACACGGCCGTGTCCGTGGCTGTGTGGACCACCGGAATCCCCGTATTGACATAGTAGAGTCCGTACAAACCAGGCAAACCACCCTCCAACGTCATGGATCCAACCACCCTCCCCCACAGGCATCAAAAATTAGCACGGCTGTGCCCCATGATCGTGTGAGGCTACAGACTTATCGAGCACGGGCACAACACGCCCGTACGTTACACTCGTGCCCATTTACTGACTTCACAAACATGGGCATGATGGAATGAAACACGGGCGTGGATGAACGACACACTCCACAACACGGCTGTGCGATGCGGCCGTATAATTCAACACACCCTCGATCCACGGGCGTGGGAACAAGCCAGATTTGTGCACCTATTTAAACCCGATAGCCTTCTCCTTTCCTACAAATTTCTTCTCTCATTCTTTCCTCCTTCTTCGTTCAAATTTTCTTATTTCTTTAAGATAGTATCCAAACTCTTGAACTACACTAAAATCATGCCGAAGAAGTGTATGAAGGTAAGCATTGTCTCCTTAAAGGAGACCCCAACACATAAGTACATGCCGACAGCTTTAGCTATTCGACACGCCAAGGGTCTCCAAAACCATTTCGGTTCTATTTTTCTTTTCTCTTATCCTTTGTTTTCCTTATCTATACTTCTCCTCAGCTTAGTTTAATTCCCTTCATCCTAGTTTCTTGGTTTTAGGTTCTAAAGGTTGTTTGGGAATCACGCACCATAGCCTTAGAGGTCACACCCACCTCGCGAACCATCCAACAATAAGGACTCTTTAATCCATTAGTCTTTTCTTTCAATTTCATATTTCTTCTTAGTCTCCTTCCCTTTATTTCCTTTATCTTTAATTATAATATTAGTATATTATTAATATTTCTTTAGATTTCTTGGCTATATCTTTGCAGGCTACCCAATTTCTTTATCTAGCACAAAGATCATCGGTAGACACCCCACCAGATCGGCCCCTCCAACTTATATTTCTCTACCATCCTACCGAAAATCACCCAAAATTCAGGATGTGGCAGTCTATCCCTCTCTTTTGATCTTACATTAATTGTTATTACCTATCTTTGTACATTGAGGGCAATGTACATCTTAAGTGTGGGGGATAAAAGTGCCTAACTTTTTGCATAATTCTCAAATCAATGCCTAATTTTTCATTGTTCTCAAAATCCTAAATTTTAAACTTGTACAAAAGTATTTTTCTCATATTACTAATTAGGATGAAATTTCTGTTGATTTATGATTTGTATTGATATGTTTTAGAGTAAGTCATAGTTAATTGTGCATTGATGATTAAATTTGAAGGATACTAGAGAATCGAGCATGATAAGTATACTTTCTAAAAATTAAAATTAATAGGTCGTTGAACTGAATTTGGGTATTACCTTGAAATTTGGAATTTATAAGGATTGATGTAAAAAAACCCATAATTTTTGTGAGATTTTGAGCCTTATAGAGCATATATTATTCTTCGTGCTCACTTTATTAATTATGGGTGTGTCAACTTTGAACTGTTATTCTAGAACTTGCCTCGTTTATACATGTCGAGACCACATTAATGATTTGATATACTGAGATGATAAAGGCACCTAGGTTTAACCCACTTACTCCATAAAAAGCCTACCTTCACAAATTAACCCCTAGTAAACCCCGTTGAATCATAACAACCTTTTTATTGACTCACCCACTAATATTAACCCAAAATCCCTTTGAATTTTTTATCACCATTCTTTTGACTACCCTTTAATCGAGGTTTGATTGGATTAAATTACCGAATTATATTAGTTCAGTAGTTACATTTATCATTTATGATGTAATATTTTAGTTTGTTCTTAAAAAAAAAACCAAGTATATTCAATACTAGTAGTATATAAAAGAGCTTAGAGCATTTAAACTCCAATTGTTGAAGAAAAGCTCAGATTAAAGTATTATCAAATTTCAAGTGATGAAAATACTCTTTATTATATAGTAATTATCAATAGTGGTATTATTAGTTTTCATTCGATGTAAATATTCATATTCAGTTTATTGTTTTTAGATTAGGTAATTAGTCAATTCGATCTCGATTCTAACCCTCTAATTCAGCCTGTATCCACACCCTTAACCTTAGCCCCGTTACAACCCTAATAAAGACTTTTTGATTTGTGTATCGTCTTATATACAGTGGTGGAGATTTGATTTTCAAGCAAGCCTATTGGGATTAACTTTTCAGGTTCGACTTATGAGTGCTTATTCTTGAACCTTAAACACTTTGAGTGATTTGAGTGAACCTTAAGTGAGGATGTCAATCCTTATCGATTTTGAATTAAAGGTAATTACTTAGATAAAGGGAGACACATATGTTTTCAAACTACAAAGGTATGACTTATTGTAATTGAATCTTTAGGACTCTTTGAGTTGAATTATCCATGTATAAATTATCTATGAATTATGATGAGACATTGTCGATAGGAATTACGAATTATGAAAAGTTCATGTTAATTGTAAGTTGAGAATTTTGCTTGAGGACAAGCAAAAGCTTAAGTGTCGGGGTATTTGATAAACCGTAAAAGTAACATATTTTAACCCCATATTTAGTATGCTTTTGGATGATTTAGCCCTTGATTTACGTAAAAAGGTGCTTTTAATCCTATCTTTTCATGTTTATACTCAGAAAAGCACCCGAAGACGAAAAGAACGTAAAACGGGCTTAAAACGGGCCAATTTGGGCTAAAGAGGAAATCGACACGGCTTGGACTTCAAGCCACACGGCCATGCCTCGTCAAATTACTTCACATGGCTATGCCATGATTTACACAGCTGTACCCCAATCGACAGAATCAAGACACGGCCTGAAACGATTCACATGGGCGTGTGCCATGGCCGTGCCCCTGCCACGAGAATGAGCAATTTCACTTGGATTTGGATGCTTGGAGGCAAAGAAACACATTCCTAAGTCTACTTAAACATCCTAGGAGAAATTCTACTTGAATTAGGAGAGTTAGGAGCCAAGTAAAGCATCTCAAAGCCTATATAAACACCCAAGGTAGCAACTAAAAAAGGGGAGTTCAGTAGAAGCCAAAATAGAGGGGAGTTTTTGGGGGCAGAGTTTTCTGCCAGAGCTTTTATTCAGGGAATTACTCGAAGATGTCCGTTGATCCATCTTAAGAAGTCGGAGTTCTACTCAATACATAATATCTCCTATTCAATTCCTTTAGGGGTTTTAGGGATTTCTTATGTTTTGTTTTATCTTTTCTCTTGAGATATTTTCTTATTTTGTTATGAACTAAACCCTTCAGATACTTGAAGTGGATGAAACATATGATGGATTTTTTTATTTGATTTCTAAATTATATGATAAGTACTTAGTTTGTTCTTAATTATGTTGCTTAATCTAAATCTGATGTGCTTAGGTGGAGGAGGAATAGACCCTGCCTAAGAGTAGATCTAACATAATTAAGCGGAGTTGATCGATCGCCTAGAGATAGGGTTACAAGATTTTGCCGGATTAGGGTGAAACCTAATATGAGAGTCCATTGATTGATTTACTGCTTCCTTAGGGGTTTTTTTTAGAGAACGAGAGTTCCACTAATTAACCTAAGGTTAGACATTATTCGCCTCGAGAGAGGGTTTAATATAGGTTAGAGAGTCTCAAGGATCAAGCTAAGTAAAGAAGTCATATGAATTAAAAGTTAAATAACAAGAGAAGTCATAGGTGGATTCCTCCTGAGGGTATCGTCGTAATCAACTGAGTTTTCCCACAGCCTTTTCCTGAAGTTTTGTTCTTTTGTCTTTGCATTTAGTTTAAGTATTTTATTAGTTTTTAGATTAATAAACCAATCACTCTATATTTCTGGCTAAATAATAGGAAGAAAGTGAGTAGTAGTACTTTTAGGTTCCCGTGGGTTTGATAAGATACTCTTGCCTAAACTATACTACTGTTCGATAGGTGCACCTGCCTCTATTGTTGTCATAGTTAGTCTATAGGTTTGATCATTCTTTTTATAAATATTAAAACTTGACTGTTTGATACAATCACTTCCTCTTTTATTTTCAGCACAATGTCAGGCCTCATTCTTCGGAGCTTTTGCTGAAACGGCTTGCAATCCTCTTTTATGGGGAGGCGGTGTACAACAATGTCAATTCTTAAACCATGCATATCCTGGTATGACCATGCGAAGACATATTTGAATTCCTGAAGTAACTCTATGAAGTCTCACTTCGTTTTTTCGGTTATGCACGCTCTAATTTTCCCTATCTTTCATTCTTTCAGGGTCACACTTTTTACTGTCTCTTCATGAGGTAGAATTTGTTTTTCCTCTTGTTTTACCATTCTTAACAAGTTCTGAGATAAGCCACAATCTATGTCATCTTCAAAGTCCTAGGATCCCTCAAAACACATGTCTTGCTCAAAAAGGGTTCTAATTCTGTAGCAGCGTTACTCATGTCATTGATATCCGGGGACCTATTGTAGATACAAAGGAGTATACAAAGAACGAATGAATTTAAGAATAACTATTTGTATGGTATGCTTATGAAAGAATGATTTGGAAAAAGGTCCAAGGAATGAAAGAATCTAACATAATTATTTGTATAGAAAGAATGAAAGAATCTAAAAGAATGAGAGGATATTTACTAAAAATGATATCAAATATGAATTTCATAATGATGTTTGGACATAAGCCTATGTCACAAAGAAATTCTTATTGCTTTTAGGCTTAAAGCAATAAGTGTGTTTGAACATTACTCTATGTAAGTCTAAAAACTACGAGAATTTCTTCTGCAGTCCAATTGTTTAGACCACTCCCAGGTTCATAAGGGCGGATATCTGACAAGGTCCCCCTTCAATGATTTCTTCATTATGGCATTGATGTGCACATTTCCCAACATTTCTTCAATACTTTCCTTCCTTGGCGTCCTTCATTCGAGATGAATAATTCCTCCCAATATGAAAGTTTTGGATATATGGGGGAATATCATTGGTTCCCATTTGATTTCTTGTAACACCGGCTATGACCTAATAAGAACGATGGTTTTGGGACCACGAATCTATGTGAGAATAATATTTTAATATTATATTTGATATTTATGATAAATTTTTGAGCATGTGTTAAAATATCGTGGGTTACTTTGTCCGTTTATGTGTGCAATTTAAGAAAAAGGACTAAATCACATAAGTGGTAAAAGTAGCTATTTATCAGATTGAATGGTTTAATTAATTTTTCTTCTTTGGTTGTAATATCCAGGATTTAGGGGTTATGCATTTTTATTCAAATGTATGTGGTAGCATGTCTGAGTATGTTTTAAATGTGTTCTGGGGGCTTCAGGAACCTTGGGATGCAGGTAGAAGCCTTAGAAAAATATTTTATTTTGCCACTAAGGGCTAGGCCTTGTGAGTTTATTGTGCGCCACAAGAACTAAGTTGTAAGGTGGCAAGGGTGCCTAGGTTCTTGAGGTGACAAGGGTGTAAAGCGTTTTGGAGCTTTTAGCTTTTATTTTTGACAAGAAGGTGCAAGTGGTGGACGACAGAGGACTCTAAAGGATGAAGTGTAGATTGGGTCCGATGACTTAAAGATTCATAAAGTAGGAGTGAAAAGAAGGATTGGGATGAGAGAGGGAGAGTTAGCCGGCCAAGGGACTTCTAGGATGACAATTTCGATCTTGAAGGGGAGTTAGTGCCGAAATTCTTTTGGCATCCTCAAGTTTTTATTTTCTTTCCTTCCTCTTTCTCACCTCAGCCGAACCATAACTTGAGCCTCACCAACATTCTTTTTCTTCTTCTCACAACCTCTTCTGTCATCAAAAGCTGAAACTCTCTTAATCTCTTTTCTGAAAACCAAAGCCGAATACCATTCATCTTTCTCCCATTCCTCTTTGGCCGAATCTCAAGTGCCTTTTTCTTAAGCCATTGCCGAAATCTCTTAATCTCTTTTCTTCTCAGTTTTTGGCCGAATATCAACCAAGCAGAGATCTCCTTTGCTTTCTTCTCTAATCGGTTTGGAATAGGTAAGTCTGTCATGACCGAATCTCCATTATTCTCCCTTATTTCTTCTCTGTCGACATGTGTAGGACAAAAGCCAAATTTTGGCATTTGTCTTGACTTTTATTCAACCATGCGATTGGTTTCTTTTAGGATCTCTGGGATTTTGAAGCAGTAGATCAAATCATCTTTTCCCTAATCAATAGTTTTTAGTAAGTCAGTGGTAAGGTTTTGTACTGATTCAATTCGTCTCTTAGTTATCCGAAAAGCTAAAAGCTAACCTTTTGAGTATATTAGTGTTTGCCCGATTTCAAGGAAGGCTTATCACATAGTTTCGGGATTTGGATTAGTAACCAAATCGGCATCAAGGTAAGGATTATGGTTGTGTTAACCCTTCGAGATTTACTATATCACCGAATGGCCTCTTTGCTAATGTTCTTAGTGTTGGCCGAATATAGGAAATGGGATCTAATGCGTGAGATCGGGATTTTCGGGATTCAGTAATCATGTTAGTAACTAGGTGTGTAACCCACCCTAAATTCCCGTTTAAAAATAATAATGATTATGTATATGTTAATAAGGCAATGAATGAATATGGCTAAGAGTACCATTTAATGGTGCAGTGTAATCAGGTATGTACTCCATATTACCCGTTAATAATGTTTATGAACATTGCTATGAAAATATGAGATAGTTTGTTATGGCCATGAGGTAACGTAGATTGCATGATATCTGTATGACTTGTATGTTGCATGGGCATATGGGTGATAATGATAAAGGGGAAGTGTTCGGTGGTTTTACCACATTATCCGTGACCTATGTCACATAATATGAATCCGGTGACTCATCATGTTATCGGTGGCTATGCCACAATTATAAGGGCAATGAGCGATTAGCTACAAATGGCGCCTTCGATGGTGTGTAGCGGATGGAGGGTCGATTTAGTAATCCCACGGTGTGATTGGTAGGTACGGTGACGTGTAGAGGATGGATATCTAGGTGGGTTTGGGTTGCATCATTGCCTATGATTAATATATGTGATATAATATGTTTTATTGATTGGGAATCTATGATGGCTGTTACACACTGAGTCTGTTGACTTACCCTTCGTGGGCTAACATTTTGCAGGTGATACCTAGTAAATGGACCAGGTCGGTAGGGACTTAGGGATGGCCATGCTCAGCTCAGCATTTTTGGATTTTTCTTATTAAGTTTTATTTGATTTATTTTGGGTTATATTTTGATGTAATAAGGCCATTATCATTTAGCTATTTTAAGTTTACGTTTTAATTTTTATTATGTTATGAACACACAAACAAACGATTAAACATTTTTCGTAAACCAACTTCAATTGTTTTGACACCCAAACACCTACAGTTCTCAAGTTAATAATAAAAAGCTCTAAAATTTGGCAATTCTATTAACTTGTAACTTTTGAAACATGATAATATCGTTTCAATACAAACTTCAAAAACAACACGATTTTCAAATTGATCATAACTCAAACTGATTTTTCTTCAAAACCACCAGTTTTCCAACATGACAAAATGAGGATTTGCTACATTTTACTCAAGGAGCATGCCAGATCCGGTCAGGGCTTGTGGGCTGGGTTTGGGGTGTTTCATTTTGGTATTAGAGCCCAATTCAAAACTCGACCCTGAGGGCTTTTTGGGCCCAAAACGTTTTTCTTATTTTGAACTTGAGTTTACTAGAAGTTGAGCAGGGTTTTCTGGCATGGCACCTGAGTCTCCGGCCCGAAGTCCACCAGGTAAGTACCCCTAACTACTGTGTGATTTGTATGTGGGTATTACGGAGACGTAGATTAGTGGATTAGAAGCTATTGAACCCTAGGATTAGCTTACTCCAACACAGAATTTCATAAAATTTAAAGTTTAATCAAACAAACTTGTGAGTGAGTCGCTGAGTTAAGGGTATGGCAACTATTGTGCGCATGTTTAGGATTGGATTCAGGGGGAGCTTGGTATTTAAGCAGCCCTAGTGACTCACCTCCTCTCCACTCGAACCTTACATGGTGCGTAGTGACGGTTCACCCTAACCAAGAGGACTTACCCACAAAGCTAAATTCAAGAATTAAAACCCGAAAGGGACTAGCTACACAATTTTACAAAAACCTTAGTTTTAAATCACCGAATTACACCTTTGATTTGTAAAAAACTATTTTAGATTTTAAAAAAAAATTTCCAAAATACCCCCGATTTGCAAAAAAATTACTAAAATACCCTCAGTTTATAAAATTACCATACTACCCTCAAATTTTATCAAAATATTCCTATTTTTGTAAAAATACCAAAAACCCTTATTTTGTAAAATTTCAAGATACCCTGATTTGGAAAATTATCGAAATACCCTCAAATTTTGAAAATTACCGAAGTACCCCCTGGATTACAAAATTACCAGAACACCCCTATTTCATAAAATCACCAAGGACCCTATTTTGAAAAATTATGAAAATACCTCTATAGGATAAAATTACAAAAATACCCCTGGGTAGTGGAAAACAACAACAAAGACAACTACAACACTTTTCTGTAATGAACGCGAGTTCATGAATGTTGATGATTGAATGAATGAACTTAAGACTGTAGTGTGTGTATGAACTCGAAAGAACTATTTTTTAGAACTATTAATCATAAGACTGTTCGCGATAAATCAGTGGAAAGAAATAATGATTCATAAAATTCTTAACTAGATAAATGCAACTCGAAAGAATGAGTTCTAGGGGACGTGGTTGTAATGTGCGAGGGCGTGGTAGAGACAGAATGATCGTATTGGAACCCGTTAGGTCCGGTCAAGGGTCCAAGAATGAGATGCCACCACCACCACCATCGTCTTTGAATATCGAGATCAAACGGGGATGATGTAGTATCGCAGGCGATACTACGAGTTCTTGAGAGGGTGGCTGGAGCAGGTGGAGGTATGGGAGCTCAAAAATCTGTACTCGAGTGACTCCGAGCCAATGGAGTAGAGGTATTCCGTGGTGTATCTAGTGTGGTGCCCAGTACGGCTAAGTATTGGTTGGAGGCGACGGAGCGATTTATGGACGATTTAGACCTGACTGTTGAGGAGAAACTGAAAGGGGTGGTGTCGCTTCTCCTCGATGAGTCATACCAGTGGTGGCTCACGGTTCAGGATGGTGCTGTAGCTGATGATCTCACTTGGGAGTATTTTAAGGAGGCGTATCAAAAGAAGTATATTGGGACTAGCTATATTGATGCTGCAGGGGAAGGCGTTTCTGAGGTTGGTTCAGGGGAATAAGACCGTAGCGGAGTACGAGGAAGAATTCTTAAGGTTGAGTCGATATGCTCGAGGTATCATGGCTACGGAGTATGAACGATGTGTCCGGTTTGAGGACGGACTGAGGGATGACCTAAGACTACTGATAGCTCCACAGCAGGAGCGGGAGTTTGCCATGTTGGTGGAGAAGGCTAAGGTAGCCGAAGGGGTTAAGGAATCTATGAGACAGAATTCTAATAGGAGTAGACAGAAGAGAGGTTTTGGATCATCAGGGTCATCCGGGAATGTTCAAAAGAGATCTAGAACTGATGGGTCGCAAGGTCAGCAGGTTGTTACGGGAGGACAGTATCGTACTTGTGCTCAATGTGGAAAGATGCACCTAGGAGAGTGTTGGAAGAAGACAGGAGGATGTTTTAAGTGTGGATCCAAGGATCACATGATTAGGGACTGTCCTATAAAAATAGACGGGAGCCAACCAATAAGTCAGGGTCTTAATCAGGCTAAAAGAGGTGGACAGCAACCACCGCAGGGTCGTGGTCCGGTTGGCAGGGGTAATGGCTCTGGAAGAGGTCGAGGAACACCGGGCAGAGGTGTTGGTAGCACAGGCGAGACAATGGATCCGTGTATGCGATTCGTCGGAGGAGGATGGTGACACACGGATGTCATAATCGGTACGTTCCTTATAGTTGACAAGCCTTACTTTACTTTAATTGATGTTGGCTCGACCCACTCATATGTTGCATGTAGAGTAGCTGAAACACTAGGTGTAGCATCTGAACTGTCTGTTAGGGAGATGACTGTAGTAAGCCCGTTAGGTCAAACGGTAGTGGTGAATAGGGTATTTCGGAGTGTACATCTAGAGATTCAGGGAGTGGTATTTCCTGCCAATTGATGGAACTACCCTTCGAAGAATTTGATCTTATTTTAGGCATGGATTGGCTAGTGAAACATCATGCTAAATTGGATTGCACAACTAAGCGAATGGAGTTGAGGACCTTGGAGAATGAGGAGATAGTTATGATAGGAGAAAGAAGAAATTATTTGGCTAACGTAGTCTCCGCATTAAAGGCTGATAAGATGGTGCAAAAGGGTGCAAGGCATTTCTGGCCTTCATTAGTGTTTTAGATGCCAAATAAGAGGGAGTTAGTGGAGTTAGAATAGTAAGGGAATTTGAGGATGTCTTTCTGGAGGAGCTGCCTAGGTTACCCCCGGACAGGGAGGTGGAGTTCAAAATTGATTTACTGTCGGGTACAGCTCCTGTGTCAATTGCTCCATACTAAATGACACCAAAGGAGTTAGTAGAGCTTAAAGCCCAGATCTAAGAGTTACTCGATCGTGGGTTTATTCGACCTAGTGTGTCTCTATGGGGAGCACCGGTCCTATTTGTGAAGAAGAAGGATGGGACTATGCGCATGTGCATAGATTATCGACAGTTGAATAAGCTGACCATCAAGAATAAGTACCCATTGCCGAGGATAGATGACTTGTTCGATCGACCAAGGGGTCGCAGATTTTCAAGATAGATCTACGATCTGGATATCATCAGCTTAAGGTGAAGGAAGCAGATATCCATAAGATAGCTTTATGGACAGGGTACGGGTATTATGAATTCTTAGTAATGCCGTTCAGATTGACAAACACCCTAGCCACGTTTATGGATATGATGAACCGAATTTTCCAACCTTACTTGGATTGGTTCGTCGTTATGTTTATAGGCAAAATCCTAGTGTATTCCAAGTCTGAGGAAGAACATGATGAGCATCTCCAGGTGGTGTTGCAAGTGTTAAGGGAAAAGAAGCTATATGCCAAGTTTAGCAAGTGCGAATTTTGGCTGAAGGAAGTTATGTTCTTAGGGCATGTGGTGTCTGTGAAAGGAATAAGGGTGGATCCTCGGAAGATTGAGGCAGTAGTAGATTGGAAACCACCTAAGTCTGTGGCTGAGGTTCGTAGTTTCTTGGGGTTAGCAGGCTACTACAAGAGATTTGTCGAAGGGTTCTCGACTATAGCAGCACCTCTGACGAAGTTGTTAAGAAATGAGGTATCTTTCGTATGGGCGGATAAGCAGCAGGAGAGTTTTGAGAAGCTTAAGAGAGTATTGACTGAGGCTCCGGTTTTGATTCAACCGGAAGCAGGAAAGACTTCGTGGTGTATTGTGATGCTTCCCATACAGGATTGGGATGTGTCCTTATGCAAGATGGGAAAGTGGTCGCTTATGCGTCTCGGCAGTTGAGGCCACATGAGGTTAACTATCCAATGCATGATCTGGAGTTGGCGGCGGTGGTATTCGCTCTAAAAGTGTGGAGGCACTATTTGTATGGAGAAAGGTCGGTGATCTACACGGACCACAAGAGTTTGAAGTATCTGCAGACTCAAAAGGAGCTAAATTTGAGACAGCGAAGGTGGGTGGAGTTGTTGAAAGACTATGATTGCTCAATAGAGTGTCACCCGGGCAAGGCGAATGTGGTGGCAGATGCCCTAAGTCAAAAAGTGGTGTCGGATCTAAGGGCGATGTTTGCACATTGTAGCCTTTATGATGATGGAAGTTTGTTAGTAGAGTTGCAAGTGAAGCCGACGTTGCTAAGTCAGGTGAAGGAGAAATAATTGGTAGATGGTGAACTCAGTGCTAAGCTGCTACAAGTACGAAACGGGGAGTTGGAGGACTATGGTGTAAACAGTGATGGAGTACTGTGTTTTCGGGGCAAGGTTTGTATGCCAAAGGATGAGGAATTAAGGTAGAAAATTCTTGACATAGTAGCCCTTATGCTATGCATCCCGGAGGAAGTAAGTTATCTGAGGATCTACGGATCGATTTTGGTGGCTTTGGTCTTAAGCGGAAAGTTACCAAATTTGTAGGGAAGTGCTTAATGTGTCAGCAAGTCAAGGCTGAACACCAAGTACCGTCAGGATTGCTTCAACCGATAAAGATTCTACAATGGAAGTGGGAGAGAATTACCATGGACTTCGTTAGTGGGCTTCCTCTTACGCCTACTAAGAAGGACTCGATATGGGTTATAGTAGATTGGTTGAGGAAGTTGGCACATTTCATACCAGTACGGGTTAACTATTCCTTGTAGAGATTGGCAAAGTTGTATGTAGCAGAAATCATGAGGCTGCATGGAGTGCCGGTGTCGATTATCTCAAATAGGGATCCGAGGTTTACGTCTCGATTTTGGAAAGCATTACATCAAGCATTGGGCACCAGGTTGGACTTCAATATGGCATTTCATCCGCAGTCAAACGACCAATCTGAGAGGGTAATTCAAGTGCTAGAGGATATGTTGAGGGGTTGCGTGATGGATTTTAGAGGAAGTTGGGAGGAGTTCTTGCCTTTAGCGGAATTTGCGTATAATAATAGCTATCAAGCAAGTATTCGGATGGCACAGTACGAAATGCTGTATGGAAGGAGGTGTCGCACTCTTATGTGTTAGACAGAATTGGGGGAACGTCAAGTTTAGGCCCAGAGATTGTGGCAGAATCGGAAGAAAAGGTTAAGGTAATTCGGGCACGGTTGAAGGAGGCATCTGACAGAAAAAGTAATATGTAGATCTTAAGCGGAAGGAGATAGAGTTTGCTATGGGGGATCAGGTGTTTCTTAAAGTTTCACCGTGGAAGAAGGTGATGAGATTTGGCCACAAGGGAAAGTTAAGTCCTAGGTTTATAGGACCTTATCGGGTTTTGAAGCAGGTTGGACCAGTGGCGTACCAGTTGGAGTTGCCTTTGGAATTGAAGTAGATATACAATGTGTTTCACGTTTCGATGCTACGTCGTTACCGATCGAATCCATCTCATGTAATATCGGTTGAGGAGGTGGAGTTGAGATCATATCTGTCTTATGAGGAAGAGCCAATTCAGATTCTGGAACGAGATGTGAAGGTGCTACGGAGGAAATTAGTTTCTCTAGTCAAAGTGTTATGGCATAACCATGGATCGGAAGAAGCTTCATGGGAGCCAGAGGAAGCAATGCGACAGCAATACCCTCACTTATTTTAGCCAGGTAATTTCGAGGTCAAAATTATTTTAAGGGGGCTAAAACTGTAATATCTCGAGATTTAGGGGTTATGTAGTTTTATTCAAATGTATGTGGTAGCATGCCTGAGTATGTTTTGAATGTGTTCTAGGGGCTTCAGGAACCTTGGGATGTAGGTAGAAGCCTTAGAAAAATATTTTATTTTAAGCCTAAAAGGGAACTAAGGGAGTTAGGCCTTAAGGAGTTTATTGTGTGGTTGAGGACACAAGAACTAAGTTGGTAAGGTGGCAAAGAGGTGCCACTTAGGGCCTTGTGAGGTGACGCCACATGGAGTGTAAAAGGGCCTAGGTTCGAGCAGCAAGGGAAGCGTTTTGGATCTTTTATTTTTCGACAAGGAGGTGCAGTGGTGGACGGCACAGGGACTCTGAAAGGATGAAGTGTAGATTGGGTCTGACAACTTAAAGATTCGGCTAAGTAAGAGTGAAAAGGGGGATTGGGATAAGTGAGGGAGAGTTGGTGGCCAAGGGACTTCTAGGATGACAATTTCGGTCTTGAAGGGGAGTTAGTGCCGAAATTCTTTTGGCATCCTCAAGTTTTTATTTTCTTTTCTTCCTCTTTCTTACCTCAGCCGAACCATAACTTGAGCCTCACCAACATTATTTTTCTTCTTCTCACAACCTCTTCTGTCATCAAAAGCCGAAACTCTCTTAATCTCTTTTCTAAAAACCAAAGTCGAATACCATTCATCTTTCTCCCATTCCTTTTTGGCCGAATCTCAAGTGCCTTTTTCTTAAGCCATTGCCGAAATCTCTTAATCTCTTTTCTTCTCAATTTTTGGCCGAATGTCAACCAAGCAGAGATCTCCTTTGCTTTCTTCTCTAATCGGTTTGGAATAGGTAAGTCTGTCATGACCGAATCTCCATTATTCTCCCTTATTTCTTCTCTGTCGACATGTGTAGGTCAAAAGTCAAATTTTGCATTTGTCTTGACTTTTAATCAACCATGCAATTGGTTTCTTTTAGGATCTCGGATTTTGAAGCGATGGATCGGAATCATCTTTTCCCTAATCAATAGTTTTTGGTAAGTCAATGGTAAGGTTTCGTACTGATTCAATTCGTCTCTTAGTTATCCGAAAAGCCGAAAGCTAACCGTTTGAGTATATTAGTGTTTGGCCGATTTCAAGGAAGGCTTATCACATAGTTTCGGATTCAAATTGGTAACCAAATCGGCATCAAGGTAAGGATTATGGTTGCATTAACCCTTCGGGATTTACTGCATAGCTGAAGGGCCTCTTTGCTAATGTTCTTAGTGTTGGCTGAATATAGGAAAGGGGATCTAGTGCGTGAGATCAGGATTTTCGGGATTCGGTAATTGTGTTAGTAATAGGCGTGTAACCCACCCTAAATTCCCGTTTAATAATAATAATGATTATGTATATGTTAATAAGGCAATGAATGAATACGGCTAAGAGTACCATTTAATGCTGCAGTGTAATCAAGTATGTATGCCATATTACTCGTGAATAATGTTTATGAACATTGCTATGAAAATATGAGAAAGTTTGTTATGGCCATGAGGTAAGGTAGATTGCATGATATCTGTATGACTTGTATGTTGCATGGGCATATGGGTGATAATGATAAAGGGGAAGTGTTCTAGTGGTTTTTACCACATTATTTGGTGACCTATGTCACATAATATGAATCCGGTGACTCTGTCACATTATCTGGTGGCTATGCCATAATTATAAGGGCGATGAGCAGTTGGCTGCAACGACTGCCTTCGATGGTGTGTAGCGGATGGAGGGTCAATTTAGTAATCCCCACGGTGTGATTGGTAGGTACGGGTGATGTGTAGAGGATGGATATCTAGGTGGGTTTGGGTTGCATCATTGCCTATGATTAATATATGTGATATAATATGTTTTATCGATTGGGAATCTATGATGGTCATTTACACAATCGAGTCTGTTGACTCACCCTTCGTGAGCTAACATTTTGCGGTGATAACCAATAAATGGACCGGGTCGGCAGGGACTTAGGGGTGGCCATGCTCAGCTCAGCATTTTTGAATTTTTCTTATTAAGTTTTATTTGATTTATTTTGGGTTATATTTTGATGTAATAAGGCCATTATCATTTAGCTGTTTTAAGTTTACGTTTTAATTTTTATTATGATACGAACACACAAACAAACGATTAAACATTTTTCGTAAAACAACTTCAATTGTTTTGACACCCAAACACCTACGGTTTTCAAGTTAATAATAAAAAGCTCTAAAATTTGGCAATTCTATTAACTTGTAACTTTTGAAACATGATAATATCATTTTAATACAAACTTCAAAAACAACACGGTTTTCAAATTGATCATAACTCAAATCGATTTTTCTTCAAAACCACCAGTTTCTAACATGACAAAACGAGGATTTGCTACGTTTTACTCAAGGAGCATGCCAGATCCGGTCAAGGCTTGTGGGCCGGGTTTGGGGTGTTTCATTGGTAATAGGCTATATGGTAAATTAGCCATTTGGAATAGTAGTGGACGACATTATTATTGATTTGAGTATAAATATGTTTATATATATATATATATAAATATATATATATTATAAGTTAACATTTATATAATATATTATATGTTAATAATAAAACAACAAAAAAATAAAAGGCATGCATTATCACTCTTCTTGGTCGAATGTGAGAAAGAAAAACACCATTTTTGAAGCTTTAAGTTTCAGCCTGTAGGAGGCTTAATTCGGGTATGTCCTTTGTTCGAGTTTTGTTAATTTCTACGTTTTTGAGATCGTTGCTTAGTGTTTTAGTAAGCCCATGCTTGAATTTTGGAATTTAGTGTGAATTTCGTGAGTTTCCATTGAAGGGAGATTGTTGTTTTTGTTATTTGATGAGGAAATATTAATTTTATGGGTTAAATTAATAAGTTTTGCTTTGAATTTTTGATGAAATTGAGAAATTTGGATTAAATTGCAAAAATAAATTTTTGAAGGACTAAAATGCAAAATAAATGAATTGTAGTGACTTGTATGGGCATGGGTAACATTTGGCCCTAAAGGAGTGTGTGCAAATTTTGAGTATTTTGTGTTTTGTGCAATAGGGACTAAATTGTAAAAATTGTAAATGTTAGGGGTAAAATGGTAATTTGCATAATTATGTGTTTTTGGATTAAATTGAATGAAAATATATTTGAATGAGCTTAATTTGAAATTATTTAGATCAAGAACAAAAAGAATCGGGATTGGATCGGGGAAAGGCGAAGTTGAACGAATAGCTAGGAAACCCTAATCCTTGATTTCTAAGGTAAGTTCTTAAGCAATTGGACTATATTGAATTTCTATTCATAATGAAGTATATGTTTTAATAGAGTTAATTATGAAATATATGGTATGGCAGAATATAATAATAGGGGATGATGGATTTAATTGAATGAAATGTATACTTATTTGATAATGTAGCTATGTGAGATGTTGACTTAAGAAATGAAATTGACCGAATGAAATGTATGTGTACAAATTGTTGGGCTTTTCTAATGTAAAGATGATTGGGAAATGAAACGAGCTATAATATAAATATGTATATATGTTTAATGAGGTGAGTAACAAGTTCGAATAAAGCATTAAGTGTGCGAATCAAGATACCGAGCACTGTGTGTGCGAAATTGGTCGTTCAGCACTATGTGTGCAGAATATAATGTAATGGCACTAAGTGTGCGATACATTACAAGAGATTTGCACTATGTGTGCATTTTATCAAGTAACGGCACTAAGTGTATGATACGTTACATGAATTTGCACTAAGTGTGTGGGTTTGCGAATGCTCTAAAGATATCAACTAGCGAAATATGTTAAATGTAATGGAATAAATAGGTATGTGATTGATGAAAGTTTGGAAGGTTAGTTTTAATATGGTAAGTTAAGTTAACTTATGAAATTTGAGATATGTTATGTGATTATGAGTTTCCAAGTATGTTTTGAATATAATGATGATACCTAGTTT
Organism: Gossypium rotundifolium; assembly: GCA_025506655.1. NCBI lineage: Eukaryota > Viridiplantae > Streptophyta > Magnoliopsida > Malvales > Malvaceae > Gossypium > Gossypium rotundifolium. Next base: position 64,822,947 of record CP106731.1, on the reverse strand, counting down.
TATATGATACCTAATAAGGAATGTATGAATGTTTGGTTTTGAAATTACCAAACATGGTAGTTATTGAATGGTAAGTTGATAGATATATACATATAAACCTACGGCTATGAGGTTGTTGATAATCATGTTAGTTTGATTTAACTTGTGAAATGTTTAAATCCATTCTTTACCATTGCTTATAACTTACTAAGCTAAGTTAGCTTACCGTTTGTGTTTATTTGACTATTTTATAGATTTTGATGGCTAGATTGTGCTCGGGGATCTTCGTCAAAGTCAATCGCACTATCACCTAACATTGGTATTCTATAAGTTGTATCTCTTTTGAACTTATGGCATGTATAAACTATGTCTCTTGGGTTGTGTTCGAATGATGTGTATATATATATAATCCATGCGAAAATGGCTATGTTTCTAAGTATGAGTATGATTTGGTAATGTTGGTCATGGTATTAATGTTGTGGATATTCAGCCTTGCAATAAGTTTGATTTGAAGGTTCATTTCATGGTATATATGTATGTGGGTGATGTACTTGTTTTAATTAGTCTTTTATTTAGTTTAAAAATTGAAGAACAATAATCATGGTACCTTGAAAAAATGGCTTGACCTTTGGTTTAAACTTGATTTTATATGTTCTTAATTAAATGTTTGAGTGTTTTTTGATAATTTGGTTGTGGTATATGTACTTTCGGCCTTGATTTATATTTACATGAAGTTGTGGTTATGCTATAATTTGAATGAGAAATTTGTTTGATTGTTTTATCGTTAATTGAAATTATATATACAAATATTTATATATGCGCATATGTCAAAATGGCTAATGAAATGAATTAGTCGAGCAAAGACAAATTGAAATGCTATTATACATGCTAGTATGCTAATGACCGAGGTGTACTTTGAGTTTATTGATCATAACAGTGGCGATGATTTGCATGATCGAATAATAATATGGTTATTTATGAATGATTTTGTAATCGAAATAGGTATGTTAGTCCTTAATAAATATGATATGTAAGTTTGCTCATATTAACTAAATTTAATGCCGCATATGGTTTTGACTATTAAACTCATGATTTATATATATATGTTTTATAAAGTATTTGGTGTGGCTTTGAGATATGTGCATTGGTTTGAAAATATGATATATATTTGAAATAAAATTAGATTGAACTCTAAGTAGGATTCATATGGTTAGTTAGAAGAAGTTGAATAAGATCTATATGATTATGTGATTATACAAAATTGTATTCTTCTGGTAATACCTCATAACCCTAATTCGGCGACGAATATAGGTTAGCGGTGTTACCTTTGATTGGTATCAGAGTTACAGTTTAGTCGATTCTCGGACTAACGTAGCGCGTGTGAGTCTAGCTATACATGCTATATTTTATAATGTGATAGTGTGATGACTTCTGATAGTGAAATGTGTTTTCTTCTTTCGTATAGTAAATGGATCCTGATCTCGAGCGAGCAATAGCTAACGATGTCGAGAGCATGGCGCCTACTCCCACGCAAGGGATCGTGCTGGATGAATCTCAACCAACTGCGAGTAATCCTGATGAGGGGGCTAAACAAGCCTTCTATAGCATGATGAATGATTGGTTCAATCAATATATCCGGGCCAATCTGATTGTTCAACAACCCCTGAATCTGAATACTCCACTTGTAATACCGGTGGTACCCCTGATCGTTAATCCTGAAAGAGTAAGTAAGCATCCAGTTGATAGAATTAGAAAACACGGGGCTCAAGAGTTTAGAGCCGAGGATGATGATGATGCTGAACGAGCTAAATTTTGGCTCGATAATACCATTCGTGTTTTCGATGAACTATCTTGCACACTTGATGAGTGCCTGAAGTGTGCCATATCTTTATTACGATATTTTGCCTACCATTGGTAGAACACTCTTGTATTGGTTGTTCTGAAGGAACGAGTTACATTGGACTTCTTTCAGACGGAGTTTCTTAAGAAATACATCAGCCAGCAATTCATAGATTCTAAACGCAAGGAATTTCTTGAGCTTAAACAGGGTTGTATGACCGTATCTGAGTATGAGCTCAAGTTTGTGAGACTCATTCGCTATGCCCGAGAGTGTGTTTCATCTGACGCTGCTATGTGTCGGAGATTCGAAGAAGGGTTAAACGAAGATATAAAACTATTGGTTGGCATACTTGAAATAAATGAGTTCATAGTACTTGTTGAGCGAGCTTGTAAAACCGAAGAGATAGGGAAAGAAAAGCGGAAAGTCGAGTTTGAAGCTAGAGACTTTGTAAGAGATTAGCTGGTAAATTTCCTCAAACATCATCAAAGAAGTTCAAGAATGATAGTAGCCGATCCAACGCTAACACAGGGATCTCTATACGAGAATGTCCACCAGTGAGTTCTCAGGCTACCTCGATTGCTAGTGTTGGCAATACTCGACCGAATAAGCCCGAGTGTCAACAGTGTGGTAGACAAAATTTTGGTGAATGCTGAGGTAAATCTAATAATCGCACTTGCTACAAATGTGGTTTGTAGGATCATTTAATTCGGGATTGTCCAGAGACAGCTGAAAAGGACAATGTTCAGAGTACAAGACCGAGTAGTAAGGCAGCTAGGGGTTGACTATCTCATAATGTGGGACGTAGGAGCGGCACTCAGAGAGGGACTTAGGATGCGGCTGTTCGATCAAAGGCTCGTGTACCAGCTAGAGCCTATGCCATTCATGCCAGAGAGGAGGCTTCATCCCCAGATGTCATCACCGGTATATTCACTCTCTTTGATACTAGTGTAATTGCTCTAATTGATCCTGGTTCAACCTATTGTTATGTGTGTGAAACATTAGTATCCAGCAAGACTCTACCTGTTGGGTCTGTTGAGTTTGTGATTCGGGTTTCGAACCCCTTGGGCCGGTGTGTGTTAGTTGATAGAGTATGCAAGAATTACCCTTTAATGATTTGATACTCGTGTTTTTTGGCTGATTTGATGTTGCTACCATTTGATGAGTTTGATATTATTCTCGGTATGGATTAGCTAACTGTGCATGATGCGGTAGTGAATTGCAAACGAAAGATTATTGATCTGCGGAGTTAGAATAATGAGATAATTCGAATTGAATCAGCAGATTTGAATGGGCTACCAACAGTGATATCCTCGATGTTGGCTCGAAAGTATTTGAGAAAGGGTTGCGAAGCCTACTTTGTTTATGTGATTGATAGTAAAGTAACTAAAAGAAGATAGAATCCGTACCAGTTGTCTGTGAGTATCGGATGTGTTTCCAGATGAATTGCCGGGATTGACACCTGTTTGGGAGGTAGAGTTTGGTATTGAGCTAGTGCCAGGGACGACTCCAATTTCGATAGCTCCGTATAGAATGGCATGATCAATTAAAAGAGTTGAAAGAACGATTCAGGAATTGATGATAGAGGTTTTGCTCGTAGAAGTTTCTCTCCACAGGGTGCGCCAATCTTATTTGTGAAAAAGAAGGACGGAACTTTGAGAATGTGCATCGACTATCCACAACTCAATAAAGTGACCGTAAAGAATAAATATCCGTTGCCACGTATCGATAATTTATTTGATCAGCTTAAGGGAGCTTTGGTATTCTCAAAAATTGATTTGAGGTTAGGTTATTATCAGCTGCGAGTTAGAGACTCGAATGTACCAAAGATTGCTTTTCGGACGAGATACGACCATTACGAGTTTTTAGTGATGCCGTTCGGACTCACTAATGCCTCTGCTATTTTCATGGATCTAATGAATAGGGTATTCAGATCGTATCTAGATTGGTTTGTGGTTGTATTCATAGATGACATTCTGATCTATTCGCATGACAAAACCGAGCATGCCAAACACTTGAGATTTGTGTTACAGATTTTACGTGATAAGCAGTTGTATGCAAAATTCAGAAAATGTGAATTTTTGTTGAATGAAGTTAATTTTCTGGGGTATGTCGTTTCAGCATCGGGCATTCGGGTTGACCCAAATAAAGTTTTGGCTATACTCGATTGAAAGTTGTTATTGTATGCAAATTCGGGTTGACACACGATCTTGAATTGGCTGCTATAGTTTTCGCTTTGAAAATATGGCGTCACAATCTATTCGATGAAAAATTCCATGTCTATTTGGATCAAAAGAGTCCAAAGTATTTAATGACTTAGAAGGATTTGAATTTGAGATAGCGACAATGGTTAGAATTGTTAAAAGATTACGAGTTTATGATTGATTATCACCCGGGGAAGGCTAATGTGGTTGCTGATGCACTTAGTCGAAAGTCATTATTTTCTCTACGTGCAATGAATACAAATATAGCTGTGACTAATGTTGGTGCGATTATTGTAGAGTTGAAAGCGAGACCGTTATTTATTCAACAGATTTGTGAAGCTCAAAAGGTTGATAATGATTTATTAGCAAAAAGGAATCATTGTGGCTCGAATACTGATTTAGACTTTCAGTTAGATGCTGAGGGATGTTTACGGTTTAGAAATTGGATATGTGTACCTAAGAACCCTGAATTGATTCGAATTATTTGTGATAAAGCTCATAATAGTAGATTGTCAATCCACCCGGGTAGTATGAAAATGTAAAATAACTTGAGACAGCATTACTGGTGGCATGGTATGAACCGAGATATTTCAAACTATGTGTCGAAGTGTTTGACATCTCAACAAGTGAAAGCCTAGCATCAGGTACCATCGGGATTACTCCAATCGATTATGATACCTTAGTGGAAATGGGATCAAGTCACGATGGATTTTGTATCTGGGTTGCCGTTGACACCGAGCAAGAAAGAATCAATCTGGATTATTGTTGATAGATTGATGAAATCGGCCCTTTTTATTCCAGTACGTACGAATTTCTCACTTGATAAGTTAGTTGAGTTGTACATATCTCAGATCGTATGATTGCACGGAGTACCAATTTCTATTATTTTGGATAGAGATCCAAAGGTTTACATCGCAGTTTTGGAAGAAACTACAAGATGCTCTAGGTACTAAATTGCACTTCAGTACTGCTTTTCACCCTCAGTCGGATGGTCAATCCGAACGTGTTATTCAAATACTTGATGATATGTTGAGATGTTGCGTTCTTGAGTTTGAGGGTACGTGGGAAGGATACTTGCCTTTGATTGAATTTGCATACAATAACAACTTTCAATCAAGTATCAAAATGGCACCTTACTAAGCTTTGTACGGTCGTAAATGTCGTACACCTTTATATTGGACCAAATTAAGTGAAAACATGATACACGGGGTAGATTTAATTAAAGAGACTGAACAGAAAGTAAAAGTGATCCGAGAAAGTTTGAAAGTCGCGTCAGATCGTCAGAAGTCATATGTGTTCTTGAAATGTAAAGATATAGAGTTTCAGGTGGGTGACCGAGTATTTTTGAAAGTCTCGCCATGAAAAAAGATGCTTAGATTTGGTCGTAAAAAAAGCTAAGTCTGAGATTTATTGGGCCGTACGAAGTTATTGAGCGTATCGGTTGCATACAGACTTATGTTGCCATTTGGGTTGGACAAGATTCACAATGTTTTTCAAGTATCGATGCTTTGACGATACAGATCTGATCCTTCTCATGTGATTAGCCCGGCAGAGGTTGAGATTTAGTCTGACTTGACCTATGAGGAGGAACCGATTTGCATTTTGGCTCGTAAAGTGAAAGAGTTACGAAATAAGAAAATCTCATTAGTGAAAGTACTTTGGCATAAGCAAGGGTTGAGGAAGCAACCTGGGAGCTCGAGGATGCAATGAAAGAACGTTACCCACATTTATTCACTGGTAAGATTTTCGGAGACGAAAATCCCTTAAGAGGGGAGAGTTGTAACAACTGGTTATGACCCTAATTAGAACGGTGGTTTTGAGACCATGAATCTGCATGAGAATAATATTTCAATATTATATTTGATATTTATGATATATGTTTGAGCATGTGTTAAAATATCGTTGGTTAATTTGTCCGTTTGTGTGTGCAATTTAAGAAAAAGGACTAAATCCATAAGTGGTAAAAGTAGCTATTTATTAGTTTGAGTGGTTTAATTAATTTTTCTTCTTTGGTATGAGGCCTTATATGGTAAATTATCCATTTAGAATAGTAGTGGACGGCATTATTATTGATTTGAGTATAAATATGTTTTTTTATATATATTATAAGTTAACATTTATATAATATATTATATGTTAATAATAAAACAGCAAAAAAATAAAAGGCATGCATTATCACTCTTCTTGGTAGAATGTGAGAAAGAAAAACCCCATTTTTGAAGCTTTAAGTTTCGGCCTCTAGGAGGCTTAATTCGGGTATGTCCTTTGTTCGATTTTTGTTAATTTCTTCGTTTTTGAGATCGTTGCTTAGTGTTTTAGTAAGCCCATGCTTGAATTTTGGAATTTAGTGTGAATTTCGTGAGTTTCTATTGAAGGGAGATTGTTTTTTTTTGTTATTTGATGAGGAAATATTAATTATATGGGTTAGATGAATAAGTTTTGTCTTTGAATTTTTGATGAAATTGAGAAATTTGGATTAAATTACAAAAATAAAATTTTAAAGGACTAAAATGCAAAATAAATGAATTGTAGGGACTTGTATGGGCATGGGTAACATTTGGTCCTAAAGGAGTGTGTGCAAATTTTAAGTATTTTGTGTTTTGTGCAATAGGGACTAAATTGTAAAAATTGTAAATGTTAGGGTAAAATGGTAATTTGCATAATTATGTGTTTTTGGATTAAATTGAATGAAAATATGTTTGAATAAGCTTAATTTGAAATTATCTAGATCAAGAACAAAAGGAATCGGGATTGGATCGGGGAAAGGTGAAGTTGAATGAATAGCTAGGAAACCCTAATCCGTCGATTTTCGAGGTAAGTTCTTAAGCAATTGGACTATATTGAATTTCTATTCATAATTAAGTATATGTTTTAATAGATTTGATTATGAAATATATGGTATGGCCGAATATAATAATAGGGGATGATGGATTGAATTGAATGAAATGTGTACTTATTTGATAATGTAGCTATGTGAGATGTTGGCTTAAGAAATGAAATTCAACGAATGAAATGTATGTGTACAAATTGTTGGGATTGCCGAATGTAAAGATGAATTGGGAATGAAACGAGCTATAATATAAATATGTATATATGTTTAATGAGGTGAGTAATAGGTTCGAAAAAAGCATTAAGTGTGCGAATCAAGATACCGAGCACTGTGTGTGCAAAATTGGTTGTTGGGCACTATGTGTACGGAATATAATGTAATGGCACTAAGTGTGCGACACATTACAAGAGATTTGCACTATGTGTGTGTTTTATCAAGTAACGACACTTAGTGTGCGTTACGTTACATGAATTTGCACTAAGTGTGTGGGTTTGCGAATGCTCTAAAGATATCAACTAGTGAAATGTGTTAAACGTAATGGAATAAACATGTATGTGATTCATGAAAGTTGGGAAGGTTAATTTTAATATGGTAAGTTAAGTTAACTTATGAAATTTGAGATATGTTATGTGATTATGCATTTCCAAGTATGTTTTGAATGTAATGATGATACCCAGTTTTATATGATATCTAATAAGGAATGTAGGAATGTTTGGTCTTGAGGTTACCAAACATGGTAGTTATTGAATGGTAAGTTGATAGATATATACATATAAACCTACAACTATGAGGTTGTTGATAATCATGTTAGTTTGATTTAACTTGTGAAATGTTTAAATCCATTCTTCACCATTGCTTATAACTTACTAAGCTAAGTTAGCTTACCGTTTGTGTTCATTTGACTATTTTATAGATTTTGAAGGCTAGCTCGTGCTCGGGGATCTTCGTCAAAGTCAATCGCACTATCACCTAACTTTGGTATTCTATAAGTTGTATCTCTTTTGAACTTATGGCATGTGTAGACTATGTCTCTTGGGTTGTGTTCGAATGATGTGTGTATATATATATATATATATAGCCATGTGAAAATGGCTATGTTTCTAAATATGAGTATGATTTGGTAATGTTGGTCGTGGTATTAATGTTGTGGATATTCGACCTTGCTATAAGTTTGATTTGAAGGTTCATTGCATGGTATATTTGTATGTGAGTGATGTACTTGTTTTAATTAGTCTTTTATTTAGTTTAAAAATTGAAGAACAATGATCATGGTACCTTGCGAAAATGGCTTGACCCTTGGTTCAAACTTGATTTTATATGTTCTTAATTAAATGTTTGAGTGTTTGGTTTGATAATTTGGTTGTGGTATATGTACTTTCGGCCTTGATTTATATTTACATGAAGTTATGGTTATGCTATAATTTGAATGAGAATTTGGTTTCGGTTGTTTATACGTTAATTGAAATTATATATACAAATATTTATATATGCGCATATGTTAAAATGGCTAATGAAATGAATTAGTCGAGCAAAGACAAATTGAAATGCTATTATACATGCTAGTATGCTAATGACCGAGGTGTACTTTGAGTTTATTGATCATAACCGTAAATGATGATTTGCATGGTCGAATAATAATATGGTTATTTATGAATGATTTTGTATTCGAAATATTTAGTCCTTAATAAATATGATATGTAAGTTTGCTCATATTATCTAAATTGAATGCCGCATATGGTTTTGACTATTAAACACATGATTTATATATATATGTTTTATAAGGTATTTGGTGTGGCTTTGAGATATGTGCATTGGTTTGAAATATGATATATATTTGAGATATGTGCAGAAGTTTATTATATAAATAATTGTGAATAAGATCTATATGATTATGTGATTATACGAAAGTGTATTCTTCTAGTAATACCTCGTAACCCTAATTTCGCGATAGATACGGGTTAGGGGTGTTACATTTCTTCCCCACTCACACGTGCCCTTCATCTTTCTTGCCTCTTTTCTAGTTCCTTTCTTCTTTGTCTCCCATCTGGCTTGTACCCTAAGCCAAAGCGGTCATGCTTGTCCTTCAGCATTGGAACCTCAACTCTTCCCTGAAGATGTCTCCTAGTCCTTTTTCAAGTAAGGCCCCCTTTCCTACCATCATCTGTAATCCCATCCTGGTAGCCTTGGATATTTTTGGCATTGGAATCCTGTTCCCCTTAGTAATGAATGTTGCATTCACAAACTCCAAAGACCTGAAAGAACATTCAATTGCCTCATCACTTGCCTCCAAGTACGGTGCATCACTAGTTACGGCAGTGATAATATCTTCTTCAGCATGTATTGTCACCAGCCGGCCTCCTGATACTAGCTTCAACTTCTAATGTAGCAACGAAGGCACTGCCCCGGCCGAATGTATCCAAAGTCTTCCCAATAAGCAATTCTAGGAGGGCTTGATATCCATTACTAGGAAGTCCACTTCATAAGTAGTTGGGCCAATCAATAGAGGTATTTCAATTCTTCCCATGACCCTCCTTTCTGTGCCATCAAATGCCCTCACTATATTCTGGCATACCTTCATGTGTGAGCTACCCATAGGTAATCGATTAAGTGTGGATAAGGGCAATACGTTTAGTGCCGATCCATTATCAATCAGGACCCCTGGCAATGTGTATCTTTTGCATCTGGTAGTGATGTGCAGAGCTTTAGTGGATCCCATACCCCCTGGTGGTATTTCATCATCATTGAAGAAAATGAAGTTATTGGCACTTATATTATTGACCACCGATCCAGTTTGTTGATAGAGATATCATTGGCCACGTACGTCTCGTTTAGCACTTTCATCAATGCGCTTCGGTGTACCTCCGAATTCAAGAGTAAAGCTAGTATAGATATGTGAGCTAGTTGTTTATGCAACTGTTCCACAACACTATACTCGCTGTGCTTCAAAAACTTCAGGAATTTTGTAACAGTTCGGTTTAGACCCTAGTCAAAATAGTGGTTTCGAGACCACAAATTTGAGTCAGTAAAATATTTTAATATTATTTTCTATGCCCTTGATATGTGATTAAACTTGTGTTAAAGTTCCGTAAGTTAATTTGTTCGTCTGTAAGCTTAATTTGAAAAATAAAAGGGTTAAATTGCATTAAATGCAATAATTGCATGCTATTTGTTAAAGCACCTATGTGTTGTGGCTTTTAAATGTAGTGGCCTTATGAGGCAATTAAACTATGTTTTATGTTAATGGGTGGCAAATGTCAAATATGCCCTTAATATATATGTCTCTTATATTAATTGAAAGGATATTTTAGTAAATAGTAAAATAACATGATTATAATAAAACAAAAGCTTAAAAATAAGCTAATATGTTATGTTCATCCACTGAATATTAGAGAAAGAAGAAAGGTTTAAGCTCTTTTGATTTTCGGCATACATTTTGGCTTGATTAAGGTATGTTTTGACTTTGGTTTTTGATGATTTTTATGTTTTTGAGATTGTTGCTTAGTCTATTATCAAGCCCATGTTGTAATTTGAAGAATTGATGATGTTCATGAGATGTACCATTGATGAAATGGTGAGCTTTGTGATGAGTGTTGGTGTTTAATGAAAGATATGTGTTTAATGAACATGTTTTGTTCTTGAATTTTTGGTGAATATAACTAATTAGGTCTTAATTGAGAAAATAACATTTTGAGGGATTAGATTGTGAAATAAATGAAATGTAGGGATTGATATGAACATAGTGTGTATTCGGCCAAGCATGGGTAAAAGCAAAGTTGGTGCATTTTGTGATTTTGTGAAATAGGGACTAAATTGTCCAAATATGAAAATGTGAGGGTTAATTTGTAAATTACCCTAAATATGTGTTTTGGATTGAATTAAATGATTTTATGAATGAATCGGTTAAATATGTATATGTATAGATCAAGAACCGAAGAATACAAATTTAGATCGCGGGAAATCAAAAGTAATTGAATAACTAAATCCAATCGAATATCCAAATCCGAGGTAAGTCGATATACAAATAAACACATTTGAATTGATTTATTTTTGAATATATGAAATTTGAATTGCTATGAATGATACTCGAAATGATGAATATATGGATTTCGAGATCAAGAGATGGTTAATGTTTGAGAAGTCCCATTTGAACCTAGGAATAGATAGGATAGTTTATGTCATGACATAGGTGTCCGTTATGTGATATCATGCAAGACCATGTCTGGGACGTTGGCATCGATATGAGATTTACGTGTAAGACCATGTCTGGGACATTGGCATCATATTGATTCGTGTAAGACATTGTCTGGGACAGTGGCATCAATATTTGATTACATGTAAGACCACGTCTGGGACGTTGGCATTGTACGACTATTCTGAGCTTTCTTAATACCCTATTTAGTTCTGAACGGTTCAACGGGCAAGTCCGAGAATCAAATGACTATGTGATTTGAATATCCGTCTCAGGTACGTTTGAAAAATACACTATATGTGTATGAAAGGTAAGTATCTATATGAAATTACTAAGGTGAAAATGTGTATTGAAATGATGATGAAACACCCCAAACCCAGCCCACAAGCCCTGACCGGATCTGGCATGCTTCTAGGAAAAACTAGTCGATTCTTATTTGAAACTTTGCTAAAATTTTTCATGTTTTTGAAAACAGTTGATTTGGGTTGGGCTCGAATTTTAAAACCCGTGTTGATTATGTGTCAAAACATTCAATATTTATACTTAAGAAAAATGGACTTTAACTTTGAATTACTAAAATCGAGTCATACTTAGATAATTAAATATGCATGCATAACAGTTCAAACCAAGGCCTTATTACATCAAATCAAAACCCAAATTAAATCCAAAATACTTAAAATATAACAAGTCCAAAATAAAATAAAATCTTGAACTGAGCATGGCCACCACTAAGCTCCTACCGACTCGGTCCATTAATGAGCGTCACCTGAAAAGTAATCCCACAACGGGGTGAGTCAAACAGACTCAATGTATATAGCCAACATAAGTCTCAATTAATTCAGGCATATCAATTCATACATAATAGCACATATACTTAATGATGCAAACTCGAACCCAAGCCTAAGTATCCATCCGCTACACATCACCCGTAAAAACCATCACACCGTGGGGACTACTAAGTCAACCCTCCATCCGCTACACACCATCGAAGGCGTCATTGCGATCGACGTGCTCATCGCCTCTTATAAAATTTGTGGCATAGCCGCCAGATAATTATTTTGTGACATAAGTCACCACATTCGATATTGTGACATAAGTATTTAATATTGCCACCAATTCACTTCCCTTTACATATCACCCATATGCCCCATGTCAAACATATCATGCAATAACATGCTTTATTTCACATTCTTATCACTATTAGCATATGTGCCATAATAGATCATAACCTACTCATAGTAGGGTGGGTAAACATACACGAGTATTTCGTTCATACCATTGCATGGTACTTTTAGCCACTTCACACATATTTTTATCAACACATATATTAACGCATAACCATAAATTAATTGAAGCTTAGTGTGGGGGTACACACCTGATTTACTTAGTGCTTTATTGAAATCCCAAAACCCGATCTAATGCTTTAGATCTTAGATCCTATATTCGGCCATCGTTAGAAATATTAGCACAAACTTATTAGGCCATATAACCAAATCCCGAGAGATTATTGCAACCAAAACTTACCTTGTTGCCGATTGGATTAAAAATCAAATCCCGAAAATTTGCTATGTTCTTTCTTGTAATCGTCCAAGCACTAGATCACTTCACAGGTTAGTTTTCGGTTTTTGAACAAGTACAAAATAGATCTAATCACTAACTAGGCCTTGGCCAGAATGTGTATGTGCACTTACCTTACGATTCTCAAATCCTGAAAGTATCCCTTGTCTTAAGTATCTGTCGAAATCCCTATAGACACATGTTAGATCAATTTCTAACATTTAATCACAAGTAAATAGCCCTTGGCCAAATATCCAATATGACTCACCTTAGATCTTTAAAATCTCAAAAATCCTTCTACTTGTAGTCGACACAGACCTAACTCCCAAAGCCTCCTTCCAAGTTTGACCAAGATCAATAATAGGAATTAGTTCCTAAATTTTTGACAAGCCTAAAAGAAAAAGAATGGAAACCGAATGACAATTGGTCCTTACCCTTATTACAGGAATTCGATCGCTCCTTGTTGAACCCACAGAGGTATTCGGCTACAAGCTAGGTGTTTGATCAATCAAGTTTCGGCTTTTGGTGTTTTGATTAACAATAGGCTATTGCTAGAAAAGGCTTACCTTCGGCTTTTGGAGAGTTGTAAAAAGAAAAAGAAAGTTGATGATGGAGATTCGGCTAGAGAAAGAGTTGAAAGAAAGAATTTGAGAGAAGGAAGGAGAGATGATAAGAATTTCGGCAACCACTAAAAGAGAGAAAAGATGAATGTCTTTTGTTCCAATTAAAATTCGGCACTTATGCCTCCCTTTCATGACTGATTTTTACCAACCAAGGAGTCCCTTGGCCGGCAACTATATCCCATTTGCTTCTCCTCCTTTATCTTTTATCTATTCTTAAAAAAAATAATTATCACAAAGAGTTTAATCACATCTAAAGCTCCTCCCTCAGTCTCCCAATGTCGTCCACCTCTACTCCTTATTGCCGAAAAATAAAATCTTTTATTTGCTTTCCTTGTGACTCGAACCTAGGCCCATTTGCACCTACTTGTGGCGTCACTTATAGAGGCTTTAAGTGGCGCCTCCAAGCCACTTAACCAAGCCCATTTGTGTGTCATAACTCCCCCATTTATTTTCTTAAGGCCTATCAGGCTTAACTCCCTCTTTTAGACTTAATATTAAATAATTTCTAAGGCATTCACCTACGCACTAAGGTTCACAAAATTCATAGAACACATTCTTAACACACAAAGGCATGCTATTTCATACAATTTATTAATAATGCATAAGCCATAGTGCAGGATATTACGGTTCTACCCCTTAAAATAATTTCGACCTCGAAATTACAGCTAAAATAGGTGAGGGTATTCTTTGTCGCATTGCTTCTTCCTGCCCCACGAAGCTTCCTCCGATCCATGATTTTGCCATAACACTTTAACTAAAGGAACTGACTTCCTCCGAAGCACCTCTACATCTCGTTCCAGAATCTGAATCGGCTCTTCTTCATAAGATAGATTGGTCTCAGCTCCACCTCTTCAACCGGAGCTACATGAGATGGATCCGATCGGTATCGACATAGCATGGAAACATGAAATACGTCATGCATTGCTTCAAATTTGGAGGTAACTCCAACTGGTATGCCACCAGTCCAATTCGCTTCAATACCGATAGGTTCCTATAAACCTTGGACTTAGCTTCCCTTTCCGACCAAATCTCACTACCTTCTTCCAAGGTGAAACTTTAAGGAACACTTGATCTCCCACATCAAATTCTATTTCCTTTCATTTGAGATCCGCGTATGACTTCTGTCTTTCATATGCCTCCTTTAATCGGGCTTGAATTACACTAACCTTCTCCTTAGACTCTGCCACAATTTTCGGACCCAAAATCAGACGTTCTCCCAATTTCGTCCTACACGTGGGAGTGCGACACTTCTGACCATACAGTGCTTCATACGGTGCCATCCAGATACTTGCACGATAAATCATTATTGTAAGCAAATTCCGCTAGAGGCAAATATTCTTCCCAACTTCCTCTGAAGTCTATTACACGGCCTCTCAGCATATCCTCCAATACTTGTATTACTCGCTCAGATTGACCGTCTGACTGTGGATGAAAAGCCATACTGAAGTCCAATCTAGTACCCAAAGCTTGATGTAGTGCCTTCCAAAATCGAGACGTGAACCTCGGATACCTATCCAAGATAATTGACATCGGCACTCCATGCAACCTCACAATCTCTGCCACATACAACTTTGCTAACCTTTGTAAAGAATAATCTACCCTCACCAGAATAAAGTGCGTGAACTTTGTCAACCGATCCACTATCACCCATACCGAGTCCTTTTTAGTAGGCTTAAGGGGAAGCCCACTAACGAAGTCCATGGTAATTCTCTCCCACTTCCACTGCAGAATTATTATCGGTTGAAGCAATCCCGACGGGACCTAGTGTTCAACCTTAACTTGCTGACACGTCAAGCATTTGCCAACATATTTGGTAACTTCCCGCTTAAGACCAGGCCACCAAAATTGTTCCCTTAGATCTCTGTACAACTTTGTACCTCCAGGATGCATAGCATAAGGGATACTATGCGATTCCCAAAGAATTCTCTGCCTAAGTTCTTTATCCTTCGGCATACAGACCTTACCCTTGAAGCATAATACTCCCTCGTCATTAATGCCATAACCCTCTAACTCTCTATTCTGTACTTGTCGCAACTTAACACTTAGATCCTCATCCACTAACTGTCCCTCTTTCACTTCATTCAACCACGTTGGCTTAACTTGCAGCTCTGCCAACAGACTTCCATCGTCATACAAGAAAGGATGTGCGAATATTGCCCTTGGATCCGTTACTACTTTCTGACTTAAGGCATCCGCCACTACATTTACCTTGCCTGGGTGATATTCTATGGAACAATCGTAGTCCTTCAACAATTCCACCCACCTTCGTTGTCTCAGGTTTAACTCCTTCTAAGTCAACAAATACTTAAGGCTCTTGTGGTCTTCACTGACTTTTCTCCATAAAGATAATGCCTCCACACCTTAAGGGCAAAGACCACTGCCGCCAATTCCAAGTCATACGTTGGGTAGTTAACCTCGTGTGGCCTTAGTTGCCGAGACGTATAAGCGACTACTTTCCCATCTTGCATAAGGACACCTCCCAATCCTGTATGGGAAGCATCACAGTACACTACAAAATCCCTTTCTGCCTCCGGCTGAATCAAAACTAGAGCTTTGGTCAAGACGTTCTTAAGCTTCTCAAAGCTCTCCGGTTGCTTATCAGTTCATATGAAAGGCACTTCCTTCCTTAATAACTTTGTCAAAGGCGTGACTATCGACGAGAACCCTTCCACAAACCTTCTATAATAGCCTGCCAATCCTAAGAAACTCCGAACTTCCGCCACAGATTTAGGGGGTTTCCAATCCAAAACTACCTCAATCTTCCGAGGATCCACTCTTATTCCTTCAAGAGACCACATGTCCTAAAAACGTAACCTCCTTAAGCCAAAATTCACACTTGCTAAATTTGGCGTAGAGTTTCTTTTCCCTTAACACTTGCAACACAACTCGGAGGTGCTCATCGTGTTCTTCCTCAGACTTCGAATACACTAAAATATCATCTATGAACACAACAACAAACCGGTCCAGATAGGGTTGGAAAACCCAGTTCATCATGTCCATAAACGCGACTGGGGCATTCGTCAATCCAAACGGCATTACCATGAACTCAAAATGCCCATATCTTGTCCGAAAAGTCGTCTTATAGATATCTACCTCCTTTACCTTAAGTTGATGATACTCGGATGTCAGATCTATCTTTGAGAAAACCACGGCCCCCTTAAGCTGATCGAACAAGTCGTCAATCCTTGGCAAAGGGTACTTGTTCTTGATGGTCGGCTTGTTCAACTGACGATAATCTATGCACATGCGCATAGTTTCATCCTTCTTTTTCATAAACAAGACCGGTGCTCCCCATGGAGACACACTGGGTTGAATAAACCCACGGTCTAGCAACCCTTGAATTTGAGCCTTGAGCTCAACCAACTCCTTTGATGCCATCCTGTTTGGGGCAATGGACACAGGAGCTATACCCGGGAGCAAATCGATTCCAAACTCCACCTCCCTGTCCGGGGGTATTTCTGGTAATTCCTCCGAAAAGACATCCACAAACTCCCTTATAGTTCTAACTCCACTAACTCCCCCTTCGTTTGTATCCAAAGCACAAATGAAGGCTAAAAATGCCTTACACCCCTTCCAAACCATCTTATCCGCCTTTAATGCTGAAACTACGTTAGACAAGTAGTTCCTTCTTTCTCCTATCATAACCATCACCTCATCCTCTGGGTTCCTTAACTTCATTCGTTTGGCTGCACAATCCAATACAGCCCGATGCTCCACTAGCCAATCCATGCCAAGTATAAGATCAAATTCCCCGAAGGGTAATTCCATTAAGTCGGCAAGAAATACCGCTCCTTGAAGTTCTAAAGGTACTCTCCGAAACATCTTATTCACCACTACAGTTTGGCCTAATGGGCTTACTACAGTCATCTCCCTATCAGATAGTTCAGAGGCTATCCCTAGAGTTTCAACTACTCTACATGCAACATAAGAATAGTTCGAGCCTACACTAATCAAAGTAACATAAGGTTTGCCAAAAATAAGGAATGTACCGGTTATGACGTTCGGTGAGTCTCCGTCTTCCCTCCGGTGAACTGCATAAACCAAACCCGACTGCCTGGCCTTCGTGTTACCAGCACCTCAGCCCGGTGTTCCTCGTCCTCTACCAGAACCATTACCTCTGCCAGTCGACCCATGATGTCGCGGTTGCTGTTGTCCTCCTCTTCCAGCCTGGTTAGAACCTTGACTTACTGGTCGTCCCCCTTCAGTTCTCATCGGGCAATCCTTAATCATGTGGTCCTTGGACCCACACTTAAAACATCCTCCTGTCTTTTTCCAACACTCACCCAAGTGCTTTTTCCCGCATTGATCACAAGCACGATACTGCCCTCCTAAAGCAGCTTGCTGACCTCGCGGCCCATCAACTCTAGGCCTCTTTTGCTTGTTCCTAGATGGCCTTGATGATCCAAATCCTCTTTTCTGCCTATTCTGATCGGTGTTCTTCCTTATAAAATCCTTGATTCCCTCGGCTACCTTAGCCTTCTCCACCAACACAGCAAACTCCCGCTCCTGTTGTGGAGCTATCAGCAACCTCAGATCATCCCTTAGTCCGTCCTCAAATCGGACACACCGCTTATTCTCAGTAGACACTATCCCTCGAGCATAACGGCTTAGCCTTAGGAATTGACCAGTTACTCGACTACGGACTTGTTCCTTGAACCAAATTTAAATGCCTTTCTCTGCGCATCAATATAATGAGTGCCAACATACTTCTTCTGGTATGCCGCCTTAGCATACTCCCAGGTGAGTTCCTCAGCTGTAGCACCATCCCGCACCGTGAGCCACCATTGATATGACTCATCGCGGAGAAGCGACACCAACCCTTTCAACTTTTCCTTGTCAGTTAAATCAAGCTCATCCATAATCCGCTCGATCGCTTCCAACCAATATTCAGTGATCTGGGTGCCACACGGATATACCACGAAACATCTCATCTCCGTTGGCTCGAAGTCGCTCAAGTACCGACTTTTGAGCTCCCATGCCTCCACCCACTCCAGCCACCCTTTCCAAAACCCGGCAGATCGCTGTGACCTCAGTATTATCCCCGTAATCCTGATATTCCACATCAGCGGCTGGTGGTAGTGGTGGCATTTCATTCTCAAATCCTTGACCCGATCTAACGGGTTCAGACACGGTCATTCGACCTATTCCACGGCCACGCACGTTACGACCACATCCCCTTGAATTCATACTTTCGCTTTGCATTTATCTGATTAAAGAATTTTATGAATTAGTTTTGTTCCACCGATTTAACACAAACAATTTTATGTTTAATAGTTCTAGGAGGTAGTTCTTTCGATTCATACACATACAGTCTCACATCATTCATTTAGTCACACACATGAACTTGCGTCCATTATAGAGAAATGTTGTAATTGTCGTTATTTGTTGTTTTCCACTACCCAAGGGTATTTCTGTAATTTTGTCCTATAAGGGTATTTTGATAATTTTTCAAATTAGGGTATTTGAAAATGTTGTAAAATAGAGTTTTTGATATTTTACAAAATTAAAATCCTTCTTTGGAAAAATTTCAAGGGTGAAATGATAATTTTATACACTAGGGTATTTTTGTAATTTTACAAGCCGTGGTCATTTGGTAATTTTTGCAAAATATGGTTCTGGTGACTTTTCAAAATGAGGGTATTTTTAAAGATTTCTAATTTGAGGTACTTTGGTAATTTTCCTTCTTGAGGTCTTTTGGTCATTTGTACAGGTTAGGGGTAATTTGGTCCTTTTGCAAATCAGGGGTAATTTCGTAAATTTTTCAAATCAGGGTGTCTTATTATAAAGTAGGGTGTTTGGATATTTGTAAGGTAAGATAATCTTGATAAAAACTGTGGTAGTATGGAAATTTTATTAACCAATGGCATTTTAGTAATTTTTTCGACCAGGGGTATCTGAGTAAATCGAGATTATTTTAGAAAAATTTTTCAAAATAGTTTTCCTATACATCAGAGGGGTAATTTGGTGATTTTAAAACTAGGATTTTTGTGGAAATATGGCTAGTCCTTTTCGGGTTTTAGTTATTGGGTTTAGCCTGTGGCTGAGTCCTCTTGGTTAGGGTGAACCGTCACTACGCACCAAGTAGGATTCGAGTGGAGAGGAGGTGAGTCACTAGGACTGCTTAAATACCAAGCTCCCACCGAAACCAATCCTAGACATGCGCACGATGGTTGTCACACCCTAAGTCGGTGACTTAGACATAGGTTTGTTTGATTGGGCATTAAAGTTTTATGTAATTCTCATGTTGGGGTAACCTAGTCCTAGGGTTTAATTCCTAGTCCACTAATCTACGTCCCTATATATTCCCACATACAATTCACAGAAGAGTTGGGAGTACTTACCTGGTGGACTTCGGGCCGGAGACTCAGGTGCCATGCTAAAAAACCTGCTTATTTCTTAGAAAAGTCCAATTTCAAAAGAAAGAAAACATTTTGGGCCCAAAAAGCCCTCAAGGCTTAGTTTTGAACTTGGCTCTGATACCAAACTGAAACACCCCAAACCTGGCCCACAAGCCCTGACCGGATCTGGCATGCTTCTAGGAAAAACTAGTCGATTCTTATTTGAAACTTTGCTAAAATTTTCCGCGTTTTTGAAAATAGTTGATTTGGGTTGGGCTCGAATTTTAAAACCCGTGTTGATTATGAGTCAAAACGTTCAATATTTATACTTAAGAAAAATGTACTTTAACTTTGAATTACTAAAATCGAGTCATACTTAGATAATTAAATATGCATGCATAACAGTTCAAACCAAGGCCTTATTACATCAAATCAAAACCCAATTTAAATCCAAAATACTTAAAATATAATAAGTCCAAAATAAAATAAAATCTTGAACTGAGCATGGCCACCACTAAGCTCCAGTAGACAGGTCCATTAATGGCGTCACCGAAAAGTATTCCCACAACAGGGTGAGTCAAGCAGACTCAATGTATCTGACCAACATAAGTCTCAATTAATTTAGGCATATCAATTCATACATAATAGCACATATAATTAATGATGCAAACCCAACCCAAGCCTAAGTATCCATCCGCTACACATCACCCGTACCAACCATCACACCGTGGGGACTACTAAGTCAACCCTCCATCTGTGACACACCATCGAAGGTAGTCGCTGCAGTCGACGTGCTCATCGCCCTTATAAAATTCGTGGCATAGCCACCAGATAATTATTTTGTGAAATAAGTCACCACATTCGGATATTTTGACATAAGTCACCACATTCAGATATTGGGGTATTAAGCCACCAATTCACTTCCCCTTTACATATAACCCATATGCCCCATGTCAAACATATCATGCAATAACATGCTTTATTTCACATTCTTATCACTATTAACATATGTGCCATAATAGATCATAACCTACCCATAGTAGGGTGGGTAAACATACACAGTATTTAGTTCGTACCCTTTGCATGGTACTTTTAGCCACTTCACACATATTTTTATTAACACATATATTAACACATAACCATGAATTAATTGAAGCTTAGTGTGAAATTTACACACCGATTTATAGCGCTTTATTGAAATCCAAAACCCGATCTAATGCTTTAGATCTTAGATCCTATATTCGGCCATTGTTAGACATATTAGCACAAACTTATTCGGCCATATAAACAAATCCCGAGAGATAATTGCAACCAAAACTTACCTTGTTACCGATTGGATTAAAATCAAATCTCAAAACTTTGCTATGTTCCTTCTTGTAATCGGCCAAGCACTAGATCACTTCACGAGTTAGTTTTCGGTTTTGAACAAGTACAAAATAGATCTAATCACTAACTAGGCCTTGGCCGAATGTGTATGTGCACTTACCTTACGATTCTCAAATCCCGAAAGTATCCCTTGTCTTAAGTATCTGTCGAAATCCCTATAGACACATGTTAGATCAATTTCTAACATTTAATCACAAGTAAATAGCCCTTGGCCGAATATCCAATATGACTCACCTTAGATCTTTAAAATCCCGAAAGATCCTTCTACTTGTAGTTGACAGCACCTAACTCCCGAAGCCTCCTTCCAAGTTTCGGCCATGATCAATAATAGGAATTAGTTCCTAAATTTTCGACAAGCCTAAAAGAAAAAGAATGGAGACCGAATGACAATTGGTCCTTACCCTTATTATAGGAATTCGACTGCTCCTTGTTGAACCCACAGAGGTATTCGACTACAAGCTAGGTGTTTGATCAATCAAGTTTTGGCTTTTGGTGTTTTGATTAACAATCGGCTATTGCTAGAAAAGGTTTACCTTTAGCTTTTGTAGAGTTGTGAAAAGAAAAAGAAAGTTGATGATGGAGATTCGGCTAGAGAAAGAGTTGAAAGAAAGAATTTGAGAGAAGGAAGGAGAGATGATAAGAATTTCGGCAAGCACTAAAAGAGAGAAAAGATGAATGTCTTTTGTTCCAATTAAAATTTGGCACTTATGCCTCCTTTTCATGATCGATTTTTACCAACCAAGGAGTCCCTTGGCCGACCACTATATCCCATTTTCTTCTCCTCCTTTATCTTTTATCTATTCTTAAAAAAAATAATTATTACAAAGAGTTTAATCACATCTAAAGCTCCTCCCTCAGTCTCCCAATGCCGTCCACCTCTACTCCTTATTGCCAAAAAATAAAATCTTTTATTTGCTTTCCTTGTGACTCGAACCTAGGCCCATTTGCACCTACTTGTGGCATCACTTACAGAGGCTTTAAGTGGCACCTCCAAGCCACTTAACCAAGCCCATTTGTGTGTCATAACTCCCCATTTATTTTCTTAAGGCCTATCAGGCTTAACTCCCTCTTTTAGACTTAAAATTAAATAATTTCTAAGCATTCACCTACGCACTAAGGTTCATAAAATTCATAGAACACATTCTTAACATACAAAGGCATGCTATTTCATGTAATTTAGTAATAATGCATAAGCCATAGTCCGGGATATTACAGTTCTACCCCCTTAAAATAATTTCGACCTCGAAATCACCTGGCTAAAATAGGTGAGGGTATTACTGTCGCATTGCTTCTTCTGGTTCCCACGAAGCTTCCTCCGATCCATGATTTTACCATAACACTTTAACTAATGGAACTGACTTCCTCCGAAGCACCTTCACATCTCGTTCTAGAATCTGAATTGGCTCTTCTTCATAAGACAGATCTGGTCTCAGCTCCACCTCTTCAACCGAAACTACATGAGATGGATCCGATCGGTATCGACGTAGCATGGAAACATGAAATACGTCATGTATCTGCTTCAATTCCGGAGGTAACTCCAACTGGTATGCCACCGGTCCAATTCGCTTCAATACCTAATAGGGTCCTATAAACCTTGGACTTAGCTTCCCTTTCCGACCAAATCTCATTACCCTCTTCCAAGGCGAAACTTTATGGAACACTTGATCTCCCACATCAAATTATATTTCCTTTAGTTTGAGATCCGCGTACGACTTCTGTCTGTTAGATGCCTCCTTTAATCGAGCTCGAATTACACTAACCTTCTCCTCAGACTCTGCCATAATTTCTGGACCCAAAATCTGACGTTCTCCCAATTTCGTCCAACACGTAGGAGTGCGACATTTCGACCATACAGTGCTTCATACGGTGCCATCCGTATACTTGCCTGATAGTTGTTATTGCCGCTAGAGGCAAATATTCTTCCCAACTTCCTCTGAAGTCTATTACACAACCTCTCAGTATATCCTCCAATACTTGTATTACTCGCTCAGATTGACCGTCTAACTGTGGATGAAAAGCCGTACTGAAGTCCAATCTAGTAACCAAAGCTTGATGTAGTGCCTTTCCAAACCGAGACGTGAACCTTGGATCCCTATTCGAGATAATTGACATCGGCACTCCCTGCAACCTCACAATCTCCGTCACATACAACTTTGCTAACCTTTGTAAAGAATAATCTACTCTCACTAGAATGAAGTGCGCAGACTTTGTCAACCGATCCACTATCACCCATACCAAGTCCTTTTTAGTAGGCGTAAGGGGAAGCCCACTAAAGAAGTCCATGGTAATTCTCTCCCACTTCCACTGCGGAATTATTATCGGTTGAAGCAATCCTGACGGAACCTGGTGTTCAGCCTTAACTTGCTGACACGTCAAGCATTTGCCAACATATTCGGTAACTTCCCGCTTAAGACCAGGCCACCAAAATTGTTCCCTTAGATCTCTGTACAACTTAGTGCCTCCGGGATGCATAGCATAAGGGATACTATCACGATTCCCAAGAATTCTCGCCTAAGTTCTTTATCCTTGATATCTGGACCTTACCCTTGAAGCATAATACTCCCTCGTCATTAATGCCATAACCCTCTAACTCTCCATTCTGCACTTGTCGCAACTTAACACTTAGATCCTCATCCACCAACTGTCCCTCTTTCACTTCATTCAACCACGTTGGCTTAACTTGCAACTTTGCCAGATGACTTCCATCGTCATACAAGCTCAGATGTGCGAACATTACCCTCAGATCCGTTACTACTTTCTGACTTAAGGCATCTGCCACTACATTTGCCTTGCCTGGGTGATTTTCTATGGAACAATCGTAGTCCTTCAACAATTCCACCCACCTTCGCTGTCTTAGGTTTAACTCCTTCTGAGTCAACAAATACTTAAGGCTCTAGTGGTCTGTGTAGATCACTGACTTTTCTCCATAAAGATAATGCCTCCACACCTTAAGGGCAAAGACAAGTGTCGCCAATTCCAAGTCATGCGTCGGGTAGTTAACCTCGTGTGGCCTTAGTTGCCGAGATGCATAAGTGACTACTTTCCCATCTTGCATAAGGACACCTCCCAATCCTGTATGGGAAGCATCACAGTACACTACAAAATCCCTTCATGCCTCCGGCTGAATCAAAATTGGAGCTTCGGTCAAGACCTTCTTAAGCTTCTCAAAGCTCTCCTATTGCTTATCTGTCCATATGAAAAGCACTTTCTTCCTTAATAACTTTGTCAAAGGCGTGACTATCGACGAAAACCCTTCCACAAACCTTCTATAATAGCCTGCCAATCCTAAGAAACTCCAAACTTTCGCCACAGATTTAGGGGTTTCCAATCCAAAACTGCCTCAATCTTCCGAGGATCCACTCTTATTCCTTCAGCATATACCACATGTCCTAAAAACGTAACCTCCTTAAGCCAAAATTCACACTTGCTGAATTTGGCGTAGAGCTTCTTTTCCCTTAACACCTCCAACACAACTCGGAGGTGCTCATCGTGTTCTTCCTCAAACTTTGAATACACTAAAATATCATCTATGAACACAACAACAAACCGATCCAAATAGGGTTGGAAAACCCGGTTCATCATGTTCATAAAAGTGGCTGGGGCATTCGTCAATCCAAACGGCATTACTACGAACTCAAAATGCCCATATCATGTCCAAAAAGTCGTCTTATGGATATCTACCTCCTTCGCCTTAAGCTGATGATACCCGGGCCTCAGATCTATCTTTGAGAAAATCGTGGCCCTCTTAAGCTGATCGAACAAGTCGTCAATCCTTGGCAAAGGGTACTTGTTCTTGATGGTCAGCTAGTTCAACTGACGATAATCTATGCACATGCGCATAGTTCTGTCATTCTTTTTCACAAACAAGACCGGTGCTTCCCATGGAGACACATTGGGTTGAATAAACCCACAGTCTAGCAACTCTTAAATTTGAGCCTTGAGCTCAACCAACTCCTTTGGTGCCATTACAGATGGGGCAATGGACACGGAGCTGCATGCAGGAGCAAATCGATTCCAAACTCCACCTCCCTGTCCGGGGGTATTCCTGGTAATTCCTCCGAAAAGACATCCACAAACTCCCTTACAGTTCTAACTCCACTAACTGCCTCTTCGTTTGTATCCAAAGCACAAATGAAGGCCAAAAATGCCTTACACCCCTTCCGAACCATCTTATCCGCCTTTAATGCCGAAACTACGTTAGACAAGTAATTCCTTCTTTCTCTTATCATAACCATCACCTCATCTTCTGGGGTCCTTAACTCCATTCATTTGGCTGCACAATCCAATACAACTCGATGCTCCACTAGCCAATCCATGCCAAGTATAAGATCAAATTCCCCGAAGGGTAATTCCATTAAGTCGACAAGAAATACCGCTCCTTGAAGTTCCAAAGGTACTCTCCGAAACATCCTATTCACCACTATAGTTTGGCCTAATGGGCTTACTACAGTCATCTCCCTATCAGATAGTTCAGAGGCTATCCCTAGAGTTTTAACTACTCTACATGCAACATAAGAATGGGTCAAGCCCACATTAATCAAAGCAACATAAGGTTTGCCAAAAATAAGAAACGTACCGGTTATGACGTTTAGTGCGTCTCCGTCTTCCCTCTGGTGAATCGCATAAACCAAACCTGGCTGCCTGGCCTTCGTGTTACCAACACCTCGGCTCGGTGTTCCTCGTCCTATACTAGAACCATTACCTCTGCCAGCCGACCCACGACCTTGCGGTGGCTACTGTCCTCTTCTTCCAGCCTGGTTAGAACCTTGACTTACTGGTCGTCCCCTTTAGTTCTCATCGGGCAATCCTTAATCATGTGGTCCTTGGACCCACACTTATAACATCCTCCCGTCTTTTTCCAACACTCACCCAAGTGCTTTTTCCCGCACTGATCATAAGCACGATACTGCCCTCCTAAAGCAGCTTGCTGACCTCGTGGCCCATCAACTCTAGGCCTCTTTTGCTCGTTCCTAGATGGCCTTGATGATCCAAATCCTCTTTTCTGCCTATTCTGATCAGTGTTCTGCCTTACAGAATCCTTGATTCCCTCTGCTACCTTAGCCTTCTCCACCAACATAGCAAACTCTCACTCCTATTGTGGAGCTATCAGCAACCTCAGATCATCCCTTAGTCCGTCCTCAAACCGGACACACCGCCATGCTCGATGACACTATCCTCGAGCATAATGGCTCAACCTTAGGAATTGATTCAGACTCGACTCGGACTTGTTCCTTGAACCACCCAAAATGCCTTTCTCTGCAAGATCAATATAATGAGTGCCAATATACTTCTTCCGGTATGCCGCCTTAGCATACTCCCAAGTGAGTTCCTCAAGCTGTAGCACCATCCTCACCGTGAGCCACCATTGATATGACTCATCATGGAGAAGCAACACCAACCCTTTCAGCTTTTCGTTGTCGATTAAATCGAGCTCATCCATAATCCACTCGGTCACTTCCAACCAATATTGAATGATGCTGAGCTCATCTATAACCTCACCTCCCTTTCGACTTTTCGTTGTCGCTCGAGCTCATCCATAATCCGTTCACTTCCAACCAATATTCAGCGGTACTGGATGCCACACCAGATATACCATGGAACACCTCACCTCCGTTGGCTCGAAGTCGTTCAGGTACCAACTTTTGAGCTCCCATGCCTCTACCCACTCCAGCCACCCTTTCTAAAACCCGCAAAGATCGCTTTGTGACCTCGTCATCCCCGTCGATCTTAATATTCCACATCAGCGGCTAGTGATGGTGGTGGCATTTCATTCTCAGATCCTTGACCCGATCTAACGAGTTCAGACATGGTCATTCAGCCTCTTCCACGGCCACGCACGTTACGACCACGTCCCCTTGAATTCATACTTTCGCTTTGCGTTTATCTGATTAAAGAATTGTATGAATTAGTTTTGTTCCACTGATTTAACACGAACAGTTTTATGTTTAATAGTTCTAGGATGTAGTTCTTTCAATTCATACACATATGGTCTCACATCATTCATTTAGTCACACATGAACTTGCGTCCATTACAGAGAAATGTTGTAATTATCGTTATTTGTTATTTTCCACTACCCAAGGGTATTTTCGTAATTTTGTCCTACAAGGGTATTTTGGTAATTTTTCAAATTAGGGTATTTGAAAATGTTGTAAAATAGAGTTTGTTGATATTTTACAAAAATTAAAATCCTTGCTGGAAAAATTTCAAGCGTGAAATGATAATTTTATACACTAGGGGTATTTTTGTAATTTTACAAGCCAGGGTCATTTCAGAAATTTTTCGCAAAATATGGTTCCTGGTGACTTTTCAAAATGAGGGTATTTTTAAATATTTCTAATTTGAGGGTACTTCGATAATTTTCCTTCTGAGGGTATTTTGGTCATTTGTACAGGTTAGGGGTAATTTGGTCATTTTGCAAATCCGGGGTAATTTCATAAATTTTCCAAATTAGGGTGTCTTATTATAAAGTAGGGTGTTTGGATATTTGTAAGGTAAGAGAATCTTGATAAAAACTGTGGTAGTATGGAAATTTTATAAACTAAGGGCATTTTAGTAATTTTTCTGACCAGGGGTATTTGAGTAAATCGATTATTTTAGAAAAATTTTTCAAAATAGTTTTCCTATACATCGGAGGGGTAATTTGGTGATTTTAAAACTAGGATTTTTGTGGAAATATGGCTAGTCCCTTTTGGGTTTTAGTTATTAGGTTTAGCCTGTGGCTGAGTCCTCTTGGTTAGGGTGAATCGTCACTCGCACTGTAGGATTCAAGTGGAGAGGAGGTGAGTCACTAGGACTGCTTAAATACCAAGCTCCCACCGAAACCAATCCTAGACATTTGCACGATGGTTGTCACACCCTAAGTCGGTGACTTAGACATAGGTTTGTTTGATTGGGCATTAAAGTTTTATGTAATTCTCATGTTGGGGTAACCTAGTCCTAGGGTTTAATTCCTAGTCCACTAATCTACGTCCCTATATATTCCCACATACAATTCACAGAAGAGTTGGGAGTACTTACCTAGTGGACTTTGGTAGAGACTCAAAGCCATGATAGAAAACACCTTATTTCTTAGAAAAGTCCAATTTCAAAAGAAAGAAAACATTTTGGGCCCAAAAAGCCCTCAAGGCCGAGTTTTGAACCTGGCTCTGATATCAAACTGAAACACCCCAAACCCGGCCCACAAGCCCTGACCTGATCTGGCATGCTTCTAGGAAAAAACTAGCCGATTCTTATTTGAAACTTTGCTAAAATTTTCTGTGCTTTTAAAAATAGTTGATTGGGGTTGGGCTCGAATTTTAAAACCCGTGTTGATTATGAGTCAAAACGTTCAATATTTATACTTAAGAAAAATGGACTTTAACTTTGAATTACTAAAATCGAGTCATACTTAGATAATTAAATATGCATGCATAACAATTCAAACCAAGGCCTTATTACATCAAATCAAAACCCAAATTAAATCCAAAATACTTAAAATATAACAAGTCCAAAATAAAATAAAATCTTGAACGAGCATGGGCACCACTAAGCTCCTGCCAATTCGGACCATTAATGAGCGTCACCGAAAAGTAATCCCACAATGGGGTGAGTAAAAGCAGACTCAATGTATACAACAAACATAAGTCTCAATTAATTCGGGCATATCAATTCATACATAATAGCACATATACTTAATGATGCAAACCCGAACCCAAGCCTAAATATCCATCCGCTACACATCACCCGTACCAACCATCACACCGTGGGGACTACTAAGTCAACCCTCCATTCGCTACACACCATCGAAGGCATTCGCTGCAGTCGACGTGCTCATCGCCCTTTAAAATTTGTGGCATAGCCACCAGATAATTATTTTATGACATAAGTCACCACATTTGAATATTGTGACATAAGTCACCACATTCAGATATTGGGGTATTAAGCCACCAATTCACTTCCCCTTTACATATCACCCATATGCCCCATGTCAAACATATCATGCAATAACATGCTATATTTCACATTCTTATCACTATTAACATATGTGCCATAATAGATCATAACCTACTCATAGTAGGAGTGGGTAAACATACCTGAGTATTTCGTTCGTACCATTGCATGGTACTTTTAGCCACTTCACACATATTTTTATTAACACATATATTAGCGCATAACCATAAATTAATTAAAGCTTAGTGTGGGGGTACACACCTGATTTACTTAGCGCTTTATTGAAATCCCAAAACCCGATCTAATGCTTTAGATCTTAGATCCTATATTTGGCCATTGTTTAACATATTAGCATAAACTTATTCGGCCATATAACCAAATCCCAAGAGATTAGTGCAAATTGCCGATTGGATTAAAAATCAAATCTCGAAACTTTGCTATGTTCCTTCTTGTAATCGGCCAAGCACTAGATCACTTCACAGGTTAGTTTTTAGTTTTTGAACAAGTATGAAATAGATCTAATCACTAACTTGGCCTTGGCCGAATGTGTATGTGCACTTACCTTACGATTCTCAAATCCCGAAAGTATCCCTTGTCTTAAGTATCCGTTGAAATCCCTATAGATACATGTTAGATCAATTTCTAACATTTAATCACAAGTAAATAGCCCTTGGCCGAATATCCAATATGACTCACCTTAGATCTTTAAAATCCCGAAAGATCCTTCTACTTGTAGTCGATAGCACCTAACTCCAGAAGCCTCCTTCCAAGTTTCGGCCAAGATCAATAATAGGAATTAGTTCCTAAATTTTTGACAAGCCTAAAAGAAAAAGAATGGAAACCGAATGACAATTGGTCCTTACCCTTATTACAGGAATTCGACTGCTCCTTGTTGAACCCACAGAGGTATTCGGCTACAAGCTAGGTGTTTGATCAATCAAGTTTCAGCTTTTGGTGTTTTGATTAACAATCGGCTATTGCTAGAAAAGGCTTACCTTCAGGTTTTGGAGAGTTGTGAAATGAAAAAGAAAGTTGATGATGGAGATCCGGCTAGAGAAAGAGTTGAAAGAAAGAATTTGAGAGAAGGAAGGAGAGATGATAAGAATTTCGGCAAGCACTAAAAGAGAGAAAAGATGAATGTCTTTTGTTCCAATTAAAATTCGACACTTATGCCTCCCTTTCATGACCGATTTTTACCAACCAAAGAGTCCCTTGGCCAGCCACTATATCCCATTTGCTTCTCCTCCTTTATCTTTTATCTATTCTTAAAAAAATAATTATCACAAAGAGTTTAATCACATCTAAAGCTCCTCCCTCAGTCTCCCAATGCCGTCCACCTCTACTCCTTATTGTCAAAAATAAAATCTTTTATTTGCTTTCCTTGTGACTCGAACCTAGGCCCATTTGCACCTACTTATGGCGTCACTTATAGAGGCTTTAAGTGGCGCCTCAAGCCACTTAACCAAGCCCATTTGTGTGTCATAACTCCCCATTTATTTTCTTAAGGCCTATCGGGCTTAACTCCTCTTTTAGACTTAAAATTAAATAATTTCTATGGCATTCACCTACGCACTAAGGTTCACAAAATTCATAGAACACATTCTTAACACACAAAGGCATGCTATTTCATACAATTTAGTAATAATGCATAAGCCATAGTCTGGGATATTACAGATGAGATAATATGTAAATATAAGCTTGGATGAACTATGAGTATATGTGTTATTAGAGTTGAAGAATGTGGCAAGATATGGCTAAGTAAATGAGCCAAAGAATATGTAATGCATTTGCACTAAGAACCATTAATGTCATTGTATCAATATGGTTATGAGCATGTTATGCTAAGTTTATTTGTATATGGCTTACTAAGCTTTTGGAAAGCTTACTTTGTGTGTGTTTATTCTGTTTTATAGATCATCAAAGCTACTGAAGGCTCGGGACCATCGAGGATCGTCATCACACTACCTAAGCTTATTTTGGTACCTTTTGGAAATATATGTATTAAATATGGCATGTATAGGCTAGTCATTTGGTATATGTTTGAGAAGTAAATAGCCATGTGATTTGGCTAGATAAATGTTAGTAATAGGCAAGAATGAATATGGTATATGAGGCATGTTTTGATATGACTTGATAGCAATGAAATGGTATTATGAATGGTAAACTTAATTATAGGTTGATACCATAGTAATTTTGTGAAGTGTGGATGAAATATGCTTGGATTTACATGTGAATTGATTGTTCAAATTGGCATATTTAGAAATGAGATTGAATGTTGAGATTTGTTGATTGTTTGACATGTTTTTGGTTGTCAAATGTTCATGAAATGAATTGGTATGTTGTTTGAATGGTTGATCCTAGTGTGGGTGGCATTTTGGCCTTGCAAATGGCTTGTTTCACATACACGGTTGTGGCACACGGGCATGCCTAGTGACCGTGTGAATAAGTCAGTAGGTAGCCTAAATTTACACGGTCGTGGCACTCGGGCATGTCTGGTGGCCGTGCGGATAAGTCAGTATGCATGCTCTATTTTGGCACGGCCAGGACATATGGGTGTGTCTGGTAGCCATGCAAGATACACGGCTTGCCCATATGGGCGTGTGACCCCTATAACTTAGAAAAGTTTTAAATTTCTGAGAACTTTAGTATGTATTTGGTTTAGTTCTCAACCCTATTCTAAAGCATGATTAATGTCACGTTGGCCATTAAAAGGGACACTTTGATTGCGATTGATGACTAGTTTTATGAAATATCTGTTAAAGTTTTTGATCTGTCATGTAACACCTTTAACCCTAATTTGGCGACGGATACGGGTTAGGGGTGTTACATTTAATTGGTATCAGAGATACGGTTTAGCCTATTCTCGGACTAACGTAGTATGTGAGAGTCTGGCTATACATGCCATATATCTGAAATGTGATAGTGTGATGAATCTTGAGTGTAAAATGTGATTTTTCTATAGTAATGGATTCCTAAAGAGCCATAGCTGACGATGTAGAAAGTAACGCGCCTGCTCCCACGCAAGGGATAGCGACATCTGATTTGAGATCGACTACGAGCGGTTAAGAGGGAAAAGCTAAATAAGCTTTCTTCTAGATGATGAGTTAGTGGTTCACTCAGTTTGTGAGAAATAACCCTACTATTTCACAACCTCTGCCCCCAGTTAATCCCCTTAGACTTTAGTTGTGCCTTCGGTTATGAATTCGAATCTATTGAACAAGCCTCCAGTCAACAAAATTCGTAAGTATGGGGCTGAAGAGTTCAGGGCTACTAGTGATGACGATTCAAAAAAGCCGAGTTTTGGTTAGAAAACACTATTCGAGTATTTGATGATATGTCACTGAGTCCCGAAGAATGTATAAAGTGCATTGTTTCTCTGTTACAAGACGCGACCTATCAATGGTGGAAAATTATGATTTCTGTGGTTCCAAAGGAACATGTCACTTGGGATTTCTTCCAATCTGAGTTCCGAAAGAAATACATTAGTCAGATATTTATTGATCATAAATGAAAATAATTTCTAGAATTGAAGTAGGGCCGCATATCTGTCACTGAATACGAACGAGAGTTCGTGAGGCTAAGTCAGTATGCTCGAGAATGTGTATCATTTGAAGCAATAATGTGTAAGAGATTTGAAGATGGCCTTAATGAAGATATCCACTTGCTACTCGGGATTTTGGAGATAAAGGAGTTTGTTGTGCTTGTTGACCGAGCGTGCAAAGCTGAGGCACTCGAGAAAGATAAAAGAAAAGCTGAGTCTGAAGCTAAAGATGTGAGAAAGAGATTTTCGGGTAAATCATTTTAGTCTGCTTTGAAAAAATTCAGAGATGAACAAAGTCATCCGAGAGCTAATATGGGACATTCTAGTAGAGGTCGAGCTAGATCACATTCGAGTTCTAAAGCTCCGGCAACTTCAATGGCAAGTGTTGGAAATGTTCAATCTGAGAAATCTGAATGTAAGCATTGTGGTAAAAGACATCCGGTAGCTATAGATTGAATGATAGAGCTTGTTTGGATGTGGATTATTAGATCATTTTATCCGAGACTGCCCAGAGTCTGTTGAGCCAGAGATTGTTCAGAATTCAAGATCCGATAATGTTCTAGTGAGAGGTAAACCTTCTCAAAATTCAAGAAATGTCAGTGGTAGCCATAGAGTTACAAAAGATACAGTTGTGAGATCTAAAGCTAGAATGCCTACCAGAGTGTATGCTATCCGAGCTCGTGAGGAAGCTTCATCTCCAGATATTATTACGGGTACATTTACACTTTATGATACTTTTGTGATTGCATTGATAGATCCAGGTTCTACTTATATGTATATATGCATGAACTTAGTATCCAGTAAGACTTTGCATGTAGAGTCTACTAAGTTTGTTATAAAAGTATCGAACCCCTTAGGTAAGAGTGTCTTGGTTGATTAAGTATGCAAGAACTGTCAGTTAATGTTTCAAGATATCAGTTTTTCTACTGATCTGATGCTATTACCATTTGATGAGTTTGATATAATTCTGGGTATGGACTGGTTAACATTGCATGATGCTGTTGTGAACTGTAAAAGAAAGACCATTAATTTAAGATGCTTGAATGGTGAAATAGTTCGTATTGAGTCTAATGATTTAAACGGATTATCTACTGTGATATCTGTGTTGAAAGCTCAGAATTATGTGAAAAAAGGTTATGAAGCCTATTTTTCTTATGTAATTGATTCAAAAGTGTCTGAAAAGAAAGTTGAATCAGTGCCAGTTGTTTGTGAGTTTTTGATGTATTTCTTGAAGAATTGCCGGGATTGCCTCCGATACATGAAGTTTAATTTGGTATTGATCTGTTTCCTGGTACAACTCCTATTTCGATAGCTCAATATAGAATGGCACCAACAGAGTTAAAAGAATTAAAGTCACAGTTGTAAGAATTAATTGACAGAGGGTTTGTGTAACTCCCCAAACCCGGCATATGGATTAAGCCCGAAATTTGGCATGCCACACAAATTAAATGTACATTCAAATCATTTAGCGATGTAGGAATCAAATTCCAAAACGATTAAGAGAAAGACTTTATCGAAAAATTGAAGTTTATTGAAAATCATAATTTAAAAACACAAGAGTTTGTCATTTGATCTATAGAGTAGTAATTGATTAAAACTTTGGATTTATTTAGTGAAATATTTCATCGAAAAGTTTTAAAAGACTTTCCTAAGTTTCAGAATATTTAAGAAAAACTTTATTTTATACGAGAGTTATAGAAAAAAAACATTTATAAAAACTAAACCAATCCAACTTAGAAAAACTAAAACAAATTAAATTCCATCCACATAATAAAATCCATAATTAAAGAGGCCTTATTACATCGCCATAAAAATAGTACTTAATAAAATTTATTAATGAAGTCTTAAAGTTTTATAAACCACCATTTGTAGTATAGCCTTCACACGAAGTCATCTCTGACCCAAGTCTCCATCAATTATTATTACCAGAGAGGGGTAAAAAAAATGGGGTGAGTTACTTAGAACTCAGTGTGTAACTCACTTACCTTAGTCCACTAGGCCAAAACCATTTAAGCATTTATTTGGGCCTAAGTCCATTACAAATATAATAATTTAGCACGTATGAAATGCAAGTGATATGCAATTCCCAAAACCAAACCTAAATTTCCATTCGCTACACACCACACGTACCAACCAGCACACTTGTGGGGAGCTTTAGTCACCCACCCCGCCAACACACCAAGTAGGCATTAAGTCGTATTTCAAATTTCGTGGACAAGCCACCGGATTCACAGAGTTTACATGGCATTTGCCATTTTTCAGAATTGTGGCAGAGCCACCAAAATTTTGTACAAAGCTACCAAAACTTCTCTTCGTCAAATAGCCCAACCCATGCAATCATGTATATAATATGCATAACAATCTATTCATATAATTATTCCAACATAAGGCCCATTATAAAAGTTATTACAATCTGGCCCATTTCACATTTTGGCCCACGAAATCTCATATCACATATGACCCATTTATCAATTATCATATATGGCCCAATTATCAAATATCACATATGGCCCATTTATCGATTATCACATATGGCCCATTTATCAATTATCACATATGGCCCAAATTGTCCAATTATCAAATATCACATATGGCCCAATTATCAAATATCACATGTGGCCCAATTATCACTTTTATCGAATTAGTCTGTTAAGGGAAATTTCATAATTTTCATGATCTTAATACCAATTTCAAAACTTTTATCATTAAGGTGATAAATATACTATTCTTCCTTATTTCACTAACTTGTGATTTCATCCACCGATTTATACGATATAGTCATCTAACCCATTAGATACGGTGTGAGATTACACACCTGATTACGGTGAGAACTACACTTTCTCGCTCGTCGATATCTAAAAACACACCACGATGGATTAGAACACCAATATTTAATATAAAACTATTCTAATGTTAAGCGATCTAGATCTTACCCTAGGAATCTCGAACAACCACTATTTGTGATTTCTCTCATCATCAAGGTTCAGAACCACAAGTAAACAATGGCTCGGGGGTACGTACGACTTCGAATAATTGATTTTTGCCGGATGAGGATCCACAACCCAGTGGAAAGTCTCGGATTCTTGAAATAGTCCTTCTCTTAAACTTAGGGGGAATAGCGGAACCACCCCTCTTCCGAACACTATTTACTGCCCTTTTTGTCCCTATCTTGATTGTCTTTATTGACAAAAGATCATTAGTCCGACTAATAAATTATCAAAATTTTGACAAAAGGTTTTAAAAACGAGATTAACTTACCACAAATATCCTCGTTCCACAATATGACAATCGAGCGATAGCGTCCCCTAAAATGAAATCGATTAAATAAAAATCTATATCCATTTGTCGATTAATATGAAAATCCTTGATAATCCTTTACCTTAACGCTTTAATTCGATTCCAGCGATTTACGATTTTTACGAACACTTGAGTTTCGGCCCTCCACTAAGTTTCTATGATAGAGAAAAGATTAGAATGAGATATGGTATGATGATGGTCTCAATCCAAAAAGGTCATCCCACACCACATATATATTCTACAAAAGAAAGGGAAAATAACAATTCCAAAATATTGTAGTAGCCACTTACCGATTGATTAAAGTGTGAGTAGAAAGAAAAATGATTGAGGAGATATGTGAGTTGTAGAAGATTCGGTTATGAAGGGAAATTGAAGGAGATGGTGCTTAATAACATTCGGCCATGGTGAAAATAAAAGGGAGAAGAAAGATGTTTGAGAGATTTTTGTAAGGAGAAAGAGGTGAAGAAAGGTAAAGGAAAATAAGGTGTTTAGGTTTCGATTCTTTTCAAGAATGGAAGATGAACAAAGAAATGAGTTTGAGGCTTGTGTGCATTCGGCAAGGGTGAAAAGAAAAGAAAAGGAAAATGGCCTTCCAAGGTCTTGGTGATTTCGGCACTAGGAAGAAAGGTTTGAGAGAATAGGCAAAATAAGACCGAAATGGTCAAAATATAAAATGATTAAAGAAAAACAAAGATGTTACCTATTGCTCAAGGTGCATTCGGCTAAGGAGAGGAAAATAGAGAGAAAGGTTTTGGAGAAAAGCACAAAAATGACCAAAAGCCAAAGTGATCAACTAGCTACCAAAAGCTATCAAAATTTCGGTCACTCCATCCTAGCCACTAAAATCGTCCAAGTACATGACCTCAAAGTCAAAGTTTGGCCACTCCAAACTTTCCAAAACATCTTCCTTGTTATGTGCCTTGTGTTCCCCTTACATACCTTATTCAAATGATTCCTTTCCCTAAGTTAACACTTGCCTTTTTCCCATGGTCTTCTTGCCATAAAAATTTAATCCAACTCATCTAATTCTTCTCCATGACCGACACATGCTAAGAAAAAGCAAAAATAAAATCTTTCAAATTGCATGCTAGGAGATTCGAACCTCTCTCCTCAAGCAAACATACATGCACCAACACCACCTTGCTACTAGCTCATCTTATGCTAGTTTTTGACACTTAAATTTACTTAAACCTCAAAGTCACTTGATCCACTTCAATTAAGTACTCATTACAAAAATTTATTCTAATTTTGAATAATTCTCAAGTCTTCTCAAGACTATACTAATCATGAAAAATTTAATTATATACAAGTTATGCACCAAAACATGCATCATATCAACACTCAAATTTTAGGATGTTACAACTCTACCCTCCTTAAAGAAATTTCATCCTCGAAATTTACCTGACTAAAAGAGATGAGGATATTGTTGTCGAATTGCATCCTCAGGCTCCCACGTAGCTTTCTCTACTCCGTGATTACACCAAAGAATCTTAACCAACGGCATAGTCTTCTTTCGTAACATCTTAACATCGTGATCTAAAATTTTCACTGGTTCCTCCTCGAAAGACAAATCTGGCCTTAATTCCACTTCTTCTACCGGTACTATGTGCGATGGATCCAACTATAGCGTCTTAGTATAGAAACATGGAAGACACTATGAATTTGACTCAACTACGGAGGTAAATCAAGTTGATAGGCCACTGGTCCTACACGCTTCAACACACGGTACGGTCCAATAAACCTAGGGCTCAACTTGCCTTTCCTCCCGAATCTGAAGATCTTCTTCCAAGGTGAGACCTTTAGAAAAACCTGATCTCCCACCGCAAATGCAATATCTTTACGCTTCAGATCCGCGTATGACTTTTGTCTATCTGATGCTTCCTTTAACCGCGCTCAAATTACCTTTACTTTTTCTTCCGTCTCTGATATCAATTCAAGACCCAAAAGCCGTTGTTCCCCCAATTTAGTCCAACAAGTAGGGGTACGACACCTACGACCATATAACGCTTCATAGGGTGCCATCTGAATCTTGGATTGATAAGCGTTGTTATACATAAACTCGCCAAGCGGTGAAAATCCTCCCAACTACCTCCAAATCAATCACACAACCCCTTAACATGTCTTCCAAAATCGAATTACTCTTTCCGATGACCATCCGATTGAGGGTGAAAAGCCATCTAAAGTTTAACTTTGTACCCGAGCCTCATGCAAAACTTTCCAAAACCATGATGTAAACCTAGGATCCCTGTCCAATATGATAGGCACTGGTACCCCATGCAACCTCATGATTTCAGATACATGCAGTTTAGCCAATTTCTGCAATGAGTAATCCGTATGAACTGGTAGAAAATAAGCAGTCTTCGTTAATCGATCTACTACCACCAGACAGAATCTTTCTTAGTAGATGTTAAGGGTAACCCACTAACAAAATCCATCGTTATCCGCTCCCATTTCCATAATGGAATCTTTACTGGTTGCAACAATCCCGATGGTAATTGATGTTCCACCTTTACTTGTTGACAAGTCAAACACTTTCCCACTAAATTAGTAACTTCCTATTTTAACTTTGGCCACCAATACTGTTCACGGATATCCCGATACATCTTATTTCCTCAGGGGTGCATAGCATAAGGGCTACTATGCACCTCTAGAAGAATCATTTGCCTCAAATCTAAATCCTTGGGCATACAAACCCTTCCATGAAAACACAGTACACCATCTTTGTTCAAACCAAAATCCCCTATTACACCACTTTTAGCTTGTTGTATTAAAGGACCTAACTTTTCATTGAATAATTGCTTTTCTTTGATTTGCTCCAACCATAGAGGCTTCACCTGAAGTTCCGCTAGCAGACTGCCATCCTCATACAAACTGAGATGAGCAAACATTGCTCTTAACTTCGATACAACCTTACAACTCAACGCGTCTGCCACAATGTTAGCCTTTCCAGGATGATACTCGATTGAGAAATCATAATCCTTTAATAGCTCCACCCATCTTCGTTGTCTTAAATTCAACTC
Source organism: Gossypium rotundifolium (assembly GCA_025506655.1). Lineage (NCBI taxonomy): Eukaryota > Viridiplantae > Streptophyta > Magnoliopsida > Malvales > Malvaceae > Gossypium > Gossypium rotundifolium. The sequence goes on along the minus strand of CP106731.1, from coordinate 64,784,216 downwards.
CTTTTGGGTAAGGAGATACTTAAGACTCTTATGGTTCATATAAATGATTGACTTCTCACCGTAGACATAATGCCTCCAAACCTTTAATGCAAACACCACTGCAGCCAACTCCAAATCATGAGTAGGATAATTAACTTCATGCGGCCTCAACTGTCTAGAAGCATAAGCTACCACTTTTTCACTTTGCATCAGTATACATCTTAAACCCATGTGTGACGCATCACAGTAAATGGTAAACTCTTTTTCGGCCTCTGGTTGAATCGATCTGCACTTAGTTAGAATCTTTTTCGCTTTCTCAAAACTTTCTTGTTGTTTATTGATCCATACATACAGTACTTCCTTCGCAATAGCTTAGGTTAGAGGTGCGACAATCAACGAAAACCCTCAACAAAGCGTCTATAATAACCACCAAACCCAAGAAACTTCAAATCTCGTGTCTTGACTTTGTGGTTTCAATCCAACACAGCCTCTACCTTTCGAGGATCAACTCTTATACCTTCGGTTGACACTACATGACCCAAGAAAGTCACTTCCTTCAACAAAAATTCACACTTACTGAATTTGGCATAAAGTTGCTTATCTCGCAAAATTTACAACACAGTGCGCAAATGTGAGTCATGCTCTTCTTCATTCCTCGAATATACCAAGATGTCATCTATGAACACTACTACGAATCGGTCTAAATAGGGTTGAAAGACTCGGTTCATCATGTCCATAAATGCAGCTAGTGCATTGGCCAAACCATACGGCATCACTAAAAACTCATAATGTCCATAACAAGTTCGAAATGCCCTCTTATGAATATCTGCCTCTTTCACTTTGAGTTGATGATAACCCGATCTCAAATCAATCTTGGAGAAGACTGAAGCTCCTCTTAATTGATCAAACAGGTCGTCGATTCTCGATAATGCATACCTATTCTTGATCGTCAACTTATTCAACTGCCTATAATCAATGCACATACGCATCGACCCATCCTTTTTCTTGATTTAACAAAACCCTTGATCCCAACGGAGACACACTTGGTCGAATAAATCCCCGATCTAGCAGTTCTTGAATTTAAGCTTTAAGCTCTGCTAACTCCTTCGGCGCCATTCTATAAGGAGCAATGGACACTAGAGCCATTCCGGGCAAAAGCTCAATGCCAAATTCTACTTCCCGATCTGGAGGTAGACTCGAAAGTTCTTCGGGAAAGACATCTAAAAATTCTTTCACCGTTCTCACATGTTCTACCGATAATTCCTTGGAATCCAAAGCTCTGATGAATGCTAGGAATGCTCTATTCCCTTTCCACACCAACTTTTCTACCTTTAAAGAAGATACCACATTTGCCTAGAAATTTCTTCGCTCGCCTATCATTATTATTTCCTCATCATCCACAGTCCTTATTGGCATCCGCTTTTCGGCACAATCCAATTGCGCCCGATGCTTCACCAACCAATCCATGCCCAAAATAAGATCAAACTCATCGAAAGGTAATTCCATCAAGTTCGCTAGAAATACCTCTCTTTGAATCTCCAAAGGCACATCTCTAAATAATTTATTCACTATTACCGATCCCTAAATGACTAATTCATCGCATCATCTATCGATAATCTTAGATCTAATATTTAGGTTTCGGATATGGCACTAGCAACATACGAGTGGGTAGACCCGATATCTATCAAAGTAGTAACAGGTACATCAGAGATGAAGAACATATCAGTTATTATATCCGGTGCATCGTCGTCTTCACGACGCCTGACCACATAGACCAATCCTGGCTGTGTTGCCTCCGTGTTACCTCTAACACCATTACCTCAACCCAGTGCACCTTGTCCACGTCCGTTACCATTACCACCACGACCTGGTCCACGACCTCTTGGTGGCTGCTGAGTACCTCTAGCTGGCTGAGCATCAGGGTTACAAGCTTCCTGAGTCGTATCAGTCCGTCGAGGGCAATTCTTAAACTGATGATCCTTGTATCCATATTTAAAATAGGCTACAATTTTTCTCCAACATTCTTCGGGATGTCATCTTCCATAATCGGCACATTCTCGACTCTGATTAGTAGTCACAGGTGCTTTAGCTTGAACTGGCTCATCATTTCGTGGCCTCTTTTGAAACCTTTTAGAAGAACCAGAGTACTTAAAATCCCTCTTTCCTCTGACTTTTTCCCGGTTCTAGCATTCTGAATTCTTAGCCTCTTTGGCTATCTTAGCTTTCTCTACAAACGAGGTAAAAGTCCGTAGTTGTTGTGGGGCTATCAGTACCCACAACTTATCATTCAGCCCATCCTCAAAGCGTATATAGCGCTTATGATCAGTCTGCACTATAGTACGAGCATAACAACTCAAACGAAGAAATTTTGCCTCGTAAGCTACCACAGTCTTACTTCCTTGAACCAAATTCAGGAATCCCTTCCTCCGGGCATCTACATAACTTGTCCCGACATACTTCCCTTGGAAAGCAGCTTTAAAGAAATCCCAATTAACCAATGCAGCCTCGGTGCCTTCTCAAACAGTAAGCCACCATTGATACGCCTCGTCTCTTAGCAAAGACATGGCTCCTCTCAATTTCTGCTCGACGGTACACTCCAAATCATCCATAATTTGTTCTGCAGCCTCAAGCCAATATTCTGCCACATTCAGAGCTACACCGGAGACACCTCTAAAAACTTCTGCACCACTAGACTTGAGTCGTTTCGATATTGATCAGCGAGCTACTGGCCTAGTTCTGGCCCCAACTACTCTTTCTAAGACTCGCAACATTGCTTGAGTCTCATTCGCATGATCATGAGATCCAGTTTCGCTCTCAAATGATGCAGGTGCATCCATTTTTGGTATATGACCCGGCGCTTCAGACGCAACACCTCGTCCTCTACCACGGCCACGTCTACCGCGTCTACGACCACGTCCTCTAGTACTCATAATAACTAATTTGCTTTTAATCTAATTACAAGTTTTATGAATCAAAATATTATTTCAATGTTTATTAACGATATTTTATGAGATATAAGAGATAGAGTTGTTTTCACAATCAGATCCTATAGTCTCGATCTCTATTGTTTTCATCACCTAAAACTAGAAGTTCTAGAGTGTTTCTAAGGTCTTATCATAATAATAAACATTTAATAAACAAATACTTACTTAACTTGGTGTCAGATGCTCGTGGTGCCATACTACCTTTAAAACATAAAGTCTAGAAAGATTAAGTAGTTTTTAAACAAAAATCATTGTTGAACCCAAACCACGTCGAGTTTTGAAACGTGGCTTTGATACCATAAAATGTAACACCCCAAACCCGGCCTATGCATTAAGCCTGAATTTTTGCATGCCACACAAATTAAACATACATTCAAATCATTTAACGATGTAGGAATCAAATTCCAAAACGATTAAGAGAAAGACTTTATCGAAAAATCAAAGTTCATTGAAAGCCATAATTTAAAAACACAACAGTTTGTCATTTGATCTATAGAGTAGTAATTGATTAAAACTTTGGATTTATTTAGTCGAAATATTTCATCGAAAAGTTTTAAAAGACTTTCTTAAGTTTCAGTAATATTTAAGAAAAACCTTTATTTTATACTAGAGTTATAGAAAAAAAACATTTATAAAAACTAAACCAATCCAACTTAGAAAAACTAAAACAAATTAAATTCCATCCACATAATAAAATCCATAATTAAAAGGCCTTATTACATCGCCATAAAAATAGTACTTAATAAAATTTATTAAAGAAGTCTTAAAGTTTTATAAACCACCATTTGTAGTATAGCCTCCACACGAGGTCATCTCCGACCCAAGTCTCCATCAATTATTATTACCTGAGAGGGGTAAAAAAATTGGGTGAGTTACTTAGAACTCAGTGTGTAACTCACTTACCTTAGTCCACTGGGCCAAAACCATTTAAGCATTTATTTGGGCCTAAGCCCATTACAAATATAATAATTTAGCACGTATGAAATGCAAGTGATATGCAAATCCCAAAACCAAACCTAAATTTCCATCCGCTACACACCACCGCACCAACCAAAGACACACATGGGGAGCTTTAGTCACCCACCCCGCCAACACACCGAAGTAGGCATTAAGACGTATTTCAAATTTCGTGGACAAGCCACCAAATTCACAGAGTTTACATAGCATTTGCCATTTTTTAGAATTGTGGCAGAGCCACCAAAATTTTTGTAGCAAAGCTACCAGAACTTCTCTTCCTCAAATAGCCCAACCCATGCAATCATGTATATAATATGCATAACAATCCATTCATATAATTATTCCAACATCAGGCCCATTATAAAAGTTATTACAATATGGCCCATTTCACATTTTGGCCCAAGAAATCTCATATCACATATGACCCATTTATCAATTATCATATATGGCCCAATTATCAAATATCACATATGGCCCATTTATCGATTATCACATATGGCCCATTTATCAATTATCACATATGGCCCAAATTGTCCAATTATTAAATATCACATATGGCCCAATTATCACTTTTATCAAATTAGTCCATTAAGGGCAATTTCGTAATTTTCATGATCTTAATACCAATTTCAAAACTTTTATCATTAAGGTGATAAATATGCTATTCTTCCCGATTTCACTAACTTGTGATTTTATCCACCGATTTATACGATATAGTCATCTAACCCATGAGATACGGTGTAAGTTACACACTTGATTACGGTAAGAACTACACTTTCTCGCTCGTTGATATCTAAACACACATCACGATGGATTAGAATACTAATATTTAATATAAAACTATTCTAATGTTAAGCGATCTAGATCTTACCCTCAGAATCTCGAACAACCACTATTTGCGATTTCTCTCTGATCAAAGGTTTAGAACCACGAGTAAACAATGGTTCGGGGGTATGTACGACTTCGAATTATTGATTTTCACCGGATGAGGGTCCACAACCCGGTGGAAAGTCTCGATTCTCGAAACAGTCCTTCTCTTAAACTTAGGGGGAATAGCGGAACCACCCCTCTTTCGAACACTATTTATTGCCCTTTTTGTCCCTATCTTGATTGTCTTTATTGATAAAAGATCATTAGCCCGACTAATAAATTATTGAAATTTCGACTAATGATTTTAAAAGCGAGATTAACATACCACAAATATCCTCGTTCCACAATATGACAATCGAGCGATAACGTCCCCTAAAATGAAATCGATTAAATAATAATTTATATCCATATGTCGAGTAATATGAAAATCCTTGATAATCCCTTACCTTAACGCCTTAATTCGATTCCAACGATTTACGATGTTTACGAACACTTGAGTTTTGGCCCTCTACTAAGCTTCTCTGATAGAGAAAAGATTAGAATGAGATATGGTATGATGATGGTCTCAATCCAAAAAGGTCATCCCACACCACATATAGATTTGGCACAAAAGAAAGGGAAAATAACAATTCCAAAATATTGTACTAGCCACTTACCAATTGATTAAAGTGTGAGTAGAAAGAAAAATGATTGAGAAGGAGATATGTGAGTTGTAGAATATTCGGTTATGAAGGGAAATTGAAGGAGATGGTGCTTAATAACATTCGGCCATGGTGAAAATAAAAGGGAGAAAAAAGATGTTTGAGAGATTTTTGTAAGGAGAAAGAGGTGAAGAAAGGTAAAGGAAAATAAGGTGTTTAGGTTTCAGTTCATTTCAAGAATGGAAGATGAACAAAGAAATGAGTTTGAGGCTTGTGTGCATTCAGCAAGGGTGAAAAGAAAAGAAAAGAAAATGGCCTTCCAAGGTCTTGGTGATTTCTGTACTAGGATGAAAGGTTTAAGAGAATAGGCAAAATAAGACCGAAATGGTCAAAATATGAAATGATTAAATAAAAACAAAGATGTTACCTATTGCTCAAGGTGCATTCGGCTAAAGAGAGGAAAATGGAGAAAAGGTTTTGGAGAAAAGCACAAAAATGTCCAAAAGCCAAAGTGATCAACTAGATACCAAAATCTATCAAAATTTCGGTCACTCCCCCCTAGCCCCTAAAACCATCTAAGTATATGGCCTCAAAGTCAAAGTTTGGCCACTCCAAACTTTCCAAAACATCTTCCTTGTTATGTGCCTTGTGTTCCCCCTACATACCTTATTCAAATGATTCCTTTCCCTAAGTTAACACTTGCCTTTTTCCCATGGTCTTCTTGCCATAAAAATTTAATCCAACTCATCCTAATTCTTATCCATGACCGACACATGCTAAGAAAAAGTAAAAATAAAAGCTTTCAAATTGTATGCTAGGAGATTCGAACCTCTCTCCTCAAGCAAACATACATGCGCCAACACCACCTTGCTACTAGCTCATCTTATGCTAGTTTTTGACACTTAAATTTACTTAAACCTCAAAGTCACTTGATCCACTTCAATTAAGTACTCATTACAAAACTTTATTCTAATTCCAAATAATTCTCAAGTCTTCTCAAGACTATACTAATCATGAAAAATTTAATTATATACAAGTTAAGCACCAAAACATGCATCATATCAACACTCAAATTTTAGGATGTTACAGTTTGCAAGATCGAGTTTCTCACCTTGGGGTGCTCCTGTTCTATTTGTGACAAAAGAAATATGGCATGATGAGAATGTGCATTTATTATCGTCAGTTGAACAAAGTGACCATAAAGAATAAATATCCGTTGCCCAAGATTGATGATTTATTTGATCAGCTAAAAGGAGCTACTGTGTTTTCTAAGATGGATTTGAGATCGAGATACAATTGAGAGTGAAAGATTCAGACATTCTAAAACTACTTTCTGAACAAGGTACGGTCATTATGAGTTTTTAGTTATGCCTTTCGGATTAACGAATGCTCCTGCTATCTTTATAGATATGATGAATAGAATTTTCAGATCATACCTAGATCGATTTGTTGTTGTATTCATTGACAACATTTTGATTTATTCATGGGATGAAACTAAACATGCTGAATATCTAAGAATTGTGTTGCAAACTTTGTAATATCCAGGATTTTGGGCTTGTGCATTTTTGCTTAATTGCATGTGCTAGTGTGCCCATGTGTATTATGAATGTGTCTTATGAATTTTGTAAACCTTAGTGTGTAGGTGAATGCCTTCGAAATTATTTAATTTTAAGTTTAAGTGGCTTGGAGGTGCCACTTAGGGCCTTAGTATGTGACGCCACAAGCAAAGGGGGAAGGGCCTAGGTTCGAATCACAAGGGAAGAAAAAAAGGGAGTTTTTATTTTGCTACAAGGATGAGCAAAGATGGATGACATATGGACTCTGGAGGAAGGAGGTATAGATTGGGTTGGAAAGAGTTAAAGATTCGGCTAAGATAGAGTGAAAAAGGGGATTGAATAGAGAGAGGAAGAGTTGGCCAGCCAAGGGATTCTTTGGTGATCAATTTCAGTCATAGCCGAATTTTTAAAGGGAGGTTTAGAGGTTCTTTTCAGTTCTTCTTTCTTTCTCTAGTAGAGTGCCGAAATTTTCACCCTTTTTATCTCTTGACCAAAAGCTGAAAGTTTGGAACCATTTGTGCATCTTTTCCATTCTTCTTTCACATCTTATTTCTCTTTCACTCACTCCCTAGAAACTGAAACTTACCCTCTCATCTTTAGCAAGGCCTAAACCTCTCTACCAATCGTCACCATTACTGAATTCTATTAGCTTACTTCTTCTTCATCTCACGATTCTCTCTGACATCAAAGCCGAAGATAGTTTAGGCTATAGCCGATTTGATTGTAACATTAAAAGTCGAATTCCCTATTTGTGGTCATAGCTAAATACTCCCATACTCTTGTGAAGCCGATTTGATCATTTAATAAGGAACCGAATCTTTCTATTTTAAGAAAGGAGATTCGATTGAGTTGGTAAGGGATTCGTGGCATTTAACTTTCCTATATTTTTCTTTTAGATTACCCGAAAGTTGGACTCTAACCCCATTAGTGTTCTTTGGCTGAAACTATGAAGAAAGTTTCGGGATTTGGTTGTTGTCGACTTCAAGGAGGAGATCATTCAAGCCTTCAAAATCTAGGGTAAGAAAAGTGTGGTTTAGGCCAAGGCCATTTATTCAAATGTTGGAATCGGATCTAACATACACCCTATAGGTATTTTGACATCTTCAAAGACAAGGGATAATTTCGGGATTCAGATCCACAAGGTAAGTGACTATGTACATTCGGCCAAGGCCATAATTGGTGTTTCAGATCTATTTCGTATTTATTCAAAAAGTCGAAACTAACCAAGTCTAGTGAACTAATGTTGGCCGATATCAAGGAAGAAGTATCACGGAATTTTAGGATTTGATTAGTAATCAAATCGACAAGCAAGGTAAGATTTCAGTTACGTTAATCCTTCGGGATTTGATTATTTAGATGAATGGCTTTTTGCTAAAACACTAACTGATTGGCCGAATGTAGGAACTAAGGATCTAAAGCATTAGATCGGGATTTTTGGGATTTTAGTGAGCTCATTAAGTAAACCAGGTGTATAGCCCTAACCCTAAGTTTTAATAAGATTTATGGTAATGTTTTAATAAATGTGTTGATAAGAATATGAAAAATGGGGCTAAGGGTATCATGCAATGGTACAAAGTACTCGAATGCGTTAACCCATCGCTCTCGTGGTTATAATATTATGAATATCTCATATGGCACTCATGTGAAACTAGAATGAATATGAATAAGGCATAAGATAAGCTATTGGCATGATTTGTATGACATGGGGCATATGGGTGATATGAAAGGGGAAGTGAATTGGTGATTTTATACCACAATATCAAAATGTTGTGACTTATGTCACAAAAATCCGAATGTGGTGACTTATGTCACAAAATAATTATCTGGTGGCTATGCCACAATATATATAAGGGCGATGAGCATGTAAATGCTGCAGAACGCCTTCGATGATGTGTAGCGGATGGAGGGTCGACTTTGTAGTCCCCATGGTGTAATGGTTGGTACGGTGATGTGTAGCGGATGGTTATCTAGGTTTGGGTTCGGGTTTGCATCATTGATTATATATGTTTATTATGTATGATTTGACATGCCTAAATTGATTGAGACTTGTGTTGGTTGTTACACACCGAGTCTATTTGACTCACCCGTTGTGGGATTATTTTTTCGGTGACACACAAGAATGGACCGGCCGGCGGGAGCTCAAGGGTGGCCATGCTTAGCTCGAAGTTGTTTTAATTTGAATTTTCCATACTTAAGTATTTTGGACTATTTCGGGATTTGTTTTGATGCATTAAGGCTATAAGTTTTAAACTGATTATGCATGCATTTTAAATTATTTTAGTATGGTACGATCTTTATCAATTTAAAGTTTAAGTAACTTATATTAAAAATAAATGTTAAATGTTTTGACACCTAATCAACACAAATCAACTGCTTTTCAAAAACACACAAAATTTTGGCAAAACTTCAAATAAGTTTCGAATGATTTTTCCCTAGAAGCATGCCAGATCCGATCAGGGCTTGTGGGTCGGGTTTGGGGTGTTTCAGCTTGGTATCAGAGCCCGATTCAAAACTTAGCCTTGAAGGCTTTTTGGGCCCAAAATGTTTTCTTTCTTTTGAAATTGGATTTTTCTAAGAAATAAGCAGGTTTTCTGGCATGGAACCTGAGTCTCCGGCCAAAGTCCACCAAGTAAGTACCCCTAACTCCTTTGTGACTTGTATGGGGGAAATCATAGGGGCGTAGATTAGTAGATTAGAAGATGTTAAACCCTAGGATTAGTCTACTTCAACACCAAGTTACATAAAACTTAAAGTCTAATCAAACAAACCTGTGTCTAAGTCACTGAGTTAAAGGTGTGGCAACCGTTGTGCGCATGTCTATGATTGGATTCGATGGGTGCTTGGTATTTAAGCAGTCCTAGTGACTCACCGCCTCACCGCTCGAATCCTACCTGGTGCGTAGTGACAATTCACCCTAACCAAGAGGACTCAGCCACAGGCTAAACCCAATAATTAAAACCCGAAAGGGACCGTCACCCTTTTTGTGAATTTTTAAAGTTAAACCATGATTTTAAAACTCCAAGTGCCCTTGATTTAAAAAAGACCAGAATACCCCTGGTTGTAATTGACCAAATTACCCCTAACCTATACAAATGACCAAAATACCCTCAGTGTGGAAAGTTACCGAAGTGCCCTCAAATTAAAATTTCTAAAAATACCCTTATTTTGAAAAGTCACCAGGAACCGTATTTTGCAAAAAGAATTTTATCGAAATGCCCCTGGTTTGGAAAATTATGAAAATACCCTCAGCTTATAAAATTACCATTTTACCCTTGAAATTTTCTTACCAAGTATTTTAATTTTGTAAAGATACCAAAAGTCTCTATTTTGCAACATTTTCAAATATCCTAATTTGGAAAATTATCGAAATACCCCTATAGGATAAAATTACGGGAATACCTCTAGGTAGTAGACAACAACAAATAATGACAACTACAATATTTTTCTGTAATGAATGCAAGTTCATGAATGTGATTGAATGAATGAATTGAGAATGAATTGAGACTGTATGTGTATGAAATCGAAAGAACTACTCCCTAGAACTATTGACCATAAGACTGTTTGTGATAAATCAGTGAAACAAAAGACTAATCTATAAAATTCTTAAATCAGATAAGCGCGATTCGAAAGTATGAACTCTAGGGGACGTGGTCGTAACATGCGTGGCCGTGGTAGAGGCCGAATGACCGTGTCGGAGCCCGTTAGGTCAGGACAAGGGTTTAAAAATGAGATGCCACCATCACCAAATGCGATGTGGATATCGAGGATCGACGGGGATGATCACGATATCACGAGCGATCTTGCAAGTTTTGGAAAGGGTGGCTGGAGCAGGCGAGGCATGGGAGCTCAGAAGTCGGTACCTGAGCGACTTCAAGCTAATAGAGCTGAGTTTTTCTGTGGAGTATCTAGTGTGGCACCCAATACGGCTGAATATTGGTTGGAAGCGATGGAGCGGATTATGGATAACTTGGACATAATTGTCGAGGAGAAATTGAAAGGGATAGTGTCACTACTTCGTGATGAGTCATACCAATGGTGGCTCACAGTTTAGGAAGGTGCTGTCGCAGAAGATCTTACTTGGGAATATTTCAAGGCGACATATCAGAAGAAGTACATTGGAACTAGCTATGTTGATACGTAGAGGAAGGCGTTTCTGAGGCTAGTTCAAGGAAAGAAGTCTATAGCAGAATACGAGACAGAATTTCTAAGGCTGAGCCGTTATGCTCGAGGTATTATGTCGACGGAGCATGAGCGATGTGTCCGATTTGAGGACAGACTGAGGGATGATCTAAGACTGTTGATAGCTCCATAGTAGGAGCGAGAGTTTACCGTGTTGGTGGAGAAGGCTAAGGTAGCTAAAGGGATTAAGGACTCGGTGAGATAGAATACAGACCGGAGTAGGCAAAAAGAGGCTTTGGATCATCAAGGCCTTCAAGGAATGAGTAAAAGAGGCCTAGAGTTGATGGGCCGCGAGGTCAGCAAGCTACTACTAAAGGGTAGTATCGTACTTGTGCCCAGTGTGGAAAGATGCACTTGGGGAGTGTTGAAAAAAGATGGGAGGATGCTTTAAGTGTGGGTCCAAGGACCACATGATTAAGGATTGTCTTATGAGAATAAAAGGGGGTCGACCAGTAAGCCAAGGTCCTAACCAGGCTGGAAGAGGAGGACAATGACCACCGCAAGGTGTGGTTCGATGGCGAGAGGTAACGATCTTTGGAAGGGACGAGAAACCCCGCGGAGGTGTTAATATCTGAGAGGCAAGACAGTCGGGTTTGGTCTATGCGGTACATCAGAGGGAGGATGGAGACGCATCAAACGTTATAACCGGTACGTTACTTATATTTGGCAAGCCTTACTTTGCTTTGATTGATGTTGGCTCTACCCACTCTTATGTTGCATATAGAGTAGTTGAAACTCTAGGAATAGCCTCTGAACTTTCTAGTAGGGAGATGACTGTAGTAGGCCCATTAGGTCAAACTGTAGTGGTGAATAAGATGTTTCGGAGTGTACCTTTGGAGCTTCAGGGAGCGGTATTTCCTGTCGACTTAATGGAATTACCCTTCAGAGAATTTGATCTCATGCTTGGGATGGGTTGGCTAGTAGAACATCGGGCTGTATTAGATTGTGTGGCTAAGCGAATGGAGTTAAGGTCGCCGGAGGATAAGGCGGTAATTATGATAGGAGAAAGAAGAAACTACTTATCTAACGTAGTTTTGACATTAAAGGCTGATAAGATGGTTTGGAAAGGGTGCAAGGCATTTTAGGCTTTCGTTAGTGCTTTGGATGCAAAGAAAGGGGGAGTTAGTGGAGTTAGAATCGTAAAGGAGTTTGTGGATGTCTTTCCGGAGGAGTTACCTACAATACCCCGAATAGGAAGTGGAATTCGAAATTGATTTCTTTGTCGAATCTGACTCGTGTCAATTGCCCGTCATGTAATGGCACCCAAGGAGTTGGCTGAGCTCAAGGCCCAGATCCAAGAGTTGCTTGATCGTGGGTTTATCCGATCCAATGTGTCTCTATGGGGAGCACCGATTTTATTTGTGAAGAAGAAGGATGAAACTATGCACATGTACATAGATTATCGTTAGTTGAATAAGCTGACCATCAAGAACAAGTACCCTTTTCCAAGGATGGACGACTTGTTCGATCAGCTTAAAGGGGCGACAGTATTCTCAAAGATAGATCTAAGGTCTGGATATCATCAGCTTAAAGTGAAGGAGGTTGACATCCATAAGACAGCTTTTCGAACAAGGTACGGGCATTATGAGTTCTTAGCAATGCCTTTTGGATTGACAAATGCCCCAGCCGCATTCATGGACATGATGAACTGGGTTTTCCAACCCTATTTGGACTGATTCGTTGTTGTGTTCATAGACAATATTTTGGTGTATTCGAAGTCGGAGGAAGAACATGATGATCACCTCCGAGTTGTGTTGCAAGTGTTAAGGGAGAAAAAGTTATATGCCAAGTTTTGCAAGTGCGATTTTGGCTGAAGGAGGTTATGTTTTTAGGACATGTGGTGTCTGCTAAAGGAATAAGGGTGGATCCTCGGAAGATTGAGGCAGTGCTAGACTGGAAGCCACCTAAGTGTGTGGTTGAGGTTCGTAGTTTCTTGGGTTTGGCAGGCTACTACAGAAGGTTTGTAGAAGGGGTTTCATCGATAGCCGCACCTTTGATAAAGTTACTAAGGAAGGAGGTACCTTTCATATGGACTGATAAGTAACAAGAGAGCTTTGAGAAGCTTAAGAGAGTCTTGACTGAAGCTCCAGTGTTGATTCAGCCTGAGGTAGGGAAGGATTTTGTAGTGTACTGTGATGCTTTCCATATAGGATTGGGAGGTGTCCTTATGCAAGATGGAAAGGTAGTTGCTTATGCATCTCGACAACTAAGGCCACACGAGGTTAACTACCCGACGCATGACTTGGAATTGGCGGAAGTGGTCTTTACTCTTAAGGTGTGGAGGCACTACTTATATGGAGAGAAGTCCATAATCTACACAGACCACAAAAGCCTCAAATATCTGCTGACTCAGAAGGAGTTGAACCTGAGACAACGAAGGTGGGTGGAATTGTTAAAGGACTACGATTGTTCCATAGAGTATCACCCGGGCAAGGCGAATGTAGTGGCAGATGCTCTAAGTCAAAAAGTAGTGTCAGATCTAAGGGCGATGTTTGTGCATCTAAGCTTGTATGACGATGGAAGTCTACTGGCAGAGTTGCAAGTTAAGCCGACATGGTTGAATAAGGTGAAAGAGAGTCAGTTGGAGGATGATGATCTAAGTGCTAAGCTACGGCAAGTACAGGGTGGGGAGTTGAAGGATTATGGTGTTAACGGCGATGGAGTATTGTGTTTTAAGGGTAAGGTTTGTATGCCTAAGTATAAGGAGCTAAGGCAGAAAATTCTTCAGGAATCGCATACTAGTCCTTGTGCTATGCATCCTGGAGGCAGTAAGATGTACAGAGACTTAAGGGAACAATTTTGGTGGCCTGGTCTTAAGCGGGAAGTTACCGAATTTGTAGACAAGTGCTTAACATGTCGACAAGTTAAGGTGAACACCAAGTTCATCGGGATTGCTTCAACCGATACAGATTCTACAGTGGAAGTGGGAGAGAATCACCATGGACTTCGTTAGTGGGCTTCCCCTTACGCCTACTAAGAAGGACTCGGTATGGGTGATAGTGGATCGATTGACAAAGTCCACGCATTTCATTCCAGTGCGGGTTGACTATTCTCTCCAGAAGTTAGCAAAGTTGTATGTAGCTGAGATCGTAAGGTTGTACGGAATACCGGTGTCGATTATCTCGGATAGGGATCCGAGGTTTACGTCTCAGTTTTGGAAAGCACTACATCAGGCTTTAGGCACCAGATTAGACTTCAGTACGGCTTTCCATCCACAATCGGATGGTCAATTTGAATGAGTAATCCAAGTGTTAGAGGATATGCTAAGGGGATGTGTGATAGACTTCAGAGAATGTTGGGAAGAATATTTGCCTTTAGATGAGTTTGCATACAACAACAGTTATCAGGCAAGTATTAAAATGGCACCGTACGAGGCATTGTATGGACGGAAGTGTCGCACTCCTATATGTTGGACGAAATTGGGAGAACGTCAAGTTTGGGTCTAGAGATTGTGGTAGAATCTGAGGAAAAGGTTAAGGTAATTCGGGCACGGTTGAAAGAGGCATCTGACAAGTAGAAGTCATACGCAGATCTCAAACGGAAGGAAATAGAATTTAATGTGGTAGATCAAGTGTTTCTTAAAGTTTCGCCTTGGAAGAAGGTGATGAGATTTGGTCAAAAAGGGAAGCTAAGCCCAAGGTTTATAGGACTTTATTCGATGTTGAAGAGAGTTGGACCGGTGGCATACCAGTTGGAATTGCCTTCGGAGTTGCAGCAGATACATGACGTATTCCATGTCTCTATGCTACGTCGATACCGATCGGATCCATCTCATGTAGTTCCGGTTGAAGAGGTGGAGCTAAGACCATATCTGTCTTATGAGGAAGAGCCGATTCAGATTCTGGAACGAGATGTGAAGGTGCTTTGGAGGAAGTCAGTCCCTTTGGTCAAAGTGTTATGGCGTAACCATGGATCGGAGGAAGCTTCTTGGGAGCCGGAAGAAGCAATACGACAGCAATACCCCCACCTATTCTAGCCAGGTAATTTCGAGTTCGAAATTATTTTAAGGGGGTAGAACTGTAATATCTGAGATTTTGGGCTTATGCATTTTTGCTTAATTGCATGTGCTAGTGTGCCCATGTGTATTATGAATGTGTCTTATGAATTTTGTGAACCTTAGTGTGTAGGTGAATGCCTTAGAAATTATTTAATTTTAAGTTTAAAAGAGGGAGCTAAGCCTAAGAGGCCTTAAGAAAATTTGTAGGGGAAATATGCCACTAAAATGGGCTTGTTTAAGTGGCTTGGAGGCGCCACTTAGGGCCTTAGTAAGTGACGCCACAAGCAAAGGGGGAAGGGCCTAGGTTTGAATCACAAGGGAAGCAAAAAGGGAGTTTTTATTTTGCTACAAGGATGAGCAGTAGTGGACGTTATATGGACTCTAGAGGAAGGAGGTATAGATTGGGATGGAAAGAGTTAAAGATTTGGCTAAGATAGAGTGAAAAGGGGGATTGAATAGAGAGAGGAAGAGTTGGCCCACCAAGGGATTCTTTGGTGATCAATTTCAGTCATAGCCAAATTTCTAAAGGGAGGTTTAGAGGTTCTTTTTGGTTCTTCTTTCTTTCTCTAGTAGAGTGCCAAAATTTCCACCCTTTTTCTCTCTTGACAAAAGCCGAAAGTTTGGAACCATTTGTGCATCTTTTCCTTTCTTTTTCACATCTTATTTCTCTTTCACTCACCCCTAAAGCTGAAACTTACCTCTTATCTTTAGCAAGGCGAAACCTCTCTACCAATCTTCACAATTACAAATTCATTAGCTTACTTCTTCTTCATCTCATGATTCTCTCTGACATCAAAGCCGAAGATAGTTCAGGCTATAACCGATTTGATCATAACATTAAAAGCCGAATTCCCTATTTGTGGTCATAGCTGAATACTCCCCTACTATTGTGAAGCCGATTTGATCATTTAATAAGGAGCCGAATCTTTCTATTTCAAGCAAGGAGATTCGATTGAGTTGGTAAGGGATTCGTGGCATTTAACTTTCCTATCTTTTTCTTTTAGATTAGCCGAAAGTTGGACTCTAACCCCATTAGTGTTCTTTGGCCAAAACTATGAAGGAAGTTTTGAGATTTGGTTATTGTCGACTTTAAGGAGGAGATCATTCGGGCCTTCAAAATCTAAGGTAAGAAAAGTGTGGTTTAGGCCGAAGGCCATTTATTCAAATGTTGGAATCAGATCTAACATACACCATGTAGGTATTTCGACATCTTCAAAGACAAGGGATACTTTCAGGATTCAGATCCACAAGGTAAGTGACTATGTACGGTCGGCAAAGGCCATAATTGGTGTTTCAGATCTTTTGATATTTATTCAAAAGCCAAACTAACCAAGTCCGATGAACTAGTGTTGGCCGATTTCAAGGAAGAAGTATCAAATTTAATTTTTTAGTAATCAAATCGGGATTTGATTAATTTAGATTTGATTATTTAGCGAATGGCTTTTGCTAAAGCACTAAGTGATTGGCGAATGTAGGAACTAAAGATCTAAAGCATTTGATTGGGATTTTCGGGATTTCATTAAGTTCATTAAGTAAACCAGGTGTGTAGCCCTAACCCTAAGTTTTAATAAGATTTATGGTAATGTTTTAATAAATGTGTTGATAAGAATATGAAAAATGGGGCTAAGGGTATCATGCAATGGTACAAAGTACTCAGGTACGTTAACCTACTACTACTGTGGTTATAATATTATGAATATCTGTTATGGCACTCATGTGAAACTATAACGAATGTGAATAAGGCATAAGATAAGCTATTGGCATGATTTGTATGACATGGGGCATATGGGTGATATGAAAAGGGGGAAGTGAATTGGTGGTTTTATACCACAATATCTGAATGTGGTGACTCATGTCACAAAAATTTGAATGTGGTGACTTATGTCACAAAATAATTATCTGGTGGCCATGCCACAATATACATAAGGGCGATGAGCATGTCGTCTGCAACGACTGCCTTCGATGATGTGTAGTGGATAGAGGGTCAACTTAGTAGTCCCCACGGTGTGATGGTTGGTACGGGTGATGTGTAGCGGATGGTTATCTAGGTTTGGGTTCGGGTTTGCATCATTGATTATATATGTTTATTATGTATGATTTGACATTAAATTGATTGAGACTTGTGTTGGTTGTTACACATCGAGTCTGCTTTGACTCACCCTGTTGTGGGATTATTTTTTCGGTGACACACAAGAATGGACCGGGTCGGCGGGAGCTCAATGGTGGCCATGCTTAGGTCAGAAGTTGTTTTAATTTGAATTTTCCATACTTAAGTATTTTGGACTATTTCGGGATTTGTTTTGATGTAATAAGGCTATAAGTATTAAACTGATTATGCATGCATTTTAAATTATTTTAGTATGGTACGATCTTTATCACTTTAAAGTTTAAGTAACTTATATTAAAAATAAATGTTAAATGTTTTGACACCTAATCAACACAAATCAACAGTTTTTCAAAAACACACAAAATTTTGGCAAAACTTCAAATAAGTTTCGAATGATTTTTCCCTAGAAGCATGCCAGATCCGGTCAGGGCTTGTGGGTCAGGTTTGGGGTGTTTCAAACTTTGAGAGAAAAGCAATTGTATGCTAAATTTAGAAAATGTGAATTCTAGTTACGTGAAGTTAGTTTTCTGGGGCATATTGTGTCAGCATCAGGAATACGAGTTGATCCGAGCAAGATTTCTGCTATTCTAGAATGGAAACCTCCAAAAAATGTATCAGAAGTCCGTAGCTTTCTAGGACTCGCTAGTTATAATCATCGGATTGTAGAAAGATTCTCAATGATAGCTATTCTGTTAAATAGATTGCTTTAGAAAGATGTGAGATATGAATGGTCTGATAAATATTAGAAAAGTTTTGATCGATTGAAAACTCTTTCGACTAAAGCTCCATTTTAGTACAGCCAGAATCAGGCAAAGAGTTTGTAATTTATAGTGATGCTTCGTTTAATGGTCTAGGATGTGTACTGATGCAAGAAGGCAAAGTTATAGCTTATGCTTCGATACAATTGAATCCGCATGAAAAGAACTATCTGGCACATGACCTTGAGCTAGCTGCGATTGTGTTTGCATTGAAGATTTGGCAACATTATCTATTCGGTGAGAAATGTCACATATTTTCAGATCATAAAAGTCTGAAATATCTGATGACTCAGAAAGATTTGAATCTACGACAGAGTAGATGGTTAGATCTATTAAAAGATTATGAACTTGTAATAGATTATCATCTGGGTAAAGTTAATGTCATTGCCGATGAATTGAGTCAGAAATCATTGTTTGCACTATGTGTTTTGAATGCTCAATTAGATTTTCTGATGCTAGTTCAGTGATAGCTGAATTGAAAGAAAAATCATTATTTTTACAGCAGATATGTGATGCTCAGAAAGTTGATAATGAAATGTTAACGAGCTCAGTGTGATTTTAACTCTAAATCTAAATTTTGAGTTGATGTTGATGATTGCTTGAGATTCTGAGATCGATTATGCGTTATGAGAAACCCAGAGTTGATTCAGTTAATTTTGAATGAAGCACATAACATCGACTATCTGTTCATCCGGGTAGTACGAAGATGTATCATGATCTGAAACAACACTATTGGTGGTTTGGTATGAAACGAGATATCTCTGACTTTGTATCGAAATGTTTAATCTGTCAGCAAGTTAAGGCTGAACATCAGGTTCCATCTAGTTTCCTACAACCGATTCTGATTCCCGAGTGGAAATGGGATAGAGTGATAATGGATTTGTTTCAGGATTACCTCTGACTCCGAGAAAGAAAGATGTGATTTGGGTTGTAGTTGATCAATTGACGAAATTTGCCCATTTTATTCTGGGACGATATGAATACTCACTTGATAGATTAACCGAGCTTTACATTTATGATATTGTGAGATTGCACGGAGTGCCATTGTCTATTATGTCTGGCAGAGATCTGAGGTTCACATCAAGGTTCTGGAAGAAATTATAAGAAATTTAGGCACGAAATTGCATTTCAGTACCCCTTTTCATCCGCAAACACATGGTCATTCTGAACGGATTATTCAGATTCTTGAGGATATGTTGAGATGCTATATTGTTGAGTTTAATGGTATGTGGGAACAGTGCTTACCACTGATTGAATTTGCATATAACAATAGTTTTTAGTCGAGCATTAAAATGGCACCTTATGAAGCTTTGTACAGACGTAAATGTCGAACACCTCTGTATTGGACCGAGCTCAATGAAAATGAGATGCATTGAGTTGATTTGATTAATGACACTGAGCAGAAAGTGAAAGTAATCCGTGACAGTCTTAAAGTAGCATTTGATCGTCAGAAGTCTTATGCATACTTGAAACGAAAAGAGATTGAATTTGAAATTGGTGACAAAGTTTTCTTAAAAGTGTCTCTGTGGAAGAAAGTACTCCGATTCAGGACATAAAGGCAAGTTGAGTTTGAGGTTCATCGGATCGTATGAGATCATTAAACGTATTGGGCCAGTTGCATATAGATTATTGTTGCCTTCTGAGCTAGCAAAAATACATAATGTGTTCCATGTTTTAATGCTCAGTAGACCCCGATCTGATCCGTCACATGTGAGTACTTCGTCTAAAATTGAAATTTGATTCGATATGACTTATGAGGAAGAACCGATCCGTATCCTAGCTCATGAAGTGAAAGAGTTAAGAAATAAGAAAATTCTATTAGCGAAAGTGTTGTGGCATTGACACAGAATAGAAGAGGCTACATGGGAGCTGAAGATTCAATGAGATAGCAATATTCGAATCTGTTTAACGATAAGTTTTTCGGGGATGAAAATCCCTACGGGGGAGAATTGTAACAGTCTGGTTTAGACCCTAGTCGGAATAGTGGTTTCAAAACAAAAATTCAAGTTAATGAAATATTTTAATATTATTTTTTGTGCCCTTGATATGTCATTAAGCATGTGTTAAAGATTCGTAAGTTAATTGTTCGTTTGTAAGCTTAATTTGAAAAATAAAAGGGGTTAAATTGCATTAAATGCAATAATTGTATGCTATTTGTTCAAGCACCTATTTGTTGTGGCTTTTAAGTGTAGTATCCTTATGAGGCAATTAAACCATGTTTTATGTTAGTGGGTGGCAAAGGTCAAATATGCCCTTAATATATATATATGTCTCTTATATTAATTGAAAGGATATTTTAGTAAATAGTAAAATAACATGATTATAATAAAACAAAAGCTTAAAAATAAGCTAATATGTTATGTTCATCCACCGAATATTAGAGAAAGAAGAAAGGTTTAAGCTCTTTTGATTTTCGGCATACATTTTGGCTTGATTAAGGTATGTTTTAACTTTGGTTTTTGATGATTTTTATGTTTTTGAGATTGTTGCTTAGTCTATTATCAAGCCCATGTTGTAATTTGAAGAATTGATGATGTTCATGAGATGTACCATTGATGAAATGGTGAGTTTTGTGTTGAGTGTTGGTGTTTAATGAAAGATATGTGTTTAATGAACATGTTTTGTTCTTGAATTTTTGGTGAATATAGATAATTAGGGCTTAATTGAGAAAATAGCATTTCAAGGGATTA
Source organism: Gossypium rotundifolium (assembly GCA_025506655.1). Lineage (NCBI taxonomy): Eukaryota > Viridiplantae > Streptophyta > Magnoliopsida > Malvales > Malvaceae > Gossypium > Gossypium rotundifolium. The sequence continues at coordinate 64,763,498 of CP106731.1, read as the reverse complement.
GATTATAAAATAAATGAAATGTATGGATTGATATGAACATAGTGTGTATTTGGCCAAGCATGGGTAAAAGCAAAGTTGGTGTATTTTGTGATTTTGTGAAATAGGGACTAAATTGTCCAAATGTGAAAATGTGAGGGTTAATTTGTAAATTACCCTAAATATGTGTTTTGGATTGAATTGAATGATTTGATGAATGAATCGTTAAATCTTATATTTATAGATCAAGAACCAAAGAATACAGATTTAGATCGCGGGAAAGCGAAAGTAATTGAATAACCGAATTCAATCGAATATCCGAATCCGAGGTAAGTCGATATACAAATAAACACATTTGAATTGATTTACTTGTGAATATATGAAATTTGAATTGCTATAATGATACTCAAAATGATGAATATATGGATTCCGAGAAAATATTGAGAGATGGTTAATGTCTGAGAAGTCCCATCTGAACCTAGGAATAGATAGGATAGTTTATGTCATGACATAGGTGTCCGTTATGTGATATCATGTAAGACCACGTCTGGGATGTTGGCATTGATTCGAGATCTCGTGTAAGACCACGTTTGGGACGTTGGAATCGATATGAGATTTACGTGTAAGACCATGTCTAGGACGTTGACATCGTGTTGATTCGTGTAAGACCCTGCTTGGGATAATGGCATCTATATTTGATTACATATAAGGCCACGTCTGGGATATTGTCATTGTACGACTATTCTGAGCTTTCTGAATATTCAATTTAGTTCCAAACGGTTCAACGAGTAAGTCCAGAAACAAACGAATATGTGATTTGAATATTTGTTTCAGGTACGTTTGAAAAATATACTATGTGTGTATGAAAGGTAAGTATCTATATGAACTTACTAAGGTGAATATGTGTATTAAAATGATAAGATAATATGTGAATATAAGCTTGGATGAACTATGAGTATATGTGTTATTAGAGTTGAAGAATGTGGCAAGATATGGCTAAGTAAATGAGCCAAAGAATATGTAATGCATTTGCAATGAGAACCATTAATGTCATTGTATCAATATGGTTATGAGCATGCTATGATAAGTTTATTTGTATATGGTGTACTAAGCTACTAAGCTTTTGGAAAGCTTACTTTGTGTGTGTTTATTCTGTTTTATAGATCGTCAAAGCTACTGAAGGCTCGGGACCATCGAGGATCGTCATCACACTACCTAAGCTCATTTTGGTACCTTTTGGAAATGTATATATAAAATATGGCATGTATAGGCTAGTCATTTGGTATATGTTTGAGAAGTAAATAGCCATGTGATTTGGCTAGATAAATGTTAGTAACATGCATAAATGAATATGGTATATGAGGCATGTTTTGATATGACTTGATAGCAATGAAATGATCTTGATTCTTCTCCCAACTTTTCCATCTATCACATTTACCCCATTATCAGTGTGACTGGGTAACGGATTTTTGGCACTAGGTTCATCATCAAATTTCACAATGCCCATTTTAATAAGTCTTTCAACGAATTTCTTAAAGGCAGTGCAGTTTTCTATTGAATGCCGTGAAATTCCTGCATGGTAGTCACATTGAGCATTTGCATCGTACCATTTGGGATAGGGGTTGTAATGGTTTTAGGTAAAAAGGGGACACCATGTGTGCGCCAAATAGGCTTTGATACAACTCTCTATATGTCATTGGGATTGGTGTAAATTGGAGCTTCTTAGAGTTTTGCTTTGTTCCAGACTCCTGCCTGGATAAACCTTGTTGACCAGTAGCCACCGTTCTTGGCTGATTTACAGTAATCGATCTTGAGTAACCCTTGTTATATGTGCCTTTTTGTTCACCTCATTTTCCTCTTTCCTTGAGGTTGACCTTTTCCACTCCTTATTGCATTCTCGATCATTTCGCCGGTTATCACTATGTTTGAAAAACATTTTGTAGTGCTTCCTATCATGTGGGTGATGAACGGGGCTTTTAGGGTGTTGATAAAGAGTATCGTAGTTTCTTTTTCTAGGAGCAGTAGCTACACTTGTATGGCAATTTCCCTCCATCTCTGTGCGTATTGCCTGAAACTCTCATTGGGTTTCTTCTCCATGTTTTATAAAGTAATTCTATCATGAGTCATATCTGTTACACGACTATACTGTTTCATGGATGCTTGAACTAAGTCCCTCTAGGAAACAATCCTAGTACGGCTCAATTGGTTGTACCATTTGGATGTTGCTCCTACCAGACTGTCTTGGAAGCAATGTACCAGTAGTTGATCATTGTTAACATACCCAGTTATCCATCTACAAAACATGGTGATGTGAGCCTCGGGAAACTGGTCCCATTGTACTTCTCGAATTCTAGTATTTTGAACTTGTGGGGAAGCACTAGATCTAGGACCAAACTCAGATCTTTAGCATCAATTCCATGTTGACTATCAGCATTTTCCCTGGCCCTGAATTTTTCCTCCAACCATTTACATTGGTCCTCTAACTGCTTTAGCAATTCTATCATTGTCCTTTCCTTTTCTGCCATTTCATCCAGGTCCGGGATAACAGGATTAGCTGGGTACCGTAAGGATGTATGGTTGGTAAGTTTTATTGGTTTCCAGATTAGTTCTAAAATAATTTTAACCAATCATGGTCTTTCTATGAAATTTAATGCACATGATGTGATGTAATGCGAATGCATGAAATGAATGCAAAAAGGCGTTGATTATGATTCAATTACATTTAGAGAACTTTACCAGAGAACAAAATTCTTTACATAAAACGGATTACAAATATACGGACAACTACATTATCTTCCACTTTATCAAGAAATTTGTCCTCTATGACAAACTCTCTAATTTAGAAATCAAATGTGAATCGACACTCTTTCAAATATGAAATGACATGCAATGCAATCATAACCAAAACAAAATGTAACACGTTAGTACAAAGTAAAAGCAAGCAAGAAAGAAACAAATAGAGCACCTATTTGGGTGACCACTAGGGTTTGTCGCAGTATTATCTAGGGTGGGCTCCTAGGGTATTCTACATTTGATTTGGTTCTAAAGTTGAGGTACCTGAATCAGTAGATTCCTGGATCCTCACCCATTATAGGCTCATACGGACCGAGTTCAGTTCAGGGGAATACATTTCCCTATGGCTGCACGGAGATAAAAATCTCACGAAGACATAGGTACAGATGTATCCCGAAAGCGATCCACTATCCTGCACGGAGGTGAAAACCTCACGAAGGAGTAGCTTCTCACTCCCACTTAAAAAGGTAAGACTAAACGGTTCTTATGCAATATGATGCAAAAACATTCTACGAGAATCAAACCACAATAATCATATGAAATAACACAAACAAATGCAATAAAAGGATCATAATTTTTCAAATCAAATTTTCAATTTTCGACAACAAGACGGAAAATAATTAATTTTACGGCTTGACTCTCTTATTGGTCCCTAGTGGAGTCGCCAAGCTGTCGAAACCATTTTATTTGTTGGAAAAGGGGTCGACTTTAAAACGAAAATGGAGTCGCAACCAATATTTTTTGAGGTCTGATCGGGTCACCTTAAAATTGATCATCGAAACTTTTTAATTTATTAAAACAATGATCTTGGCCAAAAAATTCGAGAAAACGGGTTCGTGAGTAGGTTACGCACGAGGAAGGATTAGCACCCTTGTAACCCCCAAAATTGGTACCGAATTGATTGATTAATGTCTTAATATCAAAAGCTTGAAAAGATTTTCAAATACAATCCTCTTTATTTAAAAGAAAACTCGAATGAATTAAATCGGATGCTGAGACCCGCTTATTTCGAAGAAGTAAAATGTCATGCCCAGTGAGTTAGGATATGACATTTCGAATCCTCAAAACTAAGCTTGTATTTTGACATTTAAAACTCGTACATTTAAATTTAAGAAGGATATTCGATTATTTGGGTCAAATGAAAAATCAGAACCCAGTACGTTAGGGCACAATTTCTCAAAATTCCAAATATAGAATATTGCCTTTACTTTTAGAAATCCTTATCTCGAGATAACAAAATGTCATATTCAGTGAGTTAGAACACAACACTTTTGAATTCTCGAGAATAAGCTTTTATTGAACTTATATGCTTTGGTTTAAAAATAATTGGCACTTTAGACTCGACAGGAAAATCGAAACCCAGCAAGTTAGGGTATGATTTCTCGAGGTTCCTAAATTTCGAGCATTGTCTCATCGTGAAAACATTTTGGACCAGAATATAACAATAAAATAAAATGTATTTTTAAAAATCATGATATTAATAATAATGATGACACGAATGATAATGAAAATTTTTTGAAGTTTTAACACTATATAGAAAGATATAAATAAATAAGTAATAAAATAATAAAATAAATACATGTATTTAAAAATATTAAGCAAATAAATATTAAGGAAATAATAGTAATAATAACAAAGATGATTAATAATATATTAATAATAATAATAGTATGTTAATGATAAATTAAAATAAATAATATATAAAGAGAAATTTAAAGTAAATAATGTACAAAACAATTTAAAAATGAATAATATATATATAAAAACAATTCAAAATAATATATAAGGCAATTCAGAGTAATAATATGTGAAATAATTTAAAATAAATAATATCTAAAACCATTTAATATAAATAATATCTACTATTAATTCAAAAGGAAAATAAATTAGTCAAATTAATAAACAAATAATTAAATAAATTAATTAGAGGACTATATTGAAATCAAGATAAAATTAGGGGGATAAAATCGTAATAAATTAAAATAAAATGGGCGACAGGGACTAAAATGCCAAGCGTGAAAACACATGAGGATTGAATAAGAAAATATACCAATCTTTGGGACACATGTCCTGCCAGCAAAGACAAGGGCTAAACTGAAAATGGTGCAAAATTAAAAGTGAAATTTATAAATTAAAAAAAATACGAAATTAGGACTAAATTAGAGAAATGCGAAAAATCGGAAGGGCCAAAAGTGCAATGGCCTCTCTACTTAAAAACACGCGGATCCTGAGGCGGGTCGGGTCGGTTAAAGGAAAAATGACGCTGTTTTGGCACTTAAAGGAAAGGCCTGAAGCAAAACGAAGCCGTTTTGCTTTTCCTATATAAGTAAAAAAATTAATTTAAAACTCATTTCTTCTTTCTCTCGGAAAAAAAACAACAAAATCCTCCTCCATCTCTCTTCTCAGTGATTTTCGGCCACAGGTATGGTCATCAGCCGCTGCGGCCCGTTCGGGTCGGTTAAAGGAAAAATGACGCTGTTTTGGCACTTAAAGGAAAGGCCCGAAGCAAAACGAAGTCGTTTTTCTTTTCCTATATAAGTAAAAAAAATTAATTTAAAACTCATTTCTTCTTTCTCTCAAAAAAAAAAAAATCCTCCTCCCTCTCTCTTCTCAGTGATTTTCGGCCACAAGTATGGTCATCGGCCGCCGCGGCCCGCCGCCATCGGCGTCGCCACGCACGACAGTCAGAGCTTGAAAAAAATCCCCTCTTTTCGGCGAATCAAAGAATAGGTACCACTTTTCCTTTTTTTTTTATATATGTAAATAAATATCAATAGAAGGAAGAAATAGATTCAGAAAAACGAAAATCACCCTTTATTTTATTTGATTTCTTTGTTTCTTTTATTCCTATTTTTTTTAAAAAAAAATCCTCCAGCACATATTGACTTCGGCCTCTTTTATAGCCAAAATAATAATAAGAAAGAAAATACAAAAATCTTTTTATTTGTCATACATTCGCTGGCCATTTTCTGTTATTATTTCTGTCAATTGCTGGATGTCATTGCTTGCTGTTGTTGATGTTATTTTTCTTGTTTCTGTTTGTAGGTAAAACCACCATGGAGGCGAGGGCTACGAGGTGACGTTGAGGCCCAATCGTTGGAGCTGCGGCGCAAGGGAAACCTAGGGTTTCCAGAAGCTTCAGTCTATTTGGGCCTAATCCGACATTGGGCCACTGCAATTAGTTTGGGCCGATCAGGTTTGTGTCTATTTTGGGTTTTATTAATTTGTTATTGGGCTTGTAATAAAAACCTAGACTATTTTATTGTATTGGTTTATTTTGTTTTTTTTATTTTTGGTTTATTTAGTTTTAATCGAGCCCGAGCAAATTTGGGCCTGTACAGTTATGGTCCTCAAATTACACATAAGATAACTTTTCTAATATCCCATCTTTAGGAAAGAGAGAAAATATTCTCTAAATTTCTTATGTGCTAATTTAGAAGATAAAAACCCCAAGATACGTAGAATTCAAGATATCGATGAATTCAGGTACGCTTTCATATCTAGTTTTGGTCTTGCTATTGATGATTTGATATGATAGATTCTAATTTACAATTTTACGTTTGTATTATATTTTATTTTTACGTTTCTAACAAGTTGTATCAGAGTATCTTCATGTCAAATTATTGAAAAAGAATTGATTTTCTATTATTCTTGGATTAGTTCATTCTAAAGATTTTATAGATTTAATATTTGAATTCGATGTTTTTAATCATACATGGCAAATCTTTTGGATTTATGTTGATTAGAGTTTTAATTTTCAATTTTATTAATTATGAATTTATACTTGTAGGGTTTTCTTAATGATATAAATTATGTTTAATTAATATCAAAGGTGTAACACCCTAAACCCGGCCTAGACGTTATGGTCGAATCTGGTGGTGTCACTTTGGAGTGCTTTCAGAAAACTTGCTCTTGTTGATAAAAACCCATAAGAAGGTTCAAGCCTCTTTGTTAAAACTCAACTCATTCTAGCCATTTCTTATCCATTTTAAAAGGTCATTACTTTTTAAAGCACAGTCTGTTGCAGAAGCATTTCAACAGTATTGCAGAAACATGATGTTTTGAAAGTAGTTATCGTTTTAGAAAACCGCGTTCTACTTCTAACAAATATAAATTACAATAAATCAAATCCCAAATTAAAAGCTATAAAATTATAGAGAGGCCTTATTACATAATTCAAAAACCCAGAACAAAATTTAATAGTAAATTAAAGCCAAATAAAAGAAATAGGAGCTGGCCATCTCGAGTCCCTCGCAGCACCGATCTGTCTAATATTGGGGATTACCTGTACAGTTAAAAACGGGGTGAGTTTACGAAAACTCAGTGTGTACTCCCCTATCAATCAGTTAGTAACAATATCCAGTAACAGCCTGGGCTTGAGCCCTATTAAAAAATAGTGTAGTATGGGCCTTAGCCCATTACAGTAATAGTGTGGGCGTAAGCCCAATACAGTATCAGTACAGTGCAAATATGCAACCCACCCCAATCCAACCAACACACCACCCGTACCAACCAACACACCTTGTGGGGATAAAATCGACCCATCCAGCGAGTACACTTGTAATAAACCGAATTTGACCCTAATCGGACGGTGGTTTCGGGACCACAAATCCGAGACCGAGAAATATTTTAATATTTTATTTAGTGCTTATTATGTGTGAATTAAAGTGTGTGAAAGTTTCGTAGAAAAATTTTATTGTTTAAGTGCTCAATTTGATAAAAAGGACTTAATCGCATAAAGAGTAAAAGTGGCATGCTAAAGTGAAATGTACCTTTTTGATTGTGGCTTTTAAAGTGGATGTCCTAAAAGGACAATTAGCCCATTCCTTTAGATAGTGGACGGCATATATGAGAAATAAAAACAAAATTTTGTTTATAATTACATGTTTTATATTAGGTAATGAATAAATAATAATACCTTTAATTTTAAGGCATAAAATAATGAAAGAAAGTGGGAAGAAAGAGAACATACCTTGTTCTTCTTCTCTTGGCCGAATGTGGAGGGTGAAAAACTCCATTGTTGGAGCTTAATTTCGGCAACTTGAGGGCTTCAATTAGGGTATGTACTTTGCATAGTATTTTAAAATTTTTACATTTTTGAAATTGTTACTTTGAATACTACATAACCCATGTATCAATTTTTGAGATTTTGGCACATCAAGATTTGGTATGGTGGTATATTCATGGCATGTAATGTTTGATAGTAGATTATGAATTGTATGTGTTAGATCATCATTTATTGAATTAGAAGTTTTGGTGAAATTAAATGTTAGGGACTAATTTGAGAAGAATAAATTCTTAAAGGACTAAAACATGAAATAAATGGAAAATATAGACTTGTATAATCTCTATAAACATTCGCCCTTGAGTGTTGTAGGGAAATTTTGTGTATTTTGCATTTTATGTAATTTGGACTAAATTGTAAAAGGTGAAACCTTAGGGGTAAAATGGTAATTTTCCTATTTATTTGCTTAGGGACTAAATTGAGATGAAATGTACTTGAATGAGCTAAATTTGAATGTGTTTTAGATCAAGAGAAAAGAAAAATGGATTTAGATCGGGGAAAGACGAAGGTTCTCGAATAGTCGATTTTCACGGTCTATCGACAACCGAGGTAAGTCCTTAAGCTAAAATGAGTCATGGAATTATTTACGAAACTGTTAAATGATAATGTTCGATAAATTTGAAGGTATATTATTGTAATAGCCGAATGTACATTGTGAAATTGGCTTGAATGCCTAAATTGACAATACGAGATTAATGTATATATTTGATATATTATTTAGGAAAAATGTGAAGTATGTGATTGGTTTGTGAATGTATTCGGGCTTAGTGCCTAGCGTGCCTTGTGTCGATGATATATTAGGGCTTAGTGCCTAGCGAGCTTCGTCTTTGATATATTCGGGCTTAGTGCCTAGCGAGCTTCGTCTTGATGATATATTTGGGCTTAGTGCCTAGCAGGCTTAGTCTTAGGTGATTTATTTTGGGCTTTAAATGCCTAGCGGGCTTTATGCTTGGGTGATATGCTATAAGTGGAGATTCGAAAATCAAACAAGGTGAGATGTTTATATAGTGTTATGTGGTAAAAGTTCGTAAGAATTAGCCTACCATATTAGTAAGGAATGAAGTGAACTAAAATTCTTATTGTTTAGTTAAAGATTAGTGATGAGTGTGACAAAAGTGTTTGTTCTTGTGTATAAGTAGAAATAGAAGATCGATGCCTAGATTGGTTCCTATGAATTGATAATGTACAGAGTTCACGATGTCATAGCAACAATATTTAAGTAAAGAGCATTACTATTATTCACTATCTATATTTTACATAATGAAATAATTATGTTTCATACTATAAGCTTGGATTTTAATATGTTTAAATGTATGCTCATTACATTTATTTGCTTGAGACTTACTAAGCTAGTAAGCTTCTTGTGTGTGTCTTTGTCTATCTCTGCTTTTATAGATTTTGATTCAAATTACGGGCTCGAAGGATCATATGTGAAGTCAACCACACTATCAACTTTCTTTTGGTATTGAAAACTTAGTTTGGTATTTAAAAGGGCATGTATAGGTTAGACTAAACCGTATAACTAATGTTTTGTAATAGTGTAAATATGCTAGCCATGCGAAAATGGCTATCTATTTTGAATAACTTATTTCGTGTTTTGATGATATAGTTTGCTCATGCCATGAACTATCATTTATGCTTGAATATGGTTTAATCATGTGTGAGAGTGGTACTATTATTTATGCATGTTAGGTTATGACATGAATGACTTATAAATTAGTTCATATTGATGAGCTTAATATATGGTATATACATTTATAATGTTTGGATTTATGATTTGGCAATGAATAATGGTAAGCTTGGTGTAATATTCGGTTTAGTCAATAAAGTAAATGATGGATGCATATTTAAGTTATAGTATGTGAGATATATGTGTTAAATAATGTTATGACATGTGTGTGTATTTGATTTGGTCACTTACTAGATAAGAATTAAGTTCAATAATGTATGATTGTATTAGGCTATTTCGATTCAATTTGTGTAAGTGAGTACATACATATATTATTCTTGGATAGTTGGATATTAGGTTCGAACTTTTGTTTAGTTTATTGAATGTTAGATCGAATAATGTTTAGACATGATATGTTTGATATGTGATCACCTATATGAGATTTTGATAGACCTTTTTATATGTGAATAGGGGTGGTAGTTTAGTGAGTTGGATTAGGACTCAGTGCATATTATTTGGATGTGTAATTTGGAAGCATGAGTTAGCCTTATAAACTTTGTATTCGGTAATAGAGAATACTAATGAACATGTACTTGAATGGCAAATCCGGATATGGAAGTTATAGGTATATGAGTATTTAGTGTGTCCTATGTGAATCAGTAATGAGATAGCCAAATGAGGGAAATATGGTTTTGATGGCATTCGGCCATATGCTTTAATATTGTATAAATTCAAAGTGGTAATATGTGTATGTATGTGATGAAAGATAGCTTAATTTTTGAGTCTATTATGCCATATATTATATTTACTAAATTAAGATTTTAGAAGTTGATCTTATTCTGCTTATCTAGACAAAAGAGATTGTATATGTTTGAATTGTATGCAAATTAAGTGCGATTAGTGCATGCAAAAGTAATGAATAAGTTGTTTAAATTTATGTGGCTCAATTATGCATGTTAACAAATTTTAGGTTTGCATTGGATCGATTGAGTGTTGGTTCTATTTGATTTTGGTATGAGAGAGGTTTATTTAAATGTCATGACTATTACATAGTTAAAAGCGATTATGTCTATGACTTATATGACTTAAGTGATTAGTAATGCCCGTAACCCTAATCCGATGATGGATCTTTGGTTAGGGGTGTTACATTTATTGGTATCGAGCTATGGTTTAGTCGATTCTAGGACTCTAGTAGTATGTAAGAGTCTAGCTATACATGCCTTTAAATTGTATATATGATAGTGTGGTGACTTGACAATTTCAATTGTATTTTATATAGTAAATGGATTACGATCCCGATAGAGCGATGGCAGATGATGTGGAGAGTGTTGCTTTGGTCTCGCACATGGATCGGTGCCACTAGTCTCTCAACCGATTCACGGGTAACCACGAGGAGAGGCTAAATAAGCCTTCTACCAAATGATGAATGAATGGTTTACCCGGTTTATTTAGAATAATCCAACTGTACAACAACCTCCACCCCGAATAATCCAACTCCTGGTACCTTCAAAGACTTCGATGATAGATCCAATGAGATCTAGTAGGCCTCCTATTGATAAAATTAGGAAATTTGGGGCTGAAGAATTCAAGGCTAATGATGATGATGATGCAGAGCGAGCTGAAATGTGGCTTGATAACACTATTTGGGTACTTGATGAGCTATCCTGCACTCCAGATGAATGTTTGAAATGTGCTATATCTTTGCTTCGGGACACTGCCTATCACTGGTGGAATACACTAGTATCAGTGGTTCCAAAAGAAAAAGTGACATGGGATTTCTTCCAGAATGAATTCCGCAAGAAATATATCAGCCAGAGGTTCATCGACCAGAAACGTAAAGAATTTCTTGAACTAAAATAGGGGCAAATGACCGTGACTGAATATGAGCGAAAATTTGTCAGATTGAGCCGATATGCTCGGGAGTGTGTATCAACTGAAGCCATTATGTGCAAAAGGTTTGAAGATGGTTTGAATGAAGAATTAAAGTTGCTTGTTGGAATTCTTGAAATCAAAGAGTTTGTGACACTCGTCGAGCGAGCTTGCAAAGCTGAAGAGCTTGGGAAGGAGAAAAGAAAGGCTGAGATAGAAGCTAGAGACACCCGTAAAAGATCGTCGGGTAAGAATTTCCATTCTACATCTAAGAAGTTTAGAGATGACTTGATCGACACAAAGCTACTTGATTCGTTTAGACGTGATCGACATCCAATGGGCTCCCGAGCTACCTCGATGGCGGTGTTGGTAACGTCCACAGAATCGAGTTGAATGCAAACATTGTGGAAAATGGCATTCGGAGTTGTAGAGTTCGTGATCGGTCTTGCTTTAAATGTGGATCCTCGGATCATTTTATTCGAATGCCCAGTTGAATAGAACTCTAGACCGAGTAGTGCATCGATGCAAACCACCTGGCATTACGGCAATGTAGGTGGTAGTCGAGAGGGACAAAGAACACAACGATCGATCGAGGCTAGAGCTCCGTAGAGCTTATGTTACTCGAGCTAGAGAGGATCTTCTTCTCGGATGTCATTACCGTATTTTCACCCTTTATGATACTACTGTGATTGCATTAATTGATCCTGGTTCGACCCATTCATATGTATGTGACACTCTGGTATTCGGTAAGACTCTTCCAGTTGAGTCTACTGAGTTTGTGATTCGCGTATCCAACCCTTTGGGTAGATGTGTGTTTGTTAATAAAGTGTGTAAAGGTTGCCCATTGATGATTCGGGATTTTTGCTTCCCAGTCGATTTAATGCTGTTGCCTTTCGATGAGTTTGATATAATTTTGGGAATGGACTGGTTAACCGCATGATGCAATGGTGAATTGTAAAAGAAAGCTTATTGATTTGAGACATCAGAACGGTGAGATCGTTAGAATTGAATCCAGTGATTTAGGTGGGTTTCCTATAGTTATATCCTCGATGTTAGCCCGAAGTATGTGAGAAAAGGGTGCGAAGCTTATTTGGCTTATGTCTCTGGATAATAAATTGTCCGAAAAGCATTGAATCTGCTGATTGTATGTGAATACCGGATGTGTTTCTGAAGAACTACGGGTTTACCCCAGACGACGAGAGATTGAGTTTGGCATTGAATTAGCTCCGGAATGACTCCGATCTCAATAGCTCCATATCGGATGGCATCGATCGAGCTAAAAGAGTTGAAAGCACAGTTGCAAGAGTTAACAGATAGGGCTTTATGCGACCAAGTTTCTCTCCTTGGGTGCACCATTCTTTTTGTGAGAAAGAAAGATGGAGCGATGCGAATATGTATTGATTATCGGAATCGAATAAAGTAACTATAAAGAATAAGTACCGTTACCTCGGATTGATGATTTGTTTGATCGGTTGAAAGGGCTTGATATTTTCAAGATAGATTTGAGATCGGGTTACTATCGATTCTTAGTCGAGATATAGATGTGCCAAAGACGCATTAGGACGAGGTACGGACATTTTGAGTTTTTGGTTATGCCTTTTGGGCTTACCAATGCACTCTTATTTTTATGGATTTGATGAATCGGGTTTTAAACGGTTTTGGATCGATTTGTGGTAGTGTTTATTGATGATATATTGATTTACTCCAAAGATGAAATTGAGCATCTTGAGCATTTGAGATTAGTACTACAAACTTTGCGAAATCAGCGGTTGTATGCGAAGTTTAGTAAGTGTGAGTTCGGATGAAAGAGGTCACTTTTGGGACATGTTGTTTGACATCGGGCATTCGAGTTGATCCGAACAAAATATCGACTATACTTGATTGGAAGCAATCGAAAAATGTTTCGAGATTTGAAGGTTTACGGGACTTGCGGGTTACTATCGATGATTTGTGAAAGATTTTTCTATGATAGCTACCCGTTGACAAAGTTATTGCGAAAGATGTCGTTCGAAGTGGTCGGGAAAAGTGTCGAAAAGTTTTGATCGGTGAAAGCCCTTTTGATGAAGCTCGAGATTAGTTCAAATTTGAATCGGGTGAAGAATTTGTTGTTTATTCGATGCTTCTTTAAATGGTTTGGGCTGCATTTTGATGTAGGAAGGCAAAGTTGTAGCCTACGCTTCAAGACAATTGAAGCCGCATGAAAGAAATTACCCGACGCACGACTTAGAACTTGCAGCCATTGTTTTCGCATTGAAAATTTGGCGTCACTATTTATTTGGCGAGAAATGTCACATTTATTCAGATCATAAAAGTCTAAAGTATTTAATGACTCAGAAGGATCTAAATTTGAGACAACGTAGATGGTTAGAATTGTTGAAAGATTATGAGTTGGTGATTGACTACCATCCGGGAAAAGCTAATGTCGTTCCAGATGCGTTAAGTCAAAATCATTGTTTGCTCTTCGTGCAATGAACGCACAGATAGCTATGTCTGGTAATGGTTCGATCATAGAAGAGTTACAAGCAAGACCAATGTTTATTCATCAAATTTGTGATGCACAGAAAGTTGACAAGGATTTGATTGCTAGACAAATTCAGTGTGAAAAAGGTGCATAGTCAGATTTTCAAATTGATGCAAAAGACTGTTTGAATTTTAAAAGTCGAATGTGTGTTTCGAAAAGCTCAGATTTGATAGAGGTGATTCTGAGTGAGGCCCATAGTGGTCGATTATCAATACATCCGGGTAGCACAAAGATGTATAATGATTTGAAATAGTTCTATTGGTGGCACGGTATGAAGCGAAATATATCTCGAATTTGTTTCAAAGTGCTTAATTTGTCGACAAGTAAAAGCCGAGCATCAAGTGCCTTCTGGGTTGCTTCAGCCGATCATGATACCTGAATGGAAATGGGATAGAATTACAATGGATTTTGTATCCGGTCTTCCTTTGACATCGAGTAAGAAAGATGCCGTCTGGGTTATAGTTGATAGACTGACTAAATCAGCTCATTTTGTGCCGGTTCATACAGACTTTTCACTCGATAAACTTGCTAAATTGTATGTATCGCAGGTTGTAAGATTGCATGGTGTACCGAGTTCTATTGTGTCAGACAGAGACCCAAGATTTACATCGCGATTTTGGAAGAAGTTGCAAGATGCTTTAGGTACTAAACTACATTTTAGTCTGACCTTTCATCCATGAACATGACAGGTCGATCGAGCGAACTATTCAGATACTTGAGGACATGTTGAGATGTTGCGTTCTCGAGTTTGAAGGTACGTGGGAACGATACCTACATTTGATTGAATTTGCTTATAATAACAGTTTTCAATTTAGTATCAAGATGACGCCTTATGAAGCCTTGTACGGGCGAAAGTGTCAAACATCATTATACTGGACTAAGCTCAGCGAGAATAAGATACACGGGGTTGATTTGATTAAAGAAACTGAACTGAAAGTAGCTATTATTAGAGACAATTTGAAAGCTACTTTGGATCGTCAAAAGTCTTATGCTGATTTGAAACGTAAAGACAATGAATTTCAGGTCAGAGAACGAGTATTTTTAAAGGTTTCTCCGTGGAAGAAAGTGCTTCGTTTTGGCCGGAAAGGCAAGTTGAGCCCAAGGTTCATTGGACCGCATGAAATCATTGAACGTATTGGGCCTGTTGCTTATAGGTTGAGGCTACCCTCTGAATTAGAAAAGATGCACAATGTATTTCACGTTTTTATGCTCAGTGAATCTGGATCGGATCCGTCACATGTGATTGCTCAAATGCGAGATTGAGATACAACCTGATATGACGTATGAGGAAGAACCGATCCGTATTTTAGCTCGGGAAGAGAAAGAGTTAAGAAACAAGAAAATTCCATTAGTGAAAGTACTGTGGAAAAGGCACGGAGTTGAAGAGGCTACGTGGGAGCCTGAAGATTCAATGAGGCAACAATATCCGGCGTTGTTTAATGGTAAGATTTTCGGGGACGAAAATCCTTAAGGGGGAGAGTTGTAACAGACCAAATTTGACCCTAATGGGAACGGTGGTTTCGGGACCACAAATCCGAGATCGAGAAATATTTTAATATTTTATTTAGTGCTTATTATGTGTGAATTAAAGTGTGTGAAAGTTTCGTAGAAAAATTTTATTATTTAAGTGCTCAATTTGATAAAAGGACTTAATGTCATAAAGAGTAAAAGTGGCATGCTAAAGTGAAATGTACCTTTTTGATTGTGGCTTTTAAAGTGGATGTCCTAAAAGGACAATTAGCCCATTCCTTTAGATAGTGGAATGGCATATATGAGAAATAAAACAAAATTTTGTTTATAATTACATGTTTTATATTAGGTAATGAATAAATAATAATACCTTTAATTTTAAGGCATAAAATAATGAAAGAAAGTGGGAAGAAAGAGAACATACCTTGTTCTTCTTCTCTTGGCCGAATGTGGAGGGTGAAAAACTCCATTGTTGGAGCTTAATTTTGGCAACTTGAGGGCTTCAATTAGGGTATGTACTTTGCATAGTATTTTAAAATTTTTACATTTTTGAAATTGTTACTTTGAATACTACATAACCCATGTATCAATTTTTGAGATTTTGGCACATCAAGATTTGGCTATGTTGGTATATTCATGGCATGTAATGTTTGATAGTAGATTATGAATTGTATGTGTTAGATCATCATTTCTTGAATTAGAAGTTTTGGTGAAATTAAATGTTAGGGACTAATTTGAGAAGAATAAATTCTTAAAGGACTAAAACATGAAATAAATGGAAAATATAGACTTGTATAATCTCTATAAACATTTGGCCCTTGAGTGTTGTAGGGAAATTTTGTGTATTTTGCATTTTATGTAATTTGGACTAAATTGTAAAAAGGTGAAACCCTAGGGGTAAAATGGTAATTTTCCTATTTATGTGCTTAGGGACTAAATTGAGATGAAATGTACTTGAATGAGCTAAATTTGAATGTGTTTTAGATCAAGAGCAAAGAAAAACATATTTAGATCGGGGAAAGACGAAGGTTCTCGAATAGCCGATTTGCACGGTCTATCGACAACCGAGGTAAGTCCTTAAGCTAAAATGAGTCATGGAATTATTTACTAAACTGTTAAATGATAATGTTCGATAAATTTGAAGGTATATTATTGTAATAGCCAAATGTACATTGTGACCATCCGAATCTCAGTCTTGATAGTCATTGTTGTTTTAGGCGAATTCAGCTAAAGGCAAGTAATCTTTCCAACTTCCTCGAAAATCCATTACACACCTCTCAACATATCCTCCAACACTTGTATAACCTGCTCAGATCGCCTGCTTGATTGTGGATGAAAAGTCAGTAGTGAAGTCTAGCTTAGTGCCTAAAGCTTGATGAAGTGCTTTCCAAAATCGAGACGTAAACCTTGGGTCTCTATCAGAGATGATCGACATTGGTACTCCATGTAATCTCACAATTTCCGCCACATACAACTTAGCCAACTTCTGAAGAGAATAATCCATTCTGACTGGGATAAAGTGTGCGGACTTGGTCAAACGGTCCACTATCACCCATACCGAGTCCTTCTTAGTAGGCGTAAGGGGAAGCCCACTAACGAAGTCCATGGTAATTCTTTCCCACTTCTAATGGGGAATCTCGATTGGTTGAAGCAATCCTGATGGGACTTGGTGTTCACTTAACTTGTCGACATGTCAAACATTTCCCCACAAATTCACCACTTCGCCTGTGTCGCACCACCAAAATTGTTCCCTTAGATCTCTATACAGACTTGATGCCTCCGGATACATAGCACAAGGGCTACCATGCGCTTCCCAAGAATCCTTTGTCTCAACTCCTTATTCTTCAAAGATACGACTTTACCCTTGTAGCACAATACTCCTTCATTGTTGACACCATAATCCTCCAATCCCCTTGCACGCACTTGCAAAACTTAGTACTTAAGTCATTATCACCAACCGTCCTCCTTCACTTCCTTTAGCCATGGGCTCGACTTGTAATTCCGCCAATGACTTCCATCGTCATATAGACTTAGATGAGCGAACAAAGCCCGTAGATCTGATACAACCTTTTGACTTAGGGCATCGACTACCACATTCGCCTTGCCCGGATGATATTCTATTGAACAGTCGTAGTCCTTCAGCAATTCCACCCACCTTCGTTCTCAAGTTCAACTCCTTCGAGTTAATAAATACTTAAGGCTCTTGTGGTCTGTAGATAATCGACCTTTCTCCATAAAGGTAGTGCCTCCAAACCTAAAGGGCGAAAACCACTGCTGCTAGCTCTAAGTCATGAGTTGGGTAGTTAAGCTCATGAGGCCTTAGCCGAGACGCATAAGCAACCACTTTGCCATCTTACATTAACACACACCCTAACCCCAGATGCGAAGCATCACAAGACACCACAAATTCCTTGCCCGCCTCGTCAATTAACATCGAGCCTCTGTCAAGACCTTCTTAAGCTTTTCAAAGCTCTCCTGCCGCTTATTCGCCCATTCAAGGGTACTTCCTTCCTTAGCAACTTGGTTAAAGCGCGGCTATTGACGAAATCCTTCCACGAACCTTCAGTAATAGCTCCGCCAAGCCTAAGAAACTTGAATTTCAGCCACGGACCTAGGTGGTTTCCAATCCAACACCGCTCGATCTTCCTAGGATCCACTCTTATTCCTTCTACGGATACCACATAATTGAGTGTTGTAGGAAATTTTGTGTATTTTGCATTTTATGTAATTTGGACTAAATTGTAAAAGGTGAAACCCTAGGGGTAAAATGATAATTTTCCTATTTATGTGCTTAGGGACTAAATTGAGATGAAATGTACTTGAATGAGCTAAATTTGAATGTGTTTTAGATCAAGAGCAAAGAAAAACATATTTAGATCGAGGAAAGAAAGGTTCTCGAATAGCCGATTTGTACCTGGCTCTATCGACAACCGAGGTAAGTCCTTAAGCTAAAATGAGTCATGGAATTATTTACTGAAACTGTTAAATGATAATGTTCGATAAATTTGAAGGTATATTATTGTAATAGCGAATGTACATTGTGAAATTGGCTTGAATGCCTAAATTGACAATACGAGATTAATGTGTATCTTTGATATATTATTTAGGAAAAATGTGAAGTATGTGATTGGTTTGTGAATGTATTCGGGCTTAGTGCCTAGCAGGCCTTGTCTTGGTGATATATTCGGCTTAGTGCCTAGCGAGCTTTGTCTTGCAGTGATATATTCGCTTAGTGCCTAGCGAAGCTTCGTCTTGGTGATATATTCGGCTTAGTGCCTAGCAGCTTAGTCTTTGATTTATTTCAGCTTTAAATGCCTAGCAAGCTTTATCTTGGTGATATGCTATAAGTGGAGATTCTGAAAATCAAACAAGGTGAGATGTTTATATAGTGTTATGTGGTAAAAGTTCGGTAAGAATTAGCCTACCATATTAGTAAGGAATGAAGTGAACTAAAATTCTTATTGTTTAGTTAAAGATCGTTGATGAGTGTGACAAAAGCGTTTGTTCTTGTGTATAAGTAGAAATAGAAGATCGATGCCTAGATTGGTTCCTATGAATTGATAATGTATGAGTTCACGATGTCATAGCAACGATATTTAAGTAAAGAGCATTACTATTATTCACTATCTATATTTTACATAATGAAATAATTATGTTTCATACTATAAGCTTGGATTTTAATATGTTTAAATGTATGCTCATTACATTTATATTTGCTTGAGACTTACTAAGCTAGTAAGCTTACTGTGTGTGTGTCTTTGTCTATCTCTGTTTTATAGATTTTGATTCAAACTACGGGCTCGAAGGATCATCTGTGAAGTCAACCACACTATCAACTTTCTTTTGGTATTGAAAACTTAGTTTGGTATTTAAAAGGGCATGTATAGGTTAGACTAAACCGTATAACTAATGTTTTGTAATAGTGTAAATATGCTAGCCATGCGAAAATGGCTATCTATTTTGAATAACTTGTTTCGTGTTTTGATGATATAGTTTGCTCATGCCATGAACTATCATTTATGCTTGAATATGATTTAATCATGTGTGAGAGTGGTACTATTATTTATGCATGTTAGGTTATGACATGAATGACTTATAAATTAGTTCATGTTGATGAGCTTAATATATGGTTATAATGTTTGGATTTATGATTCGGTAATGAATAATGGTAAGCTTGGTGTAATATTCGGTTTAGTCAATAAAGTAAATGATGGATGCATATTTAAGCTATAGTATGTGAGATATATGTGTTAAATAATGTTATGACATGTGTGTGTATTTGATTTGGTCACTTACTAGATAAGAATTAAGTTCAATAATGTATGATTGTATTAGGCTATTTCGATTCAATTTGTGTAAGTGAGTACATACATATATTATTCTTGGATAGTTGGATATTAGGTTTGAACTTTTGTTTAGTTTATTGAATGTTAGATCGAATAATGTTTAGACATGATATGTTTGATATGTGATCACCTATATGAGATTTTGATAGACCTTTTATATGTGAATAGGGGTGGTAGTTTAGTGAGTTGGATTAGGACTCGATTGCATATTATTTGGATGTGTAATTTGGAAGCATGAGTTAGCCTTATAAACTTTGTATTCGGTAATAGAGAATACTAATGAACATGTACTTGAATGGCAAATTCGGGTATGGAAGTTATAGATATATGAGTATTTAGTGTGTCCTATGTGAATCAGTAATGAGATAGCCAAATGAGGGAAATATGGTTTTGATGGCATTCGGCCATATGCTTTAATATTGTATAAATTCAAAGTGGTAATATGTGTATGCATGTGATGAAAGATAGCTTAATTTTTGAGTCTATTATGCCATGTATTACATTTACTAAATTAAGATTTTAGAAGTTGATCTTATTCTGCTTATCTAGACAAAAGAGATTGTATATGTTTGAATTGTATGCAAATTAAGTACGATTAGTGCATGCAAAAGTAATGAATAAGTTGTTTAAATTTATGTGGCTCAATTATGCGCTTGTTAACAAATTTTAGGTTTGCATTGGATCGATTGAGTGTTGGTTCTATTTGATTTTGGTATGAGAGAGGTTTATTTAAATGTCATGACTATTACATAGTTAAAAACTGATTATCTCAGATATGACTTAAGTGATTGATCAAAAATTGTGATTTAAATAGTAATGCCCCGTAACCCTAATCCGGCAACGGATACTGGTTAGGGGTGTTACAACACCAATATCACAGCATAGCTGCCAGTAATAATAACGCAACAGAGCTTCCAGTAATAGAGTCACTGCAAAGTTGCCAGTATATGTGGCAGAGCCACCAGTATAGTATACGTCCTCCATAACCGTATCCCAACCCCATGCAGTATGTCATCTCATAAATCATATGTATATACAGAATGTCATACTCAATAGCAATCATATACAAATCATGAACACATCAGTCAACCAACCCTTAGGGGTATAACGATCATTTTATTCTATGAGGGTATTTTAGTCATTTTACTCTTTAGGGGTATTTCAGTCATTTTACTCTTTAAAGGTATTTTAGTCATTTTACTCTTTAGAGGTATTTTAGTGCACATAACAACCTTTCCAAAGGTCTATAGTCACCTCGAGCGACACATATAACCTAAATGGTCATAACAGTGTAAATGGGCCCAAGTGGGCCTACACGATCGTGTGGCCCATGTAGCCCAAATTCAGTCACAACTATGTGAACTACATAGTCCAGTCCAGTATTTTCCAATTATTGAGGATTTTTTCGTGTGGGGCCCATGAGCCTAGTGGGCCCATACGTCTTATTTTAGCCAAACGAGGCCCATATCGGCCCAAGAGCACGAAAACATTCATGGTGGCCTCCATAGTCTATCACCCATGGTTTGTGGGCTCGGTTCACCCCTTGAGAGATCGTAAGCTTGTGGGGCCACAAATGCCAAAGTTTTGACTTTTCGACTTTCACCGATTCACAGTAGAGAGGGTCTGACTACACACCTGTTTGCGCAATGAACAGATTACCCCATGCGCGGTTAACCTACAATCATCCAAACACAATCAGTCTCTCATCCTTTAGATCTTTAAAACTAAAGCCCCAAACTGATATCACCACTTACCTTGACCGAAAGTTACGCGATTTCTACTCTTAGATCACTAGTTGGAAACGATTACACCATTTTTCCCGATTTACTGCACCTAAGACAGATTTCATTGAGATGGATCGATTATAAATGTGGCTTAAATCCAAAAATATCAATCTTACATAATCAAAGAGATAATTAGCTTTTATTTAGAAAATAAGGTAATATTTTTACCTTGATTGAATAATGAGGGAAAAGGTTTTGATCGCTTCCCAAACAACTTATACTCCCTAGAATCCCAAGAACACCACATTGCAAAGAAGGAACGAAAACCGCGGTCAGAGCATATATGGAAAAGAACATTTGCCTTTTTAGAAAAAGATTAAAGGGAATAGATTTTAATGAAAAGAGGAAATACGAACACTTATCGACTTTTTAGAAGAATCAAAACAGAGAGGGACAGTACTGAGTTTAGGCCAAAGTAAGAAACACCCAAAGATAAGAAGAAACCGAAACGAGAAGGGAAGGGAAGAAATTTTGGTCACAACCTTCCACAATGGCAAAAAAGAGAAAGAATCACAAGGGAGAGGCAAAGGTGATGGGTTTGGCCGAAACAACAGTCAATAGGTAAAAGAGATGAAAAGGGGCAGTTGGCCAAAGCTTGAAAGGAACAGAGAAGAAGGGGTTTCGGCAGAGGTTGGTGCAAAAGAAAGGAAAGGAATGGACTTGAAAAGATTAGCTTAACATTTTGCCAAAACAGTAGGAGCCAAACAACAAAAATGCATGAATGGTCAATTGCAATTTCGTACTAGAGAGAAAAAGAAGAAACAGGAAATTAGAAGTTCCGAAAACTGGTGACAAAATTGACCAAAATGAGAGAAAATTCCTTCAGCCGAATTTTCTAGACTTCCCTATACCATTTCGACACAACCATCCCCACACACTTCAACCTCCTTGTTTCTCTCCACAAATCTCTCCATAATCCTCTCCATGATTTGCTCCTAATATCCTTCCATGACCAGTTCAAGCTCCTTTCAACAGTGTTTCAGTCAAACACCACCACCTCACCATACAAGTGACAAAAATAGCACTCCCTGTGTAGCTTAAGATTCGAACCCCAGACCCCAAGTTTACTCTACACGCCACCTTGCCACTAAACCACACACTCTTTTTGTGTCACATTTCCTCCACAATTATTCTTAAAGCCTACTCTCCAGAACCAATGGCCTTATTCACTTAAAAAATAAAAATTTTACTACAGCCTAGGTTTGAACCCAAGACTTCTTAGACACTCCCAAACACACCCAAATCACTTAACCACTGAGGCAAATAGGTATTTGTGTCGAACATGCAAAATTAAAGATCCTATATTTTTGGGGCATTACAGAAGGGTATGATATTATCACAAATGATATTTCATTAGCATTATAAATACATTTATTAAGAAAACCTAATTGTAAAGATCTTACTCGAAGGTCATAGTTGTGTTGCCAATTTATTATCCTATTTGTGATTATAGCCATTGACTTTATTCTACATATAAGAAAGAAAGTTGACAGTATAAAAGTATGAATTACGTTTTAATTGGTTCGATTATATATACATATATAATATGTTTCGATATAAATATGTGTTTTGATTATATATATTTTGATTATATATAATATACGCAGGTTTGATTGGTTTAATGTATGGATTTGATTGATGTTTTAACACACTTGTTTTGAGGAAAATGCATTAAAATCTACTGTAATTTTTCTTTTGAGGAGATGTAACACCCCATACCTGACCTGGTCACCGGACTCGAGTAACAGGAAGCTACATCAAACATCAAAGCTTCAAAAATATTCTAAGACTGTCTTTGATGTCGCGACACACCCCTAGAGTTGAACCAGGAATCGAGCATACTGCCTTCATGTCGCGACACAGGTACTGGGTATCGCGACACCGACTAAATCACACAAGTATCAATACATATGCCTCGGTTATCGATACCCTACGTTATTCAACAAAAAATATAGCAAAACATGGTGCTTATCACATTCAAACTTTTATCATGTAACACCCCAAACTTGGCATAGACATTATGGCCGAATCCGATGATGCCACAAAGGAGGGTTTTGAAAATTGAGTTGTTTCAATAAACCATTCAAGTTTTATAATTCATATTCCTTTATGATTTTTACTAGAAACATCATTTAATCAGTTCATTTTCCAAAAAATAATTTACATCGGAAGTCTTAAAACCATTATATTTTAGAAATCCAGTTCTTGTTTCCAGAAAGCCTTAATTTTCGTTAAACAGTGATTTCAGTCAACCATTGCAATAAAAAGTTAAAAATGCATCCAAAAACCAAAATAAAAACCAACAGTCCGGAGAGTCCCAAAAAATTACAAACTTTTAATAAAACCAAAAATATAACTAAAAAATGTAAATTACTAAGTAAAACAGTTCTCAATCAAGTGGTCATCTTTGCCGAGCCTCAAGTCACAATTCGAGCCTAAGTCTGTGGATTATCCGAATGTAATGCACAAATGAATGTGAGTTTTCGTAAACTCAATGTGTAACCTAACAGAAATAGACATGCAATACATATAGTAATCTCATATATAGTCAAATATAGATTCAGACTTAAGTCATTTTCAAATACAGATAACAAAAACAGATATGCAGAACAGATATACAAAACCTTATCCCCATCCTCTACACACCAACTTCGACCATTCCATCACACCATGGGGGTGAAAAACACCCACCCATCCTTACACACCATATTGTGCCATTACAACACAAATAAAGATAATATGCAGCCAAGTTGCTAGAATATAGGCAATGATTGCCATACAGAACACTTTCTCCACAAAAACAAATCTTATCCCAAGATTGGCGTCACCCTGTGGCCCACACGTCCTGGCACAAAATCCACACTCTCATGTGACGTGCTCGTGTGGCCCACGCACCTAACTTGGCTTAGCCCTTGTAGCCCACATGGCTACACCCACATCGTCACATGGTCATGTCTTGCGTACGACCATGCCCTCGTCAAACACACTGTCATGTCTCGCACACGACCACCCACACGGCCGGCCACACGCTAGTGTGGCTTCGACAGAATGCACTTTCAACTTTTGTCGAAGCTCAGTTTTTTATTTTTCGGGTAACACCTGGTATGATTTTGGATGCGAAACCACTCCCGAGGCCTTAAAAACCTAAGAAATGGCATCCAATTTCCCAATTAGCAGTCAAGTACGAATCGACACATAACCTGAAATAACACACATGACTTATCGACGACACGAACAGACCTTAGCGCGATTTAGGCTATCCGAATGCAACTTTACCACTCACCACCTTCTCCGATACCACAAAAATGTAAAAATCAATCCCTTATCTACTCACTATTTCGGAAAAAAAAGTATAACCGTAACGAACATTTTGGAAATCAGAAGTTACAGAATACCAAAGTCTCACTTACCAGAATCATGCAACGAACACTGAAATAACGAGAAACAAAGATACAACAGCAGACAAAAAGAAACAGAATTGTAGGAAAGAAGAGGAAAAAGAAAATGGTAGGGAAACAGGGAACTAACATTAGATTGATTTTGGGAGAGAGAGAAACTAATTGAAAATTTAAAAAAGAAAACTAAAATCAAAGATATGACAACATATCCCTTGATTTTCTCCCACTAACCCACTATATCACAACCTCCTCAGACTTTTAGCTCAATCGAAACTCTATTAGTCAACTAAACAAAAATTAATACCTACGCTAACGCAGGGATTCGAACACAAGACCTTTAGCATAATACCTCCCTTACCACTCAAACCAGCAGGTTCATTATAATATGGATTAACAGACAATTTTATAAAAGCCCACTTAACAAGGGTAAGACTTGGACAAAAAATAACAAAATTTGGCAAAGGTGAGACTTGAATCCAAGTCCTCACACACACACCCAGAACACTTAACCATTGAAGCAAATACACATTTATCAGAACTTACAGATACAGAAATAAATTTATCACGACGTTACAACTCTACCCCCTAAAAGAAATTTCGACCTCAAAATTTACCTAATAAGAACAGATGATAATCCTGGTGTCGCATCGAGTCCCCAGGTTCTCACGTGGCTTCCTCAGTACCATGATTCCGCCACAGAACCTTTACTAATGGAATGGACTTCCTCCTCAGAACCTTACCATCTCGATCTAGAATCTGAACTGGCTCCTCCAAAAAAGTTAAATCCGTACTAATTTTGATTTCCTCAATATAGACAACGCAAGATGGATCAAACTGACACCGCCTCAACATCAAGACGTGAAACACATCATGGATACGGTCCAACTCAGGAGGTAGCTCAAACTGATAAGCGACCAGTCCTACACGCTTTAAAATTCGATACGGCCCGATGAACCTAAGGCTCAACTTGCCCTTATGACCGAACCTCAAAACTTTTTTCCATGGAGAAACCTTAAAGAAAATGAAGTCACCCACAGAATACTCAATATCTCTCCTCTTTAGATCTGCATAAGACTTCTATCTATCAGAAGCTGCCCTCAGATGATTCCAGATCAGTCTAACCTTATCTTTGGTCTAAGAAACCAAATTAGGACCCAAAATTCAACGCTCACCAAATTTAGATCAACATAGCGGAGTATGACACTTACGACCATACAAAGATTCATAAGGTACTATCTGGATGCTAAAATGGATACTGTTATTGTAGGAAAACTCAACTAACGGTAAAAAATCCTCCCAACTACCTCGAAAATCAATCACACAGCTCTGAATCATATCCTCTAGTATTTGAATCACCCTCTCAAACTGACCATCGTTCTGAGGATGGAATGCAATACTGAAGTCTAATCTCAAACCCAGAGCCTCATACAATTTCTTCCAAAAATGATAAGTAAAACGAGGATCCTTATCAGAGATTATCAAAATTAGAACCCCATGCAGTCTTATAATCTCGAAATGTAGACTTTCGTTAACTTCTACAAAGAGTTATTTGTTCGAACCGGAATAAATGAGCAGACTTAGTCAATCGATCCACGATGACCCAAACAAAATCCTTCTTAGTGGGTGTCAACGACAACCCAATAACGAAGTCCATCGTCATTTGTTCCCATTTCCATAAGGGAATCTTAACAGGTTGTATCAAACCTGAAGGCAATTGGTGTTTAGACTTAACTTGCTAGCACATCAGCCAACAAGCAATAAAATTCGTTACCTCACGTCTCAAATCTGACCACCAGTACAGTTCATGAAGATCTCGATACATTTTATTACCACCGGGATGCATAGGATTAGGGCTACTATGCGATTCCCTCAAAATTGACTATCTCAAATGATAAACCATAATATGTTCACATTTTAATCCCACATTTAGCATACTTTTGGATGATTTATTCCCTGAATTGTGGAATTTGGTGCTCTTAATCCTTTATTTCATGTTTTATACTTGGGAGAGCACCGGAGGATGAAAAGAATGAAAAAGGGCCAAAATGGATAAAATGTGCCAAAGTACAAATTTTAAATAGCCTGGGCCCGAGACACACGGCCGTGCCTCTTTAGTAGATCCGACCATGACCTAGATTTGATCACATGGCTGTGCCACACGGGCGTGTCCCTGACCGTATCAAAGAAGAGTTTCATTCAGATTAGGGTACTTAGAGGCAAAGAAAAACATTCCAAAAGCCTATATAAACACCCTAGACGCCAACCTTCAAGGGGGCGTTCAGCTAGGCCAAGGAGCCAAGCCGGAGAGGCCGAATTGTGGGATTCACTCGAAGAAAGCCAGTTGATCCATCCCAAAAGCCAAATCACACTCAAGACTGAGGATCTCTCCTTCAATTATTTTAGGGGTTTTAGGGTTTTCTTTATGTTTTTTTATTTTTCTTTTGAGATGTATTCTTTTATAATTATGAACTAAACCCCTCAAATACCTGAGGGGAATGAAACGTAAGATGAATCTTGTTATTGTTTTCTAAGCTATATGATAAATACTTGATTTGTTCTTAACTATGTGTTCTTAATTCTTGCTTTAATATTTCAGGATATTGACTCAAGTATTAATGTGCTTAGGCAGTGGAGCAAAAGTCCCTGTTTAAGAGAATATCTAGCATAGTTAAGCGGAGTTGATCGCAACCCCAGAGATAGTATGATGAAAATCTGCCGGATTAGGTCAAACCTAATATAGGAGTCCAAAATTGACTTAATGCAATTTTAAGGGTTTTAATTAGAAAGAGATTTCAATTAATCAACCTAGGGTTAGACGTTAGTAGCCTCGAGAGAGGTATCAATATAAATTAGGGGACCCTACGGATCAAGTCAAGTGAATAAATTGTCTGGTTCAGAGTTAGATAACAAGTGAAGTCTAGGTGGATTCTTCCTCGGGTATTGTCTTAATCAATTGGTTTTCCCACAAGTATTTCCCCAATTCCTTCTCTGTGTCTTAGCATCTTTAGCTTTGTAGTTAGTTAATTTTAGATGAAATAACAATTCCCTTAATTCTTAGGCTAAATAATAAGAAGTAAGTTAGTATTAGTACTTTTGGTTTCCTTGGGTTCGATAATCCGGTCTTGCCACTAGACTAGTATTAGTACTTTTGGTTTCCTTGGGTTCGACAATCCGGTCTTGCCACTAAACTATACTACTGTTTGATAGGTGTGCTTGCCTCAATCGTGGTGATAGTTAGTTTCTAGGCTCGATCATTCATTATATAAATTTTAAGACTTTTTCCACCATCATCAAGTTTTTTGCACTGTTGCCATCGAATTGAAATATTAAGAACACTCAATTTTTATTACTTTAGCTATATTTTATTTTTGTAATTAAATTTTATTTTTTACTTTTCTAATTTTCTTTTCCTTTTTACCTGTTCCTAGCAGGTACCTCTTGTTTATGACTAGAAGAAACCCAATAGGACCCTTAATTTATGACAGTGATATTGAAGGTACTGTTCGCAGAAATCATAGAGAAATAAGGAGAAGCCTACAATACATACAAGAAGAGAAGGAGAACAAAATTAATACTACCGAAGAGATGGCTGAGAATAATCCACTACCTCAGGAGGTGGCCAAAATCATGCTCCTCGAACTATGTATGATTATGCTAAACCTAATTTAACAAGAACTGAGTCAAGTATTGTTAGACCTGCTGTTACTGCAAATAATTTTGAACTGAAATCTAACACAATTCAAATGATACAACAATTTGTTCAGTTTGATGGTTTGCAGGATAAAGACCCAAATAATCACTTGGCGAATTTCTTAGAATTTTGCGATACTTTCAAAATATATGGAATTTCTGATGACGCCATCTGTCTTCTGTTATTTCCCTTTTCTTTGAGGAATAAAGATAAACAATGGCTGGATTCTCTTCCACGAGGATCAATTACTACATGGGAACAAATGACTGAAAATTTTTTATTAAAATATTTTCCTGCGACCAAAACGGTCAAATTAAAGAATGATATCTCTTCTTTTATGCAGATTGATTTAGAAACACTATATGATGCATAGGAGAGATACAAAGATCTATTGAGAAGGTGCCCACACCATGGATTACCCTTATGGCTACAGGTCTAAACTTTTTACAATGGTGTGAACCCCTCAACCAGGCAGTTGGTTGATTCAGCCGCCAGCGGAACCTTGAATAACAAAACACCTGAGGCGGCCTACAAATTCATTGAAGAGATGTCACTGAACAACTATCAGTGGCAAGTTATAAGGACAAGGCCAACAAAAGCAACCAGTGTTTTCAACCTTGATGCAGTAACCATGCTATCAAATCAGGTAGAGATATTAAATAAAAAGATTGATGTTTTGTGTTCTTTGCAAGTGCATCCGATAATGCAGTACGAAACAAGTGGATGTGTGGCGAATCTTGAGTACCCACCCTACGAATATCGCATGGAAAACAAGCAGATAAATTATATGGGTAATAATCCTCGACCTCAAAATAATCCCTATAGTAAGACTTACAATGGAGGTTGGAGGAACTATCCAAATTTTTCGTGGGGTGGTCAAGGAAATCAAAGACAACAACCCCTCCCAAGCTTTCAACAGCAACCTTACCCACAAGAGAAGAAGCCGAAACTTGAGGAGATGTTGACAAAATTCATAGCGATGTCAGAAACACGTTTCCAAAACACCGAAACAACACTTAAATATCAACAAGCATCGATTCAAGGGATCGAGAACCAGTTAGGGCAACTTGCTAAGCTGATCTCCGAATGAACAAAAGGTAGCTTGCCAAGCAACACTGAAACTAACCCAAAAGAGCAACTTCAAGCCATAACAGGTCATGACAATGAAGCGTTAGATAAACCAAACCCGAGGAAAGAACTTGTGGTAGACGATGGTAAGGTTGAGGTAAGACAAGAAAAACCAAAATTGGTAATTAAAGAATGCCAACCTCGTATACCATACCCCAATGCGATGAAGAAAGACAACACAAAAAATAATTCGGTAAATTTCTTAAACTTTTAAAGAAATTACATATTAACTTACTGTTTCTTAAAGCTCTTTCGCAGATGCCAGATTCAAGGAAATTTTTAAAAGAGCTTTTGACAAACAAGCGAAAGTTAGACGAGGAATCACATGTGGAACTAAATGCATCTTAGCAATGTTGCAAAATAAACTACAACAAAAATTAAAAGATCTAGGGAGCTTTACAATTCCATGTTTAATTGGTAGTTTATCTATTGATAATGCTTTAGCTGATTTAGGGGCAAGCATCAATGTTATGCCTTATAAAATGTTTAAACGGCTAGGTCTAGGGAAACCCAAACAAACTAGGATGAGTATTCAATTAGCTAATAAGACTATTCAAATTCCAAGATGTATAATTTAAGATGTAGTAGTTAAAATCAACAGATTCATATTCCCAATAGACTTTGTTGTTTTAGACATGGATGAAGACAATATATCCCCTTAATTTTAGGAAGACCATTTTTAGCAATTGCCAAAGCTAAAATTGATGTTGGTACAGGTGAACTCACACTTCGTGTAGGTGACAAATCAATCAGTCTTCAAGCTCTTGACTCAGCTAGGACATCGAGTGATAAAGGTGAGAACATAAATTCTATTGATAATCATTTGGTTTAACTTTCTTTACAGGAAGCACAATGAAATCATATAACTTAGCTAGATCTTAGACCTCGTACCGATAAAGAAGTAATTTAGAAAGAACGAAGGCTTCAGGTCGACGAACTAGACGAGTGGAAAGCACATTTCAAGGAGAAATCAAAACCACATGAAGTGAAACCAAAGGAACCCCCAAACGAGCTTATAGGAACATCAAATCACTTCAAAATATGAGATCAGGTGCTGTTTGATAAAACAGACCCTCGAATCGCTAGTTCAGACCTTAAAACAAACAAACAAATCCCTTTCACGGAACTGAATATCTTCCCATACGAAACAGTCGAGGTGAGTAATCCTAAGTTTGGCACTTTTAAGTTAAACACCACTCGACTTAAACTATATATCGATAATCAAATTGATAGCATGAGAAAGGATTTTCACCTCCTCAAACCACCATGATTATGTGAATGAGAGGTAAGTCTAGCTTAAGACTTTAAACGAGCGCTTCTCGGGCGGCAACCCGAGTACTAACTTCATTAATGTCATATTTTCGATTTTTAGCACCTAACTACAAACTAACCAATTTAATAAAGCGCAGGTTTCCCTACCACACGGCCTTGCACACGGGCATGGCCGTGGCCGTGTGGATACCACGAGTAAGCACATCGGCATGGCAGAGTTCGTGCAGACCAAAGACAAAAAAATTTTCCCCAAGACACGGGCTCCGATTAAACACCACGGCTCGTGCGATGCGGCCGTGGTCGAAACTACCTAAGGAACATGGGCTGAGATAAATCCACACGACCATGATAGGTGGCTGTGGTCGATATTATCAGTTGTTTTCAGATATCGCGCCACCACTACCTCGAGATCACTCTGATGATGAGAAACCTTTGAGTCCTTTTATTTTCTTAATTTTATTTCTATTTTTTATTTTTATTTTAATTCATTTTCCTTTATTATTAAACTCTTTAAATTTTTAAGTATATTTTGATTTCTTTTATCTTTGGCTGTTTAACTCTCGAGCAACTATAACAAACGTCCATTAAATAAGAACTCCCTAAAAACTTTACTGATGACTTCGTAGTTTAAAAAGGTTTAAGGTGCCACTCAAGGAACGAACACACCACCGGAGTATTCCCCAATACCTTCACCGATACCTCGTCATCATTGATCATCCTCTAAGGATTTCATCTATAATTTAGAAAGTTTCACCTCTCTCCCCCTCTTATGACTTTTTTACTAATCATTATCTATCTTTGTACATTGAGGACAATGTACGTCTTAAGTGTAGGGGGTCAACTATAGTATTATTTGAAAATTCCTGAATTATGCCTTATTCTTAAGTAATTTTCTCATACCACTAATTAGAATGAAACTCTGAATTATGCCTTATTCTTAAGTAATTTTCCCATATCACTAATTAGAATGAAACTTCTATTGATTTATAATTTTTATTGATATGTTTTAAATTAAGGCATAGATAATTGTGCATCGATGATTTAAACTTTAAGATACTAGAGAATCAAGCATGATAAGTCTATTTTCAAAATTAAAAATTTTGTTAGGTTGTCTACCTAAATCTAATTATTACCTTGAAGTTTGAAATTTACAAGGTTGATATAAAAACCCATAATTTTTGTGAGATTTTGAGCCTTTTAGAGCATACATTCTTTTGTGCTCACTTTATTGATTGTGAGTGTGTCAACATTAATTTGTTATTCTAGAACTTGCTTCGATTATACATGTTGAGACCACACCTTTGATTTAATATATAGAGATGATAAAGGCACTTAGGATTTAACCCACTCATTCCACTAAAAAGCCTACCTTCATAATTAACCCCTAGTGAACCAGGTTGAGTCTAACAAACCGCTTCTTGACTCACCCATTAATATTAACCTAAAATCCATATTGTATTTGTTATCACCATTTCTCTTGACTACCCTTCTATCGAGACTTGATTTGATAAGTGCCTAATTATTTTATTTCAGTAGTTGAATTCATCTTATATTATGTACTTAACTTGATTTGCTTTGTTAAAAAAAAATCAAAGCATATTCATTATAAGTTCTATAATTAAGTGAGCTTATACGTTTAAATTCCACATCTTGAAGAAGAAGCTCGTATTATTAGTTTCAAGTTTTCAATTGATTGAATTATTCAGGATTAGTTTCATTTTTCTATTTAGGTAAATTGTCAATTCAATCTCGATTCTAACCCTTTAATTCAACCTTTATCCACACCTTTAACCTAAGCCCTATTACAACTCTTTTTTAAAGACCTTTTGATCTATGTATCATTTCATTTTATAGTGGTGGAGATTTGATTTTTAGGCAAGCCTATGGGATTAACATTTCATGTTTGACTTTTGAGAGCTTAATTTTGAACCTTAAACACTTCGAGTAATTTGAGTGAATCTTTAGTGAGGATGTCAACTCTTGTCGATTTTGAATTAAAAGTAATTATTTAGATAAGGGAAACACTTATATTTTTCATGCTACAAACTTGTGACTTTGATTGTTTGAATCTTCAGGACTCTTTTAGTTAAATTATCCATGTGTAAATTATCTATGAATTATGATAAGGCATTGTTGATGAGAATTATGAATCGAGGGAAGTTAATTCTAATTGTGAGTTGGGATTTTTGCTTGAGGACAAGCAAATGCATAAGAATGGGGGTATTTGATAAACCGTAATATGTTCATATTTTAATCCCACATTTAGCATACTTTTGGATGATTTATTCCCTAAATTATGGAATTTGGTGCTCCTAATCCTTTAATTTCAAGTTTTATACTTAGGAGACCACCGGAGGATGAAAAGAACGAGAAACGAGCCAAAAATAGAGAAAATGGGCCAAAGTACAAATTTTACACGGCCTAGGCCCGAGACACACGACTGTGCCTCTTTAGCAAATCCAACCATGGCCTGCATTCGATTCACACGGCTGTGCCACACGGGCGTGTCCCTGCCACAGCAAAGAAGAGTTTCATTCATATTAGGGTACTTAAAGGCAAAGAAAGACATTCCAAAAGCCTATATAAACACCCTAGAGGCCAACCTTCAAGGGGGCATTCAGCTAGGCCAAGGAGCCAAGCCGAAGAGGCCAATTGTGGGATTCACTCAAGAAAGCCGCTTGATCCATCCCGTGTTTAAATCACACTCAAGACGAGGATCTCTCCTTCAATTTCTTTAGGGGATTTTAGGGTTTTCTTTATGTTTTGTTATTTTTCTTCTGAGATGTATTCTTTTATAATTATGAACTAAACCCCTCAAATACCTAAGGGGGATGAAACCTAAGACGGATCTTGTTATTGTTTTCTAAACTATATGATAAATACTTGATTTGTTCTTAACTATGTGTTCTTAATTCTTGCTTTAATATTTCAGGATATTGATTCAAGTATTGATGTGCTTAGGCAGTGGAGCAAAAGTCCCTATTTAAGAGTAGATCTAGCATAGTTAAGCGGAGTTGATTGTAACCCTAGAGATAGGATGACAAAAATCTGCCGGATTAGGGTCAAACCTAATATAGGAGTGAAACACCCCAAACCCGGCCCAAAAGCCTGACCGGATTTGATATGTTCCTCGAGTAAAACTTTAACTAATTCTCGTTTTGTTTTATGAGAAAATATAATAGTTTCATATAAAAAATGGATCTACTTAGTGATCGCGTTGTAAATAATGTTTAAATAATTGGCATCTCATTAAAACGTTATTTTTAAGAAAAAGATTTTAGTTAAAAGAAAAACAAATCTAATGAAAACTTATTATCATTGTAAAAAACATATATGTTTAGGAATCAAAATAGTTTAAGTTATTTTTAGAAAACATTTAATTATTTAGCAAATATTTGTTCGTAGCAGATTAAAAATCTAAAACGCAAAGTTTAAACAGTTCATAGTGGCCGTATTACAAAAATAACATAACCCAAAATAAATTATAAGTAATAAAAATAAACTTAATATGTTTAATTAAGAGAAACTCTGAAATACTTTGTTGAGCATTGGCCACCACGTAGTCCTCGCTGACCCAATCCATCACGCTAAGAGTCACCTGAAACATATCCCATAAAAGGGTGAGTCATAGACTCAATGTGTAACATAACACTAAAAGCCCATTTGATCATAGCTATTAAGCCCATTTAAGTCATATTTAGCCATAAGCCCATTTAATAGCACATATTATATAAAAATCAATTTAATCACATGTATATATATATATATATATATATGAAATGCAAACCCTGAAACACCCCAAACCCGGCCCAAAAAGCCTAACCGGATTTGGTATGTTCCTCTAGTAAAACTTTAGCGGAAATAACGTTTGTTCAAGAAAACTTGATGATTTAAGGTAAAACGGATTAACTTAAAGATCGAGTTGGGCTTAGTTGAAAAATAGAATTGTATATTCTTAAAACATATATATATATATTAATTGACAAAAACCTTTTTAAAATTATCTATCGAAAAACATTTAGTTATTTAATTGATAATTATTCATGGCGAAATTTAAAATAAATCCAAACACAAAATTAAAAATAGTTTATAGTGGCCTTATTACATAAAATTGGCAAATCCATAATAAAGTCTAAGTAATAAAATTTAAAATTAATAAGTTTAAGTTGGAAAATCTCCACAATACTTGATACGAAAGCACCGCCACCTCGAAATCCTCACGCTTGATCCATCGCACTACGAGTCATCGAAAAGTTATCCCATAAAATGGGTGAGTTATAAACTCAATGTATAACACATACACTAAAAAGCCCATTTTATCAAATGCTTTTAAGCTAAAAATTTCACATATGGCCATAGGCCCATTTAACTCATATTTAGCCCAAAGGCCCATTTAGCTTAAATTTAGCCCAAAGGCCCATTTCATAGAAAAACAAATAATAATCATTCAATATTACATGGTTATGCTCATGAAATGAAATGCAAGCCGGCCAACCTAAATATCCATCCGCTACACACCCCCATACCAACCAAAGACACCGTGGGATTACTAAATCGACCTCCATCCACTACACACCAACGATGGCGATTCTTTGCGATCAACATGCACATCGCTCTTATTGTGGCAAAGCCACCAAAATGATGTGATCGAAGTCACCGACCAAGTCCAAATTTCAAATACGTGACCAAGTCACCAGATTCACATATGTGACCAAGTCACCAGAGTTCAAATATGTGACCGGGTTACTGGAGTCAAATATACGTGATGAAGTCACCAAATTCACATATGTGACCGGTCACTGTAAATGTGGTAAAACCACCGAATACTTCCTCCTTTATCAAATATACCCATATGCCCATGCACATACATATCAAATCAGATTTTTATGTTATTTACCCCACAAATCATAATATAGTCATGCTTATTTCATATTGACGATATAGCAAAATAAACAAAATATTGGGGTAAACATACCGAATATCATATACCACCGAATGGTATCCAAAAGCACAATCATACACATGGTCATATAGTCACAATTAAATATATGTAAATCTTATGAGATTTTTAATGTAAGGTTACACACCTAGTGACAGTGAGAACAATACTCTCTCGCTCGTCAACACCTATTTGATTAACACGCTTGGTTAGTATAACTATTGCTAATAA
Source organism: Gossypium rotundifolium (assembly GCA_025506655.1). Taxonomy (NCBI): domain Eukaryota; kingdom Viridiplantae; phylum Streptophyta; class Magnoliopsida; order Malvales; family Malvaceae; genus Gossypium; species Gossypium rotundifolium. The sequence goes on along the minus strand of CP106731.1, from coordinate 64,727,346 downwards.
AATTGTAATTATTGACGAGAGATCTAATTCCTTACCCTCGGATTCTCGAACAACAGTTATTTGTGGTTTTTCTCCACTAGATGGATCAAAACCCGCCGATATTCTACCAACATAAAGTGATTCGGTTGTACGCACTACTTCAAATAACTGATCCTCGTTAGCAAAGGGTCCACAACCTGGTGGAAAGTCTCTAACCGCCGATACAGCCCTTCGTTTGTAGTTCGGTGGTAAAGGAATACCTCCTCTCTTCCAAACACTCCGTATGGCTCTTTTCTTACCTATTTTGATGATCTTAGATCGCCCCTAAAAATAACGTAGATTAGTGATCCATCTAAAGAAATTGATATGATCTAAATTAATAACCTTACCTTGATGATTTTGAATGATCACTTAAAGGTTGTCTTCAACAAAGATCTTTGAAAAATCTTTTCAAATGATTCGGCCTAGGTAAGAGAAATAAAAGACTATGATTCTGAATTTGCCAAAGTAAAAAGAAATGATGAAAATGATTGACAAAACCTTACTTTGAGTTCTTCAAGGTTCGGCTTTGAATAAGAAGAAAAGAATCTGATGATTCGGCCTTAACAAAAAGAGAAGAGAAATGGTGGTTTCAATATGATGGTTTCAGTTTTGAAAGAAAGAAGAAAAAGAAGGAAGAAAAGAGAAAAAGGAGAAGAAGATGATGATGGTGATTTCTCAAATGAAAAGAAATGTGTTTAGGAACCTTTGCACATTCGGCCAAGGAGGTAACAATTGAAAGTGGTTCTTGATCCTTTGTGGTTTCGGCAATGAGAGGGGAAAGAGAGAAGAGAAATAGAATGAAAAAGAAAGAAAAAGAAAATGAAAGAGAAGGCTTTTGGTGATAGCTAAATTCGGCACTAAAGAGAAAGAAAAGAAGTGGCTTCAAACGTGAAAATATTTTGGCATCAAAAGAGAAATAAAATTTTGAGAGGAAAAGATGAAATAAAGGTACCTATTTGGTCAAAAATACCAATGCCAAAACAAAGTAAACTTGTACCAAATGCCAATGATAGTTTCGGTTTAGGGAAAAGGTTTTGGAGAAGGGGAAAAGATGGACAATTTTGCTAGGATCTTAGGCCAACTAGCACCCTAATGGCCAAGCAAAAATTTGGCCAAATCAATGCCAACATTATCCCCTTTTTCCTCCTTATTTCTTCCCCATCATATCCAAAATTTGCTTCACAATTAAACCTCTCCCTTTAGCCCTTCATGTTGTCTAGGTTCATGGTCAATTGACCATGAACACACTCCCAAAACCTTGCCCCATATCATGCCTTTTGTCCCCTTATCTTATCATCAACTTATGATCCCATGCCATAAGTTCCTAGCTTCCTTTTCACATGGTCAAATAGCCAAAAATGAATGAATGCTCATCCACTCTAGAACATTCTTGGCCGACACTTATAGGAAGAAAACAAAAAAACAAAATCCTCCCTTATGCTAGCTAGAGATTCAACCTCACTCCTTAAGCACACATCCATGCATCTTAACCACCTTGCCAATTACTCAATTCATGCTAGAAACCTCTTGTCATTAATTTTAAGGCCTAATTTGCTTAGCTCTCTCTTAATTAATAGAAATTAAAAGTTTCACTAAGCATTCACTTAATTAATGAAGCTCAAATAACTTCCAAAATTACACTTAATAATAATTAAGCATGCAACATCATTCAATTAAGTGAAATGCATAACCCCTAATTATCGAGGATGTTACGCTTCTACCCTTAAAATAATTTCGTCCTCGAAATTACACGGCCGGAATAAGTGAGGGTATTATCGTCGCATCGCTTCCTCCGACTCCCGAAGCTTCTTCGATCCATGATTACGCCATAATACCTTGACGAGAGGAACCGACTTTCTCCGTAAAACCTTTACATCTCGCTCCAGAATTTGAATTGGCTCCTCTTCATATGACAAATCTGATCTTAATTCCACCTCCTCAACTGGCACTACATGAGATGGATCTGATCGGTAATGGCGTAACATTGCAACATGGAACACATCATGCATTTGCTTCAATTCTGAAGGCAAATCTAACTGATATGCCACAGATCCGACCCGCTTCACAATCCGATAAGGTCCAATGAACCTGGGACTTAGCTTCCCTTTGCGTCCAAATCTCATCACCTTTTTCCAAGGTGAAACCTTTAGGAAAACTTGGTCTCCCTCTGCATACTCTATTTCTTTCCACTTTAGATCTGCGTCGATTTTTGTCATCGGATGCTTCCTTTAACCGAGCAGGATTACCTTAACCTTTTCTTGATTCACCACTATCTCTGGACCCAAAATCTGACGTTCTCCTAATTCTGTCCAACACGTAGGAGTGTGACACTTTCGCCCATATAATGCTTCATATGGTGCCATCCGTATACTGGATTGGAAACTATTGTTGTACGCAAATTCTGCCAACGGTAAGAATTCCTCCCAACTTCCCTTGAAATCTATCACACATCCCCTTAACATATCTTCTAAGATTTGGATTACTCTCTCAGACTGACCATCCGACTGAGGATGAAATGCCGTACTGAAGTCCAATCTGGTGCCCAAAGCCTGATGCAATGCTTTCCAAAATCACGACGTAAACCTCGGATCTCTGTCCAAAATTATCGACAACGGCACTCCATGCAATCTCACAATCTCAGCCACATATAACTTCGCCAATTTCTGCAAAGAGTAATTAACCCGAACTGGGATAAAATGTGCAGATTTCGTCAATCGGTCCACTATCACCCATACTGAGTCTTTCTTAGTAGGCGTAAGAGGAAGCCCACTAACAAAGTCCATGGTGATTCTCTCCCACTTCCACTGCGAAATCTTTATCGGTTGAAGCAATCCCGATGGTACTTGATGTTCAGCCTTGACTTGCTAACACGTCAAGCACTTCCCTACAAACTCTGTAACTTCTCGCTTAAGTCCATGCCACCAAAATTGATCTCGTAAATCTCGGTATAATTTATTTCCTCCGGGATGCATAGCATAGGGGCTACCATGCGATTCCTAAAGTATCTTTGTCTCAACTCCGATCCTTTGGCATACATACTTTACCTTTGAAGCACAATACCCGTCCAAGTAATACCAAAATCTTCCAATTTCCCACTCGACTTTTGTCAAGCTTTTCATTCAGATCTTCATCTACTAATCGCTCTCTTTCACTTGACTTAACCATGCTCGGCTTAACTCAAGTTACGCTTAATAAGCTTCAGTCATCGTAAAGACTAAGATGTGCAAACATCGCCTCAAATCGACACCACTTTTCGACTTAGAGCGTACGCCACCACATTCGCCTTGCGTGGGTGGTACTCGATAAACGATCGTAGTCTTTCAACAACTCTATCCACCTTCACGCCTCAGATTCGCTTCTTTACGAGTCGGAGATATTTCGACTTTTGTGGTCCGTATATATCACCGACTTCTCCCCGATAAGTAATGTCTCCAAACCTTAAGAGCAAAGACTACATTTGCCAACTCCAAGTCATCGTCGGGTAATTAACCTCGTCACGGTCTCAATCGCCGAGACGCACACGCAACTACCTTTCCGCCTTGCATCGAACACATCCTAATCCCGTGTGAGAAGCATCACAATACACGACAAAATCCTTTCCGCCTCAGGTTGAATCAAACCGAGCTTCACCAAAACTTTCTTGAGCTTCTCAAAACTCTCTTGTCGCTTATCGGCCCACACGAAAGGTACTTCCTTTCTCAACAATTTCGTTAAAGGTGCAAATATCGATGAAAATCCTTCAACGAATCTTCTCAGTAGTATCCAAACTAAACCCAAGAAACTACGAACCTCGATTCACGGACTTAGGTGGTTTCCAATCTAGCACAGCCTCAATCTTCCGAGGATCCACCCTTATCCCTTCTGCAGACACCACATGGCCTAAAAATGCAACTTCTTTCAGCCAAAATTCACACTTACTGAATTTGGCGTACAGTTTCTTTTCCCTTAAAACTTGCAACATAATTCGGAGATGCTCGTCATGTTCCATTTTGGACTTAGAATACACCAGGATGTCGTCTATGAATACCACAATGATTTGATCCAAGTAGGGCTGGAAAATTCGGTTCATCATATCCATGAACGCAGCTGGGGCGTTCGTCAATTCGAATGGCATTACCAGAAATTCATAATGCCCATATCTAGTTCGAAAAGTCGTCTTATGGATATCCGCTTCTTTCACTTTAAGCTGATGATACCCCGACCTTAGATCAATCTTTGAGAATACCGTAGCTCCCTTAAGCTGATCGAACAAGTCGTCGATCCTTGGCAAAGGATACTTGTTCTTGATGGTTAGCTTATTCAACTGCCAGTAGTCTATACACATCCTCATCGATCCGTCCTTCTTCTTCACGAATAGGACCGGTGCTCCCCATGGAGACACACTAGGTCGAATGAATCCACGATCAAGCAACTCCTGAATTTGAGCCTTCAACTCAACCAACTCCTTTGGTGCCATTCTATATGGAGCAATAGAAACTGGCGCCGTTCCAGGCAATAAGTCTATCCCGAATTCTACCTCACGATCCGGAGGCAAACCTGGAAGTTTTTCCGAAAAAACATCTACAAATTCCTTCACTGTCCTGACTTCATTAGCAGTTACTTCCTTAGCCTCCAAAGCATTCACTAACATCAAGAAGGCTTCACATCCCTTTCTAACCATCTTTTCTGCCTTAAGAGCGGATACCACATTAGATAAGTAGTTCTGTCTCTCGCCCATCACTACAACTTCTTTGTCATCAAATGTTCTTAATGACATTCTCTTAGCAGCACAATCCACATTTGCACGGTACTTCACAAGCCAGTCTATGCCTAAGATTAGGTCGAATTCTCCGAATGGCAACTCCATTAGATCAGCTGGAAATTGTATCCCTTGAACTTCTAAAGGCACTTCCTTAAAAAGTTTGTCTACAACTCATCGCTCATCCTAAAGGACTAAGTACACCATCTTCCTAGGTACGCTTCGTGAAGTCACATGCAAAGTCCCGATACTTCACTAGCGATATAGGAATGAGTTGACCCTATATCTATCAAAGCAATAAAGGGCAACCCAAAAATCGTAAACGCACTATGATAACATCAGTGCATCATCGCCTTCTCTCGTGTGACGAGTGCATATACCAGACACTGGCCTCTGCGCCGAGCTACTATCGCCTCGCACAAGTTCCGCGTCCTCTACGGGACCATTGCCCCTTCCATTTGGGCCACGACCTCTTATCTGCGTCATTGTCCACCTCTGTCGGCCGATTAGCACCACAGCTTCTTTGGACGGTTCTTTTCGAGTTCATTGGGCAATCCTTGATCATGTGATCCTTCGAACCGCACTTGAAACATCCGCCGGTCTTTTTCCAACATTTTCCCGAGTGCATTTTCCCACACTAAGAACAAGTACAATTTTGTCCTCCCGAAGCAGTCTATTGACCTCGCGGTCTATCATTTCTTGATTTCTTTTGAAAATTCCCGGACGACCCTGAGGACCAAAAGCTTCTCTTATTCTTACTCTGGCCTCTGTCCCGGTTCTGTCTCTCAGTCCGTTTAGCCTCTTCGGTAATTCTTGCCCTTTCCACTAAGATTGCAAAATCTCTTTCACGGTGTGGTGCAATCATCACTCGCAATTCATCTCTAAGTCCATCCTCAAATCGATACACCGTTCATATTCTCAGTAGCCACTATCCTCCGCATAACGGCTAAGTCGCAAAAATTCGCTTCATATTCATTTATCGACTTGTTTTCTTGTACTAGATTCGAAATGTCTTCCTCCGGAGTCAATGTAGCCGGCTCCAACGTATTTTCCTTCGAATTTAATCTTAAAATACCCCAATCCGCAGACGATCCATAGGGTACTCTCCTTTATAGTGAGCCACCACTCACGAAGAAGTGAAATAGCACCTTTCAATTTCTCTTCATCGGTCAGTCTATATCGTCCATGATCCTCTCGATCGCCTCCAACCAATATTCACTACATTTGGAGCTACTCCAGATACTCTCCGAAAACCTCACTCCATTTGATCTTAGTCTCTCACCATCGACTTTCGAGACCCATTTCGAACTAGCTTCGCTACTGCTCCAAAACTCGCAAAGACAAACTTGTGATATCTGCGTCACCACCTTCATTTTGTTCTTGAAAGTCCGCCCCACAAATAGATGGCGGAGCTTCATTCTCGTAACCTTGACCAGATCGAATCGGTTCAAAGCAATCATCCTTCCTCTTCCATGTCCACAACGACCTCGTCCCCTAGAGCTCATGTCTACTACGATCTCATCTGCTTTTACTTAAAAGTCTTATGTATTAGAATCTTTTCACTTCTTATTAAAAGAAAATCTTATGAAACAGATATTCATGGTTTCAGTAGTAGCACACATACACCTAGGGTCCATGTCTCTAAAATATAGTTTAAGTTTAAACTATCATACATATCACATATCGATAAAGTACATACCTGATGGACTTGGGCCGAGAACTCGAGTGCCATGCTCTTATAAAATCTTTTAACTTAAGAAAACTTTCAAAAAAAATCATTTGGGTCAACTTTTGAAAACGCTAGGGCTTCAAAACCCAAGGCCGAGAGTTTAAAAGCGGGCTCGATACCAAGTGAAACACCCCAAACCCTACCAAAAAGCCTAACCAGATTTGGTATGTTCCTCGAGTAAAACTTTAGCGGAAATAACGTTTGTTCAAGAAAACTTGATGATTTAAGGTAAAACGGATTAACTTAAAGATCGAGTTGGGCTTAGTTGAAAAATAGAATTGTATATTCTTAAAACATATATATATTACTTGACAAAAACCTTTTAAAATTATCTATCGAAAACCATTTAGTTATTTAATTGATAATTATTCATGGCGAATTTAAAATAAATCCAAACACAAAATTAAAAATAGTTTATAGTGGCCTTATTACATAAAATTGGCAAATCCATAATAACGTCTAAGTAATAAAATTTAAAAATTAATAAGTTTAAGTTGGAAAATCTCCACAATACTTGATACGAGCAATCGCCACCTCGAAATCCTCACGCCTCGATCCATCGCACTCTGAGTCATCGAAAAGTTATCCCATAAAATGGGTGAGTTATAAACTCAATGTATAACACATACACTAAAAAGCCCATTTTATCAAATGCTTTTAAGCTCAAAATTTCACATATGGCCATAGGCCCATTTAACTCATATTTAGCCCAAAGGCCCATTTAGCTTAAATTTAGCCCAAAGGCCCATTTCATAGCAAAACAAATAATAATCATTCAATATTACATGGTTATGTTCATGAAATGAAATGCAAGCCCTACCAACCTAAATATCCATCCGCTACACACCCCGTACCAACCAAAGACACCGTGGGGATTACTAAATCGACCTCCATCCGCTACACACCATCGAAGGCAATTCTGCGATCAACATGCACATCGCCCTTATTGTGGCAAATCCACCAAAACAGATGTGACCGAAGTCACCTGACCGAAGTCCAAATTTCAAATACGTGATCGAAGTCACCAGATTCACATATGTGATCGAAGTCACCAGAGTTCAAATATGTGACCGAAGTCACCGGAGTCAAATATACGTGACCGAAGTCACCAAATTCACATATGTGACCGAAGTCACCAGAAATGTGGTAAAACCACCAGAATACTTCCTCCTTTATCAAATATACCCATATGCCCATGCACATACATATCAAATCAGATTTTTATGTTATTTACCCCACAAATCATAATATAGTCATGCTTATTTCATATTGATGCATATAGCAAAATAAACAAAATATTGGGGTAAACATACCTGAATATCATATACCACTGAATGGTATCCAAAAGCACAATCATACACATGGTCATATAGTCACAATTAAATATATGTAAATCTTATGAGATTTTTAATGTAAGGTTACACGCCTAGTGACAGTGAGAACAATACTCTCTCGCTCGTCAATACCTATTTGATTAACACGCTTGGTTAGTATAACTATTGCTAATAAAATTGTAATTATTGACGAGAGATCTAATTCCTTACCCTCAGATTCTCGAACAACAGTTATTTGTGGTTTTTCTCCACTAGATGGATCAAAACCCACCGATATTCCACCAACGTAAAGTGGTTCGGTTGTATGCACTACTTCAAATAACTGATCCTCGTTAGCAAAGGGTCCACAACCCAGTGGAAAGTCTCTAACCGCCGATATAGCCCTTCGTTTGTAGTTCGGTGGTAAAAGAATACCTCCTCTCTTCCAAACACTCCGTACGGCTCTTTTCTTACCTATTTTGATGATCTTAGATCGCCCCTAAAAATAACGTAGATTAGTGATCCATCTAAAGAAATTGATATGATCTAAATTAATAACCTTACCTTGATGATTTCGAATGATCACTTAAAGGTTGTCTTCAACAAAGATCTTTGAAAAATCTTTTCAAATGATTCGGCCTAGGTAAGAGAAATAAAAGACTATGATTCTGAATTTGCCAAAGTAAAAAGAAATGATGAAAACGATTGACAAAACCTTACTTTGAGTTCTTCAAGGTTCGGCTTTGAATAAGAAGAAAAGAATATGATGATTCGGCCTTAACAAAAAGAGAAGAGAAATGGTGGTTTCAATATGATGGTTTCGGTTTTGAAAGAAAGAAGAAAGAGAATGAAAAGAGAAGGAAAAAGAGAAGGAAGAAAAGAGAAAAAGGAGAAGAAGATGATGATGGTGATTTCTCAAATGAAAAGAAATGTGTTTAGGAACCTTTGCACATTCGGCCAAGGAGGTAACAATTGAAAGTGGTTCTTGATCCTTTGTGGTTTCGCAATGAGAGGGGAAAGAGAGAAGAAAATAGAATGAAAAGAAAGAAAAGAAAATGAAAGAGAAGGCTTTTGGTGATAGCTAAATTCTAACTAAAGAGAAAGAAAAGAAGTGACTTCAAAAGTGAAAATATTTTGGCATCAAAAGAGAAATAAAATTTTGAGAGGAAAAGATGAAATAAAGGTACCTATTTGGTCAAAAATACCAATGCCAAAACAAAGTAAACTTGTACCAAATGCCAATGATAGTTTCGGTTTAGGGAAAAGGTTTTGGAGAAGGGGAAAAGATGGACAATTTTGCTAGGATCTTAGGCCAACTAGCACCCTAATGGCCAAGCAAAAATTCGGCCAAATCAATGCCAACATTATCCCCTTTTTCCTCCTTGTTTCTTCCCCATCATATCCAAAATTTGCTTCACAATTAAACCTCTCCCTTTAGCCCTTCATGCCGTCTAGGTTCATGGTCAATTGACCATGAACACACTCCCAAAACCTTGCCCCATATCATGCCTTTTGTCCCCCTCATCTTATCATCAACTTATGATTCCATGCCATAAGTTCCTAGCTTCCTTTTTCACATGGTCAAATAGCCAAAAATGAATGAATGCTCATCCACTCTAGAACATTCTTGGCCGACACTTATAGGGAAGAAAACAAAAAAAAAAACAAAATCCTCCCTTATGCTAGCTAGGAGATTCGAACCTCACTCCTCAAGCACACATCCATGCATCTTAACCACCTTGCCAATTACTCAATTCATGCTAGAAACCTCTTGTCATTAATTCTTAAGGCCTAATTTGCTTAGCTCTCTTAATTAATAGAAATTAAAAGTTTCACTAAGCATTCACTTAATTAATGAAGCTCAAATAACTTCCAAAATTACACTTAATAATAATTAAGCATACAACATCATTCAATTAAGTGAAATGCATAACCCCTAATTATCAGGATGTTACAAACCCGAGCCCACCTAAATATCCATCCACTACACACTACCCGTACCTACCAATCACACCGTGGGGATTACTAAGTCTACCCTCCATCCGCTACACACCATCGAAGGCAGTTGCTGCAGTCAACATGCACATCGCCCTTATAATTTTGTGGCATGGCCACCAGATATTTGTGACCGAAGTCACTGGATTCAAAATATGTGACCGAAGTCACCAGATTCACATATGTGATCGAAGTCACCGAATTCAAAATATGTGACCGAAGTCACCAGATAATGTGGTAAAAACCACCAGAACACTTCCCCTTCGTCAATATTACCTATATGCCCATGCACATACATATTAATTGGTTTTCATGCCATTTACCCCAAAATCATGGCAGAGTCATACTTATTCCATATTTATGCATATAGCAATATTAACAAAATATTGGGGGCAAACATACTTGAATATTGTATACCACTAAATGGTACCCGCAACCATTATCAAACATATTTTCATACAAATCACATTTATTATAGATCTATGAGAATTTAGTATAATGTTACACACCTTTTAAAAGTGAGAACGATACCTTCCCGCTCGTTGACACCTAATTATTTATCACACTTGATTAGAACACACTAATACTTATAATCTACACTATTGATGAAAGATCTAATTCCTTACCCTCGGAATCTCGGACAACTGTTATGTGGTTTCTCTCCGACAGATGGATCAAAACCCGATGACAACCCACGAACGAAAAGTGGCTTGGGTGTACGTATGACTTCAAATAAATGATCTTCGTTAGCAGGGGGTCCACAACCCGGTGGAAAATCTCAGATCCCCGATACATCCCTTCATTTGAAGTTTGAGGGTATAACAGAACCACCCCTCTTCCAAACACTCCTTAACGCTTTTTTTCGAACCTATTTTGTTAGCCCCAAATCTTACATTTATGAAAATAACCGATCGATTGAGTACCCTATAATGAAATCGATTAATAATCTTATCTAAAAACGATATAACCAAATATGACAATCCTTACCTTGAATGATCCCGAATGATCTCTCCTTAATCGCTGGCTACAAAATAAGTCCTTAAAATCCCCTTCAAAGATTCGGCCAATGGAGTAAAATAAGAGAAATAGATTTTCTAAAATCGGCTATTCTAAAAGAAAATAAAGAGAATGATTGATAGAAAAATCCTTACTCAAAATACGGAGATTGATTCACCCTTACTTGAACTATTGGAGATTCGGCCTTATCAAATTAAAAGAAAAGAAATAGTGATTTCGGTTTGGACAAAAAGAGAAGAGAAAAGATAGTGTTTTTGGCTATGGTGGTTTCGGGTTTTTAACAAAAGAAAAGAAAGAATAAGATGAAAATGGAGGATGGTTCGGTTTTAACAAAAGAGAAGAAAAAGAATGGTGGTTTTGGTTATGGTAGAAGATGGTTTCAGTTGAGAGAAAGAAGAAGAAAAGAGAAAGAGGAAGAGAAAGAGAAAGAAAATGAGAATGTCCTTTGGTGCTAATATGATTCGGCACTAGAGAGGAAGAAAAGAAAGAGAATTGTCTTCTAAATTTCTTTGGTGTTTTCGGCAATGAGGGAAAAGAGAAGAAAAATGATCTTTGATATTTTGGTATTTTCGGTTACAAAGAGGAGAGAAAGAAGATATGTTTTGGAGAAAGGAAATTAAAAGGACTACTCAAAACCGAAATGGTAAAATTCAAATGACTAAAAGAGATGAAAGAGGTTTATCTTTTGTATAATATGCATTTGGCTAAGAGACAAAGTTTGGAGAAAAGGAAAAGATGCACAAATTGGTTAATGTTTTGGCCAACTTTCACCCCTAATGCTATTGCAAAATTCGGCCAACACCTTACCAACATGATCCCCCTTTTTCCTCCTCATTTCTTCCCTATCATCCCCTTGATTCCTATCACAATTAAACCAATCCCCCTTAGCCCTTATGCCATCTAGGTTCATGATCAAATGACCATGGAAAAGCTTCCAAAACATCTTCCACTCTTCATGCCCTTTGTCCCCTTATCCTTCCATAACCTCATGATTCCATACCATAACTTCTAACTTGCCTTTTTCCTATGGTCTACTATCCAAAAATAAAAGAAAGTCCATCCTTATTAGATAAGGCTTGGCCGACACTTATAGGAAAGAAAGCAAAATTAAAATCCTTCCATTTGCTATCTAGAGATTCAACCTCTCCCTCATGCATTCACCCATTTGCCAACACCACCTTGCCAAATGACTTGTTATGCTTAAAACCTCATGCCAAATTTTCTTAAAGCCTATCTTGCATAGTTCCATCTTAAGTCTTAAAAATTTAATATTTCTCTAAGGCATTCTCTTACATACTGAAGTTCCTAAAATTTCAAAAGTACACTCGACTACACATAGGCATGCAACAACATACAATTAAGTTAAAAAAATGCATAGCCCCCAAATTCTGGATGTTACAGGGAGTCCATAGATCGAGTTTATGCAATTCTAAGGGTTTTAATTAGAAACAAATTTCAATTAATCAACCTAAGTTTAGATGTTAGTAGCCTCGAGAGAGGTATTAATATAAATTAGGGAATCCTACGGATCAAGTCAAGTGAATAAATCGTCTGGTTCAGAGTTAGATAACAAGTGAAGTCTAGGTGGATTCTTCCTCAGGTATTGTCTTAATCAATTGGTTTTCCCACAAGCATTTTCCCAATTCCTTTTCTATGTCTTAGCATCTTTAGCTTTGTAGTTAGTTAATTTTATATTAAATTCCCTTAATTCTTAGGCTAAATATTAATAAGAAAGTTAGTAGTAGTACTTTTGGTTCCTTTGAGTTCGATAATCCGGTCTTGCCACTAAACTATACTACTGTTCGATAGGTGCGCTTGCCTCAATAGTGGCGATAGTTAGTTTCTAGGCTTGATCATTCATTATATAAATTTTAAGACTTTTTTCACCACCATCATCAAATCAGAATCATTTGGTAGACAAACCCGACTTCAGAAACACAGAACTCCATCCTTATTCAGTCTAAAATTAGATGTGCTGTCAAACTCAACCTAATGAAATAGCAAAACCAAAGACTCATCCTCTTACTACTTTTCTCGCTGGCCAATCCAAGTCGGCTTAACTTGCGACTTGGCTAATAGACCTCCATCATCAAACAAAACGAGACGAGCGAACATCGTTCTCAAATCAGTCATCGCTCTACAACTGAGAGCATCAGCCACCACATTGGCCTTACTGGGATGATACTCTATCATGCAATCATAATTTTTGAGTAGCTCAATCCAATGACACTGCCTAAGATTCAACTCTTTTTGGGTAAGGAGGTACTTGAGGCTCTTGTGATTGGTGTAGATAATACACCTCTCACCATATAAATAGTGCCTCAAGATCTTTAATGCAAACACCACAGCGGCTAACTCGAGATCGTGCATCGGATAATTCCTTTCATGTGACTTAGGCTGATGGGACACATAAGCCACAACTTTACCATCTTGCATCAATGCACATCCCAAAATGACATGCGACGTATCACTGTAAACCACAAACTCCTTATCAGATTCAGGCTGTATTAGAACATGAGCCTAATCCAGGTCAGACTTGAGCTTCTCAAAGCTTGATTGTTGCGCATCATTTTAGACAAAAGGAACACTCCTGCATAGAAGCTCAGTTAAATGAGCCGCAATCAATGAAAATCCCTCAACAAACCTTCGGTAATAAACCGTAAGTCTTAGAAAAATACGGATCTCAGATACGTTCTTAGGCTGTTTCCAATCAAGCACAACCTCAATCTTTCTAGGATCAAATAGGATCCCCTCCGCTGAAACCACATGCCCCAGAAAAGTTACCTCTCGCAACCAGAACTCACACTTGCTCAACTTAGCATAGAGTTGTTTCTGTCAGAGTGCCTGAAGCACTATACCAAGATGCCTATCATGCTTATCCTCAGTCTTAGAGTACACAAGAATATTATCGATGAAGACTACAATGAACTGATTCAGATATGACTGAAAAAATAGTTCATCAGATCCATAAATTCAGCCAGAGCATTCGTAAAACCAAAGGGCATAACTAGAAACTCGTAGTGTCCATAACGAGTCTTAAATGTCGTCTTATGAATATCAGCTTCTTTAACATTAAACTGATGATACCCAAAACGGAGATCTATTTTTGAGAACACTGAAGCCCCTCGGAACTGATCAAACATATTGTCAATCCTCTGAAGTGGGTACTGATTCTTCAGAGTCATTTTATTCAACTGTTGATTGTTGATGCACATCCTCATATTACCATCTTTTTTCTTCACAAACAAAACCGGTGCCCCCCACGGAGACACATTAGGATGGATGAAACCATGATCCAGAAGCTCTTGAAGTTGAGCCTCAAGCTCTGTAAGCTCTTTCGGTGCCATACGGTAAGGAGCGATGGGCACCGGAGTTGTACCCAACAAAAGTTCTATGCCGAACTCAACTTTTTGATTCGGAGGTAAACCCCAATAAATCCTCAAGAATGACATTCAAAAAATCCCTCACTATTCTAATATCCCTGACAGAAGAGTCCCTAGAAACAAAAGCACTGACGTAAGCCAAATACGCCTCATACCCTTTTTGAACCAATTTCTCAGCCACAAGAGTGGAGATCACATTAGACAGATAATCTTGATGCTCACCGATCACAACCACCTCCTTATCATCGTCAGTTCTCGAAAAACCCTCTTAGTCACGCAATCCAAGCTAACTCAGTGTTCAACCAACCAGTCAATTCCCAGAATTAATTTGAACTCCACAAATGAAAGCTCCATTAGATTTGCCAGAAATACAACCCCTTACACCACTAATGGAACATTCCTATAAAATTTCCTAACTCAAACAGACTGCCCCAATGGACTTAGTAATATAATCTCACTAGAAATGCTCTCAACTGAAATCCCCAGGTTTTTAGAAATAGAACCAACTACATAGGAGAGTGTAGAATCTATGTCTATTAGAGCAATATAAGATACATCAAAAATAAAAAAAATGTACTCATGATGACATCAGGAGCAGCTTTATCCTCTCGAAAATGAGCGGCATAAACCAACGGAGGCTATCTCGCCTCAGTCTGACTGGCACCTCTGCCTTGTGCTTTCTATCCTCGGCTGATACCATTACCACCCCTAGCCGGTCCACGGCCCCTAGGTGGCTACTAAACTACCCTCTAAGGCTGTAGGGAACCCAAACCTGAAGCTTTCATTTGATTTGCCCACTGCGTACACTTTCTAATACGGTGCTCCAAAGATCCACACCTCAAGCAAGTCCCTAACCACCTCCAACACTCATTTGGATGGCGCCTACCATAATCTCTAGATGGCTGAATCCCAATAGGAGCAACAGGAGCCCCCACTCTAATAGGCCCACTAGGTTTGGCCCATTTCTTAGGCCTCTAAACAGAACTAGAGCGCTCCGAATCCCTCTTATTCTTGCCTCTCTCTTGGTCCTTATTTTGGCGCTCCATACGCTTAACCTTTTCGACAATTTTTGCCTTATATACCAGAACTACGAACTTTCGCTCCCTCTATGAAGCAGTCAATACCCTCAAACTATCCCTCATATCATCCTCGAAGCGAACACATTTCTCGTACTCAGATGCCACCATGCCTCTAGTGTAGCGGCTCAACCTTAGAAACTCGGCCCTATACTCAGCCATTGATCTATCATCTTACATGAGATTCATGAACTCATGCATACGAGCATCCACATAGCTCTCCCCCACATACTTCCCCTAGAAAGCAGTATTAATGAAGTCCCAGTTCAAACAATTTAGCTGAGTATCCTCCTCAACTAATAACCACCACTGATACGCCTCATCATGAAGTAAAGAAACTGCACCATTTAATTTCTGGTCAGGAATGTAGTCTATATCAGTCATAATCCTCTCAGTGGCCTCCAACCAATACTTGACCACAGTTGGGGTGACACCAGTGACACCCTAAATAGCTCAGCTC
This sequence comes from Gossypium rotundifolium, assembly GCA_025506655.1. Lineage (NCBI taxonomy): Eukaryota > Viridiplantae > Streptophyta > Magnoliopsida > Malvales > Malvaceae > Gossypium > Gossypium rotundifolium. The sequence goes on along the minus strand of CP106731.1, from coordinate 64,711,614 downwards.
CATTGGACCGGAGTCGTTCAGTTACTCGACCCACAGCCCTCAGATCCAGAATGGGGTCTAAAAACCCTCTCCAACACCCTCAACATGGCCTAGGATAGTGCGTCGTCCCCAATCGAGCAGCTTTAAGACCCAGTCTCAGTAGCAAATGAAATTGATGTCTCACTCGGGTCTAAATTCGACATACTGCCTAGAGAGGAAGACTCAGCTTAAGCCCCCTACGACACCCGTTGTGCCCACGAATACCACGATCGTGAGTTCCACAAGCACTTATTGTATTTTCAGTTTTATCTACATTATAAAATTTTATGCATCAGTTCCAGTGTTTATTAGCAGATATTTTATGCTCAAGTTATCAGAAGTTTAGAAGTATTTCAGAAGTTCCATGAGCACTCATTGTATTTTCAGTTTTATCTACATTATAAAATTTTATACAGCAGCTCCAGTGTTTATTAGCATATATTTTATGCTTAAGTTATTTCAGAAGTTCAGAAGTATTTCAGAAGTTTTAGTCTCTAACTAACTTAGTACAGTTTCAAAAAGTACTAACTACAATGTTTTCTAAATTCAAAGATACTTACAAGATCGACGTCGGAGACTTGGTGCACCACATACTTACTTAAAATGATCTAAACTATTTGAAAACTAGTTCTTTTTTGAAAAAAATTGAAACCCAAAATTCACAGCTCAAATTTTGCAACCTGGCTCTGATACCACTAAATGTAACACCCCAAACTCGACCTAAATGTTATGGCCAAATCTGGTGATGCCACAAAGGAGGGTTTTGAAAACTAAGTTGTTTCGATAAACCATTCAAGTTTTATAATTCACATTCCTTTATGATTTTTACTGGAAACGTCATTTAATCAATTCGTTTGCCAAAACATAATTTATAGCTGAAGTCTTAAAATTGTTATATTTTAAAAATCTAGTTCTTATTTTCAGGAAGCCTTAATTTTTGTTAAATCGTGATTTCAGTCAAGCTTCGCAATGAAAGAGTTGAAAACGCATCTAAAAACCAAAATAAAAACCAAGAGTCCAGAGAGTCCCAAAACTTACAAACTATCTAATAAAACCAAAAATATAACTAAAAATTGTAAATTACTAAGTAAAATAGTTCTCAATCAAGTGGTCACCACTTAGCCTCCGTCGCGCCGGCCCCTCTAAGTTTGTAGATTACCTGAATAGAATAGACAAACGAATGTGAGTTTTCGTAAACTCAGTCTGAACCTAACAAAAATAGACATGCAATACATACAGTAATCTCATATATAGTCAAATACAGATTTGAACTTAAGTCCTTTTTAGATACAGATAATAGAAATATATATGCAAAATAGATATACAAAATTCTGCCCCCATCCTCTACACACCAACTTTGATCATCCTATCACACCATGTGGGGTTAAAAACACCCACCTATCCCTACACATCATATTGTGCCATTACGACACAAATCAAATAATATGCAGCCAAGTTTCCAGAATATAGGGATGATCACCATACAGAACACTTCCTCCATATAAACAAATCCCACCAGAAATTAGATACATATACATATACATATACAGATTCAGAATTATCATGCTTAACAAGCTTGCATACGGATATCGATATATATATATATATAGCAGAATAATCAGACATGCATAACAATGTCCTACTCAGAACATACTATCATATTAACATATCACATGTCCTAAGGTTTGGTTAGCCTTTACTGGAATGATGGAAATGTGGAAGTGTACACAATCGCAACTAAGTAATAAAGTGACAAGTAAATGTCGAGTTATCGTACCCACAGGAACTGTTAAAATAATTATTTATGAACGTAATTTAAAAACACTCTGGTGAAGAAAAATATTTCAATTTGAGAGGGTGATTAAAAATAAGAATTTTACTAAGTAAAATAAATAAAAATGAAGTAAAAGTCTAATGCACGATTTCAAAATATGATTTAATCAAGATGACATAATTGTGCTAGGCTAATTATATTTCTCCACTTAGAATTATTAAACTCATGTTTATGTTGTTACGAAACAATTCACGACAAATTGGTAATTTTCTAACTTATGAACATACTTACTTACCAAAATCCATTTATCTCTTGACTTTATCCCTATGTCAATTCAACCGATTAAACGAATTTTAGTAAACAAATATGTTATTACACATACTTACTTATGGAATCAAAATGCTCTCTTGTACATATACCTATGCCAATTCAAATGATTAATTCAATCACATAAGCACACAAAAGATCATGTGAGGTAACAATGTATTTCTACCTTGAAACAATTTAATCACAATAATCTTGCAAGTTATGCAAGGCAATTGTATCTCTCGATACCGTTGCTAATTTAACCCTTAGCTACCTTAGAAGATTAAACATGCAATGATTAAGTACTATGTCAATTAATTACAATTTCAACCCGTTTAAATAATTAATTCATTAGTTACCTTACAATTGTAATGCAAGAATAACTTACTCATTATAACATCTTACTGAGGCCTATAACAACACAAACACAATTTTAATAAATTAAGAAGACGAAATGCAATCAACCTAACACGAATTAAATTTAAGCCATATTAATTGAATTAAACATACCAACATCACAAATATTCATAGAAATGTTCATCATAACAACAACAAAAATTAAAAGGATAGGAAACAAGAAGCAAATCCAGTGTTCTTCATGGCTTGACTAGTTGCTCCACTCTTCCTTCTTCGTTTGTTCTTATCGAACCGAGGCTTCTACGAACACTTGAACACTGATCCAAATGATGGAAGAATGGCTTTTTTCAAAGATATGAAATCGGCAAGAGGATAAGGGAATAATGGATGGGAAACAAAGAGAGAAAGTTAAGAGAGGAGAGAAAAGATGAGAATGTTGTGGTGTGTTGAAATGAGCAGCCAATGGGGGGTTTTATAGGGTGAGAGGGCTGCTAAAAATAACCAAAATCAGCAGCCAAAGAGTCATCCCATGGCCGGCCACACATGTGGTAAGTTTGAAGCTTTCAAACTTGCTATATTAAGGCTGGGGCAAATCTAGAAAGACACTAAAAGAGGAGGAGTTTGTTTGCAGTTTGACGAAGTATTCAAGGGCCCTTTTGCAAGCCAATTAATCAGCCAAGAAAGCTGATTTGGTCAGCATGCTGGACGGTTTTGGGCTGCCCGTAGCTTGGTTGGTTTGGTTCTCTCGGTTTAGCTCAACTGGGCCACTTTTCATAATTAATTAATAATAATTTATTTAACCCAAATTAAATTGGATTAAAAATTAAAATTAATTATATTATGAATTAATACACATAATTTGGACCGTCTTTAGATGAGAAATTCATTTGTCTCGATGCTTCAAAAATCATTTCTCGATTTTGCACTTCTAGTAGTGTCTACCGAGCCAATTTTCACCCTTTGTGCAAATCTGTCGAAAATGATCAAAATTAATCAAAATTTGTTATAAAATTAATTAAAATTCATTACGTTAATAATTTAAGTACAAAATAATTATTTTATAATATTTATATATTTTTCAACAATAATTTTTCCGAAACTACATGAATTTGAGTTAAAAAGGGAATGAAAAAGTGTGTATATTTTCGTGTTTCCACACCCCTAAACTTAATTTATTGCTCATCCTGAGTAATGGAAAAATTGAAAAAGAATTTCTCAGAAACACCTTTTAACAATTCCTTCAGAACAACATTCTTCCCAAAATTATGAATTAGGTTTACTTATGCTTAAGAACAATAAATTTGATATTTATGCTACTTATGTATACATATCATTCAAATTAATCTCAATAACTATTATGATAGAAAAAATAGACTAAATGCTTTCTTAATAAAGACATGTTTAAACCTTACCAATTTGATTTTATTCCCTCATTCAAGATTAAGCTGCAATCATTAAGTTTAACTTATGCCTTCATATATTGAGCATAGCAATTTCTCTCCACTAATGTAGGTAGCATAGAAACTTGAATCAATAGGTCTTTAAAAAGGTTTTAACGTGGCTAGTTAAGAGTAGGTAAAAGATAGATGAATTTAGGCTAAAAATCCTAGACTCATCTTTAATCGGACCTTTGGAATAATTACCTTCAATACACCAACTTACTTTGCTTTCACATGCTCTTTTTGTATGTAACACTCCAAACCCGGCCCAAACGCTACGGCCGAATCTAGAATGCTACCGAGGAAAAAGTTTGAAAAGAATTTGTCATAAGGGTGAAAACATAAAAATTTTCTATCATTTATAAAAACATTGTATATTTAAAATTCTAAGTAAAATTATGTTGTTACAAATTTCCGAATTAAAACTTTAATATAAGTTTTGATGATGTAAATCGCTTTCTAAAATAAAACATTCCAAATATCATCTCGATCGTCAATCCAACTCGAACACAATAAAAGTCCCCAAATACTTTAAATGGCCCTTATTACAATAAATATTTACTCAAAATACTGAAAATATAAAGTGCATAAAACAATGAAAAAAACATCTTCTGCATGGCCACCTCGTATCCGCTCCAAATTTCCAAGAATCATGTATCACCGCATTGTTTGGTAAAAAAATTGGGTGAGTCAAACCGACTCAAAGTGTAATTAGTCCATAGATTTCCACACATAGGCTTAGCCAAAACACACCAATCCACATATCAAATAATAATGCAAAATACACCCAACCCAAATTTAGGGTCCATCCTCTACACACCCCGTATCCACCACCACACACCGGGGATTACTAAATCAACCCTCCAATCTCTACACACCAATTTGGCAAGCAATGCCATCAACCAAGTGGTCAAGCCAATCGGTCCACGTGAAATAAATCACAAGATAATCCACAACGTGACCTCATCAACGTCAATCCACGATGTAGCTCATAGCTAACATCAAATCACGATGAGGCACATAGCCATCACCAACCACGATATGGCACAAAGTCGATACCAACCACGATGAGGCACAGAGCCGATCATCAATCCACGTGAAGCTCGTAGCCATCACTAAACCAAGTACATAAATGTACACCCTGTCCTTCAATAATCATATCCCAATCCCTATGCATATGTCAGAATCATGGCCAAATAATAGTAAAATTCCAATGAGCATAAATCACATGCTTACCACAATTCCACACATATACCATGGTAAAATAATATCATAAAACTAACCTAGTTAACCGAATACCCACTATGGGTAGCCACGATCTCAGCCATTATTTTCGGCTATCATACACATCTTATACGTAGATATATATATAAACATAACAACAAATCCAAACAATAGGAGATCAGTGTGATAACTACACACCTTTTTCGGCATAGTCGATTAAATCCCGAAACCCAAAGCCTAAATGATTTGCACCTTGCGATTTGATGAACTCCCTCCTACGTAACTATGTTAGAATCGGCTTCAACCCATAAGGCTTACAAAAAAATGGCCTTTGGTCGAATATCACACTTCACTTACCTTGGAACCATAGAGATATTCGGCTACTATAGAGGAGTGATTGACTTTGGAAGAAGAAAGAGATGGAGAAATCGGCTAAGGCTTACTTGTGCTTTCGATTTTTGATGGATTGTGAAAAGAAAAGAGAAGGTTGAGACTTGATGCAATTTAGCTTTGGTATCCAAAGGGAGATTCAGCCTAAGCAAAGTAAAAATAAAAGAAAAGAAGAGAAAAGAAGATGAGGAAAGAGAGAATGATGACTATAAGTTTTACCAAGGAAAAAAAGAATAAAATGAAAGAAAAACAATGCTCCTTTCAATGGTAATAATTTCGCACAAAGAGGAAAAGAGCTTGAGAGGAAAAGAAAATAATACCAATTTGGTCAAGAATAATAGCCAAAACCAAAACAAAATTTTACCAATAGCCCAAGACACATTCGTTAGGAAGAGATGTTTTGGAGAGAAAAGAAAATGGTGCCCAATTTGCTAAAGAATTTGATCAACTATCCCTTATTCCCTTTCAATATTCACCAAACCCCTAGCCCCAAAAATCGACTGTGTTCATGGTCAAAATGGCCATGAAATAATTTCCAAAACAAAGCCCTTGATTCATGCCTTATAATCCTCTACTTTCCCAAAGTTTAAGAAATTCTATCCCTTATTTCAAGCCTTATGTCCTCTTATCATACCAAAACTTAGGATTTCATTCCTTAAATTAACTCTTACCTTTTTCCTTAGTCTACTATCCATAAAAGAAAATAGTCCAACCTTACCTTAATTAAAGTTTGACCAACACATGCCATACAAATGCAAAATAAAAGTCACCTTAAGTCTATCCATGGGATTTGAACCTAAGCCCCCCTCACACTGCTTGTGGCGTCACTTCTTAAGGCCCTAAGTGGCACCTCCTTACCACTTTGCCAATTGAATTCTTGTGATTAAATCCTCCAACAAATATTCTTAAGGCCTATCTTGACTAGCTCCCTTTTTAAGAATTAAAAATCTAATATTTTTCTAAGGCATTCTCTTACATTCTAAAATTCCCAAAACTCCCAAAACACACTCAAACCACACATAGGCACGCTACCACATACAATTAAGTTAAAAAAATGCCTAACCCCTAGATCTCAGATATTACAATTCTACCCCCCTTAAAAATAATTTCGGCCTCAAAATTACCAACTAACTAACAGTATTACATCCTAACTCACCACACTACGCTCTTGCTGCACACTCTGATCTTAATAAAACTAATAGACTTTCTACTAAATCTTGGAACCCTTCCTCACCGTCTTCTCTGCCTTACGAGCAGACATTACATTAGATAAGTAATTCCTCCGTTCACCTATCACTATAACCTCATTGGTTCTGACACTGCCATCCTGCCTCTACCACGCCCACGAGTATTGTGACCACGTCCCCTAGAACTCATGTCTAACATCGCGATTTAATCTGATTTAAGAAATTTTATGCATTAGTATTTTGTTCCACTAATTATCCACGAACAATTTTATGTAAAGAAGTTTTTAGTAGTAATTCTTTCGATCAACCAAAGTTTTCATCTCAAGTTTACTACTCTAATTCAGAGAGTCACATTTATTCATCCACAACATCCACTACACTACTTTGGGCATTTTGTCCGTTCCCAACCCAGGGGTATTTTCGTAACTCATTCTACAGCGGTATTTTAGTAATAAATCAGGATTAATTCAAAAATATTTACAAATCAAAGGCATTCCAGAATTTACAAATTTCAGGGTTATTTTGAAAATTTTTCCAAATCAAAGGTATTTTTGGAAATTCCAGAAATTGGGGTTATTTTGGTAATTTTATAAATCAGGGGTAATCTAAAACCAGGATATTTTAGTCAAAACAGTGTAGTTTTTACAAAACTAAGGTTTGTATTCAATCTGAGGTAATTTTTTACAAAAAAGTGTAGCTGGTCCCTTTCGGATTTTAATTATCGGGTTTAGCCGGTGAATAAGTCCTCTTGGTTAGGTAAACCGTCGCTACGCACCAGGTAGGATTCAAGTGAAGAGGAGGTGAGTCACTAGGACTGCTTAAATACCAAGCTCTTATCAATCCAATCCTAGACATGTGCACAACTGTTGCCACACCCTAACTCGGCGACTTACCCACAGGTTTGTTTGGTTGCACTTAAGTCTTATGTGTCTTGTGTTGGAGTAAACTAGTCTTAGGGTTCAATAACTCCTAATCTACTAATCTACGATCCCGTAATGCCCATAAAGTTTCACATACCAATCACTTCAATAGTTAGGGGTACTTACCTCGTGGACTTCGAGTCGGAGATACATGTGCCATGCCAGAATAAACCTGAAATAGTTCATGAAAGTCTATGTTTTTGAAAAGCCCATCTTTGAAAATGTTTTTTGGACCCAAAACCATCAAAGTTGAGTTTTGAATTGGGCTCTGATACCAAATTGTAACACCCCAAACCCGACCCAAATGCTGCGACCGAATCTAGAATGCTACAGAGGAAAAAGTTTAAAAAGAATTTGTCATAAGGGTGAAAACATAAATTTTTTTTGTCATTTATAAAAACATTGTATATTTAAAATTCTAAGTAAAATTATGTTGTTACAAATTTCGAATTAAAACTTTAATATAAGTTTTGATGATGTAAATCGCTTTCTAAAATAAAACATTCCAAATATCATCTCGATCACAATCCAACTAGAACACAATAAAAGTCCCCAAATACTTTAAATGGCCCTTATTACAATAAATATTTACTCAAAATACTAAAAATATAAAGTGCATAAAACAATGAAAAAAATCTTCGCATGGCCACCTCAGATTCCGCTCCAAATTTGGCCTAAGAATCATGTATCACTGCATTGTTTGGTAAAAAATTGGGTGAGTCAAACCGACTCGATGTGTAATTAGTCCATAGATTTCCACATGGGCTTAGCCCAAACCACACCAATCCACATATCAAATAATAATGCAAATGCACCCAACCCACCTAGGGTCCATCCTCTACACACCCCGTATCCAGCCACCACACACCAAGGGATTCCTAAATCATGCTCCAACCTCTACAAACCAATTTGGCAAGCAATGCCATCCACCAAGTGGTCAAGCCACTGGTCCACGTGAAATAAATCACAGTATAATCCACAACGCGACTTCATTCAACATCAATCCACGATGTAGCTCGTAGCTAACATCAAATCACGATGAAGTACATAGCCATCACCAACCACGACATGGCACAAAGCTGATACCAACCACGATGAGGCACAGAGCCGATCATCAATCCACGTGAGGCTCGTAGCCATCACTAAACCACGTACATAAATGTACACCTTGTCCTTCAATAATCATATCCCAATCCCTATGCATATGTCAAGATCATGGCCAAATAATAGTAAAATTCCAATGAGCATAAATCACATGTTTACCATAATTCCACACATATACCATGGTAAAATAATATCATAAACCGACACAGTTAACCGAATACCCACTATGGGTAGCCACCATCTCAACCATTATTTTTGGCTATCATACACATCTTATACGATATATATACATAACAACAAATCCAAACAACAGAGATCGGTCGATAACTACACACCTTTTTCTAAGATAGTCGATTAAATCCCGAAACCCAAAGCCTAAACGATTTGCACCTTGCGATTTGATGAACTCCCTCCTACGTAACTATGTTAGAATCGGCTTCAACCCATAAGGCTTACAAAAAAATGGCCTTTGGCCGAATATCACACTTCACTTACCTTGGAACCACAGAAATATTCGGCTACTATAGAGGAGTGATTGACTTTGGAAGAAGAAAGAGATGGAGAATCGATTAAGGCTTACCTGTGCTTTCGATTTTTTATGGATTGTGAAAAGAAAAGAGAAGGTTGAGACTTGATGCAATTTAGCTTTGGTATCCAAAGGGAGATTAGGCCTAGGAAAAGTAAAAATAAAAGAAAAGAAGAAAAAGAAGAAGATGAGGGAAAGAGAGAATGATGACTATAAGTTTTACCAAGGAAGAAAAAGAATAAAATGAAAGAAAACAATGCTCCTTTCAATGGTAGTAATTTCGCACAAAGAGGAAAAGAGCTTGAGAGGAAAAGAAAATAATACCAATTTGGTCAAGAATAATAGCCAAAACCAAAGCAAAATTTTACCAATAGCCCAAGACACATTCGGCTAGGAAGAGAGGTCTTGGAGAGAAAAGAAAATGGTGCCCAATTTGCTAAAGAATTTGATCAACTATCCCTATTCCCTTTCAATATTCTACCAACCCCATAGCCCCAAAACCGACCAGGTTCATGGTCAAAATGGCCATGAAATAATTTCCAAAACAAAGCCCTTGATTCATGCCTTATAATCCTCTACTTTTCCAAAGTTTAAGAAATTCTATCCCTTATTTCAAGCCTTATGTCCCCTTATCATACCAAAACTTAGGATTTCATTCCTTAAATTAACACTTACCTTTTTCCTTAGTCTACTATCCATAAAAGAAAATAGTCCAACCTTACCTTAATTAAAGTTTGACCAACACATGCCATACAAATGCAAAATAAAAGTCACCTTAAGTCTATCCATGGGATTCGAACCTAAGCCCCCCTTACACTACTTGTGGCGTCACTTCTTAAGGCCCTAAGTGGCACCTCCTTACCACTTTGCCAATTGAATTCTTGTGATTAAATCCTCCAACAAATTTTCTTAAGGCCTATTAAAAATCTAATATTTTTCTAAGGCATTCTCCTACATTCTAAAATTCCCAAAACTCCCAAAACACACTCAAACCACACATAGGCACGCTACCACATACAATTAAGTTAAAAAAAGGCCTAACCCCTAGATCTTGGATATTACAATTCTACCCCCCTTAAAAATAATTTCGACCTCAAAATTACCAACTAACTAACAGTATTACATCCTAACTCACCACACTACGCTCTTGTTGCGCACTCTGATCTTAATAAAACTAATAGACTTTCTACTAAATCTAGGAATCCTTCCTCACCATCTTCTCTGCCTTACGAGCAAACACTACATTGGATAAGTAATTCCTCCATTCACCTATCACTATAACCCCACTGGTTCCAACACTGCCATCCTGCCTCTACCACGCCCACGAGTATTGCAACCACGTCCCCTAGAACTCATGTCTAACATCGCGATTTAATCTGATTTAAGAAATTTTATGCATTAGTATTTTGTTCCACTGATTATCCACGAACAATTTTATGTAAAGAAGTTTTTAGTAGTAATTCTTTCGATCAACCAAAGTTTTCATCTCAAGTTTACTACTCTAATTTAGAGAGTCACATTCATTCATCCACAACATCCACTACACTTTTTGGGCATTTTGTCCGTTCCCAACCAAGGGGTATTTTCGTAACTCATCCTACGGGGGTATTTTAGTAATAAATCGGGATTAATTCAAAAATATTTACAAATCAAAGGCATTCCAGAATTTACAAATTTTAGGGTTATTTTGAAAATTTGTCCAAATCAAATGTATTTTTAGAAATTCCAGAAATCGGGGTTATTTTGGTAATTTTATAAATCAGGGGTAATTTAGTAAATTTTCCAAACCAGGATATTTTAGTCAAAACAGTGTAGTTTTTACAAAACTAAGGTTTGTATTCAATCTGAGGTAATTTTTTACAAAACAGTGTAGCTGGTCCCTTTCGGGTTTTAATTTTCGGGTTTAGCCGGTGAATAAGTCCTCTTGGTTAGGGTGAACCGCAGCTATGCACAAGGTAGGATTCGAGTGAAGAGGAGGTGAGTCACTAGGACTGCTTAAACACCAAGCTCTTACCAATCCAATCCTAGACATTCACACAACTGTTGCCACACCCTAACTCGGCGACTTACTCACATGTTTGTTTGGTTGCACTTAAGTCTTATGTATCTTGTGTTGGAGTAAACTAGTCCTAGGGTTCAATAGCTCCTAATCTACTAATCTATGATCCCGTAATGCCCATAAAGTTTCACATACCAATCACTTCAATAGTTAGGGGTACTTACCTCATGGACTTCGAGCAGGAGATATAGGTGCCATGCCAGAATAAACCTGAAATAGTTCATGAAAGTCTATGTTTTTGAAAAGCCCATCTTTGAAAAATGATTTTGGACCCAAAACCCTCAAAGTCGAGTTTTGAACCGGGCTCTGATACCAAATTGTAACATCCCAAACCCAGCCCAAACGCTACGGCCGAATCTAGAATGCTACAGAGGAAAAAGTTTGAAAAGAATTTGTCATAAGGGTGAAAACATAAAAATTTTCTGTCATTTATAAAAAAAACATTCTATATTTAAAATTCTAAGCAAAATTATGTTGTTACAAATTTTTGAATTAAAACTTTAATATAAGTTTTGATGATGTAAATCACTTTCTAAAATAAAACATTCCAAATATCATCTCGATCGTCAATCCAACTCGAACACAATAAAAGTCCCCAAATACTTTAAATAGTCCTTATTACAATAAATATTTACTCAAAATACTGAAAATATAAAGTGCATAAAACAATGAAAAAAATCTTCTTCGCATGGCCACCTTGTATCCGCTTTCTAGCCGGTCCAAGAATCATGTATCACCCGCATTGTTTGGTAAAAAATTGGGTGAGTCAAACCGATTCAAGGTGTAATTAGTCCACAGATTTCCACACATGGGCTTAGCCCAAACCACACCAATCCACATATCAAATAATAATGCAAAATGCACCCAACCCAGCCTAGGGTCCATCCCATACACACCCCTGTATCCAGCCACCACACACCAGGGGATTACTAAATCAACCCTCCAACCTCTACACACTAATTTGGCAAGCAATGCCATCCACCAAGTGGTCAAGCCACTAGTCCACGTGAAATAAATCACAAGATAATCCACAACGCGACCTCACAACGTTAATCCATGATGTAGCTCGTAGCTAACATCAAATCACGATGAGGCACATAGCCATCACCAACCACGATATGGCACAAAGTCGATACCAACCACGATGAGGCACAGAGCCGATCATCAATCCATGTAAGGCTCGTAGCCATCACTAAACCACGTACATAAATGTACACCCTGTCCTTCAATAATCATATCCCAATCCCTATGCATATGTCAGTATCATGGCCAAATAATAGTAAAATTCCAATGAGCATAAATCACATGCTTACCATAATTCCACACATATACCATGGTAAAATAATATCATAAAACTGACCTGGTTAACCAAATACCCACTATGGGTAGCCACCATCTCAGCCATTATTTCCGACTACCATACACATCTTATACGTATATATATATATACATAACATCAAATCCAAACAACAGGAGATCAGTGCGATAACTACATACATTTTTCGACACAGTCGATTAAATCCCGAAACTCAAAGCCTAAACGATTTGCACCTTGCGATTTGATGAACTCCCTCCTACGTAACTATGTTAGAATCGGCTTCAACCTATAAGGCTTACAAAAAAATGGCTTTGGCCGAATATCACACTTCACTTACCTTGGAACGATAGAGATATTCGGCTACTATAGAGGAGTGATTGACTTTGGAAGAAGAAAGAGATGGAGAAATCGGCTAAGGCTTACTTGTGCTTTCAGTTTTTGATGGATTGTGAAAAGAAAAGAGAAGGTTGAGACTTGATGCAATTTAGCTTTGGTATCCAAAGGGAGAGTCGGCCTAAGCAAAGTAAAAATAAAAGAAAAGAAGAGAAAAGAAGAAGATGAGGGAAAGAGAGAATGATGACTATAAGTTTTGGCCAAGGAAGAAAAAGAATAAAATGAAAGAAAAACAATGCTCTTTTCAATGGTAGTAATTTCGGCACAAAGAGGAAAAGAGCTTGAGAGGGAAAAGAAAATAATACCAATTTGGTCAAGAATAATAGCCAAAACCAAAGAAAAATTTTACCAATAGCCCAAGACACATTCGGCTAGGAAGAGAGGTTTTGGAGAGAAAAGAAAATGGTGCCCAATTTGCTAAAGAATTTGATCAACTATCCCTATTCCCTTTCAATATTCGCCAACCCCTAGCCCCAAAACCAACCAGGTTCATGGTCAAAATGGCCATGAAATAATTTCCAAAACAAAGCGCTTGATTCATGCCTTATAATCCTCTACTTTCCCAAAGTTTAAGAAATTCTATCCCTTATTTCAAGCCTTATGTCCCCTTATCATACCAAAACTTAGGATTTCATTCCTTAAATTAGCACTTACCTTTTTCATTAGTCTACTATACATAAAAGAAAATAGTCCAACCTTACCTTAATTAAAGTTTGACCAACACATACCATGCAAATGCAAAATAAAAGTCACCTTAAGTCTATCCATGGGATTCGAACCTAAGCCCCCCTCACACTGCTTGTGGCGTCACTTCTTAAGGCCCTAAGTGGCACCTCCTTACCACTTTGCCAATTGAATTCTTGTGATTAAATCCTCCAACAAATTTCTTAAGGCCTATCTTGACTAGCTCCCTTTTTAAGAATTAAAAATCTAATATTTTTCTATGGCATTCTCCTACATTCTAAAATTCCCAAAACTCCCAAAACACACTCAAACCACACATAGGCAAGCTACCACATACAATTAAGTTAAAAAAACACCTAACCACTAGATCTCGGATGTTACATTGTACCTCTATTTTCTTTCAAGTACGTATGCTTTTTTTAAAGCATTTTGTTGTATTAGTAAAATTTTTTGAGCATTTGATACTTCTTTTCAACTCCCCCAAACTTATTTTCAAAGAATATTCTAAATAGTACTGAGTCTAGTGTTTGGGACAATTCAAAGACAATTAAGAGAAAAGTGATGGCATTGCAAGGGTTCAAATAAAATTGGGCCATATAGTCTCAAATTTTGGTTTCAAAGGGTAAAATTCCATCAAGGTTGGCTTGAAAGGCTCAAACGGTCCAAACAAAAGTTGCCTAAATCATTTTCAACTTCCCATGCTTCCTAGGATTTCGTCTTAAGAAGCTACTAAGTTAATTCTAGAGACTTAAACTTTCATGCATGCCTAACTTTCCTAAGGAACTAAAAATTTTATGGTACGATTTGCATACTGTATTAAAAATACATTTATGTCATTATCAAGCTACATAACAATTTATTGAAATAATCTAACTTTATACTGAGGTTTAGCATACTTAACAAAATTTCAAATTTTTGAACAAAATATAACCTAATCATAATTGAAAGAAAAATTTATTTTGAGTGGAAATAATTTCAATTTTTCGATCCCCCGTACTCAAGATGAACAATTTCCTAATTGTTAAAAGTGAATAGATACTATACACCAGGTAGGAGTCTAGAAAAGAGGAGGTGAGTCAATTTGACTGCTTAAGTACCAAGCTCTCTCTAAATCTAATCCAAGACATGAATATATCCATTGCCACACTTTTTACTTTGCGACTTGTTCATTTTTATTTATTATTTCCACCTCTTGTTTTATTATGCTAAAAATAAAAATCATAATAGAACCTAATCCTAAAACATTAAATAACCTAGGAAAGAAAATGAAATAAAGTAAAGATGTAACACCCCAAATCCGGCCTAAAAGTTAGGCCCGAATCTGGCATGTCACATTGAGGTATTTTTTGAAAACCGTGGTTTCGTTGAAAAGCCCTTTTTGATATTAAAAAAAACTAAAGTCTTAGTTTGCTTTTGTTTGTTATTAATCAACGTTTATTAAAAGTTATTAACTTCAAAACCTCGTTATTATGGAAGCTTAATTTAAAATTATGATCTACGAAGGCGTGTTATCCAAAAATTGAGTTGCGAAAACGTAGTGTTTAGAAAACAGTTATCATTTTGGGAAAATCGGGTTCAACGTTTAGAAGATTTTAAACATAATAACCTAAAAATTCCAAATTAAAAACCATAATTTAAGAGAGACCTTATTACAACCCAAAAAGAAAACGGTTCAAAAAAGGTAGAATAGAATACTAAATTCAAAGTTGCTCGTAGTGTGGCCACCTCCGAGTCCTCCAGTACGTCGAACCGCCTTCTGAGGATTACTCGAAACATTTAGTAAAAAGAGGGGGCAAGTTTACGACAACTCAGTGTGTACAACCCTTATCGGTCATAAGGAATGCATCAAATCAATCTGGGCCTAAGCCCATTACCATAACGGAGGCAAGTGGGCCTTAGCCCATAAAAGCCTCAGTTGGGCCTTAACCCATATCAAATGTCACATATCATATTTATCTGGGCCTAAGCTTATCTCAATATTAAAATCCATATATGCAATGCATTAATGCCCATACCAACCCTGCACTTCTGTGGGGATTTAATCAACCCACCCATCCTTACACTCCTTATGTAGCACCGATTGCGGTACTAACCAATATTGCAACAGAGCTGCCAGTCATATAATCGGCTTAAAGCCTTCGGTGGATCCACATTCGTCAAGCGACCATGCAATCCTATTAGTACTTCCTCCGTATCAATAATCCCATCCCCATGCAACATAATAACACATGAATGCAACATACCATAATAAACATACAATAATAATTATATAACATGTAGAGCATTTTAGTCATTTTGCCCTTCAGAGCATAATGGTCATTTTACCCTCCAGGGGTATTTCGGCCATTTCATAACCTAGGGGTATTTCGATAATTTACCATATAAGAGTATTTTAGTAATTTTGCCACCCAGAGGTATTTCGATAATTTTGCAATCCAAAGTATTCTAAACAAAGATAACGATGCAAATGGGCCTAGAGCCCATTCTCGACCCAAATGGGCCCACATGCTCGTGTGGCCCATTTAGCCCAAATCTAGCCACAGATATGTGATTCACGTAGACTAGTCCAATATCTACTACACAATCATACAATTTATTCATATGGGCCCACGGACCCATTGGGCCCACACGGCTCAAACAACATCAACCCACAAGAATACTCATGGTGGCCTCAACTATTACGTTGAAGCTCCCACACGTGCGCTCGCACGCTCTTGTGGCTACTATCACCGTGTAATTGGCATTTTGGCATTTGCCTCTCTACAGCTAGAGTAGTGCGAAATACATACCTGATAGGAATCTAAAGTTGCTAATCCGTGCTCCGAGCACTCATATGCCAAAACGCCAACCATGATATGCGTCCTCTCTTTATAGATTACTTTATTTAAAACCAACTTATCACCTTCCCTCCTGCTAGCTTTCCGATGTGGGATCCCTCCTTCAGCAGAGTTTGAATCCTACACAAACTCTGGCCGTCCCAACTTAGCAAAATAAAAGCCTCCAATTTTCCATCTGTGGGATTCAAACCCCTTCCCTCCATGCTCTCCACTTGATGCCACAACCACCCTACCACATGGCCAAATTGTGTCTAAAATCATGCGCAATTAAATATAAGTCTATGGGCCAAAGTCTAAGTTCACTTAAAAATAAATCAAAATGAAACACAAGCGTCAAGACTTGAACCTAAGACCCCTTACTTCCTTGTGTGGTGTCACCTCCTTGTCTCCCATGTGGCATCATTTGGCACTATACCACAACACCTTTTGTGTCATTCTTCTCCACATTTTATTCTTAAAGCCTACTTACTTACACCCAAGGTTTTATTCACCTAAAACCAAAATTTTTCTAAAGCCCAAGTTTGATCCCGGACTTTATAGAAGCCCCTTAACCTTCCAAAATCACTCATCTAATAGGTCCAACTTGCATTAGGGCCGTTCTCTTGTTCTAAAAAATTTTAAACGCTCTCATGGCCAAGGCCCAATGTGTCCAATTCTACTAGGCCCAAATTCAGGCCGTTACAAATCTACCCCCTTAAAGAAATTTTGTCCTCGAAATTTCCAACTGTATAACAGCTGTACAACACAGGTTACCCCACTATGCTTCTGCTATGCTCTCTCATCCCAATAACACTACAACACTTCTAACTTAATCTTGAAACCTCTTACACACAATCAACCATCTAACCACAGAAACGACATATATTTATCACACATGCATACAATCACATCCAAACAAAATGCACACAAAATAAATACAAAATATATAGTCATTTCATCATATAACAAAGTTTAAGATCAATAACTTACGGATTTGGTGCCGGAGACTCGGTGTGCCATACTTCCAGTAACACTATCACTTTCCAAGTTAAAAATTTAAACACTTAAGGAAAAATTTCAAAACCCATTCCACAAAGTAGTTTTGCAATCTGCTCGATACCATAAAATGTAACACCCCAAACCCGACCTAAAAGTTAGGCCCAAATTTGGCGTGTCACATTGAGGTGTTTTTCGTAAACTGTGGTTTCGTTTAAAAACCCTTCTTGATATTAAAAAAATAAAGTCTCAGTTTGTGTTTGTTTATTATTAATTGACGTTTATTAAAAGTTATTAACTTCAAAACCTCGTTGTTGTGGAAGCTTAATTTAAAATTATGATTTACAAATGCGAGTTATCAAAAAATTAAGTTGCGAAAATGTAGTCTTTAGAAAATAGTTATCATTTCGGGAAAATCGAGTTCAACGTTTAGAAGATTTAAAACTTAATAATCTAAAAATCCCAAATTAAAAACCAAAATTTAAGAGAGACCTTATTACAACCTAAAAAGAAAATGGTTCAAATAAGGTAGAATAGAATACTAAATTCAAATTTGCTCGTAGTGTGGACACCTCCGAGTCCTCCAGTACGTCGAACTGCCTACTGAGGATTACCCAAAACATTTAGTTAAAAGAGGGGGTGAGTTTACAAAAACTCAGTGTGTACAACCCACATCGGTCATAAGGCATGCATCAAATCAATCTGGGCCTAAGCCCACTACCATAACGGTTGCAATTGGGCCTTAGCCCATAAAAGCCTCAGTTGGGCCTTAACTCATATCAAATGTCACATATCATATTTATCTGGGCCTAAGCCTATCTCAATATTAAAATCCATATATGCAATGCATTAATGCCCATACCAACCCTACACTTCATCTCCTATCCAACCCTACACTTCTGTGGGGATTTAATCAACCCACCTATCCCTACACTTCTTATGTAGCACCGGTTGCAGCACTAACCAATATTACAGCAGAGTTGCCAGTCATATAATCGACTTAAAGCCTTCGGTGGATCCACAGTCGTCAAGCAACCATGAGATCCTATCAGTGCTTCCTCCGTATCAATAATCCTATCCGCATGCAACATAATAACACATGAATGCAACATACCATAATAAACATACGATAACAATCATATAACATGTAGAGCATTTTAGTCATTCTGCCCTTCAGGGCATAACGGTCATTTTACCTTCCAAGTGTATTTCAGTCATTTTACCCTCGGGGTATTTCGATCATTTCGCCACACAAGGTTTGGTCATTTCGCAACCCAGGGGTATTTTGTAATTTTGCAACCAGGGGTATTTCGGTAGTTTTGCAATCCAAGGCATTCTAAACAAAGATAACGATATGAATGGGCCAAGAACCCATTCTCGACCCAAATGGGCCCACACGTTCGTGTGGCCTATTTAGCCAAAAATTTAGCCACAGGTATGAAATTCACATAGACTAGTCCAATATCTACTACGCAATCATTCAATTTATTCATATGAGCCCACGGGCCCATTGGACCTCCACCGCCCCATTCGGCCCATCGTGGCCCAAATAGCATCAACCCACAAGAATACTCATGGTGGCCTCAACTATCGCGTTGAAGCTCCCACACGTGCGCTCGCACGCTCTTGTGGCTACTATCGCCGTGTAACTGGCATTTCGACATTTGCCTCTCTACAGCTAGAGTAGTGCGAAATACACACCTAATTGGGAATCTGAAGCTGCTAATCTACGCTTTAAGCACTCCTATGCCCAAACGCCAACCATGGTATGCTTCCTCTCCTCATAAATTACTCTATTTAAAGCCAGCTTCTCACCTCCTCTCCTACTAGCTTTCCGATGTGGGATCCCTCCTTCAGCAGAGTTTAAATCCAACACAAACTCTGGTCGTCCCAACTTCGCAAAATAAAAGCCTCCAATTTGCCATCTGTGAGATTCGAACCCCTTCCCTCCATGCTCTCCACTTGACACCACAACCACCCTACCACATGGCCAACTTTTGTCTAAAATCATGCGCAACTAAATATAAGTCTATGGGCCAAAGTATAAGTTCACTTAAAAATAAATCAAAATGAAATGCAAGTGCCAAGACTTGAACCTTGGACCCCTTGCTTCCTTGTGTATGGTCACCTCCTTGTCTCCCATGTGGCGTCATTTGCCACTAGACCATAACTCCTTTTGTGTTATTCTTCTCCACATTTTATTCTTAAAGCCTACTCACTTACACCTAGGGTTTTATTCACTTAAAACCAAAATTTTCCTAAAGCCCAAGTTTGATCCCAAGACTTCATAGAAGCCCCTTAACTTTTCAAAATCACTCACCTAATAGGTCCAACTTGCATTATGGTTGTTCTCTTGTTCTCAAAAATTTTAAACGCTCCCATGGCCAAGGCCTAATGGACCCAATTCTACTAGGCCCAAATTTGGGGCGTTACAAAAGATCCCCCTTTTTATTTATTAGTAGATCCCTCAAAATATGAATCACCTTTTTCCTTCCTTGACATTAGAGTCCATGGTTCAAGTATAAAGTCTGGAAATCCATGCACAAAAATAAATGGGTTATGAAATATATATTTTAAATGCATCTCTGATTGAGTCATATTGTATTTTTTAGTATCTCTAGTAATCTTGTTAATGCAAATAATGTGTTATAGCATAGCCATTATACCAAACTGTTCACTTCGTGGAATTGTGCTAGATAAAGGGACTTTCAGCGTCAAACTTAGGAAATTTGTTAAGGGTGGTTTCAGTTTTGGGTAGGTGGGTGAGTAGCTAAGGGTCAGGTTTAGAGTTGAAGAGGGTGGCAATTTTAAGGATAGTTTAGGTGTTGTAGTTGGTGACTTCGAATGAAGGTGTTTGGGGTGGTGATTCAGGGAGTTAATGGTTGCAACATTAAGGGGTTAAGTGAGATGCACTATTGGGCTACTTGGGAGTGGTGGTGGAGCAAGATAAGGGCTATAGGTTTGTGCAGAAAAGGGTTGAATATTTCCCTTCTTAGTAGTGTCTTAAACCCAATGGATGCTCCTTTTTGGATCCTAAGCTCTTATACTGAAAATAAACTAAAAAAAAAACTCAAAGAAATTAGTGCTTGGGTTAAAAGTTGACCCTTTATTTGACAAAACAAATACTTAAATTCTTTAGGCTAGTTAGAAAAATATTTTTTTGAAAACTTATATTAAATTAAACTCCCAGGAAAGACTAGAGGGGTCACGGATGGTCCCGCTTAAGTCCCAATCTCTTAGATAGAGTTTTAATTAATGTAATGAGCTAAAATTTTTTTTATCTAAGTCTACCATTTTATTCAAATGAGAAAAAAAACTAAAATATAAAATAACGACAGAGAAAGTGAAGAGAACTCCCTTATTTTTTTTTAGGATCGTCATTGACCATGGTGGTATCAAATGACCATTTGTCATACCAACCATAACCATCTAGGAAGTAATCATATTCTTTCCCATCAAAACTACCCAACATCTTATTAGGGAAAGAAAATCCGTAATGATCTTTCCTAGTGGCCTTATTTAACTTCTTGTAATTCCTAAAAATCCTCCAACTTGTGACTCGAATATCTAAAATAATCCATCCGACAACCTTCTTGTGCCTTTCCAAAATCACAAGTGCCTCTTTTTCTTAATCTTTGGTGAACTCAACTAAAATAATGATAGGGGAAGACAAACCCAAATAGTCATATTTCAAATGAGGAGACAAAATCTTTAGTTCCAATTTAGCTGGCTCTTCAATCAACGACTTTGGTTTCGTATACTTTTGAGATGATACCTCTAATGATTCGAGTGGAACTTCTTGAATGAATTCCTTCGAATTAGCTTCTAACCAAACCAAAAATTCCTTGTCTTCATCATCACTTTGTGAATCCTCCAGTAGAATATGTTCTAACTGATCGTCTAAAGAATTGAGCTCTAATTCTGTAGAAGCCAGCGATTCTATCTTGGAAATAACAGAGTAGTCTTCAACTATATCTGGGGATTTAGAGCATCGAAGTCATTAAAATTCACCTCGTCATCAAAGATTTCTTTCAATTGAGTATCATTTTCTTACTTTTGGAAACATTGAGGATATGACAGTGGTGGAATCTTAGCTTTAACCAGACAACTCTTCTGGGAAATTTTTTGTATCCAACAAGGGTGTTAGGTAATCAGAACTAATTGGTTTAGAGTTTACCTCATCAAGGATCACCGTATTTGAATTTTTTGGAATAGGAGTTTCAACACTCAGTTGAACTTCCTCTTTACCTTGAGCTATAATAAGCTTATCTTCAACCTCGACAGTTTTGGGTTCCCATGTCTTCCCACTTTGTAAAGTGACGATTTTGCAATGCTCTTTGTCTGTTCTTCTCTGATTTTTGTATCACTCGGCCAAATACCTTGGGGTCTACTTTTAAGCTCATTGGCTAGTTGTCCCACTTGGTTTCCTAAATTCTTCAATGTCGCTACTTCGCTTTGGATTATTTCATCATTCTTCGCTATGTATGCCTTTAGCAAATTCTCAAGATTACTTGAAGATTCAATTGCTGTGGATTGTTGCACTTGTTGAGAATATCCTAGCAGATAATTTGGTCGAAATGGCATGGAAGAGTTGCTATGGTCCTCCCATTGATTACTCCATGGAGAAATTGGATGATTCTTCCATGAAAAGTTGTAATAATTTGATTGTGGAACATTCCAATTTTGATTTCCCATGTAGTATTTTTGACTCTTGATTTGATGGTCAATTTTTAAAGAAATGGCCATCTCCATAGTATTCACAAGAAATATCCTCGAACTGGTTCAATTGTTGACCTGAAAGATTACCATTGAAACCATTAATAGTTATGTTCTTAAGCATAGAAGACATAGAGGATACATAGGCTGCCAAAGAAGCAAGTGTGTCCGCTTTATGTACTCTTGTTGCTCATCTTTCTGAGGCTCCTCGGTTGGTTGGCCACTGATAGTTATTGCTGGAAATTCTTTCAATAATCTCATAAGCATCATTATAAAACTTAGAAAGAAGGGCTCCATTTGCCGAAGCATCCACCATAATTCTAGTATGAATATTGAGACCAATATAGAAAGTCTCCATTTGAACACAACAAGGAATGCCATGATGAGGGCACTTTTGTAGTAACTTCTTGAACCGCTCCCATGCCTCATATAAAGTTTCTTCATCAACTTGCTGAAATGAAGTGATTTCATTTTGGATATTGGCGGTTAAATATGGAGGGAAATATTTCATTAAGAAAAGTTACCAACTCTTGCCATGTAGTTATAGAACTGGACGCTAGGGAGTTCAACCACTCTCAGCTCTATCTCTTAAGGAGTATGGAAATAATCTCAGTCTCAAGGTATCCTCAATCACCTCGACTAGTTTAAATGAGTCACTCACTTCCATTAATAGTCGAAGATGAAGATGTGGATCTTTAGTAGGAATCCCACTAAATTGACCCATATTTTGCAACATTTGGAACATGACCCTTCAGCTAGAATTGTTGTGCCTTGATTTCGGGTCTCCTAATTATTAGATTGAGCTCGTTGAATGGAGGAATGGCATATTGTTGAATGGCACAATTTTTATCATCGGCAACAATGATCGGATTGTGAGTATTATAAGTGAATGTTCCTCCTGGATTTTGTTTTGGAATTTCAAATTCATATCTTTGATCCTTCTTTGGTTCGTTTGTCTTCTCCTTTGTCAGATTGTCCTTTCAATATTAGGGTTTACATGAAGTAAGTCAATAATTTGAACAATACTCATAGACATCTGAAACAAACACACAAAAAATGGAATTAAATTTTAACGAAAAAAAGACTAAAATGCAAAATTAACAATTTCACAAATAATATCTTTTAAAACAGTCCCCGGCCATGGTGCTAAAAACTTGAAACGACGAAAATGTGCAAGTGTACACAATCGCAACAGGTAATAAAGTGACAAGTAAACGTCGAGTTATCGTACCCACATGGAATGTGAAAAGAATTATTTATGAATGTAATTTAAAAACACTTTGGTGAAGAAAAATATTTCAATTTGAGAGGGTTATTAAAAACTAAGAATTTAACTAAGTAAAATAAATAAAAATGAAGTAAAAGTCTAATGCATGATTTCAAAATATGATTTAACCAAGATGACATAATTGTGCTAGGCTAATTACATTTCTCCACTTAGAATTATTAAACTCATGTTTATGTTGTTACGAAATAATTCACGGCAACTCGATAATTTGCTAACTTATGAACATACTTACTTACCAAAATTCATTTATCTTAACTATATCCCTATGTCAATTCAACCGATTAAACAAATTTTAGTAAACAAATATGTTATTGCACATACATACTTATGGAATCAAAATACTCTCTTGTACATATCCCTATGCCAATTCAAACGATTAATTCAATCATATAAGCACATAAAAGATCATGTGGGGTAAAAATGTATTTCTACCTTGAAAAAATTTAATCACAATAATCTTGCAAGTTATTCAAGGCAATTGTATCTCTCGATACTGTTGCTAATTTAACCCTCAGCTACCTTAGAAGATTAAACATGCACTGATTAAGTACTGTGTCAATTAATTACAATTTCAACCCGTTTAAATAATTAATTCATTACTTACCTTACAATTGTAATGCAAGAATAACTTAGTCATTATTTTACCTAATCAAACATCTTACCAAGGCCTATAACAACACAAACACAATTTTAATAAATTAAGAAGAAGAAATGCAATCAACCTAACATGAATTAAATTTAAGCCATATAAATTAAATTAAACATACCAACATCAAAAATATTCATAGAAATGTTCATCATAACAACAAAAAAAATTAAAAGGATAGGGAATAAGAAGCAAATCCGGTGTTCTCCGCGGCTTGACTAGTTTCTCCACTCTTCCTTCTCCATTTGTTCTTGTCAAATCGAGGCTTCTACGAACACTTGAATGCGGCTCCAAATGATGGAAGAATGGATCTTTTCCAAGAGATGAAATTGGCAAGAGAACAAGGGAAAAATGGATGGGAAACAAAGAGAGAAAGTTGAGAGAGGAGAGAAAAGATGAGAATGTTGTGGTGTGTTGAAATGAGCAGCCAAGGGGGGTTTTATAGGGTGAGAGGGCTACTAAAAATAGCCAAAATCAGCAGCCAAAGAGTCCTCCCATGGCCAGCCACACATGTTGCAAGTTTGAAGCTTTTGAACTTGCTATATTAAGGCTGGGGCAAATCTAGAAAGACACTAAAAGAGGAGGTGTAACACCCCAAACCCGGCCCATGAGCCTCGACCGGATCTGGTATGTCACAGAGTAAAACGTTTTGAAAATTCCTAATTTACTGGTGAAAATCTGAAGAAAATGTTGTTAAGGTTATAAACGGTGTCTTGATAAAAACTTGTTTTTTGATTTTTCAAACATGATTGAGTTGAAAACCTTTGAAAACATTTGATCATTTGAATTTTAAAATCATCGAGTTATTGTTAACTTGGTGAACTTTTCTACCGATGGTAACATCCTTGAAAACTCGTAAAGATTTCCATTTTGAAAACGTCATATTTAACCGATTTATTTAAACAATTTATTAATTCATGAGTAATATAGTAGAAATGAAGTAAAACAACTACTTAAACATCCAAAATAATAACTAGCGGCCTTATTACAACCCAAATCAAAAATTTAGTAAATAATAAACTTAAACTGTGCTAAATAAAATTTTAAATCCAAGGAATCAAGCATGGCCACCTCGAGTCCTCTCCGGCTCCATCTCCGCGATCTACTCATCTGCAAAATGATATGGGAAGGGGTGAGTCACCAAGACTCAATATAAATCCCCAACCCTAAGTGCAACTCATACACGTAATATTAGTAAAACATGCAAACATGCAACCCAAACTAACCATCCATACTCCTTTAACTACCCCTGTGGTCAAAACCACGGTGGTCAAAACCACCGTGACCGGAGTCACAAATCAAGTGATGGGGCCAACCCATCGTGTGGTCAAAACCACCGATGACCATAGGTCACAATTATCAATATGTGGTCAAAACCATGGTGGTACCAAACCACCGACTTAGTCACAA
Source organism: Gossypium rotundifolium (assembly GCA_025506655.1). Lineage (NCBI taxonomy): Eukaryota > Viridiplantae > Streptophyta > Magnoliopsida > Malvales > Malvaceae > Gossypium > Gossypium rotundifolium. The sequence continues at coordinate 64,686,043 of CP106731.1, read as the reverse complement.
TTTATATCAACGGTGTGGTCAAAACCACTAGTGACCAAGTCACAATTAAACCGATGGGGCCAACCCATCTTGTGGTCAAAACCACCGTGACACCCATAGAGAATAATCCCCTCCTCTCATCAATCCCATTACCAACATGCTCATATCATGCTTAACACATTATCGTAAATCATGCATATAAGTCATGGCATAGCATATTACCCATCATGTCATCCATAACAGATTTTAAATCACAAGTGACTTACCCGGAATCCATGCTCATGTCCACAAGCAAATCACTACCACAATGATTAAATCGTAACATAATAGCAATGCTAACTAATAAAGTGTGTAAGAGTCTTACACACCTGTTTAACCGAAGATCTAAAGAGAAATCCCAAATCTATGCGATATCACAAAATCCCGAAACGTATTCCCGTATTGCCCTACATTCGACCACTATAGGTTAGTATCCAAAAAGCTTTATTAGGCTAGATCTAATAATCCCGAAGGATGAATCACACAAGTTTGATTTCTTACCCTAGTGTCGATTTGGTCTCCTACCAAATCTCAAAACACACACCAAGTCCTCCTTATATTCGGCTACACTAGCACACTTCAAAAGTTAGCCTTCAGCTTTTCCAAAATATCTAATGAATAGGCTTAAGGAGAAATTCTTTACCATAGACTTACCAAATCGATTAGTAGAGAACGGAGGCTTAGTTCGGCGGTTTCAAAATCCCATAGCACCTTATGAGAAAACAGTTTCAAAAGTAGTTAGCCAAACCATCCACAAATGCCAAATTTCGGCTTTTCCTTCATATAAGTCAACAGAGAAAGAGATAATATGGAATGAAGGTTTCGGCAATCATTTGCCCTTACAAACCGATTTGAAGAAGAAATCCTGAAGAGAATCTATGCCCACCTGATATTCGGCCAAAGTGGATCTAATAGGAGAAGGGAGATTTAGGCAAAAGAATGGAGTAGATTAAACACAAGATGGAAGATGGAGTTTGAGTAGAAGAGGGATGATAGATTCACCAAGTAGAAACTAAAGAGAAGAGAGGAATTTGAAGAACTTTAAGACCAAGAGAACTAGGGAGAATTCAACACAAATTGAGAAGAAAGAAAACAAGTTTTCGGCACCCCCCACTATACTCAAAACCAAATATGGGAGTCCCTAGGAGTCCTACATTCGGCCATCTCCCTTTTGTGATAATTCTTTATCTTTCAATTATCACCCATTTAATTAAATTAAAAATAATACCTATCTTCTATCCCCTCCTTTATCACCTCTTCAAATAAAAAAACAAATAAAATAATAATAACACTTACTCTTCCAGCCGAATTCAAAGATAAAACAAGGTTTATCCCTATCAAATTAAGAGTCCCATGTACAGGCCATTAGCTCACTCCCTTCACGCCAGCATGCATAAAAAAAACACCCATTGCTGCCCATGCTACTCAAACATAAGACCTCCTGCCGCAGCCCCTTATCACGTCCCAAGCCACTTAACCTGTCTGACTTTCATGTCCATAATCCTCGCCATTTATTTTTAAGGCCTTCCTAGCTTAACCCCTTCCTCTTTATCGCCAAAAAGCCCAAAAATAAAACACGTCCCATGCGGCCACCATGATTCGAACTCCAGACCTGCTCTAGGCGTCGCCCCCAGGCCCTTAAGTGGCACCCTTAAGCCACTTTACCAAGGCCTGCTTTTTGTCTAAAAGCGCCTATAACATCTCTTAAGACCTCCCTGGCCCGATTCCCTTCCTGACGTAAAACACAAAAATAAAACACTCCCATGCTGCCCTCACGACTCGAACCTCTTCCCCCCTACACTCCCTTGCACCTTAGCGCCCCAAGCCACTATGCCAATTAATTCCTTGTGTCCAACTTCTCCCAAAATTTTCTCTTAACCCCTATCTCACCTAGCTCCCTCCTCTTAAGCACTAAAAAGAAATTTTCAACCCTAAATCAGACCTAGCCCAGGGTTATGACTAGACCCTAGAATATGTCAAGCAATCAAGCATACACATTTCTTCAGGCACACTCATGGGAAAAAAATTAAATTGCAAACAACCCCTAATTCAGGATGTTACGGTTCTACCCTCCTTAAAAATAATTTCAGCCTCGAAATTACCTGGATCAGAAGAGTTGGGGGTATTGCTACCGCATCACATCCTCGGGTTCCCATGTGGCCTCCTCCGTACCATGGTTTCGGCATAGCACTTTTACCAAAGGTACTGACTTCCTCCTCAAAACCTTGACATCTCGATCCAAAATCTGTACTGGCACCTCCTCAAAAGACAAGTCCGAGTTCACTTCAATTTCTGCAACCAGCACTACGTGTGATGGATCCGATCGATAGTGCCTCAACATCGAAACATGGAAGACGTCATGGATCTGGCTCAATTCTGCCGGCAACTCAAGCTGGTAAGCTACCGGTCCCACACGTTTCAACACTATGTACGGCCCGATGAATCTAGGGCTTAGCTTGCCCTTCCGGCCAAACCTCAGCACCTTCTTCCAAGGTGATACCTTCAAGAAGACCTTATCACCCACTGCATATTCAACCTCTCTGCGCTTAAGATCAACGTAGGATTTCTGCTTGTCCGACGCCTCTTTAAGACGAGCCCAATTACTCTAACCTTATCTTCTGTCTCTGCCACTATCTCCAAACCCAAAATCTGACGTTCTCCCAGCTCTGTCCAACACGTAGGAGTACGGCATTTTCGTCCATACAGCTGCCTCATACGGTGCCATCAGAATACTCGCTTGATAACTATTGTTGTAAGCAAATTCTGCCAGAGGTAGGTACTCCTCCCAACTACCACGAAGTCCAAAACACAGCCCCTTAACATATCTTCCAACACTTGGATTACCCTCTCAGATTGTCCATCGATCATGGATGAAAAGCCGTATAAATTTCAACTTCGTGCCTAACTCCTGATGTAAGGCCTTCCAAAATCTCGACGTGAACCGGGGATCCCGATCTGAGATAATGGACACCGGTACTCCATGCAACCGCACTATCTCTACTATATACAGCTTGGCTAACCTTTGAAGCGAATAGTCAACCCTTACCGGTATGAAATGGGCTGACTTAGTTAACCGGTCTACTATCACCCATATCGAGTCTTTCTTACTGGGCGTAAGGGGAAGCCCACTTACGAAATCCATAGTAATCTCCTCCCACTTCCACTGTGGGATCTTTACCTACCGTAATGTTTTCGATGGCAATTGATGCTCACCTTAACTCGCTAGGGCATGTCGACACTTGCTCACTAACTCAGTTACTTCCTACTTAAGACCCGGCCACCAAAACTGCTCCCTTAAATCCCGATACATCTTGCTGCTTCCTGGGTGCATAGCGTACGGATTGCTATGAGCTTCTTTAAGGATTCGCTGCCTCAAATCATCATCCTTAGGCATACATACTCTCTCCTGGAAATACAACACTCCATCGCTACCCACAATGAACCCTTCGACCTCACCACTTTGTACTTACGATCTCCGAGTACTCAGAACTTCGTCGGTCAACTACCTCTCTTTAACCTCATCGATCCAAGATGGCTTTACTTGCAACTCTGCCAGAAGGCTCCCATCCTCATAGAGACTTAGGTGAGCAAACATTGCTCGCAAATTCACTACCACCTTACGGCTCAATGCATCAGCTACCACGTTAGCCCTACCCGGATGGTATTCGAGTGAGCAGTCGTAGTCCTTCAGCAACTCAATCCACCTTCGCTACCTCAGATTTAAATCTTTTTGAGTCAAGAGGTACTTCAGGCTCTTGTGACCTGTATACACTACCGACTTCTCCTCATACAGATAGTGCCTCCAAATCTTCAAGGCAAAAACCACAGCAGCCAATTCCAAATCATGTGTCGAATAGTTACCTTCGTGAGGCCTCAACTGTCGTGACGCATAAGCAACCACCTTCCCGTCTTGCATCAACACACACCCTAAACCAGTATGCGATGCATCACAATACACAGTGAATTCCTTTCCTGCCTCAGGCTGAATCAAGACTGGTGCTTCTGTCAAAATCCTCTTCAGCTTATCGAAACTCTCTTGCTGCTTCTCAGACCACACAAACGAACTCCTTTTCTCAGCAACTTAGTCAACGGTGCTGCGATTAAGGAGAAATTTTCCACGAATCTCCTATAATATCCTACCAACCCCAGAAAACTCCAAATTTTCATAACCGACTTTGGTGGTTTCCACTCCAATACTGCCTCAATCTTACGGGATCCACCCTGATTCCCTCAGCTGAAACAACATGCCCTAGAAAAGTTACCTCTTTAAGCCAGAACTCACACTTGCTAAATTTGGCGTACAACTGTTTCTCCCTTAGAATTTGCAGAACCACATGAAGATGTGCGTTATGCTCCTCTTCTGACTTCGAGTACACCAAAATGTCGTCTATGAACACCACGATGAATCGATCCAGATAGGGTTGGAAAACCCGGTTCATCATGTCCATAAACGCGGCTGGTGCATTCGTCAAACCAAAAGGCATTACCAGAAACTCGTAGTGCCCATACCGAGTACAAAATGCCATCTTGTGGATATCAGCCTCCTTCACCTTAAGCTGATGGTACTCTGACCTAAGGTCGATCTTAGAGAACACCGATGCACCCTTGAGTTGATCGAACAAATCATCAATCTCGGGCAAAGGATACCGTCTTTATTGTCACTTGTTCAAATTGTCGATAGTCTATGCACATCCTCATTGTCCCATCCTTCTTCTTGACAAAAAGCACTAGAGCTCCCCAGGTGATACACTTGGTCTGGATGAACCTCTATCCAACAATTCCTATATCTGAGCCTTCAACTCTACCAATTATTTCGGCGCCATCCGATACGGAGCTATAGATACTGGCGCAGTTCCGGGTAACAAATCTATACCAAATTCAACCTCACGGTCCGGAGGTAAACCCGGGAGTTCCTCTAGAAACACATCAACATAATCCTTTACGGTCTGGACATCCCTCACAGCTGCACCCTTAGCTTCCAAAGCACAGACATGCACTACATATGCTTCACACCCTTTTCTAACCATCTTTTCCACCTTCAATGCAGAAACCAGATTAGATAGGTAATCTCTTTTTTACCTATCATCACCACCTCTTCTCCTTCCATGGTCTTTAATACCATGTGCTTAGCTGCGCAATCCAGGCTAGCCTGATACTTTACTAGCCAATCCATCTCGAGGATTAGATCGAACTCCCAAAATGGTAGTTCCATCAAGTCAGCCAAGAACACGACCCCTTGGAGTTCTAGGGGTACATTCCTATAGAGTTTACTTACTTCTACAGAGTGACCTAGAGGGCTTAATACAGTCATCTTCCTAGAAGTAAGCTCGAGTCTAAGTGCGAGTTTCCACTACGCTACTAGCAATGTATGAGTGGGTTGAGCCAATATCAATTAAGGTACTATAGGGTACTCCAAAGATCAAAACATACCGGTTATGACGTCCAAAGGTCGCCCTCCTCTTGACGCCTCACAGATAGACCAAACCAGGTTGCCTAGCCTCAGTACTACTGGTACCTCCCCTCGGTGCCCCACGACCTCTGCCAGCACCATTACCTCCTCTTCCTACACCACGACCTCTCGGTGGCTGTTGGTTATCCCTCCTATTCAGTGCACGATCCTGACCCTCAGACCTTAGCCTAGCTGCCTTTTTCGGACAATCCCTAACTCGATGTTCCATGGATCCACATTCAAAGCATCCCCGATTACCATTCCAACACTCCCCCGTGTGAGACTTCCCACACCGAGCACACCGTGGCGGCCATTGAGGATTAGCAGCAGCAGCAGGCCTAGCAGCTTGATTTGACCCACCATACCTCGTCCTCTTCTACTGATTACCAGAAAACCTCAAGATCCGGAGCTCCTCTTATTCCAACTCCTATCCTGATTCCGCCTAACTGACTGTCTTACCCCTTCAGCAACCTTAGACTTCTCCACTAGGACAGCGAACTCCCATTCCTGTTGTGGAGCTATCATCATCCTCAGCTCATCTCTCAGCCCATCCTCGAATCTGACACAACGTTCATGCTCGGTACCCACAATACCACGAGCATACCTGCTCAACCGGAGAAATTCAGCCTCATACTCCGCCACTATCTTATTACCCTGAACCAGGTTCAGGAAAGCCTTCCGCTGCGCATCCACGTAGCTAGTTCCTATGTATTTCTTTTGGTAGGCAGCCTTAAAGAATTCCCATGTGAGATCCTCCGCTATCGCTCCATCCCTTACGGTGAGCCACCACTGATATGACTCATCCCGAAGTAGAGAGATTATACCCTTCAGCTTTTCCTCAGCTGTAAAATCCAGGTCATCCATGATCCTCTCAGTTGATTCCAACCAATACTCCACCTTTGGGTGCCACCCGTAAACTCCTCTAAACACTTCGCTCCGTTAGCTCAAGTCATTCTACCACGGATTTACGGGCTCTCGCACTGCTTTGCCTCGGAACTAGTTCCAACACTCGTAGTACGCTTGGGATACTACATCGTTACACCGGCCCGATCCTCGAAACTTAGTTTCCACCACGGCAGATCCCAGATCACATTTCCAGACCCATGACCAGACCCTACTGGCTCCGACAAGGTCATCCTACCCCTACCACGGCCACGCAGTGGACGTCCACGACCTCTTGTACTCATTCTTCTCATTCGCTTATCTGATTAAGAATTTTATGCATTATTAATATTGTTCACTTGCTTACCCACGAGCAATTTTATGAGGAATAGTTTTTTTTTTGAAGGATTCTTTCGAAGTCGAATCTACCTATAATTCCAGTTTCAGGCTTATCTCCTAGTTCTTAAGTACATCCATCACACAAACAACTTTCACAGAGCATATCTAACGTGTAGAGGCATTTTCGTCATTTCACTACCCGGGGTATTTTCGTAATTTTAACCTATAGGGGTATTTTTGTAATTTTTTCAAAAATAAAAGTTCTTGAATGATTTTGTCAAAAAGTATTTTGGAACTTTTAAATTCCCGGGGTATTTTGAAAAATTTTGAAATTCGGGGGTATTTCGGTGATTTTGAAGCTCGGGGTATTTTGGTAATAAACCAGGGTAACTTTGTAAAGTTTGATAATTCCGGGGTATTTCCAAATGTTGCAAAACTTTGAGGGTTCTCTTTTTGAGAATTTGTTTTCCAAGTTGATGGTGTTGAAAATCAGGGTCATTTTGGTAATTTTGTAGGTTAGGGGCAATTTTATAATTTTCCAAAATCAAGGTACTTTGGACGTTTGCAAAAATAGGGTTTTTAAACACTTTTACAAAATGAGGAAATTTTGGAAAAACTGTTGGATAGTTGAATCATTTAATAAACCAAGGGCATTTTTTGTAATTTTTACCACTAGGGGTATTTTAGTAATTCTACAAATCAAAATTTTTTTTTCAGAAAAATGTTGTAAAACAATAGTTCTCACACATTAAAAAGAAATTTTAAGAGTTTTAAAAAACTAGGGTTTTTATGAAAATACGGCTAGTTCCCTTTCGGGTTTTAGTTAGGGTTTAGCCTATGAATAAGTCCTCCTAGTTAGGGTGAACCGAAGCTACGCACCAGGTAGGATTCCTGTGAAGAGGAGGTGAGTCACTAGGACTGCTTAAGTACCAGGCTCTTCCGGATCCAATCCTAGACATGCGCACAAGGGTTACCACACTCTAACCCGACGACTTAGTCATAGGTTTATTTAATTGAGCATTTAAAGTCTTATGTGATTGTTGGGGTATGCTAGTCCTAGGGTTCATATACTTATCATACTATCTACGTTCCATTTCTACCCCTCTACAGATAATAGTTCATACAGTAGTTAGAAGTACTTACCTGGGCGGATAGGTGCCAAGACTCGATGCCATGTCTGTTCGGACTAAAACCATTTCATAGTATTTCATGAGGCCTATCAAAACATTTTGGGCCCCGGCCCCCACAATGAAGTTTTGAACCTGCTCGATACCAAAATGTAACACCCCAAACCCGGCCCATGAGCCTCGACCAGATCTGGTATGTCACAGAGTAAAACGTTTTGAAAAATTCTGATTTACTGGTGAAAATCTGAAGAAAATGTTGTTAAGGTTATAAAACGGTGTCTTGATAAAAACTTTAGGTGGGATTGATTTTTCAAACATGATTGAGTTGAAAATCTTTGAAAACATTTGATCATTTGAATTTAAAATCATCGAGTTATTGTTAACATGGTGAAATTTGCTACCCGATGGTAACATCCTTGAAAACTCGTAAAGATTTCCATTTTGAAAACGTCATATTTAACCGATTTATTTAAACAATTTATTAATTCATGAGTAATATAGTAGAAATGAAGTAAAACAACTACTTAAACATCCAAAATAATAACTAGCGGCCTTATTACAACCCAAATAAAAATTTAGTAAATAATAAACTTAAACTGTACTAAATAAAATTTTAAATCCAAGGAATCAAGCATGGCGCCTCGAGTCCTCTCCGCTCCATCTCCGCGATCTACTCATCTCAAAATGATATGGGAAGGGTGAGTCACCAAGACTCAAAGTATAAATCCCCAACCCTAAGTGCAAACTCATACACAAAATATTAGTAAAACATGCAAACATGCAACCCAAACTAACCATCCATACTCCTTTAACTACCCCTGTGGTCAAAACCACCGGTGGTCAAAACCACCGTGGTCAAAACCACCGGACCGTCACAAATCAAGTGATGGGGCTAACCCATCATGTGGTCAAAACCATTGATGACCATAGGTCACAATTATCAATATGTGGTCAAAACCATCGGTGGTACCAAACCACCGGGACTTAGTCACAATTTATATCAACGGTGTGGTCAAAACCACCGGTGATCAAGTCACAATTAAACCGATGGGGCCAACCCATCTTGTGGTCAAAACCACCGTGACATCCATAGAGAATAATCCCCCGCCTCTCATCAATCCCATTACCAACATGCTCATATCATGCTTAACACATTATCGTAAATCATGCATATAAGTCATGGCATAGCATATTACCCATCATGTCATCCATAATAGATTTTAAATCACAAGTGACTTACCCGAATCCATGCTCATGTCCACAAGCAAATCACTACCACAATGATTAAATCGTAACATAATAGCAATGCTAACTAATAAAGTGTGTAAGAGTTTTACACACCTGTTTAACCGAAGATCTAAAGAGAAATCCCGAATCTATGCGATATCACAAAATCCCGAAACGTATTCTCGTATTGCCCTACATTCGGCCACTATAGGTTAGTATCCAAAAAGCTTTATTCGGCTAGATCTAATAATCCCGAAGGATGAATCGCACAAGTTTGATTTCTTACCCTAGTGTCGATTTGGTCTCCTACCAAATCCCGAAAACACACACCAAGTCCTCCTTGTATTCGGCTACACTAGCACACTTCAAAAGTTAGCCTTCGGCTTTTCCAAAATATCTAATGAATAGACTTAAGGAGAAATTCTTTACCATAGACTTACCAAATCGATTAGTAGAGAACGGAGGCTTAGTTCGGTGATTTCAAAATCCTATAGCACCTTATGAGAAAATAGTTTCAAAAGTAGTTAGCCAAACCATCCACAAATGCCGGATTTTGGCTTTTCCTTCATATAAGTCGACAGAGAAAGAGATAATATGGAAGGAAGGTTTCGGCAATCACTTACCCTTACAAACCGATTTGAAGAAGAAATCCCGAAGAGAATCTATGCCCACCTGATATTCGGCCAAAGTGGATCTAATAGGAGAAGGGAGATTTAGGCAAAAGAATGGAGTAGATTCGGCTTACACAAGATGGAAGATGGAGTTTGAGTAGAAGAGGGATGATAGATTCGGCCAAGTAGAAACTAAAGAGAAGAGAGGAATTTGAAGAACTTTAAGACCAAGAGAACTAGGGAGAATTCAACACAAATTGAGAAGAAAGAAAACAAGTTTTCGGCACCCCCTCACTATACTCAAAACCGAATATGGGAGTCCCTAGGAGTCCTACATTCGGCCATCTCCCTTTTGTGATAATTCTTTATCTTTCAATTATCACCCATTTAATTAAATTAAAAACAATACCTATCTTCTATCCCCTCCTTTATCACCTCTTCAAATAAAAAAATAAATAAAATAATAATAACACTTACTCTTCCAGCCGAATTCAAAGATAAAACAAGGTTTATCCCTATCAAATTAAGAGTCCCATGTACAGGCCATTAGCTCACTCCCTTCACGCCAGCATGCATAAAAAAAAGAACACCCATTGCTGCCCATGCTACTCGAACATGGGACCTCCTGCCGCAGCCCCTTATCACGACCCAAGCCACTTAACCTGTCCGACTTTCATGTCCATAATCCTCGCCATTTATTTTTAAGGCCTTCCTAGCTTAACCCCTTCCTCTTTATCGCCAAAAAGCCCAAAATAAAACACGTCCCATGCGGCCACCATGATTCAACTCCAGACCTGCTCCAGGCGTCGCCCCCAGGCCCTTAAGTGGCGCCCTTAAGCCACTTTACCAAGTCCTGCTTTTTGTCTAAAAGCGCCTATAACATCTCTTAAGACCTCCCTGGCCCGATTCCCTTCCTGACGAAAAACACAAAAATAAAACACTCTCATACTACCCTCACGACTAAACCTCTTCCCCTGCACTCCCTTGCACCTTAGCGCCCCAAGCCACTATGCCAATTAATTCCTTGTGTCCAACTTCTCCCAAAATTTTCTCTTAACCCCTATCTCACCTAGCTCCCTCCTCTTAAGCACTAAAAAGAAATTTTCATGTATTTTTTTACTTTATTTTAGTGTTTATTAAAGTCCTAGAGAGGTAAAGCATAAATTGGAGAAGAATAAAATTTATTATTGGGAATTTATTGAAGTGAAACAAAGGTGATTAAGACTTAAGCTAAATTATGTGCTAAAAGTGTCATAAAATGAGCATATGGCATGGTGGAGAATGGCGCATGGGTTCAAGTAAGAGGGAAGAGGTTCGAATCCTTGTATAGCACCTAGATAAAATTTTGTTTTAATTTTCTGCTCATGGCTATGAAGTGTCGCAAGGGACATATAAGGAAGGTGTTGACCATGTATTTTTGGTTAGTGTATCAAGAGATTAAGGTAACAACTAACATATGGTATGGAATCAAGAGTTTAAGGAAAGATAGGGGGACATAAGGCACTTATCTAGGGAAAATTTGGAAAGAAATAATGGCCAATTGACCATAGGCTGGACGGCAATATTGGTAGGGGAGGAGAGCCAAAATTTTGTTAGTTGGCAAAAATCTCATTCTTTTCTCTTTGGTTAACCTTTGCACTTTGTGCGAAATTTTATTCCTCTCCTTTCAATATCCCTATTTGGCGAATTTTTGCACTTGGTTAAGCCAAAGTTTTGTGACCATTTGGTCATTCCTTTTCTTATCTTGATAACCAATTCTTGTGCCTCTTTCTTCTTGTCTTGAAATCACCTATACCAAAATCAATTTCTTTTCTTTTTTTTCTTTGCCATGGTAGAATATACCAAAGACCTAAAGTTCTTATTTTTCTTTTCTTTTCTTCTAATCTCCTTGAAATCAAAACATCATCACCATCATCCTTTCGTTCTTATACTATTTCTTTTCAATCGAAAATTCTCTCCATCTTCACTCTCTTGGCGAATGTTATTGTGCCTATAAGCCAAAAATTATTTTTCCATTCTTAATCATTTATAGCGAATCTTCCATCAATTAAACATCATTCTTAATCTTGCTTTTCGTCTGGAAGTAGGTAAGGTTTCTCTCCATTTTTTTTGATTTATTGATTAGAGATATTATGGTAGAATATCATAGGATTATTGAAAGTCTTTTGGATTGATATAGCATTCATTCTAATAACGTTCTTTTCGTTATTATTATTTAGTGCAATAACGGAGATTGGAATTCAAGTGATCGGGAGAATCGTGGAAACGTTGGAAACGTTTCATTTTGGTAAGGAAATCCTACTTTTTAAATCTCTAGTATTATTGATATTATTTTAGATCTAACTAAATTCTTTTGGATCTTGAAGACTGTCAAGATAGGGAAGAAAAGGGCGGTGTTTAGTTATCGTAAGAGGGTGGATCCAGAAATCCCCATTCAAACGAAGAGCGGTTTCTGCAGTCCGGGATTTTCCACCGGGTTGTGGGCCATCTTCCGAAAGAAGTCCATTATTTGAAGTAGTACGAACCTCGGAGCCGTTATACGTTGGTGGATTCTCGGCGGCTAGTGAATCGATAAACGAAGGAAAACCGAAAATCGAAGTGATTCAAAATCAAGAGGGTAAGATTTTGGATCCATTAACAAATAAGATTATTTTTGCGAATTAGTTGTCTAACGAATCGAAATATATTTTAGGTCTTAGGAGCGAGAAGGGATAATACTCACGGTATCGAGGTGTGTAATTTCACCTCATTATTTTTGGGTTGTATGTCAAATTTCGGTATGGTAGAAAATCGTAAAAGCGACTAGATCGGTAAAAGCACAAAATTGATATTTTGACGAAATACGAAAAGCGACTAAATCGTGAAAATTACAAAACGCCTCAAGAAATTAATTGATATTATGAAAATTTGATGTTTCGTGAAAATGGGCAGTAAATACTCTAGTTCGTGAAAATGGGCCGTAAATACTCTAGTTCGTGAAAATGGGCCGTAAATACTCTAGTTCGTGAAAATGGGCCGTAAATACTCTAGTTCGATAAATTGGGCCATAAATACTCTAGTTCGTTAAAATTTAGCCAAAACGCTCTAGTTTGGTAAATGGGCCAAAGCCCACTAAATTGCTAAATGGATAAATTGCTATAATTATGGGCCAAATGAAATGTCATTGATAAAACCCACCATGTTATGTATTGATAATAAATTTTATATTTTTAAAGTACATGTATAATTGCATGGGTGGGATTTATGAAGAGAAGAATGGCGATTGCCACAATATCGGCTTATTGCCTCTAGTTCGGTGGCTTTGCCACAATATCGGCTTATTGCCTCTAGTTCGGTGGCTTTGCCACAATATCGGCTTATTGCCTCTAGTTCGGTGGCTTTGCCACAATATCGGCTTATTGCCTCTAGTTCGGTGGCTTTGCCACAATATCGGCTTATTGCCTCTAGTTCGGTGGCTATGCCACAATTATAAAAGGCTTAATGCCTACGATTGGTGTGATGGCGGGTGGGTTGACTTGATCCCCACAGTGTGATGGTTGGTACGGGGGTGTTAGCGGATGGTTATTAGGTTTGGGTTGGGAATTTCATTTTTCATGCATTCTTAATTATTTTAAATTCATGTTATATTGTTGAATTCTGAATTGGGCTCAAGCCCAACATAATATCTTGACAATCGGCCCAATAATGGTGGTAAGTGAGTTACACATCTGAGTTCTAAGTAACTCACCCTTTAATTTCTTTCCATCTCGGGTAATGGAAACCGATGTGGACTTAATGAGGATGACTTCGTGGAGGCCATCTTTGCTAAATAAGGGTTATTTAAATTCGAACTTTTAATTATTATTTTTACTATTTTGGGATGTTGTAATAAATGGCCTCTATAAATAACTTATGGATTTTATGTGTGTTGGAATTTAAACTTTATTTGGGCTTTTAAATCATGAAATGTGATTTATGATGCTTTACTAAAATGAACTTGGTTTTCAAAGTATAAGGAATTCTTTTATAAATAATTCTTTTCTTGCTAACTCTTTAACAAATTTCCTAACGGTTTTAGATAATACAATGATTTTCAACTAATGTTTTTAAATATTTATCAAAATCTAATACTCTACAAATTTTAAACTCAGTAAACAATATTGTAGTTTTCAACTCATTAAGGATTTAAGAATAGTTTGAATCATGTAACAAACCAAATCTAGTCTCAACGCATAGACCGAGTTTGGGGTGTTACAAGTCAGACCTAGCCCGGGGTTATGACTAGACCCTAGAATATGTCAAGCAATCAAGCATACACATTTCTTCAGGCACACTCATGGGAAAAAAATTAAATTGCAAACAACCCCTAATTCAGGATGTTACATGAGGGGTTTGTTTGTAGTTTGACAAACTCTTCAAGGGCCTTTTTGCAAGCCAATTAATCAGCCAAGCAAGCTGATTGGGTCTGCATGTTGGACGATTTTGGGCTGCCCATAGCTTGGTTGGTTCGGTTCTTTTGGTTCAGCTCAACTGGGCCACTTTTCATAATTAATTAATAATAATAATTTATTTAACCCAAATTAAATTGTATTAAAATTAAAATTAATTATATTATGAATTAATAAACATAATTTGGACTGCCTTTAGCTGAGAAATTCATTCGTCTCAATGCTTCAAAAATCGCTTCTCGGTTTTGCGCTTCTAGCAGCGTCTGCCGAGCCAATTTTCACCCTTTGTGCAAATCTGTCAAAATGATCAAAATTAATCAAAATTTATTATAAAATTAATTAAAATTAATTATGTTAATAATTTAAGTACAAAATAATAATTTTATAATATTTATATATTTTTTGACAATAATTTTACCAAAACTTCATGAATTTGAGTTAAAAAGGGCATGAAAAAATGTGTATATTTTCGTGTTTCCACTTATTGACCCTACAGTAAGCCCACAGTCGATCGAAACGATCCGTGTGACCTAAGGGAAAATTTCAGAAATATGGGCCCACACACCCAGATTGGCCTCCCACGTGTGGCCCATACGACCTGGCCCAAAATCCATACGCCCATGTGACATGCCTGTATGGGCCTACATGCCCAACTTGGCCTAGCCCGTGTGGCCCGTACGGCCACACCCACATAGTCACACGGCCATGTCTTGCACATGGCCATGCCCTCGTCAAACACACGGCCATGTCTTGCACACGGCTACCCACACGGTCGACAACACGCCCGTGTGGCTTCGACAGAATGTACTTTCATCGAAGCTCAATTTTTTGTGTTTCGGGTACACACCTAGTACGATTTTCTATACGAAACCACTCCCGAGGCCTTCAAAACCTAAGGAATGGCATCCAATTTCCCAATTAGTAGTCAGTTATGAATTGACACATAAACAGAAATAACATACATGACTTACCAATGATACAAACAGACTCTAGCGTGATTTAGGCTATCCAAACGCAACTTCGCTGCTCACCACTTTCTCCTATACCAAAAAAATGCAGAAATAAATCCCTTATCTACTCACCATTTCGGCAAAACAAAAGTATAAACCTAACCAGCATTTTGGAAATCACAAGTTACAGAATACCAAAGTCTCACTTACTAGAATCGTGCGACGAACATTGAAATAACGAGAAACAAAGATACAACAAAAAAAAAAAAAAAAAAGAAGCAAAACTGCAGGAAAGAAGAGGAAAAGGAAAATGGAAGGGAAACAAGGAACTAACGTCAGATTGATTTTGGGAGAGAGAGAAACTAATTGAAAATTTGAAAAAGAAAACTAAAATCAAAGATATGACAACATATCCCTTGACTTTCTCCCACTAACCCACTATCTCACAACCTCTTCAAACTTTTAGCTCAACCGAAACTCTATCAGTCAACTGAACAAAAATTAATACCCATGCTAACGTAGGGATTCAAACACAAAACCTCTAGCATACTACCTCCCTTACCACTCGAACTAGTAGGTTCATTCTGATATGGATTAGCGGACAATTTTATAAAACCCTACTCAACAAGTGTAACACCCCAAACCCGGCCCATACGTTAAGGCCAGATCTGACATGTCACATGAGAAAAATAGTACTAAGTCATTTTTCATAAATAGATTTAAAATTTGAAAAATATTATTGAATAAAAGATGTATTGATAATTTAATTAATTTAAGATATGAAAATCTTATAAGTCGTAGCTTTAAAAATATCGTTAATGGTTTGAGAAAAATTTGAAAATAATTTCGAAAAGCATTGATAAAAAAAAATTTAAGAGAAATTTTCGAGATAAAAATATGTTTATAAAAGTTTACTATGAAACCCTTTTTTATTTATTCATTTTAATAAAATGTTTATTTAAGATTTTAGAAAAATTTGCATTTGAAATACTTAGAACAAATTATAAATTCGTCAAACAATAAACAAAACAAAAATAAATCTAGAGGCCTTATTCCAACCTTAACTCAAATAGCAAAGTAATTAAAAGTACTAAAGAAATCCAAATTTCCAAATTAAACCGTTTTTGTAGTATGGCCTCCACTGAGTCATCCACGCCCAAGTCTCCATCAATGATTATTACCTGAAAAGGATAATGAAAAACGGGGGTAAGTTACTAGAACTCAGTGTGTAACCTACTTACCATTGTCCACTGGGCCAAAATCTCATTAAGCAATTATTTGGGCCTAAGCCCATTTAAAATAACAATAATATATCAAAATATAACATGTATATGAAATGCAATTCCCAAACCAAGCTTAGTATTCCATTCGCTACACACCACCTGTACCAACCAACACACCTGTGGGGATCATCAGTCAACCCACCCCGCCAACACACCAATCGCAGGCATTAAGCCATTTATAGCAAATTTAGTTGTGGACAAGCCACCAGAATAACAGAATTTACGTGGCATTGCCACTATACAAATTTGTGGCAGGGCCACAAAAATTATGTAGCAGAGCTACCAAAACTTCTCTTCATCATTATCCCATCCCATGCAAAATCATGTATATAATGCATAACAAATCATGATTATTACAATATAACAACAGTAATTTATTTGGATATTCATTACAAAAGTACGGTCCATTATATTCATTTATCAAAAAGGCCCATTAAGTAAAATATCATATTGGCCCATATAGCAAAATATCATATCGACCCATATAGCAAAATATCATATTGGCCCATTAATCAAAATATCAGATCGGCCCATATAGCAAAATATCAGATTGGCCCATTAATCAATATGTCCATTCAGCCCATAAGGCAATATGTCAATTCAGTCTATTAACCAATATCGTATTTTGGCCCTTTAGGGGTATTTTCATAATTTGGCCCATAGGGAATTTTCATCAATTGGTAATTTTACCCACTAAGGGTAATTCGGTAATTTCGCAATCTAGACTTAACTACTAATTTGGGCATAAAAATTTAAACTGTCCATCTGCATCATATTGACTAAATTGACTATAACTTGAGTTAGGAATCTCGAAATCTAAATCCGTAAATTTTCCTTGAAATTAGACTCTTATATCTTCTCACTACAATTTTTCTAGAATTTTTGGCTCAACCATTAAGTACAGTTTATTCCTTAAAGTTTCCCTTATTTCACTGTCTAAAGATTCTGACCACTCTTTCCTAAATTTTAAATATCTCACTGTACGGTTTTCATATACTGCTCCCACTTGTTTCTATTGAAAATAGCTAATAAATCCATAAATATAAATTATAACCCATAATTCACTTTGTATAATTTTATATGATTTTTCCAAGAAAGATCAGGGAACCACGAAGTTAATCAGAACCAGTCTCACTAAAATTAAGATATCTCAGAATATAAAATTCCTTTTTCTTCTCCATTTCTTCCATATCAAAATAGACACAGTAAGATTTAATTTGATATCTCATTAACTTTCTAATTCCCTTTATCCTATTTTTTTGTGATTTTTCAAAAATGCGTCACTATTTCTAACCGAAATTATTTTATTACAATTATGATTACCACTACGATCATACGCACGCCCGAGTGATTACGGATGCCGATTTCTGATTTTTCTTCAGTATTTCGATCGAATCACAGAATATTTCATGCAAGCCTTCAGAGAAGTGTGAGATCATACACCATTTCAAATATATATTTGGAAAGTACGAGATTACACACCTTATTCGAAAATCCGTAACACGATATTCTACGCGGCACCTAAAGATACAATCGGTCAACAATTAGTCCAAAACCCAATTTACAATTTCATCCAAGTATTGTGATTGATTTAACAATCTATATCACTTACCAAAAATTCGAGTCTCTTATTACGAGAGATAAGTGTTCGACTTTACCATTATTTCTAAAAATCCACAAGTAGAGAGTATCGCGTGATTTCGTGCCTAACAACATAATCGATTAGCCAAACTTTCAATCTGATTAACACCATAACCGAATAGCGATATCGAATGGACTATAAAAAGACTCCTTACCTTAATCGATGATAATCTCGATTCCCACCAATTGGCTTATGACTACGAATGAATCGACAAGGATATGGTATTAGGCCACCCGCTAGAACTCTACGAAAAAGAGTTGATCAAATATAAGAGTGATGGATAGAGTGATATTTCGATAAGAAACAAAGTGGAATAGCGGTATAGTGATGAACATACATATTTGGCTAGAAAGAGAAGAAATGAAAGGATTAGAAATGAAGCCCTTACCCAATTCAACCAAGGAGAGATGTCCAACACACAAAAATGGGAAAGATGGAAGATGATAGAAATTTGGCTATCAAAAGAAGATGAACAAAAGATGAATATTTGACTAAACAAAATAGAAGAAAGATACACAATTGTGCTAAGAGGTTTCGAGAAAGAGAATAGCAAATTGAAAGAAGATGCCACAAAAGTTGCAAATAGAATTTTTGGCCAAAACAATACCAAGACCTTACCAAATGCCAAAGTAAAATTTCACTACCTATCTCCCCAAAACCGTCCACATGCATTACAATATTGGTCAAACATTTGGCCAACCACACTTTTCATAACATTCTCCCTTTTGTGCCAACATGTCCCCATACTTGCCTTTTCTTTTGATTCCTTTCCCCAACCTCAACCTTTCCTTATTTCCTTAGCCACCTTATCAAAAATAAAGAAGTCCACCTTGCCATATATACCTCTTGGCTGTAACACCCCAAACCCGGTCTATGTGTTAAGACCAGACTCGGTATGCCACATAAATCAAACATACATCTAGTCATCTAATGATTTAAAAAAAGCAGATCTTCAAAACTATTTTGGAGATGGAGTTTATCATAAACCGAGGTTAATTTGAAATCTATGATTTTAGAACATAAGAGTTTATAATTTGATCTCAGAGAAATAATTGGTTAAATTTTTAAAGAAATTTAAAACAATTCAAAAGGGATTTTGAAAACAAAATTCATAAAAGAGTTTTCACAGAAATTTTTACTAGTTTAGTGATATTTAAGAAAAACACCTTTTTATACATAAATTAAAGAAAACATTTATAAAATTAAAATAGTCCCCTTTTAGTATTTAAAACATATTAAAATCCATCCACAAATAAAAATCCATAAAAATTATACCAGAGGCCTTATTACATCACAACTGAAAAATTAATTAAACAAAAATACTAAAGAGTAGTCCAAAGTTCATAAAAACCATCATTTGAAGTATGGCCCCCGCGAAGTCATCCCTGGCCCAAGCCTCCATCAATTATTATTACCTGAGAAGGGTAAGAAAAATAGGGTGAGTTTCTTAGAACTCAGTGTGTAACTCACTTACCAAGTCCACTGGGCCAAACCATTAAAGCATTTAATTGGGCTTGAGCCCATTTACGAATATAACCATTTAGTAATTAAAAATGCATGTGAAATGCAATTCCCAACCAAGCCTAAATTTCCATCCGCTACACACCACCCGTACCAACCAGCACACCTGTGGGGATTGAGTCAACCTACCCCGCCAACACACCAATCGCAGGCATTAAGCTATTTAATTCAATGATTCGCAGGCCAGTGGCCATTAATACGTAGGAATTAAGCCATTTAATACAATATTTCACAGGCCAGTGGCCATTAATACGTAGGCATTTAGCCATTTAAACTGGGCACGAAGCCTTCTTCTCTTCATCAAAATATCCCAACCTATGCAATCATGTATATACAATGCACAACAATTTTATTCATATGATAATTTTAACATCAGTCCCATATTAAAATTTGGCCCATTTCACAATTTGGCCTATTAAGCAATATAACAAATTGGCCCATATAGCAATCTATCAAAACGGCCCATTAAGGGTGATTTCGTAACTTTCATGATTTTAATATCGATTTCATGTACTTACACTAAAGTGTTAATAAACCATATTTTTTGATTTTACCAACTTTGCAATTATTAGTCTAATGCTTAATAATGGTATAACATCTAACCCATGAGATAAGTGTGAAATTACACACCTGATTACGGTGAGAACTAAACTTTCCCGCTCGTCGATACCTAAATACGTGTCACGCTTGAATAGAACACTAATACTTAATATAAATCTATACCAAAGATAAGCGATATAGATCTTTACCCTCGAAATCTCGAATAACAACTATTTGTCGGATCTCCCCGATTGACGGCTCACAAACCGATGGGAAATCCCAACCAGCAAATGGCTCCGAACTACGAAAAACTTTGAATAATCAATTCTCCTCGGATAAGGGTCCACAACCAGGTGAAAAATCCCGGATTGTCGAAACAGCCCTTCACTTGAATCTAGAGGGAATAGCAAAATCGCCCCTCTTCCAAGCACTATTCACCACTCTTTTTGACCCTATCTTGTTTGCCTCCATAGACAAAAGATTATTAGTCCAACTAATATATCAGAATTTAAGACTATTGGTTTTAAGGGCGAAATCGGCTACCACAAAAATATCTTCGCGTTTACGGGATAAAAATCGAGCGATAACGTCCCTAAGATAAAATCAATTAGTAACCCATCTTGACGAAATAACGAGTAATATGGGAGTCCTTGATAGAAACCCTTACCTTAACACTTTGGATCGAATCCTAGTGATTCATGATGATTAAGAATACTCTGAGTTTTGGCCTTCACTTTATCACTATAAAGACGAAAAGATTGTCTAAGAGGAAGGGATAGAGAATGCTATTTTTGGTCAAAAGACCCCCAACTAATATGTATATTCGGCTAAAGAAAAGAAGAGAAATAAAGAATCGAAGAAGGTTCTTACCGATTATGCAAAGCAATGCAAAGAAAAATGATTGAGTAGAAATGTTTGAGAAATGGAAATTTTGGCTATGAGGATGGTTATTAACATTCGACCATGGTAGAAGATTTTGGAAAAAGAAATAGTGATGTTAAGAGTTCTTTACAAGAAGAAAGAAAAGAGAAAAAGAAATAAAAGAGAAAGTGTTTATGTGAAAATTTTCAATAATGGAAGATGAACAAAGAAATGATCTTGGGGTTGGTGTATATTCGACCAAAAAGAAAGAAAAGAATATGACCTTTCAAGATGGTATGGTTTCGGCACAAAGAGGAGAAACTTGGGAAAAATGAAAGACGGTATCAATTTGGTCAAGATGAAATGACCAAAACAAAATTTACCTAATGCACAAGACACAATCGGCTAGGGAGAAAAGTTGCGAAGAGAAAAGGAAAATGCACTAATTTGCTAAAGCATTATTGCCAACTAGCTCCTAATCCTTACCAAAATTCAGCCAACCCCCTTCTAGCCCCAAAATCGTCCAAGTACATTGGCCAAAAGTCAAAGTTTTAGCCACCCAAAAGTTTCCAAAGCATCACCCTTGTTTCATGCCTTGTGTTCCCCCTACATACCATATTCTCATGATTCCCTACCTTAAGTTCACTCTTACCATATCCATTAGCCATCATACCTTAAAATAAAAGTCTAACTTACCAAAAATTTGATGCTTGGCCGACACTTGCTAGGAAAGAGCAAAAATTAATATTCACAAAATGCATGTTAGGGGATTCGAGCCTCTCCCCTCATGACCATGCATGTAGCTCATAACCACTTAACCAATAGCTCAATTATGCTATCTATTACCACTTAATTTCCTTAAGCGTCAAGGTCACTTGTTCCACTTCAATAAAGTACTCCTCACTAAAATTTATTCTAATTCTGAATAAATCCCGAGCCTTCTCAAGACTATATTAAACACAAACTAACTACGCACCAAAATTATGCAACATATCGATACTACGTTTTTAGGATGTTACAATTCTACCCCCTTAAAAAAATTTCGTCCTCAAAATTTACCTGGTTAAAAGAGGTGAGGATATTGTTGCCGAATTGCATTCTCAGGCTCTCACGTAGCTTTCTTCGCTTTGTGATTACGCCATAGAACCTTAACCAATAGCACAGTCTTCTTTCTTAGCACCTTAACATCACGGTCTAAGATTTTCACTGGTTCCTCCTCAAAAGACAAGTCTGGCCTTAACTCCACTTCTTCTACCGGTACTATGTGAGACGGATCTGATCTATAATGCCTCAGCATAGAAACATGGAAGACACTATGAATTTGACTCAACTCCGGAGGTAATTCAAGCTGATAGGCCACTGGTCCTATACGCTTCAACACACGGTACGGTCCAATGAACCTAGGGCTCAACTTGCCCTTCCTTCCAAATCTAAAAATTTTCTTCCAAGGTGAAACTTTCAGAAAGACATGATCTCCCACCGCAAACTCAATATCCCTACGCTTCAGATTTGCATACAACTTTTGTCTATCCGAAGCTTCCTTTAACCGTGTTCGAATCACCTTTACCTTTTCCTCCATCTCAGATATCAATTCAGGACCCAACAACTGTCGTTCCTCCAATTCAGTCCGACAAGTAGGGGTACGACACCTATGATCGTATAACTATTCATAGGGCTCCATTTGGATCTTGGATTGGTAACTATTATTATACGCGAACTCTGCCAATAGTAGGAAATCGTCCCAACTGCCTCTAAAGTCAATTACACAACCCCTTAACATGTTTTCCAAAATCTGAATTACTCTTTTTGACTGACCATCTGACTGAGGATGAAAAGCCGTACTAAAGTTTAACTATGTTCCCAAAGCCTCATGCAAAGCTCTCCAAAATCGTAATGTAAACCTAGGGTTCCTGTCCGATATGATAGACACTGGTACCCCATGCAACCTCACGATCTTAGAAACATACAGCTTAGCCAACTTCTGCAGTGAGTAATTGGTACGAACTGGTAGAAAATGAGCAGTCTTTGTCAATCGATCTACTACCACCCAAATTGAATCTTACTTAGTAGTTGTTAAGGGTAACCCACTAACAAAATCCATTATTATTCGCTCCCATTTCACAAGAGGAATCTTTACCAGTTACAAAAGGCCCGACAGTAATTGATGTTTTGCTTTCGCTTGTTGACAAGTCAGACATTTACCCACTAAATCAGTAACCTCTCGCTTCAACCTTGGCCACCAATACTATTCACGGAGATCTCGATACATTTTATTACCTCCGGGTTCATAGCATAAGGGCTACTATGTGCCTCTCACAGAATCATTTGTCTCAAATCTGAATCCATGGGCATAAAAACTCTTCCATGAAAACACAGCACTCCATCCATGTTCATTCTAAAATTCCGTGTCCTACCAATTTTAGATTGTTGCATTAACGGACCCAACTTTTCATCTGATAACTACTTTTTCTTATCTGTTCTAACCACAAAGGCTTCACCTGAAGTTTCGCTAGCAGACTACCATCCTCATTCAAACTGAGATGAGCAAACATTGCTCTTAACTCCAATACTACCTTACGACTCAATGCGTCTGCCACCACATTAGCCTTTCCAGGATAGTACTCGATCGAGAGGTCATAATCCTTTAATAGCTCCACCCATCTTTGTTATCTCAAGTTCAACTCCTTTTGGGTAAGGAGGAACTTAAGACTCTTATGGTCCGTATAAATGATAGACTTCTCACCATAGAGATAATGCCTCCAAATCTTTAAAGCAAACACCACCGCAACCAACTCCAAGTCATGAATAGGGTAATTGACTTCATGCGGCCTTAACTGACGAGAAGCATAAGCCACCACTTTTCCACCTTACATCAGTACACATCTTAAACCCGTGTGTGACGCATCACAGTAAACAATAAAATCTTTTCCAGCCTCAGGTTGAATTAGTATTGGCGCTTCTATCAAAATCTTCTTCAGTTTCTCGAAACTCTTTTGTTGTTTATCGGTCCACACATACGGTACTCTCTTTCACAATAGCTTAGTTAGGGGTGCAGCAATCAACGAAAACCCCTCAACAAAACGTATATAATATCCAACCAAACCCAAGAAACTCTGAATCTCGGCCACTGACTTCGGTGGTTTCCATTCTAACACAGCCTCAACCTTTTGAGGATCAACTCTTATTCCTTCGACTGACACCACATGACCCAAGAAAGTCACTTCCTTCAATCAAAATTTGCACTTACTGAATTTAGCATAAATTTGCTTATCTCGAAGTATTTGCAATATTATGCACAAATGTGAGTCATGCTCTTCTTCATTCCTCGAATATGTAACAGACCGAATTTGACCCTAATCGAACGGTGGTTTTGGGACCACAATCCAAGTTTGAGAAATATTTTAATATTTTATTTTGTGCTTATTATGTGTGAATTAAAATGTGTGAAAGTTTCGTAGAAAAATTTTATCGTTTGGGTGTTTAATTTGACAAAAAGAACTTAATCGCGTAAATTTTAAAAGTCTCAAACTATAGTGTAAAGTGCCTATTTGATGATGGCATTTTAAAGTGGAGCATTAAAAGGGTAAATAACCCATTTTTTTTTGAGTTAGTGGGTGTCTTATGTCAAAAATAACCTTAGTATATATGTTAGTTTTATTTTATATTAAAGGTTATATTAGTAATTTAATAATTACTTTATTATATGTTAAAATAACATAAAAAAGCCACCATCTTTTCATTCTCTCATGGCTGAATATTGAGAAAGAAAAAAGGGGTTTTGTTCTTTAATTTCGCACTTGGAGGCTTGATTTCAAGGTTAGTTTGATTTCGATTTTTGTTAATTTTACTTTTTGAGATCGTTGCTTGAACCGTAGCCAGACCCATGTTGTAATTTTTGAATCTAAGCATGCTTGATGTTCAGCTATTGATAGGTTTATATAGTTTTGATGTTTGATGATGTTAGATAAAAGATAAGTTAAAAATTAGTATATTATGTATTGGAAGTTTTGAAGAATTTTTGTTTTTAGGGCCAAATTGTAAAAATAAAAATTAGAGAGGGCTTAAATGCAAAATAAATGAAAGAAATGGACTTATATGGTCCTTATACATTTTGACCCTTAAGTGTTATATTGAAATAATGTATATTTTGTGTTTTGTGCAATTAGGACTAGATTGTAAAATTTAAAATAGTAGGGATAAAATGGTAAATTGCCTATTTATGTGCTTAGGGACTAAATTGAGATGAAATGTACTTGAATGAGCTAAATTTTAATGTGTTTTAGATCAAGAACAAAGAAAAACGAATTTAGATCGGGGAAAGACGAAGGTTCTCGAATAGTCGATTTGCACGGTCTATCGACAACCGAGGTAAGTCCTTAAGCTGAAACATATCAAATAATTAATTATGAAGATATTAAATGATAAAGTTTGATAAATTTGAGTACATACTTATGTCTTAGCCGAATGTATATAAGTGAATTAGATTGATTGCATACTTTGATAATGTGATATGAATAAGCTTAGTTAAATAGTATATGTAATGTAATTATGAAATATGTGTGGATTGATTGACCATATTTATATGTTTGGGCTAAATGCCTAGCGTGATATGTTTGGGGCTAAATGCCTCGTGGGCCTCATGCCTGATTTATTTTGGGCTTTAATGCCTAGCGGCTTTATCTTGGGATTTATTTCGGCTTTAATGCATAGTAGGCTTCGTGTTTTGTTTAAATCTAGGACCTTTGGTCTAACGGTGTTTTATACCGGTGATTGTTAATACAAGCTTATGCTTATGAATGAAATAATCTAGTTAAAGGCTCGGTAAGCAAGTAAGGTATGTTATGTTTAATGTTACTTGAGTCGAGTTAATACTATGATAACGATGTTATGTACATTTGAGATTACGATTGATGTGCATGAGTATTAAATGATTGAATTTGAGCTTGATTGTACTATTATGGAGATTCGATTTTCAAATAGAAATGCTAAGAGTGAAAGAAATTTTAGTACGATAACATGGTTGATATGAATGTTGTACTTATACGATTTGGAGCATGTGATTCTTGTAATATACTTACTTTATGCTTGAAGAGATACGAGTTTATGGAAATGAAGTACAATTACTTGGTTTATGAACTATTAGAATTGACCTGCTAAATCAATATATTTAAATGTATATGTGCAATGTCATAAGTTGAATGATTTAAATGTTTAAGTGTTTGTATGTTATATTATCAAGAGCTTAGGACTTACTAAGTTAGTAAACTTATTTGTGTGAAATGTTCTCCTCTTTTATAGATTAGGTTTAGGCTACAAGCTCAGCGGGATCGTTAAGAAAGTCGACCACACTATCAATCTAATTTGGTACTCTTTCATTTTGGTCTTGAATAGAGGCATGTATAGGAAAGACTTTGACTCTATTTTGATGAAAACTTTTGTTCATGTATATAATAGCCATGCGAATATGGCTATTTCTTTTGTTAAACTTTACTTATGAGTTAGATATAGCATGTCCAATTGTTAATGATTAAGTCTAATAGTTATGTTCGGTAATGATATTGGGTATGTTAATACTATTATTTTGCATGGTTGTGAAGGTTTTAGCTAGTATATGTATTCGGCCATTGTATATGTATATAATAGGTATGGTTTGGTTTGTGCTTCATGGCACTTTGAGTCTAAATAATGCTTGATAGTGCATATTCGATTAAATTATATATACATATATATTCAAGTTGTATAATATTTCATTTTTTATATATATGTACAACTGTTTGATGTATATGCATTTATATATATATATATATATATATATATATATACATATGCATGTTTTACAATGGTGAATTACTAGCATATTTAATTATATGGATTCGATGTATAATGGTAAATAATAAGGCATTACATGACATATTTGTGTATGATTTATATGCGAAAATGATATATGTTAGATAGGAAATTGCAGCCATTACATGTATAAGGAATGTATCGAAATTTCGTTTGATCAAAGTGTAAATAATCATTTAGTTTTATTTGGTGTTTAAGTGATCAGAGAGTGAATAGTATTTTGATACATGATTTAGTAACGTGGTAAAGTTATGCATAATGTATATATATATTAGGCCATATTGAACATAGAATATGTTCGACCATAACGTAATAATAATAAGGTTGCATGTGCATTTGGTCAATGAGTAGGTATGTTTTGGCTGACTATATATATATATGTTGTGCGAGTACTTATATATACATACATATTTGTTTGTTTTTGGATAGTTGCTAGTAGATGAGTAAAATATGGTTATAAAAGAAATTTTTATGGTATTACATTTGTTAGCCAAATTGAGTATGGAATTTATGGATAAAATGCATGTACTTGAATAGTTAATTCAAGAAGAAAAGTTATATACATATATATATACATGCATTTATGGATAAGTTTTATGTGATTATGTGATTGTATGAAAGATATATTTTCTTTAAAATGCCTCGTAACCCTAATTCGACGATGGATATGGGTTAGGGGTGTTACATTTATTGGTATCGAGCTTACGGTTTAGTCGATTTTAGGACTACCGTAGTATGTAAGAGTCTAGCTATACATGCCTTTGAATTGTATATATGATAGTGTGGTGACTTCTACAATTTCAATTGTATTTTATATAGTAAATGGATTAGATCCCGATAGAGCAGTAGGTGATGATGTGGAGAGTGTCGCACCGGTCTCGCACATGGATCGGCGCCATTAGACTCTCAACCAATTACGAGTAACCACGAGGAGAGGCTAAACAAGCCTTTTACCAAATGATGAATGAATGGTTTACCCAGGTTTGTTCGAATAATCCAACTGTACAACAACCTCCACCCCGAATAATCCAACTCCGGTACCTTGACAGACTTGATAGATCCAATGAGATCTAGTAGGCCTCCGATTGATAAAATTAGGAAATTTAGGGCCGAAGAATTCAAGGCTAATGATGATGATGATGCAGAGTGAGCTGAAATGTGGCTTGATAACACTATTTGGGTACTTGATGAGCTATCCTGCACTCCAAACAAATGTTTGAAATGTGCTATATCTTTACTTCGGGACACTGCCTATCACTGGTGGAATACACTAGTATCAGTGGTTCCAAAAGAAAAAGTGACATGGGATTTCTTCCAGAATGAATTTCGAAGAAATATATCGATCGAGAGGTTCATCGACCGAAAACGAAAAGAATTTCTTGAATCAAAGCAGGGAAAATGACCGTGACTGAATATGAGCAAAAATTTGTCAGATTGAGCCGATATGCTCGGGAGTGTGTATCAACTGAAGCCATTATGTGCAAAAGGTTTGAAGATGGTTTGAATGAAGATTTAAAGTTGCTTGTTGGCATTCTTGAGATCAAAGAGTTTGTGACACTAGTCGAGCGAGCTTACAAAGCTGAAGAGCTTGGGAAGGAGAAAAGAAAGGCTGAGACAGAAGCTAGAGACACTCGTAAAAGACCGTCGGGTAAGAATTTCCATTCCACATCTAAGAAGTTTAGAGATGATTTCACCGACATAAAGCTACTTGATTCACCTAGGCGTGATCGATCTTGATGGGCTCCGAGCTACCTCGATGGCGGTGTTGATAACGTTCCACGAATCGAGTTGAATGCAAACATTATGGAAAATGGCATTACGGTAGTTGTAGAGTTCGTGATCGGTCCCGCTTTAAATGTGGATCATCGGACCATTTTATTCGAGAGTGCCCAATGTTAGGCCGAGTAGAATCGGCACGTAACTTTAGGCGAAAGCGATTATATCGACGACGAGGCGGACCACCTAGGCATTACGGCAATGTAGGTGGTAGTCGAGAGAGGACGAAGAACACATCGATTCGATCGAGGCTAGAGCTCCGACTAGAGCTTATGTTACTCGAGCTAGGGAGGATCTTTGCTTCTCCGGATGTCATTACCGATACTTTCACCTTTTATGATACTCTGTGATTGCATTGATTGATCTGGTTCGACCCATTCATATGTATGTGACACTCGGTATTGAAGAAGACTCTTCCAATTGAGTCTCTTGAGTTTGTGATTCGCATAACCAACCCTTTGGGTAGATGTGTGTTTGTTAATAAAGTGTGTAAGGTTGCCCATTGATAATTGGGATTTTGCTTCCCGATCGATTTAATGCTATTGCCTTTCGATGAGTTTGATATAATTTTGGGAATGGGTGGTTAACCGCATGATGCGGTGGTGAATTGTAAAAGAAAGCTTATTGATTTGAGACATCGAGCGGTGAGATCATTAGAATTGAATCCGATGATTTAGGTGGGTTTCTCTGATTATATCCTCGATGTTAGCCCTAAGTATGTGAGAAAAGGTGCGAATCTTATTTGGCTTATGTCTTGGATAATAAATTATCGAGAAATGATTGAATCTGTCTCGATTGTATGTGAATACCGGATGTGTTTCTGAAGAACTACCGGTTTACCCCAAAGACAAGAGATTGAGTTTGGCATTGAATTAGCTCAAGAATGACTCGATCTCAATAGCTCCATATCGGATGACACCTCTTGAGCTAAAAGAGTTGAAAGCACAGTTGCAATAGTTAACAGATAGGGCTTTGCACGATCAAGTTTCTATCCTTGGGTGCACCAGTTCTTTTGTAAGAAAGAAAGATGGAGCGATGCGAATATGTATTGATTATCGGCAGCTGAATAAGGTAACTATAAAGAATAAGTACCGTTACCTCGGATTGATGAATTGTTTGATCGGTTGAAAGGGCTTGATATTTTGAAGATAGATTTGAGATCGAGTTATTATCGATTCTGAGTCGAGATACGAGATGTGCCAAAGCGCATTCGGATGAGGTACGAACATTTTGAGTTTTGGTTATGCCTTTTGGGCTTACTAATGCACTCTATTTTTATGAATTTGATGAATCGGGTTTTAGGCAGTTTTGGATCGATTTGTGGTAGTGTTTATTGATGATATATTGATTTACTCCAAAGATGAAATCGAGCATCTTGAGCATTTGAGATTAGTGCTACAAACTTTCGAAATCAGCGGTTGTATGTGAAGTTTAGTAAGTGTGAGTTTTGGATGAAAGAGGTCACTTTTTGGGACATGTTGTTTCAAATCGGGCATTCGAGTTGATCCGAACAAAATATCGGCTATACTTGATTGGAAGCCACCAAAAATGTTTAGAGATTTGAAGTTTTTGGGACTTGCGGGTTACTATCGACGATTTGTGAAAGATTTTCTATAATAGCTACCCGTTGACAAAGTTATTGCGAGAAAGATGTCGAGTTCGAGTGGTCGAAAAAGTGTCGAAAAAGTTTTGATCACCGAAAGCCCTTTTGATGAAGCTCGGTGTTAGTTCAAATGAATCGGGTAAAGAATTTGTTGTTTATTCGATGCTTCTTTGAATGGTTTGGGCTACGTTTTGATGCGGGAAGGCAAATTCATAGCCTACGCTTCAAGACAACTGAAGCCGCATGAAAGAAATTACCCGACGTATGACTTAGAACTTGCAGCTATTGTGTTCGCACTGAAAATTTGGCGTCATTATTTATTTGGCGAGAAATGTCATGTTTACTCAGATCACGAAAGTCTTAAGTATTTGATGACTCAAAAAGAGTTGAACTTGAGACAACGTAGATGATTAGAACTGTTGAAAGACTATGAGTTAGTGATTGACTACCATCCGGGAAAAGCTAACGTTGTTGCAGATGCATTAAGTCGAAAATCATTGCTTGCTCTTCGTGCATTGAACACACAGATGATTATATCAGGTGATAGTTCAATCATAGCCGAGTTAAAAGCAAGACCGATGTTTATTCAGCAAATTTGTGATGCACAAAAAGCTGACAGAGATATAACTGTCAAACGAGCTCAGTGTGGAAATAATGTAGACTCAGAATTTCAAATTGATGATAATGACTGCTTGAAATACAAAGGCCGAATGTGTGTACCGAGGGACGTGGATTTGATTCAGATGTTATTGAAAGAAGCTCATAATAGTCAGATGTCGATACATCTTGGTAGCACGAAAATGTATAACGACTTGAAGCAGTTCTACTGGTGGCTGGTATGAAATGAGATATATCTGAATTTGTTTCAAAGTGCTTAATTTGTCAGCAAGTAAAAGCCGAGCATCAAGTGCCTTCAGGTTGCTTCATGATTATGATACACGAATGGAAATGGGATAGAATTACAATGGATTTTGTATCCGGTCTTCCTATGACACCGAGTAAGAAAGATGCCGTCTGGGTTATAGTTGATAGACTGACTAAATTAGCTCATTTTGTGCCGGTTCGTACAGACTTTTCACTCGATAAACTTGCTGAATTGTATGTATCGCATATTGTAAGATTGCATGGTGTACCGAGTTCCATTGTGTCAGACAGAGACCCGAGATTTACATTGCTGTTTTGGAAGAAGTTATAAGATGCTTTAGGTACTAAACTACATTTTAGTACAGCCTTTTATCCACAGACAGACGGTCAGTCTGAGTGAACTATTTAGATACTTGAGGACATGTTGAGATGTTGCGTTCTCGAGTTTGAAAGTACGTGGGAACGATACCTACCTTTGATTGAATTTGCTTATAATAATAGCTTTCAATCTAGTATCAAAATGGCGCCTATGAAGCCTTATGCAGGCGAAGGTGTCGAGCGCCATTATCTTTGGATGAGCTCGGTGAGAATAAGATACATGGGGTTGATTTGATTAAAGAAACCGAATAGAAAGTAGCTATTATTAGAGACAATTTGAAAGTCGGCTTGGATCGTCAAAATCCTATCTTGACTTTAAATGTAAAGACATTGAATTTCAAGTTGGAGATCGAGTATTCTTGAAAGTTTCTCCGTGGAAAAAGGTACTCGATTTGGTCGGAAAGGCAAACTTAGTCCGAGATTCATCGACCTTATGAAATTATCGAACGTCAATTCCTTGAAATCCCGAAAACCCGATCTATTGCTTTAGATCTCAATTCCTACATTTGATTAATCACTTACTACTTTAATAAAAATAACCATTTGACCATAAATCCAAATCCTAGTAGGATTAGTATTCTTAAACTTACCTTTGTCACGATTTCAATACAAATCAAATCTCAAATCTATGCTATGTTCCTCCAGATATTCTACCAAGCACTAAATCTCAACAGGGTAGTTTTGACCTTTAAACAAACAAGAATTAGATCTAATTATCAAAATAGGCCTTAAATTAAAGCTATAGACACTTACCTTATGGATTTTAAATCCCAAACTCACCAATATAACTAGGGAACACTGCCTATGGTGTACCTTTCTGAAAAGAACTTCTCCTTCATTGTAGCCTACACTTAGTAAATCCCGAAAGATCTCTTCAAAGTTTTGCAAACCATGAACATTAATGGATTAGCCCTAGATTTCTATAAGTCTAAAATATAAAAGAATGGAAACCAAACTTGATCTTACCCTTATTTGAAGGAATCGATTACAACTTCACTTCAACCTTCGTGAGATTCAAATTAGAGACTTGATGAACAATCAACTATGATTCCCTTATGTATTCAGTTTCCAAATATGAAAGAAGAGAGAAATAATAGGCTTAGAAGAAATTCCGCTTAGGAGGCTAAAAGAGAAGAAGAAGAAGAATGGAGGCTCAAGAAGAATATTCACAGAGGAAAAGAGAGAGGAGAATGAATAATGAATGGCTTTAGTCTCATCCTTTTATAGTCGAAATTACTAGGCCAAGAATCCTTAACTTGGCCACCACTCTTCCTTATTTTCCTAATTAAAGAATAATTCTTCATTTATCCACCTATTTAGCCAAATTTTAAAGAGAATTAAACCCTTCCTCAAGAGTCCTTATGATCTTCTAATTAGCCGAGTTTTAAAGAGAGTGAAACTCCTCTTTGCAAGCCTTTGTGTCATCTGTCTTTTCTCTAGAAGCAAAATGCAAACTTAGTCAAGATTCATGGACCTTATGAAATTCTTGAGCGTATTGGGCTGTCGCTTATTATAGGTTGAAATTGCCTTACGAGTTAGAAAAGATACATGAGCGTATTTCATGTTTCGATGCCTCGTAAGTCTGATCGATCCGTCTCATGTGATTCCACCATCGAGATTGAAATCACCCGATATGACGTATGAGGAAGAACCGATCGTATTTTAGCTCAGGAAGAGAAAGAGTTAAGAAACAAGAAAATTCCATTAGTGAAAGTATTGTGGAAAAGGCACGGAGTTGAAGAGGCTACATGGGAGCCTGAAGATTCAATGAGGCAACAATATCCGACGTTGTTTAATGGTAAGATTTTCGGGGACGAAAATCCTTAAAGGGAGAGTTGTAATGAATCAATTTGACCCTAATCGGAACGGTGGTTTCGAGACCACAAATCTGAGTTCGAGAAATATTTTAATATTTTATTTTGTGCTTATTATGTGTGAATTAAAATGAGTGAAAGTTTCGTAGAAAAATTTTATCGTTTGGGTGTTTAATTTGACAAAAAGGACTTAATCGCGTAAATTTTAAAAGTCTCAAACTATAGTGTAAAGTGCCTATTTGATGATGGCTTTTTAAAGTGGAGCATTAAAAGGGTAAATAACCCTTTTTTTTTTTGAGTTAGTGGGTGGCTTATGTCAAAATAACCTTAGTATATATGTTAGTTTTATTTTATATTAAAGGTTATATTAGTAATTTAATAATTACTTTATTATATGTTAAAATAACATAAACAAAAGCCACCATCTTTTCTTTCTCTCATGGCTGAATATTGAGAAAGAAAAAAAGGGTTTTGTTCTTTGAATTTCGACACTTGGAGGCTTGATTTCAAGGTTAGTTTGATTTCGGTTTTGTTAATTTTTACGTTTTGAGATCGTTGCTTGAAACCGTAGCAACCCATGTTGTAATTTTTGAATCTAAGCATGCTTGATGTTCGCTATTGATAGGTTTATATAGTTTTTGATGTTTGATGATGTTAGGTAAAAGATAAGTTAAAATTAGTATATTATGTATTGGAAGTTTTGAAGAATTTTTGTTTTAGGGCCAAATTGTAAAAATAAAAATTAGAGAGGGCTTAAATGCAAAATAAATGAAAGAAATGGACTTATATGGTCCTTATACATATTCGTCCCTTGAGTGTTATATTGAAATAATGTATATTTTGTGTTTTGTGCAATTAGGACTAGATTGTAAAAATTTGAAATAGTAGGGGTAAAATGGTAAATTGCCTATTTATGTGCTTAGGAACTAAATTGAGATGAAATGTACTTGAATGAGCTAAATTTTAATGTGTTTTAGATCAAGAACAAAGAAAACAGTTTAGATCGGGAAAGACGAAGGTTCTCGAATAAGCCAGGTTGCACGGTCTATCGACAACCGAGGTAAGTCCTGTCGAAACATATCAAAGAATTAATTATGAAGATATTAAATGATAAATTTTGATAAATTTGAGTACATACTTATGTCTTAGCGAATGTATATAAGTGAATTAGATTGATTGCATACTTTGATAATGTGATATGAATAAGCTTAGTTGAATAGTATATGTAATGTAATTATGAAATATGTGTGGATTGATTGACCATATTTATATGTTTGGGCTAAATGCCTAGCGTGCCTCGTCTTGGTGATATGTTTCGGGCTAAATGCCTAGCAGAGCCTCGTCTTGCTTTGATTTATTTCGCTTTAATGCCTAGCGAGCTTTATGCTTGATGATTTATTTCGGGCTTTAATGCCTAGCAGGCTTCGTGCTGGTGTTTAAATCTAGGACCTTTGCTCTTGCAGGTTTTAAACCAGTGATTGTTAATACAAGCTTATGCTTATGAATGAAATAATCTAGTTAAAGGCTCGGGTAAGCAAGTAAGGTATGTTATGTTTAATGTTACTTGAGTCGAGTTAATACTATGAAAACAAAGGTTATGTACATTTGAGATTACGATTGATGTGCATGAGTATTAAATGATTGAATTTGAGCTTGATTGTACTATTATGGAGATTCAGTTTTCAAATAGAAATACTAAGAGTGAAAGAAATTTTAGTACGATAACATGGTTGATATGAATGTTGTACTTATACGATTTGGAGCATGTGATTCTTGTAATATACTTACTTTATGCTTCGAAGAGATACAGGTTTATGGAAATGAAGTACAATTGCTTCGGTTTATGAACTATTAGAATTCAGCCATGCAGAAATCAATATATTTAAATGTATATGTGCAATGTCATAAGTTGAATGATTTAAATGTTTAAGTGTTTGTATGTTATATTATCAAGAGCTTAGGACTTACTAAGTTAGTAAACTTATTTGTGTGAAATGTTCTCCTCTGTTTTATTGATTAGGTTCAGGCTACAAGCTCAACGGGATCGTCAAGAAAGTCGACCACACTATCAATCTAATTTGGTACTCTTTCATTTTGGTCTTCGGATAGAGGCATGTATAGGAAAGACTTTGACTCTATTTTGATGAAAACTTTTTGTTCATGTATATAATAGCCATGCGAATATGGCTATTTCTTTTGTTAAACTTTACTTATGAGTTAGGTATAATGGCATGTCCAATTGTTAATGATTAAGTCTAATAGTTATGTTCGGTAATGATATTGGGTATGTTAATACTATTATTTTGCATGGTTGTGAAGGTTTTAGCTAGTATATGTATTCGACCATTGTATATGTATATAATAGGTATGGTTTGGTTTGTGGTTCATGGCACTTTGAGTCTAAATAATGCTTCGATAGTGCATATTCGATTAAATTATATATACATATATATTCAAGTTGTATAATATTTCATTTTTTTTATATATATGTACAACCGTTTGATGTATATGCATTTATATATATATATATATATATATATATACACATATGCATGTTTTTACAATGGTGAATTACTAGCATATTTAATTATATGGATTCTGTATAATGGTAAATAATAAGGCATTACATGACATATTTGTGTATGATTTATATGCAAAATGATATATGTTAGATAGGAAATTGCAGCCATTACATGTATAAGGAATGTATCGAATTTCGTTTGATCAAAGTGTAAATAACCATTTAGTTTTATTTGGTGTTTAAGTGATCGAGAGTGAATAGTATTTTGATACATGATTTAGTAACGTGGTAAAGTTATGCATAATGTATATATATATTAGGCCATATTGAACATAGGATATGTTAACCATAACGTAATAATAATAAGGTTGCATGTGCATTTGGTCAATGAGTAGGTATGTTTTGGTGACTATATATATATATGTTGTCTGAGTACTTATATATACATACATATTTGTTTATTTTGGATAGTTGCTAGTAGATGAGTAAAAATATGGTTATAAAAGAAATTTTTATGGTATTACATTTGTTAACCAAATTGAGTATGGAATTTATGGATAAAAGTGCATGTACTTGAATAGTTAATTCAATAAGAAAAAGTTATATACATATATGTATATACATGCATTTATGGATAAGTTCTATGTGATTATGTGATTGTATGAAAGCTGTATTTTCTTTAAAAATGCCTCGTAACCCTAATTCGACGACGGATATGGGTTAGGGGTGTTAAGAATATACCAAGATATCATCTATGAACACCACCACGAACCGGTCTAAGTAGGGTTGAAAGACTCGGTTCATCATGTCCACAAATGCAGCTGGTGCATTGGTCAAACCAAATGGCATCACTAAAAACTCATAATGCCCATAACAAGTTCAGAATGTCGTCTTATGAATATCTGCCTCCTTAACCTTGAGTTGATGATAACCCGATCTCAAATCAGTCTTGGAGAAAACTGAAGCTCCTCTCAATTGATCAAACAGGTCGTCGATTCTCGGCAATGGATACCTATTCTTGATCATCAATTTATTCAACTGCCTATAATCAATGCACATACGCATTGACCCATCCTTCTTCTTGACGAACAAAACTGGTGCCCCCCACGGAGACATACTCGGTCGAATAAATCCCCGATCCAACAATTCTTGAATTTGAGCTTTAAGCTCCGCTAACTCCTTTAATGCCATTCTATAAGGAGCAATAGACACTGGAGTTGTTCCGATCATAAGCTTAATGCCAAATTCTACTTCCCGATCTGGAGGTAGACCCAAAAGTTCTTCGGGAAAGACATCTGGAAATTCTTTCACCGTTCTCACACCTTCCACTGATAATTCTTTGGCATCCAAAGCACTAATGAAAGCTAGGAATGCTCTATACCCTTTTGCACCAACTTTTCTGCCTTTAAAGCAGATACTACATTCGCCAAAAAGTTCTTTCGTTCGCCTATCATTACTACTTCCTTATCATCCAAAGTCATGATTGACATCCGTTTTGCAACACAATCCAATTGTGCCTGGTGCTTCACCAACCAACCCATGCCTAAAATAAGATCGAACTTGCCGAAGGGCAATTCCACCAAATCTGCCAAAAATATTTCTCTTTGAATTTCCAAAGGCACGTCTCTATACAATTTATTCACAATTACAGACTGCGCTAAAGGACTAATTAGCGTCATCTTTCTATCGGTAATCTCAGATCTAATATTCAGGTTTCCAGATATGGTGCTAGCAACATACGAGTGGGTAGACCCGATATCTATCAAAGCATTAATAGGTACATCAAAGATGAAGAACGTACCAGTTATCACACCAGGTGCATCGCCATATCCACGACGCCTGACCATATAGAACAACCCCAACTGTCTTGCCTCCGCGTTACCTCTGAAGCCATTACCTTGACCCAGTGCACCTTGACCACGTCCAGCTCCATTACCACCACGACCTCTCGGTGGCTGTTGAGTGCCTCTGGCTGGCTGTGCATCAAGGTTACGAGCTTCCTGAGTCGGAGTAGTCCGTCGAGGGCAATTCCTATACTGGTGATCCTTGGAACCATATTTAAAACAACCACCAGTTCTCTTCCAGCATTCCCAGGTGTCGTTTCCCACAATCAGCACAGTCTCAACTTTGATTGGTAGCCACAGGTGTTCTAGCTTGAGCTGGATCATCATTTCGAGGCCTTTTTTTGGAACCTTTTAGAAGAACCCAAGTTCTTAAAGTCCCTCTTGTCTCTGACTCTTTCCCGGTTCTGGCGTTCTGAGTTCTTAGCCTCTTCGGCTATCTTGGATTTCTCCATAAGCGTGGCAAAAGTCCTTACTTGTTGTGGGGCTATCAGTACCCGCAACTCATCATTCAGTCCATCCTCAAAATGTACACAGCGCTTATGATCAGTTGGCACTATTGTTCGAGCATAACGACTCAAGCGTAGAAATTCTGCCTCGTAAGCTGCCACCTTCTTATTTTCTTGAACCAGATTCAGGAATTTCTTCCTCCGAGCATCCACATAACTTGTCCCGACATACTTCCCTTGGAAAGCAGCTTTGAAGAAATCCCAAGTAACAAATGCAGCCTCAATGCCTTCTCGAATAGTAAGCCACCATTGATACCCCTCGTCCCTCAACAAGGACACAGCTCCTCTCAGTTTCTACTCGGTGGTACACTCTAAATCATCCATGATTCGCTCCACTGCCTCGAGCCAATACTCCACTACAATCGAAGCTACACCAGAGACACCTTTAAAAACCTCAACACCACTTGATTTAAGTCGTTCCAATATTGATCCACGAGCTGCTGGCCCAGTTCTAGCTCCAGCAACCCTTTCTAGGACTCGCAACATTGCTTGAGTCAAAGTAATGTCCTCACTCATGTGGTCGTGTGATCCAGTCTCGCTCCCGGGTGACACAGGTGCGTCCATTTCTGGCATAAGACCCTACGCTTCAGATGTAACCCTAGCACCTCGTCCTCTACCACGACCACATCTACCGCGTCCACATCCACGTCCTCTAGTGCTCATATTGACTATTTCAGTTTAATCTGATTACAAGTTTTATGAATCAGAATACGATTTCAGTTTTTATTAACGATATTTTATGAGATATAAGAGATAGAGTTATTTTTGCAATCAAATCCTAGAGTCTCGATCTCTATAGTTTCAACACCTAAAACTAGAAGTTCTAGAGCGTTCCTATGATCATGTCACAATAATAATCATTCAGTATTCAAATACTTACTTTGCTTGGTGTCGAATGCTCGTGGTGCCATACTACCTTTAAAACATAAATTCTATAAATTTGAAACAGTTTAAATGAAAATCATTGTTGAACCTAAACCACAGTCGAGTTTTCAAACTAGCTCTGATACCATTGGCTGTAACACCCCAAACTCAGTCTATGCGTTAAGACTAGACTTGGTATGCCACACAAATCAAACATACATCTAGTCATTTAATGATTTAAAGAAAGCAGATCTTTAAAACTATTTTGGAGATGGAGTTTATCAAAAACCAAGGTTAATTTGAAATCTATGATTTTAGAACATAAGAGTTTATAATTTGATCTCGAGAAATAATTGGTTAAATTTTAAAGAAATTTAAAAGAATTCAAAAGGGATTTTGAAAACAAAATTCATAAAAGAGTTTTCACGGAAATTTTTACGAGTTTAGTGATATTTAAGAAAAACCCCTTTTTATACATAAATAAAAGAAAACATTTATAAAATTAAAATAGTCCCATTTTAGTATTTAAAACATATTAAAATCCATCCACAAATAAAAATCCATAAAAATTATACCGGAGGCCTTATTACATCACAACTGAAAAATTAATTAAGTAAAAATACTAAAGAGTAGTTTAAAGTTCATAAAAACCATCATTTGAAGTATGGCCCCTGCAAAGTCATCCCCGGCCCAAGCCTCCATCAATTATCTTTACCTGAGAAAGGTAAGAAAAACAAGGTGAGTTTCTTAGAACTCAGTGTGTAACTTACTTACCAAGTCCACTGGGCCAAACCATTAAAGCATTTAATTGGGCTTGAGCACATTTACGAATATAACAATTTAGTAATTAAAAATGCATGTGAAATGCAATTCCCAACCAAGCCTAAATTTCCATCCGCTACACACCACCCGTACCAGTAACACACCTGTGGGGATCGAGTCAACCCACCCCACCAACACACCAATCGCAAGCATTAAGCCATTTAGTTCAATGATTCGCAGGCCAATGGCCATTCATATGCAGGCATTAAGCCATTTAATACAATATTTCGCAGGCCAGTGACCATTAATATGCAAGCATTAAGCCATTTAAACTGGGCACAAAGCCTTCTTCTCTTCATCAATATATCCCAACCCATGCAATCATGTATATACAATGAACAACAATTTTATTCATATGATAATTTTAACATCAGGCCCATATTAAAATTTGGCCCATTTCCCAATATGGCCCATTTCACAATTTGGCCTATTAAGCAATATAACAAATTGGCCCATATAGCAATCTATCAAAACGACCCATTAAGCAATCTATCAATATGACCCATTAACACATGAGGTCCATATATCACTTTTTATCATATTAGCCCATTAAGGGCGATTTCGTAACTTTCACGATTTTATACCGATTTCATGCACTTACACTAAAGTGTTAATAAACCATATTTTCTTATTTTACCAACTTTGCGATAATTAGTCTAATGCTTAATAATGGTATAACTTTTAATCCATGAGATAAGTGTGAAATTACACAACTAATTACGGTGAGAACTAAACTTTCCCGCTCGTCAATACCTAAATACGTGTCACGCTTGTTTAGAACACTAATACTTAATATAAATCTATACCAAAGATAAGCAATCTAGATCTTTACCCTCAGAATCTCGTATAACAACTATTTGTCAGATCTCTCCGTTTGACGGTTCACAAACCGATGGGAAATCCCGAACAGCTAATGGCTCTGAACTACGAACAACTTTGAATAATCGATTCTCCTCGGATGAGGGTCCACAACCCGGTGGAAAATCCTGGATTACTGAAACAGCCCTTCGCTTGAATCTAGAGGGAATAGCGAAACCGCCCCTCTTCTGAGCACTATTCACCACTCTTTTCGACCCTATCCTGTTTGCCTCTATAGACAAAAGATTATTAGTCCAACTAATGTATCGAAATTTAAGACTATTAGTTTTAAGGGGAAAATCGGCTTACCACAAAAATATCTTAGCGTTCACGGGATGAAAATTGAGCGATAACGTCCCTAAGATAAAATCGATTAGTAACACATCTTGATGAAATAATGAGTAATATGGGAGTCCTTGATAGAAACCCTTACCTTAACACTTTGGATCGAATCTTAGCGATTCACGATGATTAAGAATACTCCGAGTTTCAGCCTTCACTTTATCACTATAAATATGAAAAGATTGTCTAAGAGGAAGGGATAAAGAATGCTATTTTACATCAAAAGACCCCCAAACTAATATGTATATTCGGCTAAAGAAAAAAAGAGAAATAAAGAATCGAAGAAGGTTCTTACCGATTATACAAAGCAATGCAAAGAAAAATGATTGAGTAGAAATGTTTAAGAAATGGAAATTTCGGCTATGAGGATGGTTATTAACATTCAGTCATGGTAGAAGATTTTGGAAAAAGAAATAGTGATGTTAAGAGTTCTTTACAAGAAGATAGAAAAGAGAAAAATAAATAAAAGAGAAAGTGTTTATGTGAAAATTTTCAATAATATAAGATGAACAAAGAAATGATCTTGGGGTTGGTGTATATTCGACCAAAAAGAAAGAAAAGAATATGACCTTTCAAGATGGTATGGTTTCGGTACAAAGAGGAGAAACTTGGGAAAAATGAAAGACGGTATCAATTTGGTCAAGATGAAATGACTAAAACAAATTTACCTAATGCAGAAGACACAATCGGCTAGGGAGAAAAGTTGTGAAGAGAAAAGGAAAATGCACTAATTTGCTAAAGCATTATGGCCAACTAGCTCCTAATCCTTACCAAAATTTGGCCAACCCCCTTCTAGCCCCAAAACCGTCCAAGTACATTGGCCAAAAGTCAAAGTTTTAGCCACCCAAAAGTTTCCAAAGCATCACCCTTGTTTCATGCCTTATGTTCCCCCTACATACCATATTCTCATGATTCCCTACCTTAAGTTCACTCTTACCATATCCATTAGCCATCATACCTTAAAATAAAAGTCTAACTTACCAAAAATTTGATGCTTGGCCGAAACTTGCTAGGAAAGAGCAAAAATTAATATTCACAAAATGCATGCTAGGGGATTCAAACCTCTCCCCTCTTGACCATGCATGTAGCGCGTAACCACTTAACCAATAGCTCAATTATGCTATCTTTTACCACTTAATTTCCTTAAACGTCAGGGTCACTTGTTCCACTTCAATAAAGTACTCCTTACTAAAATTTATTCTAATTTTGAATAAATCCCGAGCCTTCTCAAGACTATATTAAACACACAAATTAAATTATTCACTAACTACGCACCAAAATTATGCAACATATCGATACTACATTTTTAGGATGTTACATTGGCCGAAACTTAAGGAAAGCATGCAAAAATAATAGTCAAAATTTGCACACAATGGGATTTGAACCTCTTCCCTTAAAGTCCTTCACTTGATGCCATAACCTATTTACTAATTGCTCATTTATGCTAACAATTTACTCATTTATTTCTATAAGCCTTGAAGCTACTTACCATCTCTCCTTAAAGTGCTAAAATACCAAATTTTTCCTAAGGCCTAATTAAACTCGAGACTTCATAGAAACCATGTAACATTCCAAATTCACTTAACTAATAAGTCCAATTTGCAACAACACCATTCTCATATTCTCGAAAATTTTAAAAATTATTACGCCCAAGGCCCATTGGGCCCAATCCTACTAGGCCCAATTTCGGGATGTTACAACAAGGGTAAGACTTGGACCAAAAATAACAAAATTTGGCAAAGGTGAGACTTGAATCCAAGACCACACACATACACCCCGAAAACTTAACCACTGAAGCGGATACACATTTATTAGAATTTGTAGATATAGAAATAAATTTATCAAGGTGTTACATATCACTTCAACATGCATTGACAACCTCAATACTTAGCATCAAAATAACCATACTAAGGCAAAACCAAATAAAAAATGTTTAATGTCCATAAAGTTCTAAGTATCTAAAATCAGCAACCATTTAAAACATAATAATAATAATAAACAACCTATAATTCTACCACATTGTCTTACTCTCACAGTTTAAACTAATAATCACATACTCAAATGCTAACTACCTGGATCAGTCCCTTGGAAAATATTCCACACTGCTCACATCGTAACGCTTAATAGTCTACAAAGGTTTAAAAAAGAATAGGTGAGCTTAAAGAAGGTCAGTGAATGATCCCAATAACTACTACAAACATGTTATCATGAATTAACGAAGCAACTATATAGCATAATTCCAATAGTTCCAACATTAGGGTCATATTATACTTATTCATGTATTATTCATTAGTTCATTTATGTAGTAATTACATACTCATTTAGGCATATATCACATTACACATAATGACATTTAATGATAATTTGAGACTTGAACTATGAAACATAAAATTGGGTGATAAGTGATGAAAGTAACATA
The DNA here is from genome assembly GCA_025506655.1 of Gossypium rotundifolium. Lineage (NCBI taxonomy): Eukaryota > Viridiplantae > Streptophyta > Magnoliopsida > Malvales > Malvaceae > Gossypium > Gossypium rotundifolium. Next base: position 64,642,708 of record CP106731.1, on the reverse strand, counting down.
TTTTAATCTTGTTCTTAATGCATTTTTGGATGATTATTTATGCAAATTGGTGAATTTTATGCTCCTAATCCTTTGAATTCATGTTTCTATACTTATGTGAGCATTTGGGAGTAAAAAGAGCGAAAAACAAGTGAAAATCAGACAAAAAGAGTAGATTTCAGGAGCCACACGGGCTGGACACACGGCCATGTGCCAGGCCGTGTCGATTTCACAACTTACTTCTCAAACACGCAGGAAAACGTAATTTTTAGGCTTTCTGAACATTCTAAAGTCTATAAATACCAAACAAAGAAGAGAGAAGAGAGAAATTAGAGAATACTGAAGAAAACAACTCGAAGAACACCATTAGAGCCAACTCTGAGGGAGATTTCCATCAATATTGAAGACCTCCTTTTAATTTCTTTTGAAGTTTTTATGAGTTTCTTTATTTCTTGTGGCTATTTTGACTTTGAGATATTTTTAGTCATGATTATGAACTGATTCCCTAGATACCTAGGGAAGATGAAACCTATGATGAATTCTATTATTTGATTTCTGTTTTACGCGATAAATACTTGATTCTTGTTCTCAATTATGTGTGCTTATATCTTGTTTTAATATTTTCAAGATATTAATTCATGTTTAATGTGCTTAAACTAGAGAAGGAAAAGTCTATGTTTAAAAGTAGATCTAGTGTAATTGAGTGGAGTTGTGTGCAATCCTAGAAATCGGACGACATAAATCTGCCGGATTAGAGTCAAATCGATAGGGGAATCCATAAATCGAGTTAATGCAATAATAGGGGTTTTAATTAGAAATAAATTTCAATTAATCAACCTAGAGTGGTTCTTACTCTCGAAAGAGATATTAGCATAATTTAGGGATTTGTACGAATCAAGATACCAAGTGAATAAATTATTTAATTCATATTCATAATAATAGATGAAATCTAGGCAAATTCTTTCTTGGGTATTTTCTCTCTCATTAGTTATCTTTCGGTTATTTTCTTGATCTATTTTTTGTTGAGTTCTTAGTTAAATTAATATAATAAATTTAGTTTAAAACAAGCACTCCAATGTGTCAGCTAAATAATAGGAAAATGATAATTACTAATACTTTTAGTCCTCGTGGATACGATATCTTTAATCACCGTAGCTATACTATCTATCGATAGGTGAGCTTGCCTTTGTCGTATTTTTAGTTAGTCATGTGAACACACATCAGTGGGATCTATCACCACACATCAGATACATGGATCTCCATCACACCAAATGACTCATAGAGTCAAACATATCCCAAAAGCGTAGCATATAGCTAACACTCTCCAACACACCAACATATCCTAGTGAATGAAGCTTATCTCACATTTAAATCCTTAAATTCCTTGAATCAAATCCCAAACTCTTCCTTTGATATTCGCCAAGAGACATAAAAGAGGTTATTTCCTTAGATCTTGATTAAACGAATTAGAAGAACAAGAATTAATTGTTCTTACCTTAGATCCTTGATCTTTATATTCGTAATTGTGGAAACCTAAGAGACCCCTTGTAGATTCTGGCCAAAATTTGCTATTAGGATTAGTACCAATTTTTGGTAAAAGAAAGGAATAGAAATTGATTGACCATGATCTTACCCTTTTGATGTTGTAGTTGATTGCTCCTTTACTTAGAACCAACAAAGATTCTGGCTTTGATAGTAGAAACAGAGAAGAAAATAGAAGAAGAGAGAATGGATTTTGCTTAAAGAAAATTCGGCAGAGAGGGGGAGAGAGCTAGGAAAATTTCGGCAAGCTTAGGAAAGATGAGAGAATAGCCTTAATTCTCCTCTTTTAACTGAAATTGCTAGACCAAGAGTCCTTGACTTGGCCACTACTCCCCCACAAGTGATAATATTATCTTTTAATTATCACCTTATTAAATTAAAAGTATTTAATCCATCCTATAACTCCTCAATTATCTTATTAAGAGAAAATCCTTTACTTAACACTTAATTTATCAAGTTTTAACCGAAATAAAACTCCTCCCTTTTCTAGAAATAGGTGCCGTCCACCCCTAGCCTTGGAAGCAAAATAAAACCTTTAATATTTGCTTTCCAAGTGACTCTAACTCGTGCCCATTCCTCTTACACATGGCGCCATTTCCATAAGCCTTAAGTGACACCTTCAGGCCACTTTTCCAAGCCTATTTGTGTGTCGAATTTCACCAACTTTTACTTTTAAGGCCCTCTTGCCCTTATTTCCTATTTTGGACTTTAAAATTTGACATTTCGCATCATTTCTAACTTTCCTAAAATTTTCGATCGGCTCAGAATCTTGCCATTTTTCTTACATGCTCAAGTTTCCAAAATGTTCGTGTTTCCAAAATGTTCAAGTTTCCAAAATGTTCGTGTTTCCAAAATGTTCGTGTTTCCAAAATATTCGTGTTTCCAAAATGTTCCGGTTTCCACAATGTTCACTTTCCTAATTTACTTAGGTTTCCAAAATGTTCGGCTTCCTAATTTGCTTAGGTTTCCAAAATGGTCATTTTCCTATTTCCAACATAACATTTCCATACATTCTCGTGTTTCAAAAATCATTCCAAATTTATTCCAAAACACATAAAAGATGTCTTTTGTACAATTTGGCCAAAATGCATAGGCCCTTTTCAGATGTTACAGTTCTACCCTCTTAAAAATAATTTCGTCCTCGAAATTACTTACTATCGCTCATCCGCATAAACTAACTCACCACACTACGCTATTGTCACAAGACTCGATCTTAAAGAACTATCATACTTTCTAGACACATTCTCTACGCTCACAATCAAAGTTCCATACACTTCATTAGCAACATAAGATCGAACTAATCTTATAGCGGTAAAGTAATGAAGTATAATCCATAAATAAGAAACTTACTGTTGTCTCGTCTGGCGTCACTATCCTCGTGATGGCCGAATCGCATAAACTAACCTTGGCGCTTTACTTCAACCTTCAACACCTCCGCTTGGTGCTTCACGACCTTGGTCAAACCATTACCTCTCGTTATTCAACCTCGACCTCGCTGAGGTCGCTATCCTCCCCGCCACTGATTAACATTCGAAGTTGTCATTCGCTTGTCATCCGATATTTTAGAGACAGCCCTTGAGCATATGGTCCTTGGACCCACACTTAAGACATGCTCCTGCCTTTCTCCAACACTCACCAATGCTTCTTTCCACAATGCTCACAAGGAAGATATCGCCTCTGGTACCAACTTGCGATCCTTTAGCCCATCGCCTAGGCCTCTTATTCCCTCGATGATCCGCATAATCCAAAACCTCTTTTCGCCTATTTCGATCGGTGTTCGCTTGATAGAATCCTTAATTCCCTCGCCACTTTAGCCTTATCCACTAAGCGAAAACTCGCCCGATGCGGTGCTATCATCAGCCTCGAGTCGCCTCTCACCGTCCTCAAACGGACACGCTGCTCATGCTCACGCCACTACCCTCGAGCATAGCGGTTCAACCTCGTGAATCTCGCCATATTCTCGTGATGACTTACCCCTTGTACCAACCCTAGAAAAGCCTTCCTTTGTTCATCTCAGATATCCGGTTCCCACATACTTCTTCCAAACGCCTCTAACATACTCCCAGTCAAATTTTCACCGTGGTACCATCTCGAACAGCTTAACCACCATCGACACGCTTCATCGCGAACAACGCCACCATCCTTTTCAACTTTTCCTTTGAGTCGATCGAGCTCATCCATGATGCGCTCCGTTGCTTCCAACCAAGACTATTGCATCGGTGCCACATTAGATACTCCTAACATTTTCGATCCATTAGCTCGAGCCGTTCAGTATGCACTTTCGATTTCTGAATTCTCCCGCACCGCCACCAATTCCAAAACTCGCAGATCGTCATGACACAAAGATCTTCCCCGCCCGAGCTCTCCGCTCAACATTAATAAATCGGGTGGTGGTGGCGGTGGCATTTCATTGTCGGACCCTTGACCCGATCTAACGGGTTCTGACACGGTCATCCTTCCTCTACCTCGACCACGTCGACCACATCCTCTAGAGCTCATTTTCTAGCGTCGAGATCTGATTAAGAAATTTTATGGATTAGTCATTGTTCCATTTATTTACCAAATAAGGAGTTTTATGAAAAGGATTTAAGAGTGGTTCTTTCAGATACATACAAACACACGCCTTTTCCATTCATTCATTCATCCATCAAACAAGTATGAACTTTCGCTCATTCGTGAGAAATGTTGTAGTTTTTGTTGTTGTTGTTTTCCACTACCTAGGGGTATTTTCGTAATTTTGTCCTACAGGGGCATTTTCATAATTTTCAAGAAAAATGTTCCTTGGTGTTTTTGTCAAAAGTATTTTGAAAATTTCAAAGTCTCGGGTAATTTGGAAAAATTTTGAAATTCGGGGATATTTTGGTAATTTTTCACAAATTAGAGTAAATTTGTAAAATTTTATAAGTCAAGAATATTTCGAAAGTTGTAAAACTTTGAGGGTTCTTTTTGAAAATTATTCCTTCCAAAATGGGGATGCTGCAAAAGTTTTGGAAATCAGGGTCATTTTGGTAATTTTGTAAGTTAGGGGTAATTTTGTAATTTTCCAAAATCAAGGTATTTTGATATTTTACATATTAGGCTTTTTGAATGTTATAATAATAATGAAATTTTGGTAAAGTTGTTGAGTAGTTGAACATTTTATAAACCAAGGGCAGTTTGGTAATGTCACCCTTAAGGGCATTTTTGTAATTTTTGCAAATCAGGAGTTTTTCAGAAAATGTTGTAAAAATAATTTTCTCAGATTTAAAAGAAAGTTTTAAAAGTTTGAAAAGAAAAAAAAAACTAGGGTTTGTTGTTTTGTTCTCTCTTTTTTTTTAAAAAAAAAAAAACATGGCTAGTTCCTTTCGTGTTTTAGTCATTATGTTTAGCCTATGACCGAGCCCTCTTGGTCGTGGTGAACCAATGCTACGCACTGTGCGGGGATTCGTGTGGAGAGGAGGTGAGTCACGCTGGATCGCTTAAATACCAAGCTCCCACCAAACCATTCCTAGACATGCGCACAGAGGTTGCCACACCACCGAGCCCTCTCGAGTTATGGTGAACCGGCTACGCACTGTAGGATTCCTGCAAGAGGAGGTGAGTCACTAAGACCGCTTAAATACCAAGCTCTTCCGATCCAATCCTAGACATGCGTATAAGGGTTACCACACCACTAGCTCAAGTGACTTAGCCATAGGTTTGTTCAAGGCATTAAGTCTTATGTGTTTGTGTTTGAGTAGTCTAACTTAGGGTTCAAGTTCCTATCATTCTATTCTATGTTCCATGCCTTTTCTACCCTTATACAGCTTCATAAACCACATAATCACACATAGAGTTGGGGTACTTACCTGTGGATCATGGTTGAGAGACTTAGGGGCCATGCCAAGCCCGCTTATTTTTCAAAGATAATCATTTGGCTCGCTTTGAAAATGTTTTGGGCATTAGCCCACGTGCCGAGAGTTTTAAACTGGCTCGATATAAATTGAAACACCCACACCCTACCCACGAGCCCGAACCGGATCTCGTATGTTCCTAAAGTAAATCGGTTTCAAAGTTCTTTGTTACTTAGAGAAAATTTGTAAAATATTTAGAAAATGTTGTTGTGAATTGGGCTTAGATTGGAAACCCATTTAATTAATCTTGTAAATCCAATTTTATTAAGGTGACAAAATAATTTTTAAGGTTTATAAAAAATAACACTTAACTTTAGTCATAATAGTTCGTAACATAACAATTTAAAGTAAAGCGTAATAAGAAAATCCATCGGGCCTTATGGCCTTATTACATCAAGTAAAACCCAAATATAAAAATTAAAGGTGCTAAAAGAAATAAAATCCAAATTTAAATAGAATCTTCAAATGGAACATGGCCACCTCAAGGTCTACCGTCCCTATCTCACACTGCTCATCACCAAAATAATTCCCACAATGGGTGAGTCAATGCACTCAATGTGCACACAATACTAACATTCAACAAATCGCATACATGTTCATAAATCAAATTCATATTCATATAAAATGATGATGCAACCCAAACCCAAGCCTATTTGTCCATCCGCTACACACCAATTGCATCTCGCCAAATACACCGTGGGACTACTAAGTCAACCTCCATCCGCTACACACCATCGAAGGAAGTCGTCAATGACGTGCTCATCGCCTATATAATTTGTGTCATTAGACACCATATTCAAATAGTGTAACCGGTTACCAAATTCAGATAATGTAACCGAGTTACCATATTCAAAATGTTGTGACCGTAGTCACCATATAACGCTAGTGAGACCAAGTCAACACCTTCTTCCCTTTCACATAAATCCTAATGCCCCAAAAATATATATATATCATGCATAACATACTTAATTTCATATTCATATACATATATTCACATGTTATAAAATAACATATTTCATAATCCTATCAAGTAGGAAACGATTCAGTACTTTTGTACCACTTTAGGGTACTTAGCCATATTCATATACTTACGATAATCATATAATAAAATAATTGCCATATGAAATATCAAAAGTTAGTGTGCGTACACACCGATTTGCTCAATAGATTCCTTGAAATCTCAAGAATGATCTACCGATCTAGATTTTTACTCCTATATTCTACCAACCATTAAAATATATTAACAAACTTATTTGGCTTAAAAACCAAATCCAAGTAGGATTTGTATTACTTACCTTGTTGCCGAATTAAAAGATTGTAAATCAAATGCCAAAAAAAATGATAGTATCCCTTCCTTAAATCGGCTAGCCACTAAATCAGGTAATTATGTCAGTTTCTAACTTTTGAATAAGTGGAAAATAATTTCGAATATCAAGATCAAACCTTGACCGAATGTCACTTACCATACGATTTCCAAATCTGACGAGGATTCCTTAATATGTCTGTCGAAATCCCTTAAATTCCTTGAATCTGAAATCCCGAAACTCTTCCTTTGATATTCGCCAAGAGACATAAAAGAGGTTATTTCCTTAGATCTTGATTAAACGAATTAGAAGAACAAGAATTAATTGTTCTTACCTTATATCCTTGATCTTTATATTCGTAATTGTGGAAACCTAAGAGACCCCTTGTAGATTCTACCAAAATTTGCTATTAGGATTAGTACCAATTTTGGTAAAAGAAAGGAATAGAAATTGATTGACCACAGATCTTACCCTTTTTGATGTTGTAGTTGATTGCTCCTTTACTTAGAACCAACAAAGATTCGGCTTTGATAGTAGAAACAGAGAAGAAAATAGAAGAAGAGAGAATGGATTTTGCTTAAAGAAAATTCGGCAGAGAGGGGGAGAGAGCTAGGAAAATTTCGGCAAGCTTAGGAAAGATGAGAGAATAGCCTTAATTCTCCTCTTTTAACTGAAATTGCTAGACCAAGAGTCCTTGACTTGGCCACTACTCCCCACAAGTGATAATATTATCTTTAATTATCACCTTATTAAATTAAAAGTATTTAATCCATCCTATAACTCCTCAATTATCTTATTAGTTTTACTTAACATGTTTATCAAGTTTTAACAAATAAAACTCCTCCCTTTTCTAGAAATAGGGATCTATCAAAATAAAACCTTCAATATTTGCTTTCCAAGTACTCAACTGGATTCTCTTACATGGCACATTTCCATAAGCCTGACATTTCGTGCCACTTTTCCAAGCCTATTTGTGTGTCAAACAACTTTTACTTTTAAGGCCCTTGCCCTTAATTTTGAACTTTAAAATTTGACATTTCTAGCATCATTTCTAAGTTTCCTAAAATTTTCATCACTCAGAACTTGCCATTTTTCACATGCTCAAGTTTTCAAAATGTTCATTTCCAAAATGTGAAAATGTTCGTGTTTCCAAAATGTTCTTTTCCAAAATGTTCTCAAAATGTTCACTTTCCTAATTTACTTAGGTTTCCAAAATGTTCACTTTCCTAATTTGCTTAGGTTTCCAAAATGGTCATTTTCCTATTTCCAACATAACATTTCCATACATTCTCGAGTTTCTCATAAATTTATTCCAAAACACATAAAAGATGTCAATTAGCCAAAATGCATAGGCCAACGGATGTTACAAGGTTCACAAGACCAAAATATTCGTAATTTACACACATAATTACTTACCATTTTTGCAATTTATCACTGCATAATCACATTATAAACACAACATAATCACTGTCACATGGCATGTATAACATGCCCACAATCAACTCTTTCACAATAGTCATCATTAGCTTATTCACATGTTACAATATCTCATTGAAATCCACAATTTCACAACACACAATCACATATTAAATCAAGAGTATGAGAAAACTTACACTTAGAATATAGAGTAGGGGCTTAGGTTACTTCTAAATTTCCAATTAACGCAATGAATCGTGTCTACAAGCTATGATTCCAAACACTCATTGTTCACACTTTCGCCTAGACGTCGAAAGCTCAAACTAGCTTTTCCTTGCCTTTCTCTTTACTCGTAGAAGGTCTTAACGACTCTAAAGCTTCACCACAATAATTCACACAATAAACATAATTAACATTCAGTCAATGACTCACCAAAATCATCTAAAAACACTAAATTCTCTTGAAACCGAAACCTTTGACAAAGCAAACTTGAAATTCAAATGTCTCGGTCTATACTTAATCTTTTTGCCTAAAATGAATTTCATTAATCTAATTATATATAAGAATAATTTTCAACCTTCAAACTAGTCCAAAGTATGCAGATTCATGGATCCAAAATTTAAACATACAATGACAATTTTCACAAAAACTCAAAAAAGTTGGAATTCTTTAATGAAACTTTTAAAAATACTTAGAAACCCTCTAATCATGTCAACACTAATTGAAAAACACTTTGAAACCACGTTTTTACTAAAAATCCTAAAATTCACCATTAACGACCAAATTTTCAGCTTTTATTTGAAACATGCGATTTAATGGCTAAAAACTTTATTTAAAACACTAGATAACATTAAAAACTAATAAAGAATTGAAAACCGAAGAACCCACAAGCTTAAGAGATGGCAAAATTTATGATGTTTTGTGTGTTTTTCTTGAAAATCTATGGAGATTTATGGCTTGGGTGATGATAGAAATCAATAGATTAAAGTTTAGGAATCAAAGTTACGTGGGAAGAGCTTTTGAAAAACAAGGGATGACTATAAAGACAAAGGGGAAAAGAACGAATGTGGGTTTAATAAAGATGGAGGGAAAAATAGGGTATTTTTAAAACTTTGGTATAATTGCTTTATAACTACTCCAATTTTGAACCCTTTTACAAAACAACCCTTATTTTAAAATTAAAGATTTTTTCAACCTTATTTTCAAAAATTGATTTAAATTTTCAAAAGCTACGATCGAAAATAATTTCGGGTTACCACAATTCAAAATTTTCCTAACCTACTCCTAACCAAAAATTCTAATTTATCCTCAAAACTTCTAGGCCCAATTTTGGTGTGTGATAGGAGAATTGAATATATCAATATTGATTAAGATTGGCACTTAAATTTGTGATTATGGTGGTGTAATATTATTGCATGATTGACTACTGAGTATTATTGTAACATGATTCAATGTTTTGTTGATAATGAGGAATTACGTGAACTAATTATTCTTGAATTCCAAAATCTAGAGAATTTTCTTTTTGGTATTTTGGTAATTATTTATCTAAGGTTTTAATTGTTTTTTTTTTTACTTGGCTGTGGAGACGATATTAGTTCATTGACATTTATCATTGGGGGTTTATATGCTTAAGAATAAAGGGTTTTCAAGCTAATCAGTTTAATCATATATTTAGTTTTGGAGTTATATGTAGATGCAAAGCATGTCGGTAATATTTTTATTATATGCATATACATATCAATGAATTTAAGGGAATAATGCATGATTTTATTTTGCATGAATTAAGATTGATTTTAATGGTACGGTTATAAACTTTGGTCGAATTTGGTTTTGACATATATGGTTTTAAAAAAAAAAGCAGTCAAAGATTAAGGTTTTTAGTTTTTTAATTGCACTATTAAGACAACCTTATTTTGGGTTATTTTAGAAATTGTAGTGCAATCAGAAATTTTAGTTTTGACCTTTGACTATTGGTTAAATATTAAATTTGAATATTGATATAATTATGTATTTTTAAAACAACTTAATTGAAGTAATAAGTCGCCAAAGAGATCTTTTTGTACAAATTATTTTGTTTTAAAATATAAAAGCTCGTGTGCATGTAATTTAAGTTATGTTAATACTGATCAGCCCAAATGAAGGTTAATAATATTACATGTACAACTATGGTAATAAACATGTGATGATTATTTGATTTTACATGTGACCAATAAATTGATCCAAAGAAAGATTTATGGTTTGGCATATTCTTATTGTCAATGTTTGATTATTACACCAAGATATCACTTACAAGTTAATATTTTGTCCAAAAATGAAATATTAATAGAATGTCCGATATCTTAAGATGAGGTTTACCTTTATTCAAATTATTTTGGTTTAAATTTGAAGTCTTATGTGATGTTTATGATTTATTCAACTATTATTATATTTGTCAACATCATTGTATGTTGTTTTGGGATAAATATATATACATACATATACTATTATCTTTTATTTGATTGAAAGATGAAATTAAGAGAAATATTTTGGAACAAGTAAATTGATTTTGACTTTGGGTTTTAATTAAGACCTAATATTTTAAATAGATTAGTTGAAACAAAATACCGCCAAAGTGACCTCTTTTATGTATATTAGTTTATTTAAAATGTCAAGATGAATATATGTTTTTGTGATTCATGTGTTTATTAATTGACCCAAAGGTAAGTGACAATTATAAGGTAATTTATGTGAGCAATAAGTTAGTCCAAATATTAATTCACTATTTGACATAATTTATTGTCAATGTTTGATTGTTGCGACAAGAGTACCGTTACTGTTAATATTACTACTCAAAGACTTGATATTAATATTGTGTTTGGTATCTTGAGATGAGATTAGTCATTATCTTGAATTTATTGTTTACTTATGAATATTGATGTGAGCTTTATTTTTGTTCCATATTCAGCTAGTTCATCTTTTGCTCCCATAATATCTGCTAACATCACTTCTATACCCATGCTTAATAGGATTAATTTCAAGGGATGGAAAAAGACACTTACTTTTAGTTCTTGATTGTATGGAAATAGACCTTACACTAAGGGAAGAACAACTTGCACCTCTCATTGCAAAAAATCCCTTATGTTAAAAAGGATTTTGAGAGATAAGATCGTTCAAATCACATGAGTCTAATGATCATGAAGCAAAGCATTCTAGAAGCCTTTAGGGGCACAAAATCTAAAAGGATTACTCAGGCTAAGTGTTTCATTGATGAAATTGAGAAATGTTTTGCTAAAAATGATAAGGTTGAGATGACATCACTTCTAACTTTTTTGATGTCTATAAAGTATAAGAGTCAAGGAAACATGAGAGAGTACATTAAGAAGATGTTTCATGTTGCCGTAAGACTTAAGGAACTTAAGATCGATCTTTCTGAGGATTTTCTTATTCTTATGGTTTTGGTATCCATAGTTTAACCGATTTAAAATTAGTTACATCTGTCAATAGGAGAAATGGACTCTAAATGAGCTCATTTCCTATTGTGTGTAAAAGGAAAAAAGGTTGAAAGTGCTCATTTGGCTAGTTCCTCTAAAGATAGCAACTTACATTTTGAATAGAGTACCCACTAAAGCAGTTGTAAAAACACCTTATGAGCTTTAAATAGGTTGAAAGCCTAATCTAAAACATTTTCACATTTGGGGATGTCCAGGTGAAGCAAGACCTTATATGCCACATGAAAAGAAATTGGACTCCAAAATTGTAAGCAACTACTTTATTGGTTATTTTGAGCGATCTAGGGGCTATGAGTTTTATGATGCCACAATTTGGAATGTTTTTTAGATGGGAACTGCAACTATTTTTATGGATGTTGAGTTTGGAGAGAGAAATAAGGTTAGAGACATTACTTTTGAGGAGGAATTGGATTCTAACTCAATTCCTGCTATCACTTTTGACGAGGTTTAGGTTCTCATACCTATCATTGATCAAGAAGTTAATCTCAAACCTTAATAAGAAAATGTTGAATAACTCCCTATTCGAGATAAGGTAATTGTTCTAGAAGAACAAACTTAACAACCTCAAGAATGAATGTCATTAAAAAGTTCCACTAGAAAAAAAAGTTATAATGGCTTTAGTGGAATATTTTGACCTTCAACTGCATTAGATGAATGTTAAGTTAATAGTTTCTTAATGGTAACATTGATCATTCATTTATATGGTGCAACTAGAAAACTTTGTGTCTGATGATGCAAAGTTAATTATTTGTAAATTAAAGAACTTCATCGATAGGTTTAAGAAAGCTTCTCGTCAATAGTATTACAAAATTTACCAAATGATTATCTCATTCGGTTTAGAGATGAATTTGGTCGATAATTGTATATTCCACAAGTTCAGTGGGAGTAAGGTTCTATATTTGGTTTTGTATGCTAATGACATATTGCTTGTCAATAATAAGCTAAGTCTTGACCAATACCCCAAGAATGATTTTGAGATTAAGGAAATGCATAAGATTCCCTACATCTCAAGAGTGGGGAGTTTGATGTATGCTCAATTATGTGCGCATTCGAACATTACGTATATTGTTTGGATGTTAGGCTGATATTTACGTAACCCTGGTATGGACTACTGGATAGTAGCCAAGAGCGTTATAAGGTATCTTCAGAGAATAACAGATTACATGTAACATCCTGGAACTGGGCCTACTAGGATTGGGCCCAATGGGCCTTGGGGGTAGTAGCGTTTAAAATTTTTGAGAACAAGAGAATGGTACTAAGGCAAGTTGGATCTAGTATGTGAGTGATTTTGGAAGGTTAGGAAGCTTTTATGAAGTCCCGGGTTAAAGATAGGCCATAGGAAAAATTTTGGTTTTAGGTGAAAAAAAACACTGGAGTTGGTAGGTAGGCTTAAAGAATAAAATGTGGGAAAAATTACAAGTGGAGTGTGTGGTGTAGTGGCAAAGTGACGCCACTTAAGGAGCAAGGGGGTGACGCCATAGAGGAAGGAAGGAGGTCCAAGGTTCAAGTCTTGGTGCTTGCATTTTAGTTTTCTTTTTAAATGGATTTTTGAATTTGGCCATAGGACTTATATTTAGTTGCGCATGATTTTAGAAATAAGGAAGCGAGTGGTCAAGTGGAAAGGCATCAATAAGGGTGCAAGGGAGCCTGAGTTCGAATCTCATGAGAAGCAAGGGAGTATTTATTTTGCTAAGATGTGGCGGTAAGAGTTTGAGTTGGATTTAAACTCTGCTAGCGGAAGGAACCCACATCGGAAAGATACAAAGAAGGAAGGTGAGAAGCTATCTATATATAGAGCATTCTATGAGGAGAGTTAATATACCTTGGTGGGCGTTTGGGTGCAGACCTAGAGGATAATCGCCAATAGTAGCGAAGGAAGGGCTACTAGAACGTGAGGTACACGATAAGGTTACGGTGAGTTTTTAATTTCTGATAAGTGTATATTAAGTTATGATTAATCGTTAGGTGATGTCGGTTGTAGGTTTGTGACTAAGGGGTTTGCAGCGCGTGTGGTTATCAGGTGTGTACAAACACTACACACACGATATTGGCAATGCCGAAAAGCCAAAAAGCAGAAAGTGGCTAAATGGGCCCTGTGGGCCCTAAGGCTAAGAATTGATGAAATGGTTTGGTTGGTTATACGAATTGAATTAGTCATCCATGATACATGAATTGGATTTGTTTTGGGCCTAATAGGCCATATGATGAGATTTGGGCCTAATGGGCCGTAAGGGTGTGATATGGGCTTGATGGGCTTATGGGGACGTAGACATGTATGTTAGGGTTTATGGACCTTAGGTCTAGTTTGAACAACTCGTAAATTTCATAAGACTTAATCTAATTAAACATGCCTGTGAACAAGTCATTTGGGTTAGGGGCGTGGCGTGAGCATCGCATGTCTAGGATTGGATCTAGGAGAGCTTGGTACTTGATGGCCTAGTGGCCCACCTCCTCTTTTCTCAAATCCTACCTAGTGCGTAGTGTCATTCACTTTAGCCACGAAGACTTGTTGATGGGCCAAAGTTCATAGCTAAAACCCGAAAGGGACCGAAATACCCCCGATTTGTGATATTACCAAAATACCCCCGATTTGTAAAATTACTGAAGTACCCCTGATTTGTAAAATTATCGAAATACCCTCGATTTGTTAAATTACCAAAATACCCCTAGTTTTTGAAATTACTAAAATACCCCTGATTTGCAAAATTACCAAAATACCCCTATAAGGTAGAATTACAAAAATACCCTTGGTGGGTAAATTACGAAAATACCCTTGGTAGGTAAATTACAAAAATACCCTTGGTAGGTAAATTATGAAAATACCCTCGATGGGTAAAATGATCGATATGCCCCTAGAGAGAAAAAATGACAAAAACGCCCCTACATGTTATATGATTATTCTTGTATGTGATTTATGATTGTTATCGTATGATTATTATTGTATGTTGCATTCATGTGTTATTATGTTGCATGGGGATGGGATTATTCGAAAGGGGAAGTGCAGATAGGATCGCATGGTCGCTTGACGACTGTGGATCCACCGAAGGCTTTTAGCCATCGAGCAGCTATGCTGTACCGATAAGTTAGTGCCGTAACTGGTGCTACATAAGGAGTGTAGGGATGGGTGGGTTGATTAAATCCCACGAGTGCGAGGTTGGACGGGAGGCGGAATGCGAGGTTGATATGGGCATTAATGCATTGCATATGTGGTTTTAGTTTTGGATTTTTAGTTTATTATGTTTTAAATCTGCTAAACTTTGTATCACGGTTTTCCAAAATAGTATCTTCTTTCAAAATACTACGTTTTCACGAATAGGTCGTAAACATCACGTTTTCATAAGTCAGTCATTTTAAATAAGTTTTCGCAACCAACAAAGTTTTTTTTGGTAATAACTTTTTAATAAATGTCGATTAATAATGAACAAAAGCAAACTAGGACTTTAGTTTTTAATATCAAGAAAGGTTTTCAAATGGAACCATGGTTTCTCGAAAAGCACCCTAATATGACACGCCAGATTCGGGCCTAACTTCTAGGTAGGGTTTGGAGTGTTACATTTAGTGGTATCAGAGCCTAGGTTTCAAAACTCGGACTGTGAGATGGGCTTTAGTGTTTGTTTTAAAGATGTTTACAAATGATTTTTAAGTAGTTTTGAAAGGTTTTTGTGTGGCACACCGAGTCTCGATGTCGGACCGGTAAGTTCTCTTATCTGCTTTTAAGCTATTCTTGCTTCTAGGTGGATACTAGGCTTACTTTAGATGATAGACTATCTTGAGGACCTTAGGAGACTAAAAACTATAGTGGTGGCAATTTGAAAACAACTCTTAACTACTACTTCCATAAAACATTTGTTTAATTCTTTGGAACTATGAGCTAAATTCATAAAATTTGTAATTGGATAATTAGGACTGAGTGCAAAGAGGCGTAGTGGTATATCCGTTATTGTCTTGACTATGAGATGGTTGGAAATTTGGGGATGAAATTTCTCTAAGGAGGTAGATTTGTAACATCCTGGGCTGGGCCTAGTAGGATTGGGCCCAATGGGCCTTGGGGGTAGTAGCGTTTAAAATTTTTGAGAACAAGAGAATGGTACTAAGGCAAGTTGGATCTAGTATGTCAGTGATTTTGGAAGGTTAGGAGGCTTTTATGAAGTCCCAGGTTAAAGATAGGCCATAGGAAAAATCTTGGTTTTAGGTGAAAAAGAACCCTGGGAGTTGGTAGGTAGGCTTTAAGAATAAAATGTGGAGAAAAATGACAAGTGGAGTGTATGGTGTAGTGGAAAAGTGACGCCACTTAAGGAGCAAGGGGGGTGATGCCATAGAGGAAGGAAGGAGGTCCAAGGTTCAAGTCTTGGTGCTTGCATTTTAGTTTTCTTTTTAAATGGATTTTTGAATTTGGCCATAGGACTTATATTTAGTTACGCATGATTATAGAAACAAAGAAGTGAGTGGTCTAGTGGCAAGGCATCATTAAGGGTGTAAGGGAGCCTGAGTTTGAATCTCATGAGAAGCAAGGGAGTATTTATTTTGCTAAGATGGGGCGCAAGAGTTTGAGTTGGATTTAAACTCTGCTAGCGAAAGGATCCCACATCGGAAAGATACAAAGAATAAAGGTGAGAAGCTAGCTATATATAGAGCATTCTATGAGGAGAGTTAATATACCTTGGTGGGCATTTGGGTGCAGACCTAGAGGATAATCGCCAATAGTAGCGAAGGAAGGGTTACTAGAACGTGAGGTACACGGTAAGGTTACGGTGAAGTTTTAGTTTTCGATAAGTGTGTATTAAGTTATGATTAATCGTTAGGTGATGTCGATTGTAGGTTCGTGACTAAGGGGTTTGCAACGCGCGTGGTTACCAGGTGTGTACAAACACTGCACACATGATATTGGCAATGCCGAAAAGCTGAAAAGCCGAAAGTAGCTAAATGGGCTCGGTGGGCCCTAAGGCTAAAAATTGATGAAATGGTTTGGTTCGTTATATGAACTGAATTAGTCATCCATGATACATGACTTGGATTTGTTTTGGGCCGAATAGGCCATATGATGGGATTTGGGCCTAATGGGTCGTAAGGGTGTGATATGGGCTTGATGGGCTTATGGGGACGTAAACATGTATGTTAGGGTTTATGGACTTTAGGTCTAGTTTCAACAACTTTTAAATTTCATAAGACTTAATCTAATTAAACATGCCTGTGAACAAGTCGCTGGGTTAGGGTGTGGCAGCGGGCATACGCATGTCTAGGATTGGATCTAGGAAGAGCTTGGTACTTAAGCGGCCCTAGTGGCCCACCTCCTCTTTTCTAGAATCCTACCTGGTGTGTAGTGTCTGTTCACTTTAGCCGTGAAGACTTGTTGATGGGCCAAAGTTCATAGCTAAAACTCGAAAGGGATCGAAATACCCTCGATTTGTGATATTACAAAAATACCCCCGATTTGCAAAATTACCGAAGTACCCCTGATTTGCAAAATTACAAAGTACCCATGATTTGTGAAATAATCAAAATACCCTCGATTTGTGAAATTACTGAAATACCCTTGATTTGTAAAATTACCAAAATACCCCTGTAGGGTAGAATTACAAAAATACCCTTGGTAGGTAAATTACGAAAATACCCTTGGTGGGTAAATTATGAAAATACCCTTGGTGGGTAAATTACGAAAATACCCTTTTAGGTAAATTACGAAAATACCCTTGGTAGGTAAATTACGAAAATACCTTTGGTAGGTAAATTATAGAAATACCCTTGATGGGTAAAATGACCGATATACCCCTAGAGGGCAAAAATGACGAAAATGCCCCTACATGTTATATGATTATTTTTGTATGTGATTTATGATTATTATCGTATGATTATTATTGTATGTTGCATTCATGTGTTATTATGTTGCATGGGGATGGGATTATTCGAAAGGGGAAGTGCAGATAGGATCGCATGGTCGCTTGACGACTGTGGATCCACCGAAGGCTTTTAGCCACCGAGCAGCTATGCTGCATCGATAAGTTAGTGCCGCAACCGGTGCTACATAAGGAGTGTAGGGATGGGTGGGTCGATTAAATCCCCACAGGAGTGCAGGGTTGGACAGGAGACGGAGTGCAGGGTTGGTATGGGCATTAATGCATTGCATATGTGGTTTTAGTTTTGGATTTTTAGTTTATTATGTTTTAAATCTGCTAAACTTTGTATCACGATTTTCCAAAACAGTATCTACTTTCAAAATACTACGCTTTCGCGAATAGGTCGTAAACATCACGTTTTCATAAGTCGGTCATTTTAAATAAGTTTCCGCAACCAACAAAGTTTTTTTTGGTAATAACTTTTTAATAAATGTTGATTAATAATGAACAAACACAAACTTGGACTTTAGTTTTTAATATCAAGAAAGGTTTTTAAATGGAACCATGGTTTCTCGAAAAGCACCCCAATGTGACACGCTAGATTCGGGCCTAACTTCTAGGCCGGGTTTGGAGTGTTACATTACATTCTCACATATCGAATGTCTGATAAGTTAGAGAGAATCAGGTTTATAGACCTTGATTTTGATGGAATATTGATGCAAAATATTGTTACTAGGATGCAAAATGTGACAATAATTGGTAGTCCTTTATTTCAATAACAACAGGAGGACATCAAAGTTAAAGCACATAGACTTTAAGTTCCTGGTTGTTCAAGTAAAAGTTTAGAGTGGATAGGTTCCGATAAAGCACATTGGGACTAACTCCATGATTATGGACTCGCTTACTAAGGGACAACCACCCAAGGTTTTTCATGAGCACACTGCTCATATAGGTCTAATGTCATTTAAGGATATTTGGTTTTAATGAGATATTTTACTTTTAAATGCTTTTATGTTATACACATATTTTCAGTTATTTTAATTTATGAATATTAAGTTTATTTGGTTTATTCAAGCTCTAATTTTGGTAAAGTTTGATCTCACTAAGGTTTAGGAGGACCAGTTGGAAATAGACATGTTTAGATCATATTGCATGTAATTTCCATGCTACACATCCATACTTGATTTATGTCATTTGATTGTGTTAATATACGCGATAAGGATGAATTTAGTTATGATATATGTAAAAAAGTTTGTCTCGATTTTATGTTAACATAATTTATGGACGAGATTATTCAAAATAACTTTTTTGGATATGATAGAAAAGTTTTGAGCTCATAAGATTATATAATGACATGTAATTATAGAGTAACTAATATATGTGGTATAAGTGGGAGATTGTTGGAAAATATGGACATAACATATATAATAAGGGTAATTACATGTTATTATTTACTATCATAAAAGGTTTGCCCAAATTAAAAGTGATCTAATTTGGTTAAGTTTTATTGGGTTGTGGTTATTAATAAAGTATGGGTCAAATATATGTAGATACTCTAGTAACTAATTTCTAATTGATGATGGGCTAATTAGAAATTAGGGTTAATGTGAAAAAGTTATATATTAGGGTTATGGCTGACTTTCATCCATGCTCGACGGGTGGGTCTTGCACAATCTCCCTTCTGCCTTTGGTCCCCAAATTACACATAAGATAACTTTTCTAATATCCAATATTTAAGAAAGAGAGAGCAAATATTATCTAAATTTCTTGTGTGCTAATTCGGAAGATTAAAACCCCAAGATTCGTAGAATTCAAGAAATTGATGAATTCAAGTATGCTTCCGCATCTAGTTTTGTTCTTGATTTGTTCTTGATGATTTGACATGATAGACCCTAATGTACAATTTTAAGTTTATATTAGATATTGTTTTTATGGTTCTAACAAATTATTCAAATAATATGAACTATTATGTTATTTATAACTCTAGTTGGGGAGATAGCTTGCTTTTGCTATCGAAGTAGGATTGACTCCTAGAAATAGAGACATGATGTGATTTTCTAGACTGACAATACATTGGCCAGGACACAAGTTGAATTTACTCTAAATCCGTTTATGAATTTATTCACTAATTTTTTTACATTAATTTTGCATTTTTTAATCTAGGTCCTCTATAAGTTTTCATTGTGTATACTTAAAGGTTTTCTAAGGTGTTGTTCTCAAGAAAAACCTTTCCTGGTAAGGCTTCATTGTGCTGTCAATAAATTAAAATGTGCATTTTGTTTTAAGCATCTATGGTCTACTATATTTTTTTGTAATACATCCAGGTAATTAGTGGGATTAACTGGTCAAGCTATGGTTATCACATGAGGATCCATGTAGGACCAAATGATAACCTTCCTTCAAATAGGACCAAATGATAACCTTCCTTCTCTTTTTTAATATTTGAAAAATATGGGATTATTAAAGTGTTAGTCCTTTGAGAACTCTATAATTTGGAGAAGGTTATGTCCTTTCCAATAACTGAAAGCTAAACCACCTTATTCTTAGATTAGGAAAAGCATTCTAAAAGAAAAAGATGTTTACAATAGAGGTAAAGATGTTTAAATGTAGAGTTTGAAGAACCACTGGATTGACACATTTCATTCAAGTAACATGTTGCATATGGCGAGTTCTAGTAACTCACCTCGATTAACATCTGGAGAGACAAGTATGGTAAGTGTTAGAATGTGAATAGAGTTACCAAACAACTTGATCAAAAGTTAAGTGGTTTTATTGAATTTTTTTTTTGGAAAAATCATGGGCTCCTTGGACCCAAAACCTTAAAACTACTATATATATTCATAAAAAATTATGTAAAAATATCACATCCCAAAATTACTGCTATAAGAAATAAGGGTAAAATTTAGATTTTTACTTTTTAAAAGCATAGTAAAAGTAGGGTAAGCAAACTTAGAATGCCTTTAAAATTATTTTTGATAAGAAATTAATAAGAATAGATTATTAGGCTTAATGGTTAGATGTTGTTAAGCTAAAGGACCTAGGTTTGAACTCTCTTGATTGCACCCTTTGTTAATTTTTTTTTAATCTTCCCCAATGCTTAGCCAAAACCCTTAAAAACAATTTCTTAAAGACTTATATCAATAATGAGATTTCTGGTTCAATGGTTAAGATTTAGTACTCCTATTGGTCCCTAGTTCAAAACCTCTTGTGCACCTTTAACCAAAATATTTTTATTTTCTTATTTTACCCCTAAAAAGTACCAAAATTTCAAACCAAGCCCAGACTGAAAACTATTTTTTAATTTAGTCCTTATTGTAAATCAATACTAATTCTAAGCTAACTCTTAATTCTATTTCAATTAGGGTAAAAAAGTTTTATAAATAGTTAATCTTTTCAAAACTTAAAACTCATATTTAGAAAAAAAATTCAAGAAAAGCCCTCAAAATTCTCTTTGCTTCTTCTCCATTACTGAACCACTTTACTCGACCCAAAATTTTAGGGTTTTCAATTGCAACCTTCTCCTCCCAGTGATTGTCGATTTTTTCATCCAAAAATTATGATTTTTTTTTTTGTGTATTCAATTAGGTGTGGGATCTAAGTTAAACCATTGTGTATGATTAGTTGAATTATTAATAGTTAGGGTAGTTCGTATGCGAACCTTGCATGCAAACCCTAGATGCGAACCTGTATTGTGAACCATATATGCAAACCCTTATATGGTTTAGTATGCAATCCCTTAGAAAATATTATGCGAACCCTACATGAATTACTATGAGAGCCTATATGTATTATTATGCAAACCCTATATGAAATACAATACAAACCTATATGTATTACTATACGAACCTATATGAATTATTATGCGAACCCTATATGAATTATTACGCGAGTCCTATATGAATAAGTATGCGAACCCTAGACGACAACCCTGTACGCGAACCCCAGATAAGAACACGTGAACCCTATGTGTGACCCCTATATGCGAACTTGTTATGTGTGTGCCATGTTAGCAACCTACTGTTAATATATCGATACAAGTTTCTATTTTCATGAAAAAACTGTATATGTGAAATTGATATGAATGAATGCATGAATACATGCTTTTAGATGATAATATGAAGTAAATAAATGTGCCTGACAAGCATAGCATCGATTGTTGATATGTAGCAGTCCAATTTCAGTGAAATCAGAACAGTGGTTTCGGGACCACAAATTCGAGCCAAAAAGAAAAATATTTTAATTTTATTGCATGATCTGTATTGTGATAGGAATGCCATATGAAAATTCTGATAAGAAAATTTTATCGATTATATGCTTCATTGGGGAAAGGACCAAATTGCATAAAATGTAAAAGTTGAATTCTAGTAGTTAGAAGGATTAAATAGCTATGGGATTCAAAATTTGATGTCCTTATATGGTAATTAGACCATTAAAGAAAAGTTAGTAGATATTTTTGGTGATTCATCCATGGAAAAATTAGAAAAGGCTAAGGACTAAATTGAAAATCAAAATAATTAAAGATGATAAATAATTAAATAGAAATATCATATTATTTTTATTATCACCTTCATCCCCAAATTTCATGGAAACCCTAGGAGAGAGAGAAGAAACTAATCAAGCTTAATTGGGTAAGTATTTTTATATTTTTGAGATATGGCTAGTTTAATCTAACTATTTTGGGGATTAATTTAAAAAGTTATCAAAGTAAAATGTTTTTCTAGGGATGAATATGTTGAAAATTTGAAATTTACGGTAGAAAATGAAATGTTGTTGATAGATAAACAACTTTTACAAAGAGATCTTTGATGAAATTATGATTTAGGGACTAAATTGAAAAGTGGTAAAACCCATGAGAAAATTACGATTTTTGTGAAATTCAAGGGATGTTATTGTAATATGTAAAATTCTATTAGGCTTGGAATAAGGATTAAATTGCATGAATTTTATTTTCCGAGCCTAGGGACAAAATTGGAATTTATGGAAAGTTTAGGGGAAAATGGTAATTTTGCCTAGGGTACAAATTGAATCTAATTGAATATGAAATGGATTAAATTGATGATTACATTCATTTATATAGATCCAGACAACTCAAATTTGAAGCTAGATCGAGGAAAAGAAAAAGTTTCTGATTAGTAGAATTTTTTGTACGACAATTATTAAGGTAAGTCCGAGTAACCAAATTGTGTATTTTATATGCTTGTATTGAATGTCTTATGTGAGTGTATGAATTATAAATGTTTAAAGTATGAAATAAATTATGTACCCGAGATAGCCTGAATAAATGTTAAGTTCCATTTGAATAATGAAATTCGATGGATATATGTAATTTCCCAATTTGAATGTGATCCTGCATATGTTGCAGACAAGATTTAGCTCGGACGAGTAATCCTAATAAAGCCTTCTCGGGCATCCTGATAAATAGTTCTTGCGAGCATCTTGATCGGTAGTGATTTTGCATGTGTTGCACACTACCACTTCTCTGTGTGAACGTCCTGTTACATGACTTGATTGGTTGTGATCTAGAATATAATGTGGACACAAGCGTAGCTCTACATGAGCATCCAGGTATAAGCTCTTATAGGCTTCCTGACATGGCTCGTTTGAACTCCCTGTTACCTTATCTAGTGCTCCCTAATATTAACTCTTAGGAGTTATCTGTTAAGCTCTATAAGCTCCCTGAGTAAAACTCTTATGAGTTTCTTGATTAGCTCAGATAAGTGTCATGTTACATAGCTCATCTGAGCATCCTGTTAAGTGGCTTGAGAATGTCCTCCCTGATTAAGTGCCCTAATGGGTACCATTGATATGAGTTGACGATTTACGATTTTGTACACCTTGTGTGTACTACCTGAGTATCCATCAAAATCTCAATGATTCAACGAACAAATTCCCGAAATAAGAAATTATGAGATTAATTGAATTATATCTCGAATGAGTCTGAAATACTTGAAAGTTTGTAACATGATGACCTCATCTATGCTTATTTGGTGTATGTGAATTATGTGACTAACATATTTGCTTGAGTGTATGTGATTAGGAAAACTTGTCAATTTGTTGGAAATCATGTTATCGTATGCTTATTATAATGAATGTAAATGGTAAGTTTAATTCTTGTTATATGAACTTACTAAGCATTAAATGTTTATTAGGTTTTATCTTCTCTGTTTTATAGTGATCAGAAGCTCGTAAAGGTTGGAGATCTGTCGGAGCAACATCACACTATCCTCTAGTTTGCTTTGGTATAAATAGTAAACTCATTTTGGTATAATGGCATGTATAAGCTAACTTGGCCATTGATGGCATGTAAATGGTTGTATGTAATCTAGCCATTGGAATGGCTAGAGTGATATATTTTGGCATGTTTATATAAAGGTTATAATATAATTAATATGTTTGGAAATGGTTAAATAGTAGATGGTATATATCTAATGCGAGGTAAATTTTGAATTAGTAAAATTGACTAAACATGTATGCTTACAAAAGGTAAAAATGAATGCATGAAAAGATATATCATTTAGATGTTAGAATTGGCTTGATTATAATGCTTGTATTGGTTGGTATATGTTTGCAATTGATGTATAGGTTGTTGGCAAATTTGGGTGAGAAATAAAGGTAGGAAACGGCTTTATTTTGTCCACACGGGCAGACACACGGGCATGTGTCTTGACCGTGTGTGACACACGGCCTGGCACATGGGCATGTGGTTTGGCCGTGTGTCCCTTGCATATTAAATTTGAGAAATAGAATGCTCCGAATGGCAAAGACAGGGTCATGTGTCTCAGCCGTGTGTGAAACACGGCCTAGAGCATGGGCATGTGTCTTGGTCGTGTGAAACCTGCACCTAATTTGTGAAAATTGAATTGACCACACAGCCTAGCATACCGACATGTGGCAGGCCGTGTGGCACAAGTCAGAAAGTTACACGAGGTCGGACACGGCATGTAGCACGGATGTGTCCTATGGTCACATGGGCATGTCCCCTGACCACACAAGCGTGTGTGCCCTACATCTAGAAAAAAGTTTTAAAATTTCGCGAAAAATTCTCCGAGTTTCCAATTTAGTCATATGAGCTTACTAAGCTATATAGCTTACTCTGTTTATTTTTCTGTGTTTTATAGTGATTTCAAAGCTAGCTCGAATTCGAGAATCGTCAGAGACTTCATCACACTATCAAGCTATCACTTTGGTACTTTTGAATTTAATTATTTTGAGTATATGGCATGTATAAGGACTTTGAGTCATTTTGGTTATGGTTTGATAATGAATTTAGTCATTTGAAATGTCTTGTAAATGTTAAGTGTTTTGGTATTGTATATATATAGCCATGTGAGTTGGCTTATTTTGGTTGAATTGGTTGTGTATACATATACAAATGGCCTTGCTCATGTGTTGATGTTTGTCTTACAAATTCTTGTGGTAAATGGTTGATAATTGAGTAGTTATATGTTGGTGAATTTAGGCAAAGATGATGCTTAAATGGAAGTGTTTAAATTGATGACTATGAATATGAATTTGGTATGAAATTTATGATTTATTTTGACATATGTGTGTCTTATTTTGGATGGTATAGAACTAGTATGAATTAGGCTTGGTTGAGATTGGTTTGATCACATAATTATGCCATGTTTTGATGCCAAATGAATTGTTTTAGATATGGCCAAATTTGGGTGGCAAATTGGCTTGGTAAATAGCCTATTATTGTCCACACAGGTGTGTGTCTCAGCCGTGTGTGACACACAGTTATGTTACACGACTGTAAGTCCTTTGGTGTTGAAATAGAAACCAAGTCAGTATGCTCCACACGGCCTCAGACACGGGGATGCGACTTGGCCGTGTAGCATAATTCAGTATACCATACAGGTTAGTCACGGCCTAGCACACGGCCTAGTACACGGGCATGTGTGGCCAATTTTAGGGCACACAGGTTGGCCACACGGGTGTGTGTATTGGCTGTGTGACCCAAGTCAGAGAGTTACATAGGGTCGGACATGGGCTGGAACACGGTGATAAACCATAACATACACATATTTTAATCCCACATTTAGCATGTTTTTGGATGAATTATCCCTTTAATTATGGAAATAGGTGCTCCTAATCCTTTGTTTTCATGTTTTATACTTAGAAGAGCACCGGAGGATAAAAAGAATGAGAAACGGGTCAATAACAGAGAAAATAGGCCAAAGTACGAAACTCACATGGCCTGGTCCCCAAGCGACATGGACGTGCCTCTTTAGCAGGCTCGACCACGGCCTGGCTGCGAAACACATGGCCGTGCCTCTTTAAGAGGTTCGACCATGGCCTGGCTTCGATTTACACGGGCGTGTGCCACGGGTATGTCCTTGTCATAGGAAAGAAGAATTTCATTCGAATTAGGGTACTTAGAGGAAAAGAAAGGTATTCCAAAAGCCTATATAAACACCCTAGAGGCCAACCTTTAGGGGGCATTCAGTTAGGTCAAAGAGCCAAGCCAGAGGGGCCGAATTGTGGGATTCACTCGAAGAAAGCCAGTCGATTCATCTCAAGAAGTCGGAATCATACTCAAGACTGAGGATCTCTCCTTCAATTCCTTCAAGGGGTTTTAGGGTTTTTTATGTTTTGTTTTATATTTTCTTCTGAGATGTATTCTTTTATAATTATGAACTAAACCTCTCAATTACATGAGGGGGATGAAACCTAAGACGGATCTTGTTATTATTTTCTAAGCTGTTTGATAAATATTTGATTTGTTCTT
This sequence comes from Gossypium rotundifolium, assembly GCA_025506655.1. Taxonomy (NCBI): domain Eukaryota; kingdom Viridiplantae; phylum Streptophyta; class Magnoliopsida; order Malvales; family Malvaceae; genus Gossypium; species Gossypium rotundifolium. Next base: position 64,616,542 of record CP106731.1, on the reverse strand, counting down.
AACTATGTGTTCTTAATTCTTGTTTTGATATTTCAGGATATTGATTCAAGCATTTATGCTCTTAGCGGAGGAGTAATAGACCACATTTAAGAGTAGATCTAGCATAGTTAAGCGGAGTTGGTCGCAACCCTAGAGATAGGACGAAAAAAATCTACCGGATTATGGTGAAACCTAATATAGGAGTCCATAGATCGAGTTAATGCAATTCTAGGGGTTTTAATTAGAAAGAGATTTCAATTAATCAACCTAGGGTTAGACATTAGTAGCTTCGAGAGAGGTATTAATATAAATTAGGGAATCCTACGGATCAAATCATGTGAATAAATTGTCTGGTTCAGAGTTAGATAACAAGTGAAGTCTAGGTGGATTCTTCCTCGAGTATTGTCTTAATCAATTAGTTTTTCCCAAAAGTATTTCTCCAATTCCTTCTTTGTGTCTTAGCACCTTTAGCTTAGTAGTTAGTTAATTTTAGATTAGATAACAATTCCCTTAATTCTTAGGCTAGATAATAAAAAGAGAGTTCGTATTAGTACTTTGGTTCCTTTGGGTTCGACAATCCAGTCTTGGCACTAAACAGTACTCCTGTTCGATAGGTGCGCTTACCTTAATCGTTGTCATAGTTAGTTTCTAGGCTTGATCATTCTTTATATAAGTTTTTAAGACTCTGACACACGATCAAGTTTTTAGCGCCGTTGCCGGGGAGTGAAAATATTAAGAAAGCTCAATTTTATTACTTTAGCCTCTCTTTTTTTTTTTTTTTTGCAATTGAATTTTATTTGTTACTTATCTAATTTTCTTTTTATTTTCCTAGCAGGTACCTCTAGTTTATCACTAGAAGAAGCCAGTCAGGACCTCTACTTTCTGACAGTGAAATAGAATATACCGCCATGAACGAAGAGATGTCACTAAATAATTATCGATGGCAAGTCATGAGGACAAAGCCTACTAAAGCGGCCAAGGTGTTTTCAACCTTGGCGTGGTCACCATGTTATCTAACCGGTAGAGCATTTAAATAAAAATTGATGGTTTGTATGGTTCTCTGCAGTACATCCGTAATATAATGCGATCTGAGATGGAAGAGGGTGACCAATCTGAATATCTATCCTACAACCCTAGCACGAGAGAGCGAACAAGTCAACTATATGGGTAACTATTCTAGACCTCAAAATAATCTTTACAGTAACACTTCCAATGCACGTTGGAGGTAGCATCCCAATTTCTCGTAGGGAGGTCAAGGTAATCAAAGACCACAACTTCCTTGTGGTTTCAACACCTACATCACCGGCAGGAAAATAAGTGAACCTTGAAGAGATCTTGGCAAAATTCATCAGCGGTATCAAAACTCATTTTCAAAATACCGAGACAACACTTAAAATCAACAAGCATCAATTCGAGGATCGAGAACCAATTAGGGCAACTTGCCAAGATCATCTCAGAACGACCACAAGGAAACTTGCCAAGTAACACCGAAACTAACCCAAGAGAGCAACCTCAAGCAATAACTGCTCATGATAGTGAAGGGTTAAATGAATCAAAATTGAAGCAAGAGAATGTGGTAGAGGAAGGTAAGGTTGAGGTAAGCCATGATAAACCAAACCCGGTAATTACAGAGTACCAACCACGTGTTTCGTCCCCTAATGCGATAAAGAAAGACCACACAGAGGAACAATTCGGTAAATTTCTTAAACTTCCAAAGAAATTACATATTAACTTGTTGTTTCTTGAAGCTCTTTCACAGATGCCGGATTCAAGGATGTTTTAAAAGAGTTTTGACAAACAAGCGGAAGTTAGGCGATCGTTGCATGTGGAGCTAAGCGTAGTATGCCCAACAACTCTATGAAATAAACTACCACGTGAGTTCACATTTCGTGTACTGTCAGATGCAACCGACCCTCGAATAGCTGCTTCAGATCTTAATACAAACGGTGTGACTCCTTTTACAACACGTAAGGTCTTTCCATACAAAATGGTCGAGGTAATACATTCTGATTTCGGCACTTTTAAGGTAAATATTACTCGACTCAAACCATATGTTGATAGAATTGATAGTAAGAAAAAGGAGTTTCGACTCCATGAACCACCATGGCCATGCGAATAACAGGTAAGTCTAGCTCAAGACTTTAAACGAGCGCTTCTCTAGAGGCAACCCGAGCACTAAGCCAACTAATTTCCATATTTTTTATTTTTAACACCTAACTACAAACTAACCAATTTAATAAAGTGCAGGTTTCCCTACCACACGGCCTTGTACACGGGCATGGCCGTGGCGTGTGGATACCATGAGCAAGCACAAAGGCGGGGCGAAAATTTTCCTAAAACATGGGCTCAATATAAGCGCCACAACCAGTGCGGCCTTGAACGTGTTAAAGCGCCTAAAGAACACGGGCTGAGATAAATACACACAGCCATGTGAGGCTGCCGTGGTCGACATTATCAGCTTTTTCACATATCGCCTCCACCACCACCTCGAGATCACTCCATTGATGATGACATTTGAGTCCTTTTATTATATTTATATTTATTTTTATTTTATTTCCATTATTAAGTATAATTTGATTCCTTTTTTCTCTAGCTGTTTAACTCTAGAGCAACTATAACAAACGTCCATTAAATAAGAACTCCCTAAAAACATTACTGATGACTTCACAATTTAAAAATGTTCAAGGAGCCACTCAAGGAACGAACACACCGCTTGTAACACCCCAAACCCAGCCCACGAGATTTGACCGGATCTGGTATGTCACTGCGAAAAACGTTTGAAAAGAATATAACTTAAAGGTGAAAACGTATAAATTCATTGTCTTTGGAAAAACATTGTATAATTAAAAGCCCATAAAAATTTAGTTGTTATAAAATATCCGATTTGAAAACTTTATTATATATTCTAAAGATGTAAGTTGCCAAAATAAGAACATTTTCAAATAATAATTTAAATGCCAATCCAACCAAGACATCGTAAAATCCTTAAATACTTTAGGAGGCTCTTATTACATCAAATAAATTCCCAAATCGATAATATAAAATTCATAAATCAATTAAATCATCTTGACATGGGCCACCTCGTATCCACTCCAACCGGTCCAAGCTATATGCATCACTTGCAATGTTGGTAAAATTTGGGTGAGTCACACAGACTCGATGTGCAATTAGTCCACCGAATTCCACCCACATGTCAAACCACATATTTACCCACATGTCGATATTAATGCAACGTTATTCACATAATTTCACTTATTGGGCTTGGCCCATAACCATATCACATTCTTATAATAGGGTAATTAACCACATGTTTCCACATCTTTGGCTTGGCCCATTACAACATTAATTCACATACACAATTATGCAATTATGAAACCCAACCCACTTAGGGTCCATCCTCTACACATCCCCATATCCAGCCTACCACACACCAGGAGATTTTTAAATCACACTCTCCTTTTTACTCCAATATGGCAACAAATGTTGTCCACGCGAGCTTAATTTCAATTAGTCCACAACGCGACCTCAGTCAGCGCCAATCCACGATGTAGCCGAAGCTATCATCAAAACCACGATGAGCACAAAGCCATCAATAACCACGATATGGCACATAGCCTATATCAATCACGATGAGGCACAGAGCCATTCATCAAACCATGTACTCGAAGTACACCCTGTCCTTCTTTCATATCCCACCCATACACATGCAACATAAAATAGTGCCGTGCATGTACATGTTATTTCGCATATTATCACGTATTCATAACAATAGTCACATTTCATCAGATTCGATACTTACCGGATTATCGACATATCCTTTGAGGGTATCCACATTACAATTTCCATTGCACTAGTTAGCACATTCATAACACACATACAAATATCACATACAATCATAAACCCGGAAAATAGTAGGCTAACTACACACCTGCCTATTAGCGAAATCTCGAACCAGTCGAATGAAACACCCCACACCCGGCCCACGAGAATGGACTGGATCTGGTATGTTCCTCGAAGTAACCCGGTTCAAATTCATTCGAATACTTTGAAAACTATGAGTTTTGGAAGATAGCTCATTGTGGGTTGGGCTTGAGTTGAAAACAAATTTATTTTATAACAAAACCCATTTGCTTCAAGTGACAAAATATTTAAACTTATTTCATACTAAGTGGGCCTACTGCTTATAAAGCCCTAAACTCATAACATAGTAATTATAGTAGAAATAAAAATTAAATCACGGTGGCCTTATTACATAAAATGAAACCCAAAATAATAAATTGTACAAGATTTTAAAATAAAATAAATATTCAAATTAAACTGAACTTCAAGTCGATCATGGCCACAACAAGTTCTCGCCAGTCCCGATCCATTCTTGCTCATCACGAAACATATTCCCACAACGGGGTGAGTCGATAGACTCAGTGTAACCAACACTAAACATAATAGAGATAGGCACACCATAAAAATCATATGCATAAAAATTCAAGATCATGATGCAAACCCAACCCAAACCTATATGCCATCCGCTACACTCCACCCGCACCAACTCAGTGCACCGTGGGGACTACTAAGTCAACCCTCCTTCCGCTACACTCCATCAAAGGCGTTCATTGCGGTCGGCGTGCTCATCGCCCATCGATAATATTGTGGCTTAGCCACCACTGTAATGTAACCGGTTACCACTTAGTGAGACCGAAGTCATCACATTCACTTAGTGAGACCAAGTCATCACATTCACTTAGTGAGACCAAGTCATCACTTTCACTTATAACGTTGGTGAGACCGTAGTCAACACCTTCTTCCCCTTTCACATAAATCCCGAATGCCCCAAATTATAATTATCATGCATAACATATTTTTATTTCACTTTCACATCACTTTTCACTTGTATAACATTTATTTCGTAATTCTAGTAGAAGTAGGAAAACGTACCTGAATACTTTGTACCATAATATGGCACTTTAGCCACTTTCTTTCACTTTCACATTAGCATATATAACATATTTAAACCATAAAACTATTAAGAATAGTGTGGAATACACACCTGATTTGTTTAGCGATTCCTTGAGATTTCGAAAGCAAGATCTAATGTTTAGATCCTAATTCCTACATTTGGTTTATCAAATATTTCTTAGCATAAATTCTATTTTGGGCTACAATATCCAAATCCTAGTAGGATTTGTAAAGAGGCTTACCTTTGATGCCGATTTGATGTTTATTCAAATCCCGGAATCTTTGTTTTCCTTCACTTGATATTCGGCCAACCTTGAAACTTCAACATAAATTAGTTTTCGGCTTTTAATAATTACGGATCTAATCTAGGTAATCACATAACTTTGGCCGAATACATTTAGGGCTTACCTTATGGATTTTTAAATCCCGAAACTTCACCTCCCTTTTTCCTTGAAATCGGCAACTTCCTAGATCTCTGAATAGCTTAGTTTTTGATCAATTTGATCTAATTGACTAAGATTTGGCCTTGGCCGAATGTATAGACTCACTTACCTCAAATCCCGAAGTTGATCTTTATTTCAAATTCCTGCCGAAATCACTTGTTAGATTTGATCTACTATTAAATCATGGAGGGGATCTTTTTGCCGATTGTATAATGATGTACTTACCTTGTTTTCGAATCCCGGAAGATCCCTTATGCTATTCGGCTATGGCACTATTGTGGATCTCAAAGCTTTGGCTTTGTGGATGAATAGTAGAAGATAAGAAAAAGAAAGAAAAAGATGGAGAGAGTTTTTGACAAGGGAAATTCGGCTAAAGAGAAGAGGAAAGATTGTTGCTACTTTCACTTGGTGGTTTCGGCAAGATGTTGAAGAGAAGAGAATGGCTCTTTTCTTTTCTTTCTTTGGCCGAATCTATTAGCCTTAGAGTCCCTAATTCAGCCAATTCTTCACTTGTGATAAGTTTTAGTTTTATCAATATGAAATTCCATCAAATCTCCTAATTAGCCAAGAGTTTTTATTGAATAGAAACTCCTCTTCCTTGTGCCGTCCAACTCTCCACTCATGGAGACAAAATTTTATTTCTTTTATTTGTTTCCTAGATGACTCAAACTCAGGCCCAAAACCTCTTGCATTTGGGCCATTTCCTAGGGCCTTAGGGGCATCTTCAGCCACATTTCCAAGTCCGTTATTGGGTCAAATTTTATGTTCTTTATATTTTTAGGGTCACTTGGCCCTAAGCTCCCCTTTGGGCTCTTAAATTTGACATTCCGGGGTCATTTTTAAGTTTCCTAAAATTTTCGCGTGGCTCTGTATTTTTCCAAGTTTCCAAAATGTTTAGTTTCCTATTTTGGCTTGGTTTCCAAAATGTTTAGTTTCCTATTTTGGTTTGGTTTCCAAAATGTTTAGTTTTCTATTTTGGTTTGGTTTTCCAAAATGTTCACTTTCCTAATTCCATTAGGTTTCCAAAATGTCTAAGTTTCCAAAATGTCCATTTCATTTCCATTTCCATTTCCATTTTCATTTCCATTTTCATTTCCATTTTCATTTCCATTTTCATGCATTTCTAGGTTTCCAAAAGTATCAAAATTTATTCATAGTACTTGAAACTTGTCATTTCATACAATTAAACCGGAAATGCATAGGCCCTATTTAGGATGTTACGCTTCTACCCCTTAAACAAAATTTCGTCCTCAAATTTTCTAACTAAACAATTGAGGGTATTGTTGTCTCATTGCCTCTTCTCGGTTCCCACGAAGCTTCCTCCGATCCATGATTTCGCCACAATACTTTAACTAGAGGAACTTCCTCAGTAGTACTTTCACGTCGCGTTCGAGAATCTGAATTGGCTCTTCCTCGTAGGTTAAGTCGGCCTTAGCTCCACTTCTTCTCTTGGTACTATGTGAGAGGATCCGATCGGTAACGATGTAGCATGGACACATGGAACACGTCATGCATTTGTTGCAACTCTGGTGGCAACTCTAGCTGGTATGCCACTGGTCCCACTCGCTTTAGTACCCGATAGGGCCCAATAAATCTTGGGCTTAATTTCCCTTTCCGACCAAACCTCATCACTTTCTTCCATGGTGAGACTTTTAGAAACACTTGGTCTCCTACTTCAAATTCTATTTCCTTTCGTTTGAGGTCGGCATAAGACTTCTGTCTATCTGAGGCTTCTTTTAACCGTGTTCAAATTATTTCAACCTTCTCTTCTGTTTCTGCCACTATCTCTGGTCCCAAAACTCGACGTTCTCCTAACTCAGTCCAACAAGTAGGAGTACGACACTTCCGTCTGCATAATGCTTCATACGGTGCCATTCGAATGCTAGCACGATAAGCTTTGTTGTTGTAGGCGAACTCGCTAAAGGCAAGTAGTCTTCCCAACTTCCTCGAAAATCCATCACACATCCTCTCAACATATCCTCCAACACTTGTATTACTCTGCTCGACCGCCCGTCCGATTGTGGATGAAAGGCAGTAGTGAAATCCAACTTGGTGCCTAAAGCTTGATGAAGTGCCTTCCAAAATCGAGACGTAAACCTTGGGTCTCTATCAGAGATGATCGACATTGGTACTCCATGTAACCTCACAATTTCTGCCACATATAACTTGGCTAGCTTTTGAAGGGGATAGTCTATTCTTACTGGGATAAAATGTGCGGACTTAGTCAAACGGTCTACTATAACCCATACCGAATCCTTCTTAGTAGGCGTAAGGGGAAGCCCACTAACGAAGTCCATGGTAATTCTTTCCCACTTCCATCGTGGAATCTGGATTGGTGAAGCAATCCCGATGGAACTTGGTGTTCAACCTTAACTTGTCGACATGTCCACATCTTCCCACAAATTCAGTAACTTCTCGTTTAAGATCTGGCCACCAAAATTGTTCTCTTAAGTCTTTGTACAGCTTAATGCCTCCGGGATGCATAGCATAAGGGCTACTATGCACTTCTCGAAGGATCTTCTGTCTTAACTCCTTGTCTCTTGGCATACATACTTTCCCTTTGTAGCATAATACTCCTTCATCATTAATCTCATAGTCCTCCAACTCTCTCATTATGTGCTTTTGTAGCTTAACATTTAAATCTTCATCAACCAACTCGTCCTCTTTACTTCCTTCAACCATGTTGGCTTGACTTGTAACTCGCCAACAAACTTCCATCCTCATATAAGCTTAAATGAGCGAACATTGCTCTTAAGTCCGTCACAACCTTCCTACTTAAAGCATCAGCTACTACATTCGCCTTGCCCGGATGATATTCTATCGAATAGTCATAGTCTTTCAGTAATTCCACCCACCTTCACGCCTCAAGTTTAATTCCTTTTGAGTCAACAGATACTTGAGACTCTTGTGGTCCATGTAGATCATCGACCTTTCTCCATACGAGATAATGCCTCCACACCTTGAGAGCGAAACCACTGCTGCCAATTCCAAGTCATGGGTTGGGTAGTTCACCTCATGCGGCCTTAACTGTCGGGACGCATAGGCGACTACCTTGCCATCTTGCATAAGAACACATCCTAACCCGTATGTGATGCATCACAAGATACCACAAAATCCTTTCCTCGCCTCGGTTGAATCAACACCGAGCTTAGTTAATACCTTTTAAGTTTTTCAAAACTCTCTTGTTGCTTATCCGTCCACACAAAGGGTACTTCCTTCCTCAACAATTTTGTTAATGGCGCGACTATCGATGAGAATCCTTCCACGAACCTTCGGTAATAGCTTTGCCAACCCTAAGAAACTACGAATCTACGCCACCGACTTAGGTGGTTTCCAATCAACACCGCTTCAATTTTCTTAGGATCCACCCTTATTCCTCGGCGAGACACCACGTGTCCTAAGAAAGCAACTTCTCTAAGCCAAAATTCACACTTGTCAATTTGGCATAAAGCTTCTTCTCCCTTAATACTTGTAACACAATTCAGAGATGCTCATCATGCTCCTCTTTAGACTTAGAATATACCAAGATATCATCGATGAATACCACAACAAACCTGTCTAAGTAAGGTTGGAACACTCGATTCATCATGTCCATGAACGCGGCTAGAGCGTTTGTCAACCCAAACGGCATTACTACAAACTCAAAGTGACCATATCTTGTCCTGAAAGCGGTCTTATGGATATCAGCCTCCTTCACCTTCAACTGATGGTATCCCGATCAGAATCGATCTTCGAAAACATCATGCGGCTCCTTTGGTGATCGAACAAGTCATCGATCCTTGGCAAGGGATACTTGTTCTTGATGGTCAGCTTATTCAATTGACGATAGTCTATGCACATACGCATAGTTCCGTCCTTCTTCTTCACAAACAAGACCGGTGCTCCCCACGGAGACACACTGGGCCGAATAAACCCACGATCCAAAAATTCCTAAATTTGAGCCTTAAGCTCCACTAATTCCTTTGGCGCCATTTTGTATGGAGTAATTGACACAGGCGCTGTTCCTGGCAGTAAGTCTATTCCAAATTCAACTTCTCTATCTGGGGGTATTCCTGGTAATTCCTCTGGAAACATATCCTCAAAGTCCCTTACTGTTCTGACTACTTTGACACCCTCCTCACTTCCATCCAACGCACTTACAAAGGCTAAGAATGCCTCGTACCCTTTATGTACCATCCTTTCTGCCTTAAGCACCGAAACTACATTAGTCAAATAGTTCCTTCTCTCTCCTATCATAATGACCACCTCATCCTCAAAGGTCCTTAGTTCCATTCGCTTAGCCGCACAATCCAACACGGCTCGATGTTCTACTAACCAATCCATACCAAGTATAAGGTCAAATTCCAAGAAGGTAATTCCATTAGGTCACCAAAGCTCACTCCCAATTTCTAGGGGTATATTCCAAAGATCTTATTTACCACTATAGTTTGACCTAATGGGCTTACTACCGTCCTCTCTTTGTCGAAAAGTTCGAGTCTAGGCCGAGTGTCTCAACTACACTACGACAACATAAGAATGGGTCGAGCCCACATCAATTAAAGCATAATAGGTTTACCATGAATGAGGAACGTCTGGGTTATGACGTCCGGCGATCTTCATACTCCCTTCGATGAACCGCATAAACCAAACCCGGTGCCTTGCCTCGGATTGGTGGCACCTCTCCCCACGTCCTCCGCCAAAGATGATAACTCATTATTCGAACCTCGACCTCGTTGAGGCTGCTTTGTCCTCCCCTACCGGCTGATTAACATTCTCAGATTGTTGGCGATCATCATCCGATATCTTTGGATACCCTTGAGCATATGGTCCTTAGACCCATATTTAAGACATGCTCCTATCTTTTCCAACACTCACCGAGTGCTTCCTTCCATAATATTCACAAGAACGACATCGCTTTCCGTATCAACTTGTCGACCTTTTGACCCCTCGCCTACGGGCCTTTTACGCACATTTCCGACGATCCATAACCTCTCTTGGGTCTATTCCTCGCCGAGTTACGCTTAGTCGAGTCCTTAATTCCTTCAGCTACCTTAGCCTTTTCAACCAACGTGGAGAACTCCCTCTCCTGATGTGGAGCTATCAATAACCTTAGGTCATCCCTTAATCCGTCCTCAAAACGGACACGACGTTCATGTTCAGTCGCTACTACTCATCGAGCATATCGGCTTAACCTCAGAAATTCGGCCTCATATGTCGCCACTGATTTGTTCCCTGAACTAGTCCTAGAAAAGCTTTCACGCTCATCAATATACCGAAAGTGCCGACATACTTCTTCTGATATGCCTCCTTAGCATACTCCCACGTCAGATCCTCTGCCGTGGCACCATCACGAACAGTTAGCCACCATTGGTATGCTTCATCACGTAATAGAGCTACCATCCCTTTCAACTTCTCCTCAGGGGTCAGTCGAGTTCATCCATAATACGCCATTGCTTCCAACCAATACTCGTGCAGACTGGTGCCACACCGACACTCCATTTAAACACCTCGGCCCCGCTGGCTCGAGTCACTGGTCATGATTTTGAGCTCCGAATTTCCACCGCGACCACCATTTCCAATACTCGCAACATGGCTCGCGACACGGCCTCATCCCGTCCCGAGCCTCTTGCTCGACATTAACAAATGGGGTGGTGGTGGCGGTGGTAACTCATTGTCAGAACCTTGACCTGATCTAACGGGTTCTGACACAGTTATTCTTCCTCTACTGCGTCCTTGACGACCGCGTCCTCTAGAACTCATTTTCTAGCATCGAGATCTGATTAAGAAATTTTATGGATTAGTCTTTGTTCCACTTATTTATCAGCGAAGGAGTTTTATGGAATGGGATTTAAGAGTGGTTCTTTCAGATTCATACAAACATACGCCTTTTCCATTCATTCATCCATCAAACAAGTATGAACTTGCGCTCATTCGGAGAGACGTTGTAGTTTTTGTTGTTGTTGTTGTTTTCCTCACCCGGGGTATTTTCGTAATTTTGTCCTACTGGGCATTTTCGTAATTTTTCGTAAGAAAACGTTCCTTGGTGTTTTTGTCAAAAATTATTTTGAAAATTTTGAAGTCTAGGGGTAATTTGAAAAAATTTTAAATCCGGGGTTATTTTAGTAGTTTTTTAACCTCGTGGTATTTTGGTAATTTTTACAAATCGAGGTAAATTTGTAAAATTTAATAAATCAGTGGTATTTCAAAAGTTGTAAAACTTTGAGGGTTCTTTTTGAGAAATTTATTTTCCAAAACGATGATGTTGCAAAAAAAAATTTGGAAATCAGGGTCATTTTGGTAATTTTACCACTAAGGGCATTTTTGTAATTTGTATGGATCAAAAATTTTTTGAAAATAATTGTGTACAGAAATAGTTTTCGTGAATTAAGGATAAGAGAAAGAAAGTGATTTAAAAATTTTAATATTAAGGTTCCGAAAAATGGCTAGTTCCCTTTCGGGTTTTAGTTATTGAGTTTAGCCTATGACCGAGCCTTCTTGGTCAGGGTGAACCAAAGCTACGCACCAGGCAGGATTCGAGTGGAGAGGAGGTGAGTCACGCTGGATCGCTTAAATACCAAGCTCCCATGAAACCATTCCTAGACATGCGTCAGGGGTTGCCACACCTGCTAAGTCCTCTAGGTTAGGGTGAACCGAAGCTACGCACTGTAGGATTCAAGAAGAGGAGGTGAGTCACTAGGACCGCTTAAATACCAAGCTCTTCGTGATCCACTCCTGAACATGCGTACCATGGTTGCCACACCCTAGCTTAATTGACTTAGTCATAGGTTGGTTTAGTGTCTTAAATCTTATGTGTTTGTGTTTGAGTAGTCTAACCTTAGGGTTCAAGTTCCTATCATGCTATTCTACGCCCATGCCTTTTCTACCCTTATATAAATCATAGAATCACACATAGAGTTAGGTACTTACCTTGTGGATCATGGCTTGGAGACTTAGGGCCATGTCTTTATACTGCCTATTTGTAAAAATACTTTCATAAAACTTATTTGGCCTTATTTTAAAAACGTTTTGGGCCTTAGGCCACAGCCGAGAGTTTGAACTGGCTCGATATTAAATCAAACACCCCACACCCGCCCACGAGAATGGATGGATCTGGTATGTTCCTCAAGTAACCTTGGTTCAAATTCATTCAATACTTTGAAAATCGTGAGTTTTGGAAGATAGCTCATTGTGGGTTGGGCTTGAGTTGAAAACAAATTTATTTTTATAACAAAACCCATTTGCTTCAAGTGACAAAATATTTAAACTTATTTCATACTAAGTGGGCCTACTCGTTATAAAGCCCTAAACTTATAACATAGTTATTATAGTAGAAATAAAAATTAAATCACGGTGGCCTTATTACATAAAATGAAACCCAAAATAATAAATTGTACAAGATTTTAAAATAAAATAAATATTCAAATTAAACTGAACTTCAAGTCGATCATGGCCACCACAAGTTCTGCCGTCCCGGTCCATTCTTGCTCATCACCAAACATATTCCCACAACGGGTGAGTCGATAGACTCAAGTGTAACCAACACTAAACATAATAGAGATAGGCACACCATAAAAATCATATGCATAAAAATTCAAGATCATGATGCAAACCCGAACCCAAACCTATATGCCATCCGCTACACTCCACCCATACCAACTCAGTAACCGTGGGGACTACTAAGTCAACCCTCCTTCGCTACACTCCATCGAAAATATCGCAATGACGTGCTCATCGTCCTTCGATAATATTGTGGCTTAGCCACCATCGTAATGTAACCGGTTACCACTTAGTGAGACCAAGTCATCACATTCACTTAGTGAGACCAAGTCATCACATTCACTTAGTGAGACCAAGTCATCACTTTCACTTATAACGCTGGTGAGACCGTAGTCAACACCTTCTTCCCTTTCACATAAATCCAATGCCCCAAATTATAATTATCATGCATAACATATTTTTATTTCACTTTCACATCACTTTTCACTTGTATAACATTTATTTCGTAATCCTAGTAGAAGTAGGAAAACGCATTCAATACTTTGTACCATAATATGGCACTTTAGCCACTTTCTTTCACTTTCACATTAGCATATATAACATATTTAAACCATAAAACTATTAAGAATAGTGTGGAATACACACCGATTTGTTTAGCGATTCCTTGAGATTTCAAAGCAAGATCTAATGTTTAGATCCTAATTCCTACATTTGGTTTATCAAATATTTCTTAGCATAAATTCTATTTTGGGCTACAATATCCAAATCCTAGTAGGATTTGTAAAGAGGCTTACCTTTGATGCCAATTTGATGTTTATTCAAATCCGGAATCTTTGTTTTCCTTCACTTGATATTCGCCAACCTTGAAACTTCAACATAAATTAGTTTTCGCTTTTAATAATTACGGATCTAATCTAGGTAATCACATAACTTTGGTCGAATACATTTAGGGCTTACCTTATGGATTTTTAAATCCGAAACTTCACCTCCTTTTTCCTTGAAATCGCAACTTCCTAGATCTCCGAATAGCTTAGTTTTGATCAATTTGATCTAATTGACTAAGATTTGGCCTTGGCGAATGTATAGACTCACTTACCTCAAATCCAAGTTGATCTTTATTTCAAATTCTGCGAAATCACTTGTTAGATTTGATCTACTATTAAATCATGGAGGGGATCTTTTTGCCGATTGTATAATGATGTACTTACCTTGTTTTCAATCCCTAAGATCCCTTATGCTATTCGACTATGGCACTATTGTGGATCTCAAAGCTTTGGCTTTGTGGATGAATAGTAGAAGATAAGAAAAAGAAAGAAAAAGATGGAGAGAGTTTTTGACAAGGGAAATTTGGCTAAAGAGAAGAGGAAAGATTGTTGCTACTTTCACTTGGTGGTTTCGGCAAGATGTTGAAGAGAAGAGAATGGCTCTTTTCTTTTCTTTCTTTGGCCAAATCTATTAGCCTTAGAGTCCCTAATTCACCAATTCTTCACTTGTGATAAGTTTTAGTTTTATCAATATGAAATTCCATCAAATCTCCTAATTAGCCAAGAGTTTTATTGAATAGAAACTCCTCTTCCTTGTGTCAGTCAACTCTCCACTCATGGAGACAAAATTTTATTTCTTTTATTTGTTTCTAGATGACTCAAACTCAGCCCAAAACCTCTTGCATTTGGGCCATTTCCTAGGGCCTTAGGGGCATCTTCAGCCACATTTCCAAGTCCGTTATTGGGTCAAATTTTATGTTCTTTATATTTTAGGGTCACTTGGCCCTAAGCTCCCTTTGGGCTCTTAAATTTGACATTCCGGGTCATTTTTAAGTTTCCTAAAATTTTCAATGGCTCAGTATTTTCCAAGTTTCCAAAATGTTTAGTTTCCTATTTTGGCTTGGTTTCCAAAATGTTTAGTTTCCTATTTTGGTTTGGTTTCCAAAATGTTTAGTTTTCTATTTTGGTTTGGTTTTCCAAATGTTCACTTTCCTAATTCCATTAGGTTTCCAAAATGTCTAAGTTTCCAAAATGTCCATTTCCATTTCCATTTCCATTTCCATTTCCATTTTCATTTCCATTTTCATTTCCATTTTCATCCATTTCTAGGTTTCCAAAAGTATCAAAATTTATTCATAGTACTTGAAACTTGTTATTTCATACAATTAAACTGGAAATGCATAGGCCCTATTTAGGATGTTACATCGAATCTAACACGATCTCGAAACGTGGTTCTTCTTTCTCCCTAAATGCCGATTTGGTCTCCTACCAAATCCCGAATCACACTCGAGTTCCCTTTGCAATCGGCCACCCATGGTACCTACAAATAATTAGCCTTCTGCTATTGAACGAATCTGGAGGAGATCTAAACTTACTAAGTATCCTCATCAAACTATCTAGAATCTCAAGCCTCTGTTACCTCATCAATTAGCCCTTAAAAATCATAATACATAATCGGTAACCACTTAAACCCATAATATGGCCTATGGCCGAATGTTATCAATCACTTACCTTGATGTTCCAAAACCCGATAGATCTCTTTTAAGGCTCCTTGGTGTTGGCTACACACAAAAGAACACATAATCATGGCTTAAAGAATATTCGGCCATCCCTAGGCTTATCCTCATGATTTCGGCACACTAGAAAAAAGAGCTCAAAACCGAATGATAAAGAAAGAACTTACCACTACACGTTGAAGAGAATAAAAGATCACAAGCACGTAGTCGACAGCCCCTCCAATAAATATTTGACTATGGTGTTTCGGCACTTTTAATAATAGAGAAATAGAGTAGAAAATGAGGCTTTATGGTTCGGCTATGGCCCTTCAAAAGGTAATTCAATATTCGGCTATGGTGTTTCCAAATGAAGATGTAATATTCGGCAATGGAAACCTTAAAGGTTATTTCGGTTTAAGCAAAATAAAAGAAAAGAAAGAGATGTGAAAGAAGAAAGAAAATACATGCACAAATGGTTCTAACTTTTGGCTCTTGTCAAAGGAAAATAATGTAAAAATTTCGGCAACACACCAAGATGAAAAGAAAGTTTGAAAGAGAGAATTCTATGGCCAACAATTTCGGCAAAAAGAAAATGAAGAAAAAGAATTGCCAAGAACTGATCATCCCTATTTATATTACCCAATTTTGGCACACCTATTTCCTATCATATCCCTTAATCCTTCCATATCATATCCCTTATTCTCTCCTCATTTATCTCTTATCCCATCATATAAAATAAAGCCACAATTTTCTCCTAATCTTCCTCCTTATCCCTTTCAAAATTCAACCAACCCCTCAAGCCCCAAAAACCGACAAGGTTCATGGCCAAGAGAGTCAACCTTTTCCAACTATTCTATCCATAACACATTTCCTCAATTCAAGCCTTATGTCCCCTTATCCTACCTTAACTTCTTGATTCCATACCTTAAATAAACACTTGCCTTTTTCCTTAGTCCACTATCCATAAATGAAAAGTCTATCCTACCATAACTAAAATTTGACCAACACATGCCATTCAAAACAAAAGTAAAAGTCACCTTATTGCCATCCACGTGATTCGAACCTAAGATCATTAATACACTCCACACTCCACTTGCCACTTTACCAATTTACTCCTTGTGTCATGAACTCCCAACAATTTCTCTTAAGACCTCCCTTGGCCTAGCTCCCTTAACTAACACTTTAAAATCCAAAATTTTCCAAGACATTCCCTTTTATCCTAGAGTTTTAAGAACCCTAAAGCACATCCAAACCACTCATCGAGCCTATTAACACTTGAATTATGCACTAAATGCATAACCCCTAAATCCAGGATATTACAGCTTCTACCCTCCTTAAAAATAATTTTGTCCTCGAAATTACTTACTATCGAACAATCGTGTATCCTTAACTCATCACACTACTCTCTCTTCAAGGCTCGATTGAATAAAACTAACACATTTCTTTTGCAAAATCCCAAAGTTCACAAATAAGATTCCATATACTTTGCTAACATCACAAGAACGAACTAGCTTTATAACAACCAAAGTAATAAAGAAATTCGAGATTAGGGAACATACCCGATCCTATCTGGGCCAACTTCCTCCTTACTATGACTGATTGCCTAAGCCAACCTTGGTTGCCTTACATCCGAACCTTCAGCACCTCTGCTTGGTGTTCCACGTCATTGGCCTCGAGCCCTATCCATCACTTGAGGACATTTCTTAACCAAATGAGCCTTAGACCCACACCGGAAACATTCCTTGTCATTTCCCCAACATTCTCCTACATGAGCTCTCCCACATTGGGCACATAGACGACTCCGATTCTTCGCAACTGGTACAGGTACACGTACAGAATTCTCAATCCTTGGCCTTTTCCGAAAACCTTCAGATGATTCCGATGATCCAAAACTTCTCTTATTTTGGTTCCTATTCTTTTCATGATTTTGCCTCACAGTCTTCTTAACTTATTCAGCTATCCGAGCTTTCTCTACTAGAATTGCAAAATCTCGTTCTCTCTGCGGAGCGATCAACACTCGTAGCTCATCCTGTAATCCATCTTCGAATCAGACACACCTTTCGTAATCAGTGGCCACGATTCCTTTAGCATATTGACTTAACCGTACAAATTTCGCTTCGTATTCCACTACCGACATACTTCCTTGTACCAAATTTAGAAATGCCTTCCTTTGCGAGTCTAAATAACTAGCTCTAACGTATTTTCCTTCGAACTTAACCTTAAAGTACTCCCAATCTACTCGATCTGTAGGGGTACCTTGTCTAACAGTGAGCCACCATCGATAAGCTTCATCCCGGAGCAACGAGACAGCACCTTTCAATTTTTCTTTCGCCGTTAGATCCAAATCATCCATAATCCTATCAACTGCTTCTAGCCAATACTCTGCCATGTTCGGAGCTACACCAGGCACTCTTCTAAAAATCTCGGCTCCGTTTGACTTAAGTCTTTCAGGCACTAATTTTCGAGCTCTATTGCTCACATTAGCTCCTGCCACTCGCTCTAGCACTCGCAACATGGCCAACGATACTGCGTCATCTCCTCCAGTCTGATCTTGATCCCCTGAGCCCACTGCTGGCGGTGGCACATCATTTTCTGACCCATGGCCAGACCCTACTGGTTCTGATACTGACATTCTACCTCGACCACGTTCACTAGAACTCATTACTAACGTCGCGATTTAATCTGATTAAAAAGTTTTATGTATTAGTACTTTTTTCCACTGTTTATCCACGAACAGTTTTATGAAAAGGAGTCTAATAGTGGTTCTCTCGATCAAACAAAGTCTTAGTTCAAGTTCACTATTCTAATTCAGAGATTCACATTCACATTCACATTCATCCATCTCGATAGAGACACATTCATTCACAACATTCACTTCACTACTTTGGGCATTCCTGATCATTCCCCACCCAAGGGTAATGAAACACCCCACACCCGACCCACGAGTTTTGACCGGATCTGATATGTTCCCCGGTGTAAACCGTTTCAAATTCTTTTGTTACTTAGGAAAAACTTATGTGTTTTGAAAGAAAGATTGTTTTGGATTGGGCTTGAGTTGAAAACAAGTTTAATTCATTAATAAAATCCTTTACTCTAGGTGACAAAACGTTTGGGCTTTGTATGAAAATAGATTTACTTAATCTTTAATTGATAAAAATTCGTAAGCTTAACAATAAAAATAGAATAAAATATTCCTACTAAGGCCTTATTACATCAAATAATTCCCAAAATTTAAATTCAAAATACTTAAAATAAAATAAAAGTCCAAGTCGTAAATTTCTTGCTGTGCATGGCCATCCCTAAGATTCTACCGAACCTGGTCCATTACTGTGGGTGAGTCAAATAGACTCAATGTGTAATCAACACTAAGAATTAACATTTCAGGCATGCATTATCATATCACATACATGTTCACATAACAGGCAAAAATAATGATGCAACCCAAACCCAAACCTAGTTAGCCATCCGCTACACTCCACCTGTACCATCCTACACACCGTGGGGACTACTAAGTCAACCCTCCATCCGCTACACACCATCAAAGGCGATCATTGCAATGACGTGATCATCGCCCATATAAAATTCGTGGCATAGCCACTCAGATAATTGTGTCATGAGACACCACATTCGAGATAATGTAACCGGTTACCACATTGAGATAATGTGACCAAGTCACCACATTCGATAATGTGACCAAGTCACCACATTGGATAGTGAGACCAAGTCATCACATTCACTTCCCTTTCTCAAATAACCCAATGCCCCATATTATTCATATCATGCATATCATACTTAACTTCACATTCATGTCACTTTCCACATGTTAAGTATAACATATTTCATAATCCTAGTAGGAGTAGGAAATGTACCTGAGTACTTTGTACCATAACATGGCTCTTTAGCCACATTCTTACACTTTCATATTAACAACATATATCCAATTAAAGCCATAAATCTATTAAGATTAGTGTTGGGTACACACGGTACCTTAGCCATGTTCTTACACTTTCATATTAACACATTTAATTTAAAACATAGCCATGAACGTATTAAAATTTAGGGTAGGGTACACACCTAATTTGCTTAACAATTTCACTTGAAATCCCGAAATCGATCTACTACCTTAGATTTTTAATGCCTACATTAACCAACATGGTAATATTTAGCAAAGGCCTATTCACCATAAAACCAAATCCTAGTCGGATTTGTGTACTTACCTTAATGCCGATTGAATAAAAATCAAATCCCAAAAACTTGTATTCTTTCCCTTTGAAATCGGCTACTCACTAGATCCCTTGAATCGGTTAGTTTTCACTTAAAACACACAATAATAGATCTACTACAAAAATAGGGTCTTGGCCGAATATTCATAGTCACTTACGAAGGATCTTAAATCCCAAAATTCACCGAATAACTAGTGAACACGCTGCCTATGGTGTACCTTCGAAAAAACTTCTCCTTCCATGATTCTACTAAGATTAATAATCAAATTAGTCCCTAAATTTCGATAAGTCTAAAATATAAAAGAATGGAAACTAAACTTGGATCTTACCTTATTTGAAGGAATCGATTGCACCTTCACTTCAACCTTCAGAGATTCATTTATGGCTAAATGATGCTCTCACAACTTTTGGCTTTTGGAGGAATTAGAAAGAAAAGAGAAGGAAGAATAAAGCAGAGGAATTTCAGCAGAGAGAGGAGAATCGCTTAAGAAATTGACAAAGGAAGAGTGAATGAATGAATGAATGGCCTTCTTTCCTTTTATAGCCGAAATTACTAGGCTAGTGTCCCTACTTGGCCAAGACTCTTCTTATGTGATAATTATCACTTTATCAAAAGAATTAATCCAACAATTATCTCCTAATTAGCCAAAATTCTAAAGGAAATAAAACTCCTCTTTTAAGAGCCCACATGCCGATCCATTCTCTCCGCTCTTTGTAGCAAAATAAAACTTCTTTTATTTGCTTCCTAAGTGACTCGATCCCTGGCCCAAATACACTTGCATGTGGCGCCATTTCCAGAGGCCCTAAGTGGCATCTCCAAGCCACTTTTCCAAGCCTAATTGTGTGTCAAATTTCACATACTTTTTCTTTTAAGGCCACCTTGCCTTAATTTCCTCTTTTAAACTTTAAAACTCGACATTTCTAAGTCATTTCTAAGTTTCCAAAAATTTTCGTTTGGCTCTTTAAACTTGACATTTCCTAGGTTTCCAAAATGTTCACTTTCCTCTTTTAACTTAGGTTTCCAAAATGTTCACTTTCCTATTTTACTTAGGTTTCCAAAATGTTCACTTTCCTATTTTACTTAGGTTTCCAAAATGTTAACTTTCCTCTTTTTGAAACTTAACATTTCTAAATCATTTCCTTACATTTCCTAGTTTCCAAAAATGTTCACTTTGAACTTAACATTTCCTTACATTTCCATACATTTCCTTACATTTCCATACATTTCCTTACATTTCCATACATTTCCATACATTTCCATACATTTCCTTACATTTCCATACATTTCCATACATTTCCATACATTTCCTTACATTTCAAGGTTCTAAAATGTACACTACACATCCATATCATAATAAACATGCTATTTCATAAGATTAAGCAAAATGCACACAATGGGATTCAACCTCTTCCTCAAAGTACTTCACTTGATGCCATAACCCTTGCACCTTATGTGGCGTCCTTGCCACTTTTCCACATCACTTCTTATTTTTAACTTAAAACCAATAATTGTCCAAAGCTTTCTCTTCCATCCTAGGATTTTAAAACCCTTAATTCACTTCAAAACACCGCCAAAACCTACTACTCATGAATTATGCACAAATGCATAACCCCTAATCTAGGATGTTACAGGTTCTACCCTCCTTAAAATAATTTAGCCTCGAAATTACTTACTAATAGTCGTACAATCCTTCTCACCGCACTATGCTTACGCCGCACACTCGATCTTTATAGAATCATCATACTTTCCAGCGCAATCTCTAAGTTCCGTCCCCTTAGAACTCATTTCTAACGTCACGATTTAATCGATTAAGAAGTTTTATGTATTAAAATTTTGTTTCACCGATTAACCGCCAAGAAGTTTTATGGAAAGAATTTTTAGAAGTAGTTCTTTTGTATTCATACATGCACAGCCTTTACATTCATACATCCATCAATCAATTATGAACTTCCGCTCATTCAGAAAATATTGTAGTTTTCATTGTTGTTGTTTTTTTTCCACTACCTGTGGGTATTTATGTAATTTGTCCTCTGGGTATTTTCGTAATTTGTCAAATAAGGTTCCTTGGTGTTTTTGTCAAAAGTATATTGGAAATTTTAAAATTACAGGGGTATTTCAGTAATAAACCTGGGTAAATTTATAAATCTTAATAAATCAAGGATATTTTGGAATTTACAAAACTTGAAGGTTGTTTTTGAGAATTTGTTTTCCAAATCAGTGTTATTGCAGAAATTTTTGAAGATCGGGGGGTCATTCTGGTAGTTTTGTAACTCGGGGGTATTTTGGTAATTTTTAGGTTAGGGGTAATTTCGTAAATTTTTTTCCATAATCAAGGTATTTTGATATTTTGTAAATTAGGGTTTTTGAATATTTTATAAAGTAATGAAATTTTGATAAAAGCGTGGGTATTTGGAAATTTCATAAACCAAGGGCATTTTAGTAATTTTACCATTAGGGGTATTTTTGTAATTTTATAAATCTAAAAGATTTCAAGAAAATTTTATAAAATAATCTTTTTAAATCAAGAAAATAATTTAGAAATTTTAAAACTAGGGTTTCCATAAAATACTATAGTCCCTTTCGGGTTTTAGTTAGGGGTTTAGCCCATGAATAAGTCCTCTTGGTTAGGGTGAACTGAGGCTACGCACCAGGTAAGATTCGAGTGGAGAGGAGGTGAGTCACGCAGACTGCTTAAATACCAAGCTTCCACCAAAACCAATCCTAGACATGCGCACCATGGTTACTATACCCTAACTCAAATGACTTAACCATGTGTTTGTTTAGTTAGGCATTTAAGTCTTATGTTTTTATTTGGGTATACTAGTCCTAGGGTTCAAGTACTTAATCTCTATTCTATGTTCCATTTCTACCCTTCTATAAATCATAATATAAATTACACAAAAGATCAGAATACTTACCTGGTGGACTTCGGGTCAGAGACTTAGTGGGCCATGCCAGAAAAACCTACTTAATTCACAAAATCCCTTTTGGGCTTAACTTTGAAAAAGTTTTGGGCCTTAAACCCAAGGCCGAGAGTTTAAAACTGGGCTCTGATACCAAATTCAAACACCCCACACCCGGCCCACGAGTTTTGACCAGATCTGGTATGTTCCCCGGTGTAAACCGTTTCAAATTCTTTTGTTACTTGGGAAAAACTTGTGTGTTTTGAAAGAAAGATTGTTTTGGGTTGGGCTTGAGTTGAAAAAAAGTTTAATTCATTATTAAAATCATTTACTTTAGGTGAAAAACGTTTGGGCTTTGTATGAAAAACAGATTTACTTAATCTTTAATTAATAAAATTGTAAGCTTAACAATAAAAATGTAATAAAATATTCCTACAAAGGCCTTATTACATCAAATAATTCCCAAAATTTAAATTCAAAATACTTAAAATAAAATAAAAGTCCAAGTCGAAAATTTCTTGCTGTGCATGGCCATCCCTAAGATTCTCGCGAACCCGGTCCTTCTTTGTTACATCACTGAAAATAGTCCCACAGCGGGGTGAGTCAAATAGACTCAATGTGTAACCAACACTAAGAATTAACATTTCAAGCATGCATTATCATATCACATACATGTTCATATAACAGGTAAAGATAATGATGCAACCCAAACCCAAACCTAGTTAGCCATCTGCTACACTCCACCCGTACCATCCTGCACACCGTGGGGACTACTAAGTCAACCCTCCATCCGTTACACACCATCGAAGGCAGTCGCTGCAGTCGACGTGCTCATCGCCCATATAAAATTCATGGCATAGCCACCAGATAATTGTGTCATGAGACACCACATTCAGATAATGTAACCAAAGTTACCACATTCAGATAATGTGACCGAAGTTACCACATTCAGATAATGTGACCGAAGTCACCACATTCAGATAGTGAGACCGAAGTCATCACATTCACTTCCCCTTTCTCAAATAACCCGAATGCCCCATATTATTCATATCATGCATATCATACTTAAATTCACATTCATGTCACTTTTCACATGTTAAGTATAACATATTTCATAAACCTAGTAGGAGTAGGAAACGTACCTGAGTACTTTGTACCATAACATGGTACTTTAGCCACATTCTTACACTTTCATATTAACAACATATATCCAATTAAATCCATAAATCTATTAAGATTAGTGTGGGGTACACACGGTACCTTAGCCATGTTCTTACACTTTCATATTAACACATTTAATTTAAAACATAGCCATGAACTTATTAAAACTTAGGGTAGGTTACACACCTGATTCGCTTAACAATTTCACTTGAAATCCCGAAATCTGATCTACTACCTTAGATTTTTAATGCCTACATTTGGCCAATATGGTAATATTTAGCAAAGGCCTATTCGGCCATAAAACCAAATCCTAGTAGGATTTGTGTACTTACCTTAATGCCGATTGAATAAAAAATCAAATCCCAAAAACTTGTATTCTTTCCCCTTGAAATCGGCTACTCACTAGATCCCTTGAATCGGTTAGTTTTCAGCTTAAAACACATAATAATAGATCTACTACAAAAATAGGGTCTTGGCCGAATATTCATAGTCACTTACCTTAAGGATCTTAAATCCGTAAATTCACCGAATAACTAGGGAACACGCGCCTATGGTGTACCTTCTGAAAAGAACTTCCCTTCCATGATTCGACTAAGATTAATAATCAAAATTAGTCCCTAAATTTCGATAAGTCTAAAATATAAAAGAATGGAAACTAAACTTGGATCTTACCCTTATTTGAAGGAATCGATTGCACCTTCACTTCAACCTTCAGAGATCCGGCTATGGCTAAATGATGCTCTCACAACTTTCACTTTTGGAGGAATTAGAAAGAAAAGAGAATGAAGAATAAAATCAGAGGAATTTCAAAGAGAGAGGAGAATCGCTTAAGAAATTCGCAAAGGAAGAGTGAATGAATGAATGAATGGCCTTCTTTCTCTTTTATAGCCAAATTACTAGGCTAGAGTCCCCTACTTGGCCACCACTCTTCCTATGTGATAATTATCACTTTATCAAAATAATTAATCCAACAATTATCTCCTAATTAGCCAAAATTCTAAAGGAAATAAAACTCCTCTTTAAGAGCCCACATGCATTCCACCTCTCTGCTTCTTTGTAGCAAAATAAAACTTCTTTTATTTGCTTCCTAAGTGACTCGATCCTGGCCCAAATACACTTGCATGTGGCGCCATTTCCAGAGGCCCAAAGTGGCGTCTCCAAGCCACTTTTCCAAGCCCAATTGTGTGTCAAATTTCACATACTTTTTCTCTTAAGGCCACCTTGCCTTAATTTCCTCTTTTAAACTTTAAAACTCGACATTTCTAAGTCATTTCTAAGTTTCCAAAAATTTTCGTTTGGCTCTTTAAACTTGACATTTCCTAGGTTTCCAAAATGTTCACTTTTCTCTTTTAACTTAGGTTTCCAAAATGTTCACTTTCCTATTTTACTTAGGTTTCCGAAATGTTCACTTTCCTATTTTACTTAGGTTTCCAAAATGTTAACTTTCCTCTTTTTGAAACTTAACATTTCTAAATCATTTCCTTACATTTCCTACTTTCCAAAAATGTTCACTTTGAACTTAACATTTCCTTACATTTCCATACATTTCCTTACATTTCCATACATTTCCTTACATTTCCATACATTTCCATACATTTCCATACATTCCCTAACATTTCCATACATTTCCATACATTTCCATACATTTCCTTACATTTCCAAGGTTCTAAAAATGCACACCACACATCCATATCATAGTAAACATGCTATTTCATAAGATTAAGCAAAAATGCACACAATGGGATTCAACCTCTTCCTCAAAGTACTTCACTTGATGCCATAACCCTTGCACCTTATGTGGCCCCTTGCCACTTTTCCACAAAGACTTCTTATTTTTAACTTAAAACCAATAATTGTCCAAAGCTTTCTTCCATCCTAGGATTTTAAAACCCTTAATTCACTTCCAAACACCGCCAAAACCTACTACTCATGAATTATGCACAAACGCATAACCCTAGTCTAGGATGTTACAGTAATTTTATCTTTTTTCCTATAAGGGTATTTTGGTAATAAATCGGGGTCAATTTGTAAATAATCTTTATAGATCAAGGCATTTTGAAATCTCAAAGTCTCGAAGGTATTTTGGAAAATATTCTTCGAATCAAGGGTATTGTAGAAATTTTGGAAATCGGGGTTATTTTGGTAAATTTCTAAATCAGGGTATTTTGAATTTTCACAAAATAGGGTTTTTGGACACTTTTGCAAAACAAGAAAATTTTATTAAAATCGAGGGTAGTATGGTAATAATTTTTTTCAAGTCAGGGCATTTTAGTAATTTTACAACTAGGGTATTTTAGTAAATTTGTAAATCGAAATATTTCAAAAATTTTCAAGTCTAAAAGGATTTTATAAATCGTAGGGTAATTTGGTAAATTTAAAGCTAAGATCTTTATGAAACAAGATGGCTAGTCCCTTTCGGTTTTAGTTCTCGGGTTTAGCTCGTGAATAGGTCCTCTTGGTTAGAAATGACTAACCGTAGCTACCCACCGTGTAGGATTCAAGTAAAGAGAGGTGAATCGCTAGGACCCATTAAATACCAAGCTCTTACTGAATCCACTTCTAGACATGCGTACAATGGTTGCCACACCCTAACTTGGTGACTTACTTCACAGGTTTGTTCGGTTGTTCTTAAGTCTTATGCATGTGTTTGAGTGCACTAGCCCTAGTGTTCAATAGCCCTAATCTTCTAATCTACGAGCCCAAATATGCCCATAACATTCACATATAAATCATTTCAATAGTCGAGGTACTTACCGTGGACTTGAATCGAGATACAAAGCCATGCCGTAATAAACTGAAAAATTTATGAAGCCCAAATCTTTGAAAAGCCCATCTTAAAAAAATGTTTTGGGCCCAAAACCCTCAAAGACGAAGTTTTGAACCGACTCGATACCAAATTGTAACACCCCAAACCCAAATTTCATTTAGCCTTGACCTGACATGGTATGTCACTGCGAAAAATGTTTGAAAAGAATATGACTTAAAGGTAAAACGATAAATTTATTGTTTTGGAAAAACATTGTATAATTAAAAGCCCATAAAAATTTAGTTGTTATAAAATATACGATTTGAAAACTTTATTATATATTCTAAAGATGTAAGTTGTCAAAATAAGAATATTTTCAAATAATAATTTAAACGCCAATCCAACCAAGACATCGTAAAAATCCTTAAATACTTTAGAAGGCCCTTAGTACATCAAATAAATTCCCAAATACCGATAATATAAAATTCAGAATCAATTAAATCATCTTCCGTGATGGGCCACCTCGTATTCACTCCAACCCGGTCCAAGCTATATGCATCACCGCAATGTTGGTAAAAATTTGGGTGAGTCACACAGACTCGAGCAGCAATTAGTCCATTGAATTCCACCCACATGTCAAACCACATATTTACCCACATGTCGATATTAATGCAACGTTATTCACATAATTTCACTTATTGGGCTTGGCCCATAACCATATCACATTCTTATAATAGGGTAATTAACCACATGTTTCCACACACCCCCGTATCCAGCCTACCACACACCAGGGAATTTTTAAATCACCCTCTCTTTTTTACTCCAATATGGCAACAAATGCCGTCCACGCGAACTTAATCGCAATTAGTCGACAATGCGACCTCAGTCAGCACCAATCCACGATGTAGCCGAAGCTATCATCAAAACCACGATGAGCACAAAGCCATGCAACCGCACTATCTCCGCTACACATACCCTAGCCAACCTTTGGAGTGAATAATCAATCCGAACTGGTATGAAATGGGCTGACTTAGTCAGACGATCCACGATCACCCAGACTGAATCCTTATTGCTAGGCGTAAGGGGTAGCCCAGTGACGAAATCCATCATAATCCTTTCCCACTTCCACTGCGGAATTTTTACCAGCTGCAACAGACCTGACGGTAACTTATGCTTCACTTTGCCCTGTTGGCATGTCAGACACTTAGTCACAAATTCGCCATTTCGCTAAGACCCGGCCACCGTAATCGCTCCCGCAAATCTCGATACATCTTGCTACCTCCGGGATGCATAGCATATGGACGCTATGAGCTTCCTGAAGAATTCGCTGTCTCAACTCAACATCCCTCGGTATACACTCTTTCCCTTGAAAACACAGCACTCCATCACTGCCCAAGTTGTAACCCTACAAACCACCATTCTGCACTTGCAACATCCGACCACTCAAAACCTCATCCACCAGCTGCCTCTCCTTAACCTGATCCATCCACGTCGGTCTTACTTGCAATTCTGCCAATAGACTTCCATCGTCATACAGACTGAGACGAGCAAACATTGCTCTCAGGCCCGTTACCACCTTACGGCTCAACGCGTCAGCCATTACATTAGCCTTACCCGGATGGTATTCAATCGAACAGTCGTAGTCTTTTAACAATTCGATCCATCTTTGCAGCCTCAAATTCAGCTCCTTCTGTGATAACAGATACTTTAGACTCTTGTGATCCGTGCAGACGATAGACTTCTCCCCATAGAAATAATGCCTCTAAATCTTCACGGTGAAGACCACTGCAGCTAATTACAAATCATGCGTCGGATAATTACCTTCATGAGGTATCAACTGTCGAGATACATACGCCACCACTTTCCCCTCTTGCATCAGCACACACCCCAAACCAGTATGCGATGCATCACAATAAACCTTGAATTCCTTCCCAGCTTCAGGCTGAATCAAAACCGGAGCTTCTGTCAGAATCTTCTTTAACTTGTTGAGACTTTCCTGCTGCTTATTGGACCACACAAATGGAACCCCTTTTCGTAACAGCTTAGTTAACGGTGCCGCAATCAAAGAGAATCCTTCCACGAATCTTCTGTAGTACCCTGCCAAACCCAGAAAACTATGAATCTCTACTACCATCTTAGGTGGCTTCCAATCCAACACCGCCTCAATCTTCCGAGGATCGACTCTAATTCCTTCAACTGACACCACATGACCTAAGAAAGTTACCTCCCTCAACCAGAATTCGCATTTGCTAAACTTCACGAATAATTGCTTCTCCCTCAGAATCTGTAAAACCACACGTAGATGTTTATCATGTTCTTCCTCTGATCTTGAGTACACCAATATGTTGTCTATAAACACCACAACAAATCGGTCCAAGTACGGCTGAAACACCCAATTCATTATATCCATGAACGCTGCCGATGCATTAGTCGACCCAAACGGCATTACCAAGAACTTGTAGTGCCCATAACCAGTACGAAATGTCGTTTTGCGGATATCAGCCTCCTTTACTTTGAGTTGATTATACCCCGATCTAAGGTCTATCTTAGAGAAAACCGCTGCACCCTTAAGCTGATCAAACAAGTCGTCTATCCTTGGCAACGGATACTTGTTCTTGATCGTCAACTTATTCAGCTGGTGGTAGTCTATACACATCTGCATTGTACCGCCTTTCTTCTTAACAAAGAGCACAGGCACTCCCCAAGGTGATACACTCGGCCGGATAAAACCACAGTCCAACAATTCCTGAATCTGTGCCTTCAGTTCCACCAATTCCTTCGGCGCCATCCTATAGGGGGCAATGGACACTGGCGCGATTCTGGGTAATAAATCTATACCAAACTCAACTTTACGGTCTAGAGGTAGACCCGAGAGTTCCTCTGGGAATACATCGGTAAATTCCTTCACCGTTTGAACTTTCCCCACAACTGATTCCTTGCCCTCTAAGGCACAGACATGCACCAAAAACACCTCACAACCCTTCCTCACCATCCTCTTGGCCTTCAGAGCAGACACAACATGAGATAGATAATCTCTTCTATTGCCTATCATTACCACCTCCTCACCTTCTACTGACATCAAAATCATGCGCTTAGCTGCGCAATCCAAACTAGCTTGGAACTTCACCAGCCAATCCATCTCAAGTATCAAATCGAACTCCCCGAACGACAGTTCCATCAGATCAGCCAAAAACACTACCCCTTGAAGTTCTAGTGGTACATCTCTATATAGTTTATTTACTTCTACAGAGTGACCTAGAGGGCTTATTACTATCATCTCCCTAAAGTAATCTCAAAATCTAAGTTCATAGTTTCCCTTATACTACTGGCCACATACGAGTGCGTCAAATCAACATCTATCAAAGCAGTATAAGCCAGTCTAAAAATTAAGAACATATCGGTTGTGACGTCCAACGCGTCGCCCTCCTCTCGACGCCGCTTCGTAGTTCAGCCTACCGTTTTGCATCCGTGCTCCCAAGACTCTACCCGATGCTCGTGGCCTCGCCCGAATCGTTACCTCCTCGCCGAGCCACCACCTCTCTGTGGTTGCTTGACCATCTCTCTGAATCGTGTTTCGACCTCGATTCCCGGTCAAGCCTAATCGACCTCTGTGGACAATCCCTCACTTGATGTCCCAATGACCCACACTCAAAACACCCGCTGTTTCTAGTCCAACATTCCCCTGTGTGAGACTTCCCACACCATGCACACCGTGGCTACCATTGAGTAGTAGCAACAGCAGGCCTTGCAGCTTGATTCAGCCCACCATATCTAGCCCTTTTCTGCTAATTCCCAGCAGACCCAGAAGACCTAGAATTCCTCTTATTCCAACCCTTGTCCTAGTTCCGTCTCACTGACAGTTCCACTTCCTCAACAACCCTGGCCTTCTCTACTAGGACTGCAAATTCTCTTTCCTGTTGTGGAGCAATCAACATCCGCAGCTCATCTCTCAGGCTATCCTCAAATCTGACACGACACTCATGTTTCGTGCCTATAATACCCCGTGCATACCGACTTAACCAAGAAATTTCGCTTTATACTGACATCGACTTATTTTCCTAAACCAAACTCAGAACGCCTTACATCGCATCGATGTAACTAGCCCCAACGTATTTCCTCTGATAGGCTGCCCTAAAGAGATCCCAAGTGACGTCGTCAAAAATTGCTCCATCCCTAACCGTGAGCCACCACTGATATGACTCATCCCAGAAAAGATATACTATACCCTTCAGCTTCTCCTCAGCCGTAAAATCCAGGTCGTCCATGATACATTCAGTCACCTCCAGCCAATATTCTACCGTACTAGGAGCCACACCAGATACACCTCTGAATACCTCTGCCCCATTAGCTCGGAGTCATTCGGACACAGATTTTCAAGATCTCATTCCGATGCTTGCACCCGTGACTCTTTCTAAAACCCGCAGCATCGCCTGTGACACTGCGTCGTCACCAGCCGTTTGATCCTAAAATTCCTCGCCTATAGCTGGCGGTGGTGGTACCTCGTTCTCTGACCCATGACCAGACCCTACCGGTCCAGACACTGTCGTCCTACCCCTACCTCGTCCACGTATATTACGCCCATGTCCTCAGACACTTATGACTGTCAATACGAATTGATCTGATTTAATTGTTTTATGCGTTAGACTTATTCCACTGTTTATTAAGCACAGTCTTATGAATAATTTAATACGGAGATTGTTTCGTAAGTTCACACAATCTTATGGTTGAAGGCTCTAAAGTACTTCCCTATTACTACTATACATAACATCAACATTACAAACATATTAGCAACAAATAGGGGTACTTACCTGGGTGGATCAGTGCCGGAGACTCGGTGCGATGCTTTTCCAACCGTACTCTTCCCACAAAAACCTTTTCATAATCTATTTAAAATATTTTTGGGCCTCGGACCCACAGCCGAGCTTTTGAACTTGGCCCTGATACCAAAATTATAACACCCCAAACCCGGTCGACACACCAAGACCGAATTCAGTATACTATAGAGTGAAAATATTTAAAAGACGCAAGTTGTTGGTTTAAATTTAAAAAAAAGACATTGTATGAAGCACTTCATCATTTTAAGTTTGAGAGAAGACTCCCTTGAAAAGATCGTTTGGTTTTATAAAACCCGAGTAAGTATAAAAATAATTGTGTTAAAAACCATTTTGTAGCTGAACATAAAGAAAAGCTTAGTTTGGAGAAAGTCTGAGCTAGTTTGTGGATTTCATTTGTTTAATGTTACCCGATGGTGAAGTTCGAAAAAAAATTCGATAAGTTGTACAATTTTGGAAACGTTGATTTTACAGGTTATTAGAACATGCTAAATTAATTAATTTAAGCACAACATGATAAAACTTAAAGTAAATAATTAAAAACCCAGAATAATAAAAATTAGCGGCCTTATTACAAATCCAAAACCAAATTTAAATGTAAATTAATCCCAAGACATAGTAATTGAAATAAACCCCAAAACCTAGTGCATGGCCACCTCGAGTCGACCCCGGCTCCACATCCGCGATTTATGCCTCATCTGCAAAATGTAAGGGAAGGGGTGAGTTACTGAGACTCAGTGTATAAATCCCCATCCCGATAATAACAAGGCACTTACACATCTTATAAGTCAATATGCAAATCATGCAAACCCAACCTAACCAACCGAACTCCTGTGTTCACCCCGTGTGGTCAAAACCACTCGGTGACCGTAGTCACAAATCATATAAGTGTGGTCAAAACCATCGTGACCATAGTCACAAATCATATGGTGGGGCCAACCCACCGTGTGGTCAAAACCACCGATGACAATCCCGTAATCAACATGTGGGCCAACCCAATCGTGGTACCAAACCACCGGACGAGTCACAATAATCCATGTGGTCAAACCATTGGTGATCATGACCACCGTGGTCAAAACCATCGAGATTAGTCACAAATAATAAGAAAAGTGGGGCCAACCCATCGTGTGGTCAAAACCACCGTGACAGCCTAAATCATCCTTCCCTCCACTCGGATACCCATCATCATGAACACATTTACCGTGGCATAATAACATATCATGCAGTATCACATAGCATAGCATAATCAAATAGTATAACATCATATATCGATAGTCAATCCACAGGGGACTTACCCAGAGTCCATGCTCATACTCGCAAGGGTAACACATCGATTTTAATAGCTATTTTGGATTTTAGCAATAAACATAATTAGCAATTTAACTAATGGAGTGTGTAAGAGTTACACACCTGATAACGCGCAAAGCTATACTTTCTACGTCGGTACTGTTGTTAATCAACACAACCGCAATTTGTCTACTCTTCTGCTAAGATGCTGGTCCACACCCCGATGGCTAATCACGAACCGCCGACACTGCCCTCTTCTTGAACTTAGGGGCTGGGGTTCCAGATCCAACCCCACCAAGCGATTGATTAGCCTTCGAGTCCATAACACACCTTAGTCACTAACCGAATCAAAGTAGTGAAATAATTGTAAGGAATCAAGACCCGAAATTAAATCCCTTACCTAGATTGATCAATTTTCGATGGCCAATGACTTAGATCAAAGCACCACTTGAATACCCAGTCGCCTAACGCCAAGCCTCCTTAGCACCCTCCATTCGGCCAAGATCTAAAGGATTAGTTACTGCCTTCGGCACTTAAACTCAATAGGAAATATTGAATAGCGTAGACGCTACCACAAATTCTAATAAATCCACTTGGAAAAAATTGGTAATCCCACACTAACGATCCATTGCAACCATAGTCCAATCAAGAAAGTTTGAGTGCTAGAGATTCGGCATTTCCCTACCCCCAGCAATCGAAATTGAGGAAAGAAATAGGGATATAAGAGTACTAAGAAGATTCGGCCATAAGAGCAAAGAAAAGAAAAAGAAAGCAACAGAATCTTACCAGACTATGGGTTGTAGTTCGTTCTTGAGAACCAAAGAAGAGGTGAATTTTGGCACCAGTGATGGTTAAGGGAAAAACGCCTAAAGAGAAAGGAGAATGTAGACAGAAGATATTCGGCTCTTTGCAAAAGTTGAAGATGATAAGGGGTTAGGGGATTTTCGGTTTTGAGATGAAGAAAAGAAGAAGAATAGATGAGAGGTGCTCACGGCTTGGGTTCAAAATGAAAAGAAAAGAACACAAGAAAGTTTAGTAATCTTGCCTATAGTTAGCTGAGAGAAGAAGAAAAAAAGGAGAACAAACAGTCAATAGGGTTTCAGCAATTGAACAAAAAGTGAGAAAAAGAGAAGAAAAGTTGCCTAGGGGAGATTTCGGTTTTGTATATGAGAGAAAAGAGGAATAATGCCAAAAGTGGTATGAGTGATTTGCCAAAGAGAAAAAACATAAAAAGAAATGCTCCTAAGTATATTAAGCAAATTCGGCACATGCACCTCACCTAGCCACTCTCCACAACCGAAAGCACACACCCACACACTAAGCACGTTCGACCACCCCACTCAAGCACCTTCAACCGATTGCTCCAAGCTCTCCTAGCCACTACCAAAATCGGCCACACTCTCACTGCCTTCAATCTCTCAAGCATCCCCCTTCTTCCACCTTGAATCCCTCTCTTCTACCCATTCAAACAATTTGAATGAGTCAACCTCCACCATTTCCTCCCTTCCACCCATTTTGAATCTGTTGACTTGTTCAACAACTACCCACCAGAGTTCCTCCTGAGCACAACTCCTCTTAGCTCTGACGTCAAAAAGAAATACCCAAAGAGGGATTCCTGCAGCTTGAACCTAGGCTCCTTCCCCCTGCTTGTAGCGTCACCTCCCTGAGCTCTAAGTGGCACCTTCTTGCCACTTCACCAAGGCACTTCTTGTGCCAAAACTTGCTACACAATACTCTTAACCCCTAACTCTCTTGGCTCCCCCCTTCCAAGTACCCCAAAACAAAAAAATTTACAATGACTCAGGCCTATCCCGAGCTCATGCCTGGACCACAAAACACCCTAAACTAGCACCATAGACATATTATCACATGCAACACACAAAAATACAGAGACCTTGATTTAAGGATGTTACAGTTCTACCCCCTTAAGAATAATTTCGGCCTCGAAATTACCTGGTCAGAAGAGTTGAGGGTATTGCTGCCGCATCGCATCCTCTAGTTCCCACGTGGCCTCCTCCGTACCATGGTTCCGCCATAATACTTTCACCAAAGAAACTGACTTATTGCGTAGTACTTTGACATCCCAGTCCAAAATTCGCACTAGTTCCTCTTCAAAAATCAAATCCGAACTCACCTCAATCTCCTCCACTGGCACAACATGCGATTTGATCCGATCGATAGCGTCAAGCATTGAGACATGAAATAGATCATGAATTTGACTCAACTCCGATGGCAACTCAAGTCGGTAAGCTCATCGTCCCACTCGCTTCAACACCGTGATACTACCTAATAAACCTAGGGCTTAGCTTGCCCTTCCGACCAAAACTCAAGACTTTTTCCACTACGATACCTTCAGAAGACCTTGTCACCCATCGATACTCCATATCCCTACGCTTGAGATCGACATAAGACTTCTTCGTCTAAAGCCTCTTTCGACAAGCCCTAATCACCTAACCTTATCCTCTGCTTCACATTTACTAACTCGGGCCCAACAACCGCCGTCCACCCGCTTCATCCAACATGTAGGGTACGACATTTCTATTCATACAAGTGTTTCATACGGTGCCATCTAGATACTTGCTCGTAATCTATTGTACGCGAACTCGCCAATGGTAGATATTCCTCCCAACTACCGCGAAATCCGAACACAACCCCTTAACATATCCTCTAAGATTTGAATTACCCTCTCTGACTGTCTATCTGCCACGGATGAAAAGCCGTGCTGAAATCCAACCTCGTACCCAATGCCTGATGCAAAGCTTTCTAGAACCTTAACGTGAATCTAGGATCTTTATCTAAAATAATCGATATCGGCACCCCATACAACCGCACTATCTCCGCTACATATACCCTAGCCAACCTTTGGAGTGAATAATCAATCCGAACTGGTATGAAATGGGCTAACTTTGTCAGACGATCCACGATCACCCAGACTGAATCCTTCTTGCTAGGCGTAAGGGGTAGCCCAGTGACAAAATCCATTGCAATCCTTTCTCACTTCCACTGCAAAATCTTTACCGGCTACAACAGACCTGACGGAATCGATGCTCGCTTTGACTTTGTGGCATGTCGACACTTAGTCACAAATTCGCCATTTCACTTAAGACCTGCCAAGAAAATCGCTCTCGCAAATCCGATACATCTTGCTACCTCTAGGATGCATAGCGTATGGATCGCTATGAGCTTCCTGAAAAATTCACTGTCTCAACTCAATGTCCCTTGGCATACACTATTTCCCTTGAAAACACAGCACTCCATCATCGCCAAGTCAGAACCCTTCAAACCACCATTCTACACTTACAACCTCCGAGCACTCAAAACCTCATCCACCAGCTAACTCTCCTTAACCTGATCCATCCACGTCAGTCTTACTTGCAATTCTGCCAATAGACTCCCATCATCATATAGACTGAGACCAGCAAACATTGCTCTCAGGCCCGTTACCACCTTTCGGCTCAACGCGTCAGCCACTACATTAGCCTTACCCGGATGGTATTCAATCGAGCAGTCGTAGTGTTTTAACAATTCGATCCACCTTTGCAGCCTCAAATTCAGCTCCTTCTATGATAAAAGATACTTCAGACTCTCGTGATCCGTGCAGACGATAGACTTCTCCCCATAGAAATAATGCCTCTAAATCTTCACGGCGAAGACCACTTCAGCCAATTACAAATCATGCGTCGGGTAATTACCTTCATGAGGTATCAACTGCCGAGATGCATACGCCACCACTTTCCCTCTTGCATCAAGACACACCCAAACCCAAGATGCGATGCATCACAATAAACCATGAATTCCTTCCCAGCTTCAAGCTGAATCAAAATCGGAGCTTCTGTCAAAATCTTTTTTAACTTGTTGAAACTTTCCTATTGCTTATCGGACCACACAAATGGAACCCCTTTTCACAACAACTTAGTTAATCTGCATAATCAAAGAGAATCCTTCCACGAATCTTCAGAGTACCGCCAAACCCGTAAAACTCAATCTCTGTTACCGTCTTAGGTGGCTTCCAATCCAACACCGCCTCAATCTTTCGAGAATCCACCCTAATTCCTTCAACTGACACCTCATGACCCAAGAAAGTTACCTCCCTCAACCAGAATTCGCATTTGCTAAACTTCACGAATAATTGCTTCTCCCTCAGAATCTATAAAACCACACGTAGATGTTTATCATGTTCTTCCTTCGATCTCGAGTACACCAATATGTCGTCTATAAACACCACGACAAACCAGTCCAAGTACGACTGAAACACCCGATTCATTATATCCATGAACACTGCCGGCGCATTAGTCAACCCAAACGGCATTACCAAGAACTTGTAGTGCCCATAACGAGTATGAAATGACATTTTGTGGATATCAGCCTCCTTTACTTTGAGTTAATGATACCCCGACCTAAGGTCTATCTTAGAGAAAACTGCTGCACCCTTAAGCTGATCAAACAAGTCGTCTATCCTTGGCAACGGATACTTGTCCTTAATCGTCAACTTATTCAGCTGGCGGTAGTCTATACACATCTGTATTGTACTGTCTTTCTTCTTAACAAAGAGCACAGGCACTCCCTAAGGTAATACACTCGGCCGAATAAAACCATGGTCCAATAATTCCTGAATCTGTGCCTTCAGTTCCACCAATTCCTTCGGTGCCATCCTATAGGGGGCAATGGACACCGGCGCGATCCCGGGTAATAAATCTATACCAAACTCAACTTTACGGTCCGGAGGTAGACCTGGAAGTTCCTCCGGAATACATCGACAAATTCCTTCACCGTTCGAACTTTCCCCACAACTGATTCCTTGCCTTCTAAGGCACAAACATGCACCAAAAACACCTTACAACCCTTCCTCACCATCCTCTCGGCCTTCAGAGCAGACACAACATGAGATAGATAATCTCTTCTATTGCCTATCATTACCACCTCTTCACCTTCTACTGACATCAAAATCATGCACTTAGTCAAGAATCCAAACTAGCTTAGAACTTCACCACCAATCCATCTCAAGTATCGATCGAACTCCCGAACAGCGCCCATCGATCGACCAAAAACACTACCCTTGAAGTTCTAGGGTACATCTCTATATAGTTTATTTACTTCTACAGAGTGACCTAGAGGCTTATTACTATCATCTCCTAGAAGTAATCTCAAAATCTAAGTTCATAGTTTCCCTATACTCATCGGCCACATACGAAAAGGCCGAATCAACATCTATCAAAGCAAGATAAGCCGCCTAAAAATTAAGAACGTATCGGTTGTGAAGTCCAACGCGTCGCCCTCCTCTCGACGCCTCGCTACGTAGTCCAGCCCAGGTTGTCTTGCATCTGTGCTCCCAACACCTCTACCCGATGCTCCGTGGCCTCGTCTAGAATTGTTACCTCCCCTAGCCGAGCCGCGACCCCTCTGTGGTTGCTGACCATCTCTCCTGAACTGTACTCGACCCTGATTCCCAGATTGAAGCCTAGCTGACCTCTACGGATAATCCCTCACTTGATGTCCCAATGACCCACACTCAAAACACCCTCTATTTCTAGTCCAACATTCCCCCGTGCGAGACTTCCCACACTATGCACACCGTGGCGGCCACTGAGTAGTAGCAACAGCAGGCCTTGTAGCTTGATTCAGCCCACCATATCTAGCCTTTTCTGTTGGTTCCCAGCAGACCCAGAAGACCTAGAATTCCTCTTATTCCAACCCTTGTCCTAGTTCTGTCTCACTGACAGTTTCACTTCCTCAACAATCCTAGCCTTCTCTACTAGGACCATAAATTTTCTTTCCTGCTGTGGAGCAATCAACATTCGCAGCTCATCTCTCAGCCCATCCTCAAATCTGACACAACGCTCATGTTTCGTGCCCACAATACCCCGTGCATACCGACTTAATCGAAGAAATTCTGCCTTATACTCTGATACTGACTTATTTTCCTGAACCAAACTCAGGAACGCCTTACACTGCGCATCGACGTAACTAGCCCCAACGTATTTCCTCTGATAGGCTGCCCTAAAGAGATCCCAATTGACGTCGTCGGCCATTGCTCCATCCCTAATCGTGAGCCACCACTGATATGATTCATCCCGGAGAAGAGATACTATACCCTTCAGCTTCTCCTCAGCTGTAAAATCCAGGTCGTCCATGATATGTTCAGTCGCCTCCAACCAATATTCTACCATACTAGGAGCCACACCAGATACACCTCTGAATACCTCTGCCCCATTAGCTCGGAGTCGTTCGAATACATATTTTCAAGCTCTCATTCTGATGTTTGCACCCGCGACTCTTTCTAAAACCCACAGCATCGCCTGTGATACTGCGTCGTCACCAGCTGTTTGATCCTAAAATTACTCGCCCACAACTGGCGGCGGTGGTACCTCGTTCTCCGACCCATGACCAGACCCTACCGATTTGAACACTATCGTCCTACCCCTACCTCGTCCACGTATATTACGCCTACGTCCTCGGGCACTTATGACTGCCGATACAAATTAATCTGATTTAACAGTTTTATGCGTTAGACTTATTCCACTATTTATTAAGCACAGTCTTATGAATAATTTAAAAGGGGATTGTTTCGTAAGTTCACATAATCCTATGGTTGAAGGCCCTAAAGTACTTCCCTATTACTACTATACATAACATCAACATTACAAACATATTAGCAACAAATAGGGGTACTTACCTGGGTGGATCAGTGCCGGAGACTCGATGCCATACTTTTCCAACCGTACTTTTCCCAAAAAAACCTTTTCATAATCTAATTAAAATATTTTTGAGCCTCGGGCCCACAGTCGAGCTTTTGAACTTGGCTCTAATACAAAAATTATAACACCCCAAACCCAATCGACACACTAAGACTGAATTCAGTATGCTACAGAATGAAAATATTTCGAAGACGCAAGTTGTTGGTTTAAATTTTGAAAAAAAAAATTGTATGGAGCACTTCAACATTTTAAGTTTGAGAGAAAACTCCCTTGAAAAGATCGTTTGGTTTTATAAAACCCTGGTAAGTATAAAAATAATTAAGTTAAAGACCATTTTGTAGCTGAACATAAAGAAAAACTTAGTTTGGAGAAAGTTTGAGCTAGTTTGTGGATTTCATTTGTTTAATATTACCCGATGGTGAAGTTCAAAAAAAAATCAGATAAGTTGTACAATTTTGGAAACGTTGATTTTACAGGTTATTAGAACATGCTAAATTAATTAATTTAAGCACAGCACGATAAAACTTAAAGTAAATAATTAAAACCCCATAATAATAAAAATTAGCGGCCTTATTACAAATCCAAAACCAAATTTAAATGTAAATTAACCCCAAGACATAGTAATTGAAATAAATCCGAAAACCTATTGCATGGCCACCTCGAGTCGACCCCAGCTCCACATTCGCGACCTATGCCTCATTTGCAAAATGTAAGGGAAGGGGTGAGTCACCGAGACTCAGTGTATAAACCCCATCCTGATAATAACAAGGCACTTACACATCTCATAAGTCAATATGCAAATCATGCAAACCCAACCTAACCAACGAACTCCTGTGTTCACCCCGTGTGGTCAAAACCACTTTGGTGATCGTAGTCACAAATCATATAAGTGTGGTCAAAACCACTTTGTGACCGTAGTCACAAATCATATGGTGGGCCAACCCACCGTCTCAGTTAAAACCATCGATGACAATCCGTAATCAACATGTGGGCCAACCCACTATGGTACCAAACCAATCGGACGAGTCACAATAATCCATGTGTGGTCAAAACCACTGTGGTATTGAGTCACAATTATATCCATGTGGTCAAAACCACCGTGGTCAAAACCACCGAGATTAGTCACAAATAATAAGAAAAGTGGGGCCAACACATCGTGGTCAAAACCACCGGTGACACTAAATCATCCTTCCCCTCCACTCAAAGATACCCATCATCATGAACACATTTATCGTGGCATAATAACATGTCATGCAAGATCACATAGCATAGCATAATCAAATAGTATAACATCATATATCGATAGTCAATCCATAGGGGACTTACCCGGAGTCTATGCTCATACTCGCAAGGGTAACACACCGATTTCAATAGCGATTTTTACTTTTAACAATAAACATAATTAGCAATTTAACTAATGGAGTGTGTAAGAGTTACACACCTAATAACGCGCAAAACTACACTTTCTACGTCGATACTGTCGTTAATCAACACAACCGCGATTTGTCTACTCTTCTGCTCAGATGCTGGTCCACACCCCGGTGGCCAATCACGAACCGCCGACACTGCCCTCTTCTTGAACTTAGGGGCTAGGGTTCCAGATCTAACCCCACCAAGCGATTGATTAGCTTTCGAGTCCATAACACACCTTAGTCACTAACCGAATCAAAGTAGTGAAACAATTGTAAGGAATCAAGACCCAAAATTAAATCCTTACCTAGATTGATTAATTCCCGAAGGCCAATGACTTAGATCAAAGCACCACTTGAATACTCAGTCGCCTAACGCCAAGCCTCCTTAGCACCCTCCATTCGGTCAAGATCTACAGGATTAGTTACTGCCTTCCGCACTTAAACAGAATAGGAAATATTGAATAGCAGAGACGCTTACCACTGCCCTAACAAATTCGCTTGGAAAAAAATGGTAATCCCACACTAGCGATCCACTGCAACCACAGTCCAATCAAGAAAGTTTGAGTGCTAGAGATTCGACATTTCCCTACCCCAGTAATTGAAATTGAGGAAAGAAATAGGGATGTAAGAGTACTAAGAAGATTCGGCCATAAGAGCAAAGAAAAGAAAAAGAAAGCAACAGAATCTTACTGGACTATGGGTTGTAGTTCGTTCTTGAGAACCAAAGAAGAGGTGAATTTTGGCACCAGAATGGTTAAGGGAAAAACGCCTAAAGAGAAAGGAGAATGTAGACAGAAGATATTCAGCTCTTTGCAAAAGTTGAAGATGATAAGGGGTTAGGGGATTTTTGGTTTTGAGATTAAGAAAAGAAGAAGAAGAGGTGAGAGGTGCTCACGGCTTGGGTTCAAAATGAAAGAGAAAAGACCACAAGAAAGTTGAGTAATCTTACCTATAGTTTGCTGAAAAAGGAAGAAAAGAAGGAGAACAAACAGTCAATAGGGTTTCAGCAATTGAACAAAAAGTGAGAAAAAGAGAAGAAAAGTTGCCTAAGGGAGATTTTGGTTTTATATATGAGAGAAAAGAGGAATAATGGGAAAAGTGGTATGAGTGATTTGCCAAAGAGAAAAAACATGAAAAGAAATGCTCCTAAGTCTATTAAGCAAATTCGGCACATGCACCTCACCTAGCCACTCTCCACAACCGCAAGCACACACCCACACACTAAGCACATTCGGCCACCCCACTCAAGCACCCTCAACTGATTGCTCCATGCTCTCCTAGCCACTACCAAAATCGGCCACACTCCCACTTCCTTCAATCTCTCAGCCATCCACCTTCTTCATCCTTGAATCCCTCTCTTCCACCTATTCAAACAATTTGAATGAGCCAAACTCTACCATTTCCTCCCTTCCACCCATTTTGAATCTGTTGACTTGTTCAACAACTACCCACCAGAGTTCCACCTGAGCACAACTCCTCTTAGCTCTGACGTCAAAAAGAAATACCCAAAGAGGGATTCCTGCAGATAGAACCTAGGCTCCTTCCCCCTGCTTGTAGCGTCACCTCCCTGAGCTCTAAGGGGCGCCTTCTTGCCACTTCACCAAGGCACTTCTTATGCCAAAACTTGCTACACAATGCTCTTAACCCCTAACTCTCTTGGCTCTCCCCTTCCAAGTACCCCAAAACAAAAAATTTTACCATGTCTCTGGCCTATCCCGAGCTCATGCCTGGACCCCAAAACACCCTAAACTAGCACGACAGACATATTATCACATGCAACACACAAAATGCAGAGACCCCAATTTAAGGATGTTACAGTCCTTGAATATTTGATGGTAGAAAATGAAAGCTTGGTGTGGGATTAACATAGTTCGTATTTGAGTTTTTAATGAAATTGAGTATTTAGGGCTAAATTGTGAAAAGTACAAATTGAGGGACTAAAATGTGAAATAAATGAAATGTTGGGATTGTATGAGTATAGTGATATTTCGGCTAAGCTTGTCTAGGCAAAATTATGTAAATTGACAATTTTGTGAATTAAGGACTAAAGTGTCGAAATGTGATAATGTGAGGGCTACATTACAAAAATGCCCTAAATATGTGTGTTTGGATTAAAATGAATGAATTGATGAGTGAATGGATTGAATTTGAATGTATATAGACCAAGAGAGGAGAGGTTTGGATCGAGATCGTGGCAAAGATAAAGTGCTCCATTAATCGACCGTATCGATGTTCGACGTCCAAGGTCTGAGGTAAGTTCGAACATAATACGTATATTTAGTTGTGTTTAACATTATGAAATGAATGGTATGATATTGTTAAATGTGGATGCTAAGTGATAGATTGAGTTAAACAGCACTAAGTGTATGAGTTCAAAAATGTGATCGAGATAAATAGCACTATGTGTGTGCTGTGTAATGTAAGCTTTGGCTATGTGGTTGGCACTGTGTGTGTGATACCAATTCAAGATCGGTTTGATATGGTGCACTAACTATGCGATGCTAATTAAGCTTCGATTAACTATTTAGGCACTGAGCGTGCCAATAAACTAAAGAAGGGACGAATGTCGATCTATGTGATTCATGAGTATTGAGTAGCTTAAATATTTGACAACTAAGTGTTGGATAAGGTATGTTCAAAACCTATGTGGTTGATGAAATTTTGGATGATTTTGTGAAAGGTTTATTGAATTTACTAGTTTGGATGATATAAGATATTAGATTATGAATTAATCTATAGGATGACATGTTTTGATTTAATGTATTTTGTTACGAACTTACTAAGCTTTGGGAAGCTTACTGTGTGAATTGTTTTTTGCCTTGCGATTGTCGAAAAAGCTAGCTCGGATCGTGGATCGTCGACCTCTAAATCACACTATCGGCATTTTATTTTGGTACTTTTGAAAGGATGTATATAGTTGAAATATGGCATGTATAGGCTAGTTATGTGTATATGTTTATGAAATGAACTTAGCCATATGTTTTGGCAAGTTTTGAGATGATGAATGCTTGGATGAATAAGTTATGTGATTACATGTTTTGGTATGGTTAGTTGATTCATGAAATGATCATGCTTTTGAGTTATGTAAATGAATGTACTATGTTTTTGTCATATGTATTGGTTTTGGAAGATAGCATGGTTGAAATGGATCTTAGATGTATTATTAGTGTGGTTACTTTGGTTGTCCAATATGCATGGGTTGAATGACTATTTTGGTATGTTTTGGGTGGTAATATGTGCATAAGATATTTTGGCTAATATGGCTTGTAGGTTTGACCCTTATGGGTGGCATTTTGGCCTTGTAAATGGCCTATAATGTCACGCTGTTGTGGCACACGGGCGTGCCTATAGACCGTAGGTGAATTGGTAGAATGTAGCTTAGTACCACACGGCCTCGACATGGGCGTGCTTCGTGGCTGTATGAGAAACGACAGTATATGATCCAGTAGTACACGGCCTTAGCACACGGGCGTGCTTGGTGACCGTGTTAATTTCGACAGTATATGACCACGGGAAGGACACACGGGTGTGTCAAGTAGTCGTGGGTGAGGCACGGCCTACCCCCACGGGTGTGTATCCCCTATATTTTAGTTAAGTTGTTATGTTCTCGAGAATCTTAGTATATGTTCGGTTTAGTCTTGACCCCTCTTTAGCACGTGATAAAGGTTTCATAGACCTAGATAAGGGACAACATGTTTGTAAATGAGAGTGATTGAAGATGATTGACTATGTGTTGTAAACTTAGATGTAAATGTTCTGAATGATTGGTAATTCCTGTTAACCCTATTCCTACGACGGTTTTGGGTTAGGGATGTTACATTTTATTGGTATCAGAGCTATGGTTTAGTCGATTCTCAAACTAACGTAGCATGTGTGAGTCTAGTTGTACATGCCATATTATGAAATTGCGATAGTGTGATGAACTCTGACAATTGAAATGTGTTTTAATATAGTAATAGGTCCCGATCGAGCAGTTGCTAATGACGTAGAGAAGTAGTCGCTTTGCTCAAGACAAGGGACAAATACGGCCACATCTAGGCGAAATAAAAGTAATGAGGGAGGAGAGGCTAAGCAAGCCTTCTTCCGTATGATGAGTGAATGGTTTCCAAAATTTGTTAGAATGAATCAAACTGCTCCACAACCTCCACCCCCACAAGTACCTATTGTGCCACAAGTTGTAGATCCGAACAGAATGAATAAACCACTAGTAGACAAGATTCGCAAGTATGGGGATGAAGAGTTTAGGGCTACATTTGCTGACGATGCTGAGAGAGTCGAGTTTTGGCTTGAAAATACAATTAGAGTATTCGATGAGATGCCGTTAACTCTGAACGAATGTATTAAGTGCGCTATTTCGTTGTTGAGGGATTCAGCTTATAATTAGTGGAAGACGTTGACA
Organism: Gossypium rotundifolium; assembly: GCA_025506655.1. NCBI lineage: Eukaryota > Viridiplantae > Streptophyta > Magnoliopsida > Malvales > Malvaceae > Gossypium > Gossypium rotundifolium. The sequence goes on along the minus strand of CP106731.1, from coordinate 64,571,553 downwards.
TCTATAGTTCCAAGAGAGAGATTCACTTGGGATTTCTTTCAAGCTGAGTTTAGAAAGAAGTATATCAGTCAACGCTTCATTGATCAGAAACGTAAATAGTTTCTAGAACTGAAACAGGGTCGTTTGTCTGTTACTAAATACAAGCGAGAATTCGTACAATTAAGTCAATATGCTAGAGAATGTGTTTCTACTGAAGCTACTATGTGTAAACGTTTCATAGAGGGATTGAATGAAGACCTTAAGTTGTTGGTTGGGATATTGGATATAAATGAATTTGTTGTGTTAGTTGAAAGAGCATGCAAAACTAAGGAGCTCAGTAAAGAAAAGAAGAAAGCCGATTCTGAGGCTCGTGATGAAAGAAAGAGATCAATGAATAAATTATCTCAACCTTTAGCGAAGAGAAACAAAGATGCAAGGAATCGTTCAAATGTTTCATTTGGACATTCAAATAGAGATCGTTCGAGATAAAGTACCGGTTTACGAATTCAAGCTCTAAATGAATCAAGTGTTGGCAGTGTTAAGAGTAACAAGCCCGAGTGTAGACAATGTGGGAGACGACATGTGGAAGAGTGCTGGGGCAAGTACAACAATAGAGTTTGTTATAAATGTGGATCTCGAGATCATTTTATTCGAGATTGCCCAAAGATGGTTGAAGAAAAAAATATTCAGAATGAAAGACCGAGTAATGTGACAGCTAGGGGTAGACCACCCCGTAACATCGAAATATGAGCGAAAGTCGCGAGGGACAAGCGACATGATTGTGAGATCGTAAGCACGAGCACTGTCAGAGCCTATGCTATACGCCATACGAGAGGAAGTATCATCTCCGGCGTCATCACCGTATTTTCACTTTATTTGATATCGATGTTATTGCATTGATAAATCTAGGATCAACTCATTCCTATGTGTGTGTGAATCTAGTATCGAGTAAAACTCTACCTGTTGAGACTACTAAATTTGTGGTTAGAGTGTCAAACCCCTTAGGCAAGTGTGTTTTGGTGGATAAATTGTGCAAGAATTGCCTATTGATGTTTCGTGATTTATGTTTTTCGGTTAATTTGATGTTGTTACCATTTGATGAGTTTGACATAATTCTGGGTATGGATTGGCTTGCTTTGTATAATGCCATCGTGAATTGTAAGAGAAAGAGTATTGAATTGAAGAGTCAGAACGGTGAGATAGTTTGAATTGAGTCCAGTGATATGAAAGGATTACCAGCTGTTGTATCTGCGATGAAAGCTATGAACTATGTGAGAAAGGGTTGCGAAGCTTATTTGGTATATGTGATTGATACAAAAGTGTCGGAAAAGAAAGTTGAATTTGTGCCTGTGGTATGTGAGTTTCCAGATGTGTTTCCAGAAGAGTTACCGGGATTACCTCCGATTAGGGAAGTTGAATTTGGTATTGAGTTAGTACCAGGAACTGCTCCTATTTTGATAGCTCCGTACAGAATGACACCAACATAATTGAAAGAGTTGAAATCTCAGTTGCAAGAATTGACCAACGGAGGGTTTGTACGATCGAGTTTTTCACCCTGGGGAGCTCCTGTATTATTTGTGAAAAAGAAAGATGGAACTATGAGAATGTGTATTGATTATCGACAATTGAACAAAGTGACAATAAAGAACAAATATCCGTTACCTCGGATCGATGATTTGTTTGATCAATTGAGAGGAGCTATAGTATTTTCTAAGATAGATTTGAGATCGGGCTACTATCAGTTGAGAGTTAAAAATCTGATGTACCGAAAATTGCCTTCAGAATGAGGCACGGACACTACGAATTCTTAGTGATGCCTTTTGGACTAACCAATGCTCCTGCAGTGTTTATGGACCTGATGAATCGAATTCTCAGACCGTATTTGAATCGCTTCGTGGTAGTGTTCATTGATGATATTTTGATCTATTCGTGTGATGAGATGCAGCATGCCGAGCATTTAAGAATCATGCTACAAACTCTGCGTGAGAAACAATTGTATACAAAGTTCATTAAGTGTGAATTTTGGTTGCATGAGGTTGAATTTCTGGGGCATATCGCATCAGCTGCTGGGATAGGAGTTGATCCACATAAAATCTCTGCTATTTTGGAATGGAAACCTCCGAGAAATGTGTCTGAAGTCCGTAGTTTTCTGGGACTAGCGGGATATTATACACCATTTGTGAAGGGCTTCTCGATGATTACAACTCCATTGACAAAGTTGTTACAGAAGGATGTTAGATTCGAGTGGTCAGAAAAGTGTCAACAGAGTTTTGAACAGTTGAAAATGTTGTTAACGGAAGCACCAGTATTGATTCAACCTGAATCAGGCAAAGAATTCATAGTTTATAGTGATGCATCGTTGAATGGTTTGGGTTGTGTGCTAATGCAAGAAGGGAAAGTTATTGCCTACGCTTCGAGACAGTTAAAACCGCATGAAAAGAGATACCCAACACATGATCTTGAATTGGCTGCGATTGTGTTTGCATTGAAGATTTGGCGTCACTATCTATTTGGAGAGAGGTGTCACGTTTTTACTAATCATAAGAGTTTAAAGTATTTAATGACTCAGAGATATTTGAATTTGTGATAGAGTAGATGGTTAGAATTATTGAAAGATTACGAACTTGTGATCGATTACCACCCAGGTAAAGCTAATGTTGTAGCGGATGCCTTAAGTCGTTAATCATTATATGTTTTACGAGCTTTGAGCAATCAAATAGATCTGTGTGATGACGATGTGTTGTAGCATAACTGAAAGTAAAATCATTGTTTTTACAGCAGATATGTGAGGCTCAGAAGATTGATAATGAGTCGTTAGCAAGAAAAGTTCAATGTAATTCGAATGCTGAATCAAAATTTAGAGTTGATAGTAATGATTTTTTGAGATTCAAAGATCGAATTTGCGTTCCAAGAAATTTAGAGTTGATTCAAACGATTTTGAATGAAGCTCACAATAGTTATTTGACTATACATCCAGGAAGTACGAAAATGTATAATAATCTGAAACAGTTCCATTGGTGGCATGGTATGAAAAGAGACATTTCTAACTATGTGTCGAAGTGTTTAGTTTGTCAGCAAATTAAGGCTGAACATCAAGTTTCGTTCGGTTTATTACAACCAATTATGATTCCTGAGTAGAAATGGGAGAGAATCATGATGGACTTTGTGCCGGGTTTTCCCTTTTCTCCGAGCAAGAAAGATACGATCTGGGTGATAGTGGGCAAATTGACGAAATTAGCTCATTTCGTTCCAGTGAGAATCGATTATTCTTTAGATAAGTTAGCTGAACTGTATATCGATGAGATTGTGAGATTGCACTGAGTACCATTATCTATAGTGTCTGACAAAGATTCGAGATTTACCTCGCGATTTTGGAAGAAATTACAAGATGCTTTAGGCACAAAATTGCATTTCAATACTGCGTTTAATCCGCAAACAGATGGTCAATCTGAGCAAATCATTCAGATCCTCGAAGACATGTTGAGATATTGTATACTCGAATTTGAAAGCACGTGGGAAAAGCATTTATCGTTGATAGAATTTGCGTATAACAATAGTTTTCAATTAAGTATCAAAATGGCACCATACGAGGCTCTTTACGGTCGAAAGTGTCGAACTCCATTGTATTAGACTGAACTGAGTGAGAACAAGATTCACGGGGTTGATCTTATAAAAGAGACTGAGCAGAAAGTGAATGTAATTCATGAAAGTTTGAAAGCGGCCTCTGATCGTCAAAAATCCTATGCAGATTTGAAACGAAAAGATATTAAATTTGAGATTGGTGACAGAGTGTTTTTGAAAGTATCTCTGTCGAAGAAAATACTTCGTTTTGGCCAGAAGGGCAAGCTGAGTCTGAGGTTCATTGGAACTTATGAGATTATTGAACGAGTTGGGCCGGTTGCTTATAGATTGAGATTGCCATCTGAGTTAGAAAATATTCATAACGTATTTCATGTGTCAATGCTTCAACGAAACAGATCAGACCCATCTCATGTGATTGCCCCTACTGAAGTTGAGATTCAGTTAGATTTGTCATATAGTGAATAACCAATCCGAATTTTGGCACGAGAGAACAAAGAGTTGAGAAATAAGAAAATTTCTTTAGTGAAAGTATTGTGGCACAAACACGGAATTGAAGAGGCTACATGGGAGCCTAAAAACGTTATGAGAGAGCAACATCCACAACTATTCACTGGTAAGATTTTTGGCTATGAAAATCCCTAAGGGAAAGAGTTGTAACAGCCCAGTTTAAACCCAGTCAGAATAGTGGTTCGAGACCACAAATTCGAGGTCTAAATGTTAATTTAATATTATTTTCTGTGTGAATAGAATGTGACATAGTCTGCATGAAAATTCTGTGTGATGATTTGATCGTTTTAGGGTCGAATTAAGAGAAATGACCTAATCGCATAAAGAGTAAAAGCTATGTGCTGATTTATAAGTACTTATGTGTTGATGTCTTCATTATAGGATGGCCTTAAGAGGTAATTAAGCCATTATTAAAGATGGTGGATGGCTAGCTGACAAATTAGCTTTGATTTATAATTGTTTTATATGTTTAATGGAAGGGCAAAATGGTAAACTATGTGTTAATGTTATTATAATAAAACATAAAGGAAATAAATGGCCATTTTATCATCTTCTTTGGCCGAAAGTTGAAGAAAAAGAAAGGAAGAAAGCTTTGTGAAAGTTGGCTAGGGATTAGCTTAGTTGAGGTATGTTTTTGACTCGGTTTTTGATAATTTCTACGTTTTTATGATCGTTGCTTCGTGCTCTAGCTAACCCATGTAGCAATTTTATGAATTGATGATGTTTTTGAAATGTGCCATTGATAAACATGTGAGTTCTTGAATTTTTGATGGTAGAAAATGAAAGTTTGGTGTGGGATTAACATAGTTCGTATTTGAGTTTTTAATGAAATTGAGTATTTAGGGCTAAATTGTGAAAAGTGTAAATTGAGGGACTAAAATGTGAAATAAATGAAATGTGTGGGATTGCATGAGTATAGTGATATTTCGGCTAAGCTTGTACCAGGTGAAATTATGTAAATTGATTATTTTGTAAATTAAGGACTAAAGTGTCGGAATGTGATAATGTGAGGGCTATATTGCAAAAATGCCCTCAATATGCGTGTTTGGATTAAAATGAATGAATTGATGATTGAATGGATTGAATTTGAATGCGTATAGACCAAGAGAGGAGAGGTTTGGATCGAGATCGAGGCAAAGATAAAGTGCTCGATTAATTGACCGTATCGATAGTTCGACGTTCGAGGTAAGTTCTACATAATATGTATATTTGGTTGTGTTTAACATTATGAAATGAATGGTATGTTATTGTTAAATGTCGATGCTATGTGATAGATTGAGTTAAATGAACTAAGTGTGCGAATCAAAATGTGATCGAGATAAATAGTACTGTGTGTGTGCAGAGTAATATAAGCTTTGGCTATGTGGTTGGCACTGTGTGTGCGATACCGATTCAAGATCGGTTTGATATGGTGCACTAAGTGTGCAATGCTAATTAAGCTTCGGTTAACTATTTAGGCACTAACCGCATTTAATAAGTCAAGAATGGACGAATGTTGATCTATGTGATTCATGAGTATTGAGTAGCTTAAATATTTGACAACTAAGTGTTGGCTAAGGTATGTTCGAAACCTATGTGGTTGATGAAATTTCGGATGATTTTTTGAAAGGTTTATTCAATTTACTAGTTTGGATGGTATGAGATATTAGATTATGAATTAATCTACGTGATGACATGTTTTGATTTAATGTATTTTATTACGAACTTACTAAGCTTTGGGAAACTTACTGTGTGATTGTTTTCTCTGCCTTGAAATGTTAGTAAAGCTAGCTCGGATCAGGGATTGTCAGCTTCTAAATCACACTATCAGCAATCTATTTTGTTACTTTTGAAGGGATGTATATAGTTGAAATATGGCATGTATAGGCTAGTTATGTGTATATGTTTATGAAATGAACTTAGCCATATGTTTTGGCAGGTTTTGAAATGATGAATGCTTGGATGAATAAGTTATGTGATTACATTTTTTGGTATGGTTATTTGATTCATGAAATGGTCATGCTTTTGAGTTAAGTAAATGAATGTACTATGTTTTTTTCATATGTATTGGTTTTGGAAAATAGCATGGTTGAAATGGATCTTAGATGTATTATTAGTGTGGTTACTTTGGTTGTTTAATATGCATGGGTTGAATGACTATTTTGGTATGTTTTTGGTGGTAATATGTGCATAAGATGTTTTGGTTAATATGGCTTGTAGGTTTGACCCTTATGGGTGGCATTTTGGCCTTGTAAATGGCCTATAATGTTACTGATTTGTGGCAATACTGCAAAAGCCTATAGACCGTGGGTGAATTGGTAGAATGTAGCTTAGTAGCACACGGCCTCGACACGGACGTGCTTGGTGGCCGTGTGAGAAATGGTAGTATATGATCTAGTAGCACACAGCCTTAGCACACAGGCATACTTGGTGACCGTGTTGATTTTGGCAGTATATGACCACGAGGAGGACACACGGGTGTGTATCCCTTGTATTTTGGTTAAGTTGTTATGTTTCCGAGAATCTTAATATATGTTCGGTTTAGTCCTGACCCCTCTTTAGCACGTGATAAAGGTTTCATAGACCTAGATAAGGGACAACATGTTTGTAAATGAGAGTGATTGAAGATGATTGACTATGTGTTGTAAACTTAGATGTAAATGTTCTGCATGATCGGAAATACATCTTAACCCTATTCTGGTAACGGTTTCGGGTTAGGGGTGTTACATTTTATTATGAATTGAGGAAGTTCGTTTTAATTGTGAGTTGAGAATTTTGCTTGAGGACAAGCAAAAGCTTAAGTGTGGGGGTATTTGATAAACCATAATATACACATATTTTAATCCCACATTTAGCATGTTTTTGGATGAATTATCCCTTTAATTATGAAAATAGGTGCTCCTAATCCTTTGTTTTCATGTTTTATACTTAAGAGAGCACCAAGGATGAAAAAAATGAGAAACAGGCCGAAAATAGAGAAAATAAACCAAAGTACGAAACTCACACGGCCTGGCCCCCAAGCCATACGACCGTACCTCTTTAACAGGTTCGACCACGGCCTGGCCTCGAAACACACGGCCATGCCTCTTTAACAGGTTCGACCATGGCCTGGCTTCGATTTACCTGGGCGTGTCCCTGTCGTAGAAAAGAAGAGTTTCATTCGGATTAGGGTATTTAGAGGCAAACAAAGGTATTCCAAAAGCCTATATAAACACCCTAGAGGCCAACCTTTAGGGGGCATTCAGCTAGGCCAAAGAGCCAAGCCAGAGGGGCCGAATTGTGGGATTCACTCGAAGAAAGCCTGTCGATTCATCTCAAGAAGTCAGAATCATACTCAAGATTGAGGATCTCTCCTTCAATTCCTTCAAGGGGTTTTAGGGTTTTCTTTATGTTTTGTTTTATATTTTCTTCTGAGATGTATTTTTTTATAATAATGAACTAAACCTCTCAAAATACCTGAGGGGGTTGAAACCTAAGATGGATCTTGTTATTATTTTCTGAGCTATATGATAAATATTTCATTTTTCTTAACAATGTGTTCTTAATTCTTGTTTTGATATTTCAGGATATTGATTCAAGCATTTATGCTCTTAGGTAGAGGAGGAATAGATGTTTAAGAGTAGATCTAGCATAGTTAAGCGGAGTTGATCACAACCTTAGAGATAGGATGACGAAAATCATTGGATTAGGTAAAACCTAATATGGGAGTCCATAGATCAAGTTAATGCAATTCTAATGGTTTTAATTAGAAAGAGATTTCAATTAATCAACCTAGGGTTAGACGTTGTAGCCTCGAGAGAGGTATTAATATAAATTAGGGAATCTTACGAATCAAGTCAAGTAAATAAATCGTCTGGTTCAAAGTTAGATAACAAGTGAAGTCTAGGTGGATTCTTCCTCGGGTATTGTCTTAATCAATTTGTTTTTCCCAAAAGTATTTCCCCAATCCCTTCTCTGTATCTTAGCATCTTTAGCTTAATAGTTAGTTAATTTTAGATTAGATAACAATTTCATTAATTCTTAGGCTAGATAATAAAAAGAGAGTTAGTGTTAGTACTTTTGGTTCTTTTGGGTTCGACAATCCAGTTTTGCCACTAAATTGTACTACTGTTCGATAGGTGCGCTTGCCTCAATTGTTGTCATAGTTAGTTTCTAGGCTCGATCATTCTTTATATAAATTTTTAAGACTCTGATACATGATCACACAGCCATGTGCTCCCATTTTGAATGTCCACACGGCCTGTGACAGTGGCGTGTCTTTGGCCATGTGAGACACACGACCGGGCTACACGGGCGTATGAGACACACGGCCGGGCTACACGGGCGTATGAGACACACGGCTGGGCTACATGGGCGTGTGTCCCATGAAATTTAGAAAATTTTCCAAGTATTTCAAAAATTCCTTGAGCTATTAGTTTAGTCCCTAACCACTCCTAAAGCATGTTTAAGGCCTCGTAGGCTCATATTTGGGACAATGTAATTTAGTTTGAATGATGATTGCATGAAATGTGAAAATATATGTGAAAGGAATTTTTAATTATTTTTATAAGTTCGGTAATATTCCGTAACCCTATTCTGGCGTTGAATAGGGGTGAGGGGTGTTACATTTATTGGTATTAGAGCTACAGTTTAGCTGATGCTCAGATGGACGTAGCGTATGTGAGAGTCTAGCTATACATGCCATATATAACCTATGATAGTGTGATATCTCCTGACAGTTTTAATCGTGTTTTCATATAGTAAACGGATCCCAATCGAGTTGAAGGTGATGATGTAGAAAGTAATGTGCCTACCTCCATTCAAAGAGTAGCACAATCAGAGTCGAGACCCGTGTCTGGTAGCCAGGGAGGAGACGCTAAAGAAGCCTTCTTCCAAATGATAAGAATAGCACCCCTTACCTGTATTCGACGCCAGAACAGGGTACAAGGCATTATCGGACTTAGACTCAAACAAACATTCAAGACCGAGACATGAATTTCCACTCAAGTTTAAAACTTCTCATAAACATTCATAACATCCCTTAAACGATCCTACGAGGCCCAAAACATAAATTAGGAGTGGTTCGGGACTAAATCGAGAACTTTGAAAAATTTTAGGAAACATAGAAAATTTTTCATGAAAAAGGTCCACACGTCTGTGTGGGTGAAGGGACACGCCTGTGTGACATATCACATGCCCGTGCTTTAGGCCGTGTCCAAATAAGGTCACACGACCAAGGCACACGCCCGTGTCCTTAGGCCATGTGGCAAAATAAATTTCAAAAATCAAGTGTAGACTTCACACGGCCTGGGCACATGCCCATATCCAATGGCCGTGTCTCTCACACGGCTGAGACACACAGCCATGTCTTGTGCCCATGTGTTTACTACTAGGCATTTTGTTTCTCAAAACTAAGGTGTAGGGGACACATGGCCAGAACACACGCCCTTGGGGCAAGCCATGTGTCACACACGGCCTAGACACATTCATGTGTGTCTACCCGTGTGGACAAATTTGAGGCTATTTTCCAAGACATTTGTCACCTTCAATAACACAAGCACACTTACACATCTCAATGACATCTAACATGGCATAAATAAGTACTTAAACATTCATAAACATGGCTCATACATGGAAACTTCTTATCAATCTATACTCGCTTAAGACTCCATATTATGAAAAATCTAATTTTACCAACTCATATATAAATAAGCATCATTCCCTACATTGCATGCATGCATTTTCATACCAACATATACACACACAAAACTACCATCCTTCATCCAGCTCAAGTTTAGTAAATCACATGCAACACATCATCATATGACCATCAATAACCATAGGCCATAACATAATGACCTTGGCACATGCATGCATATATGAATAGGTTTACAATCCGATAATCAATATGAGCCACATCCCATGGCCTTATACAAAATGAATCAAATATCATCATAAGCCAACACATTTGGCTAAACCAATATGACATATACCAAAAAGACCAAGCCCCTATACATGCCATACTCAAAATGTTGAGACTAACTATACCCAAAAGTTCCAATTGATAGTGTGATGGAGTCTCTGACATCCTTCAGTCCCCGGGCGTTACTATAAGAAAATGGAAAAGAAAGAGGAGTAAGCATAAAACTTAGTAAGTTTGCATGTAAATAATTAACAACATTAACCATGCATTATTGTACACATAATGTAGCATAATGTATCACAATGTCATCAAGTATCATAGATACATTTTAAATCGTGTCATTTACATAATGTACAATTAAACTCGTGATCATGATTTATTCATTCACTTCTTACCAAGGTCTCATCGATTTATAATCTCAATATTTATGAGCTTTCTGTACATACCTGTTGAAACACCCCACACCCGGCCCACGAGCCTGAACCGGATCTGGTATGTTCCTAAAGTAAACCAATTTCAAAATCATTTTGATACTTAGAGAAAATTGTAAATTTTTAGAAAAACTATTATTTTGAGCTGGGCTTAGATTGGAAACCCATTGATTTAATCTTGTAAGCCCATTTAGTTAAATACATCCAATATAGTTCTTAGCATGAAACTTAACAATAAGCAAACATAAAGTATAATCCATTGGGCCTTAAGGCCTTATTACATCAAGTAAAACCCAAAATAGAATAAAAGTAACTAAAAATAAAATTAAGTCCAAATTAAATGAAATTTTCGCATGTAGCATGGCCACCTCATGGTCCACCGGCCCGGTCCGTCACTGCTCATCACCTGAAAAAAATAATCCCCACAATGGGGTGAGTCAACAGACTCAATGTGCACACAATACTATCATTCAATAAATCAGGCATTCATGTTTAAATCATCAGGTCCATATAATAATGAAATTATGATGCAACCCAAACCCAATCCTAATGGTCCATCCGCTACACACCACCCGTACCTGCCATTTTCACCGTGGGGACTACTAAGTCAACCCTCCATCCGCTACTCTCCATCAAAGGCATTCGCCCATATACGTTGTGTCATTAGACACTATAATCAAATTTATACGTTGTGTCATTAGACACTATTGTAACCGAAGTTACCAAAATTTCGCAATGTGACCGTAGTCAACATATTTCACAGGTGAGACCAAGTCAACACCTTCGTTGGTGAGATCAAGTCAACACCTATTCTCCCCCTTTCACATAAATCCCGAATGCCCCAAAAATATATATTGTGCATAACTTTAATTTCATGTTCATATACATATATTCGCATGTTATTAAATAACATATTTCACAATCCTATCAGAAGTAGGAAACGTACCTGGGTACTTTTTGCCACATTTGTGGTACATAGCCACATTCACATTCTTATTCATAATCATATATTAAAATATTTAGCCATAAAATATCGAAGGATAGTAAGGGTACACACCTGTTTTGCTTAATAGGTTCCTTGAGATCTCGAGAATCCCGATCTAATTTTTTTTAGATCTATTAATTCCTATATTCGGCCCACCAAATAAAACACGTTAATAAATCTTTTTGGCTTAAAACAAAACCAAATCCTAGTAGGATTTGTAAAAAGACTCACCTTTGCCGATTTGGTGTTTATACAAATCCCAAAAGTTTGGTTTTTCCTCTACCGATATTCGCCAACCTTGTATTCAATATGGGTTAGTTTTTGGCTTTTCAAAATTAAGGAATTGATCTAGATAATCTTACAACCATTGGTTAATATTTTAGAGGCTTACCTTATAGATTCCAAATCCCGAAAGTTCCCTTTTTGTCTTGAATATCTGTCGGAATCCCTAAAATTCATATGTTAGATCCAATCTAACTTTAATAATTATAACTGGCCTTTGGCCGAATATGTCTTACCTTAATTTCCTCGAATCTGAAATCCCGAACCTCCTCCTTTTGACATTCGGCCATAGACATAAGAGAGGTTATTTTCTTAAGCCTTGTTTAAACGAATCAGAAGAACAAGAATTAATTGTTCTTACCTTAAATCCTTGATCTTTGTATTCGGTAGTTGTGGAAACTTTAGATCCCTTGTATTATTCGGCCATGATCAAGAAGAATGGGGATTAGACTCTTTTACTTTCAGCAACTAGAAAGAAAGGGAATTGAATGGCTTAACCTTACCTTGATGCCTTTAATCACTTGTTTCCTTGAATTGAGTTATAGAGATCCGGCTATGGAGATTTAACTGAGATTGGAAGAGAAAGGTTTTGACTAAGCAATGGCAAAGGGGAGGAAAAGAAAAGATGGAGTCCTTGCTTAGGGGAAATTTCGGCAAAGAGGGGAAGAGAGAGCAAAATTTCTACAAGGTAGAGTGAATGAGAGAAAAGTCTCGCTTTTCCTCTTTAACTGAAATTACTAGACCAAGAGTCCAAGACTTGGCCACTACTCTCCCAAGTGATAATTTAATCTCCATAATTATCACTTAAGTCTTTAATCCATCCTTTAATTCCTCCTTTATCTTAGTAGAGAAAATCTTTTATTTATCACTTTATTTTGACAAGTTTCAATAAAATAAAACTCTTCCCTTTTAAGCAAACAAGTGCCGCCCACCCTAGCCTTGGGAAGCAAAATTAAACCTTCAATAATTGTTTTCAAGTGACTCGAACTCGAGCCATTCCCATAAACCCTAAGTGACACTTGAGCCACTTTTCCAAGCTCGATTGTATGTCAAAATTCACCAACTTTTTCTTTTAAGGCCCTCTTGCCCTTATCTCCTATTTTGGGCTTTAAAATTTGTCATTCGGCCTTATTTCTAAGTTTCCTAAAATTTTCACATGCTCAGTAGCTTGCCATTTTCCTTACATCTTCGTGTTTCCAAAATGTTCAAGTTTCCAAAATGTTCAAGTTTCCAAAATGTCTAAGTTTCCAAAATGTCTAAGTTTCCAAAATGTCTAAGTTTCCAAAAATGTCTAAGTTTCCAAAATGTCTAAGTTTCCAAAATGTTCAAGTTTCCAAAATGTTTAGGTTTCCAAAATGTTCGTGTTTCCATTTCCATTTTCATTTTCATTTCCATGCATTTCTAGGTTTCCAAAAGTATCAAAATTTATTCATAGTACTTGAAACTTGTCATTTCATACAATTGAACTGAAATGCATAAGCCCTATTCGTGATGTTACGCTTCTACCCCTTAAACAAAATTTCGTCCCCAAATTTCCTAACTAAAATAGTTGAGGGTATTGTTGTTTCATCGCCTCTTCCGCTCCCACGAAGCTTCTTCCATTCCATGATTGCGCCATAGCACTTTGACTAGAGGAACCGCCTTCTTTTCGTAGTACTTTCACATCACGCCCAAGATCCAAATCGGTTCTTCCTCATAGGATAAGTCCGCCTTAGCTCCACCTCTTCAATCGGTACCACATGAGATGGATCCGATCGATAGCGACGTAACATGGACACATGAAATACGTCATGCATCTGCTGCAATTCTGGTGGCAACTCTAATTGGTATGCCACTGGCCCAACTCGCTTCAGTACTTGATAGGGCCCTACAAACCTTGGGCTTAACTTCCCTTTGCGGCCAAACCTCATTACCTTCTTCCAAGGTGAGACTTTCAAGAACACTTGATCTCCCACTTCAAACTCTATTTCCTCCCGCTTAAGGTCTGCGTACGACTTTTGCCTATCAGAGGCTTCCTTCAACGGTGCCCGAATTAACTCAACCTTCTTTTCAGTTTTTGCCACCAACTGTGGACCCAAAACTTGGCGTTCTCCTAACTCGGTCTAACAAGTAGGTGTTCTACACTTCCTTCCATACAATGCCTCATATGGTGCCATCCGAATGCTGGCTTGATAACTATTGTTGTAGGCGAATTCATTTAAAGGCAAGTAATCTTCCCAACTTCCTCGAAAATCCATTACACACCTCTCAACATATCCTCCAATACTTGTATAACTCGCTCAGACCGCCTGTCGATTGTGGATGAAAAGTCAGTGAAGTCTAGCTTAGTGCCTAAAGCTTGATGAAGTGCTTTCAAAATCGAGATGTAAACCTTGGGTCTCTATCGAGATGATCGACATTGGTACTCCATGTAATCTCACAATTTTCGCCACATACAACTTAGCAACTTCTGAAGGGAATAATCCATTTTGACTGGGATAAAATATGCGGACTTGGTCAAATGGTCCACTATCACCCATACCGAGTCCTTCTTAGTAGGCATAAGCGGAAGCCCACTAACGAAGTCCATGGTAATTCTCTCCCACTTCTATTGGGGAATCTCGATTGGTTGAAGCAATCCTGATGGGACTTGGTGTTCAGCCTTAACTTGCTGACACGTCAAACATTTCCCCACAAATTCAGTCACTTCTCGCTTCAGGTCAGACCACCAAAATTGTTCCCTTAGATCTCTATACAGCTTGATGCCTCCGGGATGCATAGCACAAGGGCTACCATGCGCTTCCCGAAGAATCCTTTGTCTCAACTCCTTATTCTTCGGCATACAGACTTTACCCTTGTAGCACAATACTCCTTCATTGTTGACATCATAATCCTCTAATCCCCCTTGCTGTACTTGCTGCAACTTAGTACTTAAGTCATTATCAGCCAACTGTCCCTCCTTCACTTCCTTTAGCCATGTGGGCCTGACTTGCAACTCGCCAACAGGCTTCCATCATCATCTGAGACTTATCTGAACGAACAAAGCCCGTAGATCCGATACAACTTTTCGACTTAGGGCATCGGCTACTACATTCGCCTTGCTCGGATGATACTCTATTGAATGATCGTAGTCCTTCAAATTTCCACCCCACCTTCGTTGCCTCAAGTTCAACTCCTTCGAGTTAATAAATACTTAAGGCTCTTGTGGTCTGTAGATAACTCGACCTTTCTCCATAAAGGTAGTGCCTCCAAACCTTAAGGGCGAAAACTCTGCTGCTAGCTCTAAGTCATGAGTTGGGTAGTTAAGCTCATGAGGCCTTAGTCATGCCGTGATGCATAAGCAACCACTTTGCCCTCTTGCATTAACACACAACCTAACCCCTGTGTCTGAGCGTCCACAAGACACCACAAATTCTTTTCACGCCTCCCACCGAATTAACACCGGGCTTCACAACACCTTCTTAAGCTTTTCAAAGCTCTCCTGCTGCTTAGTAATCCATTCGAAGGGTACTTCCTTCCTTAGTAACTTGGTTAAAGGCACGGCTATTGACGAGAATCCTTCCACGAACCTTCTGTAATAGCCTGCCAAGCCTAAGAAACTTCGAATTTCAGCCACGGACCTAGGTGGTTTCCAATCCAACACTGCTTCGATCTTCCTAGGGTCTACTCTTATTCCTTCTGCGGATACCACATGCCCTAAGAATGCCACCTCCTTAAGCCAAAATTCGCACTTGCTGAATTTGGTATAGAGCTTCTTCTCCCTTAACACTTCCAACACGACTCGGAGATGCTCATCATACTCCTCCTCCGACTTCGAATACACCAAAATATCATCGATGAACACAACGATGAATCTATCCAAGTAGGGTTGGAAAACCCGATTCATCATATCCATGAACGCGGCTGGAGCGTTCGTCAACCCAAACGGCATCACCACAAACTCGAAGTGACCATATCTTGTCCTAAAAGTGGTCTTATGGATATCAGCCTCCTTTACCTTCAACTGATGGTATCTCGACCATAAATCAATCTTCGAAAACACCGCGGATCCCTTCAGCTGATCGAACAAGTCATCGATCCTTGGCAAGGGATACTTGTTCTTAATGGTCAGCTTATTTAACTGACGGTAGTCTATGCACATACGCATAGTTCCATCCTTCTTCTTTACAAATAAGACCGGTGCTCCCCACGTAGACACACTGGGTCAGATGAACCCACGGTCCAACAGTTCTTGTATCTGAGCCTTGAGCTCCACTAACTCCTTTGGTGCCATTCAGAATGGGGCGATAGACACAGGGGCTGTCCCCGGTAGCAAATCAATCCCAATTTCCACCTCCCTGTCTGGGGGTATTCCCGGTAACTCCTCCGAAACACATCCACAAAGTCCCTTACCGTTCTAACTCCATTAATACCTTCCTCTTTTCCACCTATCGCTTACAAAAGCTAAGAACGTTTTGCAACCTTTCTTAACCATCTTCTCGACCTTCATCGTAAAACTACATTAGATAAATAGTTCCTCCTTTCTCCGATCATTATTACCACTTCATCTTCCGGGTTCATAGTTCCATACGTTTAGTCAAGACAATCCAACACGGCTCGGTGTTCTACTAACCAATCCATTCCGAGTATAAGCTCAAACTCTCGAAGGGTAACTCCATTAAGTCCGCCGAAAGTTCACTCCTGAATCTCTAGGGTATATTCAAAGATCTTGTCTACCACTATAGTTTGGCCTAATGGGCTTACTACAACATCATCGCCTATCGAGAGTTCGAGTCTAGGCCTAGTGTTTTTACTACACTACTTGCTACATAGGAATGGGTCGAGCCCACATCAATCAAAGCAAAGTAGGGTTTGTCAAAATAAAGAACGTCTCGTTATAACATCCGCTGCCTCCATCTTCCCTTCTAAAAACCGCATAAACCAAACCCGTTGTCTTCCGTCAAGATTAGTATTACCTCGCCCTGTGTTCCACGGCCTCGCACTGCATACCACTACCACGGTTACTCGAACCACGACCCCATTGAGGCTATTTATGCGCTTCTACCGGCCCAGCTAACATTCAACTACCTACCCATTCTCGTCTCGATTGTTTGGGGCAATCCTTAAACATATGGTCCTTGGACCCACACCTAAGACATGCTCCTATCTTTTCCAACACTCCCTAGATGCCTCTTTCCACAATACTCACAAGGATCTAATCTGGTCACTGTATCACATTTTGTTGATTCCGTGGCCCATCAACCCTAGGCCTTTTGTAACCCTTTCCAGATGGCCCAAACCCTCTTTTGGCCTTATTCTTATCCGCGGTCTGCTTAGTAGCATCCTTAATCCCCTCGGCCACCTTGGCCTTTTCTACCAAAGCCGAGAATTCCCGCTCCTGATGCGGTGCTATCAACAGCCTCAGGTCATCTCTCAGTCCGTCCTCAAATCGAACACAGCGTTCATGCTCACCACCACTACCCTCGAGCATAGCGGCTCAATCTCAAAAATTCGCCTCATATTCTCATGCGGACTTACTCTCTTGTACCAACCCTAGAAATGCCTTCCTCTGCTCATCTCAGATACCGTTCCCCATACTTCTTCCGAAAAGCCTCTTTAACATACTCCCGTGTCAAATTTTCACTGTGGTACCATCACGAACAAATAACCACCATCGATCGCTTCATCGCAGAATAACGCCACCATCCCTTTCAACTTTTCCTCCGAGTCGATGAAGCTCATCCATGATACGCTCCGTTGCTTCTAACCAAGATTTCACTTGTCTTGGGTGCCACATTGGATACTCCTCGAAACATTTTCGCTCCATTAGCTCGGAGTCAGCTCAGTACCGACTTTCGATTTCCTCCATTTCCACCTACACCACCACCAATTCCAAAACTCGCAAAGACGACCGCGACATGCCTCTTCCCGTCCGAGCCTCGCCGCTCAACATTAACAAATGGGGGTGGTGGTGGCGGTGGCATCTCATTGTCGGACCCTTGACCCGACCTAACGGGTTCCAACACGGTCATCCTTCCTCTTCCTCGACCACGACGACCACGTCCTCTAGAGCTCATTTTTCTAACGTCGAGATCTGATTAAGAAATTTTATGGATTAGTCAATGTTCCACTTATTTATCAGCGAAGGAGTTTTATGAGAAGGGATTTTAGAGTGGTTCTTTTGTATCATACCAACACACAGTCTTTTCCATTCTTCCATTCATTCATCAAACAAGTATGAACTTCCGTTCATTCAGAGAAACGTTACAGTTTTTGTTGTTTGTTGTTGCTTTCCTCTACCCGGGGGTATTTTCGTAATTTTGTCCTACAGGGTATTTTTGTAATTTTTCAGGAGAAAAAAAATCATTTCTTGGTGTTTTTGTCAAAAGTTATTCTTGAAAATTTTGAAGTCTAGGGGTGATTTGAAAATTTTGAACCGGGGTATTTTAGTAATTTTCACAAATCTGAGTAAATTTGTAAAATTTTATAGATTTAGCGATTTCAAAAGTTGTAAAACTTTGAGGGTTCTTTTCAAAAGTGTTCCTTCAAAATGGGGATGTTGCAAAATTTTGGAAATTAGGGTCATTTTGGTAATTTTGTAAGTTAGGGGCAATTTTGTAATTTTTCCAAAATCACGGTATTTTGGTATTTTACAAATTAGGGTTTTGAATGTTTATGAAATGTTGAAATTTTGGTAAAGTCATTGAGTAGTTGAATATTTTATAAACCAAGGCGTTTTGGTAATTTCACCCTAAGGGCATTTTTGTAATTTTCGCAAATCATGAGTTTTTGAGAGAATGTTGTAAAATTAATTTTTGATTTAAAAGAAAATTTTAAAGGTTTGAAAAACTAGGGTTTGTTGTTTTGTTCTCTCTTCTCTTTCTTTTTTTTTTTTAAAACATGGCTAGTTCCTTTCGGGTTTTAGTCATTATGTTTAGCCTATGACCGAGCCCTCTTGGTCGTGGTGAACCAAAGCTACGCACCAGTGCGTGATTCGTGTGGAGAGGAGGTGAGTCACGCGATCGCTTAAATACCAAGCTCCCACCAAAACCGCTCCTAGACATGCGCATGAGGTTGCCACACCACCGAGCCCTCCGAGTTAGGGTGAACCGGCTACGCACTGCAGGATTCTGCGAAGAGGAGGTGAGTCACTAGGGCTGCTTAAATACCAAGCTCTTCCGGATCCAATCCTAGACATGCGTGCAGTGGTTACCACACCTTAGCTCGATGACTTAGCCATAGGTTGGTTTAGTACATTAAGTCTTATGTGTTTGTGTTTGAGTAGTCTAATCCTAGGGTTCAAATTCTATCATTCTATTCTACATTCCATGCCTTTTCTACCCTTATATAAATCATGTAATCACACATATAGTTAGGGTACTTACCCGGTGGATCATGGTTTGAGACTTAGGGCCATGCCAAAAGCCTACTTATTTTTCAAAGAAAATCATTTGGCTCGCTTTGAAAACGTTTTGGGCCTTAGCCCACAGGCCGAGAGTTTAAAACTGGGCTCTGATACCAAGCTAAAACACCCCACACCCGGCCCACGAGCCTGAACCGGATCTGGTATGTTCCTAAAGTAAACCGATTTCAAAATCATTTTGATACTTAGAGAAAATTGTAAATTTTTAGAAAAACTATTATTTTGAGCTGGGCTTAGATTGGAAACCCATTGATTTAATCTTGTAAGCCCATTTAGTTAAATACATCCAATATAGTTCTTAGCATGAAACTTAACAATAAGCAAACATAAAGTATAATCCATTGGGCCTTAAGGCCTTATTACATCAAGTAAAACCCAAAATAGAATAAAAGAAACTAAAATAAAATTAAGTCCAAATTAAATGAAATTTTCGCATGTAGCATGGCCACCTCATGGTCCACCGCCCGGTCCGTCAACCGCCATCACCGAAAAAATAATCCCCATAATGGGGTGAGTCAACAGACTCAATGTGCACACAATACTATCATTCAATAAATCGGGCATTCATGTTTAAATCATCAGGTCCATATAATAATGAAATTATGATGCAACCCAAACCCAATCCTAATGGTCCATCCACTACACACCACCCGTACCTGCCATTTTCACCGTGGGGACTACTAAGTCAACCCTCCATCCGCTACTCTCCATCAAAGGCATTCCCCCATATACGTTGTGTCATTAGACACTATTGTAACCGAAGTTACCAAAATTTCGCAATGTGACCGTAGTCAACATATTTCGTTAGTGAGACCGAAGTCAACACCTTCGTTGGTGAGACCGAAGTCAACACCTATTCTCCCCCTTTCACATAAATCCCGAATGCCCCAAAAATATATATTGTGCATAACTTTAATTTCATGTTCATATACATATATTCGCATGTTATTAAATAACATATTTCACAATCCTATCAGAAGTAGGAAACGTACCTGGGTACTTTTTGCCACATTTGTGGTACATAGCCACATTCACATTCTTATTCATAATCATATATTAAAATATTTAGCCATAAAATATCGAAGGATAGTAAGGGTACACACCTGTTTTGCTTAATAGGTTCCTTGAGATCTCGAGAATCCCGATCTAATTTTTTTTTAGATCTATTAATTCCTATATTCGGTCCACCAAATAAAACACATTAATAACCCTTTTTAGCTTAAAACAAAACCAAATCCTAGTAGGATTTGTAAAAAGACTCACCTTTGCCGATTTGGTGTTTATACAAATCCCGAAAGTTTGGTTTTTCCTCTACCTGATATTCGGCCAACCTTGTATTCAATATGGGTTAGTTTTTCGGCTTTTCAAAAATTAAGGAATTGATCTAGATAATCTTACAACCATTGGCCGAATATTTTAGAGGCTTACCTTATAGATTCCAAATCCCGAAAGTTCCCTTTTTGTCTTGAATATCCGTTTAATCCTAAAATTCTTATGTTAGATCCGATCTAACTTTAATAAGTTATAACTGGCCTTTGGCCGAATATGTCTTACCTTAATTTCCTCGAATCTGAAATCCCGAACCTCCTCCTTTTGACATTCGGCCATAGACATAAGAGAGGTTATTTTCTTAAGCCTTGTTTAAACGAATCAGAAGAACAAGAATTAATTGTTCTTACCTTAAATCATTGATCTTTGTATTCTGTAGTTGTGAAACTTGAGATCCCTTGTATTATTCGCCATGATCAAGAAGAATGGGATTAGACTCTTTTACTTTCGGCAACTAGAAAGAAAGGAATTGAATGGCTTAACCTTACCTTGATGCCTTTAATCACTTGTTTCCTTGACTTGAGTTACGAGAGATCCGGCTATGGAGATTTAACCGAGATTGGAGAGAAAGGTTTTGACTAAGCAATGGCAAAGGGAGGAAAAGAAAAGATGGAGTCCTTGCTTAGGGAAATTTCGGCAAAGAGAGGGGAAGAGAGAGCAAAATTTCGCAAGGTAGAGTGAATGAGAGAAAAGTCTCGCTTTTCCTTTTTAACTGAAATTACTAGACCAAGAGTCCAAGACTTGGCCACTCTCCCAAGTGATAATTTAATCTCCATTAATTATCACCTAAGTCTTTAATCCATCCTTTAATTCCTCCTTTATCTTAGTAGAGAAAATCTTTATTTATCACTTTATTTTGACAAGTTTTAATAAAATAAAACTCTTCCCTTTTAAGCAAACAAGTGCCGTCCACCCCTAGCCTTGGGAAGCAAAATTAAACCTTCAATAATTGCTTTCCAAGTGACTCGAACTCAGGCCATTCCCATAAACCCTAAGTGACACTTCAGGCCACTTTTCCAAGCTCGATTGTATGTTAAAATTCACCAACTTTTTCTTTTAAGGCCCTCTTGCCCTTATCTCCTATTTTGGGCTTTAAAATTTGTCATTCCTACTTATTTCGAAGTTTCCTAAAATTTTCACATGCTCAGAACTTGCCATTTTCCTTACATCTTGTGTTTCCAAAATGTTCAAGTTTCCAAAATGTTCAAGTTTCCAAAATGTTTAGGTTTCCAAAATGTCTAAGTTTCCAAAAATGTCTAAGTTTCCAAAAATGTCTAAGTTTCCAAAATGTCTAAGTTTCCAAAAATGTCTAAGTTTCCAAAATGTTCAAGTTTCCAAAATGTTTAGGTTTCCAAAATGTTCGTGTTTCCATTTCCATTTTCATTTTCATTTCCATGCATTTCTAGGTTTCCAAAAGTATCAAAATTTATTCATAGTACTTGAAACTTGTCATTTCATACAATTGAACTGAAATGCATAGGCCCTAGTTCTAGAACTTTTATAGTTTGACAATGAGAGGAAAGAGAGAGAGAAATAGAATGAAAAAGAAAAGAAAATGAGAGAGGATGCTTTTGGTGAAAGTTGAATTGGCTCTAGAGAGAAAGAAAAGGATAAGTGTCTTCAAAAGTGACAATATTTTGGTATCAAAAGAAGATAAAGATTTGAGAGGAAAAGAAGAAATAAAAGTACCTATTTGGTCAAAAATGCAAAGGCCAAAACAAAGCAAACTTTTACCAAATGCCAATAGACAAATTCGTAAGAGAAAAATATTGGACAAGAAAAAAAATACACAAATGACAACCTTTTGGTCAACAAAATCTTCCTAATCCTATACCAAAATTAGCCAACACAATAGCCTACACAATCCCTTCTTTCCTCCTTAATTCTTCCCTATCAACTCCATAATTTTCAACACAATTAAACCACTCCCTTAGCCCCTTATGTTGTCTAGGTTCATGGTCAAATGACCATGAACAAGTTTCAAAACATTGCCCACATATCAAGCCTCTTGTCCCCTATCTTATCATCCTATCTTGATTCCATGCCATAATTCTTTAGCTTGCCTTTTTCATATGGTCAACTAGCCAAAATTAAAATAATGCTCATCCACTCTAGAAAGTTCTTGGCCGACACTATGGGGAAGGAAACAAAAAAATAAAATCCTCCCATTTGTTAGCTAGGGGATTCGAACCTCTCCCCTCAAGCACTCATCCATATGTCCTTACCACTTTGTTAATTAGTCAACTTATGCCTTAAACTTCTTGTCATTAATTCTTAAAGCCTAACATGCTTAGCTCCATCTTAATTATTAAAATTAAAAGTTTCATTAAGCATTCACTTAATTAATGAAGCTCAAAAATAACTTCTAAAACACACTTAACATATTTAAGCATGCAACATCAATTAATTAAGTAAGATGCATAACCCCTATTTATTAGGATGTTACAACCTCCACCCCCACAAGTACCTGTTGTGCCACAAGTTGTAGATCCGAACAGAATGAATAAACCACTAGTAGACAAGATTCGCAAGTATGGGGCTAAAGAGTTTAGGGCCACATCTGCTGACGATGCTGAGAGAGTCGAGTTTTGGCTTGAAAATACAATTAGAGTATTCGATGAGATGCCGTTAACTCTAAACGAATGTATTAAGTGCGCTATTTTGTTATTGAGGGATTCAGCTTATAATTGGTGGAAGACGTTGACATCTATAGTTCCAAGAGAGAGAATCACCTGGGATTTCTTTCAAGCTGAGTTCAAAAAGAAGTATATCAGTCAACGCTTCATTGATCGAAGCGTAAAGAGTTTCTAGAATCAAAGGTCATTTGTTTGTTACTAAATACAAGCGAGAATTCGTACAATTGAGTCAATATGCTAGAGAATGTGTTTCTACTGAAGCTGCTATGTGTAAACGTTTCATAGAGGGATTGAATGAAGACATTAAGTTGTTGGTTGGGATATTGGATATAAATGAATTTGTTGTGTTAGTTGAAAGAGCATGCAAAACTAAGGAGCTCAGTAAAGAAAAGAAGAAAGCCGATTCTGAGGCTCGTGATGAAAGAAAGAGATCAATGAATAAATTATCTCAACCTTCAGTGAAGAGAAACAAAGATGCAAGGAATCGTTCAAATGCTTCATTTGGACATTCAAATAGAGATCGATTCGAGATAAAGACGGTTCAAATTCCTCATTCTATTCTACATTCCATGCCTTTTCTACCCTTATATAAATCAGAATCACACATAATTGGGTACTTACCCGGTGGATCAGGTTTGAGACTTAGGGCCATGCCAAAGCCTACTTATTTTTCAAAGAAAATCATTTGCTGCTTTGAAAACGTTTGGCCTTACCCAAGCCGAGAGTTTAAAACTGGCTCGATAGTTAAAAATTCACACCCTCCACGAGCCTAACCGGATCTGTATGTTCCTAAAGTAAACCGATTTCAAAATCATTTTGATACTTAGAGAAAATGTAAATTTTAAAAACTATTATTTTGAGTCGGGCTTAGATTGGAAACCCATTGATTTAATCTTGTAAGCCCATTTAGTTAAATACATCCAATATAGTTCTTAGCATGAAACTTAACAATAGCAAACATAAAGTATAATCCATTGGCCTTAAGGCCTTATTACATCAAGTAAAACCCAAAATAGAATAAAGAAACTAAAATAAATTAAGTCCAAATTAAATGAAATTTTCATGTAGCATCACAATGGTCCACCGCCGTTCCCCGCATCACCAAAAAATAATCCCCAAATGGGGTGAGTCAATCATCAATGTCACAATACTATCATTCAATAAATCAGGCATTCATGTTTAAATCAGTCCATATAATAATGAAATTATGATGCAACCCAAACCCAATCCTAATGGTCCATCCACTACACACCAATTCGCCATTTTCACCGTGGGACTACTAAGTCAACCCTCCATCCGCTACTCTCCATCAAAGGCATTCATATAGCTGTGTCATTAGACACTATTGTAACCGGTTACCAAAATTTCAATGTGACCGTAGTCAACATATTCGTTAGTGAGACCAAGTCAACACCTTCAAGCAGTGAGACCAAGTCAACACCTATTCTCCCCTTTCACATAAACGAATGCCCAAAAAATATATTGTGCATAACTTTAATTTCATGTTCATATAATATATTCGCATGTTATTAAATAACATATTTCACAATCCTATCAAGTAGGAAACGACTGGTACTTTTTGCCACATTTGTGGTACATAGCCACATTCACATTCTTATTCATAATCATATATTAAAATATTTAGCCATAAAATATCAAGGAAGTAAGGGTACACACTGTTTGCTTAATAGGTTCCTTGAGATCTCGAGAATCCCGATCTAATTTTTTTAGATCTATTAATTCCTATATTGGTCCACCAAATAAAACACATTAATAACCCTTTTAGCTTAAAACAAAACCAAATCCTAGTAGGATTTGTAAAAGACTCACCTTGCCGATTTGGTGTTTATACAATCCGAAAGTTTGGTTTTTCCTTCACCGATATTCCCAACCTTGTATTCAATATGGGTTAGTTTTTCACTTTTCAAAATTAAGGAATTGATCTAGATAATTTACAACCATTGGCCAATATTTTAGAGGCTTACCTTATAGATTCCAAACCCGAAAGTTCCTTTTGTCTTGAATATCCGTTTAATCCCTAAAATTCTTATGTTAGATCCGATCTAACTTTAATAAGTTATAACGGCCTTGGCAATATGTCTTACCTTAATTTCCTCAATCAAATCCTAACCTCCTCCTTTTGACATTCCCATAGACATAAGAGAGGTTATTTTCAAGCCTTGTTTAAACGAATCAAGAACAAAATTAATTGTTCTTACCTTTAAATCATTGATCTTTGTATTCTAGTTGGAAACTTGAGATCCCTTGTATATTCCATGATCAAGAAGAATGGGATTAGACTCTTTACTTTCAACTAGAAAGAAAGGAATTGAATGGCTTAACCTTACCTTGATGCCTTTAATCACTTGTTTCCTTGACTTGAGTTAGAGATCCGCATGGAGATTTAACCGAGATTGAAGAAAGGTTTTGACTAAGCAATGGCAAAGGGAGGAAAGAAAAGATGGAGTCCTTGCTAGGGAAATTTTGCAGAGAGGGAAGAGAGGCAAATTTAAGGTAGAGTGAATGAGAGAAAAGTCCTCGCTCCTTTTTAACTGAAATTATAGACCAAGAGTCCAAGACTTGGCCATCCTCCCAAGTGATAATTTAATCTCCATTAATTATCACCTAAGTCTTTAATCCATCCTTTAATTCCTCCTTTATCTTAGTAGAGAAAATCTTTATTTATCACTTTATTTTGACAAGTTTTAATAAAATAAAACTCTTCCCTTTTAAGCAAACAAGTGCCCCACCCTCCTTGGGAAGCAAAATTAAACCTTCAATAATTGCTTCAAGTGACTCAACTCGTGCCATTCCCATAAACCCTAAGTGACACTTCGGCCACTTTTCCAAGCTCGATTGTATGTTAAAATTCACCAACTTTTCTTTAAGGCCCTCTTGCCCTTATCTCCTATTTTGGGCTTTAAAATTTGTCATTCCACTTATTTCTGAAGTTTCCAAAATTCAAGCTCAGAATCTTGCCATTTTCCTACATCTTGTGTTTCCAAAATGTTCAAGTTTCCAAATGTTCAAGTTTCCAAAATGTTTAGGTTTCCAAATGTCTAAGTTTCCAAAATGTCTAAGTTTCCAAAATGTCTAAGTTTCAAAAATGTCTAAGTTTCAAAATGTCTAAGTTTCCAAAATGTTCAAGTTTCCAAAAATGTTTAGGTTTCCAAAATGTCGTGTTTCCATTTCCATTTTCATTTTCATTTCCATGCATTTCTAGGTTTCCAAAAGTATCAAAAGAACTGAAATGCATAGCCCTATTCGTGATGTTACACTGCATTCTTTCAACATGATCATACATTGTCATTTCGTTAACATAATCTTTGGATTACCCGTTGAACCACTTGGAATACTAAAGGATACTTGGGAATCCCATACACATAGAATAATACCAATGTCATATCCCGTATAGTCTTACATGGGATTACATATCTAAATACCTAATAATGAAATTTGCATTATTTACACATGAACTTACCTCGTATCAAAATATGGCTAACTATTAGATTTAGGCCACAACCTTATTCTTTTTTCGGTTTAGGTTCGGACTCCATTTTTCTTAATTTATAATAGCAAATTTTGCTCATTTAATTATCACATTGTTCAAATCAATCCAAAAACTGTACTTTGGAAAAATTATAGTTTTTCCCTTAGACTTTCACATATTTACAAATTAGTCCCTAGGCTCGTAAAATAAAATGTATCCATTTTCTTTGTTACTTAAGCCTATCCGAACCTAACACATGCTCATAACAGCCCACATTTTTCTTCAAATCAAATTTTTACTACTCATTTTACAACTTTTACAAATAAGCCCTTTTTAGGTGTTTTCATCAAAAAAATCACTTAGTAAAAGATGTTTATTACACATCAAACTTTCATAATCTACCATGAAACATCAAAACAAATGCATGTCACACATGGATAAATTTTTAAACATGAACCCTAGCTCAAATTAATGGTAGAAATAGCTAGATCGGCTGATAACAACTTCAAAAACGTAAAGAACATTAAAAACGGGGCTACGATGCACTTACAATCAAGCTTGGAAGTTGAAGAAACTCTATCTATGGTGTTCTTGAGAGTTTCAGCCAAGGTAGATGAAGATGGACAAGTTTTTGACTTATTTTCCCTTTTAATTCTTTTATTAACCAAATGACCAAAATGTCATTTTTACTAAACATTCAAATTTTACCTACTCATGCCCATTTTTGTTCATAAAAATAGAAATTTGAAAATTTCTATTTAAGGTCCTCTGTTAATAATCCAAAGCTATTTCATACTTAAAGCTTCTAGAATCACATATTTTGTAACTTTTTCAATTTAGTCCTAAAAATTAAATTGGACACTCTATCAACAAAATTTCTTAACGAAACTTTCACACAACCATGCAAACATATCATGGACCTCAAAACAATCATAAAAAAAATATTTCTACTTCAAATTTGTAGTTTCAAAACCACTATTCTGACTAGGCCTAAAAATTGGGATGTTACAATGAATTAGTGGTTTACGAAATTCATTCAAACAAATCTGGCTATTCAACATCCTCTACCCCCACCTAATCCCTAACTGGTTCCTATAGCTCCTCAAAGTGTGGAACTTCTACGATTGAATAAGCCACCAGTTGATAAGATTCAAAAATACGGGGCCAAATAATTCAGAGCTACTGTTGACGATGATCCCAAGAGAGTCGAGTTTTGGCTTGATAACACTATTAGAGTATTTGATAAACTTTCATGCACACCAGCTGAGTGCTTTAAATGTGTCATATCACTTCTGAGGGACATAGCGTATCAGTGGTGGAATACCTTAGTGTTAGTGAAACACCCCAAACCCGGCCCATGAGCCTTGACCGGATCTGGTATGTTCCCCGGTGTAAACCATTTCAAATTCTTTTGTTACTTAGGAAAAACTTGTGTGATTTGGAAGAAAGATCGTTTTGGGTTGGGCTTGAGATGAAAACAGGTTCATTTCATTATTAAAAATCCTTTACTTTAAGTGACAAAACGTTTGGGCTTAGTTTTAAAAATAGATTTACTTAATCTTTTAATAGGTAAAAGTTTGTAAGCTTAATAAATAAAAACAGAATAAAATAGTTCTACTAAGGCCTTATTACATCAAATAATTCCCAAAATTTAAATTCAAAATACTTAAAGTAAAATAGTCCAAAGAAATCTAAACTTCACATGGCCTCCAGTAAGCATCTGCCGGCCCGGTCCATCACTGATCATCACCTGAAAAATAATCCCACAAGGGGTGAGTCAAACAGACTCAATGTGTAACCAACACTAAAATTTAATAGTTTTAGGCATACCATACATATCATGTTCACATAATAATTCATGATAATGATGCAATCCCGAACCCAAAACCTAAATGCCATCCGCTACACATCCCCGTACCAACCTGCACACCGTGGGGACTACTAAGTCAACCCTCCATCCGCTACACACCATCGAAGGCAGTCGCTGCAGTCGACGTGCACATCTCCCATATAAAATTCATGGCATAGCCACCAGATTAAATAATTGTGTCATGAGACACCACATTCAGATAATGTAACCGAAGTTACCACATTCAGATAATGTGACCAAGTCACCACATTCGATAATGAGACCAAGTCACCACTTTCACTTCCCTTTTCATATAACCCAATGCCCCATATTATTTATATCATGCATATCATACTTAAATTCACATTCATGTCACTTTTCACATGTTAAAATATAATATATTTCGTAATCCTAGTAGGAGTAGGAAACGACAGTACTTTGTACCATAACATGGTACCTTAACCATATTTACATTCTTATAAACATGCATATATTTATTATAGCCATGAATCTTATTAAAGGTAGTGTAGGTACACACATTCACTTAAAGTTTCCAATCGATCGCCGTGGTAGTGTTCATTGATGATATTTTGATCATTCGTGTGATAAGATCTGACATGCCAAGCATTTGAGAATCGTGCTACAAACTCTGCGTGAGAAACAATTGTATGCAAAGTTCATTAAGTGTGAATTTTGGTTGCATGAGGTTGAATTTCTGGGGCATATCGCATCAGCTGCTGGGATAGGAGTTGATCCACATAAAATCTCTGCTATTTTGGAATGGAAACCTCCGAGAAATATGTCTGAAGTCCTAATTTTTTGGGACTAGCGGGATATTATATACCATTTGTGAAAGGCTTCTCGATGATTGCAACTCCATTGACAAAGTTGTTACAGAAGGATGTTAGATTTGAGTGGTCAGAAAAGTGTCAACAGAGTTTTGAACAGTTGAAAATGTTGTTAACGGAAGCACCAATATTGATTCAACCTGAATCAGGCAAAGAATTCATAGTTTATAGTGATGCATCGTTGAATGGTTTGGGTTGTGTGCTGATGCAAGAAGGGAAAGTTATTGCCTACGCTTCGAGACAGTTAAAATCGCATGAAAAGAGATACCCAACACATGATCTTGAATTGGCTGCGATTGTGTTTGCATTGAAGATTTAGCGTCACTATCTATTTGGAGAGAGACGTCACGTTTTTACTAATCATAAGAGTTTAAAGTATTTAATGACTCAGAGATATTTGAATTTGCGATAAAGAAGATGGTTAGAATTATTGAAAGATTACGAACTTGTGATCGATTACCACCCAGGTAAAGCTAATGTTGTAGCGGATGCCTTAAGTCGTTAATCATTATATGTTTTACGAGCTTTGAGCAATCAAATAGATTTGTGTGATGACGATGTGTTGTAGCATAACTGAAAGTAAAATTGTTGTTTTTACAGCGAATATGTCAGGCTCAGAAGATTGATAATGAGTTGTTAGCAAGAAAAGTTCAATGGAATTCGAATGCTGAATTAGAATTTAGAGTAGATAGTAATGATTTTTTGAGATTCAAAGATTGAATTTGCGTTCCAAGAAATTTAGAGTTGATTCAAACGATTTTGAATGAAGCTCACAATAGTTATTTGACTATACATCTAGGAAGTACGAAAATGTATAATGATCTGAAACAGTTCTATTGGTGGCATGGTATGAAAAGAGACATTTCTAGCTATGTGTCGAAGTGTTTAGTTTGTTAGCAAATTAAGGCTGAACATCAAGTTTCGTCTGGTTTATTACAACTAATTATGATTCCTGAGTAGAAATGGGAGAGAATCATGATGGACTTTGTGCCGGGTTTTCCCTTTTCTCCAAGCAAGAAAGATGCGATCTGGGTGATAGTGGACAGATTGACAAAATTAGCTCATTTCGTTCCAGTGAGAATCAATTATTCTTTAGATAAGTTAGCTGAACTGTATATTGATGAGATTGTGAGATTGTACGGAGTACCATTATCTATAGTGTCTGACAGAGATCCGAGATTTACCTCGTGATTTTGGAAGAAATTACAAGATGCTTTAGGCACAAAATTGCATTTCAATACTGCGTTTAATCCGCAAACAGATGGTCAATCTGAGCAAATCATTCAGATCCTCGAAGACATGTTAAGATATTGTATACTCGAATGTGAAAGCACGTGGGAAAAGCATTTATCGTTGATAGAATTTGTGTATAACAATAGTTTTCAATCAAGTATCAAAATGGCACCATATGAGGCTCTTTACGGTCGAAAGTATCGAACTCCATTGTATTAGACTGAACTGAGTGAGAACAAGATTCACGGGGTTGATCTTATAAAAGAGACTGAGCAGAAAGTGAATGTAATTCGTTGAAGTTTGAAAGCGGCCTCTGATCGTCAAAAATCCTATGCAGATTTGAAACGAAAAGATATTGAATTTGAGATTGGTGACAGAGTGTTTTTGAAAGTATCTCCGTCGAAGAAAATACTTCGTTTTGGCCAGAAGGGCAAGCTAAGTCCGAGGTTCATTGGACCTTATGAGATTATTGAACGAGTTGGACCGGTTGCTTATAGATTGAGATTGCCATCTGAGTTAGAAAATATTCATAACATATTTCATGTGTCAATGCTTCGACGAAACAGATCAGACCCGTCTCATGTGATTGCCCCTACTAAAGTTGAGATTCAGTCAGACTTGTCGTATAGTGAATAACCAATCCAAATTTTGGCACGAGAGAATAAAGAGTTGAGAAATAAGAAAATTTCTTTAGTGAAAGTATTGTGGCACACACACGGAATTGAAGAGGCTACATGGGAGCCTAAAAACGTTATGAGAGAGCAACATCCACAACTATTCACTGGTAAGATTTTTGGGTATGAAAATCCCTAAGGAGGGAGAGTTATAACAGCCTAGTTTAAACCCTAGTCAGAATAGTGGTTTGAGACCACAAATTCGAGGTCAAAATGTTAATTTAATATATTTTCTGTGTGAATAGTATGTGACATAGTCTGCATGAAAATTCTGTGTGATGATTTGATCGTTTTAGGGTCGAATTAAGAGAAATGACCTAATCGCGTAAAGAGTAAAAGCTATGTGCTGATTTATAAGTACTTAAGTGTTGATGTCTTCATTATAGGATGGCCTTAAGAGGTAATTAAGCCATTATTAAAGATGGTGGATGGCTAACTGACAAATTAGCTTTGATTTATAATTGTTTTATATGTTTAATGGAAGGGCAAAATGGTAAACTATGTGTTAATGTTATTATAATAAAACATGAAGGAAATAAATGGCCATTTTATCATCTTCTTTGGCCGAAAGTTGAAGAAAAAGAAAGAAAGAAAGCTTTGTGAAAGTTGGCTAGGGATTAGCTTAGTTGAGGTATGTTTTTTACTCGGTTTTTGATAATTTCTACGTTTTTTGTGATCGTTGCTTCGTGCTCTAGCTAACCCATGTAGCAATTTTATGAATTGATGATGTTTTTGAAATGTGCCATTGATAAACATGTGAGTTCTTGAATGTTTGATGGTAGAAAATGAAAGTTTGGTGTGGGATTAACATAGTTCGTATTTAAGTTTTTAATGAAATTGAGTATTTAGGGCTAAATTGTGAAAAGTGTAAATTGAGGGACTAAAATGTGAAATAAATGAAATGTGTGGATTGTATGAGTATAGTGATATTTCGCTAAGCTTGTACCTGTGAAATTATGTAAATTGATGATTTTGTGAATTAAGGACTAAAGTGTCGAAATGTGATAATGTGAGGGCTATATTGCAAAAACGCCCTCAATATGCATGTTTGGATTAAAATGAATGAATTGATGATTGAATGGATTGAATTTGAATGCGTATAGACCAAGAGAGGAGAGGTTTGGATCGAGATCGAGGCAAAGATAAAGTGCTCGATTAATTGACCGTATCGATAGTTCGACGTTCGAGGTAAGTTCGGACATAATATGTATATTTGGTTGTGTTTAACATTATGAAATGAATGGTATGATATTGTTAAATGTCGATGCTATGTGATAGATTGAGTTAAACAGCACTAAGTGTGCGAATTCGAAAATGTGATCGAGATAAATAGTACTGTGTGTGTGCAGAGTAATATAAGCTTTGGCTATGTGGTTGGCACTGTGTGTGCGATACCGATTCAAGATCGGTTTGATATGGTGCACTAAGTGTGCGATGCTAATTAAGCTTCGGTTAACTATTTAGGCACTAATCGTGCGAATAAGCTGAAGAATGGACGAATGTTGATCTATGTGATTCATGAGTATTGAGTAGCTTAAATATTTGACAACTAAGTGTTGGCTAAGGTATGTTCGAAACCTATGTGGTTGATGAAATTTCGGATGATTTTTTGAAAGGTTTATTCAATTTACTGGTTTGGATGGTATGAGATATTAGATTATGAATTAATCTACGTGATGACATGTTTTGATTTAATGTATTTTATTACGAACTTACTAAGCTTTGGGAAACTTACTGTGTGATTATTTTCTCTGCCTTGCAATGTCAGTAAAGCTAGCTCGGATCAGGGATTGTCAGCTTCTAAATCACACTATCAGCATTATATTTTGTTACTTTTGAAGGGATGTATATAGTTGAAATATGGCATGTATAGGCTAGTTATGTGTATATGTTTATGAAATGAACTTAGCCATATGTTTTGGCAAGTTTTGAAATGATGAATGCTTGGATGAATAAGTTATGTGATTACATGTTTTGGTATGGTTACTTGATTCATGAAATGGTCATGCTTTTGAGTTAAGTAAATGAATGTACTATGTTTTTTTCATATGTATTGGTTTTAGAAAATAGCATGGTTGAAATGGATCTTAGATGTATTATTAGTGTGGTTACTTTGGCTGTTCAATATGCATGGGTTGAATGACTATTTTGGTATGTTTTTGGTGGTAATATGTGCATAAGATGTTTTGGTTAATATGGCTTGTAGGTTTGACCCTTATGGGTGGCATTTTGGCCTTGTAAATGGCCTATAATGTTACACGGTTGTGGCACACGGGTGTGCCTATAGACCGTGGGTGAATTGGTAGAATGTAGCTTAGTAGCACACGACCTCGACACAGGCGTGCTTGGTGGCCGTGTGAGAAATGGCAGTATATGATCTAGTAACACACAGCCTTAGCACACAGGCATACTTGGTGACCGTGTTGATTTTGGCAGTATATGACCACGAGAAGGACACACGGGTGTGTATCCCATATATTTTGGTTAAGTTGTTATGTTTCCGAGAATCTTAATATATGTTCGGTTTAGTCCTGACCCCTC
Organism: Gossypium rotundifolium; assembly: GCA_025506655.1. Lineage (NCBI taxonomy): Eukaryota > Viridiplantae > Streptophyta > Magnoliopsida > Malvales > Malvaceae > Gossypium > Gossypium rotundifolium. The sequence goes on along the minus strand of CP106731.1, from coordinate 64,537,925 downwards.
TTTAGCACGTGATAAAGGTTTCATAGACCTAGATAAAGGACAACATGTTTGTGAATGAGAGTGATTGAAGATGATTGACTATGTGTTGTAAACTTAGATGTAAATGTTCTGCATGATCGGAAATACCTCTTAACTCTATTCTGGTGACGGTTTCGGGTTAGGGGTGTTACATTTTATTATGAATTGAGGAAGTTCGTTTTAATTGTGAGTTGAGAATTTTGCTTGAGGACAAGCAAAAGCTTAAATGTGGGGTATTTGATAAACCATAATATACACATATTTTAATCCCATATTTAGCATGTTTTTGGATGAATTATCCTTTAATTATGAAAATAGGTGCTCTAATCCTTTGTTTTCATGTTTTATACTTAAGAGAGCACCGGAGGATGAAAAAAATGAAAGCAGCCGAAAATAGAAAATAAACCAAAGTATGAAACTCACACTACCGGCCCCCAAGCCATACGATCGTACCTCTTTAATGAGTTCAACCACGGCTGGCCTCAAACACACCAGCCATGCCTCTTTAACAGGTTCGACCATGGCACGGCTTGATTTACAGGTGTGTCCCTGTCGTAGCAAAGAAGAGTTTCATTCGGATTAGGGTATTTAAAGGCAAAAAAAAGGTATTCCAAAAGCCTATATAAACACCCTAGAGGCCAACCTTTAGGGGGCGTTCAGCTAGGCCAAAGAGCCAAGCCAGAGGGGCCGAATTGTGGGATTCACTCGAAGAAAGTCTGTCGATTCATCTCAAGAAGTCAGAATCATACTCAAGATTGAGGATCTCTCCTTCAATTCCTTCAAGGGGTTTTAGGGTTTTCTTTATGTTTTGTTTTATATTTTCTTCTGAGATGTATTTTTTTATAATAATGAACTAAACCTCTCAAAATACCTGAGGGGGTTGAAACCTAAGATGGATCTTGTTATTATTTTCTGAGCTATATGATAAATATTTCATTTGTTCTTAACAATGTGTTCTTAATTCTTGTTTTGATATTTCAGGATATTGATTCAAGCATTTATGCTCTTAGGTAGAGGAGGAATAGATGTTTAAGAGTGGATCTAGCATAGTTAAGCGGAGTTGATCACAACCTTAGAGATAGGATGACGAAAATCTGCTGGATTAGGGTAAAACCTAATATGGGAGTCCATAGATCAAGTTAATACAATTCTAGTGGTTTTAATTAGAAAGAGATTTCAATTAATCAACCTAGGGTTAGACGTTGTAGCCTCGAGAGAGGTATTAATATAAATTAGGGAATCTTACGGATCAAGTCAAGTGAATAAATCGTCTGGTTCAAAGTTAGATAACAAGTGAAGTCTAGGTGGATTCTTCCTCGGGTATTGTCTTAATCAATTTGTTTTTCCCAAAAGTATTTCCCCAATTCCTTCTCTGTATCTTAGCATCTTTAGGTTAATAGTTAGTTAATTTTAGATTAGATAACAATTTCATTAATTCTTAGGCTAGATAATAAAAAGAGAGTTAGTATTAGTACTTTTGGTTCCTTTGGGTTCAACAATCCAGTTTTGCCACTAAATTGTACTACTGTTCGATAGGTGCGCTTGCCTCAATTGTTGTCATAGTTAGTTTCTAGGCTCGATCATTCTTTATATAAATTTTTAGGACTCTGATACACGATTACACAGCCATGTGCTCCCATTTTGAATGTCCACATGGCCTATGACAGTGGCGTGTCTTTGGCCGTATGAGACACACGACCGGGCTACACGGGCGTATGAGACACTGGCCAGGCTACGGGCATATGAGACACACGGTAGGCTACACGCAAGTGTGTCCCATGAAATTTAGAAAATTTTCCAAGTATTTCAAAAATTCCTTGAGCTATTGGTTCAGTCCCTAACCACTCCTAAAGCATGTTTAAGGCCTCGTAGGCTCATATTTGGGACAATGTAATTTAGTTTGAATGATGATTGCATGAAATGTGAAAATATATGTGAAAGGAATTTTTAATTATTTTTATAAGTTCGGTAATGTTCTGTAACCCTATTCTGGCGTTGAATAGGGGTGAGGGGTGTTACATTTATTGGTATTAGAGCTACAGTTTAGCTGATGCTCAGACTGACGTAGCGTATGTGAGAGTCTAGCTATATATGCCATATATAACCTATGATAGTGTGATATCTCCTGACAGTTTTAATCGTGTTTTCATATAGTAAACGGATCCCAATCGAGTGAAGGTGATGATGTAGAAAGTAATGTGCCTACCTCCGTTCAAAGAGTAGCACAATCGAGTCGAGACCGTGTGCGTAGCCGGAGGAGACGCTAAAAAGCCTTCTTCCAAATGATAAGAATAGCACCCTCACCGTATTCGGCGCCGAGCAGGTACAAGGCATTATCGGACTTAGACTCAAACAAACATTCAAGACCGAGACATGAATTTCAAGTCAAATTTAAAACTTCTCATAAACATTCATAACATCCCTTAAATGATCCTACGAGGCCCAAAACATAAATTAGGAGTGGTTCGGGACTAAATCGAGAACTTTGAAAATTTTAGGAAACATAGAAAATTTTTCATGAAAAGGTCCACACGCCTGTGTGGGTGAAGGGACACTGTGTGACATATCACATGCCCGTGCTTTAGGCCGTGTCCAAATAAGGTCACACGACCAAGGCACACGCCCGTGTCCTTAGGCCATGTGGCAAATTAAATTTCAAAAATCAAGTGCAGACTTCACACGGCCTGGGCACATGCCCATGTCCAATGGCCGTGTCTCTCACACGACTGAGACACACAGCTGTGTCTTGTGCCCATGTGTTTACTACTAGGCATTTTGTTTCTCAAAACTAAGGTGTAGGGGACACATGGCCAGAACACACTCCCTTGGGGCAAGCCATGTGTCACACACGGCCTAGACACATGCCTGTGTGTATACCGTGTGGACAAATTTGAGGCTATTTTCCAAGCCATTTGTCACCTTCAATAACACAAGCACACTTACGCATCTCAATGACATCTAACATGGCATAAATAAGTACTTAAACATTCATAAACATGGCTCATACATGGAAACTTCTTATCAATCTATACTCGCTTAAGACTCCATATTATGAAAAATCTAATTTTACCAACTCATATATAAATAAGCATCATTCCCTACATTGCATGCATGCATTTTCATACCAACATATACACACACAAAACTACCATCCTTCATCCAGCTCAAGTTTAGTAAATCACATGCAACACATCATCATATGACCATCAATAACCATAGCCCATATCATAATGACCTTGGCACATGCATGCATATATGAATAGGTTTACAATCCAATAATCAATATGAGCTACATCCCATGGCCTTATACAAAATGAATCAAATATCATCATAAGCCAACACATTTGGCTAAACCAATATGACATATACCAAAAAGACCAAGCCCCTATACATGCCATGCTCAAAATGTTGAGACTAACTATACCCAAAAGTTCCAATTGATAGTGTGATGGAGTCTCTGACATCCTTCAGTCCCCGAGCTAGCTTGGCGTTACTATAAGAAAATGGAAAAGAAAGAGGAGTAAGCATAAAACTTAGTAAGTTTGCATGTAAATAATTAACAACATTAACCATGCATTATTGTACACATAATGTAGTATAATGTATCACAATGTCATCAAGTATCATAGATACATTTTAAATCGTGTCATTTACATAATGTACAATAAAACTCGTGATCATGATTTATTCATTCACTTCTTACCAAGGTCTCATCGATTTATAATCTCAATATTTATGAGCTTTGTGTACATACCTGTACCCTTTCAACATGATCATACATTGTCATTTCGTTAACATAATCTTTGGATTACCCGTTGAACCACTTGGAATACTAAAGGATACTTGGGAATCACATACACATAGAATAATACCAATGTCATATCCCAAATATAGTTTTACATGGGATTACATATCGATGCCCATAGCCCACCATGGTCTTACACAATTTTTATATCGATGCCATGTCCTAGACATGGTCTTACATGAAATCTCATAACGATGCCATATCTCAGATATGGTCTTACACATAAACTTATAACCCTAATGTCATGACATTTGTATCCTAACAATTCCTAAGGTTCAATTGGGATTTTGAGGTATCAAATCTTCGTTGAATCGTCATTGAGTCAACATTAATCAAATGCACAAAGACAATTTCACAATTCATGCAATATTAAAGCATTAAATACCTAATAATGAAATTTGCATTATTTACACATGAACTTACCTCGGTATCAAAATATGGCTAACTATTAGATTTAGGCCACAACCTTATTCTTTTTTTGGTTTAGGTTCGGACTCCGTTTTTCTTGATTTATAATAGCAAATTTTGCTCATTTAATTATCACATTGTTCAAATCAATCCAAAAACTGTACTTTGGAAAAATTATAGTTTTTCCCTTAGACTTTCACATATTTATAAATTAGTCTCTATGCTCGTAAAATGAAATGTATCCATTTTCTTTGTTACTTAAGCCTATCTGAGCCTAACACATGCTCATAACAGCCCACATTTTTCTTCAAATTAGATTTTTACTACTCATTTTACAACTTTTACAAATAAGCCCTTTTTAGGTGTTTTCATCAAAAAAATCACTTAGTAAAAGATGTTTATTACACATCAAACTTTCATAATCTACCATGAAACATCAAAACACATGCATGTCACACATGGATAAATTTTTAAACATGAACCCTAGCTTAAATAAATGGTAGAAATAGCTAGATCGGCTGATAACAACTTCAAAAACGTAAAGAACATTAAAAACGGGGCTACGATGCACTTACAATCAAGCTTGGAAGTTGAAGAAACTCTAGCTATGGTGTTCTTGAGAGTTTCAGCCAATGTAGATGAAGATGGACAAGTTTTTTGACTTATTTTCCCTTTTAATTCTTTTATTAACCAAATGACCAAAATGCCATTTTTACTAAACATTCAAATTTTACCTACTCATGCCCATTTTTGTTCATAAAAATAGAAATTTGAAAAATTTCTATTTAAGGTCCTCTGGTTAATAATCCAAAGCTATTTCATACTTAAAGCTTCTAGAATCACATATTTTGCAACTTTTTCAATTTAGTCCTAAAATTAAATTGGACACTCTATCAACAAAATTTCTTAACGAAACTTTCACACAACCATGCAAACATATCATGGACCTCAAAACAATCATAAAAAAAATATTTCTACTTCAAATTTGTGGTTTCAAAACCACTATTCTGACTAGGCTAAAAATTGGGATGTTACAATGAATGAGTGGTTTACGAAATTCATTCAAACAAATCTGGCTATTCAACAACCTCTACCCCCACCTAATCCCCAACTGGTTCCTATAGCTCCTCAAAGTGTGGAACTTCTACGATTGAATAAGCCACCAGTTGATAAGATTCAAAAATACGGGGCCAAATAATTCAGAGCTACTGTTGACGATGATCCCAAGAGAGTCGAGTTGTGGCTTGATAACACTATTAGAGTATTTGATAAACTTTCATGCACACCAGCCGAGTGCTTTAAATGTGTCATATCACTTCTGAGGGACATAGCGTGCCAGTGGTGGAATACCTTAGTGTTAGTGAAACACCCCAAACCCGGGCCACGAGCCTTGATCGGATCTGGTATGTTCCCCGGTGTAAACCATTTCAAATTCTTTTGTTACTTAGGAAAACTTGTGTGATTTGGAAGAAAGATCGTTTTGGGTTGGGCTTGAGATGAAAAGCAGTTCATTTCATTATTAAAATCCTTTACTTTAAGTGACAAAACGCTTGGGCTTAGTTTTAAAAATAGATTTACTTAATCTTTTAATAAGTAAAAGTTTGTAAGCTTAATAAATAAAAACAGAATAAAATAGTTCTACTAAGGCCTTATTACATCAAATAATTCTCAAAATTTAAATTCAAAATACTTAAAGTAAAATAATCCAAAGAAATCTAAACTTCACATGGCCTCCACTAAGCATCCGTCATCTTGGGTCCATCACCGATCATCACCGAAAAATAATCCCACAAGGGTGAGTCAAATGACTCAATGTGTAACCAACACTAAAATTTAATAGTTTTAGGCATACCATACATATCATGTTCACATAATAATTCATGATAATGATGCAATCCCGAACCCAAAACCTAAATGCCATCCGCTACACATCCCGTACCAACCTGCACATCGTGGGGACTACTAAGTCGACCCTCCATCCGCTACACACCATCGAAGGCAGTCGCTGCAGTCGACGTGCACATCTCCCATATAAAATTCATGGCATAGCCACCAGATTAAATAATTGTGTCATGAGACACCACATTCGAGATAATGTAACCGGTTACCACATTCGGATAATGTGACCAAGTCACCACATTCAGATAATGAGACCAAGTCACCACTTTCACTTCCCTTTTCATATAACCCAATGCCCCATATTATTTATATCATGCATATCATACTTAAATTCACATTCATGTCACTTTTCACATGTTAAAATATAACATATTTCGTAATCCTAGTAGGAGTAGGAAACGATGCACAGTACTTTATACCATAACATGGTACCTTAGCCATATTTACATTCTTATAAACATGCATATATTTATTATAGCCATGAATCTTATTAAAGGTAGTGTAGGGTACACACCTGATTCGCTTAAGGTTTCCAATCCAAGTCCCGAAAAGCTTGATCTAATGCCTTAGATCTTAAATCTCTACATTTAATCAATCATTTAATACTTAGTAAGCCATTCGGCCATAAATCCAAATCCTAGTAGGATTAGTACACTAAAACTTACCTTGGTGCCAAATCCCGAAATCTTCACTATACTCTTTCTTGTATTCGGCAAAGCTTTAAATCACTTTAACAAATTAGTTTCGGCTTTTGAATAAATATGAACTAGATCTAAAACACCAAAAATAGGCCTTGGCCGAATATTCGCATGTCTTACCTTGTGGATTTTAAATCCTGAAATTCACCGAATAACTAGGGAACACGTGGCCTATGGTGTACCTTCGGGAAAAGAACTTCTCCTTCTTGTAGTTGACTTAAACAAATCCAGAAAAGATCTCTTCAAAGTTTCAGCAACAAGATATTAATGGGGTTAGTCCTAGATTTCGCAAATCTTAAAAGAAAAGGATGAAAATCGAATGATAACTAGTTCTTACCCTTAATACGTAAGTCGACAACCCTTGTTTGAAGTCTCAAAACTATTCGGCTATGGCCTTGATTTTAGCAAACTTTCGGCTCTTGGAAGATTATGAAAGAAAAGAGAAAAGAGTTTGCTAATTTGGTAATGAAGTTTCGGCTACACAAGGTGTATTTTCGACAGGCAAAACAATGAAGAAAGGAGATATTTCCTAGAGAAATTCTAAGAGAGAGAATTAGAAGAAAGAATGAATGGCCCTCTTTTCCTTTTATAGCCGAAATTACTAGGCCAAGAATCCTTTGCTTGGCCACCACTCTTCCTTATGTGATAACTTTATCTCTTTAATTTAAAAAAAAATAAAGAATAATCCTTATTATCTCTTAGAAATAATCCAAAACAAAATCATTTATTTATCGCCTAATTAGCCGAATTTAAAAGAGAATGAAACTCCTCTTTTGCAAGCCTTGTGCCGTCCACCTCTGTGCTTCTAGAAGCAAAAATAGAACTTCTTTTGTTTGCTTCCCATGTGACTCGAACTCAGGCCCAACACCCTTGCATGTGGCGCCATTTTCAGAGGCCCTAAGTGGCATCTTCAAGCCACTTTTCCAAGCCTGTTTGTGTGTCAAATTTCACATACTTTTTCTTTTAAGGCCACCTTGCCATAATTTCCTCTTTTAAACTTTAAAACTTGATATTTCTAAGTCATTTCTAAGTTTCCAAAAATTTTGGTTTGGCTCTTTAAACTTGACATTTCCTTACATTTCCAAGTTTCCAAAAATGTTCACTTTCCTCTTTTGAATCATTTCTAAATCATTTCCTTACATTTCCTAGTTTCCAAAAATGTTCACTTTGAACTTAACATTTCTTTACATTTCCATACATTTCCTTACATTTCCATACATTTCCATACATTTCCATACATTTCCTTACATTTCCATACATTTCCTTACATTTCCATACATTTCCATACATTTCCTTACATTTCCATACATTTCCTTACATTTCCATACATTTCCATACATTTTCGTACATTTCCATACATTTCCTTACATTTCCATACATTTCCTTACATTTCCATACATTTCCATACATTTCCATACATTTCCTTACATTTCCAAGGTTTTAAAAATGCACACAACATATCACAGTAAACATGCTATTTCATAAAATTAAGCAAAGATGCACACAATGGGATTCGAACCTCTTCCCTCAAAGTACTTCACTTGATGCCATAACCCTTGCACCTTAGGTGGCGTCCCTTGCCACTTTTCCACATCACTTCTTGTTTTTAACTTAAAACCAATAATTGTCCAAAGCTTTCTTCCATCCTAGGATTTTAAAACCTTAATTCACTTCCAAACACCGCCAAAACCTACTACTCATGAATTATGCACAAACGCATAACCCCTAATCTAGGATGTTACAGTTCTACTCTCCTTAAAAATAATTTTGTCCTCAAAATTACTTACTAACAATGTACAATCCTTCTCATCGCACTTATGCTTACGCTTACGACTCGATCTTAATAGAACCATCATACTTTTCAGCACAATCTCAAAGTTCACGTTCCTCATAACTCATTTCTAACGTCACGATTTAATCGATTAAGAAGTTTTATGTATTAAAAATTTTGTTTCACCGCTTAACCGCCAAGAAGTTTTATGAAAAGAATTTTAGGAGTGGTTCTTTCAGATTCATACATGCACACGCTTTACATTCATACATCCATCAATCAATTATGAATTTTCGCTCATTCGAGAAATGTTGTAGTTTTCATTGTTGTTGTTTTTCCACTACCTGTGGGTATTTTCGTAATTTGCCCTACTGAGGGTATTTTCGTAATTTGTCAAAATAAGGTTCCTTGGTGATTTTTTCAATAAGGGTATTTTGGTAATTTTAAAATCCAGGGTATTTCAAAAATTTTGAAATTCGAGGGTATTTGATGAATTAACCCGTAAATTTGTAAATCTTAATAAATCGAGGTACTTTAAAATTTTACAAAACTTGAAGGTTGTTTCTAGAATTTGTTTTCCAAATCGTTGTTGTTGCAGAATTTTTTTTTTGAAGATCAGGGTCATTTTGGTAATTTTGCAGGTAGGAAATATTTTGGAAGAATTTTCAAAAAATCTTTTGCTATTCCTAAAAGGGTAATATAGGGATTTTAAAGCTTAGGGTTTCCATAAAAATGTGGCTAGTCCCTTTCGGGTTTTAATTATTGGGTTTAGCCCGTGACTAAGTCCTCTTGGTTAGGGTGAACCGAAGCTACGCACCAGGTAGGATTCGAGTAAAGAGGAGGTGAGTCGCTAGGACTGCTTAAATACCAAGCTCTTACTGAATCCACTCCTAGACATGCGCACAATAGTTACCACACCCTAGCTCGGCGACTTAATCACAGGTTTGTCTAATGGTCCTTAAGTCTTATGTACTTATGTTTTTGAGTGGACTAGTCCTAGGGTTCAACAGATCCTAGTTCACTAATCTACGTTGCCATAAAAGCCCATATATTTCACATATTCAATTCACTTCAGAAGTCAGAAGTACTTACCTGGTGGACTGCGGGTCGGAGACTTAGTGGGCCATGCTAGAAAACCCTGCTTAATTCACAAAATCTCTTTTGGGATTAACTTTGAAAATGTTTTGGGTCTTGAATCCAAGGCCGAGAGTTTAAAACTGGGCTCTGATACCAAACTGAAATACCCCAAACCCAGCCTACGAGCCTTGACCGGATCTGGTATGTTCCCCGGTGTAAACCGTTTCAAATTCTTTTGTTACTTAGGAAAAACATGTGTGATTTGGAAGAAAGATCATTTTGGGTTGGGTTTCAGATGAAAACAGGTTCATTTCATTATTAAAAATCCTTTACTTTAAGTGACAAAACGTTTGGGCTTAGTTTTAAAAATAGATTTACTTAATCTTTTAATAAGTAAAAGTTTGTAAGCTTAATAAATAAAAATGTAATAAAATAGTTCTACTAAGGCCTTATTACATCAAATAATTCCCAAAATTTAAATTCAAAATACTTAAAGTAAAATAGTCCAAAGAAATCAACTTCACATGGCCTCCACTAAGCATCTGCCGCCGGTCCATCACCGATCGTCACTGAAAAATAATCCCACAAGGGTGAGTCAAACAGACTCAATGTGTAACCAACACTAAAATTTAATAGTTTTAGGCATACCATACATATCATGTTCACATAATAATTCATGATAATGATGCAATCCCAACCCAAAACCTAAATGCCATCCGCTACACATCCCGTGCACTAACTCGCACAACCGTGGGGACTACTAAGTCAACCCTCCATCCGCTACACACCATCGAAGGCGTCATTGCGGTTGACGTGCACATCGCCCATATAAATTAGCAGATAGCCACCAGATTAAATAATTGTGTCATGAGACACCACATTCGAGATAATGTAACCGGTTACCACATTCGGATAATGTGATCAAGTCACCACATTCGAGATAGTGAGACCAAGTCACCACTTTCACTTCCCCTTTTTCATATAACCCAAATGCCCCATATTATTTATATCATGCATATCATACTTAAATTCACATTCATGTCACTTTTCACACGTTAAAATATAACATATTTCGTAATCCTAGTATGAGTAGGAAACGTACCTGAGTACTTTGTACCATAACATGGTACCTTAGCCATATTTACATTCTTATAAACATGCATATATTTATTATAGCCATGAATCTTATTAAAAATAGTGTAGGGTACACACCTGATTCGCATAAGGTTTCCAATCCAAATCCCGAGAAGCTTGATCTAATGCCTTAGATCTTAAATCTCTACATTTAATCAATCATTTAATACTTAGTAAGCCATTCGCCATAAATCCAAATCCTAGTAGGATTAGTACACTAAAACTTACCTTGGTGCCAAATCCAAATCTTCACTATACTCTTTCTTGTATTCTAAAGCTTTAAATCACTTTAACAAATTAGTTTTGGCTTTTGAATAAATATGAACTAGATCTAAAACACCAAAAATAGGCCTTGGCTGAATATTCGCATGTCTTACCTTGTGGATTTTAAATCCCAAATTCACCGAATAACTAGGAACACACGGCCTATGGTGTACCTTCGGAAAAGAACTTCTCCTTCTTGTAGTTGACTTAAACAAATCCGAAAAGATCTCTTCAAAGTTTTGGCAACAAGATATTAATGGGTTAGTCCTAGATTTTGGCAAATCTTAAAAGAAAAGGATGAAAATCGAATGATAACTAGTTCTTACCCTTAATACAGAAGTCGACAACCCCTTGTTTGAAGTCTCAAAACTATTCGACTATGGCCTTGATTTTAGCAAACTTTCGGCTCTTGGAAGATTATGAAAGAAGAAGAGAAAAGGGTTTGAGCAATTTGGTAATGAAGTTTCGGCTACACAAGGTGTATTTTCGGCTTGGCAAAATAATGAAGAAAGGAGATATTTGCTAGAGAAAATTCTGTAGAGAGAGAGTTAGAAGAACGAATGAGTGGCCCTCTTTTCCTTTTATAGCCGAAATTACTAGGCCAAGAATCCTTTGCTTGGCCACCACTCTTCCTTATGTGATAACTTTATCCCTTTAAGTTAAAAAAAAATAAAGAATAATCCTTATTATCTCTTAGAAATAATCCAAAACAAAATCCCTTCTTTATCCCTTAATTAGCTGAATTTAAAAGAGAATGACACTCCTCTTTTGCAAGCCTTGTGCCGTCCACCTCTGTGCTTCTAGAAGCAAAAATAAAACTTCTTTTATTTGCTTCCCATGTGACTCGAACTTAGGCCCAACATCCTTGCATGTGGTGCCATTTCCAGAGGCCCTAAGTGGCATCTTCAGGCCACTTTTCCAAGCCTGTTTGTGTGTCAAATTTTACATACTTTTTCTCTTCGGGCCACCTTGCCTTAATTTCCTCTTTTAAACTTTAAAACTTGATATTTCTAAGTCATTTCTAAGTTTCCAAAAATTTTCGTTTGGCTCTTTAAACTTGACATTTCCTTTCATTTCCAAGTTTCCAGAAATGTTCACTTTCCTCTTTTGAATCATTTCTAAATCATTTCCTTACATTTCCTAGTTTCCAAAAATGTTCACTTTGAACTTAACATTTCCTTACATTTCCATACATTTCCTTACATTTCCATACATTTCCATACATTTCCATACATTTCCTTACATTTCCATACATTTCCTTACATTTCCATACATTTCCTTACATTTCCATACATTTCCATACATTTCCTTACATTTCCATACATTTCCTTACATTTCCATACATTTCCATACATTTCCATACATTTCCATACATTTCCTTACATTTCCATACATTTCCTTACATTTCCATAATTTCCATACATTTTCTTACATTTCCAAGGTTCTAAAAATGCACACAACATATCACAGTAAACATGCTATTTCATAAAATTAAGCAAAGATGCACACAATGGGATTCGAAACTCTTCCCTCAATGTACTTCACTTGATGCCATAACCCTTGCACCTTAGGTGGCGTCCCTTGCCACTTTTCCACATCACTTCTTGTTTTTAACTTAAAAACCAATAATTGTCCAAAGCTTTCTCTTCCATCCTAGGATTTTAAAAACCCTTAATTCAATTCCAAACACTGCCAAAACCTACTACTCATGAATTATGCACAAACGCATAACCCCTAATCTAGGATGTTACAGTTAGTGGTGCCGAGAGAAAGAGATACTTGGGATTTCTTTCAAGCTGAGATTAAAGAGAAATACATTAGTCAACGATTCATTGATAAAAAACACAAAGAGTTTCTAGAATTAAAATCAGGTTGTATGACCATGACTGAATACGAACGAGAGTTTGTGAGACTTAGTAAATATGCTTGGGAAAGTGTTTCAACCGAAGCAATTATGTGTGAAAGGTTCAAAGATGGATTGAACGAAGACATTAGATTGTTGGTCAGGATTCTAGAATTAAAATAATTTTTGTTTTAGTTGACCAAGCTTACAAAGTCAAGAATTGGGCAAAAAAAGAGAAAAGCTAATTTCGAGGCTAGAGATTTGAAAAAGAGGTCGGTGAAAAGCCATATCAATCTTCGCCAAAGAAATTAAGAGATTTGTACACTCATTCAATTGCTTCAATCGGGTATCCAAAAAAAGATCGTGGAAAGTAATACTCAAGTCCTAAAGCTCAAGCTACGACAATAGCGAGTGTTGGTAGTGCTACATCCAATAGACCTGAATGTCAACAATGCGGAGACAACATCCTGGTGAATGTAGAATGAATGACTGAGCTTGTTTTAAATGTGGCTCGTAAGATCATTTCATTAGAGATTGCCTTGAGTTAGCTGAGAAAGATAAATTTCAAAATGCAAGATCGAGTAACACAGCCACTAGAGGGAGGCCACCAAGAAATGCGGAAAATATGACCAGTAGTAGAGGCGCGGCAAAAGGTTTGGCTCTAAGATCTAAGTGAGAGCACCTACTAGAGCTTATGCTATTTGCGCTCGCGAAGATGCGCCATCACTTGATGTTGTCACCAGTACATTTTCTCTCTATGATACTAATGTAATCGCATTGATTGATCCTGGATCGACTCATTCATATATTTGTATGAATTTGGTGTCTAGTAAGATTTTTCTAGTTGAGTCAACTGAGTTTGTGATTAAAGTATCAAAACCTTTAAGAAAATATGTTTTAGTTGATAAAGTTTACAAGAGCTATCCTTTAATGACTCGGGGTTACTATTTTTTGGCCAATTTGATGCTACTATCATTTGATCAATTCAATGTAATTATGGGTATGGATTGGTTGACATTGCATGATGCTGTTGTGAATTGTAGGCGAAAGACTATTAAATTAAAATGTCAAAATAGTGAAATCATTTAAAATGGATCAGATGAATTGAGTGATTTGCTTGTTGTGATTTCGTCTATGTCCAGCTCAGAGATGCGTGAGAAAAGGATGCAAAGCTTACCTTACGTATGTGCTAGATACAAAAGTGTCTAAATCAAAGATTGAATCATTTTCAGTAGTATAGGAGTTTCTGGATGTGTTTCCGAAGAGTTACCAGGGTTACCATCGATTAGAGAAGTCGAGTTTGCTATTTATTTGGTACCGGGAACATCACCGATATCTATAGCTTCGTACAGAATGGCTCTGGAGGAATTGAAAGAATTGAAATCTTAGTTGCAAGAGTTAACGGATAGAGGTTTTGTACGACCTAGTTTTTCACCCTAGGGTGCGCCTGTGTTGTTCATAAAGAAAAAAGGCAGATCAATGAGACTTTGTATTGATTATCATCAACTCAACAAGGTTACGATAAAGAACAAGTATCCTTTACCAAGAATTGATGATTTATTTAATCAGTTACTAGGGGCAACATTGTTCTCGAAGATTGATTTGTGATCTGACTACTATCAGTTGCGAGTTAAAGACTCGGATGTGCTGAAAACTGCATTTAGACAAGGTACGGACATCATGAATTTCTTATTCACCTTTCACATTTACTAATGCTCCTGCAGTCTTTATGGATTTGATGAATCAAATTTTTAGACCGTATTTAGATAGATTTGTAGTTGTATTCATTGACGACATTCTGATCTATTCACGAGATGAGTCTAAGCATGTCGAACATTTGAGGATTATGCTTCAAACCTTGAGAGATAAGCAATTGTTCGCTAAATTCAACAAATGTGAGCTTTGGCTCTGAGAAGTCAGATTTTTGGGACATTTTGTTTTAGCTGAAGGTATACGAGTTGATCCGAACAAGATTTCTATAGTTGTTAATTGGAAACCACTGAGAAATGTATCCAAAGTCAGAAGCTTTCTAAGGTTAGTTGGTTATTCTCGACGTTTTGTAAATTCTTGATGATTGCTACAACGATGACTAGACTGCTACAAAAAGATATGAAATTTGAGTGGTCCGAGAAATGTTAGTACCATTTTAAACAGTTGAAAGCATTGTTAACTGACGCAGCAGTGTTGGTTCAACTTGAGTTGGGTAAAAAATTTGTGATTTTCAGTGACGCGTCATTGAACAGTTTGGGTTGTGTTTTGATGCAAGAGGCAAAAGTGATAGCTTATGCCTCGAGACAGCTGAAGCCGCATGAAAAGAATTATCTGACGCACGATTTATAGTTGGACGCTATTTTTTTCGCATTAAAAATTTGGTGACATCATCTATACGGTGAAAAGTGTCATATCTCTACTGATCACAAGAGTTTAAAGTGTATTATGACTCAGAAAGATTTGAATTTATGAAAACGAAGATGGTTAGAGTTGCTAAAAGACTATGAGTTAGTGATTGATTATCATCCAGGAAAAACGAATGTAGTCTCGGATGCATTGAGTAGAAAATCTCTTTTTTTTTCTTTGAGAGCATTAAATACTCAGTTAATCTTGCCTAGTGATGGTTCGATTCTAGCAGAGTTAAAAGCTAAACTGGTATTTCTTCAACAAATTTGCGAAGCTCAGAAATGTGAAAATGATTTGCAAGCTAAAAGAGTGCAATGTGAATCAACTAGTGATTCAGACTTTCAGAGGTATAATTTGTGTACCAAAGAATCCTGAGCTTATTCAGAAATTTCTTCACAAAGCACACAGTGGTTGTTTATCTATTCACCCGGGGAGTACTAAAATGTAAAATTATTTGAAATAGCTGTATTGGTGGTCGGGCATGAAACGAGAAATATCAGAGTTTGTATCGAGATGTTTAGTTTGTCAACAAGTAAAAGCTGAGCATCAAGTGCCTTCGGGATTGCTACAACGTATGATACTACCAGAGTGGAAATGTGATAGAGTTACGATGGGTTTTGTATTGGGATTACCTCTGTCTCCAAAGAAGAAAGATGCTATTTGGGTTGTCGTTGATCGACTAACGAGATCAGCGCATTTCATTTCGCTATGTACAGATTTTTTGCTTGATAAATTGGTTGAATTATATATTTTCGAGATCATTAGATTGCACAGGGTGCCAATTTCTATTATTTCAAATAGAGATCCGAGGTTCACATCGCGATTTTGGAAGAAATTGCAAAAAGATCTTGTACGAAGATGAATTTTACTATAGTTTTTCATTTGCAAACTAACGGTCAGTCTGAAAGAGTAATACAAATACTTGAAGATATGCTTCATTGTTGTGTTTTAAAATTTGAAGATAGGTTGCAAATGCCGAACTCCATTGTATTTGACCGAACTTGGTGAGAAAAAGATTCACAGGGTTGATTTGATTAAAGAGACTGAAGAAAAAGTAAAAGTAATTTGCAATAGTCTAAAAGCAACCTCAAATCGACAGAAACCTTACGCAAATTTAAAACGTAAAGACATTGAATTTCAGATCAGTGACAAAGTATTTCTGAAAGTATCTCCGTGGAAGAAAATTCTTTATTTTGGTCGCAAAAGCAAACTGAGTCCGTGATTTATTGGGTCGTATAAGATTATCGAAAGAATAGGACCAGTGACATATCGGCTAGCTTTACCGTCAGAGTTAGAGACGATCCATAATGTGTTTCTTGTGTTGATGTTGCGATGATATAAATCAGATCCATCACACGTAATTTCTCTAACAGAGATTGAAATTCAACCTGATATAACGTATAATGAAGAACTGATCAAAAATTAGTTCGAGAGGTTAAAGAATTGAGAAATAAAAGCATAGATTTTGTAAAGGTTTTGTTGCAACGGCATGGTATCGTGGGTACTTGAGGGAGCTATGAGAAAACAGTACCCTAACCTATTCATGGTAAGATTTTCGAGGACGAAAATCCCTAAGGAGGGGAGAGTTGTAACAACCCATTTTTAGTCAAATCAGAATAGAGGTTTCAGGACCACAAATCCAAAGTTGAAATAATTATTTTATTATTATTTCAATGTTTATAGTATGGTAGTATGATTGTGTATCGTTAAGAAATTTTATCATTTGAATGGTTAATTTGATAAAAAGGACTAAATCAAGTAAAGTGTAAAACTTGTGTTCTATTAGTTAAAGGTATCAAAAGGCTATGAAATTAAATAGTGGATGTCCTTATGTGGTAATTAGACCATTGAATGTTTAAGTGGACATTTATGGACATCTTTTAAATGATATTTGATTGTTTAATTAAAAGGTCAATTTTGGTATTTAATAAAATGTTAATAATAAAATGAAAAATTTCTATCATCTTCTTTATACCATCTCTCCACTGAAAATAGAAGAAAGAAACATTCATGAAAGCTTTCTAGGGTTCGGTCACTTGTAAGCTTAATTGTAAGTTCATTTTTGTCCCTTTTTAATGATTTCTATGTTTTTGAGATTGTTGCAGCTTAATCTAGCGAGCCCAGGAACTAATTTGCAAAAATGTTAAAGGTTTAGGATGTTTCCATTGATGAATATGTATGAGCTTTAATGATTGATGATAGATTATGAATGTTTGATTATAGTTATACAAGTTTTGTTAAGTGATTTTTAGTGAAAATGCAAATTAGGGATTAAAATTGTGAAATGTGGAAACTTTGTGGTTAAAATGTGAAATAAATGAAAAAATATGGGCTGCTATGGACCTACTTGTAATTCAGCTAGGATGGGTTTAGGTGGAATTGCATGAATTTGTACTTTTATGAGATAATGACTAATTTGTAAAGAAATTGAAATATTAGGGGAAAAAGTATAATTTTGCCATAATGTGAAATTTGGATTAAATTGAATAGAATGATGATTGAATAAACTAAATTTGATATTATATAAATCAAGAAAAATGAAGTTTGGATCTGGATTGGGGGAAAAACAAGTAATTGACTAGTAGATCCATTTCGTCGATTTTATGATCAAGGTAAGTTTGTATGATTTATAAACTTAATTGTATATGTGTTTATATGCTTAAATATTATAATTGTGATATTATGACACTGTGGAATTTATCGACAAAGCATTGACACAGTGAGAATCCTGGTTGAACCTTAGTAATAGATAGGATACTAGTGACATGTCATTAGGGATTATTGTGATTATGTGATCCGGGTGCTGGTCCTGTATGTCCTACTGGTGGCTGAGTATACCTGCATGTGTTGTGTTTACTTGACAGCTTGTGTGAGCAGCACTGTGTAGCTACGTCTTGACTAACAGCTTGTGTGAGCAAGCCCGTTGATAGCTCGAGAGTGAGCATATATGTGATATGAGATTGAGATAGCTTTGACTATTTATGTGGCACTTTGGTGGGAGATTCCCGAGTATCCGATATTATTCTTGTAACACCCCAAACTCAGTCTATGCGTCAAGACTAGACTTGGTATGCCACATAAATCAAACATTCATCTAATCAAATGTTTTAAAGAAAACAGATCTTCAAAAACTATTTTGGTGATGGAGTTTATCGGAAACCAAGGTTAATTTGAAATCTATGATTTTAGAGTTTGAGAGTTTATAATTTGATCTTGAAGAAATAATTGGTTAAATTTTGAAAGAAGTTTAAAATGAATTCAAAAGATTTTGAAAACAAAATTAAGAAAGGAGTTTCCACAAAATTTTTACGAGATTGAGATATTTAAGAAAAACCTCTTTTATAAGTAAATTAAAGAAAACATTATAAAAATTAAAATAGTCCCTTTTAGTATCTAAAACATATTAAAATCCATCCACGATTTAAAATCCATAAAATAATAAAAATAGATGCCTTATTACATAACAACCTGAAAATTAGTTAAGTAAAATACTAAAGAGTTGTTCAAAGTTCATATAAACCATCATTTGAAGTATGGCCCCCTCGAAGTCATCCACGGCCCAAGCCTCCATCAATTTTCATTACCTGAGAAGGGTAAGAAAACGGGGTGAGTTACTTAGAACTTAGTGTGTAACCCATTTACCGTGTCCACTGGGCCAAAACCATATAAGCATTTAATTGGGCTTGAGCCCATTCACGAATTTAACAATATAGTAATATAAAAAAATGCATGTGAAATGCAATTCCCAACCAAGCCTAAATTTCCATATGCTACACACCACCCGTACCAACCAACACACCTGTGGGGATCAAGTCAACCCACCCCGCCAATTCACCAATCACAGGCATAAAACCATTTAAAATGTTTGTGGCTGAGCCACCCGAACTAGATTGTGGCAGAGCCACCAGAACTTCTCTTCAATTTTATCCCAACCCATGCAATCATGAATACATATACAAGGCATAACAATATTCATATGATAATTTCAACATAAGGCGCATACTACAAGGTGGCCCATTTCTCATTTTGGCCCATATGGTAATTTAGCAATTTGGCCCATCAAGCAATCTAACAATTCAGCCCATTAAACAATCTAGCAATTTGGCCCATTAAGCAATCTAGCAATTTGGCACATTAAGCAATCTAGCAATTTGGCCCATTAATCACATGAGGCCCTTTTTACAATTTTCACACTTGGCCAATTTTATCAAATAATCCGTATGGCCCATTTATCACATGGGGCCCAAAATATCATTTTTTAACATAATAGCCCATTAGGGGCAATTCCGTAATTTTCACAATTTAATACTGATTTCATGCACTTAACACTAAAGTGTTATTATACCATATTTTCTGATTTCATCAACGTTGCGGTTTTTAGTCTAATGTTTAATTACGGTATGACATCTAGCCCATGAGGAAAGTGTGAAATTACACACCTGATTACGGTGAGGACTACACTTTTCCAATCGTCGATACCTAAATACGTATCATACTCGATTAGAACACTGATACTAAATATAAATCTATGTTAAAGATAAGCGATCTAGATCTTTTACCCTCGGATTCTCAAACAACAACTATTTGTGGTTTCTCCCCGATTGATGGTTCATAACCCATTGAAGAACCACGAACAGTCAATGGCTCAGGTGTAACATCCTGAATTAGGGGCTGGTTGAAAATTTAATTATTTGTTCCCATGTGTGCATGTGTGCTTGAAATAAATATTATGATTTATTTGGCATGTTCTAAGGTCTAGAATTAAACTCGAGCTAGGCCTGACTTAGGGTTGAAAATTTATTTTTTTAAGTGTTTAAAGGAGGAAGCTAGGTGACATAGAGGTTAAGAAAATTTTTAAAAGGAACTTGACACAAGGATCTAGTTGGCTAAATGGTTCCATGCGTGTTGGAGGTGAAGGGGGGAGCGCAGGTCACAAGTTCGAGTGGCCGGAGGAGCAATCTGCGTTTTGTTTTTTTTTTTGGAAGTGATGGGCTTAAGAAGGAAGGCCTTAAAGTTAATTCGTGAAGGTTCATGACATGAAAGTTCAGGTAGTAGGAGTGGCTTGGGGCGCCACTTAAGAGAGGCAGGTCTCGGGTTCGAGGGACGCAGGGAGCATTTTTTATTTTGGGCTGTTTGCGTTAGGAGAAAAGGGCCAAGAAGAAGGTTTTATAAATTAATGAAAGGGGTATTTGACATGAAAGTCTAAATGGAAGAGTGGCAAGGGGCGTTAGAGAGGGCTGGAGGTTCCAGGTTCGAACCATACAAATGGCAGTGGGTTTTTATTTTTGCTGCTGGCGTGTATGGGAGAATTGGCTGCACTTTGGACTCTCAAATTCGGCTGGAAGAGGGAAGTTTAGTGTTTTATTTTCATTTAATTTGCTAAAGAGGGGATTAAGGGATAGGAAGCAAGATAAAACATGTTTTATCTTGGATAATCAAGGCTGAATTATCACCCAAAAAGGAGGGTGTTTGCCGATTTTGGGACTCCTTGGGGAGGGGCTGACTATAATCGGTTTAGGCAGCAAAGAAATGCCAAAATTCTTCAAATTTTCTTCTCTTTTGCTCTCTTGCTCTCGCCAATCTCCTCAATTTTCCATCTTCTTTTCTTCTTCTTTACAAGCCAAAATCCTCCTTGATCCCCTACATCTTTTCTTTTTTTCTTTTCTTCCTCCATTAGCCAAACCCCTACCACCTTGTCAATTTCCTTATACCATTACCCAAAATTACTCAAAATTCCAGCATCTCTTTTGTTTTCTTAGTCAATTCCTCCTCCCTATTTGTCTGTAGTTTTGGTCGAATATCAAAGCAAAGGGTGCTCTCTTCTTCCCAATCGGTTTAAGAGGAAGGTAAGTGGTGGTAAGGACATGATTTAGTAATCTTTTTCCTTTAGGTATTCGTTAAGTCAAGGCTTAGAGGCTAACTATTTTGTGTCTTAAGGTGTGGCCGATTGTTTGAGGTGAACCATCGCTTGGCTCGGATTTGGTAGGAAACCAATCACGTGTAGGTAAGGTCTCGGGTTTCAAATGATAACCCTTTGGAATTAATTTGGTTTGGTCGAATGGTCTAGGGCACTAACCTTGTGTTTGGCGAATATAGGGGCAAGGAAATCTAGTGTGGCCGACTTGATTCTTCGGGATTTGGGACTCTCATTAGTAACAGGTGTGTACATACGCACTTTATAACTAATTAATGTGCTAAGTATTTTGTGTATGCTAAATCGGATTTGTGTAGCTTTGGATTTCATACCATCATGGTATAAGCAAGGAATCAGGTAAGTCCTTGATATTATGAGTTACTTTATGATGCTTTTGGGAAGCATGGCGATTTGGTATGTCGTTAAATAAATATGTGGGCATGATTCTGTTATATTGCATATCATTGATTGTTGTGGGTTGAATGAGAGGAGGGAAAGTGATATTCGTGTCGATTTTACACTAGTGGTTTGGTACCACATTTCGTGACTACGGTCACCGGAGGTTTGGCACCTCCGGAGGTTTGGCACCTCATAGCGTCTCGTCCCAATGGCTTAGCACCACGAAAGGTTGGCCCCACGGATTATATTATGGGATCGACGCCATGATTTGGTATCACACATGGGTTGGCCCCACCAAAGGTTTGGCACCACAATATTGTTGGATATCGTGACTATAAGTCACCGGTGGTTTGGCACCACCAGTGGTTTGGTACCACGCGGGGTAGAAAAAGGTGTTTGGATGGTTAGGTTGGGTGCATGTTAAATTAATTTGTGATTTGTGTGTATGATGATGCATTAAACCGGGAAAAGGGTTACACACTGAGTCTTGGTGACTCACCTTTTCCTTTAACATTTTTCAGGTGACACGTAGATCGCGGATGAGGAGCCGGATGGACTCGAGGTGGCCATGCAGTGGAAATTTGAGTTTATTTTGAAGTATTTTTATTTTATTTTGGTTTTAATTGTTCAGTTGTAATAAGGCCTCCTAAGATTATTTTTATTATTTTACATGTTTGGGATAAATTATTTAAATTGCTTAATAACTTTAAAATGGTTACACAAGTTTCTTAAATTCAAACGTAAATGATTTTCTTTCGTACCATCGGGTACAATGACAAAATTGGTAACAACTTGACTTAATATATATTTAAATGAACTAAGTATTGCTTTCTTTATACACCTCAACTGTTTTTAAAATAAGACAACATCTTTTACTCTAAATTAAAATCGGCTAAACAAGGGTTTTCAAAATGTTTTCATCTGTAACATACCGAATTTGGCCATAACGTTTGGGCTGGGTTTGGGGTGTTACATCAAGAGTACAAACTACTTCAAATAATTGATTTTCACCAGAAGAGGGTCCACAACCCAGTGGAAAGTCTCGGATTGTGAAACAGCCCTTCGCTTGAATCTAAAAGGAATAGCGAAACCGCCCCTCTTTCAATCACTATTCACCACTCTTTTCGACCCTATTATTATTGCCTCCATTGACAAAAGATTATTAGTCCAACTACTATCTTGGAATTTAAGACTATTGTTCTAAGGCAAAATCGGCTTACCACAAAAATATCTTTACGTTCGCGGAATGAAAATCGGGCGTTAACGTCCCTAGGATAAAATCGATTAATAACCCATCTTTGGCGAGATAACGAAATAATATGGAAGTCCTTGATAGAAATCCTTACCTTAACACTTCGATTTGATTTCTAGCAAGTCACAATGATTACAAATACTCCGAGTTCGGCCTTATCTATAACACTATTAAGATGAATAAGATTGTTTAAAAGAAAAGAAATAAGGGATGCTATTTTCGGTCAAAAGACCCTTTAAACAATATGCATATCCGGCTAAGACAAAGAAGAAAAATAAGAAATGAAAAGGGTTCTCACCACTTGATTTAAACGAAAGTTGAAAGAATGATTAACAAGATAAAAATATGTGAGGAGGAGGATTCGGCTAAGAAGAAAATTTTTGATGGAAATGATGCTAGCAACATTTGGCCGTGGTGGAAGATTTTGGAAGAGAAAAAAAATGATAAAAGTTTCTTTTAAAAAAAAAAGGAAGAAAGAAGAAAAGAATGAGAATAATGAAAGTGTTTGTGATTCGGTTTTGAATATTGGAAGATGAATAAAGAAAGGGGTCTTGTGTTTGGTGTATATTCGGCCAAATGAAAAAAAAAACAAAGAAAAAGTCCTTTCAAGGCTATATGATTTCGGCACAAAGAGATTAGAGTTTAGGAAGAAAAGATGATATCAAAGTGGTAAAAATGAAATGGTCAAAGAATCAAATGCTCACCTATTGCTCAATTTCGGCTAGGAAGAGAAATTGTGGAGAGAAAAGAAAATAATGCACTAATTTGCTAAAGCTTTTTGGCCAACCGACTCCAACACCTTACCAACATTCGGCCATCCCCTCCTAGCACAAAAACCATCCACATACATTGACAAAAAGTCAAAGTTTAGCCACCCCATAGTTTCCAAAACACCTTCCGTTGTTTCAAGCCTTATGTCCCCCTTTAATGCCTTTTCCATAAGATTCTTTTCCTTAAGTTTACTCTTACCATTTCTCTTAGCCTTTATACCATAAAAAGAAAAATCTAACTTTCCAAGAATGGAGCTTGGCTGACACATGCTAGAAGAGTGCAAAAATAAAAGTCACCAAAATGCATTCCATGGGATTCGAACCTCTCCCCTCAAGCAACACTCATGGTGCCAACTCCACTTTACTACTAGCTCATCTTATGCTAGCTTTTGACACTAAAATTTACTTAAACCTCAAGGTCACTTGCTCCTCTTCAGTAAAGTACTCCTTACAAAAATTTATTCTAATTTCGAATAATCCTGAGCCTTCTCAAGACTATAAATTAAACATACAAATTGAATCATTCACAAGCTAAGCACTAAAAACATGCAACATATCGATACTCAATTTTTAGGATGTTACAATTCTACCCCCTTAAAGAAAATTTCATCCTCAAAATTTACCTAGTTAAAAGAGGTGAGGATATTGTTGCCGAATTGCGTCCTCAGGCTCCCACGTAGCTTCCTCTGCTCCTTGATTACGCCGTAGAACCTTAACCAATGGCACTGTCTTCTTTCTTAGCACCTTAACATCACGGTCTAAGATTTTCACTGGTTCCTCCTCGAAAGACAAATCTGGCCTTAACTCCACTTCTTCTACTAGTAATATGTGAGACGGATCCGATCTATAATGCCTTAGCATAGAAACATGGAAGACACTATGAATTTGACTCAACTCCGGAGGTAATTCAAGATGATAGGCCACTGGTCCTATACGCTTCAACACACGGTACGGTCCAATGAACCTAGGGCTCAACTTGCCCTTCCTTCCAAATCTAAAAATCTTCTTCCAAGGTGAGACTTTCATAAAGACCTGATCTCCAACCGCAAACTCCATATCCTTACACTTCAGATCCGCAAACGACTTTTGTCTATCCGAAGCTTCCTTTAACAGTGTTCGAATCACCTTTAACTTTTCTTCCGTCTCAGATATCAATTCAAGGCCCAACAACTACCGTTCCCCCAATTTAGTCCAACAAGTAAGGGTACGACACCTACGACCGTATAACGCTTCATAGGGCACCATTTGGATACTAGATTGGTAACTGTTATTATACGCAAACTCTGCCAACGGTAGGAAATCCTCCCAACTACTTCTGAAGTCAATTACACAACCCCTTAACATGTCTTCCAAAATCTGAATTACTCTTTCCTACTGACCATCTGACTGAGGATGAAAAGCCGATGAAGTTTAACTTTGTTCCCAAAGCCTCATGCAAAGCTTTCCAAAACCGTGATGTGAACCAAGGATCCCTGTCTGATATAATAGACACTGGTACCCCATGCAACCTCACAATCTCAGATACATACAGCGTAGCCAACTTCTGCAACGAGAAATCCCTACGAACTAATAGAAAATGAGTAGTCTTTGTCAATCGATCTACTACCACCCAAACAGAATCTTTCTTATTTGGTGTTAAGGGTAACCCACTACAAAAATCCATCATTATCCACTCCCATTTCCATAGAGGAATCTTTACCGGTTGCAATAAACCTGATGGTAATTGATGTTCTGCCTTCACTTGTTGACAAGTCAAACACTTTCCACAAAATCAGTAGCCTCTCGCTTCAACCCTGGCCACCAATACTGCTCACGGAGATCTCGATACATCTTACTTCCTTCGAGGTGCATAGCATAAGGGCTACTATACGCCTCTCGTAGAATCATTTGTCTCAAATCTGAATCCATAGGCATACAAACTCTTCCACAAAAACACAGCACTCCATCCTTGTTCATTCCAAAGTCCCCTATAATACCACTTTCAACTTGTTGCATTAAAGGACCCAACTTTTCATATGATAACTACTTTTCCTTGATCTGCTCTAACCACAAAGGCTTCACCTGAAGTTTCTCTTGCAGACTACCATCTTCATACAAGTTGAGATGGGCAAACATTGCTCTTACCTCCGATACTACATTACGACTCAACGCGTCCACCACCACGTTAGCCTTTCCAGGATGGTACTCGATTGAGAAATCATGATCCGTTAATAGCTCCACCCATCTCTGTTGTCTTAAGTTCAATTCCTTTTGGGTAAGGAGGTACTTAAGACTCTTATGGTCCGTATAAATGATAGTCTTCTCACCATAGAGATAGTGCCTTCAAATCTTTAAAGCAAACACCACCGCAACCAACTCTAAGTCATGAGTAGGATAGTTGACTTCATGCGGCATCAACTGACGAGAAGCATAAGCCACCACTTTTCCTCCTTGCATCAGCACACATCCTAAACCCATGTGTGACGCATCACATTAAACGATAAACTCTTTTCCATCCTCAAGTTGAATCAGTACAGGCGCTTCCATCAAAATCTTCTTCAGTTTCTCGAATCTTTCTTGTTGTTTATAGGTCCACACATACGGTATTCCCTTTCGCAATAGCTTAGTTAGGGGTGCAGCAATCAATGAAAACCCCTCAACAAAGCGTCTATAGTAACTAGCCAAACCCAAGAAACTCTGAATCTTAGCCACTGACTTCGATGGTTTCCAATCCAACACAGCCTCTACCTTTCAAGGATCAACTCTTATCCCTTCGGCTGACACCACATGACCCAAGAAAGTCACTTTCTTCAACCAAAATTTGTATTTACTGAATTTGGCGTAAAGTTTCTTATCTCGCAATATTTGCAACACAATGCGCAAATGTGAGTCATGCTCTTCTTCATTCCTCGAATATACCAAGATATCATCTATGAACACCACTACGAACCGGTCTAGATAGGGTTGAAAGACTCGGTTCATCATGTCCATAAATGCAGCTAGTGCATTGGTCAAACCAAACGGCATCACCAAAAACTCATAATGTCCGTAACGAGTTTGGAATGCCGTCTTATGAATATCTGCCTCTTTAACCTTGAGTTGATGATAGCCCGATCTCAAATCAATCTTGGAGAAAACTGAATCTCCTCTCAATTGATCAAACAGGCCATCGATTCTCGATAATGGATACCTATTCTTGATCGTCAATTTATTTAGCTATCTATAATCAATGCACATACGCATTGACCCATCCTTCTTCTTGACGAACAAAACCAGTGCTCCCCATGGAGACACACTTAGTCGGATAAATCCCCGATCCAATAATTCTTGAATTTGAGCTTTAAGCTCCGTTAACTCCTTCGGTGCCATTCTATAAGGAGCAATAGACACTGAAGCCATTCCGGGTAAAAGCTCAATGCCAAATTCTACTTCCTGATCTGGCGATAGACCCGAAAGTTCTTCGGGAAAGACATATGAAAATTCTTTCACCATTCTCACACCTTCCATCGATAATTCCTTGGCATCCAAAGCACTAATGAAGGCTAGGAACGCTCCATACCCTTTTCGTACCAACTTCTTTGCCTTTAAAGCAGATACCACATTTTCCAAAAAGATCTTTCGTTCGCCTATCATTACTACTTCCACATCATCCACAGTCCTTATTGACATCCATTTTTTAGCGTAATCCAATTGTGCCTAGTGTTTCACCAACCAATCCATGCCCAAAATAAGATCGAACTCACCGAAAGGTAATTCTATCAAATCCGCTAAAAATATTTCTCTTTGGATTTCTAAGGACACGTCTCTAAACAATTTATTCACGATTACAGACTGTCTTAAAGGACTAATTACCGTCATCTCTCTATCAGTAATCTTAGATCTAATATTCAAATTTCCAGATATGGCACTAGCAACATACGAGTGGGTAGACCCGATATCTATCAAAGTAGTAATAGGTACATCTAAGATGAAGAACGTACCAGTTATCACATCAGGTGCATCGCCATCTTCACGACACCTGACCGCATAAACCAACCTTGGTTGTCTTGCCTCCGCGTTACTTCTAAAGCCATTACCTCGACCCGGTGTACCTTGTCCACGTCCAACACCATTACCACCACGACCTGGTCCACAGCCTCTCGATGGCTCTTGAGCGCCTCTGGCTGGCCGTGCATCAGGGTTATGAGCTTCCTGAGTTGGAGCAATCCGTCGAGGGCAATTCTTATACTGATGATCCTTGGAACCACATTTATAACAACCACTAGTTCTTCTCCAGCATTCCCCGGGGTGTCGTTTCCCACAGTTAGCATAGTCTCGACTCTGATTGGTAGTCACATGTGCTCTAGCTTGAGTTGGCTCATTATTTTGAGGCCTCTTCTAGAACCTTTTAGCATAACTTGTGTACTTAAAATCCCTCTTGCCTCTGACTCTTTCCCGGTTCTGGTGTTCTGAGTTCTTAGCCTCTTCGACTATCTTGGCTTTCTCCACAAGCAAGGCAAAAGTCCTTACTTGTTGTAGGGCTATCAGTACCCCTAACTCATCATTCAACCCATCTTCAAAACATACGCAGCGCTCATGATCCGTTGGCACTATAGTCCGAGCATAACGACTCAAGCATATAAATTCTACCTCATAAGCTGTCACCGTCTTATTTCCTTGAACTAGATTCAGGAATTCCTTCCTCCAAGGATCCACATAACTTGTTCCTACATACTTCCCTTGGAAAGCAACTTTGAAGAAATCCCAAGTGACAAATGCAGCCTGAGTGCCTTCTCAAACCGTAAGCCACCATTGATACGCCTCGTCCCTTAGCAAGGATACCGCTCCTCTTAGTTTTTGCTCGACGTTGCACTCCAGATCATCCATAATCCGCTCTACGGCCTCGAGCCAATATTCTGCAACATTTGGAGCTACACCGAGACACCTATAAAAACTTTAGCACTACTTGATTTAAGTCATTCCGATATCGATCCACGAGTTGCTGGCCCAGTTCTAGTCCCAACAACCCTTTCTAGGACTCGCAACATTGCTTGTGTCAAAGCATTATCCTCTCTCATATGGTCATGTGATCCAATCTCACTCCTGGGTGAAGCAGGTGCATCCATTTTCGACATATGACCCGGCGCTTCAGACGTAACCCTAGCACCTCATCCTCTACCATGGCCACGTCTATCGCGTCCACGTCCACATCCTCTAGTGCTCATAAAGACTAATTCGATTTAATCTGAGTACAAGTTTTATGAATTAGAATACTATTCCAGTGTTTATTAAAGATATTTTATGAGATATAAGAGATAGAGTTATTTTCGCAATCACGTCCTATAATCTCGATCTCTTCCATTTTCAACACCTAAAACTAAAAGTTCTAGAGTGTTCCTATGATCATATCACAATAATAAACATTCAATATACAAATACTTACTTGACTTGGTGCCGGATGCTCGTGGTGCCATACTACCTTTAAAACATAAAGTCTAGAATTTTAAACAATTTTTTTTAAACAAAAATTGTTGTTGAACCCAAACCACAGCCGAGTTTTGAAACTGGGCTCTGATACCATAAAATGTAATACCCAAAACCCGGTCTATGCGCCAAGACTAGACTTGGTATGCCACATAAATCAAACATTCATCTAATCAAATGTTTTAAAGAAAATAGATCTTCAAAAACTATTTTGGTGATGGAGTTTATCAAAAATCGAGGTTAATTTGAAATCTATGATTTTAGAGTTTAAGAGTTTATAATTTGATCTTGAAGAAATAATTGCTTAAATTTTTAAAGAAGTTTAAAGTGAATTCAAAAGATTTTGAAAACAAAATTAGAAAGGAGTTTTCACAAAATTTTTTACGAGATTGAGATATTTAAGAAAAACCTTTTTCTATAAGTAAATTAAAGAAAACATTATAAAAATTAAAATAGTCCCTTTTAGTATCTAAAACATATTAAAATCCATCCACGATTTAAAATCCATAAAATAATAATAATAGAGGCCTTATGACATAACAACTGAAAATTAGTTAAGTAAAATACTAAAGAGTTGTTCAAAGTTCATATAAACCATCATTTGAAGTATGGCCCCACGAAGTCATCCTTGGCCCAAGCCTCCATCAATTTTCATTACCTGAGAAGGGTAAGAAAACAGGGTGACTTACTTAGAACTCAGTGTGTAGCCCACTTACCATGTCCACTGGGCCAAAACCATATAAGCATTTAATTGGTCTTGAGCCCATTTACGAATTTAACAATATAGTAATATAGAAAAAATGCATGTGAAATGCAATTCCCAACCAAGCCTAAATTTCCATCCGCTACACACCACTCGTACCAACCAGCACACCTGTGGGGATCAAGTCAACCTACCCCACCAACATACTAATCACGGGCATAAAGCCATTTAAAATGTTTGTGGCTGAGCCACCGGAACTAGATTGTGGCAGAGCCACCCGAACTAGATTGTGGCAGAGCCACCAGAACTTCTCTTCAATTTTATCCCAACCCATGCAATCATGAATACATATACAAGGCATAACAATATTTATATGATAATTTCAACATAAGGCCCATACTACAAGTTGGCCCATTTCTCATTTTGGCCCATATGGTAATTTAGCAATTTTGCCCATCAAGCAATCTAACAATTCATCCCATTAAACAATCTAGCAATTTGGCCCATTAAGCAATCTAGCAATTTGACCCATTAAGCAATCTAGCAGTTTGGCCCATTAATCACATGAGGCCCTTTTTACAATTTTCACACTTGGCCAATTTTATCAAATAATTCGTATGGCCCATTTATCACATGAGGCCCAAAATATCACTTTTTAACATAATAGCCCATTAAGGGCAATTTCGTAATTTTTGCAATTTAATATTGATTTCATTCACTTAACACTTAAGTGTTATTATACCATATTTTTTTATTTCATCAACGTTACGATTTTTAGTTTAATGTTTAATTACGGTATGACATCTAGCCCATGAGGAAAGTGTGAAATTACAGACCTGATTACGATGAGGACTGCACTTTCCCGATCGTCGATACCTAAATACGTATCATACTCAATTAGAACACTGATACTAAATATAAATCTATGTTAAAGATAAACGATCTAGATCTTTTACCCTCGGATTCTCGAACAACAACTATTTGTGGTTTCTCCCCGATTGATGGTTCATAACCCATTGAAGAACCATGAACAGTCAATGGCTCAGGAGTACGAACGACTTCAAATAATTGATTTTCACTAGAAGAGGGTCCACAATTCGGTGGAAAGTCTCGGATTGCTAAAATAGCCCTTCGCTTGAATCTAGAAGGAATAGCGAAACCGCCCCTCTTCTAATCACTATTCACCACTCTTTTCGACCCTATCTTGATTGCCTCCATTAAAAAAGATTATTAGTCCAACTACTATATTGGAATTTAAGACCATTGTTTTAAGGAGAATTCTGCTTACCACAAAAATATCTTTGTGTTCACGGAATGAAAATCCGACATTAACGTCCCTAGGATAAAATCGATTAATAACCCATCTTTGACGAGATAACAAAATAATATGGAAGTCCTTGATAGAAATCCTTACCTTAACACTTCGATTTGATTTCTAGCAAGTCACGATGATTACGAATACTCCGAGCTCAGCCTTCTCTATAACACTATTATAAGAAATAATATGGATCATTGGGACTAAGTATTGATTATAGGCAACAAAACAAAGTCACAATAAAGAACAAGTATCCACTGCCTCGATCTGATGATCTATTTTACCAGATGAAATGTGCCACTGTATTTTCAAAGATTGATCTCCATTCTGGCTATTATCAGCTACATGTGAAAGAATCAGATGTTCCAAAGACAACTTTCAAAACTAGATACAGGCATTATGAGTTTCTTGCAATGTTGTTTGGTTTGACAAATGCATCTGCAATATTTATGGATCTGATAAATTGAATCTTCAGACCGTATTTAGATAGGTTTGTGGTGGTATTTATTGATGATATTTTGGTATATTCCCATGATGAAAATGAGCATGCCGAACATTTGAGAATAGTGTTGCAAACTCTGCTTGAGAAATAGTTGTATGCTAAATTTAGTAAATGTGAATTTTAGCTATAGGAAGTTAGTTTTCTCGAACATATAGTATCTACAAAATGTATTCGAGTGGATCCAAATAAAATTTCAACCATTGTTAATTGGAAGCCACCAAAGAACGTATCTGAAGTCAAAAGTTTTCTGGGATTGGCTGGATATTATTGGAGATTTGTTAAGGGATTTTCAATGATAGCTTCTCTAATGACGCGTTTGTTGTAGAAAGATGTAAAATTCGAGTGTTTTATAAATGTCAGTAGAGTTTTGACAGATTGAAAGCCTTATTAACAGAAGCACATGTGTTAGTTCAGATTGAATCAGGTAAAGAATTTATAAT
Source organism: Gossypium rotundifolium (assembly GCA_025506655.1). Classification (NCBI taxonomy): domain Eukaryota; kingdom Viridiplantae; phylum Streptophyta; class Magnoliopsida; order Malvales; family Malvaceae; genus Gossypium; species Gossypium rotundifolium. The sequence goes on along the minus strand of CP106731.1, from coordinate 64,505,874 downwards.
TTATAGTAATGCATCATTAAATGCTTTAGGTTGTGCATTGATGCAAGAAGGTAAAGTAATAGTGTAACACCCCAAACCCGATCTAAACGCTATACCCGAGTCTGGCGTGCTACGGGGAAGAAAATACTTTAAAAATTAGTTTGTCAACTTCATTGGTGGTGAAAACCCTTGGAAAACTCTTTTTGTTTTTAGAAAACGAATTTGAGTTCGATGAAAAATTAAAACGTGTTAAGACTTGGTTTTTTTTTAAAAAATTATTTGCTTTGTTGTTAATCCATATTATTTACTTAATCAGTGAACATTTGAAAAACGTACTTATCGAGGTTTTGGAAAACATTCAATTCATATCTATCAGGTTTGCTTATCAATAGTTATAGGAACATCCAAATAAAACATCCCAAAATAAAAGTTAGGCGGCCTTATTACAACGATGTAAACCCCAAAAATAAAAAAAACAACTAAGTTCAACCAAAAACTTTGAAACAAAGCAGTTGCTGAGCATGGCCACCTCGAGTCCACTCCGGCTCCATATCCACAATCTAAGTCTGATCTGCAAAAATGTAAAGGAAGGGGTGAGTCACCGAGACTCTATGTATAAATCCCCATCCCAAGAAAATCATGCTCTTACACAAGTTCATACAATAATATGCAAGTCATGCAACCCACCTAAGTATCAATCCGGGTCTCCCGATTCTACCCTTTGTGGTACCAAACCACTGGTGGTGCCAAACCACTGGTAACCGAAGTTACAAAAGAGATACATATGTGGTACCAAACCACTGGTAACTGAAGTTACAAAATAAGTATATGTGGTACCAAACCACTGGTGGTGCCAAACCACTGAGACTTAGTCACAATTTTGTATTATGTGGGGCCAACCCACTGTGTGATACCAAATCACTGGTGACAGTCTAATAGATCATACTTCCCCCTCCTCTCAACACCCATGGCATATACTCATGCAATCAATATTAGTATGATCATGCTTAACATGCTAAATCACATTTACAGAATAACAACTTACCCGGCATCCTCGCTTTTACCCACAAGGGTATTTTTGTAACTATTGCCGTCATTACGGCTTTTGAAAACACAAAACATAAAACATATTACGTAAGAAAGTATGTAAGAGTTACACACCTATTTTCGTACTATAGCTTTTACTACTTCTACCCTACTTTGGCATTGGGTTTACAGATCTAACCCCTCCTACTGCTCGACTGTTATTAGCGGCCATAATAACCCTTTGGTCACTAAACCAATCAGATCGATAAGATCTAATAAATAGTAATAGCATTTAAAAGAACCCTTACCTAACTTTCAAATCCTGAAAGTCTTCAAGAAATCGTCACCACCACTCTACCTACATTCGGCCATCCTCCAAATATCAACAAACCAAACATCATAACTAAACTAGCCCACATGTCATTCGGCCAAAAGAAAAGATTCAAGAAAAGTGGCCAATAGGCCGAACCCACACCATCCTACCTTTGGCTTTTCCACAGATCGGCACAGGAGACTTTTAGTGAGTCAGATTCGACTTCTAGTGTAACATCCTAAAATTGGGGTTATTTGTGATTAAATTATTTTTCTTGTGTTTGAATTGCTGTGATATTATTTGTGGTGTAATAAGACTTGATTAGGGGTCTTGAGTAGGCTCGAAATAGTAGAAAATTTTATTTGGAAGCTTTAAAGGTAGGGAGCCTTAGTAAGTAGGGGTTACAAGGTTAAAAGAGGGAACTTTTGACACTAAAAGGCCTTGGAAAAGTGGCAAAAGGAGGCCACTTAGGAGCTGGAAGTGGCCACAAGGAGATCAAGGGAGCCTATGTTCGAGTCATGAAAATTCCTTTTGATCTTTATTTTGAATGACAATAGGGGGAGAGAATTTCTCAATTTTAAACTTTAAGATAATATGGATAATAAGGATTTCTAATTGGATTTTTGATGAATAATCAATAATAGTTGGCAAGAGAAAATTTAGGCATTTGAATTATTCAGATTATTTTGAATTAATTCAAATGAGTGGCCCAAAGAGAATTAAGGAAATTGCCGAAATTTGAACTCTTTGTTGGGGAAGAGTGGATGGTAAGGGAGTAATGTAGAGGAGGTGGCCGAATTTTCTTAGCCTTTTACTTAGCAATTTTCGGCTAGTTTTCCAACCTTCATCTCTTTTTCTTTCTTTTCACCCTCTCCCAAAATCGAAAGCACCCTTCTCCTATTCATTTTTTTATTTTCTTTTTTCTATGCCGAAACCCCTATCTTCTTTCACTTCTTTTCTTTCTTCCCTTCCACTCAAGCCGAATCTTAGGTGTTATTTTAAGCAATCATAGTCGATCTCCCTCCTTTTCTTTTTGATTGTGGTAGTCGAATCTCCCTACTATCTCTTTAGGTGCTTTGGCCGAATATTAGACAAGGGTGGGGGGCTTTTCTGAAATCGAGTGGAAAGGTATGTGTCAGTGGCCGAATCTATTTCTTCTCTTTCCCTTTCTCATCGACTTTGATGAAGGCAAGAGCTGATTTGACATGTGGTAGCAAGGATGTTAATCACTTGTTTGGAACCAGGTTTGTTATAGGGCCTCTGGAATTTGGAAGCAAGCAAGCGAAGTCTTCATCCTTGAGTAATTGCTTGGTAAGGATCTATTTTAGTAAGTTATTTAGTTAAGTGATTAAAAAGTCGAAGGCTATTAACATGTGATTACCAATTATAGGGAAGCGAAACACTTGGTGTGGTGGCTTGTATTCAAGGGCGTGTAGGTAAAGTCTCGAGTTTCAAATGATAACCCTTGAGATTATTTTGGTTTGGCGAATGGCCTTGGTACTAACTTTAGGTAATGGCGAATATAGGGCAAGGGAATCTTGTGTGGCGATTGGTTTCTTGAGGATTTAGAGCTATCGTTGGCATCGGTGTGTACATACACACTTTATAATTAATAAGCATGCTAAATACATTGTGTGTGCTAATCGGAATGATGTAGATTTGGATTTAATACCATAATGGTATAAGCAAGGATTCGTAAGTCCTTGTCATTATGAGTTCTTTATGATGCTTTTAGGAAGCATGACATATTTGGTATATGTGACTTAAATATATGGTTAATGATAAAACCGGTGTATGTTGCTAAATAAGCATGTTGGCATGATTTACATTAAATATCATGGATTGATGTGGGATATATGAGTGGAGGGAAGTGATATTCATGTCGACGGACACCAATGGTTTAGTACCACATTTAGTGACTCTGGTCACGGAGGTTTAGCACCTCTAGAGGTTTGGCACCTCATGGCGTCTCGTCGGTGGCTTAGCACCACGATGGGTTGACCCCACGGATTATATTATGGGATCGACACGGTGATTTGGTATCACACGTGGGTTGGCCCCACCGATGGTTTGTCACCACCACCGGTGGTTTGGTACCACACGGGTAGAGAAAGGTGTTTGGATGGCTAGGATGGGTGCATAATTTAGTGCATGTTAATTTGTTATAAATTGTGTATGTTGGTGCACTAAATTGGGGAAGGGTTACATTGAGTCTTGGTGACTTACCTTCTCCTTTAACATTTTTCAGGTGACACGTAGATCGCGGATGAGGAGCCGGATGGACTCGAGGTGGCCATGCAGTGGAAATGTGATTTTAATGAACTTTAATTTAATTCTATTTATTTTTTGTTTATTTTGTTCAAGTTGTGATAAGGCCTCCTAAGATTATATTTTGATTACTTTACATGCTTTGGATAATTTGTTTCAAATACTTAATGACTTTGGTAATGTTGAACAAGTTTTTCTTAAATTTAAGCGTGAATGTTTTTCTTTCGTACCATCGGGTACATTAATAAATTTGGTAACAACTTCGACTTAATAAGATTTTTAAACAAAACTAAGTGTGGTTTATTCATACACCTCAATGGTTTTAACGCAAGACAAGTATCTTTTACCTTAAAATTAAATCGGCTAAAAGGGATTTTCAAAATGTTTTCTCTGTAACACAATCGAATTCGGTCATAATGTTTGGACGAGTTTGGGGTGTTACAAAATAATATCGAGCCAGTTCAATGCTTTCGGTTGTGGGGGCCCAAGGCCCAAAATGTTTGGTAGGCCTTTGTGAAAACGTTTTTGGTTTTGAACAGCATGGCACCGAGTCTCCGACACCAATCTGCCCAGGTAAGTATTTCTGACTTTTGTGTGGTTTATTATTTGTAGAAGGGTAGGTATGGAACGTAGTTAGTATGATAAGTGTTAAAACCCTAGGACTAGTTTACTCCAACAAATCACATAAGACTTTAAATGCCTAATTAAACAACCTTATGATCAAGTTGCCGAGTTAGGGTGTGGTAACCCTGGTGCGCATGTCTAGGATTGGATCCGAAAGAGCTTAGTACTTAAGCAGTCCTCGTGACTCACCATCTCTTTGCAGGAATCCTACCTGGTGAGTAGCTTCGGTTCACCCTAACCAAGAGGACTCGGTCATAGGCTAAACACAATAACTAAAACCCGAAAGAGATTAGCCATGTTTTATTAAAACTCTAAGTTTTAAAAATCATTACAATACTCCATTAAATAGTAACAAAAATTTATTTCTGGAAAATTTTCAAAATATTCTTAATTTATAAAATTACCCCTGATTGACAAAATTACCAAAATACCCCTGGTTTCCAAAAATTCTGCCATACCTTTAAATGGAAAATTTTTCGAAAATACTCTTCAGTTTGAGGAATTACAAGATATTTTGATTTACCAAAGTTTTAAAAAAAAAATTTTGGTTTATTACAAAAATACCCCTGTAGGAAAATAACGAAAATACCACAGGATAGAAAGCGATCGAAATCTTAGAAAGAGTGAGTGTGTATGAAAGGTATTAGGGAATGGATGTGCTTTCCTGTGTGAACTAGGATAGAAGACTTAAAACTTTGATTGATCAAAAGAATCTCTATTAAACTCTCTTCATAAAATTTCTTCGGGTAACCAAGTGAAACAAGTACTAATCCATAAAATTTCTTAATCGATTAAAGCGCAGAGTTAAGAATGAACTTTAGAGGGCGTGGCGTCGTGGGCGCCAGTAGAGGCGGGATAATGACCGTGTCGAACCCGTGAGGTCGGGTCGGGGATCTGAGAATGAGGTACCACTGCCACCACCACCCCCAACTTTTAGAGCTGAGGATCAAGATCAGACGGGAGGTGAGGCGGTATCGCAAGCTGTGTTGCGGGTTCTTGAGATGGTGGCTGGGGCAAGTGGTGGTATGGGAGCTCAGAAATTTGTACCCGAGTGACTCCGATCCAACGAGGCTGAGGTATTCCGGGGAGTATCGGGTGTGGCACCCAGTGCGGAAGAATACTGGTTAGAATCGACTGAGAGGATCATGGATGATCTTGATCTGATGAATGAGGAGAAGCTGAAAGGAGCGGTGTCTCTTCTAAAGAATGAGTCATATCAGTGGTGGCTCACGGTTTGGGATGGTGCTACGGCAGATGATCTTACTTGGGAGTACTTCAAAGCTGCTTATTAGAAGAAGTATGTGGGCACCAGCTACACTGATGCTTAGAGGAAAGCCTTTCTGGGATTGGTACAAGGAAATAAGTCGGTATCTGAGTATGAGGCAGAGTTCTTAAGACTGAGTCGATATGCTAAAGGCATCGTAGCTACTGAACATGAACGGTGTGTCCGCTTTGAAGACGGACTTAGGGATGATTTAAGGTTGTTGATTGCTCCACACCAGAGCATGAGTTTGCTGTTCTGGTAGAAAAGGCTAAGGTAGTCGAAGGGGTCAAGGAGTCCGTGAGACAGAACTATGATATGAACAAGCAGAAAAGAGGATTTGGGTCATCTGGAGCGGGTAGTAATGCACAAAAGAGGGCTAGACAGAGTGGGCCAAATCAGACAGGGAGGCCCATAGCTACTAATCAGAGACCAGCTCAGTGTAATCGTTGTGGAAAGTCACATTGGGGAGGTTGTTGGACCGATGAAAGAGGATGTTTTGAATGTGGATCGTTGGATCACCGGGTAAGGGACTGTCCTCGAAAGTTAGCCAAGAAACAGCCAGAGGGTCAGAACCGTGCTCAGGTTAGAAATGTAGGACCACCACAGAGGGGTCGTGGTAATGGTAGAGGAAACAATGGTTCTAATCGAGGTCACGAAACTCCGAGAAGAGGGGCAGGCAACACTGAAGTAAGGCAACCTGGTTTAGTCTATGCGACAAAGGCGTCGAGAGGAGGGTGACGCCGGATGTCATAACCGATGCGTTCTAATTTTGGTCTTCCATATGTTGCATTAATTGATGTGGGTTCAACACATTCATACGTTGCTAGTAGTGTGGTAGAGACCATGAACATAGACTTTGAGACTACTTCTAGAGAGATGATGATGAATTAGCCCTCTAGGTCACTTTGTAGTTGTAAACAAGCTATATAGGATGTACCCTAGAACTCCAAGGGGTAGTGTTTGTGGCGATCGATGGAACTACCGTTTGGGGAGTTCGATCTAATTCTTGGAATGGACCGGTTGGTTAAGCATCGAGCAAAATTTGGATTCTTGCCGCTAAGCGTATGGTTTTAAAGATGGTGAGGGTGATGAAGTGGTCATGATAGGTAATAGAAGGGATTATCTATCCAACGTGGTGACTGCGTTGAAGGCGGAGAAATGGTCAGGAAAGGGTGTGAGGCATTTTTGGTTCGAATATTTGCCTTGGAGGCTAAGGAGTCAGCAGTTGAGAAGGTCCGAACGGTAGGGGAATTCACTGATGTGTTTCCAGAAGAACTTCTAAGTCTGCCTCCTGATCGAGGAGTTGAATTCGGTATAGACTTGTTACCCGGAACGGCGCCAGTGTCTATAGCACCCTGCCAAACGGCACCAAAGGAATTGGTGGAGCTAAAGGCTCAAATCCAGGAGCTCTTGGATCGAGGGTTTATCCGACCAAGTATATCTCTGTGGGGAGCACCAGTGTTGTTTGTCAAGAAGAAGGACGGTTCAATGCGGATGTGTATCGACTACCGTCAGCTAAACAAGTTAACGATCAAGAATAAGTATCCGTTGCCCCAGATTGATGACTTGTTTGATCAACTGAAGGGTGCATCGATTTTCTCGAAGATAGACCTTAGGTCAGGTTATCATCAACTTAAGGTAAAGGAGGTTGATGTTCATAAGACGGCGTTCCGTACTCGGTATGGGCATTACGAGTTTCTAATGATGCCATTTGGGTTGACCAACGCACCTGCAGCATTCATGGACTTAATGAATAGGGTGTTTTAGTAGTACTTGGATCAATTTGTCGTGGTGTTTATAGACGACATATTGGTTTACTCAAAGACTGATAAAGAGCATGACAAGCATTTACGGATTGTTCTACAAGTTTTGAGGGAAAAGCAGTTATTCACCAAATTTAGTAAGTGCGAATTTGGCTTAGTGAGGTGGCTTTCTTAGGTCACGTGGTGTCAGCGAAAGGGATTAGAGTGGATCCTCGCAAGATCGAAGCGGTGTTGGATTGGAAACCGCCTAAGTCAGTGGCAGAAATTTGAAGTTTTCTGGGTCTAGCAGGGTACTATCGGAGATTTGTGGAAGGATTCTCTTTAATTTCAGCGCCGTTGACTAAGTTATTAAGAAAAGGAGTTCCATTTGTTTGGTTGGAGAAGCAGCAAGGAAGTTTTGATAAGCTAAGGAAGATTCGGCGGAGCTCCGGCCTAAAATACTGACTGAGGTAGGGAAATTGTTCACGGTTTATTGTGATGCATCCCATACTGGTTTGGGATGTGTGTTGATGCAGGAAGGGAAGGTAGTGGCCTATGCATCTCGTCAGGTATGACCGCATGAGGTTAACTATCCAACTCACGACTTGGAGTTAGTGGCAGTAGTCTTTGCTTTGAAAATATAGAGGCATTATCTATATGGGGAGAAGTCGATAGTCTACACGGATCACAAAAGTCTGAGGTATCTTTTGACACAGAAGGACTTGAACTTGAGGTAGCGCCGATGGATTGAGCTGTTGAAGGACTACGACTGTTCAATTGAGTATCATCCGGGTAAGGCTAACGTAGTGGCTGACGCGTTGAGCCGGAAGGTCATGACAGACTTAAGGGCAATGTTTGCTCACCTCAGTCTATACGACGATGGAAGTCTTTTGGCAGAACTTCAAAGTTAAGCCGACTTGGATCGAGGAGATTAAGGAAAAACAATTGGTAGATAATAGCTTGAATGCTCGGAGGTTGCAAGTTCAGGATGGTGGTTTGGAAGGGTACAGTTTGTCTAATGATGAAGAATTTCTTGCCGCTACCATATAATATTCATCTCGACTTGGGGATAAATAAAGCATCTGTGCTTTTTTTTGATCTCTCAATTTTGCAAAGAAATAGCCCACTTGCCTTTAATGAGAGGAAACTCTCATGTCCGATTTTGAGGGGGGGATCCCGCAGGGCCCTATCCTAATTTTTCTTTTGCTAGGCCCATCGCTAAAAAACCTATTTTCTTACGATTACGAGGTTCATTCGAATAGGAAATTCAATCCTAGAAATATAGTATACCATTTTTTTTACTACCCAAGGTTACATGGCCGAGCGGTAAGGCGGGGGACTGTAAATCCCTTATTCTCCAGTTCAAATCCGGGCGTCGCCTGATCAACAAAAAACTTGAAATCCTAGTGCTATGTTTTCAAGGGCGAGCTTGTATGCCGAAGGATGTGGAATTGAGGCAAAGAATTCTCCAAGATGCACATAGCAGGCCATACGCTATGCATCCTGGAGGTAGCAAGATGTATGGAGATTTGCGGAAACAGTTTTGGTGGCCAGGGTTGAAGCGTGAGGTAACTGAATTTGTGGGTAGGTGTTTGACGTGTCAGCAGGTGAAGGCTGAACATCAGTTGCCATCAGGGTTACTTCAACCAGTGAAAGATCCCTCAGTGGAAATGGGAGAGGATCACGATGGATTTTGTCAGTGGGCTACCCCTCACGCCCAGCAAGAAGGATGCAGTTTGGGTGATTGTGGATCGTCTGACTAAATCAGCTCACTTCATACTGATAAGGGTGGATTACTCACTTGATGGCTAAGCTATATGTATCGAAATAGTGAGGTTGCATGGGGTGCGATGTCGATCATCTCGATAGGGATCCAGATTCGTCAAGGTTACGGAAGCGTTACATCGGGCTTTGGGTATCGATTAGATTTGATCTGACTTTCCATCCACGGTCGGCGTGTAGTCGAAAGGGTCATCTGATTTTAGAAGATATGCTAAGAGGTTGTGTTCTAGATTTTAGTGGTAGTTGGGAGAAGTATCTCATGCTAGCGAATTCGCTTATAACAATAGTTATCAGCGAGTATCCGAGATGGCACCATATGAAGCCTTGAATGGACAAAAATCTTTGTACTCCTACGTGTTGGAAAGAGTTGGGTGAGCGACAAGTTTTGGGTCGAGTTGGTGATGAAATGAAGATAAAATTAAGGTGATTCGGGCTCGTCTTAAGGAAGCGTCAGATAGACAGAAGTCTTATGCTGATCTTAAGCGCAAGGAAATGGAGTATGCAGTAGGAGATAAAGTTTTTCTGAAGGTGTCGCCTTGGAAGAAGGTATTGAGATTTGGGCGAAAAGGGAAGCTAAGCCCAAGGTTCATCGGCCCATATACAGTGTTAAAGCGAGTAGGATCGGTAGCTTATCAGCTCGAGTTGTCGGCAGAGTTGAGTCAGATTCATGACGTCTTTCATGTGTCGATGCTTAGACGGTATCGGTCAGATCCATCACACGTTGTGCCAGTGGCAGAGATTGAGGTAAACTCGGACTTATCTTTTGAGGAAGAACCGGTCCGGATCTTAGGCGAGATGTCAAAGTTTTGCGTGGGAAGTCGATACCTTTGGTGAAAGTGCTATGGCGAAACCATGGTGTAGAGGAAGCCACGTGGGAACCCGAGGAGGTGATGCGGCAGCAATACCCCCATCTCTTCTAATCAGGTAATTTAGAGGCCGAAATTATTTTTAAGGGGGTAGAATTGTAACATCCTAAAATTGGGGTTATTTGTGATTAAATTATTTTTCTTGTGTTTGAATTCTTGTGATATTATTTGTGGTGTAATAAGACTTGATTAGGGGTCTTGAGTAGGCTCGAATAGTAGAAAATTTTATTTGGAAGCTTTAAAGGTAGGGAGCCTTAGTAAGTAGGGGTTACAAGGTTAAAAGAGGAACTTTTGACACTAAAAGGCCTTGGAAAAGTGGCAAAGGAGGCCACTTAGGAGTCTGGAAGTGACGCCACAAGGAGATCAAGGGAGCCTATGTTAGAGTCACAGAAATTCCCTTTTTGATCTTTATTTTGGACGGCAATAGGGGGAGAGAGTTTTTCAATTTTAAACTTTAAGATAATATGGATAATAAGGATTTCTAATTGGATTTTTGATGAAAAATCAATAATAGTTGGCAAGAGAAAATTTAGGCATTTGAATTATTTAGATTATTTTGAATTAATTCAAATGAGTGGCCTAGAGTGAATTAAGGAAATTACCGAAATTTGAACTCTTTGTTGGGGAAGAGTGGACGGCAAGGGAGCTATGTAGAGGGGGTGGCCGAATTTTCTTAGCCTTTTACTTAGCAGTTTTCGGCTAGTTTGCCAACCTTCATCTCTTTTTCTTTCTTTTCACCCTCTTCCAAAATTGAAAGCACCCTTCTTGTAACATCCTGAAAAGGGCCTATGCATTTTGGCCAAATTGTGCGAAAATACATGTTTTATGATTTTGGAATAAATTTGGAATGATTTGGAAACCCGAGAATGTAAGGAAATGTAAGGAAATGTAAGGAAATGTAAGGAAATATAAGGAAAATGTAAGGAAATGAAAGGAAATGTAAGGAAATGAAAGGAAATGTAAGGAAATGTATGGAAATGTATGGAAATGTAAGGAGATGTATGGAAATGTAAGGAAATGCTTTAGAAATGTTAAGTTTTGGAAACTAAACTAAAATAGGAAAGTGACCATTTGGAAACCAAGTAAATTAGGAAAGTGACCATTTTGGAAACCAAGCCAAAATAGGAAACTAAACATTTTGGAAACCTGAAAAATCTGAGCATGCACAAAATTTTAGGAAACTTAAAATTGACCGGAATGTTGAATTTAAGAGCCCAAAGGGAACTTAGGGCCAAGTGACCCTAAAATATAAAGTACATGAAATTTGACCCAATAACGGACTTGGAAATGTGGCTGAAGATGCCACCTAAGGCCTTATAAAATGGCCCACATGCAAAAGGTTTTGGGCTTGAGTTCGAGTCACATAAGAAGCAAATAAAATAAGTTTTATTTTGCTTCTAGAAGCCCAAGAGGTGGACGGCACAAGCTTGCAAAAGAGGAGTTTCATTCTCTTTAAAACTCGACTAATTAGAAGATCATAAGGACTCTTAAGGAAGAGTTTAATTCTCTTTAAAATTCGCTAAATAGGTGGATAAATGAAGAATTATTCTTTAATTAGGAAAATAAGGAAGAGTGGTGGCCAAGTAAAGGATTCTTGGCCTAGTAAATTCGGCTATAAAAGGAGGGACTAGGGCCATTCATTATTCATTCTCCTCTCTTTTCCTCTGCCAAATATTCTTCTTGAGCATCCATTCTTTTCTTCTTTTCTTTTAAGCCTCCTAGCCGATTTCCTTCTAAGCCTATTATTCCTCTCTTCTTTCATCTTTGAAACCAAATACATAAGGGAATCATAGCCGATTGTTCATCAAGTCTCTAAGTCGAATCTCGAAGGTTGAAGTGAAGGTGCAATCGATTCCTTCAAATAAGGGTAAGATCCAAGTTTAGTTTTCCATTCTTTTATATTCTAGACTTATTGAAATTTAGAGACTAATTTCGATTATTAATCTTGGCCGAATCATGGAAGAAGAAATTCTTTTCCCGAAGGTACACTATAGGCCACGTGTTCCCTAGTTATTCGGTGAATTTCGGGATTTAAGATCCACAAGGTAAGTACCTAAAAGTATTCGGCCAAAGCTTGTATGATTATCTAGATCAGTTCTTTAATTATTAAAAAGCCGAAAACTAACCCATATTGAGATTCAAGGTTGGCCGAATATCAGGTAAGGAAAAATAAAGTTTTCGGGATTTGTGTAAACACCAAATCGGCAAAGGTGAGTCTCTCTACAAATCCTACTAGGATTTGGTTTTGTTTTAAGCCAAAAGGGTTTATTAATGTGTTTTATTTGGTGGGCCGAATATAAGAATTAATAGATCTAAAGTTAGATCAGGATTTTCGAGATCTCAAGGAACCTTAATAAGCAAATCAGGTGTGTACCCTTACTAACCTTCAATATTTCATATGGCTATTATTTAATATATGAATATGTATAAGAATGTGAATGTGGCTAAGTACCACAAATGTGGCAAAAAGTACCTGTGCACGCTTCCTACTTCGGATAGGATTGTGAAATATGTTATTTTATAACATGCGAATATATGTATATGATTATGAAATTAAGTAAGTTATGCATAATATATATATTTGGGGCATTCGGGATTTATGTGAAAGGGGAAGAGTAGGTGTTGACTTCGGTCTCACCAACGAAGGTGTTGACTTTGGTCTCACCAACGAAATATAGGTGTTGACTTCGGTCTCACCAACGAAGGTGTTGACTTCGGTCTCACCAACGAAATATGTTGACTACGGTCACATTGCGAAATTTTGGTAACTTTGGTTACAATAGTGTCTAATGACACAACGTATAAATTTGATTATAGTGTCTAATGACACAACGTATATGGGCGAATGCCTTCGATGGAGAGTAGCGGATGGAGGGTTGACTTAGTAGTCCCCACGGTGTGAATGGCAGGTACGGGTGGTGTGTAGCGGATGGATCTTTAGGCTTGGGTTGGGTTGCATCATCATTTATCTTTATATGATTATGAATTTGATATGAACATGTATGCCTGATTTGTTGAATGTTAGTACTGTGTGCACATTGAGTCTGTTGACTCACCCCGTTGTGGGAACTATTTTCAGGTAATGAACAAAGGATTTGACGTGGGCGGTAGACCTTGAGGTGGCCATGCATCAATTTGAAGATTTTATTTGTTTTGGACTTTATTTCTTTTTAGTACATTTAATTTTATTATTGGGTTTTATTTTATGTAATAAGGCCATAGTGATTATTTTATTATTGTTTTAATTACTATGTTACTTAATTTATGTTATTTAAAGATTAAGTAAATTTTATTTAAAACAAACTCTAAATATTTTGTCAAGCTGAAATAAATGGATTTTCAATATAAAAAATAAACTTGTTTTCAACTCGAGCCCAACCCACAACAAACTATCTTTCAAAACACACAGATTTCAAAGTATTGAATGAATTTTGAATCGGGTTACTTGAGAACATACCAGATCCGGTCCATTCGCGTGGTGGGTGTGGTGTTTCGATTTGATATCGAGCAGTGTTTTAAACTCTCGGCACGTGGGCTAAGGCCCAAACGTTTTCAAAGCGAGCCAAATGATTATCTTTGAAAAAAATAAATAGGTTTTCCGGCATGGCACCTAAGTCTCAGACCCATGATCCACCGTAAGTACTTCTATCCATTGTGTGATTTATATTATGATTTGTAGAAGGGTAGAAATGGAATGGAGCGTAGAATAGAGATTAAGTACTTGAACCCAGGACTAGTTACCCCAACAATTACATAAGACTTAAATGCCTAATCAAACAAACCTATGATTAAGTCACCGAGCTAGGGTGTCATAAGCATTGTGCGCATGTCTAGGAGTGGATTCGATGAAGAGCTTGGTATTTAAGCAATCCTAGTGACTCACCTCCTCTTTACTCGAATCCTACAGTGCGTAGTAACTGCTCACCCTAATCAAGAGGACTTAGTCACGGGCTAAACACAATAACTAAAACCCGAAAGGGACTAGCCGTATTTTTATGGAAACCTAATTTTAAAATTTCTAAATTACCCTCTTGATTTGAAAAGAATATTTTTATAAATTTTTCTAAAATATTTCTGATTTACAAATTTACTAAAATACCCCTAGTGGTAAAATTACAAAAATGCCATTGGTTTATAAAATGTCCAACTACTCAATAGTTTTGCCAAAATTTCATTATGTTATAAAAGTCCAAAAACACTAATTTGCAAATTATCAAAAATACCGTGATTTTTGGAAAATTATAAAATTGCCCCTAACTTACCAAAATTTCCAAAATGACCCTGATTTCTAAAATTTTTGCAACTTCATCGTGCTGGAAAATAAATTCCTCAAAAAGAACCTTCAAAGTTTTGCAACTTTTGAAATATCCCCGATTTATTAAAATTTTACAATTTACCCCGGTTTGTGGAAAAATTACCAAAATACCCCCAAGGTCTAAAAATTTTTGAAATACCCTCGAATCTCAAAAAAAAATTTCCAAAAATACCCCGGGAACTTAAAAATACCAAAGATACTTTGTGACAAAATCATCAAGAAACCTTATTTTGACAAATTACGAAAATACCCCTGTAGGACAAATTACGAAAAACCCCCGGGTAGTGGAAAAACAACAACAAATGAAAAACTACAACATTTCTCTGAATGAACGAAGGTTCATAATTGTTTGATGGATGTGTGAATGAATTGAAAGACTGTGTGCATGTATGAATACGAAAGAACCACTTGTAAAAAAAATTCTTTCCATAAAACTTCTTCGCGGTTAATCAGTGAAACAAAATTTTTTAATACATAAAACTTCTTAATCAGATTAAATCGCGACGTTAGAAATGAGTTCTAAGGGATGGGAACTTAGAGAATGTGCCTAGAAAGTATGATGGTTCTTTGAGATCAGAGTGCGCAGCAATAGCGTAGTGTAGTGAGTTAGACTGTATGGATGAACGATAGTAAGTAATTTCGAGGACGAAATTATTTTAAGGGGGTAGAACTGTAACATCCTGAAAAGGGCCTATGCATTTTGGCCAAATTGTGCGAAAATACATGTTTTATGTGTTTTGGAATAAATTTGGAATGATTTCGGAAACCTGAGAATGTAAGGAAATGTAAGGAAATGTAAGGAAATGTAAGGAAATATAAGGAAAATGTAAGGAAATGAAAGGAAATGTAAGGAAATGAAAGGAAATGTAAGGAAATGTATGGAAATGTATGGAAATGTAAGGAGATGTATGGAAATGTAAGGAAATGCTTTAGAAATGTTAAGTTTTGGAAACTAAACTAAAATAGGAAAGTGACCATTTTGGAAACCGAAGTAAATTAGGAAAGTGAACATTTTGGAAACCAAGCCAAAATAGGAAACTAAACATTTTGGAAACACGAAAATCTGAGTAGCGTGAAAATTTTAGGAAACTTAAAATTGACCGGAATGTTGAATTTAAGAGCCCAAAGGGGAACTTAGGGCCAAGTGACCCTAAAATATAAAGTACATGAAATTTGACCCAATAACGGACTTGGAAATGTGGCTGAAGATGCCACCTAAGGCCTTATAAAATGGCCCACATGCAAAAGGTTTTGGGCTTGAGTTCGAAGTCACATAAGAAGCAAATAAAATAAGTTTTATTTTGCTTCTAGAAGCCAAGAGGTGGACGGCACAAGCTTGCAAAAGAGGAGTTTCATTCTCTTTAAAACTCGGCTAATTAGAAGATCATAAGGACTCTTAAGGGAAGAGTTTAATTCTCTTTAAAATTCGCTAAATAGGTGGATAAATGAAGAATTATTCTTTAATTAGGAAAATAAGGAAGAGTGGTGGCCAAGTAAAGGATTCTTGGCCTAGTAAATTCGGCTATAAAAGGAGGGACTAGGGCCATTCATTATTCATTCTCCTCTCTTTTCCTCTCCAAATATTCTTCTTGAGCATCCATTCTTTTCTTCTTTTCTTTTAAGCCTCCTAGCCGATTTCCTTCTAAGCCTATTATTCCTCTCTTCTTTCATCTTTGAAACCAAATACATAAGGGAATCATAGCCGATTGTTCATCAAGTCTCTAAGCCAATCTCCGAAGGTTGAAGTGAAGGTGCAATCGATTCCTTCAAATAAGGGTAAGATCCAAGTTTAGTTTTCCATTCTTTTATATTCTAGACTTATTGAAATTTAGAGACTAATTTCGATTATTAATCTTGGCCGAATCATGGAAGAAGAAATTCTTTTCCCGAAGGTACACCATAGGCCACGTGTTCCCTAGTTATTCGGTGAATTTTGGGATTTAAGATCCACAAGGTAAGTACCTAAAAGTATTTGGCCAAAGCTTGTATGATTATCTAGATCAGTTCTTTAATTATTAAAAAGCCGAAAACTAACCCATATTGAGATTCAAGGTTGGCCGAATATCAGGTAAAGGAAAAATAAAGTTTTCGGGATTTGTGTAAACACCAAATCGGCAAAGGTGAGTCTCTCTACAAATCCTACTAGGATTTGGTTTTGTTTTAAGCCAAAAGGGTTTATTAATGTATTTTATTTGGTGGGCCGAATATAGGAATTAATAGATCTAAAGTTAGATCGGGATTTTCGAGATCTCAAGGAACCTTAATAAGCAAATCAGGTGTGTACCCTTACTAACCTTCAATATTTCATATGGCTATTATTTAATATATGAATATGTATAAGAATGTGAATGTGGCTAAGTACCACAAATGTGGCAAAAAGTACCCAGGTACATTTCCTACTTCGGATAAGATTGTGAAATATGTTATTTTATAACATGCGAATATATGTATATGATTATGAAATTAAGTAAGTTATGCATAATATATATATTTGGGGCATTCGGATTTATGTGAAAGGGAAGAGTAGGTGTTGACTTCGGTCTCACCAACGAAGGTGTTGACTTTGGTCTCACCAATGAAATATAGGTGTTGACTTCGGTCTCACCAACGAAGGTGTTGACTTCGATCTCACCAACGAAATATGTTGACTACGGTCACATTGCGAAATTTTGGTAACCCGGTTACAATAGTGTCTAATGACACAACGTATAAATTTGATTATAGTGTCTAATGACACAACGATATGGGCGAATACCTTCGATGGAGAGTAGCGGATGGAGGGTTGACTTAGTAGTCCCCACGGTGTGAATGGCGAATGCGGTGGTGTGTAGCGGATGGATCTTTAGGCTTGGGTTGGGTTGCATCATCATTTATCTTTATATGATTATGAATTTGATATGAACATGTATGCTGATTTGTTGAATGTTAGTCTTGTGTGCACATTGAGTCATTGACTCACCCGTTATGGGAACTATTTTCGTGTAATGAATAAAGGATGAATAGGACGGTAGACCTTGAGGTGGCCATGCATCAATTTGAAGATTTTATTTGTTTTGGACTTTATTTCTTTTTAGTACATTTAATTTTATTATTGGGTTTTATTTTATGTAATAAGGCCATAGTGATTATTTTATTATTGTTTTAATTACTATATTACAATTTATGTTATTTAAAGATTAAGTAAATTTTATTTAAAACAAACTCTAAATATTTTGTCAATGAAATAAATGGATTTTCAATATAAAAAATAAACTTGTTTTCAACTCGAGCCCAACCCACAACAAACTATCTTTCAAAACACACAGATTTCAAAGCATTCAATGAATTTTGAATCGGGTTACTTGAGGAACATACGAGATCCGGTCCATTCGCGTGGTAATGTGGGGTGTTTCACTTCTCCTATTAATTTTTTATTTTCTTTTTTCTGTGTCGAAACCCCTATCTTCTTTCACTTCTTTTCTTTCTTCCCTTCCACTCAAGCCGAATCTTAGGTGTTATTTTAAGCAATCATAGTCGATCTCCCTCCCTTTCTTTTTGATTGTGGTAGCCGAATCTCCCTACTATCTCTTTAGGTGCTTTGGCGAATATTAGACAAGGGTGGGGGCTTTTAAAATCGAGTGGAAAGGTATGTGTCGGTGGTAGAATCTATTTTTCTCTTTCCCTTTTTCTATCGACTTTGATGAAGGCAAGAGCCGATTTCGGCATGTGGTAGCAAGGATGTTAATCACTGGTTTGGAACCGGTTTGTTATAGGGCCTCACGGGATTTGGAAGCAAGCAAGCGAAGTCTTCATCCTTGAGTAATCGATTCGTAAAGATCTATTTTAGTAAGTTATTTAGTTAAGTGATTGAAAAGTCAAGGCTATTAACATGTGATTGCCGATTATAGGAAGCGAAACACTTGGTATGGTGGCTTGTATTCAAGGGACGTGTAGGTAAAGTCTCGGGTTTCAAATGATAACCCTTGAGATTATTTTGGTTTGGCGAATGGCCTTGGTACTAACTTTAGGTAATGGCCGAATATAGGGCAAGGGAATCTTGTGTGGCCGATTGGTTTCTTCGGGATTTAGAGCTATCGTTGGCATCAGGTGTGTACATACACACTTTATAATTAATAACTGTGCTAAATACATTGTGTGTGCTAATCTGGAATGATGTAGATTTGGATTTAATACCATAATGGTATAAGCAAGGATTCAGGTAAGTCCTTGTCATTATGAGTTCTTTATGATGCTTTTGGGAAGCATGACATATTTGGTATATGTGACTTAAATATATGGTTAATGATAAATCCAGTGTATGTTGCTAAATAAGCATGTTGGCATGATTTCTATTAAATATCATGGATTGATGTGGGATATATGAGTGGAGGGGAAGTGATATTCGTGTCGACGGACGCCAATGGTTTGGTACCACATTTCGTGGCTACGGTCACGGAGGTTTGGCACCTCAGGAGGTTTGGCACCTCATAGCGTCTCGTCCCAAAGGCTTAGCACCACGATGGGTTGGCCCCATAGATTATATTATGGGATCGACGCCGGTGATTTGGTATCACACATGGGTTGGCCCCACCAAAGTGGTTTGGCACCACAATTATTGATGAATATCGTGACTTTAAGTCACCAGTGGTTTGGCACCACCAGTGGTTTGGTACCACACGGGGTAGAAAGGTGTTTGGATGGCTAGGATGGGTGCATAATTTAGTGAATGTTAATTTGTTATAAATTGTGTATGTTGGTGCACTAAATCGGGGAAGGGTTACACATTGAGTCTTGGTGACTCACCTTCTCCATTAACATTTTTCAGGTGACACGTAGATCGCGAATGAGGAGCCGGATGGACTCAAGGTGGCCATGCAGTGGAAATGTGATTTTAATGAACTTTAATTTAATTCTATTTATTTTTGGTTTATTTTGTTCAAGTTGTAATAAGGCCTCCTAAGATTATATTTTGATTACTTTACATGCTTTGGATAATTTGTTTCAAATACTTAATGACTTTGGTAATGTTGAACAAGTTTTTCTTAAATTTAAACGTGAATGTTTTTCTTTCGTACCATCGGGTACATTAATAAATTTGGTAACAACTCGACTTAATAAGATTTTTAAACAAAACTAAGTGTGGTTTATTCATACACCTCAATGGTTTTAAAGCAAGACAAGTATCTTTTACCTTAAAATTAAATCGGCTAAAAAGGGATTTTCAAAATGTTTTTCTCTGTAACACACCGAATTCGGTCATAATGTTTGGGCCGAGTTTGGGGTGTTACATCTAGGAATAAGGAGTGAAATCGATCGAGCCTTGGAAACGTGATTCAGGTTAGAAACTAATTAAAGAAGAGAGAAACCACAAAGAAGAAAATCTCGAAAACTTACCAAACTCAAGAGGTGTATGCGGCTATGGTGCACCTTCAGGAAAAAGAGATCTCATCTTGAATATTTGGCTATGGAAGAAGAGGATATGGATAATAGGGGATTCAGCTTCAAGAGAGTGAAAGAAAAGGGAAAAGTCTAAAGGGGTTTCGGCTATGGGAGGAAAAAGAGAAAAGAGGAGAAAGCTTAGGTGACTTTCGGCAAAAGGATTGATTGAGAGGAAATAACAAGGTTTCAAGAAGTAGCAACCCATTCAAATGCCAAAAATCCTATTACCTTAACACTAAATTTTGGTACACACACAACCACACACACAGAGTTGGAATTTCGGCCAACTCTCTGCCTCTTGATAACTTTTATCCTTTATATTATCTCCCTTAATTGTCATCATTTATCACTCAAAATAAAAGGATTTAAGCTCCTAATTTGTAGCCATTGTGCCGTCCACCCCCTTCCCTTAGGAGTGCCGAATTTTACCCATTCATTTGGGCCCCAAGCGGCCTTACAAGGCCCAACTCCTCCCCCCTTTTTGATGCCACCTTCATGCCCATTAAAAACTCCTCTCAATTTTGGGCCACAAGCCCAGCTTGCTACCAAATATAATTATTTAAATTTTAATTACTACTAACACTATTTATCAGCCACTTAACCCAAGTTTTAAAGTCCAAACCCGAGCCCAATTCACACCGTAATGCCTTAGCCATGCAACATACCAAATGAATAGACCCACAAAATCAGGATATTACAAATAGCCTATGCTTCAAGACAGCTAAAATCACATGAAAAAATTACTCGATACATGATCTTGAATTGGCAGCAATTGTGTTTGCATTGAAAATCTGGCGACATTACTTATTTGGTGAAAAATGTCGCATATTCACTGATCATAAAAGTTTGAAGCATTTAATGTCATAGAAAAACTTGAATTTGAGATAGCGTAGGTGACTTGAGTTATTGAAAAATTATGATCTGGTTATTGATTACCACCCAGGAAAAGCCAATGTGGTTGCAGATACTCTAAGTAGAAAATATTTTTTGCTTTACGAGCATTGAATACTTGATTTTTATTATCTGATGATGGTTTAATCATAGCTGAGTTAAAAGCTAGACCAACATTTCTGCAACAGATTTGTAAAGCTTAAAAGAGTGATGAGAAATTACAAGCTAAGTGAGAACAATATGAATTGAATCCTGATTCAGAATTTCAAGTTGGGTCTGATGGTTGTTTGTTATTTAGAAACAAAATATGTGTACCGAAGGATCAAAACTAATACAAAAGATTCTACATGAATCTCATAATGGTAATATGACTATTCATCCTGGTAGCAATAAATTGTACAATGATCTGAAAAAGATGTATTGGTGGCCGAGAACGAAACGAGATATTTTGAATATGTAACTAAATGTTTAATATGTTAGCAAGTAAAAGCTAAACATTAGGTGCCTTTGGGATTATTACAGCCAGTTACGATTCCGGAATGGAAATGGGAAATAATCACCATGGACTTTGTATCGGGATTACCCCTGTCTCCGATGAAGAAAGATGTCATATGGGTAATCGTCGATCGGTTAACGAAATCTACACACTTTATTCCGGTATGTATGGATTTTTCTTTGGATAGATTGGAAGAATTATATGTTTCTGAGATTGCCAGATTGCATGGAGTACTAGTCTCCGCTATTTCAAACAGAGATCCTCGATTTACGTCCCAATTTTGGAATAAGCTGCAAGAAGCTCTGGGTACTCAATTACATCTTTAGTACCGCATTACATCCTCAAACTAATGGACAATTCGAATATGTTATACATATTTTACAAGATATGCTTCGGTGTTGTGTGCTTGAATTTGAATGTAACTGGGAAAAGTATCTGCCTCTAGTTAAATTTGCCTATAATAACAGCTATCAGTCTAGCATTAAAATGGCACTCGTATGAATATTTGTATGGCCAAAAAATGTAAAAATCCATTATATTGGATAGAGCTCAATGAGAAAAAGATACACAGAGTTGATTTAGTCTGTGAAACTAAAGAAAAGGTGAAGGTGATTTAGGAAAGTTTGAATGTAGCTTCTGATCGTCAAAAGTCTTATGCTGATCTTAAAAGAAAAGAGATAGAATTTCAGGTCGGTGACAAGGTATTCTTAAAAGTATCACCATGGAAGAAAGTTCTCCAGTTTGGCCATAAAGGAAAACTAAGTCCTCGGTTCATCGGGCCATATGAAATCACGGAAAGAATCAGACCTATTGTGTCTTGGCTAGCATTACCACCAGAACTTGATCGGATTCATAATGTTTTTCATGTGTTGTGTTACAATGATATCGGTCAAATCCTTCACATATTATTTCTTCGACAAAAGTTGAGATTTAATATGATATGACTTACAGTAAGGAACAAATCAAAATTTTGGCGCGTGAAATAAAAGAATTGAGAAACAAAAAGGCGGCTTTAGTGAAAGTTCTCTAACAACGACGTGGTATATAAGAAGCTTCCTGGGAACTGGAGGATACTATGAGAAACCAATATCCAAATCTATTTACTGGTAAGATTTTCGAGGACGAAAATTTTTTAGCGGGAAAGTTGTAACAACCCATTTTCAGTGAAATCGGAACAGTGGTTTCAGGACTACAAATTTGAGCCGAAAAGAAAATTTATTTTAATATTATTGCATGATATGCATTATGATAGGAATGTCATATGAAAGTTCTGATAAGAAAATTTTATTGATTATATGCTTAATTGGGGAAAGGACCAAATTGCATAAAATACAAAAGTTGAATTCTAGTAGCTAGAAAGATTAAATAGATATTGAATTAAAAATTTGAAGTCCTTATATGGTAATTAGACCATTAAAGAAAAGTTAGTAGATATTTTATGTGATTCATCCATGGAAAAATTAGAAAAGGGTAAGGACTAAATTGAAAATCAAAATAATTAAAGATGATAAATAATTAAATAGAAATATCATCTTATTTTATTATCATCTTCATCCCGAAATTTCATAGAAACCCTAGGAGAGAGAGAAGAAACTAACCAAGCTTAACTAGGTAAGTATTCTTATCTCGTTTTTAGTAATTTTTATATTTTTAAGATCAGGATAGTATAATCTATCTATTTTGGGGATTAATTTAAAAAGTTATAAAAGTGACAAAGTTTTTCCATGGATGAATATGTTGAAAATTTGAAATTTACGATAGAAAATGAAATGTTGTTGATAGATAAACGACTTTTACAAAGAGATCTTTGATGAAATTATGATTTAGGGACTAAATTAAAAAGTGGTAAAACCCATGAAAAAATTATGATTTTTGAGAAATTCAAGGGATGTTATTATAATATGTAAAATTCTGTTAGGCTTGGAATAAGGATTAAATTACATGAATGTAACACCTTGAATTTGGGCCTAGTAGCATTGGGCTATTGGGCCTTGGCCATGGGAGCGTTTTAAAATTTTTGGGATTATGAGAACGGCATTATTTCAAGATGGACCTATTAGGAAGGTGATTTTGGAAGGTTAGGGGGCTTCTATGAAGTCCTGGGATCAAACTTGGGCTTTAGGAAAATTTTGGTTTTAGGTGAATAAAACCCTGAAAGTTAGTAAGTAGGCTTTAAGAATAAAATGTGGAGAAAAATGACACAAGGAGAGCTTGTGGTGTAACATCCTAAATTAGGGGTTGTCTGAAATTTAATTATTTTCATGTGATTGCTTGAAAAGAAATGAATACTATGATTGCTAAGCATGTTTTAGGGTCTAGAAATAACCCCGAGCTAGGCCTGACTTAGGACTAAAAATTTCTTTTTAAGTGTTTAAAAGAAGGGAGCTAGGTGAGATAGGGGTTAAGAAAAATTTCGGAAGGAACATGACACAAGGATTTAATTGGCATGATTGGCTTGGTGCATCAAAGGAGTTTTCAAGGGGAGAGGTTCGAGTTGTGGGAGTTACAAGGGGAGGCATTTTGTTTTGGGCTTTTGGGCGATTAAGAAAGGGCTAAAGTAGGAAGGCTTTAAAAATTAAATGGTGAGGTTTAAGGGCATGAAAGTCGATTGGGAAGAATGGCATGGGCGATATAAGAGGGCTACTGGCGGTGAGGTCCTATGTTGAACCAAGGGAGTAGCAATTGGGGTTTTATTTTTTCAAAGTGGCGTGAATGGGAGAGGGAGCTAATGGTCGATTTTGGACTCTTAACTTGATAAGGATAAGTTTAATTTTTGAACTTAATTTAATTTGGAAGGGTAAGTGTTAGTGGTTTATTTTCTTTTAAATTGTTTGAGGAGTGGCTAGGAAATACAAATAAAAGATAAATGTTATTTTGAGTGATAATTAAAAGCTGAAATTATCACAAAAGAGGGTGAGAGTTGGTGAATGAAGGACTCATTAGGGCCATCCACATTCGATTTTATCACCTAAAGAGAGGGGTCAAATTCATAAAAAATTCTTTTCTTTCTCTTCTTGTTCTTGGTGAATTCTTCATAATCACAATTGCTAAAATTCTTCAAAAATTCTCTTCTTCTTTTCTTCTTCTTAGTCGAACCTACCCCCTTTCTTTACTAAAAGTTTTACCTTCCATTTGTGTTGCTAGCCGAATGTCTCTTCCATAAAGGGCTTAAGCCGAATCCTCCCTAACCAAGGTGCTATCGATTTCAATAGTGTGGTAAGGACTCTCTCTGAGTTTAATTCTTTTATTCTTGTTTTGGCCAGCCGAAACCATGAGGTTTAACCTTGTATTTTTGTGTATGATCAAACCTATTCAGGGTCTTAGATTGGTAACCCTTTTTAGAAGCCAGCGTTAAGGAGAATTGAGAGGTCTTTCGGGATTTAAGGTGAGCATGGTATGTAGGTTATGACATTCGGCTAAAGGCCATTTTTGGGTATCTATGTATAACCGATTATGTGCCATGGATTTAGGGGCTGATCGGCCAAGGCAATCAAAGGCTTTGGGATTTGGTTGGAAGCCAAATCGGTTCAAGGTGAGTGTTATTTCAAGTACAACATATCCTTCGGGATTATTTGGTTTGGCCAAATAGGCCTATGTCCCTAACCCTGTTATTGGCGGATTATAGGGTCAAGAATCTAGCGTCGTAGATCGGATCTTCAGGATCTAGGAATTTCGGTGGTAACAGGTGTGTAAAACTCTTTAC
The DNA here is from genome assembly GCA_025506655.1 of Gossypium rotundifolium. Taxonomy (NCBI): domain Eukaryota; kingdom Viridiplantae; phylum Streptophyta; class Magnoliopsida; order Malvales; family Malvaceae; genus Gossypium; species Gossypium rotundifolium. The sequence continues at coordinate 64,481,187 of CP106731.1, read as the reverse complement.
ACACTTTATTAATAAATTTTGCTATATTGTTGCCTTTTAAAACATTGTGGTAGTGATTTGCTTGTGGGCTTAAGCATGGATTTCGGGTAAGTCCCCTATTACGTGATCTATGATATATGATTGATTATACCATCATATGCTATTAAATGCTATACTATACATAAATGCATGATATATGGAATTATGATAATTGTTATGTAAGCATGATGATGGTGGGATTAATAAGAGGAGGGGGATGATCTTATGGATTGTCACCAGTGGTTTTGACCACAAGATGGGTTGGCCCCATCAGATTAATTGTGACTTCGGTCACCAGTGGTTTTGACCACACCGTTGATAAATTATGACTAAGTCCCAGTGGTTTGGTACCACCAGTGGTTTTGACCATGTTATGATAATTGTGACCTATGGTCATCAGTGGTTTTGACCACACGATGGGTTGGCCCCATCATTTGATTTGTGACTCTAGTCACCAGTGGTTTTGATCACCAGTGGTTTTGACCACATGGGGTAGTAAAGGAGTATGGATGGTTAGCTAGGTTGCATGTTGCATGTCTATTAATAAATTGTGTATGAGATGCATTTTCCGGGTGGGGGATTTACACACTGAGTCTTGGTGACTCACCCCTTCCCATACTATTTTGCAGATGAGTAGATCGCAGAGATGGAGCCGGGGAGGACTCGAGGCGGCCATGCTTGTTTCTCAGATTTGGAACCTTATTTAAATCAGTTTTAGTTCATTTATTTTCTAAGTCTTTTTATTTTGGGTTGTAATAAGGCCGCTAATTATTATTTGGATGTTTATTTTATTGTTTTATTTTACTTATGTTATATTACAAATGAAATTTATAAATGTTGAGTGACCCGGTTAAAAGTAACTTTTTCAAACTTAATAAGTTTTCAAAGATGTTACCATCGGGTAACAAAATACACCAAGTCAACTATAACCTTGACAAATTTTAAAATTTTACATGATCAAACATTTTCAAAGGGTTTATCAACTCAACCATGTTTATGGAAATAATCCCAACTGAGTTTTATCAAACCCCGTTTTAATACCTTATCCATATTTTAACAAGTTTTCACCAGACACTCAAAATATTTTAAATCATTTTACTCGTGACATACCGGATCTGGTCGGGACTAATGGGCTTGGGTTTGGGGTGTTACATTTTTGGTATTAGAGCCCAGTTCAAAACTCGGCTGTAGGGGCCCAAGGCCCAAAATGTTTTGTTTATGTTAGTAGGCCTTATTGGAATGCTTTGGGAAATTTATTATGGTTCGAATGGCATGGCACCGAGTCTCCGGCACCTATCTGCTCAGGTAAGTAATTCTATCTATTTTTGTGAATACTTGATAGGGGTAGAAGAGTAAGTTGGGAACGTAGACTAAGGAATTGTTGAACCTAGGGTTAGCGAACCCCAATAAACAATACATAAGATTTAATAATTCCTAAACAACCACGTGAGTTGTCCTTGAGCAAGGGATGTGGCAATCGTTATCACGCATGTCTAGGATTGGATTCGGTGGGAGCACGGTATTTAAGCGATCTAGTGACTCACCTCCTACTCACTGAATCCTACCTAGTGCGTGATGACGATTCATCCTAGTGAGACGACACACTCACGATCTAAACTTGATAACTAAAACCCGAAAGGGACTAGCCGTTTTGTTTTGAAGTAATTAAAACCTTGGTTTTAAAAAAATGACCAAAATACCCACGACATGTAAATTACCAAAATACCTCAAGTATGAAAAATTTAGAATAAGAAAAATTTTCAAAATAACCTACATTGTGAAATCAATTAGAACCAAATTGTGGAACTCTTTTTATGAAAATGCTCTGATTATGAAAAAATTTTACCAAAATACCACAGTGGTGAAAATTACAAAATTGCCCCTAACCAACAAAATTACGAATAACCACGATTTTCAAAATTTTGCAACATCAACTTTGTTTTGGAAAATGCAATTCTCAAAAGAACCATCAAAGTTTTACAACTTTTGAAATATCCACGATTTATTAAATTTTACAAATTCACCCTGATTTGTGAAAAATTACCGAAATACCCCCGAATTTTAAAATTTTTCAAAATACCTTGAGAATTTAAAAGCTCCAAAATACTTTCTGACAAAATCATCCGAGAACTTCTATTTTTGAAAAATTACAAAAATACCCCTGTAGGACAAATTACGAAAATACCCTTAGATAGTGGAAAAACAATCACAATGAAAACTACAACGTCTCTTTGAATGAATGAATAGAAGGACTGTGTGCATGAATGAATACAAAAGAACCACTCCTAAAACTCCTATCATAAAATTTCTTGCGGATAATCAAGTGAAACAAAGGTGCTAATGCATAAAATTCTAAAGCAGATAAGCATAAGCGAGAGTAATGAGTACAAGAGGTCGGTGGGCGTACGCCCCGTGGTCGTGGTAGGGTAGGATGACCTTATACAGCCAAGCGAGGTCAGGTCATGGATGCAGTAATGAGATCTGGATTTGCAGTGATGGGCGAGTTTCAAGACCGGGTGGTGGTAGCGATGTAGTATCCCAAGAGGTGCTACAGTGTTGGAGCAGTTGCTAAAGCGAGCCTGCGCGAGGCCAGTAAATCCGTGGTTGAATGACTCGGGCTAACGGAGCGGAGGTGTTTAGAGGAGTTTTTGGAGTGGCTCCTAGTGCGGTGGAATATTGGTTAGAATCTACTGAAAGGATTATGGGTGACCTAGATTTCACAGCTGAGGAGAAGTTGAAGGGTATCATCTCTCTGCTTCAGGATGAGTCATACCAGTGGTGGCTCACTGTAAGAGATGGAGAGATGGCGGAGGATCTCACATGGGAATTCTTTAAGTCCGCGTACCAAAAGAAGTACATAGGAGCTAGTTACGTGGATGCACAGCGGAAGGCTTTCTTGAACCTGGTTCAAGGCAATAAGATAGTGGCAGAGTATGAGGCCGAATTCCTCCGGTTGAGTAGGTATGCTCGTGGTATTGTGGGTACCGAGCATAAACATTGTGTTAGATTCGAGGATGGGCTGAGAGATGAGTTGAGGATGATGATAGCTCCACAGGAGGAACGGGAGTTCGCTGTCCTAGTGGAAAAATCGAAGGTTACTGAAGGGGTAAGACAGTCGGTTAGACGAAATTAAGATAAGAGTTGGAATAAGAGGAGCTCTGGATCTTCAAGGTTCTCTGGTAATCAGCAGAAGAGGACGAGGTTTGGTAGGTCGGATCAAGCTGCTAGGCCTGCTGCTGCTAATCCTTAATGGCCGCCACGGTGTACTCAGTGTGGAAAATCTCACACGGGGGAGTGTTGGAATGGTAATCGAGGATGCTTCGAGTGTGGGTCCATGGAGTATCGAGTTAGGGATTGCCCGAAAAAGGTAGCTAAGTGAGATCGGAGGTCGGGGATCGTGTACCAAATAGTCGGGATAATCAACGACCCGGTAGTGGTAGTGGTGCAAAAGAGGAGGCAATGGTCTTTGGCGGAGGTCGTGGGGCATCGAGGGGAGGTGCCGATGGTGCGAGGCTAGGCAACTGGTCTAGTCTATCTTGAGGTGTCGAGAGGAGGCGACACACCGGACGTTATAACCGGTATGTTCTTGATCTTTGGTGTACCCTATAATACTTTGATTGACATTGGCTCAACCCACTCATACATTGCTAGTAGCATAGTGGAAACTTTGCACTTAGACTCTGAGCTTACTTCTAGGAAGATTATTGTATTAAGCCCTCTAGGTCACTCTGTAGAAGTAAGTAAACTCTATAGGAACGTACCCCTAGAACTCCAAGGGGTCGTGTTCTTGGCTGACTTGATAGAACTACCGTTTCGGGAGTTCGACCTAATCCTCGGGATGGATTGGCTAGTAAAGTATCAGGCTAGCCTAGATTGCTGACTAAGCTCATGGTAATAAAGGCCGTGGAAGGTGATGAGGTGGTGATGATAGGTAAAAGGAGAGATTACTGTCTAATCTAGTTTCTGCGTTGAATCGCGAAAAGATGGTTAGGAAGGGTTGTGAAGCTTATGTGGTGCATGTCGTGCTTTGGAAGCTAAGGATGTTCTTTGTGAGAGATGTCGGGTATGTAGGGACTATGTTGATGTGTTTCGGAGGAACTTAGGGTCTACCTCCGGACCGTGAGGTTGAATTTGGTATCAACTTGCTACGAAACCACGTCGGTGTTATAGCTCCGTATTGGATGGCAACGAAAGAATTGGTAGAGTTGAAGGCGCAGATTTAGGAATTGTTGGATAGAGGGTTCATCCAGGCCAAGTGCATCGCCTTGGAGAGCTCCAAAGGCTTTTGTCAAGAAGAAAGATGGGACAATGAGGATGTGTATAGACTATCGGCTGACTAAACAAGTTGATAATAAAGAACCGGGTATCCTTTGCCCGAGATTGACGATCATTCGATCAACTCAAAGGAGCATCGGTTTCTCTAAGATTGACCTTAGGTCGGGTACCATCGACTTAAGGTGAAGGAGGTGATGTCCACAAGGCGGCATTCCGTACTCGGTATGGACACTTTGAGTTTACGGTAATGCCTTTTGGTTTGGCGAATGCACCGACCATGTTTATGGACATGATGAGCAGGGTTTTCCAACCCTATTTGGATCGGTTCATCGTGGTCTTTATAAACGACATTTTGGTGTACTCAAAGTGCGAGAAGGAGCATGGCGCACATCTTCATGTGGTTCTACAAGTTCTAAGGGAGAAAGCAGTTGTGCGCCAAATTGACAAGTGTGAGTTACGGCAAGGAGGTAACTTTTCTAGGGCATGTTGTTTCATTGAGGAATTAGGGTGGATCCCGTAAGATTGAGGTGGTATTAGAGTGGAAACCACCCAAGTTTATTCTGAAAATTTGGAGCTTTACGGGGTTGGCGGGGATATTATAGGAGATTAGTGGAAAATTTCTCCTTAATGTGACACCGATTGACTAATTTGTTGAGAAAAGGGTTCCGTTTGTGTGGTGAGAAGCGACAAGAGTTTCGATAAGTGAAGAGGATCTTGTGAAGCACCGGTCTTGATTGATCGAGAGGCAAGAAAGGAATTCACTGTGTATTGTGATGCATCGCATCTTGGTTTAGGGTGTGTGTTGATGCAAGAAGGGAAGGTGGTCGCTTATCGTCCACGGCTGATTGAGGCCTCACGAAGCTAACTCTTGACACATGACTTGGAATTAGCTCTTGTGGTATTTTCCTTGAAAATCTGGAGGCACTACACGTATGGGGAGAAGTCGGTAGTGTACACAGATCACAAAAGTCGAAGTACCTCGACTCGAAAGATTTAAATCGAGGCGGAGGTGGATTGAGTTGTTGAAGGACTACAAGCGCTCAATCGAATACCATCAGGAAGGCTAATGTGGTAGGCGATGCATTGAGTTTGAAAGGTGGTAAGCGGATTTGCAAGCAATGTTTGCTCATCTAAGTCTCTATGAGGATGGGAGCCTTTTGGCGAAATTGCAAGTAAAGTTGTCTTGGATTAATGAGGTCAAGGAAAGGCAGATGGCTGATGAAGCTTTGAATACTCAGAGGTTGCAAGTCACGGATGGTAAGGTAGAAGATTTCAACTTGGTAGTGATGGAGTGTTGTACTTTCGGGAGAGTATGCATGCCTAAGGATGATGATTTGAGGCGTGGATCCTTAAAGAAGCTCATAGCGGTCGTCGCTATGCACCGGAAGCGACAAGATGTATCGGGATTTAAGGGAAGCGATTTTGGTGGCGGTCTTAAGCGGAAGTAACCAAGTTAGTGGGCAAGTGTTTGACATGCCGACAAGTTAAGGTGAGCATCAATTGCCATCGAATTTGTTACAGCGGTGAAGATCCACGGTGGAAATGGGAGGAGATTACTATGGATTTAAGTAAGTGGGCTTCCCTTCGCCCGATGAAAAGACGCAGTTTGGGTGATAGTGGATCGGTTGACTAAGTCGGCTCATTTCATACCGGTAAGGATTGACTACTCACTTCAATGGTTAGCTAAGTTGTATATCGCAGAAATAGTGCGGTTACATGGAGTACCTGTGTCCATTATCTCAGATCGGGATCCCCGGTTCACGTCAAGATTCTGGAAGGCCTTACATCGGAGTTAGGCAAGAAGTTGAATTCGACACGGCTTTTCATCCATGATCGATGGACAATCGAGAGGTCATCAAGTGTTGGAAGACATGTTGAGGGTTGTGTTTTGGATTTACGTGGTAGTTGGGAGGAGTACCTACCTTTGGCGAAATTCACTTATAACAATAGTTATCAGCGAGCATTGGATGGCACCGCATGAAGTCTTTGTATGGTCGAAATGCCATACTCCTACATGTTGGGCCAGAACTAGGAGAGCGACAGATGTTGGGTCGAGTTAGTAAGCGGAGGCGGAGGATAAGGTTAGAGTAATTCGGGCTCGTCTTAAGGAGGCGTCGGTGGCAAAAATTCTACGATCTTAAGCGCGAGAGAGGTTGAATATCACGATGGGTGATAAGGTCTTCTTGAAGGTATCACCTTGGAAGAAGGTCTTGAGGTTTGGTAGGAAGGGCAAGCTAAGCCCTAGATTCATCGGACCGTACATAGTGTTGAAACATATGGGACCGGTAGCTTACCGACTTGAGTTGCCAGTGAGAATTGAGCGGATACATGGCGTCTTCCATGTTTCGATGTTGGCGCTATCGATCGGATCCATCACATGTAGTGCGATTCACGAAATTGAAGTGAACTTGGACTTGTCTTTCGAGGAGGGCAGTCTGATTTTGGATCGAGATGTCAAAGTTCTTAGTAGGAAGTCGATGCCTTTGGTAAAGGTGTTATGGCAAAATCATAGTCGAGAGGAGGCCACATGGGAACCCGAGGATGTGATCTGTGACAATACCCCCAACTCTTGATTCGAGGCAATTTCGAGGCCAAAATTCTTTTTAAGGGGTAGAAGCGTAACGCGTCTGAATTAGGGGTTGTCTGAAATTTAATTATTTTCATGTGATTGCTTGAAAAGAAATGAATACTATGATTGCTAAGCATGTTTTAGGGTCTAGAAATAACCACGAGCTAGGCGACTTAGGACTAAAATTTCTTTTAAGTGTTTAAAGAAGGGAGCTAGGTGAGATAGGGGTTAACAAAAATTTTGGAAGGAACATGACACAAGGATTTAATTGGCATGATTGGCTTGGTGCGTCAAGCGGAGTTTTCAAGGGAGAGGTTGAGTCGTGGGAGTTACAAGGGGAGGCATTTCGTTTTGGGCTTTTTGGCGGTTAAGAAAGGGGCTAAAGTAGGAAGGCTTTAAAAATTAAATGGTGAGGTTTAAGAGCATGAAAGTCGATTGGGAAGAATGGCATGGGCGATATAAGAGGCTGCAGCGGTGAGGTCTATGTTGAACCAAGGGAAGCGACAATTGGGGTTTTATTTTTTCAAAGTGGCGTGAATGGGAGAGGAGCTAATGGTCTAATTTTGGACTCTTAACTTGATAAGGATAAGTTTAATTTTGCACTTAATTTAATTTGGAAGGGTAAGTGTTAGTGGTTTATTTTCTTTTAAATTGTTTGAGGAGTGGCTAGGAAATACAAATAAAAGATAAATGTTATTTTGAGTGATAATTAAAAGTGAAATTATCACAAAAGAGGGTGAGAGTTGGTAGAATGAAGGACTCATTAGGGCCATCCACATTCGATTTTATCACCTAAAGAGAGGTAAAATTCATAAAAAAATTCTTTTCTTTTCTCTTCTTGTTCTTTGGCAATTCTTCATAACCACAATTGCTAAAATTCTTCAAAATTCTCTTCTTCTTTTCTTCTTCTTAGTCGAACCTACCCTTTCTTTACTAAAAATTTTACCTTTCATTTGTGTTGCTAGCCGAATGTCTCTTCCATAAAGGGCTTAAGCCGGATCCTCCCTAACCAAGGCGATGTCGATTTCAATAGTGTGGTAAGGACTCTCTCGAGTTTAATTCTTTTATTCTTATTTTGGCGGTAAAACCATGAGGTTTAACCACAGTATTTTGTGTATGACCGAACCTATTGGGGTCTTAGATTGGTAACCCTTTTTAGAAGCCGCGTTAAGGAGAATTGAGAGGTCTTTGGTTTAAGGTGAGCATGGTATGTAGGTTATGACATTCGCTAAAGGCCATTTTGGGTATCTATGTATAACAGATTATGTGCCATGGATTTAGGGGCTGATCGGCCAAGGCAAGCAAAGGCTTGAGTTTGGTTGGAAGCCAAATCGGTTCAAGGTTTATTTCAAGTACAACATATCCTTCGGGATTATTTGGTTTGGCTGAATAGGCCTAAGTCCCTAACCTTGTTATTGGCCGATTATAGGGTCAAGAATCTAGCGTCATAGATCGGATCTTCGGGATCTAGGAATTTCGGTGGTAACAGGTGTGTAAAACTCTTTACACACTTTATTAATAAAGCTAGATTGTTGCCTTTTAAAACATTGTGGTAGTGATTTGCTTGTGGGCTTAAGCATGGATTTCGGGTAAGTCCCCTATTACGTGATCTATGATATATGATTGAGTATACCATCATATGCTTTGTTAAATGCTATGCTATACATAAATGCATGATATATGGAATTATGATAATTGTTATGTAAGCATGATGATGGTGGGATTAATGAGAGGAGGGGATGATCTTATGGATTTGTCACCGTGGTTTTGACCACAAGATGGGTTGGCCCCATCGAGTTAATTGTGACTTGGTCACGGTGGTTTTGACCACACCATTGATAAATTATGACTAAGTCCCGGTGGTTTGGTACCACCATGGTTTTGACCATGTTATGATAATTGTGGCCTATGGTCATCGATGGTTTTGACCACACGATGGGTTGGCCCCATCATTTGATTTGTGACTCTAGTCACGGTGGTTTTGATCACCAGTGGTTTTGACCACAGGGGTAGTAAAGGAGTATGGATGGTTAGTGGGTTGCATGTTGCATGTCTATTAATAAATTGTGTATGAGATGCATTTTCCGGGTGGGGATTTACACACGAGTCTTGGTGACTCACCCTTCCCATACTATTTTGCGAGATGAGTAGATCGCGGAGATGGGCCGGGAGGAATCGAGGCGGCCATGCTGTTTCTCGATTTGGAACCTTATTTAAATCGGTTTTAGTTCATTTATTTTCTAAGTCTTTTTATTTTGGGTTGTAATAAGGCCGCTAATTGTTATTTGGATGTTTATTTTATTGTTTTATTTTACTTATGTTATATTACAAACGAAATTTATAAATGTTGAGTGAACAGGTTAAAAGTAACTTTTCAAACTTAATAAGTTTTCAAAGATGTTACCATCGGGTAACAAAATACACCAAGTCAACTATAACCTTGACAAATTTTAAAATTTTACATGATCAAACGTTTTCAAAGGGTTTATCAACTCAACCATGTTTATGGAAATAATCCCAACTGAGTTTTATCAAACCCCGTTTTAATACCTTAGCCATATTTTAACAAGTTTTCACCAGACACTCAAAATATTTTAAATCATTTTACTCCGTGACATACCAGATCTGGTCAGGACTAATGGGCTGGGTTTGGGGTGTTACATGTGGTGTAGTGGCAAAGTGACGCCACATAAGAGAGGAGGATTTATTTTGTGGATTAGACGGCCAGAGTTTGAGTTGGTTTTAAACTCTGCTGATGGAGGGATCCCACATCAGAAAGATAGCAAATATAAATGGAGATGTCTGTGAAGAGAGGAGGCATACCTTGGTGGGCGTTTCGGCATAGGAGCATGGAGCGCGGATTAGCTTCAGACTCCTATCAGGTGTGCATTCTCTCTACTCTAGCTGTAGAGCAGAAAATGCCAAAATGTCGGTCACTGCAGCGATGGTAGCCACCACAGCGTCTGGCGCCGACGTGTGGGAGCTTCGACAGCGATAGTTGAGGCTAGCTTGAATGTTCTTGTGTGTTTAGGTCATTATGTATATCCAGAACATCAAAACAAGAAAAGAGTTCATAAATGGTGGTCTCACATTCGGCCGAATATAAAGGCATCCCCATGCCTACATTTAAAATTTTCTTACAAGCTCAAGCTACTTCTTCTCATATTATCTAAGTTTACTAACAAACCTAATCATAAATCATCACCATGGCGAACTTCATCATGCCCAACATTTTCAATTTCTACTTGTTTTCAACGGTGATCAAAGAAATTAACCAATTTCAAAGATGAATTGTTAAGTTAAAGTTCAAGATCTCACCTTGGTTAACACATACAACCAATAGAATGAAGAAGAAATTTTCTTCTCTTCTTGGAGATGGTTTGGTGGAAGATGAATGAAGGAAGGAAAATGGTTTCTTTGTTCTCTTTTTTTTAATCCATTAACAAATATTATATCATGTTTATAATATACTATTACTTAATTATAATATACTAAAATAAATATAATATTTGTAGCATGATTACCATCCACTATACTACAATTATGGGAAATTTGACATGCAACTCCTTAAGTTTAATAAACAATTCACTTTACCCTTCTAATTTCATGCTCACTACTTTTATCACCTTAGCAACTTAATCCTTTTTTGTTAAATTAAATACTCAAATGATTAAATTTTTCCACGAGACTTTCACACACTTCAATTCACATAAAATAAACTCAAAATATAAATATTAAATATTTATCGGGCTCGGATTCGTGGTCCCAAAACCACCTTTCCGTTTAGGGTCGATTCGATGCATTACAACTCTCCCCTTAAGGATTTTCGTCCCGAAAATCTTACAGATTAAACAACGTCGGATATTGTTGCCTCATTGAATCTTGAGGCTCCCGTTGCCTCTTCAACTCCGTGTCGATTCCTTAACACTTTCACTAAGGAAATCTTTTGTTTCTTAACTCTTTCATTTCTCGAGCTAAAATACGGATCGGCTTTTCCTCATCGTCATATCAGTTGTATCTCAATCTCGAATGAACAATTACATGTGACGGATCGATGCGTATCTCTGAGCATATAAACATGAAATACATCGTGTATCTTTTCTAATTAGAGGGTAGTTTCAATCTATAAGCCACGAGCCCAACACGTTCAATGATTTCATACGGTCCAATGAACCTCGGGCTCAACTTGCCCTTCCTACCAAAACGAGCACTTTCTTCCACGGAGAAACCTTTAAAAATACTCGATCTCCAATCTGAAATTCAATATCTTTACGTTTCAAATCCGCATAAGACTTTTGACGATCTGAAGCAGCTTTCAAATTGTCTCTAATAATAGCTACTTTTTATTCGGTTTCTTTAATCAAATCAACCCCGTGTATCTTATTCTCGCTGAGCTCAGTCCAGTATAATGGTGTTCGACACTTTCACCTGTACAAGGCTTCATAGGGTGCCATTTTGATACTAGATTGAAAGCTATTATTATAAGCAAATTCAATCAAAGGTAGGTATCGTTCCCACGTACCTTCAAACTCGAGAACGCAACATCTCAACATGTCCTCAAGTATCTGAATAGTTCGCTCGGTGGCCGAAATGCATACTGCGGATGAAAAGTCGTACTAAAATGTAGTTTAGTACCTAAAGCATCTTGCAACTTCTTCCAAAAGCTGCGATGTAAATCTCGGTCTCATCGACACAATGGAACTCGGTACACCATGTAATCTTACAATTTGTGATACATACAATTCAGCAAGTTTATCGAGTGAAAAGTCTATCTGAATCGGCACAAAATGAAGTGATTTAGTCGGTCTATCAACTATAACCCATCTGACATCTTTCTTACTAGGTGTCATAGGAAGACCCGATACAAAATCCATTGAAATTTTATCCCATTTCCATTCGGTATCGAGATTGGTTGAAGTAGTCCAGATGGCACTTGATGTTCGACTTTTACTTGTCGACAAATTAAGCATTTGAAACAAATTCGGATATATCACGTTTCATACCCGGCCATCAATAGTACTGTTTCAAATCATTATACATCTTTGTACTACCTGGATGTATTGATAATCGACCACTATGGGCCTCACTCGAATCACCAGTATCAAATCGAGTTTTTGAACACACATTCGGCTTTCAAAATTTAAGCGATCATTTGCATCAATCGAAAATCGATTACGCACCTTTTCTGCTGAATTTGACTTGCAATCAAATCTTTGTCAACTTTACATGCATCAAATTTCTTTGAATAAACATCGGTCTTGCTTGTAACTTCGGCTATGATTGAACCATCGCCGGACATAGCTATCATGCGTTCATTGCACGAAGAGCAAATAATGATTTTCGACTTAACGCATCTGCAACAACATTAGCTGTTCCCGGATGGTAGTCAATCACCAGCTCATAGTCCTTCAACAACTCTAACCATCTGCGTTGTCTCAAATTTAGATCTTTCTAAGTCATTAGATACTTTAGACTTTTATGATCTGAATAAATGTGACATTTCTCACCAAATAAATAGTGATGCCAAATTTTCAATGCGAAAACAATGGCTGCAAGTTCTAAGTCATAAGTTGGGTAATTCCTTTCATCTTTGTTTCAATTGTCTTGAAGCATAGGCTACAACTTTACCTTCTGCGCATCAAAAGCGCAGCCCAAACCATTTAAAGAAGCATCGAATACACAACAAATTCTTTACGATTAAATTGAACTAACACCGGAGCTCTGTCAAAAGGGTTTTCGGTGATCAAAACTTTTCGACACTTTTCGACCACTCGAACGACATCTTTTGCAATAACCGTCAGCGGTTGTAGCTATCATAGAAAACCCTTCACAAATCGTCGATAGTAACCCGAAGCCCCAAAAGCTTGAACCTCGAAACATTTCTCGGTGGTTTCCAATCAAGTATAGGCGAGATTTTGTTTGGATCAACTCAATGCGAATCTTTGAAACAACATGTCCCAAAAGTTAACCTCTTTCATCCGAACTCACACTTACTAAACTTCGCATACAACCGCTGCGATTCATAAAGTTTGTAGCACTAACCCAGATGCTCGGCGTGTTCAATTTCATCTTTGAAATAGATCAATATGTCATCAATAAACACTACTACAAATCGATCCAAAAGCGTCTAAAAACCCGATTCATCAAATCCATAAAAAGCAATGAGTGCGTTAGTAAGCCCAAAGGCATAACTAAAATTCAAAATGTTCGTACCTCGTCCAAAATGCGTCTTTGGCACATTTGTATCTCGACTATAATCGATAATAACCCGATCTCAAATCTATTTTAAAATCTGAAGCCCCTTTCAAGCGATCAAACAAATCATCAATCCATGATAGCAATTATTTATTCTTTATAGTTACCTTATTCGATTCCGATAATCAATACACATTCGCATCGTTCCATATTTCTTTCTCACAAAAAATGGTGTACCCAAGGAGAAAAACTTGGTCGCGCAAAGCCCTATCTGTTAACTCTTGCAACTGTGCTTTCAACTCTTTCGATTCGATGGGTGCCATCCGATATGGAGCTATTGAGATCGAATCGTTCCGGAATTAATTCAATGCCAAACTCAATCTCTCGTACTGGGGGTAAACCCGGTAGTTCTTCAGGAAACACATCTGAGTATTCACATACAATCGGTACAGATACAATCTGTTTCTCAGACAATTTATTATCCATTACATAAGCCAAATAAGCTTCACACCCTTTTCTCACATACTTTTGGGCTAACATCGAGGATATAACTGTAGGAAACCCACCTAAATCACTGGATTCAATTCTAATGATGTCACCGTTCTGGTGTCTCAAATCAATAAGCTTTCTTTTGCAATTCACCACTGCATCATGCGAAGTTAACCAGTCCATTCCCAAAATTATATCGAACTCATCGAAAGGCAACAGCATTAAATCGACTGGGAAACAAAAGTCTCGAATCATCAATGGGCAACTTTTAAACGCTTTATTTACAAACACACATCTACCCAAAGGGTTGGATACGCGAATCACAAATTCAGTAGACTCAGCGATGAGTCTTCTTGAATACCAAAGTTTCACATACATATGAATGGGTCGAACCGGGATCAATCAATGCTATCACGGTAGTATCATAAAGGGTGAAAATACAGTAATGACATCCGGAGAAGCACATCCTCTCTAGCTCGAGTAACATAAGCTCTAACTGGAGCTCTAGCCTCGAATCGAGCTGCTTTGTGTTCTTCGTCCCTCTTTGACTACCACCTACGGTCTTAACGCATGGGTGAGTGCGCCCGTCGATGATGCCTTTGCTCGGTCTAGAGTTTTGTGCCGTATTACTTTCATTAACATCGGGCACTCTCGAATAAAATGGTGCGAGGATCCACATTTAAAAGCAGGGTGATCACGAACTCTACAACTCCACGAATGCCATTTTCCATAATGCTTGCATTCAACTCGATTCTGCGAAACATTATCAACACTAGCCATCGATGTAGCTCGGGAGATCCTTTGGAGGTCGATCGCGTCTAGGTGAATCCGAGGTAGCTTTATGTCGGTGAAGTCATCTCTAAACTTTTTAGGGGTGGAATGGAAATGCTTACCCGACGATCTCTTTCGAGTGTCTCTAACTTCAGTCTCAGCCCTTCTCTTCTCTTTCCCGAGCTCTTGACTTTGCAAGCTCGCTTAACTAATGTCACAAACTCTTGAATTTCAAGAATGCCAACAAGCAACTTTATATCTTCATTCGCACCGTCTTCAAACCTTTTGCACATAATAGCCTCGGTGAAACACACTCTAGCATATCTGCTGAGCGACAAATTTTCGTTCATATTACATCACGGTCATTCGCCATCGCTTGATTCAAGAAATTCTTTTCGTTTACGGTCGATGAACCTCTGGTGATATATTTCTTACGAATTCATTCGGAAGAAATCCCGTCACTTTTCTTTTGGGACCACCGATACTAGTGTATTCCACTAGTGATACGCGATGTCCCGGTAAAGATATAGCACACTTCAAGCATTCCTCCGAGTACAAGATAGCTCATCAAGTACCGAATAGTATTATCAAGCCACATTTCAGCTCGTTCAGCGTCATCATCATCATTGGCCCTGAATTTTTCGTCCCCAAACTTTTTGATTTTATCAACTGGAGGTCTACTAGATCTCATCGGATCTATCATCGGGGGTGCTGAAGGAATCAGAGTTGGATTGTTCGGGGGTGGAGGTTGTGGTACAGCCGGATTATTTTGAATAAACTGGGTAAACCATTCATTCATCATTTGGTAGAAGGCTTGTTTAGCTTCTCCTCATGGTTACCCGTAATGAGTTGATTTTGAGAGTCTAATGGCGTGATCCATGTGCACGGTTAGGCGCTACACTTTCTACATCATCCGCTATGGCTCTATCGGGATCGGAATCCATTTGCTATATAAAACAAAGTTCAATCATCGGAATCACCACACTATCAATATATGATAAAGCCATGTATAGCTAGACTCACACGCTACGGTAGTCCTAGAATCGACTAAACCGTAGCTCGATACCAATCAAATGTAACACCCTAACCCGTATCCGTCACGGATTGGGGTTAAAGGGCATTCTACATTAACTCAACTTTGAAGTATAATTCAATTGAATTAAAGTACAAGAAAAGCCATTGTTATCATATTGTATACATATATCGATAGTCAACTAAGATTTTGTTCTCGGAAGATAAGTTTCATTGGTAATACTATAATACTTATATGTATTAAATCAAGTGAACCATTTTACCAACCAATAATCAATTACAATTCAACCTATATAACATTTCACTTTGGCCGAATATACTATGGCACCATTCGTTTGGATTTGTAACTAATCCATCAAGGAACATATTTATTTCTGATTATCATAAACTTTATATTACTCATTTAAACCAAAATATGCATATTTTATATGATAAGTATCACTCCACTAAACATAATACACATAGGTGCCACAACCAACCTATATTTATGCAAAGTGATATTCAACTAGATTAAAACCGAATATGCCCAAACAAAATTTCTAATACCTTTGCATCATAATGATTTACTCATAAGCATTACTACATTATCATACCATGCATCTTCACACAAATAAACATAAAACTTAAGCCATATTCGCATGGCTATAATACATATAATATTAAGGTTTCATTCAAACACAATCACTTTCAAATCCCTCTTATACATGCCTTTATCTAATTTAACACAACTAAAAAGTACCAAAAAGAAGTTGATAGTGTGGGCGACTTGCTTGACGATCTTACTTGAGCCCGTAGCGTAAACAAAATCTGTAAAACCGAGGAGAACATTTCACACAAATAAGCTTACTAGCTTAGTAAGTCCTAAGCTCACGAAAATATAACATTTCACATAAGCATTGAAGTATACTTATTTATACAAGGTCAAATGCTAGTAGCTCATTAACATAAGTATTTATACTCCATTTCCTTCAACCTACATCTCCTTGAAGATCGAGATAGGTATATTACCAAAATCACATGTTCCATTTCATATAAGTATTGCATTCATACCAACCATGTTATCACATTAAAATCTCCTTTATTCATAGCATATCCACTTGAGGTTGAATTTCCATAACACTAAGTTCAAATTAATTCAATGATAAAATACTCATACATATCAATCTTAGCCTCAAACATATATAAGACAATTCCCATAATGATAACTTGACTCAAGTATTATAAACATAACTTACCTTATGTGCTTACCTATATAGTTAATTGGATACTTCAACTATGATTTGCCTTAAATAATATTCAACTTATCCTTTATAAACGCATCAACGGCATCAAGCACGCTAGGCGATAAAGCTCGATGAGTAACAAAGACAAGGCACTGCTAGGCTCGAGCCGAAATAAATCAAGGCACTAGGCACCGCTGAGGCTTAAAGCCGAATATGTCACCGGCACTAAGCACGCTAGGCACGAAGCGAATTAATTCATCAGGCACTAAGCACGCTGAGCACGAAGCTCGAATTAAATCAGGAACTAAGCCTTCTGAGCACGAAGCCGAATCAAATCAATGTAATCAAACATTCTCCACACTCTTCACAACTATTATATACATATGTTTAACTCAATTGAGCTCATTCACATTAAACCAATAAAATTACTATATCATTATGCAATCCAACAATTTATTTCACATAACCAACTTTAATCATCAACCAACTATACCACCATACATTCGGCCATAATATAAATAGGTACAAAAATTCAGCAATTCATACTATTGTATATAATCATAATTAAGTCGTTAACATACTTTAGCTAAAGGACTAACCTCGGTTGTTGATAGTCCGTGTAAATCGGCTATTCAAGAACCTTTGTTTTGCCTCGATCTAGTTCTTTCTCTTTTTGTTCCTGATCTAAGAAATGTCAAATAAGTTTTATTTACATTCGTTTCATCCATTTGCTCAACAAAACAAAATACACATAGCTTAATTTAAGAAAAACTAGGAACCAGATTTCCTACTTCATTTATTTAATTTAAAACAATAATCACACAAAAATTTATACATTCAACTTAATCAATTTAACTCACAATGCACTGCAATACTAATGGCAACTAATTGGAACTTCTCCTCAATGGCCGAATGATCATTAGGTCCTTAGAATTCTCTAAAATTCTTCCTTCTATCATTTTACCCCTTCCTCTAAATTTACTTCAAGCAATTGACTCTTATACTTAGCTCACCCAATAACTATATCTAAGTATAATTAATCATCCAAGAGCAATTATACTATACATGTATAACCGAACATCAAAACAAGAGAAAAGAGTTCATAAATGGTGGTCTCACATTCGGCCGAATATAAAGGCATCCCCATGCCTACATTTAAAAATTTTCTTACAAGCTCAAACTACTTCTTCTCATATTATCTAAGTTTACTAACAAACCTAATCATAAATCATCACCATGGCCGAACTTCATCATGTCCAACATTTTCAATTTCTACTTGTTTTCAATGGTGATCAAAGAAATCAACCAATTTCAAAGATGAATTGTTAAGTTAAAGTTCAAGATCTCACCTTGGTTAACACATGCAACTGTAGAATGAAGAAGAGAAATTTTCTTCTCTTCTTGGAGATGGTTTCGGGTGGAAGATGAATGAAGGAAGGGAAAATGGTTTCTTTGTTCTTTTTTTTTTTAATCCATTAACAAATATTATATCATGTTTATAATATACTATTACTTAATTATAATATACTAAAATAAATATAATATTTGTAGCATGATTACCGTCCACTATACTACAATTATGGGAAATTTGACATGCAACTCCTTAAGTTTAATAAACAATTCACTTTACCCTTCTAATTTCATGCTCACTACTTTTATCACCTTAGCAACTTAATCCTTTTTTGTTAAATTAAATACTCAAATGATTAAATTTTTCCACGAGACTTTCACACACTTCAATTCACATAAAATAAACTCAAAATATAAATATTAAATATTTATCAGGCTTGGATTCGTGGTCCAAAACCACCTTTCCGTTTAGGGTCAGATTCGGTCTGTTACATCATCTCTATTATAAGCTTAACTATTTATCCCCATGAATCACTTGGAATATCCGAGGATACACAATCATCATCATACACATAAACATGACGCCAATGCCATATCCCAGATATAGTCTTACATGGGGTCACATCCCGATGCCGATGCCATATCCCAAATATGGTTTTATACGTGATCGCATATCGATGTCGAGGCCACATCCTAGATATGGCCTTATACGATTTCCATATTCGATGCCGATGCCATATCCCAGATATGGCCTTATACCGAATCTCAATTTGGTACCGAGGCCATGTCCCAAACATGGTCTTATACGGGACTTTACCAATCTCATGTCTTGATGATGATATCCTCTTACTTCTTAAAGTCCAACCGAGACTTCAAGATCATAAATTTTCATCATTTTCTCATTTAACATCATTACTCAATTTCATAAAAATAATATACATCTTCATGAATATCAACATTTTAAAACTTAATAACATGATGTTGAATTTATTACACACAAACTTACCTCGGTATCAAAATATATGTGGAATCGTTCAATTTAGTCCACTACCTTGTTCTTGCCTCGGTTTTGGTCCGGGCTTCGTGTTTCTTGATCTATAATAACAAATTCACTCATTTTAATTACTACCTTAATCAAGGCATTTCAAAAATCATACATGGGCAAAACTACCATTTTGCCCTTTGACTTTCACAAAATTACAATTTTACCCCTAGGCTCGTAAATCAATTCTAATCAAATTTCCTCCCTTAACAAGCCTAGCTGAACATTTATTACTCTTATAGAAATTCCCAAAAATCATTATTTCACACATTTAATACATATTTTACAACCTTTACAAAAAAGTCCTTTTAGGTGTTTTCATGGAAACACCTTTCACAGAAGTTGTGTATTTAACACCCAAGATTCATTTTCTTTCATAAAAATTCAGCAAAAAACATAATCACTCACTTGGTAAAAACCCTAGACTCTTAACCATTTTGCAAAATAGTCCCCTTGTAACAGCCCGATTTTGGGCCTAGTCGGAACAGTGGTTTTGGGGCCACAAATTCGATGAGGAAAATATTATTTTTATTTTATTTTTATGGTATACAATTTCACGGAAAGATTTTGTGAAAATTTCGTTCGAAAATTTCGACGTTTGGGCACTTAATTTAGTCAAAAAATCTAAATTGTAAAAAGTGCAAAAGTTGAGTTCCACATGTTAGAAGTGTCCAATTTCTATGAAATTTTAAATTGGAGGTCCTTAAATGGAAATTAGACCATTGGTTAAATTTTTGGACAAAATGGACATTAGATAAGTGAAATAGGATATTTTTACGTTAGGGGCATTTTGGTAATTTGGTAATTAAATGGACTAAAAGACAAAATAAAAGCCAAAAACCTTTGTCCATCTTCTTCCTTGGCTGAAATTAGCATGGGGGAAGCCATGGCTAGGGTTTTTCAAGCTTTCAAGCTCAATAATAAGTGCGTCCAAGCCCTGTTTTTAATGTTCTTTACATTTTTGAGATCCTTGTAACTCGGTTTAGCTATTTCTACCATTATTTTGAGCTAGGGTTTGTGTTTAAAAATTTACCCATGGATGACATGCATCTACTTTGATGTCTAATGGTAGAATATGAATGCTCGATTGTGCGATGCGACTTTTACTAAGTGATTTTCGATGAAATCGCATAAAAGGACTAGTTTGTAAAAAGTTGAAAATATATGAAAATGTGTGAATGAATGCAAATTGTGGATTGCTATAGCTATGAAATGGTTTGTCTAGGCCTAAAATACAAGCAAATTGAATAAAAATCATTTTATGAGCCTAGGGGCAAAAGTGTAAATATGATAAAATTTAGGGGCAAAATCATAATTTTGCCAAAGTATGATTCATGAGTTAATTTAGTCAATGTGAGTATTAAACAAATGAAATTGTTATTATAGATCAAGAAACACAAAGCCAGACCAAAACCGAGGCAAGTACAAGGTTGTGGACTAAATTGAATATCTACGCACATTTTGGGTACCTAGGTAAGTTTGTGTAAAATTAAAGCTACATAATGTTTTTATGTTTTTAATTGCTTGATACTATGAGAGATGAATAATATTTTTATGAAATCAAGTAATGATGCTTCGATGAGAATTTGATGAAAATGTGTTAAGTTGAAGTCCCAGTTGAACATTTAGAATAACAAGGATACCTATGTCACAACATGAGATAAGGAAGGTCCCATATAAGACCATGTCTAGGGCAGGGCATCGGCACCGAATGTTGGTCTTGTATAAGACCATGTCTGGAACATGGCCTCCGCACCAAAGGAAGATCTCGTGTAAGACCATGTTTGGGACATGGCATCGACATCTATATACGATCTCGTATAAGACCATATCTAGGATATGACATTGACATCGAGACAAGAGATCCCGTGTAAGACCATATCTGGGATCTGGCATTGGCATCATGATACATGTATGATGAGATTGAGTATCCTCCGATATTTTGAGTAGTTCAACGGGCAAAGAGCTCAGTTTATGTCAAGAGAATAAAAGTGCTAAAGTTATGTGATGAAGTGATATTGGCACATATGAGAAACTGTAACACCCCAAACCCGGTCAATACGCCAAGACCGAATCTGGCATGCCATGGAGGAAAACTTTTTGAAGAAAATCGAGATAACGATAAATTTTTAGTGAAAAACTCTTTGTTATTCTATATTTGAAGAAAACAGGTTATAATAAGTTAAAAACTGATAAATTACTTTGAAATTCCATGAATAAATCTTTAAAACTTAGTTACAGATCCATAGATTAGAAAACCTTTTATAATTTTTATAAAAGACTCAAGCGAATAGTTGAAAACCGTTGTTTATTGAAATTCGCAAACTTAAGTTTTGGAAAAATGTATGAGTTATCAAAATCACTTAAGTTGTTAAATATTATCAAACGATCTATATTACCCGATGGTAACGTTTTAAAAACCATTGCGTTTGTAGTTTAGAAAACTTTGTGCTCATATTATTATCCCAATCATGTAATTTATAAGCCATATTTAAAACAAACCCAAGGCATATAAATAATCCAAAAACATAATTAAAGAGGCCTTATTACAAATCCAAATAAAGATGTAAACCAAATTAAGATAGAATAAAGTACCCAAATCGAAGTTCTTATAAAACTGAATTTTTATTGCATGGCCTCCTCGAGTTCATTCGGCTCCTCATCCGCGATTTTACGAATCACCTGAAAATATAAGGAGAAGGTGAGTCACCAAGACTCAATGCATAATCCTTCCCCCGGTTAATGCAATATTCTTACACAATTCATAACTAAGCAATATATATATAATGCACCCAACCTAGCCATCCATAACTCCTTTTCTACCCCGTGTGGTACCAAACCACTGGTGGTGCCAAACCACTGGTGACCCAAAGTCACGATATCCAATAATGCGATGCCAAATCACCGGTGACCCAAAGTCACAAATAATCAAGTTAGGGGCCAACCCGTGTGATACCAAATCATGGCGGCGATCCCAATATATCGAAGTGGGGCCAACCCACGGTGGTACTAAGCCACGGGGATGAGTCGCTATGAGGTGCCAAACCTCGGTGTCCCAAAGACACGAAATAAGCGTAGTACCAAACCACCGGAGGTGCCAAACCTCCGGTGTCCCAAAGACACGATATCAAATCCTTCCCCTCCTCTCAAATCACCCAAACCAATGTTTCACAAGAGTAAATCATGCCATCATGCTTTGATATGATCATATAACATTTATATATATATATATATCTTAAATCATGATATAGATCAACATATAACAACATCATATCAAAACGGACTTACCCGAGTCCTTGTTTATACCCATCAAGGAATCATAATAAGATCTCATAGTTTTCCACTTTAGTAACATGATTAGTTTATTAATATATATATATATATAAACCAAGTTATAAAGTGTGTAAGATACACACCTGTCACAAACGCAAGTACTAAATTTCAAAGACCCGATCTACCGCACTAGATCACCTTGTCCTACATTCGGCCAAACCACAAAACTATAATCAAGACCATTTGGCCAACATCACACCTTAATTCCAATAGCCGTTAGCTTTACAACCATTAAAAGAATAATGAATCCACATGAATCCTTACCACTTGACTTACCAACTTTGATTGCTAGAGAAATAAGTCTTAGATCGATTGCTTCCAAAGTCCCAAAGAGCCTAGAAGAGATCGATTTCTAAGAATGATTATAACCTTGTTAACAAGTGCCCAAAATTTGGCTTTTGTCCTCATGAAAATCAATAGAGAAAATAGAAAAGAAATAAGGAAATTCGGCCATGAACACTCACCTATCCTCCAAAACTGATTATAGATGAACACTTAGAAAATCTACCCTTGATGATTTTCAGCCAAGATAACACCAAAAGAGAGAGAAAGAAGATTCGGTTATGGTGGAGAAAAAGAAAGGAAAATAAAAGTGAAAATGAAATAGGAGAAGGAGGATTCGAAAATAAAAGAAAGAAGAAAATGGAAGGAGAAAATAGAATGAAGATGGATGTTTTTAACTTTGAGTAAAAGTGACAGAAATGAGATTTGGGAAGGAGGAAGATTCGACCAAGAGAAAGTAAAAAGGAAATGTGGTTTTGAGCAAATATCAAAAGAAAGAAAAGAGAGAGATGGGAGAAAGAGGTTCGGCCAAACACCTTGTTTGCTAAAAAGAAAAATGCACAAAGTGCTAAGTGTGGTTTCAGTTTCAAAAGGAAAAATGAAAGAAAGAAAATAGAATTTGGTTCAAACAAAAATGAGAGCTAAATCAAAAGCAAAATTTCACCTAATGACTAAGGTACATTCGGCTAAGGAAGAAAATTTTGGAGAGGAAAAGAAGAAATGCCAAATGGTGCACAAAATGCTAAAATTGGCCAACCAATTCCCCCCCAACTTCTTATCAACATTCGCCACCACCCTAGCCACACATGCCATCCACATTCATGGACTAATGACCTTTGGATAGTTTCCAAAACACTCTCCATCATCCAAGCCCTTTGTCCCCCCATCCTTCCATAAATCTTAAGATTCTTATCCCAAAATACAAGCTTTGCTAAACTAATATTCAACTTGCCATAAAAATTGAAAGTCCAACCTACCATACTTAAAGCTTGGCCTACACTTAAGGTTAGGATACATAAAAATAAAGTCTTCCAAATACAATCCATGCTACTCGAACCTCTTCCCTCTAGCAACCCTTCATGCACCATAGCCACCTTGCCACTAACTCCTCATGTGCTAGAATTTAATACTTAAATTATCTTAAGTGTCAAGATCACCTAGTCCACTTCATTAAATTTTAAATACTAAGAATTATTGTAGCTTCATAAATAAAATCAAGCCTTCACAAGGCTATGCTAAGCACACAAACAATACTACCCGAGCTAACACAAACAACCAACTGATACTCAAATTTTAGGATGTTACAATTCTACCCCCTTAAAATAATTTCGTCCTCGAAATTACCTGATCAAAAGAGTTGAGGGTACTGTTGCCTCATAACATCCTTCGGTTCCCACGTAGCTTCTTCTATGCCATGGTTCCGCCATAAGACCTTCACTAAAGGAACTGACTTCTTACGCAAAACTTTCACGTCTCGATCTAGAATCTGCACTGGTTCCTCTTCCACTGTCAAATCTGGACTCACCTCTATTTCCTCTACTGCCGCGACATGGGATGGATCAGAACGATATCGTCTAAGCATGGAGACATGGAACACATTGTGAATCTGACTTAGCTCTGATGGCAACTCGAGCTGATTAGCTACTGGTCCCACTCGTCTCAACACCTTATACGGCCCAATAAACCTTGGACTTAACTTTCCTTTTCTCTCAAATCTTAACACTTTCTTCCATGGCGAGACCTTCAAAAAGACCTGGTCACCCACGACAAGCTCTATATCCCTCCGCTTGAGATCAGCATATAACTTCTGCCTATCCGAAGCTTTCTTCAGATGAGCCTGAATCATCTTAACCTTATCCTCAGTCTCTGCAACCAACTCTGGTCCTAACATCTGATGCTCACCCAACTCTGTCCAGCATGTAGGTGTGCGACACCTCTTACCATACAACACCTCATATGGTGCCATTTTAATGCTTGCCTGATAACTATTGTTGTATGCAAACTCAGCTAATGGTAAAAACTCTTCCCAGCTGCCTTTGAAGTCTAAAACACAACCTCTCAACATATCCTCTAAAATTTGTATAACCCTTTCACGCCCGCCTTGATGTGGATGAAATGCGGTACTAAAATCCAACCGCGTACCCAAAGCTTGATGTAACGCTCTCCAAAACCTCGACATAAATCTAGGATCTCTGTCCGAGATGATCGACACTGGCACACTATGCAACCTTACTATCTCCGCCACATACAACTTAGCTAACTTCTGAAGCGAGTAATCCACCCTTACCGGAATGAAATGAGCTGACTTAGTCAGACGATCCACAATCACCCAAACTGAATCCTTCTTACTAGGTGTAAGAGCTAATCCACTGACAAAGTCCATAGTGATCCTTTCCCACTTCCACTGTGGAATCTTCACCGGTGAAGTAATCCAGAATGATGGCGATGCTCGACTTTAACTCTGGCGACACGTCAGACATTTACCCACAAACTTAGTTACCTCCCGCTTCAGACCTGGCCACCAAAATTGCTCTCTTAAATCTCGATACATCTTGCTACCTCTAGGATGCATAGCGTATGGGCTGCTATGTGCGTCCCGAAGAATTTTCTACCTCAACTCGACATCTTTCGGCATACAAGCTCTCCCTTGAAAACACAATACTCTATCACTGGACAAACTATAATCCTCTAAACCACCATTCTAAACCTGCAACCTCCGATCATTCAAACCATCATCCTCTAACTGTTTCTTCTTGATTTGTTCTAACCAAGTCGGCTTGACTTGCAATTCTGCCAAAAGACTCCCATCGTCGTATAAACTAAGATGAGCAAACATCGATCTTAAGTCTGTTACAACCTTGCGGCTTAATGCGTCTGCCACCACGTTAGCCTTGCCCGGATGATACTCAATCAAACAATCGTAGTCCTTCAACAACTCAATCCATCTGCGCTGCCTCAAATTCAAATCCTTCTGAGTCAAAAGATACTTTAGACTCTTGTGATCAGTGTAGACTATCGACTTTTCTCCGTACAAATAGTGTCTCCAAATCTTTAAGGCTAAAACCACTGTAGCTAATTCCAAGTCATGCATCGGATAGTTAACCTCATGTGGTCTCAACTGTCGAGATGCATAAGCCACTACCTTTCCTTCCTCGACAAGACACATCCCAAACCAGTATATGATGCATCACAGTAAACGTGAATTCCTTGCACGCCTCGGGTTGAATCAAAACGAGCTTCATCGAATCTTCTTCAACTTGTCGCAACTTTCTTGTTGCTTCTCACCCACAAAATGGAACTCCTTTCCTCAATAACTTGGTCATAGGTCTGCGATCAAAGAAAATCCTCGACAAATCTTGGTAATACCCACCAAACCTAGAAAACTCTGAATCTCAGCCACTGACTTAGGCGGCTTCCAATCCAACACTGCTTCGATCTTGCGAGGATCCACTCTAATCCCCTCAGCTGATACTACGTGACCCATGAAAGTCACCTCCCTAAGCCAAAACTCGCACTTACTAAATTTAGCATAAAGCTGCTTTTCCTTAGAATCTGCAACACTACTCGCAAATGCGCATCATGCTCCTCCTCTGACTTTGAGTATACCAAAATATCATCTATAAATACTATGATAAACTGATCCAAAATTGCTAGAATACCCGATTCATCATGTCCATGAATGCTGCCGGTGCGTTAGTCAACCCAAACGGTATTACCAAAAACTCGTAGTGCCCATACCGAGTACAAAATGCCATCTTAT
Source organism: Gossypium rotundifolium (assembly GCA_025506655.1). Lineage (NCBI taxonomy): Eukaryota > Viridiplantae > Streptophyta > Magnoliopsida > Malvales > Malvaceae > Gossypium > Gossypium rotundifolium. Next base: position 64,454,848 of record CP106731.1, on the reverse strand, counting down.
GGATATCAGTCTCTTTCACCATTAGCTCATGATATCTAGACCTTAAATCAATCTTGGAGAAAACTGCTGCCCCTTTAAACTGATCAAACAAGTCATCTATCCTCGGCAAAGGATACTTGTTTTTGATCGTCAGCTTATTCAACTGGCGGTAGTCTATACACATCCGCATCGAACCATCCTTCTTCTTGACAAAAAGTACCGGCGCTCCCCAAGGAGAAACACTTGGTCGGATAAAACCTCTATCCAACAACTCCTGAATCTGAGCCTTTAATTCCACTAATTCCTTCGGCGCCATCCTATACGAAGCAATAGACACTAACGCAGTTTCGGGTAACAAATCTATTCCAAATTCAACTTCACGATCCGGAGGTAGTCCCGGAAGTTCTTCTGGAAATACGTCAGCATATTCCTTAACTGTTCGGACATTCCCTACAGTAGACTCCTTAGCCTCTAATGCACACACATGAACCACAAATACCTCACAGCCCTTCCTGACCATCTTTTCAGCTTTCAATGCAAATACCACGTTGGATAGATAATCTTTTCTATTACCTATCATAACCACCTCTTTACCCTCAACTGTCTTCAAAACCATGTGCTTAGCAGCGCAATCCAAACTTGCCTGGTACTTAACCAACCAGTCCATCCCAAAAATCAGATCAAACTCTCCAAACGGTAGTTCCATCAGATCAGCTACAAACACTACCCCCGGAGGTACATCTCTATCTGACTTATTTACTTCTACAGAGTGACCTAGAGGGCTAATTACTATCATCTCCCTAGAAGTAGTCTCAGAGTCTAAGCTCATAGTCTCTACTATACTACTAGCAATATACGAATGCATCGAACCCACATCTATCAAAGCAGTATATGGTAAACTAAATATTAAGAACGTATCGGTGATGACGTTCGGTGCGTTGCCCTCTTCACGATGTCTCGTTGCATACACCAAACCAGCCGTCTTGCCTCATTGTTGCCTACACCTCTACCCGATGCTCTGAGGCCTCGACCAGAACCATTACTTCCTTTACCATTACCACGACCTCTCTACGGTGACGGTCCTCTTTTTACGAATCGAGCACAACCTTGACCCTCGGTCGATTTACGGTCGGCTTACGTGGATAATCCCTCATACGATGATCCAGTGAGCCACACTCAAAACACCCTTTCCCTCCGGTCCAACATTCGCCCCAATGATATTTCCCACATCGATTACATTGTGCTGGTCACGATTAGCGATGTGAGCCTCTCGGTGATTCGCCCATTCGCCTAGCCCTCTTACGAGAATTCTTGGTGACCGGATGATCCAAAACTTCTCTTATGTTTATTTTTGTCGTGATTCTGCCTTATAGATTCCTTTATCCCTTCAGATATCTTAGTCTTTTCAACTAGCGTAGCAAACTCTCGCTCCTGATGTGGAGCAATCAGTAGTCTCAGCTCGTCCCTCAATCCATCCTCGAGCCGAGCACATCGCTCGTGCTCCAAAGCCACGATACCTCCAACATACCGACTCAATCTTAAAAATTCTGCTTCATATTCTGATACGGACTTACTCCCCTGGACCAAACTCAAAAATGCCTTACGCTGCGTATCAATGTAATTAGACCCAATATATTTCTTCTGATGCGCTGCCTTAAAATAGTCCCAAGTGAGATCCTCCGTCGCAGTACTATTTCGCACCGTGAGCCACCACTGATATGACTCATCCCGAAGAAGCGACACTATCCCCTTTAGCTTTTCCTCAGCATTCAGATCTAAGTCATCCATGATTCGCTCCGTCGCCTCTAACCAATATTCGGCCGTACTGGGAGCAACACCCGAAACACCTCGAAATACCTCATCTCCATTGGTTCGGAGTCGCTCAGGTATAGATTTTCGAGCTCCCGCGCCTCTACCTATTCTAACTACTCTCTCAAGAACTCACAGCATCGCCTGAGACACTGTGTCATCCTCCGTTTGCTCTTGGAACTCACCACCTACAGTCGGTGGTGGTGCTGGTATCTCGTTTTCTGACCCCTGACCAGACCTCACTAGCTCAGACACAGCCATCCTATCCCGATCGTGAGTGCTCATGTCTAAAAGTCTCGATTATCTGATTTAAAAGTTTTATGCTTAGACTTCATTCTACTATCTTTAAAGCACAGTTTTATGAATAATTTATATAAGAAGTTGCTTCCCGAGTACATTCATCCTATAGTTTTGAGTCTCTAGAGTAGTTTCTACTACTATACAGTCATGCCATCATCATCATAATCATATCATCAAAAGTAACAGATTGAGGTACTTACCCAAGCGGATCGGTGCCAAAAACTCGGTGCCATGCCTTTCAAATCATAAAATTTTCAACAAAACATTTTAAGACCATACTTTAAATCATTTTGGGCCTTGGGCCCACAGCTGAGCTTTTGAACTTAGCTCTGATACCAATTTGTAACACCCCAAACCTGGTCAATATGCCAAGACCGAATCTGGCATGCCACGGAGGAAAACTTTTTGAAGAAAATCGAGATAACGATAAATTTTTAGTGAAAAACTCTTTGTTATTCTATATTTGAAGAAAATAGGTTATAATAAGTTAAAACCTGATAATTTACTTTGAAATTCCATGAATAAATCTTTAAAACTTAGTTACAGATCTATAGATTAGAAAACCTTTTATAATTTTTATGAAAAACTCAAGCAAATAGTTGAAAAGCTGTTGTTTATTGAAATTGCAAACTTAAGTTTTAGAAAAACGTATGAGTTATCAAAATCACTTAAGTTGTCAAATATTATCAAACGATCTATATTATCCGATGGTAACGTTTTAAAAACCATTGTGTTTGTAGTTTAGAAAACTTTGTACTCAAATTATTATCCCAATCATGTAATTTAAAAGCCATATTTAAAACAAACCCAAGGCATATAAATAATCCAAAAACATAATTAAAGAGGCCTTATTACAAATCCAAATAAAGATGTAAACCAAATTAAGATAAAATAAAGTACCCAAATCGAAGTTCTTATAAAACTGAATTTTTATTGCATAGCATCCTCGAGTTCATCCGGCTCCTCATCCGCGATTTTACGAATCACTTGAAAATATAAGGAGAAGGTGAGTCACCAAGACTCAGTGCATAATCCTTCCCCCGGTTAATGCAATATTCTTACACAATTCATAACTAAGCAATATATATATATATAACGCACCCAACCTAGCCATCCATAGCTCCTTTTCTACCCCGTGTGGTACCAAACCACTAGTGGTGCCAAACCACTGGTGACCCAAAGTCACGATATCCAATAATGTGATGCCAAATCACTAGTGACCCAAAGTCACAAATAATCAAGTTGTGGGGCCAACCCACGTGTGATACCAAATCACTGGCGACGATCCCAATATATCAAAAGTGGGGCCAACCTACGGTGGTACTAAGCCACTGGGACGAGTCGCTATGAGGTGCCAAACCTCTGGTGTCCCAAAGACACGAAATAACTATGGTACCAAACCACTTGGAGGTGCCAAACCTCCGTGTCCCAAAGACACGATATCAAATCCTTCCCCTCCTCTCAAATCACCCAAACCAATGTTTCACAAGAGTAAATCATGCCATCATGCTTTGATATGATCATATAACATTTATATATATATTAAATCATGATATAGATCAACATATAACAACATCATATCGAAACGGACTTACAGAGTCCTTATTTATACCCATCAAGGAATCATATCAAGATCTCATAGTTTTCCACTTTAGTAACATGATTAGTTTATTAATATATATATATATATAAACCGAGTTATAAAGTGTGTAAGATACACACCTGTCACAAACGCAAGTACTAAATTTCGAAGACCCGATCTATCGGACTAGATCACCTTGTCCTACATTCGGCCAAACCACAAAACTATAATCACGACCATTCGGCCAATATCACACCTCAATTCCAATAGCCGTTAGCTTTACAACCATTAAAAGAATAATGAATCCATATGAATCCTTACCACTTGACTTACCAACTTTGATTGCTAGAGAAATAAGTCTTAGATCGATTGCTTTCAAAGTCCCAAAGAGCCTAGAAGAGATCGGTTTCTAAGAATGATTAGAACCTTGTTAACAAGTGCTGACTTTTGTCCTCATGAAAACAAATAGAGAAAATAGAAAAGAAATAAAGAAATTCGGCCATGAACACTTACCTATCCTCAAAAACCGATTATAGATGAACACTTAGAAAATCTACCCTTGATGATTTTCGGCCAAGATAACACCAAAAGAGAGAGAAAGAAGATTCGACTATGGTGGAGAAAAAGAAAGGAAAATAAAAGTGAAAATGAAATAGGAGAAGGAGGATTCAAAAATAAAAGAAAGAAGAAAATGGAAGGAGAAAATAGAATGAAGATGGATGTTTTTAACTTTGAGCAAAAGTGACAGAAATGAGATTTGGGAAGGAGGAAGATTCGGCCAAGAGAAAGTAAAAAGGAAATGTGGTTTTGAGCAAATATCAAAAGAAAGAAAAGAGAGAGATGGGAGAAAGAGGTTCGGCCAAACACCTTGTTTGCCAAAAAGAAAAGTGCACAAAGTGCTAAGTGTGGTTTCGGTTTCAAAAGGAAAAATGAAAGAAAGAAAATAGAATTTGGTTCAAACAAAAATGAGAGCTAAATCAAAAGCAAAATTGCACCTAATGCCTAAGGTACATTCGGCTAAGGAAGAAAATTTTGGAGAGGAAAAGAAGAAATGCCAAATGGTGCACAAAATGCTAAAATTGGCCAACCAATTCCCCCCAACTTCCTATCAACATTCGGCCACCCCCTAGCCACATATGCCATTCACATTCATGGACTAATAGCCTTAGGATAGTTTCCAAAACACTCTCCATCATCCAAGCCCTTTGTCCCCCCATCCTTCCATAAATCTTAAGATTCTTATCCCAAAATACAAGCTTTCCTAAACTAATATTCAACTTGCCATAAAAATTGAAAGTCCAACCTACCATACTTAAAGCTTGGCCGACACTTAAGGTTAGGATACATAAAAATAAAGTCTTCCAAATGCAATCCATGCTACTCGAACCTCTTCTCTCTAGCAACCCTTCATGCACCATAGCCACCTTGCCACTAACTCCTCATGTGCTAGAATTTAATACTTAAATTATCTTAAGTGTCAAGATCACCTAGTCCACTTCATTAAATTTTAAATACTAAGAATTATTCTAGCTTCATAAATAAAATCAAGCCTTCACAAGGCTATGCTAAGCACACAAAAAATACTACCCGAGCTAACACAAACAACCAACTGATACTCAAATTTTAGGATGTTACAGAAACTCATGAGAAATGAGTCTGATATGTGATATGTGATATGTGATGATTAAGTGCAAGTATATGTATGTATACATTCATGAGCAATGTGCTCGGGATGTGATCAAATTTTGGTAAGAAGGTAAACAAGTAAGTTATACCTATGAGAATGACCTTGTGGTTTTAAGACCATGCTTATGATGTATGAATAAGTGGGAAATGTGATTGATTATCATGAGTGAGGCTTTTAAGCCAAATTAAATTGAGAAATGAAATGTTCAAGTCTTTGTTGTTGATGTATAGGTTAAATTGGCCAATGAATGGCTTGTAAATATTTGATGATGACTAGCATGTTGGCATGGCTAACTATGAATATATTTTAATGTTATGTATGTGTAAATGAGAATTAATACAAAGAAAACATGATAGAGTAAAATTAGCAATAAAACAGTTTGGACAGCAGTAGTTGTATCACTTTGAAAATTCACCAAAAATGGTGGAAATTGAATTAGAAGTTGAATAAGATATGAAATTAAATCTTATTGAGTCTATATTCACATAAAAGAAACGGTGTAAGCAAAAAAATTTCTTATTCTGAGATATTTGAATTTTTATAAGATAGATTCAGAGTGATTTCGAAATCCCCTATTCTGACTTGTGAAATTCATTAAAAATTGTAAAAAAATAATAAAGGGATAAAATTTATATAATTGAATTTCTTAATGAGTCTATTTTCAAGAGAAACAAATGAGAATGTTATTCGAGTTCTGTATCATGAGAAAATAAATTTTTAGTGAAGAGGGGTCAGAACTGTCAGATGGCAAAACAAGGGAGTCTTTAAAGAATAAACTATACTGATTGGCTAAACCAAAAATTCTAAAAATTTTATGGTAAGAAGATATGTGAGTCTATTTTCAAGAAAAATTAGCGGATCTTAATTTGGAGTTTCGTAACTCTAGATAAAAATAATTTAGTGACTGTAAATCGAGTAGACAACTCAAGATAAACATAAATGAATTGTGAAATTTTATGCAATTATGATTGTATTACCTAGAGAACATATTGTGAGAATTGGTGAAAAACATGTTAATAAGTTGCTTATTATTTGCATACAAACTTACTAAGCATTGTAGCTTACTCCCTTTCATTTCTCATATCTTATAGTGTTTTATGATAGCTCGAGTTGGAGATCGCCGGAGATGCTATCACATTATCAAGCTATAATCGTGGGGGTAAAAGTGAATATAGACCTCTTAAGTTATGGCATGTATAGGGACATAGTCAATTGTATATGTGTCATTTGATTTGGGCAAATGTGTTGGTTCATAATTATAATATGATTCATTTTGTATATGGCCATGAGATGTGGCTCATTCTGGTTAATGAGTTGCAATGTCTATTTATATGTGTGTGCTTATACTAAAGGTTTCATGTAATGTGGTTATGTGTGTTTGGTATGGATGGATTTAGGATGTGTTGATGATAAATAGCCATTTTATTGGCCACATGGGTAGAGACAAAATCGTGTGTCTCAGCCGTGTGGAGGACACGGTCTTGGCTCATGGGCGTGATGCCTAGGGCATGTGAAGTTTGCGTCTTTTTTTTCAGAATTTAATTCGCCACACGGGCGTATGACTTGGCCATGTGACCCTATTTTGTTGATGACGTCATAAACAGAGAGTTACACGGGCTGAGGACATGGGCGTGTGTGACCACATGACCTACCCACACGGGCGTGTCCCAAGCCACATGGGCGTGTGACCTCTGTTTTGATGAAAAATTTTCTAAGTCTTATTAAAGTTTCCTAAGTTCTCGATTTAGTCTCGAATAGTTCCCAATGATTGTTTTGGGCATCGTGGGCCCATATAAGGGACGATTTGCATGTGAATGTGTGATTTTAAGTTGAATGAAATTTTATAGCCTGATTTGGTATAAATGTTTATGTTTAAGTCCTGTAATACCTCGTATCCTGTCCCGGTGTCGGACACAGATAAGGGGTGTTACACCCCTCCATAGCTAGATCATGTTACAAGGATCTCAAAAGTACAAAAATTATCAAAGAATGACCATTAGAATGCTTACTTGCAAGGAGAAAGCTTGGCTGAAATTTTTGAGTTCTCAAACCCCTTGTTTTGCTAAAAATTTCGGTGGAGAAGAAGAGAGGAAAGATGATATATTTTCCTTTCTTTATTTTATTATATTTCATCAATTTAATCCACCTAATCTAACAACTTTGACCAATTTTGACATTGTTTGTCCCCTAGGCCGGCCATCCTATTTCTAAGGATCTAATTGCACATTAAGGGCCTCCAATTAATATTCTATAGCTTTTAGACACCTTTAGCTTGTAAAATAGAACTTTCGCACTTTATGTGATTTAGTCCTTTTTCGCACTTAAGCATGCAATTGCTAAAATTAAAGCACCAAAATTTTCATGCACCCATATAATCATGCTATAAATCATAAAATAATATAAATATAATTTTCTCTGACCTCGAATTAGTAGTTCTAAAATCACTATTCTGACTAGCCCCTAAATCGAGCTATTACAGACCAAGCCAGACCCTTTTTTATATTAAGGTTTCTATTCTAAGAAGTATTTATTAATGCTTAATAAAGTCAGTTTTTAAAGTTGTTAAGTTTAAATTTTGTGTTTAGTCTAACCCGGTCCATTTGTGATACCCCATACCAGAATTTCACGATCGAGTCGAGTGAGGGTGTTACATTAATACTAAAATATAGGTTGTAATATGAGTAGCAACTTTGGTTAATCAAGTCTACCCAAATCATTGTTTGTGGAGAAAGTAAGTTTAACTTAAATTTAAATATTTTGATCCAATTTTAATATAGAAATGAATTATAAACGCTATCATAATTCAAATCTATGTAAAAGGTTAATGTAATAAATTTTATAATTAAGCTACAATAGAAAGTAGAAAATTCCTAAGACAAATTTTAAAAATCATTTAGAGGATATTATATATTCTATTTTTAACATAATTTGACCGTGAAGAAGAATAATGTGAAACCTAAACAAACCTTTGGATTTCACATCATGAAAATATTTTGTTTTACGTAAAGTATTTATAGTAAAAGGAGATACTAATATCAAATGATTGTGAATACCAACTGTAATTTAATTGGTATTTATATTAAAAGCGAAAGAATAGATCGATTTTAGTTACTTCTTAATCTCTAGGACTGGTGTCACTACGAGTTCCACACCATTTTGCTGATATATACTAGAGATAAAAGATAAAAGGGTGAATTCACTAAAAAGTACTTAACTTCATCTCTAAATTTTAAGATGTTTTAATTGAGTTATCTATGTATTAGAATAGTCTAAATCTAGTTTCTTTTTTGTCAATCTAGTCATCAACTTTAACTTTGAATGTCAGTTTAGACTTTAAATCTAACATGAAACATATTTAAATCATGTGACTTAAATCTAACTGCAAAAAGTCCTACTTTTTTTTTTTTTACTCATTTGAGTACTTGAACCTTCAAAATATATTAAAAAACCCTCAAACCTTTTAAAAAAAAAGCAATTAAGCGCCTACTTTTTTTTTAATTCAATTGAATACTTGAACTTTCAAAAATACATCAAAAAGACCTCAAATTTTTTCAAAAAAAGCAATTAAGCCCATGCTTTTATTAAAAATTGAAAAAATTATAAAAGTTAAAATCAATAATAGATATAAATATTATTAAATTTTAAAAAATCAAATATTAAAATTTATTAAAAATTAGAAAAAATGTAAAATCGTAAAAATATAAAAAAATTTAAAATTTTATAAAATTGTAAAAAATATAAAAATATAGAAATATAAAAATATAAAATTTTATAAAGTTGTAATAAAATTATACTAAATGTAAAAAAATATAAATTTCAGTAAAAATATTATAAAAATTATTGTACCAAAAGAAATATTTTATAATTTTTCTATAATATTAATTTTTATTTTTATCATTTTCACCACATGTTATCTTTGTGTTGCGACACATGATGACTTTAATTGAAAAAACTAGAGGTTGTTAACTTTAATGATCAACAATTAAAGTTAATTGTTAAAGGATTTTTGATGCTTTTAATATTTTATATTTTATAAAATTTTACAATTCTTTTTTTATTTTTACGATTTTAATAATTTTTTCTAATTTTTAGTAATTTTATATTTTTATTAAAATTTAATAAATTTTCTAAAATTTATTATTTATTATTATTTATAACTTTTTTTCTAATTTTTAATAAGAGTAGGGGCTTAATTGCTTCATTTTTTTTTGAAAAATTTTGAGAGTCTTTTGATGTATTTTGAAAGTTCAAGTACCCAATTGAGTAAGAAAAAAGAAGGGCTTAATTGATTTTTTTAAGAAGTTTGACAGCCTTTCTAATGTATTTTAAAAATTTAAGTGTTCAATTGAATATAAAAAAAATAGAAGAGCTTAATTTTTTTTTTTAAATTTAAGGGTTTTTACACCTTAAATCTTATTTTATTATATTTACCGAGGTTCATATTACCAACAATCTTCCTCTTAGATCATATATATACTATTTTTTTACTCATACAATGCATCGGTTTGGATGTATGCATTAACTGAAAAAATATGGCTTTTGTTTAAACTCAGATTAATTATATTAAGATTTCTCTATTAATTTAAATATGAAATTAATAAAAAACCTATTTTTGATATTAAAATATGTAAACCATATATTTAAATTAATCAATAACCTTAAAATGAAAAATTATAAAAGAAGTGAGAATTAAATAAATGAATAAAATTGTTTGGACGCCATTATCACCCAAAGAAAAGTATTAGTTGGTGGTATAAACACCAATTCTTTGGAAAAATATATTTATATAAAAAATTAAGAAAGTTAATAGAAAGATCAAAATTTTAATTGTTTTGGGTTATTAAATTGGAAAATAAATCAGTAATACATGTTAAAATTCTTTATAAAATCTTAATATTAATTTGTTTATTGACACAAATTTCTAAATAATTACTAAATTAGTAGTATATATGAAAATTTGTTTAAAGATATTATTATTTATTTGTTTAAACAATTTATTAAAATTTTATTTTAAAATGGGCCCCACTTTCTATAATAGTAAAAAAAAAAAAAAAAAGTGAAGATGGCATGTAGTCAACACTAACACATCTTAGAATTGAACTCATCATAAAATAATGTTTTCTATAAAAGTTAAAATTTGCTATTAATTCCTATATTTAGTAAAAATTATGGATTTAATCTTTATACTTTATTTTGTCATTTTTAATTTCTGTATTTTTAAAATTTAAAATTTTAGTCCTCACCAAACAATATTTGTTAAACTTATTAAGTAAAGTTCTATTATTTCCAAAATATGATGCGCCAAACATATTAACATATATGTAATATCATGCCAATTTATTATTTTCACATATTACTCATTAAAAATTCAGTTAATGGATTACCGACTATTATTTGTGTTAGGACTAAAATTTTAAAATTGAAAAGTTTTGAGACTTAAAATTATTCGATTGAAGAAAATGAACTAAATCTATAATTGTATACATAGTGTAGGATTATAGTATAGGATTAGTAATTGAATTTGACCAAACAAATTTAACCGCTATTGTTTGGTTGGGAATAAATTTTAAAATTTTGAAAAGAATAGATAATAATACTTACCAATTTGAAAAGTATAAAGACTAAAATTGATTAAATAAAAGTATATAAATTAAATCTACAACTTTCACAAAATATAGAAACTAATAACATAATTTAACCTTCCTAAAAATCTTACTTGAGATAATGTGTGTTGATTCCTAAAACAATATATATATATATATATATATATATATATATATTTTTTGTACACTTATCACATAGCTATCATTCTATGAAATATAGATATGTATGCAATGTCAAAACTAAAATGATGAAAAATATTGAAATAAATACTTAAAAGAAAAACTATTGGCTAATAAAATTTTATAAGAAAAGAAGTTAAAAGGAGAAAATTTATGATGCGTTGTAAAATTAACTAAAAATTTGACTAAGATAAGTGCACCTATCAATTAATAGTATATTTACGTTGAGCAAATATATCATTCCCACGGACACTAAAAGTACTAATAATTATTATATTTCTATTATTTAACCGAATAATTTGAGTTATTGATTAAAAACTAAAATTAGCTAAATTAATTAACTAAAGAACATGACAAAGAACAAAACACAAAAAAAATCTATTAACAACCAAGAAGCGGAATAATACTCAATAAAGAATCCACCTAGATTTCATCTATCACTATCAATCTAAATTACACAATTTCTTTACTTAGTACCTTGATCCGTAGAAATCCCTAAATCATGCTAATATCTCTTTCGACCATAAGAGCAATGACTTTAGGTTAATTAATTGAAATTTCTTTCTAATTAAAACCCTATTATCGCATTAACTCGTGCTATGGATTCCCTATTACATTTGAATCTAATCCAATAGATTTATGTCATCCAATATCTAGGATTGCATGCACTCCACTCAATTACATAAAATCTACTCTTAAACAAGGATTACTAATCTAGAAAGATCAAACCAAGAATTAAGCACACATAACTGAGAATAAGAAATTAAGTATTTATTGCAAAAAAAAAAAAAATCAAATGGTAGGATACATCAGAGGGTTCATCTACCTTAGGTATTTAGAAAATTAGTTCATGCTTGAAAATAGAAACATCTAAGATACAATATAACCCAAAGAAATAAAGAAACTCAAGATAACTTCCTAATAAATCAGCCAAGAATATTTAATCTTAATCGAAATTTGTTTCAAAGTTGGCTTTAATGGTGTTTTTTGAGTTGTTTTCTTGAATATTCTCTAACGACTCAGTCCTATATTCTTATTTTTGTCATATATACGTTTTAGAATGCTTGAAAAACTTAAAAATCATGATTTTTTTTTTAGTTCAATGTGTAATCTTGTGAAATCGACTAGGCCTACCACACACCCATGTGGGCCACACGGCTGTGTGGAATGGATCAGGCCATGTAGCTCCTGCAACTTTCTCTAACGCTCAGTTTTCACTCATTATGCTCCCAAGTGCTTTATTAAGCATTAAAACATGAATTTAAAGAATTAGAAGTATAATATTCACAATTAACATTAGATAATCACCCAAAAATGCATTAAGAATTGTAACACCCCAAACCCAACCTAGACATTATGGCCGAATCCGGTGATGTCACAAGGTAGGGTTTTTGAAAACGGAGTCATTTCATCAAATCATTCTAGTTTCAAAACTCATTCATTTATGTCTATTTTTGAAAGTGTTTGTTTAATTTATCTATTTTCTTAAACATAAGAACAACAGAAGTCATAAAACGTTTAATTTGGTAATCTCGTTTGTGTTTTCTGAAAATCATTGTTTTAGTAAAAGACATCGCAAATAAATAATCAAGTCAAAATCCAAATCCCAAAAAATAAAGTCAAATAGTTTGGAGAGTACATATATTACAAAACTCCAGAAATAACCCTTAAAATTAATATAAAATCATAATCATTAACTGTTTATAAGCTATTGATCACCAAGTGGCTCCATCACACTGATTTGCCTAAGTCTGTGGATTTCCTGAACATAACAGACAAACAGAAGTGAGTTTACGAAACTCAGTGTGTAACCCAGTAGAAATAGACAAGTAAACATATAGAAGTCACATACAAAGTCAGATACAGATTCAGACTTATGTCCTTTTTTGGATACAGAAATTAAAAATAAATATGCAGGACAGATATATAGAGTCCTATCCCCATCCTCTGCACACCATCTCTGACCATCCCATCACACCATGTGGGGTTAAAAACACCCACCCATCCCTACACACCATATCGTGCCATTAAGACACATATCAGATAAAGTGCAGCCAAGCTGCCAGAATAGAAGCGAAGGACGCCTTCCAGATCACTTCCTCCACATATACAAATCCCACCCCAATAATAGATGCAAAGTCATATGCAGAAATAATAGAGTAAACATGCTCAACATGCTTATATACAAATAGCAGATATACATAAAGTAGAATTGTAATGCCCCAAATTTGGGCCTAGAAGTATTAGGCCATTGGGCTTTGGGCTTTAGATCTTAGGAAATTCTTAAGTGAGCGAGAAAATGAAAATTAGCATGTGGGCTTTGAGGGTTTAATGAATTTGGAGTGTCTAGGTGTGTTGGAGAAGCTCTGGGTTCGAGTTTTGTGGTGGAGGATTCTTAATTTATTCAATTAAGGAATCAGGGTTGTGAGTAGTGGGCTTTTAAATAAAAATAAGTGAAGAATGGCACAAAGAATCCTATGGTGAAGTGGGTAAGTGACGCCACTAGGGTGTAGGGAGGTGGCGACATATGCATGCAGGGAGGTCTAAGGTTCGAGTGCTAGCTTAAGTTTTATTTTGGAGTTTAATTTTAGGCTTCTAGAAGGTTGTAAGTAGCGTGTAGATGGACTCTAAGGAGAAGTGATCAGTAGAGAGAATTCAGGAGAAGGATAAGGGAGATATCATGAAGAAAATTTAGGAGATGAGCAATGGATGAAGTGGTGCCGAATTAGACTCTAAAGGTGGCTAAGTTTTAGCTATAAGCTATAAAAAGGAGGGGGCCGAATGCTTGAAAGGTTCTTTGATCATTATTTAGTTTTTCTTTCTCCCCTCTCAATCGGTTTCTCCTATAGCCAAATTTTATTTTTTTCCATTTTTCGAAAAAGAAACCCATCATTCTTTTTGCCAAAAATTCCTATCAGAGTTGGGTTCTGTTTCTATCCCTGAAAGCCGAATACACCTTCTTATCATATAGCTTCACTTGTGCTAATTTTTAGTTAGTTATCCTTCATCACAATCGATTGCTACCTACTTTTAGTCAAGCCAAATCTTGTTCAGTAGCAATCTAGGTCGTAGGACCAAATGAGGGTTTCGATAAGTGTTTAGTAAATCCTTTAGTAAGTTTTGTTATAAGCCGAATGGCTATCTAACCTTTCCTTGTCGTTAAATTGTATTAACAAGGGTAAGACTCAACAATTGCAAGCATAGTAGGTAAGGGGTTGCTAACAAGATGGTAAATGTTCTCAACTCAGTCATGGTTTAGTACATAGCCGATTTAATGTGGCTCATAGGGGTGATTTATGATCAATATGGTCACTTGGTTCTGACGGTATAGGTGTTTGGGTGCAGATCTAGAGGATAATCGCCAATAGTAGCAAAGAAAGGGCTACTATTATGTAAGGCACACGGTAAGGGTACGGTGAGGTTTCAATTTTTGATAAGTATGTGTTAAAGCTTTGGTTAATCACTAGTAAAGTTGATTGTAGGTTCGTGATTAAGAGGTTTGCATCATGCGAGGTTACCTGGTGTGTACAAACACTACACACACAATATCAGCAATGCCGAAAAGCCAAAACGTCGAAAGTGGCTAAATGGGCTTGATGGGCCTTAAGGCTAGGTTTGATGAGTTCGTTTGGTTTGGTGTATGAATTGAGTCAGTTAAGCATAATTCATAATCTGGAATTGTTTTGGGCTTAATAGGCCATAAGGATGTAATTTGGGCTTGATGGGCTTATGGGGACATAGACAAGTAAGTTAGGGTTAATGGACTTTAGGCCTAGTTTGAACAACTCTTAAATTTCATAAGACTTAATCTAATTAAACATGTCCGTGAACAAGTCGCTGGGTTAGGGTGTGGCAACGGGCATACGCATGTCTAGGATTGGACTAGGGAGAGCTTGGTACTTAAGCGGTCCTAATGGCCTACCTCCTCTTCGCTAGAATCTTACTTGGTGCGTAGTGTCTATTCACTTTAGTCACGAGGACTTGTTGATAGGACAAAGTTCATAACTAAAACCCGAGAGGGACCAAAATACCCTTATATTTTAAAATTACTAAAATGCCCTTTTATTTGAAAAATTACTAAAATACCCCTAAGTTTGGAAAATTACCAAAATACCCTTATTTTGCAAAAGTACCAAAATACCCCTATTTTGCAAAAGTACCAAAATATCTTGTTTTGAAAAAGTACCAAAATACCCCTAACTTGCCAAATTACCAAAATACCCCTGTTTTGCAAAAGTATCAAAATACCTCTAATTTGCCAAATTACCAAAATACCTCTATTTTGTAAAAGTACCAAAATACCCTATTTTAAAAAATTACCAAGATATCCCTATTTTTCCAAATTATCAAAACATCCCTATAGGGTAGAATTACGAAAATACCCCTAGGATGTGAAATGACGAAAATACCCCTATGTGACGAATATGAGTTTATGGATGTTACTCATGTGTTTGATGCATTCATGTGATATTCTGCTTAGGATGCATATGGTGGGAATTATGGTACGGAGGAAGATTTGAGGATCACATAGTCGTATGGCCATGGATCCACCGGTGGCTTAAGCCTATTATATGATTAGCAGCTTTGCTGCAATGTTAGGTAGTACCGCAACCAGGCTACCTTTGGTGTGTAGAGGATGGGTGGGTTGATTTAGAAATCCCCACAAGTGTGTAGTGGTTGGAAGGGAAATGGTGTGTGTAGTGGATGGATAATTGGGATGGGTTTGCATTATCTTGTTTGTATATGGTACGATATGATATGATATGAGGTCATTGTGGGCTAAGGCCCAAGACCACTGATTTTTGGTAAGGCTTAGGCCCAATGTGAATATTTGTATGTGATTTGATTGCCAAGGGTTATACACACTGAGTTTCGAAACTTACACCCTTTAATTTATTGTTCCAGGTAATTCTGAATAGACGACTCGACGTGGGAAAGGACTCGGAGACGGCCACACTACGTGTTGTTTAAATTTTATTTATTTGTTTAAAAAAAAGGTTTTAATTTCTTTATTTTAGTTGGATGTAATAAGGCCTTGTATCTCCAACTTGATGTTACTAATGGGTTTTATTATTATTTTCGCTGCTTAATTTTTATTTGAACTTAAATAAATTTATAAAGTTTAGCAAGGTTTTCAAAATAACTATAACCTATGGGATTTTATTTAAAACATGGGCTTTTATAGTTACTTAACAAGTTTCAAGGATTTTGGGCTTTTAGGCCTTAAATTTTAACTTAGTAAAATCGATTTGAAATTGTACTTTCAATGTGACATTCCCGGATTCGGGCCTAACTTCTAGGTCGAGTCTGGGGTGTTACAAGAATAGCCAGACATGTATAACAATATCATACTTAGAACAGAATTTCAGTGTGACCCTAGGGAAAATTTTAAAAATATGGGCCCACATGTCCGTGTGGCTTGCCTGTGTGGGACCACACATCCGTGTGGCCAACACAGCCTGGCCCAGAACCAATATGCCAGTGTGGGCTCACATGCCCAACTTGGCCTATTCCATATGGCCCACACGACTACACACACAGCACCACACGGTTGTGTCTTGCGCATGACCATGCCTTCATCGACCACACGGGTGACAACACGCCCGTGTGGCATTGACAAAATAATTTTTTGGCTTTTGCCAAAATTTGATTTTCTACGTTTTGGGTACACACTTGGTTCGGTTTTGACTGCAAACACGAGCCCTCTAGAACCTAAAAATCGACATTCTAAAGTCTGAATTTAGTAACACTTATGAAAACTCAATCAAGATTATTTCACAACCGAAGCTTTACAACATCAATCAACACACGTGAATATTCACCATTAACGAAAAGAAACCCCGAACACTCAAATCGATATAGGATCCCCAGCTGATTCATGTCCTGTGCCTAACTGAGAGCAACAAAACAACCCTCTTATTAAACACTTAGCCAAAAAACGTTAAGATTCTAACAATACAAAACTTATCGAACGATTGAAAGAAAACAAATTAGCAAGATGCTAGGTTTTGTCAACAATTCAAAAGACTAGGAAAATGAATGAAATACAAAGAAAAAAAGGAGAAGAATTGACGTCAATTTTTTTAACAGCCCGTTTTTAGTCAAATTAGAAAAGTGGTTTTGAGACCACAAATTTGAAGTAAAAATATTTATTTCATTATTATTTTAATGTTTACAGCATCATTGAATGATTGTGTGAAACTTTTGTTAAGAAATTTTATCATTTAAATGGTCAATTTGAGAAAAAGGACTAAATCGCGTAAAGTGCAAAATTGATGTTCTATTAGCTAAAGGTGTCAAATAGTTATAGAATCGTATTGTTAAGGTACTTATGTTGTAATTAGACCATTAATAGTATGAGTGGACATTTATGGACATTTAATAGATGTTTTAAATTATTTTTCATTAAGGTTATAATGGTAATTAGCATAATTATCATATGTTAAATAAAACAAAACCAAATTTAATCTTGATATCATCTTCTCCACCAAATTTTTTTGAAGAAAAAGAAGACATTTTAGGGTTCTTGATTCGACTATGCTATTTTGCTTATTAAAGTATGGTTTTTGTCCTTTTTTAATGATTTTTATGTTTTTGATATTGTTGCATCTAGTACTAGCTAGCCCAGGGACTAATTTGCAAAATTTTTAAAGATTTTAAATGATTCCATTGATGAATACATGTGTATTTTGAAGTTTCTTGATAGATTATGAATATTTGTTGATAGATATACAAGTTTTGTTAAGTGATTTTAAGTAAAAATGCAAAATAGGGATTTATTTATGAAAATGTGAAAATGTGTGGTTAAATGTGTAAATAAATGGATTATATGGCTATTAGGGGCCTTATGGTAATTTGGCTAAGCATGAGTGTTGTGAAATTTACGTAAATTTGTCATTTTGTGTATTGAGGACTAACTTGTAAAAATGTGAAACTTTAGAGGCAAAGTGTAAATGTTCCTTAAAGAGTGTTTTGGACTAAATTGAGTGAATAGATCATTAAATGAGTTGAATTTGATATTATATAGATCAAGAAAAGTGGAATTTGGACCTAGATCGGTGGAAAACTAAAGTTATTAACTAATTGACCTATTTAGTCATTTTCACATCCGAGGTAAGTTCGTATGTAATAAGCATTGTTATAATTATGCTTTTAATGCTTTGTACGGGACTACAGTAATGATCGATAACAAATCAACTATTCGTAGCACTTAGTGTGCAATTCAAGATAGCTTTGGCTATATATGGCACTTAGTGTGTGATTCAAGATAACTTCAGCTATATATGGCACTTAGTGTGCGAAAATGAGATAGCTTCGGCTATAAATGGCACTTAGTGTGCGAGAATAAGATTGCTTTGGCTATGTATGACACTTAGTGTGCAAATTGAAATGGCTTCAGCTATGTACGGCACTTAGTGTGCGAGATATCAAGTATTCAAAGGCATTTCGTTCATGTATGAACTTATTATGGATTGGTACAGGTATGTACATGTATATTGTAACAGCCCAGTTTAGACCCTAGTTGAAACATTGGTTTTGGAACCATAAAACTGAGTCAAAAAATATTTTTTATTATTTTTCATATTTATAGCATGTGAATTGATATGTGTGAAAGTTTCGTATGAAAATTTTATCCTTTGTGTGTCTATTTGTGAAAAAGGACTTAATCATGTAAAATGAAAAAGTAAAAAGGACTTAATCGCGTAAAATGAAAAAGTATCATGCTATTTGTTAAAGTGTTAAATTGCTTTAATTAATTAAAGGTAAAGTCCTTAAGTGGATATTTGACCATGGACCAATAGCATGGACGATTTGGGGCTTAAGTTATAATGCTTTTATATTATATTATAAATGGTAATATGGTAAATTATTTGTTAAAATGAAATGAAATAAAATAAAACATAAAAAAACCATGCATTATGTTCATCATTCTTGTCGAAAATAACTAAGGAAAAGAAAGAAAAAGAGTAAGCTAGGTTTGGCCATGGTTTTCTTTGACTAAGATCAAGAACCAAAGAAAATGAAATTAGATCAGGGGAAATCAAAAGTAGTTAAATAGCCGTTCATTTTCGTTCTTTCCTGTACAAGGTAAGTCTATATAAAAATTACAGTGTTTGAGTTGATTTATTCATGCTTATATGAAATTGAATTATGATGAATGATTGTGGAAGATGCGTATGTGAAATTCAAGAAAGTTTCGACAATGTGACAATGTCCGAAAAGCACCGTACGAACCATAGTAATAATTAGGATACATATGTTATGACATAGGATTCTGATATGTGTTATAGCGTAAGACCACGTCTGGGATGTTGGCATTGATTTGAGATTTATGTGTAAGACCATGTCTTGGACATCGACATCGTATATGATTTCGTGTAAGACCCTGTCTGGGATAGAGGCATCAATATTTAGTTACATGTAAGATCACGTCTGGGGCGTTGGCATTGTATGAGTTTTACGAGCTATCCAAGTATCCTTATTGATTCCGAATAGTTCAATAGGCATTCCGAGAAATGAATAAGTATACGAATATGCATTCAAATTTTGATACGTATATCTGTATATGAAGTTTGGCAATGAAAGGTATGTATGTATATGATCATTTGATGTGTGAGCTACATTACATTATATGTGGTTATGAACAAGTGAACATGTTCAAATGAGATATAAGAAGAATATGGCTTATGATTGTGTTATGACATGAACCATATGTATGAAATGGTTTATAATTGTTCTATATGATAAGTTTATCTATATATGGCTTACTAAGCTTTTGAAAGCTTACTTTGTGTGTGTTTGCATTGTTTTATAGATTATCGAAGATACTAAAAGCTCGGGGATCGTCAAGGATCATCACCACACTATCAAACTATATTTTGGTACCTTTTGAAATTATACATATTGAAGTATGGCATGTATAGGCTAGAAATGTTAAGATATATTTTGGAACATGTATATATAGCCATGTGATATAGATTGTTAATGAATGTGATTATAGGTGAATTTAGTCCATGCTATATAATGAAATGGATTTATATGATGTATGAATCATATGTTTTTGATGTGAGGTTGGTATTGTGAATTGGTATGTTTGAGTTGGATTTGTATATAGAAGTGAATGATGTTGTTATGTGTTTAATTGTGCATAATTTGGTATGTTTTGGCTGCCTTTGGGACATAAAATGATGTTTTTTATGCTTATAGGTATGACCCAAAATGGGTGGCAATTTGATTTTCCAAATGGCCTATAATTGCCCACACGGTTGAGCACACGGGCGTGTATCCCGCGTGTCAGTCACTTTCCCAATTCGAAGCAAGTCTGATTTACACACAAGCTAGACACACAAGAGTGTGACAGGCCGTGTGATTCAGGTCAGTGTTACATCATGAGCCAGACACACAAGTGTGTGACAAGTCATGTGATCCAAGTCAGTTTTGCACACGGGCTGAGACATGGTCCAAGGCACGGCCATGTGAGGCACACGGCCTAGCCACATGGGCATGTGCCCTATTTTGAAAGAAAAATTTTCTAAGTTCTATAAGGTTTCATATGAGATCGGTTTAGTCCCGAACCTTCTCTAAAGAACGTTTAAGGTCTTGTAAACTGTCTAAAGGGACTATATGTGTGTGAATTATTATGTAATTATGTTGTATGATTGATATTGTGCAATGAGTGTAAAATGTTCCAATATGTCCAGTAATGCCTCTTAACCCTAGTCCGGCTACGGATTCGGGTTAGGGGTGTTACATATATTATGAGCTTTAAATTGAAGAAGTTACAAAGTTTGCATATAAGCTTATGAATAAGCATGTGAAAGGTTTGTTAGTAATCATGAATTTCATGTTATATGTTTAAATTGATGAACAATATATGTGTGTTTAGTTAAGTTTATAACATACGAGCTTACTAAGCTATAAAGCTTACTTTTTTTATTTTTCCATATCTTATAGTGATTTCAAAGCCAGCTCAGATTTAGGGATCGTCGGAGATTATGTCACACTATCCAACCATCACTTTGGTACTTTTGAGCTCTTGGTTTGGTCATATGGCATGTATAGGATTATGGTCATGTTGGTTATGTTTTAGTAGTGAGTTTTGCCAATTGAGATGGCTTGTAAATGGCTTGTAAAATGTGTTTTCCATATAGGAAATGGATCCCAAACGAGTAGTAGCTGATGATGTTAAAAGTAATGCGTATGCTCTCGCTCAAGGGATAGCACCGTTTGATTCTAGGCTGGTTACTAGTGGCCAGGAAGGAGAGGCTAAACAAGCCTTCTTCCAAATGATGAATGAGTGGTTTACTCAGTATGTTAGAGCAAATCTGGCTGTTCCTCAACCTCCGACCCCAACTAATCCCCTTAGACTCTTGTTGTTCCTCCGGTTATGAATCCAAATCTATTTAATAAGCCTTCGATCGATAAAATCTATAAATATGGGGCCAAAGAGTTTAGGGCCACTAAATGATGCTGATGCTGAGAGAGCTGAGTTTTGGCTTGAGAATACAATTAGAGTATTTGATGAGATGTTGTGTACCCCTGATGAATGTGTGAAATGTGCCATTTCTTTGTTGAGAGATGCAGCTTATCAATGGTGAAAAACTTTGACTTCTATTATTCTTAAAGAACGAATTACCTAGGATTTTTTTTGATCTAAATTCCAAAAGAAATATATTAGTAGAGATTAATTGATCAAAAGCAAAAGAGTTTCTTAAATTGAAATAGGACTGTATGTCTGTTACAAAATACGAGCGAGAATTTGTGAGATTGAGTCAATATGCACGAGAATGTGTCTTGACTGAGGCAATAATGTGTAAAATATTCAAAGATGGCTTGAATGAAGATATCCGTTTGTTAGTCAGAATTCTGGAAATAAAAGAATTCGTGGTGCTTGTCAACCGAGCATGAAAGCTGAAGAACTCGGGAAAGAGAAAAGAAAAGCTGAGGCAGAAGCTAGAGATGTGAGAAAGAGATCCTCGAGTAAATCATTTCAGTCTGCATCAAAGAAATTTCGAGATGAGTATAGTCGTTCAAAGGCTAATATGGCACATTCAAGCAGAGATCGAACAAAATCACATTCGAGCTTTCGAGCTCTAGCTACTTCGATTGCAAGTGTTGGAAATGTTAAATCTGAGAGACCCGAGTGTAGACATTGTGGTAAAAGACATCAGGGAAATTGTCAATTAAAGGATCGAGCTTGTTTCAAATGTGTATATTTAGATCATTTTATTCGAGACTATCTTGAATATACAGTTGCGAGATCTGAGGCGAGAGTACCTGGCAGAGCTTATGCTATATGAGACCATGAGGAAGCTTCATCTCCAGATATCATTACCGATACTTTTACTCTTTATGATACTTCTGTAATTGCATTGATAGATCCAGGGTCTACATATTCATATATATGTATGAACTTAGTATCCAGTAAGAATTTACCATAGAGTTTACTGAATTTGTAATTAGAGTATCGAACCCTTAGGTAAGTGTGTTCTGGTTGACAAAGTGCGCAAGAATTGTCCTTTGATGTTTCAAGAAGTCTGTTTTCTGGCTGATTTGATGTTATTACCTTTTGATAAATTTGATATAATTCTGGGTGTGGATTGGCTAACTTTGCATGATGCGGTTGTGAATTGCAAATGGAAGACTATTGATTTGAGATGTCAGAATGATGAAATAATACGAATTGAATCCAGTGATTTGAATGGGTTACCAGCCGTAATATCTTCAATGAAAGCTCTGAATTATGTGAAAAGGGATGTGAAGCTTATTTTGCATATGTGATGATATGAAAGTGATAGAAAAGAAAGTTGAATTTGTGCCAGTTGTTTGTGAGTTTCCTAACGTATTTCGTGAAGAATTACGGGATTACCTTCAATACGAGAAGTTGAGTTTGGCATTGAGTTAGTGCCGGGGATGACCCCTATCTCAATAGTTCCATATAGAATGACTCCAACATAATTGAAAGAATTGAAGTATCAGTTGCAAGAATTAACAGATAGAGGTTTCGCACGACCGAGCATTTCACCTTGGGGTGCTCCCATTTTGTTTGTGAAAAAGAAAGATGATACGATGAGAATGTGTATTGATTATCGTCAGTTAAACAAAGTGACCATATATCCTCTGGCCAGAATTGATGATTTGTTTGATCAGTTAAAAGGAGCTTCTATGTTTTCAAAGATAGATTTGAGATCGGGGTATTATCAGTTGCGAGTAAAAGATTCAGACATTTCGAAAACTGCTTTCAGAATGAGGTACGGACATTATGAATTTTTAGTTATGCCTTTCGGACTAACAAATGCTCCTGCTGTCTTTATGGACTTGATGAACAGAATTTTCAAACCATATTTAGATCAATTTGTTGTTGTATTCATTGATGACATTTTGATTTATTCACGTGATGAAATTGAGCATGCCGAACATTTGATAATTGTGTTACAAACTCTGTGTGATAAGCAATTGTATGCAAATTTTAGTAAATGTGAGTTCTGGTTGCACGAAGTTGGCTTTTTGGGGCATATTGTGTCAGCATCCGATATACGAGTTGATTCGAGCAAGATTTTAGCTATTTTAGAATAGAAGCCTCCAAAAATGTGTCTGAAGTTCGTAGTTTTCTAGGACTTGCTTGTTATTATAGATGATTTGTAAAAGGCTTTTCAATGATTGCAACTTCGTTGACAAGATTACTTCAACAAGATGTGAAATTCGAATGGTCTGAAAAGTGTCAGAAAAGCTTTGATTAGTTGAAAGTTCTATTGACTAAAGCTCCAGTTCTAGTACAACCGGAATCCAATAAAGAATTTGTGATATATAGTGATGCTTCGTTGAACAGTCTGGGATGCATTTTGATGCGGGAAGGAAAAGTTATAGCTTATGCTTCGAGACAATTGAAACCGAATGAAAAGAATTATCCGACTCATGACCTTGAGTTAGCTACTATTTTATTTGCTCTAAAAATTTAGCACCACTATATTTTCGGAGAGAAATTTCATGTGTTTTCAGATCATAGAAGTTTGAAATATTTGATGACTCAGAAAGATTTAAATCTGCGTCAGAAAAGATGGTTAGAACTGTTAAAAGACTAAGAGCTAGGTATAGATTATCATCTGGGGAAAGCAAATGTTGTGGCTGATGCTTTAAGTCAGAAATCACTGTTTACACTAAGTGCGATGAACACTTATTTAATTCTATCTAATGATGGTTCGGTTTTAGCCGAAATGAAAGTAAGACTATTGTTCTTACAACAGGTTTGTGATGCTCAGAAAGTTCATAATGAGATTATAGCCAAATGAGCTCAGTGTGATTTGAATTCTAATTCTAAATTTTGAATTGATGTTGAAGATTGTCTAGATTCCGAGATCGAATTTGTGTTCCGAGAAATCCAGAGTTGATTCAGTTGATTTTGAAAGAAGCTCATAGTAATCGCTTATCTGTTCATCCGAGAAATACAAAGATGTATAATGATTTGAAACAACTTTACTGGTGGCCTGGAATGAAAAGAGATATCTTTGATTTTGTTTCAAAATGTTTGATCTGTTGGCAAGTGAATGCTGAACATCAGGTGCCATCCGGTTTGTTACAACCGATTATGATTCCCGAGTGGAAACGAGATAGAGTGATGATGGATTTTGTTTTAGGTTTGCCTTTAACTCTGAGAAAGAAAGATGCAATCTGGGTTGTAGTTGATAGGTTGACAAAATTAGCCCATTTTATTCCGGTACGATCTGATTACTCACTTGATAAGTTAGCTGAGCTATATATTTTCGATATTGTGAGATTGCAATGGGTGCCACTATCTATTGTGTCTTACAGAGATTTGAGGTTTACTTCACGGTTTTGGAAGAAACTGCAAGAGGCTTTAGGTACAAAATTGCATTTCAGTACTACTTTTCATCCCCAGATGGATGGTCAATCCGAACAGATTATTCAAATACTCGAGGATATGTTGAGATATTGCATTCTTAAGTTTGAAGGTACGTGGGAACAATATTTTCTATTGATTGAATTTGCGTATAACAATAGTTTTCAATCTAGTATTAAAATGGCACCGTATGAAGCCTTGTATGGTAGGAAATGTCGAACACCTCTGTACTGGTCTGAACTTAATGAAAATAAAATTTATGGGATTGATTTGATAAAAGAGACTGAACAGAAAGTAAAAGTGATACAAAATAGTTTGAAAGAAGCGTTTGATCGACAGAAATCATACATAGATTTGAAATGAAAAGATATTGAATTCGAGATCAGTGATAAAGTATTTTTGAAAGTCTCTTCATGGAAGAAAATACTCCGATTTGGCAAAAAAGGCAAATTGAGTTTGAGATTCATCGGGTCGTATGAAATTATCGAGCATATTGGACCTGTTTCTTATAGACAGTTGCTACCATCTGAGTTAGAAAAGATTCATAATGTGTTTCATGTATCGATGCTCCGACGATACAGATCCGATCCCTCGCATCTGATTTCTCCATCTGAGATAGAGATTCAGCCTGATATGATTTATGATGAAGAACCGATCCATATTTTAGCTCGTGAGGTTAAGGAATTGTGAAATAAGAAAATTTCGTTAGTAAAAGTAGTGTGCTATCGTCATGGTGTTGAAGAGGCTACGTGGGAGCTTGAAGATGTTATGAAAGAGCAATATCTGAATCTGTTCAACGGTAAGATTTTTGGCGACGAAAATCCCAAAAGGGAAAATTGTAACAACCCGATTTAAACCCTATCAGAACAGTGGTTTGAGACACAAATCCAAGTCAGAAAATATTTTTATATTATTTTTTGTATTTATAGCATGTGAATTGATATGTGTGAAAGTTTCATATGAAAATTTTATCATTTGTGTGTCTATTTGTGAAAAACAACTTAATCGCGTAAAATGAAAAAAGTATCATGCTATTTGTTAAAGTGTTAAATTGCTTTAATTAATTAAAGGTGAGGTCCTTAAGTGGATATTTGACCATAGAGAAATAGCATGGACAATTTGGGGCTTAAGTTATAATGTTTTTATATTATATTATAAAGGGTAACATGGTAAATTATTTGTTAAAATGAAATTAAATAAAATAAAACATAAAAACCATGCATTATGTTCATCATTCTTGCCGAAAATAACTAAGGAAAAGAAAGAAAAAGAGCAAGCTAGGTTCGGTCATGGTTTTCTTAGATTAAGATCAAGAACCAAAGAAAACAGAATTAGATCGGGGGAAATCAAAAGTAGTTGAATATCCATTCATTTTCGTTCTTTCCCATACGAGGTAAGTATATATACAAATAAATGTGTTTGAGTTGATTTATCCATGCTTATATGAAATTGAATTGTGATGAATGACTATGGAAGATGCATATGTGAAATCCGAGAAAGTTTCAATAATGTGACAATGTCTGAAAAGCCTCGTATGAACCATAGGAATAGTTAGGATACATATGTTATTACATAGGATTCCGATATGTGTTATCATGTAAGACCACGTCTGGGACGTTAGCATCGATTTGAGATTTACGTGTTAGACCATGTCTAAGACATCGGCATCGGCATCGTATATGATTTCATGTAAGACCCTGTCTAGGACACAGGCATCGATATTTAATTACATGTAAAACCACGTCTGGGACGTTGGAATTGTATGAGCTTTACGAGCTATTTGAGTATCCTTATTGATTTCGAACGGTTCAACGGGCATTTCGAGAAATGAATGAGTATACGAATATGCATTCAAATTTCGGTACGTATGTATGTATATGAAGTTTGGCAATGAAAGGTATGTATGTATATGATCATTTGATGTGTGAGCTACATTAAATGATATATGGTTATGAACAAGTGAACATGTTCAAATGAGATATAAGAAGAATATGGCTTATAATTGTGTTATGACATGAAACATATGTATGAAATGATTTATAATTGTTCTATATGATAAGTTTATTTGTATATGGCTTACTAAGCTTTTGAAAGCTTACTTTGTGTGTGTTTGCATTGTTTTATAGATTATTGAAGCTACTGGAAGCTCGCGGATCATCGAGGATCATCACCACACTATCAAACTATATTTTGGTACCATTTGAAATTGTACATATTAAAGTATGGCATGTATAGGCTAGAAATGTTAAGATATATTTTGGAACATGTATATATAGCCATGTGGTATGGCTTGTTAATGAATGTGATTATGGGTGAATTTAGTCCATGCTATACAATGAAATGGATTTATATGTTGTATGAATCGTATGTTTTTGATGTGAGGTTGGTATTGTGAATTGGTATGTTTGAGTTGAATTTGTATATAGAAGTGAATGATGTTGTTATGTGTCTAATTGTGGATAATTTGGTATGTTTTGGCTACCTTTGGGACATCAAATGATGTTTGTTTGATGCTTATAGGTATGACCCAAAATGAGTGGCAATTTGGTCTTGCAAATGGCCTATAATTTCCCACATGGGCATGTGTCCTGACCATGCCATTCAATGTCCCAATTCGAAGCAAGTCAGATTTACACACAAGCTAGAGACATGGGCATGTGATTCAGTTAGTGTTGCAGGGGCAGACACACGGGTGTGTGACAGGCCATGTGATCCAAGTCAATTTTGTAGATGGACTGAGACATGGTCCAAGGCACGGCCGTATGCCTCACACGGCCTAGCCATATGAGCATGTGCCTTGTTTTGAAAGAAAAATCTTCTAAGTTCTATAAGGTTTCGTATGAGATCGGTTTAGTCCCAAACCTTCTCTAAAGCATGTTTAAGGTCTCATAGACTTTCTAAAGTGACTATATGTGTGTGCATTATTATGTAATGATGTTGTATGTTTGATATTGTGGAATGAGTGTAAAATGTTTCAATATGTTTGGTAATGCCTCTTAACCCTAGTTCAGCGACGGATTCAATTTAGGGGTGTTACATATATTATGAGCTTTAAATTGAAGAAGTTACAAAGTTTGCGTATAAGCTTATGAATAAGCATGTGAAAGGTTTGTTAGTAATCATGAATTTCATGTTATATGTTTAAATTGATGAATAATATATGTGTGTTTAGTTAAGTTTATAATATACGAGCTTACTAAGCTATAAAGCTTACTTTTTATTTTTCCATGTCTTATAGTGATTTCAAAGCTAGCTCGGATTTGGGGATCGCCGGAGATTACGTCACACTATCCAACCATCACTTTGGTACTTTTGAGCTTTTGGTTTGGTCATATGGCATGTATAGGATTATGGTCATGTTGGTTATTTTTTGGTTGTGAGTTTTGCCAATTGAGATGGCTTGTAAATGGTTGTGTTTTGGTTTGTAAAAATATGGCCATTAATGTTGGCTTAATTTGGTAGATTTGATTATGTGCATATATGGTTGATATTTTGAGTGCATAATGGATATGTGAATGACTTATATTGATGTTTGTGGAAACATGAAGTAAGCTTCATAGCTTAGTCAGCTTGTATGTAAACAGTAAGAAACTATCACCATTAATTCATCACTCAAATAATAGAAAACGATATATAACAATTCTATTAAATCTCAAGCTATCAAATGGTCATTCACATGACTTACCAAGGAACTCATCAATTCTATACTTTTGATACTCAATTCATTACTGTATGTACCTATACCATCTCGTACCAATCACATACTCAACCACATCTTTCATTAACCGGTTGAACTATTTGGAATAGAAGTCGGATACTCAAGGATCTCAATCGATAAGTACTATACCATGGCCCGAAGCCAAATCAAGGTAACTTATCCCCAGAATGCCTATATCATGGCCCGTAGCCAAATCAAGGTAACTCATCTTCGAAATACCTATACAATGGCCCGAAGCAAAATCAAGGTATAATTCGCACCCGAAGTGCCGATATTGTGGCTCGCGGCCAACATAATAACCTAATGACATGTCAATAGCATCCTAAACTATTCCTAAGGTTCAACCGGGATTTCACGCTTGTTGAATCATCGTTGAATCATTCTCGAACTTGTCTATAATCACATAATCACAATTCATGCTATATCAAATCATATAAAATACAATTACAAATAAGCTCATTGTATACGAACTTACCTCGAGTATGAAAATGACAAAATAAGTCAATTACTCGATGATCTTGCCTTTCCCCCGATCAAATTTCGGATTCCTCTTTTCTTGATCTAAACATATTCAAAATTAACTTATTCAATCACATATTCTTTTCATTTAGTCCATAACACACATTTAAGCATATTTGCATATTAGCCCCTAAACTTTCACATTTTTACAATTTAGTCCCTATTTCACAAATACACAAAATTCACATAATTTTAATAAACCCAAGCTTGGTCGAATTATTTATAGGTCCCTAGCATCCCAAAACTCTCATTTATTTCACATTTCAACCACACAATTTGCACATTTCACAATTTAACAATTTTTGACTTTTTTTGTCAAAAAATCACTTTACAAAACTAGTTTAACTATAAAAAAATTACATAATCTATCATAATTCATCAAATTACTCAAGCATTCAACAATGGAAACATGTTAAACCTTTCACAGTTTCAAAATCTAAGGTATGGGCTAGCTAGAATACAAAACAACGATCTCAAAAACGTAAAAATCATTAAAAATCGAGCTCAAAACACTTACCAAATTAACCATGCACCTGCCAAACCCTAAAACTCAATAAAATACTTTCTTCTTCTTCAACATTTGGCCAAAAGAGAGAAAATATGGACAAAATTTTATTTTGTTATGTTTTAATTAACCTTTATTATCAAATTACAAATTTAACCTTAATGACATTTATTAATTACACCAAATGCCATGCCATTATCATCCACTAAATTTAGGGGCCTTAACTTTAAGGTTCTATAGCTATTAGACACCTTTAGCTAAGAGAATAGAACTTTTGCATTTTACGCGATTTAGTCTTTTTTTTTTCAAATTGAGCAATTAAACGATAAAATTAGCTCACAAAATTTTAACACATTTCAAATAACATGCTATAAATATTGAAAATAATAATAAAATAATTTTCTGACATCGGATTTGTGGTTCCAAAATCACTTTTTAGATTTAGCTAAAAAGGGGCTTGTTACACTTGTAAATTGGTGCAAAATAATGTATGTTAGGTAAAGGTTTAACTAGTTGATTTGCATATTATTTTGGTATGTTTTGATTGGGTAAAACTTGAAGTATAAGCATGTTAGATGCTAGTATTGGAAATGGTATGAATTAGTCTTAATTGGGGTTGAATTGAATGTCATTTATGTTATGAATTGGTTCTATTTTGGTTGTTTAGGTATATGCATATATGGGGTGGCAAAATGGCTTGGTAAATAGCCTATTTTTGTCCAAAGGGTAGAGACATGGGCGTCTTTCTCAGTCGTGTGTGGCACATGGTCATGTTACACAGTTGTGTGTCCTCTGGTGTTAAAATTGAAATGAAGTCAATATGCTCCACAAGGTCTCACACACGGGTGTGTGACCAATCATGTGGTACAAGTCAATATACCCCCTAATTGGCACATGGCCTAGCACACGGGCATGTGACTTGGCCATGTTGCATAAGCCAATATACCCTACAGGGTTGGCACGGCTTAGCATGCGACCTAGCACACGGGCATGTGACTTGGCCATGTTGCATAAGTCAGTATACCCTACAGCATTGGCACAGCTTAGCACACGGCCTAGCACATGGGTGTGTGTTGCCAATTCGAAGGGCACACGGGTTAGACACACGGGCGTGTGGTTGGCCGTGTGACCCAAGTCAGTATGTACCCCCTATTTTCACACGACTGGTGACATAAGTGTGTCTAGTGGCCGTGTGCGACACATGCCCTGCCTGCACAGGCGTGTGTCCTCTATTTTGAGAAAAATTTTCAAAGTTTCGTAAAAGGTTTATAAGTTATTGGTTTAGCCCCGAACTGATCCTAAAGCATGTTTAAGGCATCGTAGGCTATTATAAGGGACAAGTTGATTGATATTGAATGATGATTGTATGAATTGATTGAATGCATGAGAAAAGTACAGTTACATGTGTTATAAGTCCAGTAATGCTTCGTAACCCTATTTTAGTGTTGAATACGGTGAGGGGTGTTACAATTTTTTCTAGAAAGGGAGAAAATTTTAAACAAAAGAAAAAAATAAAAGGATATTACAAATCCCTTATTTTTCTCCTACTAACACCTCTATCTCAACCACTTCAGAATTTTAGTTCAACTAAGACTCTACAAGTCAACCGAGCAAAAATTAATACCCACGCTTGCGTAGGGATTTGAACACAGGACCTCCAACATACTAACCCCTTACCACTCAAACCAGCAGGCTCATTCTGATATGGATTAACAGAAAATTTTGTATAGTCCACTCAAAAAAAGGTAAGGCTTGGATAAAAACTAACAAAATTTTATAACATGAGACTTGAACCCAAGACCTCTCACACACACCCAGAACACTTAACCACTGAAGCAGATACACAATTATGTCAAATATATACAGAAACAGAAAGAAGTTACTCAGGGCGTTACAAGAATGAGATTAAAACATGTTACTTTTAGCACTTATCAAATATCCTCACACTTAGGCATTTTCTTATCCACAGCAAAATTGTCAATCCACATTCAAGTTAACTTCTCTAAATTTAATTTTCCCACTGACAATGTCTTAAGATAATCTACAGATAATCATGCATTAGAAATTTAAACAAAAATGACACTAAAGAACACAAGCAATCCAAGTAGATATTTTTAAAGCATAAAAACATAGATGTTTCACCTATCTCAATAATTACTCAAAATTCAAACTCAATAAGAATGAACGCCCTTACTAAGTTTCACTCAAAACACTAAAAGTGTTTAAGGTTCAAGTAATGTGCACTCAGCAGTTGAGCAAGAAATGTTATTACCATAAGCTTGGTTGAAAATCAAATCTACACCATTATAGAAATGAGATGACACACCAATCAAGAGGTTTTTACGAGGTTGTAATAGGACTTAAGTTAAGGGTATGGAAAAGGTCAGAATAGTTGGTTACAATTGAGGGTCGAGTTGATCTGTTACCAAATAAAAATAAATCAATTGCTAAATTACAAGAATTTAACATAAAAAAGAAATAAAGAGTGGATGAGTTTTATACAAAATATGCCACTCACTATTCAGGCTAAATTTTTTTTCTTTTCTACGTCATTTTTTTCACTAATTTTTTTATTTGAGAACAAAGAGAAAATTTAGTAATGTAAATGATGAAACATAATCAATCAACTAACCAAATCAAATCTCTACACAAAAAAAAAAAGAGTAAATAAAAAGTGTGATTTACAACCTTAATGTGGGTCTTTGGGTTAACATGAATGGTTGTTAAGTAAAAAACAATGTGTTTGGATCAATGAGGTTACTAGGGGTTAATTCAACGGGTAAGTTGTGTAAAAGGTTAAGCAGGTTAAATCCTAAATGCCTCTCTCTTCTCAGTATATCAAATCAATAATGTGGTCTTGACATGTATAACATAATCAAGTTCTAGAATAAAAAATCAAGTTGACATACTCAACCAAAAATAAGATGAGCATGAAAAACAATATATGCTCTATAGGCTCAAAAGCTCACAAAAAATTATGGTTTTGATGTCAAACTTGTAAATTTAAAATTTCAAGATAATTCTTCAATTTAGGCAGACAACCTAAAATAATAGTTTTTGAAAAACTGCTTGCCATGCTTGGCTCTCTCATATATTAAAGTATAAATAAAACAATGCATAAAAAACACAAATTAGTCCCAAACAGAATAAATAAAAACTCCAAATTAAAAAATTATCTTTAATGTAAGGTTTGAGGAAATTACTTAAAGACAAACAACAATTCAGGGGCTATATCACATAAACATGTAAAATCCTCCCCACACTTAAGATGTACATTCCCTCAATATACAAACAAATATAAACACAATAAGAAAAATATCATAAGTTAAGGAGGGAGAGAATTGAAATTTCCATTTAGACGATTGTGCTAGAATAGAGAAATACGAAAATGTAGGAGATCCTAAATTAAGTACATGGTTTCGAGCACACTAATAATAACATAGAAAAAAGTAAAATAAGATAAAGAGAAAACAAGATAGAAAAATAGCCGAAAAAGGCATAATAGTAAAGTGCATAGTAAAATAAAATAAAACATATAAGTCTTAAAGAGAAAATAAAAAAGAAAAAGAAAAAAATAAAACATAAAATAAAATAGAGTCACTGATTTGCATCATGTGGGAAATAAGGATCGAGAGGCATATATACAACAAGGATATCTGGTGAAGAAATGTGAAAATGTTGGCACATATGTTGTATAGAGGCCTCAATGTGATCTTATTGGTGCTAAAGCTAACTGAAGTGTTTTGAATGTAGCTGCTCAAGGTGGTTGATTCACTTTATCTACCTCTGCTCAAGGCGATCGATTAGGTTAGAGTGTTGTTATTGTGTGCGAAAGATGTCCTCAAGCGTGAGCGAATGTGTAGTAGTGGGGTGACGCACAAGAGGAGTAGATCGAACTGGGTCCACATGTCTAAGTGAATCATCATCTGGGAGATCCTCATGCTCATTCTGAGGATCCAGATGAAACAGTGTATACCGGTTTGGACCTGCTCCATGCTAATGTTGAATTATCCGTATGTAGCTCATAATAGATAATCCCTGCGGGACCATTTGTCCAACTAGAGTGGAGGATGAAGCCTACTCCAGAGTGTCGAGAACCTCGATGTAGATCGCCAGACAAGTCAAGTAGTGACCTATACAAATAAGGCCTTTCCTATTCTAATCAGAGTGGTGGTGACAAGAGAAAGCCACAAATAAATGAATTTAATTGATATGATCCTCATGCTCATATTGTAGTAAACATTTAATTGTTTTCAATATATTTGAACAATGAATAAATGAATTTCATATTTCCACTGAATTCTGAATCTATTTGTGAATTAATTCATTTGTGACATTAATGGTGCGATTTACCTAAATCTTGAGTTAGTCACTGACCATGCGTATGTAACTAATGTACTTTGATATAATTGGAGGCTTATGCTCTAAAGATGATCGAGCCGATAGTTGGTATGTTGGGTACATGACTTGTAACATCCTAAAATTTGAGTATTGATATGATGCATGTTTTGGTGCTTAACTTGTGTATAATTAAATTTTGCATGATTAGTATAGCCTTGAGAAGACTTGAGAACTATTCGAAATTAGAATAAATTTTAGTAAGGAGTATTTATTTGAAGTGGATCAAGTGACTTTAAGGTTTAAATAAATTTAAGTGACAAAAAATAGCATAAGATGAGCTAGTAGTAAGGTGGCGTTAGCGCATGTATGTTTGCTTGAGGGGAGAGGTTCGAATCTCCTAGCATGCAATTTGAAAGCTTTTATTTTTGCTTTTCCTTAGCAAGTGTCGGTCATGGATAAGAATTAGGATGAGTTGGATTATTTTTTTTTATGGCAAGAAGACCATGGGAAAAAGGCAAATGTTAACTTAAGGAAAAGAATCATATGGAAAAGGTATGTAGGGGGACATAAGGCTTAAAACAAGGGGTGATGTTTTGGAAAGTTTAGGGTGACTAAAGTTTGACCATTTGACTAATGTACTTGGACGGTTTTTAGGGCTAGGGGTTGGCCGAAATTTTGAAGGCATTTGGATGAATTAGGAGCTAGTTGTGCACATATCTCTTTTGGTCATTTGGGGTTTTTTCTCAAAGCTTGTTTCTCTCTAATTCTCTCCTCTTAGCCGAATGTATATTGGAAAATAGGTAAACCATTTTCTTTTCTTTTCTTTTGGCCATTTGAGTTTTGACCATTTCGATTTTATTTTGTTTATTCTCTCAAACCTTTCCTCCTAGTGCCGAAATCACCAAGACCCTAGAAGGCCATCTTCTCTTTTCTTTTCACCCTTGCCGAATGCACACAAGCCTCAAATTGATTTCTTTGTTCATCTTCCATTCTTGAAAAGAACCAAAACCTAAACACCTTATTTTCCTTTACCCTTCTTCATCTCTTTCTCCTTATAAAAATCTCTCAAACAATTTTCTCCCTTTTATTTCACAATGGCCGAATGTTAATGGTAAAACCTTAGCCGTATCTTTCTTTTATTTTTAATCTTTTATCCTTCAATCAAATCCTTCATTCTTTGTAGTGATATAGTGGAGTGCCGATTTCTTTTCTACATCTTAAGTTGATCTGTAACACCCTAAAAATCCGAGTATTTAAATTGCATGAATTGGTGTTTAGATTTTTAAAGGAAAAATCTTTTATTTTTATTTTAGTGCTTATTGAAGTCCTAGAGAGGGTAAAGCATAATTTGGAGAAGGAATAAAATTTATTAATTGAGAATTTATTGAAGTGAAACAAAGGTGATTAAGACTTTAGCTAAATTATGTATTAAAGAGTGTCATAAGTGAGTACATGGTAAGGTGGAGTTGGCGCATGGGTTCTAGCAAGAGGGAAGAGGTTCGAATCCCTTGTATAGCACCTAAATGAATTTTTGTTTTTAATTTTCTGCTCATGGATAGGAAGTGTAGGCCAAGAACATATAAGGAAGGTGTTGACCATGTTATTTTTGGTTAGTGTATCAATGGATTAAGGAAACAACTAACTTATGACATGGAATCAAAGACTTAAGGAAAGATAGGGGACATAAGGCACATATCAAGGAGAATTTTGGAAACAAAATCATGGCAATGGACCATGCATATGGACGGCATTATGGCTAGGGGGAAGCCAATTTTGGTGATAGTTTGCTAGGAAATTTAGTCTTTTGTTTTGGTCATTTTCTTTAGTTTTGTGCATAATTTTGCAAATTCTCTCAACCTATCTCTCCTTGGCGAATTGTGCTTTGGTAAGCCTTGATTATTTTGACCATTTGGTCATTTTTGTTTATTGCTTTAGTACTTGTTTGTACCTTTTCTTTGAATGCCGAAAATCACCTATACCAAAAGCCAATCTTTTCTTTTCTTTTGCCATTGCTCAATATACATCTCTCTTAAAGCTTGTCTTTTCTTTTCTTTTCTCCTAATCTCTTTGAAATCAAAGCAACATCATCACCATCTTTTCTTTTATTTTATTTCTTTTCAATCAAAATTCTATCCATCTACACTCTCATAGCTGAATGCTAATGTGCCTATAAGCCAAATTTATTTTCTTTTCCTTGATCATACATAGCCGAATCTTTCGTCAATTAAACAACATTCTCAATCCTTTCCTTTTGACCGTGGGAATTAGGTAAGGGTTCTTTTCTATTTTCGATTTATTATTAGTGTCATGGCCGAATATCATTGGTTTTATGAGGGGCCTTTTTGGATCGATATAACGTTCATTCTAATAACGTTTCTTCGTTATTATTTAGTGCAATAACGAGATCGAACTCAAGTGATCGGAGAATTGTAGAAATGTTGGAAACGTTTTATTGTGGTAAGGAAATCACATCTTTTAAAGCCCTTAGTACTGATTGATATTATTAGATCTAACTATTATCCTTTTGGATTTTGAAGACTTTCAAAATAGGGAAGAAAAGGGCGGTGATTAGTCACGTTAAGAGGGGCGGATCCGTAAATCCCCCATTCAAACGAAGAGCGGTTTCGGCAATCCGGGATTTTCCACCGGGTTGCGGGCCATCTTCCGAAGGAAGTCCATTATTCGAAGTGGTACGAACTTCCGAGCCGTTATACGTTGGTAGATTCTCGTGCTAACGAATCAATAAATGAGGAAAAGCCGAAAATCGAAGTGATTCAAAATCAAGAGGGTAAGATTTTGGATCTATTATCGATTAAGATTATTTTTACGAATTAGTTGTCTAACGGATCAAAATATGTTTTAGGTGCCGAGGAGCGAGAAGGATTAGTACTCTCATTAGCGAGGTGTGTAATTTCACACTCATTATTTTCTCGGTTGGATGTCAAATTTCAAGATGGAAGTAAAATCGTAAAGACGACTAGATCGGTAAAACGTAAAACCGATATTTTGACGAAAATACGTAAAATGACTAAATCGTGAAAATTACGAAAAATGCCCTCGAGAAATTATTTGTTATTATGTAAATTGGATGTTTCGTGAAAATGGGCGTAAAATACTCTAGTTCGATAAATTGGGCCAAAATACTCTAGTTCGTTAAAATTTGGCCAATATACTCTAGTTCGTTAAAATTGGGCCAAAACACTCTAGTTCGGTAAATGGGCCAAAGCCCACTAAATCGCTAAATAGACAAATTGCTATATTATGTTTATGGGCCAAATGAAATGATTATCGATAAACCCACCATGTTATGCATTATTAAGAAATTTATACTTTATTATACACGCCTAATTGCATGGGGTGGGATATATGAAGAGAAGAATGGCGATTGCCAAAAATCTAGTTCGGTGGCTCGCCACGATAATGGCTTATTGCCTCTAGTTCGGTGGCTCGCCACAATAATGGCTCATTGCCTCTAGTTCGGTGGCTCTGCCACAATAATGGCTCATTGCCTCTAATTCGGTGGCTCTGCCACAATAATGGCTCATTGCCTCTAGTTCGGTGGCTCTGCCACATTAACGGCTTATTGCCTCTAGTTCGGTGGCTATGCCACAATTATAAAACGGCTTAATGCCTACGATTGGTGTGATGGCGGGGTGGGTTAACTTGATCCCCACAGGTGTGATGGTTGGTACGGGGGTGTTAGCGGATGGATATTAGGTTTGGGTTGGGAATTACATTTTACATGCATTTTAATTGTTTTAATTCATGATATATTGTTGAATTCAGAATTGGGCTCAAGCCCAAAGATAATATCTTGATGATCTGCCCAATAATGGTGGTAAGTGAGTTACACACTGAGTTCTAAGTAACTCACCCTTTAATTTTTTTCCATCTCGGTAATGGAAATTGATGTGGACTTGGGCGAGGATGACTTCGTGGAGGCCATCTTTGAAAGAGGGTTATTTAAACTCGAACTTTTAATAAGTATATATTTTTTTACTATTATGGATTATTGTAATAAGGGCCTCTATAAATAACTTATGGATTTTATGTGTATTTGGAATTTAAACTATATTTTGGACTTTCTAATCATGGGCTATGATTTTATGATGTTTTTATTAAAATAAATTTGAGTTTTCAAGTATATGAAAATCTTTTATAAATATTTTATTATAGTTAACTCTTTAACAAATTACCTAAAGGTTATTGATAATACAATGATTTTCAACTAATGTTTTCAAATATTTATCAAAATCAAATACTCTTCAAATTTTAAACCACATAAATAATATTGTAGTTTTCAACTCATTAAAGATTTAAGAATAGCTCGAATCATGTAACAAACCAAATCTAGTCTTAATGCATAGACCGGGTTTGGGTGTTACATTTAGTGGTATCAGAGCCCAGTTTTAAAAACTCAGCTGTGGTTTGGGTTCAAAAATAATTTCTGTATGAAAACGTTTAATGATATTTTAAAGATCAGTATGGCACCACAAGCATCCGGCAACAAGTCAAGTAAGTATTTATTACTTAATGATTACTATGATAAGATCATAGGAACACTCTAGAACTTCTAGTTTTAGATATGAAAAATCGTAGAGATTGAGACTATAGGATATGTTGCGAAAAAATAACTTTATATCTCAAATCTCATAAAATATCGTTAATAAACACCGAAACAAAATTTCTGATTCATAAAACTTGTAATCAGATAAACGAACAAGCTATCATGAGTACAAGAGGACGTGGTCGTGGACGCGGTAGACGTGGCCGTGGTAGAGGCCGAGGTGCTATGGCTGAAGCACCAAATCATATGCCAGAAGTGGACACACCTGCGTCAATTGAAAGTGAGACGGCATCACGCGATCACATGGAAGAAGATCATGCATTGACTCAAGCAATGCTACGAGTCTTGGAAAGGGTCATTGGAACTAGAATTGGGCCAACAACTCGTGGTTCAATTTCGAGGCGACTTAAGGCAAATAATGCGAAGTTTTCGAGGAGTCTCGGTGTAGCTCGAATGTGGTTGAATCTTGGCTCAAGGCGTGGAATAGATTATGGATGATATGGAATGTCTTGTCGAGCAAAAATTGAGAGGAGCTGTATCCTTGTTAAGGGATGAGGCGTGTCGATGGTGGCTCACTGCTCGAGAAGGCCTTGAAGCCGCACCGATTAATTAGGGAATTCTTTAAAGCCGCCTTCCAAGGAAAATACGTCGAACGAGCTATGTAGACGTCGAAGGAAGGAATTTCAATCTTGTCCAATGAAGTAAGACCGTGGCAAGATATGAAGTCGAGTTTTACGTCGAGCCGTTATGCCCGAACAATTGTAGCAAGATCACGAACGTTGTGTACGTTTCAAGGATGGACTTAATGATGAGCTGAGGGTTCTGATTGCTCCACAACAAGTTAGAAATTTTTCGACTCTTGTGGAGAAGGCCAAAATAGCCGAAGAGGCTAAGAACTCAGAGCGGCAGAACCAAGAAAGATCCCGAAACAAGAGAGAGACACAGCAGTCTGGTTCTTCCAAGAGATTCCAGAAGAAACCTCGGAATGATGAATCAGTTCAAGGTAGAACCCCGGTAACAAATAATCGGAGTCGAGATTGCAGTGAGTGTGGAAAAAGACATTTTGGAGAATGTTGGAGGAAAACGGGCGCATGCTACAAATGCGGTTCAATGGAACATCAGTACAAAAGATGTCCTCGACGAATGGATACGACTCAAGAAGTCCGTAATAATGATGCACAGTCGGTCAGGGGTAATCAGCAGCCACCGAGAGGTCGTGGACCAAGTCGTGGTGGTAATGGGGCTGGTCGTGGTCAAGGTGCACCGGGTCGAGGCAATGGTCCGAGAGGAAATGCAGATGCAAGACACTGGACCGGTTTATGCGATTAGACGCCATGAGGACGGCAATGCACTGATGTGATAAGCTGATACGTTCTTCATTTTGATGTACTGTTATTGCTTTAATAGATATTGGCTCTACCCATTCATATGTAGCTAGTGCCATATCTAGAAACACAATTTAGAATCCAAATTACTAAAAATGAGATGCGGTGATTAGTCCTTTAGGACGATCGGTAATTGTTAATAAAATATTTAAAGACGTGCCCTTGAAAATCCAAGAGGAGGTATTCTTAGCAAACTTGATGGAACTACCTTTCATGAGTTCGATCTCATTCGGG
Source organism: Gossypium rotundifolium (assembly GCA_025506655.1). NCBI lineage: Eukaryota > Viridiplantae > Streptophyta > Magnoliopsida > Malvales > Malvaceae > Gossypium > Gossypium rotundifolium. The sequence continues at coordinate 64,414,581 of CP106731.1, read as the reverse complement.
CATGGATTGGTGGTCAAACATCGGGCGAATTGGATTGTCTTTGAAAAGCGAATGTCAATAAGAACCGGGATGATAAGGAAGTCATAATGATTGGTGAGCGAAAGAACTATCCGCAAATATGGTATCTGCATTAAAAGTCGAGAAGTTGGTGCGGAAAGGATACGGAGCATTCCTAGCCTTTATCGTGCTTTGGATGCCAAAGAATTATCTGTGAATGATGTGAGGATGGTGAAGGAATTTCCGATGTATTTCTGAAGAACTTCCGGTATACCTCGGATCGGAAGTAGAATTTGGCATTGAGCTTTTGCTCGGATGACTCGGTGTCCATTGCTCCTTATAGAATGGCAGAAGGAGTTAGTGAGCTCAAATTCAAGAATTGCTGGATCGGGATTTATTCGACCAAGTGTGTCTCCGTAGGGAGCACCGTTTTGTTCGTCAAGAAGAAGGATGGATCGACACGTATGTGCATTAACTACGCACAGTTGAATAAATTGACGATCAAGAATCGGTATCCTCTGCCAAGAATTGACGACTGTTTGATCAATTAAAAGGAGCTTGATTTTCTCCAAAATTGATTTAAGGTCGAGTTATCACCAGCTCAAGGTGAAAGAAGCGGACATTTATAAGAATGACATTTAGGACACGTTACGGACACTATGAGTTTGTAGTGATGCCGTTTGGACTAACCAATGCACCAGCTACATTTATGGACATGATGAACCGAGTCTTTCAACCATATTTAGACCGGTTTGTGGTAGTGTTCATAGATGACATATTGGTTTATTCGAGAAATGAGGAGGAACATGACCAGCATTTGCGGATAGTATTACTGACTACTTCGTGATAAGCAATTATATGCCAAATTTAGTAAATGTAAATTTTGGCTAAAGGAAGTGACTTTCCTTGGTCATGTAGTATCAGCCGAAGGAATAAGGGTGGATCCTCGGAAAATTGAGGCTATTCTGGATTGGAAACCACCAACATCAGTAGCTAAAATTCGGAGTTTCTTGGGTTTGGCTGGATACTATAGACGTTTTGTAGAGGGTTTTCGTTGATTCTTTGCACCCTAACTAAATTGTTGCGTAAAGGAGCTCCGTATATTTGGACGAAAAGCAACAAGAGAGTTTCGAGAAATTGAAGAAGATCCCCGTGAAGCTCAGTTTTAATTGATAGGAGGTCGAAAAAAATTTATGTTTATTGTGATCGTCTCACACGGTCCAGGTTGTGTGTTGATGCAAAATGGAAAGGTGGTGGCCTATGCTTCTCGTCAATTGAGACCACACGAAGTAAACTACCCTACCATGATTTGGAGTTAGTCGCCGTTGTCTTTGCTCTAAAAATTTAGAGGCACTATCTCTATGGTGAGAAATCTATAATCTACACGGATCACAAGAGTCTTAAATACCTCCTTACCCGTAAGGAGTTAAATTTGAGACAAAGAAGATGGGTAGAATTGTTAAAGGATTACGATTTCTCGATCGAATACCATCCCGGAAAGGCTAACGTGGTAGTGACGCGTTAAGTCGTAAGGCGATTCGATTTAAGAGTATTGTTTGCCCATTTGAGTGCATGCGAGGATGGCGGTTTGTTAGCGAACTTGGTGAAACCTCTGTGGTGGAACAAATCAAGGAAAAACAGACATCGATGAGAAGTTGGGACCTTTACTTGACAAGTTGAAAATGGTGAAATTGAAGATTTTGGAATAAACACGGAGGTGTGTTGTGCTTTCGAGGAAGAGTATGCATACGAGGACTCGGATCTAAGGCAATCGATTCTACGGAGGCGATAGTAGCCCTTATGCTATGCATCCCGGAGGAAATAAGATGTATCGAGATCTTCGTGAATGTATTGGTGGCGGGGTTGAAGCGTGAGATTTGAATTTGTGGGCAAATGTTTGACTTGTCGACAAGTGAAGGCGAATATCAATTACCGTGCAGGTTGTTACAACCGATAAAGATTCCTCTTTGGAAATGGGAGAGGATAACTATGGATTTTGTTAGTGGGTTACCGTTAACCCTACTAAGAAAAATTTCGTTTGGGTAATTGTTGATCGGTTGACGAAGACCGCTCATTTCTGCCGGTTAATTCGGATTATTCATTGCGAAGTTGGTGAAACTATACGTATCCGAAATTGTGAGGTTGCATGGGGTACCAGTATCTATTATATCGAATAGGGACCCTAGGTTTACATCACGATTCTGGAAAGCTCTGCATGAAGCCTTGGGGACAAAGTTGAATTTCAAGACGGCTTTTCATCCTCGGTTTGATGGTCGATCGGAGAGTAATTCAGATATTGGAAGATATGTTAAGGGATGTGTAATTGACTTGGAGGTAGTTGGGAGGATTATCTACCACCGCGAAATTTGCGTATAACAACAGCCTATCAATCTAGCATTCGATGGCACCTTACGAGGCATTGTATGGTCGTAAGTGTCGTTCACCTATTTGTTGGACCGAGTTGGGCGAAAGATGATGTTAGGTCCCGAGATGATATCCAGACAGAGGATAAGGTAAAAGTTATTCGAGCACGGTTGAAAGAAGCCTCGGATGAGATGTAAGTCGTGCGCAGATCCGAAGCGAAGGGACATCAAGTATAGTGTGGGAGATCGTGTTTTCTTGAGGTCTCTCCTTGGAAAAAGATCTTCGTGTTTGGAAGGAAGGGCAAGCTAAGTCCTAGATACATTGGACCTTATCGTGTGTTGAAGCGTGTTGGTCCAGTGGCATATCAGATTGAGTTACCTTCGAGTTGGATCAAATTCATAATGTTTTTCATGTTTTCATGTTGAGACGTTATAAATCGGATCCTTCGCACATTATACCGGTAGAAGAATTGGAGCTGAATTCAGATTTGTCTTTTGAAGAAGAACCAGTGGAAATCCTAGACCGAGATGTCAAGGTACTAAGGAAGAAAACCGTGCCATTGGTCAAAGTTCTATGGCGTAACCACGGAGTGGAAGAAGCTACGTGGGAGCCAGAGGATGCAATTCGGCAACAATACCCTCACCTTTTTCAACCAGGTGAATTTCGAGGACGAAATTTTCTTTAAGGAGGGTAGAGTTGTAACACCCTAAAAATTCGAGTATTTAAATTGCATGAATTGGTGTTTAGATTTTTAAAGGAAAAATCTTTTATTTTTATTTTAGTGCTTATTGAAGTCCTAGAGAGGGTAAAGCATAATTTGGAGAAGGAATAAAATTTATTAATTGAGAATTTATTGAAGTGAAACAAAGGTGATTAAGACTTTAGCTAAATTATGTATTAAAGAGTGTCATAAGTGAGTACATGGTAAGGTGGAGTTGGCGCATGGGTTCTAGCAAGAGGGAAGAGGTTTGAATCCTTGTATAGCACCTAAATGAATTTTTGTTTTAATTTTCTGCTCATGGATAGGAAGTGTCGGCCAAGAACATATAAGGAAGGTGTTGACCATGTTATTTTTGGTTAGTGTATCAATGGATTAAGGAAACAACTAACTTATGGCATGGAATCAAAGACTTAAGGAAAGATAGGGGGACATAAGGCACATATCAAGGAGAATTTTGGAAACAAAATCATGGCAATGGACCATGCATATGGACGGCATTATGGCTAGGGGAAGCTAAATTTTGGTGATAGTTTGCTAGGAAATTTAGTCTTTTGTTTTGGTCATTTTCTTTAGTTTTGTGCATAATTTTGCAAATTCTCTCAACCTATCTCTCCTTGGCGAATTGTGCTTTGGTAAGCCTTGATTATTTTGACCATTTGGTCATTTTTGTTTATTGCTTTAGTACTTGTTTGTACCTTTTCTTTGAATGTCGAAAATCACCTATACCAAAAGCCAATCTTTTTCTTTTCTTTTTGCCATTGCTTAATATACATCTCTCTTAAAGCTTGTCTTTTCTTTTCTTTTCTCCTAATCTCTTTGAAATCAAAGCAACATCATCACCATCTTTTCTTTTATTTTATTTCTTTTCAATCGAAATTCTATCCATCTACACTCTCATAGCCGAATGCTAATGTGCCTATAAGCCAAATTTATTTTCTTTTCCTTGATCATACATAGCGAATCTTTCATCAATTAAACAACATTCTCAATCCTTTCCTTTCGTAGTAGGAATTAGGTAAGGGTTCTTTTCTATTTTCGATTTATTATTAGTGTCATGGCGAATATCATTGGTTTTATGAGGGCCTTTTGGATCGATATAACGTTCATTCTAATAACGCTTTCTTTCGTTATTATTTAGTGCAATAACGAGATCGGAACTCAAGTGATCGGAGAATTGTAGAAACGTTGGAACCTTTTATTGTGGTAAGGAAATCACATCTTTTAAAGCCCTTAGTATCTGGTTGATATTATTTAGATCTAACTATTATCCCTTTGGATTTTGAAGACTTTCAAAATAGGGAAGAAAAGGCGGTGATTAGTCACGTTAAGAGGCGGATCTCAGAAATCCCCATTCAAACGAAGAGCGGTTTGAGTGATGCAGGATTTTCCACCGGGTTACGGGCCATCTTCCGAAGGAAGTCCATTATTAGAAGTGGTACGAACTTCCGAGCCGTTATACGTTGGTGGATTCTCGGCGGCTAACGAATCAATAAACGAGGAAAAGCCAAAAATCGAAGTGATTCAAAATCAAGAGGGTAAGATTTTGGATCTATTATCGATTAAGATTATTTTTACGAATTAGTTGTCTAACGGATCAAAATATGTTTTAGGTGCCGAGGAGCGAGAAGGATTAGTACTCTTGGTAACGAGGTGTGTAATTTCACACTCATTATTTTCTCGGTTGGATGTCAAATTTTGGTATAGAAGTAAAATCGTAAAGACGACTAGATCGGTAAAAACGTAAAAACTGATATTTTGACGAAAATACGTAAAAATGACTAAATCGTGAAAATTACGAAAAATGCCCTCGAGAAATTATTTGTTATTATGTAAATTGGATGTTTCGTGAAAATGGGCCGTAAAATACTCTAGTTCGATAAATTGGGCCAAAATACTCTAGTTCGTTAAAATTTGGCCAATATACTCTAGTTCGTTAAAATTGGGCCAAAACACTCTAGTTCGGTAAATGGGCCAAAGCCCACTAAACTGCTAAATAGACAAATTGCTATATTATGTTTATGGGCCAAATGAAATGATTATCGATAAACCCACCATGTTATGCATTATTAAGAAATTTATACTTTATTATACACGCCTAATTGCATGGGGTGGGATATATGAAGAGAAGAATGGCCAGTTGCCAAAAATCTAGTTCGGTGGCTCTGCCACGATAATGGCTTATTGCCTCTAGTTCGGTGGCTCTGCCACAATAATGGCTCATTACCTCTAGTTCGGTGGCTCTGCCACAATATTGCCTCTAGTTCGGTGGCTCTGCCACAATAATGGCTTATTGCCTCTAGTTCGGTGGCTCTGCCACATTAACGGCTTATTGCCTCTAGTTCGGTGGCTATGCCACAATTATAAAACGGCTTAATGCCTACGATTGGTGTGATGGCAGGGTGGGTTGACTTGATCCCCACAGGTGTGATGGTTGGTACGGGGGTGTTAGCGGATGGATATTAGGTTTGGGTTGGGAATTACATTTTACATGCATTTTTAATTGTTTTAATTCATGATATATTGTTGAATTCTGTAATTGGGCTCAAGCCCAGCATAATATCTTGATGATCTGGCCCAATAATGGTGGTAAGTGAGTTACACACTGAGTTCTAAGTAACTCACCCCTTTAATTTTTTTTTCCATCTCAGGTAATGGAAATTGATGTGGACTTGGGCCGAGGATGACTTCGTGGAGGCCATACTGCGAAAGAGGGTTATTTAAACTCTGAACTTTTAATAAGTATATTTTTTTTACTATTATGGATTATTGTAATAAGGGCCTCTATAAATAACTTATGGATTTTATGTGTGTTTGGAATTTAAACTATATTTTGGACTTTTTAATCATGGGCTATGATTTTATGATGTTTTTATTAAAATAAATTTGAGTTTTCAAGTATATGAAAATCTTTTATAAATATTTTATTATAGTTAACTCTTTAACAAATTACCTAAAGGTTATTGATAATACAATGATTTTCAACTAATGTTTTCAAATATTTATCAAAATCAAATACTCTTCAAATTTTAAACCACAGAAATAATATTGTAGTTTTCAACTCATTAAATATTTAAGAATAGCTCGAATCATGTAACAAACCAAATCTAGTCTCAATGCATAGACCGGGTTTGGGGTGTTACATGATCATAGCTATTATAGATCGGGTGAAAAAGGAGATTTCATCAGTCAAGGTAAGGGATTATTTTGAAAAGGGATTCTATTTTTTTTATCCTTCTATTTTGATAAGATTGTATTGATTTAATCGATTCTATCATAGGGACTCTATCAATCGACTTCCACCTTTTTAACAAAAGAATCCTGTGGTAAGCCAATCTCGCTCTTAAAATCAATTGGTGGTGATAAGGGAATATTAGTTTGACTAACATTTATTTGTCAATAGAGGCAAACAAAATAGGGACGAAAAGAGTTGTTAATAGTGTTCGGAAGAGGGGTGGTTCCATTATTCCCCCTAAATTCAAGAGAAGGACTATTTCAGGAATCCGAGACTTTCCACCGGGTTGTAGACCCTCATCCGGTGAAAATCAATTATTTGAGGTCGTACGTACCCCGAACCATTGTTTACTCGTGGTTCTGAACCTTTGATCGGAGAGAAATTGCAAATAGTGGTTGTTCGAGATTTCGAGGGTAAGATCTAGATCGCTTAACATTAGAATAGTTTTATATTAAATATTAGTGTTCTAATCCATCGTGATGTGTGTTTAGATATCGATGAGCGGGAGAGTGTAGTTCTCACCATAATTAGGTGTGTAATCTCACACCGTATCTAATGGGTTAGATGACTATATTGTATAAATCGGTGGATGAAATCAAAAGTTAGTGAAATCGGGAAGAATAGCATATTTATCACCTTAATGATAAAAGTTTTGAAATTGGTATTAAGATTATGAAAATTTCAAAATTACCCTTAACGGGCTAATTCGATAAAAGTGATAAATGGGCCATATGTGATATTTGATAAATGGGCCATATGTGATATTTGATAAATGGGCCATATGTGATATTTGATAAGTGGGCCATATGTGATATTTCATAAATGGGTCATATGTGATAATCGATAAATGGGCCATATGTGATATTGATAATTGGGCAATATATGATAACTGATAAATGGGCCATATGTGATATGAGATTTCATAGGCCAAAATGTGAAATGGGCCTGATTGTAATAACTTTTATAATGGGCCTTATGTTGGAATAATTATATGAATGGATTGTTATGCATGTTATATACATGATTGCATGGGTTGGGCTATTTGACGAAGAGAAGTTCTGGTAGCTTTGCTACAAAATTTTGGTGGCTCTGCCACAATTCTGAAAAATGGCAAATGCCATGTAAACTCTGTGAATATGGTGGCTTGTCCACGAAATTTGAAATACGGCTTAATGCCTACTTCGGTGTGTTGGTGGGGTGGGTGACTAAAACTCCCCACAGGTGTGCTGGTTGGTACGGGTGGTATGTAGCGGATGGAAATCTAGGTTTGGTTTTGGGAATTGCATATCAATTGCATTTCATACATGCTAAATTATTATTTTTGTAATGGGCTTAGGCCCAAATAAATGCTTAAATGGTTTTGGCCCAGTGGACTATGGTAAGTGAGTTACACACTGAGTTCTAAATAACTCACCCCAATTTTTTTTTACCCCTCTCAGGTAATAATATTTGATGGAGGCTTGGGTTGGAGATGACTTCGTGTGGAGGCTATACTACAAATGGTGGTTTATAAAATTTTAAGACTAATAATTTTATTAAGTACTATTTTTATGCCTCTTTAATTATGGATTTTATTATATGGATGAATTTTATTATGTTTTAGTTTTCCTAAGTTGGATTGGTTTAGTTTTTATAAATGATTTTCTATAACTCTCGTATAAAATAAAAGTTTTTCTTAAATATCATTGAAACTTAAGAAATTCTTTTAAAACTTTTCGATGAAATATTTCGACTAAATAAATCTAAAGTTTTTATCAATTACTACTCTATAGATCAAATGACAAATTCTTGTATTTTTAATTATGGTTTTCAATGAACTTCAATTTTTCGACAAAGTCATTCTCTTAATCGTTTTGGAATTTGATTTCTACTTTGTTAAATGATTTGAATGTACGTTAAATTTGTGTGGCATGCCAAAACCGAGCTTAATGTATTGGCCGGGTTTGGGGTGTTACATTTTATGGTATCAGAGCTCAGTTTCAAAACTCAGCTGTGGTTTGGGTTCAACAATGTTTTGTTTAAAAACTACTTAAATTTTCTAGACTTTATGTTTTAAAGGTAGTATGGCACCACAAGCATCCGGCACCAAGTCAAGTAAGTATTTGTTTATTAAATGTTTATTATTGTGATGAGACCTTAGGAACACTCTAGAACTTCTAGTTTTAGGTGTTAAAAACGATAGAGATCGAGACTATAGGATCTGATTGCGAAAATAACCCTATCTCTTATATCACATAAAATATCGTTAATAAACACTTAAATAATATTCTGATTCATAAAACTTGTAATCAGATTAAAAGTGAATTAGTCAATATGAGCACTAGAGACGTGGTCGTGGATGCAATAGATATGGCCGTGGTAGAGGACGAGGTGCTGCGTCTGAAGCACCGGGTCATATACCGGAAATGGATGCACCTGCATCATTTGAGAGCTAAACTGGATCTCATGATTATGCGAATGAGGATACTGCTTTGACTCAAGCAATGTTGCAAGTCTTAGAAAGAGTAGCTGGGTCCAGAACTGGGCCAGTAACTCGCGGATCAATATCAGAACGACTCAAGTCTAGTGGTGCAGAAGTTTTTAAAGGTGTCTCTGGTGTAGCTCCGAATGTGGCAGAATATTGGCTTGAGGCTATAGAATGAATTATGGATGATCTGGAGTGTATCTTGTCGAAAGCGAATCGAGAGGAGCCGTGTCTTTGCTAAGAGACGAGGCATATCAATGGTGGCTTACTGTTCGAGAAGGCACCGAGGCTGCATTGGTTAATTGGGATTTCTTTAAAGCTTCTTTATAAGGGAAGTACGTCAGAACAAGTTATGTAGATGCCCGGAGGAAGGAATTCCTGAATTGGTTCAAGGAAGTAAGACTGTGGTAGCTTATGAGGCAGAATTTCTTCGTTTAAGTCGTTATGCTCGTACTATAGTGCGGTCGATCATGAGCACCGTACGCTTTGAGGATGGGTGAATGATGAGTTGCAGTCTGATAGCCCCACAACAAGTGCGGACTTTTACCTCACTTATAGAGAAAGCTAAGATAGCGAAGAGGCTAAGAATTGAAACGCCGTAATCGGAAAAAGTAAGAGGCAAGAGGATTTTAAGTACTGGTTCTTCTAAAAGGTTTCAAAAGAGGCCACGAAATGATGAGCCGTTCAAGTTAGGGCACCTGTGACTACCAATCAGAGTCGAGAATGTTCCGACTGTGGAAGACGACATCCCAGAGAATGTTGGAGGAAAACTGGAGCCTGTTTTAAATGTAGATCCAAGGATCATCAATTTAAGAATTATCCTCGACGGACTGATACGACTCAAGGAACTCGTAACGCTGATGCTCAGCCAGCTAGAGGTACTCAGCAGCCACCGAAAGGTCGTGGACCAAGTCATGGTGGTAATGGTAACGGACGTGGACAAGGTGCACCGGGTTGAGGTAATGGTGTTAGAGGTAACACGGAGGCAAGACAGCCAGGATTAGTCTATGTTTCAGGCGTCATGAAGACGGTGATGCTCCTGATGTGATAACTGGTACATTCTTCATTTCTGATGTACCTATTACTGCTTTGATAGATATCGGGTCTACCCACTCGTATGTTGCTAGTGCTATATCTGGAAACCTAAATATTAGATCTGAGATTACCGATAGAGAGATGACGGTAATTAGTCCTTTAGGACAGTCGATAATAGTGAATAAATTATTTAGAGATGTGCCCTTGGAGATTCAAAGAGAGGTATTTCTAGCAGACTTGATGGAATTACCTTTTGGTGAGTTTGATCTTATTTTGGGCATGGATTGGTTGGTGAAGCATCGGGCGCAATTGGATTGTGCCGAAAAGTGGATGTCAATTAGGACTGTGGATGAAGAGGAGGTAATAATGATTGGCGAAAGAAGAAACTTTTTGGCTAATATGGTATCTACTTTGAAGGCAGAAAAGTTGGTGCGGAAAGGGAATGGAGCATTCCTAACATTCATCAGTGCTTTGGATGTCAAGGATTTATCGATAGAAGGTGTGACAACGTTGAAAGAATTTCTAGATGTCTTTCCCGAAGAACTTTTGGGCCTACCTCCAGATCGGGAAGTAGAATTTGGCATTGAGCTTTTGCCCGAAACTGCTTGGTGTCCATTGGTCCTTATAGAATGGCGCCAAAGGAGTTAGCGGAGCTCAAGGCTCAAATTCAAGAACTGCTAGATCAGGGATTTATTCGACCAAATGTGTCTCCGTGGGGAGCACTGATTTTGTTCGTCAAGAAGAAGGATAGGTCAATGCGTATGTGCATTGATTATAGGCAGTTGAATAAGTTGACGATCAAGAATATGTATCCATTACCGAGAATTGATGACCTGTTTGATCAATTAAGAGGAGCTTCAGTTTTCTCCAAGATTGATTTGAGATCGAGTTATCATCAACTTAAGGTGAAAGATGCAGATATTCATAAGACGGCATTCCGAACTCGCTATGGACATTATGAGTTTTTAGTGATGCCGTTTGGTTTGACTAATGCACCAGCTACATTTATAGACATGATGAACCGAGTCTTTTAGCCCTATTTAAACTGCTTCATAGTAGTGTTCATAGATGACATCTTGGTATATTCGAGGAATGAAGAAGAGCATGACTCTTATTTGCGAACTGTGTTGCAAATTTTACGAGATAAGCAACTATATGCCAAATTTAGTAAAGTGACTTTCTTGGGTCATGTAGTGTCAGCTGAAGGAATAAGAGTTGATCCTCGAAAGGTAGAGGCTGTGTTGGATTGGAAACCGCCAAAGTCAGTAGCTGAGATTCGGAGTTTCTTGGGTTTGGCTGGTTATTATAGACGCTTTGTTGAGGGGTTTTCGTTGATTGCTGCACCCCTAACTAAGTTGTTGCGAAAGGAAGTACCGTATGTATGGACCGATAAACAACAAGAAAGTTTTGAGAACCTGAAGAAGATTCTAACGGAAGCGCCAGTACTGATTCAACCAGAGGTGAAAAAGAGTTTACCATTTATTGTGATACGTCACACATGGGTTTAGGATGTGTACTGATGCAAAGTGGAAAAGTGGTAGCTTATGCTTCTCGGCAGTTGAGGTCACATGAAGTCAACTATCCTACTCATGATTTAGAGTTGGCTGTGGTAGTGTTTGCATTAAAGATTTGGAGGCATTATCTCTACGGTGAGAAGTCAATCATTTATACGGATCATAAGAGTCTTAAGTATCTCCTTACCCAAAAGGAGTTGAATTTAAGACAACGGAGATGGGTGGAGCTGTTAAAGGATTATGATTTCTCAATCGAGTATCATCCTGGAAAGGCTAACGTTGTGGCAGATGCGTTGAGTCGTAAGGTTGTATCGGAGTTAAGAGTAATGCTTGCTCATCTCAGTTTATATGAGGATGGCAGTTTGCTAGCGGAACTTCAGGTGAAGCCTATGTGGTTGGAGCAAATTAAAGAAAAAAAATTATCCGATGAAAAGTTGGGTCCTTTAATACAACAAGCTGAAAGTGGTGTAATAGGAGATTTTAGTTTGAACAAAGATGGTGTACTGTGTTTTCGTGGAAGGTTTTGTATGCCCAAGGATTCAAATTTAAGGCAAATGATTCTTCTTGAGGCGCATAGTAGCCCTTATGCTATACACCCCGAAGGAAATAAGATGTATCGGGATCTCCGTGATCAGTATTGGTGGCCAAAGTTAAAATGGGAAGTTACTGATTTAGTGGGAAAGTGTTTGACTTGTCAACAAGTAAAGGTGGAACATCAATTACCATCGGGTTTATTGCAATCGGTAAAGATTCCTCTATAGAAATGGGAGCGGATAACGATGGATTTTGTCAGTGGGTTACCCTTAACACCTACTAAGAAAGATTCTGTTTGGGTGGTAGTAGATCGATTAACGAAGACTGCTCATTTTCTACCAGTTCATACGGATTACTCATTGCAAAAATTGGCTAAACTGTATGTATATGAAATCGTGAGGTTGCATGGGGTACCAGTGTCTATCATATCGGACAGGGATCCTAGATTTACATCACGGTTTTGGAAAGCTTTACATGAGGCTTTGGGAACAAAATTAAACTTCAGTATGGCTTTTCACCCTCAGTCAGATGGTCAGTCGGAAAGAGTAATCTAGATTTTGGAAGACATGTTAAGAGGTTGTGTGATCGACTTCAGAGGTAGTTGGGAGGATTTTCTACTGTTGGCAGAGTTTGCGTATAATAACAGTTATCAATCCAGTATCAAAATGGCGCCCTATGAAGTGTTATATGGTCGTAGATGTTGTACTCCTACTTGTTGGACTGAATTAGGGGAACGACAGTTGTTGGGTCCAGAACTGATATCTGAGACGGAAGAAAATGTAAAGGTGATTTGAGCGCGATTAAAGGAAACTTTGGATAGACAAAAGTCGTACGTGGATCTGAAGCGTAAAGATATTGAGTTTGCGGTGGGAGATAAGGTCCTTTTGAAAGTTTCACCGTGGAAAAAGAATTTCAGATTTGGGAGGAAAGGCAAGTTGAGCCCTAGGTTCATTGGACCGTACCATGTGTTGAAGCATGTAGGACCAGTGGCTTATCAACTTGATTATACGCAGACTTCACACGGCCTGGGCACACGCCGATGTCTTAGGTCGTGCCTCCCACATGGCTGAGACACATGGTCGTGTCTTTGCCTGTATGTTTACTACAGGGCATACTGACTTGCAATTCTAGCATGCAAGGGGACACACGGTCGATCAACACGCCCATAGGGCTGATCGTGTGTCACACACGCCCGTGTGTCTACCCTTGTGGACAATTAGATGGCTATCTACCAAGCCATTTGCCACCCTATCAAGAAATCATACTCATAACCAAACATTCCAATATATAAGCTGACTAAATGGTATCTCTAAGAACACAAAGAATCGAGACATTCACAATGGCACACACTTCATGAATTCATCTTCATTAGGCATAAGAATTTGCCAAGTATTGTCCCAACTTATAAGACCATTTACAAAATGAATTAAAACAATGTTTATAGCCAACACATTTGGCTTACCAACAAGACATAACAAAATACTCAAGTCCTATACATGCCATACTCAAAATAGAACTAATTTGGCTATACCAAAAAGTGGTCGATAGTGTGATCTCCAAATCCGACGTCTGTAACTTCTCTAATTAATTTTGAAATACTACGAGGAAAAAAGGTAATGAAAAGCGGTAAGCATAAAGCTTAGTAAGTTTGCATGGAAATGAATAAACAATAACCTCATGATAAAATCCATCCATGGCATTAATTAAACATACACAAAGTATTAGGCTTCTTGCCAACCTACTCATACTTGCCCTTATTTAGCACATACCGTGCCACATATCGTAAGAGTTCCGTCGTGAATTACTCACAAGTACCTGTTTTCACTCATTCACATGACTTTAGTACTAATCTCAGTTCTAGTACCAAACTCATCTACTTATCCCATTACTCACTAGGGATACTCAAAGACACATAATATCTTCATTAATATAAGTACGAAGCCAATGCCACATCCTAGAGGTGGTCTTACATGGAGTCACCTCTTAATGCCGATGACATATCCCGGATATGGTCTTATACAGAACTTTACATCAAGTATCGATGCCATATCCCGGGTATGGTCTTATACGATTCTCATATTCAATACCGAAGCCATATCCCGGATATGGTCTTATACGAAATCTCAATTCAATGCCGAGGCCATGCCCTAGACATGGCCTTATACGGACCTTATCCACTCCATATCTTGATGATAGCATTTTCATATTCATTATAGTCCACTTGGACTTCAACATCTCAACTTAGTAGAACATTATGTATCAATATAATGCCAAGCATTCTCAAACATGCTAACATCAAGGTTGAATCTATCACATACAAACTTACCTCGATTTCAAAATGAGCTAGATCGTCGGTTTAGTCCAAGACTTTGTTCTTTCCCCGATCGAGGTAAATTCTTGGTTCTTCTTGCTCTATAATAGCAAAGTAGCTCATTTTAATCATCACATTAATAAAAGAATTTTAATAATCATGCTTTGCAAAAATTACTATTTTGCCCCTAAACTTTGGCAAAATAACCAGTTTACCCCTAGGCTCGAAATCAATTCTAATCACATTTCTACCTTCAACAAGCCTAGGTGAAAATTTAATTCTCTTATGGCTATCATCATAAACCAACATTTTACACATTTATTACAAACTTTATAACCTTTACAACAAGGTCCATTTAGGTGTTTTTATGGCAACACCTTTCACAAAAGTTGTTCATCTAACAACCAAAACTTATTTTCTTCCATAAAAATGCAGCAAATAATAATGAAAGCTCTGGTGGAGAATCTCTAAATTCTTCACCATATTACAAATTAGTCCCATTATTAGAAAGCTTAAGCTTTAGGGGTCTCAAAAATACTATTTTTATCAAGAAATAATCACTAGAACACTTACTAGCAAGGAGATAAGCTTGTTGAAAATTTGAGCTCTCAAACCCCTTAGTTTGCTGCCAATTTTCATGGAGAAGAAGAGAGAAAAAAGATGATATCTTCTTTTTCTTTATTTTAATATAAAACATCAATTTAGTCCACCTACTATCAACAACTTTGACTAATTTTGACATAATTGTCTCCTATGGCCACACTATCTCAAGGGGTCTAATTGCCTTTTAAAGACCTCCCATTAACATTCTATGGCTATTTGGAAACTTTAGCCTGTAGAATGGAACTTTTGCACTTTATGCGATTTAGTCCTTTTTCGTGACTAAGTAAGAAGTCGATGAAATTAAAGCACCAAAATTTTCATACACCTATACCATCACACTCTGACTCATAAAATGTCATGGAAATAATTTTCTCTAACCTCAGATTAGTGATCCCGAGATCACTATTCTGACTAGCCCCTAATTCGGGCTATTACAAATATGATATTTTTAGAAGTTAATTTTCAAGTTAAACAATTGGCTCAATGAGTAATTGAACCTGAAAATTGGACCTGAGATACTAAGATCCAAAAATTGTTCGAATCAGGCCTGGTATGTGAAATCAGGCCAACGGTCCAACCGATAACTAGACTAGACCGATCGGGCCGTTATTGGCCCAGACCGAACCGAAAAAATAAAACCAGCTTAAGGTGTCGGGTCTGCAACTACGATATTCTGGTGGCCGTCAAATGGTCGGCAATGGTGGTTCTACGATGGTTGAGTAGTGGAAGAATTACACTCCTATTGGCACTCTACCAGAGAATTTGATTTCAGATTAACTATTCCAAAAATAATATTATTTTAATAGATTTAATATTAAATTAAATTAATACTTTCTTAATAGTATTTTATTAATTTAATGTTAAAGTGATTATCTTAATATTAAATTTAATTTAATATTTACCTTGTAGATAAATATTCTATTAATTAAATAAGATTTAATATTAAATTTAATCTAATATTTATTTTGATAAATATTATATTAATTTAATATTAAAGTGATTAAGTTTAATCACAATTGAACTCTCTAAACTTTGCCTATATAAAGAGAGTTATATAAAGAGAATATTGAGTCATTATTTACAAACACTTGAATTCAAGAGAAAGATGTAAAGAGAAAATTCTCTAAAGAAATTATTTTAGAAAAATTGCTAGAGATATTTTTTTTATTTACAACTTGCCCCAAAAGTTTAGAGGAATTGTGAAATTATCACACTAGTAACTTTTGTGAAAAAAAATTATTCGAAGCAAGCCAACACTCGATAGACGTGAGCTTGAGGATATAAGAGAAGACTCCTCGGTCAAAGCTTTCATCCTAGATAAATCGAAAAGATACAATTTTGAATAAGTGTTTAATACTTTAGATATCACAACCAAGTTCAGGTTTTGGATATTTTTTAAAACTCTAGTTTTTCCCTAAATTTATTTTCCATTACATTTTCCAAACTCGATTTTCCAACATGACGATCCCCATGCTCTTCCTCTGACCAGTCAATAGGTGGGTTAGAATGACATAAATATAGCACAAAGCTAGAGGTAAACATGCCGCCTTCAACTGACTCGGGTTATACGATGACTAAGTCTCAACAATGTCTGATCAACAAATTAGTGGGGTTGGTCGATGGATGTGTCTGGAAAGTGTTGGTAACTCAAGAGTACTCATAAAGTCCTCGGAATATAATCCTAAGGCAGCTCTGAAGCCCGAGACATTCAAGTAGTCGTATCCTCAAGGTGGAAAGAGATAGTGCAAAACCCATCACACTGTGAAATAACCAATTATAGGAAGAAATTTGAGTAGAACTCCTGTGTGAATCTGACATATGTGGGCTCTAAAATAGTAAAGAACCATTCTTACGGTGCCGTGTAGACCAATACCCGAATCTTAGTAGATAAGCGGACTGCTTGTAGAGCCTCCCGATCAATTCGACTACCCAACCCCAAGGGTTGCTCCTTAAGATGCCGATACTAGTCCTCATGTGGACTCGGACTAAAACAAAGGCACGGGTGTCTCGTGGATATGGCTAGGGCCAAGGACGAAGATGCACTTGGTGTCTTCCACTTTTAAAGGTAGGGATAGGTTTTTTTCCTCTTGTATTTGTCATAATGTACCTACAAAAAATAACAACAAAATATCAAAGGACCAAAAAATTAGCACCACCAATAGACTAATCTTGCATATGAACAGATCAACATACTATAGGAGCCCAATTTTGACTGGGCCCGTTAAAAAATAAAACCAAAGTTTTTAACAGTCCATTTACAAAACCACAAGCCCAAAATCCTTTTACACCCCAAAAAAGATTAAAATATTGTTACAGTAGCCCAATGCCCATTACAGCCCAATACCTAAAGACTAACCCAATGACCTTGACCCAAATACTCGGACCCAACTAAATGGCCCAATACGAGGGTGGCCCAACACCTAAATAATATCTGTAACCTAGGGTTTTCTGAAACCCTAGGCGCCAGAAAAACAAATGCCCCAACAGAGCCCAATCGTCTTGCCGCAAATGCCACACCCATCAGCCCTCAGTCACGCCGCCATCAACTCGCACGAACCTCGCACCATCGCAAAAATCCTAGTCGATCACTTGCAAGAAAAGAAAAGATAGCAGCAAAACAAACATGGCAGCATTTTATTTCTTTTTTAATTTTTTGTTTCGAAGGCTAAAAAAGCCTTATAAAACCTGTAAATCAGGACACGATACATAGAGAAAAGATACAGACAGAAACCAAAAATATACAGAAATAAAAATACAGAGAATTTTTTGCAAAGGTGATTTTTTTTATATATTTCATTCTATTTTTTTTATATTCGGGCATGAAAAACAGTTTTAAAAAATAAAGGAGGCGAAGATTTTACCTGTGTGCCACCATACGCGGCGGCGCGTGTGGTGTGTGCCCACGAGTCCGATGACCGGAGCCCAGACGACAGAATGAAGGGCTTCAGAGGATTTTGAAAATTTTTTTAAAATAGTTTAGAAATGAGTTTTTTAAATACATATTTATATAGGGTTATGAAAATGACGTCATTTCTGCTTAATTCAATAAGCATAAAATGACTTCCTTTTGAAGGAGGATCCGCGCGTTGACCCGAAAACCCAAGGAGGATCCGCGTGTTTTATAAAAAGGGAAATTTACAACTTTATTCCCTTTACAATCTTATTTGTTTTAATTTCGTCCAAATTAATATTTTCTTTATTTTTTAAATTAGCCCTGAAAGTCTGTTTTTGTTTCAATCAAGTCATGGAGCTGTTTAAAAGGCCTAAATCGGAACGAGGTAGTTTTGGAAAGAAGGCAGACTTGCCTAATGAGTCCCTATAACACGACGCGCATTTTTAATTTAGTCCTTTTATATTTAACCCTTCTTTCTTTATTTATTTTCTTTATTTTTATTTTTTTATCCTAATACTATTTTTAATTATTTTATCATGTTAAAATATTATATTATCCTTATTATTCATATATTAATTTATTAAACTTGTATGCTTTTATTATATATTATCCTTATGTTTTTAAACTATTATTATTTATTATTTGATTTAATTATTTTATTACATATTATTTTTAATTTATATATTAATTATCATATTATATATTTTAAAATTTTTATATTATATAGTATTGTATCCTATATTATTTTTTAAAATTTTATTTTATCTAAAATTATTTATATTGTACAATATATTATTTATTTTTAAAAATATAGTTTTATATGTATTAGATTATTATAAATATGTTTTTATTTAACGTCACAAATTATTAATTATCATATTTATTTTCTTAATATATATATATATATATATATATTTAATAAATATATATTATATTTAACATATGTCATTGTATGAAAATTTTCAATTTACATGAAAAGTGTTCATATTTATTTTGTAAATTTTTATTTTACTTTATTATTTATAATTTATTATATTTGTTCATACTTCTCCATTTATTTACAATTGATTTGGTGTAGAAATTATTAGTCGTATTTTATATTGTTATTTCTTTTATTGCCTATATTAATATGAAATGTTATTATTTCATGATTGCTTTTGATATTTATGTTTTATAATGTATTAATACAATATTTTTTCGTTTTAAAATAAAAATGCATTTTGCAAAATTACTATATTTTATTTAAAGGTTTTAAAATAAGGCAATGTTATGTATTTAGAAATTTTAGAAATAGTGCCCTAACGTGCTGGGTTTCGATTTTCCGTTTGACTAAATATCTAAATATCCTTTTAATAAAATTTTGTAAATAATGAGATGATTTTAGTTACGAGGGTTTAAAAATATCGTGTCCTAACGTGTTGGATGTGATGTTTATATTCTTTCAGAACAAAGAAATCTCAAATTTTAAATCAAATTGTTCAAGTTTTTTAGAAATCATATTTTAAATTTTTATTAAATTTTCAACATTTGGACATAATTTTATCACTTAGGTACCAATTTTTGGGCGTTATGAGGATGCTAACCCTTCCTCATACGTAACCGATTCTCAAACCTGTTTTCTGGTATTTTGTGGACCAAAAATAATGTTTTGAAATAAAACATTTTATAAGGTAATCTAATCCCACCTAAGTAAAAAGGGATTGGTGACGACTCTATTTTCGTTCTTTAAATTCGATCCCTGATTTTTATAAAACTTTAAAAATGGTTTCGACACATACGAAACAAAAAAAAAATTGATAAGCAAACACCTCATGATGAAAGATGGATCACTAAATAAGACAGAACTAATATAACCAAAATATAATCCTAATACTAAGACTAGAACTAAAACTTAGGAGACAAAACTAACTAAACTAAACTAATAATATAATAATAGGAAAATCCATCATAATAATAACACAAACATAATGAAAATATATAATAATGAAAATAATAAAACTAATATAATAATAAATAAATGAAATACACAACAAAAGCATGTGGTTGGTTGGGTGGGTATTGACGGTGATGTGGGGAAATGGTCGGTAGTGGTGCGTACTGCGGTGGTGGTATGAATAGGAAGGGATGGATGACAATGGCTTTGTGGTTGGAGGTGCTAGAGGGATAGGGGTGAACCAGTGAATGGAGAGGGAGAGAAGGGGGTAACAGCAACGAAAATTGACCAAAGGTGGCACGATGGAGTAAACAACAATGGTGGAAAGTAGGGGAAAGGGAATGACAATGAGAGGTGGCAAGGGAGCAAACGATCGATGGTTTGAAGGTAAAGGAGGAAGAAATGAATGATGACAGCATGGGAGAGGTCAAGGTTTACTAGAACTGCTTGTAAGGTTAGGGAGGAGTTAGTGAAATAGTGTAAAAAGGAAGGCGAAATAAAATAATTAAGGATTTAGGTTCAAAAAGTTGGCATGGTCATGTATTTGGCCTATGTTGAGCCACATGATCGTGTCATGCAACTGTGTATTCCTATAATACCATGTGTTGCATGAAAATTTTTAAAAAAATCTCCTATATTTACATGGCTTGTGACACACCCGTGTGTCCAGGCTGCGTGTACTAGATAGCCGTGTTACCAGGCTGTGTGGTATCACCTAGATTGTGTGTCGTTGTAGTTCGCTTCTCCCATGGTCGTGTATAGGTGTGTATGGGTCACATGACCATGTTTCCAGGTAGTGTGACTTACCCCAAACCATGTGTGTTACAAGAAAATTGAAAAATTGGCTCCAATATTCATAGGGTCCATGACACACCCATGTCGACAAGCTGTGTGTCTTTATTTAGCTCGTGTGGGTTAATTGTTCACTTCTTCCATGGTTGTGTGCGAGGAGTGTCGGTCACACTTTCAGTTTTCCAGGTTGTGTAACTCTTTGGCACCGTATGGCTCCTAAATTTTTTTATTCCCTATGTGCCCATGCTGTGTAGGCCACACAACCGTGTCGCTAGATCGTGTGGACCATTTTTTTAATAAAATTAAATGTACTAAGCATGAAACATAATTAATTGAATCTAAAAAAATAATACACTCGAGTTGCCTCTCAAGAAATAGTTATTTAAAGTCTAAGCTCAAGATTCCCTTTCATGCACATGATTAATTTATATTTTGGAGACGAAGCTCCTCTCTCTCATTATCAATATAATCACCAAGATAAAAATTGAGTTGATGACTGTTTACCTTGAATGTGCCATATTGAGGATGTGTTACCTCTATTGTGCCAAATGGAAAGAAGATTTTTTCCACAAATGGGCCAGACTATATTGACTATAGCTTTCAGAAAAAGTTTGAGCCTCGAATAGTATAAAAGCACCTGGTCTCCAACTGTGAATTACTTTGGTTTCTTTAACCTAGCGTCATGGCGTCACTTTGTTACTTCTTTGTACACTCTTGAGCTTTCACAAACATTTACTCACTATTCATCTAGGTCATTCAGCTACAACATTCTCCTTTTACCTACAAGTTCAGGATTGCAGTTCAGAAATTTTATTGCCCAAAAATGCTCTATGTTCGAGTTTTAGTGGTAAGTGACAACCCTTTTCATAAACGAGTCTATATGGAGATGTTCGTATGGATGTTTTATGCGCAATCTTATAAAAGCATCATCTAATTGTAGTGCCCAACCCTTCCTATTTGTCTCTACGATATTTTCTAGGATGTGTTTCAATTCTCGGTTCGACACTTCAACGCGACTACTAGTTTGAGGGTGATATAGGGTAGCTATTTTGTAACAACCCAGCTTTAGGGCTAGTCAAAATAGTGGTTTCAGGACATAGAAAATTTATTTTATTATATTTTTATGGTTTACAGTTTTACAGAAAGATTTTGTGAAAATCTCGTTAAAAAATTTTGACGTTTGAGCACTCAATTTAGCAAAAAGGATTAAATTGTAAAAGTGAAAAAGTGGAGTTCTAAATTGTAGAGGTGTCCAATTGCTATAAGATTTTAAATTGAAGGCCCTTAGATGGTAATTATACCAATTGTTAAGTTAGTGGACAAAAATGGACATGAAGTAAGAGAAATTTGATGTTTTAAGTTAGGGGCATTTTGGTCATTTAGTTAATAAAAGAATCAATAATCAAATTAAAAGCCAATTTGAAACACCCCAAACCCGGCCCACAAGCCCTGACCGGATCTGGTATGCTTCTTGAATAAAACAATTCAAAACTTATTTGTTACTTTGGAAAAATCTGGGTGGTTTGGAAGATAATTTGATTTGTGTTGAGTTCAAATTGAAAAGCAGTGTTGTTTTGTAATCAATAAGTTGAAAGTATAGCCGATTTTTAGAGGTTAACAATACATTAAAATCGATTGTTGCTTAGGTGTCAAAACATTTATAATTTATTTCTAAGAAAAATTTGCTTAACCTTTGATTTGATAATAATCGATCGTAATAAACCGAAAAAATGCATGCGTAAAATGCTTAATCGTAATGGCCATATAACATCAAATAAAACCTGAAATAAATCGAAAATAATTAAATAATAAAACCCAACGAAAATAAAATAACTCTGAGCTGAGCATGGCCGCCACTAAGCTCCTACCGACCCGGTCAATTACTAAGTGTCACCTGAAACGATATCCCACAACGGGGTGAGTCAATAGACTCAATGTGCAACAACCAACACACAAACTCCCAACGATTTAGGCATACAAATCATATAAAAAAAACATATATATATATATATATATATATATATATATATATACAAAGATGCAATCCCAAACCCAAACCTAGATAACCATCCTCTACACATCACCCGTACACGCCATCATCAGTGGGGATTACTAAATCGACCTCCATCTGCTACACACCATCGAAGGTCGTCACTGCATTTACTTGCACATCGCCTTATAAATTGTGGCATAGCCACGGATAATTGTGACAAAGTCACCAGATAACATTTTGTGACATAAGTCACCACATTCAGATTATGTGACATGAGTCACCAGATATTGTGGTATAAACCACCAGATCACTTCCACATTTCATAATCACCCATATGCCCCCATGCGTCATGCCAATATATGAATATCATGCCATATGCCTTATTCATATTCGTAACCAATTCTCATATATGTCACATTCGTAGTTTATAAAACTATTAGCAGATCTTTAGAGAATAACGTACCTGAAATGTCGTACCATTGAATGGTACCTTTAGCCACATTATTCACATTCTTATTAACACACATATTAAGTTAATACCGTAAATCTATTAAGAATTTGAGTAGGGCTACACACCTGGTTACTAATGCTTTCACTGTATCCCGAAAGTCTACCGAAATCGATTACACTCCTTCCTAAAAACCAATGTCAGAACCGACTAACATCAATAGACAGAATGGCCTAAGGCCGAATATCATAACCCACTTACCTTGCTTATCTAAATCCTGAAACTGTCACTTGCTCCCGAAGTTGTCAAAATCCCTACTTATCAATTATTAGAATCGGCATTAATACATGGAAACTATGAAGATGGCCCTTGGCCAAATATCAGGACTTCCTTACCTTGATCTTAAAATCCCGAATGATCTCCTCTTGAAGTTGGCTATAATAGGAATCCCGAAACCTCCTTAAAAGTTTCGGCCAAAGAACATTAATGGGATTAGAGTCTTGATTTTGATAATCAAAATAGAGAACAGAGATTTTTAAACCCAAGAGAGATCCCTTACCAACTCAATCAATTATCCTAGCTTGAAGCAGAGAGATTCGGCTCTTGCTTAAATGATCAAATCGGCTCCAAAAGGGTAAAGGAGCATTCGACTTTGGCCACTAAATAGGGAATTCGAGTTTTGATTGAATTAGTAAAAGAGGAAGAGAAGGGTTGATATTTGAGCAATTCGGTAATGGTAATAAAGGAAGATTCGGCTTCAATGGAAAAGAAAGAATGGTATTGTGGTTCGGCCTTTATCAAAATATGGAGAGAGAGTGTGTGAGGCTTTGAAGTTTTAGCAATGGTGATCAAATGAGAAAGAGAGAAAAGAGAGAACTAAATTTCGGCACCTACTCCTACAACACTCAAAACCGAAAATACACCCCTAGAGTCCTACATTCGGCCACTTGCTCCCTCTCTCCTTATCCCTTGATCCCCTCCTCCTTAGCCGAATCCTCACCTTTTCTACCCCATCTATACCTCCTCCTTCTAGAGTCCACATACCGTCCACTACCTCCCCTCCTTGCTGCAAAATAAAACTCCAAAGTGCTCTCCTTGCTACTCGAACCTAGGCCTTCTTTGAACTGCTTGTGGCCACCTCATAGGGCGGTGCCTCCTTGCCACTTTAACAAGCCCATTTGTTTGTCAAATTTTCCTTACAATTGTTCTTAAGGCCTCATTCGCTTAGCTCCCCCTTTTAAGACTTAAAATTCGATAATTTCTAAGGCATTCACCTACACTCTAGAGTTCTCAAAAATTCACACAACATATTCAAACACACATAGGCATGCTACTTCATACAATTAAGCAATAATGCACAAACCCTAATTCCCGGATATTACAGTTCTACCCCCTTAAAATAATTTCAACCTCGAAATTACCTGGCTAGAATAGGTGGGGGTATTGCTGTCGCATTACTTCTCCCGGCTCCCAAGAAGCATCCTCCGATCCATGATTACACCATAACACTTTGACCAAAAGAACTGATTTTCTTCACAATACTTTCACATCTCGCTCCAAGATTTGAATTGGCTCCTCCTCGTAGGACAAATCTGGCCTTAGCTCCACCTCTTCAACCGAAACTACATGAGATGGATCCGAGCGATAATGATGTAGCATCGAGACATGGAATACATCGTGCATCTACTGTAATTTTGAAGGCAACTCCAACTGGTATGCCACTTTCCAACTCGCTTCAATACCCGATAAGGTCCTATAAACCTGGGGCTTAACTTTCCTTTGCGACCAAATCTTATCACCTTCTTCCAAGGCGACACTTTATGAAACACATAATCTCCCACAGCAAACTCGATCTCCTTTCGTTTAAGATCTGCATATGACTTCTGCCTATCAGATGCCTCCTTCAACCGTGTCTGAATTACCTTAACCTTTTCCTCCGATTCTGCCATAATTTTTAGACCCAAAATATGACGTTCTCCCAATTCTGTCCAACATGTGGGAGTGCAACACCTCCGTCCATACAGTGCTTCGTACAGTGCCATCCAAATACTTGCATGATAGCTGTTGTTGTACGCAAATTCTGCTAAAGGCAAATATTCTTCCCAACTTCCTCTGAAGTCTATCATACAGCCCCTCAACATATCCTCTAACACTTGGATCACTCGCTCAGATTGACTGTCCAACTACGGATGAAATGCCGTACTGAAGTCTAATCTGATACCCAAAGCTTGATGTAACGCCTTCCAAAATCGAGGCGTAAACCTTGGATCCCTATCTGAGATAATTGACACCGACACTATGTGCAGCCTCACGATCTCAGCTACATACAACTTTGCCAACTTCTGGAGAGAATAGTCAACCCGCACTGGAATGAAATGCGTGAACTTTGTCAACTAGTCCACGATCACCCATACCGAGTCCTTCTTAGTAGGCGTAAGGGGAAGCCCACTAACGAAGTCCATGGTAATTCTCTCCCACTTCCATTGTGGAATCTTAATTGGCTGAAGCAATCCTGACGGAACCTGGTGTTCAACCTTAACTTGCTGGCACGTTAAGCACTTCCCTACAAATTTGGTAACTTCCCGCTTAAGACTAGGCCACCAAAACTGTTCCCTTAAATATCTATACAACTTACTACCTCCAGGATGCATAGCATAAGGACTACTATGAATTCCTGAAGAATTCTCCGCCTTAACTCCTCGTTCTTTGGCATACAGACCTTACCCTTGAAGCACAATACTTTATTGCCATTAATACCATAATCCTCCAGCTCCCCACTCTGCACTTGTCGTAGCTTAGCACTTAGATCCTCATCTGCCAACTGTCCCTCTTTCACCTCATTCAGCCATGTCGGCTTAACTTGCAACTCTGCCAATAAGCTTCCGTTGTCATACAAGCTAAGATGTGCAAACATTGCCCTCAAATCTGTCACTACTTTCTGACTTAGGGCATCTGCCACCACATTCGCCTTGCCCGGGTGATACTCTATGGAACAATCGTAGTCTTTCAATAACTCCACCCACCTTCGCTGTCTCAGGTTCAACTCTTTTTGATTCAGCAGATACTTAAGACTCTTGTGGTCTATGTAAATTACTGACTTTTCTCCATATAGATAGTGCCTCCATACCTTAAGAGCAAAGACCACTGCCGCCAATTCCAAGTCATGCGTCAGGTAGTTAACCTCATGTGGCCTTAATTGTCGAGATGCATAAGCGACCACTTTCCCGTCTTGCATAAAGACACATCCAATCTTGTGTGAGAAACATCATAGTACACCAAGAACTCCTTTCTTGCCTCCAACTGAATTAAAACTGAAGCTTCAGTCAAGACCCTCTTAAGCTTCTCAAAGCTCTCCTGTTGCTTATTAGTCCATACGAAGGGTACCTCCTTCCTTAGTAACTTTGTCAGAGGTGCGGCTATTGAGGAAAACCCTTCCACAAACCTTCTGTAATGGCCTGCCAATCCCAAGAAGCTACGAACCTCAGCCACAGACTTGGGTGGTTTCCAATCCAATAGTGCCTCAATTTTCGAGGATCCACCTTATCCCTTTAGTAGATACCATATGTCCTAAGAACATAACTTCCTTCACCAAAATTTGCACTTGCTGAACTTGGCATATAGCTTTTTCTCCCTTAACACTTGCAACACGACTCGGAGATGCTCGTCATGTTCTTCCTCAGACCTCGAATACACCAAATTATCGTCTATGAACACAATAATGAATCGGTCCAGATAGGGTTGAAAACCCGGTTCATCATGTCCATGAACGCGGCCGGGGCATTTATCAATCCAAACGGCATTACCAAGAATTCATAATGCCCGTACCTTGTTCGAAAAGTCATCTTATGGATATTTGCTTCCTTCACCTTAAGCTGATGATATCCAGACCTTAAATCTAACTTTGAAAATACCGCGGCCCCCTTAAGCTGATCGAACAAGTCGTCTATTCTTGGCAAAGGATACTTGTTCTTAATGGTCAGCTTATTCAACTGACGATAATCTATGCACATACGCATAGTTCCGTCCTTCTTCTTCACAAACAAGACCGGTGCTCCCTATGGAGACACACTAGGTCAGATAAACCCACGATTAAGCAACTCTTGGATCTGAGCCTTGAGCTCAACCAACTCTTTTGGTGCCATTCTATACGGGCAATTGACACGTAGTCGCACTGCAAAGAAGTCAATTCTGAACTCCACTTCCCTATCTGGGGGTATTCCAGGTAACTCCTCTAAAAAAGCATCCACAAATTCTCTTACTATTCTAACTCCACCAACTCCCCCTTCCTTTACATCCAGCGCACTAACAAAGGTCAAAAATGCCTTGCACCCTTTTCAAACCATCTTATTAGCCTTTAAACCAGAGACTACGTTAGACAAATAGTCTCTTCTTTCTCCTATCATAATTATCGCCTTATCCTCCGGTGTCCTTAACTCCATTCACTTAGCTACTTAATCCAATACAGCCCGATGTTTCACTAGCCAGTCCATGCCAAGGATGAGATCAAATTCTCCAAAGGGTAGTTCCATCAAGTCGGCAGGAAATACCACTCCTTGAAGCTCTAAAGGTACACTCCAAAATATTTTATTCACCACTACAGTTTGACCAAATAGGCTCACTACAGTCATCTCCCTATTAGACAGTTCAGAGGCTATGCCTAGTGTTTCAACTACTCTACATGCAACATAAGAATGGGTAGAGCCAACATCAATTAAAGCAAAGTAAGGCTTGTCATCCATAAGGAACGTACCAGTTATGACGTTTGATGCGTCTTCATCCTCCCTCCAGCGAACTGCATATACCAGACTCGACTGTCTTGCTTCTATACTATCAACACCTCTCGCCTTGTTCCCGTCCTCTACTGTAACCATTACCTCTCGCCACGAACCACGACCATGCGGTGGTCAGCCCCTCCTCTTCCAGCCTGATTAGGACCTTAACATACTGGTCGACTCTCGTCTGTTTTCATGGGACAATCTTTAATCATGTGGTCCTTGGATCCACACTTAAAACATCCTCTTATCTTCTTCCAACACTCTCCTAGATGCATCTTCCCACACTGGTCACAAGTACAGATCGCTTTTCTCGTAGCGACTTGTCGACCTCACGGCCCACCAACTCTAGGCCTCTTTTGCACATTCCCAGATGACCCTGATGGTCCAAAACCTCTCTTTTGCCTATTTCGATCCGTATTCGGCCTCACTGAGTCTTTAATCCCTTCGACTACCTTAGCCTTCTCCACTAATATGGTAAATTCTCACTCCTACTGTGGAGCTATCAACAACCTCAGGTCATCTCTTAGTCCGTCCTCAAACTGGACACACCGTTCATGCTCCGTCGACACAATACCTCGAGCATATCAGCTTAACCTTAGAAATTTTGCCTCGTATTTCGCTACGATCTTATTCTCCTGAAATAGCCTCAAAAATGCCTTCCTCTGTGCATCAACATAACTAGTTCCAATGTACTTCTTTTGATATGCTGCCTTAAAGTATTCCCAAGTAAGATCATCAGCAGCAGTACTATCCCGAACCGTGAGCCACCACTGGTATGACTCATCGCAGAGTAGCGACACTACCCCTTTCAGTTTCTCCTCGGCAGTCAGGTCCAAATCGTCCATAAATCGCTCCATCGCCTCTAACCAATACTCACCGTATTGGGTGCCACACCAGATATGCCATGAAAAAACTCAGCTCCATTAGCTCGAAGTCGCTCAGGTACCAACTTTCGAGCTCCCATGGCTCCACCCTCTCCAGCCACCCTTTTCAGAGCTCGCAGCATCGCCTATGAAACTACATCATCCCCCGTCCGATCTTGATATTCAACATCAACGGCTGACGGTGGTGGCATTTCATTTGCGGACCCTTGGCCAGACCTAACGGGCTCCGACACGATCATTCGGCCTCTACCATGGCCACGCACATTACAACCACGTCCCCTAGAATTTATGCTTTCGAATCGCATTTATCTGATTAAAGAATTTTATGAATTAGTTTTTGTTCCACTGATTTATCGTGAACAATCTTATGTTCAATAGTTCTAAGGAGTAGTTCTTTCGAATTCATACCCATACAGTCTCAAATTCATTCAATCATCACATTCATGAACTTGCGTTCATTACAGAAAAGTGTTGTAGTTGTCGTTGTTGTTGTTTTCCACTACCCAAGGGTATTTTCGTAATTTTATCCTACAAGGATATTTTGGTAATTTTCAAATTAGGGTATTTGAAAATGTTGCAAAATGGAGATTTTAGTGTTTTTACAAAATTGAAATACTTGGTAAGGACATTTCAGGGGTAAAATGGTAATTTTATAAACTGAGGGTATTTTCGTAATTTTTTTTTCAAACTAGGGGCATTTCGATAATTTTTTTCCACAAAATATGGTTCCTGGTGACTTTTCAAGACAAGGGTATTTTTGGAAATTTTTATTTTGAGGGTATTTTGGTAATTTGTACTGGTTAGGGATAATTTGGTCAATTTACAAATCAGGGGTATTTTGGTCATTTTTTAAATCAAGGGTACTTTGGAATTTTAATAATCATGGTTTGACTTTAGAATTTCACAAAACAAGGTGATGGGTCCCTTTCGGGTTTTAATTTTTGAGTTTAGCCTGTGACTGAGTCCTCTTGGTTAGGGTGAACCGTCACTACGCACTGTAGGATTCGAGCGGAGAGGAGATGAGTCACTAGATCGCTTAAATACCAAGCTCCCCAAATCCAATCCTAGACATGCGCACAATGGTTACCAAACCCTTAACTCGGTGACTCAGTTATAGGTTGGTTTGGTTAGACTTTAAATTTTATGTATTTCGATGTTGGAGTAGGCTAATCCTAGGGTTCAATAATTCCTGATCTACTACTCTACGTCCCTACAATTTCCCACATACAAATTACAAATACTTACTTACCGTGGACTTGGCCGAGACTCAAAGCCATGCCGTAAAATCTGCTCAATTTCTTAATAAAATCCAATTTCAAGAGAAAACATTTTTGGCCCAAAAAGCCCTCAAGGTCGAGTTTTGAACTTGGCTCTGATACCAAACTGAAACACCCTAAACCCGATCTACAAGCCCTGACCGGATCTGGCATGCTTATTGAATAAAATAATTCAAAACTTATTTGTTACTTTGGAAAAATCTAGGTGGTTTGAAAGATAATTTGATTTGTGTTGAGTTCAAATTGAAAACAGTGTTGTTTTTGTAATCAATAAGTTGAAAGTATAGCCGGATTTTTAAAGGTTAACAATACATTGAAAATCGATTGTTGCTTAGGTGTCAAAACATTTAGAATTTAATTTTAAGAAAATTTGCTTAACCTTTGATTTGATAATAATCGTATCGTAATAAATCGAATAAAAATGCATGCGTAAAACAGTTAATCGTAATGGCTATATAACATCAAATAAAACCTGAAATAAAACCAAAATAATTAAATAATAAAACCCAACGAAAATAAAATAACTCTGAGCTGAGCATGGCCACCACTAAGCTCCTGCCGACCCGGTCCATTACTGAGTGTCACCTGAAATGATATCCCACAACGGGGTGAGTCAACA
This sequence comes from Gossypium rotundifolium, assembly GCA_025506655.1. Classification (NCBI taxonomy): domain Eukaryota; kingdom Viridiplantae; phylum Streptophyta; class Magnoliopsida; order Malvales; family Malvaceae; genus Gossypium; species Gossypium rotundifolium. Next base: position 64,384,192 of record CP106731.1, on the reverse strand, counting down.
GACTCAATGTGCAACAACCAACACACAAACTCCCAATGATTTAGGCATACAAATCATATAAAAAACATATATTTATATACAATGATGCAATCCCGAACCCAAACCTAGATAACCATCCTCTACACATCACCCGTACCTGCCATCACACCGTGGGGATTACTAAATCGACCCTCCATCCGCTACACACCATCGAAGGCAATCGCTGTAGACGACTTGCACATCGCCCTTATAAATTGTGGCATAGCCACCAGATAATTGTGACAAAGTCACCAGATAACATTTTGTGACATAAGTCACCACATTCAGATTATGTGGCATGAGTCACCAGATACTATGGTATAAACCACCGGATCACTTCCCCATTTCATAATCACCCATATGCCCCCATGCATCATACAAATCATGTTAATATCATACCATATGCCTTATTCATATTCGTAACCAATTCTCATATATGTCATATTCATAGTTTATAAAACTATTAGTAGATCTTTAGAGAATAACGTACCTGAAATGTCGTACCATTGAATGGTACCTTTAGCCACATCATTCATATTCTTATTAACACACATATTAAGTTAATACCGTAAATCTATTAAGAATTTGTGTAGGGCTACACACCTGGTTGCTAACGCTTTCACTGAATCCCGAAAGTCTACCGAAATCGATTACACTCTTTCCTAAAAACCAATGTCAGAATCGACTAACATTAATAGATAGAATGGCCTAAGGCCGAATATCATAACCCACTTACCTTGCTTATCTAAATCCCGAAACTATCACTTGCTACCGAAGTTGTCAAAATCCCTACTTATTAATTATTAGAATCGGCTTTAATACATGGAAACTATGAAGATGGCCCTTGGCCGAATATCAGGACTTCCTTACCTTGATCTTAAAATCCCGAATGATCTCCTCTTGAAGTTGGCTACAATAGGAATCCCGAAACATCCTTCAAAGTTTCGGCCAAAGAACATTAATGGGATTAGAGTCTTGATTTCGATAATCAAAATAGAGAACAGAGATTTTTAAACCCAAGAGAGATCCCTTACCAACTCAATCGATTATCCTAGCTTGAAACAGAGAGATTCGGCTCCTGCTTAAATAATCAAATCGGCTCCAAAAGGGTAAAGGAGCATTCGGCTTTGGCCACCAAATAGGGAATTCGGCTTTTGATTGAATTAGTAAAAGAGGAAGAGAAGGGTTGATATTTGAGCAATTCGGCAATGGTAATAAAGGAAGATTCGGCTTCAATGGAAAAGAAAGAATGGTATTGTGGTTCGGCCTTTATCAAAATATGGAGAGGGAGAGTGTGAGGCTTAGAAGTTTCGACAATGGTGATCAAATGAGAAAGAGAGAAAAGAGAGAACTAAATTTTGACACCTACTCTTACAACACTCAAAACTGAAAATACACCCCTAGAGTCCTACATTCGGCCACTTGCTCCCCTCTTTCCCTTATCCCTTGATCCCCTCCTCCTTAGTCGAATCCTCACCTCTTCTACCCCATCTATACCTCCTCCTTCTAGAGTCCACATGCCGTCCACTACCTCCCCTCTTTGCTGCAAAATAAAACTCCAAAAGTGCTCTCATTGCTACTTGAACCTAGGCCTCCTTTGAATTGCTTATGGCGTCACCTCCTAGGGCTTTAAGTGGTGCCTCCTTGCCACTTTAACAAGCTCATTTGTTTGTCAAATTTTCTTTACAATTGTTCTTAAGGCCTCATTCGCCTAGCTTCCCCCTTTAAGACTTAAAATTTGATAATTTCTAAGGCATTCACCTACACTCTAGAGTTCTTAAAAATTCACACAACATATTCAAACACACATAGGCATGCTACTTTATACAATTAAGCAATAATGCACAAACCCTAATTCCCGGATATTACACAAATTTTGCCCATCTTCTACCCTTGGAAAAAATTTAAAAGAGGAAGACATAGCTAGGGTTTGTTCATCTTCCAATCCCGATTGTAAGTCCGTTCTTGCCCCATTTTTAATGCTCTTTACATTTTTGAAGTCGTTATCGCTCGATCTAGCTATTTCTACCATTAATTTGAGGAACAATTGAGGTCTAGGGTTTGACCCATGTTGTATATTTATGTATTTTGATGTCTAATGGTAGATTATGCAAGTTTAATGTTAGATAAACAACTTTTGCTAGGTGATTTTGATGAAAATGTCAAAAGGACCTATTTGTAAAAAAATTCAAAACGTGTGTAAAAGTGTGATTAAATGAAAAAATTAGGCTATTATAAGCATGTATAAGGTTCTACTAGGCTTGAGTTTTGATGAAATTTAATAGATTTCATTTTACAAGCCTAGGGACCAAAATGCAAATATGTTAAATTTTAGGGAAAAATATAATTTTTCCATAATATGATTTTTGAACTAAATTGAGTAATGTGAATAATAAATGAGTTAAATTTGCTATTATAGATAAAAAGAAATGAGGTTCGGACCAAGATTGGGGGAAAAATAAAGTGTTTGACGATTAGGTCCATTTCTACTATTTTTGTACCGATGTAAGTTCGTATAAAAATAATGCATTGTTATTTATGCTTTAATTTCTTTAATATTGTATAAACTGTGATTTTCTATTGAACGTAATCGATAAAGTTTGACAAGCGAGAAATCCCGATTGAACCTTAGGAATAATTAGGATACAAATGTCATGGCATTAGGGTTACTAAGATTACGTGTAAGACCATATCTGGGATATGACATCGATACGGGACTTTGTTTAAGACCATAGATAGGCTGTTGGCATCGATACGAGATCCCATGTAAGACCATATCTGGGATATGGAATTGGTATGGCATTATGTGTGCGAGATTCCCGGGTATCCTTTAGTATTCCAAATGGTTCAACGGGAAACTTAACGAAAATGATAAAGATGTGAAAAACCATTGTATGTTGCAATTTGGTATAGGAATGCACATAAACTCATGCTTAATGAGCTCGATATGTGATGAATCCCTCGGTAAGGTTTTGATTTAGTAATTTTGATTATGGGATTTATTGTAACACCCCAAACCCGGCCTAAACGTTACGACTGAATCTAGTATGTTACAAGGTGAAGTAAAAATGAGATTTGTTGAATTTAGGAAAAACCGGAGGTTTGTAAAACTTTTTGATTAAGGTGTAGTCTTGAAAATAACAATATGTAGATTAAGGAAATTCCAAAGTTATGATAATCGAACATTCATTATATTTGTTGATACTTTAAAGGGAAATGATTATTTTATGTACACGTATGTTTTTGAAAAACTCCATTTTCACTTTAATTCCATTTTCACTTTAATGATTAAGTGTCGAATTTGAAATAAACAATAGCTAATAAAAACCCAAGTTTAACTTAGAAAGGCCTTATTACATAACAAAAGTCCCAAATCAAAATAATTTTATAGTAAGAAACGAGTTTATGAAAGAAAAGGGTATTATGGCCTCCACGAGTCTGCCTCGGCTCCCACATCCATGATCTATTGATTACCTAAAAAATTAAAGAAGGGGTGAGTCACCGACTCAGTGTGTAAATTCTCCCACATTATACAAACGGCTCGTGGCCCACAATCACACATTGGGCCTTAGCCCATATAAAAAAACATACAAACACATGAATGTAATAAGCCCAACCCAAACCTAGCTTTTCCATCCTCTACACACCAACCCGCATCAAATTTCATCACACCTGGGGATTTCTACAATCAACCCTCCATCCTCTACACTCCATTTTGACAGTCATGCTGCCAGTTATAAACCGATCACTGGGTGACCAAATAATACTTCGTGGCTTAGCCACCGATCACAATGTGACCCAATAATATCTATATTGTGGCTTAACCACCGATCACTATGTGACCTAATTAATGTATGTACATATATATATATATATATATCGTGGCATAGCCACTGATCACTACGTGACCAAATAATCATGCACTTCCCCTTCATATCAAACCCATACCCCATGGACTACATACATATCCTAACAGACGCAACATGTTATCCATAACACAGCAGATTACCACACATATATTCATCCATGCAAAGAAAACGATACGGTCAAGTACCTGGCATTCCTAGCCTTACCCCTAAAGGCATCACGACTGTCTACATAGCCTTTTTCGGCTTTTCAACCCATACAATTGTTAGTACAGATAAAGTAAATTGTGTGGAGGCTTACACACCTGGTAACACGTAAAACGATACTCTCTACGTCGACACTATCGCTAGTAGAAACAACTACTATCTGCCTACGACCCTATTTTGAGGCTGGTCCACAACTCGGTGGCCAATCTCGGACTGCTAACACCGCTTGCTTCTTAAACGTAGGGGCTGGGTTTATGAGTCCAACCCCCTTCTTTGCCTAATTGATATTGGCTTCCATCAAAGATCTTGTCAGATGCTACTATAATGAAATATGGTTGTCAAACCACAAGGTAGGGTTAAGGTACCAAATATGATAACGAGCCTAAATACAATCCAAAGAGAAAGCCCTTACCTTAAAATCTCGAAAGGAGAGATATGGTTCTGAGGTTAACGATTTCCGGCTCAGGAACCTAGATGAACTGATTTCCTTCAATTCCCAGAATAGAGCCCCAAAGAGAACACAAGAAACAGTGAGAAACATCAATCTAACGATGGCCTTACCAAGCCAATTAGCAATTCGGCTTTGGCTTCCAAGAACCAAAAGAGAAACATAGAGAATTATAGAATTCGACACTTACCTCAACATAGGAGATTCGGCTACCACTTAAGAAAAGATTCGATAATGATAGGTGATCGTGTCAAACAGTCGAGTTTTAATATTTATAAAAGAGTGATCGAACCTATAGATTGACTGCGACAATAATAGAGGTAAGTGCACCTATCGAACAGTAGTATAGCTCAGGCAAGAATATCTTATCGAACTCAAGGGAACCTAAAAGTACTACTACTCACTTTCTTTCTATTATTTAGCCTAAAATATGAAGTGATTGCATTATTAAAATAACGAAATACTTAAACTAAATGCAAAGATAAAAGATTGAATTGGAGAAAGACTTTAGGAAAACTCAGTTGATAAAGACGATACCCTCAAGAAGAATCCACCTATGACTTCACTTATTATTTATTTCCAAACCATATGATTTCTTTACTTAGCTTGATCCTTGAGACTCCCTAACCTATATTAAACCCTCTCTCGAGGCGAATAACGTCTAACTTAGGTTAATTAGTGGAACTCTCATTCTCTTATAATAACCCCCTAAGGAAGCAGTAAATCAATCAATGGATTCCCATATTAGGCTTCACCCTAATCCGATAAAATCTTGTAACCCTATCTCTAGGCGCCCAATCAACTCCGCTCAATTATGCTAGATCTACTCTTAGGTAGGGTGATCGCTGCAAAATAGTCTAGTTTTCAAATTTATAAAGAATGATCAAACCTGTAGACTAATTATGACAACGATAGAGGCAAGTGCACCTATCAAACAGTAGTATAGTTAAGGCAAGAATATCTTATCGAACCCAAGGAACCTAAAAGTACTATTACTCACTTTCTTTCTATTATTTAGCCTAAAATATGGAGTGATTGGTTGATTTATCTAAAACTAATGAAATACTTTAAACTAAAATGCAAAGATAAATGAATAAATTGGGAAAAGACTTTGGAAAACTCAGTTGATAAAGATGATACCCTCAGGAAGAATCCACCCATGATTTCCCTTATTATTTATCCCTAAACCATATGATTTCTTTACTTAGCTTGATTCGTGAGACTCCCTAACCTATATTAAACCTTCTCTTGAAGCGAATAACGTCTAACCTTAGGTTAATTAGTGGAACTCTCGTTCTCTTATAATAACCCCCTAAGGAAGCAGTAAATCGATCAATGGATTCCCATATTAGGTTTCACCCTAATTTGACAAAATCTTGTAACCCTATCTTTAGGCGCCCGATCAACTCCACTTAATTATGCTGGATCTACTCTTAGGCGGGGTCTATTCCTCCTCCACATAAGCACATCAGAGTAAATTAAGCAACATAATTAAGAACAAACTAAGTATTTATCATATAAATTCGAAAAAAAATAACAAAATCCATCATAGGTTTCATCCCCTTCAGGTATCTGAAGGGTTTAGTTCATAACTAAATAAGAAAACATCTCAAGAGAAAAGATAAAACAAAACATTAGAAATCCCTAAAACCCCCTGAAGGAATTGAAGGAGAGATCCTCCGTCTTGAGTAGAATTCTGGCTTTTCGAGATGGATCAACTGGCTATCTTCGAGTAATTCCCTAAATGAGTAAAGCTCTAGCAGAAAACTCTGCTAAAACTTGACGTCCCTGAATAGCCGCATTGGGGTGTTTATATATTCTTTTGGGATGCTTTACTTGGCTCCTAAATACTCATAATTCAAACATCCCAATCCGAGTGAAATTGCTCTTTCCCGCAGAAGGGCACGGTCATGGCACGCCCGTGTAAGTCATCTTCTAGCCCGTGTCTCTATTATATTGATTTAGGCACGGCTATGGCATGACCATGCACGTCGAGGTTCAGGCCGTGCTTTGAGTCTGTCAATTGGGGCATGGCCGTGTAAATCGTGGCATGGCCGTGTGAAGTGAATGGCAAGGCACGGCCGTGTAGCTTGAAGTCCAGGCCGTGTTGATTTCTTGGGTTGGCCCAATTTTTTCCGTTTTAAGCCTCGTTTTACGTTCCTTTTATCCTTAGGTACTTTCCTGAGCATAAAACAAGAAAAGAAAGGATTAAGAGAACCTTTTTACATAAATCGAGGATAAATTCATCCAAAATCATACTAAATGTGGGATTAAAATATGTTACTTTTACGGTTTATCAAATACCCCCACACTTAAGCTTTTGCTTGTCCTCAAGCAAAATTCTCAACTTATAATTAAAACAAACTTCCCACAATTCATAATTCCTATTGACAATGTCTCATCATAATTCATAGATATTTTATACATGGATAATTCAACTCAAAGAGTCCTAAAGATTCAATTACGATAAGTCATACCTTTGTAGTACGAAAACATAGGTGTCTCCCCTTATCTAAGTAATTACCTTTAATTCAAAATCGACAAGGACTGACATCCTCACTAAAGATTCACTCAAATCACTCAAAGGTGTTTATGGTTCAAGAATAAGCACTCTAAATCGAACCTGAAAAGTTAATCCGATAGGCTTGCCTGAAAATCAAATCTCCACCACTGTATATGAGATGATACACAAATCAAAAGGTTTTTAATCAGGGTTGGAACGGGGCTGAGGTTAAAGGTGTGGATATAGGCTGAATTAGAGGTTAGAATCGAGATTGAATTAACTAATTACCTAATCTAAAAATAATGAAATAAATATGAATATTTATATTGAATGAAAAACTAATAATATCTACTATTGATAATTACTCTATAATAAGGAGTATTTTGATAATACTTTAATACGAGCTTTTTCAACAATTGGAGTTTAAATGCTCTAAGCTCTTTTGTATACTACTAATATTGAATAAACTTGGATTTTTATTTATTTATTTTTTTAAGAACAAACTAAAACAAACATAAAAGAAGGAACTTTGATAATTGAAATAACCTAGTTCGGCAATTGATCAAATCAATTCTTGATAGAGGAGTAGTCAAAGGAATGTTGATAACAAATACAAAGGGATTTTGGGTTAATATTAGTGGGTGAGTCAATAAAAAGGTTGTTAGGATTCAACGGGGTTCACTAGGGGTTAATTTGTATGGGTAGGCTTTTTTTAGTGTAGTGAATGAGTTAAAACCTAAGTGCCTTTTATCATCTCAGTATATCAAATCATTAATGTGGTCTCGACATGTATAAACGAGGCAAGTTCTAGAATAACAGTTCAAAGTTGACACAATCATAATCAATAAAGTGAGCACAAAAAAGAATATATATGCTCTACAAGGCTCAAAATCTCACAAAAATTATGGGTGTTTTGACAACAATTCTTATAAATTTTGAACTTCAAGGTGATATTCAAATTCAGTTCAACGACCCATCAATTTTTTTTATTTTAGAAAGTAGACTTATCATGCTCGATTCTCTAGTATTCTTCAAATTTAATCATCAATGCACAATTAACTATGACTTACTCTAAAACATATCAATAAAAATCATAAATCATTAGAAAATTCACCCTAATTAATAATATGAGAAAAATACTTAAGATTAAGACTAATTTTAGGGTTTTGAGAATTATGCAAAAAGTTAGGCACTATTACCCCCACACTTAAGATGTACATTGCCCTCAATGTACAAAAATCAAAAGAGAAGGGAGAAAGTGACACTTCCTGGATTTTTGGATGGCTCCGAGAGTTTGTTCTGATGACTTTTTGAAGTAGTGATTTACTCCCAGTGCTATGTAGGTGGAGTGTGTGCTTGTAACTGTGAAGTCATTATTGAAATAATTTAGTGTTGCCATGAAATGTATATTAGGCGTATTCGAAGATTAGATAACCAAATGAGGATTAATATAAAATATGCTATGAAGGAAAGTTCTAAATTAAAACATATGAAATAAAAATAAAAATCTAAAAAAAACAGAATGAAATGGTAAATAATAAAAGTCGAGTATTATGTAAAGAGAAGAACTCAAATGTCCTCATCATGTCCTGGGTTCTTTGATGGTTTCGCTGGTGAGATATGAATGTGCTAGCATATTTGTTGAAGTGTGGCCTCTATCCCTTCAAGGTGCCTAGTGTTTTCAGCAAAATATAAAGTCAAGTCAAGCATTTATGTATGATAGTGAAGGTGCTACTCAGTATTGGTGGTGCTGAGTCTGTACTTCTTCTGATGGTGGTGGGACATTATCAGGAATGTCCTCGGCTTCCTCTTCGGTTGTAGGTGTCACTAGTTTGTGCTAAGGGGTTCGGTGCCTCTTCGGTGCTTGATCATTTTCATGTGGAGCATCATCTGGATGCCTTGAGGTGCCATATTTCCCATCAGTGTGAGGGAGGCAATTTGATTATCGGTGTTGAGGAGATTGAAATGCCAGGCTAGTCTCATGATGTAAAGGTCCATTGACAGGATTCCTTTTCGGTGCTGCTCTGTTTGATGCTGCATTGCGCATGCAATGAAATATGCCATGCCGAAGACATGTCCTTCAGACATGCATGACAAGAAATAGACGTCTTGTTTGTTGATGACACCGGTGCTTTCTTTGCGACATGTAATAGTATGAGCAAGAATGGCATGAAGGTACCTGAAAGTGGGGAGGAGGGCAGTCGCTTTGGATCGACTCAGATTGTAATCGTATTTAGTCAGTTTTAGGTGGAGACAACATGTGACAGGGGTGCAGTGGAGCTCTCTGTTTAACTCAGAGAGTGGATTTTCCTTTATAAATTTTGGCGTATAGAGTCTGAGTGCCGATCCGAATTGAGGTATGCTCAGTCGACGTACATTGCCCCCTAGGTGGAGTTGGATTGTGCTGGCATCATCAAACTGTGTCATGACCATCTGTAAGGTGAATGTGGTACAGAACTCAAGAGTGAGTTCCAAGTATGTGAGCTCTATAATCGCAAAAAATTGCTCCCATGGTTTTGTTGAGATGAGAGCTCGAACATCCCTAGCAATTCTGATTTGCTCCAAGGTATCCCAATCAATGCACCTACCGGTGTCGATAGGTCTCTTTCGGATCTCCATATAGTGCTATTCTTGTGTTGCTTGGGGGAATCTGAGGAAGGGATGTCAGAGTTCAGCGGAGACAGTTCCGGATGATGATCCGGGCCCTTTCATTTTCTTGCTTGGAACGGATCGTTTGATACATGATGACGACATAATTCCTAAAAAATAATCAAAAAAAAAATTTCCTTTTATATAGCCAAATTTTCCTAACAATAATCAAAATTAAATAGCCAAAATAAAATGCTTCTTCAAGAACAAATACTAAAATCAGTAGCCAAAATCTCATTATTCAATAGAATAATTCCTAATTAAAATCATGGTTAGTACTAAATATAATAACAAAGCTATACAAAGAATTCATTGGAACCTAGACATGGTGTATAAGAATTATGATTTAAAGGCTAACTATGTTTAGCAGTAGAGCATCAATTTTTTCAATAGGGAGAGCCAATAAAATCAACATGTATAAATTCAAAATAGAAAATGTATTAAAAAATGGAAATCAACAAGAAAAATAGAAGGAAGCAACTAATAAAACAATCAAGAAGAAAATTAAAGCAAATGTACTAAAAAAATGAATAAACTAAACAAAATGAATTAGATTATTAAGTCTAAAATTAAACAAAAATGTAAATAAGAAGGAAGTATGCAAAAAAAATGTGAAGAAAAGGAACCAGGTAGGTGGTGTTTGACGAGCACGGGTGGAGCACACGGTGGTGGTGCTAGTTTCTTCAGTGTGGGCACAGCCTGGTAAGGGCGTGCGCTACGGTTGTATGGTTGGTTGGGGTTGGAATTTTGAGAAGAATGGTCGGAAGGAGGTGAGTTGGAGGGAGGGAAATGATTTGGTGGCCGGATTGAAGAAGGGGTTTTGGAATCTGAGTTTTAGGGTTTGGGTTTGGGGAAGGGGACGGTACTTTAATATATAGGAAGGGTAACACGGTCTTCCGCCATGGCTGTGTTTAATTTGAAATGCCCGTGCTTTTCATGATTTCTTAAAATTGGGAGCGATTCATAGTTTTTAGCATGTCCGTGTGTCACTTTGGCACGCCCGTGCTCGGTAAGTCAGTATGTTCGCATGTTCGTGGTGCACGATCGTGTGATAGCCGTGCTCAATAAGTTAGTAGCTTCACAAGGTCATGGGGCACGACCGTGCAATGCCCGTGTTAGACAAGTCAGTAGCCTCACACGGTTATGCCGCACGGCCGTGTCTTTTTCTCCCAGCCCGTGTTGAAGAAAAGAGGTTTTCCCTGTTTGTACACGATTATTGGCACGCCCGTGTTAAAGGCCGTGTTAATGATCCTGCATTTTTGTTAGACTTTTACACAACAATGTTAATGTGTTAGCATTTGGGTTGCCTCCCGAGAAGCGCTTGTTTAAAGTCTTAAGCTAGACTCTCCTGTTTTCAGTTCTAAAGGAAGGCTCATGGAGCATAAACTCCTCTCTCGTATCTCAAAAATCTGCACCATTGTAAATTTTAAGTCGGTGACCATTTACCTTGAATATGCCTTTAGTGGGATGAGTTACCTCGATGGTGCCATATGGAAATATTGTTTTAATCATGAATGGGCCTGACCATCTCGATTTTAACTTCCTAGGGAATAGTTTAAGCCTTGAATTGTATAGTAGGACTAGGTCCCCTACTTCAAAATGTTTTGATCGCTTGAGGCGAGCATCGTGACGTCGCTTTGTTGCTTTCTTGTACAAATTTGAGTTCTCATAGGCTTCCATTCTCCATTCATCTAGCTCATTTATCTGCATCATTCTTTTCTTTCATGCAAGTTCAAGTCGATATTTAAAATTGTATTGCCCGTAAAGCTTTGTGTTCTAACTCGAATGGTAGATGATGACTTTTCCCGTATAATGAGCTTGTATGGGGATTTCCCTAGAGGTGTTTTGAATGTCGCTACGTAAGCCCATAAAGCATCATCTACTTTAACTGCCCAATCTTTTCTATTTGATTCAACCATTTTTTCTAGAATGCGCTTAAGCTCTCGGTTTGCTACCTCAACTTGCCCACTAGTTTGAGGGTGATATGGGGTGGCTATTTTGTGGCATACTCCATATTTCTTTAGAACATTTTCAAATTATGTATTATAGAAATGAGTATCCCTATCACTAATGATGGCTCTAGGTGTCCCAAATCGGAAAATAACTTCTTGAGAAATTTAACTACTACCTTAGCATCATTAGTAGGTAAGGCTTCCGCTTCTACCCATTTTGACATGTAATCAACTACTACTAGTATGTATTTATTTCCAAATGAACTAGGAAATGGTCCCATAAAATCAATACCCCATACATCAAATAATTCACATGACAACATATATGTTTGAGGCATTTCATCATGTTTAGAAATATTACCTATTCTTTGGCATTTTTCACACGATGTAACATACCTGTTGGCATCTTTAAATAGAGTGGGCCAGTAAAAACCTGATTCGAGTATTTTTGTGTTGTCTTAATACCACTGTAGTGTCCTCCTAATGGTCTTGAATGATAATATTCTAAGATTTTGCTTACTTCTACCTTTGTAACGCATCTTCGTATTACCTGATCTACACATATGTGAAAAAGAAAGGGATCTTCCCAAAAATAATTTTTCACATCAGCAAGGAATCGCTTTTTTTGGTGATGTGTTAATTTTCTTGGTAAGATGTTAGCTGCTAAATAATTTGCAATATTTGCAAACTAGGGTACTTCAGAATGTGTTATAGAAAAGAGCTGTTCTTTGGGAAACGAATCATTTATTTCATGTTTATCAAGCTCTTTGGTGTGTGAATTTTTGAGTCTTGAAAGGTGATCTACCGTGAGATTCTCAGCTCCCTTCTTATCCGGTATTTCCAAGTCAAATTCTTGTAAGAGTAATATCCATCGTATGAGTCTAGGTTTTGCATCAGGTTTGTTTAAAAGATAACGAAGAGCTGAATGGTTAGTATAAACAACAACTTTAGATAATATTAGATATTGTCTAAATTTTCTCAAAAGCAAAAACTATAGCTAGCAATTCTTTCTCAGTCCTGGTGTAATTTTCTTTGGCGGATGTTAATGTTCTGCTAGCGTAGTAAATTGGCTGAAATTACTTGTCTCTTCATTGTCCCAAAATCGCACTCTCTCGCAAAGTCACTTGCATCACACATTAATTCAAAGGGTAAGTTCCAATCAGGTGAAATTATAATCGGTGCATTTATTAATTTATCTTTAAGGACATTGAATGCATCTAAACACTCCTGATTGAAGTTAAATGGAACATCTTTTTCTAGTAATTTTATCAAAGCCTTAGCTATTTTAGAAAAATCTTTAATAAATCTTCTATAAAAACCTGCATGTCCTAAAAAGCTTCTAATAGCCTTAACTGAACTAGGGGGAGGTAATTTTTCTATGGTTTCAACTTTTGCTCTATCTACCTCAATTCCCTAACTAGAAATCTTATGTCCTAATACAATCCATTCTCTAACCATAAAGTGGCATTTTTCCCAATTCAAAACAAGGTTTGTTTCTTCACATCTCAGTAGAACTCATTTTAAATTTTTAAGGCAAAGATGGAAAGAATTATCAAATACCGAGAAATCATCCATAAATACCTCCATAATATCTTTGACGAGTTTGTCAAAAATTGCCAACATGTAACACTGAAAAGTAGCAGGAGCATTACATAATCCAAAAGGCATTCTACGATAAGCAAACGTACCGTATGGGCATGTAAATGTCGTCTTCTCTTGGTCTTCAAGGGCTATGGGGATTTGAAAGTAGCTGGAGAGTCCGTCCAGGAAGCAGTAATACATATCCCTTGATAGTCTTTCTAGCATTTGATCTATGAAGGGTAGAGGAAAGTGATCTTTTCTGGTGGCATCATTTAATTTTCTATAGTCTATACAGACTCTCCAACCTGTAACTATTCTTGTGGGAATTAACTCATTTTTTTCATTGGGTACTACTGTTATTCCTCCTTTCTTTGGAACTACCTGCACAGGACTTACCCAAGTGCTGTCAGAAATAGGATAAATTATTCTTGCATCTAGAAGTTTAATTACCTTGGCTTTGACCACTTCTTTCATGTTGGGGTTTAGCCATCTCTGAGGTCGCACACACGGTTTATATTCTTCTTCCATTAAAATTTTGTGGGTGTAGAATGTGGGGCTTATTCACTTGATATCAAAAATTTTACAAGCTATGGCTTTCTTGTGTTCTCTTAGTACCATTATCAGCTCCTCCTTTTCCTTGGATTCTAATTCTGAAGAGATGATTACTGGTAGCGTAAAATTGTCCCCAAGGAATGCATATTCTAAGTGTTTTGGTAACTGTTTGAGTTCCAATTTGGGTGGCTCTTCGATGGAGGGTTTTTGTTTTTTTTTTTCATTATCATTCTCAATTCTTTTCTTCTTTCCTTTGGTTAAATGATGACGTATTCAGATTCAACTCATTGTCTTCATCTTCTTCCCCTTCTTCTTGAGCCGGACACAGTTCCATTGTGTCATTCTGTATAATTTCCTGTAATGAATTTTTAATAATATGATCAGTATTGTCGACAAAATAATAGGAATCATCTTGCTTTTTAAAATATCGCATGGCATCACACAGTTGAAAGATAATTTCTTCATCACATATTCTTAGTGCTAATTTACCATCACCTACATCAATAATAGCTCTAGCAGTGGCTAAAAAGGGACGCCCTAAGATTAAAGGAACATTAATGTCTTCATCCAAGTCTAATACAATGAAATCAATAGGGAAAATAAATTTATCAATTTTTACCAAGACATCTTCAATAATTCCTCTAGGATATTTAATAGATCTATCAGCTAATTGAATACTCATCCTAGTGGGATTTGGTTCCCCAAGATCTAGCCGTTTAAACAATTTGTAAGGTATTAAGTTGATACTAGCGCCTAAGTCTGCTAATGCTTTCTTGATGTTTAAACTACCAATTAAGCAAGGAATAGAGAAACTCCTGGATCTTTTAACTTCTATGGTAGTCTATTTTGGAGAAGGGCTGAACACTCTTCATTAAGCTCCACCATTGATACTTCCTCAAGCTTCCTTTTGTTCGTGAGAAGTTCCTTTAAGAATTTTGCATACTTCTGCATCTGTGAAATAGCTTCAACAAAAGGTAAGTTAATATGTATTTTTTTAAAGAGTTCGAGGAACTTACCGTATTGAGCATTCAATTGTTCTTTGTATTGAGCATTCAATTGTTCTTTCTTCAATTTTGCTGGATATGGAATTTGTGCTTTATTCTCTATAAGCAATGGATTATTGTTCTCATCTTCTAAACTCTTTTTCTTGGTAACTTCATGTGGTGTCTTTCTTTGTGGTTCAATTAGCTCTTTGCCACTCCTTAGTATAACTGCCTTTACCTGTTGTACGCCTTTGAGAAAATCTTTGTCCATATTTCACATAATATCTCAATAAGTAGTCCAACTGACATGATGATTTCTCCTACCTGAGTCTTGATCCCCTCGATTGATCTTTGTTTTTCATCAAGTGTTCTTTAGCCTTTTGAAGATGAGAGTCTATAGCTACCACAAATTTTGTCAGCATCTCTTCAAGGTTTGATTCTCTTTCCTATGGATATGGCTGATTTTGATAATTTGGAGAAGGTTGATGCCTTTGATTTCCTTGATTTCCTTGTCCTCCCCACGAAAAATTTGGGTGGTTCCTCTAACTTGCATTATAAGTGTTACTATAAGGATTATAATTAGATCGAAAATTATTACCTATATAGTTTGTCTGCTCGTTTTCTACTCCTAGTTGGTAGGGTGGGTACTCAGAATTTGCCACATTCCCGTTTGCTTCGCATTGCATGACTGGATGTACCTGTGAAGAACATAAAGTGTCAAGTTTTTTATTCATTAACTCCACCTATGTTGACAGCATTGTCACTGCGTCTATGTTAAAAACTCCGACTGATTTTGTCGGTTTAGCTCTTGTAATTTTCCATTGGTAGGTGTTCAATGACATCTCCTCAATAAAATCGTAAGCCGCTTTTGGATTTTTATTATTCAAAGTTCCGTCGGCTGATGAATCAATCATTTGCCTAGTTGGAGAATTCACACCATTGTAAAAATTTTGGACTTGATGCGACAAAGGTAGTCCGTGGTGTGGGCATCTCCTTAGAAGATACTTGTATCTTTCCCATGTATCATATAATATGTAACATCCAGGGTTTAGGGGTCTGAATTTCTTTCTACGTTACATGTATGTGGTAGTGTGCTCTATATGTTGTTTGTATGTGTTTGGGGGTCTCGGGAAATCTTGAGGCTAAGTTTGGACCATAGGCAAATTTTTGGGTTAGAGCTTTTAGGGGGAAGCTAAGGGAAGATAGGCCTTAAGAGTTCTTGTGAGGAGGTTATGACACAAGAATCGAGTTGGTAAAGGGGCTAGGAGGCGCCACTTAGAGCACTTGTGGTTGACGCATCAGGGAGTAAGAAGGGCCTTGGTTCGAGCAGCTCTAGCAGCATTTTGGCATTTATTTTGCACCAAGGGGAGTGAAGAGTTGGGCGGCAATCAGACCCTGAAGGGATGAGGATGAGACTTGTTCAAGGTGTTTGAAATTGTGGCTAGGAGAAAAGATGGGAGTTTTACTCATTCAAACTCATTCAAATGAGAGGTGAAGAGGAAAAGTAGGAGGAAAAGAGGGGATTTGGGTGAGAGAAGGAGAGTTGGCCAAATATGGGACTTTAGGGGGGTGCCATTTCGGTTGGTGGTAGTGGGATATGTGGGTGCCGAATGTGTAGATATTTAGGGGTCATTTTGCCTTTGAGTTTCTTTTCTCCTCTTTTAGCTCATTTTGCCAAAAATGGTGTACCAAAAACAAGTAAAGTGTGTTCTTTTCTCTCTATTTCTTAGAGATCAAAATCGAAAAGGGTAGTGACCATTCGTGCATCTTTTCTTTCCTTTAACAATTTCTTCTTCTCTTCTCTGATATCTCTCTCAAATAGCCGAAACACCCATAAACCTTCACCCCTTTCTTTTATTTTCATTTGCTTAGAAGCCGAATAACCTTTCTATTTCCTTGAGTGTTGGCTGAATCTTTCAAGGCATCTCTTCTCTTTCTTTTTTGCATTCTTCTCCTATCTCTCAAACACTTTCACTATTTACCGAATCTGTCAGACTCTATTCCATCGGTTCTAATAGTTGGTAAGGGTTTCTTCTATTTCAATTTCTCTTCTTTCTTTTTGGATGCCGAAAGTTAGATGCCTAATTTAGTTCTTGTGTATTTGACTAAACATGTGAAGGGCTTGATTCTTGTTTCTTTGTCGTAGCCAGCGTGGTGAGGAGTAGTAGGGATTTCGAAACTCTCATAATTAAGTAGGAGCCTTTAGGATTTGAATCTATTTCGGTAAGGGTATTCGATTAAGATTTGGTGTTTTCTCATTTAGATTGATTTAATGGGTTAACCAAGTCTTCTGACCAAGACTTTGTCTCATGGAGCCGAATACCAGCCAATGAGAGAAAGGGATTGTCCCTACCCTTAATTCAAGAAACGTTCAGTGTCAGCCGTACGTGATTGGCCACCGGGTTGTGGGCCAGCGTTGAAAAGGGATAAGCAAATCGTGGTGATCCCTGCAAGTGAGGGTGTCAGTGAGATCGAGAGTGTCGTTCTCCGTATTTTCAGGTGTGTAACCCCACACCTTTCCCGATAGATTAATAATATTAAATATATGTTAATAAGATTATGAATAATCATGGCTAAGGGTACCATTCAATGGAATAGTCCGTTCAGGTATGCTACATCTAACATTCTGTTAATAATGTTTACAATTACTTGTATGAACGCATGTGAATTTCGATATGGGCTTGGGATTAAACATATAGTATGATACCTGTAAGATTATGTATGTTGCATGGGCACGAGGGTTACAATGAAGAGGGTAAGTGTTCCGGTGGTTTTACCACATTATTCGGTGACTCATGTCACAACATTATGATTCGGTGCCGTTGTCACATTATCCGGTGGCTATGCCACGTATTAAGGGCGATGAGCGCTTGATCGCAGTGGATCGCTTTTGAGGGTGTGTAGCGGATGAAGGGTCGATTTAGTAATCCCCACTGGTGTGATTGGCAGGTACGGGTGGTGTGTAGAGGTTGGATATCTAGGTGGGTTCGGGTTGCATCGTTAATTATATATATATATATATATATGTGATTTAATATGCTATGATATGAGCTTATGGTCGATTATGATTGAAGATGGGCTTTGCCCAAAACTTTTATAGTAAAGGCTTTAATCGGTTGGGATCGGTGTTGGTAGTTACACACTTAGTCTGTTGACTCACCCTTTATGGGCTAACATTTTGCAGTGACACATAGTCTTTGTGGACCGGCCGATTGGACTATGTGGTGGCCATGCTCAAAGAAATTTCGGGTTTACTTATGGTTGAACTCTTTTTCGTTTTCTTTAGTACGTTATTCCAGGATTTATTTTGGTTTTTAATATGTAATAAGGCCATTACTTAACTGCTAATTTCGTGTATTAAATTTTATTTCCATACGATAATCAACAAACAAGTAATTAAATATTTTTTTCTCAAAGCAACATCAATGTTTTATCATTCAATCAAACTAACGGTTTTTCAAAGGAACTCTAAAATCTGACAAACCCCTTTGAGTATGAATGGAACGATTTCTAACAAAATACAAACTCGAATGGCAACTTGGTTTCCAACTCGTTAAAATTTTGACCTGGTTTTGAATTGACTTATTTTATGAGAAGATGGAACGAAATTAAGCTAAGTTTTTCTTAAGGAACATGTCAGATCCGGTCGGGGCTTGTGGTCTGGGTTTAGGGTGTTTCAATTTGGTATCAGAGCCAGGTTCAAAACTCAGCTTTGAGGGCTTTTGGGCCCAAAATGTCTTTCGAAAGTGAGTTTTACTAAAACTTGTATTTCCACAAGATGATCAGGTTTTTCTGGCATGGCACCTGAGTCTCCGGCCCGATGTCCACCAGGTAAGTACTTCAAACTATAGCATGATTTGTATGTTAGGTGATATGGGATCGTAGATTAGTAAGTTAGGGACTATTGAACTCTAGGATTAGCATACCCCAACACTAAATTTCATAAAACTTAATTTATTTCACCAAAACCCAGGAATAAGTCGTAGAGTTCAGGTGTGGTAACAAACATGTGCATGTCTAGGCATGGATTCCTAATGAGCTTGGTATTTAAGCAGTCCTAGCGGCTCACCTCCTCTTTTCTGGAATCCTACCTAGTGCGCAGTGATTGTTCACCTCAACCGCGAGGACTTGTTAACGGGCCAAATCTATAAATAAAGCCCGAAAGGGACCAAGCACCCGATTTTGTAAAACAATCAAATTACCCCGATTTGTAAAACTACCGAAGTATCACGACTTGTGAAAATTACTAAAATACCACCAATTTATGAAATTACCATACTACCCTCGATTTTTACCAAAATATCCCTATTTTGTAAAAAATACCAAAACCCCTATTTTGCAAAAATTACAAGATACCCCTAATTTGGAAAATTACCAATATACCCCTATAGGAAAAATTACAAAAATACCCCTGGGTGGGGAACGGACGAAAATGTTCAAAGTGGTGAACGTGTGTAGTGGATATTATTGATGAATGAATGAGATTTTCTGAGTTAGGGTGGAGGACTTGAGACAAAACTTTGAATAACCGAAAGAACTACTATCAAGTGTCTTTGCATAAAATTGCTTATGGGTAATCAGTGAAACAATAAGTAATGCATAAAATTTCTAAAACAGATAAGACGCGACGATAGATATGAGCACTAGGGGACGTGGTCGCAATACGCACGGACGTGGCAGAGGTAAAATCACTGTGTCTGAACCAGCAGGATCTAGACACGGGTCCGAGAATGAAATACCGTTACCACCTGTGGAGAAGCAAAATTCGGGACCAAACTGGAGAAGATGATGCAATATCCCACGCGATGTTGCGAGTGTTGGAAAGAGTTGCTGGAGCAGGTCTAGGTGGAGGGCTCAAGTCGAGGCTCGAGCGAAAAGCGAGCAAACGGAGCTGAGGTGTTCAGGGGGGTCTCTGGGGTGGCTCCAAATGTTGTTGAATATTGGTTGGAAGCAGTCGAAAGGATTATGGATGACTTGGACTACACGGCTGAGGAAAAATTAAAAGGGGTAGTGTCACTACTTCGGAATGAGGTGTACCAGTGGTGGCTCACTGTTAAAGAGGGTACCTAGGTGGATCGGATTGATTGGGAGTATTTCAAGATGATGTTCCAGGGGAAGTATGTAGGAGCAAGTTATGTGGATGCTTAAAGGAAGGCGTTCTTGAATCTGGTACAAGGGGGCAAATCTGTAGCTGAGTATGAAGCAGAATTCCTTTGTTTAAGCCGATATGCCAGGGAAATCGTGTCAACTGATTATGAACACTACGTACGATTTGAAGATGGGCTTCGAGATGAGTTGAGCGTGTTAATAGCTCCACAACGAGAGAGGGACTTCGCGGTATTGGTTGAAAAGTGAAAATACCGAGGAGGTGAAGCGTACCGAGAGGCAGAACCAGGACAGAGGTCAGGGTAAGAGTAAGAGAAGTTGGGGGTCATCAAGGTCATCCGGGAATTTCCAGAAAAGACCTAGGGTTGATTGGTCGCGAGGTCAGTAGGTTGCTGTGGGAGGTCAGTATCGTACATGTGCTCAATATGGAAGGATGCACCCGGAGAGTGTTAGAAGAAGACAAGGGATGTTTTAAGTGTGGGTCCAAAGATCACATGATTAAGGACTATCCTGTGGAAGCAGACAAGAGTCGACCAACAGGTCAGGGTTTTAATCGGGCTGGAAGAGGTGGACAGTAACCACCGAGGGGTCGTGGTCCGATTGGCAGAGGTAATGGTTCTGGTAGAGGTCGCGGGACACTGGGTAGAGGTGTTGGTAACACGGAGGCGAGACAGCTGGGTCTGGTGTATGCAACTCGTCGGAGGGAGGATGGTGACATACCTAACGTCATAACGGGTACGTTCTTTATTTCTGGATTACCCTTTACTACTCTAATAGATATGGGGTCGACTCATTCTTACATCGTTAGTGAAGTGTCTGGAACTCTGAATGTGAACCTTGAGACTGTCCCTAGGAAGATGACTATACTTAGTCCTTTAGGGCAATCAGTAGTAGTAGACAAACTCTTTAGGGAAGTGCCTTTAGAAGTTCAGGGGGCGCAGTTTCCGACTGACTTAATGGAGCTGCCATTTGGGAATTTTGACTTAATCTTAGGCATAGACCGATTAGTGAGGTACCGTGCGAGTGTGGACTGTACTGCGAAGTGCATGTCATTGAGGACTTCCGATGACAATGAGATCGTGGTGATGGGTGAGAGGAAGAATTACCTGTCTAATGTAGTGTCTACTCTTAAGGCAGAGAAGATGGTAAGAAAGGGATGTATGGTTTTTCTGATGCTTGTCAGTGCTCTGGAGGTTAAGGAAGCAGCTGTAGAAGGGGTCAGGACGGTAAAAGAGTTTGTGGATGTCTTTCCGGAAGAACTTCCAGGGTTGCCTCTAGATCGTGAGGTGGAGTTCAGGATTGACTTGTTGCCAGGTACAATGCCAGTATCTATCGCTCCGTACAAAATGGCACCAAAGGAGTTGGTAGAGCTCAAGGCCCAGATCCAAGCATTACTTGATTGTGGGTTTATCCAACCTAGTGTGTCTCTATGGGGAGCACCGGTCCTATTCGTGAAAAAGAAGGACGGGACTATGCGCATGTGCATAGATTATCGGTAGTTGAATAAGCTGACGATCAAAAACAAGTACCCGTTGTCGAGGATAGACGACTTGTTTGATCACCAAAGGGTCATGCGGTATTTTCAAAATAGATCTAAGGTCGAGATATCATCGACTTAAGGTGAAGGAAGCGATATCCATAAGACAGCTTTTCGGACTAGATATGGACATTATGAGTTCTTAGTAATGCCGTTCAAATTGACGAACGCCCCAACTACATTCATGGATATGATGAATTGGGTTTTTCAACCCTACTTGGATCAGTTCGTCGTTGTGTTTATAGATGACATCCTGGTATATTCCAAGTCTGAGGAAGAGCATGATGCGCATCTCCGGTAATGTCAAGCAGTTCTAAGGAAAAAAAGTTATATGCCAATTTCAGCAAATGCAAATTCTGGTTAAAGGAAGTTGCATTTTTGGGACATGTGGTATCTGCGGAAGGGATAAGGGTAGATCCTCGGAAGATTGAGGCGGTGCTAGATTGGAAACCACCTAAGTCTATGGCAGAGGTCCGCAGTTTCTCGAGGTTAGTAGGCTACTACAAGAGATTTGTTGAAGGGTTCTCATCGATAGCAGCACCTTTGACGAAGTTGTTGAGAAAGGAGGTACCTTTCGTGTGGGCGGATAAGAAGTAAGAGAGTTTTGAGAAGCTTAAGAGAGTATTGACAGAGGTTCTGATTTTGATTCAGCCTAAAGCAGGGAAAGACTTTGTGGTGTATTGTGATGCTTCTCACATAGGATTGGGATGTGTTCTAATGCAGGACGGGAAGGTGGTCGCTTATGCGTCTCGGCAATTGAGGCCACGTGAGGTTAACTACTCGACGCATAACCTGGAGTTGGCTGCGGTAGTATTTGCTCTAAAAGTGTGGAGGCACTATTTCTATAGAGAAAGGTCGGTGATCTACACGGACCACAAGAGTATGAAATATTTGTTAACTCAGAAGGAGCTGAATTTAAGACAGCGAAGGTGGGTGAAGTCGTTGAAAGACTACGATTTCTCAATAGAGTATCACCCATGTAAAGCGAATGTGGTGGCAGATGCCCTAAGTCAAAAAGTAGTGTTGAATCTGAGGGCAATGTTTGCACATCTTAGTCTTTATGACGATGGAAGTTTGCTAGCGAGTTACAAGTGAAGTCGATGTGGTTAAGTCAGGTAAATGAGAAACAGTTGGTAGATGACGATCTGAGTGCTAAGCTACTGCAAGTGCAAAATGGGGAATTAGAAGACTATGGTGTAAACAGTGACGAAGTGCTGTGTTATGAGGCCAAGGTCTGTATGCCGAAGGATGAGGAGTTAAGGCAGAGAATTCTTTGGGAATCGCATAGTAGCCCTTATGCTATGCATCCTGGAGGAAGTAAGTTATACAGGGATCTACAGGATTAGTTTTGGTGGCCTGGTCTGAAACAGGAAGTTACAGAATTTGTGGGGAAGTGTTTAATGTGTCAGCAGGTTAAAGCTGAACACCAGGTACCTTCGGGGTTGCTTCAACCAATAAAGATTCCGCAGTGGAAGTGGGAGAGAATCACTATGGACTTCATTAGTGGGCTTCCCCTTACGCCCACTAAGAAAGATTTGGTATGAGTGATAGTGGATCGGTTGACAAAGTCTGCACATTTCATACCGGTGCAGGTTGACTATGCTCTGCGAAGGTTGGCAAAGTTACATGTGGCAGAAATTGTAAGGCTGCACGGGGTGCCAGTGTCGATTATCTCGGATAAGGATTCGAGGTTTACGTCTCAGTTTTGGAGAGCATTACATTAGGCATTGGGCACCAAGTTGAACTTCAATACGATATTTTATCTGCAGTCGGATGACCAGTCTGAACGTGTAATTCAAGTGTTAGAGGATATGTTGAGGGGTTGCGTGATAGATTTCAGAGGAAGATGGGAGGAGTTCTTGGCTTTAGCGGAGTTTGCATACAATAATAGCTATCAAGCAAGTATTCAGATGGCACCGTATGAAGCATCAGATGGATGTAAGTGTCGCACTCCTACATGTTGGATGTAATTAGGGAATGTCATGTTTTGGGTCCAGAGATAGTGGCAGAATCAGAGGAAAAGGTTAAGGGAATCCGAGCACGGTTGAAGGAGGAATCTGATAGACAGAAGTCGTATGCAAATTTGAAGTGGAAAGAGATAGAATTTACTGTGGGTGATAGCGTGTTCCTGAAAGTTTCACCATGGAAGAAGGTGATGAGATTTGGACTCAAGGGTAAACTGAGTCCCAGGTTTATAGAGCCTAATAGGGTTTTAAAGCGAGTGGGGCCAGTGGCTTACCAGTTGGAATTACCGTCGGAATTAAAGCAGATGCATGATGTGTTTTACGTGTCAATGTTACGTCGATACCAATCAAATCCATCTCACGTAGTGCCAGTTGGGGAAGTTGAGTTGAGACCAGATTTGTCCTACGAAGAAGAACCGATTCAGATTCTGGAGCGAGATGTGAAGGTACTTCGAAAGAAATCAGTTCCTCTAGTTAAAGTGTTATGGCGTAATCATGGGGCAAAAGAAGCTTCATGGGAACCGGAAGAAGCGATGTGACAACAATATCCACACTTATTTTGATCAGGTAATTTTGGGGTCAAAATTATTTTTAAGGGGGTAGAACTGTAACATCCAGGGTTTAGGGGTCTGGTATTTCTTTCTAAGTTACATGTATGTGGTAGTGTGCTCTATATGTTCTTTGTATGTGTTTGGGGGTCTCGGGAAATCTTAAGGCTAAGTTTGGACCTTAGGCAAATTTTTGGGTTAGAGCTTTTAGGGGGAAGCTAGGGGAAGATAGGCCTTAGGAGTTCTTGTGAGGAGGTTATGACACAAGAATCCAGTTGGTAAAGTGGCTATGAGGTGCCACTTAGAGCACTTATGGTTGACACATCAGGAAGTGAGAAGGGCCTTGGTTCGACCAGCTCTAGCAGCATTTTGGCATTTATTTTGCGTCAAGGGGAGTGAAGAGTTGGGCAGCAATCAAACTCTGAAGGGATGAGGATGAGACTTGGTCAATGTGTTTGAAATTGTGGCTAAGAGAAAAGATGTGAGTTTGATTCATTCAAACTCATTCAAATGAGAGGTGGAGAGGAAAAGTAGGAGGAAAAGAGGGGATTTGGGTGAGAGAAGGAGAGTTGGCCGAATATGGGACTTTAGAGGGGGCCATTTCAGTTGGTGGTAGTGGGATATGTGGGTGCCAAATGTGTAGATATTTAGGGGTCATTTTGCCTTTGAGTTTCTTTTCTCCTCTTTTAGCTCATTTTGCCGAAATGTGGTGTACCAAAAACAAGTAAAGTGTGTTCTTTTCTCTCTGTTTCTTAGAGATCAAAACCGAAAGGGATAGTGACCATTCATGCATCTTTTCTTTCCTTTAACAATTTCCTCTTCTCTTCTCTGATATCTCTCTCAAATAGCCGAAACACCCATAAACCTTCACCCCTTTCTTTTATTTTCATTTGCTTAGAAGCCGAATAACCCTTCTATTTCCTTGAGTGTTGGCCGACCTTTTCAAGGCATCTCTTCTCTTTCTTTTTCACATTCTTCTCCTATCTCTCAAACACTTTCACTATTGGCCGAATCTGTCAAACTCTATTCCATCGGATCTAATAGTTGGTAAGGGTTTATTCTATTTCAATTTCTCTTCTTTCTCTTTTGGTTGCCGAAAGTTAGATGCCTAACTTAGTTCTTGTGTATTTGGCCGAACATGTGAAGGGCTTGATTCTTGTTTCTTTGTCGTAGCCAGCGTGGTGAGGAGTAGTAGGGATTTCGACAACTCTCATAATTAAGTAGGAGCCTTCGGGATTTGAATCTCTTTCGATAAGGGTATTCGATTAAGATTTGGTGTTTTCTCATTTAGATTGATTTAATGGGTTAACCGGGTCTTCTGACCAAGACTTTGTCTCATGGAGCCGAATACCAGCCAAGGAGAGAAAGGGATTGTCCCTACCCCTAAGTTCAAAAAATGTTCGGTGTCGGCCGTACGTGATTGGCCACCGGGTTGTAGGCCAGCGTCGGAAAGGGATATGAAAATTGTGGTGATCCCTACAAGTGAGGGTGTCAGTGAGATCGAGAGTGTCGTTCTCCGTATTTTTAGGTGTGTAACCCCAAACCTTTCCCGATAGATTAATAATATTAAATATATGTTAATAAGATTATGAATAATCATGGCTAAAGGTACCATTCAATGGAACAGTCCATTCAGGTACGTTACATCTAGCACTCTGTTAATAGCGTTTACAATTATTTGTATGAACACATGTGAATTTCGATATGGGCTTGGGATTAAACATATAGTATGATACCTGTAAGATTATGTATGTTGCATGGGCACGAGGGTTACAATAAAGAGGGGAAGTGTTCCGGTGGTTTTACCACATTATTCGGTGACTTATGTCACAACATTATGATTCGATGACATTGTCACATTATCCGGTGGCTATGCCACGACATTAAGCGCGATGAGCGATTGATCGCAATGATCGCCTTTGAGGGTGTGTAGCGGATGGAGGGTCAATTTAGTAATCCACACTGGTGTGATTGGCAGGTATGGGTGGTGTGTAGAGGTTGGATATCTAGGTGGGTTCGGGTTGCATCATTAATTATATATATGTGATTTAATATGCTATGATATGGGCTTATGGTTGATTATGATTGAAGATGGGCTTTGCCCAAAACGTTTGTAGTAAAGGCTTTAATCGATTGGGATCGGTGTTGGTAGTTGCACATTGAGTCTGTTGACTCACATTTCATGGGCTAACATTTTGTAGGTGACACATAGTGCTGTGGACCGGGTCGGCATGGACTATTTGGTGTCCATGCTCAGCAAATTTTGGGTTTACTTACGGATGAACTCTTTTTCATTTTCTTTAGTATGTTATTCCGAGATTTATTTTGGTTTTTAATATGTAATAAGGCCATTACTTAACTGCTTAATTTTGCGTATTACGATAATCAACAAACAAGTAATTAAATATTTTTTCTTAATGCAACATCAATGTTTTATCATTCAATCAAACTAATGGTTTTTTTCAAAGGAACTCTAAAATCTGACAAACCCCTTTGAGTATGAAAGGAACGATTTCTAACAAAATACAAACTCGAATGGCAAATTGGTTTCCAACTCGTTAAAATTTTGACCTGGTTTTGAATTGACTTATTTTATGAGAAGATGGAATGAAATTAAGCTAAGTTTTTCTTAAGGAACATGTCAGATTCGGTCGGGGCTTATGGATCGGGTTTGGGGTGTTTCATAATGTTTCTGTGTCATTCTCACAAAAGAAGATATGTCATTCCTGAATTTAGCCGTTTTGACTGGCGAAAAGTATTTTAAAAGAAATTTTTTGATCATTTGATCCCATGTGGTGATTGACCCTCATGGTAACAAGTTCAACCATTACTTTGCTTTGTTCCTTAATGAAAAAGGGAATAACTGAAGACGTATGGCGTCGTCAGAAACACCATTTATTTTAAAGGTATCACAGAATTCTAAAAAATTAGATATATGAGTGTTTGGATCCTCATCCTGCAAACCATCAAATTGAACAAATTGTTGAATCATTTGTATTGTGTTAGGCTTTAATTCAAAATTATTAGCAGCTATAGTGGCCCTAACAATACTAGATTCTGCTCCTGTCAAATTAGGTTTAGCATAATCATACATAGTATGCGGAGCATCCTGTTCTTGCGTATCAGGTGGATTATTTTCGGCCATCCCTTCAGTAGGATTGGATCTTTGTTGTTCTTCTCTTTGATAGTCTAGAGCTCGTCTAGTTTCTCTACAATTTCTGTGAGCGATAGCTTCAATATCACTTTCGTATTCTAATGGTCCTCTAGGGTTTCTTCTAGTCATAAACTAGAGGTACCTTGAAGGTTTAAGATCGAAAGAAAAAGAATTAGTAAAAAATAAAAATTTAATCAAAAAATAAAATAAAAATAAGAATAATGGATAAAGTAATAGAAATAGAGCTTTCTTAATATTTTAGAGTTCCCGAGAATTACGCCAAAAACTTGATCGCTACAAAATGTCTAGTTTTAAAATTTATAAAGAATGATCGAACCTATAGACTAACTATGACAATGATAGAGGTAAGTGCACCTATCGAACAGTAGTATAGTTAAGGCAAGAATATCTTATCGAACCCAATGAACCTAAAAGTACTACTACTACTACTTTCTTTCTATTATTTAGCCTAAAATATGGAGTGATTGGTTGATTTATCTAAAACTAATGAAATACTTTAAACTAAAATGCAAATATAAACAAATAGATTGGGAAAAGACTTTGGAAAACTCAGTTGATAAAGACGATACCCTCAGGAAGAATCCACCTATGACTTCACTTATTATTTATCCCTAAACCTTATGATTTCTTTACTTAGCTTGATCCGTGAGACTCCCTAACCTATATTAAACCTTCTCTCAAAGTGAATAACGTCTAACCTTATGTTAATTAGTGGAACTCTCGTTCTCTTATAATAACCCCTAAGAAAGCAAGAATCGATCAATGGATTCCCATATTAGGTTTCACCCTAATCGCAAAATCTCGTAACCCTATCTCTAGGCGCTCGATCAACTCCGCTTAATTATGCTAGATCTACTCTTAGGCGGTGGTCTATTCCTCCTCCACCTAAGGACATCGATTAAATTAAGCAACATAATTAAGAACAAACTAAGTATTTATCATATAAATTCGTAAAACAATAACAAAATTCATCATAGGTTTCATCCCCTTCAGGTATCTGAAGGGTTTAGTTCATAACTAAATAAGAAAACATCTCAAGAGAAAAGATAAAACAAAACATTAGAAATCCCTAAAACCCCCTGAAAAAATTGAAGGAGAAATCCTCCGTCTTGAGTAAAATTTTGGCTCTTCGAGATGGATCAACTGGCTATATTCGAGTAATTCCCTAAATGAGTAAAGCTCTGGCAGAAAACTCTGCTAAAACTTGACGCTCTGAATAGCCCTTGGGGTGTTTATATATACTTTTGGGATGCTTTACTTGGCTCCTAAATACTCATAATTCAAGCATAATTCGTTCCTAGGTGTTTAGGTAGACTTAGGATTGCGTTTCTTGGGCTCCAAGCATCCCAATCCGAGTGAAATTACTCTTTCCCGTGGCAGTGACACGGTCATGGCACGCTCGTGTAAGTCGTCTTCTAGCTCGTGTCTCTATTCTGGAGATTTAGGCACGACTATGGCACGGCCATGCACGTCAAGGTTCAGGCCGTGCATCGAGTCTGTCAATTGGGGCATGGCAGTGTGAAGTGAATGGCAAGGCACGGCCGTGTAGCTTGAAGTCCAGGCCGTGTTGATTTCTGGAGTTGGCCCAATTTGGTTTGTTTTAAGCCTGTTTTACGTTCTTTTTATCCTTAGGTGCTTTCCTGAGCATAAGACATGTACATAAATCGAGGATAAATTCATCCAAAAGCATACTAAATGTGGGATTAAAATATGTTACTTTTAAGGTTTATCATAGGGCCTATTCCTCCTCCACCTAAGCACATTAGATTGAATTAAGCAACATAATTAAGAACAAACCAAGTACTTATCATATAATTTAGAAATCAAATAACAAAATCCATCATAGGTTTCATCCCCTTCAGGTATCTGAGGGGTTTAGTGCATAACTAAATACGAAAACATCTCAAGAGTAAAGAATAAACAAAACATAAGAACTCCTTAAAACCACCTGAAGGAATTGAAGAAGAGATCCTCCATCTTGAATGGAGTTTTGACTTCTTGAGATGGATCAATTGGCTATCTTCAAGTGATTCCCTAAAAGATGAAAGCTTCGGTAAAAGCCTCTGCCAAAAAGTGGTCCTGTTTCGGCTTCTACCGAACTCCCTTTTTAGTTGCTACCTTAGGTGTTTATATAGGCTTTGAGATGCTTTACTTGGCTTCTAAGTATCCTAATTCAAGTAGAATTCCTCCTAGGATGTTTAAGTAGACTTAGGAATGTGTTTCTTTGCCTCCAAGCATCCAAATCTGAGTGAAATTACTCTTTCCCGCGGCAGGGGTACGCCTGCGGCACACGTCCGTGTAAGTCGTCTTCAGGCTGTGTCTCGATTCTATCGATTGGGGCACGGCCGTGTAAATCGTGGCATGGCTGTGTGAAGTAAATGGCAAGGCACGACCGTGTGGCTTGAAGTCCAGGCCGTGTCGATTTCTTGTTGGCCTAATTTGGTCAGTTTTAAGCCTGTTTTACGTTCTTTTTATCCTTAGGTGCTTTCTTGAGCATAAGACATGAAAAGAAAGGATTAAGAGCACCTTTTTACATAAATCAGGGATAAATCATCCAAGAGCATACTAAATGTGGGATTAAAATATGTTACTTTTAAGGTTTATCAAATACCCCCACACTTAAGCTTTTGCTTATCCTCAAGCAAAATTCTCAACTTACAATTAAAACAAACTTTCCATAATTCATAATTCCTATCGATAATGTCTCATCATAATTCATAGATAATTTATACATGGATAATTAAACTCAAAGAGTCCTAAAGATTCAATTACGATAAGTCATACCTTTGTAATACGAAAACATAGGTGTCTCCCCTTATCTAAGTAATTACCTTTAATTCAAAACCGACAAGGATTGACATCCTCACAAAAGATTCACTCAAATCACTTGAAGTGTTTAAGGTTCAAGAATAAGCACTCATAAGTAAAACCTGAAAAGTTAATCCCATAGGCTTGCCTGAAAATCAAATCTCCACCACCGTATATGAGATGATACACAAATCAAAAGGTCTTTAATCAGGGTTGTAACGGGGCATGGGTTATAAGGTGTAGATAAAGGCTGAATTAGAAGGTTAGAATCGAGACTGACTTGACAATTTACCTAATTAGAAACAATGAACTAAATATGAATATATACATCGAATGAAAACTAATAATACTTACTATTGATAATTACACTATAATAAAGAGTATTTTCATCACTTGAAATTTGATAATACTTTAATAAGAGCTTTTTCTTCAACAATTGGACTTTTAAATGCTCTAAGCTTCTTCTTTTTTTTTTTTTTTTTAAGAACAAACTAAGATATTACATCATAAATGATAAATGTAACTATTGAACTAATATAATTTGGTAACTTAATCAAATCAAACCTCGATTAAATTCGTCAGAATTTGCTCCTCCGGTGTTCGATAAGTCAGAATGTTGGCACGGTTGGGAGGCACGACCGTGTTTATCCCGTGCTTGACGAGTTAGTATCGCAGCCTGTGTTGGAGAAAGAAGTTTATTCCCTGTTTGTGCACGCTAATGGCACGTCCATGGTTCAGCCTCGAGCTTCCACACGGCCACGGGCACACCCGTGTGTAGGGTTGTGTGGCCTAGAAATTTGCTCTTTGGTTAGTTTATGGTTAGGTGCTAAAAAGAAAAAAAATAAAAAATAAAAAATAAAATAAAAAATGTAAAAATTCGATTAGTGCTCGGGTTGCCTCCCAAGAAGCGCTCATTTATAGTCTTAGTTAGACTTTACCTCTCATTCGTATGGTCATGGTGGTTTGAGGAGGTGGAAATCCTTTCCTATTCGATCAACTCGGTTATGGATATAAAGTTTAAGTCGAGTAATGTTTACCTCAAAAGTGTTGAATTTAGGATTGCTTACCTCGACTGTGCCATATAGGAAAACATTATGTACCTCAAAAGTGATTTCTTCGTTTGCCTTCAGTTCTGAATTGGTGATTCGAGGGTCTTCCTTATTCAACAATACCTGATCCTCTATTTTGATGTGATTTATTGTTCCTATCAACTCGTCTGGGGTTTCCTTCGGTTTCACTTCATGTGGTTCTGGTTCCTCATGTAATTCTTCTTTATTAGTACGAGGTCTATGATCCAGCTCAGGTTTGTAGCTTTGTGGTGTTTCCTGCAATGAAGGTTGAACAATTTAGTTATCAACTGAATTTATTTTCTCACCTTTATCACTTGATGCTCTGGCCGAGTCAAGAGCTTGAAGAGTGGCTATCTCATCGCATACATGAAGTATGAGTTCTCCTGCATAGATATCAATTTTAGCTCTGGCAGTTGCTAAAAAGGGTCTTCCTAAAATTAAGGGGATCGTGTTGTCCTCATCCATGTCAAAAATGACAAAGTCTACTAGGAATACGAATTTATTAATTTTGATTAAAACATTTTCTATTATACCCCTAGGAATTCTTATAGTTTTATCAGTTAATTGAATGCTCATCCTAGTTTGTCTAGGTTTCCCTAGACCTAGTTGTTTAAACATTTTGTAAGGCATAACATTGATGCTTGCCCCTAAATCCGCTAACACATTATCAATAGATAAACTACCAATTAAACATGGAATTATAAAACTCCCTAGATCTTTTAATTTCCGTGGCAGTTTATTTTGTAATATCCCAGATTAGGGCTTATGCACTATTGCTAAATTATATGAAATAGCATGATTATGTGTTGTAAATGTGCATTATGGATTTTGAATTTAAAAGGGGAGCTAAGCTTGATAAGGCCTTAAGAAAATAAATAAGGGAAATAAGACATATAATTGGGCTTAGGTTTGGACTTTAAAACATGGGTTAAGAGGCTGATAAATAAGTATTAGTAGTAATTGATGTTGGATTATTAAATTAGTACCAAGTTGGGCTTGCGACCCAAAAATTTAGTAACGTAAAATAGGGCATGAGGGTGGCGTTACTTAGGAGGATGATTTGGGCCTAGTATGGCCACATGAAGCCCAAAATAATGGGTTAAAATTTTGGCACTCCTAAGGTAAGGAGATGGACGGCATAGGGAGACTGAGGAAAGAGTCTTAGATGAGGTCAAACTCCTTTGGAATTTCGGCTAAGGTAGGAAAATAAGTGATGGCCGAATAGGAGACTCTCTAAGCCTAGTAATTTTGGGAAAAGGAGGAAAACTAAGGCCATTCAACATTCTCCTTTTCTCTCTGCCGAATTCTCTTTTCTTCCTCTCTTCTTTTGTCAAAAGCCGAAAACAAGTTCATCCTAAGCCATTGCCAAATTTCCTATCATCTTTCTTACTTTCTCTCAAACTTTTTCTTTCAACTCTTCCTCTAGCCGAATCTTCATCATCAACTCTCTTTTTCTTTTCACAACTCACCAAAAGCCAAAGATAAGCCTTTTTCTAGTAGTAGCCGATTGTTAATCAAAAACCACCATAGCCGAATTTCTCTAAGCCTCAAAACTGAATCTACAATGGTGGTTTAGTTTCCCGAAAGTGCACCATAGGTCGCATGTTCCTTAGTGATTCGGTAAGTTTTGAGATTTCTTTTCTTTGTGATTTCTTCTTTTCTTTTCATCAAGATCTAACCTGAATCAATTGTCGAAACCAATCAACATCTCCTCTTTAGCACTAGAAGCCGAATCTCCCTATTATCATCTAGCCGAAACCTTGTGGAATTCAAGCAACGGTGTGTCGACTTCAAGAAAAGATCTTTCGAGATCTTTAAGATTGAAGGTAAGATAATATTCGGCCATAGGCCATTCTTAATGTGTTTAAATGTTAGAAATTGATCTAACATGTAACCATGGGGATTTTGACGCACACCTAAGGCAAGGGATACTTTTGAGATTTGAAAATCGTAAGGTAAGTGCATAAGTACAATCGACCAAGGCCATATTTGATGCTTTAAGTCTATTCCTTATTCGTTTAGAAAGCCGAAACTAATCCTTTAGGTGATCTAATGTTGGCCGAATACAAGGTAGAAGGATTTCAAAGTTTCGGGATTTGATTTTCAATCCAATCGGCACCAAGGTAAGAATTTGATTACAACAATCCTACTAGGATTTGGTTTTATAGTTGAATGGCTTTTTACTAATACGAATGAATTGGCCGAATATAGGCATTAAAGATCTAAAGCAGTAGATTGGATTTTCGGAATTTGGAGTGAATTTACTAAGTAAATCAGGTGTGTACCCCACACTAAATCTTGATAGATTTACGGCTTTAATTTATTATATGTGCTAATATAAAAGTGTAAAATTATGGCTAAGGTACCATGTAATGGTACAAAGTACTCAGGTACATTTTCCTACTCCTACTATGAGTATGATAAGTTTTGCTATGGCATATACATGAAATTATAAGAATGTGAATAAGGAATATGATATGGTTAATGCATAATTGTATGACATGGGCATATGGGTGATATGTAAAGGGGAAGTGAATTGGTCGTTTTATACCCCAATATAAGTATGTGGTGACTTATGTCACAATATAAGAATATGGTGACTTTTGTCACAATATAAGTATGTGGTGACTTATGTCACGAATTTATATATGGTGGCTATGCCACAAAATCATAAGGGCGATGAGCACGTCGACTGCAGCGACTGCCTTTGATGGTGTGTAGCGGATAGAGGGTTGACTTAGTAGTCCCCACGGTGTGATGGTTGGCATGGGAGACGTGTAGCAGATGGCATTTAGTTTTGGGTTCGGGTTTGGATTATCATTTATGCTTTTATATTTGTATATATGCTTTTGTATGCCATAATCTGTTGGGCCTTAGTGTTGTGGTTACACATTGTGTTTGTTTGACTCACCCCTTGTGGGACTATTTTTTAGGTGATGATCAGTGATGGACCGGGTCGGTAGGAGCTCAGAAGAGGCCATGCAAAGCCCAGAGACTGCTTTGTTTTATTAGTTTTCTTTCTATATTTAAGTTTTGAATTATTTGGGTTTATTTGATGTAATAAGGCCTTGGTACTAAATTGTTAAGCATGTTTTAAATTACTTAGTATGATCCGATTATTATCAAATTAAAGTTAAAAATGAATTTTTCTTAAGTGATGATATTAAATGTTTTAACACCTAAGTGACATGGGCTTTAAAATTTGAGCCCAACCCAAATCAACTCATCGATTTCAAAAACACACAAGTTTTTAACAAAGTTTCAAACAAGATTTGAACGGATTTTCTTTAGAAGCATGCCAGATCCGGTCAGGGCATGTGGGCCAGGTTTGGGGTGTTTCAGTTTGGTATCAAAGCCCGGTTCAAAACTTGGCCTTGAGGGCTTTTAGGGCCCAAAACGTTTTCTGTCTTTTGAAAATAGACTTTTCTAAGAAATAAGCAAGCTTTTGGCATGGCACCTGAGACTCCGACCTGAAGTCCACTAGTTAAGCACTCCTAATTCTTCTATGATTTGTATGTAGGGATATATAGGGACGTAGACTAGTGGATTAGGAATTAAACCCTAGGACTAGTTTACCCCAACAAATACTTAAAACTCTAAGGCACAATTAAACAAACCTGTGTCTAAGTCACCGAGTTAGGGTCTGGTAACCATTGTGCGCATGTCTAGGATTGGTTTCGGTGGGAGCTTGGTATTTAAGCAGTCCGCGTGACTCACCTCCTCTCCACTCGAATCCTACCTGGTGCGTAGCTTTTGGTTCACCCTAACCAAGAGGACTTAGTCACGGGCTAAACCCAATAATTAAAACCCGAAAGGGACTAGCCACATTTTTATGGAAACCCTAGTTTTAAAAAGTCAACAAACTACCCTTTTGAAATTACGAAAATTATTATTTTGGAAAAACTTTCTAAGAATTCTTAATTTACAAATTACCTAAATACCCTTAGTGGTAAAAATTACTAAAATGCCCTTAATTTTCCAAAATTACCATTCTACCCCCGATTTCAATAAAAAATTTTAGTTTTGCAAAAATATCCAAAAATTTCACAAAATATCAAAGACACCCTAATTTAAAAAAAAAATTTACGAAATTACCCCTGACTTACAAAATGACCAAAATACCTTCAGTAAGGAAAAATCAACGAAGTGCCCTCAAATTAGAAATCTTCAAAAATGCCCTTGTTTTGAAGCTCACCAGGAACTATATCTTTGTGAAAAATTACCGAAATAATCCTGACTTGTAAAATTACAAAAATACCCCTAGTTTATAAATTACCATTTTACCCTTGAAATTTTTCCAACAAGTATTTTAATTTTGTAGAATATCAACAACCTCTATTTTACGACATTTTCAAATACTCTAATTTGAAAATTACCAAAATACCCCTATAGGATAAAATTACGAAAATATCCTTGGGTAGTGGAAAACAACAAACAACGACAATTACAACATTTTTCTGTAATGGACGCAAGTTTATGTGTGTGATTAAATAAATGATGTGAGACTGTATGTGTATGAATCGAAAGAACTACTCCTTAAAACTATTAAACATAAAACTGTTCATTTTAAATCAGTGGAACACAACTAATACATAAAATTCTTTAATCAGATAAACGCAAGTATGAATTTAAGGGGACGTGGCCGTAGCGTGCGAGGCCGTGGTAAAGGCCGAATGACTGTGTCTGAACCTGTTAGATTGGGTCAAGGATCTAAAAATGAAATGCCACCACCACCCCCCCAGCCGGTGATGTGGAATATCAGGACCAGACGGGGGATAACACAGTGTCACAAGCGATGCTGCGGGTCCTGGAAAGGGTAGCAGGAGCAGGTGGAGGCATGGGAGCTCGAAAGTCAGTACCTGAGTAACTCCGAGCCAATGGAGCTAAAGTGTTCTGTGGTGTATCAGGTGTAGCACCCAATACCGCTGAGTATTGGTTGGAGGCGACTGAGCGGATTATGGATGAGCTCGACTTAACTGACGAGGAAAAGTTGAAAGGGTTGGTGTCGCTTCTCCGCGAAGAGTCATATTAATGGTGGCTCACGGTGCGGGATGGTGCTACAGTTGAGGAACTCACGTGGGAGTATGCTAAAGCAGCATACCAGAAGAAGTATGTTGGCACTCATTATATTGATGCCCAGAGAAAGGCTTTTCTAGGACTGGTTCAAGGAAACAAGTCCATAGCTGAGTACGAGGCTAAATTCCTAAGGCTGAGCCGTTATGCTTGAGGCATAGTGTCGACTGAGCATGAGCGGTGTCCCAGTTTGAAGAAGGACTAATAGATGACTTAAGATTATTAATAGCCCCGCAATAGGAGCGGGAGTTTGCTGTGTTGGTAGAAAAGGCTAAAGTGGCCGAGGGTATCAAGGAGTCTATAAGGCAGAACTCCGATAAAAATAGGCAGAAGAGAGGATTTGGATTGTCAAGGCCATCTAGGAATGAGCAAAAGAGGCCTAGGTTTGAAGGGCCACAAGGTCAGCAAGCTGCCACTGAGGGCAGTACCCTACTTGTGATCAATGTGGGAAGAAGCACTTAGGTGAATGTTGGAAAAAGATGGGAGGATGTTTTAAGTGTGGGTCAAAGGACCATATGATTAAGGATGTCCGATGAGACCGAGGGAATCAACTAGTAGCTCGTAATGTTAATCAGCCGGTAGAGGTGGACAACGACCTCGCCGAGGTCGTGGTCGAATAATGAAGAAATGGTGCCTAAGAGGACGTGGAACACCGGGCCAATGTGGTGGTAATACAGAGGTCAAGACAGTCGTGCTTGGTGTATTCGGTTCACCGTAGGGAGGATGGTGATGCACTAGACGTCATAACCGGTACGTTCCTTATTCTTGGCAAACTCTATGTTGTTTTGATTGATGTGGGCTCGACCCATTCTTATGTTGCATGTAGAGTA
Source organism: Gossypium rotundifolium (assembly GCA_025506655.1). Taxonomy (NCBI): domain Eukaryota; kingdom Viridiplantae; phylum Streptophyta; class Magnoliopsida; order Malvales; family Malvaceae; genus Gossypium; species Gossypium rotundifolium. Next base: position 64,347,322 of record CP106731.1, on the reverse strand, counting down.
GTTGAAATTCTAGGCATAGCCTCTGAACTATCCAGTAGGGAGATGACCGTAGTAAGCCCACTAGGTCAAACTGTAGTGGTGAATAAGATGTTTCAGAGAATACCTTTGGAGCTTCAAGGAATGGTATTTCCAGCTGATTTAATGGAATTACCTTTTGGAGAATTCAATCTCATACTTGGAATGGATTGGCTAGTAGAGCATCGGGCCATGTTGGACTGTACAGCTAAGCGGATGGAGTTAAGGACCCCGGAGGATGAGGTGGTCATTATGATAGGAGAAAGAAGAAACTACTTGTCTAATGTAGTTTCGGCACTAAAGGATGAAAAGATGGTTTGTAAAGGGTGCAAGGCGTTTTTAGCCTTCGTAAGTGCATTAGATGGAAAGGAAGAAGGTGTTAATGGAGTTAGAACGGTAAGGGATTTCAAAGATGTGTTTCTGGAGGAATTACCAGGAATACCCCCAGACAGGGAGGTGAAGTTTGGAATTGACTTGCTGTCGGGTACAGCTCCTGTGTCCATTGCCCCATACAGAATGGCACCAAAGGAGTTGGTGGAGCTCAAGGCTCAGATCCAAGAATTGCTTGACTGTAGGTTCATTCGACCCAGTGTGTCTCCATGGGGAGCATCGATCTTATTTGTGAAGAAAAAAGATGGAACTATGTGCATGTGCATAGATTATCGTCAGTTGAATAAGCTGACCATCAAGAACAAGTATCCATTGCCAAGGATAGATGACTTGTTTGATCAGCTTAAGGGGGCCGCAGTATTCTCGAAGATCGACCTAAGGTCTGGATATCATCAGCTTAACGTGAAGGAGGCTGATATCCATAAGATGGCTTTTCGAACAAGGTACGGGCATTATGAGTTTTTGGTAATGTCGTTCGGTTTGACCAATGCCCCAGCCGCGTTTATGGACATGATGAACCGGACTTTCCAACCTTATCTGGATCGATTTGTTGTTGTGTTCATAGATGATATTTTGGTGTACTCAAAGTCTGAGGATGAACATGATGAGCACCTCCGAGTTGTGTTGCAAGTGTTGAGGGAGAAGAAGCTCTATGCCAAATTCAGCAAGTGTGAATTTTGGCTGAAGGAGGTGACGTTTTTAGGACATGTAGTATCCGCTGAAGGAATAAGGGTGGATCCTCGGAAGATTGAGGCAGTTTTGGATTGGAAACCTCCTAAGTCGGTGATGAAAGTTCAAAGTTTCTTAGGATTGGCAGGCTATTACAGACGGTTCGTGGAAGGGTTCTCGTCGATAGCCGCGCCTCTGACAAAGTTGTTAAGGAAGGAAGTGCCTTTCATATGGACTGATAAGCAACAGGAGAGCTTTGAGAAGCTCAAGAAGGTCTTGACTGAAGCTCCGATTTTGATTCAGCCCGAGGCAGGAAAGGATTTTGTAGTGTATTGTGATGCTTCCCATACAGGATTGGGAGGTGTCCTTATGCAAGATGGAAAAGTAGTCGCTTACGCGTCTCGACAGCTAAGGCCACACGAGGTTAACTACCCGACGCATGACTTGGAATTGGCAGCAGTAGTCTTTGCCCTTAAGGTGTGGAGACATTATCTTTATGAAGAAAAGTCGGTGATCTACACAGACTATAAAAGTCTCAAGTATCTGTTGACTCAGAAGGAGTTAAACTTAAGGCAGCGAAGGTGGGTGGAGTTACTGAAGGACTATGATTGTTCAATAAAGTACCATCCGGGCAAGGCAAATGTAGTGGCGGATGCCCTAAGTTAGAAGGTTGTGTCGGATCTGAGGGCGATGTTCGCACACTTGAGTTTGTATGATGATGGAAGCCTATTGGCAGAGTTGCAAGTCAAGCCGACGTGGTTGAATGAGGTGAAAGAGGGACAGTTGGCTGATGAGGACCTAAGTGCTAAGCTACAACAAGTATAGAATAGAGAGTTGGAAGGTTATGGTGTTAATGACAAAGGAGTATTGTGCTTCAAGGGTAAGGTCTATATGCCGAAGGATATGGAACTTAGGCAAAGAATTCTTCGGGAATCGCATAGTAGCCCCTATGCTATGCATCTCAGAGGTAATAAAATGTATAGAGATTTAAGGGAACAATTTTGGTGGCCTAACCTTAAGCGAGAAGTGACCAAATTTGTAGGGAAGTGCTTGACATGTCAGCAAGTTAAGGCTGAACACCAAGTTCCGTCAGGATTGCTTCAGCCAATACAGATTCCCCAATGGAAATGGGAGAGAATTACCATTGATTTCGTTAGTGGGCTTCCCCTTATGCCCACTAAGAAGGACTCGGTATGGGTGATAGTGGATCGGCTGACAAAGTCCGCACATTTTATTCCAGTATGGGTTGACTACTCCCTACAAAAGTTGGCAAGGTTGTATGTGGTAGAAATTGTAAGGTTGCATGGAGTACCGATGTCAATTATCTCGGATAGGGATTCGAGGTTCACGTTCGGTTTTGGAAAGCATTACATCAGGCTTTAGGCACTAGATTGGATTTTAGTACGGCTTTCCATCCACAAATCACGGTCACCGAACGAGCAGTGATTCAAGTGTTAGAGGATATGTTAAGAGGCTGTGTGATAGATTTCAGAGGAAGTTGGGAAGAATATTTGCCTCTAGCGGAATTTGCTTACAACAATAGCTATCAGGCCAGTATACAGGATGGCACCATACGAGGTGTTGTATGGTTGAAAATGCCTCACTCCTACATGTTGGACGGAGTTAGGAGAACATTAGATTTTGGGTCCAGAAATTGTGGCAGAATCTGAGGAGAAGGTTAGTGTAATTCGAGCTCGATTGAAGGAAGCATCCGATAGACAAAAGTCATACGCAGATCTCAAATGGAAGGAGATTGAATTTGATGTAGGAGATCAAGTGTTCCTTAAAGTATCACCTTGGAAGAAGGTGACGAGATTTGGTCGAAAAGGGAAGCTAAGTCCAAGGTTCATAGGACCCTCTCGGGTATTGAAGTGAATCAGACTAGTGGCATACCAATTAGAGTTGCTACCAAATTAAAGCAGATGCATGACGTATTCCATGTTTCCATGCTACGTCGATATCGATCTGATCCATCTCATGTAGTTCCGATTGAAGAGGTGGAGCTAAGGCTAGACTTGTCCTATGAGGAAGAGCCGATTCAAATTCTAGAACGAGATGTGAAAGTGCTACAAAGGAAATCGGTTCCTTTGGTCAAGGTATTGTGGCGAAATCATGGATCGGAGGAAGCCTCGTGGGAGCCGAAAGAAGCAATGCGATAGTAATACCCCCACCTATTCTAGCCAGGTAATTTCGAGGATGAAATTATTTTAAAGGGGTAGAACTGTAATATCCCGGATTAGGGCTTATGCACTATTGCTAAATTATATGAAATAGCATGATTATGTGTTGTAAATGTGCATTATGGATTTTGAATTTAAAAGGAGAGCTAAGCTTGATAAGGCCTTAAGAAAATAAATAAGGGAAATAAGACATATACTTGGGCTCAGGTTTGGACTTTAAAACCTGGGTTAAGAGGCTGATAAATAAGTATTAGTAGTAATTGATGTTGGAATATTAAATTAGTAGCAAGTTGGGCTTGCGACCCAAAAATTTAGTAACGTAAAATAGGGCATCGTTACTTAGGAGGATGATTTGGGCCCAGTATGGCCACATGAAGCCCAAAATAATGGGTTAAAATTTTGGCACTCCTAAGGTAAGGAGATGGACGGCATAGAGAGACTGAGGAAAGAGTCTTAGATGAGGTCAAACTCCTTTGGAATTTTAACTAAGGTAGGAAAATAAGTGATGGCCGAATAGGGGACTCTCTAGGCCTAGTAATTTCGGCAAAAGGAGGAAAACTAAGGCCATTCAACATTCTTCTTTTCTCTCTGTCGAATTCTCTTCTCTTCCTCTCTTCTTTTGTCAAAAGCCGAAAACAAGTTCATCCTAAGCCATTGCTGAATTTCCTATCATCTTTCTTACTTTCTCTCAAACTTTTTCTTTCAACTCTTCCTCTAGCCGAATCTTTATCATCAACTCTCTTTTTCTTTTCACAACTCACCAAAAGCCAAAGATAAGCCTTTTTCTAGCAGTAGTCGATTGTTAATCAAAAACCACCATAGCCGAATTTCTCTAAGCCTCAAAACTGAATCTACAAGGTGGTTTAGTTTTCCGAAGGTGCACCATAGGCCGTATGTTCCTTAGTGATTCGGTAAGTTTTGGGATTTCTTTTCTTTGCGATTTCTTCTTTTCTTTTCATCAAGATCTAACCCGAATCAATTGTCTAAACCAATCAACATCTCCTCTTTAGCACTAGAAGCCAAATCTCCCTATTATCATCTAGCCGAAACCTTGTGGAATTCAAGCAAAGGTGTGTCGACTTCAAGAAAAGATCTTTCGGGATCTTTAAGATTGAAGGTAAGATAATATTCGACCATAGGCCATTCTTAATGTGTTTAAATGTTAGAAATTGATCTAACATGTAACCATGGGGATTTCGACAGACACCTAAGGCAAGGGATACTTTTCGGGATTTGAAAATCGTAAGGTAAGTGCATAAGTACAACCGGCCAAGGCCATATTTGTTGCTTTAAGTCTATTCCTTATTCGTTTAGAAAGTCGAAACTAATCCTTTAGGTGATCTAATGTTGGCCGAATACAAGGTAGAAGGATTTTAAAGTTTTGGGATTTGATTTTTAATCCAATCGGTACCAAGGAAAGAATTTGATTACAATAATCCTACTAGGATTTGGTTTTATAGCCGAATGGCTTTTTACTAATATGAATGGGATTGGCTGAATATAGGCACTAAAGATCTAAAGCAGTAGATTGGATTTTTGGGATTTGGAGTGAATTTACTAAGTAAATCAGGTGTGTACCCCACACTAAATCTTGATAGATTTACGACTTTAATTTATTATATGTGCTAATATAAAAGTGTAAGATTATGGCTAAGGTACCATGTAATGGTTCAAAGTACTCAGGTATGTTTTCCTACTCCTACTATGAGTATGATAAGTTTTGCTATGGCATATACATGAAATTACAAGAATGTGAATAAGGAATATGATATGGTTAATGCATAATTGTATGACATGGGCATATGGGTGATATGTAAAGGGGAAGTGAATTGGTCATTTTATACCCCAATATAAGTATGTGGTGACTTATGTCACAATATAATAATGTGGTGACTTTTGTCACAATATAAGTATGTGGTGACTTATGTCACGAATTTATATATGGTGGCTATGCCACGAAATCATAAGGGCGATGAGCACATCGACTGCAACGACTGCTTTCGATGGTGTGTAGCGGATGGAGGGTTCACTTAGTAGTCCCCACGGTGTGATGGTTGGTACGGGAGACGCGTAACGGATGGCATTTAGGTTTGGGTTCGGGTTTGCATCATCATTTATGCTTTTATATTTGTATATATGGTTTTGTATGCCATAATCTGTTGGGCCTTAGTGTTGTGGTTACACATTGAGTCTGTTTGACTCACCCCTTGTGGGACTATTTTTCAGGTGATGATCAGTGATGGACCGAGTTGACAGGAGCTCAGAGGAGGCCATGTAAAGCCCAGAGACTGCTTTGTTTTATTAGTTTTCTTTCTATATTTGAGTTTTGAATTATTTCAGGTTTATTTGATGTAATAAGGCCTTCGGTACTAAATTGTTAAGCATGTTTTTAAATTACTTAGTATGATTCGATTATTATCAAATTAAAGTTAAAAATAAATTTTTCTTAAGTTATGATATTAAATGTTTTAACACCTAAGCGACATGGGCTTTAAAATTTTGAGCCCAACCCAAATCAACTATTGATTTCAAAAACACACAAGTTTTTAACAAAGTTTCAAACAAGATTTGAATGGATTTTCTTTAGAAGCATGCCAGATCCGGTCAGGGCTTGTGGGCCGGGTTTGGGGTGTTTCATATTTTGTAGAATTACTGAGCACATTGCATTTAGCTCCACGTGGTGCTCTTCGTCTAATTTGCATTTGTTGGTCAAGAACTGTCTTAAAAATTTCCTCAAGTCCGTATCCAAAAAGTGCTTCAAGGAGAGGAAGTTAATATGTAAATTCTTTAAGAGTTTAAGAAACTTACCAAACCTGTTCCTCTGAATCGTCTCTTTTCATTGCTTCGGGATAAGGTATGCGAGGTTGGTACTCCTTGATTATCGGTTTTTTATTTTCTTGTGTTACCTCTATCTTACCTTCGTCTACCTTGTTTTCTTGTACTGAGTTTGGTTCATCTAACCCCTTACTATCTTGAGCTGAGATGGCCTGAATTTGCTCCTTTGGGTTAACCTCGGTGTTACTTGGTAGACGTCCTAGTGGTCGTCTTAGCTTTGGAAGATGTCCCACTGACCTAGTAAGTTCTCCAACTTGATTCTCGATCCCTTTAATCAATTTTTGTTGTTCATCAAGTGCTGCTTCAGTCTTTTGGAGACGAGAATCAGGTCGCCGTGAAATTGCCAACATCTCTTCAAGATTCGACTCCTCTTCTTGTTGGTGAGGTGGTTGTTGAAAATCTGGAGTAAGTTTCCATCTTTGGCTATTTTGATAATTCCACGAGAAATTGGGATGGTACTTCCAACTTACATTATAACTATCACTATAAAAATTATTTTGATATCTAGAATAGTTACCTGTAGAGTGAGCTTGCTCGTTTTCCATGCAATATCCGTAAGGTGGGTACTCAGGATTCGCCATGCCTCCTAGATTCAAATCATATTGTATTTCTGGATGTACCTGCAAGGGACTATACCAATCATCAATCTTTTTATTCATCATCTCTAACTGATTAGATAACCTGGTGACCACGTCGAGGTTGAAAACACTGGTTGCTTTAGTAGGAATTGCCCCCATGCCTTGCCACTGATAATTATTCAGTGCCATCTTTTCCATAGACTAAAATTTTCTGCCAAAAGTAAAATAGAGGAAAAAATTAGCAAAGTAAAAAGAAATAATAATAAAGAATAATATAATAATAAATTGCAAATAAAAAAATTTGGCTAAAGTAATAGAAATAGAGTTTTCTTAATATTTTAGTGGTCCCCGGCAACGGTGCCAAAAACTAGATCATGTCAAACAATTGAGTTTTAGTAATTATAAAATAGTGATCGAACCAGTAGACTGACTACGACAACAATAGAGGCAAGTGCACCTATCGAACAGTAGTATAGCTCAGGCAAGAATATCTTATCGAACCCAAGGGAACCTAAAAGTACTACTACTCACTTTCTTTGCATTATTTAGCCTAAAATATGAAGTGATTGGATTATTAAACTAACGAAATACATAAACTAAATGCAAAGGCAAAAGATTGAATTGGAGAAAGACTTTAGGAAAACTCAGTTGATAAAGACGAAACCCTCAGGAAGAATTCACCCATGACTTCACTTATTATTTATTCCCCAAACCATATGATTTCTTTACTTAGCTTGATCCGTGAGACTCCCTAACCTATATTAAACCCTCTCTCAAGGCGAATAACATCTAACCTTAGGTTAATTAGTGGAACTCTTGTTCTCTTATAATAACCCCCTAAGGAAGCAGAAAACCGATCAATGGATTCCCATATTAGGTTTCACCCTAATCCGACAAAATCTCTAAACCCTATCTCTAGGCGCCCGATCAACTCCGCTCAATTATGCTAGATCTACTCTTAGGTAGGGTCTATTCCTCCTCCACCTAAGCACATCAGATTGAATTAAGTAACATAATTAAGAACAAACCAAGTACTTATCATATAATTTAGAAATCAAATAACAAAATCCATCATAGGTTTCATCCCCTTCAGGTATCTGAGGGGTTTAGTGCATAACTAAATATGAAAACATCTCAAGAGTAAAGAATAAACATAACATAAGAACTCCCTAAAACCCCTTGAAGGAATTGAAAAAGAGATCCTCCGTCTTGAATGGAGTCCTGACTTCTTGAGATGGATCAACTGGCTATCTTCAAGTGATTCCCTAAAAGATGAAAGCTTGACAAAAGCCTCTGCCAAAAAGCCATCCTATTTCGGTTTCACGATCTCCCTTTTTAGTTGCTACCTTAGGTGTTTATATAGGCTTTGAGATGCTTTACTTGGCTTTTAAGTATCCTAATTCAAGTAGAATTCCTCCTAGGATTTTTAAGTAGACTTAGGAATGTGTTCCTTTGGCTCTAAGCATCCAAATCCGAGTGAAATTTCTCTTTCCCGCGATAGGGGCATGCCCATGGCACACGCCCGTGTAAGTCATCTTCAGGTCGTGTCTCGATTTTGTCGATTAGGGCACGACCGTGTAAATCGTGGCATGGCCGTGTGAAGTAAATGGCAAGGCACGGCCGTGTGGCTTGAAGTCCAGGTTGTGTCGATTTCTTAGGTTGGCCCAATTTGGTCCATTTTAAGCTCGTTTTACGTTCTTTTTATCCTTAGGTGCTTTCTTGAGCATAAGACATGAAAAGAAAGGATTAAGAGCACCTTTTTACATAAATTAGGGATAAATCATCTAAAAGCATACTAAATGTGAGATTAAAATATGTTACTTTTACGGTTTATCAATAGGGAAGAAGATTGAAAGGCCAAAAGAAATGAAACAAAACCACAGATGAGACCTAGGGGTTTTCAATTTTAGAAGACATCAGAAGAAAAGATGAACAAGAGAAAGGCTATGAAGATTCGACTTGTGGAAGAAAACAGAGGAGAGAACTATGGGCAAGGGACATTCTGCTATACCATAGAAATGGAGATGAGAATGGAGTTAGGGGTTTCTGCTTCTAAGAAAGAAACAATTGGGAGAAGAGGAATAAAAACAAGATAGAAAGAAGTGATAGGAATGGTAATGAAGAAGATGAATTTTTGGCAGGACCTAAGTGAATTCGGTTTTGGCAGAAAAAGAAGAGGAGCAAGAAAACCTCAAATGCCAAAAATAAGAAGAGAACTCTCCCTTGACGAGACATAATTTTGGTACCTACCAACCCAAAAGCCGAAGATGCATTATTTTTTAGAATAAAAAGCCTATGCTCCCAAGTAAAACTTTGGCACACATTAGCCATACCAAAACCAATTTCTCCCCCTTGCTCCTAGTGTCCAACATTCGACCACCACCTACACCCATATCTTATCCCACGTTTTCCTCTTAGCCTCATCTTCATATCTTTGGACTTAATCCACACTCACCCATGCAGAGTCCTAGCTGAATCCATCACAAAGGCTCCTTAGGCGCAAAAATAACACTCCCATTTGCTATCAACGCAATTCAAACCTCCTCCCTCACAACCTTCCTGTGGCGTCACCTACCTACACCTTGAGTGGCGCCTCCTTGCCACTTTACCAATTAGATTCTTGTGTAAACTACCCCACTTAAGTACCCTTAAGGCCCACTTCAACTAGCTCTCCTTTGCAATGCCTAAAAACAAAATTTTTACCAAGGCTCTGGCTTAACCTCGAGCCTTCCCAAAACCTCTAAACACACCAGAATAACACACATAGCACAACATACACATATAACACATTACAAATGCATAGCCCCCAATTTAGGATGTTACAGTTCTACCCCCTTAAAGAAATTTCAGCCCCAAAATTACCTGGTCAAAAGAGGTGAGGGTATTGCTGTTGTATAACATCCTCTAGCTCCCATGTAGCTTCCTCTAACCCGTGATTCCGCTACAGAACCTTAACCAAAGGAACCGATTTCCTTCGCAAAACTTTAACATCCCGCTCCAAGATTTGAGCTGGTTCCTCTTCAAAGGATAAACCAGGCCTTACTTCAAGTTTCTCCAATGGTATCACATGGGATGGATCTGAACGGTAGCATCTCAACATTGAAATATGAAACACATCATGAATTTTACTTAACTCCAAAGGTAGCTCGAGCTGATAAGTAACTGGTCCTACACGCTTCAACACACAATAAGGCCCAATGAACCTGGGGCTTAGCTTACCCTTCCGTCCAAACCTTAAAATTTTCTTCCACGACGACACCTTTAAGAAAACCTGGTCACCCACTGCAAATTCTATGTCCCTCCACTTCAGGTCAGCGTAGGATTTCTACCTGTCAGACGCTTCCTTCAACCTAGTCTGGATCAACTCAACTTTGCTCTCCGTTTCCAACACTAGTTCTGGACCCAATAGCTGACACTCACCCAACTCTGCCTAACACGTAGGAGTACGACACTTCCGCCCATACAATGCTTCATAGGGCACCATCCGAATACTGGACTGATAGCTATTACTATATGCGAATTCCACCAATGGTAAAAATTCTTCCCAGCTACCTTTGAAATCGAGGATGCAACCTCTAAACATGTCTTCCAAGATCTGAATTACCTTTTCTGACTGTCCGTCCATCTGCGGATGAACCGCCGTACTAAAATCTAACTTTGTACCCAACGCTTGATGCAATGCCCTCCAAAATCTTGACGTAAACCTAGGATCTCTGTCCGAGATGATGGAAATAGGTACTCCATGCAACCTCACAATCTCCGCTATATACAACTTAGCCAACTTCTAAAGAGAGTAATCGACCCAAACCGGTATAAAATAAGCAGACTTCGTCAATCGATCAATGACTACCCATATCGAATCCTTCTTAGTAGGCATAAGGGGTAGCCCACTAACAAAATCCATAGTGATCCTCTCCCACTTCCATTGCAAGATCTTTATTGGTTGCAATAACCCCGAAGGCAACTGATGCTCCGCTTTTACCTGCTGACATGTGAAACATCTACCCACAAATTCGGTTACCTCTCGCTTCAGACCTGACCACCAAAATTGATCTCGTAAATCACGATACATTTTACTTCCTTCCGGATGCATAGCGTATGGACTATTATGCGCTTCCTGAAGAATCATCCGACTCAATTCCATGTCCCTCGGCATGCAAACTTTCTTTCAGAAACATAGGACCCTATCATCGTTCAGACTATAATACCCTACTTCCCAATGTTGCATTTGAGATAGTCAAGCACTCAAGTCATCATCCTGCAACTGCTTCTCTTTAATCTGATCTATCCACGTCGGCTTCACCTGAAGCTCAGCTAATAAACTCCCATCTCCATACAGGTTAATATGGGCAAACATCACCCTCAGATCCGAGATTACTTTCTGACTTAGTGTATCTGCCACCACATTAGCTTTCCCCGGGTGGTATTCAATCGAACAATCATAATCCTTTAATAACTCAATCCACCTCCTCTGCCTCAAGTTCAACTCTTTCTGGGTAAGGAGATATTTCAAACTCTTATGATCTGTATAAATGATAGATTTCTCTCCATATAGATAATGTCTCTAGATCTTCAGGGCAAAAACCACCGCTGCCAACTCCAAATCATGTGCGAGATAATTTAGCTCATGTGGTCTTAACTGTCGAGACGCATAAGTAACAACTTTTCCACCTTGCATCAACACACATCCTAACCCCGTGTGTGAAGCACCATAATAAACCACGAACTCCTTTCTAGCCTCAAGTTGAATCAAAATTGAGCTTTCATCAACACCCTCTTCAGCTTCTCAAAGCTTTCCTGTTGTTGATCACCCCACACAAAAGGTACTCCCTTTCTCAACAACTTGGTTAAAGGTGCCGCAATCAAGGAGAACCCCTCAACAAACCTCCTGTAATACCCAGTAAGACCAAGGAAACTCCGAATTTCTGTCACAGACCTGGGTGATTTCCAATTCATGAAAGCTTCAATTTTTCGGGATCAACTCTGACCCCTCCGCCGACACAACGTATCCCAAAAAAGTAACCTCACTTAGCTAAAATTCGCACTTACTAAATTTAGCGTACAATTGTTTCTCCCTCAAGATTTGTAGAACCACTCAAAGATGCGAATCATGCTCCTCCTCTGACCTTGAATATACCAGGATATCGTCTATAAATACTACGACAAACTGGTCCAAATAGGGTTGGAATACTCGGTTCATCATATCCATAAATGCTACTGGAGTGTTGGTCAACCCAAAAGGCATCACCAAGAATTCATAATGGCCATAACGGGTCCTAAAAGCTGTCTTGTGAATATCTGATTATTTGACCTTAAGTTAATGATATCCTGATCTCAAATCTATCTTTGAGAAAATTGACGTCCCTTTCAATTGATTGAACAAGTCATCAATCCTCGACAACGGATATTTGTTCTTGATAGTTAACTTGTTCAGCTGACGGTAGTTAATGCACATACGCATTGATCCATCCTTCTTCTTAACAAATAGCACTGGCGCTCCTCAAGTCGATACACTTGGTCGGATGAAACCCCGATCCAATAGCTCCTGAATCTGAGCTTTCAGTTCCACCAACTCCTTCGGCGCTATTCTATATGGTGCAATAGACATTGGTGCTGTCCCCGGAAGAAGATCAATTCCGAACTCCACCTCGTGATCCAGGGGTAGTCCTGAAAGTTCTTCTAGGAAAATGTTAGAAAATTCCCTCACCGTTCTAACATTCCCCACAGTTGACTCTTGGACCTCTAGAGCACAAACAAAGGCTACATATGCCTCACATCCTTTTCTCACCATTCTTTCAGCCTTTAGAGCGGACACCACGTTAGACAAGTAGTTTCTCATTTCCCCTATTACCACCTCATCCTCCTAAAGAGTCCTTAGTACCATACGCTAGGCTGCACAGTCCAAATTTACTCGATATTTCACTAATCAGTCCATACCTAAGATCAGATCAAACTCCTCAAACGACAGTTCCATTAAATTCGCCGGAAAAATTACCCCTTACACTTCTAGAGGTACATCCCTATACAAATCAGCTCACCACTCTTGGTGACCTAGCAAGCTAATTCATCATCATCTCCCTAGAAATAATCTCGAGTCTATACTTAAAGTTCCAGATACTACACTAGCAACATAAGAATGTGTCGATCCAATATCAATTAATGCAGAAAAAGGCAAACCAAAAACTAGGAATGTACCGGTTATGACATTTGGTGTATCCCCCTCCTCTCGACGTCTAGCAGCATAGACCAACCTCGACTGTCTAGCATCGGTGTTCCCTGCACCTCTGCCTGGTGTTCCATAGCCCCGACCATAACCATTACCCCCTCTGGCTGGACCATGACCTCTCTATGGTTGTTGACCTCCTCTACCCGGCTGAACATTAGCCTGACCTATGAGCCCCGCACCAACCCGGTCCTATGGATAGTCCCTAACCTGATGATCAGTGGACCCACACCTATCCAACACTCACCCGAATGAGATCTACCACATTAAACACACCTCTGAGGCTGACTATTACCAACAGATCTCACACCCCAACTCGGCCCATCCATCTTAGGTCTTTTCTAAAAATGCCCCATTGACCCCGACGATCCAAAACTCGTCTTATTTCTATCCATGTCTCTATCATGATTCTACTTCTCGAACTGCTAACTTCCTCGGCTATCTTAGCCTTTTCCACTAAAACCACAAACTCCCTTTCTTGTTGTGGAGCTATCAGTACACGCAAATCATCCCTCATACCATCCTTAAACTGAACATAATACTTATGGTCTATGGCCACTATTCCCCGGGCATAACGACTCAAGAGTAGGAATTTTGATTCATATTCAGCCACCGATTTATTTTCCTAGACTAGATTCAGAAATGCCCTATGCTACACATCCACATAACTCGATCTGATGTACTTACTCTGGAATGCCGACTTGAAGAAATCTCAGGTAATGCGGTCAGCCACTGAACCATCCCTGACCGTAAGCCACCATTGATACGCCTCATCCCGAAGAAGAGACACCACTCCTTTCAGCTTTTCCTCTTCCGTGAAGTCAAGATCATCCATTATACGCTCCACTGCCTCCAGCCAATACTCATCTGTATTAGGAGCTACACTAAAATACCCCTAAACATTTTCGCTCCATTAGCCCGGAGTCGCTCCGACACAGATTTTCGAGCCCCTATACCCATGCCTGCCCTAGCAACTCTTTCTAATACCCGTAGCATCGCCTTAGACACCGTATTGTCTCCGCTCGTTTGGTCCTGATATTTTGCTTCCATAGCTGGTGGTACTGGCATCTCATTTCCTGACTCATGACCAGACCCTACCGATTTTGACACAGCAATCCTGCCTCTACCACGGCCACGCACATCACGTCCCTAGTGCTCACAATTAACATTTGCGACTTAATCTGATTAAAAGTGTTATGAGTTAGTATCTTCCATTGTTTTAATACCAAGCAATTTTATGCGACTTAGCTTTAAAGAGTATTTTTCTCAAAACATGTAACAAGTTAGAGGTTTCAATCCCTAAAGTTTAAGTTTACCTATGCTAACAACATATCCATCTAGTCAAATAAGCATTTCATGCATACATTACTAGGAATTAGAACACTTACCAGCGTGGATAGGTTGCTGGTAGACTTGGATGCCATATTTCGATCAAACCTTAATATTTACTTCGATTTTATACAACCTTTTCGAACCCATTTCATAGCCCAAGTTTTATAACTTGGCTCTGATACTAAAAATATAACACCCCAAACCCGGCCTAAACATTACTATTGAATCCAGTATGTTACAGGGTGAAGTAAAAATGAAATTTGTTGAATTTAGGAAAAATCGGAGGTTTGAAAATTTTTTCGATTAAGGTGTAGTCTTGAAAATAACAATACGTAGATTAAAGAAATTTCCAAGTTATGATAATCGAACATTCATTATATTTGTTGATACTTTAAAGGGAAATGATTATTTTATGTTGCCCGTATATTTTTAAAAAACTCCATTTTCACTTTAATGATTAAGTGTCAAATTTGAAATAAATAATAGCTAATAAAAACTCAAGTTTAATTTAGAAAGGCCTTATTACATAACAAAAGTCCCAAATCAAAATAAATTTATAGTAAGAAATGAGTTTATGAAAGAAAAGGGTATTATGGCCTCCATGAGTCCGTCTCGGCTCCCACATCCACGATCTATTAATTACTTGAAAAATTAAAGAAGGGGTGAGTCACCGGGACTTAGTGTGTAAATTCTCCCACATTATACAAACGGCTCGTGGCCCACAATCATACGTTGGGCCTTAGCCCATATAAAAAAAACATACAAACACATGAATGCAATAAGCCCAACCCAAACCTAGTTTTTCCATCCTATACACACCAACCCGTACTAGCCCATCACACCGTGGGGATTTCTACAATCAACCCTCCATCCGCTACACTCCATTTCGACAGTCATGCCGCCAGTTATAAACCGATCATTGGGTGACCAAATAATACATCATGGCTTAGCCACCGATCACAATGTGACCCAATAATATATATATATCGTGGCTTAACCACCGATCACTATGTGACTCAATTATTGTGTGTACATGTATATATATTGTGGCATAGCCACCGATCACTATGTGACCAAATAATCATGCACTTCCCCTTCATATCAAACCCATACCCCATGGACTACATACATATCCTAACAAATGCAACATGCTATCCATAACACAATAGATTACCATACATATATTCGTCCATGCAAAGAAAACAATACGGTCACATACCTGGCATTCCTAGCCTTACCCCTAAGGGCATCACGACTGTCTACATAGCCTTTTCTGGCTTTTCAGCCCATACAATTGTTAGTACAGATAAAGTAAAATGTGTGGAGGTTTACACACCTAGTAACACGTAAAATGATACTCTCTACATCGACACTATCGCTAGCAGAAACAACTACTATCTGCCTATGACCCTGTTCTGAGGCCGGTCCATAACCCGGTGGCCAATCTCAGACTGCTGACACCGCTCGCTTCTTAAACTTAGGGGATGGGTTTACGAGTCCAACCCTCTTCTTTGCCTGATCGATATTGGATTCCATCAAAGATCTTGTCAGATGCTACTATAATGAAATATGGTTGTCAAACCACAAGGTAAGGTTATGGTACCGAATATGATAATGAATTTAAATACAATCCAAAGAGAACACCCTTACCTTGAAATATCGAAAGGAGAGATATGGTTTAGAGGTTAACAATTTTCGACTTAGGAACCTAGATAATCTGATTTCCTTCAATTCCCGAATAGTGCCCCAAAGAGAACACAAGAGACAGTGAGAAACATCAATCTAATGATGGCCTTACCAAGCCAATTAGCCATTTGGCTTTGGCTTCCAAGAACTGAAAGAGAAACATAGAGAATTAAAAGAAGTCGACACTTACCTCAACACAGGAGATTCGACTACCACTTAAGAAAAGATTCGACAATGATAGGGAAGAAGATTGAAAGGCCGAAAGAAATAAAACAAAACCACGGATGAGAGCTAGGGGTTTTCAGTTTTAGAAGAGATCAGAAGAAAAGATGAACAAGAGAAAGGCTATAAAGATTCGACTTGTGGAAGAAAATAGAAGAGAGAACTATGGGCAAGGGACATTTGGCTATAGCATAGAAATGGAGATGAGAATAGGAGTTAGGGGTTTTGGCTTCTGAGAAAGAAATAATTGGGAGAAGAGGAATAAAAACAATATAGAAAGAAGTGATAGGAATGGTAAAGAAGAAGAAGAATTTTCGGCAGGACCTAAGTGAATTTAGTTTTGGCAGAAAAAGAAGAGGGCAAGAAAACCTCAAATGCCAAAAATAAGAAGAGAACTCTCCTTGACTAGACACAATTTCGACACCTACCAACCCAAAAGCCAAAATGTATTATTTTTCAGAACAAAAAGCCTATGCTCCCAAGTAAAAATTTGGCACACCCTAGCCATACCAAAACCGATTTCTCCCCTTTGCTCCTAATGTCCAACATTCGGCCACCACCTACACCCATATCTTATCCCACGTTTTCTTCTTAGCCTTATCTTCATATCTTTGGACTTAATCCACACTCACCCATGCAGAGTCCCAGTCGAATCCATCACTCAGGCTCTTTAGGCGCAAAAATAACACTCCCATTTGCTGTCAACGCAATTTGAACCTGCTCCCTCACAACCTCCTTGTGGCGACACCTACATACACCTTGAGTGGCGCCTTCTTGCCACTTTACCAATTAGATTCATGTGTCAACTACCCCACTTAAGTACTCTTAAGGCCCACTTCAACTAGATCTCCCTTGCAGTGCCTAAAAATAAAATTTTTACCAAGGCTCAGGCTTAACCTCGAGCCTTCTTGAAACCTCTAAACACACTAGAATAACACACATAGTACAGCATACACACATAACACATTAAAATGCAGAGCCCTCAATTTAGGATGCTACATTTATAATGACATTTATGTCAATTTACTCCATGTTAATTGTATGTTAAATGTGTGTTTATGATGCTTATTATTTGCATAGGAACTTACTAAGCTTTAAAGTTTACTCCTCTTTTTTTTTTCCCTTAACTTATAGTGTCACCAAGCCAGCTCAGGGATCGAAGACTGTCGGAGATCCATTCACACTATTGTCTTAATATTTTGGGTACCAATGATTTTAATATTTTGAGTTATGGCATGTATAGGGACTTGGTCTTTTTGTTATGTGTCATAATTGATTTGGCCAAATGTGTTAGCTTATGTTGGTTGATAATTTATTTTGTAAATGGCCATTGAAATTGGCTAATATTGGTTTAATTATATATGCATATAATGATGTATTTCATGGATATGAGAATGTGCATGGGTTGAGATGTTAAGTATGTAATGTTTGTATGTGATATATGGTGGAATGTGAATGATCTATTGATGACATGTTTGTGACTAATTTGGTTGTATGTATGTGCTTGGAATGGTGCTATGTTTTGTTATGTAGGTATGTACATGGAAGGGTGACAAAATGGCTTGGTAAATAGCCTTATTTTTGTCCACTCGGACATGTATCTAGGACGTGTGTGACACAAGGCTTGCTCTATGGGCGTGTGTTCTGGCCCTATGTCCTCTACACATTAATTGTTACAAAATAGAATGCTCAGTATCGAGCACACGGGTAGAGACACAAGCATGCATCTCAGTGTGGGCACGGCCTCGAACATGGGCGTGTGTGACCACATGGCCTGCCCACACGAGCATGTCCCTAAGCCACACGTGTGTGTGACCCCTGTTCTGGTGAAAAATTTTCTAAGTGTTCTAAAATTTCTATAGTTCTTGGTTTAGTCCTGAACCACTTTCAAAGTATGTTTTGGGCCTCGATCATACTGATCGATAGTGATTTTGCATGTGTTGTGAACTACCGCAACTCTTTGTGAGCTTTCTATTTTATGATCTGTTATGATCCTACATATGACGCAGACACAAACGGAGCTCTTTTTTAGTGTCTTGTTATATCTCGCTTGAACATCCTATTATTTAACTATCTGGAGCTCCCTGATAATAACTCTTCGAAGTTACCTATTAAGCTCTATGAGCTCCCTGATTAAAACTCTCATGAGTTTCTTGTTAACCCGAATAAGCTTCCTGTTACATGGCTCATATGAGCATCCTGTTATATGGCTCGAGAGAGTGCTTCCTGATTATGTCCCCTAATGGGTACCCCTAAACATGAATTGACAGACTACTGTTTTGTACACCTTGTATGTGTACTACTTGTGTATCCATCGATATTTCAACGATTCAATGGATAAAAATCCTGAAATGAGAAACTATGAGTTTAAAAGAATTATATCTCCAATGTTCCCAAAATACGTAGAAATTTGTAGTATGATGAGCTCATCTCTATTTATTTGAAATACATGTTAATTACATGACTAACTTGTTGGATGAGTTCAAGTGAATAGGCGATTGGCCAAAATGATTTGGATGCTTGTTTAGTATGCTTATTTTAAATGAATATAAATTTTAAGTTAAATTTCCATTATGTGAACTTAATAAGCATTATATGCTTACTCTATTTTATTTTCCTTAGTTTTATAGTGCTCGTAAGCTCATAAAGGTTGGAACCGATCAGAGCAACATCACACTATACTTTAGCTATTTTTGGTATAAATAGCAAAACTTATTTTGGTATAATGGAATGTATAGGCTAACTTGGCCAATGTTGGCATGTAAATGGTTGTATGTAATCTAGCCATTGGAATGGCTAGTGATGGTATGTTTTGGAATATTTTATAAGACTATATCATGATTAACACATATATGTGATTGATATGGTTAGATTGAAATATGGTAGACTTATATGTTTTCACAAAAAGATAAGTTTGAATACATGAATGTATGTGATGTTATATCATGCATGATATTGATGTTTGCTTGATATTTAATGCCTTGAATTGGTTGGTGAATATGCTTAAATGTTAATGTATGTACAAGGAAAATTTGGGTGAGAAATAAGGCTTGAAAGTAGCCTTATTTTGTCTACACAAGTAGACACACGGGCGTGTGTCTTGACCGTGTATGACACACAGCCATGCGCACGGGTGTGTGGTTTGGCCGTGTGTCCCCTGTATCTTAAAAATTGAGAAATAGAATGCTCAAAATTTATCATACGGATAGAGACACGGGCTTGTGTCTCAACCGTGTGAAACACACGGCCTAGCACATGGGCATGTGTCTTGGCCGTATGAACTCTACACCTAATTTTTTGAAAATTAGATTGACCACATGGCCTAGTACATGGACGTGTGGATGGCCGTGTGACACGAGTCAGAGAGTTACATGGGTAAGGACACGAGTTGTGACATAGCCATGTGCCTCATATTGAATGCCCACACGGCCTACTCACACGGGTTTGTGAACCTTATACATAAGAAAAATATTGAAATTTTGCTAATAATTCTCTGAGTTTATGATTTAGTCCCAACTTGTTTCTAATGTCTAAATTGGGCCTCGAGGGTCCATTTAAGGGACAATATGATTGAATGTGATTTGATTTGGACATAAGTAGTAACTAATATGAATTTACTTTATTTATTCTGTAAACTCTGGTAATGCTCCATAACTCTTTTTCAGTGACGAATATGGGTTAAAGGTGTTACACCTTCGTCAAAGCAATAGTCTCATACTCACTAAGCCAATTCTTCTTGGACAAGATATCCTTAAGAAACTTCAAATAGTTGGTCATTTGTTCTAAAGCCTACACCAACGGAATGTTAATTTGAAGTTGATTTTAAACATTCAAGAACTTCTTGAATTGTACCTCTAGGTTGATACAGACAACTTATTCTGTTGAAGTCTTTAAGGATATGGAACTTTAGGTTGATACAGGCAACTTTTCTGAGGAAGTAAATCTATAAAAAAAAGGTGCTTTTCAAACTTTACTAGTTTAAGGTTTACCTTATTAGATTTTTCAACATCTAATTTTTCTGGTGTAGGAACTTTAACTGTTGGTTGATGTTCCTCCTTCTTATTAGTCTCATCTTCAATCACATCCTACTTAGATTTCAAAATCTTACCACTTCGTAACTCAACCACTTTGACTGTTTCTTACCCAAATTTCTCAAATTTTTTGTATCGCTCGGGAAGGCTCCTCGTGGTCTAGTATGAAGCTCAGTAGCTAAATGACCCATCTGGTTCTCCAAATTTTTTAGTGTTGCTACTTGACTTTGGATCAGGGCATCATTTTTTGCCATGTACGCCTTCAACAAATTCTCCAAACTATTTGATGAATCAGCTTGAGGTGGTTTTAGGGCTTGTTGGTTAAACCCTTAGGATTGGTTAGGTCTATGCTGTATTTAATTGTTGTTCGGTCCATTTCCTTAGTTACTCCAGGAAAAGTTCAAACGATTCCGCCATGATGGATTGTAGAAGTTGGACTAAGGTCCTTGTCCACTTCTTTTTTAATACTGATTCCTTACATAACAAATTGACTTGGGGTTTAAAGGGCAATTATCGAAAGAATGACCATCCCCATAATACACATAAGAAATTACATCATACTAACTTGGTGATTGAGCTGCAAAATTATTTAAACCATTAGTGGTAAATTGTTTCAACATTGAGGAAATAGAAGATACCTGAGCAAATAGTGAAGTTAGTGCGTCCACTTCATGCACATCGGCTACTTGTCTACCTAAAACTACTCAATTTATCAGCCATTAGTAATTACTACTAGCAATCCTCTCAATGATATCTTAAGCCTTGTTATAAGACTTAGATAAAATTGCATCATTTGTAGAAGCATCAACCATTAATCTTGTGTGTGCATTAAGACCGTTATAAAACATCTCCAACTAAATAAATTGAGGAATCCCATGACAAGGACACTTACGAAGTAATTCCATGAATCTTTCCCATGCCTTGTATAAGGACTCGTCTTCCAACTATTGGAAAGTAGTTATCTCATAACGTAACTTTGTGTTTTTGCTTGGTGGAAAATACTTTGCCAAAAACCTTTTTCTAATTCTTTCCAAGTAGATATTGAACTTGGTGGCAATGAATTTGGCCATGCTTGTGCTCGATCTCGCAATGAGTACAAAAATAGTTTTAACCTTAGTGCTTCTTCAGTCACACCAGCAATATTGAACGAATCACTCACCTCCAAGAACAAATGAAGGTGTAAGTGTGGATCTTTCGTGGGCATAGCACTGAATTGGCCCACCATTTGGAGTATTTGATACATCACTGGTTTCAATTCAAATTGGGGTGCCTTGATATCCGACCTCTAAATTCTCAAATTTAACTCATTGAAAAATGGCACAACATATTGTTTGATGGCACGATCCCTATCATCAGCACTAAGGATTGGGTTGCGAACTTGATTAATTCTATTACCTTGCCTATCATTTTGATTTCCAAGGTCCTTCTCGGCTTGTCTTTGAGCAAATATTTTGCTTCTTCTTTGTCTAAAAGTCCACTCAATTTCCGGGTCTACAAATAATAGATCAATGATTCGATCTATGCTCATAAAACACCTAAAAAATAAATAAAAATAGAAAAATAGAAAAATAGTAAGGTTAATAATTAAATAAATAAAAATGAAAACCAAGCTGTAAAAAATAATTTCACAAAAAAATGGATCAAGGCAACAGCCCCAGGCAACGGTGCAAAAAACTTGTAATGAGAAATATGCACAAGTGTACACAGTCATTCAAGCAATAAGTAAGTAAAATGAGTTATCGTCTCCACATGGACTGTGTATGTTAATCGATTAATTGCAAAATTATAAATCACAATTTGATATAAAAAAACTCAATAATTTTGGATTGTGATGATTAAATTAACTAGATGCAAAGAGTGATCCTTAATGTAATTTTAATCTAAATGCAAATGATCTAAATGTATGAATGGATGACTTTAACAACAAAAACAATCAACAATAAATGGGTTATGACAATTAGATTAATCAATTAAATTTACTTTATCATGCTTAACAATGTTCGGAAATACATCCATGGCAACTTGGTCTTTCATGATTTTGGAAACCAAATTAAGTCCTCTTGGATCTTTTACTTAGTGAAATATGCATTTTACTGACCATATTAGACTAAGGGTTTCTTAGATTTATGCAAGGTCATAGGGACATTTAACTTTGTAGTAGTTTAATTACATAAACCTAAAACCTATGCAAGATAATAGAGCTAACTAAAGATATTATGAACCTCAACTTAGTCGGGTTTAAATATCTAAACTGAGCATTGTACTTTTCAATTATGTGTCCACTAGCCATCTTCTGGTTAGGATCACTCAACTAATCTGAGTGCATCGAATCACGTATGAATGAAATGCAACATGATATTAATTAAAAACATGATCAATTGAGGCCCAAACATATTGAACATGAATAAAATAAATCTTATTGAATTAACATAATCATCCTAGCAAATAGGATTTAAAATACAATAGTTGATGTCAAAAACAATAAACTCAAAGCAAACATAAATGACAAGAGGAAAGAGTAAAATCTATTCAGTTCAGCAGCCTTTCGGATCTATTCTGACTGATGCACTCCTCTGTTCTGGTTGATGCTTCTTTGCTAAGGGTTTCAAGGTGGTCGACCAAAGAATTCTTTTGACAAAGCTTTTTTGGCTAAAGGATGGAAGGAAGATGGTGGCTATGCAAAGGAAAGGAAGAGGAGAATGGAAAAGGGTATAATAGATGAGAGAATGAATAAGAAATGAATGTTGAGGGACAATGGATCAAGGATCAGGGGTGCATGGTATTTATAGGTGAAGGCAAGGGGTAGAGTTTGCTAAAAATAGAATTTAAATTCCTTCCTTTTCCCTCACATATGACCGACCACAATTTATGGAAAAAGGGATAACTTGGTCTCCTCATTTTGAATTCAAACCAAGGTTATTAATATCCATAGGGTGGATGGTTTCAACAACAAATTTGTTAGGCTGATATCTTATTGTTTTCCAACTATAAGGACCTTCAATTAAATACCCCAAAGCTTGCTTTTGGGAAGCCATCTACTTGTGTCAAAACTGGCCTTTAATTCCCCCTTGTTGGATGGTTTTTCAGTCCAATAATTTAGCAGACATGTCCATTTTTTAGCAGATCTTTTACTGGGTCAAATTAACAACCTCATGACCCAGTTTTGCATGGTCTTGTGATCCACATGAATTGATTTGTGCATGTCCATGTTTCATTCATATTAATCACATCTTCAATGGTCCTCATACATAGTGAAAAATCACATACTAATAAATTAACATGAAATAATATAAAATATGTACAAAAAAATGTAATTAAGCACAATTTCATATACTTTATAAATTTATGCCCAATATTACTAATTAAGTAAAATTCACTTATTTTAATAACAATTACTCAAGATAACATATTTATTAAGTAAAAATGTGGTAAAAGATATAGAAAAACCCTATATAATTTTGAGTTTACAAGACTCACATCATTCCCCCCTTCCTCAAGAAGATTCGTCCCTGAATCTTTAGCTGCACATAAAGAAAAGGGATTAGAATAAATAACAATAAAATTAAAAAAATATTTACCTAAGGTTTCTTGTGCACCAAAACTATCTCCAGGATCAAAAACATTATTCCTATCCTTCAAATTAGCTTCGATCATGGACATCTCCTTTAGAAACAAGGTATCAACACTAAACAAAGATATATTAGGCACATGAGTGTTTATGTACAAATTTAACTGTAACTTTCTTTGAATATGCATGGTCATCAATAAGAATTTCCAAAGATTAGTTAATAATTTCACATAATAATCAAAATCTAGAAGTTTAATATGTTTATGTAAAAATTCATATTAAAAGTCTAAGGTATAAAAGTTTGTTGCAAGATCAAATGCATAAAGGTCTTTAATAAACCTATCGAATGCAACAAAAGTAACCTTGACATACCTAAATAAACTCATAAATCAATTGAACTTTCAGACCAAGGTTTAATAAAATTTGACCAACAAGAAAACATGTTATAAGGAAATATTTTACAAACAAAATCAGTAGCATACTTATAAAAAACATTCAAGGTAGGCATTCTTAAATCAATTTCTAATATTTCATTACCTTTCTTATGGGAATTATCAATATTCAACTTACCTCTTTCCCATAAGTAAAATCATCTATCGATGGTAGAGTAATATAATTGGAAGTCTATCAATGGATCCCTAAAGTCGTGTAATGAAGAAACACCACTAAACAAATTTGAGTTAGGGTTAGTTAAAACATAATCATTCCTCACTTTTGTATGAGTATTTTCTTTCTTTTCATTTTCTTTTTCCACTTGAGAACTATCCAATTTTACCTCATATGGATTTTCACTCACCAAATTTGGACCATCAAGTAGAATTTTATCACTCAAGGTCTCTTTTCTCACTGTCTTTTCACATGATTCTTTTTCACTTCCCATATCCCCCTCACAAGTATTATGAATATTCAATTTAGTGTAATACATATCAGTGGGAGAACATGACATTTCTATCTCATCTAACTCCATCACTATCATTTTTTATCAATAAAAGTCTCGTGTTGGCACAATCACGGCTATAGTACCTGTAACACCCCAAACCCGACCCAAACACTACAACCGAATCTGGCATGTCACTAAGGAGCTTGTATAAAACATGTCGCATTCTTGGAAAACAATTATCGAGTTTAAATATTTACACCGGAAAACTTACTAATTTAAGAATCTGTTTAAGTTTAAATTTAAATGATACCTTGGTGAATTTTAAATAAAACCAAAATTTACTACATGTCTTAGCTTAATTTAACATAAAGTTTAAGTGTCTAATGATAAAACCCAACGTAAAACCCAATATAAATATAAAACTAGTGGCCCATGGCCTTATTACAATGAAATTTAAAACCCATTAATTAAATATACTAAAAGTAAACATTAAAGTAAAGCCTTCTGCTGGATTAAAATACTCTCTTGCATGGCCACCTTGCGCTCCTTTCCAGCCCGGTCCATTTACTAGGTGCTACCTGAAAGTTTTTAAATAATAGGTTGAGTCGCGAGACTCAGTGTGCAACCCTCACGCACCATTAGATTTGGGCCTTAGCCCCACAGAATAGAATAACAGAACATAATATATATGAAAATATGCAAAGCCCAACCCAAATCCTAGGTTTCGATCCGCTACTCACCACCCTTACCTGCCAGTCACACCATTAGGGATTTCTACAATCAACCCACACCACTACACACCACTGATGGCAGTCATGCTGCTCATCATTAGATCATGGCCGTAGCCACTACAACAGGTCATGGCAAGAGCCACTACAATAGGTCACGGCATAAGCTGCTACAACAGAACACTTCCCCTTTCATCAAACCCAACCCCATGCAATCACAGAAATTGGCACACTTATCACATATGTCATCTTAACAGGAACATTCACTTAGGAATGACAAGGATCACTAAGCTGGTGATTCGTTTTTACCCTCCTTGGGTCCCAACCATTATGTCGGGATTTCGGTAGTTATCAGAATATAACAGAATTTATAAACATATTTTAACAGGCAATCTAAATGGTGTGGAAGTGTTACACACCTAATATCGCGTAGTCCTATATTCTTAGCCGATATCCTTACTATCTAGATCTACTACCCTCAATCTATAACCTTTCTCAAAAGCCAGAAAAACACGAAGATTTGGCCTCTCCTACAATCGGCCAAGGGTTAATAAATCCCAAATTTACACGTTAAAAATTAGTAGATCTCCTTACCTTGAAATCCCGAAAGTAATACGATTCGAGTGTTACTAAATTTTGACTTAGAGATCTAAGCGATAGACTCCCCTTCGGATCCCAAAATGCCTGCAAATGAAAGAAAAAACTTAAGATTAGTTCCATATAGCCATTCGACTATGACCTTCAAAAGTGAAAAAGGATCGAAAGATAACCCAAATCGGTACTTACCTCTTCTGAAAGTTTCGGCTATCCCTTGAAAAATATTCGACAACCATAAAAGATTAGAGATCTAGAAGTTTCGACTTTTTAAAGGAAATCCCAAAAAGATGAATAAGAGAGGACTGATGTGTTTTCAATTTTTTGGAAGAGCAAAGAATTGAAGAGATGGCCAATAGAGATTCGGCCAAGGAATATTAAAGAAAAGAGAAAGTGATTGCAGGGTTTCGATAATTGATAAGACCTCAGAAGTTTAGGTTTTTGACAGAAAAGTAAAAGAAGAAGAGATACTTTCAAAGAGAGAAAAACTAGAGACTGTTCTAAATGAAAAATTCAGCACACCCTACTGCCTATACTGAGCCAATTCTCTCCCCCCTCTGAGTTTGATTTTCGGCCAACTCTAGCCTCCTGGATGAGCTCTCATCTTTTCCCTTATCCTAATCATAACTCACATCCAAAAGGGTCCTCCATCACACCACTCCTTCCCCCTTTATCAACTTAATATCCACCTAATTTAAAACATTAAAATCCCTAAAATTTTGCCTTGTTGCCGTCCCTACTGCTCCCTTTGAAGTGCCAAAATTTGGCCCTATAAGTTGGGCTTCAAGCAACCAAAATTTGGGCCCTCCTCATGCACTAGTGACGCCACCCTCTTCCTTCCTTGTGGCGCCACCTAACTCTGGAGCCCAAGCCCAAATTGACATTTTTAACATAGATACCTACCCTTAAACTTTATAATGACCAAACAGAATATTGTAACTGGGGTCTCGGCCCAATCCTGAGCCCAATTAGTACCTCAATTCTCAATTTAACATATTTAAGCACAAAATGCACAAGCTCATAAATTCAAGATGTTACAGTGCCCATGCCATTTGCACTTAAAACATTCAATTTCACAAGCATTTTGTTGTTTTGGTGAAGAATTAGTAAAAATGGGATGCTTAGAAGATGTAGAAAAATATTTTGTAGGAACCCCACTTTTCCAGTCAAAAGGCTTAATCTCATCTTGTTTTGGCAGCAACTTATTAGTATCATAAGGAGGATTCAATTCTTGAAAGTAGAATTAGAACTCGTACCTCTATAATATTGTGATGCACCAAATAGATAAGATTGACGTTGTTGAAATTGCTGCTCAATCTCAAATGCCTTGTGTATCGCCTTCTCAAGATCAATGTAGTTTTCAAGATTAAGAACAGTGGCTATCGAAATGTTCAAGCCATCTATAAGCCACACCATGGTAGTCTCTCCATCTTCTTGTACATTTTCTCTTTACATAAGCATCTTCATCTCTTTAAAGTAGTTATGAATAGATAGATTACCTTGAACAAGGCGTTGAAGTTTCATTTTGGCCTCTATGTGGTAATGAGAAGGAATGTAACTGTAACATCCTAAAGGTGGGCCTGTGCATTTATATGTGGTGCTTGTTTCATGTGTTTAAAATAGAGGCCCAGATTAAATATTTTGTTTAAGCTCACTTAGGTTAAAATAAAGTTTCAAGTAGTTTAATGAACATTTTGGGCTTGTGGCCCAAAAGGGAATGATGCCATAAGGAAGGAGGGGAGTTGGCGTCAAAAGGCAAGGGGAAGAGGCCCAATTTGTGGCCACCAGAAGCCCAAGTTTTGGATCAAAAATTTGGCACTTAGGAGCTTAGGAGGGGATGGCACAAGGCATTTTCTTTTAGGAGTTTTATTGTTTTAATTAAGTGAATAAAAAGTAGATATTGGAAGGAGGTGTTGGAGCTAGTTAAGACTCTTTTAGGATGAGTAAACTTAGAAAGATAGGAGCCATCTTTAAGTGTTTAATGTTACCAAAAACTTTGAGGAATTTGAAAAGAAAGGGGCATTCAATTTTGGCTTAAGGTGTATGTACCGAAATTTTGCTATTCATTCTTCTCTTTTCTGCCGAAATCACTGCTAAAGCTCTCATATTTTCTCTGCTGAAATTTCTTCTTTATTCTTTCTCTCTTCTCGTCTTATTTAGTTAGCCGAATTTTTAGGCATCTCCTTGCCCTCTTTTCTCTTTTTTTTTTCTAGCTGAAACCATATCAGTTTATCCCTCCGAGATTTTTATCAAAAGCCAAAAACTCTCTAGTTCTTCTCTTTTCTCCTAGATCTCTTCTAAAAGTCAAATCCCTTTGATCATACCCTCATCTCCCATAGCCGAAACTACAAGGGTGGTTTTATTTTCCCGAAGGAGCACCATAGCCGAATACTCATTTCTAATTTGGTAAGTTTCGGGATTTTGCTTTTTTTCAATTTCTTCATTCTTTTTATCAAGTTTCTAATCCAAATCGGTTTTCTAAGGCCTTGTCAATTTCACTCTCTAATCTTAGAAGCCGAATGCTTTCTTGCTGAGATCTGTAGTGCCGATTTGTGAAAAGCTGAAGGTAGGTGGTCAAGGGTAGGTTTGGCTGAATGGCCACTTTCTTATCCTTTGTCTTTGGCCGAATGTCTTAAGGTGTTGGATGGTTGCAATCATCGATTTGGTTAACTATTTTTGGTGATGGCCGAATGCCGGAAGGAAGGTGACGTGTTCTCAACGACATTCGGGATTCGATTAATTAGGTAGGAATTCGATTTAAGTATTATAGATGTTAAGTGATTAGATCTCATCGTTTAAATGATTTAGTGATTAAGGATGGACTCGAATAACAGTCAGGCAAAAAAGGTTGGATCTACAAAACCAACACCCAAATACAAGAAGCGATCTGTTTCAATAGTGCGAGATTGGCCATCGGGGTGTGGTAGGCATCAAGTCGGATCGTGGGCGATAGTGGTAGTCTCGAGTGATAGTAGCATAGACGTGAAAAGCATTAGTACGAGAATCGGTGTGTAATACTTCCCCCACTAGATCTAATTATTAATTATATGCTTATAAGTTTTACATGTTGTGGTAAATGCCAAAATCTCGGTTAAATGATGGAAACCCAAAGAGGGTAAAAAGTGGACCACCAGGTTAGTAAATAATCTGATTATATGTTATAAGTAAATTGTCACATGTGATTGCATGGGTTGGGTAATGAGAGGAGGAAGTTATATGTACATGTGTAGCGGTTTTTACCGTGAGATGCTGTAGCGGCTAATGCCGTGATCAGTTATAAGGGCCATGGGCCATAATATGTTGATGAGCAGCATGATTTCCATCTTGGCGTGTAGCGGTGTGGGTTGATTGTAGAAATCCCCAATAGAGAGAACGGTTGGTACAGGGGCATGTAGCAGATGGAAACCTAGGCAAACGGGTTGGGTTTTGCATATTATTTGTTATCTATGTAAATGAAATCATTATTATGTTTTATGAGGCCCAAATCTAGTGGTGCATGAGGGCTGCACACTGAGTCTCGCGACTCACCCAATTAAATTAACCTTTCAGGTGACAATTAGTGCATCAGACTTGGCCAGAGTGGAGCGCAAGGTGGCCATGCAAAAGAATATGTGGATCCCGCGAAAAGCCCCTACTTGATAGTTTTTTTAAAGCATTTTATGTTATGGATTCAAACTTCGTTGTAATAAGGCCATGGGCACTAGTTTACATTTTGGTTTTATTATGGGTTTTATTATTTAATTTTAACCTAAGACATGTAATTCAATTTTGGGCTTTTGATTATTAGGGCATATTTTATATAAATTACATTTGGGCTTTACATCAACACGATTGGTTTCTGAAATTTTCTTAGTGACATACCGGATCCGTTAAGTAGTGTTTGGGCGGGTTTAGGTGTTACAAATTAGTATCAAAGCTTGGTTCAAAACTTCGACTTTGGGGTTTTGGCCCAAAAGATTTTCTAAAATGGGTATTTGAAACATGGGTTTCTTTTAGTAAAGGTTCATTAGCTCAAGATGGCACTTGCGTCTCCGCCAAGTTCGCGGTAAGTATTCGAACTCGATTGTGATATCAATGTAAATTTGAACTGGTTTTATGGGGCGTAGACTATTTAGGTTAGAACTTGATGGACTTTAGGCTTAGACAAACAACTCCTAAAATCCATAAGACTTAACTTTATTAAACAAAACACGTAAACAAGTCACAAGACTAAAGTGTGGTAACAAGCATATGCATGTCTAGGAGTAGATCCTAAGAGCTTGGTATTTAAGCGGTCAGAGTGACTCACCTCCTCTTATTTGGAATCTTACAGTGAATAGTAATTGTTCACTTTAGCCATGACAGGGTGTAGCAATAGGCATATGCATGTCTAGGAGTGGATTCAGGGAAAGCTTGGTATTTAAGCAGTCCTAGTGACTCACCTCATTTTCACTGGAATCCTACCTGGTGCATAGTGACTATTCACCCTAGTTACGAGTACGTGTTGACAGGCCAAAACTTACAATTAAAACCCGAAAGGGAGCAGCCAACTTGTTTCGTAAAATCTTAAAGTAAGCCTTAGTTCTGAAATCACCGAATTACCCTTGGTTCGTAGAATTACCCTGATTTACAAAATGACCAAACTACCCCTGACTTGTAAAATTACCGAAATACTCCCGAGTTAAAAAATTATTGAAATACCCTTATTCCACAAAATCACCCGAAACCATATTTTGAAAAAAAAATTTACGAAAATACCCCTTTATGATAAAATTATAAAAATACCCCTAGGTAGCAAAATGACAAAAATACCCTTAGGTGATGGATGTTACTTGTATGAATGTTGTGTGTGCATAATCCCTAGAATTAGGAAGACTGAAAACTGTAGATAGGTTCGAATTCGAAAGAATCTCTTTTAAAAACTATGTTTCATAAGATTGTCCGGGATAATTAGTGGAACAACTAATGACTCATAAAACTTTTAAAACAGATAACCGCAAATTAGAAGAATGAGTACAAGAGGTCGAGGACGTCCTCCATGTGGTCGTGATAGAGGTAGAATGACCGTGTCAGAACCCGTAGGATCGGGTCATGAGTCCGGAAGTGAGATACCGGTTCTACCAGCTGTTGAGGTGGAATTTCAAGACCAGACAGGTGGAGAGGACGTGGTGTCTTAGGCTATGCTAAAGGTTTTGGAAAGAGTGGTGAAATTTGGTATGGGCATAGGGCAGAAAATCATGCCGGGAGGTGAGGAACAACGGGGCCGAAGTATTTAGGGGAGTCTCTAGCATATCCCAAAGTTCTGCTGAATATTGGTTGGAGGTAGTGGAACGTATAATGGATGACTTAGACTTCACGGTGGAGGAGAAGCTGAAGGGGGTCGTGTCTTTTCTTCAAGACGAGGCCTACCAATGGTGGCTCACGGTGAAAGAGGGTATGGTCGTGGACCTGATTGACTGGGATTTCTTTAAGGAGTCATTCCAAGGAAAGTACCTTGGGGCTAGTTATATGGATGCTCAAAGGAAACCATTCCTGAACTTGGTGCAGGGGAGTAAGTCTGTGGCTGAGTATGAGGCTGAGTTTCTGCGTTTGAGTCGTTACGCTCGAAAATGGTGGCAACAGAGTATGAATGATACGTTCGGTTCGAGGATGGGCTACAAAATGAGCTAAGGATTCTGATTGCACAGCAGCGAGAGAGAATTTTTGCGGTTTTGGTGGATAAGGTCAAAATAGCTGAAGAAGTGAAATGAGTGGAGAGACAAGAGAAGGATAAGGATCGGGGTAGGAGTAAGAGAAGTTTTGGACCATCTAGAGCAACTGGAAATTTTCAAAAAAAGCCTAGGACTGATGGGCCAGCTTGTGCTCTAGTGGGCCAGAGTCAAGCATGTTCTACATGTGGAAGAACCCATTATGGGGAGTACAGAATGAAAACCGGTGGATGCTTTAGGTGTGGATCCACAGAACACTTGATGAGGGACTGTCCTCAGATGGATCGGAGGCAGCCAACGGGCCGAGGTTCTGATCAGACTAAGAGAGGTGATCAACCTGGACCAAGGGGTAAAGGTATAGCTAGAGGAAGAGATGGATCGGGTTGGGGTCGTGAGCATCTGGCAGAGGTGTAGGTAATACAGATGCAAGGCAGTCGGGTTTAGTTTATGCAGCTCGTCGAAGGGAGGATAGTGACGCACTGGATGTTATAATCGGCACGTTTCTCATTACTGATAATCTTTTATTTGCTTTGATTGACATTGGGTCAACCCACTCCTATGTTGCAAGTTCAGTATCTGAGACTCTAAGTTTAGCCTCTGAAATAACCACTAGGAAGATGACTATGGTTAGTCCCTTAGGACAATCTAAGGTAGTGGACAAACTATTTAGGGATGTACCTTTAGAGACTCAAGGGGTGGTATTCCCAGCAGATTTAATGGAATTACTGTTTGGAGAGTTTGACCTTATATTAGGAATGGATTGGTTGACTAAGCATCGTGCTAAGTTGGACTTTGGGAATAAGCGTATGGTGTTGGGAACCTCGGAAGGCGGGGAGGTGGTTGTGTTAGGAGAAAGAAGGAATTACTTGTCCAACGTGGTATCATCCTTAAAAGCTATTAAGATGATTCGGAAGGGATGTAGTGCATTTCTAGCTTTTATTAGTGGGTTGGATGCTAATGAGGTAACTGTTGATGAGGTTCGAACAGTCAATGATTTTGCAGATGTCTTTTAGGAGGAATTGTCAGGATTACTCCCGGATCGCGAGGTGGAATTTAGAATAGACCTACTTCATGCTACAGCTCCAGCATCTATTACTCCTTATAGGATGGCACTGAAGGAGTTGGTGGAGCTCAAGGCTCAGATTCAGGAACTATTGGATCATGGGTTCATTCGACCGAGTGTGTCTCTATGAGGAGCGTCGGTCCTATTCGTGAAGAAGAAGGATGGATCCATGCGTATGTGTGTAGATTATCGCCAACTGAATAAGTTGACGATTAAAAACAAGTATCCATTACCGAGAATTGACGATCTATTCGATCAGCTCAAAGGAGCTTCGTCTTTTTTAAGATTGACTTAAGGTCTGGATATCATCAATTAAGGGTTAAAGAAGGGGACATTCATAAGATGACGTTTCAGACTCAGTACGAGCATTATGAGTTCTTAATAATGCCGTTCGGGTTGACGAACGCACCAACGGCCTTTATGGATATGATGAATGGGTGTTTCAACCGTATCTTGATCGGTTCGTCGTGGTGTTTATCGACGACATCCTGGTTTATTCTAAGTCTGAGGAGGATCATGATGAATATCTTCGTGTGGTGTTGCAAACTCTGAGAGAGAAGCAGTTGTTTGCAAAGTTCAGTAAATATGAGTTCTGGCTGAAGGAAGTGACTTTTCTAGGGCATGTAGTTCCGGGCAAGGGAATTAGAGTGGACCCTCGAAGGATAGAAGCTGTATTGGATTAGAAACCACCAAAGTCTGTGGTGGAGGTTTGGAGTTTCTTAGGTTTGGCAGGGTATTACCAAAGATTCGCTGAAGGGTTTTCTTTAATAGCAGCACCTCTAACTAAGTTGTTGAGGAAGGGAGTATCGTTTGTATAGACCGACAAATAGCAAGAGAGCTTTGAGAAGCTGAAGAGAATCCTGAAGAAAGCGCCAGTGTTAATTTAGCTGGAGGCAAGAAAGGAATTTATCGTCTACTGTGATGCGTCACGCACGGGTTTAGGATGTGTGTTGATGCAAGAAGGAAAGGTGGTGGCGTATGCATCTCGACAATTGAGACCGCATGAGTTGAACTACCCTACGCATGAGTTGAACTACCCTACGCATGACTTGGAGTTGGCGGCGGTAGTATTTGCCTTGAAGATTTGGAGGCACTACTTGTATAGGGAGAAGTCGATAATTTATACTGACCATAAAAGTCTGAGGTATCTCCTTACCCAGAAGGAGCTAAATTTAAGACAACGTAGGTGGATCGAGCTCTTGAAGGATTATGATTATTCGATCGAATACCACCCTGGTAAAGTGAATGTGGTGGTAGATGCATTAAGCCATAAGGTAGTATCGAAACTAAGAGCCATGTTCGCTCATCTGAGTTTATTTGATGACGAGAGTTTGCTGGCTGAGTTACAAATAAAGCCAATATGGATAAGTCAGGTTAAGGAAAGATAGTTAGGAGATCAAGACCTAAGTGCTCGATTGTTGCGAGTGAGGGATGGTGGAATGGAGGACTATAGTTTGAACAAGGATGGAATTCTGTGTTATCGTGGGAAGATTTATATGCCTAAAGACAAAGAGTTACTGTAGATAATTCTTCGGGAATTGCATAGTAGCCCTTATACTATGCATCCTGGAGGAGTCAAGACGTACCGTGATTTGCGAGAATAATTTTGGTGGCCAGGTCTGAAGAAAGAGGTAACGGAAATCATAGGAAAATGTTTGACATGTCAGTAGGTCAAAACTGAACACCAAGTGCCATCGGGATTGTTGCAGCTAGTAAAGATTCCCCAATGGTAATGGAAGAGAATCACGATGAATTTTGTTAGTGGGTTGCCCCTTACACCCACTAAGAAGGATTCGATTTAGGTGATTATAGATCGGCTAACGAAGTCTGCACACTTCATACCAGTTCGAGTGGACTTTTCTCTACAAAAGTTGGCTAAATTGTATGTGGCTGAGGTTGTAAGATTGCATGGTGTGTTGGTGTCGATCATATCAGATAGGGACCCTATGTTCACTTCACGATTTTGGGAGGCTCTTCATCAAGCAATGGGAACAAGGTTGGACTTTAGCACTGCTTTTCACCCACAAACTGGTGGTCAGTCTAAGAGGGTAATTCAAATCTTGGAGGATATGCTAAGGGGTTGCATCATCGACTTTAGGGGAAGTTGGGAAGAATATTTTCCCTTGGCAGAATTTGCATGCAATAATAGTTATCAAGCTAGCATTCAGATGGCACCTTATGAAGAGTTATATGGAAGGAGATGTCGTACTCCAACTTGTTGGACGGAGTTGGGTGAACGTAAGGTGTTAGGCCCAGAATTGGTTTCGGAAATAGAGGAGAAAGTTAAGTTAATACGGGCTAGGTTAAAAGATGCATCTGATTGACAGAAGTCTTATGCGGATCTAAAGCGGAAAGAGGTGGAATTCATGGTAGGTGATCAAGTCTTCTTGAAGGTATCCCCATGAAAGAAGATAATGAGGTTTGGACGAAAGGGTAAGTTAAGTCGACAGTTTGTTGGGCCTTACTGGGTACTAGATCGTGTGGGCCCAGTGGCTTATCGTTTGGAGTTGTCTTCGGAGTTGGAGTAGAAACATGATGTGTTCCATGTCTCGATGCTGAGACGTTATCAATCTGATCCATTGCACATAGTACTGATAGAAGAGATAGAAGTAAGGCCGAATTTGTCTTTTGAGGAGGAGCCAGTGCGATTTCTGGATCAAGATGTGAAGGTGTTGAGAAGAAAGTCTGTTCCATTGGTCAAAGTTCTGTGGCAAAATCACGGCACAGAGGAGGCGACGTGGGAGCCAGAGGATGTTATCTGACAAAGATATCCCCATCTCTTTTGATCAGGTAAATTTTGAGGCCGAAATTTATTTTAAAGAGGGTAGAACTGTAACATCCTAAAGGTGGGCCTGTGCATTTATATGTGGTGTTTGTTTCATGTGATTAAAACAGAGGCCCAGATTAAATATTTTGTTTAAGCTCACTTGGGTTAAAATAAAGTTTCAAGTAGTTTAATGAACATTTTGGGCTTGTAGCCCAGAAGGGAATGATGACATAAGGAAGGAGGGGAGTTGGCGTCAAAAGGCAAGGGAAAGAGGCCCAATTTGTGGCCACCAGAAGCTCAAGTTTTGGGTCAAAAATTCGGCACTTAGGAGCTTAGGAAGGGACGACACAAGGCATTTTCTTTTAGGAGTTTTATTTTCTTAATTAAGTGAATAAAAAGCTGATATTGGAAGGAGGTGTTGGACCTAGTTAAGACTCTTCTAGGATGCGTAAACTTAGAAAGATAGGAGCCATCTTTAAGTGTTTAATGTTAGCCGAAACTTTGAGGAATTTGAAAAGAAAGGGCATTTGGTTTTGGCTTAAGGTGTATGTGCGAAATTTTGCTATTCATTCTTCTCTTTTCGTCAAATCATCGCTAAAGCTCTCATATTTTCTCTTGAAATTTTTTCCCTATTCTTTCTCTCTTCTCTTCTTCTTTAGTTAGCCGAATTTTCAAGCATCTCCTTTCTCTCTTTTCTCTTTTCTTTCTAGCTAAAACCATATCAATTTATCCCTCCGGGATTTTTATCAAAAGCCAAAAACTCTCTAGTTCTCTTTTCTCCTAGATTTCTTCTAAAAGTCGAATCCCTTTGATCATACCCTCATCTCCCATAGCCGAAACTACAAGGGTGGTTTCATTTTCCCGAAGGTGCACCATAACCAAATACTCCTTTTTAATTTGTTAAGTTTCGGGATTTTGCTTCTTTTCGATTTCTTCATTCTTTTTATCAAGTTTTTAATCTGAATCGGTTTTCTAAGGCCTTACCTATTTTTCTCTCTAATATTAGAAGCCGAATCCTTTCTTGCTTGGATCTGTAGTGTCGATTTGTGAAAAGCCAAAGGTAGGTGGTCAAGGGTAGGTTTGGCCGAATGGCCACTTTCTTATCCTTTGTCTTTGGCTGAATGTCTTAAGGTGTTAGATAGTTACGATCATCAGTTTGGTTAACTGTTTTTGGTGATGGCCGAATGTAGGAAGGAAGGTGACGTGTTCTCAATGACATTCGGGATTCGATTAACTAGGTAAGAATTTGATTTGAGTATTATAGATGTTAAGTGATTAGATCTCATCATTTAAATGATTTAGTGATTAAGGATGGACTCAAATAACAGTCAGGCAGAAAAGGTTGGATCTACAAAACCAACACCCAAATACAAGAAGTGATCTGTTTTGGTAGTGCGAGATTGGCCATCGGGGTGTGGGCCGACATCAAAGTCAGATCGTGGGCCGATAGTGGTAGTCTCGAGTGATAGTAGCATAGACGTAGAGAAAGCATTAGTACGAGAATCAGGTGTGTAATACTTCCCACCAGCTAGATCTAATTATTAATTATATGCTTATAAGTTTTATATGTTGTGGTAAATGCCAAAATCTCGATTAAATGATGGAAACCCAAAGAGGGTAAAAAGTGGACCACCAGGTTAGTAAATAATCTGATTATATGTTATAAGTAAATTATCATATGTGATTGCATGGGTTGGGTAATGAAAGGAGGAAGTTATATGTACATGTGTAGTGGTTTTTACTGTGAGATGCTGTAGCGGCTAATGCCGTGATCAGTTATAAGGGCCATGGGCCATAATATGTTGATGAGCAGCATAATTGCCATCTTGGCGTGTAGCGGTGTGGGTTGATTGTAGAAATCCCCAATGGAGAGAATAGTTGGTACGGGGGCATGTAGCGGATGGAAACCTAGGCAAACGGGTTGGGTTTTGCATATTATTTGTTATCTATGTAAATGAAATCATTATTATGTTTTATGAGGCCCAAATCTAGTGGTGTATGAGGGTTGCACACTGAGTCTCGCGACTCACCCAATTAAATTAACCTTCGGTGACAATTAGTGCATCGACCGCCGAGTGGGCGCAAGGTGGCCATGCAAAAGAATATGTGGATCCGGCGAAAAGCCCCTACTTGATAGTTTTTTTTAAAGCATTTTATGTTATGGATTCAAACTTCGTTGTAATAAGGCCATGGGCCACTAGTTTACATTTTGGTTTTATTATGGGTTTTATTATTTAATTTTAACCTAAGACATGAAATTCAGTTTTGGGCTTTTGATTATTAGGGCATATTTTATATAAATTACATTTGGGTTTTCTGTCAACACGATTGGTTTTACAGAAATTTTCTTAGTGACATACCAGATCCGGTCGTAGTGTTTGGGCCGGGTTTGGGGTGTTACAGTAACACTTTCACATCACTTGCTTCAACTCATCCCATGTTTCAAATACCCTTTCGTAATTTCTTTAACGATTAATTCTATGTTGAATCCACCAACTCAAAGCATAATATAAAAATCCAAGGGTTGCCAATGAGACTTTTTCCTTTTTTGGGCATTTATAATAATGGAACATAAGTTCAATTTTTGGTTCCCACTCACAATATGCTTCAAAATCATACTTCTCTCAGAATGGTGGAATGTTCAACTTTCATTTAGCTAAAAAAATGTTGCCTACAGTCATTATTAATCAAAGTCTCATCATTTGCACGAGAGACATATTGAAAATTATTCACATAAAGATGAGGTTGATCAACCTTATCTCCCCAGTTACGATTTCGACACTCAATTTTGGTACATAGACATTCCAAATTTTTGCTAATTGTGTTTAAAATAGTGTCATGTTTTTTTATCTCAAGCATTTTGAACCTCTTGATCCCTTTGCAACTTCCCAATCATAGTATTATGAATCATTATAAAATCCTGAAAAGAACACAACATTTAAGAAAAGAAAAATTAAGCAAACCTCACCGTTATGTACTCGCAATAAATAAATAAATAACTCTAAGAGACAAAGAAAATACATTAAGATTTTCTCACTTGTAACTTTTAAAGAGTAATCAAACTTAATAATATTAAAAAGATGTAGGATAACTCTTTAGCAAAGTCAACCTAATGCCCTAAGAAGCCAAAGAAAAACTCGACTCCAAAAGAAGTAAGTTGCACGGAGAAAGGAGAGACAACTCTTTTCGTACCAATTAACACAAGAGACGAAAATGTGTTAAAATGTGTAATAGAATAAGAAAGGCTAAAACAAAAGGAACAATAATGCTAGAATCAAAGAAAATAAACTATCCAACCTAAAACCCGAAACAATGGAAAACAACTTAAATATTTTCGTTTGAGGTTTTCCCGATTTCCAAAAATCATGAAATTTAAATTGGATTTTCTTCAAATAATGTAGATCTGATCTAAAAATTTTGACAGAAAAATCATCCACAAAATATTTTTTTTTGTTTTTGCTCTTTTTCGGTCACTATTTTTGTGGGATTTTTTTTTATATTCTAAGAGAGTTCCAAGAATTGGTATGCAAAGTTTCAAATCATTTGCAAAGAATTTACCTATTGAAAAATATTTTTTCTAAAATCTTTCTAGGTAAAAAGAAAAAAAAAATTGTTTGCTATTGTTCGTTGGAAATTAGTTTATAAGAACACAAAAAACGTTTGAATTTGATACCAAATGATAAGAAGTTAGAGAGTAGGAAGCGGAAGAAGGATCATATTCAAGTTGTTTGACTCAAGAAGGAAAGATTTGGATGTGACCTGAAAGGAAGAAACTAAATAAATTTAGAAAATAAGAAAACTTAACAACAAAAATTAAAGGACAAACATTCAAAATAATAACTAAACACTAAAAATATAGATTAAAGTAAAGTGGAAGATTGGACAATAAATCGATGGATATGATGGATAGAATGTCCAACTGAACCCATTGAGATATAAATCCCAACAAGCTCAATTAATTGCTCTAATCAACCCTCCAAGAAATAATCCTTGGCAATTTAAAGGGTGAAGAATGAATTCTCATGACTCCTTGAGGAAAATAGAGAAGAAAACTATTTTTAAAAATCAAAAGAAAGAAATCTTGCACAAAGAAACAAACTTCTAGACTTGAAAACTTTATTAATGAAAACAATTGTACGATCTGTGCACAACGCAAAGGCCTGTATTTAGGCTAGCTAAATAAATCTACATAAAACTTTTAAGTATACTAGAAATCTATTTAATCTAAACAAGAAGTAGTTTTAAACTAAACTTTTTTGTTGACATAAAACTCCTAAATAAATTAAACTACTTAATAAATATTAAAATTTTTGAATAATAAAATAATAAGAGCTAATAAATATAATATTAAGCTCATATATAATAAAAATTAAGCTCAAAACTCGAAACCAAAATGATTTAAACTTAAGTTAAAAGCTCGAAACTCGTAATTCCCGTCATAATCCCTTCCAAAAATTTTGCTCGCATAGTCTTCACTAAAACAATCATAACATGAGCTCTCGAACTCAAAATCGAGTTATTTAAAGTGTGTTTCGAAGAAAAGAGATAGATTTTCAAACTCCATGATAACATTTCAACCCAAAAATGCCTGGATGTAACACCCCTAACCCGTAATCTCACCGGATTAAGGTTAAAGGCATTACCGGACAAATTGGAAACTTTTACAGACATTTCATATTACAATTCATCAATCACAATCAAAGTGTCCCTTTTATAGGTTAACGAGACCTAAATCATGCTTTAGAATAAGGTCGGGACTAAATCGAATGCAGATAAGATTTCTCTAAAATGTAAAAACTTTTCTAAGTTACTGAGGTCACACACCCGTGTGGGCAGGCCATGTGCCTTCCACGGCTACCAGACACACCCATGTGTCCTAGTCGTGCCAAAACAGAGCTTGTATACTGACTTATCCACACGTCCACCAGACACGCTCGTGTGTCATGGCCGTGTAAAATTAGGCTAGCTACTGACTTGTTCACACGGCCACCAGGCACGCCCGTGTGCCATAGCCGTGTATGCAAAACAGGCCATTTGTAAGGCCAAAATACCACCCACACTTGGGTCAACCCTACAAGAAATATACCAATTCATTTCATGTAGAATTGACATCCAAAAAAATGTCAAACTAATCAACAAATCTTTGCATCCAATCTCATTTCTAAACATGCCAATTTGCACAACTAAAGCACATATACATTCAAGCATGATTCATCTACATTTACCTTTCATATAATCATTCCTTTGCTCAAACATACTTACTCATATTGCATTCATATGCTTACCATAGCCTTGTCCATTTCATTAGCTATCAAGCCATACCAAATTATGCATCATATATCATATTCACTCATGCATATTACTAACATTTATCTAGCCACATCTCATGGCTATTTATACACATTTCCAAAATAATCCCAAAATGACTAGCCTATACATGTCATATTTAGCTATATATATATTTCAAAGGTACCAATATTGAGTTTGTGTAGTATGATGATGATCCTCGACAGTCCCTGAGCCTTTCGTAGCTTTTAACGATCTATAAAATAGAGCAAACACACACAAAGTAAGCTTTCAAAAGCTTAATAAGACATATACAAATAAACTTAGCATAAAATGCATATAACCATATTGATACAATGAAATTATCGGTTCTCATAGCAAATTCATCACATATATTCTTTGGCTCATTTGCTTAGCCATATCTTTCCATATTCTTCAACTCAAATATCACATATACACATGGCTCATTCAAGAATATCTTCACATATTATCTCATCATTTCAATACACATATTCATCTTAGTAAGTTCATATAGAGACTTACCTTTCATACACACATAGTGTACTTTTCAAATGTACCTGAAATAGATATACAACTCACATAGTCACTCATTTCTTGGGCTTGCCCATTGAACCATTCGAAATCTAATAAGATACACAGAATGCTCGGAATAATCATACAATGCCAATGTCCGAGACGTGGTCTTACATGTAATCAGATATCAATGCCACTATCCCGAGACAGTGTCTTACACGAATCAAATATGATGCCAATGTCTCAAACATGGTCTTACACGTAAATATCATATCGATGCCATTGTCCCAGACGTGGTCTTACACAAAATCTCAAATCAATTCCAACATCCCAGACGTGGTCTTACATGATATCACATAATGGATTTTGAAACCATTTTTTTTGTTTGGAAAATGGGGTCGACTTTTAAAACGAAAATGGAGTCGCCACCAATATTTTTTTGAGGTGTGATCGGGTCACATTGAGATCTATCATTTTAATTTATTAAAACGATAATTTTGGCCTACGAAATTTTGAGAAAAGGTTCGGGAGTCGGTTACGCACGAGGAAGGATTAGCACCCTCATAATGCCCAAAATTGGTACCGAATTGATTGATTAACGTCTTGATGTTGAAAATTTGAAGAGATTTAAAAAATACGATCCTCTTTATTTAAAAAGAACTTGGGTGAATTAAATTTGATGCTGGGAGTCGCTGAAACACCCCAAACCCGACCCACAAGCCCTAACCGAATCTGGTATGTTCCTCAAGTAAAACTTCAATTAATTCTCGTTTTGTTTTATAAGAAAATATGATGGTTTCGTATAAAATGGATCTATTTAGTGGTCACGTTGTAAATGGTGTTTAATATAGTTGGTGTCTCATTAAAACTTTATCTTTAAGAGAAAGATTTTAAGTTAAAAGAAAACCAAATTTTATGAAAAACTTATTATCATTGTAAAAACCATAGGTGTTTAGGTGTCAAAACAATTTAAGTTATTTTTTTCGAAATCATTTAATTATTTAGTAAATATTTGATCGTAGCAGATTAAAAATCTAAAACGTAAAAATTTAAACAGTTCATAGCGGCCTTATTACAAAAATAACATAACCCAAAATAAATCCTAAATAATAAAAATAAATTTAGTAAGTTTAATTAAAAGAAACTCCGAAATACTTAGTTGAGCAATGGCCACCACGTAGTCCTCGTTGACCCGATCCATCACACTAAGAGTCACCAGAAATATATCCCATAAAAAGGGTGAGTCAATGACTCAATGTGTAACATTACACTAAAAGCCCAATCGATCAAAGCCATTAAGCCCATTTAAAACATATTTAAACATAAGCCCATTTTATATCAAATCGATAAAATGGATTAAATCACATGTATATATATAAATGAAATGCAATCCGAGCCCACCTAAAAATCCATCCGCTACACACCACCCGTACCTACCAATCACACCATGGGATTACTAAATCGACCTCCATCCGCTACACACCATCGAAGGTGGTTCTTGCGCAACAACATGCACATCGCCCTTATAATTTTGTGGCATGGCCACTGATAATTGTGACCAAAGTCACCGGATTCATATATGTGACCGAAGCCACCGGATTCATATTATGTGACCGAAGTCACTAGATTCTTATTATGTGACCAAAGTCACCGGATTCATATTATGTGACCGAAGTCACCGGATTCTTATTATGTGACCGAAGTCACCGGATAATGTGGTAAAACCACCTAACACTTCCCTTTATCAATATCACCCATATGCCCATGCACATACATATTATTCGGATTTTATGCAATATACCCCAAAATCATAACAGAGTCATACTTATTTCATATTTATGCTTATAGCATTATTAACGAAGTAATGGGGTAAACCTACCTGAATATCGTGTACCACTGAATGATACTCGCAACCATTATCATACATATTTTCATACAAATCATTATTATTTTAGATCAATGAGAAATTTAGTATAGTGTTACACACCTTATAACAGTGAGAACGATACCTTCCCGCTCACAACACCTAATTATTTATCACACTTGATTAGAACACACTACTACTTATAAATCTATACTATTGATGAATAATCTAATTCCTTACCTTCGTAATCTCGGACAATCATATATGTGATTTTCTCCAATAGATTGATCAAAATCCAATGACAAACCATGAACAAATAGTGGCTCGAGTGTACGCACGACTTCAAATAATCGATCTTCATTGGCGGAAGGTCCACAACCCTGGAAAGTCTCAATCCACGATACACCCTTCGCTTGAAATTTGAGGTATAATGTAACCACCTCTTCCAAACACTCCTTACCGCTCTTTTCAAACCTATTTTGTTTGCCCCAAAATCTTACGTTCACGGGAAAATGATCGAGCGATAGAGTCCCCTAAAACAAAAGCGATTAGTAGTCTATCTAAAACGATATAATAAGTATATAAAACTCCTTTAGCTTGAATATTTAATTTCCTGATGGATCTCTCCTTAATCGTTGGCTACAAAAAGAATCCCAAAATCCTCCTTCAAAGATTCGGCCAAGGATAAATAAGAGGATTAGATTCCTAAAATCGGCTAATCCAAAAGAAAAGAAAGAAGAACGATTGATAGATAATCCTTACCCGTAACGCGGAGATTGATTGTACCCTTACTTGAACAATAAAGAGATTCGGCCTTAACAATTAAGAAGAAAAGAAATGGTGGTTTCGGCTTTAACAAAAGAAAAGAAAGAAAGATGGTGGTTTCGGTTTTAATAAAAGAAAAGAAAGAAAGATGGGAGGTTTAAGATGTTATGATTATGGTGAAAATGGAGGATGGTTTCGGCTAAGAGAAAGAAGGAGAAAAGAAAAAGATGAAAAAGGACCTTAGTGCTAGGATGATTTTGGCACTAGAGAGGAAGAAAAGAAAAGAGAAATGTCTTCTAAGCTTTTTGGTGTTTTCGCAATAGAAAAAGAAACTTGAGAGAATAGGCAATTACACCAAAATGGTCAAAAATGATAGCCAAAACAAAACAAAACTTTCACCTAATGCCAATGACAAATTCGGCTAAGAAGAAAGATTTTGGAGAAAAGGGAAAAAAATGCACAAAATGTTAAGATTTTGGCCAACTATCACCCCCTAATCCCATACAACATTCGGCTAACTCACATGCCAACACAATCTCACTTTTTCCTCCTCATTTCTTCCCTATCTTCCCCCTAATCACTATCACAATTAAGCCAACCCCCTTAGCCCCTTATTCCGTCCACATTCATGGTCAAATGGCCATATAAAAACTTCCAAAACATCACCCATTCATCAAGCCTTTTGTCCCCTTATCCTTCCATAACATCTTGATTCCATACCTTAACTAATAACTTGCCTTTTCCCTTTGGTCTACTATCCAAAAATGAAAGAAAATCCATCCATACTAAGATAAAGCTTGACCGACACTATAGGAAAGAGAACAAAAATAAAAATCCTTCCAATT
The DNA here is from genome assembly GCA_025506655.1 of Gossypium rotundifolium. NCBI lineage: Eukaryota > Viridiplantae > Streptophyta > Magnoliopsida > Malvales > Malvaceae > Gossypium > Gossypium rotundifolium. The sequence continues at coordinate 64,302,580 of CP106731.1, read as the reverse complement.
GCTAGCTAAGGGATTCGAACCTCTCCTCTCATGCATTCACCCATGCGCCAACACCACCTTGCCAATTGACTTGTTATGATTAAAACCTCATGCCAATTTTTCTTAAAGCATATCTTGCTTAGCTCCATCTTAAAACTTAAAATTTATTATATTTCTAAGGCATTCTCTTACATCTTGAAGTTCCTAAAACTCCCAAAGCATACTCAACTACACATAGGCATGCAACCACATACAATTAAGTTAAAATGCATAACCCCTATATTCGGATATTACGCTTCTACCCTCCTTAAAATAATTTTGACCTCGAAATTACAGGTTAGAACAAGTGAGGGTATTGTTTGTCACATTGTTTCGTCTGCTCCCACGAAGCTTCTTCCGATCCATGATTACGCCATAACACTTTGACGGAGGAACCGATTTTCTCCATAACACCTTTACATCCCGTTCTAGAATTTGAATTGGCTCCTCTTCGTAGGACAAATCTGGTCTTAATTCCACCTCCTCAACTGGCACTACATGAGATGGATCCGACCGGTAATGACGTAACATTGAAACATGAAACACATCGTGCATTTGCTTCAACTCCGAAGGCAATTCTCACTGATATGCCACTGGTCCGACTCGCTTCAAAACCCGATAAGGTCCTATGAACCTGGGACTTAACTTCCCTTTGCGACCAAATCTCATCACCATTTTCCAAGGTGAAACCTTTAGGAATACTTGATCCCCTACAACAAACTCTATTTCTTTCCGCTTAAGATCTGCGTATGACTTTTGCATATCAGATGCCTCCTTTAATCGAGCCCAGATTACCTTAACCTTTTCTTCGGATTCAGCCACTATTTCTGGTCCCAAAACTTGACATTCCCCTAATTTTGTCTAACACGTAGGAGTGTGACATTTTTGTCCATATAGTGCTTTATACGGTGCCATCCGAATACTGGCTTGGTAACTGTTGTTGTAAGCAAATTCTACTAAAGGTAAGAACTCCTCCCAGCTTCCTCTGAAATCAATCACACATCCCCTTAACATATCCTCTAAGACTTAGATTACTCGCTCAGACTGGCCGTCTGACTGTGGATGAAATGCCGTACTGAAGTCCAATCTGGTGCCCAAAGCCTAATGCAATGCTTTCCAAAATCGAGACGTAAGCCTCGGATCCCTATCCAAAATAATCGACACCGGCACTCCATGCAATCTCACAATCTCAACCACATATAACTTCACCAATTTTTGCAAAGAGTAATCAACCCGAATTGGGATAAAATGTGCAGATTTCATCAATCGATCCACTATCACCCATACCGAGTCTTTCTTAGTAGCGTAGGAGGAAGCCCACTAACAAAGTCCATGGTGATTCTCTCCCACTTCCACTGCAGAATCTTTATCGGCTGAAGCAATCCCAAAGGTACTTAATGTTCAGCCTTGACTTGTTGACACGTTAAACACTTTCCTATGAATTCTGTAACTTCCCGCTTAAGACCAAGCCACTAAAACTGATCTCGTAAATCTCGGTATAACTTACTTCCTCTAGGATACATAGCATAAGGGCTACCATGTGACTCCTGAAGAATCCTTTGCCTCAACTCTTGATTCCTTTGCATCGGACTTTACCTTTGAAACACAATACCCCATCACCATTAATACCATAATCTTCTAATTCTCCATTCTCACCGCCAAGCATAGTACTCAGATCATCGTCTACCAACTGTCTCTCTTTTACTTGACTCAACCACGTCGGCTTTACTTGTAATTCTACCAGCAAGCTTTCATCGTCATAAAGACTAAGATGTGCAAACATCGCCCTTAGATCTGACACCACTTTCTGACTTAGAGCGTCTGCCACCACATTCGCCTTGCTCGGGTGGTACCCTATAGAACAGTCATAGTCTTTCAACAACTCTACCCACCTTCGCTGTCTCAGATTCAGCTCCTTCTAAGTCAGCAGATATTTCAGACTCTTGTGGTCCGTGTATATCACTGACTTTTCCCCATATAAATAATGCCTCCAAACCTTAAGAGCAAAAACTACTGCAGCCAACTCCAAATCATGCATCGGGTAATTAACCTCGTGTGGCCTTAATTACCGAGACGCATATGCAACTACCTTCCCGTCTTGCATCAGAACACATCCTAATCCTGTGTGAGAAGCGTCACAATACACCACGAAATCCTTCCCTACCTCAGGCTGAATCAAAATCGAGCTTCAGTCAAAACCCTCTTAAGCTTCTCAAAGCTCTCTTGCTGCTTATCTGCCCATACGAAAGGTACCTCTTTTCGCAACAATTTTGTTAAAGGTGCAGCTATCGATGAAAATCCTTTGACGAATCTTCTGTAGTAGCCTGCTAAACCCAAGAAACTGAGAATCTCCGTTACGGACTTAGGTGGTTTCCAATCTAGTACTGCCTCAATCTTCCGAGGATCCACCCTTATCCCTTCTGCAAACACCACATGGCCTAAAAATGCAACTTCTTTCAGCCAAAATTTACACTTGCTAAATTTGGCATAAAGCTTCTTCTCCCTTAACACTTGCAACACTATCCAGAGATGCTCATCATGCTCTATCTCTAACTTAGAATACACCAGGATGTCGTCTATGAATACCACGACGAACTGATCCAAGTAGGGTTGAAAAACCTGATTCATCATATCCATGAACACAGCTGGGGCGTTCGTCAATCCGAACGGTATTACCAAAAACTCATAATGCCCATATCTTGTTTGGAAAGCTGTCTTATGAATATCCGCTTCCTTCACCTTAAGCTGATGATACCCCGACCTTAGATCTATCTTTGAGAATACCACAGCTCCCTTAAGCTGATCGAACAAGTCATCGATCCTTGGCAAAGGATACTTGTTCTTGATGGTCAGCTTATTCAACTGCCAGTAATCTATACACATTCTAATTGTTCCGTCCTTCTTCTTTACAAACAAGACCGGTGCTCCCCATGGAGACACACTAGGTCGGATAAACCCACAATCAAGCAACTCTTGAATCTGAGCCTTAAGCTCAACCAACTCCTTTGGTGCCATTCTATACGGAGCTGTAACATCCTGAAAATAGGCCTATGCATTTTTGATTTAATTATACGAAATGGCATGTTTTATGTGTTATGAATGTATGGTGAACATTTTTGGAAACTTGGAAATGTTAAGTTTAAAAGAGGAAAGTGAACATTTTTGGAAACTTGGAAATGTTAAGTTTAAAAGAGGAAAGTGAACATTTTTGGAAACTTGGAAATGTAAGGAAATGTTTTAGAAATGTTAAGTTTAAAAGAGGAAACTATGGCAAGGTGGTCTTAAGAAAATTAATAGAAGAAATTTGACACAAGAACGGGCTTGGAGAAGTGGCTAGGAGGTACCACTTAAAGCCCAGTAAGTGACGCCACAATCAAGGGGGAAGGAGCCTAGGTTCAAGTCACGTGGGAAGCAAATAAAAGAGTTTTATTTTGCTACAAGGAGCAAGGGAGTTGGACGGTACCAAGGCACTTGGGGAAGAGTTTAATTCTCTTTAAAATTCGGCTAAATAGATAGATAATAATGGACTATTATTATTTTTTTTATTAAGAGATAAGCGATAAATATTGGATTAAATTTTATTAAATTGAATGGGTGATAATTAAAGTGATAAAGTTATCAAAATAGGAGTGATGGCCAAGTAAAGGATTTTAAGTTAGTAATTTAACTACTAAAGGAAAAGAGAGCCATTCATCATATCTTATTTCAACTCTTCTCTCTGCTGAATTTCCTAGAGCATCTCTTCTTCTTCGTTTTGTTAGCCAAAGCCAAAAACTAAAGTAAGCCTAGCCGAATTCTTCATAGCTTTTGTGATCTCCATTAAAATCGAATCCATAAACTCCTCAAGATACCATCATTAGCCGATTTCTTTATACCAATCAAAAGCCGAAATCAAGATCCTTCTAGCCAACATAGCCGAATATTGCTAAAGGTTCAAGCAAGGATTGTCGATCTCTAAAGTAAGGGTAAGATCTTATTCAGTTTCATCTTTTTTCTTTTAAGATTTGCTGAAATCTAGGACTAACCCTATTAATATCTTGTTGCCAAAACTTTGAAGAGATCTTTCGGGATTTACTAAGAGTCGACTACAAGGAAGGAGAAATTCTTTTCCGAAGGTACACCATAGTCGTGTGTTCCCTAGTTATTCGGTGAGTTTGAGATTTAAAATCCACAAGGTAAGTATCTATAGCATTCGCCAAGGCCATGTTGAGTAAATAGATGTGTTTCATTAATATTTAAAAGCAAACTAATCTATTCAAGTAATCTAGTGATTGTCAATTTCAAGAAAGAAGGATACAAAGTTTCCAGGCATTTGATTAGACATCAATCGACAAAGAAGGTAAGGATTTAAGTGTACTAATCCTACTGGGATTTGGTTTTATGGCTGAATGGCTCTTTACTAAGTATTAAGTGATTGATCAAATGTAGAGATTTAAGATCTAAGGCATTAGATCAAGCTTTTCGAGATTTAGAGTGAACTTGCTAAAGCGAATTAGGTGTGTACCCTACACTATCTTTTAATAAGATTTATGGCTAAAATTTAATATGAGCATGTTTATAAGAATGTGAATATGGCTAAGATACCATGCTATGGTACAAAAGTACTCAGGTACGTTTCCTACTCCTACTAAGATTATGTTAAATATCTGTTACGACAAACATATGACATTATAAGAATGTGAAATAAGAATTTGGCATGTTAATGCATGATATGTATGATATGGGACATATGGGTTATATGAAAAGGGAAGTGAATGTGGTGACCTAAGACCACGATATCTGAATCTAGTGACCTAAGACCATAATAACTGAATGTGGTGACCTAAGACAATGATATCTAAATGTGGTGACCTAAGACCACGATATCTAAATATGGTGACCTAAGACCACGAATTTTATAAGGGCGATGAGCATGTCGACTGCAGCGACTACCTTCTATGGTGTGTAGGGATGGATGGTTGACTTAGTAGTCCCCATGGTGTGCAGGATGGTACGGGTGATGTGTAGCGGATGGCATATAGGTTTGTGTTCGAGTTGTATCATTATTTTTTTTTGTTTATGAACATGTATTATAATGTATGCCTGAATTGTTAAATTTTAGTGTTGGTTACACATTGAGTCTGTTTGACTCACCCTTGTGGGATTATTTTTCGTAACGATCAAGAATGGACCGGTCAAGGGAGCTTAAAGGTGGCCATGCACAGCAAGGAATTTATTTAATTTGGAATTTTTATTTCATTAAGTACTTTGAATTTATTATTTTTTTGGGGAATTATTTGATGTAATAAGGTCATAGTAGAACTACTTTACTTTGCTTTTATTTACTAAGCTTACAAACTTTTATCTATTAAGAGATTAAGTAAATTAATTTTAAAACAAAGCCTAAACGTTTTGTCACCTAAGGTAAAGGATTTTAATAATGAAATAAACTTGCTTTCAACTCAAGCCCAACCCAAAACAATCTTTCTTTCAAAACACACAAGTTTTTCCTAAGTAACAAAAGAATTTGAAACAGTTTACACCTGGGAACATACCAGATGGTCAAGGCTCGTGAGGCCGGGTTTGGGGTGTTTCAATTTGGTATCGAGCCAGCTTTTAAACTCTCGGCCTTGGGTTTAAGGCCCAAAACATTTTCAAAGTTAAGCCCAAAAAGAATTTTTGTGAATTAAGCAGGATTTTCTAGCATGGCCCACTAAGTCTCCGACCCAAAGTCCACCAGGTAAGTACTCTGATCCCTTGGGTGATCTATATTATGATTTGTAGAAGGGTAGAAATGGAACGTAGAATAGAGATTTAGTACTTGAACCCTAGGGCTAGTTACCCCAACAATTACATAAGACTTAAATGCCTAATCGAACAAACCTGTGGTTAAGTCACCGAGTTAGGGTGTGGCAACCATGGTGCGCATGTCTAGGATTGGTTTCAGTGGGAGCTTGGTATTTAAGCAGTCTGCGTTACTCACCTCCTCTCCACTCGAATCCTACCTGGTGCATAGCCTCGATTCACCCTAACCAAGAGGATTTATACACGGGCTAAACCCTTAACTAAAACTCGAAAGGGACTAGCCGTATTTTTTTTGAAAACCCTAGTTTTATAATCACCAAGTTACCCCTTGAATAGTAGCAAAAACTTATTTTGGAAAAATTTCAAAATATTTTTTATTTATAAAAATTACAAAAATGCCCCTAGTGGTAAAATTACAAAAATGCCCTTAGTTTATGAAATTTCCAAATACCTACAGTTCTTATCAAAATTTCACTACTTTGCTTAAAGGAACCCTAAATTTACAAAATATCAAAATACCTTGATTATGAAAAAAATTTATTTACGAAATTACCCCTACCCTGCAAAATTACCGAAATACCCCTGAGTTACAAAATTACTAGAATGACCCCCGATCTTCAAAAATTTTTGCAACAACACTGATATGGAAAACAAATTCTCAAAAATAACCCTCAAGTTTTGTAAATTCCAAAGTACCCTTGATTTATCAAGATTTACAAATTTACCCGGGTTAATTACCAAAATACCCTCAAATTTCAAAATTTCCAAAATACCCCCAGGAATGCAAAATTTCCAGAATACCCTTATTGAAAAAAACACCAAGGAACCTTATTTTGAAAAATTATGAAAATACCCCTGTAGGACAAATTATGAGAATACCCCTGGGATAGGAACAGACAGAAATGTCCGAAGAGTGAATATGTATGTGAGATACTATGGAATGGATGTGCTTTTCTGTGAACTAAGATAGAAGACTTGAAACTTTGAATGATCAAAAGAACCCCTATTAAACTTCCTGCCATAAAACTTCTTGTAGATAATCAGTGGAATAAGGGCTAATTCATAAAATTTCTTAAACCAGACTAAAGCGCAATCGTAGAAATGAATTCAAAGTAACGTGCGTGGCCGTGGAAGAGGCCGAATGATCGTGTCTGAACCCGTTAGATCGGGTCAAGGATCTAAAAATGAAATGCCACCACCACCCCCAGCCGCTGATGTGAATTTTTGTAGGAAATGTGTTAGTTTTAAGATCAGAGTGCGTAGCAATAGCGTAGTGTGGTGAGTTAGATTGTACGATTGTTCGTTAGTAAGTAATTTTGAGGGCACAATTATTTTTAAGAGGGGTAGAACTGTAACATCCTGAAAATAGGCCTATGCATTTTTATTTAATTATACTGAAATGGCATGTTTTATGTGTTATGAATGTATGGTGAACATTTTGGAAACTTGAAATGTTAAGTTTAAAGAGGAAGGTGAAACATTTTTTAAAAGAGAAACTTGGAAATGTGTAAGGAAATGTTTTAGAAATGTTAAGTTTAAAAGAGGAAACTAAGGCAAGGTGGTCTTAAGAAAATTAATAGAAGAAATTTGACACAAGAACGGGCTTGGAGAAGTGGCTAGGAGGCACCACTTAAAGCCCAAGAAGTGATGCCACAATCAAGGGAAAGGAGCCTAGGTTCGAGTCACGTGGGAAGCAAATAAAAGATTTTTATTTTGTTGCAAGGAGCAAGGAGTTGGACGGCACCAAGGCACTTGGGAAGAGTTTAATTCTCTTTAAAATTTGACTAAATAGATAGATAATGATGGACTATTATTATTTTTATTAAGAGATAAGAGATAAATATTGGATTAAGTTTTATTAAATTGAATGGGTGATAATTAAAGTGATAAAGTTATCAAAATAGGAGTGATGGCCAAGTAAAGGATTTTAAGTTAGTAATTTCACTACTAAAGGAAAAGAGAGCCATTCATCATATCTTCTTTCAACTCTTCTCTCTCGCCAAATTTCCTAGAGCATCTCTTCTTCTTCTTTTGTTAGCCAAAGCCGAAAACTAAAGTAAGCTTAGTCAATTCTTTATAGCTTTTGTGATCTCTATTAAAATCGAATCCATAAACTCCTCAAGATACCATCATTAGCTGATTTCTTTATACCAATCAAAAGTCAAATCAAGATCCTTCTAGCCTAGATAGCGAATATTGCTAAAGGTTCAAGCAAGGATTGTCGATCTCTAAAGTAAGGGTAAGATCTCATTCAGTTTCATCCTTTTTCTTTTAAGATTTGCCGAAATCTAGGACTAACCCTATCAATATCTTGTTGCCAAAACTTTGAAGAGATCTTTCGGGATTTACTAAGTGTCGACTACAAGGAAGGAGAAATTCTTTTCCCGAAGGTACACCATAGGCCGCGTGTTCCCTAGTTATTCGGTGAGTTTCAGGATTTAAAATCCACAAGGTAAGTATCTATAGCATTCAGCCAAGGCCATGTTGAGTAAATAGATGTGTTTCATTAATATTTAAAAGTCAAAACTAATCTATTCAAGTAATCTAGTGACTGCCGATTTCAAGAAAGAAGGATACAAAGTTTTCGGCATTTGATTAGACATCAATCGGCAAAGAAGATAAGGATTTAAGTGTACTAATCCTCCGGGATTTGGTTTTATGGCTGAATGGCTCTTTACTAAGTATTAAGTGATTGATCAAATGTAGAGATTTAAGATCTAAGGCATTAGATCAAGCTTTTCGGGATTTGGAGTGAACTTGCTAAAGCGAATCAGGTGTGTACCCCGCACTATCTTTTAATAAGATTTATGGCTAAAATTTAATATGAGCATGTTTATAAGAATGTGAATATGGCTAAGATACCATGCTATGGTACAAAAGTACTCAGTGCACGCTTTCCTACTCCTAGTAGGATTATGTTAAATATCTCATTACGACACACATATGACATTATAAGAATGTGAAATAAGAATTTGGCATGTCAATGCATGATATGTATGATATGGGGCATATGGGTTATATGAAAAGAGGAAGTGAATGTGGTGACCTAAGACCACGATATCCGAATGTGGTGACCTAAGACCACGATTGTGGTGAAAGACCACGATGAATGGGTGACCTAAGACCACGATATCCGAATGTGGTGACCTAAGACCACGAATTTGACCTAAGACCACGATTTTGAATGTGGTGACCTAAGACCACGATATCAATGTGGTGACCTAAGACCACGAATTTTATAAGCGATGAGCACGCCAAGCTGCGACGCCTTCGATGGTGTGTAGCGGATGGAGGTTGACTTAGTAGTCCCCACGGTGTGTGGATGGTACGGTGATGTGTAGCAGATGGCATATAGGTTTGGGTTCAGGTTGCATCATTATTTTTTTTTATGAACATGTATAATAATGTATGCCTGAATTGTTAAATTTTAGTGTTGGTTACACATTGAGTCGTTTGACTCACCCTTGTGGGATTATTTTTCGTAACGATCAAGAATGGACCGGTCGGCGGAGCTTAAAGGTGGCCATGCACAAAGAAGGAATTTATTTAATTTGGAATTTTATTTCATTAAGTACTTTGAATTTATTATTTTTTGGGGAATTATTTGATGTAATAAGGCTATAGTAGAACTACTTTACTTTGCTTTTATTTACTAAGCTTACAAACTTTTATCTATTAAGAGATTAAGTAAATTTATTTTAAAACAAAGCCTAAACGTTTTGTCACCTAAGGTAAAGGATTTTAATAATGAAATAAACTTGTTTTCAACTCAAGCCCAACCCAAAACAATCTTTCTTTCAAAACACACAAGTTTTTCCTAAGTAACAAAAGAATTTGAAACGGTTTACACCGGGGAACATACCAGATCGAGTCAAGGCTCATGGGTCGGGTTTGGGGTGTTTCAGGAGCGATAGAAACTGGCGCTGTTCCAGGCAATAAGTCAATCCAAAATTCTACCTCTCGATCCGGAGGCAATCCTGGAAGTTCTTTCGGAAAAACATTCACAAATTCTCTCACAGTCCTGACCTCTTCAACAGTTGCTTCCTTAACCTCCAAGGCACTAACCAACATCAGAAAAGCTACACATCCCTTTCTAACCATCTTTTCTGCCTTAAGGGCAGATACTACATTTGATAAGTAATTTTGTCTCTCGCTCATCACCACAACTTCTTTGTCATCAATAGTTTTTAATGACATCCGCTTAGTAGCACAATCCACATTTGCACGATATTTTACTAGCCAATCCATACCTAAGATCAGGTCAAATTCCCCGAATGGCAACTCAAATAAATCAGCTGAAAACTGCATCCCTTGAACTTCTAAAGGCACTTCCTTAAAGAGTTTATCTATTATTACAGTCTGTCCTAAAGGACTAAGTACAGTCATCTTCCTAGGTACGCCTCGAAGTTACATGCGAGTTCCAGATACTTCACTAGAAATGTATGAATAAGTTGACCCTATATCTATCAAAGCAATAAAGGGCAACCCGTAAATCGAACGCATGCAGTGATAACATCAAAAGGCCACTATCCTCTCTCGCAATGAATCAGATATACCGGACACTGGCCGTCTCGCCTCGTAACTACCACTACCTCTGCTCGAGTCCCGCGATCTCTACCAGAACCATTACTTCTTCCATTTGGACCACGACCCCTCATTGGTTGCTGTCCACCTCTGCCAGCCTGATTAACACCACGACCTCTTCAATGTTTCATATCTCAGATTCATCGGGCAATCCTTAATCATATGATCTTTAGACCCACACTTAAAACATCCCCCGGTTTTTTTCCAACATTCTCCTGGTGCATCTTCCCACATTGAGCACAAGTACAATATTGTCCTCCCGTAGCAACTTGCTGACCTCGTGCCCATCAACTCTAGGTTTCTTTTGAAAAATTCCCGGATGACCCTAAAGATCCAAAACTTCTCTTATTTTTATTCTGACCTATGTCCCGATTCTGTCTCTTAGTCCGCTTAACTTCTTCAGCTATCCTTGCCCTATCCACTAAGACTGCAATGTCTCTTTCCCGGTGTAGAGCAATCAACACTCGTAGCTCATCTCTCAGTCCATCTTCGAATCTGAACACCGCTCATAATCAATAGCTACTATCCCTCTAGCATATCGGCTAAGTCATAAAAACTCTGCTTCATACTCAGCTATCGATTTATTTCCTTGCACTAAATTCAAAAACGCTTTTCTCTGAGAGTCGATGTAGCTAGCTCCAACGTATTTCCCTTCAAACTTAACCTTAAAATACCCTCAATCCACTCGATCCACAGGGGTACTCTCCTTGACAATGAGCCACCACTGGTAGGCCTCATCACGAAGTAGTGAAACAAAGACCTTTAACTTTTCTTCAAGAAGGCAAATCCAAATCGCCCACGATCCTCTCGACCGCCTCTAACCAAGATTCCGCTACATTCGAAGCTACTCTAGATACTCCCTTAAAAATCTCAACTCTGTTTGATCTAAGTCTCTCAGCTACTGACTTTCGAGCCCCATTTTCCATACTAGCTCCTGCTACTCGTTCCAAAACTCACAACATAGCCTGCGATACTACGTCATCTCCTCTAGTTTGCTCTTGAAATTCCACCCCAACAATTGGTGGCGAGCTTCATTTTCTAACCTTGACCAGATCTAACTGGTTTTGACACAGCCATTCTACCTCTACCGCATCCACGAGGACCACGTCCCCTAGAACTCATGTCTACTATGCGTCTTATCTATTTTTACGAAAAAGTTTTATGTATTAGAGTCTTTTCACTTCTTGTTTAAAGAAAGTTTTATGTAACAAAATTTATTCAGTGGTTTTTCCGTAGAAGTACACATACACCTAGGGTCCATGTCTCTAAAGTATAGTTTCCTTAGGCTTATCACTTAAAATATCATACATTCACATCAATTTATCGACAAAAGAACTTACTCGATGGACCTGGGCCGAGAACCCGGGTGCCATGCTTCTATAAAACAATTTTAACTAAAAAAATTTTCAAAAGTCATTTGGGCCAAATTTTGAAAACGTTATGGGCTTCAAAATCCAAGGCCGAGAGTTTAAAATGGCTCGATACAAAGTTAAAACACCCCAAACCGACCCACAAGCCCCGACTAGATCTCGGTATGTTCCTCAAGTAAAACTTCAATTAATTCTCGTTTTGTTTTATAAGAAAATATGATGGTTTCATATAAAATGGATCTATTTAGTGGTCGCGTTGTAAATAGTGTTTAATATAGTGGTGTCTCATTAAAACGTTATCTTTAAGAGAAAGATTTTAAGTTAAAAGAAAACCAAATTTTATGAAAACTTATTATAATTGTAAAAACCATAGGTGTTTAGGTGTCAAAACAGTTGAAGTTATTTTTTCAAATTATTTAATTATTTAGTAAATATTTGATCGTAGCATTAAAAATCTAAAACGTAAAAATTTAAAATAGTTCATAGCGGCCTTATTACAAAAATAACATAACCCAAAATAAATCCTAAATAATAAAATAAACTTAGTAAGTTTAATTAAAAGAAACTCCGAAATACTTAGTTGAGCAATGGCCACCACGTAGTCCTCGTTGACTCGATCCATCACGCTAAGAGTCACTTGAAATATATCCCATAAAAAGGGTGAGTCAACAGACTCAATGTGTAACATTACACTAAAAGCCCAATCGATCAAAGCCATTAAGCCCATTTAAAACATATTTAGCCATTAGCCCATTTTATATCAAATCAAATAAAATCGATTAAATCACATGTATATATATAAATGAAATACAATCCCGAGCCCACCTAAAAATCCATCCGCTACACACCACCCGTGCCTACCAATCACACCGTGGGGATTACTAAATCGACCCTCCATCCGCTACATACCATCAAAGGCTGTTGCTGCAGTTAACATGCACATCGCCCTTATAATTTTGTGGCATGGCCACCAGATAATTGTGACCAAGTCACCGGATTCATATATGTGACCTAAGTCACGGGATTCATATTATGTGACCAAGTCACCGGATTCATATTATGTGACCAAAGTCACCAATAATGTGGTAAAACCACCAAACACTTCCCCTTTATCAATATCACCCATATGCCCATGCACATACATATTATTAGGATTTTATGCAATATACCCCAAAATCATAACAGAGTCATACTTATTTCATATTTATGCTTATAGCATTATTAACAAAGTAATTGGGTAAACATACCTGAATATCGTGTACCACTAAATGGTACTCACAACCATTATCATACATATTTTCATACAAATCATTATTATTTTAGATCTATGAGAAATTTAGTATAGTGTTACACACCTTATAACAAAGGAGAATGATACCTTCCGTTAAATCGACACCTAATTATTTATCACACTTGATTAGAACACACTACTACTTATAAATCTATACTATTGATGAATAATCTAATTCCTTACCCTTGGAATCTCAGACAACTGTTATATGTGATTTTTCTCCAATAGATGGATCAAAATTCGATGACAAACCACGAACAAATAGTGGCTCGGGTGTACGCACGACTTCAAATAATCGATCTTCATTGGCGGAAGGTCCATAACCCGTGGAAAGTCTCGAATCCTCGATCATGACCCTTCGCTTGAAATTTGAGGGTATAATGAACCACCCTCTTCCAAACACTCTTTACAGCTCTTTTTGAACCTATTTTGTTTGCCCCAAAATCTTATGTTCACGAGAAAATGATCGAGCGATAGAGTCCCCTAAAACGAAAGCGATTAGTAGTCTATCTAAAACGATATAATAAGTATATAAAACTCCTTTACCTTGAATATTTAATTTCCTGATGGATCTCTCCTTAATCATTAGCTACGAAAAGAATCCCAAAATCCTCCTTCAAAGATTTGGCCAAGGAGAAATAAGAGGATTAGATTCCTAAAATCGGCTAATCCAAAAGAAAAGAAAGAAGAACGATTGATAGATAGTCCTTACCTATAACACGGAGATTGATTGTACCCTTACTTGAACTATAAAGAGATTCAGCCTTAACAATTAAGAAGAAAAGAAATGGTGGTTTCGGCTTTAACAAAAGAGAAGAAAGAAAGATGGTGGTTTCGGTTTTAATAAAAGAAAAGAAAGAAAGATGGGAGGTTTAAGATGTTATGATTATGGTGAAAATAGAGGATGGTTTCGGCTAAGAGAAAGAAGGAGAAAAGAAAAAGATGAAAAAGGACCTTAGTGCTAGGATGATTTCGGCACTAGAGAGGAAGAAAAGAAAAGAGAAATGTCTTCTAAGCTTTTTGGTGTTTTCGGCAATAGAGAAAAAGAAACTTGAGAGAATAGGCAATTACACCAAAATGGTCAAAAATGATAGCCAAAACAAAACAAAACTTTCACCTAATGCCAATGAAAAATTCGGCTAAGAAGAAAGATTTTGGAGAAAAGGGAAAAAATGTACAAAATGTTAAGATTTTGGCCAACTATCACCCCCTAATCCCATACAACATTCGGCCAACTCACATGCCAACACAATCCCACTTTTTCCTCCTCATTTCTTCCTTATCTTCCCTTTAATCACTATCACATTAAGCCAACCCCCTTAGCCCCTTATGCCGTCCACATTCATGGTCAAATGGCCATAGAAAAACTTCCAAAACATCACCCATTCATCAAGCTTTTTGTCCCCTTATCCTTCCATAACATCTTGATTCCATACCTTAGCTAAAAACTTGCTTTTTCCCTTTGGTCTACTATCCAAAAATGAAAGAAAATCCATCCATATTATGATAAAGCTTGACCGACACTATAGGAAAGAGAACAAAAATAAAAATACTTCCAATTGCTAGCTAAGGGATTCGAACCTCTCCTCTCATGCATTCACCCATGCGCCAACACCACCTTGCCAATTGACTTGTTATGATTAAAACCTCATGCCAATTTTTCTTAAAGCCTATCTTGCTTAGCTCCATCTTAAGACTTAAAAATTTATTATTTTTCTAAGGCATTCTCTTACATATTGAAGTTCCTAAAACTCCCAAAGCACACTCAACTACACATAGGCATGCAACCATATACAATTAAGTTAAAAATGCATAGCCCCTATATTTTGGATATTACACTCGCCAATCTCGAATGAGTGAAATATCATACCCAGTAAGTTAGGATATGACATCTCGAATCCTCGAAACCAAGCTTGTCTTTTGAAATTTAAACACTCGTATATTTAAATTTAAGAAGGATATTCAGTTATTTGGGTCAAATGAGAAATTGAAACCTAGTAAGTTAGGGCACTACTTCTCAAAATTCTCGAATACGAAACATTGCCTTTATTTTTGGAAATCCTTATCTCGAGATAACAAAATGTCACATCCAGTGAGTTAGGACGCAATGTTTTCAAAATCCCGAGAATAAGTTTTTATTTAAATATTATGTTTTGAATTTAAAAAGAAAATAATAAGTTCTTTAGACTCAAGAGAAAAATCGAAACTTAGTAAGTTAGGGTACGACTTCTTTCGAACCATAGAACGCGAAGTGTTTGCTGATTTCAAAACAACAATCTCATATTTAAAAAATAATTATGCGATATAATTTTAATAAATTAGTGAAGCATAAGGATCATGATAAAAACACAATAAATCACAAATACGAGTTTATTTAGAAATTCAAGAATAAGAATAATATATATATATATATATATATATATATTCATATATAAATAAGATAATAAACAAATAAGGAGATGAAATAAATAAATAAGTAAATGAGTCAATGAAACCAATATACGATATTAAAATTTAGGTATTTTATAAATAAAATAATATAAATGAATTAATTAGTAAAACTAATATATCATTTAGGCAAAATAATGAAAATGATGATAATGAAATGTTAATAATAATAACAAGAATAATGAAATAAATAATCTAACATTTGAAAACACACCAAAAATATTAATAATGAATAAAATATCAAAATAAAAATAAGCAAATTAAATATATCGATCTAATAATAATATAATAATAGTAATAATAGTATTAGAAAATAAAAAATATGATAATAAAAATAAAAATAATATTAGTATTAATAAAGATATTAGTAATAATAATAATAATAATAATAATAATAATGAAAGTAGTAATAATAAATACAAGTATAGTAATAATATTAAAAATAATAATAATAATAATAATAATAATAATAATAAATAGCAATTAATTCTAATAGCTAAACTAATCAAAAGAAAAAGTGACTAGATTTAAAAAAAAAAAAAAAGAAAGAATCAGGGCAAATTAGCAATAAAAAATAAAAAAGGACTAAATTGAAACGCACGCCATGGACAAGGGATTCATTGGGCAATTTTGCCCTTTTCCCAAAATGATGCCGTTCAAATAGGGACCTAATTGAAAATAAAACAAAATTTTGGGCCAAAATTAAAAATAAAAACAACTTAATTGCAAAGCTAAGAAAAAGCGAAAGGACTGATTCAGCAAATAGCCCATTTCACATAAACGCACGGATCCTCCCCGGGTTGGGTCAACGCGCGTATCTAGTGGCCTTAAACGACGCCATTTTGACATTTAAAATCCTGGAGCAAAACGGCACCGTTTTTATTATGTATATAAGGCTAAATTTCTTTAAAAAAAACATTCCTCACCAAAGTTAAAAAAAAAAAACAGAAAAGGGCTTCCCCTTTTCTTTCTGGGAACCCAGATTATGGCCACAGAGACCACCTGAGATCGCAACCGCCGGCCATCGTCTACAGTGGCTGAAACTCCAAAAGGTACGTTTTTCTTCTCTCTTTTTTTTTTTTGTAGTTTACTTTAATATGTATATATGTACCTAAAGAAAAAGATAAGAATAAAACATTTATCTTTGAACAGTTTCGAAGAAATAATAATAAAGAAAATGAAGAAAATCTTTTTGAAAATCCTCTCTGTATCGCTCTTGTATCTATTCATAAACAATGTAGAGAAGAAAAAAAAAACCCCATTTACAGATTTTCATTCGACTTTATAAAGTTGAAAATAAAAAAGAAAATCAAAAATAAAAATATACATCATTTCTTGTTTTTTTTCTGTTATTCCCTATTTGATATTGCTTGGTTGTTTGTCCCTTGTAGGTACGGAGGCCAGCCTGGTACACGGACGTGGTGAGGGTGGAGGTCGTGTGTCTGAAGCTTGCGGCGCAAAAGTTATGCCCTAGGGTTTCTGTTTGCTGAACCTCTTGGGTCGTTCGGGTTTGCTTTGTTATTGGGCCTCTGGGTTAGCTGGGTTAATATTTTGGGTCGTATGTTGGGTAGTGGTAGAGTTGGGCTTGATGCAGGTCTATAATGGGACATTGTACTTTCAATTTTATTTTAAATTTTCGGTTTGTATGGGCCCGGCTGATTGGGCCTGCTACAGCTACCCCTCTTTGCTCATTGTCGTGTAACGAGAATGGAGTAAAGACTTATAAGAAGGGTCAATCTTGCCTGTCTCTTGAATCTTGACTTCTTGGCGCTTCTTTTCAAGTAACCTCATTTCATCCTACTGTGTCTGAGAATTGATGTCTCAACTTGTTCCAACTAAAATTTTAGGGAGAAGAGATTTGTAGCTTCGATCTACTCCACTGGAACTTCATAAAAATGTGGCTCTAATGTGATTTCAAGGAAAAGAGATTTGTATCTTCAATCTTTTCCACTGAAACTTCAAGGATATAAGAATTCAGGGAGAAGAGATTTGTAACCTCAATCTTCTCTGCTGAAACTTTAAAGAAATAAGGATTGATCCTCATTGTAAACTCAGGGAGAAGGGATTTGTAGCTTCAACCTACTCCGCTAGAATTTCGAAGAGATAAGAATTGTGACTCCAATGTAATCTCAGAGAGAAGGGATTTGTAGCTTCGACCTACTCTATTGAAACTTCAAGGAAATAAGGATTGATCCTCAAGGTAATTCAAGGAGAAGGGATTTGTAGCTTCAACCTACTTCATTGGAATTTCGAGGAGATAAGAATTATGACTTTAATGTAATCTCAGAGAGAATGGATTTGTAGCTTCGACCTACTCTTCTGAAACTTCAAGGAAATAATAATTGGTCCTCAATGTAATTTCCAGGACAAGGGATTTGTACTTTCGACTTGCTCCATTAGAACTTCGAGGAAATAATAATTCAGGGAGAAGAGATTTGTAGCTTCGATCTTCTCTACTAAAACTTT
The DNA here is from genome assembly GCA_025506655.1 of Gossypium rotundifolium. Taxonomy (NCBI): domain Eukaryota; kingdom Viridiplantae; phylum Streptophyta; class Magnoliopsida; order Malvales; family Malvaceae; genus Gossypium; species Gossypium rotundifolium. The sequence goes on along the minus strand of CP106731.1, from coordinate 64,284,619 downwards.
AAGGAAATAAGGATTGATCCTAAATGTAATCTCAGGGAAGAGGGATTTGTAGCTTCAACCTACTTTGCAAGAACTTTGAGGAAATAAGAATTTAGGGAGAAGAGATTTGTAGCTTCAATCTTCTCTACTGAAACTTCAAGGAAATAAGGACCGATCCTCAATGTAATTTTAAGGAAAAGGGATTTGTAGCTTCAACCTACTCCGCTGGAACTTTGAGGAAATAAGAATTCAGGGAGAAGAGATTCGTAGCTTCAATTTTCTCTACTAGAACTTCAAGGAAATAAGGATTAATCCTCAATGTAATCTCAAGGAGGAGGGATTTGTAGCCTCAACCTACTCCGCTAGAACTTCGAGGAGATAAGGATTTAGGAAGAAGAGATTCTGTAACACCCCAAACCCGGCCCAAACACCATGATCGGATCTGGCATGCCACTAAGAAGAATTAGTAAAAACATGTCGCATTTTTGGAAAATATTTTCCTAAAGTTTAACCTTTTATTCGGGAAAATTTTAATAGGTTAATAATTTAGATAAGCTATAAATTCTATGAGATGTTTCTATGAATTAAAAACTGAAACTTAAATACATGCCTTAGAAAAAAAAAGTGTAAACTTAAAATGTCTGATAATAATAAAAGCTCAAAATAAAAACTGAACCGAAATATAAAGCTAACGGCCTGTGGCCTTATTACAACAAAATATAAAACCCATTAATTAAAAATATTAAAAATAAATAAACTAAATGAAGTCTTCTTGCTGTAACATAGAATCTCTCGCATGGCCACCTTACGCCCTCTCCAATTTCAAATTCGATGCACTAGGTGCTACTTGAAAGTTGTTAAATAATAGGGTGAGTTGCGAGACTCAGTGTGCAACCCTCGCACACTATCAAATTGGGCCTTAGCCTCACAGATCAGAATAATAGATATCATGTAATAAAATTTATGCAAAGCCCAATCTAATCCTAGGTTTCCATCCGCTACACACCACCCTTACCTGCCAATCACACCATTGGGGATTTCTACAATCAACCCACACCGCTACACACCATCGATGGAAGTCATGCTGCTCATCATCATATCATGGCAATAGCAACTACAACAGATCATGGCAAAAAGCCACTACAACAGATCATGGCATAAGCCACTACAACAGAACACTTCCCCTTTCATCAATCCCAACCCCATGCAATCACAGAACTCGGTATACTTATCACATATGACATCTTAACAGGAACATTCACTTTAGGAATGACTGAGATCACTAACCTGGTGATTCACTTTTACCCTCCTCGGGTTTCATCCATAATGCCTGGATTTCAGATTTTAACAGAACATAGCAGATTTATAACATGTATTAACAAACAATCTAGATGGTGTGGAAAGTTACACACCTGATATCGCGTAGTACTATACTCTTAGTCGATATCCCTGCTATCCAGATCTACTATCCTCAGCCTATAACTTGGTTCAAGAAAAACTGAAAAAACACGAAGATTTGGCCTCCCCTACATTCGGCCAAGGGTTAATAAATACTCGAATTTACACGTTAAAACTAATAGATCTCCTTACCTTGAAATCTCAAAAGTAACACGATTCGAGTGTTACTGAACCCCGACTTAGAGATCTAAGCGATTGACTCCTCCTCAAATCTTAGAACGCCGCAAATAAGAGAGAAACAAGAGATTAGTTTCTAAATAGCCATTCGACTAGAGTCTCTAAAAAGTCAGAAAAGACTGAAATCTCACAAATCGACACTTACCCTGAGTTTGCTTCAAGATTCGGCACAAGCAGACACCTCAGAGAGAATTCAACAACCATAGGAGATGAGATCTAAGGATTTCGGCTTTTATGAAAATCCTGAAAAAGATGAACTGATGCTCTTTCAGCTTTTAGAAGGCCTGAGTAAAGTGTTTCGGCTTTGGCTTAGAAAAAAGTAAAAAGAAATCAAGGAAAGGCTTAGAGATTTCGGCTACAAGAACAAACAAGAACATAGTTTCCACTTTTAGTGAAAAGGAGAAGAATAACAATGGGGATCAAAAGATTCGACTAGAAGGAGGTTTCAAAGAAAAAGAAAAAAGGGTGAAGGAGGTGGTGATTTTCGGCTTTTGGAAGAGAAAAGATGAGAAAAGAAAACAACTAAGATGGCCTTCGATTTTGGCACAAAGAAGGAAGAAAAGAGTAGGGTCAAATGCGTAATTGATGAGCTATCCCCATTATTTATAGAAATTTTGGCACCCCCTATGGCAATTAGAAACTGATTTTTTACTCCTCTAGGTGATGGAATTTTGGCCAACTCTGCTCTCAGCAGATAGCTCCTAACTTTTCTCCTTTATCTAAATCTCTTCACACCTTCAAAAGACTTCTAGATAACACCACCTCTTTCTTCTATTATCAGCACAATATTATCATTAAATCCCTCCTAAAAATAAGCCTTAATGCCATCCATTCCTCCTTTCTCTTTTAAGTGCCGAAATTGGCCCAAAGACATGGGCTCCTTGTGGCCAAACTTGGGCCTCTTTCAACTGCTAGTGACGCCACCCTCTAGCTCCCTTGCAACATCACTTAATATTGGGCCACCAGCCCACTTTGGTGTTTTAAACATAGATGCTACCCTTTTAATCCTATAGTGCCCAAACAGAAAACTTAATTAGGTCCTCAATCCAAACCTGAGCCCATTTTTGTGTCCTTTTTTCTTAATCTGCTTATGAGGCCTCATGCCTAAGACTAGGGTCCACTAAGTAAGAACATAAATTTTTCCTATGGTCTCCCCTAACTCTAAGGCTTTAAATAATCCCGATAATACCTTAATATTATTATTCTAAGTACTACACATACATATTAACTCCCATGCACAGAAATTAAAAGTTTTGGAATTTTGGGGCATTACAACCCAATAGGCCCAAATCTACTAGGCCCAAATACGGGATGTTACAGATTCGTAGCTTTGATCTTCTCTGCTGAAGCTTCAAGGAAATGAGGATTTCAGGGAGAAGGGATTTGTAGATTCGACCTACTCCATTGTAACCTCAAAGTGATAAAAATTCAGGGAGAAGAGATTTGTAGCTTCGATCTTCTCTACTGAAACTTTAAGGAAATGAAAACTCGTAATTTCAACCTGCTCCGCTATATCTTCAAAGAGACGAGGTTGGTGGCTTAAATCTTCTCCGCTGCTTCATGGAGATAAGATTTGTCATTTTCGATCTGCTCCACTACTGCTTAGGGAGACAAGATCTGTAATCTTCAGTCTATTCCACTGTCGCTTCAGGGAGATAAGACTAATGGCTTAAATCTACTCCGCTGCTTCATGGAGATAAGATTCACCGTTCGATCTTGTTCCACTACTACTTAGGGTGAAAAGATCTACAATTTTTGACCTATTCCACTGCTGGTCAGGGAGATAGAACTTGTGGCGTAAATCTATTCCACTACTACTTAGGGAGACAAGATCTTGTGTTCGATCTTGTTCTACTACTGCTTAGGGTGACAAGATCTACAATCTTCGACCTATTCCAATGCTAGTCAGGGAGATAGGATTGGTGAATTCACCGATGTTGCTACACTGTCCTCTGGGGACATATCCTGTAGGCTTGATTTTATATGCTTATGTTTGTACCAAACGATTAGGATGAAATTATTAGAATTAATCTAATGCTTATATCTAAATGTATTATGGACGACATTTGCATGAATGCAGAATGTCATGAGAATGGTTTTTTTACAATGATTAGATGCAATGGTCAGAATGAGTCGAATGCTCCTAACTAAATGATATTATGGATAACATTTGCAGAATGTGATGAGAATGATTAGGATGCAATGATCGAAATGAATCAAATGCCCCTAACTAAATGTGTTTTGCATGAGTGCAGAATTTCATGAGAATGATCCCCTTTTAAATGCTTAGGGTTGTCATTGCTCGTTGTTTATCACTGACGTATTATGCTGCCATCTTGTTCGACTGGTATTCTCAACAGAAAACCCGAGAAAACAATTATATCTTGCTCAACAAATCTACCCCATTGTAACTTTCGGGTTCATCTCATTTTGACTTAGGGGTATAGGATCTGAATCTTTTCCAATCCATCCCACTGCAACTCAAGGGTATAGAATTTGTTTCACCTTCAATCCAACCTGATGTAAATCAGGAGTATAGGATCTGTAACTTGTTCCATCAACTAAACATTCCCTGGGTAACCTAACCAAATGTGTGTGCATGATATTTGTATGGATGCTGAATATCATTTTCTTTAAGAAGAATTCCCCTTTTACACTCAGGTTAACATTGCCCATTTTCATCAAGATTGTATTACTGACGCAATATCTTGTCATTTTGTTCAATCACCAATTTTGACAAAAATATGTAGAGATAGTCTTAGTTCAGACTCGTCCTCCACCAATATTTCCATCCCTTAAACCTAATGAGTTTTAAACAAAAGTATTATTTCAGGTTCTCGAATTATTTAGAAGTTTCCATAGTAATATGTGAAACCCCTTTTATGAAAGTATTATTAGTCCACTAATCGTTATTTCAATGCAAAATGCTTGAAAAAGATCGTAACAATGGACAAGGAGGAAATTAATTAAGAGCATAACTCGAAACAAATAAATTAAGCAAATATAGCAAATGCAATCAAGAATGAAACTTATTGGTAGTGTATCTTGAAACAAATAAAACAATTAAAAATAGAAAATTCAGAATGGGTAAAATGGAAACTAGGTGCCCCAAATATCTCATCCTGAGCTTTTCTGTTCAAACTTCTTAAGGACCATTTTAAGCTCAATATGTGTTTAGGGGATTCAAGAATTTTGTTGATGCCCCAAGACGTAGCATACTTTCTCATTGTTAATTCAAGTATAGCAAGACTATTGTATGCCTCACTTTCGATCAAAATTTTGAGCTGCCCTTTTCGGGTTTTCAACTCAAATCCCATTTGCTCTCAAAGTGCCCTTTGCGGGTTTTCGCCTTAGCCTCTCCTTTTTCTTTCCTCTTTTTTTTTTTTTGATTGAATTTTTTTATTTGATCTTTATATCTTTTCTTTTTTGATTTTTTTGTTTTGTTTTTTTAAGGCCCCAAGGCGCCCTTTGCAGGTTTTCTCCTTGGCCTCTCCTTTTAAAAGAAATCTGAATTTACCGGCTTGAGCATGTCCTTGTCATCCATCTTTGGTCAAAGTTAATGATCTTCCAGAATAAGCCTTCTTCACCACATAAGGTTTTTCCAAATTTAGCATTTACTTTCCTCTGAAGTCCTTTTGTATGAGACGAATCCTTCTTGATGCCAGGTCCCCATTATGAAATTTTCTTGAGCGAACCTTTTTGTCATAAGCTCGTATCATCCATTTTTGGTACATTCGACTATGATGAATACTTTCAATCAAGCTTACTGGAGACATTCTACTTCATCCAATTTAATCAAAGCTTGGAGAAAAGGAATCTTAACTTCCAACAATTACTTCCCTTTCATAAACCCATGAGAAAGACGTTGCCCCGGTAAAGGTCCTAGCCAATGTTCAAGAAGCATAGAGGGTAGTTGGTAACTTCTCTATAGCAACCTTTACAAACCTCAGTCATTTTTCAAAAATTTTAAATGGTTTTGGCTACCTTTGTTGCACTGATATGGTGTATGATCTTTGAAAAAACTGTAAATCTTTGACATTGTGCAATTATGTTAGGCATGTTCCTTTCTGGCATTCTTTAATGCCACTTTTTTTTTTAAATTTGTGTTTGAACTTAAATTTGAATTTGAATTTGAACTTGAATCTGAATCTGAATTTGGATTTGGATTTGGATATGAATTTGAATTTAAATTTAAATTTGATGACTGCTACTTTGTAACATTGGCATACGAAGCTACTTCCACCCTCTTAGTGAAATAATTAATGCCTGCTAGAAGCTTCCGATGAGATCGTCCCAATAAACTCCATGCCCTACATAGATAAGGTCTATGAAGAAATGAAGGGGGCACATAAATCTTGTCTTCAAAAATTTGGCATTTACAGGCATAACTGATGCAATCCCTTTCTATGATGGACCAGTAGAATCTGAATCTAATGATTAGCTTGGCTATCATAAAATCATTAGCATGTGATCTTCAAATACCCTTATGGACCTCTTCTAGGAAGTCCTTAGCCTTAACAGCATACCCATGTCTCAGTAGCCCAGGCGTGTCCTGATATGTTTGTGCGAAAACATCTTTGAAATGATGTCTCGCCTTATTTTTGTGGTGAGCTAGGCTCTCTTTCCTAGGCTCGCAATATCCACTGACCCTTTGTAAGGTAGGATCTTGTTCTATCAGTCTTAACGAATCAGAAGATAGGCTACAATCTCTGTCATCTTCAAAGTCCTTAGATCCCTTAGACCCGTATCTCATTCAAAAAGGAGTTAGTAACAACATCACTCATGTCATTGATATCTGGGTTCCTAGGTACGAAGGCAGAAAATCCAAAGAATAAATGATTCTAAAGATGATAATTTGTATGGTATGGTCATGAATAAAGAATGAAAGAATATATAAAAAACAAAAGAATGTATAGTATGAAATGGAAAGAATAAAGAAATATCTACTTAAAAAGATTGATTTTATTGAAATAAAAATTCTGACCGCAAGTCTATTTCACAACGGAATTCTTATTGCTTCTAGGCTTAAAGCAACAAGCATGTTTTGAGTATTGCTCTACATTAGCTCTAAAAATACAGGGATCCCTTCCACAGTCTCATTGTTTAAAATCTTCCCAAGTATGCAAGGGCTTGGAAACTTTTATTCCCCAATTCCCTCTTTGGATATGTCATTAATGTTCAAGCCTCTCACTTCTTCAAGGAATCACAACTCTTCTACCTCCACTTTCAACTATCATATTCACTGCCTCATCCGAGTGATTAGGTTCTGATGAATTGTCGACTTTCACAATTCCTTTTTCAATGAGCCTTTCGACCAACTTTTTAAATGTAGTGTAGTTTTCAATTGAATACCCCGTTATTCCCGCGTGGTACTCACATTGGGCATTTTCACTATACCATTTTGGGTATGGATGTTGCACGGGTTCCGAGTAGAACGGAGACACTACATGCACATCAAAAAGATTTTGATATAGCTTTTTATATGTTATCGGGATGGGTGTCAACTGGAGCCTTTTTGTATTTGGCCTCGAGATGGATTCTTGCCTTGAAGAGCCTTGATAGCTATTAATTTCAGTCTTTGGCTAGCCCATGGTGACTGATTTGAAACGCTTGCTCAAGATATTTACTTCATTTTCCTTATTTCTTGAAGTTGATCTTTTGGTGGTTTCTCCCATGTCTATTTTTCCACTTCTTATAGCATTCTCAATTATCTCACCGGACATTACCATATCTAAAAAGCTCATGGTGGCACTTCCCAACATATAGTTAATGAACGGGGCCTTCAGAGTATTCATGAAGAGCATCATGGCTTCTTTTTCCAGTAGAGGTGGCTGGACTTGTATAGCGACTTCCCTCCATCTTTGGGCATACTGCCAGAAACTCCCATTTGTTCTCTTCTCCATATTTTGCAAAGTGATTCTATCAGGGGTCATATCCATTACATGACTATATTGCTTCATGAAAGCTTGAGCTAAATCTCTCCATGAACTAATCCTGGTACGACTCAAATGGTTATACCATTTGCACGCTGCCCCAGTTAGACTATCTTGGAAGCAGTGGATCAGTAGTTGATCATTGTTGACATACCCAGTCATACGTCTGCAGAACATAGTGATATGAGCTTCAAGACAACTATTTCCATTGTACTTCTCAAACTCGGCATTTTGAACATGTGGGGAAGTACTAGGTCTAGAACCAAGCTTAGATCCTTAGCATTGATTCCATGTTGCCTATCAATGTTTTCCATGGCCCTGAATTTGTCCTCTAGCCATTTGTATTGATCCTCTAACTGTCTTGGCAGTTTAGACCTTGCCCTTTCCCGTTCTACTGCCTCATCAAAGTCGGGAATAATAGCATTAATTGGGTGATCCCCTAAGTTAGAACCCGATCCCGCTTGGAATTTTGTTGGTATCGAAACACCCTCTTGAAATTATTGAGGTTTAATTGTGTAACATCCCAAATTTGGGCCTAGTAGATTTGGGCCTATTGGGTTGTAACACCCTAAAAATCTCGAAACTTTTAATTTCTATGCATGGGAGTTAATATGTATGTGTAGCAATTAGAATAATAATATTAAGGTATTATCGGGATTATTTGAAGCCTTAGAGTTAGGAGAGACCATAGGAAAATTTTATGTTCTTACTTAGTGGACCCTAGTCTCAGGCATGAGGCCTCATAAGCATTAAGAAAAGAGAGGACACAAAATGGGCTCAGTTTGGGTTGAGGCCCTAATTAAGTTTTCTATTTGGGCACTATAGGGTTAAAAGGTAGCATCCGTGTTTAAAACACCAAAGTGGGCTGGTGGCCCAATATTAAGTGATTGTTGTAAGGAGCTAGAGTGTGGCATCACTAGCAGTTGAAAGAGGCCCAAGTTTGGCCACAAGGAGCCCTTATCTTTGGGCCAATTTCAGCACTTAAAAGAGCAAGGAGGAATAGATGGCATTAAGGCTTATTTTTAGGAGGGATTTAATGATGTGCTGATAATAGAAGAAAGAGGTGGTGTTATCTAGGAGTCTTTTGAAGGTGTGAAGAGATTTAGATAAATGAGAAAAGTTAGGAGCTATCTACTGAAAGCAGAGTTGGCCAAAATCCCATCACCTAGAGGAGTAAAAAATCGATTTCTAATAGCCATAGGGGGTGCCGAATTCTCTATAAATAGGGGAAATAGCTCATCAATTCTGGCATTTGAACCCTACTTTTTCTTCATTCTTTGTGGTAAAATTCTCAGTCTCTTCCTCCACAATTTCTGTCAACTTTCTTTCAAAAAGCCAAAATCACCACCTCTTTCACCCTTTATTCTTTCTTTGAAATTTCCTGTTAGTCGAATCTTCTGATCTCCATTGTTATTCTTCTCCCATTCACTAAAAGCCGAAACTACACTCTTGTTTGTTCTTGTAGCCAAAATCTTCCTCTTGTTCATCTTTTTCGAGATTTTCTTAAAAGCTAAAATTCTTAGATCTCTAATCTTTTACGCTTCAATCTTATACTGTGATTGTCGAATCTTCCTACAAGGGGTAGCCGAAACCATTTGTATAGGTAAGTGTCGATTCATGAGATTTCAATCTTTTTTCGGCCTTTAGAGATCTTAGCCGAATGCTATATGGTTAACTAATCGGTCGTTTTCTCTCATTTGTGGCATTCCAGGATTTTAAGGGGGTCCAATTGCTTAGATTTCTAAGCTAGAGTTTAGTAGCACTCGGATCGAATTACTTTCGGATTTTAAGGTAAGGAGATCTGTTAATTTAAATGTATCAATTAGGTAAAGCACTAACCTTGGCCGAATATAGGAGATGCCTTATCCTTGCGTTCTTCTGGCTTTTGAGCAAGGTTGTAGACAAAGGGCGAGATCGATTAGCGAGGGTATCAATATAGAAAGTAGTACTATGCATTATCAGGTTTGTAACTTTTCACACCATTAGATTGTCTGTTAATATGTGTTAATAAATCTGCTTATATTCTGTTAAATGCCGAAATCTCGACATAACATTTGAAACCCGAGGAGGGTAAAAGCGAATCACCAGGTTAGTGATCTCTATCATTCTTTAGTGAATGTTCATGTTAAGATGATATGTTTTATAAGTATGCTGACTTCTGTGATTGCACGGGGTTGGGATTGATGAAAGAGGAAGTGTTCTGTGTAGTGGCTTTTGCCATGATCTATTGTAGTGGCTATTGTCATGATCTGAAGATGAGCAGCATGACTGCCATCAATGGCGTGTAGCGGTTTGGGTTGATTGTAGAACTCCCCAATGGTGTGACTAGCAGGTAAGGGTGGTGTGTAGTGGATGGAAACCTAGGATTTGGGTTGGGCTTTGCATATTTTCATATATAATATGTTCTGTTATTCTGTTCTGTGAGGCTAAGGCCCAAATCTAAAGGTGCATGAGGGTTGCACACTAAGTGTTGCGACTCAACGTATGATTTAATATTTTCAGGTAGCACCTAGTGCATCGGATCGGGCTGGAGAGAAGCGCAAGGTGGCCATGCAAAAGAATATTTGGATTCAGCAAAAGACTTTAGTTTATTATTTTACATCTTTATTTAATGGGTTTTAAATTTCAATGTAATAAGGGCATGGGCTGTTAGCTTTATATTTCGGTTCATTTTAATTTTAGGCTATTATTATTATTATCAGACATTTTAAGTTTACACTTTTTTTTTCTAAGGCATGTATTTAAGTTTCAGTTTTTAATTCATAGAAACATCTCATAGAATTTATAGCTTATCTAAATTATCAACCTATTAAATTTTTCCCGAATAAAAGGTTAAACTTTAGGAAAATATTTTCCAAAGTGCCACAAGTTTTATAAAATCTCCTTAGTGACATACTAGATTTGGCTGTAGTGTTTAGGCCGGGTTTAGGGTGTTATAAATTGGTATCAGAGCTCGATTCAAAACTTGGCTTTGAGGGTTTTTTTGGGCTCAAAACGTTTTCTAGAAATGGGCTTTTGAAACATGCATGTTTATAAATGATAACAGTTTGTTAGCGGCATGGCACCTGCGTCTCTGGCCCAAGTCCGCCAGGTAAGTACTCTGAACCATTGTGTGATATATATATATATGTGTGTGTGTGTGTGTGTGGGCTTGATGGGCTTTATGGGACGTAGGCTAGTTTAATTAGACTTTGATGGACTGTAGGCCTAGCTTAAACAACTTCTTAAATTCCATAAGACTTAATTTATCCAAACAAATCCTGTGAACTAGTCGCTGAGTTAGGGTGTGGCAACAGGCATACGCATGTCTAGGATTGGATTCAGGGAGAGCTTGGTATTTAAGCAGTCCTAGTGACTCACCTCCTCTTTTCTGGAATCCTACCAGTGCGTGAGTATCTGTCGCCTAAGCCACAAGGACTTGTTGATGAAGCTAAAATTTATAACTAAAACCCGAAAGGACCAAGACCTATTTTTGTAAAATTGCCTATATGACCCTAATTTTTTGTAAAATTATCCCAAAAACCCTAGGTTGGGGAAATTTACCGAGATACCCTTGATTTTGCAGAATGACCAAAATACCCTTGCTTGAAATTTCTGAAGTACCCTTGTTGAGAAATTACTGAATTACCCCTGATTTACGAAAGTTACCAAAATTTACAAAATTATCGAAATACCCTCGGTTTGCAAAATTATCGAAATATCCCCAAAATTGCAAAATTACCGAAATACCCCTATATTGTAAAATCACCAAAATCCCTTATTTTGAAATATTACAAAATACCCCTGTAAGTAAAATAACGAAAATACCCTAGGGTAGTGAAATGATGCAAATATCCCTAGGTGATGAATGTAAGTTTATAAGGCTATTTTTATGGTTGATGTGTGCTAAATGTTGACTGAAGGTGAACTCTAGGACTAGGAAGTATCGACTTGAGAACTAAACCCGTAGATAGAATTCGAATTCAAAAGAACTATTATCGAAATGATTTTACATAAGATTGCTCGCGGTTAATAAGTGGGGAGAATTAATTATTCATAAAATTCTTAATCAGATAAATGTCGATCGAAAGAATGAGTACAAGGGGACGAAGACGCTCCAGATGCGAATAATGGTGCGTACCCTACTGTAGTATATTGAGTGTTTATTTTTTTAAATTAGAGTGCACAGCGGAAGCGTAGTGATGAGACTTGGGTAGTACAATTGATAGTTAGTTGAAAATTTCGAGGACGAAATTTCTTTAAGGGGGTAGAACTGTAACATCCCAAATTTGGGCCTAGTAGATTTGGGCCTATTAGGTTGTAACGCCCCAAAAATCCTGAAACTTTTAATTTCTGTGCATGGGAGTTACTATGTATGTGTAGCACTTAAAATAATAATATTAAGGTATTATCGGGATTATTTGAAGCCTTAGAGTTAGGGGAGACCATAGGAAAAATTTATGTTCTTACTTAGTGGACCCTAGTCTCAGGCATGAGGTCTCACGAGCAAATTAAGAAAAAAGAGGGCACAAAAATGGGCTCAGGTTTGGGTTGAGGCCCTAATTAAGTTTTTTGTTTGGGCACTATAGGGTTAAAAGGGTAGCATCTATGTTTAAAACACCAAAGTGGGCTGATGGCCCAATATTAAGTGACGCTGCAAGGGAGCTAGAGGGTGGCGTCACTAGTAGTTGAAAGAGGCCCAAGTTTGGCCGCAAGGAGCCCATGTCTTTAGGCCAATTTCGGCACTTAAAAGAGCAAGGAGGAATAGATGGCATTAAGGCTTATTTTTAGGAGGGATTTAATGATAATATTATGCTGATAATAGAAGAAAGATGTGGTGTTATCTAGGAGTCTTTGGAAGGTGTGAAGAGATTTAGATAAAGGAGAAAAGTTAGGCCGAAATTCCATCACCTAGAGGAGTAAAGAAATCGGTTTCTAATAGCCAAAAGGTGTGCCGAATTCTCTATAAATAGGGGAAATAGCTCATCAATTCCGGCATTTGAACCCTACTTTTTCTTCATTCTTTGTGCCAAAATTCTCAGTCTCTCCCTCCACAATTTCTGTCAACTTTCTTTCAAAAAGCAGAAAATCACCACCTCCTTCACTCTTTCTTCTTTCTTTGAAATTTTTTGTTAGCCGAATCTTCTAATCTCCATTGTTATTCTTCTCCCATTCACTAAAAGCCAAAACTACACTCTTGTTTGTTCTTGTAGCCGAAATCTTCCTCTTGCTCATCTTTTTCAAGATTTTCTTAAAAGTCAAAATTCTTAGATCTCTAATCTTCTACGCTTCGATCTTCTACTGTGATTGTTGAATCTTCCTGCAAGGGGTAGCCGAAACCATTTGTATAGGTAAGTGTTGATTCGTGAGATTTCAATCTTTTTTCGGCATTTAGAGATCTTAGCCGAATGGCTATATGGTTAACTAATCGGGTGTTTTCTCTCATTTGCGACATTTCGAGATTTGAAGGGGGTCCAATCACTTAGATTTCTAAGCCAGAATTTAGTAGCACTCAGATCGAATTACTTTAGGGATTTTAAGGTAAGGAGATTTGTTAATTTAAATGTATAAATCGGGTAAAGCACTAACCTTGGCCGAATATAAGAGAGGCCTTATCCTTGCGTTCTTTCGGCTTTTGAGCAAGGTTGTAGACAAAGAGCAGTAGATCAGATTAGCGAGGGTATCAACATAGAAAGTAGTACTACGCATTATCAGTGTGTAACTTTTCACACCATTAGATTGTCTGTTAATATGTGTTAATAAATCTGCTTATATTCTGTTAAATGCCGAAATCTTGGTATAACGTTCAAAACCCGAGGAGGGTAAAAGCGAATCACCAGGTTAGTGATCTCTGTCATTCTTCAGTGAATGTTCCTTTTAAGATGATATGTTTTATAAGTATGTTGATTTCTTTGATTGCTCGGGGTTGGGTTTGATGAAAGGGGAAGTGTTCTGTGTAGTGGCTTTTGCCATGATCTGTTGTAGTGGCTTTTGCCATGATCTGTTGTAGTGGCTATTGCCATGATCTGACGATGAGCAGCATGACTGCCATCAATGGCGTGTAGCAGTGTGGGTTGATTGTAGAAATCCCCACTGGTGTGACTGGCAGGTAAGGGTGGCGTGTAGCGGATGGAAACCTAGGATTTGGGTTGGGCTTTGCATATTTTCATACATAATATGTTCTCATTATTCGCTCGTGGGGCTAAGGCCTAAATCTAAAGGTACATGAGGGTTGCACACTGAGTCTTGTGACTCAACCTATGATTTAATATTTTCAGTTAGCACCTAGTGCATCAGACCGGGCTGGAGAGGAGCGCAAGGTGGCCATGCAAAAGAACATTTGGATTTAGCAAAAGACTTTAGTTATTATTTTACATCTTTATTTAATGGATTTTAAATTTCAATTTAATAAGGCCACGGGCTGTTAGCTTTATATTTCAATTCAGTTTTAATTTTGGGCTTTTATTATTTTTATTAGACATTTTAAGTTTACACTTTTTTTTTCTAAGGCATGTATTTAAGTTTCGATTTTTAATTCATAGAAACATCTCATAGAATTTATAGCTTATCTAAATTATCAACCTATTAAATTTTTCCCAAATAAAAGTTTAAACTTTAGGAAAATATTTTCCAAAGTGCCGCAAGTTTTATAAAATCTCCTTAGTGACATACCAGATCCGGCTGTAGTGTTTGGGCCAAGTTTAGGGTGTTACAAATTGTGACAGATATTTTTCGTGGGTACACCTCAGGATGTGTCGGGGTAAAACCCACAGGATATAGTGGTTCCTCATTATCTTCACCAGTGTTAACCATGGGGTCTTTTCTTTGTCTATTCCTCCCGCTAGTAATTGAGTCAATTGAGTCATCATATTTTTCTGTGATTCCATCATTCTATCCATCATATACTTCTGGATTTTAGCCAGTTGCTCCTGCATTTGTAGTTGAAGTTTATCTTGCATGTTCCTTTGGATTTGTTCCAGTCTTTCTAATCTCTGATCCAGATCTTTCGTCTTGGTTCAGGTACCATAAGGATGTTTGGTTTTGTTGGTGTCCAGGTTAATGCTGAAATAATTTCAACCAATCTGGGTTTTCTCATGAAATCTAATGCACGTGATGTGATGCTATGTGAATGCATGAAATAAATGCAAAGAGGTGTCGATTCTAACTCAATTTCCCTTAGAAAACTTTCCTAGAAGGAAAAATTCTTTACATGAAATGGATTACAAATATACAAATAACCGTATTGTCTTCCATTTTGTCAAGAAATTCGTCCTTCATGACAAGCTCTCTAATTTAGTAATTGAACATGCATCTACTCTCTTTCAAATATGAAATGATTTGTAATGTAATCCTAGTCAAAACATAAGGAACACATTAGTACAAAGTAAAAGCAAGCAAGAAAGAAACAAGTAGAGCACTTATTCGGAAAACCACTATGGTTTATCGCGGCACTATCTAAGGTGGGCTCTTAGGGTCTTTTACATGCGGTTTGAGCTCTAAAGTTGAGGTACCCGAACTAGTAGATTCCTCGATCCTCACCCATTATAGGCTCATACGGACCGAGTTCAGTTCAGGGGAATACATTTCCCTATGGCTGCATGGAATTGAAAATCTCACGAAAACATAGGTACGGATGTATCCCAAAAGCGATCACTATCCTGCACGGAGGTGAAAACCTCATGAAGGAGTAGTTTCTCACTCCTACTTAAAAGGGAAGACCAAAATGGTCCTTCTGCAATATGATGCAAGACTCAAACCATAGTAATTATATGAAATAACAATACGAAAAAATGCGATAATAGGATCGTAATTTTTCCAAATTGAATTTTCAAATTTCGATAAGACAGAAAATAATCAATTTTACGGCTTGACTCTCTTATTATCCCTAGTGGAGTCGCCAAGCTGTCGAAACCATTTTTTGTTAGGAAAACAGGGTTGACTTTTAAAACAAAAATGGAGTTGCCACCAATCTTTTTTTGAGGTGTGATCGGATCACCTTGAGATCTATCATTTTAATTTATTAAAACGATGATTTTGGCCTATGAAATTTTGAGAAAAGGTTCGGGAGTCGGTTACGCACGAGGAAGGATTAGCACCCTCGTAATGTCCAAAATTGGTACCGAATTGATTGATTAACGTCTTGATGTCAAAAATTTGAAAAGATTTAAAAAATACGATCCTCTTTATTTAAAAAGAAGTTGGGTGAATTAATTGGATGCTAGGACTCGCCAATCTCGAATGAGTGAAATATCATACCTAGTAAGTTAGGATATGACATCACGAATCCTCGAAACCAAGCTTGCCTTTTGTGTAACACTCCAAACCCGGCCCATGCGTTAAGGCCAGATCTGACATGTCACATGTGAAAAACCATTAAGTCTTTCAAAAATCAAGTAAAACAGATTACAAAATTTAAACGAAGTATTAAAATTAGATTTGATTGATAAATCGAAAATTTGTGACGCAAAATTCTTATAAATTGAAATTTTGAAAATATTGTTATGAGCTCAAGAAAATTTTAAAAGAAATTAAAGATATTTTTGCAAAGAATTGATGAAAATCTTAAGAGTAATTTTCCGAGTTAAAATATGAAAAATTTTATGAAATCCTTTTGTATATTCATTTTTGAATAAAATGATTATTTAAGTTTTAGAAATTAAAATCTCAATTAAAATACTTTAAGCGGTTTATAAATTCATCAAACAATAAACAAAACCAAAAATTAATCCAAAGGCCTTATTACAACCTTAATTCAAATAGCCAAATAATTAAAAGTATTAAAAGAAATCCAAAATTCCAAATATAACCGTTTTGAAGTATGGCCTCCACCAAGATATCCACAGCCCAAGTCTCCATCATTGATCATTTCCTAAAAGGGGTAAGTAAAACGGGGTGAGTTATTAGAACTCAATGTGTAACCCACTTACCGTTGTCCACTGGGCCAAATCCCATTAAGCAATTATTTGGGCCATAGCCCGTTTACAATAATATAAATGTATCATATATATAATATGCATATGATATGCAATTCCCAAACCAAACCTAGTTTCCATCCGCTACACACCACCCGTACCAACCAACACACCTGTGGGTGATCTTTAGTCAACCCACCCCACCAACACACAAAACGTAGGCATTAAGCCATTTATATCAAATTTGTGGACTAGCCACCAGATTAACAGAATTTACATGTCATTGCCATTTTTTAGATTTGTGGCAGAGCCACCAGATTTATGTAGCAGGGCTACCAGAACTTCTCTTCATCATTATCTCATCCCATGCAAATCATGTATATAATGCATAACAATTCACAACAATGTATTAAGATATTTCTTACAAATTTTATGGCCCATTATAACAATTTATTAACTTGGCCCATTAAGCAGAATATTATCTTGGCCCATTTCGCATATTTTCAGATCGACCCATTTAGCAAATATATCGATTTGGCCCACATAGCAAAATATATCATTTTGGCCCACATAGCAATCTTATCGATTTGGCCCACATAGTAAAATATATCGATTTTATCAATTTTATCAAATAATGAGGTCTAAACCATTTTTCTCGGTTTCACCTTAATGCAATTTTAATCGAACGGTTTACTATCAATATGACATTAATCTCTAACCCAAAAAATACGGCGTGAGATTACACACCTGAGTACGGTAAGCATTACACTCTATCGATCGTCGACACCTAAAATTTTATCACGCTCGATTAGTCAATGCACGTGATTTAATAAATCTACTTTAAAACAAACGATCTAAGATTTTACCTTTGGGATCGCGAACAACAACGATTTGTTAGTTTTCCTCGGTTAACAGTTCACAACCTGGTGGAAAATCCCAAATCGCTGATGCCTCAAAATAGTGAACGACCTCAAATAGTTGATTCTCACCGGATAAGGGTCCACAACCCGGAGGAAAGTCTCGAATCGCCGATACAGCCCTTTGCTTGAATTTAGGAGTAGGGATCATTAACCCGCTCCTTTTGAGATCTCCACTCGGCTTTCCTTTCGAATCGTTACTACAAGCCTCCATTCGTTAGATCTTATGTAGATAGATATTACGATAAAATATGGACTTATCAAAATGGTAAAAATCGGCTTACCACGAAATTCTGAGTGATCAACGAATAAATCCCTATAATATAATCGGTTAATCCTTTCCATACTAATAATCATCTTAACGAATAAAGAATGATTATGAAATCCGTGAAGAACACTTACCTTAAAGGTTTTAGAACCAAATCCCAGCGATAATGCGATGACTTTGAAAGAATAAAGGTTCGGCCTTCCACTATATCTCTACGAAGAAGAAAGGGATCTTGTTTAAGAGAGAAAATAAGTGATGATTTCGGTCAAAAGACCTTCCCAAGCCAACATATAGATTCAGCAATAGAAGGAAGAAAGTAAAAAGAATTGAAAAGAAAACTTACCTATCGTTCAAGAGGTGGGTAACAACTCGAATGAAAAAGAAAGATGAATGAAAGGATGGAAGGTTCGGCTATAGAGAAATAGTGGACTCAATATTCGACTATGGTGAATAATATTAGACTGGAACTGATGCTTGAAGGATTTTGCGAAAAGAAATGAAGAAGAGGAATGATGGATTAGTTTTGGTTTTCAATAATGATGAGTGAACAAAGATATGGTCTCAAAGTTTGTATACAATCGGCAAGAAGAAAAAAGAAATGGAATATGCCTCCTCAAGGTTGTGTAGATTCGACAAGGAGGAGAAAAGGAGTTTGGAGAGAAAAGAGAAATAATACCAAAGTTGCCAATAGGGAATTGGCCAAAACAACCAAAATTTTACCAATTGCCAATGACCAAATTCGGCTAGGAGAATAGGAGTTTTGAGAGGAAAAACACAATTGATGATATTGGTATTTTGACCAAAACTAACACTTTAGTCTTACCAAAACATCAAGCACAATTTCGGCTATCACCCTAGCCCCAAACCATCCACATTCATCCCCCCTAGGATAAAAGTTTGGCCACCCAAACTTTTCAAAACACTATCCACGAAATAAGCCTCTTGTCCACCTGACTTACCTATTTCTTTTGATTCCTTTCCCCAACATCAACCTTGCCTTATTTCCTTCAGCCACCTTACCAAAAATAAAGAAGTCCACCTTACCATAAATATTCCTTGGCCGACACTTTAAGGAAGGAATGTGAAAATAAAAGTCAAAAATGCACACAAAGGGATTCGAACTTCTTCCCTCAAGGTAATACATGTGGCGCCATAACCCCTTTACTAATAGCTCATTTATGCTAGCTATTTACTCATTTATTTCCATATGCTTTAAGGTCACTTACTCCATCTCCTTAAAGTGCTAATTGCCAAAAGTTTTTACTAGGTCCAAATAAATCCCGAGCCTTCTCAGGACTTCCTAAACATACACAATTAATAATCTAACTAGCTTAGCACCAAAATAATGCAATACATAAAATTCAAATTCTAAGATGTTACAATTCTACCCCCTTAAAGAAAATTTCGTCCTTAAAATTTACCTGATTAAAAGAGGTGAGGATATTGTTGTCAAATCATGTCCTCAGGCTCCCATGTAGCTTCCTCCGCTCTGTGATTACACAATAGAACCTTGACTAACGGCACAGTCTTCCTTCTCGGTACATTAACGTCCTGATCTAGAATTTGTACTGGTTCCTCCTCGAATGACAAATCAGGTCTTATCTCAATTTCTCTACCAGTACTATATGAAACGGATCCGATCGGTAACGCCTTAACATTGTGACATGAAATACACTGTGTATCTGACTCAACTCCGAGGTAACTCAAGCTGATAAGCTACTGGCCCAACACGTTTCAACACACGGTACGGTCCGATAAACCTAGGGTCCCTGTCTGAAATAATAGACACCGGTACCCCATGTAACCTTACAATCTCTGCTACGTATAACTTGGCCAACTTCTGCAATGAGTAATCCGTACGAACAGGTAGAAAATGGGCAGTCTTCGTTAACCGATCCACTATTACCCAAACAGAATCTTTCTTAGTAGGAGATAAGGGTAACCCACTAACAAAGTCCATCGTTATCCGTTCCCATTTCCATAATGGAATCTTCACCAGTTGTAGCAATCCCGACGGCAATTGATGTTTCGCCTTCACTTGCTGACATGTTAAGCACCTACTCACAAATTCAGTAACCTCCCGCTTTAACCCTGGCCACCAATACTGCTCACGTAGGTCTCGATACATTTTATTTCCCCCAAGGTGTATAGCATATGGACTACTATGCCTCTCGCAAAATCATTTGCCTCAATTCTGAATCTTTGGGCATACAAATTCTTCTGCGAAACACAATAATCCATCATTATTCATTCTAAAATCCCCTTTCACACCACTTTCCATTTGCTGAAGTAAGGAACCCAACATTTCATCTGATAATTGCTTTTCCTTAATCTGACCTAACCACACAGGCTTCACCTAAAGTTTGGCTAGAAGACTACCATCTTCATACAGACTGAGATGAGCGAACATCGCTCTCAAATCTGATATCCCCTTACAACTCAACGCGTCTGCCATCACGTTAGCCTTTCCAAGATGATACTCAATTGAGAAGTCATAATCCTTCAATAGCTCTATCCATCTCCGTTGTCTTAAGTTCAACTCCTTTTGGGTAAGGAGGTACTTTAGACTCTTATGATCCGTAAAAATGATCGACTTCTCACCGTACAGGTAGTGCCTCCAAATCTTCAAAGAAAACACCACTGCAGCCAACTCCAAATCGTGAGTAGGATAATTCACTTCATGCGACCTTAACTAACGAGATGCATAAGCCACCACTTTCCCACCTTGCATCAACACACATCCTAAGCTCGTGTGTGATGCATCACAGTAAACAATAAACTCTTTTCCATCCTTAGGTTGAATCAGTATTAGTGCTTCTGTCAGAATCTTTTTCAATTCCTCAAAGCTCTCTTACTGCTGATCTGACCACACAAATGGTACTCCCTTACGAAAAGTTTAGTTAGGGGTGCAGCAATCAACAAAAACCCCTCAACGAAATGTCGATAATAACCAGCCAACCTTAAGAAACTCTAAATTTCAGCCACTGAATTTAGTGGTTTCCAATCCAACACAGCCTCTACTTTCCGGAATCAACTCTAATTCCTTTGGCGGACACAACATGTCCCAAGAAGGTCACTTACTTCAGCCAAAATTCACACTTACTGAATTTGGCATAAAGTTGCTTTTCCTACAATATTGGTAATACTATTCGCAGATGTGAATCATGCTCTTCTTCATTCTTTGAGTATACCAAGATGTCATCTATGAACACCACCACAAATCGGTCTAAATAGGGTTGGAATACCCAATTCATCATGTCCATAAATGCAGCTGGTGCATTGGTCAACCCAAACGGCATTACCAAGAACTCATAGTGTCCATAACGAGTTTGAAATGTCGTCTTATGAATATCTACCTCCTTGACCTTAAGCTGGTGATAACCTGATCTCAAATCTATCTTCGAGAAAACTGAAGCTCAACGCAGTTGGTCGAATAGGTCATCGATTCCCGACAACGAATACATATTCTTAATCGTCAACTTATTCAACTACCTATAATCGATGCACATACGCATCGACCTATCCTTCTTATTAACGAACAAGACCGGTACTCCCCATGGTGACACACTCGGTCAAATGAATCCCCGATCCAACAACTCTTGAATTTGAGCTTTAAGCTCTGCTAACTCCTTAGGCACCATTCTATAAGGAGCAATGGACATCGAAGTCGTTCCTGGCAATAGCTCAATGCCAAACTCTACCTCCGGTTCGGAGGCAATCCAAGAAGTTCTTCGAGAAAGACGTCTGAAAACTCCGTTACTGTTCTAACGTCTTCCACCGACAATTCCTTGGCATCCAACGTACTGATGAAGGCTAGGAATGCTCCACACCCTTTTCGCACCAACTTTTCTACCTTTAAAGTAGATACCACATTCGATAGATAATTTCTCCTTTCACCTATCATCACCACTTTTTTATCTTCCGAAGTTCTTATCGTCATCTACTTTGTAGCACAATCCAAGTTCGCACGATGTTTCACCAACCAATCCATGCCTAAAATAAGGTCGAACTCGCCGAAAGGTAATTCCATCAAATTCGCCAAAAATGTTTCTCCTTGAACTTCTAAGGGTACATCTCTAAACAATTTATTTACTATCACAGATTGTCCCAAAGGACTAATTACCATCATCTCTCTAGCAAAAATCTCAAATCTAATGTTCAGATTTCTAGATATAGCACTAGCAACATACGAATAGGTAGATCCGATATTTATCAAAGTAGTAATAGGTACATCAGAGATGAAGAACATATCGGTTATCACATCAGGTGCATCACCATCCTCTTAGCGTCTGACCGCATAAACCAACCCTGGATGCCTCTCCTCCGCGTTACCCCTAAAGCCATTTCCTCTACTCGGTGTACCCTGACTTCGTCCTCCGCCATTACCACCTCGACATGGCCCACGGCCTCTCGGTGGCTGCTGAGCACCTCTAGCTGGCTGTGCATCATAGTTACGAGCTTCCTGATTCGAAGGGTCCGTCGAGGATAATCTTTAAGCTGATGGTCCTTAGAACCATATTTGAAACAACCACCGGTTCTCTTCCAGCATTCACCCGGGTGCCGTCTTCCACAATCAGCACATGATTGTACCTGATTGATAGTAGCAAGTGCTCTAGTTTGAGCTGGCTCGTCATTCCTGGGCCTCTTCTGAAACCTTCTAGCAGGACCCGAGTACTTAAAGTCCCTCTTGCTCTTGCCTCTATCTTTTTCTCGATTTCGCCACTCTGAGTGCTTAGCCTCTTCGGCTATCTTCGCTTTCTCCACCAGTGTGGCAAAATTCCTTTCTTGTTGTGGGGCTATCAGTACCCACAATTCATCACTCAACCCATCCTCAAAATGCATGCAGCGTTCATAGTCAGTTGGCACAATACCTCGAGCATAACGACTAAGATACAGAAATTTTGCTTCATAAGCTGCCACGGTCTTACTCCCTTGAACCAAATTAAGGAATTCCTTCCTTTGGGCATCCACATAGCTAGCCCCAACATACTTTCCTAGAAATGAAGTTTTGAAGAAATCCCAAGTAACGCGATCAGCCTGAGTGCCCTCCCAAACAATAAGCCACCATTGATACGCCTCGTCTTTCAACAAGGACACAGCTCCTCTCAGTTTCTACTCGGTGGTGCACTCCAAATCATCCATGATCCGTTCCACTGCCTCGAGCCAATACTCCGCTACATTTGGGGCTACACCCGAGACACCCCTAAAAACCTCAACACCACTTAATCTAAGTCGTTCCGAAATTGATCCACGAGTTGCTGGCCCAGTTTTAGCCCCAACAACCCTTTCTAAGACTCGCAACATTGCTTGGGACAAGGCAATGTCCTCCTTCATACGGTCATGTGATTCAGTTTTAGTTTCGGGTGACGCAAGTGCGCCCATTTCTGGCATGTGTCCCGACACTTCAAATGCAACCCTAGCACCTCGGCCTCTACCACGACCTCGTCTCCGCGTCTGCATCCTCTAACGCTCATATTTGGTACTTCGATTTAATCTGATTAAAAGTCTTATGAATCAGCATACTATTTCGATATTTATTAAACAATATTTTATGTGGTATAAGAAGTAAAGTTGTTTTCGTAAATGCATCCTATAGTCTCAATCTTTATAGTTTCAACATCTAAAACTAAAAGTTCTAGAGTGTTCCTATAGTCATATCACAATAATCATAATCATTCATTAATAACATGTACTTACTTGACTTGGTGCCGGATACCTGTGGTGCCATACTTTAAAACGTATGCCAAAAATTTAAAGCAGCTTTTAAAAATAATTTTTTTTGAACCCAAACCACAGCTGAGTTTTGAAACTGGGCTCGATAAATAAAATGTAACACCCTAAACCCAAATTTCATGAGTTAAGGCCGATTTGACATGTCACATGTGAAAAACCATTAAGTCTTTCAAAAATCAAGTAAAACAGATTACAAAATTTAGATTTAACTATTAAAATTAGATTTGATTGATAAATTGACAATTTGAGATGCAAAATCTTATAAATCAAAATTTTGAAAATATCATTAATAGTTCGAGAAAATTTTAAAGAAATTAAAGATATTTTTCGCAAAGAATTGATGAAAATCTTAAGAGTAATTTTTCGAGTTAAAAATATGAAAAATTTTATGAAATCCTTTTGTATATTCATTTTTGAATAAAATGATTATTTAAGTTTTAGAAATTAAAATCTCAATTAAAATACTTTAAGCGGTTTATAAATTCATCAAACAATAAACAAAACCAAAAATTAATCCAATGGCCTTATTACAACCTTAATTCAAATAGCCAAATAATTAAAAGTATTAAAAGAAATCCAAAATTCCAAATTCAACCCACCTCGCCAACACACAAAATGTATGCATTAAGCCATTTATATCAAATTTGTGGACTAGCCACCAGATTAATGTAATTTACATGTCATTGCCATTTTTAGATTTGTGGCGAGCTACTGATTTATGTAGCGAGCTACGAACTTCTCTTCATCATTATCCCATCCCATGCAAATCATGTATATAATGCATAAAAATTCACAACAATGTATTAAGATATTTCTTACAAATTTTATGGCCCATTATAACAATTTATTAACTTGGCCCATTAAGTAGAATATTATCTTGGCCCATTTCGCATATTTTCTAATCGGCCCATTTTGCAAATATATCGATTTGGCCCACATAGCAAAATATATCGATTTTATCAATTTTATTAAATAATGAGGTCTAAACCATTTTTTCGGTTTCACCTTAATACGATTTTAATCGAACGGTTTACTATCAATATGACATTAATCTCTAACCCATGGAATACGACGTGGGATTACACACCTGATTACGGTAAGCACTACGCTCTCTCGATCGTCGACACCTAAAATTTATCACACTCGATTAGTCAACGCACGCGATTTAATAAATCTACTTTAAAACAAACGATCTAAGATTTTACCCTCGGGATCGTGAATAACTACTATTTTTTGGTTTTCCCTAATAAACGGTTCACAACCTGGTGGAAAATCCCGAATCACTGATGCCTCAGAATAATGAACGACCTCGAATAGTTGATTCTCACCGGATAAGGGTCCACAACCTAGAGGAAAGTCTCAAATCGTCGATACAGCCCTTCGCTTGAATTTAGGAGTAGGGATCGTTAACCCGCTCCTTTTGAGATCTCCACTCGGCTTTCCTTTCGAATCGTTACTACAAGCCTCTATTCGTTAGATCTTATGTAGATAGATATTACGATAAAATATGGACTTATCAAAATGGTAAAAATCGGCATACCACGAAATTCTGAGTGATCAACGAATAAATCCCTATAATATAATTGGTTAATCCTTTCAATATTAATAATCATCTTAACGAATAAGGAATGATTATGAAATCCGTGAAGAACTCTTACCTTAAAGATTTTAGAATCAAATCCTAACGATAATGCGATGACTTCAGAAGAATGAAGGTTCGGCATTCCACTATATCTCTAGGAAGAAGAAAGGGATCTTGTTTAAGAGAGAAAATAAGAGATGATTTTGGTCAAAAGATCTTCCCAAGCCAACATATAAATTCAAAAATAGAAGGAAGAAAGTAAATAGAATTGAAAAGAAAACTTATCGATCGTTCAAGAGGTGGGTAACAACTCGAATGAAAAAGAAAGATCAATGAAAGACTATGGTGAATAATATTAGAGTGGAAGTGATGCTTGAAGAATTTTGCGTAAAGAAATGAAGAAGAGGAGTGATGGATTAGTTTCGGTTTTCAATAATGATGAGTGAACAAAGATATGGTCTCAAAGTTTGTATACAATCGGCAAGAAGAAAGAAGAAATGGAATATGCCTCCTCAAGGTTGTGTAGATTCGGCAAGGAGGAGAAAAGGAGTTTGGAGAGAAAGAGAAATGATACCAAAGTTGCCAATAGGGAATTGGCCAAAACAATCAAAATTTTACAAATTGCCAATGACCAAATTTGGCTAGGAGAATAGGAGTTTTGAGAGGAAAAACACAATTGATGATATTGGTATTTTGACCAAAACTAACACTTTAGTCTCACCAAAACATCAAGCACAATTTCGGCTATCACCCTAGCCCCAAACCATCCACATTCATCCCCCTAGGATAAATGAAACACCCCACACCCAGCCCATGAGCCTGGACCGGATCTGGTATGTTCCTCGATATAAACCGGTTCAAAATTCTTTTGTTACTTTGAAAACTGTGTGTTTTGAAAATAGTTTGTTTGTGGGTTGGGCTCGAGTTGAAAACAAGTTTATTTTTATATTGAAAACTCATTTATTTCAGGTGACAAAATATTTAAAATTTATTTTAAATTAAATTGACTTAATCTTTAAATAACATAAATTCGTAACATAGTAATTAAAACAATAATAAAATCATCACTAAGGCCTTATTACATAAAACAAAACCCAAATAAAATTGAAGAGTACTTAAATAAAATAAAATGTCCAAATTAAATAAAACTTTAAGCTGAGCATGGCCACCACAAGTTCTGCCGTCCCGGTCCATCACTGTCCATCACCTGAAACATGTTCCCACAACGGGGTGAGTCAACAGACTCAATGTGTAACCAACACTAAAATTTAATAGATTTAGGCATACCATACATATCATGTTCACATAATAATAATGATGCAATCCCGAACCCACACCTAGATACCATCCGCTACACATCCCCTACACTAACCTTTGCACCGTGGGGACAACTAAGTCAACCCTCCATCCGTTACACACCATCGATGGCGTCATTGCAATGACGTGCTCATCGCCCATATGAAATTCGTGGCATAGCCACCAGATTAAATAATTGTGTCATGAGACACCACATTCAGATAATGTAACCAAAGTTACCACATTCAGATAATGTGACCGAAGTCACCACATTCAGATAGTGAGACCGAAGTCACCACATTCACTTCCCTTTCTCATATAACCCGAATGCCCCATATTATTCATATCATGCATATCATACTTAAATTCACATTCATGTCACTTTTCACATGTTAAATATAACATATTTCGTAATCCTAGTAGGAGTAGGAAACGTACTTGAGTACTTTGTACCATAACATGGTACCTTAGCCATATTCACATTCTTATAAACATGCATATATTTATTATAGCCATGAATCTTATTAAAAGTAGTGTAGGGTACACACCTGATTCGCTTAACAATTTCACTTGGAATCCCGAAATTCGATCTACTACCTTAGATCTTTAACTCCCCACATTCAGCCCATTTAAAGGTTTAATGAGAAACTCATTCGGCCACAAAACCAAATCCTAGTAGGATTTGTGTACTAAAACTTACCTTAATGCCGATTTGCTTATCACTCAAATCCCGAAAACTTTGCTTTTCTTCTCCTTGTATTCGGCCAAATCCTAAATATTTACATAGGTTAGTTTTCGGCTTTTAAGATAATAAGGGAATAGATCTGTGTACTAAAATAAGGCCTTGGCTGAATATTTATAGTTACTTACCTTGAAAATCTTAAATCCCGAAACTCACCGAATAACTAGGGAATACGCGGCCTATGGTGTACCTTTGGGAAAAGAACTTCTCCTTCCTTGTAATCAACTGCTCCTTAGATCTATTAACTTATTAGTTTTCGGTTTGAAAAGATAAGAAACAAGTCTAAATACTGAAATAGACCCTTGGCCGAATGTACTTACCTTTCAAATCTTAAATCCCGAAAATCTTCCTCCTAGAAATCGACGATAGGCCAAAATCCCGAATCTCTCCTTAAGATTTCGATCAAAGATTAATAGTAAGGATTAGTGTTTAATTTTTGACAAGTCCTTAAAGAAAAGAATAGAAATCCAACTTGTTTTTTTTTTTTACCTCTATTGAAGAATTCGACAGCCCCTTTGTTTGGTGTCCCTCAAAGATTCGGCTATGAGGTTTTGAAGACTAGTCGACTATGGCCTAGAGGTGTGTCAACACTTTTGATTCTTGAGGCTTAAATAATTAACAATGTTGGATAAAGAAGAAGTAGATTTCGGATTGACAAAAAAAAAAAAGAAAAGAGAGAATGTTGCTTAGGGAATTCGACAGAGAATAGGAGGGAAGAAAAGTGTGATGAATGGCCTTGTTTTCTCTTATTTGCCGAAAATACTAGCCTTAGTCTCCCCCAATCGGCCAACTCTTCCTATGTGATAAATTTTTATCTTTTAATTATCACTTTAATCAATAATAGACTTAATCCCTCAATTATCTCTTATCTCCTAATAAAAATAACAATAATTATCCATCATTTATCCACCTATTTAGCTGAATTTTAAAGAGAATTAAACTCTTCACTTAGGTTCCCTTGTGCCGTCCACCTCTTTTGGTTCTAGAAGCAAAAATAAAATTTCTTTTATTTGCTTCCCAAGTGACTCGATTCCTGGCCCAAATACAGAAGCTTGTGGCGTCACTTGCTGGGCTTTTAAGTGGTGCCTTCAAGCCACTTTGACAAGCCTGTTTGTGTGTCAAACTCCTCCTATTAATTTTCTTAAGGCCACCTTGCCTTAGTTTCCTCTTTTTAAACATAACATTTCCATACATTTTCCAGGTTTCCAAAATGTTCCCTTTCCTCTTTTTAACTTAAGTTTCCAAAATGTTCACTTTCCTCTTTTAGCTTAAGCTTCCAAAATGTTCACTTTCCTCTTTCAACTTAACATTTCCAAGTTTCTAAAATGTTCACTTTCCTCTTTTTGAAACTTAACATTTCTAAATCATTTCTTACATTTCCAAGTTTCCAAAAATGTTCATAATACATTCATAACACATAAGACATGTCATTTCGTACAATTAAACCGAAAATGCATAGGCCCTTTCCAGGATGTTACAATAAAAGTTTGGCCACCCAAACTTTCCAAAACACTATCCACGAAATAAGCCTCTTGTCCCCCTTACATACCTATTTCTTTTGATTCCTTTCCCCAACCTCAACCTTGCCTTATTTCCTTTAGCCACCTTACTAAAAGTAAAGAAGTCCACCTTACCATAAATACTCCTTGGCCAACACTTTAAGGAAGGAATGCAAAAATAAAAGTAAAAAATGCACACAAAGGGATTTGAACTTCTTCCCTCAAGGAAATACATGTGGCGCCATAACCCCTTTACTAATAGCTCATTTATGCTAACTATTTACTCATTTATTTCCATATGCTTTAAGGTCACTTACTCCATCTCCTTAAAGTGCTAATTGCCAAAAGTTTTTACTAGGTCCAAATAAATCCCGAGCCTTCTCAGGACTTCCTAAACATACACAATTAATAATCTAACTAGCTTAGCACCAAAATAATGCAATACATAAAATTCAAATTCTAGGATGTTACATTTTGACATATTAACACTCATATATTTAAATTTAAGAAGGAAATTCGATTATTTGGGTCAAGTGAGAAATTGAAACCCAGTAAGTTAGGGCACTTCTTCTCAAAATTCTCGAATACGGAAACATTGCCTTTGTTTTTGGAAATTGTTATCTCGAGATAACAAAATGTCACATCAAGTGAGTTAGGACGCAACGTTTTCGAATTCCCGAGAATAAGTTTTTATTTAACTTTTATGTTTTAACTTTAAAAAGAAAATAATAAGTTCTTTAGACTCGATATGAAAAATCGAAACCCAGTAAGTTAGGGTACGACTTCTTTCAAACCTTAGAACGCGAAGTGTTTGCTTATTTCAAAACAACAATCTCATATTTAAAGAATAATTATGCGATATAAGTTTAATAAATTAGTGAAACATAACGATCATGATAAAAACACAATAAATCACAAATACGAGTTTATTTAGAAATTCAAGAATAAGAATAAAATAAATATATATATATATATATATATATATTCATATATAAATAAGATAATAAACAAATAAGGAAATGAAATAAATAAATAAATAAGTAAGTAAATGAGTAAATGAAACCAATATACGATATTAAAATTTAGGTATTTTATAAATAAATTAATATAAATGAATTAATTAGTATAACTAATATAGCATTTAGGCAAAATAATGAAAATGATGATCTTGATAAATTAATAATAATAACAAGAATAATGAAATAAATAATCTAACATTTGAAAACACACCAAAAATATTAATAATGAATAAAATATCAAAATAAAAATAAGCAAATTAAATATATCGATCTAATAATAATATAATAATAATAATAGTATTAGAAAATTAAAAATATGATAATAAAAAATAAAATAATATTAGTATTAATAAAGATATTTGTAATAATAATAATAATAATAATAATAATAATAATAAGGAAAATAATAATAATAAATTCAAGTATAGTAATATTATTAAAAATAATAATAGTACTAATAATAATAATACTAATAAATATAATACTAATAACAATTAATTCTAATAGCTAAACTAATCAAAAGAAAAAGTGACTAACTTGAATTTAAAACAAACTTAAGTGGCTAGATTTAAAAAGAAAAAGAAAAAGAAAGAATCAGGGCAAATTAGCAATAAAAAATAAAAAAGGACTAAGAACACCCTGCACCCTTTCCTAACCATTTTCTCAGCCTTCAACGCCGAAACTACGTTAGACAAGTAGTTTCTTCTTTCTCCGATCATTACCACTACTTCATCCTCCGGGGTCCTTAGTTCCATTCGTTTAGCCGCACAATCCAACACGACTCGGTGCTCTACTAGCCAGTCCATTCCAAGTATGAGTTCAAACTCACCAAAGGGTAGTTCCATTAAGTCAGCCCGAAAGTTCACTCCCTGAATCTCTAAAGGTACATTCCAAAGATCTTATCCACCACTACGCTTTGGCCTAATGGGTTAACTACATACATCCGCCTATCCGAAAGTTCAGAGTCTAGGCCTAGTGTTTCCACTACACTACATGCAACATAAGAATGGGTCGAGCCCACATCAATTAAGGCATAATAAGGCTTGCCATAAATAAGAAACGTACTGGTTATAACATCCGGTGCATCACCTTCCTCCCTCCGGCGAATCGCATAAACCAAACCAGGCTGCCTTGCCTCAGTGTTAGCAGCACCTCTGCCTTGTGTTCCACGTCCTCTGCCAGCACCATTACCTTTATTATTCGAACCACGACCTCGTTGAGGCTGCTATCCTCCTCTACCAGCCTGATTAACATTCTAAGCTGCTGATCGACTTTCATCTGGTTTCTTAGGACAATCTTTGAGCATATGGTCCTTGGACCCACACCTAAAACATCCTCCTGTCTTTTTCCAGCATTCCCCTAAGTGCTTCTTTCCACAATAATCACAAGGACGATACTGCCATCCTGTACCAGCTTGCTGATTTCGCGGCTCATCAACTCTAGGCCTCTTTTGAACCTTCCTAGACGATTCAAAACCTCTTTTTAGTTTATTCCGATCCATAGTCTGCTTTGTAGCATCCTTAATTCCATCGGCTACCTTGGCCTTTTCTACTAAAGCAGAAAACTCCCGCTTCTGATGCGGTGCTATCAACAATCTCAAATCATCCCTTAGTCCGTCCTCAAAACGGACACAGCGTTCATGCTCAGTTGCTACTACTCCTCGAGCATATCGGCTCAACCTTAGAAATTCAGCTTCATACGCTGCTACTGACTTGTTCCCTTGAACCATCCCCAAAAAAGCCTTCCTCTGCTCATCAATATATCTGGTCCCCACATACTTTTTCTGATATGCTGTCTTAACATAATCCCAGGTCAAATCCTCAGCTATGGCACCATCCCAAATGTTAACCACCATTGATACGCTTCATCGCGTAATAGTGCCACCATTCCTTTCAACTTCTCTTCAGGGGTCAGGTTGAGCTCATCCATAATGTGCTCGATCGCCTCAACCAATGATTCAATTTGTCTGGGTGCTACACCATACACTCCACTAACACCTCACTCTGTTGGCTCAAGTCACTCAGTATGACTTTCGAGCTCCCATATTTTCTCGTAACACCACGGTTTTAGGGGCTATGCAGTTGTGTGTAATTCGAGTGTTAGTAGATTTTGGGAGTGCTTGGATGAGTTTTAGGGTTTTAGAAATGTTTGGGTGAAAGGGAAGGCTTTGGAAAATTTTGGATTTTTAGTGGGAAAAGGAATCGGGCAAAGGAGGCCTTAAGAATAATTTTCGTAATTTATGGCACAATAATTCACTTGGAAAAGTGGCAAGGAGGTGCCACTTAAGGTCTTGAAAGTGACGCCTCATGCATGCTAAGAGGACACAGGTTCGAGTCCAAAGACAACAAGGGTGTTTTATTTTGCATGTTGGCGTTAAAAGAAGGGGGCGAAGAAGGGTTCAAAGAATTTGGTGGCGCATGTAGGACATAAATAACGCTTTGGTAGAATGGCTGGGCGTTGCTTGGGAGCTAGAGGCAAATGTGGGCGCTGGTTCGAGGCGCAGACATTTTGGTGTTTTTATTTTTCATGTGTGGCTATGGGCTTGAGTAGGAAGCCTTTAAGATTAAATGATGGGGTTTTTGTCATAAAATCAATGTGGCGAATGGCACAGGTGTTGGAGGAAGCAACAAGGTTCCGTGTCCCGTGTTCAATCAGATCATTGCCTTTGGAATTTTATTTTGTTGTGGTCTTTTTAGCAGTTGGCGGTGTGGGACGGCACATGGGTGTTGCATTTGAAGTATGATTCTTGTTGGACAAAGGTGGTTGTTTAATCAATTTTGAATTCTATTTGGTTAGATGAATATAGGATTATTTTAGTTTAAATTAGAGATAAAGTTAGGCCGCCTTTTCTTTTATTAAATTGGCAGGATAAATCTTGGCTTTATCTTGTTTTTCTTTGTTATTCATTTATTTGATTAAATTAGTAAGATAAGGGATTGGTTTAATTCAAATTAAACAAAATAGTGGTCCTGAGTTTTGAAGTAGCAAAGAAAGTGGGAGTCTTCAAGGGGAAGCAAGTCTCAAATTGCTATTTAATGGGCAGCCTTCCTCTTGATTTTTCTTTTGCCCATTTGACAAATTCTTTTAGTCCATATTTGGAGCATTTTGGTCACCATAGTCTTGTGTACCTAGTGAAGGTTCAAGTGGAGTTTCTTATTTTTTTATAAATATTTCTTTTGTTTTCTTTTAAATTCCTTGATAGCAAACCTCTAGCCTCCATTCCTCTACGATTTTACTAAGTTTGAAGTCAATTCTCCCTTGTATTCTAGCGTGGTTGGCCGAATCTTAAGCAAGTGTGGAGATCAGTGGTGTTTCGGGATCCGAGTAAGAGGGGTAAGTGATCCATGGGTATTCGGCCTTAGGCCATTGTGTATGTTTAGGTGTTGATCGAATAGTGACTTTGGTTTATAGGCGATCGGCATAAGCGAAGGAAGGCCTTCGGGATCTCGATTTATTTCGTAAGGAAATTAGTAAGTAATTTAGATTTGTTAATAGTAGATTGTGGCTTTGATTGATTAATCGTGTGATTACGATTAAGTGTCGATGGATGCGAGTGCCGATAAAGAGGGAAAGGAAGGTCCTGCTTCCAAAGTTTAAGAAAAGAGCCGTCTCGGCAGTTCGGGATTGGCCACCGGGGTGTGGTCGTGCAGCAGAAAACGATAAGCAAATAACGGTAGTCTCGCTAAACGATAGCGTCGGGATCGAGGGTTTAGAACTTCAGGTTATAAGGTGTGTAGTTAGCCATTGTTTCGGGTTTTATGTGTATAATGTGTTTACTAACAATGCGATGATGAATGTGACATAAATACCCTTAAAGGGTATAGCGATGATCGAGTTAGTACCGAACTCGTGGAAATGTGATTACTTGCTTGTATATGAGTATGCTTGTGGATATTAATAAGCATGCGATGCATTATCATGATTATATATTATGTTACATGATTATATATTATGTTACATGTGCATGGGTGGGTTTATGAAAGAAGGGCGGGGTGTACTTGATGCGTGGTTGATGTCGACTTTGTGCTACATCGTGGATTGGCGCCGATCGAGGTCGCGTTGTGGATCTTTGCGATTTAGTTCGCGTGGTTACCTTGATTGATATCGGCTTTATGCCATATCGCGGCTTGATGGATTCTTGTGTGCTCCATCGTGGTTTGATGTTAGCTATACGCTACATCGTGGATGGCATTGGTTGCCTTTTGGAGGGAAAAGGAGAGGGTGACTCGATAGTCCCCGGTGTGTGGTAGGTCAAGTTAAGGGGTGTGTAGCGGATGGACCTTAGGATTGGGTTGGGTTTCATGTTGCATTGTTTTGTTATGAAATGATATGGAAATGGGCCAAGCCCAATATGACATGTGGATAGGTATGTTTTGGGAACATACGTGGAAATGGGCCAAGCCGAGAATCGATGAATTAATGAGAAAAGGGCCTAGCCTAGTGCTTGAATATGTTTTGATTGTGGGCCAAGCCCAGATTGTGGTAATATCCATGTGATTATATTTTTATGTTGCATTTGATAATTGGGATGTTATGTGGCTAGCATGTGGGTGGATTTCAATGGTTTTAATTACACACTGAGTCCGTGTGACTCACCCAATTATTTTCCTAACATTTCAGGTGACTCTTGAGATTGGACCGGGATCGGAGAGGACACATGGTGGCCCATGCAGAAGGAAGAGTTTAAATATTTTAAAGCTTATTTATATTAAGTTTTGGTTTAAATATTGGTTGTAATAAAAGGCCTCTTTATTTATTGTTGGGATTATTTTATTATCTTTTTAATTAGGGTTTATATTATACTTAGATTTATTTCCTTCAAATGATTTATAATATAATAAATTATAATAAAGTTTTAATTCACATATTTTATATCAAGCTTATAATTTAATAATTTTTAATGGAAATTACTTCCCAAAAATAAACAAAAATTTTCAAGTTTATCCTAAAGACAAAGATTTTCCAACCGTTTTTCCGCAGTGACATAACCAGATCCGGTCAAGGCTCGTGGGTGGGTTTGGGGATGTTACAGATTGGTATCAGAGCCCGGTTCAAAACTCGGCTTTGAGGGTTTTGGGCCCAAAAACATTTTCAAATGGGCTTTTCAAAATATGGGCTTTTATTTGAGTGTTTTTACGGCATGGCACTGTATTCTCCTACCGAGTCCACTGTAAGTACTTCAGACTTGTGAAGTAATTTGTTATATGAACTGTTATGGGCTTTGTTGGGCTCGTAGATTAGTGAATTAGGATCAATTGAACCCTAAGGCTAGTCTACTCAAACATGTGCATAAGACTTAAGGTTACTAAACAAACCTGTGAAGTAAGTCGCCGTGTTAAGGTGTGGCAACTTTGTGTGCATGTCTAGGAGTGGTATTCAGTGGGAGCTTGGTAATTAAGCGATCACGTGACTCACCTCCTCTCACTTGAATCCTACAGTGCGTAGCTACTGGTTCACCTTAACCAAGAGGACTTGTTCATAAGTTAAACCAATTCTTAAAACCCAAAGGATTAGCCTTGTTGTTTTAAAATTCTTGGTTTTACAATTTATAAATTTACCCTTTTGGTTTAAAAACCTAAATCTGATTTTGAAAAAAAAAAAACGTTTTCTTTATTTACCAAAATTACCAAAATGCCCTAGTGGCAAAATTACAAAATGCCCTCAGATCAGTAAAATTACCGCACTACCCTCAACTTTTGTTAAAATGATTTTTACTTTGCAAAATACCAAAATCTCTAGTTTTCAAAATATCAAGATACTCCAATTTGGGGAAAATTTACGAAAATACCCCTGTGTTGAAAATTACTAAAATGCCCCTGACTTTTAAAATTTCTGAGTTAACCCCAACTTTAATAAAATTCTCTCACTTTGCAAAAGTATCCAAATTTTTGTATTTCAAAATAATACCCCGACTCTTGAAATTTACAAAATTACCCTGGATGACAAAATTACTAAAATACCCCTGGTTTCCAAAATCTCAGATTCTAATTTGACAAATTTTCGAAATACCTCCGATGTGAAAATTTCAAAAGTTCTGGTTTGTTAAGTTTTAAAATTTTCCGGTTTATTACGGAAATGTCCTCGTAGGACAAAATGACTAAATACCCCAGGGTAGAAACGCAGGTAAAGGTCTGAATAGTAAATGTGTGTGGTGGATACCACTGAGTGTGCCTCTGCTGAGGAATGAATGTGTTTTGATGATGAATGAATGTGTCTTCATTGAGGAATGAAGGTGTTTCTATTGATGAATATGAAAGTGACTCTCTGAATTAGAGTAGTAAAACTCGAACTGAAACCTTGTGTGATCGAAAGAACTACTTTTAAAATCTTTCATTCATAAAATATGCTCATGGTTAAATAGTGGAACAATTACTAATGCATAAAACTTTTAATCGGATAAATCAAGACGATAGAGATGAGTTCTAGGGGCCGCAGAGAGGTAGAATGGTAGCATCGAGCCGATAGGGTCCGCCATGGGTCGAAGTGAAGTCTGCCGCCAAAGTGGGTCATGGAGGAACAAGATCGACCGGAGAAGGTGACGCAGATCGCGGGCCATGTTGCGAGTGCTAGAGCGAGTAGCGGAGTTAGTAGAGAAATGGAACTCGGAAGTCGGTATCGGAAAGGCTTAGATCGAGCGAGTGAGATCTTTAGAGAGTGTCGGGGTAGCTCCTAACGTGGCGGAGTATTGGCTAGAAGCGATCGAAAGAATCATGGATGATTTGGATTGCACCAATGAAGAAAAGTGAAGGGCGCTTCTTTACTTCGCGACGAAGCCTATCGTTGGTGGCTCACCGTCAAACAAGGTGTACCGTGGATCGATTGGATTGGGATTTCTTTAAAGCCAAGTTCAAGGAAAGTACGTAGGAGCAGTTATTTGGACTCGCATAAGGAAGGCGTTTCTAAACCTAGTGCAAGGAATAAGTCGATAGCGGAATATGAAGTCGAGTTTGTGCGACTAAGTCAAGACGCCAAAGGAATCGTGGCTACCGATTCGAAAAGTGTTCGATTCAAGATGGGCTACTGAGATGAGTTATGGAGTTGATCGCTCCGCACGAGAAAGAGACTTTGCCATTTTAGTGGAGAAAGCTCGGATTCTTTGAAGAGGTTAAGAAGACTATCGGGAGAACCGAGAAAGAATAGGAACGAGAATAAGAGAAGGGTTGGACCATCAAGATCGTTTGGTGATGCTCGGAAAAGACCGAAAGTTGAAAATACTGATGACGTCCACAATGCGATTCTTTGAGAATCGGAATCGTCCTTGTGCTCGGTGTGGAAGACCTCACACAGAGAGTGTTGGGGAAATAGTAAGGAATGCTTTCGGTGTGGATCTAAGGCACATCTGGTTAAGAACTGTCCTCAGGCAACGAGAGGTCGTGGTTCAAGCCATGGAAGGAATGATTCTAGTCAGAGTCAACCAAGGATGTGATAGCGGGTAAGCTCCTTTGCTTTGGTACATGCTTTGATTGCTTTGCTTGCTTGTGAATTAGTCTTTTCGTGTTGCTAAGAGAGGTGTTTTAAATTTTGAATGCGAACTTAGAAACCGTGTTGGGAAGGTATGATAGTCTTAGTAAGATCGAGTCTGCGACATAAGCGTAAGGTGGTGAGATAGGTTGTACGGACGTTAGTTAGTAAAGTAATTTCGAGGACGAAATTATTTTAAGGAGGGTAGAATTGTAACACCACGGTTTTAGGGCTATGTGGTTGTGTGTAATTCGAGTGTTAGTAGATTTTTGGGAGTGCTTGGATGAGTTTTAGGGTTTTAGAAATGTTTGGGTGAAAGGGAAGGCTTTGGAAAATTTTGGATTTTAGTGGGAAAAGGAATCGCCAAGGAGGCCTTAAGAATAATTTTCGGTAATTTATGGCACAATAATTCACTTGGCAAAGTGGCAAGGGAGGTGCCACTTAAGGTCTTGGAAAGTGACGCCTCATGCATGCTAAGAGGACTGGGTTCGAGTCCGGTGGCAACAAGGGTGTTTTATTTTGCATGTTGGCGTTAAAAGAAGAAATTTGAGCGAAGAAGGGTTCAAAGAATTTGGTGGCGCATGTAGGACATAAATAACGCTTTGGTAATGAATGGCTGGGCGTTGCTTGGGAGCTAGAGGCAAATGTGGTACTGGTTCGAGGGCGCAGCAAGATTTTGGTGTTTTTATTTTCATGTGTGGCTATGGGCTTGAGTAGGAAGCCTTTAAGATTAAATGATGGGGTTTTTGTCATAAAATCAATGTGGCCGAATGGCCTGGTGTTGGAGGAAGCAAGAAGGTTCCGTGTCCTGTTCGAATCAGAATTGCCTTTGGAATTTTATTTTGTTGTGGTCTTTTGCAAGAAAGTTGGCGGTGTGGGACGGCACATGGGTGTTGCATTTGAAGTATGATTCTTGTTGGACAGCGACGTGGTTGTTTAATCAATTTTGAATTCTCTTGGTTAGATGAATATAGGATTATTTTAGTTTAAATTAGAGATAAAGTTAGGCCGACTTTTTTTGTTAAATTGGCGAGGATAAATCTTGGCTTTATCTTGTTTTTCTTTGTTATTCATTTATTTGATTAAATTAGTAAGATAAGGGATTGGTTTAATTCAAATTAAACAAAAATAGTGGCTCTGAGTTTTGAAGTAGCAAATGAAAGTGGGAGTCTTCAAGGGGGGGAAGCAAGTGCCGAATTGCTATTTAATGGGCAGCCTTCCTCTTGATTTTTCTTTTGCCCATTTGACAAATTCTTTTAGTCCATATTTGGAGCATTTTGGTCAGCCATAGTCTTGTGTACCTAGTCAAGGTTCAAGTGGAGTTTCTTATTTTTTTTTTATAAATATTTCTTTTGTTTTCTTTTAAATTCCTTGATAGCCAAACCTCTAGCCTCCATTCCTCTACGATTTTACTAAGTTTGAAGCCGAATTCTCCTTGTATTCTAGCGTGGTTGGCGAATCTTAAGCAAGTGTGGAGATCGGTGGTGTTTGGGATCCGAGTAAGAGGGTAAGTGATCCATGGGTATTCGCCTTAGGCCATTGTGTATGTTTAGGTGTTGATCGAATAGTGACTTTGGTTTATAGGCGGATCGGCATAAGCGAAGGAAGGCCTTCGGGATCTCGCTTTATTTGGTAAGGAAATTAGTAAGTAATTTAGATTTGTTAATAGTAGATTGTGGCTTTGATTGATTAATCGTGTGATTACGATTAAGTGTCGATGGATGCGAAAAGCGATAAAGAGGGAAAGGAAGGTCCTGTTCCAAAGTTTAAGAAAAGAGCCGCCTCGGCGATTCGGGATTAGCCAACGGGTGTGGTCGTGCAGTGAAAACGATAAGCAAATAACAGTAGTCTCGCTAAACGATAGCGTCGGGATCGAGGTTTAGAACTTGAGTTATAAGGTGTGTAGTTAGCCATTGTTTCCGGGTTTTATGTGTATAATGTGTTTACTAACAATGCAAAGTGATGAATGTGACATAAATACCCTTAAAGGGTATAGCGATGATCGTGTTAGTACCGAACACGTGGAAATGTGATTACTTGCTTGTATATGAGTATGCTTGTGGATATTAATAAGCATGCGCATGCATTATCATGATTATATATTATGTTACATGATTATATATTATGTTACATGTGCATGGGTGGGTTTATGAAAGAAGGATGGGTGTACTTGAGTGCGTGGTTGATGTCGACTTTGTGCTACATCGTGGATTGGCGCCGATCGAGGTCGCGTTGTGGATCTTTGCGATTTAGTTCGCGTGGTTACCTTGATTGATATCGGCTTTATGCCATATCGTGGCTTGATGGATTGCGTGTGCTCCATCGTGGTTTGATGTTAGCTATACGCTACATCGTGGATGGCATTGGTTGCCTTTTGGAGGGAAAAGGAGAGGTGACTCGATAGTCCCCCGGTGTGTGGTAGGTGGTTAAGGGGTGTGTAGCGGATGGACCTTAGGATTGGGTTGGGTTTCATGTTGCATTGTTTTGTTATGAAATGATATGGAAATGGGCCAAGCCCAATATGACATGTGGATAGGTATGTTTTGGGAACATACGTGAAATGGGCCAAGCCCGGTAATCAGTGAATTAATGAGAAAAGGGCCTAGCCTAGTGCTTGAATATGTTTTGATTGTGGGCCAAGCCCAGATTGTGGTAATATACATGTGATTATATTTTTATGTTGCATTTGATAATTGGGATGTTATGTGGCTAGCATGTGGGTGGATTTCAATGGTTTTAATTACACATCGAGTCCGTGTGACTCACCCAATTATTTTCCTAACATTTCGGTGACTCTTGAGATTGGACCGGATCGGAGAGGACACATGGTGGCCCATGCGAAGGAAGAGTTTAAATATTTTAAAGCTTATTTATATTAAGTTTTGGTTTAAATATTGGTTGTAATAAAAGGCCTCTTTATTTATTGTTGGGATTATTTTATTATCTTTTAATTAGGGTTTATATTATACTTAGATTTATTTCCTTCAAATGATTTATAATATAATAAATTATAATAAAGTTTTAATTCACATATTTTATATCAAGCTTATAATTTAATAATTTTAATGGAAATTACTTCCCAAAATAAACAAAAATTTTCAAGTTTATCCTAAAGACAAAGATTTTCCAACCGCTTTTCCGCAAAGGACATAACCAGATCCGGTCAAGGCTCGTGGGCCGGGTTTGGGGATGTTACATTTTCGCCCGCTCCAGCCACCATTTCTAGAACTCACAGACAACTGCGATCTGACATTATCCCCATCCGAGCTGTTGCTCGACACCAGCAGCTAGGGGTGGTGGTGGCGATGGTAACTCATTATCGGACCCTTGACCCGATCTAACGGGTTCTGGCACAGCCATTCTTTCCCTACCGCGTCCATGACGACCGCGTCCTCTAGAACTCATATCTAACTATGCGCTTTAATCTGATTTAAGAAAGTTTTATGAATTAGCCCTTATTCCACTGATTATCCAAGACGAAGTTTTATGAAAAGAATTTTAAGAGTGGTTCTTTCAGATTCATACATGCACACATCTT
Organism: Gossypium rotundifolium; assembly: GCA_025506655.1. NCBI lineage: Eukaryota > Viridiplantae > Streptophyta > Magnoliopsida > Malvales > Malvaceae > Gossypium > Gossypium rotundifolium. The sequence goes on along the minus strand of CP106731.1, from coordinate 64,244,126 downwards.
CACATTCATACATCCATCAATCAATTATGAACTTTCGTTCATTCGAGAAATGTTGTAGTTTTCATTGTTGTTGTTTTCCACTACCTGGGTATTTATGTAATTTGTCCTCACAGGTATTTTCGTAACTTGTCAAAATAAGGTTCCTTGGTAATTTTGTTAATAAGGGTATTCTGGTAATTTTTCATTCCCGAGGGTATTTTGGAAAATTTTAAAATCTGAGGGTATTTTGGTAATTAACCTGGGTAAATTTGTAAATTTTAATAAATCAGAGACATTTTGGAATTTACAAAACTTGGGGGTTATTTTTGAAAATTTTGCTTTCCAAATTGGTGATGTTGTAAAAAATTTGGGATTCAGGGTTGTTTTGATAATTTTGTGACTCGGGGGTATTTTGGTAATTTGTAGGTTAGGGGTAATTTTGTAATTTTCCAAAATCAAGGTATTTTGATACTTGGCAAGTTTAGGGTTTTTGAATATTTTATAAAGTAATGAAATTTTGATAAGAGTTGTGAGTATTTAAAATTTTCATAATCCAAGGGCATTTTTGTAATTTCACCACTAGGGGTATTTTTGTAAATTTGTAAATCAATAATATTTCAGGAAAATTTATAAAAATAATCTTTTCAAATCAAGAGGGTAATTTAGAATTTTAAAACTAGGGTTCTTATATATATATATATATATATATATATAAACATGGCTAGTTCCCTTTCGGGTTTTAGTTATTGGGTTTAGCCTATGACCGAGTCTTCTTGGTCAGGGTGAACCAAAGCTATGCACCAGGTAGGATTCGAGTGGAGAGGAGGTGAGTCACACAGACTGCTTAAATACCAAGCACCCACTGAAACCATTCCTAGGCATGCGCACAGGGGTTGTCACACCCACTATGTCCTATAGGTTAGGGTGAACCGAAGCTACGCACCAGGTAGGATTCCTGCGAAAAGGAGGTGAGTCACTAGGACTGCTTAAATACCAGGCTCTTCCGGATCCAATCCTAGACATGCGCACAGGAGTCACCACACCCTAACTCGGTTGACTTAGCCATAGGTTTGTTTAGTTAGGCATTTAAGTCTTATGTAGTAGTTGGGGTAGACTAGTCCTAGGGTTCAAGTACCTATCATTCTATTCTACGTTCCATTCCTTTTCTACCCTTCTATAAATCACATAATCACATAGATGGTTAGGGGTACTTACCTAGTGGACTGCGGGTCGGAGACTTAGGTGCCATGCCATCAAGCCTGCCTATTTTCAGAAATACCTCCATAAAACTCATTTGGGCTCGATTTGAAAACATTTTAGGCCTTAGACCACGATCGAGAGTTTAAAATTGGGCTCGATACTAAATCGAACACACCCACACCCTACCACGAGCCCGGACCGGATCTGTATGTTCCTCGATGTAAACCGTTCAAAATTCTTTTGTTACTTTGAAAACTATGTGTTTTGAAAATAGTTTGTTTGTGGGTTGGGCTCGAGTTGAAAACAAGTTTATTTTTATATTGAAAACTCATTTATTTCAGTGACAAAATATTTAAAATTTATTTTAAATTAAATTGACTTAATCTTTAAATAACATAAATTAAGTAACATAGTAATTAAAACAATAATAAAATCATCACTAAGGCCTTATTACATAAAACAAAACCCAAATAAAATTGAAAAGTACTTAAATAAAATAAAATTTCCAAATTAAATAAAACTTTAAGCTGAGCATGGCCACCACAAGTTCTGCCGTCCCGGTCCATCACTGTCCATCACCTGAAACATGTTCCCACAACGAGATGGGTCAACAGACTCAATGTGTAACCAACACTAAAATTTAGCGATTTAGGCATACCATACATATCATGTTCACATAATAATAATGATGCAATCCCGATCCCACACCTAGATACCATTCGCTACACATCCCCGTACCAACCTACACACCGTGGGGACTACTGAGTCAACTCTCCATCCACTACACACCATCGAAGGCGATCATTGCAATGACGTGCTCATCGCCTATATAAAATTCGTGGCATAGCCACCAGATTAAATAATTGTGTCATGAGACACCACATTCAGATAATGTAACCGGTTACCACATTCGGATAATGTGACCAAGTCACCACATTCGATAGTGAGACCAAGTCATCACATTCACTTCCCTTTCTCATATAACCCGAATGCCCCATATTATTCATATCATGCATATCATACTTAAATTCACATTCATGTCACTTTTCACATGTTAAATATAACATATTTCAGTAATCCTAGTAGGAGTAGGAAACGTGCACGAGTACTTTGTACCATAACATGGTACCTTAGCCATATTCACATTCTTATAAACATGCATATATTTATTATAACCATGAATCTTATTAAAAGTAGTGTAGGGTACACACCGATTCGCTTAACAATTTCACTTGAAATCCGAAATTGATCTACTACCTTAGATCTTTAACTCCTACATTCTACCCATTTAAAGGTTTAATGAGAAACTCATTCACCCACAAAACCAAATCCTAGTAGGATTTGTGTACTAAAACTTACCTTAATGCCGATTTGCTTATCACTCAAATCTCAAAACTTTGCTTTTCTTCTCCTTGTATTCGCCAAATCCTAAATCTTTACATAGGCTAGTTTTCGCTTTTAAGATAATAAGGAATAGATCTGTACTAAAATAAGGCCTTGGCGAATATTCATAGTTACTTACCTTGAAAATCTTAAATCCAAACTCACCGAATAACTAGGAAATACGCTACCTATGGTGTACCTTCGAAAAGAACTTCTCCTTCCTTGTAATCTATTGCTCCTTAGATCTATTAACTTATTAGTTTTCGGTTTGAATAGATAAGAAGCAAGTCTAAATCTGAAATAGACCCTTGGCCGAATGTACTTACCTTCCAAATCTTAAATCCCAAAAATCTTCCTCCTAGAAATCGACGATAGGCCAAAATCCCGAATCTCTCCTTAAGATTTCGGTCAAAGAATAATAGTAAGGATTAGTCTTTAATTTTCGACAAGTCGTTAAAGAAAAGAATAGAAATCCAACTTGTTTTTTTTTTTAACCTCTATTGAAGAATTCGACAACCCCTTCTCAAAGATTCGGCTATGGGGTCTTGAAGACTAGTCGACTATGGCCTAGAGGTGTGTCAACACTTTTGATTCTTGAAGCTTAAAGAATTAACAATGGTGGATAAAGAAGAAGTAGATTTCGATTGATAAAAAAAAAAAAAGAGAAGAGAGAATGTTGCTTAGGGAATTTGGCAGAGAATAGGAGGGAAGAAAAGTGTGATGAATGGCCTTGTTTTCTCCTATTTGCCAAAATACTAGCCTTAGTCTCCCCAATCGGCCAACTCTTCCTATGTGATAAATTTTATCTTTTAATTATCACTTTAATCAATAATAGACTTAATCCTCAATTATCTCTTATCTCCCAATAAAAAAACAATAATTATCCATCATTTATCCACCTATTTAGCGAATTTTAAAGAGAATTAAACTCTTCACTTAGGTTCCTTGTGCGTCCACCTCTTTTGCTTCTAGAAGCAAAAATAAAATTTCTTTATATGCTTCCCAAGTGACTCTATCCCTGGCCCAAATACACAAGCTTGTGGCATCACTTGCTGGGCTTTTAAGTGGTGCCTTCAAGCCACTTTGACAAGCCTATTTGTGTGTCAAATTCCTCCTATTAATTTTCTTAAGGCCACCTTGCCTTAGTTTCCTCCTTTTAAACTTAACATTTCCATACATTTTCCAGGTTTCCAAAATGTTCACTTTCCTCTTTTAGCTTAAGTTTCCAAAATGTTCACTTTCCTCTTTTAACTTAACATTTCCAAGTTTCCAAAATGTTCACTTTCCTCTTTTTGAAACTTAACATTTCTAAATCATTTCTTACATTTCCAAGTTTCCAAAAATGTTCATAATGCATTCATAACACATAAGACATGTCATTTCGTACAATTAAACCGAAAATGCATAGGCCCTTTTCAGGATGTTACAATAAAAGTTTGGCCACCCAAACTTTCCAAAACACTATCCACGAAATAAGCCTCTTGTCCCCCTTACATACCTATTTCTTTTGATTCCTTTCCCCAACCTCAACCTTGCCTTATTTCCTTTAGCCACCTTACCAAAAGTAAAGAAGTCCACCTTACCATAAATACTCCTTGGCCAACACTTTAAGGAAGGAATGCAAAAATAAAAGTAAAAAATGCACACAAAGGGATTTGAACTTCTTCCCTCAAGGAAATACATGTGGTGCCATAACCCCTTTACTAATAGCTCATTTATGCTAGCTATTTACTCATTTATTTCCATATGCTTTAAGGTCACTTACTCCATCTCCTTAAAGTGCTAATTGCCAAAAGTTTTTACTAGGTCCAAATAAATCCCGAGCCTTCTCAGGACTTCCTAAACATACACAATTAATAATCTAACTAGCTTAGCACCAAAATAATGCAATACATAAAATTCAAATTCTAGGATGTTACATTTTGACATATTAATACTCATATATTTAAATTTAAGAAGGATATTCGGTTATTTGGGTCAAATGAGAAATTGAAACTCAGTAAGTTAGGGCACTACTTCTCAAAATTCCCGAATACGGAACATTGCCTTTGTTTTTGGAAATTGTTATCTCGAGATAATAAAATGTCACATCAAGTGAGTTAGGACGCAACGTTTTCGAATTCCCGAGAATAAGTTTTTATTTAACTTTTATGTTTTGACTTTAAAAAGAAAATAATAAGTTCTTTAGACTCGATATGAAAAATCGAAGCCCAATAAGTTAGGGTACGACTTCTTTCAAACCTTAGAACGCGAAGTGTTTGCTTATTTCAAAACAACAATCTCATATTTAAAGAATAATTATGTGATATAAGTTTAATAAATTAGTGAAACATAACGATCATGATAAAAACACAATAAATCACAAATACGAGTTTATTTAGAAATTCAAGAATAAGAATAAAATAAATATATATATTCATATATAAATAAGATAATAAACAAATAAGGAGATGAAATAAATAAATAAATAAGTAAGTAAATGAGTAAATGAAACCAATATACAATATTAAAATTTAGGTATTTTATAAATAAAATAATATAAATGAAGTAATTAGTATAACTAATATAGCATTTAGGCAAAATAATGAAAATGGTGATAATGATAAATTAATAATAATAACAAGAATAATGAAATAAATAATCTAACATTTGAAAACACACCAAAAATATTAATAATGAATAAAATATCAAAATAAAAATAAGCAAATTAAATATATCGATCTAATAATAATATAATAATAGTAATAATAGTATTAGAAAATTAAAAATATGATAATAAAAAAAAAATAATATTAGTATTAATAAAGATATTTGTAATAATAATAATAATAATAATAATAATAATAATAATAATAATAAGGAAAATAATAATAATAAATTCAAGTATAGTAATATTATTAAAAATAATAATAGTACTAATAATAATAATACTAATAAATATAATACTAATAACAATTAATTCTAATAGCTAAACTAATCAAAAGAAAAAGTGACTAACTTGAATTTAAAACAAACTTAAGTGGCTAGATTTTAAAAAAAAAAAAAAAAGAAAGAATCAGGGCAAATTAGCAATAAAAAATAAAAAAGAACTAAATTGAAACGCACGCCATGGACAAAGGATTCACTGGGCAATTTTGCCCTTTTCCCAAAACGACGCCATTCAAATGGGGACCTGATCGAAAATAAAACAAAATTTTGGGCCAAAATTAAAAATAAAAATAACTTAATTGCAAAGCTAACAAAAAGCGGTAGGACCGATTCAACTAATAGTCCATTTCACAGAAACGCGCGGATCCTCCCTGGGTCGGGTTAATGCGTGGATCTAGTGGCCTTAAACGACGCCATTTATGCGTTTAAAATCTTGGTGCAAAACGGCACCTTTTTATTCTGTATATAAGGCTAAATTTCTTTTTTTTTAAAAAAACATTCCTCACCAAAGTTTAAAAAAAAAATAGAAAAGGGCTTCCCCTTTTCTCTCTGGGAACCCAGATTCTGGCCACAGAGACCCCCGGAGATCGCCGCCGTTGGCCACGGTGGCCAGAACTCCAAAAGGTACGTTTTTCTTCTCTTTTTTTTGTAGTTTACTTGAATAAGTATATATGTAGTTAAAGAAAAAGAAAAGAATAAAACATTTATCTTTAAACAGTTTTGAATAAATAATAATAAAGAAAATGAAGAAAATCCTTGCGAAAATCCTCTCTATATTGCTCTTGTATCTATTCATAAATAGTGTAGAGAAAAGAAACCCCCCTTTATAGATTTTCATTCGACTTTATAAAGCCAAAATTAAAAGAAAATAAAAAATACATCATTTCTTGTTTTTTTCTGTTATTCCCTATTTGCTATTGCTTGGTTGTTTGTCCTTTGCAGGTACGAAGGCTAACCTGGTACACGGACGTGGCGAGGGTGGAGGTCGTGTGGCTGAAGCTTGTGGCACAAAGGTTCTGCCCTAGGGTTTCTGTTTGCTAAACCTCAATTGGGCCTCTGGGTTAGCTGGGTTAATATTTTGGGTCATATGTTGGGTAGTGGTAGAGTTGGGCTTGATGCAGGTCTGTAATGGGACATTGTACTTTCAATTTTATTTTAAATTTTTGGTTTGTATGGGCCTGGGTAGATTGGGCCTGCTACAACGGACACCTATGTCATGACATATACTATCCTACCTATCCCTAGGTTCAAACGGGACTTATCGGATATTATCAACTTGTCGGCTTATTTGAAAATCGTATTTCACATACATTCCATCTCAATGGATATTCATAGCAATTCAATTTCCATATATATACACAAACATTTCAATGCAAATACATCTATTTGTATATCGACTTACCTCAGATTCGGATATTTGATCGGATTCGGTTATTCGACTACTTTTGCTTTCCCACGATCTAAGCCATTTTCTTCGGTTCTTGATCTATACATATTCAAATTTAACCCTTCTATTCACTAAATTATCCAATTCAATCCAATAACTCATATTTAGGGTAATTTACAAATTAGCCCTCACATTTGCACATTTTATCAATTTAGTCCATTTTTCTCAAAACATCAATTATACAAAATTTATTCACACACATGCATAGTCGAAATTCCCTAGGGGCCATACAAGTCGATATTTTCATCAAATTCATAATTTAGTCCTCAAAAATTATCAAATTCACAATTTAGCCCTAATTAGCTAAATTCACCAAAAATTCAAGAACAAAACATGTTCATTAAACACATATCTTTCATTTAACACCAATACTCTTCACAAAGCTCACCATCATCAATGGCACATCTCATAAACATCATCAATTCTTCAAATTACAACATGGGCTTGATAGTAGACTAAGCAACAATCTCAAAAACATAAAAATCATCAAAAACCAAAGTCAAAACATACCTTAATCTAACCCAAGTATGTGCCGAATGTAAAAAGAGTTCAAACCCTTCTTCTTTTCTCTTATTTTCGGTGATGAAGCATAAAGATGATAGAATTTAGCTTTTTTTTTTTTGTTTAATAATCTTTGATTTATCAATTTACCCATTTGTCCTTTTAATAAACATATAATAACATATAACCATTAAGGGCATACTTGTCCTTTGTCATCCACTAACTTATAAAATGGTTTAATTGCCTCATAAGGCCTCCTCATTTAAAAGCCACATCAAATATGTCGAAACCATTTTTTCGAGTTTGAAAAATAGGGGGATCGACTTTAAAAATATGAGGTAGAGTCGCCACCAACATTTTTTGTTTAGTTGTGATTGGAACACCTTGTAAAAATTTTGGTCTACAAAATTAAATAACAAGAAGGGTTCGGGAGTCGGTTACGCACAAGGAAGGGTTAGCACCCCCGTACACCCTAGAACGGGTACCAAATCGATTAACTAGTGTCCTTGTGTTGAAAACTTGAAAATGTTTAAGATGCGATTCTTTTAAAAGGAAAGTTAATTTATTTGGAATTGAATATCAAGATTAACTCGTTTCAAAGGAAAAATATCATATCCAATACATTAGGATATAACACGTTTATACTTTGACACCAAATCATCTTTGGTCTTCAAAACATGCAATTAAAAATTGGTATTTGGTTATTTGGTTGAATAGAAAATTAACACCCAGTACGTTAGGGCCTAATTTTCCGAACTTCCAAACATACAAATATTGCCTTATCTTGAAAAATTGTCATATGCGAAATCTTAAAATTTGGCTCAATATACAATTTTTAACAAAATGAAACCTTTGGTAAAGACTTGAATATATTGAAATTTGAGGCACAATGCAATAACAAAATGCACTAATTTATTTAGAATTGAATCTCAAGATTAACTCGTTTCAAAGGAATAAAAATATCATATCCAATACGTTAGGATATAACACGTTTGTGCTTCGACACCGAGATCATCTTTGGTCTTCAAAACATGCAATTAAAAAAGGGTATTTGGTTATTTGGTTGAACAGAAAATTAACACCCAGTACGTTAGGGTATAATTTTCGAACTTCCAAACATAAAAATATTGCCTTATCTTGAAAAATTTTCAAATACACAATTTTAAAATTGGCTCAAAATGCATTTTTATTTGGTTCTTTTGGAACAAGAATGAAACGAACAATATCAATTAAAAAGTTTAAGTTGAATCACGATGCGGTAATGTGGGAAAAGCAAAGTTACAAACATGGAATAATATACATGGATAAGATATTATACAAATGAATAATCATAATATGAAATTTGAAAAGGACGAATTCGGATACATACAATAGTACGCAAATTAATATGACTAATATATAGCAAATAAATAAGCAAATGATATATAAAATAATACGTAATTTATTTAAATAATACACATGTAATAATAGAAAACTTGATATAAAATAATGTACATACATAAATAATGATGACATGTGAAAGTGCTTGGAATAAATATAATTTAAAATAATATTTTAAAATGGCAATCATATGTTTATATATATATATATATATATTTAGAATAAAATATATATATATATATATATATATATATATATATTTAGAATAAAATGTATGTACATAGATATAAAAGAGAATACATATATAAAACAATATGAAATTAATAATATGCATAAAAATAATTTAATAACAACAATAGAAACTTGTAAGTTAATAAATGAATAAAATACTATACACAATAGTTTGAATATAATAAAACAATAATAATAAAATATTTAAATAATGGCCAAAATAGCAAAATAATTAAAGAAAATAGAATATATAAAAAAGGCTAAATTAAAATAAAAGCAGGAATTTGGGGCAAAAATTAAAAATAAAAGATAATCAAAGGACTCAAATGAAATACGCGCAAACGATCAGGGATTAGACTAGCAATTATTCCCGATCGCAAAAACGTTGCGTTTAAGAGGGCTAAATTGAAAATGCGCTTGAATTACCGAGGCTAATTAAAAAACAAATAAGAAATAGCTAGGGCCTAATTGAATAACGACGCAAAGAAGGGGGACTAATCGAGAAAATAACCCCTTTATCGCAGACGCGCGGATCCTGAGGGAAGATAGGTCGGGTCGGATCGGGCGATGGGCTAGGTGCCAAACGGTGTCGTTTCGGTGCTTAATTTCCAAAAACTAAATGATGCCATTTTTGTTTATTCTTAACCTAAGGAAAATTAAACAGCCATCTGCCATTTCCTTAACTCACCAAATGTTTTCTCAAAACTGGTTCAAAACATTTTTTCAAAACCTTTGAACTCTCCGCCCTTCCAATCGATCAGTGGTTTTTTGTCGACGCCTAGCACCTCCCCCTCACCGTCGTGATTTTAACTAGATCCATATGGATCCATCGACTGTTTGGACTGGCTAAATCGACACCAAATGACAGGAAGAAAACTCTTCTTTCATAACTTTATTTGTTCTATATGCCACAAATGAAACTCAAAGAAATATGCACTAAATTTTCCAAAAAATAAGATCTCAGATCACCTTTTTGAGCACTGATTTTTCTTTTGTATTCGGTATATGTACATTCGTATCGTACCAAAAAAAATGGGACCCCCTTTTACATTTGATTTCGGCTTTATTTATAGCCGGATGGAATAATCAAAAAGATACAAAAAATCATTTTTGCCTCGCTATATATTCTATTATTTGGGTACTGCTCTTGCTTTTCTTCTCGTAGGTTCTGGTACATGCCGAAAGCTGCAGATGTGGCCATGCTGCACTGGAAACCGTTCATGTAAAGGCCATTGCTGAAGATTGTGGCACGAATGCATGTGGGGGGCGCGTGGGTGCACACGAGGCGCGCGCGGAAGAAGGTTGCGGCGCACAAACAGTCTGGAAGCCTCTAAGGTTTCCATAGATTCTGATTTTTTTGGGCTAGGATTGGTTGATTCGGGCTTTGGGCTAGGTTTAAGAATTGGGTTTTGTATCTGGGTCATGTTTTTTAATTTAATTCGGGTTTATATTTTGTTTGGGCCAATTGGTCTTTGCTGGGAAAATTATAAATGGGCATTGGACTTTATTTTGGATTTATTATGGTTTAATTTATTATTATTATTTTTTGGTCTTTTAATTTGGTTAATAATTAGGCCCGGGCATAAATTGGGTCCTACAAAGTAGATACCTTATCAAAGAACATGCTAATTTAGCATTTCTCACAATTAGGTCCTTTTACCAAATTAAGCACACATACGAAAAAAATTTAACTCACGGAACTTTAACATATGCTAAATCATATTCTACAGACATAGAAAATAATATTAAAATATTTTATTGACTCAGATTTGTGGTCCCGAAACCACTGTTCTGACTAGGGCCTAAACCGGACTGTTACACTGGATCTCATCCAAAAAGTTGTCGTAAGTCTACTAATTTTCCAAACTTGAAAATTGGCAACTTTGGTGAATGAAATTTAATAAATTTCAACCCATCCGTGCATGTATATTCCCCCTTTCCTCGAAAAGATTCATCCTCGAGTCTTTTCTTTGATCGAATCTTAGTTTGATTTTCTTGGTCTTTGACATTGTTGTTGGGCCTTGAGGTAGTGTGAGCTCATCACATTCATGGGTCTGAAATTGGGCCTTGAGACTCACATCAAAAGGTAAGTTAATCTATAATTGTTTAAAAAGTTTAAGAAATTTACCAAATTGTTTGCCATGTAGTCTTTCTTCAACTTTTCTAGATATGGAATTGGTGGTTTGTATTCCTTAAGAAATGGTGTTTGAATTCTCTTGTTTTCTTTCACCCCATCATCTTTCTCATCAATTTCTTGTTTCAACTTCTCATCCAATTCAGACAATAGTTTCCCACTTGTCAATGTAACTACTTTTATATGCTCTTTTGGGTTGGGTTCAGTGTTACTAAGTAAGCTACCTTGTTGTCTCTCCAAAACTAGTTTAGCAACCTATCCAATCTGATTTCAAGTCCCTGAATTAAGTCTTGCTAAATTGTCAGAGTTGTCTTAGTGTTTTGAAATCTAGTTTCAGAAACTAAAATAAATTTAGCTAACATATTCTTAATTTTCAGTTTCTTTTCTACTAATAAGGTTGTTGAAAACCCGGAGGGGGTTGTGACTTTTAATTTCCTTGACCACCCTAAGAAAAATTCGGATGGCTCCTCCATCCTGGATTCTAATTATTGCTATAGGGGTTATTTTGAGGTTTATAATTATTACTCATAAAGTCGACTTGCTCATGCTCTATGTTAGATTTGAAGGTTAAACATTTCGGATTAATCATCCCCACTCCAGTCGCACCACATTGCATTACCAGATTCATTTGCCCAGCCAAACTCAAACCATCAGCTTTCTAACCAAGAGCTTCAACTTGACTAGCCAATATAGAGACTACATCAATATCGAAAACTTTGAATTCCTTGGAAGATTTTACTCTCATAACTTGCCATTGATAATTATTCAATGATATCTCCTCAATAAACTATTGGGCTGCCTCTGGTATTTTGTTATTCAGTGTTTCACCAGCTGTTGTGCTAATCATCTACCTAGTCGAGGGGTTCAAACCATTGTAAAAAGTTTCAACTTGAAGCCACAAAGTTAATCAATGATGAGGAAACCTTCTTAAGAGGTCCTTCAATCTCTCCCATGTATCGTAAAGCTCCGTAAGATCAAATTGAACAAAATAATAGATGTAATTCCTCAACTTAGTTGTTTTGGCTGGCGAAAAATACTTCAACAAAAACTTCTCATTCATTTACGTCCAAGTCGTGATGGAACCCCGTGGCAGTGAATTCGACCACTATTTTGCCTAGTTCATCAAAGAGAATAGGAACAACCGTAAGCGTATGGAATTATCAGTAACGTCATTGATCTTAAATGTGTCACAGATCTCCAAAAAGTTAGATAAATGAGCATTCGAATCTTCATATTACAAACCATCAAACTGAACATACTATTGCACCATCTAAATTGTGTTTGTAGTAATAGTCGGTCTAACAATAGTTGATTCAGCCCTAATGAGAGTGGGCTTAGCATAGTTATACATAGTCCAAGGAGCAGGACTTGCAAGAAGTTGCGGATTAAAAAGATTAATATCCATCTCCACAATAATGCCCTTTTTCTCTTGATTGTCTATTAAAATCTGTTGAACTTGCCTTGTTTCTCTAACCTCTCTCCAAGTTTTCTGAGATTTTTTTTTATCTCACTATAAAAAACTAATGGTTCCAACGAGCTACCTCTAGTCATAAACCAAAAGAACCTGTAAGAATCAAACAAAGGAAAAAATTAGAATGTAAAAATTAAATTAAAATTAAAAGTATTAAAATTAAAATAAGAAATGACTAAATTAATAGAAATAAAGTTTTCCTAATATTCTAGTACATGGCAATAGCGCCAAAAACTTGATGCGTCGCGACACTAATTAAAAATTTGACTAATGCAAGTGCAGATATCAATTAATAGTATAGCTATGGTTAGAAAAGATATGATTCCCATGAAGATTAAAATTATTTGTAACTACCGTCTTTCTATTATTTACCCGAATAATTTGAGTGATTGATTAAAAACAAAAATTAACTAAATTAATTAACTAACGAATACGAGAAAGAACAAAACACGAAAATAATTGATTAACAACCAATAAATGAAACAATACCGGAAAGAATCCACCTAGATTTCATCTATCACTATCAATCTAAATAACGCAATTTCTGTAACACCCTAAATTAGGGGTTGTTGGTAATTTAATTAGTTTTCCATGTATGTGCTTATAGAAATAAATATTTTGATTTCTAATCATATTTAGGGTCTTGACATAACCCCGAATTAGGTCGATTTGGAATTAAAAATTTCTTTTTAAGGGTTTAAAAGGAAGGGAGCTAGGTGAGATAGGGGTTAAGGGGAAATTTTGGGCGAAATTTGACACAAAGAATGGGCTTGGCACAATTGGCTTGGTGCGCCTAAGGGTGTTGCAAGGGAGGTCTTGGGTTCGATTCATGGGAGATACAAGGGGGGATGTTTTTTTTATTTTGGGCTTTTGGGACGTTAAAAGAAAGGGCAGGTTGGGAGGCCTTAAAAGATTTTTGGTGATTGGATTTGGACATGGAGGTTGGGCTAGCTAAGTGGCTATCGTGCGCCACTTAGGAGTGGAGGTGAAGATGGGTGCGAGTTCGAGTCAAGCAAGCGTTTTTGCATTTTAATTTTTGGGGTAATCGGCCTAGGGAGGTCTTATAATTAAAAGGTGAGGGCTTTATGTCATGAAAGTCTAATGGGAGAAGTGGCAAAGGGCATTGGAAGTGAGGGCTGCAGTGAGGTCGCGGGTTCGATCCAAAGAAACTGCATTGGCATTATTTTTTTTTTGAAGGCCGGCGTGAATGGGAGAGTGTGTAATGGTTTAATTTTGGACTCTTATTTTGATAAGGTTGAGCTAAATTTTTGCTCTAAATTCGGCTAGAGTAGTAATAGGTGCTAGTAGCTTATTTCCATTTAAATTGTTTAAGAAAAGGATAGGAGATAAGTGGAAGATAAATGTTATTTTCATGAGTGATAATTAAAAGCCAATTATCACAAGTAGGGGCAAGTGATTGCCGATTATTGGACTCCTTGGGGGGGCTGTCCATATCTGATTTGTACAGCAAAGAAGTGCCAAAAGTTCAACCAATTTTCTTTTCTTTCTCTTCAAATTTGCTGCTGCCGAAATTCCCCTATACAATTGCCCAAAATTGTTCAAAATTTCTCTTCCCCTCTTGCTTCTTTTAGCCGAATCTACCCCCTCTTTTAAGAGAAAATTCCAGCCCTCCATCTTGTGCTTAGGCCGAATCTCACATCCCCAATAAGGTGCTGCCGATTTTCATGGTGTGGAACTTGGATTTGTAACCCTTCTTAGAAGCCAACATTAAGGAGAATTGAGAGGTCTTCCGGGATTTAAGGGATCTCGACAAATCAAGTGACGTTTTGGGATTTATTTGGAAACCAAATCTGTTTAAGGTAAAACCTTTGGTATTGAGTGGATATGTCCGAATAGGCCTTTGGTACTAACATTGATGATTGGCCGAATATAGGGTCAAGATCTAGCACTAAAGATTGGAAACTTCGGGATCTAGGAATTTCGGTGGAAACAGGTGTGTAAACTCTTTACACACTTTATTAATAAACCTTGCTATATTGTTGCCTTGTTGATAATTATTGTAGTGATCTATGATATATGCTTGTGGGCTTAAGCATGGATTCCGGGTAAGTCCCCTGTACGTGATCTATTGATATATGATTTTGTATGCCATCACATGCTGTTAAATGCCATGCCTAAATACATGATATATGATAATTGATTTGTAAGCATGATGATGGTGGGATTGATGAGAGGAGGGGGATGATTTTATGGACTGTCGCCAGTGGTTTTGACCACAAGATGGGTTGGCCCCATCAGATTATTTGTGACCTATGGTCATCAGTGGTTTTGACCACACCGATTGATAAATTGCGACTAAGTCCCAGTGGTTTGGTACCACCAGTGGTTTTGACCACACTTGATAAATTGTGACCTATGGTCATTAGTGGTTTTGACCACACGATGGGTTGGCCCCATCATTTAATTTGTGACACTAGTCACCAGTGGTTTTGACCACCAGTGGTTTTGACCACACGGGGTAGTTAAGGAGTATGGATGGTTAGGTTGGGTTGTATGTGCATGTTTATTAATGACTTGTGTATGAGTTACTTTACCGGGTGGGGGATGTACACACTGAGTCTTGGTGACTCACCCCCTTCCATTACCATTTTTGCAGATGAGTAGATCGCGGAGATGGCGCCGAGAGGACTCGAAGCGGCCATGCTTATCAGTGGATTTGAAATTACATTATTTCAGTTAATTATTATTTATTTCCTAAGTCTTTTTATTTTGGGATGTAATAAGACCGCTAAATTTTTATTTGGATGTTATTTAATCATTTATCTTAAATTATATTATATTACAAATATTAAGTGAACCGGTTAAAAGTAACCTTTTCAAACTTAATAAAATTTAACGGGTTTTCAAAGAAGTTACCATCGGGTAACAAAATTTACCAAGTCACCAATAACTCAGACGATTTTAAAACGATACATGATCAAACATTTTCAAAGAGTTTATCAACCCAACCATATTTATAAAAGCCCAATTGAGTTTTCAAACACCGTTTTAATACCTTAGCCATATCTTACCAAGTTTTCACTAGACACTCAAAATGATTCAAACTATTTTACTCCGTGGCATACCAGATCCGGTCAGGACTCATGGGCCGGGTTTGGGGTGTTACATTTTGGTATCAGAGCCCAGTTCAAAACTTCGGCTGTGGGGGGCCCAAGCCCAAAATGTTTGGTTTTGATAGTAGGCCTTATTATGATGTTTTGAGAAACTGCTTTTGGCTTGAACAAGATGGCACCGAGTCTCCGCGCCAATCCGCCTAGGTAAGTACTTCTATCCATTTTGTGAATATTTGATGAGGGTAGAAGGATAAATTGGGAACGAGACTACTAGAGTAAAACTGTTGAACCTTGGGCTAGCATACCTCAACTATGCATAAGATTTAGTAATTACCTAAACAACCACGTGAGTTGACATTAAGCAAAGGATGTGGCAATCGTTATATGCATGTCAGGATTGGATTCGGTGGGGCCTAGTATTTAAGCGATCCTCGTGACTCACCTCCTACTCACTCGAATCCTACCAGTGCGTAATAATCTGTTCATCCTAGGCCGAGACGACATACTCATAAAGCTAAACTCGATAACTAAAACCCGAAGGACTAGCCATTTTATTTTGAAATAATTAAAACCTTGTAAAAAAAAAGAGACCAAAATACCCCTCAGTTTGAAAAATGACCAAAATACCCCTGGCTTGTAAACTACCAAAATACCCTCCATATGAAAAATTTTCAAATAGGAATTTCCAAAATATCCTTCTTTTGTAAAATCACCTAGAACTAAATTTTTGAAAATCATTTTATGAAAATACCTTGATTAGGTGAAATTACTAAAATACCCTTAGGGGTTAAAATTACAAAAACGCCCTTGATTTAGGATATTCCCAAAATACCCACGTTTTAATCAAAAAATTTCATCACATAAAAAGTGCCCAAAAACCTTAAATTGCAAAATGTCATAATTTTAGAAAATTACAAAATTGCCCCTAAACAACAAAATTACCAGAATGACCCTAATCTTCAAAAAAATTTTACAACATCACTGTTTTGGAAAATACAATTATCAAAAAGAGCCCCCAAAGATTTACAACTTTTGAAATATCCCTGATTTATTAAATTTACCCTGCTTTGTGAAAATTACCGAAATGCCCCTGAGTTTCAAAATTTTGAAAGACCCCCGGATTTTAAAATTTTTCAAAATACCCGAGAATTTAAGAGTTCCAAAATAAATTTTGACAGAATCATCCGAGAACCTGTATTTTTGAAAAATTACAAAAATACCCATATAGGACAAATTACAAAAATACCCCCGGGTAGTGGAAAACAATCACAATGAAAACTACAACGTCTCTTTGAATGAATGAATGGAAAACTATGCATGTATGATTACGAAAGAACCACTCCTAAACTCTTATCATAAAATTTCTTCGCGGATAATCAAGTGAAATACTAATGCATAAAATTCTTAAACAAATAAACGTAGTCATTAGGATGAGTTCAAGAGGTCGTGGACGTCCGCCGCGTGGCCGTGGTAGGGGTAGGATGACCTGTCTCGAACCGCAAGGTCTGGTCATGGGTCCGAAATGAGATCTTGGATCTGCGGTGGCGGAGATCGAGTTTTAGGATCGGATCGGTGGTAATGATGTCGTGTCTCAAGTCAGATTACGGGTATTGGAACAGTTCTTGAGGCAAAGCGCAGTGCAAGAACCCAGAATCGTGGCGAACGACTCGGGCTAATGGAGCCGAGGTGTTTAGAGGAGTTTCGGTGGAGCCCAAAGGCAATGAGTATTGGTTGGAATCCACTGAAAGGATTATGGGTGACTTGGATTTCACCGCTGAGGAGAAGTTGAAGGGTATCATTTCTTTGCTTCGGGATGAGTCTTACTAGTGGTGGCTCACTGTGAGGGATGGAACAGTGGCAGAAAATCTAACCTGGGAATTCTTCAGAGAGGCTTATCAAAAGAAGTACATCGGAACTAGCTACGTGGATGCACAGCGGAAGGCTTTCTTGAACCTAGTTCAAGGCAACAAGACGGTGGGGAGTATGAGGCCGAGTTTCTCCGGTTGAATATGTATGCTCGTGGTATTGTGGGTACCGAGCATGAACGCTGTGTTAGATTTGAGGATGGGCTGAGGGATGAGCTGAGGATGATGATAGCTCCACAACAGGAATGGGAGTTCGCGGTCTTAGTGGAGAAATCGAAGGTTGCTGAAGGGGTAAGACAGTCGGTTAGACGAAATCAATATCGAATTGGAATAAGAGGAGCTCGAAACCTTCAAGGTTCTCGGGTAATGAGTAGAAGAGGACGAGGTTTGATGGGTCGGATCAAGCTACTAGGCCTGCTGCTGTTGCTAATCCTCAATGGCCGCCACGGTGTGCTCGGTGTGGCAAGTCTCACACGGGCGAATGTTGGAATGGTAATCGGAGATGCTTCGAATGTAGGTCTATGGAGCATCGAGTTAAAGACTGTCTGAAAAAGGTAGCTAGACTGAGATCAGAGGGTCAGGATCGTGCACCGAACAAGAGGGATAACCAATAGCCACAGAGGGGTCGAGGTGCAGCTAGGGGTAATGGAAATGGTAACGGGCGTGGCCGAGGTGCTGAAGGTGCAGAGGCGAGGCAACCAAGGTTGATGTATGCAGTTGGTCGTCGCGAGGAGGAAGATGTGCCAGATGTGACAACGGGTATGTTCCTTATTTCTGGAATACCCTTAATTGCTTTGATTATTGTAGAGTTTTTTTTGTTTTACTAGGGAAGTGCCTAAAACCTTGGTTGTGAACTTAGAGATTGTGCCTAGGAAGTAAGATAGTTTTATTAAGATCAGAGTGTCCAGCATAAGCGTAGTACGGTGAGTTAAGATGTACGACTATTCGTTAGCAAGTAATTTCGAGGACGAAATTATTTTTAAGGGGGGTAGAACTGTAACACCCTAAATTAGGGGTTATTGGTAATTTAATTAATTTTCTATGTATGTGCTTGTAGAAATAAATATTTTAATTTCTAAGCATATTTAGGTCTTGACATAACCCTAATTAGGTCGATTTGGAATTAAAATTTCTTTTAAGGGTTTAAAAGGAAGGGAGCTAGGTGAGATAGGGGTTAACGGGAAATTTTGGGCGAAATTTGACACAAAGAATGGGCTTGGCACAATTGGCTTGGTGCGCCTAAGGGTGTTGCAAGGGAGGTCTTGGGTTCGATTCATGGGAGATACAAGGGGGGATGTTTTTTTATTTTGGGCTTTTGGGACGTTAAAAGAAAGGGCAGGTTGGGAGGCCTTAAAAGATTTTTGGTGATTGGATTTGGACATGGAGGTTGGGCTAGCTAAGTGGCTACCGTGCGCCACATAGGAGTGGAGGTGAAGATGGGCGCAGGTTCGAGCTGCTGGGCAGCGTTTTGCATTTTAATTTTTGGGGTAATCGGCCTAGGGAGGTCTTATAATTAAAAGGTGAGGGCTTTATGTCATGAAAGTCTAATAGGAGAAGTGGCAAAGGGCATTGGAAGTGAGGGCTGCAGTGAGGTCGCAGGTTCGATCCAAAGAAACTGCATTGGCATTATTTTTTTTTGAAGGCCGGCATGAATGGGAGAGTGTGTAATGGTTTAATTTTAGACTCTTATTTTGATAAGGTTGAGCTAAATTTTTGCTCTAAATTCGGCTGGAGTAGTAATAGGTGTTAGTAGCTTATTTTCATTTAAATTGTTTAAGAAAAGGATAGGAGATAAGTGGAAGATAAGTGTTATTTTCATGAGTGATAATTAAAAGCTAAATTGTCACAAGTAGGGGGAGTGATTGCCGATTATTGGACTCCTTGGGGGGCTGTCCGTATCTGATTTGTACAGCAAAGAAGTGCCAAAAGTTCAACCAATTTTCTTTTCTTTCTCTTCAAATTTGTCACTTAAAAAATTCCCTATACAATTGCCCAAAATTGTTCAAAAATTCTCTTCCCCTCTTGCTTCTTTTAGCCAAATCTACCCCCTCTTTTAAGAGAAAATTCCAGCCCTCCATCTTGTGCTTAGGCCGAATCTCACATCCCCAATAAGGTCTTGCGATTTTATGGTGTGGGACTTGGATTTGTAACCCTTCTTAGAAGCCAACATTAAGGAGAATTGAGAGGTCTTCCGGGATTTAAGGGATCTCGACAAATCAAGTGATGTTTTCGGGATTTGTTTGGAAACTGAATCCGTTTAAGGTAAGAACCTTTGGTATTGAGTGGATATGGCCGAATAGGCCTTTGGTACTAACATTGATGATTGGCGAATATAGGGTCAAGATCTAGCACTAAAGATTGGAAACTTGGGATCTAGGAATTTCTAGAGAAACAGTGTGTAAACTTTTACACACTTTATTAATAAACCTTGCTATATTGTTGCCTTGTTGATAATTATTGTAGTGATCTATGATATATGCTTGTGGGCTTAAGCATGGATTCGGTAAGTCCTCCACGTGATCTATTGATATATGATTTTGTATGCCATCACATGTCGTTAAATGCCATGCCTAAATACATGATATATGATAATTGATTTGTAAGCATGATGATGGTGGGATTGATGAGAGGAGGGAGATGATTTTATGGACTGTCGCCAGTGGTTTTGACCACAAGATGGGTTGGCCCCATCAGATTATTTGTGACCTATGGTCATTAGTGGTTTTGACCACACCGATTGATAAATTGCGACTTAGTCCCAAAGGTTTGGTACCACCAAAGTGGTTTTGACCACACTTGATAAATTGTGACCTATGGTCATCGGTGGTTTTGACCACACGATGGGTTGGCCCCATCATTTAATTTGTGACACTAGTCACCAGTGGTTTTGACCACCAGTGGTTTTGACCACACAGGGTAGTTAAGGAGTATGGATGGTTAGGTTGGGTTGCATGTGCATGTTTATTAATGACTTGTGTATGAGTTACTTTACCGGGTGGGGGATGTACACACTGAGTCTTGGTGACTCACCCCCTTCCATTGCCATTTTTGTAGATGAGTAGATCGCGGAGATGGCACCGGAGAGGACTCGAGGCGGCCATGCTTATCAGTGGATTTGAAATTACATTATTTCAGTTAATTATTATTTATTTCCTAAGTCTTTTTATTTTGGGATGTAATAAGGCCGCTAAATTTTTATTTGGATGTTATTTAATCGTTTATCTTAAATTATATTATATTACAAATATTAAGTGAACCGGTTAAAAGTAACCATTTCAAACTTAATAAAATTTAACGGGTTTTCAAAGAAGTTACCATCGGGTAACAAAATTTACCAAGTCACCAATAACTCAGACGATTTTAAAACGATACATGATCAAACGTTTTCAAAGAGTTTATCAACCCAACCATGTTTATAAAAGCCCAACTGAGTTTTCAAACACCGTTTTAATACCTTAGCCATATCTTACCAAGTTTTCACTAGACACTCAAAATGATTCAAACTATTTTACTCCGTGGCATACCAGATCCGGTCAGGACTCATGGGCCGGGTTTGGGGTGTTACAATTTCTTTACTTAACACCTTGATTCGTAGAAATCTCTAAATTATATTAATATCTCTTTCGAGCATAAGAGCATCTGACTCTCGGTTGATTAATTGAAATTTCTTTTTAATCAAAACACCTATTATAGCATTAACCCATGCTATGAATTCCCCTATTAGATTTGACTCTAATCTGGTAGATTTATGTCATCCTATTTCTATGATTTCGTGTAACTCTACTAAATTACACAAGATCTACTCTTAGAGTCTATTCAACCATTGATTTAAGCACATCAAACATGGATTAATAATCTATAAATATCAAACCAAGAATTAAACACACATAATTGAGAACAAGAAACTAAGTATTTATTGCGTAAAATAAAACTAAAATGACAGAATACATCATAGGGTTTATCTCCCCTAGGTATTTAGAAAATTAGTTCATGCTTGAAAATAGAACATCCAAGATACAGTATAATTGAAAAAAATAATAAAGAAACTCTTGATAACTTACTAAGAAATCAACTGGGAATCTTCAATCTTAAATGAAATCTCCTTCAAAGTTGGATTCAATGGTGTTTTTCAAGTTGTTTTCTTGAATATTCTCTAATGGCTTACTCCTATCTTCTTATTATTGTCATAAATACGTCTTAAAACGCTCGAAAAACCTAAAAATCATGATTTTTCATAGTTTGGTGCGTCATCTCGTGAAATCGACATGGCCTACAACACGCTCGTATGGGTCACATCGCCATGTGGAATGGTTCAACCTATGTGGCTCCTGCTGCTTGCTCTGACACTCTGGTTTTTGCTCGTTTTTCACTCCCAAATGCTCTATTAATAATTTAAATATGAATTTAAAAGATTAGGAGTATAAAATTCACAATTAACATCGGATAATCACCCAAAAATACAATAAGAATGAGGTTAAAACATTTTACTTTTAGCACTTATCAAATTTCTAGTAAATATTGATTTATGAAATTTTGATTTTGTTTTCATAAATAATTAGTATCGATATTGTTGTGATACCATTACATAAACAACTAGATTCATTCAACATAAGAATAATCAAGATCATAAAACTTAAAAAAAAAAAACCCAAGATTATAAAGTTGTTTACGTCATTTAGAAAGTGATAAACTACACAGTTGGTTATTCAACTTTTATAAATTTTTATTTACAGAAAATAAAAAAACTAAGAAAAAGGGCATCGTTGTTACAATTTATTTTTATTTTCGTCACCAGGTTTTAATTTGGGGTTAGGCAATGTTATTGTACATTCATTTTGATCACCCAACTTTAGTAAATTTTATTTTGGTCACTCATTTTATCTTTTTAATTTCTTTTTTTTTTAGAATTAATTTTAATTTTTCAAGTAAAAGAAAAAAATTAGGTTTTATAGAGAAAACCTGACTTTTTACACGGAAAACCATATGATGTTTTTAATTTCCTTTTTTTTCCTTTTTATTTAAAATTACTTTATTTTTCCTTGATTGCCTAGGATTGTATAAGAAAAACTAGGGTTTTTATTGAAAAGCCATTTTATCTTTTTAACTTTATTTATGTTTCCTTTTTAGTTTTTTTAGAATTAATTTAGTTTTTTTTTCCAAATAGCTTATTTTTACATATAAAATCTAGCTTTTAAGGAAAAGAGTTTTTATAGGAATTGAGTTATAGGAAAATTTTGAGTTTCATCTTTATAGTTGAATAACATAATTTTGATAAAGACTCAATTTTTTTGAAAAAAATAAAAATTAATTCTAGGAAAGAAAAGAGTGACCAAAATAAATACTTACTAAAGTTAAGTGACTAAAATGAGTTTACAATAACATTGCTTGACCCAAATTAATGATGATGATTAAAATGAAAATGGTTTATAATGACAATACTCTTTTGCAATTTTTATTTTTTGTACCCAAAATAAAAACTTATGAAAATTAGGTGATGAACCATAAATTTTCCATTATAAAATTTCTTTATTAATGTAGTTTTGCAATTTTATTGATTTACAAGTGACTTTTTAATAAAATCATTTTTTTATTTTTAATCAGAAATTGTCTCATTTAATATATATATTTTTTATTTTTAAATTTCAAAAGATAATTAGCATAGACATACATCTTAAAAGATAAATGAAAAACCTCCTACTTGTTTTGTTTTTGCTTGTGTTAAGATACTATCCACCCCACTATAGTGCATTCATTTTTCATGACTAAGATTCTTTAAGTTTGTGATTGTTATTTTTAATAGTGTTATTTTCATAATTCAAATTTGAGTCTTTTACTTGGAGAATAAGATTTTCTTTTATTATTGTATTTAAGAGTTATTAATGTAAGGAGACATTTTAATAAAACACATTTTTAAAATATTAATAATTGTTGATATAATGTACAACAAAGGAAGGATATAGGGTGGAGATGAGAAGAGTATATAGTAGAGTGGAGATGAGAAGAGTATATAGTAGTGTTAATGAGGCCAGTTCAACTTAAGAGTTGGAGAACTAAAAATGGACGAGAGAATAGACTGATTACTAGGAGAGATTACTTAAGACAAGGCTTACAAAAGTTATCATTTCTTCATAGGGGTCTTATCCTGTAGTGCAAAGTGGCAGGCCGTTACTATGGACAGTGAACGTATTAGCATAGTGAATGAGTAGTGGATAGAGTAGCTCCAAATACGAGATTGTTATTTTTCGGTGGACCCACTTGATGTTTGAGATGTGTTCACAATTGATGAAATATTTGTATCAAAAAAAGCAGGTAGCTTATGAGATAGGTTGTTGAGTGGGTGACTTCACCAAGGAAACTGATGGCTAAGTCTTTCGAAAGGGAACAAATGGTAAAGAGGTCTTGATGACCAAAGGGGTATACAGGTTGATTCTGGTGGCTTATTATAATGACAAGGGTCTAAGTGCCGAGATATACCAATAATAAAGGAAAATATTTGATATCTACTTGTTTATCAAACTGAAAATCTTTCTTCAATTTATTAATTTGGTAAGGAAGTAAAAGGTATCATATGAAACAACATACATACAGAATCATAAAATTTTCCCATTAAATTCAATCACATTAGTCCTATAATACCATCCGGAATCAAACAGTTTCAAGTAATAAGCAAGAAAACAGACTGAAAATGTGACCACAAATCCAATACTTTCAATTGTTGTCATCAGTAGTAGTGCTTGATGTAGCAGAAATGTACATTTTGAGCTTCTCATTCTCCAATCTCAGCTTCTCATTCTCTAACTCCAATCTCAGCCTCTCATTCTGGTGCAACAATTGATCTTCTTCTTTGGTCACTTGAATCAATTTCAAGTTCGGTTCCCTTTCACGCTCTAACTCCAATCTCAGCCTCGCATTCTCCTTCTCCAATTCATCTTCTCTGTCGATCGTTTCAGCTCCAAGCTGGTTAATTATTTTATTCACCTTCTCCTTTTGATCATCCAAACTCGTCATCAATGCCATCAGTTCGTTCACCATTGTTTTTGCATTAACTTCATTGCCACGGCCACCTGCAGCCGGTTGTTGTTCTTCACCATCATCGTCACATGGAATCACCGCTTGTGTTAACTCCACGGGGAATACAGGGTCATGCACCTCAAACTCTTCGTCTTCATTGCCGTTCCCTTCAATTATCGATGACATCAGATGGTGAAGAAGCAGACCAGACACCCAGTCCCCATTAGGATAACAAACCACACCTTCCTCAAGAATCTTGCTTGCTGCCCTAAACCTTTCTTCAACAGTAGGCAACCCCCGCAGCAAATTCTCCGCAAGAAACTCCGAAGTTCCATTGCAACTCTCAAAGAAAGGATGTTTCAAAAGCTCACCTGCAGAGGGTCGGTTTGCAGGATCTTTATTGAGACAAGAAGCAACCATGTCTTGAAAAGTTTCTGAAAACTTCTTGGTGGAGACAAGAGCAATTATACCGAAAGACCATATGTCAGCTTTGAAACTATAATCTTTATGTGAATGAATCACCTCTGGGGCCATCCAGTATTGCGACGAAAATGTCGAAGAACCTAACCTGTAAACCGAACTCGACGCATAGAACGATGACGAAACACCGAAATCCGCAAGCTTAACACGTCCGTTATCGTCCAACAAGATGTTACTGGCCTTTATATCTCTATGCAAATGCCCTTGGCTGTGAAGATACGACAACGCAGTCAGGGTTTCTTTGAGAATAATGGCAATGCATTGCTCTTCTATGCCATTGGGGGAAGAAGATGAGATGATGGACTCTAAAGAACCGCCGGACATAAAGGGCATAACCACCCAGAGACGGTTGCCGGCGGTGAAGGAACAATGAGGGTTGAGGATGTTGAGGTGGGAAAGAAGCGAGGAGCTGTTGGTTTCACGTCCGACAAGGTTGCGGAAATCGGCGTTGGACTGATCAAGATCGATGGATTTAATGGCAACAACAGTTGAATTCATGTGAAGACATTGGGCTGTATAAACTTTAGAACAAACACCAGCACCGATTTCAGCGGTGATGTTGTAAGAGTAGGAATCTAAAGGGAACTGAAGCTTGGGATGATCTTCTTGTTCATACGCCATGAGCTTCTTTCTTTCTTTGAGATTGGGTTTTGTGGGAGGATTCTTGAAGACTAAAGACGAGGGAAAGAGAAGGGCTTTCAGAAAGCTGTTCTTGTGATGTTTTTTCAAAGGAAAGAAGCCAACGGTGATTTATCTTTGAGAAAATGCATGAAAATTTACAATTGCTACATTTTAAATAATTTTAAATAAATTTAAAAATAATTTGAAAAGTGAAAAAAATATTATAGTAGATATATAAAATAAAATTGGTATATTGTGAACTTATTTGAATTCTTATTTAATTTTAGGATTAAATTGAATTTCGACTTATAATATTAGGGATTAATTTGAATTTTCATTTTTAAGTGAGGGACTAATTGTGTAATTAAATTTTTATTATTATTATTATTATTATAGTTAATTTATTTAAAATAAGATTTTATGTTATTAAATTTTCTTAATATAATTATTAGTATAGGATTATAATTATTAGAATTATACTAGGACAGTTATGGGTTTTATTAATATTATTAATTAGGATAATTAGGATTTAGATAAATTAGTATTATTTTTATACTTATAGTATATTAGTATTATTTTTAGGACAATTTAGATTAACTTTAGATAAATAGCTTTTATCCACTTACTTTTCAATTTTATCTTGTAGATTAAATAATTTAGATTAATTTAGGACTCTTAAGTTTTTTTTTTTTTTTTTTTACTATAAATAAGAATTTAATTTGCATGAGAAAGTGACACAAAAATAGATAACACAAAAAACCCCACTCAAATCGGAGGTCCTTTTTCTTTGTTCGACCGCTACACCGTTCCTACACCACTATTGCCTGTCTTAATCGATTCACGTCTTGCTGCCCTAGCCTCTTCCACTACAGCAAAATAGATTTTTAGCGGCGTTTGAGTAAAAATGTCGCAAAATTTAGACTTAAGCGGCGCTAAATAGAAGACGCCGCAAAAGATTGAGCTATAGCGGCGTTTTTTGTAAAAAAAGCCGCTAAAGGTAAGCAATAGCGGCGCTTCTACCCAAAAAGCCGCAAAAAAATTTTTATTTCAAAATAAAATGACGTTTTAATTAAAATATAAAAATTGTAAAAAATTTGCTAAAAAACGCAGCTAAAGATGAAGTTATAGCGTCGTTTTATTTAGAAACGCCGCTAAAAGAATAGCAATAGCGACGTTTGCATGCAAAACGCTGCAAAATAATTTTTATTTCAAAACAAAACGACGTCGTTTTAATTAGAATATAAAAACTGTAAAAAGTTAGTGGCCTTTTTTGCAAAAACGCCGCAAATTATTTTTTTTTCAAAAAGAAAACGGCTTCGTTTTGACATCAATATAAAAATTGTAAAAAATTAGCGGCGTTTTTACCAAAAACGCCGATAAAAGACATAGCAATAGCGACGTTTTATCTAAAAACGCCGCAAATTAATTTTTTTCCAAAAAGGAAACGGCGTCGTTTTTACATCAATATAAAAATTGTAAAAAAAGACACAGCAATAGCGGCGTTTTATCTAAAAACGCCGAAAATTAAATTTTTTTCAAAAAGGAAACAGCGTCATTTTTACATCAATATAAAAATTGTAAAAAATTCGTGGCTTTTTCTCAAAAATGTCGCTAAAAGTCACAGCAATAGCGGCATTTTATCAGAAAGCGCCACAAATTAATTTTTTTTCAAAAAGGAAATGGCGTCGTTTTTACATCAATATAAAAATTGTAAAAAAATTCGCGGCGTTTTTAGGAAAACACAGTTAAAAGTCACAGCAATAGCGGTGTTTTATCTAAAAGCGCCACAAATTAATTTTGTTTTCCAAAAAGGAAACGGCGTCGTTTTTCAAAAAGTCACAGCAATAGCGGCGTTTTTAATAAAAACGCCGCTGAAAATGATACAATAGCGGCGTTTTTTAAGAAAACGCCGCTAAATATAAGCATTAGCGGCTTTTTTATCCAAAACGCCCCTAAAAGTTACCTTTATTAAAAGCTTATTTCAAAATAAAAAAAAAGTGATGTTTTGATCACTGTATAATAATTCAGGTTTATTTTACGTTTAGTGTTTAGGGTTTTTGCCTTAGTGTTAAGGGTTTAGCGTTTACGATGTAGTGTGTAAGGTGTAGGTCGTAGGGTTTAAGGTTTAATGTTTATAGTTTAGGGTCTTAGTGGTTTGAAGTTTATGATTTAAGGTTTAGGGTTTAGGGTTTTATTTTTATAGGTTTATAATGGTTTATGGTTTAAGGTTTCAATGTTTACGGTTGGGTAGTGTTTGGAGTTTAAGTTTATGTGTTTAGGGTTTCAGGGTTTTAAGGGTTTAGGGTGTAAGGTGTAGGTCATATGGTTTATGGGTTTTAAGGATTAGGGGTTTAGGGTTTAAAGTTTAGATTTTAGGTTTTAGGGGTTTAGAGGCCAAGTTAGGGTCTGAATTTAAACAAACTGATGTTGTATTGCTCATTGCATTCTGATCCACCATCCAAGTGGCTATCATGTATTATTTTTGAAAACTCATGCACTCTTTTATCCTCTTCGATCTATTATTTAACTAATTTCTTTATATTAAATAAAATAAAATTTATTTGTAATTTAATTTTAAAATATTCAAAAAAATTAATGACACGTAGAAAAAATTTAGAATTAATAACATTGAAAATATATGTTAAAATGTAAAAATTAAAATACTATTATTTAAAATATTTTTAAAGTTTTTTGGGTATATGACTTATTATTGTTTAAATTATATATTAAATAATTTACTATATAATGGTAAAAGAGATCATTTTAATTTTAATATATTAAAATTATTATTATATTTTAAATTATTGAAGAGATAGTAGGTAAACTTTATGTATAATAAAATTTTAAAAATTGTAAACAAGTGAAGTATTGTAAAAAATTGTAAAAAATTGCAAAAACTCATTTTATATTAGGTTCAAGTATTAGCGGCGCTAGGGTAAAAGTGCCGCTATAAATAAGCAATAGCGGCGCTAGTTTAAAAAATGCCACAAAGTTTAAAATTTTTTTTAGCAAAACGACGCCATTTCTTTGTGTTGGGTTTTATTCAATTTTATGACCCGAAATCCCTTAGTGTCTTCACCTTATTTTCACAATCCCTAAATTCCCAAAAATCAGAATCCTCTTCAAATCCTCTCCTGCTTTACCGTCGATTGTCCATTCTTTCGCATCGCGTCGGCCTTCATCTGCCTTGTTGCCAGTCGCTGTCGCCATCGACCAACGTGTAAGTCGCCATCGTCATTTTTTTATTTTCTTCAGTCTTGACAGTAGAAAAAGAAATTATTTTCATGGCTACCAAGCTCTCCTTGACATTCCGCTTCCCTGTAGAGAAATCCCCAAATCCAAGAAAATCAATATCGGGAGTTCCATAGCTAAATTGTTGTAATGGGTATGAGTTCTCCAAGAACAACTCAGGCTTTAGAGGACAATTAGCGATGAAAGTGAATGCTGTCCAAGATGAAGCAATTCAGTCTTCAAATTTAGAAACCACCCTGCTTTCCCAAACAATTCCTCCTTCTTCCTCTAAGCTTGTTCTTGTCATAGGCGCCACCGGTGGTGTCGGTGAGCACCTCCTTTTCTTTTTCCTTTTATTTTTTGCATTTGTATAATTCTACTATATTTGCTTATTTGAAGCTGTTACTTGTAAATGTATTGATTGAACTGCGCATTTGGCTAAGTTTAATGTTTAGAAAGTATCCGTAGTAGTCTTTTTTTTTTTTTTTTGAATTCCTTAAGTTGAACTAACAATTACTTGGGTGGTTGCTCTGCTTTTCATTTCATCACATATTTAGACAAGAATCTAGGCTATAATCTTCCAAATATATCTGTACTAATTAGAAAACAAAATTGCCAATATTTGTGTCGACTATCATCACTCACCTTAAGTACTCTAGTTTTGCTTTCTGCAATTTATTAGTTTTTTTTTCCTGTTTTACCAATTAGTGAATTTCTTTGTAGCATTTACTTTTTTTACACTTAATACCAATTCTTACGTACTTCTTCTATATAAGATAACATAATCGCTTATTGATATATTTTTGGGCGATTCTTTTTCCCGATTTACATCATGTATAATAGATAAGTTGAGTTAGTCGATATAGCGAAAGTTTGAGCTCAATTCAACTGCAAAACATGGTAGAAGCTGAAGCTTGATTGAGTTTTGATTGGCATACATGAGTTTCAGATGTTCTGAAAATTACTTTTGCATGGCTCTGGTTAAGTAGGCTAATTATACTGTTTCAGACATATCATATGTTGGTATTTCTTTTACCATTATATAGTAAATTAAGGTCCTAAACAGGCATATAATGCGTAAGGGTAGTAGCTTCTTGATTTCCTTTGCTCATCTATGATCTTATTAAGAGTTTCAAGCTATTGATACTTAAGCTGGTATTTCTTGAGACAACTGATTTCAACCGCTATAACTAAGTTTATATCTAATTTGATGCAAGTTGCCTTTGTTGGGTGGAGTTCTATTCGTAAATACTCTTAAAATTGAGTATTGACAAATTCAATATTTGAAGAAGATTGTTTGCGACTTTAGGTATTACTCAAATTGATTTTTAGCCAATATATAAATCGGGTTTCAGATCAATACTTATCCTTTTATTTTATTAAAATAAATTACTTATAGAAATTTTGATTTTTTCTCATTCTTATATTGTTTTACTTTTAAATCTTAGCTGAGCTTGTACCATTTACCGCTGGCCTTGAAGGTTTGCTGATATCAACACATTGTTTCGTTTTCAACTTATTACCCAATTTTCTTCTTATGTTTCTCCCCGCCACTATCTCATGACTTTTAATGGCTACCCACAAGCTATGCTATAGCACTTGTTGACAGAATTGTTGCTGAAAACCGATTTAGTCTTCGACTCTATAAGCCTTCTACAATTAGCACGTAAGTATGCTGAAAACTGGTTTAATACATGGAAAAACTTAGAAAATCTAACCCGAGACATCGTTCAATGCTGTTGTTTGTTCTTTTGGCGTTTATGCAATATAAGCTTTCATTCTAATTCAACTGCCTCCTTTGCAGGTTTTATATAGTAACCAAAGCTTAAGTTCTAAAGGATTGACAAAAAGCTGTAATTATCTGGTAAGTATCAAACACATTGAACTATTGAATAATGATTTTACACCATTTTACACCTTTTAATTTATCAACTGATTCGTACCAATTGCTCTCCAAAATGAGTAAGAGACGGTCTAATCATGCCGCTTAGATTTTTGACAAGCTCCCATGTATTATTTTTTAAAATTTAATGTACGGTACGATATAAAAAATAACATAAATAAAATATAAAAGTTAGTTGTTAAAATATGTTATAATTTTTATATTTTAAATTTAAATTTTAAAATTTGTAAAATAAAATGACTAAACTCATGCATATAAGATGATAGAAATTAAAATTTGTTAAAAGGTATGTATATAAATGTAGATTTATATTGGTGGCGAAATGTTTAACATGTATGACCAAAAAATTTTAAAATATTAATATTTAAAAAATCCCGATTAACATAATCTAAAAAGCTACTCAAAAGCTTTGTAGAATGATTATGAAAATGCGACATCCATTAGCAAATACCACTATAAAGTCAAATGCACTCATTTCTGTCACCTCATAGATTTGAGGTTTTTTATCCTTAAGTATCTTCTGGGGGCAATTATTGTGTAGCAATCAGAGTTTTGCATGCATCAATTAGCTCTCCATATATAGTCTTTTCTTATAGGTATAGTGTAGCTTTCCATGGCTCAACAATTTTCAAATGAGTCAATAATTTCCATTCTCAAATTAACACCCAAGTACATTTACTGCTAATTTGATCTCTAAGTTGGTGTGGAATTATGAAACTAAGAGAGTTTTTTCCTATATGTTGCTTTTTGAAATATGTTGCTAATTTCTGACCGCAGCCTTTGTTTCTTGGTGTAAGTAGAGTAGACCAGTTTATTGAAATTATTAAGGCACGTTTTACTACAAAATTCTGATCAATAAGAGTTATATCATGATGAATTTGTTCAAATTACTGTCTAAATTGCTATTTATTATCCTGTTTGGTTGGTATATATGCTGTTTATTATATTGCTGTCCAATAAAATAAAAGATTCAAAGTATATCGGCTAGAAACCTAACGGGTTGCCTTATAAATCATTGTAAGATATAACGGATCCTCCCCAGGTGTAACAATGCCACGTATGATGAATCTTAAAGATTTTCTGTCCAAATTGCTTTTTATTATTGATAACGTTTGAACAACCTCCAAATTCTTTGTCTAATCATGCCGCTTAGATTTTGACAAGCTCCCATGTATTATTTTTAAAATTTAAGGTATGATACGATATAAAAATAACACAAATAAAATATAAAAGTTAATTGTTAAAATATGTTATAAAATTTTATATTTTTAAAATTTAAATTTAATTATTATACTTTTTTGTTAAATTTATTGTTGTTAAATTTAAAATGTAAAAATTATGTTTCGATTAACTTTAATTTAACAAATAATAATAATAATAATAATAATAATAATAATAATAATAATAATAATAATAATAAAATAATGATACCTAAATATTAAAATTTGTAAAATAAAATGACTAAAATCATGCATATAAGATGATAGAAATTAAAATTTGTTAAAAGGCATGTATATAAAATAAAAATAAATTATTTATTTATTCATTTTTAATTAAAAATTTAACTTATAATACAAGAATTTCCATACTATTTTTCCCGTAATTGTACTAAAAATGATAATACAAAGTTGAATTTTGCAGTGAAGATAAGAGATTAATATAAATTTCATATTTTAATAAATATTTTCAAATATATGCTTTTATCCTTTGCATATGTTATATATTATATTAAATAATTCATCATCTTTTTTACTTTATCTTCCTAATAATAACCTATGGTGTAATGATTTAATTAATCTCCTCACAATAGTAGTGGGCTAATAATAGCAGTAGCTTTTTAATAAAATGAATTTAATTGTATTTATTTTTAATAAATGTTTTATAAATTAAAAAACAATTTTTTAAAAGAATACTTACATTTATATGACTTTTGGTTTATTACTAATTACTAATTTTTATATTAATAATGTTTGTTTTAATATTTAATATTTTCAATGTTTTCCAAATTTATAAATATTTTTTTATCAATATAATAATAATATTGATCATTATTTAAATATGTTTTAATATAAAAATAAATTCTTTTTTAAAAGAAGTAATTTAAAACTTTTAAAATGGAAATTTATTTTTGTTACTCATTAATTACTGTGTTAAGTTATTTCTTTCTTTTTTTATGTTTTTTCATTATTTAAATATATTTTAATATAAAATGGCCAAATATTTAATTTAAAATATTTACCTTCAAATTTTAATTTAAAATGGCTAAATATGCGCCATTGAATTTTGTTTGTGGAATATGTGTCAACCAACCATTTCATACTTTTTGCTATAAAATTTATCTTTTCTTCTGTTTCTTATCTAACACATGCCCAACATCGTAGAACTTATCCCACCTCCGTTTATGACAATTTTTAATCTATGGATGCATGAGGGTTTTTTTTAAATTAATTTAATATCTTTCTCCAATCCAATACTCCAATTAATTCTCACTCCAATTAACCGATTCGATCCGATATAACATACATAAATACAATAAATTACATAACTTGCATAACTCGGATAACTTACATAATACATAATACATAGGTTAAAGATCAAATTTCATAGCTTTCATCAAATTATTTAACTTACATAATTTTAAGATCAAACTTCATAACTTACATAATTTACATAACTTACATAATACTTGTATAGATAAACAACTTACCCGTGTAACTTACTATTAACTTTAGACTTCAACAACTACGAAATGGATATAACTTGGATGAATTTGTCAAGGGTAAGCAACGGCTATCGGTATGGAGTAGAAACTTTTCTAAATTTTGCATTTCAAAATGCAAGCCAATAGAATATGATTCTTTTCCCGTGTAAGAAGTGTTGCAATATCAATTGGCATTATCGTGAAGTTGTCTAAGAACATGTAGTTGTTGATGGCTTTGTTCGGGAGTATAAAAAATGGATTTTCCATGGAGAGTGTACATCTAGTGGACCCTCTTCATCGATGAATCTAGGTTATCCTCATAGTGTTTACAATCAGAATATTAGAGAAGATGACATAGATGGCATGTTGTAGGATGCATTTAATATGTGCGGTGATAGTTTGCAATCATTTCCACCTGACTTGGGTGCAACCAATGATTACAATTTTGGTGAAAATACTTTCACCGAAAGGGGAAGAAGTGTACCTGATGATCAGCCAAATGAAGAAGCGGCGAAGTTCTACACGTTACTTGGTGAAATGAATGAAGAACTGCATGAGGGATCTAAATTTTCAAAACTATCTTTCTGTATTCGTCTTTTTCACTTAAAATGTTTGGGAGGGTGGACCGGAAACTCTTTGACAATGTTGTTAGAGTTTTTGAAAGAAATGTTCCCGTTTGCGAAAATCCCTCAATCTTCCAAAGACATGAAGAAACTGATCAAAGATTTGGGCCTTGGCTACAACAAAATTCATAGTTGCCCAAATGATTGCATGTTGTATTGGGGTGATAGGAGAAACCAATAGTGCTGTCATGTATGAGGTCAATCTCATTGGATGAATGGAAAAATAGAGGATGGTAATGAGGATGAAAATGATACACAATCAAGGAAGCAGCCGGTTAAGATTTTACGGTATTTTTTGCTAATACCAAGGCTTCAAAGGCTTTTAATGTCTTCGAAGACAACCGATTCAATGACGTGGCACCATGATGGACGAATCGATGATGGATTGTTAAGTCATCCTGTAGATTCTTTAGCTTGGAAATCATTTGACTCCAAATTTCCAAGCTTTGCAAGTGATCCTCGGAGTGTGAGGCTGGGGCTAGCATCTGATGGATTTAACCTTTACAAAATCATGAGCACTGCGTACAGTACTTGGCCTGTGGGGCTTGTTCCTTACAATTTGCCTCTATGAGTTTGCATGAAACAATCATCCTTTATCTTATCTATGATTATCCCTGGAGAGAAAGGGACCAGAAATGATGTTGATATATATTTGCAGCCACTTATTGAAGAGTTAAAACAATTATGGGCTGGTGTTGAGACATACGATGTACTGAGAAAGGAGAACTTCAATTTATGTGTGGCTTTGATGTGGACTATTAATGACTTCTTGGCCTATGCCAATTTATCTGGTTGGAGTACTAAAGGACGTTATGCTTGTCCTTGTTGTGCTGCGTAAACATGTTTGCAATGGTTATATAATGGGAAGAAGTTCTCTTACATAGGGCATCATCGGTGGTTATCAGAAAATCATAGATTTAGATTTCAGAGTACTCAGTTTGACAGTACTGAAGAGTTTAGAGAAGCTCTTTCGCAGACCGGTGGATCCAAAATATTGTTCATATTGAAATATATGAATTTCATTTATGGGAAGATGAATCAACCGCCCAATACGCAAAGAAATAGAAGATCAAGGGATGAATTTGATGATGAATCTGATGAAGAGGATGGTCCTAATGAGGCGAACTTGTGGAAAAAAAAAAGTATTTTTTTTAGTTGCTTTATTGGGAGCATCAGATTTTACGATATAATCTTGATGTGATGCACATTGAGAAAAATGTTTGCGAGAACATCATTAGGACTATTTTGAATGTCGATGGAAAATCAAAAAACAAGCTTCAGAGTCGACTTGATTTAGTCACATGGGAATTCGGCGTGAGCTTCATCCCCAAGCACTTCCAAATATGAAATATCGGTTGCCGCCTGCTATTTTTTCAATGTCGAAGATGAAGAAAGAAGTGTTCTGTATGGTGTTGAAGGATATAAAGGTCCCTGATGTGTATGCATCAAATATATCTCGATGTGTGAGTCTTAAAGATCGAAGACTATATGGCTTAAAATCGCATGACTATCACATCTTGACGCAAGACTTACTACTAGTTGCTATGCGGTGTTGTATGTCGAAAAAGGTGACGTCTTGTGTAATTGAACTGTCCAATATAATGAAAGGCAATTGTGGTAAAGTTTTGGATGTTCAAGAACTTGAGACACTACAAGTCGAGCCGCATTGACTTTATGCAATCTGGAGAAGATTTTCCCGCCTTCCTTCTTCACTATTATGGTGCACTTGTTAATTCATATCCCTCGTGAATCAATACTTGGTGGATCCGTTTTCTATCGATGGATGTATCCCATTGAAAGGTCTTAATTTATTTTTAAATTAATCCTTCATTCACCTCAATGCCTTTAGTTGCAACTTTTGATAATGTTGTATATCATGTTTAGGTTTCTATCCAAATTGAAGTCTTACTGTCACAATAAGCGTTATCCGAAAGGATCAATTTTCGAAGGCTACTTGGCAGAGGAATGTATGACTTTTGTTCAAGGTATTTGGAAG
This sequence comes from Gossypium rotundifolium, assembly GCA_025506655.1. NCBI lineage: Eukaryota > Viridiplantae > Streptophyta > Magnoliopsida > Malvales > Malvaceae > Gossypium > Gossypium rotundifolium. The sequence continues at coordinate 64,207,967 of CP106731.1, read as the reverse complement.
ATGTTGAAACAAGAATGAACAGACCAAATAGAAATGCTGGGCTCACAGATCATAACTTGGTTGAAACTTATTTATTTCAAAGTTTTGGAGAACCAGTCGGCAAAGTCAAAATTGCAGAATTAGATGATAGATCGTGGGTCCAAGCACATCGATATGTTCTTTTTCATCACGAGTCAATGGAACCATTACGCAAGTATGTTCTAGAATTTGATAAATATTTATCAATTATAAATTTTCTGTCTTCTAAGAAAGTAAACATTATTTTAACGTATTGAGTACAAACAAATATTGAGAGCTCGTTCACGGACTACAACAACAATTAACACCCCAAACCCCCATGCGTTAGATTAATCGACATGTCACATGAGAAAAACATGTTAAATCCTTTTTATTCGAATAAAATATGTATTATTACATTATAATCAAGAAAACAAGTTTGATTTGAAATATTTGATAAAATACTACTAACCTCGAAAGTTGAAAATTTGAACTAATGATCATATAAAACAAATAACCTTTGAAAATATTATTGATAATTTGAGAGAAAATTTTCGAGTTAAAATATTTATATAAGTTTGTTATGAAATCCATTTGTTAGTCTATTTTAGAAAACCTTTATTTTAGTTTTTGAGAAAATTTCCCATTTAAAGCGATTTAATCAAAATAATAAGTACGTCAAACATAAAGCAAAAGTAAAATATTCCAGAGGCCTTATTACAACATAAAAACCCAAAATAGTAAAGTAAATAGGAATAGAAATCTAAAGTTCAATAAAAACCATTTCTGAAGTATGGCCTCCCCAAGTCATCCATAGCCCGAGTCCACATTACTGAGCATTACCTACAAGGATTAAGAAAGAAGGGGGTGAGTTACAAGAACTCAGTGTATAATCCCCTTACCATCATCCACTTGGTCTGAACCCGAAAAGCAACATCTTGGGCCTGAGCCCATATAGCATAATCTTGGGCCAAAACCCATTTACATAACAGTATATATATATATGTGCAATGTATGCAACCCAACCCATCCATCCAATCTTTCCCCCATACCAGCCAATCTCTCCTGTGGGGATCAAGTCAACCCACCCCGCTAGTCTCTCCAATTTGTAGTCATACTGCCATTTATAATATTTGTGGTTGAGCCACTAGAATCATATACGGTAATATAATAGGCATACAGCCTTAATCACGATGGCACAAAGCCATATTTAAAATTGGCACATAGCCATTATCAGAATTTGTGACAATGCCACCGGTCTATACTTCTTCTTCATTCAGATTCTCGCCCCATGCAACATGATAAAATGCATCATACATCACAATATACATATATAAAAACATAATATAATCATACATGTGTTACCAGACGATATCGAAGATAAAACAGACAGTCAACCTAACAAGGGTATTTTAGTAATTCGGCCCAACGAGGGCATTTCGATGAATCGGCCCACTAAGGCATTTTAGCAAATCGACCCATAGTGGCATTTCGATAAATCAATAATTTTACCCACTAAGGGTAATTCGGTAATCTCGAAACCTAGGGGTATTTCGGTAATTTACCCTTCAAGGGTATTTTGGTAATTTCGTAACCCAGACTTAACTACTAATTTGTGGCATAAAATTGAAACTATCTATCTGCATCATACTAACTAAACTAACTATAACTTGAGTTAGGAAACTCAAAATTTAGATCCGTAAATTTTCCATGAAACTAGACTCATTTATCTTCTTACTAAAAGTTTTCCAGAATTTTTGGCTTAGCCATTTAGTACAGTTTATTCATTAAAATTTCCCTTGTTTCACTAACCAACTGTTCTGACCACTCTTACCCTAAATCCAAATATCTACTTATACAGTTTTCATATGTTGCTTCCACTTGTTTCTATTGAAACTGGACTCACTAAGGAATCTATAAATATAAATTATAACTCATAATTCACTTTGTAAAATTTTGAATAATTTTTCCAAGATAGAACGGGGAACCACGAAGTCATTCAGAACCAGTCTTACTAAAATTAAAATATCACAGAATATAAAATTCCTTTTCCTCCTCTGTTTCTTTCATATAAAACTAAACACAGTAAGATTTAATTCGATATCTTATTCACTTTCTAATTCCCTTTCTCCTATTTTTCGTGATTTTTGAAAATCACGTCACTGCTGCTAACCAAAAACTATTTCATTGCAAAATACAGTTTCCACTATGAACATACGCACACTCAAGTGGTCACAGATGCCGGTTTTCGATTTTTAATCTTTCCACCGAATCACAAAACATTTCAAGCAAATATTCAGAGAGGTGTGAGATTACACACCATTTCAAACATGTATTCGGAAGGGTATGGGGTTACACACCTTATTCAGAATCTGTAACACGATACTCTCCGCGACACCTAAAGGTACAATCGGTCAACAATTAGTCCAAAGCCCAATTTACAACTTCAACCAAGTATTGCGATTGATTAACAATCTATATCACTTACCAACAATCCGAGTCTCTTATTACGAGGGATAGGTAATCGATTGGCCCTCTGATAAAGTACTTCGAGATTCTACTTACCAACCGTCTTCCGAAAGCCAAAGGCTAGAAAGATGACAAGAGTGTAAGCTAACACTCTACTGATTCGGCCAAGGAAGAGAGAGTGTCCAACACCCAAAAGAAAAAAAAAGAAAAGGGATATAGTGTTATGTGGTTCGACTATTGGAGAAAAAGAACAAGGATGATTCGGCCTCTATGTAAAATCGATTAAAGAAAAATGAGAGAAGGGTTGGAGAAATAGTGAGGAAGGAAAAGAAGAGATGGTCATAAGAAGTGTCAAAATTTCAGCTAATACCATGAAGGAGATGAACAACAAGAGGGACTTGTTTTTCGGTAACCAAGGGAAAAGATTGGAAGGTAAGCACCAAAATGTTAAAAGAATAAAGATAGCTGTGACAAAATGAAAAGAAGAAAGGAGAATTGCTTTCAAATGGTCTCGGTTATAGGCAAGGAAAAAGAGGTACCAAATGAACAAAGAAAAGACTTTCAAAAAGAAATCAAAAGCTCCTCAAAATGCCTAACAAAATTCGGCACACCCCCTTGGCAACTCCTAAAATTCAGCCAACATGTTCCCTTCTCTTACCTTTTTTGTAACACCCCAAACCCGGTCAATACGCCACGATCGAATCTGGTATGTCACTGAGGAAAATATTTTGAAAAAGAATCGAATAACAATTAAATCTTTGTGAAAAACTCTTTGAAATTCTATATTTGTAGAAATCATATGTTTAATAAGTTAATTTTTAAATCTTAGTTACATATCCATAGATTAGAAAACTTTTTATAATTTTTATAAGAAACTCAAGTGATTAGTTGAAAACCGTTGCTAATTGAAATTTGCAAACTTAAGTTTTGGAAAAACGTATGAGTTATCAAAAACACTTAAATTATTAAAGATTATCAAATTATTTAAATTACCCGATGGTAACGTTTTGAAAACCATTGCGTTCGTAGTTTAGAAAACTTTGTGCTCAAATTATTATATCAAACATGTAATTTGTAAGCCAAATTTAAATCAAATCTAAAACATATAAATAATCCAAAACATAATTAAACAGGCCTTATTACAAACCCAAAATTTAAACAAAAACCAAATTAAAATAATTTAAAGTACCCCAAATCAAAGTTCATGAAAAATCAATGTTTATTGCATGGCCTCCTCGAGTTCATCCGGCTCCTCATCCGCGAATTTTATGCATCACCTGAAAAAATAAGGGAGAAGGTGAGTCACCAAGACTCAGTGCATAATCCCTCTCTCGGGTAAATTTCACATACTTACACAAATTATAACAAAGCAACATATATGTCTAATGCACCTAACCTAACCATCCATAACTCCTTTTCTACCCCGTGTGGTACCAAACCACTGGTGGTGCCAAACCACTGGTGACCAAAGTCACGAAATATATGTGATACCAAATCACTGGTGACCAAAGTCACGAATAATCCATCTGTGGGGCCAACCCACGTGTGATACCAAATCACTGGCGACGATCCCATATCTCAAAAGTGGGGCCAACCCACGGTGATGTGAAACCACAGGGACGAGGCGCTATGAGGTACCAAACCTCTGGTGTCTGAAGACACGAATGTGATACCAAACCACTAGAGGTACCAAACCTCTGGTGTCCAAAGACACGATATTAATCTTCCCCCTCCTCTCATATTGCCCATACCAATGCAATAGATAGACAAATCATGTCAATATACTTTATTATGAATCACATAACAGATATATCATAAATCGTAGATCATGTTTTCAATCAACAACATATCGAAACGGACTTACCCGAATTCTCATTCATACCATCATGGTATCATATCAAGATCTCATCGTTTTCCCACTTTGATAATATGATTAGTAAATTAATAATATAAATACATATACTTAACCGAGTTATAAAGTGTGTAAGGTACACACCTATCACAAACGCAAGTACTAGATTTCGGAGACCCGATCTACTGCACTAGATCACCTTGTCCAATATTCGGCCAAACCACAAAATTATGAACAAGACCATTCGGCCATACCAACGAATCTCGAAAGGTTATCATTTAAAATACCAAGTCTTACCTATTGGCTTACCCCAGAACGATTGTCAAGGAATTGAGGCTTAGAACGATTGCTTCCAAAGTCCCGAAGAGTCTAGAAGAATAAATTTCTATGAATAGTTAGATCCTTACAACAATTGTCCAAAATTTGGCCTTTGCCCTCAAGAAAAACAACATAGATAAGAGAGAAAGAAAAAAGAGATTCGGCCAAGACACTTACCTATCTTCAAAATCGGTTATAGATGAACCCAAAGGAAATCTACCCTTGATGATTTTCGGCCAAGATAACACCAAAAGGATATGAGAAGTTTCGGCTATGGTTTTAGAATGAAGAAAGCAATTGATATTTGGCTCAAAAGAGATGAAGAATTAGTATGGCTTAACAAAAATGAAAAGGGAAGAAAGATGATTCGGCTTTAGCAACCAATGAAAGAAAAATCAAGAGGAATGGTGAAGAAAGAGATTCGGCCAAGAAGAAAGTAAAAGAAATGTTGTGATTCAAAAGAAAGAAAAATGAGAAAATGGTATTAAGAGATTCGGCCAACAACTATTTCACCAAAGAAGAAAAGTGCACAAAAATGCACAAAGTTCAAAAGTAGTTTCGGTTTCAAGAGAAAATGAAAGAGGAATTGCAAAAAGGTGCACAAAAGAGAAGAATTGGTAAGGTTCAAAGGAGTTTCAGTTTTGACACAAAGCAAAGGTTGAATGCCTACCTATTACTCACTAATACATTCTTACTAGGAGAGTGTTTTTGGAGAAAAGAAAATGGTGTACAATAGCTAAGGAATATGGCCAAAAGCTACCAACCTTCCAAGCCTTCAACAAAATCGGTCAACCCTCCCCTAGACCATTATGCCGTCCACATACATGGACTAATGGCCATAGAAGAGTTTCCAAAACACTCTCCATCATCCATGCCTTTTGTCCCCTCATCATACCATAAGTCTTAAGAATCTTATCCCTAATTACAAGCTTTCCAAAACCATTATTCAACTTACCAAAAATTTTGAAAGTCCAACCTACCCTAAGAATGGCTTGGCCGACACTTAATGCTAATATGCATAAAAAAATAAAGTCTTCCAATGCAATCCATGCTACTCGAACCTCTTCCCTCATGCAACCTTTCATGCATCATAGCCACCTTGCCACTAACTCCTCTTGTGTTAGAATTTAATACTTAAATTATCTTAAGTGTCAAGATCACCTAGTTCACTTCATTAATAATTTTTTTTTTTAAAATACCAAGAATTATTCTAGCTTCATAAATAAAATCAGGCCTTCACTAGGCCATGCTAAGTACACAAACAATACTACCCGAGCTAACACAAGCTACCAACTGATACACAAATTTTAGGATGTTACAATTCTACCCCCCTTAAAAATAATTTCGTCCTCGAAATTACCTGATCAAAAGAGTTGAGGATACTGCTGCCTCATTGCATCCTCCGGTTCCCATGTAGCTTCTTCTACGCCATGGTTCCGCCATAAGACCTTCACTAAAGGAACTGACTTCTTGTGCAAAACATTTACATTTCGATCTAGGATCTGCACAGGTTCCTCTTCCACTGTCAAATCTGGACTCACCTCTAATTCCTCCACTGCCATGACATGCGATGGATCAGAACGATATCGTCTAAGCATGGAGACATGGAACACATCATGAATCTGACTCAACTCTACTGGCAATTCGAGCTGATAGGCTACTGGTCCCACACGTCTCAAAACCTTATATGGCCTGATAACCTTGGGCTCAACTTGCCTTTTCTCCCAAATCTTAGCACTTTCTTCCATGACGAGACCTTCAAAAAGACCTGGTCACCCACAGCAAACTCTATATCCCTCCGCTTGAGATCGGCATACGACTTCTGCCTATTCGAAGCTTCCTTCAAACGAGCCTGAATCATCTTAACCTTATCCTCAGTCTCTACAACTAACTCTGGTCCTAACATTTGACGCTCACCCAACTCCGTCTAGCATGTAGGTGTACGACACCTCCTACCATACAACGCCTCATATGGTGCCATCTTAATGCTTGCCTGATAACTATTGTTGTATGCGAACTCATCTAATGGCAAAAACTCTTCCCACCGCCTCAAGTCCAAAACACGACCTCTCAACATATCCTCTAAGATCCGAATAACTCTTTCCATTTGCCCGTCGACCGTGGATGAAATGCGATCTCGAAATCTAACCGCGTGCGAAGCCTCGATGTAACGCTCTCCAAAACCTCGACGAAATCTAGGATCTCCATGCGAGATGATCGACACCGGTACTCGTGCAACCTCACTATCTCCGCCACATACAACTTAGCTAACTTATGAAGTGAGTAATCCACCCTTCACTGGAATGAAATGAGTTGACTTAGTCGACGATCCACAATCACCCAAGCGAGTCCTTCTTACTAGGCGTAAGAGGTAATCCACGACAAAGTCCATAGTGATCCTTTCCCACTTCCATCGTGGAATCTTCACCATTTGAAGTAATCCGACGATGGCGATGCTCGCTTTAACTGCCGACACGTCGGACATTTACCCACAAACTCGATTACCTCCGCTTAGGACACAGCCACCAAAATCGTTCTCTTAAATCCCGATACATCTTGCTACCTCTAGGATGCATAGCATATGGGCTGTTATATGCGTCCCGAAGAATCCTTTGCCTCAACTCGATATCCTTCGGCATACAAGCTCTTCCTTGAAAACACAATACTCCATCACTGGACAAACTATAATCCTCTAAACCACCATTCTGAATCTGTAACCTCCGATCATTCAAACTATCATCCTCTAACTGTTTCTCCTTGATTTGATCTAACCAAGTTGGCTTGACTTGCAATTCAGCCAAAAGACTCCCATCATTATATAAGCTAAGACGAGCAAACATCGATCTAAAATCTGATACAACCTTACGGCTCAACGCGTCTGCCACCACGTTAGCCTTGCCCGAATGATACTCGATCGAATAGTCGTAGTCCTTCAACAATTCAATCCATCTACGCTGCCTCAAGTTCAAATCCTTCTGAGTCAAAAGATACTTAAGACTCTTGTGATCCGTGAAGACTATCGACTTCTCTCCGTACAAGTAGTGTCTCCAAATCTTCAAAGCAAAGACCATCGCGACTAATTCCAAGTCATCGTCGGATAATTAACCTCATGTGATCTCAATCTTTGAGATGCATAAGCCACTACCTTCCTTCTTGCATCAAGACACATCCCAAATCAAGATGTGATGCATCACGATGAATCGTGAATTCCTTATGCGCCTCAAAGTTGAATTAAAATCAGACTTGATCGAATCTTCTTCAACTTGTTGAAACTTTCTTGCTGCTTTTCAGTCCACACAAATGGAACTCCTTTCCTCAACAACTTGGTCATCGGTGCTGCTATCAAAGAAAATCCCTCTACAAATCTTTGGTAATACCCTGTCAGACCTAGAAAACTTTGAATTTCAAACAATTGACTTAGGCGGCCCAATCTAACACTGCTTTGATCTTTCGAGGATCCACTCTAATCCCCTCAGCTGGTACAACGTGACCCAAGAAAGTCACCTCCCTAATCCAGGATTCTCACTTACTAAATTTGGCATATAACTGCTTTTCCCTCAGAATCTGCAACACTACTCGCAAATGCGCATCATGCTCCTCCTCTAAATTTGAGTATACCAAAATATCATCTATAAATACCACAACAAACTGATCCAAAAACTGTTGGAATACCCGATTCATTATGTCCATGAAAGCTGCCGACACGTTAGTCAACCCAAACGGCATTACTAGAAACTCGTAGTGCCCATACCGAGTGCAAAATGCCATCTTATGGATATCAGCCTCTTTCACCTTTAACTGATGATATCCAGACCTTAAATCAATCTTGGAGAAAACTGCTACCCCTTTAAGCTGATCAAACAAGTCATCTATCCTCAGCAAAGGAAACTTGTTTTTGATCGTCAGCTTATTCAACTGGAGATAGTCAATACACATCCGCATCGTACCATCCTTCTTCTTGATAAAAAGTACCGGCGCTCCCCAAGGCGAAACACTTGGTCGAATGAAATCTCGATCCAACAACTCTTGAATCTGAGCTTTCAATTCCATCAATTCCTTCAGTGCCATCCTATACGGAGCTATAGACACTGGCACCGTTCCGGGTAATAGATCTATACCGAATTCGACTTCACGATCCGGAGGCAGTTTCAGAAGTTCTTCTGGAAATACGTCAGCATATTCCTTTACAGTTCGGACATTCCCCACAGTAGACTTCTTAGCCTCCAACGCACACACATGGACTACACATGCCTCACAGCCCTTCCTGACCATCTTCACAGCTTTCAACACAGATACCACATTGGATAGATAATCTCTTCTATTACCTATCATAACCACCTCTTCACCCTCAACTGTCTTCAAAACCATGCGCTTAGCAGCGTAATCCTAACTTGCCTGGTACTTAACCAACCAGTCCATTCCAAGAATCAGATTGAACTCCTTAAACGGCAGTTCCATCAGATCAGCTACAAACACTACCCCTTGGAGTTCTAGGGGTACATCCTTATACAGGTTATTTACTTCTATAGAGTGACCTAGAGGGCTAAGTACTGTCGTCCTCCTAGAAGCAGTCTCAAAGTTTAAGTTCATGGTCTCTACTATACTACTAGCAACATACGAATGTGTCGAACCCACATATATCAAAGCAGTATATGGAACACCAAAGATTAAGAACGTACCGGTGATGACGTCCGGTGCATCGCCCTCCTCTCGACGTCTTGTAGCATACACTAAACCAGGTTGTCTTGCCTCGGTGTTACTTGCACCTCTCGCCAGATGCTCCATGACCTCGACCGAACCATTACTTCTCTACCATTACCACGACCTCTCTGTGGTGACGGTCCCTCCTTTCTGAACTGAGCACGACCTTGACCCTCAGACTGATTCTTGGCTTGCTTACGTGGATAGTCCCTCACACGATGATCCAGCGAACCACACTCAAAACATCCTTTTCCTCTGGTCCAACATTCACCCCAATGATATTTCCCACATCGATTACCTTTGTCTTTGGTCCTCGATTAGCGATATGTGCCTTCCAAATTGATTTGGCCCATTCTGCCTAACCCTCTTCTGAGAATTATTGGATGACCTGAATGATCCAAAACTTCTCTTATGTTTGTTTCTGTCGAGATTCTGCCGTACAGATTCCTTTACTCCTTCAGCAATCTTAGTCTTTTCAACTAACGCAGCAAATTCTCGCTCCTGATGTGAGGCAATCAGCAACCTCAGCTCATCTCTTAAACCATCCTCGAACCGAACACATCTCTCGTGCTTCGAAGCTACGATACCTCCAACATACCGGCTCAATCTTAAAAACTCAGCTTCATATTCTGATACGGACTTACTCCCTTGGACCAAACTCAAAAATGCCTTACACTGCGTATCAACGTAACTGGACCCAATGTATTTCTTTTGATATGCTGCCTTAAAATAATCCCAAGTGAGATCCTCCGACGTAGCACTATTTCGCACCGTGAGCCACCACTGATATGACTCATCTCGAAGAAGTGACACTATCCCTTTTAGCTTTTCCTTGGCATTTTGATCCAGATCATCCATTATTCACTCCGTCGCCTCTAACTAATATTCGGCCGTACTGGGAGCTACACCCAAAACACCTCGAAATACTTCGGCTCCATTAGCTCGGAGTCGCTCAGGTACAGATTTTCGAGCTCCCGCGCCTCCTCCTATTCCAGCTACCCTCTCAAGAACTCTCAGCATTGCTTGAGACACTGCGTCGTCCCCCGTTTGATCCTAAAACTCAACTCCAACCGCTGGTGGTGGGGGTGGTGGTACCTCATTCTCGGATCCTTGACCCGACCTCACTGGCTCAGACACAGCCATCCTACCCCTACCGCGTCCACGCATAACACGACCTCGACCTCAAGTACTCATATCTAAAATCTCAACTTATCTGATTTAAAAGTTTTATGCATTAGTCATTATTCCACTATTTTAAAACATAGTTTTATGAATAATTCTTATTAAAGAGTTTTGTTTACGGGTCTCTAGAGTAGTTCCTACTACTATAAAGTCATACCATCATCATCATATCATCAAAATCAACAGTTTGAATACTTACCCCGGTGGATCGGTGCCGGAGACTCGGTGCCATGCTTTTCCAACCATAAATAAAAACATTTTAAAATTATACTTTAAATCATTTTGGGCCTCGGACCCACAAAAGAGCTTTTGAACTTAGCTCGATACCAATTTGTAACACCCCAAACCCGTCAATACGCCACGAATCGAATACGGTATGTCACCGAGGAAAATATTTTGAAAAAGAATCAATAACAATTAAATCTTTGTGAAAAACTCTTTGAAATTCTATATTTGTAGAAATCGGATGCTTAATAAGTTAATTTTAAATCTTAGTTACATATCCATAGATTAGAAAACTTTTATAATTTTTATAAGAAACTCAAGTGATTAGTTGAAAACCGCTGCTAATTGAAATTTGCAAACTTAAGTTTTGGAAAACGTATGATTTATCAAAACACTTAAATTATTAAAGATTATCAAATTATTTAAATTACTCGATGGTAACGTTTTGAAAACCATTGCGTTCAGTAGTTTAGAAAACTTTGTGCTCAAATTATTATATCAAACATGTAATTTTTAAGCCAAATTTAAATCAAATCTAAAACATATAAATAATCCAAAACATAATTAAATGTGCCTTATTACAAACCCAAAATTTAAATTAAAACCAAATTAAAATAATTTAAAGTACCCCAAATCGAAGTTCATGAAAAATCAATGTTTATTGCATGGCCTCCTTGAGTTCATCCGGCTCCTCATCCGCGAATTTTATGCATCACCTAAAAAATAAGGGAGAAGGTGAGTCACCAAGACTCAAGCATAATCCCTCTCCCGTAAATTTCACATACTTACACAAATTATAACAAAGCAACATATATGTATAATGCACCCAACCTAACCATCCATAACTCCTTTTCTACCCGTGTGGTACCAAACCACTAGTGGTGCTAAACCACCGTGACCAAAGTCACGAAATATATGTGATACCAAATCACCGTGACCAAAGTCACGAATAATCCATCTGTGGGGCCAACCCACGTGTGATACCAAATCACCGCGATTTATCCCATATCTCAAAAGTGGGGCCAACCCACGGTGGTGTGAAACCACGTGGACGAGACGCTATGAGGTACCAAACCTCCGTGTCCAAGACACGAATGTGATACCAAATCACCGGAGGTACCAAACCTCCGTGTCCAAGACACGATATCAATCTTTCCCTCCTCTCATATTGCCCATACCAATGCAATAGATAGACAAATCATGTCAATATACTTTATTATGAATCACATAATGATATATCATAAATCGTAGATCATGTTTTCAATCCACATGTATTAACAACATATCGAAACGGACTTACCCGAATCCTCATTCATACCATCATGGTATCATATCAAGATCTCATCGTTTTCCCACTTTGATAATATGATTAGTAAATTAATAATATAAATACATATACTTAACTGAAGTTATAAAGTGTGTAAGGTACACACCGTCACAAACGTAAGTACTAGATTTTGGAGACCCGATCTACAGACTAGATCACCTTGTCCTATATTCGGCCAAACCACAAGATTATGAAAAAGACCATTCGGCCATACCAATGAATCTCGAAAGGTTATCGTTTAAAATACCAAGTCTTACCTATTGGCTTACCCCAAAACGATTGTCAAGGAATTGAGGCTTAGGACGATTGCTTCCAAAGTCCCGAAGAGTCTAGAAGAATAAATTTCTATGAATAGTTAGATCCTTACAACAATTGTCCAAAATTCGGCCTTTTCCCTTAAGAAAAACAACATAGATAAGAGAGAAAGAAAAAGGAGATTCGGCCAAGACACTTACCTATCTTCAAAATCGATTATAGATGAACGCAAAGGAAATCTACCCTTGATGATTTTCGGCCAAGATAACACCAAAAGGATATGAGAAGTTTCGGCTATGGTTTTAGAATGAAGAAAGCAATTGATATTTGGCTCAAAAGAGATGAAGAATTAGTATGGCTTAAGAAAAATGAAAAGGGAAGAAAGATGATTCGACTTTAGCAACCAATGAAAGAAAAATCAAGAGGAATGGTGAAGAAAGAGATTCGGCCAAGAAGAAAGTAAAAGAAATGTTGTGATTCAAAAGAAAGAAAAAAGAGAAAATGGTATTAAGAGATTCGGCCAACAACTATTTCACAAAGAAGAAAAGTGCACAAAAATGCACAAAGTTCAAAAGTAGTTTCGATTTCAAGAGAAAATGAAAGAAGAATTGCAAAAAGGTGCACAAAAGAGAAGAATTGGTAAGGTTCAAAGGAGTTTCGGTTTTGACACAAAGCAAAGGTTGAATGCCTACCTATTACTCACTAATACATTCGACTAGGGAGAGTGTTTTTGGAGAGAAAAGAAAATGGTGTACAATAGTTAAGGAATATGGTCAAAAAGCTACCAACCTTCCAAGCCTTCAACAAAATCGGTCAACCCCTCCCCCTAGACCATTATGCCGTCCACATACATGGACTAATGGCCATAGAAGAGTTTCCAAAACACTCTCCATCATCCATGCCTTTTGTCCCCTCATCATACCATAAGTCTTAAGAATCTTATCCCTAATTACAAGCTTTCCAAAACCATTATTCAACTTACCAAAAATTTTGAAAGTCCAACCTACCCTTAGAATGGCTTGGCCGACACTTAATGCTAAGATGCATAAAAAAATAAAGTCTTCCAATGCAATCCATGCTACTCGAACCTCTTCCCTCATGCAACCTTTCATGCATCATAGCCACCTTGCCACTAACTCCTCTTGTGTTAGAATTTAATACTTAAATTATCTTAAGTGTCAAGATCAACTAGTTCACTTCATTAATAATTTTTTTTTAAATACCAAGAATAATTCTAGCTTCATAAATAAAATCAAGCCTTCACTAGGCCATGCTAAGCACACAAACAATACTACCCGAGCTAACACAAGCTACCAACTGATACACAAATTTTAGGATGTTACATTTTTCCTTCATTTTCCCTCGTCTTCCTCCTTACCATATTCCTTAGCCATCTTTCCATCAATAAAAAGTCTTCCTTACCATAATAAAGTAATGACCGACACATGGAAGAGAAGCACAAAAATTTACTCAAAAATGCAATAGATGTAATTTGAACCTCAGACCATTAGTACATTCCACACGCCACTTTCCACCTTTACCAATAGACTCCTTGTGCTAGCAAAATGCACACTTATTTCCTTAAGTCTTGATGCCCCTTACCTTCTCCCCCATAAGTGCATAAACACAAAAATTTACCTATAGCCTAACTTGAACCCTAACTTCCTAGAAGCCTCAGAACTTTCCAAAATCACCTTCTTAATAAGTCCAACTCAAATAATGTCGTTCTTTGTTCTCAAAATTTTAAACACTCCTACGCCTAAGGCCCATTGGGCCCAATTCTACTAGGCCCAAATTCGTCGTTACAATTCTACCCCTTAAAGAAATTTCATCCTCGAAATTTCCAACCAACTACTAAATACACCGCTCAAATCAAACCACTATGCTTTCACAAGACTCTAATCTTAATAACACTAATGTACTTTTAAATTAATCTTGAATCCTCCTTCACACAACCAAACATCTAACCACGTATAAGCAAATATCTACCACTTATACCTAAATTTTTCTACATCCAATCATCACGTCCAACCAAAACATACCTGACTTGATGGTGATGAAACAATCCCGAGCCTTATGCTCCTTAGACCCGCATCTCAAGTACACTCCTGACCTCCTCCAGCATTCTCCCGGATGACGCCTTCTGCAATAATCGTAAGCTGGAAAGTTTGGACGTGCCTTAACACACTTTACGGAACGAGATTGTGACCCTAAAGAATCACGATCCTTTTTCTTCTTACAGTCCATGCACCCAACTCGAAGTGCCTCACCGATTCTTTTAGCCTCCTCCAGTACCTCCTTAACTAACTAAGTCAGCTCATCAACTCCGGCTTGGTCATGAGACCTCATCTCAGTCACTGGCGATGCCGGCGCCTTCCTTTTGGGCACATGCCTCGGTGCTGAAGATCCAACCCTAGCACCCCGGTCTCTACCACGACCACGTCTACCGCGTCCACGTCCTCTAGTGCTCATGTTTGCTAAGTTGATTCAATCAGATTATGAGTCTTATGAATCAGTATACTATTCAATGTTTATTAAACAATGTTTTATGAAGTATAGTAAGTAAAATTATTTTTGCAAAACGTATTCTAAAGTCTCAATCTCTATAATTTCAGCTTCTAAAGCTAAAAGTTCTAGAGTATTTCTACGGTCATACCGCAATAATCATAAATTGAAAACATAAACTTACTTGACTTGGTGCCGGATACCCGTGGTGCCATACTTCCTCTAAAACATGCATTTGTAAATTAAAATTTTAAACAGCTTTGGAAAATATTTTTGAACCCAACCCACAATCGAGTATTGTAACCTGGCTCTGATACCATAAAATGTAACACCCTAAACCCGGCCCATGCGTTATGACCAGGTCTGACATGTCACATGAGAAAAACATGTTAAATCTTTTTTACTCAGAATAAAATATGTATTATTACATTATAATCAAGAAAACAAGTTTGATTTGAAACATTTGATAAAATACTACTAACCTCGAAAGTTGATTGATAAATCAAAATTTGAACTAATGATCTTATAAAACAAATAACCTTTGAAAATATTATTGATAATTTGAGAGAAAATTTACGAGTTAAAATATTAATATAAGTTTGTTATGAAATCCATTTGTTAGTCTATTTTAGAAAACCTTTATTTTAGTTTTTATAAAATTTCCAATTTAAAGTGATTTAAGCAAAATAATAAGTACGTCAAACATAAAGCAAAAGTAAAATATTCCAGATGCCTTATTACAACATAAAAACCCAAAATAGTAAAGTAAACAGGAATAGAAATCTAAAGTTCAATAAAAACCATTTCTGAAGTATGGCCTCCCAAGTCATCCATAGCCCGAGTCCACATTACTGAGCATTACCTACAAGGATTAAGAAAGAATGGGGGTGAGTTACAAGAATTCAGTGTATAATCCCCTTACTTTCATCCATTGGGTCTGAACTCGAAAAGAAACATCTTGGGCCTAAGCCCATATAGCATAATCTTGGGCCAAAGCCCATTTACATAATAGTATATATATATGTGCAATGTATGCAACCCAACCCATCCGTCCAATCTCTCCCCATACCAGCCAATCTCTCCTGTGGGGATCAAGTCAACCCACCTCGCTAGTCTCTTCAAGTTGCAGTCATACTACCATTTAAAATATTTGTGGCTGAGCCACCAGAATCATATACGGTAATATAATCGGCATATAGCCTTAATCACGATGGCACAAAGCCATATTTAAAATTGGTACATAGCCATTATCAGAATTTGTGGCAATGCCACCGGTCTATACTTCTTCTTCATTCAGATTCCCGCCCCATGCAACATGATAAAATGCATCATACATCACAATATACATATATAAAAACATAATATAATCATACTGGTTACCAGAAGATATCAAAGATAAAACAGACAGTCAACCCAATAAGGGTATTCTAGTAATTCGGCCCAACAATGGCATTTTGATAAATCGGTCCACTAAGGCATTCTAGCAAATCGACCCATAGGGGCATTTCAGTAAATCGGTAATTTTACCCACTAAGGGTAATTTGGTAATCTCGCAACCCAGGGGTATTTCGATAATTTACCCTCCAAGTGTATTTTGGTAATTTTGCAACCCAGACTTAACTACTAATTTGGGGCATAAAAATTGAAACTATCTATCTGTGTCATAGTAACTAAACTGACTATAACTCGAGTTAGGAAACTCTAAATTTAGATCCGTAAATTTTTCATTAAACTAAACTCATATATCTTCTTACTAAAATTTTTCCAGAATTTTTGGCTTAGCCATTTGGTACATTTTATTCATTAAATATTCCCTTGTTTCACTAACCAATGGTTCTGACCTCTCTTAACCTAAATCCAAATATCCCCTTGTATAGTTTTCATATGTTGCTCCCACTTATTTCTATTTAAACTACACTCACTAAGGAATCTATACATATAAATTATAACTCATAATTCATTTTGCACAATTTTGAATGATTTTTCCAAGATAGAATAGGGAACTACAAAGTCATTTAGAACCAGTCTTACTAAAATTAAAATATCACAGAATATAAAATTCCTCTTCCTCCTCTATTTCTTTCATATAAAACTAGACACAGTAAGATTTAATTTGATATCTTATTCACTCTCTAATTCTCTTTCTCCTATATTTCGTGATTTTTCAAAATCACATCACTGTTGTTAACCAAAAACTGTTACATTGCAAAATACAGGTTTCCACAACGAACATACGCACACTCGAGTGGTCATAGATACCGGTTTCTGGTTTTTTTATCTTTCCACCAAATCAAAAAACATTTCATGCAAACATTCAGAGAGGTGTAAGATTATACACCATTTCAAACATGTATTTGGAAGGGTATGGGATTACACACCTTATTCGAATCCGTAACACGATACTCTCCGCGACACCTAAAGGTAAAATCAATCAACAATTAGTCCAAAGATCAATTTATAACTTCAACCAAGTATTGCGATTGATTAACAATCTATATCACTTACCAATAATCCGAGTCTCTTACGAGGGATAGGTGATCGATTGGCCCTCTGATAAAATACTTCGAGATTCTACTTACCAACCCTCTTCCAAAAGCCAAAGGCTAGAAAGATGACAAAAGTGTAAGCTAACACTCTACTGATTTGGCCAAGTAAGAGAGAGTGTCCAACACCCAAAAGAAAAAAAAAAAAAAAGGATATAGTGTTTTGTGGTTCGACTATTGGAGAAAAAGAACAAGGATGATTCGACTTCTGTGTGAAATCGATTAAAGAAAAATGAGAGAAGGGTTGGAGAAATAGTGAGGAAGAAAAAGAAGAGATGGTCATAAGAAGTGTCAAAATTTCGGCTAATACCATGAAGGAGATGAACAACAAGAGGGAATTGTTTTTCGGCAACCAAGGGAAAAGATTGGAAGGTAAGCACCAAAATGTTAAAAGAATAAAGATAACTATGGCAAAGATGAAAAGAAGAAAGGAGGATTGCTCTCAAATGGTCTCGGTTATAGGCAAGGAAAAAGAGGTACCAAATGAACAAAGAAAAGACTTTCAAAAAGAAACCAAAAGCTCCTCAAAATGCCTAATAAAATTCGACACACCCCCCTAATCGTGTCAAACAGTCGAGTTTTAATATTTATAAAAGAGTGATCGAACCTGTAGACTAACTATGACAACGATAGAGGCAAGTGCACCTATCGAACAAAGAGTATAGTTCAGCAAGAATATCTTATCAAACCCAAGGAACTTAAAAGTACTACTACTTACTTTCTCTATTATTTAGCCTGAAATTTGGAGTGATTGAATTATTAAACTAATGAAATACTTAGACTAAATGCAAAGACAAAAGATTGAATTGGAAAAAGAGTTTAGGAAAACTCAGTTGATAAAGACAATACCCTCAGGAAGAATCCACCTATGACTTCACTTATGATTTATTCCCCAAACCATATGATTTCTTTACTTAGCTTGATCCGTGAGACTCCCTAACCTATATTAAACGCTCACTCGAGGCGAATAACGTCTAACCTTAGGTTAACTAGTGGAACTCTCGTTCTCTTATAATAACCCCCTAAGGAAGCATTAAATCGATCAATGGATTCCCATATTAGGTTTCACCCTAATCTGACAAAATCTCGTAACCCTATCTCTAGGCGCCCGATCAACTCCGCTCAATTATGCTAGATCTACTCTTAGGTAGGGTCTATTCCTCCTCCACCTAAGCACATCAGATTAAATTAAGCAATATAATTAAGAACAAACCAAGTACTTATCATATAATTTAGAAATCAAATAACAAAATCCATCATAGGTTTCATCCCCTTCAGGTATCTGAGGGGTTTAGTGCATAACTAAATATGAAAAAATCTCAAGAGTAAAGAATAAACAAAACATAAGAAATCCCTAAAACCCCATGAAGGAATTGAAGGAGAGATCCTCCATCTTGAATGGAGTTCCGGCTTCTTGAGATGGATCAACTGGCTATCTTCAAGTGATTCCCTAAAAAAATGAAAGCTTCGGCAAAAGCCTCTGCCAAAAAGCTCCTCTTTAATGTTTGCCTTAGGTTGTTTATATAGGCTTTGGGATGCTATACTTGGCGCCTAAGTATCTCCTTCAAGTAGAATTACTATTCGGGTGTTGGAGTAGACTTAGGAGTATGTTTCTTTGGCTTCAAGCATCCAAATCCAAGTGAAATTGCTCTCTCCTGCAGCAGGGGCACGACCATTGCACACGCCCATGTAAATCGTGGTTAGGTCGTGTCTCGATTCTATCATTTTGGGCACGGCCGTGTGAGCCAGGATTCAGGCCGTGCTTCAGGTCTATCGATTTGGGCACGTCCATGTAGATCACTAGGCACGTCTGTGTGATCAATGGATGCTGCACGGCCGTGTATTACATAGTTGAGGCCGCGCTCTAGGTAATTAGCGAGGCACGGTCGTGTGGCCTTTGGGCCAGGCTGTGTAACACCCCAAACCCGGTCAACACACCACGACTGAATCTGGCATGCTACGGAGTGAAAACCTTTTTAAACCAAAAGTTTGTCGGATAATTTTCTTTAAAAAAAACTCTTTTATAGTATGAAAAGTTTAGAAATCCTTGTTTAAGATGATTTTGAAATCGTGTGATGGCGACTTTAAAACTCATGCTTGAAAATCTACTTATTGTTTCAAGTTTTAGAAAACATACGATACTTGTTGAAAATCGAGTACGATGAGTATAATCGAGTTAAAACCGCTTACTTTTGAAGTTGTTTGAAATTTAAGCTTGAAAACATTCAAGTTACCTTTGTTATCATCTTATAAGTGGTGTTACCCGATGGCAACGCTTAAAAACCCAAGGAGTTATAGTTTCAAAACACTACTTTTTACCTTAATTTAACAAGTTCATATATCCAACATATGTATAATATAATCAAAATAAAAGCAAATAATAAAACCCAAAATAATACTTAGCGCCTTATTACAAAACCCAAAACCAAATTTAAAGAAAATTAATAAAATCAAGATAGTAGTTTAAAGTCAAAACCAAACTAAGATGCATGGCCACCTCGAGTCCTCCTCGGCCCATATCTGCGATCTTTACCTCATCTGTAAAATATAAGGGAAGGGTGAGCCACCTAGACTCAAAGTATAAATCCCCACCCGATAGTTCAAGCACTTACACGATCATCAAGAAACATGCAATTCTTGCAACCCATAACCTAACCATCCAGTCTCCTTTATCTACCCCGTGTGGTCAAAACCACTGGTGGTCAAAACTACTAGTGACCGAAGTCACAAATATATCGGTGTGGTCAAAACCACTGGTGACCGTAGTCACAAATCAAGTGATGGGGCCAACCCATCGTGTGGTCAAAACCACTGATGACAATCCTGTAATAATCATGTGGGGCCAACCCACTGTGGTACCAAACCACTGGGACGAGTCACAATATTCATATATGCTCAAAACCACTGGTGGTCAAAACCACTGGGACTTAGTCACATAATATAATTACAAGATGGGGCCAACCCGTCGTGTGGTCAAAACCACTGGTGACAGTCCAAATATCTCTTCCCCCTCCTCTCAACAATCCCACTATCATGTCCATATCAGTCATGGCATAATAACATATAATGATGCAAATAACATATGGCATACATTTAACAGTGACATGATAGCACATACCGAGATTCATAATTAGGGGACTTACCTGGAGTCCATGCTCATGCCCACAAGGCATAACTACTGACTTAATGGCTATAATAGAAACATAATAAACATGTCAACTAACAAAGTGTGTAAGCGTTACACACCTGGCTATTCGTAAATCTAAGCGAATCCTGAAACTACGCAAACTAACGAGATCCTGAACGTTGTTCCCTCCTACAATCGGTCAACATTAGTTAGTAACCCAAAAGCCCATTCGGCTCTATTAGAAATCCTGAAGGATGTATTGCCCAAATATAGCACTCACCTTAAAGCTGATTTGGTTTCCAACCAAATCCTAAAAGTACACAATGAACCCCCTTGTAATCGGCCACACACTGGTGAACATAAACTATTAGCCTTCGGCTTTTGAACGATTAAGAGACGGATATTGAAATGTTAAAACCTTACCTAGATCGACCACCAAATCCCGGAGATTCACTGTATTCGACTATGCTCCTCCCCACAACGGGTTTTAACACAACACTTAGAATCCATAGGCCATTTGGCCATAACATAAATACCGAAACCACATGAGTTAGTCGCCCCTTACCTTAATGACTGATTCGGCTTCTATACACCAAAGGTCGGCACCCTTTATTGGTGTTAGGGGTTTCAACTACCACATAGAACAAGAATAAATTAAGGTTTTGATTACTAGCGATTGAAGGAGTATCAAAAGGATGGAAAAAGAGATTCGGCATTACCCAAATCGATCAAGAAGAAAAGATGAAGAAATCACTCACCAGGAGATTCGGCAAAGAGAACCAAAGAAGAGATGAATGTCGGCACTTGAGATGGTGAAAAGAAAACGCAAGAAGAGAGAGGTTTATGAGCAAAGTATTCGGCCAAGAGGAGAACAACAAGGTTTCAGCTTAAGTGATGGTTTGATTTGGGAAAGATGGTG
Source organism: Gossypium rotundifolium (assembly GCA_025506655.1). Lineage (NCBI taxonomy): Eukaryota > Viridiplantae > Streptophyta > Magnoliopsida > Malvales > Malvaceae > Gossypium > Gossypium rotundifolium. The sequence continues at coordinate 64,186,547 of CP106731.1, read as the reverse complement.
AAGAGAAGAAAAGTGGAAGGAGATAGATTCGACAATGGGTTTAAGAGAAGAGAAAAAACGAAATAGAAAGAAAAATGGAGGAGAAGATGTAAGGGTAGGTTTCAGCTTTGAACAAAATAGGAAAAGAGAAGACCCTCTCCTCACTAGCCGAAATACCCCCCTTAACCCACCATAGACATTCGGCCACCACCTAAAGGCTCCCCAAACCGACTACACTTCCTCCCCCCTAGATTTCAAATTCGGCCAACCTCTCCAAAGCTCTCCCATCCACTCATTCAAATAAATTTGAATAAGTCAACCACTAAATTTTTCTCCCTTGCATCCATTTCAAATTGGTTGACTCAATCCTCATCTATCCATGAGAGTCCCACCTGAGTACACCTCCGCTTGCTTTGTGGCGTCAAAATAAATGAGCGAAAGGGATTTCTGCAATCAACCAAGGTCCTCCTTGCTCCTTGTGGCGTCACCTCCTTGTGACTTAAGTGGCGCCTCCTTGCCACTTTACCAAGGCACTTCTTGTGTCTAAAACCTCAAATTAATTCTTTTAACCCATATTTCCCCTAGCTCCTTTCTCTTAATTGCTAAACAAAAATTTTGGCCATGACACAAGACTAACCCGAGGTCATGCCTAGATCCCAAAACATGCCAAACAAACACAGCTGACACCACATCACATGCAAACACACTCAAAATGCAGAGACCCCGATTTAAGAATGTTATAGTTCTACCCCCTAAAAAAATAATTTCAGCCTCGAAATTACCTGGTCAGAAGAGTTGAGGGTATTGCTGCCACATCACATCTTTTGGTTCCCACGTGGTCTCTTTCGTACCATGGTTCTGCCATAATACTTTCACCAAAGGAACTGACTTCCGTCGTAGAACCTTAACATCCCGATCCAAGATCCGTACTGGTTCCTCCTCGAAAGACAAATCAGGGCTCAACTCTATCTCCTCAACTGGTACAACATGTGACGGATCTGATCGATAATGCCTAAGCATCGAAATATGGAAGACGTCGTGAATTTGACTTAACTCTATCGGTAGCTCGAGCTGATAAGCTACCGATCCTACTCGCTTCAATACCATATACGGCCCGATAAACATAGGGCTTATCTTCCTTTTTCACCCAAATCTCAGCACTTTCTTCCATGGCGATACCTTCAGAAAGACCTTATCACCCACTGCATACTCTATGTCCCTACGCTTAAGATCGGCATAAGACTTCTGCCTGTCCGACGCTTCTTTAAGACGAGCCCGAATCACCTTAACCTTATCCTCGATTTCTGCCACCAACTCCGGACCCAATATTTGCCATTCACCCAATTCTATCCAGCACGTCGAAGTACGACATTTTCGTCCGTACAGTGCCTCATATGGTGCCATCTGAATACTCGCTTGATAACTATTGTTATAAGCAAACTTTGCCAATGGTAGATACTCCTCCCAACTACCACTGAATCCAGAACACAGCCCCTTAGCATATCCTCTAAAATCTAAATCACTCTTTCAGACTGTCCATTAGATTGCGAATGAAAAGTTGTGCTGAAATCCAACCTCGTTCCCAAAGCCTGATGCAAAGCTCTCCAGAACCTCGACGTGAACCTCGAATCCCTATCCGAGATGATTGACACTGGCACACCATGCAACCTTACTATTTCGGCCACATACAACTTGGCTAACTTCTGGAGTGAATAATCAACCTTCACTGGTATAAAATGAGCTAATTTAGTCAAACGGTCCACAATCACCTAGACTGAGTCCTTCTTGCTAGGCGTAAGGGGTAGCCCACTGACAAAGTCCATGGTAATCCTTTCCCACTTCCACTGAGGAATCTTCACCACAAGTAAACTCGATCAGCAAATGATGTTCACTTTGACCTTCGACACGCCGACACTTACCCACAAACTCGGTCACTTTCGCTTCACCACAGCCACCGTAATCGCCGCAAATCCCGGTACATCTTACTACCTCCAGGATGCATAGCGTATGGGCTACTATGTGCATCCTGAAGAATCCTTTGCCTCAACTTGACGTCCTTCGGCATACAAGCTCTCACATGAAAACACAACACTCCATCGTGAGTCAAGCTGTAACCTTCCAAACCATTACTCTATACTTGTAACCTCTGAGCATTCAAAACCTCATCCACTAACTGCTTCTCTTTAATCTGCTCTACCCAGGTCAGCTTTACTTGCAATTTCACCAACAAACTCTCATCGTCACACAGACTAAGGTGAGCAAACATTGCTCGCAGGTCTGCGACCACCTCACGGCTTAACGCATCAGCTACTACGTTAGTCTTTCACGGATGATACTCAATTGAGCCGTCGTAGTCCTTCAACAACTCAATCCACCTTCGCTGTCTCAAATTTAAATCCTTCTGTGTCAAAAGATACTTCAAACTCTTGTGGTCCGTGTAGACTATTGACTTCTCTTTGTACAAATAGTGTCTCCATATTTTCAGGGCTAAAACCACTGCAGCCAACTCCAGATCATGTGTCGGATAGTTAACCTCATGCAATCTCAACTGTCGAGATGCATATGCCATTACTCTCCCTTTCTGCATCAGCACACATCCCAAGCCAGTATGTGATGCATCGCAATAGACCGTGAATACCTTTCCTACCTCAGGCTGAACCAGAACTGGAGCTTCCGTCAGGATCTTCCTCAACTTGTCGAAACTTTCCTGTTGTTTCTCCATCCACACATATGGAACTCCTTTCCTCAATAACTTGGTCAACGGCGCCACGATCAGAGAAAATCCTTCCACAAATCTCTGTAATACCACCCACCCTAGAAAACTCTAATTTCGCGAACCGACCTAGGCGGTTTCATCCAACACCGCTCAATCTTGCAAGGGTCCACTCTAATTCCTTCAGCGGATACTACGTGACCTAAGAAAGTCACTTCCCTAAGCTAGAACTCGCACTTACTGAATTTGGCAAATAACTACTTCTCCCTCAGAATTTACAAAACTACCCGCAAGTGCGTGTCATGGTCCTCCTCAGTCCTTGAGTACACCAATATGTCATCTATAAATACTACAAAAATTGGTCCAAGTACTACTAAAACACCCAATTCATCAAGTCCATGAATGCTGCTGGTGCATTGGTTAACTCGAACGGCATCACCAGAAACTCGTAATGCCCATACCGAGTACGGAATGCCGTCTTGTGAACATTAGCCTCCTTCACTTTGAGTTGATGATACCCCGACCTGAGATCTATCTTTGAGAAAACTGATGCACCCTTAAGTTAGTCAAACAAGTCGTCAATCCTGGGCAATGGATACTTGTTTTTGATCGTCAACTTGTTCAGCTGGCGGTAGTCTATACACATCCGCATTGTACCATCTTTTTTATTAACAAAGAGCACAGGTGCTCCCCAATGAGATATACTTGGTTGAATGAAACCTCGGTCCAACAACTCCTGAATTTGAGCCTTCAACTCCACCAATTCCTTTGGCGCCATTTTATACAGGGCTATAGACACTGGCCCAGTTCCGGGTAATAGGTCTATACCGAATTCAACTTCCCTATCCGGAGGCAGACCCGAAAGTTCTTCTGAGAACACATTTGCAAATTCCCCTACAGTCTAGACACTCTCCACGTTGCATCCTTGGCTCCCAAAGCACAAACATGCACCATGAATGCCTCACAACCCTTTCTTACCATTTTCTCCACCTTCAGTGCAGAGACCACATTGAATAAGTAATCCCTTCTATTACCTATCATCACCACCTTCCTACCTTCCATCGTCCTCAATACCATGCGCTTGGCCGCGCAATCCAAATTGGCCTGGTACTTCACCAGCCAATCCATCCCGAGAATTAGATCGAACTCTCCAAACGGTAGTTTCATCAAATCAGCCAAAAACACGACCCCTTAAAGTTCTAGGGGTACATCCTTATATAGTTTACTTACTTCTACAGAGTGATCTAAAGGGCTTATCACAGTCATCTTCCTAGAAGTAATCTCAGAGTTCAAGTTCATAGTTTCCACTATGCTACTAGCTACATATAAATGTGTTGAACCCACATCTATCAAAACATTATAAGGTAGTCCAAAGATTAAGAACGTACTGGTTATGACATCCGGTGCGTCACCCTCCTCTCGACGCCTCACTGCATAGACTAATCCAGGCTGTCTAGCCTCTGTTCCACCTACATCTTTGCCCGGTGCTCCCCGGCCTCTGCCAGAGCCATTACTTCCCCTAGCAGCACCACGGCCCCTCTGTGGCTGCTGACCATCCCTCCTGTTTTGAGTACGATTCTGATCCCCAGACTGCAACCTAGCTGACCTTTGTGGACAATCTTTCACTCGGTGCCCCATCGATCCACACTCAAAGCATCCCCTATTTTCAGTCCAACATTCTCCCGTGTGAGACTTTCCACATCGAGCACATCGTGGGGGCCACTGGGTATCAACAGCAGTGGGCCTAGCAGCTTGATTCGGTCCACTATATCTACCCCATTTCTGCTAATTCTCGATTGACCCAGATGATTCAAAATTCCTCTTATTCCAACCCTTGTCCTGATTCTGTCTTACCGACTATTTCACTTCCTCCGTAACTTTGGCCTTTTCCACTAAGACCATAAACTCTCTCTCCTACTGTGGAGCAATCAGCAACCTCAGATCATCCCTTAATCCATCCTCGAATCTAACACATCGCTCATGCTCCGTAGCTATGATGCCCCGAGCATATCAGCTCAACCTTGAGAATTTCACCTCGTACTCCGATACGGACTTACTCCCTTGAACTAGCCTCAGAAACGCCTTCCTCTACGATCAATATAACTGGTCCCAACATACTTCTTCTGATAAGCAGCCTTAAAATAATCCCAAGTGAGATCATTCGCTGCAGCACCATCCTGAGCTGTGAGCCACCACTGGTATGACTCATCTCGGAGAAGCAACACTACTCCCTTTAGTTTCTCCTTAGCCATCAAATCTAAATCGTCCATGATTCATTCTGTCACCTCCAACCAATACTCATCCGTATTGGGTGCCACACCAGATACACCTCGGAATACCTTAGCTCCATTGGTTCAGAGTCGCTCAGATACGAATTTTCGAGCTTCGGTACCTCCACCTGCTCCAGCCACTCTCTCCAACACTCGCAATGATCGCTGCACATCGCATCTTCTCCCGCTTGATCCTCGATACTCTACACCAAAGAAATGGTGGTGGTGGTATCTCATTCTCGGACCCTTGACCAGACCTAACGGGTTCCGATACAGTCATTCCGCCTCTATCGTGCCCTCGTACATTATGACTACGTCCCCTAGTACTCATGTCTATAATCGCGATTTATCTGCTTAAAGAAATTTTATGAATTAGCTTCTGTTCCACTGATTACCCACAATAAGTTTTATGTAAAGTAGTTTGGTAGTAGCTCTTTCGATCATCACAAAGCTTTTATTTCCAGTTTCCTACCCTAATACAATGAATCACATTCACTCATCAATAACCTCCTCCACCACATTCCACATGCAGGGGTATTCTCATTATTTCACTACTCGAGGTATTTCCATAATTAACCTATTGGGGTATTTTAGTAATAAATCAGGGTTAATTAAAAACTTTTACAAATCATAGGTATTTTAAAAATTCCAAAAATCGGGGTACTTGGTAATTTTACAAGTCAGGGGTAATTTGGTCATTTTTTTTTCAAATCAGGGGTATTTTGGTCATTTCTTAAATCAAGGATACTGTGGCAATTTTGAAACCAAGGTTTAATTTTAGGGTTGTACAAAACAAGGAGATCGGTCCTTTGGGTTTTAATTATTAAATTTAGCCTGTGATTAAGTCCTCTTAGTTGGGGTGAACCGTCACTACGCACCAGGTAAGATTCAAGTGAAGAGGATGTGAGTCACTAGGACTGCTTAAATACCAAGCTCCCCCCGAATCCATTCCTAGACATGTGCAACAGTTTGCCACACCCTTAACTTAGTAACGTACTCACAAGTTTGTTTAGTGGATCTTTAAGTCTTATGTAATTTGTGTTCAAGTGAGCTATTCCTAGGGTTCAATAACTCCTAATCTACTAATCTACGATCTCAAAATACCCATTTCCCCGACATATAATTCACACAATAGTTAGGGATACTTACCTGGGCGGATTGGTGCTGGAGACTCGGTGCCATGCTGATTAAACCATGTACCTTTTCCACAAAACTTTTCAAAACCCTACTTTAAGCATTTTGGGCCTTGGGCCCATAGCCGAGCCTTTGAACTTGGCTCTGATACCAAAATTGTAACACCTCAAACCCGGTCAACACACCACGATCGAATCTGGCATGCTACGGAGTGAAAACCTTTTTAAACCAAAAGTTTGTCGGATAATTTTCTTTAAAAAAAAACTCTTTTATAGTATGAAAAGTTTAGAAATCCTTAGTTAAGATGATTTTGAAATCGTGTGATGGCTGATTTAAAACTCATGCTTGAAAATCTACTTATTGTTGTAAGTTTTAGAAAACATATGATACTTGTTGAAAACTGAGTACGATGAGTATAATCGAGTTAAAATCATTTGCTTTTGAAGTTGTTTGGAAATTTAAGCTTGAAAACATTCAAGTTACCTTTGTTATTATCTTATAAGTGGTGTTACCCGATGGCAACGCTTAAAAACCCGAAGGAGTTATAGTTTTGAAAACATTGTTTTTTACCAGTTAATTTAACAAGTTCATATATCCAACATATGTATAATATAATCAAAATAAAAGCAAATAATAAAAACCCAAAATAATATTTAGCGGCCTTATTACAAAACCCAAAACCAAATTTAAAGAAAATTAATAAAATCAAGATAGCAAATTAAAGTCAAAACCAAACTAAGATGCATGGCCACCTCGAGTCCTCCTCGGCTCCATATCCGCGATCTTTACCTCATCTGCAAAATATAAGGGAAGGGGTGAGTCACCGAGACTCAGTGTATAAATTTCCAACCCGATAGTTCAAGCACTTACACAGATCATCAGTAAACATGCAATTCATGCAACCCATAACCTAACCATCCAGTTTCCTTTATCTACCCCGTGTGGTCAAAACCACTGGTGGTCACTGGTGACCGAAGTCACAAATATATCGGTGTGGTCAAAACCACTGGTGACCGTAGTCACAAATCAAGTGATGGGGCCAACCCATCGTGTGGTCAAAACCACTGATGACAATCCCGTAATAATCATGTGGGGGCCAACCCACTGTGGTACCAAACCACTGGGACGAGTCATAATATTCATATATGGTCAAAACCACTGGTGGTCAAAACCACTGGGACTTAGTCACATAATATAATATCAAGACGGGGCCAACCCGTCGTGTGGTGAAAACCACTGGAGACAGTCCAAATATCTCTTCCCCCTTCCTCTCAACAATCCCACCATCATGTCCATATCAATCATGGCATAATAACATATAATGATGCAAATAACACATGGCATGCATTTAACAGTGACATGATAGCACATACCGAGATTCATAATCAGGGGACTTACCCGGAGTCCATGCTCATGCCCACAAGGCATAACTACTGATTTAATGGCTATAACAGAAACACAATAAACATGTCAACTAACAAAGTGTGTAAGCGTTACACACCGCTATTCGTAAATCTAAGCGAATCCTGAAACTACGCAAACTAACGAGATCCCAAATGTTTCTCCCTCCTACAATCGGTCAACATTAGTTAGTAACCCAAAAGCCCATTTGGCTCTATTAGAAATCCCGAAGGATGTGTCGCCCAAATATAGCACTCACCTTAAAGCCGATTTGGTTTCCAACCAAATCCCGAAACTACACAATGAACCCCCTTACAATCGGCCACACACTGATGCACATAAAGGATTAGCCTTCAACTTTTGAACGATTAAGATACGGATCTTGAAATGTTAAAACCTTACCTAGATCGACCACCAAATCCGGGAGATTCACTATATTCGGCTATGCTCCTCCCTACAATCGGTTTTAACACAACACTTAGAATCCATAGGCCATTCGACCATAACATAAATCCCGAAACCACATGAGTTAGTCGCCCCTTACCTTAATGACTGATTTGGCTTCTATACACCAAAGGTCGGCACCCTTTATTGGTGTTAGGGATTTCGGCTACCACATAGAACAAGAATAAATTAAGGTTTTGATTACTAGTGATTGAAGGAGTATCAAAAGGAAGGCAAAAGAGATTCGGTATTACCCAAATCGATCAAGAAGAAAAGATGAAGAAATCACTCACCAGGAGATTCAGTAAAGAGAACCAAATAAGAGATGAATGTCGGCACTTGAGATGATGAAAAAAAAATGCAAGAAGAGATAGGTTTATGAGCAAAGTATTCAGCCAAGAGGAGAACAACAAGGTTTTGGCTTAAGTGATGGTTTGATTCGGGAAAGATGGTGAAGAGAAAAAAAGTGGAATGAGATAGATTCGGCAATGGGTTTGAGAGAAGAGAAAGAACGGAATTGAAAGAAAAATGGAAGAGAAGATGTGAGGGTAGGTTTCGGCTTTGAACAAAATAGGAAAAGAGAATACCCTCTCCTCACTAGCCGAAATACCCCCTTAACCCACCATAGACATTCGGCCACCACCTAAAGGCTCCTCAAACCGACTACACTTCCTCCCTCTAGAGTTCAAATTCGACCAACGTCTCCAAAGCTCTCCCATCCACTCATTCAAATAAATTTGAATGAGTCAACCACCAAATTTTTCTCCCTTCCATCCATTTCAAATTGGTTGACTCAATCCTCATCTATCCATGAGAGTCCCACCTGAGCACACCTCTGCTTACTTGTGGCGTCAAAAATAAATGAGTAGAAAGGGATTTCTGCAGCTCGAACCAAGGTCCTCCTTGCTCCTTGTGGCGTCACCTCCCTGGTGACTTAAGTGGCGCCTCCTTGCCACTTTACCAAGGTACTTCTTGTGTCTAAAACCTCAAATTAATTCTTTTAACCCCTATTTCCCCTAGCTCCTTTCTCTTAAGTGCTAAACAAAAATTTTGGCCATGGCCCAAGACTAACCCGAGGTCATGCCTAGACCCCAAAACATGCCAAACAAACATAGCTGACACCACATCACATGCAAACACACTCAAAATGTAGAGACCCCAATTTAAGAATGTTATAGACCGTGTTGATTGCTTGCTAAGGCCCAATTACTCTGTTTTAAGCCCGTTTTGTGTTCTTTTTATCCTCGAGTGCTTTTCTAAGTACAAACATGAAAAGAAAGGATTAAAAGCACCTTTTTACATAAATAAAAGGTTAAATCATCCCAAAGCCTATTAAATATGGGGTTAAAATATGTTACTTTTACGGTTTATCAAATATCCCCACACTTAAGCTTTTGCTTGTCCTCAAGCAAAATTCTCAACTTACAATTAAAACAAACTTTCCATAATTTATAATTCCTATTGACAATGTCTCATCATAATTCATAGATAATTTATACATGGATAATTCAATTCCAAGAACCCTAAAGATTCAATTACGATAAGTCATACCTTTATAGCATGAAAACATAGGTGTCTCCCCTTATCTAAGTGATTACCTTTAATTCAAAGCCGACAAGGATTGACATCCTCACAAAAGATTCACTCAAATACTCAAAGGTGTTTAAGGTTCAAGAATAAGCACTCTAAGTCGAACCTGAAAAGTTAATCCCATAGGCTTGCCTGAAAATCAAATCTCCACCACTGTATATGAGATGATACACAAATCAAAAGGTCTTTAATAAGGGTTGTAACGGGGCTAGGGTTAAGAGGTGTGGATACAGGCTAAATTAGAGGTTATAATCGAGATTGAATTGACTAATTACCTAATCTAAAAATAATGAATATGAATATTTACATCGAATAAGAACTAACAACATTTACTATTGATAATTACTCTATAATAAGAGTATTTTCATCACTCAAAATTTGAAAATACTTTAATACGAGCTTTTTCTTCAACAATTGGAGTTAAATGCTCTAAGCACTTTTATATACTACTAATATTGGGTATAGTTGGATTTTTTTTTTAAGAACAAACCAAAATAAACATAATAGAAGGAACTTTGATGATTGAAATAACCTAATTCGACAATTGATCAAATTAATTCTCGATAGAGGGGTAGTCAAAGGAATGTTGAAACAAATACAAAGGGATTTTGGGTTAATATTAATGGGTGAGTCAATAAAAAGGTTGTTAGGATTCAACGGGTTTCACTAGGGTTAATTTGTATGGGTAGGCTTTTTTAGTGGAGTGAATGAGTTAAAACCTAGGTGCCTTTATCATCTCAGTGTATCAAATCATTAATATGGTCTCGACATGCATAAACAATGCAGGTTCTAGAATAACAGTTCAAAGTTGACACACTCATAATCAATTAAGTGAGCACGAAAAAGGGTAGATGCTCTATAAGGATCAAAATCTCACAAAAATTATGGGTGTTTTGACATCAATCCTTGTAAATTTTGAACTTCAATGTGATACTCAAATTAGGTTCCACAACCTATCAATTTTAATTTTTAGAAAGTAGACTTATCATGCTCGATTCTGTAGTATTCTTCAAATTTAATTATCAATGCACAATTAACTAAAACTTATTCTAAAACATATTGATAAAAATCATAAATCATTAGAAATTTCACCCTAATTAATAATATGATAAAAATACTCAAAAATAAGACTAAATTTTAGGGATTTGAGAATAATGCAAAAAGTTGGATACTTTTACCCCCCACACTTAAGATGAACATTGCCCTCAATGTACAAAGATAGATAATGACAATATAAAAATCAAAAGAGAGGGAGAATGTGCCACTTCCTGAATTATGGATGAGCTTTGGGATGTGTTCCTTAGGTGACTTTTATGTGGATGTGTGTTTGTGTGGTGTGTAATTGCTTCTGCAAAGTCACTTGGTTAATAATCTTATTGCATTTAATTGATTAAGGATTCTTTTTAGAGGTTAGATAGCCAATGGTAGATAAAAATAAAAACCATGCGATACTAATGAAAGTTCAAATTAAAAAAAAAAGTATTAAATAAAAAGTTTCAAAATAAAGAAAAGTATATGACCAATAACAATTTATGAGGACTCAGAGGTCCTCATCGTCAACTGTATCCTGTGGAGGTGTTGGTGGCGATATGTGGAAGTGATGGCAGTTTTGTTGAAGGGTGGTCTTGATCCTATCAAAACATCGAGTAGTGTCAGTAAACTGCTAGGGTATAGTACTACTCGAACTGTGTGAGGCGTGTAGAGATATCTACCATCGAAGTTGCCGGATGGGATAACTGCTGGCTTGGCACTTGTGGGACATCATCAGTAATGTCCTCGGGCACCTCCTCGTCTATGGCTAGTTGGTATTGAGGGGGGTCGGTCCCATGATGGTGTTTGATCATTCGCATGTGAAGCATCGTCTGGATGCCCTGGGGGACCATGTGGCCTATTAGTGTGAGGGAAGCGGTCTGGGCTTCGGTGTTGAGGAGGCCAAAATATCGAGCTAATCGTGTAATGTATGGCCCCATTGATAATATTCCTTTCCTATGTGACTCTGTTTGGTGTTGGATGGCATAGGTAATGAAATATGCCAAGTCGAAAATGTGCCCATCTGTCATGCATGATAAGTAGTAGACATTGTGCTTGTTGACCACTCTTGTGCTCTAACGTCTTCCTATAATGGTATGAGCTAAAAGGGCGTGGATGTATCTCAAAGCTGGTCCAAGTGCTATCGCCTTAGAACAACCGGGGTTGCAAACACCTTTGGTGGGATATAGGCGGCGCCAACAGGCCAGCGAAGTACGGTGGAGTTGGCGGTCTAGCTCGGAGAGGTTGTGTTCCTCCCTAAATTCTTTCGTGTAAATATAGAGTGCTGTTCCAAATTCTGGTATGCTAAGTTGTCGGACCGTGCCCCCTAACTAAAATTGAATTGTTTTTTTGATCATTATGATTGGGCATCATTGACTGGAAGGTGAATGTTGTGCAGAAGTCGAGAGCGAGCTCCAAATATGTAGGCTCGATTATATAGAAAAATTGCTCCCATGGCTCTGTCGCTATGAGGGCTCGGATGTCGGTTGTCAGGCCGACTTATTCTATTGTGTTTCAGTCGATACACCTTCTGGTGCCCAAAGGGCATTCCTGGAGTGCTCTATATCGTTCTTCCTGAATATCTTGATTAAATTGGAGGAAGTAGTGTCGAATCTCTGCTGAGGCGCTAGCCAAAGATGATCCGGGCCCCTTTCTTTTTTTACTCGGGGCTGATCTTTTGGTTCAAAATGTTGACATGATTTCTATAAAATTATCAAATATAGAGCAAGAAATATAGCTAAAATTAAGTCTTTCAAGATCTTCGTGAATAGCAAATGAGCAAAGAAATGTGTTAATCTTGCAAGAATTTATTCCTAAAATGAACTAATCAACCAAATATTCATAGGGCCTAAGATTTCTTCAAGAAATTATCCTAAATTCTTCTAAAACTAAACAAGATAAGATAAGGTATAATTTTGGATTTTAAGTTAAAAGGAAGAAGAAAAAGAACCAGGGTAGTGCAAAAAAGTCGAGCACGGTGGTGTTGTGAGATTACAGGATGAACACGGTGGTGGCAACGGTGTGGCGTGCGGTAGCACAATTGTGGTACAGGCGTGCGACCGATTTTTGGATGGTTATGCTGAGAAAAAGGTAAGGGGATGGATTTTTGGGTGGTGGGGGGCGTGGGTGTGGTGGAAATTTTGGGGGAGGGGGCTGAAAAAATTTTAGGGTTTAGAATGGGGGTCCGATTAGTTTGCTGATAAAGGGAGGGGAACACGGCTTTTTGCCACGACTGTGTTTAATTTGAAATACCTGTGCTTTTCGTGATTTCTTAAAATTGGGCGCAATTCAGGGTTTTTAGCACGTTCATGTGTCAATTGGGCACGCCCGTGCTCGGTAAGTCAGTATGTTCGAGTCGTCGTGCACGACCGTGTTCTAGCCGTGCTCAATGAGTCAGTAGCTTCACAAGGGAATGGGGCACGACCGTGCAATGCCCGTGCTAGACAAATCAGTATCCTCACACGGTTATGTCGCACGGGCATGTTCTGGTATCACGCACCATGTTTGACGATAGAAATTTTCCCTGTTTGGGCACGGCTTTTGGCATGCCCGTGGGTCATCCCCTGTGTCGTACACGGTCATTGACACACCCGTGGTCAAGGCAGTGTCTTAAAATCCTGCATTTAGACTAATTTAGGGTGGTGTTAGAAAAATAAAGTTAATGTTTTAGTGCTCGGGTTGCCTCCCGAGAAGCGCTTGTTTATAGTCTTAAGCTAGACTCTCCCTGTTTTCGGTTCTAAAAGAGGGTGCATGGAGCAAAAGCTCCTCTTTCATGTTTCCGGGTTTGCACCATTATAAACTTTAAGTCGGTGACCATTTACCTTGAATGTACCTTTAGTGGGATGAGTTACCTCGATGGTGCCATATGGAAAGATTGTTTTGATCATAAATGGGCCTGACCATCTTGATTTCAACTTCCTAGGGAATAGTTTAAGCCTTGAATTGTATAGTAGTACTAGGTCCCCTACTTCGAAATGTTTTGATCGCTTGAGGCGAGCATCGTGACGTCGCTTTGTTGCTTCCTTGTACAGTTTTGAGTTCTTATAGGCTTCCGTTCTCTATTCATCCAGCTCGTTTATCTGTATCATTCTTTTCTTTCCTATAATTTCGAGGTCAAAATTTTAAAATTTTGTTGCCCAAAAAGCTTTGTGTTCTAGCTCAAATGGTAGATGACAGCATCATCTACTTTAACTGTAGGCCCATAAAGCATCATCTACTTTAACTGCCCAATCTTTTCTATTTGATTCAACCATTTTTTCTAGAATGCACTTAAGCTCTCAGTTTGCTACCTCAACTTGTCCACTAGTTTGAGGATGATATGGGTGGCTATCCTGTGGTATACTCCATACTTTTTAAAACTTTTTCAAATTGTGTATTACAGAAATGAGTACCCCTATCACTATGATTGCTCTAGGTGTCCCGAATCGGGAAAATAGTTTCTTGAGAAATTTAACTACTACCCTAGCATCATTGGTAGGTAAGGCTTCCGCTTCTACCCATTTTGACATGTAATCAACTGCTACTAGGATGTATTTATTTCCAAATGAACTAGGGAATGGTCCCATAAAATCAATACCCCATACATCAAATATTTCACATGATAACATATATGTTTGAGGCATTTCATCACGTTTAGAAATATTACCTATTCTTTGGCATTTGCCACACGAGGTAACATACCTGTTGGTATCTTTAAATAGAGTGGGCCAGTAAAAACCTGATTCGAAAATTTTGTGTGCTGTCTTAATACAACTGTAGTGTCCTCCTGATGGTCCTGAATGACAATGTTTCAGGATTTTGCTTGCCTCTGTCTTTGTAATGCATCTTCGAATTACCTGATCTGCATATATGCGAAAAAGAAAGGGATCTTCCCAAAAATAATTATTCACATCAGTAAAGAATCACTTCTTTTGATGATGTGTTAATTTTCTTGGTAAGACATTAGCTGCTAAATAATTCGCAATATTTGCAAACCAGGGTACTTCAAAATGTGTTATAGAAAAGAGCTGTTCTTCAGGAAATGAATCATTTATTTCATTTTCATCAAGCTTTTTGGTGTGTGGATTTTCGAGTCTTGAAAGGTGATCTGTCGCAAGATTCTCAACTCCCTTCTTATCCTGTATTTCCAAGTCAAATTCCTGTAAGAGTAAAATCCATCGTATGAGTCTAGGTTTTGCATTAGGTTTGTTTAAAAGATAACGAAGAGTTGAATGGTCAGTGTAAACGAAAACTTTAGATAATATTAGATATTGTCTAAATTTGTCAAAAGTAAAAACTACAGCTAGCAATTCTTTCTCAGTCGTGGTGTAATTTTCTTGTGCGGGTGTTATTGTTCTGCTAGCGTAGTAAAATGGCTGAAAATGCTTGTCTCTTCGTTGTCCCAAAGCTGCACCTACTACAAAATCACTTGCATCACACATTAATTCAAAGGGTAAGTTCCAATCAGGTGCAATTATAATCGGTGCATTTATTAATTTATCTTTAAGGACATTGAATGCGTCTAAACATTCCTGATTGAAATTAAAAGGAACATTTTTTCTAGTAATTTTGTCAAAGGCTTAGCTATTTTAGAAAAAGCTTTAATAAATCTTCTATAAAAAGCTGCATGTCCTAAAAAGCTTCTAATAGCCTTAACTAAACTAGGGGGAGGTAATTTTTCTATGGTTTCAACTTTTGCTTTATCTACCTCAATCTCTTTACTAGAAATCTTATGTCCTAATACAATCCCTTTTCTAACCATAAAGTGGCATTTCTCCCAATTCAAAACAAGGTTTGTTTCTTCACATCTCATCAGAACTTGTTTTAAATTTTTAAGGGAAAGATGGAAAGAATTATCGAATACCGAGAAATCATCCATAAATACCTCCATGATGTCCTCCACGAGTTCGTCAAAAATTGCCAACATGCAATGTTAAAAAGTAGCAGGAGCATTACATAACTCAAAAGGCATTCTATGATAAGCGAACATACCGTATGGGCATGTAAATGTTGTCTTCTCTTAGTCTTCAGAAGCTATGGGGATTTGGAAGTAGCCAGGGAGTCCGTCCAGGAAGCAGTAGTACATATGCCCGGATAGTCTTTCTAACATTTGATCTATGAAGGGTAGAGGAAAGTGATCTTTTCTGGTGGCATCATTCAGCTTTCTGTAGTCTATGCAGACTCTCCAACCTAGAACTGTTCTTGTAGGAATTAACTCATTCTTTTCATTGGGCACTACCGTCATTCCTCCTTTCTTTGGAACTACCTGCACAGGACTTACCCAAGTGCTGTCAGAAATAGGATAAATTATTCTTGCATCTAGAAGTTTAATTACCTCGGCTTTGACCACTTCTTTCATGTTGGGGTTTAATAGTCTTTGAGGTTGCACACACGGTTTATAATCTTCTTCCATTAAAATTTTGTGGGTGTAGAACGCGGGGCTTATTCCCTTGATGTCAGAAATTTTCCAAGCTATGGCTTTCTTGTGTTCTCTTTGTACCTTTATCAGCTTCTCCTTTTCCTTTGGTTCTAGTTTTGAAGAGATGATTACTAGTAGCATGGAATTGTCCCCAAGGAATGCGTATTCTAAGTGTTTTGGTAACTGTTTTAATTCCAATTTGGGCGGCTCTTCAATGGAGGGTTTCTGTTTTAGTAGGTCATCTTCTTCAATGTTTTCTTCTTTCATTTGTGTAAATGCTGATGTATTCAAACTCATCTCATTGCCTTCATCTTCTTCCCCCTCTCCTTGAGCTAGACATAGTTCCATCGTGTCGTCCTGTATGATTTTCTGTAATGAATTTTTAATGATTTGATCAGTAGTGTTAACATAAAGGAATCATCTTGCTCTTTAGAATATCGCATGGCATCATAAATTTGAAAGATAATTTCTTCATCACCTATCCTCAGTGCTAGTTTACCATCACCTACATCAATAATAGCTCTAGCAGTGGCTAAAAAGGACGCCCTAAGATTAAAGGAATATTAATGTCTTCATCTATGACTAACACAACGAAATCAATAGGGAAAATAAATTTATCAATTTTTACCAAGACATCTTCAATAACTCCTCTAGGATATTTAATAGACCTATCAGCTAATTGAATACTCATCCTAGTGGGTTTTGGTTCCCCAAAATCTAGCCGTTTAAACATTTTGTAAGGCATTAAGTTAATACTAGCGCCTAGGTCTGCTAATGCTTTCTTGATGTTTAGACTACAAATTAAGCAAGGAATAGTGAAACTCCCTGGATCTTTTAACTTTCGTGGTAGTCTATTTTGGAGAAGGGCCAAACACTCTTCATTAAGTTCCACCATTGATACTTCCTCAAGCTTCCTTTTGTTGGTGAGAAGTTCCTTTAAGAATTTTGCATACTTCAGCATCTGTGAAATAGCTTCAACAAAAGGTAAGTTAATATGTATTTGTTTAAAGAGTTCGAGGAACTTAGCGTATTGAGCATCCAATTGTTCTTTCTTTAACTTTGCTGGATATGGAATTTATGCTCTATTCTCTGTAGGCAATGGATTATCATTCTCAACTTCTACACTCTTTTTCTTGGTAACTTCATGTGGTTCAATTAGCTCTTTGCCACTCCTTAGTGTAACTGCCTTTGCCTGCTGTGTGCCTTTGGAGAAAATGTTTGTTCGTATTTCACACACCATCTCAGTATGTAATCTGATTTGACTCTCGATCCCTTTGATCGATTCTTGTTGTTCATCTAGTGTTGCTTCAGTCCTTTGGAAACGAGAATCTGTGGCCTCTATGAATTTTGTCAGCATCTCTTCAAGGTTTGATTTCTTTTCCTGTGGATAGGGGCGATTTTGGTAATTTGAAGGAGGTTGTTGCCATTGATTTCCTTGATTTCCTTGTCCTCCACATGAAAAATTTGGATGGTTCCTCCAACCTGGTTTATAGGTATTACTATAGGGATTATTAGATCAGAAATTATTACCTATATAGTTTGTCTGCTCATTTTCTGCTCCTGGTTGGTAGGGTGGGTACTCAAATTTGCCACATTCCCGCTTGCTTCATTGCATGACCGGATGTACTGTTAAGAACATAAATTATCAATCTTTTTTTCATAATTCCACAATGTCGACAAACATTGTCATCGTCTATGTTAAAAACTCCGTGATTTTGTCGGTTTAGCTCTTGTAATTTGCCATTGATAGGTGTTCAATGACATCTCCTCAATAAAATCGTAAGCCACTTCAGGAGTTTTATTATTCAAAGTTCCACCGGCTGATGGATCAATCATTTGCCTAGTTTGAGAATTCACACCATTGTAAAAAGTTTGGACTTGAAGCCACAAAGGTAATCCATGGTGTGGGCATCTCCTTAGGAGATCCTTGTATCTTTCCCATGCATCATATAATGTTTCTGCATCATTCTGCACAAAAGAAGATATGTCATTCCTAAATTTAGCCATTTTGGCTCGTGGAAAATATTTTAAAAGAAATTTTTCAGTCATTTGATCCCTTGTGGTGATTGACCCTCGTGGTAACGAGTTCAACCACTACTGTGCTTTATTCCTTAATGAAAAAGGAAACAACCGAAGACATATGGCATTGTCAGAAACGCCATTTATTTTGAAGGTATCGTAGAATTCTAAAAAATTAGATATATGAGTGTTTGGATCCTCATCCTGCAAACCATCAAATTGAACAAATTGTTGAATCATTTGTATTGTGTTAGGCTTTAATTCAAAATTATTAGCAGCTATAGCGGGCATAACAATACTAGATTCTGCTCTTGTAAAATTAGGTTTAGCATAATCATACATAGTGCGCGGAGCATTCTGTTCTTGAACATTTGGTGGGTTGTTCTCGTCCATCCCTTCAGTAGGATTGGATCTTTGCTATTCTTCTCTTTGATAGTCTAGGGCTCGTCTAATTTCTTTGCGATTTCTGCAAGCGGTAGCTTCAATGTCACTCTGTCCTCTCGGATTCCTTCTAGTCATAAACTGGAGGTACCTACTATGAAAAGAAAAAAAGAAATTTAGAAAAACAAAAATATATGTATAAAAATAAGAGAAATTTAAAAATAAAGATAATGGCTAAAGTAATAGAAATAAAGCTTTCTTAATATTTTAGGATTCCCCAGCAACGGCGTCAAAAACTTGATCATGTCAAACAGTCGAGTTTTAATATTTATAAAAGAGTGATCGAACACAGAGACTAAGCATTACAACGATAGAGGCAAGTGCACCTATCGAGCAAAGAGTATAGTTCAGAAAGAATATCTTATCGAACACAAGGGAACCTAAAAGTACTACTACTCACTTTCTCTCAATTATTTAGCCTGAAATTTGGAGTGATTGAATTATTAAACTAACGAAATACTTAGACTAAATGCAAAGACAAAAAGATTGAATAGGAGAAAGACTTTAGGAAAACTCAGTTGATAAAGATGATACCCTCAGAAGAATCCACCTATGACTTCACTTATTATTTATTCCCCAAACAATATGATTTATTTACTTAGCTTGATCCGTAAGACTCCCTAACCTATATTAAACCCTCTCTCGAGGCGAATAACGTCTAACCTTAGGTTAATTAGTGGAACTCTCATTCTCTTATAATAACCCCCTAAGGAAGCAGCAAATCGATCAATGGATTACCATATTAGGTTTCACCCTAATTTGGCAAAACCTCGTAACCCTATCTCTAGGGGCCCGATCAACTCCACTCAATTATGCTAGATCTACTCTTAGGTAGGGTCTATTCCTCCTCCACCTAAGAACATCAGATTAAATTAGGCAACATAATTAAGAACAAACCAATTACTTATCATATAATTTAGAAATCAAATAACAAAATCCATCATAGGTTTCATCTCCTTCAGGTATCTGAGGGGTTTAGTGCATAACTAAATACAAAAACATCTCAAGAGTAAAGAATAAACAAAACATAAGAAAACCTTAAAACCCCCTGAAGGAATTGAAGGAGAGATCCTCCATCTTGAATGGAGTTCCGACTTTTGAGATGGATCAACTGGCTATCTTCAAGTGATTCCCTAAAAAAAATGAAAGCTTCGGCAAAAGCCTCTACCAAAAAGCTCCTCTTTAATGTTTGCCTTGGGTTGTTTATATAGGCTTTGGGATGCTATACTTGGCTCTTAAGTATCTCCTTCAAGTAGAATTACTATTAGGGTGTTGGAGTAGACTTAGGAGTATGTTTCTTTGGCTTCAAGCATCCAAATCCAAGTGAAATTGCTCTCTCTGCGGCGAGGGCACGACCATGGCACACGCCTGTAAATCTTGGTTGGTAGTGTCTCGATTCATCATTATGGGCACGGCCGTGTGAGTCGAGATTCGTGTCGTGCTTGTGTTTGTCGATTTGGGCGCGGTCATGTAGATCACCAGCACGTCCATGTGATCAATGGATCTTTGCTGTACAGTGTGTTACGTAGTTGAGGCTGTGCTCTAGGTAATTGGCGAGGCACGCAGTCGTGTGGGCTTTGGGCCAGGCCATGTTGATTGCTTGCTAAGGCCCAATTACTCCGTTTTAAGCCTGTTTTGTGTTCTTTTTATCCTCGGATGCTTTCCTGAGTATAAACATGAAATGAAAGGATTAAAAGTACCTTTTTACATAAATCAAAGGCTAAATCATCCAAAAGCCTATTAAATATGGGGTTAAAATATGTTACTTTTATGGTTTATCACCCGCTTACCAAAACCGATTTCATCTTTGCCAAAAAGATGCATGTTGACCAAAAAAATTCCTTCCCTTAGCAACTTTTAAAATTCAGCCAACATGTTCCCTTCTATTACCTTTTTCCTTCATTTCTTTCCTTCATTTTCCCTAGTCTTCCTCCTTACCATATTCCTTAGCCATCTTTCCATCAATAAAAAGTCTTCCTTACCATAATAAAGTCATGACCAATACATGGAAGAGAAGCATAAAAATTTACTCAAAAATGCAATAGATGTGATTCGAACCTCAGACCATTAGTACATTCCACACGCCACTTTCCACCTTTACCAATAGACTCCTTGTGCTAGCAAAATGCACACTTATTTCCTTAAGTCTTGATGCCCCTTACCTTCTCCCTCTTAAGTGCATAAACACAAAAATTTACCTATAGCCTAACTTGAACCCGAAACTTCCTATATGCCTCGTAACTTTCCAAAATCACCTTCTTAATAAGTCCAACTCAAAATAATGTTGTTATTTTATTCTCAAAAATTTTAAACACTCCTACGCCCAAGGCCCATTGGGCCTAATTCTACTAGGCCCAATTTCATGTCGTTACAAATGAGAAATTAATAAGTTGTTCATAGAATCATTTCATGAATGGTTAAGCCAAACGGTATGCAATTGAAGTTTTCATTGACAAGTAATAATGTTTTCTCATAACATTTATAATTACTCAATTTACTTTCGATTCAATAGGTTTGGAGTTGGAATAAAGTAAATGATGAAGTTAAATGGCTTTCACAAGGTCCAAATAAAATAGTGAAAGGATATAGTGCCTTCCTCATCAATGGATTGAAACACCCCAAACCCAGCCCACAAGCCCTGACCGGACCTGGCATGCTCCTTGAGTAAAACGTAGTTAAGTTTCGGAATGACATTTTGAAAATCTTGATGGTTTTGAAGAATATAAATTTGGATTGTTCTCAAGTTAAAACCGTGTTGTAGTTTAGCTTTATACTAAAACGATATTTCATATCTCAAAAGTTACAAGTTAAAAGAAATGTCGAATTTTAGAGTTTATTATTATTAACTCAAAAAATCGTAGATGTTTGGGTTTCAAAACAATTAATGTTGTTTTAGGAAAAATGTTAAATAGTCTTGTTCGATGTTGTTCGTATCATGATAAAATTTAAAACGCATAAATAAAACAGTTAAGTTATAATGGCCTTATTACATCAAAACATAACCCAAAATAAATCAAAATAAACTTAATAACAAAAAAAAAAAATTGAGCTGTGCATGGCCACCTTTAAGTTCCTGCCGACCCGGTCCATTTACTGAGTGCCATCTGCAAAATGTTAGCCCACGAAGGGTGAGTCAATAGACTCAGTGTGTAACAGCCATCACGGACTCCCAATACATTCAAGGCATATTAAATCACATAAAACAATTGTAAACAACGATGCAACCCAAACCACCTAGATCCAACCTCTACACATCACCCGTACCTACCGATCACACCGTTGGGATTACTAAATCGACCCTCCATCCGCTACACACCATCGAAGGCAGTCGCTGCAGTCAACTGCAGATCACCTTTATAATGGTGGCATAGCCACCAGATAATGTGACAGAGTCACCAGATTCATAATATGTGACATAAGTCACCAGATAATGTGGTAGAAACCACCAGATCACTTCCCCTTTAACATAATCACCCATATGTACATTTATCATGCAATTTACCTTACCCACAAATCATAACGGATTTCCACATATTTTCACTTCAATGTTATTAAACAATATTAACGAGTATTAAGGGGTACATACCTGAATTCATTGTACCATTAAATGGTACCTTTAGCCATGTTTATTTGTCACTTCATTAACACATGCTTAACATTAATCTATTAGGAATTTTAGTGTAGGGTTACACACCTGACTATTCGTAAATCTAATCGAAATCCAAAAATCCTGATCTAACGCACTAGATCCCCTTTCCTACATTCGGCCAACACTAAGAACATTAGCAAAGAGGCCATTCGGCTATACAGCAAATCCCGAAGGGTTAACGCAACCAAAATCCTTACCTTGCTGCTGATTTGGTTACCAACCAAATCCCAAAACTTCGTGATGATCCCCCCTTGCAATCGGCTAAGCACTAGTACACTCAACCGGTTAGTTTTCGGCTTTTGAACGAATAAGGAACAGATCTGAGACACTAGAACCCTTACCTAGATTGCTTAGCCAAATCCAAGATCCGTTAAAATCCCTAAAACACCATAGTTAGAATCGGATAACCTTAGAACAAATAAATATGGCCCTTGGTGAATGGTATGCCTTGCTTACCTTGGATCCTAAATCTGAAAAGATCACCTTCCAACTGTCGACTATAAGAATCCTGAGAGATCTCCTTCATGGTTCAGCCAAAAGAAAAATAGGAATTAGAGTCTTTGACTTTTGGCTAAACAAAGGAAAAGAAAAGAACTCAACTAATTATTATCCCTCATCAAATCGATTGAACACCTTTGCTTGGAACACGAGAGATTCACCACAATAGAGGTTGATTGGATTTGAGAAAGTAACATAAAAGGAATCGGTTCAACAAGGAGTAAGATGAAATCGGCTATGGAAAGTAAAATATGGAATGGAGAAGAAAGAAAAAAAAGGATGTTTGGGACTTTAAGAATTTCGGCAATGGTGGAGAAGGATGATAGAGGAGTTTCAGCCTTAGCAAAATAAAAGAGAAAGGAGGGAGATGAGTTAAAAAAAAATTCAGAAATTTTGGCACTACTCCCCCACACATGACCGAATAAACCCCTTCCCAAAGTCCTACTGTCGGCCAACTCTTCCTCTTTCCACCCAATCCCCCTTTTCACTCCTACTTAGCCGAATCTCTAAGCTTTTGACCCAATCTACACTTCATCTATGAAGTGTCGTGCCGTCCAACACTGCCTCTCATTGCTGAAAAATAAAACTCCAAAATGCTTCCCTTACTGTTCGAACCTAGGCCCCTTTACACTCCCTGTGGCGTCACCTTACAAGGCCCTAAGTGGCGCCTCCTTGCCACCTTACCAGCTTATTCTTGTGTCCTAAGCCACACAATAAACTCCTTAAGGCCTAGCTCTCTTAGTTCCCCATTTTAGGCTTAAAAATCCAATAACTTCTAAGGCTCCTACCTACATCCCAAGGTTCTTGAAGCCCCCAAAACACATTCAAATCATACTCCCTAAATCCCGGATATTATAGTTCTACCCCCCTTAAAAATAATTTCAACCTCAAAATTACCTAGCTAAAATAAGTGAGGGTATTACTATCGTATTGTTTCATCTGACTCCCACAAAGCCTCCTCCTATCCATGGTTACGCCATAACACTTTGACCAGAGGGACTGATTTCCTCCGTAGCACTTTTACATCCCGTTCCAAAATCTGAATCGGCTCTTCCTCATAGGACAGATTTGGTTTCAGCTCCACCTCCTTAATCGGTATTATATGAGATGGATTCGATCGATAATGACGTAGCATCGAAACGTAAAACACATCGTGCATCTGCTTTAACTCCGAAGGCAATTCTAACTGATACGCTACTAGTCCAACCCGCTTTAAAATTCGATAAGGTCCTATAAACCTAGGACTTAACTTTCCCTTGCGACCAAATCTCATCACCTTCTTCCACGTGAAACTTTGAGAAACACCTGATCCCCCACAGCAAACTCTATCTCCTTTCGCTTAAGATCCGCATATGATTTTTGCCTGTCAGATGCCTCCTTCAACCGTGTCCTAATTATTTTAACCTTTTCTTCGGATTCTGCCACATTCTCTGGACCTAAAACCCGACGTTCCCCCAGTTCTGTCCAACATGTAGGAGTGCGACACTTCCGTCCATATAGCGCTTCGTACGGTGCCATCCAAATACTTGCTTGATAGCTATTATTGTACGCAAATTCCGCTAAAGGCAAGAACTCCTTCCAACTCCCTCTGAAGTCTATCACACAACCTCTCAACATATCCTCTAGCACTTGAATTACCCGCTTAGATTGGCCGTCCGACTACGGATGGAATGCCGTATTGAATTCTAATCTGGTGCCCAAAGCTTGATGTAATGCTTTCCAAATTCGAGATGTAAACCTCGGATCCCTATCAGAGATAATCGACACCGGCACTCCGTGTAGCCTCACAATTTCTGCTACATACAACTTTGCCAATTTCTGTAGAGAATAGTTACCCCGCACTGGAATGAAATGTGCAGACTTAGTCAACCGATCTACTATCACCCATACCGAGTCCTTCTTGGTAGGCGTAAGGGGAAGCCCACTAATGAAGTCCATGGTAATTCTCTCCCACTTCCATTGCGGAATCTTTATCGGCTGAAGCAATCCTAACGGTACTTGGTGTTCAGCCTTGACTTGTTGACACGTTAAGGACTTCCCTACAAATTCTGTAACTTCCGTTTAAGACCAGGCTACCAAAATTGATCTCGTAAATCCCTATATAACTTACTTCCTCTAGGATGCATAGCATAAGGGCTACTATGTGATTCCTAAAGAATTTTCTGCCTTAACCCCTCATCTTTCGGCATACAGACCTTGCCCCGAAAACACAGTACTCCATCACCGTTTACACCATAGTCTTCCAACTCCCCATTCTGTACTTGTAGCAGCTTAGCACTTAGTTCACCATCTACCAATTGTTTCTCCTTTACCTGACCTAACCACGTCGGCTTCACTTACAACTCCACTAGCAAACTTCCATCATCATAAAGGCTCAAATGTGCAAACATCACCCTTAACTCTGACACTACTTTTCGACTTAGGGCATCCACCACAACATTTGCCTTGCCCGGATGATACTCTATTGAGCAATCGTAGTCTTTCAACAACTCCACCCACCTTCGCTGTCTCAGATTCAGCTCCTTCTGGGTCAACAAATACTTCAGACTCTTGTGGTCCGTGTAGATCACCGACCTTTCTCCATACAAATAGTGCCTCCACACTTTAAGAGCGAATACAATCGCCGCCAATTCCAGATCATGCGTCGAATAGTTAACCTCATGTGGCCTCCTTAAGCTGATCGAACAAGTCATCAATTCTTGGAAATAGATACTTGTTCTTGATGGTTAGCTTATTCAACTACCGGTAATCTATGCACATGTGCATAGTCCCGTCCTTCTTCTTTACGAATAGAACCGGTGCTTCCCATGGAGACACACTAGGTCGAATAAACCCACGATCGAGTAACTCTTGGATCTAGGCTTTAAGCTCTACTAACTCCTTTGGTGCCATTCGGTATGGAGCGATTGACACAAGAGCTGTACCCAGTAGTAAATCAATTCTGAACTCCACTTCCCTGTCCGGGGTAACCCAGGTAGCTCCTCCGAAAAGACATCCACAAATTCCTTACTGTTCTAACTCCTCCTACAGCTGCTTCCTTAGCCTCTAAGGCACTGATCAATGTCAGAAAAGCTACATACCATTTTCTCACCATCTTCTCTGCCTTAAGGGTAGATACTACATTTGACAAGCAATTTCGTCTCTCGCCAATTACCACAACCTCTTTGTCATCAGAAGTTCTTAACGACATACGCTTAGCAGCACAATCCACATTCGCATGGTACTTCACTAACCAGTCCATGCCTAAGATTAGATCAAATTCCTCAAATGGCAACTCCATTAAGTCAGCTGGAAACTGCGCCCCTAAACTTCCAAAGGTACGCCTAAAGAGTTTGTCTAATACTCTGGTTGCCCTAAAGGACTAAATCATATCATCTTCCTAGGTACAGTCTCAGAGTTCACATGTCGAGTTCCAGATACCTTACTAGCAATGTATGAATGAGTTGAGCCAATATCTTTCAACACAATAAAGGGTAACCCAGAGATAAGGAACATACCCGTTATGACATCAGGTGTGTCACCATCCTCCCTCTGATGAACTGCATACACTAGACCCGGCTGTCTCACCTTCGTGTTACCAATGCCTCTGCCCGGTGTTCCCCGACCTCTTCCAAAAACCATTACCTCTGCCAGCCAGACCACGACCCTACGGTGACTGCTGTTCACCTCTTCCAGCTTGATTAAGACCCTGACCTACTGGTCGGCTCCCGTCTATTTTCATAGGGCAGTCCCTAATCATATAATCCTTGGACCCACACTTAAAACATCCTCCCGTCTTCTTCCAACACTCTCCTAGGTGCATCTTTCCACATTGAGCACAAGTATAGTACTGTCCTCCCATAACAACCTGCTGACCTCGTGACCCATCAACTCTAGGTCTCTTTTGAACATTCCCAGATGACCCTGATGATCCAAAACCTCTCTTTTATCTATTATTGTCTGTATTTTGCCTTACAGAGTCCTTAACCCCTTCGGCTACCTTATCCTTTTCTACCAACACGGTAAACTCCCACTCCTGCTGTGGAGCAATCAACAATCTCTGGTCATCCCTCAGTCCATCCTTAAACCGGACACATCGTTCATGCTCCATAGCCACAATACCTTGAGCATATCGGCTCAACATTAAGAATTCTGCTTTGTACTCCGCTACGGACTTATTCGCCTAAACCAGCCTCAGAAACGCCTTCCTCTGTGCATCAATATAGCTAGTTCCAATATACTTCTTCTGATATGCCACCTTAAAATACTCCCAAGTAAGATCATCTGTGGCAGCGCCATCTCGAATCGTGAGCCACCATTGGTATGACTCATCGCAGAGAAGCGATACCACCCCTTTCAGTTTTTCCTCAGCAGTCAAGTCCAAATCGTCCATAATTCACTCCGTCGCCTCCAACCAATACTCAGCCGTATTGGGCGCCACACCAGATATACCTCAGAATACCTCAGCTCCATTGGCTCGAAGTCGCTCAGGTACAAACTTTCGAGCTCCCATACCTCCACCTGCTCCAGCCACCCTCTCAAGAACTCGTAGCATTGCTTGCGATACTGCATCATCCCCCGTCTGATCCTGATATTCAATATTAGCAGCTGGTGGTGATGGCATTTCATTCTCGAACCCTTGACCAGACCTAACGGGTTTCGATATGGTCATTCGGCCTCTACCACGGCCACGCACATTACGACCACATCCTCTAGAACTCATTCTTCTGAGTTGCGTTTATCTAATTAAGAATTTTATGAATCATTATTTCTTTCCACTGATTTATAGCGAACAGTCTTATGTTTAATAGTTCTAAAAAGTAGTTCTTTCGAATTCATACACACACACAGTCTCAAGTTCATTCATTCGATCATCAACATTCATGAACTTGCATTCATTACAGAAAAGTGTTGTGGTTGTCATTGTTGTTGTTTTCCACTACCCAAGGGTATTTTCGTAATTTTATCCTATAAGGGTATTTTCGTAATATTTTCAAATCAGGGTATTTTGAAATTTCGTAAAATAGAGGTTCTTGGGTATTTTTGCAAAATAAGAATATTTTTGATAAGAAGATTCAAGGGTAATATGGTAATTTCATAAACTGAGGTTTTTTTTTTGTAATTTTACAAACCAGGGGTATTTCGGTAATTTTGTAAAATATGGTTCCAGGTGGTTTTACGAAATAAGGGTATTTTGAAAATTTTCAATTCGGGGGTACTTCGGTAACTTTCCATACCGTGGGTATTTTGGAATTTTTTTCAGGTTAAGGGTAATTTGGTCAACTTGCAAATTAGGGGTATTTTGGTCATTTTTTGAATCAAGGGTACTTTGGTAATTTTGAAACCAAGGTTTAATTTTAAGGCTGTACAAAACAAGGTGACTGGTCCCTTTTGGGTTTTAATTATTGAATTTAGCCTGTGATTAAGTCCTCTTGGTTAGGGTGAACCGTCACTACACACCTGGAAGGATTCAAGCAGAGAGTAGGTGAGTCACTAGGACTGCTTCAATACCAAGCTCCCCTAATCCAATCTTAGACATGCGCTGCAGGTTGCCACACCCTTAACTCAAATGACTCACTCACAGGTTTGTTTGGTTAGACTTTAAATTTTATGCAATTCTATGTTGGAGTAAGCTAATCCTAGGGTTCATTAGCTCCTAGTCTACTAGTCTACGTCCCCATAATACCCACATACAAATCACACAATGGTTAGGGGTACTTACCTGGTGGACTTCGGGCTAGAGACTCAGGTGCCATGCCAGAAGAACCTATTCAATCTTCAGTAAAACCCAACTTCAAAATAAGGAAAAATGTTTTGGCCCAAAAGCCCTCAAGGCCGAGTTTTGAACTGGGCTCTGATATTAAATTGAAACACCCCAAACCCAGCCCACAAGCCCTGACCGAACCTGGCATGCTCCTTGAGTAAAACGTAGTTATGTTTCGGAATGACATTTTGAAAATCTTGATGGTTTTGAAGAATATAAATTTGGATTGTTCTCAAGTTAAAATCGTGTTGTAGTTTAGCTTTGTACTAAAATGATATTTTCATATCTCAAAAGTTACAAGTTAAAAGAAATGCCGGGTTTTAGAGTTTATTATTAACTCGAAAAATCGTAGGTGTTTGGGTTTCAAAACAATTAATGTTGTTTTAGAAAAAATGTTAAATCGCCTTGTTCGATGTTGTTCGTATCATGATAAAATTTAAAACACATAAATAAAATAGTTAAGTTATAATGGCCTTATTACATCAAAACATAACCCAAAATAAATCAAAATAAACTTAATAACAAAAAAAAAAAAAAAGAGCTGTGCATGGCCACCTTTAAGTTCCTGTCGACCCGGTCCATTTACTGAGTGCCATCTGCAAAATGTTAGCCCATGAAGGGTGAGTCAACAAACTCGATTAATAATGACCATCATGGACTCCCAAAACATTCAAGGCATATTACATCACATAAAACAATTGTAACAATGATGCAACCCAAACCACCTAGATCCAACCTCTACACATCACCCGTACCTACCGATCACACCGTGGGGATTACTAAATCGACCCTCCATCCGCTACACACCATCGAAGGCAGTCGCTGCAGTCAACTGCACATCACCCTTATAATTGTGGCATAGCCACCAGATAATGTGACAGAGTCACCATATTCATAATATGTGACATAAGTCACCAGATAATGTGGTAGAAACCACCAGATCACTTCCCCTTTAACATAATCACCCATATGTACATTTATCATGCAATCTACCTTACCCCCAAAATCATAATGGATTTCCACATATTTTCACTTCAATGTTGTTAAACAATATTAACGAGTATTAAGGGGTACATACCTGAATTCATTGTACCATTAAATGGTACCCTTAGCCATGTTTATTCGTCACTTCATTAACACATGCTTAACATTAATCTATTGGGAATTTTAGTGTAGGGTTACACACTTGACTATTCGTAGATCTAATCGAAATCCCAAAAATCCTGATCTAACGCACTAGATCCCCTTTCCTGATCTCGAAGGGTTAACGCAACCAAAATCCTTACCTTACTGCCGATTTGGTTACCAACCAAATCTCAAAACTTCGTGATGATCCCCCTTGCAATCGGCTAAGCACTAGTACACTCAACCGATTAGTTTTCTGCTTTTGAACGAATAAGGAACAGATCTGAGACACTAGAATCCTTACCTTGATTGCTTAGCCAAATCCTGAAGATCTGTCAAAAATCCCTTAAAACACCATAGTTAGAATCGGCATAATCTTAGAACAAATAAATGTAGCCCTTGGCCGAATGGTATGCCTTGCTTACCTTGGATCCTAAATCTCGAAAAGATCACCTTCCAACTATCGGCTATAAGAATCTTGAGAGATCTCCTTCATGGTTTGGCCAAAAGAAAAATAGGAATTAGAGTCTTTGACTTTCGACTAAACAAAGGAAAAAGAAAAGAACTCAACTAATTTTTATCCCTTACCGAAATCGATTGAACACCTTTGCTTGGAACACAGAGAGATTCGACCACAACAGAGGGTTGATTGGCTTTGAGAAAGTAACAGAAAAGGAATCGGTTCAACAAGGAGTAAGATGAAATCGACTATGGAAAGTAAAATATGGAATGGAGAAGAAAGAAAAAAAAGGATGTTTGGGACTTTAAGAATTTTGGCAATGGTGGAGAAAGATGATAGAGGAGTTTCGGCCTTAGCAAAATAAAAGAGAAAGGAGGGAGATGAGTAAAAAAATTCAAAATTTCGACTACTCCCCACACATGACCGAATAAACCCTCCCCAAAGTCCTCTGTGGCCAACTCTTCCTCTCTCCACCCAATCCCCCTTTTCACTCCTACTTAGTCGAATCTCTAAGCTTTTGACCCAATCTACACTTCATCTATGAAGTGTCGTTGTGTCGTCCAACACTGCCTCTCCTTGCTGAAAAATAAAACTCCAAAATGCTTCCCTTCTTGTTCAACCTAGGCCCTTTACACTCCTGTGGCGTCACCTTACAAGGCCCTAAGTGGCATCTCTTGCCACCTTACCACTTAATTCTTGTGTCCTAAGCCACACAATAAACTCCTTAAGGCCTAGCTCCCTTAGTTCCCTTTTTTAGGCTTAAAAATCCAATAACTTCTAAGGCTCTTACCTACATCCCAAGGTTCTTGAAGCCCCCAAAACACATTCAAATCATACTCAAGCATGCAATCACATTCATTTAAGTGAAAATGCATAACCCTAAATCTTGGATATTACACGGATTCCGATTTCATACAAAGTATCGCGAGAGATTGAGGAGAACCCAAAATTGCAGAATTGTTTTTAATTCTTTAATTACAAGTTATGCTAGTGCTAGGGGCAATAATCCTGTCGAGGGGAATGTGGAGTATTACGGACTTTTTACTAACATAATTGAGTTGGATTATTATGGCAGATGGAAAGTTGTCTTATTTCGAGGAGATTGGGCTGATGTGAATACGGCTCGCAGAATTAAAAATGATCAATATGGTTTTACAATGGTGAATTTTTCTCGATTGATTCACACTGGAGAACAATTGATGGACGAGTCATATGTATTTTCTTCTCAAGTGAAACAAGTTTTTTATTCAAAGGATCCAACTGATGAGGGTTGGTACGTTGTACTTCGGAACACCCCTAGAGATTTGTTTGACATGGGCAATGGAAGTAAAGGTGACATAGTCGAAAGATCAGAAACTTTGCCTTTTCCTTAACAAAACTTAAATGAAAATATCCCTAGTACTAGTCAACAATTTCAATGGGTTCATCAGGATGTGGACGAAGATATTTACTAAATATGATGTAGTAAGATTTTACTATTCTTTATTTATATGTAATATTATAATTTTAATATTGGTCATGTTATATAATTTAACTATTTTAAATGTGCTATTATTGTTGTTATTTGTTACTAAAATTTTGAACTATTTTATGTGTATTGCAGGAAAAATGCCTAGAAGACGATTACGAGAGTTAAGTATTATCCACAATACTCTAAATTTAGAAGAAGCAAATAGTGAACAGCAAATAGCTGTTGGATCTTCTAGTGTGCCGGACATAGATGACGAGCCTGCAGAATTTCAAAGTAATGTTAAGTTTATTTTACATGCATGTTGAATTTTATTATTGATTCATTTTTCAATTTTAATATAATAATAATATATCATTTTTCAGTTGAAAATGGTGGGACGCGAAGAGGTCGGGGATGTACATTGCTTAAAGATTTATACGACCTAAATCCTATCGAGCATGTTAAAGTAAGGAGAAACAGTCATGGCCAGCCTGTTGGATCTAAAGCTCAACTGTTAGCAGGCTATTTGGGCATTATAGCACGAAATGCCAATATGTTGCCCATTAACTACGAATCATGGCATCACATGCCTGATGCCAACAAAAATCAAGCTCTCGATAATATTAAGGTAACAAAACATGAATGTAATTTATAATACTTTGCTTTAACTTTCATTTATATTTATTTTTTAAACTTATGTTTTTTCAGGAGAGATTTGCTTTAGAGGTCTTCGATGACTATATCAAGAAGACATTGGGTAAAAATTGAGAGATCATAAAAGCACGCTGAAAAAACAATATTTTAAGAAAGACATAAGCCTCGACAAAAAATTAAGAAATGTCCCACTGAGAATGTTGAGGTACTAATGGGAAGATCAAGTTAGATTCTGGAATTCAAAGAAAGGAGAAGTATTACGTACTTCTAAATTCTTATAAATTTTTTGGTTATGTCAAATACGTATTTACTATATCCATAATACAAATTTCATTATGTGGGACCGTGAGCGAGTTGGAACAAATAGCAGACAAAAACAAAAATTCACGCATTACCGGCGAGTTCCGAAGTTTTGCTTGTGTAGTGAAATTTGAGATATTATAATTTATTAATTACATCAAATATTAATGACTTTATACTATTAAATTATATTTTTATTGCTACAATGTAGGAAGCCTCGTCTGGTCAAAAAGTTGGACGCCTTTAGCTTTTTGACATTACACATAGGAAGAAGGATGGATCTCCGATGACATCCGAAGCTGCAGAAATTATGGTATATTTACTTAATAAAATTTAATTTATTATAAATATTTATAATGTTTAATTGAAATAGTTTAATTCATCGTTTATAGTTTTAAATTTATAATGTTAAGTTATGTTGCATTCCTTCTTATTATATATTTCGTTTCTAACTCTTTCATTGATTTATTAGGATAAACTAAAGGAGAAGAAGGCAGAGTATGAACCGGCTGCTTCAACTGATAGTTTTGTTAATCTCGAGGATATTAATAATAGAATTATTATAGATGTTTTGGGTCCTGAAAGGTACAACTGGTTCGACTGATAGTTCTGTTAATCTTGATTATATTTATAACAGACTTATCACTAATGTTTTGGGTCTTGAAAGGTATGGTCAGGTTCGATTTCAAGGATCTGGTCTTACCCCGACCCAATATTTTGGATTCGGCTCCCAGCAATACATGCCTTCCGGGAGTCAATCTCGTGCTGAAGTTCAGAGGCTAAAAGACCAGATAGCTCAGATGCAAGCGAGCACGATTGAGCAGAGCCAGCAAATTGCTGATGTTCAAAGAAAATATGAAGAACTCCAACAACAGCTTAGATCGGATGCAGAAGCGACAGCAGTGAGGGAGGTAGCGACAACTGCAAGAGAGGTAGAGGTAGCATCGATGCTAGCGAAGCGAGCGAAAATACGATGAGCTCCAACTCTGACTTGACATATGATGCAGATGTTTCAGCAATCGTAGAAGCCACCATCTTAGACATTTAGTTTCTCGTTATAAGATTATTTTCAACATTATTACATTGAACATTATTGTAAGAATATTTTCAGTTATAATTCATTTAATTTATTGAATTTCAAGTATCATTTAGAATTAATGCATTTGGTGTGATTTTTATGCTACATTTGCTATTTTAGTTGGAATTATATGCTATATTTGCTGTTATTGGTTGGTTTTAGTGCAAGAGGGGTATGATATTGGACAAATTGTACATTGCAAATCTGTAAAAATTAGCGGCGGTTGTGAAAAAAGTGCCGCTAAAAGTCATTACCTTTAGCTTTTTATCCAAGCTGATTGCCCCAGCCCTGATGTTGCCGCTCTAACCTACTGTGCCTCCATCGCCATTATCCCAGGCTGAATTCAACCCGTGTTAGGTAGCCTTCATTCATTCTTATATATATTTTTCTTTATTTATCTATTTATTATCTAACATTAATAATAATTATTGTTGTTGTTATTTATTATTACTATTATTAACATTATATTCTTCCTTTTGTGGTAATTGTTTTACCTTATTTTTTTCTATTTTGTAGCTAATTTTCTCATATTTTATTTTATTTTATTTATTGCTATTTTAAAAAAATAGCGGTCTTAATATCTTGTTTTCAACTTTAAATTTTTATTTTTAAATAATGACTTCCCATTTTATTTGTTGCTCGCCTTTTGAAATATCAATTTTAATCCATCGAAATTTTTTAAAACTCTTAAAATTTTGTGTTAAACTTTGATAATGTTTTGATTTAATAAAAAAATTTTTTGAATAAAGATTGTTTTTGAACGAAGAATTGATAATGTTCAAAGTATAAACTTATTTCAAATCTTCCAAATACTTTAGAAAATGTTTTGAACACTTAGAAAATTTTTGGACAAATTCAAAATAAACAATTTTAACTCAAGTTAAAGGTTTTTTTTAATCAAGTGAAAAATTGCTCCCTAAACAACAAGTATCGATACTTATAAAACTATTGATACTTTTAAGCTTCAAAGTTTAAAAATGTTAAGCAAAAATCAAAAGTATCGATACTTATCAGTAAGTGTCGGTACCTAGACTTTTTCTATCGAAACCTTGGCTAATATTGTAACAGACTTTGCATTTTGATTTCGAGATTTTTGAACAATCACAAAAAGTATCAATGCCCTTTAAAAAAATATTGATACCTTTTACCGGGTATCAATAAAATTTCTTTAGTATCGTTATAAACTAACTTTAATGGTCATTGAATCAGGCATTAAATACTAATAGTATCGATACTTGATAAGTGATGAAAATAACATGTTTTATCCTCATTCTTAATACCTTTTTTAATTATTAGTCGATGTAAATTGGTGAATTTTATACTTTTAATACTTTAAATTCATGTTTCTATACTTAAAATAGCAGTTGGGGGCAAAACGAGCTAAAATCTAAATATCAAAGCAAGGTAAAGGGGCTACAAGGGCTGGACTCTCCCACACGGGCTACCACACGGACGTGTCCAGATCATATCAAAATTGCGATTTTGTAACACCTTATAACTTGCTTGGTCACCAAGCTCGAATATAGGATTCCACACCATCGTCTCATGTCATATACAACATGTAATATCCCTAAATTGAGTCTAGTAGTTTCAAGTATATTTTTTGAGTTTCAAGTGTGAATTTAGGAATTTATCGGGTTAATAGTAATTTTAATTTAATTTAGGAGTTAAATTTCATCAAAAATCAATTAAAATAAATCAAAAAATAAAAATATTTTTGGAAAATTATTTTTAAAGTAATTAAATAATTATTAGTAAAAATAATTAATTTGGGTCAAAAAGAATTTTAAAATAATTTTTATTAGGGGTTAATTTGAGTTAATTTAAATATTAATTAAATTTGATTTAATTGTAAAATAAAGGAAATTTTATATGCTACACCGTCCTCAGGGGAACATGTCCTGTAGACTCGATTTCATATGCTTTTGTTTATGCCAAATGATTAGGATGCTATGATCAGAATGTATCAAATGCTCCTAACTAAATGATATTAAAGATGACATTTGCATGAATTCAGAATGTCATTAGAATGATCCCTTATTAAATGTACAACGGTTAGGATGCAATAATCGGAATGAATCAAATAATCCTAATTGGATGACATTTGCATGAATGCAGAATGTCATGAGAATGATCTTTTTAAAAAGTACAACGATTAGGATGCAATAATTGGAATGAATCAAATGCTCCTAACTGGATGACATTTGCATGAATGCAGAATGTCATGAGAATGATCTTTTTTAAAAGTACAACAGTTAGGATGCAATAATCGAATGAATCAAATGCTCCTAACTGGATGACATTTGCATGAATACAGAATGTCATGAGAATGATCTTTTTTAAATGTATAATGATTAGGATGTAATGATCGGAATGAATCAAATGCTCTTAAATGTGTTTTGCATGAATGCAAAATTTCATGAGAATGATCCCTTTTTAAATGCTTAGGGTTGTCATCGCTCATTGTTTATCAGGGCTTTATCACCTACGTATTATGCTGCCATCTTGTTCGGCTGGTATTCTTGACAGAAAACTCGAGAAAATAATTATATC
Organism: Gossypium rotundifolium; assembly: GCA_025506655.1. NCBI lineage: Eukaryota > Viridiplantae > Streptophyta > Magnoliopsida > Malvales > Malvaceae > Gossypium > Gossypium rotundifolium. The sequence continues at coordinate 64,150,619 of CP106731.1, read as the reverse complement.
CTGCTCAACAGATTTGCCCCACTGTAACTTTAGGGTTCATCTCATTGTGACTTAGGGGTACAGGATTTGAATCTACTTTAATCCACCCCATTTTAATTCAAGAATATAGGGTTTGTTTCATCTTCAATCTATCCCACTGTAGCTCAGGGGTATAAGATCTGCAACTTCTTCCATCAACTGATCACTCCCCGGGTGACCCAACCAGATGTGTATGCATGATGGATGCGGAACATCATTTTTTTTAGAATGATCCCTTCTACACTTGGGTTGTCATTACTCGTGTTCCGTCAAGATTGTATCACCAACTATTTTTGACAGAAAATCCAAGGAGATAGCCTCAATTTAGACTTTTCCTTCTCAAACATTTCTAGCCCTTAAGCTTGGTAAGTTCTAAACAATAACCTTGTTTCAGGTTCTTGTATTATTTAGAAGCTTCTAGAGTAATATGTGAAACTCCTTTTATGAAAATGTTATTAGTCCACTAATCGTTATTTCAATGCAAAATGCTTGAAAAAGATTATAACCATGTACAAGAAGGAAACTAATTAGGAGCATAGCTCAAAACAAAAAGGTTAAGAAAAAATAGCAAATGCAATCAAAGGAAATTTATTGGTAGTATATTTTGAAATGAATAAAATAATTAAATATAGCAAATTTAGAATGGGTGAGATGGAAACTAGGTGCCCTAGATATCAGCAGTTTGAGCTTCTCTGTTCAAACTTCTTGAGGACCATTTTAAGCACAATATGTGTTTAGGGATCCGAGTATTTTGTCGATGCCCAAGACTTAACATACTTCATTGTTGTTAGTTTAATTATAGCAAGACTACTATGTGCCCCACTTTTGATCAAGATTTGGGCCACCCTTTTCGGGTTTTCAACTCAAATCCTCTTTGGTCTCAAGGCGCCCTTTACGGGTTTTCGCCTTGGCCTCTCTTTTCTTTTTTCTTTCTTTCCTCTTTTTTTTTGGAAACTTTTTATTGAATCTGAATTCATTGGATCAGGCAGGTCCTTGCCATCCATCTTGGTCAATATCCATGCTTCCCCAGAACAGGCCTTCTTTGCTGTATAAGGTCCTTCCCAGTTTGGCATCCACTTTCTTCTGAAGTCCCTTTTGCATGGGAAAAATCTTCTTCAAAGCCCTATCATGAAATTTTCTAGGGCGAACCTTGTAAGCTCGCATCATCTGACCGTGACAGATAGCTTTTAACATTTTCTCTTCAAATTCAACTAATCATATCGGATTAAATCCATTCTACCTCTTCAAACTTGAGTTCTGACCAAACTCAAAAGAATGTCGACTTCAATAGTCAAAACGCTTTTATTCCACAAACCTAAGCATTGGACCTGCGAAGGTCTTGGCCAACATTTGATAAGCATAGAGAGTAAATGTAACTTCTTTATACCAATCTTTACCAGTTTAAGTCATCTTCCTAACGACCCTTGTTTCATTTTTTATTTTTTTCTCTATTTTCTTTTTACTTTTGTTTTTCCTCTCTGGCTCCCTTTGCTGCACTGATGTGGTGCCTAATCTTTGAACAGACCGTAAACTTTTGACATTGTGCAGTTAAATGTGATCTTTTTTGACATTTTTTTCGGTATTCTTTCTTTCTTTTTCTTTTTTCTGTTCCAATGACTATCGACTTTGTAATATTGGCATATGAAGTGACCTTCACCCTCTTAGTGAAGTAATTGACAACCACGAAGATGAATCAGAGTTGGCTAGATGCTTTTGATAAGATCGGCTTCATAACATCTATTCCCTACATATAGAAAAGATGGAGGAAGTACACAAGTCTTGTCTTCCTCAATTTGGCATTTACGGCGTAACTGATGCAATTTCCCTTTCTTGGTAAACTAGTAGCCCGAACCTCTTAGCTTGGCTGTTGTAGAACCATTAGCATGGGTTCTTTAAACACCAATCTTAATAGCATACCCATATTTTAGTACCCTTGCGTGCCTTGATAAGATTGTGCAAAACATCTTTGAATTCTTGAAAATGCTCAATCATGTCTCGCTTTTTTCTATGGTGAGTTAGGTTTCAGTTTTTACCCCTTCCTAAGCTTGCAACGTCCACTGACCTTTTGCAAGGTAGATTCAATTTTCATCTTGTTCCACCATCCTTAACAAATCAAAAGATAGGCTACAATCTCTATCATCTTCAAAGTCTTTAGATCCCTTAGACCCATATCTCATTCAAAAAGGGAGTCAGTAACAACGTCACTCATGTCGTTGATATCTGGGTACCTAGGTATGAAGGTAAAAAATCTAAAGAATAAATGATTCTAAGGCTGATTATTTGCATGGTGTGGTCATGAATAAATAATATTCCAAAGAACAAAAGAATGTATAGTATGAAAAAGAATGAAAAGATATTTGCTCAAAAAGATGCATTTTATTGAAATAAAAATTCTGGACACAAGCCTATTTCACAAAAGGATTCTTGTTGCCTCTAGGCTTAAAGCAACAAGCATGTTTTGAATATTGCTCTAGATTATCCCTAAAAATATAGGGATCCCTTCCACAGTCCCATTGTTTAAGACATTCCCAAGTACATAAGGGCAGATTCTTGGAAACTTTTATTCCTCACTTCCCTATTAATGTTCTGATTTCTCAATTTCGGGGCTTCTGATGACTTCTTCAAGGAATTGCAACTCTCCGCCCCATTTTCAATTATCACCTTTTACCACTTCGTCAGAATGATCAGGTTCTAAAAAATCATTGAACTTCACAATTCCCATTTTAATGAACCTTTCGACCAACTTCTTAAATGTAATGCAGTTATCGATTGAGTGACCCGTTATTCTGCGTGATACTCAAATTGAGTATTCGAATCATACCATTTGGGGTATGGGGCTTGCATTGGTTCCATGTAATGAGGAGCCACAACATGTGTATCAAATAGGCTTTGATACAACTCCCTATATGTCATTGGAATTGGTGTAAACTGGAGTTCATTTGTCTTCTTCTCTATGTTCTGGAGTGTAATCCTGTCAGATGCCATATCTATCAAGTGGCTCTATTGTTTTATGAAAGCATGAGCCAAGTTCTTCCATGAATCAATTTGGGAACGAGTTAACTGGTTATACCATTTGGCTGCTGCTCCCACCAAGCTGTCTTGGAAGCAATGGATCAACAGTTGGTCATTATTAATGTACCCTGTCATTCTTCTACAAAACATAGTAATATGAGCTTCGGGGCAACTTGTCCCATTATACTTATCAAATTCAGGCATTTTGAAATTGTATGGGAGCACCAAGTCTGGATCTTTGGCATCAATTTCGTAACAGTTATCAATACTTTCAATCGCTTTAAACTTCTCCTCCAACCATTTACATCTATCTTCTAGCTACTTTGGTAATTCTATTTTTGTCCTCTCTCCTTTAGCTATTTCATCCAAATCAGGGATATTAGTAATGATTGGATTATCTCCTGAACCTGAGCCAATTTGGAGGTTCATTGAAGCACCAGCTTGGAATTGTTGAGGCTTGATCGTGACAGATGGCCTTTGTAAAGTTACTTCAGGTCGTGTTGGCACATGTGGTGGAGTAAAACCAGAGGGACATTGAGGATACTCAATATTCTCCTCAACATTAACCATGGGGCTCTTACCTTTATCCATAAACCCATTTAATAGCTATGCCATCTGAGTCATTTGAGTCATCACGTTCCTCTGAGATTTCATCATTTTGTCCATCATATCCTGCTGGATCTTAACCAGCTGCTCTTGCATTTATGCTTGCATCTGTTCTTGCATCCCCTCCTGCATTTGTTCCAATTTCTCTAGTCTTTTATCCATTACTTTAGTTTTTCTCCTTGTACTGTAAGGGTGCGTGCTTGGTTGATTTTTTCGGTTTCTAGATTACTAAAATAATTATTAATTAAATAAAATCTTTCTATAAATTTTAAGGCATATGATGTAATGTAATGCAAATGCATGAAATGCAATGCAAATGCATGGAATGAATGTAAAAAGAAAGAGAGGCGTTGACTCTAAACTCAATTTCATTAAAAGAACTTTTCTAGAAAATAGATTTCTTTACATAAAATAGATTACATATGCAGCCTTGCTCTTGTACTCCCGGTGACGTCCCTGATCTTTTCTTCATATTTGGATGTTAAGGTCGAATCCTGCAATCCTCCTAAAAGATGTCTCTCTTATTTCCACTCGGCTTGATCCGGGTTGTGGTTCGCTGCTCACTTATCCCTGTAATGTTAATTAGCTTCTTTACGAAAGTTGAGGCATGACGACTCTCAAATAATCCTTGTTGGCTTGAAACTTCAACAAAGTATTATTTTCCTCCGCTGACTACCAGCCTTCTCTTGTTGTGTTTACTCAGACCACATTTGGACAGCCGTATTATATTCCACATTATCAAGAAGTTTATTTTCCTATGACAAGCTCTTCTATTTAGCAATCGAATATGAATCAACACCTCCTTTCTAAGATGATGCGATGAAATGCAATGCAATGCAATGCAATGAAATCATAAACAAAACAAAACAAGTTAGCACAGGAGAAATAAACAACATAGAACACCTATATGGGTGACTACTGGGGTTTGGCATGGTTCTACCTAGGGTAGGCTCCTAGGGTTCACTAGATGTGGTTTGGTTCTAAAGAGAGGGTACCTGAACCAGCAGATTCCTCAATCCTCACCCATTATAGGCTCATATGGATCGAGTTCAATTCAGGGGAATACATTTCCCTATGGACATGCGGAGATTAAAATCTCACGAAGACATAGGTACGGATGTATCCCGGAAGTAATCCACTAGCCCATGCGGAGGTGAAAACCTCACGAAGGCATAGTTTCTCACTCCCACTTAAAGGGTGTAACCGCAATGGCCATGTAATGCAATGCCAAAGTATTTTATGAGACTCGACATTATTTTAATCATAGCATCAACAATTGCATCAAAAGAAACATGATTTTTCAAAACAATTTTCTAAATTTTCAATCAAAATGACAAAAATTAATCAATCTATAGCCTGACTCTCAACCAGTCCCCAGTGGAGTCGCCAAGCTGTCGAAACGATTTTTTTAGTTTGGAAAAACAGGGATCGACTTTAAAAGGAAACATGGAGTTGCATCCGACCTTATTTTGAGGTGTGATCGAATCACCTTGAAATTGATCATTTTAATAAAACTTTGATTTATTAAAACAAATTTTGGTCTATAAAAACTCAAGAAAATGGGTTCGGGAGTCGGTTACGTATGAGGAAGGGTTAGCACCCTCGTAGCGCCCAAAATTGGTACCTAATTGATTATTTAATGTCCAAATGCCAAAAATTTGAAATAATTTTAAAATGCAATTCCATTTTAAAAAAAAATTATAATAACTCGAATTGGATATTGAGATTCTCTTGTTCTGAATGAATAAAATATCACATCTAGCATGATAGGATATGACGTTTCAAACCCTCGATGCCAAGATCCTCTCGTGATTTCCAAAGTTCATACATTGATATTTTTATAAGGATATTCGATTATTTGGACAAACAAAGAAACCAAAGCCCAACACGATAGGGTACGATTTCTCAGATTCCCAAACACAAAATGTTGCTTTGTTTTTTAGGAAACATGGACAAAATTTTAAAAGGATATTTGGTTATTTGGTCAAACGGAAAACCGAAACCCAGCACGATAGGGCACGATTTCTCGATTTTCCAAACACAAAATATTGCCTTATTTGGAGAAACTTTTGAATAAAATGGAGTAATTAAATGAAACACGTTTTTATTTAAGACGACGATCTATTAATAAAATCATTACACCAACAAAATACAAGATACGAATACTAAAAGAAATATTACGAGAAAATTACGTGACACATATCATTTAAATACTAACATTAATAAGTAAATAAAGATGAAATAAATAAATAATATAAGAAATAATTCAAAATAATAACATCTAAACAAGCTAAAATAAACAATATCTAATATTAACTCAAAAAAGAAAATAATTAGACAAATTATTATGCAAATAATAAAACAAATTAAACATATGACCATATTAAAGTCTAAATAAAATTAGAGGGAATAAAAGTAATAAATTAAAAAAAAATCAAAAAGGACTAAAGTACAATGCGCATAAATTAAAAGGGATTAAAAGCGTAATTTACCCAAATTATTGAATGCAGAGTTTAAATAGGGACTAAATTAAATTTGCGCAAAATTAGTAGGAAAAATTAAAATAAAAGAAAACTTAATTAAAAAGAAATAAAATGCAGAAGGTCCAAAATGGTAAATAGCCCAAAACTTGCAAAAACACGCGGATCTTGCTTGGAGCGGGTCGGATTCGGATCGGGTTACATGAAACGGTGCCATTTTGACGCCTGGGAATAAGGCTCAAAATGACGTCGTATAACACGCCCTATAAATATTAAAATTTTGACAAAAAATTCATTTTTTTACCTCATTTTAAAAAAACAACTTTAAACACTCTCAAATCCCTCTTCACTTCCCTTTAGCCAACCCTAGATCGCCACCGTGGCCCCGCCCTAGCCAACGGCTACCGACGACGGTGATCGCCATCCACAATGGTCGGAGTTCACCGAAAAGGCCATTTTGGCTATTTTTCCTCCCTTGGCCCGTTTTTAAGACGTAAATATAAAAAAATGAAGGAGAAGGGAGAAACGAGAGAAAGAGAAAGCTTTTGACTTTCTGACTCCTAAGCGAGGTAAGCAATCTTATCCCTTTTTCTTAAAAAAAATCGATATGCTATGCTATATTGAAAATAAATATGCGATATTATACCTAAAAAAATTTGATTTGTTGTATTGTATTCAAAATCTGTTTGTATTTCTTTCTATCGATTGTGGGTACGTAAATACAAATGATTCTCATCCAGTTTTATAGTCAAAAATTAGAAAATAAAATACAAAGTTTTCTCTTTTTTGTTTGTTGTGTTGTTCGTCTATCTTTTGTTGCAGGTACGAAGGCTCAGTAATGTACGAGGTGACGTGGATGGGTACGGAGGCCGTACATACGGGCCTGGTGGGCCGAACATATGCAGCGCATGTTGGGGTGCTGCGGCACAAAACGATGGCTAGGTTTTCTATCTTTGTATTTTGTTTTGGGCTAACGGGCTTAGGGTTAGACATTTGGGCTGGTAGTGGGCTTGTAAAAAACAGACTGTTATTGGACTTTATTTATTGTTTTTTTAATTTTGGTTTTTGTTTAATAAACTGGTTAATTGGGCCGGAAAAATTGTGCCTATTACATTTTGTTGTATGTAATTTAATTTTTGTTAATGTGCTTTACTTGATTTCTATAATGAATATTTGAATACATGCTTGAATTGGTGACAAAGGGTTAGTGCTGATTGAATGTTGAATTTCGATGATTATATGTGCTTTCTCTAAACTAATAAGGACCTACATTTATTGCGGACGGGATTTAGCTTGGATGAGTAATCCCATTGACCTTGCTATAGAAAGGATTTAGTGTAAGCCAATTTTAGCTAAATCAGAATAGTGGTTTCGGAACCACAAATATGATTTTGAAAAATTATTTTTAATATTATTTTATGTGTTTAAAGCATGTTATTATATATGTGTGAAAATTTCGTGAGATAATTTTATCGTTTAATTGTTCAATTTGAGAAAAAGAACTTAATCGCGTAAAATGTAAAAGTTGCATTCTACCTATTAAAGGTGTTTAATTACTATGGTTTATTAATGTTAAGGTCCTTAAGTGGTAAATAGACCATTAGTATCATAATGGATGATAGTGGCATGATAATTGGTGTAATTATGGATTATTTTTAAGGTTAATTATGGTAATTTGTAAATAATGTTTTAATAAGTAAAACAAAACACAAATTTCATCCATTATCATCTTGTTGGAACCGAAATTAAAAGAAGAACAAGAGGAGCTAGGGTTGTTCATTCATCTAGGAATAATTCAAGCAATTAAGGTGTAACAACCTAAACCCGGTCTAGATGTTACAACCAAATCTGGAATGTCACAGGGAAAATTTGTAAAAACGAATTTTAAAATCTTAAGAAAATACCGTAAGTTTGAAAACTTTTTGTCTAGGGTGATGTTTTGAAAACAGTGGTTTGTAGTTTAAGAAAAATTCTGAATTGAGTTAAAATAATCATTTGTTATCTTTGTTGGCATTTGAGAGAAAATGGTTATTTTATGTTACTTATGTTTTGAAAATTCCATCTTAACTTTCATGTTAAAATATAATAATGCCATATCTTAACTGAATAATAAATAAGGAAAACCAAATATTAACTTAAGAAGGCCTTATTACAAATATTAACCCAAAATAAATAATCTAAAAGAAAAGGTAAAAATCAAAATTACTAAAGTTCACAAGTAGTATCTCCGATGTATAGCCACCCCCGAGTCCTCCACGGCTCCCAATCCTCTATCATTGGGAATTACGAAACATTTAATAAAAGAGGGGTGAGTTTACTAAAACCGAGTGTGTACAACCCTCATCGGTAAGAACATGCATCACAACAATGCTGGTAGAAGCCCATTACAATAATGGTGGCAATTGGGCCTTAGCCCAAAATAGCCTCAGCTGAGCCTTAACCCATATCATATGTCACAGTAGATAATGTATGCAATGCGATGCAAACCCAGCCCAACCTAATTTTTCTTCCTCTACACACCACCCGTCAGCCCATCACACCGTGGGGATTTCTACAATCAACCCTCCATCCACTACACACCTCATATGTGGCACCAAGCCACACGTGGTTCTAGACCACCGTGATACTAGATCACCGTGATAGAGTCACTATTAACATATGTGGGGCCAACCCACCGTGGTACCAAACCACCGTGATAATCCCTGATGAATGTATGTGGGGCCAACCCACTGTGGAACCAAACCATTGGGACGAGTCACCGAATCATAGATATATATACATGGTATTAAACCACCGTGGCACCAAGCCACCAAGACATGGTCACTAAATTAGATATATGTGGGGCTAACCCACTTGTGGTACTAAACCACTATGACAATCTCTAACACTTCCCCTTTCGCATCACATACCAAACCCATGCAAAACATACATATCAAATGAATGCAACATGCTCTCAACAAAGTGACATATTACAGCATACATTTTCATACCCATTAATAGAACGTTATAGTCACTTACCTGGTATTCCCAGCTTTACCCACAAGGGTATAACGACTTTCTAACCATTACTTCAGCTTTTTAGCCCAAATAGTTAATAACATACATTAATAACAGAGTGTGAAATTTTACACACAATCAAGCTAATCAACCCCTAAGGGTATAACGGTAATTTTACCCATTGAGGGTATTCCAGTAATTTACCTACCAAGGTCGCAAACAAGGGGTATTTCGATAATTTTACAAACTAGAGGTATTTCGGTAATTTTACAAACTAGGGGTTGGTAATTTTACAAACCAAGGGTATTTTGATAATCTTGCAAACTAGGGGTATTTCGATAATTTTACAAACCATAGGTATTTTGGTAATTTTACAAACCAAGGGTATTTTGTTAATTTCACAAACCAAGGGTATTTTGTTAATTTTGTAATCTAGGGTATTTGATAATTTCACAAATCAGGGTGTTAACGACCCAACAGAAGGTCCGCTGTCGCCTCGAACAACTTAAGTATTCTAAATAGAGATAATGATGCGAATGGGCCTAAGGCCCATTCTTGGCCCAAGTGGACCCACACAATCATGTGGCCCATTTAGCCCAAACCTAGCCACATAGATGAGATTCACATAGTCTAGTTCACTATCTACTACTCAATCATACAATTTACTCATATGGACCCTCGGGCCTAATGGGCCCACTTGGCCCAACAGCCCACACCCATAAGAACACTACTGATGGCCTCAACTATCGTGTTGAAGCCCCACACGTGCGCTCGCATGCTCATGTGGTTACTATCGCCGTGTCACCGGTATTTTGGTATTTGTCGCTCTACAGCTAGAGTAGAGAGAATACACACCTGATAGGAGTTTGAAGCTGCTAATCCACGCTCCAAAGCTCCTATGCCCAACGCCCACAAGGTATGTTCCTTCTCCTCCTAGATTGCTCTATATATAGCTAGCTTCTCAACTTCCTTCTTTGTATCTTTCCGATGTGGGATCCCTCTGTCAGTAGAGTTTAAATCCAACTCAAACTCTTGCCGTCTAATTCGCAAAATAAATACTCCCTTGCTTGTCATGAGATTCGAACTCAAGCTCTTTGTAGCATAATCCACGCCGCTAGCCACTTTACCAACTAGCTCCTTGTGTCTAACATCATGCGCAACTAAATATAAACCTATGGCCAAATTCTAAAGTCCATATAAAAAGAAAACCAAAATGCAAAAGCCAAGACTTGAACCTTGGACCTCCTTCCTTCCTTTTTGGCATCACCCCTTGCCTCTTATGTGGCGTCACTTTGCCACTACACCACACACTCCACTTGTGTCGTTTTCCTCCACATTTTATCCTTAAAGCCTACCTACTAACTCCTAGAGTTTTATTCACCTAAAACCAAAATTTTTCCTAAGCCCAAGTTTGATCCCGGGACTTCATAGAAGCCCCCTAACCTTCCAAAATCACTCACCTACTAGATCCAACTTACATTAAATTCGTTCTCTTATTCTCAAAAATTTTAAACACTACTACACCTAAGGCCCATTGGGCCCAATCCTAGTAGGCCCAACTTTGGGATGTTACAAATCTACCATCCTTAAAGAAATTTCGTCCTAGAAATTTCCAGCACAGTCGCACATCCTAACCTACAACACTACACTTACGTTGCGCACTCTAATTCTAAAACAGTAATACACTTTCTAACTTAAGCTTGGAACCTCTTCACACAGCCAAATATCTAATACAGAAGCAAACAGATATTTAACACTCATACTTAAAAATTTTTCATTCAAACATCACATCCAAAACATACACAGAATAAATACAGTCATTATAGCATATAATAATAAGTAAGGGGACTTACGGATTTGGTGCCGGAGACTCGGTGCCATACTTCCAATAAAGATACTTTTAAAAAAACAAATTTCAAATAACTTTGAAAAAAATATTTTTTGCATCCATTCCACAGTCGAGTTTTGCAACCTAGACTCTGATACCATAATTGTAACACCCCAAACCCGGCCTAGAAGTTAGGCCTAAATCTGGCATGTCACATTGAAGGAAGTTGAAAAGCTAAGCAATTGTTTAGAAAAGTTTTATCAGATTTTTAAACTCCGAGTTCGTTGTTTGTTTGAGAAATATGTGATTTGCTAAATGACCATTTAAAAGTTATTATTATTTTGAAAAACTGTTTTCTTATGAAAGTTGAACTTACATCGTTACTTAAACATGATATTTTAGAAAATGATTGTTAATGTTTTAAGAAAACCCCGTATTTATGAGTTTAACAGTTATAAATGAAAACTTAGAAAAAATAAACCAATGGCCTTATTACAGAGTCCATATAAAAAGAAAACCAAAATGCAAGAGCCAAGACTTGAACCTTGGACTTCCTTCCTTCTTTTTTGGCGTCACCCCCTTGCCTCTTATGTGGCGTCACTTTTCCACTACACCACACACTCCACTTGTGTCATTTTCCTCCACATTTTATCCTTGAAGCCTACTTACTAACTCCCAGGGTTTTATTCACCTAAAACCAAAATTTTTCTAAGCCCAAGTTTGATCCCGGGACTTCATAGAAGCCCCCTAACCTTCCAAAATCCCCCACCTACTAGATCCAACTTGCATTAAAGCTATTCTCTTATTCTCAAAAATTTAAACACTACTACGCCTAAGGCCCATTGGGCCCAATCCTACTAGGCCCAACTTTGGGATGTTACATAAGGTACGATTTTGATCTATTTTTAATAATTTTTATGTTTTTGTAATCATTGCAGCTTAATCTAGCTAGCCCATACCTTTAATTTTGAAACTTTTAAAGATTTTGAGAGTTTCTATTGATGAGTTTATGTGTTCTTTGGTGTTTGATTATGAAATATGAATTTTTGATGTTAGATTTTCATGTTTTGTAAAGTGATTTTTGACAAAAATGTCAAAAAGGGATTAATTTGAAAATATACAAATTGAGTCATTGAAATGTGAAATAAATGAAAGTTTTGGGCTACTAGGGACCTATGTGTAATTCGGCCAAGCATGGTTAAGTTGAATTTTGTGAAATTTGTGTATTGTTGAAATAGGGACTAAATTGAATAAATATGAAAGTTTAGGGGTAATGTGTAAAAATGCCCAAATATGTGTTTAAGGATTAAATTGATTGAATGAATGATTGAATAAGTCAATTTTGAATTCATATAGATCAAGAAAGAAATAATTCAGATTTAGATTAGGGGAAAAATAAAGTTAACGAGTAGTCGATCCAATCCGTCAATTCTTAATACGAGGTAAGTTCTTATGTGGTAATTTCATAAAAAATGTATTTTAAATCCTTTGATATTGCTTAAATTGTGATTATAAGTTTGCGGATAATGTTTGAATTGTGAAAATGACTTTAAGGATGTGTTCGACGATAAAATCGACAAGTAAAACTTCTCGGTTGAACCTTAGGAAAAGTTTAGGATGCTAGTGACATGCTATTAGGTTATTATGTTGGCTACGGGACATGATATTGAAACTTCGGGTGCTAGTGATACCTTGATTTTTGGCTACGGGCCATGGTATAGGTATTTTAGAGAGGAGTCACCTTAATTTGGCTACGGGTCATGGTATAGGTACTCCAGGATAAGTTACCTTGATTTGGCTATGGGCCATGGTATAGGTACTTTTTGATTGAGCTCTTTCAGTATCCAACTTCTATTTCGAATGGTTCAACGGGTAAACAAATAGGGAGGTTGAGAAAAGGTTAGTGTGAGAAGATACAGATACGTACGGAACCTATTTGAATATTAAACAGAGAAAGTTCAATGATATGGTATTTGATCATGTTTTGAGACACAAGAAAGGTTTGTAGATGATGTGTATATGATTTTGTCATGTATATTTGGTTGGAAATACATTTATTTAATGAACTGAGTTATTCACTTACGAGCTTACTAAGCTATGAAGCTTACTTTGTGTTATTTTTCTATGTTTTATAGTGAATCAAGGTTAGCTCGGACCCGGGAGTCGTCGGGAACATTATCGCACTATCTGACATCTAAGTTGGTACTTTTGAATTGTACATATGGTATATGGCATGTAAAGGCTAGATGTGGTACTTTTGTTATGAATATAGCCATAAGATTTGGCTTGTAAATGCATATGTTTTGTTTTATATATATAGCCATGAGTGATGGCTTATTTTAGTATGTTTTGGTATGAATGAGGTTATGGTTTCATAAAGGCTCAAATGGTTATATTTTGAGTTTGGTAAATAATCTATATGGTGTGATTGAAGTTGATAATTTTAAAAGTTTTGTGCTTATGAATTATTGTTTGATAATATAAGTGTTGAATGGGTAATTGACATTGATTTGGATATTGAATTTGATTGAAATGGATATGGTATTATTTGTGCAATTGGTTGATAATTTTGGGATGCCTATTGTCTGATGAAATGGTACCGTTTTGGTTGTTTAGGTGAGCATGAGAAAGGGTGGCAAATTGGCCTTGCAAATGGCCTATTTTTGTTCACACAGGCAAAGACACGAGCTTGTGTCTTAGCCATGTGTGACACACTGTCATGCTACATGGCCTTGTGTCCCCTAGTGTTGATATTAAAATGAAGTCAGTATGCTCCACACAGCCTCACACACGGGCGTGTGATCTACCGTGTGGTACAAGTCAGTATACCCCCTAAATGGCACACGGCCTAGCACACAGGCATGTGACCTGACCGTGTTGCATAAGTCAGTATACCCTACAGAATTGGTACGGCCTGTGATCGTGTCTGTCAAGTATTAAAAATTTATAAAAAGAATGATCGAACCTAGAAACTAACTAAGATAACAATGGAGGCAAGCGCACCTATCGAACAGTAGTATAGCTAGCGACAAGACCAGATTGTCAAACCCAAAGGAACCAAAAGTACTAATATTAACTCTCTTTCTATTATTTAGCCTACGAATTAAAGGAATTTTTTATCTAATCTAAAATTAACTAATCAACTAAACTAAAGATGCTAAGACAAAAAAGAAATTTGGTGAAGGACTTGAGAGGAAATCCGATTAATTTAGACAATACCAGAGGAAGAATCCACCTAGACTTCACTTGTTATCTAACTCTGAACCAAACGATTTATTCATTTGACTTGATCCATAGGATTCCCTAATTTATATTAATACCTTTCTCGAGGCTACCAACGTCTAACCCTAGGTTGATTAATTGAAATCTCTTTCTAATTAAAACCCCTAGAATTGCATTAACTCGATCTATAGACTCCCATATTAGGTTTGACCTAATCCGATAGATTTTCATCACCCTATCTCTAGGCACATGAGCAACTCTGCTTAACTATGCTAGATCTACTCTTTGACAGGGTCTCTTCCTCCTCTGCCTAAGCATATCACACTTGAATCAATATCCTCGAAATACCAAAACAATAATTAAGAACACATAGTTAAGAACAAATCAAGTATTTATCATACAACTCAGATAAGAATGACAAGATCCGTCTTAGGTTTCATCTCCCTCAAGTATCTGAAGGTTTAGTTCATAATTGTAAAAGAAAACATCTCAGAAGAAAAGATAAAACAAAACATAAGAAAACCCTAAAACCCCCTGAAGGAATTGAAGGAGCGATCTTTCGTCTTGAGTATGATTTCGGCTTCTTGAGATGAATCAATTGGCTTTCTTCGAGTAAATCCATGAATTTAACTGCTCTGGCTCAGCTCTTTGGCCTAGCTGAATGCCCCCTAAAGGTTGGCCTCTAGGGTCTTTATATAGGCTTTCAACATATGTTTCTTTGTCTCTAAGTACTCTAATCCGAATAGAATTCTTCTTATCGATTAGCGAGACACGCCCATAGCTGCCTTGGTGAAAATCGTGGCGGTCGTGGTCGAACCTGTTGATGAGGCACGGCCGTGTATTTTGGGGTTCAGGCTACGTGGTCAACTCTTCTTATGGGGTACGACCGTGTGGTCTTGGGCCCAGGTCGTGTGGATTTCATGCTTTGGCCCATTTTCTCTATTTTTGTCCCGTTTCTCTTTCTTTTCATCCTCCGGTGCTCTACTGAGTATAAAACATGAAAACAAAGGATTAGGAGCACCTATTTCCATAATTAAAAGGATAAATCATCCAAAAATATTTTAAATGTGGGATTAAAATGTGTTCATATTATGGTTTATCAAATACCCCCACACTTAAGCTTTTGCTTGTCCTCAAGCAAAATTCTCAACTCACAATTAAAATGAACTTTCTCAATTCATAATATTAATCAATAATGTCTCATAATAATTCATAGATAATTTATACATGGATAATTCAACTCAAAGAGTCCTAAAGATTCAAACAATCAAAGTCATGAGTTTGTAGCACAAAAAGATAGGTGTTTCCCCTTACCTAAATAATCACCTTTAATTCAAAATTGACAAAAGTTGACATCCTCACTAAAGATTCACTCAAATCACTCAAGGTGTTTAAGGTTCAAAAATTAAGTGCTCAAAAGTCGAACATGAAAAGTTAATCCCATAGGCTTGCTTGAAAATAAAATCTCCACCACTGTAAAATGAGATGATACACAAATCAAAAGGTCTTTAAAAGGGTTGTAACAGGGCTTAGGTTAAAGTGTGGATAAAGGCTGAATTAAAAGGGTTAGAATCGAGATTGAATTGAAAAATTACCTAATTAGAGAAATGAACTAATAAACTGAATAATTACATTAATTAAAAACTTGTAATACTAATAATACGAGCTTCTTTTTCAAGATGTTGAAATTAAATGTATAGACTCGCTTAATCACATAACTAATAATGAATATACTTTGAATTTTTTTATAAGAACAAATCAATATAAGAAAAAACTTTAACAACTGAAATAATATAATTAGGCAACTAATCAAAACAAGTCTCGATAGAAGGGTAGTCAAAAGGAATGGTGATAATAAATACAAGATGGGTTTTGGGTTAATATTACTAGGTTGAGTCAATAAAAAGGGTTGTTAGGATCAAAGGGGTTCACTAGGGGTCAATTATGAGGGTAGGCTTTTAGTGGAGTAAGTGGGTTAAATCCTAGGTGTCTTAATCATCTCTGTATATCAAATCAATAGTGTGGTCTTGGCATGTAAAATTGAAGCAAGTTCTAGAATAACAAATCAATGTTGACACATTCATAATCAATAAAGTGAGCACAAAAAGAATGTATGCTCTAAAAGGCTCAAAATCTCACAAAAATTATGGGTATTTTGATGTAAACCTCGTAAATTTCAAACTTCAAGGTAACAATTTAGATTCGGGTAGACAACCTAACAGAATTTTAATTTTTGAAATAGACTCTTCATGCTTGATTCTCTAGTATCTTAAAGTTTAAATCATCATTGTACAATTATCAATGACTTAATCTGAAACATATCAATAAAAATCATGAATTAACAGGAATTTCATTCTAATTAGTGATATGAGAAAATTACTTTAAGATAGAATATTATTCAGGGATTTAAGAATAATGTAAAAAGTTAGGCACTTTTTCTAATAAACTTTCATCCCCCCACACTTAATATGTACATTGCCCTCAATGTAAAAGATATATAATAATCGTATAATAAGAAAATCAAAAGAGAGGGAGAGAGGTAAAACTTCCTGAATTTTTGGATGGATTCCTTGAGTTTGGAAGTATGGAAACTTGATTCAGAGGTGAAAGATAAGTTGGAGGGAGCGCCTCTAAGTCCTGTGTTAGATGAAGAAATTGGGAACCTCTTGAAGAGTTAGCCAGGAAATAATTATAATAATTTAAATTATATTAATTATATAATTAAATTAAATAAAGATAACAAGAAAGAAAATATGAATTAAAATAAGATTAAAAGAGAAGAAGAAATGGATTAGAAAGTCCTTATTGGTAGATGGTTTGCGAGGTGGGTGTGGTTTCTAATGCTGTGGTGTTGTGATTCCCTAGCAGCCTTTAGAACCTAAAACCAAAAAACTAAAACAAAATAAACTAAATTTAATATATGAAAAATAAATAATATGAAAATAAAGGAGAAGAGAAAAGTAAAATAAAAGTTAAATGGTCTCAAAGACCCTTGGCTTGTCGAGGTAATGAAGCGACTTGCATGAGCTTATGTTGATTGGTCTCGCACAAGGAAATAGGACTCGGATCTTTTCCTTTCTTTGACATTGTTGAAGCGTAGATTGAGACTTTTATAGAATGAAGAAGGAGGAGAGTGAAGATGGAGGGGAGTGGAGAGTGGATAGGGAATGGGTGAGAAGTGGAGATGGGTGTTTTAAATAGAAATTTTCAGCTCTGGTACATCTCCACGCCCATGTATCGTGGGTGTGTTGTTCACACGGCCATATCGCACAGGCCGTATGATGGCTCAATTGCTTCTTACATGCCTGGTATTTAAGTTGCCATGCCTATGTTGGTTCAACAGTATCGGCCACGACTATGTCGCATGATCGTGGTGTTAGGTGAGTCCATGATTCAAAGATATTTTTCTCGTCCTATCTCGTACTATCTCTTCCATGTCAGTATGAAAATTTGCAGCATCCACATGGCCACGGCCACGGCCGTGTGAAAGGCCATGTGATGTGAAAATCTGTGCTTCATTAACTTGGTTAGTCTGTAGTTAGGCACTAAAAGGAAAAGAAATAAAAATAAATAGGGTTAGTGCTCGGGTTGCCTCCCAAGAAGCGCTCGTTTAAAGTCTTAAGCTAGACTTACATCTCATTCGTACCTTCACGATGGTTTAAGGAGTGAAAAATCCTTTTTCATGTTATCATCATATAATTTGAGTCGAGTGGAGTTTACTTTAAAAGTATCAAAAGTAGAATTACTTACCTCGACTAGTCCGTAAGGGAAAACATTAAATACTGTAAAGGGGATCTCTTTATTTATCTTCAGGTTTGATTTGGTGATTCGTGGGTCTATTCTATCTAATAGTACATGATCTTCTATTTTTAAGTGATTTGATGTTCCTTTTAGTTCTTCTGGGGGTTCCTTCGGTTTCACTTCATATGGGTTTGATTCCTCCTTGAAATGTGTCTCCCACTCATCTAGCTCATCGATCTGAAGCCGTCGTTCCTCATGAGATATTTCCTTGTTGGTGTGAGCTATAGGATCTGGCTCTGTAGTGTAATTCCGTGGTGCTTCTTGAAAAGGAAGTTTAACTGAGTGCTTATTAAGGGATTTTCGTCCTCACCTTTCTCACTTGATGTCTTTGCTGAGTCGAGAGCTTGAAGACTAATTGATTCATCACCTACACAAGTATGAGTTCACCTGTGCTAACATCAATTTTAGATCTGGCAGTTTCTAGAAAAGGTCTTCCTAAAATTAAGGGGATACTATTGTCTTCATCCATATCTAAAACAACGAAGTCTACGAGGAATATGAATTTGTCAACTTTAACTAGTACATCTTCAATTATACCCTTAGGGATGTGAATAGTCTTATCAGCTAGTTGAATACTTATCCTAGTTTGCTTGGGTTTCCCTAGACCTAGCTGTTTAAACATTTTAGATGGCATAACATTGATGGGTGCCCCTAAATCACCTAAAGCATTATCAATGATAAACTACCAATTAAACATGGAATTGTAAAACTCCTGGATCTTTTAATTTACGTGGTAGTCATTACGTAACATTGCCAAACAATTGCGTTCAGTTCCACATGCGACTCCTCATCTAACTTTCGCTTGTTTGTTAAGATCTTTTTTAAAAATTTCCTTGAATCTGGCATCTGCGAAAGAGCTTCAAGAAGTGGTAAGTTAATATGTAATTTCTTTAAGAGTTTAAGGAACTTACTGAACTGTTCTTCTGTGCTTTCTTCGTTCATCGCATTGGGGTAAGGAATACAAGGTTTGTATTCTTTAATTACAGGTTTTGGCTTTTCTTGGCTTACCTCAATCTTACCTTCACTTACCATAGGTTCTTGCCTTGGTTCAGATTCAGATTGTACTAACCTTTCACTGTCATAAGCTGTTATGGCTTGAATTTGCTCCTTGGGATTAGTCTCAGTGTTACTAGGCAAGCTACCTAGTGGTAGTTCGGAGATCAGCTTTGCGAGTTACCCAACTAGTTTTTTATTCCTTTAATTGATGCTTGTTGATTTTTAAGTGTTATCTCGGTGTTCTGAAATTGAGTTTCAGACACCACTATAAATTTTGTCAGCATCTCTTCAAGGTTCGGCTTCTTTTCCTGTGGGTGGGGCTGTTGTTGGAAGTTTGGAGGGGGTGGTTGTTGTCTCTGATTTCCTTGGCCACCGCACGAGAAATTGGGGTGGTTCCTCCAATCTGGATTATAAGTATTACTATAAGGTTTATTTTGCGGTCTAAAATTGTTACCCGTATAGTTTAATTGTTCGCTTTTCATGTCCGGATTGTAGGGTGGGTACTCAGGATTCGCCACACCTCCTTGATTTGAGTCACATTGCATAACTGGATGTACCTGCAAAAAACCACACAAACCATCAATCTTTTTATTCATCATCTCTACCTGACTTGATAGCATGGTGACCGCGTCGAGATTGAAAACTCTGGCTGCTTTAGTTGGCTTTGTCCTTGTAATTGCCATTGATAGTTATTCAGTGACATCTCCTTTATAAATTCATAAGCCGGTTTAGGAGTTTTGTTATTAAGGGTTCCACCAGCTGTTGAGTCAATTAACTACCGGGTTGAGGGGTTCACACCTTTGTAAAAAGTTTGGACCTGTAACCACAAAGGTAAACCATGGTGTGGGCATTTTCTCAATAGATCCTTGTATCTCTCTCATGCATCGTATAATGCTTCTAAATCCATCTGCACAAAAGAAGAGCTATCATTCCTTAATTTGGCTATTTTGGCCGATAAAAAATATTTTAGTGAAAATTTTTCGGTCATTTGATCCCATGTAGTGATTGATCCTTGCGGAAGAGAATGTAACCACTGTTTGGCTTTATTCCTCAAAGAAAAGGGAAATAACCAAAGACGAATGGCATCATTAGAAAAGCCATTTATTTTGAAGGTATCATAGAATTCTAGAAAATTAGCTAAATGAGTATTTGGGTCTTCGTCCTGCAAACCATCAAATTGAACAAACTGTTGAATCATTTGTATAGTGTTAGGTTTCAATTCGAAATTATTAGCGTCATATATAGTTCGAGGAGCATGATGATCGGCCACCTCCTGAGGTAATGGGTTATTCTCAACCATCCTTTCGATGGTATTGGTTTCGTCCTCTTGCTCTTATTATATGTAATCTAAGCCTCTACTTACTTCTCTACGATTTCTGCGTAAGGTTCCTTCAATATCACTGTAGTAAAGTAGTGGTCCTATCGAGTTCCTTCTAGTCATAAACTAAAGGTACCTACTAGGAAAAGAGAAAAAGAAAAAGAAAACTTAGAAAAGTAAAAATAAAAGTTAATTGTAGAAAAATAAAATATAATATGGCTAAAGTAGTAAAAATTGAGCGTTCTTAATATTTCAGTTCCCCGGCAACGACGCCAAAAACTTGATCGTGTTTGTCGAGTCTTAAAAATTTATAAAAAGAATGATTGAACCTGGAAAATAACTAAGACAACGATGGAGGCAAGAACAACTATCGTATAGTAGTATAGCTAGCGACAAGACCAGATTGTCGAACCCAAAGGAACCAAAAGTACTAATATTAACTCTCTTTCTATCATTTAGCCTATGAATTAAGGGAATTTTTTTTCTAATATAAAATTAACTAATCAAATAAACTAAAGATGCTAAGATAAAGAAGAAATTTGGGGAAGGACTTGAGAGGAAAACCAATTGATTTAGACAATACCTGAGGAAGAATCCACCTAGACTTCACTTGTTATCTAACTCTGAACCAGACAATTTATTCACTTGACTTGATCCGTAGGATTCCCTAATTTATATTAATACCTCTCTCGAGGCTACCAACGTCTAACCCTAGGTTGATTAATTGAAATCTCTTTCTAACTAAAACCACTAGAATTGCATTAACTCGATTTATGGACTCCCATATTAGGTTTAACCCTAATCCGGTAGATTTTCATCATCCTATCTCTAGGCGCGCGAGCAACTCCGCTTAACTATGCTAGATCTACTCTTAGATAGGGTCTCTTTCTCCTCTGTCTAAGCACATCACACTTGAATCAATATCCTAGAAATACCAAAACAAGAATTAAGAACACATAGTTAATAACAAATCAAGTATTTATCATACAGCTCAGATAACAATTACAAGATCCGTCTTAGGTTTAATCCCCCTCAAGTATTTGAGGTTTTAGTTCATAATTGTAAAAGAAAACATCTCAGAAGAAAAGATAAAACAAAACATAAGAAAACCCTAAAACCCCCTGAAGGAATTGAATGAGAGATCCTCCGTCTTGAGTATGATTCTGGCTTCTTGAGATGAATCAATTGGCTTTCTTTGAGTAAATCCGTAAATTTAACTGCTGTAGCTCGGCTCTTTGGCCTAGCTAAATGCCCCCTAAAGGTTAGCCTCTAGGATTTTTATGTAAGCTTTCGAAATATGTTTCTTTGTCTCTAAGTACCCTAATCTGAATAGAATTCTTCTTATCTGCGGCAGAGACACGCCCATGGTACACGCCCGTGTAAATCATGGCCAAGCCGTGGTCGAACCTGTTGATGAGGCACGGTCGTGTATTTCAGAGTCCAGCCGTGTTCACTCTTCTTACGGGGCACGACCGTGCGGATATTATGCTTTGGTCCATTTTCTCCGTTTTCGGCCCATTTCTCGTTCTTTTCATCCTCCGGTTCTCTACTGAGTATAAAACATGAAAACAAAGGATTAGGAGAACCTATTTCCATAATTAAAGGGATAAATCATCCAAAAACATGCTAAATGTGGGATTAGAATATGTTCATATTATGTTTTATCAGCCTCGTACACAGGCGTGTGTGGCCACTTTGAAAAATGCACGGGCGTGTGGTCGACCGTGTGACCCAAATCAGTATGTATGCCCTGTTTTCACACGGCCTAAGACACATACGTGTATTGAGCCATGTGAGACACCCTGCCTATTCACAAGGGCGTGTGACCCTTATATGCTTGAAATTTTTATAATTTTCTAAAACTTTTTATATGTTATCGGTTTAGTCTTGAACCACTTATACTGTATGTTTAAGGCCTCGTAGGCCCTTGTAAGGGACCATGTGATCGTGTTGAATGGTATATGAATATAAATGCCTAAATGTATGAGTTATATAGAATAAATGATGTGTATTGATTGGTAATACCTTGTAACCCTATTATGATAGTGAATACGGGTGAGGGTGTTACATTTAGCCCGGACGGGTAATCCCGATGTAATACCTCTCGAGAATATGTTAAGATTAGAGTTTAGCCTGGACTGGTAATCCTAATTGTGCTCCTCTGAGCATACGTATTATAAAGGATTTAGCCTGAAATGGTAATCCTGTTATACGATATGTGACTCGAGAGTGTGTTCCTTGGTTAAGTGCCCTAAAGGGTACCCTTGAACTAGAAATTCACGGATTGTTAAATCGCACACTTCGAGTGTACTACTTGAGCATCCATCAAAATTCAATAGTTCAAGGGATATAAATAACTTTTGAATTGGTATGAGAACCTTGTGATAAAATGATAAAGACTTGAAAGAATATTGCTTGATGAGCTTATCTATGTTATTTGATTGATATGAAGATTTTGGTGACTAACATGTTTGATTGAATGTATGTGATTAGGCAAATTAGCCAAATGGATGGAAACATGACTTTGTATGTTTAGTTTTAATAAACAAGATTGGTAAGTTTAGTTTCTGTTATACGAACTTACTAAGCATGTAATGCTTACTCCTTTTATTTTCCCCTGTCTTATAGTGCTCGGAAGCTCGTGAAGGTTGGAATATCGTTGGAGCATCGTCACATGATAAACCGTAAAAGTAACATATTTTAACCCCATATTTAGCATGCTTTTGGATGATTTAGCCCTTGATTTATGTAAAAAGGTGCTCTTAATCCTTTCTTTTCAAGTTTTATACTCAGGAAAGCACTCGACAATGAAAAGAAAAAGAAACGGGCTTAAAATGGGCCAAAGTGGAAATCGACATGGCCTGGACTTCAAGTCACACGGCCGTGTCTCGTCAATTTACTTCACACGGTCTGATGACGATTTACACGGCTGTGCCTCAAACAAAAGAATCGAAACATGGCCTAAAGTCAATCTACACAGGCATGTACCATGGCTGTTCCCCTGTCATGGAAAATAGGAATTGTACTCAGATTTGGATACTTTGAGGCAAAGAAACACATTCCAAAACCTAATCAAACACCGAGTAGGAAGTATACTTGAATTAGTGCACTTAGAGGCCAAGTAAAAGCATTTCAAAAGCCTATATAAAGAACCTAGAGGCTAACCGTCAAAGAGGCCGAGACATTTGGAATTTGATAGAAGCAAGAACTTTTGTGGGAATCACTCAAAGATAGCTAGTTGATCCATTCCAAGAAGCCAGAATTCTACTCAAGACGGCGGATCTCTCCTTCAATTCCTTCAGCAAGTTTTAGGGATTTCTTATGTTTTGTTTTATCATTTCTCTTGAGATGTTTTTTTTATTTGTTATGAACTAAACCCTTCAGATACCTGAAGGGGATGAAACCTAGATGAATCTTGTTATTGTCTTTTGAATTATATGATAAATACTTGATTTGTTCTTAATTATGTGTGTTTAATTCTTGTGTTAATGTTTCCGGGATATTAATTCAAGTTAGATGTTCTTAGGTGGAGGAGGAATAGACCCTGCCTAAGAATAGATCTAGCATAATTAAGTGGAGTTGTTCGCGCGCGCCTAGAGATAGGGTGACGAGATTTTGTCAAATTAGGTGAAACCTAATATGGGAGTCCATAGTTCGATTTACTACTATTCTAGGGGGTTATTAAGTAAGAAAGATATTTTCATTAATTAACCTATGGTTAGACATTATTCGCCTCGAGAGAGTGTTTAATATACGTTAGGGAGTCTTATGGATCAAGTCAAGTGAATAAATCGTATGGTTCAGTGTTAGATAATAAGTGAAGTCTAGGTGGATTCTTCCTGATGGTATCATCGTGATCAACTGAGTTTCTCTTCAAGTTATTTCCCAATTCATTCTTTTTCATCTTTGTATCTTAGTTTAGTAATTAATTAGTCAATCAACCAAATCATTTAATATTTAGACTAAATAATAGAAAGAAAGTGAGTATTAGTACTTTTAGTTCCTTTGGGTTCGATAATCCGGTCTTGCCTAAACTATACTACTGTTCGATAGGTACACTTGCCTTAAGTCATTGTCAGAGTTAGTTTCCATGTTCGATCATTCTCTTTGTAAATTTTAAACCTTGACAATTTAGGTCGATCAATTTTTTGGCGCCGTTGCCGGGGAACTAAAATATTAAGAAAACTCTATTTTTATTACTTTAGCCATTATTTTTATTTTTATTTTCGCAATTGATTTTATTTTTTATTTTTTTTTTTTTTATTTTTCAGTAGGTACCTCTAGTTTATGACTACAAGGAACCCGACAGGACCTCTAGTATACGATAGTGATATCGAAGCGACCGTACGTAGGAATCGCAAAGAAATTAGGCGAGCCTTAAATTACCAAGAAAAACAACAACAAGACAGATCCAATCCTACTGAAGGGATGGACGAGAATAATCCACCACGAGATGTGGCAAAAAACAATGCTCCGCGTACTATATATGATTATTCTAAACCTAATTTAACAAGAGCAGAATCTAGTATTGTTAGGCCTGCTAATAATTTTGAATTAAAGCCTAACACAATACAAATGATTCAACAATTTGTTCAATTTGATGGTTTGTAGGACGAAGACCCAAACACTCATAGCTAATTTTTTAGAGTTCTGTGATACTTTCAAAATAAATGGCATTTCTGATGATGCCATTCGTCTTCGGTTATTTCCCTTTTCATTAAGGAATAAGCCAAATAGTGGTTAAACTCATTACCACGAGGGTCAATCACTACAATGGACCAAATGACCGAAAAGTTTTTATTAAAATATTTCCCACCGGCCAAATCGGCCAAATTACGGAATGATATCTCTTCTTTTGTGCAGATGGATTTAGAGACATTATACGACGCATGGGAGAGATACAAGGATCACTTGAGAAAGTGTCTGCACCATGGTTTACCCTTGTGGCTACAAGTCCAAACCTTCTATAATGGTGTAAACCCTTTAACAAGGCAACTAATTGATTCAGCCTCCAGTGGAACCCTGAACAAAAGAACTCCTGAAGTAGCCTACGAGTTCATTGAAGAGATTTCACTGAATTATTATCAGTGGCAAGTTACAAGGACAAAACCAACAAAATCAGTCGGAGTTTACAGCATCAATGTAGTAACCATGCTATCGAATCAGGTAAAGATGATGAATAAAAAGCTTGATAGTTTGTGTTCTTCACAGGTATATCCAATAATGCAATACGACACAAGTGGAACTGTGGCAAATCCTGAGTACCCACCCTGCCAACCGAGCATAGAAAGTGAACAGATAAACTATATAGGTAATAATTTTCAATCCAATAATAATCCTTATAGTAATACTTACAATCCAGGTTGGAGGAACCACCCAAACTTTTCATGGGGAGGTCAAGGAAATCAAAGACAACAATCTCCCCAAAATTTCCAAAATTAGCCATATCCGTAAGAGAAGAAGCCAAACCTTGAAGAGATGTTGACAAAATTCATGTCAAGCATATAAAATCGTCTCCAAGAAACTGAGAAAACACTTAGAAGTCAACAAACATCAGCTGAAGAGACCAAGAACCGAATCGGGGAACTTACTAAGTTAGTAGGGGAAGTCACTAAAGCAGTCGGACAACTTGCAAAATTAATGTCCGAATGACCGCAAAGGCGTCTACCAAGCAACACCGAGATCAACCCAAAGGAGCAAATCCAAGCGATAACAGCTCAGGAAAATGTAAGGTTAGATGAACCCATCTCAACAAGCGAAAACAAAGATGAAGAAGGAAAAATTGAGGTAACACAAGAAAAGCCAAAACCGATAATCAAAGAGTACCAACCCTGCATACCTTACCCCGAAGCAATAAACAGAGACGATACAAAGGAACAGTTTAGTAAGTTTTTAAACTCTTAAAGAAATTACATATCAACTTACCGCTTCTTGAAGCTCTTTTTCAGATGCCAAATTCGAGAAAAATTTTAAAACAACTATTGACGAACAAGTGTAAGTTAGACGAGGAGTCACATGTGAAATTAAACGCAATGTGCTCAGCAATTCTACAAAATAGCCTACCACGAAAGCTAAAAGATCCAGGGAGTTTTACAATTCCTTGTTTAATTGGTAGTTTAAGTGTTGATAACGCGTTAGCTGATTTAGGGGCAAACATTAATGTTATGCCTTATACAATGTTTAAACAGCTAGGTCTAGGGAAACCCAAACAAACTAGGATGAGTATTCAATTAGCTGATAAAACTGTTAGAATTCTTAGGGGTATTATCGAAGATGTTCTTGTAAAAATTGACAAATTCATTTTCCCAGTAGATTTTGTTGTCTTAGACATGGATAAGGATAATTCAATCCCCTTAATTGTAGGAAGACCCTTCCTAGCAACTGCCAGAACTAAAATTGATATTACCATAGGAGAACTCGTTCTTCATGTAGGTGATGAATCAATCAGTCTTCAAGGTCTTGACTCGACCAAGACTACAATTGATGAAGGTAAGAAAGTCAATTCAGTTGATGATCAATTTGAGCAACTTTCATTACAGGAAACACCACAAGGATACGAATCTGAGCCGGAGCATGGACCTTGTGCCAACAAAGAAGAATTATATGAGGAACGAAGCCTAAGGGTCAACAAACTAAAAGAATGAAAGACAAAATTCAAAGAGGAATAGGAACCACACGAAGTAAAACCTAAGGAACCCCCAGAAGAGCTCATAGGAACATCAAACCACTTCAAAATAGGAGATAAGGTATGGATGAACAAAGCAGATCCATGAACAATTGAAGGAATCCTTTTTGAGGTACAAAATATCTTCCCATACGAAACAGTTGAGGTAAGCAATCCAACATTTGACACTTTTAAGGTAAATGCTTCTTGACTTAAACTTTATCATGAAAGTAAAACTGACAGCGTAAGGGAAGATGTTCAAACCTTTAAACCACCATGATTATACAAACAAAGGGACAGTCTAACTTAAGATTATAAACGAGGGTTTCTCGGGAGGCAACTCGAGCTCTAACATAATTTATCTTTACATTTTGCTTTCAAATTCTTTTCCCTTCTAAAAATTTAGTTTTAAATTAACACAAAAGTGTAGATTCAAAGCCACACAGCCTTGCACACGGTCGTGTCAAAGTACCGAATCTCCGTACTGACATGAGCAGGGGCAGTACGAATCAAATCCCACCTAATTTTTGACGTCACGGATCCAACCACTCCCCCACGGGCACTGGTAAAGTGGCACAATCGTGCTCTACGACCGTGTGAAGCTACTGACTTACCAGACACAGTAAAGACACGCCCATGCTACCCAACCGTGCCAACATACTGACTTATCACACACGGGCATGGCTGGATGAAAAATGGTTGTGTGAATCAACACACCCTTGGTCCACGAGCATGGGAAAGCACCAAAAAGCAAAACTCTATTTAAACCCACCCCCTTCCCATTCTTACTAACAATTCTTCTTCCTTTTCTTCCTCACCTCCTTCCTCCTTTCTTTTTTCATTCTTATCATATTTCCTCTCTCTCCTTTTCTTCTAACATTCTTATAACTCTCGAGACACCAAAGTCATGCCGAAGAAGCATAAAAGGCCAACCACAGTCTCTTCAAAGGAGATCGATTCACATGAATTCATGCCGACAGCTTCAGCTATTCGACAAGCCAAGGGTCTTTGAGACCATTTAGTTTTTATTTCTCTTTTCTCTTTTGCTTCAATTTCCTTATCTTTACTTCTCTTCTACTTAATTTAGTTTATTTTGTTTTAGTTCCTTGGTTTTAGGTTCTAAAGGCTACTTAGGAATCACACCGGAACCATGACCACAGCCTCTCCGCAGCCTTAGAAGTCACACCGACCTCGCGAACCATCTATCAATAAGGACTCTTCTATCCATTAGTCTTTTATCTTAATTTCAATTTTCTTCGTAGTATTCTTCTCTTTATTTTCTTTGTCTTTAATTAGATTATTAGTATATTTTTAATGTTTCTTTAGATTTCCTGGCTATATCTTCCCAGGCTACCCAATTTCTTCATCTAGCATAATGTTTGTCAGTAGCTACCCCACCAGGCCCATAGAAAATGCCACCACCTCCAAATTGACAAGGGAACAAAAAATCCATCCAAAAATCCAGGAAGTGTTACTTCTCCCCTTCTCTTTTGATTTTTTTATTACATAATTGTTTATCTATCTTTGTACATTGAGGACAATGTACATCTTAAGTGTGGGGGGTAAAAGTACCTAACTTTTTGCATTATTCCAAAATTCTGAATTTTAGTCTTGTTCCTAAGTAATTTTCTCATATTATTAATTAGGGTGAAAATTTTGATGATTTATGATCTTTATTGATATATTTTTGAGTTAGTCATTGATAATTATGCATTAATGATTTATACTTGAAGAATACTAGAGAACCAAGCATGATAAGTCTATTTTTCAAGAATTAAAAACTTTCTAGGTTGTTGAACTGGATTTGAATATTACCTTGAAGTTTGAAATTTGCAGGGATTGATGTCAAATACCCATAATTTTTGTGAGATTTTGAGCCTTATAGAGCATATATTCTTTTTGTGCTCACTTTGTTGATTATGAGTGCGTCAACACTGAATTGTTATTCTAGAACTTGCCTTGATTATACATGTCGAGACCACATTATTGATTTGATATACTATGATGATAAAGGCACCTAGGTTTTAACCCATTCACTCCACTAAAAAGTCTACCTTCACAAATTAACCCTTAGTGAACCCATTTGATCCTAACAACCCTTTTTATTGATTTATCTGCCAATATTAACCCAAAACCCTTTGTATTTTTTATCACCATTCTTTTGACTACCCTTCTATCGAGAATTGATTTGATCAATTGCCGAATTAGTTTATTTCAGTTGATAAAGTTCTTTCTTTATTATGTTTCTATTTGATTTGTTCTTAAAAAAATCAATCGAAAAATCAAAGTATATTCAGCATTAGTAGTATAAAAAGTGAGCTTGTGCATTTAAATTTTAATTATCAAGGAAAATTCTCGTAGTATTATTAGTTTCAAAGTTTCAATTGATGTAATCATTTATTTTCTAGTTCATTGTTTTTAGTTAGGTAATTTGTCAAGTCAATCTCGATTCTAAACCTTATAATTCATCCTTTATCCATACCTTTAACCTAAGACCCATTACAACCCTGTCAAAGACCTTTTGATTTGTGTATCATCTCATATTACAGTGGTAGAGATGTGATTTTCAGGCAAGCCTATAGTATTAACTTTTCAGGTTCGACTGTTGAGTGCTTAATTGTGAACCTTAAAACACTTTGAGTGATTTGAGTGAATCTTTAGTGAGGATGTCAATCCTTGCGGTTCTAAATTAAAGGTAATTATTTAGATAAGGAGAGACACATATGTTTTTGTGTTACAAATATATGACTTATATTGTTTGAATCTTTAAAAGTCTTTGAGTTCAATTATCCATGTATAAATTATCTATGAATTATGATGACGCACTATTGATAGGAATTATGAATTATGGAAAGTTCGTGTTAATTGTAAGTTGAGAATTTTGCTTGAGGACAAGCAAAAGCTTAAGTGTGGGGGTATTTGATAAATCGTAAAAGTAACATATTTTAACCCCATATTTAGCATGCTTTTGGATGATTTAGCCCTTGATTTATGTAAAAAGGTGCTCTTAATCCTTTCTTTTCATGTTTGATACTCAGGAAAGCACCCGAGGATGAAAAGAACAAGAAACGGGCTTAAAATGGGCTAAAGTGGAAATCGACACGGCTTGGACTTCAAGTCACACAGCCATGTCTTGTCAATTTACTTCACATGGTTTGACCACGATTTACACGGCCGTGCCTCAAACAACAGAATCAAAACACGGCCTGAAGTTGATCTACACGAGCGTGTACCATGCTGTGCCCCTATCATGGAAAAGAGGAATGATACTCGAATTTGGATACTTTGAGGCAAAAAAACACATTCCAAAGCCTATTCAAACACCAAGTAGGAAGTATACTTGAATTAGTGCACTTAGAGGCCAAGTAAAAGCATCTCAAAAGCCTATATAAAGAACCTAGAGGCCAACCATCAAAGAGGCCGAGACATTCGAAATTCAGAAGCCTAAAATTTTGTGGGAATCACTCGAAGATAACCAGTTGATCCATCCCAAGAAGTCAAAATTCTACTCAAGACGACGGATCTCTCCTTTAATTCCTTCAGAGGGTTTTAGGGATTTCTTATGTTTTGTTTTATCTTTTCTCTTGAGATGTTTTCTTTATTTGTTATGAACTAAACCCTTCAGATACCTGAAGGGGATGAAACCTAGATGAATCTTGTTATTGTCTTCTGAATTATATGATAAATACTTGATTTGTTCTTAATTATGTACGTTTAATTCTTGTGTTAATGTTTCTGGGATATTAATTCAAGTCAGATGTTCTTAAGTGGAGGAGGAATAGACCTTGCCTAAGAATAGATCTAGCATAATTAAGCGAGTCGTTCGCACGCCTAGAGATAAGGTGACGAGATTTTGCCGGATTAGGGTGAAACCTAATATGGGAGTCCATAGTTCGATTTACTGCTATTCTAGAGGGTTATTAAGTGAGAAAGAGATTTTTGTTAATTAACCTAGGGTTAGTCATTATTCACCTCGAGAGAGGGTTTAATATACATTAGGGAGTCTTACGGATCAATTCAAGTGAATAAATCGTATGGTTCAGTGTTAGATAATAAGTGAAGTCTAGGTGGATTCTTCCTGATGGTATCATCGTGATCAACTGAGTTTCTCTTCAAGTTATTTCCCAATTCATTCTTTTTTGTCTTTGCATCTTAGTTTAGTAATTAATTAGTTAATCAACCAAATCATTTAATATTTAGGCTAAATAATAGAAAGAAAGTGAGTATTAGTACTTTTAGTTCATTTGGGTTCGATAATCCGGTCTTGCCTAAACTATACTACCGTTCGATAGGTACACTTGCCTTAATTTGTTGTCAGAGTTAGTTTCCAGGTTCGACCATTCTCTTTATAAATTTCAAAACTCGATAATTTAGACCAATCATCACACTATCAACTAGCTATTTTGGGTATATATATTAGAATCATTTTGGTATAATGGCATGTATAGGACAACTTGGCCATAGGTGACTTGGAATGGCTAGTAATGGCTTATTTTGGTATGATTAAGTATGTTATGATGATATATTCACATGTGATGTGTTATGTAAATGTGGTCTAATGATGCCATTGATTAAGTTAATCCAAGGTCAGTTTATAAACACATATGCATGAAATGATATGCCTTGATGAATGATGAAATTTATGTAATTTGAATGCTTGAAATGGTTGGTATTGGTGTTACACCTAGAGCAATCATTAGCGATAGGGGTACACATTTTGGAACACTAAATTTGATAAGATCCTTAATAAATATAGTGTACATCATAGAACTACTACTCCTTATCACCCTCAAACTAGTGGTTAGGTTGAAGTGTCAAACCGAGAATTGAAATGCATCCTAGAAAAGACCATAGAGACAAATAGGAAGGATTGGGAATTAAAGCTAAATAATGCTTTATGGGCTTATAGGACTGTGTGTAAGACATTCATAGGAACGTCTCCCTACAGACTTGTTTATGGGAAAGGTTGTCACTTACCACTAGAACTCGAACATAAAGCATTTTGGAAATAAAATTTTTGAATTACAATCCTAAACTTGTAGGTGAAAAGAGAATGTTGCAACTAAATGATTTAGATGAATGGAGATAAAATGCTTACGAGAACTCGAGATTGTACAAAGAAGCAATAAAGCAATGCCACGACGCTCGTTTAAAGCAGCCCAAACAATTCATAGTTGGAGATCAAGTGCTTTTATATAATTCAAGGCTTAAATTGTTTCTTGGAAAGCTAAAATCGAGATGGTCAGGGCTATTTGTGGTAAAAACCATTTTTCCATACAATACAATAGAGGTAACACATAAATGACCATTGACTCAAATTTTATATTGGTGGTTATATTAATAACAAGAGAAAGGACCTTAGACTTTAAATATGCCCTTCTCAGGAGGCAACTTAAGTGTTTAAATTTTTATTTTACTTAATTTTGTTGCATGTTTAGTATGTACTAAAAAAAGGAGACACAAGGTCTAGGGTGGTCCGCATGGTTTGGAGACACTACAATAGAGAGTTACACGATCTGGAGACATGTCACATGGGTGTGTGGTAGGCCGTGTGCCCCATATGGCCTTGCACACAGGCGTGGGAGAAGCAAATGATAATCGCACACGATCGTGTGTGACACGCGGCTTGTACACAAGAGTCTATCCTAGGTCGTGTCGATACTGAGTGTAATTTTTTTCATTTCAAAGCATCAAACAAGCTAAGATGACCTACACGGTCGTATGTGGTACATGGCCTAGACACACGGGTGTGCCCCATGCCATGTGAGTCTTGGTGCTTAATTTATTTTATTTCGATTTACGTACTGGCTAATAAGAGACACACAAGTTAGAGACACAGTCGTGTGGCCCAACACGGGCCTATACACGACTGTGTCTCCCTTAAAAAAATTTGAAACCCTAATTTTTTTATTTACTTTTTCCTCTCACGCCGTTGACTCCCTCAGCCCTCCCTTTCGACTAGTATTTTTCTTGTATTTTCTATCCGCTCAAGTGTTTTTCTTGTATTTGTGCTTAATTAGAAAACATCCTAATCTTGTGAGGATTATTTCTTTGTTTATTATTTGTTTCTTTCTTAGAGGGTTTGTGTCTTAAGATTTGGGTAGAAATCTTGAGGCAGTTGTAAGGTTAATGCTTATCCTCAAAGGTTAACCAAATTAGTGAATTTGGGTAAATCCTTAGCTGTGGAAAACTAAGGTAGTGGAGTATGCAATTGGGGCCGAACCACTATAAATTATTGTGTTCAATTTTTCTATTCTTTCTTTCAAGCTTCCACAAAAGTTTTAATAGGCCAATTCACTCCCCTCTTGGCTATTTTTGATTATCAATCGAGCTAACATTTTGAAATTGCAAAAGTGCCCATCAAATCACTTTGTTTACCATATTGTTGTCAATTTTAAGATTCCATAGTTAATGTATCTTGGTAAAATCAATTTTATTTTCACATATGTATATGATTTATATTGTTTTTATGGATGCATGATTGGTATGATTAATATGTATAATATAAGTATGATTTATTTATAATTGTCTATTTTCAAAATAAATTTGATGTATTGAATTTATGTATGATATATATATAAAAATGATTTATGATGGTAAATTCTTTTAGGATAATAACCGTGATAATTTATTTCTGAAAAAATTGTTTGCAATTTAGGCACTTCCGTTACATAGTTCGATAATTTTAGTCACCCCGTTAAAATTGTAAACATAAATCTAATGTGGAATTATTTTTAAAAATTTTATTTTCCACATAATTTAAGTAAAATAAAAATTTATCATTTCAATCCCCAATCTTTTAATAAAAATGAGGTTTAATCCTTTGCTTAAAAAAAGAGGTTAACCATGAAAATTAATGAAAAGAAATGGGATTTTGTAACACACCAAACTCGACCCAATAATTGGATCTGAGTATGGTGTGTTACTACTTAAAAATCAAACTAACTTCAAAACATTTTAGGGGAAGCTTTATATGATTCTTACAAAGTTACAGATATAAAACATTTGATAATTGTTGCTTTACTAAGTTTAAATGAAGTCATTAACAGTTTTAAATAACATTCAAGCCATTTTGGTGTATGAGTTCAAATATAATAATTTCATTAAACAGAATGTATTAATTTAAAACCAAGCACTGATACATCATAGAAATCTCATAAAAATAGAGTCTTATCAAAATAGAAGTTCTTTGTACAAATTATTTCCAAAATACATTTATACGCCACCCCCACGAGTCATGCATGATACAGAACAAAGCAGTTAGCTCAAAATAGTAGCAGCACTTTGGCGTAGCCTTATAACAAAGTCTTCCTTCAGTAAACAAGTGTGAAAGGAAAAGGTAATAGAGTAAGTTCATATGAACTTAGTGAGTTCCAAAGAGAAATCATACATATTATTACTGATAGTACAACTAAACCATTCTAAGGGATTTACACATATTCACATAATACGCCTAATAGCGTATACAGAACATAGATAGACTCAGTATGCCAACTTACTTATCACTTGGGCATATACTATATGCCAACTTACTTATAACTTAAACAATCCATCTTCATGCCAATAACGTACACAAAATTTAGAATCAGATGCATATCATTCAACCTCATTCACATACATTCTCCCCTTTAACTCATCATGTCATTTTCATTAAGAATATAATGTTTTATCATGATCTGTCAGTATGTTTTGCAATATAGTTGGCTTATCGGAGGCTACAAAAACATATCTCTTCAACTCTATCACCACGTTTCAGATCATATCATAACATACATATCAAAGCAGATGGTAATGGCTTAAACATGAAGGACGAAATTTACTTCATATCACAAATAGATTGTACTCAGACTGATGACTTTGGATAACCATTATCCACACATACATCTTTCATCCAATATAGAGGAGGATTACTTACCTTACACCAATAATAAAAACAAGATATTTACAAAACATGAAAGTTAAAAGGAACTCACCAGAAATTCTAACACAAGTCTGGTAATGCAACAAATTAAAGATGTAGCGTTTCCTTTCACTAAGCTCCATCCAACATGTGGACGTTCTACACCTTCTTCCATACAGAGCTTCAAATGGAGACACTTTTAGACTGGTATGTGATAGGTGCTAAAAGTAACATATTTTAACCTCATTCTTGATGTGTTTTTGGGTGATTATTCATTCTTAATTGTGAATTCTATACTCCTAGTCCTTTAAATTCATTTTTTGATGCCTAATAGAGAACTTGCAAGCAAAAAGAAAGAAAATCTAAAAAATTAGAGCAAGCTACAAGAGCCACACAAGCTGACCCATTTCACACGGTCGTGTGACCCACACGGGCTACCACACGGACATGTGATAGGTTGTGTCGATTTCGTGAATTTGCACTCTGAACTATGGAAAAAATATATTTTTAGTTTTTTCGAGCATTCTGAGACGTTTATATGAATAAAATAAAAAGATAGGAGAGAGTCGTCATAGAATATTCAAGAAAATAATTAGAAAAACACTTGAAGCCGATTCTGAAGCAAATATCTGTCAAGATTGAAGATTCTCAGTTGATTTTTTAGGAGATTATAATGAGTTTATTTATTTCTTTTGGTTATACTGTATCTTGAATGTTTTTACTTTCAAGCATGAACTAATTTTCTAAATACCCAGGGAGATAAACTCTATCATGAATTTTATCATTTGATTTTTATTTTACGCAATAAATACTTAGATCTTGTTCTCAATTATGTGTAATTAATTTCTTGGTTTAATATTTCTATACTATTGATCCATGTTTGATGTGCTTAAATCAAAGGTTGAGGAGACCATGTTTAAGAGTAGATCTTGCATAGTTGAGTGGAGTTGCATGTAATCCTAGAAATGGGATGACATAAATCCTATAAATGATCGTGTGAGACACACGGCCTAGACACAAACATTCCATAATAGCCTGTTATCCCCAAAAAAGCTGTGAACTTCAGTGACATTTTTGGGTGATTTCCATTCAAGTACTTATTTCACTTTATCAGGATCCACTTTAATACCTGCAGCAGAAATCACATGGCCCAAAAAATGCACTTCCCTCAGCCAGAATTCACACTTACTGAACTTAGCATATAACTAATTCTCACTTACTATTCTCAGTACAATTCTCAAGAGCTCATTATGATTAGTTTCATTCTTAGAATAAACCAATATATCATCAATAAAAACCACCAAGAATTGATCCATATTTGGCTAAAATACTTTATTCATCAAGTCCATGAATATTACAAGTACATTTGTCAAACCAAAGGGCATTACTAAAATTTCATAATGGCCATACCTTGATCTAAAAGCAGACTTCGGAACATCATCACCTTTGAACTTCACTTGATAATATCCAGATTGTAGATCAATCTTAGAGAAAAATGTAGCCCCACACAACTGATCAAACAAGTCTTCTTTTTTTACAAAGGATACTTATTCTTTATAGTTACCTTATTCAACTGGCGATAATCTATACATAGGCGTAGTGTTCCATCTTTTTTCTTCACAAATAGAACTGATGCACAGCATGGTGACACACTTGGTCTTATAAATCCTTTATCAATAGATCTTGCAACTGTGCTTTAAACTCTTTTAGTTCTAATGGTGTCATTCTATAAGAAGTACAGGAGATAGGCGTTGTACCAAATTCTAATTCAATAGAAAACTCTACCTTTCTCTCAGGTGGCATTTTTGGAAGCTCTCTTGGAAACACATCTGGGAAATCCTTTACAACTAGAACTTGATTATTGTCCTTTCTTAACTCAGATGAATCCATAATGTACGCCAAATAAGGATCTACACCCTTAACTATAAATTTTTTGGCAGTTATAGCAAAAGTTATTTTATTCACCAAATTGGCATGGACGTAGGGCATTAATACTTCCTTAGCCTCAAAAGTCAACAGGCATACATTTCTAGCATGACAGTCTACCATAGTGTTTAGTCAAGCAATCCAATCCCAAGATAGCATCAAATTCATGGAAACTCAGTAACAACAAGTCTGCTAAGAAAGTGTACTCACCAAACACCAACGAACAATTCTTTATCATCTTATTAACCACAGTACTCTAACATAGTGGATTAGTTACTAACATTTTTGTTTCAGAATATACAACCTTAAGAATTAAACCTTATACAAATTTAGTACAAATATATGAATGAGTTGATCCTGGATCTATTAATGCATAAATATTGTATTTGAGGAAAGAAAATTTACCTATTATAACTTCTGGTAGATTAACATCTTTCTTTTCCTTTATTACATACACTCGGGAAGACACTCTGGAATTTGGCTTAGTAAAAATATTCCTTGGTGCTCCCTACATTGAACCAGACTTTGTGGTCTCTAGATCTGGTCTCTTGCTAAAACTTCTGAGGCCTACGAATAGATTGCTTTGCACTTGCTTCTATCTTGGAGAGACAATCCTTAACTAAATGATCCTTGGAACCACATCCAAAACATGCCTTAGAACGTCTCCAAAATTATCCTCCATGGCTTCTACCACAGTGCTCACAATTAACTTTTATTATCATTCTATAACCACTAGAGATTTCCATCAAAACAACTGGTGTACTAAATTTTTCACGCTTGAAATTTGTATTATAACAACTCGTTTTTAGTCAAATCAGAATAATGGTTTCGGGGCCACAAATCCAAATTCAAAATATTTATTTTATTATTATTTTAATGATTAAAGAATGATTGGATAATTGTGTGAAAATTTCTTTAAGAAATTTTATTATTTGAATACTCAATTCGGTAAAAAGGACTAAATCGCATAAAATGCAAAATGTATGTTTTAATAGCTAGAAGTGTCAAATAGCTATAGAACCCTAAAGTAGAGGTCCTTATGTGGTAAATAAACCATTTTTAATGTTATTGAACAAATGTGGACACTAATTAGATGATTTTCATGTTTTGTCATTAAGGTTAAATATGTAATTTGATAATTAAAGCTAATTAAAATAAAAACCAAAGTGATCATCTTCTTACATTACCTTTTTACAATAGAAAATAGCATGAGAAGAAACCATATCTAGGGTTTTTCATTCGGCATTCTTATTTCCATCAATTATGTATGTAACTTTAATCCGTTTTTGAGATCGTTGCAGCTAGGTGTAGCTAGCCCAAGGACTATTTTGCAAAATTATTAAAGATTTTGAATGTTTCCATTGATGAATAAGCATGTGTTTTGATTTTTAGCAAAATGCAAATTAGGGATTAATTTGTGAAATGTGCAAACTTCAAGATTAAAACGTGAAATAAATGAAATAATATGGGCTACTAGGGACTTATATGTAATTTGGCTAGCATAGGTTAGTATTGAATTGTATTAAATTGTGTTTTTATGAAATAAGGACTAAATTATAAAAGTTGTGAAATATTAGGGGGAAATGTGTAAAAGTGCTTTAAAGTGAATTTTGGACTAAATTAAATAGAGAGATAATTAAATAAGCTAATTTACTTGGATCTTAGAATTTGGTCATAGTTTATATTTAGTTGCGCGCGGTTTAAGACACAAGAGGAGCTTGTGGCTTAGTGGCAAGTGGCGTGAATTGGCTGATGGGAGAGCTTGGGTTCGAATCTCATGAGGAGCAAGGGAGTATTTATTTTATGATTGACGGTAAGAGTTTCATTGAATTTAAACTCTCTTGTGAAGGATCCCACATCGAAAAGATACAAAGAATGAAGGTGAAGAGCTAGCTATATAAAGAGCATGCTAGGAGGAGAGTTAACATACCTTGGTGGGCGTTGGGCACAGGAGTGGTCGCAGCGTGGTTTAGCACCAGAGTCCTATCAGGTGTGTAGCTCTCTCTACTCTAGTTGTAGAGCGGCAAATGCCAAGAAATCTGGTCACGACTATAGTAGCCAAGCGCGCGCGCGCAAGACGTGGGGGCTTCGACGCGATAGTTAAGGCCATCAGTAGTATTCTTGTGGGTTGGGCTACTTGGGCCGTGATGGGCTGAAGTAGGCCCAATGGGCCATGGGCTCAATTGGAATAAATTGTATGATGATATAGTATATAGTGAACTAGACTAGGTGGAACCTATATATTGGCTAGATTTGTGTTAGGTGGGTCATATGAGCGCGCGGGCCTAAATGGGCCAAAATCAGGTTTTAGGCCTAATAGTCTGGTGACGACCGAAAATGGTAGCCGAGTCGCTCAAGGTAACATTAGACCTTCGCGAGGGCCATTACAGGTGCAAAATTACGAAAATACCCTTGGTAGGTAAAATTACTGTTATACCCTTAGAGGTTGGTTAGCTTGATTATGTTGTATATTATTATTCTGATTATGATGGTAGTTTGTTTCATATGTTATCTGATATATGATTTCCATACATGTCATACTGCATACACGAATTATTATATTATACTGCATGTGCATGGGGATCGGGATATATATACTAAATGAAGGACAGGGTGTACATTTATGTACGTGGTGATGATTGGCTATGTGCCATATCATGGCTTGATGTCGGCTATGTGCCACATCGAGGGATGATGTCAGCTTTGTGCTTCATCGTGGTTGATGATGACCATGGGTCACACTGTGGATATCGAGATTTGGTCACATAGTGATCGGTGGCTAGGCCACGTTATATTGACTTTGAGTAGCATGACTGCCAAAGAGGTGTGTAGCGGATGGAGGGTCGATTTAGTAATCCCCTAGTGTGTAGTGGCAGGATACGGGGTGTGTAGCAGATGGACATTAGGTTGAGATGGGTTAACATATTGCATCATTATGCGTGGTATGTGGTTTTATATAGATTTGGGGCCAAGCCCATTTGTGGAAATAGGTGGATTAATTGCATTGTACTAAATATTGATATGCCATGGCATTGGGCTAACATATTGCTGTGGGCTTAGGCCCAGTTATCATGGTAAGGGGAATTGCACACTGAGTCTCGGTGACTCACCCCTTTGTTTAAATTTTGCAGGTAATCATTAGATCGCAGATTTGGGAGCGGAGGCAGACTCGAGGTGGCCATGCTCAATATTTTGGTTTTATTTTAATATTTATTTCGGAGTTGTTTTACTATAAGTTTGGTTTACAGTTTTGTAATAAGGCCACTACAACTTTAATTTTGGGGTTTTGGTTGGTTTCGCTTTTAATTTGACTACTGCCTACTATTATTAAATGTTCAATATGGGAATTTCCTAACCCTCAATAACCATTTTCCAAAATATTAATAAACTGTTTCTTATTCAAAATTACTTAAACTTGACTTTCACAACAAATATAAAGAATATGAACTTTTTAACGAACGCACAGTTTTTAAACATTCCTTTCATGTGACATGCCAGATCCGGTCGTAACATTTAGGCCGGGTTTAGGGTGTTACAGGAGAGCTTAGGGAGTCAAAAAGAACGAGAAATGGGTCAAAATGGGACAAAATGGGCCTACATTAGAAATCACACGGCTTGGACTATCGACCAGGGGCAGATCACACGACCATGTGTGGCGAGCAGAATCGACCACGGCCGAAGGAGTCCACCACAAGCGTGTCACACGGATGTGTCCCTGCCAAAACTAGGATGAATTCTATTCGGAATAGGATACTTGTGGGCCAAGAAAGGCATCTCGAAGCCTATATAAACACCATAGGGGGCAATCTAAAGGGGAACGTTAAATAGATGCCGAATAGGAGGCAGAAAATACTCCAAGACAGCCGTCGGGAACAGCTTAGGAGGAGGATTTCCATCAAGACTAAAGATCTCCCATCAAGTTCTTTAGAAGATTTTGGGTTTTCATTATGTTTTGTAGTTTTCCTTATTTTATGATGTTTCCTTTATTAGTATGAACTAAACCTCTCAAATACCGAGGATGAAACCTAAGATTAATCTTATTATTATTTGATCTATAAGATAAATAATTGTTCTTATTTTTAATTGTGAGTTCTTATTCTTGTTTTGATAATTCAGGTTATTGATTCAAGTCGAATGTGCTTATTCAATGGAGTAAAGTCCTGCTTAAGAGTAGATCAACACAATTAAGAAGAGTTGATTGCAACCCTAGAAATAGGCTGATTTAAAATCTACCGTGACTAGAGTCAAATCTAATAAGGAATCCAAAGATCGAGTTAATACGACAATAGGGTTTTAATTAGAAAGAGATTTCAATTAATCAACCTAGAGTCGGGTTGTTAGTAGCCTCGAAAGAGGTATTAATATAATTTAGGATTTCTACGATTAAGTCAAGTGAATAAATCATATGAATCAAAAGTAATAAGTGAAGTCTAGTGAATTCTTCCTAGGTATTGCCTATCTCATATAAGTTGTCCAAAAGTATTTTCCCAATTCACTCTCTGTCACGTTAACAGTCATTTAGTTAGTTAGATTAGTTAGTTAATTTTAGATTAAAAATAAATCCCCTTAATTATTAGACTAGATAATAAAAAGATAGTTATTACTAGTAATTT
Source organism: Gossypium rotundifolium (assembly GCA_025506655.1). Taxonomy (NCBI): domain Eukaryota; kingdom Viridiplantae; phylum Streptophyta; class Magnoliopsida; order Malvales; family Malvaceae; genus Gossypium; species Gossypium rotundifolium. Next base: position 64,109,238 of record CP106731.1, on the reverse strand, counting down.
TAGTTCTTGAGGATATGATATTTCAGACTCACCATAACTATACTATTGTTCGATAGGTGCACTTGCCTTTGTTGAAATAATAGTAAGTTTCGAGCCCATCAAGTTTTTGGCGTGGTTTCCGGGGACTAAGATATTAGGAAAACTTATTTTTTATTACTTTAGCTATTTTATTTATTTGCAATTTATTTTTATTTTATTCTAACTTTGCTAACTTTTTCTTTTCTTTGCTTCTGGCAGGCACTTTTAGTTTATGACTAGAAGGAACCCGTCAGGACCATTACTCTTTGGCAACGATATAGAAGCTACCGCTCGCAGAAATCGAAGAGAAATATGGCGAAGCCTACAATATATAGAAGAAGAGAAAGAAAACGAAACCAACACTACTGAAGAGATGTCGATAATAATCCGCTTACCTCCGGTGGTTGCCGTAAACCCGGTGAATCAAAATCCTGCTCCTCGTACTATGTATGATTATGCTAAACCTAATTTAACAGGACTGAATCAAGTATTGTTAGACCTGCTATTGCTGTGAATAATTTTAAACCGAAACCTAACACTATTCAGATGATACAGCAATTTTTTTTCAATTTGATGGTTTGCAAGATGAAAATCCAAACAATCACTTGGCAAATTTTCTGGAATTCTATGACACTTTCAAAATAAATGGCGTTGAACAAAGCTAAAATGGCTAAAACGATTGTTTCCCTTCTATTGAACAAAGCAAATTTTCACTTCGCCTTCGGTTGTTTCCCTTCTCGTTGAGGAACAAAGCTAAATAGCAATTGAACTCGTTACCACGAGGACCAATCACTACATGGGACCAAATGACCGAAAATTTTTGTTAAAATATTTTTCATCGGCTAAAATGGCTAAGTTGAGGAATGATATCTCTTTTTTGTGCATATGGATTTAGAGACACTTTACGATGCATGGGAGAGATACAAGGATCTATTGTGAAGGTGCCCTCACCATGGGTTACCCTTGTGGCTACAGGTTCAAACCTTTTACAATGGTGTGAACCCCTCAACTAGGCAGTTGATGGATTCAACCACCGGTGGAACCCTAAACAATAAAACCCCTGAAGCGACTTATGAATTTATAAAAGAGATGACACTAAATAGCTATCAATGGCAAGTTATGAGGACAAAGCCAACAAAAGCCGCTAGTGTTTTCAACCTCGACGCAGTAACCATGCTATCAAATCAGGTAGAACTGTTAAATAAAAAGATTGATGGTTTGTATAGTTCTTTGTAGGTACATCCAATGATGCAGTGCGATACGAATGGAGGAGGGACAAACAATACAGAATATCCACCCTACAATCCTGGCATAGAAAGTGAACAGATGAACTATATGGGTAACAATTCTAGACCCCAAAATAACCCTTATAGCAATACTTACAATCCAGGTTAGAGGAACCATCCCAACTTTTCATGGGGTGGTCAAGGAAATCAGAGACAGGAACCCCCCAGGCTTTCAACAGCAACCCTACCCATAAGAGAAAATTCGAATCTTGAGGATATGCTAGAAAAATTTATTTCGGCGTTAGAAACTCATTTTCAGAATATCAAAATGGAATTGAAAAGTCAGCAAACATTAATTCAAGGGCTTACAAATCAAATAGGATAGCTGACCAAGTTAGTTTTCGAAAGGCAACCAGGTAGTTTACCTAGTGATACCAAACCTAAACCAAACGAGCATGTAAAGGCAGTTACATTAAAGAGTGGGAAGGTATTGGTTGAAGCTGAAAAGAAGATGCCATAAGAAACTGATAAGGAAAAAGGTGAGGAATTAAAGGAAACACTGGCAATTAAAGAACATAAACCACCAATCCCATATCCAGCAAAGTTGAAGAAAGACCACATAGACGCACATATGGTAAATTTCTTAAACTTTTTAAACAATTACCTATTAACCTACCTTTTGTTGAACCTATTTTGCAGATGCCAACATATGCAAAATTTCTGAAAGAGCTTCTAACAAATAAAAGGAAGTTCGAAGAACTATCAACTGTGGAGCTTGACGAGGAATGTTTAGCTATTCTCCAAAATAAGCTACCAACCAAATTGAAGGATCCAGGAAATTTTACTATACCCTATTTAATTGGTAGTTTAAATATTGAGAAAGCACTAGCTTATTTAGGTGCTAGTATTAATTTAATGCCTTATAAAATGTTCAAGCAGCTTTGTCTTGGGGAACCAAAACCCACTAGGATGAGTATTCAACTAGCTGACAGATCTATTAAATATCATAGGGGAATTATTGAAGGTATTCTGGTAAAAGTTGATAAATTTATTTTCCCTGTTGATTTTGTTGTGCTTGACATGGATAAGGATGTTGAGGTACCTTTAATTTTAGGATGCCCTTTTTAGCTACTGTTAGGGCTGTTATTGATGTAGGTGATGGTAAACTTGAGCTAAGGGTAGGCGATGAGGAAATTATTTTTAAAATTTATGATGCTATGCAATATTCTAGAGAGCAAGATGATTCCTATTATTTTATTGATGCCATTGATCATATTATTCAAGATTCTTTTCAGGAAATTAGCCATGACTACGCGTTGGAACTGTGTCTTACCCAAGGTGAGGGGGGAGATGACAATACCAATGAGTTAGGGGAGATAAATAGTGAGTTAAATTCTAAAACAAAAACCCTTTATTGAAGAACCGCCCAAATTGGAATTGAAACAGTTACCAAATCACTTAGAGTATGCATTCCTCGGAGACAATTCTACACTACCAGTAATCATCTCTTCAGAACTGGAACCCAAAGAGAAAGACGAGTTACTACAGGTACTAAAGGAGCACAAAAGAGCCATAGCTTGGAAGATTTCTGACATTAAAGGGATAAGTCCATCGTTTTGCACCCATAAAAATTTAATGGAAGATGAATATAAACCATGTGTGCAACCTCAAAGACGATTGAATCCCAACATGAAGGAAGTTGTAAAATGAGGTAATTAAACTTCTAAATGCTGGAGTTATCTATCCTATTTTTGATAGTACTTGGGTAAGTTCTGTGCAGGTTGTTCCAAAGAAGGGAGGCATGAATGTTGTACCTAACGAAAAGAATGAATTGATTCCAACAAGAAAAGCCATAGGTTGGAGAGTCTGTATTGATTATAGGAAGTTGAACGATACCACGAGAAAAGATCACTTTCCTTTACCCTTCATTGATCAGATGTTAGAAAGATTATCCAGGCATATGTACTAATGTTTCCTAGACAGACTATCTGGCTACTTCCAAATTCCAATAGCTCCTAAGGATCAAGAAAAGACAACATTTACATGTCTATACTTTACGTTCGCTTATCGTAGAATGCCTTTTGGATTATGTAATGCTCCTGCTACTTTTCAGCACTGCATGCTAGCCATATTCGATGAACTCGTGGAAGATATTATGGAGGTATTTATGGATGACTTTTCGATATTTGGTAATTCTTTCCATCTGTGCTTTAAAATTTTAAAACGAGCTCTAATGAGATGTGAAGAAATGAACCTTGTGCTTAATTGGGAAAAGTGTCACTTTATGGTACAATAAGGGATTGTGTTAGGTCACAAAATTTCTAGTAAAGGGATTGAGGTTGATAAAGAAAAATTGAAACCATAGAAAAATTACCTCCTCCTAGTTCAGTTAAGGCTATTCGAAGCTTTTTAGGACATGCTAGATTTTATAAAAGATTTATTAAAGATATTTCTAAAATAGCTAAGCCTTTAACAAAACTACTAGAGAAAGATGTACCTTTCGATTTTGATCAAGAATGTTTAGAAGCATTTAATAACCTTAAAAATAAATTAATAAATGCTCCAATTATAATTGCACCTGATTGAAATTTACCCTTTGAACTAATGTATGATGCAAGTGACTTTGCAGTAGGTGCGGTTTTGGGACAGCGAAGAGACAAACATTTTCAGCCAATCTATTATGCTAGCAAAACATTGACGGCTACACAAGAAAATTACACCACCACAGAAAAAGAATTGCTAGCTGTGGTTTTTGCATTTGATAAATTTACACAGCATTTGATATTATCTAAAGTTATCGTTTACACTGACCATTCAGCTTTTCGTTATCTTTTAACTAAATCTGATGCAAAACCTTGACTCATGAGATGGATTCTACTCTTACAGGAATTTGATTTGGAAATTCAAGATAAGAAAGGAGCTAAAAATCTTGCAGCAGGCCATCTTTCTAGGCTTGAAAATCCACATATTAAAGAACTCAATGAGAGTGAGATAAATGACTCGTTTCTTGAAGAACAACTTTTTACTATATCTTACTTCGAGGTACCTTGGTTTGTAGACATTTCAAATTACTTAGTTGCTAACATCCTACCAAAAATGTTAACACATCATCAGAAGAAATGATTCTTTGCTAATGCGAAAAACTATTTTGGGAGGACCCTTTTCTTTCCGAATATGTGTAGATCAAGTAATTCGAAGATGTGTTACAAAGAAGCAGAAGTAAGCAAAATCCTAGAACACCGCCATTCAGGACCATCAGGAGGACATTACAATGGGATTAGGACAGCACATAAAACACTCCAATCAAGTTTTTATTGGCCCACTCTATTCAAAGACGCTAACATGTATGTTGCTTCATGTGATAGATGTCAGAGAATAGGTAATATCTCTAAACGCAATGAAATGCCTCAAACATATATGCTATCATGTGAAATATTTGATGTATGGGGTATTGATTTTATAGGTCCATTCCCTAGCTCATTTAGGAATAAATATATCTTAGTAGCAGTGGATTATATGTCAAAATGGGTGGAAGCTCAAGCTTTGCCTACTAATGATGCTCGAGTGGTATTGAGATTTCTTAAGAAACTTTTCTCTCGATTTGGAACACCCATAGCAATTATTAGTGATAGGGGTACTCATTTTTGTAATACTCAATTTGATAAAGTCCTAAAAAGATATGGAGTACACCACAGAATAGCTACCCCTTATCACCCTCAAACTAGTGGACAAGTGGAAGCAGCAAATCGAGAGCTGAAAAGTATTTTAGAAAATATAGTAGAATCAAATTGAAAAGATTGGGCATTAAAAGTAGACGATGCTTTATGGGCCTATAGAACCGCTTTTAAAATGCCCATAGAAACATCCCCATATAGACTTGTCTACGGAAAGAGATGTCATCTACCATTCAAATTAGAGCACAAAGCATTCTGGGCTATAAAATTCTTAAATTATGATCTTAAACTTGTAGGTGAGAAAAGAATGATGCAGTTGAACGAGCCAGATGAGTGGTGAGCAAATGCCTACGAGAACTCATGTCTATATAAGGAGACAACAAAGCGACGCCATGATGCCTATTTGAAGCAACCGAAGCAATTCGAAGTAGGGGATCTTGTTCTACTATACAATTAAAGACTCAAATTGCTTCCCAAAAAGCTGAAATCAAGATGGTCAGGTCCATTCGTAATCAAAACTATTTTTCCCTATGGCACAATCGAGGTAACTCATCCGACTTATGGCACATTCAAGGTAAATGGTTAGCGACTAAAAATATATAATAGTGAAGATTTTAGGGATATGAGAGAGGAGCTTCAGCTCTGTGAACCTTCATTTAGAGATGAAAATAGGATAAGTCTAGCTTAAGACTTTAAACGAGTGCTTCTCGAGAGGCAACCCAAGCACTAACATCATTAACATTCATATTTTTTTATTTCAACATTTAACAAAGACCTAACTAGTTTCATAAGCATAGGAATTCCTACCCACACGGCCTAGCACACGGGTGTGGTCATGGCAGTGTGGACACAACGGGAAGAGACAACTGCGTGGCAGAGACAATGTGGATCAAAGAAGAAAAATTTTCCCAACAAGGGCTACGATAGAACACCACGGCCGTGCGATGCGGTCGTGGTTGAAACTGGCTCAAAAACACGAGCTACAATAAAGAGGCCACTGCCATGCGATGCAGCCGTGGTCGATACTAAGTAAATGACACGGTCGTGCGACACGCCCATGCTCTGATGCCATGGTTGACACTGAAAGAATCACACGGGCATAGGACACACCCATGCCTTTAAGTCATGGTTGATACTAACTACTTTCCACGGGCGTGGGAGAAACGAATAGAACATGACACGGCCATGCGAGTAGGCCATGTGAACCAACACGCCCTAGGGCCACGGGCATAGAGTAAGGATCAGATGCACCCTAATTCAAAATTTACAAAACACACGGGCTAAACAGTATGCACATGGTCGTATTGCCCGACCGTATGCCCCTTTTTTTATTTAAACCGACCCCCTATTCATCTTCCCCCCAATTACCCCTTCCAAAAACCCTAGCCACCCTCTACCCCCTCTACTCACTTTCCCTATTCCGACCACCACCGTCCACTGACCCTCCGCCCTGGCCGTCCCTCTTTCTCCTATTTTCCACACTTTCCCTTCCTCTTTCCCTCTTTCCCCTTCCTTCTCCATGCGCATCAGCACGTAGACCACGCCCATGTACACACCACCACGACCTTGCATCACCACCACGCAACCATTCCAACACCCTCGTCGGTTCACAATGCTTCACCACTTTCACTTATTTCATTCATTTTTAATTATTTATATGATGCTATTCTTTGTTCTTACTATTATTTCCATTATTTTAATTTTATTTCAAATGCAATAGTTCTTTTGATAGTTTAAGTTAGTTGGATTTTATTAGCTTTATTTTCCTTAGAAATCTTGCCAATTTAGTGGATTTTATTTTCCTTTTCAAATTCTATTGCTAATAACAATAATGAACTTGTTTTTAATTCATACTAGTATTTACATGTCAGACTATCTGATGAACTACTATAGGATTATACTAGGATAAAATAATTTTTTGGCTGGCATTATTAGTTGATTTATGGAAATCTTTGTTTTCTTTTTCAGGTTGATAATGACTCCCCTACATGGGAAAAAGATCGCTGTCCCACCGCTAAAAAGCGGAAGGAACCCGGAGCGACCTCCTCGAGCGCCTTCGGCTAAGTGCGCCATCCATTCCTACGATTTCCTCTAGGATCCCAAGAGGACCTCTTTCAAATACTTTGCGCGCAACCCCTCGGTGTGGGGAGGTGCATTGATTGGGCCGCTTTGGAGCATGTCCAACTAGCCGGATGTTCGAGCCCTCTTGACTACAGACCCATGAGAGCAATTCTTCAAGATCGTCAAGCCCACATACCTAGAGCTCACTTTGGAGCTCTGTTCCATATTCCACCTCCAGACGGTGATGATGAACCACGATAACCCCGACACAGTCCAATTCCATCTTAGAGGCATTGTACGTGAGCTGAGTGTCCCATAGTTTGGGCCCACTTTGAGACTCTACATCGACGAATTCATGGAAGATAATGATCTAGAGAACCTCCACCACCACATCCATAAATCCCCCTCCACCTGTTGGAGAGCCTTAGCCCCCGTCTCGGCCACCTATGACCCCAATCACTCCAAGGCGACAGCTCTCGCCCCATCCCTGAGATACTTACATGCCATCTTAGCTTATACATTGACAGGTAGGCGAGAGAGCACTGGCGTCATCAACACTAACGGCGCGTACTTCCTATGGTGCATGGCGAACGGGCACGTCTTCGACTTAGCCTACTTCTCGCACCATCCAACATTAGACAGAGCAGCATAGGAGAGGGGTCATCTCCATGGGTCCCTACATCACACGTTTGGCTCGGTATTTTGGGCTCCTCAACACTGCCTCTCAGTCCTCCTCACTCACACTGATAGGACAGATGTCCCCATAGGGCATCTACATGATGCTCCACATAAGGATGATTGAGCGTCACTGTGGGTTCTATCTTCCCCAGTATAGGCTATCACAAGCCACCGATGACCCTGAGGACATTACTGATGATGTCCCTCCACATCACGAGGATCCACCTTCAGAGCCACACCCTCCTTGCTGACCAGTTCATGTGGCTGCTTCAATTTCAAAAATCTCTGGATGCCTCACTCGGTTTGAGCATTACTGTACTCAACAATTTAATGACACTGCTTGACAATTTTACGGCATCGAGGCGACTCTTCAGCAGATTTGTCATCACTTTCACATATTGCCGCCTCCACCACCTCGCCTCCATCCGATGATGAGGACCTTTGAGTCCCTTTAGTTTTATTTTTATCCTTATTTTTATTTTTATTTTATTTTCACTTTTATTTTTTATTTCTTTACCCTCCTTGTTTAAAACTTTTATTAGTATAGTTTGATTTATTTTATCTCCGACTGTCTAATTCTCGAGTAAATTTAACAATGTCCACTAATAGCACTCATTAAAAATTTTACTGATGACTTTTATTGTTGTATGTACTTATTCTTAAAATAAAAAAAAGAAAAGAAAAAAAAAGGAAGAAGAAAGCTGAAAATTTATCTATTAGTTGTTCTATATTGTTGAGCTTAAAGCAATTAATTTCACATTTTGAGAAGAAGCTCATTTGATGTAATTAGTAATTATTAGATCATTGTTTCTAGTTAGGTAAATTGTCAATTCGATCTTGATTCTAACCTTCTAATTCAGCCTTTATCCACACCTTTAACTTAAGCCCTATTACAACCCTTTCAAAGACCTTTTGATTTGTGTAACATCTCATTTTATAGTGGTGGAGATTTGATTTTCATGCAAGCCTATGGGATTAACTTTTCATGTTTGACTTTTGAGTGCTTAATTTGAACCTTAAACACCTTGAGTGATTTGAGTGAATCTTTAGTGAGGATGTTAATTCTTGTCGATTTTGAATCAAAGGTAGTTATTTAGGTAAGGGGAGACACCTATGTTTTCGTGCTATAAAAATTTTATGACTTAGATGTTTGAACCTTTAGAACTCTTCTAGTTAAATTATCAATGTATAAATTATCTGTGAATTATGATGAAACATTATTAATAAGAATTATGAATTAAGGAAGTTTAATTTTAATTGTGAGTTGAGAATTTTGCTTGAGGACAAGCAAAGGCTTAAGTGTGGGGATATTTGATAAACCATAATTTACATATATTTTAACCCCATGCTTGGCTTAATTTTGGATGATTTTCCATTGATTTTGATGAATTCGATGCTCCTAATCTCTTAATTTCATGTTTTACACTCAGGAGAGCTTAGGGAGTCAAAAAGAACGAGAAACGAGCCAAAAAGGACAAAATAGGCCTACATTAGAAATCACACGGCCTGGACAATCAACCACGGGCAGATCACATGGCCCCGTATGGCGCGAGTAGAATTGACCACGGCCAAAGGAGTCCACTACGGGCGTGTCCCTACCAAAACTAGGATGAATTCTATTCGGAATAGGATACTTGTGGGCCAAGAAAGGCATCTTGAAGCCTATATAAACACCATAGGGGGCAACCTAAAGGGGAACATTGAATATATGCCAAATAGGAGGCGAAAAATACTCCAAGATAGCCGTTAGGAACAACTTAGGAGGAGGATCTCCATCAAGGCTGAAGATCTCCTATCAAGTTCTTTAGAAGTTTTTGGGTTTTCATTATGTTTTGTTGTTTTCCCTATTTTATGATGTTTCCTTTTATTAGTATGAACTAAACCTCTTAAATACCTGAGGCGATGAAACCTAAGATGAATCTTATTATTTGATCTATAAGATAAATACTTGTTCTTATTCTTAATTGTGAGTTCTTATTCTTGTTTTGATAATTCAGGTTATTGATTCAAGTCGAATGTGCTTATTCAAGAGAGAAAAATCCATGTTTAAGAGTAGATCAACACAATTAAGCGGAGTTAATTGCAACCTTAAAAATAGGGAGACGAAAATCTGCCAGATTAGAGTTAAATCTAATAAGGGAATCTATAGATTGAGTTAATACGACGATAGATGTTTTAATTAGAAAGAGATTTCAATTAATCAACCTAGAGTCAGTTGTTAGTAGCCTCGAAAGAGGTATTAATATAATTTAGGGATTTCTACGGATTAAGTCAAGTGAATAAATCATATGAATCAAAAGTAATAAGTGAAGTCTAGGTGGATTCTTCCTTAGGTATTGCCTATGTCATATAAGTTGTCCAAAAGTATTTTCCCAATTTACTCTCTGTCACGTTCATAGTCATTTAGTTAGTTAGATTAGTTAGTTAATTTTAGATTAAAAATAAATCCCCTTAATTATTAGGCTAGATAATAAAAAGATAGTTATTACTAGTAATTTTAGTCCTTGAGGATACGATATTTTGGACTCACCATAACTATACTACTGTTCGATAGGTGCGCTTTCCTTTGTCGAAATAATAGGTAGTTTCGAGCCCATCATTGTGTTAAGATTAAGTTTATTCATATGAGCTTACTAAGCTATATAGCTTACTTTGTTTAATTTTCTATACTTTTAGAGATCTTAAAGCTAGCTCGGACTCGGGGATCGTCGGAGACTACATCACACTATCCAACTATCAATTTGGTACTTTTGAGCTTATGTTTTGAGTATATGGCATGTACAGGGACTTTTGTCATTTTGGTTATCTTTTAGTAATGAGATTTCCCATTTGAATGGTTGAAATGCTTGAGAGTATAGGTCAAATGATGCATATTTGTTAATGGTCATTGTGATGATTTGAGAAGATAAAGATTGGTATGAACTTAGATGGCATAATGTGGTGATTATGTTTTGTATTGATTGGTATGGAAATTATACGGATTATGCTTGTTGTGGAGTTGTTTTAAATGCTCATATCGTTTTGTGCCATTTGAATTTGATGTAGGTGTGCACAAGTTAGGTGGCAAATTGGCTTGGTAAATAGCCTATTTTTGTCCACACGGCCAGAGACAGGGGTGTGTGTCTCAGCCTTGTGTGACATACGGATTATATTACACGGCCGTGTGTCCTCTGGTGTTGAATTAAAACCAAGTCAGTATGCTCCACACGGTCTCACACACGAGCGTGTGACTTGGCCATGTGGCATAAGTCAGTATACCCTACAGGTTTGACACAGCCTAGTACACAACCTGACACACAAGTGTTTATGGCCATTTTTAGGGCACATGGGCTAGCCACATAGGTGTGTGTTGGCCGTGTGACCCAAGTTAAAGAGTTACACGGGGTCAGACATAGGTTGGGACATGGCTATGTGCTCCCATTTCAAATGTCCACACGGCCTGAGACACGGGCATGTCTGTTGGCCATGTGAGACACATGGTCGGGCCACACGGGCGTGTGTCCCCTGTTTTTGAGAAAATTTCTTAACTGTTCAAAAAGTTTCCAATGTTATCAGTTTAGTCCCAAACTATCCTATTGTATGTTTAAGGCCTCATAGGCTCGTATTAGGGTCAAAATGATTGGTTGGGAATGAATTGTTTATGAATTGATTAATTGTATGCGAAATGTATGTTTAAATATGTTATAAGTCTAGTAATGCTCCGTAACCCAATTTCGGCGTTGAATGCAGATGAGGGTGTTACATGTATGTTGTGAATCTCTTATTGAGGTTGAAAAAGTTTCATCTCTAGGCTTCTTAAAACTTGTTGGAGGTGGAGGGCTAGACATTCTCCTCTTTATCATCTCTCTTTCAAAGTTTATGCTTCTATCTCTAATAATTTTTTCCATCTTATGAGCTTTGGCTATCATAGTTGCTAAACTTTTACATTCAAAAGCTGCTACTAAAGCATGAATTTCATCTCTTAGCCCCCACTTAAACTTATCACACATTTCTTTCTCTAACCGGAACATATTTTTAGCATATCAACTGAGTCTAACAAATTCTCATTTATATCCCACCACAAAATCTTTCCTTGTTTAAGATAAATAAATTTTTTCTTCATCTGCTCTACGTATATCTAGTTTAGATACCTTTCTCTAAACTTCTCTAAAAACTCTTGATCAATCATCTCTTCAGGAGTCATACTAGTCAACATTTCCCACCACTGATAGGCTACTCCTTCCAGCAACGATATTGCTCATGAAAGACTCTTTTCTAGCGTGCATTCCAATTCTTTTATCACTCTCCATATTCGAGACATCCACTACACCTTTATCACCTAGAAATTCTTTAGCACCCCTCTTATGAATTTCTTTCACAAGGTCTCCTTTAGTAAGAGTTTGTAACCAGAATTGGTGGTGTAGGTGATGTTGGACGAACTAGTTCTAGTTGTGGTTGTTGAAGCTGTTGAAGCTAGGGCGCTTGAGTATTCCCCAAAAACTAGTCAAACATTTGTTTCATCATTGTAAGAATACATTTGTAGAAGGATGACTAGCTGCTTCTAAGCCAGCTGCAAGTGCTTTATCTAAAATAGGGGGCACATCACTTTCAATTTCTTCTCTAATCGTTTCTTTGGATCCTTCAAACATCGTTTTCAACACTATAAGAAAAATAAGATTAGTTTCAAACACAAGGACTAAGCCAAAGGCATATCATGCATGATAAGGCATGACTCAACCTTCGATTTTCAAAGAATCGACTCAACCTTGGCTCTGATACCAAACTTATAACATGTCAAACCCGAACTAATAATTGGATTTGAGTATGGTGTGTCACTACTTAAAAATTAAACTAACTTTAAAACATTTTGGTGGAAGCTTTATATAATTTTTATAAAGTTATAGATATAAAACATTTGATAGTTGTTTCTTTACTAAGTTTAAATGAAGTCATTAAAAGTTTTAAATAACATTCAAGCCATTTTGGCATATGAGTTCAAATATAATAATTTCATTAAACAAAAGGTATTAATTTAAAACCAAGCATTGACACTTCATAAAAATCTCATAAAAATAGGGTCTTATCAAGACAGAAGTTCTTTATACAAATCATTTCCAAAATACATTTATGTGCCTCTCCCACGAGTCATGCATGATACAAAACAAAGCAGTCAGGTCACAATAGTAGCAGCACTCTAACATAGTCGTTATAACAAAGTTTTCCTTCAGTCAACAAGCTTGAGAAGGAAAAGGTAACAGAGTAAGTTCATATGAACTTAGTGAGCTCCAAAGATAAATCATACATATTATTTCTAAAACTACAATTGTATCATTCTAAAGGATTTACACACATTTACATAGGACGCCCAATAGCGTATACAAAACATAGACAGACTCAATACACCTACTTATCACTTGGATGTATACTATACGCCAACTTACTTATAACTCAAAAAACCCATCTTCATGTCATCCATGTACCTAGAATTTAGAAGAAGATACATATCATTCAATCTCATTCACATATATTCTCCTCCTTAACTCCTAATGTCATTTTCATTCAAAATAGCATGTTTTATCTTGATCTATTAGTCTAGTTTGCAATATAGTTTCCTTACCGGTGGCTACACAAACATATTTCTTCAACTCCATCACCACATATCAAATCATATCATAACTTATATATTAGAAACATATGGTAGTGGCTTAAACATTAAGGATGACGTTTACTTCATATCACAGACATACTGCACTCAAACTGATGACTTTAGATAACCATTATCCACACATACATCTTTCATCTATTATAGAGAAGGATTACTTACATACACAAATTATAAAAACAAGAAATTTACAACACATGGAAGTAAGAAAGAACTCACCAGAAATTCTAGTAGAAGTCTACAAAGCATGTCCTTTGACTTTATCACTTGGACCTTCGTTAGCTTCTTGAGCAGTGAGCTAAATATTGGGAACCTTACTTCGAAGATGTTTTTTGAACTTAGGGTTTCAAAAAGTTTCAAAGGAAATCAAGAAAGATGAAGAAAATGTAAAGGTGTTCAGAAAAACCACCATTATCCTTATATACTTAATCATGGAGACCACCGTTATCAAAGTTGAAGGACACTGGTAAGAAGTACTATGTTATTACTACCTAAAAAAACAAAGCATGTTATAAACAAATATAAAATAAGGCATAATGATTTATTTCACCCTTCAACTTTACAAAAAAAAAAAAAATATTTTAGCCATTGGACTTGCATTTTTTTATCACATCACCCCAAAATTAATGGAAAAATTAGTGTTTGTTAACTTTGTTAACGTGGCATGCATGTGGATTGCCACATAGATGACACGCTAACATTTAATTAATTTTTTATAATTTAAAAAATAATTTTTTATAATTTCTTAATAATTTTAATGATTTTTAATTTTTAAAAATAATTTTATATTTTTTGAATTTTTGAAATTTAAAAAATTAATTGAATGTTGGCGTAGCAATCCATGGGTATGCAATGTCAACGAAGTTATAAATAAATAAATTTTCCATTAATTTTAGGGTGATTTGACAAAAAATGCAAGTTTAAGAGCTAAAAAAAGATGAGAAATTATGTAAATGGCTAAAATTATTTTTTATATAAAATTGGAAGGTCAAATAAGTCATTATGCGTAAAAGTAACTTTAAATATTTTTTTAATGGCATTATACATTTAGCTTCTAACAGTTACCTATCTTTTCATTTTGGCTCTTAACTTCTTTTTTAGATCACTTTAGCTGTCAAATTTCAAAATTTAGTAAAATTGTTTTGTTTTGGACAAAAAAGTTGATTGATTTGCTAAAATTTTAATGACATTGACATGATAATTTGTTTGGAAGTTTACATATATTTCATTGTTGACATAAATAATTTGTTTTAATAAATTTTATAAAATTTTTAAATTTATTTTATTTATTATTTATTTTTGAATTTTTATGAAGTATGTATGGATTGTTATACTAATTTTCACGTTAGCATCATTAAAATTTCAATAATTTAATTAAATTTAAATTTTAAAATTGTAAATGTTAAAAATAGAAACAAAATAACGAAAAAATTTAAAACTAAATTTATCATCATACTTTTTAATATATAAACAATAAAACAAATTATCTAGTCCATTGAATTTGATATTGAATATCAAGCTTTCTCTTTGAAAAGTCAATATTCAATCCATAAAGAATTCTAATCATATTTAATTTTTTAATCATTAAAATTTGATTCTGAAAAGATGTTGCATGTTTAATTTAATCAATGAAATTCAACCTATTTTATTAGGTTAAAACCAAAGTTTCTATACAAAATAAATATTTTAATGGCTTAAAATTTTAACATGTGGCATTCATTTATTGTTTTTGCAACATTAACTATTAAATGTAATAGTGGTAAGACTTTGAATTACATTGATACATACTAGAATAATAGGTATTAAATTGGACACTTGTACAAGTACCACAAAATACATTAGGCGAAAATTTAGATGACAAATGTAGCATCAACTCCTTTTACTATCATCTATTTTAAATATATGTAGAACTAAATAATTAAATATCAACAAATGGTTTGAAGAAATGACACTAAATTAATGTGTCCATAGCAATAATAGCTTGGATCTTCTTTGAGTTCACCTCAATACCTCTACTAGAAATCATGAAAATCATCAAGAATTTTTCAGCACCAACGTTGAACGCATACTTCAAAATGTTTAATTCCATGTTATATTTTCTAAGCACCCGAAATATTTTATTGAGGTTGCTAATGTGTTGCTTCATGGATACGCTCTTGATTGATATGTCATTCTATAATAGCCTTCATCTATCTTGACGTTTAATACGAATAAAAAATGTCACTAGAATAAATACATAATAAAAATATTTACCTCTCTCTCTAATATATATATATATATATATATCATAGCATATATTTATTATTCTACAAATTTTATTTATAAAATTTCTCTTAAACTAGATAGAATCCCAAGACATATAGAGTCCCAGGACAAATCTAACATTTAAGAAGTCATAAGAAGGCAAAGCGATGGCTTAAGTTGTATGGATCATTGCAAGTATGCCTTTGGAGTCATCGTTGTATTCTTCTTCTTTACCTATAATTTATATGAAAAGTTAATATAAAGACCTCGTCAAATATTTTATCTTGGGATATTTTGAAGAATAACCGATTACTTGAATTTTTATAATCTAATAATATATTTTTAAAAATTTTTATGATTTTTATAAATTTTAATAAATTATAAATATTTTTTATAATTTCATAATTTAATTTTTAGTTATCAACAATACGTTGTGAAAATGTTGTTATAGGATATTTTTTTACAAATAACAATACGCTGGTTTGTAAAGGAAGTGAAACTAAAAGTGAAAATAGATGGATGAATAGTACCGTAGCATAGACTGCATTCCTTTAAATAAAAAGAAAAAACCAGTCCAAAAAAAGATTTTACCCAAAATCTATAGGAGTTGAGGTAGTTCACTACGAATATCATTTTTATGTTTGGACTCGTATCTTCATCACCCTCTTTCTATGCCACTTCTTTATTCCTGCTTGCCTTCTCCTTCCACAGCTTAAGTTGGGCCATCACCCGGTTCCTGATCCACCACGGCATAACAAAGCTAGGAAGATCACCATAACCACAGAAGAACAGCATCCTTGCTAGCAATCGTCACATCAGTAGCTCTCATCAAACCATCAGGGAAAGAGTGATGGCATCCATACAAGTTATTTAACTGTTCAAAAAGATCAAATCACTGCAGCAATTAGATCAGAATACAGAAGCTACAGTAAAAACCACAATTCACCAAATGAACAAAAACCTATTAGCATTGCAATGGGAATCCATTTAACAACTACTTAATAAAATTATACAAGAAAAAAACAAGAAACAAAGATCTTGAATCTACATTTCTCTTAGTAAATACCAATATCCGACACCCATATGAATACAACCCTTCAAAGACCTCCAAATTCAAGAAAAAATGCCACTTGGATCAGAGGCCTCGATCGAGAAAGATTCAGTCATATCTGTCTTCATCTCCACCAAGACTATGAAACCAGTATATGAACAAAACATCCATTCTAATCTTGGACCCATCTTTGCATTACTCTCTGTTTCACCTATCCTCTTTGTGGATCGCTAAGAAAATCCAATGGTACTTCCAGCAACTCTTACGAAAATTCTAGTTTCCTACACTTCAGATAGTTGCAAAATCATGTTTATAAAGAATACGAGTGCTACAATAACAAATATAATCAACTTGTAAAATGAGGATAAGAAATTTAGAGAACATCCTAACTTTTCTTCATTATCAACATATCAAACCAATAACTAAAATATTATAATTATCAAGTATTCTAGAATGCTTACCAAATAACGTTGGAACTTCAGTTTCGAATTCGATGGAGTCACTTAGATCTTCTTCGTTTCTGATTCCAGTTCCGAATAAAACTAGTAATCCATTTGTTTCCAAACTCATTCAGCACCTTATATCCAATAGAAAATCCAATCACCAATCCACATCCATACCCCATCAATACAACTTTCCAAACAGATAAGCCATCTATCCACAAATCTTCATCCTCCTTCGGGGGCAGCATTTTGGAACCAACTTCATTGCATTTCCTTGTCAAAGGAACCCCACACAATCTTGGGTTTCCTATGTAAGAATCATTTGAAAATGTACCAAATTGGTTGCTCTCTAGAATCCTTCCATCAAGTTGGTTGTAAGAGAGATTCAGCACTGCAAGAAAAGTTAGGCTTGTAAGCTGTGGAGGAATCTTTCCAGAGAAACTGATTCAAGAGAGATCCAATGACTCAAGCTTGGTTAAGCTTCCTAGTGCTGAAGGAATGGGGCCAAATAAGCCGTTGTAGGACAAGTTTAGCACATGGAGTGACTTGAGGTATTGTACTTCTTCTAATATACTCTCATGAAAGTTATTATTGGACAAGTAGAGACAGGTAAGGAGGGTTAAGATTTTCTGATAAAAAATTTCAAACCCTCTATTCACAATTGTCACCAAATCTTTATCTTCAACATAACTTGGCTTAGCTTTTTTGCCATCAATCATCATCATTCCTGTTGGAACAATGCAGCAAGGTGCAGCAGCTAGCAAACACTTTGCATGAGACTTGCATGTAGTCACACGAGAAACAAAAGCAAGGAAGAAAAGAAAATCCAAAAGTTTATGCAAAGAGAACTTGAACACATAAAATAATGGCTGAAAGTTATCATCCATTTCATTGAAATGTAAATATATACATGAAATACAAAGAGAAGTTGAAAGTTACCTAATGACTTAACTACTCCCACCAAGATTAACTAATACAACTTGAATTACAAGCAAAGAATAGCTGATACTTGAACCATTACATCAATTTCATATCATAAACTAATCCTACTAACTTAGTTGAAGAAGTTACAATGAAACTAAACTAAGTTACAATGTAACATAAAATCATCAAAATGGAACGACTTCCTCGATCCATGCTTGTCCGCATCTTTGAAATCATTCTTCGTTGTTGGTTTAGTGTTGCATTGCAGGCCAAATCTTAACACTCCTCCTTGGACTGTATGCAACAAACACCAATTAAGCTTCTCAAAAACTCAAACCGTGATGTACCAAGTGGCTTGGTCAGAATGTCTGCCAATTGGTCTTGTGTGCTGCAGTGAACAAGACTGACCTCCTTGGACTGCTCAGCCTTTCTGTAACACCCCTAACCCGAAACCGTCGTCGGAATAGGATTAAGGGGTATCACCGATCAATCAAAACATTTAACCTCTAAATGTCGACACAAAGTCAATCATCATCAAACACATTCATATACACTCATGGTGTCCCTTAAACGAGTCATCAAGACCCTAAGCACGCTTATAAACCGAGTCGGGACTAAATCGAAACACATAAAATTTCATGAAAATTTGAAACTTTTCTAGAATATAGGAGAGACACGCCTGGGGTAGGCCGTGCCTCTCCCACGGCTTCATGACACACCCATGTGACCTCCCCGTGGTTACATACTGCCAAAATCAACATGGCTAACAAGCACGCCCGTGCGCTAAGGCCGTGTCCTATAAGTCATATACTGCCATTTCTCGCACAACCTATAGGTACGCCCGTGCCATGGCCATGTGCAGTTTAAGCCACATTCAGCCAATTTACCCACGCCTAAGCACGCCCATGTGCCCCAACCGTGTGGCATTATAGGCCATTTTTTTTTTTTTGCAATGCCAACATGCCACCCACTTATGGTCAAACCTACAAGCCACATTCATTCATGCCAAAACTATCACATATCTAGCCACATCTCATGGCTAATTACAATTCTCAAACTTGATTCAGTTAACTACCCTATACATGCCATATTTCAGCTATATACATCTTTTCAAAAGTACCAAAATAGAACGTCGATAGTGTGATTGAGAAGCTGACGATCCCAGATCCGAGCTAGCTTTACTAACACTGCAAGGCAGAGAAACAAATCACACAGTAAGCTTTCCAAAGCATAGTAAGTTCGTAATATATTACATATTACTCAATACTACAACATCAACATGTATATATATATATATATATATATGTACCATCACATAGATAAAGGCACAACTAGGTACATTATCAATCTTACCCACATACCCAATTATCTATTCATTCAACTCTTAAATCTATCATCAACCACATAGGTTCAAACGTACCTTGATCAACACCTAGTTACTTACCATTTATGCTACTCAATTATTCGATATTACCTCTCGTTCCACCCTTGCTATTCCATTGGTTTATTCGCACACTTAGTGCCAATTTCATAACGGAAATATAATCATCGCCGCACACTTAGTGCTAATACATTAAACCGAACTTATATCGGTATCGCACATACAGTGCCAAGTTGATAAGCCAAGCTTCTATCTTTTCAAACACACAGTGCCAATCATCTCTTTCTCGTTTCAAATTTCGCACACTTAGTGCCCCTTTATCTCAATTCAGCACATAGCATTTCAAATCTCATAGATACATATACATCCATTCAATTTATATCACATAGATAAAGTTTACAACTAGTATTATATCCGAACTTACCTCGGATGTCAAAATACCGAAACGTTAATTAATCGAGCACTTTGTCTTTGCCTCGATCTCGATCCGAACCTCTCCGTTCTTGGTCTCAAATTCAAGCTTACAATTGCCAAAACCTAACTCAACTTCTTCTTTTTCCTTTATTCAATATTCGGAACTCATAAAAAGATGATAACTATCATCTTTCCTTTGTTTCTTTTATTATTATTGATATTAATATTTACCATATTATCCTTATTTTAAAATATTTATAACCTATATTCACAAGGCTATTAATGACTTTTAGTCATCCACTAATTAATTATTGGTTCATTTGCTTCTTAAGACCTCAGTTTTATCATAAGCACTTATAATTCAGCACACAGCTTTTTACTCTATACGCGATTAAGTCATTTATCTTAATTCGGCATTAAAAAGATCAAATCATCACACAGAATTTTCCACACAGACCATGTCGCATACTATTCACACAGAAAATAATATTAAATTATTATTTCGACCTCAAATTTATGGTCTCGAAACCACTTTTCTGACTAGGGTCTAAATCGGGTTGTTACAACTCTTCCCACTTAGGGATTTCGTCCCCGAAAATCTTACCAGTTAATAGTTGTGGATGTTGCTCTCTCATAACGTTCTCAGGCTCCCACATAGCCTCTTCAATTCCGTGTTTATGCCACAATACCTTCACTAAGGAAATTCTTTTGCTTCTCAACTCTTTGGTCTCTCGTGCCAAAATTCGGATCGGTTATTCACATATGACAAATCTTGCTAAATCTCAACCTCAGAAGGAGAAATCACATGAGACAGATCTGATCTGTACCGTCGAAGCATTGGCACATGAAACATATTATGGATCTTTTCTAACTCAGATGGCAATCTAACTCAGATGGCAATCTCAATCTATAAGCAACCGGTCCAACTCGTTCAATGATCTCATACGGTCCAATGAACCTCGGACTCAACTTGCCCTTTTTGCCAAATCGAAGTATTTTCTTCCACGGAGATACTTTCAGAAACACTTTATCACCAACCTCAAATTCAATATCCTTTCATTTCAAATCTGCATAAGACTTCTAACGATCTGAGGCTGCTTTCAAACTGTCATGAATTACTTTCACTTTCTGCGCAGTCTCTTTTATAAGATCAACCTCGTGAATCTTGTTCTCACTCAGCTCGGTCTAACACAATGGAGTTCGACACTTTCGACCGTAAAGAGCCTCATATGGTGCCATTTTAATGCTAGATTGAAAACTACTATTATATGCAAACTTAGTCAATGATAACGTACTTTTAAATTCAAGTATACAACATCTCAGCATGTCTTCAAGAATCTGAATGATTCGCTCGGATTAACCATCCATTTGCGGATGAAAAGCAGTACTGAAATGCAATCTCGTGCCTAAAGCATCTTGTAATTTCTTCCAAAATTGAGAGGTAAATCTCGGATCTCTGTCAGACACTATAGATAATGGTACTCCGTGCAATCTCACAATCTCATCGATATATAATTCAACCAACTTATCTAAAGAATAATTGGTTCTCACCGGAATGAAATGAGTTGATTTAGTCAATCTATCAACTATCACCCAGATCACATCTTTCTTGCTCGGAGATAAGGGAAAACTCAACACAAAGTCCATGGTAATTCTCTCCCATTTCCACTCAGGAATCATAATTGGTTGCAATAAACCTGACGAAAATTGATGTTCAGCCTTAACTTGCTGACAAACTAAACATTTCGACACAAAGTTAGAAATATCTCTCTTCATACCATGCCACCAGTAGAATTGTTTCATATCATTATACATTTTCATACTCCTCGGATGTACAGTCAAATGACTATTGTGAGCTTCAGTCAAAATCATTGGAATCAGCTCTGAATTTTTCGGAACACAGATCTGGTCTCTAAATCTCAAACAATCATAACTATCAACTAGAAATTCTAATTCAGCATTCGAACTACATTGAATTATTTTTGCTAACAACTCATTATCAATTTTCTGAGCATCACAAATCTACTGTAAAAATAACGGTTTTACTTTCAATTCAGCTACAACCGCATCATCATCACACAGATCCATCTAATTACTCATAGCTCGCAAGGTATATAACGATTTTCGACTCAAAGCATCAGCCACAACATTAGCTTTACCCGGGTGGCAATCTATCACAAGTTCATAGTCTTTCAACAATTCTAACCATCTTCTTTATCGTAAGTTCAAATCTTTCTGAGTCATCAAATACTTTAAACTCTTATGGTCGGTATAAATATGACATTTTTCATCGAATAAATAGTGATGCCAAATCTTCAATGCGAATACAATCACAACCAATTCAAGATCATGCATTGAATAATTCTTTTCATGCGATTTTAACTGTCTCGAAGCATAAGTGATGACTTTTCCTTCTTGCATCAGCACACAGCCCAAACCATTCAGTGATGCATCATTGTAAACTATGAATTCTTTGCTTAATTCGGGTTGAATCAACACTGATGCTTTTGTTAACAACACTTTCAACTGTTCAAAACTCTGTCAACACTTTTCTAACCACTCGAATCTAACATCCTTCTGTAACAATTTTGTCAAAGGAGTCGCAATCATCGAGAAGCCTTTCACAAATCATCTATAATATCTCGCTAGTCCCAGAAAACTACGAACTTCAGACACATTTCTCGAAGGCTTCCATTTCAAAATAGCAGAGATTTTATGCGAATCGACTCGTATCCAAGCAGCGATACAATATGCCCCAGAAAACTGACCTCAGGCAACCAAAATTCACACTTGCTAAACTTTGCATACAACTGTTCCTCACGCAGAGTTTGTAGCATGATTCTCAAATGCTCGACATGCTGCGTCTCATCACTCGAATAAATCAAAATATCATCAATGAACACCACCACGAAGCGATCCAAATACGATCTGAATATCCGATTCATCAAATCCATAAACACTGTAGGGGCATTTGTTAGTCCAAAAGGCATCACTAAGAATTCCTAATGTCCATACCTCGTTCTGAATGCAGTTTTTGGCACATCGAATTCTTTAACTCTCAACTGATAGTAGCCCGATCTCAAATCTATCTTAGAAAATATTGTAGCTCATCTTAGTTGATCAAACAAATCATCGATTCGAGGTAACGGATATTTGTTCTTTATCGTCACTTTGTTCAATTGTCGATAATCAATACACATTCTTATAGTTCCATCTTTCTTTATCACAAATAATACAGGAGCTCCCTAGGGTGAAAAACTATGTTGTGCAAATCCTCTGTCAGTAAATTCTTGCAACTGGGATTTCAACTCTTTCAATTCTATTGGTGCCATTCTATATGGAGCTATCGAAATAAAAATAGTTCCCGGCACTAACTCAATACCAAATTTAACTTCTCTAATCGAAGGTAACTCTGGTAACTCTTCTGGAAACACATCAGGAAACTCACATATCACAGGCACAGATTCAACTTTCTTTTCCGACACTTTTGTATCAATCACGTACGCCAAATAAGCTTCACAGCCCTTTCTCACATATTTCATAGCTTTCATCACAGATACAACAGCTGGTAATCCTTTCATATCACTAGACTCAATTCGAACTATCTCACCATTCTGACTCTTCAATTCAACATTCTTTCTCTTACAATTCACAATGGCATTATGCAAAGTAAGCCAGTCCATTCCCAGAATTATGTCAAATTCGTAAAATGGTAGCAACATCAAATTGATCGGGAAACATAAATCATGAAACATCAACGGGCAATTCTTGCACACCTTATCAACCAAAACACACTTGCCTAAGGGGTTCGATACTCTAATTACAAATTCAATAAGCTCAACAGGTAGAGTCTTATTCAATACTAAATTCATACATACATAAGAATGAGTCGATCCTGGATCTATCAATGCAATGACATTAGTATCAAATAAAGTGAAAGTACCGGTGATGACGTCTTGAGATGATGCTTCCTCTCATGCACGTTTAGCATAGGCTCAGGCAGGTGTTCTTGCTTCTAACCTTACAGTTGTATCAGTCGTTCCTCTCTGGCTTTCATTCACATTTCTGATGCTCCTGGGTGGTCTACTTCTAGCCGTTACATTACTTGGCCTTTCGTTCTGAACATTTTCTTCTTCAACTATCTTTGGGCAATCTCGAATAAAATGATCTCAGGATCCACACTTATAGCATGTTCCATTGTTATACATACCCCAGCATTCTCCCACATGTCGTCTCCTACATTGTTTACATCCGGTCTTGTTGTTCTTAACACTGCCCACACTTGACTCATTCAAGCTTGAATTGTAACTCCAAGATTGCCTCTAACGATCTCTATTAGGATGACCAAACGAAGCATTTGAGCGATTGCTGGCATCTCTATATCTCTTTGAAGAAGACTGAGAAAATTTATTCATCGATCTCTTTCTTTCATCTCAAGCCTTAGAATCGGCTTTCTTCTTTTTTTTACTGAGTTCCTCAGCTTTGCATGCTCTTTCCACAAGTACAAAAAATTCATTTATATCCAGTATCCCAACCAACAACTTTATGTCTTCATTCAATCCCTCTACGAAACATTTGCACATAGTAGCTTCAGTAGAAACACACTCTTTAGCATATTGACTCAATCACACGAATTCTCATTCATACTCAACAATAAACAAACGGCCTTGTTTCAGCTCTAAAAACTCCTTACATTTCTGGTCAATGAAGCATTGGCTAATATACTTCTTTCTAAACTCAACTTGAAAGAAATCCCAAGTGATTCTCTCTCTCGGAACCACAAATATCAATATTTTCCACCAATTGTAAGTCGTGTCCCTCAACAAGGAAACTGCACACTTAATGCACTCATCAGGGTTCAGAGACATCTCATCAAACACTCGAAGGGTATTCTTGAGCCAAAACTCAACTCGCTCAGCATCATCATCAGTTGTGGCCCTAAACTCTTCGGCCCCATACTTGTGAATCTTGTCTACAGGTGGTTTATTCAATCTGATCGGATCTATAACTTGTGGCACAACAGGTACTTGCGGGGGTGGAGGTTATGGAGCAGTCAGATTTGTTCTAACAAATTTTGAAAACCATTCACTCATCATACGGAAGAAGGCTTGTTTAGCCTCACCTTCTTCACCACTATCATTTAGCCTTGATATGGCCGGCGCTGTCCCTTAAGCGGGAGCAGGCGCATTACTCTCTACGTCATCAGTAACTGCTCGATCGGGATCCATTACTATATTAAAACACATTTCAACTGTCAGATTTCATCACACTATCGTAATTTCACAATATGGCATGTATAGCTAGACTCTCACGCACTACGTTAGTCTAAGAATCGACTAAACCGTAGCTCTGATACCAATAAAATTATAACACCCCTAACCCAAAACTGTCACCGAAATAGGATTAAGGGGTATCACCGATCAATCAAAATATTTAACCTCTAAATATCGACACAAAGTTAATCATCATCAAACACATTTGTATACACTCATGGTGTCCCTTAAACGAGCCATCAAGACCCTAAGCATGCTTATAAACTGAGTTGGGACTAAACCGAAACACATAAAAATTTCATGAAAATTTGAAACTTTTTAGAATATGGGGAGACACGCCTGACGGAGGTAGTAGTGCCTCTCCCACGCATCATGACACATCCGTGTGACCTCTCTTGTGGTTACATACTGCCAAAATCAACATGGCTAACAAGCACGCCCGTGCGCTAAAGCCGTGTCCTATAAGGTCATATACTGTCATTTCTCGCACAACCTGTAGGCACGCCAGTGCCATGGCCGTGTACAGTTTAAGCCACATTCTACCAATTTACCCACGGTCTGAGGCACGTCCGTGTGCCCCAACCGTGTGGCATTATAGGCCATTTTTTTTTTTTTGCAAGGCCAACATGCTACCCACTTAGGGTCAAACCTACAAGCCAATCAACCAAACATCTCATGCACATATTGCCATCTAAAAGCATACCAATACTCATTCTATCACAAGCATAATTCATTCCTAATCTCACTAGCCCTACTAGCATTTATCAACACAAAGTTACCACTCAATAGCAATTCATCAATCTACAAATCATGCCAAAAGATGCATTATATATATATATACACCATATTCATTCATGCCAAAACTATCACATATCTACCCACATCTCATGGCTAATTACAATTCTCAAACTTGATTCAGTTAACTAGCCTATACATGCCATATTTCAGCTATATACATCTTTTCAAAAGTACCAAAATAGAACGCCGATAGTGTGATTGAGAAGCTGACGATCCCAGATCCGAGCTAGCTTTACTAACACTGCAAGGCGGAGAAACAAATCACACAGTAAGCTTTTCAAAGCTTAGTAAGTTCGTAATATAATACATATTACTCAATACTACAACATCAACATGTATATATATGTACCATCACATAGATAAAGGCACAACTAGGCACATTATCAATCTCACCCACATACCCAATTATATATTCATTCAACTCTTAAATCTATCATCAACCACATAGGTTTAAACGTACCTTGATCAACACCTAGTTACTTACCATTTATGCTACTCAATTATTCGATATTACCTCTCGTTCCACCCTTGCTATTCCATTGGTTTATTCACACACTTAGTGCCAATTTCATAACGGAAACATAATCATCGCCGCACACTTAGTGCCAATGCATTAAACCGAACTTATATCGGTATCGCATTTACAAAGCCAAGTTGATAAGTCAAGCTTCTATCTTTTCGCATACACAAGGCCAATCATCTCTTTCTCGTTTCAAATTTCGCACATTTAGTGCCCTTTATCTCAATTCAGACATAGCATTTCAAATCTCATAGATACACATACATCCATTCAATTTATATCACATAGATAAAGTTTACAACTAGTATTATATCCGAACTTACCTCGGATGTCAAAATACTGAAACGGTCGATTAATCAAGCACTTTGTCTTTACCTTGATCTCGATCTGAACCTCTCCGTTCTTGGTCTCAAATTCAAGCTTACAATTGCCAAAACCTAACTCAAATTCTTCTTTTTCCTTTCTTCAATATTCTAAGACTTATAAAAAGATGATAACTATCATCTTTCCTTTATTTCTTTATTATTATTGATATTAATACTAATTTACCATTTTATCCTTATTTTAAAATATCTATAACCTATATTCACAAGGCTATTAATGACTTTTAGTCATCCGCTAACTAATTATTGGTTCATTTGCTTCTTAAGACCTCCCTTTTATAGAGCCACAACACATAAGCACTTATAATTCAGCACATAGCTTTTACTCTATACGCGATTAAGTCATTTCTCTTAATTCGGCATTAAAACGATCAAATCATCACATAGAAATTTCCACACAGACCATGTCGCATACTATTCACATAGAAATTAATATTAAATTATTATTCTGACCTCAAATTTGTGGTCTCAAAACCACTATTTCGACTACGGTCTAAACCGGGTTGTTACACTCTTAAACAAAATGAAGTTTAATCTTAAAATGCTTTATCTTGCCATGTAAAACTGGATTCTTGGCTATGGCAACAGCTGACTGATTGTCAACCAAAATTTCAGTTGGATCAAGTTGCTCTTCATTTAGATCACTTAGCAACTTTCTAAGCCAAATGGCTTGATTAACTGCTGCTGCAGGTACAATGTACTCTACTTCAGCTATGGACTGAGCAACAGTATGTTACTTCTTCGAGCACCAACAAAACACACCTGAGCCAAGGGTAAATAAGTAGCCCGATGTGCTATTCATGTCATCAATAGATCCAGCCCAGTCACTGTTTATGTAACCAACCAGCCTAAGCTCACTTTCTTTCTTGAACTTGACCCTATAGCTCAATGTTCCTTTAATGTATCTAAGCACCCTCTTGGCATCTTTGAAATGAATCACATTGTAACAATGCATAAACCTCGATAGCAAACTAACAACATGCATAAGATCAGGTCTGGTTACTGTCAAGTAAAGCAAGCAACCAACTAAGCTTCTGTACTTCTTTTCATTAACTCTTTCATGATCTTTAATGCTTGTCAGCTTTTCTTCTTGAGCCATAGGTGTGCTCACTGATTTGTAGTTTGCCATGCAAAATCTGTTGAGAAGTAAAGGCATGTTGACTGATGAAAATGCATTCACTTCCATACCAAGAAAATATGTCATGATTCCCAAGTCAGCCATGTCAAATACATTTTTCATTTGTGTTTTAAACTCTTGGATTAAGTCATCCTTGCTTCCAGTCACCAGCAAGTCATCCACATAGATTGAAACAATCAGCAAGGTCTCCTTATTGGACTTCTTCACATAGAGTGTTGGCTCACTCAAGCTCTTCTCAAATCCAAGCTTAGATAGGTAAGTGTCAATCTTGTCATACCGGCTCGAGGTGCCTGCTTCAGGCCATAAAGTGCCTTTTTTAGCTTATAGACCTTATCCTCATTTCCTTGGACTTTGAAACCATCAAGCTGCTCGATGAAAATCTCCTCCTTAAGGAAACCATTCAAAAAGGCTAACTTAACATCCAACTAATGAACTTTCCATTGCTTCTGTGTAGCCAAGGCAAACAGAAGTTTAATAGTGTCCAGCCTTGCTACTAGAGCAAATGTCTCCATGAAGACAATGCCATACTGCTGGCTATACCCTTTCACCACAAGCCTTGCCTTGTTTTTGTTCAATGAGCCATCAGCATTGAACTTGGCTCAAAAACCCACACTTGACACCTACGACCTTCTTCTGGTCAGGTCTATCTACCAAGTCCCAAGCCTAATTCTTATGAATCATGTCAAGTTCAACCTCTATAGCTCTCTTCTAATGCTTGTCTCTGATAGCTTCTTCAAAGTTTAAAGGCTCAACTATGGCTATGTTGCATCTCTGGTAAATATCAGCAATGGCCCTAGTGCCTCTCACAGGATGATCATCCATATTTGTATTGCTGAGCTCATGTTCAGCTGGTTCTAGGCTAACATCAACCAAGTCTTCTTCAAACTGACTTGAATTGGACCCATCCTAGCTCCAAGTCTTCTCTTCATCAAATTTGACGTCCCTACTCACCAAAATTTTCTTGGTTGAAGGATCATATAGCCTATAGCCCTTATTGGTCTGCTTTGTAGCCTACAAATAAGGCTGGACCTAACCTTTTCTTAAGCTTTGTTCTTCTTTCAGTAGGTACAAGCACATAACACACACATCCAAACACTCTCAAGTAGGAAACTAATGGTTTGTGTCCACTTCATGCTTCAAAAGGTGTTTTGTCCTTCACAGTGTGTGTTGAAAGTCTGTTGAGCAGGTATACTGAGGTGTTGATAGCCTCAGCCCAAAATGTGCTTGGCAGTTTACTTTCAAATAACAAGCATTTGGACATGTTCATTACCATCCTATTTTTTCTCTCACATACTCTATTTTGTTGAGGAGTATACACTATAGTTAGCTGATGATGGATCCCAACTTGCTCACATATCTTCTGAAACCTTTAAGACAAGTATTCAGTCCCATTGTCTGTTCTCAATGCCTTGATCTTGCACCCTGTCTGATTCTCAGCAAGTGCCTTAAATTTTCCAAAAGCTTCAAACACTTTCGATTTTTGCTTCAAGAAGTAGACCCAACAGAATCTAGTCATATCATCAATGAATAGTACAAAGTATTTACTACCATTCAATGAAGGAGTCTTCATTGGACCAAAAATATCAGAGTGCACTAGCTCAAGCCTCTCTTGAGCTCTCCATGCCTTGTTGACTGGAAAAGACAATTTGGCCTGCTTACCAAGTTGGCAAACTTCATAAATAGTATCTGCAGCTTCAACTTTGGTCATATCCTCACCAAATTTTGCTTGTGCAACAAATCAAGTAACTGAAATTGACATGGCCTAGTCTCATATACCATAGGCCAGTACTGTTAGCTAGGCTGGTATAAGCCTTCTTCTCGAGCTGACTTACATTAAGCATGAAACATTTTTCATCCATAGGTACTGAGACCATCACCTGACCATGAGAGTCTTCAATAACACATGAATCATTCTTAAAAACTAGTGAATAGCCTTTTTTAACCAACTGGCCAACACTAAGTAAATTTTGATCTATGTCAGGCATATAAAGCACGTCTAAAATCAACTTGTTACCTGAACCAGTGCTGATCACAACATCACCTCTGCCTTTGGCTTCAATCAAGCTCCCATTGCCAATTCTGATTCTTGAGGTGAAGCTCCTGTCAAGCTCCTTAAACAAGCTCTCATCAGCTGCCATGTGATGTGAGCAGCCACTGTCCACAAGCCAACTGCATTTGACTTTGCTTGTGGTTGCAAAGCATGAGGCAGTAAAAACATGCTCCTCTTGAGCTTGAAGGTCCTCAGCAGTTTTAGCTTGAACTTGCTGCTAAGCTTGTGCCTTATCTTTGTTCCTGCACACCTTCTCATGGTGACCATACTACTTACAACTTTTGCACTGTATGTCTGGCCTGTTCCAGTAATACTTCTCCAAATGATTGGTCTTCTTGCAGTGTATGCAAGGTGGAAACCTCCTTCTCCCTACATATCTTCTTGATTTCTCTCTTCTTTCAACCCAAGACTTCTTTGGTCTCTAACTTGAACTCGAGCCTTTTCTAGCTTTTGCTTGGAAAGCTCCCTCAAGATGCTCTTCCTGCCTATTGGCCCTTCTCTACTAAGTGCATAAAGGGAGTTCACCAACTCAGATAAGGAAATGGTTGTGAGGTCCTTCGAGTCCTCAATGAGGAGATCTTTGACTCAAACCTCTCAGGGAGAGTGGTAATAACCTTCTCAACAACCCTGCTCTCACTGAAATCTTCTTCTAGGAGCCTTATGTTGTTGACTGTTGCCATTATTCTATCAGAGTACTGCTTGATAGTCTCTAACTGTAACAGACCGAATCTGACCCTAATCGGAACGGTGGTTTTGGGACCACGAATCCGAACCCGAGAAATATTTAAATATTATATTTAGTGCTTATTATATGTGAATTTATGTGTGTGAAAGTTTTGTAGAAAAATTTTATCTTTTGAGTATCGAATTTGATTAAAAGGACTTAATCGCGTAATGCGTAAAAGTTGCATGCCAAAGTGAAAAGTGCTTATATGTGGATGGCTTTTTAATATGGAGTATTAAAAGTGAAATTAACCCATTTTATGAGTTAGTGGGTGGCAAAAGTCTAGTATAACCTTAAGTATTATATGGTTATTATTTTAGTATAAAGGTTATTTTGGTAAACCAAGTTATTTTAATATATATGTTAATTAAAACATAAAAAAAAGGCCATTATCATCTTTTTAGTTCTTCCTTGACCGAATGTTGGAGAAAGAAGAAAGCTTTAGGTTCTTTTGATTTTCGGCAATTCTAGGCTTAAATTCAAGGTGAGTTTTAGTCGGTTTTGTTAATTTCTACGTTTTTGAGATCGTTGCTTGAACCGTGAATCAACCCATGTTGTAATTTTGAATCTAAGTATGCTTGATGTTCGCCATTGTTGTGTTCATGTGGTTTTGTTATTTGATGATTTTAGATGATAGTTAAGTTAAAAATTAGTATGTTATGTGTTGGAAGTTTTGATGAAATTGAGTTTTTAGGGCTAAATTGTAAAATAAATTTTAGAGGGCCTATTTGCAAAATAAATGAAATGTGAGGACTTGTAAGGTCCCTAGGAACATTCAGCCCTTGCATAGTTTTGGCTAATTTGGTGTATTTTGTGTGTTATGCAAATAGGACTAAATTGCAAAGTTGTGAAATTCTAGGGGTAAAATAGTAATTTGCCCATTTATGTGCTTAAGGACTAAATTGAGATGAATTGTGGTTGAATGAGCTAAACTTTAATGTGTTTTAGATCAAGAGCAAAGAAAAACGAAATTAGACCGGGGAAAGTCGAAGGTTCTCGAATAGCCGATTCGCACGGACTATCGACAACCGAGGTAAGTCCTCTAGCTAAAGAATGTTAATGACTTAATTATGATTATAAACAATGGTATGAATTGCTGAATTTTTGTACCTATTTTCATTATGGCGAATGTATGGTGGGATAGTTGGTTGATGATTGAAGTTGGTTATGTGAAATAAATTGTTGGATTGCATAATGATATAGTAAATTTTATTGGTTTAATGTGAATGAGCTCAATTGAGTTAAACATAAGTATATATTAGTTGTGAAGAGTGTGTGTAGAATGTTTGGTTATATTGATTTAATTCGGGCTTCGTGCCTAGCGAACTTAATGCGGTGACATATTCGGCTTCGTGCCTAGCGGTGCTCATGTCTTATTGATAAATTCGGGCTTCGTGCCTAGCGTGCCTTGTGCTTGTTTGATTTCGGCTTTAGTGCCTAGCAGGCTTTATGCTTGTGATGTGTTATAAATGGAGAAATCATGAATCATACAAGGAGAAATGTATTTAAACTCATGAACTAAAAATGCAGTATGTTTAAGCCTTCTATATTTACCAAAGGTAAGGTAGATGGTATAGTATTATTTAAATTAAGTGTGTTATGATATGGTTGATGATTCGATAGGAATTTTGATATAAGCTTTTGAGCTCACTATTGTTGAGTATGAACATTATAATGGAATTTGAGCTTATATGTGATATTTTGGAGAACCGATATTAAGTGAAAATGTTAAGAGTGAAAGAGTTAAGATGTGTTTGCATAAATATTCAAATAGGTATATATGATTAACGTAAATGTTGTACTCACTTGATTTGGAATATGCGAATATATGTGATATATTTTGGTGTTTTAGTGAATTATGTGATTATGGTTATAAAGTGCAAATACTTGAGTTAAGGAATTGATAGCATTCGGCCATGTTCAAATTTACATGTTAAAATGTTTTTGAGCTTGGGACTTACTAAGCTAGTAAGCTTATTTGTGTGAAATGTTCTCCTCGGTTTTACAGATTTTGTTTACGCTACGGGCTCGAGTAGGATCGTCAAGCAAGTCGACCACACTATCGATCGCTATTTTGGTATTTTAAAGCTTAAACTACAAACCTATGGCATGTATAGGCTGGTTTTATATGTTTGGTTTTGGAAAATTGTATATAGACAGCCATGTGAGTATGGCTTAATTATAATGTCAAAGTTTGTGTGTATGTGGCCATAACCTAGATTTATTTTGAAAGCATGTTTTTGGCATATATTTTGTGATGTTTGGTTATATAGGTTCGGTTGCTAAATGATAAGAGTGAATATGTTTCATGACCATTTTTGTTGTGAAACAGTTTTTAGTTACAGCAGTGATGTGATTTTGAAAAATCACCAAAAATAGGAGAAATTGAATTAGAAAGTGAATAAGACATAGAATTAAATTTTATTATGTCTATTTTGATATGAAAGAAATAAGTTAGGAAAAGGAATTATATATAATGAGATATTTAAGTTTTAGTGAGACTTGTCCTGAATGAATTCGTGAGTCCCTGTTCTGTTTTGGATAAATTGTAAAAATTGTACAAAATCATTAAGAAGCATGGTTTATATGTGTAGAACCCTTAATGAGTCTATTTTTCATTGGTATAAACAAGAACATTATAGGAAATTTGTGCAATGAGATAACTGTATGTTTGTAGAGACAGGTCAGAATTGTCAAGCAGTGTAATAAGGGTAATTTTGATGAATAAACTGTACTAATTGGCCACATGAAAATTCTGGAAAATTATGGTGAAAAGTTATATGAGTCTAGTTGCAAGGAAAATTTACGGATCTAAATTTTGAGTTTTGTAACTCGAGTTATGGTCGATTTGGTCAGTATGACGTAGTTGGACAGCTTTAAATTTTCATGCCCCGAGATAATAGACAAGTCTAGTAATGCCATGTACTCGATTCCGGCAAGGGTTTCGGGTATGGGGTGTTACACTAACTCTTTCATCTTTAGATTTTTAAACTCTTTTCTAAGGTTGATCACTTGTTGCTACCTTGTCTTATCTGATCCCATAAACTCCTCCTTCAACCTTTCCCAAGCTTGCTTAGGTGAGTCACAGGCCATAATCCAAGTGAAGATCACATCAGACACTCCATTCTACAAGCAGGCCATGGCATTGTGCTTCTTGGCTCGCTCCTCACTATGCTGCCTAATCTGAGCAATGGTGGGATTGGCTCTCAATGGAGGTGGCTCAGCATCATTCTCAATCACACTCCATAGATCATGTGTTTGGAGGTAAGTTTTCATCTTAACTACCCCAATGTGGTAGTTTTCTCCAGCAAACACATGGTGGTGGTGTGGTGTGAAGCTCATGTTTCAGCAACAATACAAACAGACCAACAAAAAATAGTTTCTTCCTTTTCAAGCTTTGTTTCCACAAAAAACACCAACAAAAAAGGTCCCCAAAGAAGGTAGGCTCTGATA
This sequence comes from Gossypium rotundifolium, assembly GCA_025506655.1. Lineage (NCBI taxonomy): Eukaryota > Viridiplantae > Streptophyta > Magnoliopsida > Malvales > Malvaceae > Gossypium > Gossypium rotundifolium. The sequence goes on along the minus strand of CP106731.1, from coordinate 64,075,144 downwards.
CCAATTGTTAGAATAATGCAACAAGGTGCAGTAGCTAGCAAACACTTTGCATGAGACTTGTATGTAGTCACATGAGAAACAAAAGCAAGGAAGAAAAGAAAATCTAAAAGTTTATGCAAAGATAACTTGAACACATAAAATAATGGATGAAAGTTATCATCCTTTCATTGAAATGTAAATATATACATGAAATACAATTGCAAGTTACCTAATGACCTAACTACTCCCACCAAGATTAACTAATACAACTTGAATTACAAGCAAAAGGCTAGTTGATACTTCAGCCATTACATCAATTTCATATCATAAACTAATCCTACTAACTAAGTTGAACAAGTTACAATGAAACTAAACTAAGTTACAATGTAACATAAAATCATCAAAATGGAATAGCTTCCCTCGATCCATGCTTGTTTGCATCTTTGAAATTGCCATCGCATCGGTTCAGTGTTGCATTGCAGGCCAAATCTTAACAATTCCCCTCAAGGATTTAAAAAAATCAACAGATACCTCACCTGAAAAGTTATTGGAAGTAAGATCCAGTATATGTAACATTGGGAAATCATTTCCATCTTCGAAACATTTAATCAAACCATAAAACCTGTTGGACTTTAGTATAAGAACCTTCAAGAGAAACAATTTCACTAACCAGTAAGGAAATGTGTCATGTATCATATTCTTCCCAAGATCCAAAACTTCAAGCCTTTTGCAATTGGCTAATGACCTTGGCAACTTCCCTTCCAAGTTGTTCCCGTTGATTTTGAGTGACCTTAGCTTGTGAGTGGCTTGGAAGAATTCAATCGATAGTTGACCAAAAAAATTATTAGAAGCAATGTGTAATACATCCAATTTTGGCAGTTTATTTTCCCAATGTTTAATTGGACCATAAAACCTGTTTGCTCCTAGTATAAGAACCATCAAGCCAGGAAACTTTCCCAACCATAAAGGGAATGTGTCGTGCAGAGTATTGTTTCCAAGGTTAACAACATAGAGCATTGTGCAATTGGCTAATGACCTCGATAACTTCCCTTCCAATTTATTGTCTTTGAGTTTAAGAGAGTACAGTTGGGTTGCTCCTTCAAAATTCGGTATGCTGCCACTAAAATTATTTTGCTGCAGATATAAAAAGCTGATAGTACTGATATTTCCTAAGCAACTTGGATTGAGCCACTCAATTTTTGAAGGATGAATCAAAACTCTGAAGTTGACTCAAATTACAAATAGGTGCTCGTAAAGAGTTTTGGTTCATGAAAATTAGTCCAAAGATGTGAGAGAGTTGTTGGAGAGATTCAAAGGCTGCAAACTTTTCTTCCACATCCAATTTGGTACTACCCCACTTATTTTGTTATTTGAAAGGTCAAGATCTTCTAAGCTCTCTTGACTCTTTAGAAATGATGGAAATGTACTTATATTACAGGATTGCAAATGCAACCATCTCAGCATTGGAAAGGAGGAAATTGCATCATCAAAAGCATTTGGAATATCAATCTTATTGGTGGAAAGGTCTACCCATATAAGCGTTCTCTTCCACAACTAATTTGTAACAAGACCGTGGATTCGGTTGTTAGAAAGATATAGGGAAGTCAATTTGTTTTGGCTTTTGATGAATTCTAGAAATTCAGTAAGGTTGCATAACCTTAGGGCTAGACCCTCTAATTGGGGAAAAGTAAGGCTTTTGTTGTGGCTTCCAATTAGCAAGCTCATGTTGGATAGGTCGAGAAACTTTAAGTTATTGAGCGGGAAAAACATGTCGAGGTTTAATTTGTAATCACTAAAGCTGTTGTATCCAAGAGAGAGGGTTTGCAATTTTGAAAGAGTAAATAAGGAAGAAGGTATTGATCCAGAAAGGTGGTTCCCTGACAAATCAAGAGATGCAAGATTTGCAACTCCAGATCTATGAAATTGAGGGATTGAACCATTGAAATTGTTATCACTTAGATCCAATTCCACAAGGTCAATGAATTTGCGATTGATGCTGGAATGGATCCAAAAGGTGGTTCCATGACAAAGCAAGAGATGAAAGATTTGGAACTCCAGATCTATGAAATGGAGGGATTAAACCATTGAAATAGTTACCACTTAGATCCAATTCCACAAGGTTACTGAGATTTGCAATTAATGCTGGAATGGATCCTGAAAGCTGGTTCCATGCAAAAGCAAGAGATGCAAGATTTGGAACTCCAGATCTATGAAATGGAGGAATTGAACCATTGAAATTGTTACCACTTAGATCCAATTCCACATGGTTACTGAGATTTGCAATTGATGTTGGAATGGATCCAGAAAAATTAGTATACTTCAATGACAACACCTCTAAAGTGTTGGACTCATCTTCGCATTACTCTCCCTTTCACCCATCCCCTTTATCAATCGCTATGAAAATCCAACGGTACTTCTAGTAACTCTTATGTTATTTACTCCTCTGTTTACATTTCTCCACACGTCTAATGATTGTGCTAACATACAACGACTTGTATTAGTTTCCTACACTACAAATAGTTCCAAAATCATTTATAATGAAAGGAGTAAAGGGTGTCATGTATATAAAGAATATGAATGCTACGATAACAAATATAAACTACTTGTAAAATGAGGCCTAAAAGTTTTTAATTAATAAGTATTCTGAGATGCTTACCAAAGGACATTGGAACTTCGATTTTGATTAAGTCACATAGATCTTCTTCGTTTTCGATTCCAGTTTTGAATCAAACTAGCCATCCATTTGTTCCCAAACTCATTCAGCAGTGTATACCTAATAGAAAATCATATCACCAATCCACATCCATACCCCATCAACACAACTTTCCAAACGGAAAAACAATCTATCCACGAATCTTCACCATCCTTTGGCGGTAACATTTGCGAACCAACTTCATTGCACTTCTTTATTAGAGGAACCCCACACAATCTTTGGTTTCCTATGTAGGAATCATTTAAAAATGTACCAAATTGTTGTTTTGTGGTATGCTTCCCTCAAGTTGGTTGTAAGAGAGATTCAGCGCTGCAAGAAAAGTAAGGCTTGTAAGCTGTGGAGGAATCTTCCCCAAGAGTTTGTTGCAGGAGAGATCCAATGACTCAAGCTCTATTATACTTCCTAATGCTGAAGGAATGGAGTCAAAGAAGCTGTTGTAGGACAACTTTAGCACATGGAGTGACTTGAGGTCTTGTATTTCTTCTAATATTCTCCCATGGAAGTTATTATTGGAGAGGTCAAGACAAGTAAGTAGGGTTAAGATTTTTTGGTAATTAATTTCAAACCCTTTATTCACAATTGTCACTGAATCTTGATAATAAAAATTATCTCCAACATAAATTGGCTTAGATTTGTTGCCGTCAATCACCATCATTGCCCTCAAAGATTGAAAAAATTCAACAGATACCTCATCCAAAAAGTTATTGGAAGCAAGATCCAGTATATGTAACATTGGAAAAGCATTTCCATCTCCGGAAAAATTAATTGAACCATAAAATTTGTTGGATCTTAGTATAAGAACCATCAAAGAAGGCAATTTCACTAACCAGATAGGAAAAGTGTCATGTATCATATTTTTCCAACATCCAAAACTTCAAGGTTTTTGCAATTGGCTAATGACCTTGGAAACTTCCCTTCTAATTTGTTCCCACTGATTTTGAGTGACCTTAGTTGATGAGTGGCATGAAAGAATTTAATTGATAATTGACCAGAAAAGTTATTAGAAGCAATGTCTAATACATCCAATGCTGGAAAATTTATTTTCCAAATGTTTAATTGGACCATAAAACCTATTTGCTCCCAGTATTAGAACTATCAAGCCAGGCAACTTTCCCAACCACAAAGGGAATGTATCATGCAGAGTATTGTTTTTGAGGTTTAAAACATAGAGTATTGTGCAATTGGCTAATGGCAACTTCCCTTCCAATTTATTATCATTGAGTTGAAGAGTGAACAATTGGGTTGCTCCTCCAAAATCTAGTATGCTACCACTGAAACTATTTTGCTGTAGATCTAAATCTTGGAGAGTACTGATATTCCCTAAGCAACTTGGGATTGAGCCACTCAATTTGTTGAAGGATGCATTAAACCTCCATAGATATCTCAAATTACAAATAGGTACTTGTAAAGAGTCTTGGTTGGATGAGAATTGGTCCAAAGATGCTAGAGAATTGTTGGAAAGATCCAAATATTGCAAACGTTTCTTCCACACCCAATTTGGTACTGCCCCGCTTATTTGGTTGTTTGAAAGGTCAAGTTCTCCTAAGCTCTCTTGACTCTTTAGAAATGCTGGAAACGTACTTATACTACATGATTTCAAAACCAGCCATCTCAGTATTGGAAAGGAGGAATTTGCATCATCAAAAGGAAACTGATTTGGAATGTCAATCGCATTGGAAGAAAGCTCTAATCCTTCAAGTGTGCTCTTCCACAACCAATTTGGAACAAGACCGTGGATTCGGTTGTTAGAAAGAAATAGGTAAGTCAACTTGTTTTGGTTTTGATGAATTCAGGAAATTCAGTAAGGTTGCATGAGCCTAGGTATAGATACTCTAATTGGGGTAAAGTACGGCTTTTGTTGTGGCTTCCAATTAATAAGGTCATGTTGGATATAGGTCGAGAGAACTTAAGTTGCTGAGTTGGAAAAACATGTCAAGCTTTAATTGGTAATCACTAAAGTTGTTGTATCCAAAGAAAGAGGGTTTGCAATGTTGAAAGAGTAAATAAGGAAGAATGTATTGATCCAGAAATGTGGTTCTATGATAAATCAAGAGATGCAAGATTTGGAACTCCAGATCTATGAAATGGAGGGATTGAACCATTGAAATTGTTATCACTTAGATCCAACCTCACAAGGTTACTGAGATTTGCAATTGATGCTAGAATGGATCTTGAAAGCTGGTTCCATGCAAAAGCAAGAGATGGAAGACTTGGAACTCCAGATCTATGAAATAGAGGGATTGAACCATTGAAATTGTTACCACTTAGATCCAATTCCACAAGGTTACTGAGATTTGCAATTGATGCTGGAATGGATCCAGAAAAATTAGTATGCTTCAATGACAAACCTCTAAAGTGTTGTTTATTGGAAATTCTTGCAACTGACCCATGAGACGAGAGTTGTATGAAATATCAATTCTTTGCATTTTGGGCAAAAAGAAAAATTCTGCTGGAAAATATCCACTCAAATCGCAGCTGGACATGCTTAAAACACTCAGCTTGGGAAATGACAACGATGTGGTTTCACACCATTCACTACTTGGACTTGAAATATTCACTCTATCCAAATACAACTCTCTGAGAGACCTCATGTTCTTTATGAATGTCTTGAAGTTTGGTTTCTCTAGTTTCAATGCAGGGTAACATGGATCATAACTTCGATCATTTCTCCAATAGCAATCATCTTGATAAGATAGGTTAAGAGAGACTAACCTTGTTAAGTATGAAATCCCCACGAATTTGGCCATGAAAACATGAGGCTAAGAGGTTGAGATGAGTTAAATTTGGGAGTTTGCCAAACCCATACTGAAACAGAGTGGTATTAAAATTGTTTCCAGCAAGATTAAGGCGTTGGAGATGATGGAGATTGAAAATGGAGTGAAAGCTGCCTGAAAGGTTTTTGTAACTGAGATCAATCCCAATGACATGACCAAGAGCATCCCATGTAACTCCTTTCCAAGAGCAACAATGGGTGTTGGGATCCCAGAGGTCAAGTTTGGAAGAGAAAGTGAAGTTTGGGGCATAGTAGAGATGATGCTGCAATTGTAGGAGAGCAAACCTCTGGTCATCAAGGCAATGGTTTTGGAGATTAGTCAGAGAAGATGGGTGAAGGGAAGTGGAGGAGGAGAAGAGGAAAAACAGTGCAGTTAGGATGCCAAGATTCTCCATGTTTGGTGTTTAGATTCAAAATTTGATATGCACCATATTTATAGACAACAACCTCATATTATCATTAAAGTTGCCTTCATCTAACGGTGTTGTATTATTAGAGATAGGTTCAAAATTGAAGTAAACCATTATTGTTTTAGTTTATGAATGAGGCAAGTATGTTTCAATATCTTTCCTCACGGTTGACTCGTCAAAAATCTAGATTATTCGCCCTAATTAATAACACAAAATTATAACAATAATATTATACATATATATATTAAAGAAAAAAAACATAACTTAAAATAGAAATAATATAAATATTATAGCAATACATGAGATGAGGTGTTGAAATATTTATAATACAAATATTGTTGGCACATTCATTTTATCATCTCAAAATTTTGGCTTGAAGTAATTAAGAAAGAGGATGATCATGACATTGAATTGGTCGAAGTCATTTTAAAGGAAATTGAAGTCACAGTGTGGTGAGGGGAGGATAGGAAAAATATATATTCAACTTAATTTAAATATTTAATTGTAAAAATATAAAAATAAAATTACTTTTTCAATCTCACATAGAAAACTAAAGATTTCGTTGTGAGCTTTTCAATTTCATAATTAGTTTTTAAGGGATGATTCATTAAAATAGTGAGCAAAGACTTTTCAACTTTTTATTAGAAAAAGTATGAATTCAACCTAAATAATACTTTTAAATCAAACGTCAACATTATTTATGAGGAATAGCTTGTAAATAATAATTTTATTAATTAAAGATGTGGAAATTTTGATGAGATTTTTTAACACAAGTTGAAATGAAAAGTATGAGTTAAATTTTATTAATAAAAGTTATATATTTTGATACATGGAATTAATGGCGTTAACTTTTTGTGTTTAATTCAAATTTTATAGTTAATTTAATGAAAACTTATAATTAACTAATAATATTAGCAATTAACTTTTATCAAATCACCCTAAAACTCGAAATAAATCACATACGTCGAATTATATTGGACAAATTAAGCACAAAAGTAAACAAATTCACAATTAAAACTAGATTTCTTCTATTGACAAAATCATGAAAAACCCAAACCTAATAATATTAACAATTAAAATTCATCAAATTAACCATAAACATAAACTAAACACTAAAAAGTTAACACCATTACTTTTGGGTATTAAAATATGTAACTTTTTGTCAAATACAAATATCACATTGAACTAAAATAACATTGGTACCACATTAGAAAAATGTTTCAAACTTGGGTACCAAATGATATATTAAGCCTATTAAAATTACTAAATATTAAGTTGTTAAGTTTAAAATATAGTTTAAAAACACATATTAATAACATTTATCAAACTAAATTTATATTTTTTCAAATATAATAAAATTTAAATATCTTAATTGATTAAAAAGAAAAAATTATAAAATTATAAATAAAATCAAATTTTTACAATTTTTACATTAAAACAAATTAATTAAACAATATATATAAAATAAATAAACTGTAAAAGATTATTCATAATATTATTTAAATTGGGTTTAAATATGTGAAAGGTGCTTGCGCTCTTTCGAAATTCAAAATTTAGTCCTTGTACTTTAATTTTGAGACATCGAGTCCCTAAAATTTTTTTACTTAAAATTCTTGGTCCCTCAATTTATTTTTGTCGTCAAAATTACCAATTTAAAAGGTAAAAATAATTCTTTTTAGCCTCAACATTTACATTATTTGTCAATTTGACCTTTACCCTTTGGAAGTACATAAATTTTTAAAAACATTATAAAAATTAATTTCTTTATATTTAAAACAAAAATTATAATTTAAAATTATAAATTTTTAAAATAAAAATTATGGAAAAGAATAAAATATCTTTAAATTTTAAAAAATAAAATGATTTTGAAATATAAACAAAAATTGCAAATTTCAGTGTTATCTAAATCGGACTAGCCCGACTAATCAGATCGAGAATCGGTTGGGGTATTGGTCTGATGAGAGGTAAAAAATCTATTGACCTATAAACTAGTACGGATTGATTGAACTGATAGTTGAATTGATTTCAAATCGGTTTGATCAATTGGTTCTCAAAACAACCGGTCCTATTTGTTCAAAGCAAATAAATTATTAAAAATAAAAAAATTACAATGGGTTCAATTACTAGTTCCACTGATTTTTTTAGCCCAATTTAACCAGTTTATATTGGTTTGAGGTACCAATTTTTAAAATTTTTAAACTTTTTTACATTTACAGTTTTTGTCAATTTGGTCCATACCCTTTAAGAGTATATAATTTTTTAAAATAAAATTAAAATTTTTTTCTTCTTGTTTTAAACAAAAACATAAAAGTTTTAAAATTTATAATGAAAATAAAAAATAAAAATAATTTAAAATTCAAAAGAAAATATTTTAAAAAATTAAAAAGTCCAAGATTTAATATTATTTAATACGAATCGAACCGATTGGATTAATAACCCAAAATATTATTCACCCGAAATCGAAAGACTTTCAAATATGTGGCATATTTAGATATAAGGGATACGAGTCATGAAAATAAACATAATAATTGAAGATAAACATAGTAATTGATATGTAGGTTTTACAGTTAAAAACATATACTCCAATTGATTCCAGATCTCAAACAATGGAATCATCAACCAGAAACCCACAACAATATAAAAATATCTCAATAAAAAAATTAAAACCATACAAATTAGAAATATTAAATCGAAGAAAGATACAATTATGTGCAAGAAACAACCCCAAATCTAAAAACAAACTCGCAAATCGAACCAAACAAAAAATTTTCAATTTGGTTTATTCAGTTTTGTTACCTAGCTAGTTCAATTCAATTTGTTCGATTTTCATGAATAATTTGATTTATTAGGTTTTGGATATGAACACTTCTAAAAATTCTTCCCTATAAGAGGTAGTTTTCAGCAATAGCTAAAAATTTTGAACGTAAACTATTTTTTCATTTCAGTTTCTTCTTAAAATTATGTTTAGGTAATTTTACTTTTCTAGACAATGATATATATCGGTTTTACAAGGATTGTACGATTCAAAATTTTCTTCCTTCTTTCTTATTCATTGATATTCATTCATTCTCCATTTCATAAGATAGATCATACGATCTCTTACTTTTGTATCATTCCAAGTAGGTCTTCTTGTCTGGTATTTATGATAATAAACAGTTAATCAAAGTAATTAGATCCATAATTATCTTTCTGTTCTAATAATTAGAACAAGCTAGTATAAGGTCGAGCAATTGGGTTATGCTATGGGAATGAGAGATATAATTAAAATGAACCACATAGTCGAGTTTGTTGATTAGAGTTGACTCTTTCTATTTTGTAAAGTTGTTGGTAAATTAAATTTTAGAAGCATTTCTTAGGATTGTTTGACTTACAATAGTTAATTGTTGAGATGTTCTCACAATTAATTTACAATATAAGGAAAGATTAATGGTCTAAAATTGTTGTTCGATTACTATAATTGGCTTATTATTGAATAAGGATAAATCAGAAATTTGTGTTTGACTCCGACGTCAAGGTTGGCATCCCACTTTGGATTGGTATTTTCGACATTTTAGTTTATTCTTTATTATTTCAAATTACTGACATTTATTTTATTTTATTATTTTCTAAATATTAAGAAACCCTTTTTTATTTATTTTCTCTCAAATTATTCAGTCGTGCACACGACTATGTCTTGGTCACAACAGAATTTAATTCTTTTAATCAATTCTCTTTGGAATTCGATTCTACTTCCATATCTATGATTTTATTCAGTTTTTTAGGTGTATGAAACTAAAATTGATGGATTTAGTACCCTTCAATTTTTTTATGTTGTTGTCGGGGACTAAAACTAACTAGTTTTGATTGATTTGATGAGAAGATCTAAAAGCACATGTACACTCAAGTTCAATCCAGAAATTGAGAAGACAAATCCAGAAATTGAGAATACAACTTATGCCCTAGGAAAGGAAGTGAACCTACAGAATAAACAACCTATTGAATCTATCTCCTTTCTGTAGCCTGAAAAGAAAAGACCCGTACCAACACTGAGACACTTGAAACTGGAACCGAAGAAATGGTTCACTATAAACATACAATTGAGAGAACTTACTGTTGCACATGTAAATGAACAACCACTTTACATCACTTAGTTAAAATCAGGTTTGATACACTTTCCACGTTCTGTGCCTTAAAAAATGGTGACACTCACTAATGCGTCGTGAACCAACTAAAAATTTAACTAAGACAAGTGTACTTATCAATTAATAGCATATCTACAATGAGCAAAGATATTGCTCTCACGAAGACTAAAATGGGTGACGCAGATATTTTAGCCCAACACGAATTTATTTTCTTCAGCAGACAAAATCTGCTTATATATGGAAACTTATTTTATTGATTTGATTCCAATAAATCTGTTTAAAACCTATCCAAATGAGTATTTATGAGACTTCGGGCCATTGCTACAACATTGATGAAGAAGAAGAAAGAGATGATCACCCCTAAAATAACGATATATTGTAATACGTGAAAAATCATGAATATCCTAACCAAGCAACTGAAAATGATAAAAGGATCTTGAGAAGGTTAGCCAGTGACTACGTCCTAGACGGAGAAATCTTATATAAAAGAAGAAAGGACCAGGTGCTATTAAGATGTGTGGATGCCGTCGAGGCTAAGAAAATCTTAGAGGAAGTCCATGAAGGTGTCTGTGGAACACATGCTAATGGTTTTACAATGGCCAGGCAAATCATGAGATTCAAGTATTATTGGTCCACAATGGAAGGAGATTGCATCAATTACACCAAGAAATGCCACAAGTGTCAAATTTATGGAGATAAAATTCATGTACCTCCCTCACCTCTTCATGTTATGACTTCTCCATGGCCTTTCTCTATGTGAGGCATGGATGTCATTGGGCCAATTTCACCCAAAGCTTCTAACGAGCATCAATTCATCTTCATGGTCATCGATTACTTTACAAAGTGGGTAAAAGTCACTTCGTACCCCAATGTCACGAAGTCGGCAGTCAGCAAGTTCTTAAAGAAGAAGATCATATGTCGATATGGAATGTCAGAAAGGATCATATCTGACAATGCACTAAATTTGAAAAATAGCACAATATCAGAAGTCTGCAGTCAGTTCAAGATCAAACACCACAACTCATCACCATATCGCCCAAAAATGAATGGTGCAGTGGAGGCAGCCAATAAGAACATTAAGAAAATCATGGGGAAAATGACTGAGACGTATAAATATTGGCATGAGAAATTACCATTTTCCCTCTATGCTTATCGAACATCTGTCAGGACCTCAACCGGGGCGACACATTTCTCTTTGGTTTATAGAATGGAGGCGGTTTTACCCATTGAAGTCGAGATTCCTTCTCTCCATGTTTTGGCAGAATTTAAGTTGGATGAAGCAGAATGGATCCAATCCCGATATGAACAGCTAAACTTGATTGAAGAGAAAAGGTTGAAAGCCATCCATCATGGTCAGATGTACCAAAAGTGAATGATGCAAGCTTACAACAAAAAGGTTCGTCCTAAAGAATTCCATAAGGGGGCCTAGTATTAAAGAAGATCCTTTCCATACAAAAGGACTCAAGAGGAAAATGGATGCCAAATTAGGAAGGATCTTATATGGTGAAGAAGGCCTTTTCGGGAGGAACGTTAATCTTAACTTAAATGGATGGCAAGACTTTGCCTAATCCAGTGAATTCAGATTCAGTCAAGAAATATTTCACTTTTAAAACATAATAATAATAAGAGGAGAGGCCAAGGTGAAAACCCGCAAAGGGCATCTTGAGACCAAAGGGTTTTGAATTGAAAACCCGTAAAGGGCAATGCATCTTTTGATCAAAAGATGGGGCATGCAGTAGTCTTACTATGCCTAAATTAACAAAAAAGAGATATGCTACGTCTTGGGGCATCAACAAAGTACTCTAGATCTCCTAAACACATGTTAAGCTCAAAATTATCCTCAAGAAGTTCGTGTAGAGAAGCTCATGCTGGGATATTTGGGTCACCTATTTTTATTTTACTCATTTTGTATTTCAGTAATATTTGCTTTCTTTGATTAATCTATTCTTATCAAATTTTGTTCTTGATAAATTTTAGTTCTGTCAATCATTATGATCTTTTTCGAGCATTTTGTATTGAAATAACGATTAATAGACTAATAATACTCTCATAAAAGGAGTTTTGCATATTACTCTGAAAGCTTCTAAATAGTACGAAAACTTGAAACAGGACTATTATTTAGAACTAATCAAACCTAAAGGTTAGAAACATTTGAGAAAGAGTAGTAAATCATGGCTATTTCTTTGGGTTTTCTGTCAAAGATACTAGTTGAGCAAGAAAGCAGGGTAATACGTCAGTGGTAGAACTTCGATGAACAACGAGCAATGACAACCTAAGCATTGAAGAGGGGATCATTCTCCCAAAATTGCATTCTGCATTCATGCAAATATCATTCATGCACATCTAGTTATGAGCATTTGATTCATTCTGATCATGACATCTTAATTATTTGGCATAAACATAGGCCCATGAAATAGATTCTACAGGTCTTGTTACCTAGAGAATGGTGTAACAGATCAATGGATTGAGGAAGCCAAAAATCCTATCTCCCTGAAGTTGCAGTGGAGCAGGTTGAAGTCACAAGTCTTATCTCCCTAAAGTTACAGTGGAACAGACTGAAGATAGCCAATCTTATTTCCCTAAAATTGCAGTGGAACAGATTGAAGCTATAAATTATATATCTTATCTCTATGAAGTTACAGTAGAGCAGATCACAACAAACCCTATTTTCTTAAAGTTACGGTAGAGCAGACTAAGGATAACGGATCTTACTTACCTGAAGTTGCAGTGGAACAGATTAAAGGTACAAATTACAGGTCTTATCTCCTGAAGTTACAGTGGAGCAGATCGAAGATAGCAAATCTTATCTCTCTGATGTTGCAGTAGAGCAGATTAAAGCTATAACCTTATCTCCTTGAAGTTGTAGTGGAGCAGATTAAAGCTATAAGCCTTATCTCACTGAAGTTGCAGTGGAGCAGATCGAAGATAGCAAATCTTATCTATCTGATGTTACAGTAGAGCAGATCGAAGATAACAAATCTTATTTCCTTGAAGTTGCAGTGGAACAGATTAAAGCTACAAATTACAAGTCTTATCTCCTTGAAGTTGTAGTGGAGTAGATTGAAGATACCAATCTTATCTCCCTAAAGTTGCAGCAGAGCAGATTAAAGCTACTAATCCTATCTCCTTGAAGTTGCAGTGGAGCGGGTTAAAGAGACAAATCCTATACCTCTGAAATTGCAGTAGGTCGATTAAATCTACTATAAATACAAACCTCATCTCCCTAAAGTTGTAGCGGAGCAAATTGAGTCTACAAGTCTTATCTCTCTGAAGTTACGGTGGAGTGGATCAAAGCAACAAAATGCAGTGGACTAGAATGAGGCTACTTGAAGAAAAGAAGCACCAAAAGAAATCAAGAATTCGGTAAGACCAGGAAAAGTTGGCCCTTTTTAATGTCTTTGATTTGTTCCCATTGCAACTTAAAAGGTAAAACGAGCAAAGAGGGCAAAAATTTCAAATCCATATTACAGCTTAATCACCTTACAAAGAATCCACAAAATTTTATGCTTTCCAAACTATTTTGAGTGGACCAATTTTGCCCGGCCCAATAAGACCAAATAAAAGAAAACCAAAGTCCATTTACATCAGCCCATTTTCCAACCCACAACCCAAAACTAAACCCAAACCCAATAGCCCAATACCTTAAACTTAGCCCAACAATTCCAAACCCAATGAAATCAAGTACATTTCATTACAATTTAATCCCAAAACACATCAATGGACAATTTACCATTTTACCCCAATATTTCACATTTTTACTATTTAGTCCTATTTACATAAAACACAAAATATATCAAATTTCACAATAACACCTAAGGGCGAATACTCCTAGGGACTATACAAGTCCATTTATTTCATTTATTTTGCAAATAAGTCCTCTAAATTTTTATTTTTGCAATTTAGCCCAATTCATTCAAAATTACCAAAATTTTCATTTCAAAACTTGTAGATTTCTAACATAGCTTTAATATTTTTCCATCCAACATCATAAAACACCAACATTTAACCATAGCCGAATATTAAACATGCTCAAATCTAAAAATTCTAACATGGGTCACCTAATCGATCAAGCAACGATCTCAAAACGTAAAAATTAACAAAACCGAAATCAAACTAACCTTGAATTTTAGCCTAGAAGTGCCAAAATCAAAGAACTCCAAAGCTTATTTCTTCCTTCACAAAATAAAAAACCAAACCCTAAGTGCGCCAGCACCTAGGTTTGTAGCCCTCTGCCACCACCACTACCATTGTGTAACATCCTAAATTTTTGGGCCTATGCGTTTAGTGTGTGTATATGTTTAAAGTGTTAATTTAATTGTTAAGGGTTTAAATTGGGCTCAGGCTTAGGCAGAGGCCTTGATTAAAATTTTCTGTTTGGGCATTATAGGACTTAAAAGGTAGTACTTGTGTTTAAAATATCAAAATGGGCTTGTGGCCCAGTGGTCAGTAGCGCCACTTAGGGAACAAGGAGGTGACGCCACACCAGGGAGTTAGGGGCCCAAATTTAAGTTTCAAGGAGCCCAATTCCTTGGATTCAAGTTAGCTAATTTTCGGCATTAGGGTTAGGTGGAGTGGACGGCTACAAGGCTCAAAAATAGTAAGATTTATGTGAATGGGATAATGTAGATATATAGTTGATAATATGGAAGATAAAAGAAGAAAAATTAGGAGCTATCTGCTGAGAGCAGAGTTGGCCGAAATTCCATCACCTAGAGGAGTAAAGAAATCGGTTTCTAATAGCCATAGGGGGTGCCAAATTTTCTATAAATAGGGGGAATAGCTCATCAATTTCGGCATTTGAACCTTACTTTTTCTTCATTCTTTGTGCCAAAATTCTCAGTCTCTCCCTCCACAATTTTTGTCAACTTTCTTTCAAAAAGCCGAAAATCACCACCTCCTTCACCCTTTCTTCTTTCTTTGAAATTTCCTGTTAGCCGAATCTTCTGATCTCCATTGTTATTCTTCTCCCATTCACTAAAAGCCGAAACTACTCTTGTTTGTTCTTATAGCCGAAATCTTCCTCTTGTTCATTTTTTTGGGGTTTTCTTAAAAGTCAAAATTCTTAGATCTCTAATCTTCTACGCTTCAATCTTCTGTTGTGATTGTCGAATCTTCCTACAAGGAGTAGCCGAAACCATTTGTATAGGTAAGTTTCGATTCGTGAGATTTTAATCTTTTTCCGGCTTTTAGAGATCTTAGCCGAATGGCTATATGGTTAACTAATCGGGTGTTTTCTCTCATTTGCGGCATTCTGGGATTTGAAGGGGGTCCAATCACTTAGATTTCTAAGCCAGAGTTCAGTAGCACTCGGATCGAATTACTTTCGGGATTTTAAGGTAAGGAGATCTGTTAATTTAAATGTATAAATCAGGTAAAGCACTAACCTTGGCCGAATATAGGAGAGGCCTTATCCTTGCGTTCTTCCGGCTTTTGAGCAAGGTTGTAGACAAAGGCGATGAATCGATTAGCGAGGGTATCAACATAGAGAGTAGTACTACGCGTTATCAGGTGTGTAACTTTTCACACCATTAGATTGTCTGTTAATATGTGTTAATAGATCTGCTTACATTCTGTTAAATGCCGAAATCCCGGCATAGCGTTCGAAACCCGAGGAGGGTAAAAGCGAATCACCAAGTTAGTGATCTCTATTATTCTTCAGTGAATGTTCCTGTTAAGATGATATGTCTTATAAGTATGTCGATTTCTGTGATTGTACGGGGTTGGGTTTGATGAAAGGGGAAGTGTTCTATGTAGTGGCTTTTGTCATGATCTGTTGTAGTGGCTTTTTGCCATGATCTGATGGTGTGTAGCGGTGTGGGTTAATTGTAGAAATCCCCAATGGTGAATGGCAGGTAAGGGTGGTGTGTAGCGGATGGAAACCTAGGATTTGTGTTGGGCTTGCATAATTTTTGTTATATATATATTAATCTGTTATACTATTCTGTGGGGCTAAGGCCCAAATCTAATGGTGCATGAGGGTTGCACACTGAGTCTCGCGACTCAACCTATTATTTAATATTTTTTCCAGGTAGCACCTAGTGCATCGAACCGGCCGGAGAGGAGCGCAAGGTGGCCATGCAAAAGAACATTTGGATTCAAAAAAGACTTTAGTTTATTATTTTAGATCTTTATTTAATGGGTTTTAAATTTCAATGTAATAAGGCCATGGGTCATTAGCTTTATATTTGGTTCGCTTTTAATTTTGGGCTTTTATTATTATTATCGACATTTTAAGTTTACATTTTTTTTCTAAAGCATGTATTTAAGTTTCGTTTTAATTCATAAAACATCTCATAGAATTTATAGCTTATCTAAATTAACAACCTATTAATTTTTCCCGAATAAAAGGTTAAACTCAAGGAAAATATTTCCAAAAATGCGACATGTTTTATTAAATTTTCTTAGTGACATACCAGATTCTTGGTGGTGTTTGGGCGGGTTTGGGGTGTTACACATTGTCATGTCCACCACCCTCCACTTGCACCACCACCTGCAAAGGACCAAAAGCAGAAGTGACAACAAAAAAAAAAATAGATTAAAGCCTTGTAAAATGGCTATATAAGCCATGTTAAACCGAATGTAAGGGATGATTTTTTTTTTTTTTTTTGAATACAAAGAAAAACACAGAAAATCGAGTCAAAGAAAAAGAGAAAAGAATCAAGCAAGAAAAAAGAAAAAAAGAAATCAGTTCAAAAACTCAAAGGTGTTTTTTTCATTTTTCTTATTTTTCTCTTTCCGAATCTGTTTTTTCTTTCTTTCTTTTTTTTAATGCTCATGCATAATATATAAAATAAAATAAAAAGAGACGGGCTTACCTTTTTAAACCACCGCCAAAACAAAGGTATGAGAAATTTTATAAGACTATTCTCAGTTTTGATTTTATTGTTAATGGTTCAAAGATACAAACATGCTCTTGCTTAATCTGAATCTGATTTATATATATAGATCAATTCCATGTAACTACTGCAAGATGAATCAATTCTTTCTTAGCATTGGACTGCAACAATAAATAATGTAAAATATCATAACATACAGAATTTAATAAGCATCAAACCAAGAATTTGCTCACCATAAATTTTGAGCTATTCATATCATAATCATTTAGTTCATATATTTTGATTTATTCCTTTGATGTCAAAAACATTATATAAATAACAGTTCAAATAGTAAGAAAAAATATAATAAAAATACATCATTAATTAATAAAGTAAGTCTCATATGAACTTACCTGACAAAAATAGCGACACACTAAACGTCGAGGACTAATCTGCCAAAAACTAACTTTTCCTCAACTATTCCCCAATTAGCTCAAATTTCGATCTATATAATAATTTATTTCAATTACCAGTGTAACACCCCAAATTTTAAACATTTGTTTGATGAATTCTGTCAATAATTAAGTCTCTGTATTGGTGGTTAAGTGTTTTATTTATGTGTTTGAGATCGGAGGTTCGAGTCTCCCTTCTTGAATTTTTTTATTTATTTTGGTTTGACCCCTATTTTTGAACTCTCGACTTAAGTTTATTTCTATGTTAATCTGTGTTAAGAATGAGCCTGCTATTTCAATGTCTAAGCTTCTGCATACCTTTTTGCCTTGTGTTTGAGTCTCAATGTATACAATAGGGAAATATGTTTTTGTGCTACTTCATAAAATTTGTTATTTTTCTTTTTCTTTAATTAATTAAGTTAAAATTACTTTCCTTCTTCCTATACATTTTCTTTTTGTTTTTCCCTATTCCTTCTTTTTCTTTTTCATTTTCTTCTTTTCCTTTTTGCTTTCTATCATTCTTCTTGGTCCTTTAATTTTTATAACCTCTCTGTTAAATGTTCTTGTTGTTTTGTCACAAACCTTTGTTTTTTGTTGTGCTTTGACTGAAGGAGTAATTGCGTAAGTTTGTAGTTGAAATTTGATTAACATTCACTATCGTTCGTTCTATGTTAAAATTGGTTCTGCTTATTCCTGTTCGAATTCTCTACTTAATCGTTCGATTGGTTTTCTTATAGGCGAAGATCATAGGGATAACAATTCATCAACACTCTAGGTTTGTGAATTTTTGTTCTTCGAATTTGCGTTTTAATGTTGCTTCAAAATTTTTGACGTAGTTTGGTTGAGTGTTAAATTGTGCAAATTTTTTCAATTAAGTTGTTGATTGGGCAATTTGTTTATTGTTTCTAGGTTACGAAGTCACTTATGTCGCTTCTACATTGAATCTACATCAGGTGTGTAATGAAAACGTAAATTTTTCCGAACATTAGAAGTCAGAATCCATGACTTTCGATGCCACATGGCCATATGGTAGGTCGTGTGAGCCACACAGTCGTGTCACAGGCCGTGTGTTTGGCCATGTAACTCACTATTTTGCAATTAGGCTCACATGGGTCAAAGACACGGGCATTTGAAAATTGATGATGATTTTGGGAATTGATGATGATTTTGAGATGAGTCTTTGATGAACATATAAGCTTTGAAATATTTGATGATGGAATAAGGAATATATTTGTTTGATTAGCATATTTTGTCTTTGGAGTTTTGTTAATTTTGAGTAATTTGGTTATATTTGAGAAAATGAATATTTGAGGGTCTAAATGGTGAAATAAATGAAATGTATGGACTAGAATAAGGCAAGTGAATATTCGGCTAAACATGGGAATATGGTAATTTTGTGTATTTTGTGATTTTGTGAAATAGGGACTAAAATGTCCAAATGTGAAAATGTGAGGGCTAATTTGTAAATTGCCCTAAATATGTGTATTTGGATTGAATTGGATGAGTTAGTGAATAAAAGGGTTAAATTTGAATATGTATAGATCAAGAACCGAAGAAAACGGACTTAGATCTCGAGAAATCGAAAGTAATCGAGTAGCCGTATCCGTTTCTATTAATCAAATCCGAGGTAAGTCGATATACAAATAAATGTATTTGAATTGAATTATTTGTACATATATGAAATGTAAATTGCTACGAATATCCATTGAGATGGAATGAATATGAAATCCGGGTTTATGTATATATCGACAAGTTATGAGTGTCCGAGAAGTCCCGTTTGAACCTAGGGATAGATAGGATAGTATATGTCATGACATAGGTGTCCATTATGTGATATCATGTAAGACCATGTCTGGGACGTTGGCATTGATTCGAGATTTCGTGTAAGACCACGTCTAGGACGTTGGCATCGATATAAGACTTACGTGTAAGACCATGTCTAGGACATTGGCATCGTATTGATTCGTGTAATACGTTGTCTGGGACAGTGGCATCGAATCTAATTACATGTAATACCACTTCTGGGACGTTGGCATTGTACAACTATTCCGAGCACTCTGAATATCCTATTAGGTTCCAAACGGTTCAACGGGCAAGTCTGAGAAATGAACAACTTTGTGAGTTGTATATCCGTTTCAGGTATGTTTGAAAAGTACATTATGTGTGTATGAAAGGAAAGTGTCTATATGAACTTACTAAGGTGAATCTGTGTATTGAAATGATGAGATGATATGTGAATATATGCTTGAACGAGCTATGTCTATTAGTGATATTTGAGTCGAAGAATGTGGCAAGTTATGGCTAAGCAAATGAGCCAAAGAATATGTGATGAATTTGCAATGATAAACATTAATATCATTGTATCAATATGGTTATGTGGATTTTATACTAAATTTATTTGTATATGGCTTACTAAGCTTTTGAAAGCTTACTTTGTGTGTGTTTGCTCTGTTTTATAGATCGTCAAAGCTACTGAAGGCTCGGGGACTGTCGAGGATTGTCATCACACTACTCGAACTTGTTTTGGTACTTTGAAAATTGTATATAGCTAAATATGGCATGTATAGGCTAGTCATTTTGGTATATGTGTGAGATGTAAATAGCCATGTGATGTGGCTAGATAAATGTTGGTAATATGCATGTGTGATTATGGTATATGATGTTGGTTTTGGTATGATTATATGTCTATGAAATGGTCAAAATTGTGGTAAGTAAATTGATGTTATATGAGAACATATGTGTGATCAATGACGTGATTATATGTATGGTAAGACGTGAATGTACCATACATGGTTATACATGTTAATTGGTTGTACAAATTAGTATACAAGTTGGCATGAATAAAAATGAGATTGAATGAGATCATATGTTGTTCATTTGACATGATTTTGGTTGCCAATTGTGTATGGAATAATGTTTGTTTGAGATTGTAGGAATGACCCAAGTGTGGATGGCATTTTGGCCTTGAAAATGGCCTATATTTGCCCACATGGTTAAGCACACGGACGTGTGGCTCGACCGTGTCCCTCGTGGTTGAAATTCAAAACAAGTCAGGATCGACCATGGGCTGGACACACGGGCGTGTGACTGGCCATGTGGTGAAGTCAGTAGCGACCACGGGTGAGGCACACAGGCATGTCCACGGCCGTGTGGACAAGTCAGTATGTATGCCCTGTTTTGACACGACTTAGAAACATTGGCGTGTCTGAAGGCCGTGGGAGGGACACGGCCTGCCCACACGGGCGTGTGACCTCTGTAACTTTGAAAAGTTTTAAATTTCTGAGAATTTTCGTATGTGTTCGGTTTAGTCCCGACCCTATTCTAAAGCATGTTTGAGCTCACGTGGACTTACTTAAGGAACACTTTGATGTGATTGACCTAGCTATGATATGAGATGTCTGTAAAAGTTTTCGATTTAATCGGTAATGCCTCGTAACCCTAATCCAGTGACGGATACAAGTTAGGGGTGTTACATCAAATATGTAACTGATATACATATATAATTTTTTTGGTTGTATACTTAAGTAACACACTAAGTTATAAACTAATTTAGTTTCTATGTTTCAATTTCAGGTAACCCACAAACTTGATCGGGTCGGCGTATCGAAAGCTTGGTCATTCGGCTTAATTATCTTACTATATGTTATCAGTATTTTTGTGGTTACTTATTTCTAGGCTTGTTTGTAACACCACATACCCGGCCTGGATGTCAAGCCCGAATATCGACATGCCACACGACCGTCTAATGTCAAACACACAAAAAAAAATGCTTGTTTTTACCGAATTGTCTCCCATTTTAACATTCGCACAGGTTTAGAGTCTATCTTAAGCTCTAGTTATTGTTAGTACATGCTAACATACATCAAATATCCTTAAAATAATAATTAAACATGTATATGGTCTATTTTAGCAAAATCTCAAAACATCAACGTATGTATCGATACGAAAGACATGGTATCTATATTTTGCTCAAGAGGTATCGATATCGCTTGGAAAATCAGTACCAAAATTGCTTACTGCTTTTCACTTAAAAACCCAAACTTCAAAAATTATCGATACCCCTACCAAAGTATCTATATTTCTTCCCCAATTATCGATACTCGAGATAAGGTATTGATATTGAAGGTCTATTATGTTTACCTGCATGCTTGAAAATATAGAGGTATCTTTTTTAAAACACGAATATCGATGCCTCTGCTCCAGACCAAAAAATACAATCTTTTTAAGCATATAAGTCATTCCAACTTGTACCAGTTCAACATGCTATCATATCATCATCAAATAAACACCAAAACAGCCATAATAATAGTTTCAAACATCAAAAGAAAATCCGAGCAATAGTCAACATATTATGAAACAAATCCCAAAATCCTAAGAGCAATTAAATCATGGAGACAACACAAAATATCATATCCAATACTAGCACAAATACTACCACATTTCCTTTTTCCCAAAACATAATAATATAATAAACACCTACAAATAATGAGAATGGGCTTGCTTGGATCACCCCTAGAAACCACATCGCTCACACTTGCACACAACTAATCTGCAAATTTTAAGAAGTGAGTGGGTGAGCTTAACAAGCTCAATGAATGCTTAGAGTAACTACAATGTATACACAATATCAAAGGTCAATCAAGAGCATACTACAACACACTCATAACCATATTCCATTCGAGTCAGAATTACATGTTCATGCTTCATTAATTCATTTAACAATAGTTTGTTAAGACTAAAACAATGTATACATGCTTTAATAACTCACCAGTTTAACTTATATATTCGCAGGCATTCACAAGTTATATGAAAACAACCCAATCCACAATTACATACATAATTTACTATGAGAACATACTAACGTTTTCATGTAACTTAAAGTAACCGATTTAACATATTATTCACAATTAAAAGCATTTGTTTCTTTTCGTATTATCATAACATATAAGATCATATTTAAACGATAAATTGACATAGTAACCACATCCTCATTTAGGCATACATCACATTACACATGTAAACAATTTAAGATAATTTGGCACTTGATACTGTGAAACATAAAGTGAGCTCTATCATCACTCATCGGATATAGAGATCTCCAACACACCAAATATAGACTCATAGAGTCAAACATGTCCCAAAAGTGAAGCATAAAGCTAACACTCTCCTTATTTCCCCTCACATGTCCCATTGAATAGAGCTTAGCTCACATTCCCTTATCCCTCCATCATGTCCTAGGGTCTCAACGCCCAAAATCACTTGTACATATAGGTGAGTACTCACAATCCTATGGCATGCCACCTATATCCAATGGTTTCAATAATCACAAGGCCAAATATCCAACATCAAACACATATCACTTACCAATTATCCGTGCACAATAACTGCACATTTGCATCTTTAGCAAAACACTATCACTAACATTTAACACATACATAACATGTACACATTTGCACTTTCACAAGGACTATCATAATCACATATCACATATTATAGCATCTTATCTCAATTCACATATTCACAAGATAACATAGGTATGAGAAAGCTTACACTCAGAATTTAGAGTAGGGGTTTAGACTACTACTAAATTCCTAAATAATGCATTGAATCATGTCCACAAGCAATTATTCCGAATACACACCAATTACGCTTTCGTCGAAAAGCCGAAAGCTTAAACTACGCTTTCCTTGCCTTTCGCTTTACTCGAAGAATGTTCTAATAGTTTCTATGCTTCACACATATTAACCACACAATATAGACAATAAATAGTCATCCAAAGACTCACTTAAACCAACCAAAAACACAAGCCTAAGCTATATTTCTCAAGAAACTGAAATTTCGATTAACAAAATTGAAAGTCAAATATCTCAGTCTATACTTAATCTTTTTGCCTAAAATGAATTCCATTCATCTAATTATTCACCTACAACTGATTCTCAACCTTTAAACTACTCAAAACTACTCAATTCATGGTATTGAAATTTTCGACATGTTTATGGCGATTTTCACGAAAATTTATTAAATTCTTAGAAATACTTAATGAAACTTTAAATTAAGTTTAGAAATCTTCTAATCATGTTAAAACTAATTGAAAAATACTTTGAAACCACATTTTATCTAGAAACCCAAAATTCACCATTAAAGACCCAATTTTTTGCTTTTATTTAAAACATGCGATTTAATGGCTAATAATTCAGGTTTAAAGACTAGATAACATTAACAACTTATAAGGAATCGAATCGTTACCTTAGATGATGAAAAATGAAGCATTTGATCAAAAACCCAAAAAATCCACGAGCTTAATAATGGAGGAAACTATGGTGTTTTGGGTGCTTTTCTTGGTTTTTATAGAGGTTTATAACTTAAGAGATGATAGAAATCAAAAGGAATTAAGAATTGAAGTTCAAAATTGATTGAAATAGCAAGAGAGAATCAAGGGACGACAAACACAAATTTTGTGTACCTTTTACGTGAAATAACTTGGAGAAGAGAGGTCTTTTTAGCTTGAATTTTGAAATTTGGTTAAATTGCTTCATAAAAACTCTCGATTTAGACTATTTTACAAATCAATCCTATCTTCAAAATTAGAGGTATTTAAAACTTATTTTCAGAAATTAATTTAATTTTCTAAAAACCATAATTGAAAACATTACTGATATGACATGTCACAAAATTCTGAGCACTCAAAGGCTAAAATTTCTAAAATACCCCTAAAACTCCTAGGCCCTATTTTGGGGTGTGGCATTGTTGATTATAATGACTGGATTTTCTAATTGTTTATAATTCTTTATATGACTTTGAATTGTTTGAATTTCATTATTAAAATTTGGGTTTTCCAGAAATGATTTAATATAGCTCTCCAGACTTGGTCGTATCGTCTAAGCCGGGTATGAGGTGTTACAATTTGTCACAAGTATCCTGTAACATTAAATATAATGCATATTTCTCCCTCTTATTACATTTTTCATAATTTCCCTAAATTTTTGCATTTTATTCAATATAATCCTTACAACCGAAATGGGTATATCTTTCAAATTTGAGCACCAATTTTTAAAAATATTTCAAATACATCTTATTACAGCTCTCTACTATCAATAATTACAAAAAATTCATACCCATTTTAAAATATTTATACTTTAGTCCCTATATTCAAAACTAACAATTAAACTTCACGAGTTAATCTGTTTTCCAAATCTAAGCTTAAAAGTTAATCATTTAACACCAAAACTTCAAGCATTCAATTAAAGTAACATCGTCAAATCTTAACAATAACAAAAATTACAACATGGGTCAGCTAGTTTTAACAATAACAAAAATTATAACATGGGTCAACTAGTTTATAGCACCTAAATTTTAAAAACATAAAAACTATAAAAAAAAAAACTAAATTGCACTAACCAATTTAAGCTTAACATGGGTCAGTTTGTGCGTTCTCCCCCTTTCTCTGCTGCTTAGAATGGTGTATGGTGAGAAAAAAAAAGTTTCTTCACTACAGCAAAATAGACTTTTACCGACATTTTTTTGGGCATTTAGCGGCATTAATAAGCGCCACAAAAAGTCTTTGCGGCGCTTTTCTAAGCGCCACAAAAAACGCCGCCAATACAACCACTGGAAATTTTTGCGGCGTTTATGAGCAAAACGCTAAAGACCACGACTTTTAGCGGCGTTTGTGATAAAGCACCGCTAAAGACCATGGCCTTTAGCGGTAACTTCTTTAAAAACGCTAAAAGTCGGGGTCTTTAGCGGCGCTTTTAAAAACGCCGCTAAAAGTCGGGGTCTTTAGCGCGCTTTCTTATCAAAAACGCCGCTAAAGTCAGGCCTTTAGCGGCGCTTTCCCAAAACGCCGCTAAAAGTCAGGCCTTTAGCGGCACTTACTTAAAACGCCGCTAAAAGTCGGGGTCTTTAGCGGCTTTTCAAAAACGCCGCTAAAAGTCGAGAGTCTTTAGCGGTAGCGGCGCTTTTACCAAAACGCATAAAAAAATTTCTTGACATTTAGCGGCGCTTTTGTACAAACGCTAATTTGTACAAATTTAAAAAATACAATTTTTCAATATTATACCCTCCGCACTAAAACCAACCAATAACGATTATATAATTCCAACGCATAAAGCAACAAATTTAGCATAAAAATCACAAGAATATATTAATTCTAAATGATACTTGAAATTTAATAAATTAAATGAATGATAACTAAAAATATTGTAACAATAATGTTAAATGTAATAATGTTAAAACTTCTTACAACGAAAACTAAATGTCTAAGATGGCGTTTTACATTCTTTGAAACATCTTCATCATATCTTTGAAGTCAGGTCTTGGAGCTCTTCGTATTTTCTGTTCTGCTCTGCTAGCATCGATGCTGCCTCTGCCTCCCTCGCAGCTGCCACTGCCTCTCTCTCTACTGCTGCTTGCCTCCCTTGCTTGTGCCGCTTCTGCATCCGCTCTAAGCTGTTGCTGGAGTTCTTCATATTTTCTTTGAACATCAGCAATTTGCTGCCTCTGCTCAACCGTGCTCTCTTGCATCTGAGCTATCTGGTTTTGTAGCCTCTGAACTTCAGCGCACGAGATTGACCCCGGAAGGCATGTACTACTGGGAGGCGGATCCAAAATATTGGGTCGGGGTAACACCAGATCCTTTAAATCGAACCCGACCATACCTTTCAAGACCAAAAACATCAGTGATAATTCTATTAAAAATATACTAAAGATTAGCAGAACTATCAGTCGAAGCAGTCGTACCTTTCAGGACCCAAAACATCTATAATAATTCTGTTATCAATCTCCTCAAGATTAACGAACTATCGATCAAGCGACCGCTTCATACTCGGCCTTCTTCTCCTTTAGTTTATCCTAATAAATCAATGAAAGAGTTAGAAACGAAATATATAAATAAGAAAGAATGCAACATAATTTAACATTATAAATTTAAAACTATAAACGATGAATTAAACTATTATAATTAAGCGGTAGAAATATTTATAAAAATAAAATTTTATTAAGTAAATATACCAAAATTTACGCAGCTTGGATGTCATCGGAGATCCATCCTTCTTTCTATACGTAATGTCAAAAAGTTTGACGCGTCCAACTTTTTGACCAGTCGAAGTTTCCTACATTTTAGCAGAAAAATATAATTTAATAGTATAAAGTAATTAATATTTGATAGAATTAATAAATTATAATACCTCGGCGTCAGCTACACAAGCAAAACTTCTAGAACCTGCCGTGTGCGTGAATTTTTGTTTACATACTGCTTATTCCAACTCGCTCACGGTCCTATATAATGCAATTTGAATTATATATATAGTAAATACTATAAACCAAATAATTTATATGATTTTAGAAGTCGTAATACCTCTCCTTTTTTGAATTCCAAAATCTAACTTGATCTTCCCATTGGTACCTCAACATTCCGGTGGAACATTTCTTAATTTTTAAATCGAGGCTTATGTCTTTCTTAAAATATTGTTTTTTGAGCGTGCTTTTATTGTCTCTCCATTTTTACCCAATGTCTTCTTAACATAGTCATGAGACCTCTAAATTAAATCTACCACGAAGAAAAAAAGTATAAAAGTTAATATAAATGAAAATTAAATTAAAGTATTATAAATTACATTCACGTTTTATTACCTTAATATTTGAGAGCTGATTTTTGTTGGCATCGGGCATGTGATGCAATGATTCGTAGTTAATGGGCAACATATTGGGATTTCATGCTAAAATGCCCAAATAGCCTCCTAACGATCGAGCTTGAGATCAACAGTGGCCATGATTGTTTCTCCTTACTTTAACACGATCGGTAGGCTCTAAGTCGTATAAATCTTTAAGTAATGTCGTCCCGACCTCTGCGTGTCCCACCACCTTCAGCTTGAAAAATAATATATTATTATATTAAAATTGAAAAATGAATCAATAATAAAATTCAACATGCATGTAAAATAAACTTAACATTACTTTCAAATTCTCCAGGCTCGTCATCTATGTCCGGTAGAGTAGAAGATCCAACAACTGTTTGTTGTTCACTACTATTAGCTTCTTCTGGATTTGGAGTTTCGCGGACAATATTTAAATCTCGTAATCGTCTTCTAGGCATTTTTCCTGCAATACACATAAAATAGTTCAAAATTTTAGTAACAAATAACAACAATAATAGGACATTTAAAATAGTTAAATTATATAACATGACCAACATGAAAATTATAATATTACATATAAATAATAAATCGTTAAATCTTACTACATCATATTTCGTAAATATCTTCGTCCACATCCTGACGAACCCATTGAAATTGTTGACTAGTACTAGGGATATTTTCAGTTAAGTCTTGTTCTGGAAAAGGCAAAGTTTCTGATCTTTCGACTATGTCATCTCTACTTCCACTGCCAATGTCGAAGAAGTCTCTAGGGTGATTCAAGTACAACGTACCAACCCTCATCAATTGGATCTTCCGAGTAAAAAACTTGTTTAACTTGAGAAGAAAACACATACGGCTCGTCCATCAGTTGTTCTCCGATGTGAATTAATCGAGAGAAATTCACCATTGTAAGGCCATATTGATCGTTTTTAATTCCGCGAGCCGTATTCACATCAGCCCAATCACCTCGAAATAAGACAACTTTGCATTTGCCGTAATAATCCAACTCAATGATGTCGATAATAAGTCCGTAATATTCCAAATTCCCTCGACGGATTCATCGTCCCTAGCACTAGCATAACTTGTAATCGAAGAATTAACAACAATTACGCAATTTGGGTTCTCCTCAATCTCTCGCGATACCTTGTATGAAATCAGATCCGTTGATGAGGAAGCCACTATATCTTTAACTATTCTGTTTGGACCTTGTGAAAGCCATTTAACGTCGTCATTTACTTCATTCCGACTCCAAACCTATTGAGTCGAAAGTAAATCGAGTAATTATGAATGTTACGAACAAATATTATTACTTGTCAATGAAAATTTAAATTACATACCATTTGGCTTAACCATTCATGGAATGATTCTGCGAACAACTTATTAATTTCTCGTCGATTTAATCTTCGAGATCGTGAACGAGCTCTCAATATTTGTTTGTACTCACTACGGTAAAAAAGGTTTTACTTTGCTAGAAGACAAACAAATCATAATTGATGAGTATTTATCAAATTGTAGAACATACTTTCGAAATGGTTCCATTGAATCGTGATGAAAAAGAACGTATCGATGTGCTTGGACCCACGATCTATCGTCTAATTCTGTAATTTTGACTCTGCCGATCGGTTCTCCGAAACTTTGAAATAAATAAGTTTCAGCCAAATTATGATCTGTGAGCCCAGCATTTCTACTTGGTCTGTTCATTCTTGTTTTAACATCTTCCAAATACCTCGAACAGAAAGTCATACATTCCTCTGCCAAGTAGCCCTCGGCAATTGATCCTTCCGGATAACGCTTATTACGGTATTATGACTTCAATTTGGAAAGGAACCTAAACACGATATACAACATTATCAAAAGTTGGAAATAAAGGCATTTAGCTGAATGAAGGAATATTTGGAAAATAAAGTAAGACCTTTCAATGGGATACATCCATCGATAGAAAACGGGTCCACTAAAAAGTGCTTCACGCGGGAGATGAATTAACAAGTGCACCATGATAGTGAAGAAGGAAGGTGGGAATATCTTCTCCAGATTGCATAAAGTTAATGCGGCTCGATCTTGTAGTCTCTCAAGTTCTTGAACATTCAAAACTTTACCACAAATGCCTTTCATTATATTTGACAGGTTCAATTACGAGGCTGTCACCTTTTTGACATACAACACAAACATAGCAATGGCGATAAGTCTTGCATCAATATGTGATAGTCATGCGATTTTAAGCCATATAATCTTCTATACTTAAGACTCACACATCGCGATATATTTGATGCATAAGCATCCGGACCTTTATATCCTTCAACACCGTACAGAACACTTCTTTCTCCATCTTCGACATTGAAAAAGTAGCAGGCGGCAACCGATATTTCATATTCGAAAGTGCTCGGGGATGAAGCTCACGCCAAATTCCCATGTGGACTAAATCAAGTCGACTTTGAAGATTATCTTTTGATTTTCCATCGACATTCAAAATAGTCCCAATGATGTTCTCGCAGACATTTTTCTCTATGTGCATGACATCAAGGTTATGGCGTAAAATCGATGCTCCTAATAAGGCAACTCGAAAAAATACTTCTTTTTTCCACAAGTCCACCTCATTAAGATCATCCTCTTCATCGATTCATCATCGATTCATCCTAGATCTTCTATTTCTATGCGGGTTTGCGGTTGATTCATCTTCCATAAATGAAATTCATATCTTTCAACATTAACAATATTTCGGATCCACCGGTCTGAAAGAGCGATCTGAACTCTTGATTGCCATCAAACCGAACACTCTGAAATTTAAATGTATGATTTTCCGGTAACCAAGCGATGCCCCATGTAAGAAAACTTTTTCCCATTATATAACCATTGAGAACATGTCTGCAGCAAAGACAACACGGACAAGCATAACGTCCCTTGGTACTCCAACCAGATAAATTAGCATAAGCCGAAAAGTCGTTAATAGTCCACATTAATGCCGCACGTAAATTAAACTCTTTTATCATTGCATTGAATGTCTGAACACCAGCCCATAGTTGTTTTAACTCGTCAACAAGTGGCTACAAATAGACGTCAATATCATTCCCGACCCTTTCTCTCCGGTATAACCATAGACAAGATAAAGAAGATTGTTTCATGCAAACCCATGGAGGCAAATTGTAGGAACAAGCACCACAAAGGCCAAATCTTGTCGTTGTGCTCATAAGTTTGTAAGGCTTAAATCCATCGGATGCTAGCCCAAGCCTCACACTCAGAGGATCGCTTGCAAAGCTTGGAAATTTGGTGTCAAAACATTTCCAAGCTAAAGAATCTGCAGGATGCCTTAACAACCCATCATCGGTTCATCCATCACGGTGCCACGTCATTGATTCATTTTGTCTTGACGAAATGAAAAGCCGTTGAAGCCTCGATATTAGGGAAAATCTTGTAAAATCTTAAGCGGCCGCTTCTTTGACTGTGTACCGTGTTCATCCTCGTTCGTCCTCTGTATTTCTATTAATCCAATGGGATTGGCCGCATACATGATAACCTTTGTTGGTTTATGCGGTACCCCTAATACAACATGCGATCATTTGGGCAAGCTGTGAATTTTGTTGTAACCAAGGCCCAAATCCTTTATCAATTTCTTCATGTCTTTGGAAGATCGAGGATTTTTGCAAGCGGAACATTTCTTGCGAAACTCTAACAACATTGTCAACGAGTTTCCGGTCCACCCCCAAACATTTCAAGTGAAAAAACGAATCTGAAATGACAGGTTTGGAAAATTTTGATCCCTCATAGAGTTCTTCATTCATTTCACCAAGTAACGTGTAGAACCTCGCCGCTTATTCATTTGGTCGTTCATCCGTTACACTTCTTTCCCTTCGGTGAAAGTATTTCCTCCAAAATTATGATCATCGGTTGCACCCAAGTCGGTGGAAATGACCGAAACCATCATCGCATATTAAAAGCATCCCATAACATGTTTTCCATGTTATCGTCACTAACATTCGATTGAAAGCACTATGAGGATACCCAGATTCATCGATGAAGATGCTCACTAGATGTAGACTTGCCATGAAAAACCATATTTTGTACCCCCGGACAAAGCCATCAACAACTAGATGTTCGTAGACCACTTCACGATAATGCCGTTAATATTGCAACACTTCTTACACGGGCAAAGAATCATATTCTCTTGGCTTGCATTTTGAAATGCGAAATTGAAAAGTTTCTACCCCATTTCGATGGCCGTTGCTTACCCTTGACAATTTCATCCAACTCCTATCCATTTCGTAGTTGTTGAAGTCTAAAGTTGACAATAAATTATACTGGCTAAATTGTTAATTAATAATTTATGTAAATAATGTTATGGAATTTGATCTTAAAATTAGGTAAGTTATGTATTCTATAAGATCCATCATACGTGGCATTGTTACACCTAGGGAGGATCCATTATATCTAACAGTGAGATATAAGGCAACCCGTCAGGTTTCCAGCCTATATACTTTGAATCCTTTTTTTAAAAAATTATACAAGTATTATGTAAGTTATGAAGTTTGATCTTAAGGGAAAATTATGTAAGTTATGAAATTTAATCGTCAACTTATGTAATTTATGAAATTTGATCTTAAAATTAGGTAAGTTATGTATTCTTTAAGATCCATCATACGTGGCATTGTTACACCTAGGGAGGATCCATTATATCTAACAGTGAGATATAAGGCAACCCGTCAGGTTTCCAGCCTATATACTTTGAATCATTTTTTTAAATTATACAAGTATTATGTAAGTTATGAAGTTTGATCTTAAGGAAAATTATGTAAGTTATGAAATTTAATCGTCAACTTATGTAATTTATGAAATTTAATCTTAAAATTAAGTAAGTTATGTATTCTTTAAGATCCATCATCGTGGCATTGTTACACCTAGGAGGATCCATTATATCTAACGATGAGATATAAGGCAACCCGTCAGTTTCAACCTATATACTTTGAATCCTTTTTTTAAAAAAAAAAATATACAAGTATTATGTAAGTTATGAAGTTTGATCTTAAGGGAAAATTATGTAAGTTATGAAATTTAATCGTCAACTTATGTAATTTATGAAATTTGATCTTAAAATTAGGTAAGTTATGTATTCTTTAAGATCCATCATACGTGGCATTGTTACACCTATGGAGGATCCATTATATCAACGATGAGATATAAGGCAACCCGTCAGGTTTCTAGCCTATATACTTTGAATCCTTTTTTTTTTAAAAAATTATACAAGTATTATGTAAGTTATGAAGTTTGATCTTAAGGGAAAATTATTTAAGTTATGAAATTTAATCGTCAACTTATGTAATTTATGAAATTTGATCTTAAAATTAGGTAAGTTATGTATTCTTTAAGATCCATCATACGTGGCATTGTTACACCTAGGGAGGATCCATTATATCTAACAGTGAGATATAAGGCAACCCGTCAGGTTTCCAGCCTATATACTTTGAATCATTTTTTAAGAAAAATTATACAAGTATTATGTAAGTTATGAAGTTTGATCTTAAGGAAAATTATGTAAGTTATGAAATTTAATCGTCAACTTATGTAATTTATGAAATTTGATCTTAAAACTAGGTAAGTTATGTATTCTTTTAGATCCATCATCGTGGCATTGTTACACCTAGGGAGGATCCATTATATCTAACGATGAAATATAAGGCAACCCGTCGGGTTTCGACCTATATACTTTGAATCCTTTTTTTTAAATTATACAAGTATTATGTAAGTTATGAAGTTTGATCTTAAGGAAAAATTATGTAAGTTATGAAATTTAATCGTCAACTTATGTAATTTATGAAAGTTGATCTTAAAATTAGGTAAGTTATGTATTCTTTAAGATCCATCATACGTGGCATTGTTACACCTAGGAGGATCCATTATATCTAACGATGAGATATAAGGCAACCCGTCGAGTTTCGACCTATATACTTTGAATCATTTTTTTTAAATTATACAAGTATTATGTAAGTTATGAAGTTTGATCTTAAGGGAAAATTATGTAAGTTATGAAATTTAATCGTCAACTTATGTAATTTATGAAATTTGATCTTAAAATTAGGTAAGTTATGTATTCTTTTAGATCCATCATACGTGGCATTGTTACACAGGGAGGATCCATTATATCTGACATTGAGATATAAGGCAACCTGTCAAGTTTCCAGCCTATATACTTTGAATCTTTTTCTTAAAATTATACAAGTATTATGTAAGTTATGAAGTTTGATATTAACTTAAAATTAGGGGTTAAGGGTTATAGGTTAGGGGTTAAGGGTTAGGGTTTAGGGTTTAGGGTTTAAGGTTTAGGGCTTAGGGTTTGGGGTTTAGGGGTTTAGGGTTAAGGGTTAGGGGTTTAAGATTTAAGGGTTTAATGGTTTAAGGTTTAGGGCTTAGGGTTGGGGTTTAGGGTTTTAAGGTTTTAAGGTTTTAAGGGTTTAGGGTTTAAGGGTTTAATAAATGTTATATTATTTGATATTTAATTTGGTATTTCGTTTAGATCCATCATACATTGGCATTGTTACACCTAGGGAGGATCCGTTATATCTATGATGAGATGTAAGGCAACCCGTCAGTTTTCACCTATATACTTTGAATCTTTTGTTAAAATTATACAAGTATTATGTAAGTTATGAAGTTTGATATTAACTTAAAATTAGGGGTTAAGGGTTATAGGTTGGGGTTAAGTGTTAAGGGTTAGGGTTTAGGGTTTATAGGTTTAAGGTTTAGGGTTTAAAGTTTAGGGTTTAGGGGTTAGAGGTTAAGGGTTAAGGGTTTAAGATTTAAGGGTTGAAGGGTTTAGGGTTTAGGGTTTAAGGGTTAAAGTTTAGGGTTTTATGGTTTTAAGGTTTTAGGGTTTCAAGGGTTTAGGGTTTAAAGGTTTAAGGGTTTAATAAATGTTATATTATTTCGATATTTAATTTGGTATTTCGTTTAGATCCATCATACGTGGCATTGTTACACCTAGGGAGGATCCGTTATATCTAACAGTGAGATATAAGGCTACCCATCAGGTTTTCAGCCTATATACTTTGAATCTTTTTCTTAAAATTATACAAGTATTATGTAAGTTATGAAGTTTGATATTAACTTAAAATTAGGGGTTAAGGGTTATAGGTTAGGGGTTAAGGGTTAGTGGTTAGGGTTTAAGATTTATGTGTTTAAGGTTTAGGGATTAAGGTTTATGGTTTAGGGTTTATGGGTTTGGGGTTTAGAGTTTATGGGTTTAAGATTCAAGGGTTTAAAGGTTTAGGGTTTAAGGTTTAAGGTTTATGGGTTAGGGTTTATGGTTTTAGGGTTTTAAGGTTTCAAGGGTTTAGGGTTTAGGGGTTTAATAAATGTTATATTATTTGATATTTAATTTGGTATTTCGTTTAGATCCATCATCATGGCATTGTTACACCTAGGGAGGATCCGTTATATCTAACGATGAGATATAAGGCAACCGTCAGTTTCAACCTATATACTTTAAATCTTTTTGTTAAAATTATACAAGTATTATGTAAGTTATGAAGTTTGATATTAACTTAAAATTAGGGGTTAAGGGTTATAGGTTAAGGGTTGGGGTTAGTGGTTAGGGTTTATGGGTTTATGGGTTTATGGTTTAGGGTTTAAGGTTTAGGGGTTAGGGTCTAAGGGATAAGGGTTAAGGGTTTAGGGTTTAAGATGTAAGGTTTAAGGGTTTAAGGTTTAGAGCTTAGGGGTTAGTGTTTAAGGGTTAGGGGTTAGGGGTTAGGGGTTAAAGTTTTAGGGTTTTAGGGTTTTAAGGTTTCAAAGGTTACGTGTTTAGGGGTTAGGGGTTAGGGTTTAGGGTTTAAGGTTTAAGGTTTAAGATTTAGGGTTTAGAGTTTAGGGTTTAGGGTTTAGGGTTAACCACAAATACAACTTAGCAAATAATTCAATTATTACAATTTAAATATAAAATAATAAAATTCAAAAACATGAAAAAGTTATTACTATGTTTTAGATAAGTTTTGTATTCTTTTAGATTAGGTAAGTTGAGATGTTGTGAGGGTGCTTTGAAAATAAATATTATTAAATATTATTATTTACTATTATATTGGTTGAAATATGCTATAAGTATAATAATAGTTATATATGTATTAATATTTTAGGAATAATTATATGTTATATTTTGTGTTAGTAATACTAATACATTATAATACATTATTGTATTATGTATTAGTAATATATCAATTTAGTATTGGTTTAAGGTCGGGTTTAGGTAATCGGTTTCAATTTTGATAATAGTTATATAATATATTACGATATTATTATTAAAGCTTAATTTTATATATTTTAATAATTATTATTTTTATATATCTTTTATACATATATAATTATAGTATTCAAATTATTTGTATTAATTTGATGTTTTAAAAATTATTTCACTTTATAATTTAATATAATAAAATTATTATTAATTAATTTTGTATTAGTTATATTAATTATTAATACTTATTATGATCGTAATGAGTTCAAATTGAGTGCAGACGGAAAAATTATATTAATTATTAATACTTATTATGATTGTTCAGTTATAATTTTCAAATACGAAAAGTATAGAGACTTATAGCATATTTCAACCAATATAATAGGTTTTGCAGACACCATAAAGTTGACAGTTGTTTGATATAAAAGCATCCATATATAATAGCAAGCATAGACATAAAAAGATGGTCATGGGAATGAGAAGGTACTCACGAATTTATCCTAAAGTGCTGAGGACTCTAATATCCGGGATTTCAATAGTTGTTATCGTAATCTGATTGGGTCCGCTACTAATCAGTCCCAATATAGACAAGTACACAACGACCCTGCAGCAAAACAAAACTTCATATTCAAGCACAATACAATTTGCAGCAACACAAAACAATTAAATAAAAAAAAAGGAACACACTACAATTTGTAGCAATTTTATGCAAAAAGGAACACAAGTTTTGTTCAAGGAACACAATTTTATGCAAAAAGGAACCAATTTAAGTATGATAATTTAAGTACAAAAACAATTTAAAAAAGGAGCAGAGGAAACTGAAATGGATACACTCCTATTACCCATGCTTAAGTGGATAAGACTTGAGTCATGTTCAAGGTTGACAAGTTTTTGTGTGGGAAGTATTACCCTGAATGAATATTAAAGGTTCAATAAAATCTAATAAGTTAGATTAATTCATTGAAAAATCGTAATTTAATTATTCCTTTCGCGTGTGTTTCTGGAACTGCTGACACAAACTAGTTTAGACTGACTCTTGTGGACTATATGAAAATACTAACTAATGCTGAATCATGGCATGCTATATGGAATGTGTGTGTGTATATTTATGTGAGTTGTTATGAAGCAGTTCATCTTATTATTGGAAATAAATTAACATGGAAACCTTGGTGTATCTGCAAATGAAAACTCATGCATTGGCGGTGAAGAAATGGTGGACCATATCACGAACATAAAAACAGATGCATGCACCAACTTGAGTAGTCACATTCTTGTGCGATGTGATCGAGTCTAAGCACATAACTCAAGAAAGCCTTTACAATTTTGTCTTGGGTGGAGAAGCATGAATAAGATGCTCTTGAGCTATAAAATCATATATGTATATATGATATATGTATATATACACACACACGTACATGTTTCTGCATAGAATCATATTCATATGAATGAAAGGGTGGAGAAGCATGAATAAGATGCTCTTGAGCTATAAAATCATATATATGTACTCATCACATAGAAAGCTTGATGCTTAGGTGATCAATGTATATGAATGAAATTGAATAATGTATTTGAGTGTGTTTAATGTACTCTAAACACTTCTTGATTAAAGCATTGAAAAGTTATGTTATTAGTTCCTCTCGGTAAGTAATAACTATTTATGGTATATGATGTTAAAAATGGCACAATATTCAACCATTACAACTTTATAGATAGAATTATGAAGATGCTATTTTGCAAGTTTCTTTGCAAATTTCAGTGATTAGAGAATCTTAAGCTCAAAATGGGATGTAATCATGTGCCCTACATATTGAACCATATGTGTGTATCATGTTTTTTTTGTTCAACAAATGTGTATCATGAAAGATAATTTTCTTTTTGGCTAAGCTTGAATGATATATGGATTTATATTTGATGCGCTTAATGATGAGGACTAATAATTAAAAAATTATAAACCTAAGTAAGATTTCCAAGTCCTAAAAAACAATCTTTAAGCAGGTAAAAGGATAACAACACAATACAACAAAATAAAATAAAATAAAAAGCAAGAACAGGAGCATGGGAATTGTCATCAATCAAACTCTAAGAGTACTTTTACACTCAAGTCAAGCGAGTTTAACTTGAAAAACAAAAAGGAATTTCAAAAATCCAATTAAAATAAGAAAAAAAGAAATCTTAAATAAGCCAATGATCTTATCTTCAAAATTAAGAAAATTACTCACCACACTTATCAAGAAGCCCCAAGCTCTAGAAATAGATAGCAATGGTAGTATCCTTAGAAATGTAGCCTAAAAGTTGGTAAGGTTAGGAAGATATATGAAAATCATATAAAAAACGAAAATACATAAAAGACATGAGAAATTAAAATGGAGAAATTAATATAAATATACTTCTTTTAAATCCGATGAACTCAATTCAATCCCTTTCTCACCGTGCTTCTTCTCATTGACTTAATTAACAAATCTCTCTCACCAAGTGTATGAGCTTGATTTTATCCTTAATGATATGAGGCTAATTGAATAGCTCACTAACTTTTAGAATCAATATCAAATTTGAAGAATAAAACTCTATCAAACTTAGCCTATTTTATGTTTTTCCGAGTCAAGTTCAAACATTTAACCTGTTGATCAACTTGGTTAGAATATACCACTAACGATAAAATGAAAAATGCTTCAACTTTTGAAAAATTACGAAACTCAATGACAACATATCAACAAAAGAACTTACATTCACAATGTGGTCACGGTGTGCTACTCTTCCTTGTCCTTTTGGAATAACTCAGTATAAACATAGTTAAAGAAATGAGCGGATCAGAATGGCCTAGTTATTAAACTGTCGGTATCTCTCCTCCTTTATTTTCTAATATATGCATAAATACATACACATATTTATAAATAAGGCAACAAAGCAACAAAAACTTTCATGAACTACCTACAATAGAATAAAGGGAATATGAATTCATACCTTTATAAGACTTGTTTACAAAGGTCTCCTTTGCCCCCTTTATAGGAATTTTTCCATACGATTGAAATCTACAACAAATTCAATAAATAAAGCGAGATATAATCACAAATCAACATCGATGTAAATCTCCAAAATCAATTTAAAATGCAGCAAGTCTTAACATGCGATATTTTAGGAA
This sequence comes from Gossypium rotundifolium, assembly GCA_025506655.1. Taxonomy (NCBI): domain Eukaryota; kingdom Viridiplantae; phylum Streptophyta; class Magnoliopsida; order Malvales; family Malvaceae; genus Gossypium; species Gossypium rotundifolium. Next base: position 64,036,892 of record CP106731.1, on the reverse strand, counting down.
AATAATAACAATACCGTTGAATGGATAAAATTTTCACATGATATAATTAGAGAGTATCATTGTATTACAAATTCATATTGCTCTTAAGAACACCAATGAGAGTTGGAAAACAAAAAAATGAAATTTGGATACATCCTAAGCATATTATCGGCAAATACATCGAGATCCATTAGTTAAAATCATGTAATTCAATGCACAAAACCCACAGATAAAATCAACAAAAAAATTTGACCTCAAATACAACATTTAAGCTAATATACAAACCCAAAAAAGGTTGGTTAAAAGTAAACTCACGTTGAGAAGAAAATGATTCGAGGTTGATTTATACTTTCTTTGAATGCAACGCCGGACCTCGGGAAAAACCAACAGCAGATTATCAAATCGAGAGTTTAGAGGAAGCCCAATCGGAGATGCAAAATCAATTTAGGGATTTCAGAGAGCAAAACGCGATTTATTTGCCTTAACAGTCAAGCATTGCGGTGTTTTATCAAATAGCGCCGCTAAAAACATACCTATTGCAGCGTTTAACTAAAAGACGCCACTAAAAACTATAAAACAATGTCGTTTTAATTTAAAAACAGTAACATCATTTGCGGCGTTTTGGGATAGCGCTATATCTCACATTTGGCTTTTTTAACAAAAGCGCCACTAAAAATCAACTATTAATTTGCGGCGTTTTCTAACAAACGCCACTATAACATTCTATTTGCGGCGTTACATTTTTAACGCCACTAAAATCTGATAAAACAGCTCGTTTTTCTCGGAAGAACATAATCGCGTTTTTTATGAAAGCATACTAGTATCAATTTTAATTTTTTATTTTTAACTTATTTTTTCTTTCTAAATTTTTACGCTTAAGTTATCATTTTTTGGAATTTTATTTTTTAAAAATTTTGCATATTAAACTTTTAAGGAAATTTGAATTTTTGAAGATTTTATAATTTTAAATTAACATATAAAATTTTTATTTTAATTTTTTCCATTTTTAATTTTAATTCTAATTTTGCCTTATGATCAAGCATTGTGGTGTTTTATCAAATCGCACCGCTAAAAACATACCTATTATGGCGTTTAACTAAAAGCATACTAAAAACTATAAAACAACGTCGTTTAATTTTAAAAGCAGTAACATTGTTTGCGGCGTTTTGGGATAAGCGTATTATATCTCACCTTTATGCGTTTTTAACAAAACGCCACTAAAAATCAACTATTAATTTGCGGCGTTTTCTAAACGCCACTATAACATACTATTTACGGCATTACATTTTAAACGCCACTAAAATCTGATAAAAGCAGCTGCGTTTTTTGTCTCGAGAACATAATAGCGCGTTTTTTATGAAAACGCCACTAGTATCAATTTTAATTTTTTAATTTTTACTTATTTTTCTTTCTAAATTTTTGTGCTTAAATTATCATTTTTGGAATTTTATTTTTTAAAATTTTGAGTATTAAACTTTTAATATAGAAAACACCTAAACCCTAATTAAACCCTAAAAATAAAAAATTTAAACCATAAACTCTTAAACCCTAATTAAACCCTAAAAATAAAAAATTTTGGGGTTTTGGGATTTCAATTTTTGGGGTTTTAGATCATATACCAAACACTCTAAACCCTAATTAAACCCTAAAATAAAAATTTAAACCATAAACCCTTAACTCAAAAACCTAACACATTAACAATTTTCTTCCAAATCCCTAACCCTAAACTTATAAACCATAAACCATAAACCACGACCCATTCTCCATTTCCCTTATTTCCCTAACCACTAACACTTAAACCTTAATCTTTGGTAAACACTAAGATATTGAATATTATACAATAAACCCATACCCCAAAAACAAACCCTAAACTATGAAATTAACATACTAAACATTAAACCTAAATCAATTTTAATAGCTTAATTTATAAGTTAAATGAAAATGTAACTTTTCATAATTAAGTAACTAAATTGAAAATTTCTCATTGCTTATAAGTGAATGTATCAAAATAAAATATAATTCAAAGCAAGAATAAGAGAAAATATAGAAAACTCTTAGCGTTTGTGAAAAGCGCAGCTAATACATAGACAAGCTGGCGTTTTTAAAACGCGCTAATTCTCCACCTTTAGCGTTTTTTAAAAGCGTAGCTAATGTTCGATCTTTAGCGGTTTTGCTAAAAACGCTATATATCCTTTAGCGGCATTTGTAAAAAAATGCAGCTATTTCTCCACTTTGCGCGTTTTACTTGAAACGCCGCTAAATGATAATATTTGCGGCGTTTTTTGTTAAAACGCCACTAAAAGCGCCGCTAAAAGTCATTTTTGGTGTAGTGCTTTTCCTCACCCACCACTATACTATGTCTCTTATTATAATTAATTCTTTACTTTTCCTTTTCTTTTAATAAATAAGCATATATACATATATATTATAATATACATATATGCTAATCGGTTACCAAACAAAATGAAATTTAGTGGTTAAATTGTCACTTTAACCACTTTAAAAATTTTAAACTATAGCCTTTTTATAATCGTACATTTACCTCGTATGCAATTTAGTCCCCGTAACCAAAATTTAATTTGCCTAAAAATCAACTCCGTAAACATTTTTTTCCAATTTACGAAATAAGATCTCGATGCCTCAATTTCTAAAATTATTGACTTTAAAATCGATACACTTTTACTTTTACTAATTGTTCAATTAGTAAATTTATCAAATTAAAATTTAATATAAAATTATAATTAACTTATAAATATTATTTAATAATATTTACTAACTAGGTTTATGGAAACGGAATCTCATAATCGAATTTTTCAACTCCATTAACTTTAGTATCATTACACTTGTACCTTAATTTTCTATCAATTAAACAAAATTACTAGACCAACTTTAATATGTTTCTATACTAGTCTCATAAATATTAAATATTAATATCTCGAACATATTTTGCGAAAATGACATTTCAAAAGCAGTAATTTTTACACCACTAAAATCGGATTATTACAGACACAATAATACTTTATTCATTTAATCTTGGTTTTTTCCAAGCAATGCTAATGAGTTTATTTTTCAATAGTATATTTTACAACAAAAGGAAAAGACTTGGATTTTATAAAAAAAAAAAAAAAAAAAAAAAAACGAGTTTTACATGGAAAATCATATCATATTTTTAATTTCCTTTTCTTTTTCTTTTTCCTTTTTAAATTTCTTTATTTTCCTAGTAAAAAGAAAATTTTTCGGCTTTTACATGGAATTGCTCAAGGTTTATAGGAAAACTTGGGTTTTATAAATAAAAAAATATTTTTATCTTTTTAATTTCATTTATTTTTCTCTTTTAGTTTTTTTCAAAAGATGATTTTACAAAGAAAAATCTAGGTTTTTATAGAAAAGGCTTGAGTTTTAAAGGGAATTAAGTTATAGGAAAATTTTGAGTATTATCTTTGCAGTTGAATAACTCAATTTTTGGTAAAGACTCAAGTTGTTTTGAAAAAAAATAAATTTAATTCTAAGAAAGAAAGGAGTGACCAAAATAAAAAAAATACAAAAGTTGAGTGATTAAAATGAGTGTACAATAACATTGTCTAACCCAAATTAATGAGGAATGACTATAATGAAAATAGTTTGTAACGACAATGCTCTTTTTGCAATTTTTTAGTTTTAGTGCCTAAAATGAAAATTTTTTAAAATTGGGTGATGAACCATAAATTTCCCATTATAAAATTTCTTTATTAATATACTTTTGCAATTTTTATTGATTTACTGGTAACATTGTCTCATTTATTAATTTTTTGAATTTCAAAGCACACACATACATCTTTAAAGATAAATGAGAACCTCCTACTTGTATTGTTGCTTGGGTTAAGATTATATGCACCACTACGATGCATGGTTTTTTATGACTAAGATTTTTCTTAAGTTTTTGGTTGTTAACCCTATTTTCATAATTCGAATTTGAGTTTTTTCATTTAAAGTATAACATTTTTTATTGTTGTATTTAAAATTTATTAGTGTAAGAAAAACATTTTAATGAAACACATTTTTAAAAATATTAATAATTATGAATATAATGTACAACAAAGAGAGGAGATAGGGTGGAGATCAGAAAGAGTATATAGTAGTATTAAAGAGGTTGGTTCAACATAAGAGTTGGAAAGCCGAAAATGGACAAGAGAAAAGGTTGAATACTAGGAGAGATTACTCAAGACAAATTCAGGACTTAAGAAGGTGATATTTTCTTCATTGTTGCGTGGACATTTATAGGAGAGATTAAAGTGGACAGGTCGTTACTATGGACAATGGACGTATTAGCATAGTGTATGTGGGTAGTGGATATAGTAATCCCAAATAATACAAGATAGTTATTTATTGGTGGGGTCCACTTGATGTTTGAGATGTGTTCATTATTGAAGAAATATTTGTATCAAAAAAGCGAATACCTAATAGTAGGTTGTTGAGTGGGTGACTTTGTAACATCTTGGATTTTGCGGTTTGAAGTTTTAAGGTTTGTGGTTAGTGTCAATGAGTAGGTTGAGCAATTGAATTTGTAGTTGCGTTTTAATGTCAGAATGAGCCTGTTGGTTCGATGGTTGGATGTGTGTTAGTATACTTCTGGGTTCTAGGTTTGAATCCTCATGTGTGTTTTGAGGAATTATTTTTATTTCATTTTAAAATTGTTTTAAAATTTAAAATACTTATTTATTTTTTTTATTTTATCAAAAAACTTTCTCACGTTCTCCCTCTCCCACACTCCTTTGTCTCAACATTCTCTTTTGGTTTATTGGAAGTTTTCTTTCTCTTCTATTCGTCGATTTGTTTTTTTTTTTCTTTGGGGTTTCAAATTGTTGTCACTAGTTACTACTTCTCAAGTCATTTCTTGATTCTTTGAGTGTTGTCTCAGGTAAGTGCCGTCCTTTAAGCTATTAACTTATTTATTTTGTTATTTCTTTTGAATTATTTAGTCGACTTCTTATAGATTAGTATGTTTTTGGAATTGAGGTTTCTGAACTGTTTGGTGGAGCGAATCGAACGGTTCTTGGTGCTTGATATCGCGTTCTAAGGTGTGTGTTCTGAACTGTGTAACTTTGGTATTGAATTTCTATGGAATTCGGTAACTTCTTGTGTGTTTCAATAATTGAGTAATTGAAGTGTTGTAACGCTATTAAATTGCATGAAATTCGGTATACTATGGTGTATTTCTGAGTTACCAAGGGTTGGGGTCGTTTCGACAACAAAGGCATGTTTTACAACCTATTTAAGTGCAGTTTTGTGACCACACGGGTGGCCACACGAGCGTGTGCCGCACACGGGTTGTTCACATGATCGTGTGACATTGGGAATTAAGGTTTTTGGGTGATTTTTTGTGCCACACGGTTGTGTGGCTACGATTTGGGGATTTTATCGATTTTCACCAGGCATGTGCTTTGGACACACGACCATGTCCCTTATCCACACGAGCATGTGAGATTCCCACACGGCCATGTCTACTCTGCACCTTATTTTGGCACATTTGGATAGTGAGTTACAAGGGCTGCTCACACGACCATGTAACTCAGTTACACGGGTGTGTGTCTCCTCCACACGGGTGTGTGTAGCTTGCACACGGGCGTGTAGGCCACCACACGGATGTGTATACCTCCACACGGCCTAGGCACTTCCACACAGTCGTGTGACCCTATTTCGCATATTTTTGTTCTGTGTTGCATTGTGACCCATTTCAATTCCTATGTAGTCTAATGTTTGTTAAGGCCTCTGTAAATGTGTAGGGACTCTACTTTCTGCTTAGATTCGAGTTTGTCCTAAATCATGTGTGATTTGTGTGTGTATGGTATTGATTGAGTGGATGTGTTGTAATATCCCAAATTAGGGGTTATGCATTTGGCGCATAATTCATGAATTAATAGGCTCAGTGTGTGGGTGAGTGTGTTTAAGGGGTTTGGAGATCCTTAGGAGATGGGGAAAATGCACTGAAAAAATATTGGAATGTTAAGTTTAAAAGAGGAAAATGAACATTTTTGGAAACTTGGAAATGTATGGAAATGTAAGGAAATGTATGGAAATGTAAGGAAATGTATGGAAATGTAAGGAAATGTATGGAAATGTATGGAAATGTATGGAAATGTAAGGAAATGTTAAGTTCAAAGTGAACATTTTGGAAACTAGGAAATGTAAAGAAATGATTTAGAAATGATTCAAAGAGGAAAGTAAACATTTGGAAACTTGGAAATGTAAGGAAATGTTAGGTTAAAGGAGGGAAGCGAATGTTTTGGAAACACAAATGTAAGGAAATGTCAAGTTTTAAAGTTTAAAAGAGGCAACTAAGGCAAGGTGGCCTTAAGAAAATTAATAGGAGGAATTTGACACAAAACGGGGCTTGGAAAAGTGGCAAGGAGGCACCACTTAAAGCCCATAAATGAAGCCACCAACATGTGTGTAAGCTTAGGTTCGAGCAAGGAGAGCATTTGAGAGTGTTTTTGTCTCTGAATTGGGCTTATGCCCAATTAGTTATTAAAGCTAAACTAATCATGGGAGGCGCCACTTAGGTGGATAATTTGGGCCTCGTATGGCCACAAGGAGTCCAATAGAATAAGTTTAAATTCGGCTCATCAAGGGAAGGGGTGGGCGGCATCTAGCTAAGACTTTAAGTGATTTTATTTAATTACTTAAAGAGGAAGCAATGGACGGCAATAGGGACTCTTAAGGGAGAGTTTAATTCTCCTTAAAACTTCGACTAAATAGGTGGATAAATGATGATTTATTTTAGATTATTTTCAAAGAGATAATTGAGGATTATTCTTTAATTTTTAATTAAAGAGATAAAGCTATCAAAATAGAAGAGTGATGGTCAAGTAAGGGATTCTAAGTTAGTAATTTGCTATAAAAGGAAAAGAGGGCCATTCATTCTTTCTTCTAACTCTCTCTCTACCGAATTCTCTCAAAAATATCTCCTTTCTTCATTGTTTTGCCAATCGAAAATACACCTTGTGTAGCCAAACTTCATTACCAAATTGCTCAAACTCTTTTCTCTTCTTCTTTCATAATCTTCCAAAAGTCGAAAGTTTGCTAAAATCAAGGCCATAGCCGAATAGTTTTGAGACTTCAAACAAGGGGTTGTCGACTTACGTATTAAGGGTAAAAACTAGGTATCATTTGATTTTCATCCTTTTCTTTTAAGATTTGTCAAAATCTAGGACTAACCCATTAATATCTTGTTGCTTAAACTTTGAAGAGATCTTTTGGGATTTATTTAAGTCAACTACAAGAAGGAGAAGTTCTTTTCGAAGGTACACCATAGGTAGCGTGTTCCTAGTTATTTGGTGAATTTGGGATTTAAAATCCACAAGGTAAGACATGCGAATATTCAGCCAAGGCCTATTTTTGGTGTTTTAGATCTAGTTCATATTTATTCAAAAGCGAAACTAATTTGTTAAAGTGATTTAAAGCTTTCGAATACAAGAAAGAGTATAGTGAAGATTTGGGATTTGGCACCAAGGTAAGTTTTAGTGTACTAATCCTACTAGGATTTGGATTTATGGCCGAATGGCTTAATAAGTATTAAATGATTGATTAAATGTAGAGATTTAAGGTCTAAGGCATTAGATCAAGCTTTCGGGATTTAAGTGAATCGCTAAGCAAATCGGTGTGTACCCTTTAAATCTCAATAGATTTACTGGTTTAATTCATTTTATGTGTTAATATGAAAGTGTAAGAATATGGCTAAGGTACTTGTGTGTACCCTACTCTAAGTTTTAATATGTTCATGGCTATGTTTTAAATTAAATGTGCATGTTTATAAGAATGTGAATATGGCTAAGGTACCATACTATGGTACAAAGTACTAAATACGTTTCCTACTCCTACAAGGAATATGAATATATGTTATTTTAACATGTGAAAAGTGATAAGAATGTGGATTAAGGCATGATTTTGCATATTGTGTATGAAATATGGGGGCATATGGGTTATATGAAAAGGGAACTTAATGTGGTGACCTAAGACCACGAAATCGAATGTGGTGACCTAAGACCACTGGCGAATGTGGTGACCTAAGACCACATAAAACCTGAATGTGGTGACCTAAGACCACGAATTCTAAATGTGGTGACCTAAGACCACGAATTTTTATAAGGCGATGAGCACGTCGTGTCCTGTAATCAAATTAACCCTAATCGGAATGGTGGTTTGGGACCACGAATCCAAGTCGATAAATTTTAAATATTATATTGTGTGTTTATTATATGTGAATTAATGTGTGTGAAAGTTTCAGAGAAAAATTTTATTGTTTAAGTGCTTAATTTGATAAAAGGACTTGATCGCATAAAGAGTAAAGCGGCATGCTAAAGTGAAATGTACCTTTTGATTGTGGCTTTTAAAGTGGATGTCCTAAAGGACAATTAGCCCATTTCTTTAGATAGTGGACGGCATATATGAGAAATAAGATTAAAATTTTGTTTTATAACAATATGTTTTTTAGGCAATGAATAAACAATATTACTTTTTAATTTTAAGGCATAAAATAATGAAACAAAGTGGGAAGAAAGAGAACATACCTTGTTCTTCTTCTTGGCGAATGTGGGAGGAAGAAAACTCCATTGTTGAAGCTTAAATTTGGCAACTTGGGGCTTAATTTAGGGTATGTATTTTGCTTAGTATTTTATAATTTTACATTTTTGAATTGTTACTTTGAATGCTATACAACCCATGTATTAATTTTTGAGATTATGGCACATTAAGATTCGCTATGGTTGTATATGCATGGCATGTAATGTTTGATAGTAGATTATGAATAGTATGTGTTAAATCATCATTTTTAGAATTAGAAGTTTTGGTGAAATTAAGTGTTAGGGACTAATTTGAAAAAAATAAATTCTTAAAGGACTAAAACATGAAATAAATGAAAAATATGGACTTGTATAATCCCTATGAACATTCGGCCCTTGAGTGTTGTAGGGAAATTTTGTGTATTTTGTGTTTTGTGCAATTAGGACTAAATTGTAAAAATGTGAAACTCTAGGGGTAAAATGGTAATTTGCCTATTTATGTGCTTAGGGACTAAACTGAGATGAAATGTACTTGAATGAGCTCAATTTTAATGTGTTTAGATGAAGAACAAAGAAGAACAGATTTAGATCGGGGAAAGGCGAAAGTTGCTTAGAATAATGCGGTCTCGTTGTCCGTCGATAGTCGAGGTAAGTCTTTAAGCAAGTATATGCCAAATAATTATTTATGAACATAAAATATGATGAAATTTGGAAATCTAAAGTATAAATATACATGTTGGCCGAATATGGATTATGAGTTTGTAGTGAATTTAATTTGATTAATGTAATGTGAATATGTATGTTTGGATTAATAGATGAAAGTAAAATAAAGAATATGAGATGGTTGATATTTTAGTACTAAGTAATGTGTGTCGAAAGGTTGAATGTGTTGATATTCGGGCTTCGTGCCTAGCAGGCTTAGTGCCGGTGACATATTCGGGCTTCGTGCCTAGCGAGCTTAGTCTTAGAGTGACATATTAAGCTTCGTGCCTAGCGAGCTTAGTGCTTAGGTGACATATTCGGGCTTTTATGCCTAGCAGGCTTAATGCCGATGATACTTTTAAACGAAGGAACCATAATTGCTCGAGGTGTAACATAGTTAATATATTGAGTTAAAAACTTCGTAAGCATAAGTCCCTTTTGAATTCATCAAAAGTAAGGTAAGTTGTGTTTAATATTACTTGAGTTGAAATAATATGATAAGAAAGGTATGATGTGAAATTTAGCTTATAATCGATGTGTATGAATATTATATAACAAAATTTTTAGTGTAATAATGTAATTGATATGAATGTTGTATTTATATGATTCTAAACATGTGTTTCATGTAATATATGCACTTGGTATTGGACGAGATGCAAGTTGATGGTTATGAAGTATAATTATTTGAGTTAATATACTACTAGTATTCGGTCTTGTTTCAATTGCATATTGAAATGTTCATATCAATGTCCTAAATTTATTGATTAAAAATGTTCAAGTGTTCGATTGTTGTATTATCTATTGCTTCGACTTACTAAGCTAGCAAGCTTCTTGTGTGTGTTCTTGTCTACTTCTATTTTATAGATTTTTGGTTCAAGCTACGGACTCGAAGGATCATCCAAGAAGTCGATCGCACTATCAAATCTTTTGGTATACCTAACTTAGTTCTATTTGAAAGGCATGTATAGGTTAGACTTAAGTGTTAACTATGGGATTTTGGGTGATTGTACATAACTATAATATAGCCTTGCGAAAAAGACTTAGTTACTTTAGATAAATTAAGTTTTACATGGTAATGGCTTGCGTGATAGTATTATGGATGTATGATTGTGTTTATAGCTTAGTTCATGATTGAAGAGGAATCGAATAGCCTAGATGTATATATATATATATACACACATATATATATGGTGTGGCATTTGATAATGTGTTTAGCTATTAGGTGAAGTCATGGGTGTTTATAGGTTAAAGCATGTAGAATATTAATTTGGTAATATGATTAATGAATGAAATTTGATGTTTGTACTATTGACATAGAATTGGTGACATAGTCAAGTTGATTTCATGTTATATATTAGGCAATGGGGTATTGTATATTAGGGTCAAGTAGATTTTGATCATTGATTTGTGAATTGAATGTGGCGAAATTATTTAGCTCGATGAGGGAGTTGTAATGTGAGATCATGCATATTTCTTTTGGTCAAATTTATTTGTATATTGCACATTTATAATAATTAATTATATTCATAAGTCAAGAAAAGACATAGGATTATTGTTCAAATTATAAATTTGAGAGTTCATGTTTACATTATATATAAAAAAATTTAATATAGTTATGCCTACTAAATTACTAGTTTATTTCAATACATGTGAATTAGTGGCAAAATTTTATAGTTATGAAATGCAAGTACTTTGTAGACAATTTAGATCCAATTGGATACGCAAATAAATTCATGTTAGTGTTGCTAAAATAAAAGAATGAATTTCAATGAATGCATGCAATGATTTATGTATAGTTAGGTAATGCCTCATAACTCAAATCCGGCGACGGGTACTGGTTAGGGGTGTTACATTTAATTGGTATCAGAGCTTATTGTTTAGTCGATTCTAGGACTACCGTAGAGCGTGAGAGTCTAGCTATACATGCCTTTAATTGTATAATTGATAGTGTGGTGACTTCTGACATTTCAAACTGTGTTTATTATAGTAATGGATCTTGATCCCGATAGAGTAGTAGCGGATGATGTAGAGGCGTGGCCTTGGACTGCACACGGATCGGCGCAGATGAACTCTCGACCGTTTGGATAGCCACGAGGGGGAGGCTAAACAAGCCTTCTACCAGATGATGAATGAATAGTTTACCCAGTTTATCAGGAATAACCCGACTGTACAACAAACTCCACCCCTGAATAATCCAACTCCGGTACCTTTAGCACCTCAGACGATAGATCCGATGAGATCTAGTAGGTCTCCCGTTGATAAAATCAGGAAACATGGGGCCGAAGAATTTAAGGCTAATGACGATGATGATGCAGAGCGAGCTGAGTTGTGGCTCGATAACACTATTCGGGTACTTGATGAATTATCCTGTACTCCAGAAGAATGCTTGAAATGTGCTATATCATTACTTCGGGACACTGCATATCACTGGTGGAATACACTAGTATCAGTAGTCCCAAAAGAAAAAGTGACTTGGGATTTCTTTTAGATCGAGTTCCGTAAGAAATACATTAGTCAAAGATTTATCGATCAAAAACGAAAAGAATTTCTTGAACTGAAACAGGGGCGAATGACTGTGACAGAATATGAACGAAAATTTGTCAGACTTAGCAGATATGCTAGAGAGTGTGTTTCTACTGAAGCCATTATGTCCAAAAGATTTGAAGACGGTCTGAATGAAGATATAAAGTTGCTGGTCGGCATTCTTGAAATCAAAGAGTTTGTGGTACTAGTCAAGCGGGCTTGTAAAGCTGAAGAGCTCGTAAAAGAGAAAAGAAAAGTTGAAATAGAAGCTAGAGATACTCGTAAAAGATCAACGAGTAAGACTTACCATTCGATGCCTAAGAAATTCAGAGATGACTCCAACTGACATAAAGCTACTTCGGACTTACCTAGGCGTGATCGACCTCCGAGGAGTTACCGAGCCACTTCGATGGCTAGTGTTGGTAACGTTCCACGTGACCGGTCGAGTGTAAACATTCGAGAAATGACATTCGGAAGTTGTAGGGTTTGTGATCGGTCCGCTTTAAATGTGGATCGTCGGACCATTTTATTCGAGAGTGCCGATGTTAGCCAAACAATACGATTGAACACTAGACCGAAAGCGATGCATGACGAGGCCGACCACCCAAACATTCCAGCAATGTAGGCGGCATCGAGAGGGATGAAAGACAACGTAGTTCGATCGAGGCCGAGCACCGGCTATGACTTATCTTTGTCTGAGCGAGAGGATGCTTCTTCCCAAATGTTATTCTGGTACTTTCATACTTTATGATACTCACGTGATCGCGTTGATTGATCTTGGTTCAACTCATTCATATGTGTGAAACCTTAGTATCGATAAGACTCTACCGTTGAGTCTCTGAGTTGCGATCCGTGTGTCCGATCCTTTGGCTCGTTGTGTAATGGTTAATAAAGTATGTAAAGGTTGCCCATTGATGATTCGGATTCTTGCTTCCCGGTGATTTGATGTTATTGCCTTTTGACGAGTTTGATATAATTCGGGAATGGACCGTTAACTTTGTATGATGTAGTGGTGAATTGTAAAGAAAGATTATTGAATTGAGATGCCAAAGCAGCGAGATTATCGGGTTGAAACTAATGATGTGAGTGGGTTGCCTCTCGTAATAACCTCGATGTTAGCCTAGAGGTATGTGAAAAGAGGATCTGAAGCTTATTTGGCATATGTCTTTGGATAATAAAGTAGCGAAAAATAGATTGAATCTGTACAGTTGTGTGTGAATACCGGATGTGTTTCATGAAGAATTACCGGGATTACCACCAGTACGAGAGATTGAGTTTGGAATTGAATTAGTATTGGGGACGACTCCGATCTCGATAGCTCCGTATCGGATGGCACCTACTGAGTTAAAAGAGTTGAAAGCACAGTTGCAAGAGTTAACAGACGAGGGCTTTGCATGGTGAAGCTTCTCTCATTGGGGTGCACCGGTTCTTTTTGTGAAAAAGAAAGATGGAACGATGCAAACGTGTATTGATTATCGACAACTGAATAAAGTAACTATAAAGAATAAGTATCCGCTACCACGTATTGATGATTTGTTTGATCAGTTGAAAGGGGCTTCAGTGTTTTCGAAGATAGATTTGAGATCGGGTTATTATCAGTTGTGAGTCAGAGACATAGATGTGCCAAAGACTGCATTCCAGACGAGGTACGGACATTTTGAATTTCTGGTTATGCCTTTTGGACTCACTAATGCACCTGCTATTTTTATGGATTAATGAATCGGTCTTTAGGCGGTTTACGGATCGGTTTGTAGTAGTGTTTATTGATGATATCTTGATCTACTCCAAAGATGAAACCGAGCATGCCGAGCATTTGAGATTAGTACTACAAACTTTGTGAGATCAACAGTTGTATGCAAAGTTTAGTAAATGTGAGTTCTGGATGAATGAAGTCGACTTCTTGGGTCATGTTGTTTGACATCGGTATTCGGTGGATCCAAACAAAATAGCGGCTATACTCGATTGGAAACCACCAAAGAATGTTTCCAGATTGAAGCTTCTTAGGTCTTGTAGGATACTACAGACGGTTTGTAAAAGGTTTTTACGTGATAGCTACACCTTTGACAAAGCTATTACAGAAAGATGTCAAGTTTGAGTGGTCGGAAAATTGCGAAAAGTTTGACGGTGAAAGCCCTTTTGACCGGAGCTCCAGTGTTAGCTCAGCCTGAATCGGGTAAAGAATTTGTCATTTTTAGTGATGCTTCTCTGAATGGATTGGGTTGTGTTTTGATGCAGGAAGGCAAAGTTATAGCCTACGCTTCGAGGCAACTAAAGCCGCACGAAAGAAATTATCCGACTCACGATCTGGAATTAGCAGCTATTGTCTTTGCATTGAAAATTTGGCGTCATTATTTATTTGGCGAGAAATGTCACGTTTATTCGGATCATAAAAGCCTAAAGTATTTGATGACTCAGAAAGATCTGAACTTGAGACAACGCAGATGGTTAGAACTCTTGAAAGACTATGAATTGGTGATTGACCACCATCCGGAAAAGCTAACGTTGTTGCGAGATCGCTAAGTCAAAAATCATTGTTTGCTCTTCGTGCGATGAACGCAAAGATGGTTATGTCTGGTGATGGTTCGATCATAGCCGAGTTACAAGCAAGACCGATGTTTATTCACCAAATTTGTGATGCACAAAAAGCTGATAAGGATTTGATTGCTAGGCGAATTCAGTGTGAAAAAGATGCGGGATCAGAGTTTCAAATCGATGTTAATGACTGTTTGAACTTTAAAAACTGAATGTGTGTTCCGAAGAACTCGAATTTGATTCAGATAATTCTGAGCGAGGCTTATAGTGGTCGATTATCAATACATCCGGTAGCGAAAATGTATAACGATTTGAAATAGTTCTATTGGTGGCACGGCATGAAGCGGGATATATTCGAATTTGTTACAAAGTGTTTAATTTGTCGACAAGTAAAAGCCGAGCATCAAGTGCCTTACAGGTTGCTTCAATCGATCATGATACGAATGGAAATGGGATAGAATCACTATGGATTTTGTATCGGTTTGCCTATGACACCGAGCAAGAAAGATGCGATCGGGTTATAGTAGACAGATTGACCAAATCGGCTTATTTTATACCGATTTGAACGGACTATTCACTTGATAAACTTGCTGAATTGTATATATCACAGATTGTGAGGTTGCATGGTGTACCGAGTTCCATTATTTCCGACAGAGACCCGAGATTCACATCACGATTTTGGAAGAAGTTGCAAGATGCTTTAGGTACTAAACTTTACTTTAGTGCAACCTTTCATTCACAGACAGACGGTCAATTTGAACGAACTATTCAGATACTTGAGGACATGTTGAGATGCTGCGTTCTTGAGTTTGAAGGTGCGGGGAAAGATACTTACCTCGATTAAATTTGCCTATAATAACAGTTTTCAATCTAGTATCAAAATGGCGCCCTATGAAGCATTGTACGGGCGAAAGTGTCGAACACCATTATACTGGACTGAGCTCAGCGAGAATAAGATACACGGGTTGATTTGATTAAAGAAATGAATGTAAAGTAGCTATTATTAGAGACAATTTGAAAGTCGCTTGGATCGTCAAAAGTCCTATCTGATTTGAAGCGTAAAGACATTGAATTTCGGTCGAGATAGAGTATTTTAAAGGTTTCTCCGTGGAAGAAAGTACTCCGTTTTGGTCGAAAAAGCAAGTTGAGTCCGAGATTCATCGGACCGTATGAAGTCATCGAACGTATTGGGCCTGTTGCTTATAGATTGAGGTTACCCTCTGAATTAGAAAAGATACACGATGTATTTCATGTTTCGATGCTTTGTAGATACAGATCAGATTCGTCACATGTGATTGCTCCATCTGAGATTGAAATCCAACCCGATATGACGTATGAGGAAGAACCGATCCGTATTTTAACTCGGGAAATGAAAGAATTAAGAAATAAAAGAATTCCATTAGTAAAAGTACTATGGAATCGACACGGAGTTGAAGAGGCTACATGGGAGCCTGAGGATTTAATGAGGCAACAATATCCGACTTTGTTTCACGGTAAGATTTTTGGGGACGAAAATCCTTAAGGGGGAGAGTTGTCACAGACCGAAATTAACCTTAATTGGAATGGTGGTTTCGGGACCACGAATCCAAGTCCGATAAGTTTTTAAATATTATATTGTGTGTTTTTTATATGTGAATTAATGTGTGTGAAAGTTTCGTAGAAAAATTTTATTGTTTAAGTGCTTAATTTGATAAAAGGACTTGATCGCATAAAGAGTAAAAGTGGCATGCTAAAGTGAAATGTACCTTTTTGATTGTGGGTTTTAAAGTGGATGTCCTAAAAGGACAATTAGCCCATTTCTTTAGATAGTGGACGGCATATATGAGAAATAAGATTAAAATTCTGTTTTATAATAATATGTTTTTTTAGGTAATGAATAAACAATTTTAAATTTAATTTTTAAGGCATAAAATAATGAAACAAAGTGGGAAGAAAGAGAACATACCTTGTTCTTCTTCTTGGCCAAATGTGGGAGGAAGAAAAACTCCATTGTTGAAGCTTAAATTTCGGCAACTTGGGGCTTAATTTAGGGTATGTATTTTGCTTAGTATTTTATAATTTTTACATTTTTGGAATTCTTACTTTGAATGCTATACAACCCATGTATTAATTTTTGAGATTATGGCACATTAAGATTCGGCTATGGTTGTATATGCATGGCATGTAATGTTTGATAGTAGATTATGAAAAGTATGTGTTAAATCATCATTTTTAGAATTAGAAGTTTTGGTGAAATTAAGTGTTAGGGACTAATTTGAAAAAAATAAATTCTTAAAGGACTAAAACATGAAATAAATGAAAAATATGGACTTGTATAATCCCTATGAACATTCGGCCCTTGAGTGTTGTAGGGAAATTTTGGGTATTTTGTGTTTTGTGCAATTAGGACTAAATTGTAAAAATGTCAAACTCTAGGGGTAAAATGGTAATTTGCCTATTTATGTGCTTAGGGACTAAATTGAGATGAAATGTACTTGAATGAGCTCAATTTTAATGTGTTTAGATGAAGAACAAAGAAGAACGGATTTGGATCGGGGAAAGGCGAAAGTTGTCGAATAAATGGCCCTCGTTGTCCGTCGATAGTTGAGGTAAGTCTTTAAGCAAGTATATGCCAAATAATTATTTATGAACATAAAATATGATGAAATTTGGAAATCTAAAGTATAAATATACATGTTGGCGAATATGGATTATGAGTTTGTAGTGAATTTAATTTGATTAATGTAATGTGAATATGTATGTTTGGATTAATAGATGAAAGTAAAATAAAGAATATGAGATGGTTGATATTTTAATACTAAGTAATGTGTGTCGAAAGGTTGAATGTGTTGATGTTCGGGCTTCGTGCTAACTGTGCTTAGTGCCGTGACATATTCAAAGCTTCGTGCCTAGAAGGCTTAGTGTCACGACATATTAAGCTTCGTGCTCAGCGTGCTTAGTCTTAGGTGACATATTCGGGCTTTTATGCCTAGCGAGCTTAATGCCGATGATACTTTTAAACGAAGGAACCATAATTGCTCGAGGTGTAACATAGTTAATGTATTGAGTTAAAAACTCGTAAGCATAAATCCTTTTGAATTCATCAAAAGTAAGGTAAGTTGTGTTTAATATTACTTGAGTTGAAATAATATGATAAGAAAGGTATGATGTGAAATTTAGCTTATAATCGATGTGTATGAACATTATACAACAAAATTTTAGTGTAATAATGTAATTGATATGAATGTTGTATTTATATGATTCTAAACATGTGTTTCATGTAATATATGCACTTGGTACTTGGACGAGATGCAGGTTGATGGTAATGAAGTATAATTATTTGAGTTAATGTACTACTAGTATTCGGTCTTGTTTCAATTGCATATTGAAATGTTCATATCCAATGTCCTAAATTTATTGATTAAAAATGTTCAAGTGTTCGATTGTTGTATTATCTATTGCTTACGACTTACTAAGCTAGCAAGCTTACTGTGTGTGTTCTTGTCTACTTCTATTTTATAGATTTTTGGTTCAAGTTACGGACTCGAAGGATCATCCAAGAAGTCGATTGCACTATCAAATCTTTTGGTATACCTAACTTAGTTCTATTTGAAAGGCATGTATAGGTTAGACTTAAGTGTTAACTATGGGATTTTGGGTGATTGTACATAACTATAATATAGCCTTGCGAAAAAGGCTTAGTTACTTTAGATAAATTAAGTTTTACATGGTAATGGCTTGCGTGATAGTATTATGGATGTATGATTGTGTTTATAGCTTAGTTCATGATTGAAGAGGAATCGAATAGCCTAGATGTATATATATATATATATATATATATATACACATATATATATGGTGTGGCATTTGATAATGTGTTTAGCTATTAGGTGAAGTCATGGGTGTTTATAGGTTAAAGCATGTAGAATATTAATTTGGTAATATGATTAATGAATGAAATTTGATGTTTGTACTATTGACATAGAATTCGGTGACATAGTCAAGTTGATTTCATGTTATATATTCGGCAATGGGGTATTGTATATTAGGGTCAAGTAGATTTTGATCATTGATTTGTGAATTGAATGTGGCGTAAATTATTTAACTCAAGAGGGAGTTGTAATGTGAGATCATGCATATTTCTTTTGGTCAAATTTGTCAGATATTGCACGTTTATAATAATTAATTATAGTCATAAGTCAAGAAAAGACATAGGATTATTGTTCAAATTATAAATTTGAGAGTTCATGTTTACATTATATATAAAAAAATCAATATAGTTATGCTTACTCGAAATTACTAGTTTATTTCAATACATGTGAACCGAGTGGCAAAATTTTATAGTTATGAAATGCAAGTACTTTGTAGACAATTTAGATCCAATTGGATACGCAAATAAATTCATGTTAGTGTTGCAAAAATAAAAGAATGAATTTCAATGAATGCATGAAATGATTTATGTATAGTTAGGTAATGCCTCATAACTCAAATCCGGCGATGAGTACTGGTTAGGGGTGTTACATGTCGATTCTTGATCGCCTTGATGGTGTGTAGCGGATGGGGGTTGACTTAGTAGTCCCTACGGTGTGCGTGGATGGTACGAGTGGTGTGTAGCGGATGGCATATAGGTTTGGGTTCGGGTTGTATCATATTGTTTAAATGCTTTATGTACATGTATGATTTAAAATGCCTGAAATTGTTAAGACTTAGTGTTCATGTACACATTGAGTCTGTTTGACTCACCCCGTTTTGGGAACATTTTTCGTGTAACGATCAAGAATGGACTGGCTTGCAGGAGCTTAAAGGTGGCCATGCACAGAAGGAATTTATTTAATTTGGATTTTTATTTCATTAAGTACTTTGAATTTATTTTTTGGGAATTATTTGATGTAATAAGGCCATAGTAGAACTACTTTACTTTGCTTTTATTTATTAAGGTTACAAACTTTTATTTATTAAAGGATTAAGTAAATTTATTTTAAAACAAAGCCTAAAAGTTTTGTCACCTAAAGTAAAAGATTTTAATAATAAAATAAACTTGTTTCCAACTCAAGCCCAACCCAAAACAATCTTTCTTTCAAAACACACAAGTTTTCCTAAGTAACAAAAGAATTTGAAACGGTTTACACCGGGGAACATACCAGATCCGGTCAAGGCTCGTGGGCCAGGTTTGGGGTGTTTCAGTTTGGTATTAGAGCCCAGTTTTAAACTCTCGGCCTTGGGTTTAAGGCCCAAAACGTTTTCAAGGATAAGCCCAAAAAGAATTTTTGTGAATTAAGCAGGATTTTCTGGCATGGCCCACTAAGTCTCCGACCCGAAGTCCACCAGGTAAGTACTCCGATCTTTTGTGTAATTTATATTATGATTTGTAGAAGGGTAGAAATGGAACGTAGAATAGAGATTAAGTACTTGAAACCTAGGACTAGTATACCCCAACAAAAACATAAGACTTAAATGCCTAACTAAACAAACCTGTGGTTAAGTCGCTGAGTTAGGGTGTGGTAACCATGGTGCGCATGTCTAGGATTGGTTTTGGTGGGAGCTTGGTATTTAAGCAGTCCACATGACTCACCTCCTCTCCACTCGAATCCTACCTGGTGCGTAGCCTCGGTTCACCCTAACCAAGAGGACTTATACACAGGCTAAACCCCTAATTAAAACCCGAAAGGGACTAGTCGTATTTTATGGAAACCCTAGTTTTAAAATTTCAAAATTATTTTCTTGATTTGAAAAATATTATTTTTATAAAATTTTCTTGAAATATTTTATATTTATAAAATTACAAAAATACCCCTAATGGTAAAATTACAAAAATGCCCTTGGTTTATGAAATTTTCAAAATACCCACAGTTCCTTTCAAAATTTCATTACGTTATAAAATGTTCAAAAACCCTAATTTACAAAATAACAAAATGCCCTGATTTTAGAAAAGAATACGAAATTACCCCTACCCTGCAAATTACCGAAATACCCCTGAGTTACAAAATTACCAGAACGACCCCCGATCTTCAAATTTTTTTGCAACAACACTAATTTGGAAAACAAATTCTCAAAAAAAACCCTCAAGTTTTGTAAATTCCAAAATATCCATGATTTATTAAGATTTACAAATTCACCCGGGTTAATTACCAAAATACCCTCAGATTTCAAAATTTTCCAAAATACCCCCGGGAATGCAGAATTTCCAAGATACCCTCATTGACAAAAACACCAAGGAACCTTGTTTCGATAAATTGTGAAAAATACCCCTGTAGGACAAATTACGAAAATACCCCTGGGTAGTGGAAAAACAACAACAATGAAAACTACAACATTTCTCTGAATGAACGAAAGTTCATAATTGATTGATGGATGTATGAATGTAAAGACTGTGTGCATGTATGAATACGAAAGAACCGCTTCTAAAAATTCTTTCCATAAAACTTCTTTGCGGTTAATCAGTGAAACAAAATTTTTTTTAATACATAAAACTTTTTAATCAGATTAAATCGCGACGTTAGAAATGAGTTCTAAGGGCGTGAACTTAGAGATTGTGCTTGGAAAGTATGATGGTTCTATTAAGATCGAGTCTTGTGACGTAAGCATAGTGTGGTGAGAAGGATTGTATGATGTTAGTAAGTAATTTCGAGGATGAAATTATTTTAAGGGGTAAAACTATAATATCCCGATTAGGGGTTATGCATTTGGCGCATAATTCATGAATTAATAGGCTCAGTGTGTGGGTGAGTGTGTTTAAGGGGTTTGGAGATCCTTAGGAGATGGGGAAAATGCACCAAAAAAATATTGGAATGTTAAGCTTAAAAGAGGAAAGTGAACATTTTTGGAAACTTGGAAATGTATGGAAATGTAAGGAAATGTATGGAAATGTAAGGAAATGTATGGAAATGTATAGAAATGTATGGAAATGTAAGGAAATGTATGGATATGTAAGGAAATGTATGGAAATGTAAGGAAATGTATGGAAATGTATGGAAATGTAAGGAAATGTATGGAAATGTAAGGAAATGTTAAGTTCAAAGTGAACATTTTTGGAAACTAGGAAACGTAAGGAAATGATTTAGAAATGATTCAAAAGAGGAAAGTAAACATTTTGGGAAACTTGGAAATGTAAGGAAATGTTAGGTTAAAGAAGGGAAACGAACGTTTTTGGAAACCTAGAAATGTAAGGAAATGTCAAGTTTTAAAGTTTAAAAAGAGGAAACTAAGGCAAGGTCGCCTTAAGAAAATTAATAGGAGGAATTTGACACAAGAACAGGGCTTGGAAAAGTGGCAAGGAGGCATCACTTAAAGCCCAGTAAATGACGCCACTAGTATGTGTGCAAGCTTAGGTTCGAGCAGCAAGGAGAGCATTTCGAGAGTGTTTTGCATCTGAATTGGGCTTGAGGCCCAATTCGTTATTAAAGCTAAACTAATCATAGGGAGGCACCACTTATGTGGATAATTTGGGCCTCGTATGGCCACAAGGAGTCCAATAGAATAAGTTTAAATTTGGCTCATCAAGGGAAGGGGGTGGACGGCATCTAGCTAAGACTTTAAGTGATTTTTATTTAATTCCTTAAAGAGGAAGCAATGGACGGCAATAGGGACTCTTTAGGGAAGAGTTTAATTCTCCTTAAAACTCGACTAAATAGGTGGATAAATGATGATTTATTTTAGATTATTTTCAAAGAGATAATTGAGGATTATTCTTTAATTTTTAATTAAAGAGATATAGCTATCAAAATAGAAGAGTGATGGTCAAGTAAGGGATTCTAAGTTAGTAATTTCGGCTATAAAAGGAAAATAGGGCCATTCATTCTTTCTTCTAACTCTCTCTCTTGAATTCTCTCTAGCAAATATCTCCTTTCTTCATTGTTTTGCTGTCGAAAATACACCTTGTGTAGCAAAACTTCATTACCAAATTACTCAAACTCTTTTCTTTTCTTCTTTCATAATCTTTCAAAAGCCGAAAGTTTGCTAAAATCAAGGCCATAGCCGAATAGTTTTGAGACTTCAAACAAGGGGTTGTCGACTTCTGTATTAAGGGTAAGAACTAGTTATCATTCGATTTTCATCCTTTTCTTTAAGATTTGCGAAATCTAGGACTAACCCATTAATATCTTGTTGCTTGAAACATTGAAGAGATCTTTTCGGGTTTGTTTAAGTCAACTACAAGAAGGAGAAGTTCTTTTCGAAGGTACACCATAGGCGCGTGTTCCCTAGTTATTCTAAGTGAATTTCGGGATTTAAAATCCACAAGGTAAGACATGCGAATATTCGCCAAGGCCTATTTTTGGTGTTTTAGATCTAGTTCATATTTATTCAAAAGCAAAACTAATTTGTTAAAGTGATTTAAAGCTTTGTCGAATACAAGAAAGAGTATAGTGAAGATTTCCGGATTTGGCACTAAGGTAAGTTTTAGTGTACTAATCCTACTAGGATTTTGATTTATGGCCAAATGGCTTACTAAGTATTAAATGATTGATTAAATGTAGAGATTTAAGGTCTAAGGCATTAGATCAAGCTTTCCGGGATTTAAGTGAACCGCTAAGCAAATCAGGTGTGTACCCCACACTAAATCTCAATAGATTTACGGTTTTAATTCATTATATGTGTTAATATGAAAGTGTAAGAATATGGCTAAGGTACTGTGTGTACCCTACTCTAAGTTTTAATATGTTCATGGCTATGTTTTAAATTAAATGTGCATGTTTATAAGAATGTGAATATGGCTAAGGTACCATACTATGGTACAACGTACTAAGGTAATGCGTTCCTACTCCTACTAGGAATATGAATATATGTTATTTTTAACATGTGAAAAGTGATAAGAATGTGAATTAAGGCATGATTTTGCATATTGTGTATGAAATATGGGGGCATATGGGTTATATGAAAGGGAAGTTAATGTGGTGACCTAAGACCACGAAATCTGAATGTGGTGACCTAAGACCACGAAACCGAATGTGGTGACCTAAGACCACGTAAACCTGAATGTGGTGACCTAAGACCACTAATTCTAAATGTGGTGACCTAAGACCACGAATTTTTATAAAGAGGCGATGAGCACGCCGATTATGCTACGCCTTCAATGGTGTGTAGCGGATGGAGGGTTGACTTAGTAGTCCCACTTGTGCAAGATGGTGCAGGTGGTGTGTAGCGGATGGCATATAGGTTTGGGTTCGGGTTGCATCATATTGTTTAAATGCTTTATGTACATGTATGATTTGAAATGCCGAAATTGTTAAGACTTAGTGTTCGTGTACACATTGAGTCTGTTTGACTCACCCCTGCTAGGGAACATTTTTCGTGTAACGATCGAGAATGGACCGGTCGTGAGGAGCTTAAAGGTGGCCATGCACAAAGAAGGAATTTATTTAATTTGGATTTTATTTCATTAAGTACTTTGAATTTATTTTTTTGGGAATTATTTGATGTAATAAGGCCATAGTAGAACTACTTTTATTTATTAAGCTTACAAACTTTTATTTATTAAAGGATTAAGTAAACTTATTTTAAAACAAAGCCTAAACATTTTGTCACCTAAAGTAAAGGATTTTAATAATAAAATAAACTTGTTTCCAACTCAAGCCCAACCCAAAACAATCTTTCTTTCAAAACACACAAGTTTTCCTAAGTAACAAAAGAATTTGAAACGGTTTACACCGGGGAACATACCAGATCCGGTCAAGGCTCGTGGGCCGGGTTTGGGGTGTTTCATGTGTGCTCTTTAAGGCACTAGCCGAATGTGTTTTGTGTTCTTATCTAGAGGGGATCAAATGTAAGTAACCCCTAACTAAGGCGAGCCATGCTTAACTGACTGTGTAAATGCCTTCATGGGTGACCGACTATCTTATGTGCTCCTGTTGATGTTAGGTGAACATGAAATTGTGCTTATTATTATGTTGTCTAATACGCCTATGAGCATTTCTTATGTTAGTCTGTACGTGCTATTAGCATGTTATTTTTTCATTCACTATATCTGTATATGAATAAGTATGTCCGATTTGAGCATGCATAATTGTGTTATGACATTTGCATAAAATTAGGGTTTCTGGTTGTGAAGAGAATGAAGACTGTTTTGGGCAGTTTTAACTTCAATACTTCTGTACAACGGTTTACCGCACTGTACTATACATATGCAAGCTCAGCTACATATTGTTATTTTAGTGGCATAGTTCCACATTACGTGGTGTGCAGAGTGGATGAACATATTATGGTTCTATGTGGTGTGCAGGGTGGACGGGCCTTCTATAGCCCTTATGTGGTGTGCAGGGTGGTCAAAGTGGTGTTCAGACGGTTGAGTGGGTTTTTAACTTGTTGCATACAGTTTTCATTGAGCATATATGTGTCTGATTATGATTCTTTTTAAGATTATTTGCAAATGTTTATACTAATTTGATTATTACATGTGTTTGAGACATTGCTACTGTGGTTTGGTACTGTATATTGACTTACCGGTGTAAGATTTTTGTAAGTGACCTTCATACAAATACTTGTCTGAAATATTTATGGTGTTATCCCCTCTTTTACCGACTGTTGTGTTTCGGACTCACACTGAGCCCACGTACCTCACCCCTTTTTAGTTCTTCCTTTTAGGTAACTCGCGGGGTTAGGCTTTGGATTCGACGCCGAAGGTCTCAGAAAATGAATTTGATTCGGTTTAGTTAAGTTTTTCATAAGTTTTATATGATTGGTTTAAAATTTGTTGTAAAGCGATTATATTAACTGTGGTATGGGTTTTTGGGTTAGACTTTCCGTTAAATTACGTGGTTTTGGTTTGAATGTAATTTTCGAAAATTCACGCATTGTATTGATTGGGTTTTCTGTTATTGTTTCAAAGTTAGTACATATTTGAGAAAACAACATATTTTCCGCACAATTTCTAATCTGGAAATTTCGAGTCACATTTGGCAAAATGATGCATTTTGAAACTGTACAAGAAACATTAATTTGATTTATAATTAATTGTTTTAATGTCAATTAATTACTGTTTCAAAACATAAAATGTTAAATGAGTTAGCTCAATTCAAGCGATCCGTGTTCGAATTAGGTTTTAAACGGTTCTTTTGTAAAATTATTTTAGGATCACTTTGATGATTAATGTAATCTTCGAGATCCGATCAAAATTTCCAAGCTGGGGTTTTGGGGTGTTACAGACTTCACCAAGGAAGCATATGGCTAAGGCCTTCTTTGAAAGGGAACAAATGGTCAAGAGGTTTTGATGAGCAAAGGTATACAGGTTGATTTTGGTGGCTAATATATTGACAAGTGTGTAAGTGACGAGATATAACAACAATAATAAGGGAAATTATTTTATATGTACTTGTTTATCAAACTGAAAGTCTTTCTTCAATTTATCTCTATTTATTTATTTGGTAAGAAAGTAAAGGTATCATATGAAGCAACATAGATACAGAATCTCAAAAATTTCCCATTAGATTCAATCACATTAGTCCTATAATACCATCTGGAATCAAACAACAGTTTCTAGTAAGCAAGAAAACAGACTGAAAATGCGACCACAAATCCAATACTTTCAATTGTTGTCATCAGTAGTAGTGTTTGATGTAGCAAAAATGTTCATTTTGAACATCTTTAACTCTAATCTCAGCTTCTCATTCTCTAACTCCAATCTCAGCTTTTCATTCTCTAACTCCCATCTCAGCTTCTCATTCTCTAACTCCAATCTCAGCCTCTCATTCTGGTGCAACAATTGTTCTTTTTCGTTGATCACTTGAATCAGTTCCAAGTTCTGTTCCCTACGACGCTCAAACTCCAGTCTCAGCCTCGCATTCCGGTGCAATAATTGATCTTCTTCGTTGATCACTTGAATCAATTTCAAATTCTGTTCCGTTTCACGCTCTAACTCCAATCTCAGCCTCGCATTCTCCTTCTCCAGTTCATCTTCTCTGTCGATCGTTTCAGCTCCAAGCTGGTTAATTATTTTATTCACCTTCTCCTTTTGATCATCCAAACTCGTCATCAATGCCATCAGTTTGTTCACCATTGTTTCTGCATTAACTTCATTGCCACGGCCACCTGCAGCCGGTTGTTGTCCTTCACCATCATCGTCACATGGAATCACCGCTTGTGTTGACTCCACGGGGAATACAGGGTAATGCACCTCAAACTCCTCGTCTTCTTTTCTGTTCCCTTCAATTATCGATGACATCAGATGGTTAAGGAGTAGACCGGACGCCCAGTCCCCATTAGGATCACAACCCACACCTTCCTCAAGAATCTTGCTTGCTGCCCTAGGCAATCCACGCAGCAAATTCTCCGCAAGAAACTCCGAAGTACCATTGCAACTCTCAAAGAAAGGATGTTTCAAAAGCTCACCTGCAGAGGGTCGGTTTACAGGATCTTTATCGAGACATGAAGCAACCATGTCGTGAAAAGTTTCTGAAAACTTCTTGGTGGAGACAAGAGCAGTTATACCGAAAGACCATATATCAGCTTTGAAACTATAATCTTTATGTGAATGAATCACCTCTGGGGCCATCCAGTATTGCGGCCAAAATGTCGAAGAACCTAATCCGTAAGCCGAACTCGACGCATAGAACGATAACGAAACACCGAAATCCGCAAGCTTAACACGTCCGTTATTGTCCAACAAGATGTTACTGGTCTTTATATCTCTATGCAAATGCCCTCGGCTGTGAAGATACGACAATGCAGTCAGGGTTTCTTTGAGATTAATGGCAATGCATTGCTCTTGTATGTCATTGGGGGAAGAAGATGACTAGATGAGATGATGGACTCTAAAGAACCGCCGGACATAAAGGGCATAACCACCCAGAGAAGGTTGCCGGCGGTGAAGGAAGAATGAGGGTTGAGGATGTTGGGGTGGGAAAGAAGCGAGGAGGTGTTGGTTTCACGTCCGATAAGGCTGCGGAAATCGGCGTTGGACTGATCAAGATCGATGGATTTAATGGCAACAACATTGTGCTGTATAAACTTTAGAACAAACACCAGCACCGATTTCAGCGGTGATGTTGTAAGAGTTGGAATCTAAAGGGAAATGAAGCTTGGGATGATCTTCTTGTTCATACGCCATGAGAGCTTCTTTCTTTCTTTGAGATTGGGTTTTGTGGGAGGATTCTTGAAGGCTAAATATGAGGAAAGAGAAGGGGTTTAAGAAAGCTTTTGTTTAAAATTTTAAAATGACAAAAGTATACAGCAAATCACTTTATTTCTTATACTGTCGTTATTTTTACATTCTATATTTAATGAATCTTAATAAAATCAATTTTATTTCCGGTTTTTATTTTAAAATATGTATATAACAATTTGAATAAAAAAAATATATATGTATATCACTATTTATGGATGTATGATTGATATGATTAATATATGATTTATTTATAATTGTCTATTTACAAAATAAATTAGATGTATTGAATTTATGTATGATATATATACAACAATGATTTATGATGGTAAATTCTTTTTTAGGATAATAATCATGATAATTTTATGTATATTTCTACTACTGTCTTGAGGTTAATATTATTTTATGCATATCTTTATGTATTTTTTATGCATTTTGTCATTTATGCATAATCCTATATATATTTTTATCTATTATTTTATAACATTGTTTGTATACTGTCATATGTATTTTATATATATATATATATATATATATTTATGAATATTTTTCACTTATAAATTTGTATATATTTTATGTATAATTTTATTGGTATATTATATGAGATGGTCACCTAACTTTTAAAAGTTTTTATTTTAGACATTCAAGAAATATTTGTAATTTAAACACTTACGTTACATAATTTGATCATTTAGTCACTCTCATTAAAATTGTAAATAGAAATATAAGGTAGAATTATTTCTAAAATTTTTATTTTTCACATAATTTATGTAAAATAAAAAATTATTATTTCAGTCCCCAATCTTTTAATATATATATGAGGTTTAATCATTTCCTGAAAAAAGTAACCCTAAAAATTGAGGAAAAGAAAAGGGCTTTGTGGAATATCTGTAGCTGAATCGTTTTTGTTCTGCTTCTTTTGAAGGCTAAAATTCACTTCTTTGCAGCTTCTGCATTTCAATCGCAGTTATCGGTGGTCATTTACTTGATAAAGTAGGCACAACTTCTATCTTAAAAAAATTAAGCAATGGTTGTTGTATGCCCCGAAACTCTAGCACTTTGTGTGAGGTGGGAACTCACAAGCTTTCACCATCTTGGTTTTAGGTTATATCATAAGTGGTTGAACCGTCAAATGAGTGTCGAAGGTTTGGGGTAAAGAGAATTTGGTTATCCTGATTTTATCTTTTGAGGTTTCATTCAACACACTCAAATCCCTCGTTAATACTCTTCACTTCAAAGATGAAGAAGCAATTTAGCATTGTTTCTTAAAAATATTTTTAAAATAAAAAAATTACTAAACAAGATACCTTTGAGATATTTAAAAATGCTTTTGAGGCAAAATATATTTTGGAAAAATATTTTTTTATTAAAAACAGAAGCAGAAAATATTTTTGAAAATATTACTAAACTAGCCCGAAGAAAACAACAAATAGGATGTGATTGTTGCCTCTTGTCTCCAACTTTTAGGGATACACTTTTTTTTCTCTAAATATTAAACCTCATTTATATTGGGACTTAAATGATTGAACTATATAAGATGAGTGTCTAAATTGTAAACATTTTGTTCAGGTGCCTAAAATGAAAGCTTTTGAAAGTTGGGTGGCCTTCCGTGTAATTTACCCTAATTTCATTTGCAACTTATATATAATTTTTATCCAACATTATTAAAATTATTCTTTAAAGGATTATTAAAATTGTTTAAAAACTAAATTAAAAGAACGTAAATATTTTTACGTAAAGTTTCATTTTACGTAAATCGTTATTTGAAAACTAATTAAGAACTAAATGCTTGAAATCACATGCAACACTTGTACATTAAAAACTAGAGAAAAAAAGAGTGAAATTTCATGCATTCGATCAAATGGGTAAAAGCCCAAAGCCCAAATGCAGATTTTTCAGGGTAAATTGTTTGTTTTAATTACTCTAAAATTAGGTAATTCTTATTTTAGTCACTAAAAAAAAATATTTATTAATTTGGTTGTCATAATTAAAAAAATTGACCAAATTAATCATTCTGCTATTAAATTTAACAAAATGTTTTCATTTCCTTCTTTTTTTTCTTCCTTACTTTTTTCATCCTCTACCTTCTAATTGGAAAACCTTGGTGACCGCCTCCCTGATGTTATTGCTTCCTCAGTCGAACAACCACTGGTGAGTGTTGTCTTGCTAATGAATGATGCCAAGGGATGCTTTTTCTTTCTCCTTAATTTCCCTGCTTTCTTTCTCTTTACCCATGACCATCGTTGTTGGAAAAATTTTATTTTATGGTAACTTTGAGGCATATTCTTTATAGGTAAAAGTAGAGAGTTAAATTATAATTTTATGGTTTCATATTTTACTCCATGAGACATTTACAATGGTATATCATATGCTCAAAATGGTTGAGTAATGAATGAGAAATTAATGCTCAAAGTAAGCTACTTGGAACTATTGTTGAGGTAAAATAAAAGGCTTAGATCCTACATTGGTTAAATACCAAGTGTGGTATGTATTTATATATGTGAGCTCTCTTGAAAGGTAATTGAATAATTAAGTTTATAACTTTGCCTCAGGCGTAAGGGGGATGCAAGTCCAAACTCAACGGGGTTGGAGCACACTCGCACGAGTGGGCGATGCGAAATGTCCAAATCGAATGGGCTTGCAGATATTTTAACCCAACATCAATTTATTTTCCTCAACAGACAAAATCTACTTATATATGAAAACTTATCTTATTGATTTGATTCCAATAAATCTGTTTAAATTTTTTATTTAATAGCAAATTTTGGTGATATTTTTCCATAATTACAACACTTTCTATGCCTATAAAAAGCCATGATTTCGAATAGTTTTTTGCACACTTAATACTTTCTAAGAATTTCTCTTGCTGAAATTTTGTTGTTCTCAAGAATCTCCTTTTTCACTTTTCATGTTTTTCTAAGTATTCTAGTGATAGAAAAAGGCATTGTTCGTTCCATTGATCGTGGTAGAGGTGCTACTACTTCGATCACCACTATTTTGTATCTTGAGAGACATTCGACCAATGATTACTCCAAGTACTGTAGGAGCAACTGAATCTTTCTTAAGGAAACTGTGTTTCACGGACCTCAACGCTTCGTAAAATTTCGATTCTCCTTTATTTCAATTGTTTATTAAGGTTTTATTTGAGTTTCATATTTGATAAATTAACTATAAATCATTCCATTTATATTTTATTTCATATTTGTTTATTTATAATTAATTTATTTTGATCGCTATAGTGTTTTGTCTAACAATCTTAAGACGGATTTATTTATTTGCAATTTTCTAATCCGACACAACACCAAGGCGAAATTTTTTTTTACATATTTTTTCGAAAATCATTTTTTTTAAATAAATCTGTTTTGGGATTTCCTCTCCATTCAACAGATTTCCTTTCTCCTTCTATTATTTTTATTTTATTTTCAAATAAATATTAAAACTAATAAAATATGTTTTGGGATTTTTCCCGTCGTTTAACAGATTTTATTCGATTTTGTTTTCAAATTAAAAATAGGTAAAATATGTTTCGGGATTGATTCCTACCATTCAACGGATTTTATTCCATTAATTTAATTTTATTTCCAAATGGGAAATTAAAAGTAAAATAAAAACCGTTTCAGGATTGATTCCCGTCGTTCAACAATTTTATTCCAAAATTGTTTTATTTCCAAAAACGAGTAAAATAAAATCGTTTTGGGATAGATTTCACCGTTCAATGATTTTATTCCAAATTTGTTTTATTTCCAAAAACGAGTAAAATAAAATCATTTCGAGATCTATTTTCGCCGTTCAATGATTTTATTCCAAATTTGTTTTATTTCCAAAAACGAGTAATATAAAAATTATTTTGGGATGGATTCCCGTCTTTCAATGATTTCATTCCAAATTTAGTTTATTTCCAAAAACAAGAAAATAAATTAAATAAATTTTTTTGGGGATTTATTCCGCCGTTTAACAAGATTTAATTTTGTTTCCAAATTAGAATAGAATTAAATAAAAACTATTTCGGATTTATTCCCCCCATTTAACAAGATTTTATTTGATTTTATTTTGTTTCCAAATTCGAACTAAATTAAATAAAATCTATTTCGGGATTTATTCCTGCTGTTTAATAAGATTTTATTTGATATTGTTTTGTTTCCAAACAAAGGCGTAATCAAACAATTCTATTTTGAGATTTATTCCTGTCATTTAATAGATTTTATTTTGATTTAATGATATAATTTTGTTTCGGGATTTAATCCTACCGTTTAACAAAAATTAATTTTGATTTTGTATCATAATTTGATTCTGCCGTTTAATAAATCAAATGGAAATTTTTTTGTTTATGGTAGCCTTAATTGTGCCTTTAAATTGAATTAAAATAAATTTATCGATGGTGAATTAAAAAGACAATATGAGAATGCATGTCTAGGATTAGTTCCTTGAAAGACTTGGTATTTAAGCGTGCCAAGTGCACCACCTCTCTTGTAGGGTTACCTACCTAGTGCATTGTTTTATTGTATTTTTAATTAGACTGTATAAACTTTTGTTTCAGGTTTTATTAGATTCCTGTCATTTACCAAAAGTTGATAAGTTTTCTAAATCTGGTTTTGTTTCTTAATAGAAAAATGGAGACTCCCACCAATTCAATCAATTCGCAATCTGAAGATTTGGTTTAAATGCAATCTTCGATCCAAAACTCTATATTGCCGGTGGCGGCTGTTGTAAGCCACAACGAGAAACCTGTAAAATTCTCGGGACAGAATTTCAAGACTTGGCAACAGAAAATGTTGTTTTATTTAACCATGTTGAACTTGGCCAAATTATTGAAAGATGACTCTCCTACTGTTAAAAAGGGCAAGGTAGATGAAGTTACCACTTTCACTGCCGTTGAAGCTTGGAAACATTCAGATTTCCCACGCTGAAACTACATCTAGAATAGATTGTCGGATGCACTGTATGAAGTGTAGTGTTAAGAAAACAGCTAAGGAATTGTGGATATCACTGGACCATAAATACAAAGTTGAGGATACTGGAACTAAAAATTTCTTAGTTGCTAAATTCTTGAATTTTGTAATGGTTGATTCTAAATTAGTTGTGAATCAAATGCAGGAACTTCAACTGATCATTCATAGAATTCTTGCTAAATGGATGATAATAAGTGAATCCTTCCAAGTGGTAGCCATTATTGAAAAGTTACCTCCTGTTTGGAATTACTTCAAGAATTACCTAAAGCACAAAAAAAAGGAAATGTCAGTGGAGGACCTAATTGTCAGACTTCAGATTGAAGAAGACAATAGAGGTACGGAAAAGAGGCCCAACAAAGCAGAAAATAACAATGTTGCTAGGGCAAACGTCGTAGAAGTCAAGAAAGACTTTAAGAAGGGAAAATAACCACAAAATGGGCCTAAACTGGGACCAAATGTGGTGTTTCCAAGAAGCAAAATTTTCAAGGAAAATGCTTCAATTGCAACAAGATGGGGCACAAGTCATTCGACTGTAGGATCCCAAAGAAAGTTAGAGCTAACGAGGATAATACTGTGGAAGAAATTTCCAAAGAAGTGTCTGATATGGAATTATGTGTCTAACTATAAATAGGAATGTTCTTAGTAAAGGGGAATGTTTGTGGGAAGGGGATATGTATTAAACTAAATGCTATCTCTAAATAAGAATGTTGTTCTTTCCTGTTCATATGCTTAAGTCATTTAATTAATGGCATAGTAGGCTTGGATATGTTAATTATGGTACTTTACGTACATAAATTAACTTCAAACACATTCCTTCGTTTCGTAATAATTATAATTATAAATGTGAAACATGTGTTGAGGCAAATTAATAAAGATAAAAAAATCACTTAATCTAACACATAGCAATGCTTGTAAAGCCTGTTTAAACGAGAGGAAGAAATAAAAATGTTTATTACCTTCATTACTACGAGCTAAGATGAAGAGAATTTACTCTATAAGCAAAAAGTTGAAAACCAACTTAATAAAAAGATTAAGTAATCGTGGTGGTGGATATATGGAATCATTTTAATAACACCACCATACTATCCCAAAAAAGAATAATTGATAAGAAAATTGGATTCTAAAGGAAAAGATGAATGCACGGCTAAAAAGCTCTAGGTTATTACGTGAAATGTTGGGGGGACCGTTTATATCAGCTAATTACCTTTTAAATAAGGTTCCCGCAAGAAAAGGGATAAGACACCATATAAGTTATGGAAAGGTAGAAAACCATCTTACAACGACTTGAAAGTGTGGGAGGTGTATTGCAAGTGTAACATATAATGGTAAGTCAAGACATATGCGTCGTCAACATAATATTGTTGAACAAATGATCTCAAATGGAGTTATCTATATTGATTTTGAAAAATTAAAAGATAGTATTGCGGATCCGCAAACTAAGGCTTAAACCAAGATCATGTTGTTAAAACATCGAAAGGAATGTGACTAAAGCCTATGAAAATAAAAGGCACTATGTGAAGGAAAACTCTACCTAGTTGATTAGAGATCCCAAGATCTAGGTTCAAAGGGACAACCTAATTGTATAGACCTTGTGAGGTCACTGTGAGGGTACTTATCCCAAGTTCATTCCTATTATGTAAACGGTGACTAAAAACAGGATAGGTTAAGTAATGTTTTTAATGACCATTATGTGTTTCGGTGAGCCGAACAACATAAGTCACCTATGTGAGAGTGAAGTGAGGCTGCTTTAAGGAGACTATTAGGGCATAGTTCTCTCAAACTCTTGTAGAACCAGGAGATGTTCACTGCTATATGAACATACCCATGAGAACTAAAACCTTGCCAAGGAGGTAGTTGTATGAGGTATATCATCGTTTACACAAAAGGAGAACAGTTCAAGGACATCACGTCTACTGTTCAGCTAGTAAAGTAAATATACTTTCGTAATGGAAGGTTCAAGGGTGAATACCTACCTATCCTATGTGATAAACCGTAAAAGTAACATATTTTAACCCTATATTTAGCATACTTTTGGATGATTTAGCCCTTGATTTATGTAAAAAGGTGCTCTTAATCTTTTATTTTCATGTTTTACATTCAGGAAAACAACCGAGGACAAAAAGAACAAGAAACGGCTTAAAACGGGCCAATTTGGGCCAAAGTGGAAATCGACAAAGCCTGGACATCAATTTACACGACCATGCCTCAATCAACAGAACCAAACACGGCTTAGACCACGATTTACACGACCGTGCCTAAATCAATAGAATCAAAACACGGCCTGAAGTCGATTTACATGGGCGTGTGCCATGGCCATGGCCCTGTCATGGAAAAAGGAATTTCACTCGGAAAAGGATACTTAGGGAGAAAGAAACGCACTCCAAGAGCCTATATAAAGACCCTAAGTGTAACCTAAAAGGGGGCGGTCAGTTAGGCAGTCAGTTAGGCCAAGAAGCCAGCCAGAAGGCCAGATTAGTGGGAATCACTCGAAGATAGCCAATTGAGCCATCTCAATAAGCCAGAATTCTACTCAAGACGGCGGATCTCTCCTTCAATTCCTTCGGGGGTTTTAGGGATTTCTTATGTTTTGTTTTATCTTTTATCTTAAGATGTTTTATTTTATCATTATGAACTAAACCCTTTAGATACTTGAAGGGGATGAAGTCTAGATGAATCTTGTTATTATTTACTGAACCATATGATAAATACTTAGTTTGTTCTTAATTATGTGTGCTTAATTCTTGTGTTAATATTTCTGGAATATTTATTCAAGTTGAATGTGCTTAGGTGGTGGAGCAAAAGTCCCTGCTTAAGAGTAGAACTAGCATAATTAAGCGAAGTTGATCGCGCGCCTAGAGATAGGGTGACGAGATTTTGCCGGATTAGGGTGAAACCTAATGTGGGAGTCCATAGATCGAGTTAATGCGATCCTAGGGGTTTTAATTAGAAAGAGATTTCAATTAATCAACCTAGGGTTAGACATTATTAGCCTCGAGAGAGGGTTTAATATAAATTAGAGAGTCTTACGAATCAAGCTAAGTGAATAAATCAACTGGTTTAGTGTTATATAACAAATGAAGTCTAGGTGGATTCCTTCTAAGGGTATCGTCGTAATCAACTGAGTTCTTCTAAAAGTTATTTCTTTAATTTTTTCTTTTTTGTCTTTGCGTCTTAGTTTAGTAATTAGTTTTTTTTAGTTTAATCAATCAATCACTTCATATCTAGTCTAAATAATAGAAAGAAAGTGAGTATTAGTACTTTTAATTCCCTTGGTTCGATAATCTGATCTTTCCTAAACTATACTACTGTTCGATAGGTGCACTTGCCTTAAGTCTTTGTCAGAGTTAGTTTCCAGGTTCGATCATTCTCTTTATAAATTTTAATACTCGACAATTTTAGACGATCAAGTTTTTGGCGTCGTTGCCGGAGAATTAAAATATTAAGAAAACTCTATTTTTATTACTTTAGCCATTATTTTTTTATTTTTTGCAATTTTTTTATTGTTTTTGCTTATTTTATTTCTTTCTTTTCCTAGTAGGTACCTCTAGTTTATGACTATAAGGAACCCGACAGGACTTCTAATATACGATAGTGATATCGAAGCTACCACTCGTAGGAATCGCAGAGAAATCAGGCGAGCTTTAAATTACCAAGAAGGTGAATCCAATCCTACTGAAGGGATGGATGAAAATAATCCACCACGAGATGTGGCAGAGAACAATGCTCCGCGTACTATGTATGATTATGCTAAACCTCATTTAACAGGAGCAGAATCAAGTATTGTTAGGCTTGTTATAGCTCCTAATAATTTTGAATTAAAGCCTAACACTATACAAATAATTCAACAATTTATTCAATTTGATGATTTGTAACACGAAGACCCGAATACTCATATAGCTAATTTTTTAGAGTTCTGTGATACCTTCAAAATAAATGGCGTTTCTAATGATGCCATATGGCTTTGGCTATTTCCCTTTTCATTAAGGAATAAAGCTAAACAATGGTTGAACTTGTTACCACAAGGGTCAATAACCACATGGGATCAAATGACCGAGAAATTCTTATTAAAATATTTCCCACCGGCCAAAATGGCCAAATTATGAAATGATATTTCTTCTTTTGTGTAGATGAATTTAGAGACATTATATGACGCATGGGAGAGATACAAGGATCTCTTGGGAGATGTCCACACCATGGGCTACCTTTGTGGCTACAAGTCTAAACTTTTTACTATGGTGTAAATCCCTCAACGAGACAACTAATAGATTTAGCCGCTGGTGGAACTCTGAATAACAAAACTCTTGAAGAACCCTACGAATTCATTGAAGAAATGTCGCTAAACAACTATCTGTGGCAAGTTACAAGGACAAAACCAACAAAATCAGTCGGAGTTTTCAACCTTGACGCAGTAACCATGCTATCAACACAGGTAGAGATGATGAATAAAAAGCTTGATAGTTTGTGTTCTTCGCAGTACATCCAGTAATACAACGCAACGCAAGTGGGACTGTGGCGAATCCTGAGTACCCACCCTACCAACCCGGCATAGAAAGCGAACAGATGAACTATATAGGTAATAATTTTAGATCTAATAATAATCCTTATAGTAATACCTATGATCCAAGTTGGAGGAACCACCCAAATTTTTTATGGGGAGGTCAAGAAAATCAAGGAAATCAAAGACAACAACCTCCCCCAAATTTCCAAAATCAGCCCTATCCACAGGAAAAGAAGCCCAACCTCGAAGAGATGTTGACAAAATTCATGACAGCCACAGAAAACCGTCTCTAAGACACTGAAGCAACACTTAAAAACCAACAAACATCGATGGAAGGGATCAAGAACCAAGTTAGGGAACTTACTAAGTCAGTCGGGGAAGTTAGAAAGTCAGTTGGATAACTTGCAAAGTTAATGTCCGAACGACCGCAAGGGCGTCTACCAAGCAACACCGAGATTAACCCAAAGGAGCAAATCCAAGCCATAACAGCTCAAAAATGTAAGGTTAGATAAACCTAATTCAATACAAGAAAGTGAGGTAGAGGAAGGTAAAATTTAGGTAGCCCAAGAAAAGCCAAAATCGGTAATTAAAGAGTACCAACATCGCATACCTTATCCCGAAGCATTGGAGAGAGACGATACAGAGGAACAATTCAGTAAGTTTCTTAAACATTTAAAGAAATTACATATTAACTTACCACTTCTTGAAGCTCTTTTATAAATGCTAGATTTGCAAAAATTTTTAAAACAATTTCTGACAAACAAACGTAAGTTAGATGAGGAACCACATGTGGAACTGAATGCAGTATGCTCAGCAATGTTGCAAAATAAACTACCACGAAAGCTAAAAGATCCAGGGAGTTTTAAAATTCCATGTTTAATTGGTAGAATAACCATTGATAATGCATTAGCTGATTTAGGGACAAGCATAAATGTCATGACTTATAAAATGTTTAAACACCTAGGACTATGGAAACCCAAACAAACTAGGTTGAGTGTACAATTAGCTGATAAAACTATTAGAATTCCTAAGGTTATTATTGAATATGTTCTCGTAAAAATTGAGAAATTTGTTTTCCCAATTGATTTTGTTGTCTTAAACGTGGATGAGGATAATTCGATTCCTTTAATTTTAGGAAGACCTTTTTAGTAACTGCCAAAACTAAAATTGATGTTGGTGCAGGAGAACTTATACTCAGTGTAGGTGATGAATCGATCAGATTACAAGCTCTTGACTCGGCCAGGACATCGAATGATGAAGGTGAGAAAGTAAATTTAGTTAATAACAATTCTATTCAAATTTCACCACAGGAAAAAGCACAAAGCTACAAACCTGAGCCGGATCATAAACCTCGTCCCAACAAAGAAGAAATTTATGAAGAATGAAGCCTTGAGTTTGACAAACTAAGGGAGTGGAAGACCCACTTTAAAGAAGAACCAGAACCACACGAAGTAAAACCGAAGGAGCCCCTAGAAGAACTCATAGGGACATCAAATCACTTCAAAATAAGAGATCAGGTATGCTTAAATAAAGCAGATCCTCACATCACCACACCAAACCCGAATTCAAACACAGACATCCCTCTCGAGGTACGAAATATCTTCCTATACGGAATAGTCGAGGTAAGTAATCCCATATTCGGCACTCTTAAGGTAAATGCTTCCCAACTTAAAATTTATCATGAAAATAAAACCGACAGCATGAGGGAAGATGTTCAAACCTTCAAACCACCATGATTATACAAACGAAGGAAAGTCTAGCTTAAGACTTTAAACAAGCACTTCTCGAGAGGCAACCCAAGCACTAACACTATCTCTTTATTTCTATTTTTGGTCATTTCTTTTTTATTTTATTTTTCTCCTTCTCCAGAATTTTAACGAATCAAAAGTGTAGATTCTCAGACCACACGGCCTAGCACACGGTCGTGGCCGTGGCCGTGTGGGCACTTCGAATTGCCGTATTGAAGATGGCAAGGATGGTACAGTCAGAACGAATCAATTTTTTCAAAGTCACGGACCCAACCACTGACGCTACGACCATGCGATGCGGTCGTGGTGACATTGAGAGTTCATACACGGCCGTGGCAAACTAAACATGGGCATGGGAAAAACGATATACCCCACACCATGGCTGTGTCACGCGTCGTGACGACACTAACTTTCCAAACACAGGCTGGAAACGCCCGTGCTACCTAACCTTGCCAACATACTGACTTTTCACCAACGATCGTGGCTTGCTAAAAATGGGCACGGAGAATCAACACGCCTATACATATGGATGTGCGAGGAGGCCATGTGAAACAACAAGCCCTCGGGCCACAGGCGTGGGAACATACCAGAATTGAGCCCCTATTTAAACACCATCCCCACCCTCCCCATTCTTCTACTTTTCACCTCTCTTCTCCCTTCCCACTACCAGATTTCTCTCATTTCCTTACAAATTCACTAGACCCTTAAACTATATCATGTCAAAGAAGCATAAGAGGCCAACCACAATCTCCTCAAAGGAGACCGATTCACATGAGTTCATGCTGCCAGCTTTAGCTACTCAACACACCAAGGGTCTTCAAAACCTTTTCGGTTTTATTTTTCTTTTCTCATCTCTTTTATTTTCCTCCGCTTTGACTATCTTATGCTTAATTTAGTTTATTTTATTCTAGTTTCTTTGTTTTAGGTTCTAAAGGTTGCTAGGGAAACACGCACCACAGCGTTAGAAATCATCCCCACTTCATAAACCATCTATCAATAAGGACTCCTTAGTCCATTAATCTTTTCTTTTAATGCTACCCAATTTCTTCATCTAGCATAATGCTTGTCGGTAGCCACCCAACCAAGACCATAGAAAATGCCACCACTGCACCTCCAACTCATCTTCTACCACGACCACTGCTAAACTCCCGAAATCATCCGAAATTTAAGAAGTGTTGCTTCTCCCATTCTCTTTTGATTTCATGATTATTTATCTATCTTTGTACATTGAGTACAATGTACATCTTAAGTGTGGGGGGGTTAAAGTACCTAACTTTTTGCTTTATTCTCAAAACCCTAAATTTTATCTAGTTTTTAACTATTTTTCTCATATTACTAATTAAGGTTGATAATTTATGATTTTTATTAATATGTTTTGGATTAAGTCATTGATAATTGTGCATTAACGATTAAATTTAAAGAATACTAGAGAATCAAGCATGATAAGTCTATTTTTCAGAATTAAATTTTTTTAGGTTGTTGAACTGAATTTGAATATTACTTTGAAGTTCAAAATTTATAGGTGTAACAGCCCGATTTTGGTGCTAGTCGAAACAGTGGTCTCGGGAACACTAATCCGAGGTTGAAAAAATTATTTTAGTATTATTTTATGTGTTATGGCATTAATATATGGCTATATGGAAATTTTGGTGCTTTAATTTTAGCAATAGAGTACTTAATTGTGAAAAAGGACTAAATCGCATAAAGTGCAAAAGTTCTATTTTATAAGGTGGGGGTACCTAATAGCATAGATTGTAAATTGCAGGGTTTTAAAGTGAAATTAGGCCCTATTATATGTGTTTGCTGGCCATACAAGTTAAGGGGGACAAGAATATTAAATGCTAGTCAAAGTTGGTGAAAATTAAGTGATAAAATGAATAAAATAAGAGAAGCAAAAGATGTTATCATCTTTAACTATTCACTCATCTCTTTCCACCAAAAATTCAAGAGAGGATAGGGTTCTTGGAGGTTCAAAATTTTAGCCACTCAATCCTCATTCAAGTAAGTGATTTAGGTGGTTTTAGTTGATGATTTTTGTACTTTTGGAGTCCCCATAGCCTAAGCTAACTAATGAGGGGACTAATTTGTGAAATGGTTAAAAGTTTAGAGACTTTTCATGAGAGATTTTATGTTGTTAGCTGAGTTTTTATGGAAGAAAATGAATGATGGGGAGGCTAGAGACAACTTTTGTGAAAGGTGTTTTCATGAAAACACCTAAATGGGACTAAGTTGTAAATGTTGTAAATTGGTAATAAATGCATGAAATAGTTAGATTTGTGGGCTGTTGAAAGAGGAATAAATGTTCAACTAAGCTTGTTTAATGGGAAAATGTGATGAAAAATGATTTACGAGCCTAGGGGCAAAATCATAATTTTTCCAATATACAAGGGCAAAAAGGTCATTTTTGCCCAAGTGTAGAATTTGATGTATTTTAATCATAAATGTCCTAAATGAACAAATTTCATTGTTATAGATCAAGATGAGCGCGGAATCAACCTTGATCGTGGGAAAGGCAAGGTGATCGAGTAAATCGCTAGCTAACACATTTTGCATCGAGGTAAGTTTACGTGTAAACGATGCATTTTACATGCACATTATTGTTGTTAATCAGTGCATAGTATAATTGAGAACATGTATAATTCAAGTAGATAGAAAGTGGTAGTTAATGAATAATCCTTGTATGAATGATGGAATAGATAGGTAGGTGTGTTATATCAAATTTTGATGGTGGGCTAAGTGCGATACCACCTTGTTATTTAATTATGATAGGCTGTGTGCGATACCATCGTCTGTTAACTTTTCTAGTGGGCTGTTTGCGATACCACCGTAATTAACCTTCTTGGTGGGCTATGTGCGATACCACCCTAATGAAGACTGATGGTGGGCTAAGTGTGAAACCATCGGGTAATGTGATTACAGGTAATGTATTTTGATATGCTAATGTGTTACATTAAGTGACCTTGTGATGCTCAGTGCAGGGAAACCGTTATT
The DNA here is from genome assembly GCA_025506655.1 of Gossypium rotundifolium. NCBI lineage: Eukaryota > Viridiplantae > Streptophyta > Magnoliopsida > Malvales > Malvaceae > Gossypium > Gossypium rotundifolium. Next base: position 63,995,361 of record CP106731.1, on the reverse strand, counting down.
GAATGTATGCATTATACTTGTGATGTGAGTGATATGTGTAAATGGAGATAATAAGTAAGCCTAATCCTGAATGTAGATTGATTTCTTGCTTAGCAAATAATGCTATAAAAAAGGGTTTTATTCATTTTAGAGTGTTATATTGTTTACATGTGAACTTACTAAGCTTTAAGCTTACTCCTTTCTCTTTCCCTTGTCTTATAGGGCTTAAGAGTCGAGCCGGGATACGCCGATAACTAGAAGACCACCCACACTATCTGTTTACTTGGTTTAATTAGATTAGTGATTTTGTATATGGCATGTATAGGACTAGACTAGTTAGATTATTTTGTTATTTTAACCAAAGGTGTATTGGCTCTTTCTAAGATATTAATTTTATAAATTGCCAAGAATGATGGCATATTTTATCATTTATGAAATTTCAAAGTTATCAATGTGAGTGTATGTGGATTTAAGAGAGGTTTGTTAGTTTGTTGAATAAACCCATGTAGAGTAAGATATAAGGATGCTAGAAGCTTGGCAAATAGCCTTCATATGCCACACGGGTAGACAGACGGGCATGTGTATAGGCCATGCTAACCCTATACCTTATTATTACTAATTAGAATAGGCCACGGGCAAATCTCACGGCCGTGTGCATGAACCGTGTAAGACACACAGTAGGGATATAGGCGTGTGCCTAGGCCGTATGGATCAAGTCAATAGCTCCTCACGGTTAGGAGACATGAGTGTGTCTAGGCCGTGCTAAATTAGTCAATAACTCCCCACGGTGGAAGACGCAGGCATGTTGTAAGGGTACACAGGTATGCCCTCATTTCACATGGGCGGTCCCTAGCCATGTGAGTTCTGGCAGAATGTTGGGGTTTTTAGGCACGGTGTGAACACATGGGTGTGTGTGTCATCTAGCACGGGCGTGTACTCCATGTTTAGATGAAAAGAAATTTTATGGACCGTAAGCTTTTCGATATGATCTCGAGAGTTCTCGTAGGTACAATTGAGATCTCATAGGTTGAGTGTGAAGTAGTTGAAGCGATTCGAGAAGAGTAGTCACATTGGCCTAAGTGGCGATCAGGTAAATTGTTTGGTAACGTCTCGTGCCTAATTCTGGTGGAGATTACAAGTAAGGAGTGTTACATTTAGTGGTATCAGAGCTATGGTTTAATCGGTTCTAGGACTATCGTAGCGTGTGTGGGAGTCTAGCTATACATGCCATAAGCGTATAATGATAGTGTGGTGGCTTCTAATGATTTTAAAAATTTATTTTATATAGTATATGGATTCCAATCAATCGACTACTGATGATGCAGCTAGTAATGCGTTGGCTCTCACGCAAGGGACCGCGCCTGTGCAAAGTGAATCCGAGACTAGGGGTCAAGGAGAAGAGGCTCGAAAAGCCTTTCTCCAAATGATGAGTAATTGGTACACCGAGTATGTACGAGCTAATCCCAATGCTCAACCTCCTCCACCTCCTCCTATACCTCAGTCAGTTCTTGTGGCTCCCCAAGGTGTAGAAATAGTGAGAACAAATAAGCCCCTGGTAGATAAAATTTGGAAGCAAGGGGCTGAAGATTTTTGAGCTAACAAAGATGATGACCCTGAGCAGGCGGAGTTCTGGCTTGAGAACTCAATGAGGGTTTTTGATGAACTCTCCTGTACACCTAAGGAGAGTTTGAAATACGCTGTATCTTTGCTGAGAGACTTGGTATACTATTGGTTGAAAACATTGACATCAGTAGTTCCTAAAGAAAGGGTAACGTGGGACTTTTTCTTGGAAGAGTTCCAAAAGAAGTATATAAGTCAAAGGTTTATAGACTAGAAGCGGAAGGAATTCGTTGAGTTAAAGCAAGGAAAAATGACTGTGATAGAGTATGAATGTGAATTTGTTCAGTTTAGTAAGTACGCACAGGAATGTGTATCCACGGAAGCTACCCTATGCAAGAGGTTTAAAGACGGTTTGAATGAAAACATCAAACTTTTAGTTGGGATCTTAGAGCTAAAAGAATTTGTGATACTGGTGGATCGGACTAGTAAGTCCAAAGAATTGAGTAAGGAAAAAAGGAAAGCCCTGAGTGAGGCTCATGATGCGAGGAAAAGGCCGATGAGCAAGTCATACCAATCTCAATCGAAGAGGTTTAGAGAAGGGAACCCTCGATGGCTACGTCAGTCGGGTATTCGTAGAGAGATCGAGGTAATACATATTCGGGTTCAAGAGTTCAGGCCACCTCATTGGCAAGTGTGGGCAATCCAAAGTCCAAACCAGAGTGCCCAAGTTATGGAAGACATCACACTAGGGAGTGTTAGGGAAACAATCAAAATTACTACAAGTGTGGATCCTCCGACCATTTCATTCGAAACTGTCCTGAAAGAGATGACAAGGAAAAGAAGTAGGAGGTAAGATCAAGTAGTGCATCTTTTAGAGGTAGGCCACAAAAGAACCCGGGAGGTGGGGCTAGTGGTAGAGGTGTATCACGAGACACTATTGTGAGGTCAGAGGGTCGGGCGCCAGCAAGAACCTATGCTGTTCGCGCTCGAGAAGAGGCATCATCGCCAGATAACGGGTACATTTTCTCTCTATGACACCTCTGTTATTGCTTTGATTGACCCGGGGTCGACCCATTCTTATATTTGTATAGGATTGGTAATTAGTTTGAATATGACTATTGAGTCTACTGAATTTGTGATAAAAGTATCAAACCCCCTAAGAAAACAGGTGTTAGTTGATAAGGTGTGTAGGAACTGTCCTTTGATAGTTAGGGGTCATTATTTTCCGGCAAACTTTATGTTGTTGTTGTTTGATGAGTTTGACTTGATTCTTGGTATGGATTGGTTGACTGCCCATAGCGTTTTAGTGAATTGTGGTAGTAAATTTATTGAATTGAAGTGTGAAAATATAGATGTTATTCGGGTTGAATTAGGTGAGTCAAATAACCTACCGGTGATGATTTCTTCCATGGTAGCTAAGAAATATTTGAGAAAAAGATGTGAGTCATATCTTGCCTTTGTCTTGAACAAATCAAGAGTCTCGAGGCAAAGTTTGAAACCGTGCCGGTTGCCAGTATGTGAGTATCCGGATGTATTCCCAGAAGAGTTACTTGGACTACCTCCAATCAGAGAGGTTGAGTTTGGAATTGAGTTAGTTCTGGGAACGGCACCTATTTCCATCACTCTGTATAGGATGACGCCATTGGAGTTGAAAGAACTGAAGGTCCAGTTGCAAGAGTTGATAGATAAGGGTTTTGCAAGACCAAGCTTTTCGCCGTAAGGTGCTCCGGTATTATTTGTGAAAAAGAAAGATGTTGTATGGGTTATCATTGATAGGTTAACGAAGTCGGATCACTTTATATCGGTACGTATTGATTATTCACTAGAGAAGTTAGCCGAGTTGTATATTGTAGAGGTAGTAAGATTACATGGAGTGCCTATATCCATTATCTCGGATAGAGACCCGAGATTTACTTCGAGGTTTTGGAAGAAGTTACAAGAGGCCTTAGGTACAAGGTTGAATTTTAGTACTGCTTTTCATCCTCAAACTGATGGTCAGTCTGAGAGAGTAATCCAAGTTCTTGAAGATATGCTCGATCTTTGTGTGTTAGAATTCGAAGGTAGTTGGGAAAGATACCTACCTTTGGTCGAATTTGCTTACAATAATAGTTATCAATCGAGCATAGGAATGGCACCGTATGAGGCCTTATATGGTCGTAAGTGTCGGACTCCTTTGTATTGGATCGAGTTGGGTAAGAAGCAAATCCATGGGATTGATTTAGTTAAAAAACCGAGGAAAAGTGAAAGTGATTTGGGATAGTTTGAAAGTCGCTTGCATCGACAAAAAGTCATACGCGGACTTGAAAAGAAAAGAAATTGAGTTTCAAGTGGGTGACAAAATATTTTTGAAAGTGTCGCAGTGGAAGAAAATATTGAGATTTGGTCGAAAGGGTAAATTGAGTCCGAGATTCATAGGGCCGTACGAAATTACCGAAAGGATTGGGCCAGTGGCATATTCATTGGCTTTACCGGTAGAATTGGAGAAAATTCACAATGTGTTCCATGTATCAATGCTAAGGCATTATCGTTCCGATCCCTAGCATATGGTTTCTCCCACGAAAATTAAGATACCATCGGATATGACATATGAGGAAGAGTCGATTAAAATCTTGGCTCGAGAAGTGAAACAGTTGAGGAATAAGGACATAGTCTTAGTAAAAGTGTTGTGGTAAAAGCACGGTGTAGAAGAAACTATGTGGGAACCGGAAGAAGCCATAAGAGAGCAATATCCAAACCTCTTTACTGGTAAGATTTTCGAGGGCGAAAATCCCAAAAAGGAGGGAGAGTTGTAACAGCCCAATTTTGGGGCTAGTCAAAATAGTGGTCTCGAGACCACTAATCCGAGGTTGAAAAAATTATTTTAGTATTATTTTATGTGTTATGGCATTAATATATGGCTATATGAAAATTTTGGTGCTTTAATTTTAGCAATAGAGTACTTAATTGTGAAAATGGACTAAATCGCATAAAGTGTGAAAGTTCTATTTTATAAGGTGGGGGTACCTAATAGCATAGATTGTAAATTAGCAGGGTTTTAAAGTGAAATTAGGCCTTATTATATGTGTTGGCCAGCCATATAAGTTAAGGGGGACAAGAGCATTAAATGCTAGTCAAAGTTGGTGGAAATTAAGTGATAAAATGAATAAAATAAGAGAAGCAAAAGATGTTATCATTTTTAACTATTCACCCATCTCTTTCCACCTAAAATTCAAGAGAGGATAGAGTTCTTGGAGGTTCAAACTTTCAACCACTCAATCTTCATTCAAGTAAGTGATTTAGGTGGTTTTAGTTGATGATTTTTGTACTTTTGAAGTCCCCAAAGCCTAAGCTAAGTAATGAGGGGACTAATTTGTGAAATGGTTAAAAGTTTAGAGACTTGCCATGAGAGAGATTATGTTGTTAGCTGAGTTTTTATGGAATAAAATGAATGATGGGGAGGTTAGAGACAACTTTTGTGAAAGGTGTTTTCATGAAAACACCTAAATGGGACTAAGTTGTAAATGTTGTAAATTGGTAATAAATGCATGAAATAGTTAGATTTGTGGGTTGTTGAAAGAGGAATAAATGTTCAGCTAGGATTATTTAATGGAAAAATGTGATGAAAAATGATTTACGAGTCTAGGGGCAAAATCATAATTTTTCCAATATACAAGGGCAACATGGTCATTTTTTCCCAAGTGTAGAATTTGGTGTATATTAATCATAGAATGTACTAAATAAATGGATTTCATTGTTATAGATCAAGAAGAGCACGGAATCAACCTTGACCGTGAGAAAGGCAAGGTGATCGAGTAAATCGTTAGCTAACACATTTTGCATCGAGGTAAGTTTACGTGTAAACGATGCATTTTACATGCACATCATTGTTGTTAATTAGTGGATAGCATAATTGAGAACATGTATAATTCAAGTAGATAGAAAGTGGTAGTTAATGAATAATTCTTGTATGAATGATGGAATAGATAGGTAGATGTGTTATATCAAATTTTGATGGTGGGCTAAGTACGATACCACCTTGTTGTTTAATTACAATGGGCTGTGTGCGATACCATCATCTGTTAACTTTTTTGGTTGACTGTGTGCGATACCACCGTAATTAACCTTCTTGGTGGGCTATGTGCGATACCACCCTAATGAAGACTGATGGTGGGCTAAGTGCGAAACCACCGGATAATGTGATTACGGGTAATGTATTTTGATATGGTGATGTGTTACATTAAGTGACCTTGTGATGCTCAGTGCAGGGAAACCGTTATTGAATGTATGCATTATGCTTGTGATGTGAGTGAGATGTGTAAATGGAGGAAATCAGTAAGCCTAATCCTGAATGTAGATTGATTTCTTGCATAGCAAATAATGCTACAAAAAAAAGGTTTTATTAATTTTATAGTGTTATATTGTTTACATGTGAACTTACTAAGCTTTAAGCTTACTCCTCTCTCTTTCCCTTGTCTTATAGGGCTTAAGAGCCAAGCCGGGATATGCTGATAACTAGAAGACCACCCACACTATCTGCTTACTTTGGTATAATTAGATTAGTGATTTTGTATATGGTATGTATAGGACTAGACTAGTTAGATTATTTTGTTATTTTGACCAAAGGTGTATTGGCTCTTGCTAAGACATTAATTTTGTAAATTGCCAAGAATGATGACATATTTTATCATTTATGAAATTTCAAAGTTATCAATGTGAGTGCATGTGGATTTAAGAGAGGTTTGTTAGTTTGTTGAATAAACCCATGTAGAGTAAGATATAGGATGCTAGAAGCTTGGCAAATAGCCTTCATGTGCCACACGGGTAGACAGACGGGCGTGTGTATAGGCCGTGCTAACCCTACACCTTATTATTACTAATTAGAATAGGCCACGAGCAAATCTCACGGCCGTGTGCATGACCCGTGTAAGACACACAATAGGGATATAGGCGTGTGTCCAGGCCGTGTGGATCAAGTCAGTAGCTCCCCACTGTTAGGAGACACGGGTGTGTCCAGGCCGTGCTAAATTAGTCAATAACTCCTCACGGGCGGAAGACGCGGGCATGTTGTAAGGGTACATGGGTGTGCCCTTATTTCATATGGGCGTGCCCTAGCCGTGTGAGTTTTGGCAGAATGTTGGGGTTTTTGGTCACGGTGTGAGCACATGGGCGTGTGTGACTACACACATGCATGTGTGTCATCTAGCACGGGTGTGTACTCCCTGTTTAGATGAAAAGAAATTTTATGGACCGTAAGATTTTCGATATGATCCCGAGAGTTCTCGTAGGTACAATTGAGATCTCATAGGTTGAGTGTGAAGTAGTTAAAGCGATTCGAGAAGAGTAGTCACGTTGGGCCTAAGTGGCGATCAGGTAAATTGTTCGGTAACGTCTCGTGCCCAATTCTGGTGGGGATTACGGGTAAGGGGTGTTACAATAGGGATTGATGTCAAATACCCATAATTTTTGTGAGATTTGAGCCTTATAGAGCATATATTCTTTTCCGTGCTCACTTTATTGATTATGAGTGTGTCAACACTGAATTGTTATTCTAGAACTTGTCTCGATTATACATGTCTAGACCATATTATTGATTTGATATACTGAGATGATAAAGGCACCTAGGTTTTAACCCATTCACTCCACTAAAAAGCCTACCTTCATAATTAACCATTAGTGAACCCCGTTGATCCTAACAACCCTTTTTATTGATTCACCCACTAATATTAACCAAAAACCCTTTGTATTTGTTATCACCATTCCTTTGACTACCCTTCTATCGAGAATTGATTTGATCAGTTGCCTAATTAGTTTATTTCAGTTGATAAAGTTCATTCTTTATTATGTATTTACTTAGTTTGTTTAAAAAAAATGAAAAACAAAAAAAATCGAAGTATATTTAGTATTAGTAATATAAAAAGTGAGCTTGTACATTTAAATTTCAATTATCGAAGAAAAAGCTCGTATTATTAGTTTCAGAGTTTCAGTTGATGTAATCATTTATTTTCTAGTTCATTGTTTTTAGTTAGGTGATTTGTCAATTCAATCTCGATTCTAACCCTTCTAATTTAGCCTTTATCCACACCTTCAACCCAAGCCCCGTTACAACCCTGTTAAAGACCTTTTGATTTGTGTATCATCTCATATTACAGTAGTGGAGATTTAATTTTCAGGTAAGACTATGGGATTAACTTTTCAGGTTTGACCTATGAGTGCTTTTTCCTAAACCTTAAACACTTCGAGTGCTTTGAGTGTATCTTTAGTGAGGATGTCAATCCTTGTCAGTTTTGAATTAGAGGTAATTATTTAGATAAAGGGAGACACCTATGTCTTCATGCCACAAATATATGACTTAGAATTGTTTGAATCTTTAGGAGTCTTTGAGTTAAATTATCCATGTATAAATTATCTATGAATTATGATGAGGCATTGTTAATGAGAATTATGAATTGTGGAAAGTTCATTTTAATTGTAAGTTGAGAATTTTGCTTGAGGACAAGCAAAAGCTTAAGTGTGGAGGTATTTGATAAACCGTAAAAGTAACATATTTTAACCCTTGATTTAGCATACTTTTGGATGATTTAGCCTTTGATTTATGTAAAAAGGTGCTATTAATCCTTTCTTTTCATGTTTTAGGCTCAGGAAAGCACCTGAGGACGAAAAGAACAAGAAACAGGCTTAAAACGGGCCAATTTGGGCCAAAGTGGAAATCGACATGGCCTGGACTTCAATTTATACGGCCCGTGCCTCAATCAACAAAATCGAAACATGGCCTAGACCATGATTTACACGGTTGTGCCTAAATCAATAGAATCGAAACAAGGCCTAAAGTCGATTTACACAGACGTGTGCCATGGCCGTGACCCTGTCGTGGAAAAGAGGAAATTCACTCGGAAAAGGATACTTAGGGAGAAAGAAATGCACTCCAAGTGCCTATATAAAGACCCTAAGTGTAACCTGAAAGGAGGCGGTCAGTTAGGCAGTCAACTAGGCCAAGAAGCCAGCCAGAAGGCCAGATTGGTGGGAATCATTCGAAGATAGCCAGTTGATCCATCTCAAGAAGCCAGAATTCTACTCAAGACGGCGGATCTCTCCTTCAATTCCTTCAGGGGGTTTTAGGGATTTCTTATGTTTTGTTTTATCTTTTCTCTTGAGATGTTTAATTTTATCATTATGAACTAAACCCTTCAGGTACTTGAAGGGGATAAAGCCTAGATGAATATTGTTATTATTTACTGAACTATATGATAAATACTTAGTTTGTTCTTAATTATGTGTGCTTAACTCTTGTGTTAATATTTCTGGAATATTGATTCAAGTTGAATGTGCTTAGGTGGTGGAGCAAAAGTCCCTGCTTAAGAGTAGATCTAGCATAATTAAGCGGAGTTGATCATGCGCCTAGAGATAGGGTGACGAGATTTTGCCGGATTAGGGTGAAACCTAATATGAGAGTCCATAGATCGAGTTAATACGATCCTAGGGGTTTTAATTAGAAAGAGATTTCAATTAATCAACCTAGGGTTAGACGTTATTCACCTCGAGAGAGGGTTTAATATAAATTAGAGAGTCTTACGGATCAAGCTAAGTGAATAAATCAACTAGTTCAGTGTTATATAACAAGTGAAGTCTAGGTGGATTCCTTCTAAGGGTATCGTCGTAATCAACTGAGTTTTTCTAAAAGTTATTTCTTCAATTTGTTCTTTTTTGTCTTTGCGTCTTATTTTAGTAATTAGTTTTTTTAGTTTAATCAATCAATCACTTCATATCTAGGCTAAATAATAGAAAGAAAGTGAGTATTAGTACTTTTAATTCCCTTAGGTTCGACAATCGGTCTTGCCTAAACTATTCTACTATTCGATAGGTGCACTTGCCTTAAGTCGTTGTCAGAGTTAGTTTTCAGGTTCGATCATTCTCTTTATAAATTTTAAAACTTGACAATTCAATCCTTAAACGATTCTAATCATGTTTAATTTTTTAATCATTAAACTTTGATTCTGAAAAGACGTGAAATTCAACCTAATTTATTATGTTAACCGAAATTTCTTTAAAAATATAAATATTCTTAAGTGACTTGCTTAAAATTTTGACATGTGTATTTGTACATCTGATATTCATATATTACATGTTGCAACATCCACAAGTAAATATAGTAGTGCTAAGAATTTTAGGCACATTGATACATGGTAGAATAATAAATATTAAATTTTGACTTCTTTTTTACAAGTATCACAGTGTACATTAGGCAAAAATTTAGAGGCGAAATGTAGCATTAGCGCCTTTAATATCTACCTTAAATATTTGTACAATTAAATAATTAAATACAAATGATTGGAAGAAGTGACACTAAATTTATATGTTTGTTACAAGATTAACTTGAATCTTCTTCGTGTTCGCTTCAATACCTCTGTTAAAAATTACAAAAACCCCTCTACTAAAAATTAAAAAAACTAATAATTTTTTAGCACGAATGATGAACGCAGAATTCGAAAACTTTAATTTCGTATTATATTCTTTAAGCACCCAGAACACTTTATAGAGGTTGATAGTATATTGCTTTATGGATATACTTTTGACCAACATATCATCTTGTAATAGCTTTTACCTATCTCGATGTCCAGTACGGATGAGAGATGATATTGGAACACATACGTAGCAAAAATCTTAAAATTATTTATGAAATCAAATTTTGAAATAGTTAAAAAACTATAAAATTTATAAAAATAATTTTGAAGAATTAAGTTCATTTTAAAACCATTTTCAAACCATTAAAAAATATTTTGTACATGTGAGTGAAATTTTGTGCCCTTAGTATAATAATTTCATCATATTTGATTGAAATGGCCAAACTAATTATTTATGGAAATAAATAAATGTTATTAATCATCTCTATGTTGTACTATCATCAATGATTTTTACAAGTAAAACAAAATTGTAAGTAAATATTGACTCATTGATCAATTAAGGTTATGGATGGATTATAATGCAAGGGTAACAACTTCTTTTAGTAGGTAATCTAAATTGTCCATTGTCTGTAGAATCAAATTGAGCAAATGATTCAAATAATAGGAACTATTATGTCATCCATAAGTCCAGTTGAGGAGATAATTTGCCTTTGCTGTTGAAGTAGGATTAACTCTCAAAAATATGGATATAGATGTGATTGTCTTAACTAAAAATACATTTATGATAAATTTGTCTTAATTTATTCTAAATATGTTTGTGGATTTATTCATTAATTTGTTTTGCTTTAATTTTTGCATTTTATAATCTGGGTCCTCTCTAAGTTTTCATTGTGTATACTTAAGGTTGTCTAAGGTGTTGTTCTCATGGCCAAAACCATCTTATTCCAACATATCAAGGCTAAACCATCTTATTCCTAAATTTGGAAGGGCGTTCTCAAAGAAAGAGATGCTTACAATAGAGGTAAAGATGTGCAAAGGTGGAGTTCGATTAACACTTTTCATCCAAGTAACATGCTGCATATGGCGAATTCCAGTAACTCACCTCGATTAATATCTGGATAGAACCATGCTAAGTGCTGGGATGTGAATAGAGTCACCGAACAACTTGATCAAAAGTAAAGTGGTTTTATTGATTTTCTTTTTCTGGAAAAGTCCAGGGCTCCTTGGATCCAAAAACCTTAAAACTAGTATATATATATATATATATATATATATTAGGTAAAAACATTTTTTCAGTCCCTCTCAATTTTAATATTGAGTAAATTGATCACTCTAAAAAAAATCTGAGCAATATAATTCTTGTTAGTTTGAAAGTGGACACCGAGGACAATTAATCACAAAATAATATTTTTCATCAATTTTAAATAATTTAATTGGTAGAATAATAAATTTAGCCCTCCATGTTTATCGTTTTATCTATTATATATATATATATATATATATATATATAAGTTAAAAGGCTTTTTTTTTTACATTTTTTAATTTTTATACTTTTAAAATTTTATATATATTTTCAAATAATTATTTTCAGAATCAAAATTAAATTATCAGAATACATAAACATTGAGGGCTTAATTTGTTATTATATTAATCAAAATTATATACAATTTATAGGAAACATTAATTGTTGTGATTAATAATCATTGATTGTTCACTTTTGAAATTGATAAGAATTAAATTGTTCTGACTTTTCAAAAAAATTAATTTAACCAATATTGAAATTAAAAGGGATTGAAGAGTTTTTTTTTTTTTTAAATAATATACATATTTCCTGGTTTGAACTGGAGCTGCCCCATGGGCCACGTTGAGGCTCAGTTCCAAATTTTGTTTCAAGCCTAAGCTCGTTTTCAAGTGAGCTCGACTCATCCAAAAAGTTCATTTCACAATTTGAAAAATAATAAAATAATAAAATTATATTTTATATGATTTTATAATTAAGTTTAAATTAAATAATATATTTTATAATTTAAATTTAATTCTAGTTCGAATCGGCTAATTCAAAATATAAAAATACTTATTCAAATTTGACCCTAATTCGACTGGGCCTACCAAATCGGGTATCTACCCGACTTTTGTACAATTCTAATTTGAACATCTAGTTGGCTAAAGAAAAAACAAGGAGAGTGGCATGCCGTTTTAGCCCTTTAATGACAATTTGCCACCTTGTCATTGGCTTCAAAGTTATAAGGAATCATGCTTTATTATGCATATTGTAACATTGGGAAAACATAATTTCTACCTCCTTTCTAATTAGTGCAATTTTTTATTCTTAGATATACATTCAATTGAACTCTCATAATTAAAAAAAATATTATGCCCTTCCGTTTATAAAAACTATTATTGATTGGTTTAACCATTAACTAATGCTAACAATGATTGATAGAAGTAACGAGAAATTAACACTTGACATATCATGTGACTTTTTAAAAATAACAACCTTAAAAATTAATAAAAGTTCTAAAAAATATATTCCAAGAATGAAAGTGGACATATGTACGTCTAAGTTCGTTTGAATATGGACTTCCATTTGTCTAAACTCAATACAAATGTAGTTATTTGAAAATCATAAAATATTATCTAGAAATCATAAAATATTTTTAAAAATTATAAAAATTATTAAAAATCAATATATATATTATTAAAAATATTAAAGATTTAAATTATAAAAATCATAAAATTAAAACTTTCTAAAATTTCTAAAAAAAAAAAAAGTACTAACCCGGCCCTTTATATATATCACAGCATATATTTATTATTCTATCAAATTTGTTTGTAAAATTTCTCTTAAACTGGGTAGAGTACCAAGACAAATAGTCACCGGACAAATCTAACATTGAAGAAGTCATAAGAGAGCAAAGCAATGGCATGAGTTGCATTGATCACTGCAAATTTGTTTTTGGAGTCATTGTTGTATTTTTCTCCCTGTACCCATAATTTATATGAAAATTTAATATAATGACCTCTTCAAATACTTTATCTTGAAACATTTTGATAAATAACCGAATACTTAAATTTTTATAATCTTATAATACATTTTTAAAATTCTTATGATTTTTATAATTTTTAATAAATTTTGTAATTTTATAATTTAATTTTTATTATTTTAATAATTTTAATTTTATAATTATTTTAAAAATATTTTAAGATTTTTAAATAATATTTTAATAATTTTTAACAACCACATCCTAAATGAATTTGTATAATGGAAGTCCAAATGCAGATGAACTTGGACGCATATTTGTACAGATTCATTATTAATGTGCATTTTAAAAAAAATTATGATGTTTTATTTTTTAAATGCAAGTTGATGTGGCATATCATGTTAGCATACTTCCACGTGAAAGGTCACATATTAGTTTTTCATTACATTTGTTAGTCACATTAGCGTCTTTTAATGATGAAATTGATAATGATTATTTACGTTTAGAAGGGTTTAATTGAACGTACTTTTCAATAAAAAAATTAATTGGTATTTTGATCTTTGTTAAATGTTTAAACCCTTTAGCCTTAATATAATAAATACAAGAATTTTAATTAAAAATATTAGGTATTGTTATACCTTATATTAGGATAAACCACCGTACTAGGTTCTTTTTAACCTTAAGAACCTCTTCTACATATGTTGTTATTATGATGTGGTAAATTTTTACGAAGTAATAATACAGTGGTCTGTAAAAGAAGTAACGCTAAAATAGAAAATAGATTCATTCCTTTAAATGAAAAACAAAATGGATTCATTTCATCAAGTTCTTTTAGAAAGAACAAAAGATTAGGCCAATCCAAAGAAAGAAGATGGAATGAAAATTAAAGATGCTCTTTTTATCCACAATTGCAGTCTTAATCTATAAGACTTGAGGAAGTTCACTGGAAAAGAATATGAACATACTAACAATATCATGCTTATGTTTGGACTCATATCTTCATCACTCTATTTCTGCTTCTCTTCTCCTTCCACAGCTTGAGTTTGACCATCACCTGGTTCCTGAACCACCACGACATAACAAAGCTAGGAAGTTCATCAGATGTCCCTCTGCCAACTCAGTGATGCCGGTGTTTATTTCAGGGAAGATCCACCTATGGATTTGAGGCTTGACGGTAAAACGCTTGACACCAGGATAGTTCTCGAGACCATGCATGGCGATTTCCTTTTCAAAGTGATCACCATTGTCCTCCATCTTCCTTATGTGGTTAACCATGATGATGTCCTTGTTACCAGTTGTTGTGACAAAGATATCAGCCCCAAGACAACATCCTCAAGAGTCCTGCCATTAGAACCTGAGGGGCACATTTAGGATCAATCTCATTGACGATAAGGTAAGCACTGCCAACATCACCATAACCACAGACGAACAACATCCTTGCCAACAAACGTGACATTGGTAGCTCTCAACGAACCATCAGGAAGAGAGTGATAGCATCCATACTAGTTATTAAACTGTTCAAAAAGATCAAATCATTGAAGCAATTAGAACAGAAAACAGAAATTACAATAAAGACCTTCAAATACACGAAAAAACTTATCAAAATATTGAAGGTGACAGTTGCACACATACACAAGACTTGGATATGCCAGTCACATCAATGATAAGTGAATACTAATGGAAGTTTTAGATAAAACATCAGTTCATGATTCAGTGTTCATAACCAAAGTTGCACCATAATGACAGTGAAACAGAGCAAGTAAACACCAAATCTGCAGTAATTCACCCAAAAAAATTGTCATTTCTAAATCATTTTCATCAGGTCTGTAAGAAAAGTTTATGTAAATAAGTTCATTTAATGGGATACTCATTTAAAACATCCAAACTAATAACTAATGTTTACCTCAAATAATACAACTCATTCATCGAATCACCAAGATGCCATCTAGTTTGGTCCCTACACTAAATTGTAATTAAATGATACTGGAAAAATAAGTAATTTTACATAGATATCTACAATTATAATTTCTACTATGGATTAGTTACTCAGATCATAAAAGACTCTAATATACTTCCACATCATTGGCCAGATAATTACAAGGATGAAGTTTTTTCTTTATACTAAATACAACCAAGTCTTTTATACACATAAGCTCAATTTAGTAAGAACAACAAATGAGGTTAAGCAAAAGAAAATGAGGTACTCATCTAATAAGAAGCTATTACCATTTCATTTTAATGATAAAATTAAATCAATTGGTTGAGTAGACAATATTTTAAGAATGTGGTTCTTTTTAATTTTAGACCCTCTTAAAAATATTTGATTTATTCACACCCTATGGGGAATAAAACATCACAATGTAATTAGCTATAAAGGGCTTGAGGAAAACCTGTCAACTGCAGAGAAGCATACGCACTTGGATTTGAAATTAACCATTAGAAAATCATAAATGCAGCAAACAATGGGTTCCCTTCAAACAAAGGTCTCTTGGATCAGACACCTCGATCCACAATAATTCACTGCTATATCTCTCTTCATCTCCACCAAGATGATAGAATCAGTATCTCATTCTTATCTTGGACTCATCTTCGCATTACTCTCCCTTTCACCCATCCCCTTTATCAATCGCTATGAAAATCCAACGGTACTTCCAGCAACTCTTATGTTATTTACTCCTCTGTTCACATTTCTCCACACGTCTAATGATTGTGCTAACATACAACGACTTGTATTAGTTTCCTGCACTGCAAATAGTTGCAAAATCATTGATAATGAAAGGAGTAAAGGTGTCATGTATATAAAGAATATGAATGCTACGATAACAAATATAAACTGCTTGTAAAATGAGTCCTAAAAGTTTTTAATTAATAAGTATTTTGAGATGCTTACCAGAGGACATTGGAACTTCGGTTTTGATTGAGTCACATAGATCTTCTCCGTTTCCGATTCCAGTTTTGAATCAAACTAGCCATCCATTTGTTCCCAAACTCATTCAACACTGTATACCCAATAGAAAATCCTATCACCAATCCACATCCATACCCCATCAACACAACTTTCCAAACGGATCAACAATCTATCCACGAATCCTCACCATCCTTTGGCGGTAGCATTTGCGAACCAACTTCATTGCACTTCTTCATCAGAGGAACCCCACACAACCTTTGGTTTCCTATGTAGGAATCATTTAAAAATGTACCAAATTGGTTGCTTTGTGGTATGCTTCCCTCAAGTTGGTTGTAAGAGAGATTCAGCGTTGCAAGAAAAGTAAGGTTTGTAAGCTGTGGAGGAATCTTCCCCAAGAGTTTGTTGTAGGAGAGATCCAATGACTCAAGCTCTGTTATGCTTCCTAATGCTGAAGGAATGGAGTCAAAGAAGCTGTTGTAGGACAAGTTTAGCACATGGAGTGACTTGAGGTCTTGTATTTCTTCTAATATTCTCCCATGGAAGTTATTATTGGAGAGGTCAAGACAAGTAATCAGGGTTAAGATTTTCTGGTAATTAATTTCAAACCCTTTGTTCACAATTGTCACTGAATCTTGATAATAAAAATTATCTCCAACATAACTTGGCTTAGATTTGTTGCCATCAATCACCATCATTGCCCTCAAAGATTGAACAAATTCAACAGATACCTCACCCGAAAAGTTATTGGAAGCAAGATCCAGTATATGTAACATTGGGAAAGCATTTCCATCTCAGGAAAAATTAATTGAACCATAAAATTTGTTGGATCTTAGTATAAGAACCATTGAAGAAGGCAATTTCACTAACCAGTTAGGAAAAGTGTCATGTATCATATTTTTCCCAACATCCAAAACTTCAAGCTTTTTGCAATTGGCTAATGACCTTGGCAACTTCCCTTCTAATTTGTTCCCACCTATTTTGAGTGACCTTAGCTGATGAGTGGCATGAAAGAATTTAATTGATAATTGACCAGAAAAGTTATTAGAAGCAATGTCTAATACATCCAATACTAGAAAATTTATTTTCCAAATGTTTAATTGGACCATAAAACCTATTTGCTCGCAGTATTAGAACCGTCAAGCCAGGCAACTTTCCCAACCACAAAGGGAATGTATCGTGCAGAGTATTGTTTTCGAGGTTTAAAACATAGAGCATTGTGCAATTGGCTAATGACCTCGGCAACTTCCCTTCCAATTTATTGTCATTGAGATGAAGAGTGGACAGTTGGGTTGCTCCTCCAAAATCTAGTATGCTACCACTGAAACTATATTGCTGTAGATCTAAATCTTGGAGAGTACTTATATTCCCTAAGCAACTTGGGATTGAGCCACTCAATTTGTTGAAGGATGCATTAAACCTCCATAGATGACTCAAATTACAAATAGGTACTTGTAAAGAGTCTTGGTTGGATGAGAATTGGTCCAAAGATGTTAGAGAATTGTTGGAAAGATCCAAATATTGCAAACGTTTCTTCCAAACCCAATTTGGTACTACCACGCTTATTTGGTTATTTGAAAGGTCAAGTTCTTCTAAGCTCTCTTGACTCTTTAGAAATGCTGGAAACGTACTTATACTACATGATCTCAAAACCAGCCATCTCAGCATTGGAAAGGAGTGTTGGAACATTTTCAAATATTTATAGTTTTCCAATAACTATAAATAAATGGGTATAATTAATTAAAAGATTATATCTTTTGATTTTTGAAAAAGAATTATAACTATTTAAATAATATTATTTGAATAGTTATAATTAAATGAATAATAATGTTTTATTTTAAAAACATTATTATTCGGAAAGGTACCTATTGATTAAAGATGTCTCTATGAAGAGACATGAAAATTCCTATAAATAGGAATCAGATTTCATTTGGAGACATACCAACAACAAATTATAATATTCTTTCTTTCTTCCTTCATTTTCTAATATTGTTAGATTGTTCTATAAAGTAATACTGCAGAAATCCTTTATAGAAATTGAGTTTCTTGTCATACATTGCTCAGTGTGTAGTGGGCTATTCTCGTCAGTGCAAAATGCAAATAGCTATTGGCTTCATTGTAACCTCGAGGTTAATTTGCTTAGAACTCGTTTGCACACCGAAGATAAGTGGGGGCGAAATATAACCTTAAAGATAGTGATTTGATACACGCCTTGGAGCCTTGTCCTATTTCTTCTTCTTTGAGTTTCGTTCATGTGTTCGAGATTTTCCTCACCGGAGTTTTGTACTAACAATTTTAAGGTTATAATTCATGATGAATTCAACAAGTCGTGAAAGTGGAACACTAACGGAGTTGGCTTCCAATTTTGTCAAACTTGATCGGTTTGATGGTGACAATTTTCAGCGATGGCAGAAAAAGATGCACTTCTTATTATCAACTTTGAAGATTGCTTATGTTTTGGATACTCCAAGACCTGAGGAGACTTAAAATGAATCTGTTGCTGCAACCCGAGAAAGACAAAAATGGGACAATGTTGATTACATGTGCATGGGCCACATATTGAATGGTTTATCTGATGGTTTGTTTGATACCTACCAAAACGAGGTCACTGCTAAAGAATTATGGGACAAATTGGAGACAAGATACATGATCGAAGATGCTACAAGTAAGAAATTTCTTGTTAGTCATTTCAATAATTATCAAATGATTGATGGTCGTTCTGTTATGGAACAATTTCGTGATATTGAAAAGATGCTGAAGCAATTCAAACAATATGATATGAAAATGGATGAAATGATTTTTGTATCCTCCATAATAGACAAACTTCCTCCATCTTGGAAAGACTTTAAAGAAGTCTAAAACATAAGAAAGAGGAAATATCTCTTGAGGCTTTGGCAAATCATCTTCGTATTGAAGAAGAATATCAAAAGCAAGATCAAAATCTAAATTCTGAAAATGCCAAAGTGCATGTTACGAAGGAAATACAGACTACTAAACCATTCAAAAGAAAGTTCAAACAGACTGATAGAGCATCTAAGTTTAAAATAAAACAAAAGGGCTCATGCTATCATTGTGGTAAGCCGGGACATTTCAAGAATGAATGTCAATTTTTAAAGAAAAAATCATCTTCTAAAGCTGATAATAACGAAAAGTTCGTTGCAATGATATCTGAAATTAATATGGCACATGATGATAATACATGGTGGATTGATACCGGAGCAACCAAACACGTGTGCAAAGACAAAAGCATGTTCACAAAGTTCACACAATGTGAAAATGGGAATGTCTTGTACATGGGAAATTCTTCCACCGCAGTAATCAAAGGCAAAGGGTCTGTTAAACTGCAATTCACTTCTGGAAATGCTTTAACCTTAAATGATGTATATTTTGTACCAGAAGTTAGAAAGAATTTAGTGTCTAGAAGTCTGTTAAATAAGTTTGGTTTCAAACTTGTTTTTGAGGCAGAAAAGTTTATTCTGTCTAAGGGAGGAATTTTTGCAGGGAAAGGGTATATGTATGAGAGTATGTTCAAACTAAATATTATCAATAAGAATAAAAATACTATTTCTGCTTATATGGTTGATTCTTTTTTTATGGCATTATAGATTAGGTCATTTGAATTATAGGAAATTAAATGACATGTATAAGTTAGATTTAATTCTGTTTTAATAATAATATTGAAAAATGCAATACATGTTTGTTGACTAAAATTACAAGAAACCCTTTCTCTAAGGTTAAAAGAAAAACAAAATTGCTTGATTTGATACATATTGATTTATGTGACATGCATAATTCTCCTAAATTAGGTGGAAAGAAATATTTTGTTACTTTTATTGATGATTGTTCTAGATATTGTTATGTATATTTATTGCATGCAAAAGATGAAGTGCTTGATAAATTTAAAGTTTATAAATCTGAAGTTGAACTTGATGTGAATCATTTATCAAGTGCTTAAGATCGGATAGAGGTGGAGAATACTATAATCCAAGTTATTTTGAATCCACTTGGATTGTCCATCAAGTTTTAGCCCCTTACACACAACAACAAAATGGTGTAGCTGAAAGGAAAAATAGAGTATTGACTGAAATGGTAAATTCAATGTTATCATATTCGTGTCTTGGACAAGGTTTTTGGGGAGAAGTCGTTCTAACATCTTGTCATATATTGAATAGAGTTCCTAATAAGGAAACTAAAATAACCCTTATGAACAATGGAAGAAAAGGAAACCAAACCTTAATTATTTGAAGGTTTGGGGTTGTAGAACTATTGTCAAAGTTCCAACACCTAAACTTAAAAAATTAGGTGAAAGAGGAATTGAATGCATATTTATAGGATATGCACATAATAGCAAGGCATATGGGTTCATGGTAATTGAACCAAATGATTCAATTTCAATTAATACTGTTATTGAATCAAGAGATGCTATTTTGATGAAAATAGATTTAATTCTATATCAAGACAATTACATGACCACAACAATTGATTCATTCTTCAAATGAGAATGAGATTCCATTGGAACAAATTGATAATAATGATGAATCTTGTCAAGAATTAAGAAGAAGTAAGAGGATGAAAAGGTCAAAGATTTTGGACCAGATTTCATGATGTTTCTTGTAGAAGGAAAAGGTGAAAGTATATGCAATAAGATACCTTATTATTATAATACGAATCGATCCTATTACATTTGAAGAGGCAATGAAATCTCAAGACTCTGCTTTCTGGAAAGAAGCAATAAATGATGAGATCGATTCAATAATGGGAAATCTAACTTGGATCTTAGTTGATCTTCCACCGGGTTCCAAACTAATAGGTTATAAATGGATCTTCAAAAAGAAAATGAAGGTCGATGGAACCATTGATAAGTTTAAAACAAGGCTGGTAGCCAAAAGTTTTACACAAAAACAAGGTATTGATTACTTTGATACCTATGCTCTAGTAGCAAGAATTGCTACAATTAGACTCTTAATATCACTTACCTCTATATATAATTTGGTTGTTCACCAAATGGATGTTAAAACTGTATTTTTAAATGGTGAATTGGAAGAGGAAGTGTATATGGAACAACCGGAAGGGTTTGTTGTTCCAAGACAAGAGCATAAGGTATGCAAGCTTGTTAAATCTTTATATGGACTTAAACAAGCACCAAAACAATGGCACCAAAAGTTTGAAAATGTTGTTTTAGCTAATGGATACAAAATAAATGAATCCGATAAGTCCATATATAGCAAATTTGAAAATGGAAAAGGTGTCATAATTTGCTTATATGTAGATGCCATGCTAATTTTTGGCACGAATTTGGAGCAAATAGAAAACAAAAAGAAATTCTTGTCAAACAACTTTGCTATGAAGGATATGGGTGTAGCAGATGTTATTCTTGGGATTAAAATAACCCGAGATGAAAGCACTATAGCTTCATCACAATCACATTACATTGAAAATGCGCTTAAAAAGTTTGATTTTTTCAACTGTATACTAGCATCTACACCCATGGATCTTCAAATAAAATTAGTATCTAATGCTGGTAGGAAAATTGATCAATTGAAATATGCAAGTCTAATTGGCTGTCTTATGTACATAATGACTTGTACAATACCAGATATTGCATATGCTGTTGGGAAATTGAGTAGGTACACAAGTAATCCAAGTAGTTTATATTGGCAAGCATTGATTAGAGTACTTAGGTCTATTAACTATGGATTATGTTATAATGGATATCCTCCAGTTTTAGAAAGGTATTCGGATGCTAGTTGGATTACAAGTTTGGAAGATCATGCATCTACTAGTGGATGGATCTTCATTCTTGGTGGAGGAGCCATTTCTTGGGGTTCCAAGAAACAAACATGTATTACTGATTCCATCATGGCAGCAGAATTTATAGCATTAGCCGCTCATCTAAAGAAGCAGAATGGTTAAGAAATTTGCTTTATGATGTACCTTTATGGCCTAAGCCAATTTCACCTATTTCTATCCGTTGTGATAGTGAGACTACTCTAGCAAAGGCATATAGCCAAGTATATAATGGAAAGTCTAGACACATTGGATTAAGACATAGTTATGTCAGACAATTAATCTCGATGGAGTGATCACTATTAATTATGTGAGGTCAAATGAAAATTTGGCGATCCTTTGACAAAAGTCTTGCTAGAGATGCAATAAAAGGACCTCAAAGGGATGGGACTCAAGCCCATTAATTAGAGTCATCCATGATGGAAACTCGACTCAACACTTGGTATAACATCAAGTCTTGAGTTCAATGAGACAAAGTACATCATTAGTATGTGATTGTTAGCACTATAAATAAATCCATCCTAAGATTAAAGTGCTAGGTACCGTACTGATAAGGGAAGGATGAGTAATGTACTCTTAATGGACCCATAACATAAATATGTTAGAGTGTTATAATTACAGAACACTTTTGATGGGATTTACCTATGTGAGTGGAAGTGTGGCGCTTCTAGGAGCTCAAGAGCTTGGCTATAACAAAGACTCATGAAAAGAGGACACGACACATGGCCATAATAGTGTCCCTAGATACTATGCATTGACCGATGTTGAAATCATTGTGTGAGATGTGTTCGGTTAAACAAATGAAATAGTTGGTTCAAAGCTTAGTCTACCATGCAATTTCGATTAACTTTAACATGTTTTCACCAAGTGAAGGTTCAATCGTAAGATACCTTCATTTATGCAAATTGATTTCCAAGAATATCAAAATCTAAAATATTTTGAAAATGGGGAGATTGTTGGAACATTTTCAAATATTTATAGTTTTCAATAACTATAAATGAATGGGTATAATTAATTAAAAGATTATATCTTTTGATTTTTGAAAAAAATTATAACTATTTAAATAATATTATTTGAATAGTTATAATTAAATGAATAATAATGTTTTATTTTAAAACATTATTATTCGGAAAGGTACCTATTGATTAAAGATGTCTCTATGAAGAGACATGAAAATTCCTATAAATAGGAATCGATTTCATTTGGAGACATACCAACAACAAATTATAATATTCTTTCTTTCTTCCTTCATTTTCTAATATTGTTAGATTGTTCTATAAAGTATTATGCAAAATCCTTTATAGAAATTGAGTTTCTTGTCATACATTACTCAGTGTGTAGTGGGCTATTCTCATCGGTGCAAAACGCAAATAGCTATTGGCTTCATTGTATCCTCGAGGTTGATTTGCTTGGAACTCGTTTGCACACCGAAGATAGGTGGGTGCGAATATAACCTTAAAGATAATGATTTGATACATGCCTTGGAGCCTTGTCCTATTTCTTCTTCTGTTCGAGTTTCGTTCGTGTGTTCGAGATTTTCCTCACCGGAGTTTTGTACTAACAAGGAGGAATTTGCATCATCAAAAGGAAACTGATTTGGAATGTCAATCGCATTGGAAGAAAGCTCTAATACTTCAAGTGTGCTCTTCCACAACCAATTTGGAACAAGACCGTGGATTCGGTTGTTAGAAAGAAATAGGTAAGTCAACTTGTTTTGGCTTTTGATGAATTCAGGAAATTCAGTAAGGTTGCATGAGCTTAGGTATAGATACTCTAATTGGGGTAAAGTATGGCTTTTGTTGTGGCTTCCAATTAGCAAGCTCATGTTGGATAGGTTGAGAGAACTTAAGTTGCTGAGCTGGAAAAACATGTCGAGGTTTAATTGGTAATCACTAAAGCTGTTGTATCCAAGAGAGATGGTTTACGCTGTTGAAAGAGTAAATAAGGAAGAAGGTATTGATCCAGAAATGTGGTTCCTAGACAAATAAAGAGATTCAAGATTTGGCACTCCAGATCTATGAAATGGAGGGATTAAACCATTGAAATTTCCACAAGATCCAATTCCACAAGGTTACTGTGATTTGCGATTGATGGTGGAATGGACCCAGAAAGGTAGTTCCATAACAAATCAAGAGATGCAAGATTTGGAACTCCAGATCTATGAAATGGAGGGATTGAACCATTGAAATTGTTATAACTTAGATCCAATTCCACAAGGTTACTGAGATTTGCGATTGATGCTAGAATGGATCCTGAAAGGTGGTTCCGTGACAAATCAAGAGATGCAAGATTTGGAACTCTAGATCTATGAAATGGAGGGATTGAACCATTGAAATTGTTACCACTTAGATCCAATTCCACAAGGTTACTGAGATTTGTAATTGAATGCTAGAATGGATCCAGAAAGGTAGTTCCATGACAAATAAAGAGATTCAAGATTTGGAACTCCAGATCTATGAAATGGAGGGATTGAACCATTGAAATTTTTATCTCTTAGATCCAATTCCACAAGGTTACTGAGATTTACGATTGATGCTGGAATGGATCCTGAAAGGTGGTTCCGTGACAAATCAAGAGATGTAAGATTTGGAAATCCAGATCTATGAAATGGAGGGGTTGAACCATTGAAATTGTTACCACTTAGATCCAATTCCACAAGGTTACTGAGATTTGGAATTGATGCTGGAATGGATCCAGAAAAATTAGTATACTTCAATGACAACACCTCTAAAGTGTTGTTAATTGGAAATTCTGGCAACTGACCCATGAGACGAAAGTTGTATGAAATATCAATTCTTTGCATTTTGGGCAAAAAAAAAATTCGTGGAAAATATCCACTCAAATCACAGCTGGACATGCTTAAAATACTCAAAATTGGGAAGTGACAACAATGTGGTTTCACACCATTCACTACTTGGACTTGAAATATTCACTCTATCAAAATACAACTCTCTGAGAGACCTCATGTTCTTTATGAATGTCTTGAAGTTCGGTTTCTCTAGTTTCAATGCAGGCTAAAATGGATCATAACTTCGATCATTTCTCCAATAGCAATCATCTTGATAAGATAGGTTAAAGAGACTAACCTTGTTAAGTATGAAATCCCCACCTAAATTTGGCCATGAATACATGAGGCTGAGAGGTTGAGATGAGTTACATTTGGGAGTTTGCCAAACCCATCTTGAAAGCAGTGGTATTAAAATTGTTTCCAAGAAGATTAAGGCATTGGAGATGATGGAGATTGAAAATGGAGTGAAGGTCACTGAAAGGTTTTTGTAACTGAGATCAATCCCAATGACATGACCAAGAGCATCACATGTAACTCCTTTCCAAGAGCAACAATGGGTGTTGGGATCCCAGAGCTTAAGTTTGGAAGAGAAAGTGAAGTTTGGGGCATAGTAGAGATGATGCTGCAATTGTAGGAGAGCAGACCTGTGGTCATCAAGGCAGTGGCTTTGGAGATTAGAATGAGAATATGGGTGAAGGGAAGTGGAGAAGAAGAAGAGGAAAACAGGGACATTAGGATACTAAGATTCTCCATGTTTGGTCTTAGATTGTGTGGAGACTCAGAATTTAATATGCACCACATTTATAGAAAACAACTTCAGATTACATACTATTCAGCTTCATCTAACGGTGTTGATTTCAAATTAAGTGAAGCATTTTTGTTTAAGTTTAAGAATGATGCAAGTGTGTTTTCAATATTCTACCCCACAGTTTAGTGGTCAAAAATAAGAATCTTATTAGTTGCATCATTAATTAATAAACAAAATTATAACACTAATATTTATGCTTATATTAAAATGAAATTATTAGTTGCTAATGGCAAGGTATGGGATTTACATATTTGGTTGTAAAAATATAAAATAAAATTAATTTTGGATGGAGGCTTCTTAGCTTGGTGATTTATGCTTAATTGTAAGATATGAGATTTGACTCACACTGAGAAAATATAGATTTCATATTGAGATTTGTTGTAAGATGCGGTTCTCAAACTCATCAATTAGTTTTTAGGGTGTGATTCTTTAAAGTTTATATCAAAATTAGAATGTATAAAATGGGTAAAGACTTCTGAACCTCAACCACTAGTGCATAGTATGGTGGACTGATATGTCACTAATTACAAGGGAATCACATAAAATTTTCTTATGAAGTGTGGGATTTATACAAACCACCAAAACTTTTCAACCCCAACAACTTACTTTTTTTTGTGATTATTAACCATTTTTATTTTTTTTTGAAAATTTTCTATATTTTTTCTTATTTTTTAAAAATTGAGATTTTTAAAATATTTTTTTATTTTTTGAATTTTCTAATTCTTTCTATTTTTAATTTATTCCAACAAAATAAAGATTTTGAGGCGTGACGTGTTGGGAGCATGCCATGTCATTTTTAAATGTCGTTAATAACGGTGACTGATGTGATACAGAGTTAGAAACTTCATGTATTAAATTGATAAAAAAATTTTAAGTATCAAATTAATAATTGGGTGCAACACAGGGAAGTAAATAGTGCATTAACCTTTTCTTTTTTTTTTTTTTTTAATTTTGCTTTACCGATTTCTATTTTAATTTTAATGCTTCATTTTTTATTTTATTTTTTTGAATTCAACACTCACCATTGCTTGTAGGGATTAATCAATAGAAGTTAAACCCTGGTCATTGAGATAGCAACAAGGGACCTTCAATTGCTCTTTTATGTTGTTTGCTCATAATTGGATTTAATGTTAATATATTATTTGATATGAAAGTTTGCATCAATGTTAAATTTGATATTTAATTTTTTTAATTTGAAATTTATTTATTTTCTTTTAATTAAATACTTGAATTTGATTTCAATGTTCAATGTTTAATGTTCAATTTGATCCTTTATTTTTTTTTTTTTTGTCCTAGTTAACTCTCTAGCATTAATATCTATTTTTGTATATGGTTTTCTAAAAGTTCATATTAATTTAACCCAATCAATATATCTAATTTAAAAGAAAAAAATGCTAATTACATAGCTTACTGAGAGGAATTGATGTATATATATATATATATATATATATATATATATATATATATATATATATATTTGTGTGAAAATTTTGATCAAATTCTGACTTTCTTTACGTAGTTTAAAACAATCACCAAGAAAACTAGAAAATATTTAAATTTATAATTTTAATCTTTCTTCCAAGTAACTATAAATATTTTAGAGAATTTTTATCATTATGGAAAACCAACGTCAAATTCAGAGAGTTTTTTTCCTTATAATATACATCACAAATTTCATAGCTTATTGAGGAGGGTTGATGGACACATTTACGTGTGGAAAACTTTATCAAATTCTTGACTTTTTTTACTCAATATAAGACAATCTCATAGGAAATAAAAATATGTGCAATTTTATTAATTAAAGAAGTGGATTTTTTTTATTATCAAATTTACCAAGTTTTTGTTTTGGTATAATCATAAGTATTCTCATCCATTTGATAGTTTCAAGATTGTCTTATTTAGGCTAGAGTGATATTCAAGTAAAGTCCTCTAATGTCTACTCTAAAATTTAAACATAATTTTTTTTAATTTCACCAAAAGAATAAATCTAAATATAAAATTTCAAACATTGTTGAAGCTTTTGCGTTAAATTTGATTTTACAAAAGCCTAAAAACTAAAGCCATACACAAATATAACAAAATGCTTCCATTCAACATTTATTAAATTTAAAGAGTATGATATTAACAAAATTTTACAATAGGTTTTAAAACTCAATTTCCAAATTTAAAGTCGTTTACAAATCATTAATGTAATTTGCTAACCTTGCATACCCTTTTCTTTTATTGGTTAGGTTAACATTTATGATGTGATTGTATTTTCTATGTCTTGCTCTATGCTTCATACTTTTCTTTGCTTATTGCAAACCTTTTGCCCCATTCTTGCTTCACAAAATAAAATCTAAAATTTGTTCCCACGATATGATTAAATAATTAACATATTTTTCAATCGTTAACTCCAGCAACTTTTGGGCAAATACATTATTACAAATATTTATATGAACATATAAATAACATTATTACAAATTTGTATGTTAAATATTATTAAAATATTTATAAAATAATGATCAATACATTAGGGTAAATAATTATTTATAATATAAATATAAATATAAATATAAATATTATACCAATATGTTAAAATATTTATAAAACAATTTTTCTCACATATTCATTTTATTTAGTTTTAAATATGTGGGATCAATCCGATTAAGCAATGAATAATAAAAAATAGTAGAAGAAATTGAGAAATTGAACACACAAATTTAACGTGAAAAAACCCCTCCAAAGAGGATAAAAAACTACGGGCAAAGATAATTTTACAATAATGGCAAAAGAACGAAGAGTACCAAAGATTGAGATAAAAACTAAACTCAGAAAACTCAAAAACAAAGAGCCCCCAAAACATAAACATAAAATTCCCTAAATGTATTATGAGTTCTAATATCTAATTGGTGTATTTTTTAAGGTTGTAAAAGAGCCTCTTTATAGGCTAAATTCATAAGTTAAATAATAATAATAATAAATAATCTAGACTAATCAGAGTTTGATTGAAACAAATAAACAGAGTTTAACTGAAAGATTATATTCTCAAATTTGACTGAAATAGGAGTCTTACTTAACAAATCTCCACATTGACTCATATTTCCACAATGCCATTTTTGCCAAAGCCTACCATGGGCCTATCTTGAACTATGCAAGGAATTAACTGAGTCGAATCTGTGCTTAGAACCTGGAAGACTTTTAGCTTTTGACTTGTACACTGCAAAATCAAAACTAACCTGAGTCTGATTTTCACGAACATAGTGCCCTAACTTTTCAAAACCTACATCCAAAAGAGAACCTCTCTTCAACAAAACGATCATACATTTTTCCCTCCTATGACCAAGTTGCCTCCACTCCAAACTAGTTAACTTCGACTCTGTAATGGACGAGGGGCGTTCGATTTCACCGGTTATTGTAGAACCTTCCAGAATATAAAGATTGCTAGGTCTTTTACCTTTTAACAAAATGAAAGCTCCACGATATACTTTAATGTCACTCGACTCAAAGTTGATTCTGCATCCTTTCAAGTCTAAAATACTCAAAGAGATGAGATTCTTTCGTAAATTAGGTACATACCTGACATCTGAGAGTGTCCTAACTGTCCCATCATGCATCCTAATTTTAACAGTACCAATACTAATTACCTTATTGGATGAATCGTTTCTATGCGCATAGCTCTCCCTTCAACCGAACTGTATGTGGAGAACCATTCTCTATTAGGACACATGTGGAAAGAACATCCCGAATCTAGGATCCACTTAAACTTAAGCTTGGAGTTATCGCTCGTTGACACTAACAAGAAATCATCACCGTTTTCATCGGCTAAATTAACATCAGCTACATCTTCCTCGTTACTCTCAGTAACTCTTTTATTTCATAGTTTATAACAATATGCTTTGATGTGACCTAACTTTTTACAATAGTGACACCTTTTGTCTCGTTTCTTTGATGCTACCAAAACGGAAGCTTGCCTATTTGCCTTGCTATCCAAACCATATTCATTGTCGAGTTTGTCTCTACTCAACAAATGACCCTTCTCATATTCGAACGAAAGTTTGTCTCTACCATAAATCAGGGTCTCCATGAAAGACTTATATGAAGGGGTAAAGAGCACAATAATAGCATAGCTTGATCTTCATCATCAATTTGAATCTCAACGTTCTTTAAATCATTTAAAAGAGTAATGAATTAACTGATATGATCTCTAAGAAGATCACCTTCATTCATGCAAAACGTAAATAGATGTTGTTTTAACACTGAACGGTTAGCCAAAGACTTAGTCACATAAAGAGTTTCTAACCTTTTCCACAAGGCGGATGAGGTCTTCTCCATCAACACCTCCTGCAATACCGTATTTACGAGGCACAACTAGATTGTAGACTAGGCCTTTTCATTAAGATCTTCCGATTCTGTTTGATTTAGATTCTCAAGTTTTTTCTTGGTAACAACCTTTTTTAGACCAGTTTGAACTAGAATTGCCATCATCTAAATTTGCCACAGATAGAATGTAACACCCCAAATTTGGGCCTAGTAGAATTGGGCCTATTGGGCTTTGGGCTTTGGGTCTCAGAAAATTTTTAAGTGAGCGAGAAAATGACAATTGGCATGTGGGATTTGAGGGTTAATGAATTTGGTGTGTCTAGAAGTGTTGGAGATGTCCTGGGATCAAGTAAGGGTATAGGAAAAATTTTGGTTTATGCCCTAAAAATCCTGAAACTCTAATTTTTTGTGCATTGAGGTTGGTATGTATGAGTAGCACTTAGAATATTAATTTTAAGGTATTATTAGGATTATTTGAAGTCTTAGAGATAGGGAAGACCATAGGGAAAATTTTATTTTTCTTGCTTTAGCGGACCCTAGTCTCAGGCATTAGGCCTCTTAATCAGATTAAGAGAAAATAGGGCACAAATGGGCTTATGGTCTAGTGACAAGTAGCATCACTTGAGGAGCTATAAGGTGGCGTGTTGTCAGCTGAGGAGGTCCAAGGTTCGAGCATTAGGAGTGGTATTTTTGGAGTATTTTATTTTGCATAGGCAGACGACCAGAGTTGTGTTGAATATGAACTCTTGCGTTGGAGTATTTGAGTGGTAAGGGGAACTGATAATGGAGGGAAATTCGGATAAGGCTAAGGTATTATCAGGGAGAAAAGTTAGGAGCTGAGAAGTGTGAAGAGTTGGTGCCATTTTGGGAAGTGGAGAGTGTATAAATTCAGCTTAGGAGGGTAGATGAGTGCCACTTTTGGGTTTTTAGGGGTATTACGAATTTTCATTGTGGCTTTCGGCATTTGGAGAGTTTTGCAAATAGGTCAGTCTTTCTTTTCTTTACCGAATTCCTTTGAAAGGTTCCTTGGGTTTTCCATTACTTTTTTTCTCCCCCTCATTCCGTTTCTCCCTTAGCCGAATTCTTCCAATTGCCGAAAAAAAACCCCATCATTCCTTTGTCGAAATTTTTAGTTTCTTCTCTAGTGAATTCCCCATACCTTCTCTTCTTAAAATCCCTTTTCTTGTTCACCTTTAGTTCTAGCTGATCACTTTTCCTCTTCTTCTCCTAGTGGTGCCAAATTGTCTCTGTCACCATACTAATCTCAAAAGCTGAATTTAAGCCGCAAGATCAAAGGAGGATTTCGGTAAGTGCTTAGTTGATCTTTTTAGTGAGTTTTGTTAAAAGCCGAAGGGCTATCTAACCCCTCCTTGTCATTAAATTTGTATTAACAAGGGTGAGGTTCAACAATCACAAGCGTGGTAGGTAAAGATCGTTAGTAAGAGGTAAGTGCACTTGTCTCGATGGTGGTTTAGTAAATGGCCGAATGTATTTTGGCTTATAAGGGTGACTTATGAGGAATATTTGTCATTTGATTTTGACGATGTATGTTTGGGTGTAGATCTAGAGGATAATTGCAAATAGTAGCTAAGGAAAGGCTTCTAGAACGTGTGGCACACGGTAAGGTTACGGTGAGGTTTTGGTTTATGATAAAGTGTACATTAAGTTATGATTAATTGTTAGGTGATGTCAATTGTAGGTTCCTGATTAAGGGGTTTGTAGCGTGCGTGGTTACCGGGTGTGTACAAACACTACACACACGATATCAGCAATGCCAAAAAGCTAAAAAGCCGAAGTGGCTAAATGGGCCCGGTGGGCCATAAGGCTAAGTTTGATGAGTTTGTTTGGTTTGGTATATGAATTGAGTTAGTCAAGCATGTTACATGATCTGGAATTGTTTTGGGCCTAATAGGCCATAAGGATGTGATTTGGGCCTAATGGGCCATAAGGATGTAATTTGGGCTTGATGGGCTTTATGGGGACGTAGATAAGAATGCTAGGGTTAATGGACTTTAGGCCTAGTTTGAACAACTCTTAAACTGCATAAGACTTTTTATAATTAAACATTGTCCGTGGACAAGTCGCTAGGTTAAAGTGTGGTAACGGGCATGTGCATGTCTAGGATTGGATCTAGGGAGAGCTTGGCACTTAAGCGGCCCTAGCGAACCACCTCCTCTTCTCTGGAATCCTACCTGGTGCATAATGTCTGTTCACTTTAGCCGTAAGGACTTGTTAATGGGCCAAAGTTCATAATTAAAACCGAGAGGGACCAAAACACCCTCGATTTGTAAATTACCAAAATACTTAAATTTTTAAATTACCAAAATACCCCTAATTTGTAAATTACCGAAATACCTCTAGTTTGAAAATTACTAAAATACCCTTGATTTGTAAAATTACTAAAATACCCCTGATTTGTAAAATTACTAAAATACCCCTTATTTGCATAATTACCAAAACATCCTTGATTTACAAAATCTCCAAAATACCTCTGTTTTCAACATTACCTGAAACCCCTATAGAGTAGATTTATGGAAATACCCTTGGGTTGTGACATGACCAAAATACCCTTATGTGATGAATATGAGTTTTGTGGATGTTACTCATGTGCATGTTGCATTTATACGATATTCTGTTAGGATGCATATGGGTGGGAATTATGGTACAGAGGAATATTTGAGGGTCGCATAGTCGCTTGACGACCATGGATCCACCGGTGGCTTTAAGCCCATTATATGATTAGCAGCTTTGCTGCAACGTTGAGTAGTGCCGTTATGAGTGCTACCTTTGGTGTGTAGAGGATGGGTGGGTCGATTTAGAAATCCCTACAGGTGTGTAGGGTTGGAAGGGAAATGGTGTGTGTAGTGGATAGATTTTTGGGGAGGGTTTTGCATTACCTTGTTTTGCATATGATATGAAATGATATGATATGAGATGAGGTCATTGTGGGCTAAGGCCAAGACCACCAATTTTGATAGGGCTTAGGCCCAATGTGAATATTTGTATATTGATTTGATTGCCAAGGGTTGTACACACTGAGTTTCGAAACTCACACCCTTTACTTATTGGTTCAGGTGATCCTCAATAGACGGCTCGACGTGGGAGGGGACTCGGAGATGGCCACACTACGAGATGTTTCAATTTTGTTTTTGGTTTTTGTTTCAATAATTAAAAACATGGTTTTTTTAATTGCTTTATTTTAGTTGGATGTAATAAGGCATTCTACTCCGATTTGATTTTAGATTTTAGGTTGTTGTTTTCAACTGTTTACTTAAGTATTAAGCTTAAGTAAATTTTGTATGTTTAAAATTGGTTTTTGAAGTACTTAAAACTATAAAAATGGGTTTTTATTATTACTTAACAAGACTCAAGGATAAAAGGGCTTTTGGGCCTTAAATTGTTAATTAGCAAAGTCAATTTGAATTGTGCCTTTAATGTGACATTCCGGATTCGGGCCTAACTTCTAGGCCGGGTTTGGGGTGTTATATAGAAATTTGTAACACCATTGAATATCTCAATTTCAAACCTTGTTGCTGCCATCTCTAAACGGGTTGATCTACGACAATTGAACTAGCTATAATACTTCTTGTTGGGATCGACCCAATTAAGCAACGAACAAGTAAAAAATAGCGGGAGAAATTGAGAAATTGAACACACAAATTTAACGTGGAAAACCCCTCCAAAGAGGATAAAAATCACGGGCAAAGATAATTTTACTATAATGACAAAAGAACAAAGAGTACAAAAGATGGAGATAAAAACTAAACCCCAAAAACCTAAAAACAAAGAACCCCCAAAACATAAACACAAAATTCTCTAAATGTGTTATGAGTTCTAATATTTAATTGGTGCATTTTCTAATATTGTAAAAGAGCCTATTTATAAGCTAAATTTATAGGTCAAAGAAGAAAATAATCTAGACTAATCAGAGTTTGATTAAAACAAATAAACAAAGTTTAACTGGAAGATTATTTCTCAAATTTAACTGAAAAATAAGTCATACTTAACAAAATATGGCAAAGGTTTTTGTACTCTTTAAAATTTAATCTCAATACTTTGATTTTGAGATATTGAATCCCTGAACTTTTTATGTAAAACTCGTAATCCCTCCATCCAATTTTGTCATTAAAGTTATTGACATAGTAATTATAAAAATATAAAATAACTTGTTTAGCCCTCAATGTTTATAGTTTTATCGGTTTAGTCCTTCTTCTTTAGTAAAAGAATTAATTTTTAGTAAAATTACATACATAACTAATTATAAAAAAATAATTTTTTGGTTTTCCATATTTTCAATTAAAATTTATATTTTTTTAATAATAGAGAAAATAATAAAGAATTATAAAACCTTAAAATCTAAATCTTAAAAAGATCCCAAATGTCTTCTTTTTGGAAGAAAAGAAAAAAAAATGTAAATCTAAATTATATATATTGTAAGTAAGTAAATAGACTCGAGATTATGCTTAGAAATATTTCATTTTTTTTTTTGTAAATCTTTAATTTTGAACATTTTCATTTGTTAAATTATTAACAATGTTTCTCTCTCAAACATCACATTTTTCTTTATTCTACTACGGAACTAAATTCTTCTTCTTCTTTTTTGCCATATATTCTCCAAAGCACAACAAAAAAAGAAAATCAAAACTTTTGTTAGAGTTGTGTGACCTGAATCATATTTGATTCAGCATGAAAGTTTTAAGTGCAATTCACTTGTTAAAGAAATATGGACAAATTAACTATTGTACATTAGGGAAAAATTACGAATGGCCCTTTTGTTAAACATTCCATCCATATATGTTGTTAAGTGATGATTATGTTTTCTTTAATTTTTTTATATAAGTGATCTAGAGTTAAAAAATAAGTAGGATTAAGTAAAAGTATGATGGAGGTCCTGTGTTAGGAGTTGGATTGCATTTTCTCCGCTACTAAAAAAAGGGCTAATTAACTATTGTTTGTTCTATAAAAAAATTATTCATTTTGTTAAAAATTTTATCCATTTTTATTGTTAAATGTTGATATGGTTGACAAAGGAATTATATATTAAAATCTGCATTCACCTCATGCTGATGTTTTTTATAACTATCTAAAAAATCATGTCCAAGATCAACCTGCACGATCATTTGTTTAGATTTATTTTTATTTTTAAGGTTTTTTTTTTAATTTTTAAAAATTATAGTGTATAACTTGAGTAGAGAATAATTATCTATGAAGAAAGAAAAGAAAAAGGATAATTAGCATAAAGCCAACCTGCGTAAATGTGAGGCATGCAAAGTATGGTGGATTGATATGTGTCTAATTAGTAAGAATGGAAGTTGAATGGCATAAAATGAAGTGTGGGGTTTATACCCAGACTTTTCAACCTCAACAACTAACTCTATTGTGTGGTTAATACATAATAACATCATTTCAGCCCAAACAATACTTGTAAATGAAAGTGATATATCAATAATAAATTCAACACAATTTGTGCTTCTAAATTAAAATGGCAAAAGAAAAATTGCAAATTTCGTTACTTGTCAAAGAGGGATTGGACATGCATACGTGTGGAAATTATGATAACAAAAATTTAAATTTCAAATTTTAAATTTCTAAATTTGGACATACATAGGTGTGGAAATGGTGGATTGATATGTGTCTAATTTCTAAGAATGGAACTTGAATCGTGTGGAGTTTTCAATCTCAACAACTAACTTTATTTTGTGGATATTGAAAATCACTGTAATATCAATTCAACCCAAACAATACTTCTAAATTAAAATGGAAAAGAAAAATTGCAAATTTCGGGGGATTGGACATACATACGCGTAGAAATTTTGATAACATTCATGACTTTTTTCTTTTTTTTCTTACGGGACATGAGACAATCACAAAAGAAGGAAAAAACCAAAAACTTTCTAAATTTGAATTTTCAAACTTCATTCATCGTAATTCGAATAATGTAGATGAATGTCGCTAAGGACTTCATTTTCATTGAGAAAAAGTTTTCCCATTCCAAGATTTTTTCCTTCTCATAATTAATTCGTAAATTAATTTGAAAAGCAATGAGTTAAAAAGAATAAATTGATATTTATTTACATGTTATTGGTAAATTGTTTACAAGGAATATGTAGTGAATTATCAAACTTCAAAGTTTTTTTAACGCAATTTGAAAAGAAAAATAAAGTTTGTAACCCCCAATATATAGGGTTAATTGAAATAAGTAATCAATAAATAATTTTAGGCTTAATGGTTAAATAGTTAGAATATTTTTTTAAGGTCTTAAGTTCAAGCCACACTTTTCCCATTTCATTTCTTTTTACTTTTGGCAAATTAGGTGGGCAGTAGCCAAATGGTTAAGCATTAGGATCTTCCCCAAAGTGACCAATGTTTGAACCTCACTTTTCTCCCTTTCTTTTTTTTGTTTCGGCCCAAAATTTTGGGTTATTTACATTGTCACCCTTAGGGTCTTAAACCCTAACTATTTAACCATTCTATTCCTATTAGAATTAAGTTTGCTTTTGTTCAAATTTTACTTAAATTCCTTCCCATCCTCTCTTTATATTTCTTCTATTCCCTTTTCCTCAACATCATATTTTCCATCTAAATTTTGAAAACTATTTTGCTTTCTCAAATTAAACTGTTCACAATTTTAATGCTTTTCTATTGGTTTGTAATTAACATCAATAGCACCCCCTAATTTTGTAATGCCTTGATTTCTTAATTATATATATATTTTAAAATTTTGTCCTAAATGAGTGTGTGTCTCATCGATTGTGAGCTTTGATTAAGAGAGTGAGGTCTTGGGTTTGAGACTTGCGGGGGTATATTTATTTTTGTTTCCACATGGGTTGGTGGTGTAGTAGTAGTGGGATCATGTTGGGATTCTAGTTAGTGGGATGTTAATTTGTCTCCTAAAATCCTTCCACTATTTTTTCCCCAAGTCTCTCATTTTTCTAAAATTTTTTCTCATTATTTTAATTTTTTTGATGTCCTTTTTCTTTCCTATTCCATTGTCTATTGACTTCTATTTCAAAATTTTTTTCAAAACTTAATTGTGAAATCTTACCCCTTGTTTCGTTAATTCCATTGGTGGTGGGTTCTTGGTGTAAGGTAAAGTTTAGTTTTATTTCTTCTTGTGCTTTTTGTGTTTTGTTGGATATGGCGAGAAGGGGGAGTTGGAAATTTGATTCTATGTATGTTTTGGTTAGTTGAGGATCGGGAATCATTGGATATTCCTCAGGCGACCTAATTTGGTTGGTAGGCTACTACTTTTGTTTGAAGGTAAGAGGTTAATTTGAGATGTTAGGTTGATTGTATCGATTTGGTGTCGATTTTGGTAATGGTTTAAGTGACGGATTTGGTGAATTAATGGTAGATTCTAGGTTCTGGATGGCTCGTGGGAGATTTGGCATTGAAATATGGACAGGTGTGTAAGAAGAAACCCAAAAATTAACGAATGAAGAAATCCTAATTTGGGGTCTATCGAGGCTACATGGTCGTATGGTAGGCCGTGTCCGACACACGGCCGTGTGGCCCACATGCTCATGTGGGCCCAAATTTCAAAATTTTCCCCTAGGGTTGTGCACGTCATTCCAATCGACTGTGAGCCTTCCGTAGGGTCGATAGGTGTGGTATGGGCAATAAAACATGAAATCTGCTACCCTATTAGATTGATGAAAATTACGTCTACATGAGTATTGCGTAGTATGATATGTATGATCTGTTATGTTATGTAAGAGCATGTTTAGCATTTGTTTTATGAGCATGCATGCAATATACATTTTGATATCTATTATTCCATTTTATCTGATGTTTTGTTTGTATCTGGTTATGGGGCAAGTTTTGTATTATGAGGAGGTAGTATTCTGTGTAAGGCGATATTTCGCCAATATACTGGCAACAACGCTGCGGTTAATCTGAAAAGTGTCTTATAGACACTATGTGGTGTGTATGGCTGCGTGGATGTTTTATACCCCATGTGGTGTGATGGGATGGTCGGAGTTGGTGTGTAGAGGATGGGGGTAGGATTTTGTATATATGTATTTGTATGATTTTGCATGATTTTGATTCTGGAAAATATTTTACATCTGTATCTATTCTACCTTGAGATTGAACTTGAATTCCATTTATATATATATATATATATATATATGCATACTGAACTGTCAAAACTTACTCTATGTTTGCCTGTTCTGTTCAAGTAACCCTCAAACATAGGTGGGTCGGTACGATAGAAGCTCAGTGGTTCCACTTTTCCGTAAAACCTTATTTTTATAAATTTGCTTAATTTTTGGTTTTTAAGAGTTTTGTAATTTTGGGACTTTTTTTTTGTTTCGGATTTTGATTGTGGATATCTAGTTTAACGACTGATAAAACAATTTTGCTAAAAATGACAACTTTTTGAAATAACTAATTTCAATGAAACAATTTATTTTGACAAAATATAACGTTCTAAAGGAACTCTGCTGCAAAACATTTGATTTTATTAAAAGACGTAAACGAACAATGATTTTAAATATAAATAAGTATATCAATACATTTTCCAAACAAATCGGACTTACTAGGTAACAACAGTTTACAATGGTTTACAAATAACAAGGAAGTCAATTTATAACCTTTTTCTTCATAACACTTTCGAATTCGGCTATAACGTCTAGGTCAGGTTATGGGATGTGATGGCTGTCGATTCCACCAATATAATCCTACACCTAGTTGCAAATTTAAGCAGTATAGGGAGCAGGGTCGATCCCACAGAGACTGGTTTTACTGGAAAATTGTCTATCTCTTGACCAGATTAATGTTTGCAATTGTCGTGCCCGCGACGTTTTGAGGGGGTAAAATATTAAACCTGAAATAAACACGAAAAAAAAAACTTAAAAAGTAACAGACTAAATAGGAAAATAAAATTGAAATAATCCAAAAGAAATCGATTAATCTTAGCTCAGCCTTAAGCGCGAGTTTTTCCGTCTTTGACCTGATCCTAAAAATTAGATGAACTCGTCTTTTCCGATAAGCTAGTTATAGCTACCAAGGACGCCTCGGACACCAACTCTTCCTTGTGTAAATTAGTTATGGAACATCCTATAACTAACCCTTATCGATCGAACAATCTATGAAACGTTTGTGATTTAGAACTTTGGCAGCTTTGTATTCTAGAAGAGCCTAGCTCGAACCAATGCCCTCAAACGTTGGGACATTTAAATTCGGTTACTAGTTCCCTTGACGGAACCAAACAACAATCTCCACTTGGCACGCCAATGTGTTCACGAAAAATCGATTAGACAATCGGTCCTTTTGGAATCCCAACTGTACGTCCAGCCGCACTAACTCAAACGACGTGTTTTTTGACTTAGCGTGACTTGACTTTGTGAGCTGACGAAGTCATACTCTTAATCCGGAGAAATAATAAGTATCGGGAATTGGGAGTTGAATAGCTCCGATTCATAACTCACGGGTTTTTGACGGGGTTAATACCGGCTTAAAGCTGAAAAGGGTTTAGTGAGGCATGATTTTACTCATGCTTGAAGGTTGTGGAAAGTGTTTGGGCTTTTGTAAAGGATGATGGAATTTGGAAAGGAAAGGGGTTTGGAAGGTAATTAAACCAATTTTGGGGAAAGGAACAAAAGGAATTGAAATGGGCAGATTGTTGGACGTTGGCTTGAAGGGAAAAAAAACAAAAGAAATCCTATTCTAAATTGAAATAGGAAAAGAGAGAAATAGAACTTCAAATAGGAATAGGAAAAGCTAATTGATTGATGATTATCCAAATACAATTAACCCCAATTTATATGCAGGGGGTTTACTAATAATAGACTTAATTAATTTAATATAAAATCCTAAAATAAAAATAAAATAAACTAAAAATAGATTTTTCCATATTTGGCTTTTTACAAAGTTAAATTGTTTGATGAGTCCTTGGCTTCCTTCATCTTTTTTATTTGACCCCATTCCCATGATTTTCATTCAATTTGGCCCTTTTCAGCTTGCTTTTGATCATTTCATCCCTGACAAGAATTAAGTCATAAAAATACTAATTTAGCAGGGACTAATTCATAAATAAACTGAATTATACACAAGAAATCATGCAAAGTAATCATGTTATCAACTCCCCCCTATTTAGCTTATGCTTGCCCTCAAGCATGTTGTTCTTTCAAACATTAGAATCAATTCTACAATTTATTAAAAATCGAGCCTCTTTTCTGCATCCATACTCAACGTAAACAACATAGGCAAAAATAATTAAATCAATGCTCAAAACATATAGTTTAATCAACAAGACAAGTGTCATAAGATTTGAAATATGCGAACTAGATAATTTCATTAAATTGAGTTTGAATCCAATAAATTGCAAGGCATTATTAATTAACTATACTTTTAGAAAAATAAATTAGACATGGTCAAACCTTTTTACGTGAATTAGGATGACAACCCAAGCATCCTATCACAATTACTCAATTCAAACAGTCTTTATTATTGAGCTCTGTTAGCGAAATGGTATTAAGTTATCGAATTGTCACTCGAACCTTTTTACGCGAGACGAGATGACAACCCAAGCACCTCACCCCGGTTACTCAATCCGGTCACGTTTTCGAGACTTTCACTCATAACTTGAGCCTTTATTTATTTATTTAATTATTTTCTTTTTTTTTTCATTTATTCATGCACAAGCAAATACACTTTTTTTCAAACAATCAATTCATGAAAATCTAGCTACATATATCAGCCTTAAAATACAAGTGTCGATTAATCTATATACTTGAGCATTTAAATTCAAAAAAATTTGCCCAAGTTGACTAAGTATGAGATTAAAGGCTCAATGTCAAAATAAATTGTTGAATGAATTCAATGCAAGATTTGAACATATGCAAAAGAGAAACATGCAGCAAGAACCAATCAACCATCCATGCATACTTACTATATTTATCCCCCTACTTATTCTAAGCTTGTCCTCAAGCATGTTTCATATTATAGATAAATAAAGAAAAAAATCAGCAGCTCAAATAAACAAAATGAAAAGTTCAGAGTACTCTCCATGTGTGTCTTCAATGATTTTGTCGATGTTGGGGGTAACGGTTTTGTAGGATATCAAGGATTGTGGAGACTTGATTTTCCATCGTTCCAAGTCTCGCTTTGATTGGGCTTAAACGTGCCTCTCCTCTTGTTCTCTAGTTTTGAAGTGTGGACATTGGAGAAAAACCATATTTCCGTGAGTAGTCCGTGTATCTGGAGGAACAAAATAACACGAAGTAGAGGTGCTGGCAATTTAGATGTTGAGAAAAACAGGTCTAATCGTCTTGCTAGTTGGCCACCTTTGAGTCCTTCCATCCGTCGAACCACCTACTGAGGATCACCTTGGCCCTTTATCAAGTCCTCATTGGCTAAAGTGAACAGATACTATGCATCAGGTAGGATTCTAGAAAAGAGGAGGTGAGTTATTAAGACCGCTTAAGTACCAAGCTCTCCCTAGATCCAATCCTAGACATGCATATGCCCATTGCCACACCTTAACCTTATAGCAAAGAGGGGGAAGACGACAATGGTAGTGCAGTGGCGTCGGTGATGATAGTGCAATGGCG
Source organism: Gossypium rotundifolium (assembly GCA_025506655.1). NCBI lineage: Eukaryota > Viridiplantae > Streptophyta > Magnoliopsida > Malvales > Malvaceae > Gossypium > Gossypium rotundifolium. The sequence goes on along the minus strand of CP106731.1, from coordinate 63,954,318 downwards.
ACGACGATGGGTGTTGTGACAATGACGGAGATGGTGACGGCAGTGTGGGTTGGTTGTGGGGAGAAGGTTTGTTTTGAGGGTGTTTTTGGGTAAGTGTGGATGGGTATTGGGTTTGGGTTTTGGTGTTTTATGAAGGTTAAGTAGTTGGGTTTTTGAGGTAAATATTTGTCACCAAATTAGCATGTCATGCCCGCGCCATCACTATTATCCGACTTTCAAAAAAAAATTCACGATCTCCATTATGTTACTGGAAACATCAAATCAACTAAATTAAATAAAAAATTATTTATTTACACCCTAAATCTTACTAAAACTTAAAATTAAATAAATGAAAAGAAATTTGGGTTGCCTCCCAAAAAGCACTTTTGTTTAACGTCGTTAGCTCGACGACCTTAAATGTTATCTGTTTGGCTTATTGAGAATTAAGTTCTCCATCTTGTGCACTTGGATGTCCTTGCAGAAAGGTTTCAACCTTTTTCCACTATCCTTGAAGCCCTTCCCGGGTTCCTCTATCATTAGTGGATTGAGGAGTCTTTGAGCTTCTTCATTCAAGTTTGCATTTTTCTCTGTCAAAATACTTGTACGTTCTAAAAATGATTTCAGCTCTAATTTCGAGGCTTTCATGACAACTTCACATATTGGTTTTTGGATTATCGATAATTCTTCTTGCTTAATATCAAGATGAATATTCTTGCAAGGCACAGTTTGTAACTTATCATTGGGATGTCCCATATCCTCATAAAAATTAAATCTAACCACTTCACTGTCAAATTCCATGGTGAGTGTTCCACTCCAAACATCAATTTTCATTCGCGATACTCAAGAATGGTCTCCCAAGAAGTATCTCAGATGAATTGGCCGAGTTGTCATTCTCCATGTCGATAATGTAGAAGTCTGCAGGAAATATTAGCTCCTTTACCTTAACAAGAACGTCCTCCAGCACTTCTTTCGGATGCACTATGGATTTATCTGCAAGTTAAACAATTACACCTGTTTCCTTTAAAGGACCCGCATTAAGTAGTTTATAAACTAACAAAGGCATAACATTAATTGATGCACCTAAGTCACACATGGCTTTTTTAATACTGACACTACATATTTTGCAAGATATGGAAAACATACCTTGGTCCTTACATTTAGGTGGTATTTTCCTTTGTAAAACAGCGGAGACATTTTCTCCGACACTCACCTTTTCATTGCCCAAGAGCTTCCTCTTACTTGTGCATAATTCTTTTAAGAATTTTCCATACTGTGGAATTTGTTTAATCGCATCAATAAGAGGTATCTTGATTTCTACCTTTCGAAAGGTGTCGAGGATCTTCTTCTCTTCTCGCTCCTTCTTGCATTGGAATAGTCTTCCAGGAAGCGGAGGTGGTACTGTAAATGATTTTTATGGTATTGACTCCACAGGAGTCTTTTTGTCAAGTTTCTTCTCATCTCGATCAGCTTCACGGGCACAACTCATGCCAGGTACGGGCTTCAAAACCTTTCTACTCCTTAACATCATAACACTTACATTGTGTCGAGGATTATGCTCAGTTTGGAATGGTAGCTTACCCTGGGACTCGAAACGATTAACTGCCATCGAGAGTTTACTAATTTGATTAGTTAACTCTTGTATTGATGCATCTATCCTCTGTTGATATTTTGCAGCATCGATGGCAAGTCTTTCCATAACAACTTCTAGAGATGTGCTTGTCTTGGGTTGTTGTTGTGGCGGTTGTAGAGGTCTCGGTTGGTATGATGGATTATATCATGGGTTAGCTCTGTAACTCAAGTTGTGATGATCCTTCCATCCGGGATTGTAGGTGTTGGAGAAAGGATCGTAACATCTTTGCGGAGGTCAAGAAAAACCTCCGACAACATCAACATGTGCCATTAAATTATCGTTAAGCATTGGGCATGAATCCGTCGGATGTTCGGATGTAGTACAAATTCCACACAGATGGGTCGGATTCTTCTTTTCTGTAAGCAAAGATTGAACAACATTAGTAAGCTTATCCAATTTATCTTCTAAAGATGAAACGTTTACCCCATGAACCCATCTTGTGGGTTCCAAATTCGGCCGATACTATTGAGAATTTGCCGCCATGGTGGATATCAATTCTCTTGCCCTTTGAGGAGTCATATTGACAAGCGCCCCTCCACTAGTAGCATCGATCATCTTCATTTCCATAGGGAGCAAACCCTCGTAGAAATATTGAAGAAGTGATTGTTCGATCAACCCATGTTGAGGATAACTTGCACATAGTTTTTTGTATCGCTCCCAATAGTCATAGAGCGATTCACTATCCATTTGGTGAATTCCCACTATGTCCCTTTGAAGTTTAGTTGCTCGTGATGCTGGAAAAAATCTGTCAAGAAAAACATGAGATAAGTCATCCCAGGTTGTTATAGAACTGGGGGGTATGTAAAATAGCCATTCTTTTGGTGTATCAACTAAAGAAAAAGAAAAAGCCTAAAGTTTGATTTCATCTTCGGGTACTCCCTGCGGTTTCATGCTTGAGCAGACCATGTGGAACTCTCTCAAGTGGGTATGTGGATTTTCATTCTTCAAGCCTCGAAAAGTGGGCAAAAGGTGAATCAAGCCCGACTTCAACTCAAACGGGGTTCCTCCGGTTGGATAGTTGATACATAATGGCATTTGCTCATTGGGAGCAGCAGCTAGTTGATGAATGGTTCAGTTCGTCATCCTTTCTGGTTCAACAAGGTTGCCTTTCACTTCTTTTGGTTCAAGAAGTGGTTTGGTCTCAAGTCCAACCACTTCGACTTGTTTCCCACGTCGAATTGCCTCTGCACGAATTGCTTCACTCAACTTTTCAACGTCAGATTCTAGGATCCCTTGCCCTAGTTAAACTTCTGCTTTACTTGCGCGTTTGAGAGCTTTTGTCTCTTTTCATCGCGTTCACGCTGATTTCTCGATCTTTGGGTCGTATTCGAGATCTCCTGATGAAGATCTGGTCATGAAGACGAATTAAACAATTGTAAGTGTTGCCAGTCCCCGGCAACGACACCAAAATGATGGCTGTCGATTCCACCAATATAATCCTACACTTAGTTACAAATTTAAGCAGTATAGGGAGTATGGTCGATCCCACAGAGACTGGTTTTACTGAAAATTGTCTATCTCTTGACCATATTAATGTCTGGAAAATTACCGTGCCCGGACGTTTTGAGGGGGGTAAAATATTAAACTTGAAATAAACACAGAAAATAGAAATGTAAAAAATAATAGAATAAATAAGAAAATAAAATTAAAATAATCTGAAAAGAAATCGATTAATCTTAGCTCAGCCTTAAGCACGGGTTTTTTCGTCTTTGACCCGATCATCAAAATTAGATGAACTCGTCTTTTTCGATAAGCTAGTTATAGCTACCAAGGACACCTCGGACACCAACTCTTCCTTGTGTAAATTAGTTATGGAACGTCCTATAACTAACCCTTACTGATCGAACAATCTATGAAACGTTCGTGATTTAGAACTTCGACAGCTTTGCATTCTAGAAGAGCCTAGCTCAAACCAATGCCATCAAATGTTGGGACATTTAAATCTGGTTACTACTTCCCTTGACGGAACCAAACATAAATCTCCACTTGGCACGCCAATGTGTTCACAGAAAACCGATTAGACAATTGATCCTTTCGAATCCCAACTGTACATCCAGCCACACTAACTCAAACGACGTCTTTTTTGACTTAAGCGTGACTTGACTTTGTGAGCTGAAGAAGTCATACTCTTAACCCAGAGAAATAATTAGTATCGGGAGTTGGGAGTTAGGAGTTGAATAGCTCGGGTTCATAACTCACGGGTTTTTGATGGGGTTAATACTAGCTTAAAGCTGAAAGGGGTTTAGTGTGGCATGATTTTACTCATGCTTGAAGGTTATGGAAAGTGTTTGGGCTTTTGTAAAGGATGATGGAATTTGGAAAGGAAAGGGGTTTGGAAGGTAATTAAACCAATTTTGGGGAAGGAACAAAAGGAATTGAAATGGGCAGATTGTTGGACGTTGGCTTGAAGGGAAAAAAAACAAAAGAAATCCTATTCTAAATTGAAATAGGAAAAGAGAGAAATAGAACTTCAAATAGGAATAGGAAAAGCTAATTGATTGATGATTATCCAAATATAATAAACCCCTATTTATATGCATGGGGTTTACTAAAAATAGATTTAATTAATTCAATATAAAATCCTAAAATAAAAAATAAAAATAAAATAAACTTAAAATAGGTTTTTCCATATTTGGCTTTTTACAAAGTCAAATTGCTTGATGAGTCCTTGGCTTCCTTCATCTTTTTTATTTGACCCCATTCCCATGATTTTCTTTCAATTTGGCCCTTTTCAGCTTGCTTTTGATCAATTGCATCCTTGACAAGAATCAAGTCATAAAAATACTAATTTAACAGGGACTAATTCATAAATAAACTAAATTATACACAAGAAATCATGCAAAGTAATCATGTTATCAGGGTGTTACAAGCTTTGTCAAGAAAAAATAAGTACATCATGTTTCCCTTGATTAGATCTCATATTACCGTTATATTTCAATTCCACATAAATCTTTCAATCAATTAAATGATCTTTTACAATTCTTGCCAAATCTTTTGAAAGATCTTGATTAATTTTGAAATCAACCATTAATTCGTGTATAAATGTCGTTTGAAGGACTTGATTTAGGTGGATCAAATCAAAACCAAGCATGAGGAACATCAATCAGACCCTTGACAAAAGGTGTGTAATACTCCTCACCCATATTCAACACCGGAATAGGGTTACGGAGCATTACCAAACATATTATACAATTACACATACATTTTCAAATTCCAAATAATCATCATTCAACAACATACATATTGTCCCTAATATAAGCCTACAAAGCCTAAAACATGCATTCGGGGTGGTTCAGGACTAAACTGATAACTTAGGAAACTTTAGGAACACATAGAAAATTTTTCTAAAAATAGGGAACACACACACACCCGTGTGGCTCGGTCGTGTGTCTCACACGGCCTATGACATGCCAAAGACATGCCCGTGTCATAGGCCGTGTGGACATTCGAAATGGTATCACATGGCCTTGTCCCAGCCCGTTTCTGACCCTGTGTAACTCTTTGAATTAGGTCACACGGCCAACACACACGCCCGTATGGCCAACTGGTGTGCCCTAAAAGTGGCCACACACGCCCGTGTGCCAGGCCAATTGCTAGGCCGTGCCAATCTTGTAGGGTATACTGACTTATACCACATTGCCAAGTTACACGCCTGTGTGTGAGGCTGTGTGGAGCATACTGACTTGATTTCTAATTCAAACCAGGGGACACACGACCGTGTAACATAACCATGTGTCACACACGGCTGAGACAAATGCCCGTGTGGACAAAAATAGGCTATTTGCCACCCAACTTTGCATATACCTAAAACAATCCATTTGGCATCAAAACATGACATATATAGGTATTCATCTTCTCTCAACCAAGCATAAATTATACAATTTCAATGCCAACCAATACATATCATAATAATACCACAATATGCCATTCAATTTCATACCAAAACTCATAATCTCAAATCATCAATACAAACACTCCCAATTTTGCATCATTTAGCCTAATCTCACAAGCATACCAAATTCAATTTTCAACCATTTAATACCTATAGTTACCAAAAATTAATAAGCATAACATAACCATCATTAAGCACATAACCAAATCCATGTACACATATATATACACAACCAAAACAACCAAATTAAGCCAAGTCTCATGGCTATGTACAAATCCAAAACATTAACATTTACAAGCCAATTCAACTAAATTCATTATCAATCTATAACCAAAACAACCAAAGTTCCTATACATGCCATATACTCAAAATATTTAAGTTCAAAAGTACCAAAGTGATAGTAGGATAGTGTGATGAAATCTTCGACGGTTTCCAAATCCGAGCTAGCTTTGAATTCACTATAAAACATGGAAAATTAAACAATGTAACCTATAAAGCTTAGTAAGATCGTATAATAATAGACTCAATTAATCAGAAATATACAATTATGTCAAAATATAATTCATATTAACTAACAAACCTTTCATATATTCAATCATAAGATTTGATGTAAAATTCACAGTTTTCTTTGATTCAAAGCTCATATGGCTGATGTGCATTGTACATACATGTATCATCTCGTACCAAAATTATACTCAACCACATATCTGACATATATAACCGTTGAACCATTCAAAATACTATAGGATACTCGGGAATCTCGCACCTTAAGTGCCACATATATATATGAGGCTATCTCAATCTCGTATCACATATAATGCTCACTCTCGAGCTATCAGCAGGTCTGCTCATACAAGTTGACGGTCATGACGAAGCTACACAGTGCTGCTCACACAAGCTGATGAGTATCCGCAACACATGCTGGATGACTCAACCACCGGTAGGACGTACAGACCAACACCCAAATCATATAACCTCTAATGACATGTCATCCATATCTTAATATATTCCTAAGGTTCAATTGGGACTTCGCACTTGCCAAATTGTCGTCGAAAATATCCGTAAAGTCGTACTGACAATTTATGCAATATCAAAACATTTAAAATATAATTAAAACAAAGCTTATTACATAAGAACTTACCTCGAATGTAAAAATGGCAAATTAAGTCGATTAATCTGAAACCTTGTTCTTTCCCCGATCTAAATCCGTATTTCACCTTTCTTGATCTAAATGTAATCAAAATTAACTTATTTAATAATCTCTCTATTCAATTTAGTCCAAAAATACACTTTAAAGCAACTTTACACATTTACCCCTAATATTTCACCTTTTTACAATTTAGTCCTTATTTCATAAAATCACAAATTTATGCAATTCAACCACAATACATGCTAGCCAAATTTCAATTAGGTCCCTAATAGTCCATATTTTTCATTTATTTCACAATTTAACCACAAAATTTACACATTTCACAATTTAATCCCTAATTAAACATTTTGTCAAAAATCACTTAATAAATGTTGTTTATCTAAAAATAACCATACATTTTATATTATTAAACATCAAAATACACATAGATTCATCAATGGTAAAACCCTAAACCTTTAACAATTTTACAAATTAATCCCTAGACTAGCTAGATTAAGCTGCAACAACTCAAAAACATAAAAATCATTTAAAACAGGATGAAAAATCATACCAATGCAAGGTAAATTTGTTTTTTCGAAACCTCAAGCACCCATGGCTTTATTTCTCACTTATTTTTTTATTGAAGATAGAAAATAAAAGATGATATTTTGTTTTACTTAATTTAATTAATCATTTAATTACGAAATTACATAATTAACCTTTAAAACATATATTAATTACACCAAATACCAAGCCACTATCATCCAGTAACTCATAAATGGGTTAATTACCACATAAGGACCTCATATTTAATATTCCATAGCTATTAGACACCTTTAGCTAATAGAACACAAATTTTACACTTTATGCAATTTAGTCCTTTTTATCAAATTAACCACTCAAACGATAAAATTTATTAACGAAACTTCCAAAAAATCATACTATCGTGCTATAAATATTAAAATAATAAAAAAATTATTTGACCTCAAATTTGTGGTCCCAAAATCATTATTCCAATTTGACTAAAAAAGGGCTGTTACAAGGTGTGTGTTCTTTTACAAGTGAATCGAGGTAAACCATGTATAAGAATAGGGTCACAAGGTTTGCTACACAAGCATGTAGACCACACGGACCCTCACACGGCCATGTGCCCTGGAAACCCTAGTGTCTCCCCTATAGGTTGATTTTGCAATTTCCACACGACCACAGTTTGTTACATGATCTGGTCACATGGCTGTGTAACCCTTCCACACAGCCTATAACATTCCACATGGCTTTGCCACACGGTTGTGTGACCTCTTTTTTACAGTCTTGCCTAGAATTTTGTGAATTTTCCAATTTAACCCTTGTATAATCCTCGAACAATTTTTAGAGATTTTATACACTCTACTTAGTCTTTGAAATTATGAACAAGCTAGAATCTATGAGTTATGATTGAATTATGACTATTATGATGGTGTTATGTGAATGTTACATGTCCACTATCACTGTATTTCTAATGAACTATCATTGTTATTCTTACCACTATATTACTGATTGCATGTTCAAAAGTTGAAGAAAAGGATTTTGAAGGATCTAGACTGTACTGTGAAGCAAGAGTTGAAGGGTATTGTGTCTTTGTTAAACAAAGATGTCTATCATTGGTGGTAGTTTTTGTTAAAGGATTCATAAGTTTCTCATAATTTGTTTGATAAAATAGATGGAGTATAGAAAACCACTACTGATATTATCATAGCAAAGCCATCAAAATTAAGAAAAGGATTGTATGGAGTTGTATAAGAATTAGAGTTGCATAGTGAAAACATGATGGTTGTTTTGAAAAGATGAATACCGAATTTTTTGATTAAGCAATTGATGTGTCAGCAGGGAAATTTTGAGGAAGAAATTTCTTTAAGGATGGGAGAATTGGCATGCCCCAAAATATAGGGGGTTAATTGAAATAGGTAATAAAAATATAAGACTTAGGCTTGATGGTTAAGTAGCTAGTAAACTCCTTAGAGGTCTTAGGTTAAGGCCACACTTTTCCTATTTCATTTCTTTTTAATCTCAGTAAACTAGGATAAAGACCATATTAGAATAAATACTATTAGGGGTAAAAATTAACAAGAAGTAGGAAACAACCCAAATGATTAAGCATTAGACTCTTCCCCTAAGTGACCTATGTTCGAGCCTCACTCTTCCCCTTTTAGTTTTTCTAGTTTCGATCCAAAATTTTTTCTTATTTACCTTATTGCCCCTAGGGTTTCAAACCCTAACTATTTAACTATTCAATTCCTATTAGAATTAGGTTTTCTTCTTTCAATTTTTAGTTAAATTCTTTCCCATCCTCTTTTTATATTTCTTACTATTTAACTATTCAATTCCTATTAGAATTAGGTTTGCTTCTTTTCAATTTTTAGTCAAATTCCTTCCCATCCTCTCTTTATATTTCTTCTCTTTTTTTTCTTTTCTACCTTTTTCCTTTACATCATATTTTCCATCTAAAATTTGAAAACTATTTTGCTTTATCAAATTAAACCGTTCACCATTTTAATATTTTTCTATCACTTTGTAATTAACGTTAGTAGGACTGTTAACTTTGTTAAGAAACGGTAAGTATATCTTGTTTCCCTCAATTAGACCTCGTATTATCGTAATATTTCAATTGTACGTGAATATTTTGATCGATTAAACAATTTTTTATGATTATTGCCAAATCTTTCGAAAGATATTGATTAGTCTTGAAACCAGCCATTAATTCGTGTATAAATGTTGTTTGAAGGACCTAATTTAGGTGAATCAGACCAGAACCAAGCATGTAGAACATCGATCGAACCCCCGACAAAAGGTTTGAGTTCTTTTACAAGTGAATCAGGGCAAACCGTGCCTAGGAATAGGGTCACATGGTCTGCCACACGGTGTGTGGATCACATGAGTTGACCACACGATCCTTCACACGTCCATGTGCCCTAGAAACCCTAGTGTAGTTTTTAAACACATGCCAATAACCCTCCACACGAATTGCACATGATCATGTCTCCCTTGTAGGTTGATTTTGCAATTTCCACGCGGCTACAGTCTGTTACACGACCTAGCCATACGACCGTGTGACCTCTGCTTTACAATCTTTCCTAGAGTTTTGTGAATTTTCTAGTTTAATCCTTGTATAATCCTCGAACTTGTTAAAGATTTTATACACTCGATTGAGTCTCTAAAATTATGGACATGCTAGAATCCATGAGTTGATGATTGAATTGCGACTATTACGAGGTTGTTATGTGAATGTTTCATGTCTATTGTCACTATATTTTTTATGAACTGTCATTGTTATTCTCACCACTGTATTACTAATTGCATGTTTAGCATGCCTACCGTTACTATTAAACCAAATACATATTAAAAAAATTATTGTAACCTCCTTAACCCGGCCTAGACGTTACTTGAATTCAAGAGATTACATTAGTCACCAAAGTGACCCAAAGAACTAATGGAATTTCTAAAAATAATTATTTTTAAAACATTTGTTTTATTTAGTAGAAAAATTAGTTAAATATTGGTTTATTATTCCTCAAATCTTTCGTTTTATAATTTAGTAGCAAAAAAAATATTTATTTATTTTTGATAAAACTAGGGTACATGCATATTAATTAAAAATCATAACTTGTTATCCTAAATATTTAAATTAAGGGTTATGTAAAATAAACAAACTAAAACCTAAATCTCATGCCACAATTCAAAATAAAATATTACAGACCTTGAATAGTAAAATAAATCATATAATTAATCTAAAATAATTATGTAATTTTTAAAAATGGGTCAAGACCCTCCAGATGTCGTACCCATGTCCTAACCTAATGGGTTATCTGAAAAGATGAAAAATAAAAGGGAGTGAGTTGTGAAGCTTAGTGTGAGTTCTATCACAAGAAAATTGGTGCAACTGATTAACATATAAAATCACAGTACATAACATAATTCACATAGCACATTCAAGATATCGAATAATAGAGTAGTTTAATATTGTATAAACAAACATGCATATATCATATCATATCATATCATATCATATCATATCATATCATATCATATCATATCATATCCTATCCTATCATATCATATCATATCATATCATATCATATCATATCATATCATATCAGAAATTTCAAATTCCAAGCACATGCTTTACAAATACAAATAGATTTAGTTCAACAGATAAGATCCTACCCCACTACTGCACACCATAATAGTTACCCAAAACTCGTCTATCCCTACACACTGGGTTGTGGATAGAATACCAAAAGTTATAGGTTAATATGTTGTCAAATGATTGTAAATGCACAACATAATTGCAAATTAAAGCTGTCAGATAATGGGTGTATGAACCACCAATGTTGCAGGTTAATATGCTGCCAAATGGTTGTGAATACACAACATAATTGCAGATAAGATTTTCCGGATAATATGTGGATGAATCACCAGATTTGCAAATTTATAGTCTGCTAGAACATTCTCCTTTCAAAACATCCCAACCCATGCAATAAAATAAGGCATACTTTAAACAGATCATAACAAAACAAATATTATGATTATAAATAATCACACGGCCTGGACACACGGGCACGTTTAGGGCCGTGTGAAGACTGGGTTAGAGTTTTAAGTCGCACACGGCCTAAATAAGGTCCACACAAGTGTGTTTATTTTCTTATTAGTTTGCTCGAAATCATGCACTACATTTAGATTTGCCTACAATTCCACTTTTCTCCATTTTGGTGATTTCATCCAATATTCAAGGCATTTTTAGTTTTCTCCCTCTCTTATGATATTCTACTTATATTGTGATTATATTTGTTTGTACATTGAGTACAATGTACATCTTTAGTGTGGGGAGGTTATTTATATAATTATTAGAAAATCCTTGAATTATTTCTTGTGTTTAAGTAATTTTCTCATAGTCCCATTAGGATAAATTTTTATCAATTTGGGATTTTATTGATATTATTTTGGATTAATTTGTAAATATTTGTGTATTGGTTAATTTAAAATTTAAGACATGAGAGAATCAAGAATGATAAGTTTATTTTCAGAATCAAGCATGATAAACTTTTTCAAAATTTTATATTAAATTGATTTTACCCCGTTTAATTATTGTTCTCTTTTCAAACCTACAAAATTTTAACCCAACCATATAAATTTTGATTGAAACCGTCAGCTTGTCTGCATTTGATGTTAAGCATTTTATGGCCTTTATCTTTTCTTAAAATCATGAATCAAATTTTAGAACTTCTGCTATGTTTTCTCTCTATGAAAATGAGAATTTTGAAGCTAATCTGGTGGAAGAATTGATACCAAAAAAGGTTCGATTCAGAAATAAAGAAGATAATACATGCAGTGATTTGATGATCGATCTGTCAATGGATTAACAAATCTCTTGGAGGGATAAGTTAGTAGGTCAGTCTTCCAAGTTTGACTACAAAGAATCGAATGAAAAGGAAGATTTTGATATATTGGAAGGGGATATATAAAAATCCTTTGTGAATAGAGTGCCTTCTATCTCTTTCTCAAACAGGATCCATCAAATTCTCATTTAGGGTATGGATAACAAAGTAGTTTTAAAACTTTTGGGTCGTAATATTAGTTTTTTGGTTTTGCAAAATAAAAGTCATAGCTTTTGGAAGCCATCGACACCTTTTCAAATGATGGGTATTGAAAATGGATATTTCATAGTCAAATTCTAGAATAAGCTAGATTATGAGAAGGCTCTCTCTGAAGGTCCTTGGACCATGTTTGGTCAATACTTAACTGTGCAACCCTAGACGATGACTTTTTACCCTTCCCAGGCTTATCCAAATGTGGTGATGGCATGGATCAAATTTCTTGGTCTACCTAGCTATCTGTATAAGCATAAAATTTTGGCTGAGATAGGAGGAGTGGTTGGAAAGGTTGTCAAGTTAGATTTAACACTGACAGCAGGGTGAGAGGTCACTTTACTCGAATGACTGTAACACCCCACACCCAAGACCGATACTGGGTTTGGATAAGAGACATTACTATGCTTGAACTCACTTAAACATGTACTTACGAGCTATAAAATTTCGTTCCAACTTAAAAATTTCACTTTCTTAGTCAACACATACATTACAAGGGCCTAACAAGCCCTAAACTCGTGTCTGAAAACTTTCAAAACTAAATCAAATAATTTATTTTTGAAATGTGTTCACACGCCTGCAGACTTGACTTGGAAAACATGCCCATACCCTCAAACTGTGGGAAGCTAACGACTATTTCTATACAGCTTAGACACACCCGTGTCTTTCAACCGTGGGAGGCTACTGACAAATTTTCACATGGCCATGACACGCCTGTGGGCTTAGACCGTGTGCTAGTCCTCGATATCCTGACTAAATCAGCACGGTATGGGCACACACCCATGTCCAACCCGTGTGTATAACACGGCCTATACACATGGCCATGGAATTTACCCGTGGCCTATTCTAATTAATAATACTAAGGTGCAGGGTTAACACGGCCTTGACACACGCCCGTGCGTCCAACCGTGTTGGCACTTATAGGCTATGTACCAAGCCGTTAGCCACCCTGAACTGAAGATCATATCCATACACAATTCAACGATGCAATAACAACCCAATTTTATGAATAATACTATATGCTTCATTGATCTCAATAAACATACATACTTAGTCAAATTTGGCCAATCACTAGCCATATACAAAAGAATAATAAACTTGATAGCCTTTACAAAGGCCCTTCTAAAAACATGTCCACAAAATGAATGTTTCCTATACATGCCATACTTAGTAAAGTAACTTGGCTATACCAAAATAAGAGTTGATAGTGTACTACGAGCTCTGACTCCGATGATCCACAAATTAGCTTGTCAGGACTACATAGAAAGAAACAATCAAATACATAAGCATTTAGCTTAGTAAAATTGCATTAAAACACGTCATTAAGCTTGCTTAATAAAAACCATTTAGCATATCGATAGTATCGTAATTTCAGCTCTAAAGCTTACTTACTCATGCTTGGTTCTTACATGTCTCATGATGCTCACTATGCTCATTTTTTTGTAAAGTAAACATGATACCTATGTCACTTGATTACATTGATCAGCATACTTAAACAATAATCATTATGATCTCTAATTCTTCATTCATAACATGAGTAATATTTAATTCATTTTGAAGCTAGTTTTTCTTTCTTAGCCCTTCTTGTTACCTCATTATTAACCTTACTTGTTTGCCCGATGAACTTCTACGAATACCCGAGGATACTAGATCTCTTCCCACTTAGCATGCCACCAAAGCCATATCTTAGGCGTGGTCTTACATGGAATTTCTCATCTTGGTTTCAAGGTCATGTCTTAACATGGAATTACATGAAGTCTTGCCCTTAATAACTTACTCAATTGTAAGCTTTCCTTGGACTTATATGATATCTTGATCAATGCCAAGCTTGCCTTGGACTTACATGATATCTTGATCAATGCCAAGCTTGCCTTGGACTTACATGATATCTTGATCAATGCCAAGCTTACCTTGGACTCACATGATATCTTGATCAATGCCAAGCTTGTCTTGGACTTACATGATATCTTGATCAAAGCCAAGCTTGCCTTGGACTTACATGATATCTTGATCAATGCCAAGCTTACCTTGGACTTACATGAGATCTTGATCAATGCCAAACTTGCCTTGGACTTAAATGATATCTTGTGTGGTATATCGGGCATCTTGGGGAATTCATATTCAATCAGGGCTTGCTCATGTTTAATATCTTTGTTCACAAAAATGATAGGCATGACAAAATAGCAACGTATATTATACTAAGAAATTCAATGATAGTAATCATAAAGCTTATAAATCATACAAACTTACCTCAATATACAAAATGTAGGAAGATGTGCAATTTAGTCCTCGACCTTGTTCTTGCCTCGATTTTGATCGGGGCTTCATTTTTCTTGATCTGTAATCATGAAATTCATTCATTTAGGTCCTATGATTACAATACATCAAATTCTTCACTTGGGCAAAATGACCATTTTGCCCTTGTACATTGGCAAAATTATGATTTTGCCCCTAAGCCCGTAAATTATTATCCAACACATTTCCTCAACAATAAAGTCTAGCTGAACCTTTATTCCTCCTACAACAACCCACAAATCTAACTATTTAATGCATTTATTACCAAACTATAACATTTACATCTTAGTCCCATTTAGGTGTTTTCACAACAACACCTTTCATAAAAGTTATTTCACATCTCCCCAACATTTGTTTTCTTCCATAAAAACTTAGTTAACAACATAAATACTCTCATGGTAAGTCCTTGGACTTTCAACCATATCACAAAGTAGTCCCCTCATTAGCTAGATCGAGCTTTGGGGACTCCAAAAACACAAAAATCACCAATTAAAACCACCTAAATCACTTACTTGAATGAGAGTTGAGTGGCTGAAAGTTTGAAGCTCCAAGAGCTCAATTTCCTCTTCAATTTTCGATGGAAAGAGATGAGTGAATAGTGAAATATGATAACATCTTTTATTTCTTTTATTTTATTCATTCTATCACCTAATTTCCACCAAATTGACTATCATTTAATGCTCTTGTCCCCCTATTTTGCTTGTATGGCCGGTCAACTCATGAAAGATGGCCTAATTTCATTTTAAAAATCCTTTTAATTACAATCTATGGCTATTTGGTGCCCTTACCTTAAAAATAGAACTTTTGCATCTCATGCGATTTAGTCCTTTTTTCTCAATTGGTCATGCTATTACTAAAATTAAGGCACCAAAATTTCTATATAATCATATATTGACACCAAAACACATAAAATAGTACTAAAATAATTCTCCTCAACCTCGGATCAGTGGTCTCGAGACCACTATTCTGAGTAGCCCCAAATTCGGGCTGTTACAACTCTTCCCCCTTAGGGATTTTTCGTCCTCAAAAATCTTACCAGTAAAAAGGTTTGGATATTGGTTTCTCATACTCTCTTCTTGTTCCCATGTAGCTTCTTCTATTCCGTGCCTTTGCCACAAAACTTTCACTAAGGCAATACTTTTATTTCTCAGTTGTTTGACTTCCCAAGCTAAGATCTTGACTGGTTCTTTACCATAAGTCATGTCAGGACATATATTTATTTTTGATGGAGTAATTATATGTGAAGGGTCTGATCTATAGCGTCGCAACATTGACACGTGAGAAACATCATGTATCTTCTCTAATTCTAATGGCAACGCCAAATGGTAATCTACCAGCCCAACTCTCTCAGTAATCTCGTAAGGTCCAATAAAACGTGGACTTAATTTGCTTTTTCAGCCAAATATGAGAACTTTTCTCCATGGTAATACTTTCAAAAAGACTTTATCCCCAACTTGGTACTCGATCTCTTTTCTCTTTAAATCCAAATAGGATTTTTGTCTGTCTGAGACAGCTTTTAAACATTGTCGAATTACTTTCACTTTCTCTTCAGCTTCTTTAAAGAAATCAACCCCGTGAATTTGGTTTTCCTTGAGTCCAGTCCAAAATAAGGGAGTTCGGCACTTATGCCCATATAGGGCCTCATAAGGCGCCATCTTTAAGCTCGACTGAAAGCTATTATTATAGGTGAATTCTACCAATGGGAGAAACTTTTCCCAACTACCTTGGAATTCCAAAACACAACATCTGAGCATGTCCTCGAGTACTTGAATTAACCTTTCTGACTGACCGTCAGTCTGAGGGTGAAAAGTTGTGCTAAAGCTCAATTTTGTACCCAAAGCTTCTTGCAGCTTCTTCCAAAATTTGGACGTGAATCTTGGATCTCTATCCGATATGATCGATAAGGGAACTCCGTGAAGTCTTACTATTTATGAGACATACAAGTTTACCAGCTTGTCTAGGGAGTAATCCACTCGTACAAGTATAAAGTGGGCTGACTTCGTGAGTCTATCAACCACTACCCAAACAGCATCTTTCTTGCTTAGAGACAACGGTAAACCTGTTACAAAATCCATGGTGATACGGTCCCATTTCCATTCGGGGGCTAAGATAGGCTGAAGTAAACCCGAAGGCACTTGGTGTTCAACCTTTACTTGTTAACAAATAAAACATCTTGAAACGAACTCTAAAATATCTTTCTTCATTTTCGACCACCAATACTGTTGCTTCAAGTCACTATACATCTTTGTACTTCCCGGATCTACAGACAAACATCCGTTATGTGCTTCATACAAAATTCTCTGAATAAGCCCTCTTTGCTCGGTACACAAACTCTATCTCTAAACATCAAGTATCCATCAGAATTAATTCGAAAGTCAGATTCAGCATCTGACTCGCATTTGCCTCTCTTGACTTGCAACTCATTATCTTCTTTCTGAGCCTCAAAGATCTCTTAAAGAAATATTGGTCTAGCTCTCGACTCAACTAAAAAGGAGCCATTGTCAGATAAGGATATCCTTAAATTCAATGCTCTTAAAGTAAATAGAGACTTCGTACTCAAAGCATCAGCGACTGCATTCGCATTTCCTGAATGGTAGTCGATGACCAACTCATAGTCCTTTATCAACTCTAACCATCTTCTTTATCTTAAGTTCAACTCTTTCTGCATCATCAAGTACTTCAGACTTTTGTGATCGGTAAAAATCTAAAATTTTTCACCATATAAATGGTGTCTCCAAATCCTCAAAGCGAAGACTATGGTGGCCAATTCTAGATCATGCGTCGAATAATTCTTCTCATAAGGCTTCAACTATCTGGAGGCATAAGCAATCACCTTGCCTTCTTACGAGTACACAGCCCAATCCATTTAAGGATGCATCGCTGTAGACTACAAATTCTTTCCCTGATTCGGGTTGTACTAAGACTGAAGCTTCTGTCAACACTGCTTTCAACTTCTCAAAACTTTGTTTTCATCATTCTGTCCGCTCAAACTTCACATTTTTTTTGCAACAGTTTAGTCATTGGGGTTGCGATCATGGAAAACCCCTTGACAAATTGTCTGTAGTAGCCAACTAGGCCCAGAAAACTTCTAATCTCAATAATGTTCTTAGGCGGCTTCCAGTCCATTATGGCCTAGATTTTACTGGGATCAAATATAACTCCATCCCTCGAGACAATATGTCCCAAGAATCCTACTTCCTTGAGCTAAAATTCACTTTTACTGAATTTGGCATACAGTTGATTCTCTCGCAGGATCTGTAAAACTGCCCGTAGGTGTTCAGCATGCTCTTTCTCATCTTGGGAATAAATCAGTATGTCATAAATAAAAACAACTACAAACTTGTCAAGGTATGGTCTAAAGATGCGGTTCATTAAATCCATGAATACCGCAGGAGCATTAGTCAACCCAAAGGGCATGACTAAAAATTCATAATGCCCATACCTTGTTCGAAAGGCAGTCTTGGATACATCTGAGTTTTTCACTCTCAACTGGTAGTACTCTGATCTCAAGTCTATTTTGGAGAACACAGTCACTCCCTTCAATTGATCGAACAGATCATCAATCCTAGGCAATGCGTACTTATTCTTTACTGTTACTTTATTAAGCTGACGGTAATCTATGCACAATCTCATGGTACTATATTTCTTTTTCAGAAATAAAATCTGGGCACCCCATGGTGAACAACTTGATCTTACAAAGCCCTTATCTGTCAACTCTTGCAACTGTAACTTCAACTCTTTCAACTCTATTGGAGCCATTCTGTAAGGAGTAATGGATATCGGTATAGTACCGGGAGCTAGTTCAATGCTGAACTCAATCTCTCTAACTGGCAGTAGTCCGGGTAATTCTTTAGGAAATACATCGACGTATTCACATACCACCGGTACTGACTCAATTTTTAGCACTATCTCCTTATCATTCAACACGAAGGCCAAATATGATTCATACCCTTTTCTTAAACACCTCTGTGCCATCATATGAGAAATTATCACTGGCGATTTATCTTGTTCATCTGATTCAACATGAAGGGTATCCCTATTCTCAATCTCATCTCAATGCATTTCTTCCAACAATTAACAATTACATTATGAGTAGTCAACCAGTCCATTCCAAGAATGAGGTTGGATTCATCAAATGGTAATAACATAAGATTTGCTTTAAAGCAATGACCTCTAATCATCAATTGACAATCTTTACAAACTTTATTAACTAACACACTCTTGCCTAATGGATTAGACACCTTAATTACAAATTCGATGGTATCTATAGGCATGCTCAAACTAGATGCTAATTTCATGCAAATGTAAGAGTGCGTGGATCCGGGATCTATTAAAGCAATAACTTTAGTATTGTAAAGAAAAAAGGTACCCGTAATAACATCAGGAGAAGACGCCTCTTCGCGAGCGTAAACGGCATAAGTCCTTGCAGGCGCTCTACCCTCGGGTCTCACGCCCTGGTCTCTCAGGTTACCTCTTCCACTTACCCCACTTCCGGGTTTCTTTGCGGTCTCCCCATGACAATACTCTCGAATTTTGGGTCCTGAGCTCTTCCTTCTTTGTCATCTCGGGATAATCTTTTATATAGTGGTCTTACAAACCACATCTAAAACATGTTTTCATGTGCCCGGCATTTCCCCAGATGGTATTTGCCACACTGTGGGCATTCAGATTTGTTTGGTCTAAAATTTTGACACTTGCAATCAAGTCGCCGTGCTTTGTTCCCTAATCTCGCTTATTTTTGTCCCCTTGGAAAACCCAGTGGAAGTAGCCGATCGGGTAGGGAAATCTTTTGACTTCTTGGGTGAGGATTGGAATGACTTATTCCACGGTCTCTTTCTAGAGTCACGAGACTCCATTTTAGATTTCTTCTTCTCTTTTATTATCTCTTCGGCTTTACAAGCTCTCTCCACTAACACGATAAATTCTTTTAATTCTAGGACAACAACAACCAATTTGATGTCCTCATTCAATCCATCTTCAAACCTTTTACTCATAATAGCCTCTGTGGATATACATTCGTGAGAGTACTTGCTAAGTCGTACAAACTCATGCTCATAATCTATCACCGACATCTTGCCTTGCTTCAGCTCTAGGAATTCCTTTCTTTTCTGGTCTACAAACCTCTGGCTGATATACTTTTCTTAAACTCTTCTTGAAGCCCATGTGACCCTTTCCCCAGACAACCGACACAAGGGTGTTCCACCATTGGTAAGCGTAATCTCTTAAGAGAGAGATTACACATTGCATGCATTCTTCGAGGTACATGACAACTCATTAAATACCCTGATGGTATTTTCTAACAAGAATTCAGCTCTTTCTGGATCATCCTCTTTCCTGGCCTAAAATTCTTCTGCCCCATGCTTCCTCATCCTATCAATTGGGGGTTTACCTCCTCTTACCACCTCCACTACTTGAGGGGCCACTGGAGTAGCTTGTGGAATAGGTAGGTGTCGAGGGGGTTGTGCGTTCAGGTTCGCCCGAATGAACTCTGTATACCATGTGTTCTCATGTGGAGGAAGGCTTCTAGCCTCTTCTCCTCCCTTTGACTCACCGTAGTGGGTCTATTCTCATTTTCGCTCGGCACTATCCCTTCAACAGGAGTCAGTGCATTACTTTCTATGTCATCCACCACATTCCCTTCGAATCCATTTCTATATGTATAAACATAATTTAAAATCATCAGGAGTCGTCACATTATCAATGTAGAAACATTCTTATGTATGACATGTATAGCTAGACTCATGGTCATGCTACGTTAGTCCTAGAATCGACTAAATCGTAGCTCTGATACCACTAAACGTAACACCTCACACCCAAGACCAATACTGGGTCTGGATACGAGACATTACTATGCTTGAACTCACTTAACATGTACTTACGAGTTATAAAATTTTGTTCCAACTTAAAAATTTCACTTTCTTAGTCAACACATACATTATAAGGGCCTATAAGGCCTTAAACTCGTGTCTGAAAACTTTCAAAACTAAATCAAATAATTTATTTTTGAAACAGGGTTCACACGCCCGTGTGACTTGGAACACGCCCGTGTACCCTTAAGAACGCCCATACCCTGAAACCGTGGAAGCTACTGACTATTTTCGTACGACTTAGACACACTCGTGTCTTCCAACCATGAGAGGCTACTAACAAATTTTCACACTGCCATTACACGCCCGCGGGCTTAGACCGTGTGCTAGTCCTCGATATACTGACTAAATTAGCACGGTCTGGGCACACGCCTATGTCCAACCCGTGTGTATAACATGGCCTATACACACGGCCGTGGAATTTACCCGTGGCCTATTCTGATTAATAATACTAAGGTGCAAGGTTAACACGGCCTTGACACACGCCCGTGTGTCCAACCGTATGGGCACTTATAGGCTATATACCAAGCCATTAGCCACCCTGAACTAAAGATCATATTCATACACAATTCAACGATGTAATAACAACCCAGTTTTATGAATAATACTACATGCTTCATTGATCTCAATAAACATACATACTTAGTCAAATTTGGCCAATCACTAGCCATATACAAAAGAATAATAAACTTGATAGCCTTTACAAAGGCCCTTCTAAAAACATGTCCACAAAATGAATGTTTCCTATACATGCCATACTTAGTAAAGTAACTTGGCTATACCAAAATAAGAGTTGATAGTGTGCTACGAGCTCCGACTTCGATGATCCACAAATTAGCTTGGTGAGACTATATAGAAAGAAAAAAATCAAATACGTAAGCATTTAGCTTAGTAAATTTACATGTAAAACACATGTCATTAAGCTTACTTAATAAAAACCATTTAGCATATCAATAGTATCGTAATTTCAGCTCTAAAGCTTACTTACTCATGCTTGGTTCTTACATGTCTCATGATGCTCACTATGCTCATTTTTTTTGTAAAGTAAACATGATACATGTGTCACTTGATCACATTGATCAACGTACTTAAACAATAATCATTATGATCTCTAATTCTTCATTCATAACATGAGTAATATTTAATTCATTTTGAATCTATTTTTACTTTTTTAGCCCTTCTTGTTACCTCATTATTAACCTTACTTGTTTGCCCGATGAACTTCTATGAACACCCGAGGATACTAGATCTCTTCCCATTTAGCATGCCACCAAAACCGTATCTTAGGCATGGTCTTACATGGAATTTCTCATCTTGGTTTCAAGGCCATGTCTTGACATGGACTTACATGAAGTCTTGCCCTTGATAACTTACTCAATGCCAAGCTTACCTTGGACTTACATGATATCTTGATCAATACCAAGCTTGCCTTGGACTTACATGATATCTTGATCAATGCCAAGCTTGCCTTGGACTTACATGATATCTTGATCAATGCCAAGTTTGCCTTGGGCTTACATGATATCTTGATCAATGCCAAGCTTGCCTTGGACTTACATGATATCTTGATCAATGCCAAGCTTGCCTTGGACTTAAATGATATCTTTGTGGTATATCTAGCATCTTGGGAATTCATATTCAATCGGGCTTGCTCATGTTTAATCTCTTTGTTTACAAAAATGATAGGCATTACAAAATAGCAACGTATATTATACTAAGAAATTCAATGATAGTAATCATAAAGCTTAGAAATCATACAAACTTACCTCAATATACAAAATGTAGGAAGATGTGCAATTTAGTCCTCGACCTTGTTCTTGCCTCGGTTTCGATCGGGGCTTCATTTTTCTTGATCTATAATCATGAAATTCATTCATTTAGGTCCTATGATTATAATACATCAAATTCTTCACTTGGGCAAAATGACCATTTTGCCCTTGTATATTAGTAAAATTACGATTTTGCCCCTAAGCCCGTAAATTATTATTCAACACATTTCCTCAACAATTAAGTCTAGCTGAACCTTTATTCCTCCTACAACAACCCACAAATCTAGCTATTTAATGTATTTATTACCAAACTGTAACATTTACATCTTAGTCCCATTTAGGTGTTTTCACAACAACACCTTTCATAAAAGTTATTTCACATCTCCCCAACATTTGTTTTCTTCCTTAAAAACTCAGTTAACAACATAAATACTCTCATGGTAAGTCCTTGGACTTTCAACCATATCACAAAGTAGTCCCCTTATTAGCTAGATTCAGCTTTGGGGACTCCAAAAACATAAAAATCACCAATTAAAACCACCTAAATCACTTACTTGAATGAGAGTTGAGTGGCTGAAAGTTTGAAGCTCCAAGAGCTCTATTTCCTCTTCAATTTTCAATGGAAAGAGATGAGTGAATAGTAAAATATGATAACATCTTTTATTTCTTTTATTTTATTCATGCTATCACCTAATTTCCACCAAATTGACTATCATTTAATGCTCTTGTCCCCCTATTTTGCTTGTATGGCCAGTCAACTCATGAAAGATGGCCTAATTTCATTTTAAAAATCCTTTTAATTACAATATATGGCTATTTGGTACCCCTGCCTTAAAAATAGAACTTTTGCATCTCATGCGATTTAGTCCTTTTTTCTCAATTGGTCATGCTATTAGTAAAATTAAGGCACCAAAATTTCTATATAATCATATATTGACACCACAACACATAAAATAGTACTAAAATAATTCTCCTTAACCTTGGATCAGTGCTCCCGAGACCACTGTTCCGGCTAGCCCCAAATTTGGGTTGTTACAATGACGGTCTATATTAATTTGGAGAGGCCTCTAGTGTCTCAAATTTTAATCAATGGGCATTCACAAAGGGTGAAATATGAATCGTGTCCAACCATTTGCTTTCAATGTGGAAGGTATGGTCACGTGAAGGACAATTGTCCTTTCAAGAGTACTGTAACCAATATGGTAAAGGAAACAGCTTCGTCAGAAAAGCCACCGAAAAGTCACAGCACAGTCGAGGATGGATAGGAGAAGGGAGATAAAAATTACAGGTCGTGGATGATTGTTGAAAGGATACCAAGGCAAAAATTCAGGGATAATGTCCAACATTCGTATGGAAATACAGAGAGGTAGAAGGAATGTCCAAATAATAGGAGTTTAAATCAAGAAATAAATGATAGAGATATAATAGCTCTTAGATTCAATAAATGGAAAGATATTATTGTTGAAAAGCATCTAAACAAGGAAATATTAGATTCTAACAATGGTCGATAGTTAATGGACTCAAAGAACAAAAGAAAGTCTAAAGTGAAGGGCCCTAAAAATAATTTGGATCCAGTCATTAAAAGACTTGCTAATGTTGGGCCGAGTGTAGTGCCCAATTTGGCTAATAAGAGTTTGGGATTTGGTATTTCTTCATTTGATCAGACCCAATCCTTGTTGGATAATTTAGGGTCAGACATGATGGACCAAAAGTTGGTGGTCGGTGATTCTAGTAGCAATGGTAAATTGGCAGAGGTAGGAGTTTTGAATGGGCAAGAAATTGGAGATTCTACACTTATTAACGATAAGCCTTCGATGAATCTTGCATTTCCTGGTTCATCAATAGAAGGGAAATCATCTGACAAAGTGACTGTAGAGGTGGGCAGACTCGACTCCGATAAACATTCGGCGGTGGCCTTTTTGGATAGCAAGAAAAATATCAACACTTTTTTGCCCTTAAAGGTCGATTAAGTCTTGATTCAATTGTAATTGCCTGGTCATGGGAACGGTATGAAAGCTAAAGGTAGGGGTTCGTAAAAAAATTAAATAAAATGCATGCAAATAGTAGTAGCTGATTCTAATCTAATGGCAACCAACGAGTGTTGCTAAAAGACTCTATAGTTCACTTGGCCGAAAGTATTTCATCTTTAATAAATGACAAAACTGTTCCAATTGGAGATCCTAGAGATGAAGGGTAGCAGAGGGAGAGAACTCCTTGGACAGTAAGAATAAATCTACCTGTTGCCGCATGTTTATGTTTTTAGTTGCTATTTGGTATTTGAGATATTTTATTCTTATAAGTTTTATTATTTATTATTTTATATCAGTTATGAATTCAAACTTGAAGATTTTTACTTGGAATTATCAAGGATGTGCTAGTATGAATTTTATTCGTGTTTTTCAAGAGTATAATGTGGAGCATCAACAAGACATTGTTTGCTTATTAGAACGAGAGTAAGCGGTCAAAAAGCAAATTATATTGTTGATCAATTGGGTTTTACTTTTTCTCACCAAGTTGAGGCTATTGGCTTTTCAGGTGGTATATGGGTGGGTTGGAAAGATTCTGTGCAGATTCAAATCCTCCGAAATCACCTTCAATTTATTCTTCTCTATGTTAATGATCATGTGCCTAATAACTTTTTTTTATTTCCTTTATTTATGGTAGTCCAGATAGGTCAAAATGAAAGCTTCTTTGGGATTGGCTTCAACCTTGCGATGCCTCTTCAATCGATCCCTTGGTTATTAATGGGTGATTTTAATGCCATATTATCTTCTAAGGATAAGCGATGTCCTTGTACCATGGGTAAGAGATGTGGTTTATTTGGTAATTTTGTTGACTCTTATGATTTACAGTATTTGGGGTTTTGCGGTCCTTCTTTCACTTGGCAAAGAGGTGGTACTTTTGTCAGACTAGATTGTGATCTAGTGAATGATGCATGGATGGCAGTTTTCCCAGTGTTTAGTCTCACACTTACTGCGCATTAAATTTGACCATCGGCCTCTACTTCTATCTACAAGACCGGACTTGAATTTGGCTAAAGGTAGACTTTTCAAATTTTTAGCTGGTTGGACTAAGCATAATAATTTTCCTACCTTTGTCAAAGAAAAGTGAAATTTTGTGAGCAATATGGCAGATTCTTTGAATAATTTTACCTCTTATGTCAAAGAATGGAACAAGGACATCTATGGTTTTTTGGGATCCCGTAAGCATCACCTCATGAGATTGCTCAACAACATTCAAAAGGCCCTAAACCACTCCAACTCAAATTTTTAAATAAAAAGAGATGGAAATTTGGGATGAGTTGGAAAATTTACTTAATCATGAAAATTTACTTTGGAGACAAAAGGCTCAGTGTGACTAGCTTCATTTGGGGGATAGAAACACTAAATTTTTTCATAGTCATACAATCAAGAGAAGGAAATTTAACCGTATTACTGACTTACGTATCAGCAATGGGGAGTGGTGTTCTAATCAGGAAATTTTGCAAACTAAAGCAGTGGGATTCTTTGAGAAACTTTATGGTGAAGTGCCTTAAACCTTGGGGGACCTACCCAATATTAATTTTCCTTGTTTAAATCCCTCAGAGATTACTTTTTTGGAAGAGTTTATCACAAATGAAGAGATCAAAAGGGATTTATTTGATATGACACCTTTAAAAGCTCCCGGAAGTGATGGCTTTCATGCTCATTTCTTTCAGAGCCAGTGGGATATTCTGGGTAATGATATTTGCAATTGGGTGAAGGGAGTTTTTTTTGGGAAACCAATTGAGTAGGATTTGA
The DNA here is from genome assembly GCA_025506655.1 of Gossypium rotundifolium. Taxonomy (NCBI): domain Eukaryota; kingdom Viridiplantae; phylum Streptophyta; class Magnoliopsida; order Malvales; family Malvaceae; genus Gossypium; species Gossypium rotundifolium. The sequence goes on along the minus strand of CP106731.1, from coordinate 63,928,357 downwards.
ATAATACTCCGATCGTCTTAATTTCTAAACAGGACTATCCCGAAGATTTTAGTCAATTTCGACCAATTAGTTTGTGCTCTGTTATGTATAAATTGGTTATGAAAGTTATTACTAACTATTTTAAGTTGGTTTTCCCTAACCTTATCTCTCAGGAATAGGCCGGGTTCATAGCTGGCCGGAACATATCTGATAATATCATTCTAGCTCAAGAAGTCATACATACTATGCGTTGTAAGCGAAATGGGCAAAATGGGATGGCTATCAAGTTGGATTTGGAGAAAGCTTATGACAGAGTTAGTTGGGACTTTATAAGTGCTTTGTTGATGGCTTTTGGGTTACCCGAGTTCCTACGAAAAGTGATTATGTCAGCTATACCTTCCTCTTCTATGCAAATTCTTTGGAATGGTGTGCCTACCCAGAAGTTTAAGCCGTAAAGGAATCTGTCAGGGGTGTCCTTTATCGCCTTATCTCTTTGTACTGTGCGTGGATTGGCTAGGGCATCTTATTAGGTTGGATATTGATAGTGATATGTGGGAACCTATTCAACTTTCAAGAACAACAGTAATCCCATCATTTCTTTACCAATGATTTGGTGATTTTTTGCAAAGCTCAATTGGATCAAGTGCTATTATTGAAAAACATTCTAAATCAGTTTTGTGAGGTTTTGGGTCATAGAATTAGTACTAGGAAAAGTAATATTTACTTTTCTAAAGGTATTAATAATGATGTTCATAACTAGATTGTTCAATTGTTTGGCTTTCAGGAAGTTCAGAATCTTGGCCATTATTTGGGAGTTCCTCTATTGCATAATAGGGTAACTAAAAGTACCTTTAGCTTTATGGTTGATAAGGTAAGGCATAAGCTTAACAATTGGGATGTTAGAAAGATATCCATAGCGGAAAGAATCACCTTAGCCCAATCTGTTCTTTTTTCCATACTTACTTTATGCAGTCGATGCTCATACCTAATGGAGTTTGTGCTGAAATTGAACAATTGGTTAGACAGTTTATTTGAGGGTGTGTTAATGGTCAACCAAAAATATCGTTAGTGGGTTGGGACTCTATATGTCAACCACGGTCTCAAAGTGGGCTTGGTTTTCAACATTTGAGGGATCAAAACTTGTCTTTTCTTATGAAGATTAGATTCGATTTAGTCTCGAAGAGTAATTCCTTAACGGTTCACATCCTTCGGTTTAAGTATGGTTGGAAACAGCAAATCCCTGAGTCTATTAATAGGAGTTAGTGCTCGCATTGATGGCAGTCTCTTGCTAAGATATGGCCACTACTCCGTGAAAACTTAGCCTGGGCCATTAGAGATGGTGCAAGCGTTTGTTGTTGGAAGGACTCTTGGATCCCAAGTATGGGTCCTTTAATTTTGAAAATTCCATCTTCTAACCTTGATTTGGATTGTTTTGTTAGGGAGTTGGTCAACTTTGATGGAAGCTGGAACTTGGATTTGTTTCATGCCTGGTTGCCTGAAGATGTGATTAATAGGATTATAAGCATCCCTCTTCCTCATCCAGACTCTGGAACAAACAAGGTGATATGGGCTCATTTGACATCAGGCACTTTTTCGATTCACAGTGCTTTTTGGACTTTAAAATAAGACACTTGGAGTTCCCGGGATGAGAATCGGAAGATTAATTGGAAATATCAGGGTATACGGAGAGTGAGATTTTTTCTTTGGCTTGCATTTCAGCAGAGACTTCTTAAAAATTTAGAGCGTACGAGAAGGGGGATCGGTCAAAGTATTTCTTGCACTATATGTGGACATGAGTTAGAGGATATGACCCATGTTCTTCGTGATTGTCCGGCAGCAAAGGATGTGTGGATGCATGTGCTTCCAAATAAAATAAAACAAAGGTTCTTTTCTGATTCTTTCTAGGTTTGGATTTCATCTAATCTTTGTTGTCATGTGAGATTGCAGGATAGTAGAGTCACTTGGTCGTGCCTCTTTGGATTAATTGCTTGGCGTATCTGGAAGAATAGGAATATTTTCATCTTTTAGAACATCTCATGGTCATCAATTGAAGTGGTGAAAGTCTCTAGTAGCTGGGCTCACCAATTTGAATTGTACTGTGGTGGATACAAGAACAATATTTCCTTCTTGAACCGTGCGAATAGTTCTTTTTTCCACTGATGGTGAGGTGGAGAGAGATTCTGGTCATGCTGCAACCAGAGGCGTGGTACGAGACAAAGATGGAAATTGGATTATGGGATTCGGTCGCTATTTAGGTGTCTGTTCACCGTTTGAGTTTGGAGTATCCTTGATGAGATCCTTTTGTTACTAAATAAAGGATACAGACATATCATAATTCAGATTGATAGCCTTGAAGTAGTCCAAGCCTTGAATGATATGGGAATGGTGGAGTCAAGGATTATTGTGCTTAGAAGGACACAACATATCATGAAATCGGAAGGACAATGGAGGATACTTCACATACCGAGAGAACAAAACTTGGTGGCAGATTGCCTTGCTAAACTTAGATTGAACTGGAAATCAACCTTGCAGGTCTTCGACGAAGCACCTAAGGAAATCTTAGATTTGTTACAAAAAGATAAAGTCAACGGTACTTTCATGTAATTGATGTAATTCATCTTTTCTTTTCACAAAAAAAAAAAAAATCGTGAATCAAAATTAAGATTCGTTTTCTTTTTACTATGTTTTATTAAATTAATTTCTTCTATATATATTTTATTTTTTCTTTAATGATTTAGGGGTTTTTATACATTTTCTCTCTTATGTTATTAGTGAAAGAGGATTAATCAACAAAATTTGAACCTCCATTATTGAAATGCCAATAAAGGGGGGCCTTTAACCACTGCTCCCTTGTGATATTAGTTCATCTTTGGATTTAAGGTTAATATATTATTTGGTATATAAATTTCCCTTTAATGTTTAAACCTAAATTTTCTTTTTAAATTGGTATATGAGTTTCAATGTTCATTTTGGTATAAGCATCAATGTTCAATTTGGTATTTGAGCTTTTTTTCTACTCCAATTAAATGCTATATTAACATCTGAATGGAAAACTTTTACGTCATATTTTCGTGGTCTTAGGCTATGCTTTATACTTTTCTTTGCACATTGCAAGATTCTTGCTCCATTCTTACTTCACAGAAATACTTCCTATATATATATATATATATATATATATACACACATTATTTGCAGGATATGCTTAATAATTAACGTGTTTTTAATGATTTAACTGTAGCAAATTTTGGGCGTAGCAGTGAATTTTGTCTAAAAATTTAATAATGCTAAAATTTGGAACTGACTTCTGCAATTGTTGCATGAAAATAAGAGATTTAGGCATGGAACATGAGATTGGGAAGCAAAAGGCGGACTCTTAGATCAAATTAATTATAATTAGATTAAAAATTGTTTTTGTATTAGGATTTTCTTTCAAGTATAATTATATATTATATTACAAAATTTTGACAAAATTATTAATATAATCTATGTTTCGCATCACAAATATTAAACTAAATTTATATTTTTTCAAATATAATAAGAGTTACTTATATTAATTGATTAAAAACAAAGATAGATATAAAATTATAAATGAAATCAAATTTTAACAATTTTAACGATAAACCAAATTAATTAACAATATATATATATATATAAAATAAATAACTTGTCAAAATTATTAATAAAATTATTTAAATTAAGTGAAAATATGTCAAAGGTTCACGTATTGTTTTGAAATTTAAAATTTAATCTCTATACTTTAATTTTGAGACATTGAGTCCTTGTATTTATTTAAATGTATTGATCCCTCAATTTAATTTTGTCATTAAAGTTAACAATGTGTAAGGTGATAAGTGCTAAAAGTAACATGTTTTTAATCTCACACTTACCATTAAACTTAACCATTTATATGGGTATGCGATATATTCTCTGGATTGTTGTTTGTGTTTAAGTAATTTTCTGATCTACCATTAAAGTTAATTTTTAAAATTTTTAATTTGAAGTTTTTATTGATTCTATTTGAGATTAACTTGTGGATTTTTATGCATTGTATGATTTATGCTTTAAGACACGAGAGAATCAAGCATGATAGACCATTTTTTAGAATTTATTATTTTAGGTTATCCCTGAACAAAAACATTATCTTGAAATTTTAAATTTACAAGTTTGACATTTTTTGTTAGCTTTTGAGCCTATAGAGCATATATTTTTTTTCGTGCTTATTTTATTTTTGGTTGTATGTCAACTTGATTTGTTATTCTACATCTTGTTTTAATTATATATGTCGAGACCACATTATTGATTTGATATATTGAGATAATAGAGGCACTTAAGATTTAACCCACCTAACATTTAAACAGCTTACCTGTTGTATTATTCCTTAGTAAACCTCATTGATTCTAACATTTTTTTTACTTAACAATTGTTCATGTTAACTCGAAAACATAAATTACTATTGTAAAATTTCTTTTATTGGCTCCTTTTTTGTCGAGATTCAATTTGGTTAGTTGTCTAACTATATTTTATCACTTGCATTGTTGAATTTTACTTTGCTCTTAAAAAATTAAAAAATGGGAAAAATGGGAAAAAATTGATTGAGCTTGAATCGTTAGTCTTATATATTAGGTATCAAAGCTCACATCCACTCTTTATTTCTTGTTGATGTAAATTCTTGTAATTCAACAACTTTTTTTTCTTTTGGTTTGGTAACTTATCAATTCGAACAAACTTTTTTGACATTTTTTGTACCGTTAACCTAAGCCCCGTTACAATCTTGTAAAGACCTCTTGATTGGTGTGTCATCTCATTTTTATAGTGGTGGAGATTTGATTTTCAAGCAAGCCTATGGTAATAACACTTTTTGCTCGACTGTTGAGTGCATATTACTTGAACCTTAAACACTTTGAATGTTTTTCAGTGAACCTTAGTAAGAGTGTTAATTCATGTTGAATTTAAATTTCAAGTAATTATTGAGATAGGGGAGACGCCTATGTTTTTATACTTTAAAAATCAGTTCTTGGATTGCTTGTGTTCTTTAGAGTCATTTTTGTTTAAATTTCCAATGCATGACTATTTTTGCAGATTATCCTAAGACATTATCGGTGAAAATAATAAATTGAGGAAAGTTAACTTAAATGTGGGCTGAAAATTTTGCTTGAGGACAAGCAAACGCTTAAGTGTGGGGATATTTGATAAGTGCTAAAAGTAACATGTTTTTAATCTCATTCTTAATGCATTTTTTGGTGATTATTTGATGTTAATTGTGAATTTTATGCTCCGAATCCTTTAAATTCATGTTTTGATGCTTAATAGAGCACTTGAGAGCAAAACAAGTGAAAATCGAAGCAAGCTGCAGGAGCCATACAGGCTAGAAAATTCTACTAGCCTAGCCTCATGACGTTTGACCTACACAGGCATGTGGTAGGCTGTGTCGATTTCATGGATTTCACACCAAACAATAGAAAATCATGATTTTTAAGTTTTTCGGGCATTCTGAGACTTATATATTACAAAAATAAGAAGATAGGGGTGAACCATCATAGAATATTCAAGAAAACAACTCGAAAAACATCATTGAAGCCGACTCTAAAATAGATTTCAGTCAAAATTAAAGATTTTCAGTTGATTCCTTAAGAGATTATCATGAATTTATTTGTTTACTCATAAACTTTCTATGCTTTAATTCCTTCGTGAATCAACAAATAAAGCTCATAATAGTCTTAATTGCAAATGACTTACTAACCTTCTTAGTTTACATCATTAAGTTAGCCACTAGGAAAAGAAAAACCCATATTTTAATTCGTACTTTATTTAATAATTAAAACCTAATAAGCATTAATCATATTAAATCACTTTAATTTAGATTAATCTTTATAGTATATACAAGATGTACATATTATTCAACATTCTTATATATATAATTCAAAGAGGAGAACACTTCATTTAGCTTATCTTCTTCAAAAATCAGCCACTACTAATTAGAACCCCAAAATATCATTCAATTGAAAAACAAAGACTTTCAAAGCAAAATCAACAGCAACATGGTTCACTCTAAAAAATCTAACTCGGTTAGTTAATGCTTTAAAGCTTGAAATAAGACTCCATTAAATTCATTTTTTTCCAAATCCTCCATGGTTGGACTTCATTGGACAAATATCCATTTAAAATATGTTTCATTTTTAGATATAAGCTATATGAGTCATGAAAATAAACATAATAATTTGATATGCAACTTTTATAGTTAAAAAAACTGTTAAGTATAACTCCTATTTCAGTCAAATTTGAGAAATAATCTTCTAGTTAAACTCTATTTATTTGTTTCAATCAAACTCTGATTAGTCTAGATTATTTTATTATTATTGCACCTATGAATTTGGCCTATAAATAGGCTTTTTTCACAACCTTAGAAAAAACACCCATTAGATATTAGAACTCATAACACATTTAGAGAATTTTGTGTTTACATTTTGAGGGTTCTTCATTTTTGGGTTTTCGGGGTTTAATTTTTATCTTCATTTTTTGTAATATTCGTTCTTTTTTCATTATAGTAAAATTATCTTTGCCTGTGATTTTTTATCCTCTTTGGAGGAGTTTTTCCATGTTAAATTTATGTGTTCAATTTCTCAATTTCTTCTGTTATTTTTACTTGTTTGTTGCTTAATTGAGTCGATCCCCAACAAGTGGTATCAAACTAGTTTAATTTTCATAGATTAGCCGTTTAGAGATGACAACTACAAGGTTTGAAATTGAAAAGTTTGATGGCAAGACAAATTTCAATTTGTGGCAAGTTCGGATGATGGTAGTTCCAGTTCAAATCGGGTTGAAAAAAGGTTGTTCCCGAGAACAAGCGTGAGAATCTAAATCAAACAGAATGGGAAGAGCTTGATGAAAAGGCTTTGTTTGCAATCTAGTTGCACCTCGCATGTCGAAATCATTTTTTATTTTGAAAAATAAAGATCGATTTTAAAAAATGAAAATGGAGTCGCCACCAATCCTTTTTGAGGTGTGATCAAATCACCTTAACATTGATCATCTTAACAAAACTTTGATTTATTAAAACGTATTTTGGTCTACAAAAACTAGAGAAAATGGGTTCGGGAGTTAGTTACATACGAGGAAGGGTAAGCACCCTCGTAGCATCCAAAATTGGTACCTAATCGATTATTTAATGTCTTAATGCCAAAAATTTGAAAAGATTCTAGATTACGATCCGTTTGCTTAAAAGAAACACTTGAACAAATTGAATTGGATGCTAAGACCCTCTTATTTCAAAGAAATAAAATGTCATACCCAGTGAGTTAGGATACGACATTTCATATTCTCGAAACTGAGCTTGTTTTTTGATTTCTAAAACTCATGTATTAAAGTTTGAAAAAGGGATGCAAGAACCCATTTATGCCCGGGCCCATACCAAAATTAAAACAAAAAATAAATAAAGTAAAATTCCCAAAATTAAATGTCCAGTCCATTACAAAATTTCAAACCCAAATACAATGGCCCACATTAGGGCCCAAATAAACAAACCCCTACCCAATCACACGGCCCGAATAGCCCAAAATGTTTAGCTAAACAGAAACCCTAGGGTTCCCCAAATAGTGCCACGCGCGTGCCTCCACCCGCACCTCCCCAGCCTCCGTACCAAAGCACCACGTCATTGTCGTACACCGTCATACCTTCGAAAAATGACAAGAACAACAACAAAAGCAATATACAACAGAAAATAAAAGAAAGAGGAACTTTTTTCTGTATTTTTATTTTCAGGTTATAAAAAGCTGAATAGAACCACTGTAATTTTTTTTACGTTCTTTGAATACAAAAATATAGCAAAAGGTATATTTTCTGATCCATTTTTGCTTCGCATGTCATGTATATATATAGAAAGAGAATAAAAATGAAAACTTTTACCTTTTCGTGACGATTGGAGTCCTGAATACGAAGCATTTTGTGGTTGTTCTTCGATTTTTTGTAGGGATTTAGAGTGTTTTGGGGTCAGATTCGGGTCTAGGGGATTTTTAAAGGCCGATTTAGCCTCTTTTATGAGCTCTAACCACCGAGCACGACGACAGACGGTGGTGGAGTACAGAGGCCCGATGATCAGAGCTCGGCCGAACCTTGGTCGGTGCTCAGAGGGCAGATGTTTTTCTCAAAGAGTTTAAACTTTTTTTTGAAGAGAGGATGTTTAAAATGAATTTTTTTTGGTCCTTTTTAGTATTTATTGCCCCTCAGTGTGACGTCGTTTTGATACGGTCTATTAATGACCAAAACATTGTCATTTAAGGACCATACCCGAGCGAGTGACCCGACTTGGGGAGGATTCGCGATTTTCGATTATTGGTATATTTGCAACAAGCCCTTCCGCTTTTGTGGCGTGGTACAATGTGGTCCTTTATTTTTCTTTATTTTGTAATTCGGCCCTTAGATTTTTGCTTTTAATTCATTTGAGTTGCGCTGAAACGTTGCGTTTTGAGGGTTTGGGGTAATTACCCATTCACCCCCCGTTCTTTGCGTGCGCATTCCATTTTGGTCCCCTTATTGTTTTAATATTCTTCATTTAGACTCTGAATTTTGTTTTACTTCTAAATTAGCCCTTAATCTGTTTTAACTTGCTAGTTCGTAATTTATTCGTCTTATTATAGTTTATTTTAAAAATATTTCTATGTTATCTATTGTAGCCATTTTCATTTTAATTTCTTTTATGCGTATTATTTACATTAAATTTATATATTATTTACTTTGAATGGTCATATATATATTAGTTAGTTTAAATTATTTCATATATTATCTATGCTAAGTTTTTATGTATTAGTCATTTTAAAATTGTTCTATAGTTATTAATGTCAAGACCTTGCATTCTATTTTTATTAAAATGTTCCACGCTTATATATATATGAATTATTCATGGCAAACTCCTTTTTATATATTAGTAAATTAAGATTAAGTGTTAGTTTAAGTTGTTTTTTTTTCTATTAACCATTTTGAAATATTTTATTTATTATCTTGTTTTAAAATCGTTTCACAAACTTTTTAAATTACTTTATATTATTGCTATTATGTGATTTGTATTTCTTAATTATTGGTTGGTTGTAGTGATGCACTAGTGTAACATTTGATGGAGATTAATATCTTGCTTTATATATTATTATTCTATTGTATCTCATAAAAATGTTGTGTTTTAATGTCATTTCAGTTTTAAAATCATTTTACTCAAAGTTTTTAAAATAAGGCAATGCTCATTTTAGACACTTGAGAAAATCGTGCCCTAACTCAACTGGTTCGATTTTCTCGTTAAATCCTGGCGACCGAGTACCCTTTTCTCTTTTAAATAAAAATGCATAAGTTTTTAAATAAAAAAACTTATTCTCGGGAATTTGAGACGTTGCGCCCTAACTCACTGGATGTGACGTTTCATCATCTCTAGGTAAGAATTTCAAAAAGAGAGAGGCAATATTCCGTATTCGGGAATTTTGAGAAATTATGCCCTAACTTACTGGGTTCTAATTTTTTATAAGGCCCAAATAACCAATACCCTTTTCAATTTTTATTACACAGATTTTAAAAATCAAGAAATTAGTTCAGTTTCGAGAATATAAATTGTTATACCCTAACTCACTGAGTATGACATTTTATTTCTTCGAAATAAGAGGATTTTGGAATTCAATAAGATTCCATTCAAGTTTTAAACAAATGGATCGTAATCTAGAATCTTTTCAAATTTTTGGCATTAAGACGTTAAATAATCAATTAGGTGCCAATTTTGGGCGCTACGAGGGTGCTAACCCTTCCTCGTATGTAACCGACTCCCGAACCCATTTTCTCGAGTTTCTGTAGACCAAAATATATTTTAATAAATCAAAGTTTCATTAAAACAATCAATATCAAGGTGATTGGATCACACCTCAAAATTGGGTCAGTGGCGACTCCATTTTTGATTTTCCAATCTATCCTCTTTTTTTTACGATAAAAAAATGGTTTCGACAGCTTGGCAACTCCACTTGGGGACTAATAAGAGAGTCAAGCAGTTAAAATTGATTATTTGTTGTCCTTTTGTTGAAAATTAAAAATTTGATTTGAAAAATTACGATCCTTTTATTACATTCGATTGTGTCATCTCATTTGATTGTCGTGGTTCGAGTCTTGTAGATTACTATTGCATCATATTGCATGACCGCCGGGTCACATCCTTTTAAGTGGGAGTGAGAAGCTACTCCTTCATGAGATTTTCAGCTCCATGCAGGATATTGGATCGCTTTCGGGACACATCCGTACCTATGTCTTTGTGAGATTTTCATTTTCGTGCAGCCATTGGGAAATGTGTCCCCTTAAACTGAACTCGATCCATATGAGCCTATAATGGGTGAGGATCGAGGAATCTGCTGGTTCAGGTACCTCAACTTTAGAACCGAACTGCATAGAGAAATCCCTATGAGCCCACCCTAGGTAGAGCTGTGGTAAACCCTAGTGGTCACCCAGATAGGCGCTTGATTGTTTTCCTTGTTTTTTACATGCTTTGAATTTTGTTTCTCTATATTGTACTGAATTTTTATGTTTTATATTTGTTATTTTGCATGCATTTTATATTTAAGAGGTGTTGATTCATGTTCGATTGCTAAATTAGAGAGTTGGCCATGAAAAACAAATTTCTTGATAAAGTGGAAGATAACGCGACTGTCTGAACTTGGTCAGAAACAACACAATTAGAGAAGGGGTATAGTCTAGCTGTAGGGCATGTATCAGAGTTGTGGGACTACACTCGTATTAGTGTTACGCAAAATAACCTTCAAGAGTTAAAAATGATATGGGGTCAATGGGATGATGAGACCAAGAGGTTGTTCTACCATAGTTATGGGGATTTGTCGTACTTACTTGACATCAAGGTAGACGAGCAATTATTTCGAGCCCTCACTAAGTACTGGAACCCCGCATATAGTTGCTTTACCTTCGGGAGAGTGGATTTGGTACCCACCATGGAAGAATACATCTTCTACTGCATTGTCCGAGGGTTCAAGAAGATAAAGTTTATTTGAGAACTGCTTATGTCCCAGCCTTTTGGAAAAAGTTGATGAGCATTACGGGAATGAATGTCCAGTGGATTACAGCCAGGATTAATCAAAAGGGCAAGTGTAAATGCATCCCATAGAGCAATTTGATGGATTTAATTCTAGCTCATCCTGATGTGAAGAGGAGAGTTGATGTCTTTGTATTGAGCATCTATGGATTGATGTTATTCCCTAGGGCTTTAGGGTATGTAGTTGAAGCAATAACTGATCTCTTTGACCGACTCAGTAAAGGGGTCACGCCAATTCCTGTAATGTTGGCTGAGACTTTTAGGTCATTGAATGCGGGTTTATAGGCTCAATTGTTGTTGGTTTTGTTTCATAGCCACTTCGGAAGATGGATAAGATTTCTTATTGAGTCTTCTCTGATAATTATTCCCCATTGAAAGAAATAGCAGCAACACAAAGAAGAGACGACGTGCCAGAAGAGAATTGGATGGCACTTCTCCAAAATCTGCAGGAAGAGGATACTGAATGGAGAGCTCCTTGGTTGGTGCCCAATGAGATCTTGTTCCGATGTGGGAGTTTTGATTGGGTCCCTTGGCTCAAAATTTGGGGAACCATTGGTTACACTCCTTTGCTAGTACTAAGACAATACGGATCAAGGTAGTTTGTACCAGCAACACATGGTCTAGCACAATATGAGTTCTCGTATAAAGGAGATAATTACAATAAGAGGGTCAAAGAGATTTCCACTGCTTGGAATCAGACTCGTCGGATGAAAAAGTTGATGGTAGGATCAATGACTACTCCCAAGTATGGTAGGTGGTTCAATAGGAGGATTAATGACAACATCCCGGGGCTAAGTCTGAAGGGTGTTCGACCGATGGAAGAATACTTATAGGTAGTCCCATCAAAATTGGAGATAATAAAACAAGACCTTGAAAAGAGGAATCAGGAGCTGGAGAAGAGGATAAAGCAATTAGAGGAAGAGAAGATGCATTTAAGGTTAGATGCCGACGTTCAAAAGTTAGAGGCCGAAAAGCAAAAGAAAGGAAAAAATAAAGTCGAGGAAGACTTGGACAGTTTGAAGATGGATTACAAAAAATTGTGTCTATCGATGAGAACTACCAGATTGGGGAAAACTTCAAAGCAATGGCGATAGGAAATTCAAGCGGAAAGAACCAAGGCTAATCAGTGGAAGAGAAGATTCTAAGAGGCTCAAACTCAGAGAGAGTTTCTAGAAAGGAGTCTATCAGAAGTCCAGAATGACAAAGGGGAATTAAAAGCTAGAGTAGCAGAGCTTGAAAAAGTACTCTACCAGTATAGAAATCGTAATTTCACGGCTAAGCTAAAAATCAGTTTGAACAAAATTGAAGAAATAAAAGGAAGAATAGAAGAGCTAGACTCTACTTTGCAAAGTTGTGAGCTTGGGTTGAGTTTCTTGAAGTAAATAAGGAGCGTTGGAAGGAACAACTTCATCACTCTCAGAGTCAAGTTAGGGATCGATATTACATTATGGATGAAGCCGTGGCTTAGATCCGGGAGGTAGCTGATCATCTACAAACCTTAGCAGTTCAGGCCGACACGCTAAGTGTGAAGTACGAGCTGGAATCAGATAGGGGTCAGGAATTAGCTTTGTTGCTTAGGAAAGTTAGAACTCTGAGCATTAGGGCAAAGCCGTATTTGTAATCCGTTTTATGTAAAGAGCTTTATTTTCTAATAAAGTTTTCAAAATGAAATTGAATTTGAATCGACATCTTTTGTATTTCATGCATCTACATTACATCATATGCATTAAAGTTCATTAAAAGATTCTAATTGATTAATAATTATTTCAATAATATGGAAACCGACCAAAATCAACCAAACATGCACCCTTACGGTACACGAAGGAAAACTAAAGCAATGGATAAAAGAATAGAAAGGTTGGAACAAATGCAGAAAGAGATGCAAGAATAGATGCAAGCACAAATGCAAGAGCAGTTGGTTAAGATCCAGTAGGATATGATGGACAAAATGATAGAATTGCATAGGAATATGATAACTCAAATGACTCAGATGACGTAGCTGTTAAATATGCTTATGGATAAAGGAAAGAGCCCCATGGTTAATGTTGAGGAGAATACTGAGTATCCTCAATGTCCCACTGGTTTTACTCCACCACATGTGCAAACACGACCTGAAGTAACTTTACAAAGGCCATCTTTCATGATCAGGCCTTAACAATTTCAAGCTGGTGCTTCAATGAATCTCCAAACTAGCTCAAGTTTAGGAGATAATCCAATCAATGCTAATGTCCCTGGTTTGGATGAAATAGTGGAGGGAGAGAGGACAAAAGTAGAAATACCAAAGCAGCTAGAAGATAGATGTAAATGGTTGGAGGAGAAATTTAAGTTGATAGAAAGTGCTGACGACTATTATGGAATTGATGCCAAGGATTTATGCTTGGTCCCAGACTTGGTGCTCCCATACAAATTCAAAATGCCTAAATTCGAGAAATATAATGGGACAAGTTGCCCCGAAGCTCATATTACTATGTTTTCTAGAAGAATGATGGGGTATATTAATAATGACCAATTGTTGATCCATTACTTCCAAGATAGCTTGGTGGGAGCATCAGCCAAATGGTATAACCAGTTGAGTCATGCCAGAATTGGTTCATGGAGAGATTTGGCTCAAGCATTCATAAAACAATACAACCACATGATAGACATAGCACCCGACAAGATTACACTCTAGAACACGGAGAAGAAGAAAAACAAGAACTTCTGGCAGTATGCCCAGCGATGGAGGGATGTTGCGACGCAAGTCCAACCACTACTCTCAGAGAAAGAGACGACCATGCTCTTCATCAGTACTTTGAAAGCTCCATTTATCAATCACATGTTGGGAAGCGCTACTAAAAGCTTTTCTGATATCGTAATGCCTGGGGAGATGATAGAAAACGCGATAAGATGTGGGAAGATTGAAGTAGGGAAAGGCAGCAAGAGATTAGTCCCGAGAAGGAGTGAGAATTAGGTGAATAACACGAGTATGTATAATAAGGGTCATTCGAGAGCAATCACGGTGAGCCATCTAAAAGCAACAACCACTAATCAATAGGGTCCCCCGAGATAGGAATCCATCACAAGGGTGAACAACGAAAGGATACGGTTCACACCTATACCCATGACGTATAGAAAGCTGTACCAGAACCTCTTCGATGCAGATGTGGTGTCCCCTTTCTACTTAACACTACTGCAACCCCCGTTTCCCAAGTGATATAATGCAAACACCCAATGCGAATATCATGCTGGAATTGCAGGGCATTCAATTGAAAATTACACCATGTTCAAGAAAGTAGTCGAAAAGCTAATAAAAATAGGGATCGTAAAGTTTGACGACCCACCCTTACCAAATGTAGCAGGAAACCCCTTGCCTAATCATACTGATCAAGGAGTAAATGGAATAAATGAAGGTGGGGGCAAGAATGTCAAATATGAGGTTGTAGAAGTCAAAATCCCATTGAGACAAGTTTGGAAGGAGATAGTGGAGAGAGGACTGATCACATTGAATTCGGAAGAGAGGTTCAAAGGAAAGAGGAACCATTGTGAGTTCCATAATATAGAGGGGCATGGAATCCAAGAATGCACTGAGTTTAGAGCTATAGTGTAAAATTTTATGGATAGTAAAGAGATAGAATTTTACGAGGAGATTGAGGGATTAGAAGAACGGGAGGTTTATGCTTCAGAGGAAGGATCAATGGAATGGGTCCAAAAGGGCAACTGCCCAGTAGTAATCATCTCGAAGCCAAGAGTCAATGAAGTTAGAACACAAGTAGCACCGCGAGTCATAATTCAGAAGCCAGTAGTTTTTCAGTATAGGGATAGCAAGAGAGTCCCTTGAAGCTATGATTGTAATGTGACAATCCAAGGAAAAGAGAATTAGCCAGTGCTTCAAAGGGAGATCAAGATACAGGTTCTCATACTCGTAGTGGGAGACACTACGATTTGGTAAATAACCGACCAGAACTAGAAAAAGGGAAAGCTTCAATAGTAGAACAAGAGAAGGAAAAATCAGGTGAGCCTGAGTCTCTTGTCAATGAACCGGTAAGGGAGGAAGAAGCTAAGGAGTTTCTAAAATTTTTGAAACACAGCAAGTACAGTGTGGTGGAATAGTTGCATAAACAGCCTGCATGTATATATGTATTAGCTTTGCTCTTGAGTTCAGACGCGCACAGAAACGCATTGATAAAGGTTTTGAATGAGACTTATGTGGCCAATAATATCTCAATCAATAAATTGGATAGATTGATTGGTAATATAAGTGCTGACAATTTCATCTATTTCAATGATGATAAAATTCCGTCAGGCGACAGAGGATCCACTAAGGCTTTGCATATTACCACTAGATGCAAAGGGTACACACTGCTAGGGGTTTTATAGACAACGGGTTAGCATTAAACGTATTACCCTTTTCCAAATTAAACAGATTACTTGTGGATAGTTCCCACATGAAAGAATGCCAGAACATAGTTAGGGCATTTGACATCACGCAAAGAAGAGTTATGGTGAGGATTGAAATACCGCTGCTAATTGGTCCGAAAACATATGCGGTGGACTTCCTGGTAATGGATATCAAACCCTCCTATAACTGCTTGTTGGAAAGACTGTGGATCCACTCTGCAGAAGCAGTACCTTCATCATTGCATCAGAAACTGAAGTTAGTATCAGAGGGTCGGCTAGTGACAATAAATACCGAAGAGGATATTATCGTGACTATAACCAGTAATGTACTGTATCTGAAGATAAACGACGAGACAACTAAATGTTTTTTTCAGTCTTTAGAGTTCGTGAATGCAACCTTTATTACGGAAGGAAATAGAATTTTGGTACCAAAAATCTCTAAAACCACCATAATGGGATTGCAGATAACCAGAGAAAAAAGAGCTTTGCCAGTAAAAGGCTTGGAAAATACCTTCAGGAGAGAGTTGTGGCTCTGATGTTGAAAGAAAAGCAAGATCGCTTTGGCTTAGGATTCAAGCCAGATGCAAAGCAAAGAAAGAAAAAAAGGCAAGAAAGAAGAAGGACTCATTTGAATGGTGAAGAAATCAAGTGGGAACCCATGATAATTCCATACATATCCAAAACCTTTGTGTCGAGAGGGTCATTCATGCTTAGCAGAAGGCACCAAAAGAAGAAGACATTATAGCAATGTTGGCCAATGTCTACATTAATGCCATATCCAAGGAGGCAATTGAAGGGGGGAGCTTGTTAGATATCCGCCCTTATGAGTGATAAATCGTAAAAGTAACATATTTTAGGCCCACATTTAGTATGCTTTTAGATGATTTAGCCCTTGATTTATGTAAAAAGGTGCTCTTAATCCTTTCTTTTCATGTTTTTACTCAGGAAAGCACTCAGGACAAAAAAAAAGAAACGGGCTTAAAACGGACCAATTTGGGCCAAAGAGGAAATCGACATGGCCTAGACTTCAAGCCCCACGGCCGTGCCTCGATAATTAATTAAGAAATGGCCATACCACGATTTATACAGCTGTGCCCCAATCGACAGAATCGAGACACGGCCTGAAGATGATTTACACGAGCGTGTACCATGGCCGTGTCCCTGCTGTAAAAAAGAGCAATTCTACTCAGAATAGGATACTTTGAGACAAAGAAACACATTCAAAGCCTATTCAAACACCCGAGTAGGAATTATACTTGAATTAGGATACTTAGGGGCCAAGTAAGGCATCTCAAAGTCTATATAAACACCTAAGGGCACAACTTAAGAGGGAGTTTGGCAGAAGCCTTCCACCAGGGCATTTGTCGGGGCAGTTAGCTAGGCCAAGGAGCCGAGTCAGAAGGATCACATTTGTGGGAATCACTCGAAGATAGCCAGTGGATCCATCTCAAGAAGCTGAAATTCTACTCAAGACGGCATATTTCTCCTTCAATTCCTCCAGGGGGTTTTAGGGATTTTCTATGTTTTGTTTTATCTTTTCTCTTGAGATGTTTTCTTTATTTTTTATGAACTAAATCCCTCAGATACCTGAAGAGGATAAAACCTAGATGAATTTTGTTATTATTTTCTGAATTATATGATAAATACTTAGTTTGTTCTTAATTATGTTGCTTAATCCAAATCTGATGTGCTTAGGTGGAGGAGGAATAGACCCTGCTTAAGAGTAGATCTAGCATAATTAAGCGGAGTTGATCGAACGCCTAGAGATAGGGTTACGAGATTTTACCGAATTAGGGTGAAACCTAATATGGGAATCTATTGATCGATTTACTGCTATTCTAGGGGGTTATTATAAGCAAACGAGAGTTCCACTAATTAACCTAGGGTTAGACGTTATTCGCCTCGAGAGAAGGTTTAATATAGGTTAGGGAGTCCTACGGATCAAGCTAAGTAAGGAAATCATATGATTCAGTAATAAGTAACAAGTGAAGTCTAGGTGGATTCTTCCTAAGGGTATCATCGTAATCAATTGAGTTTCTTCAAGTTATTTTCCAATTCATTCTTTTTGTCTTTGTGTCTTTCGCTTAGTAGTCGTAAATTAGTTAAAGCAACCAATCACTCCATATTTTAGGCTAAATAATAAAAAGAAAGTGAGTATTAGTAGTTTTAGTTCCTTTGGGTTCGATAATCCGGTCTTGCCTAAGCTATATAACTGTTCGATAGGTACACTTGCCTTTAATTCATTGTCAGAGTTAGTTTCTAGGTTTGATCATTCTATTTATAAATTTTAAAGCTCTGATTTCAACGATCAAGTTTTTGGCGCCGTTGCCGGGGATCTAAAATATTAAGAAAGCTTAATTTTTATTACTTTAGCCAATTTTTTATTACAAATTATTATTATTTTTTTATTTTTTTACTTTGCTAATTTTTCCTCTATTTTGATTTTGGCAATGGCAAGTCATGAGGACAATTCCTACTAAAACACTAAATAATTATCAGTGGTAAGTCATAAGGACAATTCCTACTAAAACAACCAGTGTGTTCAACCTCGACGTGGTCACCAGGTTATCTAATCAGTTAGAGATGATGAATAAAAATATTGATGATTGGTATAGCCCATCGCAGGTATATCCAGAAATACAATATGATTTGAATCTAGGAGGCATGGCGAATCCTGGGTACCCACCCTACGGATATGGCATGGAAAACGAACAAGCTCACTATACAGGTAACTATTCTAGATATCAAAATAATTTTTATAGTGACACTTATAATGCAGGTTGGAAGTACCATCCCAATTTCTCGTGGGATGATCAAAATAGCCAAAGATCGAAACATCCTCCAGATTTTCAATAACCACCTCACCAACAAGAAGAGGAGCTGAATCTTGAAGAGATACTGACAAAATTCATGGCAAACACAGAAAGTTGTTTCCAAGAAACTGAGAAAACACTTAAAAGCAATGAGAACCAATTCGGGGAACTTACTAAGTCAGTCAAGGCAGCCACTAATGCAGTCGAACAACTCACAAAGCTAATGTCAGAACAACCGCAAGGACGTCTACCAAGTAACATCGAGATTAAACCAAAGGATCAAATTCAAGCCATCTCCGCCCATGCCAATAAGGGGCTAGATGAACCTAATCCAATACAAAAAGCCCAGGTAGACGAAGGTAAGGTAGAGGTAACACAAGAAAAGCCAAAACCGGTAATCAAGGAGTATCAACCTCGCATACCTTATCCCAAAGCAATGAAAGAGACGATTCAGAGGAACAGTTCGGTAAGTTTCTTAAATTACATATTAACTTACCTCTTCTTGAAGCTCTTTTTCAGATACCAGACTCGAGGAAATTTTTAAGACAGCTCTTGACCAACAAACGCAAATTAGACGAAGAGCATCACGTGGAGCTAAATGTAATGTGCTTAGCAATTCTACAAAATAAGCTGCCACGAAAATTAAAAGATCCAGGGAGTTTTACAATTCCATGTTTAATTGGTAGTTTATCTATTGATAATGCATTAGCGAATTTAGGGGCAAGCATCAACGTTATGCCTTACAAAATGTTTAAACAACTAGGTCTAGGGAAACCCAGACAAACTAGGATGAGCATTCAATTAACTGATAAAACTATAAGAATTCCTAGGGGTATGATAGAAAATGTTCTAATCAAAATTGATAAATTCGTATTCCTAGTAGACTTTGTCGTTTTAGACATGGATGAGGATAACACGATCCCTTAATTTTAGGAAGACCCTAAGCAATTGATATCTAAAATTGATATCTATGCGAAGAATTCATACTTCGTGTAGGTGATGAGATAGTCACTCTTCAAGCTCTTGACTCGGCTAGAACATCAAGTGATAAAGGTGAGAAAGTAAATTCAGTTGATAACCAACATGTTCAACCTTCATTGTAGGAAACACCACAAGGCTACAAACATGAGTCGGATCATAGACCTTGTGCCAATAAAGAAGAATTACATGAGGAACTAGAACCACACGAAGTCAACCCGAAGGAAACCTCAGATGAGCTGATAGGAACAATAAATCACATAAAAATAGAGGATAAGATATTGTTGAATAAGGAAGACCCTCGAATCACCAATTCAGACCTCAAGACAAACAAAGAAATCACTTTTGAGGTACTTAATGTCTTCCTATACGGCACAATCGAGGTAAGCAATCACAAATTCAACACTTTTGAGGTAAACAATACTTGACTTAAACTTTATATCCATAACCGAGTTGATCACATGGGAAAGGATTTCCACCTCCTTAAACCACCATGATTACGCAAATAACAGGTAAGTCTAGCTTAAGACTATAACCGAGCACTTCTCAGGAGGCAATCCGAGCACTAACCTCATTTTTATTTTATTTTATTTTTATTTTTATTTTTATTTTTATTTTCCCTTTTTAAGCATTCAAATAAACAAAAAGTGAAGATTTCTAGACCACATGGCCTTGCACACGGCCGTGGCCGTGACCGTGTGGACACCACGGCTAGGCACATGGGCGTGGATCGTATCTCTATTTAATTATTTTTATTCCTAATTTTATTTTTACTTTCTTTATTATTCTTAGTGCTATTTAGATTTAGTTTAGGATACAATAAAATCAGACCGGCTACTTTGGGGATTCAATTTCAAACAGTTTGAGACGCTTCCCCACGTTCACCTCCAATCCTATCTGATTTCTTTTCAAAAACTTCATCCATAATTCAGGAAGTTTCACTTCTCTCCCTTTCTTATGACTTTATTATTATCTTGCTTTGTACATTAAGGACAATGTACAACTTAAGTGTGGGGGGTTAATTAAAGCATTATTCGAAAAATCTTGAATTTTAAATCTTATTTTTAAGTAATTTTCTCATATTACTATTTAGGATGAAATTTCTAATTATTTATGATTTTTATTGATTTTTTTGGATTAAGTCATTGATAATTGTGCATTGATGATTTAAACTTTAAGATACTAGAGAATCATGCATGATAAGTTTATTTTTCAAGAAAAGATTTTTCTAAATTGTTGAACTGAATTTGAATATTACCTTGAAGCTTGAAATTTATAGGATTGATGTCAAATACCCATAATTTTTTGTTAGATTTGAGCCTTATAGAGCATATATTCTTTTTCATGCTCACTTTATTAATGATTATACCCATAATTATGAGTGTGTCAACACGGAAACACTGAATTGTTATTCTAGAACTTGCCTCGATTATACATGTCGAGACCACATTAATGATTTGACATACTGAGATGATAAAGTCACCTAGGTTTTAACCCATTCACTCCACTAAAAAGCTTACCTACATAATTAACCCTTAGTGAACCCATTTGATCCCAACAACCCTTTTATTAAATTACCCGCTTAATATTAACCTAAAACCCTTTGTATTTGTTATCACCATTCTTTTGACTACCCTTCTATCTAGAATTGATTTGATCAGTTGCCAAATTAGTTTATTTCAATTATTAAAGTTCTCTCTATTATGTTTCTAGTTTATTCAAAAAAACCCCAAAGTATATTCAAGTATTAGTATATGATTAAATGAGCTTATGTATTTAAATTCCAAATTGTTGAAAAAGCTCGTATTAAAAAAGTATTATTATTAGTTTCTTTTGATGTAATCATTTATTTTCATGTTTATTATTATTAGTTAGGTAATTAGTCAAGTCAATATCGATTCTAAAACCTTCTAATTCAGCTTTTATACACACCTTTAAGCCAAGCCCCGTTACAACCTTGTTAAAGACCTTTTGATTTGTGTATCATCTCATATTACAGTGGTGGAGATTTGATTTTCAAGCAAGCCTATGGGATTAACTTTTCAGGTTCGACTGTTGAGTGCTTAATTGTAAACTTTAAATACTTTGAGTGATTTGAGTGAATCTTTAGTGAGGATGTCAATCCTTGTCGGTTTTGAATCAAAGGTAAATATTTAGAAGAGGGGAGACACCTATGTTTTTCATGCTACAAATATATGACTTAGAATTGTTTGAATCATTACGAGTCTTTGAGTTAAAATTATCCATGTATGAATTATCTATGAATTATGATGAGGCATTATTGATAGGAATTATGAATTGTAGAAAGTTTGTTTTAATTGTAAGTTGAGAATTTTGCTTGAGGACAAGCAAAAGCTTAAGTGTGGGGGTATTTGATAAACCATAAAAGTAACATATTTTAGGCCCATATTTAGTATGTGTTTGGATGATTTAGCCCTTGATTTATGTAAAAAGGTGCTCTTAATCCTTTCTTTTCATGTTTTCACTCAGGAAAGCACTCGAGGACAAAAAGAACAAGAAACGAGCTTAAAACAGACCAATTTGGGCCAAAGAGGAAATCGACACGGCCTGGACTTCAAGCCACACGGCCGTGCCTCAATAATTAATTAAGAAATGGCCATGCCACAATTTACACGGTCGTGCCCCAATCAATGTAATCGAGACACGACACAAGACGATTTACACGGGCGTGTACCATGGCCGTGTCCCTGCCATAGAAAAAAGCAATTCAACTCAGAATAGGATACTTTGAGGCAAAGAGCAAAATTCCAAAGCCTATTTAAACACCCGAGTTGGAATTATACTTGAATTAGAATACTTAGGGGCCAAGTAAGGCACCTCAAAGTCTATATAAACACCCAAGGGTACAACTTAAGAGGGAGTTTGGCAGAAGCCTTTTGTCAGGGCTTTTGTCAGGGCGGTTAGCTAGGCCAAGGAATTGAGTCAGAAGGATCACATTTGTGGGAATCACTCGAAGATAGCCAGTGGATCCATCTCAAGAAGCCGAAATTCTACTCAAGACGGAGGATTTCTCCTTCAATTCCTCCAGGGGATTTTAGGGATTTTCTATGTTTTGTTTTATCTTTTCTCTTGAGATGTTTTCTTTATTTTTTATGAACTAAATCCTTTAGATACCTTAAGGGATGAAACCTAGATGAATTTTGTTATTATTTTCTGAATTATATGATAAATACTTAGTTTGTTCTTAATTATGTTGCTTAATCCAAACCTGATGTGCTTAGGTGGAGGAGGAATAGTCCCTACTTAAGAGTAGATCTAGCATAATTAAGCGGAGTTGATTGAACGCCTAGAGATAGGTTTACGAGATTTTGCCAGATTAGGGTGAAACCTAATATGGGAATCCATTGATCGATTTTCTACTATTCTAGGGGGTTATTATAAGCGAACGAGAGTTCCACTAATTAACCTAGGGTTAGACGTTATTCACCTTGAGAGAGGGTTTAATATAGGTTAGGGAGTCCTACGGATCAAGCTAAGTAAGGAAATTATATGATTCAGTAATAAGTAACAAGTGAAGTCTAGGTGGATTCTTCCTAAGGGTATCGTCATAATCAATTGAGTTTCTTCAAGTTATTTCCCAATTTGTTCTTTTTGTCTTTTTGTCTTTTGCTTAGTAGTCGTAAATTAGTTAAATCAACCAATCACTCCATATTTTAGGCTAAATAATAAAAAGAAAGTGAGTATTAGTAGTTTTAGTTCCTTTGGGTTAGATAATCCGATCTTGCCTAAGCTATACTACTGTTCGATAGGTACACTTGCCTTTAAGTCGTTGTCGAGTTAGTTTCCAGGTTTGATCATTCTATGTATAAATTTTAAAGCTCTAATTTTAGCAATCAACGAGCCTGGGAGTGTTCTAAATAATTGGACTGCAGAAGAGATTCCTATAGTGTTTAGAACTATTTCAGAGTAATGTCTCAGAACACTTATTGCTCTAGGCCTAGGAGTAATAAGTATCATTTCTGAAATAGGATGATGTCCTAAAAATCTTTAATTCAATGAAAATGCTTCTGAATTTTTTGAGCAAATATTCTTTATTCTTTCCAATTCACCCATAATCATATTATACAGATGATCATTCTTTATTCCAAATATTCTTTTATTCTTCATTCATGATCATGCCATACAGATAATTATTTTTAAATTTATTCGTTCTTTTGTATATTCCTTTGTACCTACAATAGATTCTCGGATATCTACGACATGAGTGATGCTGCTATTGGATCAGAATCCCCTTTTGAGCAAGACATGTTGTAACAGCCCAGTTTAGACCCTAGTCGGAACTGTGGTTTGAGATCACAAATTCAAGGTCGTAAAAATATTTTAATGATATTTTCTTTGTGAATGATAGGTGACATAGCCTGTGTGAAAATTCTTTGTGATGATTTGATCGTTTTAGTGTCGAATTAAGAGAAAGGACTTAATTGCATAAAGAGTAAAATGCTGTGTGCTGATTTGTGAGTACTTAGATGTTATTGGCTTTTTAAGGAGGAGGTCTTATGTTGTTAATAAACCATTTTCAAGTTAGTGGATGGCTAAATGTCAAATTAGCCTTAATTTATATTTGTTTTATATGTTTAATGGAAGGGAAAATGGTAAACTATGTGTTAATGTTCTTATAACAAAAACAAAAAGGAATTAAATGGTCATTTTTATCATCTTCTTTGGCCGAATATAACTAAAGAAAGAAAAGAAAAAATTGAGCTAGGTATTCGGCACTTACAAGGCTAAATTCAAGGTATGTTTTTGGTTGGTTTTCGATAATTTCTACGTTTACGTAATCGTTGCTTCATGCTCTAGCTAACCCATGTTGTAATTTTGTGAATAATGATGTTTTTGTGATGAGCCATTGATGAATGTGTGAGATATGTGCTAGATGATAGTGAAATATGAAGACTTAGTGTTGGATTAACATATTTTATCTTTGGATTTTTGATGAAATTGAGCAAATTAGGCTAAATTGTGAAAAGTGTATATTGAGGGACTAAAATGTGAAATAAATGAAATATGTGGGTTTGTATGGACATTAGTAAAATTCGGCTAAGCTTATGCTAGGTGGAATTTGGTAAATTTGATGATTTTGTGAGATGAGGACTAAAGTGTCAAAATGTAAAAATGTGAGGGCTATTTTGTAAAATGCCCTAAATATGTGTGTTTGGATTAAAATGAATGATTTGGTGATTAAATGGATTGAATTTAAATATGTATAGACCAAAAACGGAGATGTTCAGATTGAGATCGAGGCAAAGACAAAGTGCTAGATTAATCGACTATTTCGGTATTTTGACACCCGAGGTAAGTTCGATATAATATGTGTTCTTAGATTTGCTTAAATGTTGTGAAACGAATGGTTATGATATTATTGATTTATAAATGTTATGTGAGAAATGAATCTATGTGGCACTAAGTGTGTGCATTTGGAAGGGTAACCGAGAAGATTAGCACTTTGTGTGCGAAATAATAGAAGTTTCGGCTTTGTGATTGGCACTGTGTGTGTGATATCGAATCGAGTTTGATTTTGTATTAAGGCACTGAGTGTGCGATTATAAGAAATGAATAGCACTGTGTGTGAAATGATATGAAAGCTTCGTCTTATTGAATTGGCTCTGTGTGTGAGACATCGAGGTAAGTCGAATAAAAGAATAGACACTAAGTGTGCGAAACAATAGAAGCTACGACTTTAATGAATAGAACTATGTGTGTGAAACGATAGAAGTTTTGGCTCATCAAAATGGCACTATGTGTGCGTTACCGATATAAGTTTTGTTTAATATATCGGCACTAAGTGTGCGATGACAAATAGGCTTTCGTTGTGAAATTGGCACTAAGTGTGCAAATTCATTTGAGTAATAGCAAGGGTTGAAATAGAGGTAAAATCGAGGAATTGAGTTGTATGGATGGTGAGTAACTACGTGTTGATCAAGGTATGTTTGGATCAATGTGGTTGATGATAGATTTAAGAGTTGAATGAATTGTTATTTAAGCATGTGGTTGAGAGTGATATTGTGCTTAGTTGTGTCATTATCTATGTGATGATTGGATAGTATGATTAGTGATTAACTAAATGTTGGTAACGTAAGTATGATACCTATGTGATTGGTGAAATTTGAAGTGAAAGAATGGAATGCTATGTGAGTATTGAAATAAGTTAAACTTGTGTACCATTGATAAAATACTTATGTGATGGTTAAATGTGTATATTGATTTGGTTCATTAAGTTAATTGTTTTATAATTCGAACTTACTAAGCTTTGGAAAGCTTACTGTGTGATTTGTTTCTCCGCTTTCTAGGGTCAGTAAAGTTGGCTCGAATCTGGGATCGTCAGCTTCTCAATCACACTATCGGCATTCTATTTCAGTACTCTTTAAAGGATGTATATAGTTGTAATATGGCATGTATAGGCTGGTCATTTGAATCATATTTGATTTTGTAAGTAGCCATGGTATGTGGCTAGATATGTGCTAGTTTTAGCGTGAATGGTTTTGATATATGTGATACATCTTTTGGCATGATTTGTGAATTGAGATATTTACTATTGAATGGTAACTTTGTGTTGATAATATGCTAATAGGAATTAGTGAATTTGGGAATGAATTATGCTTGTGATAGAATAAGTAATGGTATTGAATTTGGTATAAATGGAATTGGTATTGATTGCATGTTTTGAATGGCTAATTTGGTATGTTTTTGGTTACAATATGTGTATGAGATGTCATGGTTGATTGGCTTGTTGGTTCGACCTTTGAGGGTGGCGTTTTGGCCTTGTAAATGGCCTATAATGTCACACGGTTGTAACACTACTGGCGTGCCTATAGACCGTGGGGAATTTGGCAGAATGTATCTTGATAGCACACGGACTTGACACGGTGTGCTTGGTGGCCATGAGAGAATTTGCGATAAAGACCTAGTAGGACATGGTCTTAGCACACGCGTGCTTTAGTGTCGTGTTGGTTTTGGCGAAATTTGACCACGGAAAGGACACACAGAGTGTCAAGTAGCATGAGTGAGGCACTGACCTACCCCACGGCGCGTGTGTCCCACAGATTTTAGAAAAGTTTCAAATTTTCATGAAATTTTATACGTGTTCCAATTTTGTCCCTACTCAGTTTATAAGCATGCTTAGAGTCTCGATGAATCATTTAAGGGACACCATGATTGTATATGAATGTGTTTGATTATGATTGACTTTGTGTCGTGAATGCGATGTAAAATGATCCTATTGTTCGGTAATGCCTCTAAACCCTATTTTGACGACAGTATCGAGTCAGGGGTGTTACATTTTATTGGTATCAGAGCTACGATTTAGTCGATTCTCAGACTAACATAGCGTGTGTGAGTCTAGCTATACTTGCCATATTGTAAAATTGCGATAGTGTGATGAAATCTGACAGTTGAAATGTGTTTTAATATAGTAATGGATCTTGATCGAGCAGTTGCTAATGATGTAGAGAGTAATGCACCTGCTCCCGCTGAAGGACAGCGCCGGCCACATCAATGCCAAATGATAGTGGTGAGGAAGGTGAGGCTAAGCAAGCCTTATTCCGTATGATGAGTGAATGGTTTTCAAAATTTGTTAGAACAAATCCGACTGCCCCACAACCTCCACCCCCACAAGTACCTATTGTGACACAAGTTATAGATCCGATCAGATTGAATAAACCTCTTGTGGATAAGATTAGCAAGTATGGGGCCGAAGAGTTTAGGGCCACAGCTGATGATGATACTGAGCAAACCGAGTTTTGGCTTGAAAATACAATCAGAGTATTTGATGAGATGTTGTTGAACCCTGAAGAGTGCATTAAGTGTGCAGTTTCCTTGTTGAGAGACACGGCTTACAATTGGTGGAAAACATTGATATCTGTGGTTTTGAGAGAGAGAATCACCTGGGATTTCTTTCAAATCGAGTTTAGAAAGAAGTATATCAGCCAACGCTTCTTTGATTAGAAACGTAAGGAGTTTTTAGAGCTGAAACAAGGTCATTTGTCTGTTGTTGAGTATGAACGAGAATTCGTGCGATTGAGTCAATATGCTAGAGAGTGAGTTTCTACTGAAGCTACTATGTGCAAATGTTTCATAGAGGGATTGAATGAAGACATAAAGTTGTTGGTTTGGATTTTAGATATAAATGAATTTGTTGTACTTGTGGAGAGAGCATGCAAAGCTGAGGAACTCAGCAAAGAAAAGAAGAAACCCGATCCTGAGGCTCGAGATGAAAGAAAGAGATCGATGAATACATTTTCTCAGCCTTCTCCAAAGAGATATAGAGATGCCAACAATCGTTCAAATGCTTCGTTTGGTCATCCTAATAGAGATCGTTCGAGACAAAGTACTGGTTTATGAATTCAAGCCCCAAATGAATCTAATGTTGATAGTGCCAAAAGTAACAAACCTGAGTGTAGACAGTGTAGAAGACGACATGTAGGAGAATGTTGGGGAAAATAAAACAATAGAGTTTGCTATAAATGTGGATCACGAGATCATTTTATTAGAGACTACCCAAAGATGACTGAGGAAGAAAATGTTCAGAATGTGAGATCGAGTAATGTGACGGCTAGGGGTAGACCAACCAGAAATGTCGGGAACATTAGTGGAAGTCAAAGAGGGACCATTGATACAACTGTGAGATTAGAGGCGAGAGAACCTGCCGAGCTTAAGCTATACGAGCAAGAGAGGAAGAGTCATCTCCAGACGTCATGACCGATACTGTAACTCTATTCAATACAGATGTGATTGCATAAATATATCAGGGATCAACTCATTCCTATGTGTGTATGAATTTAGTATCGAATAAGACTCTACTTGTTGAGTCTACTGAATTTGTGGTTAGAGTATCGAACCCCTTAGGCAAGTGTGTCTTAGTGGATAAAACATGCAAGAACTGTTCATTAATTTTCAGAATGGTTGCTTTCCGGCTAATTTGATATTGCTATCATTCGATGAAAGTTGAGTTATATGATAAAGGATTGCGAGGACTATTTGGCATGTGTGATTGATACAAAGGTATCAGAAAAGAAAGTTAAAGAATTGATGTGCCAAAAATTACATTCAGAACGAGGTATGGACATTATGAATTCTTAGTGATGCCTTTTGGACTAACAAATGCCCCTGTAGTGTTTATGGATTTGATGAATCGAATATTCAGACCATTTTTGGATCACTTCGTGGTGGTGTTCATTGATGATATTTTAATTTATTCGAGTGATGAGACACAATATTTTGAGCATTTGAGAATTTTGCTATAGACATTGCGTGAGAAGCATCTGTATGCTAAGTGTAGTAAATGTGAGTTTTGGTTGCGTGAGGTTGATTTCAGAGCATGTTGTATCAGCTACGAGAATAAGAGTTGATCCGAGTAAAATCTCCGCTATTATAGGAATGGGAGCCTCAGAAATGTATTTGAAGTCCATAGTTTTCTTGGACTAGCAAGATATTATTGACGATTTGTGAAAGGCTTCTCGATGATTGCAACTCCATTGACGAAGTTGTTATAGAAAGATGTTAGATTTGAGTGGTTAGAAAATTGTCAGCAAAGTTTTAAGCCGTTAAAAGTGTTGTTGACGAAAGCGCCAATGTTAGTTCAGCCTGAATCGGGCAAAGAAAAATTAAAGTTTACAGTGATGCATTGTTAAATGGTTTGGGCTATGGGCTGATGCAAGTAAGCAAAATCATTATTATTGCTCCGAGACAGCTAAAGATGCATGAAAAGAACTGTCCGACACACGACTTTGAATTAGCTACAATTGTGTTTGTGTTAAAATTTGGCGATGTTACTTACTTAGCGATCGTGTTATACAGAACATAAGAGTTTGAAGTACTTGATGACTCGGAAAGATTTGAACTTGCGACAGAGAAGATGGTTAGAATTATTGAAAGATTACGAACTTGTGATAGATTATCACCGGATAAAGCTAATATTGTAACTGATACTTAGAGTCAAAAATCGTTATATGCTTTACGAGTTATGAGTACTCAAATAGATCTGTGTGATGATAATGCAGTTATAGCTAAATTGGAAGTAAAGCCGATGTTTGTACGTTAGATTAGTATTGCTCATAAAAGTGATGATGAAATGATAGCAAAATGAAATTAATACGATTTAAATTCAGATTCAGAGTTTGAGTTGATAGTGCTGATTGTTCGAGATTTAGAGACCGAATTTATGTTCCAATGAATTTAGAGATGATTCAGTTAATATTGAATAAAGCTTATAATAATCGCTTGACTGTGCATTCGAAGAGTATGAAAGTGTATAACAATTTTATTGATAGCATGAAATGAAAAGAGACATCTCTGACTATGTGTGGAAATGATTAGTTTATCAGCAAATTAAAGCTGAACATCAAGTTTATCTGTTATTATAGACTTTGTATCGGGATTTCCTTTGTCTCTGGGAAAGAAAGAATGCAATTTGTGTGACAGTTGATAGATTGGAGAAGATCGCT
Source organism: Gossypium rotundifolium (assembly GCA_025506655.1). NCBI lineage: Eukaryota > Viridiplantae > Streptophyta > Magnoliopsida > Malvales > Malvaceae > Gossypium > Gossypium rotundifolium. The sequence continues at coordinate 63,898,688 of CP106731.1, read as the reverse complement.
CATTTCATTTCGATGAGAACTAATTATTCACTTGATTGATTGGGGTATATTACTGAAATGGTGAGAAATGCGGAATTGAAGAGGCTACGTGGGAGTCTGAGAACATTATGGGAGAGCAATATCCACACCTGTTCTCTGGTAAGATTTTCGGGATGAAAATCCTTAAGGGGGAGAGTTGTAATAGCTCGGTTTAGACCTTAGTCGGAAAAGTGGTTCGAGACCACAAATTCGAGGTCGTAAAAATATTTTAATGATATTTTCTGTGTGAATGATAGGTGACATAGCATGTGTGAAAATTTTGTGTGATGATTTGATTGTTTTAGTGTCGAATTAAGAGAAATGACTTAATTGCATAAGGAGTAAAATGATGTGTGCTGATTTGGGAGTACTTAGATGTTGTTGGCTTTTTAAGGAGGAGGTCTTATGTTGTTAATAAACCATTTTCAAGTTAGCGGATGGCTAAATGACAAATTAGCCTTAATTTATATTTGTTTTATATGTTTAATGGAAGGGCAAAATGATAAACTATGTGTTAATGTTATTATAACAAAAACAAAAAGGAATTAAATTGCCATTTTTATCATCTTCTTTGGCCGAATGTAACTAAAGAAAGAAAAGAAAGAATTGAGCTAGGTATTCGGCACTTACAAGGCTAAATTCAAGGTATGTTTTTGGTTGGTTTTTGATAATTTCTAGTTTACGTAATCGTTGCTTCGTGCTCTAGCTAACCCATGTTGTAATTTTTTGAACTGATGATGTTTTGTGATGAGCCATTGATGAATGTAAGAGCTATGTTCTAGATGATAGTGAAATATGAAGACTTAGTGTTGGATGAACATATTTTATCTTTGGATTTTTGATGAAATTGAGCAAATTGGGCTAAATTGTAAAAAGTGTATATTGAGGGACTAAAATGTAAAATAAATGAAATGTGTGGGTTTGTATGGACATTAGTAAAATTCAACTAAGCTTGTGCTAGGTGGAATTTGGTAAATTTGATGATTTTGTGAGATATAGACTAAAGTGTCGAAATGTGAAAATGTGAGGGCTATTTTGTAAAATGCCATAAATATGTGTGTTTGGATTAAAATGAATGATTTGGTGATTAAATGGATTGAATTTAAATGTGTATAGACCAAGAACGGAGAGGTTCGGATCGAGATCGAGGCAAAGACAAAGTGCTCGATTAATCGACTATTTTGGTATTTTGACACCAGAGGTAAGTTCGGATATAATATGTGTACTTAGCTGTGTTTAAATGTTGTGAAGCGAATGGTTATGATATTATTGATTTATAAATGTTATGTGAGAAATGAATCTATGTGGCACTAAGTGCGCATTTAGGAGGGTAACCGAAGATTAGCACTTTATGTGCGAAATAATAGAAGTTTGACTTTGTGATTGGCACTGTGTGTGCGATATCGAATCAAGTTCGATTTTGTATTAAGGCACTGAGTGTGCGATTATAAGAAATGAATAGCACTGTGTGTGAAATGATACGAAAGGTTCGTCTTATTGAATTGGCACTGTGTGTGCGACATCGAGGCAAGTCGAATAAAGGAATAGACACTAAGTGTGCGATTATAATTAACGACTAGCACTGTGTGTGCGAAACAATAGAAGCTACAACTTTAATGAATAGCACTGTATGTGAAATAATAGAAGTTTTGGCTCATCGAAATGGCAGTGTGTGTGCGTTACCGATATAAGTTCTGTTTATTATATCGGCACTAAGTGTTCGATGACAAATAGGCTTCGGTTGTGAAATTGGCACTAAGTGTGCAAATTCATTTGAGTAATAGCAAGGTTTGAAATAGAGGTAAAATCGAGGAATTGAGTTGTATGAATGGTGAGTAACTACGTGTTGATCAAGGTATGTTTGAATCTATGTAGTTGATGATAGATTTAAGAGTTAAATGAATAGTTATTTAAGCATGTGGTTGAGAGTGATATTATGCTTAGTTGTGTCATTATCTATGTGATGGTTGGATAGTATGATTAGTGATTAACTAAATGTTGGTAAGGTAAGTATGATACTTATGTGATTGGTGAAATTTGAAGTGAAAGAATGGAATGCTATGTGAGTATTGAAATAAGTTGAACTTGTTTACCATTGATAAAATACTTATGTGATGGTTAAATGTGTATATTGATTTGGTTCATTAAGTTAATTGTTTTATAATTCGTACTTACTAAGCTTTGGAAAGCTTACTGTGTGATTTGTTTCTCCGCTTTGTAGGGTCATAAAGCTAGCTCGGATCTGAGATCGTCAGCTTCTCAATCACACTATCGGCATTCAATTTTGGTATTCTTGAAAGGATGTATATAATTGTAATATGGCATGCATAGGCTGGTCATTTGAATCATGTTTGATTTTGTAAGTAGCCATGGCATGTGGCTAGATATGTGCTAGTTTTAGCGTGAATGGTTTTGGTATATGTGATACATCTTTTGGCATGATTTGTGAATTGAGATATTTACTATTGAATGGTAACTTTGTGTTAATAATATGCTAATAGGAATTAGTGAATTTGGGAATGAATTATGCTTGTGATAGAATAAGTAATGGTATTGAATTTGGTATAAATGGAGTTGGTATTGAATGCATGTTTTGAATGGCTAATTTGGTATGTTTTTGGCTACAATATGTGCATGAGATGTCTTGGTTGTTTGGCTTGTTGGTTTGACCCTTGAGGGTGGCATTTTGGCATTGTAAATGGCGTATAATGTCATACGGTTGTGGCATATAGGCGTGCCTATAGACCGTGGAGAATTTGGCAGAATGTAGCTTGATAGCACACGGACTCGACACGAGCATGCTTCGTGGCCGTGGGAGAATTGGCAGTATAAGACCTAGTAGGACACGATCTTAGCACACGAGCGTGCTTGGTTTCGTGTTGGTTTTGGTAGAATTTGACCACGGTAAGGACACACGGGAGTGTCAAGTAGTCGTGGGTGAGGCACGGCCTACCCCCACGGGCGTGTGTCCCCTGTATTTTAGAAAAGTTTCAAATTTTCATGAAATTTTATACATGTTTCGATTTAGTCTCGACTCGGTTTATAAGCATGCTTAGAGTCTCGATGACTCAATTAAGGGACACCATGATTGTATATGAATGTGTTTGATGATGATTGACTTTGTGTCGTGAATACGATGTAAAATGATCTTATTGTTCGGTAATGCCTCTAAACCCTATTCCGGCGACGGTCTCGGGTCAGGGGTGTTACACATGTGTTTAGAGGGATCCCAGGAATTTGAAGATGACATAGACTGTAGTTTATCTCCGGACTTGTTAAGAATGGTAAAACAAGAGGAAAGACAAATTTTAACTCATGAAGAGACAGTGGAGGTCGTGACCTTGGAAGAGGGAAAGGCAGTGAAAACTAGAATGTGCATAACCGAAGAAACAAAGCGAGACCTCGTAGATTTACTTCGAGAATTCAAAGATGTCTTTGCATGGTCATACCAAGATATGCCGGGGTTAAGCACTGACATTGTAGTACACCGCCTTCCCATAAAAGAGGATTGCAAGCCAGTCCAGCAGAAGCTCCGAAGGATGAGGTCGGATATTGTGCTAAAAATAAATAAGGAAGTCAAAAAGCAGTTTGATGCGGATTCTTGCAAGAAATCAAATATTCAAAATGGGTAGCCAACATTGTGCCTTTCCCTAAGAAAGATGGGAAAGTCCGAATGTGTGTAGATTATAGAGACATAAATAAGGCTAGCCCAAAGGATAATTTTTCGTTACCCCACATTGATACTATGGTGGATAATACTGTAGGCTATTCATTGTTTTCATTCATAGATAGGTTCTCGGGGTACAATCAGATAAATATGCATCCTCAACATGGGAAAAACTACCTTCATTACATTATAGGATACATTCTGCTACAAATTGATGTCGTTTGGGTTGAAAAACGCATGAGCTACATATCAAAGGGCCATGGTAACTTTGTTCCATGATATGATGTATAAAGAAATTGAAGTTTATGTTGATGATATGATTGCGAAGTCTAGAACAGAAGAGGAACACATCCAAGTTTTGAGGAAACTATCCCGAGGTTGTGAAAATTACACCTAAAACTCAATCCAACAAAATGTACTTTTGGAGATAGATCGGAAAATTACCGGGCTTCATAGTCATCGAGAAGGGAATCGAGATTGACTCTGACAAGGTCTGAGCTATACAAGAATTGCCTCCACCGCGCACTCAAAAAGAAGTCTGAGGTTTCTTGGGAAGGTTAAATTACATTGCTCGGTTCATTTCACAGTTAACCAGAAATGTGATCCCATATTTCGTCTTCTGAAAAAACACAATCCAGCGTGTGGGATGATGAATGCTAGAAAGATTTCGATAGGGTCAAATAGTACTTGTCAAATCCTCTAGTATTGTCACCCCCATGCCCGGATAAACCATTAATCCTGTATTTGACAGTGTTTCATCACTCTATGGGATGCGTGTTGGGTCAACACGATGATTTGGGAAGAAAAGAAAAGGCGATATACTACCTTAGTAAGAAATTCACTGAATGTGAGATGAGATATTTGTCAATTGAGAAAATGTGTTGTGCCTTAATTTGGACGACTCGGAGGATGAGGCAATACATGCTGTACCACACGAGCTGGTTAATCTCAAAGTTGGACCCTCTAAAGTACATGATGGAGTCAACCTCTTTGAATGGAAGAATGACTAGATGGAAAATTCTCCTCTCTGAATTCGACATAGTTTATGTGAGCTAAAAAGCTGTAAAAGGAAGTGCAATAGCAGATTTTCTGGCCAGAAGAGCTCCAGAAGAGTATGAGCCTCTAAAATTTGACTTCCCCAATAAAGAACTATTGTATGTGGCAACTACTGAAGAAGACGCTACAAAAGATCACCTATGGAAATTAAACTTTGACGGAGCATCAAACGCTATAGGCAATGGAATTGAGGCGGTCTTAGCATCCCCAAATGGAGATCATTATCCGTTCTCATGTAAAGTGGATTTTGATTGCACGAATAATATGGCAGAGTATGAATCATGTATCATGGGACTCCATGCAACCATAGAACGTAAAATTAGAGTACTGGAAGTATATGGAGATTCTGCATTGGTGATCTACCAACTGAAAGGTGAATGGGAACAAGAGACCTCAAATTGATCAATTATCGAATGATAGTTTTGGGGTTGATTGAAGAGTTTGATAACATTACTTTCAATTACCTTCCGCGAGACGAAAACCAAATGGCTGATGTTTTGGCTAATTTAGCTTCCATGATTAAAGTGAACAAGCAAGAGGATGTAAAACCCATTCAAATGAGTATTTATGAGGCCCCAGCTTATTATTACAATGTGGAAGAAGAAGAAAGGGATAATCACCCCTAGTACCAAGATATATTGTGATATGTGAGAAATTGTGAATATCCTGAACAAGCGACCGAGAATGATAAGAGGGCATTAAGAAGACTATATAAGAGGGCATTAAGAAGACTAGCCTTTGACTATGTCTTATACGGGGAGATTCTGTATAAAAGAAGAAAGGATCAGGTACTGTTGAGATGTGTGGACACTGTTGAAGCTAAGAAAATTCTAGAATAAGTCCACGAGGGTGTTTGTTGAACCCATGCCAATGGTTTCACAATGGCTAGACAAATTATGAGATTCTGATACTATTGGTCTACCATTGAAGGAGACTGCATCAATTATGCTAAAACATGCCAAAAATGCCAGATCTTTGGAGACAAAATTCATGTGCCTCCTTCGCCTCTGCATGTTATGACTTCCCCGTGGCCTTTCTCTATGTGGGGCATGGATGTCATCGGGCCGATCTCTCCAAAAGCTTCCAATGGGCATCGGTTCATCTTTGTAGTCATTGACTATTTCACCAAGTGGGTAGAGGCTGCCTCATATGCTAGTGTTACTAAATCGGCAGTCAGCAGATTCCTAAAAAAGGAAATAATATGTTGATAAGGAATGCTTGAGAGGATCATATCTGGCAATGCATTAAACTTGAACAATAGCACAATCGCAGAGTCTGCAGTCAATTCAGTATCAGACACCACAATTCGTCATCGTATCGTCCAAAAATGAATGGTGCAGTGGAAGCAGCTAATAAAAACATTAAGAAAATTGTGGGGAAAATGGTTGAAACCTACAAAGATTGGCACGAGAAATTACCATTTGCTCTTTATGCTTATCAAACATCAGTCAGGACCTCCACCAGGGCAACTCCTTTCTCATTGGTTTATGGAATGGAGCTAGTATTACCCATCAAAGTTGAAATTCCTTCCCTTCAAGTCTTGTCAGAGCTAAAGTTAGATGAAGCCAAATGGATCCAGCCTCGATGCAATCAGTTGAACTTGACTGAGGAAAAAAGGCTAAGGGCTTCCTGTCATGGTCAAATGTACCAAAAGAGAATGATACGGGCTTATGACAAAAAGGTTCGCCCAAGAGAATTTCATAAGGGAGACCTGGTTTTGAAAAAGATCCTCCCCATACAAAAGGATTTTAGAGGGAAATGGATGCCAAATTGGGAAGGACCTTATATGGTGAAAAAGGCTTTTTCCGGAGGAGCACTTCTTGGCCGAGATGGATGCGAAAAGCTTATCCAACCCTATAAATTTGGATTTAGTCAAGAAGTATTACACTTGAAGAGGAAAAGAGGCCAAAGTAAAAACCCGCAAAGGGTGCTTTGAAACCTTCTAAAAAAAATCCAAAAATGATGAAAATGAAAAACGGAGAGGCCAAGGTGAAAACCCACAAAGGGCGCTTTGAGACCAAAGGGGCTTTGAATCGAAAACTCAAAAAGAGCGGCTCAAATTGCAATCAACGATGGGGCATGCGGTAATCTTGCCATACCTAAACTAAGAAAGAGGAAAGATGTTACGTCTTGGATCATCAATAGAGTACTCTCGATCTCCTAAACACATTGAGATTAAAATGGTCTTCAGAAAGCCCGTACAGAGAAGTTCAGACTGTGATATAGGGGCTCCTATCTTGTCCCCTAATCATTTTGTATTCCAGCAATGTTTGCTTCCTTTAATTAACTTATTCTTTTCAGATTTCGTTTCTGATAAATTCTATTTTTTCCATCATTTATGATTATTTTCAAGCACTTTGTATTGAAGTAATGATTAATGGACTTACAATACTTTCACAAAAGGAGTTTTGCATATTACTCTGCAAACTTTCAAATAATACGAGAACCTGAAACAGGACTTTTATTTAGAACTCACCAAGCCTAAGGGTTGGAAATGTTCGAGAAGGAAACTCTAAATAATAACCATTTCTTCGAATTTGCTGTAAAAAATGTCAGTTGAACAAGAAGAAAGGATATTACGTCAGTGATACAACCTGGAAGAACAATGAGCAATGCCAATCCTAAGCGCTTAAAAAGGGATCATTCTCATGAAATTCTGTATTCATGCAAAACACATTTAGTTAGGAGCATTCGATTCAATCTGATCATTGCATCCTAATCATTCTACAAAGGATCATTCTCATGACATTCTGCATTCATGCAAATGTCATCCATAATACATTTAGCTAGGAGCATTTGGTTCATTCTGATCATGGCATCCTAATAATTATGCATAAGCATAATTCCATAAATCGATTCTAAAGGTCATGTTCCTTAGAAGACGGTGTAACAAGATCGATGAATCCACAGGTCCCATACCTCTAAAGTTGTAGTAGGTCAGATCAAATCCACCACGGCGAATCTTATTTCCATGAAGTTGCAGTGGAACAGATTAGAGCCATAAATTACAGATCTTATCTCTCTGAAGTTCCAGTAGAGCAAATCAAAATAAACCTTATCTCCCTGAAGTTGTAGTGGAGCAGGTTGAAGTCGAAAGTCTTATCTCCCTGAAAAGGCAGTGGAGCAGATTAAAACGATGAATCCTATACCTCTGAAGTTGTAGTAGGTCGGATTGAATTTACCATAGAAAGTCTCATCTCCCTGACGTTGTAGTGGAGTAGACTGGAAAGTCTCATCTCCCTGACGTTGTAGCGGAGTAGACTGAAGACAGCAAATTTTATTTCCCTAAAGTTGTAGTGGAATAGATTGAAGCTATAGATTACAGATCTTATATCTCTGAAGTTGCAGTAGAGCAGGTCAAAATAAACCTTATCTCTCTGAAGTTGCAGTGGAGCAGGTTGAAGTTGAAAGTCTTATCTCCCTAAGCAGATTAAAACGACAAATCCTATACCTCTGAAATTGCAGTAGGTTGGATTGAATTTACCATAGAAAGTCTCATCTCCCTGAAGTTGCAGTGGAGTAGAATGAAGATAGCAAATCTTATCTTCCTAAAGTTACGGCGGAGTAGATTGAAGCTACAAGTCTAATATCCTTGAATTGGATCGAAGTGCTAGTTCCTATGCCATTGAAGATGCAGTGGGATGGAATGAAGCTACTCGAAGAAGAAAAGCACCGAAAGAAGTCAAAGATTTGAAGACCGAGCAAAAATGGTCCTTTTTGAAGTCTTTGCTTCATTCTCATTACACGACGACGAGCAAAGTGGGACAGCTGTAAGAACCCATTTATGCTCGGGGCCATACCAAAATTAAAACAAAAAAAATAAATAAAGTAAAAATCCCAAAATTAAATGTCCAGTCCATTACAAAATTTCAAACCCAAATACAATGGCCCACATTAGGGCCCAAATAAAGAAACCCCTACCCAATCACACGACCTGAAAAGCCCAAAATGTTTAGCTGAATAGAAACCCTAGGGTTCCCCTAACATGCCACACGCGCGTCTCTATCGCGCCACCACGTCACGTCTCTGACCTCATGTACCAGTATACGTCATCTTTGTACACGTTGTACATGCAAAAACGACAAAAACAACAACAACAAAAGCAATATACAACAAAAAATAAAAGAAAGAGGGTTTTTTTGTATTTTTATTTTCAGGCAATAGAAAGCCGAATAGAAACACTGTAATTTTTTTGACGTTCTTTGAATACAAAAATATAGCAAAAGGTATATTTTTTGATCCACTTTTTTTCAGTCCACTTTTGCTTTGCATGTCATGTATATACATATAATGAGAATAAAAATGAAAACTTTTACCTTTTCGTGATGATCGGAGTCCCGAATACGAAGCGTTTTGTGGTTGTTTTTCGATTTTTGGTAGGAATTTAGAGTGTTTTTGGGTCAGATTCGGGTCTAGGGGATTTTTAAAGGCCGATTTAGCCCCTTTTACGAGCTCCAACCAACACGCACGATGGCGGACGGAGGCGGAGTACGGCGGCCCGATAACCTGAGCTCGGCCGAACCTTGGCCGGTGCTCGGAGGGTAGAGGTTTTTCTTAGAGAGTTTAAACTTTTTTTTTGAAGAGAGGATGTTTAAAATGAAATTTTTTGGTCCTTTTTAGTATTTATTGCCCCTTGGTGCGACGTCGTTTTGATACGGTTTGTTAATGACCAAAACAGCATCGTTTAAGGGCCATACTCGCACGAGTGACCCGACCCGGGGAGGATCCACGCGTTTTTGATTATTGGTATATTTACGCAACAAGCCCTTCTGCTTTTGTGGCGGGGTGCAATGTGGTCCTATATTTTTCTTTATTTTGTAATTCGGCCCCTGGATTTTTGCTTCTAATTCATTTGGGTTGCGCTGAAACATTGCGTTTTGAGGGTTCGGGGTAATTACCCATTCACCCCCTATTCTTTGCGTGCGCATTCCATTTTAGTCCCCTCATTGTTTTAGAATTCTTCATATAGACTCAATTTTGTTTTACTTCTAAATTAGCCTTTAATGCATTTTAACTTGCCGATTCGTCATTTATTCATCTTATTATAGTTTATTTTAAAAATATTTCTATGTTATCTATTAAAGCAATTTTCACTTTAATTTCTTTTATGTATATTATTTACATTAAATTTATATGTTATTTACTTTGAATGGTCATGCATATATTAGTTTGTTTAAATTATTTCATATATTACCTATGCTAAGTTTTATGTATTAGTCATTTTAAAATTGTTCTATAGTTATTAATGTCAAGACCTTGCATTCTATTTTTATTAAAATGTTCCACGTTTATATATATGTAAATTATTTATGGCAAACTCCTTTTATATATTAGTAAATTAAGATTAAGTGTTAGTTTAAGTTGTTGTTTTTTTTTCTATTAACCATTTTGAAATATTTTATATATTATCTTGTTTTAAAATCGTTTTGCAAACTTTTTAAATTACTTTATATTATTTCTATTATGTGATTTGTATTTCTTAATTATGGTTGGTTGTAGTGATGCACTAGTGTAACATTTGATGGAGATTAATATCTTTCTTTATATATTATCATTCCATTGTATCTCATAAAAAAGTGTTGTGTTTTAATGTCATTTCAGTTTTAAAATCATTTTACTCAAAGTTTTTAAAATAAGGCAATGCTCGCGTTTAGACACTTTGAGAAAATCGTGCCCTAACTCACTGGGTTCCAATTTTTCTCGTTAAATCCTGGGGACCGAGTACCCTTTTCTCTTTTAAATAAAAATGCATAAGTTTTTAAATAAAAAAACTTATTCTCGGGAATTTGATACGTTGTACCCTAACTCACTGGATGTGACGTTTTATCATCTCGAGGTAAGAATTTCAAAAAAAAAAAAAGAAGACAATATTCCTTATTCGGAATTTTGAGAAATTATGCCCTAACTTACTGGGTTCTAATTTTTCATAAGGCCCAAATAATCGAATACCCTTTTCAAACTTTATTACACGGGTTTTAAAAATCAAGAAATAAGTTCAGTTTCAAGAATATAAATTGTTATACCCTAACTCACTGAGTAAGACATTTTATTTCTTTGAAATAAGAGGATTTTGGAATTCAATAAGATTCTGTTCAAGTTTTAAACAAACGGATCGTAATCTAGAATCTTTTCAAATTTTTGGCATTAAGATGTTAAATAATCAATTAGGTGCCAATTTTGGGTGCTACAAGGGTGCTAACCCTTCCTCGTACGTAACCGACTCCCAAACCCGTTTTCTCGAGTTTTTGTAGACCAAAATATATTTTAATAAATCAAAGTTTTGTTAAAACGATCAATATCAAGGTAATCTAATCACACCTCAAAATTGGGTTGGTGGAGACTCCATTTTTTATTTTCCAATTGATCCCCATTTTTTTACAATAAAAAATGATTTCAACAAGGGTATTCGGTTATTTAGGCCTTATGAAAAATTGGAACCCAGTGAGTTAGGGCACAATTTCTCAAAATTCCTGATTACAGAATATTGCCTTCATTTTTAGAAATTCTTACCTCGGGATGATAAATTATCACATCCAGTAAGTTAGGATGCAACATCTCAAATTCTCGAGAATAAGTTTTTATTTAAAATATTTTGATTTAAAAACGAAAAGGGGACTCGACTGCTAGGATTTAACGAGAAAAATTGGAACCCAGTGAGTTAGGGCACGATTTTCTTGAAACTTCCAAACACGAGCAATGCCTTATTTTAAAAACCTTTGAATGGAACAATTTTTAAACTTAAATGATATTAAAACATGATCTTTAAAAAAATAGAATGCAATGAAATAATAGTACACAAAGCAAGGTAGTGATATATACACGATGGTATACACTAATGGATAATAAATAATTAATAGTTACAAATTAAGAATTATAGTCTATACAATAGCAATAATCACATAACACAATTTCAACATTAACTATTGAAGAAAATAGAGCAAAATAATGTACAAAAATAAAAACAAATGTAAAACAAAAAGCTTTTCCTTCTCTTGTTCTACCATTGGAGCTTTCCCTTTTACTGGTTCTGGTCGGCTATTTACCAAATCGTAGCGTCTCCCACTACAAGTATGAGAACCTGTATCTTGATCTACCTTTGAAGCATTGGCTCAATTCTCTTTTACTTGGATCGTCACATTACAATCATAGCTCCAAGGGACTCTCTTACTATCCCTCTATGGAAAGATTGCTGACTTTTGAATTATGACTTGCGGTGCTATTTGTGTTCTAGCTTCATTGACTCTTGGCTTCGAGATGATTATTACTGGGCGGTTGCCCTTTTAGACCCTTTCTATTGATTCTTCATCTGAAGCATAAACCTCCAATCCTTCTGATCCCTCAATCTCCTCGTAAGATTCCATCTCTTTATTATCCATCATATTTTGCACTATGGCTCTGAACTCAGTGCACTCCTGGATTCCATGCCCTTCTCTATTATGGAACTCGCAATGGTTCCTCTTTCCTTTGGTCCTCTCTTCCGAATCCTAATGATCAGTCCTCTCTCCACCATCTCCTTCCAAACTTGACTCAATGGGATTTTGACTTCTACAACCTCATATTTGACTTTCCTTCCCCCACCTTCATTTATTCCATTTACTCCTTGATCAGTATGATTAGGTAAGGGGTTTACCAGTACATTTGGTATGGGTGGGTCGTCAAACTTTACAATCCCCATTTTTATTAGCTTTTCGACTACTTTCTTGAACGCGTGCAATTTTCAATTGAATGCCCGTGATTCCAGCATGATATTCGCATTGGGCGTTTGCGTCATACCACTTGGGAAACGGGGTTTGTAGCGGTGTTAAGTAAAAAGGGACACCACATGTGCATTGAAAAGGTTCTAATATAGCCTTCTATACATCATGGGTATAGGTGTGAACTGTATCCTTTCGTTATTCACCCTTGTAATGGATTCTGTCTCGGGGGACCCTGATGATTAGTGGTTGTTGCTTTTGGTTAGCTCACTGTGATTGCTTTTGAATGACCCTCGTTATACGTACTCATGTTATTCACCTCATACTCCTCCTTCTCAGGGTTGATCTCTTGGTGCCTTCCTTGCTTCAATCTTCCCACATCTTATTGCATTTTCTATCATCTCCCCAGACATTACGATATTAGAAAAGCTTTTAGCAGCGCTTCCCAAACTATGATTGATAAATGGAGCTTTCAAAGTACTGATGAAGAGCATGGTCGTCTCTTTCTCTAAGAGTGGTGGTTGGACTTGTGTCGCCACCTTCCTCCATCGCTGGGAATACTACATGAAGTTTTTGTTTGTCTTTCTCCATGTTCTAGAGTGTAATCCTGTCGGGTGCTATGTCTGTCACGTGGTTGTATTGTTTTATGAATGCTTGAGCCAAATCTCTCCATGAACCAATTCTGGCACGACTCAACTGGTTATACCATTTGGCTGCTGCTCCCACCAAGCTATCTTGGAAGCAATGGATCAACAGTTGGTCATTATTAATATACCCCATCATTCTTCTACAAAACATAGTAATATGAGCTTCGGGGCAACTTGTCCCATTATATTTCTCGAATTCAGGCATTTTGAATTTGTATGGGAGCACCAAGTCTGGGACCAAGCTTAAATCCTTGGCATCAATTCCGTAACAGCCATCAGCACTTTCTATCGCCTTAAATTTCTCCTCCAACCATTTACATCTATCTTCTAGCTGCTTTGGTAATTCTACTTTTGTCCTCTCTCCCTCCACTATTTCATCCAAATCAGGAACATTAGCATTGATTGGATTATCTCTTAAACTTGAGCCAGTTTGGAGATTCATTGAATCACCAGCTTGGAATTGTTGAGGCCTGATCATTACAAATGGCCTTTGTAAAGTTACTTTAGGTCGTGTTTGCACATGTGGTGAAGTAAAACCAAGGGGACATTGAGGATACTCAGTATTCTCCTCAACATTAACCGTGTGGCTTTTCCTTTATCCATAAGCCCATTTAATAGCTGCATAATCTGAGTCATTTGAGTCATCATATTCCTCTGCGATTCCATCATTTTGTCCATCATATCTTGCTGGATCTTAACCAGCTACTCTTGCATTTGTGCTTGCATCTGTTCTTGCATCTCCTTCTGCATTTGTTCCAACCTTTCTATTCTTTTATCCACTACTTTAGTTTTCCTTTGTGCACCGTAAGGGTGCGTGTTTGGTTGATTTTGGTCAGTTTCCAAATTACTAAAATAATTTTTAACTAATTAGAAACTTTTAGTGAACATTAATGCATATTATGCAATGCAACACAGATGCATGAAATGCAAAAGACGTCGATTCTGATTCAATTCCATTTAGAAAACTTGATTAGAAAACAAAGCTCTTTACATAAAATGGAATACAAATACGGCTTTTCCCTAATGCTCAGAGTTTTAACTTTCCTAAGCAACGAAGCTAGTTCCTGACCCTGTCTGATTCTAGCTTGTATTTCACACTTAGCATGTCGACCTGAACTGCCAAGGTTTGCACATGGTCAGCTACCTCTCAGATCTAAGCCACGGCTTCACCCATAATGTAATCTTGGTCCCTAACTTAACTCTGAGAGTGATGAAGTTGTTCCTTCCAATGCTCCTCATTTGCTTCGAGAAGCTCTACCCGAAGCTCACAACTTTGAAAATATAGACTCTAACTCTTCTATTCTTCCTTTAATTTCTTCAATCTTGCTCAAACTTGCCCTTAGTTCAATTATAGAATTCTGATTTCTATACTGGTAAAGTGCTTTTTCAAGCTCTGCCACTTTGGCTTTTAATTCCCCTTTCTTATTTTGGGCTTCTGATAGACTCCTTTCTAAAGCCTCTCTTTGAGTTTGAGCCTCTTGGAATATTCTTTTCCACTAATCAACTTTGGTCCTTTCCGCTTGAATTTCTTGCCACCACTGCTCTGAAGTTTTCCCCAATCCGGTGGTTCTCATCGATAGATGCAATTTCTTGTAATCCGTCTTTAAACTATACAAGTTTTCCTCGGCTTTATTTTTTTCCTATCTTTTGTTTCTCAGCCTCTAACTTTTGAATGTCGGCATCTAACCTTAAATGCGTCTTCTCTTTCTCTAATTACTCTATCCTCTTCTCCAGCTCCCGATTCATCTTTTCAAAATCTTGTTTTATTAACTCCAATTCTGATGGGACTACCTGTAAGTATTCTTCGATCGATCAGGTGCCTTCCAGACTTGGCGTCTGGATGTTGTCATTAATCCTTCTACTAAACCATCCACTATACTCGGGAGTGGTCATTGATCCTACCATCAACTTTTTCATCCGAAAAGTCTGATTCCAAGCAGTGGAAATCTCTTTGACCCTCTTTTGTAATTATCCCCTTTATATGAGAACTCACATTGCGCTAGACCATGCATTACCGGTATAAACTGCCTTGATCCATATTGTCTTAGTACAAGTAAAGGAGCGTAACCAATGGCTCCCCAAATTCCAAGCAAAGGGACCCAATCAAAACTCCCGCATCGAGCAGGATCTCATTGGGCACCAACCAAAGTGCTTTCCATTCAATATCTTCTTCTTGAAGATTTTGAAGAAGTGCCACCCAATTCTCTTCTGATACGTCGTCTCTTCTTGGTGTTGCTGCTATTTCTTTCAGTGGGGAATAATTATCAGAGAAGACCCGATAAGAAATCTTATCCACCTTCCGAAGTGGTCAGAAACCAAACCAAGAAACAATGAAAGCGCACCCTACTTAACCCGCCTCTCCAGATCTTCTACATGCATTCAAAGACCTAAAAGTCTCAACTAAGATTGCAGGAACTGGTCTGACCCCTTTATTGAGTTGGTCGAACAAATCAGTGACCGCTTCATCTACATGCCCCAAAGCCCTAGGGAATAGTATCAATCCGTAGATGCTCAATGCAAAGGCATCAACTCTCTTCTTCATATCAGGATGAGCTAGAATCAAATCCTTCAAGTTCCTCCACGGAATACACTTACATTCGCCCTTTTGCTTAATCCTAGCTGTAATCCACTGCTCACTCATTCCATTGATGCTCATTAATTTTTTCCAAAATACTAGGGATGTAAGCCGCTCTCGAGTAGACTTTATCAACTTGAACTTTTGGACAATGCGGTAGAGCGGTGTATTCTTCCACGATGGGTACTAAATCCAATCTCCCAAAGGTAAAGCAACTATATGTGGGGTTCCAGTACTGAGTGAGGGCTCGGAATAACTGCTCGTCTACCTTGATGTCAAGTAAGTACGGAAAATCCCCATAACTATGGTAGAACAACCTCTTGGTCTTATTGTCCTACAGATCCCATATCATTTTTAACTCTTGAAGATTATTTTGCGTAACACTAATACGAGTGTAGTCTCATAACTCTGACACATGCCTCACAGCTAGACTATCCCCCTTCTCTAATTGTATCGTTTCGACCAAGTTCGGACAGTCACGTTATCTTCCACCTTGTCAAGAAATTCGTTCTCCATGGCCAACTCTCTAATTTAGCAATTGAACTCGAATCGACACCTCTTAAATATGGAAATGCACGCAAAATAACAAAGATAAAACACAAAAAGTCAGTACAGAAGAAAAATTTAAAGCATGAAAAAAAAGAAAAATAATCAAGCGCCTATCTGGGTGACCACTAGGGTTTATCACAGCTCTACCTAGGGTGGGCTCTTAGGGCTTTCTATATGCGATTTGGTTCTAAAGTTAAGGTACCTGAACTAGCAGATTCCTCGATCCTTACCCATTATAGGCTCATACGGACCGAGTTCGGTTCAGGGGGACACATTTCCCTATGGCTCCATAGAGATGAAAATCTCACGAAGACATAGGTAAGGATGTATCCCGAAAGCGATTCACTATCCTGCACAGAGGTGAAAACCTCATGAAGGAGTAGCTTCTCACTCCCACTTAAAAGGGTGTGACCCGACGGTCATGCAATATGATGCAAAAGTATTCTATAAGACTAGAACCACATCAATCAAATGAGATGATGCAAGCGAATGCAATAAAAGGATCGTAATTTTTTCAAATCAAATTTTTAATTTTTCGATAAAAAGACAGAAAATAATCAATTTTACGACTTGACTCTCTTATTTTGTCCCTAGTGGAGTCGCCAAGCTGTCGAAACCACTTTTTTATTTTGAAAAATAGAGATCGAATTTAAAAAATGAAAATAGAGTCGCCACCAATCCTTTTTGAGGTGTGATTAGATCACCTTGAAATTGATCATCTTAACAAAACTTTGATTTATTAAAACGTATTTTGGTCTACAAAAAATCGAGAAAACGGGTTCGGGAGTCGGTTACGTACGAGGAAGGGTTAGCACCCTCGTAGCGCCCAAAATTGGTACCTAATCGATTATATAATGTCTTAATGCTGAAAATTTGAAAAGATTCTAGATTACGATCCGTTTGCTTAAAAGAAACACTTGAACAAATCGAATTTGATGCTAAGACCCTCTTATTTTGAAGAAATAAAATGTCATACCCAGTGAGTTAGGATACGACATTTCATATTTTTAAAACTGAGCTTGTCTTTTGATTTTTAAAACTCATGTATTAAAGTTTGAAAAAGGGTATTCGATTAGTTAGGCCTTATGAAAAATTGGAACCCAGTGAGTTAGGGCACAATTTCTCAAAATTCCCGATTATAGAATATTGTCTTCGTTTTTAAAAATTCTTACCTCGGGATGATAATATATCACATTCAGTAAGTTAGGATGCAACATCTCAAATTCTCTAGAATAAGTTTTTATTTAAAATATTTTGATTTAAAAATGAAAAGGAAACTCGGCTACTAGGATTTAACGAGACAAATCGAAACCCAGTGAGTTAGGGCACGATTTTCTCAAAACTTCCAAACATGAGCATTGCCTTATTTTAAAAACCTTTGAATGGAAAAATTTTTAAACTTAAATGATATTAATACATGATCTTTGAACAAATAGAACACAACGAAATAATAGTACACAAAGCAAGGTAGAGATACATACACAATATCATTTTAAGTAGGGCCCTTGTTTGGTTTTTATGATAATAAATAGTTAATTAGAGTAATTAGGTCAATAGTTATCTTTCTATCCTAATCATTTGAACAAGCTAGTATAAGGTCAAGTAGTTAGGTTATGCTATGAAAATGATTGATACAATTAAAATGAACTGCATAGTTGAGCTTGTTAATTAGAGTTAGGTTTTTCTAATTTGTAAAGTTATTAATGAACTAAATCTTAAGAGTGCTTTATATGGTTTTTTGACTAGCAATGATTGATTGTCGATATGTTCTCACAATTAATTTTCTATTTAAAGAAAGATTGATGGTTTGAAATTGTTCTTCGATTGTTATAACTAGGTTATTATTGAATAAGAATATATAATAAATTTGTGATTAACTCTGGCATCGAAGGTAGCATTGCACCTAAGGTTCGAGTTTTTAACATATTATTCTTAATTATAGACATTTACAACCTATTTTATTTTATTATTTTCTAAATATTAAGAAAACCTTTTATTTATTTTCTCCTAGATTCTTAGTAGTGTGCATGACTATGTCTTGATCAATGTATAATTTAATTCTTTTATAATGTCTCTATGAAATTTGGTCCTAGTTTCCTATCTACACATTTACTCAATAGGATAATACATTCTCTGAAAAATAATAATAAATAAATATCAAATAATGAATCTAAAATATTTCAAAAAAAAAATTAAGTCGAAACTCTCCGGACGCCGAGTTCAGGTCTTAACCTGGTGGATTGTTTGTAAAGATGGGAATAAAAAGGGGGAGTGAGTTTATAAAGCTCAGTGTGAGTCCAATCACAATAAAATCAATGCAAATGGTAGACAGATCATACATAATAATGACTCGTAGAATAAATCACAATTGAACAGCAATTTAGAATATTGGTATATCAGATCAACTCATCAATATAATATCACATTATTCATAGCCATGTAAATGCTTATGAATGCAATGCAATTTTAATTTATAGAAAATAGATTCTACTAAACTTCGCTACACATCTCACTAGGAGTTCCCTTGAACTCAAACATACTTATACATCGGGTTGTGGTTTAACCACCACTAGTTTGCAGATAAACTACCACTGGGCTGTGGATGCAAGCAAAATTCATAGATAAAATCGCCATTGGGCTGTGGATATACAACAAAATTTGCAAATAAAATTTTCCATTGGTCTGTAGGTACACAACAAAATTTACAAATAAAATCTTTCATTAGGCTATGGGTACACAACAAAATTCGTAGATAAAATCTACAACTAGGCTATGGATGCACAACATAATTACAAGTAAAAGTTGCCATTGGGTTGTGGATGCACAGCGAAATTCACTGTTAAAGGAAAAATACTTCCACTGGCTGTGAGTGCACATCAAAATTTGCAGATAAACAGCCAATTCTTCCTCCGTACATTTCGTCTCACCCCATGCAATGCAATATGTAATGCTTTGTAATAAAACAAATCAACACTAGCAGAAGACATGCTTAACATGTACTCAATTCATCACTAGCAGTAGACATTTTTAACATGTAATCAATTCATCATTAACACTAGACATGTTTAACATGTTCTCAATTCATCATTAATAGTAGACATGCTAATTATGTTTTTCGTAGGGAGGTAACAATATTATCACTAACAGTTTATCAGTTTCACTTTAACAAAAAACATATAATATTCACATAACATGCGATGTAACAATAACACATTATGTATTAAATCATAGATTCAAAAATTAACACAATATTAGGGACTTAATTGAGCAAATAAAAACTCTAAAAAAATTCAGGAAATATATATGGACTAAACTGAATATAACATAAGTTTTGGGGAAAACTATAAAATAGGGGACACACAACTGTGTGACCAGGCTGTGTGAGGTACTATAGGCTGTGTGGAAGGGTTACATGACCATGTAGCTAGGTTGTGGTCGTGTGGTGGATGATATAATTTTCTTACAGTAGGGGTACGATCGTATGGCAAACAGTGCGGAAGGGTCATGCTTGTGTGAGAAATGAACTAGTCTAGGGTTTCATAGATACATGGTCATGTGATGGGCCGTGTGGTTCACACGCCTATGTGGTGAATCGTGTGGCCCTAATCCTAGGAATGTTTTGCCTGATTCACTTGGTAAAGAACACACACTTTTCACCAAAAGCTTGAACGATGTCCCTTTACTTTCAATATGATCTACATACACAAAACAAGTTCTTCAAACAACATATTAGCACAAATTAACAATTTATTTTAAGATTTAACAAGATTAATGGAAAGATTCAACAAGAATTATAAAAGATCATACAAGATTTATTAGCTTGAATGAAGAATTAGCCTCGGATAAAAGTACTACAAAATTTTGGGATTTAATCATAGGGGTCGAGATATACTTACCAACTTTTTTGCAAAAATTAAGGATGCTACTTGACGAAAATTACAAAATCAATAGAAAGAATGATTGAATGGATGATTATTTGATTTGAGAAAATAAAATAATTATCAATAATTAGGATGAAATTATGATGTAAAGAAAAGGGAAAGAAAATAAAAGGTGAATAAATAGAAAGATGGAGGGAAAATTCTATTAGGATTTAAAAAGGGAAATATAAAAATACAATTAGGGAAATGAGAGAAAAAAGTGGTATAATTATAATTCTATTGGGATTTTGAGGAAGGGCAAGATCTGAATTCTAGTTAGGAAATAATTGGGGTCAATTCTTAGGGTTTGTAAAACCTAGGAGTGTCACTTGCAATTTTAACAATTTAGGTGTAAGAGGTTGCAATTGCAATTTTCTAAACATGGAATTAAAATGAAAGGGGAGGAGGATCAAACTCAAGTTTTAAGGGGAAACTAACATTTTACCATTGGGCTACTGCCGATTTCTTTTTTGTTTTTTTATAGTTAATCATATAGATATGATTTGGGGGCATTTTTGGTGAAATTATGAAATAAAAAAGAAAAGAAGGGTGTCGAAACCAATTTTTTTATCAAGTGTTGAAAAACGGGAATCAACTTTAAAAATATGGAGTCGCCACCAATCCTTTTTGTTTAAGTGTGATCACGTCACCTATAAAATAAATTTGGCCTACGAATTTCAAGAAAAAAATAGGTTCAGGAGTCGGTTACGTGCGAGGAAGGATTAGCACCTCAACGCCCAAAATTGGTACCAAATTGATTAATTGATGTCCTAATGTTGAAAAGTCTGAAATGATTCTGAAATTTTGTTCTTTTTTTATAATTTTATATAAGTTGATTGAATATTGAGATTCCCTTATTCCGAAGGAATAGAGTATCACATCCAACACGATTGGACACGACAATTTGAGTCCTCGAATTCAAGATCATTCCCAAAATTCTCCAAGCACATGTATTGAAATTTTGAAAGGGTATTTGGTTATTTGGACAAACAAAAAACCACACCCAGCACGATTGGGCACGATTTCTTCGAATTTCAAAACGCGCAAATATTACCTTATTTTGAAAATGTGGACAAAATTTGAAAGGATATTCGTTTATTTGGCCAAACAAAAAATCACACCCAGCACGATTGGGCATGATTTCTTTAAATTTCCAAATGCATGAATATTACCCTGTTTTGGAAATATGGAGAAAATTTGAAAGGGTATTCGCTTATTTGGTCAAACAAAAAATCACACCCAGCACGATTGGGCATAATTTCTTAGAATTTCCAAACGCACGAATATTACCTTGTTTTGAAACCTTAAGATAAATGATTTTAAAATCGACTCAAAATGCTTTTATTGAATTACTAGATAATGAGAAACGAAAATATGGTATCGAGTTTGGAAAGAATCTTAGGTGAATGAAACGTTTATACAAATAGATGACAAGAATAATAGTTGAATATACAATTCAATATAAAATCCATAATCTCACAACTCTTATTTTGGAAATGCCAACATTATTAATTAAGAAATAACGCAAGCTAAAAATATGGCTAAGTGAAAACGAATTAAACTAAAACATAGCATATTTAAAAATAATAAGCAAATAATACATGTTAACTTAAGTAATACGTGTAAATAAACAAAAGAAACTTAACATAAAATAATGTACATGTAAAAATAATAATATTATATAAACGTGTATAGAATAAGTAAATATAATTTTGAAGAGATGAATTATACACATAATAGACATAAATATATATAAAATGATAAAAAATACATAAAATAATTTAATATAAATAATATGTATATATAAAAATATATTTATAGAATTAATGACGATATCATATAAATAAATAATACCTAAAACGATATAAAATATTTTATATTAAATATTAATTAAAAGAATAATTAAAAATATCAATAAACAAATAATTAACTAAATAATTTAAGGACTACATTGAAATCGGGACAAAATCATAGAGCTAAAAGCAATATATTAAGAAAAATTGAAAAAGGACTAAAACGCCATGCGCGTGAATAAAAAAGGACTAAAAATGAAATTTACCCTGGTTATTAAACGGAGCGTTCAAATAGGGGTTAAATCAGAACTATACAAAATTACTAAGCAAAATTAAAATAATAAAAAAGCTTAGTTAAAAAGAACGAAAATGCGAAAGGACCTAGGATGAAAAAATCCCTTTTATCCGAAAACACGCGAATCCTCCGGGCTCAAGTCGGGTCAACCCGATCCATCTCAAAATGACGCCGTTTTGAAGCTATTGCATCTAGACTAAAACGACGTCGTGTCTCTCTCTTATAAAAGGCCAAAATCTGTTTTTAAAAAATCATTTTCGTGTTGGCTTAAACAAAACAAAGGGGAAGAAGGGATTTGCTCTCTGGTTCTCCAATCCCAGGCCATTGGGCCACCGTGGAGGCCGTCCGTCGTCGTTAACGGTGCAGCCGTCCACGGTGGTCGGAGGAGACCAAAAGAGCCTATTTCGATCCTTTCATTTCCCCCAACCCAAATCTGACCTCCAAACACTCAAGACCCTTCTAGAAATCGAAAGAAGTAAATGAGACGCTTCGGTTTCGGCTTCGATTATCACGAAAAGGTGAGAACTTTGATCTCCTTTTTTGTTTCTATGTACATGCAATGTATTTTTTTTAAGCGAAATAGACTACAAAAAATCTAAAATATACCTCTGTTTTTCTTTGTATATCAATAAAATTGTGTAGTAGTCTGCTTTACAATAGTTTGTTTCCGTCCATAAAAAGGCCGAAATCGAAATTTAATAAAATAAAAAAATAAAAATACAATCGTTACTTTTGTTTTTCTTGCTGTCTGATGTGCTTTTTCATTGTGTTGTACAGGTACAAGGCCGTATACTTGTCAAGCGGAGGTACAGACGCAGAGGGAAGGACCATGGCGTGGCGACGCTTGCGTGGGGCATCGTGGAAGCTCTCAAAGCAAAGTGCTGTGGAGGACTGTGGCGCACCCTAGGGTTTCTGTTTAGCTAAATCTGTTGGGCCGTTCGAGTTTGGGCCTGTAAATCATTGGGTTTGTAAATTGGGTAGTGTTTTTGGGTCAATGTAATGGGTCTGTAATTTGGACTTTATTATTGGACTATTATTGATTGGTTTTTAATTTTTTGTTTGGTTTTGATTTTTGGTTTTAATTTTTTTTTGTTTGGCTAATGGCATGGGCCCGAGCAAATTTGGGCTCTTACAGCTGCCTCTCTTTGCATATTGTCGTGTAACGGGAATGAAGCAAAGACTTTAAAGAGAGCCAAACTTGCCTGGTCTTGTAAGACCTTGACTACTTGGCAGTTCTTTTCTTTAAGTAGCTTCATTCTATCCCACTACATTTTCAAGGGCCTAGGAACTAGTGCTTCGATCCAATTCCAATGTAATTTCAGGGAGAAGAGATTTGTAGCTTTGATCTACTCTACTAGAACTTCGAGGAGATGAGAATTCAGAGAGAAGAGATTCGTAGCTTCGATCTTCCTACTAAAACTTCTCGAAAATGAAAGTTAGATCCTCAATACACTCAGGAAGGAGGGATTTGTAACTTCGACCTACTCTCCTAGGACTTCGAGGTGATAAGAATCCAGAGAGAAGAGATTCGTAGGTTCAATCTTCTCTGCTGAAACTTTAAAAAAATAAGGATTGATCCTCATTGTAAACTCAGGGAGGAGGGATTTGTAGCCTCAACCTACTCCACTGGAACTTCGAGGAGATAGAAATTCAGAGAGAAGAGATTCGTAGTTTCAATCTTCTCTGCTGGAACTTCAAAGAATTACGGACTGATCCTCATTGTAAACTCAGGGAGGAGGGATTTGTAATTTCAACCTCCTCCACTGGAACTTTGAGGAAATAGAAATTCAGGGAGAAGAGATTCGTAATTTTAATCTTCTCTGTAGGAACTTCAAAGAGTTACGGACTGATCCTCATTGTAAACTCAGGGAGGAGGGATTTGTAATTTCAACCTACTCTACTGGAACTTTGAAGAAATAGAAATTCAGGGAGAAGAGATTCGTAATCTCAATCTCCTTTCTTTGGAACTTCAAAGATTTACTGACCGATCCTCATTGTCCAAAGGAATGTTTGATGAAGAATCTTTGATTGAAATAATTAGAATATGAGAAAGAGATGGTGATGAGGTAGTTTGATTTCAAAGAGAAAAAAGATGAAAGAAAAAATAGACCTTTAGGAGTTAGTGCATTCTGCCATGGCAAAAGAAAAGAAAGAGACTGATTTTGGTATGGATGATTTCAGACAAGGAGAATACAAAAGAAAATTAACAAGATGAATAAAAGTGACCAAATGGTCAAAAGATTTTGGCTTTACCAAATGCAAAATTCGCCAAGAAGAATGTTGAAAGGAGAGGAAATAAAATTTCGCACAAAGTGCAAAGAATGACCAAAGAGAGAAAAGAAAATTCTTAGCCAAACTAATTCAACAATTAGGCTCCCTCCCTTACCAATATGCCGTCCAACACATGGTCAATTGGCCATGATTTCTTTCCAAATTTTCCCCTTGATAAGTGCCTTATGTTCCCCCTATCTTTCCTTAAGTATTTGATTCCATGCCATATATTTTCTATTTCCATAATCCTTTGATACACTAACCAAAAATAATATGGTCAACTCTTACCTTAATTGATCATTGCTGACACTTCCTATCCATGAGCGTAAAATTAAAACAAAAATTTCATCTAGGTGCTATACAAGGGATTCAACCTCTTCCTCTTGCTATAACCCATGCGCCAATACCACCATGCCATATGCTCATTTTATGACACTCTTTAGCACATAATTTAGCTTAAGTCCTAATGACATTTGTTTCCCTTCAATAAATTCTCAATTAATAAATTTTATTCCCTTAAAAAAAAATCTAAATACCAATTTATGCAATTTAAATACTTGATTTTTAGGGTGTTACAACTCTACCTCCTTAAAGAAAATTTCGTCCTCGAAATTTACCCGTTGAAAAAGGTGAGGGTATTGTTGCGAATTGCATCCTCTCGGCTCCCACATAGCTTCTTCCACTCGTGGTTACGCCATAGAACTTTGAAAAAAAAAAAAAAAAAAAAAAAAAAAAAAAAAAAAAAAAATCAAAATAAAAAATACTCTCTTTTTTTCTTCATGATGCTTTTTCATTGTGTTGTACGTACAAGGCCGTATACTTGCGGAGGTCAGAGCGTAGGAAGGACCAGGCGTGGCGACGTCTGCGTGGGGCATCGTGGAAGCTCTTAAAGCTAGCTGGAGGAGGTATGCGCACCTAGGGTTTCGCTTTAGCTAAATCTGTTGGCGTTCGAGTTTGGGCTAAATCATTGGGTTTGTAAATTGGGTAGTGTTTTTGGGTCAATGTAATGGGTCGTAATTTGGACTTTATTATTGGACTATTATTGATTGGTTTTTAATTTTTGTTTGGTTTTGATTTTGGTTTTAATTTTTTTGTTTGGCTAATGGCATGGGCCCGAGCAAATTTGGGCTCTTCATTGCCTCTCTTTGCATATTGTGTATGCAGGAATGAAGCAAAGACTTTAAAGAGAGCCAAACTTGCTCGGTCTTGTAAGACCTTGACTACTTGGCGTTCTTTTCTTTAAGTAGCTTCATTCTATCCCATACATTTTCAAGGGCCTAGGAACTAGTGCTTGATCCAATTCAATGTAATTTCGGGAGAAGAGATTTGTAGCTTTGATCTACTCTACTAGAACTTGAGGAGATGAGAATTGAGAGAAGAGATTCGAGCTTCGATCTTCCTACTAAAACTTCTAAAATGAAAGTTAGATCCTCAATACACTCGGGAAGGAGGATTTGTAACTGACCTACTCTCCTAGGACTTGAGGTGATAAGAATCCGAGAGAAGAGATTCGTAGGTTCAATCTTCTCTCTGAAACTTTAAAAAATAAGGATTGATCCTCATTGTAAACTTCGGGGAGGAGGGATTTGTAGCCTCAACCTACTCCATTTGGAACTTGAGGAGATAGAAATTAGAGAGAAGAGATTCGTAGTTTCAATCTTCTCTTTGGAACTTCAAAGAATACGTTGATCCTCATTGTAAACTCGGGAGGAGGATTTGTAATTTCAACCTCCTCCATTTGGAACTTTGAGGAAATAGAAATTGGGAGAAGAGATTCGTAATTTTAATCTTCTCTAGGAACTTCAAAGATTCTGGATCCTCATTGTAAACTCAGGAGGAGGATTTGTAATTTCAACCTACTCTTAGGAACTTTGAAGAAATAGAAATTGGGAGAAGAGATTCGTAATCTCAATCTCCTTTCTTTGGAACTTCAAAGATTACTGGTGATCCTCATTGTAAACTCGGGGAGGAGGATTTGTAGCCTCAACCTACTCCATTGAACTTTGAGGAAATAAGACCATGGCTGATCTACTCATAACTTTAGGATTGCGATCTGTATCTTCGATCCGCTCGCTCAAGAAGGCAAGATCTTCGAACTCACCTATGTTGCGACAACATCCTCTAGGGGACCTGTCCTGTAAAATCAGTTTTGTGTTTATGCAAAATGGTTAGGATGTAATAATCAGAATGGATCTAATGCTCCTAACTAAATGTATTATGGATGACATTTGAATGAATGCATGAGAATGGTATTTTTACAAAGATTAGGATGCAATGATCGGAATGAATCAAATGTCCCTAAATAGATGTGTGACATTTGTATGAATGCAGAATGTCATGAGAATGATTTCTTACAATGATTAAGATGCTATGATCGGAATGAATCTAATGCTCCTAACTAACTGTATTATGGGCGACATTTGCATGAACGCAGAATGTCATGAGAATGGTCTTTTTACAAATATTAGGATGCAATGATTGGGATAAATCTAATGCTCCTAACTAAATGTGTCTTATGGATGACATTTGTATGAATGCAGAATATCATGAGAATGATTTCCTACAATGATTAGGATGCAATGATCGAAATGAATCTAATGCTCCTAACAAAATATGTTTTGCATGAATGCAGAATTTCATGAGAATGATCCCTTTTTAAAAGTTTAAGGCGTCATCGCTCATTGTTTATCAAAGCTATATCACTGATGTCTTATGCTGCGATCTTGTTCTGATGGTATTCTCAACAGAAAACCCGAGAAAACAAATATCTTGCTCTATAGATTTGCCCCACTGTAACTTCAGGATTCATATCATTGTGACTTAGGGGTATAGGATATGAATCCAATCTACTGTAACTCCAAAATGTAGGATTTGTTCCTTCTTCAATCCATCCCATTACTATTCAAGGGTACATGACTTGCATCATTTTCCATCCATGTCACCGCAACTCAGGGGTAGAGGACTGTAGCTTGTTCAGTCGACTGATGCTTCTCAGGTGATCCAACCATGTGTGTATGAATGATATTTACATGGACGCAGAATATCATTTTTTTCTTGCAAATGATTCCTCTTTTACACTTGGGTTAACATTGCCCATTTTCATCAAAGTTGTATCACCAACTATTTTTGACAGAAAATCCAATGAGATTGCCTCAATTTAGACTCTTCCTTAAACTTGGTGAGTTTTAAACAATAGTCCTATTTCGAGTTCTTTCATTATTCAGAAGTTTCCAGAGTAATATGCAAAACTCATTTTATGAAAATTATATTAGTCCACTAATCGTTATTTCAATGCAAAATGCCTGAAAAAGATCATAACCATGGACAAGAAGGAAATTAATTAGGAGCATAGCTCGAAACAAGCAAGTTAATCAAAGCTAGCAAATGCAATTAAGCAGGGAGTTTATTAAAGGTGTATCTTGAAAAGAATAAGGTAATCAAAGATAGAAAATTCAAAATGGATAAGATAGAAAATTAGGTGCCCCAGATATCACCGCTTGAGCTTCTCTATTCAAACTTCTTAAGGACCATTTTAAGCTCGACATGTGTTTAGGGGATCTGAAGTATTTTGTCGGTACCCCAAGACGTAGCATACTTCTTCATTGTTAATTCAGGCATAGCAAGACTGTTGTATGCCTCACTTTGATCAAAATTTGAGCTGCCCTTTTCAGGTTTTCAACTCAAATCCCCTTTGGTCTCAAAGCGCCCTTTGCGGGTTTTCACATTGGCCTCTCCTTTTTCTTTTTTTTTTTGATTGAAGTTTTTCTTTCTTTTTTTTTTTTGTTTTTTGTTTTTGAAAATATACATTTTTCTTCTCCTTATTAAGTGAAATACTTCTTGCCTGAATTCACCGGATTGGGCATATCCTTACCATTCATTTGGTCAATGTTTCCGAAGACTTTTCACTACATAAAGTCTTTTCTAGTTTGGCCTCCATTTTCTTTGAAATCCTTTGTATATGAAGGATCTTCTTTAATATCAGTCCCTTTGAAATTGTCTAGGATGAACCTCGTTGTCGCAAACCCATCATCATGTAATCGGATAGCTATTAACCTTTCCTCACAAATTTGATTGATCAGATCAGGATTGGATCCATTCTGCCTCATCCAACTTCAGTTCTGATAAAACTCAAAAAAAGGAATTTCGACTTCAATGGGCGAAACCAATGAGAAATGTGTTGATCCGGTGATAGTCCTGGCCAATGTTTGATGAGCATAGAGGGTAAATAGTAACTTTTGTATGCCAATCTTTACAAGTCCTGATCTTTTTTGATCTTTTGTTTTTCGTTTTAGCTGCCCTTGCTGCACTAATGTGGCACCTAATCTTTGAACAAACCGTAGACTTTTGACCTTGTGCGGTTAAATCTAATCTTATTGACATTTTTTGTGTCAGCATTCTTTCTGTCTTTCTTGCTTCTCTTTTTTGATGACTATCGACTTTGTAATATTGGAATATGAAGCGACTTTTTCCATCTTAGTGAAGTAACCGACTTCCACGAAAATGAATCGGTGTTGGCCAGAAGCTTTTGATGAACTGGCTTAATAACATTGATGCCCCACATGTAGGAAATCTTATTTCTGCATTAAGCTAAGCTTTGATCTTCATCTCCTTCCTTGGTTCACGATGTAGGATTTGTTTTTCATCCAGTATTAACAAATCAGAAGATAGGTGACAACTTTTGTCATCTTCAAAGTCCTGAGATCCCTTAGACCCATATTTCATTCAAAAGGGGAGTCCGTAACAGCGTCACCCATGTCATTGATATCTGGAGACCCATTGTGGGTACGAAGGTAAATTCCAGAAAAATGATTCCAAGAATGATTATTTGTATGGTATGATCATGAATAAAGAATGAAAGAATATTTGAATAGTAATCCAAAGTACCAAAAGAATCTATAAATGGAAAAATATTTTCTCAAAAAGATGCTTTTTATTGAAATAAAGATTCTAAACATGAGCCTATTTCATAAAATCACTCTTATTGCCTCTAGGCTGAAAGCAATAAGTGTGTTTCGAATATTACTCTAGATTAGCCTTAAAAATACATGTCTCTTCCACAGTCCTATCGCTCAAAACACTCCTAGGCTCATATTTCTGCATTTGGCATGTTATCTAATTTCACAATACCTATGCCGATGAATTTTTCCACCAATTTCTTGAAAGCAAGGCAATTTTCTATCGAATGCTCTGTGACCCCCGCATGGTACTCACACTAGGCATTTGGGTCATACCATTTTGGATATGGAGGTTGCATCAGTTTCGGGTAGTGAGGAGCCACCTCATGTGCATCAAATAGGCTTTGATATAACTCCTCATATGTCATCGGAATTGGTGAAAACTGGAGTTGCTTTGCACTGGATTCTCGTCTTGATGAGCCCTGATGACCAGTTGTCACAGCCCTTGATTGACCTACAGTGACTAATTTGGGACGCTTGCTCAAGCTCTTCACTTCATTTTCCCTATTTCTCGGGGCTGATCTTTTGGCACTTTCTTCAGCATCTATCTTTCCAAACTTTATGGCATTCTCAATCATTTTTTCAGTCGTTAAGATGTCTGAGAAGCTCTTTGTAGCTCTCCCTAGCATGTGAGTGATAAACGGGGCCTTTAGTGTATTAATAAAGAGTATTGTGGTCTCTTTCTCCAAAAGTGGTGGTTGGACTTGGATGGCAACCTCTCTCCACATTGTGCATCTTGTCTAAAACTTTCATTCACCCTTTTTCTCCATGTTTTAAAGAGTAATTGCCGAGTCATGTCATCACATGTATCTTGCTTATGAATGCATGGGCTAAATCTCTCCATGAACCAATTCGCATGACTCAACTGGTTATACCATTTGGTCATTGCTCCTACCAGGCTATCACGAGAGCAGTGGATCAATAGTTGGTCATTATTAATGTACCCCGTCATTCTTCTACAAAACATAGTAATATGAGCCTCGGGGCAACTTGTCCCATTATACTTATCAAATTCAGGTATTTTGAACTTGTATGGGAGCACTAAGTCAAGAACCAAGCTTAAATCCTTGGCATCGATCCCATAACAACTATCAGCACTTGCTAAAGCCTTAAATTTCTCCTCTAACCATTTGCAACGCTCTTCTAGCTATTTTAGTATTTCAGACTTTGCCTTTTCCTCTCCCACTGCATCATCAAGGTCGGGAATAACAGCATTAATCGGATGGTCTACTAAATTGGAACCTGATCCAGCTTGGAAATTTGGCAGTATCAAAACACTTTCTTGAAATTGTTGAGGTTTAATTATGACGGATGTCTTTCGTGGATGCACTTCAGGATGTGTCGGGGTGAGACTCGGGAGAGATAGTCGCTCCTCACTATCTTCAGTAGTGTTAACCATGGGGGCTTTTCCTTTATTTGCCAGTAATTGAGTTAATTGGGACATCATGGTTTTTTTGCGATTCTATCATCCGATCCATCATATCATGTTGGATCTTAGTAAGCTGCTCCTGTATTTGCAACTGCATCTCTTTTTGGAGTTGTTCAAGCTTCTCTATTCTCTGATCCATATTTTTTTGTTTTGGTTCGAGTATCGTAGGGGTGCTTGCCGGTGTCTAGGTTAATGCTGAAATAACTTCAACCAATCAGGGCCTTCTCATGAAATCTAATGCATATGATGTAATGTAATGCAATGCAAATGCATGGAATGAATGCAACGCAATGCAATCAAAATAATAGAAAACATATTAGTGCAAGAGAAATAAAAAATCATAGAACACCTGACCGGGTGACCACTAGGGCTTGGCGTGGCTCTATTTAGGGTAGGCGCCTAGGGCTGCTATATGCGGCTTGGTTCTAAAGAATGGGTACCTGAACCAGCAGATTCCTCAATCCTCACCCATTATAGGCTCATATAGATCGAGTTCGGTTCAGAGGAATACATTTCCCTATGGCCATGCAAAGATGAAAATCTCACGAAACACATAGGTACAGATGTATCCCAAAAGCGATCCACTAGCCCATGCGGAGGTGAAAACCTCACGAAAGCTTAGTTTCTCACTCCCACCTAAAGGTGTGACCACAACGGTCATGCAATTCAATGCCAAAGTAATTCATGGAACTCGACATTATAGTACAAACAAATGCGTAAAAAAAAACATGATTTTTCAAGATAATTTTCTAAATTTTTAATCAAAAGGACAAAAATTAATCAATTTATGGCCTAACTCTCAACAAGTCCATAGTGGAGTCGCCAAGCTGTCGAAACCATTTTTTTATCGAGTGTTGAAAAACGGGAATCGACTTTAAAAGTATGGAGTTGCCACCAATCCTTTTTATTTAGGTGTGATCGGGTCACCTATAAAATAAATTTTGGCCTATGAATTTCAAGAAGAAAATGGGCTCGGGAGTCGGTTACATGCGAGGAAGGATTAGCACCCTCGCAACGCCCAAAATTGGTACCAAATTGATTAATTGATGTCCTAATGTTGAAAAGTTTGAAATGATTCTAAAATTTTGTATTTTTTTATAATTTTAAATAACTTGATTGAATATTGAGATTCCCTTATTCCGAAGGAATAGAGTATCACATCCAACACGATTGGACACGACAATCTGAGTCCTCGAATTCAAGATCATTCCCAAAATTCTCCAAGCACATGTATTGAAATTTTGAAAGGGTATTTGGTTATTTGGACAAACAAAAAACCACACCCAGCACGATTGGGCACGATTTCTTCGATTTTCCAAACGCACAAATAGTACCTTATTTTGAAAATGTGGACAAAATTTGAAAGGATATTCGTTTATTTGGCCAAACAAAAAAATACACCCAGCACGATTGGACACGATTTCTTTGAATTTCCAAACGCACGAATATTACCTTATTTTGGAAATATGGGGAAAATTTAAAAGGGTATTCGCTTATTTGGTCAAACAAAAAATCACACCCAGCACGATTGGGCACAATTTCTTCGAATTTCCAAACGCACGAATATTACCTTGTTTTGAAACCTTAAGATAAATGATTTTAAAATCGACTCAAAATACTTTTATTGAATTACTAGATAATGAGAAACAAAAATATGGTATCGAGTTTGGAAAGAATCTTAGGTGAATGAAACGTTTATACAAATAGATGACAAGAATAATAGTTGAATATACAATTCAATATAAAATCCATAATCTCACAACTCTTATTTTGGAAATGCCAACATTATTAATTAAGAAATAAGCTAAGCCAAAAATATGGCTAAGTGAAAACAAATTAAACTAAAACGTAGCATATTTAAAAATAATAAGCAAATAATACATGTCAATTTAAGTAATACTGTAAATAACCAAAAGAAACTTAACATAAAATAATGTACATGTAAAATAATAATATTACATAAACATGTATAGAATAAGTAAATATAATTATCAAGATATTATCCTGGGCTTGAGCCCATTTACAGAATTCAACAATATATCATAAAAATAATTAATAATGCAAGTAAAAATGTATTTCCCATCCCAAACCTAATATCCATCCGCTAACACCCCCGTACCAACCATCACACCTGTGGGGATCAAGTCAACCCACCCCGCCATCACACCAATCGTAGGCGTTAAGCCCTTTTTATAATTGTGGCATAGCCACCGAACTAGAGGCAAGAGTCGATATTGTAAGCGAAGCCACCGAACTAGAGGCAATAAGCCATTATTGTGGCGAGCCACCGAACTAGAGGCAATAAGCCATTATTGTGGCGAGCCACCAAACTACGTGCAATAAGTCGATATTGTGGCAGAGCCACCGAACTAGATATTTGGCAACCGCCATTCTTCTTCATATATCCCACCCATGCAATTGTACATGTACTATAAAATATAAAATTTCTTAATAATGCATAACATGGTGGGTTTATCAATAACATTTCATTTGGCCCATAATTATAATATAGCAATTTGTCTATTTAGCGCTTTAGTGGGCTTTGGCACATTTACCAACTAGAGTGTTTTGGCCCAATTTCAACGAACTAAAGTATTTCGCCCAATTTATCGAACTAGAGTATTTTGGCCCAATTTTTACGAACTAGAGTATTTTGGCCCAATTTTTACGAACTAGAGTATTTCGGCCCAATTTATCGAACTAGAGTATTTTGGCCCAATTTTTACGAACTAGAGTATTTTGGCCCAATTTTTACGAACTAGAGTATTTCGGCCCAATTTATCGAACTAGAGTATTTTGGCCCAATTTTAACGAAACATCCAATTTACATAATAACAAATAATTTCTCGAGGGCGTCTTCGTAATTTTCACGATTTAGTCGTTTTTACGTATTTTCGTCAAAATATCAATATTTACGCTTTTACCGATCTAATCGCTTTTATGATTTACTTCATACCAAATTGACATCCAACCGAGAAAATAATGAGTGTGAAGTTACACACCTCGCTACCGAGAGTACTAATCCTTCTCGCTCCTCAAAGACCTAAAACATATTTTGATCCGTTAGACAACTATTTCAGAAAATAAATCTTAATCGATAATGATCCAAAATCTTACCCTCTTGATTTTGAATCACTTGATTCTTGGCTTTTCCTCGTTTATTGACTCGCTAGCCGAGAATCCACCAACGATAACGGCTCGGAAGTTCGTACTACTTGAATAATGGACTTCCTTCGAAGATGGCCCGCAACCCGGTGGAAAATCCCGATCGCAAACCGCTCTTCGCTTGAATGGGGATTTACGGATCCGCCTCTTAACGTGACTAACCACCGCCCTTTTCTTCCCTATTTTGAAAGTCTTCAAGATCCAAAGAAATTTTAGTTAGATCTAAAATAATATCAAATGTTACTAGAGATTTTAAAGAGTGGGATTTGATTTCCTTACCAAAATAAAACGCTTCCAACGTTTCTACAAGTCTCCCAATCACTTGTGTTCCGATCTCGTTATTGCACTAAGTAATAACGAAAGAAACGTTATTAGAATAAACGTTATATCGATTCAAAAAGTCCTTCAAATCACCATTACTATTCGCCATAATATCACTAATTAAAACGAAACGAAAAAGAAGAACCCTTACCTATGATCCACGATCGAAAAGAAAAGATTGAGAAAGGTGTTTGTGAGAGTTGGAGAATTCGCTAAGCAACCAAAGAAAAGAGAAAATAAATTTCATTATGGCACTCAAGCAATCGGCCAAAGGAATGATTGATGAAGAATCTTTGATTGAAATAATTAGAATATGAGAAAGAGATGGTGATGAGGTAGTTTGATTTCAAAGAGAAAAGAAGATGAAAGAAAAAATAGACCTTTAGGAGTTAGTGCATTCGCCATGGCAAAAGAAAAGAAAGAGACTGATTTTTGGTATGGATGATTTCGGCAAGGAGAATACAAAAGAAAATTAACAAGATGAATAAAAGTGACCAAATGGTCAAAAGATTTTGGCTTTACCAAATGCAAAATTCGCCAAGAAGAATGTTGAAAGGAGAGGAAATAAAATTTCTGCACAAAGTGCAAAGAATGACCAAAGAGAGAAAAGAAAATTCTTAGCCAAACTAATTCAACAATTAGGCTCCTCCTTACCAATATGTCATTCCAACACATGGTCAATTGGCCATGATTTCTTTCCAAATTTTCCCTTGATAAGTGCCTTATGTTCCCCTATCTTTCCTTAAGTATTTGATTCCATGCCATATATTTTCTATTTCCATAATCCTTTGATACACTAACCAAAAATAATATGGTCAACTCTTACCTTAATTGATCATTGCCGACACTTCCTATCCATGAGCGAAAATTAAAACAAAAATTTCATCTAGGTGCTATACAAGGATTCGAACCTCTTCCTTCTTGCTATAACCCATGCGCCAATACCACCATGCCATATGCTCATTTTATGACACTCTTTAGCACATAATTTAGCTTAAGTCCTAATGACATTTGTTTCCTTCAATAAATTCTCAATTAATAAATTTTATTCCTTAAAAAAATCTAAATACCAATTTATGCAATTTAAATACTGGATTTTTAGGGTGTTACATAATATGTATATATAAAAATATATTTATATAATTAATGAAGATATCATATAGATAAATAATAGCTAAAACAATTTAAAATATTTTATATTAAATATTAATTAAAATAATAATTAAAAAGATCAATAAACAAATAACTAACTAAATAATTTAAGGACTACATTAAAATCAGGACAAAATCAGAGAGCTAAAAGCAATATATTAAGAAAAATCGAAAAAGGACTAAAACGCCATGCCCGTGAATAAAAAAAGACTAAAATGAAATTTACCCAGGTTATTAAACGCAGCGTTCAAATAGGGGTTAAATCAA
The DNA here is from genome assembly GCA_025506655.1 of Gossypium rotundifolium. Classification (NCBI taxonomy): domain Eukaryota; kingdom Viridiplantae; phylum Streptophyta; class Magnoliopsida; order Malvales; family Malvaceae; genus Gossypium; species Gossypium rotundifolium. The sequence goes on along the minus strand of CP106731.1, from coordinate 63,862,914 downwards.
AACTATGCAAAAGTACTAAGCTAAATTAAAATAATAAAAAAGCTTAATTAAAAAGAACGAATATACGGAAGGACCTAGGATGAAAAAATCCCTTTTATCCGAAACACGCGGATCCTCCGGGCTCAAGTTGGGTCAATCCGATCCATCTCAAAATGATGCCGTTTTGAAGCTATTGCATTTAGACTAAAATGACGTCGTGTCTCTCTTATAAAAGGCCAAAATATGTTTAAAAAAATCATTTTCGTGTTGGCTTAAAAAAAAACAAAGGGGAAGAAGGGATTTCCTCTCTGATTCTCCGATCCCAGGCCATCGGGCCACCGTGGAGGCCATCCGTCGCCGTTAACGGCGCCGCCATCCATGGTGGTCGAAGGAGACCAAAAGAGCCTGTTTCGATCCTTTCCTTTCCCCCAACCCAAATCTCACCTCCAAAAACTCAAGACCCTTCTAGAAATCGAAAGAAGTAAAAGAGACGCTTCGATTTCGGCTTCGATTATCACGAAAAGGTGAGAACTTTGATCTCATTTTTTGTTTCTATGTACATGCAATGTATTTTTTTAAGCTAAATAGACTACAAAAAATCTGAAATATACCTCTGTTTTTCTTTGTATATCAATAAAATCGTAGTAGTTTGCTTTACAATAGTTTGTTTCCGTCCATTTAAAGGTCGAAATCAAAATTTAATAAAATAAAAAAATAAAAATACAATCGTTCCTTTTGTTTTTCTTGCTGTCTGCTGTGCTTTTTCGTTGTGTTTTCCAGGTACAAGGCCGTATGCTTGCTGGCGGAGGTACGATGCACGTAGGAAGGACCACTGACATGGCGACGTGCGCGTGGGGCATCGTGGAAGCTGCTGAAACGGTGCCAGGGAAGACTGCGGTGCACCCTAGGGTTTCTATTTAGCTAAATCTGTTGGGTCGTTCGGGTTTGGGCCTGTAAATCATTGGGTTTGTAAATTGGGTAGTGTTTTTGGGTCAATATAATGGGTCTGTAAAAACAAACTATTTTTGGACTTTATTATTGGACTATTGTTGATTGGGTTTTTTAATTTTTTGTTTGGTTTTGATTTTTATTTTTAATTTTTTTTTTGTTTGGCTAATGGCATGGGCCCGGGAGAATTTGGGCTCTTACAAAGGGGATTGAACTTGGGTGCACAATAGAGAATATTAGCCTGTTAACCATTAAGCTTAAGGCCTATTTTTTGTCTAGTTTTGACACTTAATTGAACATATTGTTTATTTTCAGGAGACTTTTCGATTTTCCAAAATAAAAGGGGAAGGAGAGACTCAAACTTAAGATCTCCAAGAAGGGTTCTAACATGCTAACCATTAAACCTAAGCCTATTTCTTATTCAATTCTTGCCCCCAAAATAGTATTTATTTTAGTGTGGTTTTTATCCTAGGTTGTTGAAAATAAAAGGAAGAGAAATGGGAGAAAGGGACTCAACTTACATTTTATTTATTAGATTACACATTATCAAATAGAACACGATAACTTTAACAGTTCTTCACTTAAGCCCTCTTTCTACTTTATACAATGTCATGACATACTTTGGTAACTTAATGATTTAGTCCTTTTTTCCACTTATTATTGTAAATTACCTTAATTTCTTAACTTAAACTAAAATTTGTATCATCAACACTACTTTCCTCGATAATACTATACATAGCATTATTAAAATAATAAATAAGCTACTTAATTGACATACTTTCTAATTAACATAATTTACTTCTTGAAGTACTTACTCTTGGAACTTAGGATGGGGTTTAGGTTAGGAAAGGGAAGAAGAAGATGATGGAAATTCCTAGTGGAGGACTAATTTCCCAATAACTGGGCAATTTGCCTTTTTGGTCACTTCATGTTTCTCCTATTTTCAAATTAGGTCTTAACATACTATATTCAAATTAAACCTCGAAATTAAGTTTTGTTTTAGATTAATTAATAAAATAAAACCTAAATATATTATTTTAAATGTTTAATTAATTATTTAAAGCAAAGTTTAAGGACCAAATCGTAATTTTAGTAAAACCTTTTTTTTTGTAAAATCGAAGTGAATTTATGGATTTACCAAATAAGACTTAATCATGCAAATTTTCAAGTCATTTCATAGCGTTTAGGGACTCCAATTGTATAACATAAAAGTCAAGACTCAATTGCATATATAACAAAACATGCCCAACCTACATATGATACCTTGGCACCTATACATACTATTTCGTGTTTTCATGCCAATATTCCTCTTTTAACATAGCGTATATCATACATAGATCAAACAAATCATGCTTAGTTACACTAAAACATGCATTAATACACTTTAACAATAATATATATTCAAGTTTAAATTCAATCAATCAATCAACCATAAATTCAATTTTTCTAACCCTATTTTTGGGATGTGACATATTTTGCTTACATCCAACTTTGTTTGGTTTTTCTAACCTTTAAAAAATAAAATGTAAAGAAAAACATTGAGCGTCGAATGTAGATATGTTTAAAAAATTTCTTTTAAGTTTTTTCAAGAATAGATAAAGGAGATATGGTTTGTTTTGTTTTTCTAAAGTTTGTCGGAAGGAGATCCTATATATATTTTTTCTCGTTATAATCAACGTATATTTTATGTTTGTTTAATTGTTGATAAAAACTAATCCGCCTTCATTATCAAATTTAGCTTCACCTCATTACTATTTTTATTTAACTGTTTTGTAACATTAATTTTGGTTTATGGAACTTACGAGTAGGTAATATATAATTTTGAGGTAAAATAATATATCTATTTATGTTATTTTATTTTAACTCTAAATTAATTTTATTTTATTTATTTTAGGACTATAAATTTATGAATTTCGATGTTAAGTCCACGATAAAGTTGCTAACAATATCGGTTTTTTTTTTTTTTTTTTACATCTTTCAGTTTAATGTTTATATTTCTCAAGGGTTAAAAACCTCTTCTATTTTAAAAATCAATTAAGCTATTAGGCCAAAAAAATTCAATTTATCTCTCAAATGTTAAAACTTTATATTTAAACTTTTGGTTAATGATTTTCCACATTGATTATTAAAATACTGATGTGACTATTAATAGTCGATCCAACATTTGTTATGTTCACATTAGAAAAATTTTTAAAAATCAAAAGTAAGAAAATAAATTTTATTTAAATTATTTAAGTTTGAAATGTAAAATAAAATAAAATAAAATGTAGAGATTACAATCTAGAAAAAAAACAATTGAAAAAGCATAACAAAAATAAAATAAAATAAAAGATATAAATCTAGAAAATTAAAAAATACAAAAAATAAATAAATATAAAACATAAAATACAAAAATAAATAAATAATAAAAATAAGACTTGGGGTAGGGAGGAACAAAGGAACAAAAAAATAAAAGAAAGAAAAAAAAGCTTTAAAGAGGAAAAAAAAGTATGCTCACATGGCCGTGTGGAATCACCCACACCGTGTGATTAAAAAAATGGTAAAAATAGGCCCAATATCGATACGGCATAGGACACACCCGTGTGTCTAGGTCATGTGTCCCACACAGCCGTATGGGGTGTTCTTTCGTTTCTCCCACGCCGTGTGCGAGGCCTTGTTGGTCACACGATCTATCAAATGCTCATGTGGGTCACACGGTCGTGTTGCCAAGCCATATAACTCTCTATGCTCGTGAGGGTTAAAAGAAAATTGAAAAAAAAAATAGCTTTAGTTTCACACGACCTGTGACACGCTTGTGTGTGTAGGTCGTGTGTCATACACGGTTGTGTCTTCAGGCTGTGTGGATTGCCCCAGATTGTGTGGACCACTTTTTTTTTAATTTTTTGAATTTTTTTAAAATAACATAAAAGTAAAATAAATAAATAAAAACACTCGATTTTCCTCTCGAGAAGGCTTATTTAGAGTCTAAGCTCGACTTCCCTTTTCAAGCTAATAGTTATGGCGGATCTTGGAACCGAAGCTTCTCTCTCTCGTTTTCAGTATTACCATCAAAATAACGTTTGAGACAGAGACTGTTTACCTTGAATGTGCCATAATCAGGGTGTGTTACCTCAATGGTTCCATATGGAAATATGTTTTGTACCACAAATGGGTTCGATCCTCTTGACTTAAGCTTCGAAGGGAACATTCGTGGATCTGACTTGTCTAGCAGCACTTTATCCCCAACTTTAAATTGGTTCGTCCTTTTACATGCACATCATAGTGTTGCTTTATTACTTCCTTGTACTTTTTCAGTTTCTCATCAGCCTTCACTCGCCATTCATCTAGTTCATCAAGCTACACTAGTCTCTCTTCACTTGTCCCTTGGTTTCTGTTACCTTGAAATAGATGTTGCTTAAACACATATTCATTAGTGATTTCCTGTAAAGAATGTCAAGCCATAGGATTACTAACATTAACAGAATAACAAGTATCATCTCACTCACTAGGAACTCTAAAAAAATCACGTGCTTGAAGAGTAATCTTTTCATCACCTACACTTAACACAAGTTCACCACTACTCACATCAATAACAGTTCTAGCAATGGCTAAAAATGGTCGACCTAAGATCATGGGTACCTCAATACCCTTATCCATATCCCAATATAACAAAATTAATAAGGAATATAAGTTTATCAACTTTAACAAGTACATCTTCAATAATACCCCTAGGATACCTAATTGATCTGTCAGCTAATTGAATATTCATCCTAGTGGGTTTTGGTTCCCTGAGACCAAGTTGTTTGAACATTTTATAAGGCATAAGATTTATACTAGCCCCCAAATCATCCAAAGGTTGTTCAACATTTAAACTACAAATATGAAAAAGAATAGTAAAAGTCCCAAGATCTTTAAGCTTGTTGGGTAGTTTGTTTTCGAGAATGGCCGAGCAATCCTCATTGAGCTCCATAGTTGACAAGTCATCTAAATTATTTTTATTTGTTAATAGCTCCTTTAAAATTTTTGCATATTTTGGCATCTACGAAAGGGTTTCAACAAAAGGTAAGTTAATATGTAATTTTTTCAAAAGTTCAAGAAATTTACCATATTGTTCTTTTTTGCAGTCTTACTTCAATGCTGGTGGATATGGAATTCATGGTTTGTATTCTTTAAACAACAGCTTATGCTCTTTCTTCCTTTCCTCAATCCCATCATTTTTCTCAACAACTTCTAGATTTACCTTTTGTTCATGCTCAACTAACCCTTCCACGCTTCGAACAATGATTGCATGGACTCACTCATTTAGGTTAATTTTAGTGTTACTAGGTAAGCTACCTTGTTGTCTTTCAGAAATCAGTTTAGCAAGTTGTCCAATCTGATTTTTAAGTCCTTGAATTAATGCTTGTTGATTTTTCAGAGTTGTTTCAGTGTTTTAAAATCTGGTTTCGGACACCGAAATAAATTTAGTTAACATCTCATCAAGGTTCGGCTTCTTTTCTTGTTGATAAGGTTGCTGAAAACCTGAAGGGGGTTGTGATCTTTGATTACCTTGACCACTCAAAGAAAAATTTGGATGACTCCTCCATCTTGGATTATAGTTATTGATATAGGGGTTATTTTGAGGTCTAGAATTGTTACCCATAAAGTTGACTTGCTCATGCTCTATGTTAGAACCAAAGGGTAAACATTTTAGGTTGATTATCCCTGCTCCAATTGCATCACATTGCATTACCAGATTTATCGTGTAATTACAACTCAAACCATCAATCTTTTTACTCAATGCTTCCACCTTACTTGCCAACATAACAACTGCATCTATATTAAAAACACAAGTTGCTTTAATCGATTTTGATCTCATAACTTACCACTGATAGTTATTTAGTGCCATCTCCTTGATAAAATCTTGAGTTGCCTCAGGTGTCTTATTATTAAATGTTTCACCAGCTGTTGCATCAATCCATTACCTAGTTGAGGGATTCAAACCATTGTAAAAAGTTTGAACTTGTAACCATAAAGGTAACCCATGATGAGGGCACATTCTTAGAAGATCCTTATATCTCTCTAATGAATCCTATAATATCTCTGACTCAATTTGAGAAAAAGAAGAGATGTTTCTCAACTTAGCTATTTTAGTAGGTGGGAAGTACTTCAATAGAAACTTTTCAATAATCTAATCCCAATTCATGATAGAACCTCGTGGAAGTGAATTCAACCATTGTTTTATCTTTCTCCTCAAAGAGAATGGGAACAATCAAAAGCGTATAACATCATTAGTAATGCCATTAATCTTGAATATGTCACAAATCTCTAGAAAGTTAGCCAAATAAGCATTCGGATCTTTATTTTGTAGTCCATCAAACTGAACATACTGTTGTACTATATGAATTGTGTTCGACTTCAGCTCAAAATTATTTGTAGCAATAGTCAATTTGACAATACTCGATTTAGCCCCAATTAGAGTAGGTTCAACATAATCAAATATAGTACGAGGAGTAGGAGGTGCAAGAGACTGCAAAATATTTTGATTATGATCCATCTCCCTAGTAATATCATTTTCCTCTTGATCGTCTATTAAAATTTGTTGACTTTAACTTGCTTCTATAACCTCTCTACAATTTCTGTGAGCAGTTCTTTCAATCTTACTATCAAAAATTATTGGTTCCAATGGGTTGCCTCTAGTCATAAACTAAAAGAACTTGTCAAAATCAAACAAACAAAAAAATTAGAATGTAAAAATCAAATTAAAAAATAAAAATTTGTTAAATTAATAGAAATAAAGGTTTTCCTAATATTTTAGTCCCTGTCAACGGTGCTAAAACTTGATGTCCACGAAACCAACTATAAATCTGACTAAGGCAAGTGCACCTATCAATTAATAGTATAGTTATGGTGAGCAAAGATATCATTCCCATGAAGACTAAAAATACTAATAATTACCATCTTTCTATTATTTATCCGATAAATTCAAGTGATTGATTGAAATTAATTAACTACGAATGCAACAAAAAACAAATCAAGAAAATAATTGAGTAAACAACCAAGAAGTGAACAATACCCAGGAAAGAATTCACCTAGATTTCATCTGCCACTATCAATCTGAATTATGCAATTTCTTCACTTAGTATCTTGATCCGTAGAAATCCCTAAATTATGCTAATATTTCTATTCAAGAATAAAAGCAGCTGACTCTTGGTTGATTAATTGAAATTTATTTCTAATTAAAACCCTATTATCGCATGAAATTGATCTATGGTTTCCCCTATTAGATTTGACTCTAATCCAGTAGATTTATGTCATCCTATTTCTAGGATTGTATGCAACTCCACTCAACTACACAAGATCTACTCTTAAACAGGGTCTATTCCTCCTTTGATTTAAGCACATCAAATATCAATCAATACTCTAGAAATATTAAACCAAGAATTAAGCACACATAATTGAGAACAAGATCTAAGTATTTATTGTGTAAAATAGAAATCAAATGACAGAATTCATCATAGGGTTCATCTCCCTAGGTATTTAGAAAATTAGTTCATTCTAACAAATAAAAAAATCCAAAATATTATATAACCACAAGAAATAAAGAAACTCATAATAATATCCAAAGAAATAAAAAGGGAATCTTTAATCTAGATGAAAATCTACTTCAAAATCAACTTCAATGGTGTTTTTCGAGTTGTTTTCTTGAGTATTATATGACGACTCACTTCTATCTTCATATTTTTGTTATATATATGTCTCAAAATGCTCGAAAAACCCTAAAAATTACATTGTTTTCACTGTTTGGAATGTAATTCACGAAATCGACACAGCCTACCACATGGTCGTGTGGAATTGTCCATCCCATGTGGAATGGTCCAGCTCTTGTGGCTCCTATAACTCGCTTCAATTTTCTGATTTTCACTTGTTTCTCACTCCTTTTGCTCTCAAATGTTCTCCTAAATATAAAAACATTAATTTAAAGGATTGGGAGCATAAATTCACCATTAACATCGAATAATCACCCAAAAACACATTAAGAATGAGATTAAAACATGTTACTTTTAATACCTATCAATTGCTTACGAAGATGTGTCTTTCACTATCATTTGGTTTTCGGTAGCTAAGGCAACCTTTTCTTTGCACGCCAGGTGTGATACTTGGGACATTCTTTCTTCACGTGTCCAAACTTGTTACAAAAGAAACAACCCTTTGTAACTTGCTGTTGTTTCTTTTGAGATGAACCCTTAGCAGCTTCATTATGATAGTTTCTTTTCTTGTCCTTGTCTTTAGAGGCACTAACCAAATGAGCACTTTCAAACTTATCATGCTTTAACATTTCTTCCTCTTACACACAATGAGAAATGAGTTCATTTAGAGTCAATTTCTCCTTTTGATAGTTGTAACAAATTTTGAATTGTTTAAACTGTGCAGGAAGTGATACCAAAACCATAAGAAAAACAACTCCTCAAAAAGCTCGATATTAAGTTCCTTAAGTCTTGAAGCAACATGGAACATCTCCATAATGCACTCCCTTACATTTCATTGACCCTTATATTTCATAGAAATCAAAGAATTTAGAAGTGATGTCATCTCAACCTTATCGTTTTTGGCAAAACATTTCTCGATTTTGTTAAGGAAACCCTTAGCTTGAGTAATCTCTTTAGATTCTATACCCCTAAAGGCTTCTGAAATGTTGTGCTTCATGATCATTAGACTCATGAGATTTGAATGATCCCACCTTTCAAAATCCCTTCTAACTTCAAAGGTGCTTGATACAATGAGAGGTGCACGTTGTTCTTCCCTTAGTGCAAGGTCTATGTTCATACAAGCAAGCACTATAAGTAAGTGTCTTTTTTATTCCTTGAAATTAGTCCCATTAAGCATGGGTATAGAATTGATATTAGCAAATATTGTGGCAACAGAAGATGAACTAGCTAAATATAGAACAAAAATAAATAAAAAGAAGCTCACATCAATATTCATAAGTAAACAATAAATTCAAAATAATGACTAATTTAATCTCAAAATACCAAACACAACATTAATAGCAAGTCTTTGGACAGTAATATTAACAGTTAGCGATACTCTTGTCGTAGCAATCAAACATTGACAATAAATTATGGCGAACAATAAATCAATCTTTAGCCTAACATATTGCTCACATAGAGTACCTTATAATTGTCATACATTTATCACCACATATATCGTTGAAATTTTTCAAATATTAACTTACCTTTGAGTCAATTAATAAACGCATGAATCACAAATACATATAATCATCTTGATATTTTAAATAAACTAATATACATAAAGAGATCAATTTGGTGACATTTTGTTTCAAAATAATCTATTTAAAATATTAGACATTCTTAATCAAACCCAAAGCTAAAATCAATTATTTGTTTCAAAATATTTCTCTTAATTTCATCTTTCCATCAAATTAAAAGATAATAGTACATTTTAAAAATATATATAAACATACCGATATTCAAATTTAAAATTTTCATAACAAACAAATGTCGAATTGAATGTTCTAATCGTATCATTTCACGAAATAACAAAAAATAAGATTATCTTAATATCGCAATGAAAAAATGAAAATTATTTTTTAATAATAGTATAAATTAATAAATCACATACTACTTTTGTTCCAAAACCATATATGTCAAAACCAAACAAAAATAATGTAGTGATTCAAGATCAAATAATTAACAAATACATGTATTCATTGTTTTGGCATAGACAAAACACCAAAGCAATTCAAGCATATACGTGTACTCCTAATCAAATTAAAAAAAATTACCCTGCATATATACCAATTTCATGAAGCAATTCAAGCACTCACACATATACGTGTACTCCTAACCCATGAAATTTCTTGAAGCAATCATTCCAAAAATTATAGAAACTTAACCAATTCTCAATGATTCGACATGACAAGGCTCGGAAACCACTTGTTAGAACCATAAAACTCTAGTATAAAACTTAATAAGTCAAGATCTATGATGTTAGATCATCAAGAATAAATCAAGAATAAAACTAAATGCGAAGCATATTTGTATCCATTGTTGGAGATTGTCCAGAAAGTTTTGATATTTCAAGAAAATAGTTTTTTCTCTTTGTATAATTATTTCTGATGGAGATAGAAAAGAAATATGCGATATATATCTATTTAGAGGGGACCACTATCTCTTTTAAAATAACCGATTATCAAATTAGTCTTGGGAATTGATAATTTGGCCCTAATCAAAATATAAATACAACTTATGGTATCTACACATTATTTCCATGACTCTTTAATACATATGACACTTATAACATAATTAATCACTTAATTTTGTATCACACTTCATAATAACATTATACATTATACATTATAGATTTGTGCCATAATAGAGGATTTTAATCCACTGGGTGGTTGTTAACAACTTTTCCATTCGAATGGAGGTCACCTGGATTGTTATCCTAAACTTATACTTGACACGACAATGATTGGTTGGTTTGCTTAAAGTTTATTTGTTGTTTAATAGTTTGCTATTTGATTTTATTTGCTAGGAATGGAGATTAGTCAATGTTGAGCACATAGATAATCATCTTTTTAGTCTTCCTCTTGGGGCATTATTCCAGGTGGTTCCTTTGGAATTTCAGGTTTTAATTTTAATTCAACGGTGGTTTTGAATAGTTTCAGACTGAGACATTTGTTGATTTACAATTTGATCAGCCTAATTTCAATAACATTAACAATATTTAAAGTAAATTTAAAATTTGAGGCTGCTAAAATTGGGTTTAATATGAAAAATCGGAACTAAGATTAAACTTATTCCAAAAAAATATGATTATAAGGTCAGACAAAAATTAGTATTTACAAAGTTGTTTATAGGAAATCATTACATGACCTCTTTTTTTAAAGTATAACTCAAACCCTTAGGGTTTTCTTTTTTGTCTTTTTAGTACAACTTACAACTATATAAGAAAAAATCATTAACTCAACAAGTTAACTTGTTGAGATAAATTAATTATTACAATAAATAACTAAAAAATTGAACAGCTTCTAAGTTGTTCACTTTATACAAATGAGATGTGAAGATGAAGGTATAAAGTCCCAAGGCACTCACACCATCACAGCCGCTTTAATTATGCTTATGTTCCTTTTAGCCATGGTTTCTTAGTGCTTCACTTTTGCACTAAAGATTAAAATACAGGTTGTAATATGAGTAGCAACTTTTGTTATTCAAGTCTTCCTAAATCATTGTTTATAGTGAATGTAATTTTAACTTAAATTTAAGCTGTCAAAACCATTTTTTGAGTTTGAAAAATGGGGATCGACTTAAAAAAGACTAATGGAGTCACCACCAACCCTTTTTGTTTAGGTGGGATTGGATCACCTTGTAGAAAACAATTTTGGTCTATGGAATAAAGAAAAAAATGAGTTCGGGAGTCGGTTACGTATACGAGAAAGGATTAGCACCTTCGTAACGCCCAAAATTGGTACCGAATTGATTGATTAATGTCTTAATGTCAAAAATTTGAAAAGATTTAAAACACTACTTTCTTTGATCCATTTGAAGATACTCGAGTTTGACTATTAAGATTCTCTGGTTTCAAGGAATAAAATATCACATCCAGCACGTTAAGATGGAACAATTTAAGTCTTCGAATTCTAGATCATCCCAAGATTCTCAAAACTCATGCATGGAGATTTTGAAAGGGTATTTCGTTATTTGGGATCAAACGGAAAATCGAAACCCTACACGTTAGGGTACGATTTCTTGAATTCCCAAATACAAGATATTGCCTTGTTTTCAATTAAAAAACATGGATGAAATTTTGAAAGGATATCCAGTTATTTGGTCAAACGAAAAACCAAAACTCAGCACGTTAGGGCACGATCTCTCGGATTTCCAAACACGAAACATTGCCTTATTTTTAAAAAAACATGGATGAAATTTCGAAAGGATATTTAGTTATTTGGTTAAACAGAAAATCGAAACCCAGCATGTTAGGGCACGATTTCTTGAATTCCCAAACACGAAATATTGCCTTATTTTGAAAATTTTTCAAATATGCGATTTTAAAATTGACTAAATGCATTTTATTTGATATACATGTAATAAAAGTGAAACATTTGGTAACGGCTCGAGCACATTAGAATTTGAGACATAAAACAATAACGAGTAGTAACAAGCATAGTATTAAGAATGAAGTAATGTACGAACTCAATAATTAATAGAATGAATGTAATTGTAGATAAAATTTAGCGCACAAATATATAATAGCGATAATCACATGGTTTAAAAGACACATATTAATGAATAAAGAACAACAAGTTACACGATGCGATAATCCTACAAAATCAACAATAACAAACTAATATAAAGCAACATTTTGAAAGCCTATACATCGATATAAAAATAAAGTAAGTAAAGTTTGAAATCTACAGTCATGAAGTTATTTAAAATAGGGTTATTTGTGAATAAATTTATGAAGTATGTATATGTAAAAGAGATAAATAAATTGAAATAAATTATACAAATCTAAAAAAACAAAATAAATGACTTTAAATATATAAACATATGTAAGTAATAGCAACAAAATATCAAATAAATTAAAATATACAATAAAATATAATTTTTTCAAAGTGATAAATTATGTATACTAAATTTAAAATAGAAAAATGTATATATAAGTAATTATAAAAGAAACTAAATATACATATAGTAATTTAAACAAAGATTAAAAAATACTTAATTGAGAAAGAAATGAAATTCAAATGCTGTTTTGTAAAGAATTTGTTTAACAAAACCTATGACTGGATTAAAAAATGCTCAAGTAATCGGGGATTAAACTAGCAAATATTTAAACAATCAAAACGCAGTGTATTGGCTGGACTAAATCAAAATAGTGCACAAATTATAGAGACCAATTAGGAAATAAAAGAAATGTATCGCAGGTCTAATCGAACAACAGCATGAAAAAGAGGGACTAAACGCGCAAATTGACCATTCACCATAAAACGCGCGGATCCTCAAAGGCATCTGGTCGAATCGGGTCAAGGTGCTTTATAAGGCGCCTTTTTGAGGCCACTTCATCCGGCTCCAAACGGCGTCATTTCACACAATTAAAAAGGAAATAAAACCAAAACTAATCAAAAATTTGGCCCCCTCTTCTTTTGAAAATAGAATACCCTAGCCCCTTTTGTTTCGTTCTCAGCCGCAAATGAAAAAAAGAAAACCTATCTATTAACCACTAAAATGCCACTATAAACGGCGAGGAGTGATACGCGAAGATTTGATTCGTGCTTATGAGCACCGATTCACAATGCTCTTCGACCAATATCCCCATCTATACCTCGATTGCGACGGAAAAGGCAGGATTCCAGCGATCTATTCATGAAGGTAATCCCTTTTCTTTTATCAATTTGTTTTCACATGCACCAAAAAGAAAGAAATCGAAAGCCAACAGAGTAGGATTTTAAAAAAATGAAAGAGATTGAAATAAAAAAAACCTTCAATTTCTGTTTTGATTTTTATTTCTCTGTGTATTCAGTGTGCGTGTCTCATAAAAAAAGAAGGCCTTTTACAATGATTGCTTTGGTCTCATTATAGCCGAATAAAAGAAAAAAAAAAGAAAGAAAATACAAAGTCTATTTTTTCTTTGCTGCCCTCTTATTGTTGTTAATTGTCGCTTGTTTTTGTAGGTACAAGGCCGCGTACGGAGGCGTGGACGTGGCACGTATGGAGGCTGTGTGCTGGAGGCTACTGAAGGAGGCTTGCGGCGCATGGAAGGAACAGAAACCCTAGGGTTTTTGTTTAGCCGAATATTTTGGGCTATTTGGGCTAGGTGCTGGTTTGGGTTTTAACTTGGGCCTATTGATTTGTAAATTTGGGCTAGTTTAGTAGGTTTAGCCTTTGTGCCAATTGGGCCATTAATGTAATTGGGTTTGTGTGTTTTATAATTCGGCTTATTTATGTAAAAAGACTTGGGCTGTAATTTGATTGGGATTTTTATTTTGGTTTTGGTTTTTTTTTTAATTTTGGTTAATGTTTGGTTAATAATGGGCCCGAGCAAATTTTGGACCCTACATAAACATTTTGATCCAATGATTTAAAAATATTTTATCGAAACGGTTTTTATTTTTTTTAGTATTCTTTTGAATTGGCTATCCCAAGCAATTGAGACTTATGTTGATATTGTTTCATGAAATGGATGGATTTAGTTTGAGCAATTATATTGCTTTAGAATTTCATGCAAACTTACTAAGCTATATGCTTACCCCTCTCTTTTTCCCTTTTTCCTTGTAGTTTCGTCAAGTTAGCTCGAGGATCGTAGAAAGTCGGAGCTTGAATCACACTATCAATCGTTCCTTCGGTATATTAAGGTTAATTCATTTTGAGTATGACATGTATAAGAAACTTGATCATTTTGTGTCATGTTATATTGGAAGGCCAAAGGGTTGGCTATTAATGTCTTTATACTCGTTTTGTAAATGGTCATGATGAATTGGTCAATATTGCCAAGTTCATGTTATAAGATTGATGAGTATAATGAAATGAATGTTCATGCAAACTATTGAGTATGAATGTGGATGGAGTGAATGTTAGTTTAAGGATTTTTCATAGTTTAATATGACTATATTTTGTGCTAATTGTGAATAAATGAATGAGTCTATGTTTCAGGGTGGCAAGAGGCTTGGAAAATAGCCTATAGATGTCCACACGGGTAGACACACGGGAGTGATGTGCTAGTAGGCCGTGTGTCCCCTGCACTATTTTGCGAGAATTTGATTCGTTACATGGGCCAGCACATAGGCGTGTGCCTTGGTGGTGTGCTAATTAAGGTTTGATGACGTCATAATCAGAGGGCTCCAAGGGTAGAAAACACATGCGTTTCTAGGCCGTGTGAAGGAAATGGGTTATAGACACGGTGTGTGCCCAGTCATGTGAAAATCCCTGAAGGTTCGAAATAGAAATAGATTCTACATGGGCTACGGACATGGGCGTGTGAGACCACACGGCTTGCCCGCACGGGTGTGTCCCATGTCACACAAGCGTGTGACCCCTATTTAGGCAAAAGTTTTCAAGGAGTGTAAAAGTTCCCTATTGAAACCTAAAACCTTCGGATACAAGTTTGAGGCCTTGTAGGCCCCTAATTTGTATGTTATGATCAAGAAAGAAAATTTTTAAGTTGAAGCAAAATTTCATAGCTCGAAATTGTATGTTCAAGTATTTTTAAGTACGGTAATGCCTCGTACCCTGTTCCGGTGTTGAATACGGGTAAGGGGTGTTACACCATGTCCTTAATCCGTGTGGGTTTTATTTTTCATTTTGAACCTACAGGGGTTTTCACATGGCCTGACACATGCCCGTGTCTATAACCCGTGTCCCTCACACGGCCATGACATGCCCGTTTCTTCACCCGTGTGTGAAGACCTTGACATTCTGTATAAAATGTCATCATCTCAATAAGGTCACACGGCCAAGGCACATGCCTGTGTCTTTAGACCATGTGTTGAATTAAATTCCTAATTTCAGGTGTAGACTTCACACGGCCCGGTACATGCCCGTAACTTAGGTCGTGTCTCCCACACGGTTGAGACACACAGTCGTGTCTTAGCCCATGTGTTTACTACTAAGTATTCTGACTTGCCAACCTAGTATGCATGGGGACACACTGCCTATCAACATGACCATAGGGCTGACCATGTGTTGCACATGGTCTAGACACACGCCTGTGTGTCTACTCGTGTGGACAATTGTAAGGCTATCTACCAAGCCAATTGCCACCCTACAAAGCAACCACACTTATACCAATTCAACTCAACATACATTGTGACCATAAGGCACTTCTAAGAACCCAAAATCAAGACATCCACACAAGCATGCACTTCATGAATTTCATCATCATTGAATATATATAAACTTGTCAAGTATTGGTCAATTTCAAATGACCATTTACAAAATGAATTTAATAACATTAATAGCCACACATTGGCTAACAATATAACATAACACAAAATAACCAAGCTCCTATACATGCCATACTCAAAATTAAACAAACTTTGCTATAGCAAGGAGAAGTTGATAGTGTGATTTCGAACTCCGACATCCTACGATCCCCGAGTTAGCTTGGCGATACTACAAGGCAAAGGGAAATAAGAGGGGTAAGCATAAAGCTTAGTAAGTTTTCATGAAATAAATAGCAACGTAAAGGCTCATAATGTCATCCATCCATTGCATTGAATAAAAATACAAGGTCTCAAGCACATTGCCATAACTTACTCATACTTACTATTACCAATTACATGTCATGTCACATATCGTAAACATTTCTCATGAATTACTCACATGTACACTTCATCACATAGCTTTAGCACTAATCTTATCTCTATTTTAAGCTTAACTATTTATCCCCATGAATCACTTGGAATATCCGAGGATACACAATCATCATCATACACATAAACATGACACCAATGCCATATCCCAAATATGATATTACATGGGGTCACATCCTGATGCCGATGCCATATCCCAAATATGGTCTTATACGGGATCGCATATCGATGTCAAGGCCACATCCCAGATATAGCCTTATACGATTTTTATATTCGATATTGATGTCATATCCCAGATATGGTCTTATACCGGATCTCAGTTCGGTGCCGAGGCCATGTCCCAGACATGGTCTTATACGGGACTTCACCAATCTCATGTCTTGATGATGATATCCTCTCACTTCATAAAGTCCAACCGGGACTTCAACATCATAAATTTTCGTCATTTTCTCATTTAACATCATTACTCAATTTCATAAAAATAACATATATCTTCATGAATATCAACATTTTAAAACTTAATAACATGATGTTGAATTTATTACACACAAACTTACCTCGGTATCAAAATATATGTGGAATCGTTCAATTTAGTCCACTACCTTGTTCTTGCCTCGGTTTCGGTCCGGGCTTCGTGTTTCTTGATCTATAATAAAAAATTCACTCATTTAAATTACCACCTTAATCAAGGCATTTCAAAAATCATACATTGGCAAAATTACCATTTTGCCCTTTGACTTTCGTAAAATTATGATTTTACCCCTAGGCTCGTAAATCAATTCTAATCAAATTTCCTCCCTTAACAAGCCTAGCTGAACATTTATTAATCTTATAGAAATTCCCAAAACTCATTATTTCACACATTTAACAGATATTTTACAACCTTTACAAAAAGGTCCTTTTAGGTGTTTTCATGGAAATACCTTTCACAAAAGTTGTGTATTTAACACCCAAGATTCATTTTCTCTCATAAAAATTCAGCAAACAACATAATCACTCACTTGGAAAAACCCTAGACTCTTAACCATTTTGCAAAATAGTCCCCTTGTAATAGCCCGATTTTGGGCCTAGTCGGAGTAGTGGTTTTGGGGCCACAAATTCGATGAGGAAAATATTATTTTTATTTTATTTTTATGGTCTATGATTTCAAGGAAAGATTATGTGAAAATTTCATTCAAAAATTTCGACGTTTGGGCACTTAATTTAGTCAAAATATCTAAATTGTAAAAAGTGCAAAAGTTGAGTTCCACATGTTAGAAGTGTCCAATTTCTATGAAATTTTAATTTTGAGGCCCTTAAATGGAAACTAGACCATTGGTTAAATTTTTGGACAAAATGGACATTAGATAAGTGAAATAGGATATTTTTAAGTTAGGGGCATTTTGGTAATTTGGTAATTAAATGGACTAAAAGTTGGTCCATCTTCTTCCTTGGCTGAATTTAGCATGGCAGAAGCCATGGATAGGGTTTTTCAAGCTTTCAAGCTCAATAGTAAGTGCATCCAAGCCCCGTTTTTAATGTTCTTTACATTTTTGAGATATTTGTAACTCGGTTTAGCTATTTCTACCATTATTTTAAGCTAGGGTTTGTCTTTAAAAATTTACCCATGGATTACATGCATGTACTTTGATGTCTAATGGTAGAATATGAATGCTTGGGGTGTAGTAAATGACTTTTACTAAGTGATTTTCGATGAAATCGCATAAAAGGACTAGTTTGTAAAAAGTTGAAAATGTATGAAAATGTGTGAATGAATGCAAATTGTGGACTGTTATAGCTATGAAAATGGTTAGTCTATGCCTAAAATATAAGGAAATTAAATAAAAAACATTTTATGAGCCTAGGGAAAAGTGTAAATATGACAAAGTTTAGGGGCAAAAATGTAATTTTTTCCAAAGTATGATTCATGAGTTAATTTAGTCAATGTGAGTATTAAAAAATGAAATTGTTATTATAGATCAAGAAACACAAAGCCAGACCGAAACCGAGGCAAGAACAAGGTTGTGGACTAAATTGAATATCTACGCACATTTTGGGTACCGAGGTAAGTTTGGGTAAAATTAAAGCTACATAATGTTTTATGTTTTTAATTTCTTGATATTATGAGAAATGAATAATACTTTTATGAAATCAACTAATGATGCTTCGATGAGAATTTGATGAAAATGTGTTAAGTTGAAGTCCTGGTTGAACATTCGAAATAACAAGGATACCTATGTCACAACATGAGATAAGGAAGGTCCCGTATAAGACCATGTTTGGGACATAGCATCGGCACCAAATGTTGGTGTCGTATAAGACCATGTCTGGGACATGGCCTCGGCACCAAAGGAAGATCCCGTGTAAGACCATGTCTGGGACATGGCATCGACATCTATATACGATCTCGTATAAGACCATATCTAGGATATGACATCGACATCGAGACAAGAGATCCCGTGTAAGACCATATCTGGGATATGGCATTGGTATCGTGATACATGTATGATGAGATTGTGTATCCTCTGATATTCCGAGTAATTCAACAGGCAAAGAGCTAAGTTTATGTCAAGAGAATAAAAGTGCTAAAGTTATGTGATGAAGTGATATTGGCACATATGAGAAACTCACGAGAAATGAGTATGATATGTGATACGTGTTATGAGGCGATTAAGTACAAGTATATGTATGTATACATTCATGATAAATGTGCTCGGGATGTGATCAAATTTTGGTAAGAAGGTAAATGAGTAAGTTATACCTATGAGAATGACCTTGTGGTTTTAAGACCATGCTTATGATGTATGAATAAGTGGGAAATGTGATTGATGATCATGAGTGAGGTTTTTAAGCCAAATTAAATTGAGAAATGAAATGTTTAAGTCTTTGTTGTTGATGTATAGGTTAAATTGGCCAATGAATGACTTGTAAATATTTGATGATGACTAGCATGTTGGCATGGCTAACTATGGATATATTTTAGTTTTATGTGTATGTAAATGAGAATTAATACAAAGAAAACATGATAGAGTAAAATTAGCAATAAAACAGTTTGGACAATTTTGAAAATTCACCAAAATGGTGGAATTTGAATTAGAAGTTTAATAAGATATGAAATTAAATCTTATTGAGTCTATATTCGCATAAAAGAAATGGTTTAAGCAAAAGAATTTCATATTCGAGATATTTGAATTTTATAAGACAGATTGAGTGATTTGAAATCCCTATTTTGACTTGTGAAATTCATTAAAATTGTAAAAAATAATAATAAAGGGATAAAATTTATATACTTGAATTTATTAATGAGTCTATTTTCAAGAGAAACAAACGAGAACATTATTCTAGTTCGTACCATGAGAAAATAAATTTTTAGTGAAGAGGGGTCAGAACTGTCAGATGGCAAAAAAATGGAGACTTTAAAGAATAAACTGTATTGATTGGCTGAACCAAAAATTCTGAAAATTTTATGGTAAGAAGATATTGAGTCTAGTTTCAAGAAAAATTAGAGGATCTTAATTTGGAGTTCCGTAGCTCCGAATAAAAATAATTTAGTGACTGTAACTCGAGTAGACAACTCAAGATGAACAAAAATGAATTGTGAAATTTTATACAATTATCATTGTATTACCTAGAGAACATATTGTGAGAATTGGTGAAAAACATGTTAATAAGTTTCTTATTATTTGCATACAAACTTACTAAGAATTGTAGCTTACTCCCCTTCATTTCTTATATCTTATAGGGTTTTATGCTAGCTCGAGTTGGAGATCGCCGGAGATGCTATCACATTATCAAGCTATCATCGTGGGGTAAAAGTGAACATAGACCTCTTAAGTTTATGGCATGTATAGGTACATAGTCAATTGTATATGTGTCATTTGATTTGGCCAAATGTGTTGGTTCATAATTGTAATATGATTCATTTTGTATATGGCCATTTGATGTGGCTCATTCTGGTTAATGAGTTGTAATGCCTATTTATATGTGTGTGCCTATACTAAAGGTTTCATGTGATGTGGTTATGTGTGTTTGGTATGGATGGATTTAGGATGTGTTGATGATAAGTAGCCATTTTATTGGCCACACGGGCAGAGACACGACTGTGTGTCTTAGCCGTGTGGAGGACACGGTCCCAGGACATGGGCATGATGCCTAGGGCATGTGAAGTTTGCGTCTTTTTTTTCAGAATTTAATTCGCCACACGGGCGTATGACTTGGCCATGTGACCCTATTTTGTTAATGATGTCATAAACAAAGAGTTACACGGGCTGAGGACATGGACGTGTGTGACCACACGACCTACCCACACGGGTGTGTCCCAAGCCACATGGGCATGTGACCTCTGTTTTGATGAAAAATTTTCTAAGTCTCATTAAAGTTTCCTAAGTTCTCAGTTTAGTCCCGAACAGTTCCCAATGATTGTTTTGGGCATCGTGGGCCCATATAAGGGACGATTTGCATGTGAATGTGTGATTTTAAGTTGAATGAAATTTTATAGCCCGATTTGGTATAAATGTTTATGTTTAAGTTCAGTAATACCTCGTATCCTGTCCCGGTGTCAGACACGAGTAAGGGGTGTTACACCCCTCCATAGCTAGATCATGTTACAAGGGTCTCAAAAGTACAAAAATTATCAAAGAATGACCATTAGAATGCTTACTTGCAAGGAGAAAGCTTGGCTGAAATTTTTGAGTTCTCAAACCCCTTGTTTTGCTAAAAATTTCGGTGGAGAAGAAGAGAGGAAAGATGATATCTTTTCCTTTCTTTATTTTATTATATTTCATCAATTTAATCCACCTAATCTAACAACTTTGACCAATTTTGACATTGTTTGTCCCCTATGGCTGGCCATCCTATTTCTAAGGGTCTAATTGCACATTAAGGGCCTCCAATTAATATTCTATGGCTTTTAGACACCTTTAGCTTGTAAAATAGAACTTTCGCACTTTATGTGATTTAGTCCTTTTTCACACTTAAGCATGCAATTGCTAAAATTAAAGCACCAAAATTTTCATGCACCCATATAATCATGCTATAACTCATAAAATAATATAAATATAATTTTCTCTGACATCGAATTAGTAGTTCCAAAATCACTATTCTGACTAGCCCCTAAATCGAGCTGTTACAGACCAAGCCAGACCCTGTTGAACCTAGTAACATCGTTAGTGAGGTGTCATGCACATAGAAGACGGTACCTTTAGAGCTTTTTCTCTGGGTCGAATATATTGTAAGTAAATAGTTTCCTTAGAGTTTGAATTTGGAGATGGTAAGTTTTTATATTAAGGTTTCTATTCTAAGAAGTATTTATTAATGCTTAACAAAGTCAATTTTTAAAGTTGTTAAGTTTAAATTTTGTGTTTAGTCTAACCCGGTCCATTTGTGATACCCCATATCAGGATTTCACGATCGAGTCAAGTGAGGGTGTTACATTAATGCTAAAATATAGGTTGTAATATGAGTAGCAACTTTGGTTAATCAAGTCTACCCAAATCATTGTTTGTGGAGAAAGTAAGTTTAACTTAAATTTAAATATTTTGATCCAATTTTAATATAGAAATGAATTATAAACGCTATCATAATTCAAATCTATGTAAAGGTTAATGTAATAAATTTTATAATTAAGCTACAATAGAAAGTAGAAAATTCCTAAGACAAATTTTAAAAATCATTTAGAGGATATTATATATTCTATTTTTAACATAATTTGACCGTGAAGAAGAATAATGTGAAACCTAAACAAACCTTTGGATTTCACATCATGCAAATATTTTGTTTTACGTAAAGTATTTATAGTAAAAGGAGATACTAATATCAAATGATTGTGAATACCAACTGTAATTTAATTGGTATTTATATTAAAAGGGAAAGAATAGATCGATTTTAGTTTCTTCTTAATCTCTAGGACTGGTGTCACTACGAGTTCCACACCATCTTGCTGATATATACTAGAGATAAAAGATAAAAAGGGTGAATTCACTAAAAAGTACTTAAATTCGTCTCTAAATTTTAAAATGTTCTAATTGAGTTATCTATGTATTAGAATAGTCTAAATCTAGTTTCTTTTTTGTCAATCTAGTCATCAACTTTAACTTTGAATGTCAGTTTAGACTTTAAATCTAACATGAAACATATTTAAATCATGTGACTTAAATCTAACTGCAAAAAGTCCTACTTTTTTTAACTCATTTGAGTACTTGAACTTTCAAAATATATTAAAAAACCCTCAAACCTTTTCAAAAAAAAAAAAGCAATTAAGCGCCTACTTTTTTTTTTTTAACTCAATTGAATACTTGAACTTTTAAAAATGCATCAAAAAGACCCTCAAATTTTTTCAAAAAAGCAATTAAGCCCATGCTTTTATTAAAAATTGAAAAAATTATAAAAAGTTAAAATCAATAATAGATATAAATATTATTAAATTTAAAAAATCAAATATTAAAATTTATTAAAAATTAGAAAAAATGTAAAATCGTAAAATATATAAAAATTTTAAAATTTTATAAAAATTGTAAAAAAATATAAAAATATAGAAATATAAAAAATATAAAATTTTATAAAGTTGTAAGAAAATTATACTAAATGTAAAAAATATAAATTTCATAAAAATATTATAAAAATTATTGTACCAAAAGAAACATTTTATAATTTTTCTATAATATTAATTTTATTTTTATCATTTTCACCACATGTTATCTTGTGTTATGACACATGATGACTTTAATTGAAAAAACTAGAGGTTGTTAACTTTAATGATCAACAATTAAAGTTAATTGTTAAAAGGATTTTTGATGCTTTTAATATTTTATATTTTTATAAAATTTTACAATTTTTTTTATTTTTTACGATTTTAATAAATTTTTCTAATTTTAGTAATTTTATATTTTTATTAAAATTTAATAAATTTTCTAAAATTTATTATTTATTATTATTTATAACTTTTTTTTCTAATTTTAATAAGAGTAGGGCTTAATTACTTCATTTTTTTTGAAAAATTTTGAGAGTCTTTTGATGCATTTTGAAAGTTCAAGTACCCAATTGAGTAAGAAAAAAAGAAGGGCTTAATTGATTTTTTTTTAAGAAGTTTGACAGCCTTTCTAATGTATTTTAAAAATTTAAGTGTTCAATTGAATGTAAAAAAAAAAAATAGAATAGCTTAATTGTTTTTTTTTTTTTAATTTAAGGGTTTTTACACCCTTAAATCTTATTTTTATTATATTTACCTGAGGTTCATATTACCAACAATCTTCCTCTTAGATCATATATATACTATTTTTTTTACTCATGCAATGCATCGGTTTGGATGTATGCATTAACTGAAAAAGTATGTCTTTTGTTTAAACTTTGTATTAATTATATTAAGATTTCTCTATTAATTTAAATATGAAATTAATAAAAAACCTATTTTTGATATTAAAATATGTAAACCATATATTTAAATTAATCAATAACCTTAAAATGAAAAATTATAAAAGAAGTGTGAATTAAATAAATGAATAAAATTGTTTGGACGCCATTATCACCCAAAGAAAAGTATTAGTTGGTGGTATAAACACCAATTCTTTGGAAAAAATATTTATATAAAAAATTAAGAAAGTTAATAGAAAGATCAAAATTTTAATTGTTTTGGGTTATTAAATTGGAAAATAAATCAGTAATACATGTTAAAATTCTTTATAAAATCTTAATATTAATTTGTTTATTGACACAAATTTCTAAATAATTACTAAATTAGTAGTATATATGAAAATTTGTTTAAAGATATTATTATTTATTTGTTTAAACAATTTATTAAAATTTTATTTTAAAATGGGCCCCACTTTCTATAATAGTTAAAAAAAAAAAGTGAAGATGGCATGTAGTCAACACTAACACATCTTAGAATTGAACTCATCATAAAATAATGTTTTCTATAGAAGTTAAAATTTGCTATTAATTCTTATATTTAGTAAAATTATGGATTTAATCTTTATACTTTATTTTGTCATTTTTAATCTCTGTATTTTTCAAAATTTAAAATTTTAGTCCTCACCAAACAATATTTGTTAAACTTATTAAGTAAAGTTCTATTATTTCCAAAATATGATGCACCAAACATATTAACATATATGTAATATCATGCCAATTTATTATTTTCACATATTACTCATTAAAAATCCAGTTAATGTATTACCGACTATTATTTGTGTTAGGACTAAAATTTCAAAATTCAAAAGTTTTGAGACTTAAAATTATTCGATTGGAGAAAATAAACTAAATCTATAATTGTATACATAGTGTAGGATTATAGTATAGGATTAGTAATTGAATTTGACCAAACAAATTTAACGCTATTGTTTGGTTGGGAATAAATTTTAAAATTCGAAAAGAATAGATAATAATACTTTCCAATTTGAAAAGTATAAAGACTAAAATTAATTAAATAAAAGTATATAAATTAAATCTACAACTTTCACAAAATATAGAAACTAATAACATAATTTAACCTTCCTAAAAATCTTACTTGAGATAATGTGTTTGATTCCTAAAACAATATATATATGTTTGTACACTTATCACATAGCTATCATTCTATTAAATATAGATATGTATGCAATTTCAAAACTAAAATGATGAAAATATTGAAATAAATACTTAAAAGAAAAACTATTGGCTAATAAAATTTTAGAAGAAAAGAAGTTAAAAGGAGAAGAATTATGATGCGTTGTAAAATTAACTAAAAATTTGACTAAGATAAGTGCACCTATCAATTAATAGTATATTTACGTTGAGCAAATATATCATTCCCACGAACACTAAAAGTACTAGTAATTACCATATTTCTATTATTTAACCGAATAATTTGAGTTATTGATTAAAAACTAAAATTAACTAAATTAATTAACTAAAGAACATGACAAAGAACAAAACACAAAAATAATCTATTAACAACCAAGAAGCGGAATAATACCCAAGAAAGAATCCACCTAGATTTCATCTATCACTATCAATCTAAATTACACAATTTCTTTACTTAGTACCTTGATCCGTAGAAATCCCTAAATTATGCTAATATCTCTTTCGAGCATAAGAGCAACTGACTTTAGGTTAATTAATTGAAATTTCTTTCTAATTAAAACCCCTATTATCGCATTAACTCGTGCTATGGATTCCCCTATTACATTTGAATCTAATCCAATAGATTTATGTCATCCTATATCTAGGATTGCATGCACTCCACTCAATTATGCAAAATCTACTCTTAAACAAGGATTACTAATCTAGAAAGATCAAACCAAGAATTAAGCACACATAACTGAGAATAAGAAATTAAGTATTTATTGCATAAAATAAAAATCAAATGGTAGGATACATCAGAGGGTTCATCTACCTTATGTATTTAGAAAATTAGTTCATGCTTGAAAATAGAAACATCCAAGATACAATATAACCCAAAGAAATAAAGAAACTCAAGATAACTTCCTAATAAATCAGCCAAGAATATTTAATCTTAATGGAAATTTGTTTCAAAGTCGGCTTTAATGGTGTTTTTTGAGTTGTTTTCTTGAATATTCTCTAACGACTCAGTCCTATATTCTTATTTTTGTCATATATACGTTTTAGAATGCTCGAAAAACTTAAAAATCATGATTTTTTTCAGTTCAATGTGTAATCTTGTGAAATCGACTAGGCCTGCCACACACCTATGTGGGACACAGCTGTGTGGAATGGATCAGCCCACGTAGCTCCTGCAACTTTCTCTGACGCTCAAGTTTTCACTCATTATGCTCCCAAGTGCTTTATTAAGCATTAAAACATGAATTTAAAGGATTAGAAGTATAATATTCACAATTAACATCAGATAATCACCCAAAAGCATTAACAATTGTAACACCCCAAACCCAACCTAGACATTATGGCCGAATCCGGTGATGTCACAAGGTAGGGTTTTTGAAAACGGAGTCGTTTCGTCAAATCATTCTAGTTTCAAAACTCATTCATTTATGTCTATTTTCGAAAGCGTTTGTTTAATTTATCTATTTTCTTAAACATAAGAACAACAGAAGTCATAAAACGTTTAATTTGGTAATCTTGTTTGTGTTTTTAGAAAATCATTGTTTTAGTAAAAGACATCGCAAATAAATAATCAGGTCAAAATCCAAATCCCAAAAAATAAAGTCAAACAGTTTGGAGAGTACATATATTACAAAACTCCAGAAATAACCTTTAAAATCAATATAAAATCATAATCATTAATTGTTTATAAGCTCGTGGTCACCAAGAGGCTTTATCACACTGATTTGCCTAAGTCTGTGGATTTCTTGAACATAACAGACAAACAGAAGTGAGTTTACGAAACTCAGTGTGTAACCCAGCAGAAATAGACAAGTAAACATATAAAAGTCACATACAAAGTCAGATACAGATTCAGACTTATGTCTTTTTTGGATACAGAAATTAAAAATAAATATGCAGGACAGATATACAGAGTCTTACCCCCATCCTCTGCACACCATCTTTGACCATCCCATCACACCATGTGGGGTTAAAAACACCCACCCATCCCTACACACCATATCGTGCCATTAAGACACATATCAGATAAAGTGTAGCCAAGCTGCTAGAATAGAAGCGAAGGTCGCCTTCCAGATCACTTCCTCCACATATACAAATCCCACCCCAATAATAGATGTAGAAGTCATATGCAGAAATAATAGAGTAAACATGCTCAACATGCTTATATACAAATAACATATATACATAAAGTAGAATTGTAACGCCCTAAATTTGGGCCTAGAAGTATTGGGCCTATTGGGCTTTGGGCTTTGGATCTTAGGAACTTCTTAAGTGAGCGAGAAAATGACAATTGGCATGTAGGTTTTGAGGGTTTAATGAATTTGGAGTGTCTAGGTGTGTTGGAGAAGCTTTAGGTTCGAGTTTTGTGGTGGAAGATTCTTAATTTATTTAATTAAGGAATCAGAGTTGTGAGTAGTGGGCTTTTAAATAAAAATAAGTGAAGAATGGCATAAAAAAACCTGTGGTGAACTGGCTAAGTAACGCCACTAGGGTGTAAGGAGGTGGCGACAGATGTATGCAGGGAGGTCTGAGGTTCGAGTGCTAGCTTAAGTTTTATTTTGGAGTTTAATTTTAGGCTTCTAGAAGGCTGTAAGTGGCGTGTAGAGGGACTCTAAGGAGAAATGATCAGTAGAGAGAATTCAGGAGAAGGCTAAGGGAGATATCATGAAGAAAATTTAGGAGATGAGCATTGGATGAAGTGGTGCCGAATTGGACTCTAGAGGTGGCTAAGTTCAGCTATAGGCTATAAAAGGAGGGGGTCGAATGCTTGAAAGGGTTTTTGAGCATTCTTTAGTTTTTCTTTCTCCCCTCTCAATCGATTTCTCCTATAGCCGAGTTTTATTTTTTTTTCCATTTGCCGAAAAAGAAACCCATCATTCTTTTTTTGAAAATTCTTATCAGAGTTGTGTTTTGTTTCTGTCCCTGAAAATCGAATACACCTTCTTATCATATAGCTTCACTTGTGTCGATTTTTAGTTAGTTTTCTTTCATCACAATCGATTGCTACCCACTTTTAGTCAAGCCGAATCTTGTTCAGTAGCGATCTAGGTCGCAGGATCAAAGGAGGGTTTCGGTAAGTGTTTAGTAAATCCTTTAGTAAGTTTTGTTATAATTCGAAGGGCAATCGCAAGTGTGGTAGGTGAGGGGTTGCTAACAAGGTGGTAAGTGTTCTCGACTCAGTCATGGTTTAGTAAATGGCCGAATTTAATGTAGCTCATAGGGGTGATTTATGATCAATATGGGTCACTTGGTTTTGACGGTATAGGTGTTTGGGTGCAGATCTAGAGGATAATCGCCAATAGTAGCAAAGGAAAGGCTACTAGAACATAAGGCACACGGTAAGGGTACGGTGAGGTTTCGATTTTTGATAAGTATGTTTTAAAGCTTTGGTTAATCATTAGTAAAGTCGATTGTAGGTTCGTGACTAAGGGGTTTGCAGCACGCGAGGTTACCAGGTGTGTACAAACACTACACACATGATAACGGCAATGCCGAAAAGCCGAAAAGCCAAAAGTGGCTAAATGGGCCCAGTGGGCCCTAAGGCTAGGTTTGATGAGTTCGTTTGGTTTGGTGTATGAATTGAGTCAGTTAAGCATAATTTATAATCTGGAATTGTTTTGGGCTTAACATGCCATAAGGATGTGATTTTGGCTTGATGGGCTTATGGGGACGTAGACAAGTAAGTTAGGGTTAATGGACTTTAGGCCTAGTTTGAACAATTCTTAAATTTCATAAGACTTAATCTAATTAAACATGTCCGTGAACAAGTCGCTGGGTTAGGGTGTGGCAACGGGCATACGCATGTCTAGGATTAGATCTAGGGAGAGCTTGGTACTTAAGCGGTCCTAGTGGCCTACCTCCTCTTCTTTGGAATCTATTTGTTTAACATAATTTGATGGAAACCTAAACAAACCTTTGAATTTCACATCATGCAAATATTTTGTTTTACGTAAAGTATTTATAGTAAAAGGAGATACTAATATCAAATGATTGTGAATACCAACTGTAATTTAATTGGTATTTATATTAAAAGGAAAAGAATAGATCGATTTTAGTTACTTCTTGGTCTCTAGGACTGGTGTCAATACGAGTTCCACACCTTATTGCTGATACATACTAGAGATAAAAGATAAGAAATGGTAAATTCACTAAAACTCCTTAAATTGGTCTCTAAACTTTAAAACGTTCTAATTGAATTATCTATGTATTAGAATAGTTTGCCAAGCTAGCATCAACTTTGGCTTTAAATATTAGTTTAGATCTAACATGAAACATGTTTAAAACATGTGGATTAAATTATAGGTACATATATACTTACTCAATGGAAAGCTTGTATCTAATGTGTTACCAAATATTGTCAATAAAATTGAGGGAGACTTTTAAAGACTAAATATAGATTAGGCTAACAAAATAATTTGATTAATATAACAGGGGATGAAGCTAGAAACTTAGATTTCTCATATATATTTTTTTTTTGGATGGCATTGCAGATTAAAAATTAGTTACTTTGATGTAACGTTTGCATATTAACTTTAATTTCTATTTATCTCATCGTCAATTAAAATTAATTACTTGAGTATTTATAAATATTTGACTCATACTTCATTATTTTTATTATATTTATGTGAGGTTCATATTATCCAACAATCTTCCTCTTGGATTATATATACACTTTTCTTTTACTCATGCGATGTATCGATTTGAATATATGTATTAACTGAATTATATTATATTTTTTTCAAACTCTTTGTTAATTAAATTAAGATTTATCTATTAATTTAAATATGAAATTAATACAAAACCTATTTCTCGATATTAAATAAGTAAAAAATATAAATCATATATTTAAATTAATCAATAGCATTAAAATGAAAAATTATAAAAATATGAATTTAAAAATGGATAAAATTGATTGGACGCCATTATCGCCAAAAAAAAAATGTACTAATTGGTGGTATAAACACCAATTCTTTGGAAAAAAATTTAAAAAATTGAAGAAAGTTAATAGAATCTTTTAGCAAAAAATATTTATATAA
Source organism: Gossypium rotundifolium (assembly GCA_025506655.1). Classification (NCBI taxonomy): domain Eukaryota; kingdom Viridiplantae; phylum Streptophyta; class Magnoliopsida; order Malvales; family Malvaceae; genus Gossypium; species Gossypium rotundifolium. The sequence continues at coordinate 63,833,121 of CP106731.1, read as the reverse complement.
TTTTTTTAAAGAAAGTTAATAGAAATATCAAAATTTTAATTGTTTAGGGTTATTAAATTGGGTAAGAAATCAGAAATACATGTTAAAATTTGTTTAAAAATATTATTATTTGTTTGTTTAAACAATTTATTAAGATTTTATTTTAAAAATGGGTCCCACTTTCTATAATAGTAAAAAAATGTTGAGCTGGCATGTAGTCAATGCTAACACTTGTTAGAATTTGAACTTATCATTAAATAATGTTTTCTATAGAGGTTAAAATTTGCTATTAATTCTTTAGTAAAAATTATGGATTTAATTTTTATACTTTATTTAGTCATTTTTACTCTTTGTATTTTTTAAAATTTAAAATTTAGTCCTAACCAAATAATATTTGTTAAATTCATTAAGTAAAGTTTTATTATTTTTAAAATGTGATACGCCAAACATAATTGTCATTTGTGTTAAGACTGAAATTTTAAAATTTAAAAAGTAGAGACTTAAAATAACCCAATTTGAGAAAATAAACTAAATCTATAATTGTACATAGTATAGGACCAAGATTTTAATTTGACCAAATGAATTTAATTGCTACTATTTGGTCGGAATAAAATTTCAAAATTTAAAAAGTAAAAGATCATAAAATTTACCAACAACTTTCACAAAATATAGAAACTAATGGCATAATTTAACCTTGATGAATTTTAAATAATATATGAAGATTTTCTAAAACAATATATGTGTACACTTATCGATAGCTATTACATTATTAATCGAAGACATGTATGCAATTTCAAAACTAAACGATAGCAAATATTGAAATAAATACTTAAAAGAAAAACTATTGACTTAAAATTTTAAAAGAAAATAAGTTAGAGGAGAATAGTTAATTAGAGTAAATATTAATTTATGAAATTTTAATTTTATTTTCATAAATAATTAGTATCGTTATTGTTCGATACCATTACATAAACTACTAGATTCATTCAACATAAGAATAATTAAGATTATAAAACTTTCAAAAAGAAAATCAAGATTACAAATTTGTTTGAAACATCATTTAGAAAGTGATAAACTATATTGTTGGTTATTCAATTTTATAAGTTTTATTTAGAATCTGAAAATTAAAAAATTAGAAAAAGGGCATCGTTGTTATAAATTGTTTTCATTTTGGTCACTAGACATTAATTTGGGATTAGGCAATGTTATTGTACACTCATTTTAATCACTCAACTTTAGTAAGTTTTCATTCGGTCACTCATTTTATCTTTTTAATTTCTTTTATTTTTTATAATTAATTTTAGTTTTTCAAGTAAAAGAAAGAAACTTGGGTTTTATAGAGAAAACTTGAGTTTTTACATGGAAAACTGTATCATATTTTTAATTTCCTTTTTAATTTCCTTTTTAATTTCCTTTTTAAAAAAACTTCTTTATTTTTCTAGTAAAAAGAAAAATTGGGCTTTTTCAAGAAATTGCCTAGGGTTTTATAGGAAAAATGTAACACCCTAAACCCGGCCTAGAAGTTTAGACCGAATCCTAGATGTTACATTGATCATCGAAGTGATCGTAGGTGAATTTTTACAAAACAAGTTAACATATTGAAACGTATCATTTAATCGTTTAAAATCGAGTCAGAAAAATTACAGTTAAAATATAGATATATAAACGAAATAAACGAATAAATATTAAAACGGAGTTTGTACCACAGTTTTATAAAAATCTTTTACAATTCAAAACCAAATAATCACATAGATACTGAAAATGCAAACTAATAATAATTTATTTTCATCGAGACTATCCGAGACCTCTGTACACCAAGTCCAGTGTCAAAATTCAAAAAAGGCACCTGAAAAGGAAACATTAAGAAGGGTGAGCTACTCGAGCTCAGTGTGAGTCCGAATCAAGGCTAAAAGCAGAATCACATAATTTAATTCAACGGTGTAACAGACTTACAGTTATGAGCAGAAACAGACACCAAACAAGGGCCTAACACCTCTCCACGCAATCAAAACAGAGCACGCCAAGTACACAGAACACTTACATAAGGGTTGCTCAGACAAACAGAACACAGACAGATATTCTTACACCCAAAACACACACAAATATGCGTATGAAATGCAGTCAGAAAATATAACCCACCCATCCAGCCAACACACCTCTCCGTCCCCCAATCACACCTTATAAGAGATGTTAAAGCTCATCCAACCAATCACACCAATTAGGACCTCGAAAGGCCCATTCAACCCTAAACACCACATATGTGGACTAGGCCACTCAAATAATAATATGCAATAGAGCTAGCGTATATCTTTGTCTTGTGCAATGCAAGATATCATCAGACTGAGTAGTCGTAGTTTAAAACTGCCAGATCAAATAATAGTATGCAGCAGAGCTGATGTACATACAGTACAATGCAATGCGGTAATCCTCTATACCGACATGTTGCAGTTAAACCACCAGATCAGATAGTAGAGTGCAACAAGGTTGACGCATGTGCGGTACAATACGATAAATCGCTGTACGTAATAGTCGTAGTAGAACTACCAAGTTAGATCAGAATCACTCTCCCTTCTTTTAACAACCCAACCCAAAATAGTTTATGCAAGTGCTTGTATGCATTCAATCATACAAAATAGTGACACAATATCAGACAGTCAGGCAGAACAGCTATGCACACGCACCCAATAGAACAGATTCAGTTTCAACCATCTCACATGACAGTCACAGATACCCTCAGGCCGAAGCCCAGATCATAATTCCTAGCCACCCTGACTAAAGATGAGCCAAGGAAAAACACACAGACAAATGCTCAGATAAAAAACACACAGAATCAATAGGTGTTTTAGAGCCACACGGCCGTGTGCTCGCCCCATGTGGAAGTTGCCTAGGCCATGTGAAAGGTCAAAAGCCCGTGTAGAAGGGGCACACAACCGTGTGACTGAGGCACACAACCGTGTAACTAGGCACACGCCCGTGTGATGTGAGGCACATGCCCGTGTGACTAAGACACACGCCCGTGTGGATCAGGGACATGGCCGTGGGAACAGGTTGTGTAAGTCTCTGTCCATTTGCACTAGGTTTGAGTACAGGGCTAACACGGCCGTGTAAGGGTATCACACGCCCGTGTGTCCAAAACACACGCCTGTGGGATTCCTAAATCCCCAAATTAGCCACACAACCGTGTGGCCAGGCTGTGTGGCATCAAATCACTCAAACCCTAATCTCTAAACTCACACGCCCGTGTGCCCGAGGGACACGACAGTGTGAGAAATGATAAAATCCCCAAGTCGACCACACGGCTGTGTGGCCAAGCCGTGTGGCACCAAAATTGGCCCGCAAACCCTAATTCCCAAAACACACAACCGTGTGAGTCATCACACGCCCATGTGAGTCGTCACACGCTCGTGTGAGTTGTCACACATCCGTGTGAATGCCTGTGTGGTCACGAAACCACTATAAAATAGCCCCCAAAAACGTGCTTTCAGCCACAAAGCACTTTCCAATCCTCGTTACACCAAAATTATACAAAACCATACACATTCCAGGCATAAAATAGCGATATCACATCCATAGTTGACTTTTCACAAAGTCGCACTAGAATTTGTAAATAAAGTAGAAAAAGTTCAAACCCACACCTGATTTGACGATGGCGAAGCGAAATTCCCCGATATACGTGCAGCGAAATCCACTTCCTAAAGGAGAGAAAAGAAAATCCCAAAAAACCACAACCACAGTCAAAAGAAAATAAAAACCCAGAGAGAAAAGCCAAAAGTATGTCCCAGTCAAAAAGAAGAAAAATAAAAACAAAATAACAATAAAAATCAATAAGTAAAAATTATTAACTAAGAACTAAACAAAATAGAAAGTCTCTCCAATATGTGCATTCAAGACTTGAACCCAAAACCTTAAGATATACTATCACTCACTCAACCACCAGACCAGCAAACCTATTTTGTCACTTACACGCAAGGCTAAACACTAAAGTACACTTTTCTCTCAGGCCCTAATCATTAATATTAGAACTTTTAACCCCTAAAATTTGGGGTGTTACAAAAAAACTTAGGTTTTTATAAAGAAAACACTACACCAAAATAGACTTTTAGCGGCGTTTTTAGTGGCGTTTTAAGTAAAAACGCCGCAATTATTATACATAAGCGGCGTTTTAAGGAAACCGCCGCTAAAAAATGTGCAATGGCGGCGTTTATTTAACAAACGCTAAAAATGATATATAGCGCGTTTATTATCAAAACGCCATCAAAGTCCGACCTTTAGCGCGCTTTTAAAACGCCGCTATAAGTCCGACCTTTAGCGGCGCTTTCTAAAACGCATATAAGTCCGACATTTAGCGGCGCTTTATTAAAACGCCGCTATAAGTCTGACCTTTAGCGGCGCTTTCTTAAAAACGCCGCTATAAGTCCGACCTTTAGCGGCGCTTTCTTAAAAGCGCCGCTATAAGTCCGACCTTTAGCGGCGCTTTCTTAAAACGCCATTATAAGTCCGACCTTTAGCGGCTTTATTAAAAGCGCTATAAGTCCGACCTTTAGTGGCGCTTTCTAAAAACGCGCTATAAGTCCGACCTTTCTTTACCAATTTTTGGATTTTTAAAATGATATATTAAATAATTTATTATATAATCGTAAAAGATATATATTAATTTGAAAATATTAAATTGATATATATATATATAGTTTAGAGTGTAAGGTTTATTAGGGGGATGCATGTGTTAGGGTTTCATGAGTGTTAATATAGTTGAACCTAAAGCGATAAATAAGAAAAGCAACGAGATTAAACTCCTAAAATAAAAGCATATTGACCAAATTCCAAATTTGTGAATATAAGGAGTACTTATACCAAATTATAAGTATACTTTACATTATTTAAAAGATAATAGATAAGCTTTATATATATTTAAATGTTATTTAAATTTATTAAAATATTGAAAGAAATATTGTATAATATTCAAAACTTATCTAAATAATTTAAGGTTTAAGGCTTAATTACCAGTATTAATTAAGGTTTAAGTGTTAATGGTTAGAGGTTAAGGTCTAGGGTTAAGGATTTAGGAGGAAATGGTTAATGGGTTATGGTTTTGGGTTTTGGGTTTTGGGTTTAGGGTTTATGGGTTTAGGGTTTATAGGTTTAGGGTTAGGGTTTAGAAAGAATGGTGAATGTGTTGGGTTTTTTAGTTTAGGGTTTATGGTTTAAGTTTATAAAAGTTTAGGGTCTAGGGTTTAAGTTTTAGGGTTTAGGGTGTAGGGTGTAGGGTTTTAGGGTATTAGCTATAAGACCCAAAATCACGAAACTGAAATCTCTCATAAGGGTCAGATTTAGGGTTTAAGAATAGTGAATGTGTTTGGGTTTATTGTATAGTGGTTAATATATATGTTAGTGTTTAGCGGTATTGGGTTGATGGGTTGGGGTTTTAGGTTTAAGGTTTATAGATTATAGTGTATGGGTTTAGGGGAAATGGTTGATGTGTTAGGTTTTTGATTTTAGAGGGTTTATGGTTCAAGTTTAAGAGTACTTTAGGATTTAGGGTTTAGGGTTTAGGGCCCAAAATCCGAACCAAATCTCTCACGAGGATTTATGGTTAATATTAAAATATATGTTTTGTACTACACTAACATTGGCGACTTGAATTCCGAATTTGTAAACTCTATTTTGATCGATCCAAATTAAAAACCCTACCAATATTTGTAAACTGTAGAAGAAAGTATAGAAATGATTTGAAAAACTTCAAATAAGCTTAAATTAATATGTTAAAATGAAGTGTTTAAATAAATATTTAAATTAAACGATGGTTGTATTTAAATGTAATATTTCTTACTCAAAATATAGGTTGAAATAAGATAGAGGATATTACATGTATATATAATAAGATAAATATAGTTTTGTTAAAAAGTTTAAAAATTATAAAATCTTGAAAAATTTCGAAAATTATTTTAAAAGTTTAATATTTAAAAATTAAAAATAAAAAATGATAATATAAGTAAAAATATGTGAAAATAAAAATAAGTGAAAATAAAAAAAATGAAAATTGAGAATAGTGGCGTTTTAAAAAAAGCATAAATATGTTTATGTATTTTTATTTAAAACGACGTAGTTTTCAATATTTTAGTGGCGCTTATCTTGAAAACGCATAATAAGTTGGTATATAGCGCGCTTCGCAAAGTGCCGCAAGTATGTGTATTTAATATTAATTAAAACGACGTAGTTTTCCATTTTTAGTGGCGTTTATTTATAAAACGCATAATAAGTTAGATATAGCGCTTTTAAAAACGCCGCAAATATATGTATGTAATTTTAATTAAAACGATGTAGTTTCCCATTTTTAGTGGCGTTTATTTCAAAACGCCGCAATATAAGTGGGATATAGCGCTTTCAAAAACGCCGCAAGCATATGTATGTAATTTTAATCAAAACGATGTAGTTTCCCATTTTTAGTGGCGTTTATTTTAAACGCCGCAAAGCTTGTATTTTTTTTCGTAAACGCCGCTTTTGCTCTCATCCATTTCCCAACCCTTAAACCCGATCGATCAATTTCCTTCCCCATCATCGAAAAATTTCCTTCATGAAATCCTTGGTTTCCCCTTTCTTTGATTTCTCCTTGATTTCTCCTTGATTTCCCCTTCGCTGAAAATTTCCCCTTTCTTTGATTTCTCCTTGATTTCTCCCTAAAGTGTGAAATCCTCATGCTTTTAGTCTGCTCGTCCTCCACGGCTCTACCTCTCTTCGTCCGCCACCAACGCCCTTCGCCTTCAAGCTTTACCTCTCTTTCTCCTTGCCTCCTCAACTTAACCACGGTGAATACGGAACGTTAGTGTGAGACAATCTGAACGAAGCCATCATCAGCAGGTAAATCGTCGAAGGTAAATCGTTTCCATAATTCAACTCGCTAACATCATCGCAGATATTTTGTCGAAGTTTATTGTTTCCATAATTCATAGGAAGTTTTGTTATAATTATCTAAATGTATATTCTCCAGATTTTTTGTATCTTGGTTGATTGTTTCGGTGTTGATAAAGCTTATTTTCTCTTTTCAAATGATGGGAACCCATATCACCTCAACAATGACATAGGAGTTCGATTGTGGAAGTTTATAGGATCGTTGAGGAGGTATGAACATTCAAGTGTCTTTTTAATAGATTCCCAATCTCTTTAAATGAAGCAGTTGAGTATTTGATGAATGATATTTATCGAGATTCCTCCTCTAGTTTGCTATTTTTCGATTTCAACATTGTGTGGTTCATTATTTGTTAAAATAATCTCAAGGAAACTATTCTCCATAACCCTTTTGCTTTCGAGAAGTGAGAACACTTTTGTTGTTCATATTCCATTATTTTCCTCTCTTTAACATGTTTTCGTTTTAATCATTCAAAACCTATTTTTCTCGTTAGAAAACAATGGAAAGCCTTTTCACTGTCTAGAAAAAGTTATTAGAACAAATAGCTTGGTACAAGTCTACACATGTCCCAAACTTTTACACTTGCAATCATCCTTTTGTTTGTTTGTAAATATACATTTTAATCACCAGATTCTGGATAGTTCTTGCGTATCCTCCTTATATTGTCTGCTACTTGCGGTCATTCATCCCTTATGCATTTTCTTCTTCTACTATTTGCTAATTAGAGAGAAAAAAGAATCTATGAATAAAATTCAAACTTATAGACATTTGCTATAGGTGGTTTTATTGTGTGGTGTCAAATTTGGAATTCACTATCCATTTAGAGTCTCAGATCACGATCCTCGGACAACAGTGTAGTCATTATGATTTTGCCTTATAAGATGGCTTTTAATCCTCTTGGAATATATAAGGTTTGCTTAGTACCAACCTACTTGGACAAAATCGAGATATTTGCAAATAAAATCAATTTCTTGGAGTAACATTGGCTAGGTTCTAAACGAATTAAGTTTTACTCGCTAAAGCATTGCAATCGCTTTCTAGATCGAGTTGTTGCAATGCTTTCGCGGTATATATTATGACCATCATCGCCACTTATTCAAGGCTTTGAGTCCTAATAACATATCATCCTCTTTATTAAAGACTTGGTAAATCGATCGTAAAAGCTAGAACAATATTAATGATAGCCAGTTTGTTTAATGTAGCAGCTGTAATGATCGCAAATATGTTGATGTAAATTCAATTATTTACCTAATTTTACATTTTATTTAAATGCTTAAGTTATCAATTTAAATGCTTAAGTTACTTAAATTGATCCCTTTTTTCTATGTATATATTATGATATATATGTTTGCATGTAAGTTATTGTTTCTAATTGTTTATGCTTAAGTTATTCCTTTAATATACGTTTTTAATATATATTTGTATGAAGTAAATTGATCTCATGTTGTTTCTATGTCGCCATCGCTTCCCTAGGTCCTCCAGAACTGTTGGATTGAATTTGGCGGTAATAACTTAATGTGTATGACATCATTATTATTATTATTTATATGTTGTTGGTTGTTTGGAGGTTGTTAAACAGTTTGTGAATATATATCCCTTTTCTCACGCAAATTGATCAAATTAAATGTGTATTTTCATTAACTTCAAATTGAGGCATAACGCCATTACATATAATAGGGTGATAATAAACAAACAAATTTCACCTAAACATCTACCTATTACCACTACTTACATTGAAACTAAACTAGACTAAACTTGCACACTTGGTTAAGTTGAATTATCACTCAAATGTCAACAAAAAATACATCAAGTACATTAACAACTTGGTTCTAATTTAACTAAGTTAATGGTATGGAATGATATAAAGATTAACATAAACACAATATAAAATTTAATTGTTAAAAATGTTATAAATTAGTTATATATTAAATTTAATTCTTGTTATATATAATAATAATAAAGATAATAATAAAGATAAAGATAATAATAAAGATGATAATAATAATAATAATAATAATAATAATAATAATAATAATAGAAAATAATAAAGATAATAATAAAGATAATAATAAAGATAAAGATAATAATAAAGATAAAGATAATAATAATAATGATAATAATAATAAACATAAAGATAAAGATAATAATAAATATAAAGATAATAATAAAGATAATAATAATAATAATAATAATAAAGATAATAATAAAGATTATAATAAAGATAATAATAAAGATAAAGATAATAATAAAGATAAAGATAATAATAAAGATAATACTAATAATTATAATAATAATAATAATAATAATAATAATAATAATAATAATAATATTAATAATAAAGATAATAATAAAGATAATAATAAAGATAAAGATAATAATAAAGATAATAATAATAATTATAATAATAATAATCATAATAATAATAATAATAATAATAAAGATAATAATAAAGATAATAATAAAGATAAAGATAATAATAAAGATAATAATAATAATGATAATAATAATAAACATAAAGATAAAGATAATAATAATGATAATAATAATTAATCGATGTCCAAGAATTAAATATAACATGACATAGCTACTTAAATTACAAATCTTGAATTAAACAACCAATAAGTCAATACAAAACTAATTAAACGTAATTACATAAAGTTTTTCTTAAAATTCAAAACCCCAAAACTTAAACCCCAAAATCTTTAAACCCTAAACCCTAAACCATTAAACCCTAAACCCTAAACCCTAAACCCTAAACCCTAAACCCTAAACCCTAAACCCTAAACCCTAAACCTTAAACCCTAAACCCTAAACCCCTAACCCTTAACCCCTAACCTTTAAACCATAAACCCTAAACCCTTAACCTTTAAACCCTAAACCCTTAACCCTAAAACCCCTAACCCTTAAACCTTTAACCCCAAACCTTTAACCCCTAACCCCTAACCCCTAACCCTTAAACCCTAAACTCTAAACCCTTAACCCTTAACCTTAAACCTCTAAACCCTAAACCCTTAAGTCTTAACCTTTAACACTAAACCCTAACCCTAAACCCTTAACCCCTAACCCTTAACCCCTAACACTTAAATCTTTAACACTAAACCCCAAACCCCTAACCCTTAACCTTTAACCACTAACCTATAACATTTAACCACTAAAATTTTAAGTTAATATCAAACTTACATAAAACTTAAGAAAAGATTCAAAGTATATAGGTTTGAAACTGACGGTTGCCTTATATCTCATCGTCGATATAACGGATCCTCCTTGGTGTAACAATGCCACGTCGATGGATCTTAAAGAATACTTAACTTACCTAATTTTAATATCAAATTGCATAAAATACATAAGTTGACGATTAAATTTAATAACTTACATAATTTTCCTTAATATCAAACTTCATAACTTACATAAAACTTAAGAAAAAGATTCAAAGTATATAGGTCGGAAACTCGACGGGTTGCCTTATATCTCATCACGAGATATAACGGATCCTCCTAGGTGTAACAATGCCACGTCGATGGATCTTAAAGAATACTTAACTTACCTAATTTTAATATCAAATTGCATAAAATACATAAGTTGACGATTAAATTTAATGACTTATATAATCTTCCCTTAATATCAAACTTCATAACTTACATAAAACTTAAGAAAAAGATTCAAAGTATATAGGCTGGAAACCTGACGGGTTGCCTTATATCTCACTGTCAGATATAACGGATCCTCCCTAGGTGTAACAATGCCACGTACGATGGATCTTAAAGAATACTTAACTTAACTAATTTTAATATCAAATTGCATAAAATACATAAGTTGACGATTAAATTTAATGACTTACATAATCTTCCCTTAATATCAAACTTCATAACTTACATAAAGCTTAAGAAAAGATTCAAAGTATATAGGTCGAAACTGACGGGTTGCCTTATATCTCATTGTCGATATAACGGATCCTCCTAGGTGTAACAATGCCACGTCACGATGGATCTTAAAGAATACTTAACTTAACTAATTTTAATATCAAATTGCATAAAATACTTATATAAATTATTAATTAACAAGTTAGCCGTATAATTTATTGTCAACTTTAGACTTCAACAACTACGAAATGGATAGGAGTTGGATGAAATTGTCAAGGGTAAGCAACGGCTATCGAAATGGAGTAGAAACTTTTCCGAATTTCGATTTCAAAATGCAAGCCAAGAGAATATGATTCTTTGCCCGTGTAAGAAGTGTTGCAATATTAACGGCATTATCGTGAAGTGGTCTCGAATATCTAGTTGTTGATGGTTTTGTCCGGGGTACAAAATATGGTTTTTCATGGCGAGTCTACATCTAGGGGAGCATCTTCATCGATGAATCTGGGTATTCTCATACCGCTTTCAACCGAATATTAGTGATGATAACATGCAAAACATGTTGCGGATGCTTTTAATATGCGCAGTGATGGTTTCGGTCATTTCCACGACTTGGGTGCAACCGATGATCACAATTTTGGAGGAAATACTTTCACCGAGGGAAAGAAGTGTACGGATGAACACCAAATGAAGAAGCTACGAGGTTCTACGCTACATTACTGATGAAATGAATGAAGAACGTATGAAGGATCAAAATTTTCCAAACTGTCATTCTCGTATTCGTCTTTTCACTTGAAATGTTTGGGTGGGTGGACCAAAACTCGTTCACAATGTTTGTTAGAGTTATCGCAAGAAATGTTCCCGCTTGCAAAAATCCTTGATCTTCCAAAGACATGAAGAAATTGATAAAGGATTTGGGCCTTGGATACAATAAAATTCACAGTTGCCCAAATGATCGCATGTTGTATTAGGCGACCGCATAAACCAACAAAGGTTGTCATGTATGCGCCAATCCGCTGGATTCATAGAAATACAGAGGACGTAACGAGGACGAACATGGTACACAATCAAGAAGCAGCCAGCTTAAGATTTTGCGATATTTTCCCCTAATACCGAGGCTTCAATGGCTTTTCATGTCGCCCAAGACAATTTGAATCAATGACGTGGCACCGTGATGGACGAACCGATGATGGGTTGTTAAGGCATCCTGCAGATTCTTTAGCTTGGAAATGTTTTGACTCTAAATTTCCAAGCTTTGCAAGCGATCCTCGCGGGTGAGGCTTGGGCTAGCATCCGATGGATTTAACCCTTACAAACTTATGAGCACAACGTACAGTACTTGGCCTATTGTGCTTGTTCCCTACAATTTGCCTCCATGGGTTTGCATGAAACAATCTTCTTTTATCTTGTCTATGATTATACCTGGAGAGAAAGGGCCGGGGAATGATATTGACGACTATTTGCAGCCACTTGTTGACGAGTTAAAACAACTATGGGTTGGTGTTCAGACATTCGATGCAATGAGAAAAGAGAACTTTAATTTACGTGCGACATTAATGTGGACTATTAACGACTTTTCGCTTATGCTAATTTATCCGGTTGGAGTACCAAGGACGTTATGCTTGTCCGTGTTGTCTTCTTGCGACATATTCGTAATGGTTATATAATGGGAAGAAGTTTTTCTTACATGGGGCATCGCCGGTGGTTACCGAAAAATCATACATTTAGATTTCGAGTGCTCAATTTGATGGTATCAAGAGTTTAGATCACTCATTCGCATCGGTGGATCCGAAATATTGTTAATGTTGAAAGATATGAATTTCATTTATGGGAAGATGAATCAACCGCAAACCCGCATAGAAAAAGAGGATCTAGGGATGAATCGATGATGAATCGATGAAGAGGATGATCCTAATGAGGTGACTTGTGGAAAAAAGAAGTATTTTTTCGAGTTGCCTTATTGGGAGCATCGACTTTTACGCCATAACCTTGATGTCATGCATATAGAGAAAATGTCTCAGAGAACATCATTGGGACTATTTTGAATGTCGATGGAAAATCGAAAGATAATCTTCGAGTAGACTTGATTTAGTCCACATGGGAATTCGGCGTGAGCTTCATCCCCAGCACTTCCGAATATGAAATATCGATTGCACGCTATTATTTTTCAATGTCGAAGACGGAGAAAGAAGTATTCTATACGGTGTTGAAGGATATAAAGGTCCGGATGCGTATGCATCAAATATATCGCGATGTGTGAGTCTTAAGGATCAAGATTATATGGCTTAAAATCGCATGACTATCACATATTGATGCAAGACTTATCGCCATTGCTTTGCGGTGTTGTATGTCGAAAAAGGTGACGGCTCTCGTAATTGAACCAAATATAATGAAAGTCATTTGTGGTAAAGTTTTGAATGTTGAAGAACTTGAGAGACGCAAGATCGAGCCGCATTAACTTTATGCAATCTGGAGAAGATATTCCGCCTTCCTTCTTCACTATCATGGTGCACTTGTTAATTCATCTCCGTGAAGCAATTCTTGGTGGACCGTTTTCTATCGATGGATGTATCCCATTGAAAGGTCTTACTTTATTTGCAAAATATTCCTTCATTCACTAAATGCCTTTATTTCCAACTTTTGATAATGTTGTATATCGTGTTTAGGTTCCTTTCCAAATTGAAGTCATATCTACCGCAATAAGCGTTATCCGGAAGGATCAATTGCTTAGGGATACTTGGCGAGGGAATGTATGACTTTCGTTCGAGGTATTTGGAAGATGTTGAAACAAGAATGAATGACCAAGTAGAAATGTTTGGGCTCACAGATCATAATTTGGCTGAAACTTATTTATTTCAAAGTTTCGGAGAACCGATCGGCAGAGTCGAAATTACAGAATTAGACGATAGATCGTGGGTCCAAGCACATCGATACGTTCTTTTTCATCACGATTCAATGGCTCAATTTCGGAAGTACGTTCTACAATTTGATAAATACTCATCAATTATGATTTGTTTGTCTTCTAACAAAGTCAAACCTTTTTTTCCGTAGTCGAGACAAACAAATATTGAGAGCTCGTTCACGATCTCAAGATTAAATCGACGAGAAATTAATAAGTTGTTCATGAAATCATTCCATGAATGGTTAAGCCAAATGGTATGCAATTTAAATTTTCATTGACAAGTAACAATATTTTCTAATAATATTCATAATTACTCGATTTACTTTCGACTGAATAGGTTTGGAGTCGGAATGAAGTAAATGACGACGTTAAATGGCTTTCACAAGGTCCAAACAGAATAGTTAAAAGATATAGTGGCTTCCTCATCAACGGATCTGATTTCATACAAGGTATCGCGAGAGATTGAGGAGAACTCAAAATTGCGAATTGTTGTTAATTCTTCGATTACAAGTTATGCTAGTGCTAGGGACATGAATCCGATCGAGGGAATTTGGAATATTTCGGACTTATTATCGACATCATTGAGTTGGATTATTACGGTAAATGCAAAGTTGTCCTATTTCGAGTGATTGGGCTGATGTGAATACGGCTCGCGAATTAAAAACGATCAATATGGTTTTACAATGGTAAATTTCTCTCGATTAATTCACACCGAGAACAACCGATGGACGAACCGTATGTGTTTTCTTCTCAAGTTAAACAAGTTTTTACTCAAGATCCAAGCGATAAGGGTTGGTACGTTGTACTTCAAACACCCCTAGAGACTTCTTCGACGTTGGCGGGAAGTAGAAATGACATAGTCGAAAGATCGAAACTTTGCCTTTTCCGAACAAGACTTAACCGAAAATATCCCTAGTACTAGTCAACAATTTCAATGGGTTCGTCAGATGTGGGCGAAGATATTTACTGAAATATGATGTAGTAAGATTTAACGATTTATTATTTATATGTAATAATATAATTTTATGTTGGTCATGTTATATAATTTTCATGTGTACTGCAGAAAAATGCCTAGAAGACGATTACGAGGTTTAAATATTGTCCGCGAAACTCCAAATCCGTAAGAACCTAATAGTAGTGAACAAAGAAAGCTTGTTGGATCTTCTACTCACGGACATAGATGACGAGCCCGGAGAATTTCAAAGTAATGTTAAGTTTATTTTACATGCATGTTGAATTTTATTATTGATTCATTTTTAATTTTAATATAATAATATATTATTTTTAGTGAAGGTGGTGGGACGCGCAAAGGTCGGGGTGTACATTACTTCAAGATTTATACGACTTAGAGCCTAACGATCGTGTTAAAGTAAGGAGAAACAATGATGGCCACTGTTGGATCTGAAGCTCATTGTTAGGAGGCTATTTGGGCATTTTAGCACGAAATTTCAATATGTTGCCCATTAACTACTTAATCATGGCATCACATGCCCGATGCCAACAAAAATCGAGCCCTCGAGAATATTAAGGTAATAAAACGTGATTGTAATTTATAATACTTTTATTTAATTTTCATTTATATTAATTTTTATACTTTTTTTCTTGTGGTAGATTTAATTTAGAGGTCTCATGACTATGTTAAGAAGACATTGGGTAAAAATGGAGAGACAATAAAAGCACCCTCAAAAACAATATTTCAAGAAAGAGATAAGCCTCGATTAAAAATTAAGAAATGTTCCACCGGAATGTTGAGGTACCAATGGGAAGATCAAGTTAGATTTTGAAATTCACAAAAGGAGAGGTATTACGTACATCTAAAATCGTATAAATTATTTGGTTTATAGTATTTACTATATATATAATTCAAATTGCATTATGTAGGACCGTGAGCGAGTTGGGATAAGCAGCAGATGAAACAAAAATTCACGCATACCGGAGTTCTAGAAGTTTTGCTTGTGTAGTGATGAGAGGTAATATAATTTATTAATTACATCAAATATTAATTACTTTATACTATTAAATTATATTTTTCTCGCTAAAATGTAGGAAACTTTGACTGGTCAAAAAGTTGGACGCGTTCACTTTTTGACATTACGATAGAAAGAAGGATGGATCTCCGATGACATCCAAGTCGCGAAATTTTGGTATATTTACTTAATAATATTTTATTTTTTATAAATATTTCTACCGCTTAATTATAATAGTTTAATTCATCGTTTATAGTTTTAAATTTATAATGTTAAATTATGTTGCATTCTTTCTTATTTATATATTTCGTTTCTAACTCTTTCATTGATTTATTAGGATAAACTAAAGGAGAAGAAGGCGGAGTATGAAGCGGTGCTTCGATCGATAGTTCTCGTTAATCTTGAGGAGATTGATAATGAAATTATTACAGATGTTTTGGGTCCCGAAGGTACGATCGCTTCAACCGATAGTTCATTAATCTTCTTCAGTATTATTAATAGAATTATCACCGATGTTTTTGGTCTTGAAAGGTATGGTCGGGTTCAATTAAAGGATCCGGAGTTACCCCACCCAATATTTTGGATCCGCCTCCCAAGCAGTACATGCCTTCCGGGGCAATCTCGTCAAGTTCAAAGGCTACAAAACCGAGATAGCTCGAGATGCAAGAGAGCACGTTGAGCAGAGGCAAAGAAATTGCCGATGTTCAAAGAAAATATGAAGAACTCCAAAGAATGACTTAGAGCGGATGCGGAAGCGGCACAAGCAAGGGAGGCAGCAGCAGCAGCGAGAGAGGCAGCCGCAGCTGCGAGGGAGGCAGAGGCAGCATCGATGCTAGCAGAGCAAAACAGAAAATACGAAGAGCTCCAAGACCACTTGAAAGATATGATGCGAGATGTTTCAGCGAATGCAAAACCGCCATCTTAGACATTTAGTTTTTCGTTGTAAGAAGTTTTGACATTATTACATTTAAACAATATTTTCAGTTATCATTCATTTAATTTATTAAATTTCAAGTATCATTTAGAATTAATGTAATTCGTGTGATTTTTATGTTAAATTTGCTGTTTTGCGTTGAAATTATATACTGTTATTGGTTGGTTTTAGTGCGAGAGGGTATAATATTGAAAAATTTTATTTTTTAAATCTGCACAAATTAGCGGCGTTAGAAAAGCGCCGCAAAATCTCAAGAAATTTTTGCGGCGTTTTTAGGGAAAAGCGCCGCTAAAGGCCCTTACTTTTAGCGGCGTTTTTTGGGAAAGCGCCGCTAAAGGCCCTGACTTTTAGCGGCGTTTTTTGGGAAAGCGCCGCTAAAGGCCCTGACTTTTAGCGGCGTTTATGGAAAAGCTACCGCTAATGGCCCCGACTTTTAGCGGCGCTTTTATAACAAGCGCCGCTAAAGATCGAGATCTTTAGCGGCGTTTATAGCATAACGCAAAAATTTCCGCATGTAGTATTAGCGGCGTTTTTGTGGCGCTGGAAAAGCGCAATTACTTTTTGTATAGCTTATAAACGCCGCTAAAAGTCTGTTTTTTGTAGTGAAACCATTTTATCTTTTAATTTTATTTATTCTTTTTTAGTTTTTTCAGAATTAATTTAATTTTTTTCTCCAAAAGATGATTTTTACAGCGACTTTTTAATAAAATCATATAAAATGAGGAATTGTCTCATTTAATATTTTTTCATATTTGAATTTCAAAAGATAATTAGCATAGACATACATCTTAAAAGATAAATGAGAACCTCCTACTTGTATTGTTGATTGCTTGTGTTAAGATTTTATGCACCTTTATTCGTTTTTCATGACTAAAATTCTTTTAAGGTTGTGGTTATTTTTTTATTAGTGTTATTTTCATAATTAGAATTTGATTTTTTAGAGTGTAACATTCTTTTATTATTACATTTAAAATTTATTAGCGTAAGGAAGATATTTTTAATAAAACACATTTCTTAAAATATTAATAATTGGCGATATAGTATACAATAACAGGTGGAGATCATAAGGTGGAGATGAGAAAGAGTGAGGAAGAGTATATGATAGTTTTAAGGAGGTCAATTCAACTTAAGAGTTGGAGAGCTAGAAATGGAAAAGAGGATAGACTGATTACTAAGAGAGATTACTCATGACACGTTCAGGCCTTAAGAAGGTGGTCTTTTTTTATCATTAGGTGGGTATTTATAAGAGGGAATCCTCTTAATTAGTATCTGGTAGGGCTCACTTGATGTTTGAGATGTATTCTCAATCGAAGATATGTATGTATCCGAAAAGCACGTACCTAATGAGATAGGTTGTTGAGTGGGTAACTTCACCAAGTAAGCGGGTGGCTAAGGCCTTCCTCGAAAGGGAACAAAATGTTGACAAGTGTTTAAGCGCCGAGACATAAAAATAATATTAAGGAAAATATTTGATATGTAATTATTTATCAAACTGAGCGTCTTCTTCAATTTATCTCTATTTATTTTTTTTATTTGGTAAGTAAAAGGTATCATATGAAACAACATACATACAGAATCTCAAAATTTTCCCATTAGATTCAATCACATTACTCGTATAATACCATCCGGAATCAAACAACAGTTTCTAGTAATATGCAAGAAAACAGACTGAAAATGAGACCACAAATCCAGTACTTTCAGTTGTTGTCATCATTAGTAGTGTTTGATGTAGCAGAAATATGCATTTTGAGCTTCTCTAATTCCAATCTCAGCTTCTCATTCTTTAACTCCAATCTCAGCCTCTCATTCTGGTGCAACAATGGATCTTCTTCATTGATCACTTGAATCAAATTCAAGTTATGTTCCCTTTCACGCTCTAACTCCAATCTCAGCCTCATATTCTCCTTCTCCAATTCATCTTCTCTGTCGATCGTTTCAGATCCAGGCTGGTTAATTATTTTATTCAACTTCTCCTTTTGATCATCCAAACTCGTCTTCAATGCCATTAGTTGGTTCACCATTGTTTCTGCATTAACTTCATTGCCACGGCCACCTGCAGCCGGTTGTTGTTCTTCACCATCATCGTCACATGGAATCACCGCTTGTGTTGACTCCACAGGGAATACAGGGTCATGCACCTCAAACTCCTCGTCTTCATTGCCGTTCCCTTCAATTATCGATGACATCCGACGGTTAAGGAGCAGACCAGACGCCCAGTCCCCATTAGGATCACAATCCACACCTTTCTCAAGAATCTTGCTTGCTGCCCTAAACCTTTCTTCAACACTAGGCAATCCACACAGCAAATTCTCCGCAAGAAACTCCGAAGTACCATTGCAACTCTCAAAGAAAGGATGTTTCAAAAGCTTATCTGCAGAGGGTCGGTTTGCAGGATCTTTATGGAGACAAGAAGCAACCATGTCTTGAAAAGTTTCTGAAAACTTCTTGGTGGAGACAAGAGCAGTTACACCGAAATACCATATATCAGCTTTAAAACTATAATCTTTATGTGAATGAATCACCTCTGGGGCCATCCCATATTGAGACGAAAATGTTGAAGAACCTAATCTGTAAACCGAACTCGACGCATAGAATGCTGACGAAACACCGAAATCCGCAAGCTTAACACGTCCGTTGTCGTCCAACAAGATGTTACTGGCCTTTATATCTCCATGCAAATGCCCTTGTCTGTGAAGATACGATAATGCAGTCAGGGTTTCTTTGAGAATAATGGCAATGCATTGCTCTTGTATGCCATTGGGGGAAGAAGATGAGATGATGGACTCTAAAGAACCGCCAGACATAAAGGGCATAACCACCCAGATACGGTTGCCGGCGGTGAAGGAACAATGAGGGTTGAGGATGTTGGGGTGGGAAAGAAGCAAGGAGGTGTTGGTTTCACGTCCGACAAGGTTGCGGAAACCGGCGTTGGACTGATCAAGATCGATGGATTTAATGGCAACAACAGTTGAATTGATGGGAAGACATTGGGCTGTATAAACTTTAGAACAAACACCAGCACCGATTTCAGCGATGATGTTGTAAGAGTTGGAATCTAAAGGGAACTGAAGCTTGGGATGTTCTTCTTGTTCATACGCCATGAGCTTCTTTCTTTCTTTGAGATTGGGTTTTGTGGGAGGATTCTTGAAAACTAACGATGAGGGAAAGAGAAGGGGTTTAAGGAAGCTTTTCTTGTGAGGTTTTCAAAGGAAAGAAGCCAACGGGGATTTATCTTTGAGAATATGCATGAAAATTTACAATTGCTCCATCCCTGTATCTATAATCTATTTTCAATGCATAACATGAATTTAGAAAAAAAATTGAACCCACTAAAAATTCCTTTTATTTTTCTAACATATTGATAAAAGTGAAAAATATATTATAGTAGTTATATTAAAATAAAAGTTGTGATATTGTGAACTTATTTGAAGTTTCAAGATTAAATTGAATTTGGATTTGATATTAGGGATTAATTTAATTTTTCATCTTTTAAGTGAGGGACTAATTGTGTAATTAACTTTTTATTTTAAACTTTAGTTATATTAGTTTTGTGTGTTGATGGTTTATTATTATTATGAATATGTGGATGTCTATTAAAATCAAGATAAGTTTTGACGTATTTTAAATTTTAATAGTCATTAGATGTAGATATTTATTTCATTTATACTTCTTATACTTATAAAGAGAGATTTTGGAGAAGTTTTGTAAATATTCGATTGATCAATAAAATACATTCTCTATTGCTTCCCATATTTTATTTTTTTATTCTCTCTATCTCTATTTATTTTATAACATGTTATCAGCACGATTCTCTTTAATTTTCTCCATAAGTCACAAAAATATCCCAAAATTTACTGTTCTTGATTGCCTCCTAGAGCTGCTGCTATTTCAATTGAGGCTTGCGCACTATGGGTAATTATCAGAGTCTTTAACCATCTACGTACACAAATCTCTAAATTTTTTATGCCCTTTTATACAAAGAAATTTATATAATTCTTACGTGGTATGTTTTTCTCCTTTGTTGATTGATTTTTGATAAAATTATTTTATGAAAAATATTATTACTTTAAGGTTTCTTTTAAACTAAGATTCTTTTATTAAATTATAATATGTATGATATTTGGATGATTAAAATTTTTATGATTAAATTATTGTTATTAAATATGCTTGAAATTATTATATTATATCTTTTAAATTGAATTTATAAATATTTGATTAGAGCATTATATATTTTATAACACATATGTGATATTGAAATTTGGTACAATGTGTATCGATAACTTTCAAGTATCGTACACAAAAATTTTGATTTTATATTAAATGATTTTTTATTATTAGATTATAAATATTATTACTAAAATAAAGTTGTTTTACTACTTGTAATAGTGCTTGTGATAATAGCCGTGGTAATGATGTTAAAGAATCTCATGTATATTTTACTATAATTTATTTATGTTTTCATATTTATTATAATTGAAGATTAATCATGACAACATTAATGGATAGATTTTAAATTGAAATCCATGCATGTTTTGCGATGGTGATTATGAAATAAAGAATAAATGGAGGCATTTAGAAATCTATCCTACCGGATTTGTTGCATTCCTTAAAGTAAATGCAAATATAAAGAAAATAAAAGATATAATCATGGACTACTAAAAGTGGAACATAATAATAAATAAGAGAACAATGAGAGTTCTCAAGATAACTCTTCAAAGGGTAAATATAACCTATGTTATCAATGTCATATGAAAGATTACTGGCCACATATGTGGCGTATGCCTAATTATTTTGTTTCATTAATATTCTTTATGGAAAGATATGAGAATGTAGTAATGAATTCTGTCATTACAAATAGAAAATATTTATCTTATTTGGCATTGAAACAAACAAATATTATTTCAATATTTGGTAGTACAAAATTAGTCGAAAGCTCCAGAAGAGCTAATATATTAATACCTTGTGATGGTTAATCCATTGGTTTTAAAAGATATTCACAATGGATCTCATATTAAGATTGTAAATGAGAAAATATTATATTTCATATGAATCAAAAGAGAATTGGGTTATTGATTTATATTTATTACTCTTGTTATAAATTGAATTGATTGTGATTATCTTTGTGATCTTCTTTTGTCATCATCCCTATTAAAGGGTTGAAAGTAAAATATTTGATTGTGAAAGATCTACTTATGAGCAATAGAATATGGTAATTCTATCTAAAGCTCGTTATGGTTGGGTGCACCTGAAGCTGCAAGTTTTTTTTAAAAAATTGAGTATAACTCTACCGTATTCAGAATAAGTTCTCAATTAAAATTACGTTGAAAAATATTACTAATGAGAACTTGTAAAAGAGAAAACTTATGTATGAACAGTCATTGATTATGTACCTATTGTACACCTAGAAAATAAGATCCACTCTCAAAGTTTGCTATTAATATTTTTTTTGGATATTTGAAGATTTTGACATATTCCTAAAGTGAATATTGCATATAATTGTTTAGAAATAATATTCATTTTGTTGACTTAGTGACATTATAGACTTCACATTAATTTAAACATTTCTAATAGTAAATGTCACAATAGTACTTATATGTGGATACAAAGTAAAAGGAATAACATAAAAGTATCAATTTGTCACAATTTATATTGACATTATTAGTACAATTGAAATGTATGTTAAAGTAAACTAGAAGTTTACTGATACAAATGCATTTACTACTTGGTGTGACGAGTTAAACCATCCTAGATCATATATGATACGAAAATTAATTGAGAATTCTTATGGACAGTCATTAAAGAACTAGAAGATTCTTTAATTTATAGAATTCTCATATTTGTTTGTTCTCAATGAAAATTGATTCTTAGAAACTCACTAGTTAAAGTTGAGATTTAACATCTTGTACTTTTTAAATGAATATAGGTCCATTCATCCACCATGTGGATGATTTTTGATATTATATGATTTTGGTAGATGCATCTACAAAATAATCACATATGTGTTATCAATTTGCAACATGTCATTTGCAAGATTGTTTGTTTAAATAATTAATTTCAAATCATGCAGTTAAGACAATTCATCTTGCTAATACTGATGAGTTTATATCTTAGTATTTTATTAATTGAATTTGAAAAACTTTTGTAAAAGTTTGTTATTTATGCGCATAATGGTTTAGAGAAATTTTTGATTGAACTCCTCTGATTAATGTCTATACCATTGATAAACCGTAAAAGTAACATATTTTAATCCCACATTTAGTATGCTTTTGGATGAATTTATCCTTAATTTATGTAAAAAGGCGCTCTTAATCCTTTCTTTTCATGGCTTATACTCAGGAAACCACCCAAGGATAAAAAAGACGCAAAACGGGTTTAAAACGGACCAAAGTGGGCCAACCCAAGAAGTCGGCATGGCCTGGACTTCATGCCACACGGCCGTGCCCCAATACTTAGATTGCACACGGTCACACCCTGACTTACACGACTGTGCCTTGTAGACAAAAAGCCCAACACGGCCTGGACCCCAATGTACACGGCCGTGTCCCAATTGGCATACCCGAAGCACGGCCTCTACCCAGATATTGCATGGGCGAGTCAAGCCGTGCCTAAATCAACAGAATGGAGACACGGGCTGGATCACGATTTACACGGGCGTGTCAAGGTAGTGCCCCTGCTGCGGGAAAGAGCAATTTCACTCGGAATTGGATGCTTGGAGCCCAAGAAACGCAATCCTAAGTCCACTCAAACACTTAGGACAAATTTCACTTGAATTACGAGTACTTAAGAGCCAAGTAAAGCATCCCAAACATCTATATAAACAATCCAAGGCAGCAATTCAAGGGCAGCAGGTTTTAGCAGAGTTTTCTACCAGAGCTTTACTTGTTTAGGGAATTACTCGAAGATAGCCAGTTGATCCATCTCGAAGAGTCGAAATTCTACTCAAGACGTAGGATCTCCTCTTCAATTCCTTCAAGGGTTTTAGGGATTTCTTATGTTTTGTTTTATCTTTTCTCTTGAGATGTTTTCTTATTTTATTATGAACTAGATCCTTCAGATACCTGAAGGGGATGAAACCTATGATGGATTTTGTTATTTAATTCTTTCAGTTTATATGATAAATACTTAGTTTGTTCTTAATTATGTTGCTTAATTTAATCTGATGTGCTTAGGTGGAGGAGGAATAGACCCTGCCTAAGAGTAGGTCTAACATAATTAAGCGGAGTTAATCGGGCGCCTAGAGATAGGGTTACGAGATTTTGCCAGATTAGGGTGAAACCTAATATGGGAGTCCATTGATCGATTTACTGCTTCCTTAGGGGGTTATTATAAGAGAAAGAGAGTTCCACTAATTAACCTCAGGTTAGATGTTATTCGCTTCGAGAGAAGGTTTAATATAGGTTAGGGAGTCTCACGGATCAAGCTAAGTAAAAGAAATCATATGAATTGAAAGTTAGATAATAAATAAAGTCATAGGTGGATTCTTCCCGAGGGTATCGTTTTTATCAACTAAAGTTTTTCGAAGTCTTTTCCCAAAGTTTTGTTCTTTTGTCTTTACATTTAAGTTTAAGTATTTCATTTGTTTTAGATTAATAAACCAATCACTCCATATTTTAGGCTAAATAATAGAAAGAAAGTGAGTAGTAGTACTTTTAGGTTTCTTGGGTTCGATAAGATATTCTTGCCTGAGCTATACTACTGTTCGATAGGTGCGCTTGCCTCTATCGTTGTCTCAGTCAGTCAACAAATTCGATCACTCTTTTATAAATGTTAAAACTAGACTGTTTTGCAACGATCAAGTTTTTGGCGCCGTTGCCGGGAAATTCTAAAATATTACGAAAGCTCTATTTTTATTACTTTAGCCATTATTTCTAATTTTTATTTTTATTAAATTTCTAATTTTACTAATCCTCTTTCTTTATTAAACTTGCAAGGTACCTCTAGTTTATGACTAGAAGAAACCCTAGAGGACCATTAGAATATGACAGGTGATATTGAAGCTACCGTCGAGAAATCGCAGAGAAACTAGACGAGCTCTAGACTACCAAAGAGAAGAACAACAAAACAGATCCAATCCTATCAAGGATGGTAGAAAATAATCCGGCTGATGCGCAAGATCAGAATGATCCGTGTACTATGTATGATTATGCTAAACCTAATTTGAAAGGAGCAGAATCTAGTATTGTTAGGCTCGCTATAATCGCTAATAATTTTGAATTAAAACCTAACACAATACAAATGATTCAACAGTTTGTTCAATTTGATGGATTGCAGGATGAAGATCCAAATACTCATATAGCTAATTTCTTAGAGTTCTGTGATACTTTCAAAATAAATGGCATTTCTGATGATGCCATACGTCTTCGGTTATTTCCTTTTTCATTAAGGAATAAAGCAAAGTAGTGGTTGAACTCATTACCACGAGGGTCAATCACCACATGGGACCAAATGACCGAAAAATTTCTTTTAAAGTATTTTCCACCAGCCAAAACGGCCAAATTTAGGAATGACATATCTTCTTTTGTGCAGAATGATGCAGAAACATTATATGATGCATAGGAAAGATACAAGGATCTCTTAAGAAGATGCCCACACCACGAATTACCTTTGTGGCTTCAAGTCCAAACTTTCTACAATGGTGTGAATTCTTCAACAAGGCAAATGATTGATTCATCAACCGGTGGAACTCTGAACAACAAAACTATGAACAACTAAACTTATCAATGGCAAATCACAAGGGCAAAGCCGACAAAATCAGCTGGAGTTTTCAACATAGATGTAGTGACAATGTTGTCAACACATGTGGAGTTAATGAATAAAAATCTTGATAATTTATGTTCTTCGTAGGTACATCCAGTAATGCAATGCGAAGCAAGCGGGAATGTGGCTAATGCTGAGTACCCACCCTACCAACTAGGAGCAGAAAATGAGCAGACCAACTATATAGGTAACAATTTCAGATCCAATAATAATCCTTATAGTAATACTTATAACCCAGGTTGGAGGAACTACCCAAATTTTTCGTGGGGAGGACAAGGAAATCAAGGAATTCAAAGGTAGCAACCTCCTCTAAATTATCAAAATCAGCCCTACCCACGGAAAAAAAAAATCAAGCCTTTAAGAGATGCTGACAAAATTCATGGCAGCCACAGAATCTCGTCTTCGAAAGACTGATACAAACCTTGATGAAAAATAGAATTTGATGGAAGGACTCGAGAATCAAGTTGGAGAACTTACTAGGTTAGTGGGGCACCTCACAAAGCTAATTTCTGAATGCCAACAAGGAAGTCTACCAAGCAACACAGAAATAAACCCAAAAGAGCAAATCCAAGCCATTACAACTCAAGAGGGTACAGAAGTAGATAGACCCACATCAGCGCAAGAAAAGAAGGATAAGACCTAGGTAGCTCCAGAAAAGCCAAAATCGGTTCGCATACCTCATCCCGAATCATTGAAAAAAGATGATTCAGAGGAACAATTCGGTAAGTTTCTAAAACTCTTGAAAAAATTACATATTAACTTACCTCTTCTTGAAGCTCTTTTTTAGATGTCCGATGCAAGGAAATTCTTAAGCAAGCTCTTGACGAACAAACGCAAAATAGATGAAGAACACCATGTGGAATTAAACGTAACATGCTCAAAGAATGCTACGAATAAGCTACCACAAAACTAAAAGATCCGGGGAGTTTTACGATTCCATGCTTAATTGGTAGTTTGACTATTGATAATCGTTAGCTGATTTAGGGCAAGTATAAATGTTATGCCTTATGCAATTTTTAAACGACTAGGTCTAGGGAAGCCCAAACAAACTAGGATGAGTATTCAACTAGCTAATAAAATCATTAGAATCCTAGGGGCATTATTGAAGATGTTTTAGTCAAAATCGATAAATTTGTTTTCCAAGTAGAGTTTGTTGTTTTAGACATGGATGAGGAAAATTCAATCCCTTTAATTTTAGGAAGACCTTTTCTTGCAACTACCAAGACTAAAATTGATGTTGCCACAGGAGAACTCATACTTTGTGTAGGAGATGAATCAGTCAATCTTCAAGCTCTCGACTCAGCCAGAACCACAGAAGATGAAGGTAAGAAAGTCGTTTCAATAGATAATCAAATTATTCAACCTCCATCGCAGGAAACATCACGAAGCATCAAAACTGAGCCAACACAGAAACAT
Source organism: Gossypium rotundifolium (assembly GCA_025506655.1). Classification (NCBI taxonomy): domain Eukaryota; kingdom Viridiplantae; phylum Streptophyta; class Magnoliopsida; order Malvales; family Malvaceae; genus Gossypium; species Gossypium rotundifolium. Next base: position 63,806,405 of record CP106731.1, on the reverse strand, counting down.
ACGATCAACAATTTAGAAGAGCAGAAGATATACTCCAAAGAAAAGCTGGATCCACACGAAGTAAAATTTAAGGAACCACTAGAAGAGCTCATAGGAACATCCAATCACTTTAAAATAGGAGACCAGGTGCTGTTAGACAAAGCCGATTTTCACATCACTTCAACAGACTTGAGGGCAAAGGGAGAAATTCTTCCTAAGATACACGAAATCTTCCCCCACAACACAGTCGAGGTAAGTAACCCAAAATTTGATAAATTCAAGGTAAATGCTTCTCGACTCCGACTTTGTCATGAAAATAAAATCGCAAGCATGAGGGAAGATATTCAAACCTTTAAACCCCCCTAAAATTTTCAAACATGAGGACAGTCTAGCTTAAGACTATAAACGAGCGCTTCTCGGGAGGCAACCCAAACATTAACACTGTTTATTTTCAAATTTGCTTTCAGTATCTTTTCTTTCCATCTTTCTTTCCTAAGTATTTAGTTGGAAACTAACACAAAAGTGTAGATTTCCAGACCACACGGCCTTACACACAGCCGTGTCCATGGCCGTGTGGACCACCGAAACCACCACACTGACAGGAGTAGGGCCGTGCAAGTCAGTCCAACCACTCCTTGACGTCACGAGCCCAACAACCCTAAAGCACGGGTATCGATAAGAATAGCAAGGGCGTGCCTATGAACCGTGTGAAGCTACTGATTTTTTTGAAGTGGGCGTGGTGACTAAGAAACAGACATGTAAGAAGCAACACGCTATTAGCCACGGCCGTGCTAGGCAGCTGTGTGAATGGACATACCCTCGACACACGGACGTGGGAACAAGCCAGATTTGAAATTTTATTTAAATCCCCATAGCCTTCCCTTCTCTCCCACATTCCTTATTCCTTCTCTTTCTTCCAAATTTTTCTCCCTATTCATAGAAAAGATCCAAGACACTTGAGCAACAAAAAGGTCATGCCGAAGAAACGTAAGCATCATCTCCTTAGAGGAAACCTCAACACGAGTTCATGCCGGCAGCTTCACTTAATTGACATGCCAAGGGTCTCGGAAACCTTTTTGGTTCTATTTTTCTTTTCTCATCTCCTTTATTTTCCTTATCTATACTTCTTTTCTACTTAATTTAATTTATTTCATAGTAGTTTCTTGGTTTTAGGTTCTAAAGGCTACTAGGGAATCACACACCACATCCTTCGAGGTCACACCCACTTCGCAAACCATCCAACAATAAGGACTCCTTAGTCCATTAGTCTTTTCTTTCAATTTCAGTTTTCTTCTTAGTCTCCTTCTTTTTATTTCCTTAATCTTTAAATTTATTATTAGTATATTATTTGTTATTCCTCTAGATCTCTTGGCTATATCTTCACAGGCTACCCAATTTCTTCATCTAGCAAATTGCTTCTCGGTAGCCATTCCACCAGGCCCATAGAAAACACCATCACCGCTACCAAAGATGTCAGGGATCATCCAGATTTTAGGGAGTATTACTTTCCCCACTTCTCTTTTAATTTGGCACATAAATTTCATTATCTATCTTTGTACATTGAGGGCAATGTACATCTTAAGTGTGGGGGTAATAGTGTCTAACTTTTTGCATAATTCTTAAAACCCTGAAATTAGTCTTGATCTTAAGTATTTTCCTCATATTATTAATTAGGATGAAATTTCTAATGATTTATGATTTTTATTGATATGTTTTAGAGTAAGTCATAGTTAATTGTGCATTGATGATTAAATTTGAAGAATACTAGAGAATCAAGCATGATAAGTCTATTTTTCAAAAATAAAAATTGATAGGTTGTTGAATTGAATCTGAGTATTACTTTGAAATTTGAAATCTATAGGGATTGATGTCAAAAACACCCATAATTTCTGTGAGATATTGAGCCTTATAGAGCATATATTATTTTTCATGCTCACTTTTTTTTTTTTGATTATGAGTGTGTCAACTTTGAACTGTTATTCTAGAACTTGCCTCGTTTATGCATGTCGAGACCACAATAATGATTTGATATACTAAGATGATCAAGACACCTAGGTTTTAACCCGTTCACTCCACTAAAAAGCCTACCTACATAAATAATTCCTAGTGAACCCCGTTGAATCCTAACAACCTTTTTATTGACTCACCCACTAATATTAACCCAAAATCCCTTTGTATTTGTTATCAAAATTCTTTTGACTATCCCTCTATCGAGAATTGACTTGATCAATTGCCAAATTAGGTTATTTCAATTATCAAAGTTCCTTCTATTAAGTTTTACTTAGTTTGTTCTTAAAAAAAAATCCAAGTTTATTCAATATTAGTAGTATAAAAGAGCTTAAAGCAATTAAACTCCAATTGTTGAAGAAAAAGCTCGTATGTATTATCAAATTTTAAAGTGAAGAAAATACTCTTTATAATAGAGTAATTATAAATAATGGTATTATTACTTTTCATTCGATATAAATATTCATATTTAGTTCATTATTTTTAGATTAGGTAATTAGTCAATTAAATCTCGATTTTAACCTCTAATTCACCTTTATCCACACCTTTTAACCCAAGCCCTGTTACAACCCTAATAAAGACCTTTTGATCTGCTTTATTATCTCATATATAGTGGTGGAGATTTGATTTTCGGGCAAGCCTATGGGATTAACTTTTCGTGTTCGACTTTTGAGCGCTTTTGAATGTTGATCAATCCTTGTAAACACTTTGAGTGCTTTGACTTATCTCGTGATCTTTAGTGAGGATGTCAATCCTTGAATTATGATGAGGCATTGTCAATTTATGAATCAAAGGTAATTATTTAAATAAGGACAAGCAAAAGCTTAAGTGTGAGGGTATTTGATAAACCGTAAAAGTAACATATTTTAATCCTACATTTAGTATGCTTTTGGATCAATTTATCCTTAATTTATGTAAAAAGGTGCTTTTAGTCCTTTCTTTTCATGTCTTATACTCAGGAAAGCACCCAAGGATAAAAAGGACGCAAAACGGGTTTAAAACAGACCAAAGTGGGCCAACCCAAGAAGTCGGCACGGCCTGGACTTCATGCCACATGGTCGTGCCCCAATACTTAGATTGCACACGGTCATACCCTGGTTTTCAAGACTGTGCCTTGTCAACAAAAAGCCCAACACGGCCTGGACCCCGATGTACACGGCCATGCCCCAATTGGCAGACCCGAAGCACGACCTCTACCCAGATATTGCACGGGCGTGTCAAAGCCGTGCCTAAATCAATAGAATGGAGGCAGGAGCTGGACCATGATTTACACGGTGTGTCAAGGCCGTGCCCCTACCGCGGGAAAGAGCAATTTCACTCGAATTGGATGCTTGGAGCCCAAGAAACGCAATCCTAAGTCTACTCAAACACTTAGAACGAATTTCACTTGAATTACGAGTACTTATGAGCCAAGTAAAGCATCCCAAATGTCTATATAAACAATTCAAGGCAGCAATTCAAGGGCAGCAGGTTTTAGCAGAGTTTTCTGCCAGAGCTTTACTCGTTTAGGGAATTACTCAAAGATAGCCAGTTGATCCATCTCGAAGAGTCAAAATTCTACTCAAGACGGAGGATCTCCTCTTCAATTCCTTCAAGGGGTTTTAGGGATTTCTTATGTTTTGTTTTATCTTTTCTCTTGAGATGTTTTCTTATTTTATTATGAACTAGATCCTTTAGATACTTGAAGGGGAAGAAACCTATGATGGATTTTGTTATTTAATTCTTTCGGTTTATATGATAAATACTTAGTTTGTTCTTAATTATGTTGCTTAATTTAATCTGATGTGCTTAGGTGGAGGAGGAATAGACCCTTCCTAAGAGTAGATCTAGCATAATTAAGCGGAGTTGATCGGGCGCCTAGAGATAGGGTTACGAGATTTTGCCAGATTAGGGTGAAACCTAATATGGGAGTCCATTGATCGATTTACTGCTTCCTTAGGGGGTTATTATAAGAGAACGAGAGTTCCACTAATTAACCTAAGGTTAGACGTTATTCGATTCAAGAGAAGGTTTAATATAGGTTAGGGAGTCTCACGGATCAAGCTAAGTAAAAGAAATCATATGAATTGAAAGTTAGATAATAAGTGAAGTCATAGGTGGATTCTTCCCGTGGGTATCGTTTTTATCAACTGAAGTTTTTCAAAGTCTTTTCCCAAAGTTTTGTTCTTTTGTCTTTACATTTAAGTTTAAGTAGTTCATTTGTTTTAGATTAATAAACCAATCACTCCATATTTTAGGCTAAATAATAGAAAGAAAGTGAGTAGTAGTACTTTTAGGTTCCTTGGGTTCAATAAGATATTCTTGCTTGAGCTATACTACTGTTCGATAGGTGCGCTTGCCTCTATCGTTGTCTCAGTCAGTCTACAGGTTCGATCACTCTTTTATCAATATTAAAACTAGACTGTTTTGCAGCGAACAACCATTACTTATGAGAACTAAACTTCCTATTTCAACATGAGATTATATTGATTTACGTGTTGTGCGCATCAAGCCAATAAGTTATAAAAACTCCCCATTACAATTGGTTTTTGATCAAGAGCTAAATATTTCTCATCTTGGAATCAAGAGCTAAATATTTCTCATCTTGGAATTTTTGTATGTGTGTATATGTTCCAATTGCTCTACCACAACGCACAAAGATGAGTGAATCCTCAAAGAAAGTTGGGAATATATATTAATTACAAGCCTCTTTGTATTATTCGATGTTTTGAATGTATTAGAGATCCAATTATGGCATGATTTGTGATTACAATTTTGATTCGTTAGTTTTCCCAACATTAGGCGGAGAGAAATAATAACTTGTAATGAGTTAGGGGGAGTAATTTGAACAAGAAGTTCAACAAAGATAACTCATTACAAGTTAACTATCAGATGTATTTATAAACTTAATGAGAATAACCAACTGTTAAATACCGTCTAATATTTTAATTTGAATCAAAGTTCTTGTAGGACAATCAGTTAGAATAAATAATAGATTGATTGAATCCAGAGATGAATTTTTTTTAGATGGTTATATAGTGGAGGCGGGTGCTCCAGAAGAAACCCAAGACATAACTAATATGTAAAACTTTAGAAAAGATTAAAGTACCTGAAACTGAAGATTAAAATAATAAAAATAAGAGATCTCGATAAGTTATGTCAATTCCAAAAAATGTGGAACCGAATAATAAAAGTGGTTGACTTTGATTTTGCATGCAATATTTTGAAATAATGAAATAAAATGAGGATCTTGAATAACTTTGTTGAGAAATATAGATATGGAATAAATTGATCAAATTAGAAAGACACAACTCAAGTACAATTAAATTCATGGAGTTTTTGGACCAGTACTCCAAATATCCAAAGGTATAAAGCCAGTAAGGGTACAAATGAAGTAGTTTTACAAAAGCGGAATAAAAATATGAAGTTTTTCGCTAAGCCCTAGCATTGATTATGAAAATATATAATATTCTTTTGTGGTGGATGCAATAACCTTTAGATATATTATTTTGACAATTCATAAAAGATTTAACTTGTGTCTAATGATTGTTATTACTATAAAACCCCAAAATCCGACCAAGAAGTTTAGACCGAATCTCGGAGGTTACATTGACCACCAAAGTGATCCTGAAAAAGTTTACATAAGAATTGTTTGACGCTTAATTTGAATACGATTCGCTTGAATTGAACTAAATCATTTAACGATTTGTACGCAGAATTTGAAATCGAACAGATTTGGAAACTTAAAAGATTGGCGTTATGAAAAATAATTCACAGCGGAAAACATAATACTTACTATTAAAACTTACGTTGTATTAATCAAAATCGTTTACAAAAAAGATACCAACATGATTTATACCATAGTCCATAAAACAAAATTACTAATCAGTCAAGTAGAAATTGATCTTACAAAATTATTGAAAACTTCAATAAGTCCAATCCAAATTGAGAAAAGAAAACCCGAGTTGAAGTTTTGAGATCACTGAAGCACTGAGTCCAACACTAAAATGTAAGACTTACCTGAAAGGAAAAAAAACTAAAGGGGTGAGCTATGCGAGCTCAGTGTGAGTTTGAAACACAACAGTCGATAAAAGACGGGGTAACACAATTAATATTTCAGACAAGTATTTGTATAAAGATCCCTTACGAAAACCTCACACTGGTAAGTTAATATATAATATCAAACCTCAGAAATAGATACTTATTTATATGCAAGAATCAAATATTCACACAAACATGCATATGTTCAGATGCGGAGCAGATGCAATAAGTCCAAAAATAACCTATTAAACCAACCAAACACCATTTCGTCCACCTTGCACACCACATAAGGGCTACAGAAGGCCCGTCCACCCTGTACACCACATAGAATCATAATAGGCTCATCTACCCTACACACTACAATGTGGAATTGTACCACTGAAATAACAATATGCAGCTAAGCTAGCATATGTATAGTATAGTACGGTAAACTGCCGTATGGAAGTATTGCAATGAAAACTTCCCAAATCAGTCTTTCTTTTCTTCGCAACAAAAAAAAACCTTAATTTTATGCAAATGTATGAATGCACACCAAACACAAACAATATCACAGATGTAGAAGCTCATATTCGTTTATCACATCATCTAAACACATGAACAAACAATTAACTTAAAACTTGCAATTGTAAACACACACTCGAATCTAAGCAGAAAGCAGAGTCCCTACACAATTATAGAGGCCTTAATGAACATTGGACTACATAGGAATTGAAACGGATCAAAATACAACAGAGAACAAAAATTTGCGTAGCAGGGCCACATGGCCGTGTGGAGGTCCACACGCCCGTGTGCAAGCTGCACATGCCCGTGTGGAGGGGACACATGCCCATGTGACCCAGTTACATGGTCGTGTGAGTAGCTCGTGTAACTCACTATCAAAAACTGTTAAAATAAAGTGCAGAGTAAACACGGTCGGGTGGAAATCTCACACACCCATGTGGATAAGGGACACAGCCGTGTGTCCTAGGCACACACTCGTGTGAAAATCGACTAATATCCCCAAATATCATCCACACAGCCGTGTGGAACCAAAAATCACCCAAAATTCCTAATTCCCAATATCACACAATCGTGTACGACACACGCCCGTGTGGTCATGAAACCACACCAAAATAGGCCAAAATCACAGTTTTAGACATCAAATCAGTCCCGAACCTTTGGTATATCAGAAATATATCACAATTTGTAGAACAACCTACACTTCTTCAACAATTAAATACCAAAAGTCAACAGTTTTAGAACACACACCTTAAATCGAAACCCCAACACCAAGATCAGATCGAGCCGTTCCTACAAAACTGTTCAAAACCTCAAATTCACACAGACAAACTCAAACTATAAGACTTCCAATTGCACAAAAATAGAAATGGAATCAATTCTTCCTTTAATTCAAAAGACACAACTTACCCGATTCAAAAACCAACTAAACGGATATGTGAAGACCCTTGCCCAATGAATGAAATCAAAAGTGTAAAAACAGAAGAACAATAAATACAAGAGACTGGAAATTTGGGGAGAACACAAAAAAGATTATAGAGGAAAAACGTGCCAAAAAGTAGGGGAAAAACGTGAAAAGAATTTTAACATAACTTTCTCTTTCAAATTAAAAATAATAAAATAAAATAAATATGTATTTAGACTTTAAAAAAAAACTAAAATAAAATTAATCACTCAAAACACACTTGAGGATTCAAACTCGGGACCCAAAGGTAATTATAACACACTCTCTACCACTAAACCAGCAGGTTCATTTTGACATTAAAATGCAAAAACAAACCCAATTGCTCGACCAACTCATTGACCATAATTACAAACCCTAAAACTTCTAACCCTAAATTTTGGGGTGTTACAGTTACAATCTTTTATGAATTACTATATAGTAAAGTTCATAACAAAATCCTTGAAGGATTTAGGATGCTAGAAACATATTGAAATTCTCAAGAAATTGTTCATTTATATGAATTGAAATAATTTGAGCATATGTGGTAAATAGTAGTTGAAGTAGGATTATAAAATGATCCAAAATACTAATTTGTCTTTTTATAAAAGAATCTAAAATTTGCTATGATTATTGCTGAAACTCCTGAAGAGATCAAAATATATTTCCCCCAAATTTTCCCTCACTCATGACTTTCAAAAGAATAGTAATATAAATGCTTAGAAAATACATTCAAATAGTCATTTGAAAAACAAGTATTCAAGATTGAATACGTAGAATATGAGAAAGTATGTGATGTTTTCGTGAAGGGGAGTAATACGCACAATACTCTTTTTCCCTTAACCGAGGTTTTGTCCCATTAGGTTTTCCTAGTAATGTTTTTAATGAGGAAACATATTATGTGTATTATAAATATGTGTACTCTTTTTCCTTCACTAGGATTTTTATCTTAATAAGGTTTAAACAAGGCACATTATCTACCAATGGATATGTAATACTCCAAACCTGGACTAGACGTTATGGCCAAATTTGGCGATGTCACATGAAAGAGTTTTTGAAAACGGAGCTAACTCGATAAAAACCTTAAACTTATAAATATTTATTTGCTTTCATTTACTTTTATGCATATATTCATTTTGGCGGAAGCTTAGGAAACCATTGTGATTAAGAAAACAATTCACGTTTTTAGACAAACATGTTTTTAGGTAAAACCATAGTCAACTAAACAGGTTAAATCCAAAAGCCCAAACAATTTTTAAGAGTCCAGAGTCCCAAAAATACAAACTCTCAAAATGTAAAATAAAACCATAAATCAAAAACTTAAACAGTGATCTGGAAATGTGGCCACCGTCGAGTCCCTGCTGCAAGGATCCACCTATGTTTGTGGGTTACCTATACATAATATATAAAAAGGGGTGAGTTTACGTAAACTCATTGTGTAACTCAACATAATTAAGCATGTACACATAAAGAATATCACAAATCAAATAGATTCATATTCGAGCCTGGCCATGTCAGATACAAATACAGATTCGGGCCTGAGCCCATTTCAAATGTAGACATAGTTACAGATATATAGAACAGATATCAGAAAATAGAATCCTACCCCAATCCTCTACACACCAACTCTGTCCATCCCTACACACTATGTGGGGTTTCAAACACCCACCCAGCCCTACACACCATATTGTACTGAAGCGGCACATAACAGATATAATGTAGCCATGCTTCTAAATAATAGGCACAAATGCCTTTTAGAACACTTCCTCCAATAAGCATCATCTCATCCCCAATATCAGATAACATATCATACATACAGAATTAATAGATATGTCATACTTAACATGCTCTTACAAACAGATAACAGATATGTAATCATAGGCATGCCCATAGTCATAACTCAGTCTAACATATCACTTGATTTTAGGGTTAGATAGCGTTTACCGACCCTACGGTAGGCCCACATTCGATTAGGACGACCCATGCAACCCTATAGAAATTTTAGTACTATGGGCCCCCACATGCTCGTTTGGGTTGCCCATATGGGCCTACATGCCCGTGTGACCCACACGCCCAGATTGGCCTTGCCGTGTGGATCACAAGGCCTGGTCCAATTACCATACGCTCGTGTGGCACATTCGTGTGGGCCCACACGCCTAATCTATCCTAGCCTGTGTGGCTCACACGGCCACACTTTGGCCATTACACTGCCGTGTCTTGCACACGGCCTGACCTTCATCGATCACGCAGTCATTTTATCACACACGGCCTACCACACGGGTGACCACACGCCCATGTGCCGTCGACAGATTCATTTTCGACTTTTTTTGAACCTTTTTTTTCTATGTTTCAGGTACACACCTGGTTCGGTTTTGATGTTACTGCAAACATGAGCCCCCCAGAACCTAAAAATCAACAAACCAATGCTCAATTTCAGTAATACCTACAAAATTCTAATGAAAATGTTCCTCAAACAAAATCTCATAGCATGCAACCACGCAACCACATACTTATTGGTAACAAAAAGGAATCTCTAATGCTTAAATCGCTGCAGGAGCACCAACGATTCTTGTTCTCCACCCAACAAACACAGTTAGGATTGCACAAAACAAACAATACAGATTTAAAAAAACAAAAGAGGTGGGAGAGGAAGTGACAGAATTTTGGCAAAGGGGGAAAAAGAAGAAACATTAATTTTTTTAGAAATAGGGAAATTTTGAAAAAAAATAAAATTTAACAATCCTCAAATCCCCTAATTTGACTCCCACTAACACACTACCCAACCTCCTAAGAATTCTGTTTGACCGAAACTCTCTCAGTCAAATGAGCAAAATAAAGTCCTACGCTCACACAGGGATTCGAACACAGAACCTTCACTCAACTCACAGACTCCTTTACCACTTGAACCAGCAGGCTCATTCTAATATAGTTTTACAAATAATTTAAGATAAGCCCACTAAGTAAGAATAAGGATTAAGTAAAAAAAATACCCCAAAATTTAACAAAGATAAGGCTTGAACTTGGGACCTCTCAGACACTCCCAAAACACTTAACCACTAAAGTAGATACACAGTTGTGTCACATTTTCACAAAAGCAAAAATAAGAATTTTGGGGCATTACAACTCTACCCCCTAAAAGAAATTTTGACCTCGAAATTTACCTAGTCAAAATAGATGAGGATACTGTTGACGCATCGAGTCCTCAAGTTCTCACGTGGCCTCTTGAGTGCAATGATTTTGCCACAGCACCTTCACTAACAGAATGGGCTTCCTCCTTAGTACCTTAACATCTCGATCTAGTATCTGAATTGGCTCCTCCTCAAATGTTAAGTCTAGCCTAACCTCGATCTCCTCAACCGAGACAATATGAGAAGGATCAGTTCGATACCACCTCAACAAAAAGAGGTGAAAAACATCATAGATGCGGTCCAACTCTGGAGGTAGCTCTAACTGATAAGTGACCGGCCCCACTTGTTTCAGAATCCAATACGGCCTGATGAACCTAGGGCTCGACTTGCCCTTGTGACTGAATCTCAGAACTTTCTTCCATGGAGAAACCTTGAGAAAAACGAAGTCCCCTACAGAATACTCAATATCACGCCTCCTCAGATCCACATAAGACTTATGTCTATCAGAAGACGCCTTCAGATGATCCCGAATGAGTCGAACCTTATCTTTAGTCTCAGAAACCAACTTAGGAACCAAAACTCGATGTTCGCCCAACTTAGTCCAACACAAAGGAGTACGATACTTATGACCATATAAAGCCTCGTAAGGTGCCATCTGAATACTAGACTGAAAACTGTTATTGTAGGTTAATTCAGCTAGTAGTAGATAATCCTCCCAACTACCTCGAAAATCAATCATGCAGCTACGAATCATATCCTTCAGTATTTGAATCACCCTCTCAGATTGACCATCGGTCTGAGGATAGAATACAGTATTGAAGTCCAATCTCGAACCCAGAGTCTTGTGCAATTTCTTCCAGAACTGAGAAGTGAAGTAAGGATCTCTATCAGAAATGATCGAGATAGAAACCCCATGTAGTCTTATAATCTAAAAAATGTACAACATTGCTAGCTTTTGTAGAGAGTAATCAGTTCGATCCGAAATGAAGTGAGCAGATTTGGTCAATCAATCCACAATGACCCAAACAGAATCCTTCTTAGTGGGTGTCAAGGGCAACCCACTAACGAAGTCCATGGGCACTTGTTCCTTTTTCCATAGGGGAATTTTGATTGGTGTAACAAACCTGAAGGTAGCTGATGCTCAGCCGTAACAAGTTGACAAGTCAAACAGCGTGCTATGAAATTGATAACCTTACGCTTCAACCCCGGTCACCAGTACCATTCACGAAGGTCTCGATACATCTTATTGCTCACTGGGATGCATAACATAAGGGCTACTATGCACCTCCCTCAAAATAGACTGCCTTAGATCAGAATTATTCAGCGCACAAATCCATCCTTGAAAACACAATACACCATCACTGTTTAACCCAAAATTGGTAGTAGTACCACTCTCAATCTGTCAAAACCTCAAGCTCAGAGACTCATCCCCTAACTGCTTATCCCGAATCTACTCAATCCAAGTCAACTTAACTTGCAGCTCGGCCAATAGACTCCCATTATCGAATAGACTAAGGCGTGCAAACATCACCTCAAATCAGACATCGCCCTATGACTTAAAGCATTGGCCACCACATTGGCCTTACCAGGATGATACTCTATCATGCAGTTGTAATCCTTGAGTAGCTCAATCCATCTAAGCGGTCTAAGGTTCAACTCCTTCTGAGTAAGGGGATACTTGAGGCTTTTGTGATCGATGTAGATGATACACCTCTCACTATACAGATAGTGCCTCTAAATTTTCAGTGGAAAGACCATAACAGCCAACTTGAGGTCATGTATCGGATAATTCCCTACTTGTGCCTTAAGCTGACGGGACGCATAAGCTACAACCTTACCATTCTACATCAGAACACATCTTAAAATGACATGTGACGCATCGCTGTAGACCACAAACTCCTTACCGGATTCAGACTGGATCAGAACATAAGCCTGAGTTAGAAAATATTTGAGCTTTTCAAAGCATGATTACTGAGCATCAGTCTAGACAAATGGTACACCTTACACAGAAGCTTAGTAAGAGGAGCTGTAATAAAATAGAACCCCTCAACGAACTGAAGATAATACCCTGCCAAACCTAAAAAGCTGTAGATCTCAGATACATTTTTAGTCTGTCTCCAATCCAATACAACTTTAATCTTCCTAGAATCAACTCGGATCCTCTCAGCAGAAACTACGTGCCCCAGAAAAGTCACTTCACAAAGCTAGATCTCACACTTGCTTAGCTTAGCGTAAAATTGCTTCTCACGCAGAATCTGAAGCACTACTCTAAGATGCTCATCATAATTCTCCTCAGTCTTAGAGTATACCAGAATTGCTTCGATAAAGACTACAATGAACTGATCCAAATAGGGCTAAAATACCCAAATCATCAAATCCATGAATGTAGCTGGTGCATTCGTCAACCCAAAAGGCATAACTAAGAACTCATAATGTCCATAGCGAGTCTTAAATGTCATCTTATGCACATCCACCTCTTTAACCTTCAACTGATGATACCTTAAATGGATATCGATCTTAGAGAACACAAAGCCCTCAGAACTGATCAACTAAGTTGTCGATCCTTAGAAGTGGATACTTATTCTGCACACTCAACTTGTTCAACTTCCGGTAATCGACGTAGATCCTTATGTTCCCATCCTTCTTCTTAACAAACAGAACTGATGTAATATCTTAGATTAGAGGTTATGCATTTGGTGCATAATTCATGTGTTAATAGGCTCAGTGAGTGGTTTGGATGTGATTTAGGGGCTCTTAAAACTCTAGGATAAAAAGGGAATGCATTGGAAAATTCTTGGATTTTGAGTTAGTAAGGGGAGCAAGGCCAGGGAGGCCTTAAGGGAAAATTATAGGCACTTTTGGACATGGAAGCGAGCTTGGTAAAGTGGCTGGAATACGCCACTTAAGGCTTGGGCAAGTGACGCCATAAGCTAGGAGGAAGGTAAGAGGTTCGAGCAGCGTGGGAAGCAAATGGACATTTATTTTTGCGTCAAGAAGGCGCCTGGCTAAGGAGGTCTTAAAAGAAATTCTGGGTGGATCATGTCACAAAAAGCGCCTTGGCAAAGTGGCTTGGGACGCTACCTAAGGTGCTAGGAGAATTGTGCCAGCAGGGGATCCAAGGGAAGGGGTTCGAGTCTTGTTGGCAGCATGGGGAGTGTTTTTATTTTGCATTCTGGCGTTAGGGAGAAGGAGTAGTGGACGGCACATGGGACTTTTAATTGGATGAGGATTAAGCTTGCTTTCATTTTGGAATCCGGCTAAGGTAGGTTAATTGATGATTACTTTATTCATTTTATTTTAGATGATAAGATAAGAGATAAGTTAGGAGGGTGATAAGGGATTAATGTTGGATTATTGTTATTTTTATTAAGGTGATAAATGAGGAGATGATTAAGGGAATATGATAGGATAAGAGATAACATAGGAAATTAGGTAAATGATAATTGTGATTTTATTTTGATTATTTGATTAAGGGGATAAAGGAGAAAATTTTGGATATGATAGGAGCTGTTTTAGTGGCCAATTATGGGTCTCTTTGGTTGGCAAAATTTGACTAGGAATGGGGGAGTTAAGTGCCGAAAATGTATACTATAAATAAGAGGGTGATCTTCTTTGGCATTTTTTTTGTTTCTTTATTTCCTTTGTGTCGAAATTGAAATCCTCCATTGTGCCAATTTCTTTTGTGAAATGACCACCTAGTTTCAAATTTTGTTTTGTGACCAAAACTTCAAAGACCTTTAAAGCCATTGGTGTTTTCTTTTTCTCTTCTATTTGGTGTTTTGGCCGAACCTATCCTCTTTTGGAAACTCTCTTCTTTTATTTTGATAGTCGAATATTTCAACCCTCTTTTAAGGGCCATAGTGAACCAATAGCCTTATTTTCTACTCTATTTCTCTCCATTATTAAAAGTGTCAAACACCATAGTCGAATCTTTATTGAGGGTCATCGACTACGTGCTTGTGATCTTTTATTCTCTTCAACGTGTAGTGGTAAGTTCTTTCTTTATTATTCAGTTTTGAGCTCTTTTTGCTAGTTTGTCGAAATCATGAGGATAGGCCTAGGGATGGCCGAATATTCTTTAAGCCATGATTATGTGATCTTTTGAGTGTAGCCGACGCTAAGGAGCCTTAAAAGAGATCTATCGGGTTTTGGAACATCAAGGTAAGTGATTGATAACATTCAGCCAAGGGCCATAATTTGGGTATTTAAGTGTTGACTGCTTTTGATTATGGCTTTTAGGGCAAGTCGGCCGATTATGGAAAGCTTTTAGGATTTAGATCCGTAAGGGCTAATCGTCAGAATAAGAAGCCTTCGGATTTGGTAGGAGACCAAATCGGCATTAAGGGAGGAGGAAAACCCTGCTCATTGTGTTAGATACAAGTAGTTCGGGATTGAGTAAAGCTGTATAAACATGTGCGTAGTTATCGTGACCGTTTCTCTTATTGTTTGTATGTGTTATATTTATGTATATGTGATATGATGTGAATGGTAGTCAAGTAAGGGCTAAAATGGTGGATCCCCATGATGGGTAATCGCTCAACCAGTCAAGATTTTATGATGTTGATTTACATTTGATATATGTATGAAATGTGATGGCATGTGAGGTATAATTGTTCAAGTGATATGTTGCCATGATATATATGTATGCATGGGACTTGGGATGTGACTATTGAAGGAAAGGGTGTACTTTATGTACGTGGTCTAATGCTAGCCTTGTGCTACATTAGCGCTTGATGTTAGCTATGTGCTTCATCAAGGGAGATGTTGGCTAGGTGCCACATCTTGGCGGTTGATAGCTGTGTGCATCACCGTAGACTGATTGATATGTGGGATCACTTATGTGATCGGTGGCTCAACCACGGCCTTGTGCAGTAGGTCTGCCAAGGTAAGATATGTGGATCACTTGGTTGATCGGTGGATTAGCCACTACTTGGGCAAGGGCAAAGTAGGTGTGACGATGGACATTAGGGATGGGCTTTCATTTTGCATAATTTTGTATATGGACTGTGTGGATATGGGCCAAGCCCATACGTGGAGACATGTGAAATAACTATGCACTGAGTCTATTTGACTCACCCAATTTTTACCAACATCGCAGGTGATACTTGATGTGTTGATCGGACCGGGTTGGAGAGGATACGAGGTGGCCATGCAATGCAGAAGATGATTTTAATTATTTCAGTCATTTTATATTTTCAGTATTTTTAAGTAAGGTTTATTGTAATAAAGGCCTTTTAAGGGATTTGAGGGTTATTATTATGTTTAAAGTGGATTGACGATCAAAGTATTATTTAAAAAAATGTTTTTATTCTCGCAATTTATATTTTAAATTATATGTTAAAGTTTTAATCGGAGAAATTGTAATAACTTAGTTTTATTTGAAATTTTAAAGACACAATATTTTATTAAGCACATAAAATTTTAATGTTTTACCTATAAGAAAATTAGTTTTCAAACATTTTCCATAGTGGCATTTCAAATTCGGTCGTAGTGAATGGGCCGGGTTTGGGGTGTTACAACTGGTGCTCCCCATGGAGACACACTCGGATAGATGAAGACACGGTTCAACAACTCCTGCAGTTGAGCCTTAAGTTCTGCAAGCTCTTATGGTACCATTCGATAGGGAGCGATAGACACTAGAGCTGTACTCAAAAGAATCTCAGTCCCACATTCCACTTCCCTATTCGGTGGTAATCCCGATGACTCCTCAAGAAATACATCCAAAAAAATCCCTTACAATCCTGATATCCCCAATCAAAGAGTTTCCAAAAGTAGTAGTACTGATGTAAGCCAAATACGCCTTGCACCTTTTTTGACTAGTTTCTCAGCTACCCATGCGAAGACCACATTCGACAGATAATCCCAACGCTCTCTGATTACAACCACCTATTTATCTTCCTTAGTTCTCAGAATGACCCTCTTAGTCGCATAATCCAGACTAACCCGATGGTTAACCAACCAATCCATTCTTAGAATTATATCGAACTCCCCAAATGAAAGCTCCACAGATCCACTAGAAAAATAGGTCCTTGCACCGCTAAATGTACATCCCTATAGAGTTTACTAACCCGAACAGATTGCCACAATGGACTCAGTACGGTGACCTAACTTATAGTGCTTTCAATCGTAATCCCTAGATTTTAAGAAATTGAACTGGCTATATAGGAATGAGTAGATTCTATGTCTATTAGAGCAATGTAAGGTACGCCAAATATAAAGAACGTACCGGGGTGATGACGTCAGGAGCATCAATATCCTCTCGGTATCGTGTAGCATAAACCAAAGCAGACTGCATCGCCTCAATCTGACCAGCACCTCTGCTAAGGGCTTTCTATTTTTGGCCCATACCATTACCACCCCTAGCCTGACCACGGCCCTAGGTGGGCTGCTGAATTACTCTCTGCGGCTGCGCGAGACTTGATGTCGGAGCTTGCACCTGATCAGCCCTCAATGAACACTCTCGAATGCGGTGCTCTAAAGACCCACGTATCAAATAGGCCCCAATCCTCATCAACACTCACCTGGATGGCGCCTACCACAATCACTACAAGGCTGCAACCCTGTATGAGCAATAGAAGAAACAGGGGCGCCCACTCTAACTGGCCCATCAGGGCTAGCCTTTTTCTTAGGAATCTGCACAAAACTCGAGGGATCCGAATCCTTCTTGTTCTTACCTCTCTCACTATCTCTATTCTAGCACTCAGTGTGTTTAAAATGTTTAGCGATCTTCACCTTCTCCACCAGAACAAAAAACTTATAATCCCTCTACGGAGCAATCAAAACCCTCAGATTATCTCTCAACCCGTCCTTAAACCGAACACACCTCTCATACTCTGATGTCACCATACCTCGAGTATAGTGGCTCAGCCTTAGAAATTTGGCCTCATACTTGGCCACAGATCGGTCACCTTGCTTGAGGTTTAGAAACTCAACCTGCGAGCATCAACATAGCTGTGTCCCACATATTTGCTCTGAAATGTAGTCTTAAAGAACTCCCAAGTTTGACGGTTAAGCTAAGTGCCCTCTTTAACTGTTAACCACTATTGATATGCTTCATCATGAAGCAAGGAGACTACACCTTCAATTTCAGCTCGGGGGTACATCTAAATCGTCCATAATCCTCTTAGTGGCCTCTAACCAATACTCAGCCACATTAGGGGCGACTCTTGTGACACCTCTAAATAACTCAGCTCCATTAGACCAGAGTCACTCAATTACCGACCCTCGGCCACCAAATCCAGAATTAGGTCTAGTGACCCTCTCCAATATCCTCAGTATGGCTTGAGACAGTGAGTTTGTAACACCCCTTACCCGTGTCCAATACCGGAATAGGATATGAGGCATTACTGGACTTAACTTGCTTAAACATACAACATCGGGCTATAAAATTTCATTTCAACTTAAAACTTTTCATTCATATTCATAACCTCCTTATTATGGTCCTACGAGGCCCTAAACATAAATACGGAAGGGTTTGAGAATAAACCAAAACTTTTACGCACTTATAAAATTTTTGCCTAAACAGGGGCCATACGCCCGTGTGAAATGGAACATGCCCGACCACACACACGCCCATGTTCCTAGCCCGTATGGAATTTATTTTCCATTTCAAACCTACAGGGGTTTTTACACGGCCGGACACACGCCCGTGTCTTTAGCCCGTGTCCCTCACACAGTCTAGACACACCCGCGTCCTCACCCGTGTGTGAAAACCTTAGCATTTTGTTTATGACCTCAGCAAACTCTTAAAAGGCACACGTCCTAGTTACACGCCCATGTGCCAGCTCGTGTGACGAACTAAATTTTCGCAAATTTGATGTAGCGGACACACGACTTATCAACACAGCCATAGGGCTGATCGTGAGTCACACACGACCTAGACACACGCCCGTTTGGACAATTAGAAGGCTATTTTCCAAGCCAAATGCCACCCTGAAACATAAATACACATATACCAACACAAGCAATACATAACATGGAAATATTACCCTAAGAAGAGTCACTAAATCATTATGCATATATTTCACATTTTACTACATCGTTTGCATGAACTTTCACTTCATAAAACTCATCATCATTAAAATATGAAATTTAAAAATATTGGCCAATTTCCAATGGCCATATACAAAATGAGTGTATAATATTAGTAGCCAACACTTTGGCTTTCAATTATGACATAACACAAGATGACCAAGTTCCTATACATGACATATCCAAAATAAATCAACTTTACTATACCAAAAGAATGATTGATAGTGTGATCCGAGCTCTGACGTTCTACGATTCCTGAGCTAGCTTGGCGATACTACAAGGAAAAAGGAAAAGAGAGGGCAAGCATATAGCTTAGTAAGTTTGGATGAATTAAAATAGCAATATAAGTACTCATAATAAAATCCATTCATCTCATAGAACAATAACAACACAAGTTCTCAAGTACTTTGATATACTTACTCATACTTATTCTTACCCATCACATATCACATTACGATTTTCATAACTCGTATTTTACTCATGGTACCTGTATCACTTTAGCACATAATTTAGCACTTATGCTATCTTGAACATAGACTTAAATCATTATCATCCTTAACTTAAATGTAACTCTTTGTCATCTTTGTATAGTTTATCCTTTTGCTTGTTGAATTACTCAGAATATCGGAGGATACTCAATCTCATCATACTTGTATCACGATGCCAATGCTATTTCCTAGATATGGTCTTACATAGGATCACCTCTTGATGCCGATGCCATATCCTAGATATGGTCTTCCACGGGATCTCTTAACTCGATGTCGATGCCATGTCCCAGACATGATCTTATATGAGATCGTACATAGATTTCGATGCCATGTCCTAACATGGTCTTATACGAGATCTTCTTTTGGTACCGAGGCCATATCCTAGACATGGTCTTATACGGGACCTTCCTTATTCGGTGCCGACGCCATGTCCCAGACATGGTCTTATATGGGACCTTCCTTATTCGGTGCCGATGCCATGTCCCGGACATGGTCTTATACGGGACCTACCTTATCTCATGTTATGACATAGGTATCCTCGTTATTCTGAATCTTTAACCGGCACTTCAACTTGACATATCCTCATCATTTTCTCAACGAGGCTTCATCATTCGAATTTCATAGAAATGATATCAAGAAATTTAAAATATAAAACTTTATGAAACTTTAATTTCAAACAGACTTACCTCGGTACTCAAAATAGGTGTAGATGTTTGATTTAGTCCACAACTTTGTTCTTGCCTTGGTTTCAGTCTGGGCTTCGTGTTTCTTGATCTATAATAAAAATTTCACTTGTTTAATACTCACATTGACTAAATTGACTCATGAATCATACTTTGGAAAAATTATGATTTTACCCCTAAACTTTGACATAATTACACTTTTTCCCCTAGGCTCGTAAAATGATTTTATTCAACTTTCTTGTATTTTAAGCCTAGCCGAATTATTTTCTTAATTACAACAAGCCCAATTTCCACTATTTCACTCACATATGACCATTTTTATAACTTTTTGGTCCTTTTATGCATTTTTCATGAAAATCACTTAGAAAAAGATGTTTATCATACATCAATCTTTCATATTCTTCCTTAAAACATCAAAATACATGCATGCCATACATGGGAAAAATTTTGAACATAAACCCTAGCTCAAAATATAGCTAGAAATAGCTAAATAGAGCTACGAGGATCTCAAAAATACGAATAACATTAAAAATGGGGCTTGGAGGTACTTACAATTAAGCTTCAAAGTTGAAGAAATCCTAGCTATTGAGTCCTTTTAATTTTCGACTATGGAGGATGAAGATGGACATGATTTTTGACTTATTTTCCCTTTTTAATTCATTAATTAACTAAATGACAAAAATGCCCTTAAGGCCCCTTCCTTTAGATTTTTCCTTCCTATGTCCATTTTTGTCCATCTTGACGTTTAATGGTCTAATTGCTCAATAAGGACCTCTAGTAATTTTTATAATTCTATTTCATACTTAAATATTCTAGAATCTCATATTTTCTAATCTTTTCAATTTAGTCCTAATGGACAATTTGATCACTAATAAATAAAATTTCCTCATGAAATTTTCACACAATCATGCAACCACATCATAAGCCGCATAAAAATCACAAAACACATCTTTCTACTACAAATTTGTGGTCTCGCAACCATTATTCGTACTAGGCCCTAAATTGGGCTGTTCCAGTGTCGTCCCCAGCCGATGGACTTTGAGACTCAGTCTCAGTAGTAGGTGACATAGGTGTCTCACTACTGTCTATATTCAGCATACTACCCAAAGATGAGGACTTAGCTCGATCCCTCCTACGACCTTTACCTTGGCCTTGAGTACTACGTCCACGGATACCTCGTGAGCTCATTGTGACTTAGAAGTTTTATCTACATTAGAAATTTTATGCATCAGTTTTGATATTTATTAATAGATGTTTTATGCATACAGTATCAGAAATTCAGAGTTGTTTTCAAAAGTTTTAGTTTAAATCAGTTTCACTACAGTTTCAGAGTGTACTAACTATAGTGTTTTCAAGTAGACTATCATAATGTTTTCAGTATTTTCTTTTAGAAATTAGAAATACTTACAATATCAGCACCGGAGACTTGGTGTACTACATACTTACTTTAGAATGTTTAAAATCTTTTGAAAACCAATCCTTTAAAACAAAATTTTGGAACCCAAAATTTATAGCCGAGCTTGGCAACATGACTCTGATACAACTAAATGTAACACCCCAAACCCGGTCTAGATGTTATGGCTGAATCTGGCGATGTCACATAAAAAGGTTTTCAAAATGTAGCTAACTCGATAAAAACCTTACACTTATAAATCTTTATTTGTTTTCATTTACTTTTATGCACATATTCATTTTGGCGGAAGCTTAGGAAACCATAGTGATTAAGAAAATAATTCGCGTTTTTAGAAAAAAAAACATGTTTTTAGGTAAAACCATCGTAAACTAAACAGGTTAAATCCAAAAGCCTAAATAGTTCTAAAGAGTCCTGAATCCTAGAAAATAAAAACTCTCAAAATGTAAAATAAAACTATAAATCGAAAACTTAACAAGTGATCTAGAAAGGTGGTCACTATCGAGTCCCTACTGCACTGATCCACCTAGGTTTGTGGGTTACCTGTACAGAGTAAACAGAAAAGGGGTGAGTTTATGTAAACTCAGTGTGTAACCCAGCAGAATTAAGCATGTACACACATAGAATATCACAAATCAAACAGATTCATATTTGGGCCTAGGCCCATGTTAGATACAGATACAGATTCGGGCCTAAGCCCATTTCAGATGCAGACATAGTTACAGATATACAGATAAAATATCAAAAACAAAATCCTACCCCCACCCTCTACACACCAAATCTGTCCATCCCTACGCACCATGTGGGGTTTAAAACACCCACCCAGCCCTACAAACCATACTGTACTGATGCGGCACATAACAGATATAATGCAGCCATGTTGCCAGATAATAGGCACAAATGCGTTTCAGAACACTTCCCCCAATAAGCATCATCCCATCCCCAATATTAGATAACATATCATATATACAGAATTAACAGATATATTATACTTAACATGCTCTTACAAATAGATAACATATATGCAATCATAGGTAAGCTCATAGTCATATCTTAGTCTAACATATCACTTGATTTTAGGGTTAGATAAAATTTACCGACCCTACGGTAGGCCCACATTGGTTAGGACGACCCATGCGACCTACAGAAATTTTAGTACAATGGGCCCCCACACGTCCAGATTGACCTTGCCCGTGTGGATCACACGGCCTGGCCTAGTTATTACGCCCGTATGGGCCTACACGCCTGTGTGGCCCACACACCCAATCTGGCCTAGCCCGTGTGGCTCACATGGCCACACTCTAGCCATCAGATAGCCGTGTCTTGCACACGGCTTGGCCTTCATTGATCACACGACCGTGTCGTCACACACGGCCTACCACACGGTGACCACACACTTGTGTGGCGTCGATAGATTCATTTTTTGCTTTTACCAAACCTCATTTTTTTGCGATTCGGGTACACACCTGGTTTGGTTTTGATGTTACTGAAAACATGAGCCCCCAAAACCTAAAAATTGACAAACCAACGCTCAATTTTAGTAACACTTACAAAATTCTAACGGAAATGTTCCTCAAGCGAAATCTCACAGCATGCAACCACGCAACCACATACTTACCGGTAACAAAAGGAATCCCTAATGCTTAAATCGATGGAGGAGCACCAACGGATTCTTGTTTTCCACCCAACGAACACAGTTAGGATTGCACAAAACGGATGATACGGATTCAAAAAGAAATCAAAAGAGGTAGGAGAGGAAGTGACAGAATTTCAGCAAATGGGGAAAAAAGAAGAAACGACAAGTTTTTTTTTTCTTCTGAAAATAGGGAAATTTTGAAAAAAAAAAAGAATAAAATAAAAATATCCCCAAATCCCTTAATTTGACTCCCACTGGCACACTACTCAACCTCCTCAGAATTCCTGTTTGACCGAAACTCTCTCGATCAAATGAGCAAAAATAAACTCCCACGCTTATATAGGGATTCGAACAAAGAACCTCCACCCAACACATAGACTCCTTTACCACTTGAACCAGCAAGCTCATTTTGATATGGTTTTACAAATAATTTAATATAAGCCCACTGAGCAGGAATAAGGTTCAAGTCAAAAAAATTCCATAATTTACCAAAGATAAGGCTTGAACTTGGGACCTCTCAGACACTCACAGAACACTTAACCACTGAAGTTGATACACAGTTGTGTCACATTTTCACAAAAGTAGAAATAAGAATTTTGGGGCGTTACAGGATATCCAAGGGGAATTGTTTTTAATATATTATTAAGTGGATGTCCATCAAGATCAAGATAAGTTTTTATGTACTTTAAATTCTAATAGTTATTAGAAGTATATCTCTACTTCATTTATACTTCTTATGCCAATAAATAGAGACTTTGGAGAAGTTTTGTAAAGATTTCCATTGATCAATAAAATACACTCTCTCTTTGCTCTCCCATTTTCTTTATTATTTACTTTTTGTTTATTTATTTTATAACATTATTATTATAGTTTATTTAAAATAAGATTTTATGTTATTAAATTTTCTCAAGATAATTATTAGTATAGGATGATTATTATTAGAATTATATTAGGATACTTAAGGATTTTATTAATACTATTAATTAGGATAATTAGGATTTATATAAATTTGTACTATTCTATATACATATATTATTTTACTATTGTTTTTAGAAAAAATAGATTAATTTTAGATAAATAACTTTGTTAGAGTGTAATTTTGCATATATTTGGAGAAGTTTCCAATTTGTTTTGATGATATAATATACTTGTAAACTCATCTTTTGGTTGAATTTTGTATTTTCTAGGATAAAAAGAGTCGGAATCATTTGAAAGCCCTATGGAGGTTTTTATGGACAAAATGAAGTTTAGGTATTTTGTGGACTAAAAGATGTGTAGAAAATGTCAGAGAATAGCCCACGGTTTATGCTCGAAGAAAAGATGCATGAATTTTTGTGGACTGAGAAGATGGACAAAAAAAGTCATAGACTAAGGTGTGCCCATGGCTTATGCTTGGAGAAACAAAACTACATGATTTTTCTACAGCTTTCAACAAATCTCTATCTTTTTGGAAGAATTCTTAAAAGCCCTGTTTTAAGGGATTGATTAGGATTTTATGATATATTTTAAAATTTAAAATTTATTTTGAACTCTTATCTAGGAGCTCCTGAAGGGTATTTAAAGAGGCTTTGGGGCATGAAAAAAGGAGAACAACACTTTCACATTTCATTTTGCTATTATTTTTCTCTTCATGGATTGTTAAATTCTTCATTCTAGTCAAGGGTTTTTACAAGGGTTTGATTCATTGAATTGTGAGATTATCGCTCTTCATGTTTTTAGATTCTTGAATATTTTTACATTTTTTGTTCTTCATATTATTATTGATTTGTGAATTGCATGAACTGACCGCTCTTTAATTATTTAAATTAATATACAACTAATAAGGATATTCTCATTCATAATTGTGGGAAGGTTTTAATCCCTGTGGTGAATAACTCAAGTTATGAAGGTGTAGACTCTAGTTTAAATTATTTGCGTTGGTGTGAGATGATTAGCTAAAATTGGGTCCTGTAAATCATAAGGCTATTGGTATGTTAAATTCTAGAAGCGTCTCCATGGGATTGCTTATCAACAAGAGAAGTAATCATTTGAGTGTCTCTTTGATTACCGAGAAACTAAGGAGTGATTAGGCTATTAGAGCGCCTTGAGTAGCTATAACCAATTTATGCAAGAAGTTTAGATAATTATTTGCAAAAATCAATGATCAATTCAAAAATTAAAAACTACGATTTCCCTTGACTGGATATTTATCAAACATTGAATTATTAAAACTACTCTTTTTACTACATTATTTGTTATTAGTTTTTATTCCAAATTGAATAATTAAACCCCCCTCAATTTTATTTTCACATTTATATTTTCTACGAATTCGACCTTGCTCACCACTTTAGAGCAATTCTTTTCTTTTCTTTTCGATCAAGATTTATTTTTGGATGTGTCGACAACCTACCAAGCTTTTATTTATTTACTTCCAATTGATTGAATAATTAAGTTAGATTAATCTAGAACTCTTAAGTTTGTTTTTACTATAAATAGGATTTTAATTTGCACGAGAAAATGATAAAAAAAAAAAAATCCCACTCAAAATCGGAGGTCTTTTTTCTCCTTTTCCATCTTTTCTATTTTTCTTTGTTTCACCGCTACACCGTTCTTACATCACTATTGCCTGCCTTGATCGATTCGCATGCTCCCGTACTAGCCTCTCCCCTGCATCGACCCTTCATTGCTCATCGTTGCAGCTTTTTACCTAGGTTGATTGCCCCAGCCTTGACGTTGTCACTCCTACCTTGTTGTGCCTCCATCTCCACTATCCCAGGCCGATGTACCTACTTCATGCAACCCACGTCAAAAACAGAAGAAACTTGTGGCAATTTTTAGTGGGAGAGTCAAAGGATTCAAGTAGATAAAGATCAAAACGAGAAAAATCTTTTTTGTTTGTTTTAAGTTTTCACTTCGGATTTGTTATCTCTTTGAAATTTATTAGTTTTTTTTAATAATATCACAAATTATATGTAAAACTATAAAAAAATTTAAAAACTTCTTAAAAATTAAAAATTGAAACTTTTTATGGACTTATAAAATTTTTAATTTAAAAGTTATATTTTATATTTTTATATTATATTTTTATTTCTATGCATTTTAAAGAGTATAGAACAAATTAATAAAATTGCAAACCTCAACGGATAAAAAAGTTATTTACCTTTTTTATAATTATCACATCAAGTGTGGTGCTCCAAACCCAGCTGGAACGGATTGGCCTTAATTCGGAACGTTATATTAGCCACTTACGTGACTCTCCTTACTAGTCAACCAACACACCACAAACCAACCATCACACAAATCTAAAATATTCTTAAATAAGTTATTTTTAAACAAATAAACCTAACCCATGCTTTGTTCATCATAATATAACGAAAAGGACTGAAGGTAAAATCCTTGTTTTACACAACATTAATGATAAACACATGAATCGTAAATTAATCCCACGAGTGTCCTGGGCAATTTATTTTAAACCATTAGAAAAAAATTACAGCTCAAAGCAACTTTTAAAACTCATTTAATTTTAAAACAAAATTTAAAGATTACATCGTAATTTTATTCAAAATACTCAATAAAACCATTTTAAGAAAAGTGAAGTTACCATATTAAAATTCAATATACAAAGTCATGTAAATTTTCAAAGCATTTTGTTGAAAGCATTTATCCCAACCAATTTTAAAAGTTCTAAAAACCATTGAAACAGTCCATACTATCCATTTACAAACCATTAACAGTTTATAGTCTAAAACCCTCTAGATTAGTCCCACATTGCCTTCCTTATTGAGTTGGAAACACATCAAACATACTCAAGTTAAATTGCCTTGCTTTTTGGATCACTTGGTAGCTCACTTCTTCTTAATTCAGCTATATCTCTACATTGTTAAACATAAAAGAGTGTGACATTTTTCAAGTTTAGTGAGTTCAAAGATCGCCACAAGTAATCACAATATCCAAAGCTAGAAGAAAGCATACTACCACAATTAATCATGGTAAGCAATCAAGCATAATCCATAGCATTGGCACAATCTAACTATGAAGCATATATACACAATATATTACATTGGATAATCAGATTTCCAAATACGACCAATATAATGTGCAGAAAAAACTATCACTCACCAAAAACTACCAAACATAGCCTCCAAACACATTCACTTAAACATGTATACTTACTATTTTATGCACACACTTTCACATATCACACAACTCATGTTCATATCACATATTCAAGTCTTATATCATATTCAGTCATAAACACGTAACATTTTCTTTTTCATCTTAATATACATCACATAACATATCACATTTAAGCATCATTTGCAAATCATTATTAGTTTAACTAGAAACACTTACTCATGAAACTTAGGATAGGTGATTAAGCTACCTAAGCTCCCCTTTAACATTTTGAATTGTGCTTAATTGTAGCACACCAAACCACTCACCTTGTTGATACCTCTTGCACAACAATGTCAACCGAGCTTTTCTTTCCCTTTTGCCCTACTCGTGGAAGCTCTCGACGAGTCCGACAGTTTGCATTCACATTAAATACATTACAACCACATTATAAATAACCTCAAATACATCTAAATCATATAAAAAATACAGACCACAACTCATCTATCATACTTACAAAAAACTAGCTAGTTTTGTCGAAACATGCGATTTCACCACTCAAATGTAGCTACTAAACCTTAATTTTGATTTCAAACATTCTAAATATCACCTAATTACAAATTTAAACCTTCAATTTAGGCCAATTACACGGATCTCATTTTTCCTAAAAAATCAAGCTAAACATGTTCATAAAAAGGGGAAAACATCCAAATAATTTGAATTTCTTAAAGATCTTTAAATTTGACTTTAAAAACATTTTAATAGGATCGATATAAGTTGAGAATAACTTTGAAATCACAACTTACCTAAATAAAATGAGATCCACCATTATCAAGCTTAAAACTAACTTAAAATCAAATGATTTATTAAAATCTTGATTTATTAGATTAAAACTCAATTTGAAAAGCTAACACACTTAGTTTGATCATGTAAAGTCAGAATGTTACCTCAATTTTGGAAAATCGACGATGTATGAAGCTAATTCAAGTTTTGAACGTGTGAAGAACTTTAGAGAAATTGAGGTTGAAAACATGAGTATTCTTCAAAATTGAAGAGAGATTTTGTGTTTGGAGAGATTGGAAATCAAAGAGGATGAATGAATGATAAGTGATAAAAGTAACATGTTTTAATACTATTCTTAATGTGTTCTTTAATGATTATTTATGTAAAGTGGTGAATTTTATGCTCCTAATCCTTCAAATTCATGTTTTTATACTTAGGAGAGCATTTGGGAGAAAAAAGAGTGAAAATCGGGCAAATAGAGCAGATTTCAAGCCACATAGACTGGGCCTTCCCATATGGGCTAAAAACACGATCTTGTGAGCCACATGGGCGAGCACATGTCCATGTGCCAAACCATGTTGATTTTGTGATTCGCACCTGATCGGTCTAAAATTGTCGAGTTTTAAAATTTATAAAGAGAATGATCGAACCTGGAAACTAACTCTAACAATGACTTAAGGCAAATGTACCTATCAAACAGTAGTATAGCTTAGGCAAGACTGGATTATCAAACCCAAAGGAACTAAAAGTACTAATACTCACTTTCTTTCTATTATTTAGCCTAAATATTAAATGATTTGGTTGATTAACTAATTAATTACTAAACTAAGATGCAAAGACAAAAAAAATGAATTGGAAAATAACATGAAGAGAAACTCAGTTGATCACGATGATACCATTGGGAGAATCCACCTAGACTTCACTTATTATCAAACACTGAACCATACGAGTTATTCACTTGACTTGATTCGTAAGACTCCCTAACGTATATTAAACCCTCTCTCGAGGCAAATAACTTCTAACCCTAGGTTAATTAATGGAAATCTCTTTCTCACTTAATAACCCTTTAGAATAGCAGTAAATTGAACTATGGATTCCCATATTAGGTTTCACCCTAATCTGGCAAAATCTCGTCACCCTATCTCTAGGTACGCGAACGACTCCGTTTAATTATGCTAGATCTATTCTTAGGCAGTGTCTATTCCTCCTCCACCTAAAAACATCTGACTTGAATCAATATCCCGGAAACATTAACAAAAGAATTAAGTACACATAATTAAGAACAAATCAAGTATTTATCATATAATTTAGAAGACAATAATAAGATTCATCTAGGTTTCATCCCCTTCAAGTATCTGAAGGGTTTAGTTCATAACAAATAAAGAAAACATCTCAAGAGAAAAGATAAAACAAAAAATAATAAATCCCTAAAACCCCCTGAAGGAATTGAAGGAGAGATTCATCGTCTTGAGTAGAATTCTAGCTTCTTGAGATGGATCAACTGGCTATCTTCGAGTGATTCCCACAAAAGTTTCGGCTTCTGTTGAATTTCGAATGTCTCGCCTCCGCTCCACCCCCTTTTCAGGTTACACTTAGGGTGTTTATATAGACTTTTGGAATGCTTTACTTGGCCTCTAAGTGTCCCAATTCAAGTATACTTCCTAAATGTGTTTCTTTGCCTCATAGTATCTAAATCCGAGTGAAATTGCTCTCTCTCGCGGCAGGGGCACGACCATGGTACACGCCCGTGTAAATCATTTCCAGGCCGTGTCTCGATTATGTCGATTGGGGCATAACCATGTAAATCGTGGCATGGCCGTGTCTTAGTTAATTGTCAAGGCACGGTCGTGTGGCTTGAAGTCCAAGCCGTGTCGATTTCCACTTTGTCCCAAATTGGCCCATTTTAAGTCCGTTTCTCATTCTTTTCATCCTCGGGTGCTTTCCTGAGTATAAAACATGAAAAAAAGGATTAAGAGCACTTTTTTACATAAATCAAGGGCTAAATCATCCAAAAGCATGCTAAATACGGGGTTAAAATATGTTACTTTTACGGTTTATCAACACCCCAAACTCTAAAAAAAAAAACATAATTTCTAACCTTTTTGGGCATTCTAAGACCTATAAATATCAAATAGAAGAAGAGAATAGGGAGCCATCTAAGAGTATTAAAGAAAACAACTCGAAAAACACCTCTGAAGTAGATTTCCATCAATATTGAAGACCTATTTTTATTTCCATCAATATTGAAGACCTATTTTTCATTTCTTTTATGTTCTTTATGAGTTTCTTTATCTCTTGCGGTTATATTGACTTTAAGATGTTTTTATTTACAATTATGAACTAATCCTCTAAATACTTAGGAAGATGAACCCTATGATGAATTGTATTATTTGATTTTTATTTTACGCGATAAATACTTGATTTTTGTTCTCAGTTATGTGTGCTTATCTCTTGTTTTAATATTTCCTAAATATTAATCATGTTTAGTGTGCTTAAATCAGAGGAGGAAAAGTCCCTGTTTAAAAGTAGATCTAGCATAATTGAGTGGAGTTGCATGCAATCCTAGAAATATGACGACATAAAACTACCATATTAGAGTCAAATCTAATAGGGGAATCCATAGATTGATTTAATGCAACGAAAGGGGTTTTAATTAGAAAGAAATTTCAATTAATCAACCTAAAGTCAGTTTCTCTTACTCTGAAAAGAGATATCAGCATAATTTCAGGATTTCTATGGACCAAGATACCAAGTGAATAAATCGTTTAATTCAGATTCATAATGATAGATGAAGTCTAGGTGGATTCTTTCCTGGGTATTGTTTAGCTTCTTGGTTATTATTCAATTATTTTCCTGATTTATTCTCTATCGAGTTCTTTAGTTAATTAATTTAGTAAATTTTAGTTTAAACCATTCACACCAATTTATCGGTTAAATAATAGGAAAATGATAATTACTAGTATTTTCAGTCCTTATAGATATGATATCTTTACTCACAGTAACTATTCTTTTTATCGATAGGTGCACTTGCCTTTGTCGTATTTTTAGTTAGTTTCATGACTATCAAGTTTTTGGCATCATTGTCGGCAACTGAAATATTAGGAAAACTTTAAATCTATTAATTTAGGCATTTTTTATGTTTATTTTTATTTTTATATTTTTTAATTTAATTTTTAGATTTCAATTTTTCTTTTGTTTGTTTCTGGCAGGTTCTTTTGGTTTATGACTAGAGGAAACATGTTGGGACCATTGCTTTTTTACTGTATGATTGAAAGTACTGCTCTCAGAAATCATAAAGAGGTTAAAGAAGCAAGGTAAAGTCAACAAAATATAGGAGACGAACAAGAGGATAACAATATTATAGTGGAGATGGGTAATAATTAGATAATCAGCTATGTCCTGTAGATCCTGTCCCTCGTACTATGTATGATTATGCTAATCTCACTCTAATTGAGGATGAATCGAGTATTTTGAGAGCTACCATGCTACAAATAGTTTCAAGTTGAAGCCAAACACAATTTAGATGGTCCAATAGTATGTTCAATTCGATGGTTTGCAAGATGAATATCCAAACACTCATTTGGATAATTTTCTAGAGATTTGTAACACTTTCAAGATTAATGGCACCACTGATGACGCAATTCGCTTACGGTTGTTTCCATTCTCATTGAGGAGAAAGGAAAAATAGTGGTTGAATTCTTTACCATGAGGTTCTATCACTATTGGGCTCAAGTGACAAAGAAGTTTGTCTTTAAGAATTTCCCATCGGCTAAAACAACTAAGTTGAGGAATAATATTTCTTCCTTTGCCCAAATCAATTTAGAGACATTATATGATGCATGGGGGAGAGTCAAAGATTTATTAAGAAGGTGCCCTCATCATGTGTTGCCTTTGTAGTTACAAGTTCAAAATTTCTACAATGGTTTGAATCCCTCAACTAGGCAGTTATTAATGCAACAAGTGGTGGAACATTGAATAAAACCTAAGGCAGCTTATGAGTTTATTGAGAAGATGACGCTAAATAATTATCATGGCAAGTCATGAGAACATAGCCGATGAAAGCAGCCGATGTTTTTAATCTGGATGCAGTTACTATGTTGTTGAACCAAGTGGAAGCACTGAATAAGAAAATTGACGATTTATATTTTTCTACATAGGTGAATCCAGTGATGCAATGCGATGCAAATGGAGGTGGAATGAATAATTCGAAATGTTTACCCTTCGGTTCTAGCACAAAGAATGAGTAAGTCAACTATATGGGTAATAATTCTAGACCTCAAAATAACCTTTATAGTAATAACTATAATGCAAGTTGGAGGAACTAACCCAATTTTGCTTGATGTGGTCAAGAAATCAAAGAAGACAACCCCCTCCAGGTTTTTAGCAATCTTATCAGTAAGAAAAGAAATCGAACGTTGAGGAGATGTTGGAAAAATTTATGCCGGTGTCAAAAATTCATTTTTAAAACACTGAGGCGGCTGAAAAATCAGCAAGCATCAATTCAAGGACTTGAAAATCAAATAGGACAGCTTGCTAAATTAGTTTCAAAAAGACCACAAGGTAGTTTGCCTAGCAATATTAAAACTTACCCAAGGGTGTAAC
Organism: Gossypium rotundifolium; assembly: GCA_025506655.1. Lineage (NCBI taxonomy): Eukaryota > Viridiplantae > Streptophyta > Magnoliopsida > Malvales > Malvaceae > Gossypium > Gossypium rotundifolium. The sequence goes on along the minus strand of CP106731.1, from coordinate 63,774,107 downwards.
AGCCCGATTTAGACCCTAGTCGAAACAGTGGTTTTAAAACCATAAATTCAAGGTCAGAATGTTATTTTAATATATTATTTTCTGTGTGAATAGTATGTGACATAGTCTGTGTGAAAATTCTGTGTGATGATTTGATCGTTTTAATGCCAAACTAAAAGAAGGGACTTAATCGCGCAAAGAGTAAAAGCTATGTGCTGATTTACAAGTACTTAAGTATTGTTGTCTTTTAAATGTAGAGGCCTTAAGAGGTAAATATGCAAATTTTAGTTAGTGGATGGTTAAATGACTCATAAACCATAATATTAATTTGTCCTATATGATAATAAAAAGGGTAGATATGTCATTCATGTGTTAAAATGTTATAATATGATAAAACATGAAAGAAAATGGTCATTTTTACTCATCTTTTCACTGAAAACAAGAGGAAGAAGAAAGGGTTTTATTCTTTTGATTTTCGGCACTTGTAAGTCAAATTCAATGAATATTTTTGGTCGGTTTTCGATAATTTCTACGTTTTCGTAATCGTTGCTTCGAGCTCTAGCTAACCCACGTTGTAATTTTGTGAATTGATGATATTTTTGTGATGAGCCAATGATGAACACTTGAGCTTTGTGATGTTAGTTGATGAAATATGAAAGCTTGATGTTGGGTTAACATAGTTTGTATTTGAATTTTTGGTGAAATTGAGCATTTTGGGCTAAATTGTGAAAAGTGTATATTGAGGGAGTAAAATGTAAAATAAATGAAATGTGTGGGTTTGTTTGGACATTAGTAAAATTCGGCTAAGCTTGTGCTAGGTGGAATTTGGTGTATTTTGTGATTTTGTGAAATAGGGACTAAAGTGTCAAAATGTGAAAATGTGAGGGTTATTTTGTAAAAATGCCCTAAATATGTGTGTTTGGAGTAAAATGATTAAATTGATGATTGAATGGATTGAATTTGAATGTGTATAGACCAAGAACGGAGAGGTTCGGATCGAGATCGAAGGCAAAGACAAAGTGCTCGATTAAATCGACTGTTTCGATATTTTGACGTCTGAGGTAAGTTCGGAGATAATACTAGTTGTAAACTATGTCTATGTGATATAAATTGAATGGATGTATATGTATCTATGAGTTTTGGAATGCTATGTGCTGAAGTGAGATGAACGGGCACTAAGTGTGTGAAGTTGGAAACGAGAAAGAGATGATTAGCACCGTGTGTGCGAAAAGATAGAAGCTTCAACTTATCGACTTGGCACTGTGTGTGTGATACCGATATAAGTTCGGTTTAATGTATTGGCACTAAGTGTGCGGTGATGATTATGTTTCAGTTATGAAATTGGCACTAAGTGTGCGAATAAACCAATGGAATAGCAAGGGTTAAACGAGAGGTAATATCGAACAATTGAGTAGCATAAAAAGGGTAAGTAACTATGTGTTGATCGAGGTATGTTTGAACCTATGTGGTTGATGATAGCTTTAAGAGTAGAATGAATAGATAATTGGGTATGTGGTTGAGATTGATAATGTGCCTAGTTGTATCTTTATCTATGTGATGGTACATATATATACGTATTGATGTTGTGGTATTGAGTAATATGTATTATCCTACGAACTTACTAAGCTTTGAAAAGCTTACTGTGTGATTTGTTTCTCTGCTTTGCAGTGTCAGTAAAGCTAGCTCGGATCCGGGATCGTCATCTTTGTAATCACACTATCGGCATTCTATTTTGGTACTTTTGGAAAAAAATGTATATGGCTAAGATATGGCCTGTATAGGCTAGTTAATTAAATTATGTTTAAGATTGTAATTAGCCATGAGATGTGGCTATATATGTGATAGGTTGGTATGGATGAATGTGATATGTGTGATGCATCTTTTGGCATTATTTGTGGATTGATAAATTGGCTATTGAAAGGTAACTTTGTGTTGATAAAATGCTAGTAGGAATTAGTGAAATTGGGAATGAATTATGCTTGTGGTAGAATAAATTTTGGTATTGAATTTGTTATTGTTGGAATGAGAATTGAATGTATAGATTGGATAGCTATATTGGTAAGTTATTGGTTGCCTTATGTGCATGATATGTTTTGGTATGTGTTGCTTATAGGTTTGACCTTAAGTGGGTGGCATGTTGGCCTTGCAAAAATGGCCTATAATGTCACACGGTTGGGGCACATGGGCATGCCTCAGACCGTGGGTAAATTGGTAGAATGTGGTAAAAACTGCACACGTCCATGGCACAGGCGTGCCTACAGGACATGCGAGAAATGGCAGTATATGACCTTATAGGACACGGCCTTAGCACACGGGCGTGCTTGTTAGCTGTGTTGATTTTGGTAGTATGTAACCACGGGGAGGGCACACGGATGTGTCATGTAGCCGTGCGAGAAGCACGGCCTACCCCCATGGGCGTGTCTCCCCTGTATTTTAAAAAAGTCTCAAATTTTTCATGAAGTTTTATATGTGTTTCAGTTTAGTCCCGACTTGGTTTATAAGCATGCTTAGGGTCTTGATGACTCATTTAAGGGACACCATGATTGTATATGAATGTGTTTGGTGATGATTGGCTTTGTGTCATGAATGTGATGTGAAATGATTCTATTATTCGGTAATACCTCTAAACCATATTTTGACGACGGTCTCGGGTTAGGGGTGTTACAATTTTATTGGTATCAGAGCTACGATTTAGTCGATTCTCAGACTAACGTAGCATGTGTGAGTCTAGCTACACATGCCATATTGTAAAATTGCGATAGTGTGATAAAATCTAACAGTTGAAATGTGTTTTAATATAGTAATGGATCCCGATCGAGTAGTTGCTGACGATGTAGAGAGTAATGCGCCTGCTCCCGGTCAAGGGACAGGACGACCACATCAAGGCCAACTGATAGTGGCGAGGAAGGTGAGGCTAAGCAAGCATTCTTCCGTATGATGAGTGAATGGTTTTTGAAATTTGTTAGAACAAATCTGGCTGCTCCATAACCTCCACCCCCACAAGTACCTATTGTACCACAAGTTGTAGATCCGATTAGATTGAATAAACCTCTTGTGGATAAGATTCGCAAGTATGGGGTCAAGAGTTTAGGGCCACAGCTGATGACGATGCTGAGCAAGCTGAGTTTTGGCTTGAAAATACAATCAGAGTATTTGATGAGATGTCGTTGAACCCTGAAGAATGCATTAAGTGTGTAGTTTCCTTGTTAAGAGACACGGCTTACAATTGGTGGAAAATGTTGATATCTGTAGTTTCGAGAGAGAGAATAACTTGGGATTTCTTTCAATCTGAGTTTAGAAAGAAGTATATCAGTCAATGCTTTATTGATAAAAAACGTAAGGAGTTTTTAGAGCTAAAATAGGGCCGTTTGTCTGTTACTGAGTACGAGCGAGAATTCATAAGATTTAGTCAATATGCAAGAGAATGTGTTTCGACTGAAGCTACTATGTGTAAACATTTTATAGAGGGATTGAATGAAGACATTAAGTTGTTGGTTGGAATAATGGATATAAATGAATTTGTTGTATTAGTTGAAAGAGCATGCAAAGCTGAGGAGCTCAGTAAAGAAAAGAAGAAAGATGATTATGAGGCTCGTGATGAAAGAAAGAGATCGATGAATAAGTTCTCTCAATCTTTAGCAAAGAGATATAAAGATGCAAAAAATCGTTCAAATGCCTCATTTGGACATCCAAATAGAGATTGTTTGAGACAGGGTGCGATTTACGAATTCAAGCTCCGAATGAAACAAGTGTTGGCAGTGTTAAAAGTAACAAGCCCGAATGTAGACAATGTGGGAGACAACATGTGGGAGAGTGCTGGGGCAAGTATAACAATTGAACATGCTATAAATGTGGATCTTGAGACCATTTTATTTGAGATTGCCCAAAGATGGTTGGAGAAGAAAATGTTCAGAATGAAAGACCAAGTAACGTGGCAGCTAGGGGAAGACCACCCAAAAACACCAGAATTATGAGTCAAAGCCAGAGAGGGACAACTGATACAGCCGTGCGGTCAGAAGTAAGAGCACCTATCCGAGCTTATGCCATACGTGCACGAGAGGAAGCATCATCTCCAGACGTGATAACTGGTACTTTCATTTTATTTGATACTGATGTCATTGCATTGATAGATCCTGGATCAACTCATTCCTATATATGTATGAATTTAGTATCGAATAAGACTCTACCTGTTGAGTCTACTAAATTTGTGATTAGAGTATCGAACCCCTTAGGCAAGTGTGTTTTGGTGGATAAGGTGTGCAAAAATTGCCCGTTGATGTTTCGTGATTTATGTTTCCTGGTCAATTTGATGTTACCATTTGATGAATTCGACATAATTTTGGGTATGGATTGGCTTACTTTGCATAATGTCATCGTGAATTGTAAGAGAAAGAATGTTGAATTGAAGAGTCAGAATGGTGAGATAGTTCAAATTGAGTCTAGTGATATGAAAGGACTACCAGCTGCTATATCGGTGATTAGAGCTATGAACTATGTGAGAAAAGGTTGTGAAGCTTATTTGGCGTATGTGATTGATACAAAGGTGTCGGAAAGGAAAGTTGAATCTATGCCTATGATATGTGAGTTTCCAGATGTGTTTCCAGAAGAGTTACCGGGGTTACCACCGATTAGTGAAGTTGAATTTGGTATTGAGTTAGTGCCGAGAACTGCTCCTATTTCGATAGCTCCATACAGAATAGCACCAACAGAATTGAAAGAGATGAAATCTCAGTTGCAAGAATTGACCAACAGAGGATTTGTACGACCTAGTTTTTCACCCTGGGGAGCTCCTGTATTATTCGTGAAAAAAAAAGGTGGAACTATGAGAATGTGTATTGATTATCGACAATTGAAAAAAGTGAGGACAAAGAACAAATATCCGTTACCTCGGATCGATGATTTGTTTGATCAGTTGAGAGGAGCTACAGTATTTTTTAAGATAGATTTGAGATCGGGCTACTATCAGTTAAGAGTTAAAGAATTTGATGTGCCAAAAACTGCATTCAGAACGAGGTATGGACATTATGAATTCTTAGTGATGCCTTTTGGACTAAAAAATGCCCCTGCAGTGTTTATGGATTTGATGAATTGAATATTCAGACTGTATTTGGATCGCTTCGTGGTGGTGTTCATTGATGATATTTTGATTTATTCGAGTGATGAGATGCAACATGCCGAGCATTTGAGAATCGTGCTATAAACTCTACGTGAGAAATAGTTGTATGAAAAGTTTAGCTAGTGTGAATTTTGGTTGCCTGAGCTCAGTTTTCTGGGGTATATTGTATCCACTGTTGGGATACGAGTCGATCCGCATAAAATCTCTACTATTTTGGAATAGAGGCCTCTGAGAAATGTGTCTGAAGTCCGTAGTTTTTTGGGACTAGTGGGATATTATAAACGGTTTGCCAAAGGATTCTCAATGGTTGCGACTCCTTTGACAAAGTTGTTACAGAAGGATGTTAGATTCGAGTGGTCAAAAAGTGTCGACAGAGTTTTGAGCAGTTGAAAGTGTTGTTAACAGAAGCACCAGTGTTGATTCAACCCGAATCAGGCAAAGAGTTCATAGTTTACAGTGATGCATCATTAAATGGTTTGGGTTGTGTGCTGATACAAGAAGGAAAAGTCATTACTTATGCTTCGAGACAATTAAAACCACATGAAAAGAATTATCCAACGCATGATCTTGAATTAGCTGCGATTATATTTGCATTGAAGATTTGGCGTCACTATTTATTTGGAGAAAAATGTCATATTTATACTGACCATAAGGGTTTAAAGTATTTGATGACTCAGAAAGATTTGAACTTGCGACAGAGAAGATGGTTAGAGTTGTTGAAAGATTATGAACTTGTGATAGATTATCACTCGGGTAAAGCTAATGTTGTAGCCGATGCTTTGAGTCAGAAATCATTATATACCTTACGAGCTATGCGTAATCAGATGGATTTGTGTGATGATGATGCAGTTGTAGCTGAATTGAAAGTAAAACTGTTGTTTATATAGCGGATATGTGAGACTCAGAAGATTGATAATGAGTTGTTAGCAAAAAGGGTTCAATGTAATTTGAATACAAAATCAGAATTTTGAGTTGATAGTAATGATTGTTTGAGATTCAGAGATCGGATTTGCGTTCCGAGAAATCTAGAGTTGATTCAAATGATTTTGACTGAAGCTCACAATAGTCATTTGACTGTACATCTGAGGAGTACGAAAATGTATAATGATTTGAAACAGTTCTATTGGTGGCATGGTATGAAAAGAGATATTTCGACTTTGTATCGAAATGTTTAGTTTGTCAGCAAGTTAAGGCTGAACATCAAGTTTTGTCTGGTTTATTGCAACCGACTATGATTCCTGAGTGGAAATGGGAGAGGATTACGATGGACTTTGTGTCGGGTTTGCCCTTATCTTCGAGCAAGAAAGATGTGATCTGGGTGATAGTTGATAGATTGACAAAATCAACTCATTTCATTCCGGTGAGAACCGATAATTCTTTAGACAAGTTGGCTAAATTGTATATCGATGAGATTGTGAGATTGCACGAGTACCATTATCTATAGTGTTTGACAGAGATCCGAGATTTACCTCACGATTTTGGAAGAAATTACAAGATACTTTAGGCACAAAATTACATTTCAGTACTACTTTTCATCCGCAAACAGATGGTCAATCCGAGCGAATCATTCAAATTCTTGAAGACATGCTGAGATGTTGCATACTTGAATTTGAAAGCACGTGGGAAAGGCATTTATCGTTGATTGAGTTTGGGTATAACAATAGTTTTCAATCTAGCATTAAGATGGCACCATATGAGGCTCTTTACGGTCGAAAGTGTCGAGCTCCATTGTATTGGACCGAGCTGAGTGAGAACAAGATTCACGGGGTTGATTTTATAAAAGAGGCTGAGCAGAAAGTGAAATTAATTCATGACAGTTTGAAAGTAGCCTCAGATCGTCAAAAGTCTTATGCAGATTTGAAATAAAAGGATATTGAATTTGAGGTTGGCGATAAAGTGTTTTTGAAAGTGTCTCCGTGGAAGAAAATACTTCGATTTGGCAGAAAAGGCAAGTTGAGTCCGAGGTTCATGGGACCGTATGAGATCATTGAACGAGTTGGACCGGTTGCTTATAGATTGAGATTGCCATCAGAGTTAGAAAATATCCATAATGTGTTTTATGTGTCAATGCTTCGATGGTACAGATCAAACCCATCTCATGTAATTGCACCTACTGAGGTTGAGAGACAGTCAGATTTGTCGTATAGTGAAAAACCGATCCGAGTTTTGGCACGAGAGACTAAAGAGTTGAGAAATAAGAAAATTTCTCTAGTGAAAGTATTATGGCACAAACACGGAATTGAAGAGGCTACGTGGGAGCTTAAGAACGTTATGAGAGAGCAACATCCATAACTATTCACTGGTAAGATTTTCGGGGACGAAAATCCCTAAGGGGGGAGAGTTGTAACAGCCCGGTTTAGACCCAAGTTGAAATAGTGGTTTTGAAACCACAAATCTGTTGAAATGTTATTTTAATATATTATTTTCTGTGTGAATAGTATGTGACATAGTCTGTGTGAAAATTCTGTGTGATGATTTGATCGTTTTAATGCCGAACTAAAAGAAGGGCCTTAATCGCGCAAAGAGTAAAAGCTATGTGCTGATTTACAAGTACTTAAGTATTGTTGTTTTTTAAATGCAAAGGCCTTAAGAGGTAAATATGCATATTTTAGTTAGTGGATGGTTAAATGACACATAAACCATAATGTTAATTTGTCCTATATGATAATAAAAAGGGTAGATATGTCATTCATGTGTTAAAATGTTATAATATGATAAAACATGAAATAAAAATGGTCATTTTTACTCATATTTTGACCGAAAACAAGAGGAAGAAGAAAGGGTTTTATTCTTTTGATTTTCGACACTTGCAAGTCAAATTCAAGGTATGTTTTTGGTCGATTTTCGATAATTTCTACGTCTTCGTAATCATTGCTTCGAGCTCTAGCTAACCCATGTTGTAATTTTGTGAATTGATGATATTTTTGTGATGAGCCATTGATGAACACTTGATCTTTGTGATGTTAGTTGATGAAATATGAAAGCTTGATGTTGGATTAACATAGTTTGTATTTGAATTTTTGGTGAAATTGAGCATTTTGGGCTAAATTGTGAAAAGTGTATATTGAGGGACTAAAATGTGAAATAAATGAAATGTGTGGGTTTGTATGGACATTAGTAAAATTCGGCTAAGCTTGTGCTAGGTGGAATTTGGTGTATTTTGTGATTTTGTGAAATAGGGACTAAAGTGTCAAAATGTGAAAATATGAGGGCTATTTTGTAAAAATGCCCTAAATATGTGTGTTTGTAGTAAAATGACTAAATTGATGATTGAATGGATTGAATTTAAATGTGTATAGACCAAGAACGGAGAGGTTCGGATCGAGATCGAGGCAAAGACAAAGTGCTCGATTAAATCGACCGTTTCTGTATTTTGACGTCCGATGTAAGTTCGGATATAATACTAGTTGTAAACTATGTCTATGTGATATAAATTGAATGGATGTATATGTATCTATGAGTTTTGGAATGCTATGCTGAATTGAGATAAACGGGCACCAAGTGTGCGAACTTGGGAACGAGAAAGAAATGATTAGCACTGTGTGTGCGAAAAGATAGAAGCTTCGGCTTATCGACTTGGCACGGTGTGTGCGATACCGATATAAGTTCGATTTAATGTATTAGCACTAAGTGTACGGTGATGATTATGTTTCAGTTATGAAATTGGCACTAAGTGTGCGAATAAACCAATGGAATAGCAAGGGTTAAACGAGAGATAATATCGAACAATTGAGTAGCATAAAAAGGGTAAGTAACTATGTGTTGATCGAGGTACGTTTGAACCTATGTGCTTGATGATAGATTTAAAAGTAGAATGAATAGATAATTGGGTATGTGCTTGAGATTGATAATGTGCCTAGTTGTATCTTTATCTATGTGATGGTACATATATATATATATATATATATACGTATTGATGTTGTGGTATTGAGTAATATGTATTATACTACGAACTTACTAAGCTTTGGAAAGCTTACTGTGTGATTTATTTCTCTGCTTTGCAGTGTCAATAAAGCTAGCTCGGATCTGGGATCGTCAGCTTCGTAATCACACTATCGGCATTCTATTTTGGTACTTTTGGAAAAAAATGTATATGGCTAAGATATGGCCTGTATAGGCTAGTTAATTGAATTATGTTTGAGATTATAATTAGCCATGAGATGTGGCTATATATGTGATAGGTTGGTATGGATGAATGTGATATGTGTGATGCATCTTTTGGCATGATTTGTGGATTGATAAATTGGCTATTGAAGGTAACTTTGTGTTGATAAAATGCTAGTAGGAATTAGTGAAATTGGGAATGAATTATGCTTGTGGTAGAATAAATTTTGGTATTGAATTTGTTATGGGTGGAATAAGAATTGAATATATAGATTGGGTAGCTATATTGGTAAGTTATTGGTTGCCTTATGTGCATGATACGTTTTGGTATGTGTTGCTTATAGGTTTGACCTTAAGTGGGTGGCATGTTGGCCTCGCAAAAATGGCCTATAATGTCACACGATTGGGGCACACGGGCTTACCTCAGACCGTGGGTAAATTGGTAGAATGTGGCATGAACTGCACACGGCCTTGGCACAGGCATGCCTACAGGACGTGCGAGAAATGGCAGTATATGACCTTATAGGACACGGCCTTAGCACACGGGCGTGCTTGTTAGCCATGTTGATTTTGGCAGTATGTAACCATGGGGAGGGCACACGGGTGTGTCATGTCGCCGTGCGAGAAGCATAGCCTACCCCCACGGGCATGTCTTCCCTCTATTTTAGAAAAGTCTCAAATTTTTCATGAAGTTTTATATGTGTTTCGGTTTAGTCTCGACTCGGTTTATAAGCATGCTTAGGGTCTTGATGACTCGTTTAAGGGACACCATGATTGTATATGAATGTGTTTGGTGATGATTGACTTTGTGTCGTGAATGTGATGTGAAATGATTCTATTGATTGATAATGCCTCTAAACCCTATTCCGACGATGGTCTCGTGTTAAGGGTGTTATAAAGGGAGTAGTTCCACACAATTATTTTTCGAGACGTGGAAGGGTTAGTTAAACCTGAACAGAAACCGAGGCAAGAAGTTATGGTGAAAAATAATGATGTCGAGAAAGATAAGAAAGAGAAGAGCCGATTGTTCAAGAATACAAACCTCAATTTCCATATCCAAACGCGCTAAAGAGAGACCACACAAATGAACAATATGGTAAATTTCTCCAGCTCTTAAAAAAATTGCACATTAACTTATCGTTTGTTGAAGCTCTTTCACAGATGCCCAATTATATAAATTCTTAAAGGAGATGTTAACAAATAAAAGGAAGTTGGACAACTCGTTCACTGTGGAGCTCAATGCAGTTTGCTCGGCCATTCTACAAAACAAACTACCCAACAAACTTAAAGATCCAGTGAGTTTTACTATTCCTTGTCTCATTGGTAGTTTAAATATTGAAAATGATTTGGTTGATTTTAAGGCTAGTATAAAAGTCATGCCTTACAAAAATGTTTAAACAACTTGGTCTTGGGAAACTCAAGCACACTAGGATAAGTATTCAAATAGCGAATAGAATTATTAGATAACCTAGGGATATTATTGAGGATGTACTTGTGAAAATCATTAAATTCATATTCCATGTTGATTTTATTGTATTAAACATGGATGAGGATAGCGAGGAACCTATGATCTTAGGTCGACCCTTTTTAGCCATTGCTAGGGTTATTATCGATGTTGGTACTGGTGAACTTGTGCTTCGTGTAGGTGATGGAAAGATTATTCAGCAAGCATATGATTTTGTAAAATTCTCTAGTGAGCGAGATGATACTAAATGTTCTGTTAATGTTAGTAATGATGTGGCTCAACATTCTTTGCAAGAAATTCCTCATGAAAACATGTTGGAGTCATGTTTCAGTCAAGGTGATAGGAACTGAGCAACAAATGAATAATGAATGGTGCAACTCGATGAACTAGATGAATGGTGAATGCATGTTCAAGAGAAACTGAGAAAACACAATGAAGAAACAACACAACACCATGATGTGCGTTTGATTAGAATGAACCAGTCCAAGGTTGAGGATAAAGTATTGCTAGACAAATTGGATCGACGAATTTTTCTTTCGGAGCTCAAGTCAAAAGAATCTACTCCGTTTTTGGTACTAAATTTTTTTCCATACGAGACAATAGAGGAACACATCCTGAATTTGACACATTTATGGAAAAAAACACTCGACTCAAACCTTATATTGGTGATAAAATTGATAACATGCAAGAGGAGCTTCGACTCCGAGAACCATCGTAACCGTGTGCATACAAGGTAAAGTCGAGCTTAGACTCTAAATAAGCGTTTCTTGGGAGGCAACCTAAGTTTTTTTTTTATGTTATGTTCTTCATTTTATAATTTTCTAAATTAAAATTTTTTGACCCACAAGGGCGTGTCCCAGGCCGTATGCACGATAGAGTAATTTACAGTGAGTTAAATGCTTTGAAGACATGGTCGTGTAGGATACACGAGCATGTCCTGGGTTGTGTGAGTCCTGGAACTTAATTTTTCCAATTTCGATTGTTACACGGCCTGAGATGGTCCATATTGCCTGGAAACACAGCCTGTGTGGCACACACGTCATCGACACATGGGTGTGTCCACGGCCGTGTGAATACTAAAGTGAATTTTTCAATTTTATTTCCAAACTGTGAGTTACATGGGCTAGAGACACGGCTTGTCACACAAGCGTGTGTGAGATCATGTGCTCTGAACGACCTCACACACAAGCGTGAGAGAAGTGAAGGATAATCACACATGGCTTAGCACATGGTTGTGTGTGGCACACGGCCTGGACACACGGGCATGTCCAATGCTATGTTAACATTAGGATTAATTTTTTAATTCCCACACGAGCATGTGACACAAACTGTGGCCCAACACGGGCCAAACCACGATCGTCTCCCCTTTTAAACCCTAATTATCCTTTTTATTTTGTCTTTTTCCTCTTACAAGAACCCTAGCCACTGTTCTACAAATCCCTCGCTAGTTTAGCCACTGCACCTCTGTCTTTATTGCACACCACCCCACTTTGGCTCCCTATTTCGCACACCACCCCTATCGCCATTCGTCCCTCATCGCACATTTATCTATCCCTTCTATGTGCAGCCTTTCCTTTTCCCCTTCCTTTTCCCTTTCCACCATCCACCAGCCACACATAAACAACCCTCTCCTCTCCCCACAACATTTTCCTTTCCCCTCCCCGCATATTCGTCAACCAATCTGCTCTAATCCACAATGCCCTTACCCTGTCTGTTCCTCGCACCGACCACTGCTCCTTCGCCACCTTTTAGCCCTTACCCTTCTCGTTTTCTTTTATTTATTATATTTAGTAATTAAAGTATTATTATTTATTTGCTTATTTATTTTTATTGTATTCATATTGGTATTTATTATTATTATTCTTATTAATTTTTATGTACTTATTTTAGTAGTCTTGTTTTTAGATTTCTTCTTGTTCTATTTATTGTTAGGATTAGTTGTTCTGATTCTATGTTTTTCTTTTTAGTATTGTTTTGCATATTAAATTTAGTTTTCATTTTTATTGTTATGTTCTTTCTTTTTATTATCATTTGAATTGTCTCATTCTATTATTTATTATGTTTTTAGTATTTCATTGAGATTCGTGGTTAGTTTAGGTTCAGTGGTCGTTGTGCTTTTTATTAGACTGTGTTATTATGTTTATTATGATTATTGTGTTTCGTCCATCTTCTTTCATGCTAATTTTGGGGGGTTATATGTTCCTTCAGGTACAACATGACGAGCACGTGAGGTAAGATTAAAGTCATCGTTCCCACTTTGAAAAAGTAGAAGACTCCGAAAGTGACCGCATCGTTGGGCATTACCTCCGACGTACACCATCCTTCTCTATGGTTTTCACAGGGTCCTCATGAGGACCTATATTAGCATCTCAGACAGCAACCATTGGGATTGGTCTGTTGTATTGATTAGGCGGCCCTAGAGTAGATCTACTTGGCCGATAGCATACAAGCAGTGTTCTGTATTCGTTCTGGAGCACATGATGTTGAGCCATGATGAGTCGTGCACTATTTCTTTCTGACTCGGTGGTACAACGCATTACCTTAGCGTCCCTGATTTTGGTGTTGCTCTTGGACTCTATTCTGAGGATTTCATGAGTGTCGAGGATTTCCTTACCTTATATCGATACATCCATTATTTATTTTCTTTATGATAGACAAAGCTTACTGCTAGTACGATGCCTTATGCCTCGTTAGTCAAAGGCAACTTCACTACCTTCGGCCTTGCGCTATATCCATGCCATCTTGGCCCACACATTGACTAGTCAAAGGGAGAGCACCGGGGTCGTTGGTACATTCGATGCTTATTTTCTTTGGAACATGACGACGCGATGTACATTCAATCTCACTTACTTCATCGCACTTGCTTGCCGCCACCAGACCAAGCGTAGTAGGAAGGGATCTATTTGGGCCCTTACATGACTCGTCTAGCATGACATTTTGGCCTCCTCGACACACTGGAGCATTCCTCCTCCTTCATATTGGTTGGAGAGATAATCCCGTAAGGATTATCCATTACGAGTCATACGCGGATGATTGAGCGCCAACGTGGAGTGGGTCCTCTTCAATACCGACTATCTCATTCTGACCCTCAGAATGAGCATGAGGGCTTCCCTAATGATGTCCCTTTCCACCATGAGGATCCACCTCATCATCCACCTCTGAGTCACCTTACTACCGTCCATGCTGCTACACTAGAGGACCTTTCCAAGCGGTTCACCCATTTCGTGCAGCGTTGTTTTGAGTGGTTTGATAGTATTGATGCTACTTTGTGGTAAATCTGTCAGCATCTCCTCATGTCATCTACTGAGCCTGCACCTCACAATCCCAATTTCTCTCACAATGAAGATCACTGATCTGCTTTCTTCATTTTCTTTTCAATTTTATTTTTATTTTTATTTTGGTTGTTTTATTTTTATTTCTTAGACTTCTTTTGTTTATTTTATTTTGAACTATGTTTTTATTTTTATTTTTTCTATTTTTGTTTCATTTGAATTTGTAACCCCTTAATCTTCTTCATTATTTGTGTTTATTTTCTTATTAGTTTGTTTGGAACCTTGCACTGCAAGTTCATTTTCCCACAATTTCGGTTTTCACTATTCTAGTGATTTCATCCATATTCAGGGTAGTTTTAGCTTTCTCCCTCTCTTTTGATATTTTTCTTATTTTGTGCTTATGTTTATTTGTACATTGAGGACAATGTAAATCTTAAGTGTGGGGAGGTTGTTTATATAATTATTAGAAAATCCCTGAATTATTTGTTGTGAGTAATATTCTCATACATCCATTAGAGTGAATTGTTTTCGATTTAAGATTTTTATTGATTTTTTAAGATTAATTTGTAGATATTTGGGCATTGGTTGATGTAAAATTTAAGACATGAGAGAGTCAAGCATGATAAGTTAATTTTTAGAAATAAATATTTTAAGTTGTTTCTTTAAATTGGGGTATTATCTTGATGTTTTGAATTTGTAAGCTTGACATCAAAACCATAATTTTTTGTGAGATTTTGAGCCTATAGAGCATAAATTTTTCATGCTCATTTTATTTTTGGTTATGAGCGTGTCAACTTGATTTTTTATTTTAGAACTCGCTTCGATTATGCATGTTGAGGCCACGCCATTGATTTGATATACTGAGATGATGTAAGCTCTTAGGTTTTAAACCACTTTACCTATAAAAAAGCTTACCTATTGAATTAACCCTTAGTGAATCTCATTGAGCCTAACACACCTTTTCTTGATTAACCTGTGAATGTTAACCCATGACCCATTTATTCGTTGTGACTTTGTCCCGTTGTGTTGACTACCTTTTTTTCGAGATTTGATTTGGTTAGTTGTCTAACTATGTTCCTTTATTTGAATTGTTGAATTTCTTATTGTTCTAAAAAAATTTATATTATGATTAAACTTTAATAATTTGTTTCATTTTGTGTTGAAAAGCTCGTTTATGTTGTTGAATTTTTTTATTGATGCACTTTCTTTTAATTCAGCACTTGATTTTTTTTTTAGTTTGGTAATTTATCAACTCGACCTTGATTATAACTAACTTTTATGGCTTTTTTCCATACGCTTAACATAAGCCCCATTACAACCTCATAAAGACCTCTTGATTGGCGTGACATATCATTTTAGAGTGGCAGAGATTTTATTTTCAAGCAAGCCTATGGTAATGACATTTCTTGTTCGACTGTTGAGTGCATATTTCTCAAACCTTAAACACTTTGGGTGCTTTGAGTGAATCTTTAGTGAGGATGTCAAATCTTGTTGATTTTGAAATAAAGGTAATTACTTAAACAAGGGGAGACACATATGTTTTCATAATTTAAAATTGTAGGCTTGGATTGTTTGAGTCTTTAGTGTCCTTTTAGTTGAATTGCCAATGCATGATTGTTTGCGAATTACTTTTGAAAAATTATTGATGAGAACTACAAGTTGAGAAAGATTAACTTTAATGTGGGTTTAGGATTTTGCTTAAGGACAAGAAAACGCTAAAGTATGGGGATATTTGATAAGTGATAAAAGTAACATGTTTTAATCCTATTCTTAATGCATTTTTGGATGGTTATTTATGCAAATTGGTGAATTTTATGCTTATAATCCTTTAAATTCATGTTTCTATACTTAGGAGAGCATTTGAGAGCAAAAGAACCAAAAAAGAGCAAAAATTTGACAAATAGAGCAGATTTCAAGAGCCATATAGGCTAGGCCTTACCACATGGGCTGGACACACGGTCATGTGAGCCACATGGGCTAGACATATAGTCATGTTAGCGACATGGGAGAGCACAATACCATGTGCCAGACCATGTTGATTTCACGATTCGCATCCCAAACACGTGAAAAAATGCAATTTTTAGGCTTTTCGGGCATTCTAAGACCTATAAATACCAAATAGAATAAGAGAATAGGGAGCTATCAAAGAGTATTAAAGAAAACAACTCGAAGAACACCATTAAAGCCAACTTTGAAGTAGATTTCCATCAGGATTGAAGATTTCTTTTTCATTTCTTTGAAGTTCTTTGTGAGTTTCTTTATCTATTGAGGTTATACTGGCTTTAAGATGTTTTTATTTACAATTATGAACTTATTCTATAGATACCTAGGGAAGATTAACCCTATGATTAATTCTATTATTTGATTTATGTTTTACGATAAATACTTGATTCTTGCTCTCAGTAATGTGTGCTTATGTTTTTTTTTAATATTTCCAAAATATTAATTCATGTTTAATGTGCTTAAATCAGAGGAGGAAAAGTCTCTATTTAAGAGTAGATCTAGCATAATCGAGTGGAGTTGCATGAAATTTTAGAAATAGGATGACATAAATCTACCAGATTAGAGTCAAATATAATAGGGGAATTCATAAATTGAGTTAATGCGACAATAGGAGTTTTAATTAGAAAGAAATTTCAATTAATCAACCTAGAGTCAGTTGCTCTTACTCTCAAAAAGATATTAGCATACTTTCGGGATTTCTATGGATCAAGATATCGAGTGAGTAAATTGTTTAATTTAGATTCATAATGATAGATGAAGTCTAGGTGGATTCTTTCCTTGGTATTGTTTATCTTCTTGGTTATTATTCAATTATTTTCCCGATTTATTCTCTGTCTAGTTCTTTAGTTAATTAATTTAGTAAATTTTAGTTTAAACCATTCACACCAATTTGTCGGTTAAATAATAGGAAAATGATAATTACTAGTATTTTTAGTCCTTGTGGATACGATATCTTTACTCACTGTAGCTATATTATTTATTAATAGGTTCACTTGCCTTTGTCATATTTTTAGTTAGTTTCGTGACTATCAATTAATTTTGAGAGAAAAACTTTTATTTGGTATTTGGCAAAAATTTATGTAGTGGGCCAGTTTAGCCCCGGGCCCAATGGAGTAAACCCAAAACAAAACAAAACCAATGAAAATAAGATTGAACAATAACAGTCCATTTTATTCACCCTAACCCAAATTAAAATGACCCAATGACCCAAAATAATAATAAAAAAAGGAATGAAACCCTAGCCCCTAAAAGTTTCAACCTCCGCACCTCCACGCGTGCCACCACCGCAAGACGCTATGGCGTCGACAATCAACACTGCAAGAAAAAAAACACGCAAGAAGCCAAGCAGAAGAACTAAGCAGAAACAAACAAAAAATGGAAACAAAGATTTGTTTAATTCGACTATAAAAGCCCAAACTTATTCTTTGTAATTTTCTTTTACGAAACATTAGAAATTGAAAGAAAAAAAAAACATTAGAAGGTTGATTTTATCCCTTCCGTTTTCATTTTTTTTACAACACTATTACTTTTATTTTCTTTATTTTTTTATTTATTGTTTTTTTTTTGAAAATTTCTACAAATAATAAAAAGGGAGAGGGGAAAACGGACCTAAAATCCGGGGTCATCGTCGAGCCTTTCCTCCATCTTTGAAGCCGAACCAAAAGGGGGTCTTCTCCTCTCGAGGTTTGGAACGCCAAGACTCGACCCTCAGACGATCTCGAAAATGGGGCTAAAAGCCCATCTCTACACAACCTCAGCCACCGAATAAGATGGTGGTGCGACGGGCGACGGCAGAAGCCCAATTGTCGGGCACGAAAGGGGAGAGGGAGAGAATACAGATATTTTTTGGGGTTTTCGAAAAGGGGGGTCTGCAAATGAAAGAAAAAATGAAATTTGGGCTTAAATATTCCCTTTGAAACGGCAACGTTTCATTCGGTTCCCCCAGACGCTAAAACGGCGTCATTTTGGAGGAACCCGGACCCGACCCAACCTAAAGGGGAGGATCCACGTGTTTTCCCACAAAAAGGGATAATTTTGCGTTTGGTCCCCCCCTTTTGCGGCGCTATTTGATCAAGTCCCATTTTGTATTTTTCTTTTTTTGCAATTTTTCCCCGTTATTTCTATTTCATTTTAATTCGATCCGTGCCTTGGCCAATTGAAACGCTGCGCATCAGGGGCTAGGTTATTCACCCTTCACCCATTTGGTCCCCGTGAGTTTATGCGCACGATGTTGTGGTCCTTGTTCGCCCCTTTTTTTGATTTATTGTAATTTCAGCCCCCTGATCTTTATTCTGATTTCAATATAGTCCTTGATTTGCTCAATGAGTTTATTTATTTATTTGTTTTCTTTAAAAATCATATTATTATTATTATTTTAAATTTTTATATACTACTCTTATTAAACTTTTTATATATATTATTCATGTTAAATTCTTTTGGTTTACACATCGTTTATTTTACATCTTTTATATGTTATTTTATTGTTTAAATATTATATATCTTAAGTTGTTTCACATATTGTTCAATTTAAATTAATTTATATGATATTCACCTAAACTGCTTAATGTATATCGTTTTTAAATTATTTTGTACCTTATTTATTTTACATTACCCTATTTATGTATCTTAATACTCTTTTATATATATTGTTTTTGAATGATTTTATTATTTAAGATTTTTCATGTATCTGTTTATTCGTAAACTTATATATATATATATATATATATATATATATATATATATATATATATATATATATATATATTATTTATTTTTAAATGGTTGAACATTGTTGATTTTGACTTTCCTTTTATGATTATTTATTTCAAATTCATTTATTATCATTTTGAAATTTGTTTATAATTGTTTTATTTTAGTTTGCTTTTTACTATTTGTTTTAGATTATATATTATCATTTGATTTATTTGTCTTTGATTATTAATATTAGTATTCAAATAGTGTACGTTATGCGATTATTATCCATGTATGTATTATAGTTCGTTTATTCATATTTTTATATCATTGTCATCCACTTGTATAATGTTTTATTCGTGTTCCATGCTTATTACCATGTTGTTGCTTCATGTTACCGCATCGTGAATTAGCCCAACGTATTTATCCAACTTAAATTGCCTGGTCTTACTTCAAACAAAATAATGCATGTTATTTAAATATTGTACACGCTATCATTTTACAAGAAAAATCTTCAAAAGCAAAGGCTCTATTTCGCGTTTTGAGAATTTGAGAAATCGTGCCCTAACTTACGGGGTTTCAATTTTCTTGTTAAACAGAAATAGCTAGACATCCTTTTAAATTTCAAAATATTAAGTCTCGAAAATTTAAAGGCAAACTTGTTCTCGTGTATTCAAATGTCGTATCCTAACTTACAGGACGCGACATTTTGTTATCTCGAGACGAGTGGGTCCTTGAAGCTCGTTTCAATGCAATTTATGCATTTTTTTAAAAAATGAATACTAATAAAAAAGATCGTATTTTAAATTCGTTCTCGATTTTCAACTTTCAACATTAAGACACTAATTAGTCAATTTGGTACCAACTTTGGGCATGACGAGGGTGCTAATCCTTCCTCGCACGTAACCGACTCCCGAACCCATTTTCTCAAATTTCATAGACCAAAAATGCCATTTTAAGTAAACCAAAATGTTTGATTAAAACAAAGGTGATTCAATCACACCTAACAAAAATCGATGGCGACTCCTGTTTTATTTTCTTTTTCAAAACCCTAGTTAATTCCCGTGTTACAAAAAAATGGTTTCGACAGCTTTGCGACTCCACTGGGGACATGAGAGAGTTGAGCCGTAAAATTGATTATTTTATGTCTTGTTGTTGAAAATTGAAAGTATGATTTGAAAAATTACGATCCTATTATTGCATTTGTTCGCATTGTTATTTCATAATTATTATGGTTTGAATCTCGCATCATATTGCATAGGGACCATTTTAGTCTTACCCTTTAAGTGGGAGTGAGAAGCTACTCTTCGTGAGGTTTTCACCTTCATGCAAGATAGTGGATAGCTTTCGGGATACATCCGTATCTATGTGTTCGTGAGATTTTCATCTCCGTGCAGCCATAGGGAAATGTATTCCCCTGAAGTGAACTCAGTCCGTATGAGTTTATAATGGGTGAGGATCGAGGAATTTACTGGTTTGGGTACCTCTCTTTAGAACCAAACCACATATAGTGAACCTTAAGAGCCCAGCTTAGGTAGAGCCGCGCAAACCCTAGTGGTTACCTGAATAGGTGCTTGATTATTTCTTGTTTGCTTTGAGTTCTTTTTTTGTATATAATGCTAACTTGTTGTGTTTTGCTGCTATTGCATGGCATTTCATCATAAAAAGGTGTTGATTCACATTCGGTTACTAGATAGAAAATCTTAACATGGAAAAGGGATTTCTTGATAGAGTGAAGGATAATGCGACCGTTCGAATATTGTCTGAGAGGATACAGCAAGAGAAAGGAGACAGTCTGACCGTGGGATATGAATCAGAGTTGTGGGATTTCACTCGCACTAGTGTGACTCAGAATAACGTGCAAGAATTAAAGGAGATATAGGATTCATGGGGTAACGAGATGAAGTAGCTATTCTATTATAATTATGGTGATTTGCTCTATCTTCTTGATATCAAGGTGGACGAGCATCTATTCTGAGCTATCGCCCAGTTTTGGAACCTTGCTTATAGTTGCTTTACTTTTGGGAAAGTGGATTTGGTTCCTACCATAGAAGAGTACACAGCCTTGCTCCATTGCCCAAAGATTCAAATTGACAAGGCTTATTCGAGAGCTGCTAATGTGCCAACATTCTTAAAAAAGCTGATGAACATTACAGGGATGAACAAGTAGTGGATTATAGCCCGAATCAAGCAAAAAGGAGATTGTAAGTGCATCCCTTGGAGGAATTTGAAGGATTTGATCCTAGCGCATCCTGATATGAAAATAAGGGTTGACATTTTCACTTTAAGCATCTATAGTTTGGTCGTCTTTCCCAAGGCGTTAGGACATGTAGAGGAAGCAGTCTCAAACCTATTTGATAGACTTAATAAAGGAGTCACACCTGTCCCTGCGATCTTAGCCAAAACTTTTAGATCATTGAATACTTGCCGAAGAGCGGGTGAAGGGAGGTTCATAGGATGTGCGCAGCTTTTGCTATCGTGGTTCCATTGCCACTTTTGGAAGGTAGAAAAAGTCTCATACCGAGTTTTTTCCAAGACCTTCTCTCTGTTAAAGGAATTAGTGGCTACACCAAGGCGGGACGACCTTTCTGAAGAAAAATGGATAGTAATTCTCTAGAATTTGCAAGTTAAATACGTCGAATGGAGAGCTCCGTGGATGATTCCCGACGAGATCTTGTACCTTTGTGGAGACTTTGACTGAGTCCCTTTACTCGAGATATGGGGAGCTATTGGGTACACTCCATTACTCGTGATGAGACAGTATCGATCAAGGCAGTTCATACCTGTGACGTATGGGTAGCTCAGTGCGAGTTTTCATACAAGGGTGATAGTTATAAGAAGAGAGTTCGTGAGTTATCGAATGCATGGAACCAAACTGAAGAATGAAGGGACTTACCACAGGACCAATGACGACCCCAAATATGATTGGTAGTGGGGAAAAAGAATAAACTACAATATCCCAATGCCAAGTCAAGGAAATGCTAGGCCAATTGAGGAGCAATTACAAGTAATCCCATCTGAATTAGAGATCATCAAGCAAGATTTTGAAAAAGGAGTCGGGAATTGGAAAGAAAAATAGAGCAGTTACAGGAGGAAAAGTTGCAGTTAGGATTAGACATCAGCATCTACAAGCTCGAGGCCGAGAGATTGAGGAAGGTAAAAAATAAGGCCGAAGAAGATTTGGCCAGTTTAAAGACGGACTACAAGAAGCTGCGCATGTCAATCAGAATTGTTGGTTTGGGCAAAACATCAGAGCAGTGGTGCCAAGAAATTAAAGAAGAAAAGACTAGAGCTTATCAGTGGGAAAAGAAGTTCCAAGATGCTCGAGTACTGGAGGACGCTTTGAAAAAAAGTCTGTTGGAAAGTCAAAGTGAAAAAGATAGGTTACGAGCCCGAGTAGTAGAATTGGAAAAGTCACTGCATCAGCACTGTAGTCGCAACTCGGTAATCCAATTAAGAGCCAGCCAAAATAAGATTGAGGAGCTGAAAGGAAGGATAGAAGAGCTTGAGACTGCACTGTGAAATGGTGAACTTCGAGTTGAACTTCTTGAAGCAAACAATGAACATTGGAAAGAGCAGCATCCACCGCTCTCAAGAATAGATCAGAGATAGAGATTATATTATGGGCGAAGCTGTGGCTCAGGTTTGAGAGGTAGCCGATCATTTACAAACCTTGGCAGTTCAGGCTGATATATTAAGTCTAAAATACGAGTCAGAATTAGATCAAGGCCAAAACTTAGCTTGGCTTCTTAGGAAAGTCAAGGCTTTGGGTATTAGGGTGAAGTCGTATATGTAATTGTCCGCTCTATGTAAAGAAATTTATTTTCTAGTAAAGTTGATCTAATAAAATTGAATCAAAATCAATGCCTCTTTTTGCATTCATCTCATTCATTTGCATTACATTGCATCATTTACATTAAAATTACATAAAAAGACCCTAATTAATTAAAATTATGACAGTTACCTTGGAAACCAACGAAAATCCACTGAATAAATACCACTATGGTACCCGCCGCAAGACGAAAGCAATGGATCAAAGAATGGAAAGATTAGAAAAATAAAAAGGGATATGCAAGAACAATTGCAAGCACAGATGCAAGAGCAATTAGTCAAAATACAAAAAGACACGGGGGATCAAATGTTGGAATCCCAAAGGAATATGATGAACCAACTGGCCCAACTATTGGTCGGAGGTCCCAAAGGACTATTGGTGATAACAATGAAGAGGTCCTATCCTCTAGGTTTTACCCCAGCGAACACCCAAACGCAACCGGATGCATGCCCACAAAGGGTACTTGTTACCATCAGGTCCCAATAACCAATCCGGAGATAATCCAACTAATCCCATTGTCCCCAACTTTGATGATATAGAAAAAATAGAGAAGGCAAGAGTAGATGTGTCAAAATAACTTGAAGACCGGTGTAGATGGCTGGAAGAGAAGTTTAAGGCAATAGAGAACGCAAACTACCATAGCGGGTTAATGATAAGGACTTAAGCTTGGTCCCAGACCTAATATTCCCACCAAAGTTCAAGACTCTAGAGTTTGTGAAATATAATGGGACCAGCTGCCCTGAAGCTCACATTATGATGTTCTGTCAGAAGATGACAGGAAACGTCAATAATGATCAACTGTTAATTCACTGCTTTCAAGATAGTTTGGTCGGGTCTGAGGCCAAGTGGTACAACTAGCTAAGCCATGCTCAAATTAATTCATGGAAGGATTTGGAACAGGCTTTTATGAAACAATATGCCATGTGATGGACATAGCTCCAGACAGAATTACATTGCAAAATATGGAGAAGAAGCCGAGTGAGAGCTTCAGACAGTATGCCTAGAGGTGGAGAGAGGTAGTGACACAAGTCCAGCCCCCTCTTCTAGAGAAGGAAACGACCATGCTTTTTATCAACACTCTGAAGGATTCATTCATCAACCACATACTGGAAAGTGCTACTAAGAGCTTTTCAAAAATAGTAATGTCTGCGAGAGATGATAGAAAACACAGTCAGGAGCGAAAAGATAGATGCGGGGGAAAGCGCTAAGAGATCGGCCCCGAGAAAGAAGGACAATCAGGTGAACAATGTGAGCACATACAACAATGGCTATTCAAAACCCATCACTGTAAGCCAGCCAAGAACGTTAACTACTAGCCATCAAGGCCTCTCAAGGTAGGAATCTAATACAAGGCCAAATATGGAAAGACTCCAGTTTACGCCTATCCCGATGACATGTAGGAAGCTATACCAGAGTTTATTCGATGCACATGTGGTATCCCCATTCTACATAAAATCCATGCAACCCCTATTCCCAAAATGGCATGACGCTAATGCCTAGTATAAGTACTAGGTGGGGATAATGAGGCACTTGATCGAGAATTGTACTGCGTTCAAAAAGCTAATCGAAAGATTCATCAAAATAGAGATCGTAATGTTCGATGACCCATTAGGACCTAACATAGTAAGAAATCTGTTACCCAATCATTCTGATAAAGGGGTAAATGCGATAATCGAGAGTGGAGGCAAAAGAATCAAACTGACATGGTTGAAGTGAAAACACCACTAAGATGGGTTTGGAAACAAATGGTAAATAGAGGTTTAATTACACAAGAATCAGAGGAAAATCCCAAAGGATCAGGATGATACTACGAGTTTCATGCCGATAAAGGTCATGAAATCCAGGAATGTATTGAGTTCAAGGCCATGGTACAAAATCTCATGGACAATAAAGAGATGGCATTTTATGAAGAGATCGAAGGACTAGAAGAAGGAGAGGTCTACGCCTCAGAGAAAGGATCAACAGAAAGGGTCCAAAAAGTTAATCACCGTATGGTGATCATTTCACGACCCAGAAATAATGAAGCAAGAATACAGATGGCACCGAGAATCATAATCCAGAAACTTGTATCCTTCCCTTATAAGGACAGCAAAAGGGTTCCTTGGAACTATGACTGCAACGTAACAATCCGGAAAAAGAGAAACCAATCAACGCTTCAGAAGAGGGCAAAGATGTAGGCTTCTACACGCGCAGTGGTAAATGCTACGATCTAGAAAATTTAAGAGCAGAATCGGTAAAAGGAAAGGCCTTGGCAGTGGAACAAGAAAAAAAATGGTTAGAGTTGAGTTGCCCATTAACGAGCCGGTGACAGAAAAAGAGGCTAAAGAGTTCCTAAAATTCCTAAAGCATAGCGAGTACAGTGTTGTGGAGCAATTGCACAAGCATCTGGCTTGCATATCGGTATTGGCCTTGCTCTTGAGCTCAGAGGCGCACCGTAGTGCATTGATGAAAGTATTGAACGAAACATATGTCGCGAATGATATATCTGTCAATAAGCTAAACCGTCTGGTCAGCAATATAAGTGCCGACAATTTCATCTTCTTCAATGATGGTGAGATACCTCCGGGGGGTATGGGGTCCACAAAGGCTCTGCACATAACAACACGCTGCAAGGATATCTGTTGCCGGGGTGTTAATTGATAATGGATCAGCCCTGAATGTCTTACCCTTATCCACGCTAAATAGGTTACCCGTGATAGCTCCCATATGAAAACGTGCCAAAATATTGTAACAGCATTCGATGGTACTGAAAGAAGGGTCATGGGAAGGATCGATATACCTCTTCAGATCTATCCAAATACATATGAGGTGGACTTTCTAGTCATGGATATCAAGCCTTCCTACAATTGCCTGCTGGGGAGACCTTAGATTCATTTGGCAGGGGCAGTGTCTTCATCACTACATCAAAAATTAAAATTGGTAACTGAAGGTATATTGGTCACAATAAATGCGAAGGAAGACATCATTTCATCTGTTACCAGTGACGCCCCGTACATAGGGGTAGACGATGAAGCAATAGAATGTTCTTTTCGATTATTAAAATTTGTCAACGCAACCTTCATCGTCGAAGGCAACAAGATCCCCATGCCCAAAATATCCAAATCCACAAGGATAGGCCTGCAAATGACAGTTGGGAAGGGAGCCTCACCAGGAAAAGGACTCGGGAATTACCTTCAAGGAAAGACCAAAGTACCAGTACTAAAAGAAAAACGAGATCGCTTTGGCTTAAGATTCAAGCCAGATGTGAAGTAAAAAAGGAAAGAGGTAGAGAAAAAGCAGGAAAAAAGAAGGGTGCGTTTAAGCGGAGAAGAGGTCAAATAGGAGCCAATGACCTTTCCTCATTTATCTAAAACATTTGTTTCGGGAGGAACTATATACCCTGAACAAAGGATGACAAGAAGAGAAATAGCAGAGGAAAGGTTGGGAAGTTTGAGTATTAATGCCATATCCGAGGAAGGAGCTAAAGAAAGAAATTTATCTGGAATTTGCCTTTACACTCTTGGAAGTGTTCTGAACAATTGGACCATGGAAGAGATTCCTGTAACCTTTAGGATTAATTCAGAGTAATGTTCAAAACATACTTGTTGCTCTAAGCCTAGGAGCAAAAATAATCCTTTTGTTAAATAGGAATATGTCCAAATACCTTTATTTCAATAAAATGTGTCTTTTTATATCATTCTGAGAAAATGTTCTTTTATTCTTTTCATTCATAACCAAAATATTCTTTACATTTCATTCATAACCAATCATGCAGATAATCATTCTTAGATTCTTTTATTTTTGCACCTTTCTTCACCCTTCTAACAGGTCCCCAGATATCAATGATATGAGTGACGCTGTTGTTAACTTAGAATCTCCTTTTGAGTAATATGCGGGTATGGAGGGTTCTCAGGATTTTGAAGATGACCAAGATCGTAACAAATCTCTTGACTTGTTAAGAATGGTAGAGCAAGATGAGAAACAAATCCTACCTAACAAAGATTCAGTGGAAATTGTGAGCTTAGGAGAAGGAAAAGAGTTGAAGATTGGAGCTGGCACTGCCGCAGAAATAAGCGAGACCTCATTGAGTTACTCCAAGAATTCAAAGATGTCTTTGCATGGTCATACCAGGACATGCTCGGGTTCAATACGGATATCGTGGTACACCGACTCCCCATAAATGAGGAGTGTAGGCAAGTTCAACAGAAGCTCCGGAAGATGAGACCCAATATTTTGCTAAAGATAAAAGATGAGGTCATGAAACAGTTCGATGCCTTTCTTACGAGTGGTTAAGTACTCAAAATGGGTAGCCAATATAGTATCCGTTCCTAAGAAATATGGGAAGGTATGGATGTGTGTGGACTGTAGGGATTTGAACAAGGCCAGCCCAAAGGACAACTTCCCGTTGCCTCACATTGATACCTTAGTGGATAACATGGTTGGTTGTTCACTTTTTTCTATCATGGATGGCTTCTCCGAGTACAACCAGATTAAGATGCACACTGAAGATATGGAGAAGACCACATTCATAACTATGTGGGGAATGTTTTGTTATAAGGTAATGCCATTTGGACTGAAAAATGCGGGAGCAACGTATCAAAGAGCCATGGTAACCCTTTTCCATGATATGATGCACAAGGAGATCGAAGTTTATGTGGACGATATGATTGCAAAATCCAGGATTGAGAAGGAGCATGTGCAAGTCCTAGGGAGATTGTTCCTAAGGTTGAGGAAATTCCAACTAAAGTTTAATCCAGCAAAATGTACCTTTGGGGCTAGGTCGGGAAAGTTGCTAGGATTTTTAGTCAGTGAAAAAGGAATTGAGATTGACCCAGATAAAGTAAAGGCAATACAGGAGCTGTCTCCACCGTGCACTCAAAAATAAGTTTGAGTTTCTTAGGAAGATTAAATTACATCGCCCGATTTATTGCACAACTAACAGAGAAATGTGACCTCATATTTCATCTCCTTAGGAAGCACAACCCAAGTGTATGGGATGAGGAGTGCCAGAAAGCTTTTGATAATGTTAGGCATTACCTGTCCAAAGCCCCAGTACTAATGCCACCTTGCCTAGATAGGCCACTGATAATGTATTTGGCAGTATTCAAAAATTCCATGGGATGCGTGCTAGGCCAACATGATGAGTCGGGAAGAAAAGAAAAAGTGATATATTACCTCAGCAAGAAGTTCACTGAATGTGAGATAAGATAATCGCCAATTGAGAAGTTGTGTTGCGCTTTGATTTGGACGACCCAAAGACTGAGATAGTACACGCTATACCATACAACTTGGCTCATCTTGAAACTGGACCCTCTCAAGTATATGATGGAGTCGACTGCTCTGAACGGAAGAATGGCCCAATGGCAGATTCTACTTTCTGATTCGATATAGTCTATGTAAACCAGAAGGCTGTAAAAGGGAGTGTAATAGCAGACTTTCTAGCCAGTAGAGCTTTGGAAGATTACGAGCCATTGAACTTTGATTTCCTGAATGAATACCTAATGTACGATGCAATCACTGAAGAAAGTTCTCAAAAAGAGGGTCATCCTTGGAAACTAAACTTTGACGGAGCTTCAAACGTAGTGGGTAATAGAATTGGGGTAGTCCTAGTATCCCCAAACGGAGATCATTTTCCTTTTACTAGCAAATTGGATTTTGATTGCACAAATAACATGGTCGAATACGAAACATGCATTATAGATAGCCGTGTAGCCATTGAATGAAAAATTAAAGTGTTAGAAGTATATGGCAATTCTGCGTTAGTAATCTATCAGCTCAAAGGTGAATGGGAAACAAGAGATCCTAAATTGATCAATTATCAAAAGCTAGTTTTGGAGTTAATAAAGGAGTTTGATGACATCATTTTCTATTACCTCCCGCGAGAAGAGAACCAGATGGTCGACGCCTTGGCTACCTTGGCCTCTATGATCAAAGTAAACAAGCAAGAGGAAGTAAAGCCTATCCAAATGAGTATTTATGAGGCTCCGACTCATTGTTACAACATATACGAAGAAGATGAAAAAGATGACCACCCTTCCTATCATGATATATTACAATATGTGAAGAATCGTGAATATCCTGACCAAGAAATAGAGAATGATAAGAGGACGTTAAGAAGACTGGCTAGTGATTATGTCTTAGATGGAGAGATCCTATACAAGAGAAGGAAGGATCAGGTGCTTTTAAGATGCGTGGATGCTATTGAAGCTAGGAAAATCCTGGAAGAAGTCCATGGAGGTGTCTTTGGAATGCATGCTAATGGTTTTACAATGGCCAAATAGATCATGAGATTCGGGTATTATTGGTCCACTATGGAAGGGGGTTGAATCAGCTATGCCAAGAAGTACCACAAATGCCAAATTTATGGAGATAAAATTCATGTATCTCCTTCACCTCTTCACATCATGACTTCTCCATGGCCTTTCTCTATGTGGGGGATGGATGTCATTGGGTCGATTTCGCCAAAAGCTTCAAATGGACATCGATTTATCTTTGTGGTCAGTGATTACTTTACTAAATGGGTAGAGGCCACTTCTTATGCCAACGTTACAAAGTCAGCAGTCAGCAAGTTCTTAAAGAATGAGATCATATGTCGATATGGAATGCCCGAAAGGATCATATCTGACAATGTATTGAACTTGAACAATAGTACCATAGCAGAGGTCTGCAGTCAATTCAAGATCAAACACCACAACTTGTCACCGTATCATCCAAAAATGAATGGTGCAGTCGAGGCAGCTAATAAGAATATCAAGAAAATCGTGGGAAAAATGACTGAGACTTACAAAGATTGGCATGAGAAGTTACCATTTTCTCTTTGTGCTTATCGAACATCAGTCAAAACCTCTACTAGGGCAACTCCTTTCTCCTTGGTTTATGGAATGGAGGCGGTACTTCCTATCGAAGTTGAGATTCCTTCCCTTCGAGTCTTGTCTGAAATGATGTTGGATGAAGCAGAATGGATTCAATCCCGATACGATCATCTGAACCTAATCGAAGAAAAAAGACTAAGAGCCATTCTTCATGGAAAAATGTACCAAAAGCGAATGATGCAGGCTTATAATAAGAAGGTTCACCGTAGAAAATTCCATGAGGGAGAACTTGTTTTGAAAAAGATCCTCCCTATACAAAAAGACTTTAGAGGAAAATGGATGTCGAATTGGGAAGGACCTTATGTGGTCAAAAAGGCCTTCTCTGAAGGAGCGCTGATTTTGACAGAGATGGATGGGAAAAACCTGCCTAATCCTATGAATTCAGATTCAATCAAGAAATCTTCGCCTAAAAAAAGGGATAGGCCAAGGCAAAACCCTCGAAGGGCGCCTTGAGACCAAAGAGGTTTTGAATTGAAAACCCAAGAATGGGAAATTCAAATTTTTGATTAGAGGGGAGGCATGCAATAGTCTTGATATGTCCGAATTAACAAGAAGGAGGGACGCTACATCTTGGGGCATCAACGAAGTCTTCTCAGTCTACCAAACACCTATCAAGTTCGAAAGGGGTCTTCGAGAAAATCTATGCAGAGAAGCTCATGCTATGATTCTAGGGAACCTGTTTTCATCTTATTCATCTTATATTTTAGCAAAATTTACTATTCTTGATTAATTTATTCATTTTTTGTATTTTTAGCAAATTTGCTATCTTAACTTATTCTCATTTCGCACTTTAACAACATTTGATCTTTGGATCGATTTATTTATTTCAAGCTTTGTTTTAATAAAATTCCATCTTGTCCATTAGGTTAATCTTTTTCAAGAATTTTTCATTGAAATAACAATCAATGGACTATTAATATTCAAGTAAAAGGAGTTTCGCATATTACTCTGAAAACTTTTAATTATTACAAGAACCTAAAGCGGAACCGCTATTCAGAACTAACCAAGTTTAGGGGTTGGAAACATTTGAGAAATAATGAACTAAATTGTGACCATTTCCTCATATCTTCTGTCAAAATACCATCCAAGCAAGAAGACAGCGTAATACGTTAGTGTTAGAGATGAACAACGAGCAACAATACCTTGAATAAAAAGGATCATTCTCATGACATTCTGCATTCATGCAAATGTCATCCATAATACATTTAGTTAGGAGCATTAGGTTAATTCTGATCATTGCATCCTAATCATTTGGCATAAATATAAGCATAAGAAATCGAGTCTACAAGACATGTCCCCTAGGGGACGGTGTAGCAATATCAAAGATTACAGATCTTGTCTCCCTAAGCAGTACTGGAGCAGATCGAAGACGGTGAATCTTATCTCCATAAAGCAGCGGAGTAGATTTAAGCCATCAACCTTATCTCCCTAAAGCGGCAGTGGAGTAGACTGAAGATTATATATATTATCTTCCTAAGCAGTAGTAGAATAGATCAAAAACGAAAAATCTTATCTCCATGAAGCAACGGAGTAGATTTAAGCCACCAACCTTGTTTCCTTTAAGATACAGCGGAGCAGGTTGAAATTACCAGTTTTCATTCCTTGAAGTTTTAGTAGAGAAGATCGAAGCTACAAATCTCTTCTTTCAGAATTCTTATCCCTTTGAGGTTCCAACGGAGTAGGTCGAAGCTACAAATCTCTTCCCCCTGAAATCCTCATTTTCTTGAAGTTTCAGTAGAGAAGATCGAAGCTGTAAATCTCTTCTCCCTGAATTCTTATCCCTTTAAGGTTCCAACGGAGTAGGAAGAAGCTATAAATCCTTTCCTCATTTCCTTGAAGTTTCAGTAGAGAAGATCGAAGCTACAAATCTCTTCTCTCTGAATTCTTATTTCTTTAAAATTTCAATAGAGAAGATCGAAGCTACAAATCTCTTCTCTCTGAATTCTTATATCTTTGAAGTTTCAGCAGAGTAGGTTGAAGCTACAAATCCCTTCCCCCTGAGATTACATTGGAGCCACAATTCTTACTTCTTTGAAGTTCCAGTGGAGTATATCGAAGCTAAAAATATCTTCTCCTTGAAATTACATTTGAGCAAATTTGAAGCACCAATTCTTATACTCCTGAAGATGCAGTGGACTGAAACAAAGCTACTTGAAGAAGAAAAGCGCCAAAGAAGTCAAGACCCTGCAAGACCAGGCAAAATTGGCCCTCTTTAAAAGTCTTTGCTTCGTTCCCGTTATACGACAACAAGCAAAGAGGGGCAGCTGTAGTGGGCCAATTTAGCCCCCAATGGAGTAAACCCAAAACAAAATAAAACCAATGAAAATAAGATTAAACAATAATAGTCCATTTTATTCACCCTAACCCAAATTAAAATGGCCCAATGACCCAAAACAATAAACATAAAAAATGAATGAAACCCTAGCCCCTAAGAGTTTCAGCTGCTGCTCCTCCACACGTGCCACCATTGTCGCACGCGTCTGACACTGTTACCTGCAAGAAAAAACAACACGCAAGAAGCCAAGCAGAAACAAACAAAAATTGGAAACAAAGAGTTGTTTAATTCGGCTATAAAAACCCGAACTTATTCTTTGTAATTTTCTTTTACAAATCATCAGAAATCAAAAGCAAAAAAAAAAAAAAAACATTAGAAGGTTGATTTTAGCCCTTCCGCTTTCATATTTTTTATGACACTGTTACTTTTATTTTTTTTTTTTAAATTTCTACAAATAATAAAAAGGGAGAGGGGAAACGAACCTTGTAACAGTCCGGTTTGTACCCTAGTCAGAACAGTGGTTTCAGGACCATGAATCTGAGTTTGAATAATATTTTAATATTATTTTCTGTGCTGTTATTATGTGACTAAGCATGTGGTTAATTTTTGTGAGCTAATTTATCTGCCTATGTGTTAAATTTAATAAAAGGATGAAATTGCATTGAATGTGAAAGTTGCTTGCTATTTGTTAAAGTATATATGTATTGTGGCTTTTAAAAGTTGTGGCCTTAAGTGGCAATTGAACCACTATTTAGTTAGTGGGTGGATATGGTCAAAAATGACCTTGTATTATATGTTATAAAATTTTGTCTAATAAGGCTAAAATAGGAAATTGTTTATTAATGATTATTATATGAATAAAGCATGAAAAATGGATTATCCACCGAAAAACACAAAGAAAAGAAAGGTTTTGAAGCTTTCTCATTTTCGGCACCTCTAAGCCAAAATTAAGGTATGATTTGGTTTTGATTTTTGATAATTTTTACGTTTTTGTAATCGTTGCTTCATCTACTATCAAGCCAATGTCTTAATTTTGTGAATTGATGATTTTTGTGTGATATGCTATTGATGATATATCAAGCTTTTTGATGATTTTTGGTGTAAAATGAAAGATATGAGTTAGATGAACATACTTTGTTCTTGAAGTTTTGATAAATTTAGCTAAATGAGGCTAAATGTTGAAAAATATTATTTTGGAGGACTAATTTATGAATTCGATGAAATATTTGGTCTTATATAGTCACTAGGGAAGTTCGGTTATGCATATGTGTGAACAAATTGTGTATATTTGATATTTTGAGAAAATAAGACTAAATGGATAAAATGTGCAAATGTAAGGGCTAAATTGTAAATAGCCCAAATATCAGTGTATGGATTGAATTGAATGAATTAGTGAATAAAAGGATTAATTCTGAATATGTTTAGATCAAGAACCAAAGAAAACGGACGTAGATTGCGGAAAAGCGAAAGTAACTGAGTAGTCACTTTCATTCCGATAAACCGAATACGAGGTAAGTCATATTGCTAATAAATGTAATTGTATTGAATTGAGTTTATTTACATGATTATCAATGATAATGACTGCATTTGTGATACTATGTATATGAGTTCTGAGATAAGGTCGACATAGTGATGAGTCGGAGAAGTTTTGTATGAACTTGGGAATACAAAGGTATCTGTTCTGTTTTATCATGTAAGACCACGTCTAGGACGTTGGCATTGATTTGATAATCGTGTAAGACCCTGTCTTGGACAGTGGCTTCGATATCTGATTATATATAAGACCTCGTTTGGGACGTAGGCATCTTTATCTGATTATATGTTAAGACCTTGTCTGGGACGTAGGCATCGTTATCTGATTATATGTTAAGACCTCATCTGGGACATAGGCATCGTTATTTGATTATATGTTAAGACCTCGTCTGGGACGCAGGCATCATTATCTGATTATATGTTAAGACCTCATCTAACGTAGGCATCATTATCTGATTATATGTTAAGACCTCGTCTGGGACATCGTTATCTGATTATATGTTAAAACCTCGTCTAGGACATAGGCATCGTTATCTGATTATATGTTAGGACCTCGTCTGAGACGTAGGCATCGTTGTCTGATTATATGTTAAGACCTCGTCTTGGATGTAGGCATCGTTGTCTGATTATATGTAAGACCTCATTTAGGATGTAGGCATCGTTATCTGATTATATATAAGACCTCATCTGGGACATTGGCATCGCTATTTGATTATATGTTAAGACCTCATCTGGGACGTAGGCATCTTTATCTGATTATATGTAAGACCTCGTCTGAGGTGTAGGCATCGCTATCTAATTATATGTTAAGACCTCGTCTGGGATGTAGGCATCGTTATCTGATTATATGTAAGACCTCATCTGGGACGTAGGCATTGTTATCTGATTATATATGAGACCACGTGTGGGACGTTGGTAACGATATGAGTTTTTCATGTAAGACCATATCGGGGACAGTGGCATCGATATTTGAATACGATCAAGACCCTGTCGGGTACAGTGGCATTGATATCTGAATACGAGTAAGACCATGTCGGGGATAGTGGCATCGAATCTGATTATATGTAAGACCTTGTCTGGGACATCGACATCGTATTTATTCGTATAAGACCCTGTCTAAGATAGTGGCATCGATATTTGATTATAATTAAGACCACGTCTGGGATTTTGGCATTGTATAACTATTTCGAGTACTCTACCTATTCTATTAGATTACAAACAATTTAATTGTCAAGTTCGAGAAACAAGGAATATGTAAATTATATATTTGTTTCAGGTAACTTTGGTAATTACACCTTGTGTGTATAAGAAGGTAAGTAATTCCTTAAACTTGCCTAGATGAATTATGTATTTGAATATGGGATTGTAAGTATGTTATATGTATAGAAAAGCTATGAACTAACAAAGTGTGTACTGATATGAAATTTTGAAGAATGAAAGATCGAAGTGAATGTACTAAGAAAAATTATGATGGTGAAATTGAGCCATTAGTGAATTTAGATTGATTTTATGTTTTGAGTGTTTATATGCTAAGTTCATTGGTATTATGGCTTACTAAGCTATTGGAAAGCTTACTTTATGTGTGTGTTTTCTCTGTTTTATAGGTCGTCATAGCTACTGTTGGCTCGGGACCGTCAATGATCATCATCACACTTCTAAACTCGTTTGGGTACCCTTTTGAAAGTGTATATTGCTAAATATAGCGTGTATAGGCTAGATATGTGAATATGTTTACGAAGTGAACATAGCCATGAGTTTTGGCAAGTTTTGAGTTGGTAATATGCTTGAATGAATAAGTTATATGATGCAAAATTTTGATATGAATCGATGCATATGAAATGGTTAAGTTTTGTTTAAACAATGGATGATTTTGATTATGTATGAATTAGGTGTTTTTGGTGTGTTTTAATAGCCTAAAAATGGTGAAAATAGCAATTTTCACACAGCCTAGACATATGGGCATGTGCCCAGGCCGTGTGGCAAATGTCATTAGCTAAGAAAATCTGCCCATGACCATGTGAATTCCCCACGGGCAGGCCACACGGGCATGCCCCAAACCACACGGCCATGTGCCCCTATTTTCAAGAAGAAGTTCTTAAAGTTTCTATTTTAGTCCCAAATCATTTCCTAATCATATTTTGGGTTTTGTAGGTCCATATTAGGGTCGTAAAGATGAAATTTAAAAAATTTTAAATTGTGTATCGGGATTATGTCCCAATTTACTCGTTTATTTATGTTTAACTTCGATAATACCTCGTAACCCTATTCCAATGACGGTTTAGGGTTAAGGGGTGTTACAAACCTGAAATCCAGGGCCATCGTCAGAGCCTTTCTTCCGTCTTTGAAGCCAAGCCGAAAGGGGGGTCTTCTCCTCTCGGGGTTTGGAATGCCGAGACTCGACCCTCGGACGAACTCAAAACGAGGCTAAAGGCCCATCTCTGTACAACCTAGGCCACCAAATACGATGGTGGTGCGACGGGCGGCGACAAAAGCCCAATCGTCGGGCACGAAAGGGGAGACGGAGATAATGCAAATATTTTTTGGGGTTTTTGAAAAGGGAGGTTTGCAAATGAAAGAAAAAAAATGAAATTTGGGCTTAAATATGCCCTTTGAAGCGGCAACATTTCATGCAGTTCCCCCATACGCTAAAACAGCGTGGTTTTGGGGGAACCCGGACCCGACCCAACCTAAAGGCCAGGATCCGCGTGTTTTCCCTCAAAAAGGAATAATTGTGCGTTTGGTCCCCCCTTTTTGCGGCGCTATTTGATCAAGTCCCATTTTGCATTTTTATTTTTTCTTTTTTGTAATTTTGCCTCGTTATTTCTATTTCATTTTAATTCGATCCGTACCTTGGCCAATTGAAATGCTGCGCATCAGGGGCTGGGTTATTCACCCATTTGGTCCCCGTGAGTTTATGCACACGACGTTGTCTTAGTTTGACAATCCGGTCTTGCCGCTAGCTATACTATTGTTCGATAGATGCACTTGCCTCCATCATTGTCTTAGTTTCTAGGTTCGGTTATTCTTTTTATAAATTTTTAAGACTCGACAGACAGGATCAAGTTTTTGGCGCTGTTGCCGGGGAACTAAAATATTAAGAACGCTCAATTTTTATTACTTTAGCCATATTATATTATTTTTTTTGCAATTAAATTTTATTTTTATTTTTCTAAATTTTCTTTTCCTTTTTCTCTTCTCCTAGTAGGTACCTCTAGTTTATGACTAGAAGGAACCCGATAAGATCACTACTTTACGACAGTGATATTGAAGGAACCGCACACAGAAATCGTAGAGAAGTAAGGCGAGGCTTAAATTACATACAAGGAGAGAAAGAGGACGAAACCAATACCACTGAAAGGATGGCTGAGAATAATCCACCTCATCAAGATATGGCCAACCATCATGCTCCTCGAACTATGTATGATTATGCTAAACCTAATTTAATAGGAGCTGAATCGAGTATTGTTAAGCCTACTATAGTCGTTAATAATTTTGAATTAAACCTAACAGTATACAAATGATTCAACAGTTTGTTCAATTTGATGGTTTGTAGGATGAAGACCAATGTAACACCCCAAACCCGACCCATTCACTACGACCGAATTTGAAATGCCACTGCGGAAAATATTTGAAAAGCTTTTGACTTAGAGTTAAAATCCTAAAAATTTATTGTCCTTTGTAAAAACATTGTTTGTTTAAAATTCTAAGTAAAACTTTATTTGTTACAAATTTCCGGATTAAACCTTTACGTATATACTTTTGGGAGGTAAGTTGATAAAAAATCATTTAAAAATAGTAAACTAATTGTCAATCCAACTAAAACATAATAAACAACTTCAAATACTTTAAATGGCTCTTATTACAATAAACCTTTACTTAAAAATACTGAAAAATATAAAATGACTGAATTAATTAAAAATCATCTTCTGCATGGGCCACCTTGTATCCACTCCAACCCGGTGCAAGCTTTATGCATCACCTGCGATGTTGGTAAAAATTTGGGTGAGTCAAATAGACTCAGTGCATAGCTATTTCACATGTCCCCATATATGGGCTTGGCCCATATCCACACAGTCCACATACATAATCATGCAATTATGAAGCCTATCCCAACCTAATGTCCATCCATCACACCTACCTTGGTAGACCCACGCCCAAGGTCAGTGGCTAATCCACGATCAACCAAGTGATCCCACATATCCTACCTTGGCGCACTTGTCGCCAAGGCCGTATGGAGAGCACCGATCAACCAAGTGATCCCACATATCAATCACCCACGGTGATGCACACACTATCAACCGCCGAGATGTAGCACCTAGCCAACACCTCCTTTGATGAAGCACATAGCTAACATCAAGCGCTAATGTAGCACAAGGCTAACATTAGACCACGTACATAATGTACACCCTTTCCTTCGATAGTCACATCCCAAGTCCCATGCATATATATGTATCATGGCAACATTTCACTTGAAACAAATATACATCACATGCCATCACATTTTCATACATTCATCAATAATCATTTAATATCGTATATCACTGACCTGATTATTTGATCACCCACCACGGGTATTCACAATCTTAGCCCTTATTTTGGCTATCATTCGTATCATATCACATATTTATGAATATAACACATACACACAACAAGAGAACAGTGCGATAACTACGCACTGCTTATTTAGCTTAACACCGATCTATATGAATCTAGCACAATCTAAGATCCCGAAACTCTTTATTCCTATCGATATGCTCCTACGGACCAAGGTTAGAAATCGGTCATCACTAGAACTCATAAAATGGCCTATGGCCGAATACCACATGCCTCCTTACCTTGATGAATCGAATCCCGAAAGACTCCGTGCTGTTCCTTAACGTCGGCTACAACCAAAAAATATACATACATGGCTTAAAAGACATTCGGCCAACCTTAAGGCCTAACTATAAGATTTTGGCATAATACTAGAAAACAAAAGGGGACCCGATTGATAATGAAAGAATACTTACACATTTGAAGAGACTACAAGAGAAAAGCTTCGGCTCTTAAGACTTGCGACAACTAGAAGAGAATATGGCCACAGAAGATTCGGCTATGACTCTTAAAAAGGTGTTTAAACATTCGACTATCAAAAAGGTAAGTACTCACAATTTAGGCTTATAGATTTTAAAGAAAAAGAGAATAAAAAGAGACTTGTGGCATATGGCGCTTTGGCTAAGAAAAGTAGTAAGGAAAAGATGAAAGAACCCACTTTGATAGCCTCCCTAACTTCGGCTATTGACCAAAAGAAAATATGCTAAACACTTAATGGTTTTCGGCACAAGGAAATAAAGTGAAGAAAAGAATTATCAAGAGGTGAGCATCCCAATTTATACTACACATATTCGGTACATGCACCACCTACACACTTCAAAACTGATTACACCACCCCCAAGGAGTCCCCCAATCGACCATAGCTTCATCCTCTTATCACATCCCACATTTTCCTCCTTTATCACTTTAGCAAATAAAATAAATTAAACCAACACATTATCTCTTATCTTACCCCTTTAAAATAAATAAAATAAAGCCACCATTATCTTCTTATCAATAAAATAAGCATCCATTATCCTTTACTTCTATTTAATTTCTTTAAAATAAATAAAATCCCATTCAATTAAAAGTCCCATTGCCGTCCAACCTCTCTCCAACTTGCCGTCACATGCAAAAATAAAAACACTCCCTTATGCTGCCATCAAGACTCGAACATGAGACCTGCTGGAGCCCCCTTTGACGCAAGCCTCGCCTCCTCGTGTAACGCCCAAGCCACTTTGTCGCTAGTTCTTTGTGTCATAAACTCCCGAATTCCTCTTAAAGCCTCCTTAGCCCAGTTTCCCTTCTTGACGTAAAGAGCAAAAATAAAAAAAAACTCACTCCTATGCCACCAACGTGATTCGAACTTGAGCCCCCTTTGACGCAACACTCCAAGCCCCTAAGGTAGCGTCCCAAGCCACTCTACCAAGGCGCTTTTTGTGACATGCTTCACTCTGAATTCATTTTAAAAGCTCCCTAGCCAAGCTCCTACTTGACACAAAAATAAACTCCTTTCGCTTCCTCTGCAACTCAAACCAAGGCGTCACATACCAAGGCCCTAAGTGGCGCCTTGCAGCCACTTTACCACGGCTATTCTTATATCCCAAACTCTACATAAATTTCCTTAAGCCTTCTTTACCACGCTTCCCATCTTTAGACTTAAATTCTAAAAATTTTCTAAGGCATTTTTCCATATCCTTGGGTTCTCAAAACCCCTAAAACACACTCAACTACATACTAAGCCTTCTCTTACATAGATTATGCACTAACCGCATAACCCCTAAATCCAGGGTATTACAACCCAAATACTCATTTAGCTAATTTTCTAGAATTCTGTGATACCTTCAAAATAAATGGCGTTTTTGATGATGCCATTCATCTTCGGTTATTTCCCTTTTCTTTGAGAAATAAAGCCAAACAGTGGTTACATTCTCTTCCACGAGGATCAATTACTACATGGGACCAAATGACCAAAAATTTTTATTAAAATATTTTCCAACGGCCAAGATGGCCAAATTAAGAAATGATCTCTTCTTTTGTGCAAATGGATTTAGAAACATTATACGATGCATAGGATAGATACAAGGATTTGCTAAGAAAGTGCCCACAATATGGTCTACCCTTGTGGTTACAAGTCCAAACTTTTTACAATGGTGTGAACCCCTCAACTCGGTAGTTAATTGACTCAATAGCCGGCGGAACCCTTAATAACAAAACTCCCGAAGCAGCTTATGAATTCATAGAGGAGATGTCACTGAATAACTATAAGTGGCAAGTTACAAGGACAAAGCCAACTAAGGAAGCTGGAGTTTTCAATCTCGACGCAGTCACCATGCTATCAAATCAGGTAGAGATGATGAATAAAAAGATTGACGGTTTGTGTAGCTCTTTGCAGATACATCCAGTTATGCAATGTGACTCAAATCTAGGAGGTGTGGCGAATCCCTCTCTTTAAGGCTACTAACGTCTAACCCTAGGTTGATTAATTGAAATCTCTTTCTAATTAAAAACCCTATAATTGTATTAATTCAATCTATGGACTCCCATATTAGGTTTGACCCTAATTCAGTAGATTTTCGTCACCCTATCTCTAGGTGCACGAGCAACTCCACTTAATTATGCTAGATCTACTCTTAGACAGGGTTTCTTCCTCCTCTGCCTAATCACATCACACTTGATTCAATATTTTACCACACTTAATATTCATATCACGAGCCAAGCTCATGCTTACTCAACCATTGTTGAAATAACATTCATTCCTATCACGCATTGATCACCATTTAATCGTATGAAACAACTCATCAACCATCTAGATAAATCGCTCATACTACTAATCTCTCAGTGGTTTCCCACTTAGCCCACGACTGAATCTCTAATGGGGTGGCATCACATACAGCCCACCATTCATAAATACTCATGGTGATTTCGCACTTAGCTCACCAATCATTTATAAGCGATGGTATCGCACACAGCCCATCAACTTCTAATGTATCAGGTGGTAATGCACACAGCCCACCTATGGCAATATAATTGATGGTATCGCACACAGCCCATCAATTAATAGTTTATCAGGTGGTAATGCACACAGCCCACCAATAATAATATAGTTGATGGTAACGCATACATCCCATCAACAACTATCAATGAGGTCCATTTGTATAAGCTCACCGTTACTATACATTCACAAATATTTACCCTTATACATTTCTCAAATTCAAATGTTCATCCGTGAACATCCTCACTTACTATCATTCTTACTTGACTTTCAAAGATACTCATTCGCATTCACGCAGTACAACAATAAATCTATCTCATGCAACTAAGTTGAATTAATAACACATATCCCACTAGGGGTTCATCATATATTGAATTCATCTCAATTCAATTCTAACACTAACTTGTACTTCTCGTGGTACAACCACCTACATTCAAATGGTTAAATAACTCTCTTGAGTCTCATGCACATAATTCTCATCGACATTATACCCCTAATAGGGTCTTTCACACATTAACATATCGATGACATGTCCTTATCATGATCTTATATGAACTCCTACACCAAGACCATATTCCAATATGGTCTTACTCGAGACTTTAACCATCATCATATCATTCTATATACATTTTCCATTACTCTTAAATTCAATTCTCTTGACATCTCATCAAGGATGTTTCATACATTCACAGTGTAAATATACTTTCCATGCAACATTGTAATGCCAAATTATCTCATACATAGTCGCAACAATCGCACATGAACTTACCTCGATGTCGAAAGGGCCGAAAAGGACTTTTTGCCCACATTTCTCTTTTCACCCGTTCTAGGTCCGAAACTCGTTTTCTTTGATCTAGAACAATGGAATTTAGTGATTTAATCACTTATAAATCATAATTCACCATAAACTACACTTTAGGCAAAATGACTATTTTGCCTCTATACCTTGGCAAAATTACGATTTTGCCCCTATGCTCGTAACTAAATTTTTATCACATTTTCTTGTTAAGAAAGCCTAGATGAACATTTAATCCTATTATAACTATTCACAATTTCATCTATTTCATGCCTTAATGAACAAATTACAACTTTTGCATTTTAGCCCAAATTAGGTGTTTTCATAACAACACCTTTCACAAAAGTTGTTTCTCATCACTTTGACATTCATTTTCCTCCATAAAAACTCAGCAACCAACATATACTCTTCCATGGTAAGTCCCTAGAATCTTAACCATATTGCAAATTAGTGCCCTCATTAGCTAGCTTAAGCTTTGGGGACTCTAAAAGTACAAAAATTATCAACTAAAGCCATCAAAATCACTTACTTGAAGAGGAGATGAGTTGCTGAAATTTTAAGCTTCAAAAACCCCCTTGTTGCTGCCTATTTTTAGTGGAGAGAAGATGGAGAAAAGATGATAGCTTTCTTTTCTTTATTATTCCCTTATTTTATTCCTTTAGTCAACTAATGTCACCAACCCTTGTCAAATTTTAAATTTCTTGTCCCCTTGACCATCCATCACTTATAGGAAGGCATAATTGCACTTTAAAGACCTTCAATTCACATTCTATGGCTATTTGGCACTTCTAGAAAATAAAATAGGACTTTCATACTTTATGCGATTTAGTCCTTTTTCACAATTTAGCTAGAAATTGCAAAAATTATGGCACCAAAATTTTCATACATCCTTAAAAACATGTTTTAACACATAGAATAACATGAAAATAATCTTCTATAACCTCAAGTAGTGATTTTGAGATTACTATTCCAACTAGCCCCTAAATCGGGCTGTTACAATTCTCCCCCTTAGGGATTTTCGTCCCCGAAAATCTTATCAAGAGGATTTACTATCAACATTCTTAAAATATTTCCATCTACTCTTCAAAATTGCAGATTCCACTTATCCTCAAATTTCTCCTGCCAATAACTCTTAAGCTGTGAGACATAAGGTCGAAACGCAATTTGAGACCTAGGTTATTCTTCCTCTGAGGCATATACTATATCCAATAATCCACTAATGTGGAACTCTGTACATGTCCAAATGTTCGTTCAGATCTTTACTGGTTGATTCACTACAATTCGAATGACATTCCCCCTCATTGGGAATTTTGTCAACCCAAATTTGAAATCTTTAAGGTTTTACCTCTCTATCTTTAAGGTTTTACCTCTCTTT
Source organism: Gossypium rotundifolium (assembly GCA_025506655.1). NCBI lineage: Eukaryota > Viridiplantae > Streptophyta > Magnoliopsida > Malvales > Malvaceae > Gossypium > Gossypium rotundifolium. The sequence continues at coordinate 63,731,247 of CP106731.1, read as the reverse complement.
CTCATTAAAGCATATCCTAAATATGGTTTTAAACAGGATCATAGCTTGGTGTCGAGGCCATGTCCCGAACATGGTCTTATGCGAGACTTTATTTATTTCATATCTCAATGATAGCCCTTTTTATTATAGCCCCTAGGACTTCAACCTTATGTTCAACAACAATTACTCTACCTAGTAGAGTATCATGTATCAATGTAATACAAAGTATTTTCAAAATGCTAACACAAATACTGCATTAATCACATACAAACTTACTCAATTTGACTCTCATAACATCTCATCATAATTTAGCAGTGGTAAGGAGGGTGAGGTCACAGAGCCTCTTAACTTGACTCTCATGAGTACATACATATGATTTAATATTGATCACCAATGAAATATCATTATAGTCACACAACTCACTCCACATGAATTTCTATGTTTATCATGCTACAATTATCTCTATCACTTGTACTTTAGAACTGTAACTTCACTTACTCAAATTAGAGAATGTCTTATGGGTTTGAGTGTGTCGTTTATCTAATTGCCATAGTCCAACTATGGTCTTGGTCCAACTATGGTCTTACTCATATCACAACATCATGGCCCTGTTATTTCATTACTTGTCATCACAATGCCATAGCCTCACTATGGTCTTACACAAAATCTCATACCAATACCAATGCCTTATCTCTGATACAGTCTTACACGGAATCATGTATCGTCACCAATACCATGTCCTAGACATGGTCTTACATGGGATCACATGTATCGCCATGGTCCAACCATGGTCTTATTTATCATTTTATCATTAAACAACTGTACTCATCCCTACATTCTATTTAATCAAACTTCCCAGTTTAACTCTCACACCATATTACTCATAGTTTCATACAGAGTCACAAAATAAAGCGTTATACAATCATCTACTTTAATAATCACACATGAGATTCAACTATGTGGACATATTGATCATACATCATTCAAATAATCATACATACACATATACCCCATTCTCTGGGTAAATTTACTCACTATATGCACCTAACCCAGTAGGTTGAGTTTATAACACCTTATGCTCATCCAGCCAATACAGATAAGCTTATCACTTTATAACTCTCATTTCATGCATTATCACACACATGTCATATACTCCTATCCATACCTCTTTGAATCTCATCAACGCATAGGAGTATTTCAATTACCTCATTATCACTTGCAACATTATTGGGCTTAGCTCGGTTGGGAACCATCCCTATCTTAACAAAACAATTTCATTAGAGCCGAGAGATATCACACTATCATAGTCCACATATGGCATGTATAGCTAGACTTTTACTCCCACTAGGTTAGTCCTAGAACCGACAAAACCATAGCTCTGATACCACTAAATGTAACACCTCTTACCCGGGATTCCCACCGGAATAGGGCACAAGGCATTATCGTACTAAAACCTCATGATGCCACTTAGGCTTATTGTGACTACTCACTTAAGCCACCATTACAACTTCGTTTTCGACTTACGAAGTCTCACTCATATTCTCGAGGGCTCTCGAGACTATCACGGAGCTTTTTCTATTCTTAAATTTTTTTGCTCTTTTATTCTGGGTTAACACGCCCGTGCATGTTGAAACACACCCATGTGTAGACACACAGATGCCCATGTCCCCAAATCGTGCTTAAAAATTGAGCATTCTGCCAAATGCTCCACAGCCAAGGCACACTTCCATGTTAGTCCAAGGGCACGCCCTTGTACCTCTAAGGCACCCACGTGTCCAATGCCCGTGGGAAGCTACTGACTTGGTCCTCACGGCTTGGGTACATGCCCATGCTCAAACCATGTGTCTTACACAGCTCATGCACACGACAGTGGGATTAACCCATGGCCTATTCCATCTAATAATAGTAAGGTACAGGGTACGCACGGCCTAAACACATGCCCGTGTGTCTAACCGTGTGGGCACTCAGAGGCTATCTACCAAGCATTCTACCACTCTTAATTACATACATACATATACTAATTTAATGGGAACTCACATCACCAACTAAAATACATGAATTTATACATTTGATTCATGAAAATAAGGTTTTCTTCCCATACAATTACAATAACTTAAGCCATCCTCAATGGCCATACACATTTAAACTATAAACCCTCTTAGGTCAACACAATTAAGCATACTAACAACAACTCAATCAACCTTAAATTCTAGCCCTATACATGCCATGACTCAATAGGACTTGATACCTCATACCAAGGGTCTATTCGATAGTGTAAAAAACATCTCCGGTGATCTCTAATCCGAGCTAGCTAAAATAACCTATAAGAGATGAGGAAAGAAGAAGAGTAAGCAATAATGCTTAGTAAGTTCATCTGCATAAACTGAGAAACACTGATATTCATTGAATATACATGACTACAAGTTATTATAATGAGCTTTTCTCGTGAGCTCATAGTTACTTACTCAACCATTGTTGAAACTTACTCATTCAATATTTTACCACATCTTACCCTATCACGAGCCAACTACTCGTGCTAAATAACATTCATTCCTGCATTGATCACCATTTAATCGTATGAAACAACTCATCAACCATCTAGATAAATCGCTCATACTACTAATCTCTCAGTGGTTTCGCACTTAGCCCATGACTGAATCTCTAATGGGGTGGCATCGTACATAGCCCACCATTCGCACTTAGCTCACCAATCATTTATAAGCGATGGTATCGCACATAGCCCATCGATTTCTACTGTATTAGGTGGTAACGCACACAACCCACCTATGGCAATATAATTGATGGTATCGCACACAGCCCATCAATTAATAGTTTATCAGGTGGTAACGCACACAGCCCACCGATAATAATATAGTTGATGGTAACGCACACAGCCCATCAACAACTATCAATGAGGTACATTTGCACAAGCTCATCGTTACTATACATTCACAAATATTTACCCTCATACATTTCTCAAATTCAAATGTTCATCCGTGAACATCCTCACTTACTATCATTCTTACTTGACTTTCTACTATACTCATTCGTATTCACGCAGTACAACAATACATCTATCTCATGCAATTAAGGTGCATTAATAACACATATCCCACTAGGGGTTCATTATATATTGAATTCATCTCAATTCAGTTGTAACACTAACTTGTACTTCTCGTGGTACAACCACCTACATTCAAATTGTTAAATAACTCTCTTGAGTCTCATACACATAATTCTCATCGACATCATACCCCAATAGGGTCTTTCACATATTAACATATCGATGACATGTCCTTATCATGATCTGATATGAACTCTTACACCAAGACCATATTCCAATATGGTCTTACTCGAGACTTTAACCATCATCATATCATTCTATATACATTTTCCATTACTCTTAAATTCAATTCTCTTGACATCTCATCAAGGATGTTTCATACATTCACAATGTAAATCTACTTTCCATACAACATTGGAATATTAAATTATCTCATACATAGTCGCAACAATCGCACATGAACTTACCTCGATGTCGAAAAGGCCGAAAGGACTTTTTGCCCACATTTCTCTTTTCACCCGTTCTAGGTCTAAAACTCATTTTCTTTGATCTAGAACAATGGAATTTAGTGATTTAATCACTTATGAATCTTAATTCACCATAAACTACAGTTTAGGAAAAATGACTATTTTGCCCTTATACCTTGGCAAAATTATGATTTTGCCCCTATGCTCGTAACTAAATTTTTATCACATTTTCTTGTTAAAAAAGCCTAGATGAACATTTAATCCTATTATAACTATTCACAATTTCATCTATTTCATGCCTTAATGAGCAAATTACAACTTTTTCATTTTAGCCCAAATTAGGTGTTTTCATAACAACACCTTTCACAAAAGTTGTTTCTTATCACTTTGACATTCATTTTCTTCCATAAAAACTCAGCAACCAACATATACTCTTTCATGGCAAGTCCCTAGAATCTTAACCATATTGCAAATTAGTGCCCTCATTAGCTAGCTTAAGCTTTGGGGACTCTTAAAGTACAAAAATTATCAACTAAAGCCATCAAATCACTTACTTGAAGAGGAGATGAGTTGCTAAAATTTTAAGCTTCAAAACCCCCTTGTTGCTGCCCATTTTCGGTGGAGAGAAGATGGAGAAAAGATGATAGCTTTCTTTTCTTTATTTTTCCCTTATTTTATTCCTTTAGTCAACTAATGTCACCAACCCTTGTCAAATTTTAAATTTCTTGCCCCCTTGACCGTCCATCACTTATAGGAAGGCATAATTGCACTTTAAAGACCTCCAATTAACATTCTATAGCTATTTGGCACTTCTAGGAAAAAATAGGACTTTTGCACTTTATGCGATTTAGTCCTTTTTCACAATTTAGCTAGAAATTGCAAAAATTGAGGCACCAAAATTTCCATACATCCTTAAAAACATGTTTTAACACATAAAATAACATGAAAATAATTTTATCTAACCTCAAAGTAGTGATTCTGAGATCACTGTTCCAACTAGCCCCTAAATCGGGCTGTTACAACTCTCCCCTAAAGGTTGGCCAAAAGGGTCTTTATATAGGCTTTTGGAATACGTTTCTTTGCCTCTAAGTATCCTAATTCAAATAGAATTCTTATTTCCTGGCAGAGACACGACCATGGCACACGCCCATGTAAGTCGTGGCCAGGCCGTGGTGGATCTTGTTGATGAGGCACGGCTGTGTTTTTAGGTCCGGCCGAGGTCCACTTTTCTCACGAGGCACGACCATGTTGTCTTGTGCCCAGGTCATGTGGATTTTGTAATTTGGCCCATTTTCTTCATTTTCGGCCTATTATTCGTTCTTTTCATCCTCCGGTGCTCTACTGAGTATAAAACATGAAAATAAGGGATTAAGAGCACCTATTTCCATAATTAAAGGGAAAATCATCAAAAAATATGCTAAATATGGAATTAAAATATGTTACTACTTGGTTTATCAAAAACAAATGTAAAACAAAAAGTAATTAAAACCAATATTATGCAAAATTGTTTAAAGATAAAATATATGTGTGAAATGATTAAAATAATTAATTTGAAAACAACCTTTTCAAACATACAAAGATTTAAGTTTATTAATGTAGGTGAAAGAGGTTTGAAATGAATATAAAGTGTGAAACAATCTAACTAAAATAATACACAAAATCTTAAAATAAGTAATCATAAAATGATTTTTTAAAATGATAAAATAAAATAAATAAAATAAAAAATATGAAATAATTTAAACTATATAATGATAAGAATATTTAAAATAGATAATATGGAAACTTAATATAAATGATATACATTTTGAAATAATAAAAGATTTAAAATAAATAATAATAATAATAATAATAATAATGAAACAGAAAAATAAATAAATGAATAAATTAAAACAGGTTAAGGAGAAATTAAAATTAAAACAAAATTAAAAATCTAAAAGCTAAACATTAAATCAATAGGAGGACCCAGATGAAATATGCGCGCGATGAATAGGGATTGATGAGCAATTAACCCAAACCCTTAAAACGCATCGTTTCAGTGCAGACCAAAAGGAATCAGAAACAAATGACCTGGGGTAAAAATAAAAAAGAAAAATGACGCAGGACCACATCATACCACGCTACAAAAGCGAAAGGGCTTGTTTCATAAATATCCCTCACCACAAAAACGCGCGGATCCTGAGGGCATCGAATCGGGTCGGGTCAGATATTATCAATACGACGTCGTTTTGGCGTTTGAAGCTTGCCCCAAAACGTCGCCGTATAGGGGGTTATAAAAATAAATTTTTTTACAAAAAAAATCATTTCCCCATTCATTTCTAAAAAAATAATCTGAAAACCTTCCTAAAAGCTCTCCCCCAGCGATTTCTGGTCGTCAGACCGATCAACGGCCACCGCCATTCGCCACCGTCAGCACTGCCGTGTATGGCGGCGGAGTTCAAAAAAAGGGTATTTTTCTCCTTTTTTACTACTTTAATATCTATGTATAATTTTTTTTTAAAAAAAAAAAGAAGTAACAATCTATGTATGAATATAACAATTTCGAAGGAATAAAAAAATGGAAGACCTTTCTCCGATCTGATTTTTTCTTTTCTTGTATTGAATATATTCGTAAAAAGGAAGACCCTTTACATTTGTTTTCGGCCTCTGTTTATAGTTGAGTGAAAGAAAATCCAAAAAATAAAATACAAAATTCTTATTTTTGCTTCCTGTCTGCTGTGCTTTGTTGTTTGTTTTTGTAGGTTCAAGGCCACATGGATGTACGATGGTGGTGACATGGCGTATGGCGGTTGTATGGAGGTGTGCTGGTGGAGGCTTGCGGCGCCTAAAGCTAGCCCTAGGGTTTTCTGTCAAAAATGTTTTAAGTAGTGGCTAAGACTTGGGCTTAAGGGTTTAAAATTTGGGTTGGTTTAGTGACTGGGTTTTGTTATTGGGCTAGTGTAGATTGGGCCTGTAAATGGACTGTTAAAGGACTTTGGTTTTGATTTTTTTTTGTGGTTCTTTTTGTTTTTTGTTTTGGTTTTGGTTTTATCGGGCCCGGGCAAATTTGGGCTCTTATAGCTGCCTCTCTTTACTCATTGTCGTAACGAGAATGGAGCAAAGACTTCAAAAAGGACCATTTTGCCCGATCTTCAAATATTTGACTTCTTTCGGTGCTTCCCTTCTTCAAGTAGCTTCATTCCATCCTACTGCATCTTCAAGGGCATAGGAACTATCGCTTCGATCTGATTCAAGGATATTTGACTTGTAGCTTCAATCTACTCTGCCGTAACTTCAAGGAGATAAGATTTTCTATCTTCAATCTACTCTGCTGCAACTTCAGAGAGATGAGACTTTTTATGGTAAATTCAATCCGACCTACTGCAACTTCAGAGGTATAGGATTCGTCATTTTAATCCACTCCACTGCAACTTCAAGGAGATAGGATTAACTGTCTTCAGTCTGCTCCATTGCAACTTCAAGGAGATAAGACTTGTAACTTTAACCTGTTCCACTGTAACTTTAGGGAGATAAGGTTTGTTTCGATCTGCTCTACTGCAACTTCAGAGAGATAAGATCTATAATTTATAGCTTCAATCTGTTCCACTGCAACTTCAGGGAGATAGGATTAGCTGTCTTCAGTCTACTCCACTACAACTTCAGGGAGATAAGAATTTCTATTGTAAATTCAATCTGACCTACTGCAACTTCAGAGGTATAGGATTCACCATTTTAATCAGCTCTACTGCAACTTTAAGGAGATAGGATTAACTTTCTTCAGTCTGCTCTACTGCAACTTCAGAGAGATAAGACTTGTGACTTCAACCTGCTCCAATGAAACTTCAGGGAGATAAGGTTTGTTTTGATCTGCTCTACTAGCAACTTCAGAGAGATAAGATATGCTATCTTCAATCTGCTCCTATGCAAACTCAGGGATGCCAGATTGGTATCTTCGATCTGCTTCACTGCAAACTCAGGAAGACTAGATCTGCTATCTTTAATATGCCCCACTGTAAACTCAGGAATGCCGGATTGGTATCTTTGATCCGCTTCACTGTAATCTCAGGAAGACAAGATATGCTATCTTCAATCTGCTCCACTGCAAACTCAGGGATGCTAGACTGGTATCTTCGATCCGTTTCGCTGCAAACTCAGGAAGACCAAATCGCTATCTTCAATCTGCTCCACTACAAACTCAGGGATGCCAGACTGGTATCTTGATCTACTTCGCTGCAAACTCAGGAAGACCAAATCTGCTATCTTCAATCTGCTCCACTACAAACTCAGGGATGCCAAACTCGTATTTTTAATCTACTTCACTGCAAACTCAGGAAGATAAGATCTGTAAATTCACCGACGTTGCGACACCGTCCTCTAGGGGACCATTCCTGTAAAATCGGTTTTATGTGTTTATGCTTATGCAAAATGGTTAGGATGCAATGATCAGAATGAATCAAATACTCTTAACTAAATGTGTCTTGAATGAATGCAAAATTTCATGAGAATGATCCCTTTTTAAATGTTTAAGGTGTTATTGCTCATTGTTTATCAGGCTTTATCACTGACTTATTGTGCCGTCATCTTGTTCGACCGGTATTCTCGATAGAAAACCTGAGAAAACAATTATCTTGCTCAATAAATTTGCCCCACTGTAACTTCAGGGTTCATCTCATTTTGACTTAAGAATATAGAATTTGTTTCATCTTCAATCCAACCTGCTATAAATCAGGAGCATAGGATCTGCATCTTCTTCAATCCAACCAGGTGCAAATCACAAATATAGGATCTGTAACTTGTTCCATCAACTGATTACTCCCCGGGTGACCTAACCAAATGTGTATGCATGTATTTGCATGGATGCAGAATATCATTTTTTAAAATTAATTTAATTTTTTTCGAGAATGATTCTCGTTTTACACTTGGGTTAACATTGCCCATTTTTCATCAAGATTGTATCACCGACATAATATCTTGTCATTTGTTCAATCACCATTTTTGACAAAAATCTAGAGATAGTCTCAGTTTAGACTCTTCCTTCTCAAGCATTTCCAGCCATTAAGCTTGGTAAGTTCTAAACAATAGCCCTGTTTCAGGTTCTTGTATTATTTAGAAGCTTCCATAGTAATATGCGAAACTCCTTTTATGAAAGTGTTATTAGTTCACTAATCGTTATTTCAATGCAAAATGCTTGAAAAAGATCATAACCATGGGCGAGAAGGAAATTAACTAGGAGCATAGCTCGAAACCAATAAGTTAAGCAAAGATAGCAAATGCAATCAAGAAGGAAATTTATTGAGAGTGTATTTTGAAATGAATAAAGTAATCAAAGATAGAAAATTCAAAATGGGTAAGATGAAAACTAGGTGTCCCAGATATCGTAGCCTAAGCTTCTCTGTTCAAACTTCTTGAGGACTATTTTGAGCTTAATATATGATTAGGGGATCCAGGGTATTTTGTCGATGCCTTAAGATGTAGCTTACTTCTTCATTGTTAATTCAAGCATAGCAAGACTACCGTATGCCCCACTTTTTATCAAAATTTGAGCAACCCTTTTCGGGTTTTCAACTCAAGTCCCTTTGGTTTCAAAGTGCCCTTTACGGGTTTTCGCCTTGGCCTCTCATTTTTCTTCTTTTTTCTTTCTTTTCTTTGTGTGTTTTTTTTCTGGAAAACTTTTTGTTGAATCTGAATTCACCGGATTGGGCAGGTCCTTGTCATCCATCTCGGTCACTATCCATGCTTCCGCAGAACAGGCCTTCTTTGCTACATAAGGTCCTTCCCAATTTGGCATCCACTTTCTTCTGAAGTCCATTTTGCATGGGAAAAGTCTTCTTCAAAGCCCTATCATGAAATTTTCTAGGGCGAACCTTTTTTTTGTAAGCTCGCATCGTCTGACCGTGATAGATAGCTTTTAACATTTTCTCTTTAAATTCCACTGATCATATCGGGAGTAAATCCATTTTACCTCTTCTAACTTGAGTTCTGACAAGACTCGAAAAGAATGTCGACTTCAATAGACAAAACGCTTTTATTCCACAAACTAAGGCATTGCCCCTACGAAAGTCTTGGCTAATGTTTGATAAGCATAGAGGGGTGAATGTAACTTATTTATGACAATCTTTACAAGTCTAGGTCATTTTCCTAATGATACTTGTTTCATTGCTTCTTTTTTTACTTTTGTTTTTCCTCTCTAGCTGCTTTTGCTTCACTGTGACGTGGCACTTGATCTTTGAACAGACCGCAAAATTTTGACATTATACGATTAAATGTGATCTTTTTGACATTTTCTTTTTTTTTTGTCGGTATTCTTTCTTTCTTTTTCTCTTTTTTGTTCTGATGACTACCGACTTTGTAATATTCGCATATGAAGCGACCTTCACCCCTTAGTGAAGTAATTGACAACCACAGAGATGAATTGGTGTTGGCTAGATGCTTTTGACGAGATCGGCTCTGTAACATTTATGCCACACATATAGAAAAGATGGAGGAGGCACACAAGTCTTGTTTTCCTCAATTTGGCATTTACGGCGTAACTGATGCAATTTCCCTTTCTTGGCAAACCAGTAGCCCGAACCTCTTGATTAGCCTGGCCGTTGTAGAACCATTAACATGGATTCTTTAAACACCAATCTTAATAGCATACCTACATTTCAGTAGCCTGGCGTGCCTTGATATGATTGTGCGAAAACATCTTTGAATTCTTGAAAATGCTCAATGATGTCTCACCTTATTTTTGTGGTGAGTTAGGTTTCGATTTTTACCCCTTTCCTAAGCTCGCAACGTCCATTGACCTTTTGCAAGGTAGAGTCTATTTTCATCTTGTTCGACCATCCTTAACAAATCAAAGGATAGGCTACGATCTTTGTCATCTTCAAAGTCCTTAGATCCCTTATACCCATATCTCATTCAAAAAGGGAGCAGTAACAACATCGTTCATGTCGTTGATATCTAGGTACCTAGGTACAAAGGCAACAAATCCAAAGAATAAATGATTCTAAGGATGATTATTTGTATGGAATGGTCATGAATAAAGAATGAAAGAATATTTTAAAAACCAAAGAATGTATAATATGAAATGTAAAGAATGAAAAAAATATTTACTTAAAAAGATGCATTTTATTAAAATAAAAATTCGGACATAAGCTTATTTCAAAAAAAGATTCTTGTTGCTTCTAGGCTTAAAGCAACAAGCATGTTTTGAATATTTCTCTAGATTAGCTCTAAAAATACAAGGATCTCTTCCACAGTTCCATTGTTCAAAACATCCCAAGTACGTAAAGGCAGAAGCTTGGAAAAGTCTATTCCTCGGTTCACTCTTCAGATACGTCATTAATGTTCAAACTCACCAGTATCAGGTTTTGCACTAGAGCCCTGAACATGATGTACTCCTGATCTCATGCCCCCATTCATCATGGTACTCACAATAGTTATCCCTCTAACAGCATGGTTGAGTAGCGGATTTTCTTCATTAGAGGATCATCGAATCTTATAACTCATATTTTGATGAATCTTTCAACCAGCTTCTTGAAAGCAAGAAAATTTTTTATTGAATGTCATGTAATCCATGTATGGTACTCGCATTGAGCATTTGAATCATACCATTTGGGGTATGGGGGTTGCATTGGTTTCAGGTAATGAGGAGCTACAGCATGCATATCAAATAAGCTCTAGTATAACACCCTATACGTCGTTGGAATAGGTGTGAACTGGGGTTTTTTCGAATTCAATTTTGGATTGGGTTCTTACTTTGGGGGGACCTGATAGCTGGTATTTGCAGTCTTTGGCTGGCTTACTATAAACGGCTTCGATTGGCCCTTGTTATACCTACTTGTATTATTCACTTCCTTTTTCTTCTTCTTCAGGGCCTTTAAAGTCCATTCTCCCATTTCCTTTATTTATGCCAGATCAATCGGTTTGGCTCGATCATCTTTTGGGTTAAAACCTGAGCCCATCGAGAAGTTCAACAAGGTCTAAGTATCAGTCTGACATTGGGGTCCGATAATGACGGGTACCCCATGCGAATGCGTGCCTGCTTGAGTTGGGACACTTATTGGGGAAAATCTTGGTGAATAAATGATGTCTTCGTTATCATCTATACTGTTGACCCCTGGGCCACTCCTTTTTTCAAGTCCTTCGGCTAGTAACTGGGTTAGCTGGCCCATCATATTCCTTTGCAATTCTAGCATTTGTTCCCGCATCTCTTGTTGAATTTTTGTCAATTGCTCCAGCATCTGTATTTTCTCTATTCTTTCCAACCTTTGGTCTATGGCTTTTGTTCTTGTGCGAGTACCATAACGATGCTCAGTTCAGTAGACTTTTGTCGGTTCCTCAGTTAGTTGAAATAAATTTACCAAATTAGGGTCTTTCTACAAATTTTAATGCATATGATGAGATGTAATGCAAATGCATGAAATGCAATGCAAATGCATGGAATGAATGCAAAAAGAAAGAGAGGCATTGATTTTGAATTCAATTCCATTAGAAGAACTTTTCTAGAAAATAAATTCCTTTACATAAAATAAATTACATATGCGACTTTGTCCTCATAGTCCAGGTGAAGACACCAGTCCTTTTCTTCGTATCCGGATGTTATGGTCGTGTCCCGTGAACTTCCTCAATAGATGCCTCATCTAGCTTCTTATTGTTTGATCCAGCCGCGACTTTTCACTTACCTATCCCCCGCGATGCTCATTGGTTCCTTTAAGAAAGTCTAGACATGACGGCTCTTGCATAGTCTTTGTCAATTTGAATCCTTCAGGCAAGGTTTTGCATTCCTCCGCGGACTATCAACCTTCTTCTGTTGTGTTTACTTAGACTATGTTCGGACAACCATATTATAATCCAATTTATCAAGAAATTCATTTTCCTATGACAAACTCCTCTATTTAGCAATCGAATATTGATCAACACCTCCTTTATATGATGATGCAATGCAATCAAAACAAAAGAAAACACCATAGTACAAGTGAAATAAACAACACAGAACACCTGTCCGGGTGACCACTAGGGTTTGACGTGGCTCTATCTAAGGTAGGCTCCTAGGTCTCTCAATATATGGTTCGATTCTAAAGTTGAGGTACCCAAACCAGTAGATTCCTCGATCATTACCCAATATAGGCTCATACAGACCGAGTTCGATTCAGGGGAATACATTTCCCTATGGCTTTATGGAGATGAAAATCTCACGAAGACATAGGTACGGATGTATCCCGAAAGCGATCCACTATCCTACATGGAGGTGAAGACCTCACGAAGGAGTAGTTTCTTGCCTCCACTTAAAAGGGATAAAAACCAAAAGGTCTTTATGCAATATGATGCAAGATTAGTCTACAAAACTCAAACCACAACAATGACACAGACACATATACAATAAATGGATAGTAATTTTTTTAAATCAATTTTAAGGCTTGACTTTCTTATTTGTCCCTAGTGGAGTCGCCAAGCTGTCAAACCAATCTTTTTTTTATAAAAGAAAGTGGGGATTGACTTTAAAACTAAATATGGAGTCGCCACCGATCTTTTATTCGAGGTGTGATCGGATCACCTTGAGATGGATTATTTTAATAAAACATTTTGATTTATTAAAACAATAATTTTGGTCTACGAAATCTAAGAAAACAGGTTCGGGAGTCGGTTACGCTCGAGGAAGGATTAGCACCCTCCAACGCCCAAAATTGGTACCAAATTGATTAATTAATATCCTAACGTCGAGAATTTGAAAGGATTTAAAATACAATAACTTTTTAAAACAAATGAAGTGGATGTTGAAATTCTCTTATTCCGAAGGAATGAAATCTCACGCCCAACATGTTAGGGTATGACATTTCTAACCCACGATATCAAGATCATCCCGTAATTTCCAAAATTCATGCATTGAAAAATAAAATTTTTTAAAGGATACTCGATGGTCTGGTCATACGGAAAAACCGAAACCTAGGATGTTAGGGCACGATTTTTTGGATTTCCAAACACAAGATATTGCCTTATTTTTAAAGCTAAGAAAACACGAATGAAATCTTAAAAGGATAATCGGTTATTTGGTCAAACGAAAAACTAAAACCCAATATGTTAGGGCACGATCTCTCGGATTTCCAAACACGAAACATTGCCTTATTTTAAAGCTAAGAAAACATGAATGAAATCTTAAAAGGATATTCGGTTATTTGGTCAAACGAAAAATCGAAACCCAGCACGTTAGGGCAAGATCTCTTGGATTTCCAAACATGAAACATTGCCTTATTTTAAAAACTTTGAATGGAACAGTTTTTAAACTCGCATGATACTAAAACATGATTTTTTTTTTTTTTAGAAATAAAATCGCAATGGAATTATAGTATACAAAGCAAAGTAGCAATACATACACGAAGGCTTACACTAATGGATCATAAATGATTAATAATTACAAATTAAGAATTATAATCCATACAATAGCAATAATCACATAACACAATTTCAACATTAACTATTAATTGAAGAAAATGGAGCAAAATAATATGCAAAAACAAATGTAAAACAAAAGTAATTAAAACCAATATTATGCAAAATTGTTTAAAGATAAAATATATGTGTGAAATGATTAAAATAATTAATTTGAAAACAACCCTTTCAAACGTATAAAGATTTAAGTTTATTAATGTAGGCGAAAGAGGTTTGAAATAAATAATATATATAAAGTGTGAAACAATCTAATGAAAATAATATACAAAATCTTAAAATAAGTAATCATAAAAGATTTTTTTAAAGTGATAAAATAAGATAAATAAAATAAAAATATGAAATAATTTAAACTATATAATGATAAGAATATTTAAAATAGATAATATGGAAAATTAATATAAATGATTTATATTTTGAAATAATAGAAGATTTAAAATAAATAAATGAATAAATTAAAATAGGTTAAGGAGAAATTAAAATTAAAACAAAATTAAAAATCTAAAAGCTAACATTAAATCAACAGGGGACCCAGATGGAATACGCGCGCGATGAATAGGGATTGAATAAGCAATTAACCTAAACCCTTAAAACGCATTGTTTCAGCGATAGACCAAAAGGAATTAGAAACAAATGACCCAGGGCAAAAATAAAAAAGAAAAATGACGCAGGACCACATTACACCACGCCACAAAAGCGGAAGGGCTTGTTCCGCAAATATTCCCTCATCACAAAAACGCGCGGATCCTGAGGGCATCGAATCGGGTCGGGTCAAATATTATCAATACGACGTCATTTTGGGCATTTGAAGCTTGCCCCAAAACGACGTCGTATAGGGGGTTATAAAAATCAATTTTTTTACAAAAATATCATTTCCCCATTCATTTTTAAAAAGAAATCTAAAAACCTTCCTAAAAGCTCTCCCCATGATTTTGGTCATCGAACCGTCAACTACCACCTTCATCCGCCGTCATTCGGCCTTCTACCGTGTCTGTAATGGCTCGAGTTAAAAAAAGGGTACTTTTCTCCTTTTTTACTACTTTAATATCTATGTATAGTTTTTAAAAAAAAAAAAAAAAGAAGTAACAATCTATGTATGAATATAACAGTTTCGAAGGAATAAAAAAAAGGGGAAGACCTTTCTCCGATTTGATTTTTGCTTTTCTTGTATTGAATATATTCGTAAAAAGGAAGACCCTTTACATTTTTTTCGGCCTCTGTTTATAGTCGAGTGAAAGAAAATACAAAATTCTTATTTTTGCTTCCTATCTGTTGTGCTTTGTTGTTTGTTTTTGTAGGTACAAGGTCGCGTGGATGTACGGTAGTGGTGACGTGGCGTACAACGGTCGTACGGAAGTGCGCTGGTGGAGGCTTGCGGCGCCTGAAGCTAGCCCTAGGGTTTTCTGTCAAAAATGTTTTAAGTAGTGGGCTAAAACTTGGGCTTAAGGGTTTAAAATTTGGGTTGGTTTAGTGACTGGGTTTTGTTAATGGGCCGGTGTACATTGGGCCTATAAATGGACTGTTAAAGGACTGTGGTTTTGATTTTTTTTTTTTGTGGTTCTTTTTGTTTTGGTTTTATCGGGCCAGGGAAAATTTGGGCTCTTACAATTATTATTATTATTATTATTATTTATTATTTATTATCTATTGTGCTTTATTACAAATTGCACCCTCTTATTTTTTTTTTTAATTTGATATTTTATTTTCAATATTTTAAATTATTTTTCTCAATATTTATTGGTGGACGTATATATTTCTTTGTCCTCATAATATTCGAAAATTTGGTATTTTCTTTTGTGTGCATTGTTTTGCCACTAATATTATTATTAATATCTATTGGAAATCATCCATACTTTGGAAAGCCAAAGATATGGGTATCAAAATGTTGGCACTAGAAATATGGGATTTAATGCACCAAAAATGGGATTGAGAAATCTGGGATTTAAGGCACCAAAAATGGGATTGGGATTTGGCATGAGATATTTGTAATTTTTTGGTCCCTAATTGTATAGACACTTTGCAAGTTGATCCCTGAACCTCAACTATAAATAGGCCTAACCATTTCTCATTTTGATCAACCCACATTTACCATTCTCTACTTAAGGCATTGTTCTCTATCTTTGTAAATCTTCACTGGAGTGAAGTATATTTGGTAGTGCTCGAGGACGTAGGCAAAATTTGTTAAACCTCGTTAAAATTTTAGTGTTCTTTATTGTATTATTTTGCATATTTTGTGAGTGTGATTGTAGTGATTTATTATGCTATTAAATTATGATAGAGGGATATTCTATCTAGGAAAGACCTGGTACTTAAGCGATCCTTGTGATCCACCTCTCTTTCCTGGGAATTGAACTTAGTGTGATTTTTCAGTACAATAATTTTATTCTTTTACACTCTTTCGCACAACAATTGGTATCAGAGCTAGATTCGTACTTAGGAAATACGATAGTTTACGATACTATTTGTGTATACAAAATTTTCACCCACAGTACTATTCACGTTGACGATACTGGTCACGATATACAGTAGTTGGGATTGAGGAGAAAAATGGAAAAGGCCTCATCATCAATAAAGACTACTGTGACCAATGTAAAATTTGAAGTATAGAAATTTGATGGTACCAATAATTTTAGTTGTGGCAATGTGAGATCCTAGATGTCTTATGTCAGCAAGAGCTGGATATAGCCCTTAAAGAAAAACCTGACAAGATGGATGATAAGGAGTGGGCCAAGATCAATAGATAGGCTTGTGGTACAATCTGCCTATGTTTGGCCAAAGAGTAGAAGTACTCTGTCATGAGGGAGACATCAGCAAAGAAGTTGTGGGATACACTGGAAGAAAAGTTTCTAACGAAAAGTCTTGAAAATAGGCTTTATATGAAAAAGAAACTTTATCGATTCACATATGCACCCAGTATGTTGATGAATGACCATGTGAACTCATTCAATAAAATTTTAGCAGACTTGCTAAATTTGGATGAGAAATTTGAATATGAAGACAAGGCATTATTGTTGTTGAATTCTCTTCCTGATGAATATGATCATTTTACCACCACATTGCTTCATGGGAAGGATACGATCACATTTGTTGCAGTCTATAGTGTGTTTTATAGATATGAGACTTGAAAGAAAGATAAAAGAGATCACAGAGATACAACTGTAGAAGTCTTAACAGTAAGAGGCCGTTCGCACAGCAAAAAATTTGGTAGAAGGAGTAAGTCCAAAGGGAGACTTGCCAAAGATGAATGTGCTTTTTTTCGTGAGAAAGGGCATTGGAAAAAGAATTGCCCTAAGTTAAAAAAGGGCAAGGCTATTTCTGATGCATGTGTAGAGGAGTATTATAAGGAGTCAGACTTTAGTTGGTTGGCATGGCAATGGCATGTCATACAGATGAGTGGATTTTGGATTCGGGATGTACTTACCATATGTGTCCTAATATGGACTGGTTTTCTAGTCTTAAAGAACTAGAAGGTAGAGTTGTTTTTATGGGCAATGACAGCGCTTGTAAGACAATGGGAGTAGGTACAATCCAATTAAAGAATCACGACGGCTCAATCCAAGTCTTGACAGATGTTCGCTACATACCTAGCTTGAAGAAAAATCTCATCTCATTAGGGGTCCTAGAATCTAAAGGTCTCACAATCACTTTAAAGATGGATTACTAAAGGTAGTAGTTGTGGTATTAACGGTGATGAAAGGCACAAGAAGGAATAACCTGTACTAGTTAAATGGAAGTACAGTTATTGGATCAATATCAATAGCTTCTACAAGAGATGCAGATTTAGAGGCTACCAGGTTATGGCATATGCGATTGGGACATGCTGGTGAAAAAGCTTTGTAGAATTTGGCGAAGCAAGGCTTGTTGAAAGGTGCAAATTCTTTCAAATTAGAATTCTGTGAACATTTTGTTCTTGGCAAGCAGATGAGGGTAAAATTTGGTTCAGCAATTCACAATACGAAAGGAATTCTAGACTACGTTCACAGTGATGTGTGGGGACCTACCAAAGTGGCTTCTTTGGGAGGAATGCACTATTTTGTTACTTTTGTTGATGATTATTCAAGAAAATTATGGGTGTATCTAATGAAAAGAAAAAGTGAAGTTTTGGATGCATTTTTGAAATGGAAGAAGATGGTGGAGACTTAGACTGGTCGAAGGTCAAACTACTTTGATCAGATAATGGTATTGAGTACAAGAATGATCCATTTCTACAAGTATGTCAAGATGTGGGCATTGTGCGACACTTCACTGTTTGGGATACACCACAATGTAATGGTCAAGCGTAACTTATGAATCGACTATACCGGAGAAAGTTCGATGTATGTTGTCCAATGCTGGATTGGGCAAGGAATTTTGGGCTGAGGCAGTTACATATGCGTGCCATCTAATTAACCGGTTGCCATCTGCTGCAATAAATGGAAAAACTCCTATGTAGATGTGGACTGGTAGACCTACTACTGATTATGAATCTTTACATGTTTTTGGTTCTACTGAATATTATCATGTAAAAAAATCTAAGTTAGACCCAAGAGTAAAGAAAACATTATTCATAGGTATAACTGGTGGAGTGAAAGGATAACATCACTGGTGTCCTGATACAAGGAAGATTGTTTTCAGTAGAGATGTGACTTTTGATGAATCAACCATGATGAAGAACAAGGATTCACAAAAGGATGACAAAACTAGTAGTATTTTGTAGCAGGTTGAGCTTGAAAAGGTTAATGATGATCCAGATACTATTGAAGGAACAAATGATGAATAAGTTTCAACCCAAGAACTTCTACAGCAACAAGATTCAATTGCATATAGGAAGCCAAGAAGAGAGATTCGTATGCCTGCTCGCTTTGAAGTTATGGTGGCCTATGCACTTCCAATTGCAGATGATGATGTTCCTTCTACTTACATAGAAGGAAGAAGTAACCCTGATGGTGTAAAGTGGAAGCAAGCTATGAATGAAGAAATGTAGTCTCTTTATAAAAATAGGACTTGGGAGTTGGTGACACTGCCCAAAGGAAAGAAGGAAATCGGATGCAAATGGGTATATGCAAAGAAGGAAGGATTTCCTGGTAAAAATGAAATTCGATACAAGGCTAGATTGGTAGAAAAGGGTTACGCTCAGAAAGAAGGAGTAGGCTACAATGAAGTGTTTTCTCTAGTTGTGAAGCATTCGTCTATTAGGATTTTGCTACCCTTGGTTGCGCAATATGATCTTGAACTAGTTCAGCTCGATGTGAAGACCGCATTTTTACACGGTGATTTGGAAGAGGAAATCTATATGGCTCAGCCAGATGGATTTAAGGTTTCTGATAAAGAAAATTGGGTTTGCAAACTGACAAAGTCGCTTAATGGATTGAAACAATCTCCGAGGCAGTAGTACAAGCGATTTGATCAGTTCATGAAAGGTCAAAGGTACACAAAAAGAAAATTTGATCATTGCATGTATTTTCAGAAGCTACAAGAAGGAGATTTCATATACTTGCTCTTATATGTTGATGATATGTTGATAGCATCTAAGAGTAAAGTTGAAATTGAGAGATTGAAGACTCAACTCAACCTTGAGTTTGAGATGAAAGATCTAGGTGAAGCTAAGAAGATTCTTGGAATGGAAATATGTAGAGATAGACGTGGCAGAGGTTAGCTTGTCTCAGAAGCAATATTTGAAGAAGGTACTACATCAGTTTGACATAAATGAGCAGACAAAACCTGTAAGTACCCCGTTGGCTTCTCATTTTAAGCTTTCTGCACAACTATCTCCTTCAACGAATACGAAAAAAGAATACATGTTACAAGTTCCGTATTCTAATGCAGTAGGTAACTTGATGTATGCAATAGTGTGTACAAGACCCAATATTTCACAGGTAGTTAGTATAGTGAGCAAGTATATGCATAATCCTGGAAAAGGACATTGGCAAGCTGTGAAATGGATTCTACGGTATATTCAGAAGACCATGGATGTTGGATTACTGTTCAAGCAGGATACTACACTTAGTAAAGGTGTTATTAGGTATGTTGATTCTGACTATGCCAGTGATTTGGACAAACGAAGATCAACCACCGATTATGTGTTTACACTTGCTGGAGGACCAATAAGTTGGATGTCTACACTGTAGTCTATAGTTGCGTTGTCAACCACAGAAGCCAAATACATGGCTGTAACAGAAGCTGTAAAGGAAGCTATTTCGTTACAAGGTATGGTTAAAACCTTAGGATTGGTTCAAGAGCATATTAATGTGTATTGTGATAGTCAAAGTGCTATTCATTTAGCAAAGAATCAAGTCTATCATGCACGTACAAAGCATATCGACGTACGATTCCATTTTGTGCGGGAAATTATTGATGAGGGGAAAATTCATCTTCAGAAGATTAAGACTACAGATAATCCCGCGGATATAATGACCAAGGTGGTAACAACAACTAAGTTCGAACATTGTTTGAACTTGATCAATATTCTGCAAGTTTAACAGTTGAAGAAGACACTATCAAGTATTGTTGACAAAGGCAGAAAGAATTGTGTGATGATAAGATTATCCTAATCAAATCTTCAATGTGGAGATTATTGGAAATCATCCATACTTTGGAAAGTCAAAGATATGGGTATCAAAATGTTGGCACTAGAAATCTGGGATTTAAGGCACAAAAAATGGGATTGAGAAATCTGGGATTTAAGGCACCAAAAATGGGATTGAGATTTGGCATGAGATATTTGTAATTTTTTGGTCCCTAATTGTATAAAGACTTTGCAAGTTGATCCCTGAACCTCAACTATAAATAGGCCTAACCATTTCTCATTTTGATCAACCCACATTGGTCATTCTCTACTTAAGGTATTGTTCTCTCTCTTTGTAAATCTTCATTGGAGTAAAATATATTTGGTAGTGCCTGAGGACGTAGGCAAAATTTGCTGAACCTCGTTAAAATTCTAGTGTTCATTATTGTATTATTTTGCATATTTTGTGAGTGTGATTGTAGTGATTTATTGTGCTATTAAATTACGATAGAGGGATATTCTGTCTAGGAAAGACCTGGTACTTAAGCGATCTTGTGATCCACCTCTCTTTCTTGGGAATTGAACTTAGTGTGATTTTTCAGTAAATAATTTTGCTCTTTTACACGCTTCCGCACAACAATATCATTGTTATTGTTTATTTTGTTTTTCTTTGATTGTTCATAGTAGCGTTAAAATAATGTACATTATGTGATTATCGTATAATGTTTTCATTAGTATATTCATTATTGTCATTTTATTAAATGCGACATTTCATTCGTATATCATCGTTTTGTACCGTCATTCATCAACGTAATATTTTATATCATTAATTTTTATCCAAACATGTCAACAAAATTTTCAAAAAATAGGCAATGTTCCGTATTTGAAAGATTCGATAAAACCATGCTCTAACTTACGGGGTTTCGATTTTTCTCATTGAATTCAAATAATTGAATATTCTTTCAAAAATTAAAACATGTAAGATTTCAAATAAAAATCAAAGGCCAAGTTATTCTCAAGGATTCGAAATGTCATATCCTAACTTATGGGATGTGACGTTTTGTTGCCTCAAGATAAGAAAGTCTTCAATATATTTTCGACTTATTTAAGCATTCCAAAACAAAATATACATTAATACAAAAAGGGATCGTATTTCAAATTCTTTCTGAGTTTTCAACTTTCGACATAAAGACATCAAATAATTAATTAGGTACCAATTTTGGGCGTCACGAGGGTGCTAATCCTTTCTCGTGCGTAACCGACTCCCGAACCCGTTTTCTGGATTTCGTAGACCAAAAAATTTGTCGTTTTGGTAAATTTAAATTTTTATTAAAATGATTGAATTACCAGGTGACCCGATCACACCTCATCAAAAAGGATTGGTGGCGACTTTCGTTTTTCGTTTTCAAAATCAAAGTCGACCCCTTTTTACAAAAAAATTGGTTTCGACACACATATTTTACTCCCTTCGATAATTTGCCAGCTTATCATTGACTTCTAAGTTATGAGGAAGCATGGTTTATTAAGCATATTGTGCTATTGGAAACCGTCACGTTTAGCAGCTTTCTAATTAGTGCAATTTTCTATACATTTAATGTAAAGCTAAAGGTATTTTGTTTAATTCTAATTAAAATTGTTCCTGCATGCTGTTGTAACAAGTTTCTTTATCTTCTCTTCTAGCATGGTTATATTCTTTCTGTCTCCACTCTTATTTTCTGGTTTTTATCTTGATTGCATGAGGGTGTTTCTTTGCTTTATTGTTTGTCTATGGAGGTAGATATAGTGAATCTGAAGTTAGATGACGGAGAGGAAGAGGTATGGCAAATCTGTCTTGATGGGGTGGAGGTGAATATTTCATACGAATACTGTTTTGTTAGGTGTTTCCGTATCACGACTGTGGTTCAGTTCCAAGTGATAGAGGCTAAGATGACTAATCTTTGGCACCAATTCAGGATGTTTTTATCTCTGATTTGGGAGAGAAGTGATTTTTATTTTTATATTATTTATTGAGCAGGTTATTAACGGGAATCCCTAGACCTTTAACAATTATTTTTTGATTTTCCATCAGCTCATTAAAAGGGAGATTTGATACAGATTCCGTTGTTCTTTTTGGATGTTTGGGTTCAGATCCATGGCTTACCCAGCAGTTTCATGTCGGAAATGATCGCCATGTAATTTGGCAATTTTATTTGAGGAGTTCGTTATGTAAGACGCGAAGGGGGTCTAGAGTGGCTATTTTTTTTTTTTTTTTTTTTTTTTTGAAAATAGGAAAGGACCTAGTTAGATATTACATTAAGGATTTTAGGATAAAAACCTTAAAGAGAATATATTAGTGGACAAACATGATCACTATCACCTATGAGTATTAATAATTCTTTTAAGTTAACTTTTAACATTTGAATATTATTATAATAGTTTTAATAAATAAGTTTAAATATTATTAATCATGATAGTGATGAAATAAAGTGTAAAAATTAAATGTCGATAATGTTAATATAGAACGATCATAAAGCAAAAAGAAAGAAAAATAAGAATACGTAGATTTTACGTGGAAATCATTTTAGGGAAAAACCATGAGTAGAGGAAAAGAAAATTCACTACTATTGAATTTGAATGATACAAGAGGAGTTTCAACTACATCTATTTAAATGTTGAAAAACCTTATTCTAATAAATGTCAAATAGATGAAGTGTAGTAAGGTTGAAAAATCTTATTCTAATCAATGTAAAATAAAAGAAATATAGTTCTATATGTATTTTAATTTAATTTAATTTAATTTAACTTTACCACTGTATTTTATATTAACAAAGATTCAAGTCACTCAAGTCTAACAATCTCCATGTTGACACGAATTCTCAACGAACAAGTTCTCCACCTCTTCTACGAAACCTCTTAAGGGGTGTTCTTCAACAATGAACACCAACCAAGTTTGAGCATGATAGGAAATGACTTAGTCATCATATCTGTAGGATTTTCATGAGTACTAACTTTGCTCACAACAATATCTCCACGAGCAATAAGATCACGCACAAAATGATACTGAACATCAATGTGCTTTGTTCTTTCATGAAACATTTGATCTTTCATAAAGAAGATGACATTCGACTATCACAAAACACTACCAAAGAGTCTCTTTAACGAAATAGCTTCTTTACAAGCCTCGGTAATTTCCATGTACTTAGCTTCAGTAGTAGACAAAGCAACTGTAGTTTGCAAAGTGGCTTTCCAACTGATTGCGCAACCCCCAATAGTAAAGACATTCCCTGTGAGACATCTTCTTTTTCAAGGTCTTCAACAAAATCAGAATCAACATACCCAATGGCTTCATCTATAGTTCTTCCAAATTGCAAGCAAACATCAGTAGTACCTCGTAAGTATTTAAAAATCCATTGAACTGCTTTCCAGTGTCCTTTATCGAGATTCACCATGTATCTACGAACAGCACTAACTGTATATGATAAATCTATGCGTGAGCAAACCATAGCATACTTGAGAGATCCCACTACACTAGAATATGGAACACGTAACATATAGTCAATTTCATCATCTGATTGTGGAGACAAAATAGATGAAAGTATGAAGTGGGCTGCTAATAGAGTACTAACAGGCTTAGCACTCTGCATATTGAACCTGCAAAGAACTTTCTCAATGCACCATTTCTAACTTAGGTACAATTTACATGTTTTTCTATCTCTAAGAATCTTCATCCCAAGTATCTTCTTTGTTGCTCCCAGATCTTTCATATCAAATTCTTCACTAAACTGGGCTTTAACCTTTCATCTCAAATTCCCCCATAATATTATATTGCCAAAAACATGCAGTAGAGGCTGCTTCAGCCCAAAACGACTTTGGTAAACAAACATTCAACAATATACATCGAACTTTTTCCATGATTGTTCTATTCATCTGTTCTGCAATGCCATTTTGCTATCGAGTATGACGAACTGTCAAGTGTCTCACGACCCCTTCTGATTTGCACAATTTATTAAACTCATTAGAACAAAATTCCAAGACATTATCCATGCGGAGGTATTTTATCTGTTTTCTTGTCTGCTTCACAATCATAGTTTTCCAAGCCTTAAATATGAAAGAATACCCAAACTTTTCTGAAAAAATAATTTTCAAAACCATTTTTTTGTTGTGTAAAAACGGGGTCGACTTTAAAAACGAAAATGGAGTCGCCACCAATCCTTTTTTGAGGTGTGATCGGACCACCTTGAGATCAATCATTAAAACATTTTGATTTATTAAAATGATGATTTTGGACTACGAAATTCGAGAAAATGGGTTCGGGAGTCAGTTACGTACGAGGAAAGATTAGCACCATCGTAATGCCCAAATTTGGTACCGAATTGATTTATTAACGTCTTAATGTCGAAAAATTTGAAAAGATTTTAAAATACGATCCTCTTTGTTAAAAGACTTGAATAAATTGAAACGAACATTAACGCCTTCTCATCTCAAGATAAAATGTCACATCCTGTAAGTTAGGACACGGCATTTGAACTCTCAAAATAAGCTTGCCCTTATTTTTTATTTAAAATTTTGTGCGTTTTAATTGAAGAGGATATTCGATTGTTTAGATCCAATGAGAAAAATTGAAACCTCGCACGTTAGGGCACGACTTTCTCGAGTTTCTGAACATCGAATATTGCCTTTATTTTATTTAAAATTCACAAAGTTTAAAATTAAAAAATGTTTGGCATTTTTAGATTTGATGAGAAAATCGAAACCCTATAAGTTAGGGTACAATTTTCTCAAATTCTCAAAACGCGAAATATTACTCGTTTCCAAAAATTTCCCTTTTTATGAATTTAGATAAAAAATTTAATCCAATATTTAAAATGATACAAGCCTAGCTTGTTTGATTATGGCGTATAACTAAACAAACAACAACTCTAGCGTTTTTCGAACGATGACGAGACGTAAAATTGTAATAGCAATTGTAATAGGCAAATCTAGCTCGGGCCCATACAAAAAATAATAAACCCAAAATAATAAAACAAAGTCCAAGTCCAGTCCAAAATATATCATTTGGCCCAATCGGAATGACCCATTAAAAGATTGAAGGTCCATCTACAAGCTTGACGTATATGGGAACACAATCTTCAAGGATATGCAATCTTAGATATGATATGCAAATCCTAGATATGATATGCAATCCTAGAATATATGATATGTAGATTTAGATATGACATGCAAATCTTAGATATGATATGCAATCCTAGAAGATATGGTATGCAATATTAGATATGATATGCAAATCTTAGATATGATATGCAATATTAGAAGATATGGTGTGCAATCTTAGAAGATATGATTTTGTAATCTTAGAGATTTCATTTGTAGATACCTTTTAATCTTAGCCATTGATGTAATTGATCTGTACTGTTGGATTTGGGGAGGCTCAACTATAAATAGAGGCTTCTCCCATCATTGTAAAAGACACTTGAGTTTAGGAGTAATAAAAATTCTTGAGAGCATTCACTCAAATTTCTCTCTCTTTTGCATTCTTTTTTTTGTGGCTTGTTCTTATTTTGTTCTTCGCTCATCTTCGTTTCTTTTTGTAACATCCCAAAATTGGGCCTAGGAGAATTGAGCCCAATGGGCCTTAGGCGTAGTAGCGTTTAAATTTTTAGAGAATAAGAGATCGGCTTAAATGCAAGTTAGACCTATTGGATAAGTGATTTTGGAAGGTTAGAGGGCTTCTATGAAGTCCCGGGATCAAATATTGGCTTTGGGGAATTTTGGTTTTAGGTGAAAAAAAAAAACCCTGGAAGTTGGAAGATAGGCCTTAAGAATAAAATATGGAGGAAAATGACACAAGTGGAGTGTGTGGTGTAGTGGCAAAGTGATGCCACATGAGAGACAAGAGGGTGACACCACAAGGAAGGAAGGAGGTCCAAGGTTCAAGTCTTGGCTTTTGCATTTTGGTTTCTTTTTGCTTGGACCTTAGAATTTGGCCCATAGTTTATATTTAGTTGCGCATGGTTTAAGACACAAGAGGAGCTTGTGGACAAGTGGTTAGCGGCGTGGATTATGTTCCAGGGGAGCCTAGGTTCGAATCTCATGAGAAGCAAGGAGTATTTATTTTATGGTTTGACGGCAAGAGTTTCATTGGATTTAAACTCTCTTGTGAAGGGATCCCACATCGGAAAGATAGAAAGAAGGATGGTGAAGAGCTAGCTATATAAAGAGCATCTTAGGAGGAGAGTAAACACATCTTGGAGGGCGTTTGGGCACAATAGTGATCGGAGCGCGGATTAGCCCCAGAGTCCTATCGTGTGTAACTCTCTACTCTAGTTGTAGAGCAAAATGTCAAAATGCTAGCATTACATCGGCATTAGTAGCCACACGAGCGCGCGAAAGCATGTGTGGGGCTTCACGCGATAGTTGAGGCCATCAAGAGTATTCTCGTGGGTTGGGGTCTTCTACTCGATGGGCCAAAGTATCCCAATGGGCCCGTGGGCCCATATGAGTAAATTGTATGTTTGGTTAGTATTAGATTAGGTGGAACTTATATACGGGCTAGATTTGTGCTAGGTGGGCCACACGAGTATGTGGGTCGGATGGGCCAAATTGGGTTTTAGACCCAATCATCCCAGACGATCGAAAATGGTAAATGAGTCGCTAGTGGCGACATTAGGCCTTCGGAAGGCCATTACAGCTTGTGAATTTACTTAAAATACCCTTGGTGGGTAAATTACGAAAATGCCCTTGGTAGGTAAAATTACGATTATACCTTAGAGGTTGATTAGCATGATTATGTTGTTTAGTTTTGGCCGATTGTAGGGAAGGCAAAACCTTTTAGGAGGCGATAGTCGAGATTTGCGTGAGTGATCTCACCGAGATTTGGAGACTTGAGACTTTTAGAGCCACGTGTGATTTCGTGGTTTAGTCAATCAGTATAATCAAAAGCGTAATCATCGACCTTTTCTCCTGTTAATTGTTTATTAATGTGTATACTTGAGTATGATGTGTGATAGCCGAAAATAAAGGCTAAAGTGATGGATACCCATGTGTGGAGTAATCGGTTAACAAAGTTAGTAAATTGTGATATTAAATTATTTATGGTGCTCGTGTGATATAATAATGAGCATGTGAGGTATACTCATTCGATATGACGATTTGACATGATACATTTGCATATTTGCATGGGGATTGGTTTTGATCAAGGAAGGAACTGTACATATTATGTACGTGGTCTAATGTTAGCCTCGTGCTACATTAGCGCTTGATGATTAGCTGTGTGCTTCATCAAGGGAGATGTTGGCTAGGTGCCCATCTCGGCGGTTGATAGCTGAGTGCATCACCGTAGACGGATTAATGTTGGGATCACTTATGTGATCGGTGGCTCTGCCACGGCCTTGAGCAGCAAGTCTGCCAAGGTAGGATTTGAGGATCACGATGTGATCGGTGGCTCAGCCACGGCCTTGTGCAGCAGGTCTGCCGAGGTAGGATATGTGGGATCACTCGGTTGTGATCGGTGGATTAGCCACGGCCTTAGGCAGGGAGTCTGCTAAGGTTGGTGTAACGGATGGACTTAGGATTGGGCTGGGATACATTTTGCATATCTATTGGTATGGATCGTGGGTATGGGTTGCCCATACGTGTGGAAACATGTGTAATGATTATGCATCGAGTCAAGGACTCACCCAAATTTTCTCAACCATTTCAGTGATTCATGAGCTTGGACCGGGTTGGAGTGGATATGAGGTGGCCATGCGTAAAAGAGATTTTGATTATTTTACGATTTTTTTTAAATTAAGTATTTTGTTTAAATATTGGGTTGTAGTAAGGGCCTTGTTATTATTTTTGGTATTATTTTATTATGGGCTTGATTTAATTAAATTACTATGTGAAGATGATTTTATTTTTAGCCACCTATTTACTCAAAGCATATACATTAAAGTTTTAATTTGGACATTTTATAATAACAAAGTTTAAGTATAATTTTAAATGGACATGGTTTTCAAAAGTTAACAAATTTACATGTTTTATTCTAAAGTCAAAAAGATTTTCAACCGTTCTTCCGCAGTAACATACCAGATCCGGTCAGGGCTTGTGGGCCGGGTTTGGGGGTGTTACACTTTTTGAGTTGCTTCCATTCGAGTTAGTTTTTGGTGGAGGAATTTCGTCGAATCTTCATATTGAGGGAGTTAGGTTGACTTATGCATTTTTTTAACTTTTTTTATTATCCATTTAATTGCTTAATCATTATTTATTCATTTATTTTAATTATTTTAAATTTATTTTAATTGACACTTTTTATCCAAAACTTTATATTTTAAAATAAGGTAATGTTTGGTATTTAGAAATTAGAAATAGTGCCCTAACGTCTTTGGGTTTTGATTTTCCGCTTGACTAAATAACTAAATATCCTTTTTAATAAAATTTTGTAAATCATGAGATGATCTTAGTTATGAGGATTTAAAAATATCATGTCCTAACATGCTGGATGTGTTGTTTGTATTCTTTCGGAACAAAGAAATCTCAAATTTTAACTCAAATTTTTCAAGTTTTTTTTTAAAATCATATTTAAAATTCTTTCAAATTTCAGCATTAGGACATGATTTTATCGATTCGAAACCAATTTTTGGGCATTATGAGGGTGCTAATCCTTCCTCATATGTAACCGACTCTCGAACCCGTTTTCTTGTATTTCGTAGACCAAAATCAAATGTTTTAAAATAAAACGTTTTACAAGGTGATACAATCACACCAAAGTAAAAAGAGATTGGTGGCGACTCCATTTCCATTATTTTAAAGTCGATCCTCGTTTTTTTCAAAAACTTTAAAAATAGTTTGGACAGCAATGATATAACATGGATAACAAGACATAAAATACATAATATGGACATTGATAAAGCATGATATTAATATGCATGAATAATGTTCAATAATGAAAATGATAATGCAAATAGCCATTGCATAACAATAATAATAATAATAATGAATAAAGTTTTTTTAAACGAAGTGAAGTGATAAAAAACTAAATAGATAAATAATTCAAAGCTAATATAAATTATTTAAAAAAGAAATGTAACAAGTAAACAAAATACTAAATAATACATAAGTGTAAAAATAGAGGAAAAAACTAAAATAAAAAAAAATAAGGAAGACAAAGGCTAAATTGAAAGCTAAACAAAATTAAAGGGGAAAATTGAAGTAAAATAAAGTATCTGGCCCCAAATCGTAACGCCTAGATGAGATGGAGGACCAAATGGGAAAATATTCCCTATCCTCCAAAACGGCGTCACTCTTTCATGGGTTAAAATGAAATCGAAATAAAATTAAAGAAAAAATTAAAAAGAAATAAAACAGAATTGGACTAAGTTGAAAAAGAATGAGAAAACAGAGGAATCAACCACGTAAATAACCCATTATTAAAGAAAACACGTGGATCCTGAATAAAGTAGGTCGGGTCGCGCGGGTCGCCTCCATACGGCGTCGTTTTGGACGCTCAGGGGAGGGACTAAAACGGTGCCATTTCACTTGGGTATTTAAACCCAAAATTTTTAAAATAATTCATTTCAGCTATGCCTTAAAAAAAATGGGAAAGGGGTTTTGGGGTTTCTCTCTGGGGCCCCCTTCTTCGGCAATCGGACCACCGTATGTCTGTCGCTGGTGACCACTGTATACGGCGGCCAGAGGCACAAAATTGACCCCTTTTCAAACTCTTTTTCCTTCCTCGACCCAAATTTGTGGTCTAAACACTCAAAAACCTCACAAAAGTCAGAAGAAATCAAGAAAAGCACTCGGTTTCAACCTCTCCGATCGCCAAAAAAGGTAAAATTTGGTATTTTTTGTAATTATATATATATGTACACAATATTTGAACGAAATGTGCTATGAAAGATGAAAAATACCTAGCCTCTTTTTGGATTGATATTTTCGTTTGTAAAAAAAAAAAAGACCATTACAGATATCTTTTCTTCGGTTTTATAACCAAATATTTGAAAAATAAAAAATAAAATCATACAATATTCGTCTTTTTTTTCATTTGCTATGCTATTTTTCTGTTATTATTTGCTTGCCTCTGCTGTTGTTTTGCTTCCTTGTACAGGTGTGTGACGCGTAGTGGGCAAGGGTACGGAGGCCGTAAGGAGGAGCTGACGTGGCATAGGGGGGCTGGAGGCGGGCGGCGCTGGCTCTAGCTAGGAGGTTCTAGAAACCTCTAGGGTTTCTAAAACCCTAAAACTTTTGGGCCATTTGGGCCTTGTAATGTTTTAGGCCAAAAACTGAATTGTTTAATAGACTGTTGTTATTATTATTTTTTGTAATAGACTATTATATATTGGATTTTTGTATTTGGGTTTTTATTTTGTTTGGTTAATTTGCCCAGGCGAAAATGGGCTCTTATAGCTACCCCTTTTTGCTCGTTGTCGTGTAACGAGAATGGAGCAAAAGGACCATTTTGCCCGGTCTTCGAATCTTTGACTTCTTTCAGTGCTTTTCTTCTTCGAGTAGCTTCATTCCATCTCACCGCATCTTCAAGGGTATAGGATCTAGCGCTTTGATCAAATCAAGGAGATTAGACTTGTAGCTTCAATCTGCTCCGCCGTAACTTCAAGGAGATAAGATTTGTTATCTTCAGTCTACTCCACTGCAACTTCAGGTTAAAAAAATTTGTGGCTTCAATCTGCTCCACTGCAACTTCAGGAAGATAAGATCCGCCATAATTTGTAACTTTAATCTATTTCACTATAACATCAGGGAAATATGATTTGCTGTCTTTATTCTTCTCCGCTGCAACTTCAGGGAAATAAGGCTAGTGGCTTCAATCTACTCCACTGCAACTTTAGGAAGATAAGATCCACCATAATTTGTAGCTTTAATCTGTTTCATTGCAACGCCAGGGAAATAAGATTTGTTGTCTTTAGTATTCTCCGTAGCAACTTCAGGGAAATAAGGCTGGTGGTTTCAATCTGCTTCACTGCAACTTCAGGAAGATAAGATTCGTCATTTTCTATAGCTTTAATCTGTTTCACTGCAATGCTAGGGAAATAAGATTTGATGTCTTCAGTCTGCTCCGCTGCAACTTCAGGGAAATAAGGCTGTGGTTTCATTCTGCTCCACTGCAACTTCAGGAAAATAAGATCTGTCGTAGCTTTAATCTATTTCACTGCAACGCCAGGGAAATAAGATTTGGGTTCTTCAGTCTTCTCCACTGCAACTTCAGGGAAATAAGGCTGGTGGCTCCAATCTACTTCACTGCAACTTCAGAAAGATAAGATCTGCTGTAATCTGTAGCTTTAATCTGTTTCAATATAACTCCGGAAATAAGATTTGTTGTCTTTAGTCTGCTCCGCTACAACTTTAGGGAAACAAGGCTGGTGGCTTTAATCTGCTTCACTGCAACTTCAGGAAGATAAGATCCGCTGTAATCTGTAGCTTTAATCTGTTTCACTACAACACCGGGAAAATAAGATTTACTGTCTTCAGTCTGCTCCACTGTAACTTTAGGGAAACAAGGCTGGTGGCTTCAATCTGCTTCACTGCAACTTCAGGAAGATAAGATCCTCCTCAATCTGTAGCTTTAATATGTTTCACTGCAACACCGGGGAAATAAGATTTATTGTCTTCAGTCTGCTCCACTATAACTTCAGAGAAACAAGGTTGTGGCTTCAATCTACTCCACTGCAACTTCAGGAAGATAAGATCTGTCGTAGCTTTAATCTGTTCCACTGCGTATTTAGGGAAATAAGATTCGCTATCTTGTCTTCAATCCATCCCACTACAACTTCAGGGATATGGGATTTGTGGATTCACCGACCTTGCTACACCGTCCTCTTGGGGACATGACATGTAGAATCTATTTCATGGGCCTATGCTTATGCCAAATGATTAGGAGGTCATGATCAAGATGAATTAAATGTTTCTTATAATATCTGCATGAATGTAGAATATCATTTTGCGAGAAAGATCCTTTTTTAATGCTTAGGTTGTCATTACTCGCTATTCATTAAGGTTATATCATTGACGCAATATCTTATCTTCTCGTTCATTGATATCCTTGACAGAAAATCCGAAGAGATAGTCACAATTTAGACTCTTCTTTCTCAGATATTTCCAACCCTTAGGCTTGGTGAGTTCTAAATAATAGTCCTGTTTCAGGTTATTGTACTATTTAGAAGTTTCCAGAGTAATATGCAAAACTCCTTTTGTGAAAGTATTATTAGTCCATTAATCATTACTTCAATACGAAATGCTTGAAAATGATCATAATGATGAACAAAAATGGAATTTATCATAAACGAAATCTAAAAAGAATAGTTTAATTAAAGAAAACAAACTTTGCTAGAATACAAAATGATGAGGGGAAAAGATAGGTGCCCCAGATATCGCAGCCTGAGCTTCTCTGTACGGACTTTTGAAGACCATTTTAAGCTCAATATGTGTTTAGGAGATCAAGAGTACTGTTGATGCCCCAAGACGTAACATCTATCCTTCCTTTTAATTCAAGTATAGTCAGATCACCACATGTCCCATCTTTTATCACAATTTGAGCCGTCCTTTTCGGGTTTTCGACTCAAAACCCCTTTGGTCTCAAGGTGCCCTTTGCGAGTTTTCACCTTGACCTCTCCGTTTTTTTTTTCAGAGAAAGCCTCAAAGCGCCCTTTGTGGGTTTTCACTTTGGCCTCTTTTCCTCTTCAAGTATAGTACTTCTTGACTGAATCCGAATTTACAGGATTGGGCAAGATTTTCCATTCGGTCAAAACCAATGCTCCTCTGGAGAAAGCCTTTTTTACCACATAAGGTCCTTCCCAATTTGGCATCCATTTCCCTCTAAAATCCTTTTGTATGGGGAGGATCTTCTTTAAAACCAAGTCCCCCTCATGTAATTCTCTGGGCTGAACCTTTTTGTGGTAAGCTTGCATCATTAGTTTTGGTACACTTGACTATGACAGATAGCTTTCAACCTCTTCTCTTTGATCAGATTTAGCTGATCCTACCAAGATTGTATTCATTCTACTTTATCCAACTTTATCTCTGACAAGACTCGAAGGGAAGGAATCTCAACTTTGATGAGAAAGGCATTGCTCTGGTGGAGGTCCCAACAAACGTTTGATGATCATAATGGTAATCTCTCAGGCTAATATTTATGAGTTTCAATCATCTTCCACACGATTTTTTATTTTTTATTTTTTTTTATTTTTATTTTTTTTAAGGTTGCCCCCACTGTTCCGTTCATTTTGGGGCGATGCAATGTTGATCTGGAACAACTGCAAACTTCCAATTTCGTGTTATTATTCCAATTTAATGTATCGTCAGATAGGATTCTTTTTGGCATTCCATACTGACATAAATTTTGCTGACTGTCGACTCTGTGACATTGGCCTGTGAAGCAGCTTCCGCATACTTGGTAAAGTAATCGACGACCACAAAGATGAATCAATACTCGTTAGAAGCTTTTAGTGAGATTCATGCCCCACATGGAGAAAGTCCACAGAGGTATCCTCCCTGTTACAAAGACATGAGTTTTTGGATCAATGATTCATTTACATAGAACAACTTATGTGAAGTTATAAGAGGAATAGCTGGGGATCTTGTTGAAGAGGTATGCAATTTAAATTTTGGCCAGAGATATTTTGAGGACATGAAACATGTTCATCTATATCATTATGCGTTTAAGCTTCTTAACTGAATGTTCTATATAGTATATATTATCAGTTTATAAATATTATAAATTATCGAAATAATGGAAAAGGTGTCAATTGAGGGGTAAGCATGTTTGATTAGCTTCCTTCATCTCATCCTTTATAGACATCAGAACACAAATAACTGATTTAATGGAGTTTATGTACGTAATTTCTGATTTCTAGTTTTCATTCTTAATATGACATGTAGGTAGGCAGTTGCCAAAAGATTTATTCGCCTATATCTTGTCTCAGAGTCTATGATAGCAATTGTAAGCATTTAAAATCCCTTGCATATCAAAGGCAGTTGCGGGTACTAGTGTGTCTATGAAGATGTCTTATTGATGCACTATGCATATTTTAAATTTAATACGGAAAGGTATTAATGCAATGATGACCTTAGGTCTTTCAACAATCATAAATACGAAGCATTTGAGGGTCTTACTTGATAGGTGTTTGATAGATAATTTTTTGTTTCATCACATTCAGGTGAGCTTGATAGATAACTTTACCAACAAGAAAGGAATGACAGGCCATTGTTTCATGGAGCGTTCACTCATGGATGAGGAGATTAACGACCTGCAGGTAGTGCTATGCCTTATGTTGTTATTATGATTGATGTTACTATAGTTTTAATTTTGAAGTGTTGTTCGATGGTAAAATATGTTGGTTTTACAATTGTGAATGCAGTGGCAAGTGCGAGAACAAGTGTAGAACAAGTTAAATGTTGTTATAAGATGAGTAGTCTAAACTTGTTTTTCTCTGTTGGAGTTATAGGCGTTGCATCTTAAATTACCATACTACATAGGTTTCAGTTGTTTGCAACCTTTTATGTTTGGTTAATGCATGGGAAATAGGTTTAATACATTATTTGGTATCTATAATTTTTTTGTCCAATGTGGTACTTGTATTTAGTAAAAGTTATATATTTTATATGCATTAATTTTTAGCGTTTAATTCAGGTTTTAGAATTGATTAAATGAAAATTCATAATTTACTAATAAAATTAACAATCAATTTTCATCAAATCAATTTTAAAACAAAAAAAAATCATAAGCATCATAGTGTATTTAAATAATTAAACACAACTGAATTCATAGAATTATGAAAAATCAAACATAAAAATATTAACAATTATTTTTATCAAATCAACTCTAA
Organism: Gossypium rotundifolium; assembly: GCA_025506655.1. NCBI lineage: Eukaryota > Viridiplantae > Streptophyta > Magnoliopsida > Malvales > Malvaceae > Gossypium > Gossypium rotundifolium. The sequence continues at coordinate 63,696,048 of CP106731.1, read as the reverse complement.
AAAGTGAAAGTTGAATTAAACATTAAAAAGCTAATACTATTAACTGTGGATAGTAAAATATATAACTTTTATTAAATATGTTTAAAAATAAACAAAAATATCAAACTAAAAAAATTTATCAATTTAATTACTAAATAATATATTAAACTTGAAAACTAGAGTAGAATTATGTAATTTAGCACCTCATGACTAGTTTTATTTAACTGTTTTGTAATATTAATTTTGGTTTCTAGAGCTTACGAGTAGGTAATAAATAATTTTGAGGTAAAATAATATATCCATTTATGCTCTTTTATTTTAGCTCTAAATTATTTTTATTTTTATTTATTTTAGGACTATAAATTTATGAATTTCGATGTTAAGTCCATGATAATGCTGTTAACAATATCGTTTTTTTTTTTTTTTTTTTACATCTTTCAGATTAACATTTATATTGCTCCAGGGTAAAAAACTCGTCTGCTAAAAATCAATCATGCCAAAAAATATTAAGAATTACTTTTAAAAACTGTTCAGAATGAATCTAAATAATGACTGTCCAAGTTGAAGATGTAAAATTTTAAATTATAAAAATTATAACAATTTTTCAAACATTATTAAAAATTTTAAAATTATTTATTCATTTAATTCTAGCATGAATATAGATAAAAGTTGTCCTAATTCATTCTTAATGATTCTTCTTATAAATTATAAAAAGTTTTAAAAATATTGGTTAAAGAATATAATATTATTTGAATCAATAACATTCATATAATATATATATATAAAAAAAAAAGACACCGTTAAACGTTAAAAAACGTACGTCCAAAATGTCTAGAATTATAATTTGACCATATAAAACTTCAAATTTACCCTTGTAAAGTAAAATTTTCTTTCTCATGCAAAAATATTAATCTCATGCAAGAGTCATTCAATCATCCTTTAAGAGGGTTCCCATATATATATATACATATCTCGCACTTAGTATTTAACCAATGTGTGATCTAAGCTTTTCTTTTCCTCAACAAATATTTTCAAGTAGCTTACTTTGAGCATCAATTTCTCATTCATCACTCAACCATTTTGAGCATATGATATACTGTTGTAAAGGTCTCATGGAGTAGAATATGAAACCATAATTTTATGATTCAACTTTCCACCTTTACCTATTGATAATATGCCTCAAAGTTCCCATAAATTACAATTTTTCCAACAATCCCCCACATAAGTGGAAATTGATAGTTTTATCGAAAAAACATTAACTAGATGTGGTGATAGAATCTACGATCGATAGTTGCATAGGATAGGTAGGTGTCCACCCTTGAACCTTCCATTGTGAAAGTATATTTACTTTACTAGCTGACTAGTAGACTTGATGTCCTTGAATTGTTTTGCCTTTTGTGTAAACGGTGATATACCTTACACAATTACCTCCCTGGAAAGGTGTTAGTTCTCATGGGTATGTTCATATAGACGTGAACATCTCTTGGTTCTACAAGAGTTTGAGAGAACTATGCCCTAATAGTCTCCTAGAAGCAACCCCACTTCATTCTCACATAGGTGACTTATGTTGTTTGGCTCACCGAAACACACCATGGTCATTAAAAGCATTGCTTAACCTATATCATTTTTAGTCACTATTTACATCATAGGAAGAGATTTCAGATAAGTACCTCCACAATGACCTCACAAGGTCTATGCAATTAGTCAACTAGGTAGGGTTTTCCTTTACAGAGCACCTTTTATTTTCATGGGCTTTAGTCTCATTCCTTTTGATGTTTTATCAACATGAGCTCGATTAAAGCCTTTAGTGAGTGGATCCACAATGTTATCTTCTGATTTTACAAAATCAATAGAGATAACTCCGTTTGGGATCAGTTGTTTAATGGTACTGTGTCGACGATGCATATGTCTCGACTTACCATTATACGTTATGCTAGTGTCACGGACTTAGAATTTTTTCCTCACAATCCGTGCGGCCTTAAGCATTTTTTTTGCTCCTAAAACGCCTAAGTCAGCCTTACTCCCACAATAGAGGATTCAATAGAATTCCCCCACAAAACCAACACAAGCGAAAGCAACTCAGAATCAAACAAAAATGAACGAAGAACGAAATAAGAACAAGCCACAAAAAACTAAGAACATAAGAGAGAGAAATTTGAATGAATGCTCTCAAGAATTCTTATTTCTCAAAACTCAAGTGATTTACAATGAGGGGAGAGGCCTCTATTTATAGTTGAGCCTCCCCAAATTCAACGGTACAGATCAAAGTACATCAATAGCTACGATTAAAAGATATTTACAAATCAAATCTCTAAGATTATAGAATCATATCTTCTAAGATTACATATCATATCTGAGAATGCCTATTCGAAGATTATGTTTCCATAATGTGTTAATCTTTGCAAATGGACCTTCAATCTTTTCAAGAAATGGGCTAGTCCGATTAGGCCAAATGGCCTCCTTGGAGTTTGATGGATCGTACAAATGTGCCATGGTTGTAGGCTCTCATGCACAACCCAAAACATTTTTCCCCACCAAATCTAGTGACGCCCTTGTCGCGTCTTCCGTATGGAACTGGTCTATCTTATCTTGGAATTGCCACAAAGCTTTGAGGGGTTCCCAGCTTGTCTCACTATCAAGAAATCCCTTCTATCGAACTAAGTATTTGTGCCGCATTAATGATACTTCTGTTTGATCACTTAATCTACCTCGATGTTTTCAACTTTTTGATCATAGGCGACCCTTACCCCCATTGGTGCTCGTTTGGACTTGCCTTGATTTGGATCTTCTCCATTTTCATGGAATAGCTTAAGCAAACTTACGTGGAACACTGGGTGGACTTTGAGCTTTGCAGGCAGCTCAAGCTTGTAGGCCACTTTTTCTACCCTTTTCACAACTCGAAAGAGTCCCTCATACCATCGTACAAGCCACTTGTGCAAATCATTATGTCTCAAAATCAAGTGCAGTTTGGCAAGGATTGAGTCTCTAACTTGAAATTGCACATCCCTTCGATTTTGATCGGCCCACTTCTTGTTGCATTTACTTGCCCTGTGTAGACAAGCTCTTGCTAAATCGTTTGCTCTTACCAATCTCTTGCAAATAGATAAGCTGCTGGATTCGATCCCGTATAGCGAGTTACAGCAGTATTGGGTGTAAGTGGTTATTGCCCCGTCACTATCTTGAACAGACTATTTTGTCGCCCCACTTCGTTGTAAGTTGTACAAAATTATGCTACATCCAACAGCTTTGGCAAGTCCCTTTGTGTGGCACTTATATAGTGCCGAAGATACATCTCCAACAATGCATTCACTCGCTCTGTTTGCCAGTCGATTTACAGATGCATGCTCGTGGAAAAGTTCAAGTCTGAGCCCATTAACGTAAACAACTCTGTCCAAAATCGGCCCGTGAATCTCTCATCTCGATCACTGATGCTAGATTGTGGCACTCCCCAATATTTCACCACATGTCTAACAATCGAGCTGCCTCCTCAGCAGGACACTCCTTGGTTGTGGGGATAAAGGTTGCATACTTCGAAAACCTGTCCACCACAACAAAAATGCTTGCAAACCCATCAGATTTAGGCAAACCCACAATAAAGTCCATGGATAAAGTCTCCCATAGATGCTCTGAATTGGCAAAGTTTCAAACAAATCGACAGTGGTCTTCAACTCGACCTTATCTTGTTGGCACACTGAACAAGTTTTCACATAGGTCTCCACATCATCACCATGTGAGGCCAATAAAATTGATCCTCCAAGAGAGCCAAAGTGTGGTACATACCTGAATGGTCAACCCATCTCGAATCATGACATTCCTTCATAACTTCTTTACTCAATTTCCTATATTGAGACATATATGGATGTTGCCCTCGAGTATATAGCAATTCTCCCTTGAGCCAAAAATGCCTCGTTTTTTTATCTTTGACAAGTTCAATCAAATTCTTGCTATAGGATCGTGGGACAATCCTTCTTGAATATGCTCCAATAAGGGACTATCAGATTGGCTTATCGTTGCAAACTCCATTTTTTGTCTAAGCGCATCAGCCACAGTATTGGCACTCTCCGGCTTGTACTCCATGCTAAAATCAAACTCTACTAGGAAAACCTACCAACGAGCCTGCTTGGGGGACAACTTTTTCAGAGTTAGGAAATAACTATTTGCAACATTATCAGTGAATACCACAAACCTGGAAACCAGCAAATAGTGCTTTCATGTGCGCAAACAATACATCACAGTGGTCATCTCTTTTTTTGGACTGTGTATCTCCGCTTCGTCTCATTAAGCTTTCAACTCTCGAAAGTAATTGGATGCCCATCTTGCATCAATACTCCCCCAATCACATAGTCTGAAGCATCTATGTGTACCTCATACGCCTTTGTAAAGTCTGATAAAGCAAGTACATGCTCACTCATCATTGTTTGCTTTACTTGGTTAAAGGCTTTCTCGCACCGAGGATCCCAATCCCACACTTTACCCCTTTTTTAACAAGTTCGTCAAGGGTGCAATGATGTTAGAGTAGCCTTCAATGAAGCATCGATAGTAATATGCTAACCCAAGAAAACACCATAACTCCGTCACCTTGGTTGGTGGCTCTCAATCGGTAATAGCTCGAACTTTGCTCGTATCTATTCGAATCGTGTCATCTCTCACAACATGGCCTAGAAAAGGCACCTCTCATTGGACAAATGAGCATTTCTCCTTTTGACATATAGCTCATTTTCCCGCATGGTTTGGAACACCTCCTCAAATGTCCCACATGCTTCTCAAATGACTTACTATACACCACAATGTTTTCAAGATAAACAACCACAAAACTATCTAAGAAGGGTTGCAATACATTATTCATTAGGGTGAAAAATGTTGCTAGAGCATTTTTCAACCCGAATAGCATCACAAGGAATTCAAAAGACTTGTACCGAGTCACACAGGCGGTCTTGGGCTCATCCCCTTCGGCTACTCTCACTTGGTGGTACCCCGATCGTAGATCCAACTTAGTAAACCATCTCGTGCCACCAAGTTGATGGAATAAATTTGTAATAAGAGGAATGGGATACATATTCTTAATAGTGATCTTGTTCAAAGACCTATAATCGATGCACAATCTCAAAGACCCATCATGCTTCTTTTGGAACAACACCGGTACACCAAATGGGGCTTTAAATAGTCTAATGAACCAAACATCTAAAAGCTCCCTCAACTATTTTTGTAATTCCTTCGATTCAGGCGGCGACATTCGATATGGGGCCTTAGTTGGTGGCTCAGTATTGGGCATCAATTCAATCTTGTGGTCCATGTCCCTCTTAGGTGGCAACTTTTTGGGCAATCCCTTGGCATTACGTCTTGAAAGGACTTCAACAACTGGCTCACCTCCTTTGGAATTTCCCATTCAAATTTCTCATCAGAATTATCCTTCAAGGTGGCTAGATAGGAGACTTCCTCTCTACGCACTCTCTTAGCAAATTGGATTGCCGACAATGTTTTTCCCTCCATGCTTCCTTTCCTTCTCATTCACACCATACATGGATGGTTTGGATCGAAGATCACCATATAATTACTAGAGGGACAAATACCCGTATTAATTTGGTCAAGTAAGATTAATCCAATTACAAAATCATAATCATCAAGTGGGATTACCTTAATGGTTGGTTTTCCGGTCCACTCGCCAAGTTTGAGTTCCACCCTTTTGCTACACCCGTTATGGAAATGCTTTTTGGGTTCACCATTTTGATTCGTCCTGAATATTTCTCAATTTTAAGACCAAGTTTTTTCACCATCTCTTCAGAAATAAATAAATTGGATGCACCAGTATCAACAAGTACATTCAATCCTTTGGTAGCCACGATGATGTCCACAAACATCAGCCCATTACTCGTCTTGTCTTTGACACCACCCAATATCGAACTAAGGCTTTTGGTGTCATCTTCAGCCTCATCGTGTGCCTTCATGGCATTGAAAATAGCTTTCTTTAAATAGTCTCTCATCCTCTGTGGGCCTTGGCAAAGATAGCATCTCAATGGCCCTTTCTTATCCCATGGTTTGCCTTGAATAGCCCTTGGGCCTTCGCCATTCTTTTCCACTTGATCCTTGTCTCCCCACCATTGCCTTTGGGTTTTGAATTGGGCTTGGAAGACTCACTATTATCAAACTTTCCTCCCCAATATCGTAGAAATTTTCTACCTCAGCCATGGCTACGGTCAATTCAATGATACTTAGATGACACAACTCTTACTTAGCTCACATTTTCAGCCCATCCTTGAACCAATAAAATGCCTCCTTCTCGTTCAAGTCTGAGATATGAAGCATTAACTCACTAAATTCCCGAACATAATCTCAAAGGGTGCCTTGTTGCATAAGCCGGTGCAACTTAGCACGAGCCTCCTTTTCAGCATGCTACGGATAAAATTGCTTCTTCAACTCTCTTTGGAACTCCTCCCAAGTCCTAATAACTGTTCCTCCACGTTTCTCATCCGTGGACCTACGTCGCCACCACAAGAGAGCAACATCAGTAAAGTAAATCGAAGCAGTGTTTACCTTAGTGGCATCATCCTTAATGCCCATTGCTCGAAAATATTGCTCAATTCCCATAGAAAGTTATCCACTTCTCTCGCGGACCTAGCCCCCTTGAACTTCTCTGGTTTTGGAACATCCACATGACGTTGCTTCAGTCCTGAAGCCAACATCCCACTTCCAAGGGTAGCCTTACAGATAATGAGCTCCCCTTTAAGCTCAGCAATCTCCTCTTTCATGGCAGTCACCAGGGCCTCAAGAGCTTCATCCCTTACCGTCAATTTATCCGATGTGGATCTGAGAATGTCCAACACAAAGTCCTTGCTATCTTCCCTCAGTTCCTCCATAGGGGTTGTAGGGCCCAAAATTTGCCCGGGGCCCATTAACTAGTCCATTAACCCATTTTGAAACCCATTAACCAGTTTATTAAACCAAACCAAAAAAAAACAACCAAATAGAATAATTAAAAAAATAAATAAATAGAGTCCAATGACAGTCCGCTTTTTATAAGTCCCATAATAACAGGCCCAATACCAGCCCAAATGACTAAACCATTAGCAAATCCAACAACAGGCCCCAAAACCCCACCAGCCCACTACCTAAACTACAACAGAAAATAAGTGAAACCCTAGCAGCGCACAAGCCCAACACCGTGCCTCCATACTCGCCACGTCAATAGCCTCCGTACAGTGGTTGTACCTGCAACAAGGGACAGACAAACGACAATAGCAAACAAAAGTAGCAATTGACAGCAAAGAAAAAGAATTTGTATTTTTTGTTTATTTTCGAATATGAGGCTATAAAAACAAGAGAAAAGGCCTATTATTTTTTTTGGGGGGGGACAGAATATATTTTACAAATATACAACGAAATACAAAAAAGGAGAGAATAGTTTCAAAGGTGATTTCTTTGATTTTCGATTTTCAATACTGATCTTTCTTTCTTATTTGCATCGATGTTTAAAAAAGGAAATATACAAAAAAAAAAAAAAGAAGAGGAGTTTCTTATCTATTTTGGTGTCAATTCGGCCAAGTCTCGATCCAAGCAATCGAAAGATCCTTGTGGATCTAGTTACAATCATGGCGGTGAGGGGAGGTGCACTGTGCGCCGATGAAACCCTTGAGTCGGTGAGGAAAGGAAAAAGTTGAAAAGTTTTAAGAGTGAAGTTTTTTTTTAACTGCTTTGAAAAATGGCGATGGGGTGCATTTGTTAGGGCATTTTTGTTTATATCTATGGTTAAAATGGCAACATTTTGGGTTGTGAGGTCGGTGTTAAAACGGCATCGTTTCATGATAGCCCGATAACCCACCCGATTGTGGCCAAGATCCGCGTGTTTTGGTTCGATGGTTTATTTATTCTTTTAGTCCTTCCGCATTTTATTTCTTTTAATCAAGTTCTATTTTATTTTTAATTTTCCCTTAATATGTATTCCGTTTTCAATCATATGCGCTTTAAACACTACGTTTAAAAACTGGAATATTCGCTTTTAGTCCTCGATATCGGGGATCTTTATTCGTTCCACTTTTCCAACCTCTTGATTTTATAAATCTTTTAAATAGTCATGGGATTTTGAATGTGTTTGATTGAACCCTTTATTTTATTTTATTTTTATTTAAAAACTTACATTTTCATATTTAATATATTTACAATTTTCTTTATTATTGTCCTTCTTATTGATTCATTTAGTTATCCTTATATATACACTATTTTATTTAAAATTTGTATGAAATTCTTAATACATTTGTTATTTCATTATCATCTCGTATATTTGTATATATATTTTATCCATGCATATTTTTTATAGTTTTCGTTAACTCTTAAAAGTCTTATTGTATTAAAATATGTTTAAAATTAGGTGTGTTTACTTCAAATATGTTACATATATCATACTTGTATGATTTTATTTTTTAATTTATTTTCCTTGCCATTGATTCAATAATTGATTATTGTTATTATGATTATTTTAATTCTCATTTTATATTTATTTGCTATTTGTGATTTAATTGTGTTGTATTTTATTAGTAAATAATTGCTCAGTATTGTATGTTAATATGCCATCGCATTTTATTTTAACACCATTTAAGTTTTAAAATCGTCTTACTCAAAGTTTAAAACTGAGGCAATATTTGTGTGTTTAGAAGTACAAAAATTACATCCTAACGTGCTGGGTGTCGATTTTTCGTTCAACTAAATAACCAAATACCCTTTTCATATGTTTTGAAGATCAAAGATGATCTCGGTGTTAGAGTCTAAATGTGTTATATCCTAACGTGTTGGGTATGATACTTTTATTCCTTTGAAATGAGTTAATCTTGAGATTCAATTCCGATTTAATTAACTTTCTTCCAAATTTTTTACCCTAAATATTTTCAAGTTAGATATATTTGAAATCTTTCTAAATGTTTTCTTTCGTTAAAAGCATACATTGAACCAATTTTAAGATTCCATATTAAAAAAAACAAGGTAATATTTGTGTGTTTAGAAGTACGAAAAATTATATCCTAACGTGCTAGGTGTCGATTTTTTGTTCAACTAAATAACCAAATACCATTTTTTTACATGTTTTGAAGATCAAAGATAATCTCGGTGTCAGAGTATAAATGTGTTATATCCTAACGTGCTGGTTATGATACTTTTATCTCTTTGTTGGGTATGATACTTTTATCCTTTTGAAACGAGTTAATCTTGAGAGTCAATTCTGATTTAATTAATTTTCTTCCAAAAATTTTCACCCTAAACATTTTCAAGTTTTTGACGTTAGGACAACATTAATCAATTGGTACCAACTTTGGGCATTGCGAGGGTGCTAACCCTTCCTTGCATGTAACCGACTCCCGAACCCATTTTCTTGAATTTCGCAGACCAAGATATTTTGTAGGTGACGTGATCACACCTAAACAAAAAGGATCGGTGGAGACTCCATATTTTTAAAGTCGATTCCCGTTTTTTCAAAACCACGATAAAAAATGGTTTCGACAGTTTGGCCACTCCACTGGGGACTAGTTGAGAGTCAGGCCATAAATTGATTGATTTTTGTCCTTTTGGTTGAAATTTTGAAAAATTGTTTTGAAAAGTCATGTTTCCTTTAAAGCATTTGTTTGTGCTATAACTGCGATAATGTCGAGTCTAACAAAATACTTTGGCATTGCATTACATGACCGTTGTGGTCACACCTTTAAGTGGGAGTGAGAAACTAAGTTTCGTGAGGTTTTCACCTCCGCACGGGCTAGTGGATTGCTTCCGAAATACATCCGTACCAATGTCTTCGTGAGGTTTTCACCTCCGTATGGGCATAGGAAAATGTATTCCCTAAACCGAACTCGATCCATATGAGCCTATAATGGGTGAGGATTGAGGAATCTGCTGGTTCAGGTACCCCCTCTTTAGAACCAAACCACATATAGAGAGACCTAGGAGCCCACCTTAAGTAGAGCCGTGCCAAACCCTAATGGTCACTCATTTAGGTAATCTATTTTGGTTGTTTATTTTTATTGTGCTACCATGTTTTGTGTTTATGTTTGCATTACATTGCACCGCATTGCACTGCATCATTATAAAAAGGAGATGTTGATTAGCAATTCAATTGCTAAATAGAGAGTTTGTCATAAGGAAACGAATTCCTTGATAAAGTGGATTATAATACGGTTGTCTGGACATGGTCTGAGTAAACACAATAGAAGAAAGTTGATAGTCCATGGAGGAATGCAAAACCTTGCCCGAAAGATTTAAATTGACAAGAATTGTGCAAGAGCTGTCATTCCTCAATTTTCTTAAAGAAGCTAATCAATATCGCAAGAGATAAGTGAGCAGCGAACCATGACCCGAATCAAGCCAAGTGGAAATACAATAGATATCTTTTGGGAGGACTTGAAGGATTCGACTGCAGCATCTAGGTATAAAGGAGAAGATCAATGTCTTCACCTTGACTATGAGGACAAAATCGCATATACAATCCGTTTTATGTAAAGATATTTGTTTTCTAGAAAAGTTCTTCTAATGGAATTGAATTCGGAATCAACGTCTCTCTTTCTATTTGCATTCATACCATGCATTTGCATTGACATAACATTACATCATAGACATTAGATTTCATGAGATGACCCTGATTAGGTGGAATATTTTCAGCTAACCTAGAAGACATGGAACAAAGGTTGGAGAGATTAGAGCAAAGGCAACTACTGATGCAAGAGCAGTTGGCTAAAATTCAACGGGATATGCGAGATCAGATGAATATGATGCGCCAGTTAACACAATTACTAGTCGAGGGGCTTGAAAAAAAGAGTTGCCCAGTGGTCAGCAGTGTGGATGATGATGAAGACATTGTTTATTCCCCGATAAGTATCCCGACTCAATCAGACACACATTCACATAGGGTACCCGCCATTATTGGACCCCGATGTCAGACTGATGCTTCGACTCTATTCAACTTCCCGATAGGTTCAGGTCTTAACCCGGAGGATGATCGAGCTAAACCGGTTATATTGACAGAAATAAAGGAAAGGGGAGAGTGGACTTCAAAGGCCCCGAAGAGGAAGGACAGAGATGTGAATAATAAGAGTGGGTATAACAAGGGCCATTCGAAGCCGTTTCTAGTAAAGAGGGGCAACTGTAGGGCCCAAAATTTGCCCGGGGCCCATTAACCAATCCATTAACCCATTTGAAACCTATTAACTAGTTTATTAAATCAAACCAAAAAAAAACAACCAAACAAAATAACTACAAAAGTAAATAAATAGAATCCAATGACAACCCATTTTTACAAGCCCCATAATAACAAGCCCAATACCAGCCCAAATGACTAAACCATTAGCAAATCCAACAACAGGCCCAAAAACCCCACCAGCCCAATACCTAAACTACAAAAAAAAATAAGTGAAACCCTAGCAGCGTCGTAAGCCCCCAATGTCGTGCCTCCGTACTCGCCATGTCAATAGCCTCCGTACGGCGGTTGTACCTGTAATAAGGGACAGACAAACGACAATAGCAAACAAAAGTAGCAATTGACAATAAAGAAAAAGAATTTGTATTTTTGTTTATTTTCGAATATGAGGCTATAAAAACAAGAGAAAACACAATAGAAGAAAGTTGATAGTCCGTGGAGGAATGCAAAACCTTGCCCAAAAGATTTAAATTGACAAGAATTGTGCAAGAGCTGACATTCCTCAATTTTCTTAACGAAGCTAATCAATATCGCAAGAGATAAGTGAAGCAACGAACCACGACCCGAATCAAGCCAAGTGGAAATAAAATAGATATCACTTGAAGGATTCGACTGCAGCATCTGGATATGAAGGAGAAGATCGATGTCTTCACCTTGACTATGAGGACAAAATCGCATATATAATCCATTTTATGTAAAGATATTTGTTTTCTAAAAAGTTCTTCTAATGGAATTGAATTCGGAATCAACGTCTCTCTTTCTATTTGCATTCATACCATGCATTTGCATTGACATAACATTACATCATATACATTAGATTTCATGAGATGACCCTGATTAGGTGGAATATTTTCAGCTAACCTAGAAGACATGGAACAAAGGTTGGAGAGATTAGAGCAAAGGAAAATACTGATGCAAGAGCAATTGGCTAAAATTCAATGGGATATGCGAGATCAGATTAATATGATGCGCCAGTTAATCCAATTACTAGTCGAGGGGCTTGAAAAAAAGAGTTGCCCAGTGGTCAGCAGTGTGGATGATGATGAAGACATCATTTATTCCCCGATAAGTATCCCGACTCAATCAGACACGCATTCACATAGGGTACCTGTCATTATTGGACCCCCGATGTCAGACTAATGCTTCGACTTTATTCAACTTCCCGATAGGTTCAGGTCTTAACCGGAGGATGATCGAGCTAAACCGATTATATTGAAAGAAACAAAGGAAAGGGGAGAGTGGACTTCAAAGGCCGCGAAGAGGAAGGACAGAGATGTGAATAATACGAGTGGGTATAACAAGGGCTATTCGAAGCCGTTTCTAGTAAACCAGCCAAGGAAGGCAGTTACCAGTTATCTGGTCCCTCCAAGAGAAAAACCCAATTCAAGATCGAACTCAGAGAAACCCCAGTTCATATATATTCTAATGACGTATAGGGAGTTATACTAGAGATTATTTGAAATGCATGTTGTAGCTCTTCATTACCTGACACCATTGCAGCCCCCGTACCCCAAATGGTACAATGTGAATGCCCAATGCGAATACCATGCATGAATTACGGGGCACTCGATAGTAAACTGCACAGCTTTCAAAAATTTAGTCTAAAGATTCGATAATCCCTTTGGTGCAGAAAATCCATTACTCAACCATGATGTTAAAAGGATAACTATTGTGAGCACCATGATGAATGGGGGTATGGGATCAGGAGTACGTCAAGTTCAGGGCTCTAGTGCAAAACCTGATACTGGCAAATTTGAACATTAATGACATATCTGAAGAGTAAGCAGGGGAGTAGACTTTTCCAAGCTTTTGCCTTTACGTACTTGGGATGTTTTGAACAATGGAACTGTGGAAAAGATCCTTGTATTTTTAGAGCTAATCTAGAGCAATATTCAAAACATGCTTATTGCTTTAAGCCTAGAAGCAACAAGAATCTTTTTTGTGAAATAGGCTTGTGTCCAGAATTTTTATTTCAACAAAATACATCTTTTTGAGCAAATATTCTTTCATTCTTTTTCATACTATACATTCTTTTATTCTTTTGGAATACTCTTTCATTCTTCATTTAGGATCATATCATATAAATAATCCTCCTTAGAATCATTTTTGATCTTCGTACTCGGGTACCCAGATATCAATAATCTGAGCGACGTTGTTACTAACTCCCTTTTTGAATGAGATATGGGTCTAAGGGATCTAAAGACTTTGAAGATGACAGAGATTGTAGCCTATCTTTTGATTTGTTAAGGATGATAGAGCAAGATGAAAATAAACTCCACCTTGCAAAGGGTCAGTAGATGTTGCGAGCTTAGGAAAGGGGCAAAAATCGAAGCCTAATTCACCACAGAAATAAGGTGAGACATCATTGAGCTATTTTCAAGAACTCGAGACATTTTCCTGCGATCATATCAAGGCACGCCAAACTTCTGAAACGTGGGCATGCTGTTAAGATTGGTGTTTAAAAAAAAAACCCATACTAATGGTTCTACAATAGTCGGGCTAATCATGAGGTTTAGGCTACTGGTCTACCTAGAAAGGAAAATTGCATCAAATGCCAAATTAAGAAAGACAGGACTTATGTGCCTCCTCCATTTTGTCTATATGTGGGGCATGGTGGTTATCAAGCCAATCTCATCAAAAGTTTCTGGCCAATATCGATTCATTTTCGTGGATGTTGGTTACTTCACTAAGATGGTAAAATTCACTTCATATGCCAATATTACAAAGTTGATAGTAAAAAAAACAAAGTAAAAAAAAACAAAAAAAATTAAAAAACAAAAAAAATCAAAAAAATAAATAAAAAATTATGTCAAAAAGATCATATTTAACCGTACAATGTCAAAAGTCTGCGGTCTGTTCAAAGATCAGGTGCCACATATCAGTGTAGAAAAAGTGACCAAAAAGAAAAACAAAAGATCATAAAAAAATCGAGACTTGTAAGGATTGGCATATAAAGGTTACTATTTACCCTTTATGCTTATCAAACGTTGTCCAAGACTGTCATCGGGCAACACACTTCTCATTGGTTTTGCCCATTGGAGTCAAAATTCTCTTAGAGCTAAAATTGGATGAGGCAGAATGAATCCAATCTTAATATGATCAGTTAAATTTGAAGAATGTTAAAAGCTATCTATCATGGTCAGATGATGCAAGCTCACAACAAAAATGATTCGCCCTAGAAAATTTATGATAGGGCTTTGAAGAAGACTTTTCCCATGCAAAAGGGGCTTCAGAAGAAAGTGGATGCCAAACTGGGAAGGACCTTATACAGCGAAGAAGGCCTATTTTGGGGAAGCATGAATATCGACCGAGATGGATAGCAAGGACCTGCCCAATCTAGTGAATTCAAAAAAAAAGAAAAGAAAAAAGGAGAAAAGAAAAAGAAAGAAAAAGAAGAAAAAGATAGGTCAAGGCAAAACCCGCAAAGGGCATTTTGAGACCAAAGGGGATTTGAGTCGAAAACCCAAAAGGGCGGCTCAAATTTTGATAAAAAATGATGCATACAATAGTCTTGCTATGCTTGAATTAATAATGAAGAAGTATGCTACGTCTTGGGGCATCGACAAAGTACTTCAGATCCCCTAAACACATGTTGAACTTAAAATGGTCCTCAAAGTTTGAACAGAGAAGCTCAGGCTACGATATCTGGGCCACCTAGTTTTCCATCTTATCCATTTTGAATTTGCTATCTTTGACTACCTTATTCTTTTCAAGATACGCCTTTAATAAAATCCCTGCTTATTTGGATTTGCTAGCTTTGATTAACTTGCTTGTTTGGAGCTATGCTCCTAATTAATTTCGTTCTTGTCCATGGTTATGATCTTTTTTAGGCACTTTGCATTGAAATAACGATTAGTGGACTAATAACACTTTCATAAAAGAAGTTTCGCATATTACTCTGGAAGCTTCTTAATAATACAAGAACCTGAAATAGGGCTATTGTTTAGAACTTACCAAACTTAAGCGCTGGAAATGTTGGAGAAGGAAAAGTCTAAATTGGGGCTATCTCCTTGGATTTTCTGTCAAAAATGGTTGGTGATACAACCTTAACGGAAAATAGGCAATGTTAACCCAAATGTAAAAGGGGAATCATTCGTGAGAAAAATGATATTCTGCATCCATGCAAATATCATGCATACACATTTGGTTGGGTCACCCAAGGAGTGATCAGTTCATAAAACAAGCCACAGACCCTATACCCCTGAGTTACAGTTGGATAGATGGAAGCTGATACAGATCTTATACCTTTGAATAGTAATGGGATGGATTGAAGAAACAAAAAACAAATCTCACATTTTGAAATCACAGTAGGATGGTTGGGAAAAGATTCAGATCCTATACCCCTAAGCCATAATGAGATAAACCCTAAAGTTACAGCGGGGCAACTCTGTTGAACAGTTATAATTGTTTCCTCGAGTTTTTTTGTCAAGAATACCAGCCGAACAAGATGGTAGCATCATACATCAGTGATAGAGCCCTGATAAACGATGAGTGATGACAACCTTAAGTAGGGATCATTCTCATGAAATTCTGCATTAATACAAATGTTGTCTATAATACACTTAGTTAGGAGCATTAGATTCATTCTAATCATTGCATCCTAACCATTTTGCATATGCATAAACACAAAACCGATTTTACAGGATAGGTCCCCTAGAGGACGGTGTTGCAACATTGGTAAAATAACAGATCTTGCCTTTCTGAGCGAAGTGGATCAAAGATGCCAGTCTGGCATCCCTGAGTTAGCAATGGAATAGATTGAAGATAGAAGATCTTGCCTTCCTGAGTAAGGCGGATCGAAAATACAAATCTTTCACCTCGAAGTCCCAGTGGAGCAGGTCGAAGTTACAAATCCTCTTCCCCCCTGAGTGTATTGAGGATCAACTTTTATTTCTGAGAAGTTTTAGCAAGAAGATTGAAACTACAAATCTCTTCTCTCTAGATTCTTGTCACCTTGAAGTCCAAGTGGAGCAGGTCGAAGCTACAAATCCCTCCTCCTTGAGTGTATTGAGGATCAACTTTCATTTTCGAGAAGTTTCAATGAGAAGATCGAAACTACAAATCTCTTCTCTCTGGATTCTTATAACCTCGAAGGCCCAGTGGAGCAGGTCGAAGCTACAAATCCCTCCTCCCTGAGTGTATTGAGGATTAACTTTCATTTTTGAGAAGTTTCAGTGAGAAGATCGAAACTACAAATCTCTTCTCTTTGGATTCTTATCACCTTGAAGTCCCAGTGGAGTAGGTCGAAGCTACAAATCCCTCCTCTTTGAGTATATTGAGGATCAACTTTCATTTTCAAAAAGTTTCAGTGAGAAGATCGAAACTACAAATCTCTTCTCTCTGGATTCTTATCACCTCGAAGACCCAGTGGAGTAGGTCGAAGCTACAAATCCCTCCTCCCTGAGTGTATTGTGGATCAACCTTTATTTTCGAGAAGTTTCAGTGAGAGGATCGAAACTACAAACCTCTTCTCTCTGGATTCTTATCACCTTGAAGTCCCAGTGGAGTAGGTCAAAGCTACAAATCCATCCTCCTTGAGTGCATTGAGGATCAACTTTCATTTTTGAGAAGTTTCAGTAGGAAGATCGAGGCTACGAATCTCTTCTCTCTAAATTCTTGTCTCCTCGAAGTTCTAATGGAGAAGATCGTAGCTACAAATCTCTTCTCCCTGAAATTACATTGGAGCAGATCGAAGCGCTAGTTCCTATGCCCTTGAAGATGCAGTGGGATAGAATGAAGCTACTTGAAGAAAAGAAGTGCCAATAAGTCAATATCTTACAAGACCAGGCAAATTTGGCCCTCTTTAAAGTCTTTTCTTCATTCTCATTACAAGACAATGAGCAAAGAGGGGCAGCTGTAGGGCCCAAAATTTGCCCGGGGCCCATTAACCAATCCATTAACCCATTTGAAACCCATTAACCAATTTATTAAACCAAACCGGAAAAAAACAAACAGAATAACTACAAAAATAAATAAATAGAGTCCAATGACAACCCACTTTTTACAAGCCCCATAATAACAGGCCCAATACCAGCCCAAATGACTAAACCATTAGCAAATCCAACAACAGGCCCAAAAACCCCACTAGCCCAATACCTAAACTACAATAGAAAATAAGTGAAACCCTAGCAGCGCTGCAAGCCTCCAACGCCATGCATCCGTACTCGTCATGTCAATAGCCTCCGTACGGCGGTTGTACCTGCAATAAGGGGCAGACAAATGATAACAGCAAACAAAAGTAGCAATTGACAGTAAAGAAAAAGAATTTGTATTTTTTGTTTATTTTCGAATATGAGGCTATAAAAACAAGAGAAAACACAATAGAAGAAAGTTGATAGTCCGTGGAGGAATACAAAACCTTGCCCGAAAGATTTAAATTGACAAGAATTGTGCAAGAGCTGCCATTCCTCAATTTTCTTAAAGAAGCTAATCAATATCGCAAGAGATAAGTGAGCAGCGAACCACGACCCGAATCAAGCCAAGTGGAAATAAAATAGATATCTTTTGGGAGGACTTGAAGGATTTGACTGCAGCATCTGGATATGAAGGAGAAGATCAATGTCTTCACCTTGACTATGAGGACAAAACCGCATATATAATCTGTTTTATGTAAAGATATTTATTTTCTAGAAAAGTTCTTCTAATGGAATTGAATTCGGAATCAACGTCTCTTTTTCTATTTGCATTCATACCATGCATTTGGATTGACATAACATTACATCATATACATTAGATTTCATGAGATGACCCTGATTAGGTGGAATATTTTCAGCTAACCTAGAAGACATGGAACAAAGGTTGGAGAGATTAGAGCAAAGGTAAATACTGATGCAAGAGCAGTTGGCTAAAATTCAATGAGATATGCGAGATCAGATGAATATGATGTGCCAGTTAACCCAATTACTAGTCAAGGGGCTTGAAAAAAAGAGTTGCCCAGTGGTCAGCATTGTGGATGATGATGAAGACATCGTTTATTCCCCGATAAGTATCCCGACTCAATCTGACATGCATTCACAAAGGGTACCCATCATTATTGGACCCCGATGTCAAACTGATGCTTCGACTCTATTCAACTTCCCGATAGGTTCAGGTCTTAACCCGGAGGATGATCGAGCTAAACCGGTTATATTGACAGAAACAAAGGAAAGGGAGAGTGGACTTCAAAGGCCCCGAAGAGGAAGGACAGAGATGTGAATAATACGAGTGGGTATACCAAGGGCCATTCGAAGCGTTTATAGTAAACCAGCCAAGGAAGGCAGTTACCAGTTATCTGGTCCCCCCAAGAGAAAAACCCAATTCAAGACCGAACTCAGAGAAACCCCAGTTCATACCTATTCCAACGACGTATAGGGAGTTATACTAGAGATTATTTGAAATGCATGTTGTAGCTCCTCATTACCTGACACCATTGCAGCCCCCGTACCCCAAATGGTACAATGTGAATGCCCAATATGAATACCATGCAGGAATTACAGGGCACTCGATAGAAAACTACACAGCTTTCAAAAATTTAGTCAAAAGATTCGATGATCCCTTTGGTGCAAAAAATCCATTACTCAACCATGCTGTTAAAAGGATAACTATTGTGAGCACCATGATGAATGGGGGTATGAGATCAGGAGTACGTCAAGTTCAGGGCTCTAGTGAAAAACCTGATACTGGCAAATTTGAACATTAATGACATATCTGAAGAGTAAGCCGGGGAGTAGACTTTTCCAAGCTTTTGCCTTTACGTATTTGGGATGTTTTGAACAATGGAACTATGGAAAAGATCCTTGTATTTTTAGATCTAATCTAGAGCAATATTCAAAACATGCTTGTTGCTTTAAGCCTAGAAGTAACAAGAATTTTTTTTGTGAAATAGGCTTGTGTCCAGAATTTTTATTTCAATAAAATACATCTTTTTGAGCAAATATTCTTTCATTCTTTTTCATACTATACATTCTTTTATTCTTTTGGAATACTCTTTCATTCTTCATTTAGGATTATGTCATATAAATAATCCTCCTTAGAATCATTTTTGGATCTTCGTACTCGGGTACCTAGATATCAATGATCTGAGCGACGTTGTTACTAACTCCCTTTTAAATGAGATATGGGTCTAAAGATCTAAAGACTTTGAAGATGACAGAGATTGTAGCCTATCTTTTGATTTGTTAAGGATGATAGAGCAAGATGAGAATAAACTCTACCTTGCAAAGGGTCAGTAGATGTTGCGAGCTTAGGAAAGGGGCAAAAATCAAAGTCTAATTCACCACAGAAATAAGGTGAGACATCATTGAGCTATTTTCAAGAACTCAAGACATTTTTGTGCGATCATATCAAGGCACGCCAAACTTTTGAAACGTGGGCATGCTGTTAAGATTGGTGTTTAAAAAAAACCCATACTAATGGTTCTACAATAGTCGGGCTAATCATGAGGTTTAGGCTACTGGTCTACCCAGAAAGGAAAATTGCATCAAATGCCAAATTAAGAAAGACAGGACTTATGTGCCTCCTCCATTTTGTCTATATGTGGGGCATGCTGGTTATCAAGCCAATCTCATCAAAAGTTTCTGGCCAATATTGATTCATTTTCGTGGATGTTGGTTGCTTCAATAAGATGGTAAAAGTCACTTCATATGCCAATATTACAAAGTCGATAGTAAAAAAAAAAACAAAGTCAAAAAAAATTAAAAAATCAAAGAAAAATCAAAAAAATAAATAAAAATGATGTCGAAAAGATCATATTTAACCGTACAATGTCAAAAGTCTGCGGTCTGTTCAAAGATCAGGTGCCACATATCAGTGTAGCAAAAGCGACCAAAAAGAAAAACAAAAGATCATAAAAAAATCGAGACTTGTAAGGATTGGCATACAGAGGTTACTATTTACCCTTTATGCTTATCAAACGTTGGCCAAGACTGTCACCGGGGCAACACACTTCTCATTGGTTTTGCCCATTGGAGTCGAAATTCTCTCAGAGCTGAAATTGGATGAGGCAGAATGAATCCAATCTCAATATGATCAGTTGAATTTGAAGAATGTTAAAAGCTATCTGTCACGGTCAGATGATGCAAGCTCACAAACAAAATGATTCACCCAAGAAAATTTATGATAGGGCTTTGAAGAAGACTTTTCCCATGCAAAAGGGGCTTCAGAAGAAAGTGGATGCCAAACTGGGAAGGACCTTATACAGCGAAGAAGGCCTATTCTGGGGAAGCTTGAATATCGATCGAGATGGATAGCAAGGACCTACCCAATCCAATGAATTCAAAAAAAAAAAAAAAAGAAAAAGGAGAAAAGAAAAAGAAAGAAAAAGAAGAAAAAAGATAGGTTAAGGCGAAAACCCGCAAAGGGCGTTTTGAGACCAAAGGGGATTTGAGTCGAAAACCCAAAAGGGCGGCTCAAATTTGGATAAAAAATGAGGCATACAATAGTCTTGCTATGCTTGAATTAACAATGAAGAAGTATGCTACGTCTTGGGGCATCGACAAAGTACTTCAGATCCCCTAAACACATGTTGAACTTAAAATGGTCCTCAAAGTTTGAACAGAGAAGCTCAGGCTACGATATCTGGGCCTCCTAGTTTTCCATCTTATCCATTTTGAATTTGCTATCTTTGACTACCTTATTCTTTTCAAGATACGCCTTTAATAAAATCCCTGCTTAATTGGATTTACTAGCTTTGATTAACTTGCTTGTTTTGAGCTATGCTCCCAATTAATTTTATTCTTGTCCATAATTATGATCTTTTTTAGGCACTTTGCATTGAAATAACGATTAGTGGACTAATAACACTTTCATAAAAGAAGTTTCGCATATTACTCTGGAAGCTTCTGAATAATACAAGAACCTAAAATAGGGCTATTGTTTAGAGTTTACCAAACTTAAGGGCTGGAAATGTTGGAGAAGGAAAAGTCTAAATTGGGGCTATCTCCTTGGATTTTCTGTCAAAAATGGTTGGTGATACAACCTTAACGGAAAATGGGCAATGTTAACCCAAATGTAAAAAGGGAATAATTTGTGAGAAAAATGATATTCTGCATCCATGCAAATATCATGCATACACATTTGGTTGGGTCACCCAAGGAGTGATCAGTTCATAGAACAAGCCACAGACCCTACACCCCTGAGTTATAGTTGGATAGATGGAAGCTGATACAGATCTTATACCTTTGAATAGTAATGGGATAGATTGAAGAAACGAAAAACAAATCTCACATTCTGAAATCACAGTAGGATGGTTGGGAAAAGATTCAGATCCTATACCCCTAAGCCATAATGAGATGAACCCTAAAGTTACAGTGGGGCAAATCTGTTGAACAGTTATAATTGTGTCCTCGAGTTTTTTTTGTCAAGAATACTAGCCGAACAAGATGGCAGCATCATACATCAGTGATAGAGCCCTAATAAATGATGAGCGATGACAACCTTAAGCAGAGATCATTCTCATGAAATTCTACATTAATACAAATGTTGTCTATAATACACTTAGTTAGGAGCATTAGATTCATTCTGATCATTGCATCCTAACCATTTTGCATATGCATAAACACAAAACCGATTTTATAGGATAGGTCCCCTAGAGGGCGGTGTCGCAACATTGGTAAAATAGCAGATCTTGCCTTTCTGAGCAAAGCGGATCAAAGATACCAGTCTGGCATCCCTGACTTAGCAGTGGAACATATTGAAGATAGAAGATCTTGCCTTCCTGAGTGAGGCGGATCGAAAATACAAATCTTTTCACCTCGAAGTCCCAATGGAGCAGGCCGAAGTTACAAATCCCTCCTCCCTGAGTGTATTGAGGATCAACTTTTATTTTTGAGAAGTTTCAGTAAGAAGAATGAAACTACAAATCTCTTCTCTCTAGATTCTTGTCACCTTGAAGTCCAAGTGGAGCAGGTCGAAGCTACAAAGCCCTCCTCCTTGAGTGTATTGAGGATCAACTTTCATTTTTGAGAAGTTTCAGTGAGAAGATCGAAACTACAAATCTCTTCTCTCTGGATTCTTATAACCTCGAAGCCCAGTGGAGCAGGTCGAAGCTACAAATCCTCCTCCACAGTGTATTGAGGATCAACTTTCATTTTGAGAAGTGAGTGAATTAAGGATCAACTTTCATTTTCAAAAAGTTTCAGTAAGAAGATCAAAACTACAAATCTCTTCTCTCTGGATTCTTATCACCTCGAAGGCCCAGTGGAGTAGGTCGAAGCTACAAATCCCTCCTCCCTGAGTGTATTGAGGATCAACCTTTATTTTCGAGAAGTTTCAGTGAGAGGATCAAAACTACAAATCTCTTCTATCTGGATTCTTATGACCTTGAAGTCCCAGTGGAGTAGGTCAAAGCTATAAATCCATCCTCCTTGAGTGTATTGAGGATCAACTTTCATTTTCGAGAAGTTTTAGTAGGAAGATCGAGGCTACGAATCTCTTCTCTCTGAATTCTCATCTCCTCAAAGTTCCAGTGGAGAAGATCGAAGCTACAAATCTCTTCTCCCTGAAATTACATTGGAGCAGATCGAAGCGCTAGTTCTTATGCCCTTGAATATGCAGTGGGATAGAATGAAGCTACTTGAAGAAAAGAAGTGCCAATAAGTCAATAACTTACAAGACCAGGCAAATTTGGCCTTCTTTAAAGTCTTTGCTTCATTCTCGTTACACGACAATGAGCAAAGAGGGGCAGCTGTAGGGCCCAAAATTTGTCCGGGCCCATTAGCCAATCCATTACCCATTTGAAACCCATTAACCAGTTTATTAAACCAAACCAAAAAAAAATCAAACAGAATAACTACAAAAATAAATAAATAGAGTCCAATGACAACACGCTTTTACCAAATTTATAATAATAGGCCCAATACCATTGAAATGACTAAACCATTAGCAAATCCAATAACAGCCCAAAAACCCCACCAGCCCAATACCTAAACTACAACAGAAAATTAGTGAAACCCTAGCAGCGCCGCAAGCCCCCAACGTCGTGCCTCCGTACTCGCCATGTCAATAGGCTCCGAACGGCGGTTGTACCTGCAACAAGGGACAGACAAATGACAACAACAAACAAAAGTAGCAATTGACAGTAAAGAAAAAATTTGAATTTTTTGTTTATTTTCGAATATGAGGCTATAAAAATAAGAGAAAAGGCCTATTGTTTTTTTTGGGGGGCAGAATATATTTTACGAATATATAACGAAATACAAAAAAGGAGAGAATAGTTTCAAAGGTGATTTCTTTGATTTTCGATTTTCAATATTGATCTTTCTTTCTTATTTGCTTTGACATTTAAAAAAGGGAATATAAAAAAAGAGGAGTTTCTTATCTGTTTTGGTGTCGTTTCGACCAAGTCTCGGTCCAAGCGATCGACGGATCCTTGTGGATCTAGTTACAATCATGGCGGTGAGGGGAGGTGCACTGTGTGCCGATGAAACCCTTGAGTCGGTTGAGGAAGGGGAAAAGTTGAAAGGTTTTAAGAGTGAAGTTTTTTTTTAATCTGTTTTGAAAAATGGCAGATGGGATGCAACTATTAGGGCATTTTTGTTTATATCTATGGTTAAAATGGCAGCGTTTTGAATGTGTGTGAGGGTCGGTGTTCAAAAGCGCGTCGTTTCATGATAGCTGATGACTGACCGATTACGGCCAAGATCCGCGTGTTTTGGTTCTGATGGTTTATTTATTCTTTAAGTCCTTCCACATTTTATTTCTTTTTAATCAAGTTCTATTTTATTTTTAATTTCACCCTTAATATGTATTTTGTTTTCAATCTTGTCTGCTTTTAAACACTACATTTAAAAACTAGAATATTCACTCTTTTAGTCCTCGCATATTGGGGGATCTTTATTCTGGTTCCATTTTTTCAACTTACTGATTTTATAAATCTTTTTAAATAGTCATGGGATTTTGAATGTGTTTCGATTGAACCCTTTATTTTTATTTTATTTTATTTAAAAACTTACATTTTCATATTTAATATATTTACAATTTTCTTTATTATTGTCCTTCTTATTGATTCATTTAGTTATCCTTATATGTACACTTTTTATTTAAAATTTGAATGACATTCTTAATACATTTGTTATTTCATTATCATCTCGTATATTTGTATATATATTTTATTCATGCATATTTTTTATATTTTTCGTTAACTCTTAAAAGTCTTATTGTATTAAAATATGTTAAAAATTAGGTGTGTTTACTTCAAATATGTTACATATATCATACTTGTATGTGTTTTATTTTTTTAATTTATTTTCCTTGCCATTGATTCAATAATTGATTATTGTTATTATGAATATTTTAATTCTCATTTTATATTTATTTGCTATTTGTGATTTAATTGTGTTGTATTTTATTAGTAAATAATTGCTCCTTATTGTATGTTAATATGCCATCACATTTTATTTTACCACCATTTAAGTTTTAAAATAGTCTTACTCAAAGTTTAAAACTGAGGCAATATTTGTGTGTTTAGAAGTACGGAAAATTACATCCTAACGTGCTGGGTGTCGATTTTTCATTCAACTAAATAACCAAATGCCCTTTTCATATGTTTTGAAGATCAAAGATGATCTCGGTGTCAGAGTCTAAATGTGTATACCCTAACGTGCTGGGTATGATACTTTTATTCCTTTGAAACGAGTTAATCTTGAGATTCAATTCCGATTTAATTAACTTTCTTCCAAATTTTTTACCCTAAATATTTTCAAGTTAGATATATTCGAATCCTTTCTAAATGTTTTCTTTCATTAAAAGCATACATTGAACCAATTTTAAGATTGCATATTAAAAAAAACAAGGCAATATTTTTGTGTTTAAAAGTACGAAAAATTACATCCTAACGTGCTGGGTGTCGATTTTCCGTTCAACTAAATAACCAAATACCATTTTTTTACATGTTTTGAAGATCAAAGATAATCTCGTTGTCAGAGTATAAATGTGTTATATCCTAACGTGCTAGGTATGATACTTTTATCCCTTTGAAACGAGTTAATCTTGAGAGTCAATTCCGATTTAATTAATTTTCTTCCAAAATTTTTCACCCTAAACATTTTCAAGTTTTTGACGTTAGGACAACATTAATCAATTTGGTACCAACTTTGGGTGTTGTGAGGGTGCTAACCCTTCCTTGCACGTAACCGACTCCGTACCCATTTTCTTGAATTTCGCAGAACAAGATATTTTTATAGGTGACCTGATCACACCTAAACAAAAAGGATCGGTGGCGACTCCATATTTTTAAAGTCGATTCCCATTTTTTCAAAACCCTGATAAAAAATGGTTTTGACACGGTAAGGACCACTTCGAGTGTCTCCTTCATGTTACCAACAGACTCCTCGAGATTAACCACTCAATTTTCCAAGCTTGACAGCATGTTCTTCGATCGACTATCCTTTCGGGCTCTCTAATGGGTCTCCATTGGCATATTCTCACCAACTTCTTTCGACATCCTTCAACAATTCTTTCACAAACCTAGCTCGAATACCAACTGTCATTGTAACACCCCAAACTCGGCCTAAAAGTTAGGCCCGAATCTGGCGTGTCACAGTGAAGGAAGTTTAAATGCTAAGTAATTGTTTAGAAAAGTTTTATCAGATTTTTGAACTCCGAGTTCGTTCTTTGTTTGAGAAAAACGCGACTTGGCAAATGACCGTTTAAAAGTTATTATTATTTTGAAAAATTGTTTTGTTATGAAAGTTGATCTTGCATAGTTGCGTAAACATGATATTTTAGAAAATGATTGCTAAAGTTTTAAGAAAACCCCGTATTTATAAGTTTAACAGTTATAAATGAAAACTTAGAAAAAATAAACCAATGGCCTTATTACAAAATATTAACCCAAAATAAATAATCTAAAAGAAAAGGCAAAAATCAAAATTACTAAAGTTCACGTGTAGTATCTCCGATGTATAGCCAACCCCGAGTCCTCCACGGCTCCCAATCATCTATCGCTGGGAATTACCTGAGACATTTAAAAAAAGAGGGGGTGAGTTTACGAAAACTCAGTGTGCACAACCCTCATCGGTAAGAACATGCATCACAACAATCTAAGTCGAAGCCCATTACAGTAACGGTGGCAATTAGGCCTTAGCCCAAAATAGCCTCGGTTGAGCCTTAACCCACATCATATGTCACAGCAGATAATGTATGTAATGTGATGCAAACCCAGCCCTAACCTAGATTTTCCATCCTCTACACACCACTGCATACCAACCAATCACACCGTGGGGATTTCTACAATCAACCCTCCATCCGCTACACACCATCGATGGCAGTCATGCTGTAGTTAGCTGCTCATCGTCAGAATCGTGACATAGTCACTAGAATAGATCGTGGCAGATCCACTACAACCGATCATGGCAAAAGCCACTACAACAGATCATGGCAAAAGCCACTACAACAGAACACTTCCCCTTTCATCAATCACTCAACCCCGTGTAATCACAAAAATCGGCATACATGTTAATCATATCAAATCAACAGAACCATTCACTTTAGAATGACAGAGATCACTAACCTAGTGATTCGCCTTTACCCTCATCGGGTTTTCAACAGCCATGCCAGTATTTCGGCATTTAACAGAATATAACAGATTTATAAGCATATACTAACAGGCAATCCAAATGGTGTGAGAATGTTACACACAATCGTGCTAATCAACCCCAAAAGGTATAACGGTAATTTTACCTACCGAGGGTATTTCAGTAATTTACCTACCAAGGGTAATTCGATAATTCTACTCATAACTAATCCATGTATGCAGTGCATCTCGAACATAATCAATCATACAATTAACACAAACAACATTAGTACTACCACAAGGGTACAACGGTCATTTGTCGCTTAGGGGTAAAATGATAATTACACACTAAAGGTATTTCGGTAATTTTGTAATCTGGGGGTATTTCAGTAATTTTGTAATTCGGGGGTATTTTGATAATTTTACAAACTAGGGGTATTTTGGTAATTTTGCAAACTAGGGGTATTTCAATAATTTTACAAACCAAGGGTATTTTGGTAATTTTACAAACCAAGGGTATTTCGATAATTTCGTAAACCGGGGTATTTTGGTAATTTTGAAAATCGGGGGTACTTCGGTCCCTTTCGGGTTTTAGCTATGTACTTTGGCCCATCAACAAGTCCTCGCGGCTAAAGTGAACAGACACTTCGCACCAGGTAGGATTCTAGAAAAGAGGAGGTGGGCCACTAGGGCCGCTTAAGTACCAAGCTCTCCCTAGATCCAATCCTAGACATGCGTATGCCCGTTGCCACACTCCAACCCAACGACTTGTTTACGGACATGTTTAATTATTAGAAAGTCTTATGGAATTTAAGAGTTGTTCAAACTAGGCCTAAGGTCTATAAACCCTAGCATACTTGTTTACGTCCACATAAAGCCCATCAAACCCAAATTACATCATTACGGCCCATCAGGCCCAAGTCTCATCATATGGCCAAATAGGCCCAGAACAAATTCAGATCATGTATCATGCATGTCTAATTCAATTCGTATAACCAACCAAACCATTTCATCAAACTTAGCCTCAGGGCCCACCGGGCCCATTTAGCCACTTTCGACTTTTCGGCGTTGCCATATCGTGTGTGTAGTGTTTGTACACACTTGGTAACCACGTGCGCTGCAAACCCCTTAGTCACGAACCTACAATCGACATCACCTAATGATTAATCATAACTTAATATACATTTATCGGAAACTGAAACCTCACCGTAACTTTACCGTGCACCTCATGTTGTAGTAGCCCTTCCTTCGCTACTATTGGCGATTATCTTCTAGGTCTGGACCCAAATGCCCACCAAGGTATATTAACTCTCCTCTAGCTTCTCACCTTCCTTCTTTGTATCTTTCCGATGTGGGATCCTTCTGCTAGCAGAGTTTAAATCGAACTCAAACTCTTGTCGCCCCATCTTAGCAAAATAAATACTCCCTTGCTTCTCATGAGATTCGAACCCAATCTCCCCTATAACATAATCCACGCTGCTAGCAACTTTACCAACTAGCTCCTTGTTTCTAAAATCATGCGCAACTAAATATAAGTCCTATGGCCAAATTCAAACATCCATTTAAAAAGAAAACCAAAATGCAAGAGCCAAGACTTGAACCTTGGACCTCCTTCCTTCCTTTTGGCATCACCCCTTGCCTCTTATGTGGCATCACTTTGCCACTACACCACACACTCCACTTGTGCCTTTTTCTCCACATTTTATTCTTAAAGCCTACTACTAACTCTCATGGTTTTATTCACCTAAAACCAAAATTTTTCCTAAGGCCTAACTTGAACCCGGGACTTCACAGAAGCCCCCTAACCTTCCAAAATCACTCACATACTAGATCCAACTTGCACTAATGTCGTTCTCTTATTCCTAAAAATTTTAAACGCTCCTACGCCTAAAGCCCAATGGGCCCAATCCTACTAGGCCCAACTTTGGGATGTTACAGTCATGGACTTAGAATTTTTGCCTCACAATCCATGCGACCTTAGGTAGTTCTTTTCTCCCAAAACACCCAAGTCAACCTTACTCCCACAATAGAGGATTCAACAGAATTCCTCCACAAAACCAACACAAGTGAAAGCAACTCAGAGTCAAATAAAGATGAACGAAGAACAAAATAAGAACAAGCCATAGAAAACTAAGAACACAAGAGAGAGAGAAATTTGAGTGAATAATCTAAAGAATTCTTATTGCTCAAAACTCAAGTGATTTACAATGAGGGGAGAGGCCTCTATTTATAGTTGAGCCTCCCCAAATTCAACGTTACTGATCAAAGTACATCAATGGCTACGATTAAAAGATATCTACAAATCAAATCTCTAAGATTACAAAATCATATCTTCTAAGATTACATATCATATCTAAGATTTCCTATCTTTGAAGATTATGTTTACATATGTGTTAAGCTTTGGAGATGGACCTTCAATCTCTTCATGCAATGGGCCAGTCCGATTGGGCCAAATGACCTTCTTGGAGCTTGATGGATCGCACAAGTGTGACATTGTTATGGGCTCCCATGCACAACCCATGACACTAGCAAGGCACCCCCACACTTTCAAGTAGTTGTAGGATGGTTTTCTACCTTTCCATAACTTATATGGTGTCTTGTCCTTTTTCATGTGGGGCACCTTATTTAAAAGGTAATTAACTCATAGAAACGCTCCCCCCTCCCACATTTCTTGTGATAACCTAGAGCTTTTTAGTTGTGCATTCATCTTTTCCTTTAGAGTTCGATTTTTCTGCTCAGGTACTCTATTTGATGAAAGTATGGTGGTGTTACTTCATGAATAATGTTATGTTGTGTACAAATGATTCAACATATCCACCACTACGGTCACTTAGTCTTTTTATTAAGTTGGTTTTCAACTTCTTGCTTATAGAGAATAAATTTCTCTATAGCTTCATCTTTACTTTTATGCAAATATTTGTAGCAATGAAGGTAATACAAAATATTTATTCCTTCCTCTCGTTTAAATAAACTTTACATCATAAACCTTGCTATGTATTAGATCAAGTGGTTTTTTTTTTTACCTTGTTAATTTTTGCCTCAACACATGTTTCACATTTATAATTATAATTATTGTGAAACGAAGGAATGTGCTCTAAGTTAATTAATGTAAGTAAAGTATCATAATTAACATGTTCAAGCCTACTATACCATAAATTAAATGACTTAAGCATATAAACAGAAAAAGAAGCAACATTCTTATTCATAGTTTTACTTTTACAAAATTGCATTTAGTTTAATACACTTTCCCTTCCCACAAACATTCCCTCTTAGAAAAAATTAGCTTTTTGAGATTCAAACACCATTTTAAAGCTGTGTACACTTAGAAGTGTCCCAAAAACAAGGTTCTTTCGTATGTCAGGCACATACAATACATTTTGAAGCTTGAGTTCTTTGCCATAAGTCATCTTCAAGACCACAGTACCGTTCCCCTTGATCTTGAAAGTTATAGCATTGCCTATGTAAAATTTCTCCTCATTTTCACAAGGTTCCAACTTAGAAAATGAGTTTTTGTCACAGCAAATATGACGTGTGGCATCAGTACCAAGCCACCATTCTCTTGGATTTGAGTCAACCATGTTGACTTCAGAAATCACAACACGTAAGTCCATATCTTCCACAACATTGGTGGGAGTTTCCATTTTTTGTTAATATTTCAGAAACAAAAAATAGAATTAGAAAATTGTCACCTTTTGTTAGATGGCAGTAATTTAATAAAACCCGAAACAAAAGTTTATATGATCTAATAAAAAAATAAAATAAAATAATGCACAGATAACCCTAAAAGAGAGGTGGTTCACTTGACACGCTTAAATATCAAGTTTTCCAAAGAACCAATCCTAGACATGCATTCTCATTTAAGCTTTCACAATTTAAAGCCACAATGAAGGCCACCATAAATAGAAAAGTTTCCCTTTGAGTTGTTAAATGATAAAATTAAAATTCTGACACAAAATCAAAATCAAGTCTGTTGAATGGCAGGATAAATCCCGAAACAAAATTGTTTTATTAAGTCTTCGTTTGGAAAGAAAATTAAGATTGAATAAAATCTGTTAAGCTGCAGGAATAAATCCCGAAACAGATTATTCAATTTAATTCTACTTTAGCGACAAAACTAAAATCGAATAAAATCTATTAACCGGAGGGAATAAATCCCAAAAAAAATTTTCAATTTAATTCTAATTTGAAACAAAATAAAATAAAATAAAATCTATTAAAAGCGTGAATAAATCCTAGAACAGTTATACAATTTAATTTTAATTTGGAAATAGAATTAAAATCGAATAAAATCTATTAAACGGTGGGAAAAAATCCCAAAACATATTTTATTTAATTTTAATACTCATTTTGGAAATAAAATAAAAATAAAATGAAATATGTTGAACGGCGAGAATATATCACAAATAGATTTTATTTAATTTTAATACTGCTTTTGAAATAAAATAAAAAATTGAATAAAATCTGTTGAACGGCAGAAATAAATCCCGAAATAGATTTTATTTAATTTTAATACTCGTTTGGAAACAAAATCAAAATGGAATAAAATTTGTTTGACAGCAGGAATAAATCATGAAACAGATTTTGTTTAACTTTAATTTTCCTTTTGGAAATAAAAACAAAAATGGAATAAAATCCGTTAAACAATGGGAATAAATCTCGAAACGGATTTTATTTAACTTTAATTTCCCTTTTGAAAATATAATAAAAATGGAATAAATCCGTTGAATGGCGGGAATAAATCCCGAAACGGATTTTATTTAACTTTAATATCCCATTTGGAAATAAAATAAAAATTGGAATAAAATCTGTTGAACGGCGGGAATAAATCCCGAAATGGATTTTATTGAACTTTAATTTCCCATTTAGAAATAGAATAAAAAATGGAATAAAATCTGTTGAACTGAGGGAATAAATCCCGAAACAGATTTTATTTAATTTTAACTTTTCATTTGGAAATAGAATAAAAATTGGAATAACATCCGTTGAACGGAGGGAATAAACCCCGAAATGGATTTTATTTAATTTTAATTTTCAAATAAAAACAATTTTTTTCTTTCGCCTTGGTGTCCCGTTCGTCTCGGATTAGAGAATTGGAAATAATGGTAACATCTGTCTTAAGATTGTTGTACAAAACACATTAGCGAACAAAATAAATAAATATAAATAAACAATTATTTATATATAAAATAAAATAAAATATAAATATAAATATAATAATTTATATTTAAATTGTCAAATATGTAAACTAATAAAAATCATAACAAAAAGGTGAAATCGAAAAAAAGAATAGTGATTTACTAAATGTTGCGGCCTGTTTAACATAGTTTCCTTAAGACAGATTCGACCGCTCCTACAGTACTTGGAGAAACATTGGTCGAATGTCTCCCAGGATACAACATCACAATGATCAAAGCAGTAGCACCTCTGCAGTGATCAACGAAAAAATATTGTCTTTTTTCTATCACCGAAACGTTGGAAAAATATGGAGAGGAAAAGAAGAACTTTGAGAGAAATAATATCAGTGTGAGAGAGTGAAAATTTTGAGAAGAATTCTGAAGAAGTCTTAGCCTCTTATAGGCATTCAAAGTGGAGGAATTTTTGGAAATATCCATGTATAATGAGACAAAATATGCATTAAAGGGGGAATTGAATCAATTTGATAAAAATCAAATCAAATAGATTAGAATAAAATAAATCAGGATATATGTCCTTTTATATTAGATTTTGTATATATTTGCTGAGGAAAAATAATTTTGTGTTGGGCAAAAATATTTTGTAGGCTTATTTTGAGCCCGACCGGTCCGGACATTTCGCATCACCCACGTCGTGCGGGTGCGCCCCAACGCTAATGGGTTTGGACCTGCACCCTCCCTGCGCACGAGGCAAGGTTCCAAGCTTAGTCATTCAATCACTCTTCAAGAGGTTCCCATATATATACACATCTCACATTTGGTATTTAACCAATGTGGGATCTAAGCCTTTTTTTTTTTTCTCAACAATTATTTCCAAGTAGCTTACTTTGAGCATCAATTTTTCATTCACCACTCAACTATTTTGAGCATATGATATACAGTTGTAAAGGTCTCATGGAGTAGAATATGAAACCATAATTTTATGATTCAACTCTCCACATTTACCTATGGAGAATATGCCTCAAAGTTCCCATAAATTACAATTTTTCCAACACTGTGCACCAACTCGATTCTGAAAATAAAAAAAAACCTTCGTGTTTAAAATATGTTATATTATTCGAGTGTACTTTAGTATTTTCAATTTAAAAATAATAAAATAATATGTGTATGATGATATTTAAATCCATGCCAATTATATTGTAAAATTTTAAATTTATCACTCAACCTAAACTTTGTTTTTATTTATTTATACATTTTAATTTTAGGGTAATCTAAATCGCAGTCGGTGTAAAATAGTGTCATTCCTATTTTGATCACTCCAATTTTTTTTTGTCAATTTAGTCACTCTAATTAAGATAATTACTCAAATTGACCACTATCGTTAAAAATTATGTTAATTCACTAATGATTATTGATGTGACTTTTTTTTTGTTGACGACTTATCTCATCTAATCTTATTACTAATTTTTAGGGGTTAGATTAGCTTAAAATTAGGATTATTGATTTAATGTATTGATTATGTTTCCTTAGTTAGGCTTACTCTTTTAGTATAAATAGCCATGTAAATTTTTCTGTTAGAATATACAAGAGAAAAGGATTCTTATTATCAACATTGTACGAAGGGCTTGAGAATCCAGATTTAAGGAGTAATTTTTGAAATTCCCAACCCTTAGAAAATCCAATTTGGTACTCTCAATTTTTTCGCCTATTTTTTCTCACTGTGCCCTTCAACAGAGTCGCAGTCTCATCTCCGACGAAACCTCAAAATCCAGTGACCAAAATCCTTGCGCTCTCACATGCCGGCGCATATAGCACAGCTCACATCAGTCGAGTTTGATTCTCCGACCACCACCATTGGCTTTGTTGGTGTTTCTCCGATCTTCTTTGTTGTTATTGGCTCTTGTGGTGCATATTTTTAATAAAAAAATGACAAAATTAAAAATATATATTACTTATGATAACCCCTCGAATCCAACATCCAATTTTGTAAAGTCAGGTAATGTCTTTAATACTCATATTACTACTGACTCATGGATTATTGATTCTGGTACGAATAGACACCTAATCGTTGTTTTGTCGAGTTTTAAAATTTATAAAGAGAATGATCAAACCTGAAACTAACTCTGACAACGACTTAAGGCAAGTGCACCTATCGAACAGTAGTATAGCTTAGGCAAGACCGGATTGTCGAACCCAAAGGAACTAAAAGTACTAATACTAACCTTCTTTCTATTATTTAGCCTAAATATTAAGTGATTGGTTGTTTAATCTAAATTAACTAACTACTCAGCTAAAGACACAAAGAAAAAAAGAATGAATTGGGGAAATACTATTGGGAAAACTCAGTTGATTAAGATGATACCCTTAGGAAGAATCCACCTAGAATTCACTTGTTATCTAACTCTGAACCAGACGATTTATTCACTTGACTTGATCCGTAAGATTCCCTAATTTATATTAAACCCTCTCTCGAGGTGAATAATGTCTAACCCTAGGTTGATTAATTGAAATCTCTTTCTAATTAAAACCCCTGGAATCACATTAACTCGATCTATGGACTCCCATATTAGGTTTCACCCTAATCCGGCAAAATCTTGTCACCCTATCTCTAGGCGCGTGATCAACTCCGCTTAATTATGCTAGATCTACTCTTAAGTAGGGACTTTTGCTCCACCACCTAAGCACATTCAACTTGAATGAATATCCCGAAAATATTAACACAAGAATTAAGCACACATAATTAAGAACAAATCAAATATTTATCATATAGTTTAGAAAACAATAACAAGGTCCATCTTAGGTTTCATCCCCTTCAGGTATTTGAAGGGTTTAGTTCATAACAATAAAAGAAAACATCTCAGAAGAAAAGATAAAACAAAACATAAGAAATCCGTAAAACTCCCTTAAGGAATTGAAGGAGAGATCCACCATCTTGAGTATAATTCCGGCTTCTTAAGATGAATCAACTAGCTATCTTCGAGTGATTCCCACAAATCTAACCTTTCTAGCTCGGCTCCTTGACCTAGCGCAACCCAAAAGCCCTGGCAAAGGTTTCTACCAAACTCCCCGCTTAAGTTGCCCCCTCGGGTGTTTATATAGACTTTGAGATGCTTTACTTGGCCCCTACATATCCTAATTCAAGTAGAATTACTACTAGGGTGTTTGAATAGGCTTTGGAATGTGTTTCTTTGCCTCTAAGTACCCTATTCCGAATAGAATTACTATTTCTGTGGCAGGGTCACGCCCTAGGGCACACACCCGTGTGTTTCGTAACCAAGGATGTGTGCGAGCCTGTTGATGAGGTACAGCTGTGTAAATCATGATTAGGTCGTATTCGGACTTCTCTTAAGAGGCACGGCCATGTGGGCTTAAGTCCAGGCCATGTCAATTTCGCGATATGGCCCATTTGGTTTGTTTTAGGCCCGTTTCTCGTTCTTTTCGTCCCTAGGTGCTTTCCTGAGTATAAAACATGAAATGAAAGAATTAAGAGCACCTTTTTACATAAATCAAGGGATAAATCCTCCAAAAGTATGCTAAATATGAGATTAAAATATGTTACTTCTATGGTTTATCAACACCTGACAAGTTCCTCTAAAAGGTTTTTAAACTACTACTAGTCAAACAAAAGAAAGTGTCAGGATAGTCGATGGGTCTTTCACTCTTGTAACTAGATCAGGTTCTATCAGCTGTACCCCCACTATTAAACTATCCTTTGTACTATATGTTCTACATTTTCTAGTTAACCTTTTATCTATTAGTGCCATTAAAAATACCTTAAACTGCAAAATTGAGTTTTTTCTAATCATTGTGTATTCAAGGACCTTTAAACGGGGAAAAAATTACTAGTGGTAGATTGTATGATGGCTTATATATGTTTGAGAGCAGTAGTGAATCTTTTCAAGCCCTTTTTTGGAGGTAATAAGGTTATCAACCAATAAATAATGTAATGGCATAAGCGATAGGACACCCATCATTTTTTGTTATGGAAAAGTTATATCCCAGATTTTTTCAAAGACTTGGCTTGATTTAGTGTTTTGTGAAGCTTGTGAGTTTTCTAAACACACTAAAACTTCTTATTCTTTGAGAAATAATAGAAGTAATACTCCTTTTATGACTATTCATTCTGATGTTCGGGAATCAACTTAGAATACATCATTATCTGGTAATCAGTGGTTTGTTACTTTTATTGATTGTTGCACTAGGATGACTTGGGTGTATTTGCTAAAATAAAAAAAATAATGTGTTTATATGCTTCCAATCTTTTCATAAAATGGCGTGTACTTAATTTGATGCTAAGATACATTTTTTTAAAAGTTGGAATCTTATGGGATAATTCATCAAGCAACTTGTCCCGGTACTAGTTCACAGAATAAGGTTGCTGAAAGGAAAAATAGACATTTGTTAGAAGTTGCCAAATCTCTTATGTTTTAATGAACCTTCTAAAACCATTATAGAGGGACGCAATTTTTGTAGTCGCCTACCTTATTAATAGAATGCCACTATGAACCCTTAATTTCAAAAGTCCCTTGAAAACTTTACAATGTAAAAATAATTATAGTGTTCCTCCCAGGATATTTGGTTGTGACTATTATGTCTATGATCGGAAAGCAGGCAAATTAGATCCACAAGCCCTTAAATACGTGTTCATTGGATATTCTCCAGCACAGAAAGGTTATAAGTGTTATCATCCTCCTTCAAGAAGAACTTTCATTAGTATGGATTTTACATTCAGAGAAACTGAGCCCTATTATGGTATAACTCAATCACCTCTTCATGAGGAGAACAATAAGAGAGAAGAAGTGATACCAAACTTAGTAACTATTGAAAACCTTATTCTAATAAACATCATTATTCAACAGGAAGCTACTGTTCAGGGGGAGACTACTATTCAAAAGGATATTGTTGGGCATTTGGAAAAACCAAATTTAAAGAAGCATTCAAGAAGGCTTAAAACAAAAAAGCCATCATCCAACCTACTATGTTCCAAGAATCTTCCTATTCTGGTGAGTTACCCAAATTTTCCTTTTCTGGTGAGTTACCCCTTAATGATTTAGATAAACCTATTGCCCAAAGAAAAGGTGTAGATCCTATACTAGACACCCTATGTCTAACTTCATCTCTTATGACGAATTGTCCCATACCTATCAAGCTTTTGCCTTGTCTTTGTCTTCTGTGTCTATTCTACAGGATTGGCATGAAGCATTTAAAGATCCCAAGTGGAAAGAAGCCATGGTTGAATAAATGAAGGAACTAACAAAGAATGAGACTTGGGAGCTAGTAACTCCTCTAGTAGACAAGAAATAGGTGGGATGCTAATGGGTGTTTACTATGAAACACAAGTCTGATGGTTTGATTGAAAGGTGCAAAGCCAGATTGGTTGCTAAAGGCTTCATTCAAACTTATGGAGTAGACTATCAAGAGATGTTTACCCCTGTTGAAAAAATGAACAAAATCAGAATTTTGTTATCTTGTACAACCAACCTTGACTGGAACCTACAACAGTTTGATGTAAAGAATGCATTCCTACATGGAGACTTAGAAAATGAAGTATATGGAGATTCCTTTTGGATTTAATAATACAAAATTGCAAGGAAAGTATGCAGATTGAAGAAAACCTTGTATGATTGAAACAATCTCCCAGAGCATGGTTTGATAGATTCCTCAAAGCTATGATCGCTTTTGGTTATCAACAAAGCAATACAGATCATACCCTTTTTCTGAAACATCAAAAGGGTAAGATCACTTTTCTTATTGCATATGTTGATGACATAGTAATAACAAGAGATGATGAGGAAGACATGGCTCGACTGAAACAATGTTTGGCTCAAGAATTTGAAATAAAAGATCTAGGGAGGTTACAATATTTCTTGGAAATTGAAGTTGCCAGATAAAATAAACAAATCTTCATATCTCAAAGAAAATACATCCTAGACCTCTTGACTAAGACAAGGATGATAGGATGCAAACCCATAGAATCACCTATAGAAAACAACCATAAGTTGCAAGATGGAATAGGAGAGTCGGTGAATAAAGAAAGATATCAAAGACTAGTTGGTAGACTAATTTATCTCTCACACACTAGACCTGACATAGCATATGCAGTCAATGTGGTAAGTTAGTTTATGCATGATCCTCGAGAGTCTCATATGCAGGCTATCTTTTGCATTCTACGTTACCTAAAGTCTGCCCCAAGAAAAGGTCTCCTATTTTCTAAACATGGTCATCTCTAGATAAAAGCTTTTACAGATGCAAGTTGGGCTGGATCTATAGATGATAGGAGGTCTACTTCTAGATATTGCACACTTGTGAGATGAAACTTAGTCACTTGGAGAAGCAAGAAGCAAAGTGTGGTTGCTCATTCAAGTGCTGAGGTAGAATACAAAGCCATGGCTCAAGGTGTTTGAGAGCTACTGTGGCTATTAAAAGTTATGGAGGAATTAAAGTTGTTGAATAAAGGAAAATTATCCTTATATTGCGACAACAAGGCCGCCATCAATATAGACCAAAACCCAATACAACGTTATTGAACAAAGCACATAGAAATTGATTGACACTTCATCAAAGAAAAGTTGATTGTCATCATCTCTGGCTTAAGTCATGTAGCCTCTGGCAAACAATTAGTTGATGTGTTCACTAAAGGACTTAACAACAAAAGCTATCATAATTTGGTTTGCAAATTGGGCATGTGTGACATCTACACACCAACTTGAGGGAGAGTTTTGACAACTTATCTCAGCTAATCTCATTACTGATTTTTAGGGATTAAATTAGCTTAAAATTAGAATTATTGATTTAATGTATAGATTACGTTTTCTTAGTTAGACCTACTCTTTTAGTATAAATAGCCATGTAAAATTTTCTATTAGAATATACAAGAGAAAAGGATTTCTATTATCAACATTTTTACTTTTGACTAAAGGCTAGAGACCTCTCTATAATTAGTCAAAAATACTTGTTTTTTTGTTCATTTGCAATATAAAAACCACCCATCTTCATCACCACCCAACACCCATCATAGAAACCACCCATTCTCATTACCGCCTAATACCCACAGTCGCTTTCATCTTTATCACTCCTCACTCATTGTCCTCGCACCATAAAAATCACTTTATACGACTGCTTTTCCAAGGCAAACAAGGCATTTGAAAACAAGGGATCCTCGCATCTCAATGTCAAGCGGGTACTCAAAGATATTTCCCAAATCAGTGGGACGAAAGGTTAGGCCTCTGATAGTTTTTATTTTATTTCTAAAAGGATATTTCAATATAATTATTGTCATCTTTCAATTAGCCCCCTAAGATAATTGATGTCCTTGAATATAAAGATTAAACTCCAACTCTCCTGGTGACCTTTCTTTGTAGTTCCAAGGTTGCACTTTGTCAATTTGTAATAAAGGGTCAAAAGCATTGTTGAGAACTTTGAGAGAAGTCTCATCTCACAACTATTTTTTATTTTTATTTTACATTTGGTAGAAACTACCTCGAATTTTACAGCAACTCCATTTCTAAATCTTTGTGTTATTACTAAAAATGTAAGCAGAATTCTATTAAGCAGTGTGCTTTTCAACCAGCTTAATTTTCCCAATGTATTTTTTTTTTTTTTTTTTTTTTGGAGTGACACTGTTGACACCTAGAGTATGTCTGAAGCAATCATGTAAGGTGTGGAGATGGCGGAATGAAGAGCAAATAGGGATGGGAGCCGCAGTGATGAGAATGAAAGGTTTTTATGTTGTAAATAAACAAAAAAAAATATTTTGGACTAATTATATAGGGGTTCCTAGCTTAGTTAAAAGTAAAAAAAAAAAAAAAAAAAAATATCACCTCAAGGATTTGTCAGTGGATTAACAAAATTTTAGTGGTAGCAATTCAAACAATTATCTTAATTAGAGTGGCTAAATTGACACAAAAATTTAGAGTGACCAAAATAGAAATAATACTATTTTAGAGTGAGCTGTAGTGTAATTTACTGCACATTTTATTACTTCTATCAATTATATTATATATTAATAAGTATAAAACTATTTCATTTTATCATTTGAACTAAAACACTTTTTTTGTTTTTATATGAAACTTTAATAAATATTTGTTTGTGTATCTATATGTGTAGATATCTAATTTTGTCCGAACGGTTCAATTTTGAGCTAATTGAGTTTTAATTATTAGAGAATGACTTATTTGAATTCTTTGAGATAAATTGTCATTTTAATGTAATTTTGAAACTATTGATTTAGTTTAAGAATAACATTAAAAAGTTGATTTAGTTTAAGTTAAAACTATGAACATTTTTATTTCATTGTTTAGTGTTGTAGTGTGGGATTCACTTCTCTGTATACCTTACAGAAGGAAATGCATTCCCTGCCAGAAGTGTTTTGAACTCATTGTTGCTGCAAGCCTGCGGATTAGTATTCTTTTCAAGTCATGCTGCTAGCAACTTATCCTCCTTGATTAGGCAATGGAAAAATTCATCTCATCCCCTCGTTTATCTACATGATAGCGTTTCCATTTTCGCTGTTGTTCACATTACGATGTTCATTTGGTCAAGAAAGTTCATTTAATTCAGTTGTACAGGGGCTTATTTGTATGGGAGTAGCATTCCCATTTTTCCCCAAAGCTCTTCTGGTTTTGGTGCTTCACCTAATCCAAGTAGCTGTAATAAAATTAATGTCTTGTTATCAACTGACTAGCATTATTTCTTTCATTTAGGCCCATTTTTACCTGAAATGAAGCCAGTGCTAGAGTTCAGGTCTCATCCGTACTGTTCCATGGGCATTATAGTTTGGTTTTATTAGGTTAGAAAAAGAAATTTCCCAATGAGAAATTTGAATGAACTTGGTGGTTCCGTTTTCAATTTCAAGTTTGAATTTTAATTCAATGGTGGTTTTCAACAGTTTCAGACTAGCACAACTATCGGTTTGCGATTTTTATCCGTCAGTTCAATTTAATTTCAACAACATTAACAAAATTTAAAATAAATTTAAAATTTAAATCAGTCAAAATTGAATCTAACATGAAAAGTCATTTAAAATTCAAAATTGAATTAAAATCCAATGTATTCCAAAACAATATAATTATAAGCTCGAATAAAAATTAGTGTTTACAAAGTTTTTATAGGAAATCATGATATATTTTTTTTTTAAAAATATAACCCAAACCTTTAATATTTTTTAAAATACAACTTACAATTGTTTAAATATGACATCAGAAATAATTATTAACTCAATAAATTAACTCATTGTCATAGAATTAATTATTACGAAGCATCTAAGTTGCTCACTTTATACAAATGAGATGTGCAGGGGCTAAGCCAGTTGACATGGTCTGCTACTTAAAATGTAAAATTATTATTTAAGTTCTTAAAATTTTTTAAAAATTTTAAATTAGTAAAGGTAAAATTATACTTTGGCCCCTCTTAAAATTATAAAAATTCGATTTAATCTTTTACAAATTATAAAGATATAAACTATAAAAAATTAAAATTTCATTCAGCCCCTCCTAAAAAATTGTCCTGACTTCGCCCCTGAAGATGTGAAGATGAAGGTATAAAGTCCCAAGGCACTCACATCATCTCCCAATCGGCCGCTTCGATTATGCTTATGTTCCTTTTAGCCATGGTTTCTCATTGCTTCACTTTTGGACTAAAGATTAAAATATAGGTTGTAATATGAGTAGTAACTTTTGTTATTCAAGTCTACTGAAATGATTTTTATTTTTCTATTATTCTTTATAATTGGGTTAGCTTAAGCCTAACTTGATACCTGGAGCATCAACATCGTTAACTTTTATTGTAGGGGCGAAACCAGAATAATTTTTTAGGGGCGGATGAAATTTTAATATTTTATAGTTTATATCTTTATAATTTGTAAAGAATTAAATCGAATTTTTATAATTTTAGGGGGCTAAAGTGTAATTTTACTTTATTAATTTAAAATTTTAAAAAAAATTTAAAGGCCTAAATAATAATTTTACATTTTAGGGGTGTCGGGGCCCATGCCCCTCTGGCTTCGCCCCTGTTCTATTGTATCTTCTATATTTATGATTGTGATAAACGTTATCATAATTCAAATCTTTGCTAAATTTTATAATTAAGCTACAATAGTATGTAGAAAAATTCATCAAACAAAGTTTAATAAATCATTTAAAGGATATATTATATAATCTATTTTTAAACATAATTTGATCGAGAAGAAGAATAATGCGAAACCTAGACAAACCTTTGAATTTCACATCATGCACATATTTTTTACGTAATGTATTTATAGTAAAAGGTGACACTAATTTCAAATGACATGTAAATACAAATGTTATCATCAAACCGCAATATAAATTGGTTCTTGAATAAGTAATCTATAAATAAATAGTAATATAAGAAATTATAACTGTTTTAGAGGAAACTATCAGATATGAAAACACGAAGATTATTAGTAGGAGCATGTAATTAAGATAAAATTTGATATTGAGTTTAGAGACTAAATTAAATAATTTAAAAAGTATAGAGATCAAAATGCAATTATCCTATTTTTATTTTGATGGAAAGATCTTCATGACAATTTTACCATTACTTAAAAAAATCAATGGCTTCATGATGACTTTTAAAAGATATTTTGTTATGTAATAATATTTTATTAATTAATATTATAATACATAAAAAATAGAAAATTAGAGAAAGATAGATGTTCATCTTTCTCATTTCTTTCTTTTTCATGTCAAAAAAGGGGGAAAGAAAAAAAAAATTGCTTCCATTATTTTCCTTTAAATTCAAGTATAATGTATGGTTTTCCTTCAATTTTCTTCAATTATATGCAGAGTCTTTATATTAGATGATTTAGAATTCCCCAATTCCCAGAGGGTTGAGAGAGGAAAGGCTAAATTGGTCAATTTTATTATTATTAGCCCCAATTCCCAGAGGGTTGTGAGCAATCCTAATCCCTAAAGATTCGTGGACTACTTTGATAGCCATCATTGCCGAACAACTCGGGATGGCAGATTCATGTATCTGGTTATGAGTCTAAACTTTAGTACAAGGTCCAAATTGAAAGAGAAGCAAAAACAAAAATTAAATTTATTTGTATTTCCATATTGTGTGAATTAAATTAATTACGCGATTTTGAATTTGATTAAAAAACTTATTTTCGTTATTAGGTTTTTCAATATCAAAATATTAAAGTTTATTAATATTATAATTTTCTTTTATTGTGATGTTATTAATAATATTTATAATCATGTTTGAATTTATTTCTATCATTTAATTTATGTTCAATACTTATGTAATGATTTATATGATATTAGCATTACTGAGCATAAAAATTACTCAGCGTATGGTTTGACTATGTTTTTTCGTGCGCAGGTAGTTAGGTTCGATGTTTTGTTTCAACAACATCCGAAGAACCGAAAATCAGCTCAAACAGTGTTGGTGAAAAATTTACTTTATAGTTGATAAAAATGCCATGTACCTAGACATGTATATATATAATACTATGTTGTAAATTGGATATAAATATTTTCGTTATGTTTTCTTTGCTAGTACTTTATAACTAATGTTTTGGATGAAATAGTAAAGCATAGAAATCTAGTTTATTGGTATGTTTTTGGGAGATTATTTGAATGTGATTATATTGTGAAATCTAAATTTTTACAAGGGGTTTTACGTAAATTAGGCAGAAATGTTGCCGAAATTTTTATAAAATAATTTTACCGCTACGTTCTTTTCAAAAAAAACCTATGGAAAAGTGAGTTACTTCAGCAACGAAATGTGGCATTTTATATTTGGATCCAACAACTGAGTTGGGTATAAGGTGTCACAAATAATATTATTTTCATAATTTGAATTTGAGTGATTTTGTTTAGAGTGTAATATTGTTTTATTATTGAATTTAAAATTTATTAGTGTAAGAAAGACATTTTTAACAAAATACATTTATTAAAACATTGATAATTGTTTATATAATGTATAAAAAAGAGTGGAGATAGAGTAAGAATAAGGAGTATATAATAGTGTTAAGGAGGTAGGTTCACCGTATGAGTCAGAGAGTCAAAAATGGACAATATAATAGGCTGCTTATAAGAATGAGAGATTGCTCAAAGCAAGTTCAGGGCTTAAGAAGGTGATCATTTTTTCATCATTTGAGAGACTATTTGTAAGAGGGTCCTTTTCCCTGTAGTGCAAAGTATCAGGCATTATGTACCGTTGATGTATTAGCGTAAAAGATATAAGTAGTGGATGTAATAGTCTCAAATAGTACGAGATTGTTATTTCCTGCTGTTGCTAACTTGACATTTGAGACATGTTGACAATTAAAGAAATATTTGTATCTAAAAAGCAGTTACCAAATCAAATAGGTTGTTGAATAGATGGTCAAGAGGTCTTATCTTGATGACCAAAGGGGAATGCAGGTTGATTTTAGTGGCTTATTATGCTTGGGTCTTGCTGACCATGGGGGTATACAGGTTAATTTTGGTGGTTTATTATGTTCACAAGTGTCTGAGTGCCCGATAATAAGAGAAAATATTTGGTATGTACTTGTTTATCAAACTGAGCGTCTTTCTTCAATTTATCTCTACTTATTTATTTGGTAAGGAAGTAAAAGGTGTCATATGAAACAACATACATACAGAATCTCAAAAATTTCCCATTAGATTCAATCACATTAGTCCTATAATACCATCTGGAATCAAACAACAGTTTCTAATAATAAGCAAGAAAACAGACTGAAAATGCGACCATAAATCCAATACTTTCAATTTTTGTCATCAGTAGTAGTGTTTGATGTAGCAGAAATGTACATTTTGAGCGCATCTTTAACTCTAATCTCAGCTTCTCATTCTCTAACTCCAATCTCAGATTTTCATTCTGTTACTCCAATCTCAGCTTCTCATTCTCTAACTCCAATCTCAGCCTCTCATTCTGGTGCAAGAATTGAACTTCTTCGTTGACCACTTGAATCAATTTCAAGTTCTGTTCCCTTTCACGCTCTAACTCCAATCTCAGCCTCGCATTCTCCTTCTCCAGTTCATCTTCTCTATCAATCGTTTCAGCTCCAAGCTGGTTAAATATTTTATTCACCTTCTTCTTTTGATCATCCAAACTCGTCAGCAATGCCATCAGTTCGTTCGCCATTGTTTCTGCATTAACTTCATTGCCACGGCCACCTGCAGCAGGTTGTTGTCCTTCACCATCATCGTCACATGGAATCACCGC
This sequence comes from Gossypium rotundifolium, assembly GCA_025506655.1. Taxonomy (NCBI): domain Eukaryota; kingdom Viridiplantae; phylum Streptophyta; class Magnoliopsida; order Malvales; family Malvaceae; genus Gossypium; species Gossypium rotundifolium. The sequence goes on along the minus strand of CP106731.1, from coordinate 63,651,086 downwards.
TTGTGATGACTGCACGGGGAATACAGGATTATGCACCTCAAACTCCTCGTCTTCATTGCCTTTCCCTTCAATTATCGATGACATCAGATGGTTAAGGAGCAGACCAGACGTCCAGTCCCCATTAGGATCACAACCCACACCTTTCTCAAGAATCTTGCTTGCTGCCCTAAACCTTTCTTCAACATTAGGCAATCCACGCAGCAAATTCTCCGCAAGAAACTCCGAAGTACCATTGCAACTCTCAAAGAAAGGATGTTTCAAAAGCTCACCTGCAGTGGGTCGGTTTGCAGGATCTTTACGGAGACAAGAAGCAACCATGTCTTGAAAAGTTTCTGAAAACTTCTTGGTGGAGTCAAGAGCAGTTACACCGAAAGACCATATATCAGCTTTGAAACTATAATCTTTATGTGAATGAATCACCTCTGGGGCCAACCAGTATTGCGACGAAAATGGCGAAGAACCTAATCTGTAAACCGAACTCGACTTCTAGAACGATGACGAAACACCGAAATCCGCAAGCTTAACACGTCCGTTATCGTCCAACAAGATGTTACTGGCCTTTATATCTCTATGCAAATGCCCTCGGCTGTGAAGATACGACAATGCAGTCAGGGTTTCTTTGAGAATAATGGCAATGCATTGCTCTTGTATGCCATTGGGGGAAGAAGATGAGATGATGGACTCAAAAGAACCGCCGGACATAGCATAACCACCCAGAGACGGTTGCCGGCGGTGAAGGAAAAATGAGGGTTGAGGATGTTGGGGTGGAAAAGAAGCGAGGAGGTGTTGGTTTCACGTCCGACAAGGTTGCGGAAATCGGCGTTGGACTGATCAAGATCGATGGATTTAATGGCAACAACAGTTGAATTGATGGGAAGACATTGGGCTGTATAAAATTTAGAACAAACACCAGCACCGATTTCAGCGGTGATGTTGTAAGAGTTGGAATCTAAAGGGAACTGAAGCTTGGGATGATCTTCTTGTTCATACGCCATGAGCTTCTTTCTTTCTCTGAGATTGGGTTTTGTGGGAGGATTCTTGAAGGCTAAATATGAGGGAAAGAGTAGGCGTGTTATGCAGCTGTTAGGGAAAGAAGCCAACGGTGATTTATCTTTGAGAAGATGCATGAAAATTTACAATTACTCCATTCCTAATCTATAATCATCTATAATATTAAAAAGAAAGTAAAAAAGAAAATAGTTTTATTAAAATAAAAGTTGTTATAATCAAGTTAAATTTAAATTTATTATTCGGAAAAATATATATTATAATAAAAATTTTGTGATATCGTGAATTTATTTGAATTTTTAATTTAATTCTATGATTAAATTCAACTTTGATTTGATATTAAGGATTAATTTGAATTTTCATCTTTAAGTGAGGGATTAATTTTTCAATCATTTTTCCTTTGAGGCCATTTCAACCCAAGACCCCATATAGGATCAAACTTTGTTTATGTAAATAAAAACCTCAAAAAATGTAACAAGAATTTAGGGAGAAAAAATAAAACTAAAAAAAATCGAGCGAGAAAACCTCTATTGATTCTTAAATCGATAAAATTTTTGATATTTGATGTATATCACTCTTGCTTCTCTCTTCTTTGTGTAAAAAAAAAACCCCACTTTTAATTTCGCTGGCTTTATAGCCTATATTTTACAACCGATTTGTTTTGTTCAAAAGTGTGTGGAAGAGGGTCTTCTCTGGATGTGGCAACGCCAGCGCATTTATGCGGCACAGCGGAAGACCAAATTTTAAAACAATGAAAATTTATTTTGTAATAGGTAGTGTATTTTTTAACCTGCTTCGGTTTGCTTTTTTCGGGCTCTAAAAATTGGGACGAATTAAAACATCAAGAAAAAGGAGGATCCATTCCACTATTGCTCAATGGAGATAAGATCTAATAGATAAGGCGGTCTTCGATCCGCTCTATTTACCCATTTAGGTGAAATTATGAAGGAGATAAGACTTGTCTTTCGATATCTACCTACCTAAGATAGGATCTAATCTTTAGTAATGCGGATCCGCTCTACCCCATCTTTAATGCTTAAAACCAAAAACCCAAAAGCATTCATTCATCTCTTTCTATTTCAAAACATGGAGTCTATGAAAAAAAAAATGCTCCTAACCATATGTATCATGATTCCTTTTAACACTTTTTTTTTTGTCGCTTATTAAGGACCTCGTTTCAATCCTTTTTCCTTTCTCAAGAGGCCATTTCCCTGTGTTCTTGTATTTTTTAGAAACTTTCGTAGAAACAAAACCAAGACCCAAGACTATAAAATGAATAAAACTGAAATTTATTCGGATAAAACCCGTGAAAAATGGGTTGAACAAGGAAAACAAATTCCATTAGGGTGCAATATGAATAAGAATGGTATTGATGCCCTGATATCACAGTTTGAGCTTTTTCAGATGTACTTCTTAAAGACCACTCGAAGTTCAACTCGTGTCTAGAAGATCCATGGTACTTTGTAGATGCCTCAAGACGAATATATCTCCTCATTGTTAATTCAAGCATAAACCATCATGATGCCCCTCACGAGTTGATCATACTTTGAGCCGCCTTTTTGGGTTTTCAACTCAAAGCCCTTTGGTCTCAAAGTGCTTTTACGGGTTTTCACTTTGGCCTCTCCGATTTTTTTTTGAACGCAAGATGCCCTTTGTGGGTTTTCATCTTGGTCCACTTTCAAGTAAGTACTTCTTGATCGAGTCTCATTAATTGATTTGGCGACTTTTTCATCCATCTGGCTAGTATCAAAGCTCCTCCAAAAAGGCTTTTACAACATAGGTCCTTCCCAATTAGGCATCCACTTTCCCCAAGTCCTTTTGCATAGGGAGAATCTGCTTCAACACCAAGTCTCCTTCATGGAATACTACGCGGACTTTCTTATTGTAAGCTCGATCATCCGCTTCCGTACAATTGACCATGGCGAATAGCTCTTAGCCTCTTTTCCTCAATTAGATTCAATTGATCATATCGAGATTGAACCCATTCGCTTTGTCCAACTTTAGCTCGATAAAACCGGAGTGAAGGGATCTCAACTTCAATAGGCAAACCGCTCCATCCCATAAACCAACGAGAAAGGAGTTGCCCCAGTAGAGGTTCTAACCGATGTTCGATAGGCGTGAAGGCAAGCGGTAACTTTTCATGCCGCCCTTGTAGGTCTTAACCATTTTCCCACAATTTTCTTGATATTTTTATTAGCCATCTGATCGCTTCCATTCATTTTCTATGCGATGATGGATGAGCTATGGTGCTTAATGTTGAATCGATCAGACTTCCGCTATCGCTTTGTTGTTCAAGTTTAGTGCATTGTCGATGACCACGAAGATGAAACGATGTCCATTAGAAGCTTTGGTGAGATCGCCCAATGACATCCATGCCCCACATTGAGAAAGGCCGGAAAAGTCATAACATGAAGAGGTGAATGAGGCACATGGATCTTGTTTCCATAAACTCGCACTTATGGCATTTCTTGGCATAACGAATGCGATCTTCTTCCATCGTGGACCAAGAATACCCGAATCTCATGATTTGCCGCCATCGAAACCCATTGGCATGTGTTCCAGAACCCCATCATGGACTTCTTCCAGATTTTCCTAGCTTTAACAAAGATCCACACATCCGAGAAGGACTTGATCTTTTCTTTTATACAGATCTCCATCTAGGACATAGTCACCGCAAGTCTTCTCAATGTTTTCTTATCATTTTCAATATTGATCGGATATTCACATCTTTTCACATATTGCGTAATATCATGGTACCAAGGATGATCATCTCTCTCTTCCTCTTCGTCAATCATCAAACAATGAGCCTGAGCTCGCAAATACTCATTTGAATGGGCTTCATGCCCTCCCCGCCATTCACTTTGATCATAGAAGCTAGAGTGGCGAGCATCACCATCCGGTTTTTATCACGGAGGTAAAAGAATGTGATATCATCAAACTCCTCAATTAGTTCCAAGACTAACTTTCGATAGTCGATCGACTTGGGATCTCTTTGTTTCCCATTCTCCTTTGAGCTGATATATTACAAGGCGAGTCTCCGTATACCTCTAGCGCCTTAACTTTGTGGTCTATGGTCGCTCAGATCCCCATGATACACGCCTATATTCGCTATGTTGTTTGTGCAATCAAGTCCAACTTGCAAGTGAATGGATAGTGTTCTATTTGGGGATACCAGATCGCCTCTAATTCCATTACCAACGGCAGATTTGATGTCTGGTCAAAGTTCATCTTCCAGGACAATCTTCTAAGATATCTTCTTCAATTGTAGCTACAAACATCGATCTTCATTAGAAAAATCAAATTGGGGGCTCATAATCATCTAGCGCTCTGCCGCTAAGAAATCATTATTGCACTCCTCTTCACCGCTTCTTTCCGTTCACATAGACCATGCAAGAATCCACTGTATGCCAAGGAGCCCTGAGATCTTTTCACTTCTCCCTTTTTTGTTAACTTTGTTTATTTTGCTTGAAAACTTTGATATACAATGTTTATTTTGCTTGAAAACTTTGATATACATACATATATATTGTACTTTTCTTGAAAAAATGTAACAAGAATTTAGGGAAAAACGAAATAAAAAATAAAACTAAAAAATCAAGTGAGGAAACCTCTATTGATTCTTAAACTGATTTCAGATCAACCCTCTTTTGATATCCGATGTATATCGCTGTACTTTGCTTCTCTCTTCTTTGTGTAAAAAAAACCCACTTTTGATTTTTGTTGTGGCTTTATAGCCTATATTTTACAACCGATTTGTTTTGTTCACAAAAGGCAGGAAGAGGGTCTTCCTCGACGTGGCAGACGCTACACGATGCGGCAACAAGGTAAGACGTATGACGCGAGGGTTCCTTTCATCCGATTTTGCTTCACCCATTTTGCCAATTTTTAGCCATTTGGGCCACTAGCTTAGTTGGGCCTCAAATTTATTTTGTAATAGGTCGTATTTTTTAACCTGCTTCGGTTTGTTTTTGGGCTCGGGCAAAAAATTGGGCCTTATACCGCCTTTTGCTCAATGTCGCAACGAGAATAGAGCAACAATTAATATTTTTATTTTAAAATTTAGTTAAATTTTGGTTATTATTATTATTATTATTATTATTATTATTATTATTATTATTATTAATAAAAATAGGACTTTATGTTATTGAATTTTCTTAGGATAATTAATAGTATAGGATGATTATTGTTAAATTATATTAGGACACTTACGGATTTTATTATTACTATTAATTAATTAGGAAAATTAGAAGTTACATGAATTAGTATTATTTTATATACTTATATTATTTTATTATTTTTTAAGATAATTTAGATTAGTTTGTCATAAATAGCTTTTATTTATTTACTTTTTAATTTTTATGTTGTAGAAAGTGACAAAAAAAGAAAAAGAAAGAGAACATAGAAAATCCCACTCAAAACAGGAGGTCCTTTTTCTTTTTTCCGTCTTCGTTCTTTTTTCTGTTCGGTTGTTGCACCGTTTCTACACCACCATTGGCTGCCTCGATCGATCCGCCTGTTGTTGTTCCAGCCTCTCCCTTGCACCAATCCTTCACTGCTCATTGCTGCAACTTTTTACCCAGGTTGATTGCCCCAACCCTGACGTCGTCGCTCCTACCTTGTTGTGCCCCCATCGCCACTGTCCCAGGCCGTTGTACCTGCTTCATCCAACGTGTGTTAGGTAGACCCCATTATTTTTTTTATCTATTTATTATTATCTAACATTATTTATTATTATTGTTATTGTTGTTTATTACTATTCTTAACATTATTTTCTTCCGTTTGTGTTGATAATTTTGCCTTACTTTTTATTTTTATTTTGTAGCTAATTATTATACGACAATCTTTTGAAGTTTTCGTCGTCAGCAATTGACGTGTTTTCGGGTCTCCGGTGACAGAACGGCCTATATACAAAAAAGGATATAAAGTTTCCCATGTTTTATTTATTATCTTAATATCTTGCGTTTTCAATTTAATTCAACTTTAAAAATTCAATTTTTAAATAAGGCTTCGCATTTTATTTCTTCCTCACCTTTTAAAATATCAATTTTAATCCTTCAAAAAATTTTAAACTCTTAAAATTTTGAAATTGCAAAAGTGCCCATCGAATTACTTTGTTTCCCATATCATTGTCAATTTTAAGAATCTATATTTTATGTATCTAGGTAAAATAAATGTTATTTCCAATTTTTATTTTGATGTATATAGCTTTTTATGGTTATGGTTGTATGATTGGTATGATTAATATGTACAGTATAAATATAATTTATTTATAATTGTTTACATATAAAATAAATTTGATCTTTTAAATTTATGTACGGTATATATCTCTTATTTATGTAATGCATGGTATATATACTACAATAATTTATGATGGTAAAATCTTCTTTTAGGATAATAATCTTGATGAGTTTTAGGTATATTTTTATGATTGTCTTGAGGTTAATATTATTTTACGTTTTTTTTTTTTGTATACATTTAGTCATTTATGCCACTACACCAAAACATACCTTTAGCGGCGTTTTTAATGGCGTTTTAAAGAAAAACGCCGCAAATATTATACATTAGCGGCGTTTTAAGGAAAACGCCGTAAAAAGATCAATAGCGGCGTTTATTAGTAAAACGCCGCGAAAAAGGACATATTACGGCGTTTATTTGTAAAAAGCCGCTAAATGTCTGAGCATTCGCGGCGCTTTTGGTAAAACGCCGCTAAAAGTCTGAACATTAGCGGCGCTTTTGGGAAAACGCCGCTAAAGGTTAATTTTTTTGAACTTTAGTGGCGTTTTTTTATAGAAACGCAAAAAGATTATTTTATTTTAGGGTTAATGATTTAGGATTTAATTAAGGTTTAATGTATGTAGTTTATAGTTTTAGGGTTTATGATATAATGTTCATTATTTTGGGTTAATGGTTTATGTTTTATAGTTTAGGGTTTATGGGACGTTTCTAAATTAAGTTTAAGGTTTAGAGTTTTTAGTTTAAGGTTTAGTGTTTTCTCGTTTAGGGTTTATGTTTTATTATTTATTTAAAGGTTTATAGATCATGGGTTTTTGGATCATGTACTTTATGGATTACTGATTTAAGTGTTGGGGTTTAGGGGATAGGTTAAGGGTTATGGGAATATGGTTCTGTGGTAGGTTAATCTTTAGGGGTTATTGTTTTATGGTTTAAGGGTTAAGGGTTTAGGGTTTTAGGGTTTAGGGATACTATGCATATATATTGGTTTATAGTTTATAGTTTATAGTTTAGGGTTTAAGGGTGTATGATTTAGGGTTTAGGATTTAGGGGTTAACTAGGGTTTAGGGGTTAATTAGGGTTTATAGTTTATAGTTTAGGGTTAGTTTAGGTTTATACATATCAAAACCTGTTAAATCCTAAAAGCATACATGAACTTTAATTTGATCCAAATCTTGTAAAATATAAACATAATTATAGATATTATTAACATCATTTTTTATTATTGCATACATAAAAATTTATATTTACTCAGTATAAAAAATAAATTGATGTATTTTATAATTTAAAATAATGTGTATGATTAAATCAAAATAAAAATTTCAATGTAAATATATTTAGGGTTTAATTAATGATTAAGAGGTTAATGGTTTTATGGAATTTAAGAAATAATTAAAACATTAGTGGCGTTTTTTAAAAAAGCGCCGCAAAAACGCACCACTTTAGCCAAAACGGTGTCGTTTCAGATGTGCTTGTTGTGGCATTAGCGGCGTTATTTATGAAAACGCCACTAAAGATCGGGAATTAGCGGCGTTTTTCTAAAGCGCCGCAAAATGTAAAGTTATACGATGTCGTTTTTGTTTTATCCATTCCCTAGACCCCTCATTGGACGACGTCGTTTTGTCAAAATTGAAAAAAATTTTAGTGGCGCTAGTGAATAAACGCCGCTAAAACTCGTACATTAGTCTCCGCCGCAAAATGTATGACCTTCCAACCCCGAAAACCCTAAGTCCCATCTCCTTCTACAAAAAACTGCTACATCACTTCCAATCGTAAGTCTTAATCAACCTTCCCGTGTATTTTGATTGATACATCACCGGGTAAGTCTTAATCATCGGTATTTTGATTGATGTCGTTTGTTTTGTTTAATTGACTTTGTGTAAATTTGCGATAATCTTATTGAAAAACTTCCCGCATCTGCTTGCAATCTTGTTCACCTAAAGTCACTTTGCTTAAACAATAACAAAGTCACCTGTCTTTAATACAATCGTCGCATCATTTCTAACTTCTTTCTCGCGCACAACACTCGTAGTTTTTTCAAATTTCTTTTGCCCTTTATGTAAGTCGTCTTTGGTTACCTAAGTTACTCGGCCTTGTGTGTGAATGTCAAATATGAGTATGTACCGACTTAAGTATGATCAGATTTTCTAGATTTCTCCATGTATATGGAGGATCCTTGAAGTTGTACCCTGTATCCTTGTATTAGACACAAGTTTTGGACATGGGTTTGTTTTTATTAGGTTACGACTTCTTTTTGCTTTCATGTTTGTCATTGATGCTTTTTTTGTCATTGTATTTTTGCTTTGATTTACTTGGGTTTATCTCGAACTTGAATAAAATGATTCCTTTTGAATTATATAGTTGAGACTTACGTTGTGAATATCGATTTTCAAGAACTTGAATAAAACCACTAAGTAACCTTAAAACTTATAAAACATGACTTGCACACATAGGTAAGCTGATTTATCAATCTATTTACATCAAAGCAATACCAACTAAGTTTATTTCTAACTAAGAAACAAAACCAATAGTTGTAGTAACAAAATGAAACAATGACTTGAACATTAGTCGCAACTTTCTCTCGCTTCTTGGCTACATGCAGCCAACATCAACACTTGTCCTATTAACCACCTTTAATCATTAGTTGCATAAGTTAAATGTTATAGAGTGGCTCATGGATTAAACATATGTAGTTCATAATCTATTTACTCATGACATTTACCTGAAAATTTAACAATTTCAGCTTATGATTCCATGATCCAAAATTTTTCCTCTCATAGTTTTTACTATCGCCAGAGGATTCGGATTAGTCTTGCCAATAATTTCAACCGACTCTTCATTTTGTATATCTCTTTCGAAAAAATATGTATGCAACACTCAACATTAAGTTTGTATCACATAATTCTAGAATTGATGAATTAAAGAGTACTGTATTGATTACAATGTCAAAATTGAAAATAACTGTGTTAGATCCAAGGTTTTGATTGCATAGAACATTAGTGAATTAGAGTCTTTTCTTTTCAATATTGGTCAGAGTTCCAATAATATTGGTCTCATGATTCAATGATTTGTTGGTTTATGGTAAGCTTGATGTTGTATATTGAAGAGATAAGTAAGATGTGTACACAAACCGTAATCATTTGAAAAATTTTAGTTGCTTTTCTCATACTAAAGTACAAAATTTCACTAAATGGCAAAAATCCCATATTTGATTAAGAAGGATTTACGCTTCTTTTAAGATAAGGTTTGCTTTTTACGTGTACTTATTTTCCTTGAAGTTTACTCAATATGCTTGACCGGTTTAGAATTTTATCTCGCAATAAGAAATGATTATATTGTTTACTAAATCATCCTTCCTATTTTATTTTTCTAGTATATTTGGGGTGTTTGATTCGGTATTTGATCTCACGGTTGGCAAGACCGCTTTCGACATTTCGTGTTCTCTAAACATTTCTTAGAGGTAATGATATATTTGTTTAAGCGTTTTGATTGGTTTAAATTTTCGCTTTACGATTGTTGCTAAAGTTAATCAATTCATAACATGTGCCAATGTTCGTTGAAGTTAAAATGGTTTTGAATTCGAATATCTAATTCCTTTAAGGTTGTTTATGAAATTCAATACTATTCCTACTTGAAAATGTCAAACATATGCTTTTTACTGAACTTAATATTTTAAGAACGATTCGATCTTAAATTATAAAGTGAAATAATTTTTAAAAACATCAAATTAAGAGGTATTTTATGAAAGTTTTTGTTGGACGTGAAATAATTTTATTATATTAAATAATTAAGTGAAATAATTTTTAAAAACATCAAGTTAATACAAATAATTTGAATACTATAATTATATATGTATAAAAATATATAAAATAATAATTATTAAAATGTATAAAATTAAGCTTTAATAATAATATAGTAATATATTATATAACTACTATCAAACATTGCAACCGATTACCTAAATCCGACCTAAACCCTAAATCCTAAATCCCTAACCCCTAACCTTTAAACACTCAAACCCTAAATCCCTAACCTTTAAATCCTAAACCCTTAAACCTTAAATCCCTAACCCTTAAATCTTAAACCCCAAACCTTAAACCCATAACCTTAAACCCCTAACCCCTAACCCTTAACCCTAAAACCCTAAATATTAAAACCTTAAATCCATAACCCCTAAACCTTAAACCATAAACCCTAAACCCTTAACCCCTACCCCCTAACCCTTAACCCTTAACCACTAACCTATAACCTTTAATCACTAAAATTTTAAGTTAATATCAAACTTCATAACTTTGAAAAAGATTCAAAGTATATAGGCTGGAAACCTGATGGGTTGCCTTATATCTCACTGTCAAATATAACGGATCCTCCCTAGGTGTAATAATGCCACGTACGATGGATCTGAACGAAACACCAAATTAAATATCGAAATAATATAACATTTATTAAACCCTAAACCCTAAACCCTAAACCTTAAACCTTAAATCCCTAAACCCTAAACCTTAAACCCTAAAACCTTAAATCTTAAAACCTTAAATCCATAACCCCAAATCCCTAAACCATAAACCTTAAACCCCTAACCCCTAACCCTTAACCCTAAACCATTTAACCCTAAACCCATAAACCCTTAACCCTTAATCTTTAAACCCTTAACCCCTAACCCCTAACCCCTACCCCCTAACCCTTAACCCTTAACCACTAACCTATAACCTTTAATCACTAAAATTTTAAGTTAATATCAAACTTCATAACTTTGAAAAAGATTCAAAGTATATAGGCTGGAAACCTGATGGGTTGCCTTATATCTCACTGTCAGATATAACGGATCCTCCCTAAGTGTAACAATGCCACGTACGATGGATCTTAACGAAACACCAAATTAAATATCGAAATAATATAACATTTATTAAACCCTAAACCTTAAAACCTAAACCCTAAACCATTAAACCATAAACCCTAAACCCTAAACCTTAAAACCTTAAATCTTGAAACCTTAAATCCATAACCTTAAATCTCTAAACCATAAACCCTAAACCATTAACCCCTAACCCTATAACCCTAAACCCTTTAACCCTAAACCCATAAACCCTTAACACTTAATCCTTAAACCCTTAACCCCTAACCCTTAACCCCTAACCCCTACCCCCTAACCCTTAACCCTTAACCACTAACCTATAACCTTTAATCACTAAAATTTTAAGTTAATATCAAACTTCATAACTTTGAAAAAGATTCAAAGTATATAGATTGGAAACCTGACGGGTTGCCTTATATCTCACTGTCAGATATAACGGATCCTCCCTAGGTGTAACAATGCCACGTACGATGGATCTGAACGAAACACCAAATTAAATATTGAAATAATATAACATTTATTAAACCCTAAACCTTAAACCCCAAATCCCTAAACCTTAAACTTTAAAACTTTAAACCTTAAATCTTAAAACCTTAAATCCATAACCCCAAATCCCTAAACCATAAACCCTAAACCCCTAACCCCTAACCCCTAACCCTAAACCATTTAACCTTAAACCCATAAACCCTTAACCCTTAACCCTTAATCCTTAAACCCCTAACCCCTAACCCCTACCCCTACCCCCTAACCCTTAACCCTTAACCACTAACCTATAACCTTTAATCACTAAAATTTGAAGTTAATATCAAACTTCATAACTTTGAAAAAGATTCAAAGTATATAGGCTGGAAACCTGACGGGTTGCCTTATATCTCACTGTCAGATATAACGGATCCTCCCTAGGTGTAACAATGCCACGTATGATGGATCTTATAGAATACATAACTTACCTAATTTTAATATCAAATTTCATAAATTACATAAGTTGATGATTAAATTTCATAACTTACATAATTTTTCCTTAATATCAAACTTCATAACTTACATAAAACGTGTATAATTTAAAGAAAAAGATTCAAAGTATATAGGTTTGGAAACTCCGACGAGTTGCCTTATATCTCATCATCGGATATAATGGATCCTCCTAGGTGTAATAATGCCACGTATGATGGATCTTATAGAATACATAACTTACCTAATTTTAATATCAAATTTCATAAATTACATAAGTTGACGATTAAATTTCATAACTTACATAATTTTTCCTTAAGATCAAACTTCATAATTTACATAAAATTGTATAATTTAAAGAAAAGATTCAAAGTATATAGGTCGGAAACTGACGGGTTGCCTTATATCTCATATATAACGGATCCTCCTAGGTGTAACAATGCCACGTATGATGGATCTTATACATAACTTACCTAATTTTAATATCAAATTTCATAAATTACATAAGTTGACGATTAAATTTCATAACTTACATAATTTTTCCTTAAGATCAAACTTCATAATTTACATAAAATTGTATAATTTAAAGAAAAAGATTCAAAGTATATAGGTGAAAACCACGGGTTGCCTTATATCTCTCTGATATAATGGATCCTCCCTAGGTGTAACAATGCCACGTATGATGGATCTTATAGAATACATAACTTACCTAATTTTAATATCAAATTTCATAAATTACATAAGTTGACGATTAAATTTCATAACTTACATAATTTTTCCTTAAGATCAAACTTCATAACTTACATAAAACGTGTATAATTTAAAGAAAAGATTCAAATTATATAGGTTGGAAACTCGACGGGTTGCCTTATATCTCACCGTCGGATATAATGGATCCTCCCTAGGTGTAACAATGCCACGTATGATGGATCTTATAGAATACATAACTTACCTAATTTTAATATCAAATTTCATAAATTACATAAGTTGATGATTAAATTTCATAACTTACATAATTTTTCCTTAAGATCAAACTTCATAATTTACATAAAAATTGTATAATTTAAAGAAAAGATTCAAAGTATATAGGTTTGAAACTGACGGGTTGCCTTATATCTCATCGTCGATATAATGGATCCTCCTAGGTGTAACAATGCCACGTATGATGGATCTTATAGAATACATAACTTACCTAATTTTAATATCAAAATTCCATAGCATTATTTACATAAATTATTAATTAACAAGTTAGCAGATAATTTATTGTCAACTTTAGACTTCACCAACTACTGAAATGGATAGGAGATGGATGAAATTGTCAAGGGTAAGCAACGCTATCGAAATGGAGTAGAAACTTTTCCGAATTTTGCATTTCAAAATGCAAGCCAAGAGAATATGATTCTTTGCCCGTAAGAAGTGTTGCAATATTATCGGCATTATCGTGAAGTGGTCTACGAACATCTAGTTGTTGATGGCTTTGTCCGGGGTACAAAATATGGTTTTTCATGGCGAGTCTACATCTACCGGAGCATCTTCATCGATGAATCCGGTATCCTCATAGTTCTTTCAATCGAATGTTAGTGACGATAACATGGAAAACATGTTGCGGGATGCTTTTAATATGCTTGATGATGGTTTGGTCATTTCCACCGAATTGGGTGCAACCGATGAGCATAATTTTGGAGGAAATACTTTCACCGAAGGGAAAGAAGTGTACCGATGAACGACCAAATGAAGAAGCGGCGAGGTTCTACACGTTACTTGGTGAATTGAATGAAGAAGCGTATGAAGGATCAAAATTTTCTAAATTGTCATTACAGATTCGTCTTTTTCACTTGAAATGTCCGGGGGTGGACCGAAAACTCGTTGACAATGTCTGTTAGAGTTTCGCAAGAAATGTTCCGCTTGCAAAAATCCTCGATCTTCCAAAGATATGAAGAAATTGATAAAGGATTTGGGCCTTGGATACAATAAAATTCACAGCTTGCCCAAATGATCGCATGTTGTATTAGGCGACCGCATAAACCAACAAAGGTTGTCATGTATGTGGCCAATCCCGTTGGATTAATAGAAATACAGAGGACGGTAACGAGGATGAACACGGTACACAGTTAAAGAAGCAGCCAGTAAAGATTTTACGGTATTTTCCCCTTATACCGAGGCTTCAACGACTTTTCATGTCGTCGAAGACAGCCGAATCAATGACGTGGCACCGTGATGGACGAACCGATGATGGGTTGTTAAGGCATCCTGCAGATTCTTTAGCTTGGAAATGTTTTGACTCCAAATTTCCAAGCTTTGCAAGCGATCCTCGGAGTGTGAGGCTTGGGCTAGCTTTCGATGGATTTAACCCTTACAAACTTATGAGCACAACGTACAGTACTTGGCCTGTGGTGCTTGTTCCCTACAATTTGCCTCCATGGGTTTGCATGAAACAATCTTCTTTTATCTTGTCTATGATTATACCTGGAGAGAAAGGGCCGAGGAATGATATTGACGTCTATTTGCAGCCACTTATTGACGAGTTAAAACAACTATGGGCTGGTGTTCAGACATTTGATGCAATGAGAAAAGAGAACTTTAATTTACGTGCCGCATTAATGTGGACTATTAACGACTTTTCGGCTTATGCTAATTTATCTGGTTGGAGTACTAAGGGACGTTATGCTTGTCCGTGTTGTGTTGCGCAGACATGTTCGCAATGGTTCTATAATGGGAAAAAGTTTTCTTACATGGGGCATCGCTTGTGGTTACCTAAGATCATACATTTTGATTTCGAGTGCTCAGTTTGATGGTACTGAAGAGTTCAGATCAGCTCCTTCACAAACCGGTGGATCTGAAATATTGTTAATGTTGAAAGATATGAATTTCATTTATAGGAAGATGAATCAACCGGCAAACCCGCATAGAAATAGAAGATCTAGGGATGAATTTGATGATGAATCTGATGAAGAGGATGATCCTAATGAGGCGGACTTGTGGAAAAAAAGAAGTATTTTTTTCGAGTTGCCTTATGGAGAGCATCAGATTTAATGCCATAACCTTGATGTCATGCACATAGAGAAAAATGTCTACGAGAACATCATTGGGACTATTTTGAATGTCGATGGAAAATCGAAAGATAATCTTCAGAGTCGGCTTGATTTAGTCCACATGGGAATTCGGCGTGAGCTTCATCCCCAAGCACTTCTAAATATGAAATATCGATTGCCGTCTGCTATTTTTTCAATGTCAAAGACGGAGAAAGAAGTGTTCTATACGGTGTTGAAGGATATAAAGGTCTCGGATGCGTATGCATCAAATATATCGCGATGTGTGAGTCTTAAGGATCGAAGATTATATGGCTTAAAATCGCATGACTATCACATATTGATGCAAGACTTATCGCCATTGCTATGCGGTGTTGTATGTCGAAAAAGGTGACGGCCCAAGAATTGAACTCAAAATATAATGAAAGGCATTTGTGGTAAAGTTTTGAATGTTGAAGAACTTGATAGACTACAAGATCGAGCCGCATTAACTTTATGCAATCTGGAGAAGATATTCCCGCCTTCCTTCTTCACTATCATGGTGCACTTGTTAATTCATCTCCGCGTGAAGCACTTCTTGGTGGACCTGCTTTTCATCGATGGATGTATCCCATTGAAAGGTGGTACTTTATTTGCAAAATATTCATTCATTCACTCAATGCCTTTAGTTGCAACTTTTGATAATGTTGTATACCGTGTTTAGGTTCCTTTCCAAATTGAAGTCATACTTCTTGCAATAAGCGTTATCCGGAAGGATCAATTGCCGAGGCTACTTGGCAAAGGAATGTATGACTTTCGCTCGAGGTATTTGGAAGATGTTGAAACAAGAATGAATGTACCAAGTAGAAATGTGGGGTTCACAGATCATAATTTGGTGAAACTTATTTATTTCAAAGTTTCGAGAACCGATCGGCAAAGTCGAAATTGCGAATTGGACGATAGATCGTGGCTCCAAGCACATCGACACGTTCTTTTCATCACGATTCAATGGAACCATTTCAAGTAAGTTCTAGAATTTGATAAATGCTCATCAATTATAATCTGTTTGTCTTCTAACAAAGTAAAACCTTTTTTACTGTAGTGAGTACAAACAAATATTAAATCGACGAGAAATTAATAAGTAGTTCACAGAATCATTCCATGAATGGTTAAGCCAAATGGTATGCAATTTAAATTTTCATTGACAAGTAATAATATTTTCTCATAACATTCATAATTACTCGATTTACTTTCGACTCAATAGGTTTGGAGTCGGAATGAAGTAAATGACGACGTTAAATGGCTTTCACAAGGTCCAAACAGAATAGTTAAAAGATATAGTGGCTTCCTCATCAACGGATATAGATTTCATACAAGGTATCGCGAGAGATTGAGGAGAACCTAAAATTGTGGAATTGTTGTTAATTCTTCGATTACAAGTTATGCTAGTGCTAGGGACAGTAATCCGATCGAGGGGAATTTGGAATATTACGGACTTATTACTGACATCATTGAGTTGGATTATTACGGCAAATGCAAAGTTGTCCTATTTTGAGGTGATTGGGCTGATGTGAATACGGCTCACGGAATTAAAAACGATCAATATGGCTTTAAAATGGTGAATTTCTCTCGATTAATTCACACGGAGAACAACCGATGGATTTAGCCGTATGTTTTTTCTTCTCAAGTTAAACAAGTTTTTACTCGGAAGATCCAACTGATGAGGGTTGGTACGTTGTACTTGAAACACCCTAGAGACTTCTTCGACATTGGCAAATGGAAGTAGAGATGACATAATCAAAAGATCGAAACTTTACCTTTTCCGTAACAAGACTTAACGAAAATATCCTAGTACTAGTCAACAATTTCAATGGGTTCGTCAGATGTGGACGAAGATATTTACTAAATTTGATGTAGTAAGATGTAACGATTTATTATTTATATGTAATATTATAATTTTCATGTTGGTCATGTTATATAATTTTCATGTGTATTGCAAAAAAATGCCTAGAAGACTATTACGAGATTTAAATATTGTCCGCGAAACTCCAAATCCGTAAGAAGCTAATAGTAGTGAACATCAAACAGCTTGTTGGATCTTCTACTCTGGGACATAGATGACGAGCCCGAGAATTTGAAAGTAATGTTAAGTTTATTTTACATGCATGTTGAATTTTATTATTGATTCAAACTTCAATTTTAATATAATAATATATCATTTTTCAAATTTGAAGTCAGGGACGCGTAGAGGTCGAGGACGACCTTACTTAAAGATTTATACGACTTAGAGCCTCACGATCGTGTTAAAGTAAGGAGAAACAATGATGGTCAGCCTGTTGGATCTGAAGCTCGACTATTAGGAGGCTATTTGGGCATTTTAGCACGAAATTCCAATATGTTGCCCATTAACTACGAATCATGGCATCAGATGCCTGATGCCAACAAAAATCAGGCTCTCAAAAATATTAAGGTAATAAAACGTGAATGTAATTTATAATACTTTAATTTAATTTTCATTTATATTAACTTTTTATACTTTTTTTCTTCAGGGCTAGATTTAATTTAGAGGTCTCTGATGACTATGTTAAGAAGACATTGGGTAAAAAATGGAGAGACAATAAAAGCACGCTCAAAAACAATATTTTAAGAAAGACATAAGCCTCGATTTAAAAATTAAGAAATGTTCCACCGGAATGTTGAGGTACCAATGGGAAGATCAAGTTAGATTTTGGAATTCAAAAAAAGGAGAGGTATTACGTACATCTAAAATCATATAAATTATTTGGTTTATAGTATTTACTATATATATAATTCAAATTGCATTATGTAGGACCGTGAGCGAGTTGGAATAAGCAGCAGATAGAAACAGAAATTCACGCACACGGCAGGTTCTAGAAGTTTTGCTTGTGTAGCTGACGCCGAGGTATTATAATTTATTAATTCTGTCAAATATTAATTACTTTATACTATTAATTATATTTTTCTCGCTAAAATGTAGGAAACTTCGATCGGTCAAAAGTTGGACGCGTTCACTTTTTTGACATTACGCATAGAAAGAAGGATGGATCTCCGATGACATCCAAGTCATAGAAATTTTGGTATATCTACTTAATAAAATTTTATTTTTATAAATATTTCTACCGCTTAATTATAATAGTTTAATTCATCGTTTATAGTTTTAAATATATAATGTTCAATTATGTTGCATTCTTTCTTATTTATATATTTCATTTCTAACTCTTTCGTTGATTTATTAGGATAAACTAAAGGAGAAGAAGGTCGAGTATGAAGCGGTCGCTTGATCGATAGTTCTGTTAATCTTGAGGAGATTGATAATGTAATTATTATAGATGTTTTGGGTCCCGAAGGTACGATCGCTTCGATCGATAGTTCTACTAATCTTTAGTATATTTTACTAGAATTATCACCGATGTTTTTGGTCTTGAAAGGTATGGTCGGGTTCGATTTAAAGGATCCGTGTTACCCGACCAATATTTTGGATCCGCCTCCCAAAGAAGACATGCCTTCCGGGTCAATCTCGTCTTTGAAGTTCAGAGGCTACAAAACCAGATAGCTCGGATGCAAGAGAGCACGGTTGAGCAGAGGCGAAGAAATTGCGATGTTCAAAGAAAATATGAAGAACTCCAAAGAATAGCTTAAAGCGGATGCGAAAGCAGCACAAGCAAGCAACAAGAAGAATGAGAGAGGAAGCGAGGAGGCAGCAGATCGATGCTAGCACAAGAAAATCTACGAAGAGCTCCAGCACCAGCTTTAGCATATGATGCAGATGTTTCAACAGTCACAGAAACCGCCATCTTAGACATTTAGTTTTTCGTTGAAAGAAGTTTTGACATTATTACATTTAACATTTTTGTTACAATATTTTCAGTTATCATTCATTCATTTAATTTATTAAATTTTAAGTATCATTTACAATTAATGTATTCGGTGTGATTTTTATGCTAAATGTGCTATTTTGCGTTGGAATTATATACTGTTATTGGTTGGTTTTAGTGCAGGAGGGGTATAATATTGAAAAAATTTTATTTTTTTAAATTTGTACAAATTAGCGGCGTTTGTACAAAAGCGCCACTAAATCTCAATAAATTTTTGCGTTTTTTGGAAAAGCGCTAAAGGCCATTACTTTTAGCGGCATTTTTGGGAAAGCGCTAAAAGGCCCTTAGTTTTAGCGGCGGTTTTTGGTAAAGCTACCGCTAAAGGCCCTACTTTTAGCGGCGTTTTTTGGCAAAAAGCGCTGCTAAAGGCCCTGACTTTTAGTGGCGTTTTTTGTTAAGCGCTAAAGGCCCCGACTTTTAGCGGCATTTTTAAAAGCGCGCTAAAGACCATGGTTTTAGCGGCTTTTTTAAGAAGAGCCGCTAAAGACCATGGTTTTAATGCGCTTTTATTACAAACGCTTAAAAGTCAAGATCTTTAGCGCGTTTATAGATAAACGCCATAAAAATTTTCTATGATAGTATTAGCGGCATTTTTGTGGCGCTTGAAAAGCGCCAGAATACTTTTTGTATGCTTATAAACGCCGCTAAAGGCCCAAAAAACGCCGCTAAAAGTCTGTTTTGTTGTAGTGTGCATAACCCTCTATATATTTTTATGTAAAATTTCATGGGTAAAATGGTCAATTAACTTTCAAAAGTTTTCATTTTAAGCACTCGAAAAAAATGTTTGCAATTTAGATACTCACATTACATAGTTTAATCATTTTAATCACTTTCATTAAAAATACAAACAAAAATTCGACGTGAAATTATTTCTATTTTTTTTTTACTTTCCACATAATTTAATTAAAATAAAAAATTTATCATTTCGATCTCCAATCTTTTGATATAAATAAGGATTAATCCTTTCTTAAAAGAAAAAACGTTTAGCCCTAAAAATTGGGAACAAGAGGCAACAACCCCTTTTTTTTCTTTTCTTTTTTCAATTTTAGGGTTAACCTCTCCTTTTAAAAAAGGATTAAACCTCATTTTCGATTGCCTAAAATGAACGCTTTTGAAAGTTGGGTGACAAATCTGTGTAATTTACCTTAATTTTATTTGCAATTTATATATAATTTTATCCAACATAGTTAAAATTGTTTAAAACTAAAAGAATTGTCATTTGTATATATTTTTCATTTAATTTCATTTGTATTTTCAAAAAACTTTCTATAAGTTGTTTATATATTTTTACGTTTAATCACTCTAATATTAGGTCATTCTTAATTTAGTCACCCAAAAATTTTATTAATTTTGTCACTTTAGTTAAAGAAATTGACTAAAATAGTTACTTTATCGTTAAATTTAACAAAATATTATCATTTTCTTTTTCTTTTTTACTTCTCTATTTCTCTAATATTTTTTCATCCTTTTCCTTCAAACCCAAAAACCTTATGCCCCACTTCCCTTAAAGATGGTACTGCTTCCTTTGTCGA
The DNA here is from genome assembly GCA_025506655.1 of Gossypium rotundifolium. Classification (NCBI taxonomy): domain Eukaryota; kingdom Viridiplantae; phylum Streptophyta; class Magnoliopsida; order Malvales; family Malvaceae; genus Gossypium; species Gossypium rotundifolium. Next base: position 63,630,604 of record CP106731.1, on the reverse strand, counting down.
ACCACCTCGGGTGAGCATCGTCTTTGTGAAAAATATAACATCGGTAATGACAATATATTGCAAAAAAAAAGATATAAAAATTTAAAGAACACACAGATTTTACGTGGAAACCCTTTCAGGAAAAAACCACAGGTAGAGGAGAAGAAAATTCACTATGTTGAATTCGAAACATTACAAGAGAAATAGACTATGTCTATTTATAGGCTTGTAAAACCATATTCTAATAGGAGTATAGTAAGATTGAAGCACCTTATTCTAATCAATATCAAATAGATGGAGTTTAATAAGATTTAAAAAACCTTATTTAAAATAAAATAAAAGAAGTATAGTTCTATAGGGATTCTTCTTTTATTTTATTTTACCATTATATTTTATTTAAATAAGGATTCAAGTCACTTAATTCTAACAATCTCCACCTTGACACGAATTCTCAATAAACAAGTTCTTCATCGCGAACTCTCAACGAACAAGTTCTCCACCTCTTCCATAAAACCCCTTAACGGTTTAACTTCAACAATGAACACCAACCAAGTCTAAGCAATGTTCAAACTTGGTTATAGGAAGTGACTTAGTCATCATATCTGCAGGATTTTCATGAGTACTAATTTTGCTCACAACAACCATGAGCAATAATATCACGAACAAAATGATACTGAACATCAATGTGTTTTTTCTCTCATGAAACATTTGATCTTTTGTAAGGAAGATGGCACTCTGACTGTCACAAAATAATGTGCTGATTTGAAGGTCTTCATTAAGCTCACTAAAGAGTCCCTTCAACCAAATAGCTTCTTTACAAGCCTTAGTAATCGCCATGTACTCAGCTTCAGTGGTAGACAAAGCGACTGTAGTTTGCAAAGTAGCTTTCAACCGATTGTAGAACCTTCGATTGTAAAGACATAACCAGTGAGAGATCTTCTTCTATCAAGGTCTCCAAAGAAAATCAGCATCAACATACCCAATGAATCCATCTCTAGTTCTTCCAAATCGTAAGCAAACATCGTAGTACCTCGTAAGTATCTTAAAATCCACTGAACTGCTTTTCAATGTTCTTTACCGGGATTCACCATGTATCTGCTAACTACACTGACTGCATATGATAAATCTGGACGTGACCAAATCATGGTATACATGAGAGATCCCACTGCATTAGAGTATGGAACATGTGACATGTACTCAATCTCATCATCTGATTGTGGAGATAAAGTCGATGAAAGTCTGAAATGGGCTGCTAGAAGAGTACTAACAGGCTTAACACTCTGTATATTGAACCTCCAAAGAACTTTCTCAATGTACCCCTTCTGACTTAGGTATAATTTATTTTCTTTTCTATCTCTGAGAATCTCTATACCAAGTATCTTCTTTGCTGGTCCCAAATCTTTCATCTCAAATTCTTCACTTAGTTGGGCTTTAACCTTTCTTATCTATCCTTTATCTTTTACTACTATCAACATGTCATCAACATAAAGAAGTAGATACACAAAAGAACTATCAATGTTCTTCTTAAAGTAAACACAGCTGTCAAAACTACTTCTTTTAAAATCATGAAAAGTCATAAAGGAATCAAACCTCTTATACCACTGTCTTGGTGACTATTTCAAACCGTAAAGGGACTTTTTCAGCAAGCAAACATAGTCCTATTTTTCTGAGATTGTAAAATCCTCTGGTTGTTGCATGTAAATATCTTCCTTAAGTTCTTCATGCAAAAATGCAGTCTTTACATCTAACTGCTCAAGCTCCAAATCATGCATGGCCACAATACCAAGCAAAGCTCGAATCGAACTATGCTTCACAACTGGGGAGAACACATCTATGAAGTCCACTCTTGGAATTTGACTCTAACCATTTGCAACAAGCCTTGTTTTATATTTGGGTTCTTCAACTCCTGGAGTCCCTTCTTTCTTTTTAAACACCCATTTACAGCAAACAACCTTTTTACCTTTAGGAAGTTTCACAAGATCCCATGTTCTATTTTTGTGGAGTGATTCGATCTCCTCTTGCATAGCAAACATCCACTTTTCTGAGTCTTCATTGCTAACCGCCTTAGAATAATTAGACGGCTTTTGGTTTGCATCTATATCTTCGGCCACATTTAAAGCATAAGCAACTAGATCAGCCTCGGCATACTTCTTTGGAGGTTTAATTTCTCTTCTACTTCTATTTTTGGCGATAGAGTATTGTAGTGAAAAAGTAATTCTATTTTCAATTTTTGTACTAGCTTGAAGAGTCGACTCTGTATTAATCTAATGCTCCACCTGCTTTTGATTTTCTTTATTGGAAGAGTCTTTAAGAGATAAGTTAGATAGCATAGCAGTTTCATCAAAAACAACATCTTTGCTAATCACAACTTTTCTATTTTCAGGACACCATAACTTATACCCTTTTACACCAGCTTTATAACCAAGAAAAACAAATTTAATGGATTTCGGTTCCAATTTTCCATTATCAACATGAGCATACGCATGACACCCAAAGATCTTTAAATCAGAATAATTAGCAGGATTACCAGACCATACCTCTTGTGGAGTCTTTTTCTCAATGGAAATGGATGGAGATCGGTTGATCAAAAAACATGCAGCAGAGGCTGCTTTGGCCCAAAATGACTTTGGTAAATTGGCATTTGACAACATACATCGAACCTTTTCCATGATCGTTCTATTCATTCACTGCAACACTATTTTGCTGTGGAGTATGATGAACTGTCAAGTGTCTCACGATCCCTTTTGACTTACACAGTTTATTAAACTCATCAGAACAAAACTCTAAGCCATTGTCTGTGCGAAGGTATTTTATTTGTTTTCTCGTCTTTTTTTCAATCATATTTTTCCAAGAATTAAATGAGGAAAACACATCGTTTTTTACTTCAAGAAGAATGCCCAAACTTTTCTGGAAAAATTATCAATAAAAGTTAGCATATAATTAGCTCCACCTTTTGAAAACACTCTTAATGGCCCCCACAGATCAGAATGAATATACTCCAATGTTTCCTTCGTGTTATGGATTCCTCCGTGAATCAAACTCTCTTTACTTCCAAAAATGCAAGGTTTCACGAACTTCGCTTGCAAATTCCTTGCCCATCAACAAGTCCTCTTTGCTCAATTTCACATGCCATTCTCACTCATATGTCCTAGGCGCATATGCCAAATTTTAGTAATATAATCATCTGACAAGGAAGAGGAAGCGACAGCTACATCACCAATAACAGTAGAACCCTGCAAAACATATAACTTGCAATCTTTCTCTGCTTTTCATCACAACTAGGGAACTTTTGAAAATCTTCAAAATCCCACTTTCAGCTGTGTATTTGTACCCTTTTGAATCAAGATTACTTAATGAAATTTAATTTCTCTTCAATTCTGGAACATGTCGTACGTCACTAAGTATTCTGACAACTCCATCAAACATCTTAGCTTTAATTATTCCAACACCTGCGATTTTACACAAAGCATATTTCCCATCAAAACAACACATTCGGACACTGTTTTGTAATTTGTAAACCAATCCCAATTGGGACACATGTGGAAGGTGCAACCCGAATCAAGGATCCACTCATCGCTCACTTTTGAATTATTAACAGAAGCAACTAGAAGTTCACCATCGTTGTAGTCTTCTACAACATCAGATTCACTAAAATTTTTTGGTTGTTTTCCTTTTTGATTCGTAGCCTCCCTTTTGATCTTATTTTGTAGCTTATAGCATTCAGATTTAATGTGCCCTTTCTTCTTGCAGAAGTTACAAGTTTTGCCTCTATTTGAATACTTCGATCTACCCTTAAATTTACCGCGAGGATTCCTTTCCTGTGTCCTTCCACGATCATTATCAGCATTCCAATCTTGTCTCCCACGAACAATGAGACCCTCTCCCTGAGAGTCAGTTTTAACCATAAGATGATTCATCTTATCATGCGAGGTCAAAGAATCATACACCTCATCAACTGTGAGAGACTCACGGCTATATAGAATCGTGTCTCTAAAGGTTGAATAAGACAGGGGCAACGAACAAAGTAGAATCAACCCTAGATCTTCCTTATCATACTGAACCTCCATGGCCTCTAAGTTTGAGAGAATTTCTTTAAACACTGATAAGTGTTCGTACACAGACGCACCTTCCTCCAAATGATGAGTATAAAAAGGTTGCTTCATATGCAACTTTCTAGTTAGAGTTTTCAACATACATATTTGTTCTAGCCTTTTCCATAATGCAGTGGCGGTCTTTTCCTTCATCACATCCTGCAAAATGTTGTTAAACAAATGCAGATGTAACTGTGTTAACACCTTTTGTTCCTTGCACTTCTTCTCTTCCTCCGTCAATGTCGAAGGCATCTTATCTACCCCTAGCAGGGCTTCCTCTAAATCCATCTGTGCAAGAACTATCTGCATCTTTATCTGCCACAATGTGAATCTGGTGTTGCGATCCAACAGAGAAATTTCATACTTCAAAGACGCCATTACCATGATCGAGATGAAAAACCCGAAAGCTCGGATACAAATTTGTGAAAAATGTAACGTCGGTAATGACAATATATTGCAAAGAAAAGAGAAGTAAAAATTTAAAGAACACACAGATTTTACATGGAAACCCTTTTGGGAAAAAACCACAGGCAGAGGAAAAGAAAATTCACTATGTCGAATTCAAAACATTACAAGAGGAATAGACTATGTCTATTTATGGACTTGTAAAACCATATTCTAATAGGAGTATAGTAAGATTGAAACACCTTATTCTAACTAATATCAAATAGATGGAGACCTTATTTAAAATAAAATAAAAGAAGTGTAGTTCTATAGGGATTCTTCTTTTTTTATTTAAATAAGGATTCGAGTCACGTAATTCTAACAGTCTTGTTAATGAACAATGCTAAATGACACTTTTTCTTGGTCCCTAATTTCCCTGCTTTCCTTTCCCTTACCCATGGCCATTGCTTCTCATTGTCATTATTGTAATTATCCAACGTCTTCTTCGGCAACGAATTGTCAATCCAAAAACCATTAATGTAAAGTCAAAAGCCTCATCTTCAGATCTATAGATTTAGATTTCTCTAAAGCCCCCTAAAAAAATTGTGAGGTCACTTTCAAAGCTTTAGACACTACATCAATTTAAACTTTTAGAGGTGTTTTTTAGGCCTTTAGCGGCATTTTTAAGCGCCACTAATAGTCTTTGCGGTGCTATTAGAAGCGCCACAAAAACGCCTCTAAAACAACCACCGTAAAAGTTAGTGACGTTTATGTGAAAAAAACACCGCTAAAAGCCATGACTTTTAGCGACGCTTTCCCCACAAACGCCGCTAAAAACCATGACTTTTAGCGGCGCTTTTCCCACAAACGCCGCTAAAAGCATGACTTTTAGCTGCGCTTTCCCCACAAACGCCGCTAAAAACCATAACTTTTAGCGGCGCTTTTCTTAAAAACGCCGTTAAAAGCTATGACCTTTAAAAAAATTAATTAAATAATATTTATTTCTATGATAAATATTATATTATGTTTTATTCTTGAAATTTGAACTTTAAACTATATACTTTTAAGGATAAATTAAAAATATTAATTAAATTAAATTTCTATTAAAATTATAAATTTAAAACTAAATACAAAAATTAATGAGTTCAAGTTCCGACTAACACAAAACCCTATTTCAATAACACAAAATTCAAGTTCCGACTAAGATGAATGACCATGGATTGTAACATTAAATAACGTGCCACTTGAAGAAATGCAATGCCTTGGCTTTTCTAGCTTGAAGAGATTGAATCCTCATCGCACCTTCAATATCTAAAGGATGCAAAACCAAATGATCGATTCATCGTCATTTTGGCGTATAAATCTAGTTATAATCTATTATCCATACCGAGGTGCAAAAGATAAAATCATATGGATTGTAAAAAGCGTATGGTAAATGCTAATAGTATTAAAAGAAAAATTTAGTATAATCCCATACATTAGTACTCAAGTATAAGTCGAGATGCAAAAGATAAACCAACAAACTTGGTAAATAACAAAGATGTTAAAATAATATATATATATATATATATATATATAGCCATTAAGGCTAAAAAATATAACCATGATTTATGATCAAACAAAGCAAATGTTCTAAAAGCTTGGAACCGAGCTTAACAATTATGTGCAACTTTAGTAGCGTGTTGAACCATACTAACAAACAATCTCAACCATAGCTCTTCCATGTGTCACAAATAGGCATTCTTTCTAATGATTGTCTAAACTATTCAATTGTTTAACAAGGAACAATAGTATTTATTTGTAAAAAGCGTAATAGAAACATGTCAGCACATCGTTGTTTAATGTAATATAGAAATGTCTTTTATAGCATAAAAGAGAATAATTAAGGCACATAAAGAAAAAGAACACCAACCGCATCTCCCTTGCTGTGTTGTTTCTCTTCCAAATCTTGAAGAGATAAATCAAGCCGCTTCCTGAGGACAAAGAAACAAAGTTCTAAAGTTATAAGTATGATAGTTACAATGTCGCAGGTAATTAAAGCTTCCTATTAGTCAAGGCCGAGAAATTATAAGTGGTTCAACACATATAAGACTACAAATTGTACCTTCTTAGTCAGTGCTTCATTTGAGAAATGCTTCATTGAGAAAAGGGAGATAAATTAGAATAAACAGAAGCCACAGCAGGTACTCAAATGAAAAGTTTAAATATATATAAAATATATTCAAATCTTTATCAACGTATTCTATCTTATTTTACTTGCTATATGTTATCTTTAAATGGACTTTCTTTTCTTCCTCATCAAATGATGCCTACAAGATGAAGTCACAACTGATAAGCATCAAAACAATGACAGGATTAGCAAAAATAATCGATTATATTATTAATTACCCGCAAGCAAGCTAATATTTCCCCAAAAACAAGGTGTTTCCATTTGAAAGCGCATAAATACGATCAAAGAGACCAAAACTTCAGATTTCTCGATTAAGCATGAAAATGAGAGTACATCCTATGCTTGTAAGTTTCTTCATGTTACCATCATCAATGTAAGAGACACCGAATAAAACAAAATATTATCTATAACAAAATAAATAATGTTGATTTTCTCGAAAGTAGATGGCAAGCCAATCGAGAGTAAAACATTGTAGGGCATGCAAGAGACAGGAAAAAATAAATAAAACACTACTAAGAGTTGAATTAAGAATACCAATAAATAAATAAGCTACCTATCAAGATGATAAAGAGGCTCATCTATAAATAAGATATGTGGCCTCATCACAAGCTCCCGAGCAATAGCAACACGCCTTCTTTCAGCACTAGGAAGTCCTTTCATAAAACAATGACCACCAATCGCTTGTTCGCAAAGTCACCCAATAACATGGCATGGATGGCTTCCTCAGACAACACTCTTTTTCCGATTGAAAAATCCAGAAGTTGGAGCACGCAGAGTAGTATAGATACTCCCGACCGTGAGTGAACCAATTAGAGTGGTTTCAAGTCAACAAATCCTCATAGATTGGATGTTTCAATTTAAAAAAAAAAACTAACGCAGAATGGTTCCTTGCAATTTCGCTCAACTAAAATTGAATAAACTTTTAGAAGGAAAAGAACTAAAACTAGCATGACTCAAAAGCGGAAATGATAGAATCCAAATTGTGAGGCTTGAGTAGGAGTGATTAATCACTTAAGAGTATTTACACAATGAGATTTTCCTATAATCTATGATACAAAGTGGATGAGACTTGTCTAGAAATTTCAAGTATATTTCAACTTCAGATGGCTAGTTAGGCATAATATAATTCCAAATGCCAAATTCAATCTTTTACTAGAGGCAAACTAAATAAATAATGAACATCAATTTTGACAAGAAACATGTTATGTAGTCACTTTTACCAGTAAAGACTGACCCCTGTCAACCTAAGAACCATAGGAAGCAACGAAAGTAACATGAAAAAGTTTCACCCGTCATGAAAATGTAACTAAAACTCATATATGAACCATAAGGCATGTGCATTTCGCCCCATTCATGAATATTTCACCATACATTTTATCACTACAACAATAAATAGTAAATTCTAGAGGTGGAACTAAAGGAATCAATGTTCAAACTGATGTTGAAACTTCATTTCGACAACTCATATTGTTTATTTTTTAAACAATTAAAGAAGGCTAAATTTGCTAAGATGATTGGTGTCTTGGAGAAGACCATATGGTGAGGGGTGTCCCTTCTGCATCTTTGCTAAAAAAGGGGGAGGAGGAGTAGTAACTGGGAACAAGTGAGGCTTTTTCATAATTGAACAGCAAACCAAACGTTAAATACTTCCAAAATCTTCCCCCACCCATTATGTAATAATCACGATCTATCTCCCATAATAGATATGGAAAAATATAGATATATGCAAACCTTACCTTTTGATCAAATCCACGAACACTTAAGTTCATCAATAGGCCACTCAAATCCCTTAAATTTCGTCCCCAATTTTGCCTTCTTTGAACCGCTTATCTAAGAATCAACATGAGAAAGGGAAAAATAATAAAGACAAATATAAAGAAAAGGAAAAAGAAAAACCAAAAGGAGGGAAGAAATAAAGGGGGGGATTACCTGTTGGGAAAGGGGAAGATCAGCACGAGAAGGAGAAATATGTTGGGAAGAATGAAAAGAAAACCTAGACGAAAAGGGGTTTTGAGAAAATAAACTTAGTGAGAAAATTGAGAAAATAAAAACGGCGCCGTATTCAATTCAATTTAATTTCTTTTTTCAGCATTTTGAAAAAAAACGCCACTATTACCCCTAATTTGCAACGTTTTTATGTCTAGCGCCTAAATCCCCAAATAAACGGTGTCGTTTTGTTTAGTAATTTACTTTTTGCAGTGTTTTTGCTCAAAAACGTCGCTAATACCTTCAATATTAAAATAATATTGTTTAGTAATTTTTTATTTAGTAATTTTTAAATTGAATTGATATTAAAATAATATTAAATCTTTTCAATACAATTATAAGGACTTTATTTTTAAAATTAATATTATTGTTATTATTTTCATAATAAAATTCTTTCTCACATGCTTAATTATAATTAATTTACATAAATTAATTTGTTCATTAGCACAAATTTCTTCTATTTATTTTAACATTTGACATCTCTATTTATTATAATCATTTTAATTTACTATTTTCAAAGAATAAAATATATTTTTTATACTACTAATATGTATTATTGATTTTTTAAGTTAAGATTAAATTTATTATTTATTTTTTAAATAATTACATTGACAAACACTATTAGCCCTGTATGTCATATGGGTATACAAATTAGTTATACATATACTATAGCAATATGAAGTTACAATAAAGAAAATAAATAGTTATTATTCAATATGATTTAAGCACTAAACCCGAACCCTATAACTCTAAAATAATAAAAACTAAACTATAAACCCACCTTAAATCTTAACCTAACCCTTAATATTAAATTCTAAATTTTAAACCCTAAAACATAAACTCTAGACCCTAAACTATAAAGATTAATCCATAAACTATATACCCTAAATTAAACCATAAGCCCCAAATTATCATGAGAATTAATTCAATATTTTAAAATTAATACTATCTCTTTTACGATTATATAAGAAATTATTTAATATTTTTTCATTTTTAACAAATATTTTCTCTTAAATAATTTAAACTAGAATCATAATTTTAATGTATTAAAATTAATGTTATCTCTTTTACAACTATATAATAAATTATTTAATATATAAACACTATAGCAAAATGACTTATAATAAGCGTTTTAGTGGCGTTTGTAATAAAAACGCCACAAAAATTTTACATTAGCGGCGTTTCAAGTAAAACGCCGCTAAAAAATGAGCAATAGCGGCGTTTATTTAAAAAACGCCGCTAAAAATGATATATAGCGGCGTTTTTTACTAAAACGCCGCTAAAAGTCCGAGTTTTAGCGGCGCTTGTGATAAAACGCCGCTAAAAGCCAGAGCTATAGCAGCGCTTTAATAGAAACGCCGCTAAAAGTCAGAACTATAGCGGCGCTTTCGTAGAAACGCCGCTAAAAGCCAGAGATGTAGCGGCGCTTGAATAGAAACGCCGCTATAAGTCAGACCTATAGCGGCGCTTTCCTAGAAACGCCGCTAAAAGTCAGATCTATAGTGGCGCTTTAGCAGAAACGCCGCTAAAAGTCACCTATAGCGGCGCTTTACTAGAAACGCCGCTTAGTACTAGAACTTTTTAGAACGCCGCTAAAAGTCAGAGCTTTAGCGGCGCTTTTTTAGAAACGCCGCGAAAAGTCTGACCTATAGCGGCGCTTTCCTAGAAACGCCGCTAAAAGTCAGATATGTAGCGGCGCTTTGTTAGAAACGCCGCGAAAAGTCTGAGCTTCTCTTTAGCAATTTCTTGGATTTTTTAAATTTATATATTAAATAATTTATTATATAATCGTAAAAGATATATATTAGTTTTAAAATATTAAATTAATTATCTTCATAGCTTAGGGTTTATGGTTTAACATATATATATAGTTTAGGGTGTAAAGTTTAGGAGTTACTATTGGTATCAATATAAAAATTGGAAAAAAAACTCGGCATTAGTGTTTATAATTTAGTGGTTAAATTGTCTAATGTTTAGGGTTTATAAGTTTATAAGGTTATGAGTTTAGTGTTTACGTACAGTTCATGATTTAATGTTTAAGGTTTGTAGTCCATGATTTAAGGTTTTGGGGTTATTCATTGGGGATTAGGGTTTAAAGGATACATTTTTAAGGTTTATGGGTTTAGGGTTTAGGGTTTAGGGTTTAAGGGTTAAGAGGATAAAGTTTACGGTTTAGAGTTTTAAGGCTTGTGATTCTAAAGTTTAGGGTTTTAAGAGGATAAAAGTTACGGTTTAGTGTTTATGGTTTAGGATTTGAAGTTTAGGGTTTTAAGGTTTATGGTTTAGTGATTTAGGGCCGATTGTCAAGGGTTTATGGTTTAAGGTTTATAATACTCGGCATTAGTGTTTATAATTTAGTGGTTCAATTGTCTAATTAATGTTTAGGGTTCATAAGTTTATAAGGTTATATGAGTATAGTGTTTACAGTTCATGATTTAAGATTTAAGGTTTATAGTCCATGATTTAAGGTTTTGGGGTTATTAGTTGGGGATTAGGGTTTGAAGTTTATGGTTTTAAGGTTTAGAGTTTAGTGATTTAGGGTTCGATGGTTAAGGGTTTAGAGTTTAGGGTTTAGATTTTAAGATTTAAGGTTTAAGGTTTAGAGTCTATGATTTAATATTTAGGGGTTATTTGTTAAGGATTAGGGATTAAATGATCTGGGGTTTTTCGGTTTGTGTTAGTGATAGGGGTTTAAAGGTTAAGAGGACAAAGGTTAGGGTTTAAGGGTTAATAGGATAGGGTTAGGGTTTAGGGTATTTTGTGTGAAAATATATATGTTAACAATTTGAAATACTATTATTAAAATAAATTTAAAATTTTTTGGTGTATGACCTTTGTTTTTAATTTATATTAAATAAATTCACATTTTAAATCATGTTCAAAATTTTAAATTTGATCTAATTCTTTTAAATATTATTTTAAATTTTAAAAATTATTTATTTAAATTAAAAATTAAAATACTATTATTAAATAATTTTATATTCTTTTAAATATTGTTTTTATTTAAATGAAAAAATTGTATTGTTTTAAATAATTTTATATTCTTTTAAATATTGTTTTATATATTAAATAATTTTAATTATAAGCGCATTAGCGGCGTTTTTATAAAAAACGTCATAAAAGATATAAGAAAAAGCAGTAGCTTTTATTAGATTTTTAGTGGCGTTTTGGTTAAACGCCATAATAGGTACCCTTTTAGTTGCGCTTTGGTTAAAAACGCATAAACGTTAAATTTATTTCGCAAAAGCGGTGTCGTTTTGCTCTATTATTTTATTTAAATGAAAAAATTGTATTGTTTTAAATAATTTTATATTCTTTTAAATATTGTTTTATATATAAATAATTTTAATTAAAAAGCGCATTAGCGGCGTTTTTATAAAAAACGCCATAAAAGATATAAGAAAAATGGTGCCATTTTATTAGATTTTTAGTGGCGTTTTGGTTAAACGCATAATAGGTACCTTTTAGCTACGCTTTGGTTAAAAACGCATAAACTTTAAATTTATTTCGACAAAAGCGGTGTCGTTTTTGCTCTATTGTTTTATTTAAATGAAAAAATTGTATTGTTTTAAATAATTTTATATTCTTTTAAATATTGTTTTATATATTAAATAATTTTAATTAAAAAGCGCATTAGCGGTGTTTTTATAAAAAAACATAAAAGATATAAGAAAAAGCGTACGTTTTTATTAGATTTTTAGTGGCGTTTTAGTTAAGCGCCGCAATAGGTACCCTTTAGTTGCACTTTGGTTAAAAACACATAAGCGTTAAATTTATTTCGGCAAAATGGTGTCGTTTTGCTCTATTGTTTTTACCCACACGATAACCTCCTTCCCATTTCCTACGCTCGTCCGTTTCCCCCTTTTCCTTACTCCAAAACCCTAAGTTTTTCACCCTTTTCCTTCGACATCGGTTTTTCTCTCTTGTTCACCCTTTTCCCCACCCTTTTTCCCTTGATCTGTTTCAAGCTCAAGCTTTTCTTCTTCGTACTATTTTTTTTATGATTGCAGATTAGCTATTAAAATCCTCGGTAAGGAATAGAGTTGTTTATAACCCTAGATTTTGAGCTTCAACTACTATTTTTTCTTCGACTTTTGTTGAATTATCGTATTGGCTTTAAAAAGAGGAATTCATATTAGTTATAAGTTTGGTAAAAATAAGATAATAAAGACTTGAAATAATTCTTACATTTATATATGAGTTCCACACCGCATCTAGTTTATGCTCATCTTTTTTTTTTCCATTAAGCATTCATAAACGATTGACCAATCCTTTTCAAGGTCAATATTAGGTTTAGCCTTCAACGTTGCATTGGGTAAAACTTTTAACATTTTTCCAACTCATTTAAATAACCGGCTTTAAATTCAGTTAAAGGTTCCAACATTGTGCAAGTTGACATACAAGAAACCAACGCAAAGATTCTCTCGAGCCCATTTCCTTTTGGTTCCTCGAGAACTTTGTAAGCTTGTTTATAACTTTGTTTCATCTGTCATTGAAGATTTTATTTTCTTCTTCTTCGTACTTTTTATGATTTTTTTTTACACATGCATGATGATTGCAGATTGGCTACTTTAAATAATAATAAAAGAAAAGATGTACAGATGGGCTAAAATCCTCGAAAGGAAACTCTAAGATCCCAACGGTTTGTCTTCCATTAATCCCAACTCTAAGATCATGCTCGCTTTGTCATCACATCAATAACTAAAGCTACCGCTCTTTCAAAGTACTCTTCTATTCATTTCTTTTTATTCTCTAGTTTTAATTAGTTTAGGTTTTCTTTAATATGAATTAGTTTATATCTTTTAGTTTTGGGTTTGAAGTTAAATTTTATTTTGTAGTGAAGTTCATTTCTCTTTTTTAATTAGCTTTAAATTTGCTTATTTGCATGTTTGTTAGGGTTGTTTTTTCTCTTTTAGGGTTGTAAATTTTGTTAGCTTTTTTTTTTTTTAAGTTCAACGCTTTTGAAATTTTAGGAATTTTAAGATCTGGGTTTAATTGCATTTAACATGGCTTCGACAAAGAAAATTTAAAGATTGTTCTTTCTTCTTGATGTCTTGTTGGAAAAGATCTTGCTTAGGTTTTATCCATTTTAAGGTAATTGAAATTTAAGTTAATAAACCTTGTTATATTCCATTTAAAAGTTAAATTCATAAAGTTCATATTTGGTTAGATGTTTTCTTTTAATTTATTTATAAGCTTTTGTGTTCATATGCTCGAGATTGAGCAGGCATAGTTTTGGGCCGGTTAGAGCTTAGAAAATATTAGATTTGAGTTCACATTTTTTATATAATGAAGAAACTAATAGTAAAAAGGAAAAGAAAAAAGATAGAACCTGAAATTGTTCTTAAATTTCAGGCTATTCAATCAACTTGGAAGTTTAAAAAATGTTTAAACTTGTTCTGCATTTGTAGCTTTTAAAGGTGCTTTAGTTGGATGATCATGATTATCAGATTGATGCAATTTATTGTCTTGTTTTATTAGTTAATAGAAGGAGTAAATGTAAAATGTTCATTGTCTTTTAAAATGTTGGAATTCTTTGAATTACTTGAAATGCTTTTTTTTTTTTGTAATATGATAAAGATGGTTCTTGATATTATTGGATTCTTATCAATCTGGTTTTCTTTACTAGAGGTGGTTTTGATTTTGTTTCTAGTTTTTCTCAACTGCAAGAAATGAATATATTTTGATAGATTCTTTGTGCTATTTTTGACTAATATAAATGGTGAATCTAAGAAAGAACATTTTGTACCTCATTTTGTTCCCCAAAGCAAAGACTTTTGGATTTATTCTTAATGTCTTAGTTTTGCATCTTTGAAGATTACTAATTTTGCTATAGGAAGACTCTGGGTTTCACTTCATTAAGCAACTTTGAGATTGAATGGTTATCTTTTGGAGCCAATTCATGCAAGGATTTGCATATTTAAATTCATAAATAAATATTTTGCGTATTGTTTATACGTGGGATCCAACAATGCATGATTACATTGTTTGAAGTAAAATTTGCTTAGAAATTGATTTGTGATTACTTGTATTGAATTGACTTCGTGTAATAGTTCATTAAAATGTTTTTAATAATGGTTATTTGTATAAATTGCTACTTTTATAAATTGTTAAAAATATTGATAAATTTAATTAGAAATTTATCGGATATAGTCGACACGTGATAGACTATAGGGATCCCATCACTTGTTTATTGTGTGGATTACTTTGGCGTCGAGAATATTTTCATTGATATGTTTTTCACATTTGGTGTTTGGTTAGTCAATAATTAAGTCGTATTTATCGCGCAATGGAGTATTATCATTGTTGGCACTTGTGCACTATTTTTTATTGTCATTGAGAGTTCGATTTGAAATTCATATGTCGAATGTTTTCCTTCTCTGTTATGTAAGTAAATTGATTAAATGAATTTTTTGTGATTAAATGTTATTGTTGGCTATTGAATGCTTTTAGAACGCTTATTTCAATGTCAATTTCTTTTATAATGTGCAAAATTTAGAAATTAAATATTTACACTTTATGAATTTTAAAATGTAATGTATCATCATTAAGTGATTTTTTTAGCGCATCGTTTTGTTTGTTTCTGTGCACATATTCAAAGTCGTAACAAGGAGGTCTGATACTGTAGTAAATTTAAGCTTTCGCACATGCAAAATTTCTTTCATAAAGATCTTTCTAATACATCTAAACTTTCAATTTTGGTTCGACATGTAACTGAGGCCTTTCCTCCCTCAAAATCTGCCCTTTTTCCCAAAGTCAGTAGCATTCATAATTTGATCCTCTTTTGCTGGATTCTCATTGTCCTTCTGCTTAAGTCTACTAATTTCACTACTTTCATCATCACGGTTCTAAGGTTCTAAGGTTGTCGGAGTCTTTGTTGCAACTTTCCAAAGCATTTGAGGTTAGTTTCCAATCTCGGTTTTGTTTGGTTTTATGAGTTTTATAGTAGAATTTTATCATATTAATTTTGTATCATTTTCATATTTTCTAAGATTTGATGCACTCTGTAAAAATAAAAAAAAAAGTAAGCTAACCCTTTTATACAAACCACTAACTTTAAACATAAACCCTACAACCAACAGTTTAAAAAGTTCACAAGATCTTAGTGAATTGATTGTTTTTAACGTGTAATTGTTCGATTAATAGCTTATAATATTTTGTTAAGAGCTTCTAATATGCCCTACAACTAGTATTTTGAAGTTTACAGTAAAAAGGTGATTTCTATCATATCTATAATGAATCCATCATAACATAATATAATCAATTACACTATGGTGAATGAAATGAATATATATAACATCAAATAATAAATTAAACGATGTCCAGTAAATTAAATATAACATGACATAGCTACTTAAATTACAAATCTTGAATTAAACAACCAATAAGTCAATACAAAAACTAATTAAAAGTAATTACATAAAGCTTTTCTTAAAATTCAAAATGTAAAAACCTAAAACCTAAAACCCTTAAACCCTAAACCCTAAACCCTAAAACCTAAAACCTCAAAACCTAAAACCTCAAACCCTAAACCTAAAACCTAAACCTTAAACCATAAACCTTAAACCTTAAACCTAAACCTAAACCCTAAAACCTAAACTCTAAACCCTAAACCTTAAACCTTAAACCCTAAACTCAAAACCCTAAACCCTAAACCCTAAACCCTAAACCATAAACTCTAACCCCAACCCTTAACCCTTAACCCCCCTAACCTATAACCCTTAACCCCTAATTTTAAGTTAATATCAAACTTCATAACTTACATAATACTTGTATAATTTTAAGAAAAGATTCAAAGTATATAAATTTGAAACTTTGATGGGTTGCCTTATATCTCATCATTAGATATAATGGATCCTCCCTAGGTGTAACAATGCCACGTATGATGGATCTAAACGAAATACCAAATTAAATATCGAAATAATATAACATTTATTAAACCCCTAAACCCAAAACCCTTGAAACCTTAAAACCTTAAAACCTTAAAACCTTAAAACCTTAAACCTTAAACCTAAACCTAAACCCTAAACCTTAAACCTTAAACCCTAAACCCTAAACCCTAAACCCTAAATCATAAACTTTAAACCCTAAACCTCTAAACCCCTAAACCTTAAACCTTAAACCCTAAACCTTAAACCTCAAACCCCTAAACCTTAAACCCCTAAACTCTAAACCTTTAAACCCTTAAACCCTAAACCCTAACCCCTAACCTATAACCCTTAACCCCTAATTTTAAGCTAATATCAAACTTCATAACTTACCCTAATTTTAAGTTAATATCAAACTTCATAACTTACATAATACTTGTATAATTTTAAGAAAAAAGATTCAAAGTATATAGGTTTGAAACTGACGGGTTGCCTTATATCTCATTTATTAGATATAATGGATCCTCCCTAGGTGTAACAATACCACGTATGATGGATCTTAAAGACTACATACCACCTAATTCTAAGATCAAATTTCATAAATTACATAAGTTGTTAATAAATTTCATAACTTTACCCTAAACCTTTAAACCCTTAAATCTTAAACCCTTAACCCCTAACCCCTAATCTCTAAACCATAAACCCTAAACCTTACACCTCCCTAGGTGTAACCCACGATGAATCCTTAACCCTTAAATCTTAACCTCTAAACCTTAAACCTTCATAAACCCTAACCCCAACCTATAACCCTTAACCCACTAATTTTAAGAATTTTCCTTAAGATCAAACTTCATAACTTACATAACACTTGTATAATTTTAAAAAAAAAGGAAAAGTATATAAATTTGATTCAAAGTATATATCCTCCTAGGTGTAACAATTTGATGGAAACTACATAACTTACCTAATTCTAAGACGGGTTGCCTTATATCTCACTATTAGATATAACGGATCCTCCCTAGGTGTAACAATGCCACGTATGATGGATCTTAAAGACTACATAACTTATCTAATTTTAAGATCAAATTTTCATAACATTATTTACATTAATTACTAATTAACAATTTAGCCGTATAATTTATTGTCAACTTTAGACTTCAACAACTACGAAATGGATAGGAGTTGGATGAAATTGTCAAGGGTAAGCAACATTATCGAAATGGAGTAGAAACTTTTACGAATTTTGCATTTCAAAATGCAAGCCAAGAGAATATGATTCTTTGCCCGTGTAAGAAGTGTTGCAATATTAAGCGGCATTATCGTGAAGTGGTCTCGAACATCTAGTTGTTGATGGCTTTGTCCGGGTACAAAATATGGTTTTTCATGGCGAGACTACATCTAGTGGAGCATCTTCATCGATGAATCTGGGTATCCTCATAGTGCTTTCAATCGAATGTTAGTGAGCGATAACATGGAAAACATGTTGTGGGATGCTTTTAATATCTTGTGATGATGGTTTGGTCATTTCCACCTCACTTGGGTGCAATGATGATCATAATTTTGGAGGAAATACTTTCACCGAAGGGGAAAGAAGTGTACCGGATGAACAGCCAAATGAAGAAGCGGCGAGGTTCTACACGTTACTTGGTGAAATGAATGAAGAACTATATGAAGGATCAAAATTTTCCAAATTGTCATTCTGTATTCGTCTTTTTCACTTGAAATGTCTAGGGGGTGGACCGGAAACTCGTTGACAATGCTGTTAGAGTTTTTGCAAGAAATGTTCCCGTTTGCAAAAATCCCTCGATCTTCCAAAGACATGAAGAAATTGATAAAGGATTTGGGGCTTGGATACAACAAAATTCACAGTTGCCCAAATGACTGCATGTTGTATTGGGGCGATCGCATAAACCAACAGATCTTTGTCATGTATGCGGCCAATCTCGTTGGATTAATAGGAATCTGAGAGACTGAGAACGAGGATGAACACGGTACACAGTCAAAGAAGCAGCCAGTTAAGATTTTACGGTATTTTCCCCTTATACCGAGACTTCAACGGCTTTTCATGTCGTCGAAGACAGTGAATCAATGACGTGGCACCGTGATGGACGAATCGATGATGGGTTGTTAAGGCATCCTGCAGATTCTTTAGCTTGGAAATGTTTTGACTCCAAATTTCCAAGCTTTGCAAGCGATCCTCGGAGTGTGAGGCTTGGGCTAGCATCCGATGGATTTAACCCTTACAAACTTATGAGCACAACTTCTGATTTTGGCTTTGTGGTGCTTGTTCCTACAATTTGCCTCCATGGGTTTGCATGAAACAATATTCTTTTATCTTGTCTATGATTATACCTGGAGAGAAAGGGCCGGGGAATGATATTGACGTCTATTTGTAGCCACTTGTTGACGAGTTAAAACAACTATGGGCTGGTGTTCAGACATTTGATGCAATGAGAAAAGAGAACTTTAATTTACGTGCGGCATTAATGTGGACTATTAACGACTTTCCGGCTTATGCTAATTTATCTGGTTGGAGTACTAAGGGACGTTATGCTTGTCCGTGTTGTGCTGCGCAGACATGTTCGCAATGGTTATATAATGGGAAGAAGTTTTCTTACATGGGGCATCGTCGGTGGTTACCGAAAAATCATACATTTAGATTTCAGAGTGCTCAGTTTGATGGTACTGAAGAGTTCAGATCAGCTCCTTCGCAAACCGGTGGATCCGAAATATTGTTAATGTTGAAAGATATAAATTTCATTTATGGGAAGATGAATCAACCGGCAAACCCGCATAGAAATAGAAGATCTAGGGATGAATCTGATGATGAATCTGATGAAGAGGATGATCCTAATGAGGCGGACTTGTGGAAAAAAAGAAGTATTTTTTTCGAGTTGCCTTATTGGGAGCATCAGATTTTACGCCATAACCTTGATGTCATGCACATAGAGAAAATGTCTGCGAGAACATCATTGGGACTATTTTGAATGTCGATGGAAAATCAAAGATAATCTTGAGTCGACTTGATTTAGTCCACATGGAATTGGCGTGAGCTTCATCCCGAGCACTTAGAATATGAAATATCAATTGCCGCTTTGCTATTTTTTCAATGTCAAAGACGAAGAAAGAAGTGTTTTGTACGGTGTTGAAGGATATAAAGGTCCCGGATGCGTATGCATCAAATATATCGCGATGTGTGAGTCTTAAGGATCGAAGATTATATGGCTTAAAATCGCATGACTATCACATATTGATGCAAGACTTACTGCCAGTTGCTATGCGGTGTTGTATGTCGAAAAAGGTGACGGATCTTGTAATTAAATTGTCAAATATAATGAAAGGCATTTGTGGTAAAGTTTTAAATGTTCAAGAACTTGAGAGACTACAAGATCGAGCCGCATTAACTTTATGCAATCTGGAGAAGATATTCCCGCCTTCCTTCTTCACTATCATGGTGCACTTGTTAATTCATCTCCCGCGTGAAGCACTTCTTGGTGGACCCGTTTTCTATCGATGGATGTATCCCATTGAAAGGTCTTACTTTATTTGCAAAATATTCATTCATTCAGCTAAATGCCTTTATTTCCAACTTTTGATAATGTGGTATATCGTGTTTAGGTTCCTTTCCAAATTGAAGTCATCTTCTTGCAATAAGCGTTATCCGGAAGGATCAATTGCCGGGATACTTGGCGGAGGAATGTATGACTTTCTGTTCGAGGTATTTGGAAGATGTTGAAACAAGAATGAATGACCAAGTAGAAATGTTGGGCTCACAAATCATAATTTGGTGAAACATATTTATTTCAAAGTTTGAGAACCGATCGTGAGAGTCGAAATTACAAAATTAGGCGATAGATCGTGGGTCCAAGCACATCGATCGTTCTTTTCATCACGATTCAATGGAACCATTTGAGTATGTTCTACAATTTGATAAATACTCATCAATTATGATTTGTTTGTCTTCTAACAAAGTAAAACCTTTTTACCGTAGTGAGTACAAACAAATATTGAGAGCTCGTTCACGATCTCAAGATTAAATCGACGAGAAATTAATAAGTTGTTCGCAGAATCATTCCATGAATGGTTAAGCCAAATGGTATGCAATTTAAATTTTCATTGACAAGTAATAATATTTTCTCATAACATTCATAATTACTCGATTTACTTTCGACTCAATAGGTTTGGAGTTAGAATGAAGTAAATGACGACGTTAAATGGCTTTCACAAGGTCCAAATAGAATAGTTAAAGATATAGTGGCTTCCTCATCAACGGATCTGATTTCATACAAGGTATCGCGAGAGATTGAGAAGAACCCAAAATTGCGGAATTGTTGTTAATTCTTGATTACAAGTTATGCTAGTGCTAGGGACGATGTCCGGTCGAGGGAATTTGGAATATTACGGACTTATTACGACATCATTGAGTTGGATTATTACGACAAATGCAAAGTTGTCCTATTTCGAGGTGATTGGGCTGATGTGAATACGGCTCACTAATTAAAAGCGATCAATATGGCTTTACAATGGTGAATTTCTCTCGATTAATTCACACGAAGAACAAGCGATGGATGAGCCGTATGTTTTTCTTCCCAAGTTAAACAAGTTTTTACTCGGAAGATCCAACTAATGAGGGTTGATACGTTGTACTTGAAACACCCTAGAGACTTCTTCGACATTGGCGGTGGAAGTAGAGATGACATAGTCGAAAGATCGAAAACTTTGCCTTTTCGAACAAGACTTAGCGAAAATATCCTAGTACTAGTCAACAATTTCAATGGGTTCTTCGGGATGTGGGCGAAGATATTTACTGAAATATGATGTAGTAAGATTTAACGATTTATTATTTATATGTAATATTATAATTTTCATGTTGGTCATGTTATATAATTTTCATGTGTATTGCGGAAAAATGCCTAGAAGACGATTACGAGATTTAAATATTGTCCGAAACTCCAAATCCGAAGAAGCTAATAGTAGTGAACAACAAACAATTGTTGGATCTTCTACTCTGGGACATAGATGACGAGCACGGAGAATTTGAAAGTAATGTTAAGTTTATTTTACATGCATGTTGAATTTTATTATTGATTCATTTTTCAATTTTAATATAATAATATATCATTTTTCAATTTGAAGTGGTGGGGCCTTGAGAGGTGGGGGCGTACCTTACTTAAAGATTTATCGACTTAGAGCCTCACGATCGTGTTAAAGTAAGGAGAAACAATGATGGTTAGCTGTTGGATCTGAAGCTCATTGTTAGGAGGCTATTTGGGCATTTTAGCACGAAATCCCAATATGTTGCCCATTAACTACGAATCATGGCATCACATGCACGATGCCAACAAAATCGAGGCTCTCGAAAATATTAAGGTAATAAAACGTGAATGTAATTTATAATACTTTAATTTAATTTTCATTTATATTAACTTTTTATACTTTTTTCTTGAGCTAGATTTAATTTAGAGGTCTCTGATGACTATGTTAAGAAGACATTGGGTAAAAATGGAGAGACAATAAAAGCACGCTCAAAAAACAATATTTTAAGAAAGACATAAGCCTCGACGAAAAATTAAGAAATGTTCCACAAGAATGTTGAGGTACCAATGGGAAGATCAAGTTAGATTTTGGAATTCAAAAAAGGAGAGGTATTACGTACATCTAAAATCGTATAAATTATTTGGTTTATAGTATTTACTATATATATAATTCAAATTGCATTATGTAGGACCGTGAGCGAGTTGGAATAAGCGTGACGAAACAAAAATTCACGCATTACCAGCGGGTTCTAGAAGTTTTGCTTGTGTAGGCGGCGAGGTATTATAATTTATTAATTACATCAAATATTAATTACTTTATACTATTAAATTATATTTTTCG
The DNA here is from genome assembly GCA_025506655.1 of Gossypium rotundifolium. Taxonomy (NCBI): domain Eukaryota; kingdom Viridiplantae; phylum Streptophyta; class Magnoliopsida; order Malvales; family Malvaceae; genus Gossypium; species Gossypium rotundifolium. The sequence goes on along the minus strand of CP106731.1, from coordinate 63,608,249 downwards.
CTAAAATGTAGGAAACTTATTGGTCAAAAGTTGGACGCGTTGACTTTTTGACATTACGCATAGAAAGAAGGATGGATCTCGATGACATCCAAAGTGCGAAATTTTGGTATATTTACTTAATAAAATTTTATTTTTTATAAATATTTCTACCGTTTAATTATAATAGTTTAATTCATCGTTTATAGTTTTAAATTTATAATGTTCAATTATGTTGCATTCTTTCTTATTTATATATTTCGTTTCTAACTCTTTCGTTGATTTATTAGGATAAACTAAAGGAGAAGAAGGCCGAGTATGAAGCGGCTGCTTCGACTGATAGTTCTATTAATCTTGAGGAGATTGATAATGAAATTATTATAGATGTTTTGGGTCTGAAAAGTACATTGCTTGATGATAGTTCTGCTAATCTTTAGTATATTTTAATAGAATTATCATGATGTTTTTGGTCTTGAAAGGTATGGTCGGGTTCGATTTAAAGGATCTGGTGTTACCCCGACCCAATATTTTGGATCTGCCTCCCAGAATACATGCCTTCCGGGGTCAATCTCGTCTTTGAAGTTCGAGGCTACAAAACCGGATAGCTCGGATGCAAGAGAGCACGGTTGAGCAGAAGCGACAAATTGCTGATGTTCAAAGAAAATATGAAGAACTCCAACAACGACTTAAAGCGGATCTTGAGCGGTACAAGCAAGGGCAACAAGCGAGAGAGAAGCGGCGGCGATGCGAGGAGGCGAGGCGACATCGATGCTAGCGAGCGAGCGAAAATCTGAAGAGCTCCACACCACTTGACATATGATGCGAGATGTTTGATGATCATGCGAAACCGCCATCTTAGACATTTAGTTTTTCGTTGTAAGAAGTTTTGACATTATTACATTTAACATTATTGTTACAATATTTTCAGTTATCATTCATTTAATTTATTAAATTTCAAGTATCATTTAGAATTAATGTATTTGGTGTGATTTTTATGCTAAATTTGCTGTTTTGCGTTGGAATTATATACTGTTATTGGTTGGTTTTTAGTGCAGGAGGGGTATATATTGAAAAAATTTTATTTTTTAAATCTGTACAAATTAGCGGCGTTTGTACAAAAGTAGCGCTAAATCTCAAGAAATTTTATGGCGTTTCTTGGGAAAGCGTCGCTAAAGCCCTCGACTTTTAGCGGCGTTTTTGGGAAAGCGCTTGCTAAAGCCCCGACTTTTAGCGTTTTTTTGGGAAGCGCCGCTAAAATCTCCTGACTTTAGCGGTGCTTTTAAAGAAGCGCTAAAGACCATGGTTTTAGCGGCGCTTTTATTACAAACGCTAAAAGTCGAGATCTTTAGCGGCATTTTTGCATAAAAGCCAAAAAAATTTTTGCGGTAGTATTAGCGGCGTTTTTGTGGCGCTTGAAAAGCGCCGCGCTAAATACTTTTTGCGCTTGATAAAAGGCACTAAATGCCCATCTAAACCCATAAAAATCATTTTCTTTCCCATAAACCTTAAATCATAAACTATAAAACCCTAACCCTAACCCCTAACCCTTAACTTATTCACCCCAAACCCTTAAAAATTATTTAATATTTTTCATTTTTAACAAATATTTTCTCTTAAATAATTTAAACTAGAATCATAATTTTAATGTTTTAAAATTAATGTTATCACTTTTACAATTATATAAGAAATTATTTAATATATAAATTTAAAAATAATCACCATATATATCCAAAAAACTTTAAAATTATTTGCGCGTTTTTCCAAAAGCGCCACTAATGCTCAGACTTTTAGCGACGTTTTTCCAAAATCGCCACTAGTGCTCAGATCTTTAGCGGCATTTTCCAAAAGCGCCGCTAATGCTCAGATCTTTAGCGGCGTTTTTCTAAAAGCGCCGCTAATGTTCTAATCTTTAGCGGCATTTTTATAAAAGCGCCGCTAATGCTCTGATCTTTAGCGGCGTTTTTCTAAAAGCGCCGCTAATGCTCAGATCTTTAGCGGCGTTTTTCTAAAAGCACCGCTAATGTTCAGATCTTTAGTGGCGTTTGAAAAAAACACGCTATTTTTCATTTTAGCGGTGTTTTGAAATAAACGCCGCTATTGCTCAACTTTTGCGGCGTTTTCTTTCAAACGCGCTAACGATAATATTTGCGGCGTTTTTATTAAAACGCCACTAAAACGCCGCCAAAACTCTGCTTTTGGTGTAGTGAGAATTTTGTGGTTTGATCTCTTAATCCTCATCGCTATGGTTTGATCTTAAGATGCCTTTCTATTTTGAGCTCATTGGTAGTGGTTCGACGAAAGAAGTGACAACATCTTTAAAGGAGGCGGCAACTAGGGTTCTTAGGTTAGAAGGAAAAGATAAAGAAAATGAAAGGAGAGAAAAAATAAAAGAAATGGAAAATGGAAAAGAAAAATGAAATTAAAAAAATGAATTTAACAGTGGAAGAGTTGGATTTAACGATTGAGGAGATTAACATGTTCATCTATATCATTATGTGATTAAGCTGCTTAATCGAAAGTTCTATAGAGTATATATTATCAGTTTATAAATATTATAAACTATCAAAATAACAGAAAAGGTGTTAATTGAGGTAAGCATGTTTGATTGGCTTCCCATCCTTTATAGATATCAAAACACGGATAACTGATTTAATGGAGTTTATGTACGCAATTTCTGATTTCTAGGTTTTGTTCTTAATATTTTAAATTTAATAGGGAAAGATGTTAATGCAGCACATCAACATTAAGTAAAACGAGAGATGACCTAAAATCTTTCAACACTCGTAGATAATTTTTTGTTTCATCACTATCAGGTGAGCTTGATAGATAACTTTACCAACAAGAAAGGAATGACAAGCCATTGTTATCGGATTGCAAATCCATCCATACAGTGTTCACTCACGGATGAGGAGATTAATAACCTGCAGGTGCTGCTATGCCTTACTTGTGTCGTTATTATTACTGATGTTACTATAGTTTTAGTTTTGAAGTGTTGTTTCATGGGTAAACTATGTTGGTGTTTAATCTTGAGATTGATTTTAAATAATTTAGATTTGAGAAAAGAAAATAAGCGTTATCCGGAAGGATCAATTGCCGAGGATACTTGGCGAGAGGAATGTATGACTTTCTGTTCGAGGTATTTGGAAGATGTTGAAACAAGAATGAATGCACCAAGTAGAAATGCTAGGCTCACAAATCATAATTTGGCTGAAACATATTTATTCAAAGTTTCAGAGAACCGATCGGCAGAGTCGAAATTACAGAATTAGACGATAGATCGTGGGTCCAAGCACATCGATACGTTCTTTTTCATCACGATTCAATGGAACCATTTCGGAAGTATGTTCTACAATTTGATAAATACTCATCAATTATGATTTGTTTGTCTTCTAACAAAGTAAAACCTTTTTTATCGTAGTGAGTACAAACAAATATTGAGAGCTCGTTCACGATCTCAAGATTAAATCGACGAGAAATTAAAAAGTTGTTCGCAGAATCATTCCATGAATGGTTAGCCAAATGGTATGCAATTTAAATTTTCATTGACAAGTAATAATATTTTCTCATAACATTCATAATTACTCGATTTACTTTCGACTCAATAGGTTTGGAGTCTGAATGAAGTAAATGACGACGTTAAATGGCTTTCACAAGGTCCAAAAGAATAGTTAAAGATATAGTGGCTTCCTCATCAACGGATCTGATTTCATACAAGGTATCGCGAGAGATTGAGAGAACCCAAAATTGCGGAATTGTTGTTAATTCTTCGATTACAAGTTATACTAGTGCTAGAAACGATGAATCCGGTCGAGGGAATTTAGAATATTACGGAATTATTAACGACATCATTGAGTTGGATTATTACGACAAATGCAAAGTTGTCTTATTTCGAGGTGATTGGGCTGATGTGAATACGGCTCACGGAATTAAAAGCGATCAATATGGCTTTACAATGGTGAATTTCTCTCGATTAATTCACACCGGAGAACAACCGATGGATTTGAGCCGTATGTTTTTCTTCCCAAGTTAAACAAGTTTTTACTCGGAAGATCCAACTGATGGGGTTGATACGTTGTACTTGAAACACCCTAGAGACTTCTTCGACATTGGCGGTGGAAGTAGAGATGACATAGTCGAAAGATCGAAACTTTGCCTTTTCCGAACAAGACTTAACGAAAATATCCCTAATACTAGTCAACAATTTCAATGGGTTCGTCGGGACGTGGACGAAGATATTTACGAAATATGATGTAGTAAGATTTAACGATTTATTATTTATATGTAATATTATAATTTTCATGTTGGTCATGTTATATAATTTTCATGTGTATTGCAGGAAAAATGCCTAGAAGATGATTACGAGATTTAAATATTGTCCGCGAAACTCCAAATCCAGGAGAAGCTAATAGTAGTGAACAGCAAACAATTGTTGGATCTTCTACTCTGTCGGACATAGATGACGAGCCTGGAGAATTTGAAAGTAATGTTAAGTTTATTTTACATGCATGTTGAATTTTATTATTGATTCATTTTTCAATTTTAATATAATAATATATCATTTTTCAAATTGAAGGTTGTGGGACGCAGCAGAGGTTGGGGACGTGCCTTACTTAAAGATTTATCGACTTAGAGCCTCACGATCGTGTTAAAGTAATGAGAAACAATGATGGTCACTGTTGGATCTGAAGCTCGATTGTTAGGAGGCTATTTGGGCATTTTAGCACGAAATCCCAATAAGTTGCCCATTAACTACGAATCATGGCATCACATGCCCGATGCCAACAAAATCGAGCTCTCGAAAATATTAAGGTAATAAAACGTGAATGTAATTTATAATACTTTAATTTAATTTTCATTTATATTAACTTTTTATACTTTTTTCTTCAGCTAGATTTAATTTAGAGGTCTCGATGACTATGTTAAGAAGACATTGGGTAAAAATGGAGAGACAATAAAAGCACGCTCAAAAATAATATTTTAAGAAAGACATAAGCCTCGACGAAAAATTAAGAAATGTTCCACCGGAATGTTGAGGTACCAATGGGAAGATCAAGTTAGATTTTGGAATTCAAAAAAGGAGAGGTATTACGTACATTTAAAATCGTATAAATTATTTGGTTTATAGTATTTACTATATATATAATTCAAATTGCATTATGTAGACCGTAAGCGAGTTGGAATAAGCGTGCAGACGAAACAAAATTCACGCATTACAGCGGGTTCTAGAAGTTTTGCTTGTGTAGTGACGCCGAGGTATTATAATTTATTAATTTCATCAAATATTAATTACTTTATACTATTAAATTATATTTTTCTCGCTAAAATGTAGGAAACTTATTTGGTCAAAAGTTGGACGCGTTCACTTTTTGACATTACGATAGAAAGAAGGATGGATCTCTGATGACATCCAAGTCGCAGAAATTTTGGTATATTTACTTAATAAAATTTTATTTTTATAAATATTTCTACCGTTTAATTATAATAGTTTAATTCATCGTTTATAGTTTTAAATTTATAATGTTCAATTATGTTGCATTCTTTCTTATTTATATATTTCGTTTCTAACTCTTTCGTTGATTTATTAGGATAAACTAAAGGAGAAGAAGGCCGAGTATGAAGCTACTGCTTGATCGATAGTTCTGTTAATCTTGAGGAGATTGATAATGAAATTATTATAGATGTTTTGGGTCCCGAAAGGTACAATCGCTTCAACCGATAGTTCGCTAATCTTTAGTATATTTTAATAGAATTATCACCGATGTTTTTGGTCTTGAAAGGTATGGTCGGGTTCGATTTAAAGGATCTGTGTTACCCGACCAATATTTTGATCCGCCTCCCGAAGATACATGCCTTCCGGGGTCAATCTCGTCAAGTTCGAGGCTACAAAACCGATAGCTCGGATGCAAGAGAGCACGGTTGAGCAGAGGCAGCAGATTGTGATGTTCAAAGAAAATATGAAGAACTCCAAGAACGGCTTAAAGCGGATCTGAGCGGCACAAGCAAGGAGGCAACAAGAATGAGAGGCGGTGGCAAATGCGAGGGAGGCAGAGGCGAAGATCGATGCTAGCGAGCGAGCAGAAAATATGAAGAGCTCCAAGACCACTTGAGATATGATGCGAGATGTTTTAGCGATCGCGAAACCGCCATCTTAGACATTTAGTTTTTCGTTGTAAGAAGTTTTGACATTATTACATTTAACATTATTGTTACAATATTTTCAGTTATCATTCATTTAATTTATTAAATTTCAAGTATCATTTAGAATTAATGTATTCGGTGTGATTTTTATGCTAAATTTGTTGTTTTGCGTTGGAATTATATACTGTTATTGGTTGGTTTTTAGTTCAGAGGGTATTTATTGAAAAAATTTAATTTTTTTAAATCTGTATAAATTAGCGGCGTTTGTATAAAAGCGCCGCTAAATCTCAAGAAATTTTTATGTGTTTTTGGGAAAGCGCCGCTAAAGCCCCTGACTTTTAGTGGCGTTTTTTGGGAAAGCGCCGCTAAAGCCCCTGACTTTTAGCGGCGTTTTTTGGGAAAGCGCCGCTAAAGGCTCGACTTTAGCGGCGCTTTTAAAAGCGCGCCGCTAAAGACCATGGTTTTAGCGCTTTTATTACAAACACCGCTAAAAGTCGGGATCTTTAGGGCGTTTTTAAAGCATAAACGCCTAAAAAATTTCAATGATATATTAGCGGCGTTTTTGTGGCGCTTATAAACGCCGCTAAATGCCCAAAAAAATGCCGCTAAAAGTAAAAATTTTCTTTGTAGTGAAATTAAAAGGCACTAATTTAATCTAAACCCATAACCCCCATTCTCTATCCCATAAACCTTAAATCATAAACTATAAAACCCTAACCCCTAACCCCTAACCCTTAACTTATTCACCCCAAAGCCTTAACCATTTACCTTTCAACCCATTAACCCTAACTTTTAACCCATGAAACCCTAACATCTCCTCTTAAACCTTAAACCGCAAATCATAAACCATAATCCCTAAACATTAAAATATTAACTCCTAAACCTTACACCCTAAACTATATATGCTAAACCATAAACCTAAACAATCATGAGAATTAATTCAATATTTTAAAATTAATACTATCTCTTTTACGATTATATAAGAAATTATTTAATATTTTTTCATTTTTAACAAATATTTTTCTCTTAAATAATTTAAACTAGAATCATAATTTTAATGTTTTAAAATTAATGTTATCACTTTTACAATTATATAAGAAATTATTTAATATATAAATTTAAAAATAATCAGTCATATATATCCAAAAAAACTTTAAAATTATTTGCGGCGTTTTTCCAAAAGCGCCACTAATGCTCAGACTTTTAGCGACGTTTTTCCAAAAATGCCACTAGTGCTCAGATCTTTAGCGGCATTTTTCCAAAAAGCGCCGCTAATGCTCAGATCTTTAGCGGCGTTTTTCTAAAAGCGCCGCTAATGTTCTAATCTTTAGCGGCATTTTTCTAAAAGCGCCGCTAATTCTCATATCTTTAGCGGCGTTTTTATAAAAGCGCCGCTAATGCTCTGATCTTTAGCAGCGTTTTTCTAAAAGCGCCGCTAATGCTCAGATCTTTAGCGGCGTTTTTCTAAAAGCGCCGCTAATGCTCAGATCTTTAGTGGCGTTTGAAAAAAAACACTGCTATTTTTCATTTTTAGCGGTGTTTTGGAAATAAACGCCGCTATTGCTCAACTTTTTGGCGTTTTCTTTCAAACGCCGCTAACGTATAATATTTGCGGCATTTTTTATTAAAACGCCACTAAAAACGCCGCCAAAACTCTGTTTTGGTGTAGTGAGAATTTTTGTGGTTTGATCTCTTAATCCTGTCATCGCTATGGTTTGATCTTAAGATGCCTTTCTATTTTTGAGCTCATTGGTAGTGGTTCGACGAAAGAAGTGACAACATCTTTAAAGGAGGCGGCAACTAGGGTTCTTAGGTTAGAAGGGAAAAGATAAAGAAAATGAAAGGAGAGAAAAAAAATAAAAGAAATGGAAAAATGGAAAAGAAAAATGAAATTAAAAAAAAATGAATTTAACAGTGGAAGAGTTGGATTTAACGATTGAGGAGATTAACATGTTCATCTATATCATTATGTGATTAAGCTGCTTAATCGAAAGTTCTATAGAGTATATATTATCAGTTTATAAATATTATAAACTATCAAAATAACAGAAAAGGTGTTAATTGAGGTAAGAATGTTTGATTGGCTTCCCATCCTTTATAGATATCAAAACACGGATAACTGATTTAATGGAGTTTATGTACGCAATTTCTGATTTCTAGGTTTTGTTCTTAATATTTTAAATTTAATACGGAAAGATGCTAATGCAGCACATCAACATTAAGTAAAACGAGAGATGACCAAAAATCTTTCAACACTCGTAGATAATTTTTTGTTTCATCACTATCAGGTGAGCTTGATAGATAACTTTACCAACAAGAAAGGAATGACAAGCCATTGTTATCGGATTGCAAATCCATCCATACAGTGTTCACTCACGGATGAGGAGATTAATAACCTGCAGGTGCTGCTATGCCTTACTTGTGTCGTTATTATTACTGATGTTACTATAGTTTTAGTTTTGAAGTGTTGTTTCATGGGTAAACTATGTTGGTGTTTAATCTTGAGATTGATTTTAAATAATTTAGATTTGAGAAAAGAAAATGAATTGTATGAAACTGTGATTCCATATCATCCCTATTACCTTTCAATAGGAGAATGACAAATCATATTTTTACTCCTCATTTTTAACATCTTTAGTTGGATTTAAATTTTTTTCAGGAGGAAAAAATTGAAAGAGTAAAAATCCGATTTGTCATTCTACTATTGAAAAGGGATAAAGATGACGTGGAATCACAATTTCATACAATCTTATCGAAAAGAAAAATAGTAATTAAAGATTAATTTTTAAATAAAATTTGATTTTGTTTTCAAATGATTTTTAATTATTTTTATTTTAAACCCAATTTTAAGGTTTAATTTATTTTTGATTCAAAGTCAATTATTTTTTTTTTGTCTAAATCACACCGCCATGCAAACTAAGCTTTAGACTTGAACTTTAAACTCAGTTTGGACCCTAATTTAGACTCCCCCCAAAAAAAACTAAGGTCTAGTTTGCATGGGCGGTGTGTTTACCTCTCTCCATTGAGGTTAAAAATAACGGTGACGGTGAGATTAGTTACTGTGGTGATGAGAATGGATGTTGTAACACCGAGGTTAGAAACAAAGGTGGGGGTGTGTATTTGAATTCAAATGATGTTGTAACGGTGATGTGAGAATAGAAAATGATTATTAAGTACATTAGATTAGAAATAATATATAATAGAAGTTTTTTAATTATTTAACATTTACAAAAATTAATAAATGATTAAAAATCATTGCAATTATATTTATTTTAATAATTATTTTATTAATAAATAATTTAAAATGAAGTAAAACTTGATAAAATTTCAAATATTTATTTTATTTAATATTTCAAAATTAATCACATATTTAATTATAGGGCCGAATTCATTATTGAAAGATTATTGAAATTATTAAGCCCTTATAATAATAAAAATTATTGAAATATAAAATAATAAAACATCTCTAAAATAAGAAAAAAAAAGAAGAAATAATATACGTGTAAAAGAGAAAAAAAAAACAATCTTATGTTTACCAACATTTCAGTTGCAATTTTTTTACCCTAAAAAAGCCAACTTACCGAAGTTGAATTGCATCCAAGGGAAGCCTAAATGAAGCTCAATGTATGGAGCAGAAGTTACTTTTAGGGTTTTGAAATCTTAGCTTTTAACTTCTAAGGAAAAAATTATACGAAATCAGGTTATTAAAAGAAATACTTTAGCTTGAAGAAAAAACAAAATTATGAAGATGAAAAAGTCACTATCTCTTTTATGAAAATAAAATATAAAAATGTTATATATAATTTGAGGACTATAACATTAATATGTAACATTTGCATATTAATTTTAATTTCTATTTATCTTATCTTTAATTAAAATTAATGACTTGAGTATTTATACATATTTAACTTATATTTCGTTTATAACTAAAGCTCAATAAGCTTTAATCATATTAGATTGATTTTAACTTGGACTCACATTTTATTATAATAAATAGATAGATGTAATTATTATATATATATATGTGAGGTTGATATTATTCAACAATCTACCTCTTGAATCATATATATTTTACTCATACAATGCATCGGTTTGGATGTATGTATTAACTAAATTATATTATGTCTTTTGTTCAAACTCTGTATTCATTAAATTAAGATCTCTTTATTAATTTGAATATAAAATTAATATAAAAACCTATTTTTGATATTAAATAAGTAAAAAATATAAACCATATATTTAAATTAAACAATAGACAAAAATAGTACTAATTGGTGGTATAATTCTTTGGCAAAAAATATTTATATAAAAATTTAAGAAAGTTAGTAGAATCTTTTGGAAAAAAATATTTAGATAAAAAACTGAAGAAAGTTAATAGAAAGATAAAAATTTTAATTGTTTTAAGTTATTAAATTGGATAAAAAATCAGTAATACATGTTAAAATTTATTTTAAAATACTTTTTTTAATATATTTATTAAAATTTTATTTTAAAAACGGGTCCAATTTCTATAATGGTTAAAAATGTTGAGTTTGCATATAGTTAACACCAACGCTTGTTAGAATTTGAACTCATCATTAGATAATGTTAAAGGTTAAATTTTGCTATTAGTCACTGTAATTAGTAAAAGTTATAGATTTAATTCTTATATTTTATTTAGTTATTTTTAGTCCATATACTTTTTAAAATCTAGAATTTTAGTTATCACCAAAGAAAGACTGTTAAATTCATTAAGTAAAGTTCTACTACTTCCAAAACTTGATGCCCCAAACATATTAACATTTGTGTAATGTCATGTCAAAGTATTATTTTCACATATTACTCACTAGAAATCTAGTTAATGGATTACAAATTATCATTTGAGTTAAGATTGAAATTTTAAAATTCGAAAAGTATAGAGACTTAAAATAATCCAATTGGAGAAAATGAACTAAATTTATAACTATGCACATGGTACTGGACTAGTAATTGAATTTGACCAAATGAATTTAAATGCATCTGCTTGGGCCAGGAATAAAATTTCAAAATTTGAGAAGTACAAAATTAAAATTACCAATTTAAAAAGTATAGGGGCTAAAATTGATCAAATAAAAGTATATAGATTAAATTCACAAGTTTCATAAAATATAAGCACTAATAGTAGAATTTAACCTTCCTAAAATGGATGAAAGTCTTGCTTCAAAATATGTGTGGATTCTCTAAATATATATATATATATATATATATATATACGTGTATAAACTTAGCATATATTTATTACTCTATTTGTCACGCCCCGAAATATAGAGGAGTTAATTGAAATGGTCTAACAACAAATAAATTAGGCTTAATGTCTAGATGTTAGAGAGTTCTCCGTAGTGACCCAAGTTCGAGCTTGTCATAGCCAACACCCAGCCCAGTAAGAAAATGTCCACTTTGGGTGCACATGGCCCTCACGGCTTTGTTCTTGGGAGCACCCATACGCCCCCAAAAGGCCTCTTACCACTTAAGTGTTGCTACTCCTTTATATAACTCAAGTCTCTCCCATGCTTTGTCGATGCAGGATTCACCTAAGGTGTTACATTAAAAATGCAAGCAAGGAGAGTCGAACTCGGGTCTCATAGATAATTGCACTATCTTTTTACTTTCCCTTAACCATTAAGCCAATAATAAATGTGGCACCCAAACTCGGTCAGGACGGTCCGGCACAAATTTTGAACGTCACATTAGCCACCGAAGTGACTCTCCATTTAAACCACTACAAAACACACCAAGAGATCAATCACACCACACAATTAATCATGGAATATTTAATAAAAACATAATATCATGCTTCCATTTCACTACTCTGATCAACAATCAATAACAAGACTAATTCACAATTTAATATTTAACAGGCAATTACCTTGAAAACTTTAGTTAAACATACATGCATGCAATTGGGTATTTTTTAAAAATGCTATATTTGTAGGGACTTGAAAAACCGTTTAGTTTAAAAACATATAATTAGATTTAAAGCGTAATATATAATAATATGTTGGGAAAAACTCCATTTCACAAAGTTTAACAATAGTATTGTAGGATTTAACATATAAGTCTTTTTTTTTTGGAAAATTTATTAAAGCATCTTGCACAACCTCATAACATTATTAATTAGTTAGTTAGTAGACATTTAACAGTTTACATGACTTGACCAAATTCTGTGTTACACCTCATGCATACCAAGCACATGTTTTTATCCAAATCACATATAAAGCATCTAAGGCTTACCTCGATGACCATTGACTCTTCAACCTGCAGTTACAAGTTAGTTGAACAATTATTCAAACCAATTATCAAATAATCATAATTCATCATTCAATCATCTATCTAATGCAATGATAAAAGTTTTGAACTAAAAAATTAAATAGCCCATAGTGTCCAATTACAACCTGAAAATTATCAGTCTAATACTAAATCCCATTACTTGGTCCCACATTGCCTTCCTCATTGGGTTTGGGAACACAACGACATACCTAGATATAACCTCAATTTGGATCACTTGGATTGCTCACTCCCACACCTCTTTACAAGCTAAGTCATTGCAATATTATAAAAGAGTGGGTGAGCTTATGAAAGCTCAGTGAGTGCTCAAACATACTACAAATAAACATGTCAATTAGGTTAAAAGGGTGACAAACAATAACGATTCATATATTATTGCAATCTACACAAAATAGTAACTCACACAACACAACAGTTCTCATACAATAAGCAGTGCACATATAATAATTAATTCACATAAAATGGGCAGATCACATAAATTATCAATTTGAACCAAACATATGTTCATATGAAATAATAGATCTTATCAAATGAAAACTCATGCAAAATAATAGTTCATTTGAAATACTAGTTCATACTAAATAACAATTCATGCAAAATAACAGTTCATTCTCCATCATAACTCATATATCTCAAATAATGATAAATTGACATTTTTGTGATTATGAAACATATGCAAACTAACAATTCATGCCAAATATTGAAAGTTGTGATTAATCGGACTTCTTGATATAAAAAATCATTGTTGTGTCACAAAACGAGTCGATCTATGAAAGCTAAACTAGGCTCTGATACCAGTTTGTTAGTGATCAACTCGTATAAACAATGATATAGTAAAAGTGAAGAAAAACAAACACAAATTTTTACGTGAAAAACCCTCAAAGAAGGAAAAATCACGGGCAAGCTTCAACTTTTCACTAAATGAGTAAACAAATGAGAGTACAATATGAAAAAATAAACCTAAATGTACTAAAAGTACATTACCTAAACCCCGAAAATAAAGCTTAAAATAAAAAGCAAACCAATAAACAAATTTATAAATCTCATAGGGCACTCACAAAATGGGTATAAAATACTCTCCATAATTACCATGAAACTCTCACTAAAACTCATATACAACTCCATCTTGTCTCCCCCTAAAATAACCTTTTATGATTGGCATGTCAAAACAAGGATACAATGGCCCTTTTAAATAGGCTAAGATTAGAGTTCTAATCATACTAAAATATCCCTAGAATAATCAAAGTCTAATTGGAAGAAGAAGTCCTGCTTGAAGTCTAAAATGTGACTGTGAAATAGGAGAACACGTCGTGACATTGTGACATCCCAAGTCGCGTTATCAAGACATTGTGATCCTCCTCGTCGTGACATCGCCATCTGCTTCTCCGAAAATACCGGGCACACCCCCACACTAAGCACCCGAAACACTTTATAGAGGTTGCTAATGTGTTGCTTCATGGATATGCTCTAGACTAGAATGTCATCTTGTAATAGCCCTCACTCATCCCGATGTCCTATATGAATGAAAGATGCCACTATAGCACATATGTAGCAAAAATCTTAAAATTATTTAAGAAAACAAATTTCGAAACAATTAAAGAAATATATAAATTTTATATAAATAATTTTGAAGACTTCAAGTCCATTTTAAAATCGTTTAAAAGCATTTTTAAACCATTAAAAACATTTTGTGTGTGAATTTGTATGCCCTTAGTATAGCAATTTTTCAAATTTGATTGAAATGACCAAACTAATTATTACTAAAATAAATAGATGTTATTTATTATTTCTATGGCATACTATCCTTAATGGTTTTTACAGGTAAAACAAAATATGTAAGCAAATATTGGTTCATTGATTACCTAAGGTTTAATTAATATTAAATTGTATTATATGGATGTATTATAATTCGAGAAGATAACTTATTTGAGTAGGTAATATAAATTGTCCATAGTCTATAGAATCAAATTGAGCAAATGATTCAAATAATAGGAACTATTATGTCATCTATAAGTCCAATTGGGGAATAGCTTGCCTTCGCTATCGGAGTAGGATGGACTCCCACAAATAGAGACATAGATATGATTGTCTCAATTGATAATACATTAGACATGACCCAAGTTCAATTTATTCTAAATTCATTTATGAATTTATTCACTAATTTGTTTTGCCTTAATGTTTGCATTTTTTGAATATGGGTCCTCTTTAAGTTTTCATTTTGTATACATAAGGTTGTCTAAGGTGTTGTTTTCAAGGCCAAAACCTCTCCTGGTAAGGCTTTCATCATGCTGTCAACAAATTAAAATGTACATTCTGTTTTAAACATTGATTGTCTGCTATATTTTTTGTGATACATCTAAGTAATTAGTGGAATTAATCAGGTTCAAGCTATGGTCATCACATGAAGATCCATGGAAGACCAAATGATCGCCTTTCTTCTCTTTTTTAATATTTGAAAAATATGGGTTTATTAGTATTAGAGTATGCCCAAAGACCAATCATGAGATGATTTTAATAACATACTTGTTTTACCTCGTTTATTAATATAAGGCATTTCTATTATTATTTCAGCTTCTTTTCTATGTATATAAATAAAATGTTTTATAATAATGTCCTGAGAATAATATGATTATTCTTAAAAGGTACTTAGTTGAGTATTATTGTGTGCTTAGACAACAATAATGCATTAAAACTAACATGTAGTTGATTGATGACAAAGTGTTGTTATTAACATAGGGATGTCAAAATCAATGCATGAGTATATGTTAGAGAACGACATATTGGACTGACCCGCTATGAGTATATTTCTTGGATTATTATGTAATAGTCACAACATTACTCATAGTGATAACTATGCATACAATCCTTACACTTGAGATCATCATTGTCCCAACATAGTGAGTCATATATTTTGATACAGTCAAACGTCAACTCTAACAGATTGTACTATAAAGGTTGTTGTTGGGTATGCCACAATCTATGTAGTGGGATATGATTGATCAAGATAGGATTTGTCCCTCCTCCATAATGGGAGCAATATCTTAGGCCACTTGATGAAGTGAGACTAGAAATGCATGGTCATGCTCAAATAAGTTAATATGAGATATTAAACTTATTTGTTTATTGTAGTCTACTTCTGGTATCAAGAAACATGAGCTTGGACTTTACAAGTGTGACTATTCCATGACTTGTGTCTAATCAAGATATAAAGGACAAAATTATATAATACATGATTTATCACAGAAAGGTTAAGCTGAACCACGACTTCTTGTAACTTGGGCAGCTATGATGCATTGCTAGATGCCACTCATTGCTTGTAACATTAGAAGTGTTCTAATATTACTACCAATGTTACAAGAGCCTACAGGGTTACACCCTATGGTTGAAACGAACAGAATCTAAGCACAGTTGGTATTAAATTTAACTATCACGAGAATTATATTAATTATTGAATTAATTTAATTTGATAGTTAAATAATAAACACAATATATGTACAAATTGTTGTACAAGAATAGAGAGCATAATTAAAATAAATGTATGAATTTGATTCATATAAATTATTAATTATGATCTGCTTATCAAATTATTAAAATAAAGTATTATAATAATTAATTTCATCAAACATAAAAATATGGAAATTAATATCCTTTTGGAAAGGATATTACAATGTGATATTTTCATATATATTCTGGCACCAAAAAGGGAATTTCATTTTTGTTTTTTTAAGGAATACTAAATAAAAGGAAATGAATCATAAAATAAAATCATAGGGTGCAAAAAAGTATTAACCAACAATAACCACAAAAGAAAAAGAACTAGGTCTAGCAACTGCATTTCTTTTCGAAAAAACTCTCTAAAACATTCAGTAAGAGTTTTTGTTCCATCGTTTGCAACAGGGTGGACTACGTAGAGGCCGAGACGATTCTGTTGTGGCTTTGGATTGACAGCATGCAAAGGGGATAAAAATAGTAGTGGTTCCTTCCTATTTTTTAGAGTACAAAAGGTATATTTTTTTTAAACATTTTCTTCTCGATTCGTTCCTCTTGCATGGATTCCTAGTTTGGATCGTCGGAATATTTTTTTACGCTGCACCACGGGGCATCCCAATGACCCAATAATTAGAGCTTTAGTCCTTTGGGAACTCTGTAATTTGGAAAGTGTAGTAGATTATGTCCTTCACTCCTTCCATCAAATGAAAGCTAAATCATCTTATTTATAGATCTGAAAAGGCATTCTAAAAAAAAAGAGATGTTTACAATAGAGGTAAAGATGTTCAAATGTCGAGTTGGAAGAACCATGGGATTGACACTTTTCATCCAAGTAACATGTTGCATATGGTGAGTTCCAATCCTTCTCAATTTCAATATTAAGCAAATTAGTCACTCTAAAAAAAATTTGAGCAATTTAATTCTTGTCAGTTTCGAAAGTGGGCATCTAAGGACAATTAATCACAACATTAATATTTTTCATCCATTTTAAATAATTTGATTGGTACAATAATAAATTTATCCCTTCAAGTTTACACATTATATCTATATATATATATGGAGCTAAAGTTTTTTTACATATATTTTTTGAACTTTTAGACTTTTTAAAATTTTATACATTTTTTCAAGTAATTATTTTTAGAATCAAAACCAAATTGAAAGAATACGTAAACATTGAGGCCTTAATTTGTTATTATATTAATCAAAATTATGTACAATTTATAGGAAACATTAATTGTTGTGATTAATTATCCTTGGTTGCTCACTTTTGAATTTGATAGGGATTAGATTGCTCTAATTTTTTTAGAGAGACTAATTTAATCAATATCAAAATTAAGAGGGACTGAAGATGTGTTTTAAAAAAAAACTTGTTGAAACCATTTTTAAAAAATGGGGATCGACTTTAAAATCAAAATGGGAGTCGCCACCAATCCCTTTTTATTTAGGTGTGATTGGATCACATTGTAAAATGTTTCATTTTAAAACATTTGATTTTGGTCTATGAAAAATGAAAAAAAAAATAGGTTCGGAAGTCGGTTACGTATGAGGAAGGTTAGCACCCTCATAACACCCAAAATTGGTACCTAATTGATAAAATCATGCCCTAATGTTGAAACTTTAAAAAAAAAGACTTTTTCTTTGAAGAAAAACCTAGACTTACATATCTTAAAGAAATAAAATACCATACCCAGTAAGTTAGCATATAGCATCTCATGACTTTGAAACTAAGCACGTCTTTATTTTAGAAAATTCCTACCTTGAGACGCAAAACGTCGAACCCAGTAAGTTAGGGCACAACACTTTGAAATCCCAAGAATAGATTTTTTGATTTGAAATTGGTAAACCTCACTTTTTTTAAAAAAAAAGGAATATGTAATACCTAAAGTTTCACGAGAAAAATCGAACCCAATAAGTTAGGGCAAAATTCTTCTCGAAATCCCCAAATATCACATATCACCTTTTTTTTTTAAAGCTTTGAATAAAACGCTTTAATTCAAAAGGTATAAAATGGTTTAAGTTTTACAACATACATGGCAATTCTATATAATTACAAATTATACTAATAAATAAAAAATATATTAATAAAGAATATACAAAGAATTATGTGAAGCAATAATAACAATTAAAAGGGAATAATATATTTAAACATAAAAAACGAAAGTGATGATTTTTAAAATGATATAATATGTATATAAATAAAAGTTTTTAAACTTATAATAAATATATATATAAAATTAATAAAAGGTACTTATATATAATTTAATAATTTAATATATATATATATATATAATAATTACAAAGAAAAATAATTAGTAAATAGTATAAAAATATTTCTATGTATATAAAAATATATATATATATTAATCATAAAATTACATACATAATAATTACAACATAAATATTAACAATCTTATATAATATCATATTATACTTTATATATAAAAAAAGAAGTAATATACATAATATAATATAATACTATATAATATAGAAATTTAAAACTATATAATATAATAAATAAAATAATAAAAAATATTAAGCATAATACATATATAAGGATATTACATATAAATATATATATAAATTTTAATAAATTATAATAAAGACAACAATATAAACTATTTAATGTAATAAAATAATTTAAAAAAATAATAAAAATAAAAGGATAAAAATAAAATTAAAACAAAGAAAACAAGGGTTAAATAGCAATTAAAACAAATTAAAAGGATTGAATCAAAACATGCCTGAAACCCCAAGGACTAACATGGCAATTATACCTCTTTTTAAAAACGGCATCGTTCGATTTTACCTTTAAAACAGACCAAGGGACTAAATTGGAGCAAAAATAGACTTTCCGGGTAAATTTAAAAATAAAGAAAATATTAAATTAAATGAAATTAAAACAAATAAAATCATAAAGGGACTTAAATGGTAAATTCCCATTTTAATAAAACACGCAGATCTCCCTTGAAACGATGTCGTTTTGATGCTTATTGTTTTAAGCAAAACGGTACCGTTTCTGTGCGGCTATATAAGTTATAAAACAACCCAAAAAAATCATTTTAACCCTAAATAAAAAAAATAAGTAGAGGTTAAGAGAATTTGCTCTACCCTCACAAGCCGTTCGATCTCTGGCTAGCCTCGCACACGCGCCTCACGCGCCGTCACCTACAACGGCGCAAAGGTAAGAAAATTTCCCCTTTTTATTTTAATGTTATTCTGTATGAAAATATGCACAAATCGAAAGAAAAAAAATAATAAGAATAACGTATAAAAAAATGAAAATAACCTTTGTTTGGTGTTTTATTTCTGTAAAACTTTAGTACTTTGTTTCTATGTATCTCGTGTATTCTCTTGGTCTCCATTTTACAGGTTTTGTAAGGCTTTTTACAGCCTTTGAAATAAACAAATAAAAAGGAAACAAAACACTGCCATGCTTGCTGTGATCTGCTTCCTTTTTCGTGCAAGTAAAGAGCCCTAGAGAATCTGGTGACGAAACGCGTTGATAGCGGCGCGGTTCGCGGCTTGATGAGGGCTAGTGGCACGACTGTTGGCCTGGGTGCTATTGCAGCGCAAGGAAATCTAGGGTTTCAGAAACCCTTGGTTTCTGATTTAGAGTTGGGCCATTTTTGGGCCGTGTAGGCTAGGTTAATGTTTGGGTCAAAGAGGTGTAATTGGGCCACAGGTAATATTTGGGCTAAGGGTTTAGTTTGTTTGGGGTTTAAGTTTGGGTTTTGGTATTGGGTCAAATAGTTTGTAAATGGACTGAAAAAATATTTATTTATTTATTTTTGTTGGGTTTGTTTATTGGCCCGGGCAAAATTAAGTACTTACAGCTGCCCCTCTTTGCTCATTGTCGTGTAATGAGAATAGAGCAAAAACTATAAAAGGACCAATTTTGACCGATCCTGGACAAGCCTTGACTTCTTAATCCTTGTATTCTTCAAATGACTCCAACTCCACTGCATATCCTGGACAAGCCTTGACTTCTTAATCCTTGTATTCTTCAAATGACTCCAACTCCATTGTATCTTCAATGGTATTGGAACTTCATCTTGATTTCAGTAAGTTTGATAGCTTCAACTTCATGAAGGCAGTATCCACTATCTTTTGATCTGCTCCACTGCAAACTCAGGGAAACAAGATCTGATGTTTTCGATTTGCTTCTTGGAACCTCAAGAAAGCCAGATCTACTATTTTAATCTGCTCCCTACAACTTCAGGGATTGCCAGACTAATGTCTTTGATCTGCTTTCTGCAATGTCAAGAATTGTCAAATCTGCTATCTTCAATCTGCTCCCTGCAAATTCAAGGATTGCCAGACTAATGTATTCGATCTGCTTCCTGTAGCTTCAGGAATTGCCAAATCTGCTATCTCCAATCTGCTCCCTGCAAGCTCAGGGATTGCTAGACTGATGTCTTCGATCTGCTTCAGTTCAAATTTGCCAAATCTGCTATATCCAATTGGCTCCCTGCAAGCTCAGGGATTGCTAGATTGATGTCTTATATCTGCTCACTACAAACTCAGGGATTGCCAAATCTACTATCTTCAATCTACTCCCTGCAAGCTCAGGGATTGCCAGACTAATGTCTTTGATCTGCTTCCTCCAAACTCAGGAATTGCAATATCTGCTATCTTCAATTTGATCCTTACAAACTCAGGGATACCAGACTGATGTCTTCGATCTTCTTCCTGTAAACTCAGGAATTGCAAGATCTGCTATCTTCAATCTGATCCCTGCAAACTTAGGGATCACCAGACTGATGTCTTTGATTTGCTTCCTGCAAACTCAGGAATTGCCAGATCTACTATCTTCAATCTGATCCCTGCAAACTCAAGAATCACCAGACTGATGTCTTTGATCTGCTTCCTACAAACTCAGGAATTGCCAGATCTACTATCTTCAATCTGATCCCTGCAAACTCAGAAATCACCAGACTGATGTCTTCGATCTACTTCTTGCAAGCTCAGGAATTACCAGATCTACTATATTTAATATGATCCCTGCAAACTCAGGGAAACACTAGACTAATGTCTTCGATCTACTTCCTGCAAACTCAAGAATTACCAGATCTGCTATCTTTAATTTGATCCCTGCAAACTCAGGGAAACACCAGACTGATGTCTTCAATTTGCTTCCTGCAAACTCAGGAATTTCTAGATCCGCTATCTTCAATCTGATCCCTACAAACTCAGGAATCACCAGACTAATGTCTTTGATCCGCTTCCTGTAAGCTCAAGAATTGCCAGATCTACTATCTTCAATATGATCCTACAAACTCAGGGATTACCAGACTGATGTCTTCAATTTGCTCCCTACAAACTCAAGGATTGCCAAATCTGCTTTCTTCAATCTGCTCCCTGCAAACTCAGGGATGACAGGCTGCTATCTTCTACCTAACCTATAAAATGGGTATATGTTTATGTCCAATAATTAGGATGCTTTGATTGAAATGTATCAAATGCCTCTAATTAGACATGTTATGATATATGAATATGAAAATGTTATGATGATGATTCCTGTTTCAAGGATTAGGATACAATGACCGAAATGAATCAAATGCTCCTAATGAAATTTGCTATGATACAAAAATGTTATGAGTATGATTCCTATCCTAGGTGCTATCACTCATTTGTTTTTCATTCTTGTTCATGTTCTGCTCAAATTATTTGCCCCATGGTAATTTCGAGTCCTATCTACTTGAACCTTGGGACATGAAGTTGGTATCTCCCACTACAACTTCAAGGGAATAACTTTTAGTTTCCATCTTTCTGTTACCACTCAGAGGTACAGAACTTGTATCACTTTCAATCTGTTACACCATTCCCTAAGTGTAATAACCAGACATATGTGTCTGAATAGATGTAGGGTATCCCAACTATGATCCCCTTTTACACTTGGATTGACCTTGTTCGTCATTTACCGATATGGTGTCACCAATGAAATTGTCTTATCCAACAAGAATTTGAAGAGATAATCATTTTTCAATGTTTCCAGCCCTTAGGCTTGGTGAGTTTTGAACAATAGTCATGCTTCAGATTCCTCATATTATTTATAAGCTTCTAGAGTAATATGTGAAACTCCTTTTATGAAAGTGTTATTAGTCCATAAATTTTTATTTCAATATAAAATACTTGAAAAAGCTCACAAAAATGGACGAGAAAGAAATTAGTCAAGAGCATAACTCAGAAAAATAATTTAATCAAAGATAACCCAGGCAATAAAAGAAAATTGATTTGGATGTATCTCAAAAAGAATAAAGCAATCAAAGATAACGAATTCAAAAATGGGTAAGAATGAAGCTAGATGCACCAGATATCGCAGTCTGAGCTTCTCTGTTCAAACTTCTTGAGGACCATTTTAAGCTCAATATGTGTTGAGGGGATCCTAAGTACTTTGTCGATGCCCCAAGACGTAACATACTTCCTCATTGTTAATTCAAATGTAGCAAGACTACTGTATGCCCCACTTTTAATCAAAATTTAAACCGCCCTTTTCGTGTTTTCGGCTCAAAGCTCCTTTGGTCTCAAAGCGCCCTTTGCAGTTTTTCGCCTTGGCCCTCCTTTTTCTTTTTTCAATTTTTTTCTATTTTTTTATTTCAAATTTGAATTTGGACTCAAGGCGCCCTTTGCGGGTTTTCACCTTGGCCCTTTTCCCTTTCAAGTAAAATCCTTTTTGACTGAACCTGAATTCACCGGATTGGGCAAGTCTTCATCATCTATCTCGGTCAATATCAATGCTCCTCTAGAACAGGCCCTACATTAGTCCTTCCCAATTTAAAATATGCTTTCCTCTAAAATCATTTTGTAGAGGAAAAATCTTTTTCAAAATCAGGTTCCCTCGTGGAATTCTCTAGGATGAGCTTGCATCATCTGATCGTGATGGATAACTTTAATCTTTTCTTCAACTAGGTTCAATTGGCAAAATGCTTCAATTCCATAAACCAATGGGTAAGATGTTGCCCCAGCGAAGGTTCTGGACGACGTTCAATAAGACAGAGGGCAATGGTAGCTTCTTATGCCAATCCTTACAAGTCTAAGTCCCCTTTTCATAATTATTTTTTTTGGCAACTTTTGTTGCACTGTGATATGATGCCTAATCTTTGGACAAACTGTAAACTTTGACTTTGTACAATTATTTAAATGCGATCCTTTATGGCATTCTGCTAGCATCTGATCTTTCTCTTTTTTTTCTTTTTTTTCTTTTTTTTTTTTGAGAATTTGATTACTTCGGCCTTATAACGTTGGCATATGAAGCTACTTCCACCCTTTTAGTAAAGTAAATGATGACCACGACGATGAGTCGATATTGGTTAAAACCTTTTGACGAGATTGGCCCCATCACATCCATGCCCCACATATGGAAAATTTGTGAAGAACTAGAGTAGGCATATGAATCTTGTCTTCTTCAATTCAGTATTTGCGGTATGACTGATGCAATCCCCTTCCATGGTGGATCAACAATGCCCCATCCTCTTGTTTATCCCGCGTCTTAGTAGCTCAGGCATGTCCTGATAGAAACATCTTTGAATTCTTGAAGATAACTCAATAATATCTCGTCTCATTTATGTGATGAGCTAGGCTATAATCTTTATTCCTTTCCTCGACTCATAATATCCAATGACCCTTTATAGAGTAAGGTCTATTTTTCATCTTGTTTCACCATTCTTAACAAATTTGAAGATAGGTTACAATCTCTGTCATCTTCAAAGTCTTGAGATCCTCTAGACCTGTATCTCATTCAAAAGGGAGTTAGTAACAATGTCGCTCATGTCGTTGATATCTGAGTACCTAGGTACGAAGGCAAGAAATCTAAAGAATAAATGATTCTAAGGATGATTATTGGTATGGTATGGTCATGAATGGAGAATAAAAGAATATGATAAAAGAATATACAGTATGAAATGAAAGAATAAAATAATATTTACTTAAAAAATGCATTTTATTGAAATAAAGTTTCAGACATAAGCCTATATCACAAAAGGGTTCTTATTGCCTCTAAGCTTAATGCAACAAGCATGTTCTAAATATTACTCTAGATTAATCTAAAAATACAAGGATTCCTTCCACAATTCCATTGTTTAAAATCTTCTAAAGTATGTAAGGGCTTTGGAAACATTTATTTCCCGATTCTCTCTTTGGATATGTCATTAGATTCCCCAACATTCCAATTGGGTCCTTGATCCCCTTAATCAAGCCTTGCACAAGGACCCTGAGCTCGATGCATTCTTGGATCCTTGCCCCTATCTATTGTGGAACTCACAATGTTTACCCATTTAACAGAAAGATTGAGTAACGAATTTTCTGCACTAGAGGGATCATCGAATTTTACGACACCCAATCTGACTAATATTTCAATAATCTTTTTAAAAGCCACGTAGTTCTCAATCGAATGCCCTATGATTCCTCCATGGTATTCACATTGGCCATTTACGTCGTACCATTTGGGGTATGGGGGCCGTATTGGTTCTATATAAAAAGGGGATATGACTTGTGCGTCAAACAGAATTCAGTACAATTCCCCATATGTGACTGGAATAGGTGCGAACTGAGGTTTCTTAATGTTCGGTCTTGAATTGGGTTATTGCTTTGGGGAAACTCCATGGCTGGTAATTACCGTCTTTGGTTGGCTTATTGTAATCAGTTTTGAATAACCTTTTCTATACTTACTCATACCATTCACTTTCTTTTCCTTCTTCTTCAGAGTTTCTGCCAGTACAATCGATTTAGCTTGACCATCATCCAGGTTAAGACTTGAACCCATTAGGGAATTCAATATAGCCGAAGTATCAATTTGACCTTAGGGTTCAATAATGATAGGTACCCTATGAGAATACGCGTTTGGTTGAGTCGGGACACCTATTGGGGAATAAACAATGTTTTCATCATCATCCAACTAAAATATTTTTACCTAATTGAGGTCCTTTTGTAAAGTCTAATGCAAATGATGCAATGTAATGTAAATTCATGAATGCAAAGAAAGAGAGGTGTTGAATCTAAATTCAGTTACATTAGAAAAACTTTACTAGAAAATAAATTTCTTTACACAAAACGGATTACATATGCGGCTTTGTCCTCATAGTCCAAGTGAAAACATCAAACCCCTTCTTCGCAAACGTCAAATCTTGCAAACTTCTAATAGATGCCTCCTCTAGCTCATTTTGCTTGATCTGACCGCGACTCCTGTTCACTTGTTAGCCTCTTCAAGAAAGTCGAGATGTAGTAATTCTCGAATAGTCTTTGTCAACTTGAATCCTTGGGTGATAAGGTCTTGTGTTCCTTCACGGACTATCAGTCTTCTCTCGTTGTGTTCATTTGGATTATATTTGGACGACTATATTATAATCCACTTTATCAAAAAATCCATTTTCTTATGACCAACTTTTCTATTTAGCAATCAAATTTGAAATCAACACCTCTTTTCTATGATGTGAATGCAATGCAATCAAAACAAAAGAGAATACATTAGTACAGGAAAAATAAATAGCATAGAACACCTATCAGGGTGACCACTAGGGTTTGACATAGTTCTATGTAAGGGTAAGAACTTAGGTTTTCTACATATGGTTTAGCTCTAAAATTGAGGTACACGAATCAGCAGATTCCTCGATCCTCACTAATTATAGGCTCATACGGACCGAGTTCGGTTCAGGGGAATACATTTCCCTATGGCTGCACGGAGGTGAAAACCTCACGAAGACATAGGTACGGGTGTATCCCGAAAGCGATTCACTATCCTGCACGGAGGTGAAAACCTCACGAAGGAGTAGCTTCTCACTCCCACTTAAGGGTGTGACCACAATGGTCATGCAATGCAATGCAGAGACATATTTAGAACCACATGCAATAAAAGGATCATGTTTTTTTTTTCCAAATTTTAAATTCAGACAAAAGGACATGAAATTATAAATTTTACGGGTTGACTCTCTTATTGGTCCCCAGTGAAGTCCCAAGCTGTCGAAACCATTTTTAAAATCGTTTTTTAAAAAACAAGGATCGACTTTAAAATCAAAATGGGAGTCGCCATCAATCCCTTTTTATTTAGGTGTGATTGGATCAACTTGTAAAACGTTTCATTTTAAAACGTATGATTTTGGTCTACGAAAAATGAAAAAAAAGGGTTCGAAAGTCGGTTACGTATGAGGAAGGGTTAGCACCCTCATAACGCCCAAAATTGGTACCTAATTAATAAAATCATGCCCTAATGTTGAAACTTTAAAAAAAGACATTTTATTTGAAGAAAAATCTAGACTTACCTATCTCAAAGAAATAAAATACCATACCTAGTAAGTTAGGATATAGCATCTCATGACTTTGAAACTAAGCACGTCTTTATTTTAGAAAATTCCTACCTTGAGATGCAAAACGTTAAACCCAATAAGTTAGGGCACAACACTTTGAATTCCCAAGAATAGATTTTTTTGATTTGAAATTAGTAAACCTCAATTTTTTTTTAAAAAAAAAGGGGTATGTAATACCTAAAGTTTCACGAAAAAAATTGAACCCAGTAAGTTAGGGCAAAATTTTTTTCGAAATTCCCCAAATATCACATATCATCATTTTTTTTAAAAGCTTTGAATAAAATGCTTTAATTCAAAAGGTATAAAATGGTTTTAGCATTACAACATACATGGCAATTCTATATAATTGCAAATTATACTAATAAATAAAAGAATATGTCAATAAAGAATATACAAAGAATTATGTGAAGCAAGAATAACAATTAAAAGGGACATAAATAAATGAATATATAAAACAAATTAAAACTTTTACGAAATAACAAAATTAATTGAGAAAAGGGAATAATATATTTAAACATAAAAAACGAAAATGATGATTTTAAAATGATATAATATGTATATAAATAAAAGTTTTAAACTTATAATAAATATATATATAAAATTAATAAAAGGTACTTATATATAATTTAATAATTTAATATATATATATAAATAATTACATATAAAAATAATTAGTAAATAGTATAAAATATTTCTATGTAAATAAAAAACATATATATATATATTTAATATAAAATTACATACATAATAAATACAACATAAATATTAACAATCTTATATAATATCATATTATACTTTATATATAAAAATAGAAGTAATATACATAATATAATATAATACTATATAATATAGAAATTTAAAATATATAATATAATAAATAAAATAATAAAAATATTAAGCATAATACATATATAAGGATATTACATATAAATATATATATATATATAAATTTTAATAAATTATAATAAAGACAACAATATAAACTATTTAATGTAATAAAATAATTTAAAAAAATAAAAAATAAAAGGATAAAAATAAAATTGAAACAAAGAAAACAAGGGTTAAATAGCAATTAAAACAAATTAAAAGGATTGAATCAAAACACGCCTGAAAACCCAGGGACTAACATGGCAATTATACCTCTTTTTAAAAACGACATCGTTCCGATTTTACCTTTAAAACAGACCAAGGGACTAAATTGGAGCAAAAATAGACTTTCCGAGTAAATTTAAAAATTAAGAAAATATTAAATTGAACGAAATTAAAAGAAATAAAATCATAAAGGGACTTAAATGGTAAATTCCCCTTTTTAATAAAACACGCGGATCCTGATGGCTGGGTCGGGTCAACACGCGGATCCCCCTTGAAACGACATCGTTTTGATGCTTATTGTTTTAAGCAAAACGACACCATTTCTGTGTGGCTATATAAGTTAGAAAACAACCCAAAAAAAAATCATTTTAACCCCGAAATAAAAAAAATAAGTAAAGGCTAAGAGAATTTGCTCTGCCCTCACAGGTCGTTCGATCTCCGGCCAGCCTCGAACACGTGCCTTACGCGCAGTCGCCTACGATGGCGCAAAGGTAAGAAAATTTCCCCTTTTTATTTTAATGTTATTCTGTATGAAAATATGCACAAATCGAAAGAAAAAAAAATGAAAGTAACCTCTGTTTGGTGTTTTATTTCTGTAAAACTTTAGTACTTTGTTTATGTGTATCTCGTGCATTCTCTTGGTCTTCATTTTACAGGTTTTGTAAGGCTTTTTATAACCTTTGAAATAAACAAATAAAAAGGAAACAAAATACTGCCATGCTTGCTGTGATCTGCTTCCTTTTTCGTGCAGGTGAAGAAGGTGGAGAATCTGGCGACGAAGCGCGTTGATAGCTGCGCGATTCGCAGCTTGACGAGGGCTGGTGGCGCGACTATTGGCTTGGGTGCTATTGGCGCAAGGAAACCTAGGGTTTCAGAAACCCTTGGTTTCTGATTTAGAGTTGGGCCATTTTTGGGCCGTATAGGTTGGGTTAATGTTTGGGTCAAAGGGGTGTAATTGGGCCACAAGTAATTTTTGGGCTAAGGGTTTAGTTTGTTTGGGGTTTAAGTTTGGGTTTTGGTATTGGGTGAAATAGTTTGTAAATGGATTGAAAAAACATTTATTTATTTATTTTTGTTGGGTTTGTTTATTGGCCCGGGCAAAATTGAGTACTTACAAAACTCATATCATATTTCGTAGTTTACACTAGAGGTGTCCATGGATCAAGCCGAGGCCCAGTTCTAAAATTTTTTCAAGCCCAAGCCTATTTTCAAATCAGCTTGACCTACCCAAAAAGCCCATTTCATTATTCATAAAATAATAAAAATTAAAAAACTTTAATTTTAATTAATATTATATATACTTTTATTTTTAAATTTTAATTACAAATATTTTATTATTTAAATTTAATTCAGGCCAGGCCGACTCGATGTTCGAAAATTTTTGTCCAAACTCGACCCTAATCAAGTTGAGCCTATTGGGTCAAGCGGTGGGGCTCTTAGACAGGTCTAGCTTCTAGTTGGCTAAAGGACAAACAAAGAGAGGGGCATGCCATTTTAGCCCTTTGATGGCAATTTGCCAACTCATCATTTGCTTTAAAGTTATATGGAAGTATTGGAAATAAACTCAGTTAAGCAACAAACAAGTAAAATAACAAATAAATTGAAAACATTGAACACAAATATTTTATGTGGAAAAACCCCTTCGAAGAGGATAAAAAACCACGGGCAAAGATAATTTCGCTATAACAGGAAAACCGAAAAGTACAAAGATAAAACTAAACCTCAAAACCTAAAATAAGAACCCTCAAACCATAAATACAAAATTCTCTAAAAGCTTGTAAAACCTAATACCTAAATGTGTAATGGGTTATCTTTCTAGGGTGGAAAAAGGGCATATTTATATACTAAATATGTAGGTCAAATAATATTAAAATAACCTACACTAATAAGAGTTTAAGTGGGAAATTAAAAATAGAATTTAACTAGGAGAAGAAAAGTCAAAATATACGAGGTATAACTCCACGAATCTCCACCTTGACTTGTATTTGCACAATGTCTTTTTTGCCAAAGCCCACCACTACCTTATTGATGGTTACTAAACTAAAAATAATTACGAAAAAGGCAAGCGCACCTATCGAACAATAGTATAGCTACGGTGAGTAGGGAATATCGTATCCACGAGGACTAAAAGTACTAGTAATTACAGTTTTTCTATTATTTAGCTGATAAATTGAAGGAATTGTTTTTAATCTAAAATTAACTAACATAATTACTAAGAACGCAACAGAGAATGAATTAGGAAAAATAATCGTATAAAACCAATGAGATTGGCAATACCCAGGAAAGAATCCACCTAGACTTCACTTATAATCCTGAATCTGAATTAAACGATTTATTCACTTGTGCCTTGTTCTGTAGAAATCCCTAAATCATGTTAATATATCTTTCGAGAATAAGAACAACTGACTCTAGGTTGATGTAACACCCCTATCCCATTTCCGATCACTGGATTAGGGTTAAAGGCGTTACCAGACAGATCAGAAACATTTACAGAATTAATGTTCAACCATTCATCAATATCATTCATAATGTCCCTTAAGTAGGTCATCGAGACCTTAAGCATGCTTATAAACCGAGTCGGGACTAAACCGAAACACATACGAGATTTCATGAAAATTTAAAACTTTTCTAAAATACAGGGGACACACAGCCGTGAGGGTAGGCCGAGCCTCACCCACGGCTACTGGACACTCCCGTGTGTCCTCCCCGTGGTGGTATACTGCCAAATTCAACATGGTCACCAAGCACGCCCGCGTGCTAAGGCCGTGTACAATAGTTCACATACTGCCATTTCCCACACGGCCACCAACCACACCCGTGTCGAGGCCGTGTACAATATAAGGCACATTCTGCCAATTTACCCACGGTCTTAGGCACGCCTGTGCCTCAACCATGTGACATTATAGGTCATTTTACAATGCCAATAAGCCACCCTCTTAGGGTCTTCCTACAAGCAATACATATATATACCTAAATATAATATGCATATATGGCAACCAAAACATATCAAATGATTCCCTTCATCCATACATTCAATACCAATTCCATTCATACCAATTTACAAACTAAATCCTATATCATTTCAAACATGTATCATCCATTTGCTTAACCAAAACTTAACCATTTCATATGCATCAAAACATACTAAATATATGCTTTATAACTCTTTCGTTCTAACATTTATCAACTCAAAAGCTTGCCAATACACATGGCCATGCTCATTTCATGAACTTATACACCTATCTAGCCTATACATGCCATAATTAGCCATATACATTTTCAAAAGGGTACCAAAATGAGTTTAGTAGTGTGATGATGATCCTCAACAATCCCAAGCCTTCAGTAGCTTCGATGACCTATAAAACAGAGAAAATACACACACAAAGTAAGCTTTCCAAAAGCTTAGTAAGTCATATACAAATAAACACATTGTCACACACACACACACACACACACACACACATATATATATATATATATATCAATCACTTAGCAATTATCACATATATATCTTGGTTCATAAACTTATGGCAACATTTGCCACATTCAACATTTTAAGATTCACATTCTCATTTTCAATCATACTCTTCTTCATATCAAAGTCATATGCATACTTACCTTTCATGCATACTTAATGCACATTCAATGTACCTGAATTGGATATTCATTCACTTAATTGATCAGGGCTCGGATATACCATTCGTATTGCAGACTTGCCCGTTGAACCAATAGGAACCTAGTAGGATGATTAGAAAGCTCGGAATAGTTGTACAATGCCACCGTCCCAGACGAGGTCTCACACGCACTGGGATATCAATGCCACTGTCCCAGACAGGGTCTTACACAAATCAATACGTTGTCGATGTCCCAGACACGATCTTACTCCTACAGATCATAACGATGCCAACGTCCCAGATGTGGTCTTACACGAGTCAATATGATGCCGATGTCCCAGACATTGTCTTACTTATAAAGTTCATATTGATGCCTACGTCCCAGACGAGGTCTTTTACATATAATTTATTTTGATGCCTATGTCCCAGACGAGGTCTTACACAAATTTTAAATCAACGCCAACGTCCTGGACGTGGACTTACATGATAAAACAGCACAGATACCTATGTCATAACATGGTTAATCCTATCATTCTTAGGTTCATACGGGACTTCTCGGCTTTATCACTATATCGAACTTATTTCAGAATTCACACACTTAGCATCTCATACTCATTCATTTTTATCGATAGGCATATGAATACATATATTCAATTCAATACAGATAAGTTTATTTGCATAGTGACTTACCTCGAATTTGGTTTAACGAGACGAAAACGGCTACTTTATTACTTTCGCTTTCCCGCGATCTAAATCTATTTTCCTCGGTTCTTGATCTAAACATATTCTAAATTAACCCTTTTATTCACTATTCCATTCAATTCAATCCATACACATGTATTTTGGGCTATTTACAATTTAACCCTCATATTTACACACTTTATCAATTTAGTCCATTTTTCTCAAAACATCAAATATACACAATTTGTTCACACATATGCATAGTCGAACCTCCTTAGGGACTATACAAGCCCAAATATTTCATCAAATTTGCAATTAAGTCCTTTAATTTACCATTTTCTCAATTTAGCCCTATTTAGCTAAATTCATCAAAACTTCAAGAACAAAACATGTTTATCTAACTCAAATCTTTCCTTTTTCATTCTCAAACATCACAAAGCTTGTAAAACCATCAATGGCATATTTCACATACATCATCAAAACACAAAATCAAGGCATGGGTTTTGTAGCTCTCAAAGCAACGAAATCAAAAATGTAAAAATTATCAAAAACGGATCAAGAACCATACCTTAATTAAAGAACATCCATGGCCGAATGTTTGAAAACATTTAAACCATTATTCTGTTGTTTTTATTTTCGGTGGTAAAGTGTGGAAGATGATGACATTTTAACTTTCATTTTGTTTAATATAACATATATCTTAATTACTAAAATAACCTTTATTAAATCCTATAAAAAGCATGCATAATATGAGCATAAATGTCCACTAATATGATTAAAGGTATAATATCCACATAAGAACTCCACTTTTAATAAGCCATGTCAAAAAGATACCTTATCAAAGAGCATGCTAATATTAAACTTTATACGATTTAGTTCTTTTGTCAAATTTAACGTACAGACGGACAAATTATCATACGAAACTTTACCACATGCTAATTCACATATCAACGGCACATAATATAATATTAAAATATTATACGAACTTAGATTTGTGGTCCCGAAACCACTGTTTCGACTAGGGTATAAACCTGACTGTTACAATTCTCCCCTTAGGGATTTTCGTCACCGAAAATCTTACCATTAAATAGATTCAAATATTGCTGTCTCATTGAGTCCTCAAGCTCCCACGTAGCCTCTTCTATACCGTGACGATGCTAGAGTACTTTCACTAACGAAATTTTCTTATTTCTCAACTCTTTCATTTCACGAGCTAAGCTACGGATCGGTTCCTCTTCGTATGTCATATCAGATCGAATTTCAATTTCAAATGGGGCAATCACATGTGACGGATCAGACCGATATCTACGGAGCATCGAAACATGAAATACATTATGAATCTTTTCTAGTTCAGAAGGTAACTTCAATCTATATGCAACAGGCCCAACACGTTCAATGATCTCATACGGTCCGATGAATCTCGGACTTAACTTGACTTTATGTCCGAATCGAAGCACTTTCTTCCATGGAGACACTTTCAAAAAATACTTTGCCGCCGATCTCAAACTCCATATCTTTTCATTTTAAGTTTGCATAGGACTTCTGACGATTAGATGCTGCTTTCAAACAGTCTCGAATCAGTTTCACTTTCTATTCGGTATCTTTTATCAAATCGACCCCATGTAAGTTATTCTCATTGTGTTCAGTCCAATACAGAGGTGTACGAAATTTACGTCCATACAAAGCTTCATATGGTGCCATTTTGATGCTCGACTGAAAACCATTGTTATACGCAAATTCAATCAACGGCAGGTATTGTTCCCACGAACCATTAAACTCTAATATACAGCATCTCAACATATCCTCTAAAATCTGAATGACTCGCTCGGATTGACCATCCGTCTGAGGATGAAAAGCTGTACTGAAATGCAATTTCGTACCTAAAGCTTCTTGCAATTTCTTCCAGAATCGTGATGTGAATCTCGGATCCCTATTTGACACAATAGATAGTGGCACCCGTGCAATCTCACAATTTCGAAAATATAAAGCTCAGCTAATCTCTCGAGTGAATAGTCAGATCTTACAGAAATAAAATGGGCAGATTTCGTCAATCGGTCAACTATGACCCAAATCGCAACTTTCTTTCTTGGAGTCAGAGGCAACCCAGAAACAAAATCTGTAGTTACTCTTTCCCATTTCCATTCAGGAATCAGAATTGGCTGTAAAAATCTAGACGAAACTTGATGTTCTACTTTCACTTGCTGACAAACTAAACATTTTGAAACAAAGTCAGAAATGTCTCGTTTCATGCCAGACCACCAATAGTGTTGCTTCAAATCATGATACATTTTTGTACTTCCTGGATGGACAGATAGGCGACTGTTATGTGCTTCACCCAAAATCAATTGAATCAGCTCCGAATTTCTTGGAACACAGATTCAATCTTGGAATCTCAAACAATCATCAACAACTCAAAATTTAGATTCAGAATTCAATTCACACTGAGCTCGTTTCAACAACAATTCATTATCAACCTTCTTAGCATCACATATTTGTTGTACAAATAACGATTGAGCTCTCAATTCAGCTATCACAGAACTATCATTAGACAAATCTAACTGAGCATTCAAAGCATTTAGTGCAACAACGACTTTCTACTCAACGCATCTGTAATAACGTTTGCTTTACCCGGATGATAATCTATCACAAGCTCATAATCTTTTAACAATTCAAGCCATCTTCTCTGATGCAGGTTCAAATCTTTCTGGGTCATTAAATATTTCAGACTTTTATGATCTAAAACACGAGACATTTCTTACCATACAAATAATGGTGCCAAATCTTAAGTGCAAACACAATCGCAACTAATTCAAGGTCGTGCGTCAGATAGTTCTTTTCATGAGGCTTTAATTGTCTCGAGGAATAAGCTACAACTTTGCCCTCTTGCATCAAAACACATCCCAGACCGTTTAACGAAGTATCACTGTAAACAACGAATTCTTTACCCAATTCTGGCTATACTAACACTGGAGCTTCTGTTAACAGAGTTTTCAACTGGTCAAAACTTTTTTAACATTTATCTAACCATTCAAATCTGACATCTTTCTGAAGTAATCTAGTCAACGGAGTAGCTATAGTCGAGAAGCCTTTAATAAATCTGCGGCAATAACCAGCTAAACCTAGAAAACTACGAACTTGGACACGTTCTCGGAGGTTTCCAATTCAGAATAGCAGAAATCTTACTCGGATCAACATGAATCCCAGAGCTGACACAATATGCCCCAGAAAACTGACCTCATTCAACCAGAATTCACATTTGCTGAATTTTACGTACAATTTCTTTTCTCTCAAAGTTTGCAACACAATTTTCAAATGTTCTACATGCTCATTCTCATCACGTGAGTAAATAAAAAAATGTCGTCTATGAATACTACAACAAATTGATCTAAATACGATCTGAAAATTCTGTTCATCAGATCGATAAAAATAACAGGAGCATTGGTTAGTCCAAATGGCATAACTAAAAACTCATAATGCCCATACCTCGTTTTGAAGGCAGTTTTTGAAATATCTGAATCTTTAACTCTCAACTGGTAGTATCCCGATCTCAGATCAATCTTTGAAAATACAATAGCTCCTTTTAACTGATCGAATAAGTCATCAATCCTAGCAACGGATATTTGTTCTTTATGGTTACCCTATTCAACTGACGGTAATCAATGCACATTATCATCGTGCCATCTTTCTTTTTCACAAATAGAATAGGTGCACCCCAAGGCAAAAAACTCGGTCTAGCGAACCCTCTATCAGTCAACTCTTGCAACTGCGACTTTAACTCTTTCAACTCTGTTGGTGCCATTCTATACAGAGCTATCGAAATAGGTGTCGTACCAGGCAACAATTCAATACCAAATTCAACTTCACGGATCGGAGGTAAACTCGGTAACTCCTTAGGGAACACATCAGAAAAATCACAAACAATGGGTACTGATTCAATTTTCTTCTCGGATACTTTTGAATCGATCACATAAGTAAAATATGATTCATTCCCCTTTTTCACATAACTCTGAGCTTTTAAAATAGATATCACAGCAAGCAATCCATTCAAATCATCAGACTCAACCCGTACAATCTCATCATTCGGACTTCTTAAATCAATAGATTTTCTTTTATAGTTTACAATGGCATCATGCGTGAACAACCAATCCATTCCCAAAATAATATCGAATCCATCAAATGGCAAGAGCATCAGATCAATAGGGAAACAGATATCTCTAAACATTAACAGACAGTTCTTGCATACTTTGTCAACTAGGACACTTTTACCTAAGGGGTTCGATACTTTTATAGTAAACTCAGTAGACTCTACAGGCAAAGTCTTACTGAAGACTAAATTCATGCATATATATGAATGCGTAGAACCAGGGTCTATCAAAGCAATCACAGAAGTATCATAAAGAGTAAAAGTACCTATTATAACATCAGGTAATGAAGCTTCTTCACGAACTCGGATAGCATATGCTCTGGCAGGCGCTCTAGCTTCAGATCTTACCACAGTGTCTCTCGTCCACCTCTGGCTACCACTAACATTTCTTGTATTCTTTGAAGGTCTACCCCTCGTAGGTGCATTATTAGATCTCGAATTCTGAATACTTTTTGGTTCGACAGGCTCAGGGCAATCACGGATAAAATGATCAAGCGATCCGTATTTGAAACAATCTATGTCATTTAATCTACAACTTCCAGGATGTCTTTTTTCCACAATGTTTACATTTGGTTTTCTTAGATCGAACATTACCAACACTAGCCACTGAAGTTTCTGGGATTTTGGAACTCATTTGTAATTTAGCTCAATTTCTATTCAAATGTCTCGCATTATCCCTAGAACGAATTTGATCATCTCTAAATCTCTTCGAGTAGATTGAAATGATCTGTTCAAAATCTCTTTCTCATATCTCGGGCTTCAGTTTTAGCTTTTCTTTTATCTTTCTCGAGCACCTCTACTTTGCAAGCTCGGTCAATGAGTACAACGAACTCTTTTATTTCTAAAATCTCGACTAGCAAATGAATATCTTCATTCAGACCATCTTCAAATTTTTTGCACATTATAGCTTTAGAAGATATACATTCACAAGCGTACTGACTCAACCTAACAAATTCCCGTTCATATTCTATAACAGTCATACGACCTTACTTTAGTTCCAGAAATTCTTTTCGTTTCTGATCAACGAATCTCTCACCGATATATTTCTTCCTGAAATCGGTCTAAAAGAAATCCCATGTAACTTATTCTCTCGGAACAATAGAAATTAAAGTTTTCCACTATTGATATCTCAGATCTCAAGTAACGATACAACACACTTTATGCATTCTTCCTAATCGAGACATCTCATCAAATACCGGATCGTGTTTTCTAACCGAACTCACCTTTTCAACATCATCATCCTTAGTAGCTCGAACTCTTCACTTACGGATCTTGTCAACGGCTTATTCATGTTTTTACAATATATATCGATGTCTTACGGCGGGGTTGTGAAACAATCGGGTTATTCTTCTGAGAGTGAACCACTCACTCATCATTTGGTTGTTTAGCTCCTTTGTCCTTTCTTGGAGAGTAGGCGCATTACTTTCTCGTCGTCACCACGGCTCTTTCGGATCCATTGCTATACTGAAATCATTTTACACTCCAGGACTCATCATACTATCACAATTCAAATATTATGGCATGTATAGCTAGACTCGACATGCTACGTTAGTCAAGAATCGAATAAACCGTAGCTCTGATACAATTCAAATGTAACACCCCTATCCCGTGTCCGATCACCAGATTAGGGTTAAAGGCATTACCAGGCAAATCAAAAATATTTACAGAATTAATCGTTCAACCATTCATCAATATCATTCATAATGTCCCTTAAGTAGGTCATCGAGACCTTAAACATGCTTATAAATTGAGTCGGGACTAAATCGAAACACATTTTCATGAAAATTTAAAACTTTTCTAAAATACATTGGGGTAAGTAGTGCCTCACCCACTGCTTTGGACACTCCCGTGTGTCCTCCCCGTGGTGGTATACTGCTAAATTCAACATGGTCACCAAGCACACCTATGTGCTAAGGCCGTGTACAATAGTTCACACACTGCTATTTCCCACACGACCACCAAGCACACCCGTGTCGAGGCCGTGTACAATATAAGGCACATTCTGTCAATTTACCCGCGGTCTTAGGCATGCCCGTGTGCCTCAACCGTATGACATTATAGGCCATTTTACAAGGCCAATAAGCCACCCTCTTAGGGTCTTCCTACAATCAATACATATATATACCTAAACATAATATGCATATAAGGCAACCAAAACATATCAAATGATTCCCTTCATCCATACATTCAATACCAATTCCATTCATACCAATTTACAAACTAAATCATATATCATTTCAAACATGTATCATCCATTTGCTTAACCAAAACTTAACCATTTCATATGCATCAAAACATACTAAATATATGCTTCATAACTCTTTCATTCAAACATTTATCAACTCAAAAGCTTGCCAATACACATGGTCATGCTCACTTCATGAACTTATACACCTATGTAGCCTATACATGCCATAATTAGCTATATACATTTTCAAAAGGGTACCAAAATAAGTTTAGTAGTGTGATGATGATCCTCGACAATCCCAAGCCTTCAGTAGCTTCGACGACCTATAAAACAGAAAAAAACACACACAGAGTAAGCTTTCCAAAAGCTTAGTAAGTCATATAAAATAAACACATTGGTACATATATATATATCAATCACTTAGCAACTATCACATATATATATATCTTGGTTCACAAAATTATGGCCACATTTTCCACATTCAACATTTTAAGATTCACATCCTCATTTTCAATCATACTATTCTTCATATCAAAGTCATATGCATACTTACCTTTCATGCATACTTAATGCACATTTAATGCACCTGAATCGAATATTCATTCACTTAATTGATCATAGCTCGGATATACCATTCGTATTGCAGACTTGCCCATTGAACTAATAGGAACCTATTAGGATGATCAGAATGCTCAGAATAGTTGTACAATGCTAGCGTCCCAGACGAGGTCTTACATGCACTCGGATATCAATGCCACTGTCCCAGACAGGGTCTTACACGAATCAATACGTTGTCGATATCCCAGAGACGGTCTTACTCATATAGATCATAATGATGCCAACGTCCCAGATGTGGTCTTACACGAGTCAATATGATGCTGATGTCCCAGACATGGTCTTACTCATAAAGTTCATATTGATGCCTACGTCCGAGACGAGGTCTTTTACATAGAATTCATTTTGATGCCTGATCATTGTAAAACAGTCTAGTTTTAATATTTATAAAAGAGTGATCGAACTTGTAGACTGACTGCGACAATGATAGAGCCAAGCTCACTTATCGAACAGTAGTATAGCTCAGGCAAGAATATCTTATCAAACCCAAGGAACTTAAAAGTACTGCTACTCACTTTCTTTCTATTATATAGCCTAAAATATGGAGTGACTGGTTAACTTATCTAAGACTAATGAAATACTTAAACTAAATGCAAAGACAAAAGAACAAAACTTTGGGAAAAGACTTTGAAAAAACTCAATTGATAAAGACGATACCTTCGGGAAGAATCCACTTATGACTTCACTTATTATCTAACTTTCAATTCATACGATTTATTTTACTTAGCTTGATCCGTGAGACTCCCTAACCTATATTAAACCTTCTCTCGAAGTGAATAACGTCTAACCTTAGGTTAATTAGTGGAACTCTTGTTCTCTTATAATAACTCCCTAAGGAAGCAATAAATCGATCAATGGACTCCCATATTACGTTTCACCCTAATCCGGTAAAATCTCGTAACCCAATCTCTAGGCGCTCGATCAACTCCGCTTAATTATGCTAGATCTACTCTTAGGCAAGGTCTATTCCTCCTCCACCTAAGCACATCAGATTAAATTAAGCAACATAATTAAGAACAAACTAAGTATTTATCATATAAACTAAAAGAATTAAATAACAAAATCCATCATAGGTTTCATCCCCTTCAGGTATCTGAAGGATCTAGTTCATAATAAAATAAGAAAACATCTCAAGAGAAAAGATAAAACAAAACATAAGAAATCCTTAAAACCCCTTGAAGGAATTGAAGGAGAGATCCTCCGTCTTGAGTAGAATTCCAACTCTTCAAGATGGATCAACTTGCTATCTTCGAGTAATTCCCTAAACGAGTAAAGCTCTGGCAGAAAACTCTGCTAAAACCTACTGTCCTTGAATTGCTGCCTTGGATTATTTATATAGAAGTTTGGGATGCTTTACTTGGCTCCTAAGTACTCGTAATTCAAGTAAAATTTATCCTAAGTGTTTGAGTGGACTTAGGATTACGTTTCTTAGGCTCCAAGCATCCAATTCCGAGTGAAATTGCTCTTTCCCGCGATAGGGGCACAGCCTTGACACGCCCGTGTAAATCGTGGTCCAGCCCGTGTCTCCATTCTGTTGATTTAGGCACGGCTTTGACGTACTCATGCAATATCTGGGTAGAGGCCGTGCTTCGGGTCTGTCAATTAGGGCACGGCTGTGTACATCGGGGTCTAGGCCGTGTTGGGCTTTTTGTCGACAAGGCACGGTCGTGTAAATCAGGGTGTGACCGTGTGCAATCTATATATTGGGGCACGTCCGTGTGGCATGAAGTCCAGGCCGTGCCGACTTCTTGGGTTGGCCCACTTTGGTCCGTTTTAAAGCCGTTTTGCGTCCTTTTTATTCTTGGGTGCTTTCTTGAGTATAAGACATGAAAAGAAAGGATTAAGAGCACCTTTTTGCATAAATTAAGGATAAATTCATCAAAAAGCATACTAAATGTGGGATTAAAATATGTTACCTTTACGGTTTATCAAATACCCCCACAATTAAGCTTTTGCTTGTCCTCAAGCAAAATTCCCAATTTACAATTAAAACGAACTTTCCAAAATTCATAATTCTCATTGACATTGCCTCATCATAATTCATAGATAATTTATACATGGATCATTTAGCTCGAAGTACCCTAAAGATTCAAACGAGATAAGTCATGATTTTGTAGCATGAAAACATAAGTGTCTCCCCTTATTTAAATAATTACCTTTGATTCAAAACCGACAAGGATTGACATCCTCACTAAAGATTCACTCAAAGCACTCAAAGTGTTTACGGATCAAGAAAAAGCGCTCAAAAGTCAAACCTGAAAAGTTGATCCCATAGGCTTGCCTGAAAATCAAATCTCCACCACTATTTATGAGATAATAAACAGATCAAAAGGTCTTTATTAGGGTTGTAACGGGGCTTGGGTTAAAAGGTGTGGATAAAGGCTGAATTAGAGGGTTAAAATTGAGATTGAATTGACTAATTACCTAATCTAAAAATAATGAACTAAATATGAATATTTATATCGAATGAAAAGTAATAATACCACTATTGATAATTACTCTATTATAAAGAGTATTTTCTTCACTTTAAAATTTGATAATACTTTAATCTGAGCTTTTTCTTCAACAATTGGAGTTTAATTGCTCTAAGCTCTTTTATTGAATAAACTTGGATTTTTTTTAAGAACAAACTAAGTAAAATTTAATAGAAGGAACTTTGATAATTGAAATAACCTAATTTGGCAATTGATCAAGTCAATTCTCGATAGAGGGGTAGTCAAAAGAATGTTGATAATAGATACAAAGGGATTTTGGGTTAATATTAGTGGGTGAGTCAGTAAAAAGGTTGTTAGGATTCAACAGGGTTCACTAGGGATTATTTATGTAGGTAGGCTTTTTAGTGGAGTGAACGGGTTAAAACCTAGGTGCCTTTATCATCTCAGTATATCAAATCATTATTGTGGTCTCG
The DNA here is from genome assembly GCA_025506655.1 of Gossypium rotundifolium. Classification (NCBI taxonomy): domain Eukaryota; kingdom Viridiplantae; phylum Streptophyta; class Magnoliopsida; order Malvales; family Malvaceae; genus Gossypium; species Gossypium rotundifolium. The sequence goes on along the minus strand of CP106731.1, from coordinate 63,566,803 downwards.
ACATGCATAAACGAGGCAAGTTCTAGAATAAAAGTTCAAAGTTGACACACTCATAATCAATAAAAGTGAGCATGAAAAATAATATATGCTCTATAAGGCTCAATATCTCACGAAAATTATGGGTGTTTTGACATCAATCCTATAGATTTCAAATTTCAAAGTAATACTTAGATTTAGTTCAACAACCTATCAATTTTATTTTTGAAAAATAGACTTATCATGCTTGATTCTCTAGTATTCTTCAAATTTAATCATCAATGCACAATTAACTATGATTTGTTCTAAAACATATCAATAAAAATCATAAATCATTAGAAATTTCATCCTAATTAATAATATGAGGAAAATACTTAAGATCAAGACTAATTTCGTGGTTTTAAGAATTATGCAAAAGTTAGACACTATTACCCCCACTTTACATTGCCCTCAATGTACAAAGATAGATAATGAAGATTATGTGCCAAATCAAAAAGAGAAGTGGGGAAAGTAATACTCCCTGAAATCTAGATGATCCCTGGCGTCTTTGGTGGCAGTGATGGTGTTTTCTATGGGCCTGGTGGAGTGGCTACCGAGAAGCAATTTGCTAGATGAAGAAATTGGGTAGCCTGTGAAGATATAGCCAAGAGATCTAGAGAAATAAAAATAATATACTAATAATAAATTTAAAGATTAAGGAAATAAAAAGAAGGAGACTAAGAAGAAAACTGAAATTCAAAGAAAAGACTAATGGACTAAGGAGTCCTTATTGTTAGATGGTTTGCGAAGTGGGTGTGACCTCGAAGGCTGTGGTGTGTGATTCCCTAGCAGCCTTCAGATCCTAAAACCAAGAAACTACTATGAAATAAATTAAATTAAGTAGAAAAGAAGTATAGATAAGGAAAATAAAGGAGATGAGAAAAGAAAAATAGAACCGAAAAGGTTTCTGAGACCCTTGGCGTGTCAATTAAGTGAAGTCACCGGCATGAACTCATGTTGAGGTTTCCTCTAAGGAGATGATGCTTACATTTCTTCGGCATGATCTTTGTGTTGCTCAAGTGTCTTGGATCTTTTCTATGAATAGGGAGAAAAATTTGGAAGAAAGAGAAGAAGAAGGAATGTGGGAGAGAAGGGAAGGCTGTGGGGATTTAAATAAAATTTCAAATATGGCTTGTTCCCACGCCCGTGTGCCGAGGGTGTGTCCATTCACATGGCTGTCTAGCACGGCCGTGGCTAATGGCGTGTTGCTTTTTACACGCCCGTTTCTTAGTCAGCAACGCTCGTTTTGAGAAAGTCAGTAGCTTCACACGGTCCATAGGGACGCTCGTGCTGTTCTTGTCGATACCCGTGCTTTAGGGTTGTTGGGCTCATGACGTCGGGGAGTGATTGGACTGACTTGCACGGCCCTGCTCCTGTCAATGTGGTGGTTTCGATGGTCCACACGGCCATGGACACGGCCGTGTATAAGACCGTGTGGTCTAGAAATCTACACTTTTGTGTTAGTTTGCAACTAAATACTTAGGAAAAAAAGGTGGAAAGAAAAGAAACTGAAAACAAATTTGAAAATAAATAGTGTTAATGTGTGGGTTGCCTCCCGAGAAGCGCTCGTTTATAGTCTTAAGCTAGACTGTCCTCATTTTTGAAAATTTCAAGGAGGTTTAAAGGTTTGAATATCTTCCCTCATGCTTGCGATTTTATTTTCATGACAAAGTTGGAGTCGAGAAGTATTTACCTTGAATTTATCGAATTTTGGGTTACTTACCTCGACTGTGTTGTGCCGGAAGATTTCGTGTATCTTGGGAAGAATTTCTCCCTTTGCCCTCAAGCCTGTTGAAGTGATGTGAAGATCGACTTTGTCTAACAGCACCTGGTCTCCTATTTTAAAGTGATTGGATGTTCCTATGAGCTCTTCTGATGGTTCCTTAGGTTTTACTTCGTGTGGATCCGGCTTTTCTTTGGTGTATATCTTCTGCTCTTCTAAATTGTTGATCGTATGCTTCTGTGTTGGCTCAGTTTTGATGCTTCGTGATGTTTCCTGTGGTGGAGGTTGAATAATTTGACTATCTATTGAAACGACTTTCTTACCTTCATCTTCTGTGGTTCTGGCTGAGTCGAGAGCTTGAAGATTGACAGATTCATCTCCTACACGAAGTATGAGTTCTCCTGTGGCAACATCAATTTTAGTCTTGGCAGTTGCAAGAAAAGGTCTTCCTAAAATTAAAGGGAATGAATTTTCCTCATCCATATCTAAAACAACAAAGTCTACTGGGAAAACAAATTTATTGATTTTGACTAAAACATCTTCAATAATGCCCCTAGGGATTCTAACAGTTTTATCAGCTAGTTGAATACTCATCCTAGGTTGTTTGGGCTTCCCTAGACCTAGTCGTTTAAATAGTGCATAAGACATAACATTTATACTTGCCCCTAAATCAGCTAACGCATTATCAATAGTCAAACTACCAATTAAGCATGGAATCGTAAAACTCCTTGGATCTTTTAGTTTTTGTGGTAGCTTGTTCTATAGCATTGTTGAGCATGTTGCGTTTAATTCCACATGGTGCTCTTCATCTATTTTGCGTTTGTTCGTCAAGAGCTTGCTTAAGAATTTCCTTGCATCGGCATCTAAAAAAGCTTCAAGAAGAGGTAAGTTAATATGTAATTTCTTCAAGAGTTTTAGAAACTTACCGAATTGTTCCTCTTAATCATCTTTTTCAATGCTTGGCATAAGGTATGTGAGGTTGGTATTCTTTGATTACCGCTTTGGCTTTTCTTGAGCTACCTCGGTCTTATCCTTCTTTTCTTGCGCTGATGTGGTTCTATCTACTTCTGAACCCTCTTGAGTTGTAATGGCTTGGATTTGCTCTTTTGGGTTTATTTATGTGTTGCTTGGTAGACGTCCTTGTTGGCGTTCAGAAATTAGCTTTGTGAGGTGTCCCACTGACTTAGTAAGTTCTCCAACTTGATTCTCGATTCCTTTCATTGACTTCTGTTGTTCATCAAGGTTTGTATCAGTCTTTTGAAGACGAGATTCTGTGGCTGCCATGAATTTTGTCAGCATCTCTTCAAGGCTTGATTTTATTTCCTATGGGTAGGGCTGATTTTGATAATTTAGAGGAGGTTTGTAACATCCTGAATAGGGCCTATGCATTTCGGTTTAATTGTATGAAATGACAAGTTTCAAGTACTATGAATAAATTTTGATACTTTTGAAACCTAGAAATGCATGAAAATGGAAATGAAAATGAAAATGGAAATGAAAATGGAGATGGAAATGAAAATGGAAATGGAAATGGAAATGGACATTTTGGAAACTTAGACATTTTTGGAAACTTAGACATTTTGGAAACCTAAACATTTTGGAAATGATCCAAAATGGAAACTTGAACATTTTAGGAAACTTGGATATGTAAGAGAAATAAAGGAGTTTTATTCACATAAATATGTGAATAATAAGAGATAAATAAAGGAGTTTTATTCACATAAATATGTGAATAATAAGAGATAAATAAAGGAGTTTTATTTACATAAATATGTGAATAATAAGAGATAAATAAAGGATTATTTTCAAGGAGATAATTGAGGAGATAATGGATGGATTAAAGGCTTTTATCTTTTAAATAAAAGAGATAATATTATCTTAAGGGAGAGTGTGGCCAAGTCAAGGACTCTTGGCCTAGCAAATTAGCTATAAAAGGAGAACCCAAGGTCTTTTTCTCTCATCTTTCCAAGTAGCCGAAAATCCCTTGCTCTTCCCCTCTTGCCGAAGAAAATCCCTTGCTATTGTCGAGCCAAAACACTTTCTCCTTCCCTTTTAATCAAGATCTAATTCTCTTTAAGCAAAATCCATCTCTTCTTCTTCTTCTATTTTCTTCTTCTCTCCTTTGCTATTGTCGAGCCAAAACACTCTTTGATCTCTCGTTAAATCTCCATAGCCAAAACCCCGTGACTCTAGGCAAGGAAGCAATCGAATATAAGGATCAAGGATCTAAGGTAAGAACAATTAATTTTGTTCTTCCAATTCTTTAATCAAGATCTAAGAAATAACCCTTTTTATGTCTCATGGTATACCAAAGGAAGAGTTTCGGGATTTCAGATTCAAGGAAATTAAGGTGAGGCACAATCAGCCAAAGGCAAATTTTATTTATTAAAGTTAGATCAGATCTAACACATGAAGTTATAGTAATTTCGACAGGCATATAAAGGAATCCTCTTCAGATTTGGAAATTGTATGGTAAGGACATTCGGCCAAGGTTTGTTCTTGATATTTGGAATTATTTTCCATTTATTCAAAAGTGAGAAACTGACATAATTACCTGATTTAGTGGCTAGCCGATTTAAGGAAGGAATACTATCAATTTCCGGCATTTGATTTACAATCTTTTAATTGACAACAAGGTAAGTAATACAAATCCTACTTGGATTTGGTTTTAAACAAAATAAGTTTGTTAATATATGTTAATGGTTGGTCAATATAGGAGTAAAAATCTAGATCTAGATCGGTAGATCGTTCTTCGATTTCAAGGAATCTAATAAGCAAATCAGGTGTGTACCCTTACTAACCTTCGATATTTCATATGGCTATTACTTTAATATATGAATATGTATAAGAATGTGAATGTGGCTAAGTACCACAAATGTGGTAAAAAGTACCCAGGTACGTTTCCTACTTCTGATAGGATTGTGAAATATGTTATTTTATAACATGCAAATATATGTATATGAACATGAAATTAAGTTATGCACAATATATATATTTTTGGGGCATTCGGGATTTATGTGAAAGGGGGAGAGTAGGTGTTGACTTCGGTCTTACCAACGAAGGTGTTGACTTCGGTCTCACCAACGAAATATGTTGACTACGGTCACATTACGGAATTTTGGTAACTTCGGTTACAATATTTGAATATAGTGTCTAATGACACAACGTATAAATTTGACTATAGTGTCTAATGACACAACGTATATGGACGATGAGCACGCCAACTGCAGCCGAACGCCTTGATGGTGTGTAGCGGATGGAGGTTGACTTAGTAGTCCCTACGGTGTGAATGGCGGTGCACGGTGGTGTGTAGCGGATGGACCATTAGGATTGGGTTTGGGTTGCATCATAATTTCATTTTTATATGGATCTGATGATTTGAACATGAATGCCTGATTTGTTGAATGTTAGTATTGTGTGCACATTGAGTCTGTTGACTCACCCTGTTGTGGGAATTATTTTCAGGTGATGAGCAGTGACGGACCGGGCCGGTGGACCTTGAGGTGGCCATGCTACATTCGGAGATTTTATTTTATTTGGACTTTATTTTATTTGGTACCTTAAACTTTATTTTGGGTTTACTTGATGTAATAAGGCCATAAGGCCCAATGGATTATTCTTTATGTTTACTTTACTTTTAAATATTGTGCTAAGAACTATTTTGGACATATTAAATCAAATTGGATTTACAAGATTAAATAAATGGGTTTCCAATCTAAGCCCAACTCAAAATAATAGTTTTCCAAAAATTTTACAAATTTCTCTAAGTAACAAAAATTATTGAAACCAGTTTACTTTAGGAACATACCAGATCCGATTCAGGCTCGTGGGTCGGGTGTGGGGTGTTTCAATTTGGTATCAGAGCCCAGTTTTAAACTCTCGGCCTGTGGGCTAAGGCCCAAAACGTTTTCAAAGCGAGCCAAATGAATTTTCTTTGAAAATAAGCGGGCTTGCATGGCCCCTAAGTCTCCGACCATGATCCACCGTAAGTACCCTAATCGTATGTGTGATTCGTGATATATATAAACCGATAAGGGTAGAAAAGGCATGGAACGAGAATAGAATGATAGGAACTTGAACCCTAGGACTAGTGTACCCCAAAGAAAAATATAAGACTTAAATGCCTAACTAAACAAACCCATGATTGAGTCACGCAGAGTTAGGTGTGGCAACCATGGTACGCATGTCTAGGATTGGTTTCAGTGGGAGCTTGGTATTGAAGCGGTCCGCGTGACTCACCTCCTCCACTCGAATCCTACCCAGTGCGTAGCCTCGGCTCACCCTAATCAAGAGGACTTATTCACAGGCTAAACCCTAACTAAAACCCGAAAGGGAACTAGCCATTTTTTAGAACCTTAATATTAAAATTCTTAAAATCATTTGTTCTCTCTTTAATTCACGAAAATTATTTCTTTTTACACAAATTTTGAAAAATTTTTCGATTTACAAAATACCCTAATGGTAAAATTACAAAAAATGCCTCGATTTATAAAATGTCCAACTACTCAACAATTTTGCTACAATTTCAGTATTTTATAAAAACCTAATCAAAACTATGAAAATACCACGATTTTGAAAAAATTACAAAATTGCCCTAACTTACCAAAATTACCAAAATGACCTCGATTCTCAAAATGTTTGCAACATCACCATCTTGGAAAACAAATTCTCAAAAGAACCCTCAAAGTTTTGCAACTTCAAATATCCCGATTTAAAATTTTACAATTTACCCGGTTTGTGGAAAAATTACCAAAATACCCTGAGGTTGTCTTTGAATTCCTTGATTTCCTTGTCCTCCCATCTGAATAGGGCCTATGCATTTCCAGTTTAATTGTATGAAATGACAAGTTTCAAGTACTATGAATAAATTTTTGATACTTTTGAAACCTACGAAAAATTTAGGTGGTTCCTCCAACTCAGGGTTATAAGTATTACTATAAGGATTATTATTGGATCTAACCTTCGATATTTCATATGGCTATTACTTTAATATATGAATATGTATAAGAATGTGAATGTGGCTAAGTACCACAAATGTGGTAAAAAGTACCAGTGCACGCTTTCCTACTTACGATAGGATTGTGAAATATGTTATTTTATAACATGCGAATATATGTATATGAACATGAAATTAAGTTATGCACAATATATATATTTTTGGGGCATTCGAAATTGTTACCTATATAGTTTGTCCGCTCGGATCTTTTTACTCACGGTTGGTAGGGTGGGTACTCCTTGAATGCTACATTGATTCGCCACATTCCCTCTTGCTTACGCATTGCATTCTTGGATGTACCTACGAAGAACATAAATTATCAAGCTTTATATCCATTAACTCCAACTTGTTATAAGTTGATCCAAATTGTTACCTATATAGTTTGTCTCTCTTTTTACTTCGTTGGTAGATGATTGTCATCTGCGTCTATGTTGAAAACTCCATTGATTTTGTCGACTTTGCCCTTGTGATTTGCCATTGATAAGTGTTCAATGACATCTCCTTAATAAAATCGTAGGTCGCTTGTGAGTTTTGTTGTCCGAGTTTCACCAGCTAATGAATCAATCATTTGCCTTGTCAAAGAATTCACACCATTGTAGAAAGTTTGGACTTGAAGCCACAAAGGTAATCCGTGGTTTCTGCGTCATGTAATGTTTCTGCGTCATTCTGCACAAAAGAAGATATGTCATTCCTAAATTCGACTATTTTGGCTGGTGGAAAATACTTTAAAAGAAATTTTTCAGTCATTTGGTCCCATGTGGTGATTGACCCTCATGGTAACGAGTTTAACCACAGCTTTGCTTTATTCCTTAATGAAAAAGGAAATAACCGAAGACGTATGGCCTCATCAGAAATTCCATTTATTTTGAAAGTATCACAGAACTCTAAGAAATTAGCTATATGAGTATTTGGATCTTCGTCCTGCAATCCATCAAATTGAACAAACTGTTGAATCATTTGTATTGTGTTAGGTTTTAATTCAAAATTATTAGCACCTATAGCAGGCCTAACAAGACTAGATTCTGCTCTTGTCAAATTAGGTTTAGCATAATCATAAATAGTACGCGGAGCATTCTGATCTTGCGCATCAGGCGGATTATTTTCGACCATCCCTTCAGTAGCATTGGATCTATTTTGTTGTTCTTCTCTTAGGTAGCCTAGAGCTCGTCTAGTTTTTCTGCGATTTCTACTAGCGGTAGCTTTAATATCACTGTCGTATTCTAATGGTCCTCTAGGGTTTCTTCTAGTCATAAACCAGAGGTACCTTGCAAGTTTAATGAAGAAAGAGGATTAGTAAAATTAGAAATTTAATAAAAAAAAATTAGAAATAATGGCTAAAGTAATAAAAATAGAGCTTTCGTAATATTTTAGAAGTCCCCATCAACGGCGCCAAAAACTTGATCACTGCAAAACAGTCTAGTTTTAATATTTATAAAAGAGTGATCGAACCTGTAGACTAACTGCGACAACGATAGAGGCAAGCGCACCTATCGAACAGTAGTATAGCTCAGGCAAGAATATCTTATCGAACCCGAGGAACCTAAAAGTACTACTACTCACTTTCTTTCTATTATATAGCCTAAAATATGGAGTGATTGGTTAACTTATCTAAGACTAATGAAATACTTAAACTAAATGCAAAGACAAAAGAACAAAACTTTGGGAAAAGACTTTGAAAAAAACTCAATTGATAAAGATGATACCTTTGGGAAGAATCCACCTATGACTTCACTTATTATCTAACTTTCAATTCATATGATTTCTTTTACTTAGCTTGATCCGTGAGACTCCCTAACCTATATTAAACCTTCTCTCAAAGTGAATAACGTCTAACCTTAGGTTGATTAGTGGAACTCTCGTTCTCTTATAATAACCCCCTAAGGAAGCAGTAAATCGATCAATGGACTCCCATATTAGGTTTCACCCTAATCCGGTAAAATCTCGTAACCCTATTTCTAGGTGTCCGATCAACTCCGCTTAATTATGCTAGATCTACTCTTAGGCAAGGTCTATTCCTCCTCCACCTAAGCACATCAGATTAAATTAAGCAACATAATTAAGAACAAACTAAGTATTTATCATATAAATCGAAAGAATTAAATAACAAAATCCATCATAGGTTTCATCCCCTTCAGGTATCTGAAGGATCTAGTTCATAATAAAATAAGAAAACATCTCAAGAGAAAAGATAAAACAAAACATAAGAAATCCCGAAAAGCCCTTGAAGGAATTGAAGGAGAGATCGTCCGTCTTGAGTAGAATTTTGACTCTTCGAGATGGATCAACTGGCTATCTTCGAGTAATTCCCTAAACGAGTAAAGCTCTGGCAGAAAACTCTGCTAAAACCTGCTGCCCTTATATTGCTGCCTTGGATTGTTTATATAGACATTTGGGATGCATTACTTGACTCCTAAGTACTTGTAATTCAAGTGAAATTTGTCCTAAGTGTTTGAGTGGACTTAGGATTGCGTTTCTTAGGCTCTAAGCATCCAATTCCAAGTGAAATTGCTCTTTCCCGTGGCAGAGGCACGGCCTTTACACGCCCGTGTAAATCGTGGTCCAGCTCGTGTATCCATTCTATTGATTTAGGCACGGCTTTGATGCGCTCGTGCAATATCTGGGTAGAGGCCGTGCTTCGAGTCTGCCAATTGGGGCACGACCGTGTACATCGGGGTCCAGGCCGTGTTGGGCTTTTTGTCAACAAGGCACGGTCGTGTAAATCAGGGTGTGACCGTGTGCAATCCAAGTATTGGGGCACGACTGTGTGGCATGAAGTCCAGGCCGTGCCGACTTTTTGGGTTGGCCCACTTTGGTCCATTTTAAAGCCGTTTTGCGTCCTTTTTATCCTTGGGTGCTTTCCTGAGTATAAGACATGAAAAGAAAGGATTAAGAACACCTTTTTACATAAATTAAGGATAAATTCATCCAAAAGCATACTAAATGTGGGATTAAAATATGTTACTTTTACGATTTATCAATGGCTACATCCCAAACGAGGTCTTACACAAATTTTAAATCAACGCCAACGTCCCGGACGTGGACTTACAGGATAAAACAAAATAGATACCTATGTCATAACATGGCTAATCCTATCTATTCCTAGGTTCATACGGGACTTCTCGGCTTTATCACTATATCGAACTTATTTCAGAATTCACACACTTAGCATCTCATACTCATTCATTTTCATCAATAGACATATGAATACATATATTCAATTCAATACAGATGAGTTTATTTGCATAGTGACTTACCTCGGATTTGGTTTAACGAGACGAAAACGACTACTCTGTTACTTTCGTTTTCCCGCGATCTAAATCCGTTTTCCTCGATTCTTGATCTAAACATATTCTAAATTAACCATTTTATTCACTATTCCATTCAATTCAATCCATACACATGTATTTTGGGCTATTTACAATTTAACCCTCATATTTACACACTTTATCAATTTAGTCCAATTTTCTCAAAACATCAAATATACACAATTTGTTCACACATATGCATAGTGAACCTCCCTAGGGACTATACAAGCCCAAATATTTCATCAAATTTGTAAGTTAGTCCTTCAATTTACCATTTTATCAATTTAGCACTATTTATCTAAATTCATCAAAACTTCAAGAACAAAACATGTTTATCTAACTCAAATCTTTCCTTTTTCATTCTCAAACTCACAAAGCTTGTAAAACCATCAATGGCATATTTCACATACATCATCAAAACACAAAATCAAGGCATGGGTTTTGTAGCTCTCAAAGAAACGATTGCAAAAACATAAAAATTATCAAAAATGGATCAAGAACCATACCTTAATTAAAGAACATCCATGGCTGAATGTTTGAAAACATTTAAACCCTTATTCTTTTGTTTCTATTTTCGGTGGTAAAGTGTGGAAGATGATGACATTTTAACTTTCATTTTGTTTAATATAATATATATCTCAATTACTAAAATAACCTTTATTAAATCCTATAAAAAGCATGCATAATATGAACATAAATGTCCACTAATATGATTAAAGGTATAATATCCACATAAGGACTCCACCTTTAATAAGCCATGTCAAAAAGATACCTTATCAAAGAGCATGCTAATATTAAACTTTATACGATTTAGTTCTTTTGTCAAATTTAACATACAGACGGACAAATTATCATATGAAACTTTACCACATGCTAATTCACATATCAACGGCATAGAATATAATATTAAAATATTATACAAACTCGGATTTGTGGTCCCAAAACCACTTTTTAACTACGGTATAAACCGTATTGTTACAGTTGATTAATTGAAATCTCTTTCTAATTAAAACCCCTATTGTCGCATTAACTCGATCTATGGATTCCCCTATTAGATTTGACTTTAATCTGGTAGATTTATGTCGTCCTATTTCTAGGATTGCATGCAACTCTATACTAGATCTACACTTAAACAGGGACTTTTGCTCCTCTGAAATAAGCACATCATGCATGAGTTAAGATCTTGAAAATATTAAAACACGAAATCAGCATACATAATTGAGAACAAGAATTAAGTATTTATCATGTAATTCAGAAATCAAATAATAAGATTCATATAGGTTTAATCTTCCCTTGGTATCTAGGGAATTTAGTTCATAATCTGGAATAACATCATCTCAAAGTTAGGAAAACAAAAGAGATAAAGAAACCTAATAAAACTTCTAAAGAAATTGAATAGAGATCTTCAATCTTAAAGGAGATCCGCTTCTGAAATGAATCCGATGGCGTTCTTTGAGTCTTTTCTTCATTCTTATCTGCGTCCTCCTTTAAGTCCTCTTCTACTGTGTATTTATAGACTTTAGAATGCTTAGAAAGCCTAAAAATTGGGTTTTTTCGTGTGTTTGGGAAACAAGGATCGATATCGACACAGGCTGGCACTTGGGCATGTGGCTAGCCCGTGTAGAAAATGCTCAAGCCGTGTGGATTCTGAAAATAGCTCTTTTTGTCCAATTTTGGCTCGTTTTTCGCTCCTTTTACTTCCCTATGCTCACCTAAGTATAGAAACATAAATTTAAAGAATTAAGAGCATAAAATTCACTAATTTACATAATAAATCATCCAAAAACACGTCAAGAATGAGATTAAAAATATGTTGCTTTTATGGTTTATCAATTATCCTCACACTTAAGCGTTTACTTGTCCTCAAGCAAAATCCTCAACTTACAATTAAAATTAAACTTTCTCAACTCATAATTCTCATCAATAATGTTTTGTCATAGTTCAAAAATAATGTTACATTGATAATTCAACTAAAAGAGCACTAAAGATTCAAACAATCCAAGTCAAACATTTTTAAAGCATGAAAACATAGGTATTTCCCTTTATCTAAGTAATTACCTTTAATTCAAGATCGACAAGAATCGACATCCTCACTAAAGATTCACTTAAATCACTCCAAGTGTTTAAGGTTCAAAAATTAAGCACTCAAAAGTCAAACATGAAAAGTCATTACCATAGGCTTGCATGAAAATAAAATCTTCACCACTATAAAATGAGATGATACACAAATCAAAAGGTCTTTAATAGGTTGTAATGGAGCTTAGGTTAAAGGTGTGGAGAAAGGCTGAACAAGATGGTTAGAATCGAGATCAAATTGATAAATTACCAAACTAGAAAAATAAACAAATGCTAAATTAAAAACTATTACATAGTCGAACACTTATTCAAGAATAACACGAGCTTCTTCTCAAAATATGAATTTAATTGTTCAAGCTCAAATATCATAGAACTAAGTAATAATCAATATATATACATGTATTTATTTATTTATTTATTTATTATTTTCTTTTTCTTTTTTTTTATCATGAGAACAATAAATAATAATAATAAATTCAGCAACTGAAACAAAAGAGCATAGTTAGGCAACTAGCCAAATCAAATCTCGACAAAAAGGGAGTCAGTAAAACGGGAAAAATTCTCAACGAATAAAAAAAAAGAGTTATGGGTTAACATTAATCGGTAAATCAAGAAATGGTGCTTTATGCTCAAAGGGGTTCACTAATGGTTAATTATGTAGGTAGGCTTTTTATGAGATAAGTGGGTTAAAACCTAAGTGCCTTTATCATCTCAGTATATCAAATCAAATGTGTAGTCTCGACATGCACAATTGGAGAAAGTTCTAGAATAACAAATTAATATTAACACACTCATAACCAATAATAAAATGAGTAAGAAAAGTGTATGCTCTAAAGGCTCAAAGTTTCACAAAAATTATGGTTTTTGATATCAATCTTGCAAATCTCAAACATCATGGTAATACCTCAATTTAGGGAAACAACCTTTTTTTTAATTCTGAAAATAGACTTATCATGTTTGATTCTCTCATGTCTTAAAGTTTAAACAATCAATGCACAAATACCTATGAATTTAATCTAAAACACATCAATAAAAATCACAAATTGATAAAAGTTCATTCTAATAGTAATATGAGAAATTTACTTAAACACAAGACATAATTCAGGGATTTTCTAATAATCATATAAATAACCTCCCCACACTTAAGATGTACATTGTCCTCAATGTACAAACAAAAAAAAATCATAGTAGAAACAAAATATCATAAGAGAGGGAGAGAATTGAAACTTCTCTAAATATTGGATGAAATCCCCATAATAGTGAAAAGCAGAATTGTAGACAAATCTAAATGTAGTGCATGATTCTGAGCAACTAATAAGAAAATAAACACAAATTGTGAAGAAGATTAAAGGGTTACTAACCCGATTAGAAACAACCATAATAAATTAAAAATATAGTTCAAAATATAAAAGTGAAAGAAGTCTAAGAAAATAACAATAAACAAAAAATAAAATAAATGGACTCAATGGTCCTTATAATCAAATATGCCTGTGTCGTGAGTCATCGGGCTGAAGAGGAGATATGGAGATGCTGACATATCTACTACAATGTCACCTCAAGACTGTCGAACATCTAAACGCAGTACTGCTCAAAGTGAACAAACCGCTCAGGGAGGTCCGCTAAAGTAGCAGCAGAAGGAATAGGGCAGTGACTCTAAGGTGGAGGCTGTGGTGGATCCTCGTGATGGAGAGGAACATCATCAGTGATGTCCTTGGGTTCATTCTGAGCGTCAGAATGAAACAATCGATATTGAAGGGATCCACTCCACGACGCTGCTCGATCATCCTTATATGAATCATGCTCGCGATTCCCTATGGGGCCATCTGGTCGACGAGAGTAAGTGTAAAGGACTGCTCTAGTGCGTCGAGGAGACCAAAGTGCCAGCGAGGCTAGTCACATAAGGGCCTAAACAGATGGGCCCTTCTTGTGGCGGTCAGTCTGATGGCGAAGGCTAAGGCAATGAAGTATGCCAAATCAAAGATATGCCCATTAGCCATGCTCCATAGAAAATAAGCATCATGAGTGCTAACGACTTCGGTGCTCTCTCTCCTACATGTAAAAGTGTGAGCTAAAATTGCATGAAGGTACCGTAAAGCTGGAGAGAGAAAAGTCACCTTCGAGTGACTTGCATTATGAAGTGTCTGACTTACTGTAAGCCCTACCCAACGAGATGGGGTGTAATGGATGTGTCAATGTAGACAGAGGAAGTTCTCGACACTCATGAAATCTTCAATGTAGAGTCCCATAGCAGCATTGAACTCGGAGACATTCATCTGGCACACCAAACCACCAAGTCAAAAAGTGATGGTGCTGGGCTCGTCATGACCTGATGTAGAATAAATATCACATAAAACTCCAAAATAAGCTCCATGTATGTGGGCTCAATGATGGAGAAGAATCTGTCCCACAGAGTAGTGGCAATAAAGGCGCGAACATCATCAGCTAGTTGGACTTGCTCCAACGCGGCTAATCAATACATAGACCTAGGCCAAGGGGGCATTGTCTAAGCAACTGAAATAGATCCTCCTAGGGGCCCACAGGAAATCATAGATAAGGTTGGCGGGCCTCAGCGAAAGCGCTCGAGGAGGAAGTTGTGCCAGGTGTCTTTCACTTTTTCGAAGAGGGGATGGTGACCTTAGACTTGTCGCGTGTGTTCGTCATGGTGTACTTAAAAAGGTAAAAGACTTTCATTAATAAATAAATCAATACCAAATATGCAAATAAAGGCCAAAAAAGCAAAGTCCAAGTAGTCCTAAATAGTAAATCACTCCTAAACAGTGCGTATGAATACCCAAGCATGCAAAAACCATATCGTAAAACTACCATGAAGCAACGCGATGAAACAATAAACAAATCGTGGTATGCTTAAAATAAGAATAATAGCAATAGTATTTAAGAAGAATAAAATAGTAAAATAAAAAGTAACCTAAATAGACTAAGCATATTAGAAAGAAAACCAATAACCAATACAATAACACAAATAGAAGGAGCAATAAAAAAAAAGAAGCAAATTATAGAAATAAACATTCAAAATGGATTAAATATATAACACAAAAAGAGTAGAATAGTAAAATAAAAGAAACTAAGAAAGAACTTAGAAAAGGAATAAAGAAAAATAACAAATAGAAAAGAAATAATAATAAGAGTAATAAGGTGAAACAAAATAAAATAAAATAAAAATAATAAACTAAAATGCGAAAAAAGGGGGACCGACAGTGTGAAGGGCGGTGGCCAGAGGGAAGGTTGTTCACGGTGGCTAGGAAGGTGGTCGTGGGAGAACGTGTAGGTGTGTGAACGGTGGATGTGTGCTGTGTGATGGGTAAGGGTCATGGGGGAGGGGGAAAAAAAGGGAAAGAAGAGAGAAGAGGGCCATGCGTAGGTGGGGGTTTGGGTGGGTGGTTGCAAGGTTGTTATTGGGGGAATGTTAGGCTGGTCAGTGCGAGTGGGTGGTGGTGGTGGAGAGGGAGGCCGAGGGAAAGATGGGAGAAAGAAAGGGGGAAAGGTGTTGTTCGTGAAAGAAGGAGGAAAGGGTGCGTCGAGGGTGGGGCGATGGGAACGACTTGGGAGTGGGTGGTTGCCGACGGTGAGAAGGGAGAAGGAATGATGGCTGCTAGGGTTTGTTGGGAAGGTAGGAGAAGAAGACAAACCAAAATAAAAGGGGATTAGGGATTTAAAGGGTGACACAGTCATGCAAAGGCCCGTGTTGGGCCACAAGGCCATTTCACACACTGGTGTGACTCTCTCCAGCCCATGTGCGTTTTAAAAACATAGGCCTAGTCTTCACACGGCCTTGGACAAGACCGTGTGTCCAGGCCGTGTGCACCACATGGCCGTGTTGCATGGCCATGTGCAACCTCCTTCGCTTCTCCCACACCCTTGTGGCTCGACCGTGTCTCGCACACGATCGTGTTCCTTACCCGTGTAACTCTCTGACTTGTTTTAAAATTGAAAAAATTAGCTCTAGGTTTCACACGGCCTAAGACACGTCCGTGTGTCCAGGCCATGTGTTCTACACGGCCATGTGGACTATTTTATGTTGTGTCTCTTTCGATTTTTGAAAAATTAAGTCCCAGTATCCACATGGCCGTGTCGCCAGACCGTGTAACTCACTGTCGATTTCTTTAAATTTTTAAAACTAAGTCCCAGAATCTACATAGCCAAGGACACGCCTATGTGTCTAGGCCGTGTAACTCACTATTGAACCCCTTGTAGTGCACACGACCTGGGACACGCCCGTGTGCCCAAGCCATGTGGGTTAAAAAACTACATTTTTATTTATTTAATTAATTTTTAAAAATACCTTGAACTGAAAATAACAAAATTAGCAGTGTTAACTCTCAGGTTGCCTCCCGAGAAGCGCTTATTTAAAGTCCAAGCTCGACTTACCTTGTATTCACATGGTCACAGTGATTTTCGATGCCGAAACTCCTCTTTCTCGCTATCAATTCTATTATCAATATAAGGTTTGAGTCGAGTAATATTTAGCTTAAAAGTGCCGAATTTAGAATAAGTTACATCGACTGTACCGTATGGGAAGACATTCAATATCGGAAAAGGAGTTGCTCTATTTACATTAAGCTCTTAAGTGGCAATTCGAGGATCTGTTTTATCTAGTAGTACCTTGTTCCCAACCTTAATTTGATTTTTTCCATCCATATGCTCATCATGGTGTAGCTTTGGTTCATCGTGAACTCTCAGTTTCTCCTTGACATGTGTCCGCCATTCATCTAGTTCATCGATCTGTAGCATTCATTCTTTATGAATAGTTCTATTTTTGTCACATGGACTGGAATGTGGCTCCATCACGTTCTTCCTAGAGGTTTCTTGCAAAGAAGTTTGAGCCACAATGTTATTCATATTAACAGAACTCATATAATCATTTCAATCACTAGATGTCTTAACAAAATCATGAGCTTGGAGTTTAATTGTATCATCACCTACACAAAGTATTAATTCACCTTTACCAACATCAAAATAGTTCTGGCAGTTGCTGAAAAGGGTCGTCCTAAAATTAAAGGTACGTCACTATCCTCATCTATGTCTAAAACAACAAAATCAACTGGGAATATGAATTTATCAATTTTTACAAGTACGTCTTCAACAATACCCCTAGGAAATCTAATGGTTCTATCTGCTAATTGAATACTTATCCTAGTTTGTTTGGGTTTCCCAAGACCTAGTTGCTTAAATATTGTATAGGGCATGACATTAATACTTGCCCTAGATCAGCCAAAGCATTATTAACATTTAAACTACCAATTAAATAAGGAATAGTAAAACTCCCTGGATCTTTCAATTTGTTGGGTAGTTTATTCTGCAAAATGGCTTAGAAAACTGCATTTAGCTCCACTTGTAATGAATCATCTAACTTCTGTTTGTTTTCCAAAAGCTCCTTAAAAAATTTAACGGAATTGGGCATCTGTGAAAGAGCTTCAATAAACGGTAAGTTAATATGTAAATTTTTCAAAAGTTTAAGAAATTTACTGAATTGTTCGTTCGTGTGGTCTTTCTTCGTCACCTTAGGATATTGCACTCGAGGTGTATAATCTTTACTAACCAGTTTTTGTTCATTCTGGCTTACCTCGACCTTATCTTTACTTAACACAATTTCTTGCCTCGATTCTGGTTCAAATTCAACTAACCCTTCTTCGTCACAAACAATAATAGCATGAAGCTACTCTCTTGGGTTAGTTTCGGTGTTGCTAGGCAAGCTACCTTGTGGTCGTTCTAAAATCAACTTCACAAGTTGACTGATATGGTTCTCAAGTCCTTGAATCAATGCTTGTTGATTTTAAGTGTTGTTTCAATGTTTTAGAAACGGTTTTCTGACACCGAAATAAACTTCATCAACATCTCCTCAAGGTTCGGCTTTTTCTCTTGTTGGTAAGGTTGTTGAAAGCCTGGAGGGGGTTCTGGTCTCTAGTTTCCTTGACCACCCCAAGAGAAATTGGGATTGTCCCTCCAACCTACATTATAAGTGTTACTGTAAGGTTTATTCTGAGACCTAGAATTATTACTCATATAGTTTACTTGTTCATTCTCTTTGCTAAGACCGTGCGGTAAATATTCTAGATTGTTCATTCCTCCTCCATTCGTATCGCACTGCATCATCGGATGTACCTGTGTAGAAACACATAAACCATCAATTTTCTTATTTAATTGTTCTACTTGATTTAATAACATGGTGATTGCATCTAGGTTCTATTAGGCTTCGTCCTCGTGACTTACCATTGATAATTATTCAGTGACATCTCTTTTATAAACTCATAAGCCGCTTCAAGTGTTTTGTTGTTCAGAGTACCACTGGCTGCTACATTGATCAATTGCCTAGTTGAAGGGTTCAAACTGTTGTAGAAAGGTTTGAATCATAGCCATAGAGGTAACCAATGGTGAAGGCACCTTCTCAATAAATCCATATACCTCTCCCATGCATCATATAGGGTTTCTAAGTCCATCTGTACGAAGAAAGAGATATCATTCCTCAACTTAGCTGTCTTAGCCGGTGGAAAGTACTTTAATAGAAATTTCTCAATCATTTGGTCCCATGTAGTGATAGAACCTCGTGGTAAGGAGTTCAACCACTATTTATTTTTATTCCTCAATGAGAAGGGAAACAACCGTAGGTGAATGGAATTGTCAGAAAAGCCGTTAATTTTGAAAGTGTCGCAGAATTCTAGAAAATTAGCCAATTGAGTATTTGGATATTCTCTTGCAAACCATCGAATTGAACAAACTATTGGATTATCTGAATAGTGTTCGCTTCAGTTCAAAATTATTCACAGCAATGTCAGTTCTCACGATACTCGATTTAGCCCCAGAATTGTACATAGTATGACGAGCAAGATTTGGATTTGCAGGATTTGAAGCAACCACAGGAAGTAGCTAATTATCCTGATTTTCAGCCATCTCCTCAGTAATATTAATGACGTCCTCTTGCTCTTCCACTGTACTTTGTCAACTCTGCCTTGCTTCTCTACGATTTTTATGAGATATGCTTTCAATTTTTCTATCAAATAGTAATGGTCCCGACGGGTTTCCTCTAGTCATAAACTAAAGGAACCTGCCAGAAGCAAATAAAAGAAAAATTAGAAAATAAAAATTAAACTAAAAATAAAAAATAAAATCCAATAAAAATAAAAATGGCTAAATTAATAAAAATTGAGTGTTCCTATTATTTTTGTCCCTGGCAATGGCGCCAAACACTTGATGGTCACTAAAATAATTATAATTACGAAAAAGGCAAGCGCACCTATCGAACAATAGTATAATTATGGTAAGTAGGGAATATTGTATCCATGACGACTAAAAGTACTAGTAATTACTATTTTTCTATTATTTAGCCGATAAATTGAAGGAATTGTTTTTAATCTAAAATTAACTACCTAATTACTAAAAACGCAACAGAGAATGAATTAAGAAAAATAATCGAATAAAACCAATGAGATAGGCATTACCCAGGAAAGAATCAACCTAGACTTCATATATTATTCTGAATCTGAATTAAACGATTTATTGACTTGTGCCATTATCCGTAGAAATCCCTAAATTATGTTAATATCTCTTTCGAGAATAAGAACAACTGACTCTAGGTTGATTAATTGAAATCTCTTTCTAATTAAAACCCCTATTGTCGCATTAACTCGATTTATGGATTCCCCTATTAGATTTGACTTTAATCCGGTAGATTTATGTCATCCTATTTCTAGGACTGCATGTAACTCTATGCTAGATCTACACTTAAACAGGGACTTTTGCTCCACTGAAATAAGCACATTAAGCATGAATTAATATCCTAAAAATATTAAAACACGAAATAAATATACATAATTGAGAACAAGAATCAAGTATTTATCATGTAATTCAGAAATCAAATAATAAGATTCATTTAGGTTTCATCTTCCCTAGGTATCTAGGGAATTTAATTCATAATCTGGAATAACATCATCTCAAAGTTAGGAAAACAACAAGACAAAAAGAAACACAATAAAACTTCTAAAGAAATTGAATGGAGATCTTCAATCTTGAAGGAGATCCGCTTCTGAAATGAATCGGATGGCATTCTTTGAGTCTTTTCTTCGTTCTTCTCTGCGCCCTCCTTTATGTCCTCTTCTAGTGTGTATTTATAGATTTTAGAATGCTTAAAAAGCCTAAAAATTGGATTTTTCTGCGTGTTTGGGAAATAGGGAGAGATACCGACACGGGCTGGCACATGGGCGTGTGGCTAGCCAGTGTGTCTCATACGAGCGTGTGCCCAACCCGTGTGGAAATTGCTCAGGCCGTGTGGATCCTAAAAACATCTCTTTTTGTCTAATTTTGGCTCATTTTTCGCTCTTTTCACTTCCCTATGCTCACCTAAGTATATAAACATAAATTTAAAGTATTAGGAGAATCAAATTCACTAATTTACATAATAAATCATCCAAAAACACGTCAAGAATGGGATTAAAAACATATTCCTTTTATGGTTTATCACTTATCTCAAACTATTCAAGATATTAACTAAGTTGAAGCTATGCTTAGAAGCTAGAAGTCTTCTAGTCTTCGACTTATGGACTACCAAATCTAAATTGACTCGGGTTTGTTTCCATGTAACAGCCTGATTTTGGGCCTAGTCAGAACAGTGGTTTCGAGACCAGAAATTTGACCTAATAAAATTTATTTTTATTATATTTTTATGGTCTACAATTTCACGGAACAATTTTGTGAAAATTTCGTTCGAAAATTTCAACGTTTGGGCACTCAATTTAGTCAAAAGGACTAAATTGTAAAAAGTGCAAAACCTAAGTTCTAGAAGCTAGAGGTGACAATTTGCTATGAAATTTTAAATTGGAGGTCCTTAAATGGTAATTATACCATTGGTTAATTTTTCGGACAAAAATGGATATGAAATAGGTGAAATAGAATATCTTTAAGTTAGGGGCATTTTGGTCATTTAGTAATTAAAATTAATTAAAAACAAAATTAAAAGCCAATTTTTGTCCATCTTCAAGTTATGGCTGAAATTACCATGAAGAAACCATGTCTAGCGTTTTTCAAGCTTCCAAGATCGATTGTAAGTCCGTTTTAGCCCCATTTTTAATGATTTTTAAGTTTTTGAAATCCTCGTAACAAGATCTATATATTTCTACCACTAATTTGAGATATGGTTAAAGTCTAGGGTTTTGACCCATGATTAATATGTGTGTATTTTTGTGTTTAACGTTAGAAAATGCATGTTTATGGTTAGAGAAACGACTTTTACTAAGTGATTTCGGTGAAAATGCCTAAAAGGACTATTTTGTAAAAGTTATAAAATGTGTCATAAAAGTGTGTTTTAATGGAAATTGTGGGCTGTTATAGTTATGAAAATGGTTCGTCTAGGCTTAAAGTACAAATAAATTGAATAAAAATCATTTTACGAGCCTAGGGCAAAAGTATAAATATGATAAAGTTTATGGGTAAAAATGTAAATTTTTCCAAAATATGAATTTAGGATAATTTGAGTAGCAGGATGAATAAATAAATTAAATGTGTTATTATAGACCAAGGAAGATGCGGTTCGGACTTAGAACGGGGGAAAAATAAAGAGTTTGACCAATAAGTCCTTTTCACCGATGGTGCTACCGAGGTAAGTTTGTATGTAAATAATACATCATTTTTATTTATGTTCTAATACTTTGTTATATTATATGAGGTATGGTTGAATATGGAGTAATTATTTGAAGTAAATTATGAATTGTGATTGATTATGGATGAATTGGTAAAATGTTGAAAAGTGAGAATTCCCGGTTGAACCTTTGGAATAGAAAAGATACGAATGAAGTAGCTAGGTCACATGTGTGGTACTAAGTGTAGGCCACTATGTGTACAAGAGAGCTACAAGATGGTTTTAGTTCACATGTGTAGTACTAAGTGCAGGCTACTACGTGTACCAGACGGATAGGTCACATGTGTAGTACTAAGTGCAAGCTACTATGCATAGCCGATAGCTTCGATCACATGTGGTACTAAGTGCAGGCCACTATGTAACATTCCAAATTTGACCCTAATCGAAACAGTGGTTTCGGGACCACAAATTTGAGTCCGAATAATATTTTAATATTCTTTTCTGTATCGTTGATATGTGAATTAGCATGTGTTAAATTTATGTGAATTAAATTGACTGTTTGTGTGTTTAACTTGACTAAAGGACTAAATTGCATAATTATTAGAAGTGGCCTCTTAATTGATTATTAGCTAAATTGAGATGGCTTTATTAAAGTAAAGTCCTTAAAGGACAATTAGTCCATTATTATTTAAGTGGACGACAACATGTAGGAAAATTAGAAAAAAAAAAATATGTTATTATAATATGTTAATATAAGTAATAAGTAAATGATTATTTCTTTTATTTTAAGTCATAAAATAATGTAACAAAGTGGAAAGAAAGAGAACATGCATATGTTCATCTTCTTGGCCGAATGTGAGAAGGAGAGAAACTCTATTTTTGAAGCTTGATTTTCGGCATTAGGAGATCTAAATTTGGGGTATGTACTTTGTTTAGTTTTTGATAATTTTTACATTTTTGAATTCATTGCTTTGAATGCTATACAACCCATGTTGAAATTTTTGAGTTTGAGGCGTGTTGAGGATTCAGCCATTGATGTATATTCATGATCTGTGATGGTTGATGGTAGATTATTAAGAGTATGTTTGAAATCATCATGTTTGGAATTAGAAATTTTGATGAAATTGAGTGTTAGGGATTTAATTGGAAAGAATAAATTATTGAGGGACTAAAACATGAGACAAATGAAATGCATGGTTTTGTATGAAGCTTAGGAACATTCGGCCCTTGAAGTGTGTGGCCAAATTTGGTGTATTTTGTGTTTTGTACAAATAGGACTAAATTGTAAAAGTGTGAAACATTAGGGAAAAATGGTAATTTTCCCATTTAAGTGTTTTTGGATTAAATTGAAATGAAATGTGTTTGAATGAGCTTAAATTGAATATGTTTAGATCATGAACAAAGAAAAACATATTTGGATCGGAGAAAAGCGAAAGTTATCGAATAGCCGGTTCTAGTTGTCCGACGATATTCGAGGTAAATCTATAAGAAATTTAATACCCATTAATATCTTTTATAACCTGGATTACATGCTGAATTATGAAATTATAATTGTAAATTTAGTCAAAGCCGAATGTGGATGGTGATTTTATAATGAAATATTGTTAAATTTAACTGAGTTGATATGTTTAAGTGATACGAATTATGTGTGATTTATGTAATTTTGGGTAGCATGTAATGTGTATAAGATGATAATAATATCGTTATTCGGGCTTCGAGCCTAGCATGCCTTGTGCCGGTGAACTATATTGGGCTTATTACCTAGCAGGCCTTGTGTCGGTGAACTATATCGGGCTTATTGCCTAGCAGGACTTGTGCCGGTGAATTATATCGGGCTTATTACCTAGCAGGCTAAATGTCGGTGTTTAAGTTTTAGACCTCGGGTCTAGCAGGCCTAGTGCTGGTGTGTGATTCAGGCTGACGCCTAGCAGGTTCTAAACCGGTGATGAAATTTCAAGTTGTAAGACATAAACTTTTCTAGCTATGAAATCATCAAGATAGTAAGTAGATATTACAAGTTATATATGTATGTTCGGCCATACGGGTAAGTGCCTACAAATCATTAAATTGATCTTCTATGTTTGATTAATAAGGTAAGTATATATGTGGTAAATTGTCGAACGTGAATGATACTAATTGATCCTGTATATTCGGCCTTATGCTTATGTGTATGTGATCCTATTGAACTAAGAGTATCGAAAATATTAGTAGTTGGAGAAGAGTTATTAATTCATATTTGAACTATGTGATGAGTAATAAAGTGAAGTTTAAAGTTAAAATAATTATGATGATTGAGCCAAATGAGGTATTAGCATTCGGCTTAAGTAGATTAAATAAGTATTAAGCTTTAGATTCTATGATATTATGTATAATATTGAAAATGATTAAATGATCAATTGATTTAATATATTCACTTAAGACTTACTAAGCTAGTTAGCTTACTTTGTGTGTTATGTTTCCACTATATTTTATAGATTTTGTTCAAGCTACGAGCTCAGAGGATCGTCATTGAAGTCATCCACGCTATCGACTTATTTTTGGTACCTACAAAGTTAAATTTTTGAACTTAAGGCATGTATAGGCTAGCTTCATGTGCGAATGATTTGTTGTTGATGTATATAAGCCATGTGAAAATGGCTTGATCATGATGTTGGTATGGTGTGTACATATTCGGTCATGTTATAAGCTCTTTTGGGTAACTATATTACATAGCATGTGAGTATAATGTATTGCTTATATAGCTTGATTTGGAAATGATGTGGATTGTTTATGACTAGAGCTTTTTTGATGATCTTGATGATTGGTATGGATTTGTCTTTGAGTATGGTATAAACTCACTTAGTTAATGGGATAATAATGAACATCATAGATTCAATTTTGTTTTGGATGTTTCGATTTAATTGAAAAGGGATTGTATGCGCACATAATATGCCGAATGGTTTGCTAATTAGGAAAAGTTGGTGAATGTATACTAATGAATAAGTTATATGATCATTTTGGTTCGATTATGTGCATGCAAATTTATTAGGATGTACATTAGTTTGATGGAGTGTAATGATTCCATTTGAATTCAGCAATAGGTAATGGTAAGCATAGTATATCATTCGGCTTAAGCAATGAAGTAAATGATGGATACATGTTTAAATCATTTTAAGTAACATATTAGCTATGTAACATGTATTTCTTATGAGTATGTATTTGTTTTGGTCATTTCGTGAGATAAGAATTAGGTTATACAATGCATGTTTATAATGGTTAACCTTAAGTGAATTAAATGTATATGCCTACGATATAATCGTTTGTGAATTGGCTATTTTGATTAGGTTTGACTTGGCAAATGAATATATTTCTTGAGGAGTTAGATAATTGGGCTCATTTCTGATCTTGTTAAATGCACATATGAATATGTTGTTTAAGATCTATACTTGATCATCTGGTGAATTCATTTACGCCAAATTTTTTAAAGGTCAATAAGCAATGTGATGTGAAATAATTTGTTTAATATGCTCATGTATTTAATTTCTATGTTAGGTAATCAGCTTCTGAAAGGTTGGTTTTAAATTATGTTCGATGTATGTTTTGTAATGAAATGTGATTCATTTTACTTTTAAACTATAAATGAGATGAATATAGGTGTATTTAAATTTCAAAATTTGAATAGGAAAAATTGTTTTAATGTGGTTATTTACGAAGCATGAAAAGAAATAAATGTATGATCTAACTTGTGTTTGATCGATAATGCATTTAATCATAATCCGACGACGGATACGGATTAGAGGTGTTATATTTAATTGGTATCAGAGCTTACGGTTTAGTCGATTCTAGGACTACCGTAGCGCGTGTGAGTTTAGCTATACATGCCTTAATTTTGTTATGCGATAGTGTGGTGACTTCTAACATTTGAATTGTGTTTTTATTTAGTAAATGGATCCCGACAGAGCTGTAGTTGATGATGTTGACAGTATAGCGCCTGATCTCGCATATGGGTCAGTGCCGGTAGACTCTCGACCTATTTTGGGTAGCCATGAGGGGGAGGCTAAGCAATCCTTCTACCAAATGATGAATGAGTGGTTTACACAATACATCCAAACTAATCCGGCTGTGCAACAACCTCCACCCCCAAATAATCCATCTCCAATACCTTTAGCACCTCCGATGATAGATCCGATGAGATCTAGCAAGCCTCCCGTTGATAAAATCAGGAAACACGGGGCAAAGAATTTAAAGCTAGTGATGATGACAACGCGGAACGAGCTGAGCTGTGGCTTGATAATACCATCCGTGTGCTCGATGAGCTGTCATGTACTCTAGAAGAATGCTTGAAGTGTGCTATATCCTTTTTACGGGACACCGCATATCACTGGTGGAATACACTAGTATCGGTGGTTCTGAAAGAGAAAGTGACTTAGGAATTCTTTCAAACCGAGTTCCGTAAGAAATATACCAGCCAGAGATTTATTCATCAAAAACAAAAATAATTTTTCGAATTGAAAAGGGTCAAATGACCGTGACTGAGTATGAAAGAAAATTTGTTAGACTGAGCCAATATGCCCGTGAATGTGTGTCAACTAAAGCCACTATGTGTAAAAGGTTCGAAGATGGTCTGAATGAAGATATTAAGTTGCTAGTCGGCATACTTGAGGTTAAAGAGTTCGTGGTACTTGTTGAACGAGCTTGCAAAGCTAAAGAGCTTGGAAAAGAGAAAAGAAAAGTTGAAATGGAAGATAGAGACATTGGTAAAAGATCATCTAGTAAGACTTTTCATTCTGTATCCAAGAAGTTCAAAGATGAATCCAGTCGACATAAAGCTACTTCAGACTTTTCTAGACAAGATCGACCTCTTGTGGGTTCCCGAGCTACTTCAATGGCCAGTGTTGGTAATGTTCAGCAGAACTGGGTTGAGTGTAAGCATTGTGGGAAATGGCATTCGGGAGTTGTAGATTCTGTGATAGATTCTGTTTTAAATGTGGATCGTTGGATCATTTTATTCGGGAGTGCCCGATGCTAGCCGAGTAAAATATTGCTCGGAATACAAGACCGAGCAATGTATCAGTGCGTGGCAGACCACCCAGGCATTTGGGAAATGTAAGTGGCAGTCAGAAAGGAACTAAAGACACTACAGTTCGATCAGAGGCTCGTGTACCTACTAGAGCATATGCTATACGCGCTATAGAGGATGCTTCTTCCCCATATGTTATTACCGGTACTTTCACTCTTTATGATACTACTGTTGTTGCGTTGATTGATCCTAATTCGACTCATTTGATTGATCCTAATTTGACTCATTCTTATGTGTGTGAAACTTTAGTATCCAGTAAGACTCTGCCTGTTGAGTCTACTGAGTTTGTGATTCGTGTATCAAACCCCTTGGGTCGATGTGTTTTGGTTGATAAAGTGTATAAAAGTTTCTCGTTGATGATTCGGGATCCATGCTTCCCAGCGGATTTAATGTTGTTGCCTTTCGACAAATTCGATATAATTTTGGGAATGGACTGGTTAACTTTGCACGATGCTGTTGTTAATTGCAAAAGAAAGACCATTGATTTGAGATGTCAGAATGGTGAAATTATCCAGATTGAATCTAATGACTTGAATGGGTTACCAGCAGTAATATCCACGATGTTAGCTCTTAAGTATGTGAGAAAAGGGTATGAAGCTTACTTGGTTTATGTGTTGGATAGTAAAGTGACTGAGAAACAAATTGAACCCATACCAGTTGTGTGCGAGTATCCAGAAGTGTTTCCTGAAGAACTACCGGGTTTACCATCTATTCGAGAAGTAGAGTTTGGCATTGAATTAGTACCGGGATGACTCCGATTTCGATAGCTCCGTATCGGATGGCACCTATAGAATTAAAAGAGTTGAAAGCACAGTTGTAAGAGTTAACAGATTGAGCCTTTGCACGACCGAGCTTCTCTCCATGGGGTGTACCAGTTTTATTTGTGAAAAAGAAAGACGGGACTATGCGAATGTGCATCGATTAACAACAGCTCAACAAGGTAACTGTAAAGAATAAATACCCATTGCCATGGATTGATGACTTGTTTGATCAGTTGAAAGGAGCTTCAGTGTTTTCAAAAATAGATTTGAGATCGGGTTATTATCAGTTACGAGTCAGAGATTCCGATGTGTCAAAGACTGCTTTTAGAACGAGGTACGGACATTATGAGTTTTTGGTTATGCCTTTTGGACATACTAATGCACCTGCTGTTTTTATAAATTTGATGAATCGAATTTTTAGACAGTATTTGGATAGGTTTGTGGTAGTGTTTATAGATGATATTCTGATCTACTCTAGAGATTAAATCGAGCATGCTGAACACCTAAGATTTGTGCTACAAACTTTGTGAGATAATCAGTTGTATGCAAAGTTTAGTAAGTGTGAGTTCTAGTTGAATGAGGTTAGTTTTTTGGGTCACGTTGTTTCAGCGTCAGGCATTCGGGTTGATCCGAATAAAATATCGGCTATACTTGATTGGAAACCACCAAGAAATGTTTCTGAAATTCGAAGCTTTCTGGGACTTGTTGGTTACTAGAGACGATTCGTGAAAGGTTTTTCTATGATAGCCACACCTTTGACAAAGCTATTATAGAAAGATGTCAAGTTCGAATGGACGGAAAAATGTCAGAAAAGTTTTGATCAGTTGAAAGCTCTTTTGATCGAGGCTCTAGTGTTAGTTCAGCCTGAATCGGGTAAAGAATTTGTTGTGTATAGTGATGCTTCTTTGAATGGTTTGGGTTGTGTTTTAATGCAAGAAGGCAAAGTAGTAGCCTATGCTTCGAAACAGTTAAAGCCACATGAAAGAAATTATCCGACACATGATTTGGAGTTAGCAGCCATTGTATTCGTGTTAAAGATTTAGCGTCATTATCTATTCGGTGAGAAATGTCATGTCTATTCGGATCACATAAGTTTAAAGTATTTGATGACTCAGAAAGATTTGAACTTGAGACAACGCAGATGGTTAGAGCTGTTGAAAGAAAACGAATTAGTGATTGACTACCATTTGGGGAAAGCTAATGTTGTTGCGGATGCCCTAAGTCGAAAATCATTATTTTCTCTTCGTGCGTTGAACGCACATATGGTTATGTATAATGATGGTTAGGCGTAGATCGAATTAAAAGCAAGACCTTTGTATATTAACAAATTTGTGATGCTCAGAAAGTTGACAAAGATTCGATGGCAAGACGAGTTCAGTGTGAAAGTAATGCAAAGTTAGAGTTTAGAATTGATGAAAATGACTGTTTGAACTTCAAAGGCCGAATATGTATTCCGAGGAATGTGGATTTGATTCAGATGATATTGAATGAGGCTCATAATAGTCGATTGTCTATACATCCGGGTAGCACGAAAATGTATAATGATTTGAAACAGTTCTATTGGTGGCCTGGTATGAAACGGGACATATTCGAATTTGTCTCGAAGTGCTTAGTTTATCAGCAAGTAAAAGCCGAACATCAGGTGCCTTCTGGGTTACTTTAGCCGATCATGATACCTGAATGGAAATAGGACAAAATTGTTATGGGTTTTGCATCTGGTTTGCCTACGACATCGAGTAAGAAAGATGCAATTTGGGTTATAGTGGATAGACTAACCAAATCAACTAACTTTGTTCCATTCGCTCGATAAGCTTGCTGAGTTATATGTATCTCAAATTGTGAGATTACATGGTGTGCTGATCTCCATTGTATCAGAAAGAGACCCGAGATTCACATCACGGTTTTGGAAGAAATTGCAAGATGCTTTAAGTACCAAACTACACTTTAGCACAGCTTTTCATCCGTAGACAGATGGTTAGTCTGAACGAACCATTCAGATACTTGAGGATATGTTGAGATGTTGCGTCCTCGAGTTTGAAGGTACTTGGGAACGATACTTAACTCTGATTGAATTCGCTTACAATAATAGTTTTCAATCTAGTATCAAAATGGCACCTTACGAAGCTTTGTACGGTCGCAAGTGTACTGGACCGAGCTCAGTGAAAATAAGATACACGGGGTTGGTTTGATTAAAGAGACTGAACTGAAAGTGGCGGTGATCTGAGATAGTTTGAAAGTTGCATCAGATCGCCAAAAGTCATACGCGGATTTGAAACGTAAAGACATTGAGTTTCAGGTCGGAGACCGGGTATTTTTGAAAGTTTCCCCGTGGAAGAAAGTACTTCGATTTGGACGTTAAGGTAAATTAAGTCCGAGGTTCATCGGACCGTATGAGATCATCGAACGTATCGGGCCTGTTGCTTATAGATTAAAGCTACCCCTTGAACTAGAAAAGATACACAATGGATTTCATGTTTCGGTGCTTCGTAGATATAGATCAGACCCGTCACATGTGATCGCCTTGTCTGAGATTAAAATCCGATCAGATATGACGTACAAGGAAGAATCGATCCGTATCTTAGCTAGTGAAGTGAAAGAGCTAAGAAACAAGAAAATTCCATTAGTAAAAGTATTATTGAATCGACATGGAATAGAAGAGGCTACATGGGAGCCTGAGGACTCTGTGAGACAACAATATCCGACCTTGTTTAACGGTAAGATTTTTGGGGATGAAAATCCCTAAGGGGGGAGAGTCGTAACAGTCCAAATTTGACCCTAATCGGAATAGTGGTTTCGGGACCACAAATCTGAGTCTGAATAATATTTTAATATTATTTTTGTGTTGTTGATATGTGAATTAGCATGTGTTAAATTTCTGTGAATTAAATTAACTGTTTGTGTGTTTAACTTGACTAAAGGACTAAATTGCATAATCAGTAAAAGTGGCCTCTTAATTGATTATTGGCTAAATTGAGATGGCTTTATTAAAGTGAAGTCCTTAAAGGACAATTAGTCCATTATTATTTAAGTGGTGGTTTATTATGTGCTCATACCATCCCTTTTCAATTAAATGTGTTATTGTTTTGGTCACATGTGTAGGACTAAGTGCAGGCTACTATGTGCACCATATAGCTTCGACTACAAGGGTGGTATTATGCAAACCATAATTTTAAAAAGGCCTTTTACAACCCAAAATAAAACCACATAGCAAAGCACCGTGTATCTGTTATTATTCGATGAGTTCAACAGAAATTAACTAAGTGAAAATACATGTGATCATGTAACGACTAAGTGTAATTGAATATGACTATGTGAAGAATAAGTGCAGTATAAGTGTGAAAATTTATGAACAATGTGCTCGATATTTGATTGAAAGAGTAAATTTAGCAACAAAATGAAAGAGTAAATTTGGACAAAAGCACAATCAGCCAACAATTTTGGAAAGCAGTTGTGTGATTTGAAAAATCCCCAAAAATTGTGGAAATTGGATTAGAAGTTGAATAAGATATGAAATAAAATATTATTGAGTCTATTTTCATCATATTATGAGATATTTTAATTTTTGTGAGATGTTGTTAGAATGATTTTGGAATTCTTTGTTCTGACTTTGAAAATTATTAAAAATTGTAAAAAAAAATTATGGGTTATAATTTATATTTTAAAATCCTGAATGAGTCTATTTTCAATAGAAACAAACAGGAACATAATACTAATTTTTTTAAGAGAAGATAATTAGTTTTTAGTGAAGAAGGGTCAAGTCATAAATGTTGTAAGAGGGAAACTTTAAAGAATAAACTGTACTTATTGGATAAACCAAAAATTTTGAAAATTTTATGGTAAGAAGATATGTGATATAGTTTCAGGAAAAATTAACGGATCTTAATATAGAGTTATATAGTTCAAGATATAAATAATTTAATGACTATGACTCGAGTGGACAGCTTGAGATGAACATGAATAAATAGTGGAATTATGTGCAATTATGATTGTATTATCTTGAGAATATATTGTGAAGATTTATAAAAGCCTGTTAATAAATCACTTACTAAGCTATAATGCTTACCCCCCTTCCTTTCCTTTTTCCTATAGTGTCACAGATGCTAGCTCGAGTTGGAGGTTGTCGGAGATTCTATCACACTAACAAGTTATTGATTGGTATTGTGTCAATGATCTTCTAGTATTTTTAAGTCTATGGCATGTATAGGGACTTGGTCATTTTTTGTACATGTTATTAAGAGTTGGCCTAGAATATTGGCCTATGCTAATTAAAGGTCATTGTTGTATAAGGCCATTTGATGCGGCCAATATTTGTTATGTTATAAGTCTATGATGAAGCATTACATGGATGTGCATGCTTGTTTGGGTTGGATGAGTGAATGTGTGATAATTATGTGTGGAAAATACTAAATGTGAATGGTTTAGTAAGTTATATGCTATGATAAGTTAAGTGTGTGTGTGGTTGTGCATGATGAATGTGATTTATAAATGGTGTGTGAATGCCATGATGTGGTTATTGGGATGCCTAAAAAATGTCATTTATGTGTTGATAAACTTGGTATAAGTGTGCAAGAGTTTTTGGATGGAAAAGGGCTTGGTAAATAGCCTAACTTCCATCCACACGGATGGTGCCACACGACCTAACACACGAGCGTGTGACTTGGCCGTGCGACCCTAAATGGTTGATGACATCATAAACAGTGAGTTACACGGGTCGAGGACATGGGCGTGTGGCCCTATTTTGTGGTAAAATTTCTAAGTACTACAAAGTTCTCGTTTTAGTCCGAACCACTCCCAATATATGTTTTGGGCCTCGTAGGCTCGTATAAAGGACAACATGATTATGAATGAAAAGTTTTAAATTTGAATGGAAATTTGTGACTTGAAAATGATCAGTTATATGTGATTAAGTCCAGTAATGCCTCGTACCCTATTCCGAGAAGGATACGAGTAAGGGGTGTTACATTCCACGAACGCAGTGCCTTATCATTTCAAAACTTGCATACAAAAGAGAACCTCTCTTGTACGAAACATCATATATTTTTCCCTCCTATGACCAAATCGTCTCCGCTTCAAACTAGTTGACTTCGACTCCTTAATAGATGAGGGATGTCATATTGCACCGATCATTGTTGATCCTTCTAAAACAGAAAGACTGTCAACCTATTTACCTTTCATCAAAATGAGAGGCACACAAGATGCCTTAATGTTGCTTGACTCTATGTTAAATCTACAACCCTTTGAGTCCAAAATTGTAACACTTACAACCCGTCCTAGAAGTTTAGACCGAATCCGGATGTCACATTGATCACCAAAGTGATCATAGGTAAATTTTTACAAAGCGAGTTACCACGTCAAATCAAAACACTTAACCATTTAAAATTAAGACAGTAAAATTACAGTTAAGTTTAATACTTATTTAACTGAAATAAATTGTATAAAACTTAAAACGAAATTTTACCACAATTTCTATAAAACCTTACATTTTAAAACTAATTAACAAAGTAGTAACCAAAAACTTAAACCTATAATTTATTTTCCACCGAGACCTCCGCATACCGAGTCCAGTGTCAGAATTCAGAAAGGGTACCTAAAAGAAACACTAAGAGGGGGTGAGTTACTCGAGCTCAGTGTGAGTCCAAAACAAATCTAAAATAGAGATACAAAATTCAAAATAGTAGCACAATAGATTTTTAGTTACTCACGGAGTCGGAACGCACACTTGGGACTAATGTCCCTCTAAACTTAACAACTAGAGCACATCAAATTCACTCAAATACTAAGCTCAAATACTGATCAGACAAACAGATTACAAACAACTAGTCTTACAGTCAAAACACACAAACAGATGTAGAAGAAATGCAGTCAGATAAATATAACCCACCCATCCAGCCAACACACCTCTCCATCCCCTGATCACACTTCATAAGAGCTGTTAAAGCTCATCAAACCAATCACACCAATTAGGACCTCAGAAGGCTCATCTAACCCTACACTCCGTATATGTGGACTCAGCCACTTAGATAATAATACACAACAGGGCTAACATATGTGTTGTACCGTGCAATGTGGTAGACCACAGTACAGGCCAAATCAGATAATGGTACGCAGCATAGCTGACGTATGTATAGTACAATGCAATGCAGTAGTCCACTGTACAGTTATGTTGCAGTTAAACTGCTAGATCAAATAATAGTACATAGCATAGCTAACATACGTACGGTATAGTGCAATATGGTAAACCGCTATACCAGTTATTTGAAGTTAAACTGCCAATTCAGATAAAGGTACACAGCAAAGTTGACGTACGTACAGTACAGTCTTCCTTCTCTTTACAAACCAACCCAAAATAGTTTATGCAAGTGCATGTATGCATCCAAGCTCATAGAACAAAGACAGTTACGCAGTCAGTCAAACGGAATAGATAACAACACACTCCACAGACCATATCTAAACTCACACATCATACGCAATCATCACAAATATCAAGTCATGTACACCCTCATTAAACTTAGCTAAGGGTCGAGCACACACAAATACATTTTCGGGTCAAAAACACACTTGAAACCAATATAAAGACCACACGCTGTGTACTCTGGCCATGTGGTAATGCCTAGGCCGTGTGGGGGATTAAAATCTCATGTGAGAAGGGGCATAGTTTGTGTGACAGAGGCACATGCCCGTGTGAAGAGAGGCACACAGGCGTGTGACTGAGGCACACGCCTTGTGGACTAGGGACATGGCCGTGGGACAGGCCATTTAACTCTTTGTCCATTTGCACTAAATTTGAGTACAGAGTTAACACGGCCATGTAAGGGTCTCACACGTCCGTGAACCCACCACACACGGTCGTGTGTCCATAACACACACACCCGTGTGGAATCCTTAATTTCCAAATTAGCTACACGGCCGTGTGGCCAGGCCGTGTGACACCAAATCACTCAAACCCTAATCCCCAAACTCACACGCCCGTGTGCCCAAGGGACACAGCCGTGTAAGAAATGATAAAATCCTCTAGTCGGCCACACGGTCGTGTAGCACTAAAACTGGCCCAGAAACCCTAATTCTCAGAAGCACACTATCGTGTAGACTAGCACATGCCCGTGTGGAAACCCCAGTGGCCACGAAA
Organism: Gossypium rotundifolium; assembly: GCA_025506655.1. NCBI lineage: Eukaryota > Viridiplantae > Streptophyta > Magnoliopsida > Malvales > Malvaceae > Gossypium > Gossypium rotundifolium. Next base: position 63,532,156 of record CP106731.1, on the reverse strand, counting down.
CCACCTTGGAATAGGTCAAAACTGCCATTCTAACCACCCAAACCCGTTCCTAACCTTTCCAATAACAATAGTATAGCAAAATATGTCATATACCACGTATTATTCAACCTCTAATGCCCAAAATCGACATAATTAAAACACACTCAAGAGAAATCAAACGAATAATCACAAAGTAAAATAGAAGAGTTTCGTTCGTATCCTACACCTAGTTCGATGACGGAGGAGCAAAAATCTTCGAAGTATACACAGCGAAACCGTTTCCCAAAAGAACGTAAGAAAAATCATAGAAAAAAACAAAAAGGAAAAGAAACAGAGAGAATAATGTCCAGAAAACCAAAATAGGGAAAAAGAGTTAAAATAATAATAAAAAAAAATTAATAAATTATAAAATATTAACTTAAAACTAAATAAAATAAAACTCAACGAAAAGGTTCCTAGAATGTGTACACAGCGGCTCGAACCCAGAACCCAAAGGTTCACTAACACTCACTCAACCACTAGACCATCAGGCCTATTCTATCACTTAGACGCACCACTAAACTCAGTAGGACCTCCAACTCACTGACCCTAACTACAAAACCCAAAACTTCTAGCCCTAAAATTGAGGCATTACAAAAACTCTCAAGGAGATGAGATTTTTCTTTAAGTCAGACACATGTCTAACATCTAATAGTGTCTTAATTATCCCATCATACATCCTGATTGGAGCAGTACCAATATTGATTACCTTACTAGGTGAACCATTCCTCATGCACACAACTCCACCTTCAACTGAACTATATGTAGAGAACCAATCCCTATTGGGACATATGTGAAAAAAACACCCCAAATCCAGGATTCACTTGGATGTAAACTTGGAGCTTTCACTTGTTGATACCAACAAGAAATCATCACCCTTGTCATTGGCCAAATTAGCACCAGTAAATCTTCCTTGTTGCTTTCAGCAGCCTTTTTCATTTCACAGTTTGTAATAATCTACCTTGACGTGACCTAACTTCTTACAATAGCGACATTTCTTGTCTCGTTTCATTGATGCTACCAAAATTGAGGCTTGCTTATCTGACTTGCTATCTGAACCAAACTCATTGTTGAGTTTGTTTTTACTCAATGGATGGCATTTCACATCCTCGAATGAGAGATTATCTTCGTTATCTTCGTCATAAATCAGTGTAACTACCCGATAGTCAAGGGTGTCAAAAATGCATTCCCAAGACTCCATTTTCATAAATAAGACTTGTAAATATTTATTAAAAATATTTACGAAGCTAGTTGTGTAGTTAATTAGGTTTTGGTTAAGTGAATTTGCATGAATTACGAGTAATCAAGTATAAGGACTAAATTACATATAGGGTGAAAGTTGAATTATAGATTAAAGAAAAATTAAAGGGACTAAAGAAGCAATTATACCATTGTTTCTTAAATGAGGCGACATTAGGTAGATATTTGTAAATTTAATATATATTATAATATAAAATCTTAAGTATTAGGTGTGTATATATATTATATAATAATAATAAACTAAGTATAATAAAACAAATAAGTAATAAAAGAAAAAGAAAGAAAGCAAAACAAAACAAAATTGGAAAGAAAAGAAAGAAAGAAAAAGAAAGAAGAAACGCACGGCCTTAAGGGCTTCAAAGTTTCCAAGTTAAATTGGTTAGTCAATTTAGTCCTTTTTCTTGTAATTTTTATGTTTTTGAAATCCCGATGTTAAGTACTACTCGACCTATGTCAAAATTTTAGCAATTATTGAGTTTTTAAATGTTTTAATGTTGAATAATTTTAGTATTAGGGATTAAATTGATAGATTTTTGAGCTAGAAAAGAAAAGGATTAAATTGTAGAATAAATTGTAAATTTTGAGTAATAGGAACTAAATTGTAAAAATTAAAAATTTAGGGATTTAAGTGAACATAGGGAATTAAATTTAGTTTAAAGTGAATTTTGTATAAAAATATAGGATTAATTGTAAAGAAATAAAGTTAGTCTCAATTTAGGGACTAAATTAAAAATTAGGCAAATATTGAGTCAAAATTGATATATTCAATATGAAATTGAATTGTATTATATTGATGAATTTTAATTTTTTTAATTCCGTAGCTAATGTCGTACCGAAATCTTCGACTAAAAAGGGAAAAGAAAAAGTTGATGTGGAATAGCTCAGAATTTCTGGTTTGTATTTCTATAATCCGAACTTAGTTTTTAATTGTTGTAATTCAATTTAATACATACGGTAAGTGTTGGTGAGTAATTGATATTGATTATTGAATTGAAATGAATATATGTGTTAATGTGAAATTTGAATATTGGATATTTGTTGTATTTGGAAAATGAATTGAAACCCTATTAACTGTATCGGGCTGAGTCGGATATAGATGGCATGCCACAGAATTGGAATAGTTCAAGGATTTCTTTGACTTCGAGTTGATGAGGCACTGGATGTCAATTTACTTTGGTTTAACCGGTGAGACACTGAGTGTCTATAATACCCCTAACCCATATCCGTCGCTGGAAAGGGTTACAAGGCATTACCGGACTTATAACACAATTCAGAACAGTCATTTATTACCTATCGTGCACAAAATTATAACAAATCCAAAATCAAATAGCGACAATTCACTTATTCAACGTAAGCTAGTTTCGCATATTTGATGCACATAACCAACCAAATACAATCAGGCTTTACTAACCATGCTTCATGTACAAGTAATACTCCAGAACTCAACCATTTCAATACCATTCACCTAGTTAAATTTTAAACCAATCTAACATGTTTCAATACTATAATTCATACGCTTCCTAAATCAATATTCAAACATTATAACTAATGAATCATGACATTCGAATGCTTAAATTATAACGAAGCATAATTCATTTCATATACCGATCGTATATCAAGACATCCATTCATATAAATCTATTTCATTAACTACTTTCCAAAAATACTATTTTGTATAATTATGCACCTCTTCACATTTTACCAAGTCAAGCCATATCACATGACTTTTTAAACATTCACATATACGGCATTAACAACATCACAAAAATGGTCAAGTATAAATTTAATATTACCAAATTATGCACATTTCACCAAAGTAATAACTACTAATTTTAAACACAAAAGCTGAATCAAATTATACCAAAACTATATATACTCAACCAAGCATTTCTTCATTCATTCGAATACCAAATAAATTAAATAATCATCCCAGTTTCATGACTTAATCTCTCAAACAATTACATCATTTCAACAGCACATTACGATACCAATTGATCAATGAAACATCCAAAATACATAACTATCATTTACCAAATCCTTAAACCACATATATGGCACATTTCATAATCAAGCATTAAACCTAACAACTTGACCTTTAATTACCCAACCACAAACAAACATATCATAGGCATATATATGTATATTTTACCTATCATTAGCCGAATATAAATACACATCATATACAATAATTTATTTCATAATTTGGCCAAAGCAATTTCATTATTAACAAATTATCGAATACTTAATCAACTAATTACCAAAATTGTTCATTCAAACATTTCCAAATCATAAACATTATAACCACATCATAAATCATGTAACATATTTCCCAAAATGAGTTAAGTAACAAGGCTGAATACACACCAACCTAAACACAATTTTTAAGCCAATTCACGGGGCAAATTAAACATCAAAAACAGGTCATTATAAACCACTCCAAAAAGCCAAATTCACAAGGCATAGCATAGTCATCACATAGCAAATATGAACGCATACCATAAGTTAATTACACTTCTAATAACTACATCATTCATAAGCCAAATCACATGGCTATAAACACAATTCAAAACATACCATATGATTACTAGCCTATACATGCCATATAACATATTTACAAGCTTCAAAAGTACCAAAATGATGATCGATAGTGTGACAATAAGTAAGCTAGCTTCAAATCTATAAAATAGCTTATAAGCCATAAGCAAATAAATAGTCATAATATATATAATTCAAATTAATTAAGCCGAATATAACTAGTCTCAAACACATATACAAACACTTTTCACATGTAATTCACATTGCCTCATTAAACAACATCACTTATCTTATTCTTTCAAAGTTCATAAATATATCATACATACCTGAATCGTTTATATCAAATACAATTTCAGTATCATATCGACTAAGGATACTCGGAAACACATATATATCACATACAATGCCTTATTCCAGATATGCTCTTACATGTTATCACATATCGATGCCACTGTCCTAGACAGGGTCTTATACGAAATCACATAACGATGCCAATTTCCCAGACATGGTTTTACGCGTAATCACATCTCTGAAATCCTAATGTCATGACATTTGTATCCTATACTATTCCTAAGGTTCGTATGGGGCTTTCGGACGTCATAACTCGGTCGATTCTTTCTCATATTTGATCGTTCAAGATTCAAATCAGTTCAATGAAAATAAACATATATAATTCAATTTAAAGACATTTATTTGCATATGGACTTACCTCGAATAAGGGATGAATGGATTGGATCGACTACTCGATAACTTTTGATTTCCCCCGATCTAAATCTAATTTCTTTCTTTCTTGATCTATATAAATTCAAATTTAACTTATTTAATCACATATTCATTCAATTTTATTCAAAAACATATAAATGGAAATTTTGCACTTTAGCCCCTAAAATTTCACATTTTTTCAATTTAGTCTCTATCTCAAAACAACACAAAGTACACATAATTTCATCATACCCAAGCATAGCCAAATAATCCTTTGGTCCCTAGCAGCCCATTCATTCCACTTATTTCATATTTCAATCCCTCAATTTATAAATTTCACAATTTAGTCCTTAATAAGCATTTTTTATCAAAAATCACTTAACAAAATATAATAATCTATCAAAAAAAATATTTATTTTTCATCATCAAACAACAAAAAATCAAGCTATCATCAATAGAAACTCACAAATTCATCCACAAATTCAAAAATTAAAGCACGGGCTAGCTAGAATACGAAGCAACGATCTCAAATATGTAAAAATCATCAAAAATCGAACTCAAAACATATCTAAATTGAGCAATGTAAGTGCCGAATGCTTGAACCCTAGAAATGGTGTTCTTAAGCTTTTAATTTTGGTGGAATTCACTTGAAAAAGATGAACATATGGTTTTGTTTTTTTGTTATAATAACATAAATTACCAAATTGCCATTAATGAAAACATTAAAAATTCATATAATGGATGACCATTAATGTCATAATCCACTAACTATGGTCTAATCACATCATAAGGACCTCATATTTAATAAACCACAGCAAATAAGCACTTTAACAAATAGAAAGCCACTTTTGCATTTTATGTGATTAAGTCCTTTTATCAAATTAACCAACCAATCAATAAAATTAAAACACGAAATTTTCACATACATATAATCACGTGCTGTAAACACCAAAAATGATACTAAAATAATTTTACAATCTCAGATTTGTGGTTCCAAAATCAATGTTCCAATTAAGCTAAAATCGGGCTATTACAGTGTCAAATATATATAGCGCTAAGGCATATTACTTCAATTTACCCGATGAGGCACTGGGTGCCAAACTAGTGTGTTGGTTGGATCCGTATATCCGTCCGAGTCTAAATCATGTTAATAGGGGTAAATAAATAATAAAGTTCTATAATTGACATTGAAATGGCATGATATGAGAAATGGAAGTGATATAGTGAATTGAAAATAGAATGTGAAATATGTTGGCAATACATGGAATATATGAGTTATATACTCATGAATTGAGTATGGTATGAAATGATGTATTCATGAATTGATATTGCATGACTAATGCCATTGTACGAATAAATATGGTTTGATATGTGAATAACCCTTTATATAGCAATTGTGTGAATTAGGATATTGTTTAATAAATGAAAATGATAGTAATGATACTAAACATTAATATGTCCTCATAATTTAATTGTAAATATTATATTATGTTATCTTTAAATATTCGAATTATAGAAATACCACTAAATTTTTACTCAACGTGCGGTTTTGTTTTCTGTGTGCATGTTAGGTACTTAACTTTTTGATCGCCGATTCAGCATCCAAAAAAGATCCCAAACTCAAACGTGGTGATGTTTACCTTTTGTGTCGACATTTACCTAAGGTGTCTAAATAATAGTTATTTTGTGGTTTGATAGTAAATGAGATTATAAGTTTAATATTGGTTTGATATATACATATAAACATGTGTTTGTTTTTGAAGTTTTATTATGGCATGTTAAATTGATGTTTAAATATTCATAAACTAGGCAAAATGGATTAAATTAGGTATGTTTATAATTTGGACTTGAATAATGCTTTGATGATATGTTTTGATGATATAAATGTAGTACCAATGAGGGTACATTGGTTAGGAACTTTTGATGATTTTTTTGACATGATTTGAATGTGTCTGAATGTGTTTTGAACTGGTTAAACGAATGATTTTTTGAATTGTTTAATGTCCAAGCTTGCAGGGAATGGTAAACTTGTTGTTTAAGATATATTTTGAGTCCACACGGCCAGACACACGGGCGTGCGAGGCCATTTCGAAAGGGCACACGGTCTGGCACATGGGCATGTAGCTTGGCCGTGTGACCCAAGTTAGAGAGTTACATGGGTCTAGACACGAGCTGGGACATGGCCGTGTGTCATTATTTCAAATGCCCACACGGTCTAAGACACAGACGTGTCTCCTAGCCGTGTGAGTCACACACCTGGCTACATGGCCATGTTAACCCTGCAGCTTTGAAAATTTTTAATGTATTCTGAGAATTTCTCTGAGTTTTCGAATTAGTCCCGACTTATTTCTAACACGTATTTTGGGCCTCGAGGGCTTGAATAAGGGATATTATGTATGAGTTCAATGGTTTCTAAAGTAAATATTATTTGATATGAAATGTTTGTAATTTATGTCTGTTTGATCGGTAAACTTTGATAATACACTGAAACCCTATTCTGACGACGGATATGGGTTAGAGGTGTTACAATCAGGGTCTCCTTGAAAGACTTATATAAAGAGGATAAAGAGAACAATAATAGCATAACCTGATCTGCATCGTCAATCTCAACCTCAACATTTTTTAAATCATTCAAAAGAGTAATAAATTGACTAATTTGACCTCTAGGGTGCTCACTTTCGTCCATGCAGAACGTGTATAGACATTGTTTCAACATCAATCGGTTAGCTAGAGACTTTGTCGCATAGAGGGTTTCTAACCTTTTCCATAAAGTGAATGTTGTTTTCTCCATCAAAACGTTTTGCAACACATTTTTGTTAAACATAATTAAATTATAGATAGGGCTTTTTTATCTAATCTATCCCATTCTGGTTTATCCATGTCTGCAGGCTTCTTCTCTGCAAGGACATTCTCAAGATTGCCCTAAATTAGATTTATCGTCATCCGAACTTGCCACAAATTGAAATTTGTGATGTCATCGAACTTATCAATATCAAAACTTGTTGTTGCCATCTCTGAAGAGGTTGAATGAGAAAATCAAACTAGCTCTGATACCAATTTGTTGGGGGATAAACCTAATTAAGCAACAAACAAGTAAAATAATGAAGAAATTGAAAAGATCGAATACAAATATTTTAAGTAGAAAAACTCCTCTGAAGAAAATTAAAAATCACGAGTAAAGATAATTTCATTATAACGGAAAAAAATAGTACAAAAATGGAGATAAAACTAAACCTTGAAACCTGAAATAAAAATCATCAAAATGTAAACACAAAATTCTCTAAAGTTTGTAAAAGCTAATACATAAATGTGCAATCAGTTGTTTTTCTAGGGTGGAAAAGGGACCTATTTATAGGCTAAATTTGTAGGTTAAATAATATTAAAATAACTTACAATAATTTGAGTTTAAATATGAAGCTAAAAACAAAATTTAACAGGGAAAATAAAAACTGAAAAATATGAGACATAACTCCACAATAAGCATGGTTTATCATGCATATTGTAACATTGAGAAAACATCATTTCTACCTTTTCTAAATAGTGCAATTTTATACAATTAAATTAAAGCTAATGGATAAAAACCATTAGTAAAATAACAAAAATTAATTAACCTTAATTTTACAATCAATTGAACCCTTAATAATGAAAAAATTATTGGGTCCTTTTGTTTATAGAAATTATTATAGACTAACTTAACCATTAACGAACGCTAACATCACTAATAGAAGTAATGAGAAACTAACACGTAATATGTCATTTGAATTTTTTCTAAAATTAATAAAAAATTCTAAAAAATGTATGCCAAGAATGAATGTGGACAAATGAACATTTAACTTCATCTGAAAATAGACTTTTATTTGTCCAGAGTCAATACGAATATGATTATTTGACATTCATAAACTATTATCTAGAAATCATAAAATATATTTAAAATTTTTATAAAATTATTAAAAATAAATATATAGAGATAGATATTATTAAAAATTAAATTATAAAATCATTAAAAAATTATAAAAAAGTTCTAAAATCCATAAAATGCAAAGTCAAAATAATACATAAAAATAGTGAAAATTTTCATCTAAATTAGGTTTTTATATACATTTTATATATTAGAAAAATATTTGGTAAGTTTTTAGACTCTACAAGTAAGATCGAGGGGTTGACAAGTATCTCATAGGGGTATAGTAAAATATTAAGAAAATAAATATTAAAAAAAGACGCATTGTTGTAAATACATTAAATGGATGTCTATAACATTTAAACATTTATGAAAGTAATGAGTTAAAACCCCACCATTCATTATTAAAGATGCTTAATGTACGTGTTAATGAAGCAGTTAAATAAGCTTCATTCATTTATGTTGCATTGAATGTCAATGGCTTATATATAGCTCTTTTATAAATGAAAAAAAGAGACGAAAAAATTCTCTCGTATTTTCATCAACTTTTACTTATTATTATTATTTTATTAATTTTTTATAACACGCATGATAATTTTTAATGTTGCTTATAGAATAAAAAATAATACATTGATGCCAATGTACCAAATACTAACCTTATATTTATATATATATATATATATATATATATCATGACATATATTTATTATTCTTCCAATTTTATTTGTAAAATTTCTCTTAAACTAGATAGAGTCCCAAGACAAATAGAGTCTCGGGACAAATCTAATATTGAAGAAGTCATAAGAGAGCAAAGCGATGGCATGAGTTGTATTGATCACTACAAATATGCCTTTGGAGTCATTCTTGTATTCTTCTCCCTGTACCCATAATTTATTTGAAAAATTAATATGAAGATCTCTTCAAATGTTTTGTCTTGAGACATTTTGATGAATAACCAATTACTATAATTTTATAATTTTATAATATATTTTTAAAAATTTTATGACTTAATTTTTAATAAATTGTAAATAATTTTATAATTCCATTTTATTATTTTAATAATTTATATTTTTGGATTTTTAATAACTTTTATAATTATTTAAAAATATTTTGTGATTTTTAGATAATATTTTAATGATTTTAATAATCATATCCGGAATGAATTTGGATAAATGAGAGTCTAGATACAGATGAACTTGGACATTTATTTGTCAAGATTCATTATTGATGTGCATTTTTTAAAAAATTTATAATTTTTTATTTTTAAATTCATTTTGATGTGGCATGTTATGTTATAGCTTACTTTCACGTGGCAGGTCATGTGTTAGCTTGTCATTACTTTCATTAATCATATTAGTATCTTTTAGTGGTCAAATTGATGAATTATTTTTTATGTTAATAGAAGGTTCTAATTGATTTTTTTTTTTTTATCATTGAAGGTTCAATCGGTGCACTTTTCAATAAAAACTTAAAAGTATATTTCGATTTTTAATATAATAAATAGAAAATTTTAATTAAAAATATGGGGTATTAGTATACATTCTATTGTAGTTTGGTTGGTTTTAATTTTAATTGAGTGCAGATGTTGTTAATGGGGTAAATTTTTAGAAGCAACAATACGTTGGTTTGTAAAGGAAGTAAAAGCAAAAGTAAGAATTGCAATAAGTCAATTTAGTCCAGGCCCAAATTATAAAAATAAACCAAATCAAAAAATAAAAATACAATAACAAAATCTACAGTCCAAGTCCAATTACAATATGGTCAATATGGCCTAATTGAAGAAATCCTAAACCCCAAAAACCTAAACCTCTTTTCAATAAAATCAAAAAAACTAAAACCCTAGTCGCCGCTCCTCTCGCGTCACCCGAGGCACCTTGTCCCGAGGCTTGATGCCACTGGCACCATTGCACCAAAACGGCAAAGGCAACCCTTCTCTCATCATCGTTGACTCCACCGCCCCTTACAAAAACGGAAAGAATGAAAAGACAAGAAGCAAATGAACAGTGGATAAAATAAAAAATAAATATGTAAATCGGCTATAAAGGCTGAATTCAAGATTTAATTTTTTAGACACAGAGAAAAACACACGAAAAAGTAATCAAAAAAGAAGAAAAACATTAACAAAGGTGATTTTTTTTTTCGATTTTTTCTTTTATTTTTTAATTTTTTTCCTAATAAATAAGATTAAAAATAAAAAAGGGAGGTTTTCTTACCTGTCTTCGTCGGAGGAGAGAAGAAATCAAAAGGTTTCCTGACTAAAGATCCGATTTTTACTAGCTTTTTCAACGATTTTCACCTCAAAACGGGGTTCCTAAGAAAAAAGGGGATCAAAAGGGTGTTTTTGGGTGATTTCCAACCACCGAAGAAGGTGGTCACCATCGCCGGCAACCAGCGGCCACAGTGGAGCGGCGGCGGCTCCAGTGGCCAAACCTAAACCAGTTTCAGAGAAAAAAAGAAACAAAAAAAAGAATTATTTTTTTTAAACTGATTCAAAATGATTTTGTTTTTTAGATTTTTTTACTTATATAAGCCCCAAAAACAGCGTCGTTTGGGTTTATGCTTCAAACGCCAAAACAGCGTCGTTTTGACGCGACCCACGTTCGACCCAACTCGAGAGCTAAGATCCGCATGTTTTTTGGACTAAGGGTCTATTTACCCTTTCAGTCCTTCCGCTTTTTGACTCTCTTTCAATCTGGTCCTTATTTTTTCTTTTTTAAATTTACCCAATTGATTTTGTTATTTTTTATTTTTGTTCTCTGACTATTTAGTCTCCGAGAACGCTGCGTTTACGCGACAAGGGGATTATTGCCTAATTGATCCTTGTCTTTCCTTCGCGCATTTGATTTTAATCCCTGACCTTATTTAATTGTTTAATTTGTTTATTTTATTACGATTTTTACTTTAAATTTTGTTTAGATTCTGATTTAGTCCCTTACTTTTTATCTTTTATATTTTATTTTTCTTTGTATTTATTAATTTATTTATATTTATACATTTATTGGTTTTTTTTTTATATTTTTCTTTTTTTTTTTTTTCTTCTCACTATTATTATATTATTTTATCTACTACTACTATTATTATTATTATCATTTATTTAGGTATTTTATTACAAATTGTAGCCTTAATTTCATTTATATTTTAATTTATCCTCGGTTTATTTAATTTCAATTTTTTTAAACAAAATGTTTTTTATTATTTTATTTCTTCATTTATTTCTTCAACCTTTTTAATAGTTAAAATTCATTTCTTTACATTCCTTTTATGTACTCTTATATTTTATTATCATTGTTATTATTATTATTATTTTCCTCTTTTACTTTATTATTTTATTAGTATTAGAATTAGTAACTATAATATGATTCTTGTCATTGTTTATTTGTTGTTTTATTATTATAGATATGTCATCATCACTTATTAGTATGATTTTTTTTTTGTATATCATCGATTCGTTTATGCGCGCTATTATTTTATTATTACTACAACCATGTCACGAACCGTGTTTAAATATATTTACTCATTTCTATACTATACTCGAATAAACCAAAATATATACTGTTTTAAGTATTACGTTAATTTTTGCTCAACAAATAAAAAGAAATTTTAAAAAATAAGGCAATGTTTCGTATTTGGAGATTCGAGAAGTCGTATCCTAACTTACGGGGTTTCGATTTTTCTTGTTGAACCTAAATGATCGAATATCCTTTTAAAATTCAAATATATGAGATTTAATGTAACGCTCCGAATTTTGGGCCTAGATGAATTGGGCTTTTGGCTTTGGGTCTCATAATTTTTTTAAGAAAATGACAAATGACATGTTGGCTTTAAGGGTTTAATAAACTTGGAGTGTCTAGGGGTGTTGGAGAAGTTCTGGGTTCGAACTTTGAGGAGAAGGAATTTTTATTTAATTATTAAAGGAATCAAGGCAGTGAGTAGTTGGGCTTTTAAATAAAAATAGGGGAAAATGACAGCAAAGAGCCTTGTGGTTGAGTGGCTAATTGACGCCACTTAGGGTATAGGAATGTGGTGTTATGGGCTAGCAAGAAGATCTTAGTTTTGAATCCTAGCTTAGTATTTTTTTATGAGTTTAATTTTGGCCTTCTAAAAGGTTAAAAGTGGCGTGAAGATGGACTCTAAGGAGTGTAATCAGAAGAGAAAATATAGGAAGAGGATAGGAGAGCTTATCGTGGAGAATAATTAGGAGATGAGATATGTGGAAGAGGTTGAGCCGAATTGGGAATTAGGGGATAGAAAATTCAGCTATAGGCTATAAATATGTAACATTCTAAAAATGTAGTATCGATATGTTGCATAATTTTGGTGCGTAGTTAGTGAATGATTAAATTGTGTGATTAATATAGTCTTGAGAAGGCCCGGGATTTATTCAGAATTAGAATAAATTTTAGTAATGAGTACTTATTAAAGTGGAACAAGTGACCTTGATGTTTAAGGAAATTAAGTGACAAAAACTAGCATAAGATGAGCTAGTAGTAAAGTGGAGTTGGCGCCAAAAGTGTTGCTTGAGGGAAGGGGTTCGAATCCTTTGGAATGCATTTTGTGACTTTTATTTTTGCAATCTTCTAACATGTTTTGGTCAAGCCTTATTTTTGGTAAGGTTGGACTATTTCTATTATGGCAAGGTAGCTAATGGTTAAGGTAAGCTTGGAACATGGGGAAAGGAATCATAAGCTTATGGAATGTAAGGGGGACACAAGGCACTTCTTAAGGGATGTGTTTTGGAAAGTTGGAATGGCCAAGCTTTGTCCATGAACTTGGACGGTATTGGGGGCTAGGGGGTGGCCGAATTTTTGTGGTAGGCTTTGGGTAAGGATGTGTAGCTAGTGTTTACTCTCATTTGGTCATTTTTGTTCTCCCAAAATACTCTTTCTTTTCATCTTTTTCCCTCATAGCCGAATGCACTTTAGGCTTTGGGTAAACATCTTGGTTTTTTTTTCTTTTGGTCATAATTTGCCAACCTCTCAAATTCTTTTCTCCTAGTGCCGAAAATACCAAAACACAAGAGCCATTTCTTTTCTCTTCTTTCCTTTATTCCCCATTGCCGAATGCTCCTTTGTCCCAACCCCCTCTCTTTGCTCTTTTCTTACTTTTGAAAATCGAATCACAAACCTCTCATCCTTTATCTCTTTATTTCTCCATTTTGCTCATTCTACAAACACATTTTCTCCCTTCTCATTTCCTCCATGGCCGAATGTTAGTACCATCTCCTTAGCCGAATCTTCCCTTTCTCATATATCATAGCCGAATCTTCCATTCCTCATATATTTTTCTTCTCAATCATTTCTTCTATTCAAACTTTGGACAATCATGAAATAGTGGAAGGCCGAATCACCACCTCTTCGAAGTTATTTTTTTTAAAATCATTTGAAGTTTGGATCAAAACCTTCAAGGATTTCTTTTGGGGATCACTCAAAATTTTAAGGTAAGCCGATTTCGCCCTTAAAACCAATAGTCTTAAATTTCGATATATTAGTTGGACTAATAATCTTTTATCAATGGAGGCAATCAAGATAGGGTTGAAAAGGGTGGTGAATAGTGTTCAGAAGAGGCGGTTTCTTTTCCCTCTAGATTCAAGCGAAGGGCTATTTCGGCAATCCGAGATTTTCCACCGGGTTGTGGACCCTCATTTGAAGAGAATCGACTATTCGAAGTTGTTCGTAGTTCGAGCCATTAGTTGTTCGGGATTTCCCATCGGGTTGTGAACCGTCAACCGGGGAGAACCGACCAATAGTTGTTGTTCGAGATCCCGAGGGTAAAGATCTAGATCGCTTATCTTTAGTATAGATTTATATTAAGTATTAGTATTCTAATCAAGCGTGACACGTATTTAGGTATCGACAAGCGGGAAAGTATAGTTCTCATCGTAATCAGGTGTGTAATTTCACACTTATCTCATGGGTTAGATGTTATACCGTTATTAAGCATTAGACTAATAGTCGCAAAGTTGGTAAAATCAAAAATGTGGTTTATTAACACTTTAGTGTAAGTGCATGAAATCGGTATTAAAATCGTGAAAGTTACAAAATTGCCCTTAATGGGCTAATATGATAAAAAGTGATATATGGGCCTCATGTGTTAATGGGTCGTATTGATAGATTACTTCATGGGTCGTTTTGATAGATTGCTATATGAGTCGATTTGTTATATTGCTTAATAGGCCAAATTGTGTAATGGGCCAAATTTTAATATGGGCCTGATGTTGAAATTATCATATGAATAAATTGTTGTGCATTGTATATACATGATTGCATAGGTTGGGATATTTTGATGAAGAGAAGAAGGCTTCGTGCCCAGTTTAAATGGCTTAATGCATGCGTATTAATGGCCACTGGCCTGCAAAATATTATATTAAATGGCTTAATGCCTGCATATTAATGGTCACTGGCCTACGAATCATTGAATTAAATGGCTTAATGCCTACGTAAATGTAACACCCCTAACCCGTATTCGTCGCTGGACTTGGGTTACGAGGCATTACCTAAGAAAGCACACATCTGGACAGTCGTAATTCATATATTTTGAAAACTCCACAATTCAATCATATATAATAATTTACTTCTCATATAACATTCGAACAATCGAAACATCAATTGACTTGTTACTTTACAAATTATATGCGCATACATAAAAAATTTTCAAACATATGTTAATGCATTTCATATAACTCATATGAATCAATATACCTATTTCATTTTTCAAATATCAATTGTACCATTTTTTAACCCAGCACTTACACATTTCCAAAACTAGATGAGCCATATTTCACAACTTAAAGATCCCCCACATGCGTGACATTGATATTAGTCAATATGAGCAAACATGCTTTGTACATTATTTTAAGTTAAAACATCCACACGAAAAAAGTTATAATTTACATATACCAGATATAAACAATTATCATTTAAGATTAAACATACTTCTTTCCTAGTCATAAGTCCATTCGCATACGACTATATGAATTTAAATCATTTTAAGCACAAATCATGCTCATCATTAACCATTTACTATATGCTAAAGTAACCAACAACTAAACCATTAATTCACATCCATTTGATTAACATACCATCTCTTATTTTCGGTTCCAACCAATAGGTTCATAATATACCTAGTTCACCAACATATTATTTACACATATACGGCATACAAGACATATACACTTTTTCCTATATAATGCACATAAAGTGACTTTAAGATTAAACCAAACATGCATCCTTTAATAATTACGTGTTTTATGTATATAAGACTATGTCCAATGGAGTCGTTTTTGAACATTCATATTAACCCTTATATGCCTATTTCACATACCATAGTCATGTCTATACAACACTTCCATAACCTCAATAGCTATCCCATGGGAGAACATATCATAAGCACACATACTAATACAAATCATATTGTATAAATAAAATAAAAATCATTCATGTATGTCATGTAGCATATTAACCAAAATGAGCTTAAACCAAGATCAAATCCAAGCATAAAAATCAAGCCATTTTCGCATGGCATATCATTAACAAGACCGAATATCATTAGTTTAGGCTATAGTCTAACCTATACATGCCTTCAATTCAAAACTAATATTAAGTACCAAAATGGATGATAGTGTGGTTGACTGTTCCAACGATCCTCAGATGCCCGTAGCTCGATCAAAATCTATAAAATAGAACAAACAGCACACACGGAATAACCTTACTAGCTTAGTAAGTCCTAAGCAAAGACAATATAACTTTATTCATCCGAATGTTTTAACCTACAACTCGAAGCATTTAAAAGTACACATATCAACATATATATTTACCATTTCTGAATTTCATTATATCATTTCATCTATTAGCTCTTATTTTCTCACCAAGATGTATCATTAACAAACATGCCAACACATAATGTATATACTTAATTATACCTGTTCCACATTTCCATTTGCTCGCGCACCTTCGAATAATTGAACATCACATAGTATAATATCTATATATCTTCCAACCACCATTCCATAATGAACTTATTACTTCATTTCACTAGCTCATTAACATTATATACAACATGTATGTAAGAAACACTTACCTCAAGGCCGAATCACTATGATTCATTTTCGAAAGCTTAGACTTTATTAATTCATTTTATACTTTGTTGTTACACAATCTGAGCTCGAAGTGTCAATACACTGGTACAGAACCTGCTAGGCCTTAGCCCGAATCACATACACCGGCTCTAGGCCTGCTAGGCATTAAGCCCGAATTAAATCACCGGCACAAGGCCTGCTAGGCAATAAGCCCGAATTAAATCACCGGCACAAGGCCTACTAGGCAATAAGCCCGAATTAAATCACCGGCACAAGGCCTGCTAGGCAATAAGCCCGAATTAAATATAGTCAATACTTCCATACACATTTCATAATTCGGTCACATAGCAAATTCAACTAGGATGATTCACATCACACAAATAAAAATCCTTACTTCATTGTACAATTCACATATCATATCAAGTATACACATTCATGTTATATTTCCAAACATATCCATTTCAATGTGATTATTTTACACTCGGCTATGACATAGATATACATTCAAATTTACCAAACATCATTATTTGGCACACTCATACTTATTTCTTCAATATATTTTAGCTTAAGGACTTACCTAGAATAACAACGGACGACTTAAACCGGCTATTTTGCAACCTTCGTCTTTCCTCGATTCAAATCCGATTTTCTTTGTTCTTGATCTAAACATATCAAAAATAATCTCATTCAAGTACATTTCATTTCAATTTAATCCCAAAGCACATAAATGGGTAAATTACCATTTTACCCCCAATGTTTCACATTTTTATCATTTAGTCCAATTTGCATAAAACACACAATACACCCAATTTCACCATAACACTTAAGGGCTGAATACTCCTAGGGACTATACAAGTCCATTTCCTTCATTCATTTTGCAAATTAGTCCTCTAAATTTTTATTTTACAAATTAGCCCTATTTATTCAATTTCACTAAAACTTCCAATACAAAACATATCAATCTTTAACCTATCTTAAATTTAAAATCATCAAATATCATAAACCACATAAGTATATCAATGGTCGAACATCAATAATACATAGATTTACAAATTAAAACATGGGTTAGCTATGGTTCGAAGCAACGATTTCAAAAACGTAAAAATTAACAAGAACCGAAATCAAACTAACCTTGATTTTACACTTCTAATTGCCGAAAATCAAAGGAAATGAAACCCCTTTTTCTTTCTCCCACATTCGGCCAAAGAAAAAAAAAATAAGATGATAATGGCTTTTTCCTTTATTTTATTATGTATATAATATGTTATTTACTAGTTTACTAATATAACCTTTAAATAAAAATAAACTATCACATATAATAATGGCATATTAGTCAAAAGCCATCCACTAACTTGTGAAATGGGTTATTTACCCACTTAATACCTCAAATTAAGAAGCCATCATCATTCTAGCACTTTACACTAAAGAATGCAACTTTTACGCTTTATGCGATTTAGTCCTTTTTATCGAATTCAACACTTAAACGATAAAATTTTTCTACGAAAATTTCACACACATAAATTCAAACATAATGAGCACGGAATATAATATTTAAAAAAAATTCTTAGACTTGGATTCGTGGTCCCGAAACCACCGTTCTGATTTGGGTTAAATTTGGACTATTACAGTGTAAATGGCCACTGGCCTGCGAATCATTGAATTAAATGGCTTAATGCCTGCGATTGGTGTGTTGGTGAGGTGGGTTGACTCGATCCCCACAGGTGTGCTGGTTGGTACGGGTGGTGTGTAGCGGATGGAAATTTAGGCTTGGTTGGGAATTGCATTTCACATGTATTTTTATTTGCTATATTATTATATTTGTAAATGGGCTCAAGCCCAATTAAATGCTTAAATGGTTTTGGCCCAGTGGTCTTGGTAAGTGGGTTAGACACTGAGTTCTAAGTAACTCACCCCGTTTTCTGACCCTTCTCAGGTAATGATAATTGATGGAGGCTTGGGCCGGGGGTGACTTCACGGGGGCCATACTTCAAATGATGGTTTTTATGAACTTTGGACTACTCTCTAGTATTTTTACTTAAATAATTTTTCAGTTGTGATGTAATAAGGCCTCTGGTATTATTTTTATAGATTTTTATTTGTGGATGGATTTTAATATGTTTTAGATCCTAAAAGGGACTATTTTAAAGTATAAAAAGGGGTTTTTCTTAAATTTCACTAACTTGTAAAGATTTCTGTGAAAACTCTTTTATGAATTTTGTTTTCAAGTTCTTTTTGAATTCTTTTAGACTTCTTTAAAAATTAAACCAATTATTTCTCTGAAATCAAATGATAAACTCTTATATTCTAAAATCATAGATTTCAAATTAACCTCGGATTTTGATAAACTCCATCTCCAAAATATTTTTGAAGATATGCTTTCTTTAAATCATTAGATGACTAAATGTATGTTCGATTTGTGTGGCATGCCAAGACTGGTCTTAACGCATAGACCGGGTTTAGGGTGTTACATTTAATGGTATTAGAGCTAGTTTCAAAACTCATCTGTGGTTTGGGTTCAACAACAATTTTCATCTAAAACTGTTTCGAATTTATAGAATTTATATTTTAAAGGTAGTATGGCACCACGAGCATCCGGCACCAAGTCAAGTAAGTATTCGTATATAGAATGATTATTATTGTGATATGATCATAGGAACACTCTAGAACTTCTAGTTTTAGGTGTTGAAAATTTTAGAGATCGAAACTATAGGAAACGATTGCGAAAATAACCTTATCTCTCCTATCTCATAAAATATCATTAATAAACACTGAAATAGTATTCTGATTCATAAAACTTGTAATCAGATTAAATCAAATTAGTCATTATGAGCACTAGAGGACGTGGACATGGTAGATGTGGTCGTGGTAGAGGCCGAGGTGCTAAAGCCATGTCTGAGGCATCGGGACATATGCCAAAAATGGATGCACTGGCATCACCTATGTCAGATAATGGATCCCACGACCGTATGAGGGTAGACATTGCTCTATCCCAGGCAATGTTACGAGTGTTAGAAAGGGTCGCTGAGGCTAAATCGAGGCCAGTAGCTCAAGGTTCAATATCGAAGAGGCTCAGATCCAATAGTGCTGAGACTTTCAGGGGGATTTCTGGAGTAGCCCCAAATGTTGCAGAATATTGGCTCGAGGCCATAGAGTGGATTATGGATGACTTGGAGTGTACTGCAAGCAGAAACTAAGAGGAGCCGTGTCTTTATTGAGGGACGAGGCGTACCAATGGTGGCTTACTGTTCGATAAGGCAATCAGGCTGAACGTGTTACTTGGGAATTCTTCAAAGCTATTTCCAAGGGAAGTATATTGGGGCAAGCTATGTGGATGCTCGGAGGAAGGAATTCCTGAATCTGGTTTAGGGAATAAGATGGTGGTAGCTTACGAGGCAGAATTTCTTTGCTTGAGCCGTTATGCTCGCACAATAGTGTCGACTGATCATGAGTGCTGTGTACATTTTGAGGATGAGCTGAATGATGAGTTGTGGGTATTGATAGCCCTGTAGCAAGAAAGGATTTTTGCCACACTTGTGGAGAAAGCCAAGATAGTCGAAGAGGCTAAGAACTCAGAACGCCAGAACCGAGAGAGAACAAGCAAGAGGGACTTCAAGAACTCGAGTTCAACTAAAAGGTTTCAAAAGAGGCCTCGGAGTGATGAGCTATCTCAAGCTAGAGCACCTGTGGCTATCAATTAGAGTCGAGACTGTGCTGACTGTGGGAAACGACACCCCGGGGAATGCTGGAAGAGAACTGGTGGTTGTTTTAAATGTGGTTCCAAGGATCATCAATATAGGAATTGCCCTCGACGGGCTACTCTGATTCAGGAAGCTCATAACCCTAATGCACAGCCAGCCAAAGGCACTCAATAGCCACCGAGAGGCCATGGACCAAGTCGTGGTGGTAATGGGGCTGGACGTGGTCAAGGTGCACCGGGTCGAGGTAATGGCTTCAGAGGTAACGCGGAGGCAAGACAACCAGGGTTAGTCTATGCGGTCAGGCGTCGTGAAGATGGCGATGCACCTGATGTGATAACTGATACGTTCTTCATCTTTGATATACCTATTACTACTTTGATAGATATCGGGTCTACCCTACTCATGACTTAGAGTTGGCTGCGGTGGTGTTTGCTTTAAAGATTTGGAGGCACTATCTCTACGGTGAGAAGTCTATCATTTATATAGACCATAAGAGTCTTAAGTACCTCCTTACCCAAAAGGAGTTGAACTTGAGACAACGGAGATGGGTGGAGCTGTTAAAGGATTATGACTTCTCAATCGAGTACCATCTTGGAAAGGCTAACGTGGTGGCAGATGCGTTGAGTCGTAAGATAGTATCGGAGTTAAGAGCAATGTTTGCTCATCTCAGCTTGTATGAGAATGGTAGTCTACTTGCGAAACTTCAGGTGAAGCCTTTGTGGTTAAAACAGATCAAAGAAAAGCAGTTATCAGATGAAAAGTTGGGTCCGTTAATGCAACAATCTGAAAATGGTGCGAGAAGGGATTTTAGAATGAACCAGGATAGAGTGATGTGTTTTCGTGGAAGAGTTTGTATGCCCATGGATTTGGATTTGAGACAAATGATTCTGCGGGAGGCGTATAGTAGCAATTATGCTATGCACCCTAGAGGAAATAAGATGTATTGAAACCTCCGTGAACAGTATTGGTGGCCAAGGTTAAAGCGGGAGGTTACTGATTTTGTGGGTAAGTGCTTGACTTGTCAACAAGTGAAGGTGAAACATTAATTACCGTCGGGGTTATTGCAACCGGTAAAGATTCCTCTATGGAAATGGGAGTGGATAACGATGGAATTTGTTAGTGGGTTACCCTTAACACCTACTAAGAAAGATTCCATTTGGGTGGTAGTAGATCGATTGACGAAGACTGCTCATTTTCTACCAGTTCGTACGGATTACTCGCTGCAGAAATTGGCTAAGCTATATGTATCTAAAATCGTGAGGTTACATGGAGTACCAGTGTCTATCATATCGGACAGGGACCCTAGGTTTACATCACGATTTTGGAAAGCTTTGCATGAGGCTTTGGGAACAAAGTTAAACTTCAGTACTGGTTTTCATCCTCAGTCAGATGGTCAGTCAGAAAGAGTAATTCAGATTTTGGAAGACATGTTAAGGGGTTGTGTAATTGACTTTAGAGGTAGTTAGGAAGATTTCCTACCGTTGGCAGAGTTCGCGTATAATAACAATTATCGATCCAGTATACAAATGGCACCCTATGAAGCGTTAAACGGTCGTAGGTGTTGTACCCTTACTTGTTGGACTGAATTGGGGGAACGACAGTTGTTGGGTCCTGAATTGATATCTAAGATAGAAGAAAAGGTAAAGGTGATTCAAGCACGGTTAAAGGAAGCTTCGGATAGACAAAAATTGTATGCAGATCTGAAGTGTAGGGATATTGAGTTTGCGGTGGGAGATCAGGTCTTTCTGAAAGTCTCACCTTGGAAGAAAATTTTTAGATTTGGAAGGAAGGGCAAGTTGAGCCCTAGGTTTATTGGACCGTACCGTATGTTGAAGCATGTGGGACTAGTGGCCTATCAGCTTGAATTACCTTCGGAGTTGAGTCAGATTCATAGTGTCTTCCATGTTTCTATGCTGAGGCGTTATAGATCGGATCCGTCTCAATAGTACCAGTAGAAGAAGTGGAGCTAAGGCCGGACTTGTCTTTCGAGGAGGAACCAGTGAAAATCTTAGATCATGATGTTAAAGTACTAAGAAAGAAGACTGTGCCGTTGGTTAAGGTTCTATGGCGTAATCACGGGGCAGAGGAAGCTACGTGGTAGCCTGCGGACGCAATTCGGCAACAATATCCTCACCTCTTTTAACCAGGTAAATTTCGAGGATGAAATTTTCCTTAAGGGGGTAGAATTGTAACATTCTAAAAATGTAGTATTGATATGTTGCATAATTTTGGTGCGTGGTTAGTGAATGATTAAATTGTGTGATTAATATAGTCTTGAGAAGGCTCGAGATTTATTCAAAATTAGAATAAATTTTAGTAATGAGTACTTATTAAAGTGGAACAAGTGACCTTGATGTTTAAGGAAATTAAGTGACAAAAACTAGCATAAGATGAGCTAGTAGTAAAGTGGAGTTGGTGCCATAAGTGTTGCTTGAGGGAAGAGGTTAGAATCCTTTGGAATGAATTTTGTGACTTTTATTTTTGCACTCTTCTAACATGTGTCAGTCAAGCCTTATCTTTG
Source organism: Gossypium rotundifolium (assembly GCA_025506655.1). Taxonomy (NCBI): domain Eukaryota; kingdom Viridiplantae; phylum Streptophyta; class Magnoliopsida; order Malvales; family Malvaceae; genus Gossypium; species Gossypium rotundifolium. Next base: position 63,509,450 of record CP106731.1, on the reverse strand, counting down.
GTAAGGTTGGACTATTTCTATTATGGCAAGGTGGCTAATGGTTAAGGTAAGCTTGGAACATGGGGAAAGGAATCATAAGCTTATGGAATGTAGGGGGACACAAGACACTTCTTAAGGGATGTGTTTTGGAAAGTTGGAATGGCCAAGCTTTTTCCATGAACTTGAACGGTATTCGGGGCTAGGGGGTGGCCAAATTTTTGTGGTAGGCTTTGGTAAGGATGTGTAGCTAGTGTTTACTCTCATTTGGTCATTTTTGTTCTCCCAAAATACTCTTTCTTTTCATCTTTTTCTCTCATAGTTGAATGCACTTTAGGCTTTGGGTAAACATCTTGGTTTTTCTTCTTTTGGTCATAATTTGCCAACCTCTCAAATTCTTTTCTCCTAGTGCCGAAAATACCAAAACACAAGAGCCATTTCTTTTCTCTTCTTTCTTTTATTCCCCATTGACGAATGCTCATTTGTTCCAACCCCCTCTCTTTGCTCTTTTCTTACTTTTGAAAATCAAATCACAAACCTCTCATCCTTTATCTCTTTCTTTCTCCATTTTGCTCATTCTACAAACACATTTTCTCCCTTCTCATTTCCTCTATGGCCGAATGTTAGTACCATCTCCTTAGCTGAATCTTCCCTTTCTCATATATCATAGCTTTCATTCCTCATATATTTTTCTTCTCAATCATTTCTTCTATTCAAACTTTGGACAATTGTGAAATAGTGGAAGGCCGAATCACCACCTCTTCGAAGTTATTTTTTTTAAAATCATTTGAAGTTTGGATCAAAACCTTCAAGGATTTCTTTTGGGGATCACTCGAAATTTTAGTAATGAGTACTTATTAAAGTGGAACAAGTGACCTTGATGTTTAAGGAAATTAAGTGACAAAAACTAGCATAAGATGAGCTAGTAGTAAAGTGGAGTTGGCGCCATAAGTGTTGCTTGAGGGAAGAGGTTCGAATCCTTTGGAATGAATTTTGTGACTTTTATTTTTGCACTCTTCTAACATGTGTCAGTCAAGCCTTATCTTTGGTAAGGTTGGACTATTTCTATTATGGCAAGGTGGCTAATGGTTAAGGTAAGCTTGGAACATGGGGAAAGGAATCATAAGCTTATGGAATGTAAGGAGGACACAAGACACTTCTTAAGGGATGTGTTTTGGAAAGTTGGAATGGCCAAGCTTTGTCCATGAACTTGGACGGTATTGGGGGCTAGGGGGTGGCCAAATTTTTGTGGTAGGCTTTGGTAAGGATGTGTAGCTAGTGTTTACTCTCATTTGGTCATTTTTGTTCTCCCAAAATACTCTTTCTTTTCATCTTTTTCTCTCATAGCCGAATGCACTTTAGGCTTTGGGTAAACATCTTGGTTTTTCTTCTTTGGTCATAATTTGCCAACCTCTCAAATTCTTTTCTCCTAGTCCGAAAATACCAAAACACAAGAGCCATTTCTTTTCTCTTCTTTCTTTTATTCCCCATTGTCAATGCTCATTTGTTCCAACCCCTCTCTTTGCTCTTTTCTTACTTTTGAAAATCAAATCACAAACCTCTCATCCTTTATCTCTTTCTTTCTCCATTTTGCTCATTCTACAAACACATTTTCTCCTTCTCATTTCCTCTATGGTAGAATGTTAGTACCATCTCCTTAGTGAATCTTCCTTTCTCATATATCATAGCTTCCATTCCTCATATATTTTTCTTCTCAATCATTTCTTCTATTCAAACTTTGGACAATTATGAAATAGTGGAAGGCTGAATCACCACCTCTTCGAAGTTATTTTTTTTAAAATCATTTGAAGTTTGGATCAAAACCTTCAAGGATTTCTTTTGGGGATCACTCGAAATTTTAAGGTAAGCCGATTTTTCCCTTAAAACCAATAGTCTTAAATCCTGATATATTAGTTTGACTAATAATCTTTTGTCAATGGAGGCAATCAAGATAGGGTCAAAAAGGGTGGTAAATAGTGTTCAGAAGAGGGGCGATTTCGCTATTCCCTCTAGATTCAAGCGAAGGGTTGTTTCGGCAATCCGAGATTTTCCACTGGGTTGTGGACCCTCATCTGAAGAGAATCGACTATTCGAAGTTGTTCATAGTTCAAAGCCATTAGCTATTCGGGATTTCCCATCGGGTTGTGAACCGTCAACCGGGGAGAACCGACCAATAGTTGTTGTTCGAGATTTCGAGGGTAAAGATCTAGATCGCTTATCTTTAGTATAGATTTATATTAAGTATTAGTATTCTAATCAAGCATGACACGTATTTAGGTATCGACGAGCAGGAAAGTATAGTTCTCACCGTAATCAGGTGTGTAATTTCACACTTATCTCATGGGTTAGATGTTATATCGTTATTAAGCATTAGACTAATAGTCACAAAGTTGGTAAAATCAAAAATGTGGTTTATTAACACTTTAGTGTAAGTGCATGAAATCGGTATTAAAATCGTGAAACTTATGAAATCACCCTTAATGGGCTAATATGATAAAAAGTGATATATGGGCCTCATGTGTTAATGGGTTGTATTGATAGATTGCTTAATGGGCCGTTTTGATATATTACTATATGGGCCGATTTGTTATATTACTTAATAGGCCAAATTGTGTAATGGGCCAAATTTTAATATGGGCCTGATGTTGAAATTATCATATGAATAAATTGTTGTGCATTGTATATACATGATTGCATGGGTTGGGATATTTTGATGAAGAGAAGAAGGCTTCGTGCCTAGATTAAATGGCTTAATGCTCACATTAATGGCCAACGGCTGCGAAATATTGTATTAAATGGCTTAATGCCTACATATTAATGGCCACTGGCCTGCGAATCATTGAATTAAATGGCTTAATGCCTACGTGTAAATGGCCATTAGGCTGCTAATCATTGAATTAAATGGCTTAATGCCTGCGATTGGTGTGTTGGCGGGGTGGGTTGACTCGATCCCCACAGGTGTGCTGGTTGATACGGGTGGTGTTTAGCGGATGAAAATTTAGGCTTGGTTGGGAATTGCATTTCACATTTATTTTTATTTGCTATACTTGTAAATTCAGGTAATGATAATTGATGGAGGCTTGGGGATAATTGGGAGGCTTGGGCGGGGTGACTTCATTGGGCCATACTTCAAATGATGGTTTTATGAACTTTGAACTACTCTCTAGTATTTTTACTTAAATAATTTTTCGGTTGTGATGTAATAAGGCCTCTAGTATTATTTTTATGGATTTTATTTGTGGATGGATTTGAATATGTTTTAGATACTAAAGGGACTATTTTAAATTTTATAAATGTTTTCTTTAATTTACGTATAAAAGGGGTTTTCTTAAATATCACTAACTCAGAAAGATTTCGTGAAAACTCTTTTATGAATTTTGTTTTCAAGTTCTTTTTAATTCTTTTAGACTTCTTTAAAAATTTAACCAATTATTTCTCCAAATCAAATTATAAACTCTTATATTCTAAAATCATAGATTTCAAATTAACCTCGGATTTTGATAAACTTCATCTCCAAAATATTTTTGAAGATCTACTTTCTTTAAATCATTAGATGACTAAATGTATGTTCGATTTGTGTGGCATGCCAAGACTGGTCTTAACGCATAGACCGGGTTTGGGGTGTTACAAAATAGGTGACGATTTTAGGGTTCTAGGCTAATGCCAAATTCTTTCTTTTTATTTTTCCGAAAACTACTTTTCTTTCTAAATACCTGAAAGCCGAAATCCTTTATTCTTTCTCTTCTATTTTTGCATCAATTTCTTCCATTCCTTCTCATCAAACTCTTTTCTTTCCTTTGCCTCTAGTCTATTTCTTTTGTGTTGAATATTCTTGGTCCCTAAACTCCAGTATTCCTTTTTTTTGAATCCCTTGTGTGCCACCCCTTTTCTTCCACAATTTGATCAAAGCAATCCTTTTTTGTTCAGTTACTTAATTGAATATTCATTCTCTCCCTCTTTCAAATCTTTTATTCTCCTCGCGTTGGCTAAATCTTCTAGGACTATCTATTGCATTCATTTGGCCGATTGATAAGGAATTTAAGATGAGTAAAGGGGGATCTAGTAAAGTGTCAGTAAAGATGTCGACTGAGTGTGAGGAAATGGCCACTACTCCCAAGTTTAAGCGATGTAAGGTGTCGGCGGTTCGAGACTTTTCTGCCTGGATGCGGAAGGGGGACTACAACGGACCTTGAATTAAATAGCCAAATCGTAGTCAATCAAGGCAAGTATAGGTTGTCCTTCGGTGAGTGGTTGTAGTGGATTTATTTTAATTTATTAAGTAAGTGACTAATGGAGTGTAATGTTTGAATATAGGTTCTAACGATAATGAGTACTTAGTACTCTAGGTGGTAAAGTGTGTACTTCTACCCTATGATTCGATAGTTTAATATAAGCCGAAGGTGTGTACATACACTACACACACAATAGATCGGCAAATCCTGAAATGCCGAAAAGTCGAAATGTCAAAAAGTCAAAATGTCGAAAAGCCGAAAGTTTGGCTATGGTAGTCTTGCGAATGCGCGAACACTCGTAAGAGGGTATTCAATACGATACCAGAGACATCATGAGCGATCTCATGAACTTGGGTCACATTTTGGCCAACTGGCCAGAATGGGCCAAATGGGCCTGACGGGCCCATGAGCCTAAATAAGTAAATGTTGATAATTTGGTAATATGTGATGAGCTAATTAAGTTTATTAAATGATTTGGAATGGATTCGGGCCTAATGGGCCATATGAGTGTGATTGAGCCTAACGGGCCTTACAAATGTGATTGGGTCTGATGGGTTATATGTATGTGAAAGCCTGTAGACTTGCTAGGGTTTTATAATGGACTTGTAGGCCTAGTTCTAATAAATCCTTAAACAGCATAAAACTTAATTAATTTATCAAATTCATCTGTGGACAAGTCATAAGGTTAGAGTGTGGGAATGGGCATATGCATGTCTAGGATTGGATCTAGGGAGAGCTTGGTACTTAAGCGGTCTTAATGACCCACCTCCTCTTCTCCGGAATCCTACCTAGTACATAGTTTCTGTTCACTTTAGCCAACGAGGACATGTTGATGGGCCAAAAGTTCGTAATTTAAAACCCATGCTATTAAGAAATTACCAAAATACCACTATATGTTAAATGTAGGATTTATGTTACATGTATGACATGCTACATTCATATAATATTCTGTTTAGGTTGTATATGGGTGGGAATTATGGTACGGAGGAAGAATTTGAGGATCACAAGGTTGCTTGACGACCGTGGATCCACCGTTGGCATTTTAAGCCCAATATATGATTAGCAGCTTTGCTGTAACGTTAGGTAGTACCACAACCGGGCTACCATTTCTGTGTAGTGGACAGGTGGGTCGATTTAGAAATCCTCACAGGTGCATAAGGTTGGAAGGGAAATTTTGTGTAGCGGATGGACTATTGGGGAGGGTTTGCACAGCATTACATGTACGATATTATTGTGATATTATTGTGATATTAATGTGATATGGGCTTCGGCCCAAAGGCCACCACTACTAAGTTGGGCTCAGGCCCAAAATGACTGATGATTACTTCATACTCGTTGAGGGTTGTACACACTGAGTTTTTCGAAACTCACCTCTCTTTTTAAACTTTTCAGGTGACCCTCAGTAGGCGGTTCGACGGATGGTGGGATGTAGAAGTGGTTAGCTAGCAAGATATTATTATTATTTGGATTTTTTTTAAAATTCCTAGTATTTTGAAATTAATTTGGTTTGGATTGTAATAAGGCCTTTTCTCTGGTTATTATTATTTTGTGGGATTATTATATTATTATGCTTTATATTTTGGAGGCAGAACACTATTTATCTTCCTAAGCTATGGTTGTTTTCAATTATTACTTTTCCGCAACTCCATTATTAAATACCAAGTTTTATAAATTGTTTGTCTTTAAATAAAACTTCCACAACTAAAAAGGGGTTTGAACTCAACATTTTACTTTATGAAGGGTTTTCAATGAAAACAAGGTTTTAGCTAAAACATTTCAATGTGACATGCCGGACTCGGGCCTAACTTCTAAGCGGGTTTAGGGGTGTTACATTTAAATAAAAAATAAAAGACAAGCTTATTCTCGAGGATTCAAGGCGTCATGTCCTAACTTACGAGATGTGACATTTTGTTATCTCGAGACGAGAGGATCTTTAATATTCGTTTTGATTTATTTAAGAATTTTTTTAAGTAAAATTAACATTAATACAAAGAGGGATCATATTTTAAACTCTTCCCAAGTTTTCAACTTTTGACACTAAAACATTAAGTAATCAATTAGGTACCAATTTTGGGCGTTACGAGGGTGCTAGTCCATCCTCATACGTAACCGACTCCCAAACTCGTTTTCCTGAATTTTGTAGACCAAAATCACTATTTTAGTAAATCAAAACTGTTTATTAAAATGATCAAATTACACATACCTCATTAAAAATGATTGGTGGTGACTCTCATTTTTCCTTTTTTTTAAATAAAAGTCTATTTTAAAAAATGATTTCAACAGCTTGGTGACTCCACTGGGACAAAATAAGAGAGTCAAGCCGTGAGTTGATTACTTTTGGTCTTTTTGCCAAAAATTGATAATTTGGTCTAAATTTACGATCCTTTCATTGCATTTCATCCTTCATGTTTTGATATTTCGAGTTGTATAGTGATCTAGTTTATTGGTTTGAAAGTCTTTTTGTGTGTTTGCAGCATATTGCATTGCATAACTGTTCAATTTCTCCCTTCTTAAGTGGGAGTGAGAAACTATTCCTTCGTGAGCTTTTCACCTCCGTATAGGATAGTGGATCACTTTCGGGATATATTCATACCTATGTCTTTGTGAGATCTTCATCTCCGTATAGCCATAGGGAAATGTATTCCCCTAAACTGAACTCGGTCCGTATGATCCTATAATGGGTGAGGATCGAGGAATCTGCCGGTTCAGGTACACTTACTTTAGAACTGAACTGCATATAATGAGCCCTAAGAGCCTACTCTAGGTAGAACCATACCAAACCCTAGTGGTCACTCGAATAGGTGCTCTGTATATTATTTCTTCCTTTGAATTCTAGCTTTATATGAAATGTACTAACTTGTTTTGTTTTATTTTGACTATGATTGCATTGCATTTTCATCATAGAAAAGGGTGTTGATTCACGTTCGGTTGCCAACTAGAGAGCTCGTTATGGAAAATAGGTTTCTTGATAAAGTGGAAGACAACATAGCTTTGCGAATATGGTCTGAGAAAATGCAACAAGAGAAAGGTGACAGCCTGTGAGAGGGGAATGTTAGAGATATGGACCACGTTACGAGTGAAGCTTTGGTTTGAGTACGAGAAGTGGCTAACCCCTTGAAGACCCTAGTCGTTCAAAGCCTAAAATATGAATCAGAGACAAATTAGGGATGAGAATTAGCTTTGTTTATTGGAAAAGTTAAGGTTTTAAGAGTGAAGGCGAGGCCGTATATGTATCTGCTTTATGTAAAGAAACTTGTTTTCTAGTAAAGTTGTTCTAATGAAATTGAACTAGAATCAACGCATTTTTGTATGTTTTTCATTCATTAACATTACATTTCATTGTATGCAATAAATTTCATAAAATCCAAAAGTGCATCGAGTTCACAACTCTAGTACAGAGCCTGATAGATAATAAAGAGTTGGAATTCTTTGAAGATGTCAAAGGTTCAGAAGGGAAAGATGTTTGTGCCTTTGAAGAAGGAACTAAAAAGCCGATCAGGAATTTGTTCCTACATCCCCAGAAGTGTTCTGAACAACTGGACTGTGGAGGAGATCCCTATAGTCTTTAGGACCATTTCAGAGAAATATTCAGAACACAACTATTGCTCTGAGCCTAAGAGCAATAGAAATCCTTTTGTGAAAAAAGCACATGTCCACTATTTTATTTCAACAAAATGCATCTTTGTGTCTCGTTTTGGCAAACATTCTTTTGTTCCCTCCATTTCATTGATACTCATACCACACAGATAGTTATTCTTAGATTCATTTGTTCTTTGGGTCTTCCTTCACTCCTGTAATAGGTCTCTAGATATCAATGATATGAGCGACACTGCTACTCACTCAGAATTTCCTTTTGAGCAAGATATATGTCTAGAGGAACCTCGTGACTTTAAAGATGAGCGAGATTGTAACTTGTCCCCTGATTTGTTAAGGATGATAAAGCAAGATGAGAAACAAATTCTAGCTCACAAAGAGTTAGTAGAAATTGTGAGCTTAGGAGGCGGATAAGAAAAGAAAGAGGTGAAGATCAAAGTTTACATCTTTGCAGAGAAAACGAGACCTCATTTAGTTACTCCAAGAATTCAAAGATGCCTTCGCATAGTCGTATCAAGATATGCCTGGGTTAAGTACTAATATCATGGTATACTGGTTCCATATAAAAGAAGAATGCAAGCTAGTTCAATAGAAACTCCAAAGGATGAGGCCTGACGTCCTGTTAAAAATAAAAGAAGAGGTCAAGAAGTAATTTGACACTAGTTTCCTACAGGTGGTTAAATACTCAAAATGGGTAGTCAATATAGTCCCCGTCCCTAAAAATATTAGAAAGTGCGCATATGTGTAGATTACAGGGATTTAAACAAAGCCAGCCCAAAGGACAATTTCTCGTTGCCTCACATCGACACCTTAATCAGGTTACTCACTGTTCTCCTTCATGAATGGTTTCTCGGGATACAACCAATAAAGATGCAACCTGAAAACATGGAGAATACCACATTCGTAACCATGTGGGAAACATTTTGCTATAAGGTGATGCCATTTGGATTGAAAAATAGGGAGCAACGTATCAAAGAGCCATAGTAACCTTGTTTCATGACATGATGCACAAAGAAATCAGGGTTTATGTCAACGATGTAATTGCAAAGTCCCAAACAAAAAGGATCATATACAAGTCCTGAGGAAATTGTTCTTGAGGTTGAGAAAATTTCAGCTAAATCTCAATCCAACAAAATGTACCTTTGGGGCTAGGTTAGGAAAATTATTAGGATTCATGGTCAGTGAAAAGGGATTGAGATCGACTCGGATAAAGTCAAAGCTATACAGGAGCGACCTCCACATACCTAAAAAGAAGTTCAAGGTTTCTTAGAGATGTTAAATTAAATCGCTCGTTTGGTTCACAACTAACGGAGAAATGTGACCCCATATTCCGTCTCCTTAAGAAACACAATCCAGGTGTATAGGATGAGGAGTGCTAGAAAACTTTTGACAAGGTCAAACATTACTTATCTAGTGCCCCTGTACTAATGCCACCCAGTCTAGATAAGCCATTGATACTGTACTTGGCAGTATTTAGAAATTCCATGGGATACGTACTGGGCCAACATGATGAGTCAGGAAGAAAAAAAGTAATATACTATCTCAGTAAGAAATTTACTCGCCAATCGAAAAGTTGTGTTACGCTTAATCTGGACAACCCGAAGACTGATACAGTACATTTTGTACCACACAAATTGGCTCATCTCAAAATTGAACCCTCTAAAGTACATGAAAGAGTCGACTACTTTAAATGGAAGGATGGCCCGATGGCAAATTCTACTTTTGAATTTGATATAGTCTATGTAAATCAGAAGGCTATAAAAGGGAGAACAATAGTAGATTTTTGGCCAGTAAATCTCTAGAAGATTACAAGCCTTTGAACTTTGATTTCCCGAATGAAGATCTAATGTATGTTACAACCGCTGAAGAAGACTCTCAAAAGGTCAACCCAGAAATTAAACTTTGATGGGGCCTTTAACGCTATTGGTAACAGAATTGGGGCAGTCCTAGTATCCCCAAATGGAGATCATTATCCTTTTACTAGTAAATTGGATTTTGATTGCACGAATAATATGGCAGAATATGAAGCATGCATCATGGGTATCTGTGCATCCATAGAACATAAGATCAAAATGTTAGAAGTATATGGGGATTTTGCATTAGTGATCTATCAACTCAAAGGTGAATGGGAGACGAGAGACCCCAAATTGATCAATTATCGAAGGCTGGTCTTTGAGTTAATTGAGGAGTTTGATGACATCACTTTCTGCTACCTCCCGCGAGATGAGAATCAGATGGTTGATGCCTTGGCTACTTTAGCTTCCATGTTCAAAGTAAACAAACAAGATGATGTAAAACCTATCCAGGTGAGTGTTTATGAGGCTCTGACCCATTGTTACAACATCGAGAAAGAGGCAAAAGATAATCACCCTTGGTACCACGATATACTGTGATATGTAAAAAATCGTGAATTACCCTGATCAAGCGATTGAGAATGATAAAAGGACGCTGGAGAGACTAACCAATGACTATGTATTAGATGGAGAGATCCTATATAAAAGAAGAAAGGATCAGGTTCTACTAAAATGTATGGACGCCATTGAGGCTAAAAAGATTTTGAAAGAAGTCTATGAGGGCGTCTGCAGAATGCATGCTAATGGTTTTACAATGGCCAGATAAATCATGAGATTCGGGTATTATTGGTCCACAATGGAAGGAGATTATATCAGTCATGCCAAGAGATGCCATAAGAGCCAAATTTATGGAGACAAAATTCATGTGTCCCATTCACCTCTTCATGTTATGACTTTTCCATGGCCTTTCTCTATGTGGGGCATGGATGCCATTGGGTCAATTTCACCAAAAGCTTCCAATGGGCATCGATTCATCTTTGTGTTCATCGATTGCTTCACCAAGTGGGTAGAAGCCACTTCTTATTCCAATGTCACGAAGTTGGCAGTTAGCAAATTCTTGAAGAAAGAGATCATATGTCGATATGAAATGCCAGAAAGGATTATATCTGAAAATGCATTAAATTTGAACAACAACACGATATTAGAAGTTTGCAGTCAATTCAAGATCAAACACCACAACTCGTCACAATATCGCCCAAAAATGAATGGTGTGGTGGAGGCAGCCAATAATAATATCAAGAAGATCATGGGAAAAATGACTGAGACTTATAAAGATTGGCATAAGAAGTTACCATTTGCTATATATGCTTATCGAATGTCTGTCAGGACCTCCATCGGGGCAACGCCTTTCTCTTTGGTTTATGGAATGTAGGCGGTTTTATCCATTGAAGTCGAGATTCCTTCTCTCCGAGTTTTGGCAGAATTGAAGTTGGATGAAGCAAAATGGATGCAATCTTGATATGATCAGCTAAACTTGATTAAAGAGAACAAGTTGAAGGTCATCTGTCATAGTCAGATGTACCAAAAGCAAATGATGCGAGCTTACAACAAAAGGGTTCACCCTAGAGAAATCCATGAGGGGGACCTGGTATTGAAAAAGATCATTCCCATACAAAAGAATTTTAGAGGAAAGTGGATGCCAAACTGGGAAGGATCTTATGTAGTAAAAAAGGCCTTTTCTAGAGGAGCATTGATTTTAACCGAAATGGATGGTAAAAACCTACCTAATCATGTGAATTCTGATTTAGTCAAGAAATACTTCACTTTAAAAAAAATGAGAGGCCAAGGTGAAAACTAGCAAAGGGCACCTTGAGACCAAAGGGGTTTTAGTGGTAATTCAAATTTTGATCGAAGATGGGGCATGTGGTAGTCTTGTCCTCTCTGAATTAACAAGAAGGGGGATGCTACATCTCGGAGCATCAACAAAGTATTCTAGGTCTTCTAAACACATATCAAGTTCAAAGGGTCCTCGAGGAGTTTGTGTAGAGAAGTTCATGCTACGATATCTGGGCACCTGTTTTCATCTTATTAAGAAAATTTGCTATTTTGATTAATCTATTCATTTCAATCTTTGCTCCTAATAAATTTCAACATTGACCATCATGATCTTTTTCAAACATATTTCATTGAAATAATGATTAATGGACTAGTAATATTCAAACAAAAGGATTTTTTTTTTTTTGCATATTACTCTGAAAGGCTTCTAAATAGTACGAGGACCTGAAACAGGACCACTAGTTAGAACTAACTAAACTTAAGGATTAGAAACATTTGAGAAAGAATAGTCTAAATTGTGACTATTTCTTCAGATTTTCTGTCAAAGATACCAGCTGAACAAGAAGGCATGGTAACACATCAGTGATAGAACCTTGACGAACAATGAGCAATGACAACCTAAGCATTAAAAAGGGATCATTCTTGAAAAATGACATTCTGCATTGATGCAAATATCATTCATACACATCTAGTTAGGAGTATTTGATTCATTTTGATCATGACATCCTAATCACTTGGCATAAATAGGCCCATCAAATTGATTCTACAGGTCATGTTCCCTAGAAAATGGTATATGATAAACCGTAAAATTAATTCTACAGGTCATGTTCCCTAGAAAATGGTATATGATAAACCGTAAAATTAACATATTTTAATCCCACATTTAGCTTACTTTTGGATGATTTATCCCTTTAATTATGGAAATAGGTGCTCCTAATCTATTGTTTTCATGTTTTATATTCAGTAAAGCACCGGAGGATGAAAAGAACTAGTAATGGGCCAAAATTGGAGAAAATGGGCCATATCACGGAATCAACACGGCCTGGGCCCAAGACCACATGGTCGTGCCTCTTAAGAAGAGCACGGCTTGGACCTCGAAATACATGGCCGTGCCTCCTCAACAGGTTTGACCACGACCTAAAATTGAATCACACGGGCGTGTGCAACGGGCGTGTCCCTGCCGCAGAAAAGAAGATTTCTATTCAGATTAGGATACTTTCGGGCCAAGTAAGGGATCTCAAAGCCTATATAAACACCCTATGAGGCAACTTAAACGGGGAGTTTGATAGAAGCCTTCTGTCAGGGCTTTTAGAGCATTCAGCAGGGTATTCAGCTAGGCCAAAGAGCCAAGCCAAATGGGCCAAATTGTGGGATCCACTCGAGGAAAGCTAGTTGACTCATCTCAAGAAGCCGGATTATACTCAAGAAGAAAGATTTCTCCTTCAATTCTTTCAGGGGGTTTTAGGGTTTTCTTTATGTTTTGTTTTATATTTTCTTCTGAGATGTATTCTTTTATGATTATGAACTAAACCTCTCAGATACCTGAGGGGGATGAAACCTAAGACGGATCTTGTTATTGTTATATGAGTTGTATGATAAATACTTGGTTTGTTCTTAACTATGTGTTCTTAATTCTTGTTTTGGTATTTCCAGGATATTGATTCAAGTATTGATGTGCTTAGGTGGTGGAGCAAAAGTCCCTGCCTAATAGTAGATCTAGCATAGTTAAGCAGAGCTGAACGCTGATTAGGGTCAAACATAATATGGGAGTCCATAGATCGAGTTAATGCAATTCTAGGGGTTTTAATTAGAAAGAAATTTTAATTAATCAACCTAGGGTTAGACGTTAGTAGCCCCGAAAGAGGTATTAATATAAATTAGGGAATCCTACGGATCAAGTCAAGTGAATAAATCGTCTGGTTCAAAGTTAGATAACAAGTGAAGTCTAGGTGGATTCTTCCTCGGTATTGTCTATATCAATCGGTTTTCCCTCAAGTCTTTCTCCAATTCCTTCTTTGTCTTTGCATCTTTAGCTTAGTAGTTAGTTAATTTTAAATTAGATAACAAAACCCTTAATTCTTAGGCTAAATAATAGAAAGAAAGTTAGTATTAGTACTTTTGGTTCCTTTGGGTTCGACAATCCGATCTTGCCACTAAACTATACTATTGTTCGATAGGTGCACTTGCCTCCATCATTGTCTTAGTTTCCAAGTTTGATCATTATTTTATTAAATTTTAATACTCTGACAAATACGATCAGTATAACAGATCAGAGAAGTCATAATTCCTAAACCCCTGAAGTTACAGTGGGATGGATTAAAATCATTATGGCAAATTTTATCTCCATGAAGTTGTAGTGGAGCAGGTTAAAAAAATAATAACAAATCTTATATCCCTGAAGTTGTAGTGGAGTAGATTGAAGTTATAAATCCCATACCCCTAAAGTTACAGTGGGACAAATTGAAGTTATAATGGTGAATCTTATCTCCCTAAAGTTGCAGTGGAGCAGATTGAAGCCACAAATCTTATCTCCCTGAAGTTGCAGTGGAGCAGATTGAAGATAGATTATCTCATTTCCCTGAAGTTGTTGTGGAATATATTCAAGCTACAAGTTACAAGTCTTACCTCCCTGAAGTTGCAATAGAGCAGATTGAAGATAGCGAATCTTATTTCCCTAAAGTTGCAATGAAACAAATTAAAACTACAAGTTACAAATCTTATCTCCCTGAAGTTGCAGTGGAGCAGATTAAAGTTACAAACCTTATCTCCCTGAAGTTGCAGCGGAGCAGGTTAAAGTTACAAGTCTTATCTCCCTGAAGTTGCAATGGAGTAGATTGAAGATAGCAAATCTTATCTCTCTGAAGTTATAGTAGAGCAGATTAAAGCTATAAACCTTATCTCCTTGAAATTACAGTGGAGTAGGTTGAAGTTACAAATCTTATCTCCCTGAAGTTGCAGTGGAGCAGGTTGAAGTTACAAATCTTATCTCCCTAAAGTTGCAGCGGGGCAGATTGAAGATAGCAAATCTTATCTCTTTGAAATTGCAGTAGAGTAGATTAAAGCTATAAATCTCGTCTCCTTGAAGTTGCTGTGGAGTAGATTGAAACGATAAGTCCTATATCTCTGAAGTTGCAGTAGGTCAGATTAAATCTACCATAGCAAGTCTTATCTTCCTGAAGTTGCAGTGGAATAGACTAAAGCTACAAGCTACAAATCATCTCCCTGAAGTTGCAGTGGAGCAGATTGAAGATGCTAATCTTATTTCCCTAAAATTGTAGTGGAACAAATTAAAGCTACAAGTTACAAATCTTATCTCCCTGAAGTTGCAGTGGAGCAGATTGAAGCCACAAATCTTATCTCCTTGAAGTTACAGTGGAGTAGATTGAAGCAACAAATCTTATACCTTTGAAGTTGCAGTGGGTTGGAACGAGGCTATTTAAAAAAGGAGGAACACCAAAGAAGTCGAGATCCGGTAAGACCTGGCAAAATTGGCCCTTTCAAGGTCTTTTCTCTATTCCTGTTACATGTCAACAAGCAAAGAGGGGCAGCTATAATAGGCCAATTTAGCCCGAGCCCAAATTATAAAAATTAACCAAATCAAAAAATAAAAATATAATAACAAAATCTACAGTCCAAGTCCATTTATAATATGCCCCAATATGGCCTAAATGAATAAACCCTAAAGCCCAACAACCTAAACCTCTTTTCAGTAAAATCAAAAAAACTAAAACCCTAGTCGTCGCTCCTCTCGCGTTGCCCGAAGACCTTGTCCCGAGGCTTGACGCCAATGGCACCATTGCACCAAAACGACAAAGGCAACCCTTCTCTCATCGTCGTTGACTCCACCACCCCTGCAAAAATGGGAAGAATGAAAAGGCAAGAAGCAGATGAACAATGGATATAATAAAAATTAATATGTAAATCGACTATAAAGGCTGAATTCAAGATGTAATTTTTTTAAACACCAACAAAAACACACGAAAAAGCAATCAAAAAAGAAGAAAAACATTAACAAAGGTGATTTTTTTCTTTTTTTCTTTTTTATTTTTTTCTAATAAATAAGATTAAAAATAAAAAATGGAGGTTTTCTTACCTGTCTTCGTCGGAGAAGAGAAGAAACCGAAAGGTTTCCCAACCAAAGATCCGATTTTTACTAGTTTTTTCAACGATTTTCACCCCAAAATGGGGTTACTAAGAAAAGGGATCAAAAGGGTGTTTTTGGGCTATTTTCGACCACCGGAGACGGTGGTCACCGTCGTCAGTGACCTGCGGCCATGACGAAGCGGCGGCGCTCCAATGGCCAGACCTAAACCAATTTCAGAGAAAAAAAGAAATAAAAAAGAATATATTTTTTAAACTCATTCAAAATGAATTTTTTTTTTTGATTTTTTTACTTATATAAGCCCGCAAAACGGCGTCTTTTGGGTTTATGCTTCAGACATCAAAACGGCGCCGTTTTGACTCAACCCGCAGTCGACCAACTCGAGAGCTAGGATCCGCGTGTTTTTGGACTAAGGCTTTATTTACCCTTTTAGTCCTTCTGCTTTTGGACTCTCTTTCAATCTAGTCCTTATTTTTTTTTTTTCTTTTTTAAAATTTACCCATTTGATTTTGTTATTTTTTATTTTCATCCTCCGACTATTTAGTCTCCAGGGAACGTTGCATTTAAGGGATAAGAGGATTATTGCCTAATTGATCCCTGTCTTTCTTTCGTGCATTTGATTTTAATCCCTAACCTTATTTTATTGTTTAATTTGTTTATTTTATTACGATTTTACTTTAAATTTTGTTTAGATTCGATTTAGTCCCTTACTTTTGATCTTTTATATTTTATTTTTCTTTGTATTTATTTATATTTATCAATTTATTGGTTTTCTTTTTTTTTTTTTATCTTTTATCTTTTCTTTTTTTCTTCCCACTATTATTATTATTATTATTATTATTATTATTATTATTATTATTATTATTATTATTATTATTATTATTATTATTTATGCACTTTATTACAAATTGTACCATTAATTTCATTTATATTTTAATTTGATCCTCAATATATTTAATTTTAATTTTTTTAAACAAACTGTTTTATTTATTATTTTATTTCTTCAACCTTTTTAATAATTAAAATTCATTTATTTCCATTCCTTTTTGTACTCTTATATTTTATTATCATTCTTATTATTATTTTCCTCTTTTACTTTATTATTTAATTAGTACTAGAATTAGTAATTATAATATGATTCTTGTCATTGTTTATTTGTTGTTTTATTATTATAGTTATGTCATCATCACTTACTAGTATGATTTTTTTTTTTTGTATATCATCATTTCGTTTATGCGCGTTATTATTTTATTATTGCTACAATCATGTAATAAATCGTGTTTAAATATATTTACTCGTTTCTATACTATACTCGAATAAACCAAAATATATACCATTTTAAGTGTTATGTTAATTTTTGATCAACGCATAAAAAGAAATTTTCAAAATAAGACAATGTTTCGTATTTGGAGATTCAAGAAGTCGTACCCTAACTTACGAGGTTTTGATTTTTCTCATTAAACCTAAATGATCGAATATCCTTTTAAAATTCAAATACATGAGATTTAAATAAAAAAATAAAAGATAAGTTTATTCTCGAGGATTCAAGGTATCATGTCTTAACTTACGGATGTGGCATTTTGTTATCTCGAGACGAGAGGGTTTTAATATTCGTTTCGATTTATTTAAGATTTTTTTAAGTAAAATTAATATTAATACAAAGAGGGATTATATTTTAAACTCTTCCCAAGTTTTCAACTTTCGACACTAAGACATGAAATCAATTAGAACCAATTTTGGGCGTTACGAGGGTGTTAGTCCTTCCTCATACGTAATCAACTCTCAAACCCGTTTTCTTTAATTTTGTAGACCAAAATCATTGTTTTAGTAAATCAAAACTATTTATTAAAACAATCAAATTACGAGGTGACACGATCACACCTCATTAAAAATGATTAGTGGCGACTCTCATTTTTTATTTTTTTTAAATAAAAGTCGATTTTAAAAAAATGGTTTCTGACAACAATGGTTCCAACTTGTGTTGTCCAACTCCCATAGCATAGAATGCTTTCCTTTAAATGGATTCATTTCATCAACTCCTTTTAGAAAGAACGAAAAATGCAGTCTTAAATGGACTGAAAAAGAATATTAACATACAAACAATATCATTCTTATGTTTGGACTCATATCTTCATCACTCTCTTCTTATGCTACTCACTCCTCCTTTCACAGCTTGAGTTGGGCCATCACCTGGTTCCTTAACCACCACGACATAACAAAGCTATCAAGTTCATCAGATGTCCCTCTGCCAACACAATGATGTTGGTGTTTGTTTCAGGGAAGAACCACCTATCGGTTTGAAACTTGACGGTAATACACTTGACACCAGGATAGTTCTCGAGACCATGCATAGCGATTTCCTTATCAAAGTGATTGATGTTGCAAAAAAATGGCATTGTCCTTCATCTTCCTTATGTGAATAACCGTGATGATGTCCTTCATCTTCAAGACTCCTTCCATTAGAGCTGTAAGGGCACAAATAGAACCAATCTCATTGAATATGATGCGAGCATGAGTTTGCTGCAACGCATCAGCACAGCCCTTGCGAACATCACCATAACCACAGAAGAACAGCATCCTTGCCAGCAATCGTGACATCAGTAGCTCTCATCGAACCATCAGGAAAAGAGTGATGGCATCCATATAAGTTATTGAACTGTTCAAAAAGATCAAATCACTGCAGCAATTAGATTGGAATACAGAAATTACAGTAAAAACCACAATTAGATCAGCAACCCATATGAATACAACCCTTCAAATACAAGAAAAAAAAAAGGTATCAAAATATTGAAGGTGACAGTCACACACTCGACATACCAGTCATAATGCAAACTAATAAAAGCTGACTACTTTGCTTTTCAATAGAAAAACAAATTCTTGCATTATTTCTTAAAATCAAGATCTAAGAATAAGTTTAACCAAACGTACAACACAATAACAGTGAAAACAGAGCAAGAAAACACCCAATTTGCATCAATTTACCCAAAAAAATTGTCATTTCTAAATCATTTTCATCTAATCTGTAAGAAAAATACACCAGATCCATCAAGTAAAATGTTGTAAAGTAAAGCAGAAATAAAGATGGGAAAATTGTACCTAGCTCTCGATGACAGTCTACGACTATAGCTTCCTTTATGAACAAGGACTTCCGTTGTCTACGACTACACCATACTGTACTGATGAAATTAGCTTCCTTATCCCTAAAACATTATGTAAAAAAGTTCATTTAATGGGATAGTCATTTAAAACATTCAAACTCATAACTCATGTTTACCTCAAATACAACTCATTCATCGAATCACCAAGATGCCATCTAGTTTGGTCCCTGCACTATATTGTAATTAAATGATACTGGAAAAATAAGAGATTTTACATAGATATCTACAATTCATAATTTCTATTATCAACATATCAAACCAATAACTAAAATATTATAATTATTAAGTATTCTAGAATGCTTACCAAATAACATTGGAACTTCAGTTTGATGGAGTCACCTAGATCTTTTCCATTTCCGAATAAAACTAGCAATCCATTTGTTTCCAAACTCATTCAGCACCGTATATCCAATAGAAAATCCAATCACCAATCCACATCCATACCCCATCAACACGACTTTCCAAACAGATAAACCATCTATCCACGAATCTTCACCCTCCTTTGGCGGCAGCATTTGCGAACCAACTTCCTTGCATTTCTTTGTCAAAGGAACCCCACACAATCTTGTGTTTCCTATGTAGGAATCATTTAAAAATGTACCAAATTGGTTGCTCTGTGGAATGCTTCCATTAAGTTGGTTGTAAGAGAGATTCAGCACTGCAAGAAAAGTTAGGCTTGTAAGCTGTAGAGGAATCTTTCCTGAGAGACTATTTTGGGAGAGATCCAATGACTCGAGCTCGGTTAAGCTTCCTAGTGCTGAAGGAATGGAGCCAAATAATGGAACCATAAAATCTGTTGGATCTTAGTATAAGAACCTTCAAGATAGGCAATTTCACTAACCAGTAAGGAAATGTGTCATGTATCATATTTTTCCCAAGATCCAAAACTTCAAGGCTTCTACAATTGGCTAAAGACCTTGGCAACTTCCCTTTCAAGTTGTTCCCGTTGATTTTGAGTGACCTTAGCTTATGTGCGGCTTGGAAGAATTCATTCGATGGCTGACCAGAAAATGTATTAGAAGCAATGTCCAATACATCCAACGTTGGAAAATTTATTTTCCAAATGTTTAATTGGACCGTAAAACCTATTTTCTCGCAGAATAAGAGCCATCAAGCCAAACAATTTTCCCAGCCATAAAGGGAATGTGTCGTGCAAAGTATTGTTTCCAAGTTTTACAACATAGAGCACTGTGCAATTGGCTAATGACCTCGGCAACTTCCCTTCCAATTTATTGTCATTGAGTTGAAGAGTGGACAGTTGGGTTGCTCCTCCAAAATCTGGTATGCTGCCACTGAAATTATTTTGCTGTAGATCTAAATACTCAAGACTACTGATATTGCCTAAGCAGCTTGGGATTGAGCTACTCAATTTGTTGAAGGAAGCATCAAAACCCTGAAGTTGACTCAAATTACAAATAGGTATTTGTAAAGAGTCTTGGTTGGATGAAAATTGGTCCAAAGATGTTAGAGAATTGTTGGAAAGATACAAATACTGCAAACTTCTCTTCCATGCCCAATTTGGTACTGCCCATCTTATTTGGTTATTTGAAAGGTCAAGATCTTCTAAGCTCTCTTGGCTCTTTAGAAATGCTGGAAACGTACCTATACTGCATGATCTCAAACCCAGCCATCTCAGCATTGGAAAGGAGGAATTTGCATCATCAAAAGGAAACTGTTTTGGATTGTCAATGGCATTGGAAGAAAGGTCTAATACTTCAAGTGTGCTCTTCCACAACCAATTTGGAACAAGACCGTGGATTCGGTCGTTAGAAAGAAATAGGTAAGTCAACTTGTTTTGGCTAGACTCTAATTGGGGTAAAGTACGGCTTTTGTTGTGGCTTCCAATTAACAAGGTCATGTTGGATAGGTCGAGAGAACTTAAGTTGCTGAGTTGGAAAAACATGTCAAGCTTTAATTGGTAATCACTAAAGCTGTTGTATCCAAGAGAGATGGTTTGCAATGTTGAAAAAGTAAATAAGGAAGAAGGTATTGATCCAGAAAGGTGGTTCCATGACAAATCAAAAGATGCAAGATTTGGAACTCCAGATCTATGAAATGGAGGGATTGAACCATTGAAATTGTTACCATTTAGATCCAACCTCACAAGGTTACTGAGATTTGCAATTGATGCTGGAATAGATTCAGAAAAATTAGTATACTTCAATGACAACACCTCTAAAGTGTTGTTAATTGGAAATTCTGGCAACTGACCCATGAGACGAGAGTTCCATGAAATATCAGTTCTTTGCATTTTGGGCAATAAGAAAAATTCTGCTGGAAAATGCCCACTCGAATTGCAATTTGCTAAACTAAGAGAAACCAATGGAGAGGAAATTTTCGAGAACTTGGGAGGCAAATAAGAGATTGGGTTAAAATCAAGGTTTAGTTTAGAAAGATAACGAAGGTTTAAGAGTGATGAACAAAATGGACCGGTCAAACCACAGCCTGACAGGCTTAAAACACTCAGCTTCGGAAGTGACGACGATGTGGTTTCACACCATTCACTACTTTGACTTGAAATATTCACTCCATCCAAATACAACTCTCTGAGAGACCTCATGTTCTTTATGAATGTCTTGAAGTTTGGTTTCTCTAGTTTCAAAGTAGGGTCAAATGAAGCAAAACTTTGATCATTTCTGTGAGAGCAATCATCTTGATAAGATAGGTTAAGAAGTATGAATTTGGCTATGAAAACATGAGGCCGAGAGGTCAAAATGAGTTAAATTTGGGAGTTTGCCAAACCCATACTGAAACAGTGTGGTATTAAAATTGTTTCCAGCAAGATTAAGGCGTTGGAGATGATGGAGATTGAAAACGGAGTGAAGGCTGCCTGAAAGGTTTTGGTAACTGAGATCAATCCCAATGACATGACCAAGAGCATCACATGTAACTCCTTTCCAAGAGCAACAATGGGTGTTGGGATCCCAGAGGTCAAGTTTGGAAGAGAAAGTGAAGTTTGGGGCATAGTAGAGATGATGCTGCAATTGTAGGAGAGCAGACCTCTGGTCGTCAAGGCAATGGTTTTGGAGATTAGTCAGAGAAGATGGGTGAAGGGAAGTGGAGGAGGAGAAGAGGAAAAACAGTGTAATTAGGATACCAAGGTTCTCCATGTTTGGTGTTTAGACAAAAATGAAAGGGTAGATTGTGTGGAGATTCAGAATTTGATATGCACCAAATTTATAGACAAGAAGTTCAGATTACATACTATCCTGTCATTAAAGCAGCCTTCATCTAACAGTGTTGATTTGTATATGATGCAAATGTTTTCATACTCTATTTTAGTCCGTGTATCATGCAAATGTTGAGTTGATTTGCCCCACGGCTCAGTCGTGATGGTGGCATAGTATGTGAAAGTATTGGTGCAAGTCATTGATGATAGTTTTTTAGAAGATTGACTAATTTTTTTTGTATATTCACATTGATAAAATAAATTCTCAATTCTCAATTTAGCATGTGAATTGCAATGGTCTTAGTCTTTGCTCTGTACTTAATAGTTCCAATGAGTTATTTGGAAGAAATGAATGAACAACCTAATTCTGTTAGGGAAAATGAAAACAACTAACTTATAATTCAATACACCATTTGACAAGTAATACATGCTATTATATTATATATCAACAAAACACCCATCCAATATGTGAAATAATATAAATATTATACCATTAATATTACAAGTTTTGCTCCCATTTTCATTTTATTTTAGCTTAAATATGCCAAAAATCTTTATACTCTTTTAAATTTTACAATTTAGCTTGTATATTTAACTTTTGAGATATTAAAATTCTGTATTTTTTTAAAAAAAAATCTTAGCCCCTCCATCCAATTTTACCATTAAAGTTATTCACGTAATAACTATAGAAAAGGTAAAATAACTTTTTGTACTTTGACGTACCAATCTTGTGGCAACCTCTTGTTCGGAAGAGGCGAAGATTCAAATGGGTAAAGTTAAAAATGTGAAACTTTGAAATTTCTTTTTACTTTATTTTTTTTTTAAAGTTTTCACTTCGAATTTGTTCATCTCTTTTAAATTTATTTATTGTTTTTTAATAATATCACAAATTATTTGCAAAAGTATAAAAAAAAATTAAGAATTGAAGATTTTTTTATCGACTTTTAAAATTTTAGTTTAAATAATTATATTTTTATCTTTTAAATTTTTTTATTTCCATGTATTTTTAGAGAGTAGGAAACAAATTAATAAAAATTTGGATGGAGAGAGTAGGATTTTAAGGAAAAAAAATAAAGGATTCAATATTTTAAATATATAAAGACTAAATTTTAAAATAGTACAAGAACGTCTGATATATTTAAGCTTCTATTTTTCAAAATTAAATTTGAAATTTTGCTTTTTAATATTGAACTAATTAAGAAAAATAGTGATAGTGGCATAGTATGTGTGGTGTAATTGATGTAAAATTGCTTTTTGAAAATGTTTTCTAATTTAAAAAAAATTAGAGTCAAATTAATCTTTTTTATTTATATTCCAATATATTTTAGGTAATATTTATATTAGATATACAATTATTTTTCTATTTAAATTCATTTTAAATATATAACCTTATATATTTAAATTTGTAATAGTTTATATTTTATAATATCTAGATTATATATTTAAATTAAGTTTTACAAATAATTAATATTAATTGGTTACAAATGTTTAAATTTTTATATTTCATATATAAAAATATTAATAATGAGATACAATAAATTATTTTTAATATTCTTACTAAAATATTAAAATATTAACTAATTTAAATATTAGTTAAATGCATACTTTTAATTTACAATATAATGTCTACAATGGACGTTTTATTTCTCAAAATTATTTTTTACAGCAATACTAGATACAGTCAATCCTCTCTATAATGATACTAGTTATAGAAGCATTTCGCTATAATAGCCAAGTTTCTATTAGAACCATTTTGTTATATTTTATTTAAACCTTCTATAACAAATTTTCACATATAATTGCAACATCCATAGTTATGAAGTACATTATTTATTAAATTAGTTTTCTATAGCTGCATATTGCCTAAATTTTCAAGTAAGTAAGCCTATTAATTGTCATTTATTAAATGAAAGTGATCTTAATTAAAATATTATTTCAATAAAATAATTAAATTTCACATAAAAATCTATTAATCATATTTTATTAAATTAAAATAATATTTAATTAGTGGAATTAAAATATCAATTCACTGAACTATTAAGTCCCCAATTAATCATTCTACATGAATTTGAAATACCATAAACTTATAAATTGATCACTTAAATTTAGTAACCCGTGATAAATTAAATAATTTAATTTGATAAATCATATTGATTAATTGAACTTGTTAGATTTATGAACTTTATAAATAATCATGCGAAAAATATAAAATAATATATATATATATATAAGCAATAATGCATGCACTGCTATATGTCTTTTAAATTTGTTGATTTAATTCCCTTTTCTCTTTTTTGAACATAATTCTCACTTTTTTATTTAATGGAAATTCACGATATAAATTTTATGTTAAGTTTACAACAATTATCTCTATAAGAACATGTGGTTATAGGTTTATAACATCATCTCCTATAACAAGCAAACTATGGATAAACAAATAAAGTTGTTATAAAAAGGTTGAATATATTATTAAACTAAACTTTTCAAAAGCACTTTTCATAAATATTTTTTTCACAATACTTTTCAAAAGCAATAAAAATTAACCCTTTGTATATTTAGCATTAATTATAACTCAAAAACATTTTGAAAACCAATGAGAAATTTAAAAAAAAACACACACACATTTTGTTATTTCACTTTTCATCGGTATTTCACATTTTGTTATTTATCATTTTCTTAATTTATTTCTTATTGAGAAAAAAAGAAAAATCTTTTAAAGTGAATTTAAATTTGAATGCTATAAATAATATTGTAACAGGAGGATAGGGAAAAATGGTAGCGGTTAAATTTTAAATCTAAAATAGTGGGATAGATATTACATAAAAATTTTATTGAAACCTAATTTACATATTTGATAATTTAGAGATTTGATAATAGAAAAATAAAACTAGTTTTCAATCAAGGCTTCTTAGCTTCATGATTTATTCTTAATTATAAGATTTGATAAAAGTACAATAGAGGTTATTAGAATGCGGATTTCATTTTATCCTAATTAGCAATTGTATGTTAGGAAAAAAAGTGTAACTGGCCCTTCCATTAAACATTCTATTTATATATGTTGTTAAGTGCTGATTCGACTTTTTTTCAATTTTTATATAAGTGATTTGGAGTTAAACGATGAGTAAGATTAGGTAAAAGTACCTGTAACAATTCTATTTTCAGTGGTGTTGGAAAAAACAATTCCGGAATATCATTTTCTTAAATCGAGTTCGTAAATATTAAATAGGAATATTTACAGAATTAATATAAAAATGTATTGAATTTTAGTTAAGTAATTTAGCCAAAAAAAAGTGTTTAATTAAGGCTCAGGGATTAAATCGTAAAAGTTTAATCTCTATAGAGTTTTAATTAAGAAAAGGCATAGGGACACTTCAAATTACGGCAGATCACATAGGAGAAAATACTTCACTTAGAACACTAGATCCAACATGATGGACTCATATACTTTAATGGAAGTAAAAACCTGAGTTCGAATAGATAAGAAACCAAAAGCTAGTGCGTAAGGTATACGACTTCTACAGTATGTAACATCATTCACAATAGTGAAATTCATAGCCCAAGACATGGGTAAATGATATACTCTCATTGGCATTACGTGATATATGAAAAGTAAATGTAGTCACGGGTCGTTCGCCTCTATGATAAATGACTTAATTACTATTTGATATAAGTTAACTTTTTATGAAGTGAGATGTAATGGTTACCATGAGATAAAATAGGATTATATTGGGAGAACGGATATTATCCTAAAGAGATTATAAATATTCTATGAGGGTAACACACTTATGACAAGGTCATTAAACGAGCACTGATCAAGTAACTTTCCTAATGGTATGTCATTAGGGAGAGCTCAGTCACAATACAATAGTGGAATGACTTTATGATTAAATGAGTTTATAATTAATAGGAGAAAAGCTTAAACTTAATTATAAATCATTTAAGCCCTAATTACATATGTCCAATCAGTCTCTTCGTTAGCTCATTGAAACCAAAAATGGATTGCATGATTGAAACAAATGAATAGAAATTGATAGAAATGATAAAGTTAGAGAAATAGGTAATGTTCAGAAATGAATGTGGTTTCTCACTAAGATGGAAATACCTAAAATTAATTTAAGTTTTTAAATTATTAATTAATTAATTAATTAATTGAAATTCAAAATTAGAATTAAATTAATTGGTCATTATGAAATCTGTTGAAAAGTAGAAAATTTAAATATATTTTCTCGTAGATTATTTTACTAAAAGTTTTCATAATTTTAACGAAATTAGAATTTCGTTGAGAAAATTATTTAATTGGAAAATTAATTAATTTAATTTAATTTAACAAATAATATTTAGTTTGGAAAAGAGAAAAATATGTATTGGGTTAAATTAAATTATAAAGTGTTGAGTTAAAAGTTCAAAAACACATATAATTGGACCTAGAACAGAAAAGGCTCAATCCCCTCTTGGTGAAAACAAGGGCATGACAAACGCTAGTATTTTTACCTAGGGTTGTCGTCCCTCTCCCTAAATAATAGGGAGCTAGGGTTTTTCTATTAAATTAATATTATTTGGCTTCTACTAGTTCAACTAGGATTCTCCTAACTCTCACTATAAATAGATGGTTACGATAAGGGTTTACACATACCAAAAACTTAAGAAAAGTCTCTCAAGTTTTCAATATTACTATTCTGGTAGAAAGTAGTGGAAATTTATTTTAAGAATAAATTCTATTTTCTAAAAATAACAATTCTATCGGTTTATGTTTTGAGAGAGAGATTTACTTTCCCACTGAAAGTAAAGAAAATATTTATGGTTTTATGTTTGATTCGAATTTGTTCGAGTCTACACTCTAAGCAGTTCGTGATACAAGGATAGCGGAGAAGGTCACTTGGTTGAAAGCCGAGAACGTCAAGGACCCGTCTAACTCAAAACACAAGTGCATTTCGGAAAAAGTTTATTGCTATAAATATCACAAATCGGTTTGGTTTTCAAATTTTTATTTTCCGTTGTGCAAGAAAATAGTTTTTGAACCGGATTTTTTCCAACACTTACATATTGTCCAGATCTTACTCATTTAGCTTTCATTCGAGTTCGATTTAATTACATAAGCTAGATATGCTTCACAACCTTGATTCAAAAGCTTTTTAGCTGAACTGATGAGATGATATGCGTAGAATCACTCGATCTTATGCCCTTGACTTCAATAATATTACTTCCAAGACTTTGGATAAGAAACTTCCATTACGGTAGTCTAAAATCACACTATGCTTGGTCCACTAGTTCATTCCTAGAATTTCGTCAAAATCATGAAACAACTTGATTAATAGATCAATTGGGAATGTTTTATTTTGGATTTCTCATAGGCATCGTTTGCATACTTGATTAACTAAGACAGTTTGTCCCAAAATACTAGAAACAACTATTACAACTGTTAAGTATGACTCTTATTTCAGTCAAATTTGAGAAGTAATCTTCTAGTTAAACTCTGTTTATTTATTTCAATCAAACACTGATTAGTTTAGATTATTTTATTATTATTTGACCTATGAATTTAGCCTATAAATAGGCTCTTTTACAACCTTAGAAAATACACCCATTAGATATTAGAACTCATAACACAATTATAGAATTTTTGTGTTTACGTTTTGAGGGTTCTTTGTTTTCGGGTTTTCAGGGTTTAGTTTTCTATCTCCGTCTTTTGTACTCTTCGTTCTTTTTCCATTATAGTAAAATTATCTTTGCCCGTGGTTTTTTATCCTCTTTGGAGGAGTTTTTCTACATTAAATTTGTGTGTTCAATTTCTCAATTTATTCCGCTATTTTTCTTGTTGCTTAATCGGGTCGATCCTAACAAGTGGTATCAAGAGCTAGTTCAATTTTCATAGATCAGCCCATTCAGATATGGCAGCAACAAGGTTTGAAATTGAGAAGTTCGATGGTGAGACAAATTTCAATCTGTGGCAAGTTCGGATGATGGCAATTCTAGTTCAATTCGGTTTGAAAAAGGTTGTTACTAGGAAAAAGCCTGAGAATCTAAATAAAATAGAATGGGAAGAGTTTGATGAAAAGGCTTTGTTTGCAATCTAGTTGTGCCTCGCGAGTTGCAGGAGGTATTGATGGAGAAGACCTCATCTTCCTTGTGGAAAAGGTTAGAAACTCTTTATGCGACTAAGTCTATGGCTAACCGTTTAGTGTTGAAACAACGTCTATTTACGTTTCGCATGAACGAGTGTGAGCTTCTTAGAGATCACGTCAGTCAATTCATTACTCTTTTAAATGATTTAAAGAATGTTGAGGTTCATATTGACGATGAAGATCAGGCTATGCTATTATTGTGCTATTTACCCCCTTCATACAAGTCTTTCAGGGAGACCCTGATTTATGGCAGAGATAAACTCTCATTCGAAGATGTGAAGGGTCATTTGTTGAGTAGAGACAAACTCGACAATGAGCTTTATTTGGATAGCAAGGCAGATAGGCAAGCTTCCATTTTGATAGCATCAAAGAAACGAGACAAAAGGTGTCGCTATTGTAAAAAGTTAGGTCACGTCAAAAAAGATTGTTATAAACTGCGAAATAAAAGAGCTGTTGAGAGTAACGAGGAAGATATAGCTGGTGCTAATTTGGTCGATAAAAGCGGTGATGATTTCTTGTTAGTGTCAACGAGCGATAACTCTAAGCTCACGTCCGAGTGAATCCTAGATTCGAGATGTTCTTTCCACATGTGTCCTAATAGAGAATGGTTCTCCACATACAGTTCGGTTGAAGGTGCAGTTGTGTGCATAGGAAACGATTCATCTAGTAAGGTAATTGGTATTGGTACTGTTAAAATTAAGATACACGATGGGACGATTAGGACACTCTCAGATGTCAGGTATGTACCTGATTTACGAAAGAATCTCATCTCCTTGAGTATTTTAGACTTGAAAGGATGCAGAATCAACATCGAGTCGAGCCACATTAAAGTATCTCGTGAAGCTCTCGTTCTTTTAAAAGGTAAAAAAACTGGAAGTCTTTATATTCTGGAAGGTTCTACAATGACCAGTGAAATCGAACGTCCCTCGTCTGTTACAGAGTCGAAGTCAACTCATTTAAAGCGGAGGTAACTTGGTCATAAGAGGGAAAAATGTATGACCATTTCGTTGAAGAGAGGTTCTCTTTTGAATGTAGGTTTTGAAAAGTAAGGGCACTGTGTTCGTGAAAATCAAACCCGGGTTAGTTTTGATTTGGCAGTGTACAAGTCGAAGGCTAGAAGTTTTCCAGTTTCTAAGCGCAGATTCAACTCAGTTAATTCCCTGCATGGTTCAAGATAGGCTCGTGGCGGGCTTTGGCAAAGATGGCATTCTGGAAATATGAGCAAGGTGGAGATTTGTTAAGTATGATTCTTATTTCAGTCAAATTTGAGAACTAATCTTCTAGTTAAACTCTGTTTATTTGTTTCAATCAAACACTGATTAGTTTAGATTATTTTATTATTATTTGACTTATGAATTTAGCCTATAAATAGGCTCTTTTAGAACCTTAGAAAATACACTCATTAGATATCAGAACTCATAACACATTTATAGAATTTTTGTGTTTACGTTTTGAGGGTTCTTTATTTTCAGATTTTTGGGTTTTCGAGGTTTAGTTTTTATCTCCATCTTTTGTACTCTTCGTTCTTTTGCCATTATAGTAAAATTATCTTTGCCCGTGATTTTTTATCCTCTTTGGAGGAGTTTTTCTACGTTAAATTTGTGTTCAATTTCTCAATTTATTCCGCTATTTTTCTTGTTGCTTAATCGGGTCGATCCTAACAATAGCTTTCGACATCTCAAATATCCAATTGCTCGATTTCATGAAGATAAAGTTAATATAGGAATGCGTAAAGCCAGGGTCAATTAAAGCAAGAATGAGCGTAGAATATAAAAGAAATATATCTGCTACAACATTGGTAGCATCACCATCTTCTTGGGTTCAAACCTTATAGGCTTGCACTGGGGTTCTAGCTTCGAATTGATGGGCCGCAAAACCAACTCTTCTCTAACTACTCATCGTTACAGAACCACCACGACTATTTCCCTATCCTCTAATTGCAGGAATAGATCTCTGAATGGTAGCAAGAGGATCATTATCATTCCTCGGACATTCTTGGGCAAAGTATTCTTGAGACCCACGTCGGAAGCAAGCTCTTGTCAATTTCCAACACTCGCTTTTGTGCTTCTTACCGCAATGTTCAAAATTTGGAATTTCTGAATCTCTTGTGGGTCCTCTAACACTGCCCACTAATAATGATGGTTGCCGATCCCAAGCTTTCTCTGATTTGACAGATCTTGAGGTCGATTTCCAGAGTTCTCAAGACTCTCTAGCTTGCTTAGGCAAATGTTGTGAACTAGAAGTTCCGACTCTCTTTCCAAAGGGTCGAAAGGGTTCGATTTTCTTATCTAGGCCCATGGCCTGCTCCACCATCTTGTCTAATTTAGTATATTGAACAACTTATGCTTGTAGACAATTTTGATATAGCTCTAATTATACACGTGGACATTGTTGTTGGATTATATTACCATGAATCATATGATTATGGAACGTATGTTAAATTTATGCATTGATTATTTTTTATTTATGCTACAAATTTTATAAATATTACTTAAATTTAGTTTTTATACTATTAATAAAATATAATTTCAAATCAATATTGTTTATTAATTTAATTAAAACTTTGTTCTCTAGATCGATTATGAAAAATTCTCGTTAATATTGTATTTGTTTCACTTTGGTAACAATTTTTGTAAAATGATTTTAGGAAAATTTATCAAATGCAGAAAATAATATTTTACATGATTCATCCAAACATTTGAAAATATCATTTTTTTCCCAAAAATAATACATTATCTAGAAATCATTTTTGTAAATTTTTTTACACTAAACAAACAGACCCTAACTTCAAATCTTATTTTCTTAAT
This sequence comes from Gossypium rotundifolium, assembly GCA_025506655.1. Lineage (NCBI taxonomy): Eukaryota > Viridiplantae > Streptophyta > Magnoliopsida > Malvales > Malvaceae > Gossypium > Gossypium rotundifolium. The sequence continues at coordinate 63,478,661 of CP106731.1, read as the reverse complement.
TTCTCTTGTACATATTCCTTAGGAGCTTATTGTATTATCTTTCATTAATTTCATTTCTTTTTATTTAGAGCTCAAACTTGCAAACACACACCTATGGGAGGTTTATTAATTGTTTGCTCTTTCTCTTTGTATTTAAAATGTATACTTAAACCTAAACCTTAAGGTGATTTAAAGCAATTTCTAGTTTAACATTGTAAAAGCTACATGGTTTTAGTTAAGTCATAAAAACTAAGGGGAATGTTTTATCTTAACCATGTGAAAAAGAGACAAATTGTAAAGGTTATACATTTTTCTTGAAAAGTATCAATTGAAGTATGATGAATTGAGAAATCATTGGTTGAGGTATACCAAAATAGTAGAGGTAGGCAATTGGGGCTAAACAACTATAAATGGAAGTGTCTTAGTTATTCTCCCTGGTTCTTTTGTTTTAGAATGGTTTGTAAGAAAATTTCAAAATCCTAATTCACCCTCTTTTAATATTTTCGAGCCTAACATATTTTATTTTTATATATTATGTAATTTATATCGCCTAAAACTATATATATAAAATACAATATTATGTAAACATAAAAAAATATGTTAACTTGTCTAAATTTAAATTTTAATAAAAGAAAATTTATAAAAGAAATTAAATTAAAATTAATATATCTTTGAAACAAGCCTAAATGGAGATGGGCTAATCATTTACAATATGAATAGGTTTTAACAAAATTTTAAATTTATATTCGGACTATATCAATTTAAATAAAAATAAAATATATTAATGTCACATAAACTCGAACATTTTAATAAAGTAAAATTCAAACTTAAATACTAAAAATTTCAAAACCTCTATTTTTGTGAAACATTGTGAAAATGGAGTGGCAATACACACGTAATATTATTATTAGATCCATAGTCCCCAAACAATTTTCTTTTATCCTCAGTTTGATTATTTATGTAATCACCTGAACATGAAATTCTCCCTTGGTTTAGTAAAATGAGGTGACGTGATTTCTTAGTTGATAACTATATGTTTTTTAATCAATAGTCTAAAAGATGGGTTAGAAAAATAAGATTCTAATTAGAGTGGTATGGAATAAAATGTGAAACGTGCAGCTTTCAAATCCAAAAGGATGGCCTAAGGGAAAGAGGCCTGCCTATTTATCCCAAGTTGGACACCCCAAATCAGTAGTTAATTGTCTCCTTCACGCTTGCCAACCACCCTATGCTGCCTGAATTAAGTGACCAAAATGTAAAATTACTGTATAATTTACCCTTTCTTAGTCCATTTTCTAAGGCCACCATCAACGCCAAGTATGAAAATTAGAAAAGAATACCAGCAACTGCCTTTTTGTCAACAAATATCCTACTCTTTAGTTCAACGTTCTTTTTTCCACAAAGAAATTTCCTCTGCCGTAATAAAGCCAATTAAATATAATATAACCAAGATTAGTGGCAACGTTGGGTGTCAATATTTGATGAAATAGAAAGCGAAAATGAAAGCAAAGTTGCATCTTTTTTTGATTAATTAATTGAAAACCAGATGCAGCAAAACTGGACTGCACCGATGGCTCCCACACAATCCCCATCACCTTATTCAAACCCCATTTGGTCTTTCTTCAAGCAGAGGCCTCATTTCTTTTCCACCAAAACTGACCATCCATCCCACACATAAACTCCTACCAAAATCAAAATCTAACCATCTAACAACAAATCATCAATAAATTTTAGTAAAAACAAACCATCCCGTTGTATGGTTCCTTTTCCAGTCCAACTCTCTCCTCTCTCTCTCTCTCTCTCTCTCTCTCTCTGTCTCTGTCTCTCGTATTCTCTCCTCAGTACCTGTAGTGAGGAGGCTTGTAAGGACCCTCAATGGGGACGCTAATGTAGTCAGCTTGATCCTTGGTGAGCTTGGTGAGGTTAGCCCCAAGCTTTCCAAGGTGAAGAGCAGCCACCTTCTCATCAAGGTGCTTAGGCAAAACGTACACCTTCTTCTCGTACTTGCCGGTTGCCTTCTCCTTCCACAGCTCGAGCTGGGCGATCACCTGGTTAGTGAACGAGCATGACATGACAAAGCTAGGGTGGCCAGTAGCACAACCCAAGTTCATGAGACGTCCTTCAGCCAACACAATGATGCCGGTGTTGGTTTCAGGGAAGACCCACCTATCGGTTTGAGGCTTGATGGTAATGCGTTTGACACCAGGATAATTCTCGAGACCGAGCATGTCAATTTCATTGTCGAAGTGACCGATGTTGCAAACAATGGCATTGTTCTTCATCTTCCTCATGTGATTAACCATGATGATGTCCTTGTTACCAGTCGTGGTGACAAAGATATCAGCCTCGGAGACAACATCCTCAAGGGTCAAAACTTGAAGTCCTTCCATGAGAGCCTGAAGGGCACAGATGGGATCGATCTCGGTGACAATGACGCGAGCACCGGCTTGCTTCAAGGCAGCAGCACAACCCTTGCCGACATCACCATAACCACAGACAACAGCGACCTTACCAGCAATCATGACATCGGTAGCTCTCATCAACCCATCGGGAAGAGAGTGACGGCATCCATACAAGTTATCGAACTGTTCAAAAAGATCAAATCATAACAACAATTAGACCAGAATACAGTAAAAACCACAGTTCAATTAATGAACAAAAAGACCATCAGCATTGCAATTAAAATCTTAACTCCACTAACAGTAAAAACAGAGCAAGCAAATATCAGATCTGAAGCAATTTTAAAAAATATGTATATTGTTATGTTACTTCTAAATCATTTTTTATCAGATCTGCTTGGAAAAGACAGTATCCTTCATATAAGAAGTTCAAAAGGTAAAGCAGCAAAAAAGTAGGGAAAAATGTACCTTGCTCTTGGTGACAGAGTCATTGACATTAATAGCAGGGAATAACAAGGTTCCATTGGCCTGCATCTGATAAAGCCTCTTAACACCGGTTGTAGTTTCCTCAGAAACACCAACTAATCTCTCCTTCATCCTTGTATACTTCTTGGGATCTGCCTTCAACCCATCTCTAATTATCGTCAAAACAATCTGAAACTCGGCATTGTCGGTGGAAGACGGATCTGGGAGCTGCCCGGTTTTCTCATAAACCTCCTCGGCTTTAACTCCTTCATGGATCAACAGAGTAGCATCACCACCATCATCCACGATCAGATCAGGTCCACCGGTGGGACCCCAGTCGAGGGCTCTCTCGGTACACCACCAGTATTCCTGGAGGGTCTCACCTTTCCAGGCGAACACGGCTGCCGAGTCACGGGCAATGGCGGCGGCGGCATGGTCTTGGGTAGAGAAGATATTGCAAGAGCACCAACGGACTTCAGCTCCGAGGGCTGTGAGGGTTTCGATGAGGACGGCGGTCTGGATGGTCATGTGAAGAGAACCGGTGATTTTGGCTCCCTTGAAAGGTTGGGCAGGGCCGAACTCGGCTCGGCAAGCCATGAGACCGGGCATTTCGACCTCGGCCAACTCGATCTCGAGACGACCGAAGTCAGCCTGAGACATGTCCTTGACCTTGTACTCACGGCCGGCGGCGGTTTTCTCGACGGAAAGAGCCATGGGTTAAAGAAATGAAGTGAAGAAGAACAGATCACACTCTCCCTTGGAAAAGGAACAAAAAGATAGCAATGAGAGAGGGAAGTGGCGAGGGATAAGCGGCGATGTAAGGATGTTATAAATAGGTTAGAGTGGAGAAATCCGACGGTGCCGATTGGGTGGGGGCGGAGTTGGTAGATCTCCATTTTCAAACTCTCCCATAATCCGATTATTACAATTTAATCTAAATTACAATAAAATTAAGATTTTTATTTAAATTTAATTATATAGATATAATATTATTAATATTCAAAACAAACGGTATAATTTATATTATTATTTAAGAATGGTGAGTCAAATATTAAATTAAAAATTATTATTTTTCATTGAATAAGTTATATTATTATGCATTGAGCCTACACCAAATATAATTCCAGGTAAATTTAAATCAATCATTTTATTTTATTTTTCCTAACAAACAAAATAATCTTAAAACAATTAAGGTTTCCAATAAATGTTTTGAAAATTTTTATTTTAATGAATTATAATTAGTAACCCTTTAAAAGAAATAAACAAGCAGCATTAAAATCAACTTTTGGATAATGCCTTAATTTGCTTTACAACTTTAAAAATCTTAATAATTTAACTTTTGGTAATGAAAAAAGGTGCTATTGCATGTTGCAAGTTAGGTGAAATGGAATAATTATTGAGCATTATGTTTAATTAAATTGCCTGCCTCTCTATTTTCATACAAATCTTATATTTTTAACTTAACTAATCAAATTTCTTTATATTCATCAATATCCTCTTGATATAAAATATTTATTTTTGGTCTCGACTTGATAATTAAAGTTTTATCAAACACTGTTACCAATCTTCTATATTCAATATATCTATAAAATTACTTTTTAATACATTGATATAAAATGCAACTCACAATGTTTAGTCGTAATCAAGATTCTATTATTTATTTATATATATATATATATATATATAAAAATAAAAGGAGATTCTTTGATTTATTTCCATACATTTTTCTTTGGGTTATTAAACAATAATATTAAGTGAAAATATTAGAATGATTCTCATAAAATTATGAAAGTTTAATTTGCAAAATAATCATCAAACTTGTATCAATTCATCTAAAAATTAAATCGAATTTTATATATAGCCTTTTACAAAATTTTAGGTGTAACTTAATATATTTGCACAGCTAACTTAATTTTATGTTACAAATTATAAATTAAGCTAAATATACTTTCTTGTGATATCTTTAATATTATAACTAAAGCTTATGATCTTAATTTTATGTTATAAAAATTAAATTTATTTTTATCCTTTTCTAAAACTGAATGTTTATTTAAATATTATTTATATGAATATTTTTAAAGTACGTAAAAATCTTTGAACGAAACATTCTCTTTGTCGATATATTTATCATTTTTATATCTATTTTATAGTTCTTATTTAGAGTTCGTAGTTATCTCGTCTAACAATGTAATCTCCAAAATTCTAACATGTATTCTCCCCTAAGATTGCAATGTATTTTGCGACGCCTTGGAGTTTGCACCTTCTTGGGAGTTAGTTTTATCGTCTGGCATGTAGTGGTCTGCCCTTTTTTTGGCATGATTTTAGTCTGCTATCATAGCAAGGTTTCTTTGTTTTGGTGGGATTTAATGGAGGAGGAACTAAGTAATTTAAGTATGTTAGACGAAGAAGAGGATACTTTCCAGGTTTAGAAAGATTGATCAGCGTTGGTGGAGGATTACAATCCAGGTTTAAAAGTTTATGGTAGGAAATAAAAAGTTGTTGATAGATAAACAACTTTTACAAAGGAAAATTTGATGGAAATTTGATTTAGGGACTAAATTAAACAATGGTAAAACCTATGAAAAATTCTAAAATTTTGAGAATACATGTGCTGTAAAAGTTATATTAGAATTTTGGTTAGGCTTGGAATAAGGATTAAATTGCATGAATTTCAATTTCCGAGCCTAAGGACGAAATTGGAATTAATCAAAAGTATAGGGGCAAAATAGTACTTTTGCCTAGATTGTAAATTGAGTTCAATAGAATATGAAATGGATTAAATTGATGATTAAATTCATTTATATAGATCCGGAAGTACCAAACAAAGAGCTAGATCGAGGAAAAGAAAAGATTTTGGATTAGTAGATTTTAGTTACGAACAAAAATCAAGTTAAGTTCGTATAACTTAAATGAGCATAAAAATGTGTTCTTTTAAATGCTATATTACATTGTATATGTTGTATGAAATTTGTATGTATGAAATATATGGAAATTGTAATGGATGGAATGGTATATGATGGAAATTTATTGATAAAGGGTAAAATTCCGTATGAATACTGAATTCCGATGGATAAATGTGATTTCCCTGATAAAACTGAATGTGTTGCAGAATGGATTTAGCCCGAATGGGTAATCCAAAATGAGCCTCTCGAGTATATGTTTCAATTAGGATTTAGCCTGGACTGGTAATTCTAATTGACTGGATTTAGCCTGGACTGGTAATCCAGAATGAACTCTATAGGGAATTCTTTGTCATATAAAGGATTTAGCCTAGACTGGTAATCCGAAAAAGCCCTTAGAGTAGATGTAACAGATAAAATTTAGCTTGGACTGGTAATTTTGTTATGTGATATGTGGCTCGAGAGTCTACTTATAAGGTACTACTGGATATGAATTAATGGACAATGTAATTGTACACCTCGAGTGTACTACTTGAAATATCCATAAAAAATTCAATGATTCAACGGATAAAATACGTATATGGCATGATGGGCTCATCTATGCATATTGGTATATTATGACTAATATGTTGATTGAGTATGTGTAGATAGGTAAATTACCAAATAGTTGGAAAGCATATTTGTATGGTTAATATATTGAATGTAATGGTAAGCTTAATTTTTGTTATACAATCTTACTAAGCATAATTTGCTTATTAGGTTTTATTTTCCCTTTTTTTATAGTGCTCAAAAAGCTCATGAAGGTTAGAGATTGGTCGGAGCAAATCATCACACTATCAACCTGCCGTTTTGGTATAGATGAAAATCTTATTTTGTTAATGGCATGTATAGGCTAACTAAATCAAATAATGGTGTGTAAATGATGAATGAAACTTAGCCATTGGAATGGCTAATATATTTATGTTTTGATATATGTTATGGTTGGATTATACTTGTAATTGGTTGGAGTATACTTGTAAGTGTTGGTGCATGAAAGTGGAAAATTTGGGTGAGAAATGGGCTAGGAAATGGCTTTATTTTGTCCACACGTGTAGACATATGGCCTGGTACATGGGCATATGGTCCGGCCATGTGTCCCCTGTAATATCCTGATTTTGGTGGGTCTGTGCTTTTGGTATGTTGCATGGATAAGTTAGTAGGTTAAAGGCTTTAAGGTGTGTAATTGGGCTCAGTGTTGGGCTTAAATCTGGGTTAAATTGATTAAAAATAGTGCTAGTAGTAATTTATTTGTAAATTGTTATGTTTAGTAGCAAGCTGGGCTTATGGCCCAAAATTTGGAGGTGCTTTAAGTGGACATGAGGGTGGCGTCACAAGGGAGGAGCTTGGGCTGGTGTGGTTGCTTGGGGCCCAAATTGATGGGTCAAATTTGGCACTTCAAGGGAAAGGGTGGACGGCATAGAGGTACATTTTAGGAGCTTTATTTCTTTTATTTTAAGTGTTAAAAGCTGATAATTAAGAGGGAAGAGGTGGTTTTAAGGGGGCTTTTCTAAAGGTAAGATAAGAGATGTGATAATAGATGGATGAGATAAGGGATAAAGGCTATCAAGAGAGGGGAGAGTTGGTCAAACTCGAACTCTGAGGTGTATGCATGTGTAGCCGAATTTTGTAAGCCAAAGTGTTCATCTTTCTTTCATCTTTTTCTTTTCTAATATTTCTCACCTACTCTACTAGCCGAAAATCCTCTCCTCCTATTGTCTCAAATTTTCTTTACCGCCACTCTCCAACACTTTCTTTTTCTCTTCAGTCTTTTCTTTCAAAGCCGAATACCCTGGTCCCCATCATTTTCCTCCATAGCAGAATCTACAAGAGTGGGTTCTTTTTCCCGAAGGTGCACCATAAGCCGAATACTCCTCTTTAATCTGGTGAGTTTCAGGATTTTACTTCTCTGTGATTTCTCTATTTTTATCAAGTTCTAATCCGAATCGTTTGTTCCAAAGGCCCAGTCGATTTCACTCTCTACCCCTAGAAGCCGAATCCTATCTTGCTATAGTCAGAGGTACCGATTTGGTAAAAAAGCCGAAGGTAGGTGGTGGTAGGTTCGGCCGAATGGCCTTTCTTGTTCTTTCCCCTTTGGCCGAATGTGTTGTGGTACTAAATTGATTGCGTTTCAGGGATTGATTTAATATATGGGTGTTGTCCGAATGTAGGTAGGTTGGTGGTGACGTTTTCGTAAAGACTTTCGGGACCCGAAAGCTAGGTAAGGGTTTCGTTTAAACACTGTGTTTATTTATTAGGTCTCATCGGGTTGATTGGTTTAGTGACCAAGAAGTTATCATGGACAATATTAACAGTCAAGCAGTAGGTGTTGGATCTATAAACCCAACGCCAAAGTGCAAGAAACAATTAGTATCGAGAGTGCGAGATTGGCCTTTGGAGTGTGGGCCGACATCGAAAGTAGATCGTAGGCCGATAGTGGTAGTGTCGAGTGACAGTAGCGTAGAAGCAGTAAAAACGTTAGTACGAAAACCAGGTGTGTAACTCTTACACACTTTCTATACTTAATATGCAAATGTTGTGTGTTGTTAAAAGCCGGAATGATGGCAACGGTTACTAAATTACCCTTGTAGGTAAAAGCGAGGATGCCGGGTAAGTTGTTACTATTTCTCGCGTTGATTGTAATCTATGAGAGCATGATATTTTGTATGCATGATTTTCGTATGTTAAGCATGATCATACGATATTGTTACCATAAATATGTGTTATGGGTGATGAGAGGAGGGGAGTATGATTTATCGACCGTCACCACGATGATTTGGTATCACACGATTGGGTTGGCCCACATATTAAAAATTGTGACTAAGTCTCGGTGGTTTGGCACCACCGGTGGTTTGGTACCACATATGATATTTTGTAACTTCGTTACCGTGGTTTGGTACCACAAATGATATTTTGTAACTTTGTTACGGTGGTTTGGCACCACCAAAGGGTTTGGTACCACAAGGGTAGATTTGGGAGACCGGATGGATGCTTAGGTTGGATGGGTTGCATGACTTGCATATTAGTGTATGAATTTGTGTAAGAGCATAACTTCTATTGGGATGGGGATTTGTACATTGAGTCTAGATGACTCACCCCTTCCGTTACATTTTGTAGATCAGACTTAGATCGTGGATATGGAGCCGGAGCGGACTCGAGGTGGCCATGTACAGCATTTGGTTTATTCCAAAGTTTTCCATTCGGACTTAGCTATTTTATTAAATTTTGGTTTTCAGTTCTGTAATAAGCCCGCTTAAGTTTTATTTGGGTTCTTTTATTTAGTTGATTTTAAAGTTTCTATTTAATATGTTGATTAAGCTATGAAATGGATGTTTTCAAAAGCTAAATAAATACTTGTTTTTTTTGTATACCAAGACTAAGTAATTAATACGGAGTAACAATATGACAACTAAGTTTCTCCAAACCAAGTGTCAACATGTTTTACACGATATAAAATACATCGACGTTTTCTCAAAAATCTTACAACGGTTTTTTTAAAACAAATCGGTTTCCAAACATTTTCTTTTCTGTGGCACGCCAGATTCGGTTGTGGTGTTTGGACTGGGTTTGGGGTGTTACATTTTGGTATCAGAGCCAAGTTCAAAAGCTCAGTTGTGAGCTTAGGGTCCAAAATATGTTTTAAAAGTTTGTGAAATGATCATTTTCCTAAAGCATGGCACCGAGTCTCCAAGACCGATCTACCTGTAAGTACCTAACTCTTGTTGTGATATATATGTTGGGCTTTGTGGGCTTTAGACGTAGTTAAGCATAATAATACTAATGGACCATAGGGCTAGTTATACAACTTCTTAATTAAATAAGATTTAAGCATAATTAAACAAACATGTGAGTAAGTCGTTGAGTTAGGGTATGGCAACAGCCATGCACATGTCTAGGATTGGATTCAGGGAGAGCTTGGTATTTAAGCAGTCCTAGTGACTCACCTCATCTTCGCTCGAATCCTACCTGGTGCGTAGTGACTGTTCACCCTAACCATGAGGACTTGTTCACAGGTTAAATCTGATAATTAAAACCCGAAAGGGACCAGCCACCTTGTTTTGTAAAAACCCTAGTTTTGAAATTACCAAATTACCCTGGATTTGTGAAAACTACCTTAGATTTGGAAAATGACCAAACTACCCCTGGTTTGTAAAATTTCCAAATTACCCCTGACTTACAAAGTTATCGAAATACCCCCGAGTTGTAAAATTACCAAAATACCCCTACTTCACAAAATTACCAAAATGCCCTTATTTTAAAAAAATCACTCGAAACTTTATTTTGGAAAATTATGAAAATACCCCTATAGGTTAAAATTACGAAAATACCCCGGGTAGTAAAATGATGAAAATACCCCTGTTCATAGAATGTGGTCTGTGGATGTTGTTTGTGTGATGAATATACTTAGAACTAGGAGATAAACTTGAAACTGAAACTTTAGATAGATTCGAATTCGAAAGAATCACTTTAAAAACTATTTTCATAAAATTGTTCGTGGATAAATAGTGAAAATAGATAATAATTCATAAAATTCTTAACCAGATAAACGTGAACGAGGAGATGAGTACAAGAGGTCAAGGACGTCCGCCGCGTGGCCGGGGTAGAGGTAGGATGGCCTTGTCGGAGCCAGCAGGGTCTGGCCATGGGTCCAAAAATGTAATGTCGGATCTGCCGATGGTGGAAGCTGAGTTTCAGGATCAGACGAGTGGTAACGATGCAGTATCTCAAGCAGTATTACGAGTTTTGGAAAGAGTTACCGGGGCAGGCGCGGGTGTAGGAGCCCAAAAATTCGTGGCTGAGCGACTCCGGGCAAATGGAGCAGAAGTATTTAGGGGAGTTTCTGGTGTGGCTCCCAACATAGTTGAGTACTGGTTAGAGGCAACAGAGCGGATAATAGATGACTTAGACTTCTCGGCTGAGGAGAAGTTGAAGGGGATAGTATCTCTTCTCCGAGATGAGTCGTACCAGTGGTGGCTCACGGTTAGGGATGGTGCAGTGGTCGGTGATATCATCTGGGATTATTTTAGGTAGCCTATTAGAAAAAGTATGTGGGGGCTGGTTATACTGATGGGCAACGTAGGGCGCTTTTGAATTTAGTGCAAGGGAATAAGTCGGTACCCAAGTACGACTAAATTTTTGAGGTTGAGTAGGTATGCTCGGGGTATGGTGGCTACAAAACATGAGCGCAGTGTTAGGTTCGAGGACGGGCTAAGAGATGAGCTGCGGGTGTTGATTGCACCTCAGCGTGAAAGGGAATTTTCCGTTCTCGTGGAAAAGGCCAAAATAGCTGAGGAGGTGAAGCGGACCGAGAAACGGAATCAAGATAGGGGCAAGGATAAAATGAGTTTTGGGCCATCAAGGTCTGGTGGAAGTGCTCAGAAAAAGGCTAGATTTGGTGGGCCGGATCAAGCTACAAAGCTTCTTTATTCTTTCTTTGCTTCAATGGCCACCTCGATTAATGCTCGATGTGGGAAGTCTCAGTTAGGAGAATATTGGGCTGGTAATAGAGGATGTTTTGAGTGCGGGTCATTAGAGCACCGGGTAACGAACTATCGCGAAAGTTAGTTAGGACTCAAGCTGAAGGTCAAGGACGTGGTCAATTCAGGAGAGATAGCCAGCAACCACAGAGGGGTCGAGGTCCAGGTAGAGGTGGAAATGGTAACGGACGGGGCCGTGGAGCACCTGGCCGAGGTGCTGGAGGTGCTAATGCTAGACAGCCTGGGTTAGTCTACGCAGCCAAGCGTTGAGAGGAGGGCGACGCAGCGGACGTCATAACCAGTACGTTTATAATTTCTGGGCTGCCTTACATTGCTTTAATTGATGTTGGTTCGACACACTCTTATGTTGCTAGTAGTGTAGTGGGAATTTTAAACTTAGCCTATGAGATATCTACTAGGAAGATGACAGTAGTTAGCCCTGTAGGACACTCTGTGGTGGTAGACAAACTGTATAGGGATGTACCCCTAGAACTTCAAGGGGTCGTGTTTCAAGCGGATTTGATGGAACTACCCTTTGGTGAGTTCGATTTAATCTTAGGAATAGATTGGTTGGTTAAGTACCGTGCGAATCGGATCTGACTAAGCGCATGGTGCTGAAAATGGTCGAGGGTGTAGAGGTGGTAATGATAGGTGAGAGAAGGAATTACCTATCTAATGTGGTGTCCGCGCTGAAAGCGGAGAAGAGGGTAAGGAAAGGATATGAGGCGTTTGTAGTTTATGTTTGTGCTTTGGAAGGTAAGGAACCGGCTATAGGAAGTGTTCGAACAGTGAATGAGTTTATTGATGTCTTTTTGAAAGAGCTTCCGGGTTTGCCCCCAGATCGGGAAGTAGAGTTCGGTATAAACCTTCTACCAAGAATTGCGCCAGTGTTAATTACTTCGTCTAGGATAGCATCAAAGGAATTGGTGGAGTTGAAAGCACAGATTCAAGAGTTGTTAGATCGAGGTTTTATCCGGCCAAGTGTTTCACCTTGGAGAGCGCCTGTGCTTTTTATTAAGAAGAAGGACGGGTCGATGCGGATGTGCATAGACTATCGTCAGTTGAATAAATTGACGATTAAGAATAAGTATCTTTTGCCTAGGATAGATGACCTGTTTGACCGGCTTAAGGGAGCATCGTTCTTTTTCAAGATAGATTTGAGGTCGGGGTATCACCAACTTAAGGTAAAGGAGGCGGATATCCATAAGACGGCGTTTCGTACTCGATACGGGCACTATGAATTTTTGGTAATACCGTTCGGGTTGACGAATGCACCAGCAGCATTTATGGATATAATGAACTGGGTGTTTTAGTCGTATTTGGATCAGTTTGTGGTAGTATTTGTAGATGATATTTTGGTGTACTCAAAATCAGAAGAGGAGCATGACGCGCATTTCCGAGTGGTGTTGCAGATTCTTAGGGAGAAACAGTTATACGCCAAGTTTAGTAAGTGCGAGTTCTGGTTGAAGGAAGTTACCTTTTTGGGTCATGTGGTGTCAGTTGAGGGGATTAGAGTGGACCCTCGGAAGATTGAGGCAGTTTTGGATTGGAAGCCACCGAAGTCTGTGGCGGAGATTTGGAGTTTTCTAGGTTTAGTAGGGTATTACCAAAGGTTTGTGGAAGGGTTTTCTTTGATTGCGGCACCATTAACCAAGTTGCTGAGGAAAGGGGTTCTGTTTGTGTGGTCGGATAAGCAACAGGAAAGTTTTGAGAAGTTGAAAAGGATTTTGACGGAAGCTCTGATGTTAATTCAACCAGAAGCCGGGAAGGAGTTTATGGTTTATTGTGATGTGTCCCATACAGGATTGGGATGTGTGCTGATGCAAGAGGGGAAAGTAGTAGCGTATGCTTCTCGGCAGTTAAGACCTCACGAAGTAAACTACCGGACGCATGATCTGGAATTGGTTGCGATGGTTTTGCCTTAAAAATTTGGCGACATTACTTGTATAGAGAAAAGTCTACCATGTATACGGACCACAAGAGTTTGAAGTACCTTCTTACGCAGAAGGAGTTAAATTTGAGGCAGAGAAGGTGGATTGAGCTGTTAAAGGACTATGACTGCTCGATTGAGTACCACCTGAGAAAGGCTAATGTGGTAGTAGACGCCTTGAGTCGTAAGGTGGTGGCAGAGTTAAGAGCCATGTTTGCTCACCTTAGTCTATATGATGATGGAAGCCTATTAGCGGAATTGCAAGTGAAGCCAACATGGATTAACGAGGTTAAAAAAAATAACTGGTGGATGAAGTTTTGACCGCACGAAGGTTACAAGTGCAGAATGATGGATTGGAGGGGTATAGTCTAAGCGGCGATGGAGTGTTATGTTTTCGGGGAAAAGTGTGTATGCCTAAGGATGTGGAGTTAAGGCAGAATATTTTGTAGGAGGCACATAGTAGTCTATATGCTATGCATCCGGAGGTAGTAAGATGTATCGGGATTTACAGGAGCAGTTTTGGTGGCCAGGCCTTAAGCGAAATGTAACGAAATTTGTGGGTAAGTGTCTGACATGTTAGCAAGTCAAGGCTGAACATCAGTTGCCATCAGGTCTGTTGCAACCGATTAAGATTCCACAATGGAAGTGGAAAAGGATTACAATGGATTTTGTGAGTGGGCTACCCCTTACGCCTACCAAGAAGGATTCAATTTGGGTGATTGTGGATCGTCTGACGAAGTCTGCTCATTTCGTACATGTGCGTATAGATTGTTCTCTTCAGAAGTTAGCAAGACTATATGTAGCGGAGATTGTGAGGTTGCACCGGGTGCCAGTGTCGATTATTTCGGACAGAGACCCTAGATTTACGTTAAGGTTCTAGAAGGCTTTGCACCAGGCACTAGGCACAAGATTGGATTTCAGTACGGCATTTCATCCCCAGTCAGATGGATAATCGGAGAGGGTGATTCAAGTTTTAAAGGACATGCTAAGGGGTTGTGTCTTGGATTTCAAAGGCAATTGGGAAGAATTCTTACCGTTGGCAGAATTTGCGTATAACAATAGTTATCAGGTAAGTATTCAGATGGCACCATACGAAGCGTTATATGGTCGAAAGTGTCGTACCCCTACATGTTGGATGGAGTTGAGGGAGCGGCAGTTGTTGGGTTCGGAGTTGGTTACGAGACAGAAGATAAGGTGAAAGTGATTCGAGCTCGGTTGAAAGAAGCGGCAGACAGGCAAAAGTCTTATGCCGATCTTAAACGAAAGGATATAGAGTTTGCAGAAGGTGACAAGGTTTTCTTGAAGGTGTCACCGTGAAAGAAGGTTTTGAGGTTCGGTAGGAAAGGCAAGTTGAGCCCTAGGTTTATCGGGCCTTATCGGTGTTGAAGCGAGTAGGACTAGTCGCTTACCAGCTTGAGTTGCCACCATAGTTGAGCCAAATCCACGATGTGTTTCATGTTTCTATGCTTAGACGCTATCGCTCAGATCTGTCGCATGTTGTGCTAGTGGAGGAGATTGAGGTGAGCCCATACTTGTCTTTTGAGGAGGAACCAGTGCAGATCCTGGATCGGGATGTTAAGGTTTTACGCAGAAAATCAGTTCCTTTGGTGAAGGTATTATGGCGAAACCATGGATCAGAGGAAGCGACATGGGAGCCTAAGAAGATATTATCGATAGTAATACCCTCAACTCTTTTGACTGTGCAAATTTCGAGGCGAAATTTATTTTTAAGGGGTAGAACGTAATATCTGATTTTGGTGGGTCTGTGCTTTTGGTATGTTGCATGGATAAGTTAGTAGGTTAAAGGCTTTGAGGCATGTAATTGGGCTCAGGGTTGGGCTTAAATCTGGGTTAAATTGATTAAAAATAGTGCTAGTAATAATTTATTTGTAAATTATTATGTTTAGTAGCAAGCTGGGCTTGTGGCCCAAAATTTGGAGGTGCTTTAAGTAGACATGAGGGTGGCGTCACAAGGGGGAAGAGTTTGGGCCTGGTGTGGCCGCTTGGGGCCCAAATTGATGGGTCAAATTTTGGCACTTCAAGGGGGAAGGGGTGGACGGCATAGAGGCTGCATTTTAGGAGCTTTATTTCTTTTATTCTAAGTGTTAAAAGCTGATAATTAAGGGGGAAGAGGTGGTTTTAAGCGGGGCTCTTCTAAAGGTAAGATAAGGGATGTGATAATAGATGGATGAGATAAGGGATAAAGGCTATCAGGAGAAGGGAGAGTTGGCCGAAACTCCAACTCTGAGGTGTGTGCATGTGTAGCCGAATTTTGTAAGCCAAAGTGTTCATCTTTCTTTCATCTTTTTCTTTTCTAATCTTTCTCACCTACTCTACTAGTTGTGAAAATCCTCTCTTCCTATTGTCTCAAATTTTCTTTGCCGCTCTCCAACACTTTTTTTCTCTTCATCTTTTCTTTCAAAGCCGAATACCTGGTCCCCATCATTTTCCTCCATAAATGAATCTACAAGAGTGGGTTCTTTTTCCGAAGGTGCACCATAAGTCGAATACTCCTCTTTAATCCGGTGAGTTTTAGGATTTTGCTTCTCTGCGATTTCTATTTTATCAAGTTCTAATCCGAATCGTTTGTTCCAAAGGCCTGTCGATTTACTCTCTCCTCTCTGAAGTGAATCCTATCTTGCTATAGTCAGAGGTGTCGATTTGGTGAAAAAGTAGAAAGTAGGTGGTGGTAGGTTCGGCCGAATGGCCTTTCTTGTTCTTTCCCCTTTGGCCGAATGTGTTATGGTACTCAATTGGTTGTGTTTCAGGGATTGATTTAATATATGGGTGTTGGCCGAATGTAGGTGGGTTGGTGGTGACGTTTTTGTAAAGACTTTCTGGATCCGAAAGCTAGGTAAGGGTTTCATTTAAACACTGTGTTTATTTAGTAGATATCATCGGGTTGATTGGTTTAGTGACTAAGGAGTTATCATGGACAATATTAACAGTCAAGCAGTAGGGGTTGGATCTGTAAACCCAATGCCAAAGTACAAGAAACTATCAGTATCGGGAGTGCGAGATTGGCCTTTGGAGTGTTGGCCGACATCGGAAGTAGATCGTAGGCCGATAGTGGTAGTGTCGAGTGACAGTAGCGTAGAAGCAGTAAAAATGTTAGTACGAAAACCAGGTGTGTAACTCTTACACACTTTCTATACTTAATATGCAAATGTTGTGTGTTGTTAAAAGCCGGAATGACGGCAATGGTTACTAAATTACCCTTGTGGGTAAAAGCGAGGATGCCGGGTAAGTTGTTACTATTTCTCGCGTTGATTGTAATCTATGAGAGCATGATATTTTGTATGCATGATTTTCATATGTTAAGCATGATCATACTGATATTGTTACCATAAATATGTGTTATGGGTGATGAGAGGAGGGAGTATGATTTATCGGTACCGTCACCGATGATTTGGTATCACACAGTGGGTTGGCCCCACATATTAAAAATTATGACTAAGTCTCGGGGTTTGGCACCACCGGTGGATTGGTACCACATATGATATTTTGTAACTTCGGTTACCAAGGTTTGGTACCACATATGATATTTTGTAACCGGTTACGGTGGTTTGGCACCACCAGGTGGTTTGGTACCACAAGGGTAGATTTGGGAGACCGGATGGATGCTTAGGTTGGATGGGTTGCATGACTTGCATATTAGTGTATGAATTTGTGTAAGGGCATAACTTCATTGGGATGGGGATTTGTACATCGAGTCTAGACGAATCACCCTTCATTACATTTTACTGAATCGACCTAGATCGTGGATATGGGCCGAGTGGACTCGAGGTGGCCATGCACAACATTTGGTTTATTCAAAGTTTTCCATTCGGACTTAGATATTTTATTAAATTTTGGTTTACGATTACGTAATAAGGCCGCTTAAGTTTTATTTGGGTTCTTTTATTTAGTTGATTTTAAAGTTTCTATTTAATATGTTGATTAAGCTATGAAATGGATGTTTTAAAAGCTAAATAAATACTTGTTTTTTTTTTTGTATACCAAGACTAAGTAATTAATACTGAGTAACAATATGACAACTAAGTTTCTCCAAACCAAGTGTCAACATGTTTTACACGATACAAAATACATCGACGTTTTCTCAAAAAGCTTACAACGATTTTTTTCTAAAACAAATCAGTTTCCAAACATTTTCTTTTCTGTGGCACGCCAGATTCCGTTGTAGTGTTTGACCGGGTTTGGGGTGTTACATCCCCTGTATTTCAAAATTTCAAAACAGAATGCTCAGAATTGAGCACACAGGCAGAGACACGGACGTGTGTATCAACCGTATGGGTGAAACGGCCTTAAACACAGGCGTTTGTCATGGCCGTGTGAAACCTACACCTAACTTGAATTAAATTAATTAACTACACGACCTAGCACGGACGTGTAGCATGGCTGTGTGGCGCAAGTCAGAGAGCAACCTAAAATGGACTAGCCTGAGGAATGGGCGTGTCTAAGGGTCGCACGGGCGTGTGAGCCCTACACCTTTAAAAAATTTTAAAATGTCACGAAAATTTTTTAGAGTTTCTATTAAGTCCCAACTCTATTCTAATGTTTGTATTGGGCCTCGAGGGTCCATTTAAGGGACGCTCTTAATAATCTCGGTTAATGAATAGTGATTTACATGATGTATCTGAAAATGTTCTAAAAAGTTTTGGTAATACTTTGTAACCTATTTTGGCGATGGATACAGGTTAGGGGTGTTACATTTATTGATATCAGAGCTACGGTTTAGTAGATTCTCGGACTAACATAACAAGTATGAGTTTAACTATACATGCCATTATATAATTGTGATAGTGTGACATCTCTTGACCATTTTTAAATGTATTTTTCATATAGTAAATGTCTTCCAACCGAGCTAGAGTTGATCTTGAGGAAGCTGAGAGTACTACTTAAGCTTCCATACAAAGAGCTACATCTAGTAGTAGAAGGCCCGAGTTGGATCGTCGAGATGATGAGGGAAAAGATGCATTCTTTCAAATTATGAATGAATGGTTTACAAAATATATAAGAACAAATCCTATTGTTCAACAACCTCTCCCACCTACTCCTCAACCAATTCCTGAAACACCACAGGGTACTGAATCATTTAAAATTTGTGAGGTTCCGGTTGATAAAATAAAAAATATGGGGTTGAGGAATTCAGAGCTACAACAGATGATGATGCAGAAAAGGCTGAGTTTTGGCTGGAGAATACTATCCTAGTATTAGATGAATTGTCTTGTTCACCAGCCGATTGTCTGAAATGCGCAGTTTCTCTATTGAAGAACATAGCCTATTATTGGTGAAAAACTATAACTTCTGTTGTTCCGAAAGAAAACATTACATGGGAGTTCTTTCAAATAGAATTCAAAAAGAAATATATAAGTCAAAGATTCTTGGACCGAAAAGGAAAGAATTCTTAGAACTTAAATAGGGGAACATGACAATGTCAAAATATGAACGGGAATTTGTTCGACTGAGTAAATATGCTCAAGAATGGGTTCAAACTAAAGCTAAAATGTGCAAATGATTTGAAGAAGGGCTGAATGAAGATATTAAACTATTGATTGGTATTCTTGAAATAAGAGAATTTGTGGTACTGGCTAACCGAGCATTAAAAGTAGAATAATTAAGCAAAGAAAATAAACAAGCTGAAAGATAAGCTTAGATTTCCGGTAAGATATCTATTGGAAAATCCCAATCATCTGTTTCGAAAAAATTAAAGAGATATCAAGATCGTTTTACCACATTTGCTGGATATTCTAAAACAGAGCAAGGTTCTCAACGCTCTAACCTGAGATCATTGTCTCCATCAGTAACCAGTGTTGGTAGTGTCGACAATCCAAAACCAAAATGTAAACATTGTAATAAGTTTCATTTGGGGGAATGTCGTCTAAAAAGTGGGGTTTGCTACTGATGTGGTTTTTTTTATCATTTCCTCAGAGATTGTCCGGAAAGAGGAGAAAAAGAGGTTGAATAGATTTTAAAGCCGAGTAATACTGTCTCTAGAGGTAGACCACCTCGACACCCTACAAATGTTGGTGGTAGCTGAAGTGCTACAAAAGATTCAATAGTTAAATCTGAGGCACGAGCACTGATGAGAACCTATGATATACTTGCCAGTGAGGATATATTTACCCCAGACGTTATTACTGGTACATTTTCTTTACTTTGAACTAATATTATTGCTTTAATTGATCACGGTTCCACACACTCAAATATATGCACAAAATTGGTATCTATTAAAATTTCTGGGTTGAATTCACTAAATTTGTGGTGGAAGTTTCAAACCCTCTGGGCCAATGTGTGATGGTGGATAAAGTTTGTAAAAACTGTCATTGGTGGTAAAGGGTAAATGCTTCTCAGCTGATTTGATGTTACTGCCTTTTAATAAGATCGATGTAATTTTGGGAATGGACTGGTTAACCCAACATGATACAGTAGTGAATTGTAAATAGAAATACATTGTGTTGAAATGTCAGAATGGTGAATTACTTCATATTGAATCGATAAATTAGATGGGTTGTCTAATTTGATTTTAACCATAACAGCACAGAAATGTATCAGAAAGGGATATAATGCTTATCTTGCTTATGTGTTGGACACAGAGGTAACTTCAGTGCCGGTAGTGTGTGAATTTTCTGATATGTTTCCGAAAGAATTACCTAGTTTGCCACCGGTTAGAGAAGTGGAGTTTTCTATAGACCTTATTTCGGAAACAACACCAATATCAATAGCACATTATAGAATGGCTCCAGCTGAGTTGAAAGAGTTGAAAGCATAGTTACAAGAATTAATTGACAGAGGCTTTGCTCGACCCAGTTTTTTACCTTGGGGTGCACCGATTTTATTTGTGAAGAAGAAAGATGGATCTTTGAGGTTATGTATTGATTATAGAAGCTCAATAAAGTTACAATCAAGAATAAGTACTTGTTGCCTCGAATATATTATTTATTTGATCAGTTGAAAGGAGTTACCATATTTTCAAAAATTAATCTTCGCTTGGGTTATTATCAGTTACTGGTAAAGGACTCAGATGTTCCAAAAACAACTTTTAGAACCAAGTATGGTCACTATGAGTTTTTAGTGATGCCATTTGGGCTGACTAATGCACCGGCAGTGTTTATGGATCAGATGAATAGAATTTTCAGACCGTACCTAGAAAGGTTTGTGGTGGTATTCATTGATGATATTTTAGTCCATTCCCGAGATGAAAAAGAGCATGTTGATTATCTGAGAATTGTATTACAAACTCTACGGGAGAAACAATTGTATGCCAAGTTCAGTAAATGTCAATTTTGGCTACGGGAAGTTAGATTTCTTGGAGGGATATCCAACGTTTCTGTTAATGTTGATTCGGAGTTGTTGAAGGAAAGTCAGGGGAGACCGGCTGGTTTTGTGATGTAGAGCAACTGGGAGCAATGAAAATACTAAGTTGGAACGTCTGTATTTTGAGGAGGACGCGAACGGTAAATCGTCTCAAGAACAAACTGAGAGATATTCATTCCCAAATTTTATTTCTTGTAAAGAAAAAAGTTAGTGCACGAAGAATGGAGGCAATTTGGAGTAAATGTGGTTTTTTAATAGGATTGATGTTGGTGTTGTTGGGTCTAAATGAGGGTTATCTCTGGGTTGGAGGCAATAATGTGTGGTGAGTTTAAGGAGTTACTCGTAATTCTATATTGATGCGGATATACATGACAGTACTACTGAGACAATTTAGCGGTTCACAAGGTTTTTTGGTCACCCTGAGGAAATGATGCGTAGTGATTCTTGGAATCTGTTGAAATAGTTAGGGTAGGATCAGTCTCTTCCATGGTCGGTTATCGGTGATTTCAACAAGATTGCCTATTTTTTTGAGAAAAGGGGGGTCATCTTAGATCGGAACGTAATATGGGAGCTTTTAGATATGCTCTACAAGATTGTGATTGAGCGATTTGGGGTTTTCTGGTCGTTGGTACACTTGGAAAGAGGTTGACTATCATATATTCTTAGGCTAAATAATAAAAAGAAAGCTAGTATTAATACTTTTGGTTCTTTTAGGTTCGGCAATTCGGTCTTGCCACTAAACTATACTACTGTTCGATTGGTGCGCTTGCCTCCATCGTTGTCTTAGTTAGTTTCCAGGTTCGATCATTCTTTTTATAAATTTTTAAGACTCTGACACACGATCAAGTGTCAACAAGTTAATGTCGAACACCAATTTCCTTTTGGGTTGCTTCAACCCACTTAGATTCCTCAGTGAAAGTGGGAGAGTGTTATTATGGATTTTGTTAGCGGGCTACCTTTGACACCTTCTAAGAAAAATTTAGTTTGGTGATTGTTGATTGACTAAACAAGTCAGCTCATTTTCTACCAGTGCGCACCGATTATTCATTACAGAAATTAGCAAGGTTGTATATTCTGAAATTGTAACACTCCATAGGGTATCGATTTCTATGTCTCTGATCGGGATCCCTGTTTCACATCTCGATTTTGGAAGAAACTGCATGAGGCTCTTAACACGTGATTATACTTTAGTACTGCATTTCATCCTCAGTCTGATGGATAGTCTGTGAGTGTTATTTAGGTTCTTGAGAATATGTTGAGAGGTTACATGATTGATTTCCTATAACACCTCTAACCTATATTCGTCGCCGGAATGAGTTACGGAACATTACCGAAATAAACGGATTAAATACAAACATTTAAAATTATTTTACATTCATGTCAGATATTATTCATAAAGTCCCTTATATGAGCCCTCGAGGCCCAAAATATGTAATAGAAATAAGTCGGGACTAATCTCGGTACTCAAAGAATTTTTCGCAAAATTTCAAAACTTTTCCTAAGTGCAGGGGACACATGCCCGTGTGGCCAAGTCGTGTGGCTCACACGACTGAGAGACACGCCCATGTCTCAAGCCGTGTGGACATTCAAAATAGGGACACACAGGCGTGTCATAGCCAGTGTCCAAATTGGGGTGGTTACTGACTTGGGTCACACGGTGAAGCCACACGCCTATGTGCTAGGCCATGTGAACATTTTAATTTACATTAATTAGGTGTAGGGGCCACACAGCCAAGTCACACGCCCGTGTGCTAGGCCGTGTGCCACACACGGCTGAGATACGCACCCATGTCTCTACCGTGTGAAATTACCTGAGCATTCTATTTTGCAATTTTAAAGATGCAGGGGATATACGGCCGATCCACACGCCCGTACGCATGGCCGTGTGTCACACACGGTTGAGACACACGCCTGTCTCTATCCGTGTGGACAAAATAAGGTCATTTCCAAGCCTTATTTCTTACCCAAACTTTTCTTTCATCTACAATAATATTTAAACACAATCCCAATCCAATATAAATCATTCAAATCAAGCCAACATAATTTTTATGTAAGACATATCAACACATATGTTCAAGTATCTATACTTACCAAAATATTATATGTACATATAGGTATGTTCTATCAATTTTACTATCATAAGCAATATGCCTATACGAATTTCATTAATCATCCCTTTCAAATACACATTAAGCATATTAAGACCATTTTATATATCAAAACATACCAAATTACAAGCCATATCAAATGGCAAATTTCAACCAAACACATACATACCATCCATGACCACTTTAGCCTATACATGCCATTATACCAAAATCTATTTACTATATATACCAAAATAAGCTAATGGATAGTGTGATGATATCTCAGCCAAGCCTCCAACCCAACGAGCTTCCGAATTACTATAAAACAGAGGAAGTAAGTTCGTATAACGGAAATTAAATTACCATTTCATTGCATTCAAGGTAAATATACATAATATATTCAAAGCAAGTTAACCAATAGCCTATACAGATATCCTCATAAAAATGTTAGTCATTTATTTCACTTGAATATCAATAAACAAGTATGAACTTATCATTAATCAAGTTTCCTTATTCATGAACTTTCCATATCATGTATTTAAATACAAGTCATGTAACAGCCTATTTTTAGCTAAATCAGAACAGTGGTTTCAGGACCACAAATTTGACATCAAAAAATTTATTTTATTATTTTAATATTTACAGCATGATATTAGAGTTGTGTGAAATTTTCGTAAAAAAATTTTATCGTTTGAATGTCTAATTTGATAAAAAGGACTAAATCGCGTAAAGTGAAAAATGTGAGTTCTATAGCTCAAATGCATTAAATGGCTAAGAGATAAATTATTTGGGGGATTTATGTTGTAATTACCCCTTTTATATTGTAAGTGGGCGGTTATGTGCATATTTTGGTGAAATTTATAATGTTTATAACAAAGGGCAAAATGGTAATTAGTGTAATTAGTTAAATTAAATAAAATAAAGACAATTTCATGCTTATTTCTCATCATCTTCCACCAAAAGTGAAAGAAAAAGAACACCATTGAAGCCTTTGAAAATTCGGCACTTGCATGACTTAATTGGTATGTGTTTTCAACTCGATTTTTAATAGTTTCTACGTTTTTTAGATCATTGCTTCGTATTCTAGCTAGCCTGCATCTCCGATTTCAAAACTGTTAAAGCATTTGAATGTTGCCATTGTTGAATGAATGAGTTTTTGTTAGTTGATGATGGAAAATAAATCATTGTTGTTAGATGTACAGGTTTTGTAAAGTGAATTTTGGTAAAAATGTCAATTTTGGATTAAATTGTGAAATATGAAAATTTAGTGGTTAAATTTTATAATAAATTGAAAATATGGGCTGATAGTAATATATCAAAAATTTGGCTAGCTTGGGTTTGTGTTTAATTTCATGAAATTGTGATTTGATGTAATAAAGACTAAATTGTAAAAGTGTGAAAGTTTAGGGACAAATGTGTAAAATTTCCTTATTGAGTAAATTGTGCTAAATTGAATGAATTGCTGATTAAATAAGTAAATTTTGATATTATACAGATTGAGAAAAATGAGATTTGGATCTAGAACGAGGGAAAAACAAAGTATCAAATTAATTGATTTAATTCGTCGTTTCAACAAATGAGGTAAGTTCGTATGTTAAATAAAGTTCTTAAATTGTGTTATAAATTTTTATTTATCATTGAATTGAATTGGATGTTGAATGGATGAGTACGAGCATGAATCAACAGAGTTACAAAGTCCAAAAGTCCGGTACGAACCTTAGGAATAGCTCAAGATATAAATATCATGACATTAAGATTACTGAGATATGAGATTTGTGTAAGATCATGTCTGGGACATTGGCATCGATATGAGATTCATGTAAGACCATGTCTGGGACATTGGCATCGATATGAGATTTGTGTAAGACCATAGCTAGGCTATTTGCATCGATATATGATAACATGTAAGACAATAGCTGGGCTATTGGCATCGATATATGATAACATGTAAGACCATATCTGGGATATGGCATTGTACGAGTTATACGAGATTTTTGAGTATCCTTAGTAATTTCGAATGGTTCAACGAGCATAGTCAAGACGATAATGAAAGTACAATTGAATTAAGTAATATAGGTATGTATAGAACCTATATGAGAATCTAATGAAGGTAATTTGGTGAGGTTATAATGTATCATGTATCTGACATGAGAAAGATCGATGTATAAGTATGTTTCATGCCAAAATGTGTTTATTTGGCTATAATGAGGTATGAATTGAATGATATGTGAGATATGAGTTATAGTTGTGTTAATTAAATATACATATGGCACATATTGTCCAAAATACCATTGTTTGATGATATTTAAGATGATCCATATCTACTAAATAAGATGTGTTGGATATTGGATTGAATCAAGTTATTTCTATATATATTTGTTTATGTACATGTAAATGTGAATGAATTGGTGAGAATGTGATATATCTATATGAACAATGATATGAATAAACATGTGAAACTCTTGGTTAACTATGTGAATGAATTCATGATATAAAAGTGAAAGCATATGATGACATTATAATTTATGTAAATGTTTAATATGTGTTTATTCAATAAGTTGAGTTTAATACCTTACGAACTTACTAAGCTTTATATCTTACTTTGTTTTCTTTCCTATGTTTATAGAGTTTCGGAGGCTTGCTCGGGTTGGAAGTCGTTGGAGATCTCATCACACTATCTAGCTATGGTTTGGTATTTCTAAGCTCTGTGATGTTGGTTATATGGCATGTATAGGCTATGGTCATCTTTGTATGGTTGTTAGGTATGTATATGGTCATTTGAAATGGCTTAATAATGATTTCGGTTGATGGATATAATGTGGCCTTATGTTTTGGCATGGTTGGTATAAAATGTGTATTTGGCTTATGTTATGTATTTGTGGTTTGGCTTGGAATGCAAATGTGGTAACAATGTGGTTTAAGAAATGGCATGTATTGGTATGAAATTGAGAAGTTGAATTGGTATGATCTTGAGGCTTGATTTTATGGTGTGTATTGATAAGAAGATACATGTTTGAAATAGGTTAAAATTGATGATTATGGCATGTTAATTTGGTATATTTTTTGCTAAGAAAATGGCAATGATATGAATGGAAAAATGGTGGGATTTGAAATGGTATTTATATGTGATGAATTGAGATTTAGTTGGCTGCATATTGGTGTATTGAAATGGCATAAATTAATGTGTTTAAGCATGCTTGAGGAGGGTGAGAAATGTGGCTTAAACCAAGCCTATTTTCATCCACACGGCCTGAGCACATGGGCGTGTGGCTCGACTGTGTCTGACACATGGCCTTGGTACACGGCCGTGTGTCCCTTGAAGCTTCCTTTGAAATCAAGTCAGTGAGTTACATGGCTTAGACACACGGGTATGTATATTGGCCGTGTGTGCCACATGGGCTGGCACATGGCGTGTGGCCATCCGTGTGACCCAAGTTAGTATGCCCTCTAGTTTTCACACGTGCGTGTCTCCAGCCGTGTAATGCAAGTCAGTATGTATGCCCTATTTTCACACGGCCTGGACACAAGCGTGTTTGGAGGCCGTGTGAGGCACACGGCCTGTTCACACGGGCATGTGACCCCTGAATGCTTGAAAGTTTTATATGTTTCCCAAAGTTTGCAAATGTTATCGGTTTAGTCCCGAACCTCTTCTAAGTATGTTTTAAGGCCTCGTAGGCTATTGTAAGGGAAAAATGATTGTGTTTGAATGGTGTATGTATTTGATAAATTTTGAAATGTACGAGAAATGTATATTTTATGATGTGATTGATCGGTAATACCATGTAGCCCTATTCCGGCGATGGATACGGGTTATGGGTAACAGTCATGTTCATGTAGTCAAATATATGTCCATAATCTTTCATCACAAGCTCATATTGTCATTTATCATAACTTTACCTGTTGAACCACTTCTAATATCGATGGATACATGGTTAGTACACACAAAGTGTACATACTATTTTCCTTCAATTCATATTCAGGAATGCTCATTGAGCATTTAAACGGGAAGCTTATCCAGGATTAATAATAGGAAGCTCATAAGAGCTTAAATCAGAAAGCCCATGTGAGCTTAACGGGTAACTCCGAAGAGCTATTATCAGGAAGCTCATGAAAGAGCTTTTAATCGGGAAGCTCCTGATAGTCATATATCAGGACACTCATAAGAGCTGTGGTGTGTCTGCAACACATGCAGGATCACTACCGAACAGAATACTCATAAGAGCATATAAACGGGAAGCTTGAAAGAACCATGTATCAGAAAGCTCAACAGAGCTTATATCGGGATGCTCATGTAAGCTATACCGGGACGCTCTTACGAGCTATGGTGTGCGCAACATATGCAGAACCACAACCACTCTAGGAACCTTGTATCCATCTAATTTCATTTGTTCAAACGAGATTTATTTCTTGTCGAACATTGTCGGATATATGATTTATTTTCATACTTAAAAATTATACAAATTACATATATATAGATCAAGCATATCACATAAACATACAATTTAGTTATACGAACTTACCTCGACAATGCTTGTGTTTGTAGGGTACTAATCTGATACTTTTTATTTTCCTCAATCCAATTCTGTACGACGTCTATCCGGATATATAAGAGTAAAATTAACTCAATTTAATAAAATTCACATTCAATCCCATCCAATTCACATTTTAGGCAAAATTACCATTTTGCCCCTATACTTTTAATTAATTCAAATTTCATCCCTAGGCTCGGAAAAAGAAATTCATACAATTTAATCCTTATTCCAAGCCTAGCCGATTTTTGCATATCACAATAGCAGCCCATATACTTCACATAAATAAAAAATTTTCCATAAATTTCACATATTTACAATTTAATCCCTAAATCACAGTTTCATCAAAATCCACTTTACAAAAGTTGTTTACCTATCAAAAAACTTTCATCTCCTACCATAAATTTCATAATTCATACATATTCATTCATGGAAAAACATTAATACTTTGATAAATTTGCAAATTAGTCCCCAAAATAGTTATATTAGGCTATTACGATCTGAAAATATAAAATTACTAAAAACGGGACAAGAAAACATACCTAATTAAGCCAAAAAAGTTTGCTTGAACTCTTTTCTCTTAGCTAGGGTTTCCATGTATTTTAATTTTTGGAAAATGATGAAATAAGTTGATATTAATTTATTATCATCTTTAATTATTTCAATTTCTAATTTAGTCCTTTTATTTTTATAATTTTCCATTGATGATTATCAAACTTATCTACTAACTCCTTTTAATGGTCTATTTTCCATATAAGAACCTCAAATTTTGAATTCCATAGCTATTTTATACTTATAACTACTAGAACTCAACTTTTACATTTTATGCAATTTAATCCTTTTTATCAGATTAGAGATAAAAATAGTAAAATTTCTTTACAAAATTTGCCTACGACATTTCTATCATAATGTAGAGCATGAAATAATATTAAAATAAATTTTCTTCGAACTTAGATTTGTGGTCCCGAAACCACTGTTTCGATTTCACTGAAAACGGGCTGTTACATTTTTTAGGCAGTTGGGAAGAGTATTTGCCCCTTGTTGAGTTTGCGTATAATAAAAATTTTAATTGAGCATCCAGATGGATCCTTATGAAGCTCTTTATGGTCGCAAGTGTAGGATACCTTTGTGTTGGACCGAATTTGGGGGAAAAAGTGTTAGGACCAGATTTAGTGCAAGAGACTAAGAATACTGTGAAGCTCATTCAGGATCATTTGTTAACGACATCTATTCTGATTTGAAGAGAAAGGATATAAAGTTCAATGTTGATGATATTGTTTTCCTTAAAGTGTCACATTGGAAAAGGTGTTGAGATTTGGCCTGAAAGGGAAATTGAGTCTGAGATTCATTGAACCTTATCACATTATTAAGAGAGTTGGATCAGGCATATCAGTTGGAGTTACCGCCAGACTTGGATTGTATTCATGACGTATTTTATGTGCCTATGTTGAGACGTTATCGGTCAGACCCATCTCATGTGGTCCCGATTGAGGAGATTGATGTACATCTAAATTTTTCATTTGATGCAGAACTAGTTCAGATCATTGATCGCGAGGTCAAAGTATTAAGGAAGAAACAAATCTCGCTTGTGAAAGTTCTGTGGAGAAATCACGATTTTAGCGAGGCCACTTGGGAAGTGGAAGATTCGATATGATAGTAAAATCATCACATTTTCCAACTAGGTAAATTTCAATGATGAAATTTATTTTTAAGGATGGTAGAGTTGCCACATCCCATATTTTTATTTACTATGTGCTAAGTTAAAAATAAGGAAGTGAATGGCTTAGTGGTTAACTGCTTAAAGTTATCCTAGAGGTCCTAGGTTCAAGTCTCATTTAACATCTTTTAATTAAATTTTTGGTGAATTTCCCATGTGCTAAAAGCACCATTTTCGTCCACCCATACACGCCTTACTTAGGGAGATTCTTTTCCATCTTTTGCGAGTCAATATTCCATGTTTAACCAAACATGATCCCCTTTTTCACTCCCTTGTCTCCCTCTTTTGCCTTTTCTCTTCACAAATGTCTTGTGTGAGGTTCAATGAACCTAGTCATGGTTGACCATCATCCTTCTCACCCAATTTGGCATACCCTCCCTCATTGTCTCTTTATTTAGCTTAATTTAGAACGTGTGAGTTTACTAGATCAAGTTGATCTAACCTAAATATACATGATCAAGTTAAACCTCGCACAAGGCATTTGTGAAGAGAAAAGGTAAGAGAGGGAGACAATGGAGTGAAAAAGGGAACCATGTTTGGTTAAACATGGAATGTTGACTTATAAAATATGGAAAAGAATCTCCTTAAGCAAGGCATGTATAGGTGGATGGAAAAGGTGTTTTTAGTACATGGGAAATTCACCAAAAATTTAATTAAAAAGATATTAAAATAAAGACTTGAACCTAGCACCTCTAGGATAATTTTAGAGCACTTAACCACTATGCCATTCACTTCCTTGTTTTTAACTTAGCACATAGTAAATAAAATTATGGGATGTGACAGGACCAAATTGTATAAATGTAAAACCTATCATGAAATTATGTTAGAAATAGAAAGTATAAGGTCCCTAATGAAAATATGTGAAATTGAATTTTAATTGAGAGCAAGCAATCAAAAGATATGCTTATCCCAAGTTTTGAGACTAAATTGAATAAAATGTAAAATATGTGGGAAATAAAAAATTGGACTTTATTTTGGAACATGCATCTCATGACATTGTGTGATAATGTATGATATTGATTTGGTATGTAAAATATTCGTATAGATTAAGAATTGTGCCAAAGTGGAGCTAATAGGGGGAAAACAATAATTATTAATTAGTCCCTAAAGAATCCACCCATTTTGTGTTTTGAAAAGGTAAGTTCATATGGAACTTACTACACTTCTTTGTGTTATATGTAAGTTTGTGTTTATTTCATTATAATTATGTTCGAGCATGACTTTAAATATTGATTAAGCTGTTATACATGGCTAAAAAATGAAATGGAATTGGATTGGATTGAATTGAATTGGAATGGATTAAGATTGATGATTGATATGAAATGTTACAGGGCATGAAATGAAAATGTGAATGATTACAGAATGAGAAAATGCAAATGTGACAGTTTATAGGGTATGATATGTGTCGAAACCATTTTTTTGTTTGGAAAATAGGGTCGACTAAAAAAAAGAAAATGGAGTCACCACCAATCCTTTTTAAGGTGTGATCGGGTCACCTTGAGACTGATCGTTAAAATATTTTGATTTATTAAAACGATGACTTTGGTCCACAAAATTCAAGAAAATAGGTTTGGGAGTCGGTTACGCACGAGGAAGGATTAGCACCCTCGTAACGCCCAAAATTAGTACCGAATTGATTGATTAACGTCTTAATGTCAAAAATTTAAAAGATTTTAAAATACAATCCTCTTTGTGTAAGAAAACTTGAATAAATTAAAATGGATATTGAGACTCGCTTATCTTGAAGGAGTAAAATATCATACCCAGTGACTTAGGATACGACATTTCGAATCCTCGAAACTAAGCTTGTCTTTTGACATTTAAAACTCGTACATTTAAATTTAAGAAGGATACTCGGTTATTTAGGTCAAATGAAAAATCGGAACCCAGTAAGTTAGGGCACAATTTCTCAAAATTCCAAATACAGAATATTGCATTTGTTTTTAGAAATCCTTATCTCAAGATAATAAAACATCATATTCAGTGAGTTAGAACACAACATTTTTGAATTTTGAGAATAAGCCTTTATTTAACTCGTATGCTTTGATTAAAAAATTGGTTCTTTGGATTCGATGAGAAAAATCGAAACCCAGTAAGTTAGGGTACGATTTCTTTCGAATCTTAGAACGCGGAGTATTCGCTTATGTTAAAACAAAGATTAATGTATCGGGTAAAATGTAACATGATTTTGTAGTAATATGTAAAATAGATTACGGCTAATATGCATAATAGAAAAAATGAGGCGATAATGTAAATAACAATAGTAAAGGCAAAAATAATATTTAATAAAATGAAAGCTAAAACAAACAATCTATAAAAAATAATAGGTAAAAAAAATAAGTAAACAAATAAATAGAATAAAAGAAAAACAATAACAAAAATAAGAGCTAATAATAAATAAATAAATAAATACTATGTACAATAGTTAAAAGATCATAAAATAATAATAATACAAATAATTAATGATTTAAAATTGGAAATTATTTAAGAGGATATAAATATAATAAATAACAATATGATAAATATATTTACAAACAATAGATAAATAAATATTAACGAAATAATAGTAATGAAAACAAAATTAATTAAATATAATAATAATAATAATAATAATAATAATAATAATAATACATTAATAATAAGGAAAGTAATAATAAAATGAATACAATAATAGTAATAGCAATATTAAAATAATAATAATAATAGTAAAAATAATGGTAATAATAGTAAAATTAAATAATAATAATAATACAAATAATAATAGCAATAATGATAATAATAATAATAATAATAATAATAAAATAAATAGTAATAATAATAGTAAATAGTAAAAGTAATATTAAAATAATAATAATAATAATAATAATAAATAGAGTATTAAAATTAATAATAGTAATTGTTGAATAATAAAAAAATATATCAAAAATCACATAAGAACTAAAAGAGGACGAAATTAAATTTAAAACCAAAATCCAGGGCAAATCTGAAAATAAATAAAAGGGGAAAAGACTGAATCGAATGCGCGAATGACAAGGAGGGACCAAAGGGGAAAATATCCCCATCCTCCAAAACGCAGCACTTGGTTCGGGACTAAAATGAAATCAAATAAAAAAATTCAGGGAAAAATTAAAAAATAAAGGAAACCTAATTGCAGAATCAATAAAAAGCAGAAAGGCCGATTTGGAAATAAGACCTCTAAAGAAAAACGCGCGGATCCTCATCGGGTTGGGTCAGTTGCGCGCGGATCAGGAACTAAATGGTGCCGTTTTGCGGGATTAAGGATGCCAATGAAACGACGTCGTTTGGCCTTGTTATAAAAGGAAAAAAATGAGGAACAATTCATTTGTTCCGTGTTTTTTCAAAAAAAAAAAAGGTTTCTCTTTTGTTTTTTCTCTGGGTTAAACCCAGAAATAGACCGCAAAGGTCATCGATGGCCCGCCGCAGCTGCGCCGTGGACGGGGGTCCGACGCCCCAAGTAAACCCTTTTTTTCTTTTTTTTATATTATATATATGTTATATTTAAAGTTAAAAAAATGAAAACCTTTATATGTGTATAAAGATAGTTCCGAGAAGAAAAGAAAAAAAGAGGAAAAAAATGCAAAATTAACATTTGCTTAATCTTCCTTTTTGTATTGATTTTCGTGTGTGCATTCGTCAAAAAGAATGTGTCCCCCTATACATAGGATTTCCTTCAGTTTTTATAGTCGAAAAATGAAAATAAATAAAAATACAACGTTTTTTTCTTTCTGTTATTCTTGATTTGCTGGCCTCTTTTTTTTTTTTTTTTGCTTCGCAAGTGAAAAGGTCGTGGAGGCGGGGTGGCCCAAGTTCTCTGCTGGCGTGGGGCTGCAGCGCGTGTGTAAGGGACGTGGTAGCCCGAACGTCTTACTGTGCTAAAGGATTCTAGAAACCTCTAGGGTTTCTAGTAATTGGGCTAGGGGTATGGTTTTGGGCCTCAAATGGATCTGGGGTTTAGTATTGTTGGGCTTGGGTATTAGGTTTGTAAATTGGGTATTGTTTTAGGCCTGCTATTTTATTTTTTTGTAATGGACTGATTAAAAATGGACTTTTATTATATTTGGATTTTTATTTAATTTTGGTTTTGTATTTTGGTTAATGTTTGGTTAATCGGGCCCGGGCAAATTTGGGCTGTATAGCTGCCCCTCTTTGTTCGTTGTCATGTAACAAAATGGAGCAATGACTTAAAAAAGGGCCAATTTTGCCCCGTCTCGTCGAATCCTGACTTCTTTCGGTGTTTTTCTTCTTCGAGTAGCTTTGTTCTATCACACTGCATCCTCAAGGGTATGAGAATTAGCGCTTCGATCCAATTCAAGGAATTTAGACTTGTAACTTCAATCTGCTTCGCCGCAACTTCAAAGAGATAGATTTGCTATCTTCAATCTGCTCCGCTACAACTTTAGGGAGATAAGGCTGGTGGCTTCAATCTGCTCCACTGTAACTTCAAGAAGATAAGATCCGCTATAATTTGTAGCTTCAATCTGTTCCACTGCAACGCTAGGGAAATAAAATCCGCTATCTTCAGTCTGTTCCACTGCAACTTCAGGGAGATAAGGCTGGTGGCTTCAATCTGCTTCACTGCAACTTTAGGAAGATAATATCTGCTGTAATCTGTAGCTTTAATCTGCTCTATTGCAACGTCAGGGAAATGAGATTTGCTATCTTCAGTCTGATCCGTTGTAACTTTAGAGAGATAAGGCTGGTGGCTTCAATCTACTTCACTGCAACTTCAGGAAGATAAGATCCACCGTAATCTATAGCTTTAATATGTTTCACTGCAACGCTAGGGAAATAAGATTTGCTGTCTTCAGTCTACTCTGCTACACCTTCAGAGAGATAAGGCTGGTGGCTTCAATCTGCTTCACTGCAACTTCAGGGAGATAAGATCTTTCGTAATCTGTAACTTTAATCCATTTCACTGCAATGCCAGGGAAATAAAATTTGTTGTCTTCAGTCTTCTCTGCTGCACATTTAGGGAGATAAGGCTGGTGACTTCAGGAATATATCGTGGTACCAGGGGGATCTGCCCTGCTTCAATCTGCTTCACTGCAACTTCAGGAAGATAAGTTCCACCATAATCTGTAGCTTTAATCTGTTTCACTGTAATCCCAGGGAAATAAGATTTGGTGTCTTCAGTCTGCTCCGCTGCAACTTTAGGGAGATAAGGCTGGTGACTTCAATCTGCTTCACTGCAACTTCGGAAGATAAGATCCGCCATAATCTATAGCTTTAATCTGTTTCACTGCAATGCCAGGGAAATAAAATTTGCTATCTTCAGTCTGCTCTGGTGCACCTTCAGGGAGATAAGGCTGGTGGCTTTAATCTACTTCACTGTAACTTTAGGAAGATAAGATCGACCGTAGCTTTAATCTGTTCCACTGCCTCTTTAGGGAAATAAGATTCGCTATCTTCAATTTGCTCCACTGCAACTTCAGGGAAATAAGGGTAATGGCTTCAATCTGCTCCACTGCAACTTTAGGGAGATGAGATTTGCATGGTGGATTTGATCTGACCTACTGCAACTTTAGAGGTATAGGACTTGTGGATTCGTCGATCTTGTTACACCATCCTCTGGGTAACATGACCTATAGAATCAATTAATGGATTTATGCTTTTGCATAATGGTTAGGATGCCATGATCAGAATGAATCAAATGCTCCTAGCTAAATGTATTATGGATGGCATTTGCATGAATGCAGAATGTCATGAGCATGATCCTTTTTGTTTTTTTAAATGTATAATGACTAGGATGCAATGATCAGAATGAATCGAATGCTCCTAACTAAATGTGTTTTGGATGAATACAAAATTTCATGAGAATAATCCCTTTTTTAATGTTTGGGTTGCCATTGCTCGTTGTTCTTCAAGGTTGTATCACTAATGTAATATCCTGTCCTTTTGTTCAACTGACACTTTTGACAGAAAGTCCGAAGAAATGGTCACTGTTTAAGTTTCCTTCTCAAATATTTCCAACCCTTAGGCTTGGTGAGTTCTAAATAAAAATCCTATTTCAAGTTCTTGTATTATTTAGAAGTTTCCAGAGTAATATGCAAAACTCATTTTTTGAAAGTGTTATTAGTCCATTAATCATTATTTCAATACAAAATGCTTGAAAATGATCATAATGATGGACAAAAATGAAATTTATCAGGAACAAAATCTAAAAGAATAGGTTAATTTAAGAAAGCAAACATTGCTAGAATACAAAATCATGAGGGAAAAAGATAGGTGCCCCAGATATTGTAGCCTGAGCTTCTCTGTACGGACTTTCTGAAGACCATTTTAAGCTCAATACATGTTTAGGAGATCAAGAGTACTCTGTTGATGCCCCAAGATCAAGAGTACTCCTTCTTCTTAATTCAGGTGTAGCAAGATCACCACATGCCCCATCTTTGATCACAGTTTGAGCCTCCCTTTTCAGGTTTTCGACTCAAAACCCCTTTGGTCTCAAGGCGCCTTTTGCGGGTTTTCACCTTGGCCTCTCTTTTTTTTTTAGAAAGTATCAAAGAGCCCTTTGTGGGTTTTCACTTTAGCCTCTTTTCCTCTTTAAGTATAGTACTTCTTGGCTGAATCCAAATTTATAGGATTGGGCCAATTTTTCCCATCCATTTTGGTAAAAATCAGTGCTCCTCCGGAGAAAGTCTTTTTAACCACATAAGGTCCTTTCTAATTTGGCATCGATTTCCCTCTGAAATATTTTTGTATAGGGACGATCTTTTTCAATACTAGGTCCCCCTCGTGAAAATCTCTTGGGTGAACCTTTTTGTCATAAACTCGCACCATTCATTTTTGGTACATCTGACCATGACGAATAACTGTTAGCCTCTTTTCCTTAATCAAATTCAACTGATCATATCGAGACTGGATCCATTCTACTTCATCTAACTTCAGCTCTGACAAGACTCGAAGGGAAGAAATTTCAACTTTGATGGGTAAACTGCTTCCATTCTATAAACCAATGAGAAATGAGTTGTCCTGGTAGAGGTCCTGACTGATTTTCGATAAGCATAGAGAGTAAATAGTAACTTCTCGTGCCAATCTTTATAAGTGTCAACCATTTTCCCCATAATCTTCTTAATGTTTTTATTGGCTTCTTCCACTGCACCATTCATCTTTGGACGATACGGTGATGAATTGTGGTGTCTGATCTTAAATTGACTGCAGACCTCCACTATCGTGCTTTTATTCAAGTTTAATGCATTGTCAGATATGATCCTCTCAGGCATTCCATATCGACATATTATTTCTTTTTTTAGGAATCTACTGACTGCCGACTTAGTAACACTGGTATATGAAGTAGCCTCTACCCACTTGGTGAAATAATCAATGACTATAAAGATGAACCGATGCCCATTTGAAGCTTTTAGAGAGATCGGCCCGATGACATCCATTCCCCACATAGAGAAAGGCCATGGGAAGTCATAACATGCAAAGGCAAAGGAGGTACATGAATTTTGTCTCCATAAATTTGGCATTTATGACATCTCTTAGCATAATTGATGCAATATTCCTTCATGGTAGACCAATAGTAACCGAATCTCATAATTTGTCTAGCCATTGTGAAACCATTGGCATGTGTTCCACAAACACCCTCATGGACTTCTTCCAGAATTTTTTTAGCTTCAATAGCGTCCACACATCTCAATAGTACTTGATCATTTCTTCTTTTGTACAGGATCTCTCAGTCTAAAACATAGTCACAAGCTAGTCTTCTCAACGTCATTTTTTCGTTCTTAGTTGCCTGATCAGGGTATTCACGATTTCTTACGTATCGTAATATATCGTGGTACCAGGGGAGATCATCTCTTTCTTATTCCTCCACATTGTAACAATGAGCTGGGGCCTCGTAAATGCTCATTTGAATGGGCTTTACATCCTCTTGTTTACTCACTTTGATCATGAAAGCCAGAATGGCCAATGCATCTGTCATCTGGTTTTCATCTCGTGGGAGATAATTGAAAGTAATATCATCAAACTCCTCAATTAACCTCAGAACTATCCTTCGATAATTGATCAATTTGGGGTCTCTTGTCTCCCATTCACTTTTCAGTTGGTTGATCACCAGTGCAGAATCCTATATACTTCCAACACTCTAATTTTGCGTTCTATGGCTACACGGAGTCCCATGATGTATGCTTCATATTCTGCCATGTTATTTGTACAATGAAAATCCAACTTGCATGTGAACGGATAATGATCTCCATTTGGAGATACCAAGACTGCCCCAATTCCATTACCTACAACATTTGGTGCTCTGTCGAAGTCCAATTTCCAAAGGTGATCTTTTGTAGTGCCTTCTTCAGCAGCTGCCACATACATTAGTTCTTCGTTGGAAAGTCAAAGTTCAGATGCTCATAATCTTCTAGAGCTTTGCTGGCCAGAAAGTCTACTATTGAACTTCCTTTCACAGTTTTTTAGCTCACATAAACTATGTCAAATTCAAAGAGGAGAATTTGCCATCTAGCCATCCTTCCATTCAAAATAGTTGACTCCATCATATAGTCCAACTTCGAGATTAGCCATGTTGTGTGGTACAGCATGTATTGCCTCAATCTCCGGGTTGTCCAAATCAAGGCAGAAAATAATTTCTCAATTAGCGAATATCTCATTTCACACTCAGTGAATTTTTTATTGAGGTAATATATCACCTTTTCTCTTCTTTTTGAACCATCGTATTGACCCAGCACACATCCCATAGAGTTGCTAAACACTGTCAAATACAAGATTAATGGTCTATCTAGGCAGAGAGGTGACAATACTGGAAGACTTGACAAGTACTGCTTAATTTTATCAAAAGCTTTGTGGCATTCATCATCCCACACACTTGGATTGTGTTTATTGAGAAAATGAAATATGGGATCACATTTTTTAGTTAATTGTGAAATGAACCAAGCAATGTAATTTAACCTTCCCAGTAACCTCGGACTTCTTTTTGAGTATGCGGCGGATGCAATTCTTGTATAGCCTGGACTTTGTCTGAGTCAATCTCGATTACCTTCTCACTAACTACAAAGCCCAATAATTTTCCCAATCTAGCTCCAAAAGTGTATTTTGTTGGATTGAGCTTTAACTAGAATTTCCCCAGTCTCAAGAACAACTTCCTCAAAACTTGTATATGTTCCACTTTTGTTCAGGGCTTTACGATCATATCATCGACATAAACTTTGATTTCTTTATGCATTATATCATGGAACAAGGTCACCATGGCCCTTTGATAAGTCGTTCGCGTTTTTCAGCCCAAATAGCATCCCTTTAAAATAAAATGTACCCCACAAGGTTACGAAGGTGGTCTTTTCCATGTCTTCAGGATGCATTTTTATTTGATTGTATCCCGAGAAGCTATCCATGAAGGAAAACAGTGAATAGCTTGCGTATTGTCTACTAGAGTATCAATGTGAGGCAAGGGGAAATTGTCTTTCGGCTAGCCTTATTTAAATCTCTATAATCTACACACATTCGTACCTTCCCATTTTTCTTAGGGACAGGCACAATGTTGACTACCCATTCTGAGTATTTGACCTTCGGCATCAAACTACTTTTTGACTTTCTCTTTTATTTTTAAGACAATGTCAGGCCTCATTCTCCAGAGCTCCTGCTGAACCGGCTTGCAATCTTCTTTTATGGGGAGGCAGTGTATAACAATGTCAGTGTTTAACCCTAGCATATCTTGGTATGACCACGCGAGAATATCTTTGAATTCCTGAAGTAACTTTACGAGGTTTCGCTTCATTTTTTCAGTTAAGCACACTCTAATTTTCACTACATTTCCCTCTTCTAAGGTCACAATCTTTATTGTCTCTTCATGAGGTAGAATTTGTTTTTCCCCTTGTTCTACTATTCTTAACAAGTTTAGAAATAAACCACAATCTATGTCATCTTCAAAGTCTTGGGATCCCTCTAAACACATGTCTTGCTCAAAAAGAGGTTTTAATTCCGTAGCAGCGTTACTCATGTCGTTGATATCTGAGACCCTATTATAGGTACAAAGAAATATACTGAGAACGAATGAATTTAACAATAATTATTCGTATGGTATGCTCATGAATAAAATAAAAGAATGATTAGGAACAAAGGTCTAACGAATGAAAGAATCTAACATAGTTATTTGTATAGAAAGAATCTAAAAGAATGAGAGGATATTTACTCAAAATAATATCAAATATGTATTTCATAATGATGTTTGGACATAAGCCTATTTCACAAAAGAATTCTTATTGCTTCTAAGCTTAAAGCAACAAGTGTGTTTTGAACATTACTCTATGTAAGCTCTAAAAACTACAGGAATTTCTTCTGCAGTCCACTTATTCAGAACACTCCCAGGTTCATAAGGGCGGATATCTGACAAGGTCTCCCTTTCAATGATTTCTTCATGTATGGCATAGATGTGAACATTTCTGAATATTTATTCCGGGCCTTTGACCTCTTCAAAGAATTTCAACTCTTTTTAGGGTTTTTTTTTTGTACATGATGTAATGCAATGAAATGATAATGCATGAATGCAAAAAGAGGCGTTGATTTTGATTCAATTTCATTTAGAAAATTTTACTAGAGAACAAAATTCTTTATGTAAAACGGATTATAAATATACGGACAATCACATTATCTTCAAATAATTTAATAATTGAACGTGAATCGACACTCTTTCAAATATGAAATGACATGCAATGCAATCATAACCAAAACAAAGTGAAATACGTTAGTACAAAGTAAAAGCAAGCAAGAAAAAAAAAACAAAAATAGAGCACATATTCGAGTGACCATTAGGGTTTGTCGCGGCACTATCTAGGGTGGGCTCCTAGGGTCTTCTACATGCGGTTTGGTTCTAAAGTTGAGGTACCTGAACCAGCAGATTCCTTGATCCTCACCCATTATAGGCTCATACGGACCGAGTTTAGTTCAGGAAATACATTTCCCTATGGCTGCACGGAGATGAAAATCTCACGAAAACATAGGTACGAATGTATCCCGAAAGCGATCCACTATCTTGCACGGAGGTAAAAACCTCACGAAGGAGTAGCTTCTCACTCTCACTTAAAAAGGGTAAAGACCAAACGGTCCTTATGCAATATGATGCGAAAATGTTCTATGAGACCCAAACGGTAGCAATCATATAATACAAACAAATGCAATCAAAGAATCATAATTTTTCAAATCAGATTTTCAATTTTCGACAATAAGATAGAAAACAATCAATTTTACGGTTTGACTCTCTTACAGGTCCCCAGTGGAGTCGCCAAGCTGTCGAAACTATTTTTTGTTTGGAAAACGGGGTCGACTAAAAAAAAGAAAATAGAGTCGCCACCAATCCTTTTTGAGGTGTGATCGGGTCACCTTAAGACTGATCATTAAAATATTTTGATTTATTAAAAGGATGTCTTTGGTCACAAAATTCGAGAAAACAGGTTTGGGAGTCGGTTACGCACGAGGAAGGATTAGCACTCTCGTAACGCCCAAAATTGGTACCGAATTGATTGATTAACGTCTTAATGTCAAAAATTTGAAAAGATTTTAAAATACAATCGTCTTTGTGTAGGAAAACTTAAATAAATTAAAATGGATATTGAGACCCGCTTATCTCGAAAGAGTAAAATATCATACCCAGTGAGTTAGGATACGACATTTCGAATCCTCGAAACTAAGCTTGTCTTTTGACATTTAAAACTCGTACATTTAAATTTAAGAAGGATACTCGGTTATTTGGGTCAAATGAAAAATCGGAACCTAATAAGTTAGGGCACAATTTCTCAAAATTCCAAATAAAGAATATTGCCTTTGTTTTTAGAAATCCTTATCTCGAGATAACAAAACATCATATTCAGTGAGTTAGAACACAACATTTTTGAATTCCTGAAAATAAGCCTTTATTTAACTCGTATGCTTTGATTAAAAAATTGGTTCTTTGGATTCGATGAGAAAAATCGAAACCCAGTAAGTTAGGTACGATTTCTTTCGAATCTTAGAACGCGGAGTATTCGCTTATTTTAAAACAAAGATTAATGTATCGAGTAAAATGTAACATGATTTTGTAGTAATATGTAAAATAGATTACGGCTGATATGCATAAGAGAAAAAATGAAAGCGATAATGTAAATAACAATAATAAAGGAAAAATAATATTTAATAAAATGAAAGCTAAAATAAACAATCTATAAAAAGTAATAGGTAAAAAAAATAAGTAAACAAATAAATAGAAAAAAGAAAAATAATAACAAAAATAAGAGCTAATAATAAATAAATAAATAAATACTATGTACAATAGTTAAAAGATCATAAAATAATAATAATACAAATAATTAATGATTTAAAATTGGAAATTATTTAAGAGGATATAAATATA
This sequence comes from Gossypium rotundifolium, assembly GCA_025506655.1. Classification (NCBI taxonomy): domain Eukaryota; kingdom Viridiplantae; phylum Streptophyta; class Magnoliopsida; order Malvales; family Malvaceae; genus Gossypium; species Gossypium rotundifolium. Next base: position 63,437,470 of record CP106731.1, on the reverse strand, counting down.
ATAAATAACAATATGATAAATATATTTACAAACAATAGATAAATAAATATTAACGAAATAATAATAATGAAAACAAAATTAATTAAATATATTAATAATAATAATAATAATAATAATAATAATACATTAATAATAAGGAAAGTAATAATAAAAAGAATACAATAATAGTAATAGCAATATTAAAAATAATAATAATAATAATAATAGTAAAAATAATGGTAATAATAGTAAAATTAAATAATAATAATACTAATAATAATAGCAATAATGATAATAATAATAATGGTAATAATAATAAAAGTAATAATAATAGTAAATAGTAATAGTAATATTAAAATAATAATAATAATAATAATAATAAATAGAGTATTAAAATTAATAATTGTAATAGTAGAATAATAAAAAATATATATCAAAAATCACATATGAACTAAAAGAGGACGAAACTAAATTTAAAACCAAAATCTGGGGCAAATCTGAAAACAAATAAAAGAGGAAAAGACTGAATCGAATGCGCGAATGACAAGGAGGACCAAAGGGAAAAATATCCCCGTCCTCCAAAACGCAGCACTTGGCTCGGGACTAAAATGAAATCAAATAAAAAAATTCAAGGCAAAATTAAAAAATAAAGGAAACCTAATTGCAGAATCAATAAAAAGCGGAAGGGCCGATTTGGCAATAAGACCACTAAAGAAAAACGTGCGAATCCTCCTCAAGTCGGATCAGTTGCGCACGGATCAAGGACTAAACGGTGCCGTTTTGCGAGATTAAGGATGCCAGTGAAGCGACGTCGTTTGGCCTTGTTATAAAAGGAAAAAAAAAGAGGAACAATTCATTTGTTCTGTGTTTTTTTAAAAAAAAGGTTTCTCTTTTGTTTTTTCTCTGGGTTAAACCCAGAAATAGACTGCAAAGGTCACCGATGGCCCGCCCAGCTCCGCCGCAGCTCCGCCATGGACGGGGGTCCGACGCCCCAAGTAAACCCTTTTTTTTTTTTTTATATTATATATATGTTATATTTAAAGTTTAAAAAAATGAAAACCTTTATATGTAAATAAAGATAGTTCCGAGAAGAAAAGAAAAAAAGAGGAAAAAATGTAAAAATAACCTTTGCTTAATCTGCCTTTTTGTATTGATTTTCGCGTGTGTGTATTCGTCAAAAAAAATGTGTCCCCCTATACATAGGATTTCCTTCAATTTTTATAGCCGAAAAATGAAAATAAATAAAAATACAATGTTTTTTTCTTTCTGTGTTGGCCTCTTTTTTTTTTGTTTTGCTTCGCAGGTGAAAACGTCGTGGAGGTGGGGTGGCCCTAGTGCTCTGCTGGCGTGGGGCTGCGGCGCGCGTGTGGGGGACGTGGTAGCCTGAACGTCCTGGCGCTAGAGGATTCTAGAAACCTCTAGGGTTTCTGGTAATTGGGCTAGGGGTATGGTTTTGGGCCTCAATCGGGTCTGGGGTTCAGTATTTTGAGGCTTGGGTATTAGGTTTGTAAATTGGGTATTGTTTTAGGCTTGCTGTTTTATTTTTTTGTAATGGACTGATTAAAAATTGACTTTTATTATATTTGAATTTTTATTTAATTTTTGTTTTCTATTTTGGTTAATGTTTGGTTAATCGATCCCGGGCAAATTTGAGCCCATACAATTTGTAAAATTGGATAATTATAGGGTATAAACATGTGCAGATGATTGATTACAAGGAATGGTAATGCTTACATGTATAATTGATGCTCATGTAAACTTAGTAAAATGTTAGGATATGATTGCCATGCCAATAGGGTCATATGCGCGCTTGTATGGATATGTGATGATACAGAGTTTATGAAAGGTTATATCAAGACCCAACATTTGTTGCAAATCCTCAAACATTATTTATCTCTACAGAGACTTTGGTGTGATGGAGGGATATAATTGAAAATGTTTATACATTTGATGCCTACAGGCTTTGCACTTTGGTGCCTTGGTGTGGTGTAGTTTAAGCTCCTATGAGCTATCTGGTATGGTGTAGTTCACCCGTGTATCCGAGTCCATTTTACTAGGTTTCCATTGGGTGAAATATTGAAAATGGATCTAGAAACTGAAAAGAGGAAAATGAACCAATTTGATATGTTATTATGATATTTGAATCAAATTAAGATGACTTGATCTTGTAAATTGATGATATATTATAAAATGGTAATGATCTTAATGAAAGTAGATGAATTGATGATAAACTTATGTGAGATGATGCAAATTGGTGGTTACTTCTATCATGTTTAATGTATATGAATACTTATGATTCTTGTGTACACTTTGTTGTGACTTAGAGTACCATGTGTTAGCTAAATGTATGTCTAACTTTTGGTTGTAATATGTTCACCTATGAGCAAGGTAAGTGTTGTAATTTCCATTTGAACTTACTAAACATTTATATGCTTACTCTACTTGTTTCTCCTACTTGTGGATCTTTAACTTGTGGAACTCTCAAAGTTAGATATTTGTAGACTTCAAACTATCGTCAAAACGGTAGAAATATGTAATAATCATCTTAATGTGAATGTCAAGGTGGTAGTTGTAGTTAAGTTTGTGCTTGCATTACAAGCTTAATATATGGCCAAATTAATGCTTTGTTTTGATCATGGTAAATGCTATTTGAACTCATGATTTGAAGTTTACTTAAGTCTTATATGTCATAATTTGCAAAATGAGGTATCGTGGCATGTTAATGCCGGAGCATGACTTGGAATGTTTAAGTTTGAGTATGTTTTTTTTTATATGTGATCCATGTGTAACACCTTAAACCCGGCCTAAACGTTATAGTAGAATCTAAAAGAGTTACATTAGTTTGTTAAAAAAAAAACCTTTTGTTTTAACCAAACTTGGTTTAGCGTTTCAAAAACATAAAAACTGGCAGAACTCTAACAAGCGTTCAGGAAAACTTAAGTTTGAAAAAATTTATTTCAAATGTTAAAATCTATTTCAAATTTGTTTGCTTTAAAAATACCGATTTTGAAAAAATCTTTCCCAGTTAATGGAAACATTAATATCATATCATATCATAACAAATCATAACAAAGTTCAACATAAATCGAGACATATTTTATCATGCCAGAGCATATCATAAGTCATACCATATCTATTCATATCATATCGGATCATATCATACAAAGTCCTACCCTCAACTGCTACACACAATCTCCGATCAGCAAATCACACCAAATAGGACTACAAGAGTCCATCCATCCAATCACACCAATATGTGGTGGTGTACCACTCACACAATTGCAGCTGAGCTGCCATATATATAAATTTGTGGTCTAGTCGCTATAATTGCAGTATAAACTGCCATATAACATTTCCTCCATTATATCAGAACCCACCCCAATGCATATGTAAAGTCACGTTAACATACATACATACCACATAGGTTGTATGGCATGCACACATAAATAGATGTTATATGAAGTGTAACATAACATATAACTTATACAGATCATAGCATAATATATTACACAGTCAAACCGGATAGCTTATTAGAATAGATAATAGAATACATATAACACCCAAGCTTAACTCACATACCTACTTATAGCAAATCATAACACATTATTATACTTATCGGAACTTATTTAACATACCTCCAACACTTATTCATGTTTGTTTACTGAAACTTATGCTTCTCATGCCTACATAATTCCCATAAACCTAATTTTTTAGTCCCGTAATCAATTCCTAACTGGGCCTCAAAATTGGTCCAATAGGCCCACATAGCCCAAAAAGCTAGCCCGTGTAGTCCACACGGTCTGTAAAATCTCACACGACCAAGCCAAATAGCCTGCATGATTTTACATGGTCGCGTGCCCTACACAGCCTACACGATTTCACATGGTCGTATGCTCAACACGGTCTACCCACATGGCCTCTAAAAACACACACAATCGTGTGCTCTACATGGCCTACCACACGGTCTAGTAGCACACACGGTCCACCACACGGTCGTGTGGTCGCTGGGCAGTTTCAAAAATAGCCTATGTTTTGTGAATTTCTCAAATTTCGAGTGATAACTCGAGTTAGAATCACACACCTGATAGTAGAATTGATCACCACACAACAAATGCACTCTGAATCCTACATATAATGTTTAAATAATCTAATTATAATGCAATTAAATCCAAAAAACCTACTTGAAAACACTTTATTTTCTTATGAAAATAATCCCAAACAGCATTCAAATACTTACCCATTCCAGAATAGCGAACTCATGACAATTACACTGTTGATGATCCTCGATTCAAAACCCCTTACTTAAAAAGAAAACCAATATCTGTTCATTAACCAACCTATGAGGATAATACCAACGAATTCATCCTTTCATGACAAACAACATAGAACCAAAAAGCACAACCAAAATAACTGAAACTTATACTAACCTTGGATATAATCGAATCCAGAGGACTACCAAAATCCTACAAGAAAAAATGGCAATAAGGAATGTCCAATGGAAAAATAAAAAGAATTCTTAAAAGATTCAAATAAAGTAAAAGAGGAGGAAATCAAAAGAAAGAAAAGAAAATATGGAGAAAAAGAGAAGTGGGAAATAGGAATGTGAGAGTTGGAGAGACAATTGGGATAATTTCTTAACCAGCCACATCCCAATAAGTCTCATAAGTAATCAGCCACACCCCACTAAATCCCACAATTAACCACCCATCAGATTCCCTTATAATTCAAAACAAAAACAATTTCCACTTGCTCACATAAGGACTCGAACATGGTAAATGGTAAGTTAACAATCACCTTACCATCAAACCAGCAAGCTCATTCTTGTCAACAAATGCACTCAAATATTTCTTAAACCAAATACCAAAAACTAGGTATTTAGAAGAAATTGGCAAAAATACAAGCAAAAGGATTCGAACCCAGAACCTTCCTCACACAAGCACAACCCTTAACCACTTAATTAGAACAAATTACTTAGAATAATTTCAAAATCTTAACTCAAAAACACAATGTGACCCCTCTAGGTTTCACTAACCCAATTTCTTCCAATCCGGTTTTGGGATGTGACAACTTTCCCCTCCTCAAAAAGAATTTCATCATCAAAATTTTTGCTATCCCACTACACACTTAATCACAAACTATGAAATTTTTATTCATACTAATCACCACGCTATCGCTGCGCAACTCTGATTTCAATGCAAACCTGATCTAGAAAATATTTCTAATAAACTTCCTATTCATAATCTCATATTTGTTTCCAGAAACTTTTTACAGAGGTATTACTTACAATTCCACAATTTCAAAGTCTCAAAATTCCAATGAAGATGAAATATTTAAGTACCACCAAACACTTAATCAATGCAAGGTACAATTCCAAATGTAGTTGTATTGCTACCAAATACGTCTCAATCATCACAATGCTAATTGCACAAACTAGTCTTTGTTTCCCTTTCTGAGCTAAAACTTGCATCCAAATAAGGGAATGTCATGAATAGTACCTAACACGATGTTCAACGGATCCATATTTAAAACACACTCCAATTTCCTCCAACATTGGCTCGAATGACGCCTATCACAGAAAGCAAAATTAAAAACCTAACATGCACTCACATTTGCCTAAACTCGTTCAGGACTAATTAATCTAGCTTGTTTCCTAGATTGCAGATTGAAATCAACGGAAACAAAACTCCTCTTATTATGTACTTTATTCCTTTGATTTTCTTGTTTTTAAAGCGGTTAATCTCCTTCGCTAACTTAGTCTCATTTGATCGAAGTCGTGCAGTGACAGACCCTCGACTCACAGATAAAGGTTAGGCCCCAATGACCTTTATAAATCCCTGAACATAACTTGGGACACAATAGCATCCATAACTTTCTAATTGCTGCCCTCAGATTCGAATGTCTTAGCAAACTTGCAAATTTCCAAGTTGGGCATGCTGCCCCGAGAAAAGGACTCGCATGAGCATGAGCCACTTGACAATGTCCACCATGTCCTTGCACACCGCGACCACAAATACCGTGTAAACTTATTTTGCAAAGCTTCAGTTCAGAAATCTAAAGTTTAACTTAGGTTATTAAAAATCCTATGTCATATGTTTAGCAGAAGTGCTTAGTTATCTTAAAGCAGAGAATATTTTATTCAATAATCTCTAATGTTCATCAGGCTATCTAAAGTAGTTAAAGTGGAAATAATCAAGTTATAAGTAATTTACTTGGATCAGCATCAAAGTCACAGATTCAAATTTTCAAAAATTTAATAAATTTTTGTGCAAATTCACCCACATCATATTTTCAAAAAAAAATTCCTTAATAATCGAAAATTTCAAAACACACTATGCATAAAATTTCAAACCCAAAAACCACATCCCGAGTTTTACAACTTAGCTCGATACTACTAAATGTAACACCCCAAACTCGACCTAGACGTTATGACCGAAAATCTAGAAGAGTTACATTAGTTTGTTAAAAAACTTTTGTTTTAACTAAACTTGGTTGAGCATTTTAAAAACATAAAACCTGGCAAAACTCTTACAAACGTTTAGAAAAAATTAAGTTCGAAAACATTTATTTCAAATGCCAAAATCTATTTCAAATTCGTTTGCTTTCAAAATACTGATTTTAAACAAATCTTTCTCGGGTAATGAAAACATTAGTTAAAAAATGTTTATTTATTTACAGAAAAACACTTAAGGGTTTACTTAATTCGCAGCAAAATAATTTTAGGGTTTTAAATTTTGAAAAATTGAATTCTAATTTGTTAGCTTGTATGATTTTATAGTTTTACGTTAAAACTTCCAAAAATTGACGAACAAAATGAAAACCAAAACACAACCCAAAAAAAATATACACTTTCAAAAGTCCATGAATAAATTTTCAAATGTAAATCACTATATTTACTTAGCCGAGAAAATAATCCAGGCTCCTGCACACCGTCCGATCCTAATTCGGAGGTTCACCTGAAAGTTATACACAAACAATTAAGCTAGAAGCCCAATGCGTGACTCGACCCACAAAAATAGATTTTACTATGGTTTTACATATACAATAAGCAACTTGTAATTTCATATCATACTACATATCAAAGCATATCATAAATCATAACAAAGTTCAACATATATCGGAACATATCTTATCATACCAGAGCATATCATAAATCATACCATATCAATTCATATCATATCATATTTAATCATAACATATAAAGTCTTACCTCCATCAGCTACACACTATCTCCAACTAGCCAATCACACCAAATAAGACTACAAGAGTTCATTCATCCAATCACACCAATATGTGGCGATGGGCCACTCCCATAATTGCAGTTGAGTTGCTATATATATAAATTTGCAACCTAGTCGTTATAATTGTAATATAAATTGCCATATAACACTTTCTCCATCATATCATAACCCGTCCCAATGCATATACAAAGTCACGTTAACATACATACATATCACATAGGTTGTATGGCATGCACAAACAAATAGATGTTATTCGAAGCATAACATAACACATAACTTATACAGATCATAGCATAACATATTACATAGTCGAATCGGATAGCTTATCAGAATAGATAACAGAATACGTACAACACACAAGCTTAACTCACATACTTACTTATAGCAAATCACAAGACATTATTATACTTATTGGAACTTATTTAACATACCTCCAACATTTACTCATGTTTTTTTACTGAAACTTATGCATCTCCTGGGCCTACATAATGCCCACAGACCTAATTTCTGTGTCCCATAATCAAGTCCTAATTGGGCCTAAAAATTGGTCTAAAAGGCCCACATGACCTAAAAAGCTAGCCAGTGTGGTCCACACTGTCTACCCACACGATCTGCAAAATCTCACACGGCCAAGCTACACGGGTTGCATTAATAGGCCAATGCGTTTAATGTGTGGTTATGTTTAATGAGAGTGTTAGGGGTCTAGAATGGGCTCAGGAATTGGGCCGAGGCCTTAATTGAATTCTCTGATTAGACATTCTAGTGGAAAGCCTAATAAGATAGGGCTTAAAAGATGTTATCTGTGTTTTAAATACAAAGTGGGCTTGCGGCCCAGTGGCAAAGTGGCGCCACTTAGAGAGCAAGGAGGTGGCGTCAACTGAGGAGACCCACATTCAAGTTACATGAAGCCCAATTCTTTTAATTAAAGTTAGCTAAAGTTTGGCAATTAATTAGGCAGAGTTGGACGGCAACAAGGCTTAAATAAAGGAGGATTTATTTGAGTGGATAATAAAGATAATATGGCAGATAAAGGGAGGAAATTTAGGATTTGATCTGCTGGTCACAGTAGTGGCTGAATTTCCAACTCTAGAGGAAGGAGGAAATCGGTTTTGATGAGGTTAAAAGGGGGTACCAAAATTTCCCTTGTTAATTAATTAGTTTTAATTTTCAAAAGAGGGCAATTTCGGCTTTTGGTTAGTGTATGTGCCTAAAATTTGATTAAAGAAATAGGGTACTTCTTAATTTCAGCATTTATTCTCATTCTCTTCTCTTGGTTGTTTCCTTTCTCAAAAAGTCGAAAACTCCTAAAGTTCTATCTTCCTCCTCTTCTACTTCTTTTTTGCTATAGCCGAATACCCTAGTGTCCATTCTTTTCCTTTCTTTTTCTTCCTATCGACTTCTTTAGTAAAAGTCAAAATCTTCTTGTCGATTTCTTCTTTAAAAGTCAAAATCTCCATAGATTTCTTTGAATCATCTTCTCTTTTTGATTTTCGCAAAAAGCTGGAATCTTCTCTCAAGAGTTAGTCGAAACCCCCATATTGAGGTAAGTGTCAAATCTTGTTATTCCTTAAGATCTCTTTCGATTTTTAGGGGCCAAGGCCGAATGGCCATTTGGTTTGTTAAGGCTGTCGATTAGAATAATACTTCCTATCTTTTTACGTGTTGGGCGACATTCGAGAAGTGAAGAAGATCGCATAGATCTAAAAGTCGAATCGTTAGTTTCTGAATCTCATATATCTCTCTTTTCGGGATTTCAAGGTAAGGGGTTCTCTTTAAATTTCCGTTAGATTCGCTATTGTAATTGTGATCTTAACCATATGTTATGATGGTAGCAACTGATAAGGTCTTTTGATGGAATCAAATATCGATCAGGCGAAGGAGGGGATTGGATCTGTTAAACCAATCTCTAAGTTTAAGAAGCGAGTGGTGTCAGCAGTTCGGGATTGGCCACCTGGTTGTGGACCGGCTTCAGAACAAAACCTTAGACTATTAGTAGTCATAGCGGTTACTGATAGTGTCGACTTAGACAATATCGTCTTGTCAGTAATCAGGTGTGTGGATCTCTATCACACTAGTTAATCAGATTATATGTATGTTATGGGCTAAAAGTCGGATAAAGAGGTCAGATGAACAGTTGTAATGCCCAAAAAGGTAGGCAAGGGATGCAGTGCGTAATCATAGAAACTTCTCTATGTGTACCGAATTATGTGAAAGTAGGTGATCTATTTAGATAGTTTAATGTTCTGATTCTTGCATGTATGTATGCATGGGATGGGACTGATATGATGAAGGAGAGCAGGTCGCGAGGCGATCGGTGGCTTTGCCACATAGGTCACATGGTGATCGGTCTTTATGATGACGTATTTGTTGTTATATTATTAAGGTCGCATAGGGATCAGTGGCTTTGCCACATAGGTCACATAGTGATCGGTCTTTGTGACAAAGACAAATTGTCGATATGGTGTGTAGCGGATGGAGGGTTGATTGTAGAAATCCCCACGGTGTGATGGTTGGTACGGGGGTGTGTAGAGGATGGACTCTTAGGTTTGGGATGGGCCATGTTGCATGAAAATATATTCTGTTGCCATTGTTATGGCCCAAGGCCCATAATGTGTTTGTGGGCCCAAGGCTTTTATGTGTTTTCGAGATTTACACACTGAGTCTTGATGACTCACCCTTTTATTTTTCCCACCTTTTCAGATGAGCAGTAGATTGTGGACGTGGGAGCCGAGTCGGACTCGAGGGGCCATCAAGACTATTATTTCCATAAACTATTTCTGATTATCTTTTAAGTTTTAATTTTGGGATTTTTTTTTGTAATAAGGCCTCCATAACTTAGGTTATTTTTCTTTATTATTATCATGTCACATTTTTATAAACTTATGTTTTCAAAACTTTAATTATAAAGCGAGAGGAAAATGGGCTTTTCAAACACATTCACGTAAATCTTAAAGTTTCATTCAAGAATTACACTATTAATGATTAATCAGTTATAATAAACTGAGATTTTCAAAATCCTTCAAGGCAAAGTTTGCAACATTCAACCCGTAGCATACCAGATTCGGTCATGACGTATGGGCCGGGTTTGGGGTGTTACAGTTTCACACAGACTACCCACACTACCTACAAAAGACACACAGTCCACCATACGCCATGTGGTCGCTAGGCAGTTTCAAAAACAACCCTTGTTTCGTGAATTTCTTGAGTTTCGAGTAATAACTCGGGTTTAGATGTGTGCATGGGCTGGGATGGACTGAGTTTGGGATGGGCTCAACTAATAATCCAGGCATGTTTGTTACGCCCAGGCCCGGTCTGGCCCGAAAATGGGCCTAAATTTTTGCCCAAGCCTGACCTGGATAAAAATGCTAAAACTCGAGCATTACCTGGCCCGCCCATGTTAATTTTTATATTATTTTATAATTTTAAAAAATATATACTACATAAAAAATACTAAAAAATAAAAATAAATATTTCCCAACAAATTAAAAATAAAATTTAAAAACTATGTATACCTAAATAACACTAAAATAGATGCAACTTAACAAGCAAATGTCTCTAAAATAATAACAAAATTAACAATAAAATATGTTTTATACAATATCCAAACAATAACAACAAAATAGTAGCAATATAATAATAAAATAGTAGTAAAACAGAGAGAAAACAACAAGAAAATAATATTTTAAAAAAAGTAGAATTTTTTTCCTTCAGTGAATTCGGGCCGAGCCCGGGCCAAAAATGCCTTACCCAAGGCCTGACCAATTTTTTAAACAGGCATTATTTTTTGTCCAAGCCCATTTTTCGGGCCTATATTTTTGTCCAAACCCTCCCACATTTCGGGCGGGCTTTCAGGCCGGGCAGAGTGGCCTGACCCATGATTAGGTCTACTTGGGTTAGAATCACACACCTTATAGTAGAATTGATTGACCACACAACAAATGCACTCCGAATCCTACATATAATGTTTAAATGAACTAATTATAATGCAATTAAATCCCGAAAAACCTACTTGAAAACACTTTATTTTCTTACTGAAATAATCCCAAACAGCATTCAAATACTTACCCACTCTAGAACAATGAACTCATGACAATTACACTACTGAAGATTCTCGATTCAAAACCCGCTCGCCTAAAAAGAAAACCAATAACGGTTCATCAACCAACCTATGAGGATAATACCAAAGAATTCATCCTTTCACGACATACAACATAGAACCAAAAAACATAACCAAAATAACTAAAACTTATACTAACCTTGGATATAATCAAATCCAGAGGACCACCAAAATCCCACAAGAAAAAATGGCAGCAAGGAATGTCTAATGGCAAAAGAAAAAGAAGTCTCAAAAGATTCAAAGGAAGCAAATGAGGAGGAAACTAAAAGAAAGAAAATAAAATATGAATAAAAAGGGAAGTGGGAGAGAGGAACATGAGAGTAGGAGAGACAAATGGGATAATTTTTTAACCACACAAATTCCACTAAATCCCATAATTAATTGTCGACACCCCACTAAATCCCACAGTTAACCACCCACTAGATTCCCTCATAGTTCAAAATAAAAGCAATTTACACTTACTCACATAGGGACTCAAACACGGGATCATAGGGTAAGCTAACAATCACCTTACCATTCTTGTTAACAAATGCACTCAAATATTTCTTAAACCAAATACCAAAAACTAGGTATTTAGACAAAATTGGCAAAAATACAAGTGAAAGGATTTGAACCCAGAACCTTCCTCATACAAGCACAACCTCTAACCACTTGACTAGAACAAATTACTTAGAATAATTTCAGAATCTTAACTCAAAAATCACAATGTGACCCCTCTAGGTTTCACTAACCCAATTTCTTCCAACCTGATTTTCAGGATGTGACACCATGAATGCAAAAGTGTTATAAAATTGATTTGGCATAGTTTTTTATGATGTTATGCATTGGTAAAAATTTTGTTATGTTTATGTTTGTTTGAATACGAAAAGTTCATTTAGATGTATAAACATGTTTGGTAGGGAGCATGAAATAAGTAACAATGTGATTTTTGCCAAAAAAGAAGGGCAACATCGCGACATATATCGACAATGAGTGGCGTCATGACGTTGAGATTTTCTGAAGTCACTATGTAACTCACTGATTGACAATGTCGAGATGTGAAAGCCATGATGTCGCCACATCAACCTGCAAGTTTGAAAACTTTACAATTTAGTCCTTAACTAGCCTCGAGTTGGTAAGTGAGCTTTCGTAAGCTCGTATAAGACCCTAAAATGTTTTTATATCATATTGAAAATGTGATTTATACTAATGAGCATGATGGAATGATTGAATTGTATTGAAGTTTGTTGTAGTTTCCCTGACAACGAATGCATCATCCTGTAGCTTGGAAGCAGTGATTTGGTTGGACAAAGGGTGTTACACCAAACCTCTTTGGTATGATCTAAAATGATTTTCAAAGCTTCTAAGTTTCTGTAAAATTAATCTAATGATTTTTAAAAAAATTATTTTGAAGGTTTAATCTTTTGAAATTTATATACCGTGTGTATGCATTTGTGTGGTGTCATCCCATATCTGAACCGTTCGTCATTCATGTAAAGGAAATTACATAACCTAAAGTCAAATTTAATCAACCAATGAGACCTTGACTTAATAATAATGTTGAGGCCTTAAAAACTTTAAAATTCCATGCTCAAGTCTCACATTGAATAAATCATATTTAGGTTCTCCTAGATTTTATTCCAATCTAATTCTGGTTTTAAGTTTATTCATGGTTATAATGTTTGATCTTGGTTATATTTATTCATACGTATATTATTAATGATTATATTTATAATTGTACTTGTTGAAAGATAATAAATTGACCAACATTAAAATACATCAATTTCATAATATATGTTGATTTATTACGCAATTGCCTAATATAATAATTGTACTTGTGTAATATATTATTACCACAAGTAATCAAACCAGACATAAATGAATTTTAGTTTATAATTTATTAAGTAATTATATTTAATAATTTTCAATTAAAAATAAAAATTAATTAGTTATAAAATATTTTATTTATTATTAAATTAAATTATAATTGTATTATATTTTAATATAATAATATATTAAACATAATGTATTTATGTGTTTTATGAAAGTTACACATATAGTAATTAAAATTAAATAAATAATGCATAAATAATGAATGAGTTTAAAAGATTGACTTCAAAATTAAAAAAGTAAATGTTCATTCTTAAAACCATAGCAAACTACATATATTTCACACAAAACTTGAAAGATGATGTCTTTTGCCTAAGATTACAAAATTAATAATAATAATAATAATAATAATAATAATAATAATAATAATAAAGACAATCTATGTCTTTAAAAATCTGAAGTAAGGGAACATGGTGGTGACCCCACCTTGCTAAAGAAATCACTTGAGTGAATGTTACAACATTCATATATCATATGGTTGTACTTTATTATATTTGTAATTATTTATATTTATTTCTTAAAATTATTTAATTTTCAATGGATTTGTTTTATTTGAGAAAAAATGAAGGACATAATGGTAGTGTAAGGTAAGGTACTACTCCTATTCCTATATATCAAAATGTCATTGAATAATTAAGTGAAGATCTCTAACTATTGGCTGATTGATTGAGTGGGACCCATTTGCATTAAACGGCTTAGATCCAACTTGTGGTTGTATTTAGAAAAAAGAAAAAGCAAAAAAGAGAAAAGCCAAGTGCGTGTCTGTCGGTGGTCATTTATGTAAACATTAATTAAAAAAGAAAAAAAAATATCTAGGAAATATATGTAAAAAAGCAGTGGACTGTGGAGCAGCTGGCAGACGGTGGGGAAACGGGGGACGATCAGGACCAAAGACCATGCTCCAGGGGAATAGTGCCACGTGCTCTGGGTTGTATCGTTGTGGATCTCATCATTGCCGCACCGACGGGATCTTATGATGCCGCTTCTACTTTTCTAATATGGGAAATCGGAATTTCAGAAGACATCTCCCCATTTCAATGTTTATGGATCAGTAGATCCCTAACTAAGTTTGTTGGTTTCCTTCAAATCAGATAAATTAGTAGTACAACACCTTAATCATTTTGCAATATGCCTCTTGAACAGAATATCGATAGATGGTCTTCATATTCTTTTCCACCCACCACCTTTCCAAGCATCTCTTGCCATTTAACTTCCCACCTTGCTAATGAAACTTGCATTCATTGCTACACTTACTTGTACTAACACAACCTCTAGTGTCATCGTGTACTGTAAAAGTATGATGAATGTAAGGTTGTATTTTCTACTTGAAAAAGTGAATAAATTAATTTTTGTATATTAAAAAAGAGTATAAATTGATCTTTCTATTAAAAATTCATAACGATGATTTGAAATAACCATGCTGGAATTATTTTTTATTCGAAATAACATAAAATCTAATATGATAAAACTATTACAGATGCTCTTATATTAAAAGCCAGATTACATTTAGTCTCTTCTACAAAAAAAAATTAGACAAATTGGTTCTTTTGTTAAAAATACATCCATTTCTACTATTAAGTACAAACGTGGTGTGCCATGTATACCTCATGCTGACTTGGCATTATTTAAACAAATTTAAAAAAATCCTAAAAAAAATAAAAGTTTTGTAATTATTTAAATTCTACATCCAAGATGAATCCTTGACATGGTTTTTCAAATAATTATAAAAAATAGAAAATATAGAAAATTATTTAAAAATGATTAAGAATTATAAAAATTTTTAAAATTATAAAAAATTCAAAATGAACCTAGACAAATTGTTGTTCAAGCTCAAATGAACTCGGACAAATGCAGTTCATTCTGGAATGGTTTCTTAAATAATTATAAAAACTATAGAAAATTATTTAAAACATATTAAGAATTAGATTCTTAATAATATTCTATAATTTTAAAAAAAATATTTAAATTTCATTTTTTAAAATATTTATTAACATGAACAAATATCACATCGACATGAGGTACACATGGCTCACCATTTGACATTGTCTAGTTGATTTATTAGCCACTTTATCGCATAACAATAAAAATAGATGAATTTTTTAATAGAAGGGTCAATTTGCTCTTTAATCTAATATACATGGACTAATTTGCCTATTTTAAGTAAAGGGGACTGATAGGTGCTAAAAGTAACATATTTTAACCTCATTCTTAATGCATTTTTGAGTGATTATTCGATATAAGTGGTGAATTTTATGCCCCTAATCCTTTAAATTCATGTTGTTATACTTATGAGAGCATTTGGAAAAAAAAGACCGAAAATCGAAAAATTAAAGTAAGTTACAAGAGCCACACAGTGCACCATCCACACGAACTAGACACACAACCGTGTGAGCCACATGGGTTGCCACATGGCCATGTGGTAGGTCGTTTCAATTTCACAAATTACACTCCGAATAGCGAAAAAAACGTAATTTTTAGGTTTTTTTTTTAGTATTTTGATACCTATCTATGACAAAAATAAGAAAATAGGAGTGATCCGTCATAGAAAACTCAAGAGAACAACTCGAAAAACACCATTGAAGTCGATTATGAAACAGATTTCCATCAAGATTGAATATTCCCTTTTGAGTTCTTTGGAGACTATTATGAGTTTCTTTGTTTCTTGGGATTATATTGTATTTTGGATGTTTTTATTTGCTAGCATAAACTTATTTTTTAGATATCTTGGGAGATGAACCCTATGATGAATTTTGTCTTTGGATTTCTATTTTACACAATAAAGACTTTGTTTCTTGTTCTCAATTATGTGCGCTTAATTTTTGGTTTAATATTTTTAGACTATTGATCCATGTTTTATATGCTTGAATCAGAGGAGGAATAGACCCGTTTAAGAGTAGATCTAGCGTAATTGAGTAGAGTTGCATACAATCCTAAAAATAAGACAACATAAATCTACTGAATTACAGTCAAACCTAATAAGGGAATCCATAGATCGAGTTAATGCGATAATAGTCGTTTTAATTAGAAAGAAATTTCAATTAATTAACTAGAGTCAATTGCTCTTATTCTTGAAGAGAGATATTAGCATAATTTAGAGATTTTTATGGATCAATATACTAAATGAAGAAATTGTGTAATTTAGATTGATAATGGCAGATGAAGTCTAGGTGAATTATTTCCTAGGTATTATTTTGCTTCTTAGTTGTTTACTCGATTATTTTCCTGATTTGTTCTTTATCGTGTTCGTTAGTTAATTTTAGTTTTAATTGATCACTCGAATTTATTGGTTAAATAATAGAAAGACAATAATTACTAGTACTTTTAGTCTTTGTGGGAACGATATCTTTGCTCACCGTCACTATACTATTAATTGATAGGTGCACTTGCCTTAGTAAGATTTTTAGTTGGTTTCGTGGACATCAAGGACAAAATTGAATCTAAATCCTAGTATAAAGGCATCTATGGTACTTTTATCTAATCATACTCTGTAACACCCATTACCCGTGTTCAACGCTGGAACCGGATACGAGACATTACCGAACTTATCTGGCTTAAACATACAACTTTGGGCTATAAATTTTCTTTCCAACTTAAAACTTCTTATTCACATACATAACACCCTTATTATAGGTCTACGATGCCTTAAACATATACTTGGAATGCCTCGGGACCAAACCGAAAACTTTCAAACACTTTGAAAATTTTGACATGAAACAGGACCATACGCCCGTGTGAAGAGTAGGACACGCCCGTGTGGCATATCACACACCCGTGTTCCACACCTATGGTCGACACTGACTTGTATCTCACGGCCTATCGCACGCCTGTGTGCTTGGCCTGTGTAGCGAATTAAATTCCAAATTCAGGTGCAAACCTCGCACGACTTAGGCACACACCCATGGCCAAGGCTGTGTCTCCCACTCGAATGAGACACATGACCGTGTCTCTGCCCATGTATTTACTAATGAGCATTTTGACTTTGTAAACCTAGCATGCATGGGACACACGGCCAATCAACAAGCCCATGGGTACATGCCCGTGTGTCTACCCGTGTGGACATTTGAAAGGCTATCCACCAAGCCAAATGCCACCCTACACAGGACCAATACTTATACCAATACAATCCAACATATATTATCACCATAAAGCACTTATAGAGACTCAAAAATCAAGTCATTCAATCAAGCATACACTTTATGAATTTCATCATCATTGAATATATATACTTGTCAAATATTGGCCCATTTCCCATGACCACTTACAAAATGAATTTGATGACATTAATAGCCAACACTTTGGCTAACAAATATGATATAACAAAAGAGACCAAATCCTATACATGCCATACTCAAAATGAATCTAACTTTGCTATACCAAGAGTAGTCGATAGTGTGATTTCCAAACTCTGACGTTCCACGAGTTCTTGAACTAACTTGGTAAAACTACAAGGAAAAGGGAAATGAGAGGGGTAAGCATAAAGCTTAGTAAGTTTGCATGAAAATAAATAACAACGTAAAGCTCATAATGTCATTCATCCATGGAATTGGATAAAAACACAAAGTCTTAAGCACTTTGCCATAACTTACTTGTACTTGTTCTTATTGAATTCATACCATGTCACATATCTTAAACATTTCTCGTGAATTACTCACGGGTACCTGTATTCACTCAATCTCATAACTTTAGCACTAATCTCATTTCTATTTCAAGCTCAACTATTTGTCCCACTAAATCACTTGGGATACTCAGAGGCACATGTTCATCATCATCCACATAAATACAAAGCCAATGCCACATCCCAGATGTGGTCTTACATGGGGTCGCCTCTGACTGTCGATGTCATATCCTATATATGGTCTTATACGGGATATCATATCAATTATCGATGTCATATCCCAAATATGGTCTTATACGATTTTCATATTCAATGCCGATGCCATATCCCAGATATGGTCTTACACGGGATCTCAATTTAGTACCGAGGCCATGTCCCGAATATGGTCTTACATAGGACCTTATCCATCTCATGTCTCGATGATAGTATTCTCACATTTATTATAGTCCAACTAGGACTTCAACATCACAACTTTCATCATTCTTCTCATTCAACACCATAACTAAATTACATAGAAATATTATGCATCACTATAATATCAAACATTCTCAAACGTACTAGCATGATGTTGAATTTATCACATACAAACTTACCTCGATTTCAAAATATGCTAGATTGCCGATCTAGTCTGATACTTTGCCCTTTCCTTAGTTGAGGTTAATTCTTTGTTCTTCTTGATCTATAATAGCAAATTAGCTCATTTAATAATGACATTAATTAATGCATTTCAATAATCATGCTCTGGCAAAAATTACTATTTTTCCCTTAGACTTTGCAAAATGACCATTTACCCCAGGCTCAAAAATTAATTCTAATCAAATTTCTTTCTTTAACGAGCCTAGGTGAACATTTATTTCTCTTACAGCAACCATCAAAACTCATTATTTCACACATTTACCACAAATTTCACAACCTTTACAAAGAGGTCCTTTTAGGTGTTTTAATGGAAACACCTTTCACAAATATTGTTTATCTAACAATCAAGTCTTATTTTCTTCCATAAAAATGCAGCAAACAGCATAAAATCTCACATGTAAAAACTCTAAACTTTTCACCATTTTGCAAGATAGACCCTTTTTATAAAGCTTAAGCTTTAGGGGTTCTAAAAGTACAAATATTTTTAAGAAATGATCACTAAAACACATACTTGTAAGGAGAAGAGTGTGATGAAATTTCTGAACTTTAAAACCCCCATTTGCTGCTAATTTTCGATGGAGAAATGAAGGAGAAAAGATGATATCTTTTCTTTCTTTATTTTAATATGAAATCCCAATTTAGTCCACCTAACACACCTACTTGACCAAATTTTGACCTCTATTGTCCCCTATGGCCAACCAACCTTTATTTAAGGGGCTAATTGCCCTTTAAATACCTCCAATTAATATTCTATAGCTATTAGGTACCTTTAGCTTGTAATTTTAAACTTTCACACTTTATGCGATTTAGTCCTTTTTCGCGATTAAGCATGAAATTGCTAAAATTAAAGCACTAAAATTTTCACGCACTTATATAATCATGCTCTAACTCATAAAATAACATGAAAATAATTTTATCTGACCTCATATTAGTGATCCCGAGATCACTGTTCCGACTAGCCCCTAAATCGGGCTGTTACATACTCATCCTTTTAATTCCACATCACTTACTTCTTCTTTTTTTTGAAAAAGCCAAATCATCACTTAATAACACAAATGGGTGGAATTTTTAACAAGATGACCAATTTGCACTTTTTTTATAACGTACGGGGGCTAATTTGCCCATTTTTTAGTAGAATGGGCAAAATGCAATACCTGATTGCTAGTACAGAGGTCTCCGTGATACTTTTACCAATCGTGCACTTACCACATGATAGTTGGAAGATGTGTCTCTATAGTTTCCATCTCTTTGTCAACGCAGTAATAAAAAATGTTGTTAGTTCCACACTTGTTTTAATCAGTTTGTTTCATTCCAATAATAAATTGGAACAGTTAACTCCTTTTTGCACTTATGAAAATTTGACTTGTATTGGTTGTATATGCTCGTTTTGCTCATTTTCGATTGCACTGATCGAAACATTGTGTACTGACTAGTGCATAAATAATGTTAAAATATAAATTTATTAATATTTTTACTATTTATAGTAATAAATAATAAAAACTTAAGAGCTTGATAAGTGTGGATTGTTTGAAATTCCTACTAAAGGTCTATATTTTACTGGGATTAACAATAAGCAAGACAATGATCAAGTTTGGGAAAGACTTAATAGAGCTTTTGACAACACCAAATGCTTCCAGAATAAGGATTATCTATAAGTCCAAATTTTATAACTCATTTGCTCAGATCATGTATGGCACCCCACACCCAACTTAGATACGGATCTAAATGCAGGATGTCGCATTCATTGTCAGAGCAGCTCAAATTATTATCATTCATTACATTTAAGTTGTAATGACTCGGTTTCTAACAGTGTCAAAAAATGTAGTTTTAGAACATTGTTTCCATAAATCGAGTTCTTAAATATTAAATAGGGATATTTACAAACTTAGTATATAGGTATATTGAAATTCGGATAAGTAATTTACCTGAAAATGTGGTTAAATAAGGCATGGGGACTAAATTATAAAAATTCAATCGCTATAGAGTTTTAATTAGAAAAGGCTTAGGGACCTAGATAGCAATTACCCAAAAGTCTAAAATGGTTACTAAATGAAATTTAATTAACTTTTAGTGGATGGTCGTGGTGCATGTCATTAGAATTAACTAATTGAAGATTAATGTATAATTAATGAAGATTAAGTTAATTAATTAAGTTTAATTATAATTAAACCTAGTATATAAGCTAAATTTTAGTGGAGAAAGATGACAAAAGTCATCATCTTCAACCTTCAACCACAATCCACCATTTCTAAAGAGAAAAGGAAGCTTTGAAACCCTTTTTATATTCAACCAAAATTTAAGTAAGTCCCTAAGTCATTTTCTTTTGATTTGTATAGTTTCTTTTATTATGGGAGCTTAATTTAGCTATCCTATGTATCAATTTTTTCAATTAGTGAAATTTTGATGAGTTATCATTGTTGAGAAATTGATTGAAAATAAACTTAGATTATGAAAATGACTAAATTCTAAATCTTAATAAGCTTAATTGTTCGTGAGATATAACTGAATTGTTGACAAAACCTTCTCAACAAGCTCATCCCATTCTAACTGGTTTAGATTTTGGGCTTTTGCCTGGTAATGACCCTTTTTAGGCAGTTCTAAACTAAAATTATCGTCATCCGAACTTGTCATAAATTGAAATTTGTGATCCCATCGAATTTCTCGATATCGTATCTCATTGATGGCAATTTGTTAGGGTTTATTGATAACTCTTGAAAAAAGTTATAATTAATGCCTTAAGAATAGGTCAATTGTTTGTACTTAGGTACATTTAGTTGCATTTTAGGACATTTCATTTGTATTTTCATCATTTCATTAGAAGCTTGGATTGTATTTAAATATTAGGTACTTTTAATTGCTTGTGGTAGGGCTGTGTTTAGTGGTTTTGCAGGTTCAGGTTGAGGAAGGAGAAATAAAGGATTGAAGGTTTATCCGGGCAAAAGGTTGGACATTTTGTCAACACAAATGCTGTGGTAATTCTAAAAGACCGAGTCAACACTTAACGCATACCAGTTTCAACCCAACTGTACTTGTACCAAAAAAATCTGCCTAAAAAGAGGAGAAGATAATCCTGGGACATTGGTTTTTATCCTAGAAAAAAATAATTTAAAAGAGGAGAAGATAATCTTGGGTTGTTGAAAAAAGAACTTAAAAAGAAGAGAAGATAAACATGGGTTGTTAGGTTTACCCTAGGGAAAAGCTATAAAAAGCCAAAAGAGGAAACCCTAAACGATGAACAAATGTGCAGATCTAAAGGCGAAACTTGAGGGTAGCGGTTGAGTAGAGACGGAAGGAAGAAAAACAAAAGCAATCCCTCTTAGCCACCTCAAGACACTGAGCAGCTGGAATGTAGATTGGGCAAGCGAATGTTGTCTTCCTGACGTTCTTCCATTATTTCTAATTCGTTCATTCGTGAATTACAGTGATGAAAATGATGAAAATGATGTTTGAGTTGAACTTTATTTTCCAACCTTTGAGCTAAATCTAATAGGGTTGGGATTACTTTGATGAAACATTGACTATCTGTAATGGCTGCAGTATAAATCTAAACTATTTTACTGTTTCATTCAATTGTTTTATTCTTTAAAATGTATGTGAGCAATCCCTAGACATAGTCGAGTGTGCAACATACCCTTAAATTAATCTAAATTCTGAAAAGGTTAGATTAGTTAGACCGTGGTTGAATGATATAATCAAGTACTTAACAGATACTTGTAGTAGACTCTACACATAGAGCAGTGTTCATACAGAAGGAAACAGTGCAGGATACCATATTAAAGGCCTATAGACAAAGGCAAGGTAACTTGAGGTTTCTGCTCTTGAAAGAAGCAAGCCACTTTAGAACTCTTCCAAGCAGTAGGTTAAGTATGATTTTGTTGAGGCATTGCTGACAGGAAAAGTAAATTCTTAGTAATCTCGACCTTCCCACTCAACATTGCGTAACCGTTATATTTTTTCGTAGTATATTTGTCATTACATCCTTAGTTGTTTATTTGTCAGTTACATATTATTCATATAATCATTTGCATAATTGTTGTCACATCTTTACTCTTGCATTACCATAACATTTTCAATTATTCATCAGTCGCACATTTTGTTCACATTAATATACCTTTTGTTTACCACTGCATTCTTATCATTATTTTACCATAGCATTAATCGCATTTTATTATAATAACTTGACCACTTTTGTGCCTTAATCTGATCCTTGTGGGAACGATACTCACTCATCACTTTATTACTTGATTCGACTTTTATACTTGCACAAATCGCATATCATTTCACATGCGACATCTATCTATATAAACAACGAAAAAGAACAAAAAAGAGAATAAAATTGGGCACACAAATATTTACGTGGAAAAATCCCTCAGAAGAGAATAAAAAACCATAGGCAAAGTAGGATTTACTAAATAAGCAAACAATCTGAAAAAGTACAAGATGGAGATAACCAAAACAAACAAAAGAAACTTTGAATCCCGAAAAAGACAAAGCTCTCTAGCTAAAACACGAAGTTTCCTTAAAAACTTTCTTAATCTTCTCTTAATCTTAATGTGATGAAGATGTCAATTCTAAGGTTACTAAAGGCTTTTTATAGGATGAAATTCGTGTGAATATATGACTAAAATATCCTTAGAATAATCAGAGTAATAATCAGAGTTCAATTGAGAAAAGATAGCAGGGTTTAACTGAGAAAAGAAAATTGATTTATGTGGGAACACGTTGCCATGTCACAACATCTCGAATCGCCTCATCACGACGTTGTGAAACTCCTCGCCGTGATGTCGCGTCGTCATGACATCGAAAACCTCCTCGTCGCGACATTGCCGCCTATTAGAGGTGTTTTGTTTTTTTACATCCTCGTGTCGTGATACGGGTAACGATAAGTACCTGAAAGATTCCAAAAATACGAGGCACACTCTACATAAATCTATATTTCAATTTGCCTAACCACTTTGTTTATATGTATTGATTTGTAATATATATATATATATATATATATATTTTTATGAGTTGTTAGGAAATTAATTTAATTTAAATATAGTAAAAATCAAATCAAGTGCCCAACATAAGTTTAAAATAAAAACAAAATAAAAAGTTTGGGTGCAGATCTAGATCAATGTTTAAGCCTCTGAAGCGGAAACATAGATTCCATTTCTAGTGCTATGTGAACTTTTTAAATTATCAAATTAGGGAGTAAATTATTTTTGAATACCATGAAATTAAATATAAAATATTAAAACAATGCATTTAAATATAAATTTAGTAATTAAAAAAAAATCTAAAGGCAAGAAAACCGAAATAATAAGCAAGCCAAAGAGTAGTAGTAGGTGGGAGTAAGGATGACAACATTTGCTTCTTCAGTGTTCACATCTATTTGTTTTAGAGTCAACTACATGTTCAAGCATTGCTAATTATTTATGTGGGGCAAGGATAAATAAAATAAATAAATAAATATTTTTTATAATATATTAAATACATAATGCATTGGCAATCTTTTAGTTTTAGTTTGATAAGTAAGGTGAGTATGGATCAAGTGGATGATATCAGAGTAGACTCGAATCTAGTGGGGTAGGTAAAAGATATGGTGAAAATTTATTTTAAAATTAAAAATTAAAATTAATATATAGTAAAATTGCATTTGAACTTTTAAAAATGAAAATAAAATGTTTAGTCCTTTGATAATAATAAAATTATAAATTAATACATGATAAACTTATATTTTGATATATAAAAATTATAATTAAATTTCGATCCTATTAAAAGAAATTTTGAATTCGCCCCTATATTAGAGTTAACTTCATGAATTACATAATTAAGCTTTTATTTTAGCTCCCTTAAAATGATTTTTTTTTTATTTCACCCTTAAACATATGATGCGTCGCAAAACTAATTAAAAATTTGACTAAAGTAATTGCACCTATTAATTGATAGTATAGTTATGGTGAGCAAAGATATTATTCCCACAAAAACTAAAAATACTATTAATTACCGTTTTGTTATTATTTAACCGAATAATTTGAGTGATTGATTAAAACTAAAACTAACTAAATTGATTAACTAACAAATACGACAAAGAACAAAACACAAAAATAATCGATTAACAAACAAGAAGAAAAACAATACCCAGGTTCAGCCCGTGTGAATCCTATAACTTACTCCAACGCTCCGGTTTTTGCTCCTTTTGTTCCCAAGTGTTCTATTAAGTATTAAAACATAAATTTAAAGAATTAAAAGTATAAAATTCATAATTAATATCAAATAATCACCTAAAAATATTAAAAATTAAAATATATTATTTTTAATGCTTATCAACACAATTCAAGATATCTTAAAAGATTTTAGATAACCAAAACAACAATGATTTGATATCATAAATCATAATTACAGTTTCATAAAAAAAAAAGGTTTTTCCCTTTTGATTTAATAATTTATTATAAAATAAAAAAGAAAGTAATAATTATTGTGAAACAAAGAGTAGAGTGGGGAGGAGAGAATTTTGTAGCTTCCTAAAGTAGTTGGGTTGGTGAGGGGTTGGTAAGGCTTTGCCATCTTACTTAACATTAATCAATAAAAAAAATCCCAATATTATTATATTAAAAGATTTGGGAATAAATAATAAAAGGGAGCTGGTAAAAGCTTTACTGGGTGGAGGGTTTTGAAATTAGGAAAACAATGGTTGAAACCTGAAAGTGATATCATTCCACCACCAACCCCCAAAAGGTGGATGCTTGGATGGTATCTTCATTATCCTCCTTAATATATTTTATAGATTTTTTATGATTTGTTAAGTTGTGTATTTAGTGAATTCAAATGATAATATATCTATGACATATCATAGTTTAACTTAACAGAATTAATGATTATTATTTTTTCGGTATTAAATTTTCAAATTTAAAAAAAAATTAATTAAAATTTATATTACATACTAATCATATTTATATTTATTTATACAATGTTAGAGAAAAGGAGAAGTAGGGTGGAAGGTTGGTGGTGTTGAAATGTTTGAAATGACTGAATTGCCACCCAACAACAACAACCCCATTAGATGATATTAGAGAGTATAGGAGGTTTTGGACACTAGAAGTTGGTATTTCCAAAAGTTTACCCACCCCTAAATAGCGACATAACATGCAATGCTGAGGACATCATCATCCACAGCTGTTAAGTTGGTTGAGGGTGAAGATTCAACAATCCCTGTTGCCTTTTACAATTGCATTGTTGTCAACATTCTCTGTGTTGATTCTTGAAGGTTTCTTTTTGTTTTGGTACTGACCTTACTATCCTTTATTCTAACATCATAGCTCATGAACCAGAAACCATAGAGTTCACGGTACAAGCCGGTTAGGCAATAAAGAAGTTGCCGATTCTATTCAATTTTTTTTTTTTAAAAAAGAAGCTTATTGGAATAGCTTCTCCAACTTTTTGTATTTCATTCGGATTTTAAATTGATATTTTTAATTAACGAGATCCTTTAATCGACGACATTGCCATTAACAGATGTTTTATCAATAAAAAGTAAAGATTTTAAAAAAATATTTTTAAAATAAGCACCCAATAAATCTTGACAAATGGCTGACAAGATTCATTCAAAATTTTATAAAATTTCATGGTTTTAAAATAATTTCTAATTATTTTAATATTTTTTATTTTTTATAATTCTAGAATGAATCTAGACACAATTCAAATGAACTTGGACAATTATTTATTTATATTCATTGGTGTACTTATTTTTAAAATAATTTAATTTTTTTTTCACTAACGATAATGATGCCGCATTACCACATTAGCAATTGGTGCTAACATGGCATTTGTTAACATTCACATTAGCATTGTTATTTGTTACTAACAATGAACGTTAGCCAACGGGTCTCATCGGTCAAAATTGTCAATTCAATGGTTTAAACCGGTGCAAAATGTTTGTAGGGGTTTAATTGATTTTTCTTAAAAAATTTGAGGGTTTATTTTATCAATAAGCCAAAAAAATACAGATATTTGAATATTAGAAAAATATATTAAATATTAAATTAAAAATAGCATATTTAAAAAAATTAAAAAAACAAATGACTCTAAAACAAATTTGAATTATTCATTTACATATATAAACACTAGATTTTGTCACACCCATGATGTAGGTGAAAGATTTCTTTTAAATTTTATTTAATAATGAATATAGGTGGAGTCAAGGGCGCAGCTAGGGGGGCTGGCATGGGCCCGACCCCCCCTAAAATATAAAATTATAATTTTGACCCTTAGAATTTTTTAAAAATTTTAAATTAATAAAGGTAAAATTGCACTTTACCCCTTAAAATATAAAAATTGATTTAATCCTTTACAAATTATAAAAATATAAACTATAAAAAATTAAAATTTTATCCGCCCCCTAAAAAATTCTTCTGACTTCGCTCCTGGGGAGTGATAATAAACTTGTATTTTAATATTATTAAACACGTGTTTGATCCTTGGTTTGTAATTTTAATTGTTTTGTTTAAAATGATATAAAAGTATGAAAATAAAAAAAGTACCATCATGATAATATTAATTATAATTTAAAAGAAAATGTATTTTTAGAATTGCATAATTGAGTTGGTGACCCGATTAAGGGTAACATCAACTCAATAAAATATTTAAATATAAGTATTAGATTAGATAATATTAATTATAATTTAAAAGAAGAGGTATTTTGTAATTACATAACTAAGTTAATAACTCGATTAAGGATGACACCAATTCAATAAAGTAATTAAATGTCAACTAGATTTTGTCACACCTATGGTGTGGGTGAAAATTGTATGTAACAATTAAAAACAACAATACAATTAAAAAAAAAGACTTTGGTTGAAAATGGAAAGTTAAAAGCTCAATTATTATAATGTTTTGAGTTCAAATCTCATTATATGCAAACATTAAAAGTGGAAAGAAAATAAATTTTGAGAGTGTGCTTTTTTAGAAAGAACAGTGAGAAAAATAAAATAGGAGAGATAATTATTTTCAATCAATTTTTCTAAATGGGAATGATGGGTGAAAAGCAAATGAGAGAGATGTATATGTTAGTTTAAAATTATACATTTTTAAATATTTTATTTTTTCCTTTCATTTTCAATTTTAGCAAGAAATGAATGAGAAAAAAAATTCTATTTTTCCATCTCTCCTCCCAAGTACATCTATGGATAGAAAAATTATGCATTCCATACTTCTAAACTATTACCCCTTCAATTTTCAAACTTGTAATTTTCTTCCCCAAACCTAATTATATAAATAAAAATTGATAGAAAGTAGAACAAAGATGAGTAGAAATACAAAGTAGGTGCCCCCTTCTTCAATTCTTAAACATTTCTATCCACATGAAACTAGCCTTTTAAAACTTAATCAAAATTTTATATCTTCCCCTTTGTTTAAGCTTTCAACATCCTTTGGGGCGTCATATTGGACCCAACACCCAAACAAAATTTCCTATCATTTAAAAAATCAATAACAATTCACCATTTTTTTTATAATTAATGTTGATTTTACTATTTATATTTAAGATTTGAAATTATTTTCGAATTTATATTCTTTTCTTAAAAATATCATGTATTTTATAATTGCACTCAATACTTATTAGTCTATTTACTTTTTTTTAATTTTAAAATTATATGATGTAAAATTAAAAATATTAATACATATTTGTAGCGTTTAAACTAAGTTTAAACCAATTATTATTATAATTAGCGTAGAAGAAAGGCCCTAAAATATTCTCGGCTCTTATTTTCAATAAAAAGTATTATGGAGGTTTTCGTACTAGAAATTAATTCATATTTTGTCATTCTATTAAAAATAAGTAAATTAATCCTTAACGTTAGATCAAAGAGTAAATTTATCTTTTTGTTAAAAATTTTATCAATTTCTACTATTAAAAGCTAGTTCTATACGTCAATATAAGGTACATGTGGCACACCACGTGTCACTGTCTAGTTATTCTGTCAGTCATGTCAGTTTTTAATAATACAAATAAATTAAATTTTTAGCAAAGAGAATCCATTTTCTCTTTAATCAAATGTATAATGATTAATCTGCTTATTTTTTTAATAAAAGAATAAATGTAATCTAACTTTTAGTATAAAAATTTTTATGATACTTTTACTTCTAATTTCTCTATTTTCTTTTAGCTAGTTTACAGTATTTTCTTTTAGGTAGTTTACAGTGCCATGTACATCATATATGATATTAAGTGTTTCAAATTTGCAATTTATTAAAAAATATAGTTTTATTTTAGGCAATTAATGCAAAATAATATATTGAGTTATGCAAATGTATTATTTGTATACGGAATATAACGTTATTTTATAAATAATTAAAATTTGATATTTAAAATTAAAATAATATGATTTTTAAACTTTTCTATTTAGTGAAAAAGCACTTTAATATAAAATATTTATAATTTTTAACTTTTTGTATAAAAGTTCATTTAGAAATGTCTTTTATCATAATCACAATTCTTATTTTTGTGTATGATAATTTTTATTAAATAAATTTAGTTAATTAAATATTTTAATAAATTAAATTCTTATTTATAAATATGAATAAATAATATATTTAAAATTGCAAAGTCAATAATATTTAAACGACAATATATTAATTAATTCAAAATTTTCTTTGAACTCGTGTTTTTATATATAATTAACTTTTAATGTCACATACGTTATATCGATTTTATGTGTTTTATATTTGATTAGTTTTTAAATATTATATTTTTAATTGCAATAGTTAGAGTAAAATAATCTTTTTATTTGAATTATTGAATATAAATAAAATATATTATCAATTCAATTATTATAATAGAAAATTTTCAAATAATAATCAAAGCATATTTAACATATTCAACATAAAAATAATTTACTTTATGTAATTAATGTAAATTAACATTATTCAAAATAATAATAAAATTAACATAGTTAACTCTTATTTTAATTAAATGATAATTAAGATGTTTAGAACTCTATTCAAGTAATAACTCTATTTTGCCAATTGAGTCTTAACTCAATTGATGTCAACATTATTACCAGTGTAGGAGGACATGAGTTCGAATGCTGAAACGCTTTATATTCTTATTTAAGGGTTGGGATGGGCTATGGGTAATTTTAAGTATTTTGTCAAAAAAGAGCATATATGATAAATAACCTAATGAGATTAATGCTAAAAAAGTAATAACTCTATTTTACATTAATAAAATTAGCACAACTTTTGTTTATTTAAAGTTTTTCCTAAACTCGTGCTATATATATATATATATATATATATATATTATAAGATAATAGTTAAATTGCAATATTGATCCTCTACTATGCCAACGTTTAGGATTCAATCATTATCTTTTAAGTTGACATAACTTGCATTTCTACTTTTACAATGATATTAGTTAATTCTAATAGTTAACATATTTAATTATTCCAATTAAAATGCTAATGTGTGTTTTCTTAAAACATTTTTATAACACAAAAAATCTATTTTGATGTGATAAGTTGGAATGAGTATTTGAAGGAAAAAACTCGACCGAGAAATTTTAACCAAAATAATTAAGGTTGTCAACTATTTGAATTAACTAATGATATTAAAAAAAATAGATATATCAAATTAAAGCACAAATACTATTGATTGAGCCTTTACTTAGTTGGCATTGTTGTTATTGCAACAACTATAAAAATATGAATTCGAGTGCGCTTAAGTGTGTTTTTATCTAGTTTAAGGGTTGGAAGGGTTATGAGTAGAAAATGTCCCTATACTTTTAAAGTTAAAAATTTAATCATATTACTTTTTCAATTTAAAAATTGTAGCCTAATCGTTATCATCACCAGTCATTTCTATTCTAAATTTTCAACTTAACATACTTATTTTTCGTTAATTATATGACACCTCACATGATGACAACTTAATCAACATGCTAAATTGACATATATATATATATATATATATATATATTAAAAATACTTACTATCTATACATATAAAGTTATCAGTTAAGTTGATGTCACGAGTTAACTCGACACCAACTTAGTTGTGAAATTATTAAAATACCCTTATTTTAAATGGTAATTAATATTATTATAAGAGCCTTTTAATCTTTTCATATTTTTATATAAAATTTAAATAAAACATTTTAAAAACATAATTTGAGAATCAAACCTTAGACCAATAGATACATATAAAAGACCCTAACCACGCCATTAATAATAATTTGTTAACATGTCTATAATATATATATATATATATATATATATAAATATAAAATATTTTTGTTCACTCATAATATACTTTTGATAACTAAACCGAGATGACAACTTAATCAACATGCTAATTCGACAATATATTATTATAAATATACTTACTATTTTACTAATTGGACTAAGATGTGAAATTAAAACAGTTGAAAGGTTTAATTTTTAACTTTTTAAGTACATGGACTACATCTCAAATTTTGTCAAAATATAAGGACTAACATGATATTTTAACCATAAACACCTAATAAATAATTAGGGAGAATATCACATTTGGTACCTATACTTTCATAAAATGTTTAATGTGGTTCATGTACTTTGAAAATGTCCAATATGGTATCTGAACTATCACTATATGTTCTATTATGATACTTGGGGCGAATTTGGATGGGTGATGCGTTTACCTGCGGTTAAAGTGAAAACAACGGTGGTGATAAAATTAAATATTGTAGCGATACTGTAGCTTAAGACAAAAAGTAAGCTAAACGCACTGCACCCCACCGCCCATTCAAACTCACCTACCGTTAGTGCATTACTAAACTAACCAATGAAAATTCAACACGTAAAAATTATTTTCCAAATCATCAAATTCACATGCATAATATAACATTACGAGGAAACTAAATAAAACAAAATTTTTATATTTAGATTAAAAAATAACTAAACATATGGCTAATCTTACAACCATCATATTCCCCATTTAAGTAAACGGTCAACTTCTCCAAAGTGTTTTCCATTTGAAATAATATTTTGTTGATTTTAAAATAATATTTTCATTATTAATGAAAGTATAATTAATTTCATGTAAGTTTAGTATTTACTTTTTTTATTAATTATATGTTTAGTTATTTTTATTTTATTTATTTTTCACATAATGTTATATTATTAATGCGAACTTGATAATATGAAAAAGAAATTCTACATATCGAATTTTTATTGACTAGTTTAGCAATTCACTAACCATGTTAACACTAAATGCTATAATAAAACACATATTGATAATTTAATTATCACATTATATATTTTCAAAGTATAAGTACCACATTAGATATTTTATAAAAGTACACGTATCATAATAAAATTTATATTGATAACTCAAGTAGCACATTGAACATTTTATGAAAGTATAGGTACCAAATTGAAATTATTCCTAAATAATTATAATATAAAAAAATTTTTAACCATCACCAACCAACCAAGAGATATAGTAAATGAAAGAAAAAAAAAAAAAAGGGTATAATGGTACTCTCACATCTTCATCACACTCTTTTAAAAGCACAGCTACAAACACTTCCCGATCTGTCTTCACCAATTTTCCCCCATTACCAATTCCCTTCCATTTCTCCATTTTCTCTGAAATCCAATGGATCCAGTAAGCAGTTGGGGCAATTCCTCCCTCGACTCCGTCGATCCCGAAATCCATGACCTCATCGAGAAAGAGAAGCGTCGCCAATGCCGCGGCATCGAGCTCATCGCTTCCGAGAACTTCACTTCCTTCGCCGTCATCGAAGCCCTCGGCAGTGCCCTCACCAACAAATACTCTGAGGGCATGCCTGGTAACCGTTACTACGGTGGAAACGAATTCATTGATGAGATCGAGAACCTCTGCAGATCTCGCGCTATCCAGGCTTTCCACCTCGACCCTACCAAATGGGGTGTCAATGTCCAGCCTTACTCCGGTTCCCCGGCCAACTTCGCTGCTTACACGGCCGTTCTCCAGCCTCATGATAGGATCATGGGACTCGATTTGCCTTCAGGCGGTCATTTGACTCATGGGTATTATACCTCCGGTGGGAAGAAGATTTCTGCTACTTCTATTTACTTCGAGAGTTTGCCTTACAAGGTGAACTCCACTACGGGGTACATTGACTACGATAAGTTGGAAGAGAAGGCGTTGGATTTCAGGCCTAAGCTTATCATTTGCGGTGGAAGTGCGTATCCTAGGGACTGGGATTACGCTAGGTTCAGGGCCGTTGCTGACAAGTGTGGTGCTCTCTTGTTGTGTGATATGGCTCACATTAGTGGCCTTGTTGCTGCTCAGGTATGTAATTTTAGTTGGATATTATTTTGTTTTTCTTTTATCTTACATGTTATTGATGGGTGGCT
The DNA here is from genome assembly GCA_025506655.1 of Gossypium rotundifolium. NCBI lineage: Eukaryota > Viridiplantae > Streptophyta > Magnoliopsida > Malvales > Malvaceae > Gossypium > Gossypium rotundifolium. The sequence continues at coordinate 63,404,657 of CP106731.1, read as the reverse complement.
TTGAGATCTGGGTTTTTTATTTGTGATTTCAATTGTTTATATGTTTTTAAAATTTTTATTGGTTGGATCTGGGATTTGTGTGATTTAGTATGATCTTTAGCATCTGGATTTGGGGTTTTGATGCGGCTTCATTTTGCATAGTTTATAAAAAAATTCATGGTCTGTCTACGGCTTCATTCTCTTGTCTTTTAATGCATACATGCAGTGCATTTTTAGGGTGTGAAAATTAAAATTGAATAAAATGTGTTCAACTTAGCACTTTTTTCTTTTCTCGTGGGGTGAAAAGTTTAAGCTGTCTTGCAGATCTAATAGTGGAATCTATTTCAGAAATGAAGTGCTTTATCATTAAAACATAAATCAAATCTGAGAAATCTTAATGTGGTTAAGTCCGAATTCGTTTCTAATAATGCTTTTGGTGGTAACAATGGAGATTTGAGTGGATCTAAATATGATTCCCATCAATTTTTCTCATGCTGTTAGGTCCTTTCCAAAGTTCACCCCACATTCTCTATTTCAACATTAATTTGATATATGAAGTTCTTCGAGTAATTGTTTTTGCTTTATTAGATTCCTTTGTGCACTAACTAATTTCAAGTAACGGATTCTATTGTTTGAGCAGGAGGCAAACAATCCTTTTGAGTTCTGTGACATTGTCACAACCACCACCCACAAGAGCTTGAGGGGTCCTAGGGCTGGTATGATTTTCTACCGCAAGGGACCAAAGCCACCAAAAAAGGGCCAACCCGAAGATGCAGTGTATGACTTTGAAGACAAGATCAACTTTGCAGTTTTCCCTTCTCTTCAGGGTGGTCCTCACAATCACCAGATTGGTGCCCTGGCTGTTGCCTTGAAACAGTCCATGACACCTGGGTTCAAGGCATATGCTAAACAAGTGAAGGCCAATGCAGTTGCCCTTGGAAAGTACCTGATGGGCAAGGGATATCAGCTTGTTACTGGTGGAACTGAGAACCACCTTGTTCTTTGGGATCTCCGACCTCTTGGATTGACTGGTATCGCAGTTGAATTACTTGGCCTCAAGGTTGTTGAACAATTGCCTTTGATGAATTCTCATCTTTTTCTATCATTGTTCTTACAGGCAACAAGGTTGAGAAGCTTTGTGACCTCTGCAACATCACTGTTAACAAGAATGCTGTTTTTGGTGACAGCAGTGCCTTGGCTCCGGGAGGTGTACGAATTGGTAAGTTAGCATACCAAAATGAATCCTTTGCTAGTGAGAGATTACCTAACACTTGCAAGTTTGGTCAAATTTTTATCTCATAGGTCATTTGATGCGAGATGTGTATGCATGACAGGTACACCTGCCATGACTTCAAGGGGTTTGGTTGAGAAGGACTTTGAACAGATAGGCGAGTTCCTCCACCGAGCTGTGACAATCACTTTGAACATCCAAAAGCAATATGGTAAGCTTTTGAAGGACTTCAACAAAGGGTTGGACAACAACAAGGAGATCCAAGAGCTGAAGTTTGATGTTGAGAAGTTCGCATCCTCATTCGATATGCCTGGCTTCAAGATGTCCGAAATGAAGTACAAGGATTAGATCTAATTAACCATACGATCTAATTGATGTTATTATCAGCATCTGCCACTTTTTGGGTTGCCCCCATTTGATGTCTTATGAGTGAAAGGAAAAAGAAAGGGAAAAGAGAAGTATGCAAATGCCTTCCACGTACGGTTTTAAGTGTCTTCATTTACTGGTCAATTTGATATGATCTTTGTCAAGTTTTTGCTGTTCTGTCTTTATAAGAGTTTGCATAAAACGTATGTACTAATTTTATGTATTCTTTTTTGTTGCTAGAGAAGTTTGGGGGTTTTGGGGGGGGGGATAAAGGAGAGAAATTAATGATGTTTGATTGAACATCCCAAACTCTGGAAAATAAAAAAGGAAAATTATTCACCTTCTGCATAAAATTTGTGTACTAATTTCTCGCATCGTAAGTTTTTGCCTTTTGTTATAACTCATAGCGTTGGCACTTGTAACAATTAATAGTAAAGAACAGCAAGTTTGGTTGGTTGTAATGTTAAACCATTACAGCTGAATTTATTGGCCCATCCCTATTTCATTGTTTGGTTGGTTGTGATAGGCTTATTACAGTCCTATTTTATACAGCCTTATTCAAGATAAAATTGCCGTTTACCATTCGGCACTTAGGCCACAGAATAGTCATTCAGCATGTGTGAGTTTCAACTTTACCCTTCTCCCTCTTTTTCATTCTCTCGTTTGAATCCCTTCTTTTTTTCATTCTTCTTCCCATTTTCTTCTCTGAAGCATCTTTTTTTTTTTCATTCTTCTTCCCCTCTTTTTCATTCTCTGAAGCATCTTCTTTTTTCATTCTTCTCATTTCCTTCCAACATTCTCCCTCTTCTTCTCATCTCTCGTCTCGCTTCCTGTGAAGGCTAAAGCGGCTCCTTCTTTCAGCTACCTACGCTTTCAAGCCTCCAACTTTCCCAGAAGCTCCAAGGCTGAAACCGAGGAGAAGACGTTACAATACCTTTTCCAAGGTATAAAGCTCTCGGTATTAGTTTCATCATTTTATTTCAAGCTTTATGTCCTTAGTTCTGATATGGGTTACTTTTATTCGACTCGTTTATGCTCAAAATTTAGTCATTTTTGAGAAAATTAGTCGATGCTTTTGATTAGTTTGATAGTGGGTACCATACCATATGTTTCTTTTATGTGAAACACTGATATGATGCTTTCCGATTAGATTGTTGTTGTAATACAGGAGCTAGATAAAAGATTATTTTGTACTAAGAACTATAGGTTTTTTTTGTTAAGGGAGATGGGCTGTTCACTGAAGCTGCACAAACAGATATAGTGGGGTTTATAATTGAAGCTGCACAAATAGATTATTTTATAAGTGAAGTTTAGAAGCTTGTATTACTCCATTAATTTTCCATACAAAATTCGAAAACTTATATGGTTATTAAAATAAATAAAATATTAAAAGTTTTTAGAACAATTTCCCATTCTTCAGTCTCGGCTGCTTTGATCTGCGGCAGTTCTTTCTTTCTTTCAGTTTTTTGTTGGGTATTGCTTGCCATAAATCACTGGCAATAGTTTTTTTCAATTGCTTGAAACACCCAAACGAGAAAAAACTAGAATTAAGAAAAAAATAGATCAGGTTAAACAGATGTGAGCAATGTCGAGACCTTAGCTTCTCGTTTTTCTAGTGTTCGTAGTAGTATTCACTTCTCAGTTCGAATGGAAGTATCAATTCGGAGAAGAAATTGAACCAACCTCCACCGCTTCTGTCAAAGACCAATATGTTTCGAAACACCAAGAATCAATCAAAGAAAAGGTTTCGCCTATCCCTTTTTTTAGTGCAATTTTACTTCTTCTTTTCTATCCTGAAACATAAATTAGATCTTCAATTGTTGTTAATTTACATTGTTATTCATTTATCCCAGTTTTTTTTTGAAATAATAACCGGCTTATTTAATTGAAATAAACAAAAGTCTTTGGCCTGTTGGTATTATGAACCGTCAGCCATTAAAAAACATAAAGAAAGAAAAGCCAACAGAAACAACTAGGGAAACAAAAATAATTAAAAAAACATAAAGAAAGAAAAGCCAACAGAAAACTCCTAGGGAAACAAAAACAATTAATGCTTCGGAAAAGAAAGTCTAGATTGTTGCTTGTAGCTGATTCTTTTTACAGTTGGGCATCATTTCCTCTTAGTCTTTTCATTTTCAACCTATCCCATCTGATTTAGATGATAGTCGCACCATTTTCCTTATTTTGCTATCGGTTCATCTTCACTTATTCCTTCGCTATTTTTAGTCTGGGCTTCTTCCCCATTGTCCCTTCGGATTCATTTAACGATTATGCTGCTCCTCTCCTTCTAGGTATGTTACTCCTTCCCTTTTAAGAGCTTCATCTGCTATTTTGTGGGCCAACATATTGTCGGTTCTGTAGATGAAATGAAAACTGATTTCTTGAAATTTTTCGATTCTTCTTGCATATCTCTGATTATTGCGCTGATAGTGGATTTTTCCTTCTCTTTTGTTTTGCATTTACAGACATCGTGTGCGTGAATCCCTTTTATCGTGGATCGAGCGTAACCCCATTGAAGTGCCTAATCGACCGCATGAAGCCCAAAGATAAACCTCACGCAAAACAAGAAGAAACATTTAAGTTCGAAGCCGACTTTGTATTTGTGATTTCTCCCATTCCGTCAATTACCACCAGACCAACCATCGATTTGGATTCTCTGCTGTTAAAAGTTGCATCGAAGTAGATTGTCACCCTTGAGGTTAGATCTCGTTGATTTGTGCTTCTACATGCATTTAAGGTACTCTTCTTTTCCTCTAAACCATCAATCTCAGCCAAGTACCTTTTTACTTTTGATGCTAATTCCCTTGCTGATTTTGATTTTCCTTCGTGTATGAACCTATTTCTTGACCCCCACATGAGCCAAAATGTACTGCAAAACACCCGACATTGTTTGTAGTTGTTATTCTTGAAGACCCAGGTAATCCAATCCCTGAAATTTTGAATCGTCAAATCGTTAACCCATGGAATTTCTAACAGTTGCCATATCTCAGTTGTTGCAGGACAGAGCCGGAACACATGGTCAATATCCTCTTCTCCAGTTCTACATCGAGGGCAAACAGTGTTATTTGCTATTATTTTTGATCTTAAATTAACTAGGGTAGGCAAATAATTCCACGATGCTCTCCAAATTGTAATCAAGATCTTTGATGGGAGCTGTAGGGTCCATAATTTTTTGTAAAATTTTTTTAGATCGGCCTGTATTAATAGGTTACTAGGATCTAAGCTAGCATTTTGTAATAGTTTATAAGCATTTCTGACCTAGAATTCGCCAGAAAGCTCTTCCTTTCATACCTGAAAGTCCTCTTCTGGATTTTTCGCCAGCGGAATTTGCAAAATCTTTTGTGCAGTGTCGGCTGAGAAGGTATAGTTCACTAAATCTATTTTCCACACATTATTAGTAGCATCAATTAAGTCAGAGACTAACTCAATTCCATTTCGTTTCTGTGTCTCCTACCTTCCGTCACCTGTCCTGGTATCCAATGATCTTCCCAGACTTGAATTCCAGTCCCCCGTCCTACTCTCCAACCCATTCCACTATGTAGCAGAACTTTGGCAGCCCAGATACTTCTCCAGGTAAGTGAAGCTGAGTTGCCTAATTGAGCATTAAAAAAATTTGAACGTGGAAAATATTTAGCTTTAAGAACTCTCGCCAATAAAGATTTTGGATGATTAATCAAACGCTAACCTTGCTTAGCAAGCATAGCAATATTAAATTAGCTCATATTTCGGAAACCAAGACCACCACAATCCTTCAATATGCATAACTTGTTCCACGCACACCAGTGGATGCCCTTTTTCCCTTGTCTTTTTGCCACCAGAACTTGGCCATGATATTTTCGAATTCATCACATAGTGTTTTAGGTAAAAGAAAGCATGCCATTGAGTAAGTTGGAATGACTTGCAAAATGGACTTGATAAAAACTTCCTTCCCTCCTTGCAATAAATGTCTCATACTCCAATGATCAATTCGCTGCTTGATTCGATCTTTCAGTGTCTGGAATAACTTTTTTGTTCCTTCCCACCATATTAGGCAACCCTAAGTAACGTTCTGGATTAGTCGAACATCTTACGCCCAAAATTCTAATCACCAAGTTCCTTTCGATTTCTGAGGTATTCTTGCTAAAGAACACAGTTGATTTATCAAAATTGACGCATTGCCCTAAACACCTATATTTTCTTAGTATTTCTTTTAAAACATTAGCTCCCTATCAGATGCTTCATTAAACAAAATACAGTTGTCTGCAAATAATAAGTGCAAAACTTGCGGCCCACTCCTGTTGGCTTTAACCCCTCTTAACAAACCTTCGTTCATTGCAAGACGCATTAGGCTAGATAATCCTTCCCGCATAAGAGAAATATAAATGGACTAAGCGGATCTCCTTGACGTAAGCCCCTTGTCGGATGAAAAGTCTCCTTTGTAGTCGTTTACAATAACCGAATATGTGACAGAGTTTAAGCACTTCATGATGATTTCGACCCAACTAAAAGCAAATCCCATTCGAGTCATGATGTCTTTAACAAAATTCCACTCAACTCTATCATAAGCCTTGCTCATATCGAGCTTCACAGCCATAAATCCTTTTCTCCCCACTCTTTTTTATTTTAACGTGTGAAGAAGTTCATAAGCGAGCATGACATTATTGAAATCAACCTCCCAGGTACGAAAGCGCTTTGAGCCATATCTATGCACTTCTCAATGACCCCTCTTAGCCTATTTGTTATGGCTTTCGCCATGATTTTATATAAAACATTATAGAGGCTAATTGGTCTGAATTGTTTCATATTAACGAGGTTTGCAACTTTTGGTATAAGAACTATGTTTGTAGAATTTACCTGCTTGAAGTTTTTTCCTTCATTCAGTGTTTGTAGACAAAATTTGATGACTGCATTACCAACTATGTGCCAGCACTTTTGGTAGAATAATGCCGGTAAACCATCTTCCCCCGGAGCTTTTGTAGGACCCATCTCAAATGTTGCTGCTCTAATCTCTTCCTTTGTGTATGGAGCCGTAACCAGATGGTTGTCCTCCTCTGTTATACATTTCTCGATTCCTGACAACAAATGCTCACTTCTTCCCATCTCTTTTGATCGAAATAGATTTTGAAAATAAGATCTCGCCATGTCTTTTATATCTTGACTAATTTCTGTTTCTCTTCCGTTCTCATCTTGCATCTTGTGAATCATATTTCTTCTTAGTCGTTGTGTGGCTTGGCAATGAAAGAAAGCAGTATATCGGTTGCCATATTTTAGCCAGTTTATGCGAGCTCTTTGTTCCCAATAACGTTCGTCTTTATTAATTTCCAGATTCAGTTGAATTATGGTGTCAATCAGCTCAACCAAATTATTATCATCTCTTTTGCTGCTAGAAAATCTGCTAATATATCAGTTAGAAATGCCTTTCTCTTCTTTCGATCGTCTTGAATTCGACTAGCCCATCTTCTCGAATCATTCTTTAACTCGTCTAATTTCTGCATCAAATTACCTAAGGATGATTCTCAATACTCTTGACTTCCTCATCAAATGATTCCTCCATCGTCCACCAAGTTTTGAATCTGAAAGCTGCCTCCTTTGCCCCTTGTTCTACCATTTTCGTGCTTACTAGAAAGGGGCAATGGTCGGAAGAAGAGTGAGATGTTGAATGGAAACATCAGGAAACCTTGCCACCCAATCTTCGTTTGCAACTCCCCTGTCAAGCCGCTCACGTATGTTTGTCTCTGGTAAATTTCCTCTTTCCCATGTAAACCATCTTCTAGAAAAACCCATATCTATAAGACCGCAATCTGATAGAACCTTTCGAAATAGCTCCATTCTTATTTCGTCTCTAGGAACCCCTTCTTTTTTCTCGAACCCGTACATAATTTCGTTGAAAGCCCTACAAACTAACCATGGAACCCTCTCTTCTATGTATAAGTTCTTTAAATCAGCCCATGAGTTATTTCTATCGTGTTCATATGGGGATCCATAAAAACCAGTGAACCTCTATTTTACTCTTGAGTCGTTTTCATCAATCACCACATCAATATACCTTTTTGAAAACTGTCGAAGCTTAACACTTACCCCTTGCTTCTATGCCAAACATAATCCTCCTCTTGTACCTTCTAGGCCAACATCAATCCCATTAACATATCCACAACTAAAACAAATTCTTTCCATTTTACTCCTGCAAACTTTTGTCTCCATAAAGAAGACCACTTGGGGATTTTGTATCTTCAGCATTTGTCGAAGTCTTTTAACTGATCGTGGACTCCTCAATCCACGAACATTTCAGCTTAATAGTTTCATTGCGTCCGATCGGCTTGCCTCTTGGCAGCCGCCGATATAAAATGGGTACTTTCCAAATCCCTCCCTTTCCTCCCTACCGGGGTATTCTCCTTCTCTAAAGCTATCATCCCCTCCATCTCCCCTCTCACTCGCTTTCTTTCCTTCCTCACCGATCAAGACACCATCCTCCAGGTCGTGCTTCATGTCAAAAAGACTTGGTTCCAAATTTTGATTGACCCCGTATGAGTTCCCACAATCTTTCGACCATCCAAATTGAACCCCAAAATTGGATCAAAAGACTTTCCATAACTCCTTGTTTTATTTTCCTAGTCCATACATTGTTTTCGTTTGTAGAAATATCATCGCCGTCATCTTTCCACTTTCCATCCTCTTCCTCTCTCAGCCATACACTGTTCGGTATTATCGCCCTTCGTGGTTGAGCCCGTAGTGAGAGATCTCATCCCATCTTATTTACTTCCACCCCTAGCATCATTTTTGCTTCACAAAAGGAGTCGTTATGTCCCAATTGCCCACAGAAAAAACAAAAAAGGGACGGTCGTTCATAGCGAAACTTAACATATGAGCAATTCCCACAGAACATAATTTGTTTCCTCCTTTTCAGTGGACGTCTTACATCAATCCTGACTCTTATCCGCATGTAATTTCTATTTTCTTTACCCAGATTTGATCCATCATATTCCATAAATTCTCCTATAAAATTACCCAATTGAACTGCCAAGTTTTCTGAAAATAGACCAATAGGGATTTCATGTATTTGAACCCAAAAAGATGCCATGAATAAAGGACTTTTTAGCGGATCTTCCCCCCACTTTAGCTTGTGTAAGGGTCCGTTCGTTGCTCCATCAGAGATGGGATTTTTTGGCCAAAAGTCCTTTTAAGTAAAAAGGAATGAAGAACAAAGGCCAGTGGAGAAAATTTTTCACCGTTTCAGAAGACCTTTTTCTCAGATGAAAAAGCTAAAAATTTTAGCTTTTTTCATGGCAAAAGCACTTTTGGCTGTTGTTTTACTTCTTTATCCTTATTATTTCTTCCCAATAGACGTTACAGATCTCCTTTTTTTCCCCTTTTCTTTGTCTGATTTTTCCTCTGGTTCCTCTGGTGATTTTTCGATTCTCTTCGATCACAGGCTGAAGATCATGGTATTGGGTACTAGTTTTTAACTTCTTACATAATTCCCATCTTACAAAAATCTTGGAGCTTCATTTTAGTTCCATTGTTCAGGAGAATACCAATGAAGACTTGGAGCTTCATCTGAAAAGAAATTACAAGCTTCATCTGCAGTGAAGAAATTATGTTCTTCCATCTTCACGTACTGGTGGGGTTGATAGCTTGTTTTTGTGAAATTGAAGCAATCCATGGAGGATGTTGGTGACGAAGAAGATGATATCAAAAGGTGGTGTTGGCTGTCTAGCTCTAACACCCCAGATGATGAAAAAGCCCCGTTGTTAGGGCTGTTGTCCTTGTTGGTGTTGGCGTTGAAAAATGAACTGGAATCACTGTCCGATGATCCATCTTTCATGTCTGGAAAAAGGGTTGCACCAACAACAACTGATCTGTTCAACAAACCAGAGCAATCAAGTTGAAACTTGAAAGTCTTGTACGAGTTGATGTGTAGATAAGGTTCTATGCGATTGAGGTTTCTGTATTTTATATAGATCTGATATATGGTCTTAAATCTTAATATTTCTTCAATTTGCTTTTATTGTAATCCCTTTTTAGAAAAAGAAAAAGAATTGTTGATTCAAAATCTTAATGTATAAGGAAAGATTCTTAGACATACTAGAGCCATCAAGATGTGAAAGTTAAAAGAGATATCTGCTGTGAGCTAGAATCTAACTTCCAAGGGATAGTATAAATGCTAAAGGACAACTATGAGTAGATCTTCATTGAAACTGCATGTTCTTATGAACTGGTATGTATAGTCTCTCGGTCATCTGAGCATACAGTTGATATGAATTGAATATAGACACATGCTTTAGCGAAGCCTTCGTGTTTTTAGTTCTCAAGCTATTTTCACGTTTAGTAATTATGTAACATATGTTTACACTTCACAGTATGTTTCTTTGGGTGATTTGAATGTCATTTTCTTTTTCTGAATGGTGAATTTCTTTTCTTGCTGCATTTCAATGTTGAGTTGCTTCATACTTCTTTTCTTATGGTTGCTACCAATCATCAAGCTGCATTTTTTGCATTTATTGAACATTTAGAAAAGCATATCAATGTAAATGTGTAGGATCTTGTTGCCATCACAATGCAGTCAAATTTCTGTCGGCTTTCTTGATCCAACACCTACAGCTACCATCTTGATTGAAGTAATATAAAGCCCCAATTTCTCTTTTGATGTCTATAGTTTAGGTGGATGGCCATTCCAATTGTTCATTTTTGTAGGTAAATGAGATAATCTATCTTTAAGTTGTTGATATCATGCTCCTCCTAGCTGGAGATTTCTTCACATTTGATACAGTACATCTTACTATATAAGCAAGGTTTTTGGCAATTAAGATTTCTGTAAGCTACTCTTCTCGAAAAGCCTATGTTACACTTGTATCCTTTCAGTTCTTTTCTTGCATTTGCATATATAGTTCTCTAGGAAAGGAGGAAATCTATATGATTCTTTTGAACCATGACTGCTTTGGACAGGTCATGACTTTCCATATTACTGTGTGTAATCCTTGGCATGCGGTACACATTGTTTGTATATCAATGAATAGTTATGTATCTACTAGCTGTATTCGTTTCTTGTGATAGGCGTATGTCACGAGCCTGCATGATTTGTTTCCAAATTGAGCATTTTATATAGAGTTTAATATCCAAAATTGTATGTGCAAAAGCTTAATTTGAGCTTGATCTCAAGTATGGGAATGGAGTAAGTGAGATTAATTGAGCAGTTCGATCATATCTCAAGCCGAGCTCAATCTTAGAAAATAAAACACTATCGAGTTTGAGCCATGTTTGGGTAGATTACAGCCCTATTATTGAATAACGAAACTATGTTATTTTAAAACTGATGGGTTCCACACTGAATTTGTGCTATTTTCAGTGGTTTCTTAAATTTCACATGTAGAATGAGTGGAAGGATAGTATTTTCATTCTTGAATGGTTATTTATTTCATTTTAAAATATTCTTTTCGTTTCACTGGTTACTTTATTAACACAAAGCAAGGGATGTTTTGAGTATCTTACATGATTTGTAGTCGTTTGTGTCTTTCTAATATTGTAAATTTAAGTTCATTTTTCAACTATTTAATTTGAACCAACTACATATTTGAAATTTAAGATTCTTGTATTATTTTGATTTGGGGATAAGTTATTGTCAGTGTTAGTCCTCTGCTGTAATAGACTAAACAGACTCTCTGTCAGAGTACATATCTTCCTTTCTCGGAATAAAAATGACAATTGTTACGTTTTGGTGGTTGTTCCCTGTATCTGAGACTTTGTTCTCTTCTATTCACTTAGGATATTGGAGGATGTGACATTCAAAAGCAGGAAATCCGTGAGGCTGTAGAGTTACCATTGACTCATCATGAGCTTTACAAGCAGATTGGGATAGACCCTCCTCGTGGTGTTTTACTCTATGGCCCCCCTGGCACTGGGAAAACAATGCTTGCAAAGGCTGTTGCTAACCATACAACTGCAGCCTTCATTAGAGTTGTTGGATCTGAATTTGTTCAAAAATATTTGGGCGAGGTAAGGCTACAGTTCATGTTACTCATATTGTTATTTAGTGTCGGTTCTCTTCTTCTGTTGGCGGATAATTATCTTGAGCATTGTTTCTGTGTCAGGGCCCACGGATGGTTCGTGATGTGTTCCGTCTTGCTAAAGAAAATGCTCCTGCTATTATCTTTATTGATGAGGTGGATGCCATTGCTACTGCTAGGTTTGATGCCCAAACTGGAGCTGATAGAGAAGTTCAGCGAATCCTCATGGAACTTCTGAATCAGGTATGTATGACTTAAGGAATTTCTTGACGTGATTCTGCAAAGTACAGTGTCATTCAAAATGTCTGAGGAAGTTGAAATTTACTTAACCATTTTCTCCAAACTATTTCTAGATGGACGGATTTGACCAGACTGTGAATGTTAAGGTCATTATGGCAACCAATCGAGCAGACACTTTGGACCCTGCTCTTCTTCGTCCTGGAAGGCTTGATAGGAAGATTGAGTTCCCTTTGCCTGATAGAAGGCAGAAGAGGCTTGTTTTCCAGGCAAGTAGGGCATTATGTGTATCTATGTCCATGTCATTGCTATCACTAGTACATTTCAGTGTGATTGGTGATTGTTTCTAGTTGTGTATTTTCCTTTCATTCTGTTTATCCATCCTGGTTAGATGAGAGTAGGAAAGGTTGCATTTTGTTTTGTTGGCTGTATTTAAGGTGATCTTTACCTTTCACAGGTTTGCACTGATAAAATGAACCTAAGCGATGAGGTTGACTTGGAGGATTATGTTAGTCGGCCTGACAACTTCAATCTGCACAACTCCATGATACATATAAAGCCAACTCCTTACTAGTTCCAATACAGAATTTGCTTCAACTTAATATATATATTCATCCTCATTACATGAACAAAGAAAATGAAACCCAGAAATTCTAACCTTTAGTTGGGAAAGGCCTCTGTCAGCTCTCTTTCTATTGACCGATATTCCACCTGGTATTGTCTCCTTGCTGCAGAGAATTAAAACCAATCAAAGCATGTGCGAAACCATGACTACTTAAGCAATAAAAACAGTACAATATCCTTGGAGATTCAGCTTGCATTAACATAACCACATTTCTATCAACTACAGAAATAAACCCCAATTGGCAAATCCGACTAGGTTAAAAAACGGAGAACACCTATGAACTATCGACGTATAGCCAGGCAAGACTAAAGGCCTGAAAGGCAAAACAACTATTTTTCTATACACCACACCAAAAAGGAAATGCTCTATAAGCTTTATTTTACAAGACTAAAAACATGCTGGTCAATTACAAACCTGACAACAATGGCATCTAAATTCTCATCAACAATTGAAGGGCCATATGGATCTGTAATCGGTCCAACATGCACAACCAGCTCAGGTTTGATAGACTGCACAAGTATAAACAAATTCAATACTATCCGAAGACAAGAAGCTAACAAATTATACAAAAAAAATAAAAAATCCAACAAATAACATCTCAGGTTGAAAGAATGGTGTACTGTGTTATTTTGCTTTCTCTCTTAACTCTTAATTGAATAGATATAGAACACTAGATAGAAGGTGATGCAGTGTCATCTAGCTGACACACAACATAATGACAGACAAGGGAAACACATGCAACTTGATACACGCCATCTATATCCATTAACCTTAATGCAGCCTCACTTCAAGCTGGCATACAACATTCAACTCCAGTTGAATTAAAAAAATGGCGGTGCAATCACAGAAATAAAATGCATTAATCGAATAAATACATTTTTCTGGCTCAACATGCAAGACATTAACAAGATATTCCTTCATTTACCTTTATATAACATTCCACATTATGCATCCTTTCCTCAATGGGCTCTATTAAATCAGAGTACTACAGAAACAAAAAACTATATATATATATATCATGTAATCTTGAAATTTCAACAGCTTGGAATAAAAATAAAGCATAATATCTTGATGTCTCAAATGGAAAACATCATCTCTTACATTAAAATAGGTCTAAATTTATACGGCAGTGATACAGATTTACTTCAAGAGTGCATCCACTTTTTTGCTAGAATGTAATAACAGTTTGCAAAGCACCTCTTTGAAAGGACCATAATGGAGTAATAACTCAACCAACTCCGCACTAACGGTTTACCATCATGGACATGTGACAAAAAGCAACAAGTTGAAATACGTACATCATTTAACAAGTTGATTTTTTTTATTCAACTATTTATAGTTGAATCTCATCAGTACAAATTGATCCAACAACGTAAGAAGGAAGTAGTGGTTAAGCTCTTTGTTGGCACTCAAAACTAGAGTTTCAACTCAATTGTTGCCATCCCTCTTCCAATTTGTAATGAGTACAAAAAGAAATCGAATTACATTGACCAATTTATAAAATAGAGTTGACTTTTATTATCTCTTTGCTTATAATTCAAGTTAATCTTATATAAATCATAAGCACGAGCAAAGAGATCTCTTCTCAAGAAACTACACTCTCGAATGGAATTGCGCAAGTGTTCCACAAGATCTTGGACTTATTCCTAATGACCCGACAGAAGAGTTCAAAGGTCAAGGAACACGCAAATCATTCATGATAGAATTAGGGTCCCTGTTTCATATGAAGACCGTCTAGGAGAGGATTCAAAAGGCGATTAATTTGAGCATTTTCAAAATATTGAAAACTTTGCTTGGCATCAATTTTACGTAATTGGATCTATGTTTTTTGTTGATTAAGGATTTTAGTGAGATATGCACTTTTCAATGACAATGAATGTTCTTTTAATGAAAAACAGAAAAATTTGATGTTGCTTCTCTACATTTTCTTAGTTTTAAAGTTCAAGCAAAAGCGGTGTTGTTATGCAATCATCACAATTATCCAAACCAATTGATCAACTAATTATCTAACTCACAAAGCAATAATTCTAAGCTTTCAAATCTGGTCATATATTTAACAAACTTGAATAATTGTAATTAAACCAAAAGACATGCAAATAATACAATTGTAATAACTAATTACAAATATTTAATTATTATATTTAAATATTTAAATATAGTTTATATATTCTAATTAAATTTAATAAATAATTAATATTAATTACTTACAAATATTTAAAATTAATATTATTTATTAAAATATTAACAATAAATTATTTTTATATTTTTGCTAAAATATCATAATATTAATTAATTTGAACATTATTTAAATACATATTTGTTACTTTATATTATCATGTCTAAAATAGACATTTTACTTCTCAAAAGATTTTTCACAAGAATGCCAAACACTTAAATTTTTCAAAGAACTTCTCAAAAGACTTCTCGAAGACTTCAAAAGACTTCTCAAAAGACTTCTCAAAAGATCGCTAAACCTACCAAGACTAACAGATGATTATTAAAAGTATATGGGGATCCTTTCATCACAATTTCCAAATCCATAATATGATAAAATTGAAACAGAAATCTCTTTTCACCCAAATCCAGAATATTAACCCCTCTTACAGGATGCCACAGATTTGCCATAGTAGTTTTCATAGCAGGAAAATGGATAACCCTAGCAGTTAAAAAACAACCTACAAACCTAAAACTTCTTCTTTCCTTTCTTCACTTTGATCGATTTGGATCTGTAAAATTTCATCTTCTTCGTCGATTGGTAACCTTGCTAACTCGTCTTCCATTTGTTTCAGATGAAGCCTCCAAGTGAAGTTTCCTTATATTCAAAACAAGAGATTCAAGATCTATAGATTCGTCTTCACCATTTTCAGCCAAAAGGAACAGAAAAACCTGGAAAAAGAAGCGTGCCAAAATAGCAGACTAGAGACGTGACAGAGAGGGCAGACTTTTTCATATTTATCCCAGTATTTGTTACCTTCCAAATGGTATAATGATTAAAAAGTGATGTGAATTATGGTTTCGTTTCTTTTAGTCTTTTAATTCTGCTAAGTAATTGATTGAAACAATGTTTTTTCATTTTGCCAATATGGCTTTTTCATCTTTCCTAACAAGGAAATTAGGCCATAGTTTACTGCTAAAAATCGTTTAAAAAGCTTGAAATGGGTTTCGTTATAGTGTTAATTCTGATAGTGTTGTTTTCCTACTTATTGCTAGTTCATTCTCTAGTTGATTGCTGGTTCATTAATCTGGTTAGAATTATAGAGATCCGAGTTTCTGTGGATGGGATAAACTAGTTTAGTTCAGTTAGCTCGATCAGATATACCCGAAGAAAAAAAATAGAAGATTGATTATTGCTATGAATAGTCAAACCAACTGGTTTCTGTAATTTGTTATTAGTCATCAGTCTCTGGATTCTTTTTCCCTGTACTTCTGCTAGAGAGTTGAAAAAGAAGTCCTTGGAGACATCACAGACTTGTTGTGTAGGAGAGTAACCATCCCTTTGTTACCCTTTAATACTTGCTTTCCCATTCTTTGAATTTACTTATAAAACAACCTTGTTTCTTTAACCTAGAAATAGCTTGCCACTTTCCATTGCCTGCAAGCACAGCAAATTGATATTCTTAAGGTGGTGTTTTGTTGCCAATTAATTAAATAAGGATACTTTGTTTTTTTAGATGTCTTTTCTCTGAAGGATAACTTCAGAAAAGACCCATTCTAGTGACCTGGGCTTCTGTTTCAATTTGCTCTGCGAAGAACAAAAGAATAACTGAACAACTAATACATTTTGCTAAATCCGGGTTTTACATTGCAAGTAATCCTCAACTTATTGGATTATTTCCTGCAGTTTATTAACTGCAGTTTATTTCAGAAAAAAAAAGTATTCTTCAAAAACAATATATTTATCTTATGTATGGTAGATTGCTTATCAATATCTGTTGAAGTATTATTCTAAATTATGTTGGAAAATAAAATTTTATTAATTTTAAAAGTGAGTATTTAAGAATAATTTATCATATTGTTAATGTATTCCATCAATAGTATATAATTTTAATTAGTATAATAATTATTTTATACCTCAAAATTTACACATTCACGATTTAACAAATTTAGCCCATAACATTTATGTAAATATGTAAATGATAAAGCTAGATTTATTGACTTTTAGAGGATTAAATTGTTTGATTTTTTAAAGGGATCAACTTGCTCAATATAAAAATAGAGAGGGACTAGAGAGGTTTTTACCAATTATTTTTAAATATAGATGAAGTAATTTATTTTACTTTAAAAAAAGATTATTGAACTTATTTATTTTAATATAATGTCTATCTCTATTTATAATTCACTCAAAATTTTAAATCTGAGTAAAAATGTGCATGTACTTAAACTACAACAAAACAACCCTACCGTGACACTTTTTTTTGACCTAAGACGATGCAAAAAAGGTTGGTATAGGTTTCGCGACGCTTCGTCCGACGCTTCTAAAATGGTCGTTTATAGTACAGTTGGCATGTGCATGGCGACGCTTTTTCAAAAGTGTCGCCATAAGTCAACATAAGTCGACCCTTATTGAAGGGTTGTGAAAAGCTTGGTCAATGTCGGCCTTTAAAAAAGGTTGGGAAAGATCTAGTCAAGGCTAACCTTTGAAAAAGGTTGCGATAGACCTGTTTAAGGCAACCTTAAAAAGGTTGGTATAGTTCTTGTCTAAGAAAACTTTTAAAAACGGTTGGGATAGAGCCGTCTAAGGCAACCTTAAAAAGGTTGGGATAGACCTTATCTAAGACAACCTATAAAAAAAAGGTTGGGATAGACCTATCTAAGGCAACCTTAAATATGTTGGGATAGACCATATCTAAGGCAACCTTTAAAAAATGGTTAGAATAAACCCGTTTAAGGCAACTTTAAAAAGGTTGGGATAGACCATGATAATACTCTAGAACGTCATGTTTTTATGTGCTAATTGCATATTTATTTTGAGTATGATTCTACTAATTTGGGCTTTTTATGTATTTTATTTTATATGGACTAAATTGGAAGCAGAAGAGAAACTAAAGGCCAAAAGTGTGAAATTAAGACAAAATGGGCCAATGTGCGATATAAGGAAAAGATTGGTGCCAAAAGTGCTAGCATAAAGGACAGAAGGGTTAAATTGCAAAAAGAAGAGATTTTTATTTTATCAAACTCTATTTTAATTATATTAGGATAATTAATATTAGGATAATTATTGAGGATTATTTATTTTCTTTATTTATCTCTATTTATCTTTGATTAATTGTAATTATCTTTGGGAGTTTGAGTAGGACTAGTCCACCTATCTTAGCACTATAAATAGGGGATGAAGTGACTCAAATGGTTGTTCATCTTTTACTGTAAATTCTCTCCCCATAAGTCTTTTG
Source organism: Gossypium rotundifolium (assembly GCA_025506655.1). Taxonomy (NCBI): domain Eukaryota; kingdom Viridiplantae; phylum Streptophyta; class Magnoliopsida; order Malvales; family Malvaceae; genus Gossypium; species Gossypium rotundifolium. The sequence goes on along the minus strand of CP106731.1, from coordinate 63,386,849 downwards.
TGCTTTCCATATTTTCTTTCAATAAAAATTCTCTTCTCCAGTCTTATATATTTATTTTCTTTTACATCCCATCCACGAGCCATTAAAATCCATCTAGTTGAAGGTTGTCAAATACCCCAAAGAGGTTCTTGAGGCTTAGAATCCGCACTTAACTTCTCACCAAGTATTCATTGCTTCTCTGCATTACGGGGCTGACGCTTCCGTCCATGTCCCTTTAAAAGTGATCTTTTCAACATGTGCAAGGAACGACCGTTTTGTATATTTTGAGGAGGTTGCACAGTCGGTTCATTAACTTACTGCGTCAAAGGTTGGCGAACCCAAGAGACAAAATGGCGTGGGATTCGCCATTGAGAAGCGTTGATCTAGCATAGATGACTCCACAAAAGCGATTGCAGGCTAGAGTCAGGTTTCCTAAATTTGTAAGTCTAAATTCTTGGAGCTTGTGGTCGTAGGCATCCTCTTCCACTATAACTGGCTTACTTGGGTAGAGGAAGGTAATCTAAAAGCCAAAGATTGAACCCAAGGCGGAACGAGACAACCGGAGGCTAGAATCTCACCAAATAAGAAACTCACTCTTCTCTAAACTCTTTTATTTTCCTTTTAATTTTCGCAATTTACTTTCACGATTTCAATTCACTTTATATTCTGTTTTTATTCCAGATCCAACCTTTTAATTTTGTTATTTTTATTTTTTTCAGGAACGCAGGCTTTCTTGGGCACGATTCTGCCCAGGATTTCGAGAAACAAACATTTGTATAATCCGATCCCTGAGGACTCGACCCTACTTCCCATTTACTGTTATTTTCATTATTTTGCAGGGAATAGGAAATATTTGGTGCATTCAACGACACATCAGACAATGTCTAAAGCAACCTTAAAATGGTTGGGATAGACCTTGTCTAAGGCAATTTTTAAAAAAGGTTGGGATAGACCCGTTTAAAGCAACCTTAAAAAGTTTGAGATAATTTTGTCTAAGACAACCTTTAAAAAAGGTTAAGATAAACCCGTCTAAGATAACCTGAAAAAGATTGGGATAGACACGTATAATGTAATTTTTTTCTATTTTTATTATTTCAATATTAATATATTTTATAAATATTTACGATGAATAATGATAGGAATTTTGCTTTAAATACAACTAAAAAATATAAAATATAAAATATAAAATATAAAATTAAAATTAAAATTAAAATTAAAATTAAAATTAAAATTAAAATAAAAATAAAGATTGAATATTCATTACAAAATCGATCCAACAATCAAAATACAATATTTAGCTGAAATGTATACCACTAACATTCGACTCAATGTACAAAAGTTAACAAATAAAAAAGTACCTAAGTCGATGGACACTGATATTGATGTTGTACTACAAAAAAGCTAATATAGTTTGAAACTACAACTTTAATTTCAAGAAACTCTGTTGATCTCTTATTTCTACAAAGGTAGCCCCAAGTAGTGAAATATATCCAGATCCAAGTATACCATATACCCTAACAATCCATTTTATTTACTACCTACTTGTAACATATGCAGTTTTCTCTCTTTTCACCTTTATTGCTTCTCGACTCTTGGCTATATTTAGCTATTGGCAGGACTCACTGAATGGCTGATGCCTCAGAAAAGTAATGGAGCCTACAACAAGTTTAACTAAAACTAATCAGAAATATCGATGTAATCTAATAAGTCCATAATATGCAATGAGCTTAAAAAATATATCGTAATTCTGTTGGCTCATAAAATATACACTATAGTAAAATAAATAATCAAAGATCATCATGCCCTTAAATTTTGAAATAATATTGAAATTATTATAGAAATTTTAAAATTTAATAAAAGTAGTATTTAGCCCCACAAATCGAAAATTTTAAAACTTCTAATGAAAATAATACTTTCCCCACTAATCTTTATCAAAATTTAGCATTTGGAGCATATGAATATTCCAGGTTAACAATCAACAATATATATATCAATTGTGTTCCTTAAATTGAAAACTAAATCTCTAACAACTATCATAAGTGATTAAAAGTTTCATTTCTTTTAATCTTCATTTATGAGTAGAATCGTAAAAGTTTCGATACTTCATTTCTTCTTTACAATTTAAACTAAATCTATGCAAATGATTCAAGAATTTTGCTTGTACAAATTAATATAAAATTATTCGAGTTCTTCCGATAAATTTGCCCCATTGATTCACATCCTGCATCCATCCTAGAAGATAATCAAAGTGGCTCCAAAACCCCGATTCAAGATAACAAACTAGAAAACATCTTAAGAAAGGTGCACTAGCATATAACATTTTATCATTATCATAATCGGAACAACCCCAAAACTTACTTGGTCATAAAAGTATCCAGAACATAATAAGAGGATAAGAGAAAAAATGCTGGCTGACATTTATACCAAATAAAGGAAAAAGTAGGGTTGTAGGGAGTACCTCTATTAGTTCCACAAGATGGCGAGACCTAAATTCGTTGATTGTTGTTGCATTATCAGATGTTGGGAGTTTAGCCTGCAAAAAGAAAGGGGAAAAGAAACGATATGGATTGTTTAAGATATCAATATAAGTAAAAAAAATAGAATAGAAGTGGAAGCATCGGATTAACAAATGAATATAAGACATCTGCACGGTTTAACGCAGGATTAATCATATTAATAAGTGACCGATGCAAGTGTTGCACATCCAAATCATGATCTCTAGCTCAGAGACTATGTTAAAACCACTATGGCCGAGGAAAGCATAAGGGAAACAAGGTGCTCGAGATTCGAAAATGTAATCCATCATAGTGAGCTAGGCGTGACGATAGCTGCAGACTTGGTTCCAAGGTTTTGGCACAACCTATGCTCAACAAGGAAGAAGAGAATAAGGAAAAACCGGAAGAAGAAAAATCACGGAGGTAAATTTAGTAGAAGGTAAAAGAATATTACAGTAGAGGCCCAAATTTTTTCAAATTAAGTAGTGATCAACATCATGAGCGGACAAAAGTTTTCACATTAGGAAATACTTGCTTAGAGCCCAAACAGTTCTATAATTGGCACCAGTGTATCCAACGTTATTGCATGAAATAAGCTCTTTCAAAGACCAACTTTGTGAAGGACCTAATCACCAAAGATAAAAGAAGTCAAATAGTGATCTACAAGTCGGTTTATTTTGAATGAATTTATCTTACCTCTCCACTACCAGATCTCCAAAATAAACAGAATGTCCAGGAACGCCCATTGCCACCCTATCACCGAAAGGAGCGAAACTTTTAGTACTTGCCATGATCAATTTATGAACTTTAGATATCTCGCTATTTTGTGATGTCTACCATTGGTATAGGCTATGAAAGTACAATTACTTTATGGCCATCTCCAAAATGAGTCAGCCTATTTCCATGAATGTCTTAAGCTTCTTCAACAAAAATGTCAATCACATAGTAGGCAAAAGCGACTGTTTTATATTAATCATGAACATTTATATGCATCAATCCCTAACTCATAATCATGCGCTATATCAATACATTGGGTATTATAGAAAATCAAAAACAAAATCATGAGTCACGGTATGGGCAGGTATCTTGGAGGAATTAAATTGGCATACAGAAAGGATCTATACCCTAGATTAAGATGGAGTCAGATGTTTGCAAAATCATAAGCATTATGATCGATGATTATTTGACTTCTCTTTAAAAAGAATTATGTTACCTCCGCACATCAAGGGCAACTATTGGAATTAGGCGCCTCGAAAGTAGGTGAGCTATGATCCAAAACACGCAAAGAAAAGAAAACACGATATTGTTATGGACATGTGTTTATGGATTATTAACTAATTTGAGAAGAGGTTCATCGATTAACACTTTCAAACTAATTTTTCAAATTCGAGGGTGCAAATATATAAATACACCTTAACACGCCCAAATCATAAATGATAATATGATCTTGCAAATCATTAGTCCGGAAATAAAACCAAGTTAAAGAGACAGATTAATAACTATTAGAGATCCCACTACATCAAAATCAGATGCTTAATATATTGAAAAGATATTTACCGCATAAACATACTTTATTATGTTACCTTACTCTCAACAGGCAATAAGCTTTGAACATCGTGCAGCTCAAAACGAGAGGCAATTAATTGGCCTCTAGCAGCAAGCCATGGTCTCTTTCAATTCTTCATAATTATTAATTCGAGTTAAAAGAAAAATGTTAGGCTTTCATCAATTTAAACCAAAACCGAGAAAAAGCAACTCAACTGGGAATAGTATTCAATGCCACGAGATGAAATGAGCAAAAAGCCTTCCAAACCAAATTCATAGAAGAATGGGTAGTGGCATCGATTCATCGGAAAAGCGAGCAAAGTAAAGTTTCAAAGCTTACTACTCACTTGGGATGGCTTCATTCCTTTTTTATCGGAGGCCATCCATTGTTTACCCAAAGCAATTAGCTCTCTGTTTCCTTTCCTTGTAACCTCCACTACCACCTTTGTAAGACACCTTTGTAAGACTTCCCTTCTCCCCTATCACCTTTGCCTCTATCCCCATTTCTTCCTGTATCATACCCCCATTAAACCTTATCTTCAAACCAAAACACAGGAAAAGGAACTTAAGATTTCACGATATGAGAAGACTAACTTGAATTTTGGCTGTTGAATGAAATGAAATGCTGAAATCAATGGAGAGTTTGACATGGTCGACAATAGAGTAAATTGCTACCGCGACAACGTCGTCAATCAGCTTGGACATGGCTCCAACATGCCAATTCCCGTCCGGATCCTGCGGATTTTGAGCTCTCGTTAAGACAGATGATGAAAGAACATCAATATATATAAGTCAAAAGAAGATTGAGATTTTGATTATTGAAGCACGAGTGGGAACGACGAAATTGCAGCGTATGGAACCCTTTTGGGCATGGACAATCTGCAGTCTTTCAAGTGTTTAGGGCTAGGGTTTTATCCCTATTTTAATATACAATACAAAGTGGGAAATTGGGGGGAAAAATAAAAGAAGAAGAGAATTCAGGTGGGATTTTTGGGGTGGGGGGAATCAATTTTGGGAAAAAGAAGGGAAAGAAAGAGGAGATTTCATTTGAAATTTTGGGATAAAAACACCTAATTACAAAACGACACTGTTTTGCAAAAAAAAAAATATTCTTTATACTATTTAAACTAATTAAATAAATCTAAATTGTATCGAATTAACATTTGGAATATAAAATATTTTTTCAATTCCAATTCAATTAAAAAAATTTCATTTACAAAACTATAAAAAAACAATAAATAATATTATTTTAAGCAATGAAATGTTAACTCTATTTCAATTTAAATTTATTTAATAACACAATGAATAAATAGATCCATTTAATAATACAAAGACTAAGATAGAAATTTGTTAGACTTTCACCTTATTTGATAAGGTAATTCTTTTTATTGAGCGAGTATAAGTATAAAAATAAACATTAAAAACATGACTCAATCATGACTTTCCTAGACCATAATAACGTTGGACAAAACCGACATATTGAAAGATCTAAGCTAAATATAAATCTTAATATTTATACAAAATGAGAGGCTTAAATCGAGCACTCATCCCCGACATCAATTTTATCAAGAATGCTTAGTGATATGTATTTTAATTTGGACGTGATTGTGTGGTTGATTTTAGGTTTTTAATTTCTAAATCAAATAACTAAACAAACCAACACTAATATTTTTAAACGAACCGATTCACCACCAATTCACCAATCCGATCGGTTCGATTAAAAATTGTTAAAATTAAAAATAAAACCCCAATTCAATCATCAATTTAATCGGTCCATGCCAATTACTGGTCTAACCGAATCAAAGCCATTCTTCATACTAGTAACCCCTGCTAGCTCCCAATCTGACCAGCCAATATTGTCCGGTTCAAACATCATTGATCGACACTTAAATAGTAAATTGATTTCTAGAATGGTATCATTATCCAGCCTAACAATGAATGAGAAACCGAAAAACCTGGTCAAACTGAACCGATTAATTCTAATTAGTTTTGTTCGATTTCTAACACGAACACGAACATATGACATTCTAAGAACCCTACAAATAAGGGTGAAAAAGGCTTGGTTAAAAATAGCTCTGTTCCGATTGAAATCGGTTAACTGATTTACAGACCAAACTATTTTTTAGTAGCATTGGCCTCTCGTTCACTCACGTCTTCATTTGATCTACCCTAAACCCTAAATCTTATAATTCTAACCCCTAAATTCTAAAACACTCACTCTAAACCATAAACCATAACCCTTAAATATTGGAACCCTAAACTCAAAATCATATCCCATAAACTGCAAACCTTAAATCCTTAACTCCAAACCTTAAACCCTAAATTAATTAGATAAAATGTTAATGTTATATATTCTTTCAATATTTTAGGAAATTTAAATAACATTTTCAATTTACTAATTAATTTTGTTTCTCTGAGATGCATAGTTTACCAATTTTTTAATTTTAATATATATAAAGTTTATCTATTATTTCTTAAATAATTTCAACTATAATTATAATTTTAATATATTCATATTAATATTATCCTAAACCTTAAACCCTAAACCCATAAACACAAAATCCTAAAATCTTAAACCCCAAACCTACAAACATAAAACCCTAAACCTTAAACAATAAACTATAATCCTTAAACCTTAAACTCTAAACTCTAAACCTTAAACCCTAAATTAAATTGATTTTTTTATGCATTTTATTAAAAACCTTATTCACACTCGAAGCTATTAAGTTATTTTAGTTTGAATATATATAATTATTCACAAACCGATGATGTAAAATTTTAAGAATATTCATATTTTAAATCCAATTTTTTTGGTGCTACACATTCCAAAAAAGTCAGAATTAAGGAAATTTAGGACGTTACGCCTTTATACAAAGAGTTAGCCAGAGCGTATGTTGACAAGTCTATCCCAATACTTAGGAAAGTGTCGCCTCAAAACTGTCATATTAGGACTAGACAAAAGCCAACTCTTATTCAAGCGTTATCTTAGGCATACATATCCCAACCCTTATACAAAGAGTTGGCTAAAGCGTAGTCTATCGCAACACTTAAAAAAGTGTCACCACAAAAGTGTTGTCTTAGGACTACACAAAAGCCAACTCTTATTCAAGCGTTGCCTTAGGCAGACATATCCCAACCCTTATACAAAGAGTTGGCCAATGCATAGTCTATCCCAACACTTAGGAAAGTGTCGCGACAAAAGTGTCATCTTAGGATTACACAAAGCCAACTCTTATTCAAGCGTTGCCTTAGGCATACATATCCAAACCCTTATACAAAGAGTTGGCTAAAGCGTAGTCTATCCCAACACTTAGGAAAGTGTTGCCACAAAACTGTCGTCTTAGGACTACACAAAAGCCAACTCTTATTCAAGGGTCGCCCTTAGGCATACATATCCCAACCCTTATAAAAAGAGTTGGGCAAAGCGTATGTTCGCAACTCCATCCCAACACTTAGGAAAGTGTTGCCACAAAAGTGTCGTCTTAGGACTATACAAAGCCAACTCTTATTCAAGCGTTGCCTTAGGCATACATATCCTAACCCTTATACAAAGAGTTGCCCAAAGCGTATGTTGGCAAATCTATCCCAACACTTAGGAAAGTGTCGCCCCAAAAGTTTCGTCTTAGGACTAGACAAAGCCAACTCTTATTTAAGCGTTGCCTTAGGCATGCATATCCCAACCCTTATAAAAGAGTTGGCTAAAGCATATGTTGGCCAGTCTATCCCAACACTTAGGAAAGTGTCGCCTCATAAATGTCGTCTTAGCAATGTTTTGTTGTAGTGTTAATACCAACTAAATTGAAGTCTAGTATATCATTGTACTGGAAAGATTTTCTTTTTCTTTGGTTTATATTGAGTTACATGTATAAATGGTAAGGAAATGGTGGCACTAAAACTATATATATATGGTAATGGAGTGCATTAAATATAAAATAAATAACAAAAATGAGCATCATTGCATGTGTATCAAGTATGCTTATTAAGTGGTGCTTAGGCAAATCATATTCAAAAATTGGGTACCAAAGCTCTAAAGTAAACACCTCCATTATCATTATTCATTAATTAATGTTTCCCCTATTTTCTTCTCTGTAACAATAGTTGGATACGGATTGATTCCTTTTTTTTAAATCATTTTAAAACCTAATAAAAATACTATTGGGTTTATTTACTTATTTCATTTCCTCTTTTTGATTCTATTAAAACATTTAATATTAACTCAAGTATGTCATTAGGTATTGATTTAAGCTCTCGTGTAAATAAAAATGATGTATGCTAATAAATGAAATGTTTTCTTTTGCCTGTCTTTTTGTAATTCTAATAAACTACAAATAGTGTCTGCAAATATCTTTTGTCGCAATTATTTTTACCTCATTGTAATAAGTTATTGTAAACATCTTTGACAGGTTGTAATTTTTATTTTGTGCTTTGTAAATATTCTTAATATGTATGGTTCATTTTTATTTGACGTGTTGTTATTGATTCTTTTTCTTATTTGGCTTGTTTGATTGATTCCTCCACCCAGGGTTGAGCATCTTGTATTCACTGAATGGCAATTAAATTCTTTAATTTTGTTTTACTGTTATTGAAATTAGTATTGGAGAAATATGACCCTTTTACTACGATTTGAAGATATGTAACACTTTAATATCTTGCAGTAATGGCTCGTTTGTCTTTAATTGTACAAAGTGAGAGGTGCAAAAGAATTGGTCTTGCTATTACAATATGGTTACAAATGTGTACAGTTGCGAGTTGGTTCTTAGTTGCATTGGGTGCAATCCATAGCCTACATACTTATAGACCAAGGATTAGATCCTATATTTTAGATTTTTATGCAAAACAAGATTATGTGAAAAGACTTGTATATGCTAGTGACGAGAACTGTATTGAACAAGTTAGGATGAATAGAATTACCTTTTTTGAACTATGTGAGATGTTACAAACTTTAGGGGGATTGAACTCGTCAAGGAACATACTTGTTGATGAGCAAGTGGCAATGTTTTTACATATCATTTCTCATCACCTTAAAAATAGAGTTCTTAAGCATCACTTTAATAGGTCCGGGGAAACTGTTAGCAGATCATTTCACAATGTTTTAAATGTTGTCATACGGTTACAAGATGTGTTATTTAAAAAGGTAGAGCCAATTTAAGCTGATTCTACAGGCCCAAGGTGGAAATAGTTCTTGGTATTAGAGTGGGTTCTATATATAGCTCGTACATAATTTAGTCCATTTAGATTTAAATATAGTATCCTAACTCGAGGTTTTATAAGGTGCTTTAGATGGAACCCACATCAAGATTACGGTTCCAACAGTTGATAAATCTAGATATCGAACGTGAAAATGTGACATAACAACAAATATGTTAGGTGTTTGTACACCTGATATGCATTTTGTTTTTGTTCTTCCTGGTTGGAAAGGTTCTGTTGCTGATGGACGAGTTCTTCGAGATGTCATTAGTAGGAGACATGGACTAAAAGTTCCTCATGGTAAAGTCCAAAATTAGAGGAATTTGAATTAATTTTTAATATCATACTTTTTTGGGAAATTAACCATGACAAATAGTTTCTTTTTATAGGTTGTTATTATCTAGTTGATGCTGGATACACAAATTGTGAGGGATTTCTTACGCCTTTTAGACGACAAAAATATCATTTGAATGAGTGGCGTCAGGGTTACCAGCCAAGTACTCCGAAAGAATTTTTCAATATGAAACATGCTTCAACGCTTAATGTTATTGAAAGATGTTTTGGGTTATTAAAACTTAGATGGGGAATACTTAGGAGCCCATCATTCTATCCTGTGAGGGTGCACAATAGAATCATTATTGCATGTTGTTTGCTTCATAATTTTATTCGAACTTATATGAGTCATGATCCTATTGAAGCGGAGTTGGAAAAAGGATTACCTAGTAATGTGATAGATGATGATGAACCGAATATCGTAAATATTCATCCATCAGATGCATGGGCTACTTGGAGGATGGAACTAGCCAACCAAATGTTTGATGAATGGCAAACATCTAGAAATTAGTTAGGTTTAGGGTAAAAATAATAAACGTTAAGTTGTTTATGTTTTTTCATGTATCTAGTTTATGAAACTTTGGTGGTGTTTGAATTGTTTTGTATTGTACTAGACTTGTTGAATGATAATTTATTTTCTTTTGATTCATCATGTGTTATGATTTTATAAAGTGTTGATCTTTTGATGCATAATATTAAACTTAATTTTAATTTGTGTTTTTTCTTAAGATAATTATGTCAGGTTTTTCACAATCAAGTGCTTCTTCCCAAAATTCTCGAGGAACCAAAAGGAAATGGATTCTAGAAGAAGATGCTACGTTGGTTGCTTGTATGGTCGACTTGCACAATGTTAGAACCTTTAATGCGAATCTGGATTCAAAGCTAGGTTATTTAAATGAGTTGGAAAAAATGTTAGAAAAATTTTTACCCTATGCCATGTTGAAGGTTAAACCTAATCTTGAATCGAGGATTAAGACATTGAAAAGGGATTGGTTAATCGTTTATGACATGCTTAGTGGAAAAAACAATAGCGGCTTTGGTTGGGATGAGCATAGGCAGCTTGTTGTTGTTGAAGATGCGGTGTGGAACTTATATATAAAAGTAAGCATTATTTCAAGTCTTTATTATCTTATTTTGACCAAACTTATATCTAATATGAATTTCTCATTTTTTATAGTCATAAAGAAGCCGCTTAATTCAAACATCGGAGTTTCCCTTATTATGACCAACTTACTGCCATCTACGTAAAAGATCGAGCCACTGGGAAAGATGCTCAAACAACCACTGATATTATTGAAGAAATAGATGTTGAGGATGTGGCTACTACAAATACTCATGAAGAAAGAAACAATTTCTATGAACGCGAAGCTGATGTTTCTTTGGATGATATTGTAACGCCCTGAATTTGGGCTTAGAAGGAAATAGGTCTTGAGTGTGGGGACACATAAAAATTTATGTGTGCAAAGAAATGACAACTTGCTTGTTTGCTTTAGTGGCTAAGTGATTTAGGAAGAGTTGGGAGTGTTGGAGAAGTCCTAGGTTCAAACCTGGGCTTTAGCAAAATTTTTTATTTTTGCTTTTAAGTGAATCTTAGCCATAACTTGAAGGCTATATAAATATTTTAGAGAAATCATGACATAAGGAGTCTGCTGGTAAAGGTGGAAAGTGGCGTGTGGAATGTACTAGTGGTCTGAGGTTCGAATCCCTTGGCATGCAAAGGAGTATTTATTTTATTTCTTTGCAGTATGAGAAGTGGAGTTAGATTGAAACTCTACAATGTGAAGTTAGATTGAAACTCTGCAATGTGAAGTTTGAATTGGTCTTGGAGTTGTTATGAAGGATATCAAGGAGGGATAAGGGGAGTGATTTGTGGAGATTTTCAAGGAATTTGAAATGTGAGGAGAGTAGTGGCCGAATGGGACTCTAAGGCCTTAGGAAATTCGGCAGAGGGGTTTTCTCTCAGTTTTGGTCAGTTTGTCATCAGTTTCTGAAACTGTGAAGGCTCTTTTCTTTCTCTGCTCTCTTGTGTCGAATTAGCAAGTGGCCATTTGTGCATTTTAGGTATTCGATTCCTACCATTCGGGTAAATTAAACTATTTTGTTTTCAAGTCCATTCCTCTCCCTTCTTTTGCACCAAAATCTGTCGAAACCTTCCCTTATTCTCTATTCTTTTCAAGTTCGGCCAACTGCCTGTTTCATGCCTTATTGCCTATTGATTTCTTTTGGCCAAACTTATCACCCTGGCCTTTGGGAATTTTTCTCACTTTCAGCTTGTGACCGAAAGTTCTCCCCTCCCTTTTCGATTCGAATTCTTTTCTTCTCTAGGTGGTTCTTACTCTAGCCAAAACTCAACACTTTCCCCTCTCTATTTCGGTTCAGTAAGTATTTCTAACAAGTCGGTAAGTGGTTGTATTCCCTCTTTCCATTCAAATCTAGTTTCTTTAAAATTTTCTAAAAACTAAATATTCATTTGTTTGAGAAGATGGTATTTGTGGATTTAAGCCACATTTACAATCGATCCTATCTAACAAGATCTATTTATAATTCAGATTCTTGACAAGGCATGTGATCAATTTTGGGTTAGTGATCTTAGAGGATTAAGCCACCCTCATTCAATCAAGGTAAGGTGGTGTATCTTTGGACTAAAAGTTAAGAAGTATTTAACTTGGATCGTCCGTTAATTAACTGAAGGTCTTGTTGAGTGTAGGTTTGGTACACATGGAATTCTTTGCGTGTCTCGTTAAACAAGTTGTGTAATCACACTATCTTTGCTGTGAATCGACAAAATCTGAAAAGCCGAAACTTCGGCATTCAAGGCCTCACGAGCGTGCGATCGCTCGTGTGGTAAATCGAGCCCACCAATCATGGGTGATAGACTGTAGAGGCCACCACGAGCGTTCTCGTGCTCTTAGGCCGACATGGGTCTTGTTTGGTCGAAATGGGCCGTGTGAGCCCAATAGGGCTCGTGGGCCCCACACGGATGAAATCCACGATAAATGGCAAATACTGGACTGGGCTATTTAGTTCGCATATCCGTGATTGAATTTGGGTTAAATGGGCCACATGAGCATATGGGCCCATGTGGGCCGAATAATGGGCTTTGGTCCTATTTACACCGTTATGACCATTTAAGTTTTCTGTGTCATTCGAGGCGACTATAGACCTTCGGAGAGGTCGTTATCCTCACCGAGGCCCTAAAATAAGTAAAGTAATCGAAATACCCCCATAGGGTAAAATGACCGTAATCTTCCGTAGGGTAAAATGACTGTAATACCCCTATAGGATAAAATGACCGTAATACCCCTATTAAAGTAAAATGATCGTAATGCCCCTATAGGGTAAATGACTATTTTGCCCCTCGAGGGTAAATGACTGACTTGTGTTATGATTTAACTGATTTGATTGTGATTGTATGATTATGATTTGATTGACTTAATTGTGAATAATATGATGATTTGTAGGCTAGACATTCTGCATACATGACATACTGCATGGGGTTGGGATATCTTGTATTGGAGGAAGTGATTGATATGTGAGGGTCGCACGGAGTCGCGAGAGACGACTATAGACCTACCAATGGCTTTAAGCCGATTATGTGATTGGCAGCTCTGTTGCAATATTGGTTAGTCTGCAACCGGTGCTACATAAGGACTGTAGGGATGGGTGGGTCGATTTAATCCCCACAGGAGTGTAGGGTTGGACAGGAGACGAAGTGCAGGGTTGGTTTGACTATTTATGCATTGCATATACTGATTCTGGTATTGAGATGGGCTTAGGCCCAGATGTGATATGTGTCTTTTGATATGAGCTCAGGCCCAACCGAGGCTGATGAGAGCTAAGGCCCAATTGCCACCGTTACTGTAATGGGCTTTGGCCCAAATAGATGGGATGTATGTTATTTGATTGTTGGGGTTGTACACACTGATTTTTCGCAAACACACCCCTCTTTTTAATTTTTCAAGTAATCCCTAGTGAGACGGTTCGACGTACTGAGGGACTCGGAGGTGGCCACACTGCGAACAGTTGCATTTTCGTGTTTTTAATTTACTTTATTTTTAATTATGTTTTATTTAATTTGGGTTTTGTTGTAATAAGGCCTTTCTCTGGTTGTGTTTTAAATTTTGGGATTTAATTATGTTGATTGCATAACTTCTAGCAACGTTTAACAAACCAATCGTAAGTATACAAACTTTTTCAAAGAAAAGCTTCTGCTATATTTTGAAAGTTTAAGTAACAAGTCCAGAGATTCCTACAATAAGTTTTTAATTAAACCCTAATATACCCAAAGAATTTGAACATAACATTAAATTATCACTAACAAATGTTTTGAACTAAGAATTCCTCAAATGACTTCAAGGTTTTACATCAACTTGGATTTTACGATTCACCCTTCAATGTGACGCCTCTAGATTCGGCCATAACGTCTGGGCCGGGTTTGGGGTGTTACAAATATGGACCTTTCAGCTACACAACCGCAACCAGGTACAAACCAAGGTGATTTCACATTTTCAAAGAAGAAAAAAAAAGATTTCTGATGCAAGTGATTCTTCTACTTCATTTAATGATGTTGCCACTTTATTGGCGGAAAATATATGGACCGTTGGCCTTGAAATCAGTAAGAGTATTGCCTCCGAAGTGCTAGTTCAAAAAAGTCGAAATGGCCATTCAAGAAAGTGCTCTGAAATTATATCCAACATTATGTGAAGTAAAAGGTTTAACTGAGGATGAGCGCTTTCGAGCATTGACCAAAATTCCAGATCATCCAACGTAAATGCTCATTTTCTTTAGTTTACCTTCTGCTGTGCAATTGGAATGGGTCAGAAGATTTCTTGCTGACCATTAAAAATCATGGTTGTGTTGATGATATTTTGGTAACTTTTTGTGTTTGTAATATTTGGATGGTATAATGACATGATAGAATGTCATTGCAATGTTGTAACTTTTGATGTTGTAAAATTTTAAAACATATGGATTATGACATATAAACTAATTAAATCTTGTAACTTTTTGTTAATATATGAATATTATGCTTGGATGTGAAATATAATTCTCAAGTTATTTATTACTTTTAATATTTTATTTTTATTGTAGAATAATTAAATTATTTGTTTCACTAATGATATTTTAGCACATTAAATATGTATTGCGCTTTAAAAATAATAAAGTAGATTATATATTTTTTATAGTATTATATATTTTTATTCTTTGTAATTCATATAATAATAATTATATTAAGAATGTTATTAATCTATTTTTATTAAATTATATTTAATAATAATTATGTTAAAATATGGTTAAATTATTTATTATTTTATTAAATTATTTTCAATAATAATCTTATTAAAATTTAATAACAATAACAATAACAATAATTAACTGCCTAAAAAAATTTCTGCTAAGGGTATTTTAGTCATTTTAGTTTTTTTTCCTTATGCTATTACAACATCATTCCATTCAACCAAACACAAGAATACTATTACAGTTCTATTCCATTCCATTCAACCAAACAGTTGAATTACCGATTACAGCTCTATTCCATTACAGCTTTATTCAATTACAACCCTATTCCATTACAGTGAACTAAACGTACCCGAAGGCTTATGACTGTAATATTCTAAATTTAAAAATTATTCAACATTTTCTCCGAAACAAAAAATTATTTACTATTAAAACATTTTTTTAAATTAAAAATTTATATAAAACTAAGGTTAGAATATCTAATCAAAAATATTAATTACCTATTAATAACTGTAACACCCCAAACCCGACTTAGATGTTATGGCCGAATCTAGCGGTGTCACATTGGAGTGCTTTTTGAAAACTTGCTCTTGTTGGTAAAACCCGTAAGAAGGTTAAAGCCTGTTTGTTAAAACTCAACTCATTCTAGCCAATTCTTTTCCATTTTAAAAGGTCATTACTTTTAAAACACGGTTTGTTGCGGAAGCATTTCAACAGTATTGCAGAACGTGATGTTTTGAAAATAGTTATTGTTATGGAAAATCGCGTTCTACTTCTATCAGATGCAAATCACAATGAATAAAATCCCAAATTAAAAGCTAGAAAATTATAGAGAGGCCTTATTACATAATTAAAAAGCCCAGAACGAAATTTAATAGTAAATTTAAGCCAAATAAAAGAAAACAGGAGCAGTAGTGTGGCCATCTCCGAGTCCCTTGCAGCATGATTCACCTAACGCTGGGGATCACCTATACAATTAAAAACGGGGTGAGTTTACGAAAACTCAGTGTGTAATCCCTTAATATGTAGTCAGTTAGGTATGCAGAATGCAGCAGCAGTCGGGGCCTGAGCCCATTACAGCAACAATTGGGCCTAGCTCATAATAGTATTAGTTGGGCCTAGCCCATATCATTACCAAATCCCATATTCATTGAGAATCGAGAGAGAATGAACAGAAAAATAAAGAAGAAAAATGAGAAGGTTCGGCTATGAGAGAAGCCGATTGAAGAATAACGGTAAGGGAGAGTAGGTGCTAGATTCGGCCAATAGAGAAAGAAAACAGTAAAGATGGAGAGAAAGAAGCATTCGACAGCAGTAGAGAATTCGGCACCAACAAAAGAAATGACACGAATGGTCAGAAGAAAATGACATGAATGGTCAGCTTCCCATAATGAATTCGCAGCACAGAGAAAAATAAAGAGAAACAAAAAATGCAAAAGGAAAAAAAACCCCAAGATGGCAGCAAGAGAATTTGACAGCCCCTCACTACTAGCCTAAACCGAATTTCTGAGTAGCTAGCTTACCAATTCAGCTACAACACTCAAACTTTCAAATTCCACGATTTCCTCCATATAATTCTCTCCATATCCATACCAACCTTTATCCATATCCCTTGATTCTCTCCCAAGACCAATTCAACCCTCTTTCCCAGTAGATTTTCTGTTAAACTCCACCTTTCACGCAGCAAGGATATAAAATAAATTCTCCTAGGGCAAGGAGTGACTCGAACTCAGGTTCCCTAGCAGAAGCAACACGCCACCTACCACTGAGCTACAAGCTCCTTTTTGTGTCATCTTTCCGCCACACATATATTTAAAGCCTATGTACCAACATCAAGGTTCATTTAAAAAGGAAAACATGGATTTTTACCAAAGCCTAAGTTTGAACCCAGGACTTCTCCAACACTTCTCAAGACACAAAACCACTCAAACAGTTATTTATTTGTGTCCTTCCCTTGCACATCCAAATACTTATGTGCAGATTTCACTGCTCCCCTACTCAAGGCCTATTCTTTCCAGGCCCAAATTTGGGGTGTTACAATGACAATGATAATTTTACCTTTAATCGATCCTAATTTGTGTCCTTTAATCCATCCTACTTCATTTCATTCTTACTAAAAAAGTTGATTTCCATTAATAGCCACATTAGTAATATATATATATATATTAAGTAAAATATTAAATAATATAGATTATACAAAGTAAAAAATAATAATATATTTTAGTTAATAATAAAACTATACATATTTACTTATCTATGTACTTAGAGCATCAAAAGAAACAACATTATAAAACAAATAAATTTTGTCCCAACATCACTACTTAAATTTTAGTTTCCATAAAAAATTAAATTAAATATAAAATAATATTTAACTAAAAACCAATTAAACATTAAATAAATAAATCAATCTATTAAAAATAACATAGAAATTTTGAACTATAAAAGAAATTAAATAAAAAACCAAAAATTAGGCAAAACATTTAAGAGTAATGATTCATTATAATAATGTTTTGTTTTTTTAATATACTTCCATTTTATTAATGTTAATAACCTCTATTCTTTTTATTAGTGATTTTTCTTATATCTTATTTGATTGAATGTGTCTAACTACTAAAGGCTATTTATAGAGCTAAAGTTAAATTTTAATTGGTATATAAATTAAGTGATAATTAATCTCTATGCTCGGTTTAGACTTGTTTTCATTCTAAATTAAAATTTAATTTAATTTAATATTTATTATTAACATAATTTTATATTTATTATAAAATAAAGAGAGATGGAGAGAATAAAAACAAAAAAAATATGAAAGCAACAGAGAATTTACTTTATTAATCAAATGGATGATTACAATGCTTTATCAGAGTCTCTATTTATAGGCGTCAGAAGTATAAAAGAAGTAGAGATCTAATTCTAATAACTATTAGAATTTAAAGTACATCAAAACTTTATCTTGATTCTTGATCATGATGGACTTCCACTTAATAAGATATTCATAACACTCCCCCTTGGATGTCAATTGATAGATAATGTGTCTTGTTAAAACCTTATTAGGAAAAACCTTGTGGGATAAAAAACCTAATGAAGGAAAAAGAGTACACAATCTTCTATTATAAGCTGCTTGTTAAAAACCTTTACCAGGAAAACCCAATGGGACAAAACTTTGGTTAAAGGCAAATAGTACAACTTGTTTTTAGACTCCCCCTGATGGCAACATTACATTACATCTTTGAGTCTACACATTCCAATCTTGTGTAGTAGCCTTTCAAATGTTGAAGTTGGTAATGTCTTAGTAAAAAGATCTGCTAAATTCTCACTAGAATGAATTTATTGAACATTTATATCACCTCTTTTCTCAAGATCATGGGTGAAAAATAATTTTGGTGAAATATGTTTCGTTCTGTCACCTTTGATATAATCACCTTTCAATTGATACATGTTGCATTATCTTCGTATAAGATAGTTGGCATCTTTTTCTTTAAAGGCAAATTACATATCTTCTGGATATGTTGGGTCAATAACCTCAGCCAAACATACTCTCAACTTGCCTCATGCATTGCAATTATTTTTGCATTATTTGAAGAAGCAACAACTAATGTTTGCTTTGTTGAAAGCCATGTTATGGCAGTACCCTGCATATAAATAAGTATCCAGCATCAACATCGCCAACTAATAGGGATTTTGAATCATTTGTATCAATAGTCCCTCTAAGATATCTAAATACATGTTTAATTTCATTCCAATGTCTATGTATTGGAGAAGAACTAAATCTTACTAACAAGTTTACAACGAAAGTTATATCAGGTCTTGTGTTGTTTACAAGATACATCAATGCTCCTATGGCACTTAAATATGGTACTTCAGGACCAAGAAACTCTTCACCATCCTCGCAAGGATGAAATTGATCTTTATTCACATCTAATGATCGTACAACCATCGGAGTACTTAATGAGTGTGCTTTATCCATGTAAAATTTCTTTAATATCTTTTCCATATAAGTTGATTAATGAACATGAATTTTATTTTTAAATACTCGATTTGTAAGCCAAGATAAAACTTTATTTTTCCAAGATCTTTCATCTTGAATTCTTTCTTTAAACAGTTTACTGTGTTTTGAAGCTCTTTAGGAGTTCCAATAATATTTAGATCATAAACATAAACATCAATTATCACAAAATCTGATCCAAACATTTTTATAAATACATATGTCCAAATTGGATTGTTTTTGTAACCCTTTTTTTAACAAGTATTCACTAAGACGATTGTACTACATACGTCCAGATTGTTTTAATCCATATAAACTTTTCTTTAATCTGATTGATCAATTTTCTCAATAAACTCTATATCTTTTGGGGATTTTAAATCCTTCAGGGAATTTCATATAAATTTCACTATCAAGTGTACCATATAAATAGGATATAACAACATCCATTAGATGCATGTCAAGTTTTTCACATACTGCCATACTAGTAAGATATCTAAACGTGATTGCATTCACCACAAGAAAATATGTCTCTTCATAATCAATGCCGAGCCTTTGTGAAAATCCTTGTGCTACAAGTCGAGCTTTATATCTTACGACTTCATCAATTTCATTTCTTTTTCATACAAACACCCATTTATATCCTACCGGCTTTACACCTTTAGGTGTTTGGACTACAGGTCCAAAAACTTCACGTTTAGAAAGTGAATTCAATTATGCTTGAATTGCATCTTTCCATTTTTACCAATCTTTTCTATTTTTACATTCCTCAATAGATTTAGGCTCAGGATAATCATTTTCTTTTATTAGTTCAATAGTAATATTTTAAGCAAAATTATTGTCGGCAACTACATTTTTTTCGGTTTCATCTTTTTCTCGTATTGGCATAACTTATTGAGATCTCTTTATTTTCATCATTTTAATTTTCACTTTTAGGTAGCTGAATCTCTTCTTGAGTTTTATAATTAGTTATGTCATGGGTCTCTTCAGGAACCCCCGCCTCCAATATATGACCATCTTAAATGTTTGCTCCTTTCCTTTTATGAGGATTTTTATATTTGGAACCGAACGATCTTCCATGCTTCATGAATGGATTACTTTCTTTTGCACTAACAGTTTGCACTATTAGGACATCAATTCGTATTGGAGCATTTTCAGCTGGTATGTGAGATTTAATGAATCTGGCAGTTGATTTGTAAAATTAATCATCTGTTGAACTTCTGGTTCATATTGCTTTGTACGAGGACCTTAGACGTTGATAATTCATTTCAAGTACTTTATTAATCTAGCTTTTTATCCTCTCCCCCTAATGTTAGGAAAACTAATAACTCATGTCATAATTAAATATCGAATTAATAGCTCAAATATTATAGGAGACTCATATAAATATACATTCTCAATATCTTATTATAACCTATCTTTATGTGTTGTGGTGGAGTAGTTGGAACATATACTGCACATCCAAAAATTGTAAGATGGGAAATATTTGGCTCATGACCAATAATCAATTGTAATGGGGAGTATTTATAATTTATTAGCTTGAGGCGTACAACATGTAAATCAATACAATCTCATGTTGAAATAGAAAGTTTTGTTCTCATAAGTAATGATTTAGCTATTAGTTGGAGGCATTTGATAAATAATTCAGCTAAATCATTTTGTGTGTGAACATGAGCTATAGGATGTTTAACTTTTATCCCAACTGACATAAAATAATCATTGAAAACTTGGGATACAAACTCACCAACATTAACAAGATGAATTGTTTTAATTTCAAAATAAAAAATTAATCATTTAAACAATCAATCTTGCAAATGATAGGTTACAAGTTGATAACGCATGTGATTATTTTTTAGATGCATATACCAAAATCATATAATATCAAAACCATCCATATGGTGGATGAATGAGCCCATATTCATTTCAGAAATGTAAGACATTAAATCTCAACTTCAACTAGTGAGTGTCTAAGAATCAATTTTCATTGAGAACAAGCAACTAATGAGAATTCTTTAAATTAAAGAATCTTCGGTTCTTTAATGAATGTCTATATTGTCTCAATTAATTTTCTTATCATATATGATCTATGATGGTCTAACTGGTCATGCCAAGTAATACATGCATTTGTATAAGTAAACTTCTGGTTTACTTTAATATGTGTTTCAATTGTACTAAATTGTAACAAATTGATAATTTTATTATCATTCCTTTTAATTTGTATCCACATATAAGTATTATTGTGACATTTACTACTGGAAACGTCTAAATCAATGTGAAGTCTATAATGCCACTAAGTCAATAAATATAATCTCTAAATAATTATATGTAGTATTTGCTTCAAGGAATATCAAAATCTTCAAATGCCCAAAAATCTATTAATAGCAAACTTTGAGAGTGAATCTTATTTTCCAGGTGTACAATAGGTACATAACCAATGACTTTTCATATATAAGTTTTCTCTCTTGTAACTTCTCATCAGTAATATTTTACCATGTAATTTTAATTGAGAACTTATTATGAATACTGTAGAGTTATACTCAATTTTAAAAAAACTTGCAACTTTAAGTGCATCCAACCATAATAAGCTTTAGATAGAATTATCATATTCTATTGCTCATAAGTAATCTTTCACAGTCAAATATTTTGCTTTCAACCCTTTAATGGGGATGATGACAAAAGAAGATCACAAATATTATAAAATAAATATAAATTAATAACCCAATCCAGTTTTGATTCATATGAAATATAATATTTTCCTCATTCACAATCTCAATATGAGATCCATTACAATTATCTTTTTAAAAGTAATGCATTAAATCACAAATTTTGTGTTTTTAAGATATTGATATATTAGCTCTTCAGAGCTTTCAACTAATTTGATACTATCAAATATTGAAATAATATTTGTTTGTTTCAGTACCAAATAAAATAAATATTTTCTATCTATAATGATAAAAATTCATTACTACATTTTCATATCCTTCCACAAAGAATATTATGAAATAAAATATTTGGGCATACGTCACATATGTGGCCAATAATATTTCATATCACATTGATAACATAAGTTTTCTTTACCCTTTGAAGAGTTATCTTGAGAACTCTCATTGTTCTCTTATTTATAACTATGTTCCCACTTTTAGTGGTCCATAATTATAACTTTTATTTTCTTTATGTTTACATTCCCTTCGGGGAATGCAACAAATCTAGTAGGACGAACTTATAAATATCCCAATTGATTCTTTATTTCATAATCACCATCGCAAATGTAACATCCTTAAATAGGGGTTATTGTGTTTGAACTTCTTTGCATGTGTGTGGGTTGTTGTGTTGTTGATTGAGGTGTTCTAGAGGCTAGTTATAAGCCAAAGGTAGGCTGAAATGTAGGAAAATTTTTGTTTTAAGTTTTATTTAAGAAATGAAGGAGCTAGAAGTTAAGTATATTTCGTGGGGGAATTTCAGCACAAGAATGGGCTTGGTAGAGTGGCAAGGAGGTGCCACTTAGGGCCTTGAGGGTGACGCCACATGCAGGGAAGGGAGAGCTCAGGTTCGAGCAGTAGAAACCCCATTTTCTGCTTACTTTTTGACGCCAAGAGGGGGAGGAGTTGTGCTCAGTACAAACTCTATCAGATAAGCATGGATTGAGTCAAATTAATTTGAATTGGTGGCAAGGAGAGGATTTAAGAGTTTGACTAATTCAAACTCATTCGACCTAGTGGCCAGGAGAAGTTTGCAGCAGTTGTCGAAATTTGAAGTCCTATTTAGGAGGAGTGTTCAGTTAGGGAAGCTGAGTAAGGGGATTGCCGGAATTCCATAGTTAGCTTAGGGGGTCATTTTCGGCTAGCAAGGCCTTGTTGCATTCGATTGAGAGGCAAAATTGAAACCCTTTTTGCACTTGTCGATTCCTTCCTAGGGCATTTGTTGAAGCAAACCCGAAGCCTTAAGTGGCACCTGTCGAATTCTCTTGAAAGCATTAAGTCGAATGTCCATATGAACTTCTTTTGGTTTATTTCTTTTCTTTTTTTCAAAGGCTTGGCCGAATCTTCTTCTCCCCATATCTCTCTTTTTCTTTCTCCTATTTTTTTTGCTCAAAATCGAAAGCATCCATCTTTTCCTTTCATCTTTTTCTTTTCTCAAACCCTTGTGCCGAAATCCTCTCCATCATCCTTGCTGAATCCTCCCTCTTCCATTTCATTCTTCTTTTTTTTCCTTTTTCCACTCTAGCCGAATCTCATTTGTTTGTCTTCTATCAACCATAGTCGAATCTCCCTTCTTGCTTTTTGTTTTGTGCTGGCCGAATATCAATCAAGGCTAGCTCTTCTTCGATTTTTCTCCAATCGGATCTAAGAAGGGGGTAAGTAAGTTTGGCCAAAACTTCATTCTCTCTTTCTTTTTTTTTTCTGTCGACATGGAAGACAAAATCCAAATTTCGGCATTTGTTGATAGTATTGCTAATCATGTTCTTTTAGGTTCTTCGGGATTTTGGAAGCAGTGGATCTGAGCCAGTTATTCTCTAACAATCGAATTTGGTAAGGCAGTGGTAAGGATCCATGTAAGTTCAACCATTTATTTAGCGGTTTGAAAAGCCGAAGGCTATTGAGACTAAGTTGTGATGATTGGTGATTGTAGGGGAGACGATCGGTCTCGCATATCTTGTGTTGGGGTTAGCATTCGTAAGGCAGAAAGGTAAGGATTGTGTTAGTTATGCGTTATCACACCCTTCGAGATTTATTGGTATAGCCGAATGGCCTTTGGTAATAACCTAAGTGTTGGCCAAATGTAGGACAAGAGGATCTAGTGCAAGATCTGCGGGTCTTGGATTCGATTAGCTTGCGTTAGTAATAGGTGTGTAGCTTACACATTTGATAACTTGGTATATATATTAATAACCTAAATTTGTTAAAAGCTGAAAACTGTGTAGATCTTGACATGATACCTTTAAGGGTATGAGCAAGGATTACGGGTAAGTCCGTTTTGATGAGATATTGCTATATGATGATTGATACTATGATTTACGATAGATTTGATATATGTTTAATTTTAAGGCATGTTGGCATGATTTACACATGTATTGCATTGTCATGGGTGATATGAGAGGAGGGGGAAGATTTGATATCCGTGTCTTTGGGACACCAGTGGTTTGGTACCACAGTTGATTTCGTGACTTTGGGTCACCAGAGGTTTGGCACCTCATAGCGACTCGTCCCAGTGGCTTAGTACCACAGTGGGTTGGCCCCACAGTTGATGTATTGGGATTGTCGCCAGTGATTTGGTATAACACGTAGGTTAGCCCCATACTTGGATTATTGATATTTCGTGACTTTGGGTCACCAGAGGTTTCGCACCTCATAGCGACTCGTCCCAGTGGCTTAGCACCACAGTGGGTTGGCCCCACACTTGATATTATGGGATTGTCGCCAGTGATTTGGTATCAAAATGTGGGTTGGCCCCACAGATGGATTATTCGTGACTTTGGGTCACCAGTGGTTGGGCACCACATTATTATTGGATATCGTGACTTTGGGTCACGGTGGTTTGGCACCACCAGTGGTTTGGTACCACACGGGGTAGAAACGAATTATGGATGGCTAGGTTTGGTTGCATGATATATTGCTTGGTTATGATTTGTGTAAGCTTGTTGCATTAGCGGGAGGGGATTATGCACTGAGTCTTGGTTACTCACCTTCTCCTTATCTTTTCGGTGATTCGTAGATCGCGGATGAGGAGCCGGTGGACTCGAGGTGGCCATGCATTAAATACATTCGGTTATACATGGACTTTGATTTGGGTATTTATTTTAAATTTCAATTTTATTTGGGTTGTAATAAGGCCTTTAAATTATGTTTGGATTATTTTGCATGTTTTAGATTTGATTTCAAGCTGTCAAAGTAAATTATTTGACTTGATTAAACAATTTGAACACAAGGTTTTCTAAACTATAATACATAACGGTTTCTAAAACTTTACCATCGGGTAATATAATTCGCTTGGCAATAACAACAACTCAAATTATTTTCAAACTTAAGTTTTCCACACATAATTCAAACGATTTTTAATTAAGCAAGTTAAAAGAGGTATTCGGGATTTAATGGACATAAATGTCCTCCGTAGTAATGATTGTCAAGTGGGTGTAAAAAAACAAAAGAGACTTTCGAAAATTTTAAAGTTAAGGTAGTATTTTCAACTTCACATACACAAGTTTTTCCGAAACGTTAAGCAACACTAGGGTTTTCACCGAAGATAAATCGGTGACTCATTTTCTTCAAAACGTTTTTACTCTGTAATACGCCGGACTCGGTCGTGGTGTGTTGACTGGGTTTGAGGTGTTACAATTTTGGTATCAGAGCCAAGTTCAAAAGCTCAGTTGTGGGCTCGAGGCCCAAAATGTTTTACGGAAGGGCTTTGAAAAGTTTTTGGAAAAGGTACATGGGTTGAACAGCATGGCACTGAGTCTCCGGCACCAATCCGCCCAGGTAAGTATTCCTAACTGTTGTGTGAATTATATTTGGGGAAAATGGGTATTTCGGGATCGTAGATTAGTAGAATAGGAGTTATTGAATCTTAGGAATAGCTTACTCCAACACAATTGCATAAGACTTAAAGATCCATTAAACAAACCTGTGAGTACGTCACTAAGTTAAGGGTGTGGCAACCACAGCGCATGTCTAGGAATGGATTCGGGGAGCTTGGTATTTAAGTAGTCCTAGTGACTCACCTCCTCTCCACTGAATCCTACACATGCGTAGTGACGGTTCATCCTAATCGAGACGACTTATTCACTGAGCTAAATTTAACAACTAAAACCCGAAAGGACCAGCCATTTGTTTCGAAACACTTTAAACCTTAGTTTTGAAATTACCACAGTACCCTGATTTGGAAAAATGACCAAATTACCCGACTTGTAAAAAAATTACCAAAATACCCTCAGTATAGAAAATTATCGAAGTACCCTCGAAGTGAAAATTTTCAAAATACCCTTATTTTGTAAAATCACCTGGAACCATATTTTGGAAAAAATTTGAAAATACCGGATTATGAAAATTACGAAAATACCCTAGTTTATGAAATTACCAAAACACCCAGTTTACGGAATTTTGAAATATCTACTATTTGTAAAGGTTTTAAATTAACCCTATTTTATTACTAAAATACCACGATAGGTTAAATTACGAAATACCCTAGGTAGTGAAATGGCGAGAATACCCTACACGTGGAATGAGGGTAGGAAATTGAAATGAAAACTTTGTGATGATCAAAAGAACCACTACCAAATTTCTACATAAAACTTATTCGTGGGTAATCAGTGAAATAGAAGCTAATTCATAAAAATTTCTTAAGTAGATAAATCGCGATTCTGAGACATGAGTACTGGGAGACGTGGGCGTAATGTGCGAGGACGCGATAGAGGTAGAATGACCGTATCGAAATCGGTCAGGTCTGGTCAAGGGTCCGAGAATGAGATACCACCACCACCATTCTTGGTGTAGAGTACCGAGGATCGGACGGGGATGATCACGGTCGCATGACGATCTGCCAGTGATTGAGAGAGTGGCTAGAGCAGGTAGAGGCGCGGGAGCTCGAAAATCTGTATCTGAGTGACTTCGAGCGAATGGAGCCGAGGTATTTCGTGGTGTTTCTGGTGTGGCTCTCAGTCTGTTGAGTATTGGTTAGAAGCGACGGAGCGAATCATAGATGACTTGTTTGATCGACAAGGGGCATCAATTTTCTCAAAGATTGATTTAAGGTCCGGTATCATCATTAAAGGTGAAGGAGGTGATATCCACAAGACGGCGTTTAGTACTCGGTATGGGCACTCGAGTTTACGTAATGCCGTTTGGGTTGAACGCGCGTGACATTCATGAATATGATAAACCGGGTGTTCCAACAGTATTTGGATCAGTTTGTCATGGTATTTATCGACGACATCTTGGTATACTCAAGGTCAGAGGAGGATCATGATGCGCATTTGCGAGTAGTGTTGCGAATCTTGAGGAAGCGATTATTTGCCAAGTTTAGTAAGTGCAAGTTCTTGCTTAGGGAGGTGACTTTCTTAGGTCACGTGGTGTCGATTGAGGAATTAAGTGGATCCTCGCAAGATTGAGGCGATATTGAATTTGAAGCGCCTAAGTCGATGGTAAAATTTAGAGTTTTCTAGACTGGCGGGTATTATTCAAGATTTGTAGAGGATTTTCTTTGATCACGAACCAATGACCAAGTTATTGAGGAAAGGAGTTCCATTTGTGTGGTCTGAGAAGCAGCAAGAAAGTTTCGACAAGTTGAAGAAGATTCTGACTGAAGCTCCGATTTTGATTCAGCCTGAGGCAGGAAAGGAATTCACGGTATATTGCGATGCATCACATACTGGCTTGGGATGTGTGCTGATGCAAGAAGGGAAGGTAGTGGCTTATGCATCTCGACAGCTGAGACAGCATGAGGTTGACTACCCGACGCATGACTTGGAGTTAGTTGCAGTGGTTTTCGACCTGAAAATTTAGAGACACTATTTGTACAGAGAGAAGTCGATAGTCTACGCAGATCACAAGAGTCTGAAGTATCTTCTGACTCAGAAGGATTTGAACTTGAGGTAGCGCAGATGGATTGAGCTGTTGAAAGACTACGACTGTTCAATTGAGTATCATCCGGGCAAGGCTAACGTGGTGGCAGACACATTGAGCCGTAAGGTTGTATCAGACTTAAGAGCGATGTTTGCTCATCTTAGCTTGTATGACGATGGGAGTCTTTTGGCAGAATTAGAGGTTAAGCCGACTTGGGTAGAGCAAATTAAGGAGAAACAGTTAGTGGATGAGGGTTTGAATGCTCGGAGGTTGCAAGTATAGAGTAATGGGTTGGAAGGTTACAGCTTGACTCACGATGGAGTGTTGTGTTTTCAAGGGAGAGCTTGTATGCCGAAGGATGTCAATTTGAGGCAAAGGATTCTTTGGGATACACATAGCAGCCCATACGCTATGCATCCGAGAGGTAGCAAGATGTACCAGATTTGCGGCGATTACGGTGGCTGTAAGCGGGAAGTGGCCGAGTTAAGTGGGTAAGTGTCGATGTGTCAGCAGGTCAAAGCTGAGCATCAACTGCCGTTAGGTTTACTTCAGCCGGTAAAGATTTCTCAATGGAAGTGGGAAAGGATTACCATGGACTTTGTCAGTAGGCTACCCCTCACGCCTAACAAGAAAGACTCAGTCTGGGTGATTGTGGATCGTTTGACCAAATCAGCTCATTTCATACCAGTGAGGGTTGATTATCCGCTTCAGAATTTAGCTAAGTTGTATGTAGCCAAGATAGTAAGGTTGCATGGTGTGCCAGTATCAATTATCTCGGATAGGGATCCGAGGTTCACGTCGAGGTTCTGGAGAGCTTTGCATCAGGCTTTGGGAACGAGGTTGGATTTCAGCATAACTTTTCACTCGCAGTCTGACAGACAGTCTGAAAGAGTAATTCAGATCTTAGAGGATATGCTAAGGGGCTGTGTTATGGATTTTAGTGGTAGTTGGGAGGAGTATCTACCATTGGCGAAATTCGCTTATAACAATAGTTATCAAGCGAGTATCCAGATGGCACCATATAAGGCACTGTATGGACGGAAGTGTCGTACTCTTACGTGTTGGACAGAGTTGGGTGAACAGTAGATATTAGGTCCAGAGTTGGTGGCAGAAACTAAGGATAAGGTTAAGGTGATTTGGGCTCGTCTCAAGGAAGTATCGGACAGGCAAAAGTCTTACGCCGATCTTAAACGGAGGGATATAGAGTTTGTCGTGGGTGATAAGGTCTTTTTAAAGGTCTCGCCATGGAAGAAAGTGTTGAGATTTGGAAGGAAAGGCAAGTTAAGTTCGAGGTTTATTGGGCCGTATAAGGTGTTGAGACGAGTGGGACCAGTAGCTTATCACCGAGTTTCAGCAGAGCTGAGTCAGATTCACGATGTGTTCCATGTCTCCATACTCAGGCGCTATCGTTTAGATCCATCGCATGTCGTGAGCAATGGAGGAAATAGAGGTGAGTCCAGTTTGACTATGAAAGAGGAACCAAAGTCAGCAGATCTGGATCGAGATGTGAAGGTTTTGCGCAAGAAGTCAGTTCCATTAGTGAAGGTGCTGTGGCAGAATCACGGCGAGGAAGAAGCTATGTAGGAACCTGAGAATGTGATGAGACAGCAATACCCTCAACTCTTTTGACCAGGTAATTTCGAGGTCGAAATTATTTTTTAAGGGGGTAGAACTGTAACATCCTTAAATAGGGGTTATTGTGTTTGAAATTCTTTGCATGTGTGTGGGTTGTTGTGTTGTTGATTGAGGTGTTCTAGAGGCTAGTTATAAGCCAAAGGTAGGCCCGAGCTGTAGGAAAATTTTTGTTTTTAAGTTTTATTTAAAGGAAATTTGAAGGAGCTAGAAGTTAAGTATATTTCGTGGGGGAATTTCAGCACAAGAATGGGCTTGGTAGAGTGGCAAGGAGGTGCCACTTAAGGCCTTGAGGGACGCCACATGCGGGGAAGGAGAGCTCGAGTTGACGTGAAACCCTATTTTCGCTTACTTTTTGATGCCAAGGGGGGAGGAGTTGTGCTCAGTACAAACTCTGTCAGATAAGCATGGATTGAGTCAAATTAATTTGAATTGGTGACAAGGAGAGGATTTAGGAGTTTGACTAATTCAAACTCATTCGAACTAGTGGCCAAGAGAAGTTTGCAGCAGTTACCGAAATTTGAACTCCTGTTTAAGAGGAGTGTTTAGTTAGGGAAGCTGAGTAAGGGGATTGCCAAAATTCCATAGTTAGCTTAGGGGGGTCATTTTCGACTAGCAATGCCTTGTTGTATTCGGTTGAGAGGCAAAACTGAAACCCTTTTTGCACTTGCCGATTCCTCCCTAGGGCATTTGTTGAAGCAAACCCGAAGCCTTAAGTGGCACCTGTCGAATTCTCTTGAAAGCATTAAGTCGAATGTCCATCTGAACTTCTTTTGGTTTATTTCTTTTCTTCTTTTCAAAGGCTTGGCCGAATCTTCTTCTCCCCATATCTCTCTTTTTCTTTCTCCCATTTTTTTTTGCTCAAAGCCGAAAGCATCAATCTTTTCCTTTCATCTTTTTCTTTTCTCAAACCCTTGTGCCAAAATCCTCTCCATCATTCTTGCCGAATCCTCCCTCTTCCATTTCATTCTTATTTTCTTTTCCCTTTTTCCACTCTAGCCGAATCTCATTTGTTTGTCTTCTATCAACCATAGCTGAATCTCCCTTCTTGCTTTTTATTTTGTGCTGGCCGAATATCAATCAAGGCTAGCTCTTCTTCGATTTTTCTCCAATCGGATCTAAGAAGGGGGTAAGTAAGTTTGGCCGAAACTTCATTCTCTCTTTCTTTTTTTTTTCTCTCGACATGGAAGACAAAAGTCGAATTTCGGCATTTGTTGATAGTATTGCTAATCATGTATAGGAATCAATTTCTTTTAGGTTCTTCGGGATTTTTGAAGCAGTGGATCTGAGCCAGTTATTCTCTAACAATCGAATTTGGTAAGGCAGTGGTAAGGATCCATATAAGTTCAACCATTCATTTAGCGGTTTGAAAAGCCGAAGGCTATTGAGACTAAGTTGTGATGATTGGCCGATTGTAGGGGGAGGATCAGTCTCGCATATCTTGTGTTGGGGTTAGCATTCGTAAGGCAGAGAGGTAAGGATTGTGTTAGTTATGCGTTATCACACCCTTCGGGATTTATTGGTATAGCCGAATGGCCTTTGGTAATAACCTAAGTGTTGGCCGAATGTAGGACAAGAGGATCTAGTGCAGTAGAGCGGGTCTTCGGGATTCAGTGCTTGCGTTAGTAACAAGTGTATAGCTTACACACTTTATAACTTGGTATATATATTAATAACCTAAATTTGTTAAA
The DNA here is from genome assembly GCA_025506655.1 of Gossypium rotundifolium. Lineage (NCBI taxonomy): Eukaryota > Viridiplantae > Streptophyta > Magnoliopsida > Malvales > Malvaceae > Gossypium > Gossypium rotundifolium. The sequence continues at coordinate 63,356,215 of CP106731.1, read as the reverse complement.
AGCTGAAAACTATGTAGATCTTGACATGATACCTTTAAGGGTATGAGCAAGGATTATGGGTAAGTCCGTTTTGATGAGATATTGCTATATGATGATTGATACTATGATTTCTGATAGATTTGATATATGTTTAATTTTAAGGCATGTTGGCATGATTTACACATGTATTGCATTGTCATGGGTGATATGAGAGGAGGGAAGATTTGATATTCGTGTCTTTGGGAGACCAAAGTGGTTTGGTACCACAGTTGATTTCGTGACTTTGGGTCACGGAGGTTTGGCACCTCATAGCGACTCGTCCCGGTGGCTTAGTACCACGATGGGTTGGCCCCAGCTTGATGTATTGGGATTGTTGCTAGTGATTTGGTATCACACGGGTTGGCCCCACACTTGGATTATTGATATTTCGTGACTTTGGGTCACCAGAGGTTTGGCACCTCATAGCGACTCGTCCCAATGGCTTAGCACCACAGTGGGTTGGCCCCACACTTGATATTATGGGATTGTCGCCAGTGATTTGGTATCACAATGTGGGTTGGCCCCACAGATGGATTATTCGTGACTTTGGGTCACCAGTGGTTGGGCACCACATTATTATTGGATATCGTGACTTTGGGTCACCAGTGGTTTGGCACCACTAGTGGTTTGGTACCACACGGGGTAGAAACGGAGTTATGGATGGCTAGGTTTGGGTGCATGATATATTGCTTGGTTATGATTTGTGTAAGCTTGTTGCATTAGCCGGGAGGGGGATTATGCACTGAGTCTTGGTGACTCACCTTCTCCCTTATCTTTTCAGGTGATTCGTAGATCGCGGATGAGGAGCCGGGTGGACTCGAGGTGGCCATGCATTAAATACATTCGGTTATACATGGACTTTGATTTGGGTATTTATTTTTAAATTTCAGTTTTTATTTGGGTTGTAATAAGGCCTTTAAATTATGTTTCAGATTATTTTGCATGTTTTAGATTTGATTTCAAACTGTCAAAGTAAATTATTTGACTTGATTAAACAATTTGAACACAAGGTTTTCTAAACTATAATACGCAACGGTTTCTAAAACTTTACCATCGGGTAATACAATTCGCTTGACAATAACGACAACTCATATTATTTTCAAACTTAAGTTTTCCACACTTAATTCAAACGATTTCTAATTAAGCAAGTTAAAAGAGGTATTCGGGATTTAATGGACATAAATGTCCTCCGTAGTAATGATTGTCAAGTGGGTGCAAAAAAACAAAAGAGACTTTCGGAAATTTTAAAGTTAAGGTAGTATTTTCAACTTCACATACACAAGTTTTTCTGAAACGTTAAGCAACACTAGGGTTTTCACCGAAGATAAACCGGTGACTCATTTTCTTCAAAACGTTTTTACTCTGTAATACGCCGGACTCGGTCGTGGTGTGTTGACCGGGTTTGGGGTGTTACAGCAAACATGCACGAGATTTTAAATCAAAATCTATTTATTCAAGTTGTTATGATTATTTTCCAACTACAATAAACATAATATAATAAAAAAAAAACATAGTAAAATATACTTTAAGATCTTTAACATCATCGTCATCACCTTGACTATTATCACGAGCACTATTACAAGTAGTAAAACAACTTTGTTTTCGTAATAACATTTATAATCTAATTGTAAAAATCATTTAATAAACAATCAAAATTTTGTGTACGATGATTGAAAATTATCCGATACACATTGTATCAAATTTCAATATCACATGTATATTATAAAATATTATGTTGCTCTAATAAAATATTTATAAATTTAATTTAAAAGATATCATACAATCATTCAACATTAGCAAGTTAATAAGACTAAATAAATCCTATCAAATTTCCCTTTAATCAACAATGGTAGGTTATTAACACTTTCCACCATAATTAAAATTTCAAAATATTTAATAATAAGAATTTAATAATCAAAACATCTAAATATTATGTAGAATATAACTTAATTAAAAAGCTTCAAAAAAATGATTTATCTAAAATAATAATAGAAAAACATACCATATTAATAGCAAACATATCTAATTAACAATTATGTCTTTTACATAAAAAAATTAACTTAGAAAGACAAAATCAAATACCATCGAATGTGAAATTTATGTCAAATAAAAATTAAGAGTAGTCATACCTTAATTAAAAAAAACATATGGTCAAAATATAAAAGTTTCTTACTAAATCTATACTTTACCCGTGCTTGTACAATAAATCAAAGATTGGGAATAAAAACCATAATCTATTCTAGAGACTGAATGTTTCAAAATCCCAAAGATGAAGTTGTAAAGGTCAAAGTTTAAGGTGAAAAATAATTTGATCTATGAGACGACTTCGAAAGATTTTGAAAAAATATAGAGAATCATCGTGTTGATAACATATTATAAAATAAAGAGAGATGGAGAGAATAAAGAACAAAGAAAATATGAAAGCAACAGAGAATTTACTTTATTAATCAAACGGATGATTACAATGCTTCATCAGAGTCTCTATTTATAGGCATAATAAGTATAAAAGAAGTAAAGATCTAATTATTTAAAGTACATCAAAACTTTATCCTAATCATGATAGACATCCATTTAATAAGATATTCATAATAATATTTAAATTTTAATGTAAATTAGGATTAGAATTTGGTAGAAGATCGGTTAAGCGAATTAGGAGTTTGTAAAAATATTTTTATATTAAAATAAAAAATCTCTAATTCTTAGGTTATTTTCCACGTTATAACACTATTTATATAAATGAAATTAGAAATACTAAATGTTTATTTATTAAAATATTTATATTTATTATTTAAATTTTAATGCTGGGAACAACATATGGCATAAGATATTCATTAAGTAGAATTAAGAGTATGTAAAAGTTTTTCTAAATTAAATTTTAATTATATTAAATATTTTTATATTCGTAAGATAAAATTAATATCTATTTTATGCTTTTAAACTTCTTTTCATGTTATAACTCAATTTTATGTAATTAAAATTATCACTATTATTTTCATAGAACTATTATATTATATTATTTAACAAAAGATAATATATCAAATAAATTTTATAATTTAGATTTAGTATTTATCTTTTAAAATTATATTCTTTTCACTTTATTTTCAATTTATTAAACAATACCTTAGTTGTAATGTAATAGAAGAAGAACAAATTTTGGAGAAAATATAAAATTTTATTTCTTATTAATAAAAATATTTTTTAGAGCAATTTTTAGGGTTTTTTTTACCAGAATGATATATATAAAAAAATGAAAATAGGTTGTTGCTAAGGTTAAGTACCAAAATGGTACATTTGGATGGGTGGAGGGTGGTGCATAGGCAGCACCACCCTCGTTTTTTGACACTTTACAGTAAAAAAAAAAACGATGGGACAGGACACGGGTGGAGGGTGTGGCGCAGGCGGCACAGGTGGAGGGGCTGGCAGAGGCGGCACCACTTTGGCAGAGATGGGACGGCTGCATGCTGATATCCTTTGTATTTTTGTGTGTTAAGGTCCCCAAGTTCCATTTTCGGCCGTGAGTGAAGGAGAAGAAAGAGAAGGAGAAGAAAAGAAGAGAAGAAGAAGAAGAAGGAGAGGGCGAGTAGGGAAGGGAAAACGAAAGAAAAAAGGAGAAGGAGAATAGAAAGAGGGAATGAGAAAGAGAAGGAAAAAATAGAAAAGAAAAGGTAAATTATTTTGTTATAAAATAATGGATTAATATTAATATTAATTTATTTTTTGTTATTATTGTTGATTTAATTGATTTAATTTTAAATGTAATTTTGTGAGGTATTATTTGGTTAAAAGAGCTATTAATGTATGCTTGTATTTATTTTATAATTTTATTCATTCATAATTTATTTTTAATGTTTATTGAAATAAAAAGCCCATTTATGTTATGTACAAAGAATGTTTTATTATTTTATGTAATTTATTTGTTATGTGTGTTTTAGGTTGATTAGATATATTTTTATGAAATTTATTTGGCATGTTATTTTTTTATTATTTTAATATTATTTTGTTTTATTTTTATGTAGGTAAAAGATGAAACCATTGATATGAAATTTGAAATTTATGAGATAAATTAGGAATTAGTTTATATGTTTTAATTTTTAAGATTTTATTTTATGTTTTTGTAAATAATAAAAATGAAATTTATTTTGAACTTCTATGAAAAAAAGTATATTTTTGACAATAATTAAGTTGGCGTGTTATTATATGTATTATATTTTAAACAAAAATATTTACTTATTATCATTTTAAAGTAATAATAAAATATTCATATTTATTATCTATAGTTCATGTTATGTTTTATTAATTGGCATGTTATTTTTAGTATTTTAATATAAAAATTTCCTTATTATCATTTTAAAATAATAATAAAATATTCGTATTTATTATGTATCGTTTATGTTATTTATTATTAGCATATTATTTTTAGTATTTTAATATATTTTTTTGTTTTTTATGTAGGTAAAAGATTAAACTATTGGGATGAAATTTACGAATGGGACCATTGAGTTGAAGTTTGAGTTGGAATTTATAAAATATATTTATTTTGTTAATGTAGTATAACAAAAAATATGATGTGGAAAAATCATTTGGTATTTTTTTTGTAATTAAAAGCAAAATATAAAATTTAGGTATTTTCAAAAATATTTAAAATCCATTAAACTTTGAAATTAATAACCGAAATTTGTTTTGAAATTGCAGGTATCGCAATGGCTCCATTGATTAGAAACGATGGTCACATATCAAACACAGTTAATAATATGGTAATATATTGTTATTTTTTAATCACGGGTTCCCTTAAAAAATATCTACATAATTTACAGAAATAAATTATTGTAACATCCTGAAATTGGGCCTAGTAGGATTGAGCTCAATGGGCCTTGGGCGTAGTAGCGTTTAATTTTTTTTGGAGAACAAGAGATCGGCTTAAATGCAAGTTGGACCAATTAGATAAGTGAGTTTGGAAGGTTAGGGGGCTTCTATGAAGTCTCGGGTTCAAGTTAGGCCTTAGGAAAAATTTTGGTTTTAGGTGAAAAAAATCCCTGGAGGTTGGCGGGTAGGCCTTAAGAATAAAATGTGGAGGAAAATGACACAAGTGGAGTGTGTGGTGTAGTGGCAAAGTGACGCCACTTAAGGACAAGGGAATAACGCCACAAGGAAGGAAGGAGGTCCAAGGTTCTAGTTGTAGCGTTTGCATTCCTTTTAGATTATTTTTATTAAATGAATTTAGACCTTGGCCATAGGGTTATATTTAGTTGCATGGTTTAAGACACAAGGAGCTGGTTGGTAAAGTGGCAAGTGGCGTGAATTGGTGATGGGAGAGCTTGGGTTCGAATCTCATGAGGAGCAAGGAAGTATTTATTTTATGGATTGGACGAGAAGAGTTTGATTGAATTTAAACTCTCTTGACGAAGGATCCCACATCGAAAAGATACAAGGAATGAAGGTGAAGAGCTAGCTATATAAAGAGCATGCCGGAGGAGGCTTAACATACCTTGGTGGGCGTTGGGCACGGAGTGGTCGCATGACAGACTTAGCACCGAGTCCTATCGGTGTGTAACTCTCTCTACTCTAGTTGTAGAGCGGCAAATGCCGAAGTCTTGCCATCCACGGCATTAGTAACCCTGAGCGTCTTGGCGCACGTGTGGGGCTTCACACGCGATAGTTGAGGCCATCGGTAGTATTCTTATGGGTTGAAATTTGCTTGGCGCGATGGGCCAAAAGGGCCCAATGGGCCGTGGGGCCAATTGGAATAAATTGTATGATGATATAGTGAACTAGACTAGGTGGAACCTATATACGTGGCTAGATTTGTGTTAGGTGGGCCACACGGCGTGTGGGCTCGAATGGGCCAAAAGCGGGTTTTAGCCCAATAGTCCAGTGACGACCAAAATGGTAATGAAAGTCGCTCGGGGTAACATTAGACCTATGGGAGGGCCATTGCAGTGCAAAATTACAAAATACCCTTGGTGGGTAAATTACGAAAATACCTTTGGTGGGTAAATTACTTAAAATACCCTTGGTGGGTAAATTACGAAAATACCCCGGTAGGTAAATTACTTAAAATACCCTTGGTGGGTAAATTATGAAAATACCCTTGGTAGGTAAATTACGAAAATACCCTTGGTAGGTAAAATTCTTGTTATACCCTTAGAGGTTGGTTAGATTGATTATGTTGTATATTATTATTCGATTATGATGGTAATTCGTTTCATCGTTATTTGATATATGATTGCATACATGTCATCTTGCATACACGAATTGTAATATTATATATGTTGCATGGGCATATGGGTGATAATGATAAAGGGGAAGTGTTCTGGTGGTTTTACCACATTATCGGTGACCTATGTCACATATTATGAATCTGGTGACTTTGACACATTATCCGGTGGCTATGCCACAATTATAAGGGCGATGTGCGCTTGATCGCAATGACGCCTTCGATGGTGTGTAGCGGATGGAGGGTCGATTTAGTAATCCCACTGTGTGACCGCGGTCTGGATGGTGTGTAGAGGTTGGATACTTAGGTTGGGTGGGTTGCATTGCATACATGCTTAATATGTTGTATTTGTATGGGTTGATACATGTTCTTACTATTGGGGTTGTACACACCGAGTTTTCATAAACTCACCCCTCTTTTAAATGTTTCGTAATCCCTAGTTTGAGGACTTGGAGCCGAGGTGGACTCTGTGGTGGCCATGCACTGCTTTTCTTGTAAACTTTCAGTTTTTATTTAAAATTACTTTCTAATTTTGGGATTTTGCAATGTAATAAGGCCTTGGTATTTTATTTGGTTTTAGCTTTTAATTTGGTTACTGCTTGTTATTAAATGTTTAATAGGGATTTTTCCTAAGATGTTAATAAACCGTTTCTTATTCAAAATTACTTACACTCGATTCTTCACAACAAATATAATGAACACGAACTTTTTAACAAACACATAGTTTTTAGACATTCCTTTCATGTGACAGGCCAGATCTGGTCGTAACGTTTAGGCCGGGTTTAGGGTGTTACAATTTTGGTATCAGAGCCTAGGTTTCAAAAACTCGACTGTGGGTTATGGGGTTCAAAAAAAAGTTTTCAAAAGTTTGTTTGAAAATACATGTTGTCTAGAAGTATGGCACCTTGAGTCACCGGCATCCAAATCCATAAGTTCCCTTATTTTATGTTTGTTAAGACAATGTTATGACTGTATTTTGGTATTTATTTTGTGTGTGCTGGTTTGGATATAGAAATTGTATGTATAAATATCGATTTGCTTTTGTTTAGATTTCTAGTTGTGAGAAAGAAGTTTTGAGATTTGGTTTATTAGTGTTATTAGATCAGAGTGCGCAGCGTGAGCGTAGTGTGGTAGGTTAGGATGTGTGACTATTAGTTAGTTGGAAATTTTGAGGACGAAATTTCTTTAAGGAGGGTAGATTTGTAACATCTTAAAATTGGGCCTAGTAGGATTGAGCTCAATGGGCCTTGGGCGTAGTAGCGTTTAAATTTTTTTGGAGAATAAGAGATCGGCTTAAATGCAAGTTGGACCAATTAGATAAGTGAGTTTGGAAGGTTAGGGGCTTCATGAAGTCCGGGTTCAAGTTAGGCCTTAGGAAAAATTTTGGTTTTAGGTGAAAAAACCCTAGAGGTTGGCGGGTAGGCCTTAAGAATAAAATGTGGAGGAAAATGACACAAGTGGAGTGTGTGGTGTAGTGGCAAAGTGATTTAACTTAAGGACAAGGAATGACGCTTACAAGGAAGGAAGGAGGTCCAAGGTTCTAGTTGTAGCGTTTGTATTCCTTTTAGATTATTTTTATTAAATGAATTTAGACCTTGGCCATAGGGTTATATTTAGTTGCATGGTTTAGGACACAAGGAGCTGGTTGGTAAAGTGGCAAGTGGCGTGAATTGGTGATGGGAGAGCTTGGGTTCGAATCTCATGAGGAGCAAGAGAGTATTTATTTTACTTGATTGACGGTAAGAGTTTCAGTTGAATTTAAACTCTATTGAAGAAGGGATCCCACATCAAAAAGATACAAGGAATGAAGGTGAAGAGCTAGCTATATAAAGAGCATGCCAGGAGGAGGCTTAACATACCTTGGTGGGCGTTGGGCACAGAGTGGTCGCATGGCTTGACTTAGCACCGAGTCCTATCGGTGTGTAACTCTCTACTCTAGTTGTAGAAGCGGCAAATGCCAAAGTGCTTGGATCACGACATTAGTAGTTACACGAGCGCGAGTGCACATGTGGGGCTTCGACGCGATAGTTGAGGCCATCAATAGTATTCTTGTGGGTTGGGGCTGCTTGGTCCGCGATGGGCCGAAGTGGGCCTAATGGGCCCGTGGGGCCAATTGGAATAAATTGTATGATGATATAGTGAACTAGACTAGGTGGAACCTATATACGTGGCTAGATTTGTGTTAGGTGGGCCACACGAGCGTGTGGGCCTAAATGGGCCAAAATCAAGTTTTAGGCCCAATAGTCTCAGTGACGACCAAAAATGGTAGCCAGTCGCTCAAAGTTAACATTAGACCTCAGGAGGGCCATTGCAGTCTTGAATTATGAAAATACCTTTGGTGGGTAAATTACGAAAATACCCTTGGTGGGTAAATTACGAAAATACCCTTGGTGGGTAAATTACAAAATGCCCTTGGTGGGTAAATTACTAAAATACCCTTGGTGGGTAAATTACGAAAATACCTTTGGTAGGTAAAATTATTTGTTATACCCTTAGAGGTTGGTTAGATTGATTATGTTGTATATTATTATTCGATTATGATGGTAATTCGTTTCATACGTTATTTGATATATGATTGCATACATGTCATAACGCATACACGAATTGTAATATTATGTATGTTGCATGGGCATATGGGTGATAATGATAAAGGGAAGTGTTACGTGGTTTTACCACATTATCACGGTGACCTATGTCACATATTATGAATCTGGTGACTCGACACATTATCGTGGCTATGCCACAATTATAAGAAGCGATGTGTAGTTGATTGCAATGATCTTCTTCGATGGTGTGTAGCGGATGGAGGGTCGATTTAGTAATCCCACTTGTGTGACCGGCGTACTGGTGGTGTGTAGAGGTTGGATACTTATGTTGGGCTGGGTTGCATTGTATACATACATAATATGTTGTAATTGTATGGGTTGATACATGTTCTTACTATTGGGGGTTGTACACACTGAGTTTTCGTAAACTCACCCCCTCTTTTTAAATGTTTCAGGTAATCCCTAGTTTGAGGACTTGGAGCCGAGGTGGACTCTGTGGTGGCCATGCACTATTTTCTTGTAAACTTTCAGTTTCTATTTAAAATTACTTTCTAATTTTGGGATTTTGCAATGTAATAAGGCCTTGGTATTTTATTTGGTTTTAGCTTTTAATTTGGTCACTGCTTGTTATTAAATGTTTAATACGGGATTTTTCCTAAGATGTTAATAAACTGTTTCTTATTCAAAATTACTTACACTCGATTCTTCACAACAAATATAACGAGCACGAACTTTTTAACAAACACACAGTTTTTAGACATTTTTTTCATGTGACATGCCAGATCCGGTCGTAACATTTAGGCCGAGTTTGGGGGTTATAATTATGTTATTATAACTATTTTCTGTAATTTATCACCGTCAGGGCCCATACAGCGCATTAAGGGGTCGGGTGAATGGTTTAGAATATTCCCCGGATGAACGATTGATGCCATACTTAGAGTTAGCTAGATTCGAGTTAGCAGCATTGATCCAGATGTTTGATTTGCCGTACGATTTAATATCCGCATTGGTCGAGCATTGGCGCCCGGAGACCTACACTTTCCATTTACCGTGTGAGGAGTGCACTGTCACTTTGGAGGATGTTGCATTGCAACTTGGGCTCCCAATCGACGGGAGTGCCGTAATGGGCGTAAGTGTGATAGTTGAGCCGACTGCCTTTTGTTATAGCCTACTAGGAGTCTCTACAGTCAAATGTTAAAGTTCAAATTCTTTGGTTACTTTGAAAAACATTGATTTGGAAAAAAAGTAATTTTCGTAGCCGATGATGAGTCTAATTTTATGCGTTTGAAATTTTCATGACAGAAAGCCAATTTTGAACATTTATTAGTTAATGTCACAGAGCATGAGGTGACATATGAAAAAAACAAAAACCGGAAGAGGAAGGTGACATATGAAAGTAATCGTCACTTACCTTAACACCAAAAGATTCAGCTACTCCCAGTAGATTTCGGCTTCTAAGAAAATCCAAAAGAGAAGATGATGCAAAGAGATCTATGGAGATTCGACTTAATGAAGAATTCGGCAAAGAGAAAAAGAATGGACAAGGGACTTTCGGCTTAAGCCTAGAAGTGAAGATGAGAGAATGGGATTAGGGGTTTTCGGCTTTAGCAGAAAATGAGAGAAGAGATTAAGAGAATAAGAACCCAAGTGTCGAAGACGAAGAAGTACTCCCCCACTTAAACAGAATTTTGGCACTTACTAAACAAATGCCGAAAATGCCTATTTTAAAAACTAAAACCCATCCTATCAATAGGGAAATTTCGGCACCCTTGAGCCACTCAAAATCGATTCTCCCTCCCCCTTAGAGTTGGAAATTCGGCCACCACCCTGATCACCGATAACTCATAAACTTTCTCCCTTATCATCATCTGATCCTTCATCCACAAGTGACATGGATAACGCCATCTCCTCCTCCCTTTATCAACACATTATCAACCTCATTATCCGCATTATCCACCTCAATCAGTTCCTTAATTTCAAGCATTCAAGCCAAACTCCACTACTATTCCCTGCTAATGCCAAAATTAATTAAAATGAATGGGTAACATGCGACTCGAACCTTAGACCTCTTCACGCCACCTTATAGCCCCTATGTGATGCCACCTTTCATTGGGTCATAAGCCCATTTGTGTCTTAAAGTACAAATTATATCTTTTAAGTCCTAACCCTACTGGCTCTCCACTAGAGTGCCCAACAACAAATTTTTGCTAAGGCCTTGGCCCAACTCTGAGCCTATTCTGGGCCCCTAAAACACTCTAACTAGCATATTAAGCACAACAATACATCACAGCACATCAAATGCAAAGCCCCACAAATTCAAGATGTGATAGTTCTACCCCCGTAAAGGAATTTCAGCCTCGAAATTACCTGGTCAAAATAGATGTGGGTATTGCTGTCGCATTGCTTCCTCTGGTTCCCAAGTAGCCTCCTTAGAACCGTGATTCTGCCACAGAACCTTAACCAACGGAACCATTTTCCTTCGCAATATTGTGACATCATGATCCAGAATCTCCACTGGTTCCCCCTCAAAGGATAGGTCAGGTCTTACTTCGATTTCTTCCACAAGCACCACATGAGATGGATCTGAACAATAGCGTCTTAACATAGAGACATGAAATACGTTGTGGATCTGGCTTAATTCTGAAGGTGGCTCAAGCTGATAGGCTACCGATCCCACTCGTTTCAATACCCGATAAGGTCCGATGAATCTGGGACTTAATTTACCTTTTCGCCCAAACCTTAGCATTTTCTTCCATGGCGACACCTTTTAGAAAACCCTGTCACCTACTGCAAACTCTATGTTCTTATGCTTCAAATCAGCATAAGACTTCTGTCTGTCCGACGCTTCCTTTAATCGAGCCCGAATTAACTCAACCATCTTTTCTGTCTCGGTAACCAATTCTGGCCCCAAAATCTGACATTTCCCTAACTCCGTCCAACAGGAAGGAGTACGGCACCTTCGCCCGTGCAATGCTTCATAGGGCACCATCTGAATACTAGACTGGTTGCTGTTGTTGTAAGCAAACTCCGCCAACGGTAAAAACTCTTCCCAACTACCCTTGAAATTAATGACACAACCTCTCAACATGTCCTCTAAAATCTGAATTACCCGCTCAGATTGACCATCGGTCTGAGGATGAAACGCTATACTAAAATCTAATTTCGTACCCAACGCTTGATGTAATGCCTTTCAAAATCGTGACGTGAACCTCTGGTTCCTATCCGATATGATTGATATCGGTACTCCATATAACCTCACTACCTCCGCTATATATAACCTAGCCAATCTCTACAGAGAGTAACTGACACGTACAGGTATGAAATGAGCAGACTTTGTCAAGCGGTCAACGATCACCCAAACCGAATCTTTCTTAGTAGGCATGAGAGGTAGCCCACTAACAAAGTCCATTGTGATTTTTTTCCATTTCCACTGTGGAATCTTCACCGGCTGCAACAACCCTGATGGTAACTGGTGCTCCGCCTTTACCTGCTGACAGGTCAAACACTTACTCACAAATTCGATCACATCTCGCTTCAGGCCCGACTGCCAGAACTGTTCTCGCAAATCCCTATACATCTTACTCCCTCCAGGGTGCATAGCGTATGGACTACCATGCGCTTCTAGCAAAATCTTATGCCTCAACTTAGGATCTTTCGGCATGCAAATTCTTCCTCAAAAACATAATAGCCCTTCCTCATTCACACCGAATTCTGTTGATCCATTACTTGATCCTACCTAAAACTTCTCCTTTAGCAACTCATCGGTCTGCTGCTTCTCCTTAACCTGACTGACCCAAGAGGGTTTCACTTGAAGTTCAGCTAATAAACTCCCATCATCGTATAAACTAAGTGAGCAAACATACGCAACAACCTTTCCACCTTGCATCAATACGCATCCTAGCCCCGTGTGTGAAGCATCACAGTAAATCACGAACTCCTTTCTGGCCTCTGGCTGAATCAACACTGGAGCCTCCATCAATATCCTTTTTAATCTCTCAAAACTTTCTTGCTGCTTATTAGACCAAACAAACGGAACCCCTTTTGTAGTAACTTAGTCAATGGTGCCGCAATCAACGAAAATCCTTCAAAAAACCTTTTGCAATACTCGGCCAGACCAAGAAAACTCTAAATTTCTGCTACAGACTTAGGCGGCTTCCAATCCAACACCGCTTCAATTTTTCGAGGGTCAACCCTAATCCCTTCTGCCGACACCACGTGGCTTAGAAAAGTAACTTCCCTTAGCCAAAATTCACACTTACTGAATTTGGCATACAACTGCTTCTCCCTCAGAATCTGCAAAATCACTCGAAGGTGTGAATCATGCTCCTCCTCCGATCTTGAATAAACCAGGATTTCATCTATAAATAAGACAAATCGATCCAAGTAGGGTTGGAACACTCGGTTCATCATGTCCATAAACATTGTTGGCGCATTGGTCAATCCAAATGGCATCACCATGAATTTGTAGTGACCATAGTGAGTCCTAAAAGCCGTCTTATGAATATCCGCCTCCTTGACCTTAAGCTGATGGTGCCCTGACCTCAGATCTATCTTTGAAAAGATTGAAGCCCCCTTCAACTGATCGAACAAGTCGTCGATCCTCGGTAACGGGTATTTGTTATTAATTGTCACCTTATTCAGCTGGCGATAGTCAATGCACATATGCATTGATCCATCCTTCTTCTTAACGAATAACACCGGCGCTCCCCAAGGCGACACACTTGGTCGAATAAACCCTCTATCCAGCAACTCCTGTATCTGCGCTTTTAACTCTACCAAATCCTTCGATGCCATTCTGTATGGGGCGATAGATACTGGCGCTGTTCCCAGAAGAAGATCAATACCAAACTCTACTTTACGGTCCAGAGGTAATCCCGGAAGCTCTTCTGGGAAAACATCAAGAAATTCTTTCATTGTCCTAACATCCCCGACAATTAGTTCCTTGGCTTCCAAAGCCCAAACAAACATTAAAATTACCTCGCATCCTTTCCTCACCATCCTTTCTGCTTTTAAGGCGGTCACCACATTCGACAAACAATTCCCCTTTCACCCATCACTAACACTTCGCCACCCTCGGGAGTTTTTAACACCATACGCTTGGCTGCACAATCTATATTAGCTTGATACCTCACCAGCCAGTCTATGCCTAAGATTAAATCAAACTCCCGAACAGTAATTCCATCAGATCAGTAAGGAAAACTATTCCCTGAACTTCTAAAGGTACCTCCCGATAAAGCTTATTTACCACCACAGAGTGGCCTAACGGGCTAATTACAGTCATCTCCCTAGAGGAAATCTCAGAATCTATGCTTAAAGTTCCAGACACCCTACTAGCAACATATGAATGCATCGACCCAATATCAACCAATACAGTGTAAGGCAAACCAAAAATTAAAAATGTATCGGTTATGACATCCGGTGCATCGGCCTCCTCTCGACGTCTGGCAGCATAGACTAACCCCGACTGTCTCGCCTCAGTGTTTCCTGCCCCTCGACCTAGTGCTCCACAGCCCCGACCAGAACCGTTACCACCCCTAGCTGGACCACGACCTTCCTGCGGCTGCTGACCTCCTCTACCCGGCTGAGCATTTCCACGACACTGGGCCCTACACCACCCCTGGTCAGGGCGATCTCTGGTGATGGTCCATAGATCCACACCTGAAACACTTCCCATTACTCGACCAACACTCACTTGAATGGAATTTACCACATCGAGCACACCTCTGTGTCTAGCTAGCAGTAGTAGGTCTTTCACCCCGACTTGGCCCATCTGACCTAGGTCTTTTCTGAGTATGCCCAGCTGCCCCTGACGATCCAAAATTCCTCTTCCTTCCACCCCTATCTCTATCCTGATTCAATTTTTCTGTCCGCTTCACCTCCTCAGCTATCTTAACTTTTTCCATAAGAACAACAAATTCCCTTTCCCGCTGTAGGGCTATCAATACACGCAGATCATCCCTCAGATCGTCTTTAAATTGAGTACAATGTTTATGGTCTGTGGCCACTATCCCTCGGGTATAACGGCTAAGGTGTAAGAATTTCGCTTCGTACGCAGCCATTGACCTACTTCCCTAAACCAGATTCAGAAGTGCCCTGCGCTGCGCATCCACATAACTCGACCCAATGTACTTACTCTAAAAGGCCACTCTGAAGAAATCCCAGGTGATACGGTCAGCCATCGCACCATCCTTAACCGTAAGCCACCATTGATACGCTTCATCCCGCAGGAGAGATACAACCCCTTTCAATTTTTCCTCTTCCGTGAAATCCAGATCATCCATTATGCGCTCAACCGCCTCCAACCAATACTCAGCTGTACTCGAGGCTATACCAGAAATTCCCCTAAACATTTCTGCCCCATTGGCTCAAAGTCGCTTCGACATAGATTTTCGAGCTCCCATACCCATGCCTGCCCCAACGACTCTCTCTAAAACCCGTAACATCGCTTGAGATACCGCATCATCTTCGACCGTCTGGTCTTGAACTTTTGCCTCCGCAGCTGGTGGAACTGACATCTCGTCTCCTGACCCATGGCCAAGTCTTACTGGTTCTAACACGGCCGTCCTACCCCCACCACGGCCACGCGCAGAACGTCCTTGTCCCCTTGTACTAATACTACCGATTCACTTTTATCTGATTAGAAGTTTTATGGATTAATAATTTCTTTCACTGATTAATAACGAACAATCTTATGAAAAGTAGTTTCAATAGTAGTTCTTTTGAATTCGAAATTATATCTACAAGGTTCAGTCTCAAGTCCGTATCTCCTAGTTCTAAGAACCACATACATTCAACACCCATATGCATCCCAAGCAGAGTATCACATAAATGCATCAAACATACGAGTAACATCCATAAGCTCACCTTCGTCATACAAGAGTATTTTCGTCATTTCACTACCCAGAGGTATTTTCGTACTTCTACCCTACAGGGATATTTTTGTAATCTCACAAAATAGGGTATCTTGGTGATTTTACAAAATAGGGGTATTTTGGTATTTTCGTAAAGTAGGGGTATTTTGGTAGTCTTGTAAACCAGAGGTATTTCGATAATTTTCACAAACCTAAGGTATTCGATAATTTTTACAAACCTAGGGTATTTCGATAATTTTCACAAATCGGGGGTATTTTGGGTAATTTACAAAATTAGGGGTATATTAATAATTTTACAAAGATAGGGTATTGGGTCCCTTTCGGGTTTTAGTTATGAACTTTGGCCCTTTAACAAGTCCTCGCGGCTAAAGTGAACAGACACTACGCACCAGGTAGGATTCTAGCGAAGAGGAGGTGGGCCACTAGGACCGCTTAAGTACCAAGCTCTCCCTGAATCCAATCCTAGACATGCGTATGTCTGTTGCCACACCCTAACCCAGCGACTTGTTCACGGACATGTTTAGTTAGAAAAATTAAGTCTTATGAATTTGAAGAGTTGTTTAAACTAGGCCTAAGGTCCATTAATTCCTAACATGCAAGTCTACGTCCCCATAAAGCCCATCAAACCCAACATGTATACCTTATCAAAAGTTAGAATACTTACCTGTGTGGATCAGGTGCCGCTAGACTCGAAGGCCATATCTCAACCCAAAGTATTTTTCTTAAATTCTCATCAATCTATAAAACACTACTGGACCCATTTCACATTAATCTTTGCAACAGTGCTCGATACCAAAAATATAACACCCCAAACCATGCCCAAACGTTACGACCAGATCTAGCATGCTACAGGTCGAATGTTAAAGTTTAAATTCTCTGGTTACTTTGAAAAAACATGGATTTGGAAAAAAAGTAATTTTTCGGTAGCACTATGTGTTGGAAACTTGCTTTGTTGGGTTCGAAGATCTCAATTTGTTTTATTCTGATATCCATTAAATAAGTGTTTTTTTATGAAAACCGTTGTTTTGCGTAAAGCGTGCTTGAAACTCCCATTTTTAGTACTTCTTATGATTAAGTCCTTAAAATATAAATTTACAATCCATAATCACTAACCACTAGAAACCGAAAATTTAAGTTGAGAGGCCTTATTACATGCTAACGAAATCAAACCCAAATTTAAAACTAAAGATAAACTAAAAATAAGTTTACTTAAATAAAAGACTTTATGGCCCCTTGAGTTCGCCTCGGCTCCCGTATCCACGATCTATTGCTCATCTGAAAAGTTGAGAAAAATAAAGGGTGAGTCACTAAGACTCAGTGTGCAAATCCCTGAACCACATAAATAACTTGAGGCCCACAATCGCATACTAGGCCTCAGCCCACACATAATGACAGCAGAACAAGTACATGCGATATGACCCAACCCAACCTAAAATTCCATCCTCTACACGCCAACCCTTACCAGCCATCACACTGCGGGGATTTCTACAATCAACCCTCCATCTGCTACACGCTATCTTGACAAGCCAGTTGTCATTATAATCTTGATCACTATGTGACCTTAAAATCAAATGTGGCAGAGCCACCGATCACCATGTGACCTTATAATCAAATGTGGCAGAGCCACCGATCACTAAGTGACCTATTAAGCATGCTCTTCCCCTTTATCATATTAACCCCATCCCATGCATACATACATGCAAAAGCAAGAATAATATACCATCTACAAGATAACAGGTTATCACATACATCGATACACATAAAGAATTTGCTATGTTTTCGTACCTGGCATCCCTTGCCTAACCCCTACGGGTTATTCGACTGTCCATACAGCCTTTTCTGGCTTTTCAGCCCATAACAGGTATAATACAGAAACTAATGTGATAAAGATCTACACACCTGATTACAGATAAGATGATACTTTCTATGTCGACACTGTCAGTAGCCGATACGACTACTAACTGCCTAGGGTTTTGTTCTGTAGCTAGTCCATAACCCGGCGGCCAATCTCGGATGGCAGGCACTGAACGCTTCTTAAACTTAGGGGTTGGGTTTACGGGTCCAATCCCCTCCTTCGCCTGATCAACATTTGATTCCATCAAAAGACCTTATCAGTTGCTACCATCATAACATATGGTTGTTAATCCATAACATAAGGTTAAGATCACGAACCTAACAAAAATCTAAAGAGAACCCTTACCTCAAAATCCCAAAAGAGATAGAGTTCAAAGACTAGCGATTTCTAGCTTTTGGGATCTAGATGATCCGATCTACTTCGATTCTCGAAATGTCTCCCTAAGATGAGGATATAAGAACAGTCAAAATGTTATGCAAAAGATAACCTCTCCACGCTAATTAGCCTTTTGGCTTTGGCCTTCAAAAAAAAAAAATCAGAAGAAGAAGGTGACATATGAAAGAAATCATCACTTACCTTAACACCAAATGATTCTAAGAACTCCCAATGATTTGACACGAGAAAATCCAAAAGAGAAGATGATGCAAAGAGATCTATGGAGATTCGACTTAATGAAGAATTCGGCAAAGGGAAAAAGAATGGACAGGGGACTTTTGGCTTAAGCATAGAAGTGAAGATGAGAGAATGTGATTAGGGGTTTTCGGCTTTAGCAAAAAATAAGAGAAGAGATTAAGAGAATAAGAACCCAAGTGTCGAAGACGAAGAAGTACTCCTCCCACTTAAACAGAATTTCAGCACTTACTAAACAAATGCCGAAAATGCCTATTTTGAAAACTAAAACCCATCCTATCAACAGGGAAATTTCGGCACCCTTAAGCCACTCAAAACCGATTCCCCCTCCCCCTTAGAGTTGGAAATTTGGCCACCACCCTGATCAGCCGATAACTCCTAAACTTTCTCCCTTATCATCATCTAATCCTTCATCCACAAGTGACATGGATAACGCCATCTCCTCCTCCCTTTATCAGTACATTATCAACCTCATTATCCGCATTATCCACCTCAATCAGTCAAGCCGAACTCCACTACTGCTCCCTTCTAATGCCAAAATTAATTAAAATGAATGGGTAACATACGACTCGAACCTTGGACCTCTTCACGCCACCTTATAGCCCCTATGTGACGCCACCTTCCACTGGGTCACAAGCCCATTTGTGTCTTAAAGTACAAATTATATCTTTTAAGTCCTAACCCTGCTGGCTCTCCACTAGAGTGCCCAACAACAAATTTTTGCTAAGGCCTCGGCCCAACTCCGAGCCCATTCTAGACCCCTAAAACACTCTAACTAGCATATTAAGCACAACAACACATCACAGCACATCAAATGAAAAGCCCCACAAATTCAGGATGTGACAGTCGATGCGAACAATAATAGGGTTTATTTGATGTATTTACCCCTATTAGCTGATTTGAAGAATGTTCACTCGTATAGTTAGGGTTCCGCAGTTCTGGCTATATTGTATCGTGAGCTTTGTCGGACGACAAAACCTGATGCCGTAGACATAGGCGGATGCCTTGTATTGTTACAGTCATGGGCTTTTTATCAGATGTCATTCTTGGCATCGGTTAGGCACCAACCATACGTATTTTCACTAGTGAACAGGTGATAAAATTTAACTTGTTATTAATTGATAATTTTTTATAATGATACTATTCTAACGATACTATATTTACTTGAAATTTGTTTTCATAGATGGAGTTTTTATCCTGGTATTGGGAGGTCGAACACTGTCCTGATATATAGTCTGATGATTAAACAACTTGCTGGGGAATGGGTAAGCTATTCCAATATTCATGACATGTAATTACTTTGTATATCTTACTCGAACCATTTTAAATTTTAACCATATTATTAATCGTGCAGTTTATTTGGATGCCGTATCGGAGGCAAGAAATTGTGGCTGTTATACCCTCGTCTACCCACATTCATTCTCACCTGTGGTGCATTGACGCACCAATTATCAATTTTCAGACAGTCGAGTGGTATAATGGAAATCAAGTGCTTCAGCAGTGTGGTTGCATCCAGTATATCCCAAATCCGCCAATACAGGTGGGCAAGATTAACTTGATCAACAAGAGAGGAAAACATGGAAAAAATTGGGGAGTTGTGCATCGAAAATATATTGTAGTGTGGGATAATCGGATGGCGTGGAGACCTCAGATGGATCTTTCTTCTGATTTGCAACCATCGTTAGAGTATATACAATGGTATCCTAGTACCAGAAAGCCATATTTACTTGGTGAGCAGTCGACTGTAGTCCCCCCGCACATGCAGCGACCTGAGGCATACGAGCCAGTGGCCGATATAAAGGCCGAGCCAAAGCTAGAATAAGATCTCGATCCCGAGCCCGAGCTCGAGCCTAAGCCACAGCTAGAGGCCGAGTCTGAGCGATTGCATACACATTCAGCTAATAGTTCTTATCATCCAGATTTGCCGGTCAATGACTATTTCTCGGGCTCGTCAGGACACGGATACCATTTCAGGTTTGATATCTTTGGGTCTTATCCACCGCAATTAAGCACTCCTCCCAGCCCGTATCCACCGCAGTACAGCATTCCCCAGCCCGTATCTACTGGTACTCCAATCCTCCTAGGTCGTATCCACCATAGTATAGCACTCCTCCAGGCTCAAGTTCATCGATTGTGTTCGGGGCATATGATTTTTCTTCCATGTTTCGCACACCCCACCTACGACTGAAGAGGATGTTGATCGCCACAATCACCCACAACGTGAACGTCGACCCCCGCAAAAATATGCCCCTAGGACCACACTATCAAACCATCAATTTTAGGGGTTTCTTGTGGTTTTGATATTACAAAGTTTGTACTTTTTTATTCTAAAAAAATATAAATTAAGAAAAATACAATCTTTGTATATATTTAATTAGATTAATTGAAACTTTAAAAATTGGAACAAAATTTGTGGTCATAAATTAGATTGATTGCAACATTACAACATTAAAACACTAATAGCATGTTTGATTGGGGGGAATAGGAATGCATTCCCCCCAATTCTGCTCGCTACAGTTAAACATTTGTTTGGTTCACCGTTTAAGTGATTCCGTAGAATAATTATTACACCCCTATTTCCTAAAATCACTGTTTACCTATTCAGTGGTTGAGGGTCTACATACCCATTCAACACTTGCCGTTTACCCTTTGAAGACCAAAATAACCTGCATCTTTCCCATTCTCCCCATTCAACACATGGTACGTTTTCTTTTTCTTTATTTTTTTCTTGATTCCTTTTCCCTTTTCAATTGATTTTCTGTTCAATCTTCCTCCTTCATTTTTGTTTCCATAGCTTAGATCTTGAAGAACCCAAAGCTTACGGAAACCCAAGAAAAGTTCCAAGATAGAAAATCTCGATTCACCACTGTCCATCATCAGATCAGCCCTATTCTTCGATAAATCATTCCCTTCTATTGGAGCAGCTTCCTCACTATTTGGATCGTTGAGCAGATTCCCAAGCTTCAAACCCATTTAACTCTAGGTATGTCATATCCTTTCTTTTTTCGCTTTTGGTTTTCCCTTTTTTGGTTTCTTTGTCTATTGGTTTCATCTTTTCTTGATTGGGTATTGGTTTGACTGAGTTTCTAAAAATGGTGGTTTAATCGTGTAGGTGGTGATGGTTTCATGAGGGTGATAGAAGATTTTTGAGTTAGCATATGCAAACTCGAAATTAAAGCTAAAAAAAGAAAAAAGGTAAATTATTTTGTTTCTATTTTGGAAAATCTCAATGATGCAAGTGTTTTTTCTAATCGATTAGTGAGTGACATGATTGTATTAATTTGTCAAAATGATCTCTTTTTAGTAGATTTTGGCTGCATGAACATTTACAAAACAGTCTTTGTTGCGAAACTCTTATTATATATATAGGATAATTATATGTGTACCATCCTTCAATGAAACCTCTGCTCCTTTCTTCTTTGAGCGAGGAAGCACTTGTTCGAAGCGGTCGAGGGGGGGTCAACGAGAGGATATCCTTCCAATATCAAAACAAATAGGAAAAAAGCGGATAGATCTTGGATCATCAAAAGAATAGTATAGAAACTGGATGTTTTTTTTGGGTGAGTTGGAACTGTTGAAATGATTCTCTTATGCAAAATCTGACTTGGGCATTTGGAATAAGTAGTATATGTGTGCTCAAAATCAAGCAAAGATGCTTAAACTCGGTACCAACCCATCATTTTATATACATTATTTTGCGTAACAGTGGACTAGTCTCGTAATTTTATTTTACAACTATGGCTACTGAGTTTCCATTTTTCTAATCGAAGTTGTTTTCATGCAAAGGCATGTGTTGTCTTTGTTATGTTTGGTTTATTGCATTTTGTAACATCATAATAATATATTTCCATTGCACTTCTAATCTCTCTATTTGTAGAAGGACTATAGGAACTTACCTTAAATCCTTGGTGCAAATGGAATCCGTAGTGGATCAATAAAACTCCAATACTTAGATCGGTGGGATTGCTAAACAACGTGTTTTAATTATCTCATCTTTTAAAGTGCCGTCTTTATTATTGTTCATTTTAGTCATCTGTCTGAAATCTCTGGATTTCATGGAGAGTACCATTAATGAAGCATGAATGTTCCGTTTGGGCGTGGAAATAGTCGTATATGCCCCATTTCGACTTTGGTTCCATCTTTCTTCATGCATGAATGTCGACTCATATGTTTTGCTTGTTAAAATTAGAAATTGTTAGCAAAGGAAGGTAGTCTTTGTTGTTTAAATGCACTGTTGCTATATCCACCGGCACTTCATGCATAAACCGATTTCATGTAGTTTTAGATACGCATTCTTGAGTAAGAAATTCAAGTTTCAACCGCAATTTCTGTCTTCTACTTATTTGCCATCATCATTCTCACTCTATTTAACTTAAATGCAAGCTTGTTCAGAAATGGTGTGATAAGTATCTTATTATATGAATATTTATTGACTTTTTAAGTTAGAATTCCAAATTTTGCTATATGAACATATATTAGCGAAGTTTTTAAGTTAGAATTCCAATTTTTTAAACCTAAAAAATATGAATATAAAAAGGATGGAAAGATGTCTAAATCCAAATCAAAGAAAAATAGAAAAAGTAAATGGAAAGTCACCATTTCTCCTCCCCATTCTTCAATGCCCAAATAATAACCACTATTATCTATTTGGTGTAATCAATAAGGGACTTACTTTAATTGAAAAGAAAAATATAATTTATTTTAAATTTTAAATAAAAGATCTAAATACATGTTTAGTGAATTTATAAATAAGTATTTTACCATTACACCAATAATAATTATTAATTAAAATTAATCTTTTACATAAAATATTTTCTAATATTTTTAATATGATGTATTTATTTAATTTCTTTTTACTCACAATTTTTCTTTTTTTAATTCCGTACAATAAAATAAGTTTGGCATTTAAAATTGAAAATAGTAAGAACTGGAGCCCTAATTGAGTAGTAAACTATATGAGCAACTGGGCGTTAATGTAAGTTTATATGAGCAACTGAGCGTTAATGTAACTTTTTGTTAATATATGAATATTATGCTTGGATGTAAAATATAATTCTCAAGTTATTTATTACTTCTAATATTTAATTATTTTTATTGTAGAATAATTAAATTATTTGTTTCAATAATGATATTTTAGCACATTAAATATGTATTGCGCTTTAAAAATAATAAAGTAGATTATATATATTTTATAGTATTATATATTTTAATTTTTAATTCATATAATAATAATTATATTAAGAATGTTATTAAATTATATTTTTTTATTAAATTACTTTCAATAATAATCTTATTAAAATTTAATAAAAATAACAATAATCATCTACTTAAAAAAATTACGCTAAGGGTATTCGGTCATTTTAGTTCTTTTCCTTATGCTATTACAACATCATTTCATTCAACCAAACACACGAATACTATTACAGTTCTATTCTATTCCATTCAACCAAACAGTTGAATTACTTATTACAGCTCTATTCCATTACAGCTCTATTTAATTACAGCCCTATTCCATTACAGTGAATCAAACATACTGTAAAACTTGTAACAAACTTAGTTTTGTAATATAAATTATGTTTACATTACAACCATAATCTAATTGGAACAAAATTTGTAATATAAATTTTGTTATATAAATTAAATACATTACAACATTAATCTAATTGGAACAAACTTTGTAATATAAATTTTTTATATAAATTACATAAGCTCAATTCCTACTCGATCGTGACGATTGTCCAAGATGATAGTTTCGCTGGAGGTATTTGCTCTGATTATGACCAGCTAATCTGCATAATCCAAAACACTTACCGTCGAATTTCTCCCTAATGTCCATTTCATCACGGATTCTGGATGATTGCAGATGACCTCTCGGATTCCTACACAACCCTCTGTCTAGGACAAGCTTGAAAGTCGTCGGAGGCATCTCTCACGTAGACAGGTCAGGCAGGATGGGGAACTCGTTCTTTCAGACACGCAACGTGCGCTCGAGTGTGTACACATTATTGATAAATTGTTCAACATTGAGCGAGACTTAGCACATGCTGCCACGACATACGCACATAGACCTAGGTGGTATACCAGGTCGACGACCGATGGTCTCCGTAACTTGAAACGTTTCAAGACGTCGTGAATATACTTCTACATTCATCAACCTCACCATCCGATGGTTTGTAACCATTGCATCCTTGTCATCTTCGACAAATACATGTCCCGCCTCTTTCTGGTTGACTTGTTGTTGACCCATTCTTGGCATCAAGGTAGCCAACATGTAGAATGTAGTGAGAAGACAAATGAAATTGGAAGATTTCGTGTTTTCAACAATACAATGTTGATCCCCTCCACCAAGTTTGTGGCCATTTGACCATATCGAAAGCCCTCATCAAAACTTTGAGCTCCATGATACCCAACCACTGTAGGAAAGATCTGTTCGTTTGACCCTCCATGTCACTCTCAAGTCGTGTCATTCTTTGGCAGAAAATATGTGGCTCTAGCTCATGTGCTGTATATGTATTAAGAAAAGATAAGTTACAGTATTACACTAAAAGATTAAAACTTATATTGAAAATATAAGGTTATCCTTTACCTATTCTCACAACTTGTCTCCGCTAGTCTGCATTCTTATAATCTCGATGGAAGTCAGCCGCAATGTGCTGAAGTAGTAAATGGATTTCCATGGCACACCGAAACGCCTAATGGCGGCAATTAATCATTTCCCTTTATCAGAGATGATGCAAATATTATCGTTTCTAATAACATACCTCTGCAGTTGGTAAGGAAGAATTCCACGATTCTATGTTCTCCTTATTTATGATGGCAAATGCTATCGGGAGCACGTTCTTGTTGCCGTCTTGAGCAACCACAAGAAGTAGGATCTGTGTATATTTTCCATATAGCCAGGTCTCATCCACTTGCACAATCAGCTTACAGTGGGGAAATGCGCGCATACATGGATCAAACATCCAGAACATCCAATGGAAAATTTTTTTTCCCGGTTGTAGTTGGTCATTCGGGCCGTAATAAGGTCGTGTCTATAACTCAATAACAGTCCCCAGTACGTACTCCCGCATAGCGGTTATCCATCCCTGTAGCTTGTTATACGACGCATCAAAATCCTCGTACAATTGCTCCATTTCTATCTATTTAGCTATGCACGCCTTTCGGTATGATACTCGATATTGGAATCGTGCCTACATTTCAGTAATCAGTACTGAAACTTTAATGGTCGGCATGTCCTTTCACCATTGGCATGATACACGTACAGATAGTTTTGGAATCAATTTTTTGATGATCTTCTATCATACGTGTTGATGTGCATGTGTGAGGCCCAACAAATTTTTGTATCTCCTACATCTACGAATTTTGAATAAATACAGCTCGTACCTGCCAATTGCAGCCTTCTGCCGACTTCCAACACTCCCCAATATATAATGTCAGTTTAGACACTACGAATTTGTAGTCCACTGATATATTCATGCTATACCGCTTAATAGAAAATGCACACTCTTCCTTGCTTTCGAATCTCTGACCTACGAACAACTCCTCAGGATCAGAATTTATGGCCAACTGGTGAGCAGGAAGTATTTCAGGAGTACTCAGGGAACTCGGCTATGTGCGACATGTCGGGGTCTATGAACGACATGTGTGGCCCAGGATTATTGTGTATCACAATACGTCGAATCTGGTTCTCGACTGAAGATGCGTTAATGTTTCCATCGTCATTCATGTATTCGTTGTCAATATCATCAAGGACCTCGTCCACATCAGGATCACTATCACTATCAACCTCTTGATCACAAGGATCACTACTATCGTATCCATCATCACCAACCACATCAATATCGGGTGTATATTAAGATCGACATCGATCCTGCGTATAGTCGATTCACTATCAACGTACGATATTGGAGGAACTATGCACGGTTCTTAAGCTCCATGTTCTTTACCATATGCAATGAGATATTCATTTTGTTCCATACCGGCTAACTCAGCAAATAAGTGAATCGATGCATTTTTGTCAATCCGATTCCTACAGTAAAGTGCGATAATTGTCTCCACGTCTTCGTCATCTACAAGTTCCATTTCGGTGAATTTGATGGGATCTGTCGAAACTGGAAACTTGTAGAAAAGTTTCGAGATCCTTCTCCCATAACGTCTAACCATTTTTGCGTTAATCCTTCCCTTCATATAATCCAACGAGACATTTCTATTAAATTTCATTGCTAATTGTTGCCAATATTCAAATATACATCCAACGGTTGTTGTCAAGATGATTCCATTGAAATAAACGCATACGAAAAGCTGATAATCCATCTTCAATACTCAATCTGTTAAAAAATTAACAAAACAATCTCAAAACAATTTCGAACAACATAAAAATACTTCATAAAAATTTAATGAATGATAATAGTCCATTTCTAACAATATCAAAATTTATTGCCATTTCTAACAATATCAAATATATTAAAATTTTTACAAGATAACATTCTCAATAATCTAAATACAAAACTTACTAACAAATCACAATAAACAAAATAACTTTAAAACAAAACATAAAAATAACACTAAACAAACTATATAATACTAACAAAATATTTTTCTTATCATAATCTATTATATTTGAAAATAACAATAAAAAAAAGTTACCTTTTCTTTTCTTTCTTTCTTCTCTCTCCCTCTCTTGTTCTGCTGAAGGGTTTTTTACTGAAAAAATACTAAAAAAAAAACCAAAATGGGATGCGTTTTGGATTATGTACCGAAATGGTACATCCAGGGTGGTCACGCCACTCCCATAAGTGGCACCACCCTGGTGTCAGGCCTCTCCTGCAACAAAAGAAAAAAAACAATCGTTAGAATAGTGAAAAGCAGAAGCCTGTAGCAAAAGAAAAAAACAGTTAGAAATAGTGGAAAACAGTGAAAAACAGTGAAAGTGCTGACAGAAGGCTGGTCAATGGCCTGCCACAGGTGGCACCAAAGGTGCCATTGCTAGAGGCGGCACCGATGGTGCCAGTGGCACATGGCACTTGCTGCATGCCGTTTTGGCATGTTCTGCCTCATGAGGACCTTAAAATGGTCCCCTCCCCCCCTCCCCCCGAAATTTGAAGGAAGAAGCAGAAGAAGTAGAAAAAGAAGAAGAAGAAGAAGGTGGTGGCGCCAGAGAAAGAAGAAATAAAGAAGAAAGAAAGATCACGGGAAAAAAATAATAGGAAAATTAGGTATATTTTTTTAAAATAATGTTTGTGTGTTCTTGTTCTTGATTTTTGTTGTTAATAATTAATTTTATTGTATATTAATTTTATTTTATTACTTATTTGTTGTTAGTTAGTTTAGTTTAGTTTATAACTATTATTACTTAGTTAGGATTAATAGGTTAATTAGTAATTTAGTTAGTTAGTAAGTTAGTTATATCATTATTGGTAGGTAATTAGAAACCCTAAATTTTTTTTTGGTTAGTTAGTATATTGTTTGTGTATATATTAATATGTTAGTAGTTTTAACCCTAACATTATTTTAGTTAGTATATTGTTAGTTAGTTAAACCTTAATGATTAATTTAGTTAGTATATAAAAGCTGTTATTATTATTGTTAGTGTAATATTGTTGTTAGTAAAAATGGTAAATATTATTTTATTTAGTATTATATTATTGTTGTTAGTAAAAATATTATAATTATTGTTTGTATAAAAACATTAAAATAATACATGAAACATTATGTATTAAAATAATATAAAATAATAAAATACAAAAATAGTATATTTTTGAAAGTAATAGAATTTGAGAAAAGGAAAATATGAATAAATGGTTAAAATAAGTGGTTTTACTAAATTGATATAAAAAACAGTAGAATAATACATTTGAAACATTAGGTACTAAAAGAAATAATATAAAATAATAAATACGAAAATAGTATTTTATTGAAAGTAATAGAATTTGAACACTTAGAAAATACTGAACGAACATAGTGCCAAAATAAGTGGTTTTTACTAAATTTATATAAAATAAATAGTAAAATAATATATTTGAATCATTATGTACTAAAATAATATAAAATAACACGAACAAATGCTCGTAATATATAATAATTATGTACTAAATAATTATTTGTTAAGCATGATTCTATTAGAAAAGGTATACGTATCGTAATATTATTATTAAGGAATCCTAAATATTATTATTATTACTATTACTTTAGCTACGTTAATACAATATTATTATTAAGAAACCCTAAATATTATTATTAGTTATTATCATTGTTAGTAAAAAATCCTATTTATTATTTTAGTTAATATTATTATGTTTGAATAAATAATAAAAATTATATTTATTATGCGTCGTTTACATGATGTTTTTGTTATATTACTAGTATTGGCATGTTATTTTTACTAATTTAATATAGATTTATTGTTTTTATGTAGGTAAAAAATTTATTTGACACAGAAATGGCTTCATTGATTAGTAAAGTTCCTCACATATCTGACGCTGCTAATAATATGGTAATGTATTGTTATTTAATAATCACGGGTTATATTAACAAAATAGTTACATAATAAATTATGTTATTAATCATATCTAATTTTTTTATGATTTAACACTGTCAGGACTCGTACCGTGTATTAAGGGGCTGGGTGAATGGCTTAAGAAATCCCCCAGATGAACGATTGATGCCGTATATAGAGCAAGCTGGTTTCGGGTCAGCAGCACTGATCCGGATGTTTGACTTGCGGTATGATTTAATATACGCACTAGTCGAGCGTTGGCGCCCGGAGACCCACACTTTTCATTTCCCGTGTAGAGAGTGCACAGTCACTCTAGAGGATGTTGCAGTGCAGCTTGGGCTCCCAATTGACGAAAGTACCGTTATGGGCGTCAGTACGATAGCTGACCTATTTACACTGTAACATCCTAAATATTCGAGTATCATTATGTTGCTAAGTATTAGCTCAGATTTACTTGGAATTAGAATAAATATTAGTAAAGTGTACTTTAATGTAAAGAAATTAGGTGACTTTGAAACATAAGTTAATTAAGTACTAAAAGTTGGCATAAGATGAGTAATTGGCAAAGTGGTGATGACACCATAAGTTGGACTTGAGGGGAGAGGTTTGAATCACCTAGCATGCAATTAGGGAGTTTTTATTTTTGCTTTATCCTAGCATGTGTCGGCTATGGATAAGATTAGGATGAGTTGGATTGTTTTTTTTTTTGTAAGAAGACTAAGGATTATGGAAAGCTAAAGATAGGGGATAGAATGGCTTGAATTGGGGGATATTGTCTCACCAACTTAAGGAAAAAGGAGGATGATAAGGCTTAAGAATAGGGAGATGTTTTGGAAACTTCCTAATGGCCTTTTAACCATGTATGTGGACTAGATAGGGGCTAGGGGATGGCCGGTTTTGGTTGATTGGTTGGTAAGCTTGGATGTTGGGAGAACATTTTCTTTTTGGTCATTTGGGACTTGCTTATCAAATTCTCTACCAAAAGTTTGCTCTCTCCCTAGCCGATTATACCAAAAACCTTGAGGAAACTATAGCAATTTTTACCATCCTTTCTTCTTGATCATTTGATCATTTTCTTTGCCAACCATTCTTCCTAGTGCCGAAACTATCATCACACAAAGAAGGCCATTCTTTTTCTTCTCTTTTCTTTCTCTTTTCTTCTCTCTTTATCTCTTGAAACTGAATCATATCATTCCCATTTTCCCATTCTTTTACTTTCTTCTCAATTAAAATCTCCTCAATATTTTCTCTCATGGTCGAATGTTAATATGCTCTTGTGCCGAATCTTTTTCATTTTCTTTGCTTGATCACAACCGATTTTCTTTAGTCATAAGTATTCTTCTCACTCAATTCATTTCAACCGTGAACATTAGTGAGATTTTTGGAGGACAGAAACTCAAAGTGTTCTTGAGTATTGTGGATCGTTGGAATCGATCTTAAGAGTTAAGGTAAGGAAATTATTCAAGTATTCTCACTTTATTCATTATATTGGTATAGTAGTTATTTAATCGATTTCATTATAGGGACGTAATCGCTCGATCATTTCTTCGAGGGACGAAGATAATCGTCGTAAGCCAATCTCAAAT
This sequence comes from Gossypium rotundifolium, assembly GCA_025506655.1. Classification (NCBI taxonomy): domain Eukaryota; kingdom Viridiplantae; phylum Streptophyta; class Magnoliopsida; order Malvales; family Malvaceae; genus Gossypium; species Gossypium rotundifolium. The sequence goes on along the minus strand of CP106731.1, from coordinate 63,325,999 downwards.
CTTTTAAAATCATTAGCCATATTTCGATAATTACTAATCGGACTAATGATCTTATGTCATTAGAGACATTCAAGATAGGGCAGAAAAGGGTAGTGCATATTCTTCGAAAGAGGGGTGGTTCCGCTAATCCCCTTAAGTATAAACGAAGGGCTGTTTCGAGAATCTGGGATTTTCCATCGGGTTGCGGACCCTCATCCAAGGAGAACCAATTGTTTGAAGTCATTTGTACTCCCGAACCTTTGTTCGTTCGTGGATTCTCATCGGGCAACGAACCAACAATCGAGGAGAAACCAAAAATAGAAGTGGTTCGAAATCCAAAGGGTAAAGATTTAGATCGTTTACCAATAGTGTAGTTTTAAAATATGATAGAATTCTAATTATCGTATTACATTTAGGTACTGAAGAGCGGAAAGTCTAGTACTCACAATATCAAGGTGTGTAACTTCACACTTATCTCGGGTTAGATGTTATATCGTAAGTATTGAGAAATCGTTAAGATGACAAAATCGAAAAAATACGTAATAAATAGTATTTTTGTAAAAATACATGAAAACGGTTAAAGTTGTGAAATATACAAAAACGCCCTCAATGAGTTAGTTGGTAAATAGTAAATTTTATGTCTCATGTGTAAATGGGCCAAAAAGTATGCTAGATCGTTAAATGGGCCAAAAATATGCTAGATCGTTAAATGGGCCGAAAAGTATGCTAGATCGTTAAATGGGCCAAAAATATGCTAGATCGTTAAATGGGCGAAAAATATGCTAGATCGTTAAATGGGCCAAAAATATGCTAGATCGTTAAATGGGCCAAAAATTTGCCAGATCGTTAAATGGGCCGAAAGTTGCTAGATTGCTAAATGGGCTAAATGTTATTTTGTATTATGGGCCATAATAAAAACTTGAAATATAAACTCACATGTAAATTGGGCTTTTTGCTAAAATTATCATATGTATATAGCCTGTTATGCATACATGTTTGCATGGGTTAGGATTTATGATGAAGAGAAGAAAGGCCTGTTGCCAAAAATCTAGTTCGGTGGCTCTGCCACAAATATTTAAATGGCTTATTGCCTCTAGTTCGGTGACTCTGCCACAAATATTTAAATGGCTTATTGCCTCTAGTTCGGTGGCTCTGCCACAATTATTTCAATGGCTTAATGCCTCTAGTTCGGTGACTTTGTCACAATCTAGTTCGGTGGTTCACCACAACATTATTAAAAATGGCTTTATGCCTATGATTGGTGTGTTGGCGGGGTGGGTTGACTTGATCCCCACAGGTGTGATGGTTGGTACGAGTGGTGTGTAGCGGATGGAAATTAGGTTTGGTTGGGAAATTACATTTTGCATGCATTTTATTTATTATATTGCTAAATCTGTTAATGGGCTCAAGCCCAAAATAATGACTTGATGATCTGGACCAATGGATATAGTAAGTGAGTTATACACTGAGTTCTGAGTAACTCACTCCCTTAAATTTTTCATCTCAGGTAATGGAAATTGACGTGGACTTGGGCCGAGGTTGACTTCGTGGAGGCCATACTTCAAACATGGGTTTATAAACCTTGAACTTTTATTAAGTACTTTCTTTAAATTACTATTTTGGATATGATGTAATAAGGCCTCTATTAATATTTTATGGATTTTATGTGTGGAGGGATTTAAATTTTGCTTTGATATTTAATATGGGTTTATGTTAATCCTAAAATGTTTCCTTAAAATACTTTGGGTTTTCAAACATATGAGATTCTTTATCTATCCTTATTTTCAAATCCTTTTGAACTCTTTAAAAAAAAAACTACTTTAACTTTTTGATAATTAAATACTAAATGATAAGATTTCAACTAATGTTTCTCAAATTCATCGAATTTAAATTATTCTCTTAGTTTTTATTAAACTTTATTTTTAAAAAGTTTTGTAATACCGATTCACCTAAACCATTAAATGGATTAAAAGAATGTTCGATTTGTGTGACAAACCAAATCTCGTCTTGACGCATAGACCTGGTTTGGGGTGTTACATTTAATGGTATCAGAGCCCAGTTTCAAAGCTCGGCTGTGGTTGGGTTCAACAAATAACTTCTGTATGAAATTATTTCAATTATGTTTTAAAGATTAGTATGGCACCACAAGCATCCGGCACCAAGTCAAGTAAGTATTTGTTACTGAATGATTATTATGATGATGATATGATCATAGGAACACTCTAGAACTTCTAGTTTTAGATGTTAAAAATCGTAGAGATTGAGACTATAGGATGTGTTTAAAAAATAACTTTATCTCTCAAATCTCATAAAATATCGTTAATAAACATCAAACAATTTGCTGATTCATAAAACTTGTAATCGATTAAATCGAGTTAGTCATTATGAGCTCTAGAAGGCGTGGTCGTGGACACGGTGACGTGGCGTGGAAGAGGACGAGTCTTTGCGTCTGAAGCACCAAATCATATCTTGAAAATGGATGCACTGCGTCACTTGAAAGTGAGGCGGAACACATAATCATATGGAAGAAGATAATGCTTTGACGCAAGCAATGCTGCGAGTCCTTGAAAGGGTCGCTGGAACTAGAGTTGGGCCAACAACTCGTGGGTCAATTTCGGAATGACTCAAGTTTAATGGTGTAGAAGTTTTTAGAGAAGTTTCCGGTGTAGCTCCGAGTGTGGCAGAATATTGGCTCGAAGCTGTGGAGCGGATTATGGATGATCTGGAATGCACTGTCGAGTAGAAACTGAAAGGAGCTGTGTCCTTGTTAAGAGACGAGGCGTATCAATGGTGGCTTCTTGTTTGAGAGGGCCGAGGTTGCATTGATTACTTGGGAATTCTTCAAAGTCGCCTTTCAAGGAAAATATGTAGGAACAAGTTATGTGGACCTTGAAGGAAGGAGTTTTGAATCTAATTCAAGGAAATAAGACGAAGGCGGCGTGCGATGAGGTGAGTTTTTACGCTTGAGTCACTATGCTCGGACAATAGTAACAACGGATCATGAGCGTTGTATGCGTTTGAGGATGGGTTGAATGATGAGTTGCGGGTTACGATTGCCCCACAACAAGTTAGAATTTTTGCCACGCTTGTGAGAAAGCCAAGATAGCCAAGAGGCTAAGAACTCGTAACGTCGAATCGGGAAAGATTTAGAGGTAAGAGGATATAAAGCATTCGGGTTCTTCAAAAGGTTTTGAAGAGGCCTCGGAATGATGAACCACTCAAGGTAGAGCACACTAGCTAATAATCGAGTCGAGATTATCTTTGAATATGGAAAAAGGCATTGGAGAGTCTTTGGAGGAAAAGCGGGTGCTTGTTATAAATGTGGTTCAATGGATCACCAATATAGAAATTGCCCTCGACGTATGGATACGACTCAGGAAGTTCGTAATATTGATGCACAACCGGCCAGAGGTACTCAGCAGCCACCGAGAGGCCCAGGTCGTGGTGGTAATGGGGCTGGACGTGGTCAAGGTGCACCGGGTCGAGGCAATGGTCTTAGAGGTAACACGGATGCAAGACAGCCAGGATTGGTCTATGCAGTTAGACGTCGCGAGGATGGCAATGCACCTGATGTAATAACTGGTACGTTCTTCATCTTTGATGTACCTATTACTGCTTTAATAGATATTGGTTCTACCCACTCGTATGTTGCTAGCGCCATATCTAGAAACTTGAATCTAGAATCTAAAATTATCGATAGTGAGATGACGATGAATTAGTCCTTTAGAATGATGAGGTAATTGTAAATAAACTGCTTTAGAGGCGTGCCCTTAGAAATTCAAGAAGAAGTATTTTGGCGAATTTGATGGAATTGCCTTTCGTGAGTTCGATCTCATTCGGGCATGGATTGGTTGGTTAAGCATCGGTAGCATTTGGATTGTGTTGAAAAGCGGATATGGAAATTGACGTGGACTTGGGCGAGGTTGACTTCGTGGAGGCCATACTTCAAACATGGGTTTATAAACCTTGAACTTTTATTAAGTACTTTCTTTAAATTACTATTTTGGATATGATGTAATAAGGCCTCTATTAATATTTTATGGATTTTATGTGTGGAGGATTTAAATTTTGCTTTGATATTTAATATGGGTTTATGTTAATCCTAAAATGTTTCCTTAAAATACTTTGGGTTTTCAAACATATGAGATTCTTTATCTATCCTTATTTTCAAATCTTTTGAACTCTTTAAAAAAAACTACTTTAACTTTTGATAATTAAATACTAAATGATAAGATTTCAACTAATGTTTCTCAAATTCATCGAATTTAAATTATTCTCTTAGTTTTTATTAAACTTTATTTTCAAAAGTTTTGTAATACCGATTCACCTAAACCATTAAATGGATTAAAAGAATGTTTGATTTGTGTGACAAACCAAATCTCGTCTTGACGCATAAACCTGGTTTGGGGTGTTACATTTAATGGTATCGAGCCCGCCAAAACTCTACTGTGGTTGGGTTCAACAAATAACTTCAGATGAAATTATTTCAATTATGTTTTAAAGATTAGTATGGCACCACAAGCATCCCACCAAGTCAAGTAAGTATTTGTTCTTGAATGATTATTATGATGATGATATGATCATAGGAACACTCTAGAACTTCTAGTTTTAGATGTTGAAAATCGTAGAGATTGAGACTATAGGATGTGTTTGCGAAAAACAACTTTATCTCTCAAATCTCATAAAATATCGTTAATAAACACTGAAACAATTTGCTGATTCATAAAACTTGTAATCAGATTAAATCGAGTTAGTCATTATGAGCTCTAGAAGACGTGGTCGTGGACACGGTGAGCGTGGCGTGGAAGAGGACGAGGTGCGTCGTCAAGCACCAAATCATATGCCGAAAATGGATGCACCTGCGTCACTTGAAAGTGAGACGGGAACACATAATCATATGGAAGAAGATAATGCTTTGACGCAAGCAATGCTGCGAGTCCTTGAAAGGGTCGCTGGAACTAGAGTTGGGCCAACAACTCGTGGGTCGATTTCGGAATGACTCAAGTTTAATGGTGCAGAAGTTTTTAGAGGAGTTTTCGATGTAGCTCCGAGTGTGGCAGAATATTGGCTCGAAGCTGTGGAGCGGATTATGGATGATCTGGAATGCACTGTCGAGCAGAAACTGAAAGGAGCTGTGTCCTTGTTAAGAGACGAGGCGTATCAATGGTGGCTTACTGTTTGAGAGGGCACTGAGGTTGCATTGATTACTTAGGAATTCTTCAAAGCTGCCTTTCAAGGAAAATATGTAGGAACAAGTTATGTGGACACCCGAAGGAAGGAATTTTTGAATCTAATTCAAGGAAATAAGACAGTGGCAGCGTATGAGGCTGAGTTTTTATGCTTGAGTCGCTATGCTCGGACAATAGTATCAACGGATCATGAACGTTGTATGCGTTTGAGGATGGGTTGAATGATGAGTTGCGGGTTCTGATTGCCCCACAACAAGTTAGAATTTTTGCCACGCTTGTGGAGAAAGCTAAGATAGCCAAAGAGGCTAAGAACTCAGAATGTTAGAATCGGGAAAGATTTAGAGGTAAGAGGGATATAAAGCATTCGGGTTCTTCAAAAAGGTTTTTGAAGAGGCCTCGGAATGATGAACCAGCTCAAGGTAGAGCACCTGTAGCTAATAATCAGAGTCGAGATTATGCTGAATATGGAAAAAGGCATTCTGGAGAGTGCTGGAGGAAAACGGGTGCTTGTTATAAATGTGGTTCAATGGATCACCAATATAGAAATTGCCCTCGACGTATGGATACGACTCAGGAAGTTCGTAATATTGATGCACAACCGACGAGGTACTCAAAGACCCACCGAGAGGCCCAGGTCGTGGTGGTAATGGGGCTGGACGTGGTCAAGGTGCACCGGGTCGAGGCAATGGTCTTAGAGGTAACACGGATGCAAGACAGCCAGGATTGGTCTATGCAGTTAGACGTCGTGAGGATGGCAATGCACCTGATGTAATAACTGGTACGTTCTTCATCTTTTATGTACCTATTACTGCTTTAATAGATATTGGTTCTACCCACTCATATGTTGCTAGCGCCATATCTAGAAACTTGAATCTAGAATCTAAAATTATCGATAGTGAGATGACGATGAATTAGTCCTTTAGACATGATGGTAATGTAAATAAACCTGCTTAGAGGCGTGCCCTTAGAAATTCAAGAAGAAGTATTTTTGGCGAATTTGATGGAATTGCCTTTCGGCGAGTTCGATCTCATTCTGGGCATGGATTGGTTGGTTAAGCATCGGGCGCATTTGGATTGTGCTGAAAAGCGAATGTCAATAAGAACCTCGGATGATAAGGAAGTAATAATGATAGGTGAACGAAGGAATTACTTGGCAAATGTGGTATCTGCGTTGAAGGCAGAGAAGTTGGTGCGGAAGGGATATGGAGCATTCCTAGCTTTTATTTATGCTTTGGATGCCAAAGAGTTATCTGTGGATGATGTGAGAACGATGAAGGAATTTCTAGATGTATTTGCCGATGAACTTCCTGGTATACCTCCAGATCGGGAAGTAGAATTTGGCATTGAGCTTTTTCCCGGAACGGCTCCAGTGTCCATTGCTCCTTATAGAATGGCATCGAAGGAATTGGCGGAGCTTAAAGCTCAAATTCAAGAATTGTTGGATCGAGGATTTATTAGACCTAGTGTATCTCCGTGGGGAGCACCAATTTTGTTCGTTAAGAAGAAGGATGGATCGATGCGTATGTGCATTGATTACAGGCAATTGAATAAATTAACGATCAAGAATAGATATCCTTTGTCGAGAATTGATGACATGTTTGATCAATTGAAGGGAGCTTCAGTTTTCTCCAAAATTGATTTGAGATCGGGTTATCATCAACTTAAGGTGAAAGAAGCAAATATTTATAAGACGGCATTTGAACTCGTTATGGACATTATGAGTTTTTGGTGATGCCGTTTGGGTTAACCAATGCACCAGCCGCATTTACGGACATAATAAACTGAGTCTTTCAACCATATTTAGACCGGTTTGTGGTAGTGTTTATAGATGTCATTTTGGTTTATTCAAGATATGATGAGGAGCATGACACGCATTTGCGTATAGTATTGCAGTTACTTCATGATAAATGACTTTATGCCAAATTTAGTAAATGTGAATTTTGGCTAAAGAAAGTGATATTCTTGGGTCATGTGATATCATCTGAGGGAATAAGGGTGGATCCTCGGAAGATTGAAGTTGTACTGGATTGGAAACCACCAAAGTTGGTAGCTAAAATTAGGAGTTTCTTGGGTTTGGCTGGTTATTATAGACGCTTCGTTGAGGGGTTTTCGTTGATTGCTACACCCCTAACTAAATTGTTGCGGAAGGGAGTTCCATATATTTGGACTGAAAAACAACAAGAGAGTTTCGAGAAATTGAAGAAGATTCTGACGGAAGCACCAGTTTTGATTCAGCTGGAGGCTGGAAAAGAATTTACTATTTATTGTGATGCGTCTCACACGGGTTTAGGTTGTGTGCTGATGCAAAATGGAAATGTGGTGGCTCATGCTTCTCGACAGTTAAGACCGCACGAAGTAAATTACCCTACTCATGATTTGGAGTTAGCTACAGTGGTATTTGCTTTAAAGATTTGGAGGCACTATCTCTACGGTGAGAAGTCTATCATTTATACGGATCACAAGAGTCTTAAGTACCTTCTTACCCAAAAGGAGTTGAATTTGAGACAACGGAGATGGGTGGAATTATTAAAAGAATATGATTTTTCAATCGAGTATCATCCCGGAAGGCTAATGTGGTAGTAGCGACGTTAAGTCGTAAGGCGATTCGATTTGAGAGCAATGTTTGCTCATTTGAGTTTGTATGAGGATGGTAGTCTATTAGCAGAACTTCAGGTGAAGCCTCTGTGGTTAGAACAAATTCAGGAAAAGTAGTTATCAGATAAAAAGTTGGGACCCTTATTCCAGCAGGTTGAAAGGGTGAAATAGAAGATTTTGGTATAAACACGAATGGAGTGCTGTGTTTTCGTGGAAGGGTTTATATGCCTAAAGGCTCAGAATTGAGGCAAATGATTCTACGGGAGGCGCATAGTAGCCCTTATGCTATGCACCCCGGAGGAAATAAAATGTATCGAGATCTCCGTGAACAGTATTGATGGCCAGAGTTGAAGCGTGAGATTTTTGAGTTTGTAGGAAAATGTTTGACTTGTCAACAAGTGAAGGCGGAGCATCAATTGCCGTCAGGTTTGTTACAACCAGTAAAGATTCCTCTTTGGAAATGGGAGCGAATAATAATGGATTTTGTTAGTGGGTTACCTTTAACACCTACTAAGAAGAATTCCGTATGGGTAGTAGTTGATCGATTGACGAAGACTGCTAATTTTCTTCCAGTTCGTACGGATTACTCATTACAAAAATTGGCTAAGTTGTATGTATCTAAAATCGTGAGGTTGCATGGGGTACTAGTGTCTATTATATCAGACAGGGATCCTAGATTTACATCATGATTTTGGAAAGCTCTGCATGAAACTTTGGGAACGAAGTTAAACTTTAGTACGGCTTTTCATCCTCAAACAGATGGTCAGTCGGAAAGAGTAATTCAGATATTGGAAGACATATTAAGGGGATGTGTGATCGACTTCAGAGGTAGTTGGGAGGACTTTCTGCCATTGGCAGAATTTGCATACAACAATAGTTATTAGTCTAGAATTCAGATGGCACCTTATGAGGCATTGTATGGTCGTAAGTGCTGTACTCCTACTTGTTGGACTGAATTGGGCGAACGGCAGATGTTGGGTCCTGAGTTGATATCTGAAACCGAAGAAAAAGTAAAAGTTATTCAAGCACGGTTAAAAGAAGCTTCGGATAGAAAAAAGTCGTATGCAGACCTGAAGCGTAAGGATATCGAGTTTGCAGAGGGAGAGCAGGTCTTCCTGAAGGTCTCACCTTGGGAGAAAATTTTCAGATTCGGAAAGAAGGGCAAGTTGAGCCCTAGGTTCATTGGGCCATATCGTGTGATAAAACGTGTTGGTCCAGTGGCTTATTAGATTGAATTACCTCCGGAGTTGAGTCAAATTCATAACGTTTTCCATGTTTCCATGCTGAGACACTATAGATCAGATCCATCTCACATAGAACCGGTAGAGGAAGTGGAATTGAAATCAGACTTGTCTTTTGAGGAAGAACTAGTGGAAATTTTAGACCGAGATGTTAAAGTGTTAAGAAAGAAGACCGTGCCGTTGGTCAAAGTTTTATGGCGTAATCACAGAGCGCAGGAAGCTACGTGGGAGCCTGAGGATGCAATTCGGCAACAATATCCTCACCTCTTTTAATCAGGTAAATTTCGAGGATGAAATTTTCTTTAAGGGGGTAGAATTGTAACATCCTAAATATTCGAGTATCATTATGTTGCTAAGTGTTACCTCGGGTTTACTTGGAATTAGAATAAATATTAGTAAAGTGTACATTAATGTAAAGAAATTAGGTGACTTTGAAACATAAGTTAATTAAGTACTAAAAGATGGCATAAGATGAGTAATTGGCAAAGTGGTGATGACACCATAAGTTGGACTTGAGGGAGAGGTTCAATCACCTAGCATGCAATTAGGGAGCTTTTATTTTGCTTTATCCTAGCATGTGTCGGCTATGGATAAGATTAGGATGAGTTGGATTGTTTTTTTTGGTAAGAAGACTAAGGATTATGGAAAGTTAAAGATAGGGGATAGAATGGCTTGAATTGGGGATATTGTCTCACCAACTTAAGGAAAAGGAGGATGATAAGGCTTAAGAATAGGGAGATGTTTTGAAACTTCCTAATGGCCTTTTGACCATGTATGTGGACTGCATAGGGGCTAGGGGGATGGCGGTTTTGGTTGATTGGTTGGTAAGCTTGGATGTTGGGAGAACATTTTCTTTTTGGTCATTTGGGACTTGCTTATCAAATTCTCTACCAAAAGTTTGCTCTCTTCCTAGCCGATCATACCAAAAACCTTGAGGAAACTATAGCAATTTTTACCATCCTTTCTTCTTGATCATTTGATTATTTTCTTTGCCAACCATTCTTCCTAGTGCCGAAACTATTATCACACAAAGAAGGCCATTCTTTTTCTTTTTCCTTCACAAAATCGAATACACAATTCTCCCAAAACCCAATTCTTTTCCTTCTCTTTTTATTCTCTTTTCTTTCTCTTTTCTTTCTCTTTTCTTCTCTCTTTCTCTCTTGAAACTGAATCATATCATTCCCATTTTCCCATTCTTTTACTTTCTTCTCAATTAAAATCTCTTCAATATTTTCTCTCATGGCCGAATATTAATATGCTCTTGTGCCGAATCTTTTTCATTTTCTTTGCTTGATCACAACCGATTTTCCTTAGTCATAAGTATTCTTCTCACTCAATTCGTTTCAACCGTGAACATTAGTGAGATTTTTGGAGGACAGAAACTCAAAGTGTTCTTGAGTACTGTGGATCGTTGGAATCGATCTTAAGAGTTAAGGTAAGGAAATTATTCAAGGATTCTCACTTTATTCATTATATTGGTATAGTAGTTATTTAATCGATTTCGTTATAGGGACGTAATCGCTCGATCATTTCTTTGAGGAACGAAAATAATCGTCGTAAGCCAATCTCAAATCTTTTAAAATCATTAGCCATATTTTGATAGTTATTAATCGGACTAATGATCTTATGTCATTAGAGACATTCAAGATAGGCGAAAAAGGCGGTGGTATAGTCTTGAAAGAGGATGGTTCCGCTAATCCCCCTAAGTATAAACGAAGGGCTGTTTCGAGAATCCGGGATTTTTCATCGGGTTGCGGACCCTCATCCGAGGAGAACCAATTATTTGAAGTCATTCATGCTCCCGACCCTTTGTTCGTTTGTGGATTCTCATCGGGCAACGAACCAACAATCGAGGAGAAACCAAAAATAGAAGTGGTTCGAAATCCAAAGGGTAAAGATTTAGATCGTTTACCAATAGTGTAGTTTTAAAATATGATAGTATTCTAATTATCGTATTACATTTAAGTACTGAAGAGCGGGAAAGTCTAGTACTCACAATATCAAGGTGTGTAACTTCACACTTATCTCGGGTTAGATGTTATATCGTAAGTATTGAGAAATCGTAAAGATGACAAAATCGAAAAAATATGTAATAAATAGTATTTTTGTGAAAATACATGAAAATGGTTAAAGTTGTGAAATTTACGAAAACGCCCTCAATGGGTTAGTTGGTAAATTGTAAATTTTATGTCTCATGTGTAAATGGGCCGAAAAGCATGCTAGATCGTTAAATGGGACAAAAATATGCTAGATCGTTAAATGGGCCGAAAAGTATGCTAGATCGTTAAATGGGTCGAAAATATGCTAGATCGTTAAATGGGCCAAAAATATGCTAGATCGTTAAATGGGCCAAAAATATGCTAGATCGTTAAATGGGCCAAAATCGCTAGATCGTTAAATGGGCGAAAGTTGCTAGATTGCTAAATGGGCTAAATGTTATTTTGTATTATGGGCCATAATAAAAACTTGAAATATAGACTTACATGTAAATTGGGCTTTTTGCTAAAATTATCATATGTATATAGCCTGTTATGATACATGTTTGCATGGGTTGGGATTTATGATGAAGAGAAGAAAGGCCTGTTGCCAAAAATCTAGTTCGGTGGCTCGCCACAAATATTTAAATGGCTTATTGCCTCTAGTTCTATGGCTCTCCACAATTATTTCAATGGCTTAATGCCTTTAGTTCGGTGACTTTGTCACAATCTAGTTGATGGTTCACCACAACATTATTAAAAATGGCTTTATGCCTATGATTGGTGTGTTGGCGGGGTGGGTTGACTTGATCCCCACAGGTGTGATGGTTGGTACGGGTGGTGTGTAGCGGATGGAAATTAGGTTTGGTTGGGAAATTACATTTTGCATGCATTTCATTTATTATATTGCTAAATCTGTTAATGGGCTCAAGCCCAAAATAATGACTTGATGATCTGGCCCAATGGATATAGTAAGTGAGTTATACACTGAGTTCTGAGTAACTCACTCCCTTAAATTTTCCATCTCAGGTAATGGAAATTGACGTGGACTTGGGCCGAGGTTGACTTCGTGGAGGCCATACTGCAAACATGGGTTTATAAACCTTGAACTTTTATTAAGTACTTTCTTTAAATTACTATTTTGGATATGATGTAATAAGGCCTCTATTAATATTTTATGGATTTTATGTGTGGAGGGATTTAAATTTTGCTTTGATATTTAATATGGGTTTATGTTAATCCTAAAATGTTTCCTTAAAATACTTTGGGTTTTCAAACATATGAGATTCTTTATCTATCCTTATTTTCAAATCCTTTTGAACTCTTTAAAAAAAACTACTTTAACTTTTTGATAATTAAATACTAAATGATAAGATTTCAACTAATGTTTCTCAAATTCATCGAATTTAAATTATTCTCTTAGTTTTTATTAAACTTTATTTTCAAAAAGTTTTGTAATACCGATTCACCTAAACCATTAGATAGATTAAAAGAATGTTCAATTTGTGTGACAAACCAAATCTCGTCTTGACGCATAGACCTGGTTTGGGGTGTTACATACACTTTGTCAGAGCCTACTAGGGGACTCGTACGGTGATGATGAAGAAAATTTTACGGACTTGAAATTTACATGGCTGAGAGCGAGGTATGAACATTTATCAGCTGATGCCACTGAAGGTGAGTTGATGTGCGCTACTTGAGTGTACATTTTGCACATCATAGGGGGTGTACTGATGCTTGGTGCAAACAATAATAGGGTTCATATTCAGTACCTACCCCTATTGGCTGATTTGAGCAATGCTCGCTCGTATAGTTGGGGCTTCGCAGTTCTTGCGTTGTTGTACCGTGAGCTTTGTCGGACGACAAAGCCAGCGGCTATAGACATAGGCGGATGCCTTACACTATTGCAGTCCTGGGCTCTGTATCGGATGCCATTCTTGGCATCAGTTACCCACCAACCATACATATATCTGCTAGTAAACAAGAGATAAAATATAACTTGTTATTAATTGAAAATTTCTTTATATTGATACTATTTGACTTGAAATTTATTTTTGTGGGTGGAGTATTTATCCGGGTATCGGGAGGTTGTACACTATCCCAGTATACCGGCTTATGATTGAACAACATGCCGGGGAAGGGGTAAGCGATTCCAATATTGGTTACGTGGTAGTTTGTATATCTATGCACATCGTGTTTAATTTTAACAATGTTATTAATCGTGCAGTTTATATGGATGCCATACCCTAGACCAGAAATTGCAGCCATTATACACCCGTCCGCCTATATTCACTCATATATGTGGTGCACAAACGCACCAATTATCAATTTCAATGTAGTCGAGTGGTACCACGGGGATCGAGTGTTGTGCCAATTTGGTTGCGTCTAATATATCCCGGATCTTCCATGCCAGGTGGGAGCGATTCATTGAATAAATAAAAAAAGGGAAACGGGCTTGGATTGGGGGTTAGGCATCAGGGATTTATTGCGGTGTGGAATGATCGCATGTCCCAAATACCCCAGATGGATATGGCTTCTGGTCTTCAACCTCTATTAGAGTACATACAATGGTACTCTAGTATGGGGAAGCCATATATACTCGGAGGGCAGTCGACTGTAATCCCCAACACATGCAGCGACATAGGGCATACGAGCCAATGGCCGATATGAAGGCCGAGGCAGCTACAGATCTTGATCCCGAGCCGAAGCCCGAGCAATCATATTCACATTCGGATGCACATTCGTATCATCCAGATGTGCCGGGCAATGACTACTTCTCGAGCTCGTCAGGAGGTGGATACCAGTACGAGTTTGATATATTTGGATCGTACGCACCGTAGTACAGCACTTTTGGCTCGTATCTACTGCAGGATATCAGGCCTCCTGGGTCATATCCACTGCATCAGGGCACTCCTTCTGGCCCGAGTTTATCTATGCCCTTCGAGCCACATGATTTTACGGCCATGTTTAGCACACCCCCACCTGGACCCCCACCGGAGCCTGAAGAGGATGTTGGTCATCGTGGGCACCCACGACGTGAACGTCGACCACCGCAGAAGTATAAACCTAGGACCACACCATCGAACCATCAGTTTTAGGTGTTTCTTGCGGTTTTGATTTTCCTCTATTTTGTATTTGTAAATATTACAATGTTTGTACTTTATTTGTATAAAATTAACTTGATTATTTGGAGATTTAAAATTTCGTAACAAGATTTGACCATGCGATGGAATATTTAAGTTTGATTTTTGGTTATGTATATGGTTGCTATGATTAGTTAATATTGCGGTAAAGGTTTTAATATATATATATATATATATATATGTATGGTACGTTTGGATTTGGTATTTAAGTGAGTTCGGTTAGGTCTTTTAAAATGAACTATGTGTATAGGTTATATTGATTAGGTTTTGAATTGGCAATGTATGTTATATTAATTGTCTGATTGTTGATTAACTTAGTTTGTGGTAAGAATGAAATTTATTTTGCATACAAATCCATAAAAATCCATATTCATACAAATCCATACATGTAATTTATTTTGTATTTCAGTCCCTAAATTTATTTTTTTTGCAATTAAGCCGTAATTAATCAAAATCACCAAAAATCTGAATACAAAACATGTTAATCTGAATTAGCTCAATTTCTAGTCACTCGTGACGATTGTCCAACATGATAGTTTTACTGCGGGCATTTACTTCGATTATGACCACCTAACCTGCATATTCCACAGCACTTACCGTCGGATTTCTCCCTAATGTCCATTTCATTATAGATTCTGGATGATTGCGGACGACCTCTCAGATTCCTGCGTAGCGCTCTATCTGGGACAAGCTCAAAAGTCGTCATAGGCATCTCCCATGTAGACAGGTCGGGCAGGATAGGGAACTTATTTTCCCAGACACGCAACGTATGCTCGAGCGTGTACACATCATCGACAAAATGTTCAACATTAAGGTTCACTTTAGCAGGCGCTGCCATGACATGTGCACATGGATAATGAAGTGTTTAGAACCTCCTGCATTCGTATTGTCTGTTTCGAAGATCGACTCTATAAGACCTAAGTGGAAAACCGAGTCGACGACCGATAGACTCCGTAACTCAAAAAGTTTCCATTTGTCGTGAATATATTTCTACAGTTATTGACCTCACAATCCGACGGTTTGCAATTAATGCATCCCTGACATCTTCCACAAACACGTGTCCCGCATCCATCTGGTTGACTTGTTGTTCACCCATTCTTGGCATCAAGGTTGCCAACTTGTAGAATGTAGCCGAGAAGACAGATGAAATCAGAAGATGTCGTGTTTTCAACAACACAGTGTTGACCCCCTCCACCAAGTTTGTGGTCATTTGACCATAACGAAAGCCCTCGTCAAAACTTTGAGCCCATTTCCACGGCTCCATTGTACCCAACCACTCTCGAAAAGATTTGTTTGTTTGACCTTCCATGTCACTCTCAAGTCGAGTCATTATTTGGTGAAAAATATGTGGCTCTAACTCGTGCGCTGTACATGTTTTAATAAAAGATAAGTTACGGTAACTGGATAACATAAAAACATTAAACTTATATTGAAAATATAAGGTTATCCTTTACCCATTTTCACCACTTCTCTCTTCCAGTTTGCATTCTTATACTCTCGAAGAAAGTTAGCCGCAATGTGACGGATACAGTAAACGGATCTCCATGGCACATCGGAATGCCTAATTGCGTAATTAATCCTTTCCCTCTATCGGAGATGATACAAATATTATCGTTACTACTAACATACCTCCGCAGGTTGGTAAGGAAGAATTCTCAGGATTCCATATTCTCCTTATCTACTATTGCAAATGCGATTGAGAGCACGTTCCTATTGCCGTCTTGAGCAACCGCAATAAGTAAGATCTGTGTATATTTTCCGTATAGCTATGTCCCATCCACTTGCACAAACGGCTTGCAGTGTGGAAATGTCCGCACAACGTCCAGAACATCCGATGAAAAATTATTTTCCCCGGCTGTAATTGGTCATCTAGACTGTAAAAAGGTCGTGTTTGTAACTCAATCACAGTTCCCAGTATGTACTCTTGCATAACAGCTATCCATCCCTGTAGCTCGTTATACGATGAATCGTAATCCCCATACAATTGTTCCATTGCCATCTGTTTGGCTATCCACGCCTTTCAATATGATACTCGATACTGGAATCGGGCTTGTATTTCAGCAATCAGTATCAAAACTTTAATAGTCGGCATGTCATTCACCATTGGCATGATACACGTACAGATAGTTTTGGAATCAAGTTTTTGATGATCTTCTGTCATACGTGTCGATCTGCATATGTGAGGTCTAACCAATTTTCTTATCTCCCACATCTGCGAATTTTGAATGAATGTAGCTCGTACCCACCAATTGCAGCCTTCCGCTACCTTTCAACACTCCCAAATATATACCGTCAGTTTAGACACTGCGACTTTGTAATCCACTGATATATCTATGCTATACCGTTTAATAGTAGATAAGCACTCTTCTTTACTTCCGAATCTCTGGCCTACGAATAACTCCTCATGATTGGAATTTACGGCTAGCCGGTGAGTAGGATATATTTCAGGGTACTCGGGAACTCAACTACACGCGCTGCGTCGGGGTCTATAAGCGACATGTGTGGCCCAGGATTATTGTGTATCATAATACATCGCATCTGGTTCCCTACAGAAGACGCACTAATGTTTCCATCGTCATTCACGTCTTCATCATCAATATCATCAGGTATATTGTCCATATCGGGATCACTTTCAATATCGACATCTTCCTCACAATGATCACTACTATCGTGTCCATCATCACCAACGACATCAATATTGGGTGTAATATTTATATCGATATCGATCCCATGTATAGTCGATCCAGCATCAACATACGATATTGGAGGCACCATGCACTGTTCTTGAGCTCCATGTTCTTCACCATATGCATTGATGTCTTCATTTTGCTCAATACTGGCTAACTTAGCAAATAAGTGAATCGGTGCATTTTTGTTACTCCCATTCCCACAATAAAGAGCAATCATTGTCTCCACATCTTCGTCATCTACAAGTTCCATTTCTGTGAATTTGATCGGTTCTTTGGCCGAAACTTGTAGAAAATTCTCGAAATCGTTCTCCCACAACGTCAAACAATTTTTGCGTTAATCCTTCCCTTCATATCATCCAACGAGACATTTCTATTAAATCTCATTGCTATTTGTTGCCGACATTCAAATATGCATCCAACGGTTGTTCTCAAGATGATTCCATTGAAATAAACGCATGCGGAAAACTGATCATCCATCTTCAATGTTCAATCTGTTAAAAATAAACAAAATTTCTCAAAAAAAAATTTAAAACATAACCTTCACAATAAAAAAATAATTAATATAAACACATACTTACTAACAAATCAAAATAAACAAACAAAATAGCTTTAAAACAAAACTAAAAATTAAAAAATAACAAAAATAATAATTAGGTTCTTTACTATACTAACAATATTAATAATACTAACTAAAATATTCACTTTTTAGAGTAATATACTAACGTATTAATATACTAACTAACAATATATTATTTTAGGTTTTTAACTAACATATTAATATACTAACAATATACTAACTAACATATTAATATACTAACACATTAATATACATACTAACTAACAATATATTATTTTAGGGTTCTTAGGGTTTTAACTAACATATTAATATACTAACAATATACTAACTAACATATTAATATACTACTAACATATTAATATACATACTAACTAACAATATATTATTTTAGGGTTTTAGGGTTTTAACTAACATATCAATATACTAATAATTTACTAACTAACATATTAACTAACATATTGATATACTAACTAACAAAATTTTTTTTAGGGTTTCTAACTATCTAACAATAATAATATAACTAACTAACTAACTAAAATACTAATTAACCTACTAATCCTAACTAAATAACAATAGCTATAAACTAACTAACTAACAATAGCTATAAACTAAACTAAACTAAACTAAACTAAACACAAGCATTGTTTACAAAAAAAAAATTATACCTAATTTTCCCTTTTTTTTTCTTCCCTATGATCTTTCTTTCTTCTTTCTCTTTCTTTTTCCGGCCACCACCACCTTCTTCTTCTTCTTCTTCTTTTTTTCTGCTTATTCTGCTTCTACTTCTTCCTTCACATTTCGGGGGAGGGATTATAATGGCCATCTGCCATTGGTGCCGCCTCTGCCACTGGCACCATCGGTGGCAATGGCACCTTTGGTGCCGCTTGTGGCAGGCCATTGACCAGCCTTCTGTCAGCACTTTCACTATTTTTCACTGTTTCTAACTATTTTTTTCTTTTGCTGCAAGCCTCTGCTTTTCACTGTTTCTAACGGTTATTTTTTTTTTTGTTGCAGGAGAGGCCTAACACCAGAATGGTGCCGCTATGGGAGTGGTGTGGCCACCTTGAATGTACCATTTCGATACATAATTTAAAACACATCCCATTTTAATTATTTTTATTTTTTTAGTATTATTTCAATAAAAACCCCTCTGCTGAAAGTTTTCAAAAACTAATCAAAATTCAAGGTTAACCCGATGCAAAAGATGTTCATGGGGATTGACAAAAAGTGAGTCAGGGGTCGGGCAGGCCTGAATTAAATTAAAATATTTTTATTTATATAGAAAGTAAGTATTTTGTGCGAATTGGACTGGGATGGGCTCAAATCCTTGCTAAAACTTTTTGAAAATCGGCCCATCGACTACTCTACCAGACGCCATGAGCAAAATTCAGACGCCATGAACAAAATTTGAACGTTATTAGCCATTAAAAGCCCAAACTGGTTCAACCAAATCCAGAATTCTAAGCTCTCTTTCCTCCAATTCCGCCCCCCACTTGCATTTCAGATATAGAAATGGAATTCAAAGACAACAATAGTTTCAGTTTGGATTGGGACGACCATTTCACCGAAGACGTGATCCGATTAATGGATGCCATTGAAGCCACTCCTCCTCCTCCTCCTCCATCTTCTCGCAAGAAACGCAAGTCCGCCGTCCATCATCAAGATAACCTCAAAACCGGCCGCCAATTGCCTCATTCTATTCTCTCACCCCCGCCTTCTTTTCCGTCTTCCTTCACTCGTTGTCAATGTATTTGCTATCCCTTACTTTACCCATTTTTTAATTTAAATAAATGAACTAATAGTAAACCCTTTGATTTTTCTGATTGGCAGCAAATACAAGGCTTAGATATACGCCGTTGAGATTTGGAGGTCATATTTTGTATAGCTTTACGGAAGATGAGGTAGAAAATGCTGCAATGGAGCTATTAAAAATTGTTGAAATTAAGAAGAAAGAAATGGGTCAAGTTGCTTTAGGGTTTGATATTGAGTGGAAGCCCTCTTTCCAAAAAGGTTTGCTTCCTTTACCCTCCTTGTCTTGTTACATTCATTTCATATAATCCTTTCTGTTTGTTTCTTAAGAAAAAAAAAGTGTGAAAACAAATAAATGTGAAAATTTCTTAAATTAATATGAAACCTCTCTAAGGTATCTTTGATTATTATTTTAAAGAATTGAGACTTAAAGTTGGAATTTTTTTTTCAAATTGCATGATTTCTAGAATACTTATGCTAGAATTGGCATTGTGTTTTTTGTAGTTTTTAATTTTTTTTTTTTTTTTGATGTTTAGTGGTTCTGATATGCTACATTTTAAAACAAAATATATATCTCTTGTGTTTGGTGTTGTCCTCTTCCTTTCTTCCATAAAGCAGCATTGCTATAATTTCTTTTAAAGCAGAAACTAAGCACTCTTTACCTATATTACTCGGCCTTAGGTGTGAGTGCCGGATATGGGGAAGTTCCTAACACAGATATATTCAATTTTTTCCTATGTTTTTAATGTATTTCGAATGGTCATATCCCTATATTCCTGTCCAAATATGCGTTGGATACAGGTACTTTAGTAAAATGAAGAGTCAAAGCAATATAGCTCTTTAATCCATGTTTCATGAGTTGCTGTTGCCATTACCAATCATTTCCTTTTAATTGAAATTCTCTTAACTGTGACAACCTAAAAAGTTGTATGCTTGCAAACCGTTATTTATATTCATGTTTTTCCCTTGTCTACTTTCTGGTAGAAGTGGTCTATTTAGATCATTCTCAGATTGCATTTAGTATACCATTGAAACATGCACATATTGAATCTGTACTAGTACACAGAATTCATGGCTAAATATAATGATTTGGTTGACCACCTCTACTAACATATCACTTGTCTATCTGGTTTCTGTCTTGCCCTCTTGAACTTTCATGAAAAGTAGTATCTGTTTGGTACTATAGGCATTGGCTTGTGTGGACTTTGGTATTGATATCCAACACTTGTATGTGTCTGCATGCTTGGTTTTTCTTTTTAAGTCTTGGAATTGGCTAAAAAGGATCTAAAAGTTAGATAAAAGTATGTGGATGCATATTTTAACAATGTCTTAAATAAATATACATAAATGAAAATAATGCAATACCAATTATAATGAGTATTTGTATTTTACTTTTATATAATAATTAACATACATTTTATTGGTGAACCATAGAAAGGATGGACCACCACCCTTCATCATCCAACTAAAACAATAAGTTGTATCCACATTTGTGATGAAGTGTAAAACACATATTATGTGCCGTATCATATTGATTAAGTGGCAATCTTTATTGAAAAGTCCATGTAATGTACTTAAGGGAAATGGGGATGACTTTCTGGGACTTTGCAGATTAGAACTCGATAAGGGGGGACTAATTACTCACTAACATTTCAATCTAAGTGTTACAAACAAACCTTTAGAACCTCTTCCTGCATCGTGTTGGGTGGATGGATTTGGTTAAAATGCTGCCTAGTTTGCGAATAAAAACTACGGTTGCATCCTTGCATCCCATTCAATTATATGTATAAGAACGGAACTTTATACTCATTTTTATGCTTTTGCAAAGGGGACAAGGAGTTTGTTTATAATTGCATTATACAATACTGCATGGATAAATGTTTATCTTTGGAATTTTGACACTGCAGGAATTTTGCCTGGGAAGGCTGCGGTGATGCAGATATGTTGTGACAGTCAGTATTGTTATGTGATGCATATTTTTCATTCTGGAATACCTCAAAGTCTGCAGGTTCTTCTTGAGGACTCCGAAATTATAAAAGTAATATCGTTACAGTTAATCTGTTAATTGGCAACCTAAACTCCTGAATTTCTGTATCAGGTTTATATACTATTTCGAAATAATGCTTGTGAATGAACAGGTTGGAGTTGCAATTAATGGCGATGCTGTCAAGGTGTTCAGTGACTATAAAGTATCTGTTAATGCTTTGGAAGATCTTTCAGATCTAGCGAATCAAAAGTTTGATAGTGATTGGCGGCACTGGAGTCTTGCTGTTCTGACAGAGGAGTTTATTTGCAAAGAGGTATCCATATAATTCTTCTATTTGAAAGCCTGGAGAAGACTGAAGCAGTCTTTCATCTTATGTACTCGTAATATGATATTAGTTCTCATTCGGTAAATAGAACTAGCTTTTCAGATTCCACCATGATATTTTGTTTTGGTTTCACTTTGAGCATAGAGGCAGAATGCTTTCATTGGGAAATTTTATTGAAACTTGAGTATTGCAGCTTCCGAAGCCCAAGAAAATTTGGCTGGGAAACTGGGAGTTATATCCTTTATCCAATGCGCAACTACAGTATGCAGCAACTGATGCTTTCGCTTCATGGCAAATATACCAGGTAATATTACAATTTCATATACTCTATTCTCCCATCATAAATGTAGATAGGCTTGGATTTTCAGCCTTCATTGTAAAGTTTACGTTACCATTGTTACAATTGCTACTATTTATGTGTGGCCTTGAGTTTTTGTTGGACTTCATATGTTCAAATATTTTCAAGATTTTATGTATTTAAAAAGTCATTGGAGGGTCATTTATCCATGCTCATGTCTGGATATACATCGAACTATGGGTGTTGGACATGAGTACTTCAAGAAAACTGAAGTTGGAGCAATGTAGACTTATAGCACTATTTTTTTTCCTAATAAGTATTTTGATATTGCATTGCAAGTGCAGGTTTTAAAGAGTCTCCCTGATGCAGTGAAGGATCCGGCAGATAAACGAAGTGAAACCATTTCATCTCAATGATTTTCATAGTAAGTTTGATATCGTGCTTGCCGTTTGTCAGTTGTAAGTCAAGGCAGTTTGTTTAGGCCAAGAAACAAAGAGGTAAAGTATTTTACCTAGTTGGGAATTGCATGTGTTTGTTTTTGGCCACTTTCGAATTCCTTGTTTAGATGCAGTTGTTGTATATGATTTAATGTTGCAGCAAAGATGATCTGCATCTCTATTTATGAACAAATATTGTATTTTGTTAATTCAACATCATCTAATTTGTACTTGTCATGCGACTTCAAACTTTATTACAAATCGATTTAGAATATCTTAACGTAGCTCTTGTGTTTAATTGATTATTTAAATATATATTTTTCATTTAATTAGGATTAGAAAGAACTCAATTCGTACATGATCAAGTTTATTGAGCATTAGAGTTTAGTTTGTTTTTTTGGGTAAATTATACCATTAGTCGTTGTTTTGGTTGTTTTGTAAGAAAATTTGATATCATATGTAGTATTAATATGTCAATAACAATGATAATGGAATACAATGCAGTAGCAGTAACACAACATAATACTTATAATTGGACAAAGTTAAAACTTAAAAGAGGAATTTTGTTGAGGCCTGTATAAATAGTTTCCTTAAGATAAATTCGTTCAATCTTCAGTGCTTTGAGTAACGTTGGACGTCTATCTTTCAGGATACAACAACAAACGATCACAGTAGTAGCAAAACAATATTGATCAATCAAACACAATCTTGCCTTTCTCTATTAACAGGAAAAATGAATTTAGCAGGAATTTTTGATATTGATAGTTTTAATGATGATATGTTTTCGAAATCTCCTAACTTAGAGGAGAGGAAATGAATGAAGAGATTTGTTGGAAAATTAATAGACATGAGTGAATAGAAACAATGAATGAAAAAAATTCAATATTAAACCAAAAGATACATTTTTCAAAAGATACAACTATATGAAAAAATGCAATATTAAACCAAGAGATATAATTATCATTCATCACTCAATAATTATTTTCCAACATATTTAACTAAACAAAGTTCTAATTTGGTCACTTAATTATTTAAAAGTTTTTATTTAAGTAATTGAACTATTCAAAAGTTTTTATTCAATTCATTTGTTTTTTAAGATTTTTTTTTTAAAATTTGAAAAGTCACACTAGCGAGTTCTAAGTGATGATTTGACGATTGATACGGTGGATTGGTACGTATCAAGGAGTAGAAAAATATACCTTAGGTCCAGGTCAATCTGACGGTCAATGTTAGAGATCGGATAAAATAAATTTGAATTTTAGTTTATAAATTTGTGATGTCCAAAACTGTTTCATGAAAAAAAAAATTGAATTATAAAAGAGAAGGGAAAAAAGAGTTTTAGATTGAGTGCAGAACACTAATAGAGTAATATATAATTGATTTTAGTCCAATGACTTAAATTAAAATTTTAAATAATTTAATGATCAAACTGTAACTTTTTTAGTTAGGTGATTAAAAAAATTTTCATAGGATATAATTTTTTTTCTATTTTTCTAAAAAGAATAGATAAATTAAAAAAAGAGGTTTAGTACATTAATGTATTCATGTTTATCACATGTTAAATTTGTTCGCTTTTTGGAGGTATTTTAGTAAAAATCAAATGCTGTCCGACCGCCAATCATATTTCATAACAATATATTAAAATATTAAAGTAATAATCTAAAATTTTCAATTTTAGTATTTACTTTTTTTTTACTTTTAATTTTTTAAAAATTATTATGGATTAGAAAATTATATTATAAAATCTTTCAATGAAGTAATCTTTAATTTTCTTAAAAATTAATTATTTAAATTATTTAAATCAATTGAAGTTAAAACTCCAAAAGTTTGACCCAGAAATATAATTTGTGACTTTTTTATTGCCATGGTGTGAATATAAATTTATTTTTGGACTGAATTTCCTTAATAATGAGAGATATTTTCATACATTGTGGCTCGCATGATTTTGGAGGAAAGAAGAAGAGAAAATAACAATGGAAGAAGATTGGGTTATATATATATATATATATATATATATGATTACTTGAACCATTACGGCGTCTGTGGGTGGCAAATGGCAAATGGTATGAAACAAAGAGGCAACAACAACAGTAAACACAAAAAAAAGAGAGGAAGATTTGACGAGGTATAAAAATCTTTGATAAAATGAATGGTCCCTCCGGAAGAATGGAGCACCGGTTTCCCTGGTTGTTATTTATTTATTTATTTAAAGAATCCAACAACCCACATGCCTAAGCACATGCCCCAACACACAACAGTTTATCCCCACCACTGTCTTGTCTATTTCTTCTTTGTGAATTGCAGCTTTCAGACATGCAAATATATATAATACGAAAAAGGAAAAAGAAAAAAGAAAAGGAGCAATTATAGTACCTTGTTGATTTATGAACAAATATTAGCCGTCAAGGTGGCGTTGCTGTTTGTCCCTTTTCCACTTCCATCTTCACTTGTTTCCCCACTTTGTAGTAATCATTGGGTTATATCCCCATCTTCTTTTACAATATTATATTAAAAACTTAAAACCATTTTTATATTTAAAATTTCTATAAAATAAATCTAAATACAATAAAACTATATGAATTGTTATTGTTTCTTTTTTTAAAAAAATAATTATTATCATTTTTGATGCGAGGGTCGAATTAAGTGATACAAGGTGAATGACTGCTAATAAAGATGGTTAGAGTAGAAGATAAGGAAAGAGAGAGAGACCCTTTGTCTTGTTGGAGTTTTGAGTTTTATATTACAAGTAGGTTAGAGGCAAGTGACCAAGTGGTTCATCATTACAAGTTTAGATAGGGTGACGATTAAACGTTTTTTGAATAATTTTAGATAAGATGTGATAGTTGAAATCAAATGTGTCAGTTAATAAGTGAGGTCCTCATATTAAGTCGAAAGGTTCAGTGAGCTAACTACTTAGTCCTAAAAGTTAGGGTATAAAATTGCCCACCAACCGTAAGGGGATTTATATCAAGTTAGTCAGTATCAAACTAGTGGCCGCATCATTTTCTATTGGAATTGGTACGTACCAATACCTCTATGTTTCAATATACTATTTTGGATTTATCGATGTTTTTGCAAAATATTTAATATATAAAATATTTAAATGTATCAAATGAATTAAATTAAATAATTTCAAATATAAAAATATTGTTTGGTTATATTAAATACTCATAAATAAACTTTACAAATAAAATATCATCATTCAAGAAATCAAAAGTAAATAAGGAAAATAAACATCTCACACATTAAATAACAAAATTATCCACAACATTATTTTAAAAATCTACAATAAGATCATCCCATACTAGATATATAAAATGAAAGTTTAATAAAAACATAAACATAAAGTTGTTTTCATGATGAGTTTAGAAATATTGTCTTTTTTTTCTCTTTACCGTGTCTATTATATAAATTCTTTACTTTTATTATTATTATTATTATTATTATTATTATTATTATTATTTAATTTAATTCTCTACTTTAAAATTTAAAGTTGTTCTTTTACCTTGAATAAAGTTTAACGTTTAAATTGATTAATTAAAAAATTTTAAAGCTAGTAAAATAATAATAATTTTATCTATTTTTTAAAATTATTCATGCATCGACCGGTGCAATCGAAATTGGTTGCAATGAATGGATGCAATCAAAATTGGTCGCAATGAATAGGTGCAATCGGTATGGACAAAAATTTACACCAATGCAGAAAAGAGAAGTGGTTGTTCCAGTTTATTACTGGAACAGTGGGCACTGTTTAGTGCAATTGAAACCAGTGCATAACTGACTACATTGGTTTATATAATGGCCTCCCTCAAGACATTGCTAGACGTTTAATACTTCGAGATGTTGTGTGGTACCTATTGCTTAACGCTTGAAAATTGAAACGTAAGAGTTCGCGAGTGAAGTGTACTTGTGGTCTGTATTGCTTCAGGGTGCGCACATGTTTTTACTTGCATTAATATATAAGAATTACAATGCATCATCAGGAAGTGTCACCTGTTAGTACTTGCCGTTTTAACATTTGACATTACCATATGTAAGGCTCTCATCGGGTTTCGAACGAGTGTGTTCGAGAAGCTTCTTTGGACCAAAAGGCTTATAAATCTCTAGAATTTCAAGGTTGTTGTCCCTTATTAGAGTTGAAAGTTTTCTTAAGTCTTAAATCTTAAGTCCCTTGTTCTTGAGTTCGTGTTTCACCAACATAGTTCATATCGATTCTTTGTGCCCATTCTTGGTAAGTTTGATTATTCCATTATAGTTTTTAGGGTTTGTTTTAATATATTTTAGTTTAAAATAGCTGGGGAGAATCAAGGTGGGGAGGCTGGTAGTAGTGTGGATGCCGAGGGTTGGTGGAAGACAACAAAGAAGAGATCGATGATGACTATTTGTGTTGGGGGGTTTGGTTAAGTGTACCACTAGGATAAGCGAGATGTAATGACTGTTGCAGTATTAGGTATTACAGTTGAACAACTACAAGTTTGAGTTCAACATACGTCCAAGGGAGAATGACTTGAGCACTATGGGTGGCGCAAAACATGATGGAGGGAAGCTAGGGTTCTATTTGCCTCTTTATGTATTAGATGAGGTTGGGTTTTACTTGTTTTTGTATGACTTTATTTGTGAGGTGTTAAATTATTTTAGGGTGGCTTCTAAGAAATTGCCTAGGCTTTATGGTGGATTTTGATAAATTTTCCATACAGATTCATCAAAGAGATGAAGTGCTTTTCAAAATTTGTTTAGTCTCAACTCGACAAACCAAGATTGGCATCTGAGATGTTATGCTTTAGTAAGTGCTAGGGTGAAGAGGTTGAGAATTTAATGATGGGAACAGGAAGTAAACAAGGTTTGGATCATCTAAGTATATTTTACTAGAGCATAAGTTCATCGAGGACTTTACTTTCACTACCACCTGGTCATTGCCTTTCAATGAGCTATGCTTGTCCAAACAAAGATTGATGAACTTCTTCAGCGTCAAGTAGCTCAATGCCCTTTGAAAATTGTAGGGGATAAACCCAATTAAAGAACGAACAAAGTGAAGAAAATAAGAATCAAAAAGATCGAACACGCAAATTTTACATGAAAAAACTCCTCAAAAGAAGTAAAAACCAATGGTAAAAGGAGATTTCACTATAATAAACGAG
Source organism: Gossypium rotundifolium (assembly GCA_025506655.1). Classification (NCBI taxonomy): domain Eukaryota; kingdom Viridiplantae; phylum Streptophyta; class Magnoliopsida; order Malvales; family Malvaceae; genus Gossypium; species Gossypium rotundifolium. The sequence continues at coordinate 63,298,675 of CP106731.1, read as the reverse complement.
AGTACAAAAGATGGAGATAATTAAAAGAAAAATCGGAAGCCCTCACAAGAAAAAGACCCTTCAAAATAAAGAACAAAACTCTCTCAATCTAAATATTTTTGTTGTGTAAAATCTATAGTAACTAAGGCTTATTTATATGCTAAAATTCGTAGTATATATGACTACAAAACTCTAGGTTAATTAGAGTTTAACTAGGAGAATAAAAGTCAAAGTAAATTTTGGTCAAAATAAGAGGCATTATTCTACAAATCTCCACCTTCACTCGTATTTGGACCAACTCCTTTGCCGAGCCCTATTACGGCTAAACTTATTCTTCCTTGGATACTTACCAAGTTAAAGCAATGCTCGAACTTTGAAACTAGAAGGATCTTTGTCAACACGTTGGCTGGATTGTATTCCGTGCCAATATTAAGAATCTAAATATCCCCTTGAATGATCACCTCTTGAACAAAATGATAACGAATAACTATGTGTTTCATTCTATGGTGATGCATTTGATTTATGGTGAGATGTATAACACTTTGACTATCACAATATATGATACTTGCCCTTTTTCACTTATCAGTTCACTGAACAGGCCCTTTAACCAAATTGTTTCTTTTACTGCTTCTGTAATTGCCATGTATTCTACTTCAGTAGTCGACAAAGTTACTTTAGCTTGAAGTGTCGCTTTCCAACTAATGGCACAATTCCTAAAAGTAAATAGGTAACTTGTGAGAGACCTTCTTCAATTTAAGTCTCTTGCATAATCAAAATCAATATATCCGGCTAGACCCTTTTGATTTCTTCCAAACTCTAAGAACATGTAAAAATACCCTGTAAATATCTAAAAATCCACTTAATTACATGCAAGTGTAACTTACCAGGATTTTCCATGTTCAATTAACAACACTAACAACATGTGAAATATTAGGATGAGTGCAGATCATTGCATACCTTAAGCTTCCAATTGTGCTTGAATAAGGTATTTTTGACATGTACCTTTCATCTTCTTCATTCTATGGGGAATCTGAAATTGAGAGTTTAAGGTGTGCAGTTAAAGGAGTACCTACCAATTTTACATCTTGCACTCAAATCGCTTAAGGATTTTCTTGATATACCTTTGTTTCAATAAAAAATTTACCCAGAATGTCAATCTCTCAAAATTTTCATCCCCAAAATTTTCTTTGCTGCACCTAAATCTTTCATCTCAAACTTAGAGTTAAGCATGGTTTTAAGACAATCAATTTCAGATGGATTCTTAGCCATAATTAACATATCATCAACAAGGGAAAAAATGCTCGAATGCACGTATGTTTCACAACGGGAGAGAAAACATCATGAAAATCAACTCTCTCTACTTGACTGTAGCCCTTTGCAATCAGTCTTGCCACTCGAACCTTTATTCTTTTTAAACACCCATTTGCAACCAACAATTCTTTTACCGATGAGTGGTTTAACTAGCCTTTAAGTCTTATTATTTTTAAGCAATTCCATATCTTTTTCCATTGCAATAAGCCATTTGCTAGAATTAGAGGCTTGAACTACCTCATAATAACATGAAGGATCGGTTCAATCATGTAACAGTCGATTTTGGGGCTAGTCAAAATGGTTGTTTTGAGACCACTAACCCGAGGTCGAATAAGTTTATATTGATAATATTTTATGTGTTATAGTATGTTTATATTGATGCATGAGAATTTTGGTGCTTTAATTTTAGCGAATGAATGCTTAATTGTGAAAAAGGACTAAATCGCAGAAAGTGAAAAGTTCTATTTTCAAGGTAGAGGGGTCTAATAGCCATATAATATTAAATTGGAGGTCCTTAAAGTTTAAATAGGCCATATGAAGTGTGTCGGCCAGCCATAGGAAGCTAGGGGGACAAGGGCATTAATTTTAGTCAAATTTAGTGACATTAGGTGATAAAAAGATGAATAAAATATGCTAAAAAGGAAAGATATCATCTTTCACTATTCACTCTTCTCCCTCCACCAAAAATTTGAAGATAAAATAGGGGTTTTGAAGCTCAAACTATTAGCCAACATATTCTCTAGCAAGTAAGTGATTTTAGAAGTCTTTCTTAATGATTTTTGCAATTTTGGAACTCCCAAAGCATAATCTAGCTAATGAGGGGACTAATTTGCAATATGGTTGAAAGTATAGGGACTTTTCATGAGAGTTTTCATGATTTTTGCTGAGTTTTTATGGAGGAAAATGAATGTTAGTGAGATGAGAAACAAGTTTTGTGTAGGGTGTTAGCATGAAAACACCTAAATAGGACTTGAATGCAAAGATTGAGAATATGAAATAAATGCATGAAATAATTGAAATAATAAGTAGTTGTAAGAGTAATAAATGTTCAGCTAGGCTTGTTTAATGAGAAAATGTGATGAAAAATGATTTACGAGCCTAGGGGCAAAATCATGATTTTGTCGTAGTATAAGGGCAAAATGGTCATTTTTGCCTAAGTAGAGATTATGATGTATTATGATCATAAAATTTTTTAAATGAGTGAATTTTTTTTTGTAATAGATCAAGAAGAGCGCAGAATCAACCTTGACTGGGAAAAAGGCAATGTTTTGGATTAAATCGCAAACTAACATATTTTGCACCGAGGTAAGTTTATGTGCAAACTATTCATTTCGAGTATGCATGTTTCTTGTAGATAGTATATTGTAATGATGATAATATTCATGATTGAGATGAATTGAATTCAATAGATATTGTGTAATTCTCGCATTAGTCTATTTAAAGATAAGTGGTGGGCTATGTGTGAAACCACCGTAAATATTTATAATGGTGGGATAAGTGTGATACCACCTTGTTATTCATTTACGATGGGCTGTGTGCTATACCATCGTCTTTATTATCATTTGGTGGGCTATGTGCGATACCACCGTAAATACTCTTGTTGGTGGGCTATGTGCGATACCACCCTAATATAGTTTAATGGTAGGCTATGTGCGAAACCACCTAGTGTTTGGTATTATCTCAATGATTTTCATGTGGTATGTGGTGATAAGTGCATGAAATGTATGCTATTATTCATGTAGTATGTGGTGATAAGTGCATGAAATGTATGCTATTAAATGAGATCATCTTGCTTGGTATATATAGTTGGAATGTGGTAAGAGATAAAATGAGTAAGTATGACTATGGGATGTGGATGGTTCTTGCTTAGTGTACAATGCTATTTATTGATTAGCATATATTGTAATGCTTATTTTTTATATGTAAACTTACTAAGCTTTAAGGTTACTCCCCTTCTTTTTCCTTATTTTATAGTTTCAAAGAGCCGGGTCGGGGTACGAAGCTAATTGAAGTTAACCCACACTATCAGCAAATCTTGGTATATCTAGAATTAGGATATTAAGTATGGCATGTATAGGGGCTAGACTAGGTGAATTTTTTTGTTATTTTGGCCAAGTGTGTATTAGCTCCCTTATGGATGAACCTTTTTGTATATTGCCATAGTTAATGGCTCATTATGATTAATTTATGAAATATAAGGTTATTCAAGAAAATGTTTGTTGCATAAATTGATTTTCTTGATGATTTGTTGTATGGGATCTTGTTATGTGGGATAAGGTGGCACAAGAGCTTGGTAAATAGCCTTGTTCATGTCCACACGGGTAGGCACACGGGCGAGTGTGACACACGGTCAGTCCCATGGGTGTGTGACCAAGCCGTGTGTCCCCTGTATGTTAGTTTTACAAGTCAGTAAGCCTTGTAGTAAACACATGGGCAGGGACATGGCAGTATGTATCAGCTATGTGGAAGGCACAGCCACGAACATTGGCATGTGCCCAGGCCGTGTGAAGCTGCACCTTGAAATTAGAATTTAATTCGACACACGGTCTAAGGACACAGGCGTGTGCCTTGGCTGTGTGACCTTATTGAGATGATGACATCATAAACAGAATGCCAAGGTTTTTGCACACGGGCTAAGACACGGACGTGTCTTGGCCATGTGAGGGACACGGGCGTGTGTCCGGCCGTGTGAAATAAGTTAGTGTCGACCATGGGTGAGGGACATGGGCGTGTGTGTGACCCCATGGCCTTTCCCTACGGGCATGTGGCCTCTGTTTAGGCAAAATTTTCCTTAAGCGCGTAAAAGTTCCCAATTTACCTCTGAAACCTTCTAGAAGCATGTTTAGGGCCTCGTAAGCCCATTATAAGGATGTTAGATTTGTGTATGGAAAGATTTTAATTTAGAATGAAATTTGATTGCCCAAAGTTGTATGACCATGTGAGTTAAGTACGGTAACGCCTCGTACCCGGTTCTGGTGTAGAATATGGGTAAGGGTGTTACATTTAGTGGTATCTAAGCTATGGTTTAGTCGATTTTTGGACTATCGTAGCGTGTGTTAGAGTCTAGCTATACATGCCATAAGTGTATATTGATAGTGTGGTGGCTTCTGACAATTCTAAACTTTGTTTCTATATAGTAAATGGATCCTAATCGAGCGACTATTGATGACGCCGCTAGTAATGTGTCGGCTCTTGCACAAGGGACCGCACCTGTAGAGAGTGAACTCGAGACTAAGGGGCAAGGAGAAGAGGCCCGGGAAACTTTTCTCCAAATGATGAGTAATTGGTACACAGAGTATGTACAAGCAAACCCTAATGCCCAACCTCCTCCACCTCCTCCTATGCCTCAGCCAGTTCCTGTGGCTCCTCAAGGTATAGATTTGGTGAGAATGGCCAAGCCCCCGGTAGATAAGATTCAAAAGGAAAGGGCTGAGGAGTTTAGGGCTAATATAGATGATGACCCCAAGAGGGCGGAGTTCTGGCTTGAGAACTCAATAAGAGTATTTGATGAACTCTCCTATACACCTAAGGAGAGCTTGAAATGTCACGTGTCATTGCTAAAGTACTCAGCCTATCATTGGTGGAAGACGTTAACTTCGGTAGTTCCAAGAGAGAGGGTAACGTGAGACTTCTTTTTGGAAGAGTTTCGAAAGAAGTATATAAGTCAGAGGTCTGTGGACCAAAAATAGAAGGAATTTCTTGAATTGAAGCAAGGAAAAATGACTGTAGCAGAATATGAGTGTGAATTTGTTAGGCTCAGCAAGTATGCACAAGAGTGTGTGTTTACGGAAGATATCTTGTGCAAAAGGTTTGAAGATGGATTGAATGAGGATATTAGACTGCTAGTTGAAATTTTGGAGTTAAAAGAGTTTGTAGTATTGGTTGATAGGGCATGTAAGGCCGAAGAACTGAAAAAGGAAAAGAGAAAAAGCTGTAAGTGAGGCCCGAGATGCAAGAAAAAGACCGATGAGTAAATAATACCAAGCTCAATCGAAGACGTCCAAGGAGATGAACCCTCGGACGACTGCATCATTTGGATATTCACATCGAGATCGAGGTAACACCTACTCAAACTCGAGAGTTCAAGCCACCTCAATGGCAAGTGTGGGCAATCCAAAGTCTAAACCAGAGTGTCCAAATTGTGGTAGGCAACACATAGAGGAGTGTTGGGGGAATAACAGAAACTGTTACAAGTGTGGTTCACCCGATCATTTCATTTGGAATTGCCCCGAGAGGGAGGACAAGGAAATGAAGCAAGAGATAAGATCTAGTAATGTATCTTCGAGGGGTAGATCACAAAAGAACCTGGGAGGAGGGACTAGTGGTAGAGGTGCGCCTCGAGATTCTACTGTGAGACCGGAGGGTCGGGCCCTACAAAGACCTATGCCATTCGCGCTCGCAAAAAGGCATCATCTCCAGATGTGATAACGGCACTTTTTCTCTTCATAACACCCCTGTTATTGCTTTGATTGATCCAGGGTCTACCTATTCTTACATTTGCATGGGATTGACATCTAGTATAAACATGATTGTTGAGTTTACGAAATTTGTAGTAAAGGTGTCAAACCCGTTAGGTAAACAAGTGTTAGTTGATAAGGTGTGTAGGAATTGTCCTTTGACAATTAGAGGTCATTGTTTTCCAATAAATATTATGTTGTTGCCGTTTGATGAATTTGACTTGATTCTTGGTATGGATTGGTTGACTACCCATAATGTTTTAGTAAACCGTGGTAGCAAGTTTATCGAATTGAAATGTGAAAATGGGGATGTTATTCAGGTTGAATCAGGTGAATTGGATAATTTGTCAGTGATAATTTCAACTATGGTAGCCGAGAAATATTTGAGGTAAGGATACGAGTCTTATCTTGCTTTTGTGTTGAATGCCCAAGAATTAGAAATAAAGATTGAATCGGTATCGATGGTATATGAGTATCCAGATATATTCCTAGAAGAATTACCCAGGTTACCTCCAGTTAGAGAGGTTGAGTTTGGGATTGAGTTAGTTCCGGGAACGGCACCTATTTTGGTTGCTCCGTATAGGATGTCACCATTAGAGTTGAAAGAACTGAAGGTTCAGTTGTAAGAGTTAACGGATAAGGGTTTTAGAAGGCCGAGCTATTCACCATGGGGTGCTCCTGTATTTTTTGTGAAGAAAAAAGATGGGTCGATGAGATTGTGCATAGGCTATAGATAGCTCAACAAAGTGACTGTGAAGAATAAGTATCCTTTGCCAAGGATAGATGATTTGTTTGACCAACTAAAGGAAGCTATGGTATTCTGCAAGATAGACTTAGGTCTGGCTATTACCAGTTGATGGTTAAAGAGCCAGATGTGCCGAAAACTGCATTTCGGACGAGGTATAGCCATTATGAGTTTCTTGTCATGCCATTTGGTTTAACAAATTCCCCCGCGATTTTCATGGATTTAATAAATCACATCTTCTAACCATATTTGGACAAGTTTGTAGTCATTTTTATTGATGACATATTAGTCTATTCTCAGGTTGAGAGTGAACATGCGGAGCATTTGAGAATTGTTTTGCAGACTTTAAGAGACAAGCATCTGTATGCTAAATTAAGTAAGAGTGAGTTTTGGCTCGAGAGGTTGGATTCCTAGGACACATCGTGTCGGTGATGGTATTATAGTTAATCCGAGTAAGATCTCGGCTATTGTGGAATGGAAACCACCAAGAAATGTGTCTGAAGTTAGAAGCTTTTTGGGTTTGGCAGGGTATTACCGACGATTTGTAAAGAGGTTTTCTATGATTGCTACCCCGATGACAAAACTGTTGCATAAAGATGTTAAGTTTGAATTAACTAAAAGTGTCAACAGAGTTTTGAGAGATTGAAAACATTGTTGATTGAGGCGTCGATTTTAGTACAACCTAAGTCGGGGAAAGAGTTTGTGGTCTACAGTGATCGTTTTTAAATGGTCTCGGTTATGTGTTGACGCAAGAGGGTAAGGTAGTTGCTTATGCCTCGAGACAACTAAAACCGTATAAGAAAAATTATCTGACTTATGACTTGGAGTTGGCTGCAATTTTATTTGCTTTGAAGATCTGGCATCACTATTTATATAGTGAGAAGTCTTCACGGATCACAAGAGTTTGAAGTACTTAATGGATCAAAAGGATTTGAATTTGCGACAACGATAGTGGCTCAAATTATTGAAGGATTATGAGCTAGTGATTGACTACCATCTGGGAAAATGAATCTGGTCACGGATGCCTTGAGCAGAAAATCTTTGTATGCTTTGAGAGCTATGAACATGAGCTTAGCGTTGTTTGATGATGGTGCTATATTGGTCGAGTTGAGGGCTAGATCGCTATTTATTCAATAGATTTGTGAAGCTCAAAAGAATGATGATAAGATGCAAGCTAAGAGAGCTAAGTGCGAATCGGGGAACGATTCTGATTTTTGAGTGAGTTTAGATGGTTGTTTGATGTTTCACGACAGGATTTGTGTACCGAAAGATGATGAGTTGATTCGAAAAATTTTACATAAAGCACATGGTGGTTATTTGTCAGTACATCCCAGTAGCACGAAAATGTACAGTGATTTGAAGAAATTTTATTAGTGGCCGGGTATAAAAAGAGACATCTCTGAGTTTGTAACGAGGTGTTTTATTTGTCAGCAAGTAAAAGCTAAGCATTAAGTACCTTCGGGATTGCTTCAGCCGGTGATGGTTCCCGAGTGGAAGTGGGATCGGATCACCATAGATTTGTGACGAGGTTGCCTATGACTCCGAGAAAGAAAGATGCTATGTGGGTTATTGTTGATAGATTAACTAAATCGGCTCACTTTATACCGGTGCGTGTTGACTATGCACTTGTTAAGTTGGCTGAGTTGTATATCGCTGAGGTGGTAAGATTACATAGAGTGCCTATATTTATTATCTCGGATAGAGATCCAATATTCACATCGAGGTTCTAGAGGAAGTTGTAGGAAACCTTGGGTACAAAATTGAATTTTAGTACTGCATTCCATCCTAAAACTGATGGTCAATATGAAAGAATGATTCAAGTTCTTGAGGATATGCTCCGATACTGTGTGTTAGAGTTTGGAGGTAGTTGGGAAAGATATTTACCTTTGGTGGAGTTTGCTTACAACAACAATTATCAGTCGAGTATACGGATGGCACCGTACGAGGCTTTGTATGGTCGCAAGTGTCGAACTCCCCTGTATTGGACCGAGCTTAGTGAAAAAAAATTTATGGGGTCGATCTAGTTAAAGAGACTGAAGAAAAGTGAAGGTTATCCGAGGTAGTCTAAAAGCTGCTTCGGATAGACAAAAGTTGTACGCGGATTTTAAAAGGAAAGAAATTGAGTTTCAAGTGGGCGACAAAGTATTTCTAAAGTATCTCATGGAAGAAAATATTGAGATTTGGTATAAAGAGCAAATTAAGTCTGCGGTTCATAGGACCGTATGAGGTTATCGAAAGGATTGGGCCAGTGGCATACCGGTTGGCTTTTACCGGTAGAGTTAGAGAAAATACACAACGTGTTTCATGTGTCGATATTGTGACGATATCGTTCGATCCTTCGCATGTGATCCCTCTATCAAAAATTGAAGATACGATCGTACATGACTTATGAAGAGGAGCCAATTAAGATATTGGCTCGGAAGGTTAAACAATTGAGGAATAAGAGCATAGCTTTAGTAAAAGTGTTATGGAAAAAACATGGTGTGGAAGAAGCTTACGTGGGAACCGGAAGAAGCCATGAGAGAACAATATCCAAACCTTTTTATTGGTAAGATTTTCAAGGGCGAAAATCTCTAAAGGAGGGAAGAGTTGTAACAGCCTGATTTGGGGCTAGTCGGAACGGTGGTTTTGAGACCACTAACCCGAGGTTGAAGAAATTTATCTTGATAATATTTTATACATTATAGCATGTTTATAATGATGCATGAGAATTTTGGTGCTTTAATTTTAGCGAATGAATGCTTAATTGTGAAAAGGACTAAATCGCAGAAAGTGCAAAAGTTCTATTTTTCAAGGTAGAGGGGTCTAATAGCCATAGAATATTAAATTGGAGGTTTTAAAAGTGCAAATAGGCCATATGGAGTGTGTTGGCTGGCCATAGGAAGCTAGGGGGACAAGGGCATTAATTTTAGTCAAATTTGGTGACATTAGGTGATAAAAAGATGAATAAAATATGCTAAAAAGGAAAGATATCATTTTTCACTATTCACTCTTCTCCCTCCACCAAAAATTTGAAGAGAAAATAGGGGTTTTGAAGCTTAAAATATCAGCCAGCATATTCTCTAGCAAGTAAGTGATTTTAGAAGTCTTTCTTAATGATTTTTGCATTTTTGGAACCCCCAAAGCATAAGCTAGCTAATGAGGGGACTAATTTGTAATATGGTTGAAAGTCTAGGGACTTGTCTTGAGAGTGTTCATGATGTTTTCTGAGTTTTTATGGAGGAAAATGAATGTTAATGAGATCAGAAACAATTTTTGTGTAGGGTGTTAGCATGAAAACACCTAAATATGACTTGAATGCAAATATTGAGAATATGAAATAAATGCATGAAATAATTGAAATTAGAAGTAGTTGTAAGAGTAATTAATGTTTAGCTAGGCTTGTTTAATGAGAAAATGTGATGAAAAATGATTTATGATCCTAGGGGCAAAATCGTGATTTTACCGTAGTATAAAGGCACAATGGTCATTTTTTTTCTAAGTAGATATTATGATGCATTAGGATCATAAAATTTTTTAAATGAGTGAATTTTGTTGTTATAGATCAAGAAGAGCGCGGAATCAACCTTGACCAGGGAAAAGGTAAGGTTTCGGATTAAATCGCAAACTAACATATTTTGCATCGAGGTAAGTTTATGTGTAAACTATTCATTTCGAGTATGCATGTTGCTTGTAGATGGTATATTGTGATGATGATAATATTCGTGATTGAGATGAATTGAATTAAATAGATATTGTGTAATTCCAGTGTAAGTCTATTTAAAGATAAGTGGTGGGATGTGTGCGAAACCACTATAAATATTTGTAATGATGGGATAAGTGCGATACCACCTTGTTAGTCATTTACGATGGGCTGTGTGCTATACCATCGTCTTTATTATCATTTGGTAGGCTATGTGCGATACCACTGTAAATACTTTTGTTGGTGGGCTATGTGCGATACCACCCTAATACAGTTTAATGATGGGCTATGTGCGAAACCACCTAATGTTTGATATTATCTCGATGATTTATTGTAAAATCATTTAAGTGTTATTTTCATGTGGTATGTGGTAATAAGTGGATGAGATATATGCTATTAAATGAGATCATCTTGCTTGGTATATATAGTTGGAATGTGGTAAGAGATAAAATGAGTAAGTATGGCTATGGGATGTGGATGGTTCTTGCTTAGTGTACAATGCTATTTGTTGATTAGCATATATTGTAATGCTTATTGTTTACATGTAAACTTACTAAGCTTTAAGGTTACTACCCTTCTTTTCCCTTATTTTATAGTGTCAAAGAGCTGGGTCGGGGTATGAAGCTAATTGAAGTTAACCCACACTATCAGCAAATCTTGGTATATCTAGAATTAGCATATTAAGTATGGCATGTATAGGGGCTAGGCTAGGTGAATTTTTTTGTTATTTTGGGCAAGTGTGTATTAGCTCCCTTATGGATGAACCTTTTTGTATATTTCCATAGTTGATGGCTCATTATGATTAATTTATGAAATATAAGGTTATTCAAGAAAGTGTTTGTTGCATAAATTAATTTTCTTGATGATTTGTTGTATGGGATCTTGTTATGTGGGATAGGGTGACAAAAGAGCTTGGAAAATAGCCTTGTTCCTGTCCACACGGGTAGGCACACGGTCGTGTGTCTAGGCTGTGTGTGACACACGATCAGTCCCATGGGAGTGTGACCAAGCTGTGTGTTCCCTGCATGTTATTTTACAAGTCAGTAAGCCTTGTAGTAGACACAAGGGTAGAGACATGGCCGTGTGTCTCAGCCGTGTGGAAGGCACGACCACGAACATGGGCATGTGCCCAGGTCGTGTGAAGTCTGCACCTTGAAATTTGAATTTAATTCAACACATGGTCTAAGGACACGAGCGTGTACCTTGGTCGTGTGACCTTTTTGAGATGATGATGTCATAAATAGAATGCCAATGTTTTGGCACACGGGCTAAGACACGGGCGTGTCGTGGCCGTGTGAGGGATACGGGCGTGTGTCCGGTCATGTGAAATAAGTTAGTGTCGACTACGGGTGAGGGGCATGGGCGTGTGTGTGACCATACAGCCTTTCCCCACGGGTGTGTTCCACTTCACACGGGCATGTGGCCCCTGTTTAGGCAAAATTTTCCTTAAGCACGTAAAAGTTTCCAATTTACCTCTGAAACCTTCCGGAAGCATGTTTAGGGCCTTGTAAGCCCATTATTGTAACAACCCGATTTAGGGGTTAGCCAGAATAGTGATCTCGAGATCACTAATCTGAGATTTGAAAATTTATTTTCATGTTATATTTTGAGTTAGAACATGATAGTATATATGCATGAAAATTTTGGTACTTTAATTTTAGTGATTTCGTGTTTAATCATGAAAAGGACTAAATCGCATTAAATGCGAAAGTTCCATTCTATAAGCTAAAGGTGCCAAATAGCCATAGATTATAAATTTTAGGTCTTTAAAAGGGAATTAGACCCCTAGAGATAGCATGGCCTACCATAGGAGACAATTGTGTCAAAATTTGGTCAAAGTTGTTGATATTAGGTGGACTAAATTGGTGTTTTATATTAAAATAATGAAAAAGAAGATGTCATCTTTTTCTCCCTTCTTTTCCACCGAAAACTGGCAGTAAACTAAGGGGTTTTTGAACTCAAATTTTCAGCAAGCTTCTCTCCTTATTAGTAAGTGTTCTAGTGACTTTTTCTTGAAAATAATTGTACTCTTGGGACCCCTAAAGCTTAAGCTTTCAAATAAGGGGGCTATTGTGCAATATTGTGAAAAGTTAAGATTTCTACCATGAGAACTATCTTAGTTAATTGCTGCATTTTTATGGAAGAAATTGAGTCTTAGTTGTTAGATGAACAACTTTTGTGAAAGGTGTTGTCTTGGAAACACCTAATTGGACCTTGATGAAAAGGTTACAAATTTGTAGTAATTATGCAAAATGTTGAGTGTTGATGATAGCTATAAGAGTATTAAATGTTCACCCAGGCTTGTTGAAGGTAGAAATGTGATTAGAATTAATTTTTGAGCCTAGGGGCAAAATGGTTATTTTGCCAAAGTTTAGGGGCAAAATAGTAATTTTACCTAAACATGATTTTTGAAATGCTTTTACTAATATAATTATTAAAATGAGTTAAATTGCTATTATAAAACAAGAAGAACCGAGGACCCGCCTTGATGGGGGAAAGAACAAAGTCTCGGACTAGATCGACAAGCTAGCTCATTTTGAAATCGAGGTAAGTTGTATGTGATTTAAGCAACATTTTTATTTGCATGTTGAGAAATGCTTGTCATTTATTTAATGAATGATGCATTACTAAAATGAGTAGTTAATATGAATGAGATGTTGAAGCCTTAATGGGCCATATTGATTAGAGAAATGACATCATTGAGATGTGAAATAGATAAGGTCCCGTATAAGACCATGTCTGAGGCCGAGTTGAAATCTCGTATAAGACCATATCCGGAATATGGCATCGATACATGAGAAGTAATCCAGTATAAGACCATATCCGGGATGTGGCTTCGGTAATGAATATGGAGATCGTATAAGACCATATCTGGGATATGGCATCGATACATGAGAAGTAATCCCATATAAAACCATATCCGGGATATGGCATTGGCATCTAAAAGTGACTCCATGTAAAACCACCTCGAGGATGTGGCATTGGCTTTATACGTACAGTAGTGACGATAAACACGCGTCTTTGATTATCCCTTGTGACAGTAGGATAAGTAGACGAAATTAGAAGTAGAGTTGTGAATGATATATAAGTCATGTGAACAAGTGAATACAGGTACTCGTGATTGAGTCATGTGGGATCGGTTTTGATATGTGGCACGATATTGCTAGATAAGGGTAATTATGAGTAAGTATTGTCAAGAAGTCTTGACTCGTGTACGATTAGCTAATATTGTGGAGGGATTATTTTATAAACATTATGATTGCTATTTATTTTCATACAAATTACTAAGCTTTATGCTTACCCCTTTTTCATTGCCCTTCTTTCTTATAGTATTGCCAAGATAAATCGAGGATTGTGGACGCAAGAGTTCAGAAATCAAGCTATCGACAACACTTTGGTATAACAATTTTAGACTTATTTTGAATATGGCATGTATAGGACTTGAGTATTTTGTTAAGTTGTAATTGTTCGTCAAAATGTTGGCTTTGTAAGTTTGTAAGAGATATTTTGTAAATGGCCTTATGAATTAGGCAAATACTTGGCAAATTCTTTTGCTTAATGAAGATGGAATTCATGAAGTGTTTATCCCTTAATTTATCTTGACTGTTGGAATGGGTCCTTAGACTTGCTTATGGGATAGGAGTTGTATTGTTTTGAATGGAAGTGTGTATGTGAGCATTTTAGAGTGGAAATGGCTTGGTAAATAGCCTACCAATTGACCATATAAGTTGACACACGGGCATGGGAATAGACCGTGTGGGAGGCACGGCCAGCACACGGGCGTGCACTCATGCCGTGTGAAGTCTGCACCTTGCATTTGAGATTTAAATCACCACACGTTTTGGGTACACGGGCATGTGTATAGGCCATGTGGAGAAGTTAGAATGCTAAGGTTTTACACACGGTCCAAGGCCATTGGCATGCCATGGCCATGTGAATTTAGTTAGTATCGACCACGGGTGAAAACACGGGCATGCTTTAAGGGTACACGGGCGTGTCCCTAGGCCTACATGGGCTTGTGGCCTCTGTTTTGTCAAAAAGTTTTTTGAACTCGTAAAAGTTTTTAGAAAGATCCCAATACCTCTCGGAAGTGTGTTTAGGGCCTCCTAGGCCGATTATGTACTAGCGATAAGGTTAAATGAAATATTTATAACCCTATTCTAGATGTTTAAGAAAGATTATTTATGTAATGCTTTAAACCTTGTTTCGGCTCGAATATGGGCAAGGGGTGTTACAATTATAAGGATGTTAGAGTTTTGTATGGAAAGGTTTTAATTTAGAATGAAATTTGATTGCCCAAAGTTTTATGACCATGTGAGTTAAGTACGGTAATGCCTCGTACCCAGTTCCGGTGTAGAATACGGGTAAGGGGTGTTACAAATCAATACTTTCAACAACATCTAGAGCATAAGCCACTAGGTTTCCTTCACAATAGTTCTTTGGTGGTCGTATTTGTCGCTTTTTCCAATTACAAGCCAAGTTATAATTAGTTAACTAAAATGATAAGGGTATCTAAGGGTCGGATGGAATCCCAAATAGATTCGAAATAGCTTCAAACTTGCAAGAATTAGAATTTTGTTGTGTCGCCACGACGTTGTGAGACTTTTCGTCGGGATGAGACCTCTGTTTGTCACTTCATTGGGACATTAGGCATTTGCTTGTTTTGACATCGCCCCTTGTTTCAGCTTTTAACTCCACCTTGCTTGAGACACTCTAATTTTTTATGTCTTTAGAAGTAAAAGTCTCCTTTTCTGACCGAAACTTGATAGATTCATCAAACGTATTCTCTCTACTAACAATTATTTTGTCAAATCCTGAACACCACAACTTAAAACCTTTTGTACCGACAGAGTATCCCAAAAAGATGCATTTAACGTGTAACGCCCCGAATTTGGGCTTAGAAGAAATAGGCCTTGATTGTAGGAACACATAAAAGTTTATGTGTGCAAGGAAATAACGCAAATGACTGTCTGCTTCAGTGGTTAATTGATTTAGCAGTGTTTGGGAGTGTCTGGAAAATTCGGGGTTCAAACCTGGGCTTTAGCAAAATTTTTATTTTTAGAGTATAAAATCAGTGGGATCTAGATAGAGGGCTTTTAAATTGTTGTGGTTAAATTATGACACAAGATGAGCTTGTAGTCCAGTGGCAGTGGCATGATTAAGGTGGCAAGGGAGCTTGAGTTCGAGTCTTCATTACGCAAGGAAGTATTTATTTTAGTTCCTTGCTGCATGATAAGTGGACTTTGACTAGAACTCTGCAGGTTGGAATTTGAATGAGTCATGGAGAAATTCAAGGAGGAAAAAAAGGGGGATTTGGATGGTGGTTGGTGTGGATTTGGTGGAGAGAATTTGGGAGATAATAAGTGGATTTGATGTTGGAAGTTGTGTAGCCGAATTGAAACTCTAATCTTGCATTAGTTTCGATTGAAGGGAAAGTTGGGATCTTTTGGGAGTGGGCAAAGTGTCGACTGCTCTTAGTGCATATTCGGCATTCTGTTGGTTTTTCGGGATTGTGATCTCTCGCCTCTTCTTTTCTCCTCTAGGCGATTTTGTTGTCCTTTTTCTTCTTTGGCCAAATAGGCATTTTAATTCTTGGCCTTACTTTGTTTCAATCCCTTTATGTGCCAAAGTCGAACTTTGCTCCTCCTCTTTCTGTCCTTACTCGTATACTCTTTGAGTGTTCTTAATCTCTCCATATTCTCTGGCCGAATCTTTACTCATCTCTTCTCCTCTCCATTCTCATTTTCCTCCCCTTTCAATAGTTTTTTACATTTTTTTCTCTAACCCTTGTCGAATATTGAACTCTATTCTTCGTCCTTCTCTTTTGGGATACTTGGCTGAATATTCTCTTGTTTCTTAGCGGTATTATCGTATCGGCTTACAAAAGTCTTCTGACAAAAAGAAAGTGCCATTGCCCCATTTTATCTCCATCATTCTTAGTACTTTCGGTTTCAACCCTTAAAGGGGTGTAGGCCGATTATTTTTCTCTTCAACTATTGACTTTGTGCTGTCGATAAGTGAGGACTCGTTTAGCTTAAACTATTCGTTTGAATGGGTGTTTGATAAGATTCGATTCTTATGCAGGGTTTCCCTAAGGCCTAGTGGATAATCTTTGGCAATGGAATAGGAGTGTGCCTTTTGTTGATTGATCAAGGTAGGGGTTTAGAGTCTCTTTGATTAGTACAATAGTGAAAAGATTTATTAAGTATTGGTCTTGTTTAAAAGGGACTGATGGAGAAATGTGATGAATGTAGGTTGGTGCTCAAGAGTTTCTGCAAGTGTTCGTAAACAGGTGTGTACACATCCTAATCTAACTGTAGCTCGAAAAAGCCATAAAGTTAAAAATACAGCGATTGAGGCTACATGGGCGTGCGAACGCTCGTGTGGTGAATCGAGCCCACGAAACATGGGCGTTTGACTGTAGAGGCCACCATTAGCGATCTCATGGGCTTAGGCTGTTTTGGGCTACGTTGGGCTAAAATGGGTCATATGGGCCCACATGGGCCATAATGGGCTTTAGGCCCATTCACATTGTTGACTGTTAAGGTAAGATTACCGAAATACCCCTATAGGGTAGAATTACCGTAATGTCCCTGTAAGGTAAAATAATCGTAATACCCATGTAAGGTAAAATTACCTTAATACCCCTATAAGGTAAAATGATTGTAATACCCCTGTAGGGTAAAATGGCCGTAATACCCCTGTAAGGTAAAATGACCGTAATGCCTCTGTAGGGTAAAATGACCATAATACCCCTGTAAGGTAAAATGATCGTAATGGCCCTATAGGGTAAAATAATTGTAGTACCCCTGTAAGGTAAAATGATCGTAATGCCCCTATAGGGTAAAATGATCGTAATGCCCCTATAAGGTAAAATGACCGTAATGCCCCTGTAGGGTAAAATGACCGTAATGCCCTTATAGGGTAAAATGATCATAATGCCCTTATAGGGTAAATGACTATTTGCCCCTCGAGGGTAAATGACTGACTTGTGCTATGATTTGACTGTGATTGTATGACATGATTTGATTGACTTAACTGTGAATGATATGATGATTTGTGGGCCAGACATTCTGCATATATGACATACTGCATGGGGTTAGGATATTGGTTATGGAGGAAGTACTGTTCGGATAAGGTCGCACGAGTCGCACGAGACAACTATGGGTCTAGTAATGATCTGTTAAGGTCGCACGGGTCACACGAGACGACTATGGACCTACCGATGGCTTTAAGCCAGTTAATCTGATTATGGCTCTGTGCCAACCTAATTATGGCTCTGTGCCATCTTGATTATGACTTTGTGTTGATCATATTTATCTATGGTTATGTGCCGATCGTAATTATTGATGACTTTGTGTCGATCATACTTACCCGTGGCTGGGTGCCGATTATATTACCGTAGCTGATAGCTATGTGCCGATCCTATTACAGTTACCGATGGCTATGTGTCAATTATGAGATCGTTGTTAGTGTTTTTGCCACAAATACTGTTACTGGTAGCTTTGTTGCGATACTGATACTGGCAGCTCTGCTGCAATACTATTGCTGGTGGCGTTGCCACATATACTGTTACTGGTAGCTCTACTACGTTATTATTACTGGCAGCTACGCTACAATATTGGTGTGTTGGCTGGGTGAGTCGATTTTATCCCCACATGGTGTGTTGGTTGGTACGGGTGGTGTGTTGGCTAAATTGGGGTGGGTTGTATATGTGTACCATACATTCACTGTTACTGTGATGGGCTAGGCTCAATTAATTCTGTTATGTGCTGTGACCCAAATGATATGGTTTTGGGCTTGGGCCCACATATACTATAAACTAAACTGTCTTATCTTAAAGGGGCTTAGGCCTGCATCGATTTCGTTTTGTAATCGACTGTTTCTTTAATAAGGGGATTACACACTGAGTTTTCGTAACTCACCCCGTTTTTAACCTTTCAGGTAATCCCCAGCGTTAGACGGTTTGGAGCCGCGAGGGACTCGGAGAGGGCCACACAACTACACATTTTTTTTCTATTTTGCTCATTTACTTAGGCACTTTGATTTTGATTCGGGTTGTAATAAGGCCTCTATAATTTCTGGATTTTAAATTTGGGATTTTATTGACTGTGATTTATATAGAAGTAGAACAAGGTTTTCCAAAACAATAACTATTTTCAAATGCTAGAAGTAGAACAAGGTTTTCCAAAATAACTAACTATTTTCAAATGCTACGAATTTTCATTTCAGAAACATACACTTCCTTACCAAAAACGATTAAACTTCACTAAAAATGCAACGAACATTACCAACATAAACCGACATTGTATCAAAAGCACAAAAGCATACTTAACTAAAACTTTAGCCATATTCGCATGGCTATTATATACATGAACCAAAAGTTTTCATCAAACAAAGACAAAGTCTTTCCTATACATGCCTCTATCCAAAACCAAAATGAAAGAGTACCAAAATTAGATCAATAGTGCGGTCGATTGTCTTGACGATCCCGTTGAGCAGGAATCCTTTACCTAATCTATAAAACAGAGGAGAACATTACACACAAATAAGTTTACTAACTTAGTAAGTCCCAAGCTCATAATAATAATACTACATTCAATTACTTAAACACTTAAATCATTCAACTCAACCATGTTATCATATTAAAATTTCTTTCCCTTTAGCACTACTATTTGAAAACCGAATCTCCATGATAGTACATTCAAGCTCAAACTCACTCATAAAATACTTGTGCACATCAATCGTAATCTCAAATGTACATAACACTGCTCGTAATATTAGTTAAACTCTAGTAACATTAAACATATCATACCTTACTTACGAGCCTTTAACTAGACTCATTAGCTACAATTTACCTTGAACAACAATTCGGTTTCTCCTTTGTAAAACACATCAAGATAAAGCCGCTAGGCATTAAAGCCCGAAATAAATCAAGCACAAGGCCCTTTAGGCTCGAAGCCCAAATATGTCACCGGCACTAAGCCTGCTAGGCATTAAAGCCCGAAATAAATCACCGGCATAAAGCCTGCTAGGCATTAAAGCCCGAATAAATCATCAAGATAAAGCACGCTAGGCATTAAAGCCCGAATCACATCAATACAATAAATCATTTCACACACCATTCGTAATTATATCACATATCCAACTCAACTAAATTCATTTACCGGCATTAAAGCCCGAATCACATCAATACGATAAATCATTTCGCACACCATTCGTAATTATATCACATATCCAACTCAACTAAATTCATTTACAGGCATTAAAGCCCGAATCACATCAATACGATAAATCATTTCACACACCATTCGTAATTATATCACATATCCAACTCAACTAAATTCATTTACAAGCATTAAAGCCCGAATTACATCAATACGATAAATCATTTCACACACCATTCGTAATTATATCACATATCCAACTCAACTAAATTCATTTACATTAAACACCTAAAACCATTTCAATATGCTTATATATATATTCGGCCATGACATAATTATGTACTAAAATTTATCAAACATTATCACATTATAGGTTCATAAATAATTCTTCAATACATTATAGCTTAAGGACTTACCTCGGTTGTCGATAAGCCGTGCACATCGGCTATTCGAGAACCTTCGTCTTTCCCCGATCTAAGTCCGTTTTTTCTTTGCTCTTGATCTAAAACACATTAAAATTTAGCCCATTCAAGTACATTTCATCTCAATTTAGTCCCTAAGCACATAAATAGGCAAATTACCATTTTACCCTAGGGTTTCACCTTTTACAATTTTGTCCAAATTTCATAAAATGCAAAATACCCAAAATTTCCTACAACACTCAAGGGCCGAATGTCTATAGAGATTATACAAGTCTATATTTTAATTTATTTCATGTTTTAGTCCTTTAAGAATTTATTCTTCTCAAATTAGTCCCTAACATTTGATTTCACCAAAACTTCTAATTCAAAATTGATGATCTAACACATACAATTCATAATCTACTATCAAACATTACATGCCATAAATGTACCACCATAGCGAATCTTGATGTGCCAAAATCTCAAAAATTGATACATGGGTTATCTAGTATTCAAAGTAACAATTTCAAAAATGAAGAAACTATAAAATACTAAGCAAATTTCATACCCTAATTGAAGCCTCCAAGTTGCCGAAATTAAGCTCCAACAATGGAGTTTTCATCCTCCACATTCGCCAAGAGAAGAAGAACAAGGTATGTTCTCTTTCTTCCCACTTTCTTTTATTATTTTATGCTTTAAAATTAAAGGAAATTTTATTTATTCATTACCTAATATAAAACATATAATTATAAAACAAATTTTTGTTTTATTCCTCATATATGCCGTCCACTAACTAAAGGAATGGACTAATTGTCCTTTAGGACATCCACTTTAAAAGCCACAATCAAAAGGTACATTTCACTTTAGCATGCCACTTTTACTCTTTATGCGATTAAGTCCTTTTTATCAAATTGAGCACTTAAACAATAAAATTTTTCTACTAAACTTTCACACCTTTTAATTCACACATCATAAACACAAAAATAAAATATTAAAATGTTTCTCGGACTCGGATTTGTGGTCCCGAAACCACCGTTCCGACTAGGGTCTAATTCGGTCTGTTACACTACGTTTTCGCAACTCAATTTTTAAATATCACGTTTTCGTAAATCATTTGTTTTAAATTAAGCTTTCGCAAAAATAAGGTTTTAAAGGTAATAACATTTTAAAAGGGAATAACTTTGTAATCAACCACGATTGAAAATGAACAAACGCAAACTGAGGTTTTGTACAAGTTTTAAATGGCAAAAAGTTTTAAATTTCAAGAAGGGTTTTTAATGAAAATATGGTTTTCGAAAAGCACTTCAATGTGACACATCAGATTCAGCCATATCGTCTAGGCCGGGTTTGGGGTGTTACATAACGACCCTTGGTTTGAGCTTTCCCTGGCTAGCTTTAGCGTAAACAGGATAACTAAAAATTCTAATATTAGAATAATTGGGAGGATTACCTCACCATATCTTCTCTAGAACTTTACCATTCAATGATTGATGAGGAGAATGATTTACCAAATAATTTGCCAAGTTTACGGCTTCAGCCCAAAATTCCTTCCCTAAGCCTGCATTAGAAAGCATGCCTCAAGCCTCTCCAGCAAGGTTCTGTTTATTCTTTCTAGAATTCCATTCTGCTGTAGAGTTCCAAAACGGTTTGACGTCTTTCAATTCCTTCCCATTTGTAGAAATCATTAAAATCATACAAACAAAACTCAAGACCATTATCCATTCTCAATTGCTTCACTAATGTTCTAATTTTTTTTTCTAACAGTATCTTCCACTATTTGAAGATTTCAAAGCTTTTGTTTTTCTGTTTCAAGAAATAAAACCTAACTTTTCTGCAATGATCATCAATAAAAGTTAAATATATTTATTACTTTCTTTTAAGATGTCAGAAGATAGACCCCATAAATCGGCATGAATGTAATCTAGAGTCCATTTTGTTTTGTGCACTACTGAATCAAAACTAACTTGAGTTTGTTTCTCGAAAATGTAATACTCATAGAAACCTAACTTACCAACTCTAGTGTCTTTGAGAAAACCTATATTGCACAAGATTGCCATACCTTTCTCACTCATATGGCCCAGTTGTATGTGCTAACATTTGGTTGAGTCAGAATTGGTAGAGAAAGAGTCACATTGTGTTATCGTGATGTCTGATTGATCTCGTCACAAAGTGGTGGCAATTTTAACTTTTTTCAGTAATCAAAGCCGTACCAATAACCGTTGACCCTTGTAGATTGTATAGGCTACCCTTTTTTTATCCTCTTAACATAATAAGAGCCCCACGAGAAACTTTTAAGCCATTTGACTCAATAACTATCCTACAACCATTATAATCCAAAATTCCTAATAAGATAAGATTTTTCTTTAAATCAGGAACATACCTGACATCTGAAAGTGTTCGAATAATTCCGTCATGCATCCAAATTTGTATTATTTCAATTTCAGATATTTTACATGGAAAGTTATTCCCCATCAGCTCAAGTCCACCTTCAACTGAACTGTATGTGGAGAACTAGCCCCTGTTGGGACACATGTGTAGGAGCACCTTGAATCTAAGATCCATTTGGAAGTAAGATGAGATCTTTCTCTCATTGACACAAGCAAGAAATCACCACCTCTATCCTCGACTACATTAGCATCAACAACTTTAAATTTCTACTTATCTTTTTCGTCTTTTCGGCATCCATTTTGATTTTATTTTGAAGTTTCTAGCATTCTTCCTTAACATGACCCACCTTTTTACAATAGCCACAATATTTTTCACGATTTCTGGATGTAAACATTACTTTAGACTTGTTTCGATCTGTCTTTCTAGTTTGTTGTCTACCTTTTACACTAGAATTGAAGTTTGCCCATCTAATTTTTTTATTTGGGCCTAACTCATTGTCGACTTTATTCTTGTTTTGAAGATTCCCTTCACATTCTTGAATGAGAGATTATCTTTCCCCTAAATTAGAGTTTCCCTGAAAGTTTTATAAGAAAAGGGCAAAGAGTATAACAACAACATAGCTTGATCCTCGTCACGAATCTCTACTTTGATATTCTTTAAGTCCTTCAGAAGGGTAAAAAAACTCGCTAATATAAGTTCTGATGGACTAACCTTCTGTCATTCTAAATGTGTAGAGACATTGCTTGAATACTAACCTGTTGGCTAGAGATTTTGTCATATGTAAGGCTTCTAGTTTCTTCTATAATGCGGATGTTGTTTTCTCCTTCAAAACCTCCTGTAATACATTATTTGTGAGGCATAATTGAATAATGGATAAAGCCTTTTCATTGAGCTCTTCCCATTCTGATTGATCAATATATGCGGGCTTCTTCCTTGTAATGATTTTTTCAGAATGTTTTGAACCAGTATTGCCATCATCCGAACTTGCCACAAACTAAAATTTACAATTCTGTCAAACTTCTCAATATCGAGCCTCGACACTACCATCTCTAAATATGTTAACTGCGAAAATCAAACTAGCTCTGATACCAGTTTGTAGGGGATAAACCTTATTAAACAATGAACAAAATGAAGAAAATAAGAATTGAAAAGATTGAACATAAAAATTTTACGTGAAAAAACTCCTCAAAAAAGTATAAAAAAACCACAAGCAAAAGGAGATTTCACTATAATAAAGGAGAGTACAAAAGATGAAGAAAATTAAAAGAAAAACCCGAGGCCCCACAAGAAAAAAATCCCTTTGAAACAATGAACAAAATTCTCTCAATATAAATATTTTTGTTGTGTAAAACCTAGAGTAACTAAGGCCTATTTATAGGCTAAAATTCATAGGATATATGACTACAACAACTCTAGGTTAATTAGAGTTTATGTGGGAAACTAAAAGTAGAGTTTAACTAGAAGAAGAAAAGCCAAAATAAATTTTGGTCAAAATAAGTGGCATTTTCCCATAGAAATGGATCCCACTAGATGTCCTGATGGTCATCATAGTGTGGAAGGTGTGGAAACACTGCTTGGTGGATGTGAGTCCTAATGGTTACAAGGAAAGTGATTTTCAAAGGGGGTTGTAGAATGGGGTATTAAGATTTCATCATCATTTGGAATGATGATCGCTGGTGCTGTGAATGAGGTGGCTCAAATACTGTTAGTAGTGGCTTTTGAGCCCTAGTTATTTGTAATGACATATGGGTTGTGTTGGATAAAATTCATTTCGAAAAATGTTTTCTTGCACTGCAAAAAATTAAAATATTAAAACTCGACCCGATTTGTAATATTTATAGTAATAAATCTTAGGCCGAATTTGTATTTGTGTTTTTGGATAGGCGGATCCTTGTTGATCCCGACTTTCAACCAAATGATCTTCTTCACTATTATCATACCATAAACTACTTCGAGTTTGGGCTAGAACAAATCAAATCAAACACAGAACCAAAAATATTTTCTTTAGCTTTAGTGGGAAAGTAAATCTCTCTTAAATAGAAACCGGTAGAATTGTAATTATCAAAAAGTAGAATTTATTCTTAAAATAAATTTCCACTACTTTTCACCAAAACAAAAATATTGAAAACTCTAGAGAAACTTATGTTTTTCTCTTTCTATTGGTGTGATTTGAAGCCTGCCAGTACCATTTATTTATAGGGAGAGTTGGTAGAATCCTGATTGAAGTGGTAGAATAAAAATAATATTAACTTGATAGAAAAAAAAAAAAAACTCCAACTCCATATTATTTAGGGGGAAGGGGAGGCAAACCTAGATGGGAATACTAGGGTTTGTTGTCCCTTGTATTTCCATAAAGGGAACGAACCTCTTCTGTACTAGGTCTAATTATATTTGCTTCCTAAATTTTAACCCAAAACACTTTATAATTTATTCCTACCTAGTTTATGTTTTTCTATTTCCCAAATTAAATATTATTTGCTCAATTAATTTAAATAAACTAATTTCTTAATTAAATAATTTTATTAACCCAAATCTAATTACGTTAAAATCATGACAACTTTACTATAAAAGAATCGTGAGAAAATATATTTAAATGTTCTACATTCTATTGGATCTACAATGATCAATTAATTTAAATCTATTTTTGAGCTTCAATTAATTAATTAATTAATTAATAATTCAAAAATTATAAATTAATTCTCAAGTCTTTTCCATACTTAGTGATAAAAACACATTCATTTTCAAATGTAACTCATTTCTCTAACTTTATCAATTCTATCTATTTTTGTTTATTTGATTTATCCTGCAATTCATTTCCTATTTCAATGAGCTAGCGAAGTGACCGATTAGACAGATGCAATTGAGGCTCAAATGATTTATAATTAAGTTCCAGCTTTATGCCTATTAATTATAAACTTATTTAGTCATGAAGTCATTCCAATATAGTATCGTGATTCAACTCTCCCTAACAATATACCATTACAAAAGCAACTTGATCAGTGCTCATCCAATGACATTTTCATAAGTTTGTTACCATTATAAGATATCCTTAATCTCTATGGGATAATATTTGTTCTCCCAATATGATCCTATTTTATCTCATGCTAACCATTACATCTTCCTTCATGAAAAGTAAATTATTATCAAATAGTAATCAAGTCATTCATCATAAAGACGAACGACTCATGGCCACATTTACTTTTCATTAACCATGTAATGCCAATAAGAGTATATCATTTACCATTGTGTCGAGTTATGAATTCTACTATTATGAATGACGCTACATATTGTAGAATTCGTACACCCAATACACCAGCTTTCGGTTCCTTCTCTATTCGAACTCAGGCTTTTACTTACATCAGAGTGTATGAGTCACACATACATAGCTCGTCATCTACTTAGGATTTAGGTATGACACACCATGAACGTCATAAGTGAATAAACCTATAAACAGATTCACGATTTATTCTTCTTAGGTCTAGTTCGATGTACTATCAGTTCAATCAATCATATATATCTCTATTATAGGGAAATATCCCTATATTATAGTAAACATGTAATTGTTTTCTATGTATTTGAACGATGAATAAATAAAGTTCATACTTCACTATTATGACTTTCTGGTTTTGCATACATAGCGAAATTGTGACAAAAAAAATATTAACTCATTCATTTTCTAAGTTCAAATTGATGATAAGTGGTATTGTGAGAACGTTTACATTGCGAGAAAGACAATTTACTTCAATAGATAATCTAAACGAGTTCGTAATACCGTAAAAGAATCAAAGTGAGCATATGATTCAAATACTGAGAAGGATTATTATGTCATCCACAATTCCAATTAAGGAGATGACTAATCTTGGATATTAGAGCAGTTGACTCCATGGGTAGAGACATAGATGTATTCATTGGCAGAATGATACATTAGACTGGACCCAAGATGAAGTAATTTTGAATCTGTTTGTGAATTAATTCACTTGTGACAATAATGGTGTGATTTACCTAAATCTAGAGTTAGTCACTGACCATGCATATGTAACTTATGTGCTTTGATATAAGTGGAAGCTTATGCTCTAAAGACGATCGAGCCGATAGCTGGTATGTTGGGTACATGACTTGTATATGGCATGGTTTTACTAGCAACAGTAGAATTCATAACACAATTAAAGAGTTTACGATATCTTCTTATTGGTATTGTTTGGATTGATAGTTATGAAACTTGGCCCAAGGTTGCATTTTCTTGAACGAGCAATTTATCACGGTCATTTGTTGGTAGTGATCATATTAATCAATAAGAAGACACAATAGTGACAATGAGATAAAATATGATTGTATTGAGTGAACGGATTTATCTCAAAGGAATCAAGGATATCATATTAGGGTAACACACACATGACGAGGTCTGTAACACCCCATACTCGAGTCTGAGGCCTAGACCGGATACGAGACATTACTATACTAGAACTTGCTTAATCATGAAATTACGGGCTATAAAATTTTGTTCCTGATTAAGAACCTTTCTCTCTCAAACAATTCATACATCTCATAGGCCTTCGAGGCCTTAAACTCATGTTCGGAAACTTTGGAACTTAATCGAAAAACCTTTCTTGGAAGTAGGGGACACATGCCCATGTGGTTTGGGGCACGCACGTGTACCCCTAGACATGCCCATGTCCTCCAACCGTAGGGAGTTACTAACTATACTCACACGGCCTTGACACGCCCGTGTCTTCTACCCGTGTGGAGTTACTGACTATACTCACACGGCCTTGACACGCCCGTGTCATTCATCTGTGTACTACACATGGCCCAAACGAACGACCATGGGATTCACCCATGGTCTATTCTGACTTAAAATACAAAGGTACAGGGTGCACATAGCCTAGACACTCGCCCGTGTGTCCATCCATGTGGGCACTTAGAGGCTATTTACCAAGCCAAATGCCACCCTGATATCAAGATCAAATTCATGCTTGATTCAATAAATTTCATACCTCATCACATAACTACACATAACATCGATATTACTCTTGAATTAATGATGTTTAATCATAAAACAAAATAAAGTCTTCATCCCATATACTAGGGAGAACTATTTCCCATGTAATTACAAACAACTTAGGCCTTCATCTATGGCTATATACTAACAAAACATAAGTTCTCTTAGGCCAACACAATTTGGCTACATCAACAATGACTTAATCAACCTTAAGTACTAGCCCTATACATGCCATGACTCATAAGGACTTGAAACCTCATACCAAGTGTTTGATTGATAGTGTGAAAACATCTCCAATAGTCTCCAACCCGAGCTAGCTAAATTAACCTATACGAGATGAAAAAGGGAAAGAAGTAAGCAATAATGCTTAGTAAGTTCATCTGCATATAACTGATAAGCACTGATATTCATTAAATATACACAATTACAAGGCATTTCAATAAGTTTTTCTCATTAACACATGGCTACTTACTCAACCATCCTTAAGGCTTACTCACTCCATCTCTTACCGCGTTCTAACCATGCCACAAGCCAAATGCCCATTTAATTAACATACATTCTGCACTAATCACCAATGATCATATAAAAACAACACATCAAGCATTTTCAATAAGCCACTCATACTACTAATCTCTCGGTGGTTACGCACTTAGCCCACCATTGAATCTCTTATAGGGTGGTATCGCACATAGCCCACCATTCATTTATACCTATGGTGATTTTGCACTTAGCTCACCAATCATTCATAAGCGACAATATCCCACACAGCCCATCGATTACTAATTAATCAAGTGGTATCGCACACACCCCACCAATAGTAATATGGTTGATGGTATCGCACACATCCCATCAACTAATAATAATATATCAGGTGGTATCGGACACAACCCACCGATATTATACATTCACAAATATCTATCTCATGCTACTAAGATGCATTAATTATACATATCCCTCTAGGGTTCATTAGATATTAAATTCATATCAATTAAGTTCTAACACATACTTGTGCTTCTCGTGGTACAATCACATACATTCAACATATCCGTTGAATCATTCAAATTATTAAATAACTATCTTGAGTTTCATACACATAGTTCTCATTGATATCATACCCCAATAGGGTCTTACATACATTAACATGTCGATGCCATGTCACTGACATGGTCTTATACGAATTCTTACACCGAGACCATATTCCAATAGGGTCTTACACGAAGCTATAACTATCATCATATTATGTTATATCCATTTCCCATTACTCCCAAATTCAATTCTCTTGACATCTCATTGAAAGATATTTCATTCAATCGTCGAGTAGGTATACATTCCATACAACATTGGAATACTAAATTAACTTATACATAATTGCCACATTCACACATGAACTTACCTCGATGTCGAAATGGCCGAAAGGGATTTCTCTTTTCACCCGTTTTAGGTTCAAATCTCATTTTCTTTGATCTAGAACAATAAAATTTACTGATTTAATCACTTATAATTCATAATTCACCATAAACTACACTTTAGGAAAAAATAACTATTTTGCCCCTACACTTTGGCAAAATTACGATTTTACCCTAGGCTCGTAAATGAATTTTTGTCACATTTTCTTGTTAAACAATCTTAGCTGAACATTTAATCCTCTTACAACTACTCACAATTCCAACTATTTCATGCCTTAATGAACAAATTACAACTTTTGCATTTTAGTCCCAATTAGGTGTTTTCATGACAACACCTTTCACAAAAGTTGTTTCTCATCTTCCTAACATTCATTTTCTTCCATAAAAACTCAAAAACCAGCATAAAATCTCTCATGTAAAGTCCCTAGACTCTCAACCATGTTGCAAATTAGTCCCCCCATTAGCTAGCTTAAGCTTTGGGGACTCCAAAAGTACAAAAAATTATCAAGAAAGATCATCAAAATCACTTACTTGAATGGAGTAAAGCTTGCTGAAAATTTGAAGCTTTCAAACCCCTTCCATGGCTGATATTTTCAGTGGAAAGAGAGAAGAAATAAAAAGATGACAGCTCCTTGTTTATTTCATCTTATTTTATTTCTCTCCTTTTTTTTTTCAACTAATATCACCCACTTCAATCATAATGAATGCTCTTGTCCCCCTTTTTGCATATTTTGCCCGGCCAACACACTTAACAAGGTCAAATTGCACATTTGGGACCTCCAATCTACAACCCATGGCTCTTTGGCGCTTCTAGCAAATAAAATAGAACTTTCACACTTTATGCGATTTAGTCCTTTTTCCCCAATTTAGCTAGAAATTGCTAAAATTAAGACACCAAATTTCTCATGCACCCTTATAAATATGCTATAACACATAAAATAACATGAAAATAATTTTCTCTAACCTCAAATTAGTGATCTCGAGATCACTGTTCTGACTAACCCCTAAATCGGGCTGTTACAAGGTCATTGGACAAA
The DNA here is from genome assembly GCA_025506655.1 of Gossypium rotundifolium. NCBI lineage: Eukaryota > Viridiplantae > Streptophyta > Magnoliopsida > Malvales > Malvaceae > Gossypium > Gossypium rotundifolium. Next base: position 63,269,103 of record CP106731.1, on the reverse strand, counting down.
GTATTTGGATGAAATGCTTTTGTAAAGAGTATACAATAAGGAGTTTTCAATCATGATACTTATTGTGGACTGATTCCATGATTAAGTAATTGTGAATTATCAGAACGATAGTTCTGGAAATAATTGCAATTACTAGATCCTAATTGTATATGTTCGATTGGTCCCTCCGCTAGCTAAAAAAAGCTCGATTGGACTACATTGGAATTAGTAGTAAATTCTATGGCTTTGGAAATAATTTAATTGAGTTGATTTATTCGATGTGGAATTAAATTAGGCGGTCGTCAAAATTATTCAACTAGAGAATTTGATTAAAGAATTTTCTTGAAAAATTAATTTGAAAAATCTATGTGATTTTTGGGAAAATTAATTTTGATTAAGTAAAATTAAATTAATCAAATTAATATGATATTTTTGGAAATTAATTTTCAAGTTAGAAAATTGGCCCAATAGGTAATTGAACTTGAAAATTGGACTTGAGGTCATAAATTGGGCCTAGAGCCCAAAATCAAGACCAAGACCAAAAAATTGGTCGAACTGGGCATGCTATGTGAAATCAAGTTGATGGTCCAACCGGTGGTTGGACTGGACTGGTGGGGTGTCACTGCCCTGGATAGAACAGGTAGAAACCTAACCAACTCAAGGTGTCGAGGCGTTCTGGCTGCCGAGAAATGGTCGGCGATGGTGGGTCTTTGGTGGTTGAGCAAGGGAAGTATTACACTCATACTAGGACTCTACTAATATTATTTGAATAGATTTAATATTAAATTTAATTTAATACTTATAATATTTATCTTAATATTAAATTTAATTTAGTATTTATCTTTTAGATAAATATTCTATTAATTTAATAAAATTTAATATTAAATTTAATCTAATATTTATCTTTATAAATATTACTTTTAATTTAATAATAAAGTGATTAAGTTTAATCATAGTTGAATTCTCTAAACATTCCATATGAAAAGAGAGCCTTGGGGTCATTATTTACACATTTGAATTCAAGAGAAAATTGTAGAGAGAATTCTCTAAAGAAATTATTTCAAAAAATTCTAGAGATATTTTTATTTACAACTTGGCCTAAAATTTTAGAGAAATTACGAAATTACCCCACTGATAATTTTTTGAATTTTTTTATTCGAAGCGAGCCCACACTTGACAGACGCGAGCTTGAGGATGGCGAAGAAGACTACTCAATCAAAGCATTCATCCTAGACAAATCGAAAAGGTACAATTTTTATTAAGTGTTTATTACTTTAGATATCACAACCAAGTTCCTATTTTGAAAAAAAATTTTAAAACTCGGTTTTTCCTAAATTTATTTTCCACTACATTTTCCAAACCCGATTTTTCAATATCTATATTATGATCAGAAGTACATTGGCCAAAGATTTATTGATCAGAAGAGGAGGGAATTCATTGAGCTGAAGCAAGGTAGAATGACGGTGATTGAATATGAGCGTGAGTTCGTAAGGCTCAGTAAATATGCACGAGAATGCGTGTCCACCGAGACCATTATGTGCAAAAGGTTTGTGGACGGGTTAAATGAGGATATTCAATTGTATGTTGGTGTCCTAGAATTAAATGAATTTTTCGTGTTAGTAGATAGAGCTTGTAAGGCTGAGGAGTTGGCCAAAGAGAAAAGAAAAGCTGAAATCGAGTCCCGTGACTCGAGGAAGAGACAACTGAGTAAGTCATTCCAATCCTCATTTAAGAAGTCAAGAGATTTCACTACTTGATCAGCCACTTCAGCTGGGTTTTCAAATAGAAATAAGGGTAAACAGTACTGGGTCTAAAGCTCAGACCACTTCAGTTGCTAGTGTTGGTAACACTCGAACGAGTAGACCGAAATATCTATAATGTGGAAGGTGTCACCCCGATGAGTGCCGAGCAAATGAGAGGGCTTGTTTCAAGTGTGGATCCCTAGACCATTTTATTAGATATTGCCCTGATATGGGTGAGAAAGAGAAATCTCAGAGTGCAAGATCGGGAAGTATTGTTAGAGGAAGGTCACAAAGAAATCTAGGAAACGAAAGATTAGTAAGAATACACTTAGAGAGCAGACTGCAAGATCTGAGGGTAGAGCGGCTGCAAGGACTTATGCCCTTTACGCTCGCGAAGAGGCGTTATCCCCTGATGTAATTACGGGTACATTTTCTCTCTATGACACTTATGTTGTTGCTTTAATTGATCCGGGATCTACCCACTCGTATATTTTTATGAAATTAGTCTCTAGCATGAACATGCCTGTAGATCTACAGAATTTGTGATAAAGGTGTCAAACCCCCTAGGTAAATGTGTGTTGTTGGTAAAGTATGCAAAGGTTGCCCTTTAATGATTAAAGGTCATTATTTTTTGGCAAACCTCATGCTATTTCCATTTGATGAATTCGATGTAATTCTAGGTATGGATTGGTTGAGTACTCATGATGTGATAGTAAATTGTGGTAGTAAGTTTGTTGAACTGAAAAGTAAAACTGGGGATATTATTTGGACTGAATCGGAGAATTGGATACCTTACCTGTACTGATTTATTCTATGACTGCTGAGAAATACATGTGAAAATGGTATGAGTCCTATCTTGCATTTGTGTTGAATACCCAAGAGTTGAAAGTAAAGATTGAGACAGTGCCTGTGGTATATGTGTACTTAGATGTGTTTCTGGAAGAGTTGCCTAGATTGCCTCCAATTAGGGAAGTCGAGTTTGGTATAGAGTTGGTTCCCGGTATAGCACCTATTTCGATTGCCCCGTATAGGATGGCACCATTAGAGTTAAAAAGTTAAAGGTCCAGCTACAAGAGTTAACGGATAAGGGTTTTGCGAGACCGAGCTATTCTCAGTAGGGTGCTCCGGTACTTTTTGTGAGAAAGAAAGACGGGTCGATGAGATTGTGTATAGATTATTCGACAGCTCAATAAGATGACGGTTAAGAACAAGTACCCTTTGATAAGGATCGATGATTTGTTTGACCAATTGAAGGGAACCACTATGTTTTCCAAGATAGACTTGAGGCCTAGTTATTACCAGTTACGAGTCAAAGATGCAGATGTGCCAAAAACTGCATTTTGGACAAGGTATGGGCACTATAAATTTTTAGTCATCCTTTCGGTTTAACCAACGCCCCTGCTGTGTTTATGGATTTGATGAACCGCATCTTTCGGCCATATTTGGACAAATTTGTTGTAGTTATTGATGATATATTGATTTACTCTCGTGATGAGAACGAGCATGCTGAGCACTTGAGGATAGTTCTACAAGTTTTACGGGATAAATAGTTATATGCCAAGTTTAGTAAGAGTGAATTTTATCTTAGAGAAGTTAGATTTTAGGGGCACATTGTCTCGGGAGATGGAATCCGAGTTGACCCAAGCAAGATTTCAGCTATTGTTGTTTGGAAACCACTAAGAAATGTATTAGAGGTTAGAAGTTTTCTAGGCCTAGGCTATTACAGACGGTTTGTCAAAGGATTTTCCATGATAACGACTCCTATGACGAGGTTGTTACAAAAATATGTTAAGTTTGAATGGACAGAAAAGTGCCAACAGAGTTTAGAGAAACTAAAAGCATTGTTGAATGAGGCTCTAGTTCTAATGCAACTGAACCGGGAAAAGAACTTGTGGTTTATAGTGATGCATCCTTGAATGGATTGGGTTGTGTACTTATGCAAGAGGGCAAGGTGGTAGCTTATGCCTCTCGACAGTTAAAACCACACGAGAATAATTACCCGACACACGATTTGGAATTAGCCGCTATTTTACACTAAAGATATGGAGACACCATTTGTATGGTGAAAAATGTCGGATATTCACTGATCATAAAATCCTAAAGTACTTGATGACTCAAAAGGACTTAAACCTAAGGCAACGGAGATGGTTAGAGTTGATAAAGGATTACGAGTTAGTGACTGACTACCATCCGAGAAAGGCGAATGTGGTCGCCGATGCCTTGAGTAAGAAATCCTTATGTGCATTGAGAGCCACGAATACACAGATGACTTTGTCAGATGATGGTTGTATCCTAGCTGAGTTGAGGGCTAGACCAATGTTTTTCCAATAGATTTGGGAAGCTAAAAAAGGTGACAACGACTTGTAAGCCAAAAGAGTTCTGTGTGAGTCGAGTGTTGAGTCAGACTTTCTAATTAATTTTGATGGATGTTTGATGTTTGAGACAAAGTATGTGTACAGAGAGATGATGATCTTATTCAAAAAATTTTACATGAGGCACATAGCGGATGTTTATCTGTACATCCAGGCAGCACAAAAATGTATAACGACTTGAAGAAATGGTATTGGTGGCCTAATATGAAGAAGGATATATCCGAGTTTGTATCGAGATGCCTAATTTGTTAACAAGTGAAGGCTGAACACCAAGTACCTTCGGACTACTTCAGCCTATTATGGTTTCCGAATGGAAATGGGACCGGATTGCTATGGATTTTGTGACAGGTTTACCCTTGTCATCGAAAAAGAAAGACGCTGTTTGGGTTGTAGTTGATAGACTTACAAAGTTGGCTCACTTTATATCGATATGTATTGATTATTCGCTTGGTAAGTTGGTAGACTTGTATGTTTTAGAGATTGTAAGACTACATGGAGTACCATTGTCGATTATATCGGATAGAGATCCGAGATTTACATCACGAATTTGGAAAAAATTGCAAGAAGCTTTGGGCATAAAGCTGAGTTTTAGTACAACTTTCCATCCGCAGACCAACGGTCGGTCGGAAAGAGTAATCCAGGTTCATGAGGACATGCTTCGATGTTGTGTTTTAGAGTTTCAAGGAAGCTGGGAAAAGTACTTACCATTGGTAGAATTTGCCTACAATAACAGTTTTCAGTCAAGCTTGAAAATGGAGCCTTACAAGGTATTGTATGGGTGTAAGTGCCGAACGCCCCTGTATTGCACTGAACTTAGATAGAATCAGATTCACGGGGTCGATCTGGTCTGAGAAATCGAAGAGAAAGTGAAAGTGATACGTGATTATTTAAAAGCTACTTCTGATAGACAAAAGTCCTACGCGGACTTGAAATGGAAAGAGATTGAGTTTCAAGTCGGTGATAAAGTGTTTCTAAAAGTATCACCATGGAAGAAAGTTCTCAAATCTGGCCGGAAAGGAAAATTGAGTCTGTGCTTTATCGGTTGTATGAGATTCTCGAGAGGATAGGGATGGTAGCTTATCTTTTGGCTTTGCCATCTGAGTTGGAAAAGATTCATGATGTTTTCCACGTGTCCATGTTATGTCGCTACCAATCAGAACCTTCGCATGTGATTATACCAACGGAGGTAGAAATTCAACCGGACATGACTTATGGCGAAGAACCGGTTAAGATTTTGGCACGAGAAGTCAAACAGTTAAGAAGTAAAAGTATATCTCTTGTAAAAGTACTATGGCAAAGGCACGGGGTAGAAAAGGCAACATTGAAGCTCGAGGAGGCTATGAGAAACCAATATCCCAACCTTTTTATCGATAAGATTTTTGGGGACGAAAATCCCTAAGGGGGAGAATTGTAATAGCCCGATTTTGAGGTTAGTTGGAACAATGGTTTCAGAACCACTAATTTGAGATCGGAGAAAATTATTTTTATATTATTTTATGTGTTATATCATGATTCTATGAGTGCATGAAAATTTTGGTGTATTAATTTTAGTGATTGCATGTTTAATTGAGAAAAAGGACTAAATTGCATAAAGTAAAAAAGTTTTGTTCGAATAGCTAGAGGTGTCAATTAGCTATGAAACATTAAATTAGAGGTCCTTATTGAGTGAATAGACCACAAATTTGTTAGTGGCTGGACATGGAGACAAAATCATGAAATGTCAAAAGATTAGATGGGATTTTGGTAACCAAATTGACTAAAAATAAAATAAAGAAAGAAACCATAGTGTCCATCTTCCTCACCACCAAAATTTTCAGTAGGAATTAGGGATTTTTGAAGCTCAAACTTTCAGCCAAGCTATCCTCTTGCAAGTAAGTGATTATGATGGTTATTTTTGATGATTTTTGTGTTTTTGGAACCCCTAAAGCATAATCTAACTAATGAGGGGACTATTTTGCAAAATGGTTGAAAGTTTAGGGTTTTTCCATGAGAGCATTAGTGTTGTTTGTTGAAATTTTATGGAAGAAAATTAGTCTTGGTTGTTAAATAAACAACTTTTGTGAAATGATTTTCCATAAAAACACCTAAAAAGGACCTTTTTGTGAATGTTGTAAAATAGGTAGTAAATGTGTGAAATAATAAGTATTGGGAGTTGCTATAAGAGTAATAACTATTTAGCTATTCTTGTTAAAGGAGGAAATTTGATTAGAATCGATTTACGAGCCTAGGGGTACAATCATAATTTTGTGAAAGTCTAAGGGCAAAACGATAATTTTGCCAATGCAAGATTCATGAGTTATTTCAATCAATGTGATCATTAAATAAGTGAAATTGTCATTATAGATGAAGAAACATGAAGTTCGGACCGAAACTGAGGAAAGGACAAAATTGTGGACTAAATTGAACAATTATACATGTTATGGTATAAAGGTAAGTTTGTGTGAAACTAAAGCTACATAATGCTATTACATTCTTAATTGCTTGATATCATGAGAAATGTATATCATTTCTATGAAGCTGATTGATGATGCCTCGATGAAAGTATAATGATATTATGTTAAGTCGAAGTTCCAGTTGAACATTGGGAATAGCAAGGATACTAATGTCATAACATGAGATAAAGAAGGTCCCGTATAAGACCATGTCTAGGACATGGCGTCGGCATCGAATAGAGATCTAGTGTAAGACCATGTCTGGGACATGGTATCGACATTAATATACGATCTCGTATAAGACCATATCTGGGATATAGCATCGACATCGGTATGAGATCCCATATAAGACCATATCTGGGATATGGCATTGACATCGTGTTACATATAAGATGAGATTGAGTATCATTCGATTTTCCTAGTAGTTGAATGGGTAAAGAACAAAGTTTATGTTAAAGATAGCAAAGAGCTAAGTCTATGTTCAAGAGAATGAAAGTGCTAAAGTTATGTGATGAAGTGATAGAGGTACCCATGAGTAACTTACGAGAAATGAATGCAAAATGTGATATATGATTTGGTAAGAATAACCATGAGTAAGTTATGTCGATGTGCTTGAGAACTTGTGTATTATTTAGTGTGATGAATGGATGTTATCATGAACAGTTATGTTGCTATTTATTTCATGCAAACTTACTAAGTTTTATACTTACCCATCTTATTTCCCTTTTCCTTGTAGAATCGCCAAGCTAACTCGGGGATTATAGGACGTCGAGTTTGGATCACACTATAAACTTCTCTTTGGTATAGCAAAGTTTGATTAATTTTAGTATGGCATGTATAGGAACTTGGTTATTTTGTGATATGTTATATTTGTCAATCAATGTGTGGCTATTAATTCCATTCAATTTATTTTAAATGGCCATTGGAAATTGGCCAATTCAATGATGATAAAGTTCATGAAGTGCATGCTTGTGTGATTGGATAAGTAATGAGTAAGTATACACATGATGAATATAGTATAGAACTATGTGTGATGTCTTGATTTTGGGTATTAAAAATGCCTTATAGTCATGTTGTGTGTTAAAATGAAATGGTATAAGTGTGGTTGCTTTTCAGGGTGACAATTGGCTTGGTGGTTAGCCTTATAATTGTCCACACGGGTAGACACACGGACGTGTGTCTAGGCCGTCTGAGACACACAGTCAGCCCCATGGGCATGTTGATAGGCCGTGTGACCCCTGCATGCTAAGTTGGCAAGTCAGAATGCCCAGTAGTAACCACACGGGCTGAGGCATGGCCGTGTGGAAGATACGGCCATAGAACATGGGCATGTGCCCAGGCCGTGTGAAGTCTTCACCTCAATTTAGGAATTTAATTCACCACACGGTCTAAGGACACAGGCGTGCGCCTTGGCCGTGTGACTTTAATAGGTTGATGATGTTAGAAATAGAATGTCAAGATTTTTGCACACGGGCTAAGACACGGGCGTGTCTAGACCGTGTGAAAGGACACGGGCAATGGACAAGGGCGTGTGTCCCGGCCGTGTGAAAACCTCTATAGGTTCGAAAGGAAAAATAAAATCCACACTGACTAGGAAATGGGCGTGTGTGACCACACAATCTTCCCACATGGGCGTGTGGCCCTGTTTTAAGCAAAAATTTTCTAAGTGTTCAAAAGTTTTCGATTTAGTCCAGAACCATTCCGTATGTATGATTAGGGTCTTGTGGACCTATACTAGGGATGTTATGATCTCGAATGAGAAGTTTTATGTCGAAATGAAATTGTATGTCTCGACGTTGTATGTTCGAGCAAGTTAAGTACGGTAATGCCTCATACCCGATTCTGGCGTCGGATACGGGTAAGGAGTGTTAAATGCTTAATTGCTTGCCAATGTCACCCACGCTATACACTCCCCGTGAGAGTCAGTTTCCTATTCAAATATTGTTATTCAATATCTTCTTGTTATACTAAGACTCTTGTTACTCTCTCTATAAATGAAGTCTGAAGTCTAGGTAAAAAAAATACACTACTTCTCTACGTTGACATTCTATCAAAATATAGAAAGATTTTTTGAATAAATTCTATCTTTTGACGAAATTCATCTTTTGGTTTCTAGCCTAAAATTTTAACATAATGTTTTCCTTGAGAGAATCCTCACTATAATAAATCAAGGTCGGGGATAGCGGAGAAGATCAAGGGGTTGAACTGCCTCGCACAAAACACATGTACAATCAAAGTAAAAGTGTTTATTGCTATAAACATCCCAACTAGAGGTGAGCATGGGTGGGTAGGGCCGGGTTTGGGTCGGGCCCAACTAAAATTTAGGCTGTTCATTGGCTCAAGGGCCGGGCCCAAAAATGGGCTGAAATTTTGCCCAAGCCCACCCATATAAAAATACTAAAACCCTGCCCAACGACCAATTCAGACGTATTAATTTTTATATTATTTTATATAATTTTAAATATATATAATACATCAAAATATTAAAAATCAAAATAAATATTTTCAACAAATTGAAAATGAATTTTAAAAATATGTAAACTTAAATAACACTAAAATAGATGCAACTTAACAAGCAAATGCCTCTAAAATAATAACAAAATTAACAAATGTCTTTAAAATAATAATAAAATTAACAATAAATAAGTTTTATATAATATCTAAACAATAACAACAAAATAATAGAAACATAATAGTAAAATGGTAGCAAAATAAAGAGAAAAACAATAAGAAAATAATATTTAAAAATAATTTTTTTGCCTTTAATGATTTATAGTAGGGCCAAGAAAATTCTTACAGGCTGACCCATTTTTAAGCAGGCCTCATTTTCTGTCAAGCCCATTTTTGGGCCTATATTTTACCGAACCCTTCCATTTTTCTAAGGGCCTTGGTAGGGAGTGGGTGATGCAAACCATGCTCACTCTAATCCCAACCAGTTGGTTTAGAAAACAATATTTAAAAATTTTATTGTGCAGTATTCCATTGTTTTCAAACTAATTTTCCAATAAGTGAGATCATGGCTAGTTGTGCAATGTTTATGGTGTTAACCAGTTTACCAAATTTTGAAACAATCTCTTGTTTAATTAAATTTTGATAAGAGTTGACATTCTTGCATATATACTTGTTTTATGGATTATATGTATGATCATATGGATTTATTATTTTATATATTATTATAAAGTAATTTTGCCAAAGGTTGTGGTTCTTAGATTTTGATTGGTTGTATTTTAAGTTATTTTTTTAGGTTTGTAATTAGATCATGGACTATCATATCCACACATGTTTATTTAAATTTAAATTTTATTTGTGGTAAAATTATAAAATTTTATGTGAGTCAAAAACTGACCAAGTTATTTGTAATCGGATGATTTTCGGTGAACCTGGAAAAGTGTGGCACATAACCTAAATCGAAGCAACAAATGGATGAAATCGAGGATATGTGAGGGAGTTAGGAGAGTTGTGCCCCCCAGATGTGCGGTATGCGGGTAACGGGGCCTTGCATCCCAACTAGCACTCGATAGGGGCAAGATTGGTCAGGCATCACACCCTGGCCTATGTTGCTACCTCGAGCAATAGTAAAGGCTTGTGGCCAGAGTAATATGCTAACCTTAGCCGGTCGACTAGTTCCAACTCTTTACCTTGAAAGGCTAGATAGGACACATGTCATGCATGAGCCGTGCAATCGGGCTACTTAGGGCACCACACAGTAGTAATGAATAGGTTGTTTTATCGAGGGATGTTAGGCTTTCAAGCTAGGCTGGTCAGCGATATGGTGATTGGTGATGGTGATAGTGATGGTTATGGTGGTGGCCGATAATGATTTTCGATTTTGGATTCGTGTTTATTTTGGGAAGTTCAACCTAATTTTATGAATATAAAGTATGATTTAGGAAAAACTGTAATTGTACTTTTTTTAATTTTAATTTTCCTTTAAGATAGAACCATAGAAATCTTTGTTTGGTCAAAGGTTGATTTAGTTTTTTTGCTTTAATACTCCTAAATATTATGAAGGTATGAGTTGATAAATCGATAAGCATGTCTATGCATATACGTATGAGTAAGCATGTTATATCTTAGGAAGAATTGTAACGCCTAAAAATTTAAGTATTTATTTTTGCATGTTTGTAACACAAATACCTGTTGCTTCAATGGTTGAGTGATTTAGGTGTGTTTGGGAGTGTTTGAGAAGTCTTGGATTCAAACCTAGGCTTGTGCAAAAATTTTGTTTTTAAGGAATAAAACCTTTGCCTATAGTTAGTAGGCTTTTAAATTATTGTGGGTAAAGCATGACATAAAGAGTTTGCTGGTCTAGGGGTAAGTAGCGTGTTACCTATGCCAGAGGACTGGTGTTCGAATCTTGGTGGGAGCATTGGAGTATTTATTTTGCTGCTATGTCGTGGAGGTGTTGGAGTTTGACTAAAACAATGAAGTGGTTGAAGAGAATTCAAATTGAGTGGTTGAGGGGAGGTGTGATCAGGTGGAGATATTTGAGGAGAAAATCAAGAGAGATTAGGGGAGAGGGAGAGTTATGCCGAAATGGACTTTGGCACTCAAGAATTTCAGCCAGAGTGGTACTCACCATTTGGTATACTCCTCATTCGGTTTTGCTGAGTATTTGGTATTTTTCTCTCTTTTTGCTTGAAGGCCAAATGTGGTAGGGGTTTTGCACATTATTCTTTTCACTTATTTCGTATTTGACAACTTTTCTTTGGCCGAATATTGTCTCTCTCAATTGCCTCTTCTTGTTTTTTTCCCAAGTAATCCTACTATTGGCCGAATATACCATCTTTCCCTCCTTCGTGTTCTCTTCTTCTTTCTCCCCTAAACCGATTCTCTTCTTTCTCTCCTTTTAGTTTTGTGCTGTTGATTTCCCAATTCTGATCACTGTCAAAACTATTCCACTTCCTCTGTCGATTGATTTTGCTCCTTTTCCTCTCAAACATTGTGAGTCTCCATCTTGTACAGCAATTTACAACACTTTTTCGGTAAGTGAGTATGGCACTTGAAGTTTTGGCTTTTCAGTTACTAAAGTGGGGTTTGTTTAACTATTTTTGATAGCTATAAATCAAGGGTGAGGGTTGTGCTAGGGCCAAATCCTTCCACTATTTGGTTCTCTTGCTCTCTATCGGTAAGTACTGTAGACGAATCATTATTCCCTTTCTCTTCGCCCTAAGTGGTAACTGATAGCAATTATATGACAGTTAAGGAAGGATTTAGGGAACTCCTAATCAATCGCTATAAGATTCATGGGAATCATAGTGGTTCAATTGAAGGTAACGCTACTCTATTTTATAAATGGATTGTTGGTTTCGAGTTTCTTTTAACCTTAAAGTAGGACTGATGGTGGTGTTTGATTGACCAAATGTAGGTTGGTGAGTACTTGAGCGAAGATTCATGACGAATCGAAAAAGGTGTGTAAACACTGTCCAAATTATAAACCGACAAAAGCTGAAAAATATGACAATTGACACTACACGAGTGTGCGCTTGCTCGTGTGGTAAATCAAACGTATAAAATGTGGGCGTTAGACTGTTGAGGCCACCATGAGCGATTTCATAGTCTTAGGCCGTTTTAGGCCACGTTGGGCCAAAAATGGGCCGTGTGGGCCCAATAGGCTTGTGGGACCCACATGGGTGAAACCACACGAATATGTAGAGAATGTTGGTCTGAACTGTGTAGTTTTCATGATCGAGACCAATTTTGGGCTATGTGGGCCACACGAGCGTGTGGGCCCACGTGGGCCTTGGGCCCATTTTCATTGTTTGAATGTAAAGGTTGCACAGATCGCCCGAGACGACTGTGGACCTACTGATGGGTCGGTAAGTTTACCTAGACCCCAAACTGATATGAAATGACTGTTATGCCCCTATGATATAAAATTACTGTTATGCCCCTATGATATAAAATGACTGTATGCCTTATGATTATGTATGATTGTATATGAGCATGCCATGATATATATGTTGCATACATGTGTGATATGTTGCATGGGATGGGATTATTATGATTGGAGGAAGTGTCTCGAATGGCGACTCTCTACGCAAATATTGTTTAGTCATGCAATCGGTGCTAATTTTGGAGTGTAGGGATGGGTGGGTTATTTTATCCCGACATGGGGTGTTGGGCTGGACGGAGTGGAGTGTAGAGGCTGGTTGGGTATGATTTCTGATTGCATGTCCGAATCACACTATCATTTGAAATGGGCTAAGGCCCATATCGACATCGATCTTTGTAATAGGCTAAGGCCCACACCGACATCGATATCTTGTATGGGCTAAGCCCCAATTGATCTGAACTGTTATTGATTTGGGCTTAGGCCTAGTCTGTACTTGCCTATGGCATGATTGGCTATTTTCTTATATGGGGTTACACACTGAGTTTTTGTAAACTAACCCCTCTGTTTATCTGTACAGGTAATTCCCAATCTTAGGCAGATCGATGCTGCGAGGGATTCGGAGGTGGCCACACAACCGCACTTGCTTTTATATTTGAGTTTTATTTCTAATAAATTTAATTTGGGTATTTGTTATGTAATATGGCTTTTAAATTTTTAACTTTTAATTTTGGATTTTACTTATTTTAATTCATATCTAAGAGTAGTAGGACGCAGTTTCTCAAAAGATAAATGCTTTTCAAAACACCACGTTTTGGTAACATGCTACAAAAGCTTTCGCATCAAACATTGTTTTCAAGTATAGTAATAAACTAATATGATAAACACATTGCTAAAAAAAACTTGAGTTTTAAATGAACAGATACTCTAAAATTTTTGATAAAATCATAAATGAGATTTAATTCAGAATGGGTTTTCCAAAGAAACTATGTTTTCAAAAAACACTTCAATGTGATATCGCCAGATTCACCATAACGTCTAGGCCGGGTTTGGGGTGTTACAAGAATGACATCTATACCTATCTACATAAATTTAATCATTCATGCTTGAAATCGAAAAATAAAACATTACATCGTTTTTTAAAATATTGCATGGGAAAGGGTCCCTAAACAAGATCTACAACTTCTATCAATGGTATTTATGTGATAGCGTAATAATACTTTGAGTCAGTTTTACCTTGACCACACCCTACTGTAAATACTATTATGTAGGTTCACTAAGGAGACTTTTTTTAAGAGTAAAACTAGTCATTTATGGTACTCACTAAGATTATCCAACGATGAATCAAATTAAATTTCATATTCATGATGGGTGTTGAGTCGATGGTTATATACTCAAGATTGCTCAGTTAAGTCAATTCCCAAGAAGCTTTACTTAAGCTTGAATAGTGGGAAAACGTGAAACAAATATTAATACGTAAAGGATCTAATGCGTTTGGATTCATATATCAATTGGGTAGAAATCTATGTTCCTACTAGTTGGTTAAGATTACCCTACAATAACTTAATTAAATGAATGTAGGAATTATCATTGCAACAAACTAACAAAAGCTTTTTCAAAATTTTAATGTAAGACACATGCATTATTCTAAATGCATTACATATGTTGCAAATTATTATTTTTAAATATTTGCTTAAATACAAAGATAATTAATGGATGAAATTTTAATTCGAAATGTCATAAACTCTTATTATTAACATTCTTATTGAGAATAAATTGAACAAAAACAATGATAAGGACTGGAAAAGAATTCTCAACATTATCCTAAACTATGAGAAACATAAGTCAATTCTTGATACTAGATTCCCGTTGGCTGCCCAAGTTGAGGTTAGAACCTGTTAGCGGGATTCTAATGAGATAACTTGTTGCTATATACTAGCTAGCATGACTAGTACCTTACAAAAGCAACTAAAGAGTTGTAAAACTGCTAAAGGGATGATTGACAAACTAGAGGACATGTTCAGAGGCCAAGTTACTTTGGCTCAAGAGTCTACAATCATTAGTTTGATGAATGCCTATAAAAAACTCGTAAATCTAGCTAAATATCATATGATTACTTTTATGAGCTACTTTTCCAAGGCGCGGATAATGGAGTCAGACTGGACTCAAACACACAAATAGAGATTGTGTTCAAAAGCTTTTCAACGAACTTGATGTCTTTAGGGCCACATATAACCTTGGAAACAAACAATTGACACTAACATAGATCATGAATGAACTAAAATCCTATGAGTTGTTTTTGAATAGTGATGATTTGTCCACAAAGTAGATGCTAACTTAATGAAACAAGGCTAAGTCCTCTATACCATAAAAAGTGGAAAAGAAGAGAACTAGAAAACTTAAAGACTTGTTAATGTATATGTGTTTCTTTTGCAGTAAGAAAGGACACTTCAAGGCTAACTACAAAGAGTAAAAGGACTACCTAGGCGTTAAGGGAAAAAGGTATGAGACTTTTAGTTTTGAAACTTGCTTAGTGGAAGATTCAGTAGACCACTCAGTTATTGACTCTGGATCCACTAACCATGTTTTTGTTTCTTTATAAGGGTTCAAGGAAACAAAAGATCTTAGAGATAAGAGCCTCTTATTGCAAACTAGGATGTGACAAGTGTTGTGGAAAAAGTAGTGAGAGTTGTACATCTTTATTTTGATAGTTTTAGGAAGACTATTTTATAGGACGTTTTTATGTACCTAATTTCAAGAGAAACTTAATCCAGTTGTTTGTTTATTTAAAGAAAGCTTGACTGCGACTTTTAATAATAGTTTTGCAATTTTTAGAAATCGTTCACTTATCTATAAAGGATGAATGCAAAACAATCTCTATTTTATTAAACCAAATATGTACACATTGTTGGAAACTGAAATTACGAATAAGAAACTTAAAAATTCTCACTCAAATGAGGTGTATCTTTGGCATTTGAGACTTGATCATTTCAACAAAGAAAAAATCACTAGGCTTGTGAAAGATGACACCTTAAGTTCGCTTAGGTAAGTTGATCTCACACAATGTGAATCTTATTTAGAAGGTAAAATGACGAAGTGACTTTTAATGCAAAAGGTATAAAGGTTGTTGAACCCTTAAAATTTGTGCACATTGATATATGTGATCCCATGAATGTTAGTGCATAAAGTGGTTACGATTACTACGTAACATTTATAGATGATTTTTCAAGAGAATCATGTGGAATTAGAGAAACAATTAGTTTACTTGTAAAGACAATTCAAATGGATAGAGGTGGGGAATATCTATTAGATGAGTTAGTAGGATACCTCATATAAAATGAGATATTATCACTGTTGGATCTGGTACCCTAAGTGTAGTATTTTCATCTACGCATACTCATATTTTTTTTCAAACAAATTGGTTTAATAATAAAATCCATTAATTACATTAATGCCCTTTCTATATTGTCCTTAATTTTTTTTTACGTAAATTAAAATGGAAGTAAATATTAGCTCACTAGTTATCTAATTTTTAACTAATACTAAATAATATTACATGGTTGGAGCATAATACGGGAAGACAACTTATATTAGTAGATGAAACCAAACATCTCCTTAGTCTAATCAAGAATGACCAAGCTAATTGAAAGACTAATATGCCATCTATCAAGTCCAATTGGGGAGATGTTT
The DNA here is from genome assembly GCA_025506655.1 of Gossypium rotundifolium. Classification (NCBI taxonomy): domain Eukaryota; kingdom Viridiplantae; phylum Streptophyta; class Magnoliopsida; order Malvales; family Malvaceae; genus Gossypium; species Gossypium rotundifolium. Next base: position 63,253,055 of record CP106731.1, on the reverse strand, counting down.
TGTCTTGAACATCAGAGTAGATGAATCTCAGAAGATAGAGACATAGATGTGATAGGTTAGACTAACAGTACATTGGACAAGATTCAACTAGAATAGATTTTGAATCTGTTTAGAGATTTATTTACTTACAATGCTCATAGCGTGGCATACCTTAATTTTGAAAGGATGAAGGATTATGTATGCATGACTTGTATACTTTGATGTAAGTAAAAGTCCGAGTTCAGATAAATAAGGAATCGAAAGTCGGGGTGTTGGGTATACGACTTCTGTAGTATATAGCATCATTCACAATAGTGGATTCATAACCCAAGAAATGGGTAAATGATATCCTCTCATTAGCATTACATGATAGATGAAAAGTAAACGTGGTCATGGGTTGTTTGTCTTTGTGATAAATGACTTAATTACTATTTTGATAGTGATTGACTTTTCATGAATGAAGATATAATGGTTACCATGAGATAAATAGGATAATATTAGGAGGAAAAAATTATCCCAAAGGATATCTTATGAGGGTAACACACTCATGACAAAGTCATTAGACGAGCACTGATCGAGTAGCTTTTGTAGTGGTATGTAATTAGGGAGAGCTCGATCATGATATTATGGTGGAATGACTTCATGACTAAATGGGTTTATAATTATTAGGCAAAAAGCTGAAACCTAATTATAAATCATTTGAGCCCCAATTACATATGTCCAATTGCCGCCTCTATTAGTTTGTTGAAACCATAAATGAATTGCGTAAATAATAAAGTAAATAGAAATGGATGGAAATGATAAAGTTAGAGAAATTAGTTACATTCGAAAATGAATGTAGTTTCTAACTAAATATGGAAATGACTTTAGAATTAATTTAAGTTTTTCAAATTATTATTTAATCAAATAATTGAAGTTAAAAATGGAATTAAATTAATTGGTCATCATGAATCCGTTGAATATGGAAATTAAATATATTTTCTCATAAATTCTTTTACGGTAAAGTTGCCATGACTTTAACGGAAGAAAAATTGGGTTGAGAAAATTATTGAAAATTTAATTTAAGTTAATTTAATAAACAATACTTATTTTAAGAAATAGAAAACGTGTATTGGGTTAGATTAAATTATAAAGTGGTGGGTTAAAAGTCCAGGAAGAACATATAATTGGACCAAATATAAGAGAGACCCAAAACCCTTCATCATATGTATGAGGGGTGACAACCTAGTATATTTAACTGGGGTGCGTCGCTCCCCTCTCTTAGTTAAACTAGGAGACTAGTTTTTCTATGAGATAAGTGTTATTTGTATTCTACTAATTCAACTAGAGTTCTTCTATCTCTCATTATAAATAGATGACATTCGTATAGCTAAAAACAAGAAGTTATACACAAATTTGAGATATTGCTATTCTGCCTGAAAATAGTGAGAATTTAATTTCTAAGTATAAATTTTATATTATGGGAATAACAATTATACTGGTTTCTATAGAGAGAGATTTACTTTCCTACTAGAAGTAAACAAATATTTATGGTCCTGTATTTGATTCATGATTGTTTGATCCCATACTTGAAGTGATTCATGGTACGAGAATAGTGGAGAAGGTCATTCAGTTGAAAGTTGAGAATGTTTAGGATCATTTTACAGCACAAATACTTTTCGAGAAAAGTTTATTGTTATAAATATCATAAACCAACTCGATTTTCAAAATTTTTATTTTCTGCTGTGACAGAAAACTATTTTAAATTAAATTTTTTTCTAAAAATCCCAATTAATTATGCCAGGAACTCCACAATAAATTGGCATAGCGAAGAGAATAAACAAAAACCCTTTTAGACATGGTTCAATAGATGTTCAGTTACTTGCAGTTGTTGATATCCTTTTGGGGATATGTTTTACAAATGGCTTGCTACATTCTGAATGATGCACCAACTAAGGCCGAACTAAATCATTTTAGGATTTGGGAAAGTCCGACTCACGTATTGGATAAAGATGAGAAGAAGTTGGACTTATGGACAAAATTGTGCATTTGTTGGATATCCTAAAGGGTAGAAGGGCATCTTATTTTATAACCTAAAAGATCAAACTATAAAAGTTTCGGCTCATGCTACATTTCTTAAGGAAGTTACATGGATGAATTTAAACCTCGAAGTAAAATAGTATTTGAGAAATTTTCAGGAAACATACAAAGCACTCTAGTATCGATTTTAGATCTAGCCTTAAATAGTAGACATGTGTTTCGGGATAATCTATGTGCAAGTGTACATAGTCGTTAACAAGTAATAAAGTAGTAAGTTAAGAGTTATCGTCTCCACAAGGATTGTATATGAACAGACAAAATATTTATGAAATTATTAATAACAATTTGGTAAAGGGAAATAATGAGTGATTTTAAGTAGCTATCTACTAAATTAAATCTAACTAATTATTATCAAGGCAAACAAAAGTATGATCACAAAATTAATGTAACACCCCAAACCTGACCTAGACGTTATAGCCACGTCTGGAGAGATTATATCAGCTCGTTAAAGAACTTTTGATTTTATCTAACTCAGTGTTTTTTGAAAGTATAAATTTTGGAAAAACTCTTACATGTTTTTAAAAAATCTTGTGTACAAAGACACTTGTTTTAAAGTAAAATCACTTAATCACTTATTTAGTTTTGTAGCTGAAATTTCATAGCTTTAATTTTGAAAGCCGAATTATAATTTGGTAAATCGTATGATTTTGTAGTTTTATTTTAAAAATACCAAAAATCGAAGGACAAAACAAAAACCAAAACCAAGTCCAAAAATAGCCTTACAATCCAAAAAGTCTAGAAAAGTTAAAACATAGACCATCCTATTTAATTAACCGAGAAACAATCCGAGCTCTTGCACGCCATCTAATCCTAAACTCAATGATTGCCTGAAAAGTTAGAGATAAAACAAAGGGGTGAGTTATAAAGCTCAGTGTATAACTAAACTCTAATAGAGAACACACATAACTTATTATACAAATCAAAGTATCACAAAGAATTTCATAATGTTCAATTTAGCAGAACTGAGAATACATGATTATGCCAATGCAGTATTTTCAAAAAAAAAAACATGTAAATTTTTTAGAAGAATTCCTACCCAACTCCATTACACACCAAATTCGAGTTCCCTAGAACTTGTCCAACCAAAACACACTAAGAGATAATTGTGGTCAATGCCACCAAAGTTGCACTTAAACTGTTAGATCAGATATATGTGGTCATGCCAGCATATTGCAGTCAAGTTGCTAAAACAGATTTATGGTTAAACCAACAAATAGCAGATCATTAAACTGCTAGAACTTCCTCTTTACCATATTGACCTAACCCCATGTATTGTGACATACCATGCATATACAAAATCAGAGTTGTAAGCATGTAATTTCATGCTTTGTAGAGTAAATATATTAGAGTACAAATCACTTTATCTAGAAAAGCCACAATTTCACATACTATGGAATTGAAACAAAACATAACTTATCATTAATCGAATATACCTAGCTAAAAAACAAACATACAAACAAAACTCCCAGATTTACAAGTCAGATACGAATCACACAGTATTGACATGCTTGCAGATTTTACACATGCAATATCAATCTTACAAATAACAGATAATAAAGTCACACACACTATACACGTCAAACTTTCAGAAGTCATATTAACGAATTAAAATATCAAATCTCATGTTTTACATTCTTATTTGCACAGTATGGAACCTATGAAAGGCCTAAATTCGATGCGTATAGCAAATATGGCCCAAGGGTAAAATTTTAGAAATTGGGCCCATACGACCCAACTGGCCGGCCTGTGTTGCCCACAAGGCTTCACACATGCCCGTGTAGCCCACACGACCTAATTGACCCAGCCCATATGACACACACGATCTGGCACACGACTGTGTGATGCACACAGCCTACTACGGCATGGAACATGGCCGTGTGACATCGATAGTGGGTTTTTTAGCATCGTGCCATTCACCATTTTTTGAGTTTTTCATTACACACTTGATCAATTTCTGAAGCAAACTTAACCACGAGAATTCCAATACCTAAGTCGACATCCCAAAAAGTGAAAATGATCAATCATACACTTAAAACCAAGTCACAAATCAAACGCAACCGCCAAACTAATGCCTAACCAAACGAAATAACCCTTAATTCAAAACATTAATCACTTAACCTTGCAAAGAGGCAGCTTAAAACAATGCTTAAGTCATTGGTGAGAGATCGTACGCTCTACCCTCTTCTCTTATTAGAAACCAAAAATGATTAATAATCAAATATTATAGAATACTATAACCCCTAGTCAACATACGGAAACGAACTAACAAATCTTATCACCGAAGAATGCACTTACGAGATTTACACTTAATCGTCAATACAAATTCTTTGCTCAAACACGACATCGTGGCGATTACACTTTAGGAAATCAATAATAGAGGAAACAATAATAAAGTAGAAAAGGCTAGCATTGAAATTTTGAAAGCCAACAAAAGAGAAAAGGAAAGAACAAGTAAAAAAATAGAACAAAAATCTACTACATCTAGAGAAAAGGAAAATAAACCCAAATAAAAAAATGGCAAAAGTGGAAAGAGAGGGACGGTCGGTAGTGTGAGGGATTTTAGGAGAATTTTTGGAAAAAATTAAAAAAAATTAAAGAAAACTACCCATATTCCCAATAATCCTCACTAAATATGATTAGTTATCCTATCATATTTTACCTCAAAATTCAAAACAAAAATAATTTCCACTATGCACATATGGGGATTTAAACACATAACCAAAGGGTAAACTGAAGCCTTACCACCGAATCAGCTGCTTCATTCTTGTCATCAATTGAGCGAAAATATTATTTATGCAAGATGATCAAGGATAGGGGTTGGGACTAAAATGAAAAAGACTCAAGGGAAAGATTCGAATCAAGAACCTTATATACACAAGCACAACACCTATCCGTTGAACTGGATTAACTCACTTGACAAAATTTTCATGAACTTAACTCAAAATCATATAAAAACACAATATTTAGCATTGAATTTATTAAAATAACATATCTTCATAATAGAAAATAAATTTAGAAAAATAATGCATAATATCTCTGAAAATGTTATTAACGACCTAAAATTTGCATGAATTATAAGTTAAAAAGTACTGAAGATAACTTTATAATTTAGAGTTATCAACATGCAAAAAATCAACAATGTAGGGAGCCTCATCGTAGTGGGAGGGTCTTATGTAGGCCTAATTTCTTCTAATTTAGAAAAAGTGCTTTTGACACTGAGTTTGTCGAATAAAAAGATGATGACCCTCTAACATTTGATAAAGTGGTGCAAAGTGCTATTTCCAAGCTCTAGGAAGTAGTTGTGAAAGTTGAGATGAATCCTATGAAATCCAACTCAATAAGAGAACTTTTAGACTTATCAGAAGAGATAAAACCCATAGGGTGTAAGTGGATCTACAAGAAGGAGGGAAATGTAGAAGGAAAAATTGAAATTTACAAGGCCAGACTTGTAGCTAAAGGCTATAGTAAAAAAGAAGGTATTGATTACAAGGAAACGTTCTCTCTGTTAACTATGCTCAAGCTAATCCACATTTTGTTTCCTATTGTGACGACTTTCAATTACGAGATTTGACAAATGGATGTCAAAAATGTGTTTCTAAATAATTATATTGAAAAAGAAGCTATATAGTGTAACCTACTAGTTAAATAGCTAAAGGATATAGGTATAAAATTTACAAACTATTTAGGTCCATATATGGATGTAAGCTAGCATCACACTAATGGAATCAAAGATTTGATCAAGTGATTAAGACTTTTGAATCTTAGCAAAATGTTGATGAATCTTGTGTTTATAAACATATTAAGGTTGGAAAGATGGTTTTCCTATTTCTATATGTTGATGAAATTCTACTCATTGGGAATTATGTAAGGACATTGTCACTGGTCAGGCTGTGGTTAACACAAGATTTTAGCATAAAAGACTTAGGTAAAGCTAACTATGTTCTAGGAATTTGACCCTCAAGAGATTGAAAGAGCAAAGTGATAGTGTAACATTCTGAGACCGGGTTTGAAAGTTTTGGCCTCGCAAGTGAAGGTTCGCTAGTGTTTCGACGAACAAGGTGTTTGTCAATGCTTCTGTGAACTGGGGAGTTCATTAAAATAATATCAATAAGGAGTTTGCTAGTGTTTTAGTAAGGGGGTTTGGTAGACTCATTGCAAGTGGGGTTTGCTAGTCTGTTTGGCGAATTTGGGATTTGCCAGTTGAGTTGCGAACTGGGGTTGTCAGTCAAAGTTAAACTCAAATTAGAAAATAAAGACATGGTGTATCTAGGATTTTTTTTTTTTTGCAAGTAACACATTTCCTAAGTCAATTAGGGTATCCTCAGATTTCTAAGACACTTAGGCTTATAAATATGACCTCTTATTCCATGAGAATTCTCTCATCGAATATTCTGTCGTTAAGTTTCTGTTCTGAACCAAGTTCGTAGCAACCAAGGTGGACAATCTACCAGAAATGATAAAGGCAAAGCCAAACTTGTTTAAATTATCAGCTTTACTGGTGAGTGGTCAATAATTGCTATGTGTGTGTAAGCTGTTATATTTTTTTTGAAACTTAATGTTTTCAAATTAAGCTCCAAGAACAAAGTTTTTCTAGAAACTCTATTTTTAAGTTCTAACACTCTGTTTTTTAGATAATTTTTCAAGTTATGTTTTTAAAGTTATTTTTAGAGAAAATTTTTACGTGCATTCCTATTTGAGCCTATGTTTCAAGATATATTTTTAAGATACAATTTTATAAACTTTGTTTTTACACACTTAGATGCGAGCTCCTCTGAACAAGTGTTTTTCAAGCAAGCTTCCTATATGACCTCAATGTGATAAGTTTCTATGCAAGCTCCTTTGTGAGCTTATATTTTAGTTATATTAGTATAGCAAAGGATTATGAGTACTCACATTTAAGTTCTGTGATTTTGGGCTTAAGGCCCTAGGACATGTGCAGAGATAAGAGAATGCCAAGCTGTGTTCCATTCAACGAGACATGGTGTATAGGAGAGTGCATTGCTTCGCGCTGCACTTATGAGACATGTTAAAGACTCTTTGAGTTATTTTGAGGTGTTATAAGGAGATCCACATATCCAACAAATTCTTATAAGTGTGTTAAGTGCAAGAACATATGTTATGTTTCTCAGTCATTCTGACAAGACAAGCATGTGGGCATGTTTCATGCTATATAGGTTTTGTTTACAAGCTAAGTTTTCAAGTTGAAACTGTTTTTACAAACTTATATGTTTTTCTAACAAGCAAGCAAAATGGCGATCTAGGTCTAGCATCTTTTCGGTGAACCTAGCTTATGACATGATTTTCAGACTAAGTCTTTTTTATAAAAAAAACTCTTTATTTTAAAGAATGTGCTGATGATTCTTGATTATCCACTGAGTTCTCAATGAACTAGCTCACTCCTCTCTTACTTTGCAGGTAAGAAAGTCGCGGATGACAGTGGTGAGGTAGATGAATTGGCAAGGCTCATACTTGAACATATATCGGCGAACTTGGGAAAATAAGCGATAAGGTTTTACTTATATGGGTTTTAGATTGATTATATTTTGATTATGTTATTGAAGTAATTCCTTTAAAGTTTTAAGTTTATTTTTGTTTTGCGAACCATGTCTTAAAATATTAAATTATCTTTTTATTATGAATAAAGTTTGATGTGTCTTCATGCATGATTGTTACATTATATTTCCTTTACTCTTGTTGAAAAATGTCTCAGTATTATACGCGAATCAATATTATTGTGAACCAGCATTTTTCTCAACCCTAAAAATTACGTGTGTACCCTTGTTTGCGATAGTCCTACTACTTAGTGAACCCAGGTAAATTGTGCAAACTCATATATTTATGTGAACCCTATTAAAAGTATGAAAACCCTGTACACGTATACGAACTCTTGGGTGAATGAATTCTCTATTTACGGAGCCTGTATTGCATGTGAACTTAGTTTTATATATTATGTACTAACTTAGGAAGTATGCGAATTGCAGTTACTTTACGAACCCGTATTATTGTGCGAGTAATTTTATGAGAACAATGTGTGTTACTCTGATAAGCGAACTTATATTTTTATGCAAACTCATGCTTTATATTGTACCGTGAACTCATATGTTATTCTGATAGGCGAACCTATACTTTTTGACGTATAGAAGCCTCAGTTGTGGTACGAACCCTACCTGTGTATGCTTCTTAGCTCACATGTTTTATATCTTATGCATGAATTATTTCCCTTGCTGTGCTAAAACTTAGCATAATATACATTGTAAATAAGTGGTGTGTTGGAGGTTAGGTTGGGAGTTAACTGAGAGTCACTTTAGTGGCTAATATAGCTCGCCAAGTTTGGGTCGAACTTACTTGGTCGGGTTTGGGGTGTTACAGATAACTTTATCACAAGCTTCATACATAAACAAGATATTGAAACATTTTGCTATGGCCGATTCAAAGAAGGGAACACAGCCCTTTGTATCAGACTTTTATCTTTCTTTAGATGATTGCCTCAAGACAGCGGAAGAAGAGAGCATATGAGAAAGGTCGGCACTAGGAAGTCTCATGTATGTTATGCTATGCACACGTCTAGATATTTGTTTCACGTAGGATTGGTGAGTCAATATCAGACGAATCCCAATCCAATAAACTAGCAAGTAGTTAAGCATATACTCAAGTATTTATAGAGAACGAGATATTATATGTTTATATATTTTGGAGAAGATCTTACTCCTTTCGGTTATACATGTCATGACTTTCAAACATGTCGGGATTTGAAAAAATCGACAGCGGGCTGTGTTTTTGTAGTTAATGTCCACGTCACTCTCTTATATTTGATTTAACAAAAATGGACTCAAATTTTTTTCAATAACTCGAGTTCTATAACCTTTTAAAATCAAATGACCTAATTAAAAACATACTAATAATTGGATAATTATTTGAGCAATTTACCTAAAATTAATAATATATTTTAATTCATTTTATCTCTTTAATTAAATAAAATTACATTTTAGTCCATTCTAAAATTAATAATTTAATTCGAGTGACTTAACATAATTTTTTTTTTTATTTTGCTCCTGTACGGGAAGTGCAACGTCATGGTCCCTTGGTGGTCTCATTGGTTGAGGTGTTTTTTTTTTTTTTGGGGGGTGTTGTGAAGATGCAATTGGTGAGCACATGTAATGAAGCATGTGGGTGGGCCTTCGATTATGTCTTTATCAACCTCCACCTCATTGCCTTGTATCTTAAACTATATTTATAACCCTATGGCCATTGCCTTGTTTCTTAAACTATATTTATAACCCTATGGCCATGTGGGAAGAGAATGAGATCCCATTCTTCTACCCATGAAAAACATTAAATATGGTGTAATGATTTTCGCTTTATTTTTTAATTATAGGTTTAAGAGTTTAATTTCCATTCATAAAAATAAAATATATTTTATAATTAATTATTTATCTCTTAAAAAATACTCCCACTCATAAAAATAAAATACATTCATAATTAATTGGTGATAATATTAAATAATATTTCGCAAACTCGCATAATGATTTCATGGACAATTAAACAGGTTGGATAATAATGGATTAGATGGTGTTTCAACAATTTCAACTTTTCTCGAATAGATCACTTTCCTCAAAATTGGGTTGTCTTTTGACCACCATAAACAAAATACATATACACAAATTAATGTAAAAGTTGAAAAATCAAAGTGGACCATAAGGAGATGGGATATTTAGGCATGTCACACACGTCAGGGTCTTGAAATAAACATTTCGCCAAACATCCAAAAATTTCAATGGCAGAATTAAAAGGGAGCTTCCATTACATACATATATAATGAACCGACATCAAGTCACGTCAAACTGTAACTTGAAAATGCACCAATTAGCTCCATTCATGATTGATTTAGTTATGTCCTTTGGATTCCAATGCATTCAATCACATTTAGCCTAATTTTTAATATTTGGTACTTGAAAACATAACTTTTGACGCCTTTCATAAAAAGGAACAGATAAATGGAGTACGGTACCTCTGCCGACACTTCGTATGGAGGAATAGGAAGCAATAAAATGACAAACTGTCGCTTTCTGTTTTCCTTTTTCAACTTTGCCTCTTTACAAATGCAAATACATTCTAACTTACAATAACTGTTGCCACTATAATTATCACTTCCTTGTCATGACTGCTGAATTTTCAGGGCCATATGAGAATTTTTTATTCAATTATGATTTTTTTAGTGGTCATTCAAGTAATCGAGTTTTCTCTTCATTGTTCATTAATTGTAGGTAACTATTTAAGTGGTAGCTTAAAAACGAGTATAAAAATAAATTTAATTCTCAATTTTTATTAGTTTAGTCATAATTTTTAAAATTAATCCTCAACCTAGAACCATCACTGCTCATCTTTTGAGTTTTCAAAAATTTATAATTGAGTGATCAATTTTAAAAATTTTATAGTTGGATGATTAAAATAAAAAGTTATAGTTTGTTGTGTTGTGATGTAATTTATCTAATTTTTTATTTAGTAATCAAAATTTAATATTTTATGATAGTAAATAAAAGAAAACCAAAATTTTGAATTTTGTAACGGAATATGTTTGGATAAAAAAAAGTAGCAAACAAAGATATAGCAAAGAAAAGGAAGATAAAGTAAAGAAAAGGAATGCAATATAGAGGAATGCAGTGGAAAGATTCTTGCAATGAATTCCACTTCCATGAAATCATGTAATCCAATTATAACACTTCCATAAGATAATTACTTGAAAAAAAAAGAAATACTCAATTTTATATTATTCCAAACAAGGAAAGTTTTTTCCTTGCTTTACTTTTTGTTCTCTCCCAATTCAAACATAAAGTTAATATTTATTTATAATTGAAAAAAAAAGAGTAAATTTATAATAAATCCTAAGGTTTAACTAAACAAATATGGTGAAAAATCTACTTTTTTTCTTACCAATTTTATTTTTTCAACTAAGATTTCTTCTACCTTAATTTATTTTCCTTGATTCTTTTACTATATGATTGCAATTTTCTTATTTAGATAGCAAATTGCAACATAAATAATATTTCCATCTTGTTTTCAACAGGAAAAAAAGTGATTGAATTCGAAGCAAACATATCATGATTGATAGGTAATATATCAGATATCAAAATTTTCAATTTATTTTTAATATATTGATTAAAAGGAAAAATATTCCCATTTCAAGTGCCCTATAATAACTTAGGGACCAAGTGCTAATAAAGATAGTGATATGGAATATAGATAAGGTGTTGGAGTATTTTAATAAAAAATTCAAAGAAAATTTAAAACTATCGTTTATTAAAGTGAATTTAAATACTTACATTAATCAATCTTTTCCTTCAATTCCAGTAAAAATTAAAGATGAAACCAATGTGCGAGGATAACCGGAGAGTGACTAAGAGATGATGATCCATCGAACGTTGGTGATTCACGGCCTAACATTTTGATGGAGCTGGTAATTTCATTTAAGGACAAAGTGGTAGGAGCTCAAGTGTAAGACGTCCATTTTTTAGTGGATTTAGAATTTCATTTTTAATGTTCGAGTTCGTAATTATTAAAGTTTGGTTCTTTTTGTTAAATTGATAGTTAATTTAGGTAAAATGATTAAATTATAAAAAAATATAAAAAAGTTATCTTCATAAATTTTAATTCATTGAAGGACCAAATGACTAATTGGACCATTATTATATAGCCAAATGGTGGTGAATGACAATAGGAATCCACCAATTTCGTTAATCATGCTTAAGGTCAATTAAACAAGGTTTAATTTAATTAATTACTCTTAATTAACTCTAATTATAATATATAAATTAAAATATGATAAAAATTGCTCATTGTTCATTCCTTCTTCCATTACAACAACAAAGAAAACCTAGAAGCCGTTGTTTTAAGTTTCAAGTTATTCAGTCCTCAGTTGGTATGTGTTTTCAAGTCCTTTTCTTGTAATTTTATGTTTTTGATGTGATGGGAGCTTGATTTAGTTAGCTCATGTACCAATTTGCAAAAATATTAAAGTTTTTAAAAGTTTTCATTGATGATTTCTTGAAGAAATTGGTATTAAATTGTTAGATTTTAAGCTTAGAAGTGAAAAAAAGACTAGATTGTAAAGTGTAAATTGTTAGTTTTGTCCAAAAGGACCAAAGTGTATAATTGAATATCTAGTGTGAAATTTCTGTAATTATAGATAATAAAGGATCTTAAAAGTATATAATTGAGATCGGTTTCAAAATAGAAACTCAAATTTAAAAGATATTGCAATTTCGATTTTAAGGACTAAATTGAATATGCAAAACTTTAGGGGCATTCAAAAATAAAATTGAACTGATTCATGCATATTAGGGGATTTCATAAAATTATTAGTATTGATAAATTGAATTGAATAATTGTATAAATAAAAAATTGGATCAAATCAGAAATGGTTGGGGAAAAGACAAACTTGTTGAATAGTCATCGAAGTTTCAACTTAATTGTTGATTTTTCCAAGTAAGTTAATATGGTATGATTGTATTTAAATTATTATGCATTTGAATTACGAATATGTGTATGTTTGATTGAAATTTGAATTGTTTGCAATTTGGTACAAATTATGAGATTTGAACTAAATTGTAAAGAAATGATTGTTGGATCTGGTGCCCTAAAGTATTTTCGTCTCAGTACACTTGTTATCCCAAAAAGATCAAAGATATCCTATAAGGGTAACACACTTATGATAATTTCATTGGACGAGTACTAAATAGTTACTTTTGTAATGGTATTTCATTGGGGAGAGCTTAGTCACGATACAATAGTGGAATGACTTCGTGGGTAAATGAGTTTATAATTAATAAGCGAAAACTTGAAACTTAATTATAAATCATTTGAGCCTCAATTGCATATGTTTAGTTGGTCCTTTCGCTAGCTCGTTGAAACCATAAATAAATTGTGTATTTGAATCAAAATGAAAAGAATGAATCGAAATAGAGAAATGGAAAACATTCAGAAATGATTATGGTTTTCTTTGAAATGGAGAAATGGAATCATTTGGAAATGAATGTGTTTTTCTGAAAATGGAAATGAAAATGAGAAATGATTCATTTCCAAATGTAGATGAATTACTTAAAAATGATTAGAAAAATGAGTTTATGTTTTTGAGCTATTTTAAAGCTCTAAAAAGAAAATAAACCATTTGATCATAATGAACAAGTTGAATTGTGAATTATTAAATATATTTTCAAAAATTTTACTAAGGGAAATTCATTATAATTTTTTAAGGGGGTAAAATTGGGATGAGAAAATTATATTGAATTTTATTTTGGGAAATAGAAAAACATAATCAAGATGAATCAAATTACAAAGTATTGAATCGAGAAGTCCAGGGGGTACTCGTAATTGGACTCGAGGTGAGAGAGGCTCAAAAACCCCTAATGGATATGAGGGGGGTGGGCGGAAACTTTAGTAAGAATACTAAGAGGTGTCGTCGACCCTACTCCTATTCAAAGTAGGAAGTTGTTTTTCTAGTTGAAATAAACTTCTACAATTTAACAAGGGTTCTACTTTCTCTCCCTATAAATAGATAACACTGGTAGGGTTATTCATACAACTCTAAGATATTGTTACTCTATCGAAAAATAGAGAGAATTTATTCTCAACTATTAAATATTTTTTTTCCAGAAAAACAATTCTGTTGGTTTTTATTTTGAAGAGATAATTTTCTTTTTCACCCCAAAAGAAAAGAAAACTTTTTATAGTTTTGTGTTCTGATTTAATTGGTTCGAGCTCACACTAGAAGTAGTTAATGGTATGAGAATAGCGGAGAAGATTGTTTGGTTGAAAGCTGGAAAACGATAAGGATTTGTTTAATAAAAAACACAAGTATGATTTCGGTCTAGGGCTTATTGCTATAAATATCACAAATTGAGTCGACTTTCAAAATTTTTTATTTTTCATTATGCAAGAAAACTATTTTCAAACCAAATTTGTTTCCAAAAATGGTTATATGTGTTAAATATGCCCGAGTGAATGCAATAAAGGATAGGATACGATTGACATGCCAATAGGTTTATATGTGCGCTTGTATGGGATATGCGAGATAATTGATTGTATGGAGATCATTACTGATTAAATCAAGATCTAGCATTTGTTGCGATCATCGAGTATTGTATGTGTCTATGAAGACACTGGCTGTGGTGGAGGGGCATATTGTTATATTATTATATGAATGATTGCCTACGAGTTTTGCACTATGATGCCCTAGTGTGGTGTAGTTACCCATGTATCCAAGTCTATTCAATTGAGTTCATCGGGCTAAAAAGGTTAATATAAAGTGAAAAATGGCAATAGAATGTTAAGAATTTGTTATCCAATTGGTTAAACTTTGATTTGATTATGAGAATAGTATTGAATTGGATTGATATAAGTTTGAATTTCCATTTAATGTCATTACGTGTTAAAATTTCCATTTAATGTCATTACGTGTTAACTCACCTTATTGATATGTGAATTGCTATGTTTAGCTAAACTTTTCCAAGTTAAGTAGCTTGTTGTAACAAATTGTAAATTGAAGTAAGTTGATGTTTAATGCCTATGAACTTACTGACCATTCAATATGCTTACTCCGTTGTTTCCCCTTTTCCTTATAGATTGCCAACTTGCGAACGTGTCAAGTGGATCAATGAGAACCTCACACTATCCTGTTATTGATTCAGTTGTTTTTTCAATCATTTTAAGTCCGATTTTGTGGCATGTACATAGGTATTTGTATATGTTTTCTTGAAAGTAGTTTTAGTTAAAGACCCTACTAATGCTTAAATTTTGGTAAGGTAAATACTTGGGTGAAATGGTTATTTCTAATGAATGAATTTGAGTTATGTTTGGTGATTAAAATGACATGTTTGAATATTGTTCAACATAGATAGAAACATGATATTGAATTGCTAGTTGGTTGAAAGGATGGTTTGTAATTGAACCTATTGAAATGGTATGTTTTGATGCTAAATTGAAGTTATACTAGATTGATTGAATTGTAATGGTTAAATAGATTGTTTTGGTACATATTGAGAATGATTTGATACAAGAGAAGTTGGTAATTGAAGCTTGGTTTGATGGAATTATTTGGAAGCATTGAAGTATGCACCAAATAGTTCATTTTTACCAAAAACAGAGTCTATGTCCCAACGTTGATCAACAGTGAGTCACCTCATGACGTCGAGTGGTCTAAGGTCACGACGTCAACCCTAAAATTTTAGAACTTTATAATTTTGTCCTATTTCATGCTCGGGTCAACAAAAGAGCTTTCATAAGCTTGATTAAGGCCAAGATTTAATTGAATATCATAATGTGATGTGAATGTGTTTATGACATAATTATATGTCTGAATGATTTATTTATGGTGCATTTTATTGTAGTTGCTCCAGCAATGGATGTTGAATCTTATAGCTCGAACCCGACAATTGGTTGGGCTAGGGGTGTTGCATCAAGCTAGTCATGTTAATGATTCTCGAATTAATGATGAAGAGAATTTTACACTTGAGGAATGAGATGTTAAAATGAAGGTCAATGATGGCATGTTGTTAATTTATTTTTTGTGAGGACTTATGCTCTCTTGGCTAAAAGCATGTCTCATGCCATTATAATCAAACTCTTAGGTAGGAAGCTATGATTGAACTTTCTATTTAGCAAAACCTATTATATTTGGAAAATTTCCCATACCATTAATCCCACAATTTCAAGAATGACTATTACCTAGTCAAACTTTAGTTGGTTGAGGATTATGCTAAGAACCTTGGATAGTTTTTGGGCAGCATCTAACCATGCGTCCTTGGACTCTTTATTTCGCTACTGATCAAGATTTTCCTCACAACGTAGTTGTATAGATTCAGCTTCTTAACAGTCCTAGTGCAATTTATAAATAAAGTATCCTTATAGAAATTAGGAGAACCATTAGACGAGTAATCAAGATCGACTATAACACAGATAGTAATTGTAACAGCCCGATTTAGGGGCTAGCCGGAACAGTGGTTTTAGAACCACAAATCCAAGGTTAGAGAAAATTATTTTCATGTTATTTTATGAGTTAGAGCATGATTATATAAGTGCATGAAAATTTTGGTGCTTTAATTTTAACGATTCCATGCTTAATCGCGAAAAAGGACTAAATCACATAAAGTGTGAAAGTTTAAAATTTCAAGCTAAGGGTGCCAAATAGATATGGATTATTAATTAGAGGTCTTTAAAGGGCAATTATCCCCTTAAATAAAGGTTGGCCGGCCATAGGGGACAAGAAAGTCAAAAATTTGGTCAAGTAAATGGATTAGTAAGACTAAATTGGGATTTTATATTAAAATAAAGAAAGAAAAGATATCATCTTTTCTTCTTCATTCCTCCACCGAAAAACACAAGAAAAATAGGGGTTTTAAAGCTAAAATTTTTTAGCAAACTCTTCTCCCTACAAGTAAGTGATTTTTAATAGTTTTTTTTATGATAGTTGTACTTTTGGAACCCCTAAAGCTTAACCTTTCTAAAGATGGTACTATTTTGTAAAATGGTGAAGAGTTTAGAGTTTTTCCATGAGAGATTTTAAGTTGTTTTCTGCATTTTTATGGAAGAAAATGGGTCTTAGTTGTTAAATGAACAACTTTTGTGAGAGGTGTTACCATGAAAACACTTAAAATGAGCTTTTTGTAAAGGTAGTAAAATATGTAGTAAATGTGTGAAATGTTGAGTTTTAATGGTAGTCATAAGAGAAATAAATGTTCTCCTAGGCTCGTTAAAGAGAGAAATTTTATTAGAATTGATTTCTGAGCCTAAGGTTAAAATGGTCATTTTGCAAAAGTCTAAGGGCAAAATAGTAATTTTTCCAAAGCATGATTATTGAAATGTATTTATTAATGTGATAATTAAATGAGCTAATTTTTTATTATATATCAAGAAGAACCAAGAATTAACCTCGACCGGGGAAAGAACAAGGTATCGGACTAGATCAATAATCTAGCCTATTTTGAAATCGAGGTAAGTTTGTATGTGATAAATTCAACATTTATGCTAGTATGTTTGATATTGTAACGATACATGAGCTTCTATGAAATTGAGTAATGGTGTTGAATGAGATAGATGATAAAAATTGAGATGTTGAAGTCCCGATGGGACTATAATAGATGTGAGATTACTATCATCGAGACATGAGATGGATAATGATAAGGTCCCATGTAAGACCATGTCGGGGACATGACCTCGACACCGAATTGAGATCCCGTATAAGACCATATCTGGGATATGGCTTTGATATTGAATATGAGAATCGTATAAGACCATATCCAAGATATGGCATCGATACTTGATGTGAGATTTCGTGTAAGACCATATCCTTGGTATGGCATCGGCACTCAGAAGTGACCCTATGTAAGACAACATATGGAATGTGGCATTGGCTTCGTATTTATGTAATGACAATGAATATGCATATTTGAATAACCATAGTGATTTAAGGGGATAAATAGATAAGCTTGGAGATAGAAATAAGATTTAGTACTAAAGCCATGTGATTGAGTGAATACAAGTACCTGTGAGCAATTCAAGAGGAATGTTTATGATATGTGCTAGATACGATCAAGTACGAGTAAGTTATGGCAAAGTGCTTAAGACTTTGGATAGTTATCTATTGCCATAGATTGATGTCATTATGAGCTTATTATTGCTATTTATTTTCATGCAAACTTACTAAGTTTTTTGCTTACCCCTCTTATTCCCTTTTCCTTGTATTATTGCCAAGATAACTCGAGGATCATTGGACGTTGGAGTTCATAAATCACACTATTGACATCTCTTTGGTATAACAAAGTTAGATTTATTTTGAGTATGGCATGTATAGGACTTGGGTATTTTGTTATGTCATATTAGTTAGCCAAAGTGTTGGCTAGTTATGTTATCAAATTCATTTTGTAAATGGTAATTGAAATTGGGACAATACTTGACAACTTTATATATATTCATTGATGATGAATCATGAATTTTATGTTTGTGTGGATGCTTTGATTTGAGTACTTGGAAGTGCTTTAGGGTCATGAGTTATGTTAAATTGAGTTGGTATAAGTATGATTGCTATGTAGGGTGACATTTGACTTGGAATATAGCCTTTTTAATGTCTATATGGGTAGACACACGGGCGTGTGTCTAGGCTGTATGTGACACATGGTTAGCCCCATGGGTGTGTTGATCGGCCGTGTGTCCCCTTGCATGCTAGATTTACAAGTCAGTATGCTCAGTAGTAAACACACGGGTAGAGACATGGCCGTGTGTCTCAGCCGTGTGGGAGGCAAGACCATGGACATGGGCATGTGCCCAGGCCGTGTGAAGTCTGCACCTAAAATTTGGAATTTAATTCGACACATGGTCTAAGGACATAGGCGTGTGCCTTGGTCGTGTAACCATATTAAGGTGATGCCATCATAAACAAAATTCCATGATTTTGGCACACGGGCTAAGACACGAAAGTGTCGAAGTCGTGTAAGGACACGGGCTAGGGAAATGGGTGTGTATCCGGTCGTGTGAATACCCCTGTAGGTTTGAATTAGGAAAAAATTTCACACGGGCTAGGGACATGGGAGTGTGTGACCACACGGCCTGTCCACACGGGCGTGTCCCATTTCACACGGAATGTGGCCCCTGTTTAGACAAAAATAAAAAATAAAAAAATTAAGTGCTCAAAAGTTCCTGGTTTGATCCCGAGACCTTCCGTTTGCATGTTTACGGCCTCATAGGCCCATAATGAGGATATTTTACATGTGATTGGGAAGTTTAAAGTTGTAATGAAATTTTATAGCCCAAAGTTGTATGTTCAAGTGAGATAAGTCTGGTAATGCCTCGTACCCTGTTCTGGTGTTGAATACGGGTAATGGGTGTTACAGTAATTCACGTGGGAGATTAGCGAAGTTAGCCATCTGTATCAACTTGAGGGACTCATTAGTTTCTAAGGTCCGCATCAATGAAAATATTCAAAGAGTTGAATATGAAGCACTTTTGAGTCTTCGTTTCAAGTGAGGATGATATGACCATTTACAAGAAATATTTCCTAGTATTGGTCATAAAGAAGGGGAAGATGAGGAGAAAAGTTTTGGTGAATAGATGAAATCTCAGAGCCAAAGTGTACCACCCCATACCCGACTCGATTGTTTGATTCGAGCTATAGGATGTCGTATTCGTTGCCGGAGCAACTATAGGGGTTACACGGTCATGTGGTCAGGTTGTGTGCCTCACACGGTTGAGACACATGCCCATGTCTCAGGCCGTGTAACCTTCGAACTAGGAACACATGGCCGTGTCCTCACCTGTGTAACTCTCTGAGTAGGGTCACACGGTCGTGTCAAATGCTCGTGTGCTAGGCCGTGTAACTCTCGAAATAGCCCCACACACTTGTGTGTCAGGCTGTGTACTAGGTCGTGTAACTAACTGACTTGCATACAAAGGAACCTATAGGGACACACAGTCGTGTTGCCAAGCCGTGTGTCACACATGGTTGAGTCACATGCCCGTGTCTCAGGCCGTATGGACATAAATTTGCCTAAAATCAAGCCATTCCCAACACCAACTAATGCATAAAACTATAGGCCTTTTGTGCACATAATCAAGGCATCATAATCCTGTCAAAACATACATATTATAACCAATTCAAGAGTCCTAAATCAACCAACCAATATGCCATTCAAGGCACCTCAAATACAATCATCAAAACTTACCTAAACATGTATTTGTTACCATATTTCAATCGTCATCTATTAGTTCAATAACTTTCAAAACATGTTATAACTTAACCATATTCAAGCTACCTTAAACATACTATATGAACCATTCCAAAACATGCAATATGAGATAGCACAATTACACAAACCATCAAGGTATCAAGTGACATCAACCAAGATAATTTATACATACCAAAACATCAACTAATCATTCACTAAATACCATTACAAGTCATCTATACATGCCATTATAACCTTGGACAAAACATCAAAACTACCAAAATTTATGTTGGATAGTGTGATAGATCTCCAACGTGCTTCCAAACTGATCGAGCTTTCGATAATCTATAAAACATAGGAAAGAAACTACGTAAGCACATAATGCTTAGTAAGTTCGTAGAACATGAAACATAACTTACCATTTCATTTATATAACATTAAGTACAAGCATAATATAATCCAACCAAAAGCTTGGCACTAGCCTATGCGTCATCATCAATACACAAGTTAGTGCATTTATGCATAATTCATTTGAATCAACCACATGAGAAGTCATTTCCATATGAAATACATCATTTGAATCATTCAACCTTTCCATGAACAAATGCATAATATCATTTGGAAACCTACCATTTCAATCCCTTTCCTTGTTTGTTGAACCACATAGAACATCCAATACTCGAGAAAGCTCACACGAAGTGTGATTAAACATATAATAGTAACCTTTCATTTACATCGTTGCTCACACAAGTTATGAAATGGGCCTGCTCACATGAGCTGTGAGTCAAAATGTAAGCTACACAATGCTGATCACACGAGCTATGGAGTATTCACAAAAAAAAGGAGGACCTCAGCCATTGGTAGGACATTCAAGACCAACACCTGAAACATGAAATCCCTAATGACATGTCATTTGTATCCTACGAATTCCTATGGTTCAAACGAAACTTGATGATCGTCATGGCATTAATTTGGATATACATCGTTCAATATCATTATCAATACGTAATAACATATAATTGCATAACATGAATATAGTAATCCGTACATACGAACTTACCTCAACAACTAAGGCGCAAAAATGAAGTCGAACTAAACTAAGGCTTTAGCTTTTCCTTGATCTAAATCCGTATGTGGTCTATCTTGATCTAAATAGACAAATTCAATCCATTTAATAATTATATTATTCAATTCAGTCCACATTTCATGTTTATGCAAAATTACTATTTTGCCCCTAATATTTTAAGTTTTTACAATTTAGTCCTTAAGCTCATAAATTGAAATTTAAGCATTTTAATCCTCTTCTCAAGCTAAATAATTTCTCTAGGGACTTAAACCAATTCATACAAACCATCATTTCACAAATTTAACATGAAATTTTACTATTTTTATAAATAAGTCCCTAAATACAATTTTCATCAAAAATCACTTTACAAAACTTGTTTATTTATCATCAAGGACTCATAATCTATCATTAAACATCAAGAATCATAAAAAAATATTCATGGCATAACCCTCAATCTTTAACATTTTTACAAATTGATCCTCGGGCTAGTTAGATTAAGCTAAAACAACTTCAAAAACATAAAAATCATTAAAAACGGGCTCAAAATCACTTACATGCAAGGGGAGATCTTGGCCGAATCAATAAACCCTAAAATGGCTATTATTTCTTGTGAAATTTGGTGGAAGAAGATGGATGAAGATGGAGAAATTTTTAGTTTTATTTATTTTAACCTTAATTACTCAATTACCTTTTTAACCTTTAAAAACATTCAAAATTTCAAATAAACTTTGCCATGAATATCCACTAACCACAAAATTGGTCTAATTTCCATATAAGTCCTCTCAATTTAAAGTTTCATAGCCAATTGACCCTTTTAACTAACAGAACTCTACTTTTACTCTTTTTACAATTTAGTCCTTTTTACTTAACTAATCATGGAAATATTAAAATTTCTTAACAAAATTTTAATACTACCTTAATAATATCCCATAGAAATTAAAATAATAAAATAATAATAATTTAATCGTCAAATTTTGGTCCCGAAACTACTGTTCTAATTTCACTGAAAACAGGCTGTTATGGTTCTAACTTGCTAATATAAAAACTAAATGAATAGAAAGTAACTCCTTGAAAATAGCAATTAAAATACAACCAATAAAAGCATAATCTGATGAAGATATGACCTTTCAAACTTAGAATTACAATCCCGACTAATTCTCCACAAAACAAGGGTTGTCTTGATTAATTTGAATATGATCCAGTCTTCACTAGCCACAATTTGGTTTCCATAGATAGACTCTAGTATCTTCAAAATATCAGTACAATAAATAGTCCAAAGATTTTGTTGCATAAAATTGCTAACTCAAATATGACAAGTATCTTCACTACCTTAGTGATTGTTTGTAGTGGACACTGCCGAGTTTTACTTAGCATAGAATCACACGAGTTGCCTCAATAATTATGATGTAGCTTGTTATAATTGGGTGCCTAAAAAGTAACTTTTTAATATCATCCTAATCTAAGTTAAACTCTTTATTGTTTTAAGTTGATAAAATTAACATTTAGTCTATTATATTCTTAAACCATAACGAGATAACATGTTTTAATAATAAAATGTATTTTTCTTCTTTTTTCCTATCACATTGATTAATGACCATATCTACTTATTGTTTCTCATTTCTCCGCAATTCTAGTTTTTTATTTGGGAAAATAGATATGAAATTAATTTACATAGAAAAATATATTTGTTTATCAATAAAATAAAATATTATAAGTTTCAACATTTACGTAGTAGACAATTTAAAAAAAAATTATAAGGACAATTTAGTAAAATGTGTTTTTAGGTAATCTTCCATTCGCAACCAAACAATAAAATCTTTCTTTCCAGCCAAATGAACCAAACATGTATGTAAGATGCCCAATAATGTTTCAAGTAATTTTGCATTCTGATAATCCTATTATCAAATATAATCTTACACTTCAATACCCAAGCTCCCTCTTAAGGTTTTTATAATAGGGTCGGGGTATTTAGGTTGGGTTAGGAAAGCAGTTGGTGGGTGTAGATCACATTGATGTTAGGAATCTCTACCGCATCAAGTAATGATCTCCAAAATTGGTTTTGATATAACTGATTCCAGGGATTCTGATCTAATGTGTCAGAGATTCCTAGCATCAAATATGCCTGATTTTTCTATTGATATTACTGGTAAAAAAAAAAAGAAAAAAATTGTAAAGAAATTCATTTTGTTGAAACACAATTTTTCCTTTTAAGTATTTGATTGACACGTTTAACTATATTTAATTTATTTGATTGAGTAAAAGTATCATGTATATTTTAGATTGTATTTTGTCTCTCTATTAAAGAATAGGCATATTGATCTTTGTATGCTAAATATAAAAGTAGAATAGTCTCTCCATTAAGATTATACCCTTAAATGTTTATTAATTTGGTGTTTTATATATAAGACAAGATAATAAATTTAGTCTTGAACATTTATATCTTTATTCAATTGACTCACACTCTTTTATTTAGAACAAATTTACTATCAACTTTTTTATTGTAAATATGACGCTATTTTATCTTATAAGTTAAATCAAGAAATAATTTAAAATAAAAATTCAAAAATAAAAATAAAATTATGAAACAAACAAAACTGTTAAAAATTTAGAAATTATAAAATTGTGAATAAAAATATTTTAGAAGCCAACTAGCCTCATTAATCATCGACTGTTAAGTGATGCAAGTCTGGACCCCACATCCTCATTTCAAGTTCCAAATGCAAATAAACAATAGTATATGATAAATTATGTCTTTTGAAAGCCCTCAATTTCTTTTTTATAAGCTTTAAACTATTTATAAGGTATCTTAATTCTGTCTATATTAATTCAGATTTTATAAATAAAAAAGAAGTATATTATTTTTTACTTTTCCAATTATTGTTGTTGTTTAGATAACATTTAAGAAATTAAAGGAATTTATGAAATAAAAACAGTAATTGAAGGGCAAAACCTGATATTTGAAAGACTTTCATTATATTAACCCATGATTATGTACAAGTAGAGATGAGAGATTTTATTTTTGAATTTTAAATTATGAAGAGAATTTTAAAATTTTGAAATTATATTCTTTTATGATTTTTTTAACTTTTTAATTTATTTACTATATGAGATGTAAGATAAAATAATGCTACTTTAGTAATAAAAGGTTGTTTGGAGCGTTAAAAAGGTTGAAAAAAGTTAAAAGGGATAAATTTTCTTTCTGCAAAATTGGAAGGTTAAATAACTCATTGTATCTAAAAATTGAGAGTCAATTTACTTTTGTAAAAAAAAAATAGTAGAATGTCGGTAATGACAATATATCGCAAAGAAAAAAAGAAATAAAAATAAAGAACACAAATTTTACGTGGAAACCCTTTCGAGAAAAAAACTTCGGGCAGAAGAGAAGAAATTTCACTATGTCAAATTTATATAATTACAAGAAGAATATACTATGTCTATTTATACGATTGTAAAACCATATTCTAATAGGAGTGTAGTAAGATTGAAACACCTTATTCTAATTAATATCAAATAGATGGAGTTTAATAAGGTTTTATTCTAAAATAAAATAAAAGAAGCATAGCTCTATAAGGATTTTTCTTTTATTTTATTTTACCACTATTTTTTATTTAAATAAAGATTCGGTCACTTAATTCTAACAATCTCCACCTTGACACGAATTCTCAATGAACAAGTTCTTCATCGCGAACTTTCAACGAACAAGTTCTCCACCTCTTCCATAAAACCCTTAAGGGTTTAATTTCAACAATGAGCACCAACCAAGTCTAAGCAATGCTCAAACTTGGTTATAGGAAGTGACTCAGTCATCATATCTGCAGGATTTTCATGAGTACTAATTTTGCTCACAACAATATCACTACGAGCAATAATATCACAAACAAAATGATACCGAACATCAATGTGTTTTGTTCTCTCATGAAACATTTGATCTTTTGTAAGGAAGATGTCACTCTGATTGTCACAAAATATTGTGCTAATCTGAAGGTCTTCATTGAGTCCACTAAAGAGTCCCTTCAACCAAATAGCTTCTTTACAAGCCTCAGTAATAGCCATGTACTCAGCTTCAGTGGTAGACAAAGCGATTGTAGTTTGCAAAGTAGCTTTCCAACTGATTGCACAACCTCCGATTGTAAAGACATAACCACTGAGAGATCTTCTTCTATCAAGGTCTCTAGCAAAATCAGCATCAACATACCCAATGACTCCATCTCTAGTTCTTCCAAACTGTAAGCAAACATCAATAGTACCTCGTAAGTATCTTAAAATCCACAAAACTGCTTTCAATGTTCTTTATCGGGATTCGCCATGTATCTACTAACTGTACTAACTGCATATGATAAATCTGGACATGAACAAACCATAGCATACATGAGAGATCCCACTACACTAGAGTATGAAACATGTGACATGTACTCAATCTCATCATCTGATTGTGGAGACAAAGCCGATGAAAGTCTGAAATGGGCTGCTAAAGGAGTACTAACAGGCTTACACTCTGCATATTGAACCTGTAAAGAACTTTCTCAATGTACCCTTCTGACTTAGGTACAATTTACTTTCTTTTCTATCTCTGAGAATCTCCATACCAAGTATCTTCTTTGCTGGTCTCAAATCTTTCATCTCAAATTCTTCACTTAGTTGGGCTTTGACCTTTCTTATCTCTTCTTTATCTTTTACTGCTATCAACATGTCATCAACATAAAGAAGTAGATACACAAAAGAACCATCACTATTTTTTAAAAAGCAAACACATCCGTCAAAACTACTTCTTTTGAAATCATGAGAAGTCATAAATGAATCAAACCTCTTGCACCACTGTCTTGGCCATTGTTTCAAACCGTAAAGGGCTTTTCAACAAGCAAACATAGTCCTCTTTTTTTGACATTGTAAAACCTTCTGGTTGTTGCATATATATATCCTACTCAAGTTCTCCATGCAAAAATGTAGTTTTTACATCTATCTGCTCAAGCTCCAAATCATGCATGGCCACAATACCAAGTAAAGCTCAAATCAAACTATGCTTCATAACTGGGGAGAACACATCTGTGAAGTCCACTCTTGGAATTTGACTATAACCTTTTGCAACAAGCCTTGCTTTATATCTGGGTTCTTCAACTCCTGAGCCTATTCTTTCTCTTTAAACACCCATTTACAGCGAACATCCTTTTTACCTTTAGGAAGTTTCACTAGATCCCATGTTCTATTTTTGTGAAGTGATTCCATCTCTTCTTGCATAGCAAACATCCATTTTTCTAGTCTTCACAGCTAACTACCTCAGAATAATTAGATGGCTCTTGGTTTGCATCTATATCTTCAGCCATATTTAAAGCATAAGCAACTAGATCAGCCTGTAATAGCCCGACTAGTGGTGCGAGACCACAAATCCAAAATAAAAATATGAGTTTTATGATTTTTATAAGACTTATGAAGTGATTATATGATTGTGTGAAAATTTCATAAAGAAATTTTACTGATTAGAGATTTTATTGTCCATTAGGACTAAATTGCAAAGAATAGAAAATGTGAAATTCTAGAATATTCTAGTATGAAATAGAATTATGAGAATTATTAGAGGTCCTTATTTAGCAATTAGACTATTATATTTGATGATGGACAAAAATGGACATGGGAAGGAAAAATCTTAAGAAATAGTCATTAAGAACATTTTTGTCCTTTGGTAAATAAAAGAATAAAAAGGGAAAAAGAACACAAAAATCATGTCCATCTTCAACCTTTGTGCCAAAAATTTGGGGAGAAGCCATAGCTAGGGTTTTGATCATTTTCAAGCTCAAAGTAAGTGCATCGTAGCTCCGTTTTTAATGTTCTTCATATTTTTGAAACCCTTGTAGCTTGGTTTAGCTATTTCTAGCCATATGTTGAGGTAGGGTTTATGTTCAAAAATTTACCTATGTATGAAATGCCTGTATTTTGATGTTTTATGGAAGAATATGAAAGTTTGATGTGTGATAAACATCTTTTTCTAAGTGGTTTTCATGAAAGATGCATGAAAATGACCAATTTTAAAGTTATAGAAATGGTCATACATGAGTGAAATAGTGGGAATTTAATATTGCTATAGTTGAGAAAATGATTCGTCTAGGCTTGAAATGCAAGAAAGTTGAATGAAAATCATTTTACGAGCCTAGGGCAAAAATATAATTATGTGAAACTTTAGGGGTAAAATTGTAATTTTTCCAAAATATGAAATATGAGTCGATTTAGTCAATGCATGTGTTTAACAAGAGAAATTTTTTATTATAGATCAAGAGACATGAAGCCCAGATCAAAATCGAGGCAAAAATAAAATCGAGGACTACATCGAGCATTTAGGCACTTTTTGAGAAATTGAGGTAAGTTTGTATGAAATTAGTATTTCATGATGTTCAATAATTGAAACAGTTAATTATTACGTTAATGCATGATTTTGTGAACAAAAATCGAGCTATGAAGTCTCGACGAGTAAATGGAGAACATGATAAACTATAGTTTCGGTTATAGTTCCGGAATAAGTTTATTTCTCATGTATGTATATAAGAATGGAAAGGTCCCGTATAAGACCATGTTTGGGATATGGCCTCGGCACTAATGAAAGATTTCATATAAGACCATATCTGGGATATGGCATCGACATCTATGAACGATCTTGTATAAGACCATGTTTGGGACATGGCTTCGACATCGAGTTATGAGATCCCCGTGTAAGACCATATTTGGGATATGACATCAACATTAAGGAAAGATCCCATGTAAGACCATATCCAAGATATGACGTTGGCATCAAAGCTTATGCATGTTATGTTTGAATAACTTATAATGATCAAATTCATTCATAAATGAAAGAGGTAAGTATGTGAGTTGGTCTTCATCCAAACCTATTTAAGTATGGCCATGAGTAATGTTCATGATATGGATAATAAAGATGTGGATATATTGTTATGTTGGCATATGTGTTAAATCATGTGACCCAGTGATACAGGAAACATGAGTAAGTTAAAGTTACCAGATTATGTTGGCATGAGATGGGTAAGAATAAGTGTGAACAAGTACAAGTAAGTACTTTTATTTAGTGAGACTATGTGGCCATTGCATCATGACATGAATGAACATAGTTTGAATAGATATGTTATCCTTGAGTTTCATGCAAACTTACTAAGCTATATGCTTATCCCACTCTTTTCCTTTTCCTTGTAGCTCTATCAAGTTGGCTCGAGGATCATTGGACGTCGAGTTCGAAATCACTCTATCAACTACATTTTGGTATAGTAAAGACAAGTTTCATTATAAGTATGGCGTGTATAGGAAGCTGTTCATTTTGTGCCATATCTTGTTGAAAGGCCAAAGAGTTGGCTATTAATATTTCACACTCGTTTTGTAAATGGGCCATGATGAAATTGGCTAATGTTAACACATTCATGTGAAAAGTTGATTTGTTTAAAGAGATGAAATGAATGATGATATAGAAGTTACAAAACCATTGTTATGTTAAGAGTTGCTTGATCGGTATAAGCTCTAATGTGTATAATGTAGGGTGGTAAAGGGCTTAGTAGATAGCCTACTAATTAGACACATGGGCAGACACATGGGCGTGTGTCTAGACCGTGTGGGTGGCACGGCTAGCACATGGGCGTGTGCCCAGGCTGTGTGGTTAAGTCAAATGTTAAGGTTTGGCACACGTGCCATGGCCATGGGCGTGTCTAGGCTGTGTGATTTAGTCAGTGTAGACCACGGTGTGGAACACATGTATGTTTCAGGGACACACGGGCGTGTCTCTAGACCCCACAGGCGTGTGACCCCTGTTTAGGATAAAAATTTTCAAAGGGAGTGAAAGTTCGGTTGAGTCTTAAAGACTTTCGGGTGTGTGTGTAAGGCCTCGGGGGCCTATCATATGAATGTCAAGATAACTAAAGAAAGGTTTTAAGTCGAAACAAAATTCGTTGCTCGTAACTATATTGTTAGAGAAATTTATGCATGGTAATGCCTTGTATCCATTTCTAGCATCGGATTCGGGTAAGGGGTGTTACACAGCCTCGACATACTTCTTTGGAGGTTTAATTTCTCTTTTAGTTTTTTTTTGGCGATAGAGTATTGTGGTGAAGAAGCAACTCTATTCTCAATTTTTGTACTGGCTTGAGGAGTCGACTTTGTATTAATCTGATGCTCCACCTACTTTTGATTTTCTTTATTGGAAGGTTTTTTAAGAGAGAAGTTAGGAAGCATAGCAGTTTCATCAAAAACAACATCTCTGCTAATCACAACTTTTCTATTTTCAGGACACTATAACTTACACCCTTTTACACTAGCTTTATAACAAAGAAAAACACATTTAATGGATCTCTGTTCTAATTTTCCATTATCAACATGAGCATACGCAGAACACCCAAAGATCTTTAAATCAGAATAATTAGCAGGATTACAAGACCAAACCTCTTGTGGAGTCTTTTTATCAATGACAGCGGATGAAGATCGGTTGATAAAAAAACATGCAGTAGAGGCTACTTTGGCCCAAAATGACTTTGGTAAGTTGGCATTTGACAACACACATCGAACCTTCTCTCTGATCATTTTGTTCATTTGTTCTGCAAAGCCATTTTGCTGTGGCTTATGATGAACTGTCAAGTGTCTCATGATCCCTTCTAACTTACATAGTCTATTAAATACATCAGAACAAAACTCTAAGCCATTGTTTGTGTGAAGGTATTTTATTTGTTTTCCCGTCTATTTTTCAATCATAATTTTCTAAGACTTAAATGCAGAAAACACATCGCTTTTCTGCTTTAGGAAGAACGCCCAAACTTTTTTGGAAAAATCATCAATAAAAGTTAGCATATAATTAGCTCCTCCTCTCAAAGGCACTCTAGATGGCCCCATCGAATGAATATACTCAATGTTCCTTTGTTATGGATTCCTCAAATCAAACTCTCTTTGCTTCCCAAAAACACAGTGCTCATAGAACTTCAGTTTGCAAATTCCTTGCCCATCAAAAGTCCTATTTTGCTCAATTATGTCATGCCATTCTCAGCCATATGCCCTAAGCGCATATGCCAAAGTTTAGTAATATCATCATTTGGCAAGGAAGAGGAAGTGACAGCTGTATCACCAGTAACAGTAGAACCCTGCAAAATGTATAACTTGGCAGTCTTTCTCTGCCTTTTCAACACAACGAGGGAACCTTTGAAAATCTTCAAAACCCCACTTTTAGCTGTGTATTTGTACCCTTTTGAATCAATAGTACTTAACGAAATTAAATTTCTCTTCAATTCTGGAACATGTCGTATGTCACTAAGTGTTCTGACAACTCCATCAAACATCTTAACTTTAATTGTTCCAACACCTGCGATTTTACACGAAGCATTATTTCCCATTAAAACAACACATTCAAACACTATTTCGTAAGTTGTAAACCAATCCCGATTGGGACTCATGTGGAAGGTGCAACTCGAATCAAGGATCCATTCATCACTCACTTTAGAATTGTTAACAGAAGCAACTACAAGTTCACCATTGCTGTAGTCTTCACAACATCAGCTTCACCGAAATTTTCTGGTTATTTTCCTTTTTGATTCGTAGCCTTCCTTTTGATATTATTTTGTAGCTTATAGCACTCAGATTTAATGTGCCCTTTCTTCTTGCAGAAGTTACAAGTTTTACCTTTGTTTGAAGATTTTGATCTACCTTTAGATTTACCGCGAGGATTCTGTTCCTGTGTCCTTCCACGATCATCATTAGCATTCTGATCTTGTCTCCCATGAATAATGAGACTCTCTCCCTAAGAGTCGATTTTAACCTCAAGATGCTTTATCTTATCATACGAGGTCAAATAATCATAAACCTCATCAACTGTGAGAGACTCGCGGCTATATAAAATAGTGTCTCTAAAGGTTGAATAAGACGGGGGCAACGAATAAAGTAGAATCCACCCTAGATCTTCCTTATCATACTGAATCTCCATGGCCTCCAAGTTTGAGAGAATTTCTTTTAACACTGTTAAGTGTTCGTGCATAGGCGCACCTTCCTCCAAACGATGAGCATAAAGATGTTGTTTCATATGCAACTTGCTGGTTAGAGTTTTCGACATACATATTTGTTCCAGCCTCTTCCATAATGCAGTGACGGTCTTCTCCTTCATCACATCCTACAAAATTTTGTTAGACAAATGCAGATGTAACTGTGTTAACTCCTTTCGATCCTTGTGCTTCTTCTCTTCCTCCTTCAATGTTGAAGGCATCTTATCTACCCCTAGCAGGGCTTCCTCTAAGTCCATCTGTGCAAAAACTGCCTGCATCTTTATCTGCCACAACACGAATCTAGTTTTGCGATTCAACAGCGAAATTTCATGCTTCAAAGACGCAATTACCGTAATCGAGATGAAAAACTCGGAAGCTCTGATACCAATTTGTGAAAATAAAATAGAATGTTGGTAATGACAATATATCACAAAGAAAAAAGAAATAAAACTAAAGAACATAGATTTTACATGGAAACCCTTTCGGGAAAAAAACCACGGGTAGAGAAGAAGAAAATTTACTATGTCGAATTCGAATAATTACAAGAGGAATAGACTATTTCTATTTATAGGCTTGTAAAACCATATTCTAATAGGACTGTAATAAGATTGAAACACATTATTCTAATCAATATCAAATAGATGGAGTTTAATAAAGTTTAAAAACCTTATTTAAAATAAAATAAAAGAAGTGTAATTCTATAGAGATTTTTTTATTTTATTTTACCACCGTATTTTATTTAAATAAGGATTTGGGTCACTTAATTCTAACAACTTCAAAAAAAATAGAGGACAAATTAAATAAATGTGTAAATAGAGAAAATTAAATTTGTTATAATGTTTTTATATATAAAAGATTAGAATAAACTTTTAAAAATAAAATTTTAACTAAATAATTATTTTACTTATTCATTTAATATAGGGATTAATTTTTTATTTTTAGCGGCCAAGATATATTACAGAATCACTACAATACTTTTAACGATCTGATTGACGCTTGGGCTTTCAAAAGAAAGAGAAAATGGATCATGGAGACAATTATTTCTCTTTTTATTTTTTAAAATTTGTATTAAATTTATAAATAATTAGGCTACTGCCAGTTTGAAGTTTATTTTGTGTTTCTTTGTATTGGGTCCATGACCTCTTTACCATTCCCAAGATATATTATTTGCAATATTTGTAGGAGAAAAACACTAGAATTCATCACATCATCACTATATGGTGAAATAACATTTTCAAAACAATAATACTTATTAACATAATTATATTTCAAAAATAAATTAACATTTAAAAGTCAGAAATTTTTTTGGTGAATACTTACTTTTAAACATAATTATTAGTAAGTCTTTTAGATTTTAAAAACAGATTGAAAGTGTGATAAATATTATATTTATTTATATATTTTATTTTTTTGCTAAATTTCATAATACACTCATCCAACCCTTAACCTATTTATAAAATTTAAAAATTTCTTAAAATAAATGAAGCTCTTTCAAAAATCACTTGCCTAAGAGATGGAAGAAAAAACAAAGAATACATTTAACTTATCATTCATTAATAATTTTATCAATCAATTAAGTCTTAGCTCGACTGGCATGAGTATTGTTGCCAATGCAGGAGGACATGGGTTCGAGTTCATTGAAGCACATTATCCTCTTATTTATGATTAGGAGGGGCTATGGGTAGTTTTAGACATTGTCTTAAAAAGAACAGATATGATCAAAACTTATAATGAGATTATTTGAAAAAAAAGTAATAATATTATTGGTACAAATCCAATAATGAATACAAACAATTGGATGATGCCATTAAAATAAGTAATCAATTGTCCTAAGTTCAATACCTCTCTTTATTTCAGTTTATCGATGTTTTACTTATATAATCAATGTAAACTCATCAAAATAGTCTAGTGTTTTTATCTAGGCTATGCCCCCTTTCTAGTTAAATTAGGAGAGCGTTTTTTTATTAAATAAATATTATTTATATTATACTTATTCAACCATGATTCTCCTATCTCTCCCTGGAAATAGATGACGCTGGTAGAGTTATTTACATAAGTTTCATCTATTGTTATTCTGCCAAAAAGTAATAAAAATTATTTTTGGGAATAATAATTTCTAACAGTATCTATTGAGATAATTACTTTTCTACTAAAAGTAATAAATCGTTTTTGTTTCTGTGTTTGGTTCATGTTGCTCAAGCCTACACTCGATGCAATTTGGGGTATGAGGATAGCGGAGAAGATCGTTTAGTTGAAAGCTAGGAATGTTTGGATCCATCTAGCATAAAACACAAGTTCTTTTTTGGTAGAATGTTTATTACTATAAATATCACAAATCGACTTGGTTTTAAAATTTTTTAAACTTCCGCTATAATAGTAATCGTTTTCATAACTGGATTTTTCCTTTACTATCATCATAATCTTCATCATAGTTATCATCCATGTCAATATCATCCATTAAATCATTATTATCTTAGTTTACATGTCGACGGTCACACTTAGAAGGGATGGATTCTTCCCCTTCATGTCATGGATTTTTATCATGATTTATCCTACCTGCTCTTGTCTCCTCAATAAGCTTCTCATTTCTTTTATTTGCTTGCTTCTGTTTATCCATTTGTTCCTGGATAAAATTTTATTGCTCTTCGTATCTCTTCTTCTAGGAGGATATTTATTCCTTCATAACTCTTATTCTCTCTTGCATGTCCAAATATTGTTGATTATTGGACTAGTGATGTTCGAATCCCTGATCAATAGGTGATGGTCTGGCATGGTGTTGATTTTGGAGGTTAAATTTGAAACACCCCTTACCCGTGTTTGAAACCGAAACTGGATACAAGGCATTACCTAACTTAACTTGCTTAAAAATAACATATCGGGCTATAAAATTTGGCTATAGCTTAGAAACTTGCCATTTAAACTCATAACCTGCTCATTCTGGGCCTACAAGGCCCTAAACATACTTCGAGAGGTTTCAAAATTAAATTGGGAACTTTTACGCGCTTAGAAAATTTTTGTCCAAACAGGGCCACATGCCCGTGTTGTTCAAGGGACACAACCGTGTGCCCCTAAGACATTCCCGTGTTCTTCACCCGTGGTCGACACTGACTTATTTCACACGGCCAAACACACACCTGTGTCCCTAGCCCGTGTCCCTCACACGGCCTCGACACGCCCGTGTCTTAGCCCGTGTGCCAAAACCTTGGCATTCTGTTTATGATGTCATCACCTCACTAAGGTCACACGGCTAAGGCACATGCCTGTGTCCTTAGGCCGTGTGTCGAACTAAATTCTTATCTTTAGGTGCAGACTTCACACGGCCTTGGCACACGCCCATGTCTAAGGCCGTGCCTCCAACACGACTGAGACACACAACCGTGTCTCTGCCCGTGTGTTTACTACTGAGCATACTAATTTGTAGACCTAGCTCACAAAGGGACAAACGGCCAATCAACACGCCCATGGGGCTGACAGTGTATCACACACGGTCTAGACACACGTCTGTACGTCTACCCGTGTGGACATTAAAAAGGCTATATTCCAAGCCAAAAGCCACCCTACATAGCAACCATACTTATACCAACTCAAATCAAGCATCCATACAAGCATAAACTTCATGATCCATCATCGATGAATATATATATATATATATGAGAACTAGTTAAGTATTGGCCCAACTTTAATGACCATTTACAAAATGAATTGAAACAACCATAGTAGCCAACACATTTGGCTTACAAATATGACATAACCAAAACATTCAAGTCCTATACATGCCATACTCAAAATAAATCTAATTTGGCTATACCAAAAAGTGGTCGATAGTGTGATCTCCAACTCCAACGTCTGTGAATTCTTGAGCTAACTTGGCTATACTACAAGGAAAAGGGCAATGAAGGGGTAAGCATAAAGCTTAGTAAGTTTGCATGGAAATAAATAGCAACAATAAGCTCATGACAATATCCATCCATGGCATTAAATAACCACACACAAAGTCTTGGTCTCCTTTCCATACTTACTCATACTTGCCCTTATCTAGCACACACCATGCCACATATCGTAAATGTTCTTCGTGAACTATTCGCGGGTACCTGTGTTAACTCAATCACACAGCTTTAATACAATTCTCGTTTCTACTTCTAACCTAATCTATTTATCCCAATAAATCCTTATGGGTACTCAAAGATGCATATTCATTATCATTAGCATAAACGCGAAACCAATGCCACATCTTGGATGGGGTCTCACATGGGTCATCTCTGAATACTGGTGCCATATCTCGGATATGGTCTTATGCGGAACCTCACATCAATATCGATGCCATATCCCAGATATGCTCTTATACGATTTTTCATATTCAATGTCGAAGCCATATCCTAGATATGGTCTTATACGGGATCTCAGTTAGGTGCCGAGACCATGTCCCGACATGGTCTTATACGGGTCATCCATCTTATATCTCATTGATAGTGTTTTCATATTTATTATAGTCCAACTAGGACTTCAACATCTCAACTTACTCATTCAACATTAAATACTAAATTTAGTAGAATATCATGTATCATCATAATATCAAACATTCTCAAACATGCTGGCGTAATTGTTGAATTTATCACATACAAACTTACCTCGTTTTCAAAATAGGCTAGATTGTCGGTCTAGTCCGATATTTTGTTCTTTCCTTGTTCAAGTTTGATTCTTGGTTCTTCTTGCCCTATAGTAGCATTTTAGCTCATTTTAATCATCACATTAATAAATGCATTTCAATAATCATGCTTTGACAAAATTACTATTTTTCCCTTAGACTTTTGCAAAATGACCATTTTACTCGTAGGCTCGGAAATCAATTCTAATCAAATTTATCTCTTTAACGAGCCTAGGTGAACATTTATTTCTCTTATGGTCAAAACTCAACATTTCACACATCTACTACATATTTTACAACATTTATAAAAAGGTCCTTTTTAGGTGTTTTCTTAGTAATACCTTTCACAAAAGTTGTTCATCTAACAAATAGGACACATTTTCTTCCATAAAAATGCAGCAAAAAACTTAAAAGCTTTCATGGAAAAACTCTAAAATTTTCACCATTTAACAAAATAGTCCCCTCTTTAGAAAGCTTAAGCTTTAGAGTTTCCAAAAGTACAATTTTTATCAAGAAATGATCACTAGAACACTTACTTGTAAATAGAAGAGTGTGCTAAAATTTTTGAAGCTTTCAAGCCCCTATTTGCTGCTAATTTTTGGTGGAGGAAAGAAGAAGAAAAGATTATATCTTTCCTTCTTTATTTTAATATAAAATCCCAATTTAGTCCACCTAATCCACCTACTTGACCAAATTTTGACCTCTATTGTCCCCTATGGCCGACCAACCTTTATTTAAGGGGTTAATTGCCATTCAAATACCTCTAATAAATATTCTATTTGGTACCTTTAGCTAGAAATTTTAAACTTTTTCACTTTATGCGATTTAGTCCTTTCTCGCGATTTAGCATGAAATCACTAAAATTAAAGCACTAAAATTTTCATGTACTTATACAATCATACTTTAACTCATAAAATATCATGAAAATAGTTTTCTAACCTCGATTTAGTGGTTCCAAACCACTGTTCTGATTAGCCCCTAAATCGGGCTGTTAAAATTCTCCTCCCCTTAAAGATTTTTGTCCTCGAAAATCTTACCTGTAAAAAGGTTGGGATACTGGTTTCTCATAGCCTCCTCAGGCTCTCATGTAGCCTCTTCTATTCCATGTCTCTGCCATAGTATTTTAACAAGGGCTATACTTTTGTTCCTCAACTGTTTGACCTCTCGCGCCAAAATTTTAACCGGTACTTCGCCATAAGTCAAGTCCGGTTGAATTTCTACCTCTGTTGGTACTATCACATGTGAAGGGTCCGAACGGTATGGTCGCAACATGAATATGTGGAAAACATCATGAATCTTTTCCAGCTCAGGTGGCAAGGCCAAACGATAAGCTACCGGTCCTATTCTCTTAGTAACTTCATAAGGTCCGATAAAATACAGACTCAATTTTCCTTTCCGGCCAAATCTGAGAACTTTCTCTAAGGTGATACTTTCAGAAACACTTTATCACCTACTCGAAACTCAATCTCTTTCCTTTTTAAATCCGAATAGGACTTTTGACTATCTGAGGCCGCTTTCATAAATTCACGTATCACTTTTACTTTCTCTTCAGTTTATCAGATCAAATCGACCCCGTGTATTTATTTCTCTCTGAGTTCTGTCTAATACAAGGGTGTTCGACATTTACGCCCATACAATGCTTCATAAGGCGCCATTTTCAAACTTGACTGAAAACCATTGTTGTAGGCGAATTCCACCAATGGTAAGTATTTCTTCCAATTACCTTGGAATTCCAAAACACAACATCGAAGCATGTCTTTCAATATCTATATTACTCTCTTCGACTCTCCGTCGGTTTGCGGATGGAAAGCTGTACTAAAACTCAATTTTGTGCCTAAAGCCTCTTGTAACTTTTTCCAAAACCATGACGTAAATCTCGGATATCTATCCGAAATAATCGACAACGGTACTCCATGAAGTCTCACTATCTCTGAAACATACAAATCTGCCAACTTATCAAGAGAATAATCAACTCGTACTGGTATGAAATGGGCTGACTTCATAAGTCTATCAGCTACAACCCATACAGCATCTTTCTTTTTCAGCGTCAACGGTAAACCCTTCACGAAGTCCATAGTAATATGATCCCACTTCCACTCGAGAATCATAATAGGCTGAAGTAGACTTGAAGGTACTTGGTGTTCAGCCTTCACTTGTTGACAAATTAGCCATCTCGATTCAAACTCAGAAATGGCTTTCTTCGTATTCGGCCAACAATACCATTTCTTCAAGTCATTGAACATCTTCATGCTACCTGGGTGCAAAGTTAAACATCTGCTATGTGCTTTATACAAAATCATTCGAATAAGTTCATCATTTCTGGGTACACAGACCCTATCACAAAACATCAAACGTCTGTCAGGACTTACCCGAAAGTCTGACTCAACATTTGACTCACATAGAACTCTTTTGGCTTTTAAGTTGCTGTCCTCTTTCTGTGCTTCACAAATCTCTTGAAGAAATAATGGTCTAGCCCTCAGCTCGATTAGAATAGAACCATCATCTAACAAATTCATCCGTGTATTCATGGCTCTCAGCGCAAACAATGATTTTCTGCTCAAAGCATCGGTGACCACGTTCACATTTCTCGGGTGGTAATCAACTACTAAGTCATAATCCTTGATCAGTTCTAACCACCTTCGTTGCCTAAAATTTAATTCCTTTTGAGTCATCAAATATTTTAGGCATTTGTGGTCTGTGAATATTCGACACCTTTCACCATATAAATGGTGTCTCCAAATCTTTAATGCAAACTCAATGGCAGCCAACTTTAAGTTATGGGTTGAGTAATTCTTCTCGTGCGGCTTTAGCTGTCTAGAAGCATATGCTATCACCTTGCCCTCTTGCATAAGTACACAACCCAATTCATTCATGGATGCATCACTGGAAACCATATATTCTCTTCCAGGCTCAGGTTGCACCAAAACAGGAGCCTCAGTCAACAATGCTTTTAGTTTCTCAAAACTCTGTTGGCACCTCTCTGCTATTCAAACTTCACGTCTTTTTTGCAGTAGTCTTGTCATTGGAGTAGCTATTATGGAAAACCCCTTGACAAAACACCTATAATAGCCGGCTAGGCCCAAAAACTTCTTACTTCAGTTACGTTTCTTGGCGGTTTCCATTCAACAATCACTGAAATCTTACTCGGGTCGACTCTAATTCCATCTCCCGAGACATTATGTAACACTCCTAACCCGTATCTGTCGTCGAAAAGGGGTTACGAGGTATTATGAAACGAAACACAACTTCTGATTAATCACATGCATAATTTTATTCAAACTCTTAAGCGAGATAAGTATTAATATAAATAAAACTAAATTAGTCACTTTGTAAATCATATCGTATATTTTCCAAAGATATAATCAGTTATAATTCATAAGTAATAATCACCGAAAATATCATTTTATCATATTGCATTTGTTCATACCATATATATAATATAATACTACAAACTATAATCACATCGTAAAACATAATAAATAAATATATTCAAGCACATCACATTTTTAGCAAGTTCCATTCGGCACCATTAGGAAAATAACAAATTTAATTCCTTATAGTTTAAAGTACTATTCATTAAATCACTTTACCAAATCCTTAGCGAAAATAATCATGCATCTATTCATGCATATTTCAATGCCTTTTTTTTTTAACTTATTCAATCCTTTTACAAGCATATAATTTTTATTTATTTTCATAGAGCTAATTCAAAAATTATTCAAAGATTTTTATGTCACATTAAAAACATTACGACTATGCATTTATACATATAACTTAGTAACCCTTTTGGCTAATACTTTAAAAAACCAAACCAAATTTAATATGCTAATATCACATAATTTACAATGTAATAAACATCAATACTGAAACTCATAGCTAAACCTTAACCAAAATATACTAACAAAGTTTCACATTTAATTATACATATCATAGCCGAATTATCAACCTACTATATTCACTCCACAAATCCAAACACTCAGCCGACTCGTCAACCCTTAGTGATTACACATTTATCACCTAAATCAAACACATAATCAAATCACCAAGATCACAATCAAATTCACTCCACTACCATTTACGCATAGCACATATAAAAATTATACTTGATAGCATATGTTAATAATTCAACTTAGCCATTTTCGCATGGCATAATATATAAATATCCCAAAATCAATCATTTCAAAATATAACCCAGCCTATACATGCCATAGTTCCAAAAATTCAGCTTATAAAATACCAAAGCTAGTCGATAGTGTGATAGACTTTGACGATGATCCCTGAGCTCGTAACTTGACTCCAAAATCTATAAAACAATACCAACAAACACATACAGTAAGCTATCATAACTTAGTAAGTTACAAGCAATTACATAACAACAATGCATTATATCATTATATTAGTAAGGCCAATTCAATATAATCACAACCAAGGTTTAGAACCATAACTAAAATTTATATCACCATTCGTAAACTTTCACATTTCATAGCCTTAAGACCGAACACTCACACATTCAATAATAGATTTCACATTGATCTATAAAATCACTTTCTCATCTCAAAACAAATACATATACATTTATACAAGTATACATACATATATATATATATATATCACATTTTCTAATTTCATATGTATATATCACTTACCAATTTATACGCATTTCAAAGTCATATAAATCACATATTAACATGTATAATACATAATTTCATTTCAACAGTCAATACTTACTTTGTTATCCAAAAGATAATCTATCATCACATATCTGATCCTTTTTTCTCGTTTAACACATTCATTAATCAATACACTTAAAGGATCAGCAAACTCGCACACTCAGTGCCAAAACCTTGTAACGTATCGCACACTTAGTGTCGTCACATTAACATCTCGCACACTTAGTGCCAAATCCTTGTAACGTGTCGCACACTTAGTACCGTCACATTTAACAATTCACACACTTAGTGCTATATTTCATACTATCATTTTCGTACATTAATTTCACATATTACAAATCAACATATAAATCTCATGTTTATTTATAATTAACAACACATATATGCTTATAAACTTACCTTGGACAATGAAAATCGAAACGGGACGATTAATCAACGACTTTGGTTTTTCCCCGATCCAAATCTGATTTCTTTGGTTCTTGATCTAAATGTATTCAAAATAAACTAATTCAAATATAATTCCATTAAATTTAGTCCAAAAACAAATAAATGGACAAATTACCATTTTGCCCCTAATATTTAACTTTTATCACAATTTAGTCCAAATAGCATAAAACACAAAATATTCAAAATTTGACATCACCCTAGCTTGGCCGAATTTCACTAAGGTCCCTAGCAGCCCATTTCTTTCATTTATTTCACATTTTTACCCCTCAATTGACAAATTTCACAATTTAATCCTATTTAGGCATTTTTACCAAAAATGCCTTAATTAAACTTAACAATCTAACAACCTATATTTATTTTCCATCACTAAACACCAATTTCATCAAGCTATCAACAATGGCATTTCATGAATATATCATCAAATTCAAAAATTCAAGCTTGGGCTGGCTAGTATTCAAAGCAACGATCTCAAAAACGTAAAAATTATCAAAAATTGAACTCAATTACATACCTTAATCAAACATGCAAGGGCCGAAAGTTTCAAAAGCTCAAACTGTTTCTTCCTTCTCTAATTTTGGCAATAGAGAAATAAAAAAAGATGAACATGCCACTTTTGTTTATGTTTTATTTTTATTATATTATTATAAGTTAACAAAATTACAAAATTGTCATTACTAAAATAATTGAATAATCTATTTATATTTCATGCATACCAAAACCAGCCACTATGTTAATTTATGACTAAATTACACTATCAACACTTCAATTTATAAAACCATCATCAATTCGATACTTACACATTTAACCAACAAATTTTTATTTTATGCGATTAAGCCCTTTTTCACAATTAAGCATCCAAACGATCAAATTTTTATACAAAAATTTCACACACATAAATTCACACATAATGAACATAGAAAGTAATATTCTCAAATTCGTGGTCCCGAAACCACTGTTTCGAATAGGATCTAAACCGGACTATTACAACTCTCCCCCTTAAAGATTTTCGTCCTCGAAAATTTTACCAGCGAATAGGTTCGGATAACGCTCTTTCATTGTATCTTCTGACTCCCAAGTTGCTTCCTCAACTCTGTGCTTATGCCACAGTACCTTAACTAATGAAATTTTCTTATTTTGCAATTCTTTAATCTCGTGAGCCAGAATACGAATTGATTCTTCTTCATATGTCATATCAAACTTAATCTCAATGTTTGTCGGACTAATCACATGTGAGGGATCAGATCGATATCTACGAAGTATCGAAACATGAAATACATTGTGAATATTTTCTAACTCAAGTGGAACAATAGTCTATAAGCAACCGGCCCGATACACTCTATAATCTCATACGACCCAATAAATCTCGGACTCAATTTGTCTTTACGACTGAATCTGAGTATTTTCTTCCATGGTGAGACTTTCAAAAACACTTTATCTCCGATCTGAAACTCCATATCTTTTTGTTTCAAGTCTGTATATGCTGTTTTCAGTTTATCGCGAATCACTTTCACTTTCTGTTCAGTCTCATTGATCAAATCGACCCCGT
Organism: Gossypium rotundifolium; assembly: GCA_025506655.1. Lineage (NCBI taxonomy): Eukaryota > Viridiplantae > Streptophyta > Magnoliopsida > Malvales > Malvaceae > Gossypium > Gossypium rotundifolium. Next base: position 63,210,908 of record CP106731.1, on the reverse strand, counting down.
ATATCTTATTTTCACTGAGGTCAGTCTAATACAATGGTGTACGACATTTACGACCGTACAAAGCCTCATAAGGTGCCATTTTTATACTAGATTGAAAGCTATTATTATAAGCAAATTCAATCAAAGGTAAGTATGGTTCCCACGTACTTTCAACCTCAAGAATGCAACATCTCAACATATCCTCGAGTATTTGAATGATTCGTTCAGATTGACCATCTATTTGCGGATGGAAAGCTGTGCTAAAGTGTAGTTTCATACCTAAAGCTTCTTGCAGATTCTTCCAAAACCACGATGTGAGCCTTGGATCTCTGTCTGAAACAATAGAAATAGGCACTCCGTGTAACCTCACAATCTGAGAAACATATAATTCGGCCAGCTTATCAAGTGAATAATCTGTATGAATCAGAATAAAGTGAGCCGATTTTGTCAATCTATCCACAATAACTTAGATTGCATCTTTCTTGCTCGGTGTCAATGGTAAACCATATACAAAATCCATTGTAACTCTGTCCCACTTCCACTCGGATATCATAATCAACTGAAGTAACCCAGAAGGTACCTGATGCTCGACTTTTACTTGTTAACAGACTAAACATTTCGAAACAAAGTCAGAAATGTCTCGTTTCATACAATGCCACCAGTGAAGCTGTTTCAGATCATTATACATTTTCGTACTCAAGGGTGAATAGATAACCGACTGCTATGAGCTTCATTCAAAATCATCTGAATCAACTTTGAATTTCTCGGAACACATATTCGGTTTCTGAGCCTCAAACAACCATTTTTATCAACTCAAAACTTAGATTCAACATTCGATTCACACTGAGCTCTTTTTGCCAACAAATCATTATCAACTTTCTGAACATAACACAAATTTATTGTAAAAATAAGGGTCTTACTTTTAATTCAGCTATTATCGAACCATCATTAGATATAGCCATATGTGCATTCATTGCAAGCAAAGCAAATAATGATTTTCGTCTTAAAGCATCAGCAACAACATTAGCTTTTCCGAAGATAGTCAATCACAAGCTCGTAGTCTTTTAACAATTCTAACCATTGATGTTGTCTCAAATTCAGATCTTTCTGAGTCATCAAATACTCCAGGCTTTTGTGATCAAAATAAACATAACATTTCTCACCGAACAGATAGTGACGCCATATCTTCAATGCAAACACAATAGCTGCCAATTCCAATTGTGTGTCGGATAGTTCTTTTTGTGCGACTTTAGCTGTCTCGAGGCATAAGCTATGACCTTGCCTTCCTACATCAAAACACAACCCAGACCACTCAAATTTGCTTCACTATAAATGAAAAATTCTTTACCCGATTTTGTCTGAACTAACACTAGAGCTTCGGTCAAAAGAGCTTTCAACTGATCAAAATTTTTTGGCACTTTTCTGATCACTCAAACTTAACATCTTTCTGTAATAGCTTTGTCATCGGTATTACGATCATAGAGAAACCTTTCACGAATCGTCTATAATAACTAGCAAGTCCCAGAAAACTCTGAACTTCAGAGACAGTTCTCGGAGGTTTCCAATCAAGTATAGCTGAAATTTTACTCGGATCAACCTGAATACCCGATGCTGATACAACATGGCCTAGAAAACTGACTTTGCGTAACCAGAACTCACATTTACTGAACTTTGCATACAACTGTATATCTTGCAAAATCTGTAACACAAGTCTCAAATGTTCGGCATGCTCGCTTTCATTATAGGAGTAGATCAAAATATCATGTATGAAAACTACCACAAATCGATCTAGATACTGTCTGAAAATTTGATTCATCAAATCCATGAAAATAGAAGGTGCATTAGTAAGTTCGAAAGGCATAACCAGAAACACATAGTGTCTGTACCTCGTTCGGAAATCAGTTTTTGGCACATTAGAGTCTTTAACTCGCAACTGATAGTAGCCTGATCTCAAATCTATTTTTGAAAACACAGTAGCCCCTTTCAACTGATCGAATAGATCGTCAATCCGTGGCAACGAATACTTATTCTTTATAGTCACTTTAATGAGCTATCTATAGTAGATACACATTCTCAGAGTTCTGTCTTTCTTTTTCACAAATAAAACTAGTGCGCCCTAGGGAGAGAAACTCGATCGCGCAAAACCTCTATCTGTCAACTCTTACAACTGAGCTTTCAATTCTTTTAATTTCGTAGGTGCCATTTTGTACAGAGCTATCAAATCGAGTCGTCCCCGACACTAATTCAATACCAAATTCAACTTCTCGAATAGGTGGCAAACCCGGTAATTCTTCAGAAAACACATCCGGATACTCGTACACAATAGGTACTAATTCAATCTTTCTTTCGGTTACTTTACTATCAAGCACATATGCAAAGTAAGCTTCACAACCTTTTCTTACGTATTTCTGAGCTAACATCGAAGATATCACTGTTGGTAAACCATTCAGATCATTAGATTCAATCCGAATAATCTTATCATTTTGACACCATAAATCAATGGTCTTCCGTTTGCAGTTCACAATAGCATCATGCAGAGTTAACCAATCCATACCTAGAATTATATCAAACTCTTCGAATGGAAACAACATCAAATCAACCGGAAAACATGAATCTCAAATAATCAACAGACAATTCTTGTACACTTTATCAACTAGAACACACCGGCCTAAGTGGTTTGATACTTTAATCACAAACTCAGTAGACTCTATAGGAAAAGTCTTACTGAATACTAAAGTCTCACACACATAAGAATGAGTCGAACCAGGATCAATCAATGCAACAACACTAGTATCATAGAAAGTGAAAATACCAATAATAATATTTGGGGATGAGGCCTCCTCACGTGTGTGAATAGTATAGGCTCTGGCAGGTGCGCGAGCTATGGATCTAATAGTTGTATCTTTGGTCCCCCTCTGACTGCCACTCACATTGCCCGTATTTCTGGGTGGTATACCTCGAGCTGCAATATTACCCGATCTCGTATTTTTCACTGTATCTTGCTCAACCAACTCAGGACATTCACAGATGAAGTGATCCATCGATCCATATTTGTAACACACTCTATTGTTTTACTTGTCTCAGCATTCACCAACATACAATCTTCCACACTGTTGACACTCAGGTTTATTTGGTCGAACATTGCCAACACTGGCAATTGAGGTGGCTCGTGAACTCACTAGTGGTCGATCTCGTATAGAAAACCCGGCTGTAGCCCTAGATCAGCTGAAATCATCTCTGAATTTCTTTGATGCTAAGTGAAAAGTCTTACCCGATGATCTTTTATGAGAATCTTTAGCTTCAAAATCAGCTTTTCTTTTCTCTTTCCCAAGCTCTTGACTTTATAAGCTCACTCGACAAGTATCACGAACTCTTTGATTTCAAGTATGCCAACTAGTAGTTTAATGTCTTCGTTCAACCCTTCTTCAAATCTTTTACACATGATAGCTTTAGTTGAAACACACTTGCGGGCATATCGACTGAGTCTCACAAATTTTCGCTCATATTCTATCACAGTCATGCGAACCTATTTTAACTCGAGAAATTCCTTGCGCTTCTGGTCAATGAATCTCTGACTGATATATTTCTTACAGAGCTCAGTCTGAAAGAAGTCCCAAGTCACCCGTTCTTTCGGAACCACCGATACTAGTGTATTCCACCAGTGATATGCAGTGTCTCGTAGTAAAGATATGGCACATTTTAAGCATTCATCCGGGGTACAACATAACTCATCAAACACACGGATAGTATTATCAAGCCAGAATTCAGCTCGCTCAGCATCATCTTCATTAGTAGCTCTGAATTTTTTAGCCCCGTGTTTTCTAATTTTATCAACAAGAGGCTTATGTAATCTCAACGGATCACTCACTTGAGACATAACAGGTATCGGAGAAGGATTAATTTGGGGTAGAGGTTATTGTACAGCCGGATTCGTCCAGATATACTAAGTAAACCAGTTGTTCATCATTTGGTAAAAGGCTTGCTTAGCCTCACCCTCTTGGTTACTCGAGGTCGGTCGAGAATTAACCGGCTTCTATCCCTTCTGCGAGAGCAGGCTCTATACTCTTGACATCATCAGCTACAGCTCTATCGGGATCCATTTACTATATGAAAACACATTTTCAAATATCAGAAGTCATCACATTATCACAATATATGATATGGCATGTATAGCTAGACTCACACGCGCTACGTTAGTCCTAGAATCGACTAAACCGTAGCTCTAACGTAACACCCCTAACCCGTATCCATCGCCAAAAAGGGGTTACGAGGTATTACAAAATGAAAAACAACTTCTGATTAATCACATGCATAATTTTATTCAAACTCTTAAAACAGATAAGTATTAATATAAATAAAACTAAATTAGTCACTTGGTAAATCATATCGTAATATTTTCCAAAGATATAATCAGATTTATAATTCATAAGTAATAAGCACCGAACATATCATTTTATCATATTACATTTGTTCATACCATATATATAATATAATACTACAAATTATAATCACATCGTAAAACATAATAAATAAACATATTCAAGCACATCACATTTTTAGCAAGTTCCATTTGGCACCATTAGGAAAATAACAAACTTAATTCCTTATAGTTTAAAGTACTATTCATTAAATCACTTTACCAATTCCTTAGCGAAAATAATCATGCATATATTCATGCATATTTCAATGTCTTTTTTTAACTTATTCAATCCTTTACAAGCATATAATTTTTATTTATTTTCATAGAGCTAATTCAAAAATTATTGAAAGATTTTATGTCACATTAAAAGCATTACGACTATGCATTTATACATATAACTTAGTAACCCTTTTGGCTAATACTTTAAAAACCAAACCGAATTTAACATGCTAATATCACATAATTTACAATGTAACAAACATCAATACTTAAACTCATAGCTAAACCTTAACCAAAATATACTAACAAAGTTTCACATTTAATTATGCATATCATAGCCGAATTATCAACCTACTATATTCACTCCACAAATCCAACACTCAGCCGACTCGTCAACCCTTAGTGATTACACATTTATCACCTAAATCAAACACATAATCAAATCACCAAGATCAAAATAAAATTCACTCCACTGCCATTTATGCATAGCACATATAAAAATTATACTTGATAGCATATGTTAATAATTCAACTTAGCCATTTTCGGATGGCATAATATATAAATATCCCAAAATCAATCATTTCAAAATATAACCCAGCCTATACATGCCATAGTTCCAAAAATTCAGCTTATAAAATACCGAAGCTAGTCGATAGTGTGGTAGACTTTGACGATGATCCCTGAGCTCGTAACTTGACTCCAAAATCTATAAAACAATACAAACAAACACATACAGTAAGCTATCATAACTTAGTAAGTTAAAAGCAATTACATAACAACAATGCATTATATCCTTATATTAGTAAGGCCAATTCAATATAATCATAATCAAGGTTTATAGCCATAACTATAATTTATATCACCATTTGTAAACTTTCACATACACATTCAATAATAGATTTCACATTGATCTATAAAATCACTTTCTCATCTCAAAACAAATACATATACATTTATACAAGTATACATATATATATATATCACATTTTCTTAATTTCATATGTATATATCACTTATCAATTTAAAACTGCATTTCAAAGTCATATAAATCACATATTAACATGTATAATACATAATTTCATTTCAACAGTAAATAGTTACTTTATTATCCAAAAGATAATCTATCATCACATACCTGATCATTTTATCTTGTTTAACACATTCATTAACCGATACACTTAAAGGATTAGCAAACTCGCACACTCAGTGCCAAAACCTTGTAACGTATCACACACTTAGTGCCATCACATTAACATCTCACACACTTAATGCCAAATCCTTGTAACGTGCCGCACACTTAGTGCCGTCACATTTAACAATTCGCATACTTAGTGCTATATTTCATACTATCATTTCCGTACATTAATTTCACATATTAAAAATCAGCATATAAATCTCATGTTTATTTATAATTAACAACACATATATTTTATAAACTTTCCTCGGATGATGAAAATCGAACGGGATGATTAATCAACGACTTTGGTTTTTCCCCGATCCAAATTCAATTTCTTTGGTTCTTGATCTAAATGTATTCAAAATAAACTAATTCAAATATAATTCCATTAAATTTGGTCCAAAACACATAAATGGGCAAATTACCATTTCCCCTGATATTTAACATTTATCACGATTTAGTCCAAATAGCATAAAACACAAAATATTCAAAATTTGACTTCACCCTAGCTTGGCCAAATTTCACTAAGGTCCCTAGCAGCCTATTTCTTTCATTTATTTCACATTTTTACCCCTCAATTTACAAATTTCACAATTTAATCCTATTTAGGCATTTTTACCAAAAATGCCTTAATTAAACTTAACAATCTAACAACCTATATTTATTTTCCATCACTAAACACCAATTTCATCAAGCTATCAACAATGGCATTTCATGAATATATCATCAAATTCAAAAATTCAAGCTTGGGCTAGCTAGTATTCAAAGCAACAATATCAAAAACATAAAAATTATTAAAAACCAAACTCAATTACATACTTTAATCAAACATGCAAGGGCCGAAAGTTTCAAAAGCTCAAACAGTTTCTTCCTTCTCTAATTTCGACAATAGATAAATAAATAAAAAGATGAACATGCCACTTTTGTTTATGTTTTATTTTTATTATATTATTATAAGTTAACGAAATTACAAAATTGTCATTACTAAAATAATTTAATAATCTATTTACTATACATGCATACCAAAATCGGCCACTATGTTAATTTATGGCTAAATTACAGTATCAACACTTCAATTTATAAAACCATCATCAATTCGGTACTTACACATTTAACCGCCAAATTTTCATTTTATGCAATTAAGCTCTTTTTCACAATTAAGCATCCAAACGATAAAATTTTTATACGAAAATTTCACACACATAAATTCACACATAATGAACATAGAAAGTAATGTTTAAATATTTTTCTGACTCGAATTCGTGGTTCCAAAACCACCATTCCGAATAGGATCTAAACCAAGCTGTTACATAATGTGTCCCAAAAATCCCACTTCCTTAAGCCAAAATTCACTTTTACTAAACTTGGCATACAATTTTTTATCTCTCAAAATTTGCAGAACCTTTCTCAAATGCTCAGCATGTTCATTCTCATCTTTAGAGTAGATTAGTATATCATCAATGAAGACTATGACAAATTTATCCAAATATGGCCGAAAAATGTGATTCATCAAATCCATAAAAATAGCTGGGGAATTTGTTAAACCAAAAGGCATGACCAGAAATTCATAGTGGCCATACCTCATCCGAAATGCAGTTTTCGGCACATCCAAGTCCTTGACTCTCAACTGATAGTACTCGGACCTCAAGTCTATCTTGGAAAACATCGTGGCTCCTTTCAATTGGTCAAATCTTGGCAACGGGTACTTGTTCTTCACAGTTACCTTGTTGAGTTGCCGATAATCTATGTATAAACTCATAAAACCATCTTTCTTCTTCACAAATAATACGGGAGCTTTCCACAGAGGAAAACTCGGTCTTGCGAAGTCTTTATCCATTAGCTCTTATAACTGTGCTTTCAATTCTTTTAACTTGGTTGGAGTCGTTCTATACGGAGTAATAGAAATGGGGAAGTGCCCGGAGCTAACTCAATCTCCCTAATTAGAGGTAACCCTGGCAATTTCTTCGGGAAAACATCTGGATACTCGTATACTGTAACGGCTCTAATTTAGGGGCTAGCCGAATTGTGATCTTGGGATCATTAATCTGAGATTTGAGAAATTTATTTTCATGTTATATTATGAGTTAGAACATGATAGTATAGATGCATGAAAATTTTGGTGCCTTAATTTTAGCGATTTCATGTATAATCATGAAAAAAGACTAAATCGCATAAAGAGCGAAAGTTCCATCCTATTAGCTAAAGGTGCCAAATATCCATATATTATTAATTGGAGGTCTTTAAAAGGCAATTAGACCCCTAGAGATAGCATGGTGGCCATAGGAGACAAATTGTGTCTAAGATTGGTCAAAGTTGTTGATAGTTGGTGGCTAATTTGACTAATAGTAATAAAATAAAGAAAAGATGATATCCATCTTTCTTGCTTATCTCTTCCACTAAAAATAAGTAGCAAATAAGGGGTAAAAAGCTTCAAAAATTTTAGCAAGCTCTCATCCATTCAAGTAAGTGTTCTAGTGACCTTTTCTTGAAAATAGTTGTACTTTTGAGACCCCCAAAGCTTAAGCTTTCAAATGAGGGGACTATTGTGCACTATTGTGAAAATTTTAGAGTTCTACCATGAGAACTATCTTAGTTATTTGCTTCATTTTTATGGAAGAAGTTGAGTCTTAGTTGTTAGATGAACAACTTTTGTGAAAGGTGTTGTCTTGGAAACACTTAATTTGGACCTTGATGAAAAGGTTAAAAATTTGTAGTAATTATGTGAAATGTTGAGTTTTGATGATAGCTACAAGAGTATTAAATGTTCACCTAGGATTTTTGAAGGTAGAAATGTGATTGGAATTAATTTCCGAGCCTAAGGGCAAAATGGTCATTTTGCCCAAGATCTAGGGGTAAAATAGTAATTTTGCCTAAATATTATTTTTGAAATGGTTTTATTAATATGATGATTAAAATGAGCTAAATTTCTATTATAGAGTAAGAAGAACCGAGGACCTGCCTTGATCGGGGATAAAACAAAGTTCTGGACTAAACCGACGAGTTAGCTCATTTCGAAATTGAGGTAAGTTGTGTGTGATTTAAACAACATTTTTATTAGCATGTTGAGAAATGCTTGTCATTTTGTTAATGAATGAGATGTTGAAGTCATAATGGGCCGTATTGATTAGAGAAATGATATCATTGAGATATGAAATAGATAAGGTCCCTTATAAGACCATGTCTGGGACATGGCCTCGACATTGAGTTGAAATTCGTATAAGACCAAATCTGGGATACGGCTTTAGTAATGAATATGGAAATCGTATAAGACTATATCTGGGATATGGCATCAATACAAGAGAAGTAATTCGATATAAGACCATATCCGGGATATGGCATTGGCACCTAGAGGTAATTCCATATAAGACCATGTCCGGGACATGGCATTGGCATCTATGGAGACTCCATGTAAGACCACCTGAGGATGTGGCAATGGCTTTATACTTACGAAGTGATGATAAGCATACGTGTTTGGCTATCCCTTGTGAGTAGTGGGATAAGTAGATGAATTTAGAAGTGGAAATGTGAAGGATATTTAAGTCATGTGAATGAGTGAATACAGTTACTCGTGAATGAGTCACAAGGAGTCAGTTTCGATACATGGCACGGAATGTGTTAGATAAGGGTAACTAGAAGTGAGTATTGTCAAGAAACCTTGACTTGTGTACGATTAGCTAATACCGTGGATGGGTTATTTTATGAGCATTATTATTGCTATTTATTTCCATGCAACTTACTAAGCTTTATGCTTACCCCTTTTTCATTTCCCTTCTTTCTTATAGTATTAACAAGGTAACTCGAGGATCGTGGAAGCAAGAGTTCATAAATCACGCTATCGACAACACTTTGGTATAACAATTTTAGACTTATTTTGAATATGGCATGTGTAAGACTTGAGTATTTTGTTAAGTTGTAATTGTTGGTCACAGCGTTGGCTATAAGTTTGTAAAAGTTATTTTGTAAATGGCCTTATGAATTAGGCAAATACTTGGGAAATTCATTTGGTTAATGAAGATGGAATTCATGAAGTGTTTATCCCTTTAATTATTTTGTATGTTGGAATGGGTCCTTAAACTTGTTTATGGAATAGGAGTTGTAATGTTTTTGAATGGAAGTATGTATGTGTACATTCTAGGGTGGAAATAGCTTGGTATATAGCCTACCAATTGCTCACATAAGTAGACATACGGGCGTGGGTCTAGGTCGTGTGGGAGGCACGGCTAGCACATGGGTGTGCACCCAGGCCGTGTGAAGTCTACAACTTGCACTTGAGATTTAAATCACCACACAGTTGGGGTACACGGGCGTGTGTATAGGACGTGTGGAGAAGTCAGAATGCTAAGGTTTTACACAAGGGCTAGGGCCACGGGCATGCTATGGTCGTGTGAATTTAGTCAGTGTTGACCACGGGTGGAAGACACGGGCATGCTTCAGGGGTACACGGTCATGTCCCTAGGCCTACACGGGCGTGTGGCCCCTATTTAGGCAAAATTTTCTAAGTGCGTAAAATTTTCCGATTTATTCTCGAACCCTTCTGTATGTATGTTTAGGGCCTCGTAGGCCCATAATAATGATGTTATGAATATGAATGAGAAGTTTTGAGTTGAAATGAAATTTTATAGCCTGATGTTGTATGTTTAAGCAAGTTAAGTTTAGTAATGCCTCATATCCGGTTTCGGCGTTGAACACGGGTAAGGGGTGTTACACATACTATGGGTACCAACTCAATTCTCAATTCAGTCTCTTTAGTATTCATCACAAAGGCAAGGTAAGCTTCATACCCTTTTCTTAAATACTTCTGAGTCAACAAGGATGATATCACTACTGGTGATCTGTCTTGCTTATCTGATTCAACACGAATAAAATCCCCACTTTCACATTTTAACTCAATAAACTTCTTCCCACAATTTACAATCACATCATGAGTAACTAGCCAATCCATCCCAAGGATGACATCAAATCATCAAATGGTAATAACATGAGATTAGCAGGAAAACAATAACCCCTAATCATCAAAGGGAAACTTTTGCATACTCGATCAACCGACACATGTTTACCTAGGGATTTAACACTCTTATTACAAATTCAATAGACTCTATAGGCATGCTCATGCTAGAGACTAATTTCATGCAAATATAAGAGTGGGTAGATCCTGGATCAATTAAAGCTATAACATGAGTATCATAGAGAGAAAATGTACCCGTGATCACGTCAGTGGAAGATGTCTCTTCACGAACACGAATTTCATATGTTCTCCCCGATGCTCTACCGTCGACTCTTGCAGTCTGCTCTCTAGATGAATTCTTTCTACTCATCTCATTTCTCGGGTTTCTCTGCGGTCTTCCTCTAGTAGCACTTCCCAGTCTTGCATTTTGGGACTTCTCTTTCTCGCCCACCTCGGGGCAATCTCTAATAAAATGGTCTAAAGACCCACATCTAAAACAAGACTCCTCATTTGTTCGGTACTCACCAGAATGATGCCTGCCACACTGCGAGCATTTCGGTCTACTCGGTTAGGTATTGCCAACACTAGCAACTGATGTTGTAACACCTCTAACCCGAAACCGTCGCCTAAATAGGGTTAAGAGGCATTACTGAACAATCAGAACATCCATTTCTCAACACATAATTAATCATCAATCAAACATATTCAATTATATTCATATAGTCCCTTATTGAGGTCTACAAGACCTTAAACACATGTTAGAGAGAGATCGGGACTAAACCGAGTGCTTAGAAAATTTTCCAAAATTTCAAATATTCCTCAATACTGTTGAAGTCACACGCCTGGGCAATCAGGCCGTGTGCCTCACATGGCTATTAGACACACTTATGTGTCTAGGCCGTGTGAAAACAGAGCAAGCATACTGACTTATCCCCACGGTCACTAGGCACGCCCATGTGCCATGGCTGTGTATTACTAAGCTAGTTACTAACTTGATCACACGGCCACCATGCACGCCCGTGGGCCTCGACCGAGTACCTTATCCAGACATGCATAAAAGTGATCCTTAAACCACACAGCAGGGACACATGCCCGTGCCTCTTGACCAGTATGCAAAATAGGCCATTTGCAAGGCCAAATTTGCCACCCACACAAGGGTTAACCTACAAGCTTCAATACAATATCAATTCATGCTTCTAAATACATTCAAACATGCCAATTCATGCACCAAATTGCACAACTAAAACACATGCATAACCAATCATAATTCATCCACCATATTACCATATCACTATAGCATCATTCCCTCAATAAACTTACCATTCATAAGGCCATCTCATTGCCATCAAAACATTTCAAAACATGCATCATATATTAGCATATAACTAGCCAAACCGCATGGCTATTTACATCTCAAACATATACTAAATGACTAGCCATTACATTCCATATTCAAATATACACATCTTTAAGAGTACCAAAATAGATTGCCGATAATGTGATAGATATGCTGACGATCCTCGGATCTGAGCTAACTTTACTGACACTGTAAAACAAAGAAACAATCACACAATAAGCTTTCATAGCTTAGTAAGTCTGTAATATAATACATGTAATTCAACAATTCAAGTCAATATAAAAAAATAAGCCATCACTTATATTAATTTACCAATGATACACCAACTCAGGTATGCTCAATGCTCACATAGCATTTCATCCATCTACTTTCAAATTCACCAACACATAGATATCATACATATCTTAACCAACACAATTATCATACATACCTTACCCAACACATACATACCTTAGCCAACACATAGTTATCATACATACCTTAACCAACACATAGTTACTCATGACCATACAACTCAATCACTCTACTTTACACTTCGATCAACTTTCGTTATTCTCTTGCTTTATTCGCACACTTAGTGCCAATTCATAGTCAAAATGTAATTGTCATCGCACACTTAGTGCCAATACGTTAAATCGAGCTTATATCGGCGTCGTACACACAGTGCCAATTCAATAAGCTGAAGCTTCTATCTTTTCGCACACCCAGTGCCAATCATCTCTGTCTCGTTTCTAACTTCGCACACTTAGTGCACTATAACTCAATTCAGCACATAGCATCTCTACTTTCATAGTTGCATATATATATATATATATATATATATTCAATTCACATCATATATATATATATATATATATATATTACAACTAGTATTATATCCGAACTTACCTCAGATGTCGAAATACCGAAACGATCAATTAATCGAGCATTTTATCTTTGCCTCGATCTCGATCCGAACCTCTCCTCTCTTGGTCTATACACATTAAAATTCAATCCATTCAATCACCAATTCATTCATTTTAGTCCAAACACACATATTTAGGGCATTTTACAAAATATCCCTCACATTTTCACATTTCGACACTTTAGTCCCTATTTCACAAAATCATCAAATTCACATAATTTCTTTTCACATAAGCCTAGCCTAATTTTTCATTGTGTTCATACAAGCCCACACATTTTATTTATTTCACATTTTAGTCCCTCAGTTTACACTTTTCACAATTTAGTCCAAATTAACTAAATTCACCAAAAATTCAAGAACAACACATGTTCATCTAACACATATCTTTCTTTTAACACCAATACTCATCACAAAGCTCACCATTTCATCAAAGGCACATCTCACAAACATCATTAATTCTTCAAATTACAACATGGGCTTGATAGTAGACTAAGCAACAATCTCAAAAACATAAAAATCATCAAAAACCAAAGTCAAAACATACCTTAATCAAGCTTGTTCTTAGCTGAAACCTAGATGTTCTTCCTTTTTCTTTTTCTTTGCTAATTTTCGGCACTAAGGATGATAACTAAGCAATTTTCATGCTTTTGTTTGATTATCAAACATATTATTTATCAATTTACAACTTTAACCTTATATAATAAAATTATAAAGCATATTTTTCAAGGTCATTATTAACCATAACCATCCACTATCAATAGTAATAGGCAAATTGCCTTTTAAGGACCTCACATTATAAAGGCATCAAAAATTAAGCATTCAACAATTAGCACATAGCATTTTACACTTTATGTAATTAGGTCCTTTCTTACAATTCAACACTCAGTCGATAAAATTACCACACAAAATTTTCACACAGGCTATATCACATATAATTAACACCAGAAATAATATTAAAATATTATTCTGACCTCAAATTTGTGGTCTCGAAACCACTGTTCTGACTAGGGTCTAAACTGGGTTGTTACAACTCTCCCCCCTTAGGGATTTTTGTTCTCGAAAATCTTACCAGTGAATAGATGTGGATATTGCTCTCTCATAATAGTCTCTGGCTCCCACGTAGCCTCTTCAATTCTGTGTGTGTGCCACAACACCTTTTCTAAGGAAATTCTTTTTTTCTCAACTCTTTGATCTCTCGTGCCATGATTTGAATCGATTCTTCACTATACGACAAGTCTGACTGAATTTCAACCTCAGTAGAAACAATCATGTGAGACGGATCAGATCTATACCGTCGAAGCATCGACACATGAAACACATCATGGATCTTTTCTAACTCAGGTGGCAACATCAATCTATAAGCAATTGACCCTATTCATTCAATAATCTCATACGGCCGATGAACCTCAAACTCAACTTGCCTCTTTGACCAAATCGTAGTATTTTCTTCCACGGAGACACTTTCAAAAACACTTTATCGCCAACTTCAAATTCGATATCCTTCCGTTTCAAGTCTGCATAAGACTTCTACCGATCTGAGGCTGCTTTCAAATTGTTACGAATTACTTTCACTTTCTGCTTAGTCTTTTTTATAAGATCAACCCCGTGAATCTTATTCTTACTTAGCTTAGTCCAATACAATGGGGTTCAGAATTTTCGACCGTAAAGAGCCTCATATGGTGCCATTTTTATACTAGATTGAAAACTATTATTGTACGCGAATTCAATCAACGACAGATATTTTTCCCAAGTACTTACAAACTCAAGTATACAACATCTAAACATATCTTCAAGGACCTGAATGATCCGCTCGGACTGACCATCCGTTTGTGGATGAAAAGCAGTGCTGAAATGTAATTTTGTGCCTAAAGCCCCTTGTAACTTTTTCCAAAATCGTGAGGTAAATCTCGGATCCCTATAAGGTACAATATATATTGGCACCCTGTGTAATCTTACAATCTCCACAGTATACAATTCAGCCAATCTATCGAGTGAATAATTTGTTCTCACCGGAACGAAATGAGCTGATTTCGTCAATCTATCAATAATCACCCAGATTGCATCTTTCTTTCCCGGAGATAAAGGCAACCCTGACACAAAGTCCATCGTAACTCTCTCCCATTTCTACTCAGGAATCATGATCAGCTGTAACAAACTGGACGGAACCTGATGTTCAGCTTTAACTTGCTGACAAATTAAACATTTCGACACAAAGTCAGAGAAGTCCTGTTTCATACCATGCCACCAATAAAACTGTTTCAAATCATTATACATTTTTGTACTCCCCGGGTGAACAGTCAATCGACTATTGTGAGCTTTATTCAAAATCATCTGAATCAACTCTAAATTTCTCGAACACAAATTCGATATCTAAATCTCAGACAATCATCACTATCAACTCAAAATTCTAAATCAACATTCAAATCACATTGAGCTCATTTTGCTATCATCTCAATATCACTTTTCTGGGCATCACAAATCTGTCGTACAAACATCGGCTTTACTTTCAACTCGGTCAAAATCGCACTATCATTGCACAGATCTTTCTGAGCATTCATTGTTCACAAAGTACATATAGACTTTCGGCTTAAAGCATCAGCTACAACATTAGCTTTACCCGGATGATAATCAATCACAAGTTCATAGTCTTTCAACAATTCTAACCATTTTTTTGTCGCAAATTCAATTCTTTCTGAGTCATCAAGTACTTCAACTCTTATGATCGGCATAAACATGATATTTCTCATCAAATAAGTAGTGACACCAAATCTTTAACTCAAACATAATTGCGGCTAATTCAAGGTCGTGCGTCGAATAGTTCTTTTCATGCAGCTCTAACTGCCTCTAAGCATAAGCAATAACTTTGCCTTCTTACATCAGCACACAGCCCAAACCATTCAACGATGCATCACTATAAACTATAAATTCTTTACCCGGTTCAGGTTGAACTAACACAGGTGTATCTGTCAATAGTGCTTTCAACTGTTTCAAAACTCTGCTGACACTTTTCTAACCACTCAAATTTAACATCTTTCCGTAGCAACTTCGTCAACGAAATTACAATCACCGAGAAGCCTTTCACAAATCGTCTATAATATCCTGCTAGTCCCAGAAAACTATGGACTCCAGACACATTTCTCGAAGGCTTCCATTCTAATATAGCAAAAATTTTACTCGGATCAACTCGTATCCCCGCAGCTGATACAATATGCCCTAGAAATCCAACCTCGTGCAACCAAAATTCACATTTTCTAAATTTAGCATACAACTATTTCTCACGTAAAGTCTGAAACACAACTCTCAAATGCTCAGCATGTTGTGTCTCATCACAAGAATAAATCAGATTATCATCAATGAACACCACAAAAAAATGATCCAAATATGGTATGAATATTCGGTTCATCAAATCCATAAACACTGCAGGAGCATTTGTTAGTCCGAAAGGAATCACTAAGAATTCATAATGTCCGTACCTCGTTCTGAAAGTAGTCTTCGGTACATCTAACTCTTTGACTCTCAACTGATAGTAACCCAATCTCAAATCTATTTTCGAAAACACTGTAGCTCATTTCAACTGATCAAAAAGTATCAATATGAGGCAATGGATATTTATTCTTTATCGTCACTTTGTTCATCTGTCGGTAATCAATACACATTCTCATAATGTCGTCTTTCTTTTTCACAAACAACACAGGAGCACCCCAAGGCAAGAAACTCGGTCGTGCAAATCCTCTATCGATCAACTCTTGCAACTGAGATTTCAACTCTTTCAATTCCGTTGGTGCCATTCTATACAGAGCTATTGAGATAGGAGTAGTCCCAGGTACTAATTTATTACCAAATTCAATTTCTTGAATTAGAGGTAATCCCGACAGCTCTTCAGGAAACACATCAGGGAATTTACAAACCACAGGCACATATTCAACTTTCTTTTCTGACACCTTTGTATCAATCACGTATGCCAGATAGGCTTCGCAACCCTTTCTCACATAGTTCAAAGCTTTCACCACAGATACAATAGCTGGTAACCCTTTCAAATCACTGGATTCAATTCAATTATCTCACCATTCTGACTTCTCAATTCAATACTCTTTCATTTACAGTTCACAATAGCATTATGTAAAGTGAGCCAATCGATACCCAGAACAATATCAAATTCATCGAATGGTAGTAACATCAAATTGATCGGAAAGCATATATCCCGAAACATCAATAGGCAATTCTTGCATACTTTATCCACCAAGACACATTTGCCTAAGGGGTTCAATACTCTAACCACAAATTCAGTAGACTCAACAGGTAGAGTCTTACTCGATACTAAATTGAAACACACATATGAATGGTTAGATCCTGGATCTATCAATGCAATCACATCAGTATCAAATAGAGTAAAAGTACTAGTAATGACATCTGGTGATGATGCTTCCTCTCGCGCACGTAGAACATAAGCTCGGGTAAGTGCTCTCGCCTCTGATCTCACAGCTGTATTAGTAGTCCCTCTTTGACTTCCACTAATATTCCCGGTATTTCTCGGTGGTCTACCCCTAGCGACACATTACTCGATCTCACATTCTGAACTTTTTCTTTCTCAGCCATCTTTGGGCAATCTTGAATGAAGTGATCTCGTGATCCACATTTATAGCAAACTCTATTATTCTACTTGCCCCAGCATTCTCCCACATGTCGTCTTCCATACTGTCTACACTCAGGTTTATTATTTTTGGCACTATCAACACTTGATTCTATTGGAGTTTGGTTTCTTGGACCAACACTTAGTCTTGCGCAATGTCTATTAGGATGTCCAAATGAAGTATTTGATCTATTTCTTGTATCTCTAAATCTCTTTGTCGAAGGTTGAGAAAACTTACTCATCGATCTTTTTCTTTCATCATAATCTTCAGAATCAACTTTCTTCTTTTCTATACTGAGCTCCTCGACTTTGCATGCTCTTTTAACTAATACAACAAATTCATTTATATCAAGTATCCCAACCAACAACTTAATGTCCTCATTCAATCATTTTATGAAGTGTTTACACTTAGTAGTTTCGGTTGAAACACATTCCCGTGCATACTTGCTCAGTCTCACAAATTCCCATTCATACCCCGTAATGGACATACAGCCTTGTTTCAGCTCTAGAAACTCTTTGCGTTTCTGATCAATAAAGCGTTGACTGATATACTTCTTTCTAAACTCAATTTAAAAGAAATCGCAGGTGATTCTCTCTCTTGAAACCATTGAAATCAATGTTTTTCACCAGTTGTAAGCTGTATCTCTCAATAAGGAAACTGCACACTTAATACATTCATCGGGAGCCAATGACATCTCATCAAATACCTGATTTGTATTCTCGAGCCAAAACTCATCTCGTTCAGCATCGTCATCAGCTGTGGCCCTAAAATTTTGACCCGTACCTACGAATTTTATCCACAGGAGGTTAATTCAATCTGATCAGATCTACAATGTGTGGCACAACAGGTACTTGTGGGGGTAGAGGTTGTGGAGCAACCAGATTCATCCGAACGAACTCTAAAAACCACTCACTCATCATTCGAAAGAAGGCTTGTTTAGCCTCTCCTCCCTCACTACTAAAATTCGGCCTAGATGTGGCCGGCATTGTCCCTTGAGCGAGAGCAGACACGTTACTCTCAACATTGTCAGCAACTGCTCGATCGGGATCCATTGCTATATGAAAACACATTTATAACTATCAGGATTCATCACACTATCGTAATTTCATATATGGCATGTATAGCTAGACTCACACTCGCTACGTTAGTCCAAGAATCGACTAAACTGTAGTTCTAATGCCAATAAAATGTAACCCCCTAACCCGAAACCATCGCTGGAATAGGGTTAAGAGGCATTACCGAACAATCAGAACATTTCACATCCATTTCTCAACACATAGTTAACATCAATCAAACATATTCAATTATATTCATATAGTCCCTTACTGAGGTCTACAAGACCTTAAACAAGTGTTAGAGAGATCGGGACTAAACCGAGTGCTTAGAAAATTTTCCAAAATTTCAAATATTCCTCAATCTGTTGAGGTCACACGCCCGTGCAATCAGGCCGTGTGCCTCACACGGCTACCAGACACACTCATGTGTCCGGCCGTATCAAAATCAGAGCAAGCATACTGACTTATCCCCACGGTCACTAGGCACGCCCGTGTGCCATGGCCGTCTATTACTAGGCTAGTTACTGACTTGATCACATGGCCACCATGCACGCTCGTGGGCCTCGACCGTGTACCCTGTCCAGACATACCTAAAAGTGATCCTTCAACCACATGGCAGGGACACATGCCCGTGCCTCTTGACCAGTATGCAAAATAGGCCATTTGAAAGGCCAAATTTGCCACCCACACAAGGGTCAACCCACAAGCTTCAATACAATATCAATTCATGCTTCTAAATACATTCAAAAATACCAATTCATGCACCAAATTGCACAACTAAAACACATGCATAACCAATCATAATTCATCCACCATATTACCATATCACTATAGCATCATTCCCTTAATAAACTTACCATTCATAAGGCCATCTCATTGCCATCAAAACATTTCAAAACATGCATCATATATTAGCATATAACTACCCAAATCACATGGCTATTTACATCTCAAACATATACTAAATGACTAGCCTATACATGCCATATTCAAATATACACATCTTAAAGAGTACCAAAATAGATTGTCGATAGTGTGATAGAGATGCTGACGATCCTCGGATCTGAGCTAGCTTTACTAACATCGTAAAACAAAGAAACAATCTGTAGCACCCCAAACCCGGCCTAGACGTTACGACCGAATCTAGCATGTCACATAGAGAGGTTGTTTAAAAACTAAATGCGCGTTCATTAAAAAAATTCGTATTTTTTAAAACTTCGAGTTCTGATGTTTGTTAATAAAAACCCCGATTTACTAGATGTCTCTTTTAAAAAGTTGTTATTATTTTGCAAACCGCTTTTGTTATGAAAAATCAAAATTTGGATATTTGCAGTAATGTAATAATTTGGAAAACAATTATTAAATTTTTAGGAAAACTACGTGTTTAAAAATCTAATGGTTATTAATGAAAACTTAAAGGAAATTAAACCAGCGGCCTTATTACAAAAATTTAACCCAAAATAAAATAACTTTAAAGTAAAGCAAAAACGAAAATTTACTAAGTCGCGAGAAATATTCCTGGTGTATGGCCACTACAGAGTCCTCCGCCGCTCCAAATCCTCTAACGCTGGGGATCATCTGAAGGTTAAAGAAGAGGGGTGAGTTATGAGAACTCAGTGTGTAATCCCCTAAACGGTCACTAACTGGGCCTGAGCCCTTACAAAAATAGACTGGGTCGAAGCCCATACAAAAGAAGCCCATACAAAAATAGCAAACAAATAATGTAATGCAAGCCCATCCAACCAACACACCCGTGGTCACACTGATCAAGTCAACCCACCCATATAATCATCATAGAATATTTGTCATAATTATGTATGTATATATATATTATGGCTATGCCACTAGGCTACACTGCTCTTCAATCATTAACCCGCCTCATGCAACATGATAACATGCAATATATATGTCCATATGTGAGACTGTAATATGATAAAATGTCATGTATAAACATATAAAAGAGTAAATAAAAGCATACACATGATATTCAATCACAATTAAGGGTATAGTAGTCATTTTCACCCCATCAGGGGTATTTCGATAATTTTGCAACCTAGGGGTGTTTTGGTAATTTACCCTCCAAGGGTATTTCGATAGTTTTGCAACCCGAGGCTATTTTGGTAATTTACTCTCTAAGGGTATTTCGATAATTTCACAACCCAAAGGTATTTTGGTAATTTATCCTCCAAGGGTATTTCGATAATTTTGTAACCCGAGGGTATTTTGGTAATTACCTTCAAGGGAATTTCGGTAATTTTGTAACCCGGGGGTATTTTAATAATTTTCCCTCCAAGGGTGTTTCAATAATTTTGCATTTAACGGCCCTTCCGAAGGCCTACTATCGCCTCGGGTGACCCAGAACCCTTTTTGGGTCTTTACAGCACTATTGGGCCTAAAACCCATTTTAGGCCCAAACGAGCCCACACGCTCGTGTGGCCCAAAACGCAAGGTTTTGGTTTATGATTTGCAAATTTTACATCTGGGCCTATCATTGGCTAGTTTTCCAACAGTTCTGTCCAAGTGGGTTGGTTAGCTCGTTGGGCCCATTTGGCCTGTTTCAGCCCGGTTAGGCTTTTTCAGCCTCAGCATCGCGAGAGTGTTCATGACACCCTCAACGGCCTAGCATCACAATCCGTATCTCAATTTACCACTATGAGAATTCGCATGCTCGAGTAGTCACAATTGCTGGCGTTTGACTTTTTGGCTTTTCGCCGCTTCACAGAACTTCACAAGCAACCATCGAAGTGGGTGTGAGATTACACACTTGTTTGGAATCTGAACCACGTTACCCTCCAAAGTACCTAAGAACACATTTGGCTATTAGTTAATCTCATTACTCGTAAAGCATAACTAAAGCTTGAGCCCAAAATAATTACTAACTTCACTTACCACCACAAGATTCTCTTGATACACCACCACAGCTTGATTTTCTCCCTTGACTTAACACCAACGAGTTCCTAACATAATTGATATAACAAAAAAATTGGAGTTACCAACCACCCCTATTTGGTCAACAGAGAAAAACCTCCAAAACCATTAATACTATTTACGCTTAGATCGGCAAGAACAGGTTCTTGAATAATCAGATGTTGAACCTTCACACCCTTCGGAGATGACAATCCACTGGAAGGAAAATGAAGAAGAGATTAGCTTTGGCTTGGCCAAAAAGAGAACGATAGACAAAATATATTAGGGGTGAATAGGTTTGCTTATGCTTTGAATAGAGAAGGAAAACAATAAGAAAGAAAGGTAAGATGCATTCAGCCAAAGAAGAAAGAACTAATGTGGCGTAAAATAAGAAAAATGGCATGGAGGACTCACCTATTTGGCCACTACCCAGAGAAAAGAATGATAGAGAAAAAATAACTGGCACTTGACGAAAGTAAATGAAGAAGGTAGATGTTTGAAGAGGAAGAAAAAGAATGGGGATTTTGGCTATAGTGTAGCAAAGAACAAATGGGAAAAGATGAGAGGGAAGTAAGAAAGAAAGAATGAAAGGAGATGCACGAGTGGTTAACTCTCTACAGATTCGGCTAGGGCCCTAAATGAGTAAAAGATATGAAACAATAAGCTAAGAGTTTCAGCAACAGTAGAAATGAGTAGAAAAGACTCGGAAAGACCATGTCAGAAACATAACACTACTCTCCAAAAGATGAATTGAGCTAAACGGCACCTACACACACATAAACCGAATGTGCTCCTAAGCACTTCCCAATTTCGGCCAAACACCCCTTCTCCAAATCCCATGATTCTCGTTGCTCCACCATTCACTCTCTACCTTCCATTCAAATTGTTTGACCAAGTCCTCTCTCTCTCCTGCAGATTTCTAATACAACTCCACCTCTTCTCCTCCCATAGCATAAAATAAAAACCCACATATGCTGCTTGTGGGATTCGAACCTCCAACATCCTTGCACTCCCTTTGATGCCACACCACTGAGCAACCAACTTATCTTGTGTCTTAAAACATGAGCAATTAAAGATAAGTCTATGGCCAAAGTCTAAATCCATCTAAAAATAATAATCTAAAAGAAATGCAAGTGCCAAGACTTGAACCTTGGATCCCCTTACTTCCATGTGGCGCCACTCCCTTGCTCCCTAAGTGGCGTCACTTAGCCACTATGGCTACACCACAAGGTCTTTTATTCTTAAAGCCTACCTACTAACTCACAGGGTTTTATTCACCTAAAACCAAAATTTTCCTAAAGCCCAAGTTTGATCCCGAGACTTCATAGAAGCCCTTAACCTTCCTAAATCACTCACCCAATAGGTCCAACTTGTGATAATGTCATTCTCATATTCTCAAAAAAATTTAAAATGCTCCTACGCTTAAGGCCCAATGGGCCCAATTCTACTAGGCCCAAATTCGGGTCGTTACACAATCGCGTAGTAAGCTTTCATAGCTTAGTAAGTCCGTAATATAATAGATGTAATTCAACAATTCAAGTTAATATACAAAAAAAGTCATCACTTAGATTAATTTACCAATGAAACACCAACTCAAGTATGCTCAATGCTCACATAGCATTTCATCCATCTACTTTCAAATTCACCAACACATAGGTATCATACATATCTTAACCAACACATAGTTATCATACATACCTTAGCCAACACATAGTTATCATACGTATCTTAGCCAACAAATAGTTATCATACATACTTTAGCCAACACATAGTTACTCACCAACCATACAACTCAATCACTCGACTTTACACTTCGATCAACTTTCGTTATTCTCTTGCTTTATTCACACACTTAGTGCCAATTCATAGTCAAAACGTAATTGTCATCGCACACTTAGTGCCAATATGTTAAATCGAGCTTATATCGGCGTCGCACACACAGTGCCAATTCAATAAGCTGAAGCTTCTATCTTTTCGCACACCCAGTGCCAATCATCTCTGTCTCGTTTCTAACTTCGCACACTTAGTGCACTATAACTCAATTCCGCACATAACATCTCTACTTTCATATATATATATATATATATATATATATATATTCATTCAATTCACATCACATAGATATATTTTACAATTAGTATTATATCCGATCTTACCTCGGATGTCGAAATATCGAAACGATCGATTAATCGAGCACTTTATCTTTGCCTCGATCTCGATCCGAACCTCTCCTCTCTTGGTCTATACACATTGAAATTCAATCCATTCAATCACCAATTCATTCATTTTAGTCCAAACACACATATTTAGGGCATTTTACAAAATAGCCCTCACATTTTCACATTTTGACACTTTAGTCCCTATTTCACAAAATCATCAAATTCACATAATTTCTTTTCACATAAGCCTAACCGAATTTTTTATTGTGTTCATACAAGCCCACACATTTCATTTATTTCACATTTTAGTCCCTCAGTTACACTTTTCACAATTTAGTCCAAATTAACTAAATTTACCAAAAATTCAAGAACAACACATGTTCATCTAACACATATCTTTCTTTCAACACCAATACTCATCACAAATCTCACCATTTCATCAATGGCACATCTCACAAACAACATCAATTCTTCAAATTACAACATGGGCTTGATAGTAGACTAAGCAACAATATCAAAAATATAAAAATCATCAAAAACCAAAGTCAAAACATACCTTAATCAAGCTTGTTCTTAGCCAAAACCTAGATGTTCTTCCTTCTTCTTTTTCTTTCCTAATTTTTGGCACTAAAGATGATAACTAAGCTATTTTCATGCTTTTGTTTGATTATCAAACATATTATTTATCAATTTAAAACTTTAACCTTATATAATAAAATTATAAAGCATATTTTTCAAGGTCATTATTGACCATAACCATCCACTATCAATAGTATTAGGAAAATTGCCTTTTAAGGACCTCACATTATAAAGACATCAACAATTAAGCATTCAACAATTAGCACACAACATTTTACAATTTATGCAATTAAGTCCTTTCTTACAATTCAACACTCAGTCGATAAAATTACCACACAAAATTTTCACACAGGCTATATCATATATAATTAACACCAGAAATAATATTAAAATATTATTTTGACCTTGGATTTGTGGTCTCAAAACCATTATTTCAACTAGGGTCTAAACTGGGCTATTACCGATGTGGTCTGCGCTTGAGACCCCGGAAACTATTTACCCTTATTTCAGTTTGAAAACCCAACTGAAGTGGCTGGTCGAGTAGCAAAATCCCTCAATTCCTTAGATGAGGATTGGTAGGATTTACTCAATTTCCTTTTTCTCGACTCACAGGACTCAATCTGAGCTCTTCTTTCACTTTAGCCAACTCTTCAGCTTTACAAGCTCTATCTACCAACACTACAAATTCTTTTAGTTTGAAGACTCCAACATATAAACAGATATCTTCATTTAACCCATCCTTGTACCTTTTTTACATGATGGCCTCGGTAGACACGCACTCCCGAGCATTATTACTAAGCCTTACGAACTCACGTTCGTATCCAGTCATCGTCATTCGGCCTTGGTTTAGCTCCAAGAACTCTTTCCTCTTCTGGTCAATGAATCTTTGGCTGATATACTTCTTCAAAATTCCTCTTGGAAGAATTCCCAACTAACTCTCTCCATTGGTACCACCGACATAAGGGTGTTCCACCACTGATAGACCGAATCTCTCAAGAGATATCGTACATTTTATGCACTCTTCAGGCGTGCATGACAACTCATCGGATACCCTGATGGTATTCTTGAGCCAAAATTTTACTCTCTCCAGGTCATCATCCTTACTAGCCTGAAATTCCTAAGGTCCTTGTTTTCGGATCTTATCGACCGGAGGCCTTTCTCTTCTCACTACCTCAATCACTTGAGGAGCTACAGGAGCGGGTTGAGGAATAGGTTGGGGTGGAGGGTTGAGCATTAGGATTTGCTCAAATGTACTCAGTATACTAGTTGCTCATCATGTGGAGAAAAGCTTCTCAGTTCTCTTCTCACTGACCCAAGGTCTCAAGTCTACTATCTATTGGCGCGGTCCCTTACGAGAGTCGGTGCATTACTCGAAGCATCATTAGCTACAGTTCAGTCGGGATCAGGATCTATTTACTATATAAAAATATAATGTAAAACGTCAGGAGCCATCACACTATCATTACACAAGTACTCTTACGTATGACATGTATAGTTAGACTCATACTTAGCTATGTTAGTCCTAGAATTGATTAAGCCGTGGCTCTGATACCAATAAATGTAACACCCCTTACCCGTGTTTGAAACCAGAATTGGATATGAGGTATTACCTAACTTAACTTCTTTAAACATAACACATCGGGCTATAAAATTTCGCTGCAACTTAAAAATTTTCCATTTAAACTCATAACCTACTCATTCTAGGCCTAGGAGGCCCTAAACATACTTTTAGGAGGTTTCAAAATTAAACCGAGAACTATTACGCGCTTAGAAAATTTTTGTCCAAACATGGGCCACATGCCCATGTTGTTCAAGGGACACTCCTGTGTGCCCCAGAGACATGCCCGTGTTCTTCACCCGTGGTCGACACTGACTTATTTCACACGGCCAGACACACACCCGTGTCCCTAGCCCGTGTCCCTCATACGGCTTTGACACGCCTGTGTCTTAGCCCATGTGCCAATACCTTGGCATTCTGTTTATGACATCATCACCTCACTAAGGTCACATGGCTAAGGCATACGCCCGTGTCTTTAGGCCGTGTGTTGAATTAAATTTCTATCTTTAGGTGTAAACTTCACACGACCTTGGTACATGTCTATGTCTAAGGTCGTGCCTCCCACACGGTTGAGACACACGGCCGTGTCTCTGCCCGTGTGTTTACTACTAAGCATACTAACTTGTAAACCTAGCTCACAAGGGGACACACGGCCAATCAATACGCCCATGGGGTTGACCATGTATCATACACGGTCTAGACACACGCCCTTGTGTTTACCCGTGTGGACATTAAAAAGGCTATATTCCAAGCCAAATGCCACCCTACATAGCAACCATACTTATACCAACTCAAATCAAGCATCCACACAAGCATAAACTTCATGATTCATCATTAATGAATATATATATCAAGTATTGGCCCAACTTTAATGACCATTTACAAAATGAATTGAAACAACCATAGTAGCCAACACATTTGGCTTACAAATATGACATAACCAAAACATTCAAGTCCTATACATGCCATAGTTAAAATAAATCTAATTTGGCTATTCCAAAAAGTGGTCAATAGTGTGATCTCCAACTCCGACGTCTGCGAATTCTCGAGCTAACTTGGAAATACTACAAGGAAAAGGGCAATGAAAGGGTAAGCATAAAGCTTAGTAAGTTTGCATGGAAATAAATAGCAACAATAAGCTCATGACAATATCTATCCATGGCATTAAATAAACACACACAAAGTCATAGTCTCCTTCCATACTCATATTTTCCCTTATCTAGCACACTCCATGCCACATATCGTAAGTGTTCTTCATGAATTACTCACGGGTACCTGTGTTAACTCAATCACATAGCTTTAATACAATTCTCGTTTCTACTCCTAAGCTAATCTATTTATCCCAATAAATCACTATGGGTACTCAAAGATACATATTCATTATCATTAGCATAAACGCGAAGCTAATGCCACATCTCGGATGGGGCCTCACATGGGTCATCTCTAAATACTGGTACCATATCATGGATATGATCTTATACGGAACCTCACATCAATATTGATGCCATATCTCGGATATGGTATTATACGATTTTTCACATTCAATGCCAAAGTAATATCCCAGATATAGTCTTATACGGTATCTCAGTTCGGTGCCGAGGCCATGTCCCAAACATGGTCTTATACGGGACCTCATCCATCTTATTCTCATTGATAGTGTATTCACATTCATTATAGTCCAACTAGAACTTCAACATCTCAACTTACTCATTCAACATCAAATACTCAATTTAGTAGAATATCATGTATCATCATAATATCAAACATTCTCAAACATGCTGGCGTAATTGTTGAATTTATCACATACAAACTTACCTTGTTTTCAAAATAGGCTAGATTATCGGTCTAGTTTGATATTTTATTCTTTCCCCGTTCGAGGTTGATTCTTGGTTCTTCTTGCCCTATAGTAGAAAATTAGCTCATTTTAATCATCACATTAATAAATGCATTTCAATAATCATGCTTTGGCAAAATTACTATTTTGCCCTTAAACTTTTGCAAAATGAACATTTTACCTCTAGGATCAGAAATTAATTCTAATCAAATTTCTCTCTTTAACGAGCCTAGGTGAACATTTATTTCTCTTATGGTTACCATCAAAACTCAACATTTCACACATATACTACATATTTTACAACCTTTATAAAAAGGTCCTTTTTAGGTGTTTTCTTGGTAACACCTTTCACAAAAGTTGTTCATCTAACAACTAGGACCCATTTTCTTCCATAAAAATGCAGCAAACAACTTAAAATATTTCATGGAAAAACTCTAAACTTTTCATCATTTAACAAAATAGTCCCCTCTTTAGAAAGATTAAGCTTTAGAGGTTCAAAAGTACAATTTTTATCAAGAAATGATCACTAGAACACTTACTTGTAAATAGAAGAGTGTGCTAAATTTTTGAACCTTTCAAGCCCCTATTTGCTGCTAATTTTTGGTGGAGGAAAGAAGAAGACAAGATGATATCTTTTCTTTATTTATTTTAATATAAAATTCCAATTTAGTCCACCTAATCCACCTACTTGACCAAATTTTGACCTCTATTGTCCCCTATGGCCGGCCAACCTTTATTTAAGGGGCTAATTACCCTTTAAATACCTCCAATAAATATTATATGGCTATTAGGTACCTTTAGCTAGAAATTTTGAACTTTCGCACTTTATGTGATTTAGTCATTTCTCGCGGTTTAGCATGAAATCGCTAAAATTAAAGCACCAAAATTTTCATGTACTTATACAATCATACTCTAACTCATAAAATATCATGAAAATAATTTTCTCTAACCTCGGTTTAGTGGTTCCAAACCACTGTTCCGACTAGCCCTAAATCGGGCTGTTACAAAATTATTATGGGGGTAATGGCAAAATTATTTGTGTAGGTTTTTTTGGTATTGATTTTGTTGATTTTGATTTTGATTTTGAGGGTTAGTTTGATTTTGTGGGTTTGTGTTCTGATTGTCATGTATGGGGTTTGGGTCTTGAGTTGTTCTGGTTTGATCTATATTTACTCTTGTGTTACGACTAGTGGGTCTATAACTTGGCCATGGGTGGGATCAAACTCGATACTGAGAGGATCCCTAACACTTGGGTTCGACATGTTTGTCCACACTCACCACACCAATTGTTAATTAGTGAGGTGAAAAAATTTGGAAGATGGTGGCTGAACGAGGAAGGTAGTGTGAAGATTAGGAAAGAGGTTAATTAGTGGAAGAGTTTGGGAATTGAAGGAGTGAGTACATAGTGTGTATGAGTAGTTGCATGGACCTTTTATAGTGGGGGACAAACTTAGCTACATGTCTTGAGGTCACTAATATATAAATTTGATTTGATACTCCTAATAGTGACGGTGATAGTAAGTCCTAGGATGATGTTTTAGGACGACTATCAACAATTAATTTAAGCCTCCATGTGGTCCTTATATAATCTTAGTAGAGATGCCCAGCTACCAAGTTCATTAAGCTGAGGTTCACAAATTAACTCAAGACTCGCCATGTCTAGTTCCATTGAGAAAGACATGCCGAGTTCTCCATAAGTACTAATATTTTTTAATGGAAAAAAACACTAATTTTATAAATTTAATACCCAAACTGTTGTACACCTTCTGTACTATTTTCAGCAATCGAATCATCAACAAAAGAATGTGAATACAGAAACTTAAATTTGAATTTAAAAATCGAGTAAATTTGATCTATATGCAATTCTGTTATATTTAAATGCCTATTTGTATTAAAATGAAAGCACCAAATTGAAAATTTTAAGAGTAATGTGTTATCGTATTATTATTAAGAAATTAAAAGAAAAATGGGTTTTTGGCATCATTGTGCATTATCTTTCCCATGTGATAAAGAGACATGATAGGGGGAAGGGCGGAAGGAATATTTAAGCTACCCATCCCTTATTGTAAGGACACCTACTTTTAATCATTTCAAATTTATAAAATCTTTCTTTTATTTTTCATAAAATTATTCCACGTCGGCTTAGATTAAAATAAGAAAAATAATTGTATTTAAATAAGAAAAAGATATTTGTGTATTTATATCGTGTGTTGTATTTAAGGTATTCTGACATAACATCACATTAGATAAATCACATTTACATTTTACATATATTATTAATCGTTATACAATAATGATAAAAAGTATTTTAACTCTGTATATAATTTTCTGCTTCCATTTTTTTCAAATAAATATAATAAAATGTATGAAAATAATTATAATTATTCTTTTAATAACCTAATATTTCTTTGGGTAACAAGTTGTTAATATAAAAATAATTATAATTATTTTAATATATTTTATTATATTTATCAATTTTATTTTATTTTCTATGGTCTTTTGAAATATTATCTCTACAAGAAAAATACATACGATGACTTTTAATTTCAAAATAAAATTAATATTTAATTTATGTGTACCGGTTTGTGGAGATTTAAACAATTAAGATTTAAGAATCCATCACATGTTCATCTTTCAAACATTGTATCAAATATAATTTTTTCATATTTTATAAATACTTTAATTACTATTTAAATTCGTTTATTATTAAAATATTTTAATTATCTGTAAAATAACTATTTACATGAATTATATAAAATAAAAATAATTTTTTTTGATATGCAATATTAGAAAATAATAAAAAAATAAAACATGGACCTATATATTAAGAAAGTATTATTCCCAACTCATAAAAGTCATGATCGAGAGGAATGACCACCGACCCTGCATGTTTCTTGCATTGTAGGAAAAATGGAAATCAGCTTTTACTATACATTGAATGAAGACAAATAGTAGAAATGGCGTACTTAATTTTTGTAAACAAATGTATAAGATGAAATGGATGTCGGAAAATGAACAAATATTTAGATGAGTTTTGTGTGTTTTTGCTTTATATACAATTGGTGTTCCTTGAGTATTTTAAAACTAATTTCGAAAATAAAACCCAAACCTTAAAATCTTTGTCGGTAACACACATTTAAATCATCAAAAAGCATGTAAATAAAACATTTGTGTAATTATAAATGATTTAGTTTCATTTTGAGAAAAGTTCTAATTTTATATCAATTGATATTGAATATTAGAATTTTAATTTAATTAATCTTAAATTGTGACTTTTTTTTTATAAGATGACAAAATAAAATTAGGTTTCACAATTCTTTTAATATTGAGTGAGCATAATTATCCAACGAATTTATTATATGAAATGGTAAAGATGAAATAGTAAAAATTATTATATGATGTTTTGGATTCAATACTCATTATTTTTACTTTTATGTATATAATTTTTAGATTTATCAAAATTTAAAAAACAAAATATTCTCAAAATAATATTTATTATCTTATAAAATTAAAGGATATTCGGTAATTTTCTAACCGAGTTGGAATTCAATTAATGAGTGGCACCAACTCAATTAGCCTCTTCAAATACAGTATAGATATGTTTTTTATATTAATATTGTGCCTTTAAAAATCAATAATAAAATAGGGTTAACACTTGTTTATCATTATTACCATTTATTTGCAATGTATCTGTTTTTGGTGAACAGAATAAGAAACTTTACAATAAGATAGAAAACATCAAAAGGAGAAGCTACATATAACTGTAAACCTTCCTCCTTGCAAAACACCAACTTTGCGATACAATCAACTTCAACATTTTCTTCTCTAGGGACATATTCAATTGATCGGCTCTTCTCATTTTGTAAGAACTGAGTTATACATTTGATTATTGCTGAATTTGACCACTTCGACAAAGATTCCTTGATAGCCCTAATAACTTCCACGTTGTTTGTTTGCACCAATACTCTATCATGTTGTCTTCCTTGCACCAATGTCACACATCGAGAATACCGTAACAACATGATTTTGGGCCTAGTTGGAACTGTGGTTTGGGGACTACAAATCCGACGTAGTAAAATTCATTTTTATTACATTTCTATGGTTTACAGTTTTACGAAATGATTTTGCAAAAATTTCGTTCGAAACTTTTGACGTTTGGGCACTCAATTTAGTCAAAATGACTAAATTGTAAAAAGTGAAAAAGTTGAGTTCTACATGCTAGATGTGTCTAATTGCTATGAAATTTTAAATAGAAGGTCCTTAGATGGAAATTAGACCATTTGTTAAGATAGTGGACAAAAATGGACATGGTGAGATAAAATTTCAAAGTTTTAAGTGAAGGGCATTTTGGTCATTTGGTAAATAAAAGAATAAAAATGGAATAGTCAAGCTAAAATCTTGTCCATTTTCTCCCTCTAGTGCCAAAATTTAGAAGGTCACCATAGCTAGGGTTTTCTTCAACTTTCAAGCTTGATTGTAAGTACATCCTAGCCCCGTTTTTAATGCTCTTTATATTTTTGAAGTCCTCGTAACCCGGTTTACCTATTTCTACCATTAATTTAAGATGTGGTTGATGTCTAGGGTTTGACCCATGTTAGGCATATGTGTATTTTGATGTTTAATGGTAGATTATACATGTTTGATGTGTGATAAACAACTTTTACTAGGTGATTTTTGATGAAAATGCATAAAAAAAGGACCTAATTGTAAAAAAGTTATAAAATGGGTAGTAAGAATCTCATTTAATGGAAAAGGTGGACTGCTATAAGCATGAAAATGGTTCGTCTAGGCATAGGTTACCAAGAAATTGAACCTATTTCATTTTATGAGCCTAGGGACAAAAATGTAAAATGTCATAAAGTTAGGGACAAAATAGTAATTTTGTCTAGGATGAAAATTAATGTAATTGTATGTGTGAAATAATGAATTGGTAGTCAAATTTGCTTATATAAACCTAGAACAACCAGTTACGGAACTAGATCGAGGAAAACGAAAAGTCTCGAATTAGTTGAGTTTCAAATATGAACCATTCTCAAGGTAAGTTCGTATAATTTAATTTGGTATGTTATTATGTTTTAATTGAATTGTGCAACTGAGATAATAATTATGTGATGATATACCCTATGAAATAATCACAAGATGATAAACACGAATAAAATGTCATTGTCCCGGTTGAACATTGTATTTCGATGGATTATAATAATTTTCTTGTAATGAACAAATTGATATAAAAAGGATTTAGCCCGGAAGGATAATCCTGAGCTACACTCTTTTGAGTAAATGTTATGAAATGGATTTAGCCCAGACGGGTAATCCATAGTAGACTCATTAGAGCTAACTTTATCGAAAGGATTTAGCTTGGACTGGTAATCCTGAATAAGCTCTTGGGAGCAAATATTAAAGATGAGATTTAGCCTGGATTGGTAATCCTGTTATATAAATATGGCTTGAGAGTGTGCTCTATGAATATGTGCTTAAGGAGCACTTTGGATGTGAACTGACAAATGATTGACATGTATACATCGAGTATACTACCCGAGTATCCATCGAAATTACAATAGTTCAATGAAAAGAAATCCTGAAAAATGGAATAGTGAAATGATATGAAAGTTTATACTATAATGAGCTCATCTATGTTGGTTTGATATCTTTATGATGTGTATGACTAACTTGTTTAATGAGTGAATGTATTTAGGTAACTTATCAAAATATTGATGGAATGAATGCATATATATATATATATATGCTTATTTGAATAATTATAACCAGTAAGTTTCTTTCTATTACATGAACTTACTAAGCATGAAAATGCTTACCCTGTTTTACTTTTCCTTGTTTTATAGTGCTTGTAAGGCTTGTGAAGGTTGGAGGATTTGGTGGCAGAAAGATCACACTATCCACAAATCTCCTTTTGGTATAGCTAAATGATTCATTTTGGTATAATGGCATGTATTAGCTACTTGGTTTAGATGAAGGCTTGTAAGTAATATTTTGTGACTTAGCCATTGGAATGGTTAAGGATGTTTAATTGGTGCAAGTATGATGTTAATGTATGTCCAAATTCTCAAGCGTGTGTCTAGGCCATATGTGACACACGGTCTACCCCATGAGCATGTGTTCTAGCTGTGTGTAACACCTCAAACCCAACCCATACATCATTATCGGATCTGGTATGCTACAGGTTAAATCTTAAAAACTTTACTTCGATGGGTTTTGAAAAGTCTCAGTTTATTTTTCATTAATCGTGATATTTGTGAAAAAGTTTGAAGAACTTATCATTTGCGTCGGTTGAGATTGAAAAGCCCATTTATCATTTCATTTTATTAATAAGACTTTGGAAAAACATAGGTTTATAAGCATGTGACTTATTAAGGGTGAAAATAAAATAAAGCGAGTAACACATAAATTGGAAACCTAAGTTATGGGGCCTTATTACAAAAATATTCCCAAAAATTTATATTTTAAATGAAAAGTCAAAGATAGTCTATGAAAATAATAATAGTCTTGATGGCCCCTCGAGTCCACCTCGGCTCCCATGTCCACGGTCTACTGCTCATCTGTAGAGTGGGAAAAACATAAATGGGTGAGTCACTAAGACTCAGTGTGTAAAACTTGAATACACATAAAAGCCTAGGGCCCACAAACACATTATGGGCCTTGGCCCATATACAATTGTAACAAAATATGTCATGCAACATGGCCCATCCCAAAACCTAAGAGTCCATCCTTTACACACCCCCGTACCAACCATCACACCGTGGGGATTTCTACAATCAACCCTCCATCCGCTACACACCACGTCGACAGTTGTGCTGCCTGTCATAAAGACCGATCGCTAATGCGAACCTCAGAAAATACATTTAGTATTTCAATAGCTATGCTGCCTGATCATAAAGACCGATCGCTAATGCGAACCTTTGTGGCAAAGCCACTGATCGCCCATGACTCTGCTCCCTTCCATAAATCGATCAATCAATCCCACCCATGCATACACACATACAAGAATCAAAACATCAAGCCATCTAACAGATCTCATACTTTCACATGCTTCAATACACATAGAAAAGTTTCTATGATTACGTACCTGGCATCCCTTGCCTACCCTTTCTGGGTAACATGACTGTTCATACAGCCTCTCTTTCCGGCTTTTAGCCCACAGCATGCATATAACATAACAAAGCTTATGTGTCAAGAATCTACACACCTTATTACGATTAAGATGACACCCTCTATGTCGACACTATCAGAAGCCGATATGACTACTATCTGCCTAAGATGCTGTTCAGAAGTCGGTCCACAACCCGGTGGTCGATCTCGAATAGCGGACACTGCTCATTTCTTAAACTTAGGGATTGGGTTTACGGACCCAATCCTCTCCTTTGCCTGATCCATATTTGATTCCATCCAAAAAGTCCTTGTCAGAATTACTACAGCGAAATAGGGTTGTTAAACCATATATGAGTTAAGATGTCAAATATGATAGCGAATCTAATAGGAATCTAAAGGAAACCCCTTACCTTGAAATCCCAAAATCGATAGGATACTTAAAGATTAACAGCTTCCGGATTTTTCTGGATGATTCGATCTACTATGATTTCCCAAAGTGCCGCCTAAAAGAACATGTGATTAGAGAAAAAGTTAAACTAAAGATGACCTATCAATCAACTAGCCATTTGGCTATAGTCTCAAAACTGAAAGAGAAGGGAAAAAGACCAGAAGAAAATCAACACCTACCTTTACAGGGAATTCAACAACTTCTAGGAGATTCAGGCTTTATAGAGAAATCGGCACAAGAGAAAAGAATGGAAAAAGAAAGTGAAGTGAGAGGTTTTAGCTTTTGAAGAAAGTGAAGATGAGAGAAAGAATTAAGAGGTTTTGACTTTTGGAAAAGAAGAGAGAATACAAATTACAGAGAAAGACTAAGAATTTTGGCACAGAATGAGGAAAGAATAGGGTTCAAATGCCTAATTGAAGAGATACCACCCTATTTATAGAGAACTTGACTTGCTTATCAAAACCAAAAGTGCCCTTCCGATAACTAATAATTAATCAAATAATAGGGAAATTTCGGCACCCCTTTAACATGAAGAAACCAATTTCTTCCCTTCTAGGAGATGAAATTTCGACCAACTCTGCTCTCAGCAGATAGCTCCTATCTTTTCTCTTCTATCTTGATCTATTCACCTTTAGGAGAGGCCTAAATAACACCACCTCTCCCTACTATTATCAGCATAATATCCACATTATCCAACAGATAAATGTTCCTATTTTAAAGCATCCTAGTCGCCCCCACTCTCCTCTCTTTTGACGCCAAAAGCAATTAAAAATAAGTAGGTAATGCGACTCGAACCTTGGATCCCCCTTACTATTTTTCACGCCACTGTCCACTGGGCCACAAGCTTCTCTTGTGTTTTAATTCACAGATAATATCTTTTAAGCCCAGACCTATCTAGCTTTCCACTAAAGTGCCCAAAACGCAAATTTGATTAAGGCCTTAGCCCAAACCTAAGCCCAATCTGAACACCTTAAACACTCTAATTATCATATTGAACATAACACACATCAAATGCAAAGGCCCATTAATTCAGGATGTTACAGTTCTACCCCCTTAAAGGAATTTTGTCCTCGAAATTACCTGATCCGAATAGATGTGGGTATTGCTGTCGCATCGCTTCCTCCGGTTCCTACGTAGCCTCCTCAAAACCGTGATTCTGCCATTGATCCTTAACCAACGGAACCTTCTTCCTTTGTAATACTTTGACATCACGATCCAAGATTTCCACTGGTTCCTCTTCAAAGGATAGGTCAGGTCTTACCTCAATTTCCTCCACAGGTACCACATGGGACGGATCCGAACGATAATGTCTTAACATAGAGACGTGAAATACATCGTAGATCTAATTCAATTAAGCAGGTAGCTTAAGCTGATACGCTACTAGTCCAACTCGTTTCAGCACCTCATAAGGTCCGATGAATCTGGGACTTAACTTACCCTTCCATCCAAACCTTAATACTTTCTTCCATGGAGACACTTTCAAGAACACCTTGTCACCTCATCGCAAACTCTATGTCCTTGCGCTTCAAATCAAGATTGGACTTCGTCATCCGATGCTTCCTTTAGTCGAGCCCAATTAGCTCAACCTTCTCCTCCGTCTCAGAACCAACTCAAACCCAAAATCAGCCGTCCCTAATTTCGTCCAACAAGTAAGAGTACGACACTTTCGCCCATACAATACTTCATAGGGCGCCATCTGAATACTAGACTGGTAGCTGTTGTTGTATATAAACTTTGCCAATGGCAGAAACTCGTCCCAACTACCTCTAAAATCAATGGCACAACCCCTTAGCATGTCCTCCAAGATCTGAATCACCCACTCAGACTGTCCATCGGTCTGAGGATGAAACGCTGTACTAAAATCCAACTTCGTACCCAATGCTTGATGCAACGCCTTCCAAAACCTTGACGTAAACCTAAGATCTCGGTCTAAGATAATCGACATAGGTACTCCATGCAACCTTACAATCTCCGCTATATACAGCTTAGCCAACTTTTGTAAGGAATAATCAACTCGAATCGATTCAAAATGAGCACACTTCGTTAACCGATCAACGATCACCCAAACTGAATCTTTCCTAGTAGGCGTGAGAGGTAGCCCACTACCAAAGTCCATTGTGATCCTTTCCCACTTCCACTGAGGAATCTTCACCGGTTGCAACAACCCTGATGGTAACTGATGCTTCGCCTTTACCCGCTGACAGGTTAAACTCTTCCCCACTAATTCAGTCACCTCTCGTTTTAAGCCTGGCCACCAAAACTGCTCCCGTAAATCTTAATACATCTTACTCCCTCCAGGATACATAGCGTATGGACTACCATATGCTTCTTGCAGGATCCTATGCCTCAATTCAGGATCTTTCGGCATGCACACTCTCCCTTGAAAACATAACAACCCTTCCTCATTCACACAAAATTCCGTTGATTCATCACTTGCTCCAACCGAAACTTCTCTTTCAGCAACTCATCAGTCTGCTCCTTTTCCTTAACCTGACTGACCCATGAGGGTTTTACTTGAAGTTCCGCCAATAAACTCCCATTGTCGTACAGACCAAGGTGAGCAAACATTGCTCTCAAGTCAGAGATCACCTTACGGCTTAGAGCATCTGCCACCACATTGGCCTTACCCGGATGATACTCGATCGAGCAATCATAATCCTTTAACAACTCAATCCACCTCCTTTGCCTTAGATTCAACTCCTTCTGTGTCAAAAGGCACTTCAAACTCTTATGATTCGTGTAAATGATAGATTTCTCCCCGTACAAATAATGCCTCCAAATCTTCAAGGCAAACACCATCGCCGCCAACTCCAAATCATGGGTGGGATAGTTTGCTTCGTGTCGTCTTAACTGCCGTGATGCATACGCAACCACCTTTCCATCTTGCATCAACATGCATCCTAGTCCCGTGTGTGACGCATCACAGTAAATCACGAATTCTTTCCCAGCCTCCGGTTGAATCAACACCGAGCCTCCGTCAATATCTTTTTTAACTTTTCAAAACTCTCCTACTGCTTATCAGACCAAACGAACGAAACTCCTTTCCGTTGCAACTTAGTTAATGGTGCCGCAATCAGAGAAAATCCTTCATGAAACACCCCAAACCCGGCCCATGAGCCTTGACCAGATCAGGTATGTTCCCCGGTGTAAACCATTTCAAATTCTTTTGTTACTTAGGAAAAACTTGTGTGTTTTGAAAGATAAATTGTTTTGGGTTGGGCTTGAGTTGAAAACAAGTTTATTTCATTATTAAAATCCTTTACTTTAGGTGACAAAACGTTTAGGCTTTGTTTTAAAATAAATTTACTTAATCTTTTAATAAATAAAAGTTTGTAAGCTTAATAAATAAAAGCAAGTAAATTAGTTCTACTATGGCCTTATTACATCAAATAATTCCCAAAATTTAAATTCAAAGTACTTAAAATGAAATAGTCTAAATAGATGAACTTCTTGCTGAGCATGGCCATCCCTAAGCATCCCACCCTAGTCCATTACCGTTAGTCACACTGAAAAGTAATCCCACAAGGGTGAGTCAATGCAGACTCAATGTGTAACCAACACTAAAATTTAATAATTCAGCATACATTATCATACATATTCATAAACAAATAAAAAATAATGATGCAACCCGAACCCAAACCTAGATAGCCATCCGCTACACGTCCCCGTACCAACCTCGCATAATGTGGGGACTACTAAGTCAACCCTCCATCCGCTACACACCATCGAAGGCGATCATCGCAGTTGGCGTGCTCATCGCCCTTATAAAATTCGTGGTCTTAGGTCACCACATTTAGAATTCGTGGTCTTAGGTCACCACATTCAGTTATCGTGGTCTTAGGTCACCACATTCAGATTTCATGGTCTTAGGTCACCACTTTAACTTCCCTTTTCATATAACCCATATGCCCCATATCATACATATCATGCAATATCATACCTTAATTCACATTCTTATCACTTTTCACATTCTTATCACTTTTCACATGTTAAAAATAACATATATGCATATTCTTAGTAGGAGTAGGAAACGTACCTGAGTACTTTGTCCCATAACATGGTACCTTAGCCATATTCACATTCTTATAGACATACACATATTAATTATTGCCATAAATCTTATTAAAAATTAGTGTGGGGTGCACACCTGATTCGCTTAACAATTTCAATTGAAATCTCAAATCGATCTCTTCGCCTTAAATCTTTAACTCCCTACATTCGGCCCATATTAAAGTTTTAATGAAAACCCATTCGGCCACAAAATCAAATCTTAGTAGGATTTGTACACTAAACTTACCTTGATGCCGATTTGCTTATCACTCAAATCTCGAAAACTTTGCTATACTCCTCCTTGTATTCGGCCAAACACTGGATCTCTACATAGGTTAGTTTTGGCTTTTTAACATGTAAGAAATAGATCTTAGTATCAATACAGGCCTTGGTCGAATGCTATAGATACTTACCTTGTGGATTTTAAATCCCGAAACTCACCGAATAACTAGGGAACACGCGGCCTATGGTGTACCTTGGAAAAGAATTTCTCCTTCCTTGTAGTCGACTGATCCTTAGATCTATTAACTTGTTAGTTTGACTATTTTGAATAATTATGAACTAGATCTAAAACACCAAAATAGGCCTTGGCAGAATATTCCTTACCTTAGATCTTGGAAGATTTCTTCCTTATGGTCGACTTATGGATGATCCCAAGCCTTCTTTTCAAGTTTCAACTAACACAATAATGGGGTTAAATTTCACGGTTTGGTTAATCTTAAAAGAAAAGGATGAAACCGAATGAGATCTTACCTTACTTGAAGAAATCGACAACCCCTTTGCTTTAAGTCCTTCAAAGATTCGGCTAAGGCTAGAGGGGACTTATTTTCGACTTTTGGAAGATTATGAGAAGAAGAGAATAAGTTACTCGCTTTCGGTAATGGAGATGGAAAAGATTTCGGCTAGAACACAAGGTGTTTCGGCTAGATGGATTAAAGAAGAAGAAAAGACAGAGTGATGGTTTTGGAGAGAAAAGAGTAGACGATAGGGAGGCCAAAGTGCTTAATGAAATTCGGCTATAGCCTCTCCCTTTACAACCTTGGCCGAAAATACCATCCAAGGAGTCCCTCAATCGGCCAACTCTCCATATCTTGATAAATTTTATCTTTTAATTATCACCTTAATAAAATTAATCCCATCAATTATATCTTTTTTTATCCACTTAAAATAAAAGGAATTTAATCCACACTTGAGCACACCCTTTAGCCAAATTTTAAAGAGAATAAAACTCCTCACATAAGTTCCTTGGTGCCGTCCACCTCCTTTGCTTCTTGTAGCAAAATAAAATCCTTTATTTGCTTCCCACGTTGCTCGAACCTAGGCCCATTTGCATAGCTTGTGACGTCACCTACCTGGGCCTTAAGTGGTGCCTCCAAGCCACTTAAACAAGCCTATGTTTGTGTCAAATTTCTTCTATTAATTTTCTTAAGGCCACCTTGTTTTAGTTTCCTCTTTTACTTAACATTTCTAAATCATTTCCTTACATTTCGTGTTTCCAAAAATGTTCACTTTCCTATTTTAACTTAACATTTCCAAGTTTCCAAAATGTTCACTTTCCTCTTTAACTTAACATTTCCAAGTTTCCAAAATGTTCACTTTCCTCTTTTAAACTTAACATTTCCAAGTTTCCAAAAATGTTCATCATACATTCATAATACATAAGTCATGCCATTTCGTATAATTAAATCAGAAATACAAAGGCCTATTTCCAGGATGTTACACTTCAACAAACCTTCGATAATACCCGGCTAAACCGAGGAAACTCTGAATCTCTGCCACCGACTTTGGTGGCTTCCAAACCAACACCGCTTCAACTTTTTTGAGGGTCAACCCTAATCCCCTCTGCCGACACCACGTGACCTAGAAAAGTAACTTCCTTTAGCCAAAATTTGAACTTGCTGAATTTGGCATAAAGCTACTTCTCCCTCAGAATCTACAGAACCACTTGCAGATGTGAATCATGCTCCTCCTCCGATCTTGAGTAAACCAAGATGTCATCAATAAAAACCACGATAAATCGATCCAAGTAGGGTTGGAACACTTGATTCATCATATCCATAAATGCTGCTGGTGTGTTAGTCAACCCAAATGGCATCACCATGAACTCGTAATGACCGTAGCGAGTCCTAAATGCTATCTTATGAATATCTGCCTCTTTGACCTTAAGCTGAAGGTACCCTGACCCCAGATCTATCTTCGAAAAGACTGAGGCCCCCTTCAATTGATCAAATAAGTCATCGATCCTTGGCAACGGGTATTTGTTCTTGATGGTTAACTTATTCAATTGACGATTGTCAATGCACATACGTATTGAACCATCCTTCTTCTTAACAAATAACACCGGTGCTCCCTAAGGCGACACAGTTAGTCGAATAAACCCTCTATCCAACAACTCTTAGA
This sequence comes from Gossypium rotundifolium, assembly GCA_025506655.1. Lineage (NCBI taxonomy): Eukaryota > Viridiplantae > Streptophyta > Magnoliopsida > Malvales > Malvaceae > Gossypium > Gossypium rotundifolium. Next base: position 63,169,178 of record CP106731.1, on the reverse strand, counting down.
TTTACACTTTTAATTCTACCAACTCCTTCGACGCCATTCTATATGGAGCAATAGATACCGACACTATTCCGAAAGAAGATCAATTCCAAACTCCACTTCTCGATCCGGAGGTAATCCCCGAAGCTATTCTGGGAAAACATCAGGAAATTCCTTCACCGTTCTAACGTCTTCAACAGTTAGGTCCTTGGCTTCCAAAGCCCGTACAAACATTAGAATTGCCTCGCACCCTTTTCTCACCATTCTTTTCGCTCTTAGGGTAGTTACCACGTTTGACAGACAATTCCCCCTTTCTCCTATCACAACACTTCACCTCCTTCGGGGGTTCTTAACACCAGACTCTTGGTTGCACAATTTACATTGACCTGATACTTCACTAGCCAATCCATGCCTCTACCTCGGCCATGCACACTACATTTTCTAGTGCTCATTCTATCGTTCATGATTTATCCGATTAAAATTTTATGAATTAATAATTCTTTCTTCCATCGATCAATAATGGATACCTTATGGAAAGTAGTTTTAACGATAATTCTTTCAAATTTAGATTCTATCTATAAGTTTAGTTCACAAATCAGTATTTCCTAGTTCTAGAATACACATTCAATCAACATCCATCACACATCAACACACAAGCAGCATCATGAACTTACATTCATCACCTAGGGGTATTTTCGTCATTTCACTACATAGGGATATTTTCGTAATTTTAACCTATAGGGGTATTTTTGTAATTTTCCAAAAATCTTGGTGATTTTACAAAATAGAGGTATTTTGGTAATTTACAATTTGGGGGTATTTTGGTAATTTTACAAATTTTGGTAACTTCCGTAAATCAGGGGTAATTTAGTACTTTCTCAAACAAGGGTACTTTGGTAATTTTCAAACAATGGTATTTCGGTAAATTTCCTCAACCTAGGGTGTTTGGATAATTTACAAAATTAGGAACATACAAGTAATTTTACAAAAATAAGGTACTGGTCCCTTTCGGGTTGTAGTTATGAATTTTGGCCTATCAACAAGTCCTCGTGGCTAAGGTGAATAGTCACTACGCACCAGGTAGGATTCCAGAAAAGAGGAGGTGAGTCACTAGGACCGCTTAAATACTAAGCTCTTCCTGGATCCAATACTAAACATGCGTATGCCTGTTTCCACACCCTAACCCTGTGACTTGTTCACATACATGTTTAATTAAGAAAAATTAAGTCTTATGAGATTTGAAGAAGTGTTTATACTAAACCTAAAGTCAATTAATACTATCCTACTAGTCTACGTCCATAAAGCCCATCAAGCCCTTCATATATATCACATCAAAGGTTCGAGTACTTACCTGGGTGGATTGGGTGCCGGTAGACTCGAATGCCATATCTTCCAAAACTTTTCTCAACTTATATTACTTTCATAAATTCCTACTAGACCCATTTCATATCCCAAGTTTTGAACTGCCAAAAATGTAACACCCTAAACCTGGCCCATACGTCATTACCGGATATGGTATGCTACAAGTTAAATCTTAAAAACTTTGCTTCGATGGGTTTTGAAAAGTCTCAGTTTTTTTCATTAATCGTGATATTTGTGAAAAAGTTTGAAGAACTTATCATTTGCGTCGTTTGAGTTTGAAAAGCCCATTTATCATTTCATTTCATTAATAAGACTTTGGAAAAACATAGGTTTATAAGCATGTGACTTATTAAGGGTGAAAATAAAATAAAGCGAGTAACACATAAATTGGAAACCTAAGTTATGGGGCCTTATTACAAAAATATTCCCAAAAATTTATATTTTAAATGAAAAGTCAAAGATAGTCTATGAAAATAATAATAGTCTTGATGGCCCCTCGAGTCCGCCTCGGCTCCCATGTCCACGGTCTACTGCTCATCTGTAGAGTGGGAAAAACATAAATGGGTGAGTCACTAAGACTTAGTGTGTAAAACTTGAATACACATAAAAGCCTAGGGCCCATAAACACATTATGGGCCTTGGCCCATATACAATTGTAACAAAATATGTCATGCAACATGGCCCATCCCAAAACCTAAGAGTCCATCCTCTAAACACCCCCGTACCAACCATCACACAGTGGGGATTTCTACAATCAACCCTCCATCCATTACACACCACGTCGACAGCTGTGCTGCCTGTCATAAAGATCGATCGCTAATGCAAACCTCAAAATATACATTTAGTATTTCGATAGCTATGCTGCCTATCATAAAGACCGATCGCTAATGCGGACCTTTGTGGCAAAGCCACCGATTGCCCCGTGACCTGCTCCCCTTCCATAAATTGATCAATCAATCCCTTCCCATGCATACACACATACAAGAATCAAAACATCAATCCATCTAACAGATCTCATACTTTCACATGCTTCGATACACATAGAAAAGTTTCTATGATTACGTACGTGGCATCCATTGCCTACCCTTTCTGGGTAACACGACTGTTCATACAGCCTCTCTTTTCGGCTTTAACCCATAACATGCATATAACATAACAAAGCTTATGTGTCAAGAATCTACACACCTTATTACGGTTAAGACGACACCCTCTATGTCGACACTGTCAGAAGCCGATACGATTGCTATCTGCCTAAGATGCTATTTAGAAGTCGGTCCATAACCTGGCGGCCAATCTCGAACAGTGGACACTGCTCATTTTTTAAACTTAGGGATTGGGTTTATGGACCCAATCCTCTCCTTTGCCTAATCCATATTTGATTCCATCCAAAAAGTCCTTGTTAGAATTACTATAGCGAAATAGGTTTGTTAAACCATATATGAGTTAAGATCTCAAATATGATAGTGAATCTAATAGGAATCTAAAGGAAACCCCTTACCTTGAAATCCCAAAATCGATAGGATACTTAGAGATTAACAGCTTTCAATTTTTGAGATCTGGATGATTCGATCTACTATGATTTCTCAAAGTGTCGCCCAAAAGAACATGTGATTAGAGAAAAAGTTAAACTAAAAATGACCTATCAATCAACTAGCCATTCGACTATAGTCTCAAAACCGAAAGAGAAGGGAAAAAGAACAGAAGAAAATTGGTACCTACGTTTCCAAGGAATTCGGCAACTTCTAGGAGATTCTTGCTTTATGGAGAAATCGGCACAAGAGAAAAGAATGGAAAACAAAGTGAAGTGAGAGGTTTCGGCTTTTGAAGAAAGTGAAGATGGGAGAAAGAATTGAGAGGTTTCGACTTTTAGAAAAGAAGAGAGACAAAAATTACAGAGAAAGACTGAGAATTTTGGCACAGAGAATGAGGAAAATAATAGGGTTCAAATGTCAGAATTGAAGAGATAGCACCCCTATTTATAGAGTATTTCGGCACTTGCTTATCAAAACCCAAAAGTGCCCTTCCTGATAACTAATATTTAATCAAATAAAAGGGGAAATTTCAGTACCCATTTAACATGAAGAAACCGATTTCTTCCCCCCTCTAGGAGATGGAATTTTGGCCAACTCTGCTCTCAGTAGATAGCTCCTATCTTTTCTCCTTTGTCTTGATCTATTCACTTTAGGAGAGGCCTAAATAACACCACCTCTCCCTACTATTATCAGCACAATATCCATATTATCCAACAGATAAATCTTCCTATTTTAAAGCATCCTAGCTGCCCCTACTCTCCTCTCCTTTGACGCCAAAAGTAATTAAAAATAAGTAGGTAATGTGACTCGAACCTTGGATCCCCCTTACTGCTTTTCACGCCACTGTCCACTAGGCCACAAGCTTCTCTTGTGTTTTAATTTGCAGATAATATCTTTTAAGCCCAGAACTATCTAGCTTTCCATTAAAGTGCCCAAAACACAAATTTGATTAAGGCCTCAGCCCAAACTTGAGCCCAATGTGAACCCCTTATACACTCTAATTATCATATTGAACATAACACACATCAAATGCAAAGGCCCATTAATTCAGGATGTTACAGTGTGTCTCAACCGTGTGTGCTACACAACCTCGAACACGGGCGTGTTCCCTAGCTGTGTGAAGTCTGCACCTATTTTATGAAAAAATATGAAAATTTAATTGATCACGCGGCCTAAGCACATGGGCATGTGACTTGGCCGTGTGACCTTAATTTGATCATGACATCATAAACAGAAAGCTCCCTAAATTGAACACACCTGAAGCACGGGCGTGTGACCCCTTTTTCATGAAAATATTTCTAAGTTTCCCAAAAGTTTCCAAAGTTCTCAGTTTAGTCCCGAACCACTTTCGATGCATGTTTTGGGCCTCGTAGGCTCATTTTTGGGACGATATGAATGTTTTTGAAAGTTTTTAAATTTTAGTGGAACTTCATGTTTCGATTTTGAATGTTTGCTTGAGAATAAGTTCGATAATGCCTCGTACCGTATTTCGATGTCGGATACGGGTAAGGGGTGTTACAAATACCCTATAATTCAACTTTAAATATAGAACGTTTCCCCAACCTGCGATTAAACCCAAGGATCCATTTCCCGTTATGATCTCTCAAAACTTCTCATACAACACCGCATCCTATGTTAATCTTAATAGCTCAGTTAGATCTTGTATGAATCCACCTTTATGTTTCCACCATCTCCACCCCCAAGATTTGCCCCACAAAACCTCCTCCCTTATGAACAGAAATATATTGTTTACATACCTTTGACAATTTCCTCTGCACTCCACACACACCTTAAAAGATACATATATTTATATTCTTCCAAATCCGCAAAGCAACTACGCCAAAGAAGCACAACCAATCAACATTACTCATAACGAAATTATAACAGTTTTTCATATTAGACTCAAGTTATTCCTGCGGATTACCTGAAAAGAAATAGGCTTCCTTCTGATGAGGATTGATTCGGGGCCATACATATTTTTCTGTACTACAATCTCTGATAACATAAAGTACATCCTCCAGTTCACGACCATAAATTGAACATCTTGCATCACTACAAACTCCACGCCTTAGCCGCTTCACTTGAGTAAGCAACCATTGTTTGAGAGCCAACCAAAGGAATACTTGCACCACATACTAAAGGGTGGTCTGCAAGAGATACCAAAGGAAAGAATAATTACTACAAGAGATACTAAAGGGTAAACTATCCTTCACCACATACTTCGAATGCAATACATGAACCTATAGAACCTCCGAATTTACCAAATTATTGAACCCCAACTTTAACAAAAATGAGGTGTTCTAATCTTTCAACTGTCGAATCCCAAGCCCTCCACAACCCTTTGGCTGACATAACAGTTGTGAATTGACAAGAGCCATCTTTTTGCTACCTCCAGTCTATCCCCATATAAACTGTTTAATAATACTCTCAATTACATCACATATTCCTTGCGAATCTTCAAGGATTGCATAAAATAGCTAGGAATTATGAGAAGGACCGATTGTGCTAAAGTAATTCTGTTAGCTAGAGACAACTTCCTCGCATCCCACCTTTGCAACCTAGTTTTAGCTTTTTCCACCACAAATCTCAAAGAGCTAATAGTTACCCATTCGTGGAAAAGAGGGACTTCCAAGTACGGACCTAAATTATGGACCTTACGGAAGCCAAGAATATCACAAGAATGCCCTACCAAGCCTTCATTCACCCTTTTGAAGAAGAAAATTTTTGTCTTGTGAGTATTTACCTAATGGTCAGAATAACCACGGAATGTATCCAGCAAGTCCTTAATTAAACTAGTCTAACTCAAATCATCTTTACCAAAGATAACAATATCATCAGCAAATAACAAATGAGAAAGTGTCGGTCCTAACCTGGATAAATGAATGGGAGACCACTGACCAAAATTTATAAATGGACAAATGCTTTGACCTAACCATTCCATGCAAAGTACAAACAGGTAAGGTGACAAATGACACCCTTTTCTAATGCCCTTAATTGGACTGAACTTTTGAGTAGGCACCCCATTCCACATAATATGCATAGTTGAACTCGTGATAGCCGACATAATAACATTTTAGAGGTAATTTGGAATGCTTGCCACTTGGAGAGAGGCATCTATAAATTCCAATCTCACCCTATCATAGGCCTTCTCCAAATCTATCTTGATGGCCATCCATTTTTTGTGATAGCTTCTCATTGAGTGGATAACCTCTTGGGCCATTATAATATTGTTTGTGATGTTTCTTCTAGGAATAAAACTTTTCTGTTCTAGACCAATGATTCTAGGAAAAAATACTTTAAATCTATTCATAATAATATTCATGACCCACTTATAAAGAACTGAACACAAGTTTATTTGGCAAAACTATGCAAAGCTTTCGGGATTTTGAACCTTAGGTATAAGAACAAGAAAGTTGTTATTAAGATCCCTATTTATGAACTAACCATCAAATTTTTTTTTTACCCATTCACAAATAGCACCACCAATTAGCTCACACAGGGCGCTTTCAATGGAAAAAAGAGTGCATGGTAACTATCACTACTGGGCGCTTTCAATGGAGCCATTCCAAACATAGCAGCCTTTATCTCTTCATTCAAACTTGCTCTTCTCAATAAAACCTTATCATTAGGATCAAGTTTAGGAAAAGAGCTAGCGAGTAAGGCTATCATGCGATCTGGAAGCTCACCATACAATTTCTAGAATAACTTAACTACCTCAGACGAGTGTGTACGAAAATATTATTAAATAATATTTACGAGTTAAATATATTATAATTTTAAATCATGATTTAATAGATTTCATTAATTGCTCAGTTAGTCAATGTCCAAGTGGTTCATACTGAAAGTCAGTGGTTTTAGAAAATGAGGTACTAGTATCTCATTTCTATAAATTAAGATAGTAAATATTGTTGTATAAGTGGATTGAAGTTTGGTTTGGTAACTTTGATGATTTGATAATTAATTAAGGAAAAAGGACTAAATCATAAAAACTGTAAAAGTTATTAGTTATTAGCTAAATGGCTTAATTAATGAATTTTTAAGGATTTTTAAGGCAATTTAACCTTTATATTAAAATGTTATTTTTTAAAGGTTAAAATATTTAAATATCATGGTCATCATCTTCATTTTGGTTTCCTTCACCGAAACAAAAAAAATAAAGACTCCATTTTTGAAGCTAAGGTTTGACCAGACTTAGGTGCTTGCATATAAGTCCTTCGATTATTCGTTTTTATAAATTTTATGGTTTTGAGATCGTTACAACTATGTCCAACTAATCTTATCTTTGTTTTCAACACTGTTAAAGATTTCTAATGTTGCCATTTATGAAAATTTTTATGTTTAATAGATTGATTATAAGCTTATATATGTTTAAAGACTAAATTGTTAAGTAAATTTTGTTAGTTTTGTGTATAAGGACCAAATTATAATAATGTAAAATTTGTCATGAAATTTTTGAAAACTATGTTTCTAGAGGCTGTAAAGTGATGAAATTGGAATGGGATTGAAAATAAAAGCTTGATTTTGAAAGATAGAATAGTTTGACTTTGGGGACTAAATTGAATAAAATGTAAAACTTTAGGAAAATTGTGCAAAATGAATAAAAGATAATATATTCATGAATCTAGATAGTTTAAAGTTTTAAAAGCTGATAATGTGAAATAGTTTAAAGTTTTAAATACTGATAATGTGAAATGAATTATTATATAAATCAATGATTAAATCATAAGGAGGAAAATCGAGAAAAATGAAAAGAAATTACAGAATAGTCCCTACAAACAAATTTGCTTATTGGTTGTATTAGCTAAGTTCATACTGTTTTAAAATGTGTTTATATATATTATTTGCTATTGAATCTTGATAATGTAGGTTGTTAATGTTGTGAAATGAAATTGAAATGTTATAATCAAATGCTAAGGTGAGTAAGGACTAAATTGAGAATTGTTAAACACTTAGAAGCATGATTTATATGTATTTCTGAATGAACATGAATTATTACAGCATGTGTAGAGATAACATGAAAGTGCCTCTAATTATTAAATGTTACGAATCTTGCTTTAATGCTCGTTCAAACGTAGTAAACGATTAGGATACATTTGGCATACCAATAGGGTTAGAATGCACGCTTGTATGAGTTTTCACTTTGGTGCCTCTGCTTGCATTTTGGTGCCTCTTTTCACACTTTGGTGTCTTGTTTGCACTCTGGTGCTTCTAATTGCATAATTGTGCATTTGTTTGCATTACGATGCCTCTATATAGCATTACGAAACTTTCTGGTGTGGTGTAGTTACTTGAGAATCCAAATTATGTTATTATAGTTCATCAGGCTATCTGTTTAAAAGAAAATATATGGATTGACTTCATAAATTGTTTGGAAATGATATGTTTATACAACTATTGAAATGCTAACTGATGAAATTGAATAAATGATGAGTAAGTGTTTAAAAGTAGTTTTGAAAAGATATCAAAATGACTAGAAGGTTTATAGTTTATATATTTGAAACGCTCACATTGTAAATGTGATAAGTAGTGACAGGGCTATATGTTTAAAAAGAAATGGTATTTGATTGTGAATATGAAATGACATGATCAATTGGTTAATATGTTTCATATGTTGGATCTTTCCTATTGAATCATACAGAAATATGTCATACTAAATGATTGAAACATTATATGATTGATACATGAAATGCTCACCTTGTTGTTGTAAATGTCTTGACAGGAAATTGTATTAGATTAGTTATATTTTTTTACTTAATTGTAAATTGAGGTAAGAGTTTTGTTTAAGTATCTATGAACTTACTATGCTATTATAGCTTACTTTGTTTCATTTTCTATTTTCTATAGTTGACGTTTTGCGGAACTAGGTAGTTTGATCCACTTCAAGGCTCCCACTATCAAACTTCAATTTTGATAGATCTTGAAATTGCTATATGTTCATATTGTGGCATGTATATAGGTTATTTTGGGTTTATGGTTTAATTGTATAAGATGAAGTTGTAAAGTGTTGTAATACCGGTGCAGCCCAGAGAGAATAACTCGGTCTCGTGAATCCCTTATCTGTCAATTCCTGCAATTGAGCTTTTAATTCTTTCAATTCAATCGGGGCCATCTTATACAGAGTAATTGATATTAGTGAAGTATCAGGGACTAAATCAATACCAAGCTCAATTTCTCTAATCTGAGGTAACCCTAGCAATCCTTCTGGAAATACATCTGAATATTCACATACTACCGGCACTGATTCAATTTTCAATTCAGACTCTTTAGTGTTCAACAAATAAGCAAGATGAGCTTCACACCCTTTTCTCATGTATTTCTGAGCCAACATAGAAGAAATCACAACAGGTAGCGTATTCGACTCATCTGATTCAACCAGAAGAATTTCACCATTTTCACATTTCAATTCAATAATTTTCCATCTACAATTTACTATAGCATCTTGTAATGTCAACCAATCCATACCCAATATAACATCAAACTCATCAAATGGCAACAACATTAAGTTAGCTGGAAAACAGTGACCTCGAATTATCAAAAGACAAATCTTACAAACTCTATCAACTAGAACATATTTACCTAAGGGGTTCTACACTTTGATCACATATTCAGTAGACTCAATAGGTAAATCCTTACTAGATATAAACTTCATGAAAATATAGGAATGGGTTGATCCAGGATCAATCAATGCAACTACATTAGTATCATAGAGAGAAAAAATACCGGTGATAACATTGGGCGCCAAGGCATCTTCCCTTGCACGTATAACATATGTTCTTACTGGAGCCCGTGCCTTGGATCTAGCTACTGAATCTTTTGTAGTACCACGACTACCACTGAAATTCCCAGGGTATCATGGAGGTCTACCCCTTAAAGTGAGGTTACTCAATTTAGGAGTCTGTTCGGTATCCTTCTCACTCTTTCCTCGCATTCCTTATGAAAATGATCGAAGGAACCACACCTGAAGCATGCCCCACTTTTCATCCGACATTCACCATAATGTAATTTATTACATAAATTATACCATGGCTTGGGGTTTCCAACACTCCCTACACTATCTGCTGAAGGAGATAAAGTCCTCTATTTAGAGCGTTTGGAACGTCTTTCCTTTTCCAAATGTCCCACTGATGATGTAAAACGCTTGTGATAACTTCTTGATTTCTTTGAAGCAGAGGGTTGTGACTTACTCATGAATCTTTTACTCAGAACCTAGGTTTCCCTTTCGGCTTACTTCTTCTCTATACTTAAATCTTCCACTTTATTGGCCCGACCGACTAGCATGGCAAGCTCTCTTATTTCAAGAATCCCAATCAATAGTTTAATGTCTTCGTTCAGCCCTTCCTCAAAGAGTTTGCACATCTCTGCTTCGGTTTGAACCCAATCCCTGGCATACTAACTCAACCAAACAAACTCTCATTCATATTCTAACACGGTCCTATCTCCCTATTTAAGCTCTAAAAATTCTTTTCTCCTCTGATCTAAGAACCTTTGGCTAATATACTTCTTTCGGAACCCCTCTTGAAAGAATTCCCATGTGACATTTTCCTTCGGTACAACTGAAGATATAGTTTTCCACTAATAGTATGATGTGTCTTTCAGTAAGGATATCGTGCATTTCAAGCATTCTGCGGGAGTGCATGACAATTCCTCAAAAACTTGAATGGTATTCTCTAGCCAAAACTTATCTTTTTCTGAATCATTGTCGGTAGTAGCTCTAAACTCTTCTGCTCTATATTTTCTTATTTTATCAATCGGAGCCTTTCTGATCTTTTGGGCTCAACACCCTGTGGCATCTCATAATCAGGTTGAGGAATAGACGGGGGAGGTCATGGAACTGCGGTGTGTTCTCATATACTCACTAAACCATTCATCCATTGTTTCGAAGAAGGATGCCTTTTGCCTCTTCGTGACCCTTCGACATGGGTCTCCTACTACTAGTAGTAGTTGTAGCTCGTTGTACAGAAGCTTGAGCAGTGCCCTCAGCTCTTCAGACTTATCTCAAGCTTGGTTGGAAGACATTTTCTATATGAAATACATTGAAAGTGGTAAGGAGTTATCACACTATCACAATTTATATAATGGCATGTATAGCTAAAGCCATACTTGCTATGTTAGTCCGAGAATCGACTAAATCGTAGCTCTGATACCACTAAATGTAACACCCTTTACCCGTATCCGACACGGATAGGATACGAGGCATTACCAGACTTATTCACAAGTAAACATTCAAAATCGAGACATGAATTTCCATCCAAATTTAAAATTTTCAAAAGCAACAAATTATCCCTATTATGGGCCTTCGAGGCCCAAAACATGAATCGAAAGTGGTTCGGGACTAAACTGATAACTTTAGAAACTTTTGGAAAAATTAGAAAAATTTTCATGTAAAATGGCCACACGCCCTTGTGGGTAAAGGGAAAAGCCCGCACTTCAGTCGTGTCCAAAATAGCCTGCATTCTGCTTATGACATCATCCTCATATTAAGGTCACACAGCCAAGTCACACGCCTGTGTGATTAGATTGTGTGGGTGATTTACTATTTATAATTTTCCATAAAATAGGTGCAAACTTCACATGGACAGGGCACACACCGTGTTTGAGGCCGTGCCATCCATACGGCTGAGACACACGCCCGTGTCTCTACCCGTGTGCTCATTATTGAGCATTCTATTTTGCAACAAATAACGTGCAGAGGACACACGACCGAAACAGATGCCCGTGGAGCAGACCGTGTGTCACACACGGCCTAGTCACACGCCTGCGTGTCTACCCGTGTGGACAAATATATGGCTATTTACCAAGCCTTTTCGCCACCCTTTCATGCACCAACTTACACAACAAAACATAACACCAATCCAAGCATATACTTTCAATCCAATCTACCATACACAAGGCTTCCAAATATCATTTACATACTATAATTTATCACATACAAACATCACTTCCTTAGCATCTCAAATCATGAAATTTCTCACATTTATGAGAACATCATCATAAGTATATATGTAACACCCCTTACCTGTATTCCACTCAGGAACCGGGTACGAGGCAATACTGGACTTAACTTGCTAGTACATACAACTTTGGGCTCTAAAAATCCTTCCCCAACTTAAAACTTCTCATTCAAATGCATAACGACCTTATCATGGGCCTATAAGGCCTTAAACATATATTCGGAAGGTCTCACAATTAAACCAGAAACTTTTACACTCTTAGAAAAATTTTGCCCAAACAGGGCCACACACCCTTGTGAGCAGGCCGTGTGGTCACACACGCCTATGTCCCTAGCTCGTGTGGAATTTATTTTCTAATTTGAACCTACTGGGGTTTTCACACGGCCCCCCGTGTCACACCCGTGTTCCTCACATGACCTTGACATGCCCGTGTCTTAGCCCGTGTGCCAAAACCATGGTATTCTGTTTATGACATCATCACTTTACTAGGGTCACACGGCCAAGGCACACGCCCGTGTCCATGGCCGTGTCTCCCACATGGACATGTCTCTGCCCGTGTGTTTACTATTAAGCATTCTAAATTTGTAAACCTAGTATACAGGGAACACACGGCTGATCAACACGCCCATGGGGCTGACCGTGTGTCTCACATGGCTTAGACACATGTCCGTGTGTCTACTTGTGTGGACATTAAAAAGGCTATATTCCCAAGCCAAATGCTACCCTACATAGCAACCATACTTATACCAACTCAATTCATCATAACTCATGACCTTAGGCATTTCTAAGAACTCAAATCAAAGCATCCACACAAGCATAAACTTCATAATTTCATCATCATTGAATATAAATAAATTTTTCATGTATTGGCCCAATTCCAATGGCTATTTACAAAATGACTTTGATAACATAAATAGCCAACACTTTGGCTATCAATATGACATAACAAAATGCCCAAGTCCTATACATGCCATACTTAAAATAAGTCTAACTTTTTTATACTAAAGAGATGTCGATAGTGTGATTCCAAACTCCGACATCCCACGATCCTCGAGTTATCTTGGCAATACTACAAGGAAAAGGGAAATGAGAGGTGTAAGCATAAAGCTTAGTAAGTTTGCATGAAAATAAATAGCAACAATAAGATCATAATGACATCAATTCATGGCATTGGATAACTACTCAAAGTCTTAAGTACTTTGCCATAACTTACTCATACTTGTTCTTATCTAGCACATACCATGCCACATATCGTAAATATATCTCGTGAATTACTCACGGGTACCTGTTTTCACTCAATCACATAGCTTTAGTACTAATCTCATTTCTGTCTCTAAGCTTATATATTTCATCCACTAAATCACTAGGGATATTCAAAGATGCATATTCATTGTCATTAACATAAACACAAAGCCAATGCCACATCCCAGATGTGGTCTTACATGGGGTCACCTCTGAGTGCCGATGCCATATCCCGGATATGGTCTTATACGGAATCTCACTTCAAGTATCGATGCCATATCCGGATATGGTCTTATACGATTCTCATACTCAATACCGAAGACATATCCCCGATATGGTCTTATAAAAATCTCAATTCAGTGCCGAGGCCATGTCCTCGACGTTGTCTTACACGGGACCTTATCCATCTCATGTCTCGGTGATAGTAACCTCGCATTTATTATAGTCCCATTGGGACTTCAACATCTCAACTTTTATCATCTTTATCATTCAACACCAATTACTCAATTTTATAGAATATCATGCATCATTATAATATCAAACATTCTCAAATATGCTAGCATAAATGTTGAATTTATCACATACAAACTTACCTCGATTTCAAAACAAGCTAGATCATCGATCTAGTTTGATACTTTGTTCTTTTCCCAATCGAGGTTAATTCTTGGTTCTTCTTGATCTATAATAGCAAATTAGCTGTAACACCCCGAATTTGGGCCTAGTAGAATTGGGCCTATTGGGCCTTGGGCATGGGAGTGTTTACAAATTTTTTAGAACAAGAGAATAGCATTAATGTAAATTAGACCTATTAGGTGAGTGATTTTGGAAGATTAGGGGCTTCCATGAAGTCCGGGATCAAACCTGGGCTTTAGGAAAAATTTTAGTTTTAGGTGAATAAAACCCTAAGAGTTAGTAAGTAGGCTTTAAGAATAAAATGTGGAGAAAAATGACACAAAAGGAGTTGTGGTCTAGTGGCAAATGAAGCCGCATGGGAGACAAGAAAGTGAAGACATAGAGGAAGCAAGGGGTCCAAGGTTCAAGTCTTGGCGCTTGCAATTCATTTTGATTTCTTTTTAAATGAATTTAGACTTTGGCCCATAGGTTTATATTTAGTTGCACATGTTTTGAGTCACAAAATGAGCTTGTGTTGTGGTGACATGTAGCGTCTGGAGCATAAGAGAGGGCAAGGGTTCGAATCCCATTGCAAGCAAAAAGGGATATTTATTTTGAAAAGTTGGGACGACAAGTGGTTTTGATGGATTAAACTTTGCTGAAGGAAGGATCCCACATCGGGAAGCCAGCATGAGGGAAGGTGAGAAGCTGGCTTTAAATAGAGCAGTCTATGAGGAGAGTAAGGATACCTTGGTTGGAGTTTGGGCATAGGAGTCTTCGGAGCACGGATTAGCTTCAGATTCCTATTAGGTGTGTATTTCGCACTACTCTAGCTATAGAGCGGCAAATGTCAAAAGGCCGGTCACACGAAAATGGTAGCCACACGAGCGTGTGAGCGCACGTGTGAGAGATTCAACGCAATAGTTGAGGCCATCATAGAGTGTTCTTGTGGGTTTAGGCTGTTTGGGCCATATAGGGCCAAAAGGGGCCACATCGGCCAATGGGCCCATGGGCCCAGTCGAATAAGTTGTATGATTGTGTAATGAATATTGGACTAGACAATGTGAATCTCATATCTGTGGCTAAATGGGCCACATGAGCGTGTGGGTCCATTTAGGCTGAGAATGGGCCCTAGGCCATCGTTATCTCTGTTTAGAACACCCTTGGTTTACAAAATTACTGAAATACCCTTGGTTTACAAAATTACTAAAATACCCTCGACTTGCAAAATTACCGAAATACCTTTGATTTGAAAAATTACCGAAATACCCTCAGTTTGTAAAATTACTGAAATACCCTCTATTTGTAAAATTATCAAAATACCCTCGATATGTAAAATTACTAAAATACTCTTAATTTGCAAAACTATCGAAATACCTCCAGTTTATGAAATTGCCGAAATACCCTCAGTTTGCAAAATTATTGAAATACCCTTACAGGGTAAATGTCTGTTTTGCCCTTGTAGGTAACTGACTGATTAGGACTATGATTGTTATAACTATGAATGCATGACCGTGTTTTAATTGATTTGACTGTGGTCGTGTGACTGTTATGTTTTTAATGTGTGTGTAAATGATTATTACTGAGCATGGCCATTTTGCATACACGTGTAATGATTGAGCATGACATACATAACATATTGCACTAGGTTGGGTTTGCTGATTGAAGGAAGTACCGTTTTTGTAACACCCCAAACCCATACTAGAAGTTAGGCCCGAATCTAGTGTGTCACATGAGAAAAACATCATTTTTCTCCAAACTAAAATTAAGTTTTATTTTCGTAATAATCAATGAAAACAAGTTTGATTGAAATTTTTGATAAAATACTACTAACCTCGAAGGTTGATTGATAAATCGTAAATTTGAACTAATGATTTTACAAAGCGTGTCTTTTGAAAAATATTGGTGAAAATTTGAGAGAAAATTCTGAGTTAAAAATATTTATATAAGTTTATTATAAAATCCATTTGTGTATCCATTTTAGAAAATCTTTATTTAAGTTTTATAAAAATCCCATTTAAGTAATTTGAGCAAAATATAAGTACGTCAAACATAAAGCAAAATAAAAACATTTCGAGGCCTTATTGCAACATAAAACCCAAAATAGTAAAAGTAATAAAATAAACGTAAATGGAAATTTAAAGTTCAAGGCACCATTTACAAGTATGGCCTCCACCGAGTCATCCATGGCCCCAAGTCCTCGCCATCGAGCATTACCTACAAGGGTTAAGAAAGAAAGGGGGTGAGTTACAAGAACTTAGTGCATAATCCTCATCAGTAATCCACTGGGTCTGAACCCATTTAGCAATAACTTGGGCCAGAGCCCATGAAGCATAATCTTGGGCCAAACCCATTTACAAAACAAACTGGGCCTTAGCCCTATAAACATGATAATGCAGATAATGTAATGCAACTCCTGTAGGGATCAAGTCAACCCACCCCGCCAGTCTCTTCACCCGTACCAACCAATCTCTCCAGTGGGGATCAAGTCAACCCACCCCGCCAATCTCTCCAATTTGCAGTCAAGCTGCCATTTAAAATATTTGTGGCTAAGCTACGAAACGCTTGCTGATCAAGTCGGTTATTACGAATTTGTGGCGAGCCACCGAATAACAGAATATCGTGGCATAGCCACTATATAGATTGTAAGCGAGCCACTAGAATATCATATCTGATAATATAATCCACACACCTTGGGTAAATATGATCGACACGTAGTCGTTATTTCATATGTTAAGCACATAGCCCGGTAAATACTTTTGGCACAAAGCCAAAATCACAATGGCACAAAGCCATATTTAGGTTGGCACATAGCCATTATCGAATTTGTTGCAATGCCACCTGTTTACTCTTCTCTTCATTCAAGTTTCCCATTCCATGCAATATGTAAATATGCAACATATATAGTAACTCATAATATTTACGATACAAACAACAATCATTAATTCAGAGATTCATTACAAAAATTCAACCCATTATAACACTTTGCAAATCGGCCCATTAATGCATTTTTACAAATTGGCCCATAAGGGCATTTCGGTGAATCGGTAATCTTACCCACTAAGGGTATTTCAGTAATCTTACCCACTAGGTATTTTCGGTAATCTTACCCACTAAGGGTATTTTTGGTAATCTTACCTACTAATGGTATTTCGGTAATCTTACCCACTAAGGGTATTTCGATAATCTTACCCACTAAGGGTATTTTTGTAATTTCGTAACTCTAGACTTAACTACTAATTTGGGGCATAAAATTGAAACTGTCCATCTGCATCACATTGACTAATTTGACTATAACTCGAGTTAGGAAACACAGAATTTAGATATGTAAATTTTCCTTGAAACTAGACTCATATATCTTCTTACTACAAATTTTCTAGAATTTTTGACTTAGCCGTTTAATACAGTTTATTCATTAAAGTTTCCCCTATTTCACTGACAAACAAATCTCACCTCTCTTACCAAAATTCAAATATCTCACTGTACAGTTTTCATATGTTGCTCCCACTTATTTCTATTGAAAATAGGCTCACTAAGGATTCTATACATATAAATTATAACTCATAACTCACCTTGTACAATTCTTAATGATTTTTCCAAGATAGATCAGGGAACCACGAAATTATTCAGAATCAGTCTTACTAAAATTAATATATCTCAGGATAAAAGATTCCTTTTCCTTCTCCGTTTCTTTTATATCAAAATAGACACTGTAAGATTTAATTTGATATCTTATTAACTTTTTAATTCCCTTTATTTTATTTTTCATGATTTTTCTAAATCATGTCACTGCTGCTAACCAAAATCTGTTTTATTGCAAAATTTGGTTTCCACTACGAACATACGCACGCCCGAGTGATCACCTATGCCGATTTTCGATTTTTCGATCTTTCGACCAAATCAAAAAACATTTCATGCAAATATTCAGAGAAATGTGAGATTACACACCATTTCAAACATATATTCAAAAAGTACGGGATTACACACCTTATTACGGGTTGTGCTTTCTACCAATTTCAACACCTATAATGATAGTTGATAAAAGGTTAGTCTCTACTTTGATAATCGTAACTAGAAACACTTTAATAGGCTAACTTCACTTACCACGGATGTGATCTCCCTCAGTGCACCAAAAATTGATCTTACCCTTTTGCTACTGAAATCACGTCCTAACAATATTTGGTGGGCGAAAAAGTTGTTAACAAATATCCCACCTTTGGCCAAAACAATTCTTATAACAACATTCTTACCCCACTTGCTTGATGAGTAGATGATAATGATTTGGTTAATACAAATCACTTGTGCTCCTTCACCTTGTTGAAAGTCCTAAGCCCAACGATGGCCATAACACAAAAAAGAATGTAACTCATACCCAACGAGAGAGAGAAAGAAGAACACACGATTATTAAGGAAGAACTCGAATGAAACAAAGTTATTGACAAAGAGAAAACTACTACTTACCGATTATACTTATGGCTACGGATGAATCAAATGTGGTAGATTTGGCCTTCCCATTATTACGTCGGTTTAATCGAGAAAGAAAAGTCCCACTTGTAAGATGGAGAAGAGGATGATCAAGATTCGGTTAGTGGAAGGAATGGAGAAAGATTGAAGGAATGGTGAGAAAACAAGAAAAGAAGAGCAATAGCAACTTGAAAGTTTTGGCACAATAAAGGAAAATATGACAATTTGGCTTGCTAGTTTTGGCAACACCAAAGGAAAAATGCACAATACTTGTTTAAGAGTTTCGGCAAGGTAGAGAAGAAAATTGGGGAAAAGAGCAAACTCAAAGATGCTAAAAAGAATAAGCCTTTCATGCACCGAAATTGCAAAATGCCTATATGAATTCGGCTCCCTTCTCTCCCTAACAAAACCATCCATTCATCTTTTCCAAGAAGATGAGTGTTGACCAAAATTCTATCCTAGGCAACTCCTAGTTTTTGGCCAACATGTCCCCCAACCTTATCCCTTTCTTTGATTTCCTTCCTTCTTTTTCCCTTATCTTCCTCCTTTCCATAATCCTTAGCCTCCTTTCCTTAAATAAAAAATCTTACTTACCTTATTTAGAGCCTTGGCCAACACTTACCATCTTCCACAATATGAGCATAAAAATTAAATTCCAAAAATTGCAATAGGTGGGATTCGAACCTCCTCCCTCTTATTCTGCCAAAGACGCCACAACCACCACACCACACATTCCACTTGTGCTAACAAAATGCACTCTTATTTCCTTAAGCCTTAGTGCCATTTACCTTCTCTCCTTAAGGTACCTAAACAAATTTTTTTCCTATAGCCCAACTTGAACCCGAGACTTCATAGAAACCCCGTAACCTTCCAAATTCACTTAACTAATAAGTCCAATTTGCAACAACGCCATTCTCATATTCTTGAAAATTTTAAACATTCCTACGCCCAAGGCCCAATGGGCCCAATCTTACTAGGCCCAATTTTGGGATGTTACAATTCTACCCTCCTTAAAGAAATTTTGTCCTCAAAATTTCCAACTATAGGAACAGTCGCACCTCCTAACCTAGCACACTACACTTTCGCTGCGCACTCTGATCTGAATAACACTAATGTACTTTTAACTCAATCTTGAGTCTTCTTTAGCACAACCAAAAATCTAACCACAGAAGCAAGCAGTTATCTTCCACTTATACCTAAAGTTTTCTACATTCAATCATTACGTTTGACCAAAACATACCTGACTTGATGGTGATGAAACAATCCCAAGCCTTATGCTCCTTAGACCCACATCTCAAACATGCTCCTGACCTCATCCGGCATTCTCCGGATGACGCCTTCTGCAATAATCGCAAGCCAAAAAGTTTGGACGTGCCTTGACATGCTTTACAGAACGAGACTGCTACCCAAAAAACCTCGATCTATTTTCTTCTTACAGTCCACATACCCAACTCGAAGTGCTTCACCGATTCCCTTAACCTCCTTCAATACCTTTTTAACTATCTAAGTCATCTCATCAACCTTAACTCGATCATGAGATTTAGTCTCAGCCACTAGTGATGCCAACGTCTCCCTTTCGAAACATGCCTCGATGCTGAAGATCTAGCCCTAGCACCTCGGCCTCTACCACGTTTACGTCTACCGCGTCCACGTCTTCTAGCGCTCATGTTCACTAAGTCGATTTAATCTGATTATGAGTTTTATGAATCATTATACTATTCGATGTTTATTAAATGATGTCTTATAGAGTATAAGAAGTAAAGTCATTTTTGCAAACGCATCCTAAAGTCTCAATCTCTTTAGTTTCAACACCTAAAACTAAAAGTTCTAGAGTGTTTCTACAGTCATACTATAATAATCATAAATTGATAACATATACTTACTTGACTTAGTGCGGATACCCGTGGTGCCATACTTTCTTTAGACATACATTTATAAATTAAAATTCAAATAGCTTTGGAAAACACTTTTGAACCCAAACCATAGTCGAGTTTTGCAACTAGGCTCTGATACCATAAAATATAACACCCCAAACCCAGCCCATAAGTTAGGTCCGAATCTAGTGTGTCACATGAGAAAAACATCATTTTTCTCCGAACTAAAATTAAGTTTTATTTTCGTAATAATCAATGAAAACAAGTTTGATTGAAATTTTTGATAAAATACTACTAACCTCGAAGATTGATTGATAAATCGTAAATTTGAACTAATGATTTTACAAAGCGTGTCTTTTGAAAAATATTGGTGAAAATTTGAGAGAAAATTCCCGAGTTAAAAATATTTACATAAGTTTATTATAAAATCCATTTGTGTATCCATTTTAGAAAATCTTTATTTAAGTTTTAAAAAAATCCCATTTAAGTAATTTGAGCAAAATATAAGTACGTCAAACATAAAGAAAAATAAAAACATTTCAGAGGCCTTATTACAACATAAAAACCCAAAATAGTAAAAGTAATAAAATAAACGTAAATGGAAATTTAAAGTTCAAAGCACCATTTCTGAAGTATGGCCTCTACTGAGTCATCCATGGCCCCAAGTCCTCGTCACTGAGCATTACCTACAAGGGTTAAGAAAGAAAGGGGGTGAGTTACAAGAACTCAGTGCATAATCCCTTACCATAATCCATGGATCTGAACCCATTTAGCAATAACTTGGGCCAGAGCCCATGAAGCATAATCTTGGTGAAACCCATTTACAAAACAAACTGGGCCTTAGCCCTATAAACATGATAATGCAGATAATGTAATGCAACCCATCCCATCTAACCAATCTCTCCAGTGGGGATCAAGTCAACCCATCCCCCAATCTCTCCAATTTGCAGTCAAGCTACCATTTATAATATTTGTGGCTAAGCCACCAGAAACACTGCAGTCAAGCTGCTTATTACAGAATTTGTGGCAGAGCCACCAGAATAACAGAATATAAGTGGCATAGCCACTATACAGATTGTGGCAGAGCCACCAGAATATCATATACAGTAATATAATTGGCACACAGCCTTGGGTAAATATGATCGACACAGAGTCGTTATTTCATATGTTAAGCACATAGCCCCGGGTAAATACTTTTGGCACAAAGCCAAAATCACAATGGCACAAAGCCATATTTAGGTTGGCACATAGCCATTATCAGAATTTGTGGCAATGCCACCTGTCTACTCTTCTCTTCATTCAAGTTTCCCATCCCATGCAATATGTAAATATGCAACATACATAATAACTCATAATATTTACAGATACAAATAACAATCATTAATTCAGAGATTCATTACAAAAATTCAGCCCAT
Organism: Gossypium rotundifolium; assembly: GCA_025506655.1. NCBI lineage: Eukaryota > Viridiplantae > Streptophyta > Magnoliopsida > Malvales > Malvaceae > Gossypium > Gossypium rotundifolium. Next base: position 63,147,750 of record CP106731.1, on the reverse strand, counting down.
TATAACACTTTGCAAATCGGCCCATTAATGCATTTTTACAAATTGGCCCATAAGGGCATTTCGGTGAATTGGTAATCTTACCCACTAAGGGTATTTCAGTAAACTTACCCACTAGGTATTTTCGGTAATCTTACCCACTAAGGGTATTTTTGGTAATCTTACCTACTAATGGTATTTCGGTAATCTTACCCACTAAGGGTATTTCGATAATCTTACCCACTAAGGGTATTTTCATAATTTCATAACTCCGGACTTAACTACTAATTTGGGGCATAAAATTGAAACTGTCCATCTGTGTCACACTGACTAATTTGACTATAACTCGAGTTAGGAAACTCAAAATTTAGATCCGTAATTTTTTCTTGAAACTAGACTCATATATCTTCTTACTACAAATTTTCCAGAATTTTTGACTTAACCATTTAGTACAGTTTATTCATTAAAGTTTCCCCAGTTTCACTGACCAATAGTTCTGACCTCTCTTACCCAAAATTCAAATATCTCACTGTATAGTTTTCATATGTTGCTCTCACTTGTTTCAATTGAAAATAGACTCGCTAAGGATTCTATACATATAAATTATAAATCATAACTAACCTTGTACAATTCTTAATGATTTTTCCAAGATAGATCAGGGAACCACGAAATCATTAAGAATCAGTCTTACTAAAATTAAGATATCTCAAGATATAAGATTCCTTTTCCTTTTCCGTTTCTTTTATATCAAAATAGATACAGTAAGATTTAATTTGATATCTTATTAACTTTCTAATTCCCTTTCTTTTATTTTTCATGATTTTTATAAATCACGTCACTGCTGCTAACCAAAATCTGTTTTATTGCAAAATTTGGTTTCCACTACGAACATACACACGCCCGAGTGATCGCATATGCCGATTTCCGATTTTTTGATCTTTCAACCAAATCACAAAACATTTCTTGCAAATATTCAAAGAAATGTGAGATTACACACCATTTCAAACATGTATTCGAAAGTACGGGATTACACACCTTCTTACGGGTTGTGCTTTCTATCGATTTCAACACCTATAATGATAGTTGATAGAAGGTTAGTCTCTACTTTGATAATCGTAACTAGAAACACTTTAATAGGCTAACTTCACTTACCACGGATGTGATCTCCCTCAGTGCACCAAAAATCGATCCTACCCTTTTGCTACTGAAATCCCGTCCTAACAATATTTGGTGGGCGAAAAAGTTGTTAACAAATATCCCACCTTTGGCCAAAACAATTCTTATAACAACGTTCTTACCCCACTTGCTTGACGAGCCAATGATAACGATTTGGTTAATACAAATCACTTGTGCTCCTTCACCTTGTTGAAAGTCCCAAGCCCAACGATGGCCATAACACAGAAAAGAATGTAACTCATACCCAACGAGAGAGAGAAAGAAGAACACACGATTATTAAGGAAAAACTCGAATGAAACAAAGTTATTGACAAAGAGAAAACTACTACTTACCGATTATACTTATGGCTACGGATGAATCAAATGTGGTAGATTCGGCCTTCCCACTATTACACCTGTTTAATCGAGAAAGAAAAGTCCCACTTGTAATATGGAGAAGAGGATGATCAAGATTCGGTTAGTGGAAGGAATGGTGAGAAAACAAGAAAAGAAGAGCAATAGCAACTTGAAAGTTTTGGCACAACAAAGGAAAAGATGACAATTTGGCTTGCTAGTTTCGGCAACACCAAAGGAAAAATGCACAATACTTGTTTAAGAGTTTCGTCAAGGTAGAGAAGAAAATTGGGGAAAAGAGCAAACTCAAAGATGCTAAAAAGAATAAGCCTCTCATGCACCGAAATTGCAAAATGCCTATATGAATTCGACTCCCCTCTCTCCCTAACTAAACCGTCCATTCATCTTTTCCAAGAAGATGAGTGTTGACCAAAATTCTATCCTAGGTAACTCCTAGTTTTTGGCCAACATGTCCCCCAACCTTACCCCTTTCTTTGATTTCCTTCCTTCTTTTTCCCTTATCTTCCTCCTTTCCATAATCCTTAGCCTCCTTTCCTCAAATCAAAAATCTTACTTACCTTATTCAGAGCCTTGGCCAACACTTACCATCTTCCACAAGATGAGCATAAAAATTAAATTCCAAAAATTGCAATAGGTGGGATTCGGACCTCCTCCCTCCTATTTTGCCAAAGACGCTACAACCACCACACCACACACTCCACTTGTACTAACAAAATACACTCTTATTTTCTTAAGCCTTAGTGCCATTTACCTTCTCTCCTTAAGGTACCTAAACACAAAAATTTTCCTATAGTCCAACTTGAACCCGATATTTCATAGAAACCCGTAACCTTCCAAACTCACTTAACTAATAAGTCTAATTTGCAACAACGCCATTCTCATATTCTTGAAAATTTTAAACATTCCTACGCCCAAGGCCCATTAGGCCAATCCTACTAGGCCCAATTTTGGGATGTTACAGTTTTAGTGGCATCGCCACATACCGTTCTTGTGGTATCGCCACATATCGTTCTAGTGGCATCGCCACGTAATCTGGTTATGGCTCTGTGCCAAACTAAAGATGGCTCTGTGTCATCTTAATTATGGCTTTGTGCCAATCGTATTTACCCGTGGCTATGTGCCTTATCGATGACTCTGTGTCGATCATATTTACCTAAGGCTGTGTGCCGAATATATTACCGTCACTAATGGCTATGTGCCAAACATAATACAGTTATTGATGGCTTTGTGCCAATTATAATACCGCTACTGAAGGCTTAGATCCGTATATATATATATATTAGTAGCTTTGTTGCGTTGTTATTAGCATCTTGGCTGCATTATTGGAGAGTTTTGGTTAGGTGGGTCGACATGGTCCCCACATGGACGGTTTGGTTGGTACGGGTGAAGAGTTTGGTTGGATTGGGGTGGGTACATATCCATTGCATTGTTATGACTTGGGCTTAGGCCCAAATTATTACCGATTAGGGCTTAGGCCCAAACTGATACCATATGGGCTTAGGCCCAGACTATGACCGTATCAAGGGATTACACATTGAGTTCTCGTAACTCACCCCTTTCTTTTAACTGTGCAGGTAATCCCCAGCCTTAGAGGATTTGGAGCTGTGGAGGACTCAGAGGTGGCCACACATTGGATGTGGTTTAAAGACTAAACTTAGCGATTTTAGTTTAATTTAGTTATTTTAAATTATTAGGTTACTAATTTTTGTAATAAGGCCATTGGGTTTTTCTTTTTAACTTTTATTTGGTATTTCTTTAAATTACAAACTTCTGGTCTATTAAACACGGGTTTTTAAAACTATAACCACTATTTTCAAAATATCACGTATTCACAAATATTTGAATCAAACTTTCGCAACAAACAAGGTTTTGAAAGTAATAATTTTTTTTGCAAGAGAATGACTTTTAATAAACTACGTTTTGAAGATAAGCAAACGAAATCTGAGGTTTTACATGGCAGAAAGTTTTAAATTTTTTAAGAAGGGTTACTAATGAAAGTATGGTTTTCGAAAAACTCTTTAGTGTGACACGCCAGATTCGTGCCTAACTTTTAGGTCGGGTTTGGGGTGTTACATTAGCTCATTTAAATATTCACATTAATAATTGCATTTCAATAATCATGTTTTGGAAAAATTACTATTTTGCCCTTCGACTTTTGCAAAATAACCATTTTACCCTAGGCTTGGAAATCATTTTTAATCAAATTTCTTTCTTTAACGAGCCTAGGTGAACATTTTTTTCTCTTACGAAACCATCAAAACTCATTATTTCACACTTTTACCTCACATTTTACAACCTTTACAAAAGGTCCCTTTTAGGTGTTTTTATGATAACACCTTTCACAAAAGTTGTTCATCTAACAATTAAGACCCATTTTCTTCCATAAAAATACAGCAAACAACTTAAAAGTTTTCATGGCAAAACTCTAAACTCTTCACCATTTAACAAAATAGTCCCCTCTTTAGAAAGCTTAAGCTTTAGGGGTTCCAAAAGTACAATTATTATCAAGAAATGATCACTAAAACACTTAATTGTAAGGAGAAGAGTGTGCTGAAATTTTTGAGCTCTCAACCCCTATTTCTGCTGTAAATTTTTGGTGGAAGGAAAGGAGAAGAAAGATGATATCTTTTCTTCTTTATTTTATTTTATTTCCTAGACAATTTTTCACCTAATCCACCAAATTGACCAATTTTGACATATTTTGTCTCCTATGGCCGGTCAACCATCACTTAAGGGGGATAATTGTCCTTTAAAGACCTCAAATTAATATTCCATAGCTATTTGGCACCCTTAGCTTATAATTTTGAACTTTTGCACTTTATGCGATTTAGTCCTTTTTCGTGATATCAAATAGCTATTTACAAAATGAATTATCTACCATTCTTAATACTTAAGAATTTGGTCATACACTAACATCATATATGCAACAATTGAACACCCTTAGCCATTCAATGGCTAAGTCAGAAAATATTATTTACAAGCCTTGCCAAGTAGCTTATACATGCCATTATACCAAAGTGAATCATTAGCTATACCAAAAGGAGATTTGTGGATAGTGTGATCTTGCTCCGATTGAATCCTCTAACCTTCACGAGCCTTACGAGCACTATAAAACAAAGAAAGGTAAAGCGGGTAAGCATTTTCATGCTTAGTAAATTCGTAATAGAAAGAAACTTGTCGGTTATAATTTTTCAAATAAGCTTATATACGCGCATTCATTCCATCACTATCTTGACAAGTTACCTAAATACATTTACTCATTAAACAATTTAGTCATTCACATCATAAACATCTCTAACCAACATAGATAAGCTCACTATAGTATAAACTAACGTATCATTTCTGTAACACCCCTTACCCGTAACTGACACCGACAAAGGGTACGAGGTGTTACCTTACTAAAACACATACAAACATTCATTCACAATCCATAAAAGTTCGTTCAAATTTAAAACTTTTCAATCTTCAACTCAAAATCCTTAATATGGGCTTATGAGGCCCAAAACACACTTTAGAAATGGTTCGCAACCAAACTGAGTTCTTTAAAAGATCTCTAGAAAAACTTAGAAAATTTTTATCAAACAGTCCACACGCCCGTGTGGCATATCACATGCCCTTGTTCCACACCCATGTAGATTTATTTCTCAATTCGAACCTATAGGGGTTTTCATATGGCCGGACACACACCCGTGTCCCTCACACGGCCTAGACACGCCCGTGTCTTAGCTCGTGTGCAAAAACCTTAACATTCTATTTCTGACGTCATCATTTGCATAGGGTCACACGGCCAAGGCACACGCCATTGTCCTTTGACCGTGTGGCAAATTAAATTCCTAAATCCAGGTGCAGACTTACATGGCCTAGGCACACGCCCATGTCCTATGGCTGTGTATTCCACACGGTGAAGACACACGGCAGTGTCTTAGCCCGTGTGGTTACTACTGGGCATTCTGATTTGCCAACCTAGCATGCAGGGGGACACACGGCCTAGACACATGCCCTTGTGTCTACCCGTGTGGACAATTATAAGGCTAACTACCAAGCCTTTTTGCCACCCATACTTACACCAATATAAACCACATCAAGCAACCTATTCATTCATACATAAAATATACCAATTATTCAACCATACAATTGACACATTCATGATAAACATCATCATTTTCATATATTAATAATAAGTATTAGCCGTCAACTATGGCCTTATACAAAATAAATCAATTCAAAAACAAGCCAACACATTTGGCAAAAAAAATAACACTTAACAAGGACTAAGTACCTATACATGCCATACTTGAAAAGGATAAATCTAGCTATACCAAGTGTTCAGATTAATAGTGTGATCAAGCCTCCAATGTTCTTTGATCCCCGAGCTAAATTAATGGCACTATAAGACAATGGAAAAGAGAAGGAGTAAGCACAAAGCTCACATGTAAACAATTAACAACAATTACCATTCCACATCATACTCATAACATATTATAAACTTGCATACACTTTTTATATAATCAAAGGCATCACTTACTCATTTCCATCCTTACTAATCATACAACATAATTCATGCTCATATCAAATCTCACCACATTTCAAATATATATCATAAACATTGTTCACATTGGCATGCACTTATACCCTGCACTTGTTATCACATAATCACACATGTATTCACTTAGTTAAAGTTTCTCTATGAATACTTCGGAATAATACTAAATACGCGGTGGTTTCGTACACAGCCCGCCAATAAAAATTAACATGGTGGTATACACACCCCACCAATAAAATATAACATGGTGGTTTCATACATAGCCCACCAGCGATAATAAATATGGTGGTATCGCACACAGCCCACCAACAATGAACAACACTGTGATATCGCACACAGCCCACCAATAATCACTTTTTTTTTCTTGGTGTTTATCCAAGGATTTCCTCACTCTCCATCATCATAATAGATGTCAACTATATTCATAGCATTAGTCAAACATATTATGCAATATCAATGGTTATAAGCATAATAACAATAGAGCTACATTATTCACATACAATTTACCTCGATATATAAAAATTTGGGTGACTATCTCGATTTAGTCCACTATCTTGGTTTTCCCCCGGTCTAAGTTCTGGACTCCATTTTTCTTGATCTATAATAACAAATTCACTTATTAATTCACCACATTATTTAAAACATTTCAAAGTTTCTATTTTGGTAAATTAACGTACTTTCACAAAATTACAATTTTGTCCCTAGGCTCATAAATCGATTCTAATAAAATTTCATCCTTTAACAAGCCTAGTTGAACATTTATTAATCTTATAGAAACTCACAATGCCAATTATTTCACACATTTACCACCTATTTACAACCTTTACAAAAAGGTCCTTTTTAGGTGTTTTCATGGAAACTTCTTTCACAAAAGTTATTTATTTAACAACCAAGATTCATTTTATTCCATAAAAATTCAGTAAAAAACTAATGCTCTCATGGAAAAACCCTATAATTTCAACCATTTTACAAAATAGTCCCCTCATTAGCTAGCTTAAGCTACAAGGGTTCTAAAAGTACAAAAATTATAAAAAATGACCATCAAAATCACTTACTTGCAAGGGATTAAGTTACTAAAAATTTCAAGCTTCCAAACACCCCAAATTTTGCTGATATTTTCGATGGAGAAGATGAAGAGGAAAGGATGATATCATTCTTTTCTTTATTCTATTTTATTACATCAATTTAGTCACCTAATCTACCAACTTTGACCAATTTTGACATTTTTTGTCCCCTACGGCCAAACAACACTCTATCAAGGGCCTAATTGCACATTAATGACCTCAAATTAAGAATCTATAGCTATTTAACATATTTAGCTTGTAGAACAACACTTTCACACTTTATGCGATTTAGTCCTTTTTCGTAATTAAGCATGTAATTGCTAAAATTAATGCACCAAAATTTTCATACATTCATATAATCATGCCATAACACATAAAATAATATTAGAACTAATTTCTCCAACTTGAATTAGTGGTTTAGAAACCATTATTTTGACTAGCCCCAAAATCGGGTTGTTACAATTCTCCCCCTTAGGGATTTTCGTCCCCGAAAATCTTACCGGTGAAAAGGTTAGGATATTGGTCTCTTATGGTCTCCTCAGGCTCCCATGTGGCCTCTTCTAACCCATGTCTTTGCCACAATACTTTCACAAGAGAAATACTTTTATTCCTCAATTTCTTGACCTTCAGGACTAAAATTGTAACCGGCTCTTCACCATAGGTCATGTCCGGTTGAATTTCAACCTCTGTTGGTACAATCACATGCGAGTGGTCTGATCGATAATGACACAACATAGATACATCGAATACATCATGAACCTATTCCAACTCAGATGGCAAAGCTAAACGATAAGCTACCGGCCCTATCATCTCGATAATCTCATACGGTCCGATAAAGCGCGGACTCAATTGGCCTTTTCGGCCAAATCTGAGAACTTTCTCCCATGGTGACACCTTTAAAAATACCTTATCACGAACTTGAAACTCAATCTCTTTTCGTTTCAAATCCGCATAGGACTTTTGTCTATCAGAAGTAGCTTTTAAACAATCACTTATAACTTTCACTTTCTCTTCGATTTCTCTGACAGATCGACCTCGTGAATCTGATTCTCTCGAGTTCGGTCCAATACAAGGGCGTTCGACACTTACGTCCATACAAAGCCTCATAAGGCACCATTTTCAAACTCGACTGAAAACTATTATTGTAAGCAAATTCCACTAACGGTAAATATTTTTCCTAATTACCTTGAAATTGTAAAACACAACATCGAGCATGTCTTCAAGTATCTATATTATCCTCTCCGACTACTCGTCGGTTTGTGGATGGAAAGCTGTGCTAAAACTCAACTTTGTGCCCAAGGCTTCTTTCAACTTTTTCCAAAATCGTGATGTAAATATCGAATCTCTATTTGAAATAATCGACAACGGCACCCCGTGTAATCTCACAATTTTTGACACATACAAATCTGCCAACTTATCAAGCAGATAGTCAACGCGTACCAGTATAAAATGGGCCAACTTGGTGAGTCTATCAACCACAACCCATACAGCATCTTTCTTTTTCGGTGACAAGGGCAAATCCGTCACAAAATCCATGGCAATACGGTCCCATTTCTACTCGGGAACCATAATAGGCTGAAGTGAACCCGATAGATTTGGTGTTCAGCTTTCACTTGCTGACAAATCAAGCATCTCGATACAAACTCAAAAATATCTTTCTTCATGCTCAGCCACCTATACCATTTCTTCAAATCATTTTACATTTTTGTGCTACCTGGATGTACAAATAAACATCCACTATGTGCTTCATGTAAAATTTTCTGAACAAGTTCATCATCTATTGGTACACAGACCCTGTCTCAAAACATCAAGCATCCATCAGGGCTAATACAAAATTCTGGCTCTATACCCATTTCACATTAAACTCTTTTGGCTTGCAAATCACTATCGTTTTTCTAAGCTTCACAAATCTCTTGGAGAAACATCGGTCTAGCTCTCAATTCAGCTAGAATAGAACCATCCTCTAATAAAGCCAACCGTGTAGTCATGGCTCTCAATGCAAACAAAGATTTCGTACTCAAGGCATCGGTGACAACATTTGCCTTTCTCGTGGTAATAAATCACTAGCTCATAATCCTTTATCAACTCTAACCATCTTCGTTTCCTTAGATTCAATTCGTTTTGAGTCATCAAGTATTTCAAACTTTTATGATTAGTGAACACCCACATTTTCACTATACAAATGGTGTCTCCATATCTTCAATGCAAATACAATATCGACTAACTCCAAATCGTGGGTCAAGTAATTCTTTTCGTGTAACTTTAACTGTCTAGAAGCATATGCTATCACCTTGCCCTCTTGCATAAGTACACTACCCAATCCATTCAAGGATGCATCACTATAAACCATAAATTCTTTTCCCAGTTCAGGTTGCACTAAAACTGGAGCCTCAGTCAACATTACCTTTAGTTTCTCAAAATTATGTTGGCACTTTTGTGTCCATTCAAACTTTACCTCTTTTTGCAATAGCCTCATCATTATCATGGAAAATCCTTTGGCAAACTGTCTGTAATAACCGGCTAGGCCTAGAAAACTCCTAACCTCTGATTCGTTCTTTGGCAGTTTCCATTCAATAATGGCCGAAATCTTTCTCAGGTCAACTCTAATGCCATCACCCGAAACAATGTGGCCCAAAAATCCAACTTCTTTAATCCAAAATTCAATTTTACTACACTTGGCATATAATTGTTTATCCCGTAAAACTTGTAGAATCGTCCTCAAGTGCTCGACATGCTCATCCTTATCACGAGAGTAAATCAATATATCATCAATAAAGACTATAAAAAATTATCTAAATATGGTCGAAAGATGTGGTTCATCAAATCCATAAACACAGCAGGGGTGTTGGTTAAACCGAAAGGCGTGACTAAAAATTCATAGTGTCCATACCTTGTCCGAAATGTAGTTTTCGACCCATCTGCATCTTTAACTCTCAACTGGTAATAACCAGACCCCAAGTCTATCTTGGAAAACACAATGGCTCCCTTTAATTGGTCAAATAAATCATCGATCATTGGCAAAGGATACTTGTTCTTAACCGTCACCTTATTGAGCTATCGGTAATCTATACACAATCTCATTGACCCGTCTTTCTTTCTTACAAAAGTACCAGAGTGCCCCACGGAGATTAACTCGATCTCACAAAACCCTTATCTGTTAACTCATGTAGCTGAACTTTCAACTCTTTTAACTCTAATGGTACCATCCTATACGGGGCAATCAAAATCGGTGCTGTACCGAGAACCAACTCTATACCAAACTCGACTTCCCTAACTGGAGGCAATCCGGGCAACTCTTCCGGAAACACATCTAAGTACTCACATACCACAGACACTGTCTAAATCTTTACTTCCTACTCTTGGTTATTTAACACAAATGCAAGATAGGACTCATACCCTTTTCTCATGTATTTCTCAGCAGTCATAGAAGAAATCATTACAGGTAAGCTATCTGATTCTCCTAATTCAACCCGAATAATATCCCTATTTTTACTTTTCAGTTCAATAAACTTACTACCACAATTTACTATCATATCATGAGTAGTTAACCAGTCCATACCAAGAATTACATCGAATTTTTCAAATGGAAACAACATGAGGTTAGCCAGAAAATAATTACCTCTAATTGTCAAAGGACAATTTCTACACACTTTGTCAACTAGTACATGCTTGCCTAATGGGTTTGACACTTTTATCACAAATTTTGTAGACTCAACATGCATACTCATGCTGGACACCAATTTCATATAGATATAGGAATGAGTTGACCCCGTATCAATCAAAGCAACAATAGAGATATCATGAAGAGAAAAAGTACCCATAATCACATCTGGAGATGATGCCTCTTCTGAGCGCGAATGGCATAAGTCCTCACAGGATCTTTACCCTCTGATCTCACAGTGGTTTCTCTAGGCGTACCTCTACTGCTAACCCCACTTCCCGGGTTCTTTTGTGGTCCACCTCTGGAAGGAGCATTACTCGCTCGCACATCTTGATTTATGTCTTTCTCATCCATCTCAAGATAGTCTTTGATAAAATATTCTCGAGAACCACATTTGTAGCAAGCTCGGTTGTTTCCCCAACATTCTCCAATATGATGTCTGCCACATCTCTGACACTTGGATTTATTAAACATCGCATTACCCACACTTTCCATCGAGGTGGCTTGAACCCTAGAGTCCGAATATGTCTTACCATGATCTTAGTGTGAATACTTGAATGAAATAGTCATTCAAGGATTCATTTCCTTGGACCTCTTTGATTGAGATTGGAACGAATTACTCATCGACCTCTTCCTTGCATCTCGGGCCTCAATCATAGCCTTTGTTTTCTCTTTGGCCAATTTTCAGCCTTGCAAGCTCTCTCTACTAGCACAACAAATTCTTTCAATTCTAGAATACCAACAAACAACCGGATATCCTCATTTAATCCGTCCTCAAAACTTTTGCACATGACAGTTTTAGTGGATACGCACTCCCGAGCATATTTACCGATGCTCACGAACTCACGCCCATACTTTGTTAATGACATTCGGCCTTGTTTCAATTCTAAAAATTCCTTCCTTTTCTAATCTATAAACCTTTGGCTGATATACTTTTTACGAAACTCTTCCTGGAAGAACTCCCAATTTATCCTCTCCCTTGGTACCATCGACACAAGGGTGTTCCATTATTGATAGGCCGAGCCTCGCAGGAGTGGCACCACGCACTTCATGCACTCCTTAGGTGTGCAAGACAACTCATCAAATACCCTAATGGTATTTTCTAACCAAAACTCTACCCTCGCCAAAATTCTAACCAAAATTCTGTCTACTGGAGGTTTCTCCCTCCTAACCACTTTGGGAGCTACAGGCTGAGGAATAGGTGGGGGTGGAGGAGGTGGAGTGTTTAGATTTGCAATCACAAACTATGAATACCATACATTCATCAATTGAAGGAAGGCATATTTAGCTCCTCCACCCTGACTCAGTGCCATAGGCCCACTCTCGATTAGCACGGTCCCTTCTGTGGGAGCCGACGCATTACTCTCGACATCATCCGCCACTGATCCACCGGGATCCATTTACTATATAAAAATACATTTTAAAATGTAAAGAGTCGTCACACTATCATATTTCATATATGGCATGTATAACTAGACTCATACACATGCTAGGTTAGTCTGAGAACTGACTAAACCATAGCTCTGATACCACTAAATGTAACATCCTTTACCCTTAATTGACATCGGCACTGGGTACGAGGCGTTACCTTACTAAAATACGTACTAACATTCATTTACAATCCATAAAAGTTCGCTCAAATTTAAAACTTTTCAATCTTCAACTCAAAATCCTTAATATTTGCTTACGAGGCCCAAAACACACTTTAGAAATGGTTTGAAACCAAACTGAGTTCTTTAGAAGATCTCTGGAAAAATTTAGAAAATTTTCATCAAACAGTCCACACGCCTATATGGAAGAAGGGACACGCCCGTGTGGCATATCACATGCCCGTGTTCCACACTCGTGTAGATTTATTTCTCAATTCGAACCTACAAAAGTTTTCACACGACCAGACACACGCCCGTGTCCATAGTCCGTGTCCCTCACATGGCCTAGACACGTCCGTGTCTTAACCAGTTTGCAAAAACCTTGACATTCTATTTTAACGTCATCATTCCCATAGGGTCACACGGCCAAGGCACAAGCCCATGTCTTTAGACCGTGTGGCAAATTAAATTCCTAAATTCAGGTGCAGACTTCACACGGCCTGGGCACACACCTATGTCCTATGGTTGTTTCTTCCACATGGTGGAGACACACGGCCGTGTCTCAGCTGTGTGGTTACTACCGGGCATTCTAATTTTCCAACTTAGCATGCAGGGGGACACACGCCCAAACCACACACCCATGGCGCAGATCGTGTGTCACACACGACCTAGACACACGCCCCTGTGTCTACTCGTGTGGACAATTATAAGGCTAACTACCAAGCCTTTTTGCCACCCATACTTACACCAATATAAACCACATCAAGCAACCTATTCATTCATACATAAAATATACCAATTATTCAACCATACAATTGACACATTAATGATAAACATTATCATTTTCATATATTAATAATAAGTATTAGCCATCAACTAAATCCTTTCGATAACGTTAGATCTAATGAGCCTACTATGGATTACCCATCCGGGCTAAATCCATTTTATAACATTTGTTCAAGAGTAGCTGTATTTCCGTCCGGGCTAAATCATTTCTATATCATCTTTTTCATTCCAAAAGAATTATTAGAATTCATCGAAATACAATGTTCAACCGGGATAATGCCATTTTTTTCGTGTAGATCATCTTATAAATATTTCATAGTGTATATCATCATGTATATATTATCTTAATTACACAATTCAATTAAAACATAATAACATGCCAAATTAAATTACACGAACTTCCCTTGAGAATGGTTTGTATTTGAAACTTAACTAATCCGAGACTTTTGTTTTCCTTGATCTAGTTTCGTAACTGGTTGTTCCGGGTCTATATATATGAATTTGACTATCAATTCATCATTTTACACATACATTTCATTATTTCGCATCCTTGACAAAATAACTATTTTGTCCCTAACTTTTTAACATTGTACATTTTAGTCCCTAGGCTCGTAAAATGAAAAATGTTCAATTTCTTGGAAATCCAAGCCTAGCTGAACCATTTTCATGCTTATAGCAGCCCACTTTTTCCATTAAATTAGATTTTTACTACCCATTTTATAAATTTTTACAATTAGGTCCTTTTATGCATTTCCATCAAAAATCACCTAGTAAAAGTTATTTATCACACATCAAACATGTATAATCTACCATTAAACATCAAAATACATATATTTCTAACATGGTTCAAACCCTAGACATCAACCACATCTTAAATTAATGGTAGAAATAGGTAAACCGTGTTACTAAGACTTTAAAAATATAAAGAGTATTAAAAATAGGGCTAGGATATACTTACAATCAAGCTTGAAAGTTGAAGAAAACCCTAGCGATGGTGTCTTGAAATTTTTGGTCAAGGTAGATGAAGATGGACATGATTTTTGACTTTATTTTCCCTTTTAATTCTTTTATTAACTAAATGACCAAAATGCCCTTCACTTAAGACTTTGAAATTCTATATCACCATGTCCATTTTTGTTCGCTATCTTAACAAATGGTCTAATTACCATCTAAAGACCTTCTATTTAAAAACTCATAGCAATTAGACACCTCTAGCATGTAGAACTCAACTTTTGCACTTTTTATAATTTAGTCCTTTTTGACTAAATTGAGTGCCCAAATGTCAAAATTTTTGAACGAAATTTTTGTGAAATCATTTGGTAAAAATTTAGACCATATGAATGTAATGAAAATAAATTTTACTACGTCGAATTTGTGGTTCCGAAACTACTATTCTGACTAGGCCCAAAATCAGGCTGTTACAGCAGGATTATGTTCACGCCCATAGCTAGTTCCATGGCCTAGCGATACGATTGTGTGACCATATATTACACAGTATTTGCCTTGTACTTTAGCTCCATACACGGCCTTCCCACACAATCGTGTGTGTAATAGCCCAATTTTGGGGCTAGTCGAAACAGTGGTCACGGACCACTAATCCGAGGTTGAGGAGAATTATTTTAGTACTATTTTATGTGTTGTGGTGTCAATATATTATTATATATAAATTTTGGTGCCTTAATTTTACTAATAGCATGACCAATTGAGAAAAAAGGACTAAATCACATGAGATGCAAAAGTTCTATTTTAAAGGTAGAGGTACCAAATAGCCATAGATTGTAATTATAAGGATTTTAAAATGAAATTAGGCCATCTTTCATGAGTTGGCCAGCCATACAAGCAAAATAGGGTGTAACATCCTGAATTAGGGGTTATTTGTGATTGTATTGTTGTGCATATGATTGGATTGCTGTAATACTATTTATGGTGTAATAAGACTTAGCTATGGACCTTGAGTAGGCTCGAGTGGTAGAAATATTTCATTTGTAAGCTTTAATAAGACAAGGAGCCATAGTAAATAGGGGTTACAAGTTTTAAAAGGGAATATTTGACACTAATAAGGCCTTGGAAAAGTGGCAAGGGGTGCCACTTAAGTGCTGGAATTGACGCCACCAAGGGGAGCAAGGGAGCCTAGGTTCGAGTAGCATAATTCTCTTTTCTGCTCTTTATTTTTACGGTAAGAGGGAGAGAGAAGTGTTCAGCTCAAACTCTTTCAGGATAATAAAGATTTTTATTTGAATAATTTTAATGATTGGTCAAGAGTGATTCAAGGTGTTGGCCGAATCTAAGACTCCTTGTTGGAGAGGAGTAAACGGCAAGGAGTGTGTAAAGGGTGGTGGCCGAATTTTCTTTAGGTACCTAGCTTGACATTTTCGGCTAACACATACCAAAAACCAAAACCACCTTAGCCTTTGGCCGAATCTTCCTACACTCTCATCTCCCATCTATTTCTTTTCTTCTTTCTCAAAATCAAACCACCATTAATCCCCTACTTCTCTTCTTCTTGTTTGCTTAAAATCAAACCCTCTCTACCCTCCCTCCGTCAATTCCCCATCTTATTTTCCTTCTCTTTTTCTTTTCTATTAGCCGAATCCCTTCCACTCTTGTTGCCGAAATCTCCCCTCTCCCATTAGATTCACTTGGCTGAATATAAAGATTGGTATACATCTCTTCGGGATTACTTTTTCAATCGGTTTGAGAAGGTAAGTGTTTTCCGAAACTCTTCTCCCATATTCTCTTGTTCTCTGTCGATCTGGATGAAGGGAAAAGTCGAGATCTGACATTTATTGATGATTTGGCTAACCACTTTTTTGAAACTGATTTCACTTAGGAACTCCGGGATTTTCAAAGCGAAGAGATCCGATCCTCCATTCTCTGCTAATCGATTTGGTAAGTTCATTTAAAAGGATTCTCTTTAGTCTTTCCATTAGATACTTGAAAAAGCCGAAAGCTAATCACTTGTTTGGATCTAAGGTTTGGCCGATTGCAAGGAATCCATTAGGTGGCTTGGATTTGGTTGGAAACCAAATCGGTTCAAGGTAAGTGCCACAAATGAGTCTTTGAGTTTTAGCTATTATAGCCTAATAGGCCTATGGCACTAACTTTGATGTTGGCCGAATATAGGTCGTGGATAGAGCACGAGATCGAATCTTCGTGATCTAGGATTCACGTTAGTAATGTGTGTACTTACACACTTCATAACTAATATAATCGCTAATAAATTGTGTATGTTGTACGGATTTGTGTAGATCTCGATTTGATACCGTAAAGGTATGAGCAAGGATTCGTAAGTCCGTTTCAATATGAGCTTGCAATATAATGCATGTGGATGCATGACATATTTGGTATATGTGATACATAAAAATATGGCCTATGATAAATTCAAGATATGTTATTATTTAAGCATGTTTGGCATGATTTCTTTTATATGCACATCGTATCATGGTGGGTAATTTGAGTGAGGGGAAGTGATATCCGTGTCTTGGACACCAAAGGTTTGGTACCACATTTTGTGACTTTGGGTCACCAGAGGTTTGGCACCTCATAGCGACTTGTCCCAATGGCTTAGCACCACAGTGGGTTGGCCCCACGGTTGATATTATGGGATCGTCGCCCGTGATTTGGTATTACACGTGGGTTGGCCCCATAACTTATTATTTGTGACTTTGGGTCCCCAGTGGTTTGGCACCACAATATTGATGGATATTGTGACTTTGGGTCACCAGCGGTTTGGCACCGCCAGAGGTTTGGTACCACACGGGGTATAGAAAGGAGTATGGATGGCTAGGTGGGGTGCATGTTAAACTTAGTCATGATTTGTGTATGATGTTACATTAAACCGGGGGAAGGGTTACACATTGAGTCTTGGTGACTCACCTTCTCCTCTAACTTTTTCAGGTGACTCGTAGATCGCGGATGAGGAGCCGGATGAACTCGAGGTGGCCATGCAATGGAAATTTGGTTTAGTAGACTATGGGTTGATTTTCATTTTTTTTATTATTCTTATTTGTTCAAGTTGTAATAAGGCCTCCTAAAATTTCACTTTGATTATTTTACCTATTTTAGATGAAACTTCCAAACTACTTAATGGCTTAAATATTTTTCTTAAACACAAGTTTTCCTAAATCTAAAGCGTAAATATTTTCTTCTATGCCATCGGGTACATTGACAAAATTGATAATAACAGGATTTAATAGATTTTTAAATAAGGAAGCAAAGTGTTGGATTCTCGCATAACCCACAACTTTTACTTAAAACAAGACAATATCTTTCCTAAATGTGAATCAACAAAAAGGGTTTCTCAAAACGCTTTCTATGTGACATGCCAAATTCAGCTTGTAATGTTTGGGCCGGGTTTGGGATGTTACAAAATTGGTATCGAGCCACTCAAAACTCGATTCAAGTAAGAAGCCCAAAATGTTTTTGTAGGCCTTGAGAAAAGTTATGGAAAAAGTTTTTGGTTTTGAATAGCATGGCATCGAGTCTCCTGCACCAATCCGCCTGTAAGTACTTCTAACTCATTATCAATTATTATCCGTAGAGGGTAGAAATGGAACGTAGATAGTATGATAAGTATTTGAACCCTAGGACTATTTTACCCCAACAAATCACATAAGACTTTAAATGCCTAATTAAACAAACTCGTGGCTAAGTCGCCAAGTTAGGGTGTGGCAACCATGGTGCGATATTCAGGATTGATCCTAAGAGCCTAGTACTTAAGCAGCCCTAGTGACTCACCTCCTCTTCAGAGGAATCCTACCCAGCATGTAGCTTCGGCTCACCCTAACCAAGACGACTCGATCATAAAGCTAAACACAATAAATAAAACCCGAAAGGGACTAGCCATGTTTTATGAAAACCCTAATCTTTAAATCGCTAAATTACCCTTTAAATAATAGAAAAATTTATTTTGAAAAATTTCCAAAATATTTTTGATTTACAAAATTACCAAAATGCCCCTAGTGGTAAAATTACAAAATGCCCTTGGTTTTAAAATTACTATACTAGCCCGATTTTAATAAAAAGTCTCTTACTTTACAAAAGTATCCAAAAATCTTATTTTGCAAAATAATACCGACTTGGAAAACTTACAAAATTACCCCGATTGACAAAATTACCGAATACCTGGTTTCCAAATTTCGCCAGACCTTTAATTTGAAAAATTTTGAAAATACCTCCGCTTTGGAAATTTCAAAATGTATTGATTCATTAAAGTTTTCAAAATTTCCGATTTATTACAAAAATACCTCAGAGGAAAATGACAAAATACCCCAGGGTAGGAATAAGATCAAGAATGTTCAATGATGAATGTGTGTAGTAGGTGCCATTGAATGGATGTCCGAATGAATGGGTATCTTTGAATTAGAGTAGAAGACTTGGAACTTTTGTGATCGAAAGAACAACTTCTAAACTCTTTCATAAAATTTCTTCATGGATAATCAAGAAACAATGACTAAATTCATAAAACTTTTTAATCGGATCACGATGATAAGGGATGAGTTCTAGAGGTCGTGGTCGACGTGGACGCCTAGTAGGGGCAGGATGACCGTGTCAGAACCCGTTAGGTCAGGTCAGGGGTCTAAGAATGAGGTACCACCGCCACCACCATCCCCAAATTTTGGAGCTGAGGAGCAGGATCAGACGGGAGGTGAGGCAGTATCGCAGCTATGTCGAGTCCTTGAGATGGTGGTCGGGCAAGTGGAGGAAGGGAGCTCAAATTGCACCGAGCGACTCTGAGCTAATGGAGCTAAGGTGTTCCGGGGTGTATCAGGTGTGGCACCCAGTACGGCAGAGTATTGGTTGGAATCGACTGAGAGGATCATGGATGACCTAGATCTGACGAATGAGGAGAAGCTGAAAGGAGCGGTGTCGCTTCTGAAGGATGAGTCTTATCAGTGGTGGCTTACGGTTTGGGATGGTGCCACGGCAGATGAGCTTACTTGGGAGTACTTCAAAGCAGCATATCAGAAGAAGTATGTGGGCACCAGCTACATTGATGCGCAGAGGAAAGCATTTCTGAGGTTGGTACAAGGGAATAAGTCTGTGTCTGAGTATGAGGTAGAATTTTTGAGGCTGAGCCGCTATGCTCGGGGAATTGTGTCAACGGAGGATGAATGTTGTGTCCGCTTTGAGGACGGGTTGAGGGATGATTTGAGGTTGCTGATTGCTCCACAGCAGGAGCGTGAATTTTCTGTCCTAGTAGAAAAAGCTAAGGTAGCCGAAGGGATCAAGGAGTCCGTGAGATGTAACTACTAAAGGAACAAATGTAAGAGAGGCTTTGGATCGTCTGGATCGGTAGTAATGCATGTAAGAAGGCTAGATAGAGTGGTCAATCACGGAAGGCCCATGGTCGCTAATCGAGACCGCTCGAAGGTAACAATCATGGGAAATCACATTGGAGAGGATGTTGGATCGGTGAAAGACGATGCTTCGAGTGCAGATCGTTGGATCACCGAGTGAGGGATTGCCCTCGGAAGTTAGCTAAGAATCAGCCAGAGGGTCAGAACCGTGCTCAGGTTAGAAATGAAGGACCACCACCACAGAGGGGTTATGGTAATGGTAGAGGTGGCAATAGTTCTAGTCGAGGCCGCGGGACACCGGGCAGAGGTGCGGGTAGCACAAAAGCAAGGTAGCCTGGTTTAGTCTACACAGCGAGGCATCAAGAGGAGGGTGACGCACCAGACGTCATAACCCAGACGCCTCTAATTTTGGACTTCCATATGTTGCATTGATTGGTGATTTTTGTGTTTTTGGAGTCCCCAAAGCTCAATCTAGCTAATGAGGGACTACTTTGTGATATGGTTGAAAGTCCAAGGACTTGCCATGAGAGTATTTATGTTGTTAATGAGTTTTATGGAAGAAAATAAATGTTGGGGAGATGTGAAATAACTTTTATGAAAGATGTTGTGAAAACACCTAAATAAGACTAAGATGTAAATGTTATAGTTTGGTAATAAATGCATTAAATAGCTGGATTTGTGGGTTGTTGTAGGAGGAATAAAGTTTCAGCTAGACTTAATTGTTTAGGAAATGTGTTGAATAATAATTTACGGGCTTAGGGGTAAACTCATAATTTTACCAATGTATAATGGGCAAAATGGTCATTTTGCCCAAGTGAAGATTTGATTTATTGTAATCATAGGACCTAAATGAATGAATTTCATGATTATAGATCAAGAAAAATGAAGCTCCGATAGAAACCGAGGCAAGAACAAGGTCAAGGACTAAATTGCACATCTTCCTACATTTTGTATATTGAGGTAAGTTTGTATGATTTCTAAGCTTTATGAATACAATCATTGAATTGCTTAGTATAATATACGTTGCTATTTTGTAATGCCTATTGTTTTTGTGAACAAAGAGATTAAACATGAGCAAGCCCCGATTGAATATGTATTCCCTAGGATGCCCGATATACCACACAAGATATCATGTAAGTCTAAGGCAAGCTTGGCATTGATCAAGATATCATGTAAGTCCAAGGCAAGCTTGGCATTGATCAAGATAACATGTAAGTCCAAGGGAAGCTTGGCATTGATCAAGATATCATGTAAGTCCAAGGTAAGTTTGGCATTAATCAAGATATCATAAAAGTCCAAGGCAAGCTTGGCATTAAGTAAGTTATCAAGGGCAAGACTTCATGTAAGTCCATGTCAAGTCATGGCCTTGAAACCAAGATGAGAAATTCCATGTAAGACCATGCCTAGGATATGGCTTTGGTGGCATGCTAAGTGGGAAGAGATCTAGTATCCTCGGGTATTCGTAGAAGTTCATCGGGCAAACAAGTAAGGTTAATAATGAGGCAACAAGAAGGGCTAAGAAAGCAAAACTAGCTTCAAAATGAATTAAATATTACTCATGTTATGAATGAAGAATTAGAGATCATAATGATTATTGTTTAAGTACGCTGATCAATGTGATCAAGTGACACAGGTATTATGTTTACTTTACAAAAAAAGATGAGCATAGTGAGCATCATGAGACATGTAAGAACCAAGCATGAGTAAGTAAGCTTTAGAGCTGAAATTACGATATTATTGATATGCTAAATGGTTTTTATTAAGCAAGCTTAATGACATGTGTTTTACATGCAAATTTACTAAGCTAAATGCTTACGTATTTGATTGTTTCTTTCTATATAATCCCGCCAAGCTAATTTGTGGATCATCAGAGTCGGAGCTCGTAGCACACTATCAACTCTTATTTTGGTATAGCCAAGTTACTTTACTAAGTATGGCATGTATAGGAAACATTCATTTTGTGGACATGTTTTTAGAAGGGCCTTTGAAAAGGCTATCAAGTTTATTATTCTTTTCTATATGGCTAGTGATAGGCCAAATTTGACTAAGTATGTATGTTTATTGAGATCAATGAAGCATGTAGTATTATTCATAAAATTGGGTTGTTATTGCATCGTTGAATTTTGTATGGATATGATCTTCAATTCAGGGTGGCTAACGGCTTGGTACATAGCCTATAAGTGCCCTCACAGTTGGACACAGGCGTGTGTCAAGGCCATATTAACCTCGCACCTTAGTATTATTAATCGAGAATAGGCCACGGGTAAATTCTCTACTACAGTGTGTATAGGTAGTGTTATACACTGGGTTGGACATAAGCGTGTGCCAGACCATCTTGATTTAGTTAGTATATCGAGGACTAGCACACGGTCTAAGCCCACAGGCGTGTCATGGCCGTGTGAAATTAGTTAGTAACCTCCCGGTTGGAAGACACGAGTGTGTCTAAGCCGTCTGAAAAAATCGATGAGCTTCCCACGGTTTGAGGGTATGGGCGTGCTTAAGGGTACTGCAGGCGTGTGAACCTGTTTCAAAATGAATTATTTTACGAAAGTTTTCAGACACGAGTTTAAGGCCTCGTGAGGCCCTTGTAATGTATGTGTTGACTAAGAAAGTGAAAATTTTAAGTTGGAACGAAATTTTATAGCTAAATAAGTACATGTTTAAGTGAGTTCAAGCATAGTAATGTCTTGTATCCAGACCCGATGTCGGTCTTGGAGTGCAGGGTGTTACATTTAATGGTATCAAATCTACGGTTTAGTCGGTTCTAGGACTAACGTAGCATGAGTATGAGTCTAGCTATACATGCCATACGTAAGAATGTTTCTATATTGATAGTGTGACAACTCCTGATGATTTTAAATTATGTTTATACATATAGAAATGGATTCCAAAGGGAATGTGGCGATGGCGTAGAAAGTAATGCGTCGGCTCATTGAAGGAACAAAGGCTTGAGCAAAATGAGAATAGACCCACGGTGAGTCAAGGGAGGAGAAAAGGCTAGAAAGCCATCCTCCACATGATGAACACATGGTATCTGAGTTTATTCGGGTGAACCCGAACGCACAAGCCCCTCCACCCTCACCTATTCCACAAGCTATTCCAGTGGCCCCTCAAGTTGTGGAGGTGGTAAGAGGTAAACCCCTAATTGATAGGATTAGAAAGCATGAGGCAGAAGAATTTCGGGCCAGGAAAGAGGATGATCCAGAAAGAGTTGAATTCTAGTTAGAAAATACCATCAGGGTATTTAATGAGTTGTCATGTACCTCTGAAGAATGTATGCGTGTGTAA
Organism: Gossypium rotundifolium; assembly: GCA_025506655.1. NCBI lineage: Eukaryota > Viridiplantae > Streptophyta > Magnoliopsida > Malvales > Malvaceae > Gossypium > Gossypium rotundifolium. Next base: position 63,125,014 of record CP106731.1, on the reverse strand, counting down.
TCTCTCTCTTAAGAGATTACACACAAATGGTGGAACACCCTTGTGTCAATTGTCTGAGGGAAAGGGTTACATGGGAATTCTTCCAAGAAGAGTTTAAGAAAAATATATCGACCAGAGGTTTGTAGACCAGAAGAGAAAGAAATTCCTAGAGCTGAAGCAAGGCAAGATGTCGGTGATAGATTATGAGCGTGAGTTTGTACGACTAGGCAAGTACGCTCGCGAATGTATATCCACAGAGGCTATTATGAGTAAAAGGTTTGAAGATGGGTTGAATGAGGACATCAAACTGGTTGTTGCTGTCCTAGAATTAAAATAATTTGTCGTGTTAGTGGAGATAGCTTGTAAAACCGAAGAGCTAATAAAAGAGAAGAAGAAATATGAAATGGAGTCTCGTGACTCTAGAAAGAGACTGTGGAATAAGTCATTCCAATCTTCACCCAAGAAGTCAAAAGATTTCCCTACCCGACGGCTACTTCCTTTGGGTTTTCCAAGAGGGACAAAATAAGCGATGATTCAGGGAACAAAGCACGGCGACTTGATTTGCAAGTGTCGAAATTTTAGACCGAACAAATCAATACCCAGTGTGGCGGACGCCATCCTGGGAATCTAGGGTACATGAAAATGCTTGTTTTAGATGTGGTTTGCAAGACCACTATATAAAAGATTGTCCCGAGATGACAAAAGAAGGAAGAGCTCAGAACCCAAAATTCGGGAGTATGGTCAGGGGGAGGCCGCAGAGAAACCAGTGGGGCAAGTGGAAGAGGTAACCCGGGAGACCAAGCCGTGAGACCCGAAGGTAGAGAGCCTACAAGGATTTATGTCGTTTGCACTTGCGAAAAGGCATCTTCTCCTGATGTTATTACGGGTACCTTTTCTCTTTACAATACTAAAGTTAGTGCTTAATAGATCTCGGATCCACGCACTCTTACATTTGCATGAAATTAACATCTAGTTTGAGTGTGCCTATAGATACCACCGAATTTGTAATTAAGGTGTCTAATCCATTAGGCAAGAGTGTGTTAGTTAATAAAGTTTGTAAAGATTGTCCATTGATGATTAGAGGTCATTGCTTTAAAGCAAATCTTATGTTATTACCATTTGATGAATTCGACCTCATTCTTGGAATGGACTGGTTGACTACTCATAATGTAATTGTTAATTGTAGGAAGAAATGCATTGAGATGAGATGTGAGAACGGGGATACTCTTCATGTTGAATCAGATGAACAAGAAAAATCGCCAGTTATAATTTCCCATATGATGGCACGAAGGTGTTTAAGAAAAGGGTATGAATCATATTTGACCTTCGTGTTGAATGATAAAGAGACAGAGCTAAAAATTGAGTCAGTACCGATGGCATGTGAATACGTGGATGTATTTCTCAAAAAATTACCCGGACTACCGCCAGTTAGAGAGATTGAGTTCAGCATTGAACTAGCACCCGGTACTGTACCGATATCCATTACTCCTTGCAGAATGGCTTCAATAGAGTTGAAAGAGTTGAAGTTACAGTTGCAAGAGTTGATAGATAAGGGCTTTGCAAGATCAAGTTGTTCACCATGGGGTGCCCCGGTTTTATTCGTGAAAAAGAAAGATGGTACCATGAGATTTTGCATAGATTACCGTCGACAATAAAGTAACGATGAAAGAATAAGTACCCATTGCATAGGATCGATGATCATTCGATCAATTGAAGGGAGCGACTATGTTCTCCAAAAATGACTTGAGATCGGGTACTACCGGTTGAGGGTGAAAGACTGGATGTATCCAAGACTGACCTTTCGAGCGAGGCATGAGCATTATGAATTTTAGTCATGCCCTTTGGGTTAACTAATGCTCTTGCGGTATTCATGGATTTAATGAACCGCATCTTTAGACCATACCTCGACAAGTTTGTAGTCATTTTATTGACGACATCTTGATTTATGCCCAAGATGAGAAAGAGCATCTTTGAACACCTCACGGCGGTTTCTGAGATCTGCAAGAGAATCGACTATATGCCAAATTCGGTAAAAGTGAATTTTGGTTCAAGGAAGTAGGATTCCTGGGACATATTGTCTCGAGGGATGGAGTCCGAGTTGATCCCAGTAAAATCTCAGCCATAATGGACTAGAAGCCACCTAAGAACATTATTGAGATTAGAAGTTTTCTAGGCCTAGTCGGCTACTACAGATGATTTGTCAAGGGGTTTTCCATGATCGCAACCCCGATGACTAAACTGTTGGAGAAAAATGTGAAGTTTGAGTGGACAGAACGATGCCAACAAAGTTTCGAGAAGTTGAAAGCAGTGTTGACAGAAGCTCCAGTCTTAGTACAACCCAAATCAAGGAAAGAATTTGTAGTCTACAGCGATGCATCCTTAAATGGATTGGGCTGTGTACTTAGGCAAGAAGGCAAGGTGATTGCTTATGCCTCCAGACAGTTGAAGCCTCATGAGAAGAATTATTCGACGCATGATCAAGAATTGGCCACCATATTCTTCGCTTTGAAGATTTGGAGACACCATTTATATGGTGAAAAATGTCAGATTTTTACCGATCACAAATGTCTGAAGTACTTGATGACGCAGAAAGAGTTGAACTTAAGACAAAGAAGATGGTTAGAATTGATAAAAGACTATGAGTTAGTCATCGATTACCATCCAAGAAAGGCGAATGTAGTCGCCGATGCTTTTAGCAGGAAGTCTCTATTTACTTTAAGAGTATTGAATTCAAGGATATCCTTATCTGACAATGGCTCCCTTTTAGCTGAGTTGAGAGCTAGACCAATGTTTCTTCAAGAGATCTTTGAGGCTCAGAAAGAAGATAGTGAGTTGTAAGTCAAGAGAGCCCAATGCGAGTTAGATGTTGAATCTGACTTTCGAATTAATTCTGATGGATACTTGATGTTTAGAGATAGAGTTTGTGTATCGAGGAAAGAGGGCTTATTCGAGAATTTTGTACGAAGCACATAATGGATTTACATGCGTACATCAAGGAAGTACAAAGATGTATAGTGACTTGAAGCAATAAGATTGGTGGCCAAAATGAAGAAAGATATTTGAGAGTTCATTTCAAGATATTTTATTTGTCGACAAGTAAAGGTGAACACCAAGTGCCTTCGAGTTTACTTCACCTATCTTAGTCCCCGAATGGAAATGGGATCGTATCACCATGAATTTCAGAATGGGTTTACTGTTGTCTCCGAGCAGAAAGATCTTTGTTTGGGTAGTGGTTGATAAACTCACGAAGTCACCCACTTTATACTGCGAGTGGATTACTCCTTAGACAAGTTGGAAAACTTGTATGTCTCAGAAATAGTAAGGCTTCACGGAGTTCCCTTATCGATCATATTGGATAGAGATCCGAGATTCACGTCTATTGGACCTTACGAGATTACTGAGAAAGTTAGGTCGGTAGCTTATCGTTTGGCGTTGCCATCAGAATTAGAGAAGATACATGATGTTTTTCACGTGTCAATGTTGCGGTGCTACAGATCAGACCCTTCACATATATTTACCCCATCAGAAATAGAGATCCGCCCTGACATGACTTATGGTGAAGAACCAGTCAAGATATTGGCTCAGGAAGTTAAACAACAGAGAAATAAAAGTATTGCCTTAGTGAAAGTTCTACGGCAAAGGCACGGAATAAAATAAGCTACATGGGAACGAGAATAGAGCATGAGAAACCAATATCCAAACATTTTTACTGGTAAGATTTTTGAGGACAAAAAAACCCTAAGGGGGAGAGTTGTAACAGCCCGAATTTGGGGCTAATCGTAACAGTGGTCTCGGGACCACTAATCCGAGGTTAAGGAGAACTATTTTAGTACTATTTTATGTGTTGTGGTGTCAATATATGATTATATAGAAATTTTTGTTCCTTAATTTTACTAATAGCATGACCAATTAAGAAAAAGGACCAAATCGCATGAGATGCAAAAGTTCTATTTTTAAGGTAGAGGTACCAAATAGCCATAGATTGTAATTAGAAGGATTTTAAAATGAAATTAGGCCATCTTTCATGAGTTGGCCGCCATACAAGCAAAATAGGAGACAAGAGCATTAAATGATAGTCAATTTGGTGGAAATTAGGTGATAGCATGAATAAAATAAAAGAAATAAAAGATGTTATCATATTTCACTATTCACTCATCTCTTTCCACCAAAATTGAAGAGGAAATAGAGCTCTTGAGCTTCAAACTTTCAACCACTCAACTCTCATTCAAGTAAGTGATTTAGGTGGTTTTAATTGGTGATTTTTGTGTTTTGGAGTCCCCAAAGTTCAATCTAGCTAATGAGGGCACTACTTTGTGATATGGTTGAAAGTCAAGGACTTGCTATGAGAGTATTTATGTAGTTAACTAAGTTTTTATGGAAGAAAATAAATTTTGGGGAGATGTGAAATAACTTTTATGAAAGGTGTTGTTGTGAAAACACCTAAATGGGACCAAGATGTCAATGTTATAGTTTGGTAATAAATGCATTAAATAGCTAGATATGTGGGTTTTTAGGAGGAATAAAGGTTCAGCTAGACTTAATTGTTGATGAAATGTGTTGAATAATAATTTACGGGCTTAGGGCAAAATCGTATTTTGCCAATGTACAAGAACAAAATGGTCGTTTTGCTCAAATGAAGAATTTGATGTATTTTAATCATAGGACCTAAATGAATGAATTTCATGATTATAGATCAAGAAAATGAAGCCCGATCAAAACCGAGGCAAGAATAAGGTCAAGACTAAATTGCACATCTTCCTACATTTTGTATATTGAGGTAAGTTTGTATGATTTCTAAGCTTTAAGATTACTACCATTGAATTGCTTAGTATAATATCGTTGCTATTTTGTAATACCTATCATTTTTGAACAAAGAGATTAAACATGAGCAAGCCCGATTGAATATGAATTCCTCAAGATGCCCGATATACAACACAAGATATCTTGTAAGTCCAAGGCAAGCTTGGCATTGATCAAGATATCATGTAAGTCAAGACAAGCTTGGCATTGATCAAGATATCATGTAAGTCCAAGGCAAGCTTGGCATTGATCAAGATATCATGTAAGTCCAAGGCAAGCTTGGCATTGATCAAGATATCATGTAAGTCCAAGGAAGTCAAGACCTTTGGTGAAAGCGCTATGGCGTAAACCATGTGCGGAGGAAGCTATGGGAACCGAGGATGTAATCGGCAGAATACCCAACTCTTCGATCGGTAATTTCGAGGTCGAAATTATTTTTTAAGGGGTAGGACTGTAACATCCCTGAATTAGGGGTTATTTGTGATTGTATTGTTGTGCATATGATTGGATTGCTGTAATACTATTTATGGTGTAATAAGACTTAGCTATGGACCTTGAGTAGGCTCGAGTGGTAGAAAAATTTCATTTGTAAGCTTTAATAAGACAAGGAGCCATAGTAAATAGGGGTTACAAGTTTTAAAAAGGGAATATTTGACACTAATAAGGCCTTGGAAAAGTGGCAAGGGGTACCACTTAAGTGTTGGAATTGACGCCACCAAGGGGAGCAAGGGAGCCTAGGTTCGAGTAGTAGAATTCTCTTTTCTGCTCTTTATTTTTACGGCAAGAGAGAGAGAGAGAAGTGTTCAGCTCAAACTCTTTCAAGATAATAAGGATTTTATTTGAATAATTTTAAATGATTGGCCAAGAGTGATTCAAGGTGTTGGCGAATCTAAGACTCCTTGTTGGAGAGGAGTAACAGCAAGGAGTGTGTAAAGGTGGTGGCTGAATTTTCTTTAGGCACCTAGCTTGACATTTTCGCTAACACATACCAAAAACCAAAACCATTGATCCTCTTTTCTTCTTCTTAGCCTTTGGTCGAATCTCCCTACACTCTCATCTCCTTCTATTTCTTTTCTTCTTTCTCAAACCGAAACCACCATTAATCCCCTACTTCTCTTCTTCTTGTTTGCTTAAAATCGAAACCCCTCTACCCTTCCTCCGTCAATTCCCCATCTTCTTTTCCTTCTCTTTTTCTTTCTCTATTAGTCGAATCTCTTCCACTCTTGTTGCCGAAATCTCCCCTCTCCCATTAGATTCACTTGGCTGAATATAAAGATTGGTATACATCTCTTTGGGATTTCTTTTTCAATCGGTTTGAGAAGGTAAGTGTTTGCCGAAACTCTTCTCCCATATTCTCTTGTTCTCTGTCGATCTGGATGAAGGGAAAAGCCGAGATCCAACATTTATTGATGATTTGGCTAACCATTTTTTTGAAACTGATTTCACCTAGGAACTCCGAGATTTTCAAAGCAGTAGATCTGATCCTCCATTCTCTGCTAATCGATTTGGTAAGTCTACAGTAAGGGATTCCCTTTAGTCTTTCCATTAGATACTTGGAAAAGCCAAAAGCTAATCACTTGTATGGATCTAAGGTTTGGCCGATTGCAAGGAATCCAGTGTGTGGCTTCGGGATTTGGTTGAAAACCAAATCGGTTCAAGGTAAGTGCCACAAATGAGTCTTCGGGTTTTAGGTATTATAGCCGAATAGGCCTATGGCACTAACTTTGATGTTGGCCAAATATAAGGTCAGGGGATAAAGCATGATGGATCAATCTTGGATCTAGGATTCGCGTTAGTAATGTGTGTACTTACACACTTTATAACTAATATAATCGCTAATAAATTGTGTATGTTATCTGAATTTGTGTAGATCTCGATTTGATACCGTAAAAGGTATGAGCAAGGATTCGGTAAGTCCATTTCAATATGAGCTTGCAATATAATGCATGTGGATGTATGACATATTTGGTATATGTGATACATAAAAATATGGCCTATGATAAATTCAAGATATGTTATTATTTAAGCATGTTTGGCATGATTTCTTTTATATGCACATCGTATCATGGTGGGTGATTTGAGTGGAGGGAAGTGATATCCGTGTCTTCGGACACGAGTGGTTTGGTACCACATTTTGTGACTTTGGGTCACGGAGGTTTGGCACCTCATAGCGACTTTGTCCCGATGGCTTAGCACCAATTGGTTGGCCCTACGGTTGATATTATGGGATCGTCGCCCGTGATTTGGTATCACACATGGGTTGGCCCCACAACTTATTATTTGTGACTTTGGATCACTAGTGGTTTGGCACCACCATGGTTTGGCACCACAATATTGATGCGATCGTGACTTTGGGTCACAGGGTTTAGCACCACCGGTGGTTTGGTACCACACGGGTAGAGAAAGGAGTTATGGATGGCTAGGTGGGGTGCATGTTAAACTTAGTTATGATTTGTGTATGATGTTACATTAAACCTGGGAAGGGTTACACATTGAGTCTTGGTGACTCACCTTCTCCTCTAACTTTTTCAGTGACTCGTAGATCGCTGGATGAGAAGCTGATGAACTCGAGGTGGCCATGCAATGGAAATTTGGTTTAGTAGACTATGGGTTTATTTTCATTTTTTTATTATTCTTATTTGTTCAAGTTGTAATAAGGCCTCCTAAAATTTCGCTTTGATTATTTACCTGTTTTAGATGAAACTTCCAAACTACTTAATGGCTTAAACATTTTTCTTAAACACAAGTTTTCCTAAATCCAAAGCGTAAATATTTTCTTCCTGCCATCGGGTACATTGACAAAATTGATAATAACAAGATTTAATAGATTTTAAATAAGGAAGCAAAGTGTTGGATTCTCGATAACCCACAACTTTTACTTAAAACAAGACAATATCTTTCCTAAATGTGAATCAACAAAAGGGTTTATCTCAAAGCGTTTTTATGTGACATGCCAAATTGTTGAATGTTTGGTGGTTTGGCGATGTTACAAAATAGGGACAAGAGCATTAAATGATAGTCAATTTGGTGGAAATTAGGTGATAGCATGATTAAAATAAAAGAAATAAAAGATGTTATCATATTTCACTATTCACTCATCTTTTCCACCAAAATTGAAGAGGAAATAGAGCTCTTGGAGCTTCAAACTTTCAACCACTCAACTCTCATTCAAGTAAGTGATTTAGGTGGTTTTAATTGGTGATTTTGTGTTTTTGGAGTCCCCAAAGTTCAATCTAGCTAATGAGGGCACTACTTTGTGATATGGTTGAAAGTCCAAGGACTTGCTATGAGAGTATTTATGTAGTTAACTAAGTTTTTATGGAAGAAAATAAATTTTGGGGAGATGTGAAATAACTTTTATGAAAGGTGTTGTTGTGAAAACACCTAAATGGGACCAAGATGTCAATGTTATAGTTTGGTAATAAATGCATTAAATAGCTAGATATGTGGGTTTTTAGGAGGAATAAAGGTTCACTAGACTTAATTGTTGATGAAATGTGTTGAATAATAATTTACGGGCTTAGGGCAAAATCGTATTTTGCCAATGTACAAGGGCAAAATGGTCGTTTTGCTCAAATGAAGAATTTGATGTATTTTAATCATAGGACCTAAATGAATGAATTTCATGATTATAGATCAAGAAAATGAAGCCCCGATCAAAACCGAGGGCAAGAATAAGGTAAGACTAAATTGCACATCTTCCTACATTTTGTATATTGAGGTAAGTTTGTATGATTTCTAAGCTTTAAGATTACTACCATTGAATTGCTTAGTATAATATCTTGCTATTTTGTAATACCTATCATTTTTGAACAAAGAGATTAAACATGAGCAAGCCCGATTGAATATGAATTCCTCAAGATGCGATATACAACACAAGATATCTTGTAAGTCCAAGGCAAGCTTGGCATTGATCAAGATATCATGTAAGTCCAAGACAAGCTTGGCATTGATCAAGATATCATGTAAGTCCAAGGCAACTTGGCATTGATCAAGATATCATGTAAGTCCAAGGCAAGCTTGGCATTGATCAAGATATCATGTAAGTCCAAGGCAAGCTTGGCATTGATCAAGATATCATATAAGTCCAATGCAAGCTTGGCATTGAGTAAGTTATCAAGGGTAAGATTCATGTAAGTCCATGTCAAGACATGGCCTTGAAACCAAGATGAGAAATTCCATGTAAGACCACGCCTAAGATATTGCTTTGGTGGCATGCTAAGTGGGAAGAGATCTAGTATCCCGATTCATGAGTTCATCGCAAACAAGTAAGGTTAATAATGAGGTAACAAGAAGGGCTAAGAAAGCAAAACTAGCTTCAAAATGAATTAAATATTACTCATGTTATGAATGAAGAATTAGAGATCATAATGATTATTGTTTAAGTACACCGATCAATGTGATCAAGTGACAGTATCATGTTTACTTTACAAAAAAATGAGCATAGTGAGCATCATGAGACATGTAAGAACCAAGCATGAGTAAGTAAGCTTTAGAGTGAAATTACGATACTATTGATATGCTAAATGGTTTTATTAAGCAAGCTTAATGACATGTGTTTTACATGCAAATTTACTAAGCTAAATGCTTATGTATTTGATTGTTTCTTTCTAGTAGTCCCGCAAGCTAATTTGTGGATCATCGAGCGAGCTCAAAGCACACTATCAACTCTTATTTTGGTATAGCCAAGTTACTTTACTAAGTATGGCATGTATAGGAAACATCCATTTTGTGGACATGTTTTTAGAAGGGCCTTTGTAAAGGCTATCAAGTTTATTATTCTTTGTATATGGCTAGTGATTGGCCAAATTTGACTAAGTATGTATGTTTATTGAGATCAATGAAGCATGTAGTATTATTCATAAAATTGGGTTGTTATTGCATCATTGAATTGTGTATGGATATGATCTTCAATTAGGTGGCTAACGGCTTGGTACATAGCCTATAAGTGCTCGGTTGGACACAGGTGTGTCAAGGCGTTAACCTCACTTAGTATTATTAATCGAATAGGCCACGGTAAATTCCACTGTGTGTATAGGCCGTGTTATACACGGTTGGACATGGGTTGCCCTGACGCTTGATTTAGTCAAGTATATCGAGGACTAACAGGCTAAGCCCACGCGTGTCATGGCGTGTGAAATTAGTCAAGCCTCCCGTTGGAAGACACGGTGTGTCTAAGTCGTCTTGAAATAGTTAGTAGCTTCCACGGTTTGAGGTTTTGGGGTTAAGGGTACAGGCGTTTCTAAGTCACGAGTGTGAACCTGTTTCAAAAATGAATTATTTGATTTAGTTCGAAAGTTTTGACAAGTTTAAGGCCTGTAGGCCCTTGTAATGTATGTGTTGACTAAGAAAGTGAAATTTTTAAGTTGGAGCGAAATTTTATAGCTCGTAAGTACATGTTTAAGTGAGTTCAAGCATAGTAATGTCTGTATCCGACCCAATATCGGTCTTGAAGTGAGGTGTTACAATGTGACTTTATTTTCATTTTACCACACTTTTTAAAATATTCAAATTAGTCTCTATTTTGTTATGAATTGTTTTAGAGCTTTTGTAAGCTTGATTTAACCATGATTTTCTATGAATAACATGTTGTTGACTATATGATTGATGATTAATGATCATTTAGAGAAATTTGAATTGATATAGCAAGATTATGTTTTGTTATGTATGGTAGCATCCCATAACCCTAATCTGTGATGGATATGGGTGAGTGGTGTTATAAAAAATTAGTATACTAATCCCCAAATTTCAACCAATCATACCTATCTTTCTTCTTACACAATAACTCTTCATGATGAAGAACACACTCCAATTCCTCGTGTATTCGTGCTTCCAAAGACTTAAATGTCGAATCAAATTTTGTAAGGTCTTTTGAACAATGACAATTTCTAAATCAACTTCCTTTACAAACACCAATAAAACCATATACATATTTATTCCATTCTTTAATGTTACATGTAGAAGATTAAGAGATTCAACCATGTTGCCCTTAAAGTACCACTTCTCCTTGACAAAATATGGGAAATTGGGATGCTCTACCCAACCGTTAGGAATATAAAAGAACATCCTTTAGGCAAGTTATCATCCACTTGAGAGAAAAGCAACAATTTATGGTCCGACTTGATCCTCGGGAGATGAGTGAGGAAGCAATACAAAAATTTTCAACCAAGCATCATTACCAACTACCTTATCCAGTTTTCATAAAGTCCATTTTCGTGGAAATGATATGTGATTTGTCAAGTGTAAACGTTGAATCAAGTAATAAAGTGATAACGAGATCATCTCCAGGGATCGATTTGGTATACAAATGGTCATGGTATTATAACAAAGTTAGTTTAATATTATAGCACAATAATGATAAGAATGCAGTGATAAACAAAAGAAATATGAAACATCCTAAAAATAGGGGTCTGGCATTTTTGTGTTATTGCATGTATTTAGCTCGTTTAGCTTGTTATTTAGGTGTGTTTGGGGTCTTGGGAGGCTCGGGTTCGAGCCAAAGCTTTGTAAAGTTTTACTTTTGGGCACTTAAGGGGAGAGCTAGTGGAAGGGCCTTAAGAATAATTGTTGTGTCTGGATGTCACAAGTAACTAGGTGGCCTAATGGTTGGCATCTCGGGGAGCATCAAAGGGAGAGTGTTCAAATCCCATCTCTGCAACAAGGAGCTTTATTTTTGTGTCCAAGGTGGAGAGGTGATGGAGTAGGCATGGGACTTTACCAAAGAGAAGTTGATTTGGTCAAACGGGTTTAAATGGATGGTGTAGAGGAGATTGAGGAGGGACTTGGTCCACCATTTCAAATGATGGAGGGAGAGTGAGTGGGGAGGAAATCAAGGAGGATTAAGCATGTTTGGCATGATTTCTTTTATATGCACATCGTATCATGGTGGGTGATTTGAGTGGAGGGAAGTGATATCCGTGTCTTGGACACGGTGGTTTGGTACCACATTTTGTGACTTTGGGTCACCGGAGGTTTGGCACCTCATAGCGACTTGTCCCAATGGCTTAGCACCACGATGGGTTGGCCCTACGGTTGATATTATGGGATCGTCGCCCGTGATTTGGTATCACACATGGGTTGGCCCACAACTTATTATTTGTGACTTTGGATCACTAGTGGTTTGGCACCACCGTTGGTTTAGCACCACAATATTGATGCGATCGTGACTTTGGGATGTTAATAGGAGACAAGAGCATTAAATGATAGTCAATTTGGTGGAAATTAGGTGATAGCATGAATAAAATAAAAGAAATAAAAGATGTTATCATATTTCACTATTCACTCATCTCTTTCCACCAAAATTGAAGAGGAAATAGAGCTCTTGGAGCTTCAAACTTTCAACCACTCAACTCTCATTCAAGTAAGTGATTTAGGTGGTTTTAATTGGTGATTTTGTGTTTTGGAGTCCCCAAAGTTCAATCTAGCTAATGAGGGCACTACTTTGTGATATGGTTGAAAGTCCAAGGACTTGCTATGAGAGTATTTATGTAGTTAACTAAGTTTTATGGAAGAAAATAAATTTTGGGGAGATGTGAAATAACTTTTATGAAAGGTGTTGTTGTGAAAACACCTAAATGGGACCAAGATGTCAATGTTATAGTTTGGTAATAAATGCATTAAATAGCTAGATATGTGGGTTTTTAGGAGGAATAAAGGTTCACTAGACTTAATTGTTGATGAAATGTGTTGAATAATAATTTACGGGCTTAGGGCAAAATCGTATTTTGCCAATGTACAATGGGCAAAATGGTCGTTTTGCTCAAATGAAGAATTTGATGTATTTTAATCATAGGACCTAAATGAATGAATTTCATGATTATAGATCAAGAAAATGAAGCCCGATCAAAACCGAGGCAAGAATAAGGTCAAGACTAAATTGCACATCTTCCTACATTTTGTATATTGAGGTAAGTTTGTATGATTTCTAAGCTTTAAGATTACTACCATTGAATTGCTTAGTATAATATACGTTGCTATTTTGTAATACCTATCATTTTTTGAACAAAGAGATTAAACATGAGCAAGCCCCGATTGAATATGAATTCCTCAAGATGCCCGATATACAACACAAGATATCTTGTAAGTCCAAGGCAAGCTTGGCATTGATCAAGATATCATGTAAGTCCAAGACAAGCTTGGCATTGATCAAGATATCATGTAAGTCCAAGGCAAGCTTGGCATTGATCAAGATATCATGTAAGTCCAAGGCAAGCTTGGCATTGATCAAGATATCATGTAAGTCCAAGGCAAGCTTGGCATTGATCAAGATATCATATAAGTCCAATGCAAGCTTGGCATTGAGTAAGTTATCAAGGGTAAGACTTCATGTAAGTCCATGTCAAGACATGGCCTTGAAACCAAGATGAGAAATTCCATGTAAGACCACGCCTAAGATATTGCTTTGGTGGCATGCTAAGTGGGAAGAGATCTAGTATCCTCGGGTATTCATAGAAGTTCATCGGGCAAACAAGTAAGGTTAATAATGAGGTAACAAGAAGGGCTAAGAAAGCAAAACTAGCTTCAAAATGAATTAAATATTACTCATGTTATGAATGAAGAATTAGAGATCATAATGATTATTGTTTAAGTACACTGATCAATGTGATCAAGTGACACAGGTATCATGTTTACTTTACAAAAAAAATGAGCATAGTGAGCATCATGAGACATGTAAGAACCAAGCATGAGTAAGTAAGCTTTAGAGCTGAAATTACGATACTATTGATATGCTAAATGGTTTTTATTAAGCAAGCTTAATGACATGTGTTTTACATGCAAATTTACTAAGCTAAATGCTTATGTATTTGATTGTTTCTTTCTATGTAGTCCCGCCAAGCTAATTTGTGGATCATCGAGTCGGAGCTCGTAGCACACTATCAACTCTTATTTTGGTATAGCCAAGTTACTTTACTAAGTATGGCATGTATAGGAAACATCCATTTTGTGGACATGTTTTTAGAAGGGCCTTTGTAAAGGCTATCAAGTTTATTATTCTTTTGTATATGGCTAGTGATTGGCCAAATTTGACTAAGTATGTATGTTTATTGAGATCAATGAAGCATGTAGTATTATTCATAAAATTGGGTTGTTATTGCATCATTGAATTGTGTATGGATATGATCTTCAATTCAGGGTGGCTAACGGCTTGGTACATAGCCTATAAGTGCCTACGCGGTTGGACACACGGGCGTGTGTCAAGGCCGTGTTAACCTCGCACCTTAGTATTATTAATCGTAATAGGCCACGGGTAAATTCCACGATCGTGTGTATAGGCCGTGTTATACACTGAGTTGGACATGGGCGTGTGCCTGCACTGCGTCTTGATTTAGTCGATATATCGAGGACTAGCACACGGTTACAAGCCCACGCACGTGTCATGGCCGTGTGAAATTAGTCAGTAGCCTCCCACGGTTGGAAGACACGGGTGTGTCTAAGTCGTGCTGAAATAGTTAGTAGCTTCCCACGGTTTGAGGTTTTGGGCGTGCTTAAGGGTACACGGGCGTGTTCTAAGTCACACAGGAGTGTGAACCCTGTTTCAAAAATGAATTATTTGATTTAGTTCTGAAAGTTTTCAGACACGAGTTTAAGGCCTCATAGGCCCTTGTAATGTATGTGTTGACTAAGAAAGTGAAATTTTTAAGTTGGAACGAAATTTTATAGCTCGTAAGTACATGTTTAAGTGAGTTCAAGCATAGTAATGTCTCGTATCCAGACCCAATATCGGTCTTGGGTGCGAGGTGTTACAATGTGACTCTTATTTTTCATTTTACCACACTTTTTTAAAAATATTCAAATTAGTCTCTATTTTGTTATGAATTGTTTTAGAGCTTTTGTAAGCTTGATTTAACCATGATTTTCTATGAATAACATGTTGTTGACTATATGATTGATGATTAATGATCATTTAGAGAAATTTGAATTGATATAGCAAGATTATGTTTTGTTATGTATGGTAGCATCCCATAACCCTAATCTGGTGATGGATATGGGTGAGTGGTGTTATAAAAAAATTAGTATACTAATCCCCAAATTTCAACCAATCATACCTATCTTTCTTCTTACACAATAACTCTTCATGATGAAGAACACACTCCAATTCCTCGTGTATTCGTGCTTCCAAAAGACTTAAATGTCAGAATCAAATTTTGTAAGGTCTTTTGAACAACAGACAATTTCTAAATCAACTTCCTTTTACAAACACCAATAAAACCATATACATATTTATTCCATTCTTTAATGTTACATGTGAGAAGATTAAGAGATTCAACCATGTTGCCCTTAAAGTACCACTTCTCCTTGACAAAATATGGGAAATTGGGATGCTCTACCCAACCAGTTAGGAATATAAAAGAACATCCTTTAGGCAAGTTATCATCCAGCTTGAGAGAGAAAAGCAACAATTTATGGTCTGACTTGATCCTCGGGAGATGAGTGAGGAAGCAATACAAAAAATTTCTCAACCAAGCATCATTACCAACTACCTTATCCAGTCTTTCATAAAGTCCATTTTCGCGTGTGAAATGATATGTGATTTGTGCAAGTGTAAACGTTGAATCAAGTAATAAAGTGATAACTGAGATCATCTCCACAGGGATCAGATTTGGTATACAAATGGTCATGGTATTATAACAAAGTTAGTTTAATATTATAGCACAATAATGATAAGAATGCAGTGATAAACAAAAGAAATATGAAACATCCTAAAAATAGGGGTCTGGCATTTTTGTGTTATTGCATGTATTTAGCTCATTTAGCTTGTTATTTAGGTGTGTTTGGGGGTCTTGGGGAGGCTCGGGTTCGAGCCAAAGCTTTGGTAAAGTTTTACTTTTTGGGCACTTAAGGGGGGAGAGCTAGTGGAAGCAGGCCTTAAGAATAATTGTTGTGTCTGGATGTCACAAGTAACTAGGTGGCCTAATGGTTGGCATCTCAGGGGAGCATCAAAGGGGGAGAGTGTTCAAATCCCATCTGCTGCAACAAGGAGCTTTATTTTTGTGTCCAAGGTGGAGAGGTGATGGAGTAGGCATGGGACTTTACCAAAGAGAAGTTGATTTGGTCAAACGGGTTTAAATGGATGGTGTAGAGGAGATTGAGGAGTGGGACTTGGTCCACCATTTCAAATGATGGAGGGAGAGTGAGTGGGGGAGGAAATCAAGGAGGAAATCGTGGGATTTGGTGTGTTAGTGGTTGGCCGAAAATGGGAAGTGCATAGGAGAAAGATGTGTAATTTGGCTAGGAGGCGGAGTTAGGTGGCAAAATTGGCTTTGGTTAGAAAAATTAGAGAAAAATTGAAACCTCTTAAGGTGTGTGTGCTGAAATTCTCTGAGAGTGTTAAGCATTTTTTGGCATTTCTTTGGTTTTGTTACTCAAACATTTGGATCCTTTTCTTTTCATTTTTTTCTTGCTAGTGCCTAATCTCTCAACCCTTTTTCTTCATCTTTTCTCCTCATAGTGTGTAGAAGTCGAAACCTTAGAGGTTGACAACTCGTGCTTTTCTTTTCATCTATTCTCTCTAACATTCATCTTCTTTTCTCTCTTTTTCAGCATAGCCAAAACTTTTCTTCTCCTTCACTGTCTTCTATTTCTTTTTCCTTAAGACGAATACTCCCCTTTCGTTCCAACTAAGTCGGCTTATCTTCATATTTTCCTTTAGCCAAATGCTAGTAGCTACAAGTGGGGCGTCCTAGTGATCATCGAATCCATCTTAGTTGTTCGAATCATCTATAATCACAAGGTGCTAGTAATTATTTCACTCTTTTCTTTTCTTTTCGGTCTTATGCTGCTCATTGCCGAAGTGGCTATTTCTCTTAATTCTAGATCTTGACTAATCCCCTCTTTTTCTTCTTTCAACATGCCATAGTCGAATCTGTCTTTGTTCAGTTCTCCATTGAGCAAGGTAGGGAATCTGTCTTTTCATTCTCTCTGCGTTAACTGAACCTACATCTCTGCCTAGGCCGATTGTGTTAAGGATCAAGCAACTCTCTTCTTTGTTCGTTAAATATTCAGATTTTGCGAAGTCATGGTAAGAGCCAAAACCCCTTGTTAGACAACCACCGTTTTCACTATGGTACCTTACTGATCGAAGTTTTCTTCATGGAGGAAAGTGATAACCGGTCTAAGGGGGTGTCGATTAGGGGACCTAAGGGGAGTGGACTCGTAGCCCCTGCTCCCAAGTTCAAAAGGGTGTCAGCCGTTTGGGATTTCCCGCCGGGTTGTGGAAGGGAGTTTACATAGGTTTCGGATAGGCAGATAGTGGTGCTTAGCACTAGTGAGGGTAAGTTTTAGTAAATCATTTAGGTAGATGTAGGTTAAAGATCTCTCTTTTGTTAGTTAATTGTGCGATGTATCGGCATAGGTGACGGCGAGCAAGAGTGTTTAGTTCTTCACGTAATCAGGTGTGTAATCTCACACCTTTATTCGCCTTTTCAATGTATTATTCTGTGTATTGGCTAAAAACCGAAATACCCTTAGCGGGTAAGATCATGAGGTATACTTAATGGGTAAGTTTGGAAATAGCCAGGTGAGTAAATTTACGATTATACCTTTTGGGTAAATTAGGCATGATTATGTAATCTGTTTATCTACGATATTGATACGTTCATACATGCATTAAATATTATGCCATAGTATATTGCATGGGATTGAGATAATTTTGATGATTGGGGAAGTGTATTTCGGTGGCTCTGCCACATATTTTGGTGACTCTGTCGCATTTTGTCTGGTGGCTATGCCACGTATATTTTGATAATCTGGTGGCTCTGCCACAATTTCAGCGATGAGCATCGTGACTGCCATCGAGGTGTGTAGCGGATGGAGGGTTGATTGTAGAAATCTCCACAGGTGTGTTAGGCTAGATACGGGTGATGTGTAGCGGATAGAATATTAAGTTGGGCTGGGTTGCTTTGCATGCATTGACTGTATTATCATGCTGATAGGGCTAAGGCCCATTTTGTTTCCGTAAGGGTTAGGGCCCAGTTCATGTCCGATTAGGGGATTTTACACTGAGTTCTCGTGACTCACCCCTCTGCTTTAATTTTTCAGGTAATCCCCAGCATTGAGGATTTGGAGCCTAGGTGGACTCTGGGTGGCCATACATCGTTTCTTAAGTAAATCCTGTTTTACTTTACTTTAAATTTTTATTTTAATTTGGGTTTATTTTTTGTAATAAGGCCTTTGGTATTTTATTTGGTTTTTAACTTTGAACTTGGTTTCTGCTTATTGTTAAATGTTCAATACGAGATTTTCCTAAAACCTTAATACTTGTTGGTTTTTCCAAAACGTTAACAAACGGTTATTCAAACTATAATTTATTTAACATTGGGTTCTCTTAAACGTCAAAAATAGTTTTCAAAATATCACGTGTTCGAAATTCATTGAAGCTGATTTCTGTTATAAACAAGATTTTACCAACCATTCAAACTCAAATCTCCTAATAAAAGTAGTTGTCAAATTAATCATAACTTTTCTAAAGTGGACATTGAGTTAAACATGTTTTTATAAACAAACACCTGAGCTCGATGTTTTAAAAAGAATACGAACATTTTACAAACATACAACTTTCTTAACAACCCTTCCATATGACATGCCAGATCCGGTCATGTCATCTAGGTTGGGTTTGGGGTGTTACATTTTGTGGTATCAGAGCTCGGTTGCATAACTCGACTGTGGAATGGATTCAAAAATATTTTCCAAAAATTAGTTTGAAACATGGTTTAAAAACATATGTTTTTCTGGGATGTATAGCACCCGAGTTTCCGACACCAAATCAGTAAGTCTTCTAATTTTGTTTAATAGTATGATGGAATTATTTTAGAAAGAAACTTCTAGAGTTAGTGATAGTATACTGAAACTATTAGCTAAGACTATAGAGACTGATACATTAGGAAGTTTGATCTGCGAAAACAACCCTTATATTTGCTTTACATAAGACATTTGTTCATAAACATCAGAATTATATACTGATTCATAAAATTTGTAATCAGATTAATTCGATCTAACAAACATGAGCACTAGAGGACGTGGACGCGGTAGACGTGGCCGAGGTGTTGGGGTTGGGTCTGAGGCATCTGGGCACATGCCTGAAATGGAAGCACCTGCATCACCAGTGACCGAAACGGGGTCCCATGATCGAGCTGGAGGGGACGATGCTTTGTCCCAAGCTATGTTGTGAGTTTTGGAGCGGGTTGCTGGGGCAAGTACTTTATCAATGGCCCGAAAATCTATTCCTGAGCGACTTGACAAAGCAGCTAAGGTTTTTAGGGGCATTTCTAGTGTGGCCCCAAATGTAGATGAATACTGGCTGGAAGCAGTTGAACAAATTATGGATGATCTAGACTGCACAGTAGAGGAAAAACTGAAAGGAACCATGTCCCTCTTACGAGATGAGGGATACCAGTGGTGGCTCACAGTGAGGGAAGGTACTCCAGCAGATCGTATCACCTGAGACTTCTTTAAGACAGCGATTCCGCAAAAATATATTGGGGCGAGTTATGTGGACGCCCAGAGGAAAGCATTTTTGAATTTAGTCCAGGGGAATAAATCCGTGGCGGAATATATGGCGAAATTCTTACGCTTAAGTCGTTACGCTTGGGGTATAGTCGCAGCCAATTATGAGTGTTATGTACGGTTTGAGGATGGTTTGTGGGATGAGCTGTGAGTACTGATAGCTCCGCAATGGGAAAGAGATTTTTCCATTCTGGTTGAGAAAGCAAAAATCCAAGGAAGTTAAACATTCTGAGAGGCAGAATCGGGATAAGGATAGGGGCAAGAGTAAGAGAGTTTTGGGACGTCAGGTTCTTCTAGGGGTTTCCAAAAGAGGCCTAGGTTAGATGGGCCAGCTCGAGCTGTGATGCCAGTTGCTGTTGGTGAGTTGTAACCTTGTGCATAGTGTGGGAGAACACATCTAGGGGAGAGCTGAAGAAGAAATAGAGGATGTTTCAAATGTGGATCAAGGGATCATCTGATAAAGGACTGTCTGCAAGAGTTGGCTAGGGCATGGCCGGTAGGTCAGGGATTTGCACAGCCAGGAGAGGTGGTCAGCAACCACTGAGAGGCCATGGTCCGGCCAGAGGGGGAAATGGATTTGGTTGAGGTCGTGGAGCACCGAGCAGAGGTGTTAGGGATACAGATGCAAGATAGCCTGGATTAGTTTATGCAGCTAGACGTCGAGAGATATTGGATCAACTCATTCGTATATTGCCTGTACTGTATCTAGGACTCTGTGAATTAAATCTAAGATTGCTGCTAGAGAAATGTCTGTGATTAGCCCTCTAGGACAATCTGTGATAGTGAACAAGTTGTTTAGGGATGTGCCTTTAGAGATTCAGGGGGTGGTGTTTCCAGCGGACTTAATGGAACTGCCGTTTAGTGAGTTTGACCTTATCTTAGGCATGGACTGGCTAGTTAAGCATCGTGAAAATTTGGATTGTGCCACTAAGCGCATGATATTGAAGACTTCAGAGGATGAAGAGGTGATTGTGATAGGAGAAAGAAGAGATTATCTGTCCCATGTGATTTCGACATTAAAGGCTGAGAAGATGGCGCGAAAAGGGTACAAGGCATTTCTGGCTTTTGTTAGTGCATTGGATGCCAATGGAGTGCCTGTAGGGGATATCAGAACGGTGAAAGAGTTCTCAGATGTCTTTTTGAAGAGATCCCGAGGTTACCTCTGAACCGCGAGGTGGAATTTGGCATTGAGCTACTTCCAGGAATGGCTCCAGTGTCCATCACCCCTTATAGGATGGCACCGAAGAAGCTGGTAGAACTAAAAGCTCAAATCCAAGAGTTGTTGGACCGAGGTTTTATCAGACCAAGTGTATCTCCGTGGGGAGCGCCGGTGTTGTTCGTAAAGAAAAAGGATGGGTCGATGCGTATATGCATTGACTATATGCAATTGAACAAGTTAACTATTAAGAACAAATACTAGCTACCAAGGATTGATGATTTGTTTGACCAGCTGCGAGGAGCTTCAGTTTTCTCGAAGATAGATTTGAGATCAGGGTACCAACAATTAAGGGTAAAGGAGGTGGATATTTACAAGACTACTTTCTAAACTCGTTATGGGCATTACGAGTTTCTAGTGATGCCGTTCGGATTGACCAATGCACCAGCCGCTTTTATGGACATGATGAATCTGGTCTTCCAACCCTATCTAGACCGATTTGTGGTGGTGTTCATAGACGACATCCTGGTGTATTCGAGAACGGAGGAAGAGCATGATCTACATCTTCAGATAGTTCCAGATTTTAAGAGAGAAGCAATTGTATGCCAAATTTAGCAAGTGTGAATTTTGGCTGAAGGAAGTGACCTTTTTGGGGCATGTTGTTTCTGTCGAAGGAATTAGGGTTGATCCCCGAAAGATCGAAGTTGTATTGGATTGGAAACCACTAAAGTCAGTGTCGAAATTTGAAGTTTCCTAGTTTTGGCTGGGTACTACAAAAGGTTCGTTGAGAGGTTTTCGTTGATTGATGCACCTTTAACCAAGTTATTTCGAAAGGGAGTACCGTTTGTTTGGGCCAAAAAACAACAGAAAAGTTTTGAGAAGTTAAAGAAGATTCTGACTGAGGCACCAGTGTTGATTCAACCCGAAAGTCGCCAAGGAATTTGTCGTTCTTGTGATGCATCGTATTACGTGTTTGGGTTGTGTGTTAATGCAACAAGGGAAGGTGGTAGCGTATGCATCTCGCCAACTAAGGCCGCATGAGATGAACTATCCTACTCATGAATTATAATTGGCTGCAGTAGTGTTCGCCATAAAGATATGGAGACACTATCTATACGGAGAAAAGTCGATTATCTATACGGATCATAAGAGTCTAAAATATCTCCTCACCCAGAAGGAGCTGAATTTGAGACAACGAAGGTGGATAGAATTGCTGAAAGACTATGACTGCTCGATTGAGTATCACCCAGGTAAAGCCAACATGGTGGCAGATGCGTTGAGTCGTAAGGTGATATCAGATTTGAAAGCAATGATTGCTTATCTCAGCCTTTACGAAGAAGGCAGTTTGTTAGCGGAACTTCAGGTAAAATCGACATGGGTAGCTCAGATTAAAGAAAAGTAATTGTTGGATGAATCATTGGGTTCTCGACTTCAGTAGGTGGAAAGGGAGAGACTATGGATCTTGGGTTGAACAGTGAAGGGGTTCTATGTTTTCGTGGAAGAATTTGTATGCCAAAGGACTCTGAGTTAAGACAAATAATTTTGCGAGAAGCACATAGTAGCCCATACGCTATGTATCCCGGTGGAAGCAAGATGTATCGGGACCTACGGGAACTATATTGGTGGCTTGGTCTAAATGGGAAGTTACCGACTTTTTGTGTAAGTGTTTGACATGCCAGCAAGTGAAGGCAGAACATCAGTTGCCTTTGGGGTTGCTGCAACTCGGTGAAGATTCCACTTTGGAAGTGGGAGAGGATAACGATGGATTTTGTTAGTGGGCTACCCCTAACACCTACTAAGAAAGATTCAGTGTGGGTAATCGTTGATCGGTTGACTAAGTCCGCACACTTCATACTGGTTCGTACTGACTATTCGTTACAGAAGTTGGCTAAACTGTATGTGGTAGAAATCGTGAGGCTACATGGGGTACCAGTGTCTATCATATCAGACAGGGACCCTAGATTTACATCTCGATTCTGGAAGGCGTTACATAAAGCTTTAGGTACAAGGTTAGATTTCAGCATAGCGTTCCACCCACAGAATGATGGTCAGTCGGAAAGGGTAATTCAGATTCTGGAAGACATGTTAAGGGGCTGCGTGATTGACTTCAGAGGTAGTTGGGAAGATTACTTGCCGTTGGCTGAGTTCACGTACAATAACAACTATCAGTCCAGCATTCAAATGGCACCTTATGAGGTGTTGTATGGTCGTAGGTGTCGTACCCCTACCTGCTGGACAGAGTTAGGTGAGCGACAGTTGTTGGGTCCGAAATTGATTTCAGAAACAGAGGAAAATGTTAAGTTGATTCGAGATTGGTTAAAAGAAGCTTCTGATAGACAGAAATCATATGCAGATCTGAAGCGTAGGGAGATAAAATTTTCAGTGGGGGGATCACGTCTTCTTGAAAGCCTCACCTTGGAAGAAGGTTTTAAGATTTGGACCGAAGGGCAAGTTGAGCCCCACATTCATCGGGCCTTATCAGGTGTTGAAACGTGTGAGACCAGTTGCTTATCAGCTTGAGTTACCCCCGAAATTGAGTCAGATACATAATGTCTTCCATGTTTTGATGTTGAGGCACTACCGTTCAGATCCATCTCTGTCACACTCCTTTCCCGAGACCGTTGCCGGAGTCGAGCACGAGGCATTACTAGACTTAACTTACTAGTTAAGGGCATAAAAATTGAAACTGTCCATCTGCGTCATGTTCACTAAATTGACTATAACTCGAGTTAAGAAACTCAAAACTTAAATCCGTAAATTATCCCTGAAAATAGACTCATATATATTCTTACTATAATTTTTCTAGAATTTTTGGTATGGACAATTAGTACAGTTTATTAGTTAAAGTCTCCCCTGTTACACAGTTCGATAGTTCTGACCCCTCTACACTACAAATCAATTATCTCATAATATACAATTATTTTTCCTACATAGTTTCTTTCATATAAAAATAGACTCAATAATATTTAATTCCATATCTCATTCACACCCTAATTCTATTTATTCTATTTTTGGTGATTTTTCAAAATCACGTCACAGTTACTGTCCAAAACTGTTCCCCTGCAGAATTTGTTTTTTTACTCTTTCATAATTGCTTTGTAATAACTATCATCTAAGCATTCATAACATCCAAAACATGTTCTTAATTAACCATTTTAATGGCTAATAATTATCAAGCATTTACAAGCCAATATTAATCCATATCATAAAGACATACACACAAAATGGCTAAGTCCCTATACATGTCATAACTTAAAACGTTTGAGTCACAAAATACCAATATAATCCTTTGATAGTGTGTAACGAACTCCGACGTCCTTACGATCCCCGAGTTGGCTTGTAATACTAAAAAAAAAGAAAGGAATGGGAGTAAGAATAAAGCTTAGTAAGTTTAAATGTAAATAAATAACAACATTCTTAATGAATTATCTTAATCTTTTCTTACCAAGATTATTTAAGCCTTTAATTTAATATACTTAAGTCTTAAATTCTTACCGCACCTTTTAGCTTGAACTTGTCTTACCTTTCCTTTGGTATACTCTTTGAATTTTCCCGTTGAACCACTTGGAATACTAAGGATACACGGGTACCTTTCCTTATGAAACTTAACCATTGCCATGTCTTGACATGGTCTTACGTGGTATCATTGCCTTATGAACTCACCAATGACATGCCTTGGC
Organism: Gossypium rotundifolium; assembly: GCA_025506655.1. NCBI lineage: Eukaryota > Viridiplantae > Streptophyta > Magnoliopsida > Malvales > Malvaceae > Gossypium > Gossypium rotundifolium. The sequence goes on along the minus strand of CP106731.1, from coordinate 63,100,897 downwards.
ATGGTCTTACATGGGATCTTTGCCTTATAAACTCACCAATGCCATGCCTTGGCATGGTCTTACATAGTACCTTTGCCTTATAGTAACTTATCAATGCCATGCCTTGGCATGGTCTTACATGATTTCCTTAAACCCTAATGTCATGACATTTGTATCCTACACATTCCTAAGGTTCAACCGGAACTTTCTGAGATTGCTTCTCCGTCAATTCATGCTTGAGTCTTTAAATGATAAATTTACAGAATAAATATGTAAATGCTGGAACTTAATAGTATCAAATGTAAAATAATAGAATATTGCATTTATTTACCGCAAACTTACCTCGAAACAAAATACTATAAACTATATCAATTTAGTCCACTATCTTTTTCTTTCCCCGATCTAACTCCAGATTTTGTTCCTCTTGATCTATAATAGAAAATTTAGCTTATTTAATACTCACATTTATTAAAACAGCCCTTAACTCTAACTTTGGAAAACTTACAATTTTTCCCCTAAACTTTTACATATTTACACATTTGCCCCAAAGCTCGAAAATTAAACTTTATCCCTTATTCTTATGTTTCATGACATGCTGATCATTTTTCCCTTCTATGACAACATCAAATTCTCACTCTAACATGTACTTATGAACATTAGGTATTTTTCCGATTAAGCGCTTTTACTCGTTTTCACTTAAAATCACTTAGCAAAAGTTGTTTAACATAATTTCAGACTTCATATTCTATCATAAAACATCAAAATAAACACATTTCACCTATGGGTATTTTTCCAAATATGAACCCTAGCATAAATTATTGATAGAATAAGCTAAACCGAGATACCGAGGCTTCAAAAATGTAAAGAACATTAAAACCGGGGCTTGGAATCACTTACTATGGATCTTGGAAGCTTGAAACAAACCCTACCTATGGTGAACCCTTGAAAATTCGGCCTAATGAAGAAGATGAGCACATTTTGCCATCTTTTTCCCTTTTAATTTCTTTTTATTACCAAATGACTAAATTACCCTTCATTAAAAACTTTGGTTCTTTCTACCTATATATGTCCATTTTTGTCCATGAAAGCCTAATGGTATAATTACCATTTAAGGACCTCTACTTCAATTATGCTCTTCAATTAAATCCTTTAACACCTAAAACTCATATTTATCAACTTTAATTAAGTCCTAATAGGCAAATTAGACATGCAATTCATGAAATTTTCAATCGATATTCTAACACATGCATCTAATCACTCAATAAATCATAATAATTAATCGTAATAAACTTTTCTATCTCATATTCATGGTTTCACAACCACGGTTTTGTTTAGGCCCTATTTCAAGATATTACATTTCTCCCCCCTTTTTAGGATTTTCGTTCCCGAAAATCTTACCTGTGAAGAGATTTGGGTACTATTTTCGCATAGTTTCTTCGAGCTCCCATGTAGCCTCGTCTATCCCATGCCTATTCCATAATACTTTCACAAGTGCAATACTTTTGTTCCTTAATTGCTTAACCTCTCAAGCTGGAATTTGTACCGGTTCCTCACCGTAAGTCATATCTGGCTGAATCTCAACCTCTGTCTACGAAATTACATGCGATGGATTTGAACAATAACGACGTAGCATAGACACATGAAACACATTATGAATCTTCTCTAACTCAGTCGAAAAATCTAACCGATATGCCAATGGACCAACTCTCTCGATCACCTCAAACGGTCCAATAAAACGAGGACTTAATTTGCCTTTCTTGCCAAATCTAAGAACTTTCTTCCACGGGGATACTTTCAAGAATACCTTATCACCAACTTGAAATTCAATTTCTTTTCTTTTCAAATCTTTATAGTATTTCTGCCTATCTGAAGCTGCTTTCAAGCAATCTCTAATGACTTTTACTTTCTCTTCCATTTCTTTTACTAGATCAACCCCGTAAATCTAATTTTCCTTAAGCTCTGTCAAATACAAAGGTGTGTGACATTTACGTCCATACAAAGCTTCATAAGGTGCCATCTTTAGACTAGATTGATAACTACTATTGTAGGCAAACTCTATTAACGGCAAATATTTCTCCCAACTACCTTGAAATTCCAATACACAACATCTAAGCATATCTTCAAGTACCTGAATAACTCTCTCTGACTGACCATCAGTCTGAGGATGGAAAGCTGTACTAAAACACAACTTTGTACCTAAAGCTTCCTGCAATTTCTTCCAAAACCATGAAGTAAATCTTGAATCTCTATCTAAAATACCCCAAACCCGGCCCACAAGCCCTGACCGGATCTGGCATGCTCCTTGAGTAAAAAGTAGTTAAGTCTCGAAATGACATTTTGGAAATCTTGGTGGTTTTGAAGAAAATAGCTTCGGATTGTTCTCAAGTTAAAAACCGTATTGTAATTTAAATTTGTGCTAAAGCGATATTTTCATATTTCAAAAGTTACAAGTAAAAAGAAATGCCGGATTTTAGAGTTTATTATTATCAACTTGAAAACCGTAGGTGTTTGGGTTTCAAAACAATTGATGTTGTTTTACGAAAATTGTTTAATCATTCTGTTCGATATTGTTCGCATCATAATAAAAATTTAAAATGCATAAATAAAATAGTTAAGTGATAATGGCCTTATTACATTAAAACATAACCCAAAATAAATCAAAATAAACTTGATAAGAAAAATCGAAAAACTGAGTTGTGCATGGCCACCTCTAAGTTCCTACCGACTCGGTCCATTTACTGAGTGCCATCTGCAAAATGTTAGCCCACGAAGGGTGAGTCAACAGACTTGGTGTGTAACTACCAACACAGACTCCCAAAACAATCAAGGCATATTAAATCACATAAAACAATTGTAAACAATGATGCAACCCAAACCACCTAGATCCAACCTCTACACATCACCCGTACCTATCGATCACACCGTGGGGATTACTAAATCGACCCTTCATCCGCTACACACCATCAAAGGCAGTCGCTGCAGTCAACTGCACATTGCCCTTATAATTGTGGCATAGCCACCAGATAATGTGACAGAGTCACTAGATTCATAATATGTGACATAAGTCACCAGATAATATGTGACATAACTACCTGACTATCTGAATTAACTTGAAGGATTTCACCATTTGCACATTTCAACTCAATAAATTTCTTTCCACAATTCACTACCACATCATGTGTTGTTAACCAATCCATACCAAGAATCATGAGATTGGCCGGAAAACAGTAACCTCTAATCATCAAAGGGAAATTTTTACATACTTTGTTTACTAACACATACTGACCTAATGGATTCGATACTTTAATCACAAATTCCGTAAACTCTATGGGCATGTTCATACTGGGCATCAATTTCATACAAACATAGGAATAGGTTGAACCTGGATCAATCAAAGTAATAACATTAACATCATGAAGAAAAAATGTACCCGAAATTATGTCGGGGGAGGATGCCTCTTTATGAGCACGGATAGCATAAGCCCTTGCGGGTGCTCTAACATCTGATCTCATTGATATATCTCTAAATGTACATCTACCTACCCCTGTTCCCATTTCTTTGAGATCTGCCTCTAACGGGGGCATTGCCTGATCTTGTACTCGGTATTACTTCTCTTTTAACCATTTTGGGACACTCCCGAATGAAATGATCTGGTGCACCACATCGAAAACATCCAATCTTAGTTGCTCGACATTGACCTGGGTGACGTCAACCACATTGAAGACACTCAGGTCTATCAGGCTGAATACTGCCAACACTCGCAATCGAAGTGGTTTGAGCTTTTGGATCCATAAATCTTCTACCTCTATTTCGACTAGAATACCAGGCTGAAAAATTAGATCTCGTAGAAAACTCTCTAGGCCTCTTGGATGTACACTAAGATGGCTTGCTCATCTGTCTTTTCTTCGTATCTTGCATCTCAATTTTAGCTTTACCCTTTCTTTTTAACAAATCCTCTGCATTACAGGCTCGGTCAACTAAAATAACAAACTCCTTTATCTCTAGAATACCAACTGATAGTCAGATATCATCATTGAGCCCATCCTCAAATCTTTTACACATGATAGCCTCTGTAGACACACACTCTCGAGCATAATTGATGAGTCTGACAAATTCACGTTCATACTTAGTCACAGTCATCTTACCCTATTTTAATTCAAGGAACTCTTTTCTTTTCTGGTCAATAACTTCTGACTGATGTACTTCTTATGGAACTCCTCTTGAAAGAAATCCTAAGTAACTCTTTCTTTTGGTACTACTGACACAAGTGTCTTCCACCACTGGTAGGTTGAATCTCTAAGAAGTGACACTATACATTTAATACACTCTTCCCGTGTGCAGGATAACTCATCAAAGACTCTGATAGTGTTCTTGAGCCAAAATTTAGCTTTCTCTGCATCATCATCTTTGGTAGCCCGAAACTCCTTGGCCCCTTATTTTCTAATATTGTCAACGGGTGGCTTCTCTCTTCTGACTGTATCTGTAACTGGGGATGCTACATGGGTGGTCTAAGGATCATGAGTGGGTGGAGGTCTAACAGCCGGGTTCGTAAGAACGAACTCAGCAAACCATTCATTCATAGCTTGGAAGAAGGCTTCTCGAGCCCCTCCTTCCTCACTAACTGTAACGGGCCTTTCACTACTATCTAGTGGCACTATCCTTTCAGTGGGAGTGGGTGCATTACTCTCTACATCATCTACACCAGCTCGTTCGGGATCCATAACTATAAAAGAAAAACATTTTAAAATCGTCAAGAGTCGTCACACTATCAATATGGCATGTATAGATAGACTCTTACTCATATAGAATATTCTGAGAACTGACTAAAATCTTGCTCTGATACCAATAAATGTAACACTCCTTGCCCGAGACCATTGCCGAGTTGAGCACGAGGCATTACTAGACTTAACTTACTAGTTTGGGGCAAAAAAATTGAAATTGTCCATCTGCGGCATGTTCACTAAATTGAATATAACTCGAGTTACGAAACTCAAAATTTAGATCTGTAAATTTTTCCTGAAACTATACTCATATATCTTCTTACTATAATTTTTCCAGAATTTTTGGTGTGGCCAATTAGTATAGTTTATTAGTTAAAGTCTCCCCTATTACATAGTTCGACAGTTCTGACCCCTCTACACTAAAAATCAATTATCTCATAATATACAATTATTTGGCCTACATAGTTTCTTTCATATAAAAATATACTCAATAATATTTAATTTTATATCTCATTCACACCCTAATTCCATTTATTCTATTTTTGGTGATTTTTCAAAATCACGTCACAGTTGTTGTCCAAAACTGTTCCCCTGCAGATTTTTTTTTTTTTTTACTCTTTCATAATTGCTTTATAATAACTATCATCTAAGCATACATAACATCCAAAACATGTTCTTAATTAACCATTTTAATGGAACATCCAAAACATGTTCTTAATTAACCATTTTAATGGCTAATAATTATCAAGCATTCACAAGCCAATATTAAGCCATATCATAAAGACATACACACAAAATGGCTAAGTCCCTATACATGTCATAACTTAAAACGTTCCAGTCACAAAATACCAATATAATCCTTTGATAGTGTGTAACAAACTCCGACGTCCTTGTGATCCCTGAGTTGGCTTGTAATACTAAAAAAAAAGGAATGGGAGTAAGCATAAAGCTTAGTAAGTTTACATGTAAAAAAAATAGCAACATTCTTAATGAATTATCTTAATCTTTTATTACCAAGATTATTTAAGCCTTTAATTTAATATACTTAAGTCTTAAATTCTTACCTTTACCTTTTTAGCTTGAACTTGTCTTACCTTTCCTTTGGTATCCTCTTTGAATTTTCCCGTTGAACCACTTGGAATACTAAAGATACGCGGGTACGTTTCCTTATGAAACTTAACCATTGCCATGTCCTGACATTGTTTTACGTGGTATCCTTGCCTTATGAACTCACCAATGTCATACCTTGGCATGGTCTTACATGGGACCTTTGCCTTATAAACTCACCAATGCCATGCCTTGGCATGGTCTTACATGGTACCTTTGCCTTATAGTAACTTATCAATGCCATGCCTTGGCATGGTCTTACATGATTTCCTTAAACCCTAATGTCATGACATTTGTATCCTACAAATTCCTAAGGTTCAACCGGAACTTTCTGAGATTGCTTCTCCGTCAATTCATGCTTGAGTCTTTAAATGATAAATTTATAGAATAAATATGTAAATGCTGGAATTTAATAGTATCAAATGTAAAATAATAGAATATTGCATTTATTTACAGCAAACTTACCTTGAAACAAAATACGATAAACTATATCGATTTAGTCCACTATCTTTTTCTTTCACCGATCTAACTCTGAATTTTGTTCCTCTTGATCTATAATAGCAAATTTAGCTTATTTAATACCCACATTTATTAAAACAGCCCTTAACTCTAACTTTGGCAAAATTACAATTTTGCCTCTAAACTTTTACATATTTACACATTTTTCCCAAAGCTCAAAAATTAAACATTATCTCTTATTCTTATGTTTTATGACATGATGATCATTTTTCCCTTCTATGACAACATCAAATTCTCACTCTAACATGTACTTATGAACATTAGGTATTTTCTGGAATTAAGTTGTTTTACTCATTTTCACTTAAAATCACTTAGGAAAAGTTGTTTAACATAATTTCAGACTTCATATTCTATCATAAAACATCAAAATAAACACATTTCACCTATGGATATTTTTCCAAATATGAACCCTAGCATGAATTATTGATAGAATAAGCTAAACCGAGCTACCGAGGCTTCAAAAATGTAAAGAACATTAAAAACGGGGCTTGGAATCACTTACTATAGAGCTTGGAAGCTTGAAACAAACCCTAGCTATGGTGAACCCTTGAAAATTTGGCCTAATGAAGAAGATGAGCACATTTTGCCATCTTTTTCCCTTTTAATTTCTTTTTATTACCAAATGACTAAATTACCCTTCATTAAAAACTTTGGGTCTTTCTACCTATATATGTCCATTTTTGTCCATGAAAGCCTGATGGTATAATTACCATTTAAGGACCTCTACTTCAATTATGCTCTTCAATTAAATCCTTTAACACCTACAACTCATATTTATCAACTTTTGCAATTAAGTCCTAATAGGCAAATTAGACATGCAATTCATGAAATTTTCTATCGGTATTCTAACACATGCATCTAATCACTCAATAAATCATAATAATTAATTGTAATAAACTCTTCCATCACAGATTTATGGTTTCACAACCACAATTCCATTTAGGCCCTATTTCAGGATATTACAATCTCACGTAGTCTTGGTGGAAGAAATCCAGGTAAGACCTGATCTGTCTTTTGAAGAAGAACCAGTGCAAATATTTGATTGGGATATTAAAGTATTGAGGAGGATATCGATTCCATTGGTCAAAGTGTTGTGGCGTAATCACAGTTCAAAGGAAGCCATGTGGGAGCCAGAAGAGACAATTCAATAGCAATACCCTTATCTCTTTTAATCAGGTAAATTTTGAGGCTGAAATTTCTTTAATGGGGTAGAACTGTAACATCCTAAAAATAGGGGTCTAGCATTTTTGTGTTATTGCATGCGTTTATCTCATTTAACTTGTTGTTTGGGTGTGTTTGGGGGCCCTGGGGAGGCTAGGTTTAAAGTCAAAGCTTTGGAAAAATTTTTCTTTTTGGGCACTTAATGGGGGAGAGCTAGTGGAAGTAGGCCTTAAGAATAATTATTGTGTCTGGATGTCACAGGTAGATAGGTGGCCTAGTGATTTACGTCTCAGGGGAGCATGGAAAGGGAGAGAGTGTTCGAATCCCATCTGCTGCAACAAGGAGCTTTATTTTTGTGTCCAAGGCAGAGAGGTGGTGGAGTAGGTGTGAGACTCTACCAAAGAGAAGTTGATTTGGTCAAACGGGTTTAAATGGATGGTGTAGAGGAGATTGAGGAGTGAGACTTGGTCCACCATTTCAAATGGTGGATGGAGAGTGAGTGGGGGAGGAAATCAAGGAGCAAATCATGGGATTTGGTGGTGTGTTAGTGGTTGACCGAAAATGGGAAGTGCATGGGAGGGAGATGTGTAATTCGTCTAGGAGAGGGAGTTAGGTGGCAAAATCGGCTTTGGTTAGGAAAATTAGAGAAAAATCGAAACCTCTTAAGGTGTGTGTGCCGAAATTCACTGAGAGTGTTAAGCATTTTTTGGCATTTCTTTGGTTTTGTTACTCAAACATTTGGAGCCTTTTCTTTTCATTCCTTTTCTTGTTAGTGTTGAATCCCTCAACCCTTTTTCTTCATCTTTTCTCCTCATAGTGTGTAGAAGCCGAACCCTTAGAGGTTGACCACTCGTGCTTTTCTTTTCATCTTTTCTCTCCAACATTCGTCTTCTCTTCTCTCTTTTTCAGCATAGCTGAAACTTTACTTCTCCTTCACTGTCTTTTATTTCTTTTTCCTCAAGCTAAATACTCCCCTTTCATTCCAACTAAGTCTGCTTGTTGTCATATTTTCCTTTAGTCTAATGCTAGTAGCTACAAGTGGGGCATCCTAGTGATCGTTGAATCCATCTTAGTTGTTCAAATCATCTGTAATCACAAGGTACTAGTAATTATTTCACTCTTTTCTTTTCTTTTTGGTCTTATGCTGCTCATAGCCGAAGTGGCTATTTCTCTTAATTCTAGATCTCGACTAATCCCCTCTCTTCTTTTTTCAGCATGCCATAGCTGAATCTATCTTTGTTCAGTTATCCATTGAGCAAGGTAGGGAATTTTTCTCGCTGATTTTTGTATGTTTATTCTCTTTTCATTCTCTCTGCTTTAACCGAACCTGCATCTCTGCCTAGGCCGATTGTGTTAACAATCAAGCAACTCTCTTCTCTGTTCAGTAAATATACGAATTTCTCGAAGTCGTGGTAAGAGCCGAAACCCCTTGTTAGACAACAGCCGTTTTCACTGTGGTACCTTACTGATCGAGTTTTCTTTATGGAGGCAAGAGATAACCGATCTAAGGGGGTGTCGATTAGGGGGCCTAAGGGGAGTGGACTCGTACCCCCTGCTCCCAAGTTCAAACGGCGAAGGGTGTCAGCCGTTTGGGATTTCCCGCCGGGTTGTGGAAGGGAGTCGACATCGATTTCGGATAGGCAGATCGTGGTGGTTTGCGGTAGTGAGGGTAAGTTTTAGTAAATCATTTGGGTAGATGTGGTTTAGGTATCTCTCTTTTGTTAGTTAATTGTATGATGTGTTGGCATAGGTGACGGCGAGCAGGAGTGTTTAGTTCTTCACATAATCAGGTGTGTAATCTCACACCTTTATTCACCTTTTCAATGTATTATTCTGTGTATTGGCTAAAAAGTAAAATACCCTTAGTGGGTAAGATCACGAGATATACTTAACGGGTAAGTTTGGAAATAGCCAGGTGAGTAAATTTACGATTATACCCTTTGGGTAGATTTGACATGACAATGTAATCTGTTTATCTACGATATTGATACATTCATACATGTATTAAATATTATGCCATAGTATATTGCATGGGATTGGGATAATTTTGATGATTGGGGAAGTGTATTTCGATGGCTTTGCCACATATTTCGGTGACTTTGTCACATTTTTTCTGGTGGCTATGCCACGTATATTTCGATAATCTGGTGGCTCTGCCACAATTTCAGGGATGAGCAGCGTGACTGCCATCAAGGTGTGTAGCGGATGGAGGGTTGATTGTAGAAATCTGCACAGGTGTGTTAGGCTGGATACGGGTGGTGTGTAGCGGATGAAATATTAAGCTGGGCTAGGTTGCTTTGCATGCATTGACTATATTATAATGCTGATAGGGCTAAGGCACATTTTGTTTCCATAAGGGCTAGGGCCGAGTTCATGTCCAATTAGGGGATTATACACTGAGTTCTAGTGACTCACCCCTCTGCTTTAATTTTTTAGGTAATCCCCTGCATTGAGGATTTGGAGCCGAGGTGGACTCTGTGGTGGCTATACATCATTTCTTAAGTAAATCTCGTTTTACTTTACTTTAAATTTTTATTTTAATTTGGGTTTATGTTTTGTAATAAGGCTTTTGGTATTTTATTTGGTTTTAACTTTTAACTTGGTTTCTAATTATTATTAAATGTTCAATACGGGATTTTCCTAAAACCTTAATACTTGTTGGTTTTTCCAAAACGTTAACGAATGGTTATTGAAATTATAATTTATTAAACACTAGGTTCTCTTAAACGTCGAAAACAGTTTTCAAAATATCACGTGTTCGAAATTCACTGAAGCTTATTTCTGTTGTAAACAAGATTTTACCAACCATTCAAACTCAAATCTCCTAATAAAAGCAGCTGTCAAATTAATCACAACTTTTCTAAAGTTGACATTTAGTTAAACATGTTTTTATAAACAAACACCTGAGCTCGATGTTTTAAATAAATACAAACATTTTACAAACATACAACTTTCTTAACAACCCTTCCCTGTGACATGCCAGATCCGGTTATGTCGTCTAGGCCGAGTTTGGGGTGTTACAAAATATTAATGTGAACAAAATGTGTAACTGATTAATAATTGAAAATGCTATGGCAATACAAAAGTAAAAATGAAATCAAAATTACGAAAATGATTATATGAATAATATGTAACTGAACAAATAAAAAATTAAGGATGCGATGGCAAAGATACTACAGCAAGGGATAAGGGACATACGATGTTAATATGGAAGGTTGGAATTATTAAGAATTTACCCTTACTGTCAGAAATGCCTTGGAAAAATCATAATCAATCTACTGCTCATAAGAGTTCTAAAGTGGTCTACTTCCTTCGAGAGCAAAAACCTCAAGTTACCTTGCTCGTGTCTATAGGCCTTTAATATGGTACCCAGCACTATTTCCTTCTGTATGAACGATGCTCTATGTCTAGAGTCTACAAGTGTAACATCCTGATAATTAGGGGTTATGCATCTTTACTTAATTGAATGATGTTGCATGCTTAAATATGATTGAGTGTATTTTGGAAGTTATTTTTGAGCTTCATTAATTAAGTGAATGCTTAGTGATTTATTAAATTTTTAATAATTAAGATGGAGCTAAGCATGATAGGCTTTAAGAAATAATGACAAGAGGTTTTAAGCATAAGATGAGTAATTGGCAAGGTGGTTAGGATGCATGGATAAGTGCTTGAGGGAGAGGTTCGAATCCCTAGCTAGCAAATGGGAGGATTTTATTTTTGTTTCCTTCCTATAGTGTCGGCCAAGACTCTTCTAGAAGGGATGAGCATCTTTTTAACTTTGGTTAATTGACCATATGAAAAGGTAAGCTAGAAGATATGGCATGGAATCATGAAAGGATGGTAAGATGAGGGGACAAAAGGCTTGAAGTAAGGGCATTGTCTTGAAACTTTTTCATGGTCATTTGACCATGAATCTAATCGTTTTAGGGGCAAAGGGATGGTTAATTGTGATAGCAATCTAAGGGTTAATGGGGAAGAAATGTGGAGGAAAAGGAGGATTATGTTGGCAAGCTAGTTGGCGAATTTGACTTGGGTTAGGGGGTGAAAGTTGGCCAAAAGTCTTGCATTTTTGTGCATCTTTCTCATTTCTCCAAAAGTTTTCATATTTTCCTTTAGTCGAATGCTAGTAGCTACAAGTGGGGCATCCTAGTGATCGTCGAATCCATCTTAGTTGTTCAAATAATCAGAATCACAAGGTACTAGTAATTATTTCACTCTTTTCTTTTCTTTTGGTCTTATGCTGCTCATAGCCGAAGTGGCTATTTCTCTTAATTCTAGATCTCGACTAATCCCCTCTCTTCTTCTTTCAACATGCCATAGCTGAATCTGTCTTTGTTCAGTTATCCATTGAGCAAGGTAGGGAATTATTCTCGCTGGTTTTTGTATGTTTATTCTCTTTTCATTCTCTCTGCTTTAACCGAACCTACATCTCTGCCTAGGCCGATTCAGTTAATGATCAAGCAACTCTCTTCTCTATTCAAGAATATACTGGATTTCTGAAGTGGTAAGAGTCGAAACCCTTGTTGACAACGCCTGCTTTCACCGTGGTACCTTCTTCGATCGAGTTTTCTTCATGGAGGCAAGTGATAACAGGTCTAAGGGGGTGTCGATTAGGGGGCCTAAGGGGAGTGGACTCGTAGCCCCTGCTCCCAAGTTCAAACGGCGAAGGGTGTCAGCCATTTGGGATTTCCTGTCGGGTTGTGGAAGGAGTCGACATCGATTTTGATAGGCGATCGTGGTGGTTTGCATGAGTGAGGTAAGTTTTAGTAAATCATTTGGGTAGATGTGGTTTAGATATCTCTCTTTTGTTAGTTAATTGTATGATGTGTTGGCATAGGTGACTACGACGTGGAGTGTTTAGTTCTTCACGTAATCGTGTGTAATCTCACACCTTTATTCGCTTTTCAATGTATTATTCGTGTATTGGCTAAAACCAAATACCCTTAGTGGGTAAGATCACGAGGTATACTTAACGGTAAGTTTGGAAATAGCCGTGAGTAAATTTACGATTATACCTTTTGGGTAGATTTGACATGACAATGTAACTGCTTATCTACGATATTGATACATTCATACATGTATTAAATATTATGCCATAGTATATTACATGGGATTGGGATAATTTTGATGATTGGGGAAGTGTATTTGATGGCTCGCCACATATTTTGGTGACTCATCACGTTTTGTCCGGTGGCTATGCCAATGATATTTCGATAATCTGGTGGCTCGCCATTACAATTTCGTGGATGAGCAATGGATCGCCATCGAGGTGTGTAATGGGATGGAGGGTTGATTGTAGAAATCAGCATGTGTGTTAGAATGGATACGGTGGTGTGTAGCGGATGAAATATTAAGTCGGGCTAGGTTGCTTTGCATGCATTGACCGTATTATAATGCTGATAGGGATAAGGCACATTTTGTTTCCATAAGGGCTAGGGCTGAGTTCATGTCCAATTAGGGGATTATACACTGAGTTCTAGTGACTTACCCCTCTGCTTTAATTTTTCAGGTCATCTCCAGCTTTGAGGATTTGGAGCCGAGGTGGACTCTGTGGTGGCTATACATCGTTTCTTAAGTAAATCTCATTTTACTTTACTTTAAATTTTTATTTTAATTTGGGTTTATGTTTTTAATAAGGCCTTCGGTATTTTATTTGGTTTTTAACTTTTAAATTGGTTTCTAATTATTATTAAATGTTCAATACGGATTTTCCTAAAACCTTAATACTTGTTGGTTTTTCCAAAACGTTAACGAACGGTTATTCAAATTATAATTTATTAAACACTAGGTTCTCTTAAACGTCGAAAACAGTTTTCAAAATATCACGTGTTCGAAATTCACTGAAGCTTATTTCTGTTGTAAACAAGATTTTACCAACCATTCAAACTCAAATCTCCTAATAAAAGCAGCTGTCAAATTAATCACAACTTTTCTAAAGTTGACATTTAGTTAAACAGGTTTTTATAAACAAACACCTGAGCTCGATGTTTTAAAAAGAATACAAACATTTTACAAACATACAACTTTCTTAACAACCTTCCCGTGACATGCCGATCCGGTCATGTCGCCTAGGCCGAGTTTGGGGTGTTACAAAATATTAATGTGAACAAAATGTGTGGCGATTAATAATTGAAAATGCTATGGCAATACAAAAGTAAAAATGAAATCAAAATTACGAAAATGATTATATGAATAATATGTAACGAACAAATAAAAATTAAGGATGCGATGGCAAAGATACTACAGACAAGGGATAAGGGACATACGATGTTAATATGGAAGGTTGGAATTATTAAGAATTTACCTCATCACGTAAATGCCTTGGAAAATCATAATCAATCTCTCGCTTCATAAGAGTTCTAAAGTGGTCCGCTTCCTTCGAGAGCAAAAACCTCAAGTACCTTGCTCGTGTCTATAGGCCTTTAATATGGTACCCTGCACTATTTCCTTCTGTATGAACGATGCTCTATGTCTAGAGTCTACAAGTATTTGTCAAGTACTTGCTCATATCATTTAATTTCGGTCCAATTAATCCAACCTTTTCAGAATTAAATTAGTTTATGGGCATGCTGCGTAGTCTTCTATGTCTAGCGATTGCACACATACAATTTATAAATAAAAACAATATAATGAAACATAAATTAATTCAGATTTATGCATTAACCATTAAAGAAAATAAAAATTCAAAACCAAAATATAATTCAACATTTTTTTCATCAAACCAATTCATGGGAAATAGTTAAGAAATAATAGAAGGACGAGAATACAACTTTTGTGTATCCAATTCACACTCCAGCAGCATAGTGTCTTGTGGGGGCTGAGAGGGACTGCTTTCATCTTCCTCTTTCTGTTTCTACCCAATCGCTGCCCTCTAGTTTCGCCTATGAATCTCCACCCTTGTTCGTCATTTAGGGTTTCCTCCTTTGGCTTTTTATAGGTTTTTCCCTAGGGTAAATCCAACAACCCATGTTTATCTTCTCCTCTTTTTAAATTCTTTTTTTAGGATAAAAACCAACATCCTAGGATTATCTTCAACTCCTTTTTAGGCAGATTATTCTGGTATAAGTACAGTTGGGCTAAAACTAGTCTGCGTTGAGTGTTGACTCGGTCTTCTTGGAATTGTCACGTTATACAAGTTGACAAAATTTCCAACTCTTTGCCCCGACAAACCTTCACTCATTTGTTTCTCGTTCCTCAACCTGCACCTGCCAAACCACCAAACACAACCCTACCATAAGCAATTAAAAGTAAAAAATAATAATATATAAACAACGTCCAAGCTTCATATGCAATGTTCTAAAAATGCTAAAATAATATCCTAAAATGCAACTAAGTTCACTTAAGTACAAACAATTGACCCAGTCTAAAGACATGAATTATAACTCTTTTCAAGAGTTATCACACTCCCAAACTTGAGTTATTGCTTGTCCTCAGGTAAGATATGTATGAATGCATAAACGTAAGAATTGCCATAGCAATATAATCACATTTGCATTGTGAGACCCTTAAGAGAGCATTTTGTACTTTAACTCTCAGCAATCTTCTATGTCTAAAAATTTGATCAAGTTTCATAAGCTTATTTAGTAAAGGTATTGCAGAAAATATTGCCCTAAAAGAAAGAAAAATCCTAAGTATTTATGCAATTTCACTATAGAAGTACCTTGTAAGACCTCAAAATAGGGCTTAGGAGTTTTAGGGATATTTTAGGAACTTTAACCTTAGTGTGTTCAGAATTTTGCGACATGGTTTATCGATAATGTTTTTTTTACTATGGTTTTTAGAAAATTAAATCAATTTCTAAAATGAGTTTTAAATACCTTTAATTATGAAAATAGGATTGATTTGTAAAAGAGTCAAAACTGTAAGTCTTTATGAAGCAGTTAAACCAAATTTTAAAATTCAACCTAATACTTCCCCCTCCTACATATATTTCACGTTAGTTCTTCCTCTCCCATTCTTGTTGTTGTCCCTCTGTTTTCCCTCTCCCTCACCCTCTCCATTCGATTTTTGATTCCAAACCTTAGTCTGTTGATTTCCATCATCCTTTCAACATTAAATCTCCATAATACTTCAGGAAAAACACCCAAAAACACCATAGATTCCTACATTATCAAGCTTGTGGGTTTTTTAGGTTTTCGATCATACGCTCAAATTTTTGTCAACTAAGGTAATGATTCATCTTCTTATTAGTTTTAAATGTTATTTAGTCTTTAAAACTAAGTTTTTAGCCATTAAATCTCATGTTTTGAATAAAAGCCAAAAATTAGGATGTTAATGGTGGATTTCAGGATTTTGCATAAAAAATGTGGTTTCAAAGTGTTTTTAAACTTGTTTTAACATGATTAGAAGGTTTCTAAATTTACTTTGATGTTTTGTTAAAGAATTCTTGAGGTTTTTTTCAATGAATTTTTAAAAAATAGCCATAAAACATGTCGAAAAAGTTGATACTATGAATTGAGTATTCTATTGTAGTTTAAAGGTTTGGCATTAGTCAAAGGTGAATTATAAGATGAACGAAATTGGTTTTAGGTGAAAAGATTAAGTATAGATTGAGATATTCGAATTTAAAGTTTGTTATGTTATAAGTTTCGATTACGGGAACATAGCTTAGGCTTATGTTTTTGATTGCTTGTGGTGAGTTCTTAGCTGATTATTGAATGCATTGTTGTATGAATTGTTGTGTTGAAGTTCTAGATGCGATAGAACCTTTTACGAGTAGAGATAAAGGCAAGTAAAATCTAGTTTGAGCTTTCGGATCTTTGACGAAAGCGTAATTGGTAAGTGTTTGGAATAATTGCTTGTGGACATGATTCAATGTGTTTTTTTGGGAATTTTGTAGTAGCCTAAACCCCTACTCTAAATTTTGAGTGTAAGCTTTCTCATGCCTATGTTATCTTGTGAACTATGTGCTTATGGGTTTATGAATATGTGAATTGAGATGAGATACTATAACATCTAATATGTAGTTATGATAACTGTTTGAAAGTGAAAATGTGTAAATGTTATGTATATGTTATATGTTAGTTACAGTGCTTTGCTAAAAATGCAAATATGTAGTGATAGTGCACGGATAATCTGTATGTGATATGTTTGACTCTATGAGTCTATGTTTGGTGTGTTGGAGATCTACATATCTAATGAGTGATGATAGATCTCACTTTTATGTTTCATAGCTCAAGTGCCAAATTATCTTAAAATGTATACATGTGTAATGTAATGTATGCCAAAATGAGTATGTGACCATTATGCAACTTATTTATAAAGATGTTTTCAATATTGTAATATATGCTTGAACGATAGGTGATTATATGTGTAATAGGATATATACTTTTAAGTGAATATGTTACCATGTAAAAGAACTAGTAATAATGCACGAGTAAGTATCATATGACACTAGAGTTGGAACTATTGAGGTTGTACTATATGGTTGTTTCGTTGATGCTTGATGAATTATTTGCATTGTGGTTATTCTGAGCATTCACTGAACTTGTTAACCTTACCACTCCTTTTAAACCCTTGCAGATTAGTAGAGAGCCAGTGTGAGCGGTGTGGTTTCTGATAGGTGATCCAAGGAAGTCTATTTATTATTTCGTAGGTGTCCTATATTTATTTACATTTTGGGGAATGAGGCAATGTGGTAGACGTGTTACAGCCATGTTGATTTCTAGACATTTTGTTGGTTTTTGGTTCATTTATGAGGATTACTTGTCATTGTTATGCTTGGGTTCATGAACATAAGGATGGGTTGACATTACTTGCTCGAACACAATTTTGCAATATTGAACTGCTAATTAGGCCATTGAATAGTTATTTTTCAAGTAATTGATGTATGATGTTTAAGAACTAAATTGGAATGTATTAATTGCTTATGTATGCTGTATTTTTGTAACCTGGAGTGGAGGTATCAATATTAGGGCTTTAAAATGATACCTCTGTATTTTTTGAAAGTGCAGGAGGACAGGATAGAGAATTGGTATCAATACCTTGGCCCGAGTATCGATACTCAGGGTAAGTTTATCAATACCTTGCGAAAGGTACCGATAGTTTTCGACACTTTTCAATTTGGTGAGAAACTGAATGCTCATTTGGTATCAATTTTCCTCATGGTATTGATACCACTTAAGGAAAATATCGATACCATAGGGACGATATTGATACCTACGTAACATTTTTGGGAAATTTTTCTAAGTGGTTCAAATGCTAGAGTTATGTACATTTTATGTTTGTTTGTCATATGTTAGTATGATTAAGTGCTAAGCTAAGTTTGCATGGCTTGATATTCTCATAAATGTGATAATTACGATGAAATAAATGTGAGACGGTGATGTAGCGTCCTAGTATTCGGGCTTGGCGACCAAGTCAAGTATAGGGTGTTACATACCTCCTAATTTACTTAGTCCATCTTTTAACTAACTCAGTTTTCTTTATTTTTTCATCTGGCTTTATACATACTCAAATACATACATATCCATTTATTATGCCTATTTATTTATTTATACTAAGGGATTTAGCTTGTCACATGATTCTTTGACTTGACAATTACAATGAAGCAGACACTAAATTGTTGAATACTTAATCATGTCATGATTTGAACACTCACTCATGAAGCTAAGTCTTTCGACTAAAAAGATGGATGGAGCAAACAACAACCTCCTTAGCTACTCAACCCATTACTACAATAGAATGCCCCTAATTTGCTTTATTACACGCTCTTACTCAAACCCACCATTCTAGTCAACAACACGATGGAACAAAGAAAGTGGTGCTGACTTACTCGACAATTCTAAGCATTTAAATATTTTATGGCATCTTTTTAAAGAATTTTCTTGGACATTTCCTCCTTATTCATTATAGAGTATTACCATGTTACGAAATATTGCTTCAAGAGTCTCTAAGTTTATCAAAAGAAACTTACTATGGATCAATTGTAATCGAAATTAGGAAATCGTAATTTTAGGGATCAATTTACAAGCAAACTATCCTAAGCTAAAATAACCTAATCTACTATCACAACTTTCTAAGTTTATAGAATAATTAAGTTCCTCATTGAACATCAGAGAAAAAAATACACCAGTCACAGTCTAAACAGTTCTTGGCAGTCATATGCACCATGGCAAAATGAATGACAACTGAAGAAAAAGTTAAGTCATGCTTAACTAACTATTTAATACAATGCTAAATGCTCAACACACCCCCAAATCTAAGGGATGCATTGTCCTCGATGCATGTGCAGATATGAATCATGAATGAAAGATAAATCTATATACACAATGAGATGTAATAAAGGGAGAAAAACTTCCCGAGCTTGGAATTGAATGATGGTACTTTAATTGCGATGAGTGGTCTTTCGTGCACTCATCTTAGAACGCATCAACCTTTTAAGTAAATTGAGTGGTACATCCTCCTCTTCATTTTCAAATTTGGTGAGTTCATCAATAATCCGATCGATCTCACGATCCTGTTCAGTAATCGGTTTATTAAGAGGTGGAATAGCCGCAATGTTGTCCACTGGTGGTGCAACTGAGGGATTTGCTTCCTCTTCGTCCTTACAGTCATTCTCAATACTAACATACTTTGCTTTCTTTGGTTCTTCCTCCGGTGCTTTGGGTGCATTCTCTTCATTGGCAGGATTATTCTCAATGGGCTCTAGGTCACCAACCCCTTTCCCCTCTTGCAGCTTATTAAACAACGGAAATAAAATAACTAAGAGAAATTTAAATCGACAAAATGAAATAAAAATAAAAATAAATTTCAAGATGTTGAATTTAAACATCTCGAAGATCAATAGATTGTTTGTCTCGCTCTACATGCATACACCAGTAATGCTTCAAGCGTTGTCTATTAACTTTAAATGTGTCCCCCGTTTTCATGTCCTTAACATCAATAGGCCAGAAGATATACATGACCTACCAAGCATTGTTCATCAAAATTGAAAGGTATATTTTTCTCCAGCAAAGTGCACAAGGGTCTCCGCTAAAATGAATCTTCATCACTCATAGAATTGTTGTAATCTTATGAACTCTTCCTCCACTGCTGTTTCTATCAATCCAATGTCACGACATTCTTTATTCTCTTCAGAAAATTTTAAGGCGTTAAATACATTAAACATGATTTGTTGATCATTCATCCTCATGGTTAGTTCACCTTTCTACATATTAATTAAAGTTTTGCTTGTAGCAAAAAAAGGTCTTCCACGAATAATTGGCACATTTTAGTCAGCTTCAAATTCTAAAATAAGGAAATCCGCAGGAAAGATAAATTTATCTATTCTTACCAGACGTCTTCAATTTTACCTTTCGGATAGGTGTAGGATCAATCAGCCAGTTGCAACGTAACCGTAATAGGTTTTGCTTTCCCAATTCCCAGCTTCCTGAAAATACATATAGGCATTAGATTTATATTTGCTCCTAGATCACATAACTCCTTACCAACATAATAATTTCCAACTAAACATGGGATAGTAAAACTCCCTTGGTCCTTCAACTTTGGAGGTAATTTATTCATCAACATTGTTGTGCACCATTCAGTGATAGCAACAATTTCAAATTCTACCAATCTGCGCTTCTTTGACAGTATATCCTTCATAAATTTCACGTAATTGGCCATTTGCTCCAAAGCTTCTACTAGCGGTATGTTGATGTGGAGTTGTTTCAATACATCTAAAAATATTTTGAACTGAACATCCTACTTAGAATTATGGAATCAGTGAGGAAAAGGTAGCGGTGGTCTTCTTTCAGGTTGCTGATATTGTTTTGCTATGGCGTTCTTGTTGGCAACACAATCTGAGTTTGTTGCAACATTCTATTGCTTACCCTTTATCAGGTAGGATGTGCTTTTCAGATGGCTCTAGGATCTTTACATGGTTATTATTCGAGTTATCCTCTCTTGCCATGGCATCTTGAACAATGTTATTCAATTGAGTTCCACTTTTGAGAGTGATGGTTTTGCACTGCTCTTTCCCTTGTGATCTCGAATTCTCAGTATCACATGGAAAAGCTCCTTGTGGCCTCGAATTTAAAGCATTTTCTATTTGCCCCACTTGATTCTCAAGGGCTCGGAGGGATAGAGCTTGGCTCTGAATTACGGCATCATTCTTGGCCATATATTCTTTCAAAAAGTCTTCAATAGATGATGGTGATGCTGATGCCTAACCTTGCAGAGCATTTTGCCTCGGCATAGGATGATTATAACCAGACATTGCACTGTTGGCATTCTATCTTGCAGTATTGTTAAAATTTCCCACATCTTGATTATTCTAACTAAAGTTTGGATGCTACTTCCATCCTGGATTGTAGGTGTTGGAATAATGGTTATTATTCCAATTGAAATTACACAAGTAGCATACAGATGTTGGATTTGACGGGCATTCATCAAACACATGGTCTTTACCACAATAAACACACGATTCCTGAATTACAGTTGGCCTCTTCATTATTTTGATCATATTAGTTAAAAATGATACATGGGTAGTCAATGAAGTGATTACATCAAGTTCCATAGTACCAGTAGCTTTCTTACCCATCTAAACTCTTTAGTAGGATATTGATAATCATTATAGACAATCTTTTCCAAAATCTCATTTGTTTCATTATAAGATTTATCCAACAAAGTACCATTTGTGAAGGCATCAACTACCATCCTCGTATGCACATTCATTCTATTATAAAATATCTCTATCTGAGTCTAGTGTTGGAATGCATGCATCAATCATTTTTGAAGTAATTTTATAAATTGTTCCTAAGCTTCATATAGCGTTTCATCCTCTGATTGCGGAAAGCATGTGATGTCATTTCTAAGCTTGGCATTCATATTTGGTGGATTATACCGTAGCAAAAACCTCTGGCAAAGATCATTCCATGATACAACTACTCCCGATGACAAAGCATTCAGCCATGCTCTTGCATGCTCTCTTAAAGAATATGGAAATAGTTTAAGTTGCATAGCTTCTTTAGGAACACCCTATTGTCTAAACGAGTCACAAACCTCTATAAAAAATCTTAAATGTAGCCTTGGATCTTCAGTAGGTAATTCACTAAACTGTCCTATTGTTTGCAACATCTAAATCATCATTGGTTTTAGCTCAAATTGTTGACCTTGTATTTGTGGTATGACTATCCTTGGATTCAGATAATCCAAACTTTGAATAACATGCTCTCGAATTCGTCTGTCTCGATCACCTATCACCTAATGAATAGGAGGATTAATATCATGACCATTTGGATTATCATTGAGACCAGGATCATTCCGTTTCTAGCCAATTTCTCAGTTTTTTTTTTTCCTTCTTCACAAAGTTCTCTTGATGTTTGGGTCAAAAGGATACTCTTTGTTAGCATGAATGCCTTTTCTCATGCATTGATGGCAAACCTGTAGAAATTAAATTAAATTAAGTTAAATAAAACTAATGAAATTAAGTAAAATAACCAAACCAAATTATACCCAATTGCTTATCCCTGGCAACAGTGCCAAAAACTTATCACGTGTGAAATAATATGTGATTTGTGCAAGTATACATGTAGAATCAAGTAACAAATTAAACTAAGTTAAATAAAGCTAATGAAAATAAGTAAAATAACCAAACCAAATTACACCAAATTGTTGATCCCTCGGAATGGCACCAAAAACTTGTCACGTGTGAAATGATATGTGATTTATGCAAGTATACATGTCGAATCAAGTAATAAAGTGATATGTAAGATCGTCTCCACAAGGATTGGATTAGGTATACAAATGGTCAAGTTATTATAACAAAGTTAGATTGATGTTATGGAAAAATAATGATAAGAATGCAGTGGTAAATAAAAGGAATATTAATGTGAACAAAATGTGTAACTGATGAATAATTGAAAATGCTATGGCAATGCAAGGGTAAAAATGCAATGGCAATTACGAAAATGATTATATGAATAATATGTAACTAAACAAATAAACAACTAAGGATGCGATGGCAAAGATACTACGACAAGGGATAAGGGATATACGATGTTGATATGGAAGGTTGGAATTACTAAGAATCCACCCTTACTGTAATAGTCCAGTTTATACCCTAGTCAAAACAATGGTTTCGGGACCACAAATCCGAGTTCGTATAATATTTTAATACTATTTTCTGTGACTTTGATATGTGATTAAGCATGTGGTAAAGTTTTTATGCTAATTTGTTCGTTTATGTGTTTAATTTGATAAAAATGATTGAATTGCATCAAATGCAAAATTAGTATTCTTTTTGTTAAGGTATCAATGTGTTGTGGTCTTGTAAAGATGGAAGCCTTATATGGCTATTAAACCACTTACAAGTTAGTGGATGGTAGATGGTCGAATATACCCTTATTGTTAATTGTTTCAAATGCTTAATAAATGGCTAATTTGGTAAAATGCCTATTATTATTTTTGTAATAAAATAATTAAATAAAAGATGAATGTTATCATCTCTTATTATCACCGAATATTGAAAGAAAGAAAGAAGAAGAAAGTTGAGATAGGTTCGGCCATTAAATTGCTTGATTTAGGTATGTTTCAACTTTGGATTTTGATAATTTTTATGTTTTTGAGATTGTTGATTAGTCTACTATCAAGCCCATGTCTCAATTTTGTGTATTGATGATGTTTATGAGATATTCCATTGATGATATGTTGAGCTTTGTGATGAGCTTAGTTGTTAAATGAAAGATTTGAGCTAGATGAACATACTTTTTTTCTTGAATTTTTGATGAATTTAGCTAATTAGGGCTAAATTGAGAAAATAGTAACTTGAGGGACTAAAATATAAATTTTATAGAAAATATGGGCTTGTATGTGATGTATGAACATTCAACTAAGCATGAGTATGAGATGATTTTGTGAATTTGATGTTTTGAGAAAAATAGACCAAATTGATAAATTGTGCAAATGTGAGGGTTAAATTGCAAATAGCCCTAAATGTGTGTACTTGGATTGAATTGAATGAGTTAGTGAATAAAAGAGTTAATTCTAAATATGTATAGATCAAGAACCGAGAAAAACGGACATAGATTGCGGGAAAGCGAAAGTAACCGAGTAACCGTTTCCATTTCTGAAAAATCGAATCTGAGGTAAGTCATTATGCAAATAAACGTTTTTGTTTTGAACTGTGTATGTTCATATGACTATGCTCATATGACTATTATTAACTATGAATGCTTATGAGATGATCCGTACATGAATTTTGAGATAAGGCTGACTTAGTGTCGATATCCGAGAAGTCCTGTACGAACCTAGGAATAGATAGGATTAGCTATGTCATGACATAGGTATCTGTTCTATTTTATCATGAAGACCACGTCTGGAACCTTGGCGTACATTTGAGATTTCGTGTAAGATCACATCTGGAATGTTGGTACCGATATGAACTTTACGTGTAAGACCATGTCTTGGACATCGGCATCGTATTGATTCGTGTAAGACCCTGTCTGGGATAGTGGCATCGATATCTAAGTGCATGTAAGACCTCGTCTGGGACGTTGGCAGTGTACAACTATTTTGAGCTTTCTGAGTATCCTATTAGGTTTCTAACGGTTCAACGGGCAAGTTTGTGATGCGAATGGCTAAGTGAATTGTAAATCAGTTTCAAGTATGTTAATTTATACACTAAGTGTGTATACAAGGTAAGTATCTATATGATCTCACTAAGTTGATTATGTCTATTGGAACAATGATATGATAAGTGAAAATATGCATAAAAGAGCTATGTGTTCATAAGATTATGGAATTAAGAAATGTGGCATATATGGCATACATGTCATGAACTTGCTATGAATATGAATTTTGCTAATGTTTCCATATGCTTATATGTTTTACATGATAGGTTTATTTGTATATGACTTACTAAGCTTTTTGGAAAGCTTACTATGTTTGTGTGTTTCTCTGTTTTATAGATCGTCAAAGCTATTGAAGGCTCAGGACCATCGGGGAACGTCATCACACTACTCAACTTATTTTGGTACATTTTGGAAATGTATATAGCTAGATATGGCATATATAGGCTAGTTATTTAGATAATTATGAGATGTGAATTTAGCCATGTGATTTGGCTAGATATGAGTTGAAAATATGTTAAAATGAATGTGTTTTATGATGCATATTTTGGTATAGTTTGAAGCACTTGAAATGGTTAAAGTTGTGGTAAGTTTGGATAAATTATTACTTGTATATTCATAAGTTTTTGTCTTGTGAAGTTGGCATGATTGAAATTGGTATTGAATGTATAGATTGAATGGTTATTTTGGTATATTATTGGTTGTCAAATGTGCATGAGATGTATTGATGATTGGCTTGAAGGTTTGACCCTAAGTGGGTGGCATTTTGGCCTTGCAAAAGGCCTATAATGTTACACGGTTGAGGCACACGGGCGTGCCTAGTGACCGTGGGTCTCAGTCAGTAGCTAGCTTAGAAGCACATGGCCATGATACATGGGCGTGTCTAATAGCCGTGTGAAGAAGTCAGTATATGACCTAGGAGTACACGGCCTTAGCACATGGAGGTGTTTGGTAACCGTGGTGCCAAGTCAGAATTGACCACGGCCAAGTTACAAGGGTGTGCTTGGTGGTCATGGTGTTAAAACAGGGTCGACCACAGGGAGGACACACGGGTGTGTCTAGCAGCCGTTGGAGGCACACTGCCGCCCACACGAGCGTGTATCCCCTAAAACTTAGAAAAGTTTTAAATTTTGAGAATTTTATATGAGTTCTGGTTTTGTCCCGACCCGATTTATAAGCATGTTTAAGATCTCATAGACCAATATAAGGGACACTTCGTTTTTGTTTAGTGTATGATTGTATGAAATGTTATGAAAGTTTTTTATCTTTTGGTAATGCCCTTAACCCTAATTCGGTGACGATACGGGATAGAGGTGTTACATTTGGTTGGTATCAGAGCTACGATTTAGTCGATTCTCGGACTAACATAGCGTGTCAGAGTCTAGCTACACATGCCATGTAACATCCTAGATTAGGGGTTATGCGTTTGTGCATAATTCATGAGTAGTAGGTTTTGGTAGTGTTTGGAAATGAATTAAGGGTTTTAAAATCCTAGGATGGAAGAGAAAGCTTTGGACAATTATTGGTTTTAAGTTAAAAACAAAAGTGATGTGGAAAAGTGGCAAGGACGCCACCTAAGGTGCAAGGGTTATGGCATCAAGTGAAGTACTTTGAGGAAGAGGTTCAATCCCATTGTGTGCATTTTGCTTAATTTTATGAAATAGCATGTTTATTGTGATATGTGGTGTGCATTTTAGAACCTTGGAAATGTAAGGAAATGTATGGAAATGTATGGAAATGTAAGGAAATGTATGGAAATGTAAGGAAATGTATGGAAATGTATAGAAATGTATGGAAATATAAGGAAATGTATGGAAATGTATGGAAATGTAAGGAAATGTATGGAAATGTATGGAAATAAAAGGAAATGTATGGAAATGTATGGAAATGAAAGGAAATGTATGGAAATGTATGGAAATATAAGGAAATGTATGGAAATGTATGGAAATGTAAGGAAATGTATGGAAATGTATGGAAATGTATGGAAATATAAGGAAATGTATGGAAATGTATGGAAATGAAAGGAAATGTATGGAAATGTAAGGAAATGTAGGGAAATGTCCTGGAAATGTAAGGAAATGCTTTAGAAATGATAAGTTCAAAAGAGAAAAGTGAACATTTCTGGAAACTTGGAAATGTAAGGAAATGTCAAGTTTAAAGAGCCAAACGAAAATTTTTGGAAACTTAGAAATGACTTAGAAATATCGAGTTTTAAAGTTTAAAAGAGGAAATTAAGGCAAGGTGGCCTTAAGAGAAAAAAAGTATGTGAAATTTGGCACACAAACAGGCTTGGAAAAGTGGCCTGGAGATGCCACTTAGGGCCTCTGGAAATGGCACCACATACAAGGGTGTTGGGCCTGAGTTCGAGTCACATGGGAAGCAAATAAAAGAAGTTTTATTTTTGCTTCTAGAAGCACAGAGGTGGACGGCACAAGGCTTGCAAAGAGGAGTTTCATTCTCTTTAAATTCTACTAATTAGGGGATAAATAAAGGATTTTGTTTTGGATTATTTCTAAGAGATAATAAGGATTATTCTTTATTTTTTTAAATTAAAGAGATAAAGCTATCAAAATAGAAGAGTGATGGCCAAGCAAGGGATTCTAAGTTAGTAATTTCAGCTATAAAAGGAAAAGAGGCCATTCATTCTTTCTTCTAACTCTCTCTCTTGAATTCTCTCTAGCAAATATCTCCTTTCTTCATTGTTTTGCTGTCGAAAATACACCTTGTGTAGCCGAAACTTCATTACCAAATTGCTCAAACTCTTTCTCTTCTTCTTTCATAATCTTTCAAAAGCGAAAGTTTGCTAAAATCAAGGCGATAATAGAATAGTTTTGAGACTTCAAACAAGGGTTGTCGACTCAGTATTAAGGGTAAGAACTAGTTATCATTCGATTTTCATCCTTTTCTTTTAAGATTTGCGAAATCTAGGACTAAACCCATTAATATCTTATTGCCGAAACTTTAAAGAGATCTTTTCGGATTTGTTTAAGTCAACTACAAGAAGGAGAAGTTCTTTTCCAAGGTACACCATAGGTCGCGTGTTCCCTAGTTATTCTAAGTGAATTAGGGATTTAAAATCCACAAGGTAAGACATGCGAATATTCGGCCAAGGCCTATTTTTGGTGTTTTAGATCTAGTTCATATTTATTCAAAAGCCAAAACTAATTTGTTAAAGTGATTTAAAGCTTTGCCGAATACAAGAAAGAGTATAGTGAAGATTTCGGGATTTGGCACCAAGGTAACTTTAGTGTACTAATCCTACTAGGATTTGGATTTATGGCGAATGGCTTACTAAGTATTAAATGATTGATTAAATGTAGAGATTTAAGATCTAAGGCATTAGATCAAGCTTTTCGAGATTTGGATTGGAAACCTTGCGAATCGGTGTGTACCCACACTATATCATAATATGTTTTATGGCTACGCTTAATTAATATATGTGATATTAAGAATATGAAAGTGGCTAAGGTACCATGTTATGGTACAAAGTACTCAGAATCGCTTCCTACTCCTACTAGGATTATGAAATATGTTAATTGTAACATGAGAATAAGAATAAGAATGTGAACTCGGCATATCTATGCATATTACTATTATATGGGGCATTTAGGTTTATTTTGGGGAAGTGAATGTGGTGACCTAAGACCACAAACACAAGTGACATAAGACCGTGATATCTGAATGTGGTGACCTAAGACCACAATGTCTGAATGTGGTGACCTAAGACCACGAAATCTGAACGTGGTGACCTAAGACCACGAATGCGGTGACCTAATACCGCGATATGGAGTGTAGCGGAAGGAGGTTGACTTAGTAGTCCCTACTTGTGCGAGGATGGCAGGTGGTGTGTAGCGGATGGCTTATAGGTTTGGGTTTGGGTTGCATCATATTGTTTAAATGCTTTATGAACATGAATGATATTGTATGCCCGAAATATTAAATTTTAGTGTTGGTTACACATTGAGTCTGCTGACTCACCCTGTTATGGGATTACTTTTCGGTGACGACCGGTGATGGACCCAGCCTAGATGATTAGTGGAGGCCATGTGAAGTTCAGATTTCTTTTATTTGAACTATTTTATTTTAAGTATTTTGAATTTAAATTTGGGAATTAATTGATGTAATAAGGCCTTAGTAGAATTATTTTATTCTGTTTTTATTTGTTAAGCTTACAAACCTTTATTTCTTAAAAGATTAAGTAATCAATTTTTTTTTTAAACAAAGCCCAAACGTTTTGTCACCTAAAGTAAAGGATATTTTTTTTATGAACTAAACATGTTCTCAACTCAAGCCCAACCCAAAATAGTTTTTCTTTCAGAACACACAAGTAATAAAAGAATTTGAAACGGTTTACACCGGGGAACATACCAGATCCGGTCAAGGCTCGTGGGCCGAGTTTGGGTTATTTCATGCCATATATCTGAATTGTGATAGAGTGATGAATCTTGACGTATAAAATGTGATTTTTGTATAGAAATGGACCCCAAAAGAGCCGTAGCTGATGACGTAGAAAGTAATGCACCTACTCCCATGCAAGGGACATCACCCTCTGATCCGAGACCGACTACGAGAGGTCAAGAGGGAGAAGCTAAACAAGCTTTCTTCCAGATGATAAGTGAGTGGTTCACTCAATTCGTAAAGAATAACCCAACTGTTTTGCAACCCCCTCCCCCAGTTAATCCCCCTCAGACATCTGATATACCTCCGACAGTAAATTTGAATTGGTGGAATAAGCCTCCGGTTGACAAGATCAGTAAGTATGGGGCTGTAGAGTTCGGGCTACTAATAATGATGATGATGTTGAAAAGGCCGAGTTCTGGTTAGAAAATACTATTAGAGTATTCAATGAAATGTCTCTGACTCGGAAGAATGCATAAAATGTGTTGTATCTTTACTTCAAGATGCATCTTATCAATGGTGGAAAACTTTGATTTCTATCGTTCCAAAAGAGCGTGTGACGTGGGACTTCTTTCAGATCGATTTTCAGAAGAAATACATCAGTGAAAGATTCATCGATCAAAAATGGAAGGAATTTTTGGAATTAAAACAGGGTCGAATGACTACTACTATTATGAACGAGAGTTCATGAGACTAAGTCAGTATGCCCGAAAGTGTATATCATCTAAAACAATAATGTGCAAAAGATTCAAAGATGGTCTTAATGAAGATATTCGCTTGTTAGTCAGGATCTTAGAAATAAAAGAGTTTGTTGTACTCGTTGATCAAGCATGCAAAGCTGAAGCACTCGGGAAAGATAAAAGAAAAGCTAAGTCTAAAGCCCGAGATATGAGAAAGAGATTTCCGAGCAAATCATTTCAGTCAACTTCGAAAAGATTCAGAGATGATCAAAGTTGTTCAAGAGATAATGTGGGACATTCAAATAGAAATCGAGCTAGATCGCAAATGAGTTCCAAAATCCCAGCAACTTCAGTGGCCAATGTTGGAAATGTCTAGACTAAGAGACCTGAATGTAAACATTGTGGAAAAAGGCATTCGGGAAGTTGTAGACTAAATGACAGAGCTTGTTTCAGATGGATCATTTTATCCGTGATTGCCTTGAGACTGTCGAGCCAGAGATTGTTTAGAATCCAAAACCTGATAATGCACTTGTGAGAGGTAGACCTTCAAAGAATGTAAGAAATGTCTGTGGTAGTCAGAGAACTACGAGAGACACTGTTGCAAGATCTGAAGCTAGAGTGCCTGCCAGAGCGTATGCTATCCGAGCTCGTGAGGAAGCTTCATCTCTAGATGTTATAACTGGTACTTTTATACTTTATGAAACTTCTGTGATTGCATTGATAGACCTTGGTTCTACGCATTCGTATATATGTATGAATTTAGTATTCAGTAAGACTTTGCCTGTAGAGTCTACTGAATTTGTTATAAAAGTATCGAACCCCTTAGGTAAAAGTGTCCTTGTTGAAAAAGTATGCAAGAACTGTCCGTTAATGTTTCGAGATATTTGTTTCCTTGCTGATTTGAAGCTTTTGCCATTTCATGAGTTTGATATCATTTTGAGTATGGAATGGTTGACATTGCATGATGCTTTTGTGAACTACAAAAGAAAGACTATAGATTTGAGATGTCCGAATAATGAAATTATGGCAATTTAGGTTCCTACGAACATTGCACTTACGAAAAGCAGACGCGAATAAGTTTCAATTCAGTAATTCAAAGAATAAAAAGGAATTTTTGCTACATCCATTTCGATTTAAGGGGTTCGACTCCTGACATCTCAAAAGGATGTAATAAATATTTCCTAAATTTTATTGATTACCATTCTAGGAAAGTTTGGGTTTACTTTCTGAAACAGAAAAACAAAGTCTTCAGAATCTTCAAGTAGTGAAAGACACTGTTAGAAAAGTAGATTGAGAAGTCCGTGAAACGGTTGAGAATGTACATTGGACTTGAGTTCTGTCCATTTGATTTTAATGACTACTGCAAACAGGAAGAGATAGAGAGACATCACACTGTTGTAGGTACTTCACAACAGAATGAAGTTGCAAAAAGAATAAATAGAACCCTGTTGGAAAAGGCCCAATGCATGCTTTCAAATGCAGAACTAGGGAAGGAGTTTTGGGCTAAATTCGTAAATTTGGCAAGCTATTTGGTAAACCGATCTCCAAAATGAGCATTAAAATAGTAAAGTTTCAAATGAGATATAGCCAGGTAATCCTCCCAATTATTTTAATCTCAGAATTTTTAGTTATCTTGCTTATGCTAAAATTAACCAGGGAAAGTTCGATCCAAGGGTTGTAAAGTGTATCTATCTGGTTTACTCTGCCGGTACGAAAGGTTTAAAAGCTATGGTGTTCGGAAATAAAAAAACCATTGTTAGCAGAGATGTTACGTTCGATAAATCTATCATGTCTCAAGCAAGCTAGAGTCAAAAGCCAAAATAAGTGTAACACCCCTTACCCGTATTCGATGCCGGTACAAGGTACGAGGCGTTACCTTATTTAAAAACATGTATACAAACAATTCCGGGTTATGAAAATTCAATCAAGCTTAAAACTTTTCAAACTTTGTCTTAAAATCCCTAATATGAGCCTATGAGGCCTAAAATGCACTTTAGAAACGGCTCGGAACCAAGTCGAGTTCTAAAAAAAAACTTCAAAAAGTCACTAAAAATAGGGGCACACGCCGTGTGAATTAATTTCTCAATTTGAACCTACAAGGGTTTTCACATGGTCTGGTACATGCCCATGTCCATGGCCCGTGTCCTCTACATGGCCATGACACGCCAGTGTGCAAAAACCTTGACATTCTGTTTCTGACGTCAGCAACATCTTAGAGTCACACGGCCAATGCACACGGTCATATGCTAGGCCATGTGGAAATTCTAAAATTCACATACGAGGTGCAGACTTCACATGGCCTGGGCACATGCCCATGTCCTATGGTCGTGTCATCCATACAGTTGAGACACACGGCCGTGCCTTAGCCCGTGTGGTTACTACTGGGCATTCTGTTTTACCAAATTAAGGGGCAGGGGGACACACGGTAGAACTACATGCCCATGGGGCAGACCGGGTGTCACACACGGCCTAGACACATGCCCATGTGTCTACCCATGTGGACAAAATCAAGGCTATTTACCAAGCCCTTTTGCCACCCTTAGTTGCACCAGTATAGGTCACTTCAAGACATACATACATCAAGGCCACTACACTCTATTTACATGCATGGTCTTACACTGGCTCTCATAATGTGGCTATGCCATGTCCTAGACATGGTCTTACACTAACACACATATCAACGCCAATGCCATGTCCCAGACATGTTCTTAAACTGGCTCTCATAATGTGGCCGATGCCATGTCCCAGACATGGTCTTACACTAGCACACATATCACCCAATGTCATGGCATGGATATCCAATCTATTCCTAAGGTTCAATCGGGAGCATACCACATCAAATTTCATCATGCATATTCATAAAAATACTCAAACATTTTATGCAATATCAGTTGTTTAATGCATAATAACAATAGAGTTGTATTATTTACGTACAACTTACCTCGGTATACAAATATGGGCAACTAATTTGATTTCCTCCAATAGCTTGGTTTTCCCCCGGTCTAAGTCCGGATCCATTTTTTTATCTATAATGATAAAATTCACTCATTCAACCACCACATTAATCAAGACATTCCAAAATTCCTACTTTAGAAAAATTACCGTTTTGCCCCTAGACTTTCACATAATTATGATTTTTTCCTAGGCTCGTAAAATGATTTTCATCAAATTTCCTCATTAACCAAGCCTAAACGAATCTATTTTAAGCTTATAGCAACTCACAATTCTAATCATTTCACACATTTACTACCCATTTTATAACTTTTACAAAATAGTCCTTTTAGGTGTTTTCATGAAAAATCCTTTCACAAAAGTTGTTTATTTATAACCAAGATTCATTTTGTTCCATAAACTTTTAGAAAACAACATGAATACTCACATGGTAAAACCCTACACTCTCAACCATTTTGCAAAATAGTCCTCTCATTAGCTAGATTAAGTTATAGGGGTTCCAAAAGTACAAAAATTATTAAGAATGACCATTAAAATCACTTACTCGCAAGGGTGAAGAATTTCTAAAATTTCAAGCTTCCAAAACCCCTATTTTTCTGATATTTTCGATGGAGAGTAGGAAGATGAAAAGATGATATCTTTTTCTCTTTATTTTATGATTATTATATCAATTAAGTCACCTAATGCCACCAAACTTTGACCAATTTCATTCTTTTTGTCCCTATGGCCGGCCATTATTCTTTTAAGGGACTATTTGCACATTAAGGACCTCCAATTTAAGGTTCTATATTTATTTAACATCTTTAGCTTGTAGAACAAAACTTTTGCACTTTATGCGATTTAGTCCTTTTTTGAAATTAAGTAAGTAATCACTAAAATTAATTCACTAAAATTCTCATGCACTCATCTAATCATGCTATAACACATAAAATAATATTAAAAATAATTTCTTTGGCCTCGAATTAGTGGTTTTGAAACCACTATTCCAACTAGCCCTAAAATCGGGCTGCTACAATAAGGGGCGACATCGCAACGACACAAAAAGTCTCATCGCAACATCAAAATGAACAAGGTCGTCTCCTCGATGAGGAAGCAAACGATGTTACGAAGATGCAATGAAATCCAAGTTCTTATGAAATTGAAGCCATTTCGGATCAATTTGGTAATTCATCCAACCCTCAAGTACCCTCACCATCTCATTTAACTAATTATAGGTTCACTCATGATAGGAAAAGGCAAGAAATTTGACCACCATAGAAATACTGTGAAGGAAATGTAGGGGTATATGCACTAAGTGTTGTAGAGAGCATTGATTCGATCAACCCTTCATGTTATTCTGAGGTAGTTGAGGCCTCTGACTCTAGAAAATGGCTCATTTTATAGAAAAGAGATGGAATCACTTCAAAATAATGAGACTTGATGGGTAGTAAAACCACCAATCAGTAAGAAAATAGTTGGTTGCAGATGGGTGTTTAAGAAGGAAGGTTTGGGTCCAAACAAAACTAGGTACAAGGCAAGATTGGTCACAAAAGGCTACAGTCAAGTGAAGGGAGTTGATTTTCATGATGTTTTATCTCTCGTTGTGAAACATACGTCCATTCGGGCGCTTTTGGCTCTAGTTGCATTAAACAATCTTGAGTTGGAGTAGTTAGATGTAAAGATTACTTTCCTTCATGGTGACCTTGAGGATGACATATACATGTAGCAAATGAAAGGCTTCAGAACTAAAAGTAAGAAAGATCATTTTGCCTTTTTAGAAAATCATTGTACTGTCTGAAGCAGTCTCTTTGGCAGTGGTTGTAACAGACTGAATTTGACCCTAATCGGAACGGTGGTTTCGGGACCACGAACCCGAGTCTAAAAAACTCTTAAATATTATATTTTGTGTTTATTATATGTGAATTAATGTGTGTGAAAGTTTCGTAGAAAAATTTTATCGTTTAAGCGCTTAATTTGATAAAAAGGACTAAATCGCATAAAGAGTAAAAGTTGCATTCTTTAGTGTAAAGTGCTAGAATGATGATGGCTTCTTAAATTGAGGTATTAGGTGGGTAAATATTCCATTTTATAAGTTATTCGATGGCTTTTGACTAATATGCCATTATTATATGTATATGTTTATTTTATATTAAAGGTTATATTAGTAAATTAATAAAACAATCTATTATATACATAATAAAATAAAGTGAAAAAGCCAATATCATCTTATGTTGTTCTTTCACTAATATGGGAGAAAGAAAAGGGTTCTTATTTCTTTGAAATTTCGCAATTAGAAGCACAAAATTAAGGTTAGTTTGATTTGGTTTTTGTTAATTTTACGTTTTGAGATTGTTACTTCAGATATTATCCGACCCATGCTTGAATTTTTGAGAATCATGTGTTTATGAGGTTCGCCATTGATGAATTCTTGAGGTTTTTGATGTTTGATGATTTTAAATTAAAGATATGTTAAGGATTGATATGTTTTGTATTGGAAATTTTGATGAATTTTTGTTTTAGGGCCATATTGTAAAAATGAAATTTTAGAGGACTTATTTTCTAAATAATTGAAATAATATGGCTTGTATAGTCCCTATACATATTCGGCCCTTAAAGGGTATTGAAAAATTTGGTGTATTTTGTGTTTTAGGCAAATAGGACTAAATTGTAAAAATTTGAAATAGTAGGGTAAAATGGTAAATTACCTATTTATGTGCTTAGGGACTAAATTGAGATGAAATGTACTTGAATGAGCTAAATTTTAATGTGTTTTAGATCAAGAGCAAAGAAAAACAGATTTAGATCGGGGAAAGACGAAGGTTCTCGAATAGCCGATTCGCACGGTCTATCGACAGCCGAGGTAAGTCCTTAAGCAAATATACGTTAAAGATTTATTTACAACTATGATGAATGATGGAACTTGAATATTTAAAGTATAATTATAGACAATAGCCGAATGTAGAAGTATGGTATTGAATTGAATTTTCTTTGTAAAATGATAAGTGTATAAATATGTTTTCGTTGGTATGTGAAGGTAATATGATCTATATAAGTTATTTGCATTGTTGATGTTATGAAATGAGTGTTGAATTGATGATCATATCTATATCGGGCTTTAAGCCTAGCGAGCTTCGTCTTGGTTATTTATCGGCTTTAAGCCTAGCGGTGCTTCGTCTTGGGTGTTATTTATCTGCTTTAAGAATAGCGAGCTTCGTCTTGGGTGTTATTTATCTGCTATGAGCCTTGTGCCTTGATGTTATTCGGCTATGAGCCTAGAAGGCCTTGTGCTTGGTGATGTATATCGAGCTTATTGCCTAGCGTGCTTAATGCTTGGTGATCAAGTTCGAGACCTCGAGTCTAGGTGCTTAATGCCTAATGTGTTATAACTTCTAAACAAAATGCTCTGGATAAAAATAAAGGTTTATACTTGCAAGGAACAAGGTAAATGATTATCTTTCCTTTCAAATTACATAAGTGATAGAATGGTTAAAGTTTTGATAATGAGTCTTTATGATATGTGCATTTGAATTACTCATTAAAAAGTGTGATATGTATATTGAATATAAGTTTGGTGATATCTTTGAGATTCGGTCAAAGATAAAAATGTCAAAAGTGAAAGTAATCGAAAATACATATTTGTATATATATGATTAATCATATATAATTGTGATATATGTTATACTTGTTAATAAGGTAATATGCTAATACTTAAGGCTTAAAGTCTTTGGAAGGGTTGTATACCTTCAATGAGGATTAATAAATGATAAGTTACTGAGACTACTGTTCAACCATATTGAAATTATTATTGGTTAAATTACTTGGACTTATAGGTATATTTATATATGTATGTGTGCTAAATGTTGGAGTATTTGACTGTAGTTTCAGAATGCTTAAGACTTACTAAGCTAGTGAGCTTATTTCGTGTGTACTCTGCTTACTTTTATAGATTTTCCATCAAGCTACGGGCATCTGAGGATCATCGGAAAAGTCAACCACACTATCTCCCCTTTTGGTACTTAATCTAAGTTTTAAACCGAAGGCATGTATAGGTTAGACTAAGGTTTAGATTAATGACTTTCGGCCTTGTATATATATGAATAGCCTTGCGAAAATGGCTATTTCTTTTGATTAAGTTTAATTTCTATGTTCTTGATATAATGGATTGATTATGTTATTAAAGGATGTGAAATTCGGCCATGGTTTAATCATGTATGGAATATGGTCAAGTAATATGCATATTATATCTAGATGTGATGCATTCGGGTTAAGCATGACATATTGATATGTTTTGCATTCGCTTTGTTTTGGTTGAATGAGGTGGATGTAGTTGAGATGATGTTCTTTGGGTTGTAAATAAATTTGGTCTATTTGGATTATTAAAGATGCCATGTTAATGTTGATAAGTAGTAAGTTATTCGATCTATATTCGCCATGGTACATATATATTTGATAGGTATGGTTTGGTTTTGTGGTTTATGGCATTTTGGGCTTAGATGATGATTTGATAAGGTATATTTGGTTTAATAGACATTCATGTTATGTATAATATTTCACAAAGATATATATGCGGCCGTTTGATGCGTAAAAATATATTTATAATAATGATTTTACTAGTATATTTTGCTATAGGGATTCATGTATAATGGTAAATAATAAAGTGGTACATAAAACATATTTGTACGTGGATTGATGTAAAAAAATGGTATGTGCTAATTTGGTGTTTATAAATATTACGATATATATATATATGGAATGCTTTAAGATTTTATTTGATTAAATATGTAAGTAACAATTAGATTTTTGTTTGTGTTTGTGTTCGTGTTATAGGCTAATAAATGTCTAAATATTATATACTTATGTTGTTGTTATTTTTAAATGACCATGTGATTTTATCATGCAAGTTGTTGTATGAAGACCTGAAAGAATATATACATATATATATTCATTTTTAATAGCATGAAATGATATGAAATTATCAAGTATTAGTCTGGATGGAGTGCTTGGACTTGGTAATTGTTATAGTAAGGCCTCGTAACCCTAATTCGACGACGGATACGGGTTAAAGGTGTTACAGTGGTATAGAAAGTTTGATTCCTTCATGTTAAGTATTGGTTTTTCACGAAGTAAGTATGACAGTTGTGTTTATTTATAATGTCTTGATGATGGTTCATTCATATACTTGCTGCTTTATTTTTTATGATATGTTGATAACAGCTAAGGATCCATTCGAAATTGTAAGACTTAAAACCATGCTTAGCTCTAAGTTTGAGATGAAGGATTTAGGTGCAGCTAAGAAAATTTTGGGATGGAAATTTCAAGGGATAAACATTTCGAGAAATTGTTCTTAACTCAACAAAGGTACATCAGGAAGATCCTTGAGTGATATGAGATGTAAGACTAAAAACTAGTAAGTACTCACTTAGCTGCACACTTTAAATTGTCAATTTAAGATTCTCCTCAAAACGAAAGAGAAGAGAGGTACATGTCAAAAGTACCTTATTCCAGAGCAATTGAAAATCTGATGTATGCAATGGTATGTACTTGTCCCAATATTTCACATGTTGTTAGTGTTGTAAGTAGATATATGGCCAAACCGGGTAAGATACATTACATGCAGTTAAATGGATATTCAGATATTTACAAGATACTTCTA
Organism: Gossypium rotundifolium; assembly: GCA_025506655.1. NCBI lineage: Eukaryota > Viridiplantae > Streptophyta > Magnoliopsida > Malvales > Malvaceae > Gossypium > Gossypium rotundifolium. The sequence goes on along the minus strand of CP106731.1, from coordinate 63,063,198 downwards.
ACATGTGCTTAGAGTTCGAAAGAAGCCCAAAGGGCTTAGTCGAATATGTTGGTTCAAATTATGCAAGAGACTTAAAGGGCTTAGCCCAAAGGTTACCTATTTTCTTTTGGGAATTGTGCCATAAGTTGGAAAGCTACACTTCGAGCGACAGTAGCCTTATCTACTATTGATGTAGAATACATGGCAAATACTGAAGCAGCAAGAGAAGTGATTTGGTTAAAAGGTCAGTTTAGTGAACTAGCAAGTGAAAAAGGAACAACTTTCATATGTTGTGATTGCCAAAGTGATATACATCTCACCAAAGATCAAATGCATCACGAAATAATGAAGCACATAGACATTTGTTACCACTTTGTTCGAGAAGTGATCATTTAAGGGAATGTTCAGATTCTTAAATTGGCACAGAACACAATTTGGCCGACATGTTGACAAAGAGCCTTCCAATTTCAAAGTTCAAGCATTACTTGGACTTGGTGAGTATCTGAAGAAGATCAAATTAGGCCTACAATAGGGCTTGGTGAGAAAGTTAAGTCAAATATGAGTCAAGGTGGAGATTTGTGGAGTTATGCCTTGCAATTTTGGACTAAATAGTGTGTGACCCCACAACAAAAAAGTGTTTTTCGTCCCGATGAACAGCTGATGTCACGACAAGAAAAGAGTCTTCGTCCCTACGATACAATACCACTCGTCCCGACAAGGTGATGCCACATCACGACGTGTCGACGTACACCTCAAGTTTTTTGGCTTTCTTCTCCCAGTTAAACTCTGTTTTCAACTTCCCACTTAAACTCTGATTAGCCTAGAGTTATTCTAGTCAGATATACTACAAATTTCAGCCTATAAATAGGTTTTAGTTACTCTAGGTTTCACATAATAGAAATATTTAGATTGAGAGAATTCTATTCTTTATTTTGAAGGGTTTTTTTTGGGGCTTCGGGTTTTCCTTTGATTTTCTCTATATTTTGTACTCTCCTTTATTATAGTGAAATCTCTTTTTGCCTATGCTTTTTTATCCTCATTTAAGGAATTTTCCACATAAAATTTGTGTGTTCGGTCTTGTCGATTTTACTTTATTTACTTATTCGTTGCATACACAGGTTAATTCCTTACAACTTATTTTATGGAACTCCAATACCTTTAGTCATTATAATCACAAGTTCTTTCTTTGTAAAAACAAGATAAGTTTGAATGTTATCCTCTTTTACCTTTTTTTCTCACAAATGACAGTATATTTAGACATGCTTAATTCTTTCATAGTACATAGGATTAGCAACAATTTGAATGGTCGCTTGACTATCACAGAATAACTGAAAAGGTTTTCTACAAAATATTTGAATAGCAAAACATGTTGATCTCCTACTCATGGGATAAGAAGCATAATCAAAGTTACAAAACACAAACTACCTCGATTGTCGAACCCAGATGTATGATGTCACATTGTGTTACCATAGCAACTCAGGTAATCTCATTACAAAATCACAATATTTAATTCATAATTATCATTCAAATCAATTTAATCACCAATCACATTCACAATTATATATCCATATGTTAAAGATTCAAAACCATCATTTTGCAAACTTATGCAATGTCAAGTATAGAGTTAGGACTCAAATCCAAACTCAATTGTCTAATTTTAGTGTTAAGTCTTAAGACAAAGAACTCTTTGTCTCGATATTGGCCTCATTCTTATTTTGAGAATTTAAGCTTCAATGTTAACTTTTCTTGAGACACTAGAAGTTCTATCTCGAGGCAAGGTCCCTTATGTCTCTAGACGAACCTCCTTTGTTTTCTAAATTTAGCTTTGATGTTTCCTTGTCTCAAGAAAAAGACCACTTGTCTCGAGACTTAAATGAGATTGTCTCAAGACTAGCTTGACAAGTCTAGATACACTAAGCATATAGGTTAAACAATAAGGAAAATCTTGTTCTTATGGTCTCAAGACATGTTCATACTATCTCAAGACTCAATAGTGAAATGAACCTAAATGCATGTTTTCAAGCATCCAAACCATATCAAATTGTTTAAACATACCTAAGCTTTACCTCAATGTAATACCATTAATTTAGCAAAGTTAACACAATCAAATATCATCAAATCATAATAATCAATGCATCGATTCTTGATCTACCAACTTGCACAATTAAACCTATATAAACAAGCATAATTAACTAATAACTAAAACATAAAATCCAACCATGAAAACCTTATAGGTCAAGTTACAAAAAGAACCCAAACACTAACTTCAACAATAAGCTTTACCCAACCTAGGTACATGTCATTTAACTAAAAACCATATATACATACAATTTAGACAACAAGTTGAATTTTGAGTTGAGCTCTCGATTTGGATGCTTGACGAATTTTAATCTACGATAACTTTCATTCAAGACCTGCGTATGGAAAAAAATATAACCGTACGCTAAGTATTCAATACTTAGTGGTGCTAATATAAATCAAACTCAATATATATAAGGTTAAATTAAAGCAAATATATAAATTTGACATTACTACATTACTTAACTTTATCATCAGATCCATAATCACATATTTCCCAAAACCTTTCTCACTGAACACTTATTTTAAGAGCTCATGATTTCATATCATGGTGTATTTAGTAATTCCATCTGACATTCAATATCATTTTCAAAACTTACTTATTTTGGCCTTTATTAACCAATGGTACAAATTAGTTTGAATACTCAGATCTATACATATATAATAAATAAGTTTGCTACCATATAAAAATTGAGATTGTCTTACTCTGCCACCCTGGATTGCTCGACAACGATGACTTTTAGTATTTTTTATTGTATTATCTCAGGTCTATAACACCCTTAACAGGCCTAGATGTTATGGCTGAAACTGGGTTTTTTAAGCTAAAAAGTATTATTTTATAAGTTTACCAATCGGAGTCTTAATATCCAAAAAACTTGAGTTTATAATCTTATTTGAAACCATTTTATGTTATCAAGAATTTGCAATGGAAGTTTGAAAAAAGTTTTATTTGAAACCAAGCTCATGTTTCCAAAAACCATTTGTTTGCGTAAAGTGTTTTTGTCAATGTTGTGGAAAAGAAAGAAAAACAAAATCCAAATCCAAAAGTTAAAAACCATACAATCCAGAGAGTCCCAAAAATTACAAACTCTTAAGAAAAATCAAATTTTAAAATAAAATCGATGTTACTAAATAAAAAAGTTCTCTGTCGAGTGGTCACCGCTGAGCCTTCGTCACACTGACCCGCCTAAGTTTGTGGATTACCTAAATAGAATAGATAAATAGATGTGAGTTTTTGTAAACTCAATGTGTAACCCAACAAAAATACTCATGCAACATACACAGAATTTCATATACAATCATATACAGATTGGGACCTAAGTCCATAACAGATACATATATTAGAATTAGATCAATAAAACAGATATACAGAATCCTACCCCCATCCTCTACACACTATCTTCGACCATCCCATCATACCATGTGGGGTTAAAAACACCCACCCATCCTAACACACCATATAGTCTCGATACGACACATAAAGAATAATATACAGTCAAGCTGCCAGAATATAGGCGAAAGGTTGTCGTACATATCACTTCCTCAACATATGCAAATCCCACCTCAAACACAGATACAGAATACATAATTAACATGCTTATCATGCTCGTATAAAAATAATATATATACTCAAACAAAACAATCACACATACCTATCAGTGTCCTACTTAGATCAGACTATCAGAATATCAGATCACATGAATTAGGGTTTGGTTAGCCCTTACCGACCCTTCAATAGGCCCACATTCAATTGAAACAACACGTGTAACCCTAAGAAAGATTTCAGAATCTTAGGCCCACATGCTCATGTGGGTGCACAAACCCTTGTAGCCTACATGCCCAGATTGGCCTTGCCACGATGCCCGTGTGGCCTTCACGGCCACACTCACACCTTCACACAGCTTTTCTCGTGCACGCCACACCTATGATATTCGCACGGCTATGTCTCACACAAGGCCAGCCACACGGCAAGGCACACACCCGTGTGGCATCGACAGTGCCCTTTTTCGGCTTTCGTTGAACATCAATTTTTCATGTTTAAGGTATACACCTGGTACGATTTTGATGCTACTACAATCCCAACCCACCAGAACCTAAAGACAACATTCCAATGACCTATTAGCAACCAATTTATGACTTCATTAACGTAAAAAACTGAGTAGCACAACCAAACTTACCACCAATGAAAACAACTACAGACACGATTTAAGCAATTGAAGCGAAATTCACCGATTCAGCGACCTTTTCCTACGAAAGAAAAATCCTTAACTATCAAAAACATCCAACCACACCACCACACCAATTATAAAAAGACAGAGCCAATCACACTAAATTCAAAACCACCATCAATAAAGCCCTACGTACCTAAATCGAATAGGAAGCAACGATGGGAATTCAATAGATGAAAAGCAAAATTTGAGAGAAAACAAAAGAAAGTGGAGAAAGGAGAAAGGGAACGTCAAAAATAGAGGGAAAATTGGAAAGAGAGAGAAAAATAAAAATAAAATACAGATAATAAAACAATATCTCAACTTCCCCTATTATCCACTAACTAATCGACCCACTATTTCACACCTCGATTCCCATCTAACAACTTTAGAGTTTTGGTTCCACCGAACCTCTATCACACAACCGAAGCAAAAATTATCACCTATGCTCACGCAAGGATTCAAACATAGGACCTCCAACACACTAACTCCTTACCACTCGAACCAGCAGGCTCATTCTGATATGAGTTTACAAACAATATTACAAAAGCCCACCTAGCAGGAATAAGGCAAGGATAAAAAATAACAAAATTACCAAAAGTGGGACTTGAACCCGAGACCTCAAACACACACCCATAACACTTAACCACTGAAGCAGATACACATTTGCACCAAATTTCACCAAAATCATTCTTAAATTATTGAGGGCATTACAACTCTACCCCTTAAAAGAAATTTCAGACTCAAAATTTACCTGACCCGAACAGATGAGGATACTACTGACAAATTGAGTATTTAGTTTCCCATATGGCTTCCTCAGTGCCATGATTCCGCCACAGAACTTTTACCAACGGAATGGACTTCCTCCTCAGAACCTTAATATCTCGATCCAAAATCTGAATCGACTCCTCCTAAAATGTCAAATCCGGTCTAACCTCGATCTCCTCAATAGAGACAACGTAAGATAGACCAAATTGATACCGCCACAACATCGAGATGTGAAACATATCATAGATACAGTCCAACTCTAGAGGTAGCTCTAACAGATAAGTGATCGATCCCACACACTTCAGAATCGGTATTGCCTAATAAATCTAGGGCTCAACTTGCCCTTACGACCAAACCGTAGAACCTTCTTCTATGGAGATACCTTAAGGAGTATGAAGTCACCCACAGACTACTTGATACCCCTCATTTTCAGATCTGCATAGGACTTCTATCTATCAAAATCTGCCTTTAAACAATACAGACTACTTGATATCCCTCCTTTTCAGATCTGCATAGGACTTCTGTCTATCAAAATCTGCCTTTAAACAATCCCGGTCAGTCTAACCTTATCTTCAATCTCGAAACCAACACAGGACCCAAATTCTATAGCTCACCCAACTTAGTCCAACATAGTGGAGTACAACACTTACGACCATACAAAGCCTCGTAAGGTGCCATCTGAATGCTAGACTGGAAACTATTATTATAGGCGAACTTAGCTAACAACAAAACAACCTCCCAACTACCTCGAAAATCAATCACACAGCTCCAAATCATATCCTCTAGTATCTGAATCAACCTCTCAGGCTAACCATCGGTTTGAGGATAGAACGCAGTACTGAAGTCAGTAATGAAGTCCAATCTCGAACCTAGAGCTTCATACAGTTTCTTCCAGAACCGAGAAGTGAAACGAGTATCCCTATTAGAGATTATCACAATTGAAACCTCACAACCTCAAAAATATAGTGCTTCGCTAACTTTTGCAGAGAATAGTCCGTTCAAACCGAAATAAAATGGGCAAAATTGGTCAATCGATCCACGATGACCCAAACAGAATCCTTCTTAGTAGGTTTCAAGGGCAACCCACTAATGAAGTCCATCGTTATTTGTTCCCATTTCCATAAAGGAATTTTAACAGGTTGAAGCAAACCTGAAGGCAACTGGTGCTTAGCCTTAACTTACTGGCATGTTAGACGATGAGCAACCAAATTCTTTACCTCTTGTTTTATACCCAATCACTAGTACAGCTCACGAAGATCCCGATACATTTTATTACCAGCGATATGCATAGAATAAGAGCTCGAACAAAAACTCATCCTTGGGATCACAGAACTCCATCTTTATTCAGCCAAAATTAGAAGTACTACCACTCTCAACTTGATGAAACCGCAAACCCAGAGACTCATCCCCTAACTGCTTTTTCCCGAATATACCCAATCCAAGTCGGATTAACTTGTAACTCAACTAAAATACACCCATCATCAAACAAACTAAGATGAACAAACATCACCTTAAAATCAATCATCTCTCTAAGACTAAAACCATCATCCACCACATTGGCGTTATAGGGATGATACTCTATCGTGTAGTCATAATCTTTGAACAACTCAACCCATCGATGCTGTCTAATATTCAACTCCTTTTGATTAAGGAGGTACTTAAGGCTCTTGTGATTAGTATAGATAATACATCTCTTACCATACAGATAGTGCCTCGAGATCTTTAACTCAAACACCACCGTAACTAACTCGAGATCATGCATCGGATCATTTCCATCGTGTGACTTAAGCTATCGGACGCATAAGCCATAACCTTACCACCTTGCATCAGTACACACCCCGCCGACATACGGTGAATCAATATACATTACAAACTCCTTACCAGATTCAGGCAATATTAGAATAAGAGCCTGAGTCAGAATAGACTTAAGCTTCTCGAAGCTCGACTGTTGCACATCAGTCTAGACGAAAGAAACATTCTTGCAAAGAAGCTTAGTTAGAGGAGCTGCAATCAGTAAGAACCCCTCAACAAACCTCTGATAATAACCTACAATACCCAGAAAATTGTCTATCTTAGAGACATTCTTAGGCTATTTCCAATCAAGCATAGCCTTAATCTTTCTAGGATCAATTCGGATCCCCTTAGAATAAACCACATACCCTAGAAATGTTACCTCTCGCAACCAGAATTTACATTTACTCAACTTAGCGTGGAGCTGTTTCTCTCGGAGTATCTAAAGCACTACTCTAATATGCTTATCATGCTCATCCTCAATCTTAGAGTATACCAGAATATCATCGATGAAGACTACGATGAACAGATCAAGATATGGCTGAAAAACTCAGTTCATCAGATCCATGAATATAGCTGGAGCCTTCGTCAAACCAAAGGGCATAACTAGGAACTCATAGTGCCCATAATGAGTCCTAAATGTCGTCTTATGAATATCAGGTTCCTTAATTCTAAGCTAATGATACCCAGAATGGTGATTTATTTTCGAGAATATTGAAGCCCCTCAGAACTGATCAAACAGATCATCGATCCTCAGAAGTGGGTACTTATTCTTCACAGTCAGTTTATTCAACTGATGGTAGTTGATGCACATCCTCATGGTACCATCATTTTTCATCACAAATAGAACCGGTGCCCCCACGGAGACACACTAGGATGGATAAAACCACGATTCAGAAGCTCTTGAAGTTGAGTATTAAGCTCAATAAGCTCCTTCGGTGCCATACGGTATGGAGCGAAGGACACTAGAGCTGGAATCGGGTAAAAGCTCCATCACCAAAAACATCCAAAAATTACCTGTCTAATGTAATCACGGAACCTCTATCACACAATCAAATCAAAAATTAACACCCACGCTCACACAAGGATTCAAAGATAGGACCTCTACCACACTAACTCCTTACCACTCGAACCAGCAAGCTCATTCTGATATGAGCTTACAAACAATATTACAAAAGCCCACCCAGCAGGGATAAGGCTAGGATCAAAAATAACAAAATTGCCAAAAGTGGGACTTGAACCCAAGACCTCAAACACACACCTAGAACACTTAACCATTGAAGCAGATATACATTTGCGCCAAATTTCACCAAAAGCAGACTTAAATTATTCAGGCGTTACAGGGTCATCCAACAATGATGGCTTTAGTAATGGTTCGTAATATTTATTTTGTTATCTTGGATTTTCTAACAATGATGGCTTTCATTAACAGGGCATTATTATTATGATTATCACCATTATAACACAATTCATCATGATATTAAGATCTCAATATTATATACATTTATATCAAGCATATATGCACAAATACACATATATATACAAATCAAATTTCAATCATTCATAGTTTAATCTTAACAATCATGACATCAAATTCATCATGGTTAGTGTCTCTAGAATTAATAACCTAGTGGTCTATCAAATTTTCCACAAAGAAAACTTCTATCATAAAGATTTTTATACATTTTCCCTTTGTGGCTAGGTAATTCGTCCACTCCTTGCTGTAACAGCCCAAAATAGGGCCTAGTCGGAACAGTAGTTTCAAGACCACACACCCGAAGTAAAAATATTTAATTTATGATTGTTTTAGAGTCTATGATATGTTTGGGTGATGATGTGTAAATTTTGTTAAGTAATTTTATCGATAAAGTGCCCAATTTTATTATTGGGATTAAATAGCATTAATTGCAAAATATAAGTTCTAGAACATAAGTACTTCATTAAATGGGGGTTTAAACTAGAGGTCTTTAAATGGAAAATAGACCATCATATTTTGTTATGGACAAAACTAGTCATGGAAGGGTAAAAAATTGAAGGTTTAGTACAAGGGCATTTTTGTCATTTGGGTGTTTTAAGGCATAAAAGACAAAACTTAAACCCAAAAATCTGCTCATTCTCTTCTCCATGTCAGAAATTTTCATGAAGCCATGGCTAGGGTTTCAAGCTTTTCAATGCTCAATTGTAAGTGCATTTGAGCCCGCTTCTAATGTTCTTCGTATTTTTGATATCCTGAAGCTTAACCTTTCTATTTATACCATTTATTTGCATGAAAAGGAAGTTTAAAATTGAACCATGCTAGATATTTGTGCATTTTGATGTTTAATGGTAGAATAAGGGTGCATGAGGTTAGAGAATGATTTTTCTAAGTGATTTTCGTTGAAAATGGTTAAAGCAAGTTAATTAGTAAAAGTTGTAAATGCTCCTAAAAGTGTGAAATAATAAGAATTTGAGGTTGCTTTGGAAGAGAAAAGGTTTATTGACCTTAAATTTCATAGAAATTGAATAAAAATCATATTAGGAGCCTAGGGGTAAAATCATAATTATGAAAAAGTTTAGGGGCAAAATTATAAATTTATCGTACTATGATTTTTGTATTAAAATGAGTAATGTGGGTGATAATTAAGTGAAATGTAATATTTTAGATCAAAGAAATCGAGATTTGGACCAAGTACGGGGAAATGTCAATCAAAATGACCGATTCACATTGAGGTAAGTTCATATGGATAGTCTATAGTGAACGATTATTAAATTTGAATTGAGATGATGTATTATTTTATAAATGTATGTTATCTAATCATGACTGTATGCAAGTACGAGATTGGATTGAAGGATCAATCGTGAGAAATGCAGGATCAAGTACATTCGTACTACGACTCGCGATGAATTGATTTTAAAAGACCATGGTTGGACCATGGCGTTGAGTGTTCCAAAGTAAGAACATGTCCGGGACATGGCATCGAGACCGATATGTGATCCCATGTAAGACCATATCGAGATATGGCATTGGCATCCTATCGGTGTGCGAGATATCCCGAACATCCTTAATATTACAAGTAGTTCAATGGGAAATTCAAGGAGTATGCTCAAGATAAGTAAGAGTAGGATATGTGAGTATTATGAATAGGCACAGGAATTTATACGAGACTCATAAATAATGTGCTCGAATTATGATGTATTATTGATAAGGATGCAAATGAGTAAGATGTGTCTATGATCACCTGGTTGTTATGAGCCAAATTATAATATGCTTTAGTGTAAGTGTGTATAAATGAAAGTGAACACAAAGAATTAATGAATGAGTGGAATTGACATTAAAACAGTGTGGGTAACAGCATTAGTATAACTTTGAAAAATCACCAAAAATAGTATAAATTGAATTAAAGGTTGGGAGAGATATGAAATTAAAGATTAATGAGTCTATTATTCTATAAAAGAAATAGAGTAAGCAAAAGAAGTGTGAATTATGAGATATTTGAATTTTAGTGAGACAAGGTCAGAATGAGTTGTGGAATCCCATGTTTCTACTTTGGAAAATTAGTAAAAATTGTAAAAAAAATAATTATGGAGTATAATTCATATGCTTGAAATCCTTAATAAGTATATTTTAAATTGAAACAAACGAGAACATCATAAGACTTTTATATGAGGAGAAAATTTATTCATAGTGAAGAAGTATCGGAACTATTGGACAGCAAAATAGGGGTAAATTTAATGAATAAACTGTACTAATTGGCTCAACCAAAAATTCTTAAATTTTTATGTTGAAAATTTATGTGAGTCTAGTTTCGGAAAAATTAACGGTTATTCATTTGGAGCTTCGTAGCTCAAGAAATAAATAATTTAGTGACAGTGACTCAAGTAGATAGATTAATGTGAACATGAGTAACAAAGTGTAAGAATGTGATATAATGATTATATCATCTTTGGAAATTATTGTGAGGATTTATCCATACAAGTTTATTAATTTATTATTATTTTCATATGAACTTACTAAGCATTTATGCTTACTTCCCCTCTCTTTTCCCTTGCCTTGTAGTATCGCCAAGTTAGCTCGGGGATCGGTGGACGTCGAAGATTCGCTCACACTATCAATTGAAACACTTGGTATATCTAGATACATTAATTTTTGGGTTATGGCATGTATAGTAGGCTTGGTCATTTTGTCACATAAGTCATATTTCTTATGGCCTAAAATGTTGGCCCTTATTTAATAAATGTTCATTTTTTATTAAGGCTATTTGGAGATGGCCAACATTGATGGTTGTTACACGCCTATGATGTGGTTATTCATGTATGTAGTAATTGCATAATTGAGATATTGTGGGTGCAGTCTACAAATGATTTCATGAATGGTGATGAGTATGAGAATGTGCATGCAAAAATTGGATATTCGGATGTCCAATTATAAGATGATACATGTTGATGAAATGGATACAAGAGAGTTTGTGTTTTAGAGGGGGGAACTGGCTTGGAAAATAGCCAACTTCTAGGCCACACGGGCAGAGACACGGCCATGTATCTCAGCCATGTGATAGACTACTGGCGTGTTGAGGCCATGCAAGGGATACGGGCCAGGGACACGAACGTGTTTTTGGCCGTGTGTAATAAGTTAGTGTCAACCACGGGTGAAGAGCGAGGGCATGTCTCAGGGGCACACGGGCGTGTCCCTTAAGCAACATGGGCATGTGCCCTAGCCGTGGGAGTTTTGGTAGAATGCTAGGGTTTTTAGACATGGTTTGGGTACATGGGCGTGTGAGACTATGCACGGGCGTGTGTGTCATCTAACACGGCGTGTACTCCCTTTTGAGATGGGAAAGAGATTTTACAGATTGTAAGAGTTCCCGATGTAGTCTCGAGAGTCCTCGTATGTATGAGTGAGGTCTCGTAAGTTGAAAAAAGAAGTTGTGGTAGTGACATCAAGGGGAGTTGTTGCGTAGAGCCTAAGTGACGTTCAAGTAGTTTTATACGGTAACGCCTCGTGCCCGATTCCGACGGGGATTATGGGTAAGGGGTGTTACATTTAGTGGTATCAGAGCATGGTTTAGTCGATTCTAGGACAAACCTTGCATGAGTATGAGTCTAGCTATATATGCCATATTGAACTATGATAGTGTGACAACTCCTGACCTTGATCATAATTATTTTATTAGGCAGATGCACTTTCCAACCGAGCTAAGTCTGACCGTACAAAAGTGTGTTTTGATGAGCCAAACTTGGGAAGGTATGGAGGATGATTCATGATGTGTATGTGATAATGAATAAAGTGTGATAATTGCAAATCGAAAGTTAAGCATAAAATATTATAAATGTGTAAAGACAACACTTGATGGTGGGCTAAGTGCGATACCACCTTGTTGCTTAATTACGATGGGCTTTGTGCGATACCATCGTCTATTTATCATTTGGTGGGTTGTGTGCGATACCACCGTATTTATTATTATTGGTGGGCTATGTGCGATACCACCATACCTATCATTAATGGTGCGCTGTGTGCGATACCACCGTAACTATCATTAATGGTGGGTTGTGTGCGATACCACCGTACCTATCATTAATGGTGGGCTGTGTGCGATACCACCGTATTTATTATTATTGGTGGGCTATGTGTGATACTACCATATTTATTATTACTAGTGGGCTACTCTTTATTTTGAAGGGTTTTTTCTTTTGGGGCTTCGGGTTTTCCTTTGATGTTCTCTATATTTTGTACTCTCATTTATTATAGTGAAATCTTTTTTTGCCTATGCTTTTTTATCCTCATTTAAGGAATTTTCCACATAAAATTTGTGTGTTCGATCTTGTCGATTTTACTTTATTTACTTATTTGTTGCATACACAGGTTAATTCCTTACAACTTTTTAATGGAACTCTAATACCTTTAGTCACTATAGTCACAAGTTGTTTCTTTGTAAAAACAAGATAAGTTTGAATGGTATCCTCTTTTACCTATTTTTTCTCACAAATGACAGAATATTTAGACATGCTTAATTCTTTCATAGTACATAGGATTAGCAACAATTTGAATGGTCGCTTGACTATCACAGAATAACTGAAAAGGTTTTCTACAAAATATTTGAATAGCAAAACATGTTGATCTCCTACTCATGGGATAAGAAGCGTAATCAAAGTTACAAAACACAACCTAACTCGATTTTCGAACCCAGATGTATGATGTCACATTGTGTTACCGTAGCAACTCGGGTAATCTCATTACAAAATCACAATATTTAATTCATAATTATCATTCAAATTGAAACACCCCAAACCCGGCCCACAAGCCCTGACGGATCTGGTATGCTTCTAGAGAAAAACCTTTCAAAACTTTTTTTTTTGAACTTTGCTAAAATAGAAGATCACTTGTGTGTTTTTGAAGAACCATTGATTTGGGTTGGGTTCAAAATTAAAAACGGTGTTGATTAGGTGTCAAAACATTTAATATTTATATTTAAGAAAAATTGACTTTAACTTTAAATTAATAAAAATCGTATCATACTAAAATAATTAAAATGCATGCATAAAATGTTTAATACTTATGGCCTTATTACATCAAAACAAAACCCGAAATAATTCAAAATACTTAAGTATGGAAAATTCAAAATGAAACAAATTCTGAGCTGAGCATGGCCACCATTAAGCTCCTACCGTCCCGGTCCATTATTGTGTGTCACCTGAAAAATAATCCCACAACGGGGTGAGTCAAACAGACTCAGTGTGTAACAACCAACACAAGTCTCAATCAATTTAGGCATGTCAAATCATTCATAATAAACATATATCAATGATGCAAACCCGAACCCAAACCTAGATAACCATCCACTACACATCACCCGTACCAACCATCACACCGTGGGGACTACTAAGTTGACCCTCCATCCGCTACACATCATCGAAGGCAGTCGCTGCAGACGACATGCTCATCGGCCTTATAATTTCGTGGCATAGCCACCAGATAATTATTTTGTGACACAAGTCACCTCATTCAGATTTCTTGACATAAGTCACCACATTCAGATATTGTGGTATAAAACCACTAGGTCACTTCCACTTAACATATCACCCATATGCCCCATGTCATACAAATCATGCAATAACATGCCTTATTCTTTATTTCACATTCTTATTAATATTCACGGATGGGCCATAACAGATATTCATGCTATCATAACTACAGTAGTAGTAAGTTACGTACCTCAAGTACTTGCACCATTGCATGGTACTCATAGCCATATCTTACGTATTCTTATTAACACATTTATCAAAACATAACCATAAATCTATTAAGGCTTAGTATGGGGTACACACCTGGTATTAACGCTTTACTGAAATCTCGAAAACCCGATCTAATGCTTTAAACCCTTAATTCCTACATTCGGCCAACACTACACATTTTAGCTAAAGGCCATTCGGCCAAATAATCAAATCCCGAAGGATTATCGCAACCAAAATCTTACCTTGCTGCCGATGGTATTAACAATCAAATCCCGAGATTCAGTAGTCTTTCTCCCTTGGAATCGGCTAAAACTAGATCACTTGATTTGGTTAGTTTTCGGCTTTTAAATAAATAAGAAATAGATCTAAGTCACTAAATAGGGCCTTGGCCGAATGTGCATAGTCACTTACCTTATGAATCTTAAATCCTGAAAAGTGTCCCTTGGTTGTGGTATCTGTTGAAATACCCATAAACTCATGTTAGATCCAATTCTAACATTAAATCACAACAAGTAGCCCTTGGCCGAATATCACATAACTTACCTTTAATATTGAAATCCCAAAAGAATCCTTCATAGTTTCAGCCAAAGACATTAAGGGGATTAGAATCTTGATTTCGGCTTTAAGAAAAAGATTGAAGATCGAAAAACAATTGATCTTACCCTTAATATTGAGTTCAACAGCACATTTGCCTGACACCACAGAGATTCAACTATAGGATTGACGTTGATCACCAATTCGGCTTTTGATCTAGTGAAGGAATCGGCTAGAAGTCACTTTGTATATTTGGCTTTTGATTGGATGGTAAGGAGTTATGGGTTCAGCTTCAACAAGAGACACAAAAGGAGGGGTATAAAGCTTTAGGGGTACGACAATGGTGAACTAGGGAGAAGGAGGTTTCGGCTTGAACAAATAAAAGAAAAATAAGACTTTGAGAAAAGTGGAAATTCGGCTAGAGAAAGAGATGGGAAAGAATGCAAAAGAAAAGATGAATACTTTACTACTCAATTTCGGCTACCTACTCAAACACTAGCATCTCCTTGTTTTTCTCCTCTTTTTCCTCTTATCTACTTATTTAAAATAATTTGATTAAAATAATAATTATCACCTCCCTTTAGCTAAATTTTAAAATAAAAAGAATTTAATCACATCTATAGCTCCTCCCTCAGTCTCCCAATGCCGTCCATTACTACTCTTTTTGCCGAAAAATAAAAGTCCCAAAATGTTGCTTTTGCCGCTCGAACTCAAGACCTCCTTGCACTGCATGTGGCGCCATTTACCAAAGCCTTAAGTGGCATCTTCCTGCCACTTTACTAAGTTGATTTTTATGTCCTATTTCTTCTACAAATTCTCTTAAGGCCTATCAGGCTTAGCTTCCCTTTTTTGAATTTGAAATCTAATAATTTCTAGGGCATTTGTCTTTATTCTAAGGTTCTCAAGAATTCATACAACACATTCAAACACACATAGGCATACTACTTCACATAATTAAGCAAAAATGTATAGGCCATAAATCCCAGATATTACAGTTCTACCCCTTTAAAATAATTTCGTCCTCGAAATTGCCTGCCTAAAATAAGTGAGGGTATTGTTGTCGCATTGCCTCTTCCGGCTCCCACGAAGCTTCTTTCGATCCATGATTACGCCATAATACTTTGACTAGAGGAATTGATTTCCTCCGTAATACTTTCACATCTTGTTCCAAGATCTGAATCGACTCTTCCTCGTAGGACAAATCTGGCCTTAATTCCACTTCCTCAACTGGAACTACATGAGATAGATCCGATCGATAACGACGTAGCATAGAAACATGGAATACATCGTGCATCTGCTTCAACTCTGGTGGCAACTTTAACTGGTATGCTACTGGTCCAACTCACTTCAATACCCGATATGGTCCTATAAACCTTGGACTTAACTTCCCTTTGCGACCAAATCTCATCACCTTCTTCCAAGGTGAAACTCTAAGAAACACTTGATCTCCCACATCGAATTCTATTTCCTTCCGTTTGAGATCGGCATATGACTTCTGCCTGTCAGATGTCTCCTTCAACCGTGCCCGGATTATCTTAACTTTCTCCTCGAATTCTACCACAATTTTCGGACCCAAAATCTGACGTTCTCCCAATTCCGTCCAACATGTAGGAGTGCGACACTTTCGACCATACAGCACTTCATACGGCGCCATCCGAATACTGGCCTGATAGTTGTTGTTGTAAGCAAATTCCGCTAGAGGCAAATATTCTTCCCAACTTCCTCTAAAGTCTATCACACAGCCTCTTAACATATCCTCTAACACTTGGATCACTCGTTCAGACTAGCCATCCGACTGTGGATGAAAAGTCATACTGAAATCCAATCTAGTGCCTAAAGCCTGATGTAGAGCTTTCCAAAACCAAGACGTGAACCTCGAATCCCTATCCGAGATAATCAACACCGGCACTCCATGCAACCTTACGATCTCAACTACATACAACTTTGCTAACTTTTGCAGAGAATAGTCAACCCACACTGGAATAAAATGCGCGGACTTTGTCAGCCGATCCACTATCACCCATACCGAGTCCTTCTTAGTAGGCGTAAGGGGAAGCCCACTAACGAAGTCCATGGTAATTCTCTCCCACTTCCACTGTGGAATCTGTATTGGCTGAAGCAACCCTGACGGAACTTGGTGTTCAGCCTTAACTTGCTGACACGTTAAACACTTCACTACAAATTCGGTAACTTCCCGCTTAAGACCAGGCCACCAAAACTGTTCCCTTAGATCCTAGTACAATTTACTTCCTCCAGGATGCATAGCATAAGGGCTACTATGTGATTCCCGAAGAATTCTCTGCCTTAGCTCCTCGTTCTTCGGCATACAGACCTTCCCCTTAAAGCACAATACTCCATCGCCATTAATACCATAGTCCTTCAACTCCCCACTCTGCACTTGTCGTAGCTTAACACCTAGATCATTATTTGCCAACTAACTCTCTTTCACCTCATTCAGCCATGTCGGCTTAACTTGCAACTCTGCTAATAGACTTCCATCGTCATAGAGGCTCATATGTGCGAACATGGCCCTCAGATCCGACACTACCTTCCGACTTAGGCATCTGCCACCACATTCGCCTTGCCTGGGTGATACTCTATGGAACAATCGTAGTCCTTCAATAATTCCACCCTCCTTCGCTGTCTCAAGTTTAGCTCTTTCTAAGTCAGCAAATACGTCAGGCTCTTGTGGTCCGTGTAGATCACTGACTTTTCTCCATATAAGTAGTGCCTCCACACTTTAAGAGTAAAGACCACTGCTGCCAATTCCAAGTCGTGCGTCGGGTAGTTAACCTCGTGTGGCCTTAGTTGTCGAGACGCATAAGCAACTACCTTCCCATCTTGCATAAGGACACCTCCCAATCCTGTATGGGAAGTATCACAGTACATCACAAAATCCTTCCCTACCTCAGTCAATCAAAATCTGAGCTTCACCAAGACTTTCTTAAGCTTCTCAAAGCTCTCTTGTTGCTTATCAGTCCATATGAAAGGTACCTCCTTCCTTAGCAACTTTGTCAAAGGTGCGGCTAACAACGAGAATCCTTCTACAAACCTTCTATAGTAGCTTGCCAATCCCAAGAAACTCTGAACTTTCGCCACAGACTTAGGGGGTTTCCAATCCAAAATTGCCTCAATCTTCCGAGGATCCACCCTTATTCCTTCAGCAGATACCACGTGTCCTAAAAACGTAACTTCCTTCAGCCAAAATTTGCACTTGCTAAACTTGGCATATAACTTTTTCTCCCTTAACACTTGCAACACTATCCGGAGATGCTCATCATGCTCTTCCTCAGACTTCGAATACACCAATATATCGTCTATGAACACAACAACGAACCGATCCAAATAAGGTTGGAAAACCCAGTTCATCATGTCCATGAATGTGGCTGGGGCATTTTCCAATCCGAACGGCATTACCAAGAACTCATAATGCCCGTACCTTATTCAGAAAGCTGTTTTATGGATATCAGCCTCCTTCACCTTAAGCTGATGATATCCAGACTTAGATCTATCTTTAAGAATACTGCGGCCCCCTTAAGCTGATCGAACAAGTCATCTATTCTTGGCAAAGGGTACTTGTTCTTGATGGTCAGCTTGTTCAACTGACAATAATCTATGCACATACGCATAGTTTCATCCTTCTTCTTCACGAAGAAGACCGGTGCTCCCCATGGAAACACACTGGGTCAGATAAACCCACAGTCTAGCAGCTCTTGGATTTGAGCCTTGAGCTCAACCAACTCCTTTGGTGCCATTCTGTACGGGGCAATTGACACAGGAGCGATTCCCGGCAACAAGTCAATTCTGAACTCCACTTCCCTATTCGGGGGTATTCCAGTTAACTCCTCCAGAAAAACATCCACATACTCCCTTACGGTCCTAACTCCACTAATTCCCCCTTCTTTCGCATCCAAAGCACTAACGAAAGCCAAAAATGCCTTGCACCCTTTCCGAACCATCTTATCAGCCTTTAATGCTGAACCTACGTTAGACAAGTAGTTTTTTCTTTCTCTTATCATAATTACTACCTCATCCTCTAGAGTTCTTAACTCCATTCGTTTAGCTGTACAATCTAATACAGCCCGATGCTCCACTAGCCAGTCCATGCCAAGAATAAGATCAATTCTCTAAAGGGTAGTTCCATTAAGTCAGAGGGAATATCACTCCCTAATCTCTAGAGGTACTTTCCAAATATCTTGTTCACCACTACGCTTTGACCTAATGGGCTTGCTACACCATCTCCCTACTAGAAAGTTCAGAGGCTATTCCTAGAGTTTCAACTACTCTACATGCAAAATAAGAGTGGGTAGAGCCAACATCAATCAAAGCAAAGTAAGGCTTGCCAAATATAAGGAACGTCTCGGTTATGACGTCCGGCAGCGTCTTAAATCCTCCTCCGACGAACTGCATACACTAAACCCAGTTGTCTCGCCTTTGTATTATTAACAACTCTGCCCGGTGTTTCTCGTTCCCTTCCAGCACCGTTACCTCTACCATTCAGACCATGGCCCCGCTGAGGCTATTGTCCTCCTCTTTCAGCCTGGTTAGGACCTTGGCTTACTGGTCGACCCCCTTCTGTTCTTATAGGATAATCTTTAATCATGTGGTCCTTGGACCCACACTTAAAGCATCTTCCCTTCTTTTTCCAACACTCTCCTAGGTGCATCTTCCCACATTGGGCACAAGTACAATACTGCCCTCCCGTAGCAGCTTGTTGACCTCGTGACCCATCAACTCTAGGCCTCTTTTGGGTATTTCTCGATGACCCTGATGGTCTAAAACTTCTCTTTTGCCTATTACGGTCTGTATTCTGCCTCACCAAGTCTTTAATCCCTTCAGCTACCTTAGCCTTCTCTACCAATACGGTAAACTCCCGCTCCTGCTGCGGAGCTATCAACAACCTTAGATCATCTCTTAGTCCGTCCTCAAACCGGACACATTGCTCATGGTCCGTAGCCACGATTCCCCTGGCATACCGGCTCAACCTTAAGAATTCAGCCTCGTATTCCGTTACGGACTTATTTCCTTGAACCAGCATCAGAAATGCCTTCCTCTGCGCATCAACATAGCTAGTTCCAATGTACTTCTTCTGATATACTGCCTTGAAATATTCCCAAGTAAGATCGTCTGCGATAGCACCTTCCCGAACTGTAAGCCACCATTGGTATGACTCATCGCGGAGTAGCGACACTACCCGTTTTAGTTTTTCCTCGGCAGTCAGGTCTAAGTCGTCCATAATCCGCTCCGTTGCTTCCAACCAATACTCAGCCATATTGGGTGCCACACCAAATACTCCACGAAAAAACTCAGCTCCATTAGCTCAAGTCGCCAGTACAGACTTCGAGCTCCCATGCCTCTACCGCCTCCAAACCCTTTCTAAAACTCACAAGATCGCTGTGATACTGCATCATCCCCTGTCTGATCCTGATATTCCACATCAGCGGCTGGTGGTGGTGGTGGCATCTCATTTTCGGACCCTTGTTCGAACCTAATGGGCTCCGACACGGTCATTCGGCCTCTACCACGGCCTCGCACATTACGACCACGTCCTCTAGAGTTCATACTTCCGAATCGCGTTTATCTGGTTAAAGATTTTTATAAATTAGTTTTTGTTCCACTGATTTATCACGAACAGTCTTATGTTCAATAGTTCTAAGGAGTAGTTCTTTCAATTTTATACACATACAGTCTCAATTCATTCATTCAATCACATTCATGAACTTGCGTTCATTACAGAAAAATGTTGTAGTTGTCATTGTTTGTTGTTTTCCACTACCCAAGGGTACTTCCGTAATTTTATCCTATAGGGATATTTTGGTAATTTTCCAAATTAGGGTATTTGAAAATGTTGCAAAATAGAGATTTTTGGTATTTTTACAAAATTGAAATACTTGGTAAGAAAATTTTAAGGGTAAAATGGTAATTTTATAAGCTGAGGGTATTTTCGTAATTTTTCAAACCAGGGTCATTTCGGTAATTTTTCACAAAATATGGTTCCTGGTGACTTTTCAAAACAAGGGTATTTTAAAGATTTTTAATTTGAGGGTACTTGGTAACTTACCACACCGAGGGTATTTTGGTCATCCAGCAGTGTTAGGTAATTTGGTCAATTTGTAAATCAAGGGTATTTTGGTCATCATTTTTTTAAAAGCGAGGTACTTTTGGAATTTTAAAATCACGGTTTGAATTTTGAGTTTCTCAAAACAAGGTGATGGTCCTTTTTGGATTTTTTTAATTATTGGGTTTAGCCTGTGTTTGAGTCCTCTTGGCTAAGGTGAACCATCACTATGCACCAGGTAGGATTTGAGCGGTGAGGAGGTGAGTCACTAGGACTGCTTAAATACCAAGCTCCCACTGAATCCAATCCTAGACATGCGCACAACGGTTGCCATACCTTTAACTCAGCGACTTAGACACAGGTTTGTTTGGTTAGACTTTAAGTTTTATGTAACTTGGTGTTGAAGCAGACTAATCCTAGGGTTTAATATTTCCTAATCTACTAATCTACGTCCCTATGATTTCCCCCATACAAGTCACAGAGGAGTTAGGGGTACTTACCTGGTGGACTTCGGGCCGGAGACTCAGGTGCCATGCTAGAAAACCTGCTTATTTCTTAGAAAAATCCAATTTCAAAAGAAAGAAAACATTTTGGGCCCTAAAAGCCCTCAAGGCCGAGTTTTGAATCGGGCTCTGATACCAAGCTGAAACACCCCAAACCCGGCCCACAAGCCCTGACCGGATCTGGTATGCTTCTAGAGAAAAACCATTCAAAACTTTTTTTTTTTGAACTTTGCCAAAATAGAAGATCACTTGTGTGTTTTTGAAGAACCATTGATTTGGGTTGGGTTCAAAATTAAAAACGGTGTTGATTAGGTGTCAAAACATTTAATATTTATATTTAAGAAAAATTGACTTTAACTTTAAATTAATAAAAATCGTATCATACTAAAATAATTAAAATGCATGCATAAACTGTTTAATACTTATGGCCTTATTACATCAAAACAAAACCCGAAATAATTCAAAATACTTAAGTATGGAAAATTCAAAATGAAACAAATTCTGAGCTGAGCATGGCCACCATTAAGCTCCTACCGACCCGGTCCATTACTGTGTGTCACCTGAAAAATAATCCCACAATGGGGTGAGTCAAACAGACTCAGTGTGTAACAACCAACACAAGTCTCAATCAATTTAGACATGTCAAATCATACATAATATGGGGGTTTAAACTAGAGGTCTTTAAATGGCAATTAGACCATCATATTTTGTTATGGACAAAACTAGTCATGGAAGGGTAAAAAATTGAAGGTTTAGTACAAAGGGCATTTTTGTCATTTAGGTGTTTTAAGGCATAAAAGACAAAATTTAAACCCAAAAATCTACTCATTCTCTTCTCCATGCTGCTGAAATTTTCATGAAGCCATGGCTAGGGTTTCAAGCTTTTTCAATGCTCAATTGTAAGTGCATTTGAGCCCCGTTTCTAATGTTCTTCGTATTTTTGAGATCCTAAAAGCTTAACCTTTCTATTTATACCATTTATTTGCATGAAAAAGGAAGTTTAAAAATTGACCCATGCTAGATATTTGTGTATTTTGATGTTTAATAGTAGAATAAGGGTGCATGAGGTTAGGAGAACGATTTTTGCTAAGTGATTTTTGTTGAAAATGGTTAAAACAGGTTAATTAGTAAAAGTTGTAAATGCTCCTAAAAGTGTGAAATAATAAGAATTTGAGGTTGCTTTGGAAGAAAAAGGTTCGACTAACCTTAAATTTCATAGGAAATTGAATAAAAATCATATTACGAGCCTATGGGTAAAATCATAATTATGAGAAAGCTTAGGGGCAAAATTATAAATTTACTTTTGGCAGAATTTGGGGATTCTCTCCGTGTCCCCGGTTCGAATCTAAGGGCAATAAACGTTTTTTTCCTTTTATTTTTGTCAAGGCGTGGGTGAAAGAAGTGGCTGCACTTTGGACTCCCAAATTTGGTGAAAGAGGTAAGTTTGGTATTTTAATTTCATTCAATTTGTTTAAACAAGGATAGAGATAAAGTGTTATTATCTTAGGTGATAATTAATAGTTTAATTATCAGATAGAGAAGAGAATTTGGCAAGATTAGGACTCTTTGGGGAGCTATTTTGTATGCACAAATAGAGCAAAGAAAATTTCCAGAACTATTTACTTTTCTTTTCCCTTTACTATCGCCGAAATTCCCTAGGGAATTCTTCAAAATTCCAGCTTTCTCTTCTTTTATTTAGCCAAAACCACCTTTGATTTCTCCTACTTATTCTCCTTTTTCTTTCTTCCACCATTGGTGAATAATCCACCACTTTGTCGCTAAATTTCCTCTCATTGCTATTGATAAAATTCCAAAGATCTTTTCCTACTTCTTGTTCTTCCTCTTTTTCACATAGCCGAACCTTGTTTATTATTTTAATCAACAATAGCCGAATTCTCTCTCCCTACTTTGAGAAGTCTTGGCCGAATATCAAAGCAAGGGTGTTCTCCTTTCTTTTCTTCAATCGGCTTGGTAAGGTGGTAAGGATCTATTTTATTTATTTGGTATTCGATTAAGCCAAAGGCTATTTTTTGGGATACTAATGACAGCCGATTATAGGGAAACGAAGCAAAGTCGCAAATCGTGTGCTATATTTATACTTGAAGGCGTTTAGGTAAGGTTTCGGGTTCAAATATAAACCCTTCAGATATATGTTGGTTTGGCCGAATGGTCAATAGTACTAACTATATGTTTGGCCGAAAATAGGACCAGGAAATCTTGTGTGGCCTATTATTTCTTCAAGGATTTAGGAAGATCGTTGGTGATGTGTGTGCATACACACCTTATAACTTTTAATATGCTAAGTGACTATGATTTTTGTATTAAAATGAGTAATGTGGATGATAATTAAGTGAAATGTAAAATTTAAATCAAAGAAATTGAGATTTGGACCAAGTACAGGGAAATGTCAATCAAAATGACCGATCCGCGTTGAGGTAAGTTCATATGGATAGTCTATAGTGAACGATTATTAAATTTGAATTGAGATGATGTATTATTTTATAAATGTATGTTATCTAATCATGACTATATGGAAGTACGAGATTGGATTGAAGGATCAATCGTGAGAAATGCAGGGTCAAGTACATTCGTACTACGACTCGTGATGAATTGACAGAAAAGACCATGGTTGAACCATGGCAGTGAGTGTGCCAGTGTAAGACCATGTCTGGGACATGGCATCGGCACCGATATGTGATCCCATGTAAGACCATATCTGAGATATGGCATTGGCGTCCTATCAGGTGTGTGAGATATCCCGAACATCCTTAATATTACAAGTTGTTCAATGGGAAATTCAAGGAGTATGCTCAAGATAAGTAAGAGTACGATATGTGAGTATTATGAATAGGCACAGGTATGTACACGAGACTCATAAATAATGTGCTCGGATTATGATGTATTATTGATAAGGATGCAAACGAGTAAGATGTGTCTATGATCACCTGGTTGTTATGAGCCAAATTATAATATGCTTTGGTGTAAGTGTGTATAAATGAAAGTGAACACAAAGAATTAATGAATGAGTGGAATTGACATTAAAATATTGTGGGCAGCAGCATTAGTATAACTTTAAAAAATAACCAAAAATAGTATAAATTGAATTAAAGGCTGGGAGGGTATGAAATTAAAGCTTAATGAGTCTATTGTTCTATAAAAGAAATATAGTACACAAAAGAAGTGTGAATTATGAGATATTTGAATTTTAGTGAGACAGGGTCAGAATGAGTTTTGGAATACCATGTTTCAACCGGAAAATTAGTAAAAATTGTAAAAAATAATTATAGAGTATAATTCATATTCTTGAAATCCTTAATAAGTATATTTTAAAGTGAAACAAATGAGAACATCATACGACTTTTATGCGAGGAGAAAATTTATTCATAGTGAAGAAGTGTCGGAACTGTTGGACAGCGAAACAGGGGTAAATTTAATGAATAAACTGTACTAATTGGCTAGACCAAAAATTCTTAAATTTTTATGGTGAGAATTTATGTGAGTCTAGTTTCAGGAAAAATTAACGGTTATTCATTTGGAGCTCTGTAGCTCAAGAAATAAATAATTTAGTGACAGTGACTCAAGTAGATAGATTAATGTGAACATGAGTAACAAGGTGTAAGCATGTAATATAATGATTATATCATCTTAAGAAATTATTGTGAGGATTTATCCATACAAGTTTATTAATTTCTTATTATTTGCATATGAACTTACTAAGCATTTATGCTTACTTCCCCTCTCTTTTCCCTTGCCTTGTAGTATCGCCAAGTTAGCTCGGGGATCGGTGGACGTCGGAGATTCGCTCACACTATCAATTGGAACACTTGGTATATCTAGATACATTAATTTTTGGGTTATGGCATGTATAGTAGGCTTGGTCATTTTGTCACATAAGTCATATTTCTTATGGCCTAAAATGTTGGCCCTTATTTAATAAATGTTCATTTTAATTAAGGCTATTTGGAGATGGCCAACATTGATGGTTGTTACACGCCTATGATGTGGTTATTCACGTATGTAGTAATTGCATAATTGAGATATTGTGGGTGTAATCTACAAATGATTTCATGAATGGTGATGAGTATGAGAATCTGTATGCAAAAATTGGATATTCGGATGTCCAATTATAAGATGATACATGTTGATGAAATGGATACAAGAGAGTTTGTGTTTTAGAAGGGGGAACTGGCTTGGAAAATAGCCAACTTCTAGGCCACACGGGCAGAGACACGGCCATGTATCTCAGCCATGTGACAGACTACGGGCGTGTTGAGAGCATGTAATGGATACGAGCCAGGGACAAGGATTTGTTTTCGGCCATGTGTAATAAGTCAGTGTCGACCACAGGTGAAGAGCACGGGCATGTCTCAGAGGCACACGGGCGTGTCCCTTGAGCAACATGGGTGTGTGCCCTAGCCGTGGGAGTTTTGGCAGAATGCTGAGGTTTTTAGACATGGTTTGGGCACATGGGCGTGTGAGACTACGCACGGGCGTGTGTGTCCTCTAACACGGGCGTGTACTCTCTGTTGAGATGGGAAAGAGATTTTACGGATTGTAAGAGTTCTTGATATAGTCTCGAGAGTCCTCGTATGTATGAGTGAGGTCTCGTAAGTCAAAATAAAGGAGTTGTGGTAGTGACATCAAGGGGAGTAGTCACGTAGAGCCTAAGTGGTGTTCAAGTAGTTTTATACAGTAACGCCTCGTGCCTGATTCTGACAGGGATTACGGGTAAGGGGTGTTACATGTGCAGTTGGCCTTAAAGTGCTTTTTCTTATTGCAGAAGAAATACTTTGACTTAGATAAGTCTTTAAGCTTCTTAGTTCACTTTCTTTCCACATTAGGAGACCTAGAGTACTTATCCATGTTTCTCTTAGTATGCTTTCTCTTCCCTTTAGAGGAAGAAGGCACCACTAAGTTAGCTTATACTTTTTCAGACCAAATGACTATCATTCAACACCAACTCATAGGATTGTAACTCCTTCATGAGTTGTGCAAGCTTTAGTTTCTTGTCTCCAAGGTTATATGCAACCTTAAAGCCTGTAAAGTTTTTGGTCAAGCTTTTCAACACCACTTCAATTAGTTTGTTCTAGTCTAGATTGGCCTCATTATCTGTGGCCTCATCAAAGTAACCCATAGAGTAATAATATGGTATTTGACTGGAGTATCAGGTTTTTGCTGGGCATTCACCAAACTAGTTATAGTAGACTGTCGAGCCAAGACAGCTTGGCCTCCAAACATGTCATCTAGTTTATCTAATATCTCTTTATTAGAATCACGGCTCTCTAGTTGCTTATAAAGAGTACTGGTCTTGCTTTCCAGCATATAGCAATGAGTTATCTCATTATATTGTTTCCATCAATTTCTAGCCTTAGTTCGGTTGAGTTTCTCACAACTCAGGATAATCATGAGATTCATTTTCAATTACTTATAGTTATTTTTGTTTAGCTCATTCTCAGTAAGTATGGTTAGCAAGGGAGAAGATGTCATTTTTTAATTGAAAATAAAATATTCATTCATTAATATGTGTAGGCTAGTTATAAAGATGATAGTTATGGTTACTTAAGCTAGTGATTTTGGTACATGTTGTGGTATATGATAAAGACATTTGATTTGGTTTAACTTGATATAATGCTTTGGTTGCATATAAGTAATCAAATATGTGTATGAAATGTTATGGATTGGCTACTTATTGGGTTACAAAATGTTGCAAATTATGCTTGTGTAGGTATGCAAAAATAAGTGGCAAAATGGCTTTGCAAATAGCCTATTTTGTCCACACGCGGGTGTCTCAGTCGTGTGTGACACACGGTTATGTTACATGGTCGTGTGTCCCCTGGTGTTGAAATAAAATAAAGTTAGTATGCTCCACACGGTCTCACACATAGGCGTGTGATCGGCCATGTGGCACAAGTCAGTATACCCCCCAATTGGCACACAGTCTAGCACACGGGCGTGTGACTTGGTCGTGTTGCATAAGTCAGTATACCCTACAAGTTTGACATGGCCTAGCACACGGCCTGGCACACGGGTGTGTATGGCCACTTCGAAGGGCACACGGGCTAGAGACACGGGAGTGTGGTCAGTAGTTTGACCCAAGTCAGTATGTAACCCCTATTTTCACACTACCAGTGACATGGGCGTGTCTAGTGGCCGTGTGAGGCACCCCGAAAGAGATCAACCGAGGGAGACCACCCCGAAACACTGGAAATATGAGTGGTAACCGAGGTGCTACAAGAGATCCTGCTGTGAGATCTGAGGCACGAGCACCTGCCTAAGCTTATGCTATCATACACAGGAGGAGCCATCATCGTCAGACATTATTACCGATACATTTTCTCTTTTCGATACTGAGATAATTGCATTGATAGATCCTAGATCAACCCATTTATATATGTAACACCCCTCACCCGTATTCATCACCGAAAAGGGTTACGGAGCATTACCGAACTTAAAAAGCAATTAAACAATTATTTAACATACATTTGCTCAATTCAATTATTCATCGTTCAATCTCATTCAATTTGTCCCTATTAAGAGCACACGAGGTCTTATTCATGCTTTATAAATGATTCGGGACTAAACCGATAACTCGAGAAGAATTTTTCAACACTTAGCAATATTTTCTTCAAATCAAGGGTCACTCCCCCGTATGGCCAGGCCATGTGTCTCACAATGCCACAAGACATGCCCGTGTCACAGGTCGTGTGAAAACAGGGGGTACATACTAACTTGGGTCACACGGCCGACCACACGCCCGTGTGTTAGCCCATGTGCACTTCAAAGTGGCCACACACGTCCTTATGTTAGGCCGTGTGTTAGGCCGTGCCAAACCTATAGGGTATACTAACTTATGCAACACGGCCAAGTCACATGCCCGTGTGCTAGGCCGTGTGCCAAGTAGGGGGTATACTGACTTGTACCACACGGCCGAGTATACGTCCATGTGTAAGACTGTGTGGAGCATACCGACTTCATTTCAATTTCAACACCAGGGGACACACGGCCATGTATCATGACCTTGTATCACACACAGGTGAGACACACTCCCGTGTCTCTGCCCGTGTAGACAAAAATAGGCTATTCACCAAGCCAATTTGCCACCCATTTTGCACATACCTACACAAGCACAAATGGTACCAATTCAAGGCACTCATATACATCCAAATATCATAAACCAATGTTCAAATCATACCATTTCTTTACCATCAATACAATTTACAAATATGCTACAATTTTCCATCTAATTTCATACATAATTCACATATTCAATTAAATCAACTAAACCATTACATAAATGCATTATCAAGCATTAATTCTCAAGCACATAGCTTCCCAAATTACCTAATATTATTAAGTATTATAAATTCAACTTCAACCTCACATTATAGATCAATTACCAAACTCAAAATAGAACCATTTGCAAATTTATAAGCATCATCAATTACATTATCATAAGCCAAATCAAATGGCTCAAAATACATGTTCATCAAACATACCAAAATGACTCAAACCTATACATGCCATATACCATATATACACAACTCAAAATTACCAAGTAGATGGTTGGATAGCGTGACGTAGTCTCTGACGATCCCTGAATCTGAGCTAGCTTTAAATTCACCATAAAACAAGGGAGAAACAAACAAAGTAAGCTATAAAGCTTAGTAAGTTCGTACTAAATATACTCAACAATTCATAATATTCCAATCATCAATTTGAACTAATTAACATCTAAATCATGATAACCAACAAACCTTCCTCATACTTACTCATATTCTTATATACAAATTCATAACTTCTTCTATTTGGATTTCATACTTTACAATAACATACCTGTACAAATTCATAACGAACTCATACATTTTCGTAATACTGTCGAATGCTTGATGTCTCGCACACTAAGTGCCTTACATAGCTGAAACTATCTCGGTCTCGCACACTAAGTGCTATATATAGTCGAACCTATTCTGAATCGCACACTAAGTGCTATATATAGCCGAAGCTATCTCGAATCGCACACTAAGTGCTAAATATAGCCGATTTATCGTCGAACATAACCGTAGTCTCGTATATACAATTTATGCAATATCAAAGCATTAAAAACATAACTCTAACAATGTTTATCACGTACAAACTTACCTCGGATGCTAAAACAGCGAATCGAGTCGTTTAGTCGATAACTTTAGTTTTCCCCCGATCTGGGTCCACTTTTCTTGATCTATATAGTATCAAATTCATCTTATTTAATCACCAATTTATTCAATTTAATCCAAAACACACATTTAGGCATGTTTACACTTTTTCCCCCAAAGTTTCACATTTTTACAATTTAGTCCTCAATAAACAAAATCACAAATTCATGAAAATTTCACAACACCCATGCTTAGCCGAATTACCATAAGGCCCCTAACAGCCCATATTTTTCATTTATTCACACATTTAACCACACATTTTCACATTTTCACAAATTAATCCCTATTTCGCATTTTTACTCAAAATCACTTTACAAAACTTGTTTATTTAACAACAAAAATTCAAAATCTATCATTAATCATCAAAACTCATGCATATTCATCAATGGCAACATTCAAAATCTTTAACAGCTTCAAAAATTAGTCCCTGGGCTAGCTAGTACTAGCTGCAACGATCTCAAAAACATAAAAATCATTAAAAATGGGACAAAAATCGTACCTTATTGAGCAAAATAGCATAGCCGAATCAAGAACCCTAAAATGGATTCTTTTTTTCAAAAATTCGGTGGAGAAGATGATATTAAGCTTAAAATTATTTTGTTTTATTTAACATATGATAATTATGCAATTTACCATAAGAACCTTAATGAAAAACCATTTAAAACATCCATTAAATGTCCATATATGTCCACTCATACTATTAATGGTCTAATTACCACATAAGGACGTTAACATTAAGGTTCTATAGCTATTTGACACCTTTAGCTAATAGAACAGTAATTCTACATTTTACGCAATTTAGTCCTTTTTATCCAATTGAACATTAAAAAGATAAAAAATTTAACGAAATTTTCACACAATATCCTAATCATGCTGTAAACATTAGAATAATAATAAAATAAATATTTTGATCTCATATTTGTGGTCCCAAAATCATTGTTCTGATTTGACCAAAAACGGGCTATTATAATATATCTGTATGAATTTAGTGTTTAAAAAGAGTTTACATGTCGAGTCTACAAAGTTTGTAATTAAAGTATCGAACCCCTTAGGCATGTCTATTTTAGTCAATAAGATTTTTAAGAATTTTCCTTTAATGACTTGGGGTTACTATTTTCGGCTGACTTGATACTTCTACCGTTCGATGAGTTTGATGAGATTTTGGGTATGGACTGGCTGACTATGCATGATGCAATTGTGAATTGTAGACGAAATATTATCGAATTGAAATGTCAGAATGGTGAAATTCTTCAGATTGAGTCTGATGATTTGAGTGAATTACCTACTGTGATACCGTCTATGTTAGCTCAGAAATGTATGAAAAAGGGCTATGATGCATATCTTGCATACGTACTGGATACAAAGGTGTCTGAAAAAAATATTGAATCTCTGTTGTTTGTGAGTTTTCAAATGTATTTCCAGAAGAATTGTCGGGTTTGCCACTGATAAGAGAGGTTGAATTTGGTATTGAATTAGTACCGAGAACAACACTGATATCGATAGCTCCATACAAAATGGCTCCAACAAAATTAAAAGAGTTGAAAGCTCAGTTGCAAGAATTAACAAACAGAGGTCCTGCATGACCGAGTTATTCGCCTTGGGGTGCACCGGTATTGTTTGTCAAGAAGAAAGACGGCATGATGAGAATGTGTATCGATTACAGAAAGTTGAATAAAGTGACTATAAAGAACAAAAACCCTCTACCACGGATTGATGATTTATTTGATCAGTTGAAAGGGGCTACAATATTTTTAAAGATTGATTTGAGATCGAGTTATTATCAGTTGCGAGTTAAAGAGTCAGATTCAGAACGAGGTACGGACATTATGAATTGCTTGTTATGCCTTTCGGATTAACAAATGCTCCTACAGTTTTTATGCACTTGATGAATCAGATATTGCAGACCATATTTAGACAGATTCATTTTTGTATTCAATGACGACATTTTAATATATTCGCGAGATGAATTTGAACATACCGAACACTTGAGAATTGTGTTACAAACTCTATGTGATAAGCTATTGCTTGCAAAGTTCAGTAAATGTGATTTTTGGCTCCGAGAGATTGGATTTTGGGACATATCATTTCAGCCGAAGGTATTAGAGTTGACTCGAGTAAGATTTCTACTATTGTTGATAGGAAACCTCCTAGAAATACGTCTGAAGTCTATAGTTTTTTGGGTTTATAGGGCTATTATCAAGATTTGTGAAAGGATTTTTGATGATTACGACACCGATGACATGACTGCTTCAGAAAGATGTGGAATTCAAATGGTTAGAAAATTGTCAGCAGAGTTTCGAACAGTTGAAAGTACTGCTAATGAAGCACCAGTTTTGGTTCAACCTGAATAGGGGAAAGAGTTTGTGATTTATAGTGATACGTCATTAAACGGTTTGGGATGTGTTTTGATGCAAGAAGAAAAAGTTATAGCTTATGCTTCCCGACAATTGAAACTGTATGAAAAGAACTATCCGAAGCACGACTTAGAGTTGGTTGCAACTGTGTTCGCATTGAAAATTTGGCGAAACTACTTATACGGTGAAAATGCCACATTTATATGGATCACAAAAGTTTAAAATAGCTGATGTCACAGAAAGATTTGAATCTGTGACAATGAAGATGGCTTGAGTTATTAAAAGATTATGAATTTGTGATTGATTATCACCCAAGAAAAGCTAATGTTGTTGTTAATGCCCTGAGCCGAAAATCTTTGTTTGTATTACGAGCAATGAATACCCAGTTGATGATTTGTGATGATGGGTCTATTTTAGCTGAATTAAAAGCTAAACCTATATTTCTTCAACAAATTTATGAAGCTCAAAAAGATTACCGTGAATTGCAAGTTAAACAAATTCAATGTGAAACTATTCCTAATTTAGAGTTTCAGATTGGAGTCGATGATTGTTTAAGGTTTCAGAATAGAATTTGCATACCAAGGATTCAGAACTCATTCAAAAAATTTTGCACGAAGCGCACAATAGTTGTTTATCTGTTCATCCATGGAGTACCAAAATGTACAATGATTTGAGACAGTTTTATTGGTGGCAAGGCATGAAACGAGCTATCTTAGAGTTTGTTTCTAAATATTTGATTTGTCAGCAAGTCAAAGCTAAACATCAAGTACCATCGGGTTTACTGCAACCTGTGATGATTCTCGAGTGGAAATGGGATAGAGTTACAATAGATTTTGTATCGGGATTGCCCCTAACTCTGAAAAAGAAAGATGATATCTAGGTTGTCGTTGATCGAGTAATGAAATCTGCTCATTTCATACTGGTACATACAGATTATTCACTTGATAGACTAGATGAATTGTACATTTCTGAGATTATTCGATTGCACGGGGTGCCACTATCTATTATTTCTGACAGAGATCCGAGATTTACGTCGCGATTCCGGAAGAAACTACAAGAAGCTCTGGGAACAAAGTTGAATTTTAAAACTATTTTTTATCCTTAGGCTGACGGTCAGGCCATGAGAGTTATTCAGATTCATGAAGACATGTTGAGATGTTGTATTTTAGAGTTTGAGGGCAGTTGGGAAAAACTTACCGTTGATTGAATTCGTGTATAACAACAATTTTCAAACGAGTATAAAGATGGCACTGTACAAAGCTTTATACGGTCGTAAATGTTGAAATCATTATACTGGACTTAACTAAGTGAGAAAAATATTCACAGGGTTGAATTGTTTAGAGAAATTGAATAAAAAGTGAAAACGATTCGTGACAGTTTAAAAGCAGCTTCAAATTGACAAAAATCATACGCAAATTTGAAACGTAAAGAAATTGAGTTTCAAGTTGGGGATCGAGTGTTTCTAAAGGTATCACCATGGAAAAAGGTTCTTTGATTTGGCCGTAAAGGAAATCTGAGTCCACGATTTATCGGACCGTATAAGATTGTCGAAAGAATAGGGCCTGTAGCATATCAACTAGTGTTACCGCCAGAACTTGATAAGATTCATAATGTCTTTCACGTTTCTATGCTACGTTGATATAGATCCAATCTGTCACATGTGATTTCTCCGGTAGATATTTAAATACAAACTGATTTGACGTATAGCGAAGACCCAATCAGGATTTTAGCTCGTGAAATCAAAGAATTGAGTAAAAGCGCATAGCCCTAGTGAAGATTCTTTGGCATAAACATGGGATCAAGGAAGCTACGTGGGAACCCGAGGAAGCTATGAGAAAATAGTACCCTAACCTTTTCACTAGTAAGATTTTCGGGGACGAAAATACCTAAAGGGGAAGAGTTGTAACAGCCAATTTTTAGTCAAATTGGAACAGTGGTTTCAAGACCATAAATCTAAAGTCAAAATATTTATTTTATTATTATTTTAATCTTTATAGCATGATAGCATGTATGTGTGAAAATTTCGTGAAGAAATTTTACTATTTGATTGGTCAATTTGATAAAAGGACTAATCGCGTAAAACGTAAAACTTGAGTTCTATTAGCTAAAGGTGTCAAATAGCTATAGAACCTTAAAGTTAAGGTCCTTATGTGGTAAATATACCATTTTTAGTGTTATTGGACTTTTATGGACATGTAATATGTGATTTTAAAGTTTATTAACTAAGGTTAATTTAGTAAATTGGTTAATTTAAGTTAATTAATAAAATAAAATCATTTTTTAATCATCTTCATCATCTCTTCCACCGAATTTGAAAGGAAAAAACCATGGAAGCGTGCTAGGGCATTCGGCCAATCTATTTACCTTGCATTGATCAAGATAAGCTGAGATCGGGTTTAGATCGGGGAAAAGGAAAAGTGGACGAATAGTCGATAATTTCCATCTGAGCAACTTGAGGTAAGTTCGTATAATTAGAATTGAATTTTTAAATATTTTTCAGTTATTTGAAATGAAAGTATATTTGAGTAAATGGTATTATAGAGTTCGAATGCCTAACTAATAAGAATTATTCAACATCGAGTCCCGTTTGAACCGTAGAAAGTCGTAGGATACGAGTGACATGTCACTAAGGTTACCGTTTTGGTCGAGATCCTACATATGTTGCGGACTCACCACGGCTCATATGAGCTTATTGATATATTAGCTCGTACGAGCTTATTGTTTTCAGCTCGTCAGAGCTTACCGTTTCAGCTTAATAGAGCTTACTATCCATCAGCTCAGAAAGAGCTTACTAATAGTAGCTCGAAAGAGCGAAAATGATAATGAATTGACGGATTACCAACTTATACGTAATGTATATCACCCGAGTATCCCTCGATATTCAAATAGGTTCAACTAGCATAAATTTTGTTATTGGTTATGTGATAAAGCTATGTGTTTATACGGATAAATTACTATTTATATGGATAAAGTATTGTTTATACGGATGAGTTATCGTTATCGAAAGAATTATTGTTTATATGATTGTAAGTGAATTGTTACAATTTATGTATGTGATATATGAATTTGATATATGAATTTGATATGATACAATGTATTGAGTATTAAATTGAGATAATGGATGATTATATGCACTTATGTGACTAACTTGTTGACGAATGCTTGTGTTTAGGCATTTGGTAATTGAATTGAGTATTCCTTAATTATTTACTTGATTATGTATAAATGGTAAGTTTAATTCTAAATTATACGGGCTTACTAAGCTATAAAGCTTACTCTGTTTTTTTTTTTGTTTTATAAAGGTACGATAGCTCGCTCGATTCGGATAAAGTAGGAGATACGCATCACACTATCTAGTTGTCGATCGGTACTTTTGAACTCATGGATATACATAAATATGGCATGTATAGGCTAGTTATAAAGATGATAGTTATGGTTACTTAAGCTAGTGATTTTGGTACATGTTGTGGTATATGATAACGCCATTTGATTTGGCGTAACTTGGTATAATGCTTTGGTTGCACATAATTAATCAAATATGTGTATGAAATATTATGGATTGGCTACTTATTGGGTTACAAAATGTTGCAAATTATGCTTGTGTAGGTATGTAAAAATAAGGTTGCAAAAGGGCTTTGCAAAATAGCCTATTTTTGTCCACACGGATAGAGACACAGGCGTGTTTCTCAGCTCGTGTGTGACACAGGATTATGTTACACGGCCGTGTGTCCCCTGGTGTTGAAATTAAATGAAGTCACTATGCTCCACACGGTCTCACACACTGCAGGCAGTGATCACTGTAGTGTGGCACAAGTCAAGATACCTCCTAATTGGCACACACCTAGTACAAGGGCGTGTGACTTGGCCGTGTTGCATAAGTCAATATACCCTACAGGTTTAACATGTACCTAGCACACAGCCCGCACACTGCTAGATACACAGGCGTGTGGTCACTGCAGTGACCCAAGTCAGCATGTACAACCCTATTTTCACACAGCCGATGACACGAGTGTGCCTAGTGGCCGTGTGAGACACACGGCCTGGTCTCACGGGCGTGTGTCCTCTGTTTGAAGTAAAATTTTCTAAGTTTTCCAAATTTGGTCTAAATTATCGGTTTAGTTCCGAACCATTTCTAAAGCATGTTTAAGGCCTCGTAGGCCCTTTTAAGGGATAAAGTGATTGTATTTGAATGAGAAATGAATTAAGAATGATTGAATTGAGCAAATGTATGTTAAATAGTTGGTTAATTATTTTGTAAGTCCAGTAATGCTCCGTAATCCTATTCGGCGTTGAATACGGGTGAGGGGTGTTACACAAACACACTCTCAACTTGCCTCATGTATCGCAATTATTTCAGCATGATTTGAAGAGGCAGTAGCCAATGTCTGCTTTGTCGAACGTCATGATATGGCAGTACCTCCATATGTAAATAAATATTCCATTTGAGATCGACCTTTATGTGGATCCGATAAATATCCAGCATCAGCATAACCAACTAATAGGGATTTTGAATCATTTGAATAAAATAACCCCATATCAATGGTCCCTCTGAGATATCTAAATACATGTTTAATTTCATTCTAATGTCTACGTGTTGGAGAATAACTAAATCTTGCTAACAAGTTTATAGAAAAAGTTATATCAGGTCTTGTGTTGTTTGCAAGATACATCAATGCTCCTATGGCACTTAGATATGGTACTTCATGACCAATAAACTCTTCATCATTCTTGCAAGGATGAAATTGATCTTTATTCACATCTAATGATTGTACAACCATCGGGGTACTCAATGGATGTGCTTTTTCCATATAAAATATCTTTAAGATCTTTTTCGTATAAGTTGACTGATGGACATGAATTCCATCTTTTAAATGCTCGATCTGCAAGCCTAGACAAAAATTTGTTTTTCCAAGATCTTTCATCTCAAGTTCTTTCTTTAAATAATTTACTACATTTTGAAGCTCTTCAGGAGTTCCAATAATATTTAGATCATCAACATAAATAGAAATTATCACAAAGTTTGATTCAGACCTTTTTATAAAAACACATGGGCAGATTGGATCATTTTTATAACCTTCTTTTAACAAATATTCACTAAGACGATTGTACCACATACATCCAGATTGTTTTAATCCATATAAACTTTTCTTTAATCTGATTGAGCAATTTTTTCAGAAACTCTATATCCTTCAAGGATTTTAAATCCTTCCGGATTTTCATAAAAATTTCACTATCAAGTGTACCATACAAATAGGCTATAACAACATCCATTAGACGCATGTCAAGTTTTTCACATACTGCTAGACTAATAAGGTATCTAAATGTGATTGCATCCACCACAGGAGAATATATCTTTTTATAATCAATACCGAGCCTTTGTGAAAATCCTTTATGTTACGACTTCATTTTTATCATTTCGTTTTCGCACAAATATCCATTTATATCCTACCGACTTTATATATTTAAGTGTTTGGACTATAGGTCCAAAAACCTCACATTTAGAAAGTGAATTTAATTCTGCTTGAATTGCATCTTTCCATTTTGGTCAGTCTTTTCTATTTCTACTTTCCTCAATAGATTTAGGCTCAGGATCCTCATTTTCTTTTGCTGTTTCAATAGCAACATTATAAGTAAAATTGTTGTCGACAACTATATTTTTTCAATTCCATCTTTTTCCTGAAGTAACATAACTTATTGAGATTTCTTTGTTATCACCATTTTTAGGTACTTGAACCTCTTCTGGTGTTTTTTTAATTAGTTATATCTTTGGCCTCTTCTTGGGCACTTGCCTCCACAATATTACCATCTTGAATAATTGTTCCTTTCCTTTTACGAGGATTTTTATCTTTGGAACCGATTGGCCTTCCACACTTCAGGCGTGGATTACTTTCTTTTACACTAATAATTTGCCCTATTGGGATATCAATTCGTATTGGAGCATTTCCAGCTAGTACGTGAGATTTTGTAATTCTCTTTAGGTCAGTAAATGAATCTGGAAATTGATTGGCAATGTTTTGCAAATGTATGATCCTTTGAACTTCTTATTCACATTGACTTGTGTGATGATCTAATTGAGATAATGAAGATCCATTCCATGTAATTTCTTTTACCAGTTGTATTTTCTCTCCCCCTAATGTTGGGAATGTTGTTTCATCAAAATGACAATCAATAAATCGTGCAGTAAATAAATCTCTAGTTAGTGGTTCAATATATTTAATTATAAAAGGAGATTCATAACCAACATATATTCTCAACCTTCTTTGAGGACGCATCATTGTGTGTTGTGGTGGAGCAATTGGAACATATACTGCACATCCAAAAATTCTAGGATGGGAAATATTTGGCTCCTGACCAAAAGCCAATTGTAATGGGGAGTACTTATTATATCTTGTTGGCTTTAAGCGAACAAGTGCTGATGTATACAAAATAGCATATCCCCAAGCTGTAACAGGGAGTTTTGTTCTCATAAGCAATGATCGAGCTATTAGTTGGAGGCGTTTGATAAACGATTCAGCTAAACCATTTTGTGTGTGAACATGAGCTACAAGATGTTCAACTTTTATCCCAGTTGACATACAATAATCATTAAAAGCTTGGGATGTAAACTCACCAGCATTATCAAGACAAATAGTTTTGATTACATAATCTGGAAATTGTGCTCTTACTCGAATTATTTGAGCAAGTATTCTCGCAAACACCAAGTTACAAGTCGATAATAAACACACATGTGACCATCTACTAAATGCGTCTATTAATACCATAAAATATCTGAATGGTCCACATGGTGGATGAATGGGCCCACATATATCACCTTGAATACGTTCCAAAATGTGAGAGATTCAATCCCAACTTTAGCTGGTCATTTTCCTTGAGAACAAGCAACACGAGATAAATCCATGAATTCAAGAATCTTTTGGTTCTTTAATGGGTGTCCAATTGAATTCTGGATGATTCTTCGCATCATAATAGATCCGGGATGGCCTAATCGGTCATGCCAAATAGTAAAAATATATGGTTCTACAAACTTCTGATTTGTAGTAACATGTGACTCAATAGCACTAATATGTGTATAATATAAACCTGATGAAAAAGTAAATAGTCTTCCCAAAACATATTTTGTAACACCCCAAACCCGGCCCATGAGCCTTGACCGGACCTGGTATGTCACAGAGTAAAAACGCTTTGAAAGATTTTGATCACCGGTAGAAATCCAAAAATTTCTTTGAGGTATAAAATGGTGTCTATTAAAACTTCGTGGAATGGATTTTAAAACTTGGTTGAGTTGAAAGACTTTGAAAACATTTGATCATTTAAACTTTTAGAACCATCCGGGTTGTTGTAACTTGGTGAATTTTGCTACCGATGGTAACATCTTTGAAAACTCGTAAAAATTTCCCATTTTGAAAACATCACTTTTAACCGATTCATTTAAACAATTTATAAGTTCATCAATAATATAGTAGAAGTGAAGTAAAACAACTATTTAAACACCCAAAATAATAATTAGTGGCCTTATTACAACCCAAACCAAAATTTAGTAATTAATAAACTTAAACCGTGCTAAATAAAATTTTAAATCCAAGGAACAAGCATGGCCGCCTCGAGTCCTCTCTCGCCTCCATCCCATGAGCTACTCATCTACAAAATGATATGGGAAGGGTGAGTCACCAAGACTCAGGTGTATAAATCCCCAACCCTAAGTGCAAACTCATACACAAAATATTAACATGCAAACATGCAACCCAAAACTAACCATCCATACTCCTTTAACTACCCCGTGGTCAAAACCATCGGTGGTCAAAACCACCGTGACCGAGTCACAAATCAAGTGATGGGGCCAACCCATCGTGTGGTCAAAACCATCGATCACCATAGGTCACAATTATCAATATGTGGTCAAAACCACTAGTGGTACCAAACCACCGGGACTTAGTCACAATTTATATCATCGGGTGGTCAAAACCATCGGTGACCAAGTCACAATTAAACCGATGGGGCCAACCCATCGTGTGGTCAAAACCACCGTGACGATCCATAGAGAATATTCCCTCCTCTCTTCAATCCTGCTACCAACATGCTCATAACATGCTTAACATATTATCATAAATCATGCATATAAGTCATGGCATAGCATCTTACTCATCATATCATTCATATAACATATTCAAAGTCACAAGCGACTTACCTGAATCCATGCACATGCCCACAAGGCAATTCACTATCAAAATAGTTAACTGTAACATATTAAGCAATGTCAACTAATAAAGTGTGTAAGAGTTTTACACACCTGTTTAACCGAAGATCTAAGGAGAAATCCCGAATCTATGCGATATCACAAAATCCCGAAATGTATTCCCGTATTGCTCTTACATTCGTCCACTATAGGTTAGTATCAAAAAGCTTTATTCTGCTAAACTAATAATCCCGAAGAACTAATCGCACCCCTAACCAAAATATGGCCCTAGGCCGAATCTTTGTTATCACTTACCAGAGCAAACTGAAATCCCGGAAGCCTTTATCGATCAGCCCCTAAAATCATAACACACATTCGGTTACTTACTTAAACACAATACATGGCCCATAGCTGAATCTTTGTTATCACTTACCAGAGCAAACTGAAATCCCGGAAACCTTTGTCGATTAGCCCCAAAAATCATAACACACATGGGGTTACTTACTTCAAAACAATACATGGCCCATAGCCGAATATGACAGCCACTTACCTTGAAAAACCGAAACCTAAAAGACTCCTTCAAAGCACTCTAGCGTCGGCTACACACAAAAGGTATGATATTAGGACCATATACACATTCTACCAACCTTACCAAGGCCTATTCTACCATAGTAACTAAATCAAAGGCTCATTTGTGGCACTTACCCTAAACCGATTTGGTTTCAATCAATCCAAGCCACACACACCACTTGTATTCTGGCCACACCTTGAGATCACATAATAGTTAGTCTTGACTTTTGAATAATAAAAGAATGGCCTACTAAAACGAGTCCTCACCACCACTTACCGTATTTGATCAACAGAGAGAAGATGCTTAGAATGACTGCTCCCAAAATCCCGAAGGCCTCCTTTTCAAGAATCGATTTGGAGAAGAACCAAAAAGTGATCCACTCTTGGTTGATATTCGGCTAGAAGAAAGAGGAAGATTTCGCATGGAGAAGAGAGAAGCAATAGAGATTCTACACACAAGATGGAAGATGGACTTTGAGTAGAAAAGGGTGATAGGTTCGACCAAGTAGGAACAAAAGAAGAGAGGATTTGGAGATTTTGGGCAAGGTGGACTAGAGAGAATTCACTAGGAACAAATTTGGAAGAAAAAAACACAAGTCTAGATGAATTTCTGCACTAATTTGCTCCCTAAAGAGCCTTTTGGCCGCCACCACCTTCCCTTCAATCCAATCCCAAACAATCTCCTATCTAATCTCTTTATCACCCGTTTAAACTTAAATTAAAAAAAAATAATACTTATCTTCATCC
This sequence comes from Gossypium rotundifolium, assembly GCA_025506655.1. Lineage (NCBI taxonomy): Eukaryota > Viridiplantae > Streptophyta > Magnoliopsida > Malvales > Malvaceae > Gossypium > Gossypium rotundifolium. The sequence continues at coordinate 63,022,034 of CP106731.1, read as the reverse complement.
ATTTGAGAGTCCACGACGGTCCATTAGCTCTCTCCCTTCACGCCAACATAAAAAAAAAACATACCTTGTGCTTCTAACGTGACTCGAACTTGAGTCCCTCCTTATTGCTTGGGGTGACATTCACTAAGGCCCTAAGAGGCGGCCTCAAGCCACTTTACCAATCCGACTTTCATGTCCACCAACTCCCACAAAATCTTTTGAAACCTCCTTAACTTAGCCCCTTCCTTTTTAACGCCAAAAAGCCCAAAAATAAAACACACCTCCTTGTGACCACCATGACTCGAACCTCCTCCCCTAGACACTCCGCGTGACGCAAGCTCCCCAGCACCTAGGGAGCATCCTAAGCCATCCTGCCAATCAGTTTCTTATGTCAAACTTCTCCAACAATTTCTCTTAACCCCTATCTCACCTAGCTCCCTCCTCTTAAACACTAAAAAGAAATTTTCAGCCCTAAGTCAGCCCTAGCCCGGGGTTATGACTAGACCCTAGAATATATCAAGAAATCATAGCACACATATCTTTTTCCAAGCTAGCACATGAAGAATAATTAAATTACAAACAACCCCTAATTCAGGATGTTATAGTTCTACCCCCTTAAAAATAATTTCGGCCTCGAAATTACCTGGATTAGAAGAGTTGGGGGTATTGCTGCTACATCACATCCTCGGGTTCCCACGTGGCCTCCTCCGTACCATGGTTTCGCCATAGCACTTTTACCAAAGGTCTTGACTTCCTCCTCGTAACCTTGACATCTCGATCCAAGATCTCAACCTCCTCCTCGAAAGACAAGTCCGAGCTCACTTCAATTTCCACAACTGGCACGACGTGTGATGGATCTGATCGATAGCGCCTAAGCATCGAAACATGGAAGACGTCATGAATCTGGCTCAATTCTGTCGGCAACTCAAGCTGATAAGCTACCGGTCCCACACGTTTCAACACTGTGTATGGCCCAATGAACCTAGGGCTTAGCTTGCCCTTCCGGCCAAACCTCAGCACCTTCTTCCAAGGTGATACCTTCAAGAAGACCTTATCACCCACTGCATATTCAACCTCTCTCCGTTTAAGATCTGCGTGAGATTTACGCGTCTAACGCCTCCTTCGCATTTGAGCACGAATTACCTTAACCTTCTCTTCTGTCTCTGCCACTAACTATGGCCCTAGCATCCGACGTTCACCCAGCACTGTCCAACATGTAGGAGTACGGCATTTACGACCATCTGATTGCCTCATACGGTTATCTGAATACTCGCTTGATAACTATTGTTATAAGCGAATTCTACCAAAGGTAGGTACTCCTCCCAACTACCACTAAGTCCAAAACACGCCCTTAACATATCTTCCAACACTTGGATTACCCTCTCAGATTGTCCATCGATTTGCAGATGGAAGGCCGTGCTGAAATTCAACTTCATACCCAAGGTTTGATGTAAAGCCTTCCAAAATCTTGACGTGAACCGGGGATCTCTATCTGAGATAATAGACACAGGTACTCCATGCAATCGCACTATCTCTGCTATATACAGCCTGGCTAACCTTTGAAGCGAGTAGTCAACCTTACTGTATGAAATGGGCCGACTTAGTTAATCGATCTACTATCACCCATATCGCGTCTTTCTTCATCGGACGTAAGGGAAGCCCACTTACGAAATCCATAGTAATCTCTTCCCACTTCCATTGTGGGATCTTTCTCGGTCAGAATACTCGATGGCAATTGATGCTCACTTTAACTCGCCGGCATGCCGCACTTGCCCACTAACTTCGGTTACTTCCGCTAAGACCCGCCACCAAAATCGCTCCCTTAAATCTCGATACATCTTGTCGCTTCCCGGGTGCATAGCGTACGGACTACTATGAGCTTCTTTAAGGATTCGCTGCCTCAAATCATCATCCTTAGGCATACATACTCTCCCCTGTAAATACAACACTCCATCACTACTCAAGCTAAACCCTTCGGCCTCACCACTCTGTACTTGCAACCCCGAGTACTCAGAACTTCGTCGGTCATCTGCCTTTCTTTGACTTTATCAATCCAAGACGGCTTCACTTGCAATTCTGCCAAAAGGCTCCCATCCTCATAGAGACTTAGGTGAGCAAACATTGCTCGCAAATCCGCTACCACCTTACGGCTCAATGCATCAGCTACCACATTAGCCCTACCCGGATGATATTCGATTGAGCAATCGAGTCCTTCAAAGAACTCAATCCACCCCCGCTGCCTCAGATTTAAATCTTTTGAGTCAAGAGGTACTTGTGCTCTTGTGATTTGTGTACACTACCGACTTCTCCCCATACAGATAGTGCCTCCAAATCTTCAAGGCAAAAACCACAATGAGCCAATTCCAAATCATGTGTCTGATAGTTACCTTCGTGAGGCCTCAATCGTCGTGATGCATAGCGACCACCTTCCCTTCTTGCATCAACACACACCCTAAACCAAGATGCGATGCATCACAATACACAAGAATTCCTTTCACGCCTCAGTCAATCAAGACTGGTGCTTCAGTCAAAATCCTCTTCAGCTTGTCGAAACTTTCTTGCTGCTTCTTAGACCTCACAAATGAAACTCCTTTTCTCATCAGCTTAGTCAACGGTGCTGCGATTAAGGAGAAATTTTCCACGAATCTCCTGTAATATCCTGCCAACCCCAGAAAACTCTGAATTTTTGTAACCGACTTTGGTGGTTTCCACTCTAATACTGCCTCAATCTTATGGGGATCCACCCTGATTCCCTCAGCTGAAACAACATGCCCTAGGAAAGTCACCTCCTTAAGCCAAAACTCACACTTACTGAATTTGGCGTACAACTATTTCTCCCTTAGAACTTGCAGAACCACATGAAGATGTGCGTCATGCTCCTCTTCTAACTTCGAGTACACCAAAATGACATCTATGAACACCACGACGAACCGATCCAGATAGGGTTGGAAAACCCTGTTCATCATGTCCATAAATGCGGCTGGTGCATTCGTCAAACCAAAAGGCATTACCAGAAACTCGTAGTGCCCATACCGAGTACGGAATGCCGTCTCATGGATATCTGCCTCCTTCACCTTAAGCTGATGGTACCCTGACCTAAGGTCGATCTTATAGAACAATCGATGCACCTTGAGTTGATCAAACAAATCATCAATCACAGGCAAAGGATACCGTTTTTATTGTCGACTTGTTCGCTTGTCGATAGTCTATGCATATTCTCATTGTCCCATTCTTCTTCTTGACAAAAAGCAATGGAGCTCCCCAAGGCGATACACTTGGTCGAATGAACCCTCTATCCAACAATTCTTTGATCTGAGCCTTCAACTCTACCAATTCTTTCGGCACCATCCGATACGGAGCTATAGATACTGGCGCAGTTTTGGGTAACAAATCTATACCAAATTCAACCTCACGATCCGGAGGTAGACCCGAGAGTTCCTCTGGAAACACATCAACATAATCCCTTACGGTCCGGACATCCCTCACAGCTGCACCCTTAGCTTCCAAAGCACAGACATGCACTACATATGCTTCACAACCTTTCCTAACCATCTTTTCCGCCTTTAATGTAGAAACCAGATTAGATAGGTAATCTCTCCTTTTACCTATCATCACCACCTCTTCTCCTTCCATGGTCTTTAATACCATGCGCTTAGCTGCGCAATCTAGGCTAGCCTGATACTTTACTAGCCAATCCATCCCGAGGATCAGATCAAACTCCCTAAACAGCGGTTCCCATCAAGCCGACCAAGAACACAACCCCTTGAGTTCTAGGGGTACATTCCTATAGAGTTTACTTACTTCTACGAGTGACCTAGAGGCTTAACACACATCTTCCTAGGAGTAAGCTCGAGTCTAAGTGCGAGTTTTCACTCGCTACTAGCAATGTATGAGTGGGTTGAGCCAATATCAATTAAGGTACTATAGGGTACTCCAAAGATCAAAAACATACCGGTTATGGCGTCTGGTGTGTCGCCCTCCTCTTGACGCCTCGTGGCATAGACCAAACCAGGTTGCCTAGCCTCAGTACCACCGGTACCTCCCCTCGGTGCCCCACGACCTCACCCACCACCATTACTTCCTCTTCCTGTACCACGACCTCTCGGTGGCTGTTGGTTATCCCTCCTATTCAGTGCACGTTCCTGACCCTCAAACCTTAGCCTAGCTACCTTTTTCAGACAATCCTTAACTCGATGTTCCATAGATCCACATTCGAAGCATCCCCGATTACCACTCCAACACTCTCCCGTGTGAGACTTCCCACACCGAGCACACCGTGGCGGCCATTGAGGATTAGCAACAGCAGCAAGCCTAGCAGCTTGATTTGACCCACCATACCTCGTCCTCTTCTGCTGATTACCAGAGAACCTCGAAGATCTAGAGCTCCTCTTATTCCAACTCCTATCCTGATTCTGCCTAACAGACTGTCTTACCCCTTCGGCAATCTTAGCCTTCTCCACTAGGACAGCGAACTCCCGTTCCTGTTGTGGAGCTATCATCATCCTCAGCTCATCTCTCAACCCATCCTCGAATCTAACATAGCGTTCATGCTCAAGACTCATTAATACCACGAGCATACCCGCCAACCGAGAAATTCACCTCATAATCGCCACTATCTTATTACCACGAACCGTGTTCAAGAAGGCCTTCATTGCGCATCCACGTAGCTAGCTCCTATATATTTCCTCCGTAGGCGGCCTTAAAGAATTCCCATGTGAGATCCTCCGCCATCGCTCCATCCCTTACGATAAGCCACCACTGGTATGACTCATCTCGAAGTAGAGAGATTATACCCTTTAACTTTTCCTCAGCTGAAAAATTCAGTCATCCATGATCCTCTCGTTGATTCCAACCAATACTCACCGATTTGGGTGCCACACGATACACCTTTAACACCTCCGCTTCTATTGGCTCGAGTCACTGCATGCATTTTCGAGCACCCAAACCTTCACCGCTCTAGCCACCATCTCAAGAACTTCAGAAGACACTGCGATCGCTTTCACCCCGTCGATCCTCGCTACTCAACACCAAAAGTTGGGGTGGTGGTGGCGGTGGTATCTCATTATCGCACTTGACCCGACCTAACGGGTTCTCGACACGTTATTCTTCTTCTACGCGTCCCACGATGGCCCGCCCTCTAGAACTCATTTCCAATGATTGCGCTTTAATCGATTAAGAACTTTTATGGATTAGTACTTGTTTCACTGGTTATCCGCGAAGAAATTTTATGAAGAGAGTTTAATAGGGATTCTTTCGATCATTCTAAGTTTCAAGTTTCCTATCCTAATTCACAGAAAAACACATCCATTCCTTAATATCTTCCATACTCATTCACTCTTCGGACATTCCTGTCCGTTCCTATCCCAGGGGTATTTTCGTCATTTTTTCTATAGGGGTATTTTCGTAATTTGTCAAAATAAAGTTTCTTGGTGATTTTGTCAATAAGGGTATTTTGGAAATTCTAGAATTTCGGGGGGTATTTCAGGGGGTGTTGAAGTTTCGGGGCATTTCGGTAATTTTGTAGGTTAGGGGCAATTTCGTAATTTTCCAAAATCATGACGTTTTTTATATTTTGAAAATTAAGGTTTTTGGACATTCTATAAGTAATGAAAATTTTGTTTGAAACTGTGGGTACTTTGGGAATTTTATAAACCAAGGGCGTTTTTGTAATTTTACTACTAGGGGTATTTTGTAATTTTCATAAATCGAACATTTTTCAAAAATTTTGTAAAGTATTTCTCTCAAGTTAAAGGGTAACTTTAAGAGTTTTAAAACTAGGGTTTCTACAACAATATGGCTAGTTCCTTTCTAGTTTTAATTATTGGGTTCAACTTTATGAATAAGTCCTCTGGTTAGGGTGAACCAAAGCTACGATCGTCGTAGGATTCTGCGAAGAGGAGGTGAGTCACTAGGATTTGCTTAAGTACTGTGCTCTTCCGAATCCAATCCTATACATGCGCACAAGGGTTACCACACTCTAACCCTGCGACTTAGGCATACGTTTATTTAATTAAGCATTTAAAGTCTTATGTGATTGTTGGGGTAAGCTAGTCCTAGGGTTCATATACTTATCATGCTATCTACGTTCCATTTCTACCCCTCTACAGATAATAGTTCATACAGTAGTTAGAAGCACTTACCTGGGCGGATAGGTGCCGGAGACTCGATGCCATGCCGCTCAAACTAAAAACCATTTCATAATATTTCACAGAGGCCTACCAAAAACATTTTGGGCCCTGGGCCCCCACAGTCGATTTTTGAACCTGGCTCTGATACCAAAAATATAACACCCCAAACCCGACCCATGAGCCTTGACCGGACCTGGTATGTCACAGAGTAAAAACGTTTTGAAAGATTTTGATCACTGGTAGAAATCCGAAAATTTACTGAGGGTATAAAATGGTGTCTATTAAAACTCAGGTGGAATGGATTTTAAAAACTTGGTTGAGTTGAAAGACTTTGAAAACATTTGATCATTTAAACTTTTAGAACCATCTGGGTTGTTGTAACTTGGTGAATTTTGCTACCCGATGGTAACATCTTTGAAAACTCGTAAAAATTTCCCATTTTGAAAACATCACTTTCAACTGATTCATTTAAACAATTTATAAGTTCAACAATAATATAGTAGAAGTGAAGTAAAACAACTATTTAAACACCCAAAATAATAATTAGCGGCCTTATTACAACCCAAACCAGAATTTAGCAATTAATAAACTTAAACCGTGCTAAATAAAATTTTAAATCCAAGGAACAAGCATGGCCGCCTCAAGTCCTCTCTGGCTCCATCCCCGCGAGCTACTCATCTACAAAATGATATGGGAAGGGGTGAGTCACCAAGACTCAGTGTATAAATCCCCAACCCGAAAGTGCAAACTCATACACAAAATATTAGTAAAACATGCAAACATGCAACCCAAAACTAACCATCCATACTCCTTTAACTACCCCTGTGGTCAAAACCACCGTGGTGAAAACCATCGTGACCGAGTCACAAATCAAGTGATGGGGCCAACCCATCGTGTGGTCAAAACCACCGATGACCATAGGTCACAATTATCAATATGTGGTCAAAACCATCGGTGGTACCAAACCACCGGGACTTAGTCACAATTTATATCATCGGGGTGGTCGAAACCACTGGTGATCGAAGTCACAATTAAACTAATGGAGCCAACCCATCGAGTGGTCAAAACCACTGGTGACAGTCCATAGAGAATATTCCCCCCCTCTCTTCAATCCGGTTACCAACATGCTCATAACATGCTTAACATATTATCATAAATCATGCATATAAGTCATGGCATAGCATCTTACTCATCATATCATTCATATAACATATTCAAAGTCACAAGCGACTTACCCGGAATCCATGCACATGCCCACAAGGCAATCCACTATCAAAATAGTTAACTGTAACATATTAAGCAATGTCAACTAATAAAGTGTGTAAGAGTTTTACACACCTGTTTAACCGAAGATCTAAGGAGAAATCCCGAATCTATGCGATATCACAAAATCCCGAAACGTATTCCCGTATTGCTCCTACATTCGTCCACTATAGGTTAGTATCAAAAGCTTTATTCTGCTAAACTAATAATCCCAAGAACTAATCGCACCCTTAACCAAAATATGGCCCTAGGCCAATCTTTGTTATCACTTACGAAGCAAGCCGAAATCTCTAAGCCTTTGTCGATCGCCCTAAAATCATAACACACATGCGGTTACTTACTTAAACACAATACATGGCCCATAGTCGAATATGACAGCCACTTACCTTGAAAAACCGAAACCTACAAGACTCCTTCAAAGCACTCTAGCGTCGGCTACACACAAAAGGTATGATATTAGGACCATATACACATTCGGCCAACCTTACCAAGGCCTATTCGGCCATAGTAACTAAATCTCGAAGGCTCATTCGTGGCACTTACCCTAAATCAATTTGGTTTCCAACTGAATCCCGAAGCCACACACACCACTTGTATTCGGCTACACCTTGAGACCACATAATAGTTAGTCTTTGGCTTTTCGAATAATAAAAAGAATGGCCTACTAAAACGAGTCCTTACCACCACTTACCGTATTTGATCAACAGAGAGAAGACGCTTAGAATGACTGCTCCCAAAATCTTGAAGGCCTCCTTTTCAAGAACTGATTTGGAGAAGAACCAAAAAGTGATCAACTCTTGGTTGATATTCGGCTAGAAGAAAGAGGAATATTTTGGCATGGAGAAGAGAGAAGCAATAGAGATTCGGCTTACACAAGATGGAAGATGGACTTTGAGTAGAAAAGGGGTGATAGGTTCGGCCAAGTAGGAACAAAAGAAGAGAGGGATTTGGAGATTTTGGGCAAGGTGGACTAGAGAGAATTTAGCTAGGAACAAATTTGGAAGAAAAAGAAACACAAGTCTAGATGAATTTCGGCACTAATTTGCTCCATAAAGAGCCTTTTGCCCAGCCACCACCTTCCCTTCAATCCAATCCCGAAACAATCTCCTATCTAATCTCTTTATCACCCGTTTAAACTTAAATTAAAAAAAAAACAATACTTATCTTCATCCATTTAAGAGTCCACGCACGGTCCATTAGCTCTCTCCCTTCACGCCAGCATAAAAAAAACATACCTTGTGCTTCCAACGTGACTCGAACTTGAGTCCTTCTTGCTTGGGGCGGCATTCACCAAGGCCCTAAGAGGCAGCCCCAAGCCACTTTACCAATCCGACTTTCATGTCCACCAACTCCCACAAAATCTTTTGAAACCTCCTTAACTTAACCCCTTCCTTTTTAACGCCAAAAAGCCCAAAAATAAAACACACCTCCTTGTGACCATCATGACTCGAACCTCCTCCCCTAGACACTCCGCGTGACGCAAGCTCCCCAGCACCTAGGGAGCATCGCAAGCCATCCTGCCAATCGGTTTCTTATGTCAAACTTCTCCAACAATTTCTCTTAACCCCTATCTCACCTAGCTCCCTCCTCTTAAACACTAAAAAGAAATTTTCAGCCCTATGTCAGCCCTAGCCCGGGGTTATGACTAGACCCTAGAACGTATCAAGAAATCATAGCACACATATCCTTTTCCAAGCTAGCACATGAAGAATAATTAAATTGCAAACAACCCCTAATTCAGGATGTTACAGTTCGACCCCCCTTAAAAATAATTTCGGCCTCGAAATTACCTGGATTAGAAGAGTTGGGGGTATTGCTACCGCATCACATCCTCGGGTTCCCACGTGGCCTCCTCCGTACCATGGTTTCGCCATAGCACTTTTACCAAAGGTACTGACTTCCTCCTCAAAACCTTGACATCTCGATCCAAGATCTGTACCGGCTCCTCCTCGAAAGACAAGTCCGAGCTCACTTCAATTTCTGCAACTGGCACGACGTGTGATGGATCTGATCGATAGCGCCTAAGCATCGAAACATGGAAGACGTCATGAATCTGGCTCAATTCTGTCAGTAACTCAAGCTGATAAGCTACCAGTCCCACACGTTTTAACACTGTGTACGGTCCGATGAACCTAGGCCTTAGCTTGCCCTTCCGGCCAAACCTCAGCACCTTCTTCCAAGGTGATACCTTCAAGAAGACCTTATCACCCATCGATATTCAACCTCTGCGTTTAAGATCTCGCATAGATTTACGCTCTCGACGCCTCCTTCGACGAGCCCAATTACCTTAACCTTCTCTTCGCTCGCCACTAACTCTGGCCCTAGCATCCGACGTTCACCCAGCTCATCCAACACGTGGGAGTACGAATTTCGACCATACAACGCCTCATACGGTGCCATCTGAATACTCGCTGATAACTATTGTTATAAGCGAATTACATAAAAGGTAGGTACTCCTCCCAACTACCACTAAGTCCAAACACACCCCTTAACATATCTTCCAACACTTGATTACCCTCGGATTGTCCATCGATTGCGGATGGAAGGCGTCTTGAAATTCAACCGCACCCAACGCTTGATGTAAAGCCTTTCAAAATCTTGACGTGAACCGGGATCTCTATCCGAGATAATGGACACAAGTACTCCATGCAACCGCACTATCTACGCTATATACTACCGCTAACCTTTGAAGCGAGTAGTCAACCCTTACCAAGATGAAATGGGCCGACTTAGTTAACCGATCTACTATCACCCATATCGCGTCTTTTCATCGGGCGTGGGGAAGCCCACTTACGAAAATCCATAGTAATCTCCTCCCACTTCCACCGTGGGATCTTTACCGATCGTAATGTACTCGATGGCAATTGATGCTCACTTAACTCACGGCATGTCGCACTTGCCCACTAACTCGCCATTTCCCACTTAAGACCCGACCACCAAAACTACTCCCTTAAATCCCGATACATCTTGTCGCTTCTGGCATAGCAGACGGATCGCTATGAGCTTCTTTAAGGATTTGTGCCTCAAATCATCATCCTTAGGCATACATACTCTCCCGAAATACAACACTCCATCACTACCCAAGTCGACCCTTCTACCACCGCTCAGACTTGCAACCCCGAGTACTCAGAACTTCGTCGGTCATCTGCTTTTCTTTGACTTCATCAATCCAAGACGGCTTCACTTGTAATTCTGCCAAAATGCTCCCATCCTCATAGAGACTTAGGTGAGCAAACATTGCTCGCAAATCCACTACCACCTTACGGCTCAATGCATCAGCTACCACATTAGCCCTGCCCGGATGATATTCGATTGGGTAGTCGTAGTCCTTCAGCAACTCAATCCACCCCCGCTGCCTCAGATTTAAATCTTTTTGAGTCAAGAGGTACTTCAGGCTCTTGTGATCCGTGTACACTATCGACTTCTCCCCATACAGATAGTGCCTCCAAATCTTCAAGGCAAAACCACAGCAGCCAATTCCAAATCATGTGTCGGATAGTTACCTTCGTGAGGCCTCAGCTGCCGTGATGCATAAGCGACCGCCTTCCCTTCTTGTATCAACACGCACCCTAAACCAGTATGCGATGCATCACAATACACAGTGAATTCCTTTCCTGCCTCAGGCTGAATCAAGACTGGTGCTTCTGTCAAAATCCTCTTCAGCTTGTTGAAACTTTCTTGCTGCTTCTTAGACCACACAAACGGAACTCCTTTTCTCAAGAAATTAGTCAATCGGTCTTTGCTATTATGAGAAATTTTCCACGAATCTCCTGTAATATCCCGCCAACCCCGTAAAACTCTAAATTTTCAGAATCGACTTTGGTGGTTTCCACTCCAATATCGCCTCAATCTTACGGGGATCCACCCGATTCCTCAATTTGAAATAACATGCCCTAGGAAAGTCACCTCCTTAAGCCAAAACTCACACTTCATCAATTTAACGTATAACCTGCTTTCTCCCTTAGAACTTGCGTAACCACATGAAGATGTCGTCATGCTCCTCTTCGACTTCGAGTACACAAAATGTCGCCTATGAACATCACGACGAACCGATCCAGATAGGGGTGGAAAACCACGTTCATCATGTCCATAAACGCTACTGCATTCGTCAAACCAAAAGGCATTACGAAACTCGTAGTGCCCATACCGAAAGTACTTAATGTCGTCTTATGGATATCGGCCTCCTTCACATTAAGTCGATGGTACCACGACCTAAGGTCGATCTTAGAGAACACCGATGCACCTTGAGTTGATCGAACAAATCATCAATCTGGGCAAAGGATACCGTTCTTTATTGTCGACTTGTTCACCGTCGATAGTCTATGCACATTCTCATTGTCCCATCCTTCTTCTTGACAAAAAGCACTGGAGCTCCCTAAGGCGATACACTTGGTCGAATGAACCCTCTATCCAACAATTCCTGGATTTGAGCCTTCAACTCTACCAATTCTTTCGGCGCCATCCGATACGGAGCTATAGATACTGGTGCGATTCCGGGTAACAAATCTATACCAAATTTAACTTCACGATCCGGAGGTAGACCCGGGAGTTCCTCTGGAAACACATACACATATTCCCTTACGGTCCGGACATCCCTTACAGCTGCACCCTTAGCTTCCAAAGCACAGACATGCACTACATATGCTTCATAACCTTTCCTAACCATCTTTTCCGCCTTTAATGTAGAAACCAGATTAGATAAGTAATCTCTCCTTTTACCTATCATCACCGCCTCTTCTCCTTCCATGGTCTTTAATACCATGCGCTTAGCTGCGCAATCTAGGCTAGCCTGATATTTTACTAGCCAATCCATCCCGAGGATCAGATCAAACTCCCTAAACGGTAGTTCCATTAAGTCAACAAAGAACACAACCCCTGGAGTTCTAGGGTACATTCTATAGAGTTTACTTACTTCTACGGAGTGACCTAGAGGGCTTAACACACCATCTTCCTAGGAGTAAGCTCGAGTCTAAGTGCGAGTTTTCACTACGCTACTAGCAATGTATGAGTGGGTTGAGCCAATATCAATTAAGGTACTATAGGGTACTCCAAAGATCAAAACATACCGGTTATGGCGTGCGGTGTGTCGCCTCCTCTTCTTGACGCCTCGCAAGCATAGACCAAACCAGGTTGCCTAGCCTCAGTACCACCCCAGACCTCCCCTCGGTGCCCGACCTGCCACCACCATTACCTCCTCTACACGCACTTTCGACCTCTCGGTGGTCGTTGGTTATCCCTCCTATTCGGTGCGTTCGACCTCAAACCTTAGCCTAACCGCCTTTTTCGACAATCCCTAACTCGATGTTCCATAGATCCACATTCAAGCATCCCGATTACCACTCCAACACTCCCGTGTGACTTCCCACACCGAGCACACAAGTGGTGGCCATTGAGGATTAGTAGCAGCAGAGCCTAGCCTTGATTTGACCCACCATACCTCATCCTCTTCTGCGATTACGAGAGAACCTCAAGATCCGAGCTCCTCTTATTCCAACTCCTATCCCGATTCCGCCAACAGATGTCTTACCCTTTAGCAACCTTAGCCTTCTCCACTAGGATAGCAAACTCCGTTCTCGTTATGGAACTATCATCATCCTCAGCTCATCTCTCAACCCATCCTCGAACCTAATACAGCGTTCATGATCAGTACCCACAATACCACAAGCATACCTGCTCAACCGGAGAAATTTGGCCTCATACTCTGCCACTGTCTTATTACCCCAAAACAGTTCAAGAAGGCCTTCCACTGCCCATCCACGTAGCTAGCTCCTATATATTTCCTCCGTAGACGGCTTAAAGAATTCCCATGTGAGATCCTCCGCCATCGCTCCATCCTTACGATGAGCCACCACCGTATGACTCATCTCAAGTAGAGATTATACCTTCAACTTTTCCTCGCTTGAAAATCCGTCATCCATGATCCTCTCAGTTGACTCCAACCAATACTCCGCCGTACTGGGTGCCACACCTGATACACCCCAGAACACCTCCGCTCCATTAGCTCGGAGTCGCTCGGGTACAAATTTTTGAGCACCCAAACCTCCACCTGCTCCAGCCACCATCTCAAGAACTCACGATACTGACTGCGATCTCGCCTCACCCCTGTCTGATCCTGCTGTTCAACACCAAAAGTTGGGGGTGGTGGTGGCGGTGGTATCTCATTATTAGACCTTTGACCCGACCTAACGGGTTCTGACACGGTTATTCTTCCTCTACCGCGTCCACGACGGCCACATCCTCTAGAACTCCTTTTCAACGATTGCGCTTTAATCTGATTAAGAACTTTTATGGATTAGTACTTGTTTCACTGGTTATCCGCGAAGAAATTTTATGAAGAGAGTTTAATAGGGATTCTTTCGATCATTCTAAGTTTCAAGTTTCCTATCCTAATTCACAGAAAAACACATCCATTCCTTAATATCTTCCATACCCATTCACTCTTTGGACATTCCTGTCCGTTCCTATCCCAGGGGTATTTTCGTCATTTTTTCTATAGGGGCATTTTCGTAATTTGTCAAAATAAAGTTCCTTGGTGATTTTGTCAATAAGGGTATTTTGGAAATTCTAGAATTTTGGGGGGTATTTCAGGGGGTGTTAAAGTTTCGGGGCATTTCGATAATTTTGTAGGTTAGGGGCAATTTTGTAATTTTCCAAAATCATGACATTTTTGATATTTTGAAAATTAAGGTTTTTGGACATTCTATAAGTAATGAAAATTTTGTTTGAAATTGTGGGTACTTTGGGAATTTTATAAACCAAGGGCGTTTTTGTAATTTTACTACTAGGGGTATTTTTGTAATTTTCATAAATCGAACATTTTTCGAAAAATTTTGTAAAGTAGTTCTCTCAAGTTAAAAGGGTAACTTTAAGAGTTTTAAAACTAGGGTTTCTACAACAATATGGCTAGTTCCCTTTCGGGTTTTAATTATTGGGTTTAGCTTTATGAATAAGTCATCTGGTTAGGGTGAACCGAAGCTACGCACTGTGGGATTCTGCAAGAGGAGGTGAGTCACTAGGACCGCTTAAGTACTGTGCTCTTCCTGGATCCAATCCTAGACATGCGCACAAGGGTTACCACACTCTAACCCGGCGACTTAGGCATAGGTTTATTTAATTAAGCATTTAAAGTCTTATGTGATTGTTGGGGTAAGCTAGTCCTAGGGTTCATATACTTATCATGCTATCTACGTTCCATTTCTACCCCTCTACAGATAATAGTTCATACAGTAGTTAGAAGTACTTACCTGGGCGAATAGGCACCGGAGACTCGATGCCATGCCGTTCAAACTAAAAACCATTTCATAATATTTCACAGAGGCCTACCAAAAACATTTTGGGCCACAGGCCCCACAAATGATTTTTTAACTCGCTCGATACAAAATATAACACCCCAAACCCGGCCCATGAGCCTTGACCGGACCTGGTATGTCACAGAGTAAAAACGTTTTGAAAGATTTTGATCACTGGTAGAAATCCAAAAATTTGCTGAGGGTATAAAATGGTGTCTATTAAAACTCAGGTGGAATGGATTTTAAAAACTTGGTTGAGTTGAAAGACTTTGAAAACATTTGATCATTTAAACTTTTAGAACCATCTGGGTTGTTGTAACTTGGTGAATTTTGCTACCCGATGGTAACATCTTTGAAAACTCATAAAAATTTCCCATTTTGAAAACATCACTTTTAACCGATTCATTTAAACAATTTATAAGTTCATCAATAATATAGTAGAAGTGAAGTAAAACAACTATTTAAACACCCAAAATAATAATTAGCGGCCTTATTACAACCCAAACCAAAATTTAGTAACTAATAAACTTAAACCGTGCTGAATAAAATTTTAAATCCAAGGAACAAGCATGGCCGCCTCGAGTTCTCTCCGCTCCATCCCCGCGAGCTACTCATCTGCAAAATGATATGGGAAGGGGTGAGTCACCAAGACTCGATGTATAAATCCCCAACCCAAGTGCAAACTCATACACAAAATATTAGTAAAACATGCAAACATGCAACCCAAAACTAACCATCCATACTCTTTAACTACCCCTGTGGTCAAAACCACTCGTGGTCAAAACCACAGTGATCGAGTCACAAATCAAGTGATGGGGCCAACCCATCGTGTGGTCAAAACCATCGATGACCATAGGTCACAATTATCAATATGTGGTCAAAACCATCGGTGGTACCAAACCACCGGGACTTAGTCACAATTTATATCATCGGTGGTCAAAACCATCGTGACCAAGTCACAATTAAACGATGGGGCCAACCCATCGTGTGGTCAAAACCACCGTGACGATCCATAGAGAATATTCCCTCTCTCTTAAATCTGTTACCAACATGCTCATAACATGCTTAACACATTATCATAAATCATGCATATAAGTCATGGCATAGCATCTTACTCATCATATCATTCATATAACATATTCAAAGTCACAAGTGACTTACCCTAATCCATGCACATGCCCACAAGGCAATTCACTATCAAAATAGTTAACTGTAACATATTAAGCAATGTCAACTAATAAAGTGTGTAAGAGTTTTACACACCTGTTTAACCGGAGATCTAAGGAGAAATCCCGAATCTATGCGATATCACAAAATCCAAAACGTATTCCGTATTGCTCCTACATTCATCCACTATAGGTTAGTATCAAAAAGCTTTATTCTACTAAACTAATAATCCCAAGAACTAATCGCACCCTAACCAAAATATGGCACTAGGCGAATCTTTGTTATCACTTACCGAAGCAAACCGAAATCCCTAAGCCTTTGTCGATCACTTTAAAATCATAACACACATGCGTTACTTACTTAAACACAATACATGGCCCATAGCCGAATATGACAGCCATTTACCCTGGAAAACCGAAACCTGAAAGACTCCTTCAAAGCACTCTAGCGTCGACTACACGCAAAAGGTATGATATTAGGACCATATACACATTCGGCCAACCTTACCAAGGCCTATTCGGCCATAGTAACTAAATCCCGAAGGCTCATTTGTGGCACTTACCCTAAACTGATTTAGTTTCCATCCGAATCCCGAAGCCACACATACCACTTTTATTCGGCTACACCTTGAGATCACATAATAGTTAGTCTTTGGCTTTTCGAATAATAAAAAGAATGGCCTACTAAAACGAGTCCTTACCACCACTTACCATATTTGATCAACAGATAGAAGATGCTTAGAACGACTGCTCCCAAAATCCTGAAGGCCTCCTTTTCAAGAACCGATTTGGAGAAGAACCAAAAAGTGATCCACTCTTGGTTGATATTCGGCTAGAAGAAAGAGGAAGATTTTGACATGGAGAAGAGAGAAGCAATAGAGATTCGGCTTACACAAGATGGAAGATGGACTTTGAGTAGAAAAGGGGTGATAGGTTCGGCCAAGTAGGAACAAAAGAAGAGAGGGATTTGGAGATTTTGGGCAAGGTGGACTAGAGAGAATTCGGCTAGGAACAAATTTGGAAGAAAAAGAAACACAAGTCTAGATAAATATCGGCACTAATTTGCTCCCTAAAGAGCCTTTTGGCCGGCCACCACCTTCCCTTCAATCCAATCCCGAAACAATCTCCTATCTAATCTCTTTATCACCTGTTTAAACTTAAATTAAAAAAAACAATACTTATCTTCATCCATTTGAGAGTCCACGCACGGTCCATTAGCTCCCTCCCTTCACGCCAGTATAAAAAAAAAACATATCTTGTGCTTCCAACGTGACTCGAACTTGAGTCCCTCCTTCTTGCTTGGGGCGGCATTCACCAAGGCCCTAAGAGGTGGCCCCAAGCCACTTTACCAATCCGACTTTCATGTCCACCAACTCCCACAAAATCTTTTGAAACATCCTTAACTTAGCCCCTTCCTTTTTAACGCCAAAAAGCCCAAAAATAAAACACACCTCCTTGTGACCACCATGACTCGAACCTCCTCCCCTAGACACTCCGCGTGACGCAAGCTCCCCAGCACCTAGGGAGCATCCTAAGCCATCCTGCTAATCGGTTTCTTATGTTAAACTTCTCCAACAATTTCTCTTAACCCCTATCTCACCTAGCTCCCTCCTCTTAAACACTAAAAAGAAATTTTCAGCCCTAAGTCAGCCCTAGCCCGGGGTTATGACTAGACTCTAGAACATATCAAGAAATCATAGCACACATATCTTTTTCCAAGCTAGCACATGAAGAATAATTAAATTGCAAACAACCCCTAATTCAGGATGTTACATATTTCTTTCCACATTCAACATTTGTAATATATAGATATTCAATATTTTTTCTCATTCATAGTTTCAATATGATATCCATTAAGACGAATATCTTTAAAACTCAATAAATTTCTTTGAGACTTAGTGGAATATAAAGCATCATCAATGACAAATTTTGTACCTTTAGGTAATAATATAATAGCTCTTCCAGAGCCTTCAATAAGTTTTGAACTACCCGATATTGTATTGACATAGGCATTACTCATTTTCAAACGAGAAAAATATTTTTTATCTTTAAGTATCGTATGTGTTGTAGCACTATCTGCAAGATACATGTCTCCATTGATTTTGGGTCCATCAAAATTTTGTTGAATATTCATATTCTTCATAAAAACAAACAAAATATAATATGAGAAACATTGCAAATATTTATTAAATATGTAAATTATTCTTGAAGTAGGAAATAAAACATACTTAAAACAACATAAAAATGTCAAAATAACATCAATTTTTCTAATGATTCTCAAAGAAATCTGCTACATCTAGGTGAGTTATATTCTTATGGTCATTAAATTTATCACCATTGTAGGCATGGTCAGTTTTAGTATTATAGTGAATATCTTCATCTTTTGTCTCCATTTCATCATTTTGGAATATAAAATTTGTCTCCATATGCTTTCCTTTCTTTTTAATGCATGCTTGATAAAGTTTCTCTAAATGCTCAGACGACAGGTACGTGACCAATGCCCCTTCATACTACAACGGTACCATGTATTCTCAACAATCTTTGAGGATTATTTTGACCATTTCTTTCTTGTCTTTCATTGTTACTTTTTCTGGTGGTTAGAAGTGTCATTGTTATGACCACCATGATAACGATTACTAGTACGTCCTCGACCATGTCCCCCACTACGCCCACGACCACAGCCGCGACCTTTATATTTTCTATTTTCATAATTATTGTGTACCACGACATTCACTTCAGGTAATGGTGCAAAACCAGTGGGACGAATTTCGTAATTTTTCATCAACAGCTCATTATTTCGTTCAGCCACCGAAAGGCATGAAATCAATTCAGAATACCTTTTAAAACCATTTTCACGGTATTGTTGCTGCATGAGCACATTAGTAGCATGAAAGGTTGAAAATGTTTACTCTAACAAGTCCTCATTAGTTATGTATTCTCCACATAATTTTAGTTGAGAACTAATTTTGAAAAGTTCTGAATTGTATTCACTTACAGTCTTAAAATCTTGCAACCGTAAATGCATCCTATCACCGTTTTCTGATGGTCAAATCGTTCTTTCAAATTTTTCCACAACAGTAAGATATTTCACTTTTAAGCCTTCATTCAGATGATGACGAATGAAAATAATTGCTTTTGCCTTATCTTGATCAAATACTTCTTTATTTGCTAATATGGTATTTCCTAGACCTTTAACATCTAGGTGAATTTCAACATCTAACACCCATGACAAATAATTCTTTCCTGAGATGTCTAAGGTCGCAAATTCAAGTTTGGCAAGATTTGACATTATAATCACTTGAATCAAAAAAAAATATTAGTAAAATAATAAGCATTCTCAATCGTAAAATAATTCAATTATATATACCAAATTTGCTAAATAATAATATGTATGTCAAATATTATTATAGAGAGTAATAGTCATAATAATAACTTAACACAAATTACATTAACTAAAATTTCTTTGAGTAAAAAAAACATGTAACAGCCCGATTTTGGGTCTAGTCGGAATAGTGGTTTTGAGACCACAAATTTGACATAAAAATGTGTTTCTATTATATTTTTATGGTCTACAATTTCACAAAATGATTTTTTGAAAATCACATTCGAAAATTTTAACATTTGGGCACTCAATTTAGTCAAAAGGACTAAATTGTAAAAAGTGCAAAACTTGAGTTCTAGAAGTTAGAAGTGTCCAATTGTTATAAGTTTTTAAATTGGAGGTGCTTAAATGGTAAATAGACCATTGGATAATTTTTTGGACATGAAATAGGTGAAATAGAATATTTTTAAGTTAGGGCATTTTGGTCATTTAGTAAATAAATCAATTAAAAAGCAAAACAAGCCAAAATTTCTTGCCATCTTCAACCCCTTGGCCAAATATACCATGGAAGCTATGGCTAGGGTTTTGTTCAAGCTTTCCAAGCTCCATAGTAAGTCCATTCTTGCCCTGTTTTTAATGCTTTTCCGTTTTTGAAATTCTCGTAACACGATCTACCTATGTCTACCACTTATTTGAGATATGATGAAAGTATAGGGCTTGAATCATGTTAGAAATTTGTTTATTTTGATGAATAATGGTAGATTATGCATGTTTATGGTTAGAGAAACGACTTTTACTAAGTGATTTTCGGTGAAAATGTCTAAAAGGACCTAATTATAAAAGTTTATAAAATGTGTAGTAAAAGTGTGTTTTAATGAAAAATTTGGGCTGTTCTAATTATGAAAATGGTTCAGCTGGGCTTAAAGTATGAAAAAATTGAATGAAAATCATTTTACGAGCCTAGAGACTAAAATGTAAATATGATAAAGATTAGGGTAAAATGTAATTTTACCAAAATGTGAAATTGGGCTCATTTGAGTAGCATGATGAATAAATAAATTAAATGTGTTGTTATAGATCAAGAAAAATGAGATTCGGACTTAGAACGGGGGAAAAACAAAGAATATGACGAATAAGTCCTTTCCACCGATTGTGCTACCGAGGTAAGTTCATGTGTAAATAATGCAACATTTCATTGTTATGTATTTAATGTTTTAATATTGCATGAATTGTATAATTGTCCTTGTGGATTTGATTAATGATGACTCGATGACGATTCGACGAAGATTTGACACCTCGAAATCCCAGTTGAACCTTAGGAATAGATAGGATACAAATGTCATGACATTAGGGTTATTGAGATTCCGTATAAGACCATATCTAGGATATGGCATCGATATGAGACATCGTGTAAGACCATAGTTAGGCTATCGGAATCGATATGTGATCCCATATAAGACCATATCTAGGATATGGCATTGGCATCTTACTATGTGTATGAGATTTCCCAAGTATCATTTAGTATTCTAAGTGGTTCAACGGGTAATTCAAAGATTATGTCAAAGGTGTGAAAAGATATGACTGTGTTACAAGTTCGTACAGGTATGCACGTAAAGTTTATAAGCATTGGCTTCATAATATTATGAGTTCGTGATCACTATGAAAGTGACCTTAAGTTAATCTTGTGAACAAGTGTTTATGTTGATGATGTGTGAATTCATGGTAAATTCAGTTGAGAATCATGTGTTAGGCTTTTAAGCCATATCAAATTGAGAGATGAGATGTTTATTTCACTTGATTTGTGATTTCATTGGATATGTGTGAAAAATGAAATATTTGCATCATTGAAAGCTATTAAGCTCTAGGCTTGAAAATATGAATACTCATAATTAATGTGCATGTTACTATGAGGCTTGAAATGATTTGTTAATGATTATTATGGTATGTTATGTTGGAGAGATTACGAATGTTTGGCAATTGTTAAGATGTATTAAATTATGCTTACAAATTGAAGGGGTAAGCATTGTGATTGAGTAAGTTATGCCTATGAAGATTTAATGATGTTCATGTTTTGTTATGTTATGTTAGTTGTAAAACAAATGTATGACTATTGTTCCTTATCATTTGCATACGGACTTACTAAGCTTTGTAGCTTACTCCCCTTCCTTTCCATATCTTATAGGGTTGTATGCTAGCTCGAGTTGGAGATCGTCGGAGATGCTATCACACTATCAAGCTATCATGTTGGGTATAAGTAAATACAAACCCCTTTGAGTCTATGGCATGTATAAGGGCTTAGTCAATTGTGTATGTGTCATTTGATTTGGCCAAATGTGTTGATTCATAATGGTAATATGATTCATTTTGTATATGGCCATGAGATATGGCCATAAGATGTGGCTCTTATTGGTTATTAAGTTGTAATGCCTATTTATATGTGTATGCTTATACTAAAGGTTTCATGTGATGTGGTTATGTGTGTTTGGTATAGATGGATTATGGATGTGCTCTAGGTTACTTGATGATTGAAATGTGATTAAATTGGCATAGGGATAGACCTTAGTATATGTATGAGATGTGAGGATGTGTTAATGATAATCATGGCATGAAAGTTTGATAAGTTTAAGCTAGGCAAAGCATGGTGCCTTATGCATGAATAAGTTGATATGAATTCGCCATGATCATGACTTGTTTGATGATGTTTAAGTGCTCAATTATGCCATGAAAGATTCCATTGAAGTTGTGTTTAAGTATGTGCAAATGAGGGTGCCAAATAGCTTGGTAAATAGCCATTTTCTTGGCCACATGAGCAGAGACACGGCCATGTGTCTCAGCCGTATGGAGGACATGGCCTCGGGACATAGGTGTGTGCCCAAGGCGTGTGAAGTCTGCATCTATTTTTCAGAATTTAATTTGCCACACGGCCTAAGCACATGGGTGTGTGACTTGGCCATGTGACCCTACTTTGTTGATGACATCATAAACAGAGAGTTACACGGCCGAGGACACGGGCGTGTGTGACCACACGGCCTACCCACACAAGCGTGTCCCAAGCCACACGGGAGTGTGACCCCTGCTTTGATGAAAAATTTTCTAAGTCTTCCTATAGTTTCCTAAGTTCTCGATTTAGTCCCGAACAGTTCCCAATGTATGTTTTGGGCCTCGAGGGCCCATATAAGGGACGATATGCATGTGAATGAGTGATTTTAAATTGAATGAAATTTTATAGCCCGGTTTTGTATAAATGTTTATGTTTAAGTCCGATAATGCCTCATATCCTATCCCAGCGTCGGACACGGGTAAAGGGTGTTACAAAACATGTATATATAATTATCATCATTAGATTTGAGTTGTAAAAATAAATGTGACAAATGTTACTCAAAGCAAATATTTCATCTAGAAAATAAAACAAAAGAATTATAAAAATACGTATATCGTATATAGTTTAACAGGAGTTATACGGGTAAATTATATAAAGTCGAAATGACGTGAACTTCACTATAAACTCGTAGAAGCTCGTGCTGATAATGTGTTATATAATTAAATAAAAGAGCATTTAAAGTAAATAAAGAATTTTCTTGTCTCCTCTTTTCATTTATAAAATAGCTATATATAAGCCATTGACATTCAATGCAACATAAATGAATGAAGCTTATTTAATAGCTTCATTAACACGTACATTAAGCATCTTTAATAATGAATGGGGGGCTTAACTTATTACTTTCATAAATGCTTAAAGGTTATAGACATCCATTTAATGTATTTACAATAATTTTCAGTTATTTAATTTTTCACACACATTTGATAATTTATAATAAAAATCATCTGATAGAATATTTTTCGACAAAAAATGATAAGTAACTACTTATCATTAGAGGTGTTCATGGGTCGAGTTCGGGTCGTGCCCAACCAAAATTTTAGGCCCATTTGCTAGGCCCAAACCCGACCTGAAAAATGGGCCTAACATTTTGCCCAAGCCCGGCCCAGATAAAAATTCTAAAACTAGGGCCCTACCAACCCCAGATATTAAAAATTTTTTATATAATTTTTAAATATATATAAATATTTCCCAATAAATTGAAAAAAATTTTAAAAATAATAATACTTAAATAGTAGCAACATAATAGTGAAATTGTAGTAAAATAGGGAGAAAACAGAAAGAAAATATCATTAAAATAGTAAAAAAAAATAGCAGCTTTTTTGTCCTTTTGTGAATTCAGGTCAGGTAAAAAATGTCTTACCCAAGGCTCGACCCATTTTTTAAACGGACCTTATTTTTAGCCCAAATCCATTTTTTGGGCCTATATTTTTACCCAAACTCTCCTACTTTTTAGGTGGAGGCCAAAGAACAGATCTACTTATCACTTAATCGAGAATATTTTTAATCTATTTTAAACTTTATTCAAAATAATATGAAATGTTTAAAAAGAGGGTTTTTTACCTAAATAAATTTTAAAAAAAATTATATACCTAAATAGGTTGTCAGCTGGATTATTTATGAAAATAGTACTTTTTTTTAGTCTCCCCTATTAAAATATATTTTTTTCGTTTAATAAAATATTTTTTTCTCGAATCAGTATATGACCCGTGTAGAGATACGAAAATGGTATAAGGGTAGGTCACGCCTATCTAGTAGGCGCAACTAGTTGAGCCTATCTGACAGAGAGACTGGTGGGGCTAGGTGTGCAAAATTCGAGTAAAATTGAAAAATTTGGTTAACCGACCGATACCTAATTCGGTCGGTTAATCGAATTTTTTCGGTCGGGGGTCGGTTAATTATTTTTTGATTTTTCGGTTAACGGTTAATTCGGTTCGAAACCGGTCGGTTAACCGAATTTTTTTGGTTTAACCGAAAAAATTAATAAATAAAATTATAATATATAAAAGGCCCACTTACGCAATCCAATCCAAACTCAAATATTCAACCAAACCAATTATCCAACCAAGCCCAATTACCCAACCTAACCAAATTATAAAAATTACAAATAATTTAATAAATAAAAATAAATTTTTAAAACTAAAACTAAAACTAATTACTAAACACACGACAAAAAAAAAAATTTAGTTGCAGTAAACTTGTGAACCCACCAAATGAGAGCAAACTAAAGAGTGACAGAGAGAAAAATAAAAGAAAAGGTTAAAACTGTCCATCTGCATCATGTTCACTAAATTAACTATAACTTGAGTTATGAAACTCAAAATTTAGATCCGTAAATTTTCCTTGAAACTACACTCATATATCTTCTTACTTTAATTTTTTCAGAATTTTTGGTGTGGCCAATTAGTACAATTTATTAATTAAAGTCTCCCCTGTTACACTAACTGACAGTTCTGACCTCTCTACCCTAAAAATCAATTATCTCATAATATAAAATTATTTTTCCTATATCGTTTCTTTCATATAAAAATAGGCTCAATAAGCTTTACTTCTATATCTTATTCATACACTAATTCAATTTATATTATTTTTAGTGATTTTTAAAATCACATTGCAGTTGCTGTCCAAAACTGTTCCTGCAGATTTTACTCTTTCATAACTTCTTTCTAATAACAATCATCTAAGCTAAGCATACATAACATCTAAAACATTTATAATCTTTTTAATTATGTAG
Organism: Gossypium rotundifolium; assembly: GCA_025506655.1. NCBI lineage: Eukaryota > Viridiplantae > Streptophyta > Magnoliopsida > Malvales > Malvaceae > Gossypium > Gossypium rotundifolium. The sequence continues at coordinate 62,997,275 of CP106731.1, read as the reverse complement.
TGATTTATTTTGGGTAATTTGGTAATTCAATTAATTTTAACCAAAATTAAAATATATAATTTTCGATTAATTCGTTAATCGATCAATTAATCAAAAAAATTCGTTCAGTTAATTTTTTGAAAAAATTTCGGTTCAGTTAACGGTTAAAAATTTTGAGAGGTCGGTTAATTCGATTAATGCTAATTTGGGTCGATTAACCGGTCGGTTAACCGAATGAACACTCATAGGTGGGGCGTATAGGCACGTCTGGTGCTTAATTTTTCCCCTATATATACTCCCCCAAAAATCAAATGAGCAACAGACACAAAATTTAGTAGAACGGAAGTAAGAAGATAGGGAGAAGAAAGAAAGAAAGGAAAACAAGAAGAAGGATAAGGTATTTTAGTTTATTTCTTTTTAAATAGAATGTAGAGTTTTGTTAGTAATTTTATTATTTGAAAGTTATTTTGTGAGGTTATTAATTTTGTTAGTTTCTGAATGAAAAATTTTGCATTAAAAATTTTGTGTAACTTTTTTACTATTTGAAACTGTTTTGAGAATTTTGAATTTTTTTTTTTAACAGATCTAGTATTGAATATGGAGAATCAGTTTTTTGTATGCGTTTATTTCGATGGAGAAATTTTGACAACAACCGTGGGATGTATATTTGAATGTCGCAAACAAGTAGCAATGAGATTTAATAGAAATATCTCGTTTGATGATATGAAGGAAAAAATTAGTGAAAAAATTTATAGACGTTGTGGGAGAAGGATCTCGAAAAAATTTATAGACGCGGGATAAACTATATGCAACCGAATTGCCGAAGTACTCAATCGCCATGATACCATTCCACTATTTGAAAATTGATAACGAGTGCGCTAATGCACAAAGGTTTGAGTGGACGTAGGCAGACGAGGGAATAACCGCCATAATTTCTAGAACAGAATATGACATCTCAATGAACTGCACAGTTAATAACATTGTTATATTAACGCTGGTCGAGTGAGATAAAATAATAAAATTAAGTTTATATTGGAAAAACTTACCCCCTCTCCAGCATGATTCTCGATCATCAGACAGTATATCGGAACCGTGTATGACCTTCTGATACCGGATTAGTGCTCCATCTACGAAAACAAATTGTTAGAACAATATAATCCAAAAAAAAAGTCAACTAATTGTTATAACGAATAAAAATTCATCACCTATTAACGAGTGGAAATATATATGATTGGTAACTAATGGATGTCAAGAATGGCATCCGGTAAAGTGCCAATGACTGCAGTAGAATGAGGCACTTGCCTATGTCCATCGCAGAAGGATCTGTCGTCTGACAAAGTTCACAATACATCATGGCTAACACTGCGAACCCCCAACTGTATGAACGAGTGTTATGCAAATTGGATAATAGGGGTAAGTACATCAAGTGGACCGTATTTCTGTTTGCATCCGGCATGAGTTCACCCCCTATAAGGTGCAAAATGTAAGCTCGAACGGCCTGCATCACCTCCCATTCATTGGCAATTCTCAACAAATATTCAAAATTGGCCTTTAGCCATAAAAACCTCAAAATGGTAAATTTCCCCTAACTTGGCGAGCGTCCAAGTAATTCATAACAAAGGGCAGTCGACTAGAGATCGAACGTATGCCCGTGACCGCATTCCCGTCGATGGGAAGCCCTAGCTATAGTGCAACATCCTCTAGAGTGACGGTGCACTCCCCGCACGGCAAATGAAATGTGTGGGTCTCCGGACGCCATCGCTCGACTAAAGCAGAAATCAAGTCATATCGTAGATCCAAAGTCCTTATCAATGCCGCCGATCCGAACCCAGCTAACTCCAAGTATGACATTAGGCGATCATCTGGCAGAAACCCTACACTATTAACACGGCCCCTCAATATGCGGTACGGGCCCTGATGTTATTAAATTAGCAAAATAGTTAATACAATATAATTTAATTCCTCAAATAACATGAGTATCAAATAAAAATTTTATTACCATCTCGTTAATAGTACTTGATATATGATTATTATTATTATTATTATTATCAATCAAAGAACCCATTTGTCAAATTTGCAATTAAAAAATAAATTCATTTAATTTATTTCAAAAATACAATAAATTATTTCAAATTTCGAAACAAAACACAATAAATATCTCATAATTTCCCATAATTTGCCTACAATAAAAATTTTATGTTAGATTACAATAATAATATGTTCATGCATTAGCAATGAACTTGGAACCTTAGAAGTTACAAACATGGGATAAAAATCTCAGAAAGATAAAGCACGCTTTTATACTGTTTTTTTTTTCTCTCATTCTTAGAATAAGATCTAAGAACCACATAAAAAAATAGGCGGTAAAGTACACCCTCAGCTAGGAATATAAGAATATCATACCAAAGATTCTCCAATTTAATCCCTATGGATAATATCACGTCTTCTCCGATCATGGTGCAAAATAATTTTACATTTAAAAACTCACAAAACACAATAATTTATAATAAATTACTAACAAAATATTTAACAAAATAATTTATCATTACTAAAACTCACCAAATACTAAACTAAACACAACAATTTATAACATAATCCTAAATTACTAATAAATTAATTTTAAAATAATTACAAACACAAAATTTATAACATAATCCTAAATTACTAACAAATTAATTTTAAAATAATTATAAAAATAAAAAATACATTCATACAAAATATTAACCCAAAACCATAAACCTAAACATAAATAATTTATAAATAATAATTAATAACAAAAAAAGTTCACAACATCTTAATTAAACTCTTTAAATTATAAAAAAAAAATTATTTATTAAAATAATACATTACCTTCTTTCTTTCATTCTTCTTCGTCTTCTTTTTTTCTTCGCCTTTCTCTCTTTTCTTTCTTTCTTCCGGTGGGTTTTTGGTTTGGGGGACCATGGTTATAAGATCCCCCATTCACAATCTTTTTCCCATTGAAGGGATTGCACATTGTTGCAGTGTCTGATCTGTGAGAGAGGCATGCATGCAGCAGAAGGGTGCAGGGTCATGCGATTGAATGAGCACGCAAGCAGTAAGACGATTCGCCTACCGTCAAAGCAACCAGTTGAGCCAATCTAACAGGCGCGAAATGGTTCGAGTATTTGTAAAAAATATAACGTTGGTAATGAAAATATATCGCAAAGAAAAGAGAAATAAAAATTAAAGAACACATAGATTTTACGTGGAAAACCCATTCGGAAAAAACCACGCAAGAGGAGAAGAAAATTCACTATGTCGAATTCGAATTATTACAAGAGGAATAGACTTTGTCTATTTATAGGCTTGTAAAACCATATTCTAATAGGAGTATAGTAAGATTGAAACACCTTATTCTAATCAATATCAAATAGATGGAGTTTAATAAGGTTTAAAATTTATTTAAAATAAAATAAAAGAAGTGTAGTCTTATAGGGATTTTTCTTTTATTTTATTTTACCATTGTATTTTATTTAAATAAGGATTCGAGTCACTTAATTCTAACAATCTCCACCTTGACACGAATTCTCAATAAACAAGTTCTTCATCGCGAACTCTCAACGAACAAGTTCCCCACCTCTTCCATAAAACCCTTTTAGGGTTTAACTTCAACAACGAACACCAACCAAGTCTAAGCAATGCTCAAACTTGGTTATAGGAAGTGACTTAGTCATCATATCTGCAGGATTTTCATGAGTACTATTTTTGCTCACAACAATATCACCACGAGCAATAATATCACGAACAAAATGATACCGAATATCAATGTGTTTTATTCTCTCATGAAACATTTGATCTTTTGTAAGGAAGATGGCACTCTGACTATCACAAAATACTGTGCTGATTTAAAGGTCTTCATTGAGCTCACTAAAGAGTCCTTTCAACCAAATGGCTTCTTTACAAGCCTCAGTAATTGCCATGTACTCAGCTTCAGTGGTAGACAAAGCGACTGTAGTTTGCAAAGTATCTTTTCAACTGATTGCACAACCTCCGATTGTAAAGACATAACCAGTGAGAGATCTTCTTCTATCAAGGTCTCTAGCAAAATTAGCATTAACATACCCAATGACTCCATCTCTAGTTCTTCCAAACTATAAGCAAACATCAGGCTCATAACTTTGAGGTCATGTCGCTCGAGACTTTAAGTATCTTAGAATCCATTGAACTATTTTCCAATGTTCTTATTATGAGGATTCGTCATGTATCTCAGCTAATTCGTGTCACCGCTCAAATCGCTCTCGGCATATGATAATTTGTATATCTACTCTACAAATTAATTGTGAACAAACCATAGCATACATGAGAGATCCCATTATGCACTAGGAGGAGCAGTATGGAACATGTAACATGTACTCAATCTCATCATCTTTACCGGATTGTGCTAATTGAGACAAAGCCAAACCATAGATAAAAGTCTAAAATGGAACATGTGACATGTACTCAAAGGAGTACTAAATGGTCGCTTAGCACTCTACATATTGAACTCCAAAGAACATTCTCAATATACCCTTCCGACTTAGGTATAATTTACTTGCTTTTCTATCTTTGAGAATCTCCATACCAAGTATCTTCTTTGTTGGTCCCAAATCTTTCATCTCAAATTCTTCACTTAGTTGGGCTTTGACCTTTCTTATCTCTCATTTATCTTTTACTACCATCAACATGTCATCAACATAAAGAAGTAGATACATAAAAAACCATCACTATTTTTCTTAAAGTAAACACAGCTGTCAAAACTACTTCTTTTAAAATCATGAAAAGTCATTAAGGAATCAAACCTCTTGTACCACTGTCTTGGTGACTGTTTCAAACCGTAAAGGTACTTTTTCAACAAGCAAACATAGTCCTCTTTTTCTAAGACTGTAAAACCTTCTAGTTGTTTCATGTAAATATCTTCCTCAAGTTCTCCATGCAAAAATATAGTTTTTACATCTAACTACTCAAGCTCCAAATCATACATGGCCACAATACCAAGTAAAGCTCGAATCGAACTATGCTTCACAACTGGGGAGAACACATCTGTGAAGTCCACTCCTGGAATTTGACTGTAACCCTTTGTAATAAGGCTTGCTTTATATCTAGGTTCTTCAACTCCTAGAGTCCCTTCTTTCTTTTTAAACACCCATTTACAGCGAATAGCCTTTCTACCTTTAGGAAGTTTCACAATATCCCATGTTCTATTTTTGTGGAGTGATTTCATCTCCTCTTGCATAGCAAACATCCACTTTTCTGAGTCTTCATAGCTAATCGCCTCAGAATAATTAGACGATTCTTGGTTTGCATCTATATCTTCGACCACATTTAAAGCATAAGCAACTAGATCAGTCTCGGCATACTTCTTTGGAGGTTTAATTTCTCTTTTATTTCTGTTTTTGGCGATAGAGTATTGTGGTGAAGAAGCAACTCTATTCTCAATCCTTGTACTGGCTTGATGAGTCAACTCTATATTAATCTGATGCTCCACCAGCTTTTGATTTTCTTTATTAGAAGAGTCTTTAAGAGATAAGTTAGGTAGTATAGCAGTTTCATCAAAATAACATCTCTGCTAATCACAACTTTTCTATTTTCAGGACACAATAACTTATACCCTTTTACACCAGCTTTATAACCAAGAAAAACACATTTAATGGATCTCAGTTCCAATTTTCCATTATCAACATGAGCATACACAGGACATCCAAAGATCTTTAAATCAGAATAATAAGCAGGATTACCAGACCATACCTCTTGTGGAGTTTTTTCTCAATGGCAACGAATGGAGATCGGTTGATCAAAAAAATACAGTAGAGGCTACTTCGGCCCAAAACGACTTTGGTAAGTTGGCATTTGACAACATACACCGAACCTTCTCCATGATCATTCTATTCATTCATTCTACAACACCGTTTTGCTGTAGAGTATAACGAACTGTCAAGTGTCTCACGATCCCTTCTGACTTGCACAGTTTATTAACTCATCAGAATAAAACTCTAAGCCATTGTCTGTGCGGATGTATTTTATTTATTTTCTCGTCTATTTTTCAATCATAGTTTTTCAAGACTTAAATGCGAAAAACACATCGTTTTTTTGCTTCAAGAAGAATGCCCAAACTTTTCTAGAAAAATCATCAATAAAAGTTAGCATATAATTAGCTCCACCTCTTGAAGGCACTCTTGATAGCCCCCACAGATCAGAATGAATATACTCCAACCTTCCCTTCGTGTTATGGATTCCTTTAGTGAATCGAACTCTCTTTTGCTTCCCAAAAACACAGTGCTCACAGAACTTCAGTTTGAAAATTTCTTACCCATCAAGAAGTCCTCTTTTGCTCAATTTCGCCATGCCATTCTCACTCATATGCCCTAGCCACATATGCCAAAGTTTAGTAATATCATCATCTGACAAGGAAGAGGAAGCGACAACTACATCACCAATAACAAGAGAACCACAGAAAACATATAACTTGGCGCCTTTCTCTACCCTTTCATCACAACGAGGGAACCTTTGGAAATCTTCAAAATCCCACTTTCAGTTGTGTATTTGTACCCTTTTGAATCAAGAGTACTTAATGAAATTAAATTTTTTTTCAATTCTGAAATATGTCATACGTCACTAAGTATTCTGACAACTCCATCAAACACCTTAACTTTAATTGTTCCAACACATGCAATGTTACACGAAGCATTATTTTCCATCAAAACAACACCTTCAGACACTATTTCATAATTTTTAAACCAATCTCAATTGGGACTCATGTGCAAGGTGCAACCTAAATCAAGGATCCACTCATCGCTCACTTTAGAATTGTTGACAGAAGCGACTAAAAGTTCACCATCGTTGTAGTTTTCTACAACATCAACCTCACCAAAATTTTCTAGTTGTTTTCCCTTTTGATTCGCAGCCTCCCTTTTAATCTTGTTCTGTAGCTTATAGCACTCAGATTTAATGTGTGTCATTTTTCTTACAGAAGTTACAAGTTTTACCTCTATTTGAAGACTTCGATCTACCCTTAGATTTACCACGAGGATTCCGTTCCTATTTTCTTCCATAATCATCATCAGCATTTTGATCTTGTCTCCCACGAACAATAAGACCCTCTCTTTGAGAGTCGGGTTTAACCACAAGATACTTCATCTTATCATACGAGGTCAAAGAATCATAAACCTCATTAACTATGAGAGATTCGCGGCTATATAAAATCGTGTCTCTGAAGGTTGAATAAGATGGGGACAACGAACAAAGTAGAATCAACCCTAGATCTTCCTTATCATAATGAACCTCCATGGCCTCTAAGTTTGAGAGAATTTCTTTAAACACTGTTAAGTGTTCATGCACAGACGCACCTTCCTCCAAACAATGAGCATAAAGACATTGCTTCATATGCAACTTGCTGGTTAGAGTTTTCGACATACATATTTGTTCTAGCCTCTTCCATAATGCAGCGGCGGTCTTCTCCTTCATCACATCTTTTAAAATTTCGTTAGACAAATGCAGATGTAACTGTGTTAATGCCTTTCGATCCTTACGCTACTTCTCTTCCTCCGTCAATGTCGAAAGCATCTTATCTACCCCTAGCAGAGCTTCCTCTAAATCCATTTGTGCAAGAAATGTCTGCATCTTTATCTGCCAAAACGCTAATCTGGTGTTGCGATCCAACAGCGAAACTTCATACTTCAAAAACACCATTATCGTGATCAAGATGAAAAACTTGAAAGCTCGATACCAATTTGTGAAAAATATAACGTCGATAATGACAATATATCGCAAAGAAAAGAGAAATAAAAATTAAAGAACCCACAGATTTTACGTGGAAAATCCTTTCGAGAAAAAAACACAAGCAGAGGAGAAGAAAATTCACTATGTCGAATTCGAATTATTACAAGAGGAATAGACTATGTCTATTTATAAGCTTGTAAAACTATATTCTAATAGTAGTGTAGTAAGATTAAAACACCTTATTCTAATCAATATCAAATAGATTGAGTTTAATAAGGTTTAAAAACCTTATTTAAAATAAAATAAAAGAAGTGTAGTTCTATAGAGATTTTTCTTTTATTTTATTTTATCGTTATATTTTATTTAAATAAGGATTCGGTCACTTAATTCTAACAATATTTTTAACCCGTATTTTCACCCGCTGATCAGTATTTTGACATGTATTTATATTTAAATATTTTAATTAAAATAAAATAATATTTTATTAAACAAAAAATATATTTTAATATAAAAAAGGTGTTGTGCCTGTCAAATAGGCGTGACTAAAAAAACATACAATTTTTGTAAATAATCCAGCTGACAACTTATTTGGGTATATAAATTTTTTTCTAAATTTATTTAGGTTAAAACCCTTAATATTGATATTTATTAAATAATAAAATTATATTATGTAGGAAACAGATTTTACAATTAAAATTGAGTTTAGCAAAGAACATTTTAATGTAATATGCTATTGTACTTCATATATTGAATTCATAGCTGTGTATTTTAAAGTGAAAGAATCATATTTAAAGTAGTTTATATGAATTTTGATATTATATAAAGGGCAATTTACCAAAAAAGCCTTAAAATTTTAAAATTACGAAATGGGCGGTTTGTAGAAAATTTACGGGAAAGGCCATTTCCCCAAAACGTCCACGTCGGTAGCGTTTTGGGATAAAGATAAAGCGCGCCACAGGGGCGCGTTTTTATCCACTCAAAAAAACGCGCCTACGTGGGCGCTTTTTTGAGGTGGATAAAAACGCGTCCCTGTGGGCCGCTTAGTCCTTTATCCTTAAAAACGCTACCGACGGGACGCGTTTTTGGGGCTCATTCCCTATGAAATTATTTTTGAAGTTTTTGGCCCAATAGTCTCCGGCAAAATAATTTTGAGGAGACGTTTACAACAAACAAAGGCCAAAAACGCTTAGCAAGTAGGCGATCGCCGAAGATAAGTCTTAAAAGCGCTCCCAGATGGACGCGCTTTTACTACGATGAGTCTCTCGTAAAATAATTTTGAGGAGACGTTTCAAACAAACGAGGCCAAAAACGCTTCTAGCAGGCGCCTTGTTAACATGCGTCTTGGCGCCCCACGTGGGCGCGCTTTTGCTACAGTAGTCTCCGACAAAATAATTTTGAGGAGACGCTTCCGAAGAACGATGTACAAAAACGTTTCAAGCAGGTGCACCGTCAAGATGCGTCTTGAAAAGTGCTTCCACGTGGACACGCTTTTGCTACAGTAGTCTCCGGTAAAATTAGGCTATAAATCAATCAAATTTCATTCTGAGGTTGCATAAGGGAAATTGAGGCAAAAGGAAAAAAAATTGAAAATGAGTGAACGTATTAATGCTATTATTTACTACGACGGTGAAGTTCGTGACACCGAAAATGGCGTTGTTTTCTTATCGAAAAATACAGCGCGACTGAGTTTTAATCGAAACATCGATTTAGTAGAACTTCAAAAAAAATTAGGCGTAAAATATTCTAACAACGCCAATGAAAGTTCAGTATTAAGTATAGATTTTGCGCCTCGGTTGATCCGTTGAGATATGATTCGCTCGACATCAAAGGTGCTCGGAGCTTTGAGGCAATGGTGGAGACTCATCTTGCCGGTGGATCACCCTATATCGAGGTATATGTAGAATTTTCATCTCCAAGTAATCTTTGCGTGACCTTGACATCTACTGCCATTCGAGGAGAATACACTCTGTAAATGGGAGGCAAAACACAGAAGTGCCCATGTGCGGTAGTAGTATGGAAAACATAACCCCTGCACGGCACTCGATTGGTGGATGGGACATGCATATCCGTCATTCGATGTCCGATGATAGAAATACATATAGGGGGACGTCGTCAACTTCTAGTGGTTGGCAATCCACATACGATTGGAATCTTTATGAAAGATGTTTAAGGAGGGATGATGTACTCCCGACGACATCTATCGGCGAGGGGCCCTCGTTTGTTGCAGGTTATGGAGGGTCAGACGATGAATCTGATGTGGATCCACCTCGGGAGGCGGGGCCCGACGGTCGAAGTTGGATTATTTTCTAATCAAGCCCATTCTAATTGTACCAAGACGTTGAGGCGATTCGAAGAAGAAGAAGATCCGCTATTCGTATGCGTCTGCCTCCAACTTATATGCATAATGTCGATCTATGTCAAGATGATGAATTGGAGTTTCCTGAACTACCACACCGGACACGTGACCGTATAGATTCTTCGTTGGATTCGGACCAATTAGAAGTGGGTAACCATTTTTCCAACAAGAATACTTTTCTTGCTATATTGAAACAGTACAGCATTAAGAACGGGGTTAACTACAAGGTGGTTAAATCAAAGCTCGATAAGTTCGAGGCAAAGTGTGCGGTAAGATGGCACATGTTCATGGAAAATCATGGCGTCGTTGAGGAAAAGGACAGGTTGTGGGAGATAAAAAGTACAAAAGTCCACATACATGTCTTGCTTGAGACAAGACCACTATGTGTTCAAGTGATTTGAATAACAGTAATAATATGTAATGTTGCATTGTTTAACGATTCGTTGATGTGTAACACAAGATCATCCAAGATGGATTCGCACATGTTGGTGAACTAATAATCTTGACGGTGAAGGCCATCCCAAGACTATGGTGCCACCTTAATTGGCGTGATTCGTAGCTAATTAGGGTACACGCCTCTTACGAAAGGCTTGGATAGCCGAAGGCGTTAGAAAAGTTACATTGGGTAGGACACTTCATATAATGAAGTGTGGCGATGGTGTCAGTCTTTGGAGAGATATGTCCCACCAAAGACGATGACCTTGAAATCGAACTCACGTTACTACAACGATCATCCGCCCGTGGATGCGCAGTGTTCAAGCATTTGTTTTGGATATTTAAGCAATGCGGAGATGCCTTTAAATACTGCAAGCCATTGGTACAAATTGACAGTACCTTTATGTATGGTAGATATACGCATCGGCTATTGCTAGCTGTGGCACAAGATGGTTATGGGAGAATCCTTCCGATTGTGTTCGCAATAACACCGGGAGAGTCAGCTGATGACTGGGACTTCTTCCTATCTAGGTTAAGGAGGCATGTTTGCCCCCAACCTGACATATGCGTTATATCGGATCGGGGCCCTGGAATACTTGCGGCAATAGAATGCCAGGGAAGCATGTGGCATCGCACACACCATCGATATTGCTTGAGGCATGTTTCATCCAACTACTATGCGCAACATCGATCTAAAAGAAAAAAACGGCAAGTGACCGATATGGGTATGAAATGTCTATTGATATAATTTCATTTGTAATATTCAATTTATTCTCAATTGAAGAGTGGTATGTAATATTCGCTATCAACGTATATTGGTAGGGTATGAGATCAATAAAGACCGTTTTCACGAGATGTTGGACAGTTCGCGCTCAGATAACGCCGAAGGCGCAAACTACTTATGCAATATTCCTTTCGATCAGTGGACACAAGCATATGACGGCGGCCTACGATATGGGCATATGACCACAAACCCGCCAATGCATAAATTACATTACGAAAGGAACCCGTCATCCGCCGATTACATCGGTTGTCAGAGAGACATATTTTCGATTAGCGGCACTATTTCCAAAGAGAGCGGCGATTTATAGAGGCGGATGCAAGGAGGCCATGTATGGAGCCGAAGGTATTGCAAGAAATAAACCGTGGGAAGGAACGGTCGAACACCATGCACACAAGCAGTGTCACGATCGCGACAACCTATGGTTTCGTGTCACGATTTGATGATCGAGCCAAGGTATTGTTAGCGGCCATTATCGTGTACATTTGACAAATAGGACTGCGATCGTGGGATATTTGATGCGCTTCGTTACCCATGCGCCCATGTAATTACTACATGTCGAATCTCCGTCTTGATCCAATGAGATATGTCGACAAAGTGTATAAATTAGAAAACATGTACAACGTGTGGAGACACGTATTCCCACCATCCCGGATGAGCGTAAGTGGCCATCGGTGTCACTTGCACCATATAAGTTTGCTTTGATAGGCAATTGAGGCGATAAACCAAAAGATCGACCTTGCTCGACTAGAATACGCAACAATATGGATATCAGAAACAAGCAACCAAAGTCATTGCATGGATGGTGTAGAAACCCGCCATACATCTCGCTCGTGTCCAAATCGGAATAGTTGACCGTGTTCTTAGGTCTTTTGCCTCATGAATGACTATGTAATATCTATTTTTTGGAGGAAAACGGTGAACTTAATTACAAAAAAAAACCAATTCTATTTTGTCAAAGTTATTAAAATTAAATAAATTAAAAATTAAATTACAAAAAAAGCAAACTCAAATTTTATTAAATATATTACAACTTAATTACAAAAAAACCAAACCTATTTTGCCAAAGTTATTAAAATTAAAAAATTAAAAAATTAAAAAATTAAATTACAATAAAAAAGCAAACTCAAATTTTGTTAAATATATTACAACTTAATTACAAAAAAAAATAAACCAATTCTATTTTGTCAAAGTTATTAAAATTGAATAAATTCAAAAATTAAATTACAATAAAAAAAGCAAACTCAAATTTTATTAAATATATTACAACTTAATTACAAAAAAATTAAATCAATTCTATTTTGTCAAAGTTATTAAAATTGAATAAATTAAAAAATTAAATTACAATAAAAAACAAACTCAAATTTTATTAAATATATTACAACTTAATTACAAAAATTAAACCTTAATTACAAAAAAATTAAACTAAAATTATAAATTACTTTACAATTACTCAAATTAGGGGTTTAGGGTTTAGTCTTGATCTTGGGAACCAACCAGTTACCACAAGGCGATCGACTTCTGTACCGGATTCCTCCTTCTTCCGGCTTCCCATGGGGTTGTGGAACCTCTGCGGGAATCGGTTCACGCAGTAGTGGGTGCAGTTCGGATGTTACGATGGTGACCCACTTTGATAAAATAATGACCGGGTGTTTGCATAAACCACGGCGGGTGATCGATGCATCCGACGGAGAAGGAGCATGGCAGAAAAAAGTGCTCCCCGACGCGCCTCCTCTGAACCCACATGCGACGTCGGCCTCACCATCGACTGGCCAGCGGAAGTAGTCGGGAACGGACTCGAACCCGACCATGCACTCCAACCTGGGCTAGGACTAGGAAACTGAAACATATATGGGTTAGGAGGATACATATAAGGGGAAGGGTACGCACCTGGCATGAACGGTGATCTTGCGATATCGGTATTGTCAAATTTGAATCGATGGGCCCGGATCGTAGTATTTGTTGGGCCGTGATCGTGTCGTGACGATGATGGCCCCGCCTCATCACCCTTCTCCTTGGATTTAAAGGGCTCGACGTTCCTTCGCCATGAAGTTGCCATCGCTTCTCTTCTTCCGACAATGACACGGCTTATGGATCCTAAACCATGGCATGTACTCGGCATGCACGCTAACTCCGGATTGACTATCGGTTCCCGGTCAGGTATATAGTCATACCGATTCTCCCACGTCTCGATATAACCCGACCAAAATCTTGGCCAATTCGTGTGCGATTACCGTAAGTCCACTTTGTGCTCATCATCGAGCACCTCCGGTGACACGGGATCGCTTGTCGGAATCCAAATTACTGCAGAACCCGATCGGCCTGGTGCATCTCCACGGTCGCGTAGGTGATCAATGGGACCTTTACGTGCCAACCATTTGGATTTTGGAGGAACTCCTCCGGAATTACTGCCCGAATTTTTGGATTGTCGTACGGTGTCCATTGAAACTATATTAACATTACCAAAATATTAGTCATATACCTAATATTAGACACTACATACGAAATACTAAATTATAATAACAAAATTTGAAACTTACTTGTGATTCCACCTTTGGTCCAATAGAGTCAGATATCCTCAAGCGAGTTAGGTATTCCAACATGACTCATAGAATGGTTCCACCTAATTAAATAAACTTTTAGCATGCAATTATACTATAAATCTGCGAAATAATTGTAAAATATAATATTAAATTTACCTCGTTATCGGTGGGAATGAATATGGGTGGTCGAGTCGAGGCGTAAAATGGAAATCGAAACCATGCCCATGATTGCAGAAATGATAGGCAACCTCTAATTTTTACTTTACTCGACGGCGTCGCCCGCGATATCTCCCAAAGACAACCTCGACAAAGACCTGGCGGACCCCAACTCAATTCATCTACCGCTACTGAAATCAACAAGTTTGTGAGCCATCCTGTGTGGATGAGGTTTCTAGAGACGTCCGGCATCGATAGCCTCCGATTATTTGAAGAATGTATGCCCGAGCATACCAGTATTCTTTCTACTTGGTCGAACCTCGTTCGACTCGGATTACGTCTCGTAACTGTGCCATATCGATCCGAGCTCATCGAATTCTATTCGAAATGGCACCTGAAGCTCGTAGCATACGGCCATCCAATCGGTAGATGTTACGGACCGGTGACTCCGACCCGGCCCAATCGGTAATCCCAATCGCAATTGCACATCTTCAGAGTGATGGTACACTCTCGCATGGAAGATGGAAAGTGTGGGTCTCGGTCTCCACCTCTCAATCAACGCTACCGATCAAAGGCGGCTCCAACTTGAACCCCTACTATCGTGGCCACGTGCAAAAACTCGCTTCCGCAGATAATTCTCGATCAAGGGCAATGGGGACCATGCATGTTGCGAATATAACATTCTAACACCGATCTACGACTATTTAAAAATTATAAAATTAACAATTAATTAAAATTGCATAATTGAAAAAATAAATTATATTGAAAAATTAAAATTAAAACTTACCATTTTCAATTGCTCGACGGAAATGTGCTTGTCGTCTAGGCGACGTAATTCCCCAGCCATTGTAATCCGATAAAAAATTTTAAAATTTTCCAAAAAAGATATATTAAAAAAATAAAAAGGGCTTTTTCGTAAATAGTAATGGACTATTTTTGAAATTTGAGAGTAAATTTCAAGGACCTTGAGAGAAAATTGAGAGAAAATTGAGAGAAAATTGAGAGAATATTGAGAAAGGATTGAAATGTGAAAAAATAAAGGGTGGGGGGGCTTTTATACTTTTTTCCCCCAACGGTCAAAAAATATATGATCATAGAAGAAAGCCATACAGGGACGCGTTTTTGTCACTCAAGAAAAACGCGTCCACGTAGGCTGCTTTTCTTGAGGTGGACAAAACGTGTCCCTGCGCCGCTTTAGTCCTTTATCCCCAAAACGCTACCGACATGGATGCGTTTTGGGAGAAATAGCCCTTTCCCGTAAATTTTCTACAAAGCGCCCATTTCGTAATTTTGAATTTTAGGGTTTTTTGGTAAATTATCCTTATATAAACTTTAAGATATTTATATATTCGTAATAATGTTAATTTTTTGGTATTACATTATACTTTAATGAATTTTGGAGGTAGTATTGATGTGGTGTAAAAAAAAGGATAATTACGGCTTGATCTGGTAAAAATGGAGTGATCCCCTTTGTTGAACCATATACCCTATGCCCAAACATTTAAAATAAAATTAATTAGATGATTGTCTTTGTCTTTTTCATGACAAAGCCAGTTGCTGTGCCTTTAGAAAGCACATGAGGGGAGTGTTCTTTTTTCTTTAACTTTAAAGAAGATAGCTGGCAAATATCCCTATCTCCTATGCATTGATTTGATTCACATTGTAATTATCACTGAAATTGTGGGCCATTTTATCATATCCCATTTATTGCTCGCTTTCCATTTGTCAAATTTTGTTAAGTAAGCTAAAGCTATGCTGGCCAAAAACTCTTGTTTTGTGTTCTATTTCCAAATTGGACACTTCCAATTTCAACTTCATCTCATCTTTTATTTCAATAAATATCAACTCATGCTAATTTTTAATTATAAAGATAGATAAAACTTTTAATGTAAACAATCAATTTTATGTTTAATTTAATGCGTAGGAATTAATTTACCTATTTTTAATTAAAAAAGTATTTAACATGTGTCTTAGTGTAAGAACGGACACATATAAATTATTGATTTAGTAGTAATTTCTATGTAAATTGAAGTGGAAATGAGTTTTTCAAATGAGTAAAAATATTAATGTGTAGTACAAAATTCAATTTTTTTATGTTGATAAAATAAAAATTATATTATTCATTCAGAAATTGAATTATAAAGTGGCATATCTGAAGTTAAATTACTTTTAAAAAATAAAAAATAAAAACTAAGAGTGGCGTCCAACCAATGGCCAACACCTTTCCCCTCCGTTTCTCTTTATTTTATTTATTTTCCTTCCAATTCTCTTCCCCTCTTTATAATCTTCCATCTACACACTTCTCAACTTCAGGGCTCAACCTCTCTTCTCCAACACATTGAGCCCTTTTTTTTCTCTCTACCCGAAAAGGAAAAAGGGAAAAACAATTACACCCAATAACAATTTCAGTAGTAAACAAAGCAAAAAAGCAAACCCCCAAAATTAGTTGAAAGGAAAATGCCTACACCACCGGACACCAGCAAAACCTTGAAACTAGAGAGATACAACAATTATCTCCGAAAAATTCACAGCACCAAACTCATCACTGCTTCTTCTAAACTTCTCTTTCGTGCAACCCTTCTCATTGCTTTGATTCTGATCCTTTTTTTCACCATCAATTACCCTCCTCTTTCCGATACTCCCCACCATGTCCCTCCGCACCACCGTCTCCACCACCACAGCTTACTTTCCACTTCCCTTTTCTCCGCCGGGGGCGGTGCCGTCTGGGAGAAACAAGTCCGACTCTCTTCCAAGCCCCGTAGAACCAATGGGTTCTCCGTTTTGGTCACTGGCGCCGCTGGGTTCGTCGGTTCCCACTGTTCCGTCGCTTTGAAGAAACGAGGCGATGGGGTTCTTGGTTTAGACAACTTCAATAACTACTACGATCCGTCTTTGAAAAGAGCCAGGCAAAACCTTTTGAGTAAGCACCAAGTTTTCATCGTCGAAGGTGACTTGAACGACGGGCCATTGCTGACCAAGCTATTCGACGTTGTGCCCTTCACTCACGTCCTTCACTTAGCGGCTCAGGCCGGCGTACGTTATGCCATGCAAAACCCACAGTCGTACATCAGCTCCAACATTGCAGGCTTTGTTAACTTGCTCGAAGTAGCCAAAGCAGCCAATCCTCAGCCATCCATTGTTTGGGCATCATCAAGCTCCGTTTACGGCCTCAACACCGAAAACCCATTCTCCGAACGCGACCGGACAGACCAACCCGCTAGCCTTTACGCCGCCACAAAGAAAGCCGGCGAAGAAATCGCCCACACTTACAACCATATCTACGGTCTTTCCCTTACGGGGCTAAGATTCTTCACGGTTTACGGTCCTTGGGGAAGACCCGACATGGCTTATTTCTTCTTCACTAAAGACATCCTACAAGGGAAGTCGATTGACATATACAAGACGCATGATCAGAAAGAGGTGGCGCGTGACTTCACCTACATAGACGACGTGGTGAAAGGGTGTTTAGGGGCGTTGGATACGGCGGAGAAGAGCACCGGAAGCGGCGGGAAGAAGAAAGGGGCGGCTCAGTTGAGAGTTTACAACTTGGGGAACACATCGCCGGTCCCAGTGGGGCGATTGGTATCGATCCTGGAAGGGTTGCTGAGCACAAAGGCCAAAAAACATGTGATCACGATGCCAAGAAATGGGGACGTGCCCTTCACACATGCCAACGTGACGTTAGCCTTCAAGGACTTTCGGTACAAGCCCACTACGGATTTGTCCACTGGGTTGAGGAAATTTGTGAAATGGTACATCAGTTATTATGGGATTCAATCAAAGACAAGGAAGGAAAGTCAAGCTACCGGTGAATCTGGCTAAGAACATTGAGCTTCATCATCAAGCACATGGTCGGTTGGTTTTTTTTTTGTTTTTTTTGGTCCTATGATGTAAAAAAAAGGATCAAAGTGTTGGAGGTGTTGTTTCTGTAGCATATAGATATAGATTAATATTTGATGATGATATAGAAAAGGATAAATGTGAAAAGAGAATTAAAAAGAAAAAAAGTGTAGAATTGTGAAGATGAGGTAAGTGTAATAAGGTGGTAGGGTCTGCTAGAAAGGATGCAGATCTTCACAGCTGATTTTTATATGAAATAGAAAAAATGATTTGTGATTTCTATTTCATTGCTTACAGTATGAGGTATGAGCATCGGATAATGTCGACTCTAACATTCCATAAATAATCTCTTTTTTGCAACCATATATATGTTATTCAACTTACCTCCTCCTTGGACAAAACTCAAACAATTACAAAATTCTTCTTCTTTTCATGATATAATTACTATTCATCTTTCTTCTTTGTGTTTGCTTTATTTTTCTTTTTTTCCAAATACTACTATACATGATTCCCCCTTGGTTTCGGTATTGGTTTTGCTTTTTAAGGAATCCTAAGAGGAGGATGAGAAATTACAAGTTTCTATGATCCAATTAGGTCAAGTTACACCTCCAACTTTATACAAAGTTTTTTCTATTTAAAACTTTAATGAAATATTTCTTATTATATTTTAATTTGAATTTGAATTTTTTTTTTTTTGAAAGCACAACTTGTACAAGTCTAAAATTGATTTGGTAAGATGTAATTTCCTTTTCCTAGTCAATGATTAATTTCTCTTGCATGATTGTCTTCTGGTATAATATGATTATCATCATTCATCATTTAAACATAATTATGCATAGATTCAGGGTTATAATAGAGGGATAAATTTCAAATATACAAACTTTGATTTAATTTATAATTTGATGTATGAATTTTGATTTGATGTAATTATGCACATTAAACTCTCATTTTAGTTCAAATGTATATAATAATAATAATAATAACAAATAATGATTTTCATTAAAGAAGAGAAAAGAATACAATAGCCTTTGAAACGTATAAGCAACTGAAATGAAGAGTAAAAGCTTTCCTCAATTCAACACATAAAATCGTGAGATAATAAAAAGACATAAAATAAAATCACTAATACTAAACTAGAGTAAAAGAGAAAAACTAATGTTGATCCTCTAGAAACTTTAGAGCATCTGGTGTTTTGAGAAAACCTGCGAGCACAAGAAATCCAAACTCTCTCAGAAAGATAGCTTTGCAGATGAATCAAAGACTTATGAAGCGATCGTTTCCTTATCTTTTTCAATCTAAGGATGAAGAAATATATGTGCTGCTTCAAGAACTAATCAACAACCACATGCAAAGCTTCCTTTCTAAGAAGATGAGTAGCTTGATTCCTAGATTGAGGCACATGAACAAAACTACAGAGAGTAAACCATAATGTTAATGCCCTGACTTCGGCCACAAAAACCACCATCAAGGATTTGTCAATGCTGCTAGTAGAGATTTTATTATTATTATTGTAAAGCATCACCTTCCACAAGAATGCGATGTAAGCCCAAATCTCAGGCAAAGGAAAAGCAAAAATTCCTATCATAGCTTTAGTCGCAAAAGAGTAAACCAAGTGAGATTTAAACACCATTCATGCCCCTATTATCAAATCTTTTGAGTCTCTAACAATGATTCCCACATTGTCTTTTTTTTTTCCAGATTAAAGAAACCAATTTTGAAATTGACCTTAATGATGGATGCTAGTGATGGTTGCCAATGAACTATAGAAGGCATGGAGAAGATTCAAAATCAGAGATGGATCAACAAAGTACTCCCCCAAGTAAACTTGAACTATCTGATGTATCTATAAAAAAGTAAAGACTTTTTTATCATATGCTGTTTGATTTCGAGTAAAGCGAAAATTTTATAGTGTAATAGAAGATTTATAACAAGCCTTTAAAAAAAAAAAAAAACTCAATGTAATAGAAGATTTATGACAAGCCTTAGAATCCATAAATTTGAATAAATTTCCTAATTTTTGTTTAAAATTTTTGCTTGTGGTACTATTTGGCTAACTTATTATACCCAAAGCTACCTGAATGGAGGAAATTGTGGGAAAGAAGTATTTGATGGCAAGAGTTATACAACTAGGGCTTAGTTGGAAGAAAATTATTGAAGAAGCTCCATACTGTTACCTTCACTTTTTCAAGCAAATGTAAATCCCATAATCTTTTGTAAAATATTTGTTCCACTAAGGTAAACTATTGTAATTTAGGATTAGAAGTAGGCCTTAGACTAAGAGTGAAGATTTTCTAACCTGAGCTAACAAAATAACTTCTAAAATTATCTTTGTGCCACACAAGAATGTCTTTATCACTAACAACAGGCAAAGGAATGCGAAGAATCTAGTTAGTTTCATTTGCATCAAATCAACATATGCACTAAATCTATAACACCTAGTTTTGGTGGGTCTTGAGTTAGGGAGTAAATAGGAATAATCTGTATGGTGGGATCCTATTCGCCCAATCGATGCTTTTGGTGGATAGCTCGGACGCATAGTTAATGATAGAGCATAAAGTAAGGATTGTTCTCGGAATGTGTGGATATGTATAGAAGAAGAGATTGGTATTTATCAAAGATTCTTGGGTAATGATGGTATCGCCAAAGGTAAGGTACGCCAAGTTAGTTTAGTTATTGTGCAAGTTATGTTCTAATGAGATGGTCAGGATTGAACGAAGGGATAACTCAAGGATACGTAAAGATTTTGGATCCTTGTATACAATTCTCTACAATTGTAAGCCACTAATAAGGCAGATTTGAAAGTTGGTTACATGTGTCAAATTCCACTATGAGAATATGAGTTTTATATATTTATTGATGTGAGCTTTATAAGAAAAATAGGAGTTATCTTCTTCCTTTTATTTGAAAACACCATTGCTAACTTGCTTTGAAGTTGATTGAGGATCTTTCTTGCTAAGCTGAAACTAAGGATCAGAGTTCATGCAAAAGGTTGCTCCATACCCTGGATAAGTATTATGGACTTGCATGTTGACTACTGAAAGAGTAAAGTTTGTTTTATGTGCGTAAGTAGTAAGATAAGGGAATAAGGTGTTGCATAGATGTTATCTGGGTTTCAAAGGATAATAAAAGTTATATGAATGAGTTTTAATGGTATCCTTATGTCTTATAAGCAGTGATTATTGGGTTTTCATGTTGGATGCTTGGGATCTAGAGATCAAGCTGCTATTCGTGGATGTCAAGTGAGTCCCTAAGCCGACTTCTGTATGTTGTATGTTGTTTATTCTAGATACTTCTGTGAAAGATCGTATGAACTGTGATTTGAAACCAATCCACAAATTGCTCTTATTTACATTAGAGCTCACTCAAATAGAAAGATTTTCAAATTAATACCCAAAGTTACCATTGCAACTCAAGTTTTAAAATTTCTGGGTGTGACATTCGCAACAATATGGATATTTGATAGAAGACAAAAAAACCGAAGTTATGCAGTTATTGTAGGAACCCAAGGCATACTAGGCCAACATGTCTACACTTGGAGGATACATTGATGACAAGACCTCGTTAACAAATTTATTTATTTTTTATAGACAATTTGTTAATTTTTATAAACAATTTATTCATTTTTTTTATAGATGATCTATTAATTTATTCATTTTTATAAACAATTTTCTAAGTGCTTGAAAGATTGATTTGAAAGTTTATCTCTTACAACTATTTCAAACAAATTGTCACTTAAAATTTATCAATTTTGATTCAAAAATAATATTTATTTAAAAACATTTTATTTGTAATATCGGTTAAAATTTATCAAATAGAGCTTAGCTTAACTATTATGATTTACATGATAAGACCAAAAAAATCATCGGCGTCATCAGGTTGAATGTGAGATAGATTTCTTCTTCATACAAGTTGGGGTTTCGGCTCCTCCTCCTCTTATTTGTCTTCATCTTCATCTCAATCTTCGTGTTCATCATCATCTCCTTCTTTCGTGGTTGGGTGCGGTGTCATTCTAGGTTGCCATCATGTGTCTTCTACTCTATGAACAAGTGGCTGCGAAGATGAGCGACCTTGGTGGAACAATGATGTCGAGATGTTTGTGACACTATCAGTGTATAAGTGTATGGTGTCACGTACACCAGTTGCAGATAATATGGTAGAATTGTCGGAGGTGGTTGATACGTCGGTGTTGTCGTCGGTATTAGCATGTAATATGCTGGAGACTGAGGTGGTGCAAAAAACATACCTATAGAAGGTGTGGAAGCAGGGTATGGTGGTGCATAGTGTGGTGCTTGTGTAAAAGATATGGGATTAGTGAAAGCACCAAAATAAGTCAAGTCATACTAACCGGGAGGTGGTGCAGCCATCGGTACCTTTTGGTGGGTTGGAGCCGATGATGAACTCGTCTTGGCACCTACTCCATACCTTGGATTCCAATGCAATTGTCGTGGCCTCCTCATGTGAAGTTGGCTACCCCTCGCCTCCTCCAACAGTAGATATGGCTTACCGTAATGTCTAAACCATGGCATGTACTCTAGAGCAATGGCCAATTCCGAAGCGATAATTGGTTCCCGAATAGGTATGAAATTGTACTTATACTCCCAAATATTGATATATTCATCGTGGGATTTAGGCCAATCTTCTTTGGTTCTCACCTGCAAGTCGACCTTGTGCCATGCTCTGATGTCTTAGGTGACGAGGGACTAGCTTACCTAAACTCAAACTATCATATCATTTGATTGGATTCGTGCCTCTCCACCATGGCATAAACTATCAATGACACATTCATGTGTCAGATATTGGGATTGACCAATAATTTGGACGGGATGCATTGTTGAATTTTTGGATCGGAGTATGGTGTTCATTCAAACTATAGTACGAAATAATAAAGTTTATTATCTACTTAGGGTCTGTTTGTTTGGCAGTAAAATGTTTTCCGGAAAATGATTTCTGGAAAATGATTTACTTTTCTGGAAAATGATTTACCAGAAAATATTTTCTGGTGTTTGGATGAATCTGTGTAAAATATTTTCTGTTGTTTGGCAGATTTCCTGAAAATATTAGAATAACTTTTTTTTGTAAAGGAATAAAAGCTGACTCTCTTACCCTAGCTATCAATTGACAAGCGAATACAAATAACTAACCTAAAAGCATGGACCTTATTATCTAGACTACCAAACATGACCATTATCGACACAAGACAAGAGAAATCAAAATAAAGCATGCATACGCAGCAGCACAAAGTGACACAGAATATACAGAATTCAACTTTACCTCAAAAGATTTATCTTGAGCTTCAAGCCCCTCAGAGAATTGTTTTGCAGCCTGCATTCAGAACAAAATGCACACTATTAGCACTTGAAAATAATGTACACTGTAGCAGAGGACACACAAAAGAACTAAAATAGAGGACACACAAAAGAACTAAAACACCTGAACATGCTTGTTATAAATTATACTAATTAATTGTAAGAAGACCTATTCAACAGATTCAGAAAAGAAATAGAAATGACTGATGATGCTAGAATCACAAGCATACTGAATGCATGAATGGAGATTTGTGCACTTTGATTTTCCAACAACCCCAAATAGTTCAACACACCATCCCTTATAAAATATGCCCCATTTTCTTCTTCCCTTTTTGAAAAGTTTATGGTAATTGAATCTCAAGCGAAACTATACAAAACACACAGCTGCAATTTGTGTATGACATACAATGCCGCCCAAACAAAAACAAACAGACAAATAAATAAAAGATAAAACCAAGAACCGTTGTTTCCATTAACAACCAATTGACAATCAAACTGTGCTTAATTTACCTCACGATCCAAGACAGGACCAATTCATTTCTTGGGAAGCTAAAAAAAAACCTTTGTTCATTGCTCAACATGCAAATCACATATATCTAACATTTCCTTAAACGACCCAAAACAAATAATAACAAGACATCGAAATAATTCAATTATTCCCTCTCTTGTTCCATTTTTAGAGTTAGGAAAAGAGATAAAAGTAGAAACCCATCTTAAAACACTCCCAATTTGGAGTTCCCATCAATTAAAAACCATATTCCATAAAACGCACATGGAAACCGAAACCTAACGACCCAAAAAAAAATAACAAAAAGGAACAAAAGCAAAATAAAAATAGTAAAGACAAGAATTGAAAGAAAAAGTGACACCAAAAAAAAGAATGAAAAAAAAACAGAAGATGAGATCTGAAGAAAGAAAAATTACCTGTAAACTGTTTATTTGAGGTTTGGTAAGTTTGGGTAAGCGTTGTTGTAGCTAAGTGGGTTGCGTTGTGCTTTGCTTGGCTTGGTTGATTCCTGGCGTGGGAGACTTTAAAAGAAGGGTCCGTGCAAGTTCAAGTGCAAGTGGGTTAACATAATTTCAGCACCGGCTTCCCAACATCTTGAACTGAAATGGAAGGAAGGAAAAAGAATGAAGGAAGGAGGAAAAAAACCGAAATCAGATTTGTTGGATGAGAAAGAAAGAAGGAAGGAGAAGGAAAGAAGAAGGGAAGAAGGGAGAAAGATTTACCTAGATGAAGAGAAAGATCAGGAAAATGTCTTACGGAAAAGGAATCGGTAAGACGTTTTCCAAAAATAAGAAAGGATTTTACCCGTGTTTTGGAAAATATTTTCCTTGGGACTTCATTTTTCATTCAAACAAACACTGAAAAATGGGGAAAATGTTTTCCGGAAAACATTTTCTCCCTATCAAACAGACCCTTAATATTAATTCTGAAATCCTTACACAAATAATATATAATTAAAATTTTAAAAAACAAACCTCGACTTTCTATCATTGATCTAACAGTAGCAGGATACCTTTGGGATCCTCAAGTAATCCCACATAACTTGGGTCATGGTTCCACCTATTCAAATAATATATTTTTCAAAAATATAATAATTAAATAATATTATGATAATTATATTATTGAATCAATTTTACCTTGTTACCGGCTCGAGAACTTAAAAATGGTAGTCAAAACTATGCCCATGATTGCAAAAGGAGTATGCAACCACCAATTTTAGTTTTTTGTGGTTGTGTCATCCGACACATCTCTCGATGCAATGTCGCCAACACGACTGATCTCCAATTGAGTCAGCCCGCTTCTTTCAAGTCGACAAGTTATAGCATCCATTTTAAATGTAAAGAGTTAGAGATTTATCGGGTATTAGAACAACTCTGATTAACCTCAGGATGTACATTTGGTTGTGTTGTTCTCTTTCAATGGGACTCGAACTCTCGTAGAGATATAGGAAATTTTCTTGCAACATTTCATCTCTATCCAGCTATCGAAAAAGATGTTCAGCACCTTATCTAATAGTTGCTCACAAATGTCGTCCAATCCCCAACAACCACTATTCCCGTAATGACTGGCTCATCCATCGATAAATTGAGCTGTAATTGAACGTCCTTGAATGTGATTGTACATTCACCACATAGAAGATGAAATGTATGTGTCTTGAGTCTCTATCCTTCGACCAACAAGTTGATAAGTGTGGGGTCCAATTTATACCCTCCGAGCATAGGGGACACGTGCAAGAATCCCGCATATTCTAAATAGGGTTCAATCATAGGCGATGACCTCAAAGATAGATTGTGTATATATGTCTCCAAAATCCGATCTTCAGCCTGATTATAAAACAACAAAAAATTAAATTTAATCTTGTTAGCAACTTAATAATGAAGTTAAATAAAATTATAAAAATTAGAAATATTTTCTTATTGTCGAAACCATTTTTAAGTTTTTTTTTTTAAATGGGGATCGACTTTAAAAAACAAAAATGGAGTCGCCACCAATCCTTTTTGCTTAGGTGTAATCGGATCACCTTATAAAACGTTTTATTTCAAAACATTAATTTTGGCCTACGAAATTCAAGAAAACGGGTTCGGGAGTCGGTTACGTACAAGGAAGGATTAGCACCCTCGTAACGCCCAAAATTGGTACCTAATTGATAATTTCATGTCTTAATGTCAAAATTCGAAAAGATTTGAAAACATGATTTCATTAAAAACTTGAACAATTTGAGTTAAAATTTGAGATTTCTTTGTTTTGAAAGAATACAAACATTACATCCAGCACGTTAGACATGATATTTTAAACCCTCGTAATCAAAGTCATCTCATGATTTACAAAATTTATTAAAAGGATATTTAGTTATTTAGTCAAACGGAAAATCGAAACTCAGCACGTTAGGGCACTATTCCCCTAATTTCTAAATACAAAACATTGCCTTATTTTAAAAAAACCTTTAGATAAAATATAGTAATTTTACAAAATGTATTTTTATTTTAAAAGATGATCCATGTGAAAATATTGCATTAATACATCATCAAACATAAATACCAAGAGCAATCATGATATACTAACATTTCATATTAATATAAACAATAAAAGAAATAATAATGTAAAATAACGACCAATAACTACTTTAAAGCAATCATAAATGAAAGAGTATGGACAAATAGAATATATAAAGCAATAAATAACAAAATATTAATAATAATAACTACTAAATAAATATAAAAATTTCTCATGTAAGATTAAACTTTTCATGCAATGACATTTACCAAATTATAAATAAATATTGCAAAAAAATAGTATATATATTTTGAGAAAATAAATAAAATACTTTTGAAATAAATAAATAATTTATAACTTTAAATAAAAACATATTTATAATAATCTAATACATATAAAACTACATTTTAAGAATAAACAATATATTATACAAAATTATATGCAACATTAAGGATAAAATAATTGAAAATTTATATATAAAATATAATATATATATATATATAAAATAAAAATATAATATAATATAAGAACTAATATATAAAATTTTAAAATGATATACAATAAATGAATAATATTGGAAAATAATAATAAATAATAATAGTTTAATATATATAATACTAAAATAATTTAAAAAATAAGAATAAAATGAAAATAAAAAAATCAAATGAGTAAGGATTAAATTAAAAATAATAAAAGAATGGTTAAAAATGCAAAAGGATGATATTGGAATGCGCGTCAAACTGTAGGGACCTATTAGACAATTTTACACTATCTCCCAAACGGTGCCGTTCGGTTACCAGCCTTTCGAATAACCCGAGGAACCCAATTGTAACAAAATAAAAATTTTAGGGCTAATTTTAAAAAATTTAAAAATTGAAATTGGATTGAATTAAGACTAATAAAATTGCGGAAGGACTAAAATGGTAAATTTTCCATTTCATAAAAACACGCAGATCCTCCCCGAGTTTTTGGGTCAACGCGCAGATCTAACCTTAAAAGCAGCTGCTTTTGGTCATTAATCGACCACACCAAAACAAATAATTTTTTTGGCCTATATAAATCAATTTTCAGAGAAAAAATTCATTTGGTCTCAGTTTCAAAATTTTTTTTTCTAAATACTCTCTCAATCCTTCCTCTCTTCTGTCGGAGTTCGGTCATCGAGATCATGGGCCACGTCTTTGCGCTACCACGTGCCTCTCATGGACGACAATAGGGGCTAGAAACTTCATTTCTTGGCGTGAATCGAAGATAAAACTCATTTTTCTCTTACTTTTTTAAAACAAGATATTTACATAAAAATATAGATCGAAAAAAAAGAAAAAATAAACAAAATAAAATAAAATGAGAAATCACCTCTGCTGTTAAAGCCCTCTGTATTTTTTATTTCAGTATATTTTTTTCTGCGTATGTATATCTTTGTGTGTCCATTACAGATCATTATAGGGTTTTTATAGCCCTCGAAATAAAAATAAAAAAGGAAAAAAAATATCTTGTCGCATTTTGCCATATTTTGCTGCTGTTTTTTTCCTTGTTTGTGCAGGAGGATGACGAGAAGTCTGGCGTCGGAGTGATTCGCACGCTAATTGTGGCGCGACAAGGAAAGGGGCGTATGCCGAGGAGGCGATTGCAACATGAGAGGTCGGGCACTTGAGGCGCCTAGGGTTTCAGAAACCCTAGGCTTACTGAAACTGTTTAGCCATTGGGCCCTTTTGGGCCGCATGTGTTTGGGTCTGAGTATTGGGTTTACAATGGGTTCAGTTTGAGTCATCTATGTGGGGTGTAAGTGGGTTTTGGGCTAGTGAATTGGGCTATTTAATTGGTTTTGTAAATGGACTGTACAAATAAACATTGGCTTTTATTTTTTTTTACTGGTTTATTTGTTTTAAGCCCGGGCAAAATGGGCCTATTACACTTACCATTTGCAATTGGACTACGGAAATGTGGTTGTCATCCAAACGAATAAAAGTGTTTGTCATTACAAAATTCAATTCAAACAAATAAAAATCGAAATACAGAATTAAATCAAGACGAACTTGAGAGAATTTTAATTAAAATTTTAGGACTAAAATCTTGAGAGAATTGATAGAATTGATAAAAATGGATTTGAATGAAAAAAATGAGGAAAAGGTTTGAGTTTATGTAGAAATAAAAATAGTCGTTTTTATGGCCGTTGAGGAATTCGACCGTTAGGGGAAAACGCGTCCAGTTGGATGCATTTTGCTAACTATGCAGAAAAATATGTCCCATTGTACGCATTTTTCTATAAACTCAGAAGAAAACATGTCAACTGAACGCGTTTTCACATTTTCTCCAATAAATATTATAGAAATCAACCTACTCCGTTAAATTAAAAAAAATGGTAACATTAGATATATTCGACAGACAATAACTTTAGGTTTTAGCAAAATATTTTTTGGTAGAATAGTATAAGCTTTATTTCAATAGCTAGATATATCTTTATTAGGAAGAAAAATTAAGGATTTATATATTTTTATAAAAGCAAAATAAATAGGAAAGGACCCCACATGTTCTCATTATTCTTATTATATTATTATATGTAAACCACTTTGCATTTTCTTTTCTCCATCCTTTTCACATTTTTGGATGCTCACCGACACACTACCGTTTATTCATTTCTTTAATTTATTAGTTTTAGCTCAATTATTTGTTTTGTCAAATTATAAAAAATAATTTGAAGGCTGAGAATTTTAATTTTTTAAAATTTATTTTTATATTTTTAATTTAAAATTCAACTCTAATTGTTATCGCTATTAAAATCTTTCTATTAAATTTATTAGAGTAACATTTTAAAATTAAAATAAATATTTACTTGGTAGTCATGTGACCATAAAATAATATTAAAAATTAAAAAATTAAAACACCCATTCAAATTTGTCATTTAAGAAAATTGATGTCAACATTATAATTGAAATAATTAACAATATTAACTAGACTAATTAGTGACATTATAAAGTAGAAGAACTAAATTGTATTCAAAATTAAAGCATATATATTAAATCTCAAGTTTCAATGTAGAATAGGAGCTAAAATTTGACCACTCTCTTATAATACAAAATAACAAAAGGTAAACTCAAAAGAAATGAGAAGTCACTTGTCTATAATAGTTTAATAAAAAGTTTTAGATTAATTAATAACATTATAAAAATATAGAGATAAAATAAAGTTAGAAGTACTCACAATGTGAGTGAAAAATTATGTAACAAATGTAGTTATTAAAATTCATATAAAATTAAATGATGCTTTAATTGAATTGATAAAACTAAAAGCTTGATATGAATGCATGTGCCTTAAAGTTCAAATCCAGGGGAAAAATAAAAAATCAGAACATATTAATGTGTGCAAAAAGATATCAAGTGACATCTTAAAAATTAATACAAATATCAAATTAGATCCTTGCACAGATTAATGTAGTTGAACTGAAGCTGGACCCTGTAATAACTGAATAAAATAACCCGTTTATGCTTAATCATGACAAGATTTATTTTGATGCAATAATTCAGTTTGAAGATTATTAAAACCAACTGTTTTGATGTTTGTCGAAAAGGTTAAAAAAAACAACATCATGTGAAAATGATGCAGTGATGTAGAAATAAATAAACAATGCATTCATTCATTCATGGCAAAAATTATGTCAGATTTTTCCTCTTAAGCCTCAATTATTGATACTTGAACCCAAACTTTGTGGACCTCCCCACACATCATCTCACGTTTCTATACCGCTCTAATGTATGTCTATTTCTTCATTTTAGTACTTGATTATTACTTTGTTAAAGTTTTAATTCAAAAAAGTTAATGGTATTCAAAAAAAAAAATTAGGTGACACATTCAACTAATGAGTACGCACCATATGCCCAGCTTTGATGGATGATGTGGTCATTGCTTGCTGACTTAATCATTGACAAGCATTGAGCAAGTGAGAAAACGGGGTAATGAGGTAATTGTGAGTATCCTTAACAGGGGTAATGCCGATGGAAGTGGATCAGCACTCATTCGTAACATCACCAACTTATTGAGGAATGGTTGGGAGGTTCGTATGGTAAATATTTGCAGGGAGTCGAATGGAGTAGCTAAAGTGCAAGTTGCAGGGGATCTCGAATTTTATGTTTTTTTTATCAACCTCCTGTTACCGTTTTATCTTTGTTGAATAAAGATGTGTTGAGCAATGGATAGTAGATTTCCACTCTTTGACTGAGTCATTTATCTACCAACAAAAAAATGTGAGAAAATAGGTATAATCAAAATAAATTTGAATAGGATCCACTGCCCTGCACATAATGGAATTAATAAAAAACAGAATCCAAACATATTATTTACTCATGATAAGACGTGCACTTGTGATTTCATACCTCAATTTTTATCAATATTATCAATGCCTCAATAGTAATTATTATTCAATTTAAACAATTTCCAATCATTATATATTTAAATATCATATTTTCGAAATATGATAAAATATCAAATTAATTACAGCATGAATACAATCATACTAGATTCAATGTTGGGTTCTATAAAATAGTATTTATATAAAATAATTATAAAAGTACGTTTTTAAAAAAAAAAATTGGCATAAGCATATCGTATCTCACTTGAGTTTGCTGCTTAATTATTGCTGTCTTTAGGTTTTTGGGTAAACATGTAATTGGACAACTCATAAGATGATAGTACAAACACAATATGGGTAAAAAATTTAATTTTGAAGTTAAAAAGTTAAATTTTAAAAAATAATTATTTGATATATAGGTGGTGGAGATTTTTAAATACAACGTAAAGTTATATGTTAAAATCTCAATTTCGCTCGTGGAGTTAAAATATTTTACCGTTTGTATACTAAATATTTAGGCTAATTATACTATCCGCGGTCAGTGGAATATAAAAAACTCCACAAATGGATTTAGGAAGATGTCAAGTGTCTTTTTTAATTATTTTATTATTATTTTAATACATTTTAAAAACAAGTGACATCAATCCAGATCAACTTGTGAAGTTTTTTTATTCCACTAGCAGTGTATAGGATAATAATTCAAATACTTATCCAACGCTAAGGCTAATTATTTGGTATATAGGCGGTGAAGATTTTTAACTCCACAAGTGAAATTGAGATTTTATCACATGTCCTTTTTAATTTTATTTTTTAAATACAACATAAAGTCATACGTCAAATTCTCAACCTCATTTGTGAAGGTTAAAATTTTCTACCGCTTGCGTATGAAATACTTATCAAAAGGTTTAATACATCATTTGATATTCGAGTTTCACATTCTTTTTCTAGTATGGTACTCTTTTAATCCAATAAATTACTTGTATTTAGCAAAAGTTATACATTTTTATATCCTAAGATAACAGTGTCAATTGTTTAGTGTTTAATTTAAATTTTAAGGTTGATTTAACGAAAATCCATAATGAACTAATAATAATACAAATTAACTTTATCAAATGATCAACCGTATTTAACAAATTAAGTATATAATTAAAGAAATTCAAAATTATCATTAAATTTATTTTATTAATAAATCATAAAAATTCAAATCTAAAAATATTAGTAATTAACTATCATTAAATCAACACTAAAACTCAAATTAGTACCAAAATGTATAACTTTATCAAATACCACATCAAATACCAAAATATAGTAATTAATATTTAATATTAGACCAAAAAACACAAATACTACATTAAAAAAATGTCAAAATTAAATACACAATAATGTAATAAGAAAAGTTAAAACTATAAATTGGTAGTACTATTTAAAAAGTTAACAAGAGATAAAGTTTCCATTATTCGAAGTTGAATTTTAGATAAAGTAATTTTATTAGTTTCACATTTTTATATTTTAATTTCTCATGAAAAAAATCTTGATTTGCTCTCCATTCCAATTATAATAATGTGATTATTGGTGGAACTAAAAAAATTGGTTAACAGGCATTTGAAAAATAGTTTTGTTCTAACTACCGTTAGAACAAAATCTAGGCAAAATTAGAGAGTTTGCACAATTAGTCCAATGCATAAGTGAGTCAAAGAAATAAAAAAGAGAGATCGACACACAATATTTATTAATGCAATTCAGATTCCTCAATCCTACATCTATGAACCCTTATTCAGAGAATGATTTTATTCACCAATTGTTCAGATCACTTATTGGCTTAAGTCCAATCTACCCTTACACAAAGAAGTAATTATAGGCTCAATATCGACCCCAATTGTACATATCACTCTCCCCCAAATACCTCACTTTACATAATTTCTCTCCATCACAAATCCCTACACAAAGGCATATCAAAGACACCCCACACGACTCACCAACAATGCCGATCAGCAGCCTATTTATAAGCCTCTTTAAGTGATCATCCAATAGCGTTTTAATAGGCTTGAAACACTCCTTTAAAGGCTAATTTTATCCATTAATTATCTTTAGTATTTATCTCACAATAACTTTCATAAACAAAATTCCCTAACAGCTTGAGATACTCCCTTGAATAAATCTGACATATATCTCTAAAAAATAACACTTCAATGACCAAGAGATGAAATACTTTCATGCTTATCAAACCACCTTAAGGTACTCTCCATTGGGAGACTTAGCATTCAAGTTGACCCATGCTTCTGTTTTGTCAAATACGTCATACCCAAATGGACGGAATTTAGCTTAACTAAAACTTGTACAAGGCCCAAAACGATGAGCTAAGCAGAAAAACAGGTTCCTTATAACAAAACATGAAGGAGCAGGTAAAAAAAAAAAAAAACCAACATCTCACAACATATTTTATATCAATAACAAATACATCAAATTTTAAAAATCATATTTCTTACATAATTTTCAAAGGTCAATTGTTCTAGCTTAATTGTTTTTTTTCTTCAATGCCTAATTATATAGTTAAATAAAAATATTTATTTTAATTCTCACTTTGGATGGAAATCAAATTCGCCCAAATTTTGATAGTAGTACTCTCTTTCCAATGTCATCTTTCATGGTTGAGCAAGACCCTACTCAAGTTATAGGCAGATGAACTTCTAAAAAGGTGCGCCAATGAGTAAACAAACCCCCTACTATGGGGGAGATGATTATGGATCGACCAAAGGCCACCAAAATCTCTTTTTTTATGACAAGTTAATGGAATCTTGGGCAAATGGGAAGTTTGGAGGAAAAAAAGTTGATGATGAGGATACCGATTTATTGGATGGTGATGTTTTAATGAATATGGTAAATGGTATCCCAAACATCTCTTTCTCTGAGTGAGTTTATTATTTGGTTGAACAGAGTATCTCAAAAATGGTTATTTTAAACCTTTTTAGAATGAATTAGTTTCAATACACTTTTAAGGAATCGATTCAACTTATGGACTTGGAAAATGATTACTTATAATGAAATTTCAATTTGTTAGAATTAAGTGACTCGAATCCTTATTTAAATAAATACGGTGGTAAAATAAAATAAAAGTAAAATCCCTATAGAACTACACTTCTTTTATTTTATTTTAGAATAAGGTTTTCTAAACCTTATTAAACTACATCTATTTGATATTGATTAGAATAAGGTGTTTCAATCTTACTACACTCCTATTAGAATATGGTTTTACAAGCCTATAAATAGACAGAGTCTATTCTTCTTGTAATTATTTGAATTCGATATAGTGAATTTTCTTCTCCTCTGCCCGTGATTTTTTCCCGAAAGGGGTTCCACGTAAAATCTGTGTGTTCTTTATTTTTATTTTCTTTGCGATATATATTGTCATTACTGACATTTTTTTTTACAAATTGGTATCCAAGCTTCCGGGTTGTTCATCTCGATCATGGTAATGGCATCTTTAAAGTATGAAATTCCACTGTTGGATCGTAACACCAGATTTACGTTGTGGTAGATTCAGATGCAAGCAATTTTTGCGCAAATGGGTCTGGAGGATGCCCTACTAGGGATAGATAAGATGCCTTCGACATTAATAGATGAATAGAAGAAGCATAAGGATCCAAAGGCGTTAACACAATTACATTTGCATTTGTCTAACGAAATTTTGCAGGATGTGATGAAGGAGAAGACAGCCGCTGCATTATGGAAGAGGCTGAAACAAATATGTATGCAGAAAACTCTAACCAACAAGTTGCATATGAAATAACGTCTTTATGCTCATCGTTTGGAGGAAGGTACTTCTGTATACGAACACTTAACTGTGTTTAAAGAAATCTCTCAAACTTGGAGGCCATGGAGGTTCAGTATGATAAGGAAGATCTAGGGTTAATTTTACTTTGTTCGTTGCCCCCGTCTTATTCAACCTTTAGAGACATGATTTTATATAGCCGCGAGTCTCTCACAATTAATGAGGTTTATGATTCTTTGACCTCGTATGATAAGATGAAGCATCTTGCCGTTAAAATTGACTCTCAGGGAGAGGGTCTCATTGTTCGTGGGAGACAAGATCGGAATGCTAATGAAGATCGTGGAAGGTCACAAGAACGAAATCCTCGCGATAAATCTAAAGGTAGATCGAAGTCTTCAAACAGATGTAAAACTTGTAACTTTTGCAAAAAGAAAAGGCACATTAAATCTGAGTGCTATAAGCTACATAATAAGATCAAAAAAGAGGCTGCGAATCAAAAGGAAAACAACTAGAAAATTTCAGTGAAGCTAATGTTGTAGAATACTACAGTGATGCTGAACTTCTAGTCGCTTTTGCAAACAATTCTAAAGTGAGCGAAAAGTGGATCCTTGATTCGAGCTGCGCCTTTCACATGAGTCTCAATCGGGATTGGTTTACAACTTACAAAATAGTGTCTGAAGGTGTTGTTTTGATGAGAAATAATGCTTAGTGTAAAATTGCAAGTGTTGGAACGATTAAAGTTAAGATGTTTGACGAAGTTGTTATAACACTTAGTGACGTGCAACATGTTCCAAAATTGAAGAGAAATTTAATTTCGTTGAGTACTCTTGATTCAAAATGGTACAGATACACAGCTGAAAGTGGGGTTTTGAAGATTTCCAAAGGTTCCCTCGTTGTGATGAAAAGGCAGAGAAAGATTGTCAAGTTATATGTTTTGCAGGGTTCTACTATTACTGGTAATGCAGCTGTCGCTTCCTCTTCCTTGTTAGATGATGGTATTACTAAACTTTGGCATATGCACCTAAGGCATGTGAGTGAGAATGACATGACAGAATTGAGCAAAAGAGGACTTCTTGATGGGCAAGGAATTTGCAAACTAAAGTTCTGTAAGCACTGCATTTTCGGGAAGCAAAAGAGAGGAATCCATAACACGAAGGGAACGTTGGAGTATATTCATTCTGATCTGTGGGGGCCATCTAGAGTGCCTTCGAGAAGTGGAGCTAATTATATGCTAACTTTTATTGATGATTTTTTCAGAAAAATTTAGGCGTTCTTCCTGAAGCAAAAAAGCGATGTGTTTTTCGCATTTAAGTCTTGGAAAACTATAATTGAAAAACAGACGGGAAAATAAATAAAATACCTCCGCACAGAAAATGGCTTAGAGTTTTATTCTGATAAGTTTAATAAACTGTGCAAGTCAGAAAGGATCGTGAGACACTTGACAGTTCATCATACTCCATAGCAAAACGGCATTGCAGAACGAATGAACAGAATGATCATAGAGAAGGTTCGATGAATGTTGTCAAATGCCAACTTACCAAAGTCATTTTGGGGCGAAGCAGCCTCTACTACATTTTTTTTATCAACTGATCTACATACGTTGCCATTGAGAAAAAGACTCCACAAGAGGTACGGTATGGTAATCCTGCTGACTATTCTGATTTAAAGATCTTTGGGTGTCATGTGTATGCTCATGTTAATAATGAAAAATTGGAACCGAGATCCATTAAATGTGTTTTTCTTCATTAAAAAGCTGGTGTAAAAGGGTATAAGTTATGGTGTCCTGAAAATAGAAAAGTTGTGATTAGCAGAGATGTTTTTTATGAAACTATTGTGCTACCTAACTTATCTCTTAAATACTCTTCCAATAAAGAAAATCAAAAATAGGTGGAGCATCATATTAATCCAGAATCTACAACAGAGTCAACTTCTCAAGCCAGTACAAAAATTTAGAATAGAGTTGCTTCTTCACCACAATACTCTATATCGCCAAAAACAGAACTAGAAGAGAAATTAAACCTCCAAAGAAGTATGCCAAGGCTGATCTAGTTGCTTATGCTTTAAATGTGGCTGAAGACATAAATGCAAACCAAGAGCCATCTAATTATTTTGAGGCAGTTAGCTGTGAAGACTTAGAAAAGTGGATGTATGTTATACAAGATTAGATGAAATCACTCCATAAAAATAGAATATGGGATCTTGTGAAACTTCCTAAAGGTAAAAAGGTTGTTCGTTGAATGGAAGTTTAAAAAGAAATAAAGGACTCCAGGAGTTGAAGAACCCATATATAAAATAAGGCTTGTTGCAAAGGGTTACAGTTAAATTTTAGGAGTGGACTTTACAGATGTGTTCTCCCCAATTGTGAAGCATAGTTTGATTCGAGCTTTACTTGGTATTGTGGTCATGCATGATTCAGAGCTTGAGCAGTTAGAAGTAAAAACTGTATTTTTACATGGAGAACTTGAGGAGGATATTTACATGCAACAACTAGAGGGTTTTACAATCTTAGAAAAAGAAGACTATGTTTGCTTGCTGAAAAGTCCCTTTTATAGTTTGAAATAGTCACCAAAACAATGGTATAAGAGGTTTGATCCTTTATGACTTCTCATGATTTCAAAAGAAGTAGCTTTGACAGTTCTGTTTATTTTAAGAAAAAACAGTGATGTTTCTTTTGTGTATCTACTCCTTTATGTTGATGACATGTCGATAGCAGCGAAAAATAAATGAGAGATAAAAAAGGTTAAAGCCCAGCTAAGTGAAGAATTTGAGATAAAAGATTTGGGTCCAGCAAATAAAATATTTGGTATGGAGATTCTTAGAGATAGAAAAGCAAGTAAATTGTACCTAAGTCAGAAAGGGTACATTGAGAAAGTTCTTTGGAGGTTCAATATGTAGAGTGCTAAGCCTGTTAGTACTCCTTTAGCAGCCCATTTTAGACTTTCATCGGCTTTGTCTCCACAATCAGATGATGAGATTGAGTACATGTCACATGTTCCATACTCTAGTGCAGTGGGATCTCTCATGTATGCTATAGTTTGTTCACATCCAGATTTATCATATGCAGTCAGTGCAGTTAGCAGATACATGGCAAATCCTGGAAAAGAACACTGGAAAGCAGTTCAGTGGATTTTAAGATACTTACGAGGTACTACTGATGTTTGCTTATAGTTTGGAAGAACTAGAGATAGAGTCATTGGGTATGTTGACGCTGATTTTGCTGGAAACCTTGTTGGAGACCTTGATAGAAGAAGATCTCTCACAGGTTATGTCTTTACAATTGGAGATTGTCCAATCAGTTGGAAAGCCACTTGGCAAACTACAGTCACTTTGTCTACCACTAAAGCTGAGTGCATGGCAATTACTTAGGCTTGTAAAGAAGCTATTTAGTTGAAGGGACTCTTTAGTGAACTCAATGAAGATCTTCAAATCAGTACGGTATTTTGTGACAGTCAGAGTGCTTCCTTATAAAAGATCGAATGTTTCATGAGAGAACAACACACATTGATGTTCGATATCATTTTGTTCATGATATTATTGCTTGTGGTGATATTGTTATGAGCAAAATTAGTACTCAATATGATGACTAAGCCACTTCCTATAATCAAGTTTGAACATTTCTTAGACTTGGTTGGTGTTTATTGTTGAAGTTAAACCCTTAAAGGGGTTTTATGGAAGAGGTGGAGAACTTGTTCGTTGAGAGTTCGCGATGAAGAACTTGTTCATTGAGAATTCGTGTCAAGGTGAAGATTGTTAGAATTAAGTGACCCGAATTCTTATTTAAATAAAATGCAGTGGTAAAATAAAATAAAAGTAAAATCCCTATAGAACTACACTTCTTTTATTTTATTTTAGAATAAGGTTTTCTAAACCTTATTAAACTCCATCTATTTGATATTGATTAGAATAAGGTGTTTCAATCTTACTACACTCCTATTAGAATATGGTTTTACAAGCCTATAAATAGACATAGTCTATTCCTTTTGTAATTATTCGAATTCGACATAGTGAATTTTCTTCTCCTCTCTGCCCGTGGTCTTTTCCCGAAAGGGTTTCCACGTAAAATATGTGTGTTCTTTATTTTTATTTTCTTTGCAATATATATTGTCATTATCGACATTCTATTATTTTTTTTACACAATTGGATAAGGACTATTGGAAAGTTTTATGTGAAAGACTATGGGTTATCTTTGTGCAATATCTAACAATCCAATTGTGGTCGATGTCTTTATCTACATGCCAACCATATCCTTTGAGTGTAGTCACTTCAATCCGCTTATAGGGGCTTTCGGGTTCTTGTATAAAAAAAAGTATCCTAAGGGTCATAAGAAGCACAATAGAAAATGTGATCAAGGTAGACTATAATATCAATGTTGGGGTTCAAGGAAGATTCACAAGAATGGTCATTATAATGGATTTGAGCAAACTTTTAATCTCAAAGATAAAGATAGAAGACATAACTCAAACAATAAAGTACGAATCGTTGCCAACTATGTGTTTTAGTTGTGGCAAATATGGTCATACTAAGGACTTATACCCGATGACAATTTGGGGAAGTGCCACTATAGAAGAAAGGGAGAACCCATTAATGCAATCGCTAAACAAGGTAACCATTGTTGAATCTAAAAATTTTAGACCTTGGATGATTATAGAAAGAGGAATAGAAGGCAATAACGTAAAGTAGATGAAGTCAATGCATATAATTTAAGACTGCAACTTATTATCTTATTTAATCAAACAATGAGTTAAAGAGAGAAGCAAATTCGATATCTATTTATTCTATAAACATAGCACAAATTGACTATGATACCAATAATTGAAAATATCGGTTAGAAAATAGTGCTATTAGGCACGGTAGAAATTATATTTTTTTCTTAAAATTGAGTCATGTGGTATTTATAGCAATAAGCCTTAAACCAAATCATTACCTATGGCTTGTGTGAGGCAGTTTAAGTCATTTCTCGACTTTCTACCAAACAGTCTTCTCTACTATCCTCAAACCCAAAGTTGCTTTGAGTGTGAGCCCAAACTTTCAATGGAAAAATTAATTTCTTTATGGGAACCGAAAACTTTAAACTTTTCAGAAAATAAAAATTATTCTTGTAAATAAATTATCCTTACTTTTTGAAAAAATAACGACGCTCAATCACTTGTGTAATTAGGGTTTCCCATAGTTCCTATTTATAAGAAAATAATGCAAGAGTTTTACTTGAATAAGGGGTAATTAAATAATAATAATTTAATTAATAAAATATAGTTTTCCCTATTTGGGAAACCTTCGGTGACGACAACCCTAAGGGATACTAGGGTATGTCGCCCCCTCTCACAAGGGATGGGCTCACTAGGCACATCTCATGTACTAAATACAATTATGTTTGTTATCTAGACTTTTATCCAACACTTACACCACATTTGATTCGTTGTAATGGAATAAAGTCAGAATGGAATAAAACATAATCGATAATTCAATTGTTTGGTGAGTGGAATAGAATAAAAGCGTAATGATATTTTTGTATTTGATTGAATGAAATGATGTTGTAATAGTATAAGAAAAAACTAAAATGACTAGAATACCCTTAATAGAATTTTTTGTAAGTAGATAATTTTGTTATTAAATTTTACTAGGATTATTATTAAATTTAATAATAAATAATAATTTAATTATCTTTTAATATAATTATTACCAAATATAATTCAATAAAATAAATAATTTAATAACATTCTTAATATAATTATTATTAAAATATGAATTAATAAAAATCTCATGGATCATAGTTGCCAAATTACAAATATTAATCCAAAACAATAATTATTCTCATTTTTTTTATATGAAAAATATCAAACATCTATACACCAAACAAACCCCAGCAAGCAGACCCCTATTTTAACTTCTCTATATTTTTCCCCAACCTATTAACATCAATTCCACAAATATTCTCCCAAAAATATCAAAAAAGAAAAAGGGTCCTGCTCTGCCATTGATGTATCTTCAATCTGAATCACTTTCCATACTCCCCATGGCCTTCAATCCTCTTGGTCTCTGCATCATGCCAAAACCCCACATCAGAAACATGAATAATAGCATAAAAAATTATTGCTTGTAGGAAATGTAAAAGAAGAGAAACCAAATCATATATTACCTTCTTAGAACTCTTCTTCTCCTTAATTGCAATCTTCCCATTCTACAGAAAAAAAAAATAATATTTGACAGATCTAGCAAGAATTGTTGTGACCGAAGATGCAATATCTTTGACATCAGCTACTTTCAAAGAAGTCAATGATAGTCTGTCTCATCACGGCCTTGAGTAGTGCAATATAGTGATAACTTTTCTGCATCAAAGGATGTATTTAGGCAACGTGAGAACTTCTCAATACAGTGACAATGCAAGGAAGGAAAGATTGTTAAACTCACCTCATATGGGCAAAGCTTGTGAGAAATAAATACTCCACAAAGTCACTTTCAGATTTGGGAATAAAATTATCAAGAGTCTTATCATCACCTTTCTTGGAATACAATTCAGTCATTGATTTATAATCGGCTTATTCCA
Source organism: Gossypium rotundifolium (assembly GCA_025506655.1). Lineage (NCBI taxonomy): Eukaryota > Viridiplantae > Streptophyta > Magnoliopsida > Malvales > Malvaceae > Gossypium > Gossypium rotundifolium. Next base: position 62,956,506 of record CP106731.1, on the reverse strand, counting down.
TAAGCCTATAATAGAAAGCAAAATGTCAGATCATGGCACCTTATTGACAAAAAAGCAATGAAGGGAAAAAAAAAATCACCTTTAGATATATACACATATATATATATACACAAAAATTAAAAAAATGGGTGGAGGATAACAATAAGACTTCAGCAAATTTAGAAACAAACTACAAGGAAATAGTTCTAAATAGAAGTCAGCAAATTTAAGTTCTAGCAGTATTAAGATATTCATGCCAATGAGTTTATAACAAAAGATCTACGAAAACACTATGATTCTGTCAATATCCACAAAATTGTTATAAGTGACGCTGTAATTAGCCTCAAAGCAAATCTTATGCCACCATAAAAAGAAAAATATAAGGAGAGGCTCTATCTACTTGGTTCTAGATCCAAATGGTAAGAACAGAATACATGAATCACTATTTATGATCGATCAAATTTCTTAATTGATGCAGTAGGATGGTAATGGATCACATGGAGATTTTCTCATCACATCAAGAATGAGGCGCATCTTAATAGAGTTTAAATTACCAAATTTAAGTTTTATTCTTATTACATCGAGAATTAGGTGCATCTTATAGAGTTTGAATTACCAAATTTAAGTTATAAATCAGGTTGCTAAATCAAGATTAGATATGATTTATCCATCTGACAATGTCAGGAGATACATGTATCAAAAATCAAATTAGGACCAATCCAGAAATAACTAATAACTTTCATAACACAAGCAAATCCATACATCATGCTCAACACTTGTAACTAGATTTTTCTTGCCTATGTTTAGTTGGTTTAAAAGGTTGCAATTTTGAACATGTTTTCCAGTATAGAATTTTAAGAAGCAATAAAAGATTCATAGGACCAAAGAGCCCCGACAACAAAATACTAGTAAACGTAATTAATACAAGTTACAATGAAGCCCATCATACCGGAGGTGAAGCAAGTTCATCTTCATCCTCCCATGATTCCTTGATATCAGAGTCATCAATATCTTCATCATCCCATTTGCTTTTAAGTTGTTCCTTTGCAGGGAGAGGTGGAATCTCATCATCTGCAACAATAGCATACAACTTCTTGAGCAAAAAAATGGGGGGTTTCAAGAAAAGGAAACCAAGAATAAAAAGAATGACATAATGCAATTAGGTTCTCCAACTAAGATTGGAAACAGACCATAATCTTTAGCACTTATTAACAACTCAAAAACATATGAAATACAGAATAGAAATGAATCTACTTTTAAGTCTCTTTACACTTTAAAATTCCTATACAAAACTACGAGGCGACCATAAGTAATGTTTCAAGAAAAGAACTAGTGAATCCCAACAAATGAAGCCAAGACTAGATTCCCAATATGTTGCCACAATTACTGATCTTCTACTACATGCTATTTTTCTTTTAATAAAAAAAAAAAACCTCTAAATTTCTCTTTTTGGTCTGGTAACACCATAGCCGATTTCCCAAGAAACTCAAAGCAAACACCTTTGAAACATCTTAACTCAACCTCATAAAATCCAAAACCAAAAACAAGTAAAACCCTAAATTTCAATAAACTCAATAAGCATTTAGCTCTAAAAAAAGAAATTTCCCACATTCAAGTTCATACATAATAAAAATACAAAAGAAAATAGAATCATTTATCAGTCAAAGAATTAACAACAAATTCGGGCCAAAATTAAAACTTACCCCAGTCTTCCATCTTCACTTAACAACAATTCGCCTTGTTATCTTTCCAGTATTTGTGAAATCAAAGCAATGAAATCAAATAAGGGAAATCAGAAATGCAGTGAAAAAGCAAAAAAAAAAAAAAAAAAAGAAGAAGAAGGAAAAAAAGGGTTGCAACTCTGTAACCAAATGAAAAAAAAGGAAAAAAAAAAAAAGAACGTAGAGATGGGAAGAAAAGAATGTTACAGACTTACAGTTTATTCATTCTTTGGGCAGAGGTGAGGGCAAAAATTGAAATTTGGAAAAGAAAATTTCTTATTCCACGGGTTGAATGACGATTTAGTGATAAGAGAAGGGAGGGACTATTCGGCCACTTCCTGTAACAGACCCTGAATCAAGTCAAGCCCGTAATACCATTACAGCCAATTAAACTAATGTTTAGTGGTCGAGCTGCCGAATTAGGCTAGAATCTATTCATAAACCCCTAATTAAACATGCTGTTATAATTTGTCAACTCAATAATTATTTTTCTATTTCCAAAATATTACTTAATTAAATTAAATTATTCAATTAAAATATTTTCTTAATCCAAATCTAATTCTGTTAAAGTCATGATAATTTTAATTATTTAATTGTGATTAATAATTCAAAATAATTAATTTAATGTTTATATCATCTTTCAAAATTAGCGAGAAAATAAATTCATTGTGAATAGTGGTACATATTTTTATAGTCATGAAAAGCCTAGTGAAGGAGAGATACATGGCTAGGATCGCTAAACTAACAGTATAAAAAAAAACAATTAGAGATGCACCATCGTGTTCAACCATTAATAACAACATTCTAGCCCTGCGACCATTTGATAGAGTCGACAATGAACTTTGGTTAACAATAACAATACCAAAAGTCCCAAAAAATTCTCTAACATTCGTGATGCACAAAGCCAATTTCCAAATGGCCCAACCTCCTTCAAAAGTTCCTGAAAACAAAACTTCCATAAACCAGACTAAAAGTAAAAACTAAGAAAACCACTAAAACTATAACTACTAACATCGCCAAAGCTTTCAGAGAAAACAAAGTAGACTACAACCACAGCCATCACTTTTAGAAAAAATTAAAATGGACTTTAATTATGAACATGCTTTCACCCAATAGCACCTATCGTCTGCCAAGAAAACTACCGTAAAAGTGACTAAAAAAAATAAACTAAAAGGAAATTGGAAAGAAAGTATAGTTAAAATATCATGCAATATGTTAATTTTGAAAATAAAATATAAATGCAACTTATTTTGAGAATTAAAATTTTAAATTCTTTTATTCAGAGAAAACAAAGTCATAGCATTGTTGACATCTTGTATACCTAGATTCAAATCTTATTATATGTAATTGACGTATATAAATCTCTAATCCCATCATATGTTGTCATGTGTAGAATTAATTCTAGTTTAGATTATTTTGACATATTTATTTTTGTACTATGATCACTTTATATGCACTGTGAATTCAATCTAGAATAAACTTCAAATAACAATATGCTTAACTAAACTGAATTGAAAATTAATTTCAAGAAGAAGATTTTAGTCCGATGACTTGGTTAAGATTATTCTGGTTCTAGTTCAAATAACAATATATGTCAGCATTTAACAACCAAGAAATACTTTGATGTATCGCATAAATAATAATAATAATAATAATCTCTTGATATATTGTAATTTGCATGATGAAGGGAAGGGTTAAAATTCCAAGGAATTATTATTACAAATTTCTCTCTCTTTTTTTTTTTTTTTTATGAAATCAGTATAAAAAAATAACCTGACAACTCAAACATAATGATACTATATGGGGCTTAAGAGCTTTGGTAAGTTCAGGGCTTGAAGGCAGCAATCTCATCTTCAAAGGTCTCCGAAAACAGCAAAAACATCACTACCAATGTAATCATTATCAACCAAACTCACCAAATAATAGCTGCTCTGAACCTGCAAAAATGGAAACCAACCCATTTCATTATTATGTTCATATGATTCTTGTCAATAATCCTATGAAAAATGAAGTTGCTTGAGTGAAGAATATAGGGTAGGCAACCGGAGGCCTTCTATAAGATCAGGTTAGGTGAAACCCTAGCAAGCATCAAAGTGATCAACTACTGTTCGAGATGCTAACCTCTTCTAGCAATTTTTTCGACGGATCGCCTTCTGGGTACAATGCAGCCCATGCTCTTGACCAGATTTCGAATGCTTCATCCTTCCACACCATGAAGCTGGCAGGATCCACCACTGTTGGCTGGACTATTTCTTTGGCCGGGAACACTCCCCAAGTTACAGCATTAACATCTGTCGTGCCAATGTTCGATATCAAATTCCCTCTTTTGTTGACAGCAATGTAGGAAATAGATGACAAGGGCTTGCATTTATTGACAAGTGCATCTAGTTTTTCCTTTGAGCAAAAAAACTCAAGATAAGCCTTCTGGTAAACATACCCTCCAGGGCCACCCCAACCTGCAAGCAGCCAAGTTTGAACAAGTTTGAGCAAAGATAGCACCAGCTTTTACTACAAAAACTGTAAGCTGAGAAACCATAGGCTCTTAATATTTTGAAGTTTAATTAGCAGTCTGTTTCTTTGGATAATCTTCCAATTGTATGCTCAATAAAATACATAATTCAGTTCCTTCTATAAAGTCTAACACTTGTACTTACCGACAGATGGAGAATCAGAGCGTTCACCATTGACAGCAGGTTGGCTATTGATAGTAAGGAAACCCTTCAAATTGATCTTTCCCAGCTGTTCATGTATGATCTTTGTCTCAGGCTGAAGTGAATCCAGTTCAGACCAAGGACTACTTCTCAACTTACCCAGACAATAACTTTTAAATTTCTGACAAAAACCAGTTCGAGATGAACAATATCATAATTATATTCGACTGACATAAAACCAGAAAAGACTGAATAGATTCCAAGCTACAAATTCTAGTACCTCTTGAATATCATCAATGCTTTTCAATGGGGTAGCCCATTCTTCTTGAAGTTTCTTGTCACGTGCTCGAGGCCTCATGAACTGTTAAGAAATTAATCACTTTGGTCATACAAAAGAACTAATGACTAGTGGCAACAGTCCCCTGACCAAACTATAGTGCACGACATATCAACATTTGAGCAATAAAACAATATCATAAAAACGAATAACTTCTTATATGAAAACAAATGTTTGAGTTGCAAGAATAAAAAAATATAAAAAAAAAAAATCAAACGTTTAACTAATTTATCAAATTCCTATGAGCATCTAGCATATACTACTTATAAATGTATGACATTTACTATTCAAATTGAGGTTTCATATAATCAATAGTAACTCCAAGAGAAATTTAATGCATCAAAGATGTTTTGATATGATTTATACAAAACAAAAGAAAAGGGCAAAGGTTCAACCACTTTGTGTACCTGATGGTCTGTTAGTGCACCATAGGACGGATTTCGAGAATCACCCCATCGCCCATATGGGTACTGATCCCAACCAATAGTCCTGGTTATGTAACTCTTAGGACGGTTAGACCTGCCATCATTAGCTAGAAGCATCAGATATCCATGAATATTTAACATTATAACGCACTAAACTGAAGATATATAGCTAAAGACATTGAAGTTCAACATCTATCACACACCAAAATATTGGACGAACATCTTCTTTAACACGAAAAACATTTGCAGGACGTCTCCAAGGAAAGGACCTAGAAATTTTGGACTCTTCAATCAATCCAAGATTCTGCCAACATAAGCCTATAATTAGCATGGTGCAAATGAAGTGATAATACATTGGAAAACGAAGATAAATGTAGCTGACCCAAAACTATTGCCAAAATTCATTTATTATTTACTTTCAATAGAAGAAAAATAAGTTCCTTACAGTTTATCTTAAATTGAACAGCAAGTCATTTTAACGAAATTTGTGAGTGAACCACAATCTTATTCTATACTTGCATGTCTTTGCTTTCCTTCATTATTTGAACTGATATTCACCTAATTATTTGAAAGTAAACAATGGGAAAGCTTGACACTAAAAATGCCAAGAGGCAGTTCAAGGTTTTCTAAAATAAGTGAAGAACAAAAATATGTAGTTTAAGAGTTCTTATTAACCCTGCAAGTGTTCAATTTGAGGGAGGAAGATATCTTGAACTACATATTTGTTCCAAGAATTTTCCTTTCTAAATTTCAAAGTTAAAGAAGTAAATGCTATTCCATAATCACCTCTACATGCCAAAATAATGATATAATATGGGATAACAAAAACCAACCATTAGGATAGCTAATGCAGATTTCTCCATGTTCAATGTATAAAGGTGCAATGTCTTAATCCCACGAGCTAAAATCTTGCGGCACATTTCTGTTCCAAGGTGAACTCCATAGGCTTTGACGGCTTCTTCGTTGTCCTTGATAGCCTCTAAGGCAGAAGTAATCTCAGCTGGTATCTACAATGAGCCATGCAGGTGTTACATTTCAAAAATGTTAACAGAAATTGCCACCAAAAATAGCTTTTGTGGCCACTCTTTATAAGCGGGTGTAATAATTAGTTGCCAAGAAAAAACAAGCAAAGAGTGCATCCCAATGACGTGGGATGCCCTTCCAAATTAGAGGCCTTCAGAATCTTCAGAATCTTGTATCTTTTAGCCTTTTGAGAAGAAAGATGCTGTTTTCATTTCCTTTATGCAAAAACATCCAACTAGTACATGCACCATATGAATAAATTTTACCAAACTGATACCATTTAATGCTCAAAAATATCATGTTATACCACATACCTTAGTTTTGCAAAAGCCAGTCATTCGCAAGAAACCCTTGTAGTTATTAATGGGCATAATACCCGGCACGATAGGACAGTTAATTCCAATTTGGCGACAGTCATTGACAAATTTGAGAAAGATATCGGTATCATAAAACAGTTGAGTAACAATCAGATCAGCTCCTGCATCAACCTATGTAGTAAAGAAGATTTTAGCACGAAAATTAACCAATATAAATTAGAATTAAGACAATATTTTCAAATCAAGTAATGAGTTAAAGAGTAAAACCTTTCTCTTTAAGTAAGCAAGATCATTCTGATAAGCTTCAGGTGTGGCTACACCGTCATTTCCTATGGCATCGGGATGTGCCTCTGAGCAAAGAAAGCAAACTCTTAATAATCAAAAGCCACATGAACAAGCCTCTTATATATGTATATATATCTATGAAAAGCACCTGGATAACCAGCAACTGTGATGCCAAAGTAGTCACCATATTTAGATCTGATATGTTTCACCTAGAATAGGAATTAAAAGTTAGTAACATATGTATATTAAGAAATAAAAACAGGGCAGAATGAGCAATGGCTTTACCAGATCAAGGGCACAGGAGAAGCCGCCTTCGACCTGGACAAACTTGTCCTGGCCGTGAGGGGGATCACCTCGGAGGGCGAGAACATTCTGAATGCCGTTGGACTTGATGGTCTGAAGAGCATGGTCAATCTTCTCTACGGGCATATTGGTGCAAGTGAGGTGCATCATCGTCTCCACACAAATGATATTCTGCATCTTGTTAGCAATGTCGAGGGTGAGATCAGCAGTGGAACCACCTGCACCCCATGTAATGTCACAGAAGGACGGGTTATGAGCAACCATACGATCCATTCTCTCGAACAGGTTGTCTACTCCATCCTCAGTCTTTGGAGGGAAGAACTCAAAGGAAAACACCACTTTCCCTTCTTGCAAAGATTGGATCTTCTCTATCACCTTCATCTTTAATTGGATCTTGAACTCTCAGTGTCACCAACACCAACTTCTGCAAGAATTCAATATGAAACTGAGGTGTTTGAAGAGATAAAACAAGAAAAGAACAACAGAAAGTCGCAACAAAACAAACCCAAGCCCGAATCTGAATCTAAAAGAATAACCGATGGTTCAGAGAAAAAACGATCACTTTGAACATCATAGAAGAAGATAAAAATGGGCAATCTTGAAATCAATCCTTTCTAAGTAAATCGTATAGGATAAAGCATGAATGATAAACTAAAAGTCATAGATCAGATGAGCTAAATTTTAAGCAGTCTACTGTTAAGTAATACATTGTGAAGAATCAACAAGGCACTAAACAAAGACTGAAAGTCCAAATCTAACACCAATAGTAGTACATTGTCCCAAATTCATGGAAACACAAAAGTATCCCAGAAAAATAGGAAAAAGAGACTCACAAATGGGTTTGTGATTGGTTAAGAGAGACATGGGAGGTGGAGGCACTGCAATGGGAGTATTTGTATTTGAGAGAGGAACGGAACGGATGGGGGTTGGTGTCTTTTGAAATGACCCTGTTGCCCACTCAACAACCCAATGGCCTTATCGCATTCTCAATTCAGTATTTACCCATTAATGGTCAATACCATACGGTTTAATTATTATGCCCCTGCTCTTTTGCACTTTTTTTTAATTTAGTAAAACCAATCTCTTTAATTTGAAAAAATATATAATCAATTCAAATTTAACTAAAGCCGCTTAATAGTGTTTTGATTTCTAAATGAGAGATTAAATTTTTTAAATTAAAAAAAGTAGAGGGAGTGAGAGGAAATTAGACCACAAGATACAAATAAGGTTGTCGTATGTACTGCTTACCAACCACAAACAGCGATGCCGACATGTTGGTGGCGTCAGCTTGGAATGAATCACAAAATTGGCGGTTGTATTTTCCTTTTCTTACCAAAACTCACTATTATTTTATTGTTTTAGTTTCATCCCTCTTTTTACTTCGTACACTGTATCAGTTTTTGACCTTTTCTTTAGTCTTTTTATGGCCCAATTTAATAAAAAAAAATATCATTTTTAAAAAAATTTCAGATTTTGTAGCCATTTTTAGGGGTAAAATATCTAAATGTATTAAAAAATAATAAAATTTACAGAAATAGGTTAGTTTTTTAAAAATTTACGTAAAAGAGTTATTTTTTTACAAAATGTGTCTACGTCAGCATATTTTGTGAAGAAATAACAGATAATACTGCAGGGACGCGCTTTTATGCCACATCAATAAAAGCGTATGACGCGTGGGCGCTACTGACGTGGACGCGCTTTGCTGATGTGGCACAAAGCGCGTCCCAGGGGCGCTCTTTAGCCTTGTACGGTCAAAAATAAGGCTATAAAAACCCCCAATCCTTTTATTTCTTTCACACTTTAGTCCTTATTCATTTTTCTCTCAAATTCCTCTCAAATTTCTCTTTAAGTCCTTGAAACTTTCTCTGAAATTTCAAAATAGTCCTTTAATATTTACAAAAAAACCCTTTTTAATTTTTTAATATATTTTTTTAAAACTTTTAAAATTTTCGATCGTATTACCAATGACCGGAGAATTAATTCTTCTAGACAACAAGCATATCTCCGTCGATCAAATGCAAATGGTAAGTTTTAGTTTTAAATTTTCAATATAATTTAATATTTTTTTGTTTTATATAATTTTAATTAATTTTTATTTTATAATTTTTTAAACAATCTGTAGATCGGGTGTTGCAATGTTATATTCGCAATATGCATGGTCCTCCATCGCCGTTGATCGAGAATTACCTGCGGGAAGCGGGTTTTTGGCACGTGGCCACGATAGGCCGGGGGTTTAAGTTGGAGCAGACTTTAATCAGTGCGTTGATAGAGAGGTGGAGACTCGAGACGCACACTTTCCATCTTCCATGGGCAGAGTGTACCATCACTCTGAAAGATGTGCAGTTGCAGTTGGGATTGCTTGGATGGGCCCAGAGTCACCGTCCAGTAATTTCTACCGATTGGATGGCCGTATGCTACGAGCTTTTGAGTGCCATTCTGGATAACATTCATGGATGTCGAATCGAGATGGCCTGATTACGAGACACATTCCCAGAGCCGAATGATGGTTCGACCGAATAGAAAGAATCTTGTATGCTCGGGCATACATTCTTGAGATAATTGAAGGCTATCGATCTTGGGACTGTCTAGAAACCTCGTACACTTGAGATGGCTCTGAAACTTGTTGATTTTAGAGCAACGGTGAATTAAGTTGAAGTCCGCCATGCTATCGAAGTTGTATCGGAGATGTCTTGGCGCGCCAAGAAAAGCAAAAATCGAGGTTGCCTATCACTCATGCAATCATGGGCACGATTTCGATTTTCATTTTTACATCCGTGACTCGACCACCCATATTCATTTCCACTGATAACGAGGTAAATTTAATATTATATTTTACAATTATTACATAGATTTATAGTATAATTGTATGCTAAAAATTTATTTAATTAGGTGGAACCATTCGGCGAGTTATGCTGGAATACCTACCTCGCTTGAAGATATGCGGCTTCTATTGGACCAACTGTCTAAATCACAAGTAAGTTTCATATTTCGTATTTATAATTTAGTATTTCGTATTTAGTGTTTAGTATTATGTATATAACTAATATTTTGGTAATGTTAATATAGTTTCAATGGACATCGTACGAGGATCTGGCAATTCGAGCAGTAATTCTGGAGGAGTTCTTGCAAAATTCAAACATTTGGCACGTAAAGGTCCCATTGATCAACTATGCGACCTTGGAGATGCACCAGTCAGATCGAGTTCTGCGACAATTTGGATTCCGACAACCGATTCCCGTGCCACCTGAGGTGCTCGATGATGAGCACAAAGTAGACTTACGACAGTTGCACACGATTGGCCAAGATTTTGGTCAGCACATATCGAGATGTGGGAGAACCGGTATGACTATTTACCTATCTTGGAACCGATCATCGTTCCTGAGTTAGCATGCTGCTGGAATACATGCCATGATTTAGGATCCATGGTAAGCCGTATTTGTTGTCAGAAGAAGAGAGGCGACGGCAACTTCGTCAACAAAGGAAACGTCGAGGCCCTTTAAATCTAAGGAGAAGGGTGATGAGACGGGGCATCAACAACCTTAAACAATCACGGCCCATCAACAATACCACACAATCACCGGCCCATCGATTCAAATTGACGACACACCGACATCACGACCTTTAGCCTTTATGCCAAGTCGTACCTAGCCCTTATATGTATCTTAACTCATATATGTTTCTTTTCCCAGTCCCACCCAGTTGGAATGCATGGCGGTTCGAGTCCGTTCAAACTACTCGACCGCCACGATCTTGAGGTCGTCGCGTGAGGATCACAGGAGGCGCCGTGGGAGCACTTCTTTTTACCGGTCTCCTTCGCCATACGGGATTCAGACACCCCCGCCGTGGTTTATGCAAACACCTCCAGGATCGTTATTTTATCAAGGTGGGTCATCCTCGCAATACCCACAACTGCACTCTTCACGGGAGAATCGAATCCCACCGAGGTTCCACGACCACGGAAGCTTGAAGAAGGAGGAATCCAGTACAGAATCACCACCACCCCATGTGGCATCGATTCCACCGACATCAACATTGATTCGGATGAGTTTTTTATTTTTAAATTGTAATAATTTTTTATTTTTAAAATAAAATAAAGTTATTTTTATTTGTGTTTGTAATTTAATTTTAATATCTTCACCAAAATAGAAGTTGTTTATTTTTTGTATGTAATTTAATTTAAATTTTTAATAAAATAAAAAGTTATTTTTATTTTTAATTTAGTTTTAATATATTTAATAAAATAATAGTTGTTTAATTTTTATTGTAATTTAATTTTAATATCTTTAGTAAAATAGAAATTGTTTAATTTTTTATTGTAATTTAATTTTAATATATGTAATAATTTTTATTTTTATTTTATTGTAATTTAGTTTTAATATATTTAATAAATAAGATGTTGTTTTTTATTTTTTATTTTTAATTTAGTTTTAATATATTTAATAAAATAAGAAGTTTTTTTATTTTTTGTAATTTAGTTTTAATATATTTAATAAATAAGAAGTTTTTTATTTTTATTTTTTAATTTAGTTTTAATATATTTAAGAAAATAATACTTGTTTTTTATTTTTATTTTTTTGTAATTTAGTTTTAATATATTTAATAAATAATAAGTTTTTTTTTTTTATTTTTGTAATTTAGTTTTAATATATTTAATAAATAATATGTTTTTATTTTTATTTTTTTTGTAATTTAGTTTTAATATATTTAATAAATAATATGTTTTTTATTTTTATTTTCATAATTTAGTTTTAATATATTTAATAAAATAAGAAGTTTTTTATTTTTTATTTTTTGTAATTTAGTTTTAATATATTTAATAAATATGTTCTTTTTATTTTTTATTTTTTGTTATTTAGTTTTAATATATTAATAAAATAATAGTTGCTTTTTTTATTTTTATTTTTTGTAATTTAATTTTAATATATTTAAAAATTTTGACTGTTCTAGAGCTAAAGCGCTTACAGGGACGCTTTTTGTGCCACATCAAAAAGCGGATCTCGTCGGTGTGCTTTTCTTGATGTGACACAAAGCGTCCCCCAGTATGCTTTTCTGATTTTTTCCTACAAAACGCGCTAACGTGGACACGCTTTATGGAAAAATAACCCTTTTTTGTAAATTTTCAAGAAATCGATCCTTTTCCGTAAATTTTTTTTTTTGTATATTTAGGTATTGTACCCATTTTTGGAAAATAGATTAATTTTGTGTAGATATTTTTAGAATGCATTTTAACTTTTTAACTGTTTTTGTTTTTAAGTCTCATATTTAAACCTTTTCTTCCTCAAGCTTTATTTTTTTAATTTTTAATTATTATTTTTAACACATTAGTTCTTTGATTAAATAATTAATTAATAGTGAATTTATTTTGTGAATGCCAAATTTAATTCTTCTTTTTAGTACATTTGTATTTTTTATTTCATATTGTTTTAAATTTTTTAATTTAATATTTCTAATTAATAAATATATTATTTTTAAGTTTTTAATTTATTTTTTACATTAATAATTTTTATTTATAAAATCAAATAATTATTATCAATTATATAATAAAACATATTTTGATAAAATTGATATTTTATCAAAAGTTCAATAATATTTTATTTTGTAAAAACATCAATTAATTGTTTTTTTATATTTTTATACATATAATATTTATATTTTAAATATTTGTTTTTCCTCCTATATTGTGCGTATGTTAATTTCTAATATTATAAAATAATTATTTTAAATATCATTATGTTTATTTATGAAATATTTCAAATAGTTATTTCAAATACACATGCAAAAATATATAATACTAAAATTTACTACACTAATGGTATAGATTGAAAATAAATATTACACATAAAATTATATTTACTAAAAATATTTTAGCAATATTTAATTGATTTTATAAATAAAAATTATTAATTAAAAACCCTGAAATCTCAAGGATAAAATCACAATTAATTAATTAACCTCTAACTAGAGAAAACTAGTTGCATAAGTTTTAGCATATAATTCGAATATAAATAACTGTATCATCAAATCTGCCAGCTATAGGAACATGACTATGGAAAGATTTTAATGCGAGAGCCTAGTAACCAGCATCCCTACCGAAACTATCACCACCACGGAAACCACCATTACCACCATAAGCTCGAGGGCCACCACTAGGTCTTTCATTGGCATAACTTACTCGAATATTTCGGCCATTGAGTTCCTGTAATTTCAGTACCACAAAATAATCAAATACCAGATTCACAAGAAACATGTTCCATATACCAATGTCTTTTTTCCCTCACCTGACCATCCATGGCTGACAAGGCATTGCTGGCAGATTCATCATCAGCAAAGTTTACAAAACCGAAACCCCTAGACCTCCCTGTGTCTCTATCGATGATAATCTTAGCTGACCAAAATAAATCAGAGAATGAGAACGTGAATAGAAGCAGGCGTTATAAATCTGTACTAGATACCATCATTCATAATCAACACGAAAAAAACACAGAGTTCACTGGCCAAAATCATTAACCAAGTAGACAAGCAATCTGGTTATAGTTTCAATTAAAACACAATGCTACAAGCTCACCAGCAGTCATCATTATTCAACTTCTGCCATAAGAAATCTCTAGAGATAAACTAGTAACCATTTCGAGAATGGACAGCTCGTATGAATAGAGCCTAGACATGCCGAACTATGCGTTATGCATCCAAAACACACAATAAATGAACAACAGCAAACACCTAAGAAACACATTAAAATTCCTAGTCACACTTCATGCACTACTACAAGTAACCCGTGCCCAAGGGAAGATAGAACAAAAGAACCTCATTCATCTGCTTGACAAGAAAAGGAAGCTACTATTTATATGCTAGACTACAATAGTCAAACTTAAAAGAATACCAAAAACATAATATCATCAGCATTAGTGATACAATTCACCTTCTGTCACATCACCAAAGCCGGAAAATGCTTCCTTGAGAGTTTGATCATCAGTTCCATATGAAAGGCCTAAGAAGCATAGATTCAAGTCAAATACACAATATAAATGATATCTGCATCTAATCTTCAGCCAAGAATCCAATGTGTAAATACCTCCAATAAAAAGCTTTTTGGTTGATGTGGACATGCAGCGAATAGAGCTAAGCATGGATGTAGCTGGGATTTGCCCAGTTAACCTCAGAAGGCTTCCAAGTTTGCTAGAAAATGCCATAATACGTTGCTGTATCATTTTTTTTTCACAGCACCACCAACAAGAAGCAGAAACATAAACAAATGTCATGTTAGTAGCAAGAAAACCAAAACAACACATTGCAAATCCCAAAAACAAATCCTATTAGATTATAGCTGAATGGGTTTAACATGTAAATCAATCTCACAAATATGTCCATAATATACCTCCAAAGAACATACAAGATCAATGTAATTGAGCGAAACAGGATGAAGATACAATGCATACACACACACGCATATACAAAAAAAAGACAAGATCACTGCAAAGAAGTTCAGTGAAGGCCAATATGAGTAGCAGAAGAGAAATTAAAATAATCTCCGTCGTTCAATAGGAGAGCCAACATTTTATGCCATCATTGCAATAAATTAAGAATTCAAGGTTATGATTGAATTTATTAACTTTTTTATTCATAATAAACAGTTTTACATAGATATTTATTCCTTCTTCAAAAAGAAAGGGTTAAACTTCCCAGTTATTCAAGTAGTAAAAACAATAGAAAATAGAACATGTTTCATATATCCCATGAACAAGAAAACTATTACACAAAAAAAAAAAAAAAAGTAAAAAGTAAAACCCAAAAGAGAGATATGCTACATAAACATTAAAAACAATCAAAAAAGAAAAACCCTAAATAAAATCAACAAAACAAGATAAATTAACCCGAAAAAAAATCAGAAAATTCATCATCTAAACTTCAAATTGATGCCAAGAATGAAACCCACAAGAGCTATAAAACAAAATTACCTTTAAGAAGAAAAAAAAGGACAAAGAAATTTGTGAGAGAAACAGCAAGAAACGAATGAAGCTGCTAGGGTTTAAGAGCTTTGAGCCACAGTGGAGAAAAATATCATCTCTTGCATCGTTTAATAGAGGGGAGGTTTAAGGAGTTCTGCTTAGATACGGTGTGGGTGTATTGTAATATTTTCCTATTTTGTGCTTTGATTGGTTGTACCCGAGTGATAATTTGGTCGAGCGTTGCTCTTCAGTAGCGAAACGTACATTATGTAATGCGTAAAATTGAGGAACTGTAGAGAAAAAGACCGTACGTAGGTGAGGCTTTTCCTTTTTGTTATTGGTCGGCGGTATGATCTGTCCACGTCAGCAAAAATATCTTGAAATTGGGTTGGGCTCTAAACCAGGTTATTGCGTATACATTCTGTTGGTTGGGTTTTTTTATATTAAAAATTGAATAAATTAAATTTATCACTTAAATAGAATAAATTGAACTTAAAGAAGTAAAATCGAATAAATTGAATTAAAAAATTTTATTTTTATTTTTGGTTTTAAATTTATCATAAAAATAAAATAATATCATAAAAACAATCGAGTATATGAGATTTATTATTTAATTTTATGAATATTATAAATGAAATATTTATCATTTAATTTTTATGAACTTTACACATATAAAAAGTGATAAAAGATTTCCGGGAATATGCAACAAATTATTGTATAAATAAATTTCATAAAATTAAATGATAATTTTTTTATTTTCTTGCATATAAATATTGAAGTTAAATTATTTTATATATAATAAATGATAAAATTAAAATAAATATCATAACAAAAATTAAATTATCAATTTGGGTTTTAAATACTAATGGTATTAGGTTTAATGAGTTTAGGTTTTAAGAGCATTAAATTTTAATGTAATTTAGGTTTAAAGTTTAAATTTGGGCTTGGATATGTAAATGATTATAGGCTTATAGTCTTAGTAGATTTATTTAGTTTAAAATGTCAAAATTAAAATTAATCAAATAAATCAATTAAACCGAACATAAAATTGATTAAATTAAAAAAATTCGCTTTTTTTTTTCACACTCTAATAGCTTGTCCCGATACTTTTATTATTACGGTCTTTTATGGACTAATTAGGAAGTTAAAATTTTGATTTTTATTTATATTTTAATCAATTAGAGTAAATATGTGATTTAGTCTCAAAATTGGGAGTGATCGATTCAACTCAGTTTGGTTAGATTTTTTGGTTTTTGAACTATACATCATAATTTAGTTCAATTTTGTTCTTAATTTTCTATCTTAATTTTTATTTTTATTTATTTTAACAAAATAAGTTTTTTATACTTCTACATATTATTTGGTAAAGTTTCATAGTTTATTTTCATAAATATTTCTAAAAAATAAATTTTCAAGTAAATAAAAATAATTAGCAATTTTATATGGTACTTTTTAAAATATATTTTCATATAAAACTTTTAAGTTATTTTCACTATTTTAAATATAAAATATTTATTTTATATCATAAAAATTAAATAAAAATAAAATTCAATTTAGTTTTGAATAATCATAATTTTTAATTCCTGCTCCTAAATTATTTAAACATCTCAATTCAATTCGATTTTAGTTTTTCTTAATAAATAAAAAGTTTATTTGACACTACAAAGGAGAAAATGCATTTTTTTAATCAGATCCAAATAACTTGTGACAAAAGCTCTCTATCATTTAATCTCCATTTAAAATTTCTCCAACTATTTTTTCATTTATTTTTAATTAAATTTAAAATACTTTTTATTTTACTTTTACTTCTACTTTTAATTCATTAATATCAAATTTTCATTAATATAATATAAATTTGATGTGACAATATCCTCATAATGACATTTTAAAAATTGTTGAGAAAAATTTTTGAAGTGACTATCTATGCATCAATGAAAGTGATTACTACACAAACTTTGTAATTTATCTTATTTATTGACATGATTGACTAATATATTTTGATTATTTGCTTGCATCTTTTTTAGGATATTGTGCAACTGCTCTAGTGTTTATTATTGGAAAAGAGATTGGATAAAGTAATGTTACTTTTCAAAGGGTTTTATGCAATCTACTTACTTTATATACCGAGATGCAATTGAAGAATATATGGGCTGACTTTATGACTTTTTGTATTCTTACAATAAGGATAATTGATTTGATGAAATTTAAATAGATCAAGATGAATTAAAGGTTACTTACGGAAAGCTTGTTCAACCTTTATAAATGTATTATTGTTGAGACAAGTTTTTTTTTGGAGTGCTTGTCAAAATGCCAATAGTAGTAACCATTACAGCTAGTACTTCAACAAGCAACATGACTTCCCATTTTTGGAGTTGATAATTTTTTTCAACAAAATAAATTAGGCCACGACTTAGATGATTTTGTGAATGCTTGTTAGCTCATATTTGAATATACATCTCATGGAACAACAAATTTTTGAAGATTAAATAGAATTGAATCAAGCAAACTAGATCTCTTGTTTTGTGGAGATTAGCTTGTCTTATTTTGGAGATCTTTGATTCATTCAGGACTTTGTAAGGAATTTGTAAAGCCAACTCTTATATTGTTAGGGATCGACCCAATTAAGCAACAAGTAAAAAATAGGGGAAGAAATTGAGAAATTGAATACTCAAATTTAACATGGAAAAATCCCTCCAAAGAGGATAAAAAACACAGATAAAAATAATTTTACTATAATGAAAAAATAATGAAGAGTACAAAAAATGGAGATAAAAACTAAACCCCAAAAACCCAAAATCAAAGAACCTTCAAAACGTAAACACAAAATTCTCTAAATGTGTTATGAGTTCTAATATCTAATGGGTGCATTTTCTAAGGTTGTAAAAGAGCCAATTTATAGGCTAAATTTATAGATCAAATAATAATAAAATAATCTAAACTAATTAGAGTTTGATTAAAATAAATAAACAGAGCATAATTGAAAGGTTATTTGAAATAGGAATCATACTCAACATATATATTAGAGGCTTGTGTAAGTTATAACTAAAGAGAGTTAATAACACTTATTTGTTCATTAATGAACTTAAAGGTGCGTTTTCTAGATCATCAAGTAAAAAGTAAAGATGTTATAGTTGATGTGATAGGACATAAATCACTTGTTGTATTAAAATTAAAGATGGTAAATTTTTTACTAAATTAGACTTTACAAATGTAGGGAAATCGAACTATACAAAAAATTTTATTTATCCTATTTTCGTTGTGTTTATTGTAATGCCATTTATAGTGCCCACTTCTAACTCTGTCATCACTTCCATACTCCATGTTATTAAAGCAATTATTGATTATAAATTTTAATAGAATAACTTTAAGTTATTGAAATATGACACATGACTTATTTATTTCGTACCTATTTCATAGAATCTTTTCCCATTTGTTCCCGTCCTTCTACTTTCCTTCTTTGTGTTGTAAAATTATTCAAATCAATGGACATTTATTTGGCACTGAAAAGTTCGAAGTCATGAAATTGGCTGGCTTGTCATTTTTATGTCAATACTAGAGTTAAAAAATATTTGAATAAAAATATTTGAAAAGTTAAAAGACTTTATCTTTGACTTTGTTTATGTAGTATTAGTGTCATGAGGTTAGAATTTTAATTTGACAAATCACGTGACTTTAGGTGATTTCTTTACTTTAAATCTTTCTAAGTTAACATAACTCTCGAAAAGTGATAATTCTTCCAAAAATTCTTTAAGACATTTAAAATAAATCGGAAGCAACTCAAAATCGAATGAGCAACAAAAAAGCAATGCACATCAAGTGTTTAAGTAGATGCTCTCAAGTATATTCTTTTAACTCAAGAATAAAATACAATGGGATGATTACAAATGAGAGAAAAACCTCTATTGATGAGAGCCTTAAGGGATTTAAACTATATACATATTTATCTCATAGGATTTATAATAATTACCCTAGTAACTCAAGTTTTACTGGAGTGTTTCATTAAGTTACCAAGGCAAGTAGATGAGGTTTTTAATGTGTTCCATGAATCGAATTAGTTTAAGTGAGTCAAATGAGCCTCATTTAATCAGTTGACCTCTATAGGACATTCTTTGTGTATTCTTCACAAGTTTTATTCCGGCCTGTGACATTAGCTTGTACGAATGCATACCGGTCCATATTGATTGGTAAAAAATTTAATATTTTAAATCAAATTTTTATATTTTTATATTAACTACTTTTATTTTTATAATTACTTTTAGAAATAATATATAATCATTTATTTAAATCATTTAACTTAATTACTAAATTTAAAAATTATACTAAAAATATTTAAAACGAAAACACACTAATACCAACACGTACAAGTATAAGAACAAAACTATACATTCATTAGTATATTCCTGACTACTACTAATATTCATAATAATGGTTCATAAAATCTTCAATGTGTAAATATATTATCTAAACTTTTATTCAATCAAATTTTTATACTGTAAGGTAGGTTCCACTGAAAATTTTAAAATCTATTAAAATAGAAATCAAATGAATGATTGATGGAATAAGTTGATTACATTTTCTTAAGGAAAAAAAAAAAACTAGATTAATTACATTTTGGTATAATAACTTGTGATCATACATATGTAGTACGTTTAAGAATTAAAGTACAAATAATTACAATCAAATAATTGTTCACATATAATTTAAGTTTAAAAATTATTTTTATACCATAAAAATTTTAGTTTTAGTTTTAGCACGTGTATTTTATTTTTAAAAATATAATTATATTTATTTTATTGATCTCATTTTAATAATTTAAAATTAGCTTAAGGGTGTAAAAAGCCCTCAAACTTAAAAAAAAAAAAATTAAGCTCCTCCTTTTTTTTGCACTCAATTGGAAACTTGAATTTTCAAAATGCATCAAAAAGGCCTTCAAACTTCTTCAAAAAAAGCAATTAAGCCCTTATTTTTTTTCCAACTTAATTGACCACTTAAACTTTCAAAATGCATAAAAAAGACCCTAAATTTTTTTTAAAAAAGCAATTAAGCCCTACTCTTATTAAAATTATAAATAAATAATAAATAAACAATAATTTTATAAAAATATTAAATTTTAATAAAAATATAAATTTCATATATTTTTATAAAAATCGTAAAAATAAAAAATTGTAACATTTTATAAAAATCATAAAAAATTAACAACCCTTAATTTTTTCAATTAAAGTCATCACATGTCGTAACATAGTGTGACATGTGGTGAAAAATGATAAAAAATAAAAATCAATAAAAGGTATAGAAAAAATTATAAAATGTTTATTTTGGTACGATAATTTTATAATTTTTTTAAGAAATTTATATTTCTTTACATTTTGTATAATTTTCTTAAGACTTGATAAAATTTATAATTTTTATATTTCTATATATTTTACATATTTTATGATTTTTATAAAATTTTACAAATTTTTATATTTTTATGAATTTTATGTTTTTTATAATTTTTAATAAATTTTAATATTTGAATTTTTATTAAAATGTAATAATATTTATAGCTTTTATTGATTTTAATTTTTATATATTTTTCTAATTTTAATAAAAGCATGGGCTTAATTGCCTGTTTTTTGAATAAATTTAAAGGTCTTTTTTTATGCATTTTAAAGATTCTAGTATCCAATTGAGTGGAAAAATAAAAAAAGTAGAGGCTTAATTGCTTTTTTTTTTTATAAAAGGTTTGAGGGCCTTTTTTATACATTTTGAAAATCCAAGTATCCAAATGAGTGCAAAAATAAAATAAAAAAATAGGGGCTTAATTGCTTTTTTTGAAAAAGTTTGAGGGCTTTTTGCACCTTTAAGCCTTTAAAATTTTATTGACGAAAGATACTTTCCTACTAAATAATTAACTAAATCACATAGCATTTATTACTACTTATTTGTACTTAGTCAAGAATCAATTGATGATAACAATGAGTATATTTTAATGTTAAAGTGAGAATAATCTAACAAATATGGAATACTAGAATAATTAGATAAATTTGCATAAATTGTTTGTTTTTGTTGTTAATTTTATTAATAATTGTATTGTTGAATATTTTCTTAGGCTACTATATTATATATAATGATTTGATTTTAGACTTTGTGTAACAACCCGTTTTAGTGTCAAGTCAGAACACTAATTTTGAAACCACAAATCCGAAGTAGAAATGTTAATTTTTTTTATTTCCTTAAGGTCTACAGTATGATTGAATGTGAAAATTTCATTAAGAAATTTTATCGATAGAATGTCCAATTTGACTAATAGGACTAAACTGCAATAAGTGCAAAATGTGTGTTCTAGATGCTAGAGGTGTCTAATTGAAATGAAACTTTAAATTGGAGGTCCTTAAGTGGTAATTAGACTAGTTTGCTTTAAGCTAGACAAAAATGGACATGGCTAGGTGAAATTTCAAAGGTTGGCATTAAGGGCATTTTGGTCATTTAGTAAATAAAGACAAATAAAACTAAAATAAAAGTGTCCATCTTCTCAAATTAGTCCATCCTTGTGTTGAAAATTTGAAGGAAGACATAGCTAGGGTTTTGGCCACTTTCAAGCTCGATTGTAAGTCCGTTTCAGCCCCGTTTTTAATGATTTTTATGTTTTTGAGATCATTGCAACCTAATCTAGCTATTTCAAGGACTAATTTGAAAGAAAATCAAAGTCTAAAATTTTAAACATATTAGATATTTTTGTATTTTGATTTCTAATGATAGATTATGTATGTTTGATGTTAGATAAACAACTTTTACTAAGTGATTTTTGATGAAAATACCTAAAAAGGACCTATTTGGAAAAGTTGTAAAATAATTGTAAAAAATGTGAATAAATGAAAAATGTGGGTTGCTATGAGCATGAAAAAGATTCGGCTAGGCTTGGGTTTTGAAGAAATTGACTATATTTCATTTTACAAGCCTAAGGACTAAAACGTAAAAAGTTAAAAAGTTAGGGGCAAAAACATAAATTTTCCATAAGGTGTTTTTAGGATTAAATTGAATAACGTGATAATTGAATAAGGTAAATTTGATATTATAGATCAAGAAAGACGAGGTTTTGACCTAGATCGGGGAAAGAACAAGATTATGACTAAATCGAACAATTATCCATTTTGTACCGAGGTAAGTTCGTAGGTTAAAAATAAGATTTAGAATAATTGTATCTAAATGCCTTAATATTACATGAATTGTATGTTTGATTTTGTAAATGAGTATAATCCTACGAACAAGTCCGAAGACAAATCGACAAGCAAGAAATCCCGTTTGAACCTTGGGAATAGGTTAGGATACAAGTGACATGTCACTAGGGTCATTATGTGTTATGTGACTATGTGATCCGGGTGCTGGTCTCGTATGTCCTACCGCTGGCTGAGTATATCTGCATATCTTGCGGATACTTGACAGCTTGTGTGAGCAGCACTGTGTAGCTACGTCTTGATTGATAACTTGTGTGAGTAGGCCCATCGATGGCTCGAGAGTGAGCAATTATGTGATATGAGACTTAGGTAGCTTTGGCTACATATGTGGCACTTAGTGTGCAAAGTTTCCCGAGTATCCGGCATTGTTATTTCGAGTGGTTCACGGGTATGTCAAAGATGAAAGTATGTGTACATTCATTTTGAGATGGCTCAAGTATGTTTGTAAAGCTTATGCTTATTAAATGTGTGAAATGATGAATATGAGGTAAGTTATGTGATGGGTTAGATTGTGATTATGAAACTACGGTAGGTTCACATTTAATTATGTTATGTTATTTGAATGTTATGTGCATGGTAGGATTGCTTATTTCTTACATACGAGCTTACTAAGCTAAATAGCTTACTCTGTTTATTTTCCATGTTTTTATAGCGTCGCCAAGCTAACTCAGAATCGAAGATCATCGAGATTCGGATCACACTATCAAACTCTTATTTTAGGTATTAATGGTTTTAGCATTTTGAATGTATGGCATGTATAGGGATTTGGTCATTTTGTTATATGTGTCATTGGTAATGTGGCCAAATGTTTTGGCTTATAATGGTTAATGGTTTCTTTTTGTATATGGCCATGTAAGTTAGCTAATATTGGTTATGAGTATATTCATATGTTGATATCATTCATGATATGGAAACTTACATGAGTTATGTCGATAAATTATGATGTTGAAGCATGTTAGATGTTAGCATGTGGATGTGATGTTAATACCTTGGTTGTGGATGTTTTGGTTGCCTAAGTATGCTATGAATTATGTTATTGAATTGGTGTAAGTGTAGGTGTAAATGAGGGTGGCAAATGGCTTGGTAAATAGCCTTATTTTTGTCCACACGGGTAGACACATGGGTGTATGTCTAGGCCGTGTGTGACACACGGTCTACCCCACAGGCATGTGTTTCAGCCGTGTATCCCTTGCACCTTAATTTTTGCAAAATAGAATGTCTAGAATTGAGCATACAGGCAAAGACACGAGCGTGTGTCTCGGCCGTGTGTGCTACATGACCTTGAACACGAGCATGTACCCTGGCCATGTGAAGTCTGCACCTATTTTATGAAAAATTATGAAAATTAAATTGATCACACGGCTTAGCATACGGGCGTGTGGCACGGCCGTGTGCCACAAGTCAGAGAGCACCCTAAATTTGAACACGGCCTGTAGTACGTGGTGTCTCAGGGTCACACGGGCTTATCTCTTGAACCACACAGGCGTGTTACCCCTGTAACATGAAAATTTTTCTAAGTTTTGTAAAATTTTCTAAAGTTCTCGGTTTAGTCTCGAACTACTTCCAAAGCATGTTTTGGGCCTCGTAAGCTCGTATAAGGGACTTTATGATTGAATGTGGATGGTTTTAATTTGGACACAACTTTTATGTCTCGAAATTGCGGGAATGCTTTTGTGGTAAGTCTAGTAATTCCTCGTGCCCTATTCCGGTGTTGAATATTGGTAAGGGGTGTTATATTTAGTGGTATCAGGCCTACAGTTTAGTCTGTTCTTGGACTAATGTAGTGTGTGTAAGAGTCTAGCTATACATGCCATATATATAAATTTTGATAGCGTGACGACTCTTGGCAATTTAAGCTGTGTTTTCATATAATAAATGGATCCTGACCGAGAAGTGGCTGATGACATTAAAAGTAATGCGACGGCTCCCACTCAAGGGACCACGCCATCTGAAAGCAGACCAGTGGCAATTGGTCAAGGAGGAGAGGCTAGGGAAGCCTTCTTCCAAAAGTTGAATGAGTTGCTTACCGAGTTTGTTCGGACAAATCTGGCTGCCCAACATCCTTCACCCCACCTAATCCTCAACCGGTTCTTGTAGCTCCCCAAGGTGTGGAATTGGTAAGACTGAATAAGCCTCCAGTCGATAAGATTCGAAAGTAACGGGCTGAAGAATTTAGAGCAAATGTCGATGATGATCCCGAGAGGAAGAATTCTGGCTTGAGAACTCTATCCGGAGTGTTTGATGAGCTTTCTTGCACACCGGAGGAGTGCTTGAAATGTGCTATATCACTCTTGAGGGATTCGACATATCATTGGTGGAACACTTTAGTATCAGTAATACCAAGGGAAAGAGTTATTTGGGGCTTCTTCCAAGAGGAGTTCAAAAGAAATATATCAACGAACGATTTATTGATTAGAAATGCAAAGAGTTCTTAGAGCTGAAACAAGGTCGAATGACTGTGACTGAATAAGAGTGAGAGTTTGTTAGACTCAATAAGTATGCTCGAGAATGTGTTTCAACAGAGGCTATCATGTGTAAGAGATTCGAAGATAGTTTGAATAAGGATATCAGACTATTAGTTGGGAATCTAGAACTGAAAGAATTTGTTGTGCTAGTTGAGCGAACTTGCAAAGTCAAGAGTTGAGCAAAGAAAAGAGAAAAGCTGAGTTTAAGGCTAGAGACTCAAGAAAAAGGCCAATGAATAAGTCATTTCAGTATTCGTTAAAGAAATCAAGGGATATGCATACTCGTTCGAATGCTTCAGCTGGGTATCCTAACAGAGATCATGGGAAACAATATTCGGATACTAAGGCCCAGACTACGTCTATAGCGAGCGTTGGTAACGCCAGGTCTAATAAGCCTGAATGCCAACATTGTGGTAGGCGACACCGCGGTGAATGTAGGATGAACAACCGAGCTTATTTTAAATTGGCTCCCAAGATCACTTCATTCGGGATTGCCCTGAAATGGTTAAAATGAAAATTTTCAGAATGCAAGATCGAGTAACACTGCTGCTAAAGGGAAACTAGTGAGAATTACGGGAGATGGGACCAGTAGCAGAGGTGTATCTAAGGATTCAGCTATGAGATCGGAAGCTAGAGCACCTACTAGAGCTTATGCCATTCGTACTAGCGAGGATGCGTCCTCCCCCGATGTGATCACTGGTATATTTTCTCTTTATGATACTAATGTAGTTGCATTAATCGATCCTGGATTGACTCATTCTTATATTTGCATGAATTTGGTATCTAGTAAGAATTTACCTATTGAGTCTACTGAGTTTTTGATTAAGGTGTCGAACCTCTTAGGCATTATATGTTCTAGTCGATAAAGTTTGCAAGGGTTGTCCTTTGATGATTTGGAGTCACTGTTTTTCGACTGACTTAATGCTTTTTCCATTTAAAGAGTTTGATGTCATACTTGGAATGGATTGGTTGACTCTACATGATGTAGTAGTGAATTGTAGGCGAAAAGTTATTGAATTGAAATGTCAAAACAATGAAATTCTTCGTGTTGAATCAGATGAGTCGGGTGAATTGCCTATTGTGATTTCGTTGTTGTCGGCCAGAGGTATGTGAGGAAAGGTTGTGAAGCATTTCTTGCGTATGTATTGAATATGAAAGTGGCTGAAATAAATATTGAATCAGTACCGGTAGTTTGTGAATATCCGGATGTGTTCCCAGAAGAGTTTCCAAGATTACTACCTTTCAGAGAGGTGGAGTTTGGTATTGATTTAATACCAAGGACTTCACCGATATAGAATAACTTTGACCAAATTGAAAGAATTAAAAGCTCTGTTGCAAGAGTTGACAGATAAAGGTTTTGCGAGACCGAGTTTTTCTCCCTGGGGTGCACCAGTATTATTTGTGAAGAAGAAAGATGGATCTATAAGACTTTGCATCGATTATCGATAGCTCAATAAGGTAACGATAAAGAACAAGTATCCTTTGCCAAGAATTGATGACTTTTTTGATTAGTTGAAAGGGGTAAAAGTGTTCTCGAAGATTGATTTGAGGTCTGGCTACTACGAGTTGAGACTTAAAGAGTCAGATGTACCGAAAATCGCTTTCAGAATAAAGTACAGGCATTATGAATTTCTTTTCATGCCTTTTGAACTAACTAATGCTCCTGCTTTTTTATGGCTTGATGAACCAAATCTTCAGACCATACTTAGAAAAATTCGTGGTTGTGTATATTGATGATATCCTGATTTATTATCGGGATGAGTTTGAGCATGTCGAACATTTAAGAATTGTGTTGCAGAATTTGTGAGATAAGAAATTGTTTGCTAAGTTCAGCAAAAGTGAGTTTTGGCTCCGAGAAGTCAGATTTTTGGGACATGTTGTTTCAGGAGATGGTATTCGGGTTGATCCGAGTAAGATTTCGACAATTGTTGATTGGAAATCGCCGAGAAATGTATTAGAGGTTAGAAGCTTCTTGGGCTTAGCCGGCTATTATAGATGTTTTGTTAAGGGTTTTTTATGATT
Organism: Gossypium rotundifolium; assembly: GCA_025506655.1. Classification (NCBI taxonomy): domain Eukaryota; kingdom Viridiplantae; phylum Streptophyta; class Magnoliopsida; order Malvales; family Malvaceae; genus Gossypium; species Gossypium rotundifolium. The sequence goes on along the minus strand of CP106731.1, from coordinate 62,929,815 downwards.
GCTACTCCTATGACTAAGCTGCAACAAAAAGATGCTTAAGTTTGAATGGCCCGAAAAATGTCAGCAAAGTTTTGAGAAGTTGAAAGCATTATTGACTGAGGTGCCGATTTTAGTGCAACCTGAACCGGGAAAAGAGTTTGTGATTTATAACGATGCGTCATTGAAAGGATTAGGATGTGTATTGATGCAAGAGGGTAAAGTGATAGCCTATGCCTCGAGACAGTTAAAACCGCATGAGAAGAATTATCCGATGCACGATCTAGAATTGGCTGCCATAGTGTTTGCTTTGAAGATTTGGAGACATCATTTGTATGGTGAAAAATGTCATGTCTTTTTAGATCATAAAATTTTAAAGTACTTGATGACTCAGAAGGATTTGAATTTGCGACATGGAGATGGCTTGAGCTACTAAAAGATTATGAGCTAGTGATTGACTACCATCCCAGAAAGACGAATGTAGTCGCAGATGCTTTGAGTAGAAAGTCCTTGTTTGCCTTGAGAGCTATGAATACGGGGTTAACTTTATCCGATGATGGTTCGGTTCTAGCTAAGTTGAGAGCTAGACTGGTGTTTCTTCAGCAAATTTGTGAAGCTCAGAAAAGTGATAGTGAATTGCAAGCCAAAAGAGCTCTGTATGAATCGAGTAGTGATTCAGACTTTCGGATCAGTTCTGATGATTGTAATGTTTCGAGATAGAGTATATATACCAAAAGATGATGAGATTATTCAGAAAATTCTTCATGAGGTGCATAATGGTTGTCTGTCTGTTCATCCGGGAAGTACGAAGATGTATAATGATTTAAAGAAACTGTATTGATGGTCAGGTATGAAACGAGATATCTCTGAATTTGTATCGAAATGTTTGATTTGTCAATAAGTAAAAGCCGAACACCAAGTACCTTCGGTTTACTTTGGCCAGTAATGGTACCCGAGTGGAAATGGGACAGAATAACGATAGATTTCGTAATGGGTTTGCCTCTAACTCCAAAAAAAAGATGCCATTTGGGTCATTGTTGATAGATTGACAAAATCGACTCATTTTATTCCGGTACGTACCGACTATTCACTTGATAAGCTAGCTGAATTGTATGTTGCTGAAATTGTTAGATTGCACGGAGTGCCTATTTCTATTATTTCGAATAGAGATCCGAGATTTAGGTCTCGATTTTGAAAATGTTGCAAGAAGATTTGGGTACAAATTTGAAATTTAGCACCGCATTTCATCCACAAACTGACGGTCAATCTGAGAGAATGATTCAGGTACTCGAAGATATGTTTCGTTGTAGTGTATTAGAGTTCGAAGGTAGTTAGGAAAGATATCTACCTTTAGTTGAATTTACTTATAACAATAGTTTTTAGTTGAGTATAAAGATGGCACCATATGAGGCATTGTATGGCCGCAAGTGTCGAACTCCATTGTACTGGACCGAGCTCAGTGAGAAACAGATTCATGGGGTTGACTTGGTTAGAGAAACCGAAGAAAAGGTAAAGGTAATTCACGATTGTTTGAAAGTAGCTTCGGATCGACAGAAATCCTACGCGAATTTGAAAAGAAAAGAGATTGAGTTTCAAACAATCTGAGATTTAGTCACAAAGGCAAGTTGAGTCCGCGTTTCATTTGGCCGTATGAGGTTATTGAAATAATAGGGCCAGTGGCATATTGGTTGGCTTAACCAGCAGAGTTTGAAAGGAGTCACAATGTCTTCCATGTGTCGATGTTGTGACGTTATCAATCAGACCCTTCGCATGTGATTTCTCCTGCAGAGGTTGAGATTTAACCCGATATGACTTATAGTGAAGAACCGATAAAGATTTTGGCTCGAGAAGTCAAATAGTTGAGAAATAAGAGAATAGATCTAGTGAAATTTTTATGGTAACGACAAGGGGTCGAAGAGGCTACGTGGGAACCTGAGGAAGCTATGAGAAAACAATACCCAAACCTCTTTTCTGGTAAGATTTTCAGGGACAAAAATCCCTAAAGGGGGAGAGTTGTAATAGCCCGTTTTAGGGTTAAGCTAGAACACTAATTTCGGAAACACAAATCCTAAGTAGAAATGTTAATTTTTTTTATTTCTTTAAGGTCTACAATATAATTGAATGATTGTGTGAAAATTTCGTTAAGAAATTTTATCGATAAAGTGTCTAATTTGACTAATAGGACTAAACTGCAATAAGTGCAAAATGTGTGTTCTAGATGCTAGAGGTGTATAATTGAAATGAAACTTTAAATTGGAGATCCTTAAGTGGTAATTAGACCATTTTAATTTAAGTTGGATCAAAATGGACATGGCTAGGTGAAATTTCAAAGTTTGGTATTAAGGGCATTTTGATCATTTGGTAAATAAAGACAAATAAAACTAAAATAAAAGTGTCCATCTTCTCAAATTAGTCCCCCTTTTGTCAAAAATTTGAAGGAAGACATAGGCCACTTTCAAGCTCGATTTTAAGTCCGTTCAGCCTCGTTTTTAATGATTTTTATGTTTTTGAGATCCTTGTAACCTAATCTAGCTATTTCAAGGACTAATTTGAAAGACAATCAAAGTCTAAAATTTTACCCATGTTAGATATTTTTGTATTTTGATTTCTAATGGTAGATTATATATGTTTGATGTTAGATAAACAACTTTTACTAAGTGATTTTTGATGAAAATACCTAAAAAGGACCTATTTGTAAAAGTTGTAAAATGAGTGTAAAAATGTGAATAAATGAAAAATGTGGGCTAATATGAGCATGAAAATGATTTGGCTAGGCTTGGTTTTTGAAGAAATTGACTATATTTCATTTTACGAGCCTATGGACTAAAATGTAAAAAGTTAAAAAGTTAGGGGAAAATTGTAATTTTTGCCATAAGGTGTTTTTAGGATTAAATTGAATAATATGATAATTGAATGAGGTAAATTTGATATTATAGATCAAGAAAGACAAGGTTCTGACCTAGATCGGGGAAAGAACAAGATTGTGGACTAAATCAAACAATTATCCATTTTGTACCGAGGTAAGTTCATATGTTAAAAATAAGCTTTAGAATAATTGTATCTAAATGCCTTAATATTGAATGAATTGCATGTTTGATTTTGTGAATGAGTATAATCCTACGAACGAGTCCGAAAATGAATCGACAAGCAAGAAATCTCGTTTGAACCTTAGGAATAGTTTAGGACACAAGTGACATGTCAGTAGGGTCATTATGTGTTATGTGACTATGTGATCCGGGTGCTGTTCTCGTACGTCCTACTAGTGGCTGAGTATACTAGCATATGGTGTGGGTACTTGACAGCTTGTGTGAGCAGCACTGTGTAGCTATGTCTTGACTGACAACTTACGTGAGTAGGCCCATCGATAGCTCGAGAGTGAGCGATTATGTAACACCCCTTACCCGTATTCAATGCCGGAACAGGGCTCAAGGCATTATCGGACTTATAACACAAGCATTCACACAATCCTGAGTAATAAATTTATGTCCAAATTAATACCATTCATATTCGATCATGGAGTCCTTATTACGAGCCTATGAGACCCAAAACATGCTTTGGAGGTGGTTCGGGACTAAACCAAGAACTTAGGAAACTTTTACAAAACTTAGAAAATTTTTGCTAGAAGTAGGGCTCACATGTCCGTGTGGTCCAGGGAACATGCCCGTGTGACCCCGGGACACGCCCGTGCTTCAAACCGTGTTCAAATTAGGGTGCTCTCTGACTTGTACCACATGGCCGTGTCACACGCCTGTGTGCTAGGCAGTGTAGCACACACAGCTGGGACACACGCTCGTGTCTCTGCCCGTGTGCTCAATTTTGGACATTTTGTTTTACAACAATTAAGGTGGGGGGACATACGACTGGAACACATGCCCGTGGGGCAAACCATGTGTCACAACAAAAACAAGGCTATTTACCAAGCCATTTGCCACCCTAGTTCACACATAAACTTACACCAAATCAAGGCACAAACATAACATACTTAGGCAACCAAAACATCCACAATTATGGCCAACACAATAGCAACATCTATCATACTCACAACAATTATTAAGCCACAATTGACTAATTTTAAGGTACCTAATTGTACACCAATTTATCATTTCATCAATAAACTACATTGCCAAAAATCACACAATCATGCCATAAATCACAATACCAAACATTTCACATTCACCAAGCATACCGTGATCATATCATTATAGACATTAACTGTAACAGTCTAAATTTGACCCTAATCAGAACAGTGGTTTCGGACCACGAATCCAAGTTTGAAAAATATTTAAATATTATTTTCTGTGATTAATTATGTGTGAATTAGCATGTGTGAAAGTTTCGTATAAAAATTTGATTGTTTGTGTGTTTAATTAGACAAAAAGGACTAAATCGCGTAAATGGTAAAAGTAGTCGTTTATTAAATTAAAGGGCTAAATTGATTTGTCTTCATTTGTAAGTGTATTTAAGTTGCAAATTTACCTTTTTTCACGTAAGTGGGCGGCATAAGGTTATAATTTCATGTTAATATTTTTTTTATATATATTATATAAATATAAGTTAAAGTGTTATAAAATATGTTAATAATATTATAATAAAAGATGTGTTTCTCCACTAATTATTTCATTCTTCTTCACCGAAACTAAAGAAGAAAAATAAAGAAAAACATAAGAAAAAGGTTCGGCATGGTTTTGGTCTAATTAAAGGTTAGTTTTCGATTTGTTTTTGATAATTTCTACGTTTTTGTAATCGTTGCTTTGAGAGCTTTAAAGCCCATGTCTCAATTTCATGAATTGATGATGTTTGTGTAAAATGCCATTGATGCTATGTTGAGTTTTATGATGTTTTATGGTGTTAAATAATAGATATATAATTGATGAACATACTTTGTTCTTGAATTTTTGATGAATTTAGCTAAATAGGGCTAAATTGAGAAAATAAATTTTTGAGGGACTAAAATGCAAAATAAATGAAATGTATGGGTTTATATGACTATATTGAAGATTCGGCCTAACTAGGTTGTTGTGAGATTTTACTTAATTTGTGTTTTGTGCAAATAGGACTAAATTGTAAAAGTGTGAAATATTAGGGGTAAAATGGTAATTTTCCCATTTAGGTGTTTTTGAATTAAATTGCAATGAAATGTGTTTGAATGAGCTTAAATTGGATATGTTTAGATCAAGAACAAAGAAAAACGGACTTGGATCAGGGAAAGGCGAAAATTATCAAATAACCGATTTTTGTCATCCAACGATATCCGAGGTAAGTCTTTAAGAAATTTAACACCATTAATATCAATTATGATCTTAATTACATGCTGAGTTTTGAATTTATAAATGGCAATTTGGCAAAGCCGATTGTGATAAGTGTTTTTTTTAATAATGAAATGTAGTTAAATTTAATTGAATTTGATATGTGAAAGTGATATGAATTATGTGTGACATATGTGATATTGGTAATATGTCAGATGTATGAGATGATTTAATAATATCGATATTCGGGCTTCGAGCCTAGCTGGTCTTGTGCCGGTGAATTATATCAGGCTTATTGCCTAGCAGGCCTTGTGCCGGTGATTTATATCAGGCTTATTGCCTAGTAGGCTAAATGCCGGTGATTAAATTTCAGACCTCGAGTCTACCAGGCTTAGTGCCGGTGTGTGTTTCAGGCTTTGATGCCTAGCAGGCTTATTACCGGTGAATTATTATAAATAGAAGATACATGGATCACCAATAACGTGGAATGTAATTACTGCAAGTAAGCTAAATGTTCAGGTAAGTATAAGTTTCATAGTTGCAAGGAATAAGGTAAGTTATTATATTACTATTCGAAGTGAGCAATATGTGATATAGTTGAAGTATTTTTGTAAGAGTTTAATATGTGTATTTGGTCTTACAAATAATGAGTATGATATATTGGAATTTAATCTTGGTTGTGCCTTTGAGATTCAGCCATATGTGTAAATGCTATATGTGAGGGCAAATGGATATGTTTACATATGTGTATGATTGATTATATGTGGTTAATTGGTATATTGTACTTACTTGATCTGGTTATATATGGATACATATTACATTTATGAGTATTCGGTGAGTTTGCACAATTAAGGTGAGATAAGGATATTTGAGGTTATTAAAGAAAAGGGTAATAACATTCGGTATTAGTAGATCATTTAAGTACTAAGCTTTGAAATTGTATGATATTAAATTTGGATTTGAAAATGTTTGAATGATCATTTGATTTAATACTTTTGCTTAAGACTTACTAAGCTAGGTTAGCTTATTATGTGTGTTTTTTATTCTGTTTTATAGATATTGGTTAATCTACGAGCTCTGGGGATCGTCAACGAAGTCATCCACACTATCGACTATTTTGGTACCTTTAAAGTCTAGATTTCGAACTAAAGGCATGTATAGGCTGGACTAGATTTTGAAACAATGAAATTTTGTTCCTGTATATATATATATATATTTAAGAGCCATACGAAAATGGCTAAATTATAGTACTTTGGTCTTTAATGTATTCGGCCTTAATGCTTGATCTTTATAAAGGTAGAATCGGTAAAGTAAGCAAGCATGGTTGGTAATTTGGTTGATTTATATGTCTCTTATGCCATGCAATTGCTATTTAGTAAATAGCTCATTTTAGAAGTATATCTTATAGTGTATTATTTGTGATGGATGTTCTATGACTTGACTTTGAGATTAAGATAATTGTTGAATGTGATTGTTGGTGCTTGGTTGATAGTTGGTTATATTAAGTGTTTATGAACATTAGGAGTTGCATTAGGAAGTCTGGTATATGCACATTTGAAGTTGTTTTGAGCCACGCTTTGATAAATATTTATTAATAGAGTACACATTTTGAAATGAAAATCAGATTGTGATAATGTCAAACACTTAATTAGGTTTATTCGGCCATATTATGATATTATTGGTTGGAATGATAATTTGACTCTTTCGAACATGTTTTATAAAGTGTATGAGTATAATTCAAATTGATATGAATCACGAATTATGGAAGATATTTATTTGATCTTGTTACTCAATTTTATTCTTAAATGTGTATGGATTTATACCTTATTTGGTTGTATTGGTAATTGGTATAGGAAGTTAAACAAAAGTTTAAATTTGAATATGCAAGGTTAAAGCATAATTATTCTTATACATGAAAACTTAGTATTGATATTTGATATCTTGTTTAGGTTTGATAAATAAGGATATGAGCATATTCGGTCATTGAAGAATGTGTTACCAAAACGAGTAGTAATAAGATTATTCGATGAAAAATACTTCTGTGTAATTGTGGCTAAATGAAATATGATATGTATATTAATATTTAAGCATGCTATGAAAGTATACTACCCTTGTTGTATTCAATCATGTCTATTGAGCCGTTAATAATTGATAAGATTTGTACTATGCATGATAATGCCTTATAACCCTAATCCAGCGACGGATACAGGTTAAGGGTGTTACATTAACACATATATGAATATACTTAGGCTTACAACCATGTTAGCCAATATAAGCCAACTTACATGGCTATATACAAAAAATGAACCATAAACAATTATAAGCCAACACATATGGCCAAATTAATCATGACACATATAACAAATTGACATAGTCCCTATACATGCCATAAACTCAAAATATTGAATTTATCAATACCCAAAATGATAGTTTGATAGTGTGATAAGATCTCCGACGATCTCCAATCCGAGCTAGCTCAATGACACTATAAAACATGGGAAAGGAATGGGGTAAGCTATATAGCTTAGTAAGTTCATATGCAAATAATACAAAGCATTATTCATACATTTGACATATAAATAAATTAACATATATCAACATAAATGTCATTAAAACTTCATAAATGTCATATGAACATAAATGTCATTTAATATCAACATAACACATATCAACATAATTGTCATATACTAATAACTCATCATCATATGAATTACATAACACATATCAACATAATTGTCATATACCAATAGCTCATCATATGAATAACATAACACATATCAACATAAATGTCATTTAAGCTTCATAAGCACAACTTATTCAATCACAATCTTACCAATTGTTCATCATATACTGAGTTCATTTTCTTTGAGTTTTACGTACATACCTATACCATCTCATAACATGTTCATGTACTTTCTCATCTTTGACATACCCATTGAACCACTTGGAATACTATAGGATACATGGAAATCTTTGCACATATGTGTCACATAGGTAGCCAATGCTACCTCAAATCTCATAACACATATAAGCTCACTCTCGAGCTATCCTCGAGCCTGCTCACACAAGCTGTCAGTCGAGACGTAGTTACGCGGTGCTGCTCACACAAGCTGTCAGGTATCCGCAACATATGTCGGTATACCCAGCCACCGATAGGACGTACAGGACCAGCACCCGGGACACATAAATCACATAATTACATGGGTTCCTAATGACATGTCACTTGTATCCTAATCTATTCCTAAGGTTCAACTGAGATTTCTCTCTTGTTGGAACTTTGTCGAATATGCTCATAGAATCAATCATACATTTCATGCAATATCAAAACATTAAAATACAAATATAACATTTCATTATTTACATATGAACTTACCTCGGCATAAAAATGGCAAAAATGACTAAATTGTCAAATACTCATTTTTCCCCTATTCTAACTCCGAACCTCATTTTTCTCGATCTATAATATCACATTTAAATTATTTAATCATTATTCTATTCAAATCATCCCCAAATCACGTTGTGACAAAAATCTTTTGACATTTTACAATTTAATCCCTAGGCTCGTAAAATAATTTTCATTCAATTTTTTCAAAACCCAAGCCTAGTTGAACCATTTTCATACTTATAATAGCCCACTATTTTCATTTATTCACACTTTTACTACTCATTTTATAAATTTTACAAATAAGTCCTTTTTGACATTTTTATCGAAAATCACTTAGCAAAAGTCATTTAACAAACAACAAACATGCATTTTCTACCATCAAACATCAAAATACACACATGTCTAATATGGGTCAAACCCTATACCTTGATCAGTTCTTAAATTAGTGTTAGAAATAGATAGATCATGTTACAAGGATTTCAAAAACATAAAAATCATTAAAAACGGGTTAGAACGGACTTAAAATCGAGCTTGGAAGTTTGAAAAACTCTAAACATGGTTTTCCCTTGTAAAATTCGACCATGGGAGGAAGATGGACAAAAAATGGGTTTTAATTTGGCTTTTTAATTCATTTAATTACCAAATTACTAAAATGCCCTTAATGAAAAGCTTTAGAAACATACCAAACCATGTCCATTTTTGTCCTCCAACTTAACTAATAGTCTAATTACCATTTAAGGACATCTAATTTAAAATTTCATAGTAATTGGACACCTTTAACATATAGAATTCAATTTTTACACTTTTTGCAATTTAGTCCTTTTAACTAAATTGAGTGCCCAAACGCCAAAATTTTTGAACGAAATTGTAACACCCCAAACCTGGCCTAGACGTTATGGCCGTATCTGGCAATGTCACACGATTGTGTTTTTGAAACCTTGTTGTTACGATGAAAATATTCCATGTTATTATCTTTAGTAAACCTTTTTTAGAACTTAGGAAGTCGTCTTTATTCATTTAAAACACTTGTTTTAAAACATCCCTCATTGTGGAAGCTTTAATAAAATAGTCTAGGTGATCATGCATTTAGAAATTACTTTAACTTTTTGAAAACTGAATTTCTTACGACCAGCAAGTAAAAATCCATAAAGTAAAATAAATAAAAACCCAAATTTAAAACCAAAGTCCCAGAGGGTCCTTAAATTACAACCCAAGTAATTAATAATAATCAAATTATAAATCATAAATTGAAAACCATGAAGTCCAAAAATTACTGTGGTCACCGCTGAGTCCTCCGTCACACCGATCCGTCTAAGTCTGGGGATTACCTGTGCACATTAAACAAAAAGGGTGAGTTTACGTAAACTCAGTGTGTAATCCCGTAGAAACAAACAAACAATCAGTATTCATAGTGCACAGTTGAACAGTCCTGGGCCTAAGCCTTTTTCAGTATCAATGTCAATTTGGGCCTTAGCCCATCTCAGTACAATGTCAAAAATGCAGTAGGGCCTTAGCCCATCATAGTATCAGTAGCAGTAACAATTATGCAGTAGCAAAATCCTACCCAACCAGCCTCTACACACCATCTCCGTCCAACCCTACACTCCATGTGGGGATATAATCAACCCACCCATCCCTACACTCTAAGTAGTTCAATGTGGCACAATACAGTAGTTTGTAGCTGAGCTGCCAGTAAATTGGGCTTAAAGCCTTTCAGTACACTTCCTCCGAATAACAATCCCCAACCCAATGCAATGCAACACGCAATGTATGACATGCTATTATGCAATTTCAGTACATATATTCAGTTTAGATATTAACATGCCTAGTACATATATCATTCAGTCAATTTCACACATTTAGGGGTCTAAGTAGTACTTATCGACCCTACAGTATGTTCACAGTCGACTTGGGTGACCCGTGCAACCTTAAAAATATTTTAGTAAAAATGGGTCCACACGCCCATGAAATTTGCCCGTGTGGGTCCATACGCCCATGTGGCCCACTCGACCCAAATTGGGCTTGGCCATGTGATCCATTTTTAAAGTAACCCATGGTAGCTCAATACTCATATTTGTTTTCACTATTTACTTATATGTTCATTCAAAGCTGTCTACTTGAGTCAGTATCACTAAATTATTTATATCTTAAGCTAAAGAATTCCAAATTAAGATATGCTTGATGTTTTTGAAACTACACTCAAATACCTTTCTACCATAAATTTTTAGAATTTATAGTTTATCAAATAAGTACATTAAAATCTTTAAATTTATTCCTATTCTGCTGTTTGACAGCTTCATCCTTTCCTTACTAAAAATTATTTATCTCTTAGTATGGAATTTAGATGATTTTTCTGTTTGTTTCTCTTGAAAATAGACTCATTAAGGATTTAAAAATATAATTTTAAGCACCCAATTATTCTTTTACAATTTTTGATGATTTTCCTAAGTCAGAACAGGGGAACCCAAAATCATTCTGACCTTGTCTCACAAAATCTATTATATCTCATGATTTACAATTTCATTGTTTACATTGTTTCTTCCATGAAAAACTAGACTCAATAAAATTTAATTTCATATTTTATTTAACCTCTAACTCAATTCACACTATTTTTTATGATTTTTCAAAGTTAGACTACTTCTGCTGTCCAAAACTATTTTAGTGAAAAATGTTTATTTCCTTTCTCTACAATTTTTCGCATCATTTTCTCTTATTTCTCGACAGCAAGTAATTTTAGCTTTTCATTGAATCCCATTTTCTGCGTTTTGGGTACACACCTGGTATCGTTTCTGATGCGTAAGCACTCCTAAGCCTCCAGAACCTAAAAATTGACCAACATATCTCTAGATTAATCACTTAATTCGTTTTTAATCAACCAATTTCGGAAGGAACTCGACTAAAAACCTATCAAAACCCTTACCTCGCTTGATTAACCATGACTTCGCACAATCACATCGTCGATTCAAAACCACCAGCCCCTTGATTAACTCTTAAACACCAAAAAGGAATCCCCCTTTTAGAGATTAACCAAGAACGATTAACAATAGACAAAACCGTTACTTACCGAACATGCACAACCAACGATGAACAACCGAATCAATTGGAAAAAAAAGAAAGAAATGGAAGGGGAAAAATAATGAAAATTTTAGCAGCAACTAGGGGAAAGAATCGACAGAGGAGGAAAAAAGAAGAAGAAGAAAATGTCAAAAAAGTTTGAGGATTGGAAAGAAAATCGAAACTCTACTTTTTTTTTGCAACAAAAAGATAATCAGATTATTTTCTGATAACCTCTCCCCAATTATCTCCTAAAATACTCCCTATTAACCCACTAAAACACAACTACTCAGATTTTTGCCCTAACACAACTCATAGCCGAAATTGGAGCAAAAATACTGTCTCCACGCCATCACAGAGAATTGAACACAGGACCTCTAACACTCCAACACTCCACTTAACCACCAGACCAGCAGGCCCATTCTGATATAAACTTACCAACAATTAAACTTAAGCCCTTTGCACAAGGTTAAGGCTTTATTTATAAAAATACCAAAATTTTCCCAAGTAAGGCTTGAACTTAGGACTTCTCACACACACCCAAAACACATAACCATTGAAGCAGATAGACATTGTGTGTCATACATACACGAAATCAAAAATTAAAATTTTGGGGGTTACAAAAATTTTCTCGAAATTGTTCTATAAAATTGTAGACCATAAAAATATAATAAAAATGAATTTTTCTACGTCAAATTTTGGTCCCGAAACCACTGTTCCGACTAGACCCAAAATCGGGTTGTTACAGATTATGTGATATGAGACTTAGGTAGCTTTGGCTACACATGTGGCACTTAGTGTGCCAAGTTTCTCGAGTATCCGAAATTGTTATTCCGAGTGGTTTACGGGTATGTCAAAGATGAAATTATGTGTACATTCATTTTGATATGGCTCAGGTATGTATGTAAAGCTTATGCTTATTAAATGTGTGAAATGATGAATATGAGGTAAGTTGTGTGATGGGTTAGATTGTGATTATGAAACTATGGTAGGTTCACATTTAATTATGTTATGTTATTTGAATGTTATGTGCATGGTAGGGTTTCTTATTTCTTACATACGAGCTTACTAAGCTATATAGCTTACCCCATTTTTTTCCATGTTTTTATAGTGTCGTCTAGCTAACTCAGAATTGGAGATCATCAGAGATTCGAATCACATTATCAAACTCTTATTTTTGGGTATTAATAGTCTTAGCATTTTGAATGTATGACATGTATAGGATTTGGTCATTTTGTTATATGTGTGATTGGTAATGTAGCCAACTATATTGGTTTATAATGGTTAATGATTTCTTTTTGTATATGGCCATGTAAGTTGGCTAATGTTGGTTATGAGTATATTCATACGTTGATATCATTCATGATATGGAAACTTACATGAATTGTGTCGATAAATTATGATGTTGAAGCATGTTAGATGTTAGCATGTGGATGTGATGTTAATACCTTGGTTGTGGATGTTTTGGTTGCATAAGTATGCTATGAATTGTGTTGTTGAATTGGTGTAAGTGTAGGTGTAAATGAGGGTGGCAAATGGCTTGGTAAATAGCCTTATTTTTGTCCACACAGGTAGACACATGGGCGTGTGTCTAGGTCGTGTGTGACACTTGGTCTGCCCCACGGGCAAGTGTTTCAGCCGTGTGTCCCCTACACCTTAATTGTTGCAAAACAGAATGTCCAGAATTGAGCACACGGACGGAGACATGGGCGTGTGTCTCGGCGCTGTGTGCTACACCGCTTTAAACACGGGCATGTACCCCGCCATGTGAAGTCTGCACCTATTTTATGAAAAATTATGAAAATTAAATTGACCATACGACCTAGCAGATGGGCGTGTGGTACACTGCCGTGGCACAAGTTAGAGAGCACCCTAATTTTGAACACGGCCTGTAGTACAGGCGTGTCTCAGGGTCACACAGGCATGTCCCTTGAACCATACGGGACGTGTGACCCCTATAACATGAAAATTTTTTGAGTTTTGTAAAATTTTCTAAAGTTCTCAGTTTAGTCTCGAACTACTTTCAAAGCATGTTTTGGGCCTCGTAGGCTCGTATAAGGGATTTTTAATTGAATGTGGATGGTTTTAATTTGGACAAAACTTTTATGTCTCAGAATTGTGGGAATGCTTGTATGGTAAGTTTGGTAATGCCTCGTGCCCTATTCCGGTGTTGAATATGGGTAAGGGGTGTTACACTTTGTTAATTGTTTGAAGAATTTTTTCTCAAGTATTATTGATACTTTTTTTTATAATATTTAATTTTTTTTAGAATTTAAAATTATGTAGTTGTGTAATTACAGTGTTACTATCAAACATGAAATAGGGAATGATGATATAATTACACTCTATCAATCAAACATGAAATAGGGAATGATGATATAATTACACTCTATCAATCGAACATGGGTAGAGAATTAGAATTCCTTGATAAGTACACTTACATTCAATTATTATGTGGTGTCTAAGCACACCCTAAATTTTTATTAGGGTAAAGTATAGAAATGGTCAATAAATTATTGACTTCGATCTATTTTGGTCACTCAATTATTAATTTTTTTATTTACTTACTAAACTTTTCAAAATTAAATATTTTGGTCATTGAAGGTTAATTGCGATTAAATTTTAAATGGAAAACATGCATAGAATTTTGATAATTTCCACGTAATTTTCTCGAATTTTCACATGGATAAGTTTTTTTTCAATTTTAGCTTTGACTATTTGATCTCTCTTTGTTTTCTTTTTGTTGTATTTTATTCTTTCTTTCTCTTCAGTGAGGTGTGTAAAATTCGATTTAACTTAAAAAAATTAAATTTTTGAATTAATCAAATTGAGTTATTTGGGTTTTTTCGAGTTTACTTGAATTAGTAATTCAAGTTTCGAGTTCAAGTCGAGTTAAATTTTACAACATGAATAATTCGAATAGCTCAAATAACAAATTGGTGTAAATACACATTTGGTCCTTGTTAATTTTGAAAATGAGCAAATTGGTCTCTCTTTTAACAAAAATTACAAAAAAGATAAAATAATTTTAAAATTTAAAATATTTATTAAAATTCCAAAATTTTATTTTTAAAAAATATATAAAATTTAAAAATCTAAATAATATATTAATTTTAAAAAATCTAAAATAATAATTTTGAGATCTAAATAAGTAAATTAATTATTCAAGTTTATGATACTAAATTATCTTTTTTTTCTCTTATTTTCTTTTGAAAGAGTTTTTAAAATATATGGTTTCAAATTTACATGTTGTAAAATAGAATTAATTATATTGTAACAAAATTTTAATTTAACATGTTTAATTTTTAATTTAATTCAAAAGTATTTCATTCGATTCAACTCAACTCAAATTTTATTTTACTCAATTTGATTTGTTCAAAATTTGAAGGGTTAAAGTATAAATATGAGAAAAATTAATGAACAAAAGTGAAAATAGCCCAATTTATTATAACATGAAATTGTGTATAGGAACTAAATTAAATAAGTGGAGAAATATGAAGAACTAAATTAAAATTTTGCCAAAATTGAGTATTGACTCAATAAAAGAATTTTAAAGAAACATGAAGGATAAAATGATCATTATCCAAATTAGATAGTTATCTAAAGTAATAATTAAGAGAGAAAGGTGTTGAATTATTATTGGTTAAATATTTTATTATATAAAATATTTTAATATTTAATTAATTAAATGAGATATTTTTAAGGAAAAATTTAGAACCAATTTTTGAATTCTCTTACATGTTTCTCACGCTAGCTATATATATATATATATATAGAAGAAGGGTTTTCACTTTCTTAAAATTTAGTATTTATTATGAAATTTTATTTTTCTTATAAACTTATTGATAATTTTTCAAAAAATTTTGTAAAAATTTTTCAAAAAATTACCAGTTACAACTTCTCTAAACTTTTAGGCCAAGTTATAAATAAGAAAAATATCTCTAAAATTTTTTGAAATAATTTCTTTAGAGAATTTTCTCTCAACAATCTTCTCTTGACTTAAAGTGTGTGTAAATAATTACCCAAGACTCTATTAGTATAGAGAGAATTTATAGAGTTCAACTATAATTAAACTTAATCACTTTAATATTAAATTAATAAACTACTATTAAGGTAAGTAATAAATTAAATTTAATATTAAATCTATTAAAAATATTATTTTTGGAATTATTAATTTGAAATCAAATTTTCTGGTAGAGTCTCAGTAAGAGTGTAATTCTTCTACTGCTCAACCACTGAAGACCCATCGCCGCTGGCCATTTTTCGGCCACCGTAATGCTGCCATCGCAATCGTCGGCACCTCGAGTAGGTTCGATTGTTGCTAGTTCGATCCAGGCTAGTGACGACTCGACTGGTCTAGTCCAGCCACCGTTTGGTCTGTCAGCTCGATTTCACATACTAGACCTGATTCGACCAGTTTTTGGGTCTTGGTCTTAGTTTTGGGCTCCCAGACCCAATTTACCATCTCAAGTCTAATTTTCAAGTTCAATTACCCATTGGACCAATTGTCTAACTTGAAAATTAATTTCTAAAAATATAATATTAATTTTAATTAATTTGATTAATTTAATTTCATTTGATCAAAATTAATTTTTCTAAAATTCACTTAGATTTTCCAAATTAAATTTTCAAGAAAATTCTAATCAAATTCTCTAGTTGAAAAATTATTACAACAGCCCAATTTAATTCCACATCGAATAAATCGACTCAATTAAGTTATTTCCAAACTCGTAGAATTTTCTTCTAATTCAAATGCAAACCTATCAAGCTTTTGTTGAGCTAGCGGAGAGACCAATTAGACATATACAATTAGGTTATAGTAATTGCAATTATGTTTAGAAGCATTCTTCCGATAATTTCACAATTACTTAATCATGGAGTCAGTCTACAAGAAGTACCATGATTGAAAACTCCTTATTGTATACTCTTTACGAAAACAATTCATCCAATTACTTTGTCCAATGATCTCATCATGTGTGTGTTACCCTCATATGGTATCATTGATTCCTTTGAGTTAAATCCGTTCACTTAATACAATCCTATTTTATCTCATTGTCATCATTGTATCTTCTTAATGATTAATATGATCACTGTCAACAAATGACTATGATAAATTGCTCATTAGAGAATAAGCAACATGTGGTCACGTTTCATATTTATCAATCAACACAATGCCAATGAGAGAATATCGTTAACTCTTTAATTGACTTCAAGTGTGTGTAAATAATTACCCAAGACTCTATTAATATAGAGAGAGTTTATAGAGTTCAACCATAATTAAACTTAATCACTTTAATATTAAATTAATATAATATTTATCTACAAGATAAACATTAAATTAAATTCAATATTAAGATAATCACTTTAATATTGAATTAATAAACTACTATTAAGGTAAGTAATAAATTAAATTTAATATTAAATCCATTAAAAAATATTATTTTTGGAATAGTTAATCTGAAATCAAATTCTCTAGTAGAGTCCCAGTAAGAGTGCAATTTTTCTATTGCTCAACCACTAAAGACCCACAGCCGCCGACCTTTTTTGGGCCACCGTAATGCCGCCATCATAGCCGTCGGCACCCCGAGTAGGTTCGATTGCTGCCGGTTCGACTAAGGCTAGTGCGACCCGTGTAACACCCCAAACCCGACCTAGACATTATGGTCGAATCTGGTGATGTCATGTGATAGTGCTTTAGAAAATGTAATTACAATAAAGCCATTTTCGATATCTTAGGTTACCATAAAAAACGTGTCGTTTATTCATTCATTATCCGTTTTCAAAAAATTATACGTCGTAGAAGCTTTTAAAATAATTTATGAATTTGTGTATATTTTGATGAAACATTTGTTTATTTTGAAAACTCGCGTGTTATCCTACTGCCTAGCAGTTATGAAATAAAAATCCCAAATTTAAACAAAAATCCATAAAGGTCATATTACATAAACTTTTTCCCAGATATAATTAAAACCATGAATATAATTAAAAACCATAAAGGTCTAGAAACGTGGTCACCACCGAGTCCTCCGCTGCACCGACCCGTCTACTACTGGGGATTACTTGAATAGATTAAATAGAAAAGGGTGAGTTTTCGCAAACTCAGTGTGTAATCCCCACAAAAAACATGCACACAGTAATATCGGAAAACAAACATAAATTCATAGTTAGGGACTGAGCCCATTACAAAAATGGTGTGGACCTTAGCCCACTCAGATACAGAATCAGATAATATCTAGGGCCTTAGCCTATTTTAGACACAAAATGCAGATCAGAACAGAATAGCAGAGTCCTACCCACCAACCTCTACATATTATCTCCGTCCAACCCTACACACCATGTGGGGATAAAATCGACCCACCCATCCCTACACACCATGATGTATCGAAAGTGGCACATAATCAGAAATTTGCAGCTGATCTGCCAATTATCAGGCTTAAGAGCCTTTCAGACACTTCCTCTAGTAAATCATCAACCCACCCCGATGGAATGCAACATACATAAAATGTCATGCCATAATGCAGATAACAGTCCATACATTCAAATCAATATACATGCTAAGTGTAACATGTTCAGCATAGATTTCACATAATCTAATCACATAACAACGGGTCTAAGTGCCGCTTACCGACCCTTTATTAGGTTCACAGTTGACTTGAGCAACCCGTGCAACCTTTCAGAACATTTCATAAAAATGGGATTAATGCCCATGTGGCTTGCCCGTGTGGCCCACACGACCTGGCCCAGAATCCCACATGCCCGTGTGGGCCCACCCGCTTGTGTGGCCCACACGACCCAATCGGTCGAGCCCGTGCATCGTACACGACCTTGCCCGGAGCCGTCACACAATCGTGTCACTCGCGCACGACCTTGCTCGTTGATCACACGGCCATGTGGTGACTTACAGTCTTGCACACGGCCTACCACACAGGCAACCACACGCCCGTATAGCGTCGACAGTAAGGTTTTCGGCTTTCACTGAAACCTCATTTCCTACATTTTTGGGTACACACCTGGTTCGATTTCGACGCGTAAGCACTCTCGAGCACTCAAAAACCTTAACGAGCAACACTGATTTCTCGCTGCTAAAAACCCGAAAAGTAGTTCACAGCTTATTGATTGCCCCTAATTAGAAAACAACCTCTTAATACCCCATTACCTCATCCAAAACGAAACAAAACGTACCTCTAGACTTACCGAATACACACTAAATGTAGAGACGAGCAATATCGATCGGAAAGAGGCAAAATTGGAGTTTGGAGAATAAGGAAATAGTGTGAGGAAAATGGAAGCAAGGGAATTGGCTACAAAAAAAGAAAACGAGAAAAAGTGGAGAGGAGATGTCAGGAAGATGACAGTTTTAGGAAAGAACCAAATCCCTTAATTCTCTCCATCAAACTCCCCACTAAATCCACCACTCAGAATCCTACTCCATCTCAAACTCTCCCACGGCATAAGTAGCAAAATAAATCCCTTGTTTGTACAGAGACTCGAACTCCAGACCTCCCACTTATTTACACTCCACTTAACCACCAGACCAGCAGGCCCATTCTGCCATGTTTTTACAAAAAATACTTGTAAGCCTACTAACCAAAGGTAAGGCTTTATTCCATAAAAACCCAAAATTTGCCCAAGCAAAGGCTTGAACTTGGGACCTCACACACACACCCAGAACACATAGCCATTGAAGCAGATAGACATTGTGTCACAAAAATTACAAAAGTAAATTAAAGAAAAATCGGGGCGTTACAACCCGACCGGTCTAGTTCAGCCACCATTTGGACTGTCAGATCGGTCTCACATACCAGGCTTTATTCGACCAGTTTTTGGGTCTTGGTCTTAGTTTTGGGCTCCCAGACCCAGTTTACCATCTCAAGTCCAATTTTCAATTTTAATTACCCATTGGACCAATTGTCTAACTTAAAAATTAATTTCCAAAAATATAATATTAATTTTAATTAATTTGATTAATTTAATTTCATTTGATCAAAATTAATTTTTCTAAAATTCACTTAGATTTTCCAAATTAAATTTTCAAGAAAATTCTAATCAAATTCTCTTGTTGAACAATTCTTACAACTTCCCAATTTAATTCCACATCGAATAAATCGATTCAATTAAATTATTTCCAAACTTGTAGAATTTTCTTCAGATTCAAATGCAGACCGATCGAGCTTTTGTTGAGCTAGCGGAGAGACCAAATAGACATATACAATTAGGTTATAGTAATTGTAATTATATCTAGAAGCATCATTCGATAATTCACAATTACTCTATCATGGAGTCAGTCCACAAGAAGTACCATGATTGAAAACTCCTTATTGTATACTCTTTATGAAAACAATTCATCCAGTTACTTTGTCTAATGATCTCATCATGTGTGTGCTACCCTCATATGGTATCCTTGATTCCTTTGAGTTAAATCCGTTCACTCAATTCAATCCTATTTTATCTCATTCTTATCATTGTGTCTTCTTAATGATTAATATGATCACTGTCAACAAATGACCATGATAAATTTCTTGTTCGAGAATAAGCAACATGTGGCCACGTTCCATATTTATCAATCAACACAATACCAATGAGAGAATATCATTAACTCTTTAATTGAGCTATGAATTCCACTATTGCTAATAAAGTCATGTCATACACAAGTCATGGACCTAACATACTGGCTATCGACTCGATCTTCTTTAGAGCATTAGCCTCCACTTATATCAAAGCACATGAGTTATATGCGTATGGTCAATGACTAACTCAGGATTTAGGTAAATCACACCATGCATGTCAGAAGTGAATTAATTCACAAACGAATTCATAATTAATTCATCTTGGGTCCAATGCAATGTATTATTCTGCTAATGAATACATCTATGTCTCTACTCATGGAGTTAACTGTTTCGATAGCCAAGACTTGCCATCTCCTCAATTGGAATTGTAGACGACATAATAATCCTTCTTAGCCTTTGAATCAAATGCTCACTTTGATTCTTTTACGGGATTAAGGACTTGTTTACATTATCTATTGAAGTAAGTTGTCTTTCTCGTAATGTAAATGTTCTTACAATGCCACTTATAATTAGTTTGAACTTAGAAAATCAATGAGCTAATATTTTCTTGTCACAATTTTGTTATGCATGCAAAATATGAAAGATGGAAATACAAAAGACATAAATGTGAAATGTGAAACTTATTTATTCATCGTTCAAATACATAGAAAAACAATTAAATGTTTACTACAATATGAACACATTTCCCAACATAGGCCTTGTAACAAACTAGGACTATGTGCAGACTAAAACTACATCTACAGAAATTCACACGGGCATGTGGCCAACCCGACAAGGCCGTGTGCGAGACCATGTGTAGCAACAATGTGTCTTTGTAAATAAGCTACCATTTCAACCATACCAAAACTTATACCAATGTTAAACCCAATGTTACACCTATTCAAACATGCCAAAACACAACTTAAACTATAGTCCTGATCAACTAACCAATATGCTTCAATGTCTCCATTTCACAACAAAACTTTTCAAACTATTTCACATAGTTTCAGTACCAAAACATAGAATTAAAAATACTTCAATTCAACATCCAAAATGAATCATTTAAACCTTTATATACTTACCAAACACACCAAACATATACAATCCAAACTTCATTTCATTCTAGCCATTTAAAACTTCATTTATGCTACCACATCAAGGCATTATACCATACCTTTACCACTTCAAAGTATTGATACATAACTTTTAGAACCTACTCAAAGTACTATATAACACATACATTTACATGGCTTAACTAGCCCAAATCCACAACAAGAGAACCATATCAAAAGCATCATGTCCCACACATGTACACCTATCATTTAACCTATTTACATGCCTCTTATAACCGGTCCAAAATGATCAAAAGTCTATTAAGTAATTAGGTGGATAGTGTGAGCTCTAGTGAGATCCAACCGGTTGCACAGTTTTCAAAAGTCTACAAGAAAGAAAACAGAACAAAAGTAAGCATACTTAATGCTTAGTAAGTTCATACAAAATTAACATAACTTACTCGACATTAACATAAGTCAAGAATTGAACACATAAGTATATAAATATGAAACATGGTAGTCCTTGATACCATAAGCAAATCCATAATCCAACAAGATTAGTTCACCTTCACAAATTAAGCATAGAATGCAATTCATGCCATTGCATCATAAACATATTAAGCATACTTGTTTTGTGTAAAAACATTCATATCATTATTAGATTATACTTCTATTTCCATACCATAAACCTTGTTTTCGCCTGAAGAATGATAGTGAAATAACCACGGATACTTGGGATAGAATTGCTTACACGAGTTGTGAATATGAATGCTCACATTAATTATGAATATGGGCCTACTCACATGAGTTTTGGGTCAGGATGATAACTTTACTCGATACTGCTCACACGAGCTGTGAAGGATCCGCAACACATGCTGGACCTTAACCATCGGTAAAACATCCAAGACCATCACCGGTATGTAACGCCTAAAATTTTAGTTTTTAAATTGTGTGAATTTGTCAAAGGAATTAATTTGGTTCAGTGGTTAAGTGTTATGCTTGTATAAGGGAGGTTTTGGGTTTGAATCCTTTCCTTTGTATTTTTTGTTAATTTTGTCTAAATGTCTAACTTTGAGTATCTGGTTTAAAAACTATTTGTGCATATCTATTGGCAAGAATGAGCCTATTGGTTCAGTGGTAAGGCTTCAGCTTACCCTTTAGTCTTATGTTCGAATCCCCGCATACGCTATGTGGAAATATTTTTATTCCCATGCACTGTGTTGCTCATATAGTGTATTTTGGTTGAATTTAAACATTGGGAAATCTGTTTAGATGAGAATCAGGATAGTGGGGTGAATAGTTAGTTTTATTCTATTTTGTTTGAAACAATTTCCGTAATATCTCTCCCTCCCACGTTTCATGTTTATACTCTTCTGTTAGTTGGGTTTTCACGTTATTTTGCTTTTTCTTCTTCCTTTCCAAAATTTTTCTGCCTTTTGTTTTTTTCTTTCTCTTTCTTTTGAAGTTTTCTTTTCTTTCTTGTTCACTATTCTTTGTGCCATCCAAATTTCGGTGGTTTGTGTTTTTGATTGAATAGTTTCCATATCGATTTTTGTGTAAGTATCGTTTAACCTTCTTTCGCTATTGGGGTTCCATTATCTTTTGTTAAGTTGGGGTTTATGAGGAGCTTTGTTCCACCTTTTAATCTTGTGGATTTTCTAGGTGGAAATTGCAAGGCAATTAATCCTCCGATGAATTAAGGATTTTTAAGGTTGCTGATTCTTTCAAGGGTAAGTGTTTTTAACGCCAATTGGGGCTATTGTGGTTATTTGGGTTGAATGTCTTGTAGTTTGGCTAGAATTTTAGGAAGCGAGGGTCGTATCTTCTTAGTCAGTTCTCATTTCATTGGCTAATTCGTTAAATGAATGTCATTTTTAGGTACTAGAATTCTTACTGTTGGAATCGCATAAAAAATGACCAGCTGTGTAATGGAAAACTCAAAAAATAACGAACAACGCGATGTAGAAAACCTACTGTCAATGTCACATGGCCTTATGTTAGACCGTGGCTATTTGGGCTGTGTAGGCCCATTTTTTTGAAAACTTCATTTAGGGTCATTTTAATCTGTGATGTGTAATTAGCTACTCTATAAAGTCCACACTGCTTAAATAGGACTTGTAAACATGATATCTAATAGTTAGCTACTATATGTAATGTGAATATAGTACGTGAGATATATACGTATAATCCGTATTCTGATGATTTTGATAGCATGTTTTACATGAAAAGCATGCATGACATGTGTATTTACCATTGTTAATATCTACATAAGCATTGGGGTGGGTATATGATTGACGGAGGAAGTGTTGGTAGTTTAATAATCTGCCTTATTTGGTGGTTTAAAACCACAAATATCTATTCTAGTGGCTCAGCCACACTTATCTGTTTCTGACAGTTTACCACGCCTTATATCTGGGCAACTTAACTACACTACTCTGAAAAGTGACATACGGTCACTTATAGGTGTGTAGGGTTAGATGAGTATTTACTACCCTATTTGGTGTGTAGGGATGGACGGAGATGGTGTGTAGCAGTTGAGGGTAGGATTTGATTCTGTATTTGCATCTTATTATAAAAATACATCTAATTTTGTATCTAATCATTCATCTAAAAGAGTTTCTATTATTTTATGTGCATAGTAGGAGCTTGGGTTAAATTTCTATTTTTTTTTTAAGTTTTATTAAGTTAAAGTACTATTTTCAATATGACTGTTTTGGACTTTTTGGAGACTGTTTATTGTTTTGAATTTTATTACTGTTTATTGTTTTGAATTTTATTTGTCGTTTCGAACTGCTTTATCATATTTAGAATATTTTATTCCAAACTACAAAATGTTTAATTTCACAATCAAACTATGGTTTTCACATTTCTATCTAATTTAAGAATTCCCTGCAAAACTAAGTGATTTTATAAGTGTTTTCTGTAATTAAAATGAATTAACTTAATAAGGTGATTTTCACTAAAAACTGGAAATATCATTATCAAGTTTTGTTCTATGTTGCATTTCTAAATTTTAAATTTCATGTTTCAAAATGAATATATGTAATTCCTCAGGATTCGACCATAACGTCTAGACTAGGTATAGGGTGTTATACAGAACATTATACACCCTAATGACATGTCATTTGCATCCTAGTGGTTCATTAAGTTTGTATGGGCTTCAATTCATATTCACTCCATTTCAGTCCTTTGCACATCACCAAATACATTCCTATATACACTCATAATCATCAGTTATACCTTACTTTACAATTTAGTCCTTCCAATACTCAAAGTCATTATTACATGGCAATTTAATTGCAAGTAAACACATACCATACCAAAATGATAAATGTATAAATAAGAATAAGTTCTATACGAACTTATCCAATAAAAAACAATAGCAAATACAATGCCAAGGATTATTATGCATGTTTTCTTTTTTTCACGTTTATCTTTCGGTTGATTTAATTCTTGATCTATATAATAATTCATTTAAAATTTTAGTTCCAAATACCTTAAAACTCCTTATACTATGCATATGACAACCTAATTCCATTTTTCACAATTTCCTTAATTTTTGTAGTTTATTCAATTTAGTCCCTAAAATCGAACACTATAACTTACACATTTAAACCCCAATTTTCAATCTGATTTCAATCTTATTCTTAAAAAATTCTCAAGTGCCTATTTTTACAGAAATTTCTTGCTAATCTTATTATCTTTCCATTTTAGTCCATAAACTCAAAACTAACAAACATTACTTTACAAATTAGTCCTATTTCATACACAAACTTCAATTTGTACCATTTAACATCTAAAAAGCTTCAAAAGCAGCAATGGAAACATTTAAAATCTTTGACAGTTTTACAAATTAGTACCCAAGTTAGCTAGATTAAGCTACAATAATCTCAAAAACAAAAAATTTACGAAAAACGAGAATTAGTACCCAAGTTAGCTAGATTAAGCTACAGTAATCTCAAAAAAAAAAATTTACGAAAAAAGGCTTGATTTTCATACTATGCAATAAGGAGATGCTTGGCCAAAAACTCCCTAGCTCAACAATGTGAGGAAGAAGAAAATGAAAGTAGAAATGTTGGTTTTGTTTACTTTAACATATAATAATATTAATTTAATAAAATTTTAACTTATAAAACTTTTAAAAGTTAAGTTGCTAACCATCCATCCCCTTAAAAGTTGTTTAATTATCAGATAAACCCTCAAACATAAAGCATTTTAACTAATAAAAATTTATAGCGATTAAGTTTTACGATTTTTATGATTTAGTCTTTGTACCCTAATTAACCATTCAATGAACCAAATTACTAGACCAAAATCTAATGTAACGCTATAATAGACTTGTAAATATTAATAAATAATATTTACTTACTTGATCATCAAAAAATGAGGTTTCGAAACCACCATTTTTAGTACCACTGAAAATGGATTGTTATAGTCACGAGTCATAGAGAATGGAAGGATCATTCTCAAAGAAGGCTTAAACAAAGATGAGCGGGTTACAACTTCACAACCCAGTGCTGCGACACCAACCCAAAACAGCAAGTGGAGCCCTAGACCAGTAACTAGCACCTCAATGTCCTAACCTTTGCACCTCAGTGCCATTTCACCAAGCTGTGTTGTTGCTACCCGTGTCTTATGGGTTCATTTGTTGTTTTAAAACCAAGATGCAAGGCTACTTTTATCTTTTTCAAGTATTTAAGTCTCAATCAAGTTTGTAACCCTAGTTTGAAGTCATTTAAAACTCCACAACTTTATAAATAGGATCTTAGAAAGAGACAATGATCTTCATTTTCAATTTTAAATCAATTAGCATTTTGTTTTCTTTATGGCTTGATAAACTCTTCTTTTCTAGTAGAACTAATATTCGAAGTTTGATTTTACAAGTTTGTGAGATAGAATTACTCTTAATATTTTCTTTGCTCTTTGGTATTTGCATGTCTTGTTTTTAATTATAATTGTTTAGGTTTGTTAAATATATGACTAGTATTTGATATCTTAGAATAATTTCTTTGTCAATTAGATATAATTTGATTGATTGATTTCTAATAATTATGAAGACCTCATGATAATTTGTGTAGCGTAGACATGCGATCTAACTTAAATAAACCTTGATAGTTTGTTTGTTGGTTAGAATTAAGTTTCTTTTGTTCTTAAGGCTTTTGATAAATTAAATTCCTAATCGATCATTATAATGTTGTTTGTCAATAAGAGAAGTAATTAATGACGATTGTCTTGATTATTAAGAAGGTAAGAAGAGATTAGTTTACTTAGCGATTTTCTGTAATTATAACCAATTTATTAAAGAATGTTTGAATTTATATTTGCACCAACGATTAACATTTGAATCAAACGAAGAATTTACTTTGACTAGAAGTTTTATCTCATTTATTTTTTCCCAAAACATTGATTCTCTTTAATTTTTCTAAGTTCTTGATTTTAATTTTAAAATTTTCTTTAAACAAACCCATTTTTATTTTATTTGTTTTAATTGAAGGAATAAAATTTTTATCGATCTTTGTGGATTCGACCCTACTTGCCGCTTCTACTAATTTTTTTCCTTCAAGTAGGTTTTTTTTGGTGACATCGACAACTGTAGGGGATCATCCTGATTAAAAAACAAACAAAGTAAATAAAATAAGAATCGACAAGATCGTACATGTAAATTTTATGTAGAAAAAATCCTTAAGAGAGAATAAAAACCACGAGAAAAAGGACAAAGTTTAAGTGGGAAACTAAGAACAAAATTCTCTCAATCTAAATGATTTTTGTTGTGTAAAACCTAGAGTAACTAAGACTTACTTATATGTTGAAATTCGTAGCATATATGTCTACAACAACTCAAGGTTAATCAGAGTTTAACTGGAAAACCAAAAATAGAGTTTAACTAAGAGAAGAAAAACCAAAAAAAATTTGGTCAAAATAAGAGAAGTTCTCCCACAAATCTCCACCTTGACTTGTATTTGGATCAACTCCCTTGTCGAGCCCTGTTACGGGCTTAACTGATTCTTCGTCGGATACTTACCAAGTTCCAGCAATGCTCGAACTTTGAAACTTGAAGGCCCTTTGTCAACATGTCGGCTAGATTGTATTCTGTGCCAATTTTAAGAATTTGAACATCCCTTTGAAGGATAACCTTTCAAGCAAAATGATAATGAATGTGTATGTGCTTCGTTCTCTCGTGATGCATTTGATCTTTGGTGAGATGTATGACACTTTGACTATCACAATATACGATAGTTGCCCATTTTTCACGTATCAGTTCTCTAAACAGGTGTAACACCCCAAACTCGGCCTAGAAGTTAGGCCCGAATCTGGCGTGTCACATTGAAATGTTTTTCGAAAACCATGTTTTCATTGAAAACCCTTCTTAAAGAAAGCTTAAGTAAAATCCCAGTTACGTTGGTGTATTTTTAAAACATTAATTTTATTCCCAAAATATCTAATTAATTACGAAAGCTAATTTTGAGAGTAATCGATTTACGAAAAAGATTAAGTCGCGAAACCATTTTGAAAATGTAGCAAAAACGTAGTGTTGTTTTAAAAACTATTAGCATTTTGGAAAACTGTGATTTACTTCTAATGGATATAATTAAAACATAAATAAAAACCCAAGGTTAAAATCTAGAAACTTAAAGAGGCCTTATTACAACCCAAATCAAAATAATTGAATGTAAGCATTCAAAACGGAAAACATAAGCAGTGTGTGGCCTTCTCCGAGTCCCTCGCAGCACCGATCCGTCTAGGGCTAGGGATTACCTGCATAGTTAAAAACAGGGTGAGTTTATGAAAACTCAATGTGTAATCCCCTTACTAGAGTAACAATCAGTACATAGAAATAGAAACCAAAACAGTCTGGGCCAAAGCCCTTTAACCATAACAGTATAGTCCGGATCAAGGCATATGTGGGCCAAAGCCCACTATAATATCATTTTGGGTCTCAGCCCATAATAGAATCAATTGGGCCTAGCCCAAACCAATAACAGAACAAATGGGCCTAAACCCAGTACAGTGACAAATCTCATAACAGATATGCAATAGTATGAGGATGCAACCCACCCCGATCCAGCCAACACACCACCCGTACCAACCCTACACTTACGTGGGGATAAAATCAACCCACCCAAATTTCACCCACCAAAGACACTAATGTTAGGACCGGTTGTGGCTAATCGAAATCACAAAGAAAGTCGCTAGTATATATATATGGCTCTAAGCCTTCAATAGTGGTATTATAATTGGCACAAAACCATCAGTAACTGTATTATGTTTGGCACATAGCCATCAGCGACGGTAATATAATCGACACATAGCCTTAGGTAAATATGATCGACACAGAGTCATCGATATATGTGTTAGGCACATAGCCACGGGTAAATACGATTAGTACAAAGCCATAATTAAGATGGCACAGAGCCATAATTAAATTACGCGGCTTGAACCCGTCTGTCGATCCACAATTGTCTCGGGCAACCCGTGTGACCTTAACAGATCAATACGTGATCCACAGTCATCATGTGACTCGTGCGACCCTATTAGAACGTCCTCCGTATCAATGTCCCAACCCCATGCAATATGTCCTGTATGTCATGCTCAATCATTACATGTATATGCAAAATGGCCATGCTCAGTAACAGTCATTTAAACATATATTAAAAGCATATCAGTCACACGACCACAATCAAGTCAGTCAAATTCACAGTCCAAATCAGTCATTTACCCACAAGGGTATTTCGATAATTTCACAAATAGGGGCATTTCTGTAATTTTGCAAATCGAGGGTATTTCAGTAATTTTACAAATTAAGGGTATTTCAATAATTTTACAAATCGAGGGTATTTTGATAATTTTACAAATTAAGGGTATTTCAATAATTTTATAAGTTAGGGATATTTCGATAATTTCAAAAATTGGGGGTATTTCGATAATTTTACAAATTAAGGGTATTTCGTAATTTTACAAGTTGGGGGTATTTTAGTAATTTCACAAATCGGGGGTATTTTGGTAATTTTACAAATTAGGGGTATTTCGATAATTTTAAAAATTAAGGGTATTTCGATAATTTTATAAATCGAGGGTATTTTGATAATTTTACAAACTGGGGGTATTTCAGTAATTTTACTAATCAGGGGTACTTTGATAATTTTACAAACTGAGGGTATTTTGGTAATTTTACAAATTAAGGTATTTCAGTAATTTTACAAACCAAGGGTATTTCAGTAATTTTGTAAATAGGGGGTATTTCAATAATTTCATAAATTAGGGGTATTTCGATAATTTTACAAATCGGGGTTGTTCCGATAATTTACAAATTAGGGGTACTTTGGTAATTTTGCAAATTGAAGGTATTTTGGTAATTTTGCAAATTAGGGTTACTTTGGTAATTTCGCAAACTGAGGGTATTTCGATAATTTTACAAACCGGGGGTACTTCGGTAATTTTACAAGTCGAGGGTATTTCAGTAATTTTGAAACCAAGGGTATTTTAGTAATTTTATAAACCAAGGTATTCTAAATAGAGATAACGATGCGAATGGGTTTACGGCCCATTCTCGACCCAAATGGGCCCATACGCTCGTGTGGCCCATTTAGTCCAAATCTAGCCACAGATGAGAGATTCACATAGTCCAGTCCAATATTTACTACACAATAATACAACTTATCCGATTGGGCCCACGAGCCCATTGGCCCCATATGGCCCCTTTCGGCCCGTCGTGGCCCAAACAGCCTAAACCCACAAGAACACTCATGATGGCCTCAACTATCGCGTCGAAGCCCCCACACGTGCGCTCACACGCTCGTGTGGCTACCATCGCCGTGTGGCCAGTATTTTGGCATTTGTCGCTCTACAGCTAGAGTAGTGCGAAATACACACCTGATAGGAATCTAGAGTTAATCCGCACTCCAAACACTCCTACACCCAAA
The DNA here is from genome assembly GCA_025506655.1 of Gossypium rotundifolium. Lineage (NCBI taxonomy): Eukaryota > Viridiplantae > Streptophyta > Magnoliopsida > Malvales > Malvaceae > Gossypium > Gossypium rotundifolium. The sequence goes on along the minus strand of CP106731.1, from coordinate 62,899,635 downwards.
CGCCAACCAAGGTATGGTTATTCTCCTCATAGATCACTTTATTTAAATCCAGCTTCTCGCCTACTCTCATGCTAGCTTCTCGATGTGGGATCCCTCCATCAATCCTCCAAAACCGTCCCAAATTAGCAAAATAGTCACATTTCACATGCAAGGGTTTTGAACTCAGGCTCCCCTGTAACTTAATCCATGCCGCTAGCCACCTTACCAACTAGCTCCTTGTGTTATGATTTCCCCAACAATATTCTTAAAGCCTACTCACTTACATCTAGGGTTTTATTCACCTAAACCAAAATTTTTCCTAAAGCCCAGGTTTGAACCCAAGACTTCATGAAACCCCTAACCTTCCAAAATTACTCACCTAATAGGTCCAACATGCATTTGTGTCGTTCCCTTGTTCTCAAAAGTTTTAAATGCTCCCATGCCCAAGGCCCAATAGGCCCAATTCTACTAGGCCCAAATTTAGGGTGTTACAATAGGTCTCTTAACCAAATTGCTTCTTTTACTGCTTCTATAATTGCAATGTATTTTGCTCAAGTAGTCAACAAAGACACTGTAGCTTGAAGTGTCGCTTTCCAACTAATGGCACAATTCCCAAAAGAAAATAGGTAACCTATGAGAGACTTTCTTCGATCTAAGTCTCCTGCATAATCAGAATCAACATATCTGACTAAACCTTTTGAGTTCTTCCAAACTCTAAGAACATGTTAGAAGTACCCCATAAATATCTGAAAATCCATTTAACTGTATGCCAAGGTAACTTACCTGGATTGGCTATGTATCAGCTAACACCACTAACAACATGTGAAATACCAGGACAAGTGCATACCATTGCATACATTAAACTTCCAATTATGCTTGAATAAGGTACTTTTGACATGTACCTTTCATCTTCTTCGTTCTGTGGTGAATATGAAATTAAGAGTTTAAGGTGTGCAGCTAAATGAGTACTTACTGGTTTTTCATCTTGAATCTTAAATCACTCAAGGATATTCTTGATGTACCTTTTTTTGTGATAAAAATAATTTTCTGAAATGACTATCTCTCAAAATTTTGATCTCCAAAATTTTCTTTGTTTTACCTAAATCTTTCATTTCAAACTTAGAATTAAGCATGATTTTAAGATGATTAGTTTTAGATGGATTCTTAGCCACAACTAACATATCATCAACATAAAGCAACAAATATATGAAAGAACCATCATCAAAACATTATATGTAAATGCAACTGTCATACTTACTTGGAGAAAAACCAATACTCAACATGAATTAATCAAACTTTTTATACCATTTCCGAGGAGATTTCTTCAAACTGTACAAATACTTTTGTAAGAGATAGAAATAATCTTCTTTACCTTCAACTTTGAAGCCTTCCGATTTTTGCATGTAGATGTCCTCCTCAAGGTCACCGTAAAGGAAAGCAGCCTTTGCATGTAACTACTCTAACTCAAGATTATTTGATGTAACAAGGGCTAAAAGCACCTGAATGGACGTATGTTTTGCTACGACGAGAGAAAAAATCACGAAAAGAAACTCCTTCCACTTGATTGTAGCCTTTGCAAACCAATCTTACCTTGTACGTAGTGTCGTTAGGACTCGAACCTTCATTCTTTTTAAACACCCATTTGCAACTAATGATTCTTTTACCGATGGGTGGTTAAACTAGCCTCCAAGTCTCGTTCTTTTGAAGTGATTCTATCTTTCTTTCACTTTAATTAGTCATTTGCTAGAATCGGAGGCTTGAACTACCTCATAATAACACGAAGGATGGATAAATCAATGTTCTCGGCAACACTTAGAGTATAAGCTACTAGGTTTCCTTCACAATATTTCTGTGGTGGTCGGATTTCTTGCCTTTTCCTGTCACAAACCAACTTATAATTAGTTAACTAACATGGTGATGGTACTTGAGGGTCGGATAGAGTCCCAAATAGATTCGAAATAGCTTTAATCTTGTAGGAATTAGAATTTTGTCATGTCGTCACGACGTCATGTGATATTTTTTCGGGATGAGATCTCTGGTCGTTGTGTCATTACGATGCTGAACAATTACTTGTCGAGACTGTAATGCCCCAAAAATTTAGTGACTTTAATTTTTCATGTTTAGCACAAGTTGTTTGTTTGCTTTAATGGCTAAGTGATTTGCTTGTGTATGGGACTGTTTGAGAAGCCTGGGTTCAAGTCTTGGCTTTTGCAGAATTTTTAAATTTTGCTCTTAAAAGGATCTGGACACTGACACCTAGGCTTTATTAGTAATAATGTTGGTTTTATGACACAAGTGGAGCTTGTGGCTTTGTGGCAAGTGGCATGTGGTGTAACTGAGAGGTCTGAGGTTCGAGTGTTGGCGTAGCATAGGGGGCATTTATTTTGCAGCTAGGACGGCTAGAGTTTGTGTATAGAAGTTTGATGGATGAGAGGTTTGAATTGATCATGGAGAGATTGTATGAGCAAATCGTGGAGAGATTGTATGAGCAAATCGTGGAAAGAATCAAGGTTGATGTAACACCCCTTACCCGAGACCATTGCCGGAGTCGAGCATGAGGCATTACTAGACTTAACTACTAATTCGGGGCATAAAAATTTAAAATTGTCCATTTGAGTTGTGTTGACTAATTTGACTATAACTCGAGATACAAAACTCAAAATTTAGATTCGTAAATTTTTCTTGAAATTAGACTCATATATCTTCTTACTATAATTTTTCTAGAATTTTTCATGTGGCCAATTAGTACAGTTTATTCATTAAAGTTTCCTTGTATTACTGTTTGATGGTTCTGACCTATCTTTACAAAAACTCAGTTATCTCATTGTACAGAATTCATTGTACAGGATTCTAAGCATATAAACTATGCTCCATGATTTTTTTTGTACAATTTTTAATAATTTTTACAAGATAGAACAGGGAATCACGAAGTCACTCAGAACCAGTCTCACTAAAATTTAAATATCTCATAATATAAAATTCCTTTGCCTACTCTGTTTCTTTCATATAAAAATAGACACAATCAGCTTTAATTCTATATCTTATTCACTTTCTAATTCCATTTCTCCTATTTTTGGTGATTTTTCAAAATCACGTCACTGCTGTTAACCAAAAACTGTTTCATTGCAAAATATAGTTAACTAGTTTATAACATCTTTACTCCATTTCATTTAAACTCTATACATTAACCATACTTATATATACAAAAACCAAATCAACCAAAACCACAACCAAACATAATCATCAAGCCAAAATATAAATTTCAAGATTAATAAGATGGACAAGCCATTTTCGCATGGCTTATACAAATATATACAACTTCAATACCAAACATAATATTTCTAGCCTATACATGCCATATATGTTCATAGTCTTAAACTTTTAAAATACCGAAATAGTAATCAATAGTGTGACGATATTCCAAAACAATCCCCAAGCTTGTAACTAGACTTTAAAATCTATAAAACAATACAAATAAACACACATAGTAAGCTATTATAGCTTAGTAAGTTATAAGCAATTTCACAACAACAATGCATTATAACATTGTATTAATAAAATCAAATCAATACAACCACTACCAATGTTTATAACCATAACTATAATTTATATCACCTTTCGAAAACTTTCGCTTTTCATAGCCCAATGGCCGAACATCCAAGCCTTCAATAATAGATTTCACATGCATATTTTACTTACCGAATTTATACTAGCATATCAAACTCATATAATCACATATTCAAGATCAAAACTAGTCAAATGAACTCCTTATACAAAATTCCCCATGGCCGAATTACATTATATAATTCATATAGTAATCAATAAGACTTTGTAAGCATTTCCCCATATTGACCTATATCAACTGAACTATATATTTAATAAATACATTCCATCCAAACCAAATTGTCACACATACTTGACTTCAAATAATAACATCTCATAATATCAACTTACCAAATTCAATCCAAAATATAAAAATTAATCGCACACATAGTGCTCTTTATCCGATTTCTCACACTTAATGCTTGGAAGTTCAATTCGCACACTTAGTGCTCATTATCCGATTTCACACACTTAGTGCTCAGAAATTCAATTCGCACACTTAGTGCATATCAACCGATTTCGCACACTTAGTGCTTGGTATTTTAAAATTTCTCATTAACACATCACTCTAAATTATTTCTCATTCATACATGTATATACAACTTATCTTATTTCCTCACCAATTCAACATCACATTCGGGTATTCATTGATATATAAATATATCTCATAATCAGCTATGTCATGTCTCAAATCCATATCACACATGGTTGTCTTATTAACATGTCTATGTATCACATTTGACTATAAACATTTATAATTCAAATATCACACATTCGGAAATATCTCAATGCATATATTTATCTCTAATAAAATTTATATACAACCTTTTAGATAAAATTTTATTTAACTCAATTGCTTAAAAACTTACCTCGAGTATCGACGGACTTTGCTTGTCCGACTATTCAATTATTTTCTCCTTTCCCCGATCCAATCCCGATCCTTTTTGTTCTTGATCTAAATAAATTTCAAATTAAACATTCAACATATTTTCATTCAATTTAGTCCAAAAACACATGTTTGGGAAAATTACATTTTTACCCCTAACTTTTATAATTTTTACAATTTAGTCCCTATTGCATAAAACACAAATTACATAAAATTTGGCTACACTTCCTTAGGGCCAAATATTCATTGTATTATTACAAGCTTATACATGCCATTTATTTCACATTTTAGTTCCTCTAAAATTTATTTTTGTAATTTAATCCAAATCACTCAATTTCATCCAAAATTCAAGAATAAAACTTGTTAATCTAACACTTATAATCAATAATTCATCATCAAACTACAAAAGAAACAAGCTTTCTTCAATGGAAATTCAAAAAATACACAACCAATTCAAAAATTCAAGCTTGGGCTAGCTAAATCACGTAGCATCGATCTCAAAAATGTAAAAATTATCAAAAACCGAAATCAAATCACCTACCTATTGAGCTTGAAAAAGGCCGAATGTTCTTAAGCTTCCTTCCTCTCTTTTTATTTCTTAATTTCGGTCATGAACATTAAAGAAAGATGAACACTTTTCAGGGCAAATATCTCAAAAATACCAAAAAAAATCAAAAATTATCGGAAAGGACGGGTTTCAAAAATATTGACCTAAAGGGCAATTTCCCCAAAAATTGCGTCACGTCGGTAGCGTTTTTTGGGAAAGCGGCCTAAAAGCGCGTCCACAGGGGCGCTTTTGGCCACCTCAACAAAAATGCTCCCCGAGGCGCTTTCTTGAGGGCTAAAAGCCCCCCAAGGACGCACTTTAGGCCACTTTCCCCAAAAATGCGCTTACGTGACGCTGCGTTCAAAGATTCTTTCCAATCCACTTGCAATGTGAAAAATGAAATAAGTTTTTGGGCGTAGTCTCCGGCAAAATAATTTTGAGGAGCGTTTCAAACAAATCGTGGTGAAAACGCTTCGTGGGCGCTTTTGCTACGATGGTCTCCGCAAAATTATTTTGAGGAGATGTTTCGAACAAATAGTAAAAAAAACGCTTCGATGGGTGCACTATTACGAAGTCTTGAAAATCGCTCCCACGTGGGCGCGCTTTTGCTTTCTGATCTATCCGCAAAATTAGGCTATAATCGCCAAATTTCATTCTCGGTTGGCAAAAAGCAAATTCAAGCAAAAGGGAAAAAATTAAAAATGAGTGAACGTATTAATCTTTGTTATTTACTACGGTGGTGAAGTCGTGACATCAAGATGGTGTTGTTTTCTTATCAGAGAACACAACACGATTGAGTTTTAATCGGAACGTCGATTTGGTAGAACTTCACAAAAGAATTAGGCGTAAACTATTTGGAACAACGCTAATGAAAGTTCAGTCTATTAAGTATAGATTTTACGCTTCAGTTGATCCGGTAAGATATGACGCATTCGACATCAAAGGTCCTCGGAGCCTTGAGGCAATGGTGGAGACTCATCTTGCCGATGGTTCACCTATATCGAGGTATATGTAGAATTTTCATCTCCAAGTGATCCGGCCGAGACCTCAACATCTAGTATCATTCGAGGGAATACACGACCCCAAGTCGACACTCTGTAAGTGGGAGGCAAAACACGAAGTGCCCGTGTGCGGTGGTAGTATGGAAAACATAACCCTACACGACACTTTCGGTTGGTGGATGGGACATGCATATTCGTCATTCGGCGTCGGATGGCGTAAATACGTATTGGGGGCGTCATCAACTTTTAGTGGATGGCAATCCACATACGATTGGAATCTTCTGAAAGATGTTTAAGGAGGATGATGTATTACCGACGACATCCACCAGTGAGGGCCCTCGTTTGTTGCGAGTTATGGAGGATCGACGATGAATTGATGTGGATCCACCTCGGGAGCCACGGCACGACAATCACGAAGTTGGATTATTTTACGAACCGGGCCCGTTCCAATTATACGAAGATGTTGAGGCGGTTGACGAAGAAGAAGAAGATCCGCTATTCAGGGGCATACTCACCTCCAACAGCGCATGCATAATGTCGATCTATCTCAAGATGATGCATTGAGTTTCTGAACTACCACACGGACGCGTGACCATACAAATTCTTTGTTGGATTCGGACCAATTAGAAGTTGGTAACCGGTTTTCCAACAAGAATACTTTTAAGTGGTGCATTGAAACAATACAACATCGAGGCAGGGTTAACTACACTATGGTTAAATCAAAGCTCGATAGGTACGAGGTGAAGTGTCTTTGTGAAAGATGGCACATGTGCATGGAAAATCATGGCGTCGTTGAGGAAAAGGATTTGGGATGTGGGAGGTGAAGAAGTACAAAGGTCCGCATACATGTCTTACGATGCAGATACCACTATGTGTTCAATGATTTGAATAACACTAATATTATGTAATGTTGCATTATTTAACGTACTTTGTTGTGTGTAACACAAGATCATCCGAGGATGGATTCGGACATGTTAGGCGATTTAATAATCTCGACGGTGAAGGCCGATCCCAAAACTACGATCTTACCTTAATTGGCAATATTTGTAGCCAAATGGGGTACCGCCCTCTTCTGAAAGGCTTGGATAGCCAAGCGAAGGCATTGGAAAAGTTGCATGCGGTTGGTGGGGCCTTCATATAATGAAGTGTGGCGGTGGTGTCGGTGTTGAGACGTATGTCCCAGGCGACTATGAACATTGAAACAGGCGGCGTACTACAACAATTATGCCTTTCCGTGGATGCGCGGTGTTCAAGCGCATATTCGGACATTTAAGCAATATCGAGATGCTTTTACATACTACAAGCCATTGGTACAAATTGACGGTACCTTCATGTATGGTAGATATCGCGCCGGCTATTGCTAGGCGTGGCACAAGACGGTACGTGGGAGAATCCTTTCGATTGCGTTCGCAATAACACCGGTCGGTGATGGCGGGACTTCTTCCTATCTAGGTTAAGGAGGCATATACGCCTCAACGACATATCGTTATATCGGATCGGGGCCTGGAATACTTGCGGCAATAGAGCGACGAGGAAGCATGTGGCATCGCACACACCATCGATATTGCACGAGGCATGTTTCATCCAACTACTATGGGCAACACCGATCTAAAAGATGAAATGAAAAGTGACCGATATGGGTATGAAATATCTATTAATATAATTTCTTTTGAAATTTTCAATTTATTCGCAATTGAATAGTGGTATGTAATATTCGCTATCAACGTATATTGGCAGGGTACGAGATCAATAAAGACCATTTTCACGAGATGTTGGCCAGTTTGCGCGCAGATAACGCCGAAGGTGCAGAGTACCTGTGCAATATTCCTTTTGAACAGTGGACACAAGCATATGACGGCGGCCTACAGAGATGGTCATATGACCACAAACTGGCCGAATGCATAAATTACGTGCTAAAAGGAACCCATCATCCGCCAATTCTGAGTGGTTTTTGGAGACATATTTTCGTTTAGCGGCACTATTTTTGAAGAGAGCAGTGAGTTATCAAGGGCAGATGCAAGGAGGCCATGGATGGAGCCGAAGGTCTTGCAAGAAATTAACCGTGGGAGGCACGGCGAACACCATGCACACGATGTGACACGACCGCGACGACCTATGGTTTCGTGTCACGGAGTTTAACGACCGAACCAAGGTATTGTTGGCGGGCATTATCGTACACTTGACAAATAGGACATGCGATTGTGGGATATTTGATGCACCGTTACCCATGTGCTCATGTACTTGCGGCTTGTCATAATCTTCGTCTTGACCCCATGAGCTATGTCGACGAAGTCTACAAATTAGAAAACATGTACAACGTGTGGAGACACGTATTCCCACCATCCAGGATGAGCGTAAGTGGCCATCGGTATCGCTTGCAATATAAAATCATTGCGGATAGAGAATTGGTATAAAACCAAAAGGTCGACTTTCCTCGACTAGAATACGCAACAATATGGATATCCGAGAATCGACCAACCAAAGTCGGCGATGCGGGTGGTGTAGGAACCCGCCATACATCTCGCCTGTCCAAATCGGACTAGTTGGCCGTGTTCTTAGCTTGTTTGTCTCTTCTTTGGTTATGTAATTTACATTTTTTGGAGGAAAAGCAGTGAACTTTTGTACAATAACTCAAATTTATTAAATATAAGATAATTAAAATTAAATTACAAACACAAATAAAAACAACTTTTTATTCAAAAATAAAAAATTATTACAATTTAAAAAATAAAATGCATTTCATCCTAATCAACATTGATGCCGTAATAAACCAAATTTTTATTTTATTCAAGTTATTAAAATTAAATTACAAAATTACAAAAAAATTAAATCATTTCTATCTTATCAAAGATATTAAAATTAAAATAAAAAATTAAAATACAAAAGAAATAAAATTAAACTCAATTTTTATTAAATAAAAAGTTAAATTACAAAAAAAAGAAATTAAACCATTTCTATCTTATCAAAGATATTAAATTAAAATAAAAATTAAATTACAAAAGAAATAAAATTAAACTCAAATTTTATTATATAAAAAATTTAAATTAAAAGAAATTAAACCATTTCTATCTTATCAAAGATATTAAAATTAAAATAAAAATTAAATTACAAAAGAAATAAAATTAAACTCAAATTTTATTATATAAAAAATTAAATTAAAAAATTAAACCATTTCTATCTTATCAAAGATATTAAAATTAAAATAAAAATTAAATTACAAAAGAAATAAAATTAAACTCAAATTTTATTATATAAAAAATTAAATTAAAAAAATTAAACCATTTCTATCTTATCAAAGATATTAAAATTAAAATAAAAATTAAATTACAAAAGAAATAAAATTAAACTCAAATTTTATTATATATAAAAATGTAACACCACGAATTAGGGGTTATTTGTAATTTAAATAAATTCCATGTGGGCTTCAAGAAATAAATAAATATGATTTTATTTGGCATGATTTAGGGTCTAGAAATAATCCCGAATTAGGTTAGATTTGGAATTAAAAATTTCTTTTTAAAGTACTTAAAAGAAGGGAGCTAGGTGGAGATAGGTTTAAATAAAAAATTGGGAGAAGAATGACACAAGAAGGCCTTGTGGTCTGGTGGTTGTGGCGTCATTATGATGGTAAGGGATCTTGGGTTCGATCCATGGGAGATACAAGGAGGAAATATTTTTCCTTGTGGGCTTTTTGGGCGTTAGGGCTAGGGAGGCCTTATAATTAAATAAAGGAGGTTTGTGACATGAAAGTTAGGTTGGGAGAAGTGGCAAGGGCGCTAGAAGAAAGAACTGCGGCGCTTGGACTCGTGTTCGAGTCCTGGGGGTAGCACATGTCTTCGTTTATTTTTGTTTTAGCGCCAAAGCATAAGGAGCCATGAAGGATGGCTTATAAAAATGTCGCGACGAGTTATGACATGAAAGTGTAATCGGGAAAGATGGCAAGGGTGTTAAGAAAGGGGGCAAGCAGTAGGTCGCTGGTTCGAGACCTTGAAGCAACGATTTGGGATTTTATTTTTTTTTCGATATGCGGTTATGGGCTGGAGTAGGAAGGGTTTAAAAATAAATGTTGTGGTTACTTGACATGAAAGTCAATGTGGTAAAGTGGCACAGGGCGTGTTAAGGGGGCTTTGCTTGGGGTTCGTGTTCGAATCAAGCAAAAACATGGTTATTTTTTCCCTCTTTTTCTTCCCAGTTGCTAACGTGGGTGAAGGACTTTGGTTGCATTTTGGACTCCCAAAGTCATTGGAAGAGTTTGATATGCACATGGGTTCTTTTATTTTAGTGTTTTATTTGTTGAGGGATTAAGGAATTAAAGGATGATAAAATTAGATTTATCTTGGATAAATCAAGGCTGGGAATTATCATAAATTAAGAGAGTGTTTGCTGAAAATTGGAGACCTTGAAATTTGTACATATCTGCTTTGTACAAAGAAAGATGTACCAAAAGTTGAACCAAAATTCTTCTTTTCTCTCCAAATTCTTCTGCTGAAATCTCCATTGTTTCATAGCCAAAACCATTCAAAATTCCAGCTTCTCTTCTCTTTTACAAGCCAAATATACTCCCTCTTTAAGAGAAAATTTCAACAAACTCCTTCTCTTCTTCCTCTCTTCTTGTCTTTAAATCTCCTTAAACCATAGCCAAAATTGTTCAAAAATTTCCAGCATTGTTGTTTACTCTTAGCGAAATTCCCTAAGCAATTGCTCAATTTTCCAGCTTCTTTTCTTCTTCTTTACAAGTCGAAACCCCATTGAACCCCTACTTCTTTTCCTTCATCTTTTTCTTCCTCCATTAGCCAAACCCCTACCACCTTGCGCAAAATCTCCTTAGACAAACCGCCCAAAATCACTCAAAATTCCAGCATCATCTCTTGTTTTCCTTAGCGAATCTACTCCTCCCGATTTGGTGTAGTTTTGGCCAACATCAAAGCAAAGGGTGCTCTTTTCTTCAATCGGTTAGAAGAGGTAAGTGGATCTCGTCAATGTTACATTTTGTTGGATCAAGATTATGGTTATAACATTATGTCTAAACCGATTGTAGGGAAGCTTTGAATTATTTTCCAAGGAAAGTTGGTAAGCACATTCGCCAAAGGCCTTTCAATTAAAAGTCTATGATTAAATGCCGAAACTAACGTATGCCATGGATTTAGGGACTAAGTTAGGCTTCGAGATTTGATTGGAAATCAAATCCATTCAAGGGACAAAAATCTAGTGTTGTAGATCGGATCTTCGGGATCTAGGAATTCGGTAGAAGCAGTGTGTAAACTCTTTACACACTTTATTATTAAACTTGCGATATTGTTGTCTTGTGTATAAATTTTGGTAGTGATCTATGATATGCTTGTGGCTTAAACATGGATTCCGGGTAAGTCCCCTAATTTGTGACTTTTGTTAAATAATTTGCATGTCATCACATGATATTAAATTCTATGCCATGATATATGAAAAATTGATATAAAAGCATGTGATGGTGGGATTGATGAGAGGAGGGGATGAATTATGGATCGTCGTCGATGGTTTTGACCACAAGATGGGTTGGCCCCATCGATTATTTGTGACCTATGGTCATCGGTGGTTTTGACCACAACGATTGAATATTTGCGACTAAGTCCCGGTGGTTTGGTACCACCAATGGTTTTGACCACACTTGATATTTTGTGACTGTGGTCATCGGTGGTTTTGACCACACGATGGGTTGGCCCCATCATTTGATTTGTGACTCTAAGTCATCGATGGTTTTGACCACCGGTGGTTTTGACCACACGGGGTAGAAAAGGAGTATGGATGGCTAGTTGGGTTGCATGTGCATGTTTAATTGATAAATTGTGTATGAGTTGTATTTTAGGGTAGGGGATTTACACCTGAGTCTTGGTGACTCACCCTTCCTTAACATTTTGCGATGAGTAAATCACGGAGATGGAGCCGGAGAGGACTCGAGGCGGCCATGCTAATGTTGGAATTTAATTTTGTTTTTGTTAAGTTTAATTATTTTATTTCCTAAGTATTTTTATTTTGGGATTGTAATAAGGCCGCTATTTATTTTGTGGATGTTATTTTATTTATTTTGCTTATGTTATGTTACAAATGAAATTTTCAATTGATAAGTAACCGATTAAAATAATTTTTCAAACTTAGTAAATTTCTACGGGTTTTTCAAAAGATGTTACCATCGGGTAAAAAAAAAAAAAAACTAAGTCAACTATCACTTTGATGATTTTAAAATGATACATGATCAATGTTTTCAAAAGGGTTTATAAAGCCCAAGCTGTATTTATAAAAAGGCCCAACCGAGTTTTCAAACCCGTTTTAAATACCTTAGCCAAATTTAATCAATTTTCACCCAACTATCAAATTGGCCCAAAATATTTTACCCAGTGACATACCGATCCGGTTAGGGACTCATGGGCCGGGTTTGGGGTGTTACAAAAATTAAATTACAAAAAAAATTAAACCATTTCTATCTTATCAAATATATTAAAATTAAAATAAAAAATTAAATTACAAAAGAAATAAAATTAAACTCAAATTTTATTACATATAAAAAATTAAATTACAAAAAAACTAAACCATTTCTATCTTATCAAATATATTAAAATTAAAATAAAAAATTAAATTACAAAAGAAATAAAATTAAACTCAAATTTTATTACATATAAAAAATTAAATTTCAAAAAAAATTAAACCATTTCTATCTTATCAAAGATATTAAAATTAAATTAAAAATTTAAATTACGTAAATTAAAAAATTAAACTCAAATTTTATTAAATATATTAAAACTAAATTACAAAAATAAAATAACAAAACTAAATTAGGGTTTAGGGTCGATGGGGGTGGGAACCAAAGCCACATGGGGCGATCGGCGATTCGTCTTTGGATTCCTCCTTCTTCTAGCTTCCTAGGGGGTGGAACCTCGGTAGGGAATCGGGTTCCTCCGGCGGTGGAGTGCAGTTCAGGTGTTGCGATGATGACCCACCTTGATAAAATAATGACCGGAGGTGTTTGCATAAACCACGGTGGGGGTGATCGCATCCGTCTGGTGAAGGAGCTGGTAGAAAGAATCGCTCCCGACGGCGCCTCCTCTAATCCCACACCGACGTTGGCCTCACGATCGGTGGCTAACTGGAGTTGTCGAACGGACTCGAACCCGACCATGCATTCCAACCTGGGGTAGGACTAGGAAAAGGAAACATATATGGGTTAGGAGGATACATATAAGGGGCGTACGCACCGCATAAACCGTGGACGCTGTGATGTCGGTGTTGTCACCGAATGAATGATGGGCGGTGATTGTGTAGGCGCCGTTGATGGGCCCGGTGGTATGTGCTATTGTTCTTTGGGCCCGATCTCATCACCCTTCTCCTTGAATATAAAGGGCCGACGTTCACTTCGCCGAATTTGCCATCGCCTCTCTTCATCCGGACAACAGATATGGCTTGCCATGGATTCTAAACCATGGCATGTACTCCGGGACGCACGCTAACTCAGAACTAAGATCGATTCCCGGTTCGATAAAAAGTCATACCGGTTCTCCCACGTCTCGATATGTTCTGACCAAAATCTTGGCTAATCCGTGTGCTGCTGCCGTAAGTCCACATTGTGCTCATCATCGAGCACCTCGGAGGCACGGAATCGATTCTTGGCATCCAAATTGCCGCAGAACCCGATCCGACCGGTGCATCTCCACGGTCGCGTAGGTGATTAGCGGGACCTTAACGTGCCAACTGTTCGATTTTGGAGGAACTCCTCTAGAATTACTGCCCGAATTTCGGGATCCTCGTACGGTATCCATTGAAACTATATTAACATTACCAAAATATTAGTTATATACATAAATACTAAATTATAATAACGAAATTCGACACTTACTTGTGATTCCGACCGTTGTTCCAATAGGAGCCGTATATCCTCAAGTGATTTAGGTATTCCAACATGACTCGTCGGATGGTTCCACCTAATTAAATAAACTTTTAGCATGCAATTATACTATAAATCTATGACATAATTGTAAAATATAATATTAAATTTACCTCGTTATCAGTGGGAATGAATAAGACTGGTCGAGTCGAGGACGTAAAATGGAAATCGAAACCATGCCCATGATCTGCGGTAATGATAGGCAACCTCCGATTTTTGCTTTACTCGGTAGCGTCGCCCGTACATCTCCGGTACAACCTCGATAGCACGTGACCCCAATTCAATTCACCTACCGCTCAAATCAATAAGTTTGAGGAGCCATCTCGGTGGACGAGGTTTCTAGAGAGGTCCCATCGATCGATAGCCTCCAATTATCTGAAGCATGTATGCCCGCGCATACCGTATTCTTTCTTCTTCGGTCAAACCTTCATTCGGCTGCGGGAATGTGACTCGTAACCAAGCCATATCGATTCGACCTCCTTGCATTTTATCCGAATGGCACCCAGAGCTCGTAGCATACGACCATCCAATCGAGAGATGTTACGGACGGTGACTCTTGAATTCGATCCACCCAGAATCCCAATCAGAATCGCACATCTTCTAAGGTGATGGTACACTCTCGCATGGCGGATGGAAAGTGTCCGTCTCGTCTCCACCTCTCTATCAACGCTGATCAAAGCGGGTCCAACTTGAACCCCTACCTATCGTGGCCACGTGCAAAAACCCGCTTCCGCGGTAATTTCTCGATCAATGGCGATGGGGACTGTGCATGTTGCGAATATAAAATTGCAACACCGATCTAGACTATTTAAAAATTTATAAAATTCAAAATTAATTAAAATTGCATAATTAAAAAATTTAATAATATTGAAAATTAACATTCAAACTTACCATTTTCATTTGCTCGACGACAATATGCTTGTTGTCTAGGCGACGTAATTCCCTACCATTGTACTCAGATAAAGAATTTTAAATTTTCCAAAAATAGATATATTAAAAAATTATAAATGGCTTTTTCAGAAATAGTAAATGACTATTTTGAAATTTGAGCGTAAATTTCAAGGACTTTGATGAAACTTGAGAGAAAATTGAGAGCAAATTGAGAGAAAATTGAGAGAAAATGAGAAAGGATTGAATGTGAAAAAATGAAGGGTTGGGGGTATTTATAGGTTTTTTTTTACCATTGGGGGACCGTTGGGGGCCAACGGTCAAAAAATTTGACCATTACAGACCTAAAGCGCGTCCCTGGGGCGGTTTTGGCCACCTCAACAAAAGCACGCCTCGTGGGGCGTTTTCTTGAGGTGGCCAAAAGCGCCCCTGTGAACGCGCTTTTATTGCTTCCCAAAAAGCGCGATGACGTGGGCGCGATTTTTGGGAAATTGCCTTCCTACAATATTTTTGAAACCCGTCCTTTCCGATAATTTTGATTTTTTTGGTATTTTTGGGATATTTGCCCACTTTTCATCTTTTATTCATATTATTATAACATATATTAAACTAATATATTTTAACATAAAATAATAATAAAATATAATAAAATTTTCAATCACTATTACATCCATAATCATGACCGCCACTATCTCCATTTTAAGGTCAAATTGCTACTTTAAACCTCCAATTTATAAAGACATCATCAATTCAGTACTTACACATTTAACCACCAAATTTTCTTTTTATGCGATTAAGCCCTTTTTCACAATTAAGCACTAAAATGATTAAATTTTAATACGAACTTTTCACACACACCAATTCACACATAATAAGATTAGAAAATAATATTAAAATATTATTCTGACTCGATTCATGGTCCCAAAACCACCGTTTCGACTGGGGTCAAAATCAGGCTGTTACAGTTGAGCATGCAGATTCGGCTAGGGAGGGGTTTTTGAGTGCTTTTCTTTGCTGAAGAGTTTTCCCTATTTTGGTCAGTTCTGTCACTGATTTTGGATGTCTAATTCTGAATTTCTTTCATTTCTCTCTAAGTGTCGAAATAGTAACTTACAACTCGTGCATTTTTGTTGCTTGAGTTTTGTACTTTTTCTTCAAGCTCTTATTGGAATCTTTGCTACCTTCTCCCTTTTCCAATCTAAATCGAATGCATTTCCTCTCCCTCCCTCTTCATTCATTTGTTTTCTCTTTTTCTTCTTTCTTTCTTTCCTCTTCTCCCTTTCTTCTCCTAAGCTGAATACCATCCCTCTTCTTTCTGTTTTCGGTTTCCTATTAGCTTGTGAACCGAATCTTTTCTCTTGATTAGTTCTGTGGTGACCAAATTCTCTTCTTTCTTTCTTCTCTGTTTCAGTTCTGCAAGTGTTCCTGAAATCGGTAGGTGTTCATAGTCTTCACTTTTTGTTTAAAACTGTTCTCTCCTATCCCCCTTTTCTCTAAAAGCCGAATATTTCTTTCCTGCATGTTCTTTGATGGCCGAATGGTGATCCCTTCCTCTTGGTGTGGTGATCGTTGGGTTTTAGGTATTCCCAAGGAGTGGAGAAGTGAGGAAGTTACTCAAGTCGTCGAACCCTTCCTTCCATTAATCAATTAAGGTAAATGCATCATCTTACCTTTTGAATAGGTCAAATATCTCTATATATTTCTGTAAGACTAATATTAATGGATTTAAGCCACAGTTATGATCGGTCCCATATGTTAAAATCTTTTGTTATCGCAGTTTATCGGCAAGAAAAGTGTGATCGGTTTTATCCCACGAACTAAAAGGAACAAGTCATAGTTCGTTCAGTCAAGGTAAGGTAATAAGTGCCTTTTTGGGAACAAATGTGATAAGATGGTGTTTTACCCTAACATATTAAGGACTAACATTGGATCTCGATGATTCTAGGTTGGGTGCTCGTAGATCTTGGAACGAATCTGTAAAAAAGTGTGTAATCACACTATCACTACTAAGAATCGGCAAAAGCCAAAAGCCAAAATTTGGCATTTGAGGCCTCACGAGTGTACGGTCGCTCGTATGGAAAAATTGAGCCCACAATTGAGGGCAATAGAATGAAGAGGCCACTACAAGTTTTCTCGTGCACTTAGGCCGTTATGGGCCTCGTTGGGCCTAATGGGCTCGTGGGCCCCACATGGATAAAATTTACGAAAAGTGGAAAAAATTGGATTGGGCTATGTAGATCGCATAGCCGTGATTGAATTGGGCAAATGGGCCACACGAGTGTGGGCCCATTTGGGCTAAATATTGGGCTTTGAGCCCATTTGCACTGTTTGATCAAATGGATTATCCGTGTCGCTCGAGGCGACTATAGGCCTTCGAAAAGGTCGTTAACTATACCGAGACCCCTAAGGAGTAAAATGACTGAAATACCCCTAATGAGTAAATGCTCGTATATAGATTTGTGATTTTTGCCCAGGTTCCCAGCTCCTGCATATGTTGCGGACTAGAGAATATGGATTTAGGTTCCCATCCTCTACATTTGTTGCGGATTTGAGAATACAAATTTAGGTTCCCAACTCTTGCATATGTTGCGGACTGGAGAATACGAAATATTAAGCCCTCACCAGGTAAATTATCGTGTAGGTTGACTCTATTGGGTAACTAGGCACTATTGTTTTCATTTGTATACTGAGGTATTTTACGAAATTTCATCAGGAAGGTTGCCTTTAAAGCCTTGGAGACTTATCTGTGAAATTAATTAAAGAATTTATGTGATTAGATTATGGGATTATAGTTGATTTACTTGGAATTGAAAATAATTATAGATGTTCATATGATTAAGCTCAAACATGTTGCTTATATTAATGATGTCGGTTGAATTTTGATAGGTTAAATTGTATCTCAATTTGAGTTTTGTATATGATAGTACTTGAACTAAGTGATATTTAAATTGTATAAGCTTACTAAGTATTTGATATACTTATTTGTATTCTTATTTTTCTATAGATTGTGGACATTCGAGATGTGCTGATCGGATCAACAAGGAGCTCACACCTATCGTCACTTAATTCGGTAGATTTTTGAAGTTTTATAGTTGGATTACTTGGGGCATGTATATAGAATGTTTATGTGTAGGTTAAAAATCATGTTTTGGTATTTTGGTTGTGAATGAGATTGCATAAAACTTAGATGTATTAAATGTTAGAATTTATTTGATATATGGTAATGAGTTTGGTCAAGTTTTGGTTAGTTTATTATGAGTTTAGGTAAGTACATGTTATGGTAATCGTTGGTGTTTGAATGAAAGACATGAATGGTTTATGTTTCACCTTGAATTTTGGTGCCATATGTGGCACTTTGGTTAGGCACATAGGTTATATTTGAAATGGTACATTTTGGCATGCTTCAATGTGTTTTGAATATGTAAAAATTGTTGAAAATTGTTTGGCTTGGGTCCTAAGAAATTGTTAGGAAAAAAACTTGTTTTTAAAGTTAATTTAGGTGCACATGGGTTGTCACATGGCTGTGTGCCACAAACGATCACTCCACGCTGCCAGATGGGCTATTTGATTTTTGATACAAGATTGTTCACACGGTCTCAGAGAGTTACGCGTCCTGGCGACACAGGTGTGTGAACCTATATTCAAATTGTATTTGGGCGTGTGGGGTAACCACACGACCAAACTTGGGGCCACATAGGCTGGTCTCTTTCACACAGCCATGTGACCCTTTTTTACACATTTTACTTAATTTTTTTTTGTAGAAGATTCAATTTAACCCAGAATTGATTCTAGTCTATTTTAAATGTTCTGTAAGCTCAATTTAGGCCTAAATTGATTGATTAGAATGGAAATGATTGATAATGTATTATTTGATCATTATTAAATGCTTTAATGGAAGTTGTAAAAATTTTATTTTTGTAACATCTTATAGCTCGGGTCAAGCGACTGGATCGAGTATAGGGTGTTATAGTTCCACTATTTAAAGATTCCAAAGACTTCGATTTTCTGTTTTAAGAAATAAACCCAAAATTTTCTATAGTAATCATTAATAAAAGTTAGGAAATATTTATTACCTCCTTTTGAGATGTCAAAAGATGAACCCATAAATCAAAATGAATATAATCTTAATTCCCTTTTGTTCTGAGTGCTGCTGAATCGAAACTAACTTGGGTTTGTTTCCCAAAAATGCAATGCTCATAGAAACCTAACTTACTAACTCCAGTGTTTTTATCAAGACCTCTATTGCACAAGACTGTCATACCTTTCTCACTCATATGACCCATGTAACACCCTTAACCCGTAACCGTCGTCGGAATAGGGTTAAGAGGTATTACCGGACAAACAAATACATTCACAGATGTTTCATAATATAATTCAATGAAACGAATCAATGTTTCCCTTAAATAGGTCTTTGAGACCTTTAACATGCTTTAGAATAGGGCCAAGACTAAACCAAACACATACAGAAATTCTCGAAAATTTAAAATTTTTTCTAAGTCATAGAGGTTACACGCCCGTGTGGGCTGGCCGTGTGCCTCCCACGGCCTCAGACACG
Source organism: Gossypium rotundifolium (assembly GCA_025506655.1). Classification (NCBI taxonomy): domain Eukaryota; kingdom Viridiplantae; phylum Streptophyta; class Magnoliopsida; order Malvales; family Malvaceae; genus Gossypium; species Gossypium rotundifolium. Next base: position 62,880,264 of record CP106731.1, on the reverse strand, counting down.
TTCGTGTGTCTAAACTGTGTCAAAACACGGCATACATATTGACTTGTCCACACGGCCGTTGACACACCCATGTGCCTCACCCGTGGTCGCTACTGACTTGCACCACATGGCTAGTCACACGCCCGTGTGTCCAGCCCGTGGTCGAGTCTGACTTGTTTTGAAATACAACCACGAGGGACACAGTCGAGCCAGACCCTCGTGTGCTCAACCGTGTGGGAAATTATAGGCCATTTTCAAGGCCAAAATGCCACCCACACTTTGGGTCATCCGTACAAGCACAATTAAGCATCAATCCAAACATCAATGGCCACCAAAAACATACCAAATGGTCATCTTTTCAACTCAATCAAGTACACCTCAAATACACCATAATGTGTGCCATTTAGATCAACTTAATCACAAGTATATCCAAGCATGATTCATCCACAAATTACCATTTCAATATGACATCTACTCCTCATTGATGTACCAAATTTTGTTTCAATAAGCTTACCATTATTTTGACCATTTCATTAGCCATCAAACCATACCAAAACTAAGCATCATAAGACATGGCTACTCATTCATAACACAACCATTTATCTAGCCATATCACATGGCTATGTACATATCTCAAACATATTCCAAATCAACTACCCTATACATGCCATATTTAACTATATACACATTCAAAAATACCAAAGTTAGATTGGGTAGTGTGATGACGATCCTCGACGATCGTCGAGCCTTTTGTAGCTTTAACAATCTATAAAACAAATCAAACACACACAAAGTAAGCTTTCAAAAGCTTAGTAAGCCATATACAAATAAACTTATCATAAAATCGCTTAGTAAGCCATATACAAATAAACTTATCATATAATCATTTATAAGCATAACAATTCAAATTCATTAATATATTTTCATTCCAAACACATTGATTTCTCTTTGGCTTAATTGGTTTGCCATTGCTTACTAACATATCACATCTCAAGCAACTCTTTTGCTCATATCTCAAACATACATATTCATTATATCCATGTACTTATTTCTCACTTGTACAAAACCACATATACTTACCTTTCATACACATACATAGTGTACAATTCAAACATACCTGAATTAAGTTCACATTTCACATAGCCTTTCATTTTCTCGAAATTTCCCATTGAATCGTTTGGAACTAAATAGGATACTCGGAATGCTCAGAATAGTCGTACAATGCCAACGTCCTAGACGTGGTCTTACATGTAACCAAATATCGATGCCACTGTCCCAGACAGGGTTTTACACGAATCAATACGATACCAATGTCCCATACATGGTCTTACACATAAATCTCAAATTGATGCCAACGTCCCAGGCGTGGTCTTACACGATATCACATATCGGACATCAATGTCATGACATATGCAATCCTACCTATTCCTAGGTTCGTACGAGACATTTTTAGATGTTGACTCCATGTCGATACTATCTCGAATTTCATATACTCATCATCTTGTACACATTCATCATTATGAATTTTCATATGAACATACATATATCAATGTAAATACATTTATTTGTATATAGACTTACCTCGGATTCGGATAAACGATCGGATCGGCTATTCAATTACTTTCAACTTTTCGCGATCTAAATCCATTTTCTTCCGTTCTTGATCTATACATATTCAAATTTAATCAATTTATTCACCAAATCATTCAATTCAATCCAAAAACACATATTTAGGGCCATTTACAAATTAGCCTCACATTTTCACATTTTGACATTTTAGTCCTTATTTCACAAAATCACAAAATACACATAATTTGCTTGTACCCATGCTTAGCCGAATGTTCACTATAATCATACAAGTCCATACATTTCATTTATTTCACAATTTAGTTCCTCAAAATATTATTTTCACAATTTAGTCCAAATTACTTAAATTCACTAAAAATCCAAAGACAAAACATGTTAATCTAACACATATAGTTCATATTTCATCATCCACCATCTCAAAGGTCATGAGTTCATCAATGGAACTTTTCAAAATCTTCGTCAATTCACAAAATTAAAGCATGGGTTTTGAAGAATACTAAGCAACGATTATAAAAACATAGAAATTATCAAAAATCGAGACGAAACATACCTTAATTTTTGCTTTTAGCTAGCCGAATATTCAAAGTTCAAAACTCTTGCCTCTTTTTCTTATTTTCGGTCCAGAATGATGAATATCATGCATGGCTTATTATTTTGTTTTATTATAAATGACATTAATACACCTTTTTACCAAAATAACCTCAATTAAATTAATTAGAAAACCATGTATCACATGTCCATAACCATCCACTACATTGTTAAATGGCCAATTTACAACATAAGGCCTCATATATAAGAAGACACATCAATTAGGTACTTAATCAAATAGGTACTTAATCTCTCAAATTAAGCACACAATTGGCCAAATTAAATCACATAAATTTCACACATACCAATTCACATGCTGTAAAATCAAAAAATAATATTAAAATATTTTTCTGACTCAGATTTGTGGTCCCAAAATCACTGTTCCAACTAGGGCTTAAACCGAACTGTTACAATTCTCCCCTAGGGATTTTCGTCCCCAAAAATCTTACCTTTAAACGGGTTCAAATATTTCTCTATCATAGAATCTTCAGGCTCCCACGTAGCCTCTTCCACTCCGTGTCGATGCCACAGTACTTTTATTAATGAAACTTTCTTATTTCGCAATTCTTTCACTTCACGAGCTAAGATACGGATCGGTTCTTCTTCATAAGTCATATCAGATCAGATTTTAATCTCAGGCGGAGTAATCATATGTGATGGATCGATTTGTACCAACGAAGCATTGACACGTGAACTATATTATGAATCTTTTATAGCTCAGATGGCAACAACAATCTGTATGCAATAGGTCCAATATGTTTAATGATCTCATACGGCCCGATAAACCTTAGACTTAATTTGCCTTTTCATCCAAATCAGAGTACTTTCTTCCACGGAGATACTTTCAAGAACACTTTATCACCAATGTCAAACTCAATTTCTTTTCGTTTCAAATCTGCATAAGATTTTTGATGATCAGACGCAGCTTTCAAACTGTCATGAATCACTTTTACTTTCTGTTCTGTCTCTTTTATCAAATCAACCCCATGAATCTTATTCTCACTCAACTCAGTCCAATATAATGGAGTTCGGCATTTTTGACCATAAAGGGCCTCATACGGTGCCATTTTGATACTAGATTGAAAATTATTTTTGTATGCAAATTCAATCAACGAAAAATGCTTTTCCCACGTACTTTCGAACTCAAGAGTGTAACATCTCAACATATCCTCAAGAATCTGAATGATCCGCTCGAATTTTCCATCCGTTTGAGGATGAAATTCAGTACTGAAATGCAACTTTGTGCCTAAAGCCTCTTGCAATTTTTTCCAAAACCGCGAGGTAAATCTTGGATCCCTGTCAGACACAATAGATAGTGGTACGCCATGTAATCTCACAATGTTAGAGATATACAATTCATCTAACTTATCAAGTGAATAATCTTTTCTCACCGAAACAAAATGAGCTAATTTCGTCAATCTGTCAACTATCACCCAGATTGCTTCTTTCTTATTTGGAGAAAAAGGTAATCCTGAAACAAAATCCATTGTCACTCTATCCCATTTCCATTCTAGAATCAGAATCGGTTGTAACAAACTAGATGGAATCTAATGTTTAGCTTTAACTTGCTGATGGACTAAACATTTCAAAATAAATTCAGAAATATCTATTTTCATGCCAGACCACCAATAATATTGCTTCAAATCATGGTACATCTTGGTACTTCTCGATGAACAGATAGGCGACTATTATGAGCTTCATTCAAAATTAACCGTAATAACTCTTAATTTTCTCGAAACATAAATTTGATCTTGAAATCTCAAGCAATCATTATCATCAACTCGAAATTCAAAATTAGAGTTCAAATCATACTGAGCTCGTTTCGCTAGCATTTCATTATTGACTTTTTGAGCATCACATATTTGTTGTAAGAATAACGGTTTCACTTCGAAATTAACTAAAATTGAATCATCATCAGAAAAGTCTAAATGAGCATTCATAGCATGTAATGCAAACAATGATTTCTGACTCAGTGCATCGGCAACAACATTTGCTTTACCCGATTTCAATACAATTTCATACTCACAGATTACTATAGTCTCTTTCAGAATTACCATATAAGTTTCAGATCTTAATCCAAAACAATGATAACTAACATCATAGACAGACTTACCAACACAAAAATGGATAACTCAACTGTTTTATCAAAAGAGAAAATCTATAAGTACAGAGAGATTTGTTCAGACAGTTAATCACATTTTAGATAACTCTATCTTTTTTAATGATAAAGATAATCTTGACACAGAATTCATCACCCTCTATTTCTATAATCAATAAAGTCAGAATATATCACATTTCACATTCATAAACTGTTGTGCATCTTGTTATTCCCATATGAACAAATGAATTATCATTGAGAGTTTCTTGTAGCAGTTGTTGTATATTCATAGAACTTTTCAGCATACACACTTTATCTCAAAATAACAAATAATCATCGATACCACATCTGAATTTCTGAATCAGAAATCAATTTATGTTGAACTCCTTTTTAACTTATAGTTCGCTGACACATTTCTGAATTTACGACTTCACTAAATAAACATTTATTTAACTTCTAATTCAACTAGTAACTGCTCATTACTTAATAACTATTTATTTAACATCACCTGGCGATGTTACATTGAAGTGTTTTTCGTAAAATATGTCATCGTTGAAATCCTTATTTCTATTCAATCACTTTATGTTGTTCAATGATAGGTCTAAAAACGAGTCGTTCATTTTCAAAACATGAGGCATTGAAAAGTTATTCACTTTTAAAAACATTGTTAGTTCCCAAACGTCACGCATCGCGGAAGCTTTTAAAATAGTTTCATTTTTATGTGTAATTTTAAAAAGGTCTAATTTTTTGAAATCTCGGTTGTCTCTACTACTAGCAGTTATAAATCAAAATAAAAATCCATAAAGGCCATTTACAGTAAAAATACCCCAAATAATACTTAAAAACATCGTGTGGCCACCTCTAAGTCCTTCACTACACCGATCTACCTATGAATGGGGATTACCTGTAAAGTAAAACAAAAGGGGTGAGTTTATGAAAACTCAGTGTGTAATCCCTATGTAATTATACAGTCGAATGCAAGCAGTAACAGACTGGGCCTAAGCCCTTCACGGTAGCAGTATCAATTTTAGTTTGGGATTTGGCCCATCTCAGAACGAACAATCATGTGCTTGGGCCCTGGCCCATTACAGTAACATTAACCAGTATAGTAACATATAAAATAGTATACAAGTCCTACCCATCCAGCCTCTACACTCCATCTCCATCCAACCCTACACTCCATGTGGGGATATAATCACCCACCCATCCCTACACTCCAGAGAGTACCGATTGCGGTACTATACGGTGATATGCAGCTGGGCTGCCAGTAATTTAGGCTCGAAGCCTTTTAGTATACTTCTTCCGATCAATAACAACCCATCCCCATACAATGCATCATGCAATCATGCCATGTAATATCATAGTATCGTGTATGTATACAGAGTAGTCTACATAGCATGCTAAAATATAGCCTTACGTGTACATATATATAAATACATCACAAAGGGGCATAACAGTCATTCAGTCAATTAGGGGTCTAAGTAAACTTACCGACCCAACAATAGGTACACAGTTGACTCGGGTGACTCGTGCAACCTTAGCAGTCAAATAGTGAAAATGGGCCCATGAACCCATATTGCTAGCCCATGTGGACCCACACATCCGTATGGCCCACACGGCTCATAATGGGCTTGGCCGTGAGAAATGCACGGCCTGGCCCAATAATTCCACACACCCGTGTGGTTTGCTCGTGTGGGGCCCACACACCTGTGGGCCCACACAACCCAGTTCAGCCTGGCCCATGAAATCGTACATGGCCGGATTCATCGATCACACACCCATGTTTAGTCACACGGCCTACCACATGGGCGCCCACACGCCCGTGTGGCACTAACAATTCCAAATTTTTGGCTTTTCGCCACTAATGTTTGTGGGGGTTGTGTTTACACACCTGCTTCAATTTTTACGCCTAAAACTCCAGAACACTCCCTATACCTAACATTAGCAATATATACTTGATTAAACCATCGAATTCATAAAAATCTCGAAGTAAAGAAAAAACTTTCGAGCGGTAAGCCATTACCTTAAACAGAGTAACAGGAATTCCCGCCTTCAATGTTGACGAGCGATACACAACCCTTTGATCAGCCCCTAATAATGATTAGAACAACACCACAATTAGTCTTTAACTTACAATTGATCAAGACCCTAAGACCTGAAATCGGTTCAAAACCCAATACGACACTTACCGACGATAACCAAAGTCCCCAACACACCAATCGCAGTAGCAGCACCAAATAATTCACGATATTTCTCCTGTACCAAAGATATCGAAATCACCGTCTTAGAAAATAACCAAGGAAAAATCGACAGAAGATAGAATCGATACTTACCAACCACGAACAAAGACACGCAAAGGATAAAGAGGGGATAATCCCGATTACCACTATCAAAAAAAGAAAAATAGGGGAAGAAAATATAGAGATTCAGCAGAGAGGGAAGGGAATAAACATCAGAGAATTTGGGAAACAAAAGAGTGGGTGCCGAAATTTGAAAAAGGAAGAAGTAATCATATTTTTTTTGGTAGATCCCCTCTAATCCCTTAATTTTCTCTCTATATCCCTAACTTCCCTCCTAAAACTGTCCATCACACTCCCACTAACCCTCGAACTCCCCCAAACCGTCCACCATAATCTCCTCAACAACTGAATTTAAATTTCAGTTAAACATTTTAGTATTTCGGATAAACCAAAACACCCACACGACACAAATAGCAAAAATAACTCCTTTTCTCGCGTAAGGACTCGAACTCCAGATTTCTAGCTCATTTACACTCCCCATAACCACCAGACTAACAGGCCCATTCTAACATAATTTAACAACATTTATTTATAAGCCTACTGTCCAAAGATAGGGTTTTATTCAAATAAAAATAAATTTTTTCCCAAGCCAAGGCTTGAACCCAAGACTTCTCAAACACTCCTAGAACCCCTAACCACTGAGGCAGATACACAGTTATGTCACAAACATACAAAAATAAATATTAAGGGTTTTTGAGGTGTTACACATGCCATATTACTACCTGTGATAGTGTGATATCTCCCAACTCTGATGAAATTATTTTGTTGAGGCAAAAATGCTTTCCAACCGAGCTATTTTTGAAAACACTAGAAGTTATACTAAGATATTTCAAAATGTGTTTGTGATGAGTCGAAATATGGAAAGGAATGAATAAGAGTTCATGATATGTATGTGATGATGTACAAAATGAAATGACCATAAGTTGAAAAATATGGATAAAATTTCATTGTTCCAGTTGAACGTTGTATTTCGATGGATTATTGTGAGTTTATAAAATAGATAAAATGTTTTAAATGTTGCAAAAAGGATTTAGCCCGGAAAGGTAATCTTGAATTAAGCCCTCTCGAGCATAAGTTATGAAATGGATTTAACCCGGACGGGTAATGCAGAGTAAGCCCTTTAGAGCATACATTACTGAAAGGATTTAACTTGAACTAGCAATCTTGTTATATCATATGTGGCTCGAGAGTGTGCTCTGTGAATATATGCCAAAAGGGCACTTTTGAATATGAATTGACGGATTGTTGACATGCATACCTCGATTATACTACCCGAGTATCCATCAAAATTACAATGGTTCAATGGGAATTATTCTTGAAATATGAAAAGGTGAAATGAAATGAAAGTTTATATTGTGATAAGCTCATCTATGTTTATTTGGCATTTATATGATGTTATGTGCCTAATTTGTTTGATTAAGTGAATGTGATAAGCAAACTTACTCAAATTTATGGAATGTATGTTTAAGTACACTTGTTTGAATAAAGGTAATCGAAAAGTTCATGTGACATAAATATGTATATTAATTAGCTTGAAGTGAATTATATGATTGTGAAGATATTATTTTGATGATGAATGCTAAGTGATATGTGTGTTTTATAAGAGTCAAGTTAGAGGCTTTACGACCTCACCCCTTTGGCAATGTGGTATTTTGCAATGAAATTTCATGAGATTTAAGTTGAATGAGCTCACAAGTAAGAGACTAAAGAGTTTAGTAGCGGAGTAACTATAATAGTCCAGTTTTAACCCTAGTCTGAATAGTGGTTTGGGGACCTAAAATTCGAGTCACAAAAATATTTTAATATTATTTTGTGTCTGTGATATGTGATTAAGCATGTGTAAAAGTTTTGTGATTTAATTTGGTCATATATGTGCTTAATTTGAGAAATGGATTAAATTGCATTAAATGCAATATTAGCATGTTATATGTAAAAGTACATATTTAATGTGTCTTTAGTAACAAGGAGCCCTTATAATCTAATTAAGCCATTTTAACATGGCATGGACGGCAATGGGTATGTATTTTATATATGCTATAAAGATTCATTAAGGGTAAAATGGGAATTGATTAATAACGATGATAATTAATATAACAAAAAGCATGAAAATAGTCCATTATTCATCTTATTTGGCCGAATATAACAAGGAAAGAAAAGAAAGAAAGCCAAGCTTCATTCGGAAAGGTTTAATCTTGATTCAAGGTATGTTTTGCTTGGTTTTGATAATTTCTATGTTTTTGTAATCGTTGCTTTGTGTTCTTCAAAACCCATGTCTTAATTTTGTGAATTGATGATGAATGTGAAATGTGCCATTGATGATTTCACAATTTTTTGTGATGTTTGAGGATGAAATATGAAAGATATGTGATAGATTAACAAGTTTGTCTTTGAATTTTTGGTGAAATTGAGTAATTTGGACTAAATTATGAAAATAATATTTTGAACGACTAAAATGTGAAATAAATGAAATATATGGGCTTGTATAAGCACAAGTAAAATTTAGCTAGGCATAAGTAAAGAGAAAATTTTGTATATTTGTGATTTTGTGAAATAGGGACTAAAGTGTCGAAATATGAAAATGTGAGGGCTATTTTGTAAAATGCCCTAAATATGTGTGTTTGGACTAAATTGAATGAATTAGTGATTGAATGAGCTAAATTTGAATATGTATAGACCAAGAAAGGAGAGTTTCGGATCGAGATCGAGGCAAAGGCAAAATGCTCGATTGATCGACTAGTCTCGGTATTTCGATGTCTGAGGTAAGTTCGGATATAATACGTGTTCTTAAATTATGTTTGAATGCTATGGAATGAATAGTTATGTGATTATTGGATTAGTAATGCTATATGTGGAATTGAGATAGGTGGCACTAAGTGTGCGTAATTGTAACCGAGACACAGAGATGATTAGCACTGTGTATGCGAAATAATAGAAGCTTGACTTATTGATTTGGCACTGTGTGTACGATAATGAGATAAGTTCGGTTTAAAGTACATACACTAAGTGCACAATGATATTTATGCTTCGGCTACGGAATTGGCACTAAGTGTGCGATTAAATCAAATGAATAACAAAGGTTGATAGAGATGTAATATCGAGCATAAAGTAGCATGGATGGTGAATAACTATGTATTGGCTAAGGTATGTATTGAACCTTTGTGGTTGATGAAATTGTGAATGGAATTATGAATGGTTGAGTGATAAATCGTAATATGTTCATATTTTAATCCTACATTTAGCATACTTTTGGATGATTTATTCCCTGAATTTTGGAATTTGGTGCTCCTAATCCTTTAATTTCATGTTTTATGCTTAGGAGAGCACCAAATGATGAAAAGAACGAGAAACAAGCTAAAAATGGAAAAAATGGGCCAAAGAAAGAAATCAACACGGCCTGGGCCTGAGACACACGGCCGTGCCTCTTTAACAGATCTGACCACGGGCTGGATTCGATTCACACGGCCGTGGCACACGGGCATGCCCCTGCTATAGCAGAGAAGAGTTTCATTCAGATTAGGGTACTTAGAGGCAAAGAAAGACATTCCAAAAGCCTATATAAAACTCTAGAGGCCAACCTCCAAAGGGCGTGTTCAGTTAGGCCAAGGAGCCAAGCCAGAGAGGCCGAATTGTGGGATTCACTCGAAGAAAGCCAGTTGATCCATCCGAGAAGCCAGAATCACACTCAAGACTGATGATCTCTCCTTCAATTCCTTCAGGGGGTTTTAGGGTTTTCTTTATGTTTTTTATTTTTCTTCTGAGATGTATTCTTTTATGATTATGAACTAAACCCCTCAAATACCTGAGGGGGATGAAACCTAAGACGGATCTTGTTATTGTTTTCTAAACTATATGATAAATACTTGATTTGTTCTTAACTATGTGTTCTTAATTCTTTCTTTGATATTTTAGGATATTGATTCAAGTATTGGTGTGCTTAGGCAGAGGATGAATATTCCCTGTTTAAGAGTAGATCTAGCATAGTTAAGTGGAGTTGATCGCAACCCTAGAGATAGGATGACAAAAATCTATCAGATTAGGGTCAAACCTAATATGGGTGTCTATAGATCGAGTTAATGCAATTCTAGGGGTTTTAATTAGAAAGAGATTTCAATTAATCAACCTAGGGTTAGATGTTAGTAGCCTCGAGAGAGTTATTAATATAAATTAGGGAATCCTATGGATCAAGTCAAGTGAATAAATCGTCTGGTTCAGAGTTAGGTAACAAGTGAAGTCTAAGTGGATTCTTCCTCGGGTATTGTCTTAATCAATTGGTTTTCCCACAAGTATTTCCCAAAATCCTTCTCTATGTCTTAGCATCTTTAGCTTAGTAGTTAGTTAATTTTAGATTAAACAATAATTCTCTTAATTCTTAGGCTAAATAATAAGAAGAAAGTTAGTATTAGTACTTTTGGTTCCCTTGGGTTCGACAATCCGGTCTTGCCACTAAACTATACTACTGTTCGATAGGTGCGCTTGCCTCAATCATGGTGATAGTTAGTTTCTAGGCTCGATCATTCATTATATAGATTTTAAGACTTTTTTCCACCACCATCAAGTTTTTGGCTCCGTTGATTGGGAACTAAAATATTAAGAACACTCAATTTTTATTACTTTAGCCATATTTTGTTTTTGCAATTAAATTTTATTTTTCCTTTTCTAATTTTCTTTTTCTTTTTATCTGTTCCAAGTAGGTACCTCTAGTTTATGACTAGAAGGAACTCGATAGGACCTTTAATTTACGACAGTTATATTGAAAGTACTGTTCGTAAAAATCGTAGAGAAATAAGATGAAGCTTAAATTACATAGAAGAAGAGCAACAGAACGAAATTAATATTACCGAAGAGATGGCTGAGAATAATCCGGTACCTCAGGAGGTGGCCGAAAATCATGCTTCTCGAACTATGTATGATTATGCTAAACCTAATTTAACAGGAACTGAGTCAAGTATTGTTAGACTTGCTATTGTTGCAAATAATTTTGAACTGAAACCTAACACAATTTAGATGATACAACAATTTGTTCAGTTTGATGGTTTGTAGGATTAAGATCCAAATAATCACTTGGTGAATTTCTTAGAATTTTGCGATACTTTCAAATAACTGGCATTTCTAATGATGTCATCCGTCTTCGATTATTTCCCTTTTCTTTGAGGAATAAAACTAAACAGTGGTTGAATTCTCTTCCCCGAGGATCAATCACTAAATGGGAACAAATGACCAAAATTTTTTTATTAAAATATTTTTCGCCAGCCAAAACGGCCAAATTAAGGAATGATATCTCTTCTTTTGTGCAGATGGATCTAGAAACACTATACGATGCATGGGAGAGATACAAAGATCTATTTAGAAGGTGCCCACACCATGGATTAGCCTTGTGGCTACATGTCCAAACTTTTTACAACGGTGTGAACCCCTCAACCAGGCAGTTGATTGATTTAGCCGCCGACGGAACCCTGAATAAAAAAACACCTGAGGCAACCTACAAATTCATTGAAGAGATGTCACTGAATAACTATCAGTGGCAAGTCACGAGGATAAGGCCAACAAAAGCTGCCAGTGTTTTCAACCTCGACGCAGTAACCATGCTATCAAACTAGGTAGAACTTTTAACAAAAAAAATTGATTGCTTATGTGGTTCTTCGCAGGTACATCTAGCTATACAGTACGATATGAATAGAGGACGAATGAGCAATACAAAATATCCACCTTACAACCCGAGCGCTGAAAACGAGCAAGTTCACTATATGGGTAACAATTTTAAATCTCAAAATAACCCTAATAGAAATACTTATAATCCAGGTTGGAAGAACCACCCCAATTTCTCATGGGTTGGTCAAGGAAATTAGAGACAACAACCCCCTCCAAACTTCCAACAACAGCCCTACCCATAGAAAAAGAATCGAACCTTAAGGAGATGCTGACAAAATTCATAGCGTTGTTAGAAACACGTTTCTAAAACACCAAACAACACTTAAAAATCAACAAGCATCGATTCAAGGGATCGAGAACCAGTTAGGGCAACTCGCTAAGCTGATCTCTAAACGACCACAAGGTAGCTTGCCAAGTAACACTAAGACTAACCCAAAGGGGCAACTTTAAGCCATAACAGCTCATGACAGTGAAGGGTTAGTGGAATCTGAATCTGAGCCAAGGCAAGAACCTATGGTAAGTGAAGGTAAAGTTGAGGAAAGCCAAGAAAAACCAAAACTAGTAATAAAGAGTACCAACCTCGAATAACATACCCCAATGCGATGAAGAAAGACAATACAGATGAACAGTTTGGTAATTTTCTTAAACTTTTAAAGAAATTACATATTAACTTACCATTTTTTGAAGCTCTTTCGCAGATGCCAGATTCAAGGTGTAACATCCTAAAAATTTGAGTATCAATATGTTGCTTGTCTTTGGTGTTAGCTCGGGTATGGTTTATTGTGTGCTTAATATAGTCTTGAGAAGGCTAGGCTTTACTTGGAATTAGAATAAATTTTAGTAAAGAGTACTTTACTGTAGAGGAATCAGGTGACCTTGAAGTTTAAGTTAATTAAGTGATAAAAGATGGCATAAGATGAGTAATTGGCAAAGTGGTGATGGCGCCATAAGTAGGACTTGAGGGGAGAGGTTCGAATCTCCTAGCATGCAAATTGGGAGCTTTTATTTTTGCTTTTTCCTAGCAAGTGTCGGCCAAGCATCATTCATGGATAAGATGGACTAAATTTTTATGGTAATGAGACTTAAGGTTATGGCAAGCATGAATTAGGGATAGAATTGCTTAATTTTGGGGATAGGATTTCTCAAACTTTTGGAAAATGGAGGATTGCAAGGCTTGAATCAAGGTTGATGTTTTGGAAACTTTTTCATGGCCATTTTGACCATGAATATGGATGACATTAGGGACAAAAGGGGGGAGCCAAAAATTTGTGGTTAGCTTGGGGTAGGATGGTAGCTTGTTAGAATTCTTTTGGTCATTTTTGTTTTGTTTGAAGACACTTTTTCTCCATCCATCTTTTCCTTCCCTTGGCCGAATGTATTAGTGTAGAAGGAAACAACATTTGCTTTATTTCTTTTGGTCATCTTTTTGACCATTTGGTCATTTTTGCTAATCATTCTAGTGTCTTTCTCCTAGTTCCGAAACTACCAACACAAAAAGCCATTCTTTTTCCTTCTCCTTTCCCATTGCCGAATGCATTTTTGCTCCTAAATTCATCTCTTTCCTCATTCTCTTTTCTTCTATTTGAAAACCGAATTATAACACCTTCTTCCCATTCTCTCTTCTTCTTTATTTTTTATTTATCATTCAAACACTTTCTTCATTATTTTTCTCTCATGGCCGAATGGTATTAATACCATTTTCTCCAATTTTCCTTCAAAGTCAATCTCCTATTCATCTATATTGTCTTGTTGGTTATTCTTTCAACCCTCGTTTAAGCAATAGGTAAGAGCTTTCTTTTTGGTTCTTATGTTGGCTTAAGGGATGTCTTGGCTTAATCTTAATGGTGGTAAGAAGAATCTCTTTGATCAAAATCATCGTTCATTCTATTAAACGTTTTCTTTCGTTATATTTTAGTGTGATAGTGGAGGGCCGAAACTCAAGTGTTCGTGAGCGTCGTGAATCATTGGAATCGATTTAAGGTGTTAAGGTAAGGGTTTATTAAGGACTCTCATATTACTCATCATATTGATACAGATGGATTATTAATCGATTTCGCTTTTAGGGGCGTTATCGCCGATTTTCATATTATGGAACAAGGATATTTGTGGTAAGCCAATCTCACCCTGAAAACTGTTAGTCATAATTTCGATATATTATTTAGTCGAATTAATGATCTTTTGTCAATGGAGACAATCAAGATAGGGATGACAAGGGCGATAAATAGTGTTCGAAGAGGGGTGGTTCCGCTATTCCCCCTAAGTTTAAGCGAAGGGCTATTTTTGGAATTCGAGATTTTCCACCGGGTTATGGACTCTCATCCGAGGAGAACCAATTGTTTGAAGTCGTTCGTACTCTCGAACCTTTGTTTGTTCGTGGATTTTCATCGGTTAACGAACCAACAATCAGGGAGAAACCACAAATAGAAGTGGTTCGAAATTCTGAGGGTAAAAGTCTAGATCGTTATTTCTAAGATTCGATTTGTAAATAAATAATAGTGTTCTAATTTATCGCGATGCGTTTAGGTATCAACGAGCGGGAAAGTCTAGTTCTCACAGTAACCAGGTGTGTAACTTCACACTTATCTCGGGTTAGATACTATACCGTAAGTATTGGGATAAAATCGTAAAGATGACAAAATCAGAAAATGCGTAATAATTAACACTTATGTGTAAATGCATGAAAATAGTTAAAGTCGTGAAATTTATGAAAACGCCCTCAATGAGTTAATTGGTAAATAGTAAATTTTATGCCTCATGTGATAAATGGGCCGAAAAACTGCTAGATCGATAAATGGGCTGAAAAACTGCTAGATCGATAAATGGGCCGAAAAACTGCTAGATCGATAAATAGGCCGAAAAACTGCTAGATCGATATATGGGCCAAAGTTTGCTAGATTGTTAAATGGGCTAAAATGCTATTTTGTCTTATGGGCCAAAATGAAAATTTGAATTTTTGGACTCACATGTATTATGGGCTTTAGTTAAATTATCATATGGATATATATATTGTTATGCATACATGATTGCATGGGTTGGGATAATTGATTTAAGAGAAGAAAGGCTGTTGCCAAAAATCTAGTTCGGTGGCTTTGCCACAAATATATTTTAAATGGCTTAATGCCTCTAGTTAGGTGACTTTGTCACAATCTAGTTCGGTGGTGCACCACAATATTATTTAAAATGGCTTTATGCCTACGATTGGTGTGTTGGCGGGGTGGGTTGACTTGATCCCCATAGGTGTGTTGGTTGGTGCGGGTGGTGCATGGCGGATGGAAATTAGGTTTGGTTGGGAATTTCATTTTACATGCATTTTATTTATTATATTGTTAAATCAGTAAATAGGCTCAAGCCCAAAATAATGTCTTGATGATCTGCCCAATGAATATGGTAAGTGAGTTATACACTGAGTTCTGAGTAATTCACTCTGTTTAATTATCCATCTCAGGTAATGGCAATTAACGGAGGCTTGGGCCGAGGATGACTTCGTGGAGGCCATACTTTGAACATGGGTTTTATAAACTATGAACTTTTATTAAGTATTTTTATTTAATTACTATTTTGGGTATGATGTAATAAGGCCTTTATTAATATTTTATGGATTTTTATGTGTGGATGGATTTAATTTTGTTTTAGACACTTAATATGGGCTAATGTTAACTCAATAATGTTTCCTTAAATATTTTGTTTTAAAACATATGAGATTCTTTAAATATTCTTGTTTTCAAAATTCTTTTGAACTCTTTAAAAAAAAAAAACTACTTAAAGGTTTTTGACAATTAAATACTAAATGATAAGATTTCAAACTAGTATTTCTTTATTCATCGATTTTAAATCAAATTCTTGATTTTTACTAAACTTCACTTTCAAAAGGTTTTGTAGAACTGTTTTACCTAAATCATTAAAGAATTAAATGGATGTTCGATCTGTGTGACAAACCAAATCTCGTCTTAACGCATAGACCTGGTTTGGGGTGTTACACGAGGAAATTTTTAGAAGAGCTTTTAACAAACAAGTGGAAGTTAGACGAGGTATCGCATGTGGAACTAAACGCAGTGTGCTCAGTAATGTTGCAAAATAGACTACCACAAAAATTAAAAGATCCAGGGAGTTTTACAATTCCATGCTTAATTGGTAGTTTATCTGTTAATAATGCTTTAGCTGATTTAAGGGCAAGTATCAATGTTATGCCTTATAAAATGTTTAAACAGCTAGGTCTAGGGAAACCCAAACAAACTAGGATGAGCGTTCAATTAGCTAATAAAACTATTAGAATTCCTAGGGGTATAATTGAGGATGTGCTAGTAAAAATTGACAAATTCATATTCCCAGTAGACTTTGTTGTTTTAGATATGGATGAGGACAATATTGTTCCTCTAATTTTAGGAAGGCCCTTTTTAGCAACTGCCAGATCTAAAATTGATATTGGTACAGGTGAACTCACACTTCGTGTAGTTAATGAAATGATCACTTTTCAAGCTCTTGACTCGGCTAGGATATCGAGCGATAAAGGTAAGAACGTAAATTCAATTAATAACCAAATGGTTCAACCTTCCTTACAGGAAACACCATGAAATTACACAACTGAGCCAGATCATAGACCTCATGCCAATAAAGAAGAAATTTATGAGGAACGAAGGCTTCAGATTGATGAACTAGACGAGTGGAAGGCACATTTCAAGGAGGAATCAAAGCCACACGAAGCAAAGCCGAGGGAATCTCCAGACAAGCTTATAGGAACAACAAATCACTTCAAAATAGGAGATCAGGTATTGTTGGATAAGAAAGACCCTCGAATCACCAGTTCAGACCTTAAAACGAACGAAGAAATCCCTTTCACAGTACTGAATATCTTCCCATATGGAATAGTCGAGGTAAGTAATCCCATATTCGATACTTTTAAGGTAAACACCACTCGACTTAAACTATATATCGATAACCCAATTGATAGCATGAGAAAGGATTTTCACCTCCTCAAACCACCATGATTATGCGAATGAGAGGTAAGTCTAGCTTAAGACTTTAAACGAGCGCTTCTTAGGAGGCAACCTGAGCACTAACTTCACTAATGTCATATTTTCCATTTTTAGTACCTAACTACAAACTAACCAATTTAATAAAGAGCAGGTTTCTCTCTCTACACAACCTTGCACACGGGCATGGTTGTGGCCGTGTGGACAACACAAATAGGTACAGAGGCGTGGCGGAGATCGTGCAAAAACAGGATGAAAATTTTCCCCAAGACGCGGGCTCCGATTAAACGCCACAACCGCACGACACGGCCGTGGTCGAAACTGCCTAAAGAACATAGGCTGAGATAAATCCACACGGTTGTGCTAGGCGGCCGTGGTCGATATTATCAATTTTTTTCACATATCGCTGCCACCACCACCTCGAGATCACTCTGATGATGAAGAAACCTTTGAGTCCTTTTATTTTCTTTATTTTTATTTCTATTCTTATTTTTATTCTTATTTTGATTTTAGTTCATTTTCCTTTATTATCAAACTCTTTAAATTTTTAAGTATAATTTGATTTCTTTTATCTCTGGCTGTTTAACTCTCGAGCAACTATAACAAACGTCCATTAAATAAGAACTCCCTAAAAACTTTACTGATGACTTCACAGTTTAAAAAGGTTCAAGGTGCCACTCAAGGAATGAACACACCACCGGAGTATTCTCCACCACATTCACCTATGCCTAAGTCATCATCATTAATCATCTTCCAAGGATTTCATCCAAAATTTAGGGAGTTCACTTCTCTCCCTAACTTGTGATTTTCTTACTAATCATTATCTATCCTTGTGCATTGAGGGCAATGTACATCTTAAGAGTGGGGGTGAATTTTATGCCTAACTTTTTAAATTCTATCTTGTTCTTAAGTGAATTTTCTCATGTTACAATTAGAGTGAAATTTCCTTTGATTTATGATTTTTATTGATATGTTTTGAATTAAGTCATAGTTAATTGTGCATTGATGATTTAAACTCTAAGATACTAGAGAATCAAGCATGATAAGTCTATTTTTCAGAATTAAAAATTTGCTAGGTTGTTGACCTAAATTTGAATATTACCTTGAAGTTTGAAATTTGCAAGGTTGTCATCAAAAACCATAAATTTTTTTGAGATTTTGAGCCTTTTAGAGCATATATTTTTTCGTGCTCACTTTATTGATTATGAATGTGTCAACATTGATTTGTTATTCTAGAACTTGCTTCGATTATACATGTCAAGACCACATCATTGATTTGATATACAGAGATGATAAAGGCATTTAGGATTTAACCCACTCACTCCACTAAAATCCTACCCTCACAATTAACCCCTAGTGAACCCCTTTGATTCTAACAATCCTTTTATTGATCCACCCACTAATATTAACCTAAAACCCATCTTGTATTTCTTATCACCATTTCTCTTGACTACCCCTCTATCGAGATTTGATTTGATCAGTTGCCTAATTATTTTATTTCAATAGTTAAATTCATCTTATATTATGTATTTATTTGATTTGTTCTTAAAATAATAATAATAATAATAATAATAATAATAATCAAGTATATTCATTATTAGTTCGAGTGATTAAGTGAGCTTATACGTTTAAATTCAACATCTTGAAGAAAAAGCTCGTATTATTAGTTTTCAATTGATGTAATTATTCAGGACTAGTTCATTTTTCTAGTTAGGTAAATTGTCAATTCAATCTCGATTCTAACCCTTTAATTTAGCCTTTATCCACAACTTTAAACCAAGCCCCGTTACAACCCTTTTTTTAAAAGACTTTTTGATCTGTGTATCATTTCATTTTATAGTGGTAGAGATTTGATTTTCAGGCAAGCCTATGGGATTAACTTTTCATGTTCAACTTTTGAGAGCTTAATTTTGAACCTTAAACACTTTGAGTAATTTGAGTGAATCTTTAGTGAGGACGTCAACTCTTGTTGATTTTGAATTAAAGGTAATTATTTAGATAAGGGGAAACACCTATATTTTTTGTGCTACAAACTTATGACTTTGATTGTTTGAATCTTCAGGACTCTTTTAGATAAATTATCCATGTATAAATTATCTATGAATTATGATGAGGCATAATTGATAAGAATTATGAATCGAGGGAAGTTAGTTTTAATTGTGAATTGAGAATTTTGCTTGAGGACAAGTAAATGCTTAAGTGTGGGGGTATTTGATAAATCGTAATATTTTCATATTTTAATCCCACATTTAGCATACTTTTGGATGATTTATTCCTTGAATTGTGGAATTCGGTGCTCCTAATCCTTTAATTTCATGTTTTATGCTTAGGAGAGCACCGGAGGATGAAAAGAACGAGAAACGAGCTAAAAATAGATAAAATGGGCCAAAATAAGAAATCAACACGACCTGGGCCCGAGACACACGGCCGTGCCTCTTTAGCAAATCCGACCATGGGCTGGATTCAATTCACACTACCAGCCATACATAGGCGTGCCCTATATGACAAGAAGAGTTTCATTCGGATTAGGGAACTTAGAGGCAAAGAAAGACATTCCAAAATCCTATATAAACACCCTAGAGACCAACCTTCAAAGGCGCGTTCAGCTAGGCCAAGGAGCCAAGCTAGAGAGGCCGAATTGTGGGCTTCACTCGAAGAAAGCTAATTGATCCATCCCAGGAGTCGGAATCACACTCAAGACTAAGGATCTCTCCTTCAATTCCTTCATGGGGTTTTAGGGTTTTTTTATGTTTTGTTATTTTTCTTTTGAGATATATTCTTTTATGATTATGAACTAAACCCCTCAAATACGTGAGGGGGATGAAACCTAAGACGGATCTTGTTATTGTTTTCTGAACTATATGATAAATACTTGATTTGTTCTTAACTATGTGTTCTTTATTCTTGCTTTGATATTTCAGGATATTGATTCAAGTATTAATGTGCTTAGGTAGAGGAGGAATATTCCCTGTTTAAGAGTAAATCTAGCATAATTAAGCGGAGTTGATCGCAACCCTAGAGATAGGATGATGAAAATCTATCGGATTAGGGTCAAACCTAATATGGGAGTCCATAGATCGAGTTAATGCAATTCTATGGGTTTTAATTAGAAAATGATTTCAATTAATCAACCTAGGGTTAGACATTAGTAGCCTCGAGAGAGGTATTATTATAAATTAGGGAATCCTACGGATCAAGTCAAGTGAATAACTCGTCTAGTTCAGAGTTAAGTAACAAGTGAAGTCTAGGTGGATTCTTCCTCGGGTATTGTCTTAATCAATTGGTTTTCCCACAAGTATTTCCCTAATTCCTTCTCTGTGTCTTAGCATCTTTAGCTTAATAGTTAGTTAATTTTAGATTAAACAACAATTCTCTTAATTCTTAGGCTAAATAATAAGAAGAAAGTTAGTATTAGTTCTTTTGGTTCCCTTAGGTTCGACAATCCGATCTTGCCACTAAACTATACCATTGTTCGATAGGTGCACTTGCCTCAATCGTGGTGATAGTTAGTTTCTAGGCTCGATCATTCATTATATAAATTTTAAGACTTTTTCCACCACCATCATTGAGTGAGTATTTTAGCTATGGATGATATGGTGTGAATATTTGAGAGTTGATCTATGTGATGGACTCACTTTGTATATTGTATTATTTTACGAACTTACTAAGCTTTAAAAGCATACTGTGGGATGTGTTTCTCTATTTTACAGTGTTGGTAAAGCTAGCTCGGATTCGGGGATCCTCAGCGACTCAATCACACTATAGGCTAACTATTTTGGTACTTTTGAAAAATGTGTTTATTTGAATATGGCATGTATAGGCTAGTTAATGTAACATGTTTTGAAGTGTATAAACCTTGCCATGTGATTTGGCTTGGTAGAATGATGGTTGATATATGTTTTGAGCTTGTGAAAAGAATGTTTTATAAGTATAGTGTATACTCTATGTGAGTGATCATTATTGCATGAATTAGCAAGATGGAAATGGTATGTTTTATGGTAAGATTAATAAGGAATGAATGTTTGATAGATTACATGATTTTGGTTGTGTAGTTAATATTTTGGATTGGTATATTTTGGTGGAATTGTATAGGAAGTTGAATGATGTTGTTAGAGTTTAAATTGAATATGATTTGGTGTGCTTGAATGCCAAATAGAGTATGAAATTGGATTGGTTTGTGTTTGTAGTGTGACATTAAGTGTGGGTGGAAAATTGGCCTTGCAAATGGCCTATAATTGCCCATACGGTTGAGCACACGGGCATGTGGCTCGACCGTGTCCTTTGGACTTGTGTTTCAAAACAAGTTAGACTTGACCACAGGCTGGAAACACGAGCGTGTGACTCGCCGTGTGGTGCAAGTCAGTGTCGACCACGGGCGTGTCTCAGGCCATGTGGACAAGTTAGTATGTATGCCTTATTTTGCCACGACTTGGACGTACAAGCGTGTCCAAGGCCGTGTGAGGCACACAGCCTACCCACACAGGCGTGTGGCCTCTCTAATTTAGAAAAATGTTAGAATTTTAGAAATTTTCATATGTGTTCGGTTTAGTTCCGGTGCTATTCTAAAGTATGTTTAAGGTCTCGATGACCTATTTAGGGGGCTATATGAAATTAAATTGTCATGTTTAGTTGAGAAATGATATGAAAAGATCGAAAATGATTAGTAATGCCTCTTAACCCTAATTTGGCGACAGTATGGGTTAGGGGTGATATATTTTATTGGTATTAGAGCTACGATTTTGTAATATCCTAAAATAGGGGCTATGCATTGGTGAATAATTCATGAGTTAGTAGGCTCAATGAGTGGTTTGGATGTGTTTTAGGGGTTTTTAAAACTCTAGGATAAAAAGGTAGTGTCTTAGGAAAATTTTATTTTAAGTGCTTAAAAGGAGAAGCTAGGCGATGGAGGCCTTAAAGGAAAATTGTAGGAGGTTATGGACATGAACTTGGGATTAGTAAAGTGGCTTGGGACGCTACTTTCAAAAGGAAGTGCAGGGGGGAAGAGGTTCAAGTAACGCGGGGCGCATCAAAGACTTTTCTTTTTGCGTCTGAAGGGGAGCAAGGCTAAGGAGGCCTTAAGGAAAACCTTAGGCGTGTTTGGACATAAAAAGGGGCTTGGTAAAGTGGCTTAAGGGCACCACTTAAGGGCCTGGAATGACGCCTGGACAAGGCCTTGGTTCGAATCCGTTGGCGGCATGGGCATGTTTTATTTTGCTTTGGCGTTAAGACAAGGGGAGCTAGGAAAGAGGTGTTAAAAGAAGTTCGGGTGAATCATATCACAAATAGAGCCTTGGCAAGATGGTTGGGGCGTTATCTGTGGAACAAGGAGCATGTCTCATGTTCGAGTCTTGGTGATGGCATGGGAGTGTTTCATTTTTCCTTTTTGCGTCAACAAGTGGCCCACTGGGCTAAGGAGGACTTAAAAAGAATTGAGGCGAAGTCACACAAAAAATGCCCAGCGAGTGGCTTGGGGCATTGTGGCAGCTTGTAGCAGTGAGGGCTGGGGTTCGATTCACGTGGGCAGCGAGGAGTGGGATTTTATTTTTTTGGCTTTTTACTTCAGGTGGAGAGTAATTGGACGGCACATGGAGTTTCAATTGGATGAGGATTTGGCTTAACTCTCCTATTAAAACTCGGCTGCAGTAAGGTAGGATAAATATGGCTTTATTTATTTTATTTATTTAGTTAAGATAGAAGATAAGGGTGTCCTTATTTTAATTGGTTTTGAATAGGTGATATAGGAATAAAATAGGAGTTTTAATAGGGATTAGATAAGTAGAAATATGGTGGCCAATGGTGGGACTCTTGAGGTGTGCATGTTCGGCTTTGAAGCTTTTAAGGAGGGGGTGCCGAAATTTGGTTTTCTTTTTACCTTTTGTGTGCCAAATTTTAATAGGAGGGAGTTCATCTTTTATTTCTTTCTTGATCTCTCCATTGCCGAAATTTAAAGCCAAGAAAGTTCTCTTTTTCTCCTTTTTTCTAGTAAAGCCGAATCTTCCTTGCTACCATTACCGAAATTCTTGTAATCTCTCACTTTCCCTTCTTTTTCTTTCTTTCAATCCAATTCATTATCTTTTTCTTGAATAGCCGAATGTGCCTTTGTTAATTAGGATTTTAGCCGAACCTTGTAAGTACCATACTCCCATTTATATTTATATTTTATTAAAGAGCCATAGCCGATTATTAAAAGTGCCTTATTCCTATTCTTTTGACGCAAGTCTCAAAAGCCGAATCATCAAGGAAGGTGTCGTCGACTACTTTCTTGTAGTCTCTCTTAACAAACGTTGGGAGCATTAAAAGGAGTCTTTCGGGATTTGCAGAGATTAAGGTAAGCAATTGGTAATATTCGGCCAAGGGCCATTATTCTTAAAATTATATTTTAGCCGATTTTAACATATGGAATATAGGGTTTTTGACAGCTACATAGTTAAGTGGTGATTCGGGATTTTCGGTAAGTAAGGTAAGGAGGTTTGTACTATTCGGCCATAGGCCATATTTGGTGTTTAATGTTGACCGATTTGGATTATGGTCTTTAGGGCCAGAACGACTATAGTAAGCTTAAGCTTAGGATTCGATTCGTTGGTAAGAATATTTAGTAAGTATAGTTAAATTTGGTATATTTAGATTATGATGTTATCGGTTAACCGTTTGGTTCTGATTAAGATATCATTAATGGACATGGACACCGGTCAAGAAGGTAAAGGGAAAGTCCCTATCCCGAAGTTTAAGAAAAGATCTGCCTCTCGTGATTCGGGATTGGCCACCGAGGTGTGGGCCAGCCGCAGGAGAAAGCTATAGGCAGATAGCCGTAGTCTCGCTTAGCGATAGCGTCGGGATCTAGAGTTTAGAACTTCAAGTGATCAGGTGTGTGATTAACCCACCGTTTTTCGGGTTTTTGCTATATCTGTATGTGTTGATTGTGTACTAACAAATGCAGTAAAAGTTATGTGATGATTACCCTAAAAAGGGGTATATCGATAATCAGGTTAGTATTATCTGTTGATAAGAATGTGAGAGTACCGATGTGAATGTAGCTATGCCTATGGAAATATGATTGTCTGCCTTAATAACATGTGCATGCATTTATTAATATTATGCCATTATTACTTGTGCATGTGCATGGGATGGGATATGAAAGAAGGTGCGTGTACTTGAGTACGTGGTTTGATGTTAGCCTTGGGCTACATCGTGGATTGACGTTGACTGAGGTCACGTTGTGGATTTATTTGCGATTAAGTTCGCGTGGCTTGATGAGTAGCTCGTGACTCATCGTGGTTGATATAGGCTATATGCCATATCATGGTTGATGAGTGACTATGTGTCCCATCATGGATTTGGTGTTAGCTACTGGCTACATCGTGGATTGGCGCCGATCGAGGTCGCGTTGTGGATTTTGTGCTTTATTGCACGTGGACTGCATTGATTGCCTTTTGGAGTGAAAAGGAGAGGTGATTTATTAATCCCCGGTGTGTGGTAAATGGATAAGGGGTGTGTAGAGGATGGACCCTAGGTTTGGGTTGGGTGCACTTTGCATAATTTTATTTGATATGTGGATTAATGTGGAAATGGGCCAAGCCTAGTATGTGAATGTGGATTTGAATAAGAAATGGGCCAAGCCCGATGTGGAAATTATGTGGTTAATTACCTTGTTACTTGATAAGTGATTTGAATATGGGCCAAGGCCGAATGTGATAATATGGGAATATGATAATTATTATCGATATATGGGTTAATATGGGGCTAACATGTGGGTGGAATTCAAGTGGTTCAATTACACACCGAGTCAGTATGACTCACCCAATTTTATCAACATCGCAGTGATGCTTAGACTGGTTTGGAGTGGATACGATGTGGCCCATGCGAAGACATTTTATTTAATTAATTAAGTATTTATATTTTCAGTATTTTGATTAAGTGTTTATTGTAATAAGGCCCATTAAAGTATTTAAGTATATTTATTAAGTATCTTTATTATTATGTTTTATTATGGATTGACAATTGAGATATCTTTCATAAATGGTTTTATTTTCTTAAATCTATATATATAATAAAGTTTTAATTGGATATTTTACCAAGCTTATATTATTTAAAATTTTTACATGGACATGGTTTTTGAATAAGAGCAAAATTTTCAAGTTCCACCACAAGTCGGGATATTTTTAAATGTTTTCATGATGGCATTTCAAATTCGGTCGTAGTGAATGGGCCGGGTTTGGGGTGTTATAGTTTGGTATCAAAGCCCGGTTCAAAACTCGACTTTGAGAGTTTTGGGTCCAAAAATGTTTTCAAAAATGGTCTTTTCAGAATATGGACTTTTATTTCAGGTCATTTTGGCATGGCACCTGTACCTCCGGCCCGAAGTCCACCAGGTAAGTACTTCTAATTATTGAAGTGATTGTTTATGTGAACTGTTATGGGCTTATTTGGGCTCGTAGATTAGAATATTAGGCCTATTAAACCCTAGGGCTAGTGCACTCAAACACATGCATAAGACTTAAGGACTATTAAACAAACCTGTGAAGTAAGTCGCTGAGTTAAAGTGTGGCAATCATTGTACGCATGTCTAGGAGTGGATTCAGTAAGAGCTTGGTATTTAAGTAGTCCTAGTGACTCACCTCCTCTTTACTCGAATCCTACCTGGTGTGTAGCTACGGTTCACCCTAACCAAGAGGACTTATTCATAGGCTAAACCCAGTAATTAAAACCCGAAAGGGACTAGCCATATTATTTTATAAACACCCTAGTTTTTAAATCTTTAAATTACCCCTTCGATTTGTAACAAAATCTATTTTGAAAAATTTCTCGAAAAATTTTTTGAATTTCCAAATTACTAAAATACCCCTGGTGGAAGAATTACGAAAATGCCCTTGGTTTCTAAAAGTACCATATTACCCTTGATTTTAATAAAATTTCTCTATCTTGCAAAAGTGTCTAAAAAAAACTCTATTTTGCAAAAAGTCAATGTACTTTGATTCGAGAAAATTACTAGAATGCCCCTGTGTTGTAAATTACTAAAATACCCTTAGTTTTTAAGATTTTCAAAAATACCCTCGACTTTTGCTAAAATGTTTCTACTTTACAAAAATACCAAAAAACTTCTATTTTACAATTATCAAGATATCCTGATTTGGAGAATTTATGAAAGTGCCCTAACTTCCAAAATTACTGGAATAACCCCGATTTCTGAAATTTTTTTTGGCAATACCTCTGATTTGGAAAACAAATTTTCAAGATTCCCCCGAGTTTATGAAATACCTTTGGTTTATAAAGATTTTTAAAATTGATCCTGATTTATTACCAAAATACCCAGAGGACAAATGACGAAAATTCCCCAGGATAGAAGCAGGCGTAAATGTCTGAATAGTGAATGTGTGTGTAGATACCATTTGAATGAATGTGTTCTTGTTGATGAATGAATGTGCCTCCATTGAGGAATGGATATGACTCTCTGAATTAGAGTAGTAAACTTGAACTGAAACTTTGTGTGAACGAAAGAACCACTTCCAGAACTTCTTTTCATAAAATTGTTCGCGGTTAATCAGTGGAACAAAAGTACTAATGCATAAAATTTTTAATCTGATAAATCGCGAAGTTAGACATGAGTTCTAGAGGACGAGGTCGTCATGGATGCGGTAGAGGTAGAATGGCCGTGTCGGAACCCGTTAGGTCGGGTCAAGGATCTGAGAATGGGGTACCACTGCCACTACCACCAGCTTTTGGTGTTGAGCAGCAAGATCAGACGGGGGATGATGCAGTATCGCACACTATGTTACGAGTACTAGAACGTGTGGCAGGAGCTAGTGTGGGAAATGGAGCCCAAAAATCAGTGTCGGAAAGACTTAGGTCGAACAGAGCCGAAGTTTTTAGAGAAGTGTCAGGAGTAGCTCCGAATGTAGTGGAGTATTGGTTGGAGGCAGTTGAAAGAATCATGGACGATTTGGACTGTACTCTTGAGGAAAAGCTGAAAGGTGCTGTCTCGTTGCTCCGAGATGAAGCTTATCGATGGTGGCTCACTGTCAGGCAAGGTGTTCCGGCAGATCGAGTGGATTGGGAATATTTTAAGCTTAAGTTCGAAGGGAAGTACGTTGGATCTAGCTACTTAGACTCACAGAGGAAGGCGTTTCTAAACTTGGTTCAAGGAAGCAAGTCGGTAGCAGAGTATGAAGCTAAATTTGTGCGGTTAAGTCTGTACGCCAAAGGGATCATGGCTACTGATTACGAAAGGTGTGTCCGGTTCGAAGATGGGCTACGAGATGAGTTGCGAGAGTTGATTGCTCTGCACAGAGAAAGATACTTCGCCATTCTGGTAGAGAAAGCTCGGATAGCTGAAGAAGTTAAGAGGGCTGTAAGAGAAAATCGAGAAAAGAATATGAACGGGAATAAGAGAAGTTTTGGACCGTCAGCATCGTCTGGAGATTTTCAGAAAAGACCAAGGATGGAGAATACGATACGTGCACCTGAACCAGTTGCTGAGGATCGAAGTCGTCTATGTGCTCAGTGTGGAAGAGTTCATGTAGGAGAATGTTGGGGAAATAGCAAGGAATGTTTCTGGTGTGGGTCTAAGGCTCATTTGGTTAAGAAATGTCCTCAAGTGATGGATAGGGCTCGAGGTCAAGTTCGTGGAACCCCAAGCAGAGGCGCTGAAGGTTTGGATGCGAGGCAACCAAGGATGTGATAGCGGGTAAGTTCCTTGTCTTTGGAATACTATTTATTGCTTTAGAGTTAGTTCGTTCTTATGATGTAAGTGAAGTGTATGGAATCTTGATTGTGAATTTTGGGATTATGCAAAGGAAATGTGTTAGTTTTATTAAGATCGAGTGGCTTGAAGAGAGTAGTGTGATGAGTTAAGGATGCACGATTGTTCGATAGTAATATCCTAAAATAGGGGCTATGCATTGGTGAATAATTCATGAGTTAGTAGGCTCAATGAGTGGTTTGGATGTGTTTTATGGGTTTTTAAAACTCTAGGATAAAAAGGGAGTGTCTTAGGAAAATTTTGTTTTAAGTGCTTAAAAGGAGAAGCTAGGCGATGGAGGCCTTAAAGGAAAATTGTAGGAGGTTATGGACATGAACTTGGGCTTAGTAAAGTGGCTTGGGACGCTACTTTCAAAAGGGAGTGTAGGGGGGAAGAGGTTCGAGTAACGCGGGGCGCATCAAAGACTTTTCTTTTTGCGTCTGGAAGGGGAGCAAGGCTAGGGAGGCCTTAAGGAAAACCTTAGGCGTGTTTGGACATAAAAAGGGGCTTGGTAAAGTGGCTTAAGGGCGCCACTTAAGGGCTTGGAATGATGCTTGGACAAGGCCTTGGTTCGAATCCCGTTGGCGGTATGGGCATGTTTTTATTTTGCTTTGGCATTAAGACAAGGGGGAGCTAGGGAAAGAGGTGTTAAAAGAAGTTCTGGGTGAATCATATCACAAATAGAGCCTTGGCAAGATGGTTGGGGCATTATCTGTGGAACAAGGAGCATGTCTCATGTTCGAGTCTTGGTGATGGCATGGGAGTGTTTCATTTTTCCTTTTAGGCCAACAAGTGAAACTGGCTAAGGAGGACTTAAAAGAATTGAGGCGAGTTTCACACAAAAAATGCCTCAAGGCGAGTGGCTTGGGCGTTGTGGCGCCTTACGTGAGTGAGGGTGGGTTCGATTCACGTGGCAGCGAGGAGGGATTTTATTTTTTGGCTTTTGCTTGGTGGAGAGTAATTGACTGACACATGGAGTTTCAATTGGATGAGGATTTGGCTTAACTCTCCTATTAAAACTCAAATTGCAAGAAGGTAGGATAAATATGGCTTTATTTATTTTATTTATTTAGTTAAGATAGAAGATAAGGGTGTCCTTATTTTAATTGGTTTTGAATAGGTGATATAGGAATAAAATAGGAGTTTTAATAGGGATTAGATAAGTAGAAATATGGTGGTAGATGGTGGGACTCTTGAGGTGTGCATGTTCTACTTTGAAGCTTTTAAGGAGGGGGAGCCAAATTTGGTTTTCTTTTTACCTTTGTGTGCCAAATTTTAATAGGAGGGAGTTCATCTTTTATTTCTTTCTTGATCTCTCCATTGCCGAAATTTAAAGCCAAGAAAGTTCTCTTTTCTCCTTTTTCTAGTAAAGTTTAATCTTCCTTGCTACCATTATCGAAATTCTTGTAATCTCTCACTTTCCCTTTTTTTTCTTTCTTTCAATCCAATTTCTTGAATAGCCGAATGTGCCTTTGTTAATTAGGATTTTAGCCGAACCTTGTAAGTACCATATTCCCATTTATATTTATATTTTATTAAAGAGCCATAGCCGATTATTAAAAGTGCCTTATTCCTATTCTTTTGACACAAGTCTCAAAAGCCGAATCATCAAGGAAGGTGTCGTCAACTACTTTCTTGTAGTCTCTCTTAACAAACGTTGGGAGCATTAAAAGGAGTCTTTCGGGATTTGCAGAGATTAAGGTAAGCAATTGGTAATATTCGGCCAAGGGCCATTATTCTTAAAATTATGTTTTAGCCGATTTTAACATATGGAATATAGGGTTTTCGATGACTACATAGTTAAGTGGTGATTCGGGATTTTCGTAAGTAAGGTAAGGAGGTTTGTACTATTCGACCATAGGCCATATTTGGTGTTTAATGTTGACCGATTTGGATTATGGTCTTTAGGGTGAACGACTATAGTAAGCTTAAGCTTCCGGATTCGATTCGTTGGTAAGAATATTTAGTAAGTATAGTTAAATTTGGTATATTTAGATTATGATGTTATCGGTTAACCGCTTGGTTCGATTAAGATATCATTAATGGACATGGATGCTTGGTCAAGTAGGTAAAGGAAAGTCCCTATCCGAAGTTTAAGAAAAGATCTATCTCAAGAAGTCGGATTGGCCACCGAGGTGTGGGCCATCCAGGAGAAAGCTATAGGAGATAGTCGTAGTCTCACTTAGCGATAGTGTCGGATCGAGAGTTTAGAACTTCAAGTGATCGGTGTGTGATTAACCCACCGCTTTTTCGGTTTTTGCTATATCTATATGTGTTGATTGTGTACTAACAAATGCAATAAAAGTTATGTGGTGATTACCCTAAAAAAGGGTATATCGATAATCAGGTTAATATTATCTGTTGATAAGAATGTGAGAGTGCCGATGTGAATGTTGCTATGCCTATGGAAATATGATTGTTCCTTTAATAACATGTGCATGCATTTATTAATATTATGCCATTATTACTTGTGCATGTGCATGGGATGGGATATGAAAGAAGGTACGGTGTACTTGAGTGCGTGGTTTGATGTTAGCCTTGAGCTACATCGTGGATTGACGTTGACTGAGGTCACATTGTGGATTTATTTGTGATTAAGTTCGCGTGGCTTGATGAGTAGCTCTGTGACTCATCGTGGTTGATATAGGCTATGTGCCATATCGTGGTTGATGAGTGACTATGTGTCCTATTGTGGATTTGGTGTTAGCTACGGCTACATCGTAGATTGGCACTGACTGAGGTTGCGTTGTGGATTTTTGTGCTTTATTGCACGTAGACGGCATTGATTGCCTTTTGGAGTGAAAAGAAGAGGGTGATTTATTAATCCCCTAATGTGTGGTAGGCTGGATAAGGGGGTGTGTAGAGGATGGACCCTAGGTTTGGGTTGGGTACACTTTGCATAATTTTATTTGATATGTGGATTAATGTGGAAATGGGCCAAGCCTAGTATGTGAATGTGGATTTGAATAAGAAATGGGCTAAGCCCAGTATGTGGAAATTATGTGGTTAATTACCTTGTTACTTGATAAGTGATTTGAATATGGGCCAAGGCCAGAATGTGATAATATGGGAATATGATGATTATTATCTGATATATGGGTTAATATGGGGCTAACATGTGGGTGGAATTCAGTGGTTTAATTACACACTGAGTCTGTATGACTCACCCAATTTTTATCAACATCGCAGGTGATGCTTGGACCGGGTTTGGAGTGGATACGAGGTGGCCCATGCAGAAGACATTTTATTTAATTAATTAAGCATTTATATTTTCAGTATTTTAATTAAGTGTTTATTGTAATAAGGCCCATTAAAGTATTTAAGTATATTTATTAAGTATCTTTATTATTATGTTTTATTATGGATTGACAATTGAGATATCTTTCGCAAATGGTTTTATTTTCTTAAATCTATATATATAATAAAGTTTTAATTCGGATATTTTTACCAAGCTTATATTATTTAAAATTTTTACATGGACATGGTTTTTGAATAAGAACAAAATTTTCAAGTTCCACCACAAGTCAGGATATTTTTAAATGTTTTCCGCAGTGGCATTTCAAATTCGGTCGTAGTGAATGGGCCGAGTTTGAGGTGTTACAGGTTTAGTCAATTTTTGGACCAACATAGCACATGTAAGTCTAGCTATACATGCCATATATATAATTTCGATAGTGTGATGAATCCTAACAGTTAAAAATGTGTTTTCATATAGTAAATGGATCTCGATCTAGCAGTTGCTGATGATGTAGAGAGTAACGCACCTGCTCCCGCTCAAGGGACGGTGCCAACCACATCTAGGTCGAATGATAGTAGCCAAGAGGGAGAGGGTAAGCAAGTCTTTTTTCGAATGATGAGTGAATGGTTTTCGAGTTCGTTCGAACGAATCCGGCTACTCCACAACCTCCACCCCCACAAGTACCTATTGTGCCACAAGTAACAGATCTAATCCGATGGAATAAGCCTCTTGTAAACAAAATCTAAAAGTACAGGGCCGAAGAGTTTAAGGCCACAGCTGATGATGATGCCGTGCGAGCTGAGTTTTGGCTCGAGAATACCATTTGAGTGTTTGATGAGATGTCGTTGACTCCTGATGAATGTATTAAATGTGTTGTTTCCTTGTTGAGAGATACGGCCTATAACTGGTGGAAGACATTGATATCTGTGGTTCCGAGTGAGAGAATCACTTGGGATTTATTTTAATTTGAATTCTGAAAGAAGTATATCAGTCAACGATTCATAGATCAGAAACGTAAAGAATTCCTCGAGTTGAAACAAGGTCGTATGTCAGTTACTGAGTATGAACGAGAGTTTGTGAGATTAAGTTAGTATGCACGAGAATGTGTTTCGACTGAAGCCACTATGTGCAAACATTTCATTGAAGGGCTGAATGAAGGCATTAAATTGTTGGTTGGAATACTTGACATAAATAAATTTTTTGTGTTAGTGGAAAGAGCCTACAAAGCCTAGGAGCTTAGCAAAGAAAAGAAGAAAGGAGATTTTGAGGCTAGAGATGAAAGAAAAAGATTGATGAGTAAGTCGTCTCAACCTTCGATGAAGAGATTTAGAGATGCAAGCAATCGATCAAATGCTTCGTTTGGACATTTGAGAAGAGATCGTGCAAGACAAAGTGTTGGTCCAAGAAATCAAACTCCAACCGAATCAAGCGTTGGAAGTGTCTAAAGCAATAAGCCTGAGTCTAGACAATGTGGAAGATGACACGTTGGAGAATTCTAGGGCAAGTACAATAATAGAACTTGTTATAAGTGTGGATCCCGAGATTATTTTATTCAAGATTGCCCAAAGTTGGCTGAGAAAGACAATGTTTAGAGTGCGAGACCGAGTAATACGACAGCTAGGGGTAGACCACCCAAAAACACCGGAAATGTGAGTGGAAGCCAGAAAGGGACTACCGATACAGCTGTGAGATTAGAGGAGAGAGCATCTGCCTGAGCCTATGCTATTCGTGCTCGTGAGAAAGATTGATCTCCAGATGTCATTATTGGTACTTTTACTCTATTTGATACTGATGTGATTGCATTGATAGTTCCAGGTTCTACTCACTCCTATGTGTGTGTGAATCTAGTATCTAGTAAAACTCTACCTATTAAGTCTACTGAATTCGTGATTAGAGTATCGAACCCCTTAGGTAGTTGTGTCTTAGTTGAAAAATTATGCAAGAATTGTCCGTTGATGTTTCGAGATATTTGCTTTCCGGGTAATTTGATATTGCTACCCTTTGATGAATTTGATATCATTCTGGGTATGGATTGGCTCACTTTGCATAATGCTACTGTAAATTGTAAATGAAAAAGTATTGATTTGAGAAGTCAGAATGGTGAGATGGTTCGAATTGAATCCAGTCAGTTGAATGGGCTACCGGCTGTTATATCATCGATGAAAGCTTTGAATTATGTGAAAAAGGGTTGCGAAGCCTATCTTGCGTATGTGATAGATATTAAAGTGACAGAAAAGAAAGTTGAATCTGTGCATGTGGTTTGTGAATTTCTAATGTGTTTCCTGAAGAACTACCGGGATTACCTCCGATACGGAAAGTTAAATTTGGTATTAACTTAGTGTCGGGATGACTTCTATCTCAATAGCTCCGTATAGAATGGCACCGACAGAATTGAAAGAGTTGAAGTCTCAGTTGCAAGAATTGACAGATAGAGGATTTGCACGACTGAGCTTCTCGCCCTGGGGTGTTCCTGTGTTGTTTGTGAAAAAGAAAGATGGTACTATGAGGATGTGTATTGATTACCAAAACCGAACAAAGTAACGATAAAGAATAAATATCCATTGCCTCGAATCGATGATTTGTTTGATCAACTGAAAGGAGCTACAGTGTTTTCTAAGATAGATTTAAGATCGGGTTATTACCAGTTGAGAGTAAAAGAATCAGATGTACCAAAAACTACTTTCAGAACGAGGTACGGATATTATGAATTCTTAGTTATGCCTTTTAGACTAACAAATGCTCTTGCAGTGTTTATGGATTTGATGAATCAGATATTCAGACCGTACTTAGATCGCTTTTGTGGTGTTCATTGATGATATTTTGATTTATTCCAGTGATGAGACGCAACATGCCGAGCATTTGAGAATTGTGTTACAGACTCTACGTGAGAAGCAATTGTATACAAAGTTTAGCAAATGTGAGTGTTGGTTGCATAAGGTTGGTTTTTGGGACATATTTTATCAGCTGTGGGAATACGAGTTGATCCGAGTAAGATCTCAACTATTTTAGAATGGAAGCCTTCGAGGAATGTGTCTGAAGTCCGTTGTTTTTGAGACTAGCAGGATATTATAGACGGTTTGTGAAAGGCTTCTCAATAATTGTGACCCCATTGACGAAGTTGGTACAGAAATATGTTAAATTCAAGTGGTCAAAAAAATGCCAGCAGAGTTTTGAGCAGTTGAAAGCATTATTGACAGAGGCGCCAGTGTTAGTTCAACTTGAATCGGGTAAAGAATTCATAGTTTACAGTGATGCATCCTTAAATGGTTTGTGCTGTATGTTGATGTAAGAAGCCAAAGTCATCGCTTATGCTTAAAGGTAGTTAAAGCCGCATGAAAAGAACTATCCGACACATGATCTTGAATTAGCTGCTATTGTATTTGCATTGAAGATTTAGCGTCACTGGCTATTTGGTGAGAAATGTCATATTTATACTGATCACAAGAGTTTAAAGTACTTGATAACTCAGAAAGAATTGAATTTACGACAGAGAAGATGGTTAGAATTGTTAAAAGACTACGAACTTGTGATTGATTATCATCCGGGTAAAGCTAATGTTGTTGCTGATGCTTTGAGTCTAAAGTCTATATGCGCTTTACGAGAAATGAATGCTCAGATAGATTTGTGTGATGATAATTCAGTTTTAGCTAAATTGAAAGTTAGGTCGATGTTTATATGTCAGATTTACGATGCCCAGAATTTTGAGTTAATAGTGAAGATTGTTTAAGATTCAGAGATCGAATTTGTGTTCTGAGGAATTCAGAGTTAATTCAATTGATTTTGATTGAAGCTCACCATAGTCGTTTGGCTGTTCACCTCGAGAGTACAAAAATGTATAACGATTTGAAACAATTTTATTTGTGGCATGGTATGAAATGGGATATCTCAGAGTTCGTTTCGAGATGTTTGGTTTGTCAGCAAGTTAAAGCTAAACATCAAGTTCCATCCAGTTTGTTACAATCAATTATGATTCCTAAGTGGAAATGGGAGAGAATCACGATGGACTTTGTGTCGGGACTACCTCTAACTCCGAGAAAGAAAGATGCAATCTGGGTGATAGTTGATAGATTGACGAAATCAACTTATTTTGTTCCGGTGAGAACAGATTATTCACTTGAAAAGTTAGCTGAATTGTATATCTCCGAGATTGTGAGATTACAAGGGGTGCCACTATCTATTGTATCTGACAGAGATCCGAGATTTACCTCGCGATTTTGGAAGAAATTGCAAGAGGCTTTAGGCACAATGTTACATTTTAGTACTACATTTCATCCAAAAATGGATGGACAATCTGAACGGATCATTCAGATTCATGAGGATATGTTGAGATGCTGCATTCTTGAGTTTGAAAGTACGTGGGAAAAGCATTTATCGTTGATTGAGTTTGCGTACAATAACAGTT
The DNA here is from genome assembly GCA_025506655.1 of Gossypium rotundifolium. Lineage (NCBI taxonomy): Eukaryota > Viridiplantae > Streptophyta > Magnoliopsida > Malvales > Malvaceae > Gossypium > Gossypium rotundifolium. The sequence goes on along the minus strand of CP106731.1, from coordinate 62,844,718 downwards.
TTCAATCTAGTATCAAAATGGAACCATATGAAGCACTTTATGGTCGAAAATGCTGAACTCCATTGTATTGGACTGGACTGAGTGAGAATATAATTCACAGGGTTGATTTGATAAAAGAGACTGAGCAGAAAGTGAAAGTGATTCGTGACAATTTGAAAGTAGCATCAGATCGTTAGAAGTCCTATGCAGACTTAAAATGAAAAGACATTAAATTTGAGGTTGGTGACAAAGTATTTTTGAAAGTGTTTCCGTGGAAGAAAATACTTCGATTTGGCTGAAAAGAGAAGTTGAGTCCGAGGTTCATCGGGCTGTATGAGATTATTGAACGAATTGGACCGGTTGCTTATAAGTTGTTGTATCCACCTGAGTTAGAAAAGATTCATAATGTATTTAATGTATCGATGCTTCGACGATACACATCTGATCCATCGCATATGATTGCTCCTACCGAAGTTGAGATTCAGTCAGATTTGTCGTATAATGAGGAATCGATTCGAATTCTAGCACGTGAGATCAAAGAGTTGAGAAACAAGAAAATTTCTTTAGTGAAGGTTTTGTGGCACAAAAACGAAGTTGAAGAGGCTACGTGAGAGCCTGAAGATTTTATGAGAGAGCAATATCCAAACCTATTCACTGGTAAGATTTTCGAGGACGAAAATCTCTAAGGGGGGAGAGTTGTAATAGTCCGATTTTGACCTAGTCGGAATAGTGGTTTGGGGACCACAAATTCGAGTCATAAAAATATTTTAATATTATTTTCTATGTCTGTGATATGTGATTAAGCATGTGTGAAAGTTTTGTGGTTTAATTTGGTCATATATGTGCTTAATTTGAGAAATGGATTAAATTGCATTAAATGCACTATTAGCATGTTATATGTAAAAGTACCTATTTGATGTGGCTTTAGTAACAAGGAGTCCTTATAATCTAATTAAGCCATTGTAACATGTCATGGATGGTAACGGGTATGTATTTTATATATGTTATAAAGCTTCATTAAGGGTAAATTGGGAATTCATTAATAACCATGATAATTAATATAACAAAAAGCATGAAAATAGGCCATTATTCATCTTATTTTTCCGAATATAACAAGGAAAAAAAAGAAAGAAAACCAAGCTTTATTTGACTAGGTTTAATCTTGATTCAAGGTATGTTTTGCTTCAGTTTTTAATAATTTCTACGTTTTTGTAATCGTTGCTTTGTGTTCTTCAAAACTCATGTCTTAATTTTGTGAATTGATGATGAATGTGAAATGTTCCATTCATGATTTTGCAAGCTTCGTTATGTTTGAGAATGAAATATGAAAGATATGTGATAGATTAACATAGTTTTTCTTTGAATTTTTTGTGAAATTGAGTAATTTGGACTAAATTGTGAAAATAATATTTTGAAAGGCTAAAATGTGAAATAAATGAAATATATGGACTTGTATAAGCACAAGCAAAATTTGGCTAGGCTTAAGTGAAGAGAAAACTTTGTATATTTTGTGATTTTGTGAAATAGGGACTAAAGTGTCGAAATGTGAAAATGTGAGGGCTATTTTGTAAAATGCCTTAAATATGTGTGTTTGGACTAAATTGATTGAATTGGTGTTTGAATGAGCTAAATTTGAATATGTATAGACCAAGAAAGGAGAGATTCGGATCGAGATCGAGGTAAAGACAAAGTATTCGATTGATCGACTAGTCTCGGTATTTCGACGTCCGAGGTAAGTTCGGATATAAGACGTGTTCTTAAATTATGTTTGAATGCTATGAAATGAATAGTTATGTGATTATTGGATTAGTAATGCTATATATGGAATCGAGATAGGTGGCACTAAGTGTGCGTAATTATAACCGAGACAGAGATGATTAGCACTGTGTGTGCAAAATAATAGAAGCTTCAACTTATTGATTTGGCACTGTGTGTGCGATACCGAGATAAGTTCGGTTTAAAGTACAAGCACTAAGTGTGCAATGATATTTATGCTTCGGCTACGAAATTGGCACTAAATGTGCGATTAGATTAAATGAATAACAAAGGGTGATCGAAATGTAATATCGAGCATAAAGTAGCATGGATGGTGAATAACTATGTGTTGGCTAAGGTATGTATTGAACCTTTGTGGTTGATGAAATTGTGAATGGAATTATGAATGGTTGAGTGAGTATTTTAGCTATGGATGATATTGTGTGAATATTTGAGAGCTGATCTATATGATGGATTCACTTTGTATATTGTATTATGTTACGAACTTACTAAGCTTTAAAAGCTTACTGTGTGATGTGTTTCTCTATTTTATAGTTTTGGTAAAGCTAGCTCGGGTTCGGGGATCGTCAGCGACTTAATCACACTATTGGCTAACTATTTTGGTACTTTTGAAAGATGTGTATATTTGAATATAACATGTATAAGCTAGTTAATGTAACATGTTTTGAAGTGTATAAACCTTACCATGTGATTTGGCTTGGTAGAATGATGGTTGATATATGTTTTGAGCTTATGAAAAGAATGTTTTATAAGTATAGGTATATACTCTATGTGAGTGATCATTATTTCATGAATTAGCAAGATGGAAATGGTATGTTTTATGGTAAGATTAATAAGGAATGAATGTTTGATAGATTACATGATTTTGGTTGTGTAGTTAATAGTTTGGATTGGTATATTTTGGTGGAATTGTGTAGGAAGTTGAATGAAGTTGTTTTGAGTTTAAATTGAATATGATTTGGTGTGTTTGGATGCCAATTGGAGTATGAAATTGGATTGGTTTGTGTTTGTAGGTGTGACACTAAGTGTGGGTGGCAAATTGGCCTTGCAAATGGCCTATAATTGCCCACATGGTTGAGCACACGGGCATGTGGCTCGACCGTGTCCTTCGAAGTTGTGTTTCAAAACAAGTCAGACTCGACCATGGGCTGGACACACGGACGTGTGACAGGCCATGTGGTGCAAGTCAATGTCGACCATGGGTGAAGCGCACGGGCGTGTCTCAGGCCCTGTGGACAAGTCAGTATGTATGCCTTGTTTTGCCACGGCTTGGACGCACAGGCGTGTCCAAGGCCGTGTGAGGCGCACGGCCTACCCATACGGGCGTGTGACCTTTGTAATTTAGAAAAATGTTAGAATTTCAGAAATTTTCGTATGTGTTCAGTTTAGTCCCGACCCTATTCTAAAGTATGTTGAAGGTCTCGATGACTTATTTAAGGGACTATATGAAATTGAATTGTCATGTTTAGTTGAGAAATGATATGAAAAGATCGAAAATGATTAGTAATGCCTCTTAACCCTGATTCAGTGATGGACACGGGTTAGGGGTGTTACAATAACTAATAATGTGGTCAGAGTTAAGAATATTTTGGCAAGTGGATAAAATTCTGGAAAAGATGCAAGGTTATTCTAAAGGTCATTCAGATTTCGCGATGTCAAGGTTAAAGAAAAAGTTAATCTTGACTAATTGACTCATTCAGGTATGATGTCTAAAGTATGTATTTGCTGAAATTTCTTCGGATTGATTTTCGTTAGTGAATGGAATAATATGGGATTAGGGATGACAAAATTATTCGGAGAAATGATATTTGAATCTTAAAGATGTCTGAGCGTAATAGTTGTAATTGAATAGATGATGATGATCTCTCCTGGGTATTATATATATTCATTTATCCTTAGAGATATATGTGATTGTTCTTTTTCTAATGAAATTCTTATCGTATGAGAATGCTAGCTGTTTATAATGTTAGATGAGAGCATTATTGATCTGGTTGGTTGATGAGCAGCATTTCTTATATCTCTCTTTGGGATTCTATTCTATTATGTTTAGAATAAGAGTTGTTGGTGAAAATTTATGTGAGGCTATTCTTCTGGTTCTATTGGATGTTGTTTTGTTTTATATATATATATATATTTGGAAAATATATTATCTCTGTTACAATTGATTCCAGAGCGTATAAGCATTGTTTTTCTTTTGGTTTTCTCTAGGAATCATCAAGATCTTTATTATTTTCTTATGAGTTATGTTCTTGGACTTCCGATGGGGTATCGTATTTTGGATTTCTTTATCTCGATTTTCTTATTATCCATGTCGAAACTATTTTTTAAATCAAGGGTTTGAAAAAATGGGGATCGACTTTAAAAATATGGAAATGGAGTCGCCACTGATCTTTTATTCGAGGTGTGATCGGATCACCTTAAGATAGATTATTTTAATAAAACATTTTGATTTATTAAAACAATAATTTTGGTCTCGAAATCCGTAAAATAGGCTCGGAGTTGGTTACGCATTTAGGAAGGATTAGCACCTCTAACGCCCAAAATTGGTACCAAATTGATTCATGATTGTCTTAATGTTGAAAATTTGAAAAGATTTTAGATTATGATCTATTTATTTAATATATATATATATATATATATATATATTTGGACGAAAACCGTATTGGATGCCAAAGCTCCCTATTTTGGAGAAATAAAATGCCATACTCAGTAAGTTAGGGCATAACATCTTATATTCTCGAAGTTGGATTTATCCTTCGACATTCAACACTTGTATATTAAAAAAAAAAGAAGAAGAAGGATATTCTCTTATTTGGGTCAAATGAAAAGAATAGCAACCCAGTAAGTTAGGGCACTATTTCTCAAAATTCCCGAATTTGTTCTTTTGAAAATCTTATCTCGAGATAATAAAATATCACACCCAATAAGTTAGTGCGCAATATCTCCAAAAGTCCCAAGAATAAGTTTTTTCATTTGATTTGAAATATTATGTATTTTGATTTGAGAGAGAAAGGATACTCGGTCGCTAAGTTTTAAATGAGGAGAATCGAACTCAGTAAGTTAGAGCACGATTTTCCCGAAACCTATAACACGAGCATTGCCTTATTTTGATTTTGCGTAAAACGATTTTAAAACTCAAATGGTGTTAAAATAAAATGTGATGGCATATTAACATGCAATGCGGATCAATTATTTACAAATGAAATATAATGCTATTAGATCTCAAGCAACAAATAAATATAAAACGAGAATTAAAACATACACGATAGCAATAATTATCAAACATTAGATCAATGGTAAGGAAAATTAATTAATTATGCTCACTAAATTTAAAATAGAAAAACATATATATGTAAGCAATTTTAAATGAAACTAAATGTACATATAGATAGGTTTAAAAGGAAATATAAAATAAAGTAGTAAAAATAATGTACACAAAGGTTTAAAATAATAGTAAAAGTTTATAATAATAAACACATATAGATCTGAGTTTAAATCAAATACAATCATGTCAAATAAGTAATTATATATAATAATGAAAATAGTATAATGTAAAAATGATAATAAATATTTTGAAAGAAAAATAAATATTTTGAAAAAAAGAAAAAAAATAAATAAATTTACCAAAAAAAAAGCAAGATTTAAAAGGCAAGGGATTCAATCGAAACGAAAGTAGCATTAAAAGGATAATTTGTGAACAGATAAAACTATTAAAATAGGATTAATGACTGAAATAATAGGTGCAAAAATAGTTAGGGACCAAAACAGAAAGATACCCAATTCCCCAAAATGCAGCATATGAACAGGATCAATCTGAAATAATGCACAAACTATAGGGGAAAAATTAAAGAACAAAAGAAATGCAGATAAGGCTCAATCATACATCAGCGCAGAATGAAAGGACCAAGTACGCAATTATACCCTCGAAAACTAAAACACACGGAACTTGGTCGCATTCGGTCGGGTGGCTACGTATAGACCAATACGGTGTCATTTAAAGGCTATCGTTATAATCCTAAACGACACCGCTTTACTTGACAGGTTTAAAAACCAATTAAAATGGCTTAGGTCTCATTTGCCATTTTGAAATCGAAACCCTAAACCCCCTTTCCGCTTTCGCTTCCAGCCGCAGAGGAGAGAAGGAAGATCCGACCATTTTACGCCATGATAACCGGTGACTAGTGGCCGATTCAAAACCACCGAATGGTTCTCCTTCAAACCAGGCCCTTCTTTAGCCTCGACGGACCCTTTTGTTTCTATTTCGACGAAAAAAGAGTCCGCCGATTCGACTAGCAAAAGAAGAAGAAAAAAATAAAAATACAGAAATGGATTCCAAGAAAAAGAAACAGTCGAGAAGATGAAATAAAAAACTTTTGAATCTAATTTTTTTATTGCTGTATTATCTCCGTGCGTATTCGAAAATCGTGTTCTCCTTTTACAAAATGGTTCTTTTGGTTTTTATAACTGAAGAGAAAAATAAAAATTACACTATTTTTTTGTTTTCTTTTTTTCTGTTGCTTGTTTGTTGTTTTTGCAGTGCGGACGTGGTGAGGGTCGACGACAACTCGCTATCTTGGAGGCGATCGAATGATGTTGGTGATGGCCCGCGTGTGACGTCTTGGCGTGGTAGAGTCGTTATTATCTTGAAGCGTCGCGTGGAGGCACGCACGAGGGAGTCCAAACGTTAGGCTGGGATTGCGGTGCTGGATTCCGAAAAGCTCCCCTAGGGTTTTCTGTTTGCTAGACCTCATGGGCTATTCGGGCTTGCTCTGTGATTGGGCCATTCGGGCCTGCAAAGTTTTGGGCTTGTTAATTTTGGGTAGGATTAGAAATTTGGGCTTTAAGTCTGGGTTTGCATTGGGCTTGGTTTTTTGATTTGTAATGGACTGATGGACTATTTTGGATTTTATTTTAATTTGTTTTATATTGGTTTAATCGGCCGGGCAAATTTTGGGTCTTACAATCCCTATTTCGTGAATTATCAATCATGGCTCATCTTTAAAGTGTGCTCTTTGGCTTGTGATAACTATGTCTATTATGGTTGTATTTCTGGTTCGATCATAGGAATGTTGTGATTCTTGTATCAAGATCTCTCTAATTTTCGTGAAAGAAATTGACATCGACAAAGGTATAGATAGTGGAAGCTCAAGCTCAAATTGTACTATGGTTTTCTTTTCTCAGGTAATTTTGATTAAGGTCAATGAGTTCAATTAGGATATTTTGTTTCCTTGAGCTAATGCAGTTGTAAAGATCTTTGCCTATCATGTGAGGAAATTTTGAAAAATTGTATGTTTGAGCTATTTTAACAGCACGAGGAAATGAAATATTTTGGTATGATATTATTTGATAGTTGAGATCAACTCAGTTGTTTTTATCTGAGCGAGCTAGTTAGTTGAAAGGTAAATTGAGTTATATGCATTTAAGTTTATCCTCAGGTAAGAAAAAATCTTGTATATTCATGGGTAAATTCATGAACAGTTTGAATGAAGAATATATATTCAAAAAGGGTGTGAAACAAGGACGTACCTATTTGATCAGTTCTAATTGGATGACATTATTATGAGTTAAAGCTGTTTTGATTGATAAAGTTATCTCATTTGTGAAAGTTTGAATGGTCTGTTGAGTGTTAGCAAAGTTGAAAATAGTTGAAGGTATTGTTAACCGAAGCACTGATTCTGAGTCCAGTTTAGATTGAGTAAAGAATTTGTGAACTTTTAGCAATGCACTATCGAACGGATTGAAATGTGTTTTAATACAAGAATGTAAAGTGACAATTTATGCTTTCAGACAGTTAAAGTCTCATTAAAAGAATTGTCCGACGAGTGACTTAGAGTCGACCGCTAGTATGTTTGTGTTGAGAAATTGATGGCATCGTTTGTCTGAGAAAAATGTCATATGTTTCCTGATCCCAAGAGTTTAAATTATCTAATGTCACAGAGGAATCTGAATTTAAAACAACATAGATGGCTTAAACTATTGAAAGATTGTGAGCAGTTATTGATTAACCTTTGGGAAAGCAGATATAGTTGCAAATGCTTGATTGGAGAACCTTTGATTATTTTGTGAGTATTGGATACATGATTAATCTTATTTGATGACGGTCTGAATCTAGCTAAATTAGAAGCTAAAGCGATGTTTTCTTTGCACTATTGAGAACTTCAGGAATGTGATAGTGAGTGGTAAACTAAACGAGTATAAAGTGAGATGACTTTTGATTCTGAATTTTAGGTCGGACCTGAAGACTGTTATCATTATTCTGAGATAGACTTTGTGCACTGAGTAATTCAGAGCTTATGCAGAAAATTATGTACAAAGCTCAGTAGTAGTTCGTTTGTTCATTCAGGGAGTAATAACATTTACACTTATTTGAAATAGATGTTCTGGTGATTGGGTATGTAACATGATAGATTAGTTGAGTTATATGTTTCAAAGACTATCCGATCAGAAAATGTACAGAAAGTAAAAGTGATTCGGTGCAGTTTAGAATTCACTTCAGATTGTCAGAAAACGTATGTGAATTTGAAACATGGGGATATGAAAATCCCGTTTAGCTATAGCATGCTTCCGAAAGTATTGCCTTGGAAAAGATTCAAAATGTGTTTTGCGCACCTATGTTCAGATCGATTGGACTCTTTGAGTTTGAATTCTCCGATAGGGATTAAGATTCAACTAATGTGTTGTATTACGAAGAATCGATCAAAATTTTGACACGAGAGATTAAAAAGTTGGCAAATAAAATCATAACCTTAGTGAGGGTTCTTTGGCAGTGTCACGAGATAGAGGAGTTTACATGGAAATCAAATTTATATTCCGATAAGATTTTCGGGGACAAAAATCCCTAAAGGGGGAGAGTTGTAACAGCCCGATTTTGGGTCTAATCAGAACAGTGGTTTTAGGACCACAAATCCAACCTAGTAAAATTCATTTTTATTATATTTTTATGGTCTACAATTTTGTGAAATGATTTCGTGAAAATCTCGTTCGAAAATTTTGACGTTTGGGCATTCAATTTAGTTAAAAGATCTAAATTGAAAAAAGTGTAAAACTTTAATTCTATATGCTAAAGGTGTTCAATTGCTATGAAATTTTAAATTAGAGGTCCTTAAAAGGTAATTAGATCATTGGTTAAGTTGGTGGACAAAAATGGACATAATTTGGTATGTTTCTAAAGTTTTTCATTAAGGGCATTTTAGAAATTTGGTTATTAAAATGAATTAATAATCAAATTAAAAGCCAAATTTTGCTCATCTTCTTCCCCTTGGTCAAATTTTACATGGAGAAGACAAGGCTAGGGTTTTTTAAGCTTTCAAGCTCAATTATCGAGAAAAAATGAGGTTCAGAGTTAGAAAAAAATGAGTATTTGACGATTTAGTCCTTTTTGTCGTTTTTATACGGAGGTAAGTTCGTATGTTTAATAAGCATTAAATTATGTGTATAAATGCTTGATTGATATAATTGTGGTAAATGCTACATTATTGAAATAAAATGGAATGCTATTGAGTACGATACTACGGAAATAACCGACAGAGATTCGATACAGTGAAAGTTTCGGTTGAACATTAGGAATAGATAGGATACAAATGTCAGGATATTAGGATTACTGTAATTTCGTGTAAGACCATATTTGGGATATGGCATCGATATAAGACTTCGTGTAAGACCATATCTAGGATATGGCATCGATATGATACTTCGTGTAAGACCATAGCTGGGCTATTGGCATCGATACGAGATTTCATATAAGACCATATCTGGGATATGGCATTGGTACGGTACTGTATATACGAGATTCTCGAGTATCCTTTAGTATTCCAAATGGTTCAACAGGAAATTCAACGAGTATGTCAAAGAAGAGAAAGAGTATGTAAGTAATTACGAATCGGTACAGGTATGTACATAAAGTTTATAAGCATTGACTTCATGAAATTGTGAGTTCATGATTTCCATGAGAATGCTTTTTTGAAAACCTTGTGATTATTAGTCTATACTTGTGATGTATGAAATTCATGATAAATTCGATTGACGATTATGTGATTGGCTTTCGGGCCAAATTGAGTTATGATATAGCATGTTTTATTCTTGTAAATTGTGATTTATCGGATATGATAAAATTGGAAGATAAGAACTTAGGCAATTAAAAGATGTTAAAGTATATGTTTGAAATGTAAGTACTCATAATTAATGTGCATGTTTACTATGAGCTTTGAAATGATTTGTTATTTGCTGTAATATGTTACAAAGGAGAGATTATGGTTGTTAGGCTAATGCCAAGATTTGTTAAATTATGCTTATAAGTTGATAGAGTAAATATTATGATTGAATAAGAATTAAAACTATTAGATTTATAGTAATTTGTATTATCTTGTGCTTAAATTGTTGGACTTGATAAAAGATTTGTAAGAGTTGCTTATTATTTTTGTTTGGATTTACTAAGCTATATAGCTTACCCCTCTCCTTTCCAATGTCTTATAGGGTTATTAAGCTAGCTTAGGTTGGAAATCATAGGAGATCCTATCACACTATCAAGCTGCCATTTTGGGTATAAATGAATTCAAGTAATTTAAGTCTATGGCATGTATAGGGACTTAGTCATTTTGTTAAATGTGTCATTGTGATTGTAGCCAATGTGTTGGCTTGTGATTGTCAAAGGCTTGTTTTGATATTTGGCCATGTAGATTGGTTTATTTGGGCTATTATTGTTGTAAGCCTAAGTGTATATATATATGTGCTAATGTCTCTGGTGATATGAATATGGTATACTTGGTGAATGATAGAAATATGATTTATGACAAGAATGTGAAATGTTTGTATATGTGGAATCTTGCATGATTTGGTGTGGAGAGTTTGATGTTCTAAGTATGACAAATAATGGCATGAGAATGACATGTTATTGTCTTGTTTGTGGTTATTTAGTTGCTCTTATATGCTTGAATTTGTGCCATGTGATGTTGTGTTGATCTGTGCAAGTGAGGGTGGCAAAAATGGCTTGGTAAATAGCCTTGTTTTTGTCCACACGGGTAGACACATGGGCGTGTGTCTAGGCCGTGTGTGACACACGGTTTGCCCCACGGGCATGTGATCCAGCCGTGTGTCCCCTGCACCTTAATTGCAAAATAGAATGTCCAGAATTGGGCATACAGGCAGAGACACGGGCATGTATCTCACCGTGTGTGCTACACGGCCTAGCACATGGGCGTGTGGCACGTCCGTGTGGCACAAGTCAGAGAGCACCCTAAATTGAACACGGACTAAAGCACGGGCGTGTCCTAGGGTCACACGGGCGTGTCCCTTGGACCACACGGGCGTGTGAGTCCTGCATCTAGCAAAAATTTTCTAAGTTTTGTAAAAATTTCTAAAGTTCTCTGTTTAGTCCCGAACCACTTCCAAAGCATGTTTTGGGAAAATGTAGCAAAAAAAATATCTTTATGACTCGGAATTGAGTGATTGCTTGTGATTGAGTGATTGCTTACAAATTTTATGACTCGGAATTGAGTGATTGCTTGTGATGTGAGTCCGGTAATGCCTCGTACTGCTTTTGTGTCGAATACGGGTAAAGGGTGTTACATAAACCCCCTCTAGGGCTAAATTTCTTTCTCAAATAACCAATAGCAACATCATTTGAACTTGCACTATCAATAGTGATAGTAAACAACTTATCAATCCCCTAATTCAACAATCATTTCTCAATCTCCATCTCAATAGACTCGCCGTTATAACTAGAAATGTGACAAAAGTTTAAAATTGTTTTATTCAATTTCCAATCTTTATTAATAAAGTGAGCAGTGATGCACAAATAATTAACTCTTTACAAAGAAGTCAATATGTCAGTAGTTAAGCAAACTCTAGAGCAAGAACTTTTCAAAAGTTGTCTTATCTTGGACATTTCATCTAAATAAAGTTGATAAACATCCCTAGTCATAGTACTTCATGAAGGAATATGAAACCTAGGACATATCGCGAACATAAATTTGCTAAAGCCTTCACTTTCAACAAACTTGAAAGATAATTCATCAATCAAAATCATTTGTGCTAACCCTTTCCTACATGCTTCTTGATCAAGTATCCAAGTTGAAAGATGTCCCTTACTAAGTAAAACTAGTTGTCATTGGCTACTGTCAACAATATTACTAGGATTTTTCTTACATGGATTGATATGATATTTCAATGACCCCGTACAATTTTTTTCCCAGCGCAACAAAATTATTTTTCACAATAGTTACATTTAGCCTTACTTGGACCATCACTATTAATATTTTTAGTGAAGTGAGACTAAACTTCTGGCCTTGGAGGGATGGTTTTTCTTTTCCCAACAGTCCCCTTTATTTAGCTTGAAGCTTCAACTACCGAATTTCTGAAATCGGTCGAAGTAGGAGGTGTAAAGTTACCCTCAACAAATGTTGGTTCGATAGAAATTTTGAAAGAATAAGAAGTATACAATATATTAAAAAATTTAATAATCCATTTACCTTAAGTTTTAAAAAAGTATACAATAGATTAAAAAATTTAATAATCGATTTAATGAATAATAAATTTGGTTACATTTACGCTTTTTACTTTAAATAAAAAGAAAAGAGAAAGAGAATGAAAGAGAAGGAAAATGAAGCAAAAAAAAAAAAAAAAATATCTAGTAAGCTATTGTTGTCGCTGAGCAACACTCGACCAAACGGAAACTATGGCTACAAATTTGTTAATGTGTTTTTTTTCTACTTTTACATGTGATAATAATAATAATAATAATAATAATATCAAGAAAGGATGAGAGGCACACTAGATCTCAATTTACTGTGAATCTATTTAGGTTCCAATTCAATTAAAATTAAAGTATGTTAATATAAGTGTTTAACAAAGAGGAGGTAAAGAGGAGAATATGGTAATGTTAAGAAGACAGATGTGGGAGTGAAGTAAACGAAATTGTGAAGGGAAAACAATGGTGTTATGTTTCTCCGTTTCTCATGTACCAGTATCCTCATAAATAGATAAAAATGCAAAAAATTCATCTATCTTAGTTGTGCTTACAAACAGTTTCAAATTGTTTTCCTCTAATCTTGATTTTTATTCTTTGACTAATCATTAGTTGGTGTTTATTGTTCATTTCCTTCTTCACTAATACTCATCATCATCTTTCTATTTAAGTATATCTCTAAGTTTTGAAATATATCAAATAAACAAGATATATTAATTCCATTTTACTTCACTAACAGTTTATAGACATATCCAACAGTTTATAGCACTGACAATGGTGTTCCATTTGATAGAATATCTCAACTTTCTTTCTTTCTTTCATTCCTTTTCTAGGAAAATAATAAATTATATGCAATCAATCAATTAATTGGGAATTTTCGTTTGGTTTCTTTTAATCCTTCAATGCTATTAAGGGTAATATGTAGCTTTATAGTTAGCATCTTTCCAATTTCCTATCTATTTGCTTGGCTATCGGTTAAACTCGTGGGAATCTTGTTATGGGGGAAAAAAATTAAAGGCCAAAGAAAATTTTTGACTGGACAATTACACAAATAAGAACAGTAGAACACCATGAAAGGCAAAGCACCTGAAGGCAAATAATTACACAATGAAAAATGGAGAAACCCAAAAAGAACCTAAAGGCAAAAGGGTTCCATCAATGACATGAGCGGCGACAATGGAAAACCTAGAAGAGTGTAAGTTGCTCGAGCATTTGAGCCTTGAAATATTGGACAATAATTTTTTGTAATGTTCCAACAATAAAGGTAGTGGCAACAACGGAGAACCCAGAAGAGTGAAAATTGCTTGAGCCTTGAAATATTGGACGGTGGTGAGTAGTGGTTGTCAGCACTCGACAATAGGGAAACCAGAGATTTTAGAGGAATTTCATATTAGGGGAAATGAGATTTGAGAATATGAGATTGGTGATTAGGGTTGCTAAACTGAATCGGGAATTTAAGTATTTTTTTTAAAGATAGGTATTTTGGGTTACTAGTTAGGTTAGTGATGTTAGTGGGTTATGAATTTTTGGGTTTATTGGGTGGGTCGGTGGTTAGGGCTTGAGTGGCAGTGGGCTAACTTGCTAACTGCTAGTGGGCTTGATACATGTTATACAAAATATTAGTTTTTTGAAAGTTCGGTTAATTCAGTTATTTACCTGATTTCAAACCGAATTAATCGATAATTGAACTTTCAAAAAATCATTAACCGACCTCTGATCGAATTAGATCGATTAACGGATTAATTTTGTTTGCTCGGTTAATTCAGTTTTAACCAAAATTTGAACACCCCTAATTTTTAGCATCCCTTTTGATTTTTTTGAAGTTTCCAACATTCTCCTTAACGTGACCCACCTTTTTACAATAGCCATAATATTTGTCACGATTTCTAGAGTTGGACCTTACTTTAGACCTTTTTTGATCTGTCTTTCTGGTTTGTTTTCTACCTCTTGCAACTAGAACTAATGCTTACCTGTCTAATTTTCTGTTTGGGCCTAACTTGTTGTCGAGTTTATCCTTGCTCAGAAGATTCCCCTACACATCCTTGAACGAGAAATGATCTATCCCATAAATCAGAGTTTCCTTGAAAGTTTTATAAGAAGAGGGCAAAGAGCATAACAACAACATCGCTTGATCCTCGTCACTAATCTCTGCTTCAAGATTATTTAAGTCATTAAAAAGGGTAAAAAACTCGCTAGCATGAGTTATAATGGACTCACCTTTGGCCATTTTGAACGTATAGAGACATTATTGTAATACTAACCTATTAGTCAGAGATTTCGTCATATATAAGACTTTTAGTTTCTTCCATAACGCAGACACTGCTTTCTCTATGAGAACCTCATGTAAGAAATTATTCGTGAGGCATAATTGAATAGCGGATAGAGTCTTTTCATCGAGCTCTTCCCATTTTGATTGATTCATATTTACGGGATTTTTCCCTGTAACAACTTTTTAAACCGCTCCAAACCAATATTCTCGTCATCCGAACTTGCCACAAACTGAAATTTACAATTTCATCGAACTTCATAATATTAAACATTGATGCTGCCATCTCTGAACGGGTTGATTGCATAAATCGAACTAGCTTTGATACCAATTTGTAAGAGATAAACCCAATTATACAACGAACAAAGTGAATAAAATAAGAATTGAAAAGATCAAACACGTAAATTTTACGTGAAAAAACTCCTCAAGAGAGGATAAAAATCACGAGCAAAAGGAGATTTCATTATAATAAAGGAGAGCACCAAATATGGAGAGAATTAAACGAAAACCAGAAGCCTCACAAGAAAAAGCCTTCGAAACAAAGAAAAAAATTCTCTCAATCTAAATAATTTTTGTTATATAAAACCTAGAGTAACTAAGGCCTTAAATATATGCTGAAATTCATAGCATATATGGCTACAACAACTCTAGGTTAATCAGAATTTAAATGGCAACTAAAAACATAGTTTAACTGGGTGAAGAAAAACAAAATAAACTTTAGTCAAAATAAGAGGCATTCTCCCACAACAATCGTAAAGATATTAGTAGTATTTTTTATTGTGAAGTTTAATGAAGAAAGAAAAGTTAAAATGCAATTAAAAGCATTAGAAATTAAACAAGTTAATTAACTAGAATTCATGTTGATCGAAGATGATGGATTGAGAACGAAGATCAAGATTGTGAACATTAAAATGTTTTAACAATATTATTACTATTTATTTTTACATTAGAATTTATTTTTATTGTTTTAAGGAAGTTAAATATTTTAATTTTTCGTAATATTATTTTATTTCAATTTTTTTAAGAAGTTATATATTTTTTTAAAAGCTTATTTTAGTTTCTGTAACACCTCTTACCTGTATTCGATGCCGGAACAAAATACGAGGCGTTACCGGACTTATATGCAAGCAATCATACAAAATCGAGACATGACTGTCCACTCAAATTTAAAACTTCCCATAAAGATTCATATTACTCCTTAAACGAGCCTACGAGGCTCAAAATATACATAAGGAGTGGTTCGGGACTAAACCAAGAATTTTAAAAACTTCTGGGAAAACATAGAAAAATTTTCATCAAAAAGGTCCACACGCCTGTGTGGGAGGAGGGACACACCTGTGTGGCATATCACATGCCCATGTTTCAGGCCGTGTTAAAAATAGGGGACATTCTGTTTATGACGTCATCAACCAAATAAGGTCACACGACCGAGACACAAACCCGTGTCTTTAGACCGTGTGATGAATTAAATTCCTATAATCAAGTGCTAACTTCACACTGCCTGGGCACATGCCCATGTCCTATGGCCATGTCTTCCACACGATTGAGACACACGCCGTGCCTTAGCCCATGTGGTTGCTACTGGGTATTTTGGTTTGTTAACTTAGGGTCGGGGGACACGGCTGGACTACACGCCCATGGAGCAAGCCGTGTGTCACACATGGCCTAGACACACGCCCATGTGTCTACCCGTGTGGACAAAATAAGGCTATTCACTAAGCCTTTTTGCCAACCATACTTGCACCAACCTATACAACATCAAAACCACACCAATCCAAATACATATATATTTTCAAGGCACTTAATATAGCATAACTAAGTGCTTTACCATCATCAAACATCCATAATCACATGCAACATATCATCATTCAACCATCAATAACCATGGGCCATATCATAATAACATTGACACAAACATGCATATATGAATAGATTTACATCCAAATAATCATTATAAGCCATATCTCATGGCCTTATACAAAATTAATCAAATTTCATCAAAATCCAAAACATTTGGCTAACCAATATGACATATAACCACAAGACCAAGTCCCTATACATGCCATAATTCAATGTAAATCTCAATATACCAAAATGTATGGATAGTGTGGATGATCCTCTGACGTTATCCGTATCCCGAGCTAGCTTTTTGACACTATAAAACAAGGGAAAAGAGAAGGGAGTAAGCTTTAAGCTTAGTAAGTTTATATGTAAACAATAAACATCATACCACACACTTATCCATGAAGAACATTACATACAAATCAAGAACAATTCAAAACATTATAGTTGTACTTACTCATTTCAAATCTTACCACATTCCAAATACATATCATAAACATTGCTCACATTTACATGCACTTATACCATACACTTGTCATCACATAGTCACACATAATTTCACTTACTCAAAGTTTCTCGATAAACACTTCAGAATAATAACAGATACACGATGGTTTTGCACACAGCCCACCAGGAATAAATAACATGGTGGTATCGCACACAGCCCACCAATAATCACATATCCACGGTGTAACAGACCGATTTTGACCCTAATCGGAACGGTGGTTTCAAGACCACGAATCCTAGTCCAAGAAATATTTTAATATTATATTTTGAGTCGATATATGTGAATTAATGTGTGTGAAAGTTTCAGATAAAAATTTAACTGTTTGTGTGTTCAATTAGTTAAAAAGGACTAAATCGCGTAACTAGTAAAAGTGGCCTTTTATTTGATTTATGGCTAAATTGATGTGGCTTTATTTTAGTGAAGTCCTTAAAGGGTAATATACCCATTTTAAGTTATAGTGGACGGCAATGTGGTCTTATAACATGTTTTTAAGCATTATTTTATATGTTAAAGATTATATTATAATTGTTTTATAATTTATAACTATATTATAATAAAACCAATATGAAAGTGGGATTTTATTCATCCTTTCTTCCACCGAATAACAAAGAAAAGAAAAGAGTGTTGGAGCTTTGTACATTCGGCCATTTGCTAGCTAAATTAAAGGTTAGTTTTTAATCGCTTTTCGATAATTTCTACGTTTTTATAATCGTTGCTTCGAATACTTCAAGACCCATGCTTGAAATTTTGATTTTGATGAATATTTTGAAATGTGCCATTGATGAGTTCATGAGTTTTATGATGATGGTTGATGAATTATGAAAGATTTGTGTTAGATTAATATGTTTTGTATTGAGATTTTGGTGATTTTGAGTGAATAGGGCTAAATTGAGAAAATAAATTTTGAGGGGTTAAAATGCAAAATAAATGAAATGCATGGACTTATATGGCTATGTGGAAGATTCGCCTAGCTATAGTGTTGGGAGATTTTGCATATTTTGTGTTTTGTGCAAATAGGACAAATTTGTAAAATGGGAAACATTAGGGGCGAAATGGTAATTTACCTATTTAAGTGTTTTGGATTAAATTGAGATGAAATGTGCTTGAATGAGCTAAATTTTAATGTGTTTAGATCAAGAACAAAGAAAAGCAGAATTGGATCTGGGAAAGACAAAGGTTCTCGAATAGCCGATTTACACTGGCCTATCGACAACCGAGGTAAGTCCTTAAGCAAATATACGTTAAAGATTTATTTATGACTATGATGAATGATGGAACTTAAATATTTAAAGTATAATTATAGATAATAGCCGAATGTAGAAGTATGGTATTGAATTGAATTTATTTTGTAAAACGAAAAGTGTATAAAATGTTTTGGTTAGTACGTGAAAGTAATATGATCTATATGAGTTGTTTGCATTGTTGATGTTATGAAATGAGTGTTGAATTGATGATCATGTCTATATCGGGCTTTAAGCCCAGCAGGCTTCGTGTCGGTGTTATTTATCGGGTTAAATGCCTAGCAGGCCTTGTGCAGTTGATGTAATTCGGGCTATGAGCCTAGCAGGCCTTGTGCCGGGTGATGTAATTCGAGCTATGAGCCTAGCGGGCCTTGTGCCGTTGATGTATATCGGCTTATTGCCTAGCAAGCTTAATGCCGGTGATCAAATTCAGACCTTGGGTCTAGCAGGCTTAATCGGTGATGTGTTATAAATTCTTTACAAGGTGGGATGTAAATACTTCAATAAACAAAATGCTCGGGTAAAAATAAAGGTTTATAGATGCAAGGAACAAGGTAAGTAATTATCTTTCCTTTCAAATTACATAAGTGATAGAATAATTAAAGTTTTTGATAATGAGTCTTTATGATATGTGCATTTGAATTACTCATTAATAAGTGTGATATGTGTATTGAATATAAGCTTGGTGATATCTTTGAGATTCGGTCAAAGGTAAAAATGTCCAAAGTGATAGTTATTGAAAATGCATATCTGTATATATATGATTAATCGTATATAATTGTGATATATGTTATACTTGTTAATAAAGTAATATGCGAATCTTGAAGGCTTAAAGTCTTTGAAAGGGTTGTATACCTTCAATGAGGGAATAATAAATGATAAGTTCTGAGATGGTCGTTCAACCATATTGAAATTATTAATTGTTAAATTACTGGATTTATAGGTATATTTAAATATGTAGGTGTGCTAAATGTTGGAATATTTGACTGTTGTTTCGTAAATGCTTAAGACTTACTAAGCTAGTGAGCTTATTTCGTGTGTGCTCTTTGTTGCTTTTATAGATTTTCCATTAAGCTACGGGCATCCGAGGATCGTCGAAATGTCAACCACACTATCACCCCTTTTGGTACTAAATTTTAGTATTGAATCGAAGGCATGTATAGGTTAGACTAAGGTTTAGATTAATGATATTCGGTCTTGTATATATATGAATAGCCTTGCGAAAATGGCTATTTCTTTTGATCAAGTTTAATTCCTATGTTCTTGATATGATGGATGTGATTATATTATTAAGGGATGTGAAATTCGGCCATGGTTTAATCATTTTGGAATGTGGTCAAATAATATGCCTATTATATATATATAGGTGATGCATATTGAATAAACATGATATTGAGATGTTTTGCATTTGCTATTATGACGTAAAAGTTGCATGGAATTGTTTACCTCATATTCGGTTATGGTATAGACTAATATAGTTATTATAGATAAATGTTGTGGGTGATGACATTAGTTATACGAAATAGGTGTGATTTGTTCAGTTATGTTTTATGACTATTAAGGAAAATGGTGATGATGCTTAATGATTCATGTAGGTAATCTATTTATATATATAAATAGCGTTATGTAATAATCTTGTACTATGTTTGGATTAATATACCTAGTTTTGAATTATATATGCAAAACGTAGTTGTTGCATTGTATGTATAATTTTGTCCAAAGTTTATTCGTGAGTTACTCATAGAATATCCATTACTAATGATAGTCTTGAGTTAACATGTGCTTTGGCGTTATATTAAATGACGTATATTTAAGGTAGTAAGGGTAAGAAACATCCCGTTTAGGCAAGAATCCAAATGGTAAGTAAAAAAAAAAAATACGGTTTGATTTCAATAATTGAACCACAATTGATTAGTTTATGATATTAGTAATGGTATGACCGAACCTTTGGTTAATAAATTGCAAAGTTTAGGTACACTAGTTAAACATATTAATATTTGGTGTATGATGTATGAATAATCATGTGCAAGTATAAATGTGACCTTTGTTATAAGGAAATGCAGGCGATATATGTTCGTAACAATAGATGTATGTTGATGGGATGTAACTTTGATATGCTTATCTATGCAATTGTTACGAAAATGCTATAAATGGTTCTGTTGGTTTAATATGTATATGTATTAAAGTATTATGAGTACATATTATATTATATGATGTGATGGAGATCACATTGCTCGTATTGGATTCAATTGAATGTCTATTCGGAATTTAGCTTAGTTTGGTAATGCCTCATAACCCTAATCTGGCGATGGATATGGGTTAGGGGTGTTACATTTGATTGGTATCAGAGCTTACGGTTTAGTCGATTCTAGGACTACCGTAGCGCGTGAGGGTCTAGCTATACATGCCTTTATCATATATCGATAGTGTGGTGACTTCTGACATTCTGAACTATGTTTTATATAATAAATGGACACTGATCCTGAAAGAGATGTAGCGGATGATGTAGAGAGTGTAGCACCTGACCGTACACACGGATCAGTGCCGTTAGACTCTCGACCAGTTTCGGGTAGCCACGAGGGGGAGGCTAAACAAGCCTTCTATCAGATGATGAACGAGTGGTTTACCCAGTTTATCCAGACTAACCCGGCTGTACACCAACCTCCACCCCCGAATAATCCAACTCTGATTCCTTGAAGACCGATGATAGATCCGATGAGATCTAGTAGGCCTCAGGTTGATAAAATCGGAAATTTGGGTAGAAGAATTGAGGCCAATGATGTCTTGATGACGTAGAGAGCCGAAATGTGGCTTGATAACACTATTCGGTATTAGATGAGCTATCTTGTACTCTAGATGAATGCACGAAGTGTGCTATATCCTTACTTGGGACCTTGCATATCACTAGTGGAATACACTAGTATCAGTGGTCCCGAAAGAAAAAGTGACATGGGATTTCTTTCAGAATGAATTTCACAAGAAATATATCAGTCAAAGATTCATTGATCAAAAACGAAAAGAATTTCTTGAACTGAAACAGGGTCGAATGACTGTGACAGAATATGAACGAAAATTTGTCAGGCTCAGCAAATATGCTAGAGAGTGTGTTTCTACTGAAGCTGTTGTGTGCAAAAGGTTCGAAGATGGTTTGAATGAAGATTTAAAGTTGCTTGTAGGCATTCTTGAAATTAAAGAGTTTGTGACACTAGTCGAGCGAGTTTGCAAAGCTGAAGAGCTCGGGAAAGAGAAAAGAAAGGCTGAGACAGAAGCTAGAGACACTCGTAAGAGATCGTCGGGTAAGAATTTCCATTCCACATCTAAGAAGTTCAGAGATGACTTCAGCCGACATAAAGCTACTTCAGATTTACCTGGACGTGATAGACCTCTAGTGGGCTCCCGAGCTACCTCGATGGCCAGTGTTGGTAACGTTCCACAGAATCGAGTTGAATGTAAGCACTGTGGAAAATGGCATTTTGGGAGTTGTAGATTCCATGACCGGTCTTGCTTTAAATGTGGAGCGTCAGATCATTTTATTAGAGAATGTCCGATGTTAGTTGAGCAGAATACGGTTCAGAACATTAAGTCTAGCAACACGTCAGCGCAAGGCAGGCCACCCAGACATTCAGGCAATGTATGTGGTAGTCAGAGAGGAACGAAGAACACTGCAGTTTGATCTGAGGCTAGAGCTCCAGCTAGAGCTTATGCCACACGAGCAAGAGAGGGTGCTTTCTCCCCCGATGTCATTACCGGTACTTTCACCCTTTATGATATTCTTGTAATTGTATTGATTTATCTTGGTTCAACTCATTCATATGTGTATGAAACTCTAGTATTCGATGAAGACTACGCCATTGAGTCTAATGAGTTTGTGATTCGTGTGTCCAACCCTTTGGGTAGATGTGTGCTTGTTAATAAAGTGTGTAGAGGTTGCCCGTTGATGATTCGGGATTCTTACTTCCCAGCCGATTTAATGTTGTTGCCCTTCGATGAGTTCGATATAATTTTGGGAATGGACTGGTTAACTTCATATGATGCAGTGGTGAATTGCAAAATGAAGCTTATAGTTTTGAGATGCCAGAATGGGAAGATCATCAGAATTGAATCTAGCGATTTAAGTGGGTTTCCTACAGTAATATCTTCGATGTTAGCCCAAAAATTTGTGGAAAAAAAAAGAGGTATGAAGCTTATTTGACCTATGTACTAGATAATAAATTGTCGAAAGCAGTTGAATCTGCATGGGTTGTATGTGAATACCGAGATGTGTTTTCTGAAGAACTACCGAGTTTACCACCAGTACGAGAGATTGAGTTTGGTATTGAATTAGTACCAAGAATGACTCCAATTTCGATAGCTCCGTATCGGATGGCACCTACCGAGTTGAAAGAGTTGAAAGCACAGTTACAAGAGTTGACAGATAGGGGCTTTGCACGACCGAGTTTCTCTCCTTGGGGTGCACCGGTTTTATTTGTGAAAAAGAAAGATGGGACCATGCGAATGTGTATAGACTATGGCAAAGTTATATCCTACGCTTCGAGACAATTGAAGCCGCATGAAAGAAATTATCCGACTCGCGATCTGGAATTAGCAGCCATTGTTTTCGCATTGAAAATTTGGCATCATTACTTATTTGGCGAGAAATGTCATATTTATTCGGATCATAAAAGTCTAAAGTATCTGATGACTCATAAAGATCTGAATTTGAGACAACGCAGATGGCTAGAACTGTTGAAAGACTATGATTTGGTGATTGACTACCATCCGGGAAAAGCTAATGTTGTTGTAGATGCGTTAAGTTAGAAATCACTGTTTGCTCTTCGTGCAATGAACGAACGGATGGCTATGTCTGGTGATGGTTCGATCATAGCCGAGTTGCAAGCAAGACCGATGTTTATTCAGCAAATTTGTGATGCATAGAAAGTTGACAAAGATTTGATTGCTAGTCGAATTCAGTGTGAAAAAGATGCAGAATCAGATTTTCAAATTTATGCAAATGGTCGTTCAATTCTAAAAGCCGAATGTGTGTTCCGAAGAACTTAGATTTGATTCGATGATTACGAGTGAGGCTCATAGTGGTCATTGTCGATTCATCCGGTAGCACGAAAATGTATAATGATTTGAAACAGTTCTATTAGTGGCACGGCATGAAACGGGATATATCGAATTTGTTTCAAGTGCCTAATTTGTCAACAAGTAAAAGCTGAGCATCAAATGCCATCCGGACTACTTCAGCCAATCATGATTCCTGAATGGAAGTGGGATAGACTTACAATGGATTTTGTATCCGGTCTTCCTATGACACCGAGTAAGAAAGATGCCGTCTGGGTTATAGTTGATAGACTGACTAAATCAGCTCATTTTGTGCCAGTACGTACAGACTATTCACTTGATAAACTTGCTGAATTGTATGTATCACAGATTGTAAGGTTGCATGGTGTATCAAGTTCCATTGTTTCAGACAGAGACCCGAGATTTACATCGCGGTTTTGGAAGAGGTTGCAAGATGCATTAGGTACTAAACTTCATTTTAGTACAGCCTTTCTTTCGCTGACAGATGGTCAGTGTGAGCGAACTATTCTGATATTTGAGGACATGTTGAGATGTTGCGTTCTCGAATTTGAAAGTATGTGGGAACGATATCTACCTTTGATTGAATTTACTTACAATAATAGCTTTTAATCTAGTATCAAAATGGTGCCTTCTGAAGCCTTGTACAGGTAAAAATGTCGAACATCGCTATCTTTGGTGAGCTCGTGAGAATAAGATACACGGGTTGATTTGATTAAAGAAAGCGTAATGAAGGTAGCTATTATTAGAGGCAATTTGAAAGTGATTCGGATCGTCAAAAGTCCTCGCTGATTTGAAGCGTAAAGACATTGAATTTCGTGCGGAGATCGTGTATTCTTAAAAGTTTCTCAGTGGAAGAAAGTATTCCGATTTGGTCGGAAAGGCAAGTTGAGTCTGAGATTTATTGGACCATATGAAATCATCGAACGTATTGGGCCTGTTGTTTATAGATTGAATTTGCCCTCCGAGTTAGAAAAGATACATGACGTATTTCACGCTTCGATGCTTCAGAATACAGATCGATCCGTCTCATGTGATCACACCGTCAGAGATTGAAATCCCATCTGATTTGACATATGATGAAGAACCGATCCGCAACTTAGCTCGAAAAATGAAAGAGTTGAGAAATAAGAGGATTCCATTAGTAAAAGTATTATGGAATAGACACGGAGTTGAAGAGGCTACGTGGGAACCTGAGGATTCAATAAGGCACCAATATCCGAACTTGTTTATCGGTAAGATTTTCGAGGACGAAAATCCTTAAGGGGGAGAGTTGTAACAGACCGATTTTGACCCTAATCGGAACGGTGGTTTTGGGACCACGAATCCTAGTCCAAGAAATATTTTAATATTATATTTTGAGTCAGTTATATGTGAATTAATGTGTGTGAAAGTTTCAGTATAAAATTTAACTGCTTGTGTGTTCAATTAGTTAAAAAGGACTAAATCGCGTAACTGGTAAAAGTGGCCTTTTATTTGATTTATGGCTAAATTGATGTGGCTTTATTTTAGTGAAGTCCTTAAAGGGTAATATACCCATTTTAAGTTATAGTGGACGGCAATGTGGTCTTATAACATGTTTTTAAGTATTATTTTATATGTTAAAGATTATATTATAATTGTTTTATAATTTATAACTATATTATAATAAAACCAATATGAAAGTGGGATTTTATTCATCCTTTCTTCCACCGAATAACAAAGAAAAGAAAAGAGTGTTGGAGCTTTGTACATTCGGCCATTTGCTAGCTAAATTAAAGGTTAGTTTTAATCGGTTTCGATAATTTCTACGTTTTATAATCGTTGCTTGAATACTTCAAGACCCATGCTTGAAATTTTGATTTTGATGAATATTTTGAAATGTGCCATTGATGAGTTCATGAGCTTTATGATGATGGTTGATGAATTATGAAAGATTTGTGTTAGATTAATATGTTTTGTATTGAGATTTTTGGTGATTTTGAGTGAATAGGGCTAAATTGAAAAATAAATTTTGAGGGTTAAAATGCAAAATAAATGAAATGCATGGACTTATATGGCTATGTGGAAGATTCGCCTAGCTATAGTGTTGGGAGATTTTGCATATTTTGTGTTTTGTGCAAATAGGACAAATTTGTAAAATGGGAAACATTAGAGGCGAAATGGTAATTTGCCTATTTTAGTGTTTTGGATTAAATTGAGATGAAATGTGCTTGAATGAGCTAAATTTTAATGTGTTTAGATCAAGAACAAAGAAAAGCGGAATTGGATCTGGAAAGACAAAGGTTCTCGAATAGCCGATTTACACGGCCTATCGACAACCGAGGTAAGTCCTTAAGCAAATATCGTTAAAGATTTATTTACGACTATGATGAATGATGGAACTTAAATATTTAAAGTATAATTATAGATAATAGCCGAATGTAGAAGTATGGTATTGAATTGAATTTATTTTGTAAAACTAAAAGTGTATAAAATGTTTTGGTTAGTACGTGAAAGTAATATGATCTATATGAGTTGTTTGCATTGTTGATGTTATGAAATGAGTGTTGAATTGATGATCATGTCTATATCGGGCTTTAAGCCTAGAAGGCTTCGTGCCGGTGTTATTTATCGGGCTAAATGCCTAGCAGGCCTTGTGCTGGTGATGTAATTTGGGCTATGAGCCTAAAGGGCCTTGTGCTTGGGTGATGTATATTAGGCTTATTGCCTAGCGTGCTTAATGCTTATGATCAAATTCAGACCTTGGGTCTAGCAGGGCTTAATCTTGGGTGATGTGTTATAAATTCTTTACAAGGTGGGATGTAAATACTTCAATAAACAAAATGCTCGGGTAAAATAAAGGTTTATAGATGCAAGGAACAAGGTAAGTAATTATCTTTCCTTTCAAATTACATAATTGATAGAATAATTAAAGTTTTGATAATGAGTCTTTATGATATGTGCATTTGAATTACTCATTAATAAGTGTGATATGTGTATTGAATATAAGCTTGGTGATATCTTTGAGATTCGGTCAAAGGTAAAAATGTCCAAAGTGATAGTTATTGAAAATGCATAACCAGTATATATATATACATATGATTAATCGTATATAATTGTGATATATGTTATACTTGTTAATAAAGTAATATCACGAATCTTGAAGGCTTAAAGTCTTTGGAAGGGTTGTATACCTTCAATGAGGGAATAATAAATGATAAGTTCTGAGAGATGGTTGTTCAACCATATTGAAATTATTAATTGTTAAATTCTTTGGATTTATAGGTATATTTAAATATGTAGGTGTGCTAAATGTTGGAATATTTGACTGTTGTTTCGTAAATGCTTAAGACTTACTAAGCTAGTGAGCTTATTTCGTGTGTGCTCTTTGTTCTGTTTTATAGATTTTCCATTAAGCTACGGGCATTTGAGGATCGTCGGAAATGTCAACCACACTATCACCCCCTTTTGGTACTAAATTTTAGTTTTGAATCGAAGGCATGTATAGGTTAGACTAAGGTTTAGATTAATGATATTTGGTCTTGTATATATATGAATAGCCTTGCGAAAATGGCTATTTCTTTTAATCAAGTTTAATTCCTATGTTCTTGATATGATGGATGTGATTATATTATTAAGGGATGTGAAATTCGCCATGGTTTAATCATTTTGGAATGTGGTCAAATAATATGCCTATTATATATATATAGGTGATGCATATTGAATAAACATGATATTGAGATGTTTTGCATTTGCTATTATGGCGTAAAAGTTGCATGGAATTGTTTACCTCATATTCGGTTATGGTATAGACTAATATAGTTATTATAGATAAATGTTGTGGGTGATGACATTAGTTATCTGAAATAGGTGTGATTTGTTCAGGTTATGTTTTATGACTATTAAGGAAAATGGTGATGATGCTTAATGATTCATGTAGGTAATCTATTTATATATATAAATAGTAGTTATGTAATAATCTTGTACTATGTTTGGATTAATATACCTAGTTTTGAATTATATATGCAAAACGTAGTTGTTGCATTGTATGTATAATTTTGTCCAAAGTTTATTCGTGAGTTACTCATAGAATATCCATTACTAATGATAGTCTTGAGTTAACATATGCTTTGGCATTATATTAAATGATGTATATTTAAGGTAGTAAGGGTAAGAAACATCCTGTTTAGGCAAGAATCCAAATGGTAAGTAAAAAAAAAAAATACGGTTTGATTTCAATAATTGAACCACAGTGATTAGTTTATGATATTAGTAATGGTATGACCGAACCTTTCGTTAATAAATTGCAAAGTTTAGGTACACTAGTTAAACATATTAATATTTGGTGTATGATGTATGAATAATCATGTGCAAGTATAAATGTGACCTTTGTTATAAGGAAATGCATGCGATATATGTTCGTAACAATAGATGTATGTTCGGTCAGGATGTAACTTTGATATGCTTATCTATGCAATTGTTACGAAAATGCTATAAATGGTTCTGTTGGTTTAATATGTATATGTATTAAAGTATTATGAGTACATATATTATTATATTATATGATGTGATGGAGATCACATTGCTCGTATTGGATTCAATTGAATGTCTATTCGGAATTTAGCTTAGTTTGGTAATGCCTCATAACCCTAATCTGGCGATGGATACGGGTTAGGGGTGTTACACACGGTGGTATCGCACACAGCCCACCAATAAAAACAAATACGGTGGTATCACACATAGCCCACCAATAATTATTTAGTTACGGTGTTTATTCGTATCATTTTCCTATTCTAAAGGTCCATCCGGGGATTTCCTCACTTTCTATCATTTTAATAGATTTCAATAATATCCATTCACATTTCACATAATTCAATAATATGTAACAACATAAGTAAAAAGGATGTATCATTTACATATAAATTTACCTCGATACAAAATATGTCAATTTGAAATTTTGTCTGAAACCTTGCCTATTCCTTGGTCAAGATTGATTCTATGTTCTTCTTGATCTATAATGACATATTTAGCTTATTAAATAACCACATTAATAAAATCACTCCAAAAATTCTTAATTTGTCTAAATTACCATTTTTCCCGTAGACTTTCACAAAATTACAATTTTGCCTCTAGTATCGTAAAATGAAATATGTTCATTTTTCTTACACCCAAGCCTAGCCGATTCATTTGCTCTTTAATAGAAGCTCACAATTTCAAATTATTTCACACATTTACTATCCATTTTATAACTTTTACAAAATAGTCCTATTAGGTGCTTTCATGAAAAATTATTTCACAAAAGTTGTTTATTAAACAACCAAGATTCATTTTCTTCCATAAAATTTCAGCAAACATAAGAATACTCACATGGCAAAAGCCCTAGACTCTCAACCATTTTGCAAAATAGTCCCCTCATTAGCTAGATTATACTACAAGGGTCTCAAAAGTACAAAAATTACCAAGAATGACCACCAAAATCACTTACTTGTAAGGAGTATAAGTTGCTGAAAATTTTCAAGCTTTCCAAAGCCCCTCTTTGCTGAAATTTTCGGTGGTGAAGAGAAAATGAAAATGATGATATCTTTTTTTTCTCTTTATTTTATGATTATTTATAAATTAAGTTACCAAACACTTACCTACCATTTGAAAATGTCATTTCTTTGTCCCTATGGTTGGCCATCACCCTAAATAAGGCCTATTTGCACATTAAGGACCTCTAATTTAAGGTTCTCTAGCTATATGACACTTCAAATTAGTAGAATACAATTTCACCTTTTATTCGATTTAGTCATTTTTTGAAATTAAGTAAGTAATCACTACAATGAATTCACCAAAATTTTCATGCACTCATATAATCATGATATAACACATAAAATAGTATTAAAATAATTTCTCCAGCCTCGGATTAGTGGTTTCAAAACCACTGTTTCGACTAGCCCCAAAATCGGGCTGTTACAACTCTCCCCCTTTAAGATTTTCGTCCCAAAAATCTTACCGATAAAGAGGTTTGGGTACTATTTTCTCATTTCTTCTGCTGGTTCCCACGTAGCCTCTTCTAAACCATCTTTTTTCCACAACACTTTCACTAAGGTTATACTTTTATTCCTCAACTGTTTAACCTCTCGAGCCAAAATCTTAATTGGTTCCTCATCATAGGTCATATCCGGTCGTATCTCAATTTCTGTAGGATGAATTACATGTGAAAGATCGGAACGATATTGTCGCAACATCGACACATGGAACACATTGTGCATTCTCTCCAAGTCCACCGGCAAAGCTAACCGGTAAGCTACTAGTTCAATTATTTCAATAATCTTATACGGTCCAATAAAATGCAGACTCAATTTACCCTTTCTACCAAATCTCAATATTTTCTTCCACGGGGATACTTTCAGAAACACTTTATCACCTACTTGAAACTCAAGTTCTTTCCTTTTCAAATCCATGTATGACTTTTATCGGTCTAAAGCAGCTTTCAAATTATCACGAATCACTTTTACTTTTTATTCGATTTATCTAACTAAATCAACCTCGTGAATTTGCTTCTCACTAAGCTCGGTCCAATACAAAGGACTTCGATACTTGCGACCATATAATGCTTCGTATGGTGCCATCTGTACACTCGACTGATAACTGTTGTTGTAGGCAAATTCGACCAAAGGTAGATATTTTTCCCAACTACCTTCGAACTCTAAAACACAACATTGGAGCATGTCTTCGAGAACTTGAATCACTCTTTTGGATTGACTATCAGTTTGCTGATGGAACGCGGTACTAAAATTGAATTTCGTACCTAAGGCTTCTTGTAACTTTTTCCAAAACCTTGAAGTAAACCTCGGGTCCCTATCCAAAATGATGGACATAGGCATCCTATGTAATCTCACAATTTCAGCAATATACAGCTCAGCCAACTTGTCAAGTGAGTAATCAGTACGTACTGGTATAAAGTGAGCCGATTTCATTAATCTATCAACGATAACCCACACGGCATCTTTCTTTTTGGAGTCATAGGTAACTCTGTTACAAAATCCATCGTGATTCGGTCCCATTTCCACTCGGGAATCATCACTGGCTAAAGTAAACCTAAAGATACCTGATGCTCGGCTTTCATTTGTTGACAGATCAAACACTTTGTCACAAACTCAGAGACGTCTCCTTTCATACCCGGCCACCAATACAACATCTTCAAATCATTATACATTTTTGTACTGCTCGGATGTACTAACAAACAACCATTGTGTGCCTCTTTTAAAATTTTTTGAATTAACTCATCATATTTCGGAACACATACCCTATCATGAAACATCAAACAATCATTTGGTCTAATTTAAAAATCTAAATCACTACCCGATTCACACTGAGCTATTTTAACTTGCAATTCCTTGTCTTTCTTTTGAGCTTCACAAATTTGCCAATGAAATAACAGTCTAGCCCTTAACTAAGCCAAAATCGAACTGTCTTCAGACAAAGCTAAACTCGTATTCATAGCTCTTAAAGCATACAAGGATTTTCTACTCAAGGCATCTGTGACTACATTCTCTTTCCCCGGATGATAATCAATCACTAGCTTATAATCTTTCAATAATTCGAGCCACATCCATTGTCGTAAATTCAAGTCCTTTTGGTTCATCAAGTACTTCAAACTTTTGTGATCGATAAAGATTCGACATTTTCACTATATAAATAATGATGCCATATCATCAAAGCAAAGACGATGGCGGCCAATTCCAAATCGTGCGTCTAATAATTCTTTTCATGTGGTTTTAGCTATCTCGAGGCATAAGCTACTACTTTGCCTTCTTGCATCAACACACAACCAAGACCATTCATTGACGCATCACTATAGATCACAAACTCCTTTCCAGACTAAGGTTGTACCAAAATCGGTGCTTCAGTTAATCGTGCTTTCAAATTCTTGAAACTTTGTTGACATCTATCGGTCCTTCAAACTTAACATTCTTTTGCAACAACTTGGTCATAGGAGAAACAATTATTGAAAATCCCTCGACAAAACGTCGATAATACCCGGCTAAGCCCAAAAAGCTTCTAACCTCGGATATATTCTTTGGCGATTTCCAATCAACAATCGCCGAAATTTTGCTCGAATCCACTTGAATACCATCACCTGAAACTATATGTCCCAGAAATCTGACTTCACGAAGACAAAACTCACTTTTACTGAACTTAGCAAATAATTTCTCCTTTCGTAGAATCTTCAATACCGTTTTCAAGTGATCGGCATGCTCGGACTCATCTCGGGAATAAATCAATATATTATCTATGAACACTACCACAAACTTATCCAAATATAACCGAAAAATTCAGTTCATTAAATCCATAAACATAGCTAGTGCATCAGTTAAACCAAAAGGCATCACAAGAAATTTATAGTGTCCATACCTCGTTCTAAAAGCAATTTTCGACACATCGAATTCTTTTACTCTCAACTGATAGTAGCCAGATCTTAAATATATTTTCGAGAACACGATTGCTCCCTTCAGTTGATCGAACATCAATTCTCGTAATCGATACTTGTTCTTTATAGTTACCTTATTAAGTTAACGGTAGTCAATGCAAAGCCTTATTGTTCCATCTTTCTTCTTTACAAATAATACGGGAGCACCTCAAGGAGAAAAACTCGGTCTAACAAATCCCTTATAGGTCAACTCTTGTAGCTGGGCCTTTAACTCTTTCAATTTGGTCGGAGCCATTCTATACGGAGCAATGAAAATTGGTGCAGTCCCAGCTATCAAATCGATAGAAAAATCCATTTCTCTAACCAGAGGCAACCTGGGTAATTCTTCTAGAAATACATCTGGAAATTTACAAACTACTGGCACAGATTCAAGCTTCAACTCAGACATCTCAGTATTCAACACATATGCAAGGTATGCTTCACACCGTTTTCTCATACACTTCTGAGCAGACATGTAAGAAATCACCACAGGCATCTTATTTGAGTCATCTGTTTCAACCCAAAGAATCTCACCATTTTCACATTTCAACATCAAGGGTTTTCTGCCTACAATTTACCTTAGCATCATGTAATGTCAACCAATCCATGCCCAAAATAACATCAAACTCATTAAATGGGAACAACATCAAATTAGCTAGAAAACAGTGACCTTGAATCGTCAAAGGATAATTCTTGCAAATCTTATCTACTAACACATACTTGCCTAAAGGGTTTGACACCTTAATCACAAATTCAGTCAATTCAATAGATAATTTCTTACTATTTACCAAATTCACACAAACATAAGAATGAGTGGATTTAGGGTCTGAGTGGATTTAGGGTCAATTAATGCAACAACATTAGTATCGTTAAGAGAGAATATACTTGTAATCACATCGGGGAATAATGCATCCTCACGAGCTCGTACGGCATAAGCTCTAATAGGTGCTCTCGTTTCTAACCTCACAGCTGAATCCTTTATTATACTTTTACTACTAGCTCTACTTTTGACATTCCATGGTGGTCTATCTCTTCTAATAGTGTTACTCGATCTAACACTCTAAAGTTTCTCTCTTTCAACATTCTCCGGATAGTCTCTGATAAAATGTTCTCGAGAACCACACTTGTAGCAAGCTCGGTTGTTTTCCTAACACTCTCTAATATGTTGTCTACCATAATTCTGACACTCGGTTTTATTAGACTTCGCATTACCCAAACTTGCCATCGAGGTGGCTTGAACTCTAGAGCTCGAATATGTTACCACGATCTCGGTGTGAATACCCAACTGAAACGGACATTCGAGGGTTTATTTTTTTGGACCTCTTTGATTGGGATTGGAACGACTTACTCATCGGCCTCTTCATTGCATCTCGGGCCTCAATCATAGCTTTTCTTCTTTTCTTATTCAGCTCTTTAGCTTTGCAAGCTCTATCGACCAATACCACAAATTCTTTCAACTCTAATATCCCGACTAACAATTTAATATCCTTATTCAACTCATCTTCGAATCTCTTACACATAATAGCTTCGGTAGACACACACTCTTGAACATACTTACTGAGTCTGACAAATTCACATTCATACTCTACCACAGACATTTTACCTTGCTTCAATTCAAAGAACTCTTTCCGTTTCTGATCGATGAACTACTGACTTATGTATTTCTTTTGGAACCCTCTAAGAAGAAATCCCATGTCACTCTCTCATTCTGAACTATAGGTGTTAGCATTTTCCACCAACGGTATGTCGAGTCCTTCAGTAATGATACAGCACATTTTAAGCATTCTTCGAGCTTGCAAGAAAGTTCATCAAATACCCGCATAGAATTCTCAAGCCAGAACTCTCCTTTCATAGGATCATCATCTATGTTGGCTCTAAATTCCTCGGCCCTTTGCTTTCAAATCTTATTAACTGAGGGTTTAGTCAGTCTTACCAAATCAATACCTTGAAGAGCTACGGGGACCGGCTGAGGTAGAGGAAGGGGTGGAGGAGGTTGAGCATTAGGATTTGCTCAAACAAATTCAGTATACCAATTACTCATCATATGGAAAAAGGCTTTCCGAGCCTCCTCTCCTTGACCCAAGGTCTCAGGTCTACTTTCTACTGGCACGGTCCCTTGGGCGGAATCGGCGCATTACTTACAGCGTCATCAGTAGCAACTTGGTCGGGTTCCATTTACTATATGAAAACACAGTTTAAAATTGTCAGAAGTCATCACACTATTATAATATTTTTATGGCATGTATAGCTAGACTCTCACACACACTATGGCAGTCCGAGAACCAACTAAACCATAGCTCTGATACCACTAAATGTAACACCCTTTACCCATATTCGACTTCAGAATAGGGTACGAGGTGTTACCAGACTTATATACAAGCAATCATACAAAACCAAGACATGAATGTCCATTCAAATTTAAAACTTCCCATAAACATTCATATTACTCCTTAAACGAGCCTATAAGGCCCAAAACATACATAAGAAGTGGTTCGGGACTAAACTAAAAATTTTAGAAACTTTTAGGAAAACTTAGAAAAAATTTCATTAAAAAGGTCCACACGCCCGTGTGGGAGGAGGGATACACCCGTGTGGCATTTCACATGCTCATGTTTCAGGCCGTGTTAAAAATAGGGGACATTCTGTTTATGGCGTCATCAACCAAATAAGGTCACACGGGCAAAACACACGCCCGTGCCCTTAGACCGTGTGACGAATTAAATTCCTATAATCAAGTGCAAACTTCACACGACTTGGGTACATGCCCATGTCCTATAGCCGTGTCTTCTACACGGTTGAGACACACGGCCTTGCCTTAGCCTGTGTGGCTACTACTAGGTATTTTGTTTTGCTAACTTAGGGTACAGTAGGATACACAGCTAGACTACACGCCCATGGGGCAAGTCGTGTGTCACACACGGCCTTTTTGCCACTCATACTTGCACCAACCTATACAACATCAAAACCACACCAATCCAAATACATATATATATATATATATATATTTTCAAGGCATTTAATATAGCATAACTAAGTGCTTTACCATCATCAAACATCCATAATCGCATGCAACATATCATCATTCAACCATCAATAACCATGGGCCATATCATAATAGCATTGACACATACATGCATATATGAATAGGTTTGCATCCAAATAATCATTATAAGCCACATCTCATGGCCTTATACAAAATGAATCAAATTTTATCAAAAGCCAACACATTTGGCTAACCAATATGACATATAACCAAAAGACTAAGTCCCTATACATGCCATAATTCAATGTAAATCTCAATATACCAAAATGTGTGGATAGTGTGGAAGATCCTCCAATGTTCTCCGTATCCCGAACTGGCTTCTTGACACTATAAAATAAGGGAAAAGAAAAGGGAGTAAGCTTTAAGCTTAGTAAGTCTATATGTAAACAATAAACATCATACCACATACTTATTCATCAAGAACATTACATACAAATCAAGAACAATTCAAAACCTTGTAGTTGTACTTACTCATTTCAAATCTTACAACCAGGGATTTAAATTGCGGTCGCGGCAGCATTTTCAATTGCATTGCGTTTATTGCGGTTGCGGACAAAATGGATGCTATTGCAGTCACTACTGGGTATCGCGATCGTGAATTTTTTTTAAATTCACACAACTTATTATAAAACATAAATAGCGATTTCGGCAGTAGCGGTTTCGGACGATGCCTCTACTGCTATATAACGGCCGCTATTTTGGTAATGGACTGCTATTTAAATCCCTACCTACCACATTCCAAATACATATCATAAACATTGCTCATATTTACATGCACTTATACCCTGCACTTGTCATCACATAGTCACACATAATTTCACTTAGTCAAAGTTTCTCGATGAACACTTTGAAATAATAACGAATACAAGGTGGTTTCGTACACATCCCACTAGTAATAAATAACACGGTGGTATCGCACACAGCCTACCAATAATCACATATACACGGTGGTATCACACACAGCCCACCAATAAAAACAAATACGGTGGTATCGCACATAGCCCATCAATAATCATTTAGTTACAGTGTTTATTTGTATCATTTTCCTATTCCGAAGGTTCATCCAAGAATTTCCTCATTTTCTATCATTTTAATATATTTCAATAATATTCATTCACATTTCACATAATTCAATAATATGTAACAACATAAGTAAAAAGGATGTATCATTTACATATAAACTTACCTCGATGCAAAATATGTCAATTTGAAACTTAGTCCGAAACTTTGCCTGTTTCTCGGTCAAGGTTGATTCCACGTTCTTCTTGATCTATAATGACATATTTAGCTTATTAAATAACCACATTAATCAAATCACTCCAAAAATTCTAATTTTGGCAAAATTGCCGATTTGCCCCTAGACTTTCACAAAATTATGATTTTGCCCCTATGCTCGTTAAATGAAATATGTTCATTTTTCTCACACCCAAGCCTAGCCGATTCATTTTCTCTTTAATAGCAGCTCACAATTTCAAATTATTTCACACATTTACTATCCATTTTATAACTTTTACAAAATAGTCCTATTATGTGTTTTCATGAAAAATCCTTTCACAAAAGTTGTTTATTAAACAACAAAGATTCATTTTCTTTCATAAAATTTCAGCAAACACATGAATACTCACATGGCAAAACCCTAGACTCTCAACCATTTTGCAAAATAGTCCTCTCATTAGCTAGATTATGCTACAAGGGTCCCAAAATGACAAAAATTATCAAGAATGACCACCAAAATCACTTACTTGCAAGGAGTATAAGTTGCTGAAAATTTTCAAGCTTCCCAAAGCCCCTCTTTGTTGAAATTTTTGGTGGTGAAGAGAAAATGAAAATGATGATATCTTTTTTTTCTCTTTATTTTATGATTATTTATCAATAAGTCACCAAACACTTACCTACCCTTTGAAAATGTCATTTCTTTGTCCCTATGGCCGGCCGTCACCCTAAATAAGGCCTATTTGCACATTAAGGACCTCTAATTTAAGGTTACCTAGCTATATGACACTTCAAATTAGTAGAGCACAATTTCGCCTTTTATGTGATTTAGTCCTTTTTCGAAATTAAGCAAGTAACCACTACAATTAATTCACCAAAATTTTTATGCACTCATATAATCATGATATAACACATAAAATAATATTAAAAATAATTTCTCCGACCTCGGATTAGTGTTTCCGAAATCACTGTTCCGATAGCCCAAAAATCGGGCTATTACAGTTTCATTTAAATTTTAACTTAAAAAAGTACGGTTTGTTTATCAATAATTTTTAAATTTTGATTAAATTATAATGTTTTGATATTAAATTTAAAATTAATAGTTTTCACCACTTCTCTAACCTTACTCATAATTTATATTGTTGTCAATAAAAATAATTAAAATCTATATTTTATTTTGATAGAAATTATAAATTTATTTTAATCTAATATAGTAATTAAATTTATCAAAAGTTATAAGTGAAAATTTGACAAATAACCTTTTATCATACAAATTTTACATCTCTTTAAAATATTTTATCATTATGTTAATTATTATTAAAAAATTTAATACATAAAATCATTAAATATATTTAATATAAAATATAAAGTAAATATAATGCAATAAATTTTAAATAATGAAAAGGTAAAATATAAGAAAGAATTTCGATCTATATTGATGAGTGAATTATTAATTTTTTGCCGTGATAATTTTTTTTTAAAATTAAACATTTTTATCACTGAATGTTAGTTGCGGAAAGCTGATGGTAATTTGTCACGTAATTCTTCTCTATTTTAGACATGGGTAAGTAAATTTTGTTCAGTTGCGGAAAACTGGCCACACCGTCGTCCATCACCAGCCATCTTATCGTTGTCGCGCGGACTCCTTCCCCCCTCTCTCTCGTATATAAAAAGGTAGTTCTTAATCTACTATATGGCGACAGTGAATTTCTCATGTTCTGCAACATTAATGTTTTTCGATTGCTCGAGTGCAGAAACCACCTACAAGAGTTAAATCTCCAAAGCTTGACCCCTTTAGACATTGATGGAAACAGCAGTAACCGTCACCAATCAAGCAGCTAAATCTGGGTGAGAAAGCATCTCTGCCAAAGTAATTTCTCTCATGTCCATGCGAAGAAGCCACAGAGGAAATAACTTCCCAAACTACCTTTTCAGAAGAGAAGTTTGTCCGATGCAAAAATACGAGGAATATAAATCAGGAAATGATGACTAAATTGAAAGCAACAACTGAGGGAGGAGAACACCACATCATCTGATTTGACAAATGAAAAATAATCTCCAATTCAACAACCGGAGGCAGTTTCCGAAGCTAATTCAGGTGGAACAAGAGCCAACCACAGTGGAGCAATCAGCATGGCAATGGTTTAAAGTAGACGTTCGCATATCGATCTCTGGACCTCATTTTGCGTAAATAGGGACGTCTTCTTTACCAGAACCCAGAAAACGAACACAAACACATACAACAGATGAAAAGGA
Source organism: Gossypium rotundifolium (assembly GCA_025506655.1). Classification (NCBI taxonomy): domain Eukaryota; kingdom Viridiplantae; phylum Streptophyta; class Magnoliopsida; order Malvales; family Malvaceae; genus Gossypium; species Gossypium rotundifolium. The sequence goes on along the minus strand of CP106731.1, from coordinate 62,806,653 downwards.
AATGCTTTTAAAACATAGCCCAGAAAACCCAGAACATCAAATGACCAGAAAAACCAACAAGCACAAGGCTTTCACTGAGAAATTGAACTGAGTGGAAGAGGAATATTGGAACTTTGTGGCAAAACTGGGAACTAAATTTTGTCTACCATTGCAACAAAAACGAAGAAAGAAAAAAGAAGGGAGGTCGAGAGAGAGGGGGAAGGGAGTTCGAGAGTTTTTTGACGGCGATAAGGAGCCTGGTGATGAACGGCGGTGTCGGAGATGGTTGGAGAAGGGTGCGGCCAGTTTGGGCTGTTTGGATTTCTATGTTGAAGAGTAGAGGTAAGCTTCCATTTCAATCGAGTGAAAAGAAAAAAAAAAGAGTTAATCAATTTGAAGACACTCATTTAATTATTTTAACTTGACATATTTACAATTTAATTTTTATTTTAATTTAGCATCCCACAACATACTTCTCAATTCAATTTTCTTTAATACTTCTCAATCTTCTTTTTTATCATCTTTACATTCTTTTCTCATATTATTGGAAAATTAATTATATAATATTCAATTTATTACTACTTTTATAATATATCAATTTTAAGGATGATATAGGAATAATATAACTTTTTTTAATCATAGAAGGATATTTTCGTAATTTCTTGATTGAATTAGTCAATGACAATAAATAGTATAGATATATGCAACTAATAAAGATAATAAATTGTGCATATTAAAAAATGTATAAAATATATCAAAATAAGATTTGATTGAGTGGTAAATTTAAGTTTTTAGCAATCGAATTGGCGTAGGTTTAAATCTCACCATAGGACTATTTTAATTGGTTTTTGTTAAAATAAAAAGACTAAAATACCCTTAAACAATATAACTTTTTTAATTACGAAAGGACATTTCCGTAATTTCTTATCCAAGTTGGAGACTCAAATGAGGGTGCCACCACTCAGTTAGGAGCTTAATAAGTAGTGTAGTATAGTATAGATTAGAAATCCTATCACACACGTATGCATATGGAAACCCATATTTAAAACACAGATGCCTGTTAAAAAGTAATATATAATAAACAATAAAACGTATGATTTGAAACTATTTAACCATAATAACATACAATGTAAAATAAAAAAATTATAGATTAAATTATGAATAAAATGAAATTTAAGCACATAAATTCATCAGCTAAACAATACTAAATGCACATAATTTATTAATGGAGATAATAAATTCTGCATATTAAAACCAAAATGTATAAAATTCATCAAATTAATGCTTTGGTTGAGTGGTGAATTTTGATGAATTTAAGGTTTTAGTAATCCAATTGGCATGAATTTAAATTCATCAAACATAGGCATTTTTTTAATTAGTTTTTGTTAAAATGCAAAGACTAAAATGCCCTTGAATTACTAAAAGACATTTTCGTAATTTTCTATCCAAGTTGTGATCTGTCATATTTCTATACGTCAAATCGAATTCTTTTAACTCTTAAAGAGCTTGTTCTCAATTGCTTTATGAGACTTTTTTTGTTTTTGTTACTTATTAGATTTTATATTAGAAGTTAGTTTTATTGCGTTTCTTTTACTTTCTAACCCAAATTGGCAAAATTATGTCATTGGAAGTCTAATGACTAATTTGAGCTTTGAAGGAAGTGATTGAGGTCGAACCTCAAAGAGAACTTCTATTGTGGTTGAGGTTCACGATACAAGAGCCTGTATGTCGTGACATTGACCCTTCTACCACCTTGAGGAAGTTGAACTTCACCAAAATTCCACCTTGAGAAGCCTGTTGTGGTGTTCTTGACACTGAGTATAAAATGTTGCAACATTGAGCCTCAAAGTCGTGATTCCAAGCCAAACGTTTAAGTAAATGGAACCCAATTTCCTGTCGTCTAGGTCGCGACACCGTCAAGGTCGTTTCGCTACACCGACAAGGCTGTGTCGCGACATCGATTGTCCCTCAAGCCTTCTTCATGCCAACTGCTATAGGTGTCGCGACACCGAAGTTTATCGAGTGAAAAGCTGTAGAGGCAATTTTGTATCCAAACAAGTTTAAGTCTTTTTCATTTAAGGGCATAATTGTCATTGTTATGTTAAATATTTTTTGCCTATAAATACTATAACACCTCTCACCCGTATTCAATGCCGAATAGGGTTACAGAGCATTACCGAACATAATAAACAATTACACATGCATTTTACATACTTTAATCAATTTCATTCAAATGTCAATCAACAACATTCGAATTGTCCCCAATACGTGTAACAGCCCGATTTAGGGCCTAGTCAGAATAGTGGTACGAGACCACGAAATCGAGATGAAATTATGATTTTTAAGGTTTATGTCATGTTTGCATGCTAGTATGAAGGTTTCATGAAGCAGTTTCGCTAAATTGTGATTGAATGGTCCAAAAGGACTAAATTGCAAAAGTTGCAAAATATGAATTTCTAAAAGATTTTTGCATGAAATAGCTTTAGAATAATAATTATGAACCCCTAGATAGCAATTTTCCCAAAATTTAATTTTTGGAAAAAATTGGTCATGAGATAGTTTTATGGAAATTTTTAAAAATAGGGGCATTTTGGTCATTTGCCTAATAAATGATTAAAATGGGAAAAAGATGACAAAAATCCATTCATCTTCTTCCCCAAGCTGCCGAAAATTCCAATAGCCATTGTTAGGGCTCTTTCAATTTTCCAATCTTGCTAGTAAGTGCTCCTAAGCCCAGTTTTTGATATTCTTCGTATTTTTGAAGTCCTGGTAGAATGAGTAAGCTATTTTTAGCTATTTGATGAGCTATAATGGATGTTCAAAAATGTGGTCATGTATGAAATGCATGTATTTTGATGTTCTATGGAAGATTATGAAAGCTTGATGTAGTAGAAACATCTTTTGTTAAGTGATTTTCCATGAAAATGCATATAGGGACTTGATTGTGAAAATCTTAAGTTTGGTCATACATGTGTGATTTTGTGAGAATTGATGATTGCTATAGTTGAGACTATTAACCAGCTAAGCATGTAGTTTAAGAAAGTTGTATAAAAATCATTTTACGAGCCTAGAGGCAAAAGTGCAAATATGAGAAAGTATAGGGGCAAAATAATAATTTTTCCAAAGAATGAGGTATGAGTCAATTTAGTCAATATGCTTATTAAATGGTCTATTTATGATTATAGATCAAGAAAAATGAAGCTCGGATCGAAACCGAGGTAAAAACAAAGTCGAAGACTAAATTGCATATCTACACACATTTTGTATATTGAGGTAAGTTTGTATGATTTCTAAGCTTTATGATTTCTATCATTGAACTGCTTAGTATAATGTACATTGTTATCATGGAATGCTTAATGTTTGTTAAATAAAGAAATCAATGTGATTAAGTATGAACAAGTTATCATGTAAGTCCAAGGACCCAAGCTTAGCATTGAACAAGTTATCATGTAAGTCCAAGGACCCAAGCTTGGCATTGAACAAGTTATCATGTAAGTCCAAGGACCCAAGCTTGGCATTGAACAAGTTATCATGTAAGTCCAAGGACCCAAGCTTGGCATTGAACAAGTTATCATGTAAGTCCAAGGACCCAAGCTTGGCATTGAACAAGTTACCATGTAAGTCCAAGGGCCCAAGCTTGGCATTGAACAAGTTATCATGTAAGTCCAATGACCCAAGCTTGGAATTGAACAAATTATCATGTAAGTCCAAGGACCCAAGCTTGGCATTGAATAAGTTATCATATAAGTCCAAGGTAAGCTTGGCATTGATTCAAGAAGAGATATATCATGCAAGACCGTATCTAGGATATGGCTTTGGCATTAAGTTATGTGGGATGAGATTTAGTATCCTCGATTATTCACAGATATTCATCAAGCAAATGAGTAAAGTTAAAATGAGATAACAAGAAAGCTAAGTAAGCAAAGATATTACCAAGTTGAAATTGAGTATTATTTATGTTATGAATGATGAATTAGAGATCATGATTATTAAATTAAAGTATGTTGATCAATGTGATCAAGTGATCTGAACACCATGTTTACCTTACAAGTATGAGGATAGTAAGTATCATGAGACATGTGAGAATCAGTATGAGTAAGTAAGCTTTAAAGCTGAAATTATGATACCATTGTTATGTCAAATGGTTTATATTAAGTAAGTTTATTAATCTGTGTTTTACATGTAAACTTACTAAACTAAATGCTTACGTCTTTAATCTTTTCTTTCTATGTAGTCTCGCCAAGCTAACTTGTGGATCGTTGGAGTCGGAGCTCATAACACACTATCAATCCTTATTTTGGTATAGCCAAGTTATTTTACTAAGTATGGCATGTATAGGAATCATTCATTTTGAGAACATGTTTTAAGAAGGGCCATTGTTTAGGTTATCAAACATTATTCTTTTGTATATGGATAAGTGGTTAGCCAAAATTGGTTATATGTATGTTGTTGTATTCAATGGAGCATGTTGTATAGTTTTTGAAATGTATTGGTTTGATTTTGATTTCAGGGTGGTAAATGGCTTGGTAAATAGCCTCTAAGTGCTCCCATGGTTAGACACATGGGCGTGTATCTAGGCCGTGTGAACCCTGCACCTTATTACTATTAATTATGATAGGCCACGATACAACCCCACGGCCGTGTGTATGAGCCGTGTAGAATACACGGTTTGAACATGGGTGTGTGCCCATACCGTGTGGATCAAGTTAGTATATCAAGGTTTATCATACGGTTTAAGCCCACGGACATGTTCAGTCGTGTGAAAATAGTCAGTAGCTCCCCACGGTTGATAACATGGGCGTGTCAAGGGGTACACGGGTGTGTCCCAAGCCACATGGGCGTGTGACCCCTACTTTAAAGAAAGGCTTTGATTAAGTTCTGAAAGTTTTTAGATATGTGCTTAAGGCCTCGTAGGCCCATGTAATGTATGATTAGACTAATATAGAGAAGTTTTTAAGTCGTAACAAAATTTCATAGCCCATAAGTGTATGTTTTAATGGGTTCAAGCATGGTAATATCTCTTATCCAGTCATAGCCTCGGGCTTGGGTATGGGTGATACATTTAGTGGTATCAGAGCCACGCTTTAGTCAGTTTTAGGACTAATGTAGCATGAGCATGAGTCTAGCTATACATGCCATACATAAGAATGTTTTAATAATGATAGTGTGACGACTCCTAACTATTTAAATTATGTTTATACATATAGTAAATGGATCACGAATAAGTTGTGGCGGATAATGTAGAAAGTAACGCGTTGGCTCCCACAGAAGGGACGATGCCAAACGAGAATGAGAATAAACCTACTACGGTGAGCCAAGAAGGAGGAGAAGAGGTTAGAGAAGCTTTCCTCCATATGATGAATGCTTGGTATACAGAGTTCGTTCATGCGAACCCGAATGGACAACCCCCTTCACCCCTTTGTTCCATAACTTTGCTCCAATAGCCCTCAAGTAGTAGAGGTGGTAAGAGGAGATAAACCTCAATTGATAGGATCAGAAACATGGGGCGTAAGAATTTCGGCTAGAAAAGATGATGATCCAAAAGAGCTAAATTCGGTTAGAAAATACCATCAGGGTATTTAATGAGCTGTCATGCACCCCTAAAGAATGCATAAAGTGTGTAATCTCTCTCTTAAGAGGCTCTGCTTACCAATGGTGGAACACCCTTGTGTCGGTAATATCGAGGAAAGGGTCACATAGGAATTCTTCCAAGAAGAGTTCAAGAAAAGTATATCGACCAAAGATTTGTAGACGAGAAGAGGAAGGAATTTCTAGAGCTGAAGCAAGGCAAGATGTCAGTAACTGATTATGAGCGAGAGTTTGTACAACTTAGCAAATACGCTCGTGAATGTGTATCCACTGAGGCCATTATGAGTAAAAGATTTGAAGATGGATTAAATGAAGACATCAAGTTGTTTGTTGCTGTCCTAGAATTAAAGGAATTTGTTGCGCTGGTAGAAAGGGCTTGTAAAGCTAAAGAACTAGTAAAAGAGAAGAAGAAGTCGAAATGGAGTCTCGTGACTCTAGAAAGAGACGATGGAATAAGTCATTCTAATCTTCATCCAAAAGTCAAGAGATTTCCCTACCCAATCGACTACTTCCACGGGCTTTCAAGGAAAGACAAGAGTAAACAGTATTTAGGGAATAAAGCACAGACTACTTCAGTTGCAAGTGTTGGGAATATTAGATGTGACAAACCTGAATGCCCACAGTGTGGCAGATGTCACCATGGAAAATGCCGAGCACATGAAAATGCATGCTTTAGATGTGGTTCTAAAGACCACTATATAAAAGATTGTCCAAAGATGATGAAAGAAGAAATAGCTCAGAACCCGAGATCCGGGAGTATGGTCAGAGGCAGAATGCAGAGGAACCCGGGAAGTGGGGCAACTGGAAGAGGTAACCCTAGAGAACAGGCTACGAGACCTGAGTGTAGAGCGCCTGCAAGGACTTATGGCATTCGTACTCGCGTAGAGGCATCTTCCCATGATGTTATTACGGGTACCTTTTCTCTTCATGATGTTAAAGTTATTGCTTTAATAGATCCCGGATCCACACACTCTTACATTTGCATGAAATTAGTATCAGGTTTGAGTATGCCTATAGATTCTACAGAATTTATGATTAAAGTGTCTAATCCTTTAGGCAAGAGTGTGTTAGTTGATAAAGTTTGTAAAGATTGTCCATTAATGATTAGAGGTCATTGCTTTAAAGTAAATATTATGTTGCTACCATTTGATGAGTTCGACCTCATTCTTGGCATGGACTGGTTGACTACCCATGATGTAATAGTTAATTGTGGGAAGAAATATATAAGAAAAGGGTATGAAGCATTTCTGGCCTATGTAATGAATGATAGAGGAACAGAACTGAAGATTGAGCCAGTACCGATAGTACGTGAGTACGTGGATGTTTTTCCCAAGGAATTACCAGGACTACCACCAGTTAGAGAGGTTGAGTTCAATATTGAGCTAACTCCGATATATACCGATATCCATTATTCCTTACGAATGGCTCCAACATGAGTTGAAAGAGCTAAAGTCACGCTTGCAAGAGTTAACGAGACAAAGGCATTGCAAGATCAAGTTGTTCACCATGGGGTGCTCCGGTTTTATTTGTAAAAAAGAAAGATGGCACCATGAGATTATGCATAGATTACCGTCAACTTAATAAAGTGACAGTAAAGAACAAGTACCCATTGCCTAGGATCGATGATTTGTTTGATCAATTGAAAAGATCCACCGTGTTCTCCAAAATAGACTTGAGATCAGGGTACTATCAGCTTAGAGTGAAGGATTCAGATGTATCCAAGACCGCCTTTCGAACGAGGTATGGGCATTATGAATTTTTAGTCATGCCCTTTGGGTTGACCAATGCTCTCGTGGTATTCATGGATTTAATGAACCACATATTTAGACCATACCTCGAAAAGTTTGTAGTCGTTTTTATTGATGACATACTGATTTATTCTCGAGATGAGAATGATTATGCTGAACAACTACGGACAACTCTACTGATTCTTCGAGAAAATCAGTTATATGTCAAATTCAGTAAAAGCAAATTTTGGTTCAAGGAAGTATGATTTCTTGGACATATTGTCTCGAAAGATGGAGTCCGAGTAGATCCAAATAAGATTTTGTCCATAATGGACTGGAAGCCATCGAAGAACATCTCTGAGATTAGAAGTTTTCTAGGCCTAGCCGGCTATTATAGACGATATGTCAAGGGTTTTCCATGATTGCAACCCTGATGACTAAACTGTTACAGAAGAATGTTAAGTTTGAATGGTCAGAATGATGCCAACAAGGTTTTAAGAAGTTGAAAGCAATGTTGACAGAAGCTCCAGTTTTAGTACGACCAGAGTCAGGGAAAGAATTTGTGATTTACAATGCATCCTTAAACAAATTAGGCTGTGTACTCATGCAAGAAGGCAATGTGATTGCTTATGCCTCAAGACAGTTGAAACCTCATGAGAAGAATTATCCAGCGCATGATTTAGAATTAACTACCATAGTCTTCACTTTGAAGATTTGGAGACACCATTTATATGGTGAGAGATGTCAGATTTTTACTGATTATAAAGGTCTGAAGTACTTGATGATGCAGAAAGAATTGAACTTAAGGCAACGAAGATGGTTAGAGTTGATAAACGACTATGAGTTGGGCATTAACTACCACCCAAGAAAGGCGAATGTAGTCACAGATGCTTTGAGCAGGAAGTCCCTTTTTGCATTAAGGGCATTGAATTCAAGGATATCTTTACCCGACGATGGTTCTATTATAGCCGAGTTGAGAGCTAGACCAATGTTTTTTTCACGAGATCCTGGAAGCTCAGAAAAAAAATAGTGAATTACAAGTCAAGAGAGCTCAGTGCGAGACAGATGTTGAATCCAACTTTCGGATTAATTCTGATGGATACTTGATGTTTAGAGATAGAGTTTGTATACCGAGAAAAGAGGAGTTGATTTAGAGAATTTTGTATGAAGCATATAACGGATGTTTGTTTGTACATCCAGGAAGTACTAAGATGTATAATGATTTAAAGCAACAGTATTGGTGGCCGAAAATGAAGAAAGATATTTCATAATTTGTTTCCAAGTGCATGATTTACTAGCAAGTAAAGGTGAACACCAAGTATCTTGAGTTTACTTCACCCATTTTGATTCCCGAGTGGAAATGGGATTTGTATCACCATGGATTTTGTAACGGGGTTACCGTTGTCACCAAGCAAGAAGGATCTTTGTATGGGTTGTAGTTGATAGACTCACGAAGTTAGCCTATTTCATACCCGTACGAGTTGATTACTCTCTCGACAAATTGGTAAACTTGTATGTTTCAGAAATAGTAAGGCTTCACGGAGTTCCCTTATCGATTATATCGGATAGAGATCCGAGATTCACATCCAGATTTTGGAAGAGGCTGCAAGAAGCCTTAGGTTCAAGATTGAATTTTAGCATAGCTTTTCATCCTCAAACTGATGGTCAGTTAGAGAGGTTAATTCAAGTACTCGAGGATATGCTCAAATGTTGTATTTTAGAATTTCAAGGTAGTTGGGAAAAGTTTCACCCATTGATAGAATTTTCCTATAATAATAGTTTTCAGTCAAGCTTAAAGATGGTGCCTTATGAGGCTCTATATGGGCGTAAATGCAGAACACGTTTGTTTTGGACTGAAGTCAAGGAAAACCAAATTCACGGGGTCGATCTAGTTAAAAAGCTGAAGAGAAAGTGAAAGTGATACGAGAATGTTTAAAAGCTACCTCAGAAAGACAGAAATCCTATTCAGATTTAAAGAGAAGTGATAGAGTACCAAGTCGGGAATAAAGTGTTCTTGAAAGTGTCACCATGGAAAAAATTCTCAGATTTGGTCGGAAAGGCAAATTGAGTCCACATTTCATTGGACCTTACGAGATTACTGAGAAAGTTGGGTGGTAACTTACCATTTGACTTTACCATTAGAATTGGAGAAGATACATGATGTGTTTCATGTGTCAATGTTGAGACGCTACAGATCAGATCCTTCACATGTAATTATCCCGTCAGAGATAGAGATTTGTCCCGACATGACTTATGGTGAAGAACCAGTCAAGATTTTAGCTCGGAAGTCCAACAACTGAGAAATAAAAGTATTGCCCTAGTGAAAGTATTGTGACAAAGACATGGAATAGAAGAAGCTACGTGGGAAACAGAAGAGAATATAAGAAACCAGTATCCAAACCTTTTTGCTGGTAAGATTTTCGAGGACGAAAATTTCTAAGGGGAGAATTGTAATAGCCCGATTTAGGGACTAGTCGAAATAGTGGTACGAGACCACGAAACCAAGATGAAATTATGAGTTTTAAGGTTTATGTCATGTTTGCATGCTAGTATGAAGGTTTCATGAAGCAATTTCGCTAAATTGTGATTGAATGGTCCAAAAGGACTAAATTGTAAAAGTTACAAAATATGAATTTTTAGAAGATTTTTGTATGAAATAGCTTTAGAATAATAATTATGAACCCCTAGATAGCAATTTTCCCAAAATTTAATTTTTGGACAAAATTGGTTATGAGATAGTTTTATGGAAATTTTTAAAAAGAGGGGCATTTTGGTCATTTGCCTAATAAATGATTAAAATGGGAAAAAGATGACAAAAATCCATTCATCTTCTTCCCCAAGCTGCCAAAAATTCCAATAGCCATTGTTAGGGCTCTTTCAATTTTCCAAGCTTGCTAGTAAGTGCTCCTAAGCCCGATTTTTGATATTCTTCATATTTTTTAAGTCTTGGTAGCATGAGTAAGCTATTTTTAGCTATTTGATGAGCTATAATGGATGTTCAAAAATGTGGTCATTATGACATGCATGTGTTTTGATGTTCTATGGAAGATTATGAAAGCTTGATGTAGTAGAAACATCTTTTGTTAAGTGCTTTTCCATGAAAATGCATGTAGGGACTTGATTGTGAAAATCTTAAGTTTGATCATACATGTGTGATTTTGTGAGAATTGATGATTGCTATAGTTGAGACCATTAATCAGCTAAGCATGTATTTTAAGAAAGTTGTATAAAAATTATTTTACGAGCCTAGAGGCAAAAGTGCAAATTTGAGAAAGTATAGAGGCAAAATAGTAATTTTGTCAAAGAATGAGTTATGAGTCAATTTAGTCAATATACTTATTAAATGGTCTATTTATGATTATAGATCAAGAAAAATGAAGTCCGGATCGAAACTGAGGCAAGAACAAAGTCGAGGATTAAATTGCATATCTACATACATTTTGTGTATTGAGGTAAGTTTGTATGATTTCTAAGCTTTATGATTTCTATCATTGAATTGCTTAGTATAATGTACATTATTATCATGGAATGATTAATGTTTGTTAAATAAAGAAATCAATGTGATTAAGTATTAACAAGTTATCATGAAAGTCCAAGGACCCAAGCTTGGCATTGAATAAGTTATCATGTAAGTCCAAGGACCCAAGTTTGGCATTGAACAAGTTATCATGTAAGTCCAAGGACCCAAGCTTGGCATTGAATAAGTTATCATATAAGTCCAAGGTAAGCTTGGCATTGATTCAAGAAGAGATATATCATGTAAGACCGTATCTAGGATATGACTTTGGCATTAAGTTACGTGGGATGAGATATAGTATTCTCGATTATTCGCAGAAATTTATCGAGCAAATGAGTAAAGTTAAAATGAGATAACAAGAAAGCTAAGTAAACAAAGATATTACCAAGTTGAAATTAAGTATTATTTATGTTATGAATGATGAATTAGAGATCATGATTATTAAATTAAAGTATGTTGATCAATGTGATCAAGTGATCTGAACACCATGTTTACCTTACAAGTATGAGGATAGTAAGTATCATGAGACATGTGAGAATCACTATGAGTAAGCTTTAAAGCTGAAATTATGATACCATTGTTATGTCAAATGGTTTATATTAAGCAAATTTATTAATCTGTGTTTTACATGCAAACTTACTAAGCTAAATGTTTACGTCTTTAATCCTTTCTTTCTATGTAGTCCCGCCAAGCTAACTTGTGGATCGTTGGAGTCGGAGCTCGTAGCTCACTATCAATCCTTATTTTGGTATAGCCAAGTTATTTTACTAAGTATGGCATGTATAGGAAGCATTCATTTTGAGAACATATTTTAAGAAGGGCCATTGTTTAGGTTATCAAACCATTATTCTTTTGTATATGGCTAAGTGGTTAGCCAAAATTGGTTATATATATGTTGCTGTATTCAATGAAGCATGTTGTATAGTTTTTGAGATGTATTGGTTTGATTTTGATTTCAGGGTGGTAAATGGCTTGGTAAATATCCTCTAAGTGCTTACACAGTTAGACACACGGGCGTGTGTCTAGGCCGTGTGAACCCTGCACCTTATTACTATTAATTATGATAGGCCACGGTACAACCCCACGGCCGTGTGTATGAGCCGTGTAGAATACATAGTTTGAACATGGGCGTGTGCCCATACTGTGTGGATCAAGTTAGTATATCAAGGTTTATCACACGGTTTAAGCCCACGGGCGTGTTCAGGCCATGTGAAAATAGTCAGTACCTCCTCACGGTTGATAACATGGGCGTGTCAAGGGTACACGGGCATGTCCCAAGCCACATGGGCGTGTGACCCCTGCTTTAAAGAAAGGTTTCGATTAAGTTTTGAAAGTTTTTAGATATGTGCTTAAGGCCTCGTAGGCCATGTAATGTATGATTAGACTAATATAGAAAGTTTTTAAGTCAAAACGAAATTTCACAGCCCATAAGTGTATGTTTTAATGAGTTCAAGCATGGTAATATCTCTTATCTAGTCCTAGCCTCGGGCTTGGGTATAGGGTGTTTCAATACGAGCCTACGAGGCCCAAAATATGCATTCAGATGGTTTGGGACTAAACTTATAACTTTACAACATTTTAAAATGCTTAGAAAGTTTATCTCAAAATAGGGGACATACGCCCGTATGGCCCGGGTGTGTCCCTCACACGGCCAAAGTCACGCCTGTCACAGGCCGTGTGGACATTAGAAATGGAAGCACATGGCCGCGTTCCAGCCCGTGTCCAACCCTGTGTAACTCTCTGACTTGGGTCACAAGGCCAACACACACGCCCGTGTACCAGGCCGTGTGCTAGGCCGTGTCAAACCTATATGGTATACTGACTTATGCCACACGGCCAAGTCACACGCATGTGTGTGAGGCCGTGTGGAGCATACTGACTTGATTTCTAATTCAACACCAGGGGATACACACACTGTAATCTAACCGTGCGTCGCACACGACTGAGACACACTCCTCGTGTCTTTGCCCGTGTTGTAACATCCTAAAAAATTTGATTGAGAATCGATATGTTGCATAATTTTGGTACTTAGCTAGTGAAAATGATTCAATGTGTGTGTTTTAATAGTCTCGAGAAGGCTCAAGATTTAATTGGATTTTGGAATAAATTTTGGTAAATAGTACTTTATTGAAGTGGATCAAGTAACCTTAATGCTTAGGGTAATTAAGAGGTTTACATTAGCATAAGATGAGCAAGTAGTAAAGGGGATATGGCGCCATGAGTGTTTGCTTGAGGGAAAAGGTTCGAATGCCTTTTTATGCATGTGAAAGTTTTATTTTTTTGCTTCCCATCTTCATAGTGTTGGTCAAGCTAGTATTTATGGTAGCTTAGACTTTATTTTTTTTTTTTGGAAAGGTGGCTAAGGGAAAAAGGCAAGTGTAAAATTAAGGTAGGGAATCATGAGGTTATGGTATGTAGGGGGAACACAAGGCACTTTACAAGGAGGATGTTTTGGAATGTTTGGATTGGCCAAACTTTGACCTTGTATCCATGAACTTGGACGGTTTTAGGGGCTAAGGGGGGGTGGCCGAATTTTTGAAGACTTTTGAGTAAGGATAGGTGCTTGTTGGGCACATTTCTTTTTGGTCATTCTTGTTTTCTCTCAAAACATTTTCTCTTCATCTTTTCTCTCCCTAGCCGAATGCACTTTGAGCTTTAGGTAAACATCTTTTGTTTTCTTTTAGTTATTCATATTTTTGATCATTTTGGTCTTATTTTGCCTATTCTTTCAAGTCATTTCTTCCTAGTGCCGAAACCATAACACCTTGGAAGGCCATTTTTCTTTTTCTTTTCTTTCTCCATTGTCGAATGCTCTCTAGCCTCAAACCCCTCTTTTTGTTCATCTTTCATTCTTGAAATGAATCAAAACCAAAACACCTAATTATCCTATACCTTTATTTCATCTCCTTCTTCTTACAAAATCTATCCAACATTTTCTCCCTTTTCTTTTCCTCCATGGTCGAATGTTGCTAACACCATCTCCTTTAATTTTTTTCTTCATAGCCTAATATTTTACTACACTTATCTTCTTCTCAAATCATTTCATTCTTTTCTTCTCACACTTTGATCACTCGGTAAGTGGCTAGTATAATACTTTAGTATTTTTATTTTTCCCTTTTCCTTTGTGCCGAATTTACATGTTGGTGTGGGATGGTCTTTTTGGATCGAGATCATTATCACACCATATCTCATTCAAATCTTTTTCTCCATCATAGAAACTTAGTGGAAGGCCGGAACTTGGAGTGTTCGAAATCATCGTGAATTGCTAGGATTCGGTCCAAAGTTTTAAGGTAAGGGTTTCTATCAAGGATTCCATTTTACTCATTATTTCGTAATGATGGGGTTTACTAATCGATGTTACTTTAGGGACACTATCGCTTGATTTTTATCCTTTTTACGTAAGGATTTCGTGGTAAGCCGATTTCGCCCCTTAAAATCAATCGTCTTAATTTTTGAAATATTAGTTGGACTAATATTCTTTTGCCAATAGAGGCAAGCAAGATAGGATAAAAATGGGTGGTGAATAATGATCAGAAGAGGGGCGGATTCGCTATTCCCTTTAGATTCAAGCGAAGGGCTGTTTCGGCAATCCGAGATTTTCCACCGGGTTGTGGACCCTCATCCAGTGAAAATCAATTATTCGAGGTTGTTCGTAGTCATGAGGCACTGACGATCCGGGATTTTCCACCAGGTTGTGAACCGTCAACCTGGGAGAACCAACAAATAGTAGTTGTTCGAGTTTCCAAGGGTAAAAATCTAGACCGCTTATCTTAGAATAGATTTTTTTTAAGTGTTAAGTGTTCTAATCGAGCCTTATAACATTTCTAAGTGTCGATGATCAGGAAAGTGTAGAGCTCACCGTAATCAGGTGTGTAATTTCACACCGTATCTCGCGGGTTAGATAACCACATCGTATTAATAGCTAGATTAAAATCGCAAAGTTGATGAAATCGGGTAAAATGGTATATTTAACACTTTAATGGTAAAAACTATGAAATCGGTATTAAGATTGTGAAAATTATGAAATTGCCCTTAATGGGCTAAATCGATAAAAGTGACTTAATAGGCCATATGTGATATTTGATAAATGGGCCATATGTGATATTTGATTAATGGGCCATATGTGATATTTGATAAATGGGTCATATGTGATTTTGATAAATGGGCCATATGTGATATTTGATTAATGGGTCATATGTGATATTTGATAAATGGGTCATATGTGATATTTGCTAAATGGGCCAAATGTGATATGAGATTATGTGGGCCAAAATGTGAAATGGGCCAGATTGTAATAACTTTTATAATGGGCCTTATGTTGGAATAATTATATGAATGGATTGTTATGCATATTATATACATGGTTGCATGGGTTGGGCTATTTTGATGAAGAGAAGTTCTGGTAGCTTTGCTACAAAATTCTGATGGCTTTATGCCCAGTTTGATATATGGCTTTATGCTCAGTTTGATATATGGCTTTATGCCTAGTTTGATATATGGCTTAATGCCCAGTTTGGTGTGTTGGCGGGGTGGGTGACTAAAGCTCCCCACAGGTGTGCTGGTTGGTACGGGTGGTGTGTAGCGGATGGAAATTTAGGTTTGGTTTTGGGAATTGCATATCACATGCATTCTATACATGTTAAATTGTTATATTTGTAATGGGCTCAGGCCTAAATAAATGCTTAAATGGTTTTGGCCCAGTGGACTATGGTAAGTGAGTTACACTCTGAGTTCTAAGTAACTCACCCCGTTTTCTTTACCCTTCTCAGGTAATGATCGGTGTTTGAGGCTTGGGCGGGGATGACTCAGTGGAGACCATACTACGAATAATGGGTTATTTAAATTTCGGATTTCTTTAAAGTACTTTTAATATTTTCTATTTAAGTTATGTTGTAATAAGGCCTCTGGTTAAATTTTATGGATGTTTTACCTATGGATGGATTCTATGATATGCTTTAAAGTACTTAAGTGGGATTTTATTTTTCTAAAATAGAAATAAACGTTTTCGTAAATAAGCGTGCAAAAGGGTTTTCATTCTTAAATATTTTAACTCGAAAGTTTCTTTGTAACAATTCTTTTAAAATCTTTGTTTTTCAAAATTTCTTCGAACTCTCTTAAATTCTCGAAACATTAAATAAATTTTTCTTAGGTTTTTAAATTATAAATTTTTACGTCTCAAATTATTAGATTTAACAATCAACCTCGGTTTTCAATAAACACCTTTTCAAAATCTTTTTGAAAATCCGTTTTCTTTGAATCTTTAAAAGACTATACGTATGTTCAATTCGTGTGACATATCAAATCTGGTCTTAACGCATAGACCGGGTTTGGGGTGTTACATTTTATGGTATCAGAGCCAGTTTCAAAACTCGGCCGTGGTTTGGGTTCAACAATAATTTTCGTTTAAAACTGTTTTGAATTTATATAATTTATGTGTTAAAGGTAGTATGGCACCACGAGCATCCGGCGCCAAGTCAAGTAAGTATTTGTATACTAAATAATTATTATTGTGATATGATCATAGGAACACTCTAGAACTTCTAGTTTTAGGTGTTGAAACTATAGAGATTGAGACTATATGATGTGTTTGCGAAAATAAACTCTATCTCTTTATCTCATAAAATATCGTTAATAAACACTGAAATAGTATTCTGATTCATAAAACTTGTAATCAGATTAAATCGAATTAGTCAATATGAGCGTTAGAGGACGTGGACGTGGTAGACGTGACCGTGGTAGAGGCCGAGGTGCTAAAGCCGTGTCTGAGGCATCGGCATCACCTGCATCACCTGTGTCGAAAAATGGATCCCATGACCGTATGAGAGAAGACATTGCTCTGTCTTAAGCAATGTTACGAGTCTTGGAAAGGGTTGCTAGGGCTAGATCAGGGCCAGTAGCTCGTGGGTCAATATCAGAGCGACTCAGATCAAATGGTGCTGAGACTTTTAGGGGTATTTCTGGAGTAGCCCCAAATGTTGCGAATATTGGCTCGAGGTTGTGGAGTAGATTATGGATGATCTGGAATGTACTGCCGAGCAGAAATTAAAAGGAGCTGTGTCCTTGTTGAGGGATGAGGCGTATCAATGGTGGCTTACTGTTCGAGAAGGCACCTAGGCTGAACGTGTTACTTGGGATTTCTTCAAAGCTGCTTTCCAAGGAAAGTATGTAGGGGCAAGTTATGTACATGCCCGGAGAAAGGAATTCCTGAATCTGGTTCAAGGAAATAAGGCGGTGGTAGCTTACGAGGCAGAATTTCTATGCTTGAGCCATTATGCTAGGACAATAGTACCAACCGACCATGAGCACTGTGTAAGCTTTGAGGATGGGCTAAATGATGAGTTGCGGGTTCTGATAGCCCCGCAACAGGAAAGGAATTTTGCCACACTTGTGGAGAAAGCCAAGATAGCTGAAGAAGCTAAGAACTCAGAATGTCAGAACCGAGAAAGAGGCAGAGGCAAGAGGGACTTTAAGTACTCGGGTTCTGCTAGAAGGTTCCAAAAGAGGCTTTGGAATGATGAGCCAGCTCAAGCTAGAGCACCTGTGGCTACCAACCAGATCCAACCATGTGCTGACTGGAAGACGACACCCCGGGAATGCTGGAAGAGGATCGGTGGTTGTTTTAAATGTGGTTTTATGGACCACCAGCTTAAGAATTATCCTCAACGGACTGGTCCGACTCAAGAAGCTCGTAACCCTGATGCACAGCCAGCTAGAGGCACTCAACAACCACCGAGGGGTCGTGGACCAGGTCGTGGTGGTAATGGCACTGGACGAGGTCAAGGTGCACCAGGTAGAGGTAATGGCTTCAGAGGTAACATGGAGGCAAGACAACCGGGGTTAGTCTATGTGGTCAGGCGTTGGAAGGATGGCGATACACTTGATGTGATAACCGGTATGTTCTTCATCTTTGATGTACCTGTTACTGCTTTGATAGATATCGGTTTTACCCACTCGTATGTTGCTAGTGCTATATCAGGAAATCTGAATATTAGATCTGAGATTACTGATAGAGAGATGATGGTAATCAGTCCTTTAGGATAGTCTGTGATCGTGAATAAATTGTATAGAGACGTGCCTTTAGAAATTCAAAGAGAAGTATTTTTGGCGGATTTAATGGAACTGCCTTTCGATGAGTTCGACCTTATTTTGGGCATGGACTGGTTGGTGAAGCACTGTGCGCACTTAGATTGTGCTGCAAAACGGATGTCGATAAGGACTTTAGAAGATAAAAAAGTGGTGATGATAGGCGAACAGAGAAACTATTTAGTAAATGTGGTATCTGCCTTAAAGGTAGAAAAGTTGGTGCGGAAAGGGTGTGGCGCATTCCTAGCCTTCATTAGTGCTTTGGATGCCAAGGAATTATTGGTGGAAGATGTTAGAACGGTGAAAGAATATTCAGATGTCTTCTCTGAAGAACTTTCTAGTTTACCTCCAGACCGGGAAGTAGAGTTTGGCATTGAGCTTTTTTTTGGAACGGCTTCGGTGTCCATTGCTCCTTATAGAATGGCGCCGAAAGAGTTAGTGAAACTTAAGGCTCAAATTCAAGAATTGTTGGATCGAGGATTTATTCGACCGAGCGTGTCTCCGTGAGGAGCACCGGTCTTGTTTGTCAAGAAGAAGGATGGGTCGATGCGTATGTGCATTGATTATAGGCAGTTAAATAAATTGGCGATCAAGAATAGGTATCCATTGCCGAGAATAGATGACCTGTTTGATTAGTTGAGAAAAGCTTCAGTTTTCTCCAAGATAGATTTGAGATCGGGTTATCACCAACTCAAGGTTAAGGAGGCAAATATTCATAAGATGGCATTCCGAACTCGTTATGGACATTATGAGTTTTTGGTGATGCCGTTTGGTTTGACAAATGCACCAAGCTGCATTTATGGACATGATGAATCGAGTCTTTCAACCCTATCTAGACCGGTTCGTAGTGGTGTTCATAGATGATATCTTGGTATATTCGAGGAATGAAGAAGAGCATGACTCACATTTACGTATAGTATTGCAAATACTGTAAGAAAAGTAACTTTATGCCAAATTCAGTAAGTGTGAATTTTGGCTGAAGGAAGTGACTTTCTTGGGACATGTTATGTCAGCCGAAGGAATCAGAGTTGATCCTTGGAAGGTAGAGGCTATGTTGGATTGGAAACCATCGAAGTCAATGGCTGAGATTTGAGTTTCTTAGGTTTGGCTGGCTATTATAGACGCTTTGTTGAGGGGTTTTCATTGATTGTTGCACCCCTAACTAAACTATTACGAAAGGGAGTACCATTTGTATGGGCAAATAAACAATAAGAGAGTTTCGAGAAATTGAAGAAGATTTTGATGGAAGTGCCAGTACTAATTCAACCTGAGGCTGAAAAAGAGTTATTGTTTACTGCGATGCGTCACACGGGCTTGGGATGTGTGTTGATGCAAGGTGGAAAGGTGGTGGCTTATGCATCTCGTCAGTTAACGTTTCGAAGTCAACTATCCTACTTATGACTTGGAATTGGCTGCGGTGGTTTTTGCTTTAAAAATTTGGAGGCATTATCTTTATGGTGAGAAGTCGATCATTTATATGGACCATAAGAGTCTTAAGTACCTCCTTACCCAAAAGGAGTTGAACTTAAGACAACGGAGGTGGGTGGAGCTGTTTAAGGATTATGACTTCTCAATTGAGTATCATCTTGGAAAGGCTAACGTGGCAGCAGACGCGTTGAGTCGTAAGGTAATATCAAATTTGAGAGCGATGTTCGCTCACCTCAGTCTGTATGAAGATGGTAGTCTTTTAGCCGAACTTCAGGTGAAGCCTGTGTGGTTGGGTCAGATTAAGGAGAAGCAATTATCAGATGAAAAGTTGGGCCCTTAATTCAACAAGTTGAAAGTGGTGTAATAGGGGATTTTGGAATGAGTAAGGATGGAGTGTTGTGTTTTCATGGAAGAGTTTGTATGCCCATGGATCCGGATTTGAGACAAATGATTCTACGAGAGGCACATAGTAGCCTTTATGCTATGCACCCCGGAGGAAATAAAATGTATCGAGATCTACGGAAGCAGTATTGGTGGTCAAGGTTGAAGCTGGAGGTTACGAATTTTGTGAGTAGGTGCTTGACGTGTCAGCAAGTGAAGGCGAAACATCAATTTTCGTCAGGATTGCTACAACCGGTGAAGATTCCATTATGGAAATGGGAACAGATAATGATGGATTTAGTTAGTGGGTTACCCTTATCACCTACTAAGAAAGATTTCGTCTGGGTAATAGTGGATCGGTTGACGAAGACTGCCCATTTTCTACCTGTTTGTACGAATTTCTCGCTGCAGAAGTTGGCTAAGTTGTATGTATTGGAGATCGTGAGGTTGCATGGGTAACCAGTGTCTATAATATCAGACAGGGACCCTACGTTTACATCACGATTTTGGACAGCTTTGCATGAGGCTTTGGGAACAAAGTTAAACTTCAGCACGGCTTTCCATCCTCAGTCAGATGGTCAGTTGGAAAGAGTCATCCAAATTTTGGAAGACATGTTAAGGGGTTGTGTGATTGACTTCAGAGGTAGTTGGGAGGACCGTTGGAAGAATTTGCGTATAACAACAGTTATCAATCTAGTATCCAAATGGCACCTTATGAAGCATTATATGGTCGTAGATGTCGTACCCCTACTTGTTGGACTGAATTGGGGGAACGACAGTTGTTGGGTCCTGAATTGATATTAGAGACGGAAGAAAAATTAAAGGTGATTCGAGTGTGGTTAAAGGAAGCTTCGGATAGACAAAATTCATATGCGGATCGAAAGCATAAGGACATTGAGTTTGCGGTGGGAGATCAAGTTTTTCTAAAGTCTCACCTTGGAAGAAGATCTTCAGATTTGGAAGGAAGGACAAGTTGAGCCCTAGGTTCATCGGACCGTACCGTGTGTTGAAGCGTGTAGGACCAGTGGCTTATCAGCTTGAATTACCTCCGGAGTTAAGTCAAATTCATAGCATTTTCAATGTCTCTATGTTGAGGCATAATCGATCGGATCCGTCTCACATAGTACCGGTAGAGGAAGTTGAGTTAAGACCTGACTTGTCAGTCGAGGAAGAGCCAGTGAAAATTTTGGATCGAGATGTTAAAATGCTGAGAAAGAAGTTTGTACCATTAGTAAAGGTTCTTTGGCAGAATCACGGATCGGAGGAAGCTACTTGGGAGCTTGAGGACGTGATTCGGCAGCAATATCCTCACCTCTTTTAACCAGGTAAATTTCGAGGACGAAATTTTCTTTAAGGGGGTAAAATTGTAACATCCTAAAAAAATTGATTGAGAATTGATATATTGCATAATTTTGGTGCTTAGCTAGTGAAATGATTCGATGTGTGTGTTTTAATAGTCTCGAGAAGGCTCGGGATTTAATTGGATTTTGGAATAAATTTTGGTAAACAGTACTTTATTGAAGTGTATCAAGTAACCTTAATGCTTAAGGTAATTAAGAGGTTTAAGTTAGCATAAGATGAGCAAGTAGTAAAAGGGATATGGCGCCATGAGTGTTTGCTTGAGGAAAAGGTTGAATCCTTGTTATGCATGTGAAATTTTATTTTTGCTTCCCATTTTCATAGTGTCGGTCAAGCTAGTATTTATGGTAGCTTAGACTTTATTTTTTTTTGGAAAGGTGGCTAAGGGAAAAAGGCAAGTGTAAACTTAAGGTAGGGAATCATGAGGTTATGGTATATAGGGGGAACACAAGGCACTTTACAAGGATGATGTTTTGGAAAGTTTGGATTGGCCAAACTTTGACCTTGTATCCATGAACTTGGACGGTTTTAGGGGCTAGAGGGGTGGCCGAATTTTTGAAGACTTTTGAGAAAGGATAGGTGCTTGTTGGGCACATTTCTTTTTGGTCATTTTTGTTTTCTCTCAAAACATTTTCTCTTCATCTTTTCTCTCCCTAGCCGAATGCACTTTGAGCATTAGGTAAGCATCTTTTGTTTTCTTTTAGTTATTCATATTTTTGATCATTTTGGTCTTATTTTGCCTATTCTTTCAAGTCATTTCTTCCTAGTGCCGAAACCATAACACCTTGAAAGGCCATTTTTCTTTTTCTTTTCTTTCTCCATTGCCGAATGCTCTCTAGCCTCAAGCCCCTCTCTTTGTTCATCTTTCATTCTTGAAATAAATCAAAATCGAAACACCTAATTGTCCTATACCTTTATTTCATCTCCTTCTTCTTACAAAATCTATCCAACATTTTCTCCCTTTTCTTTTCCTCCATGGCCGAATGTTGCTAACACCATCTCCTTCAATTTTTTTCTTCATAGCCAAATATTTTACTACACTTATCTTCTTCTCAAATCATTTCATTCTTTTCTTCTCACACTTTGATCACTCGGTTAGTGGCTAGTATAATACTTTAGTATTTTTATTTTTTCCCTTTTCCTTTGTGTCAAATTTACATATTGGTGTGGGATGGTCTTTTTGGATCAAGATCATTATCACACCATATCTCATTCAAATCTTTTTCTCCATCATAGAAACTTAGTGGAAGGCCGGAACTTGGAGTGTCCGAAATCATCGTGAATCGCTAGGATTCGATCCAAAGTTTTAAGGTAAGGGTTTCTATCAAGGATTCCATTTTACTCATTATTTCGTTAATGATGGGGTTTACTAATCGATGTTACTTTAGGGACGCTATCGCTTGATTTTCATCCTTTGAATGTAAGGATTTCATGGTAAGTCGATTTCGCCCCTTAAAATTAATCGTCTTAATTTTTGAAATATTAGTTGGACTAATATTCTTTTGTCAATGGAGGCAAGCAAGATAGGATCAAAAAGGATGGTGAATAGTGATCGGTAAAGGGGCGGATTCGCTATTCCTTCTAGATTCAAGCGAAGGGTTGTTTCGGCAATCCAAAATTTTCCACCGGGTTGTGGACCCTCATCCGGTGAAAATCAATTATTCGAGGTAGTTCATAGTCGTGAGGCACTGACGATCCGGGATTTTCCACCGGGTTGTGAACCGTCAACCGAGAAGAACCAACAAATAGTAGTTGTTCGAGTTTTCGAGGGTAAAATTCTAGACCGCTTATCTTAGAATAGATTTATTTTAAGTGTTAAGTGTTCTAATCGACCGTTATAACATTTCTAGGTGTCGACGATCAAGAAAGTGTAGAGCTCACCGTAATCAGGTGTGTAATTTCACACCGTATCTTGCGGGTTAGATGACCACATCGTATTAATAGCTAGATTAAAATCACAAAGTTGATGAAATCGGGTAAAATGGTATATTTAACACTTTAATGGTAAAAACTATGAAATCGGTATTAAGGTTGTGAAAATTACGAAATTGCCCTTAATAGGCTAAATCGATAAAAGTGATTTAATGGGCCATATGTGATATTTGATAAATGAGCCATATGTGATATTTGATTAATGGGCCATATGTGATATTTGATAAATGGGCCATATGTGATATTTGATAAATGGGCCATCCATATGTGTTTTGATAAATGGGCCATATGTGATTTTGATTAATGGGCCATATGTGATATTTGATAAATGGGCCATATGTGATATGATATTATGTGGGCCAAAATGTGAAATGGGCCAGATTGTAATAACTTTTATAATGGGCCTTATGTTGGAATAATTATATGAATGGATTGTTATGCATATTATATACATGATTGCATGGGTTGGGCTATTTTGATGAAGAGAAGTTCTGGTAGCTTTGCTACAAAATTCTGATGGCTTTATGCCCAGTTTGATATATGGCTTTATGCCAATTTGATATATGGCTTAATGCCCAGTTTGGTGTGTTGGCGGGGTGGGTGATTAAAGCTCCCCACGGTGTCTTTGGTTGGTACGGGTGGTGTGTAGCGGATGGAAATTTAAGTTTGGTTTTGGGAATTGCATATCACATGCATTCTATACATGTTAAATTGTTATATTTGTAATGGGCTCAGGCCTAAATAAATGCTTAAATGGTTTTGGCCCAGTGGACTATGGTAAGTGAGTTACACACTGAGTTCTAAGTAACTCACCCCGTTTTCTTTACCCTTCTCAGGTAATGATCAGTGACGAAGGCTTGGGCTGGGGACAACTCAGTGGAGACCATACTACGAATAATGGGTTATTTAAATTTCGGATTTCTTTAAAGTACTTTTAATATTTTCTATTTAAGTTATGTTGTAATAAGGCCTCTGGTTAAATTTTATGGATGTTTTACCTATGGATGGATTCTATGATATGCTTTAAAGTACTTAAGTGGGATTTTATTTTTCTAAAATAGAAATAAATGTTTTCCGTAAATAAACGTGCAAAAAGGGTTTTCATTCTTAAATATTTTAACTCGAAAGTTTTTTTGTAACAATTCTTTTAAAATCTTTGTTTTTCAAAATTTCTTCGAACTCTCTTAAATTCTCGGAACATTAAATAAATTTTTCTTAGGTTTTTAAATTATAAATTTTTACGTCTCAAATTATTAGAATTAACAATCAACCTTGGTTTTCAATAAGCACCTTTTCAAAATCTTTTTGAAAATCCGTTTTCTTTGAATCTTTAAAAGACTATACGTATGTTCAATTCGTGTGACATGTCAAATCTGGTCTTAACACATAGACCAAATTTTGGGTGTTACACGTGTGGACAAAAATAGGCTATTTACCAAGCCATTTTGCCACTCAAACTTATGCTCACCTACATCAAACTCAAAGGCACCAAATCATAACATTAATAGGCATTCTTCTAAACTCATCCCAACATAAATCATACCATTTTATTACCAACCACAACAAGGCACACATAATCTACATTATGCCAAACAATTTCATAACAATACCCAAAATATCAAATCATCAATATGGATACATTCAAACATGCATTATTTCACCTAATATCACAAACATATCATTCCTCAAACATGGACTATTTCATACTCCAAATACTAATTCAAAAACTACCCATCACAATTAGCATTTATAGGACAATTACCAAACTCAAAACAAAGGTCATTTGCACACTTATATACATCATCAAAATCACCAATATAAGCCAGCTCACATGGCTATATATACAATCCTAAACATAAACATTTACAAGCCAATTCAAATGGCCAAAATCATTATCAACTCCTAACCAAAATGACCATAATCCTATACATGCCATATAACCAAAACACAAGCTCAAAAGTACCAAATTGATAGTTGGATAGTGTGATGGAGTCTCCGACGATCTCGCATATGAGATAGCTTTGAATTCACTATAAAGCACGGAAAATAAATAAAGTAAGATTTATAGCTTAATAAGTTCGTATAGCATTTATATCAACTCATCATATAAACTCAAATTAAGCCAAAAACATTACATAACATATCTCATAATGAATCATCAACCTACCAAATTTGCATCCACCAAATTAGATGTAATTTCCATAATTTTCACCATTTCAGTGTATTATTCGGTTCCTATATATACCTGTACCTTCCCGTATTTAATTCATATTCATTCACATCTTTGACATGTTAAACCAATCAGAATATTTTTGGATACTCAAAAAATTCGCACACTTATTGCCAAATAAATAGCCAAAGCTATATCAATCTTGCACACCAAGTGCCAATATATATATATATATATATGTATAGCCGAAGCTATCTCGATCTTGCACACTAAGTGCAAATATATATAGCTGAAGCAAACTTGATTTCGCACACTAAGTGCACATAATTAGCTGAATCGTCTTCGAACACGAATATAGTATCGTAACATCAAAGCATTTAAAGCATAATTATAATGATGCTTATTACATACGAACTTACCTCGGATGTAAAAACGACAACACGAGTCAACTAATCTAACACCTTGTTCTTTCCCCGATCTAACTTCGATTTTCACTTTTCTTGATCTATATGGTATCAAATTTAGCTTATTTAATAATCCCTCTATTCAATTTAGTCCAAAACACACTTTAAAGCACTTTTACACATTTCCCCCATTTGTTTCACCACTTTTACAATTTAGTCCTTATTTAAAAAAAAACACAATGTCATGTAATTCAACCACAACCCATGCTAGCCAAATTTCAATCAGGTCCATAAAAGCCCATATTTTTCATTTATTTCAAATTTTAACCACAAAGCTTTCACATTTCACAATTTAATCCCTAATTTGCATATTCACTAAAAATCACTTAACAAAACTTGTATAACTATCATCAAACATTCAAAATCTATCATTAAACATAAAAATACTCATGTATTCATCAATAGAAATATCTAAAATCTTTAACAGTTTTGAAAAATAGTCCTTGGGCTAGCTAGACCTAGTTGCAACGTTCTCAAAGACATAAAAATCATTAAAAATGGGACAAAATACATACCAATTTAGCCAAATAAAGTAGCCAAAACTTTGAAAGCTTTAAAATGGCTTTTCTACACCCTAATTTCGGTTAGAAGAAGAAGATAATGAAGAAAATGGTTTTTGGTTTTATTAAATTATCATTTATTAACTAATTTACCTATTTAACCTTAGTTAAAAACCATCAAAATACATGATAATATATCCATATATGTCCACCCACCTTAATAATGGTCTAATTACAACATAAGGACCTCCACTTTAATATTCCACAACTACTTAATACCTTTAACTATTAGAACATTTCTTTTACATTTTATACGATTAGTCACTTTTATCAAATTGACCCATCAAACAATGAAATTTCTTAACGAAATTTTCACACAAACATATTATCATGCTATAGACATTAAAATAATAATAAAATAATTATTTCAACTTTAGATTTGTGGTTCGAAAACCACTGTTCTGATTTGACTAAAAACGGGTTGTTACAAATACCACATTATATCAACTATTTAGGTGGCTAGGCTAGAATAGAAAATTAGGTTAGACATTAGCTAAGTTTTCTCTTCTTTTTCTTTTCTCCTCAATTTTTTGAAGTTGGTTTTCTCTTCTTCTTTTTTTCTTGTTCTTTTCTTTTAGTTGTAGATTTTCTTATCTTTTGTCAAGAACTCTTTTAATGGAGTGATCAAGTGTAGCACCCCTTACCCGACCCGATTGCCGGACCCGAGTAATAAGGTGCTACAAAAAAAATTCAATAATTGACAAATAGTTTACTAAAAAAATCTCAATAATTTATCATTAAATCATATATATATTCAAACATATTAACAGTTTTGAATTCTACAAGGACCTAATGGTGAATTTTAGGCATGTAATAGGATTGAATTGTAAAATTTTAAAGTTTAAAGGTTAATATTGAAAATCCATAGTTGGTATCGATACCAAACTGAAACTTTACTGAAAATCAATACCAAAATTCAATTATGTTTTCTTTGGAAAACAAGGGTATCGATATTTATTTTTTGGCATCGATATTTTATAAAATGTATCGATATTCATATAAATTTCAATACTATCTAGACATTCTGTTTGTTTAAAACTATTCATATGATAAAAGATCGATACTAGATACAAAAATATCGATATTTGAGTTCAGAATTGATAAAACCTCTTTTTTAAAAGGTCTATATTATGCCCAAAACATACCTAAACTCAATTGATATACTTAGACATAATTAAAGACATGCAAATCATCATCTAAACATACCTATCCATATACAATTTAATTCAAAACATCAAAATCTAAACCAAACATATATCTTTAGGATCATCCAACCTAAATAATCAACCATTGATCCATTAAGGTACCTCAACATGAACAATTAAACATTCAATCTCATTTACAAAACCTACACCAAAGCATTATCGTTCATTGAGATAAAACCATCTATTATCCATCATTCTCATAACTATGCATTAACTATAAACTCACCTAGCATATTAACTCCTTAGATATTCATCCATTATGCATAACACCAAATTAATTTAGCAAGATATCTTCAAGATGACCATTCCTATCAACCACATATACATACATATTCAATACTTATAAACTTAGAAACCCAAATACCATCAAAACACAAAATGAGCATTACATATATATAAAACATCCTAAGTACTTGCCAAGATCAAAAGAATATTTCACCAACAGTTGAGTTCGGGATAGATGTTGGATGCTAAGTCTACGATTGAACCACTAAATACCTAACCTGTGCACGAAAAAAAAAAAAAAAAATCGTACGCTGAGTAAAACTCAGTGGTATTTTCTATAATCTGAATATGTAAACATAATATAAAATATTCAAATGCAAGATTAAAATGCAAAAAAAGATATGCAAAGAAACATGTAACTTTCATAATTTCATAGTTTTATTCTTCAAAATTCATAAGATTTTTAACATGAGATCTCACTTTTATTTTCATACTCAATAGAAATAACTATATATTTCATTTCCATGTCAGAATTAATTTCACATTCAAATAGTATTTAGTATTTCCGCATTTAATCAATTTAATCCTTAACGTAAATAACCAATCCAATCACTTCAATATATCTCACCAAATCAATTTTGTAGTTTACCTTATAACTTACCATGCAATGCATTATACAAATGTAATAATCGAAATAGTTCGAATTATAGAAACACAAATCGTAAACTCCAAGCTATTCGTTGACTACCTTGTATTTTCCCTTCTTTTTCGAGGATTCTGGGTCGACGTTAGCTATGGAATAAAACACACAACGCATTTCCTCAATACACAAACAATTCACCCTCAATCGCTAATTTATACAAATTTTATATTTTATTCAATTTAGTCTCTAAAATCGGGACTAGCATAGCTTTTAAATTAAACCTCAAATTTTTATACCAATTTCACTCTAAGCCTAATTTAACTCCATATCTCATTTCTACCCCAAAATTTTAAATTTTTCACAATTTGGTCCCTATTGCTCAAAATCAACAATTTAGTTTACAATTTAGTCGTACTCTAAACTTAATATTTATAAATTTAAGCCCTAGAACTTCAACTATTCACCAATGACAACATTCATAAAATTTACCAGTATCGAGAAATACTATATGGTAGCCTAAACTACCAAGATTCCGAAAATATAAAAATTATAAGAAAACAGACTAAATTGACTAACCAATTAAAGCTTTAAATGTTTAAAACCCTTAGCGTAATATTTCTTCTTCTCCCTTAAGGTTCGAATTGCATGAAGAAAGAATGAAAATTGTTTTCATTCTCTTCCCACTAACTATGTTTTATTATAATGTTATTATTTTATCAATTATATATTATCATATATTATTAATTAAATTTTATAACATAAAACATTATGAAACCCCACCACCGTCCACTAAAATTATAAAGTGGTTGAATTACTACTTTAGTCCTTATTCCATTTCTAATTAATAAAAACACATAGTAATTGAACATTCACTACTTTGACAATTTAGCCTCTGGACCTTAATTAAGCTCTAATTCGATAAAATTACGTGTCTGAAATTTAACTCACTTCTAATATAACATAAGTATTTAATAAAAATATTTACGGGTCTAATTTACGAAAACAAGGTCTTGATACCTCAATTTTCAAAACCACTTACTTTAGAATCGATACACTTGTACTTTGTCTAATTTTCCAAATAACCAAAATTGTTAAACCAAGCTTCAATTTAATACTGTAATACCTTCGTAAATATTAAGAAATAATATTTACTAACTTTATCATTGGAAAACAGAATTCCAAAACCACCATTTTCAATGCCATTGACTTTCGGGTCGTTACATCAAGCTAGTGGGCTTCATTAAATTTCAATCTGTTAATGAGCATTTTTTATGGCCTGATTTTCAATGGTATCGAAAATTGCAATTTTGAAACCTCATTTTTGTAAACCGAGTATGTAAATATTAAATATGAATAATTACGAGAATAACATAAAATTTACTAAATTTTGGTCCAATGATTTTCCGAATTATTAGTTAATTATGGCTTGAGGAGTAAATCGTAAACTCCAATCACTATAGAGTTTTAATTGTCAAAAGGTTTGAGGATTCAAATATCAATTAACCAAATGTCCAAAATGATAAATAAACCATTTTATAGCATAAGATAGTGGAGGATGACATTAATTTCCACTGATAAGGTTAATAGTGATTAAGGTAAAATAATTAAAGGTTTAGTTAATTAATTAAGGTTAATTAAAATTTAATCAAAGTATAAAAGGGTAGAATAGTGGAAGCTTGTAATTTTTTTTCTTCTTTTCAACCATCCAAAGCCTTAGAAACCAAAGGAGAAAGGGTTTTTAGCTCCACAAGCATTCGACCATTACTTTTAAGGAGATTTTAAGTCCTTTTCTTGTAATTTTTATGAATTTGGAGTCATGGAAGCTTGATTTAGCTAGACCTTGTACTAATTTGTAAAACTTTTAAAGTTTTAGAAAGTTTTCATTATTGATTTCATGAAGATTTAGGCTTGAATTTGATAGATTTTAAGCTTAGATTATGAAAAGGACAAGATTGTAGAGTTATTTAGCTTATTGCTAACTTTGTCACATTAGGGACCAAATTGAATAAATGTAAAAGTTGGTATGAAATTATGTTAATAGTAGATAAAATAAGGTTCCTAATGAGGATATATGAAATTGGATTTTAAGGCAAAGCTAGGAATCGAAAGTTAAGTTTATCCCAAGTTCAGCGACTAAATTGAATAAAATATAAATATGAGGGGAATCAAAAAATATAATTTCATGAAATCATGCATATCATGGTATAGTATGGAAGTGTTCGATATTGATTGGTGATATGAAATTATTGCATAGATCAAGAATCGAATCAAAGTGGAGTTGATTGGGAAAAAACTAAAATTGCATATTAGCCCATGAAGGGTCAACTCGTTTTGGTGTTTCCAATAAGTAAATTCATATGGAACTTACTATTTCATTCTATATTAGGTGTAATATTTGTTGATTATATATGGATACATAATTAGACATAACTTGAGAACTAATGATATTGGCATGTAATGGACTGAATTGTAATTTTATATGATTATTGATAATTACGTATTAGTACATGGTATAAATGTGAAAGTTGTTTGGTTACATTGAAAGTAAATGAAAATGTGATATACTACAAGATATGATTGAATTGTGAATATTTACAGAGATTGGTAATGACATATATATGAAAATGATGCCCGTGTGAACTTAGTAAAAGGTTAGGATATGTATGGCATGCCACTAGGGTTATGCGTGCGCTTGATTAGGAGTTTTACATGTTATAATGAGGTCTAGCATTTTTTGTAGATTCTCGGGTTATATATATTATAGGTTTAGCTCGTGCAAGTAACTCTAATATAATGTCAGCTTGTGTAAGCAAATCCGAGTTCATTTTATTGTAGTTCCATTGGACGATAATCAACTTAATGGAAATGAAATTTTAAATGTGAATTGGAAAAGAGGTAGCATACATTGATATTTGATATGTAATAAGTATGAAATTGCATATAAGTAGTGATCTTGTTCATGATATGAGAAGATGACTAACATATTTTTTTGGTAAATGTTTACATGTGAATGGTTATGCCATTTTGTGCCAAGGATAGCCATGTTGAATGCCACAGTGAATAGTTTAATTATGCCTTAAATAATCAAGGTATGTTTAGTGTTTCCATTTGAACTTACTAAGCATTTCTAATGCTTACTCTAATTTTTCTCCTTCTCTATAAATTGTAACCTTACAGAACTTGCCGAGCCAGATCAGTGGAGGAGCACACACTATCCTTAGACGGTAGTTATATGTTCAATGTGTAGACTTTGTGGCATATACATAAGGGTTCTTAGTGTTCAAATGGTCATTTTCAGAGATGGTATTCTTGTGTAAGTTGTGGTGTTTGGTTATGAATATACCATTTTGGTATAAAACTTAGTAGTTTATATTTTGATTAAGCTTGATTCTATGTGATTGTTAATGTTACTCTTAAATGGTTTGGTATGTTTAGGCTATCATATAGTCTATATGAATTGGTTAAATTTAGTTGATGATTTGGATAGGGTAAGTTAAATGTTAAACATGCTTATTGGCTTAGATAATGCTCAGTTTGATTTATGTTAAACAGCATATAGGATGCTTAGTAAGCTCATATGGAAACTAAATCTTACATTGATCATTAAAGTATACACAATTATTCTATCGGATACCAAATTAACTTTCCTTGGCACATTAGCACATATCTACATGCAACATCATCACAAATTTGAATACGTTAGTTACGTTCTCGAATCGTAAATATTGTCAACATTTTATATATAATCATATAGCAATCTATATGTCAAGTATCATCAATACCATTTCATTTTTAAATTCATGATTTAAATTTCATTTCCAATCAAATGAACATCACTCGATGGAACTACAGTAAAATAGACTCGGATACACAGGAAAGTAATGGTCACACAAACTGATAGTATTTCAGGGTTGTTCACACAAGTTGACATTATAACAGAGTTGCTCATACAAGTTGACATTATATCAATGTTACCTGTTTGGGCTAAATCTATGATACATATAATTTGAGAATTTGTAACAAATTCTACATCTTGTAATAACATGCAAATCCCTGATTTATCGCACATATAACCTTAACGGAATGCCATTGGTATCCTAACATTTCTAAGTTCACTCGGGCATCACTTCCGTATAAATGACATTATCAATTCCTGTACACAATTTCATTTATCATATGAGACATATATTCATTCAAAAATCTCATTTACATCTTGTTTTATTTCCATATAACCAATATTCTTATGAATTTACAATTCAGTCCACTTCGAGCTCTTCGTGTCTAATTCACTTCAATCTAAAATGTAAATGAAATAGAACACAAATCAATATAGCATGAAATAAATTAGTAAGTTTCGTATGAACTTACCTGACCAAAACACTAAACAAACTAAAATTTCATGGACTAATCTACAATTTTTATTTTTCCCTGATTATCTTTGATTTGATCCAATTCTCGATCTATACAATTATTCCATTCAATTCACCAATACTAAAAATTTATACATTGGATCATGACATGAATGAACCTATCAAATTTCATTTTTGATGCCCCTAAAGTTTTATTTTTATTCAATTTAGTCCCTAAAATTGAAATAGCCATAACTTTCAATTTTAAGCTTTGGTTTAAAAACCGACTTGAATTACATTCATTATAGAACCTCTACTATCTATTATTACCAAAATTTCACATCAATTTCATATTTTATTCACTTTAGTCCTTATGTACAAAACTAACAATTAAACATTACAATTTAGTCATTTTTCACATCTAAGCTTAAAATCTATCAATTTAACACCAATTTATTCAAAAATCAACAATGAAAACTTTCAAAAAATTTAATTTGCAAATTAGTATATGGGCTAGCCAAATTAAGCCCCCATGACCTCAAAACATAAAAATTACAAGAAAATGACCTAGAATTACTTACCAAATAGTGACTGAATGCTTAAAGCCCTAAGTTGTTTTTCTCTATTCTTTGGCTATGGAGTCTTGATGGTGGAAGGAAGGAGAATATGAGCATTCTCTCTTTCTTTCCACTTATATTAATATATATATAGCATAATTAAACTTGGTTAATTAGCTTAATTAAATCACTAATCACCTTTTTAGTGCTTAACCCATAATAATCCACTATCACATATTAAAAAATGGTTTAATTTTATTTTGGAAATTTGGTTAATTGTAATTTAAGTCCTTAAGTCTTTTGTCAATTAAGAAAAACTTATAGCGATAAGATTTTTATAATTTAGTCCTTGTACCTAAATTAAACAATTAATACACAAACTTGATGGGCCAAACTTTAATAAACTTTTATACCAACCCCATAAATATTAATATTTAATATTTATATGCCAAGTTTATGGAAATGGGGTTTCAAAATCACCTTTTTCTAAGACAATTGAAAATTGGGTTGTTACAAATGTAATTGATTCGGGTTCAAATCTTATTATATGCATATTTTTATTGATTTTTTAAATGGAAAATATTAAAGTACCCTCGAATAATATAACTTATTTTAATTACAAAAATGCCTTTTCGTAATTTAACAACTTAGTTGGTGATATACGACATTGTGCATAATAAAATTAAAATATATCAAAATATCAAAATAAAATTTTAGTTGAATGGTAAATTAATGTTCTATTAATGAGATTGGTATGTGTTCAAGTCTTATCATATGTATATTTTATTGGTTTTTAAAACTTAAAAGACTAAAACAACCTCAAATCATATTACTTATTTTAATTACAAAAGATCATTCTGTAACTTTACGAGTTGGTAGACCATTGGAGGTGACACTAAATCAATCATGAGCTAAAATAATAGTATAAATGAATCAATCGAATTAAATTTTATGTTCATTTATGATTCTTTAAACTTTAAAAATAATTACATGAAAATTTAAAATAAGTTTCTAAAAATTCTAATTGCTATAAAATAAAGAGGGTGGAGAGAATAAAGAACAAATAAAATATAAAGGCAATAGAGAATGTTCTTTATTGATAAAAATGAATGATTACAATACTTCATCGAGTATTTATTTATAGGCATAAGAAGTATAAAAGAAGTAGAGATCTAATTCTAATAATTAGAATTTAAAGTACATCAAAACTTTATCTTGATCATGATGGACATCCACTTAATAAGATATTCATAACACTTCCCCTTGGATGTTCATTGGTAGATAATGTGCCTCGTTAAAACCTTATTAGGATAAACCCTGTGGGATAAAAAAACTAATGAAGGAAAAAGAGTACACAACCTTCTATTACAAGCTGCCTCATTAAAAACCTTTACCAGGAAAACTCAATGGGACAAAACCTCAGTTAAAGGAAAAGAGTACAACTTGTTTTTAGACTCTCCCTGATGGCAATATTACATTAAATCTTTGAGCCAACGCATTCCAATCTTGTGTAGTAGTCTTTCAAATGTTGAAGTTAGCCATGCCTTAGTAAAAATATCTATTAAATTCTCACTAGAATGAATTTTTCGAACATTTATATCACCTATTTTCTCAAGATCATGGGTGAAGAATAATTTTGGTGAGATATATTTCGCTCTGCCACCTTTAATATAACCACCATTTAATTGAGCTATACATACTGCATTATCTTCGTATAAGATAGATGGCATTTTTCCTGTAAAGGCAAAGTACATATCTTCTGGATATGTTGGGTCAATAACCTTAGCCAAACACACTCTCGACTTGCCTCATGCATTACAATTATTTATGCATGATTTGAAGAAGCAGCAGCTAATGTAACAGCTCGGTTTAGACCCTAGTCAGAATAGTGGTTCGAGACCATAAATTTAAGGTCAAAATGTTAATTTAATACTATTTTCTGTGTGAATAGTATGAGACATAGTTTGCGTGAAAATTCTATGTGATGATTTGATCGTTTTAGGGTCGAATTAAAAGAAAGGACCTAATCGCGTAAAGAGTAAAAGCTATGTGCTAATTTATAAGTATCTAAGTGTTGTTGTCTTTTAAATATGGAGGATTTATGATGAAATTTAACCAATATGTACTTAGTGGATGGTGGATGGACATTTTAACCAACTAAAATGTAATATAATATGTTTTTATTAAAGGCTAACATGGTAATTGAATTAATAATAATAGATTAGTAAAACAAATCATGAAAGAATGAGTATTCATCTTATTACTCATCAAAAATAGAAAAGAAAGGAGGGCTAGGAAGCTTTGGAGTTTCGGCAAGCTTAGGCACAAATTGGTATGTGATTTTAGCTCGATTTTTGATAATTTCTACATTTTCGTAATCGTTGCTTTGTGCTCTACCTAACCCATGCTTAAATTTTAGAAAATGATGGTGATTTTGAGATATGCCATTGTTGAATATATGAGCTTTGTGATGATAGTTAGTGGATTATAAAAGTTTAATGTTGGGTTAACATAGTTTGTATTTGAAATTTTGGTGAAATTGAGTAATTTGCGCTAAATTGTGAAAATGAGAAATTGGAGGATTAAAATGTGAAATAAATGAAATGTGTGGACTCCTATGAGACTAAGGAGAATTTGGCCTAAGCATAGTGTAATGAAATTTTGAGTATTTGATGATTTTGTAAGATAGGGACTAAAGTGTTGAAATGTGAAAATGTGAGGGCTATTTTGTAAAATGCCCTAAATATGTGTGTTTGGATTAAAATGAATGAATTGATGATTGAATGGAGTGAATTTGAATGTGTTTAGACCAAGAGAGGAGAGGTTCGGATCGAGATCGAGGCAAAGATAAAGTGCTCGATTAATCGACCGTATAGATAGTTCGACGTCCGAGGTAAGTTCGGATATCATACATGTATGATCAAGAGTTGAGGTATTTCGCGCATCACATCCCCAAGTTCCCATGTGGCCTCCTCCGCACCATGGTTTCGCTATAGCACTTTTACCAAAAGTATCGATTTCCTTCGCTAACTTTGACATCTCGATCCAAAATCTGCACCGGCCTCCTCGAAAGACAAATGAGTTCACTTCAATTTCTAACCCAAGACAACGTGTGAGGATCGATCGATAATACCAAAGATCGAAACATGGAAGACATCATGTATCCGCTCAATTCATGGCAATTCAAGCTAGTAAGTTACTGGTCCCCATACGTTTCAACACCGTAGCGGCCCGATGAATCTAGGGCTTAGCTTGCCTTTTCTTTGCCAAACCTCAAAGACCTTCTTCCAAGGATACCTTCAAGAAAACCTAATCACCCAACGTGATACTCAACATCTCCGCTTAAGATCGCCGAAGACTTCGCCTTTGTCGATGCCTCCTTAAGACGAGCCCAATTACTCTAACTTTATCCTCTCGCTCTCGCTACTAACTCGACCCAACATCCGCCGCTCCTAGTTCCAGTCCAACATGTAGGAGTACAAGATTTTTGACCATACAAATACTATATGGTGCTATTGAATACTCGCTTGATAATCATGTTATAAGCGAACTCGCTAAAGGTAGGTACTCCTCCCAACTACCACGGAAGTCCAAAACATGTACTTAACATATCTTCTAATAC
Organism: Gossypium rotundifolium; assembly: GCA_025506655.1. Lineage (NCBI taxonomy): Eukaryota > Viridiplantae > Streptophyta > Magnoliopsida > Malvales > Malvaceae > Gossypium > Gossypium rotundifolium. The sequence continues at coordinate 62,769,863 of CP106731.1, read as the reverse complement.
TTGGATTACCCTCTCAGATTATCCATCGATTTGTGGGTGAAAAGCCATGCTAAAATTCAACTCGTGCCTAACTCCTCGTGTAGAGCCTTCGTAATCTCGACGAATCGGGATCTCGATCAGATAATGGACACCTGCATCTCCATGCAACTGTATTATCTCATTATATACAAAATTGGCTAACCTTTGAAGCGAGTAGTTAACCTCTACGGATATGAAATGGGCCGACTTGGTCAACCGGTCTACTATCACCCAAATAGCATCTTTCTTACTGGGCGTAAGGGGAAGCCCACTTACGAAATCCATAGTAATCTCCTCCCACTTCCACTGTGGAACCTTTACTGGTTGTAACAACCTTGATGGCAATTGATGCTCGACCTTAACTTGTCGGCATGTCGACACTTGCTCACTAACTCGCCATTTCCGCTTAAGACCCGCCACCAAAATCGCTCTCCCTTAAATCCCGATACATCTTGCTTCTTCCCGGTGCATAGCGTGACGGACTACTATGAGCTTCTCTAAGGATTCACGCCTCAAGTCATCATCCTTAGGCATGCATACTCTCCCCGAAAGTACAACACTCCATCATCGCCAAGTTGAAACCTTCTACCTCACCATTCTCAGACTTGCAACCTTCGAGTATTCAAAGCTTCATCACCATATGTCTTTCCTTGACCTCATTAATCCAAGACGACTTCACTTGCAATTTCGCCAAAAGGCTCCCATCCTCATAAAGACTTAGATGAGCAAACATTGCTCGCGAAATCCGCTACCACCTTTCTACCAATGCATCGCCTACCACATTAGCCTTCCCGGATGGTATTCGATTGAGCAATGAGTCCTTCAACAACTCAATCCACCTCCGTCAGCCTCGATTTAAATCTTTCGAGTCGAGGTACTTCGATTTTGTGATCCGTGTACACTACCGACTTCTCCCGCATGTGATAGTGCCTCCAAATCTTCAAGGCAAAACCACAACACCTAATTCTAGATCATGTGTCAAATAGTTAACTTCGTGGAGGCCTTAACCGCCGTGACACATAAGCGACCACCTTCCTTCTTGCATCAACACACACCGAAACCAAGATGCGATGCATCACAATACACAAGTGAACTCCTTTCCCGCCTCAGTCGAATTAAGATCGGTGCTTCACAAAATCCTCTTCACTTATCGAAACTCTCTCGTCGCTTCTCGCACCAAACAAACAGTAACTCCTTTCCTCAAAAGCTTAGTCAATCTGTGGCTGCGATTATGGAGAAATTTTCCACAAATCTTCTGGAATATCCCGCCAACCCCGTAAAACTCAATTTTCGTAATCGCACTTGGGTGGTTTCCACTCTAATACCACCTCAATCTTACGGATCCACCCCGATTCCCTCATCGAAACAACATGCCCTAGAAAGGTTACCTCCTTAAGCTAGAATTCATACTTATCGAATTTGGCGCATAACCGCTTCTCCCTTAGAACTTGCGTAACCACATGGAGATGCGCCATGCTCCTCCTCCCACTTCGAGTACACCAAATGTCGTTTATGAAGACCACGACGAACCGATCCAGATAGGGTTGGAAAACCCGGTTCATCATGTCCATAAACGCCGCCGTGCATTCATCAAACCAAAAGGCATCACCGTAAACTTGTAGTGGCCATACCGAGTAATAATGTAAAACTATTGAGGATTAGAGCAGAAGAGCCTCAGCACTTGATTCGACCCACCAAACCTTGTCCTCTTCTTCTCATTGACACCCAAGAACCTTGAAGGTCCCGAGCTCCTCTTATTCCAACTCCTATCTTGATTCCGCCGACTAACTATCTTACCTTGAGTTATGTTTTATAAATATGAAATGAATATGTTCATGTGTATGAAAATGAGTTGCTTTATAAATATGAAATGAATATGTTCATGTGTATGAAAATGAGTGCTATGTGCATGATTGTAGTTGATGGCACTAAGTGTGCAAAATTCACTCATTGAATTGGCAATTTGTGTGTGACACAAGAGACGAGTTGGTTAAAAGAATAGGCATTAAGTGTGCGATAACAATTATACTTCGAATATGTATGTGGCACTGAGTGTGCAGTTACTTTGAACGGATATCACATGAAGATCAACATGTAATATCGAGCATTGAATAGCTTGGAGGTAGAATAACTAAGTGTTAGCTAAGGTATGTAATTAACCTTTGTGGTTGATGAATTATAAACAAGCTATGGTGGAATGAATGCATATTTTAGATATGAATAAGATGATATGAATGTGAGATAACTAATCTATGTGATGCTTAATACTTACTTTAGTTTGGTTTGATAAGATATAGTATTGTATATCGAACTTACTAAGCTTTGGAAAGCTTACTGTGTGATTTGTTTCTCTACCTTGCAGTGTCAGTAAAGCTAGCTCGGATCTGGGATCGTCAGCTTCTCAATCACACTATCGGCATTCTATTTTGGTACTTTTGGAAAGATGTTTAAAGCTAGAATAATGTATAGGCTAGTTAATTGAATTATGTTTGAGATTGTAATTAGCCATGAGATGTGGCTAGATATGTGATAGGTTAGGCATGAATGAATGTGATATGTGTGATGCATCTTTTGGCATGATTAGTAGATTGATAAATTGCTATCAAGTGGTAACTTTGTGTTGATAAAGACTAATAGGGGTTAGTGAAATTGGGAATGAATTATGCTTGTGATAGAATAAGTATTGGTATTAAATTTAGTATAAATATAGTTGGAATTGGATGCATGAGTGGAATGACAATATTGGTATGTTTATGGTGATAATAGGAGCATGAAATGTTTAGGTTGTATGGCTTGTAGGTTGGACCCTTATGGGTGGCATTTTGACTTTGCAAAATGGCCTATAATGTCACACGGTTGGGGCACACGGGCGTGCCTCAGACCGTGGGTAAATTGGCAGATTGTGGCATAAACTGCACACGGCCATGGCACGGGCGTGCCTTCAGGTCGTGCGAGAAATGGCAGAATATGACCTTATAGGACACGGCCATAGCACACGGGCGTGCTCATTAGCCGTGTTGATTTTGGCAGTAAGTAACCACGGGGAGGTCACACGGGTGTGTCATGTAGCCGTGGGAGAGGCACGGCCTATCCCCACAGGCGTGTCTCCCTTGTATTCAAGAAAAGTTACAATTTTTCATGAGATTTTATATGTGTTTCGGTTTAGTCCCGACTCAGTTTATAAGCATGTTTAAAGTCTCGATGACTCATTTAAAGGACATTATGATTGTATATGAATGTGTTTGATGATGATTGACTTTGTGTCGTAAATGCGATGTAAAATAATCTTATTGTTTGATAATGCCTCTAAACCCTATTCCGATGACGGTCTCGGGTGAGGGGTGTTACAGCTAATGTTTTCTTTGTTGAACGCCAATACCCCCACATGTAAATAAATATCCTGTTTGATATCCCTTTATGTGGATCCGATAAGTATCTAGCATCAGATAGCTGACTAATAGGGATTTTGAATCATTTGAATAAAATAACCCCCTATCAATAGTCCCTCTGAGATATCTAAATACATGTTTAATTCAATTTCAATGTCTACGTGTTGAAAAAAAACTAAATCTTGCTAACAGTTTTACAGCAAAAGCTATATCAGGTCTTGTGTTGTTTGCAATATATATCAATACCCCTATGGCACTTAAATATGGTACTTCAGGACCAAGAAACTCTTCATCATCCTCGCAAAGACTAAATTGATCTTTATTCACCTCTAACGATCCTACAACCATCAGAGTAGTTAATGGGTGTGCTTTATCTTTTCCTTATAAGTTGATTGATGAACATGAATTTCATCTTTTAAATGCTTGATCTGTAAGCCAAGACAAAACTTTGCTTTTCCAAGATCTTTCATCTCAAATTCTTTCTTTATATAATTTGTTGTATTTTGGAGCTCTTCAGGAATTCCAATAATATTTTGATCATCAACATAAATAGCAATTATCACAAAATATGATCCAAACATTTTTATAAAGACACATGGACAAATTGGATCATTTTTGTATCCTTCTTTTAACAAGTATTCACTAAGGCGATTGTACCACAAACATCCAGATTACTTTAATCCATATAAACTTTTCTTTAATTTGATCGAGAAATTTTCCCGAGAAACTATAAATCCTTCTAGGATTTTAAATCTTTCAGGGATTTTCATATAAATTTCACTATCAAGTGTGCCATACAAATAGGCTGTAACAATATCCATTAGATGCATGTTAAGTTTTTCACGTACTGCCAGACTAATAAGATATCTAAATGTGATTGCATCCACCAAAGGAGAATATGTCTTTTCATAATCAATGTCGGGCCTTTGTAGAAATCCTTGTGCTACAAGTTATTCTTAAAATCTTATGACTTTATTTTTTGTCATTTCGTTTTTGCATAAATACTCATTTATATCCTACCAACTTTACATCTTTAGGTGTTTGGACTACAGGTCCAAAAACCTTACGTTTAGAAAGTGAATTCAATTCTGCTTGAATTTTATCTTTTCATTTTGGCTAGTCTTTTTGTTTCTACATTCATAAATAGATCTAGGCTCAAGATCATTAATAGCAAAATTATATACAAAATTGTTGTCAACCACTATATTTTTTTGGTTCCATATTTTCCCCAAAGTAACATAACTTATCGAGATCTCTTCGTTATCATCATTTTCAAGTACCTGAATCCCTTCTGAGGTTTTATGATTATGATTAGTTATATCTTTGGCCTCTTCTTGGGAACTTGTCTCCATAATATAATCACCTTGAGTATTTGCTCCTTTCCTTTTACAAGGATTTTTATCTTTGGAACCAACCTATCTTTCACACTTCAGGCATGGATTACTTTTTTTTGCACTAACCGTTTGCCTTATTGGGATATCTATTCATATTGTAGCATTTTCAGATGGTATGTTAGATTTTGTAATTCTTTTTAGATCAGTAAATGAATTTGGTAGTTGATTGACGATGTTTTGCAAATGTATGATCCTTTAAACTTCTTTTTCACATTGACTTGTACAAGGATCTAATTGAGATAATGATGATCCATTCCATGTAATTTCTTTTACCAGCTGTATTTTCTCTCCTCTAATATTGGGAATATTGTTTCATTAAAGTGATAATCAACAAATCGTGCAGTAAATAAACCTCCAGTTAATAGTTCAACATATTTAATTATAGAAGGAGATTCATAACCAACATATATTCCCAACCTCCTCTGAGGACCCATCTTTATTCGTTGTGGTGGAGCAATTGGAACATATATTGCACATCCAAAAATTCTAAGATGGGAAATATTTGGCTCCCAACCAAAAGCCAATTGCCATGGGGAGGATTTATTATAACTTGTAGGCCTAATGTGCATAAGTGCTGTTGCATGCAAAATAGCATATCCCCAAGATGTAATAGGGAGTTTTGTTCTCATAAGCAATAACCTAGCTATTAGTTGGAGGCGTTTGATAAACAATTCAACTAAATCATTTTGTGTGTGTTCAACTTTTATCCCAATTGACATACAATAATCATTGAAAGCTTGAGATGTAAACTCACCAGCATTATCAAGACGGATAGGTTTTATTGCATAATATGGAAATTGTGCTCTTAATCGAATTATTTGAGCAAGTAGTCTCGTAAACTCCAGGTTGCGAGTCGATAATAAACATACATGTGACCATCTCCTAGATGCATCTATCAATACCATAAAATATCTAAATGGTCCACATGGTGGATGAATAGGCCCACATATATCACCTTGAATATGTTCCAGAATGTAGGAGATTCAATCCCAACTTTAGTTGGTGATGGTCTAATAATCAGTTTACCTTAAGAATAAGGTATCACAAGAGAAATCTTTGAATTCAAGAATCTTCTAGTTCTTTAATGGGTGCCCAACTAAATTCTCAATTATTTTTCGCATCATAATAAATCTAGGATGGCCTAACCGGTAATGCCAAATAGTAAAAGTATGTGGTTCTACAAACTTCTAGTTTGTAGTAACATGTGCCTCAATTGCACTAATATGTGTATAATATAAAACTGATGAAAAAGCAAGTATCTTTCCAAAACATATTTCTTTCCGCATTCAACATTTGTAATATATAGATATTCAATATTTTTTCATTCATAGTCTCAATATGATATCCATTAATACGAATATCTTTAAAAATCAATAAATTTCTTTGAGACTTAGTGGAAAATAAAGCATCATCAATGACAAATTTTATACCTTTAGGTAATAATATAATTGCTCTTCTAAAGCCTTCAAGAAAATAAACATATTTAAAATAACATAAATATGCCAAAATAACACCAACATATTCTTTATACAAGAAAACGAAACATACTTAAAAAAAACATAAAATGCTAAAATAACACCAACTTTTCTAATAATTCCCAAATAAATCTATCACATCAAGGTGAGTTATATCATTAAGGCCATGAATTACATCACCCTTCTCTTTTGCCTCCATTTCATCATTTTTAGATATAAAATTTGTCTTAATATCATTTTTCTTCCCTTTAATAGATTCTTGATAAAGTTTCACTAAACGTTCAGGCGTACGACAGGTACGTGCCCAATGCCCCTCATACCACATCGGTAACATAAATTCTTAATAACCTTCAAAGGATTATTTTGATCACTTCTTTCTTTTCCTTCATTGCTTTTCATTTTTTGGTGCTTAGAAATGCCACTATTATGAACACCATGATAACGATTACTAATACGTCCTCAACTATGTCCCCACTACATCCACGACCACGATTGCGACCTTTATATTTTTCATTTCCATATTTATTGTGTATTGCAACATTTACTTCAGGGAGTGGTGCAATACCAGTGGGACGAATTTCATAATTTTTCATCAACAACTCATTATTTTGTTCAGCCACTAAAAGGCATGAAATCAATTCAGAATATTTTTTAAAACCTTTTTCACGGTATTGTTGTTGCAAGAGCACATTAGTAGCATGAAAGGTTGAAAATGCTTTCTCTAAAAAGTCCTTACCAATTATGTTTTCTCCACATAATTTCAGTTGAGAACTAATTTTGAAAAGTTCTGAATTGTTTTCACTTACAGTCTTAAAATCATGCAACCGTAAGTGCATCCAATCATAACAAGCTTTACGGAGGATCACCATTTTCTGATGGTCAAATCATTCTTTCAAATTTTTCCACAACTCAAGAGTGTATTTCATGGTGAGATATTCCACTTTTAATCCTTCATGTAGATGATGACGGATAAAAATCATTGCTTTTGTCTTGTCTTGGTTAGATGTTTCTTTATTTGCTACTATAGTATTTCCTAAACCTTTAGCATCTAGGTGACTTTTAGCATCTAACACCCATGACAAATAATTTTTGCCTGAGATGTCTAGGGCGGCAAATTCAAATTTGGTAAAAATTTGACATTATAATCACTAAAAACTAATAAAAAATATTAGGAAAATAATATTAATCATATTATTTGTCAAATGTAATTATAATAATGTATTTAAGAATTAAAATAGGAAATAACATAAAACTGTAACACCTCAAACCCAACCTAGAAGTTTAGACCGAACTCAGGATGCTACATTGATCACCGAAGTGATCATGGGAAAATTTTACAAAACCATTCGACCTTAATTTCATTTCTGAAAACCATTCATATCTTTACAAAACCAAAACATTTAATCATTTAAAGTTCTTCCGATAAAGTTACCGTTAAGTATGAAAAATAACTAGAATAAATGTACGAATGAAAATCTCAAGTGGAAACTGTATCACAGTCTTATAAAACCTTACAGCTCGAAAACAATGTAATCAGAATATAATTTAAAAAATAGAACCAAAATACGCTTTTGAAACCATGACTGTCTGAGACGTCCGCATACCGAGCCCAGCGTCAAAATTCAGAAGGGTACCTGAAAGGGGAAACAGAAGAGGGGGTGAGCTACTCGAGCTCAGTGTGAGATCAAAACTATCTAACTACAGAATCAGATACAAAAAGCCAGAAAACAGTTCAAAAGTAGAACATACTTACAGCACTATACAAATCCAGATGGTAGGCTCGAAACAGAAGTTCCGACAGTTATTACAATTCAAGCCACAACAACTTACAAACAATCACATGTACTATCAGTCAGGAAAAACAATCAGAGTTCACAAAGTGAACATAAACAAAGGTACTTTTTAGTTAATCAGTATAGTCAGACCAATGCGTATGAATGCTGTTCAGTTATAAAACCCACCCATCTAGCCAATACACCTCTCCGACCCCCATCACTCTACATAAGAGCTGTTAGAGCTCATCCAACCAATCACACCACATAAGACCTCGTAAGGCCCATCCATCCCTACACTCCAACAATGTCCACGACCCTCAGGGTATTGGGACTGCCTACGACCCTCTGGGTATTAGGGGCTATCAGTAAGTTATACCGTGTCATGCAGTAAACCGTGGTACAGCTATGCAGTATGAACCGCCATATCAAATAGTGATTATACGCAGAGAAGTTGACCTATAAGCGGTACAATGCAATGTGGTAAACCGCTATACCGATAAAGTGCAATGTAGTAAATCGCTATACCGGTAAAGTGTAGTTAAACTGCCAGATCAAATAAATACACGTAGCAAGGCTGACGTATGCACTCAGACGGTAATGCGGTAACTCGCTAATAGTATAGTCCACAACTCTCAGGGTATTGGGACTGCCCACGACCCTCTGGGTATTAGGGGCTAACAACCAGCAGATCAGCTGCAAGTTCAGTTTCAGTCTTCCTTCTTTCCATAATCCCACCCAAAAACATTATATGCATATGAATATGTGCAAACAAATGAACAGAACCAGAGTACAAGATTAGAAATAGCCATTCACATCTAGTCAATCAGATACAAATAGAAGTGTACTCAATTACCCATATTCAGATTCAATGGCTATGTAACCTCACAGAACAGTGACACCTAATCAAACAATCAAAAGAAGCATATTGCACACACACCCCATCAACTAGGTTCAAAAGAAAACATGTTACGTAACCAATCACGAACCTTACCTAAACCGAAGTTGGAACAGAGTCATAATTACCCTTACTAATGCTTAGCCAAGGGTTGAAACACACAGAGTCACAAGTATGCTCAAATTGACCTAGAACCAAATTTGGCGAGATAAGGCCACACGCTCATGTGCTCCGCCGTTTGGAGCAGTCTAGGCCGTGTGGAGGTCCAAACGCCCGTGTACAGGGTAGCACACGGTCGTGTGACAAAGGCACATGCCCATGTGGTGTAGGGACACGACCGTGTGAATAGGTCGTATAACGCCCCAAATTTTGGGCCTAAAGGTTTAGGGTCTTTGAGCCTAGGGCTAGTGAGGATGTGGCACATATATGCATAATTGTGCACTTTAGTGCCAGAATAGGCCATGGTCTGATGGTTAAGTTGAATATTACTCTGTTGAGGGTCTGGAGTTCGAATCCCTTAGCGTTCAAGACATTTTATTTTGTTTTATTAAGCTATTACTTAGTGCTACTTAAATTATTTTCTTTATGTTATTATTATTGCAGGTTACTTTTTATTTTTTATTTTTTGGGGCATTATTCTCTGCTGGTTTTTACGTTCTCTTCTTCCCCTCTCTTCTTTTCACTTTTTGCTCCCTAAAAGTTCACTCAAAATGATTTTATTTGCAGATACTGGGATTATCGTACCTCCGTCGTCATCGTTGTTCACGAACATGGTGTGGGATCTTAACCTTCACTACAACTTTGGTTTTTTTGTAAATTTTCAATTTCGACAAGTTTTGTATGGGTGGTAATCCCTTATGTTGGGTTTTGAACGCTGAAAGTGAAAGGAAAATATGTCACATATAGATGTACACATGATGTGGGTAAGGTTAGAGACGAGTTTGGTGGCCAAAATGATGTTTTCAGGGCTAAATTGGGGATGGTTTCATAGCCTCCCCGATGGCCACATGGGCGTATGCCGAGGCACACGACCGTGTGGATTTGTGAATTAGGGTTTTCAATCGATTTTGGGTGTCACACGGCCTGGCCACACAGGCATGTGGCTGATTTAGGTATTTTTATCAAAATCCACACGGTTGTATCCTCTAAGCACACGGGCGTGTGAGTTTAGGGAATTAGAGATTTGGAGTCACACAGTCGTGTGACAGATTTGAGAAATTAGGGTTCTTATACGGGCGTATGCTTCGGGACAAATGACCATGTGACTGATTTGGGGCCTAGGGATTCCACACTAGCGTATGTTATGGGACACACGGCTGTGTCTTATGGCCACACAAGCATGCGACACCTTCACACTACCGTGTCTGCCCTGCACCTAATATTAGGGAAACTAGATTGTGAGTTACACGGCCTATTCACACGGTCACACAGGTGTATGCCACTGTCACATGACTGTGTGCCACCCCTCACACGGTGTTTAGATCCCCACATAGCCTAGATTGCTCCACATGGGTGGAGTACGTGGTGTGTGGCCCTAACTCACCAAATTTTGATTTTAGGGCAAATCTAATACCATTGTGAGTCTATGTGTTCCAACCCATCGACTAAACTTACTGAGGGTGAATATGATTCTGTTCTGACTTCAAATTATATATCGCTTGTAAGTGAATGTGTGTCATGCTAGGTACTGAATCTGAGAGCATAAGTGTGCATGTTTCTGTAACTGATTGACTGACTGTAAGTGACCGCTTTTGGATGACTGCCTGAAATTATATTTTGAATTGGTGCATCAGCATTCATACATCTACATACATATATTTGCATACATACATCTGCATATAAAGTATTTTAGGTTGGGATTTTGAAGAGAAGGAAGATTTATGATTTGGTAGTTTAACTACATAATAAAGCCCCTAATCCCAGAGGGTCGAGGGCAGTCCCAATACCCTGAGGGTCGTGGACGATTTGACTGTACTACGGATTTTCGTACTACACCGTACAGCACATATATCAACTTCGCTGCGTATCATTGACTAATCTGGCATTTTTACTGAAACTCATCGGTATAGCGGATTACTTCATTGCACTGTACCGTATGTACGTTAGCTACGCTACATACTCTGATCTAGCAGTTCATACTACATGTCTGTACTACGGTTTACCGTATTACACAGTATAGCTTATACGCTAGCTTTGCTGTGTAATATATGAGACTGGCAGTTTATCTGCACACTGTTAGCGACAATTCCCAGAGGGTCGAGGGCGGTCCCAATTCATTGAGGGTTGAGGATAATGCTGATGATCATCGTTTCCGGGCAACCCGGGATGACATCCTATGGAGTATAAGGTTGGATGGGATTTTTGAGGTCTTCCTCGGAGTGCAAGGATGGGTGGGTTGATTAAATCCCCACAGTAATTGTAGGGTTGGACGGAGATTGTGTATTGGCTGGATGGGTGGGTTATTTTATAACTCATTTGCACTCATATGCATCTGAATGAATCTATGTGACTGAATGTGACTATACTATTCGACTAAAATGTCTGATTGATCAGTTTAGCTGAATGTGATACTATGACTGAATGTGATAATATGACTGAATGTGTTATTAGTCGACTGAAAAGCACGTGTGCCTATGTGATTTCTGTAGATTTTCACTATAAATGTCTGACTGAACTATTTTTGTGATAGTCTGACTGACTTGTGAACTATTGCGATTGTATTTGAATCGCACGTGAGGTTAGGTATGTATGTTTCTTTCATATGACTGTAAGGTACATATGGTGTGTGTTTGATGTTGGGTGAACTTGCTTAACTATTATCTATCTGTAAGTGTGTTCTTCTTCTGAACTACTTCTAGTTCCCTATTTTCATTTATGTAGTTTAACGATTTTGATCTCACACTGAGCTCGAGTAGCTCACCCCCTCTTCTGTTTCCCCTTTTCAGGTACAGTTTTGGATTCTGATGTTGGACTCAGTACGCGGAGGACTCGGATAGTCTTGGTGGAAATGAGTTATATGCTTTTATTTTCAGGTTTAATTGTTGTTCGTTTAAGTTGAACTATAAAGTTTCATAATACTGTGGTATATCTTTTGTTTTAAGTTTTCATTCGTAAGTGTTATACTGTTGAACTTACTGGGGAATTTAAATGATTAAACGTTTTAAATTGATTCGAGATAAACATTTTCGAAATTAAATTTTTAAACAACTTGATTTGTAGAATTTTCTCACGATCACTTTGGTGATCAATGTAGCGCTCCAAATTCGGTCTAGACTTCTAGGCTAGGTTTGGTGTGTTAAAGGCCGTGTAACTCATTGCCTAATTTCACTAAAGTCAAGTGCAGAGCAAACACGGCCATGTGAAGGTCTCACACGCCCGTGTGCCACCAGACATGGCCATGTGTTTCGAATCACACACCCGTGTGGGATCCTAAATCCCCAAATTAGCCACCAGGCCGAGTGGCCAGGCCGTGTGACACTAAATCTCTAAAACCCTAATTTCCAAACCTACACGCCCGTATGCCCATGGGACACGGCTGTGTGAAAATCGATAAAATCCCCACATCGGCCACACGGCTGTATGGCACCCAATTTGGCCTGAAAACCCTAACACCTAATTTCACATTGCTGTATGGGTTGATTGATGCGATCCCAGTCGCATCATGTTTTGATACATCTCAACGACATTGAGATTGGCCTAAACTCGGGGGGCCCAAGTGCAAAATGACACGTTTAATTTCAGCTTGTTAATAAATTGAGTTGTTGGACTTTATTTTTAATTAAGTTGCTTGAATAAATTACTCATATTAGTTAATTGAGTTCATTTTAGTTAATTGAGTTCATCTTAGTTAATAACTCATCTTCTATTAATAAATGAGTTACTGGTCATTAATTCAACTCATCTTAGTTTTAATAATTGAGTTATTATTGAACTTCATTTAATAGATGCTTCTTTAATTAATCTAGTTACTAGGATAATTTATTGATGCATGAGTTTAAGTTTAATAAATTATGCTTCATTTAATTAAACTAGTTCTTTGGAATAATTGATGAATAAGTTTTAGTTCATTTATTGAAGTTAAGTGTTTAAAGTGTTTGAGTTTAATTAGTGTTTAATTGTGTTTAATAAGCTCATTTTAATATGTTTATTGCAGGAGTCTTTTCAAGTCATAACCGTTACAATTCAAGGTTGTTACAAATTAAATAAAGTGGCTGTTCAAGTCATTTTCAGCTACAAAGTAAAGGGGCTATTACAAAAGAGGTTTATACATCATTTAAGGAGCATTTTATCATCCATTTAATTTCAGCAGCAACCTTTTCAACTACCAGCCCGTCTTTTCCATTTCAAAGGTCAATTCAAGCATTCAAATACCATTAAGGAGCTGGTTAATAAGTTAGTGTCTATTCGGCTGGCCAAGGTCTAACTCAAGAGTCATTTTTCAAGCAATTAAAGTCATCCATTCAGCTGAATTGAAGTGAATTCAATAATGGAGTTATTTGGCTCAAGAATGTGAAAAGACTTGACTTTTATTTCAGCTTTTAAAAAGCACATTAAGTTGAATGTTTGTGACCATTCGGCTAGCCTTTTCTAACACTATAAATAGGTGAAATTAGCCTTTGTAAAGGGATTTTTAAGACTTTTGGAGCTTTGATAAAATTTTATGAACTTTTGTTCTTGTGAGGTTTTCCCTCTTATATTTCGTGTCAGTCTCGAATTGACTTATCTAGTGTGCTAGTGGCGTCAACCGAACTCATTTCGAACTTATCACTAACCTGGTGTGGCGTTCATCCATTCAATTATACCTTAGGTTCTTACTTCGCTAAGTAACGGGTTAAGGTCCATCAACTATTTCCAACCTTCCCCTTAAGCCATATAAGTCTCTGGGCTATACTCACTATAGTATCGAATCGATCTTGCCGCTTAAGTCCGTTTTCCATATCCACCATTTATCCCAAACTATCTTTATTTTATTTCTTAAATCGAGCCTACTACATTTCATACTAAAACCATCTTTCATCTCCAAACCACTTCATTAGCTTCCGTATATTTTCCACCACACTTACAATTTTCAACGCATCAAATTTTCTCCTCGTCGACGATCGGGCAAACACATGAATCGACTCAACTATCCCCAGCCGGATCACATCATCGACACACGCTCGTGTTGCCACCGGGGTCGTCACGAAACCACCCTAAAATAGCCCCAAAACCAGCAGATTCCTCCCCAACCTTTTCCCTATCAACAAATATCAAAAACTGACAATTTCTCATCACTTCCATCGGCTAAAACCCAAAACCAATGGTTTAGCCTACGGTCAAGAAAATCTTAATATAAACTTTGAAAAAAGAAAATTAAACAGTGTAGTAAAAGTTTGAATCCCACACCTGAATCGGCGACAAAGAAGATGACAGTTAAGTAGAAATCCCCAATGCCAAAATCCAAAAGAAAAGCAAAACGGGAAGAAAAAAACACAAAAAGAACGTCCAGCCAAAAGAGAATAAGAAGAATAAAAATCAAAATCAAAATAACATCAAATAAAAAATAATAATATAATAGGTTATTAATTCTAACTAAAAACCAAATATTATTTAACAAAACAAAATTTAAAATATCCCTCACAGAACGCACTCACAAGTACTCGAACCCAGAACCTTGTGGTATAGTAACACACCACTTAGCCACCAGACCAACAGGCCCATTCTGCCACTAAATTGCACAACTAAACACATATGTGCGGCCACCTCACTGTCCCTATGCTCATATCCCAAAACTTCTAGGCCCGAAATTTGGGGCATTACAAAAATAATTTGTGATATAAAATTTAGGATTACCTTAAGTCGATGGAGAAATTAAATTCGATTCCTCACAATAACTTTAAGCAAATTTCTCCACAAGTTTGAACCCCTCTTTTTTCGTCAATTTTGGGTTGCCAAGCAACTGATTTGAATGCTAGATTAGAAAAGTAATGAAAGTAATACAACGGAGGATTAGAAAAGGATAGAAAGCAATTGAGGTATGGGTTTCAAAATTTTTTGGAGGGTATCAAATGAAAAATAAGAACAAGGTGGGTTTAAAAAATTGAGAATCGTGTTGTTAACGTGTTATAAAATAAAGAGATAGAGAGAATAAAGAACAAAGAAAATATGAAAGCAATAGAGAATGTACTTTATTGATAAAAATGGATGATTATAATGTTTCATCAGAGTCTCTATTTATAGGCATAATAAGTATAAAAGAAGTAGAGATCTAATTCTAATAACTATTAGAATTTAAAGTACATCAAAACTTTATCTTGGTAATGATAGACATCCGATTAATAAGATATTTATAGCACTAATCAAATTCTTAACAACATTTACAATTACTATAAGGAACTTACTTTGGAAAGAAAATCATGCGTTATTTTAAGCCTTGCATTGTGTAGTGTATTTTACTTATAAAAACTAAAATTTTTATGAATATTTAGTTTAAAATTAATTAATTTGTTGAAAGTTTTACTATTTTTTTTCAAATTAGTTCATTGACACAATGGACTATAAAGCTAGCTCTCTACTAGAAATATAAGAAATTTATTTGTATACACATTAGTAGGTTTCTAAAGTGGTGCTATCTATTGTTGTTGTTTATTAACTATGAAAGTAGATAATGGAAGTGCTTAACTGCAGTCGCCATTATGGTTTGACACTATGAAAAACAATGTAAACAAAAACAAAAAAACACCAAAGATTTATTTACATAATTCGATTTTCCTATATTAGTGGAGCCTAGCTCAATGAATAATTAAACTATCTTTAATCACAAATAAAATAAGTGATTCACAATCTATCACTCTTCAGTTATAGAGATCTCACATTTATATCTAAATATTATAACACTCACATCTAAATTCTCATCCTAAGAACTTGTGCAGTAAACACTGCATGTTTACAAATCAATTTGCACTTACTTAAAAACAATTTGTAACACCCCAAAGTTTTGTTTTCTTTGATTTGTTAGATTTTTTCATAAGCAAGTATTTGTTTTGGTGGCTAAAAGCCTTGGTTGTGTCTTTGAAGTCTTGAGTTTGAATCTTTTTTATAGCAAGTGGGAATATTTTATGTTTTGTTAAATTAAGGATGAGTTTAGATTTAATTTAAACTCTTTAAATAGATATCTATTTAGTTGTGGATATAGATTGTTGTTGGTATTTTTAGGAATATCACTTGGGTAGTTATCTTTTTGTTTCAAAAACAAATAATAATATAATTAAATATTTTCTTTTGCTTTGGCTCCCTCATTCCCCACTTATGCTGCCTTTCCTTTTTCCTTGTTCTTATTTTCAAATTGATTTTGCTTTGTTTTCTTTTTCTTTCTTTTGTTCTTTCGTGCTCTTCTTAAAACTTTGTTGGTTTCTTGATTTTGGTCTCTTAGGTTATCAAATTTTTGTAATACACGCTTAGTTGAATTGATTAAAGCTCGAGACTCGTGTAAGTTCCGCCAATTTCATTTTTTCTTTGACTAAATTTTTTGCTTGTACCTCTGGCTAAGTTGGGTCTTTTCTTGGTTTGCTTCGACTTTTTTTGTTAATCGTGTAGGGTTCCTTAGGTGAAGTCACAGAACGGGTGATCCACTAGCGAATTGAGGCTTATGAGGGTGTTGTTGTCTCTTTAAGGTAAGGGTTTAATGTTGTTTTTGGGCTGTGGGTTGTCGAGACAATCAGTTGTTTCAAATTTTTCAAATGATCAAATGATCACCTAATTATTCATGTAATCTATCAATTTAGGGTACTAGAATTCATGTTTGGTGATTCTACATAGGTTTTGACAAGGTGTGTAGCGAGACACTTGAAAAATAGTGAACAATGAAAGCCAGAAAAATTGCACAGTCGATGCAACACGACTGTGTGCCAGGCCATGTGGTAGGTCGTGTGTGACACAAGGTTGTGTCTCAGACCGTGTGGGCCACACAGGCGTGTGGGCCCAAAATTTTAAATTTTTCTAGGGCCGTAAACATTGTTTAGATCGATCATAGGCCTTTTGTAGGGTCGGTATGTTATTAATTAAGCTATAAAACATGACTTCTAACCATCAATTAGCATAAATTTGATATAAATATGCATGTTTGAAATGATATAAGATAGGTAAAATATGTAATATGCTATGTATGGTCTGAAAAATGTAATATATGTTTTGTATCTATCACTATAAGCATGTAATTGTAAGCATATCTAATATCTGTTAGTTCTGCATTTGCATCTAAGATGGGATATGTTATATGGAGGAAGTGTGGGCAATTATATGACACCTTATAACTAACCCAATTAGAGGATCCGAATATAAAATGCCGATTCAAATGTCGTAACAACCTATTTTACTATTTCACTTTATTGAAATGGTAGTGAAGTGGTAAAATTATTTTTTAAAAAAAAATCGACAACATTTCTGTTTATTTTATGAAAACCCCCTGCAAAAAGTAAGATTTTACATAGTTTATGATAGTTCCAAGGACACTAGAAGCATGCCAAAATCATCTATCCTAACCTCAACACATTTTTAACGTTGCAAAATGATCACATACATTTATCAATATGCATGATTACATCGTTACAAAAGGATAACTAAACAAAATACCCTAAACCATCTAGGTACATTTCAAAACCAAAAAGAAACAAACCACCAATATTGAGTCCGGGATTGTCGTTGGATGTTGAACTGACAATCTGACAAAAGAGTACCTAACCTGTACACATAACAGAAATTGGAATCATTTACTGGATAACAGATTAGAAATATTCTTATGATTCGATACCAAGTTATATTGTAGAATAATCAAAAAATCCATGTTCCATTTAATACCATTCATCAAACTCATTTCTAATCCTTATTTCCATTCCATCTCTTTATTTTCCTCATTAACATAACTCAACTTTAGCCATGTATACAGTTCCAATTAACACTCTAAATTTGGCACCCAATGCCTAATGGATAAATCCGTATTAATGAATTGAGCCTAGTGTTGTCCGATAAAATCTACAATGAATGTGCCTAGCATTGGTCGGTATAACCGACAATAAATGCACCATATGCTGGTCAGTAGAACTGAAAAATATGTGTGGCCAGCACTAGTCAGTATAACCAACAATAAATGCGTCCTACACTAGTCGGTATAACCAACAATAAATGTGCCTTATGTTGGACGGTAAAACTAACAAATATGTGTGCCCATCACTAGTCGATATAGCCGATAATAAATGAGCCCTGCTCTGGTCGATAAAACTAAAAATATGTGTTAAATCATTTCCAACTCATGTTTTAATTTTATTTGACCACTACACCAAATTATTTCAAGAACTAATTCTCCTTATAAACTTACTAACCAAGTGATATGTATATGGATATAAATGTATATATGTATAATTAATAATAATAATTGAAATAGTCCGGTTATGGAAACACCAACCGTGATCACCGAGCTATTCGTCGTCGATCTTGTCTTTTTCCTTTTTCCTCAAAGGTTTCGAGTTAACGTCAGCTACGGATTAGACAATTAGAATACATTAACAATACACAACCTTTGCATATTATTCAATCAAATCCCTACAAATCGGGACGAACATAGCTTTCAAACTTGACCCAAAATCTATCAAACCGGTCCCTAACACTTTAAGTATACAACAATGATAACATCCTCAATCTCTAACACTACCTAAAAATAATACATGGGTCAGGTAGCTTATAGAATCGGGATTCTAAAACATAAAAATTATAAGAAATGGACTAATTAAAACATACCAATTGAAGCTTGAACTTTTGAAAACCCTAACGTTTTCTCCGCTGCGTCGATGGTCTGAAGGTAAAGAAAGAATCTGTTTCTATTTTACGCACCCACTAACTAAACCCTTTTTTTTTTATAAAGTTTCTTTTCATTTTCATTTTTTTTTCATTTTCTTATTCCTTTTTAATTCACCACACACACACACACACACACACACATATATATATATATAATATATACTAAACAGCTAAACAATTTAATTTAATGGTTAACTTGCCACTTTAGTCCCTTTATTAACTTATAATTATAATCATTTTATAATTTGCACTTTTACCTCTTATGCAATTTAGTCTCTTTACTTAAATTAAGCACTAAGGACATGAAATATCTTAGTCAAAATTTCATCTATCTAAAAATTAACTCCGTAAAAATTTATAAATATTATTTACGAGATCGATTTACGAAAACGGGGTCTCCAAACCTCAATTTCTAAAATTGTTCATTTAAGAACTTATGCACTTGTACTTTTTACTAATTGTCCAATTAGTAAATTTATCTGATCAAAAGTTTATATAAAATTATACTCATAAATATTATTTAATAATTCTTACTGACTCGATTTGTAACACCCCTTACAAGTGTTCAAAGTCAAACCGGATAAGAGGCATCACCTAACTCAACTTGCTTAAACATACCACATCGGGCCATAAAATTTTGTTCAAACTCATAACATCCTTATCTTAGGCCTGCGAGGCCTTAAACATACTTACGGAAGGTTTCGAGTTAAACCGAAACTTTTACGCACAAGGAAATTTTTTTACCTAAACAGGGGCCAGACGCTCGTGTTGTCCAAGGGACACGACCGGTGCTCCTGAGACATGCCCATGGTCGACACTGACTTATTTCACACGGCCAGACACACGCTCATGCCTTGGCCCTTGTCCTTCACACGGCCTCGACACACCCGTGTCTTAGTCGTGTGCCAAAACCTTGACATTCTATTTATGACGTCATCACATCACTAAGGTCACACGACCAAGGCACACGCCTGTGTCCTTAGACTGTATGTCAATTAAATTCCTAATTTCAAGTGCAGACTTCACACGGCCTAGGCACACGCCCACGTCTATAGCCATGCCTCCCACACGGCTGAGACACACGGCCGTGTCTCTGCCCGTGTGTTTACTACTGAGCATACTGACTTGCAACCCTAGCATACAAAGGGACACACGACCATTTGACACGCCCATGGGGCTGACCGTGTGTCTCACACGGCCTAGACACACACCCGTGTGTCTACCCGTGTGGACATGTAAAATGGCTATCTACCAAGCCAAATGCCATCCTGCAAAGTAAGTATACTTGTACTAACCCAATTCAACACGTATTATGACCATAAGGCACTTCTAAGAACTCATAATCAAGACATCCACACAAGTATAGACTTTATGAATTTCATCATCATTGAATATATATAAACTTGTCAAGTATTGGCCCATTTCCAATGACCACTTACAAAATAAATTTAACAACATTCATAACCAACACTTTGGCCATCAAATATGACATACAAAATGACTAAACCCTATACATGCCATACTCAAGATAAATCTAACGTGGCTATACCAAAAAGTAGTCGATAGTGTGATTCTGAACTTCGACATCCACGAATTCTTGAGCTAACTTGACAATGCTACAAGGAAAAGGAAAATAAGAGGGGTAAGCATAAAAGTTAGTAAGTTTGTATGAAATAAATAACAACATAAGGCTCTTAATGTTATCCATCCATGGCATTACATAAAATACAAAGTCTTAGGCACATTGCCTTAACTTTCTCATGCTCATTCTTACCATTTGCATTTCATATTACATATCGTAAACTTTTCTCATGAATTTCTCACATGTACCTATACCACTTTATCACAAGAATTTAGCACTAATCTCATCTCTACTACAAGCTTGATTATTACCCCATTGAATCACATAGGATACTCAATAGTACATAATCATCATTATTTACATAAGCATGGCGTCAATTCCATATCCCGGATATGGTCTTACTTGGGGTCACCTATAGATGCCGATGCCATATCCCTGATATAGTCTTATACGGGATCTCTTACCGATTGTCGATGAAATATCCCAAATATGGTCTTATACGATTTTCATATTCGATGCCGGTGCTGATAATACTCTAGAACGTCATGTTTTTATGTGCTAATTGCATAATTATTTTGAGTATGATTCTACTAATTTGGGCTTTTTATGGTATTTTATCTTGTAGGGAGGCAAAAGCGAAATTAAGAGCTAAAAACGTGAAATTAAGACAAAATGAGCCAATGTGCAATATAAGGAAAAGATTGGTGCCAAAAGTGCTAGCATAGGGGACAGAAGGGTTGAATTGCAAAAAGAAGAGATTTTTATTTTATCAAACTCTATTTTAATTATATTAAGATAATTAATATTAAGATAATTATAGAGGGTTATTTATTTTCTTTATTTATCTCTATTTATCTTTAATTATTTGTAATTATCTTTAGGAATTTAAGTAGGACTAGTCTATCTATCTTAGCACTATAAATAGGGGATGAAGTGACTCAAATTAAGGTTGATCTTTTTCTATAACACTCTCCCCATAAGTCTCTGTTCTTTCATATTTCTTTTTAATAAAACCTTAATTTATATATTTATTTTCTTTTCCACCACAACCATGAGCCACTAAAACCCATCTAGCCAAAGGTTGCCGAAAATCCCCAAAAAGGGTGTTTAGAATCCGTACCTAGCTTACACTTCCGTCCATGTCCCTTAAGAAGTGATCTTTTCAACGTGTGCAAGGAACGCCGCTTTGTATATTTTGAGAAGGTTGCACAGTCGGTTCGTTAGCTTACTGCATCAGAGGTTGGCGAGCCCAAGAGACAAAATGGCGTGGGATTCGCCATTGAGAAATGTTGATCTAGCATAGATGATCCCACAAGAGTGATTGTTGGCTAGAGTCAGATTCCACTAAATTGAAGTCTAAATCCTTGGAGCTGGTGGTCGTAGGCGTCCTCTTCCACTATAACTGGCTTATTCGAGTTGAGAAGGATCATCTAAAAGCCGAGGATTGAAACCAAGGTGGATCGAGGCAACTAGAGGTTGGAATCTCTCCACATAAGAAACTTTCTCTAAAACTCTTTCTTTTTATTTTCCTCATTTTAATTTTCACAATTTATTCTCGTAATTTCAATTCGTTTTAAATTTTGTTTTTTTATTTTCCCAGATCAAACTTTTAATTCTGTTATTTTTATTTTTTTCAGGAACGCAGGTTTTCTTGGGCACGATTCTGCCCAGGATTTCGAGAAACAAGCATTCGTATAATCCGGTCCCTGAGGATTCGACCCTACTTCCCCTTTACTGTGTTTTTTTTTACTATTTTATTGGGAATAGGATACTTTTGGTGCTTTCAACGACGCATCAAATTTTGGCACCGTTGCTGGGGATCGGTAACGTACTAATCTTGTTTTTTATTTTCTTTGACCAGATCTGCTCCAGACACTCTTGCGTTTGACTCAGAAATTGAAAAGACTGCGAGAGATAATCGCAAAGAAACAAAGCTAAGGAAAAAGAAGTCAGTGGTGGTAGGAACTCAAAGCAATCCACAGCCAAAAATCAGAATCGACGATGAAGCAGAGTCTAGGGTTAACGAAAACCCTATTCAAACACTTGAAAGTAAAGCAGAAGAAGTCGATTCACTTGAAGAAGTGTTCAACGCTAGGGTTTACGAAAACCCTAATTTGGTACGACCACCAATGGCTCAAACGATTCGGCAACTAGCTGAAGCTCCAACAGAATAACCACTACTGTGCATTGCATATCCTACTGTGGATACCGATTTTAAACTAAAATCAGGGTTAATTCAGTTGCTACCAACTTTTCGAGGGTTACAAAATGAAAACCCCCATAAACATTTGAAGGAATTTCATATGGTTTGTTTGAGTATGAAACCTCAAGGCGTAACTGAGGATCAAATTAAATTGCGCTTTTTCTTTTCCTTAGCGATTCACTAGGGAATGGTTATTTTATTTACCCCCTGGATCTATAACTACTTGGGCTGATTTATCTCGTTTGTTTATTAACAGGTTTTTCCCAGCATCTAGAGTAGCTGAGCTAAGAAGAGAAATCGTGGGAATAAGGTAGAAAGAACCAGAGACTCTTTATGATTATTGGGAGCAGTTTAAAAAGTTGTGTGCGAGCTGCCCACAACATGGTATAACAGAACAATCTCTCCTCTAATACTTTTATGAAGGTTTGAAACCGATGGAAATGAATATGGTAGATGTCGCTAGTGGAGGAGCGTTGGTCAATATGACCCCCCAACAAGTAAGGGACTTGATTTCCACAATGGTACGCAAATTCTCGCGAGCTGAGCTAACCTGAACCCCTAGAAGGGTTCACCACTAAGTAATTCTTCCATAGAAGATAGACTTGATAAACTTACTAATATGATAAATACTCTTCTTGCAGAAAAAATAAAGACAGCTCGATTATGTGGAATATGTGCTACACCTGAGCACACAACTAATGCATGTCCCAGTTTGTATGATGACTCTATGGCTCACTTAGGTGCAGTGGGAAATTTTCCTGGCCCACCATAGAGGCGATACGACCCTTACTCTAATGCCTACAACCCAGGATGGAGGGATCACCCTAACTTAAGTTATGGGGCCAACCCACAATATAACCAGCCATACCAGAACTGAGTTCCACAGCAGCCACAAGATTCAGGTAATTCTCTAGAAACTTTGGTCAATAAATTAGTAGCTATATGCTTTATTTTCAACAGAAAACTGAGGCATCTATAAGAGAATTGACCATATCAGTTGAGAAATTGAACTCTCAAGGGAAGCTTTCGTCACAAATAGAACCGAATCTAAGACAACACGCAAATGCAGTGACATTGCGAAGCGGTAAGGTACTGGAATCGATTCCCGATAGGAATCATGCCCGAGAAATCGCCCAAGAAAAACCTGAGAAAGACAAACAGGTCCGACCAAAGCCTCCATTGCCTAAAATTCAACCTCCATTTCCAAACGATTCAACCAGTGTCGAAAAGGTAAGGAGGACAAGGAAATCCTCGAAACATTTAGGAATGTCGAGATTAACATACTGCTGTTGGATGCCATCAAGCAAATACCAAGGTATGCTAAATTTCTTAAAGAGCTTTGCACCAACAAGCGGAAATTAACAGGTAATGAAAGGGTGAATGTTGGTGAAAATGTGTCCGCGGTGTTACAACGAAAAGTGCCGGCAAAATGTAAGAATAGAGGCATGTTTGCAATACCATGCAAAATAGGTCATTTGGGAATTAAAAAGGCTATGTGTGATCTAGGAGCCTCCATAAATGTAATGTCATACTCTATTTATGAATCACTTAATGTAGGTTTTTTGACAAAAACAGGTGTTAGTATTCAATTGGCAGACAGGTCCGTTGTGCATCCCGAAGGAGTCCTCGAGGACGTATTAGTTAAAGTTAATGGACTTATTTTTCCTGCAGATTTTTATGTGATAAAAATGGAGGAGGATAATGCTCCTGGGTCTTCAGACATCTTGTTGGGGCGACCTTTCCTTAGTACCGCAAATACTAAGATTGACGTATGAAGTAGAACCCTCACGATGGAGTTTGATGGGGAGATCGTGAGGTTTAACATTTATGGCACAATTAGCTACCCAAGTGAAGTCTTGGACGTAAACTGTGTCAACATAATTAACTTATCAGTAGAAAAAAATTTTGAGTCATCTTATGGAGATAAATCTAAAATGATGTTTGATGATTTTGAATCTATTAATAAATTATTGGCTCCTATGGATACTAAACTTCTACTTTCCGTTGTGCGGGTATCAGATCCAAAATTAAAATCACTTCTCGAGCATCTCAAATTCACATTTTTGGAGAATGATGAGACCATTGCAGACTTAAAAGGGATTAACCCCTTAGAGGAAAATATGAAACCAATGAAAAAGGCGCAAAGACGATTAAACCCAAATATGGTGGATGTGATAAAAAATGAGAATTTCCAAGCTCACATGATTAAAAAAATTTATTTTGAGCCACCGTAGAACCATTTAAGTCGTCGATCTAATGACGTTAAACAAGCGCTTGTTGGGAGGCAACCCAATCTTTATTTTTCTTTATTTTCATTTTTTATTTATTTTTTTCATTTTTTTTTTCTTTCTTTTATTTAAATATTAATAAATTTCTCTTCTTCCATCTAGGTAAAACAAAGCGAAAATACTGAGAAAAAGGAGAAAAGTCAGAAAAATGGAACGAAACAGTCGCGCCATTCGGCCTCCCTTTCTTCCTCTTCTCCCACAACACAAGTCTTTGGGCCCACCACATCGTCCCCTTCACGCGCAAGTCCTCCTTGTCGGCAGTAGCTACACGGGAGTTTTTCTAAACTTTTCTACCTATTTATTTCTTTTACGTCCACATTGAGGACAATGTGTTTTAAGTAGGGGAGATACTTTTCAGACATCGTTGTCTTCTCATGTCATTTTTGTTTGTTTGCTTGAGGCTCTATTCATCCATTTTTTTAAGAATATTCTGTCGCTTTTCATGCCCAAGAATTTGACCACGACTTGCCACTGTTTAACCTACATGCATGATTCTTGGCTACTGAGTTAGTTATGATTCTGTCTGTTTGATTTTTATCTCCACTGTTTTATTTTTATTAGACTAAAAATAATTATGATTAATAAGTTAACTCTATCTTTCTTTTTGTAAAATTGATCAAGTTTAATATCAAGTGGACACTTAATACATTTGCATGCCTAAATTATGTTCGTGTCTATTAGGTGGTTTCTAAAACTTATTTTCGACACTTGATTATTTCTCTTAGGACCTCCAAAATTAAAATTTCGTGTAAACTTTGTTTAATAAAAGTTTCCAAGGTTATGAGTGTAGCTTAGAACGTGACTGATTGAGTAACCGCGGTAGGGTGCTTGGTTGTCATTCTACTTCACGTCAAAAGGTTGTGTGACGTGATGGGTAAAACTCCGCTAACCGAAAATAAATAATTTTTAGGAGTATGTTGGGCTGAGTAACCAATGTGGGGTGCTTGGGTTGTCATCTCTCTTCGCGTCAAAAGGTTCAATATATGCCTAAGTAAATAAATAATAATAATGAATAAAAAAAGAAAAAAAAGAAAAAAATTACTAATAAAATTACAGTTGGGGACTAAAGGAGGAAATAAATAGAGTGTCTTGGTAGGTTTGGTAATTTGCCTAAATAGCATGAAATAATTCAAGACGATTTTAATTTTTGTGTGTGTTAATTGGAATATTTTTTCTGTTTTACTTAAAGCAAGCTTAGAAGTTCTCTTTATTTTTCATATGCATTTTTTTTACTAATCTTTATAAAACTTTGGAGTAGAATTTCTTTCAGGATCTAATTTTCACAGTGGATAGGAACCATACTTGAGGGCAAGCATGGGCTAAGTAGGGGGAATTTGATAATACTCTAGAACGTCATGTTTTTATGTGCTAATTGCATAATTATTTTGAGTATGATTCTACTAATTTGGGCTTTTTATTGTATTTTATCTTGTAGGGAGGCAAAAGTGAAATTAAGAGCTAAAAACGTGAAATTAAAGACAAAATGAGCCAATGTGCTATATAAGGAAAAGATTGGTGCCAAAAGTGCTAGCATGGAAGACAGAAGGGTTGAATTGCAAAAAGAAGAGATTTTTATTTTATCAAACTCTATTTTAATTATATTAGGATAATTAATATTAAGATAATTATAGAGGATTATTTATTTTCTTTATTTATCTCTATTTATCTTTAATTATTTGTAATTATCTTTAGAAATTTAAGTAGGACTAGTCTATCTATCTTAGCACTATAAATAGGGGATGAAGTGACTCAAATTAAGGTTGATCTTTTTCTGTAACACTCTCCCCATAAGTCTCTGTTCTTTTATATTTCTTTTTAATAAAACCTTAATTTATATATTTATTTTCTTTTCCACCACAACCATGAGCCACTAAAACCCATCTAGCCAAAGGTTGTCGAAAATCCCCAAAAAGGGTTCTTGAGGTTTAGAATCCGTACCTAGCCTTCTCAACAGGGTATTCATCGTTTCTTTGCATTACGGGACTGATGCTTCCGTCTATGTCCCTTAAGAAGTGATCTTTTCAACTTGTGCAAGGAACGTCGCTTTGTATATTTTGAGAAGGTTGCACAGTCATTCGTTAGCTTACTGCGCCAGAGCTTGGTGAGCCCAAGAGACAAAGTGGCGTGGGATTCGCCATTGAGAAATGTTGATCTAACATAGATGATCCCACAAGAGTGATTGTTGGCTAGAGTCATGTTCCACTAAATTGAAGTCTAAATCCTTGGAGCTAGTGGTCCTAGGCGTCCTCTTCCACTATAACTGGCTTATTCGAGTTGAGAAGGATCATCTAAAAGCCGAGGATTGAAACCAAGGTAGATTGAGGCAACTAGAGGCTGGAATCTCTCCACATAAGAAACTTTCTCTAAAACTCTTTCTTTTTATTTTCCTCATTTTAATTTTCGTAATTTATTCTCGTAATTTCAATTCATTTTAAATTTTGTTTTTTATTTTCCCAGATCAAACTTTTAATTCTGTTATTTTTATTTTTTTCAGGAACGCAGGTTTTCTTGGGCATGATTCTGCCCAGGATTTTGAGAAACAAGCATTCGTATAATCCAGTCCCTGAGGATTCGACCCTACTTCCCCTTTACTATGTTTTTTTTACTATTTTATTGGGAATAGGATATTTTTGGTGCTTTCAATGACGCATCAGATGCCATATCCTAAATATGGTCTTATGCGGGATCTCAATTTAGTTGTTGATACCATATCCCGGATATGGTCGTATACGATTCTCATCATTTTCTCAATCGAAATCATAACTAAAATTCATAGAAATTTTAGACAACAACATCACTAATATTCAACACTTAGAAATTTAATAACATGATGTTGAATTTCTTGCAGCAAACTTACCTCGGTTTCCAAAATAGGCTAGATTATCGATCTAGTCCGATATTTTACTCTTTCCTCGGTCGAGGTTAATTCTTCGCTCTTCTTGATCTATAATAACAATTTAGCTCATTTAGTAGATACATCATTAAACACATTTCAATAATCGCATTTTGGCAAAATTACTATTTTGCCCTTAAACTTTCTCAAATTGACCATTTTACCCCTAGGCTCGAAAATCAATTCAAATCAGATTTCTTTCTTTAAAGGGCCTAGGTGAACATTTATTTCTCTTATGGAAACCATCAAAACTCAATATTTTACACATTTTCTACATATTTACAACTTTCTCTAAAAGGTCATTTTAGGTGTTTTCATGGAAACACCTTTCACAAAAGTTGTTTATCTAACATCTAAGACTCATTTTCTTCCATAAAAATGCAGCAAACATCTTAAATCTCACATGTAAAAACTCTAAAATTTTCATCATTTTGCAAGATAGCCCCTCTTTAGAAAGCTTAAGCTTTAGGGGTCCCAAAAGTACAATTATTATCAAGAAATGATCACTACAACACTTACTTGTAAAGAGAAGAGTGTGCTGAAATTTTTGAAGCTTTCAAACACCTATTTGCTGCTAATTTTTTGTGGAAGAATGAAGGAGAAAAGATGATATCTTTTTTTTCTTTATTTTAATATAAAACATCAATTTAGTCCACATAATATCAACTACTTTGACCAATTTATAAATGTTTGTCTCCTATGGCCGGCCACCCTATTTTTAGGGGTCTAATTGCACTTTAAAGACCTCCAATTATTATTCTTTGGCTATTAGACACCTTTATCTTATAAAATAGAACTTTCACACTTTTTGCGATTTAGTCCTTTTTCACGATTAAGCATGAATTCGCTAAAATTAAGGCACTAAAATTTATATGCACCTATATAATCATGATTTAACCCATAAAATAATGTTAAAATAATTTTCTTCGACCTCGGATTAGTAGTCCCAAAACTACTGTTCCGACTAGCCCCTAAATCGGGCTGTTACACGATTTATGAAAATGGGATCTCAGAATCGTAATTTTCAACTCCACTGACTTTAGTATCATAACCCTTGTACCTTAATTTACTATGGATTAACCAAATTACTAGATTGACTTTAATATGTTTCTATACTAGTCTCATAAATATTAAATATTAATATTTATGAACATATTTTACGAAAATGACATTTCAGAAATGTACTTTTTGACCCACTGGAAACTGGGTCATTACAACTCTCCCACCTTAAGAAATTTTGTCCTCAAAATTTACCTGAAAAGAGGTCGAGGTATTGAGATCTCATCGTCTCTTCGGATCCCCAAGTTGCTTCCTCGATCCTATGGCTACGCCATAACACATTTACTAAAAGGATGTGTTTGTTCCGTAACTCTTTCACCTCATAAGCTAAGATTTCGACTAGCTCTTCCTCATAAGACATATTAGGTTGAATTTCAATTTCTTCCGTTGAGATAATGTGAGACGGATCTAAGCGGTATCTCCTAAGCATCGAAACATGAAAAATATCATGTATTTTTACAATTCCACCGGCAATGCTAGTCTACATGCAACGGGTCCCACCCTATCGGTGATCCCATAAGGTCCGATAAAATGAGGACTTAGCTTCCCTTTTCAACCGAATCATAGAACCTTTTTCCACAGTTTAAAATAAAATATCACTACACCAAAACAGACTTTTAGCGGCATTTTTAGTGGCGTTTTAAAGAAAAACGCCGTAAATTTTATACATTAGCGGCGTTTGAATGAAAACGCTGCCAAAAAATGAGCAATAGCGGCGTTTATTTACCAAACGCCGCTAAAAGTCTGGTCATTAGCGGCGCTTTCCCAAAAATGCCGCTAAAAGTCTGGCCTTTAGCGGCGCTTTCCCAAAAACGCCGCTAAAAGTCTGGCCTTTAGCGGCGCTTCCCCAAAAACGCCGCTAAAAGTCTGGCCTTTAGCGGCGCTTTCCCAAAACGCCGCTAAAAGTCTGGCCTTTAGCGGCGCTTTTCCAAAAACGCCATAAAACCGGCCTTTAGCGCTTTACCAAAACGCCGCTAAAAGTCTGCCTTTAGCGGTGCTTTCCCAAAAGCGCAGTTAAAAGTAATTTTAAAGGTTTTTGGATATATATGACTTATTATTTTAAATTTATATATTAAATAATTTTTTATATAATTGTAAAAGAGATAACATTAATTTTAATACATTAAAATTATGATTCTAGTTTTAAATTATTTAAGAGAAAAATATTTGTTAAAAATGAAAAAAAATATTAAATAATTTCTTATATAATCGTAAAAGAGATAGTATTAATTTTAAAATATTGAATATTAATTCTCATGATTATTTAGGGGTTATGGTTTAACATATATAGTTTAAGGTGTAAGGTTTAGGAGTTACTGTTTTAATGTTTAGGGATTATAGTGTATGATTTGCGGTTTAAGGTTGTCCTAGGGTTTAGAGTTTATGGTTTATGGTTTAGGGTTTAGGGTTTAGGGTTTAGGGTTTACAGTTTATGGTTTAAGGTTTATGGTTTAAGGTTTAGGGTTTAGGGTTTAGGATTTTAGGGTTTTAGGGTTTATTAGGGTAAGTTTAGTGTTTAATTTTTTGCCTTAGTGTTAAAGGTTTATCATTTAGTGTTTAGTGTTTAGGTCATAAGGTTTAGGGGTTAATGTTTATAGTTTAGGATTTTAGTTGTTTAGAGTTTATAAAGGTTTATAGTTTAGGGTTTAGATTTTAGGGTTACGTGTTTAAGGTTTTATAGGTTTTAGGGGTTTAGGGGCCGACTTAGGGTTTGGATATAAACAAACTAGTGTTGATAAAGGTTTAGGGGTTAATGTTTATAGTTTAGGATTTTAGTTGTTTAGAGTTTATAAAGGTTTATAGTTTAGGGTTTAGATTTTGGGGTTACGTGTTTAAGGTTTTATAGGTTTTAGGGGTTTAGAGGCCGACTTAGGGTTTGGATGTAAACAAACTACTATTGATAAAGGTTTAGGGGTTAATGTGTTTATAGTTTAGGATTTTAGTTGTTTAGAGTTTATAAAGGTTTATAGTTTAGGGTTTAGATTTTAGGGTTACGTGTTTAAGGTTTTATAGGTTTTAGGGGTTTAGGGGCCGACTTAGGGTTTGGATGTAAACAAACTACTGTTGATAAAGGTTTAGGGGTTAATGTTTATAGTTTAGGATTTTAGTTGTTAAGAGTTTATAAAGGTTTATAGTTTAGGGTTTAGATTTTGGGGTTACGTGTTTAAGGTTTTATAGGTTTTAGGGGTTTAGGGTTGACTTAGGGTTTGGATGTAAACAAACTAGTGTTGATAAAGGTTTAGGGGTTAATGTTTATAGTTTAGGATTTTAGTTGTTTAGAGTTTATAAAGGTTTATAGTTTAGGGTTTAGATTTTCGAAAACTCATGCAATACTCTTTCATCCTCTTCGATCTATTATTATTTATTTAATTTTTTATATTGATTAATTAATATAAAATTTATTTGTAATTTACTTTTTAAAATATTAAAATTTATATATTAAATCGATCTATTATTATTTGTAATGTAGAAAAATTTGGAACCAATAACATTTAAAAATAATGTTAAAATAAAAAATAAAATACTATTATTTACAATATATTTTAATTTTTTTGAGTATATGAGTAATTGTATTTTAATTTATATATTAAATAACTTTAAATTTTAAAAATTTCAAAATTTATCTAATTGTTTTAAATATTACTTAAACTTTAAAATAAAGAAAAAATTTGATTAAATCTTTAAAAATATATTAGTATCAAGAATATTAGCGGCGTTTGTAATTTAAAAGCATAAAAAAATAAATAGCGGTAGCGTTCAAAAAACGCCGCAAATAATCATTTTATTTTAGTTAAAAACGGCGCCGTATTGTTAGCGTAAAATTGATTAACCTTCTTCCCCCATTTTTTGATTTCCCGAAATCCCTAAGTCGAGTATCTCATCTCTTTGCTCTTCCCATTCTATGCTCTGTTTCCCTGTGAAAGCCGAACATCCCTTTCCCTTTTCCTTTAGCTCCCCCGTGAAAGCCGAACATCCCTTTTCCTTTTCCTTTAGCTGTTCGCCGGCAAAGTTTTATCAGCTTTCCGTTTTCACTGCTCATCCTACGCCACCTCTTCCATCGTGGTAATCATCCTCCTCCATCGGGAACATTGGTAATCATTCTCTTCCGTCGTATTTTGAATTATTCATTTACTTTCTTAATTTTTTTTTTGTTTATATTAGTAATGAATTTGATGGGTTAACATTTTTTTCCAAATCCCTATTCGACTTATTGTGATGTTTTATTTGTGATTCTTTAAATTACTTTCAACTGTTTGTGGGTTTATTCCTTCTATTTATGATTAATTTTTTTTTTGAGCGATTAGGAAACCAAAGATTATGTGTACTTGGAGGGTTGTAAATGCTTGTTAGGTTATTTACTAACATATTTGATTGGCAACGAGTAAATAATTATTTGGTTGCCCTCGCATTTTATCTCTCGTGGCTTGGTAATCTTGAGCCATTGCCCCGCATTTTATCGTTGTCTTATGGTTATAATTATTTGTTCGATGATGTGTGTTCAACTGTTTTCATCCACCATTGCCGTTATTGAATTTGTAACAAAGTTGCTAAATCGAATGTTTCTTCCGGCCTCTATACTGATCTGCAGCCGTGTGAAGGTTAGGTTTGCTTAGATTTCTTTTGATTGGAATTATATTTAGTAGGCACTTTTATCATTCTTGTTATTTGTTCTTGCTTATTGATAAAATCAGCTAATTTCGACATATTATTAGGAAATAAGAACCATTGTTTTGAGCCAAGATGAAAAAGTCCATAGGAAATTGTTGAGGGCTTGTAGTGTCTCACTCTTCCATTGTTCTGAGTTGGGGTTTTAAAAGTTTAGGCAATTGCCTCGGTTAATATAGATACTACCCGTAAACTTAGAAAGAGATGTTAATATTGTGTGAAATATTAATTATGCGTATTGTACTGCGGGGATTGAAGCCTTAATTAAGGCTTAAATGTCTTAACTTTGCATACTTGATTCGACTTGGCTAGCCAATACCTCTTGTTGAGGAGTGAGACAATCCAAAGTAGATACTCACCCTCAACAAAAATATATTATATACCTGCTCTCTATTATTTCCATTCTTATTCTCCGTATTCCTTGAATATAATTATAGTAGCTTATGTTACAATGGTCATCGTAATTACTTTCTTGTATAGATCAAAAGGCTCTTACGGTTTAACAAATCATATGTTTGTCTCATTTCCAACCTCCTTTCCATCTCTCAAACCCTCTTGTTTTCTTCAACTTCAATTTCACCAAAAGCTGAAGATTCCTTAGAATAAGGTGCGGTGCCCCCATTGATTTTATGTTGGAATTGAATTTGTTCTTTTATTGAATTGAAGGTTTGATCTTGAATTTGTTCAAGTAAGTGCAAGCTTTTCTCCATGCAACTATGTCGACTAGGCTTTTTATCTTCTGAGTTTAGGCCTAAATAGTAAATGGTTTCATCCTCTCGCACTCCCATTATGGGGTTGTATAATTTCATACATTGCCACTGAATTAAAATAATCGCCTATTAAAAAATATAAAATATATATATTCACTTTTAATATTTTTTAAAATATTTATTAATTTATTGATAATGTGTTGTTGTTTGAATTAAATTGAATTAATCGGTTGGACGAAGAATTAGTTGGAGTAGTAATCTGGAAATTGATTTTGAACTAACTAGATCGATAACTAATATGAACCAATTAGACTAGTTAAAAAATTAGTTGAACTGACAGTTAAATCGATTAAATAGAATTTTTTTTAAAAAAATAACTTTCAATTAATAAGTCAGACCGACTAACCAATAGCTTAATCGACTTGATCACCAGTTCAATTTAAAAAACATTAATCTTAATAACTTAACAAATTTAAGTGACAAAAAGAAAGACAAAGTCCCAAATGAATTGTTTATTCATGTACTTACAACTCGTAGTAGCAAGACTGAGTCATAAGCATAAGACAGTACATCAATGGGATGGTTTGTTCTTCTTCCTTCATTGATTTTTTTTTTTTTGTGGAGTTCTTAAATTCTTTTTTTTTTTTTTTTGGTTTAGCTTTGTTTTGGTGATTGAACTTATTTTGAGGGTTTTCTTTATTGGGGGGGGGAAGTGTGTATTTTGGGGAATGTATTGAGTTTTGTGGAAATAGTTTGGTGAGGATCAACTAACGATGAAGATGGTTTTCAAGAATTTCTAGTTTTTGGTTGGAAGTTTAGTTGTTTATACTCCAAGTAATCTGCTCTTTCGATGTTCAAAGTTTTGGGGTTTTTTTTAAAAAAAAAAAAGAAGAAGCTTGAAATGGCTTTGTTTTTGTTCGGTTTTCAAAGATCAACTTCCTTCACTCTTGAATCTGCTAGAACTAGGTGCCTAATGAATAATATGATCTAGTCTTTGAAATGTGTTTTTATTTACTTATGAAGTGCATAAGTCGAACTCGACTTTATGGAGGAAAACAAGTCATTGGAGTAAAAGTCGTGTATGTGTAGATTGGAATTGAAGTGTTGAGTTGTGATGGTGGATTTTCATTTGGCTAAATCTTGTACAAGTATCTAATGATTTACTTATTTAATGATTTTGTCTCCTTCTCGCTAGAAAGTCGTACAAGTATCTATTATAAAATCGTACTAATTTAATAATATTGTTAGTAATTTTGAAAATTAAATTAAAAAAATTGAGAAAGTGGACAATAAAAAAATTAGGGTGAGAATATGGTTAAATTGATGGTTTTTAGGTGTTTGTATTATGAAGTAAGTTTGTGTTCGAACCTTATATACATCATTGCAGGAGTCATTATACAGCGTTTATTAGACTTCACGAAAAAGGCTTAATTTATCAAGGTATATGCGAAAATTCCATTGCTTACTATCATGTTTCACCTTATGATCGATATTTAGTACTTTCGATTTGATCATAATTGTCTATCTTCCTCCTTTGTTTCAATAAAGTTAGTAGACAAGGTTTCTTCGGACAAGCTTTCTTTTGGACTTCAAGCACAGTATATCGTTTATTAGACAAGCTTTCGTTTGGACTTGAAGTATATAAATCAGATATTTAACTTGCTAAATTGTTGTCCAAAATTGCGGATTATTATTCTTTATTATTCTTTTTTATTATTAATAATGTTTATTATTATTGCTGATTATTATTGTTTGTTTATTATTATTATTTGTTTATTATTAATAATGTTTATTATTATTCTTGATTATTATTGTTTGTTTATTATTATTCTTGTTTATTATTCTTTGTTTATTATTGTTTGTTTATTATTAATTTATGCCTAAACTGCTGTTTATTATTTCATTTATTATTATTGCTTTTTATTATTGTTGTTTATTATTAATTTATGCCTAAACTGCTGCTTTATTATTCTTTATTTATTATTAATAATGTTTGAACAACCTCCAATTTGCTATCTACTCATGCCGCTCGATTTTTTACAAGCTTCCGTGTATTATTTTTAAAATTTAGGTACGGCATGCGATATAAAAATAATATTAACAAAATATAAAAGTAAATTGTTAAAGTATGTTATAATTTTTAACATAAATGTCATATTTTAATAAATATTTGCAAGTTAAGAAGATATTAACATATTTTAATACAAACACATCATTACATATATTATATATTATATTAAAGAATTTTTATTACTTTATCTTCCTTAAAAGTAAACAATATTTTTTTAAGAATACTTACATTTATATGGCTTTTAGGCTTATTACTAATTAATAATTACTAATTTTTATATTACTAATGTTTGCTTTTAATATTTAATATTTTCAATATTTTCCAAAATGGTAATAATATTTTGTTATCAGATAATAATAATATTGATCATTACTTAAATATGTTTTAATTACAAAAGTAAATTATTTTTTATAAGAAGTGATTTAAAAACTTTTTAAATTTAATATTGTTATCAATATAATAATATAGATCATTATTGAAATATGTTTTAATATAGAAAATAATTTTTTTAAAAGAAGTAAGTTAAAAACTTTGTAAACTTAATAACACCACAAAGAAATTTCAATTATAAAAACCATATAATAACATTTTCCATTTAACTTATTCTCGATTTGAAATTTTAATTTAACTTACATAATTCATAATACATAACTAACATAAAATTACATAACTTACATGTACATAACTTACATAACTTACATAGCTTTTATCACATTATTTAACTTACATAATACATAACTTACATAATACTTGTATAGAAAAAAAAGAGATTCAAAGTATATAGGTTTGGAAACTTTGACGGGTTCAGTATATCTCATTATTAGATATAACGGATCCTCCTAGGTGTAACAATGCCACGTATGTTGAATCTTAAAGAATACATAACTTACATAATATATAACTTACATAATACATAACTTACATAATACTTGTATAGAAAAAAAGAGATTCAAAGTATATAGGTTTGAAACACGACGGGTTGTCAGTATATCTCATTATTAGATATAACGGATCCTCCCTAGGTGTAACAATGCCACGTATGTTGAATCTTAAAGAATACATAACTTACATAATATATAACCTACATAATACATAACTTACATAATACTTGTATAGAAAAAAAAGAGATTCAAAGTATATAAATTTGAAACACGACGGGTTCTTAGTATCTCTCCTTATTAGATATAACGGATCCTCCCTAGGTGTAACAATGCCACGTATGTTGAATCTTAAAGAATACATAACTTACATAATATATAACCTACATAATACATAACTTACATAATACTTGTATAGAAAAAAAAGAGATTCAAAGTATATAGGTTTGAAACTGACGGGTTGTCAGTATATCTCACCGTTTAGATATAACGGATCCTCCCTAGGTGTAACAATGCCACGTATGTTGAATCTTAAAGAATACATAACTTACATAATATATAACCTACATAATACATAACTTACATAATACTTGTATAGAAAAAAAAGAGATTCAAAGTATATAGGTTTGAAACTCGACGGGTTGTCAGTATATCTCATCATTAGATATAACGGATCCTCCTAGGTGTAACAATGCCACGTATGTTGAATCTTAAAGAATACATAACTTAGATAATATATAACCTACATAATACATAACTTACATAAAACTTGTATAGAAAAAAAAGAGATTCAAAGTATATAAATTTGGAAACTTTGACGGGTTGTCAGATATCTCATTATTAGATATAACGGATCCTCCCTAGGTGTAACAATGCCACGTATGTTGAATCTTAAAGAATACATAACTTACATTATATATAACCTACATAATACATAACTTACATAATACTTGTATAGAAAAAAAGAGATTCAAAGTATATAGGTTGAAACTTTGACGGGTTGCCGTATATCTCAACATTAGATATAACGGATCCTCCTAGGTGTAACAATGCCACGTATGTTGAATCTTAAAGAATACATAACTTACATAATATATAACCTACATAATACATAACTTACATAATACTTGTATAGAAAAAAAGAGATTCAAAGTATATAGGTTTGAAACTGACGGGTTGCCGTATATCTCATCATTAGATATAACGGATCCTCCTAGGTGTAACAATGCCACGTATGTTGAATCTTAAAGAATACATAACTTACATAATATATAACCTACATAATACATAACTTACATAATACTTGTATAGAAAAAAAGATTCAAAGTATATAGGTTTGAAACTGACGGGTTCTTGGTATATCTCTTATTAGATATAACGGATCCTCCCTAGGTGTAACAATGCCACGTATGTTGAATCTTAAAGAATACATAACTTACATAATATATAACCTACATAATACTTGTATAGAAAAAAAGAGATTCAAAGTATATAAATTTGAAACTGACGGGTTGCAGTATATCTCAACATTAGATATAACGGATCCTCCTAGGTGTAACAATGCCACGTATGTTGAATCTTAAAGAATACATAACTTACATAATATATAACCTACATAATACATAACTTACATAATACTTACATAGTACTCGGTTATATATATGAAATTATCATTACTTACGTAAATTATAAATTAACAATTTAGCAGTGTAATTTATTGTCAACATTAGACTTCAACAACTACGAAATGGATAGGACTTGGATGAATTTGTCAAGGGTAAGCAACGGTTATCGAAATGGAGTAGAAACTTTTCTGAATTTCGCATTTCAAAATGCAAGCCAAGAGAATATGATTCTTTGCCCGTGTGAGAAGTGTTGCAATACCAATTGGCATTACCATGAAGTTGTCTATGAACATCTAGTTGTTGATGGCTTTGTTCGGGGGTACAAAAAATGGATTTTTCATGGAGAGTGTACATCTAGTGGAGCATCATCATCGATGAATCTAGGTTATCCTTATAGTGCTTACAATCAGAATGTTAGAGATTATAACATGGAAGGCATGTTGCGGGATGCTTTTAATATGCACAATGATGGTTTTGGGTCATTTCCACCTGACATGGGTGCAACCGATGATTATAGTTTTGGTGGAAATACTTTCACCGAAGGGGGAAGAACTGTACATGATGAACAACCAAATGAAGAAGCGGCAAGGTTCTACCGTTACTTGGTGAAATGAATGAAGAAGCGTATGAGGATCAAAATTTTCCAAAGCTGTCTTCTCGTATTCGTCTTTTCACTTGAAATGTTTGGGAGGATAGACCGAAAACTTGTTGACAATCTTGTTAGAGTTTCGCAAGAAATGTTCCGTTGCAAAAATCCCTAAATCGTCCAAAGACATGAAGAAACCGATAAAGGATTTGGGTCTTGGCTACAACAAAATTCATAGTTGTCGAAATGATTGCATGTTGTATTGGGGCGACGGATAAACCAACAAAGGTCTTTGTCATGTCTGCGGTGAATCTCGTTGGATTAAAAGAAATGCGAGAGGATGGTAACGATGACGAGCAGGATACACATTCAAGGAAGCGGTAGGTTAAGATTTTGCGGTATTTCCGCTAATACCAAGGCTTCAAAGGTTTTTCATGTCGTCGAAGACAGTAGAAGTCAATGACGTGGCACCATGATGGACGAACCGATGATGGATTGTTAAGGCACCCATGATTCTTTAGCTTGGAAATCATTTGACTCAAAATTTCCAAGCTTTGCACGCGATCCTCGAGTGTTAGGCTTGGACTAGCATCGATGGATTTAACCCTTACAAACTCATGAGCACGGTAGATAGTACTTGGCCGGTGGTGCTTGTTCCTTACAATTTACCTCCATAGGTTTGCATGAAACAGTCATCTTTTATCTTATCTATGATTATACCTAGAGAAAGGGCAGGAATGATATTGACATATATTTGCAGCCACTTATTGAAGAGTTAAAACAACTATGGGTTGGTGTTGAGACATACGATGCAATGAGAAAAGAGAACTTTAACTTACGTGCAGCTTTGATGTGGACTATTAATGACTTCCCGGCTTATGCTAATTTATCTGGTTGGAGTACTAGGGGACGTTATGCTTGTCCTTGTTGTGCTGCGCAGACATGTTCGAAATGGTTATATAATGGGAAGAAGTTCTCTTATATGGGGCATCGTCGGTGGTTACCAGAAAATCATAGATTTAGATATCAGAGTGCTCAGTTTGACGGTACTGAAGAGTTCAAAGAAGCTCCATCGCAGACCAGTGGATCCGAAATATTATTCATGTTGAAAGATATAAATTTTATTTATGGGAAGATGAATCAACCGGCCAAGCCGAAAAGAAACTGGAGAGAAAGGGATGAATCTGATGATGAATCTGACGAAGAGGATGATCCTAATGAGGCGGAGTTGTGGAAAAAAAGAAGTATTTTTTTTGAGTTGCCTTATTGGGAGCATCAGATATTACGCCATAATCTTGATGTCATGCACATTGAGAAAAATGTCTGCGAGAACATCATTGGGACTATTTTGAATGTCGATGGAAAATCAAAAGACAATCTTCAAAGTCGACTTGATTTAGTTCACATAGGAATTCGGCGTGAGCTTCATCCTCAAGCACTTCTGAATATGAAATATCGGTTACCACCTGCTATTTATTCAATGTCGAAGACGAAAAAAGAAGTGTTCTGTACGGTGTTGAAGGATATAAAGGTCCCGGATGCATATGCATCAAATATATCTCGATGTGTTAGTCTTAAAGATCGAAGACTATATGGCTTAAAATCGCATGACTATCACATCTTGATGCAAGACTTCTTGCCGATTGCTATGCGATGTTGTATGTCAAAAAGGTGGCGTCTTGTGTAATTGAACTGCCCAACATAATGAAAGGCATTTGTGGCAAAGTTTTGGACGTTCAAGAACTTGAGACACTACAAGATCGAGCCAGACCGACTTTATGCAATCTGGAGAAGATCTTCTCGCCTTCCTTCTTCACAATTATGGTGCACTTGTTAATTCATCTCCGCGTGAAGCGATACTTGGTGGACCGTGTTCTATCGATGGATGTATCCCATTGAAAGGTCTTAATTTATTTGTAAATTATTCCTTCATTCACCTAAATGCCTTTAGTTCCAACTTTTGATAATGTTCTATTCCGTGTTTAGGTTACTCTCCAAATTGAAGTCTTATTGCGCAATAAACGTTATCCGGAAGGATCAATTGCGAAGGCTACTTGGCGAAAGAATGTATGACTTTCTGCTCAAGGTATTTGGAAGATGTTGAAACAAGAATGAATGCAGACCAAGTAGAAATGTTGGGCTCACGATCATAACTTGGCGGAACTTATTTATTTCAAAGTTTGGAGAACCGATCGGCAAAGTCGAAATTGCAGAATTAGACGACAGATCATGGGTCCAAGCACATCGATACGTTCTTTTTCATCATGATTCAATGGAACCATTTCGGAAGTAAGTTCTAGAATTTGATAAATACTCATCAATTATAATTTGTTTGTCTTTTAACAAAGTAACCATTTTTTAACATAGTGAGTACAAACAAGTATTGAGAGCTCGTTCACGGTCCCGAAGGTTACATCGACGAGAAATTAATAAGATGTTCACGTAATCATTCCATGAATGGTTAAGCCAAATGGTATGCAATTTAAGTTTTCATTGACAAGTAATAATGTTTTCTAATAACATTTATAATTACTCGATTTACTTTCGATTCAATAGGTTTGGAGTCGGAATGAAGTTAATGACGAAGTTAAATGGCTTTCACAAGGTCCAAACCGAATAGTGAAAAGATATAGTGCATTCCTCATCAACGGATCTGATTTCATACAAGGTATCGCGAGAGGTTGAGAGAACCCAAAATTGTGGAATTGTTGTTAATTCTTCAATTACGAGTTATTCTAGTGCTAGGGACGAATCTGTCGAGGGGAATCTGAGTATTACGGACTTATTATCGACATCATTGAGTTAGATTATTACGGCAAATAGAAAGTTGTCTTGTTTGAGGTGAATGGGTGATGTGAATACGGCTCATGAATTAAAAAAGATCAATATGGTTTTACAATGGTGAATTTCTCTCGATTGATTCACACCGGAGAACAAGCGATAGGCAAGCCGTATGT
This sequence comes from Gossypium rotundifolium, assembly GCA_025506655.1. Lineage (NCBI taxonomy): Eukaryota > Viridiplantae > Streptophyta > Magnoliopsida > Malvales > Malvaceae > Gossypium > Gossypium rotundifolium. Next base: position 62,728,568 of record CP106731.1, on the reverse strand, counting down.
GTTTTCTTCTCAAGTGAAACAAGTTTTTACTCGGAAGATCCAAGCTGATGAGGGTTGGTATATTGCACTTGAAATACTCCTAGAGACTTGTTCGACATGGGCGGTGGAAGTAGAGATGACATCGTCGAAATATCGTAAACTCGCCTTTTCGAACAAAACTTAAATGAATATATCCTAGTACTAGTGCACAATTTCAATGGGTTCGTCGGGATGTGGACGAAGATATTTACTGAATTATGATGTAGTAAGATTTTACTATTTTTATTTATATGTAATATTATAATTTTAATCATGGTCATTTTATGTAATTTAAATATTTTATATGTACCATTATTGTTGTTATTTGTTACTAATATTTCAACTATTTTATGTGTATTGCGGGAAAATGAGTAGAAGAAGAATGCTAGATTTAAATATTGTACATGATACTATAAATTAGGAGAGGGCAATAGTGAGCAATGAATAATGAGTTGGATCCTCTAATGTGCACGACATAGATGATGAGCTTACAAATTACAAAGTAAAATTAAATTATTTTACATGGATGTTGACTTTTTTATTGATTTATTTTTCAATTTTAATATAACAATAATTTATCATTGGTCACCGAGAATGGTGGGACGCGCAAAGGTCGCGGATGTTCGCTACTTAAAGGTTTATACGAATTAAATTTCGGCGACCGTGTGAAAGTAAGAAGAAACAGTTATGGCCAGCCTATTGGCCCTGAAGCTCGAGTTCTAGCAGGCTATTTGGGCATTATTGCATGAAATGCAAATATGTTGCCCATCAATTACGAAGTCATGGCATCACATGCCTAACGCAAACAAAAATCAAGCCACGGAGAACATTAAGGTAACAAAACATGAATGTAATTTATAATACTTTGGTTGAAGTTTCATTTATATTTACTTTTTAAATTTATGTTTTTTAGGAGAGGTTTAATTTGGAGGTCTCCGATGACTATATAAAAAGACATTGGGAAAAAATGGAGAGACAACAAAAGCATATTGAAAAAGAATATTTTAAGAAAGAAGCCTCGAGGATAAATCATGGAATGTCCCAAAATGGAATTTGAGGCATCAATGGGAAGATGCGGTTAGATTACGGAACTCAAAGAAAGGAGAGGTATTACCTACTTCTAAACTCTTATAAGTTTTTGATTGTATAGTATTTACTATATACGTAACAATAATATCATTATGTAGGACCGTGGCGTGTGAAACAAGCGTGAAAGAAAACAAAATTCACGCACACGGCGGGATCGAGAAGTTTTGCTTCGTAGGTGAGCCGAGGTATTATAATTTATTAATTACATCAAATATTAATGACTTTATACTATTAAATTATATTTGTAATACAACACCGTAGGAACTCTCCACGGTCAAAAAGTTGGACGCGTTCAACTTTTTGACATTCTTATAGGAAGAAGGATGGGTCTCCGATGACACCAAGTGGAGAGATTATGGTATATTTACTTAATAAAATTTGATTTATTAAAATGGATTTATAATATTTACTTATAATAGTTTAATTCTTCGTTAGTAGTTTTAAATTAATAATGTTAAGTTATGATGCATTCCTTCTTATTGTATATTTCGTTTCTAACTTTTTGATTAATTTATTAGGAGAAACTAAAGGAGAAGAAGACACTTTATGAAGCGGTACCGCTTGAGTGATAGTTCTATTCATCTTGAGGATGTCGATATGTAATTATTACCGATGTTTTGGGTCCCGAAGGTACGATTGCTTGTTGATAGTTACATTAATCTTGAGTATATTTATAACAAAATTATCACTAATATTTTGGGTGTTGAAAGGTATGGGTCGGGTTCGACTTCAAGGATCCGTGTTACTCCGACCCAATATTTTGGATCCGACTCCCAACAATATATGCCTTGAGAGTCAATCTCGTCTTTGAAGTTCGAGGCTAAAAGACCAGATAACTCAAATGCAAGCTAGCACGATTGAGCAAATTTCTCAACTTAGAGCCGAGGCGGCGTGAGGAGGCCGAGGCAGCCGAGGAGGCGAGCAAATTTCTACTTAAAGCGAAGCGAGAACAAGGGAGGCAAAGCGAGCAGGAAGTATGAAGAACTTGATTCTGACTTGAGTTATGATGAAGATGTTACAACGATCATGACACGCCATCTTAGACATTTATGTTCTTATTGTAAGATGATTTTAACATTGTTACATTTAACATTTTGTAAGGATATTTTATGCGATATCATATATTTTTTATTTATTTTAAAATAACATTTAGAATTAATGTAGTTGGTGTAATTTTTATGCTACATTTGTTATTTGGGTTGAAATTATATATTATATTTGTTGTCATTGGTTGGTTTTAGTGCGAGGCGTATGATATTGGATAAATTGAATATTTTAAATATGTACAAGTTAGCGGCGTTTGTGGGCAAAAAGCGCCGCTAAAAGTCAAACTACAGAAGTGGCGTTTGTGAAATAAGCGCCGGTAAAAGTCATTATTTTAGCGGCGTTTTAGAAAAAACACCGCTAAAGTTGCCACCTTTAGTGGTGTTTTAGAAAAAGCGCCGCTAAAAGTCATGTTTTTAGCGTTTAGAAAAAAAGCACCGCTAAAAGTCATGTTTTTAGCGTTTTTTTAAAAAAAGCGCTAAAAGTCATGTTTTAGCGCGTTAAAAAGTCGCCACCTTTAGCGTTTGTGTGGAGCGCCGCTAAAAGTCATGTTTTAAGCGCGTTTTTTTTAAAAGCGCTAAAAGTCATGGTTTCTAGCGGCATTTTATCACAAAACGCCGCTAAATTTTCTTATGCCATATTTAGCGACATTTTGTAGCGTTTTCAAAGCACATAAGCTCTATTAGTGGCGCTTAAAACGCCGCTAAAAGTTTATTTTGTCAGTGTATTACGATATTTGAATAATAATAAGATATCAAATAATAACTAAAGAATATTTTAGTAAATAAAATCAAGCCGAAACCCTCCGGATGTTGTGTTCAAGACCTAACCTTATGGGTCATCTGTAAAGATGGAAATTAAAAAAGGAGTGAGCTATAAAGCTTAGTGTGAGTTCCATCACAAGGGAACCAGTGCAACCAGTAGACAAGTCATGCAGAATATCAACTCATAGAATAAATCATAATTAATAGCAATATAGAATATGGATAATTTAAAACAACTAATCAACATAATATTTCAATGTTCGTAGCCATGTAATTACTTATGAATGCAATGCAAGTTCGATTTAACAGTAGAAAGGTCCTACCCCACCATTACACACCACAATTAGGAGTTCACCAGAACTCCTCTATCTTGACACCACATTATGGATAAACCACTGATCATTGTAGATGAACTGCTAATGATAAATATATTGGTGGATGAACCATCCGTCTGTGCAAATAAAAACTGCTAATACGTTGTTGATAAACCACTAGTCAAACAGATAACTGCCGACTAGAATACTGGTGGATGAACCATCCATTTGTGAAGATAGAAGTTGCTAATATGCTGTGGATAAATAATTGGTTGAGTAGATGATTGTTGACTAAAATACGTTGTGGATAAACCACTAGTCGAGTAGATAAATTGTCGACTACTTCCTTCGCTCAAATGTCCCACCCCTATGCAATGCAATATGGCATGTTATAACAGTTAAGTTTGGTAACATTAACACGCTTATATCAAGTATATACAGTAGCAATTATTATGCTTATAACAAATCACAAAAGTAGCAACAAACTTGCTTATCATATGTTCGATTTAACGGTAACAATGGCATGTATCTCATGCAATTAATATTATCATGGTTTTGCATAATAATATCAGTACATTAGAAATATAGTGACAGCGAATATGTAACAATCACATTTCATGCATTCATAATAGCGATTTTATAAATTATATCATAGATTATTATTCATATTATCAAAGGCTTAATTAAATAAAATAAAACACTAAAAATAGTTCAAGAACCAATCAGAAACTAAACTGAACATATCATAAAATTTTGGGCAAAACTGTAAAATCTAGAAAATAGAGGCATATGGTCTTGTGGCTAGGCCATGTGAGATGCCTCGAGATATGTGGAAGGGTTACACAGCCGTGCGGCCAGGCCGTGTAACAGACTGAGGTCGTATGGTTTACAAACTATATTAGGGTTTCTAGGGCATATGGTCTTGTGGTCCAAATGTGGTCCAAATGCTCGTGTGGTAGACCGTGTGGAGGGGTCGTGCTCGTGTGAGAAGCGGACTATCCTAGGGTTTGCAAGGGTACATGGCCATGTGATCCACCCGTGTGGCCCTATCCTAGACACAGTTTTGTCCCGATTCACTTGTAAAAGAACACATACCTTTCACCGAGAGACCAAGCGACATCCCTCTCATTCAAATCTAATATAGGGTACCTAAAATATGTCTTTCAACCAATAATTACGTGAGAATTAGAGATTTTTTTCAAGATTTTCAAGAAAACTCGTAAAAGATTCAAAATCGATTTTGGAAAATTGACAAGAACGATTTTGTTCGGATTTGGTGTTACGTAATTGGAAATAAGAATACTTATCGATCTTTAATGGAATTATGAAGGTTCAAACGAGGATTCATATTGACTCGGGTTTCCAAGAGATCAATTTCTAGCAAATGGCTGTAAAATTTTATGAACAGAAAAGAAAAGAAAGAAAGAAGATGATAGATTTTAAAGGGAAGAAAAAGAGGACTTTAATTTCAGTTTGAAAAGGAATTAGAATCAATGTATAGTTAGGAAAAGTTATTGAATACTTAGGGTTTCAAAATTGGATGGGTTGATTAGGCAATTAGCCCTTCTTGTCGTCTAAAAAGAGGAAATGGAAAGGAGAGTGATGTAACTTGAACCTAAGGACAAGGGAAAAATGAAACGCCTTACTACTTGGGCTACTACCCATTCTTAGATTATTTCTACCACATTTAATATGTATAATAGTTTTAGTTTGTTCCTTAATGGCTGAAAAAAAAAAAGGAAGAAAATAAATAGAATGAGGCTTTCTACCATTTAGACTAAGGTTCATTTCTTAATGGTTTTATTAATTCTAACCCTAGGAATTTTGAGGCATTACAATATTTGAATTGTCGATATCATCCATTTTATTGTACTTTTTTATTAATTTATCCTAATAAGTTGATGTATTTGACTAAAATAATATAATTCTAAAATTTAAAAGAATATTGAAAAACCAATTTTGAATATATTTTTTTCATGAGGTGTGCCTCACATTTATCGGACATGTTGAAAACACCTTAGATGAGAATCGACAAGTAACCGAAGAAGGGCTAAAACAATATTAACGTCAAGATGATGAGGTCCCTGACGTCGAGACAACGTGACGAACTCCCAACTTAAGGCAACGATGACGTCGTGACAAGCATGCATGGGACGCCACGACAACACGACATATTCTCCACATAAGTAAGCATGTTTTTTACTTCAAGTAGGACTTTTTCTCCTAATCAAACTTTGATTATTCCAGGGATATTTTAGTATGATTAGAACTCTAATCTTAGCCTATTTAAAGGGGAAATTGTATCCCTGTTTTAAGTGGCCAAAATTAGCACACCAGTTAGCAATGACTTTTCTTTGAGGGCAACAAGATGTAGACGAATATGACTTTTGTTGAGGGTTCCGTGGTAACTATTGAGAGAATTTTCTTCTTGAGTTAGGACTTTGTTTTCGGGGTTTTGGATTGTACATTTAGTACTTTTATGTTTATTTTCTTCATATTATACTCTCGTTTGTTTACTCATTTAGTGAAAAGTTGATACCTTCTTTGTCCGTAGTTTTTCCCTCTTTGAGGGTTTTCCACGTAAAATATTTATGTTCGTTTCTCTCCACTTTTATTATCTCGTTGTTTATATGAGTCGATCCCCAACAATTCTTTTGATATAAAAGAGACAAGGGGGATTAAATGTAATGGTTGTATATGGTGGGACAAAATATTAAGTTTAAATTTATTAGAAGTATGGGTTATTTATCTAAGTCCAAAATATTGTAGGAAATTTAGAAATAAACATTAGATAAAAAAATTAAGACGTTTAGACTCAATGGGTGAGATTTAGATATCCAGTCTCTTTTTAGCCCTTTGAACATGAATCGAACTTTGAATCTTCATTTTGTTAGAAATAAGCAATCATAAGGGGAAAAAAATCAAATCATTTTCATAATATTTTTAATAGCTTGAAAAAATTTAGGAGAAATGCACCAGAATATAACTAAAACAATTAGGTTTTAAATATATTTTTATTTTCATTTGCAATCATTTTTAAAAGATTTTTTCTTTATTTTTCTATAACCTTTTGAATTATTTTTAATTGTTTCGCTAATATGACATATAAGATAAAATAGCACCACCTTAGCAATTATATATATGAGAGTGCCACATTAGCACATGCTGTGGACTATCGTCAACTAACGGACACATCGTCAATTCCATCAGAAAATGATCAATTTTATCAAAAACGAAAATATGAGTGTTAAAATGCTTAGAAAAAGAATAAAGGCCAAAGTGATTGATCAGACAAACGTTAAAGGGCTATTTTTGGTATTATACCTTTTAAATTTTATGTATTTTTTAAAATACATAGAATTATATTTTGAAATTATATTTTATAATTTTAGAAAACAAATTATATATATTTATAAACTTTTTAATTTTTAAAACTATCATTAAAAAATTTAAAAATTACAAAATTAATATTTTAATTATAACATATAAGAAAAAAAAAGCACCATGTCAACAATTATACACATGTAAAGTGCCACATCGGTGCATGCCGTTGACTATTAGTCAACTAATGGACACATCTTCAATTTCATTAGAAAATTATCAATTTGATCCAAAATGAAACCATCAAAGTTAAAGTGCTTCAAAAGAAAAAAAAAGGAATAAAGACCAAAGTGATTGATCAGGCAAATGTTAAGGGCTATTTTTGGCATTATACCTTATTTTTATTTTTATTTAAAATACATAGAATTATTTTTTGAAATTATTTTTTATAATTTTAGAAAAAATTATATATATTTTATAAACTTTTAATTTTTTTAAAATATCATTAAAAAATTGAAAAGTACAAAATTAATATTTTAACTATAATTCAACTTGTTAAGGATAACTAAAATTAACTAATGAATGATTAAAATGAAGTAATTCAATACTATTAATAATCATTAAGTAATTTTTTAAAGTTGAGTGATTAATATTTTCTAAAGTTTTCCCAAATACTTTAACATCGTGTCTTATTCGCCTTCACTGTGGGTTAGTGTTCTCAGATCGAAGTATAGGGTTCAAATTGGCCTGTCGGAAACTTTATCAAGATCACAGAGTTCTTTTTTGTGGAAATCTCTTTCTAAGGTATGGCCTCTCATCCATAAGAATCTATTTTGGTCTATTGGAGATGGACGAAGCATTAACTGTTGGAGAGACTCTTAAATTCCAAATAATGGGCCTTTATATAAAAGGATACCTCTTAACTCTAATCTAAATATGGATTGTGCTCTCAATAATATGGTTAATGAAAATGGTGAATGGAACTTAGATTTCTTTCAAATTTGGGTTTCTGAAGAGATTATTTATCAGATTGTAGGGACTCCTCCACCACAGCCAAATTTTGAGACAGACAAAATTAGTTGAAGAGGCATCACGTCTGGTTCGTTCTCCATTAAAAGTGCATACGAGAAGCTTTGAGAAGGGGATTGGAATTCGAATGAAGCAGTTTGGTAGATTTCGTGAAAATTCTAAGGACCGTAAAGGTTGAAGTTCTTTATATGGCTTGCCTTAAAAGAGAGATTACTTGTTAATGTGGAGAGAATAAGAAAAGGAATAGGAGTGGATACTACTTTTGGAATTTGTGCCCATGGTTATGAAGATGTGTTATGTAACAGCCCAATTTTGACCCTAATCGGAACGGTGATTTCGGGACCATGAATCTGATGATTTGACTTCTTAAGTATGAGTACTTAAATGGCAAATTTACCTTTAAATGGTATAGTGGATGGTAACATGACTTTATAATATATATTATATGTTTATTTTATTTGTTAAATCATGATAATGATATAATATACATTATATACATATTATAATAAAACAAAAAGCAGAAAAAGGATTGCATGTTCATCATTTTTTTTGCTCTCTTGGCCGAAACTAACAAAAGAAAAAGAAAAGAAAAACCAAGCAAGGGTTCGGCACTCATCAAGCAAAATTAGGTGAGTTTTAGCTTTAGATTTTTGATTATTTTGTATTTTTGAGATGGTTTTTTACTCTACTATCAAGCCCATGTATTAATTTTGTGTATTGATGATGTATGTGAGATACGCCATTGATGATATATTGAGTTTTGTGATGATTTTTGGTATTAAATGAAAGAGTTGAGCTAGATGAACATATTTTATTCTTGAGTTTTGATGGATTTTAGTTAATTAAGGTTAATTTGTGAAAATATTATTTTGAAGGGTTAAATTGTGAAATTTATGAGAAATATGAACTTATAAAGTCCCTAGGAAAATTCGGCTCTAAGGAATGGTAGCCAAATTTTGTGTAATTTGTGAGTTATGTATTAGGGACTAAATTGTAAAAATTGTAAATGTTAGGGGTAAAATGGTAATTGGTATAATTATGTGATTTTTGATTAAATTGAATGAAAGTAAATTTGAATGAGCTCAATTTGGAACTATTTAGATCAAGAACAAAAGGAAACGGGATTGGATCGGGGAAAGACAAAGTTGAACGAATAGTTGGGAAACCTTAATCCTACAATTTTCGAGGTAAGTTTTAAGCAATTGGATTAAATTGAATTTTATTCTATATTATGCGCATATGTTAAATGATTTTAGGTATGTTAATTATCATAGTGTCGAATGTGTGTTAATGAATTTAGCATGAGTTGGCCGAATGTAAGACTTGGTATTTGTATAAGTGAACTTTGATTAGTTGAGTTGTTTGAATATGTATGTATGAAATATGAGATGGTTATATGTAAGGATGATATGAGAGATGATTATTTTAAAATGGTTGATATAAGTTTTTATGTATGATAAGGGTGCCGAATGTATTAGTGAGTATCAGAACAAATGAATTATTTGTAAACATTTAATTATACGAGTATATGTGAGTAAATATTAGAACATATGTGTATTTTGTAATGAGGAGAAATTGGATTGATGGCACTATGTGTGCGAGCTTATATACCGAGCAATCGAGATCGGTTGTTGGGGCACTATGTGTGCGAGCTTATATACCGAGCAATCGTAAAATGCGAAATCGGTCGTATGGCACTATGTAGGGGTAAGCATTCGATCGAATCGAATCGAATCGAATCGAAAATTTTCGAGTTAATCGAGTTTTCGAATCGTATTTTATCATCCTAACTTAATTTGAAATTTTCTCGAATCGAGTCGAGTGAGACGAAATTCGAATCGAATCGAATCGAATCAATCAATCGCTTCGAGTTAAATTTTAAAAAATGACTTTAGTGTTGTTTATTTTATGTAATTTTTAAAAAATAATTTTCTTTAAAATTTTTAAACATGATCATACAACAAAAATTGGAGTAAATAAGTGAATAAATAAAAGCAACACAACATCAACCTAAATAAACAATATGGGTCCAAATAAACAACAAAAACAATACAACAAGATTATAATAAAGAACATAAGTAAAAATCCAAGTAAATAATATGAGTCCAAGTAAACAACAACAACATTATAATAAAAAAAACATAAGTAAAAATTCAAGTAAATAACATGAGTCGATGTAAACAACAACATTATAATAAAAAAAGATATAAATAAAAGTCCAAAATGTAATAGAAACCTACACCAGTCCAAACAAACAAAAAAAAAAGAACACAATAAAAATCCAATTAACCAACAACAATAACAAACCAAACCAAACTAATAACAATAACACATCAGTTCAAAAACTATTATAGAATAGTTTAAGTTTCTTCTTGTGCTTCAAACACCGTTGGCATTGATAATCTTGAAACATCTAGTAAAAGTATTGAATGAGTTAGTTAAATGATAAAAATGTTCGCAAAAAAAATTAAATAAACATTTAATTTTATAAACTAATGCTAAGTATATTACCTTCTTGATCTTCAGGTATTTTTGACAAGTCTAGCAAATTTAAAAACAAAAATGTTAGTTAAATTATGCTTACTAATATAAATAACACAAAAGCTTATTTTATAAATTAAAATTTATATATTACCATCTTCCATGATTTGAAGTTCATCAACATAATCTTCAAGATTGATGGCATCATTAGATTTCCGAAGCCAATCTTGTGTGCAAACCAAAGCCTCGACCATGAGAGGAGTTAGAGAACTTCTAAAACTATCGAGAACACGTCCACTAGTGCTAAATGCACTTTCCGAGGCAAATGTTGAAATAGGAGTAGCAAGAATATCTCGAGCCATTTGTGAAAGAATAGGAATCTAGGATCTGTTCATTTTCCACCACAACAAAAATCAAATGAACTTGAATTGTTTACTTCTTCATCCTCACCCAAATATCTATCCAACTCATTTACTTTCTAATCCAACATGTTTCTTCTTCTGAAGGTATTTTGTTTGGCCAAGCCTGCTTTCATTTCGATTGATCTATTTCCATTGAACTACAAAGATTTGTCAAGAACTAGATCTACCTTCAAACTGTTGAATTCTCCGGCATTAGAGGAATACTCGTTGAACAAGCAATGCAATTCTCTATCAATCATTTTCATAATGTCATTGGCAACATTAGGAAAAAGCAAGTTGACCCCAAAGTCCAAAAAACTCATTTTACATCGTGGATCAAAGATGACCGCCAAGTAAACTAGCATGTTGATCTTGTTTCCTTCACCCCAATACTTATTATATTTATCTCTCATTTTGGAAGTCATAGAAACTATGTCTAGATCTCCACAACTTTGCCACCCATCAAAAAGACAATGCACATCCGTCAATACTTCAAAAAATGAATGAGAGGTAACATGCAAAAATCCGGACACCTTCAGTGTAAGATGATAAAAAGGCTCTAATACTTTTATAACTCTTCGAACAATTTCCCAATCATCAAATGTAGGAACTCCATCTCCAGCAGTAAGGTCAAGAAAAAAATTATGGTCATCACGTACATATGATTCAAATGCACGCTCATATTTTTCGGCCACCTTTAACATCATATATGTTGAGTTCCATCTAGTAGGCACATCTAAACACAATTGAGCCTTACTATCTATCATTTCTTCTTTTACCCGTTGGTTGAATTTTATCAACCTCGATGGTGATGCTCTTATATACCTCACAACACCTCTAACTCGATCCACGACATAAACATCCTTAATACCGTATTGCACAATGAGATTAAGAATGTGTGCAACACATCTCATATGAATAAATTTTCCATTTGCAACAGAAGCATTTCGATGATTCAATTTCTTTCTCAAATATTCAATGGCAACACTATTGGCGGATGCATTATCAATGATAATGGTGAAGACCCTCTCAATCCCCAATCTAGAAGACATTTTCAATAGCTTGACCTATGCTTTCACCTCTATGAGCGGATATTGGGCAAAATTTATAATTCTTTTTGCAACCTCCACTCATCATCCACCCAATGTGTTTATTAAAACCATGTAAGATATCCTCTGCAATGAAGTCCAAGTGTCGTCGTCAAACAAACTCTACTTATATCTTTTTCAAAACAATTCTTCATCACACTCTTTATGGAGTTAAATAAATCAAGACAATCCTTCTAATTGTCCAACGAGATGGAAGACTAAAACGTGGGCATGCTATAGAAAGAAAGTATTTAAAACCCTCTCCTCTACAATTTTAAAAGGAAGTTCATCCACAATTATCATACAGAACCAATGCTTTTCTAATAGCATCTTTATCAAACACCCAAGTTGATAAATCCGTTGTTTCTTGGCTAACATTCACAAATGTTAATTCGATTGCTTGGATCGAAGTATTACCTCGAGGTCTTTTAGGCATGTTTTCAAATGGTTATTCAAATTTGTTGTAGAACCCGAAGTTGTTTCCATGGTGTAAGTAACATCACATGCATTGCACCTTGCTCTCTTCTCCCTCTTTAGTCACATACTTGGTGAAATGGTTCCAACAAGTCGCCTTGGAGTAATCTTTTTCAACATTTTCTTGGTTGTTGTTTGATCATCTCTACTTGGGAAGAATTTTGTGAACTTTGAGTTGAACCATCTCGCTTTGGATCACTCATCTACAAGTAAACATTTGTTGCAATCACTAATGATGACCAATAATTGATTTAAAATCAAACTTAATAACATTTATGCTTTAATTTATTTTTTGAACCAAAGTTTTCATTCAACATTTCAACTAATTCACCAGAAATGGAAAGCAAGTTAACTCCAACTAATAGAGGTAGCTTTAAATGAGTGGTCAAACCCTCAAAAAGCAATAAAGTTTAAAAAGTTAAAAGCTGATAAAAACTTGTATTCAATTTAAAAGTGAACTGACCTTGTTAACACTAGGAACAAGTTCTTGCAATGCCCGGATTCTTTCGGCAATCCTCTCCCTGTGCAACTGTACCATTTAAAAATAAAAAAATAAGCTTCTCCAATAAAAATAAACAAAAAGCAAGTCAACTCCAACCATTCAACTAATTCAATGAAATAATTTTCCTCCAAAATCATTAGCTTCAAATTAAGTAATTTATATCACTCAAAGATAATTATGTTATACTATACTATAAATTTGCATGTATAATAGAAACAATTACATTGCTAGTGTACCAAAGACTAAAATATGGTAAATTATTTGCATTTGAAATTTTAATGAAATAAAAGACATATCCATATAATAATTACTAAAGAATAAATTTAAAATTTTTAAAAATAAAATGAATAGATTTAAATAAGTTTAAGTTATGCATTTATTATAAATATACCAAAATTTAATGTTTATATTTTAATAACGTGGAATTTAAACAATCAAATATAGTAGTAATGATATGAAAGAAATGTAGAAGGTGAGGTATATATTTTTTTTTTTCCTACTTGCTGGCTGCTGCTAGTGCTATCCATGGATAACAAGAATTTCAGCTTTGCAAATAATCATATAATAAACTACTGTTTTTTTTTTCTTGGGTTCTATCCAAAAAAACAGTGAATAAGCTCTCTCAAGCTCTCTTTTTTCTTATATACATCCATCATACATAACATACATAAGCATCATACCCAAAGCTTGTTAAACTCTTCTTCTAATTTCTTTAAAAAATAAAAGAAATGTATAGTATATTTTAGTCGCTGATATTTTGTTTGAAATTTTATCTAAGCTCCTTTGTCCTTAAGTTTGTTTGCTATGCTAATGCTGCTATGTTTTATCTGGTACTCAGTAAAAGCTTGTTAAACTCTTCTTCTAATTTTCCTGCTTTTTTTTCTCAATCCAAAAGTATAGTTCTTTTTTATCATTTTTTTAGGTGAACGATTGCGAGAGAACTGTAGAAGATCTCATGGGAATTTAGTTTAATTGATGAATGCTACGTGGTATAACAAAGGTAAATCGTCGAGTGAAGGAGGGGAAAGAAGATGAAAGCAAAAGGGAACATGGTGATAGTGTAGGCGGGAACGGGACTTAAAACGGCAGAGGTTATGGATTCACCATCTTCACCTCATGAAGAGCCACTTGTGCCTTATAATGACGATGAAGATGATGAAAGGAGGGCATTGAATCACCTAGGCAGCAGAGAAGAAGATGGTCGCAGAGTTGAAAGTGATTTTCAAAACAGAAAATGAAGAGAAACGTAAGAAAAATGGAAATGAAGAGAAGAAAAATAGATTAGATAACTTACCAGAGAAAGGCATAGCTGAGAGCCTGAGGCTGAGGGCTGAGACTTGAGAGTTAGAACAGAGAAGAAGAAAATAAATTTGGGGTTAGAACAGAGCTAGATAGAGACGATAGAATTTGGGGGTTTGGGGTTTCATTTTCATTTTCATTTTTGGGGTTTCATTTTTATTCTGCCTTTAGGAAATTTTATTTGGGGAGGAATTGGGTTGGGTTTGGGAAAATAAATATTTGGGTTTGGGCTTGAGGAAATTGGGTTAAAATAAATTAAGTAAAAACTTAAAATTTAAAAAAAAAATAAAAATATATATTCGGTTTATTCGAATTATTCGAGTTATTCGAATTCGAAAATTCAACTCGATTCGAACTCGAAATTTGAAACTCAAAATTCGAGTTGATTCGATTAATTCGATTAACTCGATTCGAATAATTCGAAATTCGAATTTTTTTCGATTTTTTCGAATCGAATCGAGTTTTGCTCACCCCTAGCACTATGTGTGCGGAAATAAGTAATGGCACTAAGTGTGTGATACGTTACGAAAAGTAGGCACTAAGTGTGTGGAATGCCAAAGTAACGACACTATGTATGCGATATCGTTCTTGAATCTTGATAACAAGTATCTGAGTTTGATGTTTCTCTTTAACAATTCTTATTATTAATGTTGATAAGGATATTAAAAGGTTCAAATATAAAGTCACATGATATATACAGTGAGTTACGGTTGGAAAGGAAAATAACCTAGAGGTATGTATTATATATAACGACATATGATTGATGGTAGCTTGTAATGTAAGATGAAATTTGGTGAGTAAAAGATGCATATGCTGGTTATTTTATTTTGTGAAGGTGGTGTATGGATATATATACATAAATATATATATATATGCATGCGTATAATGTTGTTATGAAATCTATTTTGTATATTTAATTTTTGACAAGGAATTTATAAGTGAAATAATTTATTTGAATTATGACAAAGCTTATATGTGTATTAAATGCTTAAAACTTACTAAGCTATGAAAGCTTACTTTGTATTTGGTTGTGTTACGTATTGTATATTTCTTTTGGATGTTCATATCGCGCTCGGGGATCATCGTCGAAGCTCATCACACTATCGTCTAAATTTTTGGTATCTCTTTTGTGTATAAACTTAAGGTCTATGGCATGTATAGGCTAAAATGTTTTTGAATTGACTCAAATAATGTTTAAGTGAATGTATATAAATGCCATACGAAAATGGCTTAATATGTAGGTTTGAGTTGATCGAATATGCTTGCGTTGGTTGAATATATTTGAGTTGTTGGTTATGTATGTGCATATTCGGACATGATATAATTTGGTTTTAGCATGTGTGATTTATGAGATTAAGTTATGAATATTATCAATAGGTTTAAGTAAATTTTATATTTGACTTATATGCTCAACTTTAAGGTTGTTCCATATTATGTTTTGTGCATTATTTGAGTATTGGTTTTAATTGAGTAAAGCCTATAATACATTGTGGATAGTGGATAAACGTTGCTTATTTTTGCAAGTATTTATAAGGTAATTCATGAAAGAATAGGATTAATTTATATGCATGGAATAAATAGGTTTGATGATCTAATGATCCAATGGAATTATATTCAGTTGTAAATATTCGATTAAGTAATTGTTTTAATTGGTGTTTATATTTATCTTAGATTGTTATATATGTTCATATTCGGTTATGAGGACTTAATAAGAGTGTAATATAGTTGTAAATACTTGGTCATGCATGCGATAGAATATGTATGGTCTATTAATTGATAAAAGTTGAATAGAGTCTAACTTATATATATATATATATATATTATATATGTATTTGATTATGCTACTCAAAAGACCAAAGGGATAGTATTGAGTTATTTGTATGGAATTGTATCTCCGAATGATGCATATGGTATTACATTGAGATGATTTTTAGTTGTGACATAATAAATTAATTATGCATTTACCTTGTATTAAGATTTTATTGAATGAGTTGATGATGTAAAAGTATACTGACTTGTATTTGGTCAAGTAATGCCTCGTAACCCTAATTCGACGACGGACACGGGTTAGGGGTGTTACATGTTACATGTTTTATGAGACTACATTGCGACTAGAGGCATCTGGAATCAGTTAATTTCAACAGGTAAACATCATTCTTTTTTTGCAGGGTCCCTTCAGTAATGGATAGAGCATAATCTCAGCAACCAAGAATCGGTTATTTTGGGATGAGGAAATAATTGGCATGGACTGTTCGAAATTTTTATCTGGTGTATTTGGAAGAATCTCACCTTTTACATGTTTCAAGGATTGTCTTGGAGCCACGACGCAGTCATAAAAGCTTCCATAAGTTGGGCAAATCAATATGCTTCCGTTTCAAATTCTCGCATTCATAAATCTTCAAGGTCGAGTATTGACCCTTCCTTACAAAATAGTTGGATACGTTTGAATATGGATGGTGCGGTTAGAGCAGAAGACACATTTGCTACTATTGGAGGATTTCTGTAAGATCATAATGGAGGTGGATTATTGGCTTCAGTAGATATTTGGGCAATTGTGCAATTGTGGATTTTAAACTTTAGGGTATTTTCGATGGGTTGAAACTTGTCCTTGACAAGAGAATCGATAGAGTCTTAATTTAGACAAACAATCTTGAAACAATCAACATCATTCAAGAATAAATAATTAGAGATTCTAACTCTACTTAGTAAAGAGAATTCATGCATTGTTGGAGCTTTTAAAGTAATGGGGCATGCAACATATTTCTCGAAGAAAATAAACTCGCAGACAAAATAATTAAGGCGGTACAAGATAGAAGAACTGGTTTAGGTCTAAAAGAAGATCCCATCTAGATGACTTCATGTTATTGTTGATTTTTTTTAGTTGTATTTATTTTCACAAAAAAAGTGTGCCCAAATAAAACAATTATTATAAAATAGTAAAACTAATAGGATAATTTTGAGAAACAGGATCACGTGGGGGAAGGTGTTGAGAAGAGACAAATCACACACAATTCATTTTTCTTTGTAAGGAAAAATGATAGAATTACACGTGTACGGACAGATAGTAGAGATGATAGGTTAGGGCGGTGCCACGTGTTTAATAAGCACTAGGTTTGAGATTAAATAGGTAACAGGCAAGTGGAAACCTACCCACATGTGCTTTCCCCAAATGGTTTCCTAATGTAACTTGGCAGCCTTTTCTTTTTTCACGCTCCTCCTAAGCGCGTTCAGTCTCTTCTCAGCTTCAACAACCTTGTACTAGCTGAATATTGTTAATTAATTCTGGTGAACATTTATTTTATTTTCTACCCTCTGCAATATTATCAATTTTATTATACTATGTTGAATAATATTTTAATTTATGACAAGATTTTTCTTTTCTGAAAACCTAGGGTTTTTCAAAGTTATTTCACCCTCCTATAACCATTTACCACACACATTTGCTATCACACATAAATTTTATTTCTCATTTACTAGAAATTATATCTGAAAACTATATAATTAAAATATAAATGTTAGTTATAAAATAATATATAATAAATAATAAAATATATAGTTTAAAATTAATTAATAAAAATATCTAAAATATATAATTTATTAAAATAAAAATAGATTAAATTGTTAGTAAAAAAATAAAACGTAAACACAATTAAAATATACATATTATATTAAAATAAAACTTTGATTTAGTGATAAAGTTAATATGTTATTGCTATATATAAATAACACAAGTTCAAATTTATTCACATGCAAAATTTTAATTATTTTGGTTTTTTAAATAAGAAAATTAAAATATTCACAAAAATATAATTTATTTTATTTACTAAAAATATTTTCATAATTTTTCTAATTGAGTTAAATCTTATTGATTCATGATACTAATTTAATCAAAGACTTTATTAACAGAATAAATATTTTATTAATATTCTAAAGAAAATATCACCTGCATTTATGTGTGCCACAACTTAATAGCGCATTAATCCTTCATATTTCAACTTTTTAATAGTAGTAAATTCATTTAACCTACATTAATATAACTAAATATTAATTAATGGATATAATATTTCAAAACAGTATGATAAAAAAATTGTGATTGTGTTAGTAAATATTATTCAAATAAAATAGTAGTAAAAATATCAAATATGCAATAATAATAGCAATTACACATATAAAATGATAAAAGACCTGAACTATGTGATTTTATTTTTGATAAATTACATCTATGATTGTCGAACCATTCTTTTTGGAAAACATTGGTTTTAAAGCGAAAAAAAGGGAGTCGCCACCAATCCTTTTTATTGAGATGTGATCGGTCACCTCGTAAAAGCGGTTATTTTAATAAGCAGTTTGATTTATCAAAACAATGATTTTGGTCTACGAAATCCGAAAGCGAGTTCGAAGTCGGTTACATGCGAGGAAGGTTAGTACCCTCGTCGCCCAAAATTGGTACCAAAATGATTAATTAGTGTCTTAATGTCGGAAATTTGAAAAGGTTTTTAAAATACGGATCCTTTAAAAGGTATTAGGATATTTGAGATTTCTTTGTTCCGAAGGGGTACAAACATCACATCCAGCACGTTAGGACATGATATTCTACACCTTCGTAATCAAAGCTCTCTCATAATTTTACGAAGTTTATCAAAAGGATGTTTAGTTATTTAATCAAATGGAAAATCGCAACCCAGCACGTTAGGGCACTATTCCCCGAATTCCCAAATACAGAACATTGCATTTATTTTAAAACCTTTAAAGGGAGTGTAGCAATTTGACAAAATGCATCGTATCGTATTAATTTAAAGAAAAGGCTCGAGTCAAAACTTGAGATTTCTTTGTCCCAAAAGATATAAACATCACATCCAGTACGTTAGGACACGATGTTTTAATCTCCGTGATCAAAGTCGTCTCGTGATTTGCGAAACTTCGTAAAAGGGATGTTAAGTTATTTAGTTAGACGGAAAATCGCAACCCGGCACGTTAGGGCACTATTTCCCGAATTTTTAAATACAAAACATTGCCTTATTTTAAAGTCTTTTAGGTGAAATATGATGATTTTACAAAAGGTATTTTGTTTAATAATACAATACAGAACAAAGAAAACAAATATGGATGTGAGTGTAGTAAATAAAAGAAAATACAAATAATAATAATAATAATAATAATAATAATAATAATAATAATAATAATAAAATGAATAATGACAATGAAAATATAAGTAACACTAATAATATATAATGTATAAATAGTAATGAGAAATAAAACGAAAGATAAAATGATAATAATAATAATAATAATAGTGATAATAGTAATTAATAAATAATGTAATATATGCAAAAGAATAAGCAAAATGTATTATAATATAATAATAGTAATAGTAAAGATATTTGATAGTAATAACAAGGTAATAATAATGACAATAGTAAATATAATAATAATGATAAAATGAAATATTAAATGATAGTAATAATAATAAAATTGCAAAATAATTGAAAAGGGCTAAATTGCATTAAAAAATGGAAGTTTTGGGTCAAATTGTAAAAAAAGTAGAGATTTAGGGGCTAAAAACACGTGCGCGTGAAAGTGGGGGACCAAAGGGGCAATTTTCCCATAAGTTAAACGCAGCGTTTTGTGCAGGACCAAATTGGAACTTAAGAAAATATATTGGGGCAAATTTTGAAATCGATAGAAACCGGATTAGAAAAGGAAAATATGCGGAAGGTCAAATGCAAAATACACCCTTCCAAAAAACACGCGGATCCTCCGCACTGGGTCGGTCGCACCAATGGCTTAATACTGGTCGTTCTATTTTATTTTAATCAGAATTTTTTAATTCATTTTTAATGTTTCAGAAAAAAAATCGAAGGCCCTTTCCCATTCTCTCTCAATCCTCTTTTCTGACCCGACGATCGGGCTTCTTCCTCCGTACGTCGCACCACCGCGCCACCACCAATCGGTGGCCAGCGATGCTCAAGGCCGATTTTTAGGCCCTCCTTCGAAGCCCCTGTGAAGCCTCGACGTTCGGCGCCCGAAAACGAAGGGGAGAGGGCTTTCGGTACCCCTTTCTCAGCCAAGCTCCGACGACGGAGGGAGCACTCCGACGCTGCGATCGTGGAAGCTTCGGTGAGGCTCTTCCCCCTTTTTCTTTTTACAATTTTCTATTTGTAAAAAGGTTTAAAAACAAATAATATATAAAAAACAAAGGTAATGACGTTGTATCACGAACAATAAAATCGAAAGGATTAAAATCAACCTTCTTTTCTTTTGATTTATGATGGTTCGATTTTCTTTTTCTTTTTGAATTTAAAAATCCTTTTTTTATTTTTGTTTATAAGCGATTTAAAGCAAATAAAACAAAGCTGAATAACAAAACGGTAAAAATAACCTTCAAAGTTCTTTTTTGCTTTTTGATTCTCTCTGTTTGTATTTGTGTTCTTGAATTGGAAGATCAAAAGCCCTTTTTACAAAGAATTCTTAATCGAAAAAAGTCCCCCACATTGATGTTTCTTTGGTTTTATAATCGAGACGAAAGAGAAAAACAAAACAATATGTTTTGTTATTATTTACTTTCAGTCATTTCTCCATTTTTGTTTGCAGGTTTTTGGTGGTGAAAGTAGGAAGGCATGCGAAAGGCGGTGGAGCAGGTGGCCTCGGCAGAGGTCAGAGTAAGTGGCTGGTCAGAAGACTAGGAGTCAGAGGGCTAGGGGCGGCAGCAAGTGGCTAGGGTTTTGCTTGTTTCTGATTTGTTTAGTGGGCTAGGGTAATTGGATTGATTGGGTTAGGTTTTGGGTTTGGTTAATTGGGTTTGTTGGGTTGTAAAAAAATGGGTTAGGAGGGTTTGGTTTTGGTCGGGACTGATATGGGTCCGGGCAATTTGGGCTTCGTACAGCTGCCCCTCTTTGCTCATTATCGAGTAATGAGAATAGAGCAAAGACTTAAAGAAGCCCAATGTTGCCCGGTCTCACCGAGTCTTGACTTCTCAGGTGCTCTTCTTCAGGTAGCCTCGCTCCTGTCCACTGCATCTTGTTGCTTTGATCCACTTCACTATAACCTTGAAAAATGAGATTTGTAGTGATCTATTCTACTGCAACTTTAGGAAGATAAGATCTTACATCTTGATTTGCCTCCTGCAACTTCAGGAATGTCAAATCTGCTATCCTCAATCTGATCCCTGCAAACTCAGGGATCACCAGACTGATGTCCTCGATCTGCTTCCTGCAACTTCAAGAATGTCAAAGCGCTTTCTTCAATCGACCCTCGCAAACTCGGGGACCCGGTGATGTCTTCAATCTTCCTCGCAACTTCGGGAATGTCAAATCTGCTTTCTTCAATCATCCTACAAACTCGGGGATCACCAGACCGATGTCTTCGATCTGCTTCCTGCAACTTTAGGAATGTCAAATCTGTTTTCTTCAATCTGATCCCTACAAACTCAGGAATCACCAGACTGATGTCTTTGATTTACTTCTCACTCTATGGGAACTTCATGGAAATAAGAATTCAGGGAGAAGAGATTCGTAGTCTCCATCTTCTCTACCGAAACTTTAAAGAAATAAGGACTTATCCTCATTGTTAACTCAGGGAGACGGGATTTGTAATCTCAACCTACTCCACTGGAACGTCGAGGAAATAAGAATTCAGAGAGAAGAGATTCGTAGTCTCTATCTTCTCTACCGAAACTTCAAAGAAATAAGGATTTTCCTCATTGTTAACTCAGGGAGACGGGATTTGTAATCTCAACCTACTCCACTAGAACGTCGAGGAAATAAGAATTCAGGGAGAAGAGATTTGTAATCTTCATCTTCTCTACTGAAACTTTAGAGAATTAAAGATGTAACCTCATTGTTAACTCAGGGAGACCGGATTTGTAATCTCAACCTACTCCACGGGAACTTCGAGGAAATAAAAATTCAGGGAGAAGAGATTTGTAATCTCTATCTTCTCTTACTAAAACTTCAAAGGAATAATGATTGATCCTCATTGTTAACTCAGGGAGACGGGATTTGTAATCTCAACCTACTCCACTGGAACTTCGAGGAAATAATAATTTAGGGAGAAGAAATTTGTAATCTCCATCTTCTCTACCAAAACTTCAAAGAAATAAGGATTTATCCTCATTGTTAACTCAGGGAGACGGGATTTGTAATCTCAACCTACTCCACAAGAACTTCGAGGAAATAAGAATCCAGAGAGAAGAGATTTGTAATCTCAATCTTCTCTACTGAAACTTCAAAGAAATAAGAATTTATCCTCATTGTTAACTCAGGGAGACAAGATTTGTAATCTCAACCTACTCCACAGGAACTTCGAGGAAATAAGAATTCAGGGAGAAGAGATTTGTAATCTCTATCTTCTCTACTGAAACTTCAAAGAAATAAGAATTTATCCTCATTGTTAACTCGGAGACAGGATTTGTAATCTCAACCTACTCCACAGAACTTGAGGAAATAAGAATTCGAACTTTCCAATTTGCTTCCTTACTATCTTGGAAGACTTGGTCTTGATCGCTCCACTACCATATTGAGGAACAAAATCTGAACTTTCAATGTGCTTCCTTACTATATTCAGGAAGACTTCAATCTTCATCTGCTCCACTATCATCTCTAGGGGACAAAATCTGAACTTTGATATTGCTACACTGTTCTTTGAGGAACCTATCTTGTAGAATTAATTTTATGTGTTTATGCTTATGCAAATGGTGAGGATGCTATGATCAGAATGACTCAAAGCCTCTAACTACATGTGTTATGGATGGCACTTTCATGAATGCAGAATGTCATGAAAATGGTCTTTTTACAATGATTAGGATGCAATGATCAGAATGAATCGAATGCTCCTAGCTAAATGACAATGGATGACATTCGCATGAATGCAGAATGTCATGAAAATGGTCTTTTTATGATGATTAGGATGCAATGAGTCGAATGCTCCTAACTAAATGACAATGGATAACATTTGCATGAATGCAGAATGTCATGAGAATGGTCTTTTTATGATGATTAGGATGCAATGAGTTGAATGCTCCTAACTAAACGTGCTTTGAAACGATGTATGAATGCAAAATAAAATGATCCCTTTTTTAAATGCTTGGGGTCGTCATTGCTCGTAGTTCATTAAGGTTCTATCACTGATGCGTTATCATGCTTTCTCATTTAGCCAGTATCTTTGATAGAAAACCCCAAAAAAAATGATCATATTCTGCTCAACAAGCTTACCCCGCTGTGATTTCAGAGTCCCTTCCACTGTACCTTCGGGGATATAAAGTTTGTACCTCTCACTGCAACTTTAGGAGAATAACATTTGTTTCCTCCCATCCATCCTACTGCAACTTCGAGGTGTAGGATTTGTATCATCTCAATCACCCCACTATGACTCAGGGTATAGAATTCGTAACTTATTCAATCAATTTGGTCTACTACACCTTCCATTCTCTGGGTGTCATGACCAGATGTATATGCCTGATATATGCATGAATGCAGAGCATGATTTTTCTTTTCCCGAGAATGATCCTTTTGAACAGTTGGATTGTCATTGCTCGTTATTTGTCAAGGTTGTATCACCGGCGAAATGTCTTGTCTTTTTGTTCAACCAATAAAAGGTCCAAAGAGATAATCATCTTTCTCCAATATTTCCAAACCTTAAGCTAAGTGAGTTTTAAACAATAGTCTTATTTCAAGTCCTTGTATTATTCAGAAGCTTCCAGAGTAATATGCAAAACTCCTTTTATGAAAGTATTATTAGTCCACTAATCGTTATTTCAATGCAAAATGCCTGAAAAAGATTGTAACAATGGACAAAAAAGAAATTGATTGGGAGCATAGCTTGAAACAAACAAGTTAATCAAAGCTATCAAATGCAATTAAGAAGGAAGTTTATCGGTGGTGTTTTGAAAGGAATAAAATAACCACAAGTAACAAAAATGGGTAAAATGGAAACTAAGTGCCCCAGATATCGCAGCTTGAACTTCTCTGTTCCAACTTCTTGAGGACCATTTTGAGCTTAATATGTGTTTAGGGGATCCAGAGTACTTTGTCGATGCCCCAAGACGTAACATACTTCTTCGAGTGTAGCAAGACTCATCAGATGTCTTACTTTCAATCAAAATTTTGAGTTGCCCTTCTGGGTTTTCAACTCAAATACCCTTTGATCTCAAAGCGCCTTTTGCAAGTTTTCGCCTTGGCCTCTCCTTTTCTTTTTTTTTTTCCTTTTTCGTGTTTTTCGTTTTTTTATTTTTTTTATTTTTTGTTTTGTTTTGTTTTTGTTTTTTTGGAAAACTTTTTTATCGAATCGAACTCACCGGATTAGGCGTGTCCTTGCCATCCATCTTGGTTAACACTCATTTTCCTAGAATAGGCCTTCTTTCTTTGTATAAGGCATTTACTTTTTTTTGGAGTTCTTTTGGATAAGAAGAATCTTTTTAATGTTAGGTCCTCTTCCTGAAATTCTCTTGAGCGAACCTTTTTGTCATAAGCCCGTGTCCATTTTTGGTACATTTGATCATGTTAAGTACTTTCAATCAAGCTTACTGGAGGCATTCTACTTCATCTAATTCAATCCAAGCTTGGAAAAAAGGAATCTTATCTTCCAACAATTGTTTCTCTTTCATAAACCAACGGGAAAGATGCCCCAACAAAAGTCCTGGCCAACATTCAAGGAACTTGAAGGGTAAATGGTAACTTCTCTATGCCAACCTTTACAAGTCTCAGACATTTTTTCAACAAAAATCTTGAATGTTTTTTTGAATTTGATGGCTCCCGACTTTGTAATTTTGGCATATGAAGCGACCTTCACCCTCTCAGTGAGGTAACCAACGACCATGAATATGAATCGATGTTGGCTAAAAGCTTTTGAGGAGACTGGCTTGTTAACATCTATGCTTCATATAGGGAGAATAGAGGAGGCACAGTCTTCCTCGATTTGGCATTTTATGGCATAACGGATGTAATTTCCTTTCTTGGTGAACCAATAGCTTGAACCTCTTGATTAGCTAGGTCATTTGTAAAACATGGGTTCTTTAAACCCCAACCTTAACAACATACCCATGTTTTAGTAGTTTGGCATGCCTTGATATGATCATGCGAAAACATCTTGAATTCCTGAAAATAGCTCAACGATGCCTTGCCTTATTCCCGCGAAGAGCTACGCTTCTATCTTCATCTCCTTCGTTAGTCCATAGCGTTTGCTGACACTTAATAAGGTAGGATCTACCATTGGGGAAGTAAGTTACAATCTTTGTCATCTTCAAAGCCCTTAGATCCCTCTAGATACATATCTCATTAAAAAGGGAGTTAGTAACAGCGTCGCTCATGTCATTGATATCTGGGGGCCCATTGTGGGCAGGAAATCCAATAAATGATCCTAAGGATGATTATTCATATGACATGGTCATGAATAAAAATTGAAAAAATATACAGAATAAAATGTAAAGAACGAAAATATTTACTTAGAAAGATGCATTTGATTGAAATAAAAATTCTGGACACAAGCCTACTTCGCAAAAGGACTCTTATTGCCTCTAGGCTTAAAGCAACAAGTGTGTTTTGCATATTACTCTAGATTAGTTTTAAAAATACATGTTTCTTCCACAGTCTCATTGTTCAAAACACTCCCAAGTACATAAAGGCAGATGCTCGAAAAACTTTTATTCCTCGGTTCTCTTCGGGTACACCATTGACGTTTTGATCCCCTGATTTCTAGGTTTCTAATGACTTCTTTAAGGAAACGCAACTCTCCTGCCCCCAGTTTCAATTACCACCGCTCCGTCATCGAACTTCACAATACTCATGTTGATGAGATTTTCCACCAATTTCTTGAAAGTAAGGCAATTTTCTATCGAATGGCCTGTGATCTCGGCGTGGTACTCACACTGAGTGTTTGGATCATACCATTTTAGGTATGGAGGTTGCATCGGTTTTGGATATTGGGGGGACACAACGTGTGCATCAAATAAACTTTGATACAACTCCTTATACGTCACAGGGATTGACGTAAATTAGAGTTTTTCAATGCTTTTCCTTGTGCGAGATTCTTTCCTTGATGAACCTTGATACTCAGTAGTCACCATTTTTGGCTAATTAACGATAATTAACTTTGGGTACCCCATGTTTGTATTGTTTACCTCGTCATCCTTTTTTTAGGAGCAGCCTTCACATGTTGAGCATGGTAGTTTCTTTTCATATGGGTTATGAGAGGGCCTGGTTGGAGCATCGTAGTGAGGGGTGGTTGGACCTGCATGGCGACCTCCCTCCACCTTTGCGCGTATTGTTTGAAACTCTCATTTTGTCTTTTTTCCATGCTTTGAAAAGTAATTCTATCCGGTGCCATGTCCGTGGCATGATTGTATTGATTCATAAAGGCTTGGGCTAGGTCTCTCCAAGAACTAATTTGATGCAGCTCAACCGATTATACCATTTAGATCTTTGCTCCGTCGGACTATCTCGAAGTAATGAATTAACAACTGGTCATTGTTAAATTCTCCGGCAAAACATAGTTATGTGAGCCTTGGGGCAAGTAGTCCCATTGTATTTTTCAAATTCAGACATTTTGAACTTTGGCGGAAGTACCAAGTCCGGGACCAAACTTAAGTCCTTAGCGTCTACCCCGTGACGATGGTCAGCCATTTTTATTTCTTTAAACCTTTCTTCTAGCCACTTGCAACGGTTCTCAAGTTGCTTTGACAAATCTATTTTTGCCTTGTCCATTTCTGCTAGTTCATCGAAATCGGGGACCACAGGGTTAGTCGGACTTTCCCCTGGGTTACTACCCGAACCAGTCGAGAGGTGGGCTGGTATCGCGGTACCAACCTGATATTGTGGTTTAATAGTAACAGGCATCCTTTGGGGATGCACCTCCGGTGGCTCTTGGGTATTAGGCGGGGTAAAACCCGGAGGGTAAACAGGGTCGTCATTATCGTTTCTCAAACTAGTAACAACGCCCTTTCCTTTCTCACATTCATTGGCCAACAACTGCGCCAACTGATTCATCATGTTACTCTGAGATTCCTGCATCTGTTCTATCATGTCCTGTTGTATCTTGATTAATCGTTCTTCCATCTGCTCCTGTATTTCCTTTTGCACTTGTTCTAGTCTTTCCATTCTTTGATCCATGATTTTTAGGTTACTGAAATAACTTCACCTAATTAGGGTCTTTCTACAAATTTTAATGCATGTGATATGATGCAATGCAAATGCATGGAAGGAATGCAAAAAGAAAGAGAGGCGTTGATTATGAATTCAATTCCATTAGAAGAACTTTTCTAGAAAATACATTTCTTTACGTAAAACGGATTGCATATACGGCTTTATCCTCATAGTCCAGGTGAAAACACCAATCCTCTTATTCGTATTCGGATGTTATGGTCGTGCCCCGTGAACTTTCTCAATGGATACCTCTTCTAGCTCCTTGTTGTTTGATCCAGGCCGTACCTCTTCGCTCACTTATCTTTCGCGATGTTTATAAGCTTCTTTTAGAAAATAGAGACATAATGACTCTCGAATAATCTTTGTCGGCTTGAATCCTTGGGCAAAGTCTTGTATTCTTCTGTGGGTTATCAGTCCTCTCTCGTTGTTTACCTGGACTATGTTCGAACGACCGTATTATAATCCACTTTATCAAGTAACACATTTCCTTATGATAAACTCTTCTAGTTAGCAATCGAATATGGATCAACACCTCCTTGCTAAGATGATGCGGTGTGATGCAATGCAATGCAATCACAAACAAAACAAAACACGTTAGCACAGGAGAAATAAACAAAATAAGTACCTATCCAGTGACCACTAGGGGTTTAACATAGTTCTACCTAAGGTGGGCTCTTAGGGTTCACTACATGTGGTTTGGTTCTAAGGTAAGGGTACCCGAACTAGCAGATTCCTCGATCTTCACCCATTATAGGCTAATATAGACCGAGTTCAGTTCAGGGGAATACATTTCTCTATGGCTGCACGGAGATGAAAATCTCACGAAGATATAGGTACGGATGTATCTCGAAAGCGATCCACTATCCTGCGCGGAGGTGAAAACCTCACGAAGGAGTAGCTTCTCACTCCCACTTAAAGGTGTGACCACAACGGTCATGCAATGCAATACCGAAATTAAAATAACATGCAATAAAAGGATTGTAATTTTCAAATCGAACTTTCAAACTTCCAACAAAAGATAGAAAATAATCAATTTATGGCTTGACTTTCTAGAGAAGTCCCTAGTGGAGTCACCAAGCTGTCGTAACCATTCTTTTTGGAAAACAAAACGGGTTCGACTTTGGTTTTTAAAATGAAAAAAGACAGGGAGTCGCCACCAATCCTTTTTTATTGAGATGTGATCGGGTCACCTCGTAAAATGGTTGTTTTTAATAAACAGTTTGATTTATCAAAATAATGATTTTGGTCTACGAAATCCAGAAAACGAGTTCGAAGTCGATTCACATGCACGGGAAGGGTTAGCACCCTCGATACGCCCAAAATTGGTACCAAAATGATTAATTAGTGTCTTAATGTCGGAAATTTGAAAAGGTTTTTAAAATACGGATCCTTTAAAAGGTATTAGGATATTTGAGATTTCTTTGTTCCGAGGGGGTACAAATATCACATCCAACACGTTAGGACATGATATTCTACACCTTCGTAATCAAAGCTCTCTCATGATTTTACGAAGTTTATCAAAAGGATGTTTAGTTATTTAATCAAACGAAAAATCGCAACCCAGCACGTTAGGGCACTATTCCCCGAATTCCCAAATACAGAACATTGCCTTTATTTTAAAACCTTTAAAGGGAGTGTAGCAATTTGACAAAATGCATCGTGTCGTATTAATTTAAAGAAAAGGCTCGAGTCAAAACTTGAGATTTCTTTGTCCCAAAAGATATAAACATCACATCCAAGATGCGTTAGGACACGATGTTTTAATCTCTCGTGATCAAAGTCGTCTCGTGATTTGCAAAACTTCGTAAAAGGGATGTTAAGTTATTTAGTTAGGCGAAAATCGCAACCCTAAGACACGTTAGGGCACTATTTCCTGAATTTCTAAATACAAAACATTGCCTTATTTTAAAGTCTTTTAGGTGAAATATGATGATTTTACAAAAGGTATTTTGTTTAATAATACAAGATGAAACGAAGAAAATAAATATGGATGTGAGTGTAGAAATAAAAGAAAATAAAAATAATAATAATAATAATAATAATAAAATGAATAATGACAATGAAAATATAAGTAACACTAATAATATATAATGTATAAATAGTAATGAGAAATAAAATGAAAGATAAAATGATAATAATAATAATAGTGATAATAGTAATTAATAAATAATGTAATATATGCGTAAGAATAAGCAAAATGTATTATAATATAATAATAGTAATAGTAAAGATATTTGGTAGTAATAACAAGGTAATAATAATGACAATAGTAAATATAATAATAATGATAAAATAAAATATTAAATGATAGTAATAATAATAATAATAATTGCAAAATAATTGAAAAAGGGGGCTAAATTGCATTAAAAATGGAAGTTTTGGGTCAAATTGTAAAAAAAAGTAGAGATTCAGGGGCTAAAAACACGGCGCGTGAAAGTGGGGGACCAAAGGGGCAATTTTCCCATAAGTTAAACGCAGCGTTTTGTGCAGGACCAAATTGGAACTTAAGAAAATATATTGGGGCAAATTTTGAAATCGACAGAAACTGGATTAGAAAAGGAAAATATGCGGAAGGGTCAAATGCGCAAATAGACCCTTCCGTAAAAACACGCGGATCCCTCCGGGTACCTGGTTGGGTAGGACCAATGGCTTAATACGATGCCATTCTATTTTTATTTTAATCAATTTTTTTACATTCATTTTTAATGTTTCAGAAAAAAAAATCGAAGGACCTTTCGCATTCTCTCTCAATCCTCTTTTCTGACCCGACGATCGGGCTTCTTCCTCCGTACGTCCCACCACCACGCCACCACCAATCGGTGGCAATGATGCTCAAGGCGGATTTTAGGCCCTCCTTCGAAGCCCCTGTGAAGCCTCGACGTTCGGCGCCCGAAAACGAAGGGGAGAGGGCTTTCGGTACCCCTTTCTCAGCCAAGCTCCGACGACGGAGGGAGCACTCCGACGTTGTGATCGTGGAAGCTTCGGTGAGGCTCTTCCCCCTTTTTCTTTTTACAATTTTTCTATTTGTAAAAAAGGTTTAAAAAACAAATAATATATAAAAAAACAAAGGTAACAGCGTTGTATCACAGACAATAAAATCGGAAGGATTAAAATCAACCTTCTTTTTCTTTTGATTTCTGATGGTTCGTATTTTCTTTTTCTTTTTTTGAATTCGGAAAAATCCCCTTTTTTTATTTTTGTTTATAAACGATTTAAAGCAAATAAAACAAAACTGAATAACAAAAAACAGTAAAAAAATAACCTTCAAAGTTCTTTTTTTGCTTTTTTGATTTCTCTCTGTTTGTATTTGTGTTCTTGAATTCGGAAGATCAAAAGCCTTTTTTTACAAAGAATTCTTAATCGAAAAAAAAGTCCCCTTCACATTGATGTTTCTTTGGTTTTTATAATTGAGACTGAAAAGAGAGAAAAACAAAACAATATGTTTTGTTCTTGTTTTACTCATCATTTCTCCTTTTTGTTTGCAGGTTTTCGGTGGTGCAAGTGGGAAGGCATGCGAAAGGCGGTGGAGCAGGTGGCCTCGGCAGGGGTCAGAGCAAGTGGCTGGTCAGAAGACTAGGAGTCAGAGGGCTAGGGGTGGCAGCAAGTGGCTCGGGTTTTGCTTGTTTCTGATTTGTTTAGTGGGCTAGGGTAATTGGGCTGATTGGGTTAGGTTTTGGGTTTGGTTAATTGGGTTTGTTGGGTTGTAAAAAAATGGGTTAGGAGGGTTTGGTTTTGGTCGGGACTGATATGGGCCCGGGCAATTTAGGCTTCGTACAATGATCATTTTAAAATTGGATATATTTTATTTTGGTCAATCTAAATAAAATAATTGTGCGAATTAATCAGAATCGTTAAAATTTTCGTTTTCTTTTAACTAGTTGTTGACGTGGTACATTAGTCTATTGAGTGACTAACATGTGACATTTTTTTATTGACATTTGACTAAAGTTTATAGACCTCTCTATAAAGTTTAGAGGAAAAAAGTTTTGAGCTAATTATAGGGAGGTCCCTAAACTTTAGTCAAAAGTCAATAAAAAATGTCACGTGACAATCACTCAATGTGCCAATATGCCACATTATCAATCTGTTAAAAGAAAATAGAAATTTTAACAACAATGATTAATTCTCATAGTTATCTTATTTAGAGTGATTAAATTGAGAAAAAAAAATTTAGAGTGACCAAAATAGAATAAATTCTATTTTAGGATAGCCATGAGTGTAGTTTACCTTTATTATTTTATATAAACTATACAACAAAATATATGTTGATTCAAACCACCTATTCTTCACAAATCATTTGAGAAAACTTCACCCTCACTAAACGAGATTTTCCAAGATAATTACTCAAACAAAGAGGCTCTTCCAAATCCTAAAAAAATCTATTTAAGGCTCATGTTAAATTAGTTCAGATCCTTCGACTCCAACACTAACTTATTAGGTTAGAATATAATCACGTCTAGTAATATTTTATCATATTTAATTACACCTTATTAAAGGTTTTCATGAATTTTTACTTAATACGCATCCATTTGACGAGGCTCTGATCAAATTTCAACTCGATCGTTTATATAAATTCCCTCCATCAATAGCAAGAAGAGTTTTAAAAAATCACATCCCCTAATCTCCACATTTATATATTAACAACGACTCTCAACTATAATATGAACTATCTTTTATCCCAATTGAATTTCATATCAACAATATATTATTTCATTAACACAATAATAATTTAAATATTATTACAAAAATTCTTTAAATATGTAATTAAATTTTTTAAAGTCAATAATATTTAAGTGAACTGAGAAAATATATTACAAAGTAATGAGATTATATAAAACATTATTTTAATTTATTCACTTGATGAGATTATTATTATAGATTATAACATATATAATATGTAAGTGAAGAATATTTATATAATAAATACTTATTAAAATTTAATGTAACAAATAAATAGAGTATTGGTTAAAATGATAAAGTTAATATATTAAAATTGTGTTTTAAGTATAAATCACATATGTTGTGCATTTTTTAGATTTTACCTAAAATATAAAATGATAGAAATATCCTCATAGTATATATTTTAATTTTACAAATAAATCGGATTCAATTGATGAGTGTCATCAACTATAAATTATTATTGTTGAGAATATTTAACTGAATTAATTAAATCATAAATTATAATTGATATCAAATTTTTACTTTTTAAAACAAAAAATTTACTTTAATTTTTAAGTGCAAAAGTTATACTTTTATGAATTCCATACGATGATTTGATGGTTAAAGATGTTCACTACCTTAAGTGTGACTTGAGATTGAATTACGTTAATTGCGTTGGTTGTTCGGACTTTAGCTTATTATTGTAATTCACCAAAAAAAAAATTTTTATGTAGATTTAGAAATACATATAATTTCTTCTTATAATTTTAATATACGATGGATATAGTATTAACAGTAAAACAGTAATTTAAAAGAAAGTTAGTGATTACTAAAACCATCCACTCTACATTCCACCTCCATTAAAAAAAAAAAAGTGACTAGACTTATTATTACAATGTCAATTCCAAATTAAAATTCAACAATATTATCCTCAAATATTCCA
The DNA here is from genome assembly GCA_025506655.1 of Gossypium rotundifolium. Lineage (NCBI taxonomy): Eukaryota > Viridiplantae > Streptophyta > Magnoliopsida > Malvales > Malvaceae > Gossypium > Gossypium rotundifolium. The sequence continues at coordinate 62,696,009 of CP106731.1, read as the reverse complement.
ACTTAACAAGTAAAAAGTTAAACATAAAAATAAAATCAAATATCCAAATTTGAACCCATTATTTATAATAATAAAAGATTCAAGAAATAAATTCAAACATTCAAAAGAAAAAAGAATGATAAATCACTAAAAATGAATATATTCCAAATTCACTGCTTAAAATATCTAAATTAATAAAATAAAAAAAACGCAAATCCAAAATGAATAAATCTCATTTCCAGTATCCACTATCATTGATGGTGAGATGAAATCTTTCCCATAAAAGAGTAGAGAGAGAGAGAGGGGGAAGACATGTACCCTCACACCATATTACGTACAACACAGGTTTTTTTTTTTTTACATCTTATATTTATTTTATAATTTGTGATTAGAAAGTGATAATATATAATTTGACTTCTGAATTTATTTATTTGGACTTTCTTAATTTTATTTTTTGAATTTATATTGCATCAATTAAGTTGATATCTTTATATAAAGAATATTAGTAAATATTGACGTACAACTATTAACAAATTCGATGATATGAAATAAAAATATCACATGATAAACATAAATATAATTTCTATTTTAAAAAAAACTATATTTATCATCATATTAATTAACAGTGTCTTGTAAATATAAACTAACCATCATCTCTTCTAATCTCATTTAAGGCATCTAAGAGAGTGTAATCTAATGTAATCTTTAATTTGAAAAGTTGTAAAAAGCGTCTAACAATCCATTTGGGCCTTTTATCGGCCTCTAACTCTATATATTTTCCTTTTCCTTTCTTTTTCTTTTCTCTTTTTTTTTTTTTTTTCCTTTCCCTTCCCTTCTCTTCTCTTTGTTTGGTTTTTAATTTTCTTTTCTCATTATATATATATATTCTCTCTCTCGCGTGTAACTTCCGAACGAAATCATAGTAAGGGCCTTGTTGTTGCAAAACAAGCTTTTCTCATTCTCTCTCTTTTGGTATTTCCATCCATATCTCTCTTAAATATACCCAGACCCCTTCAAAAAACCTAAAACAATATTAATCATATGACTGCAAAACAAGATTGAAACTGAGATTAAACTTTCCTTACTTCTATCTATCTATTTCCTTTTAACTCTATATTTCTATAATCTAATCTTTATTAATCTGACAAACAACAAACAAACAAACAAGGATCTATTTATTCTTCCTTTCTACAATGCCCACTTTGTTGCGGGCAAGGTAATTATTGATCTTCCCATTTATCTTCAATATTTCATTGTTGTTTTTGTTTTTCAAAAGTTGGTTTTTCTCTCCTTTTCTGAAAAAACAAACAAAACAGAATTTACGTTTTGAATCAAATCTTTCCTTTTCGCTTTTTGATCGATACCCATTTACCTTAAGGTTCTCGGAGCAAAAGTGTTTCCTTTTTTATAAATTTTCTTGTTTTTTCGAGACTTTTTTTTTTGTTTAATCGTTGTTGGATAAAATTTGGGTTTCCATGATTTTTGTTTCTTAATGGGTACTTAATTTTTTACTCAGTAGAAGTTTTTGTTTGATGGGTTTTCTTTTTTAGGGTTTTCATGCGGATCAACAGATTGGGGAAATTTCCTAAATTGGGAACTGATTAGGGTTCCAATCAGAGTAGAAATGGGCTCTAGCTCCAGTATTTGGGTTGTCGGATTGAAGAGTTATTTGCCTCAAACTTTGGTTTTTGAACAGTTTGCTTAAGAAAAATGGTGATTACTAGGCTTTTTGGGCATGGAAGAAGATTGCTTTCTTATGGAATTGTGTATACAGTGATCAGACAAGCTTGAATATTTTTACCTGTTTTAGACAAAAGGGTGTTAGGGTTTTCAGTATTTTTATGTGTCTGATCTCAATTGGGGGATGGTTTTGGTATTGGATTATTATTGGAAGGAGGAGGTGATGATTCCTTATTGTCCGGGAAGACACCATAGAAGGTCAGATTGTACTGGACCATTTTTGTTTCTAAGAAAACCGTTTGGTTTAACATAACTTTTGAGCTAGAATTCTTGATCAAAAGAGAATTTCTTTAAGTTAGCTTTCTATTTCGGGCATTGTTGAAGTAGCTTAGTGTAAGATTATAGTAGGGCTTAGTGAGTGATCCCGGACTTGCAGTGGCAATTTTTGCAATTGAAGTGATTTCTTTAGTGGTTGATAGTTGACTTGGGGTTACCTTTGAGGTTAGAGTTAAGGGGCGTGGTGGGTTTTAGGAACTTTTGAGCTGTTAAGAGTGATAGGACTCATGGAAGAACATTGAAGCTGGAAATGTGTGCAGGGATACGGAGCTTGGTTTCTGGTTGTTCCCTTTCTGGAACATTGCTTCTGGAAGATAATTCAAGTGGTTTGGCTTTCGGAAGGCATTCGTGTATTGGTTTCTGAACTTCTGTGAAATGTCGCGTTGCTTTCCCTTCCCACCACCAGGATATGAAAAGAAGGCTAGGACCGATGATGCAGACTTTCTAAAAAAGGTTAACACTGTTTACTTATGTTCTGTAACATTTAGCTTGACTCAAACTATATGTATTCATAATATTTTGTGATTGCTTTTACTGAGGATTCAAGAAAAATGCCATGGCTTGCTTAATGAAGCACTTATGTGATTTAGTAGTTTAGACTGATATCTTGTATATTCTGAATGTGATTTAGTGGTTTAGACTGATAGCTTGTATATTCTGAAAGATAAGATCTTAATTATCTAGGAATGAGTAGCAGAACGGAAGCTTATTTGAAGTGAGAGAACAGTACTTCTGTGCCTAATTTAGGTACTCACCATTAGGCACTATTTGTGATGTTTATGAGTGAATGAATCCTTTTCATAGCTTTATTTTCAGTTATTGTTATGGTGTTGGAATCTGACTTAGGATTTTGGAATTTTGCATCACTTCAGGATATTGCATCACTAGGTGGTTCCTTCTTAATCTACTGTGCACAAAACTCTAGTGAATGATGTTGGACTTGTTCTAGGAATCATATGTGAAGGAAGGTTCATGTTTGTTCCTGAAAATTACTTTTTTTTTCAACAATTCTTCTTTCTTAATTTGTTACCTTTTCCCTCTGTTATTACATATGTTATATTCTTGTTCCACCCTGTAATAAGTGACACAGTTTTGCGTATACACAGGCTGGTCCTATTGGCTTGGGTTTTAAATTATTAATTTGTTAAGAATGGATTACTTATTTTGATCCCTGTTTTACAATATCTTGAAGAAGCAGTTTGTTCCCTAGTTTTGACTTTGTTAAAATCTGTTAGAATATTGGGCTAACCTGTGTGTGTTTGGACTAAATATATTTTTTTGCATAAGAAACTTGGCTATGACAAATTAATGTGGCACCAATGGAGTTGAGAAATATGGCCTGTTCAGATCAAGTGATTTGAACTGGAAGATATAGAGTTAGTGTTTTGCAGCTTTTGCTAGTCAGATTGAGAGTGAACTAATTAGCTCATTTAAGTGTGAAATTGAATGAAGTGCTTTAAATATGCCAGAAGAAACAAGTTGTATTGCTTGTGGTTTCAATATGGCGTAGTATTTAGTTCCATCTGTTTGAAACTTCATTAGGTAGGTTATGTCTTCTGTCTAAGACACTTGGATGTCCAAAAGTCACTGGCTATGCAGTTTTAATAATTAATCCAAGAGCTTTCTGGTCGAGTGTTGAATGCTAGTTAAAGGTACAGATTTTTGCTTAATTTGACTTAATTTAAGAACAAGGAGATCTAAGGGCTCTGCTTTCTTTTACTCACACTCAACGAGTTATTCTTTTTCTTTTAAATTTATTTTTTAATTTTGCTAATGCTAGTTGTGATCATGTTTGCATGAAATTAGCTATGCTTGAAGGTGTTTGTTTAATGAAGTATTAATGTTAATTCGTGTATGTGTGACTCTTTTTGCCTCTTCCATATTCAATATATATTTCTTCTTCCTTCTCTTTTTATTGCATTTGGTAATTTAAATATTGATAATCCAGATCTTCAGCTTTACTATGATGCTACATAAGAAATCCAGTGGGATATTAACGGTGACATATAACTTTTTTATAAGTCCTCATATTCAAAGAACTTCTATTCTTCTACAGTGTACCCAAATTGGCTTCTCTTATGTTCTTGTTTCAAATTCCCACTCCCCTTGTGTATTCTCCCAATTCGGTTTCCAGGATATGTCTCTGAATGAATTTTTAGTAAGTGTACTAGGGGTATATTAGATCATAAAGGAATAATTCAGATTAATTCCCTGTAGTAGATCCTCTCTTCGCACATCTGTTGGTCTAAGTGCATATAAAAGAAGCTTGATTGTTTCATTATTCCAGTGTTATCATTGTCCTGTATTACCCCGCTAAAAATAATTTAAGCTTCAGATGTAAAATCTTGTACCTATTTAACAATTCCTATTCAGATGTAAAATCTTGTGTGATTTTGTATCATAGCTGCATTTGAATTCTGTTACCTGTTGCCACCTTTTGTGTTCCTATGGTTTGTTTGTTTTTCAAAAGATTTTGATATGCATTCAATAGTTTTTGTTGTGATGTAGTAACTATTTAATGCAGTCATGATGTTTCAAATGGCTAAAATAGTATTTAACATGAATCTATGCTGTTGCAGAATGCTGACTTGATCTATATACTGGTTATGCATCCTTGTTCTGTAAGAGATTGAATGACCATCTCTCTCTCTAACATGCAAATAAACATCTCTATGTATTTTGAGTTGTTATTGTGTTTTACCTAGTGCTGTTAGCGAGATACTTGTGCTTGCGAGCTACTCAGGTTCAGCTTTACTAGGTTCAGCTCAAAAAAATTTAAGTTCGACTCAAAACATTGCTTGAGTCAAATTCGAGCAGCTCAAGCTATCAAACGATCCAAGTTTGAGCATTCTAATACTTGAGTACCTCATGAGCCTAGCTGAGTTTCTGTATTTTTAATATATACTTTCATTATTTAATTATTGAATTACAAATTTACCCTAAATATATAAATACTTAAACACACCCTAAATAGCTAATTTTATGTTCACACTTAACGTGAGCTTCGACCTCCTTCCTTTCTCTCCTAACGTTTGAATGTTTCCTTTTCATCTCATCCAGCAACCAACCTTACTGTCACCAACGGGCCTCACCCTTTCCCTGAACCACCCTCTTGTCTTCCACCCAACAACATTAGCTACAGGAATATCAGCAACTCCTTCAGCATCAACAATAGCAGCGGCATCAGCGGCAAACTTCTTCTGCATTAATACTTTAATTTCATGGTCTGAACTGATCAATAAAGACACTGAGATTCAAAATCACATGTTTCTTTGTCATGAAGTGGATCTTGAGAGATGATTGTTGCAAATTAGTGTTGAATTTGAATTTGTTTATGGTTTTTACTCAATAAAGTAAGGGAGGCTGAGACATAGGAGTCGAGTGTGAGCTGTTGAGCTTAATTAAGCAAAATCGAATTGTTCAATTTAGATCAACTTGAGCCTTCATTAATCAGGCCCGGCTTGGTATGGTTTCAACCCTAGTTCTACCTGTGTCGCAAAGCTTCTAGTAGTCTAGGAGTAGGAAAGAGTAGGAAATAGATGCTCTTTTAATATGATACCAGTTGCATCTTTACAAACATTTGATTTAAGCATGTTCTAGAAAGTTTTGCTTTGTTTTTCCTGAGTGAGTGTCTAATTTTAAAGGACATGAAAGATTCCCTTCCTCCTGTCTCCCTCAGAAGGTACCAATTTCTCCGAAGAAAAGTAAAAGAGGAAGTCAGAAAATGCCCAAATTACTTCATTGAGAATGAAACTTTTTGGAGAAGTGATATTTTTAAGCAATGTTCGTTGGGGTATATAACAGTTCTTGTTCATTGGGGTATTAAGCAGTTCATGGGTATATTGCACTCTCATTTTTGTTTTACTGCATAATACTTGGGAGGAAAAGTGTAGTTCCACCTTTGGCATTAAATACACCAATAAAAGGCATCAAGAATTCCAAGTAATTTGCAATAAGGAAAATGAAGTTTGTTTATGTTGGCTTTCACATTATTCTTTCTTGTGTTTTAGAATACATTTAATTACGTTTGTTTTGAGCCAATTTATTTTTTGTTTTCTCTTATTGATCTAGCTTGGTTATAGCGATCTGTTATTGAGAGAAAGGAGTAGGTAGACTATATTTCCTTATTTTATGGAAAATGCTGAATGCATTAGCAGCTCCTTTTTAACTATAAATTCTATTCCTCTAAGGATTCCTTATTCAAGTGCAATGTATATCTGCTTTGTTAATGATGAATGCATGCATTTTAAATTTAACTGGACAATGTACGTGACTAGGCATGTTATATCCTATGAATTTCTTGTGAATGGATGTTTTCTAGTATTTCACTACTTGTTCTCATTTTGTTGAAACCGTTAGGGGATTGGTAATGCAAATCTCTCTGTCGTCTGCCGTAAAGGTTGCTGTATTAACTACATTCCATTTTCTTGCAAGCCTTTGTTCTACAGCTTCTATACCTAATAAAAGGTTGAGAAGTGCCTCATCACATATTGCAGCCTAAGTATAGAACAGATTTACAGTACATTTTGGTGTAAATGCAGTACTCCATGGATTTGAGTATCATTTCCTATACTCTTTGACTAGTAGAAGTTTCTCATTAATTTGGTATGTAGCATTGATGTTGTTCCAACTCTTCATTTTCCTTGGTACTTGTGTCCTATGCATATGTAGGCATGAGTTTATGATATGACCCTTTAAGGACTTTCCAAATACATTCAAAATTTACAAAATATTGAATATACCCGTGTCAGAGTAACGTAGTGTAGCATGTTACCAGAAAGCTTTCTTAGACATACAGCTGGGTATTTTATGTGTCTTATAGCATAAAACTTTTAATTATAGAGGGTGTGAAAACTAAGATTCTATTCTAGTTATTCAAACCTAATACTTTCGCTTTGCTGACCAATTATATATTGCTAAATGATGGTTTGTCTGCCACTTACTACAAGCATTCATTTTTTGTTGTCTTTTTGGTGTGTTGTTGTTCCTTTCCCCCCTAATTATGAGATTTCTTTTAATTCCTTTGTCTTTTCAGGACATAATGCAAAGAAGAATTATCAGAGAACTATCTTCTGTGATAATCTTTTAAGTAATCCTTTGGAAAATTTCTTGATGTGATTAGTGTGTAATTCGTTGACAGTTTTTTTACTCATAAGTGTACTTGTTCTCGGTCAGTGTTGTTTAAACCAGACCAGCCAGTATACCGATATGGGCAAAGGGTTTAGACTGATTTTAGAGTGAACCGCTTGGAACCGGGGTTGAACTGGTTTGTTTATGTTTAGCCCAAATTAATGGCCCAACCTGGGAAAAAAAGCCCAACTGGCCCAACCCCAATGCTTAAACCAACTGGCCCAAATCATCCCTAGTACTTAAAAAAAAAATGAGGAGGAAAGAAAAATAAAAACTAACCTAAATGGCTAAATTGGGACATTGGGGCAGCGAAATTAAAAGATCTGAAATCTAAACTCTAAAGAAGAAAAAACCAACAAAAAAACCTAAGTGCCATTATGTTTTTAATTAGCTAACTTTAGAATGGAATGTTTTAATGTTTTATGGTTACTTTTGGATTGAAATGTGTTAATGTTTTATATTGGAATGTTTTAATGTTTTACTTAATTTTGGTTGGATGAATATTGGACTTTGGATAATGTTTTAAAACTTTCCAAGTTTTAGGGTTAATGTAGTCAACTCTGTTAATGTTTTAAATTTTTATTTGAATTTGGAATGTATAATTTATTTTTATCTCATTATTGCTATTTATTTGTGTTTATAATTTTTTTAAAAAAATTCTGATTCTTTTTCCTATTTTTACTTATTTTTCAGAATTTTCTTTATTATTATTATTATTGGATCGGTGGTCAGACTTGTTCGACCATTGGTCCAGTTCCAAAAACATTGTTCTCAGTATTAATTTCAACTTGGTTCATAATGGATCCTTCAGTATAAATTTCAACTTTTGAGGGTTACTGATGATTTGTTTGATTGTTTCCCTGCTATGTAAATTTATCTTTTGCGCTTGATTCATGAATCTATGTTTTTCTAATATGGTTCTAGATTTTCAGGAGAAGCAAAAGGAGAAGAAGCATAAGAAAAAGAAGAAGGACAAGGAGAGGAGAGAAAATAAAGAAAAAAAGGAAAAGGACAAAAGTGATGGAAAGCACAAGGATAAGAAAGACAAAAAGGAAAAACACAAAGACAGAGACAAAAAGAAGGAAAAAGATCGAGATAAAGAAAAAGATAGAAGTAATAACTTGGAGGAGAAGAAATTTCCTGGTCATCCCGAGGGTCAAAATGGGGAGAAAACCACTGATGAGAAACAGCATCCTGGAAAATCTGAAGGCCACAGTGGGGAGAAGTTTATCCCAAAGAGAAGGGTAGTGAGAGAGATCGAAGCAGTTTCTCAGGTGAGAAGAAATTTGCAGGGCAATTTTCTGGTTATAATGGGGAGAAGCTTAGCCAAAGTCGTCAGGCTGAAGATTTCAGGGATTCTAAATTTGTGCATGAGTTGGGGAGGAGGGTCAGAGATGAAGGTGCCGGAGCTGGGAACCAATTGGTGGAAAAGCATATGGGTACCGTACCAAAAAGAGATGAGGGAATGGTCAGATTGGTGGCTAAGACTGCCAATGCATTGGTTGAAGAGAAGGAAAAGAACAAGAGAAGTGATGATAGGAAGTCAAATGTGCAAGGAATCACGGACGAGACTAGATCAGGTGGAAATGCTATGGTTCAGAATATTGTTGGAGCAGTTAATGCTAGAGTTGAAGGAATCCCGAGACAAGTGGGGAGTAGTAATGAGAGGCGGGATGAAGGGAAAGACAAAACCAAAGAAAAAAAAAGTGACGATAAAATCAGGGACAAGCACAAGACTAAAGATGGGGAGAAAAAAGTCATGGGAAAGATAAGGATGGGGACAAAGAGGAGAAGAAGAAGAAGAAGAAGGAGAAGAAGAAGGAAGAGAAGGCAAAGGTGAAAGGTGAACATAGGAATTTGGAGCTGGATAACTTAAAAGGAAGCAATAAAGATGACCCTGTTGCCACCATTAATCCAAAAGCATCAGTTTCTTCTAAGGAGGGCAACAAGGTCGCTGTTGTCGAGGAAAATCACCGCAAGCGGAAGGACTGGGAAAATAATGGATTTCTTCATGGTGAGTTTTATACCATGATTCTATGTATCATCGCCAATGATCGTTTGAAATTTTGCTGCCCTTTATCTGTTAGAAAACCTGCTACAAACCTGTGCATAAAATCGTGTAATTGCTTTGATGGCAATAGTTTCTCCGTTTTTTTAGCAGGGATTAATAGTTCCTCTATAGCCATCTTGATAACAAGTTCTGCTTTCTTTGTTTCTTCTTTGTCGCAGTTAATGACCTTAAACCCAAGAAGTTGCCAAGAACTTCTTCCTCTCTATTGATGGACAATGGAAAAACGTTAGAATCTTGCCAAGCTCCCATCCCACTCGCTTCCAATAGCCACAGGGCAGGAACTGGTCTTAAGGTGAATGCTAAAGAACACAAGTTGAATGGTACCAGTGAAGCTCAGGTGTTATCTGTTTCCCCGGCGACACATTTAGCAGCAAGTGCACAAGCTAGTCAAATGGATGAAGTGTGTAAGAAACCACCCCATCCGGATTCCAACTATTTGAGCGAGTTGCTTTCAGTGCCTGAGATGGAAGAATGGTCTGATTTTGATGACCAATCATGGCTATTCCACAGTAATGGATCTCAATCGAAGAAGCCCAAGGTGGGTTTGTCCAAGATTGATGAGGCACCACAGGTGTGGGCAGAAGCTCTGCAGATAGAGTCCACCGATGTTTGTGCTCTCCCATATGTTATTCCATACTGATTTTTGTCTTCATTACTGGCTTCTGGTTAACCCTCCTACACCACAGCAGGATTTGGCCCTTGGGCGGATTGATTTCTCTTCAGCATTCTTTATGTTGTTGAACTCCGGTGTTACAGTGAATGATTTTACATGACTGACCACCAAATTTGTCGAAAGCAACTGATCCACCACGTCAACAATCACATATTTATTTGAAACACACGATGGCAACGGAGTCTCGGCTGAGATGGTGCCTTCGAAGAAAGAGAGGTATAAAGCTTCTGCAATTCTTATTATAATTGCTTAAAAAGGCTGAGAAGGCAGTTTGTAATTGAGAATGTAAGAAGAAGAAGACAAGCTGTGGTGAATGAAAACTCCACTGCAATTTTGATTTGTAACATAGAAGGGTCTTATTTACAAGAAATGTAAGATAGAAGGAAAAAGAAAGTAAGGGCATTCGGTTTCCAATTTATTCACCTCCATCCTTGTTTATATTTTAACAATTTTTTGTTGTTGTCCAAAATATGATATCAGTCTCATGTTTCTGCCCTTTTCCATGTTCCTTGTTGCTACGGTTAAATCTAGGGTTTGTCTTGTTCTTGGAATTAGCCATATTGACCAAAGAACCCTACATGGATTGTCACCTATAGTTGGGTATTTTTATTTGCTCATCAAAATTGATTTAGTCATTAACAATTTTGAATTTTTTTTTTCACTTTGCTTTTAAATAGTTAATGGAATGCTTCGATGTTTATAATTAAAGTTACAAAAATATATAGTTGGTAATGGAATTTAATTCAAAAAAAAATTATATATATATATATATAGTTGATGATGGAAATTTTAGTTCACATGAGAAAGAGAGAATACATAGAAGTCCAGGGAAGAATGCTGAGGAAAGAGAAGATACTAGCAATAAAGGGAAAGAGTAATAATGACTATGGTAGGCATACACTTCGACAAAGAGCTAAGTGCATGTTTCCGAACAACATGTGATTCATGATTTTTTTTTATAGCATTTAATTTTTTTTAGTAAACTATAAAAATAGTCATCTAATTATTAATATGTTTCTGTATTAGTCATTCAAATTAAAAAAATTATTTTAGTTAACAACATTATCAAAATTTAATATTTTGGTCACTCTTCTGTCAAATAACTGATAGTGGTAATTTTTTATTGGTATTATAATAAATTTGACCATCTAATGTTTCTTAAATCTAAAAATTTAATAAATTTAACCCTTAACTTTACATTCTATCAATTTAATCTTGATTTTTAAAAATTAAAAGTTAAAAGTTAAAAGTTAAAAATATTTAAAAATAAAAAGTATTTTTGGTAAAAATACATGCAAAATTATAAAAATATTAATAACTAAATTTATATATTTTCTCATTTTCTAAAATGAAATTTATTTATTAAAATAATAATTTTATAAATAAAATTATAATCTTATCAATAAAACAATTCATGGGGAAAAAAATTACGAAGAAGACTTACATGGATTCAACATTTCCTTTTTTTCAATATTATTAACGACCACCATGTTTAAGCTGGGTTAAAATTACAGCTTGAAGTAAAAAAGAATAAGAATCAATGTCTTTAGACTATTGCCTAGAACAAGTTTGTTGCATTTGAGGTTGTGCTTAAGGGCTGGTATGATTAAGGATATATAGGCGGGGATGAAGTCTTGAAGACCTAGTAGGTAGAAGGCCATTCTGATAGCTCCACAACCAAATCCTAGTTTAATGACACAATGATGGAGGATGTGGAAATCAAGGAGTCCAAAGTAAGGGTTATTGGTGCCAATGATTGTGGGCGAAGATGATGTCTAGTGCTCGATATATTTGACGAGGAGTAAGGCTAGACATATAATAAATATTTTATATATAAAATAAACTAAAAACAAGGAAAAGTTTGAATTTGATTTAAGTCTTGATCATGGGTCTTTAAAAAAATATTTTATTTATAAAAGTATTGTTTTAATAAATAGATTTTATGTAAAAAATGAGAGAAAGTTGAGTATTCATTTATTTATAATTTCATATGTATTTTATAAAATCCTATGTACTTTTATCTAAAATAACTTTTAAATAATTTTTTAAAGTTTTTTATTTTTAAAGTTTTCTTAATTTTCAATTTTGAATTTAAGAAAAAATAAATTGACAAAATGTGTAAAGTTAAGGGCTAAATTTGTTGAAATTTTTAGAATTAGGACTAAATTGATATAATATGTAAATATTGGATGACTAAATTTATTATTATGTCAATAAAAAAGGCTACCGCTCGTGATTTAATAGAGTGACCAAATTATTAGATTTCATAATGTTAGTGACTAAGAAATTTTTAAATCTAGTTAACCAAAAAATGAACATTCTAACACCTCACACTCGACCCACTAGTCAGATCCGAATATGTGATGTAAAATTACGTTACCGAAACAACTTAAACTAACTTAACATATATTCACAAAGTTTATATCATAATTATCATGCATAACAATTAAACCACCCATTATGTTCATACACATACATTCATTTGTATATAGGATTCTAATTCATTAAGTTATGAGTTATTGCGGGGTCAATTTTAGAGTTAGGACTCAAATCCAACTCAATTATCAAGTTTCAATGCTGTGTCTCGAGACAGGCCTATAGTTTACCCTTAATTTTTTAGGTTTAATCGAACAAGAGATCCATAAACTATATCCTTTGTTTGAGTTAGGTAATAAACTATTTTTTGGTAGAACCAAGTACTTAAACTATAATTCCATAACCAATGTTGGCCCTTACCATTATGCTCTGTTAAAAAAAGCCAGAGCTAATCAAATTGTGACATTTGACACCTTTATTTATTTATCTATTTATTTTTAGTTTTTTTAATTATTTTTTCATTCTTTCTTTCACATTTTTCCCTTCTTCTTTTTCCCCGTAATCACTAGATCTCTAAGCTTTGAAACTATCAAATTAATGGGATAAGAAAAAATAGACAAATGTTTGAGAAGAGGGAGGAAAGGGAAAGGAGGGAGAAGATGGGAAGAGAGGGATGGAGGAAGAGGGAGCGAGAGGGTTGGGGAAAAAAGGGAGTAAGAACGGGAGAATGAGAGAGGGAAAGGAGATATTTTTATTTTATTTAATATTAATAAATTTTAATGAAGTGACACTTTTTAATTGACTACAATAATATTTTTTAATGGATGTAATAGTAGGAGTTAACATTGGTAATATAATTATAGTTTAGATATTCAATTAATGTGATAAAAGGGTTTAGGGTTTAAAATACATAACTCAAACAAATGATATAGTTTAAGAACCTCATGTTCAATTAAGTCATTTTTTAAGCAATAGCCAATAACTGCATAAGAGAAACTAGCTAATAAGATCCATTGTGTTAGGGTTAGTTCTATTGTAAATATATATACCATTTTTGTTTGGGGTTTATGAGTTATTTAAATTTGAAGATTGGATTTGGTTATGTTACACGTTTGAAATTCAACTTTGAAACTAATGTTTCAATTTTCATACATTCTGCCCTAAAATTTAAAATGAATATATATATATATATATATATATATATCTTTTTTAGGCAATTACCAAAAAAGCCCTAAAATTTCAAAAATTACGAAATGGGCGGTTGTAGAAAATTTACGGAAAATGACCAATTCCCAAAATGCATCCACGTCGGTAGCGTTTTTGGGAAATCGACCTAAAGCGGCGCCCACAGGGGACGCGTTTTAGGTCGATTTCCCAAAACGTGTTGACATGGACGTTTTTGGGGAGAATGGCACTTTGAAATTATTGTTGAAGTTTTTGGCCCAATAGTCTCCTAAAAATAATTTTGATGAGACGTTTCGAACAAACAATGGCCAAAAACGCTTCTAGCAGTATGACTGTCAACATGCGTCTTTGCCTGCCACACGTGGACGCTTTTTTACTGATGATCTCCGATAAAATAATTTTGAGAGACGTTTACAACAAACAATGCACAAAACGCTTCCGCGAGGTGCCTCGTCAAGATGCGTCTTGAAAAGCGCTTCCACGTGGGCGCGCTTTTACTCTGATGATCTCCGACAAAATAATTTTGAGGAGACATTTCGAACAAACAATGGCCAAAAACGCTTCGGCGGGTGCACTGTCAACATATGTAATCAAAAGCGCCCCACGTGGGCCGCTTTTTCTCTGATGAGTCTCCGCAAAATTAGGCTATAAATCACAAATTTCATTCGAGGTTGCATAAGGAAATTCAGCAAAAGGAAAAAAATTGAAAATGAGTGAGCGTATTAATCTCGTTATTTACTACTGACGGTGAAGTTCGTGACAAAAAATGGCGTTGTTTTCTTATTGGAAAACAGTAGCGGCGAGTTTTAATCGAACATCGATTTAGTAGAACTTCACAAAAGAATTAGGCGTAAAATATTGAACAACGCCAATGAAAGTTCAGTGTATTAAGAATAGATTTTGCGCCTCGGTTGATCCGGTGAGATATGAGTCGTTCGACATCAAAGGTGCTCGGAGCTTTGAGGCAATGGTGGAGACTCATCTTGCCAGTGGATCACCCTATATCGAGGTATATGTAGAATTTTCATCTCCAAGTGATCTTTCTGCGACCTCGACATCTACAGCCGTTCAAGGGGAATACACGACCCCAAGCCGACACTCTGTAAGTGGGAGGCAAAACACAGAAGTGCCCGTGTGCGGTAGTAGTATGGAAAACATAACCCCTGCATGACACTCGGTTGGTGGATGAGACATGCATATCCGTCATTCGACGTCTGATGATAGAAATACGTATTGGGGGACGTCGTCAACTTCTAGTGGTTGGCAATCCACATACGATTGGAATCTTTACGAAAGATGTTTAAGGAGGGATGATGTACTCTCGACGACATCCACCGGTGAGGGGCCCTCATTTGTTGCAGGTTATGGAGGGTCGAACGATGAATCTGATGTGGATCCACCTCAGGATGCAGGGCCTGACGGTGCAGAAGTTGGATTATTTTCTGAACCGGAGCCCGTTCCAATTGTACCTGAAGACGTTGAGGCGGTTCGACGAAGAAAAGAAGATCCACTATTCAGCGTACTCGCCCAACCCACAAGCATAATGTCGATCTATCTCAAGATGATGCATTGGAGTTTCCTGAACTACCACACCGGACGCGTGACCGTACAGATTCTTCGTTGGATTCGGACCAATTAGAAGTGGGTAACCATTTTTCCAACAAGAATACTTTTCTTGCTGCATTGAAACAGTTCAACATTAAGAACGGGTTAACTACAAGGTGGTTAAATCAAAGCTCGATAAGTTCGAGGCGAAGTGTGCAGTGCAAGATGGCACATGTTCATGGAAAATCATGGCGTTGTTGAGGAAAGAGACGAGGTTATGGGAGATAAAAAGTACAAAGGTCCACATACATGTCTTGCGATGCAATTACCACTATGTGTTCAAGGATTTGAATAACAAGAATAATATGTAATGTTGCATTGTTTAACGTGCTTGTTGTGGTGTAACACAAGATCATTCGAAGATGGATTCGGACATGTTGGTGAACTAATAATGCCGACGGTGAAGGCCGATCGCAAGACTACGATGCCACTGACCTTAATTGGCGATTCGTAGCCAATTGGGGTACACGCCCTCTTACGAAAAGGCTTGGATAGCCAAGCGAAGCGTTAGAAAAGTTACACGTGGGTGGGAGACTTCATATAATGAAGTGTGGAAGTGGTGTCAGGTGCTGGAGAGATATGTCCCAGCGACGACGGACCTTAAACGGAACTTGCGTGACTACAACGATCGTCTGCTCCGTGGATGCGCAATGTTCAAGCGTCTATTCTGGACATTTAAGCAATGCCGAGATGCCTTTAAATACTGCAAGCCATTGGCACAAATTGACGGTACCTTTATGTATGGTAGATATATGAATCAACTATGACTAGCTGTGGCACAAGGCGGTACGTGAGAGAATCCTTCCGATTGTGTTACGCAATAACACCGGGAGTCGGTGATGGTGGCACTTCTTCCTATCTAGGTTAAGGAGGCATGTTTGCCCCCAACCTGACATATGCGTTATATCGGATCGGGGCCCTGGAATACTTGCGGCAATAGAACGCAAGGGAAGCATGTGGCATCGCACACACCATCGATATTGCCTGAGGCATGTTTCATCCAACTACTATGGGCAACATCGATCTAAAAGACAGAAATAGTAAGTGACCGATATGAGTATGAAATGTCTATTGATATAATTTCGTTTGTAATATTCAATTTATTCTCAATTGAAGAGTGGTATGTAATATTCGCTATCAACGTATATTGGCGGTATGAGATCAATAAAGACATTTTCACGAGATCTTTGGGCGATTTATGCCGATAACGCCAAGGCGCAAGGTACTGTATATATTCCTTTCGAGCAGTGACACAAGCATATGAAGGCGCTACGATATGGGCATATGACCACAAACCTGGCGAATGCATAAATTCATTACGAAAGGAACCCATCATCTACCGATTACATCGGTTGTGCGAGAGACATATTTTCGATTAGCGGCACCATTTTCAAGAGAGCGGCGAGTTATAGAGGCGATGCAAGGAGGCCATGTATGGAGCCGAAGGTCTTGCAAGAAATAAATCGGGAAGGCACGGCGAACACCATGCACACAAGTGTGTCACGATCGCGACAACCTATGGTTTCGTGTCACGAGTTTGACAGACCGAACCAAGGTATTGTTGGCGGCCATTATCGTGTACATTTGACAAATAGGACCTGCGACTGTAGGATATTTGATGCACTTCGTTACCCATGCGCTCATGTAATTGCGGCTTGTCAGAATCTCTGTCTTGATCCAATGAGATATGTCGACGAAGTGTATAAATTAGAAAACATGTACAACGTGTGGAGACACGTATTCCCACCGATCCCAGATGAGCGTAAGTGGCCATCGGTATCGCTTGCACCGCATAAGTTCTTGGGATAGACAATTGAAGCAAACCAAAAGGTCGACCTTGCTCGACTAGAATACGCAACAATATGGATATCCTAGAAACAAGCAACCAAAGTCATTTGTCAGATGGTGAAGGAACCCGCCATACATCTCGCTCGTGTCCAAATCGAAATAGTTAACCGTGTTCTTAGGTCTTTTGTCTCATATTGGCTATGTAATATCTATTTTTTTGGAGGAAAACGGTGAACTTTTGTACAATAACTTTTATTTTATTAAAAAAATTAAAATAAATTAAAAAAATTAAATTACAATAAAAAAAGCAAACTCAAATTTTATTAAATATATTAAAACTTAATTACAAGAAAAAAATTAAACCAATTCTATTTTGTCAAAGGTATTAAAATTTAAATAAATTTAAAAATTAAATTACAATAAAAAAGCAAACTCAAATTTTATTAAATATATTACAACTTAATTACAAAAAAAAAATAAACCAATTCTATTTTGTCAAAGTTATTAAAATTAAATAAATTAAAAAATTAAATTACAATAAAAAGCAAACTCAAATTTTATTAAATATATTACAACTTAATTACAAAAAAAAATTAAACCAATTCTATTTTGTCAAAGGTATTAAAATTTAAATAAATTTAAAAATTAAATTACAATAAAAAAGCAAACTCAAAATTTATTAAATATATTACAACTTAATTACAAAAAAATTAAACCAATTCTATTTTGTCAAAGTTATTAAAATTAAATAAATTAAAAAATTAAATTACAATAAAAAAGCAAACTCAAATTTTATTATATATATTACAACAATGACAAAAAAAATTAAACCAATTCTATTTTGTCAAAGTTCTTAAAATTAAATAAATTAAAAAATTAAATTACAATAAAAAAACAAACTCAAATCTTATAAATATATTACAACTTAATTACAAAAAAAAAATTAAACCAATTCTATTTTGTCAAAGTTATTAAAATTAAATAAATTTAAAAATTAAATTACAATAAAAAAAGTAAACTCAAATTTTATTAAATATATTACAACTTAATTACAAAAAAAATTTAAACCAATTCTATTTTGTCAAAGTTATTAAAATTAAATAAATTAAAAATTAAATTACAATAAAAAAAGCAAACTCAAATTTTATTAAATATATTACAACTTAATTACAAAAAAAAATTAAACCACTTCTATTTTAGTCTTGATGGGGTGGGAACCAAAGGCTGCACAGGCTGATCGATTACCACTGCTATTTGGATTCCTCCTTCATCCGGCTTCCAATGGGGTCGTGGAACCTCGGGTAGGGAATCGGGTTCACCGTGAGTCCTGTTCGATGTTGCGATGGTGACCCACTCGATAAAATAATGACCGGAGGTGTTTGCATAAACCACGGCGGGTGATCGATCCGAAAGGAGAAGGAGCTGGCGAAAAGAAGTGCTCCCGACGCGCGCCTCCTCGAACCCACATGCGACGTCGGCCTCACCATCTACCGTTAGCGAAGTAGTTGGGAACGGACTCGAACCCGCCATGCACTCCAACCTGGGCTAGGACTAGGAAACTGAAACATATATGGGTTAGGAGGATACATATAAGGGGAAGGGTACGCACCTGGCATGAACGGTAGATGCTGGGATATCGGTGTTGTCGGAATCGATGGGCCGGTGGATCGTAGGAGCCGTTCTTGGGCCGGTGACTATGTCAGATCGATGATGGCCCCGCCTCATCACCCCTTCTCCTTGGATTTAAAGGGGCCCGACGTTCCTTCGCTCGCGAAGTTGCCGTCGCTTCTTCTTCCGACAACAGATACGACTTGCCATGGATCCTAAACCATGGCATGTACTCCGGCACGCACGCTAACTCCGGAATGACTATCGGTTCCCGGTCAGGTATATAGTCATACCGGTTCTCCCACGTCTCGATATGACTCGACCAAAATCTTGGCCAATTCAGGTAATGCATTGCCGTAAGTCCACTGTGCTCATCATCGAGCACCTCCAAAGGGTACGAGGATCGATTGCCGAATCCAAATTACCGCAGAACCCGATCTACGGTGCATCTCCACGTCGGCGTGGGTGATCAATGTGACCTTTACGTACAACTGCTCGATTTTGGAGGAACTCCTCAAAATTATCGCCCAAATTTTGGATCCTCGACGGTGTCCATTGAAACTATATTAACATTACCAAAATATTAGTTATATACCTAATATTAGACACTACATACGAAATACTAAATTATAATAACAAAATTGAAACTTACTTGTGATTCCGACCTTTGGTCCAATAGAGCCGATATCCTCAAGCGAGTTAGGTATTCCAACATGACTCGCGAATGGTTCCACCTAATTAAATAAACTTTTAGCATGCAATTATACTATAAATCTCTGAAATAATTGTAAAATATAATATTAAATTTACCTCGTTATCGATTGGGAATGAATATGGGTGGTCGAGTCGAGGCGTAAAATAGAAATCGAACTATGCCCATGATCGCAGTAATGATAGGCAACCTCTAATTTTTACTTTACTCAAATTGCCGCTTCAAGACATCTCTCGGTACAACCTCGATAGCACGGCAGACCCCCAACTCAATTCACCGGTTGCTCTGAAATCAACAAGTTTCAGAAGCCATCTCAGGTGGACGAGGTTTCTAGAGAGGTCCCAGATCGATAGCCTCCGATTATTTGAAGAATGTATACCCGAGCCTACAGTATTCTTTCTACTTGATTGAACCTCGTTCGGCTCTGAATGCGTCTCGTAACCGAGCCATATCGATCCGAGCTCCTTGAATTCTATCCTAATGGCACCCTAAGCTCGTAGCATATGGCCATCCAATCGGTAGATATTACGGACCCAGTGACTACCGACTCATCCACCCAGAATCCTAATCGCAATTGCACATCTTCTAGAGTGATGGTACACTCTCCGCATAGAAGATGGAAAGTGTAGGTCTCGGGTCTCCACCTCTCAATCAATCTGATCATCAAAGCGCGGCTCCAACTTGAACCCCTACCTATCATGGCCACGTGCAAAAACCCGCTTCCATGAGTAATTTCTCGATCAAGGGGATAGGGGACCATGCATGTTCTGAATATAACATTCCAACACCCGATCTACGGACTATTTAAAAATTATAAAATTAACAATTAATTAAAATTGCATAATTGAAAAAAATTAAATTATATTGAAAAATTAAAATTAAAACTTACCATTCTCATTTTCTCGACGAATGTGCTTCGTCTCAGGCGACGTAATTCCCGACCATTGTAATCCGATAAAAAATTTCAAAATTTTCCAAAAAGATATATTAAAAAATAAAAAGGCTTTTTCATAAATAGTAATGGACTATTTTTGAAATTTGAGAGTAAATTTCAAGGACCTTGAGAAAATTGAGAGAATATTGAGAGAATATTGAGAAAGGATTGAAATGTGAAAAAATAAAGGGTGGGGGCTTTTATACTTTTTAGGGCAATTTACCAAAAAAGCCCTAAAATTTCAAAAATTGCGAAAATGGGCGGTTTGTAGAAAATTTACGGAAAAGACCAATTCCCCAAAGCGCGTCACGTCGCTAGCGTTTTTGGAAATCGATTAAAGCGCCCACCGGGACGTTTTTATCCACCTCAAAGAAAACGCATCCACGTGGCGCTTTTTTTAGTGGACAAAAATGCGTCCCCGGGGACGCGTTTTAGGTTAGTTTCCCCCAAAAATGCGCTGACGTGGACGCGTTTTTGGGGAGAATGGCACTTTGAAATTATTTTTGAAGTTTTTGGCCTAATAGTCTCCGGCAAAATAATTTTGATGAGACGTTTCTGAACAAATAGTGGCCAAAAATGCTTCTAGCGGGCGACCGTCAAGACATCGTCGTTGAAAAGCGCTAACACGTGGATGCGCTTTTGCTGATGAGTATCCGTTAAAATAATTTTGAGAGACGTTTGAATAAACAAGCATTGGCCGCTTCCAGCAGGTGCACCGTCAAGATGCGTCTCGAAAAGCGCCCCACGTGAACGCGCTTTTGCTACATGAGTCTCCTTAAAATAATTTTGAGGAGACGTTTACAACAAATAAGGCCAAAACGCTTCCAAAGTAGGTGCACCGTCACCGCGTCTTGAAAAGTGCTCCCGTGGATGCGCTTTTGCTATAGTAGTCTCCGGCAAAATTAGGCTATAAATCGGTCACATTTCATTACGAGGTTGCATAAGGAAATTGAGGCAAAAGGAAAAAATTGAAAATGAGTGAACGATTAATCTTTGTTATTTACTACGACGGTGAAGTTCGTGACACCGAAAATGGCGTTGTTTTCTTATCGGAAAATAAAGCGCGACTGAGTTTTAATCGGAACATCGATTTAGTAGAACTTCGCAAAAGAATTAGGCGTAAAATATTAGGAACAACGCCAATGAAAGTTCAGTGTATTAAGAATAGATTTTGCGCCTCGGTTGATCCGGTGAGATATGAGTCGTTCAAAATCAAAGGTGCTCGGAGCTTTGAGGCAATGGTGGAGACTCATCTTGCCAGTGGATCACCCTATATCGAGGTATATGTAGAATTTTCATCTCCAAGTGATCTTTCTGTGACCTCGACATCTACTGCCGTTCGAAGGGAATACACGACCCCAAGCCAACAC
This sequence comes from Gossypium rotundifolium, assembly GCA_025506655.1. Classification (NCBI taxonomy): domain Eukaryota; kingdom Viridiplantae; phylum Streptophyta; class Magnoliopsida; order Malvales; family Malvaceae; genus Gossypium; species Gossypium rotundifolium. The sequence continues at coordinate 62,674,622 of CP106731.1, read as the reverse complement.
TCTGTAAGTGGGAGGCAAAACACAGAAGTGCCCGTGTGCGGTAGTAGTATGGAAAACATAACCCCTGCACGACACTCGGTTGGTGGATGAGACATGCATATCCGTCATTCGACGTCTTATGATAGAAATACGTATTGGGGGACGTCGTCAACTTCTAGTGGTTGGCAATCCACATACGATTGGAATCTTTACGAAAGATGTTTAAGGAGGGATGATGTACTCCCGACGACATCCACCGGTGAGGGGCCCTCGTTTGTTGCAGGTTATGGAAGGTCGGACGATGAATCGATGTGGATCTACCTCAGGATCACGAGGGCTGACGGTGCGAAGTTGGATTATTTTACGAACGGAGCCCGTTCCAATTGTACTGAAGACGTTGAGGCGATTCGATTTAAGAAGAAGAAGATCCGCTATTCGTATGCATTCGCCTCCAGCCCACATGCATAATGTCGATCTATCTCAAGATGATGCATTGGAGTTTCCTGAACTACCACACCGGACGCGTGACCGTACAGATTCTTTGTTGGATTCGGACCAATTAGAAGTGGGTAACCATTTTTCCAACAAGAATACTTTTCTTCTTGGCATTGAAACAGTTCACCATTAAGAACGGGTTAACTACAAGGTGGTTAAATCAAAGCTCGATAAGTTTGAGGCGAAGTGTGCAGTGCAAGATGGCACATGTTCATGGAAAATCATGGCGTCGTTGAGGAAAAGGACAGGGTTATGGGAGATAAAAAAGTACAAAGGTCCACATACATGTCTTGATGCAGTACCACTATGTGTTCAAGGATTTGAATAACAATAATAATATGTAATGTTGCATTGTTTAACGTGCTTGCTGATGGTGTAACACAAGATCATTCAAGATGGATTCGGACATGTTGGTGAACTAATAATGCCGACGGTGAAGGCCGATCCTAAGACTACGGTGCCGGCCTTAATTGGCGATATTAAGTAGCCAATTGGGGTACACGCCCTCTTCTGAAAGGCTTGGAGAGCCAAGCGTATATGTTAGAAAAGTTACACTGGGTGGGAGACTTCATATAATGAAGTGTGGAAGTGGTGTCAGTCTTTGGAGAGATATGTCCCAGCAAAGACGATGACCTTGAAACGGAACTTGCGTACTACAACGATCGTCTGCTCCGTGGATGCGCAATGTTCAAGTGTCTATTCTGGACATTTAAGCAATGCCGAGATGCCTTTAAATACTGCAAGCCATTGGCACAAATTGACGGTACCTTTATGTATGGTAGATATATGAATCGACTATGGCTAGCTGTGGCACAAGACGGCTGTGAGAGAATCCTTCCGATTGTGTTCGCAATAACACCGGGGGAGTCAGCTGATGACTGGAACTTCTTCCTATCTAGGTTAAGGAGGCATGTTTGCCCCCAACCTGACATATGCGTTATATCGGATCGGGGCCCTGGAATACTTGCGGCAATAGAACGCAAGGGAAGCATGTGGCATCGCACACACCATCGATATTGCCTGAGGCATGTTTCATCCAACTACTATGGGCAACATCGATCTAAAAGACAGAAATAGCAAGTGACCGATATGAGTATGAAATGTCTATTGATATAATTTCGTTTGTAATATTCAATTTATTCTCAATTGAAGAGTGGTATGTAATATTCGCTATCAACGTATATTGGCAGGGTATGAGATCAATAAAGACTGTTTTCACGAGATGCTTTGGATAGTTTGCGCTCGAGATAACGCCAAGACGCAAGGTACATGCTATATTCCTTTGAACAGTGGACACAAGCATATGAAGGCGCCTACGATATGGGCATATGACCACAAACTTGGCGAATGCATAAATTACATTACGAAAGGAACCATCATCTGCCGATTACATCGGTTGTGCGAGAGACATATTTTCGGTTAGCGGCACAATTTTTGAAGAGAGCAGTGAGTTATAGAGGGCAGATGCAAGGAGGCCATGTATGGAGCCCGAAGGTCTTCCAAGAAATAAACCATGGGAAGGCACGGACGAACACCATGCACACAGTGTGTCACGATCGCGACAACCTATGGTTTCGTGTCACGGAGTTTGACAGACCGAACCAAGGTATTGTTGGCGGCCATTATCGTGTGCATTTGATAAATAGGACCTGCGACTGTGGGATATTTGATGTACTTCTTTACCCATGTGCCCATGTAATTGCGGCTTGTCAGAATCTCCGTCTTGATCCAATGAGATATGTCGACGAAGTGTATAAATTAGAAAACATGTACAACGTGTGGAGACACGTATTCCCACCAGTCCCAGATGAACGTAAGTGGCCATCGGTATCGCTTGCACCGTATAAGCTGTTGTCGGATAGACAATTGAGGTGCAAACCAAAAGGTCGACCTTGCTCGACTAGAATACGCAACAATATGGATATCCGAGAAACAAGAACCAAAGTCACCATGCGGATGGTGTAGGAACCCGCCATACATCTCGCCGTGTCCAAATCGGAATAGTTGACCGTGTTCTTAGGTCTTTTGTCTCATATTGGCTATGTAATATCTATTTTTTGGAGGAAAACGGTGAATTTTTGTACAATAACTTTTATTTTATTAAAATTTAAAATAAATTAAAAAATTAAATTACAATAAAAAAAGCAAACTCAAATTTTATTAAATATATTAAAACTTAATTACAAGAAAAAAATTAAACCAATTCTATTTTGTCAAAGGTATTAAAATTTAAATAAATTTAAAAAATTAAATTACAATAAAAAAGCAAACTCAAATTTTATTAAATATATTACAACTTAATTACAAAAAAAAATTAAACCAATTCTATTTTGTCAAAGTTATTAAAATTAAATAAATTAAAAAATTAAATTACAATAAAAAAGCAAACTCAAATTTTATTAAATATATTACAACTTAATTACAAAAAAAAAAATTAAACCAATTCTATTTTGTCAAAGTTATTAAAATTAAATAAATTAAAAAATTAAATTACAATAAAAAAGCAAACTCAAATTTTATTAAATATATTACAACTTAATTACAAAAAAAAATTAAACCAATTCTATTTTGTCAAAGGTATTAAAATTTAAATAAATTTAAAAATTAAATTACAATAAAAAAAGCAAACTCAAATTTTATTAAATATATTACAACTTAATTACAAAAAAAAAAAATTAAACCAATTCTATTTTGTCAAAGTTATTAAAATTAAATAAATTAAAAAATTAAATTACAATAAAAAAGAAAACTCAAATTTTATTAAATATATTACAACTTAATTACAAAAAAAAATTAAACCAATTCTATTTTGTCAAAGTTATTAAAATTAAATAAATTAAAAAATTAAATTACAATAAAAAAGCAAACTCAAATTTTAATTACAAAAAAAATTAAACCAATTCTATTTTGTCAAAGTTATTAAAATTAAATAAATTAAAAAATTAAATTACAAAAAAAGCAAACTCAAATTTTATTAAATATATGACAACTTAATTACAAAAAAAAAAAATTAAACCAATTCTATTTTGTAAAAGTTATTAAAATTAAATAAATTAAAAAATTAAATTACAATAAAAAAGTAAACTCAAATTTTATTAAATATATTACCACTTAATTACGTAAAAAATTAAACCACTTCTATTTTAGTCTTGATCTTGGGGTGGGAACCAATGCCACACAGGGGCGATAATAGTTCTGTACTGGATTCCTCCTTCTTACGGCTTCCCATGGGTCGTGAAACCTCGGGGCGAAATCGGGTTCACGCGGTGGGTCAGTTCGGATGTTGCGATGGTGACCTACTCGATAAAATAATGACGGGAGGTGTTTGCATAAACCACGGCGGGTGGCGCATCCGGCGGAGAAGGAGCTGGTAGAAAGAAGTGCTCCCCGACGGCGCCTCCTCGAACCCACATCGACGTCGGCCTCACCATCGGTGGCAGTGAGTAGTCGAAACGGACTCGAACCCGCCATGCACTCCAACACAGGCTAGGACTAGGAAACTGAAACATATATGGGTTAGGAGGATACATATAAGGGAAGGGTGCGACCGGCATGAGCAGTAGATGTTGGGATATCGGTGTTGTCGGCTAAACCGATGGGTTCGGTGGTCGTGTAGGCACCTTTGTTCTTTGGGCATCGTGTTTGTCGTGCCGATGATGGCCCGCCTCATCACCCCTTCTCTTTGGATTTAAAGGGGCTGACGTTCCCTTCGCCATGAAGTTGCCATCGCCTCTCTTCTTGACAATGAGATGACTTGCCATGGATCCTAAACCATGGCATGTACTCCAAAGACGACGCTAACTTTCGGGAATGACTATCGATTCCCGGTCGGTATATAGTCATCTGGGTTCTCCCACGTCTCGATATGACTCGACCAAAATCTTGGCCAATTCGTGTGTGGCTACCGTAAGTCCACTGTATGCTCACCATCGAGCACCTCCGGTGGCACGGGATCGATTCTTAAATCCAAATTGCTGCAGAACCCGATGTGCCTGGTGCATCTCCACAGTCGTGTAGGTGATCAATGAGACCTTTACGTACAACCGTTCGGATTTTGGAGGAACTCCTCCTAATTCTTCGCCCAATTTTTGGATCCTCGTATGGTGTCCATTGAAACTATATTAACATTACCAAAATATTAGTTATATACCTAATATTAGACACTACATCTGAAATACTAAATTATAATAACAAAATTGAAACTTACTTGTGATTCCGACCTTTGGTCCAATAGAGCCAGATATCCTCAAGCGAGTTAGGTATTCCAACATGACTCTTGAATGGTTCCACCTAATTAAATAAACTTTTAGCATGCAATTATACTATAAATCTACGAAATAATTGTAAAATATAATATTAAATTTACCTAGTTATCGTGGGAATGAATATGGGTGGTCGAGTCGAGGCGTAAAATGGAAATCGTAACCATGCCCATGACGCGCAGAATGATAGGCATCCTCCGATTTTTGCTTTACTCGGCGCGTCGCCCGTACATCTCCGGTACAACCTCGGCAACACGGTGACCCCAACTCAATTCACCGGCTGCTCTGAAATCAACAAGTTTGAAGCCATCTCGTGGACGAGGTTTCTAGAGAGGTCCCAGATCGAACGACCTCCGATTATTTGAAGAATGTATGCCCGAGCATACCGTATTCTCTCTACTTGGTCGAACCTCGTTCGGCTCGAGAATCGTCTCGTAACGAGGCCATATCGATCCAAGCTCCTTGAATTCTATCCTAATGGCACCCGAAGCTTGTAGCATCGACCATCCAATCGGTAGATGTTACGGACGGTGACTACCGACCCATCCAATGATAATCCCAACTACAATTGCACATCTTCTAGAGTGATGGTGCACTCTCCGCATGGAAGATGGAAAGTGTGGGTCTCGGGTCTCTACCTCTCAATCAACGCGCTGATCAAAGGCGGCTCCAACTTGAACCCTCGGCCTATCGTGGCCACGTGCCAAAAACCCGCTTCCCGCATAGGTAATTCTCGATCAAGGGCGATGGGGTACCATGCATGTTGCGAATATAACATTCCAACACCGATCTACTGAACTATTTAAAAATTATAAAATTAACAATTAATTAAAATTGCATAATTGAAAAAAATTAAATTATATTGAAAAATTAAAATTAAAACTTACCATTCTCATTTGCTCGACGGAAATGTGCTTCTCGTCTAGGCGACATAATTCCCCGGCCATTGTAATTCGATAAAAAATTTTAAAATTTTCCAAAAAAGATATATTAAAAAAATAAAAAGGGCTTTTTCGTAAATAGTAATGGACTATTTTTGAAATTTGAGAGTAAATTTCAAGGACCTTGAGAGAAAATTGAGAGAAAATTGAGAGAATATTGAGAGAATATTGAGAAAGGATTGAAATGTGAAAAAAATAAAGGGTGGGGGGCTTTTATACTTTTTTTTTTCGACCGTTGGCTCCCCAACGGTCAAAAAAATATGATCGTTCTGACAAAAAAGCGCCCCACAGGGACACGTTTTGTCCACCTCGGAAAGCGCCCTCGTGGGCGCTGCTTTTGCTTGAGGTGGACAAAACGCGTCCCCAAGCGGCGCTTTAAATCGGGCTCCCCAAAAATGCTTGGCGTGGGCGCTTTTTGGGGAATTGGTCCTTTCCATAAAGTTTCTACAAACTAGCCCATTTCGTAATTTTGAAATTTTAGGGCTTTTTTTGGTAAATTGCCCTACTTTTTTTTTTTCGATCATTGGCTCCCAACGGTCAAAAAAATATGACTTGGCTAAAGCGCACCCACAGGATCGTTTTGTCCACCTCAAAAAAGCACGCCTCGTGGGCGCATTTTTCTTTGAGGTGGACAAAATCTTGTTGACATGGACACGTTTTTGGGGGAGTTGGTCTTTTTCCGTAAATTTTCTACAAACTGGCCCATTTCCGTAATTTTTGAAATTTTAGGGCTTTTTTGGTAAATTGCCCTTCTTTTTTTGTTAAAGCCTTGAAATTATTGTGTGTTAATGTGCTCCTTGTTTGAGTGTTATTTTTTTTTTTTGTAATTTATTTTTCTTGCAATCTCATTGTGCCTACCAGGTCACCACAACATCATATCTATACTTTGTTCATTTACTTATGTTAGATGTGGAAACAATCAGCACCATTATTGACATTTTTCGTTGAACAAATTATGCTTTACTGATTGACACTAAAGAAGCCTCGGTTTGCACTTGTTCCAACTTTAATGATTGAAATATTGTTGGAACAAATAACTTAGTTTGCAGCTGAAAAACAATTTCGTTCTGACTTCTGTTAGAACAAAGGTCGAAATCGATTTGAATAGAACAAATTAAAGGCAAAGTAAACAAAAAAAGCAAAGTAAAGAGAGATAACATGTAAACAAAAAAAGCAAAGTAAAGAGAGATAACATGTAATATTTGTTAATGCAGTTTAGATTTTTCAATCCTACTCTACGGAGCCTTGCTCAAAGAATGATTTTATTCCACAATTCGTCCGGATCAACTATCAACTAAAGCCCAAACTAGCTTACTTACACCAATTGATAATTGTTGTCTCAATATTGAACCCAAATTGTTACAAATCACTCTTATCAAAATATCCTTACATACAAACAATACAAGTCTTGCCAAAAAATACCTAAAAGAGTGTTACTAATTTACCCAATAAAATAGAAAATACAAATGCTAAAGACATTAAAAAAATTGTCCACCACTATCATTATTAAGCTGTTAATATATAGGCCATTAATATAGCACGATCTCCAACTACAAGATAAAGCTTTATCACTTTATTTAAGTACTAAAATTATCTACACGAATTCTCTGATAAGTAATACCATTAATTCCATCATTATCAGGTTTTACTCAACAACCTCTAATCACTTAAGATAAGATAAGCCTAGACTTTACAAGCATTTCGATCTTCTCTACTTCTTCTTCAAGTTACACTAGCAGATGATGATGATGATGATTCCAAAATGTTGCCTACGAAATATCTCCTCATTTGTTGTTTTAATGAGATTTAATAAAAATCAAACATGCCAACACAAAGACTTTAATTGTTCCAAACTGCTTATTCTAACTACTATTGAACAATAAATGGGACAAGCAATACAAGTAATTAAAGTTTCCAACGATCTCCCCCTTTGGCATTTAAAAAACACAACAATAAACGATTAGCACGCTCAACACATATGAGTGCAAATAAAGGAAACTAAATTAGAACTTTCCCTAACAAGGTGCATCATGCTAAAGACTCCCCCTATCAACTTGAGTCATCAAGTTTTATTCTTGTTCCTCAATCATCAACCAAGCATAAAAAACGTGCTACACATATCTAAAAATAAGCACCATAAGCATCAAAACATTAAGTTTGCTACCACATCCAAGTTCACCAAATTCATTTGCTACCCAAAGAATTCCCCCCCTTTTTTTGTCAAAGATGCCAAATAAGATACTCAAAAGAAGCTCCCCTTATCAACATGCATGCTTGGCCATCATTGTAACAACTTGATTTTAGATAATGTCAAAAAATACGATTTTGAAATCCCATTTTTGTAAGTTGAGTTCGTAAGGATGAAATATAAAGATTAATTAAGCTATCATGAAAATATCTGAAGATCAGTTAAGTAATTTAACAGAGAAAATAGTTAATTAAAACTCAGGGACTAAATTGTAAAATTACAATCACTATTGAGTTTTATTTTAGAAAAATGCTTGAAGACCTAGATAGTAATTATTCAAAAGACTAAAATGGTTAAGTAACCAATGTTTGTCATGAGATAGTGGAAGATGATGGGTTTCCCACTTAGTTTTAATATGATAATTAAATTGTATAATTAAACCTTAATTAAGTAAATTAAACATGTTAAAATTGTTAACTAAAAATTACTAATGATGTGTATATATAAGAAATCAAGTGGAAAGAAAGAGAACATCATCTTTCTCACTTAGTTCATGCCGTCCCACCTTTAGAAAGAAAGAAAGAAAGTTTCAAGCTTTTTAAACAACTTTCGGCCACAAATTCTTTAAGGTAATCAAACTAGACCTTTAATATTTTCATGGAAATTGAATCATGTGAGCTTGATTTAGCTAGCCCATGTATCAATTTCTTTAATTGTTAAGTATTTACCAAATTTCCATTATAAAGAAATTGATGAATTAGGCTTGAATTTGATAGTTAATAAGCTTAGATCATGATGAAGACTAAATTGGAAACTAAATTAAGCTCGTTAGATAACTTGGTAATATTAGGGATTAAATTGAATAAATTGAAAGTCACATGAAATTATGTTATAGATAGGAAGTATAAGGTCTCTAATGAAAGAATGTGAAATAAGATTTTAATCCGCTGTTAGATATTAAAATACAAGTATTCCAGATATAGGGACTAAATTGAATAAAATACAAAATATGTTTGGCTATGTATTTGAATGTTAATTGGATGTAAACTGATGTTGTTTTTATTATTGAATTGTCAAACGTAGTTAAAGATGAAGATGGGTTGTAGACGAGTGACGAAAGCTTCAATTTGTACTTTTATGATTTGAGATCATTCCATTTATATACATACATATACATGTTTGTTGCATATTAACTATTAATGTAAGACTTTATTTGTTTAGAATTGAATTATGTTGATGGTATTGAATGCAGAGATTGTAAATTGTTCTGAGCATGGTAGAAACGAGCATAATATGAAATGAGGTTATGACATGTGATCATGATATGTGAATTGGTTTATGATATGTAATTAAAACATTAATTACCCAATTAGTTGTTCGAGTAAAGTCAGATATAGTTTGTAACATCCCCTAACCCTAAACCGTCGCCGAAATAGGATTACGAAGCATTACCTAACATATCGGACAATTTACTAATAATTTACAAATCAATAACAAACAAAGTATAATTTAATTATGAATTCCCTATAATGGACCCTCGAGGTTCAAAACACGTATTAAAAGTGGAATGGGATTAGTTCGAGTACTCCGAAAATTTTTTGTAACACCCTAAAAATCCGAGTATATATATTGCATGAATTGGTGTTTAGATTTTAAAGGAAAATTCCTTTCTTTTATTTTCGTGCTTATTGAAGTCCTAAAGAGGAGTATAGCATAATTTGGATATGGAATAAATTTAATAATTGAGAATTTATTGAAGAGAAGCAAATGTCATTAAGACTTAAGTTAAATTAAGTGTTAATAAGTGACATAAGTTGAGTACATGGCATGGTGGTGTTGGCGCATGAGTTATAGCATGAGGAAGAGGTTGAATCCCTTGTTTAGCATTTAGATGAATTTTATTTTAATTTTCTACACATGTATAGCAAGTGTCGGCCAAGAACATATATGGTAAGTGTTGACCATGTTATTTTTGGTTAGTGTATCAAAGGATTAAGGAAATAGATAACTTATGGCATGGAATCAAATACTTAAGGAAAGATAGGGGGAACATAAGGCACATATCAAGGGAAAATTTTGGAAACAAAATCATGGCCAATTGACCATGTGTTGGACGGCAACTTGGTATAGGGAGGGAGCCAAATTTTGTGTTAGTTTTGGCTAAGAATTTCTTTTTCTCTTTGGTCATTCCTTGCACCTTGTGCAGAATTTTTGTTTTCTCTCTTTTCAACTTTCATCTTGGCCGAATTGTGCAATTGGTAAAGCTCAAGTTTTGTGATCATTTGGTCATTTTTTTTATTTCTTTAGCCATTGCTTTGTGTCTTTTCTTTGAGTACCGAAATCAACTATACCAAAAGAACCATCCTTTCTCTTTTCTTTTACCATGGCCAAATGTACTAGCTCCTAAAATCCATCTTTTTCTTCTCTTCTCTTTGAAATCAAACAACATCATCACCATCTCTTTCTTTCATATTTTAATTCTTTCATTCAAAGTTTCTCCATCAAACACTCTCTTGGCGAATGCTAGAGTGCCTTAGCCGAATCTTTCTTTCTTTTCTTTGATCATACATAGCAAAATCTTCATCCATCACAAACACCTTTCTCAATCCTTTCTTTTCGATCGTGGATTATAGGTAAGGGTTCTTCTTTTCGTTTTCGATTTATTAATAGTGTTATGACCGAATATTAATGGTGTTATGAAGGCCTTTTTGGATCGAAATACGTTCGTTCTAATAACGCTTCATTCGTTATTATATAGTGCAATAACGGAAGATCGGAACTCAAGTGATCGGAGAATCGTAAAACGTTGGAATCGATTTATTGTGGTAAGGAAATCACATCTTTTAAAGCCTCTAGCACTATTCGATATTATTTGAGATTTAACTAATATTCCTTTGATCGTGAAGACTTTCAAAATAGGGAAGAAAAGGGCGGTGGTTAGTCACGTTAAGAGGCGGATCGTAAATCCCCATTTAAGCGAAGAGCGGTTTGGCGGTCAGGGATTTTCCACGGGTTGCGGACCATCTTCCAAGGGAGTCAATTATTCAAGTGGTACGAACTTGAGCCATTATCGTTGGTGGATTCTCGGCGACTAACGAATCAATAAGCGAGGAGAAGCGAAAATCAAGTGATTCAAAATCAAGAGGGTAAGATTTTGGATCTATTATCGATTAAGAATATTTATATGAAATAGTATTCTAACGGATCGAAATATGTTTTAGGTGCCGAGGAGCGAGAAGGATTAGTACTCTCGGTATCGAGGTGTGTAACTTCACACTATTTCTCGGTTGGATGTCAATTTCGGTATGGAAGTAAAAATCATAAAAACGACTAGATCGGTAAAAACGTAAAAACTGATATTTTGACGAAAATACGTAAAAATGACTAAATCGTGAAAATTACAAAACGCCTCGAGAAATTACTTGTTATTATGTAAATTGTATGTTTAAGTGAAAATGGGCCGTAAAATACTCTAGTTCGATAAATTGGGCCAAAATACTCTAGTTCGATAAATTGGGCCAAAATACTCTAGTTCGATAAATTGGGCCAAAATACTCTAGTTCGATAAAATGGGTCAAAATACTCTAGTTTGATAAATGGGCCAAAGCTCACTAAAGCGCTAAATGGGCAAATTGCTAAATTATTTTTTTGGGCCAAATGAAATGTTCAATGATAAACCCACCAATGTTATGAATTAAATAAAATTGTTATATGACTATATTTTGTTATATCGCATAATTGCATGGGGTGGGGTATATGAAGAGAAGAATGGCCTGTTGCCAAAATCTAGTTCGGTGGCCTTGCCACAAAAATAAATATGGCTTATTGCCTCTAGTTCGGTGGCCTTGCCACAAAAAATAAATATGGCTTATTGCCTCTAGTTCGGTGGCCTTGCCACAAAAATAAATATGGCTTATTGCCTCTAGTTCTATTGGCTCGCCACAAATATGGCTTATTGCCTCTAGTTCGGTGGCTTTGCCACAATTATAAAAAGGCTTAATGCCTACGATTGGTGTGTTGGCGGGGTGGGTTGACTTGATCCCTACAGGTGTGATGGTTGGTACGGGGGTGTTAGCGGATGGTTATTAGGTTTGGTTGGGAAATTCATTTTACATGCATTTTAAATTATTTTATTTCATTTTATGATATATTGTTGAATTCTGTAATTGGGCTCAAGCCCAACATAATATCTTGATGATCCGCCCAATAATGGTGGTAAGTGAGTTGCACATGAGTTCTAAGTAACTCACCCCTTTAATTTTCCATCTCGGTAATGGAAATTGACGTGGACTTGGTAGAGGATGACTTCGTGGAGGCCATCTTGCAAAACATGGGTTATTTAAACTCGAACTTTTTAATAAATATTTTTACTATTTTGGATTATTGTAATAAGGGCCTCTATAAATAATTTATGGATTTTATATGTGTTTGGTTTTAAACTATACTTTGGACTTTTAAATATGGGCTATGATTATATGATGTTTTTATTAAAATAAATTTGGGTTTTCAAGTATATGAAATTCTTTTATAAATATTTTATTATTGTTAACTCTTTAATAAATTACCTAAAGGTTTTGATAATACAATGATTTTCAACCAATGTTTTCTAATATTTATCAAATTCAAATACTCTTTGAAATTTATTAAATCACAGAATAATATTGTAGCTTTCAACTTATTGAAGATAAAAAAAAATAGTTCGATTCGGGTAACAAACCAAATCTAGTCTTAATGCATAGATGGGGTTTGGGGTGTTACATTTAGTGGTATCGAGCCAATTTCAAAAACTCATTGTGGTTTGGGTTCGCAAATAATTTACGTATGAAATCGTTCAAATTTTAAAAGATCGAGATGGCACCACAAGCATCCGCAACAAGTCAAGTAAGTATTTATTGCTTAATAATTACTATGATATAATCATAGGAACACTCTAGAACTTCTAGTTTTAGATGTGAAAAAAACCGTAGAGATTGAGACTATAGGATATGTTACGAAAAACAACTTTATATCTCAATTCTCATAAAATATCGTTAATAAACACGAAACAAATTTTACGATTCATAAAACTTGTAATCGGATAAAAGCGAACAAGCTATCATGAGCACTAGAGGGCGTGGTCGTGGATGCGGTAGGCGTGGCCATGGTAGAGGCCGAGGTGCTACTGTTGAAGCACCAAATCATATCTTAGGAAGTAGGCGCTTTGCGTCAATTGAAAGTGAGACGGGATCACGCGATCACATGGAAGAAGATAATGCATTGACTCAAGCAATCTGCGAGTCTTGGAAAGGGTCATTGGAACTAGAATTGGGCCAACAACTCGTGGGTCAATTTCGAGCGACTTAAGTCAAATAATGCGAAGTTTTAGAGGAGTCTCGGTGTAGCTCGAATGTAGTGAATCTTGGCTCGAAGTGTGGAGCGGATTATGGATGATATGGAATGTCTTGTCGAGCAAAAGCGAGAGGAGCTATATCATTGTTAAGAGATGAGGCGTGTCGGTGGTGGCTCACCGCTTAGAGAAGGCATTGAAGCTGCAGCGATTAATTGGGAATTCTTTAAAGGCGCCTTCCAAGGAAAATACGTTGGAGCGAGTTATGTAGGCCTCGAAGGAAAGAATTTACGAATCTTGTCCAAGGAAGTAAGGCCGTGGCGACATATGAAGTCGAGTTTTTACGTTTGAGCCGTTATGCCCAACAATTGTAGCAATAGATCACGAGCGTTGTGTACATTTCGAGGATGGACTTAATGATGAGTGAGGGTTCGATTGCTCCACAACAAGTTAGAAATTTTTCGACTCTTGTGGAGAAGGCCAAAATAGCCAAGAGGCTAAGAATTGAGCAGCGAGCAAGAAAAATTTTAAAACAAGAGAGAGACACATGATGATCGGTTCTTCAAAGAGATTCGGAAGAAACCTCGAAATGATGAATCGATTCAAGGTAGAACCCGGTAACAAATAATCGGTCGAGATTGCACTTGAGTGTGGGAAAAGACATTTTGGAGAATGTTGGAGGAAAGCGGCGCATGCTACAAATGCGGTTCAATGGATCATCGATACAAAAATTGTCCTCGACGTATGGATCGACTCAAGAAGTTCGTAATAATGATGCACACCGGTAGAGGTAATCGGCCACCACCGAGAGGTCGTGGACCAGTCGTGGTGGTAATGGAGCTGGTCGTGGTCAAGGTGCACCGGTCGAGGCAATGGTCCTAGAAGAAATGCGGATGCAAGACGACTGGTGGTCTATGCGTTAGACGCCATGAGAGACGGCAATGCACCGAATGTGATAAGCGGTACGTTCTTCATTTTTGATGTACTGTTATTGCCTTAATAGATATTGGCTCTACCCATTCATATGTATCTAGTGCCATATCTGGAAACACGAAATTAGAATCAAAATTATCGATAGTGAGATGCGATAATTAGTCCTTTAGGACGATCGGTAATAGTTAATAAAATATTTAAAGACGTGCCCTTGAAATTCAAGAAGAGGTATTCTTAGCAAACTTGATGGAACTACCTTTCGTGAGTTCGATCTCATTCAGGCATGGATTGGCTAGTTAAACATCGGGCACAAGTGAATTATGCTTTGAAAAATGAATGTCGATAAGAACCTCGGATGATAAGGAAGTCATAATGATTGGTGAGCGAAGGAACTATCGGCAAATGTGGTATCTACATTAAAGGCGGAGAAGTTGGTGCGGAAAGGATATGGAGCATTCCTAGCCTTTATCGTGCTTTGGATGCCAAAGAGTTATCTGTGAATGATGTGAGGACGGTGAAAGAATTTCTCGATGTATTTCGAAGAACTTCTGGTATACCTCTAGATCGGAAGTAGAATTTGGCATTGAGCTTTTGCACGGGCGACTCCGGTGTCCATTGCTCTTTATAGAATGGCACCAAGGAGTTGGTGAGCTCAAAGCTCAAATTCAAGAATTCTTGGATCGGGATTTATTCGACCAAGTGTGTCTCCGTGGGGAGCACCGATTCGATCGTCAAGAAGAAGGATGGATCGATGCGTATGTGCATTGACTACGACAATTGAATAAATTGACGATCAAGAATCGATATCCTCTATCGAAATTGACGACTGTTTGATCAATTAAAAGGAGCTTTAGTTTTCTCAAAATTGATTTAAGGTCGGGTTATCACCAGCTCAAGGTGAAAGAAGTAGACATTTATAAGGCGGCATTTCGGACACGCTACGGACACTATGAGTTTGTAGTGATGCCGTTTGGACTAACCAATGCACCATCTGCATTTATGGACATGATGAACCGAGTCTTTCAACCATATTTAGACCGGTTCGTGGTAGTGTTCATAGATGACATATTGGTTTATTCGAGAAATAAGGAGGAACATGACCAGCAATTGCGGATAGTATTACAGCTACTTCGTGATAAACAATTGTATGCCAAATTTAGTAAATGCGAATTTTGGCCAAAGGAAGAGACTTTCCTTGGTCATGTAGTATCGGTAGAAGGAATAAGGGTGGATCCTCGGAAAATTGAGGCTATTACGGATTGGAAACCACCAACATCGGTGGTGAAATTGAGTTTCTTAGGTTTGGTGGATACTATAGGCGTTTTGTAGAGGGGTTTTCATTGATTCTTTGCACCTAACTAAAGCATTGCGAAAGGGAGCTCCGTATATTTGGACCGAAAAGCAAAGAGAGTTTCGAGAAATTGAAGAAGATCTGGCGAAGCTCGGTTTGATTCATAGGAGGCTGAAAAGAATTCACTTGTTTATTGTGATCGTCTCACACGGGTTTGGGTTGTGTGTTGATGCAAAATGGGAAGGTGGTGGCCTATGCTTCTCGTCAATTGAGACCACACGAAGTAAACTACCCTCCGCATGATTTGGAGTTAGTGCCGTTGTCTTTGCTCTAAAGATTTGGAGGCACTATCTCTATGGTGAAAATCTATAATCTACACGGATCACAAGAGTCTTAAATACCTCCTTACCCAAAAGGAGTTAAATTTAAGACAAAGAAGATGGGTAGAATTATTAAAAGATTATGATTTCTCAATTGAATATCATCTTGGAAAGGCTAACGTGGTAGCTGACGCGTTAAGTCGTAAGAGCGATGATCTGAATTAAGAGCTTTGTTTGCCCATTTGAGTCTATACGAGGATGGCAGTTTGTTAGCAAAACTTGGATGAAGCCTCTGTGGCTGGAACAAATCAAGGAAAAACAGACATCAGATGAGAAGTTGGGACCTTTACTTCGGCAAGTTGAAAATGGTGAAATTGAGGATTTTGGAATAAACACGGAGGGTGTGTTGTGCTTTCGAGGAAGAGTATGTATGCCTAAGGATTGGATCCGAGGCAAATGATTCTCTGGAGGCGCATAGTAGCCCTTATGCTATGCATCCGGAGGAAATAAGATGTATCGAGATCTACGTGAAGCGATATTGGTGGCTAGGGTGGAAACGTGAGATTTTAGAATTTGTGGGAAAATGTTTGACTTGTCAGCAAGTGAAGGCAGAACATCAATTACCGTCTCGATTGTTGCAATCGATAAAAATTCCTCTTTGGAAATGGGAACGGATAACCATGGATTTTGTTAGTGGGTTACCTTTAACACCTACTAAGAAAAATTCTGTGTGGGTAATTGTTGATCGGTTGACAAAGACTGCTCATTTCCTGCCAGTCCGTATGGATTATTCATTACAGAAGTTGACAAAACTGTATGTATCTGAAATTATGAGGTTGCATGGGGTACTGTATCTATTATATCGGATAGGGACCTAGGTTTACATCACGATTCGAAAGCTCGCATGAAGCCTTGGGGACAAAGTTGAATTTGATCGACTTTTCATCATCGATCGATGGTCGATCGGAGAGTAATTCAGATATTGGAAGATATGTTAAGAGGATGTATAATCGACTTCAGGGGTAGTTGGGAGGATTATCTACCACTGGCAGAATTCGCGTATAACAACAGTTATCAGTCTAGCATTCAGATGGCACCTTACGAGGCATTGTATGGTCGTAAGTGTCGCTCTCCTATTTGTTGGACTGAGTTGGGCGAACGACGGATGTTAGGTCCTGAGATGATATCTGAAACAGAGGATAAGGTAAAAGTTATTCGAGCACGGTTGAAAGAAGCCTCAGATAGACAGAAGTCGTATGCAGACCTGAAGCGAAAGGATATCGAGTATGATGTGGAGATCAGGTTTTCTTAAAGGTATCTCCTTGGAAAAAGATCTTGATTCGGAAGGAAGGGCAAGCTAAGTCCTAGATACATTGGACCTTATCGTGTCTTTGAAGCGTGTTGGTCGATGGCTTATCGATTGAGTTACCTCCGAATTGGATAAAATTCATAATGTTTTCATGTTTCCATGTTGAGGCGTTATAGATCGGATCCTTCGCACATTATCTGGTAGAAGAATTGGAGCTGAATTGATTTGTCTTTTGAAGAAGAACCGGTGGAAATCTTAGACCGAGATGTCAAGGTGCTAAGAAAGAAAACCGTGCCGTTGGTCAAAGTTCTATGGCGTAACCACGGAATGGAGAAAGCTACGTGGGAGCTGAAGATGCAATTCGGCAACAATACCCTCACCTCTTTTCAACGGGTAAATTTCGAGGACGAAATTTTCTTTAAGGAGGGTAGAGTTGTAACACCCTAAAAATCCAGTATATATATTGCATGAATTGGTGTTTAGATTTTAAAGGAAAATTCCTTTCTTTTATTTTCGTGCTTATTGAAGTCCTAAAGAGGAGTATAGCATAATTTGGATATGGAATAAATTTAATAATTGAGAATTTATTGAAGAGAAGCAAATGTCATTAAGACTTAAGTTAAATTAAGTGTTAATAAGTGACATAAGTTGAGTACATGGCATGGTGGTGTTGGCGCATGAGTTATAGCATGAGGAAGAGGTTGAATCCTTGTTTAGCATTTAGATGAATTTTTATTTTAATTTTCTACACATGTATAGCAAGTGTCGGCCAAGAACATATATGGTAAGTGTTGACCATGTTATTTTTGGTTAGTGTATCAAAGGATTAAGGAAATAGATAACTTATAGCATGGAATCAAATACTTAAGGAAAGATAGGGGAACATAAGGCACATATCAAGGAAAATTTTGGAAACAAAATCATGGCCAATTGACCATGTGTTGGACTGACAACTTGGTATAGGGAGGAGTCAAATTTTGTGTTAGCTTTGGCTAAGAATTTCTTTTTCTCTTTGGTCATTCCTTGCACCTTGTGCAGAATTTTGTTTTCTCTCTTTCAACTTTCATCTTGGCGAATTGTGCAATTGGTAAAGCTCAAGTTTTGTGATCATTTGGTCATTTTTTTATTTCTTTAGCCATTGCTTTGTGTCTTTTCTTTGAGTACGAAATCAACTATACCAAAGAACCATCCTTTCTCTTTTCTTTTACCATGGCCAAATGTACTAGCTCCTAAAATCCATCTTTTCTTCTCTTCTCTTTGAAATCAAACAACATCATCACCATCTCTTTCTTTCATATTTTAATTATTTCATTCAAAGTTTCTCCATCAAACACTCTCTTGGTCGAATGCTAGAGTGCCTTAGCCGAATCTTTATTTCTTTTTCTTTGATCATACATAGCCGAAATCTTCATCCATCACAAACACCTTTCTCAATCCTTTCTTTTCGATCGTGGATTATAGGTAAGGGGTTCTTCTTTTTCGTTTTTGATTTATTAATAGTGTTATGACCAAATATTAATGGTGTTATGAAGGCCTTTTTGGATCGAAATAAACGTTCGTTCTAATAACGCTTCATTCGTTATTATATAGTGCAATAACGGAAGATCGGAACTCAAGTGATCGGGAGAATCGTAGAAACGTTGGAATCGATTTATTGTGGCAAGGAAATCACATCTTTTAAAGCATCTAGTACTATTCGATATTATTTGAGATTTAACTAATATTCCTTTGATCGTGAAGACTTTCAAAATAGGGAAGAAAAGGCGTTGGTTAGTCACGTTAAGAGGCGGATCTGTAAATCCCCATTTAAGCGAAGAAGCGGTTTTGGCGGTCAGGATTTTCCACCGGGTTGCGGACCATCTTCGAAGGAGTCAATTATTCAAGTGGTACGAACTTCTAAGCCATTATCGTTGGTGGATTCTCGGCGACTAACGAATCAATAAGCGAGGAGAAGACGAAAATCGAAGTGATTCAAAATCAAGAGGTAAGATTTTGGATCTATTATCGATTAAGAATATTTATCTGAAATAGTATTCTAACGGATCGAAATATGTTTTAGGTCTTGAGGAGCGAGAAGGATTAGTACTCTCGGTATCGAGGTGTGTAACTTCACACTATTTCTCGGTTGGATGTCAATTTGGGTATGGAAGTAAAAATCATAAAAGCGACTAGATCGGTAAAAGCGTAAAAGCGATATTTTGACGAAAATACGTAAAAACGACTAAATCGTGAAAATTACGAAAATGCCCTCGAGAAATTACTTGTTATTATGTAAATTGTATGTTTCGTGAAAATGGGCCGTAAAATACTCTAGTTCGATAAATTGGGCCAAAATACTCTAGTTCGATAAATTGGGCCAAAATACTCTAGTTCGATAAATTGGGCCAAAATACTCTAGTTCGATAAAATGGGTCAAAATACTCTAGTTTGATAAATGGGCCAAAGCTCACTAAACTACTAAATGGGCAAATTGCTAAATTATGTTTTTGGGCCAAATGAAATGTTCAATGATAAACCCACCAATGTTATGAATTAAATAAAATTGTTATATGACTATATTTTGTTATATCGCATAATTGCATGGGGTGGGGTATATGAAGAGAAGAATGGCTGTTGCCAAAATCTAGTTCGGTGGCCTTGCCACAAAAATAAATATGGCTCTAGTTGCCTAAATATGGCTTATTGCCTCTAGTTCGGTGGCCTTGCCACAAAAATAAATATGGCTTATTGCCTCTAGTTCGGTGGCTCGCCACAAATATGGCTTATTGCCTCTAGTTCGGTGGCTTTGCCACAATTATAAAAAGGATTAATGCCTACGATTGGTGTGTTGGCGGGGTAGGTTGACTTGATCCCACAGTGTGATGGTTGAATGCAGGGGTGTTAGCGGATGGTTATTAGGTTTGGTTGGGAAATTCATTTTACATGCATTTTAAATTATTTTATTTCATTTTATGATATATTGTTGAATTACGTAATTGGGCTCAAGCCCGACATAATATCTTGATGATCGGCCCAATAATGGTGGTAAGTGAGTTGCTGCTTGAGTTCTAAGTAACTCACCCTTTTAATTTTCCATCTCGGGTAATGGAAATTAACGTGGACTTGGTAGAGGATGACTTCGTGGAGGCCATCTTGCAAAACATGGGTTATTTAAACTCGAACTTTTTAATAAATATTTTTACTATTTTGGGTTATTGTAATAAGGGCCTCTATAAATAATTTATGGATTTTATATGTGTTTGGTTTTAAACTATACTTTGGACTTTTAAATATGGGCTATGATTATATGATGTTTTATTAAAATAAATTTGGGTTTTCAAGTATATGAAATTCTTTTATAAATATTTTATTATTGTTAACTCTTTAATAAATTACCTAAAGGTTTTTGATAATACAATGATTTTCAACTAATGTTTTCTAATATTTATCAAATTCAAATACTCTTCGAAATTTATTAAATCCTGTAAATAATATTGTAGCTTTCAACTTATTGAAGATAAAAAAAAAATAGTTCGATTCAGGTAACAAACCAAATCTAGTCTTAATGCATAGACCGGGTTTGGGGTGTTACATTTTTCGTAATTTTTTTTTAAAAAAACTCAATATAACCCCTATATAAACATCTAACCTTCCCTAAAATTTTCAAATCGTAACCAATTTGCAACCAATATAACTAACCATACATTTCCACACTCAAACATACCTAATTATGCCTACAACATTAGTTTAACAATTTATCTACTTGATCATTCATAAATAACTTTTTAATTGAACTAATAATTTCATTCATTTCCTATTTTAGTTTCATGCCACATTTTACCAAATATGCCATACTAATTCATTTCACACTTATAACCCATATAAGACATCATTTAACAACCAAAGTTTCAAAACTTAAGTACATAATTTATACAATACCTAAGTACATGCCACTTTTACCAAAAGAGAGATTACATCACCAAATTGTCTCTGAAGTTGGGATTGATCTGGATCTTTGGATCGGGACCTTTGACTTCTCTTGACTGCGTCGAAAACAACAGTATCTTTGAGTATGCCTATATTCAGTGGTATTACCATAATTCAAACTATAATAACAAATAATAATGTATAAACATATAAATGTCAAACATATAATAATTTATTAATATATACTAATTCATACTTTAACTTTCAAATTTTTGACAATAACAATTAATCAAATTGATATCACATATCATCAAATTGAATTCAATCATCTCATGAACCTTTGGTTCATGTCTTTCATTTTCAGTCTCCATTCAATTCACAATTTCAACTTTCTCATTTCTTCAATAAATCAATTGATTAATTTCATTTGTTTTATCATCTCATTTGCTTACCCCTATTAACAAGACTCGGACCTTGGCGGATACATGGATTCCAACCAAACACACTAGAATAATCCACCCAAACACACCAGAACGACACTCAGTACCTCTTCGGATAGTTCGAAGAAATATAATGACTTCAGTGTCTCCTTGGCCAAGCCAAAAAATCTCCAAATTCTTTCAATCCTATGGCATGCCAACTATATCCGACTCAGCCCGACTAGTTAATAGGGTATTCAATTTTCATATTTCAATTTAATCACTTTCTTATATTTTCGATTCAAATCATTCTCAATTTAATCACAGTTCAATTCAATACAATTTTCCACTTTCCAATCAATATACTATCAAATATCTATACATAATCATAGTTCATCTCAATTTCATTCATTTCAATATTGATACTTACCTTAAAATTTTACTTACCATATACATAAATTTAAATATAACATTTAATAAATAGTAGTTTGAATTATAGTAATACAAACCATGATTTTCTCGAGTTTACTCTTCGATAATCTTCTTTTTTCCCTTCTGTGTCGATGCCTCTATTTCTTTGCTAGCCACGAAGATTAAAATAATTTATACTATTAATACAACACTAGTTTATATTAAATAATTGAATTTCTATTCAACTTCTACCTAAATTTCAATTTGATCCTAACTAAATTCACTTACGTTTCTATCTCAATTTTTGCCTTATTTCTACTCAATTTTCTACCAAATCCAACTTAACTATCTAATGTTCACCATAAAACCCTAATTTCAAATTCCCTCTAACACAAAACTTATAGCTTACTTTACAATTTAATCCTTTTATCAGTTCTAACTAGAAATTCTATCAATTAAACCCCTAATTCATCAATTTGTTCAACATAAATTATGTTCAAAAACCTAAGAACTTTCAAAATTTTAACATAAATTCAAAAAAACTTTGTTCTAAAGCTTCTAAAACATCAAAATTAAAAGAAAGGGGCTTAATTGACTTAACAAATTAAAGCTTAAAGTCTCAAACCTTAGTTTTTCCTTCTATTTTTCTTTCTTTCTTTTTCCTTCCCCTGTTTCGAATGGTCTCTGCTTCTTTTCTTCTTTGTTTCTTTTATTCTTTTACTTTATTTTGTTATGTATTAGTTAATAAAATTAATAATTATACATTATAATAATAATATAATAATATTTAATTCATAAATATTTTTTACTTAAATTATAAGTAATTATATATTTATTTTACAGTTGTACAAATATTTTTATTACATATGTACATATTCATCACCATACACTTGTCATGATTTTAATTTAATTTATAATATAATATCATATTTTTAATTAATATAAATTACATTATCTAATAAAATAATATTCATTATAATTTATTAAGATATTTATATAATTAAATCATAAAAATCTAAGATTTTTATGAAGTAATTAACGCCTCAAATTCTTAAATAGGCTTAATTGCCTATTTGGCCCATTTTATTTTCTATTAATCTATAATTCAACTTTTACCCCTTATTCAATTTAATCATTTTTACTAGTTACTCTTATTTAGGCTAAATTCACCTAATCAAAGCCTTATTGAACACATCACTAGACTCAGATATTTCTAGTAATTATTTACGAACCCATTTCGCTAAGACAGAGGCCCGATAATGTACTTTTCCAATGTCTGTGAATTTTGGGTCATTATATTTCTCCCCTTAATAAATTTCGTCCTCGAAATTTTACCTGAGAAAATATGAGGATATTGCGCTCTCATTGTTTCTTCCGTTCCCAAGTTGCTTCTTCCACATTATGATTTCTCCACAACACTTTCACTAAAGGAACCCGTTTATTTCTTAACTCTTTTACTTCTCGAGCTAATATCTGCACTGGCTCTTCTTCATAAGATAAATCAGATGGAATTTCGATGTCTTCAGTGGGAATAACATGAGAAGGATATGATCTATATCTTCGAAGCATAGAAACATGGAAAACATCGTGAGTCTTCTGTAACTCTGGAGGTAAAACTAGTCGATAAGCAACCGGTCCAATCTTTTCTATAACCTCATACGGCCCAATATAACGAGGACTCAATTTTCCTTTTCAGCCAAACCTCAAGACCTTCTAAGGTGATACCTTAAGGAACACTTTGTCACCAACGGAATACTCTATGTCTCGCCGTTTCAAGTCCGCATAAGATTTCTTTCTATCAAAGGCTGCTTTCAGTCTATCTTTAATCTTTTTAATCGTTTCCTCTGTCTCCTGAATTAACTCCGGTCCAATTACTTTTCTTTCATTTAATTTTGTCCAACATACCGACGATCTACAATTTCGACCATATAGAGCTTCATACGGGGCCATTTGAATACTAGATTGAAAATTATTATTATAAACAAATTCAGCCAATGGTAAATAACGTTCCCAACCTAATTCAAAGTCAATGATACAAGTCCGTAACATGTCTTCTAATATCTGAATCACCCGTTCAGACTATCCATCGGTTTGTGGATGAAATGCAGTACTAAAATTAAGTCGAGTACCCAGAGAATTATGCAATTGCCTCCAAAATCTTGATGTAAATCGTGGATTCCGATCTGAAATTATCGATGTAGGAATACCATGTAATCTTACAATTTTTCGGATATAAATCTCAGCAAGCTTCTGCAAAGATCAATCGGTTCTAATTGTTATGAAATAAGCTAATTTCGTGAGTCTATCCACAATTACCAGATAACATTTTTTTACTCGCTGATAGTGGTAATCCCGTAACAAAATCCATATTAGTGCAATTTCATTTCCACTCGGGAATACTAATAGGCTGTAACAAACCTGTCACCACCTGATGTTCTGCTTTTACCCGTCGACATGTCAAACATTTACCAACATACTCAACTATATCTTTCTTCATTCTTGGCCATCAGTATAACTCCCATAAATTTCGATACATCTTCATTCCTCCAGGGTGTAAAGCAAAACTACCATCGTGTGCTTTTCGGAGAATAAACTCTTTTAACTCAGAAGCAGTTGGAATACAAAGCCGATTTTGGAACCTCAAACAATCATGTTCATCAATACTAAAATTTTCTACCATACCATTCCGTACCTGTAACACCCCAAACCCGGCCCAGATGTTACGGCCAAATCTGGCAGTGCCTCATTGAAGTGCAATTTTGGAAACATAGTTCTCATAAAACTTGTTGAAATAGCCCTCTTAGTTAAAACTCATTAAGCCCTTTTAAGTTATTTATTCAAAACAAAATTATAGTTACAGCTGAAAACTTGATCATTACGGAAGCTTACTTTTTAAATTAATTGTTGTAAAGCAGTGATGTTTTTGAAAACAGATATCTTTTAAGAAAATCGCACTCTAGTTCTATCAGCTTCAAAATGTAATTAAGTAAACCTAGAATTTAAGTTTAAAAGTTAGGTAAAGGCCTTATTACAACCCAATATAAAATAATAATTAAGGTAAATCAAATCCAAAGTAATTTTAAATGTGTGGCCGTCTCCAAGTCCCTCGCAGCATCGAACCGTCTATGCCTGAGGATTACTTGTACAGTAAAACAGTTGGGTGATTTTACGAAAACTTAGTGCGTAATCCCAATAATAATAGTAACATACAAAAGCGATGGTCCGAGCATGCCATTTCAATGTGAGGACGATGCAGGCCTAAGCCCGCTTGAGCGAAGCGGTGTGGGCCTTAGCCCAAATCAGTTCAGTAACAGAATAATTAAGCATGCAAGAATCATCTCCGTCCAACCCTACACTCCATGTGGAGATATAATATTGACCCATCCATCCCTACACTCCAAATAATAGTACCGATCGACACTAAATGAAATATCAGCAGAGGTATCGGTACAATAGGCTAAAAGCTAAGATATCTCTGAAGCGCCGAATAGTACACTTCCTCCAATCATATATACCCAACCCCCATACAATGCAACATACATCAGTGACATGCTATATCATAATGTTATGCATGTATTTAGATCATAACCATATATATATATATATTTATGTCATCTCATGGCATACATAATCATCCATACATCATATAGGGTCAAAACATACATTTTAGCTATGGGGGTATTTTAGTCATTTTACCCTTTAGGGGTATTTCAGTCATTTTTATTAGTACTTAGGCCTATCAGTAAGCCCTCGGTCGTCTCGAGCGACCATAATAGTGTAGATAATGGAATTGGGCCCAAGCCAATCAAGTAGGCCCATGGGGCTCACACGACCGTGTGGCCTACCAAGCCCAAAATTTGGCCTAAGCCATGTGTGCTTCGCAGCCAGGCTAGTAATACCCACCTAACGGTAAGTTTCACTCGTACAGGCCCACGGGCCCATTAGACCCATATGGCCCATTTTAGCCCAAGCCCATGAAATCGCTTATGGTGGTCGTTTCTCGATGTAGGCCCATATTTTGTGGGCTCGGTTGATCACATGTGCATTCGCGTGCCTATGTGGCCAAAAGCCCAATCTTTCGGCTTTTTAGCTTCTCGATATTTTGACTTTTCAACTTCTTGACATTTTGGCATTTTGACTTTTGCCGTTATAGTCTATACAGTGTGAAAAACACACCTGTTTGCTAGATGTGCGATTAACCTACTCGTATCCAACCTACAACCCAATCAGAATAATTCGTTAGTCAGCTGTCCAACAGGGTTAATCACTTTAACACATAATCCAAAATACGCATTCCTTACCTTGTCTGAACGAACAACCTTGATCCCTCCAAGATCGCTGACCCTAATCAGTTCACGCCCTTATCACAAATCTGTAATGTAACAGATCTTACAAAATTAATCACTCACCATTGTGGCTTAAATCCACATATATTGTGATATAGGGACAAATGGCATATTCGGCACATTCTCAAAAGAATGAAGGTAACTATTTACCTATTGCGTAACGGAGATATGGATTGTGATTGCTTCCCAAACATAAGTGCTTCTTCACTTCACTAAAAGTCCCTCGAACCCATCGCAAAAAAAGAAAAGATTCGCAGTTAAAAGTCATAAGAGTAACATATTCGACTTCCAAAAACAAACCCAAAGAACCGAATGAACACATATAAAATGAAATCAAAAATTAAAAGAACAAACATAAGGATACCTGTCGATTTGATAACACCCTTGCAAAAACAATCCTCGAAACCAGTAGTTAGCACAGAAGCATTCGACCAACACCACTCAGTAAGAAGAATCGAAAGGAATTAAGAAGAAAAAGGAACAATCAACTTTGAGCAGCAATTGAATGAAAAGAAATACTAAAGAAGGGAAAAAAACTCTGTTCGGCCAAGATGAAGGAGAGTGAAAAAATAGAGGGATGGCGAACAAGAATAAAGAAAAAAAAAGTGAGAAGGTTCGGCTATGAGCAAAAACTGTGGAGAAATGGTAAGAGAGAATGGTAGTCGACAGAAGTTGAGAGGAAAAGAAGCACAATTCGACCTAAGAGAAAACCTCCAAATAGGTAAAGTGTGGAAGTAATGTTTTAGAGTAAGAAGAAACATTGCACACCAAAAGAGGGTTGAGAGAAAAAAACCAAAACGCAAAATGCACGAAATAAAAGGGTAACCCTAACTTTCTATTGATGATTTCGGCTTCAGACCAGAGTAACCAAAATCAAACACTCTCTCTCTCTCAAAGCAAATTTTCGGCACCAATCTTCTGCAATTCAAACCCCTAAATTTCCTCCCCCAAATCCCTCCATAATCCACTCATTGATATCCTCCTCAATTTTCTCCATAATCAACTCCTCAAATCCTTCCAACCTCTCATCCATCAGAGTTCAACTGCACCACAATCTCTAGCTACACATATCAACACAAATAAATCCCCTCATTTTACACCCCAAAACTTGAACCTCAGACCTCTCAGTTGTGTCACGCCACTTGCCACTAAGCCACAAGCTCCTCTTGTGACATAATTCTGCCATAATTTATTTTAAAGCCTACAAGCTAACATCAAAGTTTATTAAAAAGAAAAATCATAGATTTTGCAAAAGCCAATGCTTGAACCTAAGACTTCTCAGACACTCCCAAACACTCCTAAATCACCTAACCAATACACCAAACATGCAATTGTGACAGAACAAGCATAATTCAAGGTTTTAAATTTTCAGTGCGTTACAGTACCATCTCTTTTCTCTTCACCAACTTTTCATCTTTTCTGAATGGTAATCTATAACACAATCGTAATCTTTCAGAAGTTCAATCCACCATCTTTGCCTCAAATTCAACTCTTTTTGCGACAGAAGATATTTAAGGCTCTTATGATCAGTATAAATGTAACATTTCTCACTATACAAGTAATGCCTCCAAATCTTCAATGCAAAGATTACTACAGCTAACTCCAAATAGTGTGTCGGGTAGTTGTGCTCATGTGGCTTCAACTGCCGAGATGCATAAGTTATTACTTTTCTGACTTGCATCAATACAAAACCCAAACCACTCAACGAAGCATCACTGTATACAACAAAGTCCTTTCTTGACTCCGGTAAAGTCAGAACTGGTACCTCGGTTAACATTTGCTTCAATGTCTCAAAACTCCTCTGCCACTGATTATCCAAATGAAAGGAACATTCTTTTGTAGCAGCTTTGTTATAGGTAATGCTATTTTCTAAAATCCATTAACAAATCTCCTGTAGTATCTAGCTAATCCTAGGAAGCTACATACCTAAGATACATTCCTTGGTCCTTCCATTAAACAACTGCCTCAATCTTCTTCGGATCAACTCTAATCCCTTCAGCAGATATACAACATGTCCTAAAAGCACTACCTTAGATAACCAAAATTCACATTTACTCAACTTTCAGTACAACTATTTTTCTTGCAGAATCTGTAATACTATTCTAAGATGCTGATCATGCTCTGACTCTGTCTTCGAATAGACCAATATATCATAAATGAAGAGCACCATAAAATGACCCAAGTACGGCTGAAAATACAGTTCATCAGGTCCATGAAAGCAGCTGGGGCATTAGTCAACCCAAACGGCATCACCAAGAACTCATAATGAACATAGCGAGTATGAAATGCAGTCTTCGACACATCACTTTCTTTTACTTTCAACTGATAATACCGAATCTCAAGTCAATCTTCTAAAATACTGAAGCTCTCTTTAACTAATCAAACAAATTATCTATACGAGACAACAGATACCGGTTCTTGATAGTTACTTTATTCAACTACCGATAATCGATACAAAGCCGCATTGAACCATTTTTCTTTTTAACAAACAATACCAGAGCTCCCCAAGGTGAAATGCTCAGTCTAATAAATCCACAATCTAACAAATCCTGCAACTGTACCTTCAATTCTTTCAATTCTTTGGGTGACATTCGGTACAAAGGTATAGATACTAGAGCTGTACCAGGATAGACTTCAATTGAAAACTCAACCTCTCTGTCTAGTGGCAAACCCTATAATTCTTCAGGAAAGACGTCTGGAAACTCACATACAGTTTTAATTTTGCTGCACTGACTTTCGACTGAATCAAAATTAATAACATAAGCTAATTATGCTGCACAACCCTACTGAAGCAATTTATCGCCTTTAATTGCTAAAATGATACGTGTCGAACCACTAGTACGAATACCATTTACCTCCATTCTATCTCTATCTTCTGTCTGAATACTGAACCTCTTTTTATAGCAATCCAAAACCACTCCATGTTCAGATAACCAATCCATACCCAAGATTACATCAAAATTGCCAAAGGGCATAATCAACAAATCAACAAAAACATCTTACCCTGTATAATCAACGGGCATCTTTGGTACACTTAGTCCACAGTACACGATTTGTCCCAAAAGGCTAGACACTTCTATTAATATCCTAGACGTCTCATATTTTAATTTTCCCGACTCGACCAGTTTTCAATTAATGTATGAATGAGAAGAATCCGGATCAATTAATGCATAAACAGGTTCAAAATATAATAAAAATATACCTGTCACGACGTCATGTGCATCACCTTCTTCCCGAGTCTGAACCACGTATGCTCTGGCCGATGCTCTAGCCTTCGACTACTGAGTAACTATGTCACTACCTTTTCTTACACCACTACCTCTAGAAATAGAATCGCCTCTACCCGAGCCTCTGCCTCGAGCAGTAGACACTAATCTCTGTGATGCTGCAGGTGCAATGCTTTCACTTTTCAGGCATTCTCTAATAAAATGATCTGTAGACCCACATCGAAGCATCGTCTAGTTATTCTCCAACATTCACTTTTATGCTTTTTCCCACAATGTTCGTAGTTCGAATATCAATGTCTCGAGAAGGGCCTCTTATTCTGCCAATAGAAACTGTAGTTTACTTTTCTCGGCTTCTGTCACCTCGGTCCGATCTAAAACTCGGCCTTCAACCACCTCAGGATTCTCTAGATCTTTTTGGCTGAGGATTAGAACTAGTGGTTCCTCGCCGTTTCCCAGTTGATTTAGCGATTTCTGAATTCTTATCCAATCCCAGAACTTGCTCCACCATTTTTGTACAAATTCTGTGATTTGATGAGATACCAATTGTACTCTGATTTCGTCTCTTAAACCTCGTAGAAACTGCTTACAACTGTCAGCCTCTGTCAGTATAAACTCTGAAGCATATCAGTTGAGTCTAAAAAATTCTCGTTCATAGTCTACCACTAATAAATCATCTTGTTTCAACATCAGGAAATTTTGCTTTTTGTCTTCAATATATAATTCCCTGACATATTTCTTCTGGAATTCTTTCTGAAATAAATCCCATGTTACCTGTTCTATTGGTAGATGTCGAATTACAGATTCCCACCATAAATAAGCTTCACCTTATAGTAGAGAAACAGCACAGATAAGACATTCTCGGGGGGTACATTCTAGTTGTTGTAAAACTCTTTTAGTTGATTCCATCCAATTTTCTGCTTGTGATGGATCGACTCCTTTCAGACCCAAGAATTTAGTGGCATAGTATTTTCTTAATTCTTTTATTGGGGCCCATCTCTGAGTAGGTACGAATGTCGTAGTAGGAGCAGTTCCTACTACCCTTTGTAAGGCATCAGCAATAACTCTTAATAAATCAGAATCATCCTTATCTCTGACATTCCCCCTATCTACTCTAGGGGGTTGATTTCTCATCAGGTTTACACTAGGTGTTACTGATTTAGTTTCATCTAATCCGTATGTTTCTTCGTCTCCAGTGTGCATTTCTTGGTCAGTATCATTTATTCGTTCAACTGACATCTTTAATCTATAAAACATAAATAAACAAATAGGTCAGCATCCAAATCCCGACTCAGTTTCAAATCAATAGTGGCATGTACTTTTAGACTCACTTTCGAGCTCGATTTATCCCGAGAATTGGCTAAACCTAAATAACTCTGATAACAATAACTGTAACACCCCTTAACCCTAAACTGTCGTCAAAACAGGGTTACAGAGCATTACCTGACATATCAGACAATTTATTAATAATTCACAAATCAATAACATACAAAGTATAATTTAATTGTTAAGTCCCTATAATGGACCCTTGAGGTTCAAAACAAGTATTAAAAGTGAAATAGGATTAGTTTGAGTACTTCAAAAATTTTTTCATTTTTTTTAAAAAAAACTTCAATATAACCTCTTTATAAACATCTAACCTTACTTGAAATTTTCAAACCGTAACTAATTTGCAACCAATATAACAAACCATACATTTCCACACTCAAACATACCTAATTATGCCTACAACATTAATTTAACAATTTATCTACTTGATCATTCATAAATAACTTTTTAATTGAACTAATAATTTCATTCATTTCTTTAGTTTCATGCCACATTTTACCAAATATGCTATACTAATTCATTTCATACTTATAACCCATATTAGACATTATTTTACAATCAAAGTTTCAAGACTTAAGTACATAATTTATACAATACCTAAGTACATGCCACTTTTACCAAAAGAGGGATTACATCACTAAATTGTCTCTGAAGTCGGGATTGATTTGGATGCTAGACCGAGACCTTTGACTTCTCTTGACTGCAGCATGAGAAAAAAATCGTATCTTTGAGTATACTTATACTCAGTGGTATTACCATAATTCAAACTATAATAACAAATAATAATGTATAAACATATAAATATCAAACATGTAATAATTTATTAATATATACTAATTCATACTTTAACTTTCAAATTTTCGACAATAGCAATTAATCAAATTGATATAACATATCATCAAATTGAATTCAATCATCTCATGAACCTTTGGTTCATGTCTTTCATTTTCAGTCTCCATTCAATTCACAATTTTAACTTTCTCATTTCTTCAATAAATCAATTGCTTAATTTCATTCATTTTATCATTTCATTTGCTTACCCCTATTAACAAGAATCTGACCTTGGAGGATACACAGATTCCAACCAAACACACCAAAATAATCTACCCAAACACACCAAAATAATCCACCCAAACACACCAGAACGGCACTCAGTGCCTCTTCAAATAGTCCGAAGAAATATAATGACTTCAGTGTCTCCTTGGCCAAACCGAAAAATCCCCAAATTCTTTCAATCCTATGGCATGCTAACTATATCCGACTCAGCCCGACTAGTTAATAGCGTATTAAATTTTCATATTTCAATTTAATCACTTTCTCATATTTTCAATTCAAATCATTCTCAATTTAATCACAGTTCAATTCAATACAATTTTCCACTTTCCAATCAATATACTATCAAATATCTATACATAATCATACTTCATCTCAATTTCATTCATTTCAATATTGATACTTACCTTAAAATTTTACTTACCATACACATAAATTTAAATATAACATTTAATAAATAGTAGTTTGAATTATAGTAATACAAACCGTGGTTTTCTCGAGTTTACTCTTCAATAATATTCTCTTTTCCCTTCTGTGTCGATGCCTCTGGTTCTTTGCTAGCTACGAAAATTAAAACAATTTATACTATTAATACAACACTAATTTATATTAAATAATTGAATTTCTATTCAACTTCTACCTAAATTTCAATTTGATCCTAACTAAATTCACTTACTTTTCTATCTCAATTTATGCCTTATTTCTACTCAATTTTCTACCAAATTCAACTTAACTATCTAATGTTCACCATAAAACCCTAATTTCAAATTCCCTCTAGCACAAAACTTATAGCTTACTTTACAATTTAATCCTTTTATCAGTTCTAACTAGAAATTCTATCAATTAAACCCCTAATTCATCAATTTGTTCAACATGAATTATGTTCAAAACCTAAGAAATATCAAAATTTTAACATAAATTCAAAAACAAACTTTGTTCTAAAACTTCTAAAACATCAAAATTAAAAGAAAAGGGCTTAATTGACTTACCAAATTAAAGCTTAAAGTCTCAAACCTTAGTTTTTCCTTCTATTTTCTTTCTTTCTTTTCCTTCCCTGTTTGAATGGTCTCTGTTTCTTTTTGTTTCTTTTCGTCTTTTACTTTATTTCTTTTATGTATTAGTTAATAAAATTAATAATACATTATAACAAGAATATAATAATATTTAATTCATAAATATTTTTTACTTAAATTATAAGTAATTATATATTTATTTTACAATTGTAAAAATATTTTTATTACATATGTACATATTCATCACCCTACACTTGTCTTGATTTTAATTTATTTTATAATATAAATCATAATTTTAATTAACATAAATTACATTATCTAATAAAATAATAATATTCATTATAATTTATTAAGATATTTATATAATTAGATCATAAAAATGTAAGATTTTTATGAAGTAATTGCCGCCTCAAATTCTTAAATAGGCTTAATTGCCTATTTGGCCCATTTATTTTCTATTAATCTATAATTCAACTTTTACTCCTTATTCATTTTAATCCTTTTACTAATTACTCTTAATTAGACTAAATTCACATAATCAAAGCCTAATTAAATACATCACTAGACTCATAGATATTTCTAGTAATTATTTACGAACCCATTTCGCTAAGACGGAGGCCCGATAATGTACTTTTTCGATGTCCATAAACTTTGGGTCATTACATAGTTGGCATGCCATAGGGTCAAGTATAATGATTAGAAATCATTGTTGCCGGGCAACCCGGGGTGGTAGAATGTACATATGCTAGTAGTCATCGTTGTCGGGAAACCCAAGATGATAGAGTAAATAGATTGTGAAAGCAACCCGGGGTCGTAGTATGTACATATTCTAGTAGTCATCATTTCCGGGCAACCTGGGATGACAAAGTAATAGATCCGTGTATTCGTCTTGAGTCTGGGGTTAATAGGTTTATAAAACATGAATTGGTGTATTTATATATGAAATGTGGAAAAACAACATGATGTGAAAGATCATGCGAACCGGTTAAAAACGAGCCCTGGGGACTGATTTGAATATGAACGAGCCAATAGACCCGAGAGTGAATGAGATGGTAGAATGAAATTGAGCATCAAATTGGTATTTATCTATTTATATATGCACTTAGATGATTATATGAATAAGTAGGAATGGAAATGGATAGAAAATGGTTGTGGTATGTATTAGAAAGCATGGTATGGTATGATCATTTGAAATTGCCAAATGAATTAGTGTATGGAATTGGTATATGATACATAAGGAAGTGAATTGAAATGGTTATGACTAAATCCTTTATTAAATTACATTAGTTCTTATTAATGTTAATGTTATTAACTTGAATCATGAAAGTACTATTGAGCTTTATTGCTTAGCATTCAGTTTGTTTATTCCGTGCGCAGGTATTAGAAGATCCTAAAGTCTCGAGGACTAATCCAAAATCAAACTTCACCTCTCGAATCAACAATGTTTGTACAATTCTTTATGTTTTAAACATGTGACATGTACCAAGGGTTGAATTGGTTTTAGGTTGCGAATTGGTCAAACTGATATTTTGATTAGTTTATGTAAATTTTGAACTTAAGCATATGAGATGTTGTAGTTATCATGTATATGGTATAAGGTTTAAATGGTTAAATGGTGTAATGTTCATAAGTATTAAGTTTGGATTTGAGTTGTGAATGGTCATGTTGTTAGTTTGGATAATAATGATATTATATGAAGTGTTTGAAGTATGTATGAACCTTAAATTAATGAAATGATGCAATTGGTATTTTGTTCTAGGTGTTGTGAATTGGAACCATTTGAATACTTTAAAAACAGTAGGTGACGTCGTGACGTGATACCCTCAACATCATGACACCAACCCGAAAATTTTAAAAATGTTGCATTTTGGTCCTCATTCGACCTCGAGATATCGAAAGAGCTTTTGTGAGCTCGTTTAAACCTGAATTTGATTAGATGTCATATTATAAATAAGTATTAGTCCTAATGAAATGTACAAACTGTGTATTTGATTTGCGAATGTTATTGTAGTTGCTCCGATAACGAATGTGACATCCCGTAGCTCAAACCTGACGATCAGGTTGGATATGGGGTGTTACAATCACATTGTGTACCAAGCCTTAAAATTAACATGGAGTATAAAGAATAAGAAATAAACTAAACTCATAACCAACAAGAGAGAAAATAACCAACATAAAAATTAAAAATGGTAATAAAAGATAGAAGTTGAATAGTAGTTCAAACCAGCATCAACCATCTATCAGTAGCGATAAGCATTTGTTGCACATCTCTTCCCCTTTTCCCAGTGGTCCTTTCACTAACAGCTTAACAACCTTTATTTCTTAGCCTTCAATCTCTAAAACTTGATATTGATGAATTCATTTCAACTCTCAAGATATCCAAATCTATGCCTCTTGTTCAATTGCAACAAGTTGAGTCAAGGTTGTTCCATATGTTGTTATTACAGGGTTTAGAACATCCCTATCTTTCTTTAATTTGATTCCACAATTTTCACTGATTACATAAAGCCTTTTCTTCAATTATACTTAAACTTGCTTCTATATTTTCATTTAGAGTCACCATGAAGCACAATTAAAACAACCATAATTAGCATAACAAAAAGAAACAAATAATCAATAACACCAAATCAACATCAATTCAGAGTATAGAAGCATTGAAATCAACCATAAGTAAAATCAATAGTATTGCTCCCACTTACTCTATTCATCCCCAATTAGTTTGCATCATGTTGTTTAAAGGGAATGAGATTGAATGCTACATCAATAATAAGGATTATATCGCATGGAACAACAAGGATATTTCCCATGAAATCTAGATGGAGTATGTCTGATCTTCGATAGATCTTCAATTGATCAACATAAATTGTAATCCCATGCTTCACACGAGCATCGATAAATTGTTGATCTTCATAACTCAAATGTGGCTTATCTTTTCCCACCAAAATAAGCTTTTTCATGATCTCCTTGTTGTATTTGTTGTTATAATAGGTTTTGCAACAACCTTGAATTTCTTCCAATCACATATCATCTTGTAATAGTGATGCTTGATGTGTCCCTATATTCCACAATAGTTACAAATAAATCTTTTTTTTTCCTCTTAAAAAGAACTCACTTCTTTTGCTTTGATTAAAATTTTATGAATCATAAGTTCTTTACCTTTATTGATGTAACCAAATCCTCTATGGTCTGGTTCAAATCTCTTTGAAACTAAAATTTCATCAAGCTTCTCACTTTGGTCTCCAAATTTCTTTAAAACAACATTGGCATTAGCTAACTCCTTTTTAGTTTTTTTTAGAGCAACCCCCTTTTTGAACTTTGCATTTTCCCTTTTAAGAATGAAGACTTCTTCTCTCAATAAGTCATTCATCTAGCACAACATTTCCATCTTATTTATTATATGTTGATAGGCATATTGAATGATATGGCTCAACATCATGATTTGAATCATCTTTTGTTCCACAATTATTGGAACAAGAGTTGGAACTTGTGGAACAGAGGTAGTAAAAGCAACATAGATGTTTAAATCTTTATCTGAATTAGTAAGATCACTAAGCTTTTCACCATTCCTAGCAAGTGAATTTTGTTTCTTCTTGATGGTGTTAGCACATTCAAATTGAATGTGACCAAAGCTCTTGCATTCATAACATTGAATTTTCCTTTTCCGGCTCAAAATTATCATAAATTGCATGGATCTTCTTATATGGTTGTTTTTTTCAACATCTAAATTCATTCCATTCTTAAAAAAAATTTTAAACGCTATGGTAAGTGAAGCCAATTGCTCCTTGATCTCATCAATAGATTCCATAGTTGCAAATTGAACACAGGATCACCTTCACGTACGTCTGTAGCTAGCTCTGATACCAATTGAAAAAGCCTAGTTTGCACTTCTTACCAAATTTGATGATCGAAATATTGTTAGAACAAATAACTTGGTTTGCAACTAAAAGCAATTTCATTCTAACTTCTGTTAGAACAAAGGTTGGAACATAACTGAATAGAATATATTAAAAGACAAAGTAAAGCAAGGATCAAAGTAAGGAGAGATAACAAATAATATCCGTTAATGCGGTTTGGATTCTCCAATCCTACTTTACGGAACCTCACTAAAAGAATGAATTTATTTCACAATTCATCCAAATCAACTATCAACTAATGCCCAAACTACCCTTACACCAAAAAAATGTTTGCAACCCTAATATTAAACCTAAATTGTTACAAATCACTCTCCCAAAAATATCCACACATTCAAACAATAAAACTCTCTCCAACAAATAATAAAAAAAGGGTGTCACTAATTTACCCAATAAAATAGTAAAATACAAATGCTAAAGACTCTAAAAAAATTGTCCACCACTATCGTTATTAAGTTGCTAATAAATAGGCCATAAATATAGCATGATCTCCAACCACAAGATAAAGCTTTATCACTTTATTTAAATACTGAAATTATCTACACGAATTCTCTGATAATAATACCATTAATTCTATCATTATCAGGTTTTACTCAACAACCTCTAATCACGTAAGATAAGGATAAGCCTAGCCTCTACAAGCATTTCAATCTTCTCCACTTCGTCTCCAAGTTACATGAGTTGATGATGATGATGATTCTGAAATGTTAGCTATGAAATATCTCCTTATTTCTTGCTTTCATGAGATTTAATCAAAAGTCAAACATGCCAACACAAATACTTTGATTGTTTTGACTTTGTTTGTTCTAACTGTTATTCGAACATAAAATGGGGCAAGCAGTCAAAGTTTCTAACAAACACCATTTTATTTTTATTTATCTTTTATAAATTTTTATGCATTTTTATAAAATTTTAGAATTTGCATTGAATTTTTTCTTATAAGTCTCTATTTCTAAAAGTTTTAAATTTTTTATAATTTGGTTCAAAATAATAGAATGTATAATCATTAAAGAGCTATTTGTTATTATGCCAATAAAAAGGCTACATCTATCATCGGTTAAAATTATTTAATGATGTTAAGCTATTTGATGAAAAAATGAGAAATATTTTTTACTGAGAGAGTAAAATAGAAATATTATTATAAATGTTGTTTATCCAAAATAATATAGAGAAATGTTGTTTGGATGCGCAAATTATTTCTGACTCAAGATATCTTTACCTTTTCGTTCGAGTCTGCCTCAGTCCCAAAAATCTATTCTACTATTTCATTATTTCATAAATATTAGGATATTTTACATTAATACTTATATTTTAAGTTAGATAAAAAATTAATTAATGAACTATAATTCAATATGCAAGATTATCAAAAAATTATTTAGGCCTCCTCGATCCAATTCAAGTTGAATTTTTATTTAGAAACACCCCAGTTATGTAAGTAAGAAACCATATTTTAAAATAAATATTTTCATTATGGAAAGTTATAATTTTTAACAGCAGTAGTTGAAGAGAATTTTTGTATGTTTATCTTTTTCCAAGATGTCACCAAATAAATAAATCTCGAATTTGTCTTTTTAATTTTGTGATCTCATTTTAAGCATACTTTTCCGAGTGAATTTAGTCTGTGGTCCTAAATTGTGGGTGCATGATGCATAATTCCGTAAAATGAATTCCATCTTAAAAACTCATTCATTATTATTGGTTTAATATCTTCTCAATGCATCCAATCAATTCATAATTTTCATCATAAAAACATTATTTTTAAAACTCAATTTGCACTTCCAAACATATAATATGAGGTAAACCATGAATTCAAAAAATGGCGCACCTCTTTTTGCTTAGCTTAGTAGTTGAAATAAATAAATAAATAAATAGAATGAGAGGGCAGGCTAGGTTTCTCGAGAAGTATGAATTTTGTAATTAGTCAATATATAAAGCCTACACAAGTAAATATGGTAATGATAATGAACCGAATCCTACTCCCTTGCTGAGGGAGGGTACCCTATTTAGGAACTATAGCTTCACAAATCAAAATGTCCTAAACTCATCACCTATCATTAACTTGTTAGACCACTCGGGCATGGCCAACGACTGAAGATGTGCATAAAATGAGAGGATAATTATACAGGATCTACAACACATAAACGGGAAAGCAGCATGAGAGAGACATGGTGGATTTCTATAGGAGGGAATAGGGAATTATTAATAAGTTCTGTCAAACGCAACAAGATGTTTGGGACCAAGGCTGAGTTCAGCTCTTATTCACCATATCCTGATATCCATGCTTCAACCCTAGAAAAGAAACCAAAGGAAAAAAAAAAAAAAAAAGAAGGGGGGAGACTTTGAAAAGGAGAAAAGAAGAAGACAGGACAGTGGGAACGATGAGCGAGTTATGCCTTTTCTCCTTGAGTGCAAAAAGCATATGCAATCTTCAACCAAAACAAAGTATCTTAAGAGTTTAAATTCCAAATGATTCAACTAGCACAAACCTAGCTCCAATGAGATGACCAAATAATGTCTCAAATCCCAAATAGGAACCTGATAGTGGTTAGATGAAGATTTCCCAGTGTGAACCATGAGATAAAGCAGAGTGCTAAAGGTTACAAATTGCTTCAGTTGATCAACAGAATTTTGGTGATTGACCAGAAGCAAGTTTAAGTTACCATAGCAAAAGAATTAATATCTATCCATCTAGGAGACAAAGTGCAAGCAATTTTAACTTGCTAACTAGTAGTATTATAAAACAGAACTAGCCTAACAATGGCATAGAAGATTACCTGTGACAAACCATGAACTTAAGTGATTAACCAATCTGTCAAGGGGATCAAACAGAGACATTCATCCCAGAGGAATCTGGTTACAGGACCTTAAAGTAGCTTTCGCCAACAGCTTTCCTTGGAAAGGAGGAAAAACAAAGAAATGAAAACAAAACAAAACAAGGAAAGTAAAAAAGTGGGACTAGAAAAAGAACCAGGTTGGTAA
The DNA here is from genome assembly GCA_025506655.1 of Gossypium rotundifolium. Lineage (NCBI taxonomy): Eukaryota > Viridiplantae > Streptophyta > Magnoliopsida > Malvales > Malvaceae > Gossypium > Gossypium rotundifolium. The sequence continues at coordinate 62,634,987 of CP106731.1, read as the reverse complement.
CACAATTAAAATAAAAATAAAAAGGAAACTTACAAAGTATTGCAGACAGCAGCAGAGAAATGCATTCATTCATATTTCTATCAATCAACACTAAAAAAATTTCAAAATTATCAATAGAAATTTAATAGCATTAGCTCTCTACCACAAAGCAACTGCATACCTTCACATAGATTAATTAAAAACCAACCCTCCAAAAATTATCATTGAACAGCTTCAGCAAGAACACCATGTATAAAACCTGCATGAGTAGGGATATAACAGGTCATCCAGACCATCGAAGGCAAAAAAGAAAAATGGAACCTATGATCAAGTTCATCAAAGAAAGGACAATAGTTGTAGAACATAAAGACTGGTAGAAGGCAGAGGTAGCTGTAAGAAAATAAGAATCAGTAACCAAAAGGCAGATCAAAGAGGCCTACAGTAAGATCTAGCTTCCCAACATGGATCACTTATTTTCTAGACTGACAATAACAAGCCCCTATTCTACAATCAACAGATTGGAGGACATATGACTTCAGGTACATGCACACCTGCTAGTACATGAGTTTCTAAATAATTCAATACAGAGGCAAAGTTAATGGAAACAAGGAATCGAACTTTCAAATAAACAAAAATTAAATTCACAGTTCAGCAGTGGAGATAATGGTCCAACATACATCTAGCAATAAAAGAAGCTTGCTACAAACATTGCATGGTTGATTCCATAAGAAAGCAGAACAGTGCTTGGAATACTTTATCCATAGTAAATGACATCTCAGAGACTTCAATTCCAATCTGTTCCACATTCCTGCAAAGGATAAAAAAAGAGCACAAAGGGCATACACATATGAACAACCAATAAATGGCTAAAAACCTGAGCACCAAAATGAACACTAAGTAATCTCTTAAAGAGCTGCCATTCAAAAAAGAGCCAAAAGCTCATTAAACTCTAAATAAGTTGATCATATCTTAACAAGCTTGGCTTGAGCTGAAACACGCCTAAACTAGAGACTCAGAAGTCGAACAGCTTGGAAAAGATTTGATCACAGAAATCCCCAAATTCCAGTTCCACATAAAGCCCACAACTCATTTCGGCTGAGGAGAAATTGAATGATCTTCTAGTTCTGCAAAGGAAATCATATAGAAGTTACTATTAGTCATTAACTATACAACTCTACTGATGTTATGTTACTTTTTGGTGAATAGTGACATTACCATTAATTTCAAGCCACTGCTTACCACTTGATCTTTCAAGTTTGTTTGCTTCTTCTGCATCCGACCTGGTGAGAGTCCTTCAGCATTACCAAAGTTCAGAAAACATTCTCTTTGATTCCTGGCCATCATTTACAGAAACTTTGGAGTGCCTTTTGAAACCAACACTCCTTCATCCCCTGCATTTTTATATCATTCACAATGGAAGTAAGCAGCTTGATACAATCTCCAGTCTTTCCTACTTCTGTGCCAAAAATTGAACATTTATTCACAGTGTCCAAATAATATCAACCTTCAGCAGACTTTGACCTAGAGCGCCTTCTTGGTCTTGAATCATTGTCTTCAGAACTTCTTGGAGAAGATCTTCTTCCTCTAGGAGGCCTATCTCCAGCTAATAAAAAATGTTTTTGCGCACAGCATTCTGATCTTTCATCCGTTTTATCACTGGAAAGTTGCTTGAATTCAGTAGACTTTGACCTAGAGCACCTTCTGTGTTTTGATTTTTTCTCATCTGAATTTCTGGGGGACAGCCTGCTTCCTTTGGGATGCTTGCGGTCAGCAGATCTTGACCTCGATTGCCTTCTATCCCGATGGTTAGACTTCTTATCTCTACTTCTACCACTCCTCTCTTTGGCGTACTGCCTACCTTCAGTAGATATAGACCGAGATCGCCTTCTATGACCATGTTTCAACTCATCATTTATTGTTTCATCAATTTTCCTGTGGGGGTGAACCTTGCCTTCCGGAGAAGCTGACCAGGTCTGCCGTCTGTGTTTTGATTTGTTATCACCCGAACTTGCGGAAGACCTGCTTCTTCTTCGATGCTTACCTTCTGAAGATAATGACCTGGAGCGCCTCCTGCTGTGGTGCTTTGATTTTTCATCCTTTTTGTTATCAGAATCAACAGATTTTGACCTAGAGCGCTTTCTGCATTTTGATTTTCTTTCATCATCCTTTGGAGATGACCTTCTCCTACGATGCCTTGGCGATCTCAAACCAGGACGGGATGATCTCCTCATCTTTGGTGAACTTTCTCGGCTATGTTTTGGGGAGTCTGAATCTACAGCAAGTGATTTTCTTGTTTGAGGACTCGTACTCATACTCCTACTCCTATTTCTCCTCAAAATAGAAGAATGAGGATCATGTGGTCTGTCCAGATCTCTTCTCCTGCTCCTATCATTGTCATTTCGATCTCTATATGACGGTCTTTCACTATCATACCTTGAACGATGATGAGACCGCTCAGGTGATCTGGACCTACGGTCTTGCTGGAAACGAGGTGGAGATGAATAAGAGCGAGACCTCCTCCTTTGCCTATAGCTGATTGGTGATCTCGATATGGACCTTGACCTTTGAAAGAGTATGACTACTAAACTTGAGAATGAGAATGAGAATGATGAATTATTTGTGTCTATTTATCTTAGCTTTAATGAATCTTGATATACAGATTATATAGAAAACAGAATGCTAGCTCAATAACAGAAAGCTAACCTCATAACAGAATGTTAACCTCTATTTACCACAAGTGACTTATATTATAACATTCACCTAGCTTCTTCTGATGGTACAATCTGAAGAAGATGACGAAATCGAGTAAACAGGGATACAGATAATGGCTTAGTTAGAATATCCATAATCGGTCACTTCTTGGAACTTCACCAACAATCGCTCTCCATTTGCCACCTTTTCACGAACAAAAACAAATCAAGCTCAACATGTTTGAACTTGGAGTGCAGAATCGGATTAGTTTAGCAATAAAGAATTCACACTAGTATTATCACACCATACAGTAGGAACATCAACAGAGGTGAGTTTTAACTCGGACAAAAGAGACACAAGCCACGTAACATCACTAGTGGCTCCGGCCAAACTCCAGATTTTCAAACGGTGTAGATCGAGAAACAACTTGCTGTTTCTTGGAACACCACGAGATAGGGTTATTCCCAAAATAGACACAATATCCTGTTGTGGAGCGACGATCATCAAAATCAAGACCCCAATTCGCATCTGCATATCCGACCAAAGAAAGTGTTTCCGATGACGAAAAACCAGACCAAGTGACAATGTGCCACGCAGATATCATAGAATACGTTTAAGAGCTGTCATATGTACTGTAGTGGGTGCATGCATGAACTGACATACCCGATTACCGCATACGAAATACCTGGTCGTGTTAACACAATATACTGAAGAGCTCCAAACCAAACTCCTGACTTAGATCGACAAGTGTTCACCTTCATCTTTAGACATCATAAGTTTAACCCGACCATTGGTGTATGAACAGGTTTTGCATTAGCCATAGAACAGCGATTAAGAAGTTCTTTAATGCATTTCTACTGACTCAAATGAAGATTACCAGAAGTAGATTTGTTCACTTCTACCCCCAGAAAATAATGAAGCTCACCCAAATCTTTAAGAGCAAATTTGTCGTTAAGCTGCTGAATAAAACTATCAATAGCAGCAGATGAATCTCCAGTGACAATAATGTCATCCACATAAACAAGAACATACAAAGTAAACTCGTTAAGAACTTTGACAAACAATGAAGCATCAGACCTAGATACAGTAAACCCATTACCAACCAGAAATGTTCTCAATTTGTCAAACCAGGCCCAAGGAGCTTGTCGTAAACCATAGAGGGCTTTAGTCAGGCGACACACTAGTTGTTCACCATGTAAGCCATATCGAACGAACCCTGGTGGTTGCTGCATGAAAACTTCATCAGTTAAATCGTCGTTCAAAAAAGCATTATTAACATCAACTTGCCTGAGTTGCCACCTACGAGACACAGCAATAGAAATAATAACACGTATAGTTGCTGGTTTGACGACTGGAATGAATGTTTCTATGAAATCACATCCCAGTACCTGATAATATCCTTTTGCAACTAATTGAGCCTTCCGCCAATCAACAGATCCGTCAATGTAACACCTCAAACCCGGCCTAATCGTTACGACCGGATCTGGCATGTCACATAAAAAGGGTTGTTTAAAAACTACGCGTTTGTTAAAAATTTTGAGTTTAAATATTTATTAAGCTTGTTATCCTTTTGTTAACATTTTGGAAAACGATTATTAAGGGTTTAGGAAATTCTGTATTGAACATTTAATAATAATAGGCGTAATCAAATTAAAAGCTAAGCCAAACAAAATACCAAAATTAAAGTTATAGTGGCCTTATTACAACTTAAAATCTCGAAATTAAAAACAAGTTTGAAATAAGAGAATAAGTTTACGAGAAAGCAATGTATGGCCTCCACGAGTCCGCCTCAGCTCCCAAATCCGCGATCGAATGATTACCTGTAAAATTAACTAAGAGGTGAGTCATCGAGACTCAGTGCATAAATCCCCAACCAAAAGATATTAATCTCATACATAGATTCATATGCAAATATGCATGCCATGCAATCCCACCAACCTAAATGTCCATCCGAGTCTCCCAAATCTACCCCGTGTGGTACCAAACCACTGGTGGTGCTAAACCATTGGTGACCGAAGTCACAAATAAATATATGTGGTACCAAACCACTGGTGACCGGAGTCACAAATAATCATGTGTGGGGCCAACCCACTTTGTAGTACCAAACTACTGATGACGATCCCCTTTGATGTTATGTAGGGCCAACCCACTGTGGTATTAACCATTGGGAGGAGTCACAAGAAATTCATATGTAGTACCAAACCACTGGTGACCGTAGTCACAAATATCATGTGGGGGGCCAACCCACTTTGTGGCACCAAACCACTGGTGACCGTCTGATAATCATACCTTCCCCCTCCACTCATCATCCTCAATTTCATGCAACATGTCATGACATAATAATTCGTGTATGCAGTATGTCATGTATCCAAATCATATCTCAAATATCACGTATGAAATGAATTACCATCAAAATCAGATAAACACAATACAACACAATCATGCTAATCAACCTCTAAGGGTATAACCGTAATTTTACCTTCCAAGGGTATTTTGGTAATTCACCCTCTAGGGGTCTCTTGGTAATTTTACTCATAACCAATCCATGTAAGCAACGAATCTCAAACATAGTCAATCATACAATTAACACATACAACGCTAATACTACCACGAGTGTACAACGATCATTGTATCGTATAGGGGTAAAATGGTAATTTCACAAATTAAGGGTATTTTGGTAATTTCATAAACAAGGGGTATTTTGGTAATTTCATAAACCAGGGGTATTTTGGTAATTTCATAAACTAAGGGTATTTTGGTAATTTCGTAAACAAGGGGTATTTTGGTAATTTCATAAACTAGGGGTATTTTGGTAATTTTATACCTATACTGCCTTTCCTGAAGGCCCAATGTCGTCCCGAACGACTTAGCTACCACTTTCGATTGTTACTGGACTATTGGGCCTAAACTCGATTTTGGCCCATTCGGGCCCACAAACTCATGAGGCCCACCTAGCACAAATCTAGCCACGTATATAAGATTCACCTAGTCTAGTTCAATATATTCTAAACAATCATGCAATTTACTCATATGGGTCCATGGGCCCATTAGGCCCACTTCGGCCCATCGCGGCCCAAGCAGCCTCGACCCATAAGAATACTAATGGGGCTTCAACTATCACGTCAAAGCCCCCACACGTGCGCTTGCAAGCTCGTGTGGCTACTATTGCCGTGATCGGCACTTCGACATTTGCCACTTTACAACTAGAGTTGAGAGAGTTACACACCTGATAGGAGTTTGGTGTTAAACCGCGCTGCGACCACTCCTGCGCCCAAACGCCCACCAATGTATGTTATCTCTCCTCCTAGAATGCTCTTTATATAGCTAGCTTTTCACCTTCATTCCTTGTATCTTTTCGATGTGGGATCCCTCCGTTAGCAGAGTTTAAATCCAACTCAAACTCTTGCCACCCCAACTTAGCAAAATAAATACTCCCTTGCTTGACATGAGATTCGAACCCAGGCTCCCTTGCAACATAATCCACGCCATTAGCCACTTTATCAACTAGCTCCTTGTGTCTTAAACCATGCGCAACTAAATATAACCCTATGGCCAATGTCTAAATTCATTTCATAAAAATAACTTAAAAGGAATGCAAACGCTACAACTAGAACCTTGGACCTCCTTCCTTCCTTGTGGCGTCATTCCCTTGCTCCTTAAGTAGCATCACTTTGCCACTACACCACACACTCCACTTGTGTCATTTTCCCCATATTTTATTCTTAAGGCCTACACCCAACTTCCGTGGTTTTTTCACCTAAAACCAAAATTTCCCCAAAGCCAAAGTTCAATCCGGGACTTCATAAAGCCCCTAACCTTTCAAAATCACTCATCTAATAGGTCCAACTTGCATTTAAGCCGATCTCTTGTTCTCCAAAAATTTTAAATGCTACTACGCTCAAGGCCCATTGGGCCCAATCCTACTAGGCCTAATTTCGGGATGTTACAAATCTACCCTCCTTAAAGAAATTTCGTCCTCGAAATTTCCAACTAACTAACAGTCACACATCCTAACCTACCACACTACGCTCTTGCTGCGCACTCTGATCTTAATAAAACTAATATACTTATAACTAGTATTTAGAACTCCCTACACATACTCAAAACACCTAACCATTAAAACAGACGAACATTTCATATGCAATCAATTCTATATCCGAATATCACATCCAAACCAAATACTCAGAATAGATACCAGAAATACAACATATAACAAAGCAAAGTATCAAGAAACTTACGGATTTGGTGCTGGAGACTCGGGTGTCATTCTTCCAGTAAAGCATATATTTCTTAAACAATATTTCAAACAAATTTTTGGAAAACGTTGACAAACCCATTCCACGGCTGAGTTTTAAAACCTAGCTCTGATACCATAATTGTAACACCCCAAACCCGGCCTAAACGTTACGACCGGATCTGGCATGTTACATAAAAAGGGTTGTTTAAAAACTACACGTTTGTTAAAAATTTCGAGTTTAAATATTTATTCACTTGTTATCCTTTTGTTAACATTTTGGAAAATGATTATTAAGGGTTTAGGAAATTCTCGTATTGAACATTTAATAATAATAGGCGATAATCAAATTAAGCGGTAAACCAAACAAAATACCAAAATTAAAGTTATAGTGGCCTTATTACAACTTAAAATCTCGAAATTAAAAACAAGTTTGAAATAAGAGAACAAGTTTACGGGAAAGAAATGTATGGCCTCCACGAGTCCGCCTCAGCTCCTAAATCCACGATCTAATGATTACCTGCAAAATTAACTAAGGGGTGAGTCATCGAGACTCAGTGCATAAATCCCCATCCAAAAGATATTAAGCTCATACATAGATTCATATGCAAATATGCATGCCATGCAATCCCACCAACCTAAATGTCCATCCGAGTCTCTCAAATCTACCCCGTGTGGTACCAAACCACTGGTGGTGCCAAACCACTGGTGACCGAAGTCACAAATAAATATATGTGGTACCAAACCACTGGTGACTGAAGTCACAAATAATCATGTGTGAGGCCAACCCCCTTTGTAGTACCAAACTACTGATGACGATCCCCTTTGATGTTATGTGGGGCCAACCCACTGTGGTATTAACCACTGGGACTAGTCACAAGAAAATCATATGTGCTACCAAACCACTGGTGACCGTAGTCACAAATATCATGTGGGGGGCCAACCCACTTTGTAGTACCAAACCACTTGTGACCGTCTGATAATCATACCTTCCCCCTCCACTCATCATACTCAATCTCATGCAACATGTCATGACATAATAATCCGTGTATGCAGTATGTCATGTATCCAAATCATATCTCAAATATCACGTATGAAATGAATTACCATCATAATCAGATAAACATAATACAACACAATCATGCTAATCAACCTCTAAGGGTATAACCGTAATTTTACCTTCCAAGGGTATTTTGGTAATTCACCCTCTAGGGGTATCTTGGTAATTCTACTCATAACCAATCCATGTAAGCAACGCATCCCAAACATAGTCAATCATACAATTAACACATACAACGCTAATACTACTACGAGTGTACAACGATCATTTTATCGTATAGGGGTAAAATGGTAATTTCACAAATCAAGGGTATTTTGGTAATTTCATAAACCAGAGGTATTTTGGTAATTTCATAAACCAAAGGTATTTTGGTAATTTCATAAACTAAAAGTATTTTGGTAATTTTGTAAACAAGGGGTATTTTGGTAATTTCATAAACCAGAGGTATTTTGGTAATTTTATACCTATACTGGCCTTTCCTGAAGGCCCAATGTCGTCCCGAATGACTTAGCTACCACTTCCAGTTGTTACTGGACTATTGGGCCTAAACTCGATTTCGGTCCATTTGGGCCCACAAGCTCATGAGGCCCACCTAGCACAAATCTAGCCACGTATATAAGATTCACCTAGTCTAGTTCAATATATTCTAAACAATCATACAATTTACTCATATGGGTCCATGGGCCCATTAGGCCCACTTCGGCCCATCGCGGCCTAAGTAGCCTCGACCCACAAGAATACTAATGGGGCCTCAACTATCGCGTCAAAGCCCCCACACGTGCGCTTGCACGCTCGTGTGGCTACTATTGCCATGACCGACAATTCGGCATTTGCCGCTCTACAACTAGAGTAGAGAGAGTTACACACCGATAGGAGTCTGGTGTTAAACCGCGCTGCGACCACTCATGCGCCCAAACGCCCACCAAGGTATGTTATCTCTCCTTCTAGAATGCTCTTTATATAGCTAGCTTTTCACCTTTATTCCTTGTATCTTTCCGATGTGGGATCCTCCGTTAGCAGAGTTCAAATCCAACTCAAACTCTTGCTACCCCAACTTAGCAAAATAAATACTTCCTTGCTTGACATGAGATTCGAACCCAGGCTTCCTTGCAACATAATCCACGCCACTAGCCACTTTACTAACTAGCTCCTTGTGTCTTAAACCATGCGCAACTAAATATAACCCTATGGCCAAGGTCTAAATTCATTTAATAAAAATAATCTAAAAAGAATGCAAGCGTTACAACTAGAACCTTGGACCTCCTTTCTTCCTTGTGGCATCATTCCATTACTCTTTAAGTGGCATCACTTTGCCACTACACCACACACTCCACTTGTGTCATTTTCCCCATATTTTATTCTTAAGGCCTTCCTGCCAACTTTCAGGGTTTTTTTCACCTAAAATAAAAATTTCCCCAAAGCCAAAGTTCAATCCCGGGACTTCATAAAAGCCCCCTAACCTTCCAAAATCACTCACCTAATAGGTCTAACTTGCATTTAAGTCGATCTCTTGTTCTCTAAAAATTTTAAATGCTACTACGCTCAAGGCCCATTGGGCCCAATCCTACTAGGCCTAATTTCGGGATGTTACAGTCAAGATTCTTTTTTACTTTAAACAACCATTTGCATCCAATTACTTTTCGACCGGTCGAAAGCAGAACAAGATCCCAGGTAGAGTTGGCGAATAAAGCATCAAACTCGACTTGAATTGCCTGTCGCCATTCAAGACGAGCAATAGCCTCTTCAATCGAACTAGGCTCAAACTCAGTTATGTCAACAGACAATACCTTTAGCATAAATATCCCTACTTTAGACCGAGTAATCATGGAATGAGTGTTAATAGGCTCATCTGTTCTTGCAGGCGACAACCTTTCCAGAGAACCATCTGCTGAGGGTTTTGATGAATTTCGCAAGACACTGATGTTCTCTGAAGAGGCCAAAGGACTAGTTGTGCTGATATTTTGATGAACATTTTTTGAAGAGCCCAAAGCAGACGGTAAATGACTAGATTCACTTGAACTTTGATGAGCATTTATAGATTCAACAGGGAGATTTTCATAAGCTCCAGAAGGTGCTGGACTACTTTGAGGAACAATTGATCTGACAATAGGAACATATGTAGGAAAGTTCACAGGTTGAGACTGCTGACTATTAGAAGTGCCAGAGGACGAAAAAAAAACTTTTGTTCATCAAAAATCACAAGACAGGACATAAAGATCTTCTCATCCGGTAGTAAGCAAAAATAACCTTTGTGTTGAGAGCTATATCCAAGAAACGTAGAAGGTTGAGAGCAATAGTCAAGCTTGTGTCGAACAAACGGTCGTAAGCAGGGAAAACAACAACACCCAAATATTCGAAGATGCTCATACTCTGGTGGATGACCATACAGACGTTGATACGGAGATTGATCACCCGAACTGAGGTGGGTAGTCGATTGATGAGATGTACTGCACTACGAAAGGCATAACTCTAGTAGTCCATGGGCACATTAGCCTGAGCCAACAATTTAATACCGTTTCCACAATATGTCGATGTTTACGTTCAGCAACCCCATTTTGTTCAGATGTATAAGGACAAGATAAATGGTGAAGGATACCATGTGCAGTTAAGACAGGTGTAAAATTTCGAAACTCACCACCCCAATCACTTTGAAACTTCTTAATGTATTTTCCAAACTGAGTCTGAACCATCTGTCGAAACTGTAGAAAACACTCGAGAGCTTGAGATTTTCGTTTAATCAAATAAATCCATGTGAAACAACTACACATATCAATAAAAGACACATAGTAGAGATTCCTTCGGATGAAACCGAAATTTGGTCCCCGAGATCGAAACAACAAGTTCAAAAAACTCATCATACTTTGTAAGAGATTGTGAGAACGGTAGTTTATGTGATTTCCCTTGCTGACATGCTACACAAACTTCATCAACACTAGTTTTATTGAATTGAATATGACATTTACTAAGAACATTTTTTACTATAGTAAAAGCGGGATGGCCTAGTCTCCTGTGCCACAACGTAAACATATTATTACTTGAGGTAGTGTCTCGAACGGAGGCAGTATGCACCACTGGAAAATCATTCGTCAAGTTGGGCAAAAAATAGTATAGTCCATCACGAACTTAGCCCCGCATCAAAATTTCCTGTGTCTGGATATCCTTAACCACACAATAGGAGGGGTGAAATTCGAAATAAACTTTGTTATTTGCAGCAAATTTAGACACAGAAAGCAAATTCTTGCGAATGCTAGGCACACACAGAACATTTGACAAGTGTAAGACTTTTTTCTCTGTAGTAAACAACGAATTCCCAATAGATGCGATTTTAGTAGAAACACCATTACCCATTTTGAGTGAGAAGTTACCTGTATATGGATTAGACGAATTTAGAGCAAACGTATTCTGACACACGTGGTGAGTAGCCCCCGAGTTTGGGCACCAAGTCGCATATCCTACTGACAACGGAACATACGAATTTGTATTGTTGGAATTCGAATCATAAGCTGTGGCATCAGAATATTTAGATGCATGTAGGTCAGAAACCCCCGGAGGTAGCCCAACAAATTGAGATGAGTCGTACGGAGAGGAATCAATAGGAAAAACTTGAGCTCTCGGTTTTGTGCGACATGGAGGATCACCAATTTCCCGAGACGGATGAATAGTAGCATAATAGGCATTTGGTGTAGAAAAATTTTATTCTTCCGAAACTCGTGTCTGAGCTAGTCCACGAGGCCCAAAATTATGTCTAATTTCACGTGCACCACGAGGACTTTCGGAACCATGAATATGCGGCCCAAATTGCTCATGAAACTGGTCATTAAATTGGGCATTAGGGGGCCCAAAATCATGCCTTGCATATGGAAATGATGGACAACCATGTGCAAGTTGTCTTGCACCATGCGGCCCACGTGGCCCACGTGTGTCTAAAGACTCCACCATCTGCCACCTTTCTGGGTAACCAAAATTCTCTTTTGAATTAAAAACATTTTGTTGACCATAGTTGCCCCAATTTTGACCATTCCAATTTTGACTATTCCAAATTGCATCTTGAACATTCTCTCTTCCAGATTTCGTACCAAAACCAAACCAAGAATTTCGATCGTCATGAGACTGATCATCACGATGGTATTGGTAGAAGCATCGCTGTGCAAAATGACCATAACGGCTATAGATTTGGCATTGGACATGAGGGCGAAACCCACGACCCCATCCACGAGCGATGGATCGGCCATCACGATCACCAGGAGCCTCCGTCGCGTCAGAGGAAGAACGTTCGACCAAATTTGCCACAACAATAACATCCTGAGCAACCCGCTCTTGACACTGTTCGAACTCGAGCAAGGTATCCACAACTCGTTGAAGAGGCAAGGAGACCGGAGAAAGAGAGATCGATGAGATTATGGCACCAAACTCAGGGGGAAGACTCGCCAGAAGTAAGTCGATTCGGTCATCCTCGGAAACCAAGGATCCCGACGCCTCCAAGAGAGCATACAATCCCTGCATCTTATCAACAAGATCGGAGATCGAGAGATTACCTTTTCTAAGAGAGTGAAGAGCATGATGCAACCGAGACTACTTGGCGTGAGTATCAGCAGCGAAGAGCTTTGTGGCCGTTGTCCATACATCTGAGGCCGTCTCAACATGATTAAATGAAGGAAGACGCGAAGGATTAATAGTGGATGGCAACCACGAGGTAAGCAAACAATTTTGTTGATTGAATGCTATCATAGCTGGATTGATAACACGAGATCCATCAGTAGTTTGAACAAATTTGTCAGGAGCAATAATAGAGCCATCAAGAAATCCTTCTAAGCCATAACCGACAAGGATGAGAAGGACTTGCTTTTGCCATTGAAGAAACGTACTGCCATCTAATTTGACAACCTCATGACGAGGAAATAAACTAACTACCCGATCACCGGAGAAGAAAGACTCAGGAGTATCAACAAGATCAGAATCAGCGGTATGCGTGGTCATAATTGGCACGCCAGAGTTGTTACCCAGCGAATGATACCATGAAAGAGTATGACTACTAAACTTGAGAATGAGAATGATGGATTATTTATGTCTATTAATCTTAGCTTTAATGAATCTTGATATACAGATTATATAGAAAACAGAATGCTAGCTCATAATAGAATGCTAGCTCAATAACAGAAAGCTAACCTCATAACAGAATGCTAACCTCTATTTACCACACGTGACTTATACTATAACAACCTTCGCTTATAATTGATTGGTGATCTAGACTTTGACCTTGACCGTCTTCGATAACTAAGGGGTGACTTTGATTTGGATCTTGATCTTGACCTCGCACGGAAGTAGATGGTGACCTATAAGTAATGATTTAGAAGAACTTCAATTTACTTTTAACCAAATTTGAAGCCTTTAACATAGAGACAAAAAAGGGAAACACAGTGATCTCCTTTGGTTCCTATAAGTAAAAGCATCTTCTGGAAAGAAATAATCAAAGAGCTGACAACAAAAAGAGAATCATTACAAATAGATACCTCTTCTACTATTCTGCTCCTAATTAAATAGTGAATCATAAACATTATTTGTTGAAAAAAGTGCTACTGCTGCAGTCTATCATACCACAATAAACCTAAAGGAGCAAACATAAGTGTTCTACATATCATAACAAATAGCGAAACTCTCATTGTATTCCTTATGTAGCTCAGTAAGTAACTTCATTCTTTAACAATATTGAAGCATACAGGACCTAACCAAATAGTAAGCCTTAAGTAACAAGACATGTATGTAAGGAAGTACATTTGTCCTGATGAGGGCACATACCTAGATTCACTCTTGATTTCCTTCTCTTCATTAACAAGTCCATCAGCTTTTAGCTTCTTACTTATTTCGGCAGCTCTAGCTGCAGCTAACTCTGTTGCAGACTTCATGCTTGTGGCTCGATTAGCTGCCTGCTGAGCCGTCAAGGTTTGTTGCATAAGCAAAGCCTGTTGGAATTTCATCTGCTGCATGGCAACAGCTTGCTGCATCATCATAGGTAGAGACGATGATGTCAATGATGAAATAGCTGGTTTCTGAGGAAGCGTTTTAGCCATCTCCACATTTAATGGTCGACCACCAATATCCATATTGTTTAATGCCAAAGCGGCCATTGCTTCCTCAGGTTTTGAGTATTCTATATAAGCAAAATGTTTTGAATCAGTGACTGTACACTCGACAACCAAACCACAGAAGCCAAAAAGCTGTTTCAACTGCTCAGCTGTGAGAAGTGGGCTAAGATTGCTAACTTGTAGGGTTTTCTTCAATGCATCAACCTTCCCAGCTTTGTCAGGAGAATCTGACACGCAGCAGACAATCGTTAGCTTGAGCCCAACGAAATAAATAGAACTTGGGAAATAAATTAACAAAGAAACAGACAGTTCAAAATAAGATAAGAGTAAAAAGTACCAGATGAATCTTTAATTGACTGAGCTTGTGCTTGCACCTGAGCTGAATGAGCTTGAAGGGCCTGAGCAGCAACAATAGTCTGAGTCGACCATTCTACAATACATGAAGGTGCCATAGGTACTGACTAAGAGTTCCATCTTTGGTTGTTGCAAAGCAAAGCGATCATCGACAAATTGTGAGTTGGATGGTTCAATTTGCAATCAGTTTTAGCACAACGACCATTGAGATATTCTCGACAAACTTCCCCAAGAGATGCCCCCATTCCCGGCAATATAGCACCACCTGAAGCACCAGAAACAATGCCTCGGATCATTCCCAACAAGCCAGGGAAAGCTCCAGAAACAGAACCTGTATAGTTTGGCATGTTGGGCGTGGTTTGGTTTACTAGATTTGGATATGTGGATGCAGGAGCCACCCCTAGTAGTCCTTCGGTAGACGTACCTGCATAACAAAAATTCAACATCTATGCCCTGAGCACTACAGACTGCAACCAAGAATCACGCTTAAAAGTGAAGCCAAAAGTAAGAACAAAGACTCAACAACAATTTTATATGGACAGTGAGTGCAAAGTAATGAGAAGGCGAATATCATTGGGAACTTTTCAAATTCCTAATTGTGAGCCTTCTTCACCTAGAACAACAAAACTAATATACAAAAGACTGCATTTCATATTAGAAGCAAAAATTACTCTAAAGGTTTGAATATTAAAAGATCCACGTATTAAATAGACAATCAAATAGGGACAAGAAACATGCAAAGTCATGCATGGCAAGGTTTGAATATTAAAAGATCCACGTATTATATAGACAATCAAATAGGGACAAGAAACATGCAAAGTCATGCATGGCAAGTGACAGCTAAACATGCAGTTAAAACCGAATAAACATAGTTTTAACGATTTTACCTGCACTGAAGAACACCGGGAATGGGCTACCCATGATGGGTTTCCCATTGAATTAATGTTTACCATATAGTTCCCTCTCTTAGGTACCACATAAGTTACAGAGTAAGTCCCATCTCCCATATCCTTCACAATGCCATACTGTTCTGATCCCCCAACACCCACACCTGGCGAAACCCTCACCTTAATCTGCGCACCCCCACTTTGTGCTTTCCTTTCATCTGCATCTCTCGTTACCACCATAAACGTGGAGGCAGCACAGGCAGTGCCACCCGCTATTCCTGGCACCGCGGCCATGCATTTAACGGGATCCACGGGACCAATTGGCTTGTTCACCAAGTCATCGGTGTCCTCGGATTCACTATCCGATGAAGCAGCCACCACATCCTTGTTACGGTTCTTATCAACATCCTTGAATGTGGCTTCGAAAGCTGCTTTAGCAGCAGCAGCATTTTCAGCCTCAGTTTTTTGCTTGGCTTCCTCGGCTTGTTTCATCCATATAGGCTTTGAAGCGGTCGTGTTTCTATCCGCCATCAATTCAAAAGCACCTAAATTGCTAGAACAATCGAATAAGCAATAGTGCAAATGTCAACAACAAATAAAACAACGATATTTGAGGAAAAAATCCATCCAATGTGCGCCGGTAAACCTAGCTGAAATTTCAGTTAAAGCTAAATATTTCAGTTAGAGACACAATTAAAGTCCCAATTTACTAATGCAAATGAAACAAAAACTAACCAATTAGCCACGCAAAACCTCAAAATCAAAGCTAAATATTTTTTTTTTTAGAAAAAGGAAAAGTAAGTTTGATATGACGCTTTTTCCATTTGACTGTTCATAACTTCTGGGGTCCGTTAGACCTTGTTTGGTTACCAGGAAATAGAAAGAATTTTCTTAAAAAGGAAAAACAAAAAATGGAAACGCCTTACCGGGTAATTTTGTTTGTATCAGAATTGGAACTGGGCCGTGTCGGACGGAGTTCAGGCCAAGTATGCCAAATTTTAGATTCGGATTCAAACTAAAAAATAGACTTAAATTTTTGTTTAAATTCGGTTCAGATAAAAAATATTAAATTCGAGCTCATTCTGTCGTTTGGCCTAACTCGCGCACGGACCCGACCCGCTCTTAGGATCCGCGTGTTTTTCATCGGAGGGGATAATTTCAATTTTAGCCCCTCCGCCCTTTTATGATTTTGCAATCAAGTTTTCAGTCTTCTTAATTTTGCCCCGAAAATTTATTTGATTTTCAATCGAGTCCACGCCAATGCCGCGCATTTTGGAGGGAAAGGGTTATTGCCCTTTTTAGTCCTCCATGTAACCCGCGCGTTTCAGATAAGTCCTTTCCTTTATATTTTGTTTCGAATCAGCCCCAAACTTTCGTTTTAAATGCAATTTGGTCCCTCTTTTGCAATTTTTATTTTTATTATTTAGCCCTTTTATCATTATATTATTATTATTACTATTATTATATTATTATTTTATATATAATGTATATATTTTATTACTATCCTGTTTATTAATTGATATTATTATTATCATTATTTTATTTTTAAATACTACCATTATTATTTTGATTATTACTCATTTTATCATTTTATTTCTATTATTACTTTATTATGATTATTATTATTACTATTATTATTTCTATTTATGTTATTATTTCTTCTATCGTTATTATTATTATAGATGTATTATTATTATTATTATTATTATTATTATTCTTATTTTACTATTATCGCATTACTATTGTCATTACTATTATTTATTATTATTATT
The DNA here is from genome assembly GCA_025506655.1 of Gossypium rotundifolium. Taxonomy (NCBI): domain Eukaryota; kingdom Viridiplantae; phylum Streptophyta; class Magnoliopsida; order Malvales; family Malvaceae; genus Gossypium; species Gossypium rotundifolium. The sequence goes on along the minus strand of CP106731.1, from coordinate 62,617,927 downwards.
ATTATTACAATTATTTCTATATTATTATTACTCCCTTATTATTATTATTATTATTATAAATGTATTATTATCACTATTCTTTATTTTTTATTATTATTATTTGTTGTTACTATCGTTATTATATCATTAAATTAAGTTAGCTTAGTATTATTACATATATTCTTTTTACTTATTATTTCTTACATTACTAACTCGTTCATTTTATCTCTTTATTTCATTTTACTTTTGTCTTTGTTATTACCATTTCCGCTAATCTATTAATAATCATTTTATTATGCACCCTAGTTTCGTAATTTATCTTCTTATCAAATCAATTTATGTTAACCTTTACCCGATTCATCAAGTTTTAAAACAATCGATATTTTGTATTTAGAAATTCGGGGAGTAGTGCCCTAACGTGCTGGGTTTCGAATTCCCATTTGACTAAATAACTAAATATCCTTTTAAATTTCGTAAATCAGGAGATGACTTTGATCACGAGAGATTAAACTATCGTGTCCTAACGTGCTGGATGTGATGTTTATATCCTTTCGGAGCAAAGAAATCTCAAATTTTAACTCAAACATCTATATTTATTTTCTTAGTTTAACACTATACTATTAAATAAAAATTATTCGTAAAATTATTATATTTCATCCAAAGGTTTTTAAAATAAGGCAATGTTTTGTATTTAGAAATTCGAAGAATAGTGTCCTAACGTGCTGGGTTTCGATTTTCCGTTTGACTAAATAACTAAACATCCTTTTAATAAATTTCGTAAATCATGAGATAACTTTGATTACGAGGGTTTAAAATATTGTGTCCTAACGTGCTGGATGTGATGTTTGTATCCTCTCGGAACAAAGAAATCTCAAATTTTAACCCAAATTATTCACATTTTTAAAAGAGATCGTATTTTTAAAATCTTATTCAAATTTTCAACTTTCGACATTTAGACATCAATTAATCAATTAGGTACCAACTTTGGGCGTATCGAGGGTGCTAATCCTTCCTCATACGTAACCGACTCCCGAACATATTTTTCTGAGTTTCGTAGACCAAAATCGTTGTTTTGATAAATCAAACTGTTTATTAAAAAACAACCATTTTACGACGTGACCCGATCACACCTCAACACAAAAAAGATTGGTGGTGACTCCCTGTCTTTTACGTTTTTAAAACCTTAGTCGATTCCCGTTTTACCAAAAAAATGGTTACGACAGCTTGGCGACTCCGCTGGGGACTATAAAGAGAGTCAAGCCTTAAATTGATTATTTTCTGTCTTTTGTTGGAAATTTGAAAATTCGATTTGAAAAATTATGATCCTTTTATTGCATGTTGTTTTAATCTTGGCATTGCATTGCATGACCGTTGTGGTCACACCCTTTTAAGTGGAAGTGAGAAGCTACTCCTTCGTGAGGTTTTCACCTCCGTGCAGGATAGTGAATCGCTTTCGGGATACATCCGTACCTATGTCTTCGTCAGATTTTCATCTCCGTGCAGCCATAGGGAAATGTATTCCCCTGAACTGAACTCGATCTATATGAGCCTATAATGGGTGAAGATTGAGAAATCTGCTGGTTCAGGTACCCTTTACTTTAGAATTGAACCTCATATAGCAAGCCCTAAAAGCCCACCTTAGGTAGAGCCACGCCAAACCCTAGTGGTTACCCGAATAGGTACTTTGTTTCTTGCTTGTTTTAAGTTGTGTGTGAAATACTGACTTGTTTTGTTTTATTTTGATTGAATGGAATTTTCATTACACTTAGTTCACTTTCGCGCATCATATGGCATAATCGTCTGATTTTTACCCTCTTAAGTGGGAGTAAGAAACTACGCCTTCGTGAGGTTTTCACCTCCGCATGGGCTAGTGGATTGCTTTTGGGATACATCCGTACCTATGTACTTTGTGAGATTTTCATCTCCGCATCGCCATAGGGAAATGTATTCCCCTGAACTGAACTCGATCCGTAAGATTGAGAAATCTGCTGGTTCAGGTACCTTTTACTTTAGAACTGAACCTCATATAGCAAGCCCTAAGAGCCAACTTTAGGTAGAGCCACGCCAAACCCTAGTGGTTACCCGAATAGATGCTTTGTTTCTTGCTTGTTTTAAGTTGTGTGTGAAATACTAACTTGTTTTGTTTTATTTTGATTGAATGGCATTTTCATTACACTTAGTTCACTTTCGTGCATCATATGGCATAATCGTCTGATTTTTACCCTCTTAAGTAGGAGTAAGAAACTACGCCTTCGTGAGATTTTCACCTCCGCATGGGCTAGTGGATTGCTTTCGGGATACATCCGTACCTATGTGCTTTGTGAGATTTTCATCTCCGCATGGCCATAGGGAAATGTATTCCCCTGAACTGAACTCGGTCCGTAAGATTGAGAAATTTGCTGGTCCAAGTACCCTTTACTTTAGAACTGAACCTCATATAGCAAGCCCTAAGAGCCCACCTTAGGTAGAGCCACGCCAAACCCTAGTGGTTACCCGAATAGATGCTTTGTTTCTTGCTTATTTTAAGTTGTGTGTGAAATACTGACTTGTTTTGTTTTATTTTGATTGAATGGCATTTTCATTACACTTAGTTCACTTTCGTGCATCATATGGCATAATCGTCTGATTTTTACCCTCTTAAGTGGGAGTAAGAAACTACACCTTCGTGAGGTTTTCACCTCCGCATGGGCTAGTGGATTGCTTTCGGGATACATCCGTACCTATATGCTTCGTGAGATTTTCATCTCCGCATGGCCATAGGGAAATGTATTCCCCTGAACTGAACTCGGTCCGTATGAGCCTATAATGGGTGAGGATTGAGGAATCTGCTGGTTCAGGTACCCTTTTTTAAAACTGAACCCCATATAGTGAACCTTAGGAGCCCACCTTAAGTAGAACCATGCCAAACCCTAGTGGTCACAAGGATAGGTACTCTATTTTGTTTATTTCTCCTGCGCTAACATGTTTTGTTTTGTTTATGATTACGTTGCATTGCATCGCACTGCATCATCTCAGAAAGGAGGTGTTGATTCATATTCGATTGCCAAATAGAAGAGTTTGTCATAAGGAAATGAGTTACTTGATAAAGTGGATTATAATACGGTTATTTGAACATAGTCTAGGTAAACAAACAGAGAGGGCTGATAGTCCGCAGAAGAATACAAGACTTTGCCCTAGGATTCAAGCCAACAAGGATTATTCGAGAGTCATTATGTCTCAATTTTCCTAAAGAAACATATGAACGTCGCGGAGGATAAGTGAGTGAAGAGGTACGACCTGGACCAAACAACAAGGAGCTAGGAAAGACATCTATTGAGAAAGTTCACGGGACACGACCATAACATTCTGATACAAAGAAAATGATTGGTGTTTTCACCTAGACTATGAGGACAAAGCTGTATATGCAATCTGTTTTATGTAAAGAAATTTATTTTCTAGAAAAGTTCTTCTAATTGAATTGAATTCATAATCAACACCTCTCTTTCTTTTTGCATTCATTCTATGCATTTACATTGCATTTCATGCATTTGCATTACACCATATCACATGCATTAAATTTGTAGAAAGACCCTAATTAGGTAAAATTATTCCAGTTAACCTAGAAGACATAGAACAAAGGTTGGAAAGAATAGAGAAAATGCAAATACAGATGCAAGAGTGATAAACCGTAAAAGTAACATATTCTAGGCCCACATTTAGTATGCTTTTGGATGATTTAGCCCTTGATTTATGTAAAAAGGTGCTTTTAATCCTTTCTTTTCATGTTTATACTCAGGAAAGCACCTAAGGACGAAAAGAATGAGAAACGAGCTTAAAATGGGCCAATTTCGGCCAAAGAGGAAATCAACATGGCCTGGACCTAAAGCCACACGGCCGTGCATCATTAAATTACTTCACACAGCCTGATCCCTGATTTACACGGCCGTGCCTCAAACAACAGAATCGAAACACGGCCCAACCACGATTTACACGGGCGTGTGCCATGACCGTGTCCCTGCTGCGGGAGAGAGCAATTCCACTCAAATTTGGATACTTTGAGCCAAAAAAACATATTCCAAAGTGTATTCAAACACCGAGTAAGAAGTAGACTTAAATTAGGACACTTAGAGGCCAAGTAAAGCATTCCAAGAGCCTATATAAGCACCCTAAGTGTATCCTGAAAGATGGGCGGTGAGCTAGGCCAAGGAGCCAAAGCCAGAGCAGTCAATTCAGAAATTACTCGAAGATAGCCAGTTGATCCATCTCAAGAAGCCAGAATTCTACTCAAGACGGCGGATCTCTCCTTCAATTCCTTCAGGGGGTTTTAGGGATTTCTTATGTTTTGTTTTACCTTTTCTCTTGAGATGTTTGATTTTAAAGTTATGAACTAAACCCTTCAGATACCTGAACGGGATGAAACCTAGATGAATCTTATTATTGTTTTTTGAATTATATGATAAATATTTAGTTTGTTCTTAATTGTGCATGCTTAATCCAAATTCTGATGTGCTTAGGTGGAGGAGGAATAAACCCTGCCTAAGAGTAGATCTAGCATAACTAAGCGGAGTTGATCGCACGCCTAGAGATAGGGTGATGAGATTTTGCCGGATTAGGGTGAAACCTAATATGGGAATCCATAGATCGATTTATTGCTATTCTAGGGGGTTATTATAAGAGAACGAGAGTTCCACTAATTAACCTAGGGTTAGACGTTATTCACCTCAAGAGAGGGTTTAATATACATTAGAGAGTCTCACGGATCAAACTAAGTGAAAAAATCATAAGGTTCAATGTTAGATAACAAGTGAAGTCTAGGTGGATTCTTCCTGAGGGTATCGTCGTGATCAACTGAGTTTTTCATCAAGTTATTTCCAAATTCATTCTCTTTTGTCTTTGAGTCTTTAGTTTAGTAGTCGTTAAATTAGATTAAATCAACCAATCACTCCATATTCTAGGCTAAATAATAAAAAGAAAGTATTAGTATTTTTAGTTCCTTTGGGTTCAACAATCAGGTCTTGCCTAAGCTATAATACTGTTCGATAGGTACACTTGCCTTAAATCATTGTCAGAGTTAGTCTCCAGGTTCGATCACATTCATTATAAATTTTAAAACTCGATAGACATACGATCAAGTTTTTGGCACCGTTGTCGGGGAACTAAAATATTAAGAAAGCTCTATTTTTATTACTTTAGCCATTATTTTTTTATTTATTTCATAATTTATTTTATTTTATTATTTTTGCTAATTTTACTTCTTCCTTTTTCCTAGCAGGTACCTCTAGTTTCTGACTAGAAGTAACCCGACAGGACCACTAGTATACGATAGTGAAACTGAAGCTACCGCTCAGAGAAATCACAGAGAAATTAAGGGAGCCCTAAATTACACAGAAGAAGAACGAGAAGGCAGATCCAATCCTACTAAAGGGATGGAAGAGAATAATCCACGACGAGATGTGGAAGAAAACAATGCTCAGCGTACTATGATGATTATGCTAAACCTCATTTAACAGGAGCTGAATCTAGTATTGTTAGGCCTCTATAGCTGCTAATAATTTTGAATTAAAGCCTAACACAGTACAAATGATTCAACAATTTGTTTAATTTGATGGTTTGCAGGACGAAGACCCGAACACTCATATAGTAAATTTTTTAGAGTTCTGTGATACTTTCAAAATAAATGGCATTTCTGATGATGCCATTCATCTTTGGTTATTCCCCTTTTCATTAAGGAATAAAGCCAAACATTGGTTGAACTCGTTACCACGAGGGTCAATCACTACATGGGAACAAATGACCGAAAATTTTTTATTAAAATATTTCCCACTGGCCAAAACGGCTAAATTACGGAATGATATCTCTTCTTTTGTGCAGATGGATTTAGAGACGTTATATAATGCATGGGAGAGATACAAAGATCTCTTGAGAAGATGTCTACACCACGGATTACCTTTGTGGCTTCAAGTCCAAACTTTTTACAACGGTGTAAATCCCTCAACACGGTAATTAATTGATTCAGCCGCTGGTGGAACTTTAAATAATAAAACTCCTGAAGCAGCTTATGAGTTCATTGAAGAGATGTCACTGAATAACTATCAGTGGCAAGTTATAAGGACAAAACCGACAAAATCAGTCGAGTTTACAACCTCGATGCAGTGACCATGCTATCAACACAAGTAGAGATGATGAATAAAAAGCTTGATAGTTTGTGTTCTTCGCAGGTACATCCAGTCATGTAGTGCAACGCAAGTGGAACTGTGGCAAATCCTAAGTACCCACCCTACCAATCGGACATAGAGAGTGAACAGATGAACTATTTAGGTAATAATTTTCGATCCAATAATAATTCTTATAGTAATAACTACAATCCAGATTGGAGGAACCACCCAAATTTTTCATGGGGAGGCCAAGGAAATTAGGGAAATCAAAGACAGCAACCTCCTCCAAATTTCCAAAATCAGCCATATCCACAAGAGAAGAAGCCAAACCTCGAAGAGATGCTGAAAAAATTCATGTTAGACACAGAAAAGCGTTTCCAAGAAACTGAGAAAACAATTAAAAGTAACGAGAGCCAAATCGGGGAACTTACTAAGTCAGTTAAGGAAGCTACTAATGCAGTCGAATAACTCGCAAAGCTAATGTCAGAACGACCACTAGGACATCTACCAAGTAACACCGAGATTAACCCAAAGGAGCAAATTCAAGCCATCTCAGCTCAAGACAGTAAGGGGTTAGATGAACCAAACCCAGTACAAGAAAACAAGGTAGACGAAGGTAAGGTAGAGGTAACACAAGAAAAGCCAAAACCAGTAATCAAAGAGTACCAACCTCGTATATCTTATCCCGAAGCGATAAAAGAGATGATTAGAAGAACGATTGGTAAGTTTCTTAAACTCTTAAAGAAATTACATATTAACCTACCCTTCTTGAAGCTCTTTTCGGATGTCGACTCAAGGAAATTTTAAAAGCGACTCTTGACTAACAAGCGCAAATTAGATGAAGAGCACCACGTGGAATTAAACGCATGATGCTCAAAGAATATTACGAATAGACTACCGGAAAGCTAAAAGATCCGAGAATTTTACAATTCCATGTTTAATTGGTAGTTTAGCTATTGATAACGCGTTAGGCGATTTAGGGCAAGCATAAATGTCATGCCTTATACATTATTTAAACGACTAGGTCTAGGGAAGCTTAAACAAACTAGGATGAGTATACAATTAGCTGATAAAAATATTAGAATTCCTTAGGGAATTATCGAAGATGTTCTTGTCAAAATCGATAAATTTGTTTTCCCAGAAGATTTTGTTGTTTTAGATATGGATGAGGATAATACAATCCCCTTAATTTTAGGAAGACCTTTTCTAGCAAATGCTAAGACTAAAATTGATGTTGCCACAGGAGAACTCATACTTTGTGTAGGTGACGAATCAATCAGTCTTCAAGCTCTTGACTCGGCCAGGATAATAATCGATGAAGATAAGAAAGTGAATACAGATGATAAACAAATTGTTCAACCTTTATCGCAGAAAACACCACAAAGACACAACCCTGAGCCGACTCACAGATCCCAAAGCGATAAAGAAGAATCACACAAGGAATAAGACCTTAGGATCAACAATTTAAAAGAGCAAAGGACACAAGTCAAAGAACAACCGGACCCACACGAAGTAACACCAGAAGAACCACCAGAAGAACTCGTAGGACATCAAATCACTTCAAAATAAGAGACCAGGTGCTGCTCGACAAAGCCGATCCTCGCATCATCACAACAGACCTGAACGTAAGCAAGGAAATTCCTCTTAAGGTACGTGATATCTTCCCCCATGGAACAATCGAGGTAAGTAATCCAACATTCGGCACTTTTTAGGTAAATGTTTCTCGACGTGAACCTTATCAAGAAAATAAAATTTTAAGCAAGAGGGAACATATTCAAACCTTTAAACCTCCCTAATTTTTCTAATTCGAGGAAAGTCCAACTTAAGACTATAAACGAGCGGTTCTCGGGAGGCAACCGAGTACTAACACTATTTACTTTCAAATTTATTTTCAGTTTCTTTCCCTTCCTTCTTTAATTCCTTTTAAACTAACCGGAAGTGCAAAACTTCAAGGCCACATGACCTTATACACGGCTGTGTTCGTGACCGTGTGGACCACTAGAACCACCGTACTGACACAACAGAGGCCGTGCGAATCTTTCCCAACCACCCCACGACGTCACGGATCCAACCACTCCCTCATGGGAACCAGTAAATTGGCACGAATGTTCTCCACAACCGTGTGAAGCCACTAACTTATCAGACACGGGACAAACACACCCATGCCACCCAACCGTGCCAAAACACTACCTTTTCAAGAACAGGCGTGGTACCTGAAAAATGGGTGTGGGTGAGCAAACATGCCTAGACACACGTCCGTGCGATGTGGTCGTGTAATTCAACACACCCTCGGTCCACGGCGTGGAACGTGCCAGATTTGAGACCCTATTTAAACCCCACAACCCTTTTTCTTCTCCTTTCATTCTTTCTTCCTTTCTTTTCTCTCAAAAAAATTTCTCTTATTCCTTTAAGAAAAGTGTTCAGACCCTTGAGCTACACCAAGAAAATGCCGAAGAAGCGGAAGAGTCCAATCACAGTCTCCTCAATGGAGACACTACACATAAGTTCATGCCGGTCGCTTCATCCAAACACCAAGCCAAAGGTCTTTGAGACCTTTTCGATTTTATTTTTCTTTTCTCTTTTGCTTCAATTTCCTTCCCTTTGACTCTTTTATGCTTAATCTAGTTTATTTGGTTTTAATTTCTTTGTTTTAGGTTCTAAAGGCTGCTTGGAAACCACACACCACAACCTTAGAGGTCACACCCACCTTACGAACCATCCAACAATAAGGACTCCTCAGACCATTAGTCTTTTCTTTTAATTTCAGTTTTCTTCTTAGTCTCATTCTCTTTATTTTCTTTGTCTTTAATTATAGTATTAGTATATTATTAATGTTTCTTTAGATCTCTTGGCTATATCTTTGCAGCTACCCAATTTCTTTATCTAGCATAAAACTCATCGGTAATAACCGCACTAGGCTCATAAAAAACGCCACCACGACCTCTGCCAACTCTGGAATCATCCAAAATTCAAGAAGTGTCACTTCTCCCCTTCTCTTTTGATTACATTATTAGTTATCTAACTTTGTACATTAAGGACAATGTACATCTTAAGTGTGGGAGGGTAAAAGTACCTAACTTTTTGCATTATTCCAAAATCTTGAATTTTAGTCTTGTTCCTAAGTAATTTTCTCATATTATTAATTAGGATGAAATTTCTGATGATTTATGATTTTTATTGATATGTTTTTGAGTAAGTCATTGATAATTGTGCATTGATGATTTATACTTGAAGAAAACTAGAGAATCAAGCATAATAAGTCTATTTTTCAAGAATAAATCAAAAATTTTTCTAGGTTGTTAACTGAATTTGAATATTACCTTGAAGTTTGAAATTTACAGGATTGATGTCAAATACCCATAATTTTTTTGTGAGATTTGATCCTTATAGAGCATATATTCTTTTTCATGCTCACTTTATTGATTATGAGTGTGTCAACACTGAATTGTTATTCTAGAACTTACCTAGATTATACATATCGAGACCACATTAATGATTTGATATACTGAGATGATAAAGGCACCTAGGTTTTAACCCATTCACTCCACTAAAAAGCCTACCTTCTCAAATTAACCCTTAGCCAACCCATTTGATCCTAACAACCCTTTTATTGATTTACCCGCTAAATTTTAACCCAAAACCTTTTGTATTTGTTATCATCATTCTTTTTGACTACCCTTCTATCGAGAATTGATTTCATCAGTTACCTAATTAGTTTATTTCAGTAGATAAAGTTCTTTCTTTATTATGTAGTTTGTTCGAAAAAAAATTCGAAAAATCAAAGTACATTCAGTATTAGTGAGCTTGTACATTTAAATTTCAATTATCAAAGAAAAAAGCTCGTAGTATTATTAGTTTCAAAGTTTCAATTGATGTAATCATTTATTTTCTAGTTCATCATTTTTAGTTAGGTGATTTGTTAAAATCGATCTCGATTCTAACCCTTCTAATTCAGCCTTTATCCATACCTTTTAACCCAAGCCCCGTTACAACCCTGTTAAAGACCTTTTGACTTGTGTATCATCTCATATTACAGTGGTGGAGATTTGATTTTCAGGCAAGCCTATGGGATTAACTTTTCGGGTTCGACTTTTAAGTGCTTAATTTTGAACCTTAAAACACTTTTTGAGTCATTTGAGTGAACCTTTAGTGAGGATGTCAATCCTTGTCGGTTTCGAATCAAAGGTAATTATTTAGAAGAGGGGAGACACCTATGTTTTTCCGTGCTACAAATATATGACTTAGAATTGTTTGAATCTTTAGGAGTCTTTGATTTAAATTATCCATGTATGAATTATCTATGAATTATGATGAGGCATTATTGATAGGAATTATGAATTATGGAAAGTTCGTTATAATTGCAAGTTAAGAATTTTGCTTGAGGATAAGCAAAAGTTTAAGTGTGGGGGTATTTGATAAACCGTAAAAGTAACATATTCTAGGCCCACATTTAGTATGCTTTTGGATGATTTATGTAACACCCCTGACCCATATCCATCGCCGGACTTGGGTTACGAGGCATTACCGACCAAAACACATCTCAGACAATCATAATTCACATGTTTTAAAACTTCACCAGTCAATCATATATAACATTCAAATAATCAAAGTTTCAGACGACTTCAAAATTTATATGCGCATACATATTCACATGCAAACATATATTAATACATTTCATATATCTATTTGATCTGTCAAATATCAATGTACCATTTCTTACTCAGTCCATGCTCATTCAAAACTATATGAGCCATATTACACAACTTAAATATTTCTTACCCATGCAACCTTGATATTAGTCAATATGAGCGAATATGATTGGTACATTAATTTAAGTTGAAACATACCCCGTTCATAATTATAAGACCATTCGTATATGACCATATCAATTTAAATCATTTCGATGCACAATCATAATTAAAAGTACGCTCAAATCACATACTAACTTACCCTACTCAAATTACAAATGCATAACCAAAACATCAACCGAGTTTTAACCACAATCATGCTCATCATTAACCATTTACTATATACTAAAGTAACCATCAACTTAACCGTTAATTCACATCCATTTGACTAATATACCAACCACCATTTTGATCCCAATAGATAAGTTCATAATATACCTAGTTTACTAACATTTTCTTACACATACACGGCATACAAGACATATACACTTATTCCTATATAACACACATACAAGTGACTTTAAGACTAAATCAATTATACATCTTTTCTTATTATATATTTTTAGTTTATAAGACCATATCCATTTGTGTTATTTTGAACATTTATATTAAACCATACATGCCTAATTAGCATACTATGATCATGTATATATGATTAAGCATAGTGAATATACTCATACATTAAACCACCTACTAGTTATCCCACAATAATCGAATCAATTACATGAACATATACATAAACACCACTTAATCAATTTATATGTCATTTGTCATAAATCATCAAGCATTAATCATCTACCATATAGTCTAAGTCAAAATCATAAATCCTCAATCACATAAACGAATACAAATCATATTGTCTAATCAAAACACCATTCATGCACGTCATATAGCATATTTACCAAAATGAGTTTAAACCATAATTAACCATAATAAAACTCAAGCATAAAAATCTAGCCATTTTCGCATGGCTATAATTATAGAAGTTAGGAAATCATTCAACCATTAATCTAGCTTATACATGCCTTCAATTCAAAATCAACTAAGCTGGATTGTACCAAAAAGGGATGATAGTGTGGTTGACTTCACTAACGATCCTTCGAGCACATAGCTTGACCAAGATCTATAAAACAAACAGTGAAAACACACAAAGTAAGCTCAACGGCTTAGTAAGTCTTAAGCACACATAATATTGTATATAAATATTTCTATACATATATATATATATATATATATATATAATACACTTAGCCAAATACTAATATCACATTTGTATTAATTATTGTTTCTATGTCATCATGTACATATACACTATCAACTTCACATATAAACAATGTATATACATATTAATAAAAGGATTCAACATTATAAAATATAGTACTTGTGCAATTGACCATTTCAACACATCAAATTTGATTCAAAACAATAAGAACTTTACTCACTTCAATCCTTATAAACATAATATGCCAACTCTTTCCGAGCTTTTAACACCAAACATTAAATATAACTTACCTTATTCGATTCTCAAATTTCCCATTTATATCAATTCACCGGCATTAAGCCTACTAGGCACTAAGCTCAAATATGTCACGGTTCGAAGCACGCTAGGCACGGCTTAGAATATGTCACCTAGACTAAGCTCGCTTAGCACGAAGCCCAAATATGTCACCGACACTAAGCTTGCTAGGCACGAAGCCCAAATATGTCACCCAGGCACTAAGCACGCTGAGCATCAAAGCACGATAAGTAACACCGCACAAGGCACGCTAGGCATCAAAGCACGATAAGTAACAAAGACAAGGCACCGCTAGGCTAATAGCACGAAATATCAACATTTTCAACATTCCAATGCACATTTCAATAATACCATATCCAATTTAATCACTTAAATTTCATAATTCATCACATTTCAAACTCATCTAACTTATTCACATTTTCTAAATAAAATCATTACATCATTGTATACTCGCATATCATATCGATTATACACCTTTACAAGGTATTAACAAAACATATCCAATTCGATATACTACCTTTACATTCGACTATCACATAAAAACATGCCCAAATTTATCAAACATTGTCATTAAACACATTCATAATTCATTCTTTAATATAATCTAGCTTAAGGACTTACCTCGACTTTCGACGGACAACGTTAACCACTGATCGACAACTTTCGTTTTTCCCCGATCCAAGCTCGTTTTTCTTTGTTCTTGATCTAGAACACATTAAATTCAGCTCATTCAAGTACATTTCAACTCAATTTAGTCCCAAAACACATAAACATGCAAATTACCATTTTGCCCCTAAGATTTCACATTTTTACTATTTAGTCCTAATTGTACAAAACATAAAATACACAAAATTTGCTAAGACTATGTAAGGGCCGAATATTCACAAGGGCCTTATGAGTCCATTTCTTTCATTTATTTTGTAAATAAGCCCCTCTAAAAATTTACTTTTACAAATTAGCCCTAAATACTAAAATTCACTAAAATTTCTAATACAAAACATATCAATCCTTAACATATCTTTAATTTAAAATCATCAAACATAAAAAAACCTCAAGAATTCATCCATGGCCAAACCTCATGAACACATGATTTTCAAAAATTCAAGCATGGGTCGGGTAATATTCAAACAACGATCTCAAAACGTAAAATTATCTAAAAGCCACTAAGGACTCACCTTCAATTTTTAGCTTCAAGGTGCGAATTTTCAAGGACTTTGAACCCTTCTTCTCATGCAAACATTCGACCAAACAAAGATGAATGAAAAAAATGTCTTTTGTTTTGTTTTACTTTAACATATATTAAATTATTATTAAATTACTTAACTAACCTTTATAATAAAATAACCAAACATTATATCTTAAGGACAAACTTGTCCATGACAAGCCACTAACTCATAAAATGGGTTATTTACCCTTTTAATACTTCATATTATAAAGCCATGCTCAAATTAGCACATTTCACTTTAGTATGCCACTTTTACCTTTTACGCGATTAAGTCCTTTTTATCAAATTCAATACTTAAACAGTAAAATCTTTCTACGAAACTTTCACACACATAAATTCATATATAATAAACACTAAATTTAATATTTAAATATTTCTCAGGCTCGGATTCGTGGTCCCAAAACCACCGTTCCGATTAGGGTCAAATTCGGTCTGTTACAATTTAGCCCTTGATTTATGTAAAAAGGTGCTTTTAATCCTTTCTTTTCATGTTTATACTCAGGAAATCACCCAAGGATGAAAAGAACGAGAAACGGGCTTAAAACGGGCCAATTTGGGCCAAAGAGGAAATCAACACGGCCTGGACCTAAAGCCACACGGCCGCGTATCATCAAATTACTTCACACGGCCTGATCCCCGATTTACACGGCCGTGCCTCAAACAACAGAATCGAAACACGGCCCAACCACGATTTACACGGGCGTGTGCCATGGCCGTGCCCCTGCCGCGGGAGAGAGCAATTTCACTCAGATTTGGATACTTTGAGCCAAAGAAACATATTCCAAAGTGTATTCAAACACCGAGTAAGAAGCAGACTTAAATTAGGACACTTAGAGGCCAGGTAAAGCATTCCAAGAGCCTATATAAACACCCTAAGTGTATCATGAAAGACAGGCGGTGAGCTAGGCCAAGGAGCCAAAGCCAGAGTAGCCAATTCAGGGAATTACTCGAAGATAGCCAATTAATTCATCTCAAGAAGCCGGAATTCTACTCAAGACGGTGGATCTCTCCGTCAATTCCTTCAGGGGGTTTTAGGGATTTCTTATGTTTTGTTTTACCTTTTCTCTTGAGATGTTTGATTTTAAAGTTATGAACTAAACCCTTCAGATACCTGAAGGGGATGGAACCTAGATGAATCTTGTTATTATTTTCTGAATTATATGATAAATACTTAGTTTGTTCTTAATTGTGCATGCTTAATCCAAATTCTGATGTGCTTAGGTGGAGGAGGAATAGACCCTGCCTAAGAGTAGATCTAGCATAATTAAGCGGAGTTGATTGCACGCCTAGAGATAGGGTGATGAGATTTTTTTGGATTAGGGTGAAACCTAATATGGGAATCCATAGATCTATTTACTGCTATTCTATGGGGTTATTATAAGAGAACAAGAGTTCCACTAATTAACCTAGGGTTAGACGTTATTTACCTCGAGAGAGGGTTTAATATAAGTTAGGGAGTCTCACGGATCAAACTAAGTGAAAAAATCGTATGGTTCAGTGTTAGATAACAAGTGAAGTCTAGATGGATTCTTCCTGAGAGTATCGTTGTGATCAACTGAGTTTTTCATCCAGTTATTTCCAAATTCATTCTCTTTTGTCTTTGAGTCTTTAGTTTAGTAGTTGTTAAATTAGATTCAATCAACCAATCACTCCATATTCTAGGCTAAATAATAAAAAGATAGTTAGTATTAGTACTTTTAGTTCCTTCGGGTACGACAATCTAGTCTTGCCTAAGTTATACTACTGTTCGATAGGTACACTTGCCTTAAATCATTGTCAGAGTTAGTCTCCAGGTTCGATCACATTCATTATAAATTTTAAAACTCGATAGACACACGATCAAGTTTTTGAGCATTTGACCAAAATTCACCAAGAGATGCAGGGGCAAATGCTAGAATTCCAAAGGAATATGATAGGCCAGCTAACCTAGTTACTAGCCAGAGGACTTGAAAAAAGGAGTGGCCCAGTGGTCAACAGTGTGGATGATGATGGAGAAATCATTTATTCTCCGATAAATATCCTGACTCAACCACACGCGCATTCGCATGGGGTAACCGTCATTATTAGACCCTAATGTCAGACTGATACTTCGGTTCTGTTGAACTTCCTAATGGGTTCAGGTTTTAATCCAGGGGATGATCAAGTCAATCCTGTGGTACATGGCTTAGCTGCAACAAAGGAAAAGGAAGAATAGACCTTAAAGGCCCCAAAGAAGAAAGAAAAAGAAGTGAATAATGTAAGTAAGTATAACAAGGGTATTTCGATGTAACACCCTAAATTAGGGGCTATTTGAAATTAAATTATTTGTTCCCATGTGTGTGTATGTGCTTGAAGAAATTAATATTATGATTTATTTGGCATGATTCTAAGGTCTAGAATTAAACCCAAGCTAGGCCTGACTTAGGGTTAAAAATTTCTTTTTAAGTGCTTAAAGGAGGAAGGCTAGGTGAATTAGGGGTTAAGAAAATTTGTAGAAGGGACTTGACACAAGGATCTAGTTGGCTAAGTGGTTCCATACGTGTTGGAGGTGACGGGGAGAGCACTGGTCACAAGTTCGAGTGTGAGGAGGAGCATTGAGCCTTTTGTTTTTTTTATATAGTGATGGGCTTAAGAAGGAAAGCCTTAAAATTAATTGGTGAAGGCTCCTGGCATGAAAGTCCAGGTGGTAGGAGTGGCTTGGGCGCCACTTAAAAGTGTAGAAGAGGCAGGTCGCGGGTTTGAGGGACGCAAGGAACAATTATTTTGGGCTTTTTGCGTTAAAGAAGAAAAAGGGCCAAGAAGAAGGTCTTATAAATAAATGGAAGGGTTAATTGACATGAAAGTCAATTGGGGAGAGATGGTGCAGGTGCTTAAGGGGAAGGTGCGGCGTGAGGTCTTGGTTTGAACCAAGGCTCTGCGATAGTTTCTTTTATTTTTTCTTCTTGGCGTATAGAAGAGTATTGGCATGAATGTGGACTCTTTAAATTGATAAAGATAAGGTTTTATTTTTGCATAAATTAATTTGGAAGGGGATTATTAGTGGTTTGTTTTCAATTAAATTGTTGAGGGTGAGTAGGAGATTAAGTGTAGGATAAATCATGTTTTATCTTGGATAATTCAAGGCTGGAATTATCACCCAAAAGTGAGTGATTGCCAAAATTTGGACTCCTTAGGCTGTCCATATTTTGATTTTTGCTACAGCAAAGAAGTGCCAAAACTCTAGCAAACTCTTTTCTTTGTTTTCCTTCTTGTGCTGGCTGAAATTCCCTAGGCAATTGCTCAAAATTTTCTAGCATTCTTTTTCTTTCCACTCAAACCGTACCTTGATTTGTTGTGATAGTTAACCATAGCCGAATCCTCTTTTTCTTTTTCTTACTGTCGGCCGAATATTGAACAGGAGTGGAGGCTTTCTTTTAATCGATTTTGGAAGGGTCTCCGGGATATTTGGAACAATCGATCTAAGCCCTATTCTCTGGCAGTCGACTTTGGGAAGTGAAGCTGATTCACACGTAGTGTGTGGTGGTTGATAATCAAAAGACGTTTAGGGCAAGGGAATCTTGTGTGGCCGATTGTCTCTCTGAGGATTTAGAGCTATCATTAGAAACAGGTGTGTACATACACACTTTATAACTATTTAATGTGCTAAAGGTTATGTGTATGCTTAATCGGGTTGTGTAGAATCAGATTTAATACCATAATGGTATAAGCAAGGATTCAAGTAAGTCCTCATCGTTATGACTTTCTTTATGATGCTTTTGGGAAGCATGACATATTTGGTATATGTGGTTGTGGCTAATGGTAAACTCTATGTATGTGCTAGATGAACATATTGGCATGATTACTGTTAAATGCATATCCTTGATTGATGTGGGATAAGCGAGTGGAGGGAAGTGATATTCGTGTCGACGGACACCGTGGTTTGGTACCACATTTACGTGATTCTGGTCACGGAGGTTTAGCACCTCGGAGGTTTGGCACCTCATAGCGTCTCATCCGGTGGCTTAGCACCACGATGGGTTGGCCCCACGGATTATATTATGGGATCGGCGCCGGTGATTTGGTATCACACGTGGGTTGGCCCACAAGTGGTTTGGCACCACAATTATTGATGAATATTGTGACTTTAAGTCACCGGTGGTTTGGCACCACCGGTGGTTTGGTACCACAGGGTAGAAAAGGTGTTTGGATGGCTAGGTTGGGTGCATAATTTAGTGCATGTTAATTTGTTATAAATTGTGTATGATGTTGCTTTAAACCGGGAAAAGGGTTACACGCTGAGTCTTGGTGACTCACCTTTTCCTTTAATATTTTTCAGGTGACTCGTAGATTGCGGATGTGGAGCCGGATGGACTCGAGGTGGCCATGCAGTGAAATTATGGACTAGATGAACTTTGAATTATTTTTATTTTATTTTGGTTTTATTTATTTAAGTTGTAATAAGGCCTCCTAAGATTATTTTTATTATTTTACATGTTTTGGATGAATTATTTAAACTGTTTAATGACTTTAAAATGATTACACAAGTTTTATTAAATTTAAGCGTAAAATGTTTTCGGTGCCATCGGGTACATCTAAAATCGATAACAATCGACTTAATATATTTAAAAAAAGCGAACTAAGTATTGATTTCTTTAAACACCTCAACTATTTTTAAAATAAGGCAACATCTTCTACTCTAAATTAAAATCGGCTAAACAAGGGTTTTCAAATTGTTTTCATCTGTAACATACCGAATTTGGCCATAACGTTTGGGCCGGGTTTGGGGTGTGACATTCGAAGTCGATTACGGTAAGCCGGCCAAAGACAGCGGCTACCAGCTATCAAGTCTCCCTAAAATAAGAGCCCAATCCAAAATCAAACTCAGAAAAACATCAGTTCATGTCCATCCCGATGACATACAAGGAGCTCTATCAAAATCTATTTGATGCGCATGTTTTGTCCCTCCACTACCCGAAATCGATGCAACCTCCATACCCCAAATGGTATGACACAAAAGCTCAATGTGAGTATCATGCGGGGATTATAGGGCATTCAATAGAAAACTGCCTTGCTTTCAAAAAGTTGGTCGAAAAGTTCATCAAAATAGGAATTGTAAAGTTCGATGAATCCTTCAGAACCTAATCACCCTGACAAAGAAGTAAATACGATAGTTGAAAGTGGGGACAAAAGAGTTGCGATGCTTTGAATAAGGCCAGAGCCCGGAAGGAATATTGGGGAATCTGAATGACATGTCTAAGAGGGAACCAGAGAATAGGATTTTCTAAACGTCTGCCCTTACAAACTTGGGAGTGTTTTGAGCAATGGGATTGTGGAAGCGATCCCTATACTTTTAGAGCTAATTCAGAGTAATGTCCAAAACACACTTATTGCTCTAAGCCTAGGAGCAATAAGAATCTTTTTGTGAAATGGGCTTGTGTCCAAAATCTTTATTTCAATAAAAATGCATTTTTTGTGTCTCACTTTGAGAAAATATTCTTTTATTCATTTATTTCATACCACATAAATTCTTTTGTTCTTTGAATATCTTTCATACCCACAAAAGGTCCCTAGATATCAACGACATGAGCGACGCTGTTACTGACTCCCTTTTTGTGAGATATATGTCTAGAGGGATCTAAGGACTTGGAAGATGATAGAGATTGCAACTTATTTTCTAACTTGTTAAGAATGGTAGATCCTACCTTACGAAGTGTCAGCGGACACTAAGAGCTAATAAAGGAAATGAAGATGGAAGCTTAGCTCACCGCAGAATAAGGCGAGGCATCATTGAGTTATCTCCAAGAATTCAAAGATGTTTTCACATGATCACATCAAGACATGCCTAAGCTACTGAAACGTGGGTATACTGTTAAGATTGGTGTTTCAAGATTACAGGCTAATGGTTCTACAATGGCCAAGCTAATCAAGCGGTTCGGGCTACTGGTTTACCGAGAAAGGAAGGTTGCATCAGTTATGCCGTAAATGCCAGATGGATAAATACAGAACTTACGCACCTCCTCTATTTCTTCACAGATTCCCTATATGTGGGGCATGGAAGTTATCAAGCCAGTCTCCTCAAAAACTTTTAGCCAATATCGATTCATATTCATGGTCGTTGGTTATTTTACTGAGAGGGTGAAGGTCGCTTCATATGCCAAAGTTACAAAGTCAGCAGTCATCAAATTCAAATCCAAATTCAAAAAAAAAAAGTAGCAATAAAGAATGCCATAAAGAAACATGTTTAACGTATTGCACAAATTTACAGTCTGTTCAAAGATCAGACACTATATTCGTGCAGCAAGGGCAGGCAAAAACATTCAAAATTTTTTGAAAAACGACTGATATTTGTAAAAGTTGGCATAGAAAAGTTACCATTTACCTTCTATGTTTCATGAACGTTGGCCAGGACCTTCACCGGGGCAACGTCTTTCTTATTGGTGCACAAAGGGAGAAATTGTTGGAAGTTAAGATTCATTTTCTTCAAGTTGGATGAAGCAGAATGTCTACAGTAAGCCTGATTGAAAGTATTCATCATGGTCAAGTGTACCAAAAGCAAATGATATGGGCCTATATAACAAGAAAGTTTGCCCTAGAAAATTTCATGGGAGGGCTTTGAAGAAAAATTTTCCCATGCAAAAGGGACTTCAGAAGAAAGGGAATGCCAAACTGGGAAGGACTTTATGCAACAAAGAAGGCCTGTTCTAGGGAAACATGGGTTATTGACCAAGATGGATGGCAAGGACTTGTCCAATCTGGTGAATTTAGATTCAATAAAAAGTTTTTCCAAAAAAATAATAAAAAATAATAATAAAACACACACATAAAAAGAAAAAAAAGGAAAATGAGAGGCCAAGGCGAAAACTCGCAAAGGGCTCTTTGAGACCAATGGGATTTGAGTTGAAAACCCGAAAAGGGCGGCTCAATTTTTGTTCGAAAGTGGGGCATATAGTAGTCTTGCTACACTTGAATTAACAATGAAGAAGAATGTTACGTCTTGGGGCATCGATGAAGTACTCCGGATCCCCTAAACACATATTGAGCTCAAAATGGTCCTCAAGAAGTTTGAACAGAGAAGCTCAGGCAGCGATATCTGGAGCACCTAGTTTCCATTTTACCCATTGTAAATTTATTATTTGTGATTATCTTATTCTTTTCAAAATACACTACCGATAAATTTCCTTCTTGATTGCATTTGCTAGCTTTGATTAACTTGTTTATTTCGAGCTATGCTCCCAATCAATTTCCTTCTTGTCCATTGTTACAATCTTTTTTAGGCATTTTGCATTGAAATAACGATTAGTGGACTAATAATACTTTTATAAAAGGAGTTTCGCATATTACTCTGGAAGCGTCTGAATAATACAAGGACCTGAAACAGGACTATTGTTTAGAACTCAATCAACTCAAGGTTTGGAAATATTGGAGAAAGATGATTATCTCTTTGGACTTTTTATTGGTTAGAAAAAGACAAGACATTTTGTCGGTGATACAATCTCGACAAATAACGAGCAATGTCAACCTAGGTGTAAATAGGGAATCATTCGTGAGAAAAAATGATATTCTGTATCCATGCAAATATCATGCATACACATCTGGTCATGACACCCAGGAAATGGAAGGTGTAGTAGACCACATTGATTGAATAAGTTACAAATTCTATACCCCTGAGCCGTAGTGGGATGGATTGAAGATGATACGAATTCTATACCCTTGACCTAGAAGTTACATTGGGGCAAGTCATTTGAACAAAATATGATTGTTTCTTTGAGTTTTTTGGAAAAGGTACCAGCCAAACAAGATAACATTGTGTAATACGTCAGCAATAAAACTCTGATGAACTACGAGCAGTGACAACCTAAACATTAAAAAGGGGATTATTTCATTTTGCATTCATACATCATCATTCAAGGCACATTTAGTTAGGAGCATTGGATTTATTCTGATCATTGCATCCTAACCATTTTGCATAAGCATAAACAAAAAAACTATTTTTACAGGATAGGTCCCCCAAGGGACGGTATTGTAAAATCGATAAATTCACATATCTTGTCTTCCTGAGTTTACGTGAAGCGGATCGAAGATACCAGTCTGGCATCCCTAAATTTGTAGTGGAGTAGATTGAGGATAACAGATCTTATCTTCCTGAGATTGTAATGAAGCGGATCGAAGATACCAGTTTGGCATCCCTAAATTTACAGTGGAGTAGATTGAGGACAGCAGATCTTATCTTCCTAAGATTGTAGTGAAGCAGATCGAAGATACCAGTCTGGCATCCCTAAGTTTGCAGTGGAACAGATCAGTTAAAGATTGCAAATCTTATCTCACTAAACAGTAGTGAAACAGATCGAAAACCTGAATTCTTATTTCCTCGAAATTCAAGTGGAGTAGGTTCAGATTACAAATCCCGTCTCCCTGAGTTTACAACGAGGATCAACCCTTATTTCCTTGAAGTTTCAGTAGAGAAGATGAAGACTATGAATCTCTTCTCCCTGAATTCTCATTTCCTCGATGTTCCAGTAGAGTAGGTTGAGATTACAAATCCCGTCTCCCTGAGTTTGCAATGAGGATCAACCCTTATTTCTTTGAAGTTTCAGTAGAGAAGATGGAGACTATGAATCTCTTCTCACTGAATTCTCATTCTCGACGTTCCAGTGGAGTAGGTTGAGATTACAAATCCTGCCTCCCTGAGTTTACAACGAGGATCAACCCTTATTTCTTTGAAGTTTCAGTAGAGAAGATGGAGACTACGAATCTCTTCTCCCTGAATTCTCATTCTCGACATTCCAGTGGAGTTGGTTGAGATTACAAATCTCGTCTCCCTGAGTTTACAATAAGGATCAACCCTTATTTCTTTGAAGTTTCAGTAGAGAAGATGGATACTACGAATCTCTTCTCCCTGAATTCTCATTCTCGATGTTCCAGTGGAGTAGGTTGAGATTACAAATCTCCTCTCCTTGAGTTTACAATAAGGATCAACCCTTATTTCTTTGAAGTTTCAGTAGAGAAGATGGATACTACGAATCTCTTCTCTCTAAATCCTTATTTCCTCGAAGTTTCAGTGGAGTAAGTTGAGATTACAAATCCCGCCTCCTTGAGATTACAATGAGGATAAAACCTTATTTCTTTGAAGTTTCAGTAGAGAATATGGAGGCTACGAATCTCTTCTCCCTGAATCTTTATTTCCTCGAAGTTCCAGTAGAGTAGGTTGAGATTACAAATCCTGCCTCCCTGAGTTTACAATGAGGATCAATCCTTATTTTTTGAAGTTTCAGTAGAGAAGATGGAGACTACGAATCTTTTCTCCATGAATCCTTATTTCCTCTAAGTTTTAGTGAAGTAGGTTGAGATTACAAATCCCGCCTCTTTGAGTTTACAATGAGGATAAACCTTTATTTCTTTGAAGTTTTAGTAGAGAACATGGAGACTACGAATCTCTTCTCCCTGAATCCTTATTTCCTCAAAGTTCCAGTGGTGTAGGTTAAGATTACAAATCCCACCTCCCTGAGATTACAATGAGGATAAACCCTTATTTCTTTGAAGTTTCAATAGAGAAGATGAAGACTACGAATCTCTTTTCCCCGAATCCTTATTTCCTCGAAGTTCCAGTGGAGCAGGTTGAGATTACAAATCCCGCCTCCCTGAGTTTACAATGAGGATAAACCTTTATTTCTTTGAAGTTTCAGTTGAGAAGATAGAGACTACGAATCTATTCTCCCTGAATCCTTATTTCCTCGAAGTTCCAGTGGAGTAGGTTGAGATTAAAAATCCCACCTCCCTGAGTTTACAAGTTTCAGTAGAAAAGATGGAGACTACGAATCTCTTCTCCCCGAATCCTTATTTTCTTGAAGTTCCAGTGGAGTAGGTTGAGATTACGAATCCCGCCTTCCTGAGTTTACAATGAAGATAAACCCTTATTTCTTTGAAGTTTCAGTAGAGAAGATGGAGACTATGAATCTCTTCTCCCTGAATCCTTATTTTCTCGAAGTTTCAGTGGAGTAAGTTGAGATTACAAATCTCGCCTCCCTGAGTTTACAATGAGGATCAATCCTTATTTCTTTGAAGTTTCAGTAGAGAAAATTGGGGTTACGAATCTCTTCTCCCTGAATTCTTTTCCTAAAGTTACAATAGAGCAAGTTAAAAATAAACAAATTTTATCCCTTCGAAGTCACAGCAGGAGAAAATTGAAGTTACAAGTCCTCTCTCTGAAGTGGCGATGGAGTGGATCAAAGCAACAAGGTGCACCGGACAGGAATGAAGTTACCTGACAAAGAAGAGCACAAAAAGAAGTCAGGACTCGGCAAGACTGGGCAAAATTGGTCATTCTTGAAAGTCTTTACTCTATTCCCGTTGCACAACAATGAGGAAAGAGGGCAACTGTCATAGCCCAACTTTGCCCGGGCTAACAAGCCCAATTACGAAACCCAAACCAATTAAACCTAATACAGCCCAAAAGCCAAACCCAATTAGCCCAGATGCCCAAAACCCAATAAAAAATAAACAAACCCTAGGTGCGGGTGCGCCGCACCTAGGTCATCGATCTTCCTTACGACATTACGGCGTCGCTTTGCGACCCACCGCCACCGCCTTGTCACCTCGGCGCCATACTTGCGC
Source organism: Gossypium rotundifolium (assembly GCA_025506655.1). NCBI lineage: Eukaryota > Viridiplantae > Streptophyta > Magnoliopsida > Malvales > Malvaceae > Gossypium > Gossypium rotundifolium. Next base: position 62,593,816 of record CP106731.1, on the reverse strand, counting down.
TGCAACATTAAAATAGAAGTGACCTAAAGTTTTTAAATATCGAGCTATAAAAGCAGATCCAAAAGCATTGTAATGGGGAGGATTTTAGAATAAGAAAAAAGAGATTCAGTCGGATTATCAGTACAAAAAATACAATAGTTCACAAACACATTCAAAATACCATCAACAAACACCAACAGAACAGATAAAAATCGCATAAAGGTTGCTTTTTTCTCTTATTTTCGAATATGTAATATTGGAGTATTTCCCTTTCATTTGCTTTTTTAAAATTTTTTTTACATCTATATACATATACATATACGTTATTAAAAAAAAAAAGAATTTTTTTTGTAACACCCTAAACCCGGCCCATGCGTTACGACCGAATCTGACATGTCACATGAGGGAAACGTATAAAGTCTTTGTGATTTGCACTAAAATAAGTGTAATTTAGGTTATGGTTAAGAGAACAAGTTTGGATGTAAATATTTGATAAAATTCAACTATTTTTGAGAAGTTGATTGATGAATTGTAAATTGAAATAATGAGCTTTAAAACCGTGACTTTTGAAAATGATGTTGATAATTTGAAAGAGAATTCGAGTTAATTCATTTGTAAAAGTTTGTTATAAAATCCATTTATTAATCAATTTTGGAAAACCGTTGGTTATTCTTTTAGAAAATTCCCATTTAAAAATAATTCAAGCAAGATATTAGGTATGTCAATTGTAAAGCAAAAATAAAATATTTCAGAGGCCTTATTACAACTTAAAAACCCAAAATAGTAAAAGTAATAAAGTAAACGTAAATAGAAATATGAAGTTCAATGAAAACACCATTTCTGAAGTATGGCCTCCACCGAGTCATCCATGGCCCAAGTCCACATCACTGAGCATTACCTACAAGGGTTAAGGGAAAAATGGTGAGTTACTAGAACTCAGTGTATAATCCTCTTACCGTCATCTACTGTGCCTGGACCTATTTTACCACATCTTGGGCCTAAGCCCATTTTACAAAATAATAAATAAATGAAATGAATGCAACCCAACCCATCCACCCAATCTCTCCCCCGACCAGCCAATCTCTCCCCCGACCAGCCAATCTCTCCTGTGGGGATCAAGTCAACCCACCCCGCTAGTCTCTCCAATTTGCAGTTAAGCTGCCATATATAATATTTTTGTGTCCAAGCCACCGGTATCATAGTCAAGCACGATAATAAATGAATTGTGGCAATGCCACCAGGCTACAGTTCTCTCCATACAATTTTCCTATCCCATGCAATATGTAGCGATGCAACATATAAAATAACATAAAAATATCCACATGTGAATAACAACCATTAATCTATTGAATATTGTTAATGAATCGGTACATAGAGGCATTTCGGTAAATCAGCCCATAGGGCATTTAGGTAAATCGACCCATAGGGGCATTTTCGTAATTTTAATAGTTTTAATACCAATTTTGACAAATCTATAGAAATAATGTAATTTAAGCAAATTTTTCGGTTTATCTCCGTATTACATTTTCTTAGTCGTATAATAATAACAATCTACTATCAAACATGTTACCGAATCATAAATCTACGGAATTACGGTGTGAGATTACACTCCTGATTACGGTAAGTATTAAACCCTCTTGATCGTCGGAACCTATGACAACATAATACTCGATTCACTAACATAAGAGGTTTTTATTAATCCGAATCTAAATCAATGATCTAAAATACTTACTCTCAATATCGTGCACGACCACGATTTGTTTATTCTCACCGGATAATGGTCCACAACCCGGTGGGAAATCTCGAACCGCCGAAACTGCTCTACGCTTGAACTTAGGAGTAGGAATAGTAATTCTACTCCTTTTGTATTCTCCAATCGCTTTTCCTTTCAAATCGGTTCCACTTGCCTCCATAGGAAAAATCTCGATCAGTAAAATACTACTATGAAAGAAAGTAGTCATTTAGGGATAAGATTCGGCTTACCTCTATTTCTGAGAGATCAACGATTGAATAAGAACGAACGATAAATCCCTATAATAACCGTTTAGTCAAAACTTCGGTCCGATTTGCATTATAAACGAGTAAAGATATTTTGAAAGATCCAAGAATAAACTCCTTACCTTAATGATGATGAATCCGATTTCTATCGATTGACTTATGGATACGGATGAGACAAGATTATGAGAATCGGCTTTCCTTTATAACACTACACTAGAAGAAGAACATAATATAAGAGAGTAGGAGATACATATTTTGATAAAGAAACAAGGTGAAATACCGATTAGTGATGGACACACATATTCGGCTAGGAAGAAAAAAGAAAATGAAGATGAAAAGAGGGGAATGAAGTCACTTACCAATTTCGTCAAGAAGGGAGTGCCCAACACAAAAGAAAAGAAAATGAAGAAGAAGAGATTAGGTGTTGAGAGGTTCGGCTAGTGAAAAGAAAAGAGAAAAAGAGGTAGAAAGAAGTGTTAGGAAGTTTCGGTTGACACAAAAATGAAAATGATCAAAATGGTCAAGATGATCAATATGAGATGGGTGTTTCGGCAACAAGAGAAGAATGAGTGTAGATGGATTAAGAGTTTCAGCACAACAAGGGAACAAGATGAACAAAAATGCAATGAGAATTTTAGCCAAAACAAAAGAAGAGAATTGGGAAGAGAAAACACCAATATGCTAAAAGAAAGTAGGCCTCACAAGCACAAAATTTGCCAAATTACTAATGAAAAATTCGGCTACCAAAACCCCCTCCCAAACTGTGTATCATCTTTACCAAAAGATGAACATTGACCAAATAAAATCTTTCCAAACACCTTCCACACTATAGGCCAACATGTTCCCTTCTCTTACCTTTTCTTTCATTTCATTCCTTGTTTTTCCCTTGTTTTCCTCCTTACCATATTCCCTTAGCCATCTTTCCATAAATAAAAAGTCTCCCTTACCAAAAATACTATCATGGCCGACACTTAGGGAAGGAACACAAAAATAAATCCCAAAATTTGCACTAGATGGGATTCGAACTCCGCCCCTCAAGCCCATACATTCAACGCCACACCACTCCTCTACTAGCTTCACTTGTGCTAGCAAAATGTACACTTATTTCCTTAAGCCTTGATGCCACTTACCTTCTCTCCTTAAAGTGCTTAAACACAAAAAATTTTACTAAGGCCCAACTCAACCCCGAGCCTTCTTAAGACCTTAAAACATACACAATTAATATTTTTAACTAACCTATCGCATGGTATAATGCAACACATAAAATTCTAAATTTCAGGATGTTACAATTCTACCCCCTTAAAGAAAATTTCGGCCTCAAAATTTACCTGATTAAAAGAGATGAGGATATTGTTGCCAAATCGCGTCTTCTGGCTCCCATGTAGCTTCCTCTGTCCCATGATTAGGCCATAATACTTTGACTAATAGTACCGACTTTCTTCTCAGCACCTTAACGTCCCAATCTAAAATTTGTATTGGTTCCTCTTCAAAAGACAAGTTTGGCCTTAACTCAACTTCCTCTACTAGCACAACATGTGATGGATCCGAACGATAACATCTTAACATCGATACATGGAATACACTATGTATCTTACTTAACTCCGGAGGTAACTCCAGCTAATAAGTCACTGGCCCAATACACTTCAATACAAGGTAAGGTCCAATAAACCTAGGGCTCAACTTGCCCTTCCGTCCAAATCTAAAGATCTTCTTCCAAGGTGAGACCTTCAAAAAGACCTGATCACCCACTAAAATTCTATATCCTTATGCTTCAGATCCGCGTATGATTTTTGTCTGTCCGAAGCTTCTTTTAACCGAGCTCAAATTACCCTAACTTTCTCCTCCGTCTCCAAAATCAACTCAGGACCCAATAGCTGACGCTCACTCAGCTCAGTCCAGCAAGTAGGAGTACGACACCTACGACCATACAACACCTCGTAGGGTGCCATCTAAATGCTGGATTGATAGCTATTGTTGTACGCAAACTCCGCCAAAGGTAGAAAATCTTCCCAACTTCCCCTGAAGTCAATCACACAGCCTCTTAATATATCTTCTAATATCTGGATCACTCTTTCTGACTGACTATCTGATTGCGGATGAAAAGTCGTGCTGAAATTTAACCTTGTTCCTAAAGCTTTATGTAAAGCCTTCCAAAATCGTGATGTAAACCTAGGATCGCTGTCTCATACAATCGACATTGGTACCCCATGCAACCTCACAACTTCTGCTGGGTATAACTTGGCCAACTTCTGCAATGAATAATCTGTACGAAGAGCTAGGAAATGAGCAGTCTTCTTTAATCGGTCCACTATCACCCATACAGAATCTTTCTTAGTAGGCGTTAAGGGTAACCCACTAACAAAGTCCATCGTTATCCTATCCCATTTCCATAATGGAATTTTCATCGGGTGAAGCAACCCTGAAGGCAGTTGACGCTCTGCCTTCACCTGCTGACAAGTCAAGCACTTACTCACGAATTCAGTAACTTCCCGTTTCAACCCTGGCCACCAATACTGCTCTTGAAGGTCTCGGTACATTTTGTTTCCCCCGGGGTGCATAGCATATGGGCTACTATACGCCTCCCGCTGAATCATTTGTCTCAATTTTGAATCTTTGGGACTATTCAATCTTTGTCAAAATCCCTATCTCACCACCTTCCATTTGCTAAAGTCAAGAACCCAACGCTTCATCTATCAATTGTTTTTCCTTAATTTGGCTTACCCATGCAGGCTTCACCTGAAGTTTGGCTAACAGGCTACTATCTTCATAAAGGCTAAGGTGAGCAAACATTGCTCTCAAATCTGATATCGCTTTACGACTCAACGCATCTGCCACTACGTTAGCTTTTCCTGAATGATACTCAATTGAGAAGTCTTAATCTTTCAATAGTTCTATCCACCTCCACTATCTTAAGTTCAAATCCTTTTGGGTAAGGAGGCACTTCAGACTCTTATGATCCGTATAGATAAACGACTTCTCTCCGTACAGATAATGTTTCCAAATCTTTAGAGCAAACACCACTGCAGCTAACTCCAAATCATGAGTAGGATAACTCACCTCATGCAGCCTTAATTGACGTGAGGCATAAGCCACCGCTTTTCCCCTTTGCATCAACACACATCCCAAGCCCGTGTGTGACGCATCACAATAGGCAATAAATTCCTTACCAGCCTCAGGTTGAATCAATATTGGTGCTTCAGTCAGAATTTTCTTCAATTTCTCAAAGCTCTCTTGCTACTTATCTGACCACACAAATGGTACTCCCTTACACAGCAGTTTAGTTAGGGGTGAAGCAATCAATGAAAACCCCTCAATGAAACACCTGTAATACCCAGCCAAACCTAAAAAACTTAGAATTTTGGCCACTGACTTCGGTGGCTTCCAATCCAATATAGCCTCGACCTTCCGGGGATCAACTCTAATTCCTTCGACAGACACAACATGCCCCAAAAAGGTCACCTCTTTTAGCCAAAATTCACACTTACTGAATTTGGCTTATAGTTACTTTTCTTTTAATATCTGCAATACAACTCGTAGATGCAAATCATGCTCTTCTTCATTCTTTGAGTACACCAAGATATCATCTATGAACACCACCAAAATCGATCTAAATAAGGTTAGAAAACCCGGTTCATCATGTCCATAAATGCAGTTGGTGCATTTTTCAACCCAAACGGCATCACTAAGAACTCATAATGCCCATAACGAGTTCGAAATGCAGTTTTATGAATATCCGCCTCCTTAACCTTTAACTGGTGATATCCCAATCTCAAGTCTATCTTCGAGAAAACTGAAGCTCCTCGCAGCTGATCGAACATATCATCGATCCTCAGTAACAGATACTTGTCCTTGATTGTCAACTTATTCAATTGTATATAATCGATACACATACGCATCGACCCATCCTTTTCTTAACGAACAAGACCGATGCTCCCCACGATGATACACTTGGTCGAATAAATCTACGATTCAACAACTCTTGAATTTAAGCTTTAAGCTCCGCTAGCTCCTTTGGCGCCATTCTATAAGGAGCAAAAGACACCGGAGCCGTCCTTGACAACAATTCAATGCCAAACTCCACTTCCCGATCCGGAGGTAATCTTAGAAACTCCTCGAGAAAAACGTCTAAAAATTCTTTCACCGTTCTAACACTATCAATCGATAACTCTTTGGCATCTAGAGCACTGATGAAAGCTAAGAACGCTCCACACCACTTTCACACCAACTTTTCTACCTTTAAGCCAGATACCACATTAGACAGATAGTTTCTTCTTTCACCTATCATCATTATTTCCTTATCCTCTGAAGTTTTTAGTATCATCTACTTCACAGAGTAGTCCAAGTTTGCATAGTGTTTAACCAGCCAGTCCATGCCCAAAATAAGATCGAACTCGCCAAATGGCAGTTTCATCAAGTCCGCCAGAAATATTTCCCCTTGAATTTCTAAGGGCACATCTCTAAACAACTTATTTACTAACACTGACTGTCCTAAATGGCTAATTACAATTTTTTCTCTAGCAGTAATCTCAGATCTAATGTTCAGAGTTCCAGACACAGCACATGCAACATACGAATGGGTGGATCCAATATCTATCAAAGCGGTAACAGGTATATCAGATATGAAGAACGTATCGGTTATGACGTCCGGTGCATCACCATCCTCTCGACGTCTGACCGCATAGACCAATCCTGGCTGTCTCGCCTCCGTGTTACTCCTATTACCGATACCTCTACCTGATGCACCCTGACCTCGTCCAACACCATTACCACATCGACCAGGCCCACGGCTCCTTTCAGGGTGCAGAGCACCTCTAGCTAGGTGCACAGAATCGTTACAAACCACCTGAGTCTGAACAGGCTGATGAGGGCAATCCCTAAATCGGTGTTCCTTGGAACCACATCTGAAACAACCACCAGTTCTCTTCCAACATTCACCCGAGTGAAGTCTCCCACAATCCGTACAAGGCTGTAACTGATTGGTAGCAGTTGGAGCACCCGCTCATACTGGTCCCTCATCCCTGGGCCTTTTCTGAAAACCTCTAGCAGGGCCTGAGTACCCAGGGTTTCTCTTGTTCCTGCCCCTATCCTTGTCTCGATTTTGCCTCTTTGAGTTTTTAACCTCCTCAGCTATCTAAGCTTTTTCTACCAAAGTAGCAAAATTTCTCTCCATCTGTGGGGCTATCAGTACCGCAACTCATCACGCAACCCGTCTTCAAAACGCACACAGTTTTCATAATCAGTCGGCACTATTCCTCGGGCATACTGACTCAGACGCAAAAATTTTACCTCGTATGCTGCCACAGATTTACTTCCTTGGACCAGATTCAGGAATTCCTTCCTTCGGGCATCCACATGCCTAGCTCCGACATACTTTCCTTGAAATACAGCTTTAAAGAATTCCCAGGTACTAAGATCGGCTTGAGTGCCTTCCCAAATATTGAGCCACCACTGACATGCCTCGTCTCTCAGCAAAGACACCACTCCTTTGAGTTTCTACTCGGCGGTGCAATCCAAATCGTCCATGATCCACTTCACAGCCTCAAGCTAGTACTCCACTACATTAGGGGCTACACCCGAAATACCTCTAAAAATATCAGCCCCATTCGACCTGAGTCGCTCAGATACCAACCCACTAGCTACTGACCCAGTTCTTGCCCCAGTAACCCTTTCTAGGACTCGCAACATAGCTTGGGACAGAGCGTCGACCTCTCTCATACGATCATGTGACCCAGCTTCAGTCACAGGTGATGCAGGGTATCCATTTTCGGCATATGTCCCAATGCCTCGGATACAACTCTAGCACCTCGGCCTCTACCACGGCCACGTCTACCGCGTCCACGTCCTCTAGCGCTCATATTTGCTAATTCGATTTAATCTGATTAAAAGTCTTATGAATCAGTATGCTATTTCAGTGTTTATTAAACAATATTTTATGAAGTATAGGAAGTAAAGTCGTTTTCGCATCCTAAAGTCTCAATCTCTATAGTTTCAGCTTTTAAAGCTAAAAGTTCTAGAGTATTTCTATTTTGTAGAATTTTCTTACCACAATAATAACACAATAATCATAAAATGAGAACAAATACTTACTTGACTTGGAGCCGGATACTCGTGGTGCCATACTTCCTTTAAAAAATGGATTTATAATTTAAAAATTCAAATAGTTTTGGAAAAAGCTTTTCAACCCAAACCACAGTCGAGTTTTGCAATCGGGCTCTAATACCATAAAATGTAACACCCCAAACCCGGCCCATGCGTTACGACCGGATCTGACATGTCACATGAGGAAAATGTATAAAGTCTTTGTGATTTGTACTAAAATAAGTGTAAGTTTGGTTATGGTTAAGAGAACAAGTTAGATGTAAATATTTGATAAAATTCAACTATTTTTGAGAAGTTGATTGATGAATTGTAAATTGAAATAATGAGCTTTAAAACCGTGACTTTTGAAAATGATGTTGATAATTTGAAAGAGAATTCGAGTTAATTCATTTGTAAAAGTTTGTTATAAAATCCATTTATTAATCAATTTTGGAAAACCGTTGGTTATGCTTTTAGAAAATTCCCATTTAAAAATAATTCAAGCAAGATATTAGGTATGTCAATTGTAAAGCAAAAATAAAATATTTCAGAGGCCTTATTACAACTTAAAAACCCAAAATAGTAAAAGTAATAAAGTAAACGTAAATATAAATATGAAGTTCAAATGAAAACACCATTTCTGAAGTATGGCCTCCACCGAGTCATCCATGGCCCAAGTCCACATCACTGAGTATCACCTACAAGGGTTAAGGGAAAAGGGGTGAGTTACTAGAACTCAGCGTATAATCCTCTTACCGTCATCCACTGTGCCTGGACCCGTTTTACCACATCTTGGGCTTAAGCCCATTTTACAAAATAATAAATAAATGAAATGAATGCAACCCAACCCATCATCCAATCTCTCCCCCGACCAGCCAATCTCTCCTGTGGGGATCAACTCAACCCATCCCGCCAATCTCTCTAATTTGCAGTCAAGCTGCCATATATAATATTTTTGTGGCCAAGCCACCGGTATCATAGTTAAGCACGATAATAAACGAATTGTGGCAATGCCACTGGGCTACACTTCTCTCCATACAATTTTCCCATCCCATGCAATATGTAGAGATGCAACATATAAAATAACATAAAAATATCCACATGTGAATAACAACCATTAATCTATTAAATACTTTTAATGAATCTGCCCATAGGGGCATTTCGATAAATTGGCCCATAGGGTCATTTTGGTAAATTGGCCCATAGGGGCATTTTCGTAATTTTAATAGCTTTAATATCGATTTTGACTAATCCATAGAAATAATGTAATTTAAGCAAATTTTTTGGTTTATGCCATATTACTTTTTTTTAGTCGTATAATAATAACAATCTACTATCAAACATGTTACCGAATCATAAATCTAAGGAATTACAGTGTGAGATTACACACCTGATTACGGTAAGTATTAAACCCTCTTGATCGTCGGCACCTATGACAACATAATACTCGATTCACTAACATAAGAGGTTTTTCTTAATCCAAATCTAAATCAATGATCTAAAATACTTACTCTCAATATCGTGAACAACCACGATTTGTTTATTCTCACCGGATGATGGTCCACAACCCGGTGGGAAATCTCAAACTACCGAAACCGCTCTACGCTTGAACTTAGGAGTAGGAATAGTAATTCTACTCCTTTTGTATTCTCCAATCGCATTTCCTTTCAAATCGGTTCCACTTGCCTCCATAGGAAAAATCTCGATCAGTAAAATACTACTATGAAAGAAAGTAGTCGTTTAGGGATAAGATTTGGCTTACCTCTATTTTCGAAAGATCAATGATTGAATAAGAACGAAAGATAAATCCCTATAATAATCATTTAGTCAAAACTTCGGTCCGATTTGCATCATAAACGAGTAAATATATTTCGAAAGATCCAAGAATAAACTCCTTACCTTAATGATGATGAATCCGATTTCTATCGGTTGACTTATGGATACGGATGAGACAAGATTATGAGAATCGGCTTTCCTTTATAACACTACACTAGAAGAAGAACATAAAATAAGAGAGTAGGAGATATATATTTTGATAAAGAAACAAGGTGAAATACCGAGTAGTGATGGACACACATATTCGGCTAGGAAGAAAAAAAAATGAAGATGAAAAGAGGGGAATAAAGTCACTTACCAATTCCATCAAGAAGAGAGTGCCCAACACAAAAGAAAAGAAAATAAAGAAGAAGAGATTGGTGTTGATAGGTTCGGCTAGTGAAAAGAAAAGAGAAAAAGAGGTAGAAAGAAGTGTTAGGAAGTTTCGATTGACACAAAAATGAAAATGATCAAAATGGTCAAGATGATCAATATAATATGGGTGTTTCGGCAACAAATGAAGAATGAGTGTAGATGGATTAAGAGTTTTGGCACAACAAGGGAACAAGATGAACAAAAATGCAATGAGAATTTTGGCCAAAACAAAGGAAGAGAATTGGGAAGAGAAAACACCAATATGCTAAAAGAAAGTAGGCCTCACAAGCACAAAATTTGACAAATGACTAATGAAAAATTCGGCTACCCAAAACCCCCTCCTAAACAGTGTATCATCTTTACCAAAAGATGAACATTGACCAAATAAAATCTTTCCAAACACCTTCCACACTATAGGCTAACATGTTCCCTTCTCTTACCTTTTCTTTCATTTCATTCCTTATTTTTCCCTTGTTTTCCTCCTTACCATATTCCCTTAGCCATCTTTCCATAAATAAAAAAGTCTCTCTTACCAAAAATACTATCATGGCCGCCACTTAGGGAAGGAACACAAAAATAAATCCCAAAATTTACACTAGGTGGGATTCGAACTCCGCCCCTCAAGCCCATACATGCAACGCCACACCACTCCTCTACTAGCTTCACTTGTGCTAGCAAAATGCACACTTATTTTCTTAAACCTTGATGCCACTTACCTTCTCTCCTTAAAGTGCTTAAACACAAAAAATTTTACTAAGGCCCAACTCAACCCCGAGCCTTCTTAGGACCTTAAAACATACACAATTAATATTTTTAACTAACCTATCGCATGGTATAATGCAACACATAAAATTCTAAATTTCAGGATGTTACATTTTTTACCTAAACGCCACCACGCACGTTGGTCGCCGACGACGAACAGCGAGGCGAACCACGGAAAACCCTTGCCGGACCTGGACCCTGCAGAGAAACAAAACAAGAGGGGTGAGTTTTTTTAAGCGGGTTAAAATGAAAATTTTTAAAAGAATTTGGCCTTAAATAGGGCCTTTGAAACGATGCCGTTTCACTTAGCCCTTTAAACACTTAAACGACCTCGTTTGGCCTAACCAGCTCACGGACCCGACCCGCTCCTAAGATCCGCGTGTTTTTCATCGGAGGGGATAATTTCACTTTTAGCCCCTCCGCCCTTTTATGATTTTGCAATCAGGTTTTCAGTCTTCTTAATTTTGCCCCTAAAATTTATTTGATTTTCAATCGAGTTCACGCCAATGCGGCGCGTTTTGGAGGGAAAGGGTTATTGCCCTTTTTTAGTCCCCCATGTAACCTGCGCATTTTAGATAAGTCCTTTCCTTTATATTTTGTTTCGAATCAGCCCCAAACTTTTGTTTTAAATGCAATTTGGTCCCTCTTTTATTTATTTTGCAATTATTATTATTATTTTTTAGTCGTTTTATCATTATATTATTATTACTATTATTATATTATTATTTATATATAATGTATATATTTTATTACTATCCTGTTTATTAATTGATATTATTATTATCATTATTTTATTTTTAAATACTACTATTATTATTTTGATTACTACTCATTTTATCATTTTTATTTCTATTATTACTTTATTATGATTATTATTATTATTACTATTATTTCTATTTATGTTATTATTTCTTCTATCGTTATTATTATAGATATATTATTATTATTATTATTTTACTATTATCGCATTATTATTGTCATTACTATTATTTTTATTATTATTTCAATTATTTCTATATTATTATTACTCCTTTATTATTATTATTATTATTATTATTATTATTATTATTATTATAAATGTATTATTATCACTATTCTTTATTTTATTATTATTATTGTTTGTTACTATCGTTATTATATCATTAAATTAAGTTAGCTTAGTATTATAACATACATTCTTTTTACTTATTATTTCTTACATTACTAACTCGTTCATTTTATCTCTTTATTTTATTTTACTTTTGTCTTTGTTATTACCATTTCCGCTAATCTATTAATAATCATTTTATTATGCACCCTAGTTTCGTAATTTATCTTCTTATCAAATCAATTTACATTAACCTTTACCCGATTCATCAAGTTTTAAAACAATCGATATTTTGTATTTAGAAATTCGGGGAATAGTGCCCTAACGTGCTGGGTTTCAATTTCCCGTTTGACTAAATAACTAAATATCCTTTTAAATTTCGTAAATCATGAGATGACTTTAATCACGAGAGATTAAAATATCGTGTCCTAACGTGCTGGATGTGATGTTTATATCCTTTTGGAGCAAAGAAATCTCAAATTTTAACTCAAACATCTATATTTATTTTCTTAGTTTAACACTATACCATTAAATAAAAATTATTCGTAAAATTATTATATTTCATCCAAAGGTTTTTAAAATAAGGCAATGTTTTGTATTTAGAAATTCGGAGAATAGTGCCCTAACGTGCTGGGTTTCGATTTTTCGTTTGACTAAATAACTAAACATCATTTTAATAAATTTTGTAAATCATGAGATAAATTTGATTACGATGGTTTAAAATATTGTGTCTTAACGTGCTGGATGTGATGTTTGTATCCTCTCGGAACAAAGAAATCTCAAATTTTAACCCAAATTGTTCACATTTTTAAAAGAGATCGTATTTTTAATTTTTTTTAAATTTTAACTTTCAACATTTAGACATCAATTAATCAATTAGGTACCAATTTTGGACATATCGAGGGTGCTAATCCTTCCTCGTACGTAACCGACTCCCGAACCTATTTTTCTAAATTTCATAGACCAAAATCGTTGTTTTGATAAATCAAACTGTTTATTAATAAACAACCATTTTACGATGTGACTCAATCACACCTCAACACAAAAAAGATTGGTGGCGACTCCCGTTTTTCATTTTCAGTTTTAAAACCAAAGTCGACCTCCGTTTCCAAAAAATGGTTACGACAATAATATTTAGGTTATATTATTATAAAATGTTATATATGAAATATATAATTATTTATTATAACATTAATGTAATTTTTTTTCTTTTATATATGAAAATATAGAATGCCACTCGATGTTTTGATTTTTCTACATGATGATGTTAAGCCAAAAGCTAGAATAAGAAAACAATCTAAATATAAAATTTGAATTTTATTTCGTATTATAGAAATTTATTTAATAAAAATATTTTAATAATCTTTACACAATTGATGAAAATAAAATAATAAATGTTAAGTATGACTCCTATTTCAGCTTAAATTTGAGAGATAATCTTCTAGTTAAACTCTGCTTTATTTGTTTCAATCAAACACTAATTAGTTTAGATTATTTTATTATTATTTGACCTATGAATTTAACTTATAAATAGGCTCTTTTACAACTTTAGAAAAAACACCCATTAGATATTATAACTCATAACACATTTAGAGAATTATGTGTTTACGTTTTGAGGTTCTTTATTTTTGGGTTTTCGGGGTTTAGTTTTTATCTCTATTTTTGTACTCTTTATTCTTTTGCCATTATAGTAAAATTATTTTTTCCCATGGTTTTTTATCCTCTTTAGAGGGGTTTTTTCACGTTAAATTTGTGTGTTCAATTTTTCAATTTATTCCGCTATTTTTTTTACTTGTTGCTTAATCGGGTCGATCCTAACAAGTGACATCAGAGCTAGTTCAATTTTCATAGATCAGCTCATTAAGATTTGGCAGTAACAAGGTTTGAAATTGAGAAGTTCGATGGTGAGACAAAGTTCAGTCTGTGGCAAGTTCGGATGATGGCAATTCTAGTTCAAACTGGCTTAAAAAGGTTGTTACCGGGGAAAAAAGCCTAAGAATCTAAATTAAACAGAATGGGAAGAGCTTGATGAAAAGGTCTTGTCTGCAATCCAGTTGTGCCTCGTGAATACGGTATTGCAGGAGGTTTTGATGGAGAAAACCTCATCCGCCTTGTGGAAAAGGTTAGAAACTCTTTATGCGACTAAGTCTTTGGCTAACCATTTAGTGTTGAAACAACATCTATTTACGTTTCGCATGAACGAAGGTGAGCTTCTTAGAGATCACATCAGTTAATTCATTACTCTTTTAAATGATTTAAAGAATGTTGAGGTTCATATTGACGATGAAGATCAGACTATGCTATTATTGTGCTCTTTACCCCCTTCATACAAGTCTTTCAAGGAGACCCTGATTTATGGCAGAGACAAACTCTCGTTCGAAGATGTGAATGGTCATTTATTGAGTAGAGACACACTTGACAATGAGTTTGGTTTGGATAGCAAGGCAAATAAGCAAGCTTTCATTTTGGTAGCATCAAAGAAACGAGACAAAAGGTGTCGCTATTGTAAAAAGTTAGGTCACGTCAAAGCATATTGTTATAAACTGCGAAATAAAAGAGTTGCTGAGACTAACGAGGAAGATGTAGCTGGTGCTAATTTGGCTGATGAAAGCGGTGATGATTTCTTGTTAGTGTCAACGAGTAATAACTCTAAGCTCACGTCCGAGTGGATCCTAGATTTGGGATGTTCTTTCCTCATGTGTCCTAATAGAGAATAGTTCTCCACATACAGTTCGGTTGAAGGTAGAGTTGTGCGCATGGGAAATGATTCATCTAGTAAGGTAATTGGTATTGGTATTGTTAAAATTAGGATACACGATAAGGACGATTAAGACACTCTCAGATGTCAGGTATGTACCTGATTTATGAAAGAATCTTATCCCATTGAGTATTTTAGACTTGAAAGGATGTAGAATCAACATTGAGTCAAGTGGCATTAAAGTATCTCGTGGACCTCTTGTTTTGTTAAAAGGTAAAATATAACACCCCTTACCCGTGTCAAATGCCGGTACAGGTACGAGGCGTTACCTTACTTAAAAACATTCATACAAACAATTACGGGTTATGAGATTTCATTTCAATTTTAAAACCTTTCAAACTTTGTCTTAAAAATACCTAGTATGAGCCTACGATGCCTAAAACACACTTTAGAAACGGTTCGGGACCAAACTTAGTTCTTTAGAAAACTTTGGAAAATGTCACTAAAAACAAAGGCACACATCCATGGGAAGGGCGACGCCTGTGTGACCTGATAACATGGCCATATTGAAGAACCATGTAACTCACACAGCCTAAGCATATAGGGACACACTCATGTCCCATGTTTGCGTGGATTTATTTCTCAATTCGAACTTAGAGGGGTTTACACACGGCCTAGCACACACCCGTGTCCATGGCCCATGTCCATCACACGGCCATGACACGCCCGTGTCTCGGCCCTTGTGCAAAAACCTTGACATTCTGTTTCTGACGTCAGCATCATCATATGGTCACACGGCTAAGACACACGCCCGTGTGCTAGGCCATGTGGTGAATTTAATTTCATATTTAAGGTGTAGACTTCACACGGCCTGGGCACATGCCCATGCCTATTGCCGTGTCTTCCACACGGTCGAGACACACGGCCGTGTCTCAGCCCGTGTAGTTACTACTGGGCATTCTATTTTGCCAACTTAGTGTGCAGGGGGATACATGGCCGAACTACACGCCCATGGGGCAGACCGTGTGTCACACACAGCCTAGACACACGCCCGTGTGTCTACTCGCGTTGATAAAAATAAGGCTATTTACCAAGCCCTTTTGCCACCCTTACTTGCACCAATATAAGCCACATCCCGTAAGACCAATTCACATACTTTATCAATTCAATCATGCAACCTTCTCATTCATGCATTAACATACTAAATACTCAACCATGCAATTTGATCAATCATGAAAAGCATCACCATTTCCATATATCAATAACAAATATTAGCCATCATCCGTGGCCTTATACAAAATGAATCAATCTTCAAGACAAGCCAACACATTTGGCCAAAACAATATGACACTAGACAAAAGACTAAGTCTCTATACATGCCATACTCAAAATGATAAATCTAACTATACTAAATATTTAGATTGATAGTGTGATCGAGCCTCCGACGTCCTTTGATCCCTGAGCTAGCTTAGCGATACTATAAGAAAATGGAAAAGAAAGGGAGTAAGCATAAAGCTTAGTAAGTCGCATGTAAATAATTAACAACAAATTACCATGCATTATCATACTCATAACATATTATAAACTTGTACATAAATCTCGAATGATTAAAGGCATAACTTACTCATTTTCACCCTTACTAATCATACAACATAATTCGAGCTCATTTCTCATTAATTTCATGTAGGTACATGTATCACTTACAATATAGTCATAATTTTTTCACTTTTGACACAAGCTCTAAATTACTCGTTGAACTAGATGGAATACCATAAAATACCCGACAAGCCTCACACAAGAGGGTATGATGCAAATGCCATGTCCCAAACATGGTCTTACACTGGCTCTCGTAATGTGGTCGATGCCATGTCCCAAACATAGTCTTGCACTAGCACACATATCAACGCTGATGCCATGTCCTAGACATGGTCTTACACTGGCTCTCATAATGTGGCTGATGCCATGTCCCAAACATGGCCTTACACTAACATACATATCACCCAAATGTCATGGCTTGGATATCCAATCTATTTCTAAAGTTCTACCGGGAGTATTCCACATCAAATTTCGTCATGCGTATTCATAACAATAATCAAATATTTTATGAAATATCAATTTTTTAATGCATAATAACAATAAAGTTGTATTATTTACGTACAACTTACCTCGACATACAAAATATGGGTGACTTGTTCGTTTAGTCCAATAACTTGGTTTTCCTCCAGTCTAAGTCCGGACTCTATTTTTCTTGATCTAAAATGATAAAATCCACTCATTTAATCACCAAATTAACCAAGACATTCCAAAATTCCTATTTTGGAAAAATTACCATTTTGCCCTTAGACTTTCACATAATTATAATTTTGCCCCTAGGCTCGTAAAATAATTTTCATCAAATTTCTTCATTAACCAAGCCTAGACGAATCTAATTTATACTTATAGCAGCTCACAATTCCAATTATTTCACACATTTACTACCTATTTTACAACCTTTACAAAAAATGTCCATTTTAGGTGTTTTCATGGAAACCCCTTTCACAAAAGTTGTTTATTTAACTACCAAGATTCATTTTCTTCCATAAAAATTCAGCAAAAAACACTAATGCTCTCATGGAAAAACCCTATACTTCAACCATAGTGCAAAATAGTCCCCTCATTAGCTAGATTAAGCTACAAGGGTTCCAAAAACACAAAAATCAACAAAAATGACCATCAAAATGACTTACTTGCAAGAGAAAAGCTTGGCTGAAATTTTGAGCTCTCAAAACCCTTAATTTTGCTAAAATTTCAGTAGTAAGGAGGAAGATGAAGAGATGATATCTTTTCTCTTTATTTTATTTTATTTCATCAATTAAGTCACCTAATACCACCAACTTTGACCAATTTTCATTTTTTTTGTCCCCTATAGCTGGCCATCCCTCTCATAAGGGCCTATTTGCACAATAAGGATCTCTAATTTAAGGTTCTCTAGCTATTTAACACCTTTAGCTTGTAGAACAAAACTTTCTCAGTTTATGCGATTTAGTCCTTTTTCGAAATTAAGCAAGTAATCACTAAAATTAATTCACCAAAATTTTCATGCACTCATATAATCATGCTATAACACATAAACTAATATTAAAAATAATTTCTCTGGCCTCGGATTAGTGGTTCCGAAACCACTGTTCTGACTAGCCTCAAAATCGGGCCGTTACATAAAAGAACTGGCAGTCTTTATATTCTGGAAGGTTCTACAGTGACTGGTGAAATCGGACGTCCCTCGTCCGCTACAGAGTCGAAGTCAACTCATTTGGAGTGGAGGCAACTTGGTCATAGAAGGGAAAAAGGTATGACCATTTCGTTGAAGAGAGGTTCTCTTTTGGATGTAGGTTTTGAAAAGTTAGGGCACTGTGTTCTTGAAAATCAAACTCGAGTTAGTTTTGATCTGGCAGTTTACAAGTCGAATGTAACACCCCTATACCATGTTCGACTCAAGGAACCTGATATAGGAATATTACATTTGGTGCCAAAGTAATTCTTGGCTAATTACTATTAAATTTGAACATAAAAACAGATAAATAATAAATTTAAATAATTTAAATTTAAACCTATTACTACTATTTGAGACATACCTAATTTTGCCTAAGTATATGGCATTCTATTCAAAATTTTAAAACATTCCCTGTTGTTGCTTGAAGATGTGATGAGATGAAAGCTTGCAATCTCAAATTTGACTCTTAAAAATTTTTGTACCTAATCTGCGCACGGAAACAAACCGTATGCTAAGTATACACCCAATGATATTATTATAATTCAAATACTTAAGGTAAAAACAATATATATACACATTAAATCTTACCACTATTTTACCTTCAATAAATCATTCATGCATTTAAACTTTAAATTTATTCTAATAATATGTATCTTATATAGCTTTTCTTCATTTTAATTTATATATCTTCTTATTATATCAATATCCATTTCATAAAATCATTATTTATATATTTCATTTCTATATCCTAATTCAATAACATATTCTATTCCATATCTAAAACCCTACAACATTAGTCTTTCAATAATTATTTAAACCAATATTTTTCAATAAAATAATTATAATTAATTCATAAGTTTATATTCAATTAACTCATACACTATTTCATTATTTCCAATTCATTCTATTTTCACTTCTTATTTCGATGTTTCAATTTCAATTCACATTTCAATTCATAATTTCACTTTTTCATATTTTTAATAGTACGATCAATCAAATTTTATTTAATTTTGTCTTTTAGTTATTCACCCTATTAACAAACCCGGACTTTGACGGATACAGTTCAACCCAAACACACCAAGACGACACATTGTTCCTTAACAAATTACACATACCTAAACGATGAATCAAGAATGGTAGAAGTAATATAATAATAATGATATTCAACACACAAAGTCTTTGAATCATGCTTGATAAGAATAACGATTTCGACACACAAAGTGTCGAATCGATGCTGATAACGATGAGTCGACACATAAGTGCACGATTAGTAAGTCGACAAAAATAGTACTCTTCCATATCCTATGGCATGCCAACTATATCCGACTAGCCCAACTAGTTAATAGGGTATTTAATTCACTTTTCAATTACAATTTCCATCTTAGTTTAGTATCAATTATAATTTCTCTATTTCAATCGGTTTCACAAGATTGCGGAATTCATTACTTGATAATTTCACAGATTCAATGCGACACATAACAATATTTAGTATTCCATAATTCAGTTCAGTCTCAGTCTCAATTTCAATATCCAATCATAAATTTATCATTTTACTAAACACTTACCTTAAAATACTTACCACACATAATTAGTAAATTAAACATATAATAATGATAAAGTTTGAATTATAGTGATACAAACCCGGATTTCGCGATTACTCCTCGATAGCTTTTTCTTTTCCTTTTGACGCCGATACTTCGGGTTCTTTGTTACCAATTAAACTTCAAGCTTTAATTCCCTAATTCTCCCTTTTCTTTTTCTTTCTCTTTTTCTTTCCCTATTTTCGTTGCTTCTTCTCTGTAACTTTCTTCATTTCTTTCTTTTCTTTTTTCTTTTTACTTTCTATCTTTATATATATATATATATATATTAGTTAATAGTAATAATAATAATTATAATAATTATAATAAAAATCTATTTAATAACAAATACTTATTTTACAATTGGACAATTATATATTTTACACTTGTCTTTAATTAATTTGGTTATCACAATTAAATTTTATGATATAATTATTAAATTAATAAAAATCTATTTAATACCAATCATAAATAATACATTTGTATACATACTTCTTTGTACATTTGTACACTATCATCACCCTACAATTGTCACCATATGATTTATTTATCACAAAAATCTCATAATATAATTATTTATCTCATAAATATTTTATTAATTTAATTTAATAATAATAAATATCTATTTACTAATTAAATAAAAATGTTACAAATGTGCATACTTAAATTAATACACTTGTATTTTATCTTTACCATACACTTTAGGCAAAATCATAATTTATTATCAACTAAAATCTTATACTAATTATTTAATTACTAAATATCTTTTAAATAATAAATATCTATCTACTAATTAAATATAAGTATTACAAATGTACATATATATTTTTTATAATTGTACAATATCATCACCATCCATTTGGCAAATTTTTATTTATTCATATAATATAATATTTTAATTTATAACTAATATAAATGTCCATATAATAAAATAATTATATACATTATAATTTAATAATAATTAAACAATAAAAATCTTAGATTTTTATCAACATTTGCCGCCTCATTTATGGTGAATGGTATATTTTCCATTTTGGTCCCTCTTTCTTTTTATTAATCTATATTCTACTTTTACCCCTTATTCAATTTTGCCCTTTTTCCTAATTTCTCTTAATTAAGCTAAATTCACTTAATTAAAGCCTAATTAAACAAACAATTAGCCTCACAAATATTCCTAATAATATTTACAAACTCGGTTCACTAAGACGGAGGCACTATAACTCGCTTTTTCCATACCCGTGAATTTTAGGTCATTACATTGAAGGCTAGAAGTCTTCCAATTTCTAAGCACATATTCGACTAAGTTAATTCCCTACATGGTTCAAGATAGGCTCGTGGAGGGCTTTGGCAAAGATGGCGTTGTGGAAATATGAGTTAAGGTGGAGATTTGTTAAGTATAACTCCTATTTTAGTCAAATTTGAGAAATAATCTTCTAGTTAAACTCTGTTTATTTGTTTCAATCAAACACTGATTAGTTTAGATTATTTTATTATTATTTGACGTATGAATTTGCCTATAAATAGACTTTTTACAACCTTAGAAAAAAACACTCATTAGATATTAGAACTCATAACACATTTAGAGAATTTTGTGTTTACGTTTTGAGGGTTCTTTATTTTTGGGTTTTCAGGGTTTAGTTTTTATCTCTATCTTTTGTACTCTTCGTTCTTTTGCCATTATAGTAAAATTATTTTTGACTGTGATTTTTATCCTCTTTGGAGGGGTTTTTTCATGTTAAATTTGTGTGTTCAATTTCTTAATTTATTCCACTATTTTTTTATACTTGTTGCTTAATTTGGTCGATCCTAACAATAAAATAGTATAAATAATAAGATATTGCTCATTGATTAAATTGAAAAGTTTAAATTAAGTTTAATGAAAAATTTTGTAACATCCTAAATTTTTGGGCTTATGCGTTAAATGGGTGAATATGTGGAATGAGTTAATTTAAGTGTTAGGGGTCCAAATTGGGCTCAGGCTTAGGCAGAGGCCTTGATTAAAATTATCTGTTTGGGCATTATAGGGTTTAAAAGGTAGTATCTATGTTTAAAATACCAAAGTGGGCTTGTGGCCCAATCTTAGGAGGTGACGCCACACACAAGGAGTAAGGGGCCCAAATTTAAGTTTCATGGAGCCCAATTCTTTTAATTTAAGTTAGCTAAATTTTGGGCATTAGGATTAGGTGGAGTGGATGGCAACAAGGCTAAAATTTAGGGTTTTAATGTTTAAAATATGTGGATAATAAGCAGATAAAGGCTATTATTTAGGAATTTATTTTATGTGGATAATAAGCGAGATAAAGGCTAAGATCTAGGGATTTTTATGATTAAAATATGTGGATAATATCTTGATAAAGGAGGGAGGAGTTAGAGATAATTAAGTCTCTTTTAGATGAGCTAGTAGATTAAGATAAAAGAGAAAAGTTAGAATTTATCTACAAAGAGAGTGATGGCCAAGAATCCATCAACGAGAGAGTAAAGAAACCAACTACTACATGGCAAAGGGTTGCCGAATTTCCTATAAATAGGGGCTAGCTCCTTGTTTCGACATTAAATCCTCTCCTTTTGTGCCAAATTCTTTAGCTTCTTTTCTCCAAATTTCTTTCTCTAATTTCTCTAAAAGCCAAAAACTCCATTATTCTCTTCTTTCTTCTAAAAGCCAAAACTCCATTATTCTCTTCTTTCTCCTAAAAGCCAAAACTCCATTATTCTCTTCTTTCTTCTAAAAGTGAAAACTCCATTATTCTCTTCCTTCTCTAAAAGCGAAATCTCTATAGTTTTATTTTATTCATCCTATTTGAGAAATTGTTCTATACTTTCGGCATTTAAATCCTCCATTGACATTGTCAAATTCTCTCTCTAGTACTAGCCAAATCTCCTAAGTTAAGGTAAGAGTAGATTTTGATTAGTTCTCATAATCTATTCCCGATTTTTGAAAATGCAAAAGTCAAAGCTAATAGTTTAATGGTTTATGATGGGCGTCAAGTCGGGATTTGAAGGAAGCCTAGTCGACTAGATCTAAAAGCCAAAATTCATAAGTCTTCAATTTTGGGATTTTTAAGGTAAGAAGATTTTCCTAGATTTCTATTAGATTTCATCATTATATACAAGATTTTAACTTTATAAGGAGGATTAATGATTAAATATTATTATAGTAACTCGATAAGGATTTATGATGGAATTAAATATGGATCGAGCAAAAGAAAGAATCCTAAAGTTTAAGAAACGAGCGATGTTCTTGTTCGAGATTGGCCAATTGGTTGTGGACCGCTTACGAACAACACCTTAGGCGGATAGCGGTTGTGTCGACTAAGGATAGCGTTGATATAGAAAGCCTCGTTTTATCGATAATCGTGTGTAGATTCTTGACACATAAGCTTTGTTATATTATATGTATGTTATGGGCTAAAAGCCAGAAAAGGTGTGTAGATCTCTATCACACTAGTTAATCTGAATTATATGTATGTTATGGGCTAAAAGCCAAAAATGAGGTTGTATGAATAGTTGTATTACCCAAAAAGGGTAGGCAAGGGATGCCAGGTACGTAATCATAGAAACTTCTCTATGTGTATCGAAGTATGTAAAAATATGTGATCTGTTTAGATAGTTTAATGTTCTGATTCTTGCATGTATGCATGGGATGGGATTGATTGATTTACGGAAGGGGAGCAGGTCGCGAGGCGATCGGTGGCTTTGCCACATAGGTCACATAGTGATCGGTCTTTATGACAGACAGCATAGCTGTCGATATATTATTAAGGTCGATAAATGATCGGTGGCTTTGCCACATAGGTCACATAGTGATCGGTCTTTATGACAAAAGACAACATTTGTCGATATGGTGTGTAGCGGATGGAGGGTTGATTGTAGAAATCCCGGTGTGATGGTTGGTGCGGGGTGTGTAGAGGATGGACTCATAGGTTTGGGATGGGCCATGTTGCATATTTTGTTACCCTTGTATACGGGCCAAGGCTCATAATGTGTTTGTGGGCCTCAAGCCTTTTATGTGTTCTCGGATTTGCACATCGAGTCTTGGTGACTCAACCTTTTATTTTCCCAACATTTCGTGAGCGAGAGATCGTGAACATGGGAGCCGAAGCGGACTCGAGGGCCATCAAGTTTTATTTTTACAAATTATTTGGGATTTCTTTAAGTTTATTTTATTTTTATTTGAGATTTTTTAAGGCCCTAGTTTTATTCAACTAAGAAGTTTTCAATGTTATGCAACTTATAAATTTTATGTCAAGGTTTATTTATACTTAATAATACTAATATAAGATTTTATTTTAAAATGTCACTTATTTACTCTAATAATGTCTAATTAACTTACGACTTCCAAAACCAACAAGGCAAAAGTTTTCAATGTACAAGCCGTGACACGCCAGATCCAAATAAACGCATGGGCGGGTTTGGGGTGTTATAATTTTGATATCGAGCCAGTTCAAAACTCAAATTGTGAAATGGGTCTAGAAATGTTTTAGAAATTTTTTTGGTTCAAGGACATGGCCTTCGAGTCTACCAGCACCCGATCCGCCTAGGTAAGTATTCTAAACTCTTGCTGTGTTATTTATGTGGGCTTAATGAGCTTTATGGGACGTAGACTATCTAGGTTAGAACTTGATGGACTTTAGGATTAGGCAAACAACTCTTCAATTCCATAAGACTTAACTTCACTAAAACAAAACACATAAGCGAGTCACAAGACTAAGGTGTGGCAACAGCATATGCATGTCTAGGAGTAGATCCTAAGAGCTTGGTATTTAAGCAGTCCAAGTGACTCACCACCTCTTCACAGGAATCTTACCTGGTGTATAGTGAATGTTCACTTTAGCCATGACAAGGTGTTGTAATAGGCATATGCATGCCTGGGAGTGGATTCAGGGAGAGCTTGGTATTTAAGCAGGTCCTAGTGACTCACCTCCTCTTCACAAGAATCTTACAGTGCGTGGTATGTTCACTCTAGCTATAAGGACTTGTTCATGGGTGAACCCATAATTAAAACCCGAAAGGGACCAACCACCCTATTTTGCAAACAAAACCCCTAAGTTTTGTACACTTCCAGAAAAAAATACATTTGATTTGAAAATGTTCGTCACTATGAATAAAATTACCAAATTACCCTTGTTATGCAAAATGACCAAAATAGCCCTGATTTGTAGAATTACCAAATTACCCTTGTTTTGTAAAATTACCGAAATACCCTTGAATCACAAAATTACCAAAATACCCTCAGATCACAAAAATTACCAAAATACCCTCAAATTTTAAAATTATCGAAATACCCTAAAATTTTAAAATTACCGAAATACCCTCAAATTTCAAAATTATCAAAATGCCCCTGATTTTTAAAATTATCAAAATACCCTCAGATTTCAAAATTTTTAAAATGTCCCGGATTCCAAAATTACCAAAATACCCTCAATTTCCAAAATTACCAAAATACCCCTGGGAATGCAAAATTACCAAAATACCCTTATTTTATAAAATATCAATGAACCTCATTTCAAAAAAAATTTATGAAAATGCCCCTGTAGGATAAAATTATGAAAATACCTCTGGGTAGTGGAAAACAACAACAATGACAACCACAACACTTTTCTGTAATGAACGCGAGTTCATGAATGTTGATGATTGAATGAATGAACTTGAGACTGTAGTGTGTGTATGAATTCGAAAGAACTACTTTTTAGAACTATTAATCATAAGACTGCTTCGCGATAAATCGGTGGAAAGAAATAATGATTCATAAAATTTCTAATCGATAAATGCAAATTGGTAGAATGAGTACAAGGGACGAAGACGCTTGAGATCACGAATAATGGTGCGTACCCTACCATAGTATACTAAGTGTTTATTTTGGCTTTAGAATTAGAGTCTTGCAATGAAAGCATAGTGGTGAGACTCGGGTAGAATGATTACTAGTTAGTTGGAAATTTCGAGGACGAAATTTCTTTAAGGAGGGTAAAAGCGTAACATCCTAAATTTTTGGGCCTATCGTTTAATGGGTGAATATGTGGAATGAGTTAATTTAAGTGTTAGGGGTCCAAATTGGGCTCGAGCTTAGGCGAGAGGCCTTGATTAAAATTATCTGTTTGGGCATTATAGGGTTTAAAAGGTAGTATCTATGTTTAAAATACCAAAGTGGGCTTGTGGCCCAATCTTAGGAGGTGACGCCACACACAAGGAGTAAGGGCCCAAATTTAAGTTTCATGGAGCCCAATTCTTTTAATTTAAGTTAGCTAAATTTTGGGCATTAGGATTAGGTGGAGTGGATGGCAACAAGGCTAAAATTTAGGGGTTTTAATGTTTAAAATATGTGGATAATAAGCAGATAAAGGCTATTATTTAGGAATTTATTTTATGTGGATAATAAGCGAGATAAAGGCTAAGATCTAGGGATTTTATGATTAAAATATGTGGATAATATCTTCATAAAGGAGGGAGGAGTTAGAGATAATTAAGTCTCTTTTAGATGAGCTAGTAGATTAAGATAAAGGAGAAAAGTTAGAATTTATCTACAAAGAGAGTGATGGCCAAGAATCCATCAACGAGAGAGTAAAGAAACCAACTACTACATGGCAAAGGGTTGCCAATTTCCTATAAATAGGGGGCTAGCTCCTTGTTTCGACATTAAATCCTCTCCTTTTGTGCCGAAATTCTTTAGCTTCTTTTCTCCAAATTTCTTTCTCTAATTTCTCTAAAAGCCGAAAACTCCATTATTCTCTTCTTTCTTCTAAAAGCCAAAAACTCCATTATTCTCTTCTTTCTCCTAAAAGTCGAAAACTCCATTATTCTCTTCTTTCTTCTAAAAGCTGAAAACTCCATTATTCTCTTCCTTCTCTAAAAAGCTGAAATCTCTATAGTTTTTATTTTATTCATCCTATTTGAGAAATTGTTCTATACTTTCGACATTTAAATCCTCCATTGACATTGTCGAATTCTCTCTCTAGTACTAGCCGAATCTCCTAAGTTAAGGTAAGAGTAGATTTTTGATTAGTTCTCATAATCTATTCCCGATTTTTGAAAAGGCAAAAGTCGAAAGCTAATAGTTTAATGGTTTATGATGGGTGGCAAGTCGAGATTTGAAGGAAGCCTAGTCGACTAGATCTAAAAGCCGAAATTCATAAGTCTCCAATTTTGGGATTTTTAAGGTAAGAAGATTTTCCTAGATTTCTATTAGATTTCATCATTATATACAAGATTTTAACTTTATAAGGAGGATTAACGATTAAATATTATTATAGTAACTCTGATAAGGATTTATGATGGAATTAAATATGGATCAGGCAAAAGAAAGAATCCTAAAGTTTAAGAAACGAAAGCGATTCTGCTGTTCGAGATTGGCCAATTGGTTGTGGACCGGCTTCTGAACAACACCTTAGGCAGATAGCAGTTGTGTCGACTAAGGATAGCGTCGATATAGAAAGCCTCGTTTTATCGGTAATCAGGTGTGTAGATTCTTGACACATAAGCTTTGTTATATTATATGTATGTTATGGGCTAAAAGCGGAAAAGGTGTGTAGATCTCTATCACACTAGTTAATCTGAATTATATGTATGTTATGGGCTAAAAGCCAAAAAATGAAATTTGTATGAATAGTCGTATTACCCGAAAGGTAGGCAAGGGATGCAGTGCGTAATCATAGAAACTTCTCTATGTGTATCAAGTATGTAAAAATATGTGATCTGTTTAGATAGTTTAATGTTCGATTCTTGCATGTATGCATGGGATGGGATTGATTGATTTACTGGAAGGGGAGCGGTCGCGAGGCGATCGGTGGCTTTGCCACATAGGTCACATAGTGATCGGTCTTTATGATGACGACCTGTTGTCGATATATTATTAAAGTCGCAATGATCGGTGGTTTCGCCACATAGGTCACATAGTGATCGATCTTTATGACAAACGACAAATTGTCGATATGGTGTGTAGCGGATGGAGGGTTGATTGTAGAAATCCCACGGTGTGATGGTTGATGCGGGGTGTGTAGAGGATGGACTCATAGGTTTGGGATGGGCCATGTTGCATATTTTGTTACCCTTGTATACGGGCCAAGGCTCATAATGTGTTTGTGGGCCTCAAGCCTTTTATGTGTTCTCGGGATTTGCACATGAGTCTTGGTGACTCAACCTTTTATTTTTCCCAACATTTCGGTGAGCGATAGATCGTGAACATGGGAGCCGAAGCGGACTCGAGGGGCCATCAAGTTTTATTTCTACAAATTATTTGGGATTTCTTTAAGTTTATTTTATTTTTATTTGAGATTTTTTAAGGCCCTAGTTTTTATTCAACTAAGAAGTTTTCAATGTTATGCAACTTATAAATTTTATGTCAAGGTTTATTTATACTTAATAATACTAATATAAGATTTTATTTTAAAATGTCACTTATTTACTCTAATAATGTCTAATTAACTTACGACTTCCAAAACCAACAAGGCAAAAGTTTTCAATGTACAAGCCGTGACACGCCAGATCCAAATAAAATGCATGGGTGGGGTTTGGGTGTTACAATTTTATATCGAGCCAGTTCAAAACTCAAATTTGTGAAATGGGTCTAGAAATGTTTTTAGAAATTTTTTGGTTCAAGGACATGGCCTTGAGTCTCTAAGCACCCGATCCGCCTGTAAGTATTCTAAACTCTTCTTTGTGTTATTTATGTGGGCTTAATGAGCTTTATGGGACGTAGACTATCTAGGTTAGAACTTGATGGACTCTAGGCTTAGGCCAACAACTCTTCAATTCTATAAGACTTAACTTCACTAAAAAAAAACCTGTAAACGAGTCACAAGACTAAGGTGTGGCAACAGGCTTATGCATGTCTAGGAGTAGATTTGGAAGAGCTTGGTATTTAAGCAGTCCAAGTGACTCACCTCCTCTTCACAGAATCTTACAGGTGTATAGTGAATGTTCACTTTAGCCATGACAAGGTGTGGCAATAGGCATCGCATGCCTAGGAGTGGATTCAGGAGAGCTTGGTATTTAAGCAGATCCTAGTGACTCACCTCCTCTTCATAGTAATCTTACAGTGCGTGGTATTGCTCACTCTAGCTATAAGGACTTGTTCATAAATTTGAACCCATAATTAAAACCGAAAGGGACCAACCACCTATTTTGCAAACAAAACCCTAAGTTTTGTACACTTCCGTAAAAAAATACATTTGATTTGAAAATATTCAGTAACTATGAATAAAATTACCAAATTACCCTTGTTATGCAAAATGACCAAAATAATACGATTTGTAGAATTACCAAATTACCCTTATTTTGTAAAATTACCAAATACCCTTAAATCACAAAATTACCAAAATACCCTCAGATCACAAAAATTATCGAAATTCCCTCGAATTTTAAAATTATCGAAATACCCCAGAATTTTAAAATTATCGAAATACCCCCGAATTTCAAAATTATCAAAATGCCCCCAAATTTTAAAATTACTGAAATACCCTCAGATTTCAAAATTTTCGAAATGTCCCGGATTCCAAAATTACCAAAATACCCTCGATTTCCAAAATTACCAAAATACCCCTGGGAATGCAAAATTACCAAAATACCCTTATTTTATAAAATATCAATGAACCTCATTTCAAAAAAAATTTACGAAAATGCCCTCATAGGATAAAATTACAAAAATACCCACGGGTAGTGGAAAACAACAACAATGACAACCACAACACTTTTACGTAATGAGCGAGTTCATGAATGTTGATGATTGAATGAATGAACTTGAGACTGTAGTGTGTGTATGAATTCGAAAGAACTACTTTTTAGAACTATTAATCATAAGACTGTTCGCGATAAATCAGTGGAAAGAAATAATGATTCATAAAATTTCTTATCAGATAAACGCAAATTGGTAGAATGAGTACAAGGGGACGAAGACGCTTCAGATGCGAATAATGGTGCGTACGCTACCATAGTATACTAAGTGTTTATTTTGGCTTTAGAATTAGAGTGCACAGCGAAAGCATAGTGGTGAGACTCAGGTAGAATGATTACTAGTTAATTGGAAATTTCGAGGATGAAATTTCTTTAAGGAGGGTAGAACTGTAACATCCTAAATTTTTGGGCCTATGCGTTTAATGGGTGAATATGTGGAATGAGTTAATTTAAGTGTTAGGGGTCCAAATTAGGCTCAGGCTTAGGCAGAGGCCTTGATTAAAATTATCTGTTTGGGCATTATAGGGTTTAAAAGGTAGTATCTATGTTTAAAATACCAAAGTGGGCTTGTGGCCCAATCTTAGGAGGTGACGCCACACACAAGGAGTAAGGGGCCCAAATTTAAGTTTCATGGAGCCCAATTCTTTTAATTTAAGTTAGCTAAATTTTAGGCATTAGGATTAGGTGGAGTGGATGGCAACAAGGCTAAAATTTAGGGTTTTAATGTTTAAAATATGTGGATAATAAGCAGATAAAGGCTATTATTTAGGAATTTATTTTATGTGGATAATAAGCAGATAAAGGCTAAGATCTAGGGATTTTTATGATTAAAATATGTGGATAATAGGCTGATAAAGGAGGGAGGAGTTAGAGATAATTAAGTCTCTTTTAGATGAGCTAGTAGATTAAGATAAAGGAGAAAAGTTAGGAATTTATCTACAAAGAGAGTGATGGCCAAGAATCCATCACTGAGAGGAGTAAAGAAACCAACTACTACATGGCAAAGGGTTGCCGAATTTCCTATAAATAGGGGGGCTAGCTCCTTGTTTCTGACATTAAATCCTCTCTCTTTTGTGCCGAAATTCTTTAGCTTCTTTTCTCCAAATTTCTTTCTCTCATTTCTCTAAAAGACGAAAACTCCATTATTCTCTTCTTTCTTCTAAAAGCCAAAAACTCCATTATTCTCTTCTTTCTCCTAAAAGCCGAAAACTCCATTATTCTCTTCTGTCTTCTAAAAGCTGAAAACTCCATTATTCTCTTCCTTCTCTAAAAAGCCAAAATCTCTATAGTTTTATTTTATTCATCCTATTCGAGAAATTGTTCTATACTTCGGCATTTAAATCCTCCATTGACATTGTCAATTCTCTCTAGTACTAGCCAGAATCTCCTATGTTAAGGTAAGAGTAGATTTTGATTAGTTCTCATAATCTATTCCCGATTTTTGAAAAGGCAAAAGCCAAAAGCTAATAGTTTAATGGTTTATGATGGGCGGCAAGTCGGGATTTGAAGGAAGCCTAGTCGACTAGATCTAAAAGCCAAATTCATAAGTCTCCAATTTGGGATTTTTAAGGTAAGAAGATTTTCCTAGATTTCTATTAGATTTCATCATTATATACAAGATTTTAACTTTATAAGGAGGATTAACGATTAAATATTATTATAGTAACTCGATAAGGATTTATGATGGAATTAAATATGGATCGGGCAAAAGAAAGAATCCTAAAGTTTAAGAAGCGATGTCTGCTTTGCTCGAGATTAATGAATTGGTTGTGGACCGCTTCGAACAACACCTTAGGTAGATAGCGGTTGTGTCGACTAAGGATAGCGTCGATGTAGAAAGCCTCGTTTTATCGGTGTCGTGTGTAGATTCTTGACACATAAGCTTTGTTATATTATATATATGTTATAGGCTAAAAGCCGGAAAAGGTGTGTAGATCTCTATCACACTAGTTAATCTGAATTATATGTATGTTATGGGTTAAAAGCCAAAAAATGAGGCTGTATGAGTAGTCGTATTACCCAGAAAGGGTAGGCAAGGGATGCCAGGTACGTAATCATAGAAACTTCTCTATGTGTATCGAAGTATGTAAAAATATGTGACATGTTTAGATAGTTTAATGTTCTGATTCTTGCATGTATGCATGGGATGGGATTGATTGATTTACTGGAAGGGGAGCGGTCATGAGGCGATCGGTGGCTTTGCCACATAGGTCACATAGTGATCGGTCTTTATGATAGGCGACACATTGTCGATATATTATTAAGGTCGCCTAATGATGTCGGTGGTTTCGCCACATAGGTCACATAGTGATCGATCTTTATGACAGATCTCTTGTCGATATGGAGTGTAGCGGATGGAGGGTTGATTGTAGAAATCCCGGTGTGATGGTTGGTGCGGGGTGTGTAGAGGATGGGCTCATAGGTTTGGGATGGGCCATGTTGCATATCTTATTACCCTTGTATACGGGCCAAGGCTCATAATGTGTTTGTGGACCTCAAGCCTTTTTATGTGTTTTCGGGATTTGCATACTGAGTCTTGGTGACTCAACCTTTTATTTTCCCAACATTTCGGTGAGCGGTAGATCGTGAACATGGGAGCGAGGCGGACTCGAGGGCCATCAAGTTTTATTTCTACAAATTATTTTGGGATTTCTTTAAGTTTATTTTATTTTTATTTGGGATTTTTTAAGGCCCTAGTTTTTATTCAACTAAGAAGTTTTCAATGTTATGCAACTTATAAATTTTATGTCAAGGTTTATTTATAGTTAATAATACTAATATAAGATTTTATTTTAAAATGTCACTTATTTACTCTAATAATGTCTAATTAACTTACGACTTCCAAAACCAACAAGGCAAAAGTTTTCAATGTACAAGCCGTGACACGCCAGATCCAGTCGAAACGCATGGGCCGGGTTTGGGGTGTTACAAATTTGGTCACTAATGTTTACATGTTTTGTCAAAATGGTCCTGATTGTATTTTTGAACTTTTTTTTTTTGCCATAAACCTTTTTTTTTAACAGATTTGACGGATAAAACACATCTTATCCCAAGAAGGTCAGTGGCTTTTGCTCTATTTTCTTAGAGAATAAAATCAGGTTGTTGACTATTTAACGAAGTTGGCTCTGGTCAATAAAGAAGAGTTGCAAGTTTTTGATTCTCCCCTAAAGGAGATTTTAACTTTCATTGAATCCGACGGGATAAGGGTTTTACTCACCCTTAGAATAACACTATGTAATTTAGAATTCTAATTATTTATTTCACCAAAAAAATTAAATGTGAAATTTCATATGTCGAATATTTTAATGAGATGTAATTTATTACTTAATTAACTCAATAAGATAATTATATGTGAAAATTATAAAATAAATAAATCATACATGAAATTAAAAAATAACTCTTAATTTAAAGACAATAAAAGTAATTATTTAAAAAATTTAAAATGAATGCGTACACTTGATTATTGAGAGATTTCAAAAGATAATTAATAAATCAAATCGAAAATATTGAATGTGTGCATTCATTTTGAAATCCTTTTAGATAACTACGTTTATTTTCTTCAAATTAAGAATTATTTTCTTAACTTCATGAATTATTTATTTATTTTATTATTTCCACATGTAATTATTTTATTGGGCTATCTAAGTAATAAATTACATCTTATTAAAAATATTCCACATATAAAATTCCACATTATCCGTTAACTTTTTAACTGTACTTTTATCAAATCATTAAAAAAGCAATATAAAAAATAATAAAGGTTGATGACTAAAAAGGCTCAAAAATACAATTAGGGCCATTTTAACAAAAACATGTAAATATTAATGGCCAAATTTTTCATTAATCCTTTAAATTATAATGAAAATGTCACTTTAACATTTATTATGAGTTTGAATAAAGATGAAAGAACTCTACCTTAAAATTTTATGTAAATATCAAATTTCAAAATTTTAAAATTATTTTGAAATTGAGATCAGAATTTGATTTAATTTGTATATGCATACTAATAATAAATAAAATTAATTATGGTTTTAATGTATTAAATTTACACAATTATATTTTTATTATTTAATCAAACATTTATATTTTAATGTATTAATGTTTAAAATATTAATTTCATTTTAAAATTTTAATATTAAAACTATTTAAACATTTTACATTTTATTTTTCAAATTTAAAACTAAATAATAATGTTATTAATTAAAAAGTAAATTCAAAGTATATAAAATATGATCAAATTAAACTTTACGAAATCATAACAAAATTTTAATTTTTCAATACTTTATTTTCCTACCTGAAACAATTATTGAGATTATAATTTAAAAAAATTAACAATATAATAAATTAAAGATAAGTTAAAATAAAATATAATTTAAAATAAATACTAATAATATTATAAATATGTTTAAATTTTTATCTTAATCTTTCTGCTTCAATTCATTATTCTTGTCATCATCTTCTATCTTGATCTTCCTCTTCAATTTATCATCATCATCTTTGATCAACGTTGAACTTTTGATGCAATTAATTATTTTAAAATTACAAATTGTTTAAAGAATAATAATAAATTGAAGATTAGTATAAAATTATAATTATAATACTAATTAAAAATTAGAATAAAGTAAAATTAAAATTAATGATAACAGAGAGAAAATGAATAAAGATGAGTCTAAAAAATTAGTATGATAATTATAATAAACTAAATAAATGTGTGGCTTTTTTTTTTTTTACAAAAATAATATAAAAATTTAATTAAAAAAATAAACTAGGGAAAAAATTATTTACGAAAATTAGTTATTTTTAAATGTCCTCGCTAGTGCTGCTGGGCAAATATCCAAAATATACCCAAATATTTGAAAAATTACGGAAATGGGCCAGTTTGTAGAAAATTTACGGGAAAGGGCCATTTCCCCTAAAAAAGCGTCCACATCGGTAGCGTTTTTGGGGATAAGGGCTAAAGCGCTCAGAGGGGCACTTTTGCCACCTCGGCAAAAACGCACGTCCACATAGGCGCTTTTTGAGAGTGGCAAAAGCGCGTCCTCTGTATGCCTTTAGCCCAGTATTTAAAAAAACTATTCTCGAATATTTTAAAATTTACGAGAATAAACCTTTATAAAGGCTCAAAGTGATGCACCATTTTTTAAGGTGTCATCAATTAATAAGGAAATATAACTTACAAAGGAAATCTTTATATAGACCCAAAGTCTCATTTCCTTGTTTTCTTGAGTAAAGTAGGATATGAGATATGTATATTTATAGACTCATGAATAGTTTTGCGACTTGTTCCTAAACAATGTGGGATTCCTTCCTCTTTAACTAACAACATGAGATGACATGCTACACTATATTTGATTTTTTTACAAAACAATTTCTCTTTTTTAAATTTATTTAACATTTTCTTATATTATAAAAACAAGAAACAAAACAACTCAAATATATTTTCATAGATCACATGACAATTTTTCATATTGTATAAAGTATTTTGATGCTTATACTTGGGATATTTACCCAATATATTTAATATATGTCATTATTTACTTATTTTTGTTTATGTCAAGTAATCTTTTATGGATAACTAATGAAAGATGGTTCGTTGTGAGACACTTCTCTATTAGTACCGAAAAATAAGTAAGTTAATATTTAAATATTTCAAAGATCAACAAAATGGTCCTCTATTAAATTTTTCTTCCGGATATGCTTGATTATAGAATTTTAATATGTTTTTTAAATTAAATGAATAAATATTTTATAAATATATTTTAATATAATTTTATAAATAAGTAATGTTAAAATTAAATGGTCACATCATGATATGTGTGAACTTTTTAAAAGAGTAATAATATAATTTATTTTTATAAAAATAATAATTTTTAATTATCTTCCAATTGGATTTATCGTAGCTTGAATGGTGGATTTGGTGGCTTTCTTTTAATGTTTATTCCTTAGGATTAATATGGTTTCCTTAGGATTAATTTGTATATCTTTGAGTTTAATTTCCATGTATTGAGACTTTTCTTCATTTCTTTGTAAAAGTTTACAAATCAATGAATGCAGTTCATCTTCAAGCTAAAATATTAAACAAACCATAACCATGCGAATCAAAGTTAAGTAGCGTAGATAAGCTAAACAAAAGATATTTATAATTTATGTTGAGATTGAGCTTTGTTTACTCAAGCTTTATAGAAAATTATACTTCATCTTGTTGAGAAAGAAGCAAATTTTACAGAGAGTTTTTATTGAAGATCAAGGTGTAATGATCATTGTAGTACTAGTCATCTTTGTTCTTTTTTCGGTTGCCTCGGTTTCATCTTTCTTACGTGAATTCACGTAAATTGTCATGTGATCTATGAAAAATTTATTCGAGTTGTTTTGTTTTTGTTTTTATAATATAAGAAAATGTTAAATAAATTTAAAAAAAAAGAAATTGTTTTGTAAAAAATCATATATAGTGTAGCATATCATCTCATGTTGTTAGTTAAAAGAAAGGAATCCCACATTGTTTAGTAGCAAGTGCAAAACTATTCATGAGTCTATAAATACACATATCTCATATCCCACTTTACTCAAAATAAGGAAATGAGACTTTGGGTCTATATAAAGATTTCCTTTGTAAGTTATATTTCCTTATTAATTGATGACACCTTAAGAAAATGGTGTTGTCACTTTGAGCCTTTATAAATGTTTATTCTCGTAAATTTTTAAAATATTCTAGAATAGTTTTTTTTAAAAACACGGGCTAAAGCGCGCCCCGTAGGACGCGCTTTTGCCACCTCAGCAAAAATGAGTCCATGTAGGCGCACTTTTGTTGAGGTGGA
Organism: Gossypium rotundifolium; assembly: GCA_025506655.1. Lineage (NCBI taxonomy): Eukaryota > Viridiplantae > Streptophyta > Magnoliopsida > Malvales > Malvaceae > Gossypium > Gossypium rotundifolium. Next base: position 62,557,716 of record CP106731.1, on the reverse strand, counting down.
CAAAAGCGTCTCTGAGGTTCGCTTTAGCCCTTATCCCCAAAACACGCCGACGCGACGGCGCTTTTTGAAATGGCCCTTTCCCATAAATTTTTTACAAACTGGCTCATTTTCATAATTTTTTAAATATTTGAGCATATTTTGAATATTTGCCCAGTGCTGCTTGATACACTATGATAACACCACTTTAATTTTTTTTTTTAAATCACGTCTTTGGTTGTGTACTTTTAATTTCTTTTTCAACTTTCCATGTTAAAATTCAGCTCATTTAAAATTTGACTGACATCTTGATTAGGATTAAAATTGTGAGCCCCGTGACTTTCCTTTCTTGCTTTTTTCTTTTCACATTGAATGCTTTTATTTTTTTTTCTTTTTTTTCTTCTTAATTGAAAACCAAAGTTGTCAATAATTACTGATGTCACCGCTTATAGTGACCTTTGGTGCCAATTTTGACATAAAAGAAAAGACATCATTTTTATCGTTGACTTCTATGGTTCAAATCTCCTAGTAGTCGGTTCTAAATCTTTTAAAACAATGAGCAAAGCTTTAAACTATTCTTTCTTCGATCTCTATTTTGCATCGTCGGGTCGTCACTAATTAGAGATATATTGTTCTCCGCAGTTAAACACGCCACCTCACTATTTCTATCACTGAATAGAATCACAAAGCTTCAAACCCAAACAGAGTCACAAGCTTCCATCCCTAATACCCTATATATTTTTTTTTGGTTTTTTTTTTCATTGTAGGCCACTTTTTTTTAAAATAAAATATATCGGTGTCACCTAACAACGACGGCACCATTAAAAAATATTTTTTGCTCCTTGGTATACTCACATTTTCTTGAGTATTTTTTAAAAATATATATAATGTCACCTAACACAGTGGTGACACCAAAAAAAATTCTTTTAAAAAAAGACTCATATTGGTTGATGATTTGGGGGGGGGGGGAAGTGGAGTGGTGCCGTAAGTGTGTTAGGCAGCACCGGCGATCTATTCAAAACAGCTCATTTTCATAAATAAATTTTCCCTTACCCATTTTCGTAATTAATTGTTTTTTATATTATTTTTGTAAAAAAGCCTAAATGTGTAATGCTGAATGAATATTATAATTTTTTTGTGAATTATAAGAGAAGGGTAAAGTCCTAACAGTGACGAGACTAGTGCGACTCGAATCCAGGTCACACCTAGGGTCCCTAGCCATCAGGCCAACACACGGGGTTCATGAATATTATAATTTTACTTCATCATTGATTGGCTTATTTTTCAAAAATAACCCAAAAGAATTAATTGATTACGAAAATAACCTAAGAAAAAATTATATACGAAAATGACCTAAAACCTATTGTAGCCATGATGTCGCCTGACACACCGACGGCACCACCCCCTCATTATGACCCAATCATCGGTTTTTTTTAAAATGTGGTGCCGCCATTGCGTCAGGCGACACCAATATATTTTTAATAGAAAATTGCCTGAAATGAAAAAAAATTATAAGGTGTTTCGTGACTCCATTCGGTGATTCGAACGATGAGGTGGTGTGTTTAACGGCGGGAAATAATATTTTTCCGACTGGAGATGATCCGATAGTGCGAAACGAAGATCGAAGAAAGGGTAGTTCGAAACTTTGGTCATTGTTTTAAAAGATTTGGAGTCGGCTATTGGAAGATCTAAATCGTAGAAGTCAACGAGAAGGAGTAAATCTCTTCTTTTATGTCGAAATCAACAAAAAAGGCCATCATAAACGGTAACATTAATGACTATTGAATATGACGACTAAAGTTTTCAATTGAGAAGAAAAAAAAACGAAAAAAATGGAGGACGAGAAAATAATAAATAAATAAAAGAATAAAAAAGTTATGGGAATTTTAATGGAATTTGAACCAAAAATAGAAGCGGCTAAAAGTACAATTCAAGAAATAATTTTAAATATATATATTTAATGAGAACTTTTAAAGTTTGGTCACAATTTTTTTAAAAATATTTAAAGGAAAAAATTATTTAATGGAAATTAAAGGTTGACTATATTTATTTTAAAGTTGATGAGAATTGTTTTTTAGTGAAAGGAGAAAATTACAAGAAATAAAAAACGTCAACTAGCCTAACTCCCGAACGAGTTTTTAGTTGGTGACAATTTTTTAAAAAATATTTATTTAAAGGAAAAATATATTTAATGAGAATTTTAATGAAAATTAAATGTTGGCCGCAAGCTTCCACTATATTTTTTTAGTAATTATTTTCCCATTTCATGGATGGTGCCTTATAAATGTAATTGTATCAGCACCACACATTTTTAGTTTTCTAAGTTTTATATTATTATTTTTAATAATAAATCATTTACACTTTTCTTTTCAAATTTCATTTCCTGAGTTGTTCAAAATTCTTCACATTCAATTTCTGTTTACGTTTAGTTTTCATTTTTAGTTTTCAATCTATTTCTTTCAGTGCCATTGTTATTTGAATATGACTTCAAATTTTCTCTTTTGAAAATGCATTATTTTGATATTCCAACTTATCAATGCTAATAAGTAATAACCTCTCTTTGTTGAATGTTATTTATAATGATAGATTTTAATTTCAATTGATATATAATTATAACATTAATTTAAAATAATATTTATTATTAATATCTCAACATTGTAGTTTAAACTAATAAAAATTTAATATATAAAAAATATTATTGATATAATTTTATCTATGTTATGAATATCTTATTAAGTGAATGTCCACCATGATCAAGATAAAGTTTTGATGTAATTTAAATTTTAATAGTTATTAAAATTAGATCTCTACTTCTTTTATACTTTTTATGCCTATAAATAAAGACTTTGATGAAGGATTGTAATAATCTTTTGATAAATAAAGTACATTCTTTAATTTAAAGAATTCTCATCTGTTGCTTGTTCTCAATGGTAATTGATTATTACAAACTCATTGGTTAAAGTTGAGATTTAATGTTTTACATTTCTAAAATGAATATGGACCCATTCATCCACCATGTGGATGATTTTGACATTATATGATTTTGGTAGATGTATCTACAAAATAATCACATGTGTTATCAACTTGCAACCTATTATTTGCGAGATTGCTTGTTTAAATAATTAATTTCAGATTATGCAATTAAAACAATTCATCTTGCTTATGTTGGTGAGTTTATGTCCCAAGCTTTCAATAATTATTGTATGTCAATCGGGATAAAAGTTGAACATCTTGTAGTTCATGTTCACACATAAAACGATATAGTTGAATCATTTATCAAATGCCTCCAACTAATAGCTAAATCATTACTTATGAGAACAAAACTTCCTGTTTGAGCATGAGATTGTATTGATTTACATGTTGTACGCATAAAGCCAATAAATTATAAATACTCTCCATTCCAATTGATTTTTGGTCAGGAGCCAAATATTTCCCATCTTACAATTTTTGGATGTGCGATATATGTTCCAACTGCTCCACCACAAAGCACAAAGATGAGCCATCATAAGAGATTGATAATGTATATTTAAAAGAGTCTCCTTATAATATTTTTAAGCTATTAATTTGAGATTTAGTTATGACATGAGTTGTCAGTTTTCCTAACATTAGGGGGAGAGAATAAAAAGATGGATTAGTAAAGTACTTGAAATGAATTATCAATATCTAAGATCCTCGTACAAAGCAATGTGAGCCAGAAGTTCAACAGATAATTCATTTTACAAATCAACTGCCAGATTCATTAAATCTCACATACCAACTGAAAATGCTCCAATACGAATTGATGTCCTAATAGGGCAAACTGTTAGTGCAAAAGAAAGTAATCCATGCCTGAAGTGTGGAAGACCGATCAGTTTCAAAGATAAAAATCCTTGAAAAGAAAAATAAGCAAACATTCAAGATAGTCATCTAGTGGAGGTGGAGGTTCCTGAAGAGACCCATGATATAACTAATTATAAAACTCAATAAGATATTTAGGTACCTAAAAGTGAAAATGAAAATTATGAAAGTAAAGAGATCTCGATAAATTATGTCAATAGGAAAAAAAGATGGAACCGAAAAAAATGTAGTTGTCGACAATAATTTTGCTTATAATATTGCTATTGAAATAATAAAAGAAAATGAGGATACTGAGCCTAAATCTATTGAGGGATATAAAAATAGAAAAGATTGGTCAAAATGGAAAGATGCAATTCAAGCAGAATTGAATTAACTTTCTAAACGTGAAGTTTTTGGACTTGTAGTCCAAACACCTAAAAGTATAAAGCCGGTAGGATATAAATGGGTATACCTTATATTTATTTTCGTGTGTTTGTGACACAACTGTGTATCTGCTTCAGTGGTTATGTGTTCTGGGTGTGTGTGTGAGGTCCTAAGTTCAAGCCTTAGCTTAGGCTTTATTTTTGTGTGATTATGGAGAAGAGTTTGAAGTGTAGTAAAATGCTAATAGTGGAGAAGTTGAGGGAGTAAATTAAGGAGCATGGGATATTGGGAAGTTATCAAAATATTTCTTTTCCCAAAAATCTTCTTTCTGACATTGGCTTTGTTTCTCTCTGTAACAGACCAAATTTGACCCTAATCGGAATAGTGGTTTTGGGACCACGAATTCGAGTCCGAGAGGTATTTAAATATTATATTTTGTGTTCATTATATGTGAATTAAGGTGTGTGAAAGTTTCGTAGAAAAATTTAATCATTTGTGTGCTTAATTAAATAAAAGGACTTAATCGCGTAAAGTGTAAAAGTTTCAAACCATAGTAAAATGTGCCAAATTGATAGTGGCTTCTTAATTTGAGGCATTGAAAGGGAAATTAGCCCATTTTTGATGATAGTGGACGGTCATGGTCTTAAATGACCTTATAATTTATGTTATGTATTTTATTATTAAATGTTAGTATAGTAATTTGTTTAATAATAATATATATGTTATAATATACTAAAACAAGCCACTATCATCTTTATTTTCTCTCATGGCCGAAAGTTAACAATAGAAAAGGGGTTGAAGAAGCTTTGATTTTTGGCAACTATTTGGTTTAAATTAGGTAAGAATTTTAGCTCGATTTTTATTTATTTTTACGTTTTTGAGATAGTTGCTTAGAACTGTAGCTGACCCATGTTAGAATTTCTAAATCTAAGCATGTTTGATGTTCGGCCATTGATATACTCATGTAATTTTTTATGTTTAATGATTTGAAGTTAAAGATATGTTAAAGATTAATATGTTTTGTATTGGAAATTTTAGTGAATTTGAGTATTTTGGGCTAAATTGCAAAAATAAAATTTTAGAGGGCTTATTTGCAACATAAGTGAAATAAATGGACTTTTAAGGTCCCTATGAATATTCGGCCCTTGACTGGATTAGTGAAATTTTGTGTATTTTGTGTTTTATGCAATTAGGACTAAATGGTAAAATGTGAAACATTAGGGGCAAAATGGTAAATTGCCTATTTATGTGTTTAAGGACTAAATTGAGATGAAATGTACTTGAATGAGCTGAATTTTAATGTGTTTAGATCAAGAACAAAGAAAAAGCAGTTTGGATCGGGGAAAGACAAGGGTTATCGAATAAGCCAGGTTTCTGATCGCAGTCTACTCACAATGGGTGAGTCCTTGTTTGAGACATATCAAAGAATTATTTATGAACATGTTAAATGATGATGTTCGATAAATTTGAGTACATGTTTATGTCATAGCCGAATGTATATAAGTAAATTAGATTGAATGCATAATTTAATAATGTGATATGAATGAGTATCTCGATATGAATTGTGGGTTGTACAATGACGTAATGATTCTATTTGTGTAATGTGAATAAGATTAGTTGAATTGGATATGTGATAAAATTATGAAATGTGTGTGGAATGATTGGCTACATTGATACTCGGGCTTAAAGCCTAGCAGGCCTCGTGCCGGTGATATGTTTCGGGCTTTATGCCTAGCAGGCCTCGTGCTGGAGATATGTTTTGGGCTTTATGCCTAGCAGGCCTCGTGCCGGTGATATATTTCGAGCTTATTGCCTAGTAGGCTTAATGCCGGTGTTATGATTTCGGACCCCGGGTTCAGCAGGCTTAGTGCCGGTGTGTGAGATTTAGGTAATGCTTAGTAGGTTCTAGCTAATGAATTAAGTATGCCTAAGCATTTGGGAGTGAATTTGTAATTCGGTGGTAAGGTATGTGTTATTCCTACTCAAGTGATCTATGAATACGCATATATGTGTATTTAGATGTATGTATGTGATGTTATTAAGAAAAAGGAAGATCAAAGTGATAAGAAAATTGGCTAAATGAAAGTATAAGTAGTTAAAGGCAACCGTAAAGGTATAAAGAAATGTACAAGTTGGTGTTGTATATATATGCATATTTGGCCATAATGTATATATATGTATAAGATAAGAAATGTTTATTTAAGGTCATGAGTTGGATGTTTAAATGTTTTACCATTGTATATGATAATGTTTTTGCTTAAGACTTACTAAGCTAGCAAGCTTACTGTGTGTTCTTGTCTACTTCTATTTTATAGATTTTTGGTTCAAGCTACGGACTCAAAGGATCTTTGAAGAAGTCAGCCACACTATCGACTCACTTTTGGTATTGATTAACTTAATTTTTGATTCGAAAAGGCATGTATAGGCTAGACTAAGCTATATAACTAATGATGTTTAATCGTGTATATATACTTAGCCATGTGAAAATGGCTATCTATTTTGGTTAAACTTTGTTCATGTGTTTTGATGAAATGGCTTGCTCATGCTATGAATTATCGTTTGTGTTCGGATGTGGTTTAGGTATTATTTGAAATGTGAATGGGTGATACGAATGTTATGTATTTAGTTGGAGAAAAACTTGAATTGGGTTGTTGTTGCTTAATATAGTTGATTCGGTTAGGTAATAATAGTGATTTTATAATCAAAGTTTGTGCATGTAAGTTAACTTGTTGGATTCATTGTTAATGATAAGAATAAGTAGTTACAAATTATAGAAATGTTATCATGTATATGGCATGTTCGGGTAAAATGTGAAAGCATAGGTTTGGATATATGAAATGGTATAATAGGTATATGTCATGATGTATATATATTTCGATAATTGATGGTCAACTTGATAGTTTAAGGTTGGATCTTATTTATGTGTATAAGTGATAGACTAATAAATAGAAATGTGGCTACTTTAATTTGGTTAATTATTAGTGAAGATTTGCTATGCTTAGGTATACATTCGGTTATAAAATGGTACGATTGGGTTGATCACATGAAAATGTTATAAGCTTATTTATATATGGATAATATTAGTATTTGAGTATCTATGTTAGGTATTCGAATATTAATAAGTTGATATGCATATGATTTGAATTATGTGCTTTGTAAAGTATGTATAAATTGTATAACTTGTGGCATGTTTATTTGCTTGATAATATGACTAGATACGATATGGTTATGGGCAAAATTTATAGGTACGATCTATATATATATGATTTTGACTCGGGTGAATGTTTGAATCTGCATTTCTCTTTGGTAATACCGAGTGATCCTAATCCAGGAACGGACTCGGGTTAAGGGTGTTACATTTAATTGGTATCAGAGCTACAGTTTAGTCAATTCTAGGACTATCGTAGCGCGTGTGAGTCTTGCTATACATGCCTTTATTGTATTTTTGATAGTGTGGTGACTTCTGACATTTCAAACCGTGTTTTATATAGTAAATGGATTCGATCCTGATAGAGTCGTAGCAGATGATGTAGAGAGTGTAGCGCTGATCGTACACGGGATCGTCAGATAGATTCTAGACCTGTCTCGGGTAGCCACGAGGGGGAGGCTAAACAAGCCTTCTACCAGATGATGAATGAATGGTTTACCCAGTTTGTTTAGAATAATCCGGCTATACAACAACCTCCACCCCCGAATAATCCAACTCCGGTACCTTCAGCACCCCCGATGATAGATCCGATGAGATCTAGTAGGCCTCCTGTTGATAAAATCAGAAAATATGGGGCCGAAGAATTTAAAGCTAATGATGATGATGACGTTGAGCGAGCTGAGATGTGGCTTGATAATACCATTCGGGTACTTGATGAGTTATCTTGTACTTCAGAGGAATGCCTAAAGTGTGCCATATCTCTACTTCGGGACTCTGCCTACCACTGGTGGAAAACACTAGTATCAGTAGTTCCAAAAGAAAAAGTGACTTGGGACTTCTTCCAGATTGAGTTCCGAAAGAAATATATCAGCCAGAGATTCATTGATTAAAAACATAAAGAATTTCTTAAACTGAAATAGGGGCGAATGACCGTGACAGAATATGAGCGGAAATTTGGTAGACTCAGCAGATATGCTAGAGAGTGTATTTCTTCTGAAGCCATTATGTGCAGAAGATTTGAAGATGGTCTGAATGAAGACATAAAGTTACTTGTGGGCATTCTTGAGATTAAAGAGTTTGTGGTACTGGTCGAGCGAGCTTGTAAAGCTGAAGAGCTCGAAAAAGAGAAAAGAAAGTCAGAGACCGAAGCTAGAGACACTCGTAAAAGGTCGTTGAGTAAAACTTTCCATTCAGCATCTAAGAAGTTCAGAGATGACTTTAACCGACATAAGGCTACTCCTGACCTGTCTAGACGAGATCGACCTCCAGTGAGTTCTCGAGCCACTTCGATGGCTAGTGTTGGCAATGTTCAACAGGATCGAATTGAATGCAAGCATTGTGAAAAATGGCATTCTGGGAGTTGTAGATTCTGTTATCGGTCTTGTTTTAAATGTGGATCGTCAGATCATTTCATTCGAGAGTGTCCGATGCTAGCTGAGCAAAATACGGCTCAGAACATTAAACTGAGCAACATGTCTGTAAGAGGTAGACCACCCAGACATTCAGGGAATGTAGGTGGCAGTCAGAGAGGAACAAGGGACACGACAGTTCGATCAGAGGCTCGAGCACCAGCTAGAGCTTATGCTATACGTGCCAGAGAGGATGCTTCTTCCCCTAGTGTTATTACCGGTACTTTCACACTTTATGATACTACTGTAATTGTATTGATTGATCCTGGTTTGACTCATTTGTATGTATGTGAAACTCTAGTGCATAGTACGACTCTGCCTGCTGAGTCTATTGAGTTTGTGATTCGTGTGTCCAACCCCTTGGGTAGATGTGTACTTGTTGATAAAGTGTGTAAAAGTTGCCCATTGATGATTCGGGATTCTTGCTTTCCGGCCGATTAAATGTTGTTACCCTTCGACGAGTTTGATATAATTCTGGGAATGGATTGGTTAACTTTGTACAATGCAGTGGTGAATTGCAAAAGAAAGATCATTGATTTGAGATGTCTGAACGGTGAGACCATCCGAGTTGAATCTTGTGATTTAAATGGGTTACCTACAATAATATTCGTAATGCTAGCCCATAACTATGTGAGAAAAGGATCATGACTTACCCGCTTATGTCTTTGGATAATAAAGTGTCCGAAAAGCGATTGAGTCCGTACCGGTTGTGTGAATACCTTGAGGTGTTCCCGATGAATTACCGAAGTTTATCGCCAATTCGAGAGATTGAGTTCGGCATTGAATTAGTACCGGGGACAACTCTGATTTCGATAGCTCCGTATCGGATGACACCTACTGAGTTGAAAGAGTTGAAAGCACATTTGCAAGAGTTAACAGATAGGGGTTTTGCACGATCGAGTTTTTCTCCTTGGGGTACGCCAGTTCTATTTGTGAAAAAGAAAGATGGAACTATGCGAATGTGTATCGATTATCGGCAGTTGAATAAGGTGACTATAAAGAATAAATACCCACTACCCCAGATTGATGATTTATTTGATCAGTTGAAGGGAGCTTCAGTGTTTTCAAAGATAGATTTGAGATAGGGTTACTATCAGTTGCGAGTCAGAGATTCTGATGTGCCAAAGACTGCATTCCAAACGTGGTACGGCCACTTTGAGTTTCTGGTTATGCCTTTTGGACTTACTAATTCACCATTGTATTTATGGATCTAATGAATCGGGTTTTACGCGGTTTTGGATCGGTTTGTAGTAGTGTTTATTGATGATATCTTGATCTACTCTAAAGATGAAACCAACACTGGCGCTTGAGATTAGTGTTACTGAGACTTACTGAGATCGCAGCGATTGTATGCAAAGTTGATGAAGTGTGAATTCGGATGAAGGAAGTTAGCTTTTGGGTCATGTTGTTTCACTTGGTATTGGGTTGATCCAACAAAATATCAGCTATACTTGATTGGAAACCACCAAAGAATGTCTCCAAAATTAGAAGTTTTCTGGGACTCGCGGGATATTACAGACTATTCATCAAAGGTTTTTCCATGGTAGCTACACCTTTGACAAAGCTGCTACAGAAAGATGTTAAGTTCGAATGGTCAGAAAAATGTCAGAGAAGTTTTGATGAGTTGAAAGCCCTTTTGACCGAAGCTCCGGTGTTAGCTCAGCCTGAATCGGGTAAAGAATTTGTTGTTTATAGTGACGCTTCTTTAAATGGTCTGGGTTGCGTTTTGATACAGGAAGGCAAAGTCATAGCCTAGGCTTCAAGACAATTGAAGCCTCACGAAAGAAATTATCTGACTCATGATCTGGAACTTGCAGCTATTGTTTTCGCTTTGAAAATATGGCGTCATTACTTGTTCCGCGAAAATTGTCATGTTTATTCAGATCACAAAAGCTTGAAGTACTTAATGACTCAAAAGGATTTGAATTTGAGACAACGCAGATGGTTAGAACTATTGAAAGACAATGAATTAGTAATTAATTACCATCCGGGGAAAGCTAACATTGTTGCAGATGCATTAAGTCGAAAATCATTGTTTGCTCTTCGTGCTTTGAACGCCCATGTGGATATGTCTGATAATGGTTTAATATTAGCCGAGCTAAAAGTGATACCAATGTTTATTCAACAAATTTGTGATGCACAAAGATCTGACAAAGACTTGATTGCTAGACGAGTGCAATGTGAAAATGGTGAAGGGTCAGAGTTTTGAATCGATGCAAAAGGTTGTTTGAACTTCAATGGCCGAATATATGTTTCGAAGAATGTGGAATTGATTCAGACGATTTTTAACGAAACTCATAATAGTCGATTATCGGTTCATCTAGGTAGCACGAAAATGTATAATGATTTGAAATAGTTCTATTGGTGGTCTGGCATGAAACGGGATATATCTGAATTTGTTTCAAGGTGCTTAATTTGTCAACAAGTAAAAGCCGAGCATCAAGTGCCTTCCGGGTTACTTCAGCCAATCATGATACCTGAGTGGAAATGGGATAGAACCACTATGGATTTTATATCCGGTTTGCCTACTACACCGAGCAAGAAAGATGCAGTTTGGGTTATAGTGGATCGATTGACTAAATCAGCTCACTTTGTGCCAATTTGTGTAAATTATTCACTTGATAAACTTGCTAAATTGTATATATCACAGATAGTGAGGTTACATGGTGTGCCGAGTTCCATTATTTCAGATAGAGATCCGAGGCTCACATCGCGATTTTGGAAGAAGTTGCAAGATGCTTTGGGTAATAAACTCCACTTTAGTATAGCTTTTCATCCGCAGACAGACGGTCAGTCTGAATGAACTATTCAGATATTTGAGGACATGTTAAGATGTTGTGTTCTCGAATTTGAGGGTACGTGGGAACGATACCTACCTATGATTGAATTTGCTTACAATAATAGCTTCTAATCTAGTATAAAAATGGTGCCTTACGAAGCTTTGTACGGCCGCAAGTGTCGAACACCATTATACTGGACCGAGCTCAGTGCGAATAAGGTACGCAGGGTCGATTTGATTAAAGAGACTGAACAAAAAGTGGCTATAATTAGAGATAGTTTGAAAGCTGCATCAGATCGTCAAAAGTCTTACACCAATTTGAAACGTAAAGACATTGAATTTCAGGTCGGAGATCGGGTATTCTTGAAAGTTTCTCCGTGGAAGAAAATACTCCGATTTGGTCGGAAAGGCAAACTGAGTCCGAGATTCATCAGACCGTATGAAAGCATCGAACGTATTGGGCCTATTGCTTATAGATTGAAGTTGCCCTCTGAATTAGAAAAGATACATGACGTATTTCACGTTTCGATGCTTCGTAAGTACAGATCAGATCCATCACATGTGATCACTCCGTTAGAGGTTGAAATCTGATCCGATATGATGTACGGGGAAGAACCAATTCGTATTCTAGCTCGGGAAATGAAAGAATTGAGAAACAATAGAATTCCATTAGTGAAAGTTTTATGGAATCGGCACAGAGTTGAAGAGGCTACGTGGGAGCCCGAGGATTCTATGAGGCAACAATATCTGACTTTGTTTAACGGTAAGATTTTCGGGGACGAAAATCCTTAAGGGGGAGAGTTGTAAAGGACCAAATTTGACCCTAATCGGAATAGTGGTTTCGGGACCACGAATCTGAGTCCAAGAGATATTTAAATATTATTTTTTGTGTTCATTATATGTAAATTAAGATGTGTGAAAGTTTCGTAGAAAAATTTAATCATTTGTGTGCTTAATTAAATAAAAGGACTTAATTGCGTAAAGTGTAAAAGTTTCAAACCATAGTAAAATGTGCCAAATTGATAGTGGCTTCTTAATTTGAGGCATTGAAAGGGAAATTAGCCCATTTTTGATGATAGTGGACGGTCATGGTCTTAAATGACCTTATAATTTATGTTATGTATTTTATTATTAAAGGTTAATATAGTTGTAACATCCTGAAAAGGGCCTATGCATTTTCGGTTTAATTATACAAAATGACATGTCTTATGTGTTATGAATGTATCTTGAATATTTTTGGAAACCTGGGAATGTATGGAAATGTTAAGTTAAAATAGGAAAGTGAATATTTTGGAAACTTTGAAATGTCAAGTTAAAATAGTGTAGTGAACATTTTTGGAAACTTGGAAATGTCAAGTTAAAATAGGAAAGTGAACAATTTGGAAACTTGGAAATGTCAAGTTAAAATAGGAAAGTGAACATTTTGGAAACCTGAAATGTAAGGAAATGATTTAGAAATGTTAAGTAAAAGAGGAAACTAAAACAAGGTAGCCTTAAGAAAATTTATAGGAGAATTTGACACAAACAGGCTTGGAAAAGTGGCCTAAAGATATCATTTGAGGCCCGTGGGTGGCGCCACATACAAGGGTATTGGGCCTAGGTTCAAGTCACTCGGGAGCAAATAAAGGAGTTTTATTTTTGCTATAAAGAGAGGAAGTGGACGGCACTAAGGAACCCAAGGAAGAGTTTTATTCTCTTTAAATTTCGTCTAAATAGGAGATAAATAATAGATTTATTTATCATTATTTTTGGGAGATAATTGTTGAATTAATTCTTTTAATAAAGTGATAATTCAAAGGATAAAGTAATCAAAATAGAAGAGTGGTGGCCAAGTAAGGGATTCTTGAGTAGTAATTTACTATAAGAGGGAAAGAATAGGGCTACTCATCAATTTTTCTTCCTCCTCTTCTCTGCCAAATTTCTTAATGCTCTCCTCTTTTCTCTTCTCTTTCATTTGTTGTCAATCTATAGTCCACCATTGCCAAAATTCCCAAGTCTTCTTTTCTTTATTTTTTTGTGGAAAGATACCCCAAGAGAACCCCTAGCAACTTCTCCATTAAATCCTAAAAGCGAAACCTTATCATCTAGTCATCAAGGTTGATTCTTTAAGGGCTTTTAGCAAGGGTCTTTATCGATTTCTTAAAAGGGTGTATCTGGGATTTAAGAATTGTCAACTACAAGAAGGTATCTTTCGAGATTTCAAGGATCTAAGGAATTTCGACGATATTAAGGAAGCAAGGATCCAATTAGGATTTAAGATTTGGAAGGTAAGCACTTATGTATATTCGGCTAAAGCCTAGATTAGTATTTAGATCATTCTTTAAATATTCAAAATAGCCAAAACTAACAAGTTAATAAATCTAAGGATCACCAACTACAAGGAAGAAGAAATTCTTTTTAGAAGGTACACCATAAACCACGTGTTCCCTAGTTATTCGGTGAGTTTGGATTTAAAATCCACAAGGTAAGTATCTATAGCATTCGACCAAGGCCTGTATTGATTCTAAGATCTATTTCTTACATGTTAAAAAGCCGAAACTAACCTATGTAGAGATCCAGTGTTTGGCCGAATATAAGGAGGAGTATAGCAAAGTTTTCGGGATTTGAGTGATAAGCAAATCGGCATCAAGGTAAGTTTTAGTGTACAAATCCTACTAGGATTTGATTTTGTGGCCGAATGGGATTTCATTAAAACTTTAATATGGGCCGAATGTAGGGAGTTAAAGATCAAAGGCAGTGGATAGGATTTTCGGGATTTCAGTGAAATTGTTAAGCGAATTAGGTGTGTACCCCACACTATCTTTTAATAATATTTATGGCAATATTAAATATATGTATGAATGTGAATATGGATAAGTACCATGTTAAGGTACAAAGTACTCAGGTACGATTCCTACTCCTACTAGGATTATGCTAAATATCTCTTACGAGACACATATGACATTATAAGAATGTGAAATAAGAATTTGGCATGTTAATGCATGATATGTATGATATGGGGCATATGGGTTATATGAAAAGGGGAAGTGAATGTGGTGACCTAAGACCACGATAACTGAATGTGGTGACCTAAGACCACGATATCTGAATGTGGTGACCTAAGACCACGATATCTGAATGTGGTGACCTAAGACCACAAACACGGTGACCTAAGACCGTGATTGTAACACCCCAAACCCGGTCAATACACCACGACCACCACAACGGTATGCTCTGAGGAAAAAGGGTTTTGGGTGGTTTAGGTTTGAGTTTAAAAATTTGAGGAAAACACTTCGCTAAAATTCTGTATTTGAAGAAAAACTTGAGTAGGTTTTGGCTTAAATATTTATGTTGTATTTGAAAACCCAGAGAGCTTTGAAAATTTATCGGAAGTGTAGGTAAAACTAATTTATGTCGGTTTGAAGTCTAAGTTGTTTCATGTTATTACTAAAGTATCTTGTCTTAGTAGAAAACCATATTTAAGTTAGAAAAACAATTCGAGTTCATTTTGTTCTAAGTTGTAGTATGATACAGATGGTATAGTTTAAAACATCGTTTTGAAGTTTTGAAAACGTTGTCTTTCCAAGTTTTAGCACATTTTAACTCCAGTGGTTTGTTAAAGCATATTATACATCCAACAATAATAAACAAAACATAATTTAAAAAGGCCATTTACAACCCAAACAAAACCAAATAGTGATAATAAAACTTAAGTACCAAATTTCTTAAAAGTCCGAGCAAATCTTTATTTCGGTATGGCATGAGCACCTCGAGTCCATCCGGCTCCATGTCCGCGTCTAAGTGTCACTGAAAAGTCAAAGGAGAGGGTGAGTCGGTGACTCGGTGTGTAAATCCGCTCTAGAAGAACAACATGCTAACACACATCATACAAAGCAATATAATTAATGCAACCCGATCCTAACCATCCATATCGCCTTTTCTACCCCATGTGGTACCAAACCCTTTGGTGGTGCCAAACCACCGGTGACATATAGTCACAATGTGTTACCAAAACACTTGGTGTCCCAAAGACACAATTGTGCTACCAAAGCAGCGGTGACCGTAGTCACAAATCCAATGATGGGGCCAACCCATCGTGTGATACCAAATCACTAGCGAGCGATCCCATATCTCATGTGGGGCCAACCCACTGTGGTTAAACCACGAGGACAAGTCGCAATGAGGTGCCAAACCTCGGTGTCCCAAAGACACAATTGTGCTACCAAAGCACTTTGGTGACCGTAGTCACAAATCATTGATGGGGCCAACCCATCGTGTGATACCAAATCATGGCGTCAATCCCATATCTCACAAGTGGGGCCAACCCACGGTGGTGTTAACCACGAGGGGCGAGGCATTGAGGTACCAAACCTCTGGAGGTGCCAAACCTCTGGTGACCCAAAGTCACAAAGTGTGTTACCAAAACACTGGTGCTCGTCAGCACAAAATATCACTGCTCCCTCCACTCGTATCACCCATCAACATACCACACTCATGTAATCATACATATCATATAATCATGCATATCATGCTAATATGTCTAATCTCATACCCCATGTCACATATATCCACAACCATGGTATCATATAGATCATCAGTAAACACATAATAATAATCTTGACTTACAGTCGAGAATCATACCCATTAGGGTATCACATCAATCATCAACTGTTTCATTAATCATCACACGGTTATCAATCATATTACTAAGCGAAGTGTGTTAGTTTACACACGATATATCGGAGATTAAAGCCTAAGCGATCGAAACCTTTTGATCACCTCAACAGCCTGGTCCTACATTCGGCCAACAAAAGGGTTAACCCTAACCCAATACTATTCGGCCAACAAAGTAAATGACCCAAGGGGGTTGCGTTAAATCCTACCTCTGCGAATGGTTCGGTTTCCAATCAACCCGAACCAATAATGCCTCTTACCAACTGATCACACCCTAGAAAAGAATAATGATTAATCTCTCCTCATGACTTAACTTAAAGAAAATTAAACGAAATCGGATCCAAAACACCCCTTCTTACCACCACTTACCCAACGATCGACCAAAGAACCGAGGCTACGCTTGAGTGCTTCGAATCCCGGATGTCCTATGACAAAACGATTCCAACCAAATTAATACGCCATAAAACAAACACCAAAACCAACACTTACCCTCTTCTAGATGCCGATAGAAACGAAGCCTTACCCAAAAAGCATTGGCCTAACCCAAGAACCTTCTCCAAGGCTTGAAAACGAACTACCAAAAGCAATCCACACCACCCTTAGATTCGGCCAAAGAACAAAACAAAAAGGGAAGGAAGATTAAGCCAATACTAAAATCAAATGGAAGAGAATATTTGGCTAGATCCTTTAGAGGTTGAAACAAAAGGAAATAAACCAAGGAGAAAAGAATCGGAATGGAGATTAGCAATAAGAGGAAGGTTCGCTTTGCAAGAAAGAAAACAAAGAAGAAAGCTAAGGAGAGTAAGTGTTTGGTTTAACAAAGTTGAAAAAAACAGAGTGGGAGAGGCATTGACTTCAAAAAAACAAAAAAAAAAAAACAAATGAGAGCAACAAGTAAATTCGCAACACCCAAGCTTTGGGTTTTGGTTCAAGAAGAGAGAATATGGGCGGAAAAGGAGGGTACAAGTTTTGACAAAGCTAATTTGCAAGTGAAGAGAATTTCCTTGTAAGCTTTTGACTAACCAAAACTCGGCTTGTTGACACAAAGAAAAGAAGAAGAAAAAAAACTTAATTGACCCCTCCCCTAAAACCGAAAATACACCCCAAAAGGCCAAGGGAGTTTCGGCACTTCCCAAGCTCCCCCAAACACTCCTCCAAACCGGCCAAATCCCCCACAACACTCCACACCACTCAATTCAAATGAGTTTACCAAGTCTTCCTCCTACTTTCACTCTCCACCCCTCTTTTGAATGTGAAGACCAAGTCCAAGCTAGAGTTCAAGTTGCCTTCTACCTCTTCCTCCATGCCGTCCAAAATGAGAGCCAAAAGGGGTGGAATTCTCACGACTTGAACACAAGACCTCCCCTGTAGATGGCGCCACACACACTCTCCATATGGCGCATGCTTGCCACTTTGCTAGCTCCTCATTTGTGCTTTAAATTCACTTAATTTATTTATAAGCCCCATCTCCTTCAGCTCCTATCTCCTAAAGCCCAAAACTAAAATTTCACCACCTACCCAGGCTCACTTCTAGCCTACAACTAAGTCCCGAAAACCCCCAAACAACATCATAGCACGCAATTAATCATGCAACAATTGCCAGAAATAAATTAACCCCTTAACCCGGGATATTACAGTTCTACCCCCCTAAAAATAATTTCGACCTCGAAATTACCTGGTCAGAAGAGTTGCGGGTATTGCTGTCTCATCATATCCTCGGGTTCCCACGTAGCTTCTTCTACGCCATGATTCCGCCAAAGAACCTTAACCAGAGGCACAGACTTCCTGCGTAGAACCTTCACATCCCGATCTAAAATCTGTACAGGCTCTTCCTCTATGGACATATCTGGATTTACCTCGATCTCCTCTACTGTTACCACATGTGATGGATCGGAACGATATCGTCGAAGCATCGAAACGTGGAACACGTCGTGAATCTGACTTAGCTCAGCTGGCAACTCGAGCTGATATGCAACTGGTCCCACTCGTCTTAATACCTTATACGGCCCAATAAACCTCGGACTTAGCTTGCCTTTCTTCCCGAACCTTAATACTTTCTTCCACGGTGAGACCTTCAGGAAAACTCGATCTCCCACAGCAAATTCAATATCTCTCCGTTTAAGATCGGCATAGGACTTCTGCCGGTCCGAAGCTTCCTTCAATCGAACCTGAATCAACTTAACCTTGTCTTCGGTCTCAGCAACCAACTTAGGTCCCAATAACTGACGTTCACTTAGCTCTGTCCAACAAGTCGGTGAACGACACTTTCTACCGTCTAGCGCCTCATAAGGTGCCATCTTAATGCTCGCTTGGTAGTTTGTTGTTGTAAGTGAATTCAGCTAACGGTAGATACTCCTCCCACTACCCTCGAAGTCAAAACACACCCTCGAAGCATATCCTCCAATATCAGATAACTCTTTTGATTGCCCATCGATCTGCGGATGAAATCTTCTTTGAAATCTAGCAGTGTACCCGAGCACGATGTAAAGCCTTCGAAACCTTGGCGTGAATCTGGATCCCTATCCGAGATGATCGATCTTCGCACCCGTGCGATCTCACTATCTCGATACATACTGACTTTGCCAACCTCTGCAGTGAGTAATCCACCCTCACGGAATAAAGTGGCCGATTTAGTCGGTAGATCCACAATTACCGGTGAATCCTTCTTGCTCGGTGTAAATGGTAATCCACTAACGAAATTCATAGTTATTCTTTCCCACTTCCTTGTGGAATCTTCACTTTGGTGAAGCAACCCAGAATGACAGCGATGCTCGACCTTGACTGGCGACATGTCGGACACTTTCCTACAAACTCTGTCACCTCCTTTTTGGACCGGCCACGGTAATTGTTCCACGAGATCCTTATACATTTTGCTACCTCCGGGATGCATAGCGTAGAAATTGCTATGAGCATCTGAAGAATCTTTTGCCTCAATTCACATCTCTCGGCATACAAGCCTTCCCACGAAACACGAACCCCATCATTAGACAAGCTATACCCTTTCAACCCATCACTCTACACTTGAGTCTTCTGCGCTCAAAACCTCATCTAACAAGCTGCTTTTCTCGATCTGCTCAACCCAAGTAGGCAACTGCAGCTTACGCGAGAATACTCCGTCGTCATACAAACTCAAGTGGGCAAACAACGCTCTTAAATCAAAACAACCTTACGGCTCAGCGTATGCGCCACGACGTTAGCCTTGCGGATGATACTCAATTGAGCAATCGTAGTCTTTCGGCTGACTCAATCCATCGTGCATCTCGATTCAAGTCTTTACGAGTCGGAAGGTACTTGAGACTCTTATGGTCCGTATAGACTATCGATCTTTCTCCGTACAAGTAATGCCTCCATATCTTTAAGGCAAATACTACATTTGCTAACTCCAGATCGTGCGTGGGATAATTGACCTCATGTGGCCTCGGTATTGTCGGGATCGTAAGCCACAACCTTCCTTCTGCATCAAGACACAACCCAAGCTCAGTATGTGATGCATCGCGATACCTGTAAATTCCTTACCGACCTCGGGTTGAATCGAGCAATCGAGCTTCACCAAAATCTTCTTCAACTTGTCGAAGCTCTCCTGTTGCTTCTCGGTCCAACTAAACGGAACTCCCTTTCTCAATAATTTGGTCATTGGTAGCTTTGATCAACGAGAAACCCTCTACAAATCTTGGTAGTATCACCCAAGCCCGAAAACTCGAATCTCCGCTCTTGACTTAGGCGGCTTCCAATCCAAAACCGCTTCTATCTTGCGGGTCCACTCTAATCCCTCGGTAGACACTACATGACCCAAGAATGTCACCTCCACGAGCGAACTCGCATTCTTGAACTTCGCATAAATTTGTTTCTCCTTAGAATCTGCAATACCACCGTAAATGAGCATCATGTTCTTCCTCGATCCTTGAGTATACCAAGATGTAAATCGATAAAAACTACCACGAATGATCTAGGTCTTGTTGGAACACCCTATTCATCGGATCCATGAAAATTTGCCGGTCGTTAGTCAACCCGACGACATAACCAAGAACTCAAAGTGCCCATCTGAAAGTGCAAATGCCGTCTTACAGATATCGCCTCTTTTACCTTCAATGGTGATACCGGACCTTAGGTCGATCTTGAGAAAACCGATGCCCCCTTTCACCGATCAAACAAGTCATCTATCCGAAGCGGTGGATACTTGTTTTTGATCGTCGACTTATTCAGGTTAGCGGTAATCTATGCACATCCGCATAGTACCGTCTTTCTTCTTTACAAAATCTGGCGCTCCCCATGGCGAAATACTTGGCTTTGATAAAACCTCGGTCCAATAACTCTGGATTTGAGCCTTAAACTCCACTAATTCTTTAGGTGCCATCACATGCGGAGCAAT
This sequence comes from Gossypium rotundifolium, assembly GCA_025506655.1. Taxonomy (NCBI): domain Eukaryota; kingdom Viridiplantae; phylum Streptophyta; class Magnoliopsida; order Malvales; family Malvaceae; genus Gossypium; species Gossypium rotundifolium. The sequence goes on along the minus strand of CP106731.1, from coordinate 62,537,182 downwards.
GGATACGGTGCGATTAAAGATAATGATCTATCCCGAATTCTACCTCCGATCCGGTGGCAAACCGGAAGCTCCTCGAAACACATCCACAAATTCCTAATCGTCAAACCGTCTCCACAGCAGACTCCTTAGTCTCCAAGGCATACACATGAACCACATACGCTTCACAGCCCTTCCTGACCATTTTCTCAGCTTTCAGAGCAGATACCACATTGGACAGATAGTTTCTCCTATTACCGATCAGAACCACTTCATCACCCTCAGCTGTGCTCAGAACCATGCGCTTAGCCGCGATCAACCGCTGATACTTACTCGGCCGGTCCATCCCAAAATCGGATCGAACTCCCCAAACGGCGGTTCCATCGGATCGACCTCGAAAGATACCCTTGGAGTTCTAGAGTGCGTCTCTATATAGTTTATCTACCACTCTGAGTGACCTAGAGGGCTTATTACGGTCATCTGCCTAGAAGATATCTCAGAGTCTAAATCCATTGTCTCTACTATACTACTGGCAACATAAGAGTGCGTAGAACCCACATCAATTAAAGCAGTATAAGGAGAACCAAAAATCAAAAACGTACCGGTTATGACGTCCGGTGCGTCGCCCTCCTCTCGGCGCCTCGCAGCATATACCAATCCAGGCTGCCTGGCCTCAGAACTACCTGCACCTCTGCCCGGTGCTCCACGGCCCCGACCAGAACTGTTACCTCCTCTGCCATTACCTCGGCCCCTCTGCGGTGGTCCATTATTTCTGTATTGATTACGGCCCTGATTCTCGGACTGAATTCTAGCTAACTTGCGCGGACAATCCCTCACTCGGTGGTCCAGCGAGCCACACTCAAAACAACCTCTACCATCAGTCCAACATCCTCCCAATGAGCCTTCCCTAGCGGTTACAATGCGGCGGTCCCTATCTAGCGACAACAAACCTACCCGGCCGATTCGCCCACTCGGTCTAGCCCTCTTCTGCGATTACACCGATGACCGGAAGATCCAAAACTCCTTTTGTGACGGTTTCTATCCATACTACGCCTCACGAGACTCTTTAATGCCCTCGGCAACCTTCGCTTTTCAACGAAATCGCAAATTCACGCTCCTGTTGAGGCGCAATTATCGACCTCGGTTCGTCTCGCGAGCCATCCTCGAAGCGAACACACCTCTCTGTTCGATAGCCACCATACCCACAGCATACCGACTCGGCCTCGAAACTCGCCTCGTACTCAAACTGACGATTTGCTCCCACGACTAACCTCGAAATGCTTTTCTTTGCTCATTTATGTAGTTAGCTCAAGCGTACTTCTTACGATAAGTCGCTCAAAATAGTCCCATATCGGATCTTCCATTGCGGTATTTATCACGGACCGTGAGCCACCACTGGTATGACTCATCTCGGAGAAGTGATACGATCCCCTTTAATTTTTCTTCGGCCGTTAGGTCCAGATCATCCATGATCCGCTCTGTCGCTTCCAGCCAGTACTCAGCAGTGCTAGGAGCAACACCAGAGACACCGAAGAATTCAGCCCCATTTGCCCGAAGTCGCTCAGGCACAGATTTCCTAGCTCCTACGCCCCCACCTGCTCCAGCTACCCTCTCTAAAACCCGCAGCATCGCCTGTGACACTGCATCATCGCCGGTCTGTTCCTGGAACTCACCACCTCCAGCTGGTGGCGGAACCGGTACCTCATTCTCGAACCACCCCGAAACCTACGGGCTCGAAGCAGATCATCCTCTGCGACCACGTCCACGACCACGTCCACCTCGGTACTCATGACTAAATCTAAATGCGATTAAAGAATTTTATGTATCGATCATTATTCCACTATTTTTAAAGCAAAGTTTTATGAATTTTAAAGAGACTTTGTTTCATGAGTCCTCGAGTCCTATCGATTTAGGTCTCTAGAGTAGTCCTACTAGTCAGCCAATCATATCAATCAATATCACAACAAATAGTACGGGGTACTTACCTGGGCGGACTGGTGCCGGAGACTCGGTGTCATGCCTTTCAAACCATACTTTAAAACAGAATACTTGAAAACTATAGTTTTAAAACATTTTGGGCCTCGGGCCCACAGCCGAGCTTTTGAACTTGGCTCTGATACCACAAATGTAACACCCCAAACCCGGTCAATACACCACGACCGAATCTGGTATGCTACAGGGAAAAAGGTTTTGGGTGGTTTAGGTTTGAGTTTAAAAATTTGAGGAAAACACTTCGCTAAAATTCTGTATTTGAAGAAAAACTTGAGTAGGTTTTGGCTTAAATATTTATGTTGTATTTGAAAACCCAGAGAGCTTTGAAAATTTATCGGAAGTGTAGGTAAAACTAATTTATGTCGGTTTGAAGTCTAAGTTGTTTCATGTTATTACTAAAGTATCTTGTCTTAGTAGAAAACCATATTTAAGTTAGAAAAACAATTCGAGTTCATTTTGTTCTAAGTTGTAGTATGATACAGATGGTATAGTTTAAAACATCGTTTTGAAGTTTTGAAAGCGTTGTCTTTCCAAGTTTTAGCACATTTTAACTCAAGTAGTTTGTTAAAGCATATTATACATCCAACAATAATCGTAAACAAAACATAATTTAAAAGGCCATTTACAACCCAAACAAAACCAAATAGTGATAATAAAACTTAAGTACCAAATTTCTTAAAAGTCAAAGCAAATCTTTATTTCGGTATGGCATGAGCACCTCGAGTCCATCCGGCTCCATGTCCGCGTCTAAGTGTCACTGAAAAGTCAAAGGAGAGGGTGAGTCGAGTGACTCAGTGTGTAAATCCCGCTCCCGAAGAACAACATGCTAACACACATCATACAAAGCAATATAATTAATGCAACCCGATCCTAACCATCCATATCGCCTTTTCTACCCCGTGTGGTACCAAACCCTTTGGTGGTGCCAAACCAGGTGACATATAGTCACAATGTGTTACCAAAACACTGGTGTCCCAAAGACACAATTGTGCTACCAAAGCACTGGTGACCGTAGTCACAAATCCAATGATGGGGCCAACCCATCGTGTGATACCAAATCACTAGCAGACGATCCCATATCTCATGTGGGGCCAACCCACAGTGGTTAAACCACGGGGACAAGTCGCAATGAGGTGCCAAACCTCGGTGTCCCAAAGACACAATTGTGCTACCAAAGCCTTTGTGACCGTAGTCACAAATGCATTGATGGGGCCAACCCATCGTGTGATACCAAATCATGGCGTCAATCCCATATCTCACAAGTGGGGCCAACCCACGGTGGTGTTAACCACGAGGGGCGAGGCATTGAGGTACCAAACCTCTGGAGGTGCCAAACCTCTGGTGACCCAAAGTCACAAAGTGTGTTACCAAAACACTTGGTGCTCGTCGGCACAAAATATCACTTTGCTCCTCCACTCGTATCACCCATCAACATACCACACTCATGTAATCATACATATCATATAATCATGCATATCATGCTAATATGTCTAATCTCATACCCCATGTCACATATATCCACAACCATGGTATCATATAGATCATCGATAAACACATAATAATAATCTTGACTTACAGGAGTCGAGAATCATACCCATTAGGTTATCACATCAATCATCACTGCTTTCATTAATCATCACACGGGTTATCAATCATATTACTAAGCGAAGTGTGTTGGTTTACACACGATATATCGAGATTAAAGCCTAAGAATTGATCGAAACCTTTTGATCACCTCAACGACTTGGTCCTACATTCGGCCAACAAAAGGGTTAACCTAACCCAATACTATTCGACCAACAAAGTAAATGACCCAAGGGGTTGCGTTAAATCCTACCTCTGCGAATGGTTCGGTTTCCAATCAACCCAACCAATAATGCCTCTTACCAACCGATCACACCCTAGAAAAGAATAATGATTAATCTATCCTCATGACTTAACTTAAAGAAAATTAAACGAAATCGGATCCAAAACACCCTTCTTACCACCACTTACCCAACGATCGACCAAAGAACCGAGGCTACGCTTGAGTGCTTGAATCCGGATGTCCTATGACAAAGCGATTCCAACCAAATTAATACGCCATAAAACAAACACCAAAACCAACACTTACCCTCTTCTAGATGCCGATAGAGAACGAAGCCTTACCCAAAAGCATTCGCCTAACCCAAGAACCTTCTCCAAGGCTTGAAAACGAACTACCAAAAGCAATCCACACCACCCTTAGATTCGGCCAAAGAACAAAACAAAAGGGAAGGGAAGATTAAGCCAATACTAAAATCAAATGGAAGAGAATATTTGGCTAGATCCTTTAGAGGTTGAAACAAAAGGAAATAAACCAAGGAGAAAAAGAATCGGAATGGAGATTAGCAATAAGAGGAAAGGTTAGTTTGACTTTGCAAGAAAGAAAACAAAGAAGAAAGCTAAGGAGAGTAAGTGTTTCGGTTTAACAAAGTTGAAAAAAGAAGAGAGTGGGAGAGGCATTGACTTCAAAAAAAAAAAAAAAAAAAAAACAAATGAGAGCAACAAGTAAAATCGGCAACACCCAAGCTTTGGGTTTTGGTTCCAAGAAGAGAGAATATGGGCGAGAAAAGGAGGGTACAAGTTTGACTTAAGCTAATTTGCAAGTGAAGAGAATTTCCTTGTAAGCTTTTGACTAACTAAGACTCAACTTGTTGACACAAAGAAAAGAAGAAGAAAAAAAAAACTTAATTGACCCTCCCTAAAGCGAAAATACACCCCAAAAGGCCAAGGGAGTTTGGCACTTCCCAAGCTCCCCAAACACTCCTCCAAACCGCCAAATCCCCACAACACTCCACACCACTCAATTCAAATGAGTTTACCAAGTCTTCCTCCTACTTTCACTCTCCACCCCTCTTTGAATGTGAAGACCAAGTCCAAGCTAGAGTTCAAGTTGCCTTCTACCTCTTCCTCCATGCCGTCCAAAATGAGAGCCAAAGGGGTAGAATTCTCATGACTTGAACACAAGACCTCCCCTTGTAGATGGCGCCACACACACTCTCCATATGGCACATGCTTGCCACTTTGCTAGCTCCTCATTTGTGCTTTAAATTCACTTAATTTATTTATAAGCCCCATCTCCTTGACTCCTATCTCCTAAAGCCCAAAACTAAAATTTCACCACCTACCGGGCTCACTTCTAGCCTACAACTAAGTCCAAAACCCCAAACAACATCATAGCACGCAATTAATCATGCAACAATTGCGAAAATAAATTAACCCCTTAACCCGGGATATTACATGATATCCGAATGTGGTGACCTAAGACCACAAGAATCAATGTGGTGTCCTAAGACCACAAAATCTAAACGTGGTGACCTAAGACCACGAATGCAAAGTGACCTAAGACCGTGATATGGAGTGTAGAGGATGGGGTTGACTTAGTAGTCCCTACTGCGAGGATGATGGCACGGTGGTGTGTAGCGATGGCATATAGGTTTGGGTTGGGTTGCATCATATTGTTTAAATGCTTTATGAACATGTATGATATTGTATGCCCGAAATATTAAATTTTAGTGTTGGTTACACATTGAGTCATTGACTTACCCTTGTGGGATTATTTTTCGGTGACGACCGGTGATGGATCGGTGGAAGATGCTTAGTGGAGGCCATGTGAAGTCCGAATTCTTTTATTTGGACTATTTTACTTTAAGTATTTTGAATTTAAATTTTGGGAATTATTTGATGTAATAAGGCCTTAGTAGAATTATTTTATTCTCATTTTTATTTTACAAACTTTTATTTATTAAAAGATTAAGTAAATCTATTTTTTTAAAACAAAGCCCAAAAGTTTTGTCACCTAAAGTAAAGGATTTTTAATAATGAAATAAACTTGTTTTCATCTCAAGCCCAACCCAAAACGATCTTTCTTCCAAATCACACAAGTTTTTCCTAAGTAACAAAAGAATTTGAAACGGTTTACACCAAGGAACATACCAAATCCGGTCAAGGCTCGTGGGCCGGGTTTGGGGTGTTTCAATAGTAATTTGTTTAATAATAATATATATGTTATAATATACTAAAACAAGCCACTATCATCTTTATTTTCTCTCATGGCCGAAAGTTAACAATAGAAAAGGGGTTGAAGAAGCTTTGATTTTTGGCAACTATTTGGTTTAAATTAGGTAAGAATTTTAGCTCGGTTTTTATTTATTTTTACGTTTTTGAGATCATTGCTTAGAACTGTAGCTGACCCATGTTAGAATTTCTAAATCTAAACATGTTTGATGTTCGGCCATTGATATACTCATGTAATTTTTGATGTTTGATGATTTAAAGTTAAAGATATGTTAAAGATTAATATGTTTTGTATTGGAAATTTTAGTGAATTTGAGTATTTTGGGGTAAATTGCAAAAATATAATTTTAGAGGGGCTTATTTACAAAATAAGTGAAATAAATGGACTTGTAAGGTCCCTATGAATATTCGGCCCTTGAGTGGATTAGTGAAATTTTGTGTATTTTGTGTTTTATGCAATTAGGACTAAATGGTAAAAAAGTTAAACATTAGGGCAAAATGGTAATTTGCCTATTTATGTGTTTAGGGACTAAATTGAGATGAAATGTTCTTGAATGAGCTGAATTTTAATGTGTTTAGATCAAGAACAAAGAAAAATGGATTTGGATCGGGGAAAGACAAAGGTTATCGAATAGCAGGTTTCTACGCGGTCCGCTCACAATCGAGGTAAGTCCTTGTCAAATATATCAAAGAATTATTTATGAACATGTTAAATGATGATGTTCAATAAATTTGAGTACATGTTTATGTCATAGCCGAATGTATATAAGTAAATTAGATTGAATGCATAATTTAATAATGTGATATGAATGAGTATCTCGATATGAATTGTGGGTTGTACAATGATGTAATGATTCTATTTGTGTAATGTGAATAAGCTTAGTTGAATTGGATATGTGATAAAATTATGAAATGTGTCTGGAATGATTGACTACATTGACACTCGGGCTTAAAGCCTAGCAGTGCCTCGTCTTGGGTGATATGTTTCAGCTTTATGCCTAGCGTGCCTCGTCTTGGTGATATGTTTCGGCTTTATGCCTAGCGTGTCTCGCACTTATGATATATTTCGCTTATTACCTAGCGAGGCTTAATGATTTGAACCACGAGTTCAAAGCAATCTTAGTGCTTGGTGTGTGAGATTCAGGTAATGTTTAGTAGGTTCTAGCTAATGAATTAAGTATGCCTAAGCATTTGGGAGTGAATTTGTAATTCAGTTGTAAGGTATGCGTTATTCCTACTTAAGTGATCTATGAATATGCATATATGTGTATATAGATGTATGTATGTGATGTTGTTGAGAAAAAGGAAGATCAAAGTGATAAGAAAATTGGCTAAATGAAAGCATAAGTAGTTAAAGGTAACAGTAAAGGTATAAAGAAATGTACAAGTTGGTGTTGTATATATATGCATATTCACCATAATATATATATATATGTATAAGATAAGAAATTTTTATTTAAGGTCATGAGTTGGATGTTTAAATGTTTTACCATTGTATATGATAATGTTTTTGCTTAAGACTTACTAAGCTAGCAAGCTTCGTGTGTTCTTGTCTACTTCTATTTTATAGATTTTTGGTTCAAGCTACGGACTCAAAGGATCTTTGAAGAAGTCAACCACACTATCGACTCACTTTTGGTATTGATTAACTTAATTTTGATTCAAAAGGCATGTATAGGCTAGACTAAGTCGTATAACTAATGATGTTTAATCGTATATATACTTGGCCATGCAAAATGGCTATCTATTTTGGTTAAACTTTGTTCATGTGTTTTGATGAAATGGCTTGCTCATGCTATGAATTATCGTTTGTGTTCGGATGTGGTTTAGGCATTATTTGAAATGTGAATGGGTGATACGAATGTTATGTATTTAGTTGGAGAAAAACTTGAATTGGGTTGTTGTTGCTTAATATAGTTGATTCGGTTAGGTAATAATAGTGATTTTATAATCAAAGTTTGTGCATGTAAGTTAACTTGTTGGATTCATTGTTAATGATAAGAATAAGTAGTTACAAATTACTGAAATGTTATCATGTATATGGCATGTTCGGGTAAAATGTGAAAGCATAGGTTTGGATATATGAAATGGTATAATAGGTATATGTCATGATGTATATATATTTCGATAATTGATGGTCAACTTGATAGTTTAAGGTTGGGTCTTATTTATGTGTGTAAGTGATAGACTAATAAATAGAAATGTGGCTACTTTAATTCGGTTAATTATTAGTGAAGATTTGCTATGTTTAGGTATACATTCGGTTATAAAATGGTACGATTGGGTTGATCACATGAAAATGTTATAAGCTTATTTATATATGGATAATATTAGTATTTGAGTATCTATGTTAGGTATTCAATATTAATAAGTTGATATGCATATGATTTGAATTATGTTCTTTGTAAAGTATGTATAAATTGTATAACTTGTGGCATGTTTATTTGCTTGATAATATGACTAGATATTTATATGGTTACTGGGCAAAATTTATAGGTACGATCTATATATATATTTATATATGATTTTGACTTGGGTGAATGTTTGAATCTGCACTTATCTTTGGTAATACTGAGTGACCCTAATCCGACAACGGACTCGGGTTAAGGGTGTTACACTCTCTATCGTTTCTCTTCCTTTCTCCCCAGCTTGCAGCCGTTTTTGCACTTTTCCCTTTCACATCGGTCTCATTTTATTTCCTCTTTCCCGTCGATATTGCACATCTCTGCGGTTAATGTGTATTCGGTAAGTCAAGAGGTACGTTGTGTTTCGTTTTGATGAAGTAGTGGAGTATTAAAGGTTTGTTTTCTGATTAGGGGACAATCAAGGAGCTATGGACTGGTTTTTGGGGTTTTAACGTGGGAAATCATCGTTGCTCGTTAAAGGTAAGGTTGTCGGTAAGTTTTTGGAACTTTCTGGTCATAACAACTCAGATTAAGTGATGAAATTGGGCTTTCAATTGTCAAATATAGGTTCTGGAGTGCTCGGGAGTGATTAAGCCTCGGAAACAAACCAGGTGTGTACCTCAAACACCGAAAACACGTCTCAGTGAAAAGTCAAAAAAGCTTTCTTTCGACGCCACACGAGTGTGTGGTAGCCCGTGTGGTAGGTCGTGTGTAAGGCTGTAAGCCACAGCACGGCCGTGTGATTGACGAGCCAGGCTGTGCTCAGGCGACACGAGCGTATGACGGTCGAGCAAGGCCGTGTGCTAGACATAGGCCCAACAAAATGGGATGTGTGGGCCCATATGAGTGAACCACACGAGCGTGTGGGATTCTGGGCCATGCTGTGTGATCCACACGGCCAATGCCAATTTGGGCTGTGCGGGCCACACGGGCGTGTGGGCCCACATGAGCAGATGGCATCGACGTGTGAGCCCATTTTTACTAATTTATTGCTAAGGTTGCACGGGTCACCCAAGACGACTGTGAACCTACTGTAGGGTCGGTAAGATTACCTAGACTCCTAACTGAATGACTGCATATTGAGCATGCTGTTTGTACTGTACTATATAACTGTGATATACCATGATCGGGCATGACATGAATGTATGTTGCATTGCATAGGGTTGGGGATTGATATTGATTGGAGGAAGTGTACTGAAAGGCTTTAAGCCTAACTTCATCGCGATCACCGCAAACTCATGCTTTAGTGCTACAACCAGATCGCTTGGAGTGTAGGGATGGGTGGGTTGATTATGTCCCCACATAGAATGCAGGGTTGGATGGAGATGGAGTGTAGAGGCTGGTTGGGTAGGATTTTCTAATTGCATTTCTGCTACTGTCATTGTACTATTATGGGCTAAGACTCTAGTGCACACTGTACTGAAATGGGCTAAGGCCCAAACTGGACTGATACTGATACTGAAAAAGGGCTTAGGCCCGCTCTGATATTATCTGTTATTGTCTGATTGTTTGCATGGGGATTACACACTGAGTTTACATAAACTCACCACTTCTGTTTAATCTGTACAGGTAATCCCCAAACATAGGTGGATCAGGTTGGCGGGGGACTCAGCGGTGGCCATACGACTCCTTTTTATAATTTCATACCTATTTACGATTTTTAGTTAACTTTTGAGGGTATTTTTCTGTAATAATGGCCTCTATGGATTTTTACCTAAAGTTTGGATTTTATACTGTTTTCTGTTATATCTGCTAGAAGTAGGTAAAACACGATTTTTTAAAAAAAAATACATGCACAAGGACATGAACTGTATAAAAAGCTTTCGCAACGTGTAATGTTTTGAAAATTAACAACGAATTAGAATCATGGTTTTAGAGTTAATAAAAGATAATGAGAATTTCTAAATGGAAAATGTTTTAAACAAGGTTATGGTTTTCTAACACACTACCATGTGACATCGCCAGATTCGGCCATAACGTCTAGGCCGGGTTTGGGGTGTTACATTTAGTGGTATTAGATCCAGGTTGCAAAACTCGGCTTTGGATTTGGGTTTTAAAGATTTGACTTTTCTAAGAAATATTTTCTAATGATTTGGATTGTTTTTACTGAATGTGTGGTACACCGAGTCTCCGACGCCGATCTTGTAAGTTCTCTGAAGCTGTTATGTGTTTAAACTGAAAGCAGATACAAAACTAAAACTACTATAGGTAGTACACTGCACTAAAAACACTTTAAGTTAGTGTATACTGAGAAATTGTAGAGGAACTGAAAACTGTAGTGGGACTGCGTTTACGAAACTAAACTTCGAAATTATTGATATTGTTCTTCATAAAAAAATTGTTAATAAAATACTGAAACTATAAATTGATGCATAAAATTGTTAATACAGAATAAATGCACCTAGACAATGAGCACGAGAGGTACTCGTGCACGAGGTACAAGAGGTCATGGTAGAGGCCGTAGAAGGGCCCGAGCTGGGTCCTCATCTTCTGGTAACTTGCCTAATTTGGATACAAGTGAGACGCCAGCCTCACCAGTGATTGAGATTGGATCACATGATCGAGCGGCTGGGGACGACGCACTATCCCAAGCCACATTAAGGATCTTAGAAAGGGTCGCTAGGCCCAATACTGGAACGAGAGGCCGAGGGTCGGTTACGGAATGACTCTGGTCTAATAGAGCCGAGATTTTCATTGCTGGAGTTGCCCCTAATTTGGCTGAGTACTGGATTGATGTGGTCGTTGAGAGCACCAAAAATATCCTATTCCCTGAAAAATAGTAAAAATAACAGTAATGGGGAAGTAGGGTCGAATCCTCAGGGACCGGATTGTACGAATCCTCGTTTCTTGAAATCCTGGACAATTTATTGTCCAAGAAAACCTGCGTTCCTGAAAAATAAAATAAAAAAATAGAATTTATAATTTCAATCGAAAAAATAAAAACATAATTTAAAGTGAATTGAAATTACGAAATTAAATAAATTTCGAAAATTAAAATGAGGAATATGAAAATAAATAGAGCTTAGGAAAGAGTAAGTTTCTTATGTGGCGAGATTCTAGCTTCCAGTTGTCTCGTTCCGCCTTGGGTTCAATCCTTGGCTTTTAAGTAACCCTTCTCAAGCAGGATAAGGTAGTTATAGTGGAAGAGGATGCATACTCTAGCCAATAATCGCTTTTGTGGGACTATCTTCTACTAGATCATCACTTCCCAACGGCGAATACCACACCGTTTTGTCTCTTGGATTCGTCAACCTCTGACGCAGAAAGCTAACGAACCGACTGTGCAACCTTCTCAAAACGTACAAAGCGGTCGTTCCTTGCACAAGTTGAAAAGATCACCTATTAAGGGACATGGACGGAAGCGTCAGCCCCCTAATGCGGACAAGCGATGAATATCTTGTTGAGAAGGCTAAGCGCTGGTTCTAAGCCTCATGAATCTTTTTGGGGAATTTTGACAACCTTCGGCTAAATTGATTTAATGGCTCATGATAAGAAATAAATATAATAGAAATGAGATTTTTATTGAAGAAAATATGGAAAGAACAAAAGATAGAGTTTTTTGGAGAAGGAGTGTTTATAGAAAAAAGAGATGTCAAATATGTGCCACTCCATCCCCTATTTATAGTACTAGAAAATATTGCCTATTCCTAATTAAATTATAAAAGATAAATACAAATAAATAAAGATAATTAAAGATAAATAAAGATAAATAAAAATAAATCCTAAAATTAAATCTAAATAATTATCCTTAATAATTATCCTAATAACATTAAATAGAGTCTTGTGCTATAAAATCTCTTCTTTTGCATTTTTGTCCTTAGGCCTTCCCATGTTTGAATTTTTGGCACCACCTTTTTCCTTCTGTCGCATGTTGGCCCAATTCATCTTTAATTTCACGCTTTTCACCCTTAAATTTACTTTTGCCTTCAATTTAGTCCCTAAAAGATAAAAGACTATAAATAGCCCAAATTAGTAGAATCATACTCAAAATAAATATGCAATTAGCATATAAAAATATGACGTTCTAGAGTATTATCATGGATCGAGGCCATAGAAAGGATTATGAATGAATTGGACTGTACTCCCAAGCAGAAATTAAAAGGCGCTGTATCGCTGCTACGAGATGAGGCATATCGGTGGTGGCTCACTGTAAAGGAGGGCACTCAGCCCGAATGACTGACCTGGGAATTCTTCAAATCTGCCTTTCAAGGAAAATATGTGGGTGCCAGTTATGTGGATGCCTAGAGGAGAGACTTTTTAAATTTGACTCAGTGGGATATATCAGTGGTTGAATATGAGGCCGAGTTCTTAGGGCTGAGCCGCTATGCGAGAGGTATAGTGGCGACCGAGTATGAGCGATGTGTTCACTTCAAGGATAATCTCAGAGATAGATTAAGAGTTTTGATAGCTCCATAGAGGGAGCGAGACTTTGCTACACTAGTGGATAAGGCGAAGATAGCCAAAGAGGTTAAGTGCACTGAGCGTCAGAATCGTGAGAAAGAGAGAGGTAGGAACATGAAGGATTCGAAACCCTCGAGTTCCGTTCAGAGGCCTAAGAAAAATGCTAGAGTAGATGGGCCAGTCAGAGTTGGGACTCCTGTTGCTGCTACTAGGCAGCCGCTGTTCACTAATTGTTGTAGACGCCATCTGGGTGAATGCTGAAAAAAGATTGGGGCTTGTTTGAGGTGCGGTTCTCTGGAGCACTCAATAGAGATTGTTTACGGAGGGCGACCAGATGCAAGCTCTGGGTACTACTACTCCACCACCACCAAGGGTAGCTCAAGCCACCATCGAGGCCGTGGTCAGGCTAGGGGTGGTAATGGGTTGGGCTGTGGTCAGAGAGCACCAAGCAGAGGTGTTGGTCATACTGAGGCAAGGCAGTCAACTTTGGTATATGCTACACGTCATCGAAAGGAGGGAGATGCTCTAGATGTCATCACGGATACATTCTTAATTTTAATGTACCTATAATACATTAATAGATATAGGATCCACTCATTCCTATGTTGCCTACTCTGTTACTGAAAACTTGGGGATTCGGTGGAAAGTACTCCGAGTGAAATTATAGTATTAAGTCCATTGGGGCAATCCATCCGGGTTAATAAGTTATTTAGAGACGTCCCTTTAGAGGTACAAAGAGTTATCTTTCTGGCTGATATAATGGAACTCTCTTTTGGAAAATTCGATCTGATACTGGGCATGGATTGGTTGGTCAAGCACCGAGTGAACTTAGATTGTGCCACAAAAAGGGTTATACTGAGAACTGAGAAGGACAGTGAGGTAGTTTTAATTGGGGAACGTCGGAACTACTTGAGTAATGTGATTTATGCACTAATGGCAGAAAAGTTGGTTCATAAGGGATGTGAGGCGTATCTGGCCTACATTAGTGTTTCAGATTCTAGGGATCCTTCGATTAAGGATATAAGGACGGTTAAGGACTTTCCAGACATTTTTCCTGAAGAGCTACTGGCCTACATTAGTGTTTCAGATTCTAGGGATCATTCGGTTAAGGATATAAGGACGGTTAAGGACTTTCCAGACATTTTTCCTGAAGAGCTACCTGGGTTACCTCCGGATCACGAAGTAGAGTTTAGGATTGAACTCCTTTCTGGTACAGCTCCGTTGTCTATCGTCCCTTATAGGATGGCACCGAAGGAGCTTGTGGAGCTTAAGGCTTAGATTCAAGAGTTACTAGATCGTGGGTTCATCCGCCCTAGTGTGTCTTCGTGGGGAGCACCTGTGCTATTTGTGAAAAAAGAAGGATGGATCCATGTGTATGTGTATCGACTACCGTCAATTGAACAAGCTGACCATCAAGAATAAGTACCTCCTTCTGAGGATTGATGATCTGTTTGACCAATTCTAAGGAGCTTCAATTTTCTTTAAGATTGATCTACAATCAGGGTATCTCCAGTTGAGGGTTAAAGAGGCCAATACACAAGACTGCGTTTAGGACTCACTACGGCCACTACGAGTTCCTAGTGATGCCATTTGGACTGACGAATGGACTAGTAGCCTTTATAGACCTGATGAATCGAGTGTTCTAGCCCTATCTAGATCGATTCATGGTAGTGTTTATTGACGACATTCTGGTGTACTTGAGGACTGAGGATGAACATGACGAATATCTCAGAGTGGTGTTACAGATTCTATGAGAGAAATAACTATACGCTAAGTTTAGTAAATGTGAGTTTTGGTTACATAGAGTAATGGTTCTAGGACATGTTGTTTCTATAGAGGGGATTAGAGTCGATCCTCGAAAGATTGAGGCTGTCTTGGATTGGAAGTAGCCTAAGACTATATCTGAGATCCACGCAGTTTTCTAGGTTTGGTAGGGTATTATCGATGATTTGTAGAGGGGTTTTCACTGATCGTCGCACCCTTGACTAAGCTTCTAAGTAAGGGTGTGCCATTTAACTAGACTGATTTATAGCAAAAGAGCTTTGAGAAGCACAAGACTGTACTGACTGAGGCCCTTGTTTTAATATAGCCAGAGTCTGGAAAAGAGTTTACTATCTACAGCAATACATCACATGTCGGTTTAGGATGTGTGTTGATGTAAGAAGGTAAGGTGGTAGTGTATGCGTCTCATCAGCTTAAGACTCATGAGGCTGAATTATCTGACACATGACTTGGAGTTGGCCGCAGTAGTGTTCGTACTGAAAATCTAGAGGCATTACCTACATGGTGAGAAGTGTATCATTTACACGGATCACAAGAGCCTCAAGAACCTTTTCACTCAGAAGGAGCTGAACCTTAGGCAGCGTAAGTGGATTGAGCTACTTAAGGACTATGACTGTACGATTGAATACCACCCTCATAAGGCCAATGTGGTGGCTGATGCACTGAGCCGTAGAGCTATGACTAATCTGAGGGCGATGTTTGCTCCCCTCAGTTTATTTGATGATGGTAGTTTGTTGGCTGAACTCCAGGTTAAACAGATATGAATCGAGCAGATTAAGGGTAAACAGTTGGAGGATGAGTCACTGGGTGGTCGATTCTGCTGATTGAGAGTGGTAATACAATAAATTTTAGAATGAATAGGGAAGGGGTTCTCTGTTTCGTGGGAGAGTCTGTGTACCAAATGATGCCGTGTTAAGGTAGTCTATACTGCGAAAGGCGCATAGTAGCCCATATGCTATGCATCCTGGTGGAAACAAGATGTACCGAGACCTTCGTGAGTTATACTGGTGGCTAGGTCTTAAGCGAGAGGTTACAGATTTTGTTGGTAAATGTCTAACATGCCAGCAAGTCAAGGCTGAGCATCAGTTACCTTCGGTTTTGCTACAGCCAATCAAGATTCTCGCTTTGGAAGTGGGAAAGAGTGACTATGGACTTCGTTAGTGGGTTACCCCTCATACCCACTAAGAATGATTATGTATGGGTCATCGTGGATCGGTTGACCAAGTCTGCCCACTTCATACCGGTTTGTACTGACTATTCTTTGCAGAAGTTGGCTAAACTGTATTTATTTAAGGTAGTGAGACTGCATGGGTACCGATTTTGATAATATCGGATAGGGATGCTTGCTCCATGTCTCTATTCTGGAAGAAGCTACATGAAGCTCTGGTACAAGGTTGAACTTCAGTGCTGCGTTCCATCCTCAGACAGATGGTTAATCTGAGAGAGTGATTCAGATACTGGAGGATATGTTAAGGGGTTGTGTAATTGATTTCTGATACAGCTGGGAGGATTACCTGTCGCTGGCAGAGTTTGCTTATAACAACAGCTATCAGTCTAGCATTCAGATGGCACCGTACGAGGCATTATATGGTCATAGGTGTCATACACCTTTATGCTAGACTGAGTTGGGTGAGCACCGTGTTTTGGGCCCTGAACTGGTTTCTGATACTGAGGATAAAGTCAGGTTGATTTAGGATTGACTTAATAAGGCATCTGATAGACAAAAGTCATATGCGGATATGAAACATTGAGAGATTGAGTATTTGTGGGAGTCTTCGTTTTTCTCAAGGTTTCTTCATGGAAGAAGGTATTGAGATTTGAGCGTAAGGGAAATTTGAGCCCCAGATTCATTGGACCTTATCGTATACTGAGGTGTGTGGGACCAGTTGCCTACTAGTTGGAGCTACTTCCAGAGTTAGAGTGATTTGAGATGTGTTCCACATCTCTATGTTGAGATGCTATCGCTCTGATCCCATACATTTTGTTTCAATTGAGAAGATCGAGGTTAGGCCCGATCTGGCCTTCGAGGAGGAGCCGGTATAGATATTTGACCGCGATGTTAAAGTTCTTAGAAGGAAGTCTATCCCACTGGTTAAGGTTCTTTGGCGTAATCATAGTTCTGAGGAGGCCACGTGGGAGCCTAAGGATGCAATGCGACAGCAGCATCATCATCTTTTCTGATCAGATAAAATTTCGAGGCCAAAATTTTCTTTAAGGGGTAAAGTTGTAAAGCCCTAAAAATCCCTTATATTTATTTTCGTGTATTTGTGACACAACTGTGTATCTGCTTCAGTGGTTATGTATTCTGGGTGTGTGTGAGAGGTCTCAAGTTCAAGCCTTAGCTTGAGCTTTATTTTTGTGTGATTATGGGGAAGAGTTTGAAGTGTAGTAAAATGATGATAGTGGAGAGGTTGAAGGAGTAAATTAAGGAGCATGGAATATTGAGAAGTTATCAAAAATATTTTTTTCCCAAAAATCTTGTTTCTGACGTTGGCTTTGTTCCTCTCTACCGTTTTTCTTCCTTTCTCCCTAGCTTGCACCGTTTTTGCACTTTTCCCTTTCACATCGATCTTATTTTATTTCCTCTTTCCCATCGATATTGCACATCTTTACGTTAGTGTGTATTCAATAAGTCAAGAGGTATGTTGAGTTTCGTTTTGACGAAGTAGTGGAGTATTAAAGGTTTGTTTTTGATTAGGGGACAATATCAAGGAGTTGTGGACTGCTTTTGGGGTTTTAGCAGTGAGAAATCATCGTCGCTCGTTAAAGGTAAGGTTATTGGTAAGTTTTTGGGAACTTTTTGTTCATAACAACTCAGATTAAGTGACTGAAATTAGGCTTTCAATTTTTGAATATAGGTTCTGGAGTGCTCGGAGTGATTAAGCCTAAAAAACGAACCAGGTGTGTACCTAAAACACTGAAAATGCGTCTCGATGAAAAGCCGAAAAAGCTTTCTATCGACGCCACACGTGCATATAGTAGCTCATGTGGTAGGTCATGTGCAAGGCTGTAAGCCACAGCACGACCGTCTGATTGACGAGTCAGGCTGTGCGCAGGCGACACGGCCATGTGCGAGACACAGGCCTGACCAAATAGGCCGTGTGGGCCACACGATCGTGTAGGCCCACACGAGTGAAGCACACTGGCGTGTGGGATTTTGGGCCAGTCCGTATGATCCACACGGCCAATTCCAATTTGGGCTGTGTGGGCCACACGGAATATGGGCCCACACGGGCAGATAACGTGGGCGTGTGAGCCCTTTTTACTTGATTTATTGCTAAGGTTGCACGGGTCACCCGAGACGACTGTGAACCTACTGTAGGGTCGGTAAGATTACCTAGACTCCTAACTAAATGATCAGATATTGAGCATCTTTGTTTGTCTTGTCTCAGATAAATGTGATATACCATGATTGGGATGACATGTATGTATGTTGCATTGCATTGGGTTAGGGATTGATACTGATTGGAGGAAGTGTACTGAAAGGCTTTAAGCCTAACTTACTAGCAGCTCAGTTGCAAACTACTGTTTAGTCCCTCAACCGGTACTACCTGGAGTGTAGGGATGGGTGGGTTGATTATATCCCCACATGGAGTGTAGGGTTGGATGGAGATGGAGTGTAGAGGCTGGTTGGGTAGGATTTTCTGATTGCATTTCTGCTACATCACTGTATTGTAATGGGCTAAGGCCCTAGTACACTTGTTACTAAAATGGGCTAAGGCCCAAACTAGACTGATACTGATACTGAAAAAGGGCTTAGGCCCGCTCTGAGATTATCTGTTATTTTCTAATTGTTTGTATGGGGATTACACACTGAGTTTACCTAAACTCACCCCTTCTGTTTAATATGTATAGGTAATCCCTAGACATAGGCGGATCGGTGTGGCGGGGGACTCAGCGGTGGCCACACGACTCCTTTTTATAATTTGATACCTATTTACGATTTTTAGTTAACTTTTGGGGTATTTTTCTGTAATAATGGCCTCAATAGATTTTTACCTAAAGTTTGGATTTTATACTATTTTCTGTTATATCTTCTAGAAGTAGGTAAAACACGGTTTTTTTTTAAAAAGAAATGCATGTGTTTTAGCAAAATACCCACAAGGACACGAATTGTACAAATAGCTTCCGCAACGTGTAATGTTTTGAAAATTAACACGGAATTAGAATCATGATTTTAGAGTTAATAAAAGATAATGAGGATTTCTAAATGGTAAATGTTTTAAACAAGGTTACGGTTTTCTAACACACTACTATGTGACATCGCCAGATTCAACCATAACGTCCAGGCCGGGTTTGGGGTGTTATAGTGGATGCAATCACATTTAAATATCTTGTTAGTATGACAGTACGTGAAAAACTTGATATGCATCTAATGTTGTTACAGCCTATTTATATGGTAAACTTGATAGTGAAATTTATATGAAAATCCCTGAAGAATTTAAAATCCTAGAAAAATAGAGTTTTTCGAGAAAATTGATCGATCAGATTAAATAAAAGTTTATATGGATTAAAACAATTTGGACGTATGTGGTACAATCATCTTAGTGAATACTTGTTAAAAGAAGGTTATAAAATGATCCAATTTGTCCATTTGTCTTTATAAAAAGGTTTGGATCAGGTTTTGTGATAATTATTTTTATGTTGATGATCTAGATATTATTAAAACTCCTGAAGAGCTTCAAAATAAAATAAATTGTTTAAAGAAAGAATTTAAGATGAAAGATCTTGGAAAAATAAAGTTTTGTCTTGGCTTACAAATCGAGCATTTAAAAGATAGAAATCATGTTCATCAATCAACTTATACAGAAAAGATATTAAAGAAATTTTACATGGATAAAGCACACCCATTGAATACTCCTATGGTTATACGATCATTAGATGTGAATAAAGATTAATTTCATCCTTACGAAAATGATGAAGAGTTTCTTGGTCCTGAAGTACCATATCTAAGTGCCATAGGGGCATTGATGTATCTTACAAACAACACAAGACCTGATATAGCTTTCACTATAAACTTGTTAGCAAGATTTAGTTCTTCTCCAGTACGTAGACATTGGAATGGAATTAAACATGTATTTGGATATCTTAGAGGGACCATTGATATGGGGTTTTTTATTCAAATGATTCAAAATCCCTAATAGTCGGCTATGTTGATTCTGGATACTTATCAGATCCACATAAAGGTTAATCTCAAACAGGATATTTATTTACATGTGAGAGTACTGCCATATCATGGCGTTCAACAAAGCAAACCTTACCTGCTGCTTTTTCAAATCATACAAAAATAATTGCATTGCATAAGGCAAGTCGAAAGTGTTTTTCGCTAACCCAACATATCCAGAAGATATGTAATTTGCCTTTATAAGAAAATATGTCAACTATCTTATATGAAAAAAATACAACATGTATAGCTCAATTGAAGGGTGGTTACATTAAAGGTCACCAAAATTATTCTTCACCCATGATCTTGAGAAAAGAGGTGATATAAATGTTCAACAAATTCATTCTAGTGAAAGTTTAGCAGATTTGTTTACTAAGGCATTGCCAACTTCAACATTTGAAAAGCTACTACACAAGATTGGAATGCGTCAACTCTAAGATGTAATGTAATGTTGCCATTAGGGAGTCTAAAGCAAGTTGTACTCTTTTCCTTTAACCAAGGTTTTGTCCCATTGGGTTTTCCTGGTAAAGGTTTTTAACGAGGCAGTTTATAATAGAAGATTGTGTACTCTTTTTCCTTCATTAGGTTTTTATTCCATAGGGTTTTTCCTAATAAGGTTTTAATGAGGCACATTATCTACCAATGGACATCTAAGGGGGAGTGTTATGAATATCTTATTAAGTGGATGTCCACCATGATCAAGATAAAGTTTTGATGTACTTTAAATTCTAATAGTTATTAGAATTAGATCTCTACTTCTTTTATACTTCTTATGCCTATAAATAGAGACTCCGATGAAGCATTGTATTAATCCCTTTGATCAACAAAGTACATTCTCTATTAATTTTATATTTTCTTTATTCTTTATTCTCTCAATCTTTCTTTATTTTATAACAATCTATTAATTTTTATAGGAGATTTTATCTATTATTATTAATTGTATAGTTAAAATGAATAAAAACTATATTATGAAACAAGCTTATGTATTTAATGTCATATTAGTAATTAAATTAACATTAAAGGGGAAACCAAATGATTAAGAAGTAACTACACGATTCCTTAATGGGAAACATAATGATGATGTTATAAAATTTTATAATGTTTTTTGGGTTCTAGAGATGAGAGGGGGGATGGGTATAAAAGGGGAGAATCAGAGTTGTTTGGGGCACGAAGACCCTCTTATTCTTATATTCACTACCTTTCTTCCATTTCTTTTCTGGGTTGTTTTCTAAGTAGTAGAAAAAGGATTAATAGAATAGTCAACATGTGGGTGGAAATGAATGTTTTAGCTCGAGTAATGGAGAGTTAGACAAACTACTAGTAGCCAAGGAGAAAAACTGAACGACAAGGGAGAAACTAAGAAAGGGAAGGTGATATTGGCTTTCAGAAATGCTTGTTGGTGAATTCTTGAACTCAAACCTTCAGTTTTCATTTTGTATGTTCAGTGTGGTGATTTGGACTGTGGTTTCTTTGAAAAATTTTGTTGTATGTCCAACTGAAGTCAAGATGTTGCTATGTTGTGAGATCTTTACTGCATGATGATGTGTGTTAAGAATTGGTATGCATATATATATGCATGTCTGGTTGCTAGGATAAGCTTGTGGTATTGATAATATTTTTACTAGATAAATTTCTACTGATTATGTTGTCTTGTTTACTGTCTACTAGTTGTAAGGTGTATTAGAGACTGTGGTGAAATGTTTGGTATGCTTTTTTGTGCTAGTAATTCATAGGTTTACCTGAGTGTATGAATTTTTGAATGCTTGCTTTATGTTGTTTTCGTGAAAATGAATGTTATGCGAAGTATGGAGGGATGAAATGATGAATGAAAGAATAATGAGATGTCATGTTGTGCACTTTATGTCACTTATAATTTGGCTTTGCGGAGGTTTAATTGGAGGATACAGAGAATGTATATGCATGTTATTCGGCTTTGCGAAGGTTTTTGGATTGTATGGAGACATATGCGTACGAGTATGTAACACCCCAAACCCAACCTAAACGTTACGATCGGATCTGGCATGTCACATGAAAGGAATGTCTAAAACCGTGTGTTCATTAAAAAGTTCGTGTTTGTTATATTTGTTGTGAAAAATCGAGTGTAAGTAATTTTGAAAAAGAAACGGTTTATTAACATTTTAGGAAAATCCCGTATTAAACATTTAATAACAAGCAGTAACCAAATTAAAAGATAAAACCAAATAAAATACCAAGGCCTTATTACATTGCAAAATCCCAAAATTAGAAAGTAATTTTAAATAGAAACTGAAAGTTTACGAGAAAACAAAGGCATAGCCACCACAGAGTCCACCTCGGCTCCAAGTCTTCAAACTAGGATTACCCAAACATTTAAAAAGAGGGTGAGTTTACGAAAACTCAAAGTGTACAACCCCCAATAGTAAGAACATGTATCAACCCATACAAATACAACATATTAAGCATATATGCAATGCAACCCAGCCCAACCTAAGTATCCAACCTCTACACACCACCGTACACGCCAAATCACACTGGGATTACTAAATCTACCATCCATCCGCTACACACCATCGAGGCGTTCACTGCAATCAATCGCACATCGCCTTATAATGTGGCATAGCCACGAGATAATGTGACAGAGTCACCAGATTCATAATATGTGACATAGGTCACTAGATAATGTGGTAAAACCACGTAACACTTCCCTTTATCATTATCACCCATATGCCCATGCAACATACATAATATTACAATTGTATGCAGATGACATGTATGCAATCATATATCAAATAACGTATGAAACAATTACCATCATAATCAGAATAATAATATACAACATAATCAATCTAACTAACCTCTAAGGGTATAACGGTAATTTTACTTACCAAGGGTATTTTCGTAATTTACCCACCAAAGGTATTTTCGTAATTTACCCACCAAGGGTATTTTCGTAATTTACCCACCAAGGGTATTTTCATAATTTTGCACCTGCAATGGCCCTCCCGGAGGTCTAATGTTACCCTGAACGACTTTTACCATTTCCGATCGTCACTGCACTATTGGGCCTAAAACCCGATTTTGGCCCATTATCTTACCACACGCCGTGTGGCCCACCTAACACAAATCTAGCCACGTATATAGGTACGGCCTAGTCTAGTTCACTATATACTATATCATCATACAATTTATTCCAATTGGCCCATTGGGCCCATTGGGCCCACTTCGGCCCATCGCGGCCCAAGTAGCCCCAACCCACAAGAATACTACTGATGGCCTCAACTATCGCGTCGAAGCCCCACACGTGCACTCGCACGCTCGTGTGGCTACTAATGTCGTGATCGGCACTTCGGCATTTGCCACTCTACAACTAGAGTAGAGAGAGTTACACACCTGATAGGACTCTGGTGCTAAACCGCGCTGCGACCACTCCTGTGCCCATTGCCCACCAAGGTATGTTAACCCTCCTCCTGGCATTCTCTTTATATAGCTAGCTCTTCACCTTCATTCCTTGTATCTTTCCGATGTGGGATCCCTTCGTTAGTAGAGTTTAAATTCAACTGAAACTCTTACCGTCCAATCCGCAAATAAATACTCCCTTGCTCCTCATGAGATTCGAACCCAAGCTCTCCCATCATCCAATTCACGCCACTTGCCACTTTACCAACTAGCTCCTTGTGTCTTAAACCATGCGCAACTAAATATAACCCTATGGCCAAGGTCTAAATTCATTTAATAAAAAAATAATCTAAGAGGAATGCAAACGCTACAACTAGAACCTTGGACCTCCTTCCTTCCCTGTGTCGTCATTCCCTTGTCCTTAAGTGGTGTCACTTTGCCACTACACCACACACTCCACTTGTGTCATTTTCCTCCAAATTTTTATTCTTAAGGCCTACCCGCCAACCTCTAGGGTTTTTTTCACCTAAAACCAAAATTTTTCCTAAGGCCTAACTTGAACTCGGGACTTCATAGAAGCCCCCTAACCTTTCAAACTCACTTATCTAATTGGTCCAACTTGCATTTAAGCCGATCTCTTGTTCTCCAAAAAAAAATTTAAACGCTACTACGCCCAAGGCCCATTGAGCTCAATCCTACTAGGCCCAATTTCAGGATGTTACAAATCTACCCTCCTTAAAGAAATTTCGTCCTCAAAATTTCCAACTAACTAATAGTCACACGTCCTAACCTACCACACTACGCTCACGTCACAAGACTCGATCTAATAACACTAATAAACCAAATCTCAAACTTTTTCTCACAACTAGATATCTAAACACAAAAGCAAATCGATATTTATACATACAATTTCTATATCCAAACCAAAGACACATAAAATAAATACCAAAAATACAATCATAACATTGTCTTAACAAACATAAAATAAGGAACTTACTTGATTTGGATGTTTGAGACTCAAGGTGCCATACTTCCAGACAACATGTATTTTCAAACAAACTTTTGAAAACTTTTTTTAACCCCATAACCCACAAATGAAGTTTTTGAAACCTAGGCTCTAATATCAAAATTGTAACACCCCAAACCCAAATTTAAACGTTACTTAATTTGGATCGGCATGTCACATGAAAGGAATGTCTAAAACCGTGTGTTCAGTTAAAAAGTTCGTGTTTGTTATATTTGTTGTGAAAAATCTAGTGTAAGTAATTTTGAAAAAGAAACGTTTATTAACATTTTAGGAAAATCCCAGATTAAACATTTAATAACAAGCAAGAACAAAATTAAAAGCTAAAACCAAATAAAATACCAAGGCCTTATTACATTGCAAAATCCCAAAATTAGAAAGTAATTTTAAATAGAAACCGAAAGTTTACGAAAAGCAGGCATGGCTACCACAGAGTCCACCTCGGCCCAAGTCCTCAAACTAGGGATTACACAGAAACATTTAAAAGAGGGTGAGTTTACTAAAACTCAGTGTGTACAACCCCAATAGTAAGAACATGTATCAACCCATACAAATACAACATATTAAGCATGTATGCAATGCAACCCAGCCCAACCTAAGTATCCAACCTCTACACACCACCAGCACGCCAAATACACCGTGGGATTACTAAATCGACCTCCATCCGCTACACACCATCAAAGGCGATCATTGCAATCAATCAGTACATTGCCCTTATAATGTGGCATAGTCACCAGATAATGTGACAGAGTCACCAGATTCATAATATGTGACATAGGTCACCAGATAATGTGGTAAAAACCACCAGAACACTTCCCCTTTATCATTATCACCCATATGCCCATGCAACATACATAATATTATAATTCGTATGTAGTATAACATGTATGCAATCATATATCAAATAACGATGAAACGAATTACCATCATAATCGAATAATAATATACAACATAATCAATCTAACCAACCTCTAAGGGTATAATGACAATTTTACTTACCAAGGGTATTTTGGTAATTTACCCACCAAGGGTATTTTCATAATTTACCCACCAAGGGCATTTTCGTAATTTACCCACCAAGGGTATTTTCATAATTTTGCACTGCAATGGCCCTCCGAGGTCTAATGTTACCACGAACGACTTTGGCCACCATTTCCGATCGTCACTAGACTATTGGGCCTAAAACCCGATTTTGGCCCATTATTCCACACGCCGTGTGGCCCACCTAACACAAATCTAGCCACGTATATAGGTACCACCTAGTCTAGTTCACTATATACTATATCATCATACAATTTATTCCAATTGGCCCCACGGGCCCATTGGGCCCACTTGACCATCGCGCCCAAGTAGCCCCAACCCACAAGAATACTCTCGATGGCCTCAACTATCGCGTCGAAGCCCCACACGCAGGCCGCGCCGCGTGTAACTACTAATGCCGTGGATCGACACTTCGACATTTGCCGCTTCTACAACTAGAGTAGAGAGTTACACACCGATAGACTCGGTGCTAAACCGCTACTGTGACCACTCCGTGCCCAACGCCCACCAAGGTATGTTAACCCTCCTCCTGGCATTCTCTTTATATAGCTAGCTCTTCACCTTCATTCCTTGTATCTTTCCGATGTGGGATCCCTTTGTTAGTAGAGTTTAAATTCAATCAAACTCTTACCGTCTCAATCCATAAAATAAATACTCCTTGCTCCTCATGAGATTCAACCCAAGCTCTCCCATCATCCAATTCACGCCACTTGCCACTTTACCAACTAGCTTCTTGTGTCTTAAACCATGCGCAACTAAATATAACCCTATGGCCAAGGTCTAAATTCATTTAATAAAAAATAATCTAAAAGGAATGCAAACGCTACAACTAGAACCTTGGACCTCCTTCCTTCCCTGGCGTCATTCCTTGTCCTTAAGTGGCGCCACTTTGCCACTACACCACACACTCCACTTGTGTCATTTTCCTCCACATTTTATTCTTAAGGCCTACCGCTAACCTCCGTGGTTTTTTCACCAAAACCAAAATTTTTCCTAAGGCCTAATCTTGAACCCGGACTTCATAGAAGCCCCTAACCTTCCAAACTCACTTATCTAATTGGTCCAACTTGCATTTAAGCCGATATCTTGTTCTCCAAAAAAATTTAAACGCTACTACGCCCAAGGCCCATTGAGCTCAATCCTACTAGGCCCAATTTCAGGATGTTACAGAGTATGTGATGACCCTACAAAGGTTCTTTTTAAGTATGAGACTCTGCGAAGTCTAAGGCTTTAGGCCTCAAGTATGTACACAAGCTTTATTGCCATTAGCATACGCAAGTCATGACAGTCTACTGTATTTATCCTTATGTTTCAAGATATGGCGGTCTATTGGACCTGACTTCAAATTCCCATGTTAAGGCTGTACGTTAGACTCCGCCACATAAAAATCCATGAAACTTTTTGTTCGGTAAACTCGCAAATCTGAATAAGCATGGAATGAATTCTCATGTCATATCCACCAAGCGTAAAATTTTCATATAAGAATCTGTATCTATGAACCTTCAAGCAAGAGTCCATAAAGACTATTCCATGTATGAGTCTGCAAGGACTATTTCAAGTATTAGTCGGCAAGGACCACCATTAAATTAGGGTCCGCAAGGAAGGTTACCAAACATGAGTCAATGAGATTTCTCAAGAAGAAGAAATCCAAACACATGTTTCTTCCAAGCATGAACCTGCGTATATAAGTCCGCAGAACTTATCCTCAAATTTACAAATTAAGACAATCTACAGGACATTTCTTTACAAGCATGTGTATGTGAAAACTATCTCCTAAGCATGTGTACAAGTACAAATTCGCAACAACTGTCTTCAAGCATATGTTCACAAGATATGAGCTCGCATGTCTAAGTCTGCCAAAATTTTACCGCAGGCTCAAGTTCATAAAGCATGAAATTATACATAAAAGCTCATTAATCATGAATTCTGGAAAATAAATTTTCAAGATTGAATTCACCGGGATTAATCTTTACAATTAAATCTGCAATGGAAACATATGTCAAAACTCTCTGCATGTGACTTATCCGCGAGATAAAATCACAAGAAATCTTTAAGTGTGAATTTATTTCTCCTAGTTAAAAACAAGCGTATATTTGGAGTAAATGGTCGAATTTAAACTACGTTGGATCTAATGCCCTAAGTGTAATAAGTTTTCGTCAAAGTACACTTGTAATTTTTTCAAACAAATTGGTTAATAAAAAAATTCATTGATTACATTAATATACTTTGTATAATTTTCCTCACATGGTTTTTGCACGCAAAGCAAAATGGAAGCAAATATTTCTCATTAGTTGTCTAACTGTTTAACTAATACTAAATGGTATTACGTGGTTGGGTCATAGTATAGAAAGATAACTTTATTAGTAGATGAACCTAAACATGTCCTTAGTCTAATGGGAAATGAGAAAACCGATTAAAACACTAATATGTCATCTATCAAGTCTAATTGGGGAGATGCCTTGTCTTGGGCATTGAAGCGGATGAATCCTAGAAGATAGAGACATAGATGTGACTGAATGGACTGATAGTACATTGGACAGGACCCAAGCAGGATATATCATAAATCCGTTTATGGATTTATTCACTTGTGACGTTCATAGTGTGGCAGACCTAAATCCTGAGTGGATGGCAGACTATGTATCCATGACTCTTACACTTTGATGGAAATAAAAGCTT
The DNA here is from genome assembly GCA_025506655.1 of Gossypium rotundifolium. Classification (NCBI taxonomy): domain Eukaryota; kingdom Viridiplantae; phylum Streptophyta; class Magnoliopsida; order Malvales; family Malvaceae; genus Gossypium; species Gossypium rotundifolium. The sequence continues at coordinate 62,509,308 of CP106731.1, read as the reverse complement.
GAGTTCAAATAGATAAGGAATCGAAAGCTGGTGTGTTGGGTGTTCGACTTCTGTAGTATGTAGAGTCATTCAAAATAATGGAATTCATAGCCTGAGACATGGGTAAATGATATTCTCTAATATATATTACATGGTTGATGAAAAGTAAACGTGGCCACGGGTCATTCGTCTTTATGATGGATGAATTGATCACTATTTGATAGTGATTGAAGATGTAATGGTTACCATGAGATAAACTAGGATCATATTGGGAGAACGAATATTATCCCAAAGAGATCAAAGATATCCTATAAGGGTAACACACTTATAACAAGGTCATTAGACGAGCACTGAGTAGTTGCTTTCGTAATGGTATGTCATTGGGGAAAGCTCAGTCACAATACTATAGTGGAATGACTTCGTGACTAAATGAGTTTAAAATTAATAGGTGAAAGCCATAACTTAATTATAAATCATTTAAGCCTCAACTACATATGTCCAATCAGTCCCTCCGCTAGCTCGTTGAAACCAGAAATGAATTGCGTGTTTGAATAGAAATGAACGAATGAATTGGAAAAGAGAAATGGGGAACATTGAGGAATGATTATGTTTTTCTCCGAAATAGAGAAATGAAATCATTTGGAAATGAATGTAGGTTTCTAAAAATGGAAATAAAAATGAAAATGGAAATGATCCATTTGCAATCCTACATGGATTACTTAAAAAATGATCGAAAGAATGAGTTTATGTTTTTGGACTGTTTTGAAGCCCTAATAAGAAAATAAACAATTCAATCATAGTGAACTTGTTGAGTTGTGAAATATTAAACATATTTTTTTTCCGAAATTTTACCTGAGGCAAAATCGTCAAAATTTTATCAAGGGTAAAATAGGGATGAGAAAATTGTGTTATATGTAAATATTAAATTTTATTTTGGGAAATCGAAAAACTGAATCGGGTTGGATCACATTATAGAGTACTGGGTAAAAAAGGCCCAAGAAGTACTCGTAATTGGACCTAATGTGAGAGAAGCCCAAAAAGCCCTCATGGACATGAAGGGGCAGCAACCCTAATAGGTATACTAGGGTGTGCTATCCACCCTAATCCTATTCTAAGTAGGATGTTGTTTTTCTATTTGTAGTAAACCATTACAACTCAACCAGTATTTTACCTTCTATTCCTATAAATAGATGACACCAGTATAGCTATTAACACAACTTTGAGAGATTGTTATTTTGCGAAAAATAAAGAAAATTTATTTTCAAATATTACATATTTTTCCAGAATAATAATTCTACCGATTTCTATTAAAAAGAGAGAATTTTTGTTTTCACCCCAAAATGAAAGAAAACTTTTTCTAGTTTTATGTTTCGATTCAATTTGTTCTAGCCTGCACTCGAAGTAGTTCATGGTCCAAGAATAATGGATAAGATCATTTGGTTGAAAGTTGAGACGCTGAAAACATATGTACAAATTCGGTTAAGGTTTATTGTTATAAATATTACAAACCGAGTCGATTTTCAAAATTTTAATTTTCCGTTGTGCAAGAAAATCATTTTCAAACCTGGATTTTCCAACAAACTTAGGATTAAAATTTGTTATTTAATTGAACTTTAGGACGTGACATGAGTCTAAGGCAACAAGAATGTCGTATAATATTGACCGACATTTGGTTAATTTGCCTATGATTATGAAACTCCTTTAAATTCCTTCTTATGGATAGGTGGATTGTGTAGTTTAGTTCGCAAGCAAGTAGGAATTGCATGGTAACATAATAAGTCGGTTTCAATCTATAAATACAAACCCCGGTTAGCTAAGTGTTCAGCTAAACAGTTGAGGTGTTACATTCGTGATACTCATTTTTTGGAAATTTAACAGTTTAGTCCTAGTGTATCCTCGGACAAAATTTAGTTTTTGTAAGCTCGCCTAAGATTCGATAATACTTGTCTATTGTAATGAATATATAATTTTTTAAAAAATTAATCATTAACTCGTATAAATTACTAAAAATGACTGTTGTTGCTCTAATGATGAATGCGATATCTTCTAACCCAAATCCGATGATCTAGTCGGGTTGCAGGTGTCACATCAAGAATATCAATTTATGGCTAAAGAGAATTTCAATGGATGTTGCCCACTAGAGTCCCATATCAAGTTTGTAACGCCCCTTACCCAGCTGAAGATTAGTACAATTAAGAAATGCTACAATGATACTTTCAAGGTTAAACCAAAATTGTTCTTTTATAAATGTTTCGTAACATATTAATGTTCTTTAAAATAAATTGGAAAAATTTAGAAAAATTCAAATATGATTAGAAATATTTTTGGTCATTGAATACATGTGAGAATATATCCTAAAAATAAAACAAGTTTTTGGAGTTATTTGGCTTAAGTCGAAGTTATTCGGGTTGAGAAAGATGGGAGTTCTACAATAACTTAAAACTTAAAACAATTTAAATAAAACAATAGAAATAATATTAAAACATTTCAATGACTTTAAACTTTTTATAGGTGATAAGAGATGTTTGGGTTTAAGTACAAGCTTCAGGAAGCTCAGAACAACCAAAATAATGTAGGGGAGCTCATCTAAGGAGCTAGATATTTGTACATAAGCTTGGTATTGTAGCATTTTAGCTACTGTCCAGTCATGTTTTGATACCTATAAGTTAGGTGTTAGACCCTGGGTTCCTTGGGGGCAAAAATCAGTCTAAATCCATTATATTTCACATCCAAATACTATCCAATCATTCCAACAAATTTCAAACACATTGATATGGGATTTACAACTATCATCCAACAAATAACTAAGCTCAAAGTAAATTAAATCCAAGGTATAAATTACAAATTATCAAATTAAATACATTCTTCTTTTAAAATCGTAAAACATCATAAACACATTTCATTGAAAAGTTTTAGTCCTTATGTACATGCTATCACTAAAAAATTCTAATACAATGCCATAGGTTGAACCATTTGTTCCTCAAGCAGTGATGCAATATCTCCAAGTCACTAGTTCGCCTTTCTTGGAATGGTTTTTACCTAGGTGTTTAAAGAATGGACACGTTAAGTTCAAAAGCTAAGTAATTACTAATTTATTATCCTAACTTGCCTTTAGCATTTGAAGCTTGAATCTTTTATAAATTTTATTCAATAATTCATTTAAGCCATTGACCTCGTCACACGTGTGCGCATAAAACAAAGACTTTATAAGACAATTTTTAAAGCACGGTTTTACTGCAAACGTATAGGTCCATTGTAATATTTATAGTGTTACAACGGAATACCAAAGTATTCCAAGGATCAAACCCAAATGATATGGTGGTTGAGTGATAAATAACATACGTGAGAGAGTCTAAGTGGCTACTGATATGATTTTATAGTATTGCAAATCATAACAAACAATTTGTGCAAAAAAAATTAATTATGCTAATCTAGGGACTAAATTGCAAAGAGTATGAAATTAAGAAATTAACCAAATAAATGACTAGTGGTGGTTGGTTGATTTCGATGTGGTTCACCGGTTCTCAAACAAGGGACTTAAATTGCTTAAATTACGAAGTAGCTCTATTTTATCTTTCGATCTCAATTTTACCGACTTAGACGAATTAGTTTTGATTTATCTCTCGATCTCACCGGTTAATCCGGGACTAATGAACGGGTGCACAACAAGATTACCTTTCTATTATACTTGCCTAGATATTCCCTTAGGGACATCACTTCCTAAGTTTTTATGTCTGTAGCACCCTATACCCGGCTGGTCGCCAAGCTCGAATACGGGATGCCACACCACCGTCTCATGTCATATACAACGAGTAAAAGTTTACTCTAAAAGAGACGTCTTTCATATTATCATCCGTATAGGTTTTAAGTCAATTATACTAGCTAGTTATCATTGTCACATGCTAAAATTACATTAAATAGTCCTATAAACATATTAAAATATGCATAAAGTCCATTCAGCAAAATTCTCAAACCAGGTCCGTAGGTATTGATACTAACATTAAGGTATTGATATTTTCTTCAAGTGGTATTGCTACCACTTGGAAAACCAATGCAAAACTTGCATTCTGTTTCTTGATTAAAAATCCAAGTCTCAATAATTATTGGTACCTGTCATGAAATATCAACACTTTGACTCTGAGTATTGATACTCAAGCAAAGGTATCGATACCAAATCTCTATTTTGACTACCTGCTCATTTCAAAACATAAAGGTATCAATTTTAAAACCCGATTATCGATACCTCTTCTCCAGAACTTACATCAATTACTTCGAAAAATAATAATTCAACGACCTAATTGGCAGTTCAATATTGCAAAATCATGTTTGAGCAAGTAACGTCAATCCATCCTCAAGTTCATGAACCCAAGCATAACAATAACATGTAATTCTTATAAACCAAATCAAAAACCAGTATAATGTCTAAAAGTTAACATGGCTATAAACAAGTTGTAACACCCCAAACTCGCCCATTCGACACGAATCAACTGGAATGCCATCATGGAAAACTTTTGCAAATATTCTTACTTAAAGGAAAAAAACCGTTAAGAATTTGTCGCCTTTAATAAAAACTTTTTCGTAATTTAAAACATTCTAAGTAAAAGTTAAGTTGTTATAAAACTTTCGATTCAAAACTTTAATATGACTTTTGGGATATAAGTAGCTTTTAAAATTAAACTTACAAAATATTAATTTAATTATAAAACTAACTTGAACATAACAAAATTCAAATACTTCAAGGCCCTTATTACAACAAATGGATATTTAAAATACTGAAAGCATAAATTATAAAACATAAGGAAAGCAACTTCTTCTCGCATGGGCCACCTCGTATCCACTCCAACCCGGTCCCGAGCATTGCACATCACCGTAAGGTTTGATAAAATTGGGTGAGTCTAATGGACTCGAGTGTAATTATTCTATGAATTCCACCATGTCAAACCATGTATTAACCCATATAACAAATATTAATGCAACTTATTCACATGCTTTCACTTATTGGGCTTGACCCATATCCATATCACATCCATATAATAGTGTAATTAACCACATATTTCCATATATTGGGCTTGGCCCATTACCACATTAATCTACACCACATACTGGGCTTGGCCCACTTTCACATTAATCCACATATCATATTGGGCTTGGCCCATTTGCACATTTATTCATATCACATATTGGGCTTGGCCCATTTTCACATGTATTCACATACAAAATTATGCGATTATGAAGCCCAACCCCGCCTAGGGTCCATCCTCTACACACCCCCGTATCCAGCCTACCACACACCAGGGGATTATTAAATCACCCTCCCCTTTTTACTCCAATAAGGCAACAAATGCCGTCCACGTGAACTTAATCGCAAATAATCCACAACGCGACCTTAGTCGACGTCAATCCACGATGTAGCGCAAAGCTATCATCAAAACCACGATGAGCAAAAAGCCATCAATAACCACGATGTGGCACATAGCCTATATCAATCACGATGAGGCACAGAGCCATTCATCAAACCACGTACTCGAAGTACACCCTGTCCTTCTTTCATATCCCACCCATGCATATGCAACATAAAATAGTGCCATGATGATAATGTATGTACATGTTATTTCGCATATTATCACATATTAATATCAATAACCACATTTCATCAGATTTGGTACTTACCAGATTATTGACATACCCCTTGAGGGTATCCATATCACAATTTCCACTGCACTAGTTAGCACATTCATAACACACATACAGATATCTCATACAATCATAAACCCGAAAAACGGTAGGCTAACTACACACCTGATCACTTGAAGTTCTAAATTCTCGATCCCGACGCTATCGCTAAGCGAAACTATGGCTATCTGTCTATAGCTTTCCCCCGCTGCTGGCCCATACCCCAGTGGCCAATCCCGAATCGCCGAGACAGATATTTTCTTAAACTTCGGGATAGGGACTATCCCTTGTCCTCCTTGACTGGCACTCAAACCCATCGACAACACTTAATCAGCATGGTTAATCATCCATATTCAAGATCTTAATCGAATAACTATAATCTAACGTACTTACCAAAAATGTATCTGAATCCCGAAACTTGCCTTACTCTTGTCGATTTTCCCCTAAATACATATAACCAAGATCGGTCACACTTGTAAGACAAACTATGGCCTTAGGCCGAATACTAGCAACCACATACACAACTTACCAAATCCCGAAAAGCCACTCCTTGCCTTTGAAACTGTCAAAATTCCCATTTAGCAAAAGTTAGAATCGGCCTTACTAAAAAAATCCATAAACATGGCCCTTGGCTGAATACTTACACTGCTTACCTTACCAACTAAATCCCGAAATCGATCCTTGCTCCAAGTGATTTCGAAATCCCTTAAAGAATCGAATTCCAAAAGAACTCCTCTGATGCTTCTTATCACTAGTTACCTTCACAAAAACATATCACAAAACTTAAAGTACATTCGGCCATCCCTAGGCCTAACTATATGATTCGGAACACTAATAGAAAGAGAAGGGAGACTGATTACCAAAGGAGAACACACTTACCACTATGATCAACTTCCCGAAATCACCTTCCCTCTATAATGAACCGATTGGATAACTTGCACCAAAAAAAATTGACAACACCTCCCCCCTTGATCACTGAGAGATTCGGCCACAGGAGAGAACTAGATCAAGGTTTCGCTTAAGTTTCCAAGAGAAGAAAGGAGAAAAGAAGACTATCAAATTCGCTAAGGCTTTCAAAAGGGTGACAAGATATTCGACTAACAAAAGGAGTAGGTATGGAGTTGAAGAAAGAAAGAATGGGAGAAACTTAGGAGCATTAAGCAATGGTGATCAATAGAAGAGGGTTTGCTATCACTCTTATTGACAGGCATTCGCTTTCAAAGAAATAGAGAGATTTGAGGTTGAAAGAAAAATAAGAAGAATAGGGAGGAAAAGAAGAATTTCTAATAAGAAAATAAATGGAAAAGAATTGCCAAAAGATGAGCACACCTATTTATACTACCCAATTTTGGCACTTAATCCCCAATTAATTTTTAAAAAAATAATCCATCCTTTATCCTATATCAATCTCCTATATTATCACTTAATCACTTATTAAAAATAAAATAAAACACTAATTTATCACCTCATTTATCCCTTATCCACCTATATAAAATAAATAAAATAAATAAATAAAATAACATTTATCCTACCTTAGCCGAAAATTAAAAGAGAAATAAGCTTAATCCTCATCCAATTGAAATTCCAATTGCCGTCCAACCTCTTCTCATCTTTCTTCCTTGACGCCAAAGCAAAAATAAAAACCACTTAATGCTGCCAACAAGGCTCGAGCATGAGACCTGCTGGAGCCCTTGGACGCAAGCTACCCTACTCCTCAGGTAACGCCCCAAGCCACTTTGCCAAGGCACTTTTTGTGACATAAACTCCCCACAATTCCTTTTAAGACCTCCTTCACCTAGCTTCATGTCTTAACGCCAAAAGCAAAAATAAAACATGCCTCCCTGCTGCCAACAAGACTCGAACCAAGGCCCTTGCCCACTGCACATGGCGTCATTTCCAGGCCCTTAAGTGGCGCCTTGCAGCCACTTTACCAAGCCCCATTTCTTGTCCAAAAATGCCTAAAATTTTCCCTTAAGGCCTCCCTAGCCCAACTTCCCTTCTTGACGCAAAAGAAAAACCCACAATGCAATTTCTGCAGCTCGAACCTCCTCCCTCCTGATGCAAGCTCCCCTGCTCCTAAGTGGCGTCCCTTGCCAATTCACCACATGACTACTTGTGTCCTAAACTCCCCAAAACTTTTCTTAAGGCCTCTTCAGCTTAGCTCCCCTTTTTAACTTAAAATCCAATTATTTTTCCAAGACTTCCTCCTACATCCCTAGGTTCTCAAAACCTCCCAAACATATCCAAACACACTCCAAGCCTCCTGTCACTTGAATTATGCACTAAATGCATAACCCCAAATCTGGGATATTACACAAGTCTACCACATTGCCTCATTCCCGAAATGTAAATAAATATAGAACACCTATGAAATAATGCAAAAGTCTTGCTTGGATCACCTCTCAGAGCCACATCGCTCACACCGCGACACAACTAATCTACAATAGTTAAAGAAGGGAGTGGGTGAGCTTAACAATCTCAGTGAATGCCTAGAACAACTACCACGCAAGCATTAATGAAAAAACCATATAGCAAAATCTTAATAGTTCCAACTTTAGTGTCATAATATTCTTACTCGTGCATTATTTTCTAGTTCTTTTACATGGTGAACATATTCACTTTTAAGCATATAGCATATTTCACATATAGTCACTTAACATACAAGCATATATCACCGCCCAAAATCACTGTACATATAGGTGAGTACTCACAATCCTATGGCATGCCAACTATATCCAACAATTTCAAGATCACAAGGTCGAAATATCCGAAGTCAAACACATATCTTTTACCGATTATTCGTGCATAATGATTGCATATTTGTATCTTTAGAAAAACACTATCACTAACATTTAACATTTACATAGCATGTACATATTTGCATTTTCACAAAAATTATCATAACCACATATCACATGTTATAACATATCATTTCAATTCACATATTCACAAACACATAAGCACTTTATTCACAAGATAACATAGGTATGAGAAGTCTTACACTAGGAATTTGGAGTAGGGGTTTAGGCTACTACTAAATTCCCAAATAATGCATTGAATCATTTCCACAAGTAATTCTTTCAAACACTCACCAATTACGCTTTTTCCAAAAGCCAAAAGTTCAAATTAGCTTTTCCTTGCCTTTATCTCTACTAGTAGAAGGTTCTATTGAATTTGGAACTTCAACACAACAAATTCACACAACAATAAATCCAAAAATAATCTAAGGACTCATTACAAGCATAAAAAACATAATCCTAAACTAAGTTCTCATGTAACCAAAACTTATAACATAACAAACTTTAAATTTGAATATCTCGATCTATACTTAATATTTTCACCTAAAACCAATTCCGTTCATCTTATCATTCTCTTACGACTAATTCACAATCTTTAAACTACAATAAAATACTCAATTCATAGTATCGACTTTTTTGACATGTTTTATGGCTATTTTTTGAAAATTCATTAAAACTCAAGAATTCTTTAATGAAACGTCAAAGTAAAGTTAGAAACCTTCTAATCATGTTAAAACAAGTTGAAAAACACTTTGGAACCACGTTTTTTTGCAAAATCCCAAAATCCACTATTAAAGACCTAATTTTTGGCTTTTATTTAAAACGTGTTTCAATGGCTACAAATTCAGTTTAAGGGACTAGATATCATTTAAAACCCATAGAAAGTCGAATGGTTACCTTCGATGGAAGAAAAATGAGCTTTGACGCAAATCCAGAAAAACTCACATTTGGAGAAGATGATGTAGTTTTTGGGTGATTTTCTTGGTTTTTATAAAGGTTTATAACTTAATAGATGATAGAAATCAAAAGGAACTAGGATTTGGAGTTCAAAATTGATTGAAATAGCAAGAGAGAATCAATGGATGACAAACACAAATTTTGGGTAGTTTTTACGTGAAATAACTTGGCGAAGAGAGGTTATTTAGCTTGGATTTTAAAATCTAGTTAAATTGCTTCGTAAAGACTCACAATTTTGACTCTTTTGCAAATCAGTCCTATTCTCAAAATTAAAGGTATTTAACACTCATTTTCATAAATTGATTTGATTTTCTAAAAAATCATAATTGAAAACATTACTAGTATACCATGTCACAAAATTCCAAACACTCTAAGGCTAAAATTCCTAAAATACCCCTAAAACTCCTAGGCTTTATTTTTGGGTATGACAAGGTCTATTTGATTTAGTCTTATTTATTGCAATTTAGTCTTTAGTCCAAAAATCAGCTTACCCATATATATTCAACCAACCCTCTTTTAGGTTTAGCTACTCGTGCTAAAAATAAAGAGGATGGACATGGAAATTAAAAAAAAAAAACAACCATTAAAGTAAAGTTTAAGAAAAATATAAAAGTTGGGATTATTATGCAAGACAACTTAAAGAATATGAAACTAAAAGCATTCAACAAGAAAATATAAAGAAATAAACATAAAAGGAACTAACTTTAATAAAGTACAAGGACTGGAATTGTAGATAAACCTAAGCTACAGTGATAACTAATTTAACTAACATTAAGAACAGCAAGAATGAGAAGTAAATGCAAAAAAATAAACTCTAAAGTTATAAAGAAGAAGAGAAAATGAAAACCCTAAAAAAAGTGCAAAAAACCTAAGAGAAAACCTAGTGAAAACTAAACCTAAAACTAAGAAAACCCAGTGAAAACTAAACCTAAAACTAACTTAATGTGTCTCTCTCTCCTCCTTAGCCAATTTTTGTTGTTTTAGGCTGTCTTCTGATGAGTTTTCGTTGCTAAAAATGTCCCTATATGGGCCTTGGGTGATTGGTGGATTAGGTGGAAAAAGACTACCCTTTTTGTCCAAGTTTGTCCCCCTAACAATGTAGATGTTGTGATACCCAGAAGAGGATATCGCGATACCTCAAGCAGTGTCAAGCCTAGAGGTATTCTTGGAAGGGTGGATATTGCGATACCACTAAAGGGTTTCTCCAGTCTTTCATACTACTGGAGATATTGTGATTCCAAGGTGTGGATATCGTGATACTGTTTCCTTGGATACCATTCTTGCTCGTTTTCAACCTCCAATACGTCCCTACACTACTCAATACATGTTAGGCCCCCAATGAAACTATTGGCCAAACTGAGTCACAAAATGCAAAAAAATGAGATATTTTCACTTATTAACTTAAAATATAAAAATAACAAAAATCTATGCAAAAGATGCTATTTTTCTCGAGAATAAGCTCATTAAGTATGTTGGGAAAGCCTAATTTGCCACATCAATTTGTGGTAGATTAGCCATATGTTTAGGATATTTCATTCCTATCTCTTATTAGTATATCATTAATACTCAAGCCAGTTAGAATTAGTTCGTGTCTTTTATTTCAATACACAACCAAGGTGGTTCCAATTATGATCCTCTTGCTCTTAAAATGAGCTTTCGCTTATAGTATTATAAATACACCATTTATATTTGAATCATTCAAATTTTCCATAATTTGGCCACTTAGCTCTAGTGGTTTCTTTATTTTAATTTATATATAAGTTGACTAATGTTAAATTTTCATTTTATTATCTCATTAGCAAAGAGTTTTAACTCTTTGTTTACATCACATTCTTTACTTATTAACTCACCTTTAGTACTCATCATTTTATTCCACATATAGCAATTCATGTTCATAAACAAATCTTATTTTCATAATTTCAATTTATTTCTCCTTACTAAATCTTAGTATGATATAATTTGGGTACGTGGCAACCCAACTGATCATCCTAGCATTGCGCTAGAAATGCATCTATCCGAACACCCTAGAAATTGATCTATAGGACACGTAAGTGCTACGCTCGAAGGCATCTTCTAATCACAGTTTGATATTGCATCTTCTAACATAAACTCACTAATGAACCCTATGGCATGCCAATTGTATCATTGATAATCACTAAGCTTACTAGAGCATTACAACTACTGTTAATCATTTAAACCATTTCCAATTTTCACCGAAGAATCACAATAGCTCATAAGACATGGTTTTCATATTTAGATATATAGAAGTATATAATGTTTTCATGTTATAAAAAACATATCAAATCATATAATAGAAGCTCCTTGAGCATCTATCCAATATCTCTTATTTTCAATTTAAGTTTTAAAATTAGTTATAAAGACCTTCAAGAACTTAGTGCTCTCAATAATATTTATTAGTAGCTTGCGATATTAGTTATCTCACATTGCAACACAAAATAAAAAAATATAAATATCAAATTCTTTATAACTTGGATAAATTAGGTTAAGGGCCTAGTTTACTAAGTAGGTAGGATTACTTATTGAGTTTTGTGTGTAACACCCCTTACACGGTCTGGTCGCTGAACCTGAGTAATAAGATGCTACAAAAGAATACAAAATTATTACATACCATTCATAGTTCAAAATGTCAATTCAATATCTATTTATCACATATGATCAAGTATAACATGACATACAACCAAATTCGGTTTAAATTAAGCTTATGAAAGCTTTAAATTAACTCGACATCAATCAGGGATCAATTTGAAACAAATATAAAAAGTTTAAAAATTTTGTAAACAGGTGTCACACGGCTGTATCCCCTATGTTGGGAAATGTTCCCATATTGTAGTAAACATGTAATTATTTTCTATTTATTTGAACGATGAATAAATAAATAAATTTAAGTTCATATTTCACTATTATGTCTTTTGTATTTCTGTCTTTTATATTTTGCATGCATAACAAAATTGTGACAAGCAAATATTAGCTCATTGATTGTCTAAGTTCAAACTGAAGATAAGTGGCATTGTCAAAACGTTTATATTGTGAGAAAGACTACTTACTTCAGTAGATAATCTAAATAAGTTCGTATTCCCGAGAAAGAATCGAAGTGAGCATTTGATTCAAATATTGAGAAGGATTATTATGTTGTCTACAATTCCAATTAGGGAGATGGCTAGTCTTGGCTACTGGAGCAGTTGACTCCACGAGTAGAGACATTCATGTGTTCATTGGTAGAATGATACATTGGACTAGACCCAAGATGATTTAATTCTGAATCCGTTTGTGAATTTAATTCACTTGTGATGTTCATGGTGTGATTTACCTAAATCTTGAGTTAGTCACTGACCATGCATATGCAACTTATGTGCTTTGATATAAGTGGAGGCTTATTCTTTAAAGATGATTGAGCCCATAGTCGGTATGTTGGGTACATGACTTGTGTATGACATGAATTTACTAGAAACAGTGTGTAACACCCCTAACCCGTATCTATCATCGAAACAGGGTTTTAGAGCGTTACCAAAACATTCAGAACATTTAATTCAAGCAAGTTACTATTCATTCACCGAGGTCAATCATCATGTCCCTTAAATGGACTCTCGAGGCCCAATACGAGCATTAGAATCAAGTCAGGACTAAATTGGGAACTCGGGAATTTTTCGTGAAATTCCAAAATTTTCCAAGGTGCAGGGCTCACGCGCCCGTATGGTCCAAGTGACACACCCGTGTGACCCTGGGACACGCCCGTGCTATAGGTCATGTTCAAAACTAGGTAGCTCTCTGACTTGTGTCACACAACCATGGCACACACCCGTGTGCAAGGCCGTGTGGTTAATTAATTCAATTTGAATTAGGTGCAGGTTCCACACGGCCATGATACACTCCGGTGTTCAAGGCCGTGTCACCCACACGGCTGAGAACACGCCCGTATCTCTTCCCTGGTGCTCAATTCTTAGCATTATGTTTTCCTGAATTTAAGGTGCAGGGGACACACGACCTGGCTACATGCCAATGTGTCTACTCGTGTGGGCAAAATAAATCCATTTCTTAGCCTCATTTGTGACCCAAATTTACCATTCTCCTGCACCAAAACATACCAAGTACAATCCAACCATTCTAAGCATTCAAATAAGCAATTTCATCATTCAACATGGCCTATCATTGCATACATACATGTTTACTATGCTACCTTGGTTTAATTCATGTGTTAGACATGATTTGATGAACTACTTAACATATACATATGGTTACCATAGCATAACATTACAAGTATATCAAAACAACCATTACTAGCCATTCCAATAGCTAGATTACAAGGATCATTTACATTTACATGCCACTATGGCCAACATATCTTATACATGCCCTTAGAACCATAATTGATTTACCATACTATACCGACATGGGCGATGGATAGTGTGAGTGATCTCCGCCAAGCTTTCAATCCAATGAGCTTTCGATTTACTCTAAAATAGGGGAAAATAAAATGGGGTAAGCATAAAATGCTTAATAAGTTCGTATAACATGGTACTTATCTTACCATACATTCTATTTTGAGGTAACTATGTAAGGCATATTCCTTAATTTGACTTCAAGCCCTACGCACATTCTCATTGCCCTTATTAGTCAGGTAATCCACGATAACATCAAGATATGTATAAGCTCAATCAACAATCAAGTTTTCATGCATAAATGCTTTCCACAACATGTATTCATTAAGCATGTATATATTATCTCTTATTATTACAAGTATAGTTTCATGGTAGTTTGTTTTGAGTTCAGACCATTTCATGTCAGGACTTTACTCATTTTATTCGAGTATTAAGGTCACCAAGTAGTAGTACACTCAAGGTGTACAATTATATAATCAAGGGTGAACACTCTCATCAAATAATTTCCATGTACAATTATCATCTTTTCATATTTTCATACATCACTAGCCATAAATCATCATTTCCTTGTATTTCATGTCATATCCTTTTCATGTCATATTTCATATCATATATATATATATATCATTCCATGTCAATTTGTCTTAAACTCATATTTGCCCTTATCAAAGCTTCGCCCGTTGAATTTATTCGCAATATCGATGCATATGCAGGTAGTACACTTAAGGTGTACGAATCAAAATCTGTCAATTTGTGTCTAATGGTACCCATAAGGTACAAGAGTACACTCTCGAGCCACGTATATAAACAACAGGATTACCAGTCGAAGCTATATCCTTTTTACGTCATATGCTCTAAAGAGCTTGATTTGGATTACCTGTCTGGGATAAATCCAATCCATAACATATGCTCGAGAGGACATATATCAGGATTACCCATCCAGGCTAAATCCTATCAGAATTGAGATTGAAGGATTACTCATCCGAGCTAAATCCTATCCGCAAAAAATGCAGGACCTCTTTCGTTTAGAAAATCACACATCCATCGATTTTCCATTTATTCAATCGGATTTAAACACTTTTCAAGCATTATCGGGCATTTGATTATTTCATACCTTAGTAACATTTATGTAATTCAAGTAAAACACATTCCACATTCATGTCAAGCATACGAGTAACATTTTATTCATTTACCATTTTATTGGGCATTTTCATTTATCGTGCTATATCGAGTAGGTGATCATTTCAAATTTTTATGACATTGATAAAATTCACAAACACAACATTTAAATCAAGCATAAAAACATATACAATTTAGTTACACAAACTTAACTCGACAAAGATTCGTGTACGTAAAATCTACTAATCTGACATTTTTCTCATTCCTCGTTTTAACTCCGAATTTGGTCTATCCGGATCTATACGAGTAAATTTAACATCAATTTATCATATTTTACATTCACGTGGACTAAATTTTCATCCTAGGAAAAATTACTATTTTGCCCCTAACTTTTCCATAAATTCCATTTTCGTCCCTAGGCTCGAAAAATGAAACTTGTGCAAATTAATCCCTATTCCAAGCTTAACCAAAGCCCCATTACAAATTTTACAGCACATGTATTCATAAAATTTTAGAATTTTTTGTAACACCCTAAACCCAGCTAGATGTTATGGCTGAATCTGGCGATGTCACATGATAGTGCTTTAGAAAACATAATTACAATAAAGCCATTTTTGATATCTTAGGTTACCGTAAAAAACGTGTCGTTTATTCATTCATTATCCATTTTCAAAACATTATACGTTGTGGAAGCTTTTAAAATAATTTGCGAATTCGTGTGTATTTGAAAAACATTTGTTTATTTTGAAAACTCGAGTTTTCCTACTTCTAACCGTAATACCATAAAGATCACAATTCCCAAATTAAACAAAAACCCATAATGGCCATATTACAAGGTATACCCAGATATAATCAAAATCATAAATGAAATAAATAAAATAAAACCATAAAGGTTCAGAATCGTGGTCACTGCCGAGTCTTTCGCTGCACCGACCTATCTACTACTGGGGATTACCTGAACAGATTAAACAGAAAATGGTGAGTTTTCAAACTCAGTGTGTAATCCCACAGAAAACATACACATGGCATAATGTTATGAGACATTCATAAATTCATAGTTCGGGTCTTAGCCCATTACAGATATGGTATGGACCTTAGCCCATTCAGATACAGAATCAGATATGATCTAGGGCCTTAGCCCATTTCAGACATAATATGTAGATGAGAATGGAATAGCAGAGTCGTACCCACTATCCTCTACACACCAACTCCGTCCAACCCTACACACCATGTGGTGATAAAATCAACCCACCCATTCCTATACACCATGCTGTACCGAATGCGACACATAATCAGAAAGTTGTGCTGAGCTGCCATATAACAGGCTTAAGAGCCTTTCAGATACTTCCTCCAAATATCATCAACCCACCTCGATACAATGTAACATACATAATATGACATGCTTTTATGCAAATAACAGTCCATACATTCAAATCAGTATACATGTTCAGTACCGATTTCACATAATCAAATCACAGAGCTATGGGTCTTAAGTACTGCTACCGACCCTTCATTAGGTTCACAGTTGACTTAGGCGACCCGTGCAACCTTTCAGAACATTTCATTAAAATAGGCTCACACGCCCATGTGGCCTACTAGTGTGGCCCACACGGCCCAAATTGGCCTTGGTCGTGTGGATCACACGGCCTGGCCCAGAATCCCACATGCCCATGTGGCCCACACGACCCAATTAGTCGAGCCCGTGTGTCGCACACGACCTTGCCCTGCCGTCACACGGCCATGTCACTCGCACATAGCCTGGCTCATCGATCACACGACCGTGTGGTGACTTACAGTCTTATACACGGCTGACCACATGGGAGACCACACACCGTGTGGGATCGACAGAGAGGTTTTTGGCTTTCGCTAAACCTCGTTTTTTACATTTTCGGGTACACACCTGGTTTGATTTTTATGAGTAACCACTCCCAAGCACTCTGAAACCTATATTTGACAATTGAAAGCCCAATTTCAGTCACTTAATCCGAGTTGTTATGAACAGAAATTCTGAACCAACAACATTACCTTAACGAGCCACGCTGATTTCTAGCTGCTAAAAAGCTGAAAAGCGCCCACAGCTCCTTGATTGTCCCATAATCAGAAAATAACCACTTAATACTCCATCAATTCATCCAAAATGAAACAAAACGTACCCCTAGACTTACGAATACACACTAAACGTAGAGATGAAGGATATCAATGGGAAAGAGGAAAAAATTAAAGTTTGGAGAACAAGGAAATAAAGTAAAGGGAAATGGCAGCATGGAGTGTTGGCTACAGCAAAAAGAAAAGAGACGAAAAGAAAATAGTAGAAAAGGTAGAGAGGAGGCGTCAGGAAGATGACAGTTTTTGGGAAAGAATCGAATCTCTTAATTCTCTCCATCAAACTCCCCACGAAATTCACCATCCAGATTCCTAGTCCATCTCAAACTCTCACACGGCATAGGCAGTAAAATAATTCCTTTGCTCACATAGGGATTCAAACACTAGACCTCCAACAACCTTTACACTCCACTTAACCACCAGAACAGCAAGCCCATTCTGTTAATTACTTACACACTTTTACTTATAAGCCTACTAACCAGAGGTAGGGCTTTATTGATAAAAATACCAAAATTTGCCCAAGTCAAGGCTTGAACCCAAGGCTTCTCTGACACTCCTAGAACACATAACCACTAAAGCAGAAGATACTTGTGTCACAAACTTACAAAAGACGAAATTAAAGAAAATAGGGGCGTTACATGTTTCATCAAATTTTACAACTTTTCATTTTAGTCCCTAAATCATGTTTTCATAAAAAATCCCTTTATAAAAGTTGTTTATATATCAATAATCTTTCATTTTCTACCATAAATTTCTAATTTCTAGCATATACATCCATGACCCATTTTCATGCTTTGATAACTTTTCAAATTAATCGTCCAAATAGAGAGATTAAGCTATCCGATTCCAAAAATATCAAAATTACTAAAAACAGGACAAGGAAACTTACCCAATTTGGCCATGAAAGTCTCTTCTCTCTCTCCTAGGGTTTCCATGTTTATTTTGGGGAAGAATATGACATCAAATAAGATGATATCTTTTATCATCTTTTTAATTAATAAGTATTTTTCTATTTCCAATTTAGTGCTTGTCCTTTTTCTATATTTCCATGGATGCGTCACTAAGAAAAATCTACATACTTTTTAATGGTCTAATTACCATATAAAGACCTCTATTTTTGAATTCCATAGCTATTTGATCCTTCTAGCTACTAGAATCCAACTTTTTCATTTTATGCGATTTGGTCGTTCATGTAATTAAGCACATAATCGGTAAAATTTTCTTTTCAAAAACTTCACACGACATTTCAAGTATACTATGGATCATATAATAAAATAAAAATAAATTTTATTTTTCTATTTCGGTTGTGGTCCCGAGACCACTGCTCCAATTTCACCAAATTTGCTTATAAAGTGGAATTCTTAGCTCAATTAAAGAGTTAATGATATCCTCTAATTGGTATTGTGTGGGTTGATAAATATGAAACATGGCCACGGGTTGCTCGTTCTCGAACGAGCAATTTAGCACAGTCATTTGTTGAAAGTGATCATATTAATTATTAAGAAGACACAATGGTGACAATAAGAGAAAATATGATTTTATTGAGTGAGCGGATTTAACTCAAAAGAATCAAAGATATCATATGAGAGTAACACACATATGACGAGGTCATTGGACAAAACAGTTGGATGAACTGTTTTCGTAAAGAGTATATAATAAGGAGTTTTCAATTGTGGTACTTCTTGTGCACTGACTCCACGATTAAGTAATTGTGAATTATCGAAACAATGCTTCTGGACATAATTGCAATTATTAGAGTCTAATTGTATATGTCCGATTGGTCCCTCTGTTAGCTCAACAAAAGCTCGATTGAACTGAGTTTGAATCAGAAGAAAATTCTAAGACTTTGGAAATAATTTAATTGAGTCAATTTATTCAATGTGGAATTAAATTAGGTGGTCGTGATAATTGTTCAACTAGAGAATTTGATTAAAGAATTTTCTTAAAAATTAATTTGAAAAATTTAAGTGATTTTTGGAAAATTAATTTTGATCAAGTAAAATTAAAGTAATCAAATTAATTAAAATTAAGATAATATTTTCAGAAATTAATTTTCAAGTCAGAGAGTTGGCCTAATGGGTAATTGAATTTGAAAATTGGCCCTAAGATCATAAACTAGGCTTGGGAGCCCAAAACTGAGACCAATACCCAAATATTGGTCAAATCAAGCCCGGTAAGTAACATCGGGCCAATAGTCCAACAAGTGGCTAAACCGGACCGGTCGGGTCATCACTAACCCGGATCGAACCAGTTCAGGGTGCCATAAGGGTGCCGCACATGCATCACTAGACATGGTGGTGTTGGCGGTGTCCTAGTGGCCAGGGGCGGTTGGTCTTCGATGGTTGAGCAGTGGAAGGGTTACACTCCTACTAGGACTCTATAGAGAATTTGATTTGGATTAACTATTTCAAAAATAATATTATTTTAATATTTTAATATTAAATTTAATTTAATAATTATCTTAATAGTATTTTGTTATTTAATATTAAAGTGATTATGTTAATATTAAATTTAATTTAATGTCTATCTTGTATATAAACATTCTATTATTTTAATAAGATTTAATATTAAATTTAATCTAATATTAATTTAATATTAAAGTAATTAAGTTTAATCATAGTTGAACTCTCTAAAATCTCCCTATATAAAGAGAGCATTGAGTTTTTATTTGACACACACTTGAATTCAAGAGAAAGTTGTAGAGAGAAAATTCTTTGAAGAGATTATTTCAGAAAATTTCTAGAGATATTTTTTTGATTTACAACTTGACCCAAAAATTTAGATAAATTGTGAAATTACCGCACTAGTAATTTTTGTGAAATATTTTCTTATTTGAAACGAGCCCACACTCGACAGACGTGAGCTTGAGCATAACGGAGAAGACTGCTCGATCGAAATGCTCATCCTAGACAAATTGTAAAGGTACAATTTTGATTAAGTGTTTATTACTTTAGATATCACAACCAAGATTTTGTTTTGGAAAAAAAAATTAAAACTTTGATTTTTCCCTAAATTTATTTTCCACTGCATTTTCCAAACCCGTTTTTTCCAACACCCTAATCGAGTGAAAGGCTGAGGTCGTGTGACGATGGGACACATGACGGTGTGGGTAGTGTAACACCCCGAATTTTGGGCCTAGAAGTTTTGGGTTTTGAATGTAGTGACAGCGAGGAGGTCACGCACATAAGTTAAGCTGTGCAATTTAGTGTCAGAATGTGCTTGCTGGTCTGGAGGTTGAGAGAGTGTTAGGGAACCTCATGGTTCTGAGTTCAAGTCTTGGTGTGAACGTTTTGGTAGGTATTTTATTTTGTTTTTTTAGTTAATAATTATAATTATTTATGATTATTAAATTATTAGTTTTATTACTAAAGCTGATTTTATTTTTCTTTTCCTTTTCTTTTTATTTTTGACTTTTTTGTTTTCACGTTCTCCTCTCCTCCCTCTCTTACGCTTTCTAAATATTTTCAAAATGGTTGAATTGTGGATTCGGAAAGTGCCTCTCTTTGTCTTCTTCGATCGCAAATGTGTGGGATTTGAACTATAACTACATTGTTTTTTAATTGTTCAATGGTTTTGCAAACTTATGATTCGGGTTTTCTTGAGTGAATGCTAAACCGAGGATTTTGAGTTCTAATCGATGGAAGTGATGAGAAATCGCCACTTTCTAGTATAACTTGATAGGGAAAAAGTTAGGGACGGTTCTGGTGGCCAAAACGGTAGGTTTGAGGCTGATATGGGGTGGTTTTGTGGCCTTCCCGATAGCCATACGGGCGTGTGCTGAGGCATACGGCAGTGTGGAATTGGGAATTAGGGTTTTCAACCAAATTTGGGTGCCACATGGTCGTGTGGCTGATTGGGGATTTTTTTTGATATCCACAAGGCCATGTCCCTAGGACACACCGGCATGTGGGTTTGGAAATTAGGGATTTGGGATTTGGGGTCATACGGCGTTTCCATGTTTATTTTGGGAAAGAATATGACATCAAATAAGATGATATCTTTTATCATCTTTTTGTAATATCTGGAATAGGGGCTATTTTGTTATTGCATTGTTTACATGTGTTTGATCTGCGGTGTGGTTGTTTTTGATGTTTTGGGGCTTAGTTGTAAGCTTTGGTGTAAGCTTTGAGTGGTAGGGAAAATTTTAGTTTTAAGCTTTAAGTGAATGGAGTGAAGGAGCTAAGGGTTATAGGTATTTTTAGGTGGATTTTAGCACAAAAAGAGGGTCGACAAGGTGGTAGAAGGACGCCACTTAGAGCTTGAATTTGGCGTCACTTGCAAGGGAAGGAGGTCCCATGTTCGAGCTACGAAAGCCTCACATTTTGCTTCCATTTTGACGGTATAGAGGAGGAGAAGTAGTGTGCAGTTCAAACTCTGCAATAGACCAAGTCAAACATCTTGAATGGTGGGTGGAGAGTTAATCTAGGAGCTTGACTAGTTCAAAGCTATTTGAATTAGTGGCTTGGAGTGTTTGTTGGTAGTGGCCGATTGTTGGAGAGATTTTGGGGGGGGGAGTGGCCGGTTTGGTAGGTGTGGGAATGGGGAGTGCCAAAATTCACTTTGCATTTTGGTGCATTTTCAGTCATTTTGTGTCAAAGCCAAAGTTCTTCTTTTTTTTTTCCAAAATTTACACTTGTGTCTCCTAAATTTTGTGTGTGGTCGAATGCTCTCTTCTAATTTTTTTTCTTTTTCATTTGTGTTAAGCCGAAACTAGTACCCTCTTCTTCTCACACTTCCTTTCTCCTCTTGAAACCTTAATAGCCGAAAGTTATTCTCCAAAATACCTCCTTCATTTCTTTTTCTTTTCAAAACTGAAAGTACTTTCCTCCTGTCCATTTTCCATCTTTTTCTCAAAACCCTTTGCCGAAACTTTATCTTCATTTCACATCTTCTTTTCCTCTCTTAGCACTCAAGCCGAACATAAGTGGTGTTGTGCATCTATAGCCGAATCTCCCCTATTCTTTTTGGGTGGTGCGTTGGCTGGATATTAGGGAGGTGTTGATCTTGTTTTCTTATTTTTAATCGTTGGAGAAGGACATCCAGGATTTCGAAGCAGTCAAGCGAAGCCTCCATCTTTGGGTAATCGGTTGGTAAGTGGGGGTAAGAAGTGAATTAGTGGTTTATTCTTTTAGTTTTCGTTAAGCTAAAGTCTATTATGGATTAATCGTTCTTCTTAATAGGGTGTGGCCGATTGTCAGAGGAACCATCGGTTGGTTCGGGATTTGGTAGGAAACCAAATCATTCGTAAAATGAGGGTTTGAGCATTAACCTCTTGAGTTATTTGGTTTGGTGAATGGCCTTAGTTCGATGTTCATGTTTGGCCGATTATAGGAGCAGGGTAATTGAGAGTCTTAGATCGGTTCGTTGGGATTAAGGCTTGCGTGTTAACAGGTGTGTAAACTAACACACTCTTTGCTTAGTAATATGCTTAATAACTTGATTGTTTAACAAAGCCAAAAGCGGTATGGTTGAGTGATATGATACCTATGGGGTATTTGCGCGATTCGGTAAGTCCGTTTCATTACGAGTTCATTATTGATATATGATATCATGATCTATGATGTATGTGTTGTTAGATGCAATATTAACATGTTAGCATGATTTGCATGATTGGCATACTTTACATGAGTCGGTATGATATGTCTATGGGTGATATGAGAGGAGGGGGAATATGATATTCGTGTCTTTAGGACACCAGAGGTTTGGCGCCTCCAGTGGTTTGGTACCACAAATCGATTTATTTTGACTTTGGGTCACCAGAGGTTTGGCACCTCATAGCGACTTGTCCTGGTGGCTTAGTACCACAAAGGGGTTGGCCCCACGCTTGATATTATGGGATCGTCGCCATGATTTGGTATCACACGTGGGTTGGCCCCATAACTTGACTATTCGTGACTTCACCACCGTGATTTGGTATCACATTTGTGTCTTTGGGACACCGAGGTTTGGCACCTCATGGCGACTTGTCCAGTGGCTTAGTACCATAGTGGGTTGGCCCCACAGTTGATATTACTGAGATCGTCGCCGGTGATTTGGTGTCACATGTGGTTGGCCCCACAACTTGACTATTCGTGACTTCGGTCACCAGTGATTTGGTATCACATTTGTGTCTTTGGGACACCAGAGGTTTGGCACCTCATAGCGACTTGTCCCTATAGTTTAACGCCACTGTGGGTTGGCCCCACTATTGAGATACGGGATCATCACCAGTGATTTGGTATCACACGTGGGTTGGCCCCACAGATGGATTATTCGTGACTTTGGGCCACCAGTGGTTTGGCACCACATTGATGGATATCGTGACTTTGGGTCACCAGTGGTTTGGCACCACCAGTGGTTTGGTACCACACGGGGTAGAAAAGGTGTTATGGATGGTTAGGATCGGGTGCATTAATTGTATTGCTTTGTTATGATGCGTGTTAGTATGTTGCATTCATCGGGAGGGGGATTTATGCATTGAGTCTTGTGACTCACCTTCTCCCTTATCATTCCTGGTGACACTTAGTTCGCGGACATGAAGCCGGGTGGACTCGAGGTGACCATGCCATGAATAAATTCGGAGTTGCACTGATTTAAAAAACTTGGTACTATATTTCATATTTTCTTTTATTTGGTTTGTTAGGATTGTAAAAGGCTTTTTTAAAATTATGTTTTGGTTATATATATGCTTAGATTTGATTTCAAATATGCCTTAACAAATTATTGGGTTAATATTGGATAAAACTTGGAAAGATAAGGTTTTTAAAACTACGAAGCAATATGTTTTAAACTTTACCATCGGGTATCACGCTGTAATTTAAAATGAATGCAACTTAAATGTTTTCCAAACTTAAACTAAGTTCAAAATGTTTTTAAGCAACTAAAAAGGAATAACTCGAATTTCCAAATAATATAAATTGGTTTTACTATTAGATTCAACTAAGTTTTCAAAATTTCCGGGTTATCAAAATTCACTCTTGGTTTTAAACAATCATACCCAAGATTTTTTTTTTATAAACACAGCAAAGAGTTTTCATCAACACTTTAACCGGAAACCTAACCTCTCAAATACAATTTCCCCGTAACATACCAGATTCAGTCGTGGTGTATTGGTCGGGTTTGGGGTGTTACAATTGTGGTATCAGAGCTATGTTTAAAGGCTTGGTTGTGGGCCCGAGGCCCAAAATGTTTTAAATATTGGTTTAAGTGATGTTGTTTTAAAATAAATGGTTTGAAAGGCATGGCACCGAGACTCCGACCAATCCGCCTGTAAGTACCCTTACTATTGCTTGAGATGTTTGATGTAATGTGGTGAATGACTAGCGGTAGTAGATTACTTTAGAAACCGAAATCGATAGGACTCGTGGACTCATGAAACAAAACTTCTTTAATAAGAGATATTCATAAGACTCTTGCCTTTAAAGACAAAGTGGAATATTTACTAATGCATAAACTTCTAATCGACAAGACGAGATTTTAGTCATGAGCACTCGAGGTGGGCGTGGTCGTGGACGTGGTCGGGTAGGATGACGTTTGAACCAAGAGGGTGCAGTCGGGGTCCCAGAGTGAGATACTGGGTACCACCACCGTTATAGGTGGTGAGTTTCGAGAACAGATCGGGACGACGCAGATGTCACGAGCGATCATGAAGTTCGAAAAGGATAGCTGGAGTAGGTGGAGGCACAAGAGCGTGAGTTTGCTGTCCTGGTAGAAAAGGCTAAGGTAGCCGAAGGGGTTAAAGAGTCTATGAGGCAGAACTTGGATAGGAACAGGCATAAGAGGAGTTTTGGATCTTTTGGGTCGTCAGGTAATCCTCAGAAAAGGGCTAGACAGAGTGGGCCGAATCAGTCTGGTAGGTTCATTGCTGCTAATTAGGGACCGCCACAGTGTAACCGTTGTGGGAAAGCTCATTGGGGAGGATGTTGGACTAGTGGAAGAGGATGTTTTGAGTGTGGTTCGCTGGACCACCGTGTGAGGGACTGTTCGCGTAAGTTGTCTAGGATTCAGTCTGAGGGTCAGGGCCGTACTCAGTTTCAGAATAATGGACCGCCACCACAGAGGGGTCGTGGTAATGGTAGAGGAGGTAATGGTTCTGGTCGGGGCCGCGGAGCACCGGACAGAGGTGCGGTAATTCTGAGGCAAGACAGCCTGGGTCAATATATGCAGCGAGGCACCAGGAGGATGGCGATACACCGGACGTCATAATCGGTACGTTCTTGATCTTTGGTTCTCCATTTACTACTTTGATTGATGTGGGTTCAACGATTCATACGCTATGAGTAGCATAGTGGAGACCATGGATTTAGACTCGAGATATCTTCTAGGCGATGACCGTAATTAGCCCTCTAGGTTACTCAGAGTTGTAGATAAGTCGTATAGAGATGTACCCCTAGAACTTCAAGGGGTAGTGTTTGAGGCTGATCTGATGGAACTGCCGTTTGGAGAGTTCGATCTGATTCTTGGGATGGACTGGTTGGTTAAGTACCAGGCGAGGTTGGATTGCGCGACTAAGCGCATGGTTCTAAGGACGGCTAAGGGTGATGAGGTGGTCATGATAAGCAATAGAAGAGATTACTTATCCAACGTGGTGTCTGCTTTGAAAGCTGAGAAGATGGTCAGGAAGGGCTATGAAGCATATGTGGTTCATGTGTATGCCTTGGAGGCTAAGGAGTCTGCTGTAGAGAAGGTCTGAACAGTTAAGGAATTTGTTGATGTGTTTCCAGAGGAGCTTCTAGGATTGCCACCGGATTGTGAGGTAGAGTTCGGGATAGATTTGTTACCCAAAACTGCGCCAGTGTCTATTGCTCCGTATAGGATGTCGCCAAAAGAGTTAGTAGAGCTTAAGGCTTAGATCCAGGAGTTGTTGGACCGAGGCTTTATCAGGCCAAGTGTTTCACCTTGGGGAGCGCCTTTGTACTTTTGTCAAGAAGAAAGACGGTACTATCTTGATGTGTATAGACTACCGCCATTGAATAAGTCGACGATCAAAAACAAGTATCCGTTGCCACAGATAGATGACTTGTTTGATCAGTTGAAGGGTGCATCGGTATTTCTAAAGATCGATTTAAGGTCTGGGTATTACCAGTTAAAGGTGAAGGAGGCGTATATCTACAAGACGGCGTTTAGTACTTTCGGTATGGGCACTATGAGTTTCTGGTAATGCCATTTGGGTTGACTAACGCGACCGGCAAGATTCATGGATATGATGAATAGGGTGTTCAGCGATTTGGATCGGTTTATCGTAGTATTCATAGACGACATCTTGGTGTATTCAAGGACTGAGGAGGAGCATGATGCACATTTGCGAGTTGTGTTGCAGATTCTGAGGGAGAAGTAGCTTTATGCTAAGTTTAGTGAGTGCGAGTTCTGGCTTAGGGAGGTGACCTTCTTGGGTCATGTGGTGTCAGCTGATGGGATTAGAGTGGATCCTCGAAAGATTGAGGCAGTTTTGGATTGGAAGCCGCCTAAGTCAGTGGCTGAGATTCGGAGTTTTCTGGGCTTGGCAGGATACTACCGAAGATTTGTAGAAGGATTTTCGTTGATCGCAGTGCCGATGACCAAGTTGTTAAGAAAAGGAGTTCCGTTCGTTTGGACTGAGAAGCAGCAGGAGAGTTTCGACAAGTTGAAGAAGATTTTGACTGAAGCTCCGGTTCTAATTCAACCTGAGGCAGGAAAGAAATTCACAGTATATTGCGATGCATCACATACAGGTTTGGGTTGTGTGCTGATGCAGGAAGGGGAGGTTGTGGCTTACGCATCTCGGCAGTTGAGGGTACACGAAGTCAATTATCTGACGCACGACTTGGAGCTAGCGGCAGTAGTCTTCGCCTTGAAAATTTGGAGGCACTACTTGTACGGAGAGAGATCAATAGTCTACATAGATCACAAGAGTCCAAGTACCTTTTGACTCGGAAGGATTTGAATTTGAGGCGCAGAGATGGATTGAGTTGCTAAAGGATTACGACTGTTCGATTGAGTATCATCCGGGCAAGGCTAACGTGGTGGCAGACGCGTTGAGCCGTAAGGTTGTAGCGAACTTAAGAGCGATGTTTGCCCATTTGAGTTTGTATGATGACGGAAGTATTCTAGCAGAATTGCAAGTTAAGCCTACGTGGGTTGAGCAGATTAAGGAGAAACAGTTAGAGGATGAGGTTCTGAATGCGCAGAGGTCACAAGTGCAGAATGGTGGTTTGGAGGGTTACAGTTTGGCTAGTGATGGAGTGCTGTGTTTTCAAGGGAGAGCTTGTATGCCGAGGGATATCGAGTTAAGGTAGAAGATTCTTCAGGACGCACATAGCAGCCCCTACGCTATGCATCCTGGAGGTAGTAAGATGTATCGGGATCTAAAAGAGCAGTTTTGGTGGCCGGGTCTGAAGAGGGAAGTGACAGAGTTTGTAGGGAAGTGTCTGACATGTCAGCAGGTCAAGGCTGAACATCAGTTGCCGTCAGGGTTGCTTCAGCCAGTGAAGATTCCACAGTGGAAGTGGGAAAGGATAACTATGGATTTCGTCAGTGGATTACCTCTTACGCCTAGCAAGAAGGACTCAGTTTGGGTAATTGTGGATCGTCTGACTAAATCAGCTCACTTCATTCCGGTGAGGGTGGATTACTCACTTCAGAGGTTAGCGAAGCTGTATGTGTCAGAGATAGTGAGGCTGCACGGTGTGCCAGTATCGATCATCTCGGATAGGGATCCCAGATTTACGTCAAGGTTCTGGAAAGCGTTGCATCGTGGCTCTGGCACGCGTTTGGATTTCAAAGACGATTTCACCCGCACTGACGGCAATCGAAAAGGTTATATGAGATCTTAGAGGATATGCTACGAGGTCGTGTTCGGACTTGAGGTAGTTGGGAAGAGTTTCTACCATTAGTGAGTTCGCCTACAACAATAGTTACCAAACTAGCATCAAGATGGCACCATATGAGGCATTGTATGGTAGGAAGTGTCACTCACCTACATGTTGGACGGAGTTGGGTGAACGTCAGATGTTGGGACTAGAGTTGGTTGCAGAGACTGAAGATAAGGTTAAGTTGATTCAGGCTCGATTGAAGGAAGCTTCGGATAGAGCGAAGTCTTCTGGCGATCTCAAGCGTAGAGATATAGAGTTTGCCGTGGGTGATAAGGTCTTTCTGAAGGTCTCGCCATAGAAGAAAGTGTTGAGGTTCGGGAGAAAAGGCAAGTTAAGCCCGAGGTTTATTGGGCCGTATAAGGTACTGAGACAAGTGGGACCAGTAGCTTATCAGCTTGAGTTGCCAGCAGAGTTAAGTCAGATTCACGACGTATTTCACGTCTCGATGCTTAGGCGTTATCGTTCAGATCCATCGCACGTGGTAGCAGTGGAGGAGATCGAGATTAATTCGGACTTGACCATGGAGGAAAAACCAGTGCAGATTCTAGATCGAGATGTGAAAGTCCTGCGTAGGAAGTCGATTCCTTTGGTAAAAGTGCTATGGCAGAATCATGGTGTGGAAGAAGCTACGTGGGAACCAGAGGATGCGATGAGGCAGCAATACCCTCAACTCTTTTGATCAGGTAATTTCGGGGTCGAAATTATTTTAAGGGGGTAGAACTGTAATATCCTGGAATAGGGGTTATTCTGTTATTGCATTGTTTGCATGTGTTTGATCTGCGGTGTGGTTGTTTTTGATGTTTTGGGGCTTAGTTGTAAGCCTGGTGTAAGCCTGAGTGGTAGGGAAAATTTTAGTTTTTAAGCTTTAAGTGAATGAAGCTGAAGAAGCTAAGGGGTTATAGGTATTTTTAGGTGGATTTTAGGACAAAAAAGAGGGTCGGCAAGGTGGCAGAAGGACGCGACTTAGAGCTTGAATTTGGCGTCACTTGCAAGGGAAGGAGGTCCCATGTTCGAGCTGCGAAAGCCTCACATTTTGCTTCCATTTTGACGGCATGGAGGAGGAGAAGTAGTGTGCAGTTCAAACTCTGCCATAGACCAAGTCAAAATCTTGAATGGTGGGTGGAGAGTTAATCTAGGTTGTTGACTAGTTCAAAGCTGTTTGAATTAGTGGCTTAGAGTGTTTGTTGGTAGCGGCCGATTGTTGGAGAGATTTTGGGGGGGGAGTGGCCGGTTTGGTAAGTATGGGAATGGGGAGTGCCGAAATTCACTTTGCATTTTGGTGCATTTTCGGTCATTTTGTGTCAAAGCCAAAGTTCTTCTTTTTTTTGCCGAAATTTGCACATGTGTCTCCTAAATTTTGTGTGTGGCCGAATGCTCTCTTCCATTTATTTTTTTTCTTTTTTATTTGTGTTAAACCGAAACTAGTACCCTCTTCGTCTTACACTTCCTTTCTTCTCTTGAAACCTTAATAGCCGAAAGTTATTCTCCAAAATACCTCATTCATTTCTTTTTCTTTTCAAAACCGAAAGTACTTTCCTCCTGTCCATTTTCATCTTTTCTCAAAACCCTTTCTTTGAAACTTTATCTTCATTTCACATCTTCTTTTCCTCTCTAGCACTCAAGCCGAACATAAGTGGTGTTGTGCATCTATAGTGAATCTCCCTCTTCTTTTTGGGTGGTACGTTGGTGGATATTAGGGAGGTGTTGATCTTGTTTTCTTATTTTCAATCGTTGGAGAAGGACATTCGGATTTCCAAGCGATCAAGCGAAGCCTCCATCTTTGGGTAATCGGTTGGTAAGTGGGGGTAAGAAGTGAATTATGGTTTATTCTTTTAGTTTTTGTTAAGCTAAAGTCTATTATGGATTAATCATTCTTCTTAATAGGGTGTGGCCGATTGTCAGAGGAACCATCGGTTGGTTCGGGATTTGGTAGGAAACCAAATCATTCGTAAGGTAAGGGTTTGAGCGTTAACCCTCTTGAGTTATTTGGTTTGGCCGAATGGCCTTAGTTCTGATGTTCATGTTTGGCCGATTATAGGAGCAGGGTAATTGAGAGTCTTAGATCGGTTCGTTGGGATTAAGGCTTGCGTGTTAACAGGTGTGTAAACTAATACACTCTTTGCTTAGTAATATGCTTAATAACCTGATTGTTTAACAAAACCAAAACGGTATGGTTGAGTGATATGATACCCTATGGGGTATGCGCACGGATTCGGGTAAGTCCGTTTCATTATGAGTTCTGTTATTGATATATGATATCATGATGTATGATGTATGTGTTGTTAGATGCAATATTAACATGTTAGCATGATTTGCATGATTTGTATACTTTACATGAGTCGGTATGATATGTCTATGGGTGATATGAGAGGAGGGGAATATGATATCCGTGTCTTTGGGACACCGGAGGTTTGGCACCTCCGTGGTTTGGTACCACAGATCGATTTATTGTGACTTTGGGTCACCGAGGTTTAGCACCTCATAGCGACTTGTCCCGGTGGCTTAGTACCACGATGGGTTGGCCCCACGTTGATATTACAGATCGCCGCCATGATTTGGTATCACACGTGGATTGGCCCCACAACTTGACTATTCGTGACTTCGGTCACCAGTGATTTGGTATCACATTTGTGTCTTTGGGACACCAGAGTTTTGGCACCTCATAGCGACTTGTCCCAGTGGCTTAGTACCACAGTGGGTTGGGCCCACAGTTGATATTACGGGATCGTCGCCAGTGAATTGGTATCACACGTGGGTTGGCCCCACAACTTGACTATTCGTGACTTCGGTCACTAGTGATTTGGTATCACATTTGTGTCTTTGGGACACCAGAGGTTTGGCACCTCATAGTGACTTGTCCCTGTGGTTTAACGCCACCTTGGGTTGGCCCCACTATTGAGATACGGGATCATCGCCATGATTTGGTATCACACGGGTTGGCCCCAGATGGATTATTCGTGACTTTGGGTCACCAAAGTGGTTTGGCACCACATTGATGGATATCGTGACTTTGGGTCACCAGGTGGTTTGGCACCACCGGTGGTTTGGTACCACACGGGGTAGAAAAGGTGTTATGGATGGTTAGGATCGGGTGCATTAATTGTATTGCTTTGTTATGATGTGTGTTAGTATGTTGCATTCATCGGGAGGGGATTTATGCACCGAGTCTTGTGACTCACCTTCTCCTTATCATTTCGTGATACTTAGATCGCGAACATGAAGCCGGGTGGACTCGAGGTGAAATTCGGAGTTGCACTGATTTAAAAAACTTGGTACTATATTTCATATTTTCTTTTATTTGGTTTGTTGGGATTGTAAAAGGCCTTTTTAAAATTATGTTTTGGTTATATATATGCTTAGATTTGATTTCAAATATGCCTTAACAAATTATGGGTTAATATTGGATAAAACTTGGAAAGATAAGGTTTTCAAAACTACAAAGCGATATGTTTTAAACTTTACCATCGGGTATCATTGTAATTTAAAATGAATGCAACTCAAATGTTTTCCAAACTTAAACTAAGTTCAAAATGTTTTTAAGCAACTAAAAGGAATAACTCAATTTCCAAATAATATAAATTGGTTTTACTATTAGATTCAACTAAGTTTTCAAAATTTCCGGTTATCAAAATTCACTCTTGGTTTTAAACAATCATACCCAAGATTTTTTTACAAACACAAAGAAAGAGTTTTCATCAACACTTTAACCTAAACCTAACCTCTCAAATACTGAATTTGCCCGTAACATACCGATTCGATTAGTGGTGTATTAGTAGGGTTTGGGGTGTTACATTTTTAATTAATAAGTATTTTGCCATTTCCAATTTAGTGCTTGCCCTTTTTCTATATTTCCATGGATGAGTCACTAAGAAAAATCTACATACTTTTTAATGGTCTAATTACCATATAAAGACCTCTGCTTTTTGAATTCCATAGCTATTTGATCCTTCTAGCTACTAGAATCCAACTTTTTCATTTTATGCGATTTGGTCCTTCATGTAATTAAGCACATAATCGGTAAAATTTTCTTTTCAAAAATTTCACACGACATTTAAAGTATACTATGGATCATATAATAAAATAAAAATAAATTTTATTTTTCAGCTAGGATTTGTGGTCCCGAGACCACTGTTCCAATTTCACCGAAATTTGGGCGTTACAAAGTGGAATTCATAGCTCAATTAAAGAGTTAATGATATCCTCTAATTGGTATTGTGTGGGTTGATAAATATGAAACATGGCCACGGGTTGCTCGTTCTCGAACGAGCAATTTAGCACAGTCATTTGTTGAAAGTGATCATATTAATTATTAAGAAGACACAATGGTGACAATAAGAGAAAATATGATTTTATTGAGTGAGCGGATTTAACTCAAAAGAATCAAAGATATCATATGAGAGTAACACACATATGACGAGGTCATTGGACAAAACAGTTGGATGAACTGTTTTCGTAAAGAGTATATAATAAGGAGTTTTCAATTGTGGTACTTCTTGTGCACTGACTCCACGATTAAGTAATTGCAAATTATCGAAACAATGCTTCTGGACATAATTGCAATTATTGGAGTCTAATTGTATATGTCCGATTGGTCCCTCTGCTAGCTCAACAAAAGCTCGATCGAACTGAGTTTGAATCAGAAGAAAATTCTAAGACTTTGGAAATAATTTAATTGAGTCAATTTATTCAATGTGGAATTAAATTAGGTGGTCGTGATAATTGTTCAAATAGAGAATTTGATTAAAGAATTTTATTAAAAATTAATTTGAAAAATTTAAGTGATTTTTGGAAAATTAATTTTGATCAAGTAAAATTAAAGTAATCAAATTAATTAAAATTAAGATAATATTTTCGAAATTAATTTTCAAGTCAGAGAGTTGGCCTAATGGGTAATTGAATTTGAAAATTGGCCCTAAGATCGTAAACTAGGCTTGGGAGCCCAAAACTGAGACCAATACCCAAAAATTGGTCAAATCAAGCCCGGTAAGTAACATCGGGCCAATAGTCCAACCAGTGGCTAAACTGAACCGGTCGGGTCATCACTGACCCGGATCGAACCAGTTCAGGGTGCCATAAGGGCGTCGCACCTGCATCACTAGGCATGGTGGTGTTGGCGGTGTCCTAGTGGCCGAGGCGATTGGTCTTGATGGTTGAGCGGTGGAAGAGTTACACTCCTACTAGGACTCTATAGAGAATTTGATTTGATTAACTATTTCAAAATAATATTATTTTAATATTTTAATATTAAATTAATTTAATAATTATCTTAATAGTATTTTGTTATTTAATATTAAAGTGATTATGTTAATATTAAATTTAATTTAATGTTTATCTTGTATATAAACATTCTATTATTTTAATAAGATTTAATATTAAATTTAATCTAATATTAATTTAATATTAAAGTAATTAAGTTTAATCATAGTTGAACTCTAAAATCTCCTATATAAAGAGAGCATTGAGTTTTTATTTGACACACACTTGAATTCAAGAGAAAGTTGTAGAGAGAAAATTCTTTGAAGAGATTATTTCAGAAAATTTCTAGAGATATTTTTTTGATTTACAACTTGACCCAAAAATTTAGATAAATTGTGAAATTACCGCACTAGTAATTTTTGTGAAATATTTTCTTATTTGAAACGAGCCCGCACTTGGCAGACGTGAGCTTGAGCATAATGGAGAAGACTGCTCGATTGAAATGCTCATCCTAAACAAATTGTAAAGGTACAATTTTGATTAAGTGTTTATTACTTTAGATATCACAACCAAGATCTTGTTTTGGAAAAAAAAATTAAAACTTTGATTTTTCCCTAAATTTATTTTCCACTGCATTTTCCAAACCCGTTTTTTCCAACACCCTAATCGAGTGAAAGGCTGAGGTCGTGTGAGGATGGGACACATGACGGTGTGGGTAGTGTAACACCCTGAATTTTAGGCCTAGAAGTTCTGGGTTTTGAGTGTAGTGACAGCGAGGAGGTCGCGCACATAAGTTAAGCTGTGCAATTTAGTGTCGAATGGGCTTCACGCAGTCCGGAGGTTGAGAGAGTGTTAGGGAACCTCATGGTTCTGAGTTCAAGTCTTAGTGTGAACGTTTTGGTAGGTATTTTATTTTGTTTTTTTAGTTAATAATTATAATTATTTATGATTATTAAATTATTAGTTTTATTACTAAAGCTGATTTTATTTTTTCTTTTTCTTTTTCTTTTTATTTTTCGACTTTTTTGTTTTCACGTTCTCCTCTCCTCCCCTCTCTTCTGCTTTCTAAATATTTTCAAAATGGTTGAATTGTGGATTCGGGAAAGTGCCTCTGCCGTCTTCTTCGATCGCAAACAGGTGTGGGATTTGAACTATAACTACATTGTTTTTTTAATTGTTCAATGGTTTTTGCAAACTTATGATTCGGGTTTTCTTGAGTGAATGCTAATCCGAGGATTTTGAGTTCTAATCGATGGAAGTGATGAGAAATTGCCACTTTCTAGTATAATTTGATAGGGAAAAAGTTAGGGACGGTTATGGTGGCCAAAACGGCAGGTTTGGGGCTGATATGGGGGGTTTTGTGGCCTCCCCGACAGCCACACGGGCGTGTGCTGAGGCACACGGCAGTGTGGAATTGGGAATTAGGGTTTTCAACCAAATTTGGGTGCCACATAGTCGTGTGGCCGATTGGGGATTTTTTTTCGATATCCACAAGGCTATGTCCCTAGGACACACTGGCGTGTGGGTTTGGAAATTAGGGATTTCAGGGATTTGGGGTCATACGGCCTGGCCACACGGTCATATGACTAGTTTGGAAAAATAGGGATTCCACACAGACGTGTGTTTTAGGACACACGACCATGCCCGGTGGTGGGCACAGGGGCATGTGAGACCCTCACACGGTCGTGTCTGTCCTGCACCCTATTTTAGCCAATTTGGACAGTGTGTCACACGGCCGTGTGCCTTGCATCACATGGGCATGTGCCTCTACCACACTGTCGTGTACCTCTCTCTACACGGGTGTTTAGACCTCCACACGGCCTAGATTGCTCCACACGGCCGGAGCACACGGGCCGAAGTGAGACCGAAGTCGTCACATATTCTTAGTGAGACCGAAGTCGTCACATATTCTTAGTGAGACCGAAGTCGTCACATATTCTTAGTGAGACCTAAGTCATCACATATTCTTAGTGAGACCGAAGTCGTCACATATTCTTAGTGAGACCGAAGTCGTCACATATTCTTAGTGAGACCGAAGTCATCACGTTTCACGTAGTGAGACCGAAGTCATCACATTCACTTCCCCTTTCTCAAATAACCCGAATGCCCCAAACTATACATATCATGCATATCATATTTAAATTTCACTTTCACATCACTTTTCACATGTTAAGTATAACATATTTCAAATCCTAGTAGGAGTAGGAAAACGCGTGCACAGTACTTTGTACCATAATATGGTACTTTAGCCACATTCTTACACTTTCATATTAACATATATATATCATATTTAAGCCATAAATCTATTAAGATTAGTGTAGAATTACACACGGTACCTTAGCCATATTCTTACACTTTCATATTAACACATATAATGAATTAAAGCCAGTAAATCTATCAAGATTTAGTGTAGGTACACACCGATTCACTTAGCGATTCCTTGAGATTCAAAAACTTGATCTAATGCTTAGATCCTTAATCCCTACATTTGTTTTATCACTTATTACTTTAATAAAAGCCATTCGACCATAAATCCAAATCCTAGTAGGATTAGTACACTAAGGCTTACCTTGTTGTCGATTTCCTATTATTCAAATCCCAAATTGATCTCTTGCTTTCTTTAAGGATGTCGAAATTCCTATAACCATATGTTAGATTTAATCTAACATTAAAACATAAACATGGCCTTTGGCCAAATATACATATATCTTACCTTAAATCTTTTAAATCCCGAAACTCTCTTATTGATTAATGGAGATGCCGAAATACCTTAGATCTGAAATCCCGAAATTCACCTTCCATATTTCGATCAGGAGGGATTAGACTATCTTTCGGCTTAAAAGAAAGGAATATAATTATAACTATAGATCCTTACCTTTTATATTGAAATCGATAGATCCCTCCTGACACCACTTCGAGATTAGACTTAGAGACTTGATGAACAATCGGCTATGATCCCTTATGTATTCGGTTTCAAAGATGAAAGAAGAGAGGAATAATAGGCTTAGAAGGAATCGGCTAGGAGGCTAAAAGAAAAGAAGAAAAGAATGGATGCTCAAGAAGAATTTTCAAAGGGAGAGGAGAAAGAATATTCGACAAAAGAAAAGAGAGGAGAATGAATAATGAATAGCCCTAGTCTCATCCTTTTATAAATTGAAATTACTAGGCCAAGAATCCTTTACTTGGCCATCACTCTTCCATCATTCTCCTAATTAAAGAATAATTCTTCATTTATCCACCTATTTAGCCGAAATTCTAAAGGAATAAAACTCTTCTCTTAAGAGTCCCTATTACAGTCCATTGCTTCCTCTCTAAGTAATTAAATAAAAATCACTTAAAGCTTTAGCTAGGTGCAATCCACCCCTTCCCTTGATGAGCCAAATATAAACTTGTTCTTATTGGACTCCTTGTGGCCATCTGAGGCCCAAATTATCCACCTAAGTGGCGTCACTCCTTGGGCTTTAAGTGGCATCTTGAGCCACTTTTCCAAGCTTTGCTTGTGTGTCAAATTTCACGTACTTTTCTTTTAAGGCCTCCTTGCCTTAATTACCTCTTTTAAACTTTGAGACTTGACATTTCTAAGTCATTTCTAGGTTTCCAAAAATTTTTGTTCGGCTCTGTAAACTTGACATTTCCTAGGTTTCCAAAATGTTTAGTTTCCTCTTTTAGCGTAGTTTCCAAAATGTTCACTTTCCTTACATTTCCTTACATTTCCTTACATTTCCTTACATTTCCTTTCATTTCCTTTCATTTCCTTACATTTCCTTTCATTTCCTTACATTTCCTTACATTTCCCTACATTTCCCTACATTTCCTTACATTTCCAAGGTTTTAAAAATGCACACAATGGGGTTTGAACCTCTTCCCTCAAAGTACTTCACTTGATGCCATAACCCTTGCACCTTAGGTGGCGTCCCGTGCCACTTTTCCCCATCACTTCTTGTTTTTAACTTAAAAACCAATAATTGTCCAAAGCTTTCTCTTCCATCCTAGGATTTTAAAAACTTTAATTCACTTCCAAACACCGCCAAAACCTACTACTCATGAATTATGCACAAACGCATAACCCTAATCTAGGATGTTACAGTTCTACCCTCCTTGAAATAATTTCGTCCTCGAAATTACTTACTAACAATGTACAATCTCATCAAGACTATACTTACGCTTGCGACTCGATCTTAATGTAACCATCATACTTTTCAGCACAATCTCTAAGTTCACGCCCTTAGAACTCATTTCTAACGTCACGATTTAATCGATTAAGAAGTTTTATGTATTTAAAAAAATTGTTTCACCGATTAACCACAAGAAGTTTTATGGAAAGAATTTTTAGAAGTGGTTCTTTCGTATTCATACATGCACACAGTCTTATCATTCATTCATACATCCATCAACTAATTATGAACCTTAGTTCATTCAGAGAAATGTAGTTTTCATTTGTTGTTGTTTTTCCACTACCCGGGGGTATTTTCGTAATTTGTCCTGCAGGGGTATTTTCGTAATTTGTCAAAATAAGGTTCCTTGGTGATTTTGTTGCAAAGTATTTTGGAAATTTTAAAGTTCTCGGGGTATTTTGGAGAATTTTGAAATCGAGGGTATGTCGAAATTTTGGACCTTAGGGGTATTTTGGTAATTTTTCCACAAACCAGGTAAATTGTAAAATTTTAATAAATCAGGATATTTCGAAGTTGCAAAATTTTGAGGGTTCTTTTGAGAATTGTACTTTCCAAATCGGTCTTGTTGCAAAAATTTTGGAAATCGGGGTCATTTGGTAATTTTAGTGAGTTAGGGGCAATTTTGTAATTTTCCATAAATCAAGGTATATATTTTTCGATAGTTTGCAAATTAGGGTTTTTGAACATTTATGAGATAATGATATTTTGGCAAAACTGTTGAGTAGTTGGGCATTTTATAAACCAAGGGTATTTTGTAATTTTACCACTAGAGGTATTTTTGTAATTTTATAAGTCAAAATTTTTCTGAGAAAATTGTGTATAAGAAATAGTTTTCGTGAATTAAGGAAAAAATGATTTAAGAATTTTAATATTAAGGTTCAAAATGGCTAGTTCCATTTCGGGTTTTAGTTATTGGGTTTAGCCTATGACCGAGCCTTCTTGGTCAGGGTGAACCAAAGCTACACACCGTAGGATTCGAGTGGAGAGGAGGTGAGTCACGCGGACTGCTTAAGTACCAAGCTCCCACTGAAACCATTCCTAGACATGCGTACAGGGGTTGCCACACCCTAACTTGATTGATTTAGCCATAGGTTTGTTTAGTATATTAAGTCTTATGTATTTGTGTTTGAGTACACTAATCCTAGGGTTCAAGTTCCTATCATGCTATTCTACGTTCCATTCCTTTTCTACCCTTCTATTATTCACATAATCACACAGATAGATAGAGGTACTTACCTGGTGGACTGCGGGTCAGAGACTTAGGTGCCATGCCATCAAACCTGTCTACTTTCAGAAATATTTTCATAAAACTCATTTGGGCTTGTTTTGAAAACGTTTTGGGCCTTGGGCCACAGGCCGAGAGTTTAAAACTGGGCTCTGATACCAAATTGAAACACCCCACACCCGGCCTACGAGAATGGACCGGATCTGGTATGTTCCTCGAAGTAACCCGGTTCAAATTCATTCGAATACTTTGAAAACTGTGTGTTTTGGAAGATAGTTTGTTGTGGGTTGGGCTCGAGTTGAAAATAAATTTATTTTATATCAAAAACCCATTTGTTTCAGGTGACAAAATGTTTTAACTTATTTTAAATTAAATGGGCTTATTTCTTATAAAGCCCTAAATTCATAACATAGTAATTAAAGCAGAAATAAAAATCGTCACGATGGCGCATTAGCTACGCTACGTACCATTATCTGATCTAGCAGTTCATACTGCATGTCATGTTGCTATTTACCGCATTGCACAGTACAACTCATACGCTTGCATTGCTGCGTAATATATGAGACTGGTAGTCTATCTACACACTAATGGTCCTAATTCCTTAAGGGTCGAGGACAATGCTGATGATCATCGTTGCCAGGCAACCCGGGATGACATCCTATGGAGTATAAAGTTGGATGGGCTTTTCGAGGTCCTACTCGGAGTGCAGGGATAGGTGGGTTGATGAAATCTCCACAATAAGTAGAGGGTTGGACGGAGATGGTATGGTGGATGGATGGGTGGGGTACTTTATTACTCATGTGCACTCATATGCATCTTATTGAATCTGTGTGATTGAATGTGACTGTACTATTAGACTGAAATGTCTGACTGATCTGTTGGACTGAATGTGATACTATGACTGAATGTGTTACTGATCGACTAGAAGGCACGTGTGCCTATGCGAATTCAATAGACTTTCTCTATAAATGTCTGGCTGAACTGTTATTGTGATAGTGTGACTGACTTGTGAATTGTTGCTATTGTATTTGAATAGCATGTAAAGTTAGGTGTGTCTGTTTATTCCATATGACTGTAGGGTACATATGGTGTGTGTTTGATGTTGGGCGAACTCGCTTAACTATTATCTGCCTGTAAGTATGTTCCATTGTAGGACTACTACTGGTTTCCTGTGTCTGATTCCATAGTTAATTGGTTTTGATCTCACACTGAGCTCGAGTAGCTCTGTAACACCCAAAACCCGGTCTATGCGTTAAGATCAGACTTGGTATGCCACACAAATCGTACATACATCTAGTCATCTAATCATTTAAGGAAAACAGGTCTTCAAAAACTATTTTGGAGATGGAGTTTATCAAAAGCGAGGTTAATTTAAAATCTATGAATTTTAAAACATAGGAGTTTATAATTTGATCTCCAGAAATAATTGATTAAATTTTATAAGAAGTTTAAAAGAATTCAAAAGGAATTTGAAAATGTAATTCATAAAAGAGTTTTCACGAAATTCTTACGAGTTAGTGATTTTAAGAAAAACCCTTTTAATTATATGTAAATTAAAGAAAACATTTATAAAGTTAAAATAGTCTCCTTTTAGTATCTAAAACATATT
Organism: Gossypium rotundifolium; assembly: GCA_025506655.1. Lineage (NCBI taxonomy): Eukaryota > Viridiplantae > Streptophyta > Magnoliopsida > Malvales > Malvaceae > Gossypium > Gossypium rotundifolium. The sequence goes on along the minus strand of CP106731.1, from coordinate 62,469,248 downwards.
AAAAGCCATCCACGAGTAAAAATCCATAAAAAGAATACCAAAGGCCTTATTACATCACAACTGAAAAATTAATTAAGTAAAAAAATACTTAAAGAGTAATTCAAAGTTCATCAAAACCATCATTTGAAGTATGGCCCCCGCGAAGTCATCCCCTGCCCAAGCCTCCATCAATTATCATTACCTGAAAAGGGTAAGAAAATGGGGTGAGTTACTTAGAACTCAGTGTGTAACTTACTTACCAAGTTCACTCGGCCAAATCATCAAAGCATTTTATTGGGCTTGAGCCCATTTACGAATTTAACAATATAGTAAAAAAAAATGCATATGAAATGGAATTCCCAACCAAGCCTAAATTTCCATCTGCTACACACCACCCGTACCAACCAGCACACCTGTGGGGATCAAGTCAACCCACCCCGCCAACACACCAATCGAAGGCACAAAGCCATTTAAAATGTTTGTGGCAGAGCCACCTGAACTAGATTGTGGCAGAGCTATCAGGACTTCTCTTCAATTTTATCCCAACCCATGCAATCATGTATACATATACAAGGCATAACAATATTCATATGATAATTTCAACATAAGGCCCATACTACAAGTTGGCCCATTTCTCATTTTGGCCCATATGGTAATTTATCAAATCGGCTCCTTAAGCAATCTAGCAATTCGGCCCATTAAGCAATCTAGCAATTTGGCCAATTAATCAATCTAGCAAATTGGCCTATTAAACAATCTAGCAATTTGGCCTATTAATCACATGAGGCCCAAAAATTACTTTTCATCAAATTAGCCCATCGAGGGCGATTCCGTAATTTCCACGACTTTAATACCGATTTCATGGATTTACACAAAAAGTGTTAACATACCGTATTTTTTGATTTTACCAACTTTACAATTTTTATTCTAATGCTTACGGTATAACATCTAACCCATGAGATAAATGTGAAATTACACACCTGATTACGGTGAGAACTATACTTTCCCGCTTGTCAATACCTAAATACGTGTCACGCTTGATTAGAACACTAATACTTAATATAAATCTATACTAAAGATAAACGTTCTAGATCTTTACCCTCGAAATCTCGAACAACAACTAATTGTCGTTTCTCCCCGGTTGACGGTTCACAACCCGATGGAAAATCTCGAACAGCTAATGGCTCAGAACTATGAACAACTTTGAATAATCGATTCTCCTCGAATAAGGGTGTACAACCCGGTTGAAAGTCTTGGATTGTTGAAACAGCCCTTCGCTTGAATCTAGAGGGAATAGGGAAACTGCCCTTCTTCTGATCACTATTCACCACTCTTTTCGACCCTATCTTGTTTGCCTTAAAATTTCAAGTGATTTCCAAAGGATCCTTATATAAAACTTTCGGTTATAACAATCCAATTGAAAATCGTTGATAAAATCGAGGGTGATCATGAAATCCATGAAGAGTTCCCTTTTTTTTACCTTGATAGATGATCCGAACTTGAATAACTTCAAGATAACTTTGACGAGATGGTGATTCGGCCCTCCACTATATCACTAAAAAAAACAAAAAACAAAAGGAAATCGTCTAAGAGGATGAACAATTATCGATTTAAAGGCTCTTCTAAGCCAACCTATAGATTCGGCCAAGGTGACAAAATAGCAAAAGAAAACAAGGAAGATGATTCTTACCGGTTGTCCAAAGTTGAATAGAAGAAAGGATCGAGAATAAAGTCTATGAGGAAAAGAAGATTTGGCTATGATTTAATGGTAATGGAAAAATAATTTTGGCTATGGAGGTGGTCTCTAACATTCGGACATGGAAGAAATAAGAAGGAAAAAAAAATGTGTTTGAACGATGAGTAAAATGGAGAAGATAGGAGAATAGAGATAAGATGTTTATGATTCAGTTTTCAAGGGTGAAAAAAGAGCAAAAAGTAAGGTTTGGAACAATGTGCATTCGGCAGTGGGGAATAAAGAAGAAAAAGAAATGGTCTTTTTGTGTTTGATGATTTCGGCACTTGGAGAGAAGCACAAAATGAAGCACTTGAGAGGTTGGCAAAAATGACCAAATGAAACAAAACAAAGTTGTTTTCTCCAAGCATATGGAACATTCGGCTAAGAGAGAAAAAGATGAGAGGAAAAAGGTGTTTTGGGAGAGCAAAAATGACCAAATGTGATTCTATCTAGCTACCATCCTTACCCAAAGCTTACCACCAAAATTCGGCTCCCCCTTAGTCCACAAAGCCGTCCAAGTTCATGGACAAGTTGGCCATTCTAAGTTTCCAAAACATAACCCTTAAGATATGCCTTGTGTTCCCCCTACATGCCATATTCTCATGATTCCCTACCTTAAGTTTGTACTTGTCTTTTCTCTTAGCCACCTTACCATAAAAATAAAAGTCTAACTTACCAAAAATTTGATGCTAGGCCGACACTTGCTAGGAAAGAGCAAAAATAAATGTCACAAAATGCATTCCTAAATATTCGAACCTCTTCCCTCAAGCAACACTCATAGCGCCAACTCCACTTTACTACTAGCTCATCTTATGCTAGTTTTTGCCACTTAATTTCCTTAAACATCAAGGTCACTTGATCCACTTCAATAAAGTACTTATTACTAAAATTTATTCTAATTTTGAATAAATCCCGAGCCTTCTCAAGACTATATTAAGCACACAAATTGAATCATTTTCAAGGTAAGCACCAAAAACATGCAACATATCGACACTCAATTTTTAGGATGTTACAAGCTCATCCCGTTTTCTGTTTCCCTTTTAGGTACATTTCTAGATTCTGGATGCTGGACTCAGTACGCAGAGGTCTTGAACAGTTGTGGTGGAAATAAATTACAAGCTTTTATTTTCAGGTTTTAATTGTTATTTGTTTAAGTTCAATTGTAAAGTTTCACTATATCATGGTACAACTCTTGTTAAGTTTTCATTCATACATTTTATAATGTTAAACTTACCGATGAATTTTATATGATTTAATGTTTTGATTTGCTTCGAGATAAACATTTTTGGAAATTAGATTTTGAACGACTCGATTTGTAAAATTTTCTCACGATCACTTCGGTGATCAATGTGGCATCCCGAATTCAGTCTAGACTTCTATGCTGGGTTTGGGGTGTTACAGGTAGACCGTGCAACAGACTAAGGTCGTGTGGAGCTGGAGTCACATGGTCGTGCGAACAAACCGTGCAACTCATTGAGCCCATGTGGGTAAAAAGTGTAATTACTCAAAAGTTGTCACATGGCCGTATAATAAGCTGTAACCTTGTGCACCAATTATCACCCAAAACATACGACCACACAACCGTTGTATATGCCCATATATGTTACACAGTTGTGCGTCAGACTGTGTATACTTAAAGAAACCTTTCAAAACAAGCTTTCTAGTCCTAGTTCACTTAAGTCACAAGCAAGCATTATACCATTTCTCAACCAATTCAAAAGCATCAAAATCATGCAAAAAAACATCACATATAACAACCATCCTAAGTGCCTAACCAATATGCCACAATTAACACCTCAATTCAACAATTCAAAATAAACCAAAATATCACATTCAAACCATCCCAATATGCCTTCCAAGGTACCTCAATACAACTAACAAATTTGTATCAATTTAGTCATTTAAGCAACTTCAAATTCAACCTTATAAGCATGCACTAATATTACCAATTTACTTTAACTCAATATGAGCATACCATTCAGCTTTCCATACCTATTTCATGGCACATCACATAATCTCCATTTAAGCAAACAGACATGCATGCCTATAGTACTTATCAAGATCACCACCAATTAAAAGCTTTGACACACACACACACACACACACACACACACACACACACACACACACGTATATATATACATGATTCTCAAAATGCCAACAAAATAAAAAATAGAATATTTTATAACCAAATGACACCTTAGGTACATGCTATGACCAAAATAAAAACATCACCAACACCGAGTCCGGATTGTCGTTGGATGTTTGAAGTTGGCGATTGAATTGAAAAGAACCTAGCTTGCGCACAAAAAACAAAGTTGTTTCTTGAGTTATCCATTTGTTGTAATAAGGGCCTTGAAGTATTTGAATTTTGTTATGTTCAAGTTAGTTTTATAATTAAGTTAATATTTTGTAAGTTTAATTTTAAAAGCTACTTATATCCCAAAAGTCATATTAAAGTTTTGAATCCGAAAGTTTTATAACAACTTAACTTTTACTTAGAATGTTTTAAATTACGAAAAGTTTTTATTAAAGCGACAAATTCTTAACGGTTTTTCCTTTAAGTAAGAATATTTGCAAAATTTTTCATGATGGCATTCCGTTCATCGTGTCGAATGGGCTGGTTTGGGGTGTTAGAGAGGTCCACAACCCGGTTGAAAGTCTCGGATTGTTGAAACAGACCTTCGCTTGAATCTAGAGGAATAGGAAGCGCCTCTTCGATCACTATTCACCACTCTTTTCGACCCTATCTTGTTTGCCTTAAAATTTCAGTGATTTCCAAAGGATCCTATATAAAACTTTCGGTTATAACAATCCAATTGAAAATCGTTGATAAAATCGAGGTGATCATGAAATCCATGAAGAGTTCCTTTTTTTACGGATAGATGATCGAACTTGAATAACTTCAAGATAACTTTGACGAGATGGCGATTCGGCCCTCCACTATATCACTAAAAAAACAAAAAACAAAAGGAAATCGTCTAAGAGGATGAACGATTATCGATTTAAAGGCTCTTCTAAGCCAACCTATAGATTCGGCCAAGGTGACCAAATAGCAAAAGAAAACAAGGAAGATGATTCTTACCTGTTGTCCAAAGTTGAATAGAAGAAATGATCGAGAATAAAGTCTATGAGGAAAAGAAGATTTGGCTATGATTTAATGGTAATGGAAAAATAATTTCGGCTATGGAGGTGGTCTCTAACATTCGGCCATGGAAGAAATAAGAAGGAAAAAAATGTGTTTGAACGATGAGTAAAATGGAGAAGAAAGGAGAATAGAGATAAGATGTTTATGATTCAGTTTTCAAGGGTGAGAAAAGAGCAAAAAGTAAGGTTTGGAACAATGTGCATTCGGTAGTGGGGAATAAAGAAGAAAAAGAAATGGTCATTTTGTGTTTGATGATTTCGGCACTAGGAGAGAAGCACAAAATGAAGCACTTGAGAGGTTGGCAAAAATGACCAAATGAAACAAAACAAAGTTGTTTTCTCCAAGCATATGGCACATTCGGCTAAGAGAGAAAAATATGAGAGGAAAAAGGTGTTTTGGGAGAGCAAAAATGACCAAATGTGATTCTATCTAGCTACCATCCTTACCCAAAGCTTACCACCAAAATTCAGCTCCCCCTTAGTCCACAAAGCCGTCTAAGTTCATGGACAAGTTGGCCATTCTAAGTTTCCAAAACATAACCCTTAAGATATGCCTTGTGTTCCCCCTACATGCCATATTCTCATGATTCCCTACTTAAGTTTGTACTTGCCTTTTCTCTTAGCCACCTTACCATAAAAATAAAAGTCTAACTTACCAAAAATTTGATGCTTGGCCGACACTTGCTAGGAAAGAGCAAAAATAAATGTCACAAAATGCATTCCTAAAGATTCGAACCTCTTCCCTCAAGCAACACTCATAGCGCCAACTCCACTTTACTACTAGCTCATCTTATGCTAGTTTTTGACACTTAATTTCCTTAAACATCAAGGTCACTTGATCCACTTCAATAAAGTACTTATTACTAAAATTTATTCTAATTTCGAATAAATCCCGAGCCTTCTCAAGACTATATTAAGCACACAAATTGAATCATTCACAAGCTAAGCACCAAAAACATGCAACATATCGATACTCAATTTTTAGGATGTTACAAGCTCATCCCCTCTTCTGTTTCCCTTTTAGGTACATTTCTAGATTCTGGATGCTGGACTCAGTACGCGGAGGTCTCGAACAGTTGTGGTGGAAATAAATTACAAGCTTTTATTTTCAGGTTTTAATTGTTATTTGTTTAAGTTCGAATTGTAAAGTTTCACAATATCGTGGTACAACTCTTGTTAAGTTTTCATTCGTACATTTTATAATGTTAAACTTACCGATGAATTTTATATGATTTAATGTTTTGATTTGCTTCGAGATAAACATTTTTGGAAATTAGATTTTGAACGACTCGATTTGTAAAATTTTCTCACGATCACTTCGGTGATCAATGTGGCATCCCGGATTTAGTCTAGACTTCTATGCCGGGTTTGGGGTGTTACAGGTAGACCGTGCAACAGACTAAGGTCGTGTGGAGCTGGAGTCACATGGTCGTGCGAACAAAGCGTGCAACTCATTGAGCCCATATGGGTAAAAAGTGTAATTACTCAAAAGTTGTCACACGGCCGTATAATAGGCTGTAACCTTGTGCACCAATTATCACCCAAAACATACAGACCACACAACCGTTGTATATGCCCATATATGGCACACAGTTGTGCGTCAGACTGTGTATACCTAAAGAAACCTTTCAAAACAAGCTTTCTAGTCCTAGTTCACTTAAGTCACAAGCAAGCATTATACCATTTCTCAACCAATTCAAAAGCATCAAAATCATGCAAAAAAACATCACATAAAACAACCATCCTAAGTGCCTAACCAATATGCCACAATTAACACCTCAATTCAACAATTCAAAATAAACCAAAACATCACATTCAAACCATCCCAATATGCCTTCCAAGGTACCTCAATACAACTAACAAATTTGCATCAATTTAGTCATTTAAGCAACTTCAAATTCAACCTTATAAGCATGCACTAATATTACCAATTTACTTTAACTCAGTATGAGCATACCATTCACCTTTCCATACCTATTTCATGGCACATCACATAATCTCCATTTAAGCAAACAGACATGCATGCCTACAGTACTTATCAAGATCACCACCAATTAAAAGCTTTGACACACACACACACACACACACACACACACACACACACACACACACACACACACACACGTATATGTATACATGATTCTCAAAATGCCAACAAAATAAAAAATAGAATATTTTATAACCAAATAACACCTTAGGTACATGCTATGACCAAAATAAAAACATCACCAACACCTGAGTCCAGGATTGTCGTTGGATACTGAAGTTGGCGATCGAATTGAAAAGAACCTAGCTTGCGCACAAAAAACAAAGTTGTTTGCTGAGCATAACTTAGTGGTATTTCTATAATCCGAACATTAAAACATAACATAAGTCATTTAAAATGCATAAGTTAAAAAGAATGAAGATATGCAATTAACATGTCAAATATACCAATTCTCACATGCTTTGGTCAAATCCAATACAATTTACTAATATAAATACATGGAAAAATCCACTTCGCTTATTGTCGAAACCATTTTTAATTAATTTTTTAAAAAAAGGAGTCGACTTTAAAAACGAAAATGGAGTCGCCACCAATCTTTTTTCGAGGTGTGATCGGGTCACCTTGAGATTAATCATTTTAATAAAACATTTTGATTTATTAAAATAATGATTTTGGTCTACAAAATTCGAGAAAACGGGCTTAGGAGTCGGTTACGCACGAGGAAGGATTAGCACCCTCGTAACGCCCAAAAATTGGTACCTAATTGATTAATTAATGTCCTAATGTCAAAAATTTGAAAAGATTTTAAAATACGATCCTTTTGATTTTTAAAACTTATGTCCTTTAATTTTAACATTCAATTATTTGGATTTTAAAAGAAAAATCGAAACTCAGTAAGTTAGAGCACGATCTTTCAAATTTTCCAAACATCAAATATCTTTTTCTTTTAAGGAATCCTTGCCTCGAGATGACAAAACGTTGCATCCAGTGAGTTAGGACACAACATCTTAAATTCCCGAGAATAGGTTTTTTATTTAAAAATTCATATGTTTTAATTTCAAAAAGGGTACTCAATCATTTGGACTTTAATGAGAAAAATCGAAACCCAGTAAGTTAGGGCACGATTTTCTCAAAACTACAAAATATCAAATATTGCCTTATTTTAAATTTAAAAAATCATGGATTTTGAAATATGAAGGTATATTTGGCCACATTAATAAATAAATATTAATGATTTTTTAAAAAATAAAAATCTAAAAACAAATAAAAACAAAATGTACTAAGCTTTCAAATAATAATGGACAATGTTAAAAAAATAATGTGGAAGAAAAGGATTTTGAAATCGACAATAAAAAGCAATTTAAAACTAAATTCATATATAAAAATTTTAAAGTAGGTAATATATGTAAAAGTTTGAAATAAATCTAAAAAAAGATAAAAATAAATAATATATGAAATAGTAATATATAAATGAATTTTAAAATAAATATTATATAAGAAATAAGTTTAAATAAGTAATATATAAAACAATATATATATATATATATATATATATATCAATCTAAATAAATAATATACAAAATAACTTAAAGAAAATGATATGTGACAAATCCTAAAAGATACATATAAGTTTAAAATAAACAATCTACTTAAAACTTAAAATAGATAATATATACAATTTAAAATGATATAAAATAAAACCACTTTAAAATAATTGTTATATAAAACAATAAGAAAAATGAATGATATATAAGAAAATTTAAAGTAACAATATAAAAAAAACTTAATCAAAATAAAACTATTTAAAATAAGTAATATAAAAATAATAAAATAAAATAGCTTGAAATAAGTACCACATAAAAATTTGAAATAAATAAATAAAATACAAATTTGTAAAAGTCGAAAATAAAATAAATCTCTATACGAAATAATAAATAAACGAATAAAATAAAAAATAATTAATAATTAAACAATTAAATGGATAAATAAAAAGGTTGAAAAGACAAAGATGGATGAAGAATAAAATAAGAACAAACCATAGAAAATAAGAACGCAAGAGGAAGATAAATTTGAGTGAATGCTCTCAAGAACTCTTATTGCTTCCCCAAAACTCAAGTTTCTTTACAATGAAGGGAGAGGCCTCTATTTATAGTTGAGCCTCTCCAAATCCAACGGTACAGATCAATTACATCAACGGCTAAGATTAAAAGGTATTTACAAATTAAATCTCTAAGATTACAAAATCATATCTTCTAAGATTGCATACCATATCTTCTAAGATAGCATATCATATCTAAGATTGTATATTATATCTTCTAGGATTGCATATCATATCTAAGATTTGCATATCATATCTAAGATTGCATATCCTTGAAGATTGTGTTCCCATATACGTCAAGCTTGTAGGTGGACCTTCAATCTTTTCAAGTAATGGGCCATTCCGATTGGGCCAAATGATATATTTTGGATTGGGCTTGGACTTTATTTTATTATTTTGGTTTTTTTTTGTATTGGGCCTGGGCTAAATTGGCCTATTACACATATCATTTGATATCTCAATTCCTAATTTCTTGTATTCAATGATCATATCTATCATTGTTCAACTCATTCCACAAATAGACATTGCATTTCACATTTTTCTTCTATTTCATATCCATTTGCTATCTCAATATCAAATACGACATCTCATATTCAATTTTCCAATCTCATGGATTCAAAGGCTTATTCATCATTATCATTTCAGTTATAAACATTTAATTTTCATCTTTTATCTTCCTATTAACACGACTTGGTTTTAGACTCGGATGGATACACGGATCCAACCAACACACCAGTTTGGCATCCAATGCCTCATCGGATAAATCCGAAGTAAATAGTTGCAACCATCGTTATCAATAAGTTTGACACCCAGTGTCTCATCGGTATAACCAAAGCAATTTGTAACCCAATGCCTCAACGACTCATAGTCAAAGTAACCCTGAACTTTTCCTATCCTATGACATGACAACTATATCTGACTCTACCCGAACAGTTAATAAGGTATTCGTTACTCATTTCATTATCAACCAATATCTCAATTCACATGAATTTTCATCATAAATTTATTTATACAAACACACAGAAACATAAATCATCTTAATATGCGTTCAATTTCCCATTTATTTAAACATTCACATTTTCACATATATTCAATTTAATCCTCATGAACCTTATTCAATTCAAATCAATCCAATACATCTCATTATAACAAAGTGTCTCACCTTATATTCTTACCATGCACAAACAAGTCAATATCCATCAATTACAAGGTAGTTCGGGTTATAAAAACACAAATGGTAAACTCTGAGCTATTCATCAAGGACTTTGTCTTTTCTTTCTTTTTCAAAGAATTTGGGTTGACGTTAGCTACGGATTAAGAAAAACATATAAAATTATCAATACACCACCAATTTCACATTCAATTTCTAAGTTAATCAACTTTTGCATTTATTCAATTTAATCCCTAAACCCGAAACTAACATAACTTTCAATTTTGAGCTCAATTTTTCATGTTGATTTCACTATATTGCTTATTGTACCTCCTATTTCTCAATTCTACCACAAATTTTGAAAATTGTGCATTTTATTCCTATTGAACAAAATCATCAATTCACTTTATAATTTAGTCTTTTTTTCAATTCAAAACTTAAAATATATCATATTGGCACCTAAAAATTTTACTATTCAACAATGGTAACATCCTCAATATTTAATAGTACCGAAACATACAACATGGGCCAACTAGCTTAAACTCCCTAGATTTAAAAAATATGAAAATTACAAGAAAATGACTAAATTGCACTTACCAATTGAAAGTTTAAAACCATATAAACTTAAGGCCAAATGTTTCTCTTCTCTTTTTCTCCCATTTTAGTTTTTGCGTGTAAAGATGGATGAAATGTTTTGGTTTTTCCCATATTACTAATGGCTTTATTTTAATTATTAACTTAATATAATTTATAACATTTTTTTTACAGTTAACCTTTATGTTTTCGTCCATTAATAATAAGATAATCATTTAATTACCTCATGAGTCCCTTAGCCAAGTTTTTCATCATAATTTACTAACAATTGAACTTTTGACACTTCTACGATTTAGTTCATGTACTCTAATTAAGCACTAATTCGAGAAAATTACTTGACTAAAATTCAATTCACTTCAAATGTAACCTCCGTAAATATTTAATAAAATATTCACGAGTCCGGTTTACAAAAAAAGGGGTTTCAAAACCACACTTTTTGACACTACTGACTTTCGGGTCGTTACATTGTGTATATATTGTTGTCAAAAGATTGACATTTGGGCTTGATTCTGGTGCTACCATAAATTTTTTTTGACTTTTTTAGAATAATTATAATAATTATTTATTTTATTTCATTTTTGGAATAATTGAATTAACATGTTTTTCTTGGAAATTTTCAAACTTAAGAGACTTAACTTTCTCGAAAAAATGTTAATAGAAAAATATACCTTTTGCTAAAAGGTATATGCCAATGGACACTGTAACATCCCGAAATTAGGCTTAGTAGGATTGGGCCCAATAGGCCTTGGACATAAGAATGTTTAAAATTCTGAGAATAAGAGAATGACATTATTGCAAATTGGACTTGTTAGTTAAGTGAATTTGGAAGGTTACAAGGTTTCTATGAAGACTCGGGTTTAATTGGGCCTGAGGAAAAATTTGGTATTTTAGCACTTTAAGGAGATGGAGTAAGTGACCTTAAAGCATATGGAAATAAATGAATAAATGGTTAGCATAAATGAGGTATTGGTAAAGAGGTTATGGCATCAAATGAGGTACCTTGAGGGAAGAGGTTCAAATCACTTTGTGTGCAATTTGACTTTTTTTTTTTTTCTTGCTTCCTTTCTTTATTGTGTCGGTCAAGGAGTAATTTTGGCAAGGGTGGACTTCATTATTTTGGTAAGGTGGCTAAAAGAATAAGGCAAGCATGAAGTTAGGGAAAGGAATCAAAAGAAAAAGGGAATGTAGGGGGAACATGTGGCATATTTCAAGGGAAAGGTTATGGAAAGGGTGGTTGGCAAAGTTTTTGACCTTTAGAGCATGTATGTAGACGGTTTTAGGGGCTATAGAGTGATAGCCGAAATTGCTTAGTCTTTTGGTATGACTTTTGGTGTTGATTAGGCCAAAAAATCATTTTTGGAAGTGTTTTTCTCTCAATCCTTTCCTTTGCTTTGTGCCGAAATTCCTAGCCTTGGTGACCATATTTTCTCCTTTCATTTTACTTTAGCCGAATTCTTCAAGCACATTGGTGCATCTTCTTACTCTTTTGTTTGATCAAGATTTTCATCTCTTGTTTATCTCCCTCTTGATAGCCGAATATTCATTTTCATTTTCTTTATAAACCGAACTCTCATTTCCTTTCTACCTTTCTTCTCATCCTACTTACATTCAATCTTTGATCAATCGTGGTGTAGAGGAGTGCCAATTTTCTACCACATCGCTTAATCGCCTTAGCCATAGGAAGATCGTGTGAAATGGGAATTTCATTGTTCAAGGTAAGGAAGCTCTCTCATAGTCTTTTTCAATAACTTCCTTGGTTATTGTATTAAGAGGATTGAAGGATAATTAATCGACTATATGTTTTAGGTACTTAATCGCTCGATCTATCCCTCGTAATAAGAGACTCGGATTGTTGGTAAGTGATATAGATTTTTAATCAATTGAAATATTAGTTGAAGTGGTACATTGAGTTTTGGATTAATTGTTGACCGATTGTATCTTTAGGTGCCGCGGAGAATATCGTGTTACTGATTCCAAATAAGGTGTGTAATCCGTACCCTTTCGAATATATGTTTGAAATGGTGAGTAAGTCTCAAATATCATTGAAAGTTTACATGAAATATTCGTGATTCGGTAGAAATACCGAATAAAAGCGATAACCGCATCCGTGATCACTTTCGGAGTGCGTATATTCGTAGTGGTAATCGTTTTTGTAATAAAAGCAGTTTGATCGAAAATAGTGACATGTATTTGAAAACTCACGAAAAATTGGATAAAAGGAATTAAAAAGTGAGTAAGATATCGATTAAAGCTACTGTGTCTACTTTAATATGGAAGAAACGGAGAAGGAAAGGGAATACTATATTACGAGATATGTTAATTTTAGTGAGACCGGTTCGAATGACTTTGGGGTATTCATTACATTTTGGAAAAATCATATAAAATTGTAAAAAGTGAATTATGGGACATAATTTATATTATGGTTCCTTACTTGAACCTATTTTGATGGAAACAAGTGGGAGCGATAGATGAAAAGCGTCTTAGTAACATATTTGTGATTAAAGAAAGAGATCGAGAATCATTGGACGGTGAAACAAGGTAAACTTTAAGGAATAAACTGTACTAAATGGTTAAGCTAAAAATTTTGGAAAAAATAAGAGAAAGATATATGTGTCTACTTTCAAGAAAAATTTACGGATTTAGATTTCGAGTTTTTTAACTCGAGTTATGGTCAAATTAGTCAGTATGATGCAGATGGATAGTTTCGATTTTATGCTCCAAATTAGTAGTTAAGCCTAGGTTGTGAAATTACCATAATACCCTTAGAGGGTAAATTACCGAAATATCCCTGGGTTGCGAGATTACCGAATTACCCTCAATGAGTAAAATTACAAAAATGCCCTTATGGGCTGAATTACGAAAACGCCCTTATGGGCCGAATTACGGAATTGCCCCTAATGGGCTGAAATACAAAATTGCTTAATGGATTGAATTGACATATTACTTTATGGGCCAATCTGATATATTTTGTTATGAGGGCCAAAAATATGTTTAATAGGCCAAAATTTGCTAGATCGTTAAATGGGCCATATGATTATTTTGATAAATTGGCCAAGTGAGAATATTGTGAAAAGGGCCTTATGTGTTAAATGGGCCAAAGTCTGCTAGATCGTTAAATGGGCCATATGATTATTTTGATAAATTGGCCAAGTGAGAATATTGTGAAAAGGGCCTCATGTGTTAAATGGGCCAAGGTCTGCTAGATCGTTAAATGGGCCAAAATTTCTATTTTGACTAATGGGCCAAATTGATAACTTGTAATATGGGCTTTTGTTGAAATTTACCTTATGAATATATTATTATGCATTAAATATGTATATACATGACCGCATGGGTTGGGATAATTGACGAAGAGAAGAATGGCTGTTGCCACAAATCTAGTTCGGTGACTCACACAATGGCTGTGCTGCCACAAATCTAGTTCGGTGACTCATCACAATGGCTTGTTGCCAAAAATCTAGTTTGGTGACTTTGTCACAATGGCTCTTGCCAAAAATCTAGTTCGGTGGCTCGCCACAAATATTATAATTGGCTTAATGCCTCGCTATTGGCGTGTTGGCGGGGTGGGTTGACTTGATCCCCACAGCTGTGTTGGTTGGTACGGGTGGTGTGTAGCGGATGAAACTTTAGGCTTGGTTGGGAATTGTATATCACATGCATTTTATATTTGTTATATTGTTACATTTGTAAATGGGCTTAGGCCTAAATATTTGCTTTATGCATTTTGGCCCAGTGAACAATGGTGAGTGGATTACACACTGAGTTCTAAGTAACTCACCCCCTTCTTTCTTAACCCTGTAGGTAATGCTCCGTGAGGTGGACTTGGGCCATGGATGACTCGGTGGAGGCCATTCTTCAGAAATAGTGTTATTAAATTTTGAATTTCTATTCCCGTTATTTTATTATTTTGGTTTAAGTTGTAATAAGGCCTCTGAACTATTTTATTATTTGCTTTATGGTTGGTTTACTTATTATTTTGCTTAAATTGTTTTAAACGAGAATTTTTCTAAAAACGTAAATAAAAGTTTTTTCGAAATTGATTAACAAATGGATTTCAAGATAAACTTTTACAAATATGATTTAACTCGAACTTTCTTTCAATTTATTAACGACATTTTCAAAAGTCACGGATTTAAAGTTCAATTCCTTGATTTGTGATTTATCAAATTACTTGTATTTTATCTACGTTTTCGAAATGTTTCAAAAATGTTGTTACAACTCTAGTTTTCGCAAATCGTTTATTTCAAATATGCTTTCGCAATGGAAAAGGTTTATTAAAGATAATTATGTTTTCACGTAGACAGAATTGCTTTAGTTGTATTGGGTTTTAACAAAGAGGCTGAAATTTTCAAATGAGTTTTTTTTTGTGACACGCCAGATTCGGGCCTAACTTCTAGGCCGGGTTTGGGGTGTTATATTTTATGGTATCAGAGCCCAGTTTCAAAACTCGGATGTGGTTTGGGTTCAAAAACGTTTTCCAAAGTTGTTTGAAAATTGATTTATAAATACATGTTTGAAAGGAAGTATGGCACCACGAGTATCTGGCACCAAGTCAAGTAAGTAATTGTTTTCATTTTATGATTATTGTGTTACGAAAATTCTACAAAGTAGAATACTCTAGAACTGTTAGCTTTAGGAGTTGAAACTCTAGAGACTGAGACTTTAGGATGCGGATTTGACTCTCGAAAACAACTTTTCTACTCATACTCCATAAAACATCATTTAGTAAAATTGAATAGCATAAAGATTCATAAAACTCTTAATCAGATTATATCGACTTAGTAAACATGAGAGCTAGAAGATGTGGACGTGGTAGAGGTCGAGGTGCTAGGGCTAGATCTTTGGCACCAAGGTATGTGCCCGAAAGGGAGACGTTGGCATCGCTAGTGGCTGAGATGGGATCTCGTGTTCGATTTAAGGTTGATGAGCTGGCTCAGATAGTTAAGAAAGTATTCGAGGAGGTTAAAGGAATCAGTGAGGCACTTCGATTTGGATTTGTGGACTATAAGAAGAAAATAGATCGTGGTTCTTTAGGGTCACAGTCTCGTTCTGTGAAGCTTGTCAAGGCACGTCCAAACTTTTCGACTTGCGATTATTGCAGAAGGCGTCATCCGAGAGAATGCTGGAGGAGGTTAGGAGCATGCTTGAGATGCGGGTTTAAGGAGCATAAGGCTCAGGATTGTTACATCACCATCAAGTTAGGTATGTTTTGTTGGACGTGAAGATTGAATGTAGAAAATTCTAAGTATAAATGGTAGACAACTGTTTGCTTTTGTGGTTAGATGTTTAGTTGTGTGAAAGAGGATTCAAGATTTTGTTAAAAGTACATTGTGGTTTTTTTTAGATCAGAGTGTGCAACGAAAGCTTAGTGATGTGATTTGAGCGATGCGTTTAGTAGTTGATTGGAAATTTCGAGGACGAAATTTCTATAAGGAAGGTAGAATTGTAACATCCTGAAATTGGGCTTAGTAGGATTGGGCCCAATGGGCCTTGGGCATAAGAATTTTTAAAATTCTAAGAATAAGAGAATGACATTATTGCAAATTGGACTTGTTAGTTAAGTGAATTTGGAAGGTTACGAGGTTTCTATGAAGTCTTGAGTTTAGTTGGGCCTTAGGAAAAATTTGGTATTTTAGCACTTTAAGGAGATGGAGTAAGTGACCTTAAAGCATATGGAAATAAATGAATAAATGGTTAGCATAAATGAGGTATTGGTAAAGAGGTTATGGCATCAAGTGAGGTACCTTGAGGGAAGAGGTTCAAATCACTTTGTGCGCAATTTGACTTTTTTTTTTTTTTTGCTTCCCTTCTTTATTGTGTCGGTCAAGGAGTAATTTTGGCAAGGGTGGACTTTATTATTTTGGTAAGGTGGCTAAAAGAATAAGGCAAGGATGAAGTTAGGAAAGGAATCAAAAGAAAAAGGAATGTAGGGGAACATGTGGCATATTTCAAGGAAAGGTTATGGAAAGGGTGGTTGGCAAAGTTTTGACCTTTAGAGCATGTATGTAGACGGTTTTAGGGGCTATAGAGTGATAGCCGAAATTTCTTAGTCTTTTGGTAGGATTTTTGGTGTTGATTAGGCCAAAAATCACTTTTGGAAGTGTTTTTCTCTTAATCCTTTCCTTTGCTTTGTGCCGAAATTCCTAGCCTTGGTGACCATATTTTCTCCTTTCATTTTACTTTGGCCGAATTCTTCAAGCACATTGGTGCATCTTCTTACTCTTTTGTTTGATCAAGATTTTCATCTCTTGTTTATCTCCCTCTTGATAGCCGAATATTCATTTTCATTTCCTTTATAAACCGAACTCTCATTTCCTTTCTACCTTTCTTCTCATCCTAACTTACATTCAATCTTTGATCAATCGTGGTATAGAGGAGTGCCAATTTTCTACCACATCGCTTAATCGCCTTAGCCATAGAAAGATCGTGTGAAACGGGGATTTCATTGTTCAAGGTAAGGAAGCTCTTTCATAGTCATTTTCAATAACTTCCTTGGTTATTGTATTAAGAGGATTGAAGGATAATTAATCGACTATATGTTTTAGGTACTTAATCGCTCGATCTATCCCTCGTAATAAGGGACTCAGATTGTTGGTAAGTGATATAGATTTTTAATCAATCGAAATATTGGTTGAAGTGGTAAATTGAGTTTTGGATTAATTGTTGACCGGTTGTATCTTTAGGTGCCATGGAGAATATCGTGTTACTGATTCCAAATAAGGTGTGTAATCCGTACCCTTCGAATATATGTTTGAAATGGTGAGTAAGTCTCACATCTCATTGAAAGTTTACATGAAATATTCTGTGATTCGGTAGAAATACCGAATAAAACCGATAACCGCATCCGTGATCACTTTCGGAGTGCGATATTCGTAGTGGTAATCGTATTTTGTAATAAAATAGTTTCGGTCGAAACAGTGACATGTATTTGAAAACTCACGAAAAATTGGATAAAAGGAATTGAAAAGTGAGTAAGATATCAAATTAAAGATTACTGTGTCTACTTTAATATGGAAGAAACGGAGAAGGAAATGGAATACTATATTACGAGATATGTTAATTTTAGTGAGAGGTTACGAATGACTTGGTATTCGAAAAAATGATATAAAATCTGAATTATGGGAATAATTTATATGTATGGATTCCTTCTAACCTATTTGCGATGGAAACAAGTGGGAGCGATAGAAAAAGCGTACTGAAGAAATTTGTGATTAAGGAAAGAGAGATCGTCATTGGACAAAGGTGAATTTAAGGAATAAACTGGGTTAAGCTAAAATTCTATTATAGGAGAAAGATATGGTGTCTATTCCTTTACTGAACCTATTTATGATGGAAACAAGTGGGCTTCAAATTAGAGTTAAGCCTAGGTTGTGAAATTACCATAATACCCTTAGAGGGTAAATTGCGAAATATCCTTGGGTTACGAGATTACGAATTACCCTGGATGATTAAAATTACAAAATGCCCTTACGGGCGAATTACTAAACTCTTATGGGTGAATTACGGAATTGCCCCTAATGGGCCGAAATACGAAATTCCTTAATGAACTGAATTGACATATTACTTTATGGGCCAATCTGATATATTTTGTTATGAGGGCCAAAGATATGTTTAATAGGCCATAATTTGCTAGATCGTTAAATGGGCCATATGATTATTTTGATAAATTGGCCAAGTGAGAATATTGTGAAAAGGGCCTCATGTGTTAAATGGGCCAAGGTCTGCTAGTTGTTAAATGGGCCATATGATTATTTTGATAAATTGGCCAAGTGAGAATATTGTGAAAAGGGCCTCATGTGTTAAATGGGCCAAGGTCTGCTAGGTCGTTAAATGGGCCAAAATTTCTATTTTGACTAACGGGCCAAATTGATAACTTGTAATATGTTCTTTTTGTTGAAATTTACCTTATGAATATATTATTATGCATTAAATATGTATATACATGACTGCATGGGTTGGGATAATTGACGAAGAGAAGAATGGCCTGTTGCCACAAATCTAGTTCGGTAACTCTGTCACAATGGCCTGTTGCCAAAAATCTAGTTTGGTGACTCTGTCACAATGGCCTGTTGCCCAAAATCTAGTTCGGTGGCTCTGCCACAAATATTATAATTAGCTTAAAGCCTACTATTGGCAACAGGTGTGTTGGTTGGTACGGGTGGTGTGTAGCGGATGGAAATTTAGGCTTGGTTGGGAATTGCATATCACATGCATTTTATATTTGTTATATTGTTACATTTGTAAATGGGCTTAGGCCCAAATATTTGCTTTATGGATTTTGGCACAATGAACAACGGTGAGTGGGTTACACACTGAGTTTTAAGTAACTCACCCCTTCTTTCTTAACCCCAGTAGGTAATGCTCCGTGAGGTGGACTTGGGCCATGGATGACTCGGTGGAGGCCATTCTTCAGAAATAGTGTTATTAAATTTTAAATTTCTATTCCCATTATTTTATTATTTTAAGTTGTAATAAGGCCTCTGAACTATTTTATTACTTGCTTTATGGTTGGTTTACTTATTATTTTGCTTAAATTGTTTTAAACGAGAATTTTTTGAAAAACGTAAATAAAAGTTTTTTCGAAATTGATTAACAAATGGATTTCAAGATAAACTTTTACAAATATGATTTAACTCGAACTTTCTTTCAATTTATTAACGACATTTTCAAAAGTCACGGATTTAAAGTTCAATTCCTTGATTTGTGATTTATCAAATTACTTGTATTTTATCTACGTTTCCGTAATGTTTCAAAAATGTTGTTACAACTCTAGTTTTCGCAAATCATTTATTTCAAATATGCTTTACATAGCCTAAAAGGTTTATTAAAGATAATTATGTTTTCACGTAGACAGAATTGCTTTAGTTGTATTGGGTTTTAACAAAGAGGTTGAAATTTTCAAACGAGTTTTTTTTTGTGACATGACAGGTTCGAGCCTAACTTCTAGGCGGGTTTGGGGTGTTACAGACACATTTTGGTGTGTAACCTTTTAGTTCCAATACAAACGTAACACTCCTTTCCCAACCCGATCTCCGGGTCCGAGCTACAGGATGTTACATTCGTTGCTGGAGCAACTATAGTTGATTTCTAATACGATTTAACCATTTTAGTATGTTAATAAGTATAAAACATATTCAAAAAGTGTTGTACAATTATTTTCGGTTCTTATACAAGCTTATGAAAGCACTATTCCTAACCCGAGTTTAGTTGAGGACTTAATTAAAAAGTTTTCAAAATTTGTTGGTTGACGTCGTAATATCATGGCTACCATGTTGCGACCTCAAACAGTCGAGTTTTAATATTTATAAAAGAGTGATCGAACCTATAGACTAACTGTGACAACGATAGAGGCAAGTGCACCTATCGAACAGTAGTATAGCTCAGGCAAGAATATCTTATCCAACCCAAGGGAACCTAAAAGTACTACTACTCACTTTCTTTCTATTATTTAGCCTGAAATATGAAGTGATTGAATTATTAAACTAATGAAATACTTAGACTAAATGCAAAGACAAAGGAATGAATGGGAGAAAGACTTTAGGAAAACTCAGTTGATGAAGACGATACCCTCAGGAAGAATCCACCTATGACTTCACCTATTATTTATTCCCTAAACCATATGATTTCTTGACTTACCTTGATCCGTGAGACTCCCTAACCTATATTAAACCCTCTCTCGAGGCGAATAACGTCTAACCTTAGGTTAATTAGTGGAACTCTCGTTCTCTTATAATAACCCCATAAGGAAGCAGTAAATCGATCAATGGATTCCCATATTAGGTTTCACCCCAATCCGGTAAAATCTCGTAACCCTATCTCTAGGTGCCCGATCAACTCCGCTCAATTATGCTAGATCTAGTCTTAGGTAGGGCCTATTCCTCCTCCACCTAAGCACATCAGATTAAATTAAGCAACATAATTAAGAATAAACTAAGTACTTATCATATAATTTAGAAATCAAATAACAAAATCCATCATAGGTTTCATCCGCTTTAGGTATCTGAAGGGTTTAGTTCATAACTAAATACGAAAACATCTCAAGAGGAAAGATAAAGCAAAACATAAGAAATCCCTAAAACCCCCTGAAAGAATTGAAGGAGAAATCCTCTGTCTTGAATAGAACTTTGGCTTCTTGAGATGGATCAACTAGCTATCTTCAAGTGATTCCTTAAAAGATGAAAGCTTTGGCAAAAGCCTCTGGAAAAAGCTCTCTGTTTCGGCTTCTGCCGAACTCCCTTTTTAGTTGCTACCTTGGGTGTTTATATAGGCTTTGAGATGCTTTACTTGGCTCCTAAGTATCCTAATTCAAGTAGAATTCCTCTTAGAATGTTTAAGTGGACTTAGAAGTATGTTTCTTTGGCTTCAAACATCCAATTCTGAGTGAAATTGCTCATTCCCGTAGCAGGGGCACGGCCATGGCACACGCCCGTGTAATTCGACTTCCGGCCGTGTGTTGATTCTATTGATTGAGGCATGGCTGTGCAAGTAGGGGTTCAGGTCGTGCTTCGGCTCTGTTGATTGGGGCACAGCCATGCAAACCGTGCCTGGGTCATGTTGGGCTTTTTGTCGACAAGGAACGGTCATGTAAATCAGGGACAGGCCATGTTCTAGATGGATGGCAAGGCACGGCCGTGTGACATGAAGCCCAGGCCGTGTCGTCTTCTCGGGTCGGCCTAATTTGGTCCGTTTTAAGCCCGTTTCTTGTTCTTTTCATCCTCGGGTGCTTTCCTGAGTATAAACATGAAAAGAAAGGATTAAAAGCACCTTTTTACATAAATCAAGGGCTAAATCATCCAAAAGCATACTAAATATGGGGTTAAAATATGTTACTTTTACGGTTTATCAAATACCCCCACACTTAAGCTTTTGCTTGTCCTCAAGCAAAATTCTTAACTTACAATTAAAACGAACTTTCCATAATTCATAATTCCTTTCGACAATTCTCATCATAATTCATAGATAATTTATACATGATAATTCAACTCAAAGAACCCTAAAGATTCAATCAAGATAAGTCATACCTTTGTAGTAGTACGAAAACATAGGTGCCTCCCCTTATCTAAGTAATTACCTTTAATTCAAAACCGACAAGGATTGACATCCTCACAAAAGATTCACTCAAATCATTCGAAGTGTTTAAGGTTCAAGAATAAGCACTCATAAGTCGAACCTGAAAAATTAATCCCATAGGCTTGCCTGAAAATTAAATCTCCACTACTGTATATGAGATGATACATAAATCAAAAGGTCTTTAATCAGGGTTGTAATGGGGCTTGGGTTAAAAGGTGTGGATAAAGGCTGAATTAGAAGGTTAGAATCGAGTCTGACTTGACAAATTACCTAACTAGAAGCAATGAACTAAATATGAATATTTACATCGAATGAAAACTAATAATACCTACTATTGATAATTACTCTATAATAAAGAGTATTTTCATCACTTGAAATTTGATAATACTTTAATACGAAGCTGCTTTTCTCAACAATTGGAGGTTAAATGCTCTAAGCTTTTTTTTTTTTTTAAGAACAAACTAAGATATTACATCATAAATGATAAATGTAACTACTAAACTAATATAATTTGGTAACTTAATCAAATCAAACCTCGATTAAAGGGTAGTCAAAAGAAAGGGTGATAACAAATACAAAGGGGGTTTTGGGTTAATATTAGTTGGTGAGTCAATAAAAAGGTTGTTAGGATTCAACGGGGTTCACGAGGGGTTAATTTGTGAAGGTAGGCTTTTTATGGAGTAAGTGGGTTAAATCCTAAGTGCCTTTATCATCTCTGTATATCAAATCAAAAGTGTGGTCTCGACATGTATAAACGAGGCAAGTTCTAGAATAACAGTTTAAAGTTAACATACTCATAATCAATAAAGTGAGCATGAAAAAGAATATATGCTCTATAAGGCTCAAAATCTCACAAAATTATGGGTGTTTTTGACATCAATCCTGTAAATTCCAAATTTCAAGGTAATACTCAAATTTAGTTCAACGACCTTTTAATTTTAATTTTAGAAAGTAGACTTATCATGTTCAATTCTCTAGTATCCTTCAAATTTAATCATCAATGCATAATTAACTATGACTTAATCTAAAACATATCAATAAAAATAATAAATCAATGAAATTTCATCCTAATTAGTAATATGAGAAAAATACTTGAAAACAAGACTAAATTTAGGATTTGAGAATAATGCAAAAAAGTTAGGTACTTTTACCCCCCACACTTAAGATGTACATTGCCCTCAATGTACAAAGATAGATAAACAATAAAATCAAAAGAGTAGGGAGAAGTAACACTTCCTAATTTTTTGGATGAAGTCTATGAAAAGAAACCGAATAAGATTGGTGGTGAACATGGGGAAGCGTCTCGAACCGTTTGAAATTGAATCCTCGAAGTAGCCGGCTTGGTTTTATTGTATCCTAAGCTAAATACAAATATCATAAAGAATAAGAAGAAGAAAATAAAATAAAATAAAGTAAAAAAATGATGAAATAAAAAAATAAATAATGGAAAATGAAAGACAACTAGAAAAATGGGGAATGAGGTTTAAATAGAGATGTAGCCCGTGTTTTGGGATTTTGAATTTTGAACGCATTCAGGGTGTTCGGGCATGGCCGTGGGTGTCGTGGCACGCCCGTGTCTTTCTTCACACGGTCATTCAATACGACCGTGTTCCTCCTATGTTTGATAAGTCAGAATGTTGGCACGGTTAAAAGGCACAACCGTGTTTAGCCCGTGCTTGACAAGTCAGTAACCTCACACGGGGCGTCGGCACGGGCGTGGACTATTATCGCCACCCGTGTTGGGAAAAGAAATTTTTCTATGTCGTGCATGACTACTGGCACGCCCATGGTTCATCCCCTGCTTCCACACGTCCACGGGCACGCCCGTGTGTTGGGCCATGTGGCGTAGAAATTTGCTCTTTGGTTAGTTTATGGTTAGGTGCTAAAAAGAAAAAGAAAAGAAAAAAAGAAAAAAGAAAAAATGTAAAAAGGGGGTTAGTGCTCGGGTTGCCTCCCGAGAAGCGCTCGTTTATAGTCTTAGCTGGACTTTACCTCTCATTCGTATGGTCATGGTGGTTTGAGGAGGTGAAAATCCTTTCTCATGCGATCACTTGATTATGGATATATAGTTTAAGTCGAGTAATGTTTACCTCAAAAGTGTTGAATTTAGGATTGCTTGACCTCGATCTGTCTTTGTATAGGAAGACATTTAGTACCTCAAAAGTGATTTCTTCATTTGTCTTGAGGTCCGAATTGATGATTCGAGGGTCTTCCTTATTCAACAATATCTGATCTCCTAATTTGAAGTGATTCGTTGTTCCTATCAGCTCGTCTAGGGGCTCCTTTGGTTTCACTTCGTGCGATTCCTATTCCTCTTTAATTTGTGCTTCCTGCTCTTTTAGTTTGTCAACCTTAAGGCTTTGTTCCTTATGTATTTCTTCTTTGCTGGCACGAGGTCTAAGATCTAGATCAGCTAAGTGATTTCATGATGCTTCCTGTAAAGAAGGTTGAACCAAGTGATTATCAATAGAATTAACGTTCTTACCTTTATTACTCGATGTCCTAGATGAGTTAAGAGTTTGAAGAATGATTGTTTCATCGTCTAAAACAAGTGTGAGTTCACCGAATTCTTCCTCTGTGTAGTCTTTCTTTATTGCATCGGGATATGGCACACGAGGTTGGTACTCTGTAATTGCCGATTTTGGTAAATCATGGTACACCTCAACCTTACCTTTTCTTACCACAGGTTCTTCCCTTGGGTTTGGATCCACTAACCATTCATTATTATGAGGGGCCCATGATTCGGCTCAAGTTTGTAGCATTGTGGTGCTTCCTGTGGTGAAAGTTGAACAATTTGATTATCAACTGAATTTACTTTCTCACCTTCATCACTTGATGTCCTGGCCGAGTCAAAAGCTTGTAGATTGATTGATTCGTCACCTACACGAAGAATGAGTTCTCTTGTACCAACATCAATTTTAGTCCTGGCAGTTGTTAGAAAGGGTTTTCCTAAAATTAAAGGAATCGTGTTGTCCTCATCCATGTCTAAAACAACAAAATCTACTGGGAATATGAATTTATCAATTTTGATTAGAACATTTTCTATTATACCCCTAGGAATTCTGATAGGTTTATCAGTTAACTGAATGCTCATCCTAGTTTGTCTGGGCTTCCCTAGACCTAGTTGTTTAAACATTTTATAAGGCATAACATTGATGCTTGACCCTAAATTCGCTAATGCATTATCAATAGATAAACTACCAATTAAACATGGAATTGTAAAACTCCCTGTGTCTTTTTGCTTCTGTGGTGTCTGTTCTATAACATTGCTGAGCATGCTGCGTTTAATTCCACGTGGTGCTCCTCATCTAATTTGCATTTGTTTGTCAAGAGCTATCTTAAAATTTTCCTCGAGTCTAGAGTCTGAAAAAGAGCTTCAAGAAGAGGTAAGTTAATATGTAATTTCTTTAAGAGTTTAAGAAACTTACGAAATTGTTCCTCTGAATCCTCTCTTTTCATTGCTTCGGGATAAGGTATGCGAGGTTGGTACTCCTTGATTACCGATTTTGACTTTTCTTGTGTTACCTCTACCTTACCTTCGTCTACCTTGGGTTTTTGTATTGGATTGGGTTCATCTAACCCCTTATTGGCATGAGCTATGATAGCTTGATCTTGCTCCTTTGGATTGATCTCAGTGTTACTAGGTAGATGACCTTGCGGTAGTTCCGACATCAACTTTGTGAGTTGTTCGACTACATTAGTGGCTGCCTTGACTGACTTAGTAAGTTCCCTGAATCGGTTCTCGTTGCTTTTACTTGTTTTCTCAGTTTCTTGGAGACGGTTTTCTATGTTTGCCATGAATTTTTTCAGCATCTCTTCAAGATTCGGCTCCTCTTCTTGTTGGTGAGGTGGTTGTTGAAAATCTGGAGGAAATTTCGATCTTTGGCTATTTCGATCATCCCACGAGAAATTGGGATGGTACTTCCAACCTGTATTATAAGTGTCACTATAAAAATTATTTTGATATCTAGAATAGTTACCTGTATAGTGAGCTTGCTCGTTTTCCATGCCATATCCGTAGGGTGGGTACTCAGGATTTACTACGCCTCCTATATTAGAATCATATTGTATTTCTGGACGTATCTGCGAGGGACTATACCAATCATTAATCTTTTTATTCATCATCTCTAACTGATTAGATCATCTGGTGACCACGTCGAGGTTGAAGACACTAGCTGTTTTAATAGGAATTGTCCTCATGACTTGCCACTGATAATTATTCAGTGCCATCTTTTTCATAGACTAAAATTTTCTGCCAAAAGCAAAATAGAGGAAAAAATTAGCAAAGTAAAAAATAAAAATAAAAATAAAAATAAAAATAATAAATAAATAAATTGGCTAAAGTAATAAAAATAGAGTTTTCATAATACTTTAGTGTTCCCCGGCAACGACGCCAAAAACTTGCTCGTGTCAAATAGTCGAGTTTTAATATTTATAAAAGAGTGATCGAACACAGAGACTAATCGTGACAACGATAGAGGCAAGTGCACCTATCGAACGATAGTATAGCTTCGAGCAAGAATATCTTATCAAACCCAAGGAACCTAAAAGTACTACTACTCACTTTCTTTCTATTATTTAGCTTTGAAATATGAAGTGATTGAATTATTAAACTAATGAAATACTTAGACTAAATGGAAAGACAAAAGAATGAATGGGAGAAAGACTTTAGGAAAACTCAGTTGATGAAGACGATACCCTCAGGAAGAATACACCTATGACTTCACCTATTATTTATTCCCTAAACCATATGATTTCTTGACTTACCTTGATCCGTGAGACTCCCTAACCTATATTAAACCCTCTCTCGAGGCGAATAACGTCTAACCTTAGGTTAATTAGTGGAACTCTCGTTCTCTTATAATAACCCCCTAAGGAAGCAGTAAATCGATCAATGGACTCCCATATTAGGTTTCACCCTAATCCGGCAAAATCTCATAACCCTATCTCTAGGTGCCCGATCAACTCCGCTCAATTATGCTAGATCTACTATTAGGTAGGGTGTAACATCCTAAAATTTGAGTATTGATATGATGCATGTTTTGGTGCTTAACTTGTGAATAATTAAATTTTGCATGTTTAGTATAGTCTTGAGAAGACTTGAGAACTATTCGGAATTAGAATAAATTTTAGTAAGGAGTATTTAATTGAAGTGAATCAAGTGACTTTAAGGTTTAAGTAAATTTAAGAGTCAAAACTAGCATAAGATGAGCTAGTAGCAAGGTGGAGTTAGCACATGCATGTTTGCTTGAGGGAGAGGTTCAATCTCCGGCATGCAATTTGAAAGCTTTTATTTTGCTTTCTCCTATCAAGTGTCGCCAAGCTTCATTTTGGTATGTTAGACTTTTAATTTTTATGGTAAGGTGGCTAAATGGATTAAGGAAACATTGAAGTTGAGGAAAGGAATCAATAGGATAAGGCAAGTAAGGGGAACAAATGGCTTAAATTGTGGAATGTGCTATGGAAAGAAAGGTTGGCAAAAGTTGATCCTTGATAGCTATGTACTTGGACGGTTTTTGGGGCTAGGGGTTGGCCAAAATTTTGATAGCTTTTGGTAGCTAGTTGACCACTTTGGCTTATGGTCATTTTTGTGCTTTTCTCTAAAACTTTTCTCTCCAATTTCCTCTCCCTAGCCGAATGTGTCTTGTGTAATAGGTAAAATTTTGCTTTGGTTTTGGTAATTTCTTTTAGAACCAAATGGTTATCATCCTCCATACTTCCCCAAGCTCTTTTCCTCATTGTGCCAAAACCATACCATCTTGAAAGGTCATTTTCTTTTTCTTCCTTTTGGCCGAATATACACCAACCCCAAGACCCTATCTTTGTTCATCTTCCATTCTTGGAAAATCGACACATAAACACTCTCTCTTTATTCTTTTTGTTCTTCTTTCTTTCTTTTTGGTAAAGAAGACTCAAATATCACTATTCTTTTCCAAAGCATTTCTTCATGGCCGAATATTGATGGTAAAATCTTTTACCGAATCATTCTTCTTTTTCTTTGTTTATTCATAGCTGAATCTTTTCTTATACATAAGTATTCTCTTCAATCTTTTCTTTTTCTTCTTTGAAGCCTTGGACAATAGTATGATAGTGGAGGACCAAACTCAAGTATTCGTAAACGTTGTAGATCGTTGAAATCAGATTTAAGGTGTTAAAGGTAAGGGATTATTAAGGTAAGCCGATTACACTCTTCAAGTCTTTAGTCTTAAGATTTTCAATATATTGTTAGGACTAATGATTCTTTGTCTTTGAAGACAATCAAAATAGGGACTAAAAGGGCAGTAAATAGTGTTCGTAAGAGGGGTGGTTCCATTATTCCCCCTAAATTCAAGAGAAGGACTGTTTCGGGAATTCGAGACTTTCCACCGGGTTGTGGACCTTCATCCGGTGAAAATCAATTATTCAAAATCGTACGTACCTCCGAACCATTGTTTACTCATGGTTCTGAACCTTTGATCGGAGAGAAATCGTAAATAGTGGTTGTTCGAGATTCTGAGGGTAAGATCTAGATCGCTTAATATTAGAATAGTTTAATATTAAATTTTAGTGTTCTAATCCTTCGTAATGTGTGTTTAGATATCGACGACCGGAAGAGTGTAGTTCTCACCGTAATCAAGTGTGTAATCTCACACTGTATCTCATGGGTTAGATGACTATATAGTAGTAAAAGTTGGATTAAAAATCGCAAAGTTGGTGAAATTAGAAAATATGGTATTATCGACACTTTAGTGTTAAGATCAAGAAATCGATGTTAAGATCGTGAAAATTTTGAAATCGCCCTTAATGGCTAAAATGATAATAAGTGATATTTGGGCCATATGTGATATTTGACAAATTTGGGCCATACATGATATTTGACAAATTTAGGCCATATGTGATATTTGATAATTTGGGCCATATGTGATATTTGATAAATTTGGGCCATCTGTGATATTTGACAATTTGGGCCACATGTGATATTTGACAATTTGGGCCGTATGTGATATTTGACAATTTGGGCCATATGTGATATTTGACAAATTTGGGCCATATGTGATATTTGATAAATTTGGGCCATATATGATATTTGACAAATTTGGGCCATATGTGATATTTGACAATTTGGGCCATTTGTGATATTTGACAATTTGGGCCATATGTAATATGTGAGAATTTGGGCCATATGTGATAATCGATAAATGGGCCATAAGTGATATTTGATAATTGGGCCATTTATGATAATTGATAAATGGGTTATATGTGATATGTGTTTTTAATGGGCCAAAATTTATAAATTATAATATGGTTTTCTTTACAAGTATTTTGTTATGCATAAACATGATTGCATGGGTTGGGATCAATGATGAAGAGAAGAAAGGCTTGATGCCAAAATTCTAGATAGGTGACTCTGTCACGATGGCCGTTGCCTGAAATCTAGATCGGTGGTTCTACCACAATTATTAAATGGCCGTTGTCACAAATATTATATTGGGCTTAAAGCCTACTTTGGTGTGTTGGCGGGGTGGGTGACTAAAGCTCCCCACAGGTGTGCTGGTTGGTACGGGGGTGTGTAGCGGATGGAAATCTAGGTTTGGTTTTGGGAATTGCATATCATTTGCATTTTTTTATGCTAAATTATTATATTTGAAATGGGCTTAGGCCCAAATAAATGCTTAAATGGTCTTGGCCCAGTGGACTATGGTAAGTGAGTTACACACTGAGTTCTAAGTAACTCACCCCATTTTTTTACCCCTCTCAGGTAATAACAATTGATGGAGACTTGGGTCGGAGATGACTTCGTGGGGAGGCTATACTACAAATGGTGGTTTATAAAACTTTAAGACTTCTTTTATAATTTTTATTAAGTACTATTTTTAATGGCGATGTAATAAGGCCTTTTTAATTATGGATTTTATTATGTGGATGGATTTATTATGTTTTAGTTTTATTAAGTTGGATTGATTTAGTTTTTCATAAATGTTTTTCTAAAACTTTCGTATAAAATAAATATTTTTCTTAAATATTTTTAAAACTTAGGAAATCCTTTAACTCTTCGTTAGAATATTTTGATTAAATAAATTTCAAAATTTTAATCAAATACTACTCCATAGATTCAATGATAATCTCTTGTGTTTTTAATTAAGGATTTCAAATAAACCTCGATTTTTTGATAGAGTCATTCTCTTAATCGTTTTGGAATTTGATTTCTACTTCGTTAAATGATTTGAATGTATGTTAAATTGTGTGGCATGCCAAAATCCGGGCTTAATGCATAAGCCGGGTTTGGGGTGTTACATAAGGTCTATTCCTCCTCCACCTAAGCACATCAGATTAAATTAAGCAACATAATTAAGAACAAACTAACTACTTATCATATAATTTAGAAATCAAATAACAAAATCCATCATAGGTTTCATCCCCTTCAGGTATCTGAAGGGTTTAGTTCATAACTAAATATGAAAACATCTCAAGAGGAAAGATAAAGCAAAACATAAGAAATCCCTAAAACCCCCTGAAGGAATTGAAGGAGAAATCCTCCGTCTTGAATAGAACTTTGGCTTCTTGAGATGGATCAACTGGCTATCTTCAAGTGATTCCCTAAAAGATGAAAGCTTTGGCAAAAGCCTCGCAAAAGGTTTCATTTGACCTCTGAACTCCTTTTTTAGTTGTTACCTTGGGTGTTTATATAGGCTTTGAGATGCTTTACTTGGCTCCTAAGTATCCTAATTCAAGTAGAATTCCTCCTAAGATGTTTAAATGGACTTAGGAGTATGTTTCTTTGGCCTCAAGCATCCAAATTCGAGTGAAATTGCTCATTCCGTGAAAGAGCAGACCATGCATGGCACACGCCTGTAATTCGACTTCGTCGTGTGTTGATTCTGTTGATTGAGGCACCACTGTCAAGTCGGGGTTCAGCCGTGCTTGAATCTGTCGATTGGGGCACGGCCATGCAAACCGTGCCTGGGTTGTGTTGGGCTTTTTGTCTACGAGGAATGGCCGTGTAAATTTGGGACATGCCGTGTTCTAGATGGATGGCAAGGCACGGCCGTGTGACATGAAGCCCAGGCCGTGTCGTCTTCTCGGGTCAGCCCAATTTGGTCTGTTTTAAGCCCGTTTCTCGTTCTTTTCGTCCTCGAGTGCTTTCCTGAGTATAAACATGAAAAGAAAGGATTAAAAGCACCTTTTTACATAAATAAAGGCTAAATCATCCAAAAGCATACTAAATATGGGGTTAAAATATGTTACTTTTACGGTTTATCATCTTTCTTGAAGAATCCCAATCTATCTCCAAGCCTCCTTACTTTAATAGTGCTAACTATTCTTACTGAAAGACAAGGATAGTGTTGTTTATCCAAGCAAATGATCTTACCGTATGGGACATAATCCTGGATGGCCCTTCCATACCCCTCAAACAAGAATGAGAGCTTTTAGTTCCAAAGAGTTAGAAGGAACAAAACAAGGAAGATATGAGAAGTCTTGAACTTAATGCCAAGGCAATTCACACTCTATTTTGTGCACTTGGTTCGGACGAGTATAGTAGAGTGTCATCATGCTCAAACGCCATAGAAATTTAGGACAAGTTGAAAGTCACTCATGAAGGAACAAGTCAAATGAAGAAATCTAAAATCAGAATTCTCACTCTCAACTATGAAACCTTCAAGATGAAGTAGGAAGAGGATATTAAGACAATGTATGATCCTTTCACCATCATCATAAATGGTCTAAAGTCTTATGGAAAGATTTATCCAAATGAAGAGGTGGTAAGGAAGATGCTCCGAAGCTTACCTAAATCTTGGAAAGTTAAAGTGATTGCAATTGAAGAGATAAAGAATTTAGAAACACTAACTTTAGATAAGCTCAATGATTCTTTGCTTACACATGAAATGAGACTCAACGAAGGGGTTGAAAAAGAAAAAGGTTGGAATTGCTATTAAATCCACTAAAAATGAAGATAGTGAATCAAGTGAAGAGGTGGATGAAGACAAAGAGATGACCATGTTTGCTAGGAGATTCAAGAGGTTCATGAAACCCAATAAAGGAAGAAGATTCCAAAACAATGAGGGGTTGAAACTTGAATCTACCAAGGAGAAAGATCTTATTTTTTTGTTATAAGTGCAAGAAATCGGGACATATCAAGTTTGATTATCCTCAATGGAAGAAGAAGGGATTAAGCAAACAAAATCTTAAGGCCAATGTGGCTACTTGGAGTGATTAAGATCAAGAAGTAGCCAACCTTTGCCTTATGGCCATTGATGACTCTAAGGTAACTTCTAACTTGTCTAGTTTAATTTCTTATTAATTTGGTGAGTTATAAGATGTCTATGATAAGTTGGGTTTTGAATTTGAAGTCATGGTTTCAAAGCATAGGAAAAATATTTCAAGTTTGAAAAATGAAAATGACTTTTTTCCAAAACCAATCATGAACTTGAAGAGAAAGTAACAAAAAATGCAAGAAATTATTAATGATTTTGAGAAGAAGAATTTAGACTTGCATAATTTACTCTCAAAAGTTCATGAAGATCACGAAAAGCAACTTGAGTTGTTTAAGAGTGAATCCAACAAGGTTTGAAGAAGGAGAAAATTCCAAACAAAATTTTTTAAAGATAGTTTTAGTTTCTATAAACATAAAGGTCCTTTTAAAAATTATAAGGGAAAATTAGTTAGAATTATATGGGTCCTTAAAGGACTCATTGCTACTAAAGATAAGAATGTCCTTTTCTAAATGGATACCTAAAGTGACTAAAATGTTTAAAACTAATGTTTATCGATCCAAAAGAGTTTGGATACCAAAAATAAAAAAATTTAATTCTATATTTGTAGGAAAAGGACCATTACTTTAAGGTGTGCAATTCAAGCAAAAACTCATGGTACCTTGATAGTGGATGCTCAAGGAACATGATCGATCATGAGAAATTTTATCGAATTAAAGCCAAAAAGTGGAGGAGAAATTACATTTGGTGACAACTCTAAAGGAATTATTGAAGGAATTGGCTCTATTGGTAAAAACTCTTCAATCTTTATTGAAAATGTCTTGTATGTAAACGATCTTAAGCGTAATCATCAATTATGTGATAAAGGTCTCAACGTCATCTTTGAATAAAATGGATGTAAAGTAATTTACATTGTGTCTAATAAGATTATGCTTGTAGGACAAAGGATAGGAAATATTTACATGGTGCATTTAGATGATATGCATGACTCAAACATATGCCTTATTGCTAAAAATAAAAAATAATTCTTTATTTTGGTATAGAAAATTAGGACATGCTAGCATGAGCATATTGCATAAATTAGCCAAAAATGAATTAGTAAAAGTTTTTCCAAAAATTTATTTTGATTTAGATAAAGTTTGTGATGCATGTATTAAAGGAAAACATAAGAGCATTTCTTTTAAACCGATAATTGATGTATCTACTAGTAAAGTTCTTCAATTAATTCACATTGATCTTTTTTGACCAATTATGACTACTAGCTTGGGTGGAAAACAATATGTTTTTATGCTTATTGATGATTACTCTAGATTTACTTGAATTCTTTTCTTAAGTATTAAAGATGAAGCTTTGGAAAAAATTTACAACTCAAATGGGATTAGCCATAACTTCTCAGCACTTACAACCCCTCATCAAAATGGAGTTCTTGAAAGGAAAAATAGAACTTTATAAGAAATGGTTAGAACCATACTTTGTGAATGTAACATCCTAGAATCAGGGGTCCTATATTATTGCATTATTTTATGTGTTTATCTAACTAAGCTTATTGTTTGGGTGTGTTTTGGGGTCCTGGAAAGGCTCGGGGTCGAGCCTAGGCCCTGGTGAAATTTTGGTTTTAGGGCACTTTGTGAGGGTGAGCTAGTGGAGGCAGGACTTAAGTACAAAAGTTGGTGTTGTGTTAACAAAAGGAAGTAGAGTGGCCTAGTGGAGTTGGCGTCACAAGGAAAGCAAGGGAAGAAAGGTTCGAATCCCATCTGCTGCACTATGGAGTTTAAATTTTATGCTCAAGGTGGGGAAAAGGTGGCATTCGGCTGGGACTCTACCTAGGTGGTTGTTGAAGGAGTCAAGCAGTTCAAAACGGATGGTGGAGAGGGGATTGAGGAGTTGAATTGGTCAAACCAATTTGAAAGGGTGATAGAGAGAGCTTGGTGGAGAAAAACAAGGGATTTGAGAGGGTGGTTGAGAGTTGGCCAAATGTTGGAGAGGTGGGAGGTGAATTTCGGCTATAGGGTGTTTAGCAGGGGAATTTCGGCATTTGGGGAATTGTGTTGGCAAAATCAAACCTTTTGAAGAGTGTTGTGCCGAATTCCTATAGCTATCCTTTAGCACTTTTGACGTTTTGTGCTTTTGACCATAAGGCATTTCAGGTCCTTTTTCTTCTTCTTGTTTGCTTGCTAACCGAAGTCATATTCTTTTTCTTTTCACAACCTGAAGTTGTTCTAAATACTCCTTGCTATTAGCCGAACCCTCCTTCACTCATATCATCTCTCTCTTCTTTTCAATTCTCTTCTTGTTTTCTACACTCTTTTCAATAGCCGAATATTAGCTTGCCATTTTCCTTTCTTTTCGTTTCTTTCTTGTTCTAGTCTTGAGCCGAACCCTTCTTGGCTTTTGCTACCGAACCTTTCTAGACTCTATTCGGCTTCTCTAGGGCTAAGGTAATGTACTCTCATTTTTATTCTTTTCATCTCCCTTACTTCTTCTAAGGAAGCCGAACACTCATCCTTTTATCACAAACCGAATTTGGTTTCTCTTTCGTAACTGATTACTCTATCTTTTTGTAACCCTTTTTTGTTGTTCACATCATAGGTAGTATTGCGTGGGTTAAGTCGAATACTTTTCCTTTCGTTCCAAGTGAATAAGGTGGCCTCCATTTTTTCATTAGCCGAATATCAATAAGCATCCCTTTGGTTTACCGAAAGTCCCTTCTCAATCGGTTTTGCTAGTTGTGAGGCCGAATATAAGTACTCTCTCCACCTTAAAGCGTGTTTGTTCTTTCGTAGGAAGTCGAGCTTTTGTCAGCAGTGGTCGAATCTAAGACATCTTGGTAAGTTAGTTTTGGCCGAATATGGGTGAGGGATGGACGTTCTTATTATGAGTATTTAGGCCAAAAGGCCATTTCTTCTTTATTTTTGGGGAGCATCATTTCTAACTCGTGAGTTATTTAGGAACTCGATCAAGGGGATAGAACCAAGCTGCATTGATAATTAAGGTAAGGAGTTTCTCTCTAGTTCTATACGATTAGTCTCTCTTCGTTGTACTCTACCATAACCAAACCTCTTTGTTAGACAATCGTTGATTTCACTATAGCACCTTAATGATCGAACTCTCTTCATGGATGCGAGTGCTAGCCATTCTAAGGAGGCATCGGCAAGGGAGCCTAAAGGGAGTGGACTCAGCTTCACTCCTAAGTTCAAATGGCGTATAGTGTCAGCAATCCGAGATTTTTTGCCGAGTTGTGGTAGAGAGCCGACATCTATTTAGGATAGGCAAATCATTGTTATTCCCGCTAGTGAGAGTGGCGGCGGTCAGGAGTGTATAGTCCTTTGCGTAATCAAGTGTGTAAACCACACACCTTCATTTGTCTGTTTTGCATTAATATGTGTATTGGCTAAAAGCCGAAATAACTGTAACCGCAATTGAGATACCCAGTGGGTAAGTTGGAGATACCAGGTAGGCAACACTAATGACTATGCTATTCGAATAACTTAGCATGACTATATGTGTGTTCTGATTATATGATGTACATTGAGATATGTATTGCATTCATCACATTATGATAATATGTTGCATGTGATTGGGTTATGATATTGATGAAAATGAGAGTATATTTTGGTGACTCTGTCACATTATTTCGGTGGCACTGCCACAATTTTGGCGATGAGCAGCATGACTGCCATCGATGGCGTATAGCGGATGAGGGTTGATTGCAAAAATCCCCACCAGTGTGTTTTGATTTGTTGGGTGGTGTGTAGCGTATGGATTACTAGGCTGGGCTGGGTTGCATTGCATTGCATTCATTATCTGCTATGCCATGTTAATAGGGCTAAGGCCCTGTTCGTTTCTGTATGGGCTTCACCCAATTTGATTTCATTAGGGCTAAGGCCCAGTTGGTATTTGAATGGGCTCAGGCCCAATTTTGTTCATATGAGGAATTGCACATTGAGTTTTCGTAACTCACCCCTCCGCTTAATCTTGCAGTAAAACCCAGCAGTGAGGATTTGGGGCCTAAGTGAACTCTACGGTGGTCATACATCGTTATTTTAGTAATTTCATTTTTTAATTTGCATTAAATGTTATTTTAATTTGGAATAATGTTCTGTAATAAGGCCACTAGGATTTTAATTGGGTTTTTGCTTTAATTTGGTTATTATATATCATGGAACGATCAAATGGGGTTTTCCTAAAAATTTAAATAACTGTTTTCAAAATATTAACAACGAACCACAAACTATCAATACATAAACTCGGGATTTTCTTAAGCTTCAATAATTGTTTCCAAAACGTCACACTACAGAAAACCACCGAGTCTGATTTTGTGATATAAAACAAGTTTCGGTTGTTAGTAATATTAACAACATTTTGCAAGAAAACCTTAAAGTCAAATTTGATTTTCAAATTTGAACAAGAACTCGAAAGTTTTAACACGATCTCAAATTTCTTTAAACAACCTTTCCACGTGACATGCCAGATCCGATCGTAACGTCTAGGCCGAGTTTGGGGTGTTACAGTGAAAACAATTTACCATAATATTTTTGGGCGAAAGCCACAAAAACCGCTTGCTATATTGTTAATAGAGTAATGATTAGGCATATTTTAAAGAAAACTCTATGTAACACCCCAAACCCGGCCCAAACACCACGACCGGATCTGGTATGTCACTAAGAAAATTTAATAAAACATGTCGCATTTTGGAAAACATTTTCCTTGAGTTTAACCTTTTATTCGGCAAAAATTAATAATTTGATAATTTAAATAAGATATAAATCTTATCATTGTTTTATGAATTAAAAATCAAAATTTAAGTACATGCATTAGTTTAATTAAAACATAAAATTTTAAACGTCTAATAATAATAATAAAAGCCCAAAATTAAAAGCTGAACGAAATATAAAGCTAACTGACTGTGGCCTTATTACAATGAAATTTAAATCCCATTAAATAAAAATATAAATAATAAACTAAAGTCTTTTTGTGAATCCAAATGTTCTTTTGCATGGCCACCTTGCGCCCTCTCCACCGGCCTCGATGCACTAGGTGCTACTCGCAATGAAACACCCCAAACTCGCCCACAAGCCCCGATCGGATCTGGTATGCTTCTTGAGAAAACTCATTTTGTCGTTTTGAAAAACATGTGATTTTGTGGTAAGAGAATAGATTTGAAGTACGATCTTGTTGAAAACCAAGGGTTGTGATTTAAGTTTGTATCTTATTAAATCGTTAACTTTATATTTTTAGAAAATTTATTATTCAAAAGAAAACTGGATTTAGAACTTATTATTAAGTTGAAAACCATAGGTATTTAGGTGTCAAAACAATTTAATTCGGTTATCGAAAATATTTAATTATTTAGTTCAAGTTGAGCGTAGCGAATAAAAATTTAAAACGATAAATAAAATAGTTTATATCGGCCTTATTACAAAAACATAACCCAAAATAAATTCTAAAATAATAAAAGAAAACATAGTAAGTTTAATTAAAAAAAAACCCATATACTGAGTTGAGCAATGGCCACCACGTAGTTCTCGCTGACCCGGTCCATCACGCTAAGTATCACCGAAAAGATATCCCACGAGGGTGAGTCAATGCACTCAATGTGTAACAAAGACACTAAAACCCAATCGATCATAGAAATAAAGCCCATTTAAATCACATTTAGCCATAAGCCCATAATATAGCAAATCGATAATAACCGATTAAATCACATGTACATATAAAATGAAATGCAATCCAAGAGCCCACCTAGATATCCATCCGCTACACACCACCCATACCGCCAATCACACCATGGGGTTACTAAATCGACCCTCCATCCGCTACACACCATCGAACGCAATCATTGCGATCAATCGCACATCGCCCTTATAAATTGTGGCATGGCCACCGGATAATTGTGACAGAGTCACCGGAATCATAATATGTGACCAAAGTCATCGGATTCATAATATTGTGACCAAAGTCACCGGATACATAATATTGTGATCGAAATCACCGGATAGTGTGGTAAAAACCACCGGAACACTTCCCCTTTATCAAGATCACCCATATGCCTATGCACATACGAATTATTCAGATTTTATGCAAAATACCCCCAAAATCATAATGGAATCATACACATTTCATATCCATGCTTACAGCATTATTAACGAAGTATTAGGGGGTTAACGTACCTGAATATCATGTACCACTGAATGGTACCCGCAACTATTATCATACATATTTCTTATTAACACATGGTTATCAATAATACTATTAATCTATTAGAAATTTAGTGTAGGCTACACACCTGATAACATTGATTATGATACTATCGATACCAACGCTCTCGCTAGCAAGAATAACAATGAAATGCTTATCCCTATCGAACTGTCCATTGATTGACTAGATCCCGAAAATGTCACTTGTCCTTGGAGATGTCGAAATCCCTACATAGTCTATG
Source organism: Gossypium rotundifolium (assembly GCA_025506655.1). Classification (NCBI taxonomy): domain Eukaryota; kingdom Viridiplantae; phylum Streptophyta; class Magnoliopsida; order Malvales; family Malvaceae; genus Gossypium; species Gossypium rotundifolium. Next base: position 62,430,859 of record CP106731.1, on the reverse strand, counting down.
TTAGATTCGATTCTAACATTTAATGAACCACAATACATGGCCTTCGGCCTAAGATCACACTTCACTTACCTTGGATACTCAATTCCCGAATAATCTTCCTTCCAACCGTCGACTACAAAAGAATCCCGAAATCCTTCTTCAAGGTTTCGGCGAAAGAGAGTATATATATAGATTAGATCCTAGATTTTGGCTAAACCAAAAGAAAAAGAAAGAAAATCGAATGACAGTTAACCCTTACCCCTAACGTTGAGATCGATTTCACCCTTACTTGAAACCACAGAGAGATTCGGCTACAATAGTGAAGTGATCGACTTTGAAGGAGAAATAGAGGAAGAAATTGACTAAATGTTGATAGGTTTTGGCTTGAGGTTTAATGAACAATCGGCTAAGACTTACTTGTGCTTTCAGTTTTTGATAGATTGTGAAAAGAAGATGAGATTCGACTTTTGTGTTTAAAGGGAGATTCGGCCTTAACAAATAAGAAGAAAAGAGATGAAGTTGAGAGAGATTCGCAATGGTGAACTTTGGGAGAGAGAGGTTCTACTAAACACAATAAAAAGAAAAGAAAAGAAGAGAAGAGAAGAGAAATGATAGATTCGGCTTACCCTTAAACAAATAAGAAAGAAAAGAAAAGGAACAAATGGCCCTTATGGTCTATGAATGATTCGGCCAAAGTCTAACAATAGAAGAAAAAGAATAGATTTGGTGTGGTTTGGTTACAAAGAAAAAGGTGAAAGTTTAGAAGAGAATGAGGTTGGAAAATCGAAAAAAGAAAGTGACCAAAATGGCTCTTTGATGGTCTTAAGCTTTTGGAACCACACTAGAGAAAGAAGGAGAAACCCGAAAAGAAAACACCTAAACCCCTAAAGAAATTTCGACTACTCCCCTCTACCACATGACCGAAATGATCATCAAAGAATTCCCTTGGTCGACCAACTCACAATCTCATCACAAATCCCACATTTTCCTCCTTATTTCCTCCTAATCCCTTTCAAAATTCAACAACCCCTCTAGCCCCCCATGCCGTCTACATACATGGTCAAAAGACCATAAAATAATTTCTAAAACATCATTCCTTACTTCAAGCCTTATGTCCCATTATCATACCAAAACCTCTTGATTCCATACCATAAATTAGCACTTGCCTTTTTCCTTAGTCTACTATCCATAAAAAAAAATAGTCCATCTTATCCAAAAGTAAAGCTTGGCCGACACATTTGAGAAGAGAGCAAAAATAAAAGTCACCTAGTTGCTATCCAAGGGATTTGAACCTCTCCCCTCATGCAATTTCTCATGCGCCAACACCACCTTGCCAATTACTCATCTTGTGCTAATTTTAGACACTTAAATTAATTAAGTATTAGGGTCACTTGATCCACTTCACTAAATTCTCCATACTAAAAATTATTCTATACCCAAATAATTCTATACCCTTTTCAAGGCTATAATAAACACGAAAAGAAGGAAAGAAAGTTTTCATTCATAAGCTAAACACTAAAACATACAATATATCGATACTCGGATTTTTAGGGTGTTACAACTCTACCCTTCTTAAAGAAAATTTCGTCCTCGAAATTACCTGGCTAGAACAAGTGAGGTATTGCTGTCGCATTGCCTCTTCCGGCTCCCATGAAGCCTCTTCCAATCCATGGTTACGCCATAACACTTTGATGAGAGGAACTGGCTTTCTTCGTAACACCTTCACATCCTGTTCCAGAATCTAAATTGGCTCCTCCTCGTAGGACAAATCTGGTCTTAATTCCACCTCCTCAACTAGCACTACATGAGATGGATCCGACCAGTAACGACGTAGCATCGAAACATGGAACACATTATGCATCTGCTTCAACTCTGAAGGCCACTCTAACTGATATGCCACTGGTCCAACCCACCTCAAAACCCGATAAGGTCCTATAAACCCGGGACTTAACTTTCCCTTGCGACCAAATCTCATCACCTTCTTCCAAGGTGAAACCTTTAGGAACACTTGTTCCCCCACAGCAAACTCTATTTCCTTCCGCTTAAGATCTGCGTACGACTTTTTCCTGTCAGATGCCTCCTTTAATCGAGCCTAGATTACCTTCACCTTTTCTTCAGATTCCGCCACAATCTCTGGACCCAAAACTTGACGTTCCTCCAATTCTGTCCAACACGTTGGAGTGCGACACTTCCGTCTATACAGCGCTTCGTATGGTGCCATCCGAATACTTGCTTGATAACTGTTGTTGTATGCAAACTCAGCTAAAGGAAAAACTCTTCCTAGCTTCCTCTAAAGTCTATTACAAAGCCCCTCAACATATCCTCTAACACTTAGATTACTCGCTCAGACTGACCGTCCGACTGTGGATAAAATGTCGTACTAAAATCCAATCTAGTGCCCAAAACCTGATGTAATGCTTTCCAAAATTGAGACGTAAACCTCGGATCCCTATCCGAAATAATCGACACCGGCACTCCATGCAACCTCACAATCTCTGCCACATACAACTTCGCCAATTTTTGCAAAGAGTAATCAATCCTCACTGGTATGAAATGTGCAGACTTTGTTAATTGATCCACTATCACCCATACCGAGTCTTTCTTAGTAGGCGTAAGGGAAGCCCACTAACAAAGTCCATGGTGATTCTCTCCCACTTCCACTGCGGAATCTTTATCAGCTGAAGCAATCTGGTGTTCAGCCTTAACTTGCTTACACGTTAAGCACTTTCCTACACATTCTGTAACTTCCCGCTTAAGACCAGGCCACCAAAACTAATCCCGTAAATCTCGGTATAACTTACTTCCTCCAAGATGCATAGCATAATGGCTACCATGAGACTCCTAAAGAATCTTTTGTCTCAGCACCTGATCCTTCGGATACAGACCTTACCCTTGAAACACAATACTCCATCGCTGTTAACACTATAATCTTTCAGCTCCCTATTCTGCACCTACCGTAGCTTAACACTTAGATCATCGTCTACCAACTATCTTTCTCTCACCTGACTTAACCAGGTCGGCTTTACTTATAATTTCGCTAGCAAGCTTTCGTCGTCATAAAGGCTAAGATGTGTAAACATCGCCCTCAGATCCGACACAACTTTCTGACTTAAAGCATCTGCCACTACATTCACCTTGCCGGGTGATACTCTATAGAACAATCGTAATCTTTCAACAACTCCACCCACCTTCGCTGTCTCAGATTTAGCTCTTTCTGAGTCAGCAGATACTTAAGACTCTTGTGATCCATATAGATTACTGACTTTTCTCCATACAGATAATGCCTCCATACCTTAAGAGCAAAGACCACCGCTGCCAACTCCAAGTCGTGCGTCGGATAGTTAACCTCATGTGGCCTTAATTGCCGAGATGCATAAGCAACTACCTTCCCGTCTTGCATCAGAACACATCCTAATCCTGTGTGAGAAGCATCACAATATACCACAAAATCCTTCCCTGCCTCAGGCTGAATCAGAACCGGAGCTTCAGTCAAAACCCTCTTAAGCTTCTCAAAGCTCTCTTCGCTTATCCGCCCATCTGAAGGTATCTCATTTCTCAACAACTTCGTCAAAGGTGCAGCTAACGATGAAAATCCTTCGACGAATCTTCTATAGTAGTCTGCTAATCCCAAGAAACTACGAACCTCAGTTACAGACTTAGGTGGTTTCCAATCTAACACTGCCTCAATCTTCCGAGGATCCACCCTTATCCCTTCTGCAGACACCACATGCCCTAAGAAAGCAACTTCCTTCAGCCAAAATTCACACTTGCTGATTTTGGCATAAAGCTTCTTCTCCCTTAACACTTGCAACACTATCCGAAGATGCTCATCATGCTCTACCTCAGACTTGGAATACACTAAGATGTCATTTATAAACACAACGACGAACTGATCCAAGTAGGGTTGGAAAACCCAATTCATCATATCCATGAACGCAGCTAGGGCGTTCTTCAATCCGAACGTCATTACTAAAAACTCATAATGCCCATACCTTATCCGAAAAACTGTCTTATAGATATCCATTTCCTTCACCTTAAGCTGATGATATCCCGACCTTAGATCTATCTTTGAGAATACCGCAGCTCCCTTAAGCTGATCGAACAAGTCATCGATCTTCGGCAGAGGGTACTTGTTCTTGATGGTTAGCTTATTCAACTGCCGGTAATCTATACACATCCGCATCGTTCTGTCCTTCTTCTTCACGAATAGGACCGGTGCTCCCCATGGAGACACACTAGGTTAGATAAACCCACGATTAAGCAACTCCTGGATTTGAGCCTTGAGCTCACCCAACTTCTTTGGTGCCATTCTATACGGAGCGATAGATACTGGCGCCGTTTCAGGCAACAAGTCAATCCCAAATTCCACCTCACGATCCGGAGGCAATCTTGGAAGTTCTTCTAAAAGACATCCACGAATTCTCTCACCTTCTTGACCTCTTCAACAAGCTGCTTCCTTAGCCTTTAAGGCACTAACCAACATCAGAAAAGCTACATATCCCTTCCTAACCATCTTTTTTGCCTTAAGGGCAGATACTACATTTGATAAGTAACTTCCATCTCTCGCCCATCACTACCACTTCCTTATCATCAGAGGTTCTCAATGACAGGCGCTTAGCAGCACAATCTACATTCGCACGATACTTCACTAACCAATACATGCCTAAGATTAGATCAAATTTCCCGAATGGCAACTCCATTAAGTTAGCCAAAAACTGCGTCCCTTGAACTTCTAAAGGCACTTCCTTAAAGAGCTTATCTACTACTACAGTCTGCCCTAAATGACTAAGTACAGTCATATTTCTAGGTACAGTCTCAAAAGTCACATGCAGAGTTTCAGATACTTCACTAGTGATGTATGAATAAGTTGACCCTATTAAAGCAATAAAGAGTATTCCAGAGATCAGAAACGTGCAGTGATAACATCAGTGCATCACTATCCTCCTCGCCACGAATCGCATATACCAGACACAGTACATCTAGCCTCAGAGTTACCACTACCTCTCCCCGAAGTTCCGCTACCTCTACCGGAACCATTACCTCTACCATTTGGACCACGACCCCTCGACGTCTGCTATCCACCTCTGCCAGCCTGATTAAAACCCTGACTTGTTGGACGGTTCCTATCCGTATCCATCGGACAATCCTTAATCATATGGTCTTTGGACCCACACTTAAAACATCCCCTATCTTTTTCCAACATTCTCCCAGGTGCATCTTTCCACACTGAGCACAAGTATGGTACTGTCCTTCCGTAGTAACCTGCTGACCTCGCGGCCCATCAACTCTAGGCCTCTTTTGAAAATTCTCGGATGACCCTAAAGACCCATAGCTCCTCTTATCCTTATTCTGACCTCTGTCCCGATTCTGTCTCTCAGTCTGCTTAACTTCTTCATCTATCCGTGCCCTATCCACTAAGACTGCAAAGTCTCTTTCCAAAGTGAGCAATCAACACTCATGACTCATCCCTTAAACCATCCTCAAATCGACACACCGCTCATAATTAGTAGCTACTATCCTCCGGTATACCAACTAAGCCAGTAAAACTCCGCTTCATACTCACCATCTTGACTTATTTCCTTGTACTAAATTCAAAATGCCTTTCTCTAAGAGTCAATGTAGCTAGCTCCAACGTATTTCCTTCAAACTTAACCTTAAAATACCCCAATCCACTCGTTTAGTAGGATACTCTCATTGACAAATGAGCCACCACCGATAGGCCTCATCTCGAAGCGGTGAAACAAAGACATTTTAGCTTTTCCTCGGCGAGGCGGTCAAATCGTCCATGATCCTTTCGACTGCCTCTAACCAATACTCCGCTACATTCGGAGCTACCCCAAATACTCCCATAAAAACCTCAACTCCATTTGATCTAAGTCTCTCAGCTACTGACTTTCGAGCCCCATTTCCCATACTAGCTCCTGCTACTCGCTCTAAAACTCGCAGCATAGCCTGCAATACTACGTCATCTCCTCCGATTTGCTCTTGAAATTCTGCCCCAATAGCCGATGGTGGTGCCTCATTTTCGAAACCCTGACCAGACCCAACTGGTTCCGACACAGCCATTCTGCCTCTATCGCGTCCACGATGACCACGTCCCCTAAAACTCATGTCTACTTCGCGTCTTATCTGTTTTACAAAAATTTTATCCATTAGAGTCTTTTCACTTTCTTGTTTAAAGAAATTTTTATGCAACAGAGATTTATTCAGTGGTTTTTCCGTAAAAGTACACACATATACCTAGGGTCTATGTCTCTAAAGTACAGTTTCTTAGGCCTACTATCTAGAGTATCATCGTCAACATGCACAAATAAATTAAAAGAACTTACAGCGGACTGGGCCGAGAACTCTAAGATGCCATGCTTCTATAAAACCATTTTAACCAAAAATTTTCAAAAAGTCTTTTGGGCCTAATTTTGAAAATGTTGTGGGCTTCAAAACCCAAGGCCGAGTGTTTAAAATTGGGCTCTGATACTAAGTTGAAACACCCCAAACTCAGCCTACAAGCCCCGACCAGATCTGGTATGCTTCTTGAGAAAAACTCGTTTTGTCATTTTGAAAAACATGTGATTTTGTGGTAAGAGAATAGATTTGAAGTACGATCTTGTTGAAAAATGGGTTGTGATTTAAGTTTGTATCTTATTAAATCGTTAACTTTATGTTTTTAAAAATTTATTATTCAAAAGAAAAATTGGATTTAGAACTTATTATTAAGTTGAAAACCATAGGTATTTAGGTGTCAAAACAATTTAATTCGGTTATCGAAAATATTTAATTATTTAGTTGAAGTTGAGCGTAGCGAATAAAAATTTAAAATGTATAAATAAAAACAGTTTATAGCGGCCTTATTACAAAAACATAACCCAAAATAAATTCTGAAATAATAAAAGAAAACATAGTAAGTTTAATTAAAACAAAACCCATATACTGAGTTGAGCAATGGCCACCACGTAGTTCTCGCTGACCCGGTCCATCACGCTAAGTATCACCTGAAAAAGATATCCCACGAGGGGTGAGTCAACAGACTCAATGTGTAATAGTACACTAAAAACCCAATCGATCATAGCAATAAAGCCCATTTAAATCACATTTAGCCATAAGCCCATAATATAGCAAATCAGATAATAACCGATTAAATCACATGTACATATAAAATGAAATGCAATTCGAAGCCCACCTAGATATCCATCTGCTACACACCACCCGTACCTGCCAATCACACCATGGGGGTTACTAAATCGACCCTCCATCCGCTACATACCATCGAAGGCGATGCCATACCAATCAGCGCACATCGCCTTATAAATTGTGGCATGGCCCGGATAATTGTGACAGAGTCACCGAATCATAATATGTGACCGAAGTCATCGGATTCATAATATTTTGACCGAAGTCATCGGATAAATAATATTTTGATCGAAATCACCGGATAATGTGGTAAAAACCACCGGAACACTTCCCCTTTATCAAGATCACCCATATGCCCATGCACATACGAATTATTCAGATTTTATGCAAAATACCCTCAAAATCATAATGGAATCATACACATTTCATATCCATGCTTACAGCATTATTAATGAAGTATTAGGGGGTTAACGTACCTGAATATCATGTACCACTGAATGATACCCGCAACCATTATCATACATATTTCTTATTAACACATGGTTATCAATAATACTATTAATCTATCAGAAATTTAGTGTACGCTACACACCTGATAACATTGATTATGATACTATCGATACCAACGCTCTCGCTAGCAAGAATAACAATGAAATGCTTATCCCTATCGAACTGTCCCTTGATTGACTAGATCCCGAAAATGTCACTTGTCCTTGGAGATGTCGAAATCCCTACACAGTCTATGTTAGATTCGATTCTAACATTTAATGAACCACAAGACATGGCCTTCGACCTAAGATCACACTTCACTTACCTTGGATACTCAATTCCCTAATAATCTTCCTTCCAACCGTCGGCTACAAAAGAATCCCGAAATCCTTCTTCAAGGTTTTGGCCAAAGAGAGTATATATATAGATTAGATCCTAGATTTCGGTTAAACCAAAAGAAAAAGAAATAAAATCGAATGACATTTAACCCTTACCCCTAACGTTGAGATCGATTTCACCCTTGCTTGAAACCACAGAGAGATTCAGCTACAATAGTGAAGTGATCGACTTTGAAGGAGAAATAGAGAAAGAAATCGACTAAATGTTGATAGGTTTCAGCTTGAGGTTCAATGAACAATCGGCTAAGACTTACTTGTGCTTTCGGTTTTTGATAGATTGTGAAAAGAAGAAGAGAAGGAATTGAAGTTTGATGAGATTTGACTTTTGTGTTTAAAGGAAGATTCAGCCTTAACAAATAAGAAGAAAAGAGATGAAGTTTAGAGAGATTCGGCAATGGTGAACTTTGGGAGTGTAACACCCTAAAATTGATATCGATTTTAATGAATGTTTTGGTGCTTAGATTATGAAGGAAAATTTTCTTACTTCTTTTCGTGTTTATTATAGTTACGAAGAAGAGTTTAGAATTATTCTAGGGAAAGGAATAAATTTTTAATTTTGAGAAATTAATGAAGTGGATTAAATGACATTGATACTTAAGTAAAAATAAGTGTCAAAGTGTAGCATAAGATGAGTAATGGTAAGGTGGTGTTGGCGCATGAGTTGTAGCATGAGGGGAGTGGTTCAATCCCTTGGTTAGCATCTAGAAATTTTATTTTTTGCTTTAATCTATGCATGTGTCGGCAAGGGATAAGGATGGATGAGTTTTATTGTTTTATTTTTGGTAAGTAGACTAAAGGAAAAGGTAATTTTAACTTATGGTATGGAATCAAGAAACTTTGGAAAGATATGGGGACATGAGGCAAGTATCAAGGAAAAGGTTTGAAACAAATTCATGGCCATTTGACCATGAATTTGGACTGCAATATAGCTAAGGGGAGGTTGGCGATTATGCTAGTAGCTTGGCTAGGGTAGGGATTTTGTTTTTGGTCATTCCTATCATCTTGTGCAAGTTTTGCATTTTCTCTCAACCTTTCTCCTTTGGCGAATTTGAGCTTTTGGTAAGCCTAAATTCTTTTGACCATTTGGTCATTTTTGCTATCACTTTAGTATTCTTTTGTGTGCCTTTTTTAGTGCGAAATTACCAACACCAAAGATCATTCTTTTCTTCCTTTCTCCATTGCCGAATGTACCTTGCCCCTAAACACATCTCTTACTTTCTCTTTCTCCTCTTTGAAAACCGAATCACCATCATCATCATCTTTCCTCTCACCCTTTATTTTCTTTTCAATCATACCTTCTCCATTATATTCTCTCATGGCCGATTGTTAATGTGCCTTGCGAACCATTTTCACTTTTCTTTGGTTTCTCATAACCGAATCTCTCTCTACTCATAAACATCCTTCTCAATCGTTCTTCTCAATCGTGGACATTAGGTAAGAGTTATTTTTAGTTTATTTTAGTTGATGATGGTTTTGGCGAATCTTGAGGATGATAAGAAGGATCTCTTAGATCGAATTTATCGTTCAATCTATTAATGTTTTCTTTCGTTATCTTGTAGTACAATAGAGGAAGACCTAACTCAAGTGTTTGTGTGTATCTTAGAACATTGGAATCGATTTAAGGTGTTGAGGAAGCGTTTTGGTCGACTCTCTTATTGAGGAGCAAGAATCTTTGTGGTAAGGAAATCTCGCCTTTAAAATCTTTAGTATTATTTCGATATATTATTATTAGGATTAACGATCTTTTGATATTAAAGACATTCAAAATAGGGAAGAAAAGGGCGGTGTTTAGTCTTCGTAAGAGGGGCGGATCCACTATTTCCCCTAAGTATAAACGAAGGACAATTTCGGGAATCCAGGATTTTCCATCGGGTTGCGGACCATCGACCAAGGGAAATCAATTATTTGAAGTAGTTTGTACTTCCGAGCCTTTGTACGTTAGTGGGTTATCAGCGAATAACGAATCGATAAACGAGGAGAAACCGAAAATTGAAGTGATTCAAAATCAAAAGGGTAAGGATTTGGATCGAATGTCAATAGCATATTTTATACATGATAGTGTCCTAATAGATCGTATTATGTTTAGGTGTTGAAGAGCGGAAGGTTTAGTACTCACGATATCAAGGTGTGTAACTTCACACTTTTCTCGTGTTTGACGTCATTCGTGGTATTGAGTAAAATCGTAAAACGACTAGATCAAGATAAAATGTAATAAGCGGTATTTGGTGAAATTACATGAAAACGGTTAATATGGTGAAAATTACGAAAAAGCCTCGATGAGTTAGATGGTAAAATATAAATTTTCATGTCTTATTAAAATGGGCGATAAGTTTGATAATTAGTAGATGGGCCAAAAATATTGCTTGTTAGTAAAATGGGCGAAATCACGATAAATAATAAATGGGCGAATCTACGCTAGATCGATAATTGGGCGAAATCTACATTAGATCGAAAATTGGGCGAAATCTACGATAGATCGTAAATGGGCGTAATCTCACATTAAATTGTTAAGCGGCTGAAATCCTGCTAGATCGATAAATGGGCGAACTCTTGCTAGATCGTAAATTTGGGCCTAAGATGTTAAATTGCTAAATGGACCAAATGTTATTTTGTAATTTTGGGCCTTAATAAAATTGGAAATATTGACTCTTGTTAATGGGCTTTTTAATAAAATCATGGTATGATTATAGACTACTTTGCATACATATTGCATGGGTTGGGAAAATGATGAAGAGAAGAAAGGCACATTGACAAAATCTAGTTCGGTGGCTCTCGCCACAAAAATATTAAATGGCTATTTCCCTCTAGTTCGGTGGCTCGCCACAAAAATAATAATTGGCTCAATGCCTCTAGTTCGGTGACTTTGTCACAATCTAGTTGATTGGCTCGCCACAAATATAAAATGGCTTAATGCCTACGATTGGTGTGATGGCGGGGTGGGTTGACTTGATCCCCACAGTGTGATGGTTGGTGCGGGGTGTGTAGCGGATGGAAATTAGGTTTGGGAGGAAAATCCATTTTGCATGCATATCATTATTTATGTTGTTAATTCGCTAATGGGCTTAAGCCCAAATCCATAACTTGATAATCGGCCCGATGGATAAAGTAAGTGAGTTATACACTGAGTTCTAAGTAACTCACTCCTCAAATTTTTCATCTCGTAATGGAAATTGACGTGGACTTGGGCGAGGATGACTTCGTGGAGGCCATCTTGCAAAACATGGGTTTATTAAACTTGAACTTTTTAATAAGTATTTTTTTATAAATTACTATTTTGGGTTGATGTAATAAGGGCCTCTATTAATATTTCATGGATTTTTATGTGTGGTTGGTTTAAACTATAATTTGGACATTTTAATATGGTGATGATTATATGATGTTTTTCTTAAAATAATTTGGGTTTTAGAGTATTTTGTTCGACCTAAACACAATAAAATACTCTTTTGAAAAACCTTGTAAAAGAAGATTTCACTCAACTGTAGAAGAGAAATGATAGATTTGGGGTGTTACAGGAGAGAGAGGTTCACCTAAACACAATTAAAAGAAAAGAAGAGAAGAGAAGAGAAATGGTAGATTCGGCAAATAAGAAAGAAAAGAAAAGGAATAAATGGCCCTTATGGTCTATGAATGATTCGACCAAAGTCTAACAATAGAAGAAAAGAATAGATTTTGGTGTGGTTTGGTTACAAAGAAAAAGGCGAAAGTTTAGAAGAGAATGAGGTTGGAAAATCGGCAAAAGAAAGTGACCAAAATGGCTCTTTGATGGTCTTAAGCTTTCGGCACCACACTAGAGAAAGAAGGAGAAACCCGAAAAGAAAACACCTAAATCCCTAAAGAAATTTCGACTACTCCCCTCTACCACATGACCGAAATGATCATCAAAGAATTCCCTTGGCTGGCCAACTCACAATCTCATCACAAATCCCACATTTTCCTCCTTATTTCCTCCTAATCCCTTTCAAAATTCAACAACCCCTAGCCCCTATGATGTCTACATACATGGTCAAAAGACCATAAAATAATTTCAAAACATCATTCCTTACTTCAAGCCTTATGTCCCTTATCATACCAAAACCTCTTGATTCCATACCATAAATTAGCACTTGCCTTTTCCTTAGTCTACTATCAATAAAAAAATAGTCCATCTTATCCAAATGTAAAGCTTGGCGACACATTAGAGAAGAGAGCAAAATAAAAGTCACCTAGTTGCTATCCAAGGGATTCAAACCTCTCCCCTCATGCAATTTCTCATGCGCCAACACCACCTTGCCAATTACTCATCTTGTGCTAATTTTAGACACTTAAATTAACTTAAGTATCAGGGTCACTTGATCCACTTCACTAAATTCTCCATACTAAAAATTATTCTATACCCGAATAATTCTATACCCTTTTCAAGGCTATAATAAACATGAAAAGAAAGAAAGAAAATTTTCATTCATAAGCTAAACACAAAAACATACAATATATTGATACTCGATTTTTAGGGTGTTACAAGCAAGGTGTTAAATAATTGGTTGAGTCGCGAGACTTAGTGTGCAACCCTCATGCACCATTAGACTTGGGCCTCAACCCCACAAAAACTGGATAACAAATTAATATATATATATATAATAACCAAAAATATATGCAAGCCCAACCCAAATCCTAGGTTTCTATCCGCTACACGCCACCCTTACCTGCCATGCACACTATTGGGGATTTTTACAATCAACCCATACCGCTACACACCATCGATGGCAGTCATGCTGCAGTTAGCTGCTCATCGTCAGAGTTGTGACAGAGTCACCGGCTGAAATGGCATAAGCCACCAGAAACAGAGTTGTGACAGAGTCACCAGGCTGAAATGGCATAAGCCACCAAAAATAGAGTTGTGACAGAGTCACCAGGCTGAAATGGCATAAGCCACCAGAACAGATCACTTCCCCTTTTCATCAATTTCCCAACCCTAGGCATACAGTGAGATCATCATACAAAGCATATCATTTTAACAGGAATAATCACCGAAATAGGACAGAAGTCACTAACCTGTGGTTAGCCGTTACCCTTCAAGGGTTTTCACTTGTTATGTCGAGATGTCGACATTTAGCAGAGTATAGTAGATTTATACATAAATATATATATATATATATATATATGTATAATAGCAAACAATCTAACAGTGAGAAAGGTTACACACCTGATTAGTATCAATAACCTTGCTAAACCGATCTACTACTTTGCTCAAAAAGCCAGAAAGATGTGAAAATAGGGTCTCTCCTATAATCGGCCAAGGGTTAATAAATACCCAAATTTTACACGTAAAAGAATTAGTAAATCTCCATACCTTAAAATCCTGGAGGTAACACGATTCGAGTGCTATTGAACTATATCTTGGAGATCTATGCGATTGGCCCTACTTCAGATCCCGAAATGTCGAAAATAAGAGAACATAAGGGATTAGTTTCTAAATAGCCATTTGGCTAGGGTCTTTGAAAAGCTGGAAAAGATTTGGAAACTCAAAATCAACACTTACCCATTGCTTCCTTCAAGATTCGGCACAAGCAGTCTCCACTGAAGAAAATTTGATAACTTCAGGAGGTGAGATCTAAGGATTTTGGCTTTTAGAAGATTTAAGAAATGAAGAGATGGCTAAGAGAGATTCGACCAATGAATATTAAGGAGAAGAATAGAATAATAGAGATGTGATTTCGACTTTTAGGGATTAGAAGAAGAATAACAATAGAGGTTAACATTCGCCAACCAGAAATTTTAGAGAGGAAGAAAGGGTGAAGCAGATGATGGTTTTCACTTTTGAGAGGAAGAAGATGAGAAAAGAGAGGCTTCAAAATTTTGGCACACCCCCTCTTTATATAGAAAACTAATTCCTTCCTTTAGAAGAGATTGATTTTCGGCCAACACTACCACACATGATAGCTCTTATCCCTTTTCCCTTATCTTAATCTGTTATCTCCTCAAAAATAGCCTTTATCTACTTATTATCCTTAAAGACTAAATCCCTAAATAATAGCCTTTATCTGCTTATTATCCATATAGAATAAATATAATAAAATTCCCAAAAAATAGCCTTGTGCCTTCCCCCTTACTTAATTAAGTGCCGAAATTTAGCCCTATAATTTAGGCTTCAAGCAACCACAATTTGGGCCCTCCTCCTGCACTAGTGACGCCACTTATAGCACACCTTTACTGTGGCCCTAGTTGTTGGGCCACAAGCCCAATATGTCAATTAATCTACTACAACTTTAATTTAAGCCCTAGAGTGTCTATACAAAATATTTAATCAAAGCCTCATTAAACACAAGCCCATTTGCACCTCAAATCCTTAAATTAATATTTTAAGCCTACACTACACAAAATGCACAAGCCCATAAATTCAGGATGATACACTCTATATGAACTTTTCAAAAACAAAAAGCCTAACATTAGCTATTTTTATCTTTTTGGATGCAAGTGTTTTGTTTTAAATAATGGCAAAGACAATCTTGGTGCATTTGATGCAAAAAGTGGAGGAAGTTTTTTTTGTTATTCTTTAAATTCTAAAGCTTATAGAGTCTTTAATAAAACTTTAGTAGTTGAAGAATCAATACATGTTGTTTTCAATTATGCTAACCCTCTTCCTAAAAAGGATACTTGTGTTGGTGATGATGATGTAAGAATATTAAAAAATCATGATAAGTCTGATTTTTCATCAAATGACAAGATTCAAGAACAAACACAAGAAGCTCTAAAGGAGTTTACCATAGAGGAAAGGGAATTCAATCATCCAAGAGAGTACAACTATGTAAAGAGTGGTAAGAATTTTCGAGATCCATAAAATAGGTCTTCTCTTAGAAATACATGTAATTATGTTGGATTTATCTCATGAATTGAACCTAAAAATATCAAAGAAACATTAAATGATGGATATTAGATACTGGCTATGCAAGAGGAATTAAACCAATTTGAGAGAAGCAATGTATGGACTTTGTAGAAAGACCTTGTGAAAAATCTACCATAGGTACTAATTGGATTTTTAGGAATAATCTTGATGATAGCGGTAACATAATGAGGAACAAGGCTAGGCTTATTTCTCAAGGACACACTCAAGAGGAAGGAATAGACCATGAAGAAACGTATGCTCCTGTAGCTAGAATGGAAGGCATTAGAATGCTTTTTGTAACGCCCTAAAATTTTAATTTTTGATTTCGTGTATGTGTGACACACAATGTCTATCTGCTTCAGTGGTTATGTGTTCTAGGTGTGTGTGTGAGGTCCCAAGTTCAAACCTTACTTGGGCAAATTTTAGTATTTTTTTTATAAATAAAGCCTTAACTTTATGCAAAGGGCTTAAGTTTAATTGTTGGTAAGTTTATATCAGAATGGGTCTGACTGGTCTGGTGGTTAAGTGGAGTGTTGGAGTCTTGGAGGTTCTGTGTTCAATTCTCTGTGATGGCGTAGAGATAGTATTTTTGCTCCAATTTCGGCTAAGAGTTGTGTTGGGGCAAAATTCTAAGTAGTTGTGTTTTAGTGGGTTAATAGGGAGTGATTTTAGGAGATAATTGCGGAGCGGTTATCAGAAAATAATCTGATTATCTTTTTGTTGCAAAAAAGAGAGAGTAGATTTTTGGTTTTCTCTCCAATTCCTCAAACTTTTTTTGACATTTTCTTTTTCTTCTTTTTTCCTCCTTTGCCGATTTTTTCCCCTAGTTGCTGCCGAAATTTCCATTATTTTTTTCCCTTCTATTTCTTTGTTTTTATTTCCAATTGATTTGGTTGTTCATCATTGGTTGTGCGTGTTCGGATTTAATCAAGGGGCTGGTGGTTTTGAATCGACGTTGTGATTGTGCAAAGTCGTGGTTACTCAAGCGAGGTTCTGGAGGATTATGAGTGGTTACACATCAGAAACGATGCCAGGTGTGTACCCGAAATGTAGAAAATAGGATTTGGCAAATAGCTAAAATTGTTTTCTGTCAAGAAATAAGAGAAATAAGAGAAAATGATGCAAAAAAAAATTGTAGAGAAAGGAAATAAGGGTGTATAAACTTGGAAATCAACATTTTGCACTAAAATAGTTTTCGACCGCAGCAGTAGTCTAACTTTTAAAAATCATAAAAAATAGTGGGAATTGAGTTAGAGGTTGAATAAAATATGAAATTAAATTTTATTGAGTCTAGTTTTTCAAGGAGGAAACAATGTAAGAAATGGAATTGTAAATCATGAGATATAATAAATTTTGTGAGATAAGGTCAGAATGATTTCGAGTTCCCCTATTTTAACTTAGCAAAATCATCAAAAATTGTAAAAAAATAATTAGGGGCTTAAATTTATATGTTTAAATATTTAATGAGTCTATTTGCAAGAGAAACAAACAGAAACATCATCTAAATTCCATACTAAGAGATAAATAATTTTTAGTAAGGAAAGGATGAAGCTATCAAACAGCAGAATAGGGATAACTTTAAAGATTTTACTGTACTTATTTGATAAACTATAAATTCCAAAAATTTTACGGTAGAAAGTTATTTGAGTTTAGTTTCAAAAACATCAAGTGGGTCTTAATTTGGAATTCTGTAGCTCAAGATATAAATAATTTAGTGATAATGACTCAAGTAGACAACTTTGAATGAACATATAAGTAAATAGTGAAAACATATATGAGTATTGAGCTAGCATGGGTTACTTTAAAAATGGATCACACAGTCAAGGTCAATTTAGGTCGAGTGGGCCACAAGGACATGTGGGTCCACAAGGGTAGATCACATGGGCGTGTGGGCCTATTTTTATCGAATATTTTTAAGGTTGCACGGGTCGCCCAAGTCGACTGTAACTGTAACACCCCTTACCCGTATTCGACACTGGAACCGGGTATGAGGCATTACCAAACTTAACATACTTCATCATATAATATTGGGCCATAAATTTTCGTTCAAACTTAAAACCTTTCATTCAATTCACAATGTCCCTATTATGGGTCTAGGAGACCCAAAACATACATGTGGAGTAGCTCGAGACTAAACTGGAAACTTACAAACACTTAGAAAATTTTTGCTTAAAATAGGGCCACACGCCTATGTAGAAAGGAACACGCCCGTGTGGGCAAGCCTTATAGTCACACACGCCTATGTTCCTAGCCTGTGTGGACTTTATTTTTCATTTCGAACCTACAAGGGTTTTCACACGGCTTGGCACATGCCCATGTCTATGGCCCATGTCCCTCACACGGCCATGACACGCCGTGTCTTAACCCGTGTGTGAAAACCTTGACATTCTATTTATGACATCAGCAAACATCTAGAGGCACATGGCCTAGTCACACGCCCGTGTGCTGGCCCGTGTGACGAACTAAATTTTTCACAAATTAGATGCAGGGGACACGGCCTATCAACACCCCCTCGGGGCTGGCCGTGTGTCCACATGGGTAGACACATGCCCGTGTGTCTACCCATGTGGAAAATTATAAGGTTATTTACCAAGCCAATTGCCACCCTGAAAAGCAACCACACTTATACCATTTCAATGCAACACACATCATGACAATAAGATATCTTTAATATCCAAAATCAAGACATTCATACCTTAAATCCACACTACATTCATCATGCATATACTTTACACATTACTCATTCAATTTCACGAGCTTGCACTTCATGAATTTCATCATCATTGAATAGGTATAACTTAACTAGTATTGGCCAATTCAAATGACCATTTACAAAATGAATGAGTAGCATTAATAGCTAACACATTGGCTAACCAATATGACATATAACAAAATGACCAAGTACCTATACATGCCATACCCAAAATAATCAACTTTACTATACCAAAAGAATAGCTTGATAGTGTGAATCGAACTCTGACATCCTTCGATCCTCGAGCTAGCTTGGTGATCCTACAAGGAAATGGGAAAGAGAGAGTGAGCATAAAGCTTATTAAGTTTGCATGCAATAAATAGCAACATAAAATCTTATGATACATTCATACTTTGCTTTAGGTAATAACACAAGTTCTCAAGTATATCGACATAGCTTACTCATGCTTACTCTTACTATTCACATATCTCATATCGAACTTACTTCTCTTAAGTATCTCATATGTACTTGTATCACTTCATCACATAACTTTAGCACTTTTTCCAACTTGAATATAAACTTAGCCCGTTATCATCTTTAACATAAACTTAGCTCTTTATCATCTTTAGCATAAGCTTTTAGCTCTTTACCCGTTGAGCCACTTGAAATGTCAAAGGATAACCGAAATTCATCAGACATATAGTAAGATGCCAATGCCATATCCTAGATATGGTCTTATATGGGATCACATGTCGATGCCGATGCCATATCCCAGATATGGTCTTATACGGGATCTCATATCGATGTCGATTCTATATCCCAGATATGGTCTTATACGAGATTGTATATCGATGCCATGTCCCAGATATGGTCTTACATGAAATATTTTATTCGATGCTGATGCCATATCCCAGATATGGTCTTATACGGGATTGCAATTCGATGCAAGGCCATATCCCAGATATGGTCTTATACGGGACCTTATAAATCCCATGTCTTAATGACGATATCCTTTCTATTCTTAAGGTCAACCGAGACTCCCACGTCATAAATCTTCATCGTATTCTCATCGAACATCATTGATCAATTTTCATAGAAATAATGTACATTTCATGTAATCTTAAGCATTTTAATACATAATGACATAAGGTTAATTTATTACACACAAACTTACCTCGTTATCAAAATGTGTCTAATTACTCGAATTAGTCCACCACCAAGTAATTTCCTTGGTTTAGGATCGGACTTCGTGTTTCTTGATCTATAATGAAAATTTAACTCTTTTAATGATCACATTGACTAAATCAAACCATGAATCATACTTTGGAAAAATTATGATTTTTCCCTATACTTTTTCATATTTACAAAATGGTCCCTAGGCTCGTATAATAAAATACATTCATTTCCTTGGTTACCTAAGCCTAGCCGAACCTATCTTAAGCTTATAGTAGCTCATATTTTCCTTGAAAACTGATTTTTACTAAATATTTTATCACTTTTACAATTAGGTCCTTTTATGAGTTTTCCATGAAAATTACTTAGAAAAAGATGTTTATCATACATCAAACTTTCATATTCCTCCATTAAACATCAAAACACATGCATGTCATACATGGGTAAATTTTTGAACATGAACCCTAGCTCAAAATATAGCTAGAAATAGCTAAATTGAGCTACGAGGATCTCAAAATACGAAGAACATTAAAAACGAGGCTAGGAGGTACTTAGAATCAAGCTTGAAAGATGAAAAAACCCTAGCTATGGAGAGCTTGAGATTTTCGGTAATGGGGAGGAAGATGAACATCAATTTTTACTTCTTTTTCCCTTTTAATTAACTTATTAACCAAATGATCAAATTGCCCTTAAGGGCCCCTTTCTTGAGATTTTTCCTTCCCATGTCCATTTTTGTCCATATTGACATATAATGGTCTAATTACTAAATAAGGACTTCTAATAATTTTTTTATAATTCTATTTCATACTTGAATCTTCTATAATCTCATATATTTCAATATTTGCAATTTACTCCTAATGGATAAATTAATCACCAATTCATAAAATTTCTTCATGAAATTTTCACACAATCATGCAAACATGTCATAGACCTCATAAAAACCATAAAACACATATTTGTATCTCAAATTTGTGGTCTCACAACCACTATTTTTACTATGCCCTAAATCGGGCTATTACAGTGAACTTACTATAGGGTCGGTAAGCGCTACTTAGACCCCTAAATGTGTGAAATTGATTGAATGATATCTATACTAGGCATGTTAATATCTAAACTGAATATATGTTTTGAAATTGCATAATAGCATATAATCCATTTTATGTTGCATTGCATTGGGTTGAGGGTTGTTATTCGGAGGAAGTGTACTGAAAGGCTTTAAGCCTAATTTACTGGAAGCTCAGCTGCAAACTACTATTTTGTGCCGCATTCGATACTACTTGGAGTGTAGGGATGGGTGGGTTGATTATATCCCCACTTGGAGTGTAGGGTTGGACGGAGATGGTGTGTAGAGGCTGGTTGGGTAGAATTTTGCTACTTCATAACTATTACTACTATTTATACTGTGATAGGCTAAGGCCCTACTGCATTTTTGACATTGTACTGAGATGGGCTAAGGCCCAAATTGTCACTGATACTGAAAAGGTCTTAGGCCCAAGACTGTTCAACTGTGCACTGTGAATACTGATTGTTTGTTTGTTTCTGCGGGGTTACACACTGAGTTTACGTAAACTCATCCTTTTTGTTTAATGTGCACAGGTAATCCCTAGACTTAGACGGATCGGTGCGACGGAGGACTCAGCAGTGACCACAGTAATTTTTGGACTTCATGGTTTTCAATTTACGATTTATGATTTGATTATTGTTGATTATTTGGGATGTAATTTAAGGACCCTCTAAGACTTTGGTTTTAAATTTGGGTTTTTATTTATTTATTTTACTTTATGGATTTATACTTGCTGGTCGTAGGAAATTCAATTTTCAAAATGTTAAAGTATTTTCTAAATGCATGATCACTTAGACTATTTTTATTAAAGCTTCCACAACAAGGGATGTTTCAAAACAAATGTTTTAAATGAATAAAGACAACTTCCTAAGTTCTAGCAAAGGTTTACTAAAGATAATAACATGGAATGTTTTCTTCATAACAATGAGGTTTCAAAAACACTATCGTGTGACATTGTTAGATACGGCCACAATGTCTAGGCCGGGTTTAGGGTGTTACACTTTTAGCTTTTGAATGCTTTAATGATTTTAAATCATATAAAATGGATGTGAAAAGTTCTTTTCTGAATGATTTTATAAACAAAGAAGTGTATGTTGAACAAGCACTCGATTTTAAGGATCCAAATTCTCAAACCATGTTTTCAAACTTTCAAAAGCTTTACATGATTTGAAACAAGCTCCTAGAGCTTGGTTTGAAAGACTATCAAATTTTCTTACTGAAAAAGGTTTTTGTAAAGGGAAGGTTGATGCTACACTTTTTATCAAAAGAAAATACAAAGATTTATTAGTGGTACAAATTTATGTTGATGACATTATCTTTAGTGCTACTAATGATTTTCATTGTGAAGAGTTTCCAAAGCTAATGCAAAGTGAATTTTAGATGAGCATGATAGGAGAAGTAAACGTTTTTTGTTACTCCAAATCAAGCAAAGGAAAGATGACATCTTAATCAATCAAGCTAAGTACACAAGAGAAATGCTCAAGATGTTTGAGATGGACAATCTCAAATCACAAGCTACACCTATGAACTCTTCTACAAAGCTTGATAAAGATGAAGAAGGTAAATATGCATACATAAAATTATATAAGTCAATTATTGGTTCATTACTTTATCTTATCGCAAATAGACTCGACATTATGTTTAGTGTTTGCTTGTTTGCTAGATATTAATCTTGTCCTAAGAAATCTCACTTACAAGTCGTTAATAGAAATTCTAGGTACCTTAGAGACACTCCTAATTTAGAACTTTCGTATCCTAGAGATTCATCCTTTAACTTTTATGCTTTCTTAGATACATATTTTAGAGGTTGCAAACTAGATAGGAAGAGCACATTTGGTACTTGTAAATTCTTAGGCAACATGTTAATTTCATGGTTTTCACATAAATAAAATAGTATTACATTGTCCACCATCGAAGCAAAATACATTTTCGTCGGTAGTTGTTGTGCTCAAGTTTTATAGATGAAACAACAACTTAAGGACCACGGAGTTGATATAAATACTATTCCTATCAAGTGTGACAATTCTAGTTTTATTTGTCTCATTAAAAATCTCATCCAACATTTTAGAACTAAGCACATTGAAATAAGACATCATTTCATTAGAGATTATGTCTAAATAGGTGATATTGTTCTACAGTATCTAGACACTTTGCATCAATTAGCTGATATTTTTACAAAACCTTTAGATAAAAAAAAATATTTTGGACACTTAGGAGAGAAATAGGTATTACTACCTTGCCTTGATTTTATGTTCAAATAAATTTATACACTTAGATGTTTTTAAAATATTTTATGACTTGAAATTGTTTAAAAAGTATGAACAAATTATTTCAATGTCTTTCATATTCAATTAGTTAGGGGGAGTTGATATTATATGTCTAGTCTATTTTTGACTTATTAAGTCTGATTTACATGATTGTTGGATGCCTTTGAATATGCTAAATTAGACTTTATTAGATGTTAATATTCAATTTTTGCATGCCTTATAATGCATTATGTTTCAAATGTATCATACTTAAAATTGACATTTTTAAGCATATGAAATCATTAAAATTCGCTAAATAGTCATTTTAGGTTAGTTTATAACATATGAGAACATAATAATCAAGTTGGGAAAATTCCTCTACACCTTGGAAGACAGATTGGGCATTTGGTATTGATACCTATTTAAAACTATAGATATTTTTTAAAAAATATTGATACCTTTTGGGATTTAAAGATTCTACCCTTGTCTCTTTATTTCAAAACACACAAAATCTTCAATTTTCTTTACCCTCTTTTTAGAAGCTCTCAACCCTAACTTTACAAAACTTT
Organism: Gossypium rotundifolium; assembly: GCA_025506655.1. Lineage (NCBI taxonomy): Eukaryota > Viridiplantae > Streptophyta > Magnoliopsida > Malvales > Malvaceae > Gossypium > Gossypium rotundifolium. The sequence goes on along the minus strand of CP106731.1, from coordinate 62,408,263 downwards.
AAATTGTCCATATTTTAGTTAAAATCTTGAATTAAAACAACCAACATTTTCATTTTGTATAAGGATTCAACAAGTTTGTTTTCAATTTCCATCATTTCGAAGAAATTTTGAGGTGAATTTCTTAAATTATTATTTGGAAATTATGCTTTTGGGATGGTTTAGAATCTATATATTGTGTTTTTGTGCAAGGGTTGCCTATTTTACCCACATTCTTGAAAATTTTGTTTTAACCTTTTGCTCACTAAGTGTTTTTAGAAATTCCCAAATGAAATTTCATAGTTAACTTAGTGTGTTTTAGAGCCTTAGATTATCATTATGACGTTAAGAAACGACCTCGCTCCAATCCCTCATATGTTGCTGCCTCTAGTGGGTCTAATTCGCATTTTGGCAAATGTTTTCATTCTCTGGGAGAATGACAACGTTTTGAATAAAACCTTCGCCACTAAACTTGTTAATACTTCTAGGATTCTAGACCTTGATTGCTTAGAAATGTTTAATTTTCTTTATCTTCCTATTTTACGTAAGTGGCAATGACTTGACTTCTTTAGAATTTGTTCACCAACTTACAAAAACCATGTCTGAGCCTTTTATTGTACCGTCAAGCTCGATGTAACACCCCAACCTTGGCCTAGACGTTACAACCGAATCTGACGTGTCACGTCGAAGTGATTTTTGAAATTTGGACTTGTTGATAAAAATCCATATTTAAGTTAAAACCCATTTAGTTTTTATTGCTTGAGAAAATTTGGCAAATTAAGTTATTACAATCTGAAACCAGCTTATCAAAACGATTGCCATATTTATTACCATTGATTTCTTAAACTGAATAAAACAAGAAGCTTCTCTAATTAAAAACCTTTAAGTTTAAAATGCGTGTTTTTCTTGGAAATAGTTGTTATTTTGAAAACTCTTTTGTATCCGTTTGGCAGTTTAAAATAAGAAATCCAAGCCCAATTAAAAATTAAATCCACCAATGGCCTTATTACATAATCAATAGCCCAATATGAAAATTAAAATTAAATAACTAAGTCTAAAGCAGAACATCAGCAATCATGTGGCCACCTTTGAGTCCCTCACAGCTCCAAATCGTCTACGGCTAAGGATTACCTGTACAGTTAAAAAGAAAGGGTGAGTTTACGAAAACTCAGTGTGTAATCCCCTATCAGTCAGTTAGTTACAATATATGCAGTAATAATCTGGGCCTGGGTCCTATTCAGTAACAATGCAGTGTGGCCTTAGCCCATTACAGTAATAGTGTGGGCCTAAGCCCAATACAATATCAGTAAGGTGTAAATATACAAACCACCCCAATCCAGCCAACACACCACCCGTACCAACCAACACACCATGTGGGGATAAAATCGACCCACCCACCCAGCACACCAATATCACAGCATAGCTGCCAGTAATAATAATGCAACAAAGTTTCCAGTAATAGTATATGTGGTAATGCCACCAGTAACAGTGAATGTGGTAGAGCCACAATACTTTACTTCCTCCATATTAGAATCCCAACCCCATGCAGTGTGTCATGTCATAAATAGTTCGTGTATGCAAAGTGTCCTACTCAGTACAGTCTTACAAATAACATACACTCATCAGTCAACCTACCTCTAGAGGTAACATGGTCATTTCCATTTATTAGGGGTATAATAGCAATTTTACCTTTTAGAGGTATTTTAGTCACTTTACTTATTTTGGGGTCTCAGTACAGATAACGACCTCTCTGAAGGTCAACAGTCGCCTCAAGTGACACATATAATTTAAATAGTCATAATGGTGTAATTGGGCCCAAGTGGGCCACACGCTCGTGTGGCCCATTTAGCCCAAATTGAATCACGGCTATGTGAACCATATAGCCCATTCCAGTATTTTCCACTTATCGTAATCAATCTCATATGTCTACTTATACATATATGCAAACCCTTTCAAACTCTTTTACCATTGATCTTTCCATTTGTAACCAAGTCTTTAATGTAATAAGCATATATGTATATGTGTATATATATATATATCAATTCCAGACGATATAATATTCATTCACATTAATGATGAGCAACATCATTACAAAGAAACATACTTATAGAGTCATCCACTTCATCACATCGTACTTAACTAAAGCGATAATAAATTAACTTGCTTTATTCTTTGCTAATATAATAGGCCAACTCTTACCCAAGCTTTCAAAGACATAGACCGCATATATGTGTCACATTAGTTAAATTTTGATTTCTCCATTTATAGCAATTCATTGGCCTTAAGCCCGCTAGACCAAGTCTCGAATTTGAACACCAAGATTTAGCTCACCGGGCAATAAGCCCGAAATAGTACACCCAAGACAAGGCCCGCTAGGTAATAAGTCTGAATGATTCACTCTAAGACAAGGCCTGCTAGGCACTAAGCCCGAATATGTCACTCAAGACTAAGCCCGCTAGGCATCAAAGCTCGATAAGTAACACCTAAGACAAAGCTCTGCTAGGCACTAAGCCCTAATATGTCACCTGCATTAAGCCTACTAGGCATCAAAGCCCGATAAGTAACACTCAAGACAAAGCACGCTAGGCTAATAGTCCGAGATATCAACATTTTCAACATTTCAATGCACATTTCAATAATATCATAACCAACTAAATCACTTAAATTTCATAATTCTATCACATTTCAAATTCAACTAAGCTTATTCACATTTTCTAAATAAAATCATTACATCATTGTGTAATTCGCATATCATATCGATTATACACCTTTACGTGGTATTAACAAAACATATCCAATTCAATGTAATACCTTTACATTCGGCTATCACATACAAATATGCCCAAATTTATCAAACATTTTCATTAAACACATTCATAAATCATTCTTTAATATAATCTAGCTTACGGACTTACCTCGATTTCGCTTCTGACGACGAAGACCTTTATCCGTGAACTTGCGTTGCTCCCCATCCAAAATCGATTTTATTCGTTCTTGATCTAAACACATTAAAATTTAGCTCATTCAAGCACATTTCATCTCAATTTAGTCCCTAAACACATAAATAGGCAAATTACCATTTTACCCCTCGACATTTACAATTTTTACCATTTAGTCCTTATTGCACAAAACACAAAATACACATAATTTTATTCGTGTAGGGCCAAATCTTCCCATGCTCCTACAAGTCCCCACATTTCATTTATCTTGCATTTTAACCCTTCAAAATTTATTTTTCAATTTAACCCTATTTAGCCAAATTCATCAAAAATTCAAGAACAAAGTTTGTTCATCAACTATATATCTATCATTTAACACCATAAAACGTCATGAAACTCAACATAGCATCCATGGTATTTTACTCAAACATCATCCATTCATAAAATTAAGACATGGGCTTTAAAGCTCTCAAAGCAACGATTACAAAAACGTAAAAATTATCGAAAACCGATCAAAATCTAACGTTAAATCACCAATTTCTTCTTGGCCGAATAGTAAACCTTGTTTTTCTTTTCTTTTTATGAATTTCGCCAAGAACATTGCAAAATAAGGCCACTTTTTATCTTTCTTTTATTATAATATAAACATAACTTTTATAATAAATAAAATATAACTTTAATTATTAAATAATTAAAATAAACATGTCATATAATGATACACCACTAGCTTTTGTCATTCACTATCCTTTAAATTGGGTAATTTGCATTTTAAATGCTCCCAATTAGAAAACAACCTTAAGTTAGTCCTTACAATTTAAACTATCAAGTTTATAATTTACGCGATTAAGCCCTTTTGTCTAGTTAAACACACAAATGATCAAATTTTTATACTAAACTTTCACACATCATAAATCACATAGAATTAGCAACGAAAATAATATTAAAAGAATTTTTGGACTAGGATTCGTGTAGGGCCCACGACCCGTTGGGCCTACGGCAAATTTGATCTGTTATAACTCTCCCTTGGGATTTTCGCCCTCAAAATCTTTTCTCACGACGATTTCGAGATATTGTTGTCTTATTGAATTTTCAGTCGCCATTTCTTATTTCTCAACTCCTTTACTTCACGGCTAAGATATGATCACTCTTCTTCATGTCATATTAGATTGGATTTTATTCTGTAGGGCCACGAGCCATTGATATCTACAAAACATTGAAACATGAAATACTTTATCATCGATCTCCAATTCTATATCTCATGAGCATCGAAACGTGAAATACGTTGTGTATCTTATTTTCACCGAGCTCGGTCCAATATAATCGCAGTACGACACTTGCGGGCATATAGAGTTTCGTAAGGTGCCATTTTGATACTCGATTGATAATCTGTTATTATAAGCAAATTCAATCAAAGGTATGTATCTTTCCACGCACCTTCAAACTCGAGGATGCAACATCTCAACATGTCCTCAAGTATCTGAATGGTTCGCTTCAGATCGACCATTCTGCTTTGCGGATGGAAGGTCAAGCAAAGTGGAGCTTAGTACCTAAAGCATCATACAACTTCTTCCAAAACCGCGATGTAAATCTCTGGTCTCTGCTTGAAACAATGGAACTCGACACCATGTAATCTCACAATTTGAGATACATACAACTCAACAAGTTTATCGAGCAAATAGTCGGATTTTATTCGTAGGAGCCCATTTGGGCCCTGACCTATTCATTATAAGCCACACGGCCTATTTCTCGCCAAACGAGGCTCAAATAGGCCCATTTCCATTCGGTATCATGATCATGAAGTAACCAAGAAGGCATCCGATGTTCAACTTTTATTGTCGATAAACTAAACACTTGAGACATATTCAGATATGTCCCGCTTCATACCGTGCCACCAATGTAATTGTTTCAAATCATTATACATTTTGTCGATAATAAATTAACTTACTTTATTCTTTGCTAATATAATAGGCCAACTCTTACCCAAGCTTTGACATAGCACTTTGCATATATGTGTCACATTAGTTAAATTTTTATTTCTCCATTTATAGCATTTCACCGGCCTTAAGCACCTTAGACCAAGTCTGAAATTTGAACACCGGCATTTAGCCTGCTTTGGGCAATAAGCCCGAAATAGTACACCGGCACAAGGCCTGCTAGGCAATAAGCCCGAAATGATTCACCGGCACAAGGCCTACTAGGCACTAAGCCCGAATATGTCACCGGCACTAAGCCTGCTAGGCATCAAAGCCTGATAAGTAACACCGGGACAAAGCTTGCTAGGCATTAAAGCCCGATAAGTAACACCGGCACAAAGCCCTGCTAGGAACTAAGCCCGAATATGTCACCCAAGCACTAAGCCTACTAGGCATCAAAGCACGATAAGTAACACCAAGACAAAGCACCTTTAGGCTAATAGCCCGAGATATCAATATTTTCAACATTTCAATGCACATTTCAATAATATCATAACCAACTAAATCACTTAAATTTCATAATTCTATCACATTTCAAATTCAACTAAGCTTATTCACATTTTCTAAATAAAATCATTACATCATTGTATACTCGCATATCATATCGATTATACGAACTTGCGTTTTCCCGATCCAAAATCGATTTTCTTTGTTCTTGATCTAAACACATTAAAATTTAGCTCATTCAAGCACATTTCATCTCAATTTAGTCCCTAAACACATAAATAGTTTTACCTCGACATTTACAATTTTACCATTTAGTCCTTATTGCACAAAACACAAAATACACATAATTTGAAACTACTCCTTTAGGGCCGAATCTTCCCCATGCTCCTACAAGTCCCCACATTTCATTTATCTTGCATTTTAACCCTTCAAAATTTATTTTCTCAATTTAATCCTATTTAGGCCCATATTATCTATCATTTAACAAAAAACATCATGAGGCACAAACATCATCCATTCTTAAAATTAAGACATGGGCCATATTGGCCCATTTTTCTTTTCTTTTTAGCCAAGAACAAGGCCATTTTTATCTTTCTATTATTATAATATAAACATAACTTTTATAATAAATAAAATATAACTTTAATTATTAAATAATTAAAATAAACATGTCATATAATGATACACCAAGCTTTTGCCGTCCACTATCCTTTAAATTGCATTTTAAATGCTCCCAATTAGAAAAACAACCTTAACTTAGCTCATGGCCTTTTGCCTAATTAAACACACAAACGATCAAATTTTTATCTAAACTTTCATGATTTAGGATTCGTGGTCCCAAACTCATTCGATTACGGTCAAATTGACCATTATCCGAGGGCCCATCGCTCAAATAGGCATTTCTCCCATATTGGCCCATTTTAGATAAACGAGGCCCATATCAGCCCAAAAGCACGAGAAAGCTCATGGCCTCTACAGTCTATCGCTCACGATTTGTGGGCTCGATTTACCATATGAGGGATCGCACGCTCGAAGGCCTCAAATGTCAAAGTTTCGACTTTTTAACTTTTGGGCTTTTCGACTTTCACCGATTCACAATAGAGAAGGGTGTGACTACATACCTATTTGCATAACAAACAGATTACCCTATGCACGATCAACCTACAATCATCCCCACACAATCAATTTTTCATCCTTTAGATCATTAACACTAAATCCCTAAACCGATATCACCACTTACCTTGACCGAAAATTATGCGATTATTACTTCTAGATCGCTGGTTGAAAATGATCGCACCTTTTTCTCGATTTACTACGCATAAAACGGATTTCATTACCAATAATCGTTTAATACAAGTCTTGAATTGATACCCATAGTCCAAAGAATTAGAGTTAGGGTAGATTGGGTATTCTACCAATACTACAAGACAACCCTACTTACCCCACAGTATTCATCCAAAGAGGTATTCGAAGAAGAAAGCAGAGGTGTGCAGAGAAGCAAGGCAGTCGATGCTCCACCGATTTTCAGAGACTATCGTCTACATGGTTTGAAATAGCAAGACAAGATTTATGTTATTTAGTCTATATTAGAAAAGCAGAGAAACAAAGAGAGGGGAAAAGAGGATATGTAGGATTAGGCTTACCATAGTGTTATGAGTAGAAGAAGAGATCGCCGCCCACTACCAAACCAACTGGCACGACAGAGAAACAAAAAGAGAGTTGGCCACTCAGTCAAAGAAGAAAATAGAATGTTGAGAAGAAAAATAAGAAGGTTCGGCTATGAACCAAAAGTCAAGGAATGAAAAGGAGGAAAAGGGGACTTGGCAGCGGAGAAAAAGAAAAGTGCAAAATTGTGTAGAGAAAAGTAACAAAAGAGCCTACCACATTTAGCCAAAGAGAGAAAACAACCCAAAATAAGCAGTATACCTTCCATGGCCGAATATCATGAGTGCCAGAGTCCAAATTTGGCACAATTTCCCCTTCTCAGCTCCTTGATTTTCTCCTTGAATCTCTCCATGACCAGTTCAAACTCCATCCAAATCCTATTCAAACTCCCTTTAGCTGTGTTTCAGTCCAACTTTACTACCTACATAGCTCAAGCAGCAAAATAACTATCCCCTTGCGCAACCCAAGACTCGAACCTCAGACCTCTCAGTTACACAACATGCCACTTGGCCACTGGACCACAAGCTCCTTTTGTGTCATAAAACATACATTAACATTTATAAGGCCTATATGCCAGTGTCCAGATTCATTTAAGAGAAAATTTTTAAAAATTCTGCAAAAGCCAAGACTTGAACCCAGGCTTCTCAAACACTCCCATACACACCCAAATCACTTAGCCGTTAAAGCAAATAAGTAATTTGTGTCAGATCATGTAAAATTAAAGATCCTATATTCTTGGGGCGTTACACTCGAACATGATGAGTATTGTGAAAATGTTATTTCTATCAACTCTTATCTTATGAATACACAAATTCGCCTGATCTTAGAAGATTTCAAAAATCTTTTATCCTTACCTTTCGGTGGCATGTCAAATGAAAATGTCTGTTTAATCCCATCGTCTATGTTCCATCCAACCTTGTTGTAAATTTAAATATGTATGATGGATTCTTTCATCTTATCATTTCTTGGATTCTTAGACCTATTTCTAAACATATTGTCATTTGAAACACCGATTATTGGTGGATCATTATTTTAAATCTAATAAGCATCCGAACATTTCTCTTATTATGTACAATAACATAAACAAAGCTATTGGTAAGGATATATGTAACATCCCAAAAAGTAGGGGTTTGTAATTTTTTTTGTATAATTGCATGTTGTGCATGCTTTGTGGGTTATTTGAGGGTGTTTGGGGGTTCTAGGGAGGCTTGGGTTCGAGTCCAAGCCCTGGAAAAATTTTGGTTTTTGGCCCTTTAGTGGAGAGGGCTGTTGGAAGCAAGACTTATGTAAATTAAAGTGTGTTTTATTAACACAAGTTGAGCACATAGTAGAGTGGTGGTGGCGTCACTAGGGGACAAGGGGGAGTGGAGTTCGATTCCTTTGGCAAGCAAATTAAGGCATTTATTTTATGCTTTGGAAGAGGAGGAAGTAGAGTTGGGATCAAACTCTGCTATGGGAGTTGAAGAATGGGTCAAACGGTTCAAATGGATGAAAGAGAGGATTTGTAGGAGAAAAAAATAGAGAGAATCAAGGAGCTGTGTGTGTGGGAGGTGGTGGCCGAAAGTGGGAGTCTAGCTAAGGGGGATTTTCAGCTGAAGAAGAGTCATTTGGAAGCAAATTTGGCAGTTAGTGTGTGAGAGTAAGCCGAAACTCTTTTGGGTGTGTGCATTTTTCTTTTCTTTTTATTTCGGGTTTTTCTAGTGACATTTTAGGTAATTGTTTCTTTTTTTTAGAGTGACATTTCGGGTTCATACATTTTCCTCTTTTCTTTTCTTGCCATTGCCAAAGTCAATCCTAGTTCCTATTCGTTCTTCATTCCTTTGTGGTAGCTGTCTATTGCACCGATAAGCCTCTCTTCTTCCACACCGTTCTTAATTCCACCATTCATTCGTAGTTGCTACTATTGGTTGCCAAATCTCTCTTTTCCATTCGGCTCTTCTCTGGTCAAGGTAACGGTTTCTTTTCTCTTATTTTCTTTCTTCCCTCCCTTTGCTTTTCCAAATCCAAAATTCCTAACTTCAGTTCTTTATTGCCTAGGCCAAATCTACTTACCCTCCTCCACACCAAATTCTTTTTGGTTCTCTTTTGGTGAGGGCCGAAACTCCTTGTTGGTCAACTACCGATTTTGTGTGGTACTTTGGTAAGGGTAAATAATTCAAACGCTTTCTTATTTCGTTCTAGTGAAGATTTTTGTGGCTACTTGGGTAGGAAATTCGGTCTCTCTCTTTTCTCTGTGGGGGGCAGAGGTTGGATGAGTACTAACGCACTTTTGTTCATCAAAACAATGTTAGGGTCTTGATTTCCGTGGTCAAGGTATAGGGCCAAGGGCTTGGTGCACTGAAGAAGATCGCATTGTGGTAAGTGGAGTAAGCCTAGTAAGTGTTTCTAGTTACGTTTATCAAAGTGGAGACTAACCTGTTGTCAACTATCACTATAGGTGTTTTGGAAGCGTTGGAAAACACATCTCGTAATCAGGTGTGTAATCCCACACCATTGTTTGTGATAATATGTAATGTTCTGTGATTTGGCCATAAGTCGAAATGCCGAAAAGCCAGAGTATCAACAACTGAGGCACTCGAGCGTGCGAGTGCTCGTAGTGATAAACCAAGCCACTAGTGATGGCAGTAGATCGTTGAGGGTGACACAAACACTCTCGTGAATCTAAGGCTATAATGGGCCTTATCGAGCCAAAACGGGCTAAGTGGGCCCAAAGGGCTAGTGGGCCCACATGAGCAAAATCAATGGAAAATTGTCGAATAATTGATGAGACTGCAAAGTCTACAGAAATGAGACTAAAATGAACAGAATGGGCCATACGAGCGTGTGGGCCAGAATGGGCCAAAATTAAGTTTTAGGCCCAATAGCACTATATTGATCGAAAATGGTAACCGAGTCGCTCGAGGCAAAATTAGGCCTTCGAAAAGGTCATTGTAGAAGTAAATTACCGAAATACCCTTAGAGTGTAAATTACCGAAATACCCTTAGAGGGTAAATTATCGAAATACCCTAGAGGGTAAATTATCGAAATACCCTTAGTGGATGAATTATCGAAATACTCTCGATGGGTAAAATTACCAAAATACCCCAAAGGGGTGAAAAATATCGTCATACCCTTAGGTTACAAAATGATCGTTATGTCCTTGATGGTAGTTAAATATCGTGTATGTGATTTTATTTATAATGTTTATACTTGTAAGACACTGCATTCATATCATGTTGCATGGGTTGGGTTTAATGATTGTAGGAAGTTCCGTTTTTGTAACACCCTTTACCCGTAATCCCTATTGAAATCGGGCATGAGACGTTACCGAACAATTTACCTAGTCGCCACTTAGGCTCAACGTGACTACTCTTCTCGAATCGCTTCAACTACTTCACACTCAACCTATGAGATCTCAATACCTACGAGAACTCTCGGGATCATATTAGAAATCATACGGCCCATAAAATTTCTTTTCATATAAACAGGGAGTACACACCCGTGCTAGATGACACATACGCCCGTGTGTAGTCACACACGCACATGTGCTCACATCGTGCCAAAAACCCCAATATTTTGCCAAAACTCACACGGCTAGGGCACGCCCATGTGAAATGGGGGCACGCCCATGTACCCTTACAACATGCCCGTGTCTTCTGCCCGTAGGGAGTTACTGACTAATTTAGCACGGCCTGGACACACCCGTGTCTCCTAACCATGGGGAGCTACTGACTTGATCCACACGGCCTGGGTACACGCCCATGTCCCTACTGTGTGTCTTACATGGTTCATGCATATGGCCATGGGATTTACACGTGGCCTATTCTAATTAGTAATAATAAGGTGTATGGTTAGCACGGCCTAGACACACGCCTGTGTGTCTACCCGTGTGGCACATGAAGGCTATTTTCCAAGCTTCTAGCATCCCTATATCTTACTCTACATGGGTTTATTCAACAAACTAAACTCTACATGGGTTTATTCAACAAACTAACAAACCTCTCTTAATCCACATGCACTCACATTTATAACTTTGAAATTTCATAAACGATAAAGTATGCCATCATTCTTGGCAATTTACAAAATTAATGTCTTAGCAAGAGCCAATACACCTTTGGTCAAAATAACAAAATAATCTAACTAGTCTAGTCCTATACATGCCATAGACAAAATCACTAATCTAATTATACTGAAGTAAGTAGATAGTATGGGCGGTCTTCTAGTTATCGACGTATCTCGGCTCGACTCTTAAGCACTATAAGACAAGGGAAAAAGAGAGGAGTAAGCTTAAAGCTTAGTAAGTTCACATGTAAACAATATAACACTCTAAAATGAATAAAACATTTTTTATATCATTATTTGCTAAGCAAGAAATCAATCTACATTTAGTATTAGGCTTACTCATTTCCTCCATTTACACATCCCAATCACATCACAAGCATAATGCATACATTCAATAACGGTTTCCCTACACTGAGCATCACAAGGTCACTTAATGTAACACATCACCATATCAAAATACATTACCCGTAATCACATTACTCGGTGGTTTCGCACTTAGCCAACCATCAGTCTTCCTTAGGGTGGTATCGCACATAGCCCACCAAGAAGGTTAATTACGGTGGTATCGCACACAGCCAACCAGAAGGTTAACAGACGATGGTATCACACACAGCCCATCATAATTAAACAACAAGGTGGTATCGCACTTAGCCCACCATCAAAATTTGATATAACACACCTACCTATCTATTCCATCATTCATACAAGAATTATTCATTAAGTACCACTTTCTATCTACTTGAATTATAAATGTTCTCAATTATGATATGCATTGATTAACAACAATAATGTGCATGTAAAATGCATCGTTTACATGTAAACTTACCTCGATGCAAAACGTGTTGCTAGCGATTTACTCGATCACCTTGCCTTTCCCACATCAAGTTTGATTCTGCGCTCTTCTTGATCTATAACAATGAATACATCAAATTCTACACTTGGGAAAAATGACCATTTTGCCCTTGTATATTGGAAAAATTACGATTTTGCCTCTAAGCTCGTAAATCATTTTTCATCACATTTTCCCATTAAACAAGCCTAACTGAACATTTATTCCTCTGTCCACAACCCACAAATCTAACTATTTTATGCATTTATTACCAATTTACAACATTTACAACTTAGTCTCATTTAGGTGTTTCCATGACAACACCTTTCACAAAAGTTGCCTCTAACCTCCCCATCATTCATTTTCTTCCATAGAAACTCAGCTAACAACATAAAATCTCTCATGGCAAGTCTCTAAACTTTTAACCATTTCACAAATTAGTCCCCTCATTAGTTAGCTTAGGCTTTAGAGACTCCAAAAGTACAAAAATCATCAACTAAAACCACCTAAATCACTTACTTGAATGAGGATTGAGTGGCTGAAAGTTTGAACTTCCAAGAACTCTATCCTCTCTTGAATTTTTGATGGAAAGAGATAAGTGAATAGTAAAAAATGATAACATCTTTTGCTTCTCTTATTTTATTCATTTTATCACTTAATTTCCACCAACTTTGACTAGCATTTAATGCTCTAATCCCCCTTAACTTGTATGGCCGGACAACACATATAATACGGCCTAATTTCACTTTAAAATTCTCCAATTTACAATCTATAGCTATTAGGTACCCCCACCTTATAAAATAGAACTTTCGCACTTTATGCGATTTAGTCCTTTTTCACAATTAAGTACTCCCAAAATTTCCATATAGCTATATATTAATGCCATAACACATAAAATAATAATAAAATAATTTCCTCAACCTCGGATTAGTGGTCCCAAGACCACTGTTTTGACTAGCCCCAAAATCGGGCTGTTACAGTTTTAGTGGCTCTGCCACATACCGTTCGAGTGGCACCGCTTAGTGGCTCAGCCACATATACCGTGATTAGCAGCTTGACTATATTTTTGGTGAGGATTGGCTGGGTGGGTTGACATGGTCCCCACATGGTGTGATTGGTTGGAACGAGTGGAGAGTTAGACGGCTGGTAGGATTGGGGTGAGCACATATTCACATACATTGAGATGATTTTGGGGCTTAGGCCCAAATAGTGACCGTTTTAAGGGATTACACAATGAGTTCTCGTAACTCACCCTTTTCTTTTAACCGTGCAGGTAATCCTCAGCGTTAGAGGATTTGAAGCTGTGGAGGACTCGGAGGTGGCCATACGTCAGATTTGCTTCTTAACGAAACTTAGTAATTTTGGTTTTAATTTATTTTATATTATTATTTGTGGGTTAATATTTTATGTAATAAGGCCAATGGATTTTCTTTTTAAACTTTCATTTGGTAAATCTGCTAGTTATGACCTGTTAAACGATTAGACGCTGGGTTTTAAAACAATAACAACTGTTTTCAAAATATCCTATTTCTGCAATTCTTTAAGTTAGACTTCTGCAACAAACAAAGTCTTTTTGAAAATAATAACATCTTTACAAGAATACACTTTAAGCAATCTTATTTTACAAACAATGAAATTCAGAGTTTCAAAAAGGATACAAAGTTTTTAACGAAAGCATAGCTTTTAAACAACCTTATGATGTGACATGCTAGATCCGACCATAACGTTTAGGTCGGGTTTGGAGTGTTACATTTTATGGTATCAGAGCTAAGTTACAAAACTTGACTGTGAATGGGTTTGAAATTTTTCCAAATCTGTTTAAACTTTGGTTTAGAAAAGTGATAGTGTTATTGGAAGTATGGTACACCGAGTCTCCGGCACCAAATCCATAAGTTTCCTGATCTTATACTTTGTTATATGCTATAGCAACTGTACTGAAAAACTACTAAGGATAGTAGTGTATCGAACTCTTATTTAAGGGAACTTAGACTATAGAGACTAAAACTTTAGTAAAATCGATCTGCGAAAACTACTTTTATTACTGTTTTCTTTTCATTAAACATTTGTTAATAATTACATGAATGGTAAGCTGATGCATAAAACTCTTAAATAGATTAATACGTTACACTGATATGAGTACAAGAGGAAGCGGATGGGGTATACATGGCCGTGGTAGAGGCTGGGGTGCTAGGGCTGGATCCTCAACATTAGGGTATATGCCCGAAAAAGAGGCGTCGGCATCGCCAGTGACTGAGACGAGTCTCATACCGAGCTGGATGGGATGATGCTTTATCTCAAGTGATGCTATGGGTTTTTAAAGAATGGCGGAGCGAGTACTAGATGGTGGCCCGAAGGTCAATTTCTGAGCGACTCCGGGTGAATGGGGCGAAAACCTTCAGGGGCATCTCTGGTATAGCCCCAAATGTAGTAGAGTATTGGTTAGAGGCAGTGGAGTGAATCGTGGTTGATCTGGACTGCATAATAGAACAAAAACTAAAATGAGCAGTGTCCATACTACGAGATGAGGCATACTAATGGTGGCTTACAGTAAGGGAAGGTACAAGCTGACCATGTGACTTGGGATTTCTTCAAAGTGGCCTTTCAAGGAAAGTATGTTAGGGCAAGTTATATAGATGCCCGGAGAAAGGAATTTCTGAATTTGGTTCAAGGAAACAAGTCTGTAGTGGAATACGAGGTAGAATTTCTATGATTAAGCCGGTATGCTCGGGGTATAGTTACGACTTAATACGAGTGTTGTGTGCGATTTGAGGATGGTCTTTGAGATGAGTTGCAGGTACTGATAGCCCCGCAGAGGGAAAGAGACTTCGCTGCCCTTGTAGAGAAGGCTAAGATTGCCAAGGACGTGAAATGCTCTGAGCGTCAAAACTGTGAAAAGGAAAGGGGCAAGAATAAGAGAGATTTTGGGTCTTCAAGTTCTTTAGGGGGATTTCATAAGAGGCCTAGGTTTGATAGGCCAGCCTGAGTTGGGATTCTAGTTGCAGTTGGATGATCGCAATCATGCGTTGAGTGCGGGAGACCACATTCGAGAGAGTGTTGGAGAAGAACTAGCGGATGTTTTAGATATGGGTTCAAGGATCATCGGTATAGAAACTGCCCTCGAGAACCTATTCGAATGCAAGCAGTAGATCAGGGCTTTGTGCAGCCAGAGAAAGGTGGTCAGCAACCACCGAGAGGTTGTGGTTCACCTAGATGGGAGAAATGGGTTAGGACGAGGTCGTGGAGCATCGGCAGAGGTGCTAGTAATACGAAGGCGAGACAGCCAGGATTAGTTTGTGCTACTCGAGGTCGAGAGGATGGCGACGCACCTGATGTCATAACTAGTACGTTCCTCATTCATAATGTACCATGTGTCATTTTAATTGATATTGGGTCGACACACTCGTATATTGCATGCACTATGTCTAGAACTTTGGGTATACAATTCAAACTTACTGATAAAGAGATGTCGATGATTAGTCCTTTAGGATAGTCTGTTGTAGTGAATAAGCTATTTAGAGATGTGCATTTAGAGGTTCAAGGGGTTGTCTTCCGTGATTTGATAGAACTTCCATTTGGTGAGTTTGATCTCATTGTGGGCATGGATTGGTTAGTGAAACACCGTGCAAATTTGGATTGCACTGCTAATTGTATGGTATTAAAGACTTTAGAGGATGAGGAAGTGATCGTAATAGGGGAGTGGAGGAACTATCTGTCCAATGTAATCTTAGCGTTAAGGGCTGAGAAGTTGGTTCGCAAAGGTTGTGAGGCATTCTTAGCTTATGTCAGCACATCTGAGGTTAAGAGTTTTTCTGTTGGGGATGTCAGGACTGCAAAGGAGTTCTTGGATGTATTTCTTGAAGAGTTTTCGGGATTGCCTCCAAATCGCGAGGTCAAATTCGACATTGAGCTATTACCAGATCGACTCCGGTGCCCATCGCCTCTTATAGGATGGCACCGAAGAAGCAAGTGGAATTAAAGGCTTAGATCTAAGAGCTTTTGGATAGAGGATTTATCAGACCGAGTGTGTCTCCCTAGGGAGTGGCGGTATTGTTCGTGAAGAAGAAGGATGGGTCAATGCGTATGTGTATTGACTACCATCAGTTAAACAAGCTAACAATTAAGAACAAGTATATGCTACCAATGATAGATGATCTGTTTGATCAGCTGCGAGGAGCTTCTATTTTCTCTAAAATAGATCTAAGGTTGGGGTACCATCAGTTAAGGGTTAAGGAGGCAGATGTGTTCAAGACAGCATTCAGGACTCGTTATGGACACTATCGAAGTTTCTGGTCATGTCATTTGGGTCAACAAATGCACCAGCTGCTTTCATGGACATGATGAACCGGGTCTTCCAACCCTACCTAGACCAGTTCGTGGTGGTGTTCATAGATGATATTCTGGTGTATTCAAGAACTGAGGAAGAGCGTGATTCACATCTCTGGGTTGTTCTGCAGATATTGAGGGAAAAATAACTCTATGTCAATTTCAGCAAGTAAGAGTTCTAGCTGCGAGAGGTGACATTTTTTGGGCATGTCGTGTCTGCCGAGGGGATTAGGGTTGATCCTCAGAAGGTTGAGGTCGTATTGGATTGGAAGCCACCAAAGTCAGTATCAGAGATCCAAAGTTTTTTGGGTTTGGTTGGGTACTATAGACGGTTCATTGAGGGGTTTTCACTAATTGTTGCACCCCTAACTAAGTTACTACGTAAGATGGTTACATTTGTTTGGACGGATAAACAGGGGGAGAGTTTTGAAAAGTTGAAAAAGATTCTAACTGAAGCTCCTAGATAATCTGACCAGAGGCTAGAAATGAATTCATTGTCTACAGTGATGCATTGCACACAGGTTTGGGTTGTGTGCTGATGCAAGAAGGGAAGGTGGTTGCGTATGCATCTCGTCAGCTTAGGCCGCACGAGGTGAACTACCCCACTCATGACTTGGAGTTAGCTGCGGTAGTGTTCGTACTAAAGATATTGAGACATTATTTGTACGGGAAAATTCAATTATCTACACCGACCATAAGAGTCTTAATTATCTCCTTACCCAAAAGGAGTTAAATCTTAGACAACGGAGGTGGATAGAGTTGCTAAAGGATTATGATTGCTCGATTGAGTACCATCCGGGAAAAGTGATCGTGTCAAGCAGTTGAGTTTTAATATATATAAAAAGAATGATCGAACCTGTAGACTAACTATGACAACGATAGAGGCAAGTGCACCTATCGAACAGTAGTATAGTTTAGGCAAGAATATCTTATCGAACCCAAGGGAGCCTAAAAGTACTACTACTCACTTTCTTTCTATTATTTAGCCTGAAATATGGAGTGATTTGTTTATGAAACTAGTGAAAAAAACTAAAACTAAATGCAAAGACAAAAGAATGAATGGGAGAAAGACTTTAGGAAAACTCAGTTGATGAAGACGATACCCTCAGGAAGAATCCACCTATGACTTCACTTATTATTTATTCCCCAAACTATATGATTTCTTTACTTAGCTTGATCCGTGAGACTCCTTAACCGATATTAAACCCTCTCTTGAGGCGAATGACGTCTAACCTTAGGTTAATTAGTGGAACTCTTGTTCTCTTATAATAACCCCCTAAGGAAGCAGTAAATCGATCAATGGATTCCCATATTAGGTTTCACCCTCTCATAACCCTATCTCTAGGCGCCCGATCAACTCCACTCAATTATGCTAGATCTACTCTTAGGTAGGGTCTATTCCTCCTCCACCTAAGCACATCAGATTAAATTAAGCAACATAATTAAGAAAAAACTAAGTACTTATCATATAATTTAGAAATCAAATAACAAAATCCATCATAGGTTTCATCCCCTTCAGGTATCTGAAGGGTTTAGTTCATAATTAAATAAGAAAACATGTCAACAGAAAAGATAAAACAAAACATAAAAAATCCCTAAAACCCCCTGAATGAATTGAAGGAGAGATCTTCGTCTTGAATAGAGTTCCGGCTTCTTGAGATGGATCAACTGGCTATCTTCAAGTAATTCCCGAAAAGATGAAAGCTTCGGCAAAAGCCTCTGCAAAAAGCCGTCTGTTTCGGCTTCTGCTGAACTCCCTTTTTAGTTGCTACCTTGGGTGTTTATATAGGCTTTGAGATGCTTTTACTTGACTCCTAAGTATCCTAATTCAAGTAGAATTCCTCCTAGGATGTTTAAGTAGACTTAGGAATGTGTCTCTTTTCCTTCAAGCATCCAAATCTGAGTGAAATTGCTCTTTCCCGTGGCAGGGGCACGGCCAAGGTACACGCCCGTGTAAATCGTCTTCAGACTGTATCTCAAATCTGTCAATTGAGGCACGACCGTGTAAATCATGGCATGGCCGTGTAAAGTAATTTGACGAGGAACAACCGTGTGGCTTGAAGTCCAGCCTTGTCAATTTCCTCTTTGGCCCAAATTGGCCCGTTTTAAGCCTGTTTCTCGTTCTTTTCGTCCTTAGGTGCTTTCCTGAGTATAAGACATGAAAAGAAAGGATTAAGAGCACCTTTTTACATAAATCAAGGATAAATCATTCAAAAGCATAATAAATGTGGGATTAAAATATGTTACATTTACGGTTTATCAAAACACTAACATGGTGGCATATGCATTGAGTCGTAAGGTGGTATCTGATCTAAGAGCAATGCTTGCTTGTCTCAGTCTATTTGAGGATGGTAGTTTGTTGGCAGAACTATAAGTAAAACTGACTTGGATTAGCCAGATTAAAGAGAAACATATGTTGGATGAGTCGTTGGTTTCTCAGTTCCAACAAGTGAAGAAAGGAGAGACTGAGGATTTTGGGCTGAATAGTGAAAGAGTATTATGCTTCCATGGAAGAGTTTGTGTATCGAGGGACTCTGAGTTGAGGTAGTTGATTCTGCGGAGGCGCATAGTAGCCCATACTCTATGCATCCCAGTGGGAACAAATTATACCAAGATCTACGTGAATTGTATTGATGGCCAGGACTTAAGCGTGAGGTGACTGATTTTGTAAGTAAGTGTTTGACATGCCAGCAAGTGAAGGCTGAGCATCAACTACCTTTTGGATTACTACAATCGGTGAAAATTCCACTCTGGAAGTGTGAGAAGGTAACCATGGACTTTGTTAGTGGGCTACCCCTAACGCCTACTAAGAAAGATTTGGTATGGGTAATTATTAATCGGTTGACTAAGTCCACTCACTTTATACCGGTTCACACTAATTACTCATTGCAAAAGTTGGAAAAGTTGTATATGGCAGAGATTGTAAGGTTACATGGGGTACCGGTGTCTATCATCTCAGATAGGGACCCTAGATTTACATCTCGGCTCTGGAGAGTGTTACATGAAGCTCTGGGTACAAGGTTAGTTTTCAAAGACTGACATTAAAATGCAAACCGATGGTCGGTCGAAAAGGGTAATCTGATTCGGAAGATATGTTAAGAAGCTGTGTGATTGATTTCAAAGGTAGTTGGGAGGACTATTTACCGTTGGCTAAATTTGCTTACAACAACAGCTACCAATCCAGTATTTAGATGGCACCTTACGAGGCATTATATGGGCGTAGATGTCATACCCTACTTGTTGGACAGAATTGGGTTAGCAGCGACTGTTGGGTCCAGAGATAATTTTGAAAACTGAAGAGAAGGTAAAGTTGATACGGGGTCAATTAAAAGAAGCTTCTGACAGGCAGAAGTCATATGCAGATCTAAAGCGTAAAGAAATTGAGTACTCGGTGGGGGATTTTGTCTTCTTGAAAGTTTCACCCTGGAAGAAGATTTAGAGGTTTGGGTGGAAGGGCAAGCTAAGCCACAGATTCATCGAACCTTACCGGGTATTAAAACGTGTTGGACTGGTCGCCTATCAGCTTGAGCTGCCTCCGGGTATTAAAACGTGTTGGACCTTACCGAGTCGCTCGAGGCGACATTAGGCCTTTGGAAAGGTCGTTGCAGGAGTAAATTACTGAAATACCCTTAAATAGTAAATTACCGAAATACCCTTAGTGGGTGAATTACCGAAATACCCTTGATGGGTAAAATTATCGAAATACCCCCAAAGGGGTAAAAATTACCGTTATACCCTTAGGTGACAAAATGACCATTATGTTCTTGATGGTAGTTAAATATCGTGTATGTGATTTTATTTATACTGTTTATACTTGTAATACACTGCATTCATATCATGTTGCATGGGTTGGGTTTAATGATTGGAGGAAGTATCGTTTTAGTGGCTCTGCCACATACCGTTCGAGTGGCATCGCCACCTACCGTTTTAGTGGCTCAGCCACATATACCATGATTAGTAGCTTGACTGCATTTTTAGTGAGGATTGGCTGGGTGGGTTGACATGGTCCCCACATAGTGTGATTGGTTGGTACGGGTGGAGAGTTAGACGACTGGTAGGATTGGGGTAGGCACATATTCACATACATTGAGATGATTTTGGGGCTTAGGCCCAACTTGTTACCGAATAGGACTTAGGCCCAGACCGATATCGTATGGGCTCAGGCCCAAATCGTGACCGTTTTAGGGGATTACGCATTGAGTTCTCGTAACTCACCCTTTTCTTTTAACCATGCAGGTAATCCCCAGCATTAGAGGATTTAATGCTGTGGAGGACTCGGAGGTGGCTATACGTCGGATTTGCTTCTTAACGAAACTTGGTAATTTTGGTTTTAATATATTTTATATTATTATTTATGGGTTAATATTTTATGTAATAAGGCCATTGGATTTTTCTTTTTAAACTTTCATTTGGTAATTCTTCTAGTTATGAACTGTTAAACGATTAGACGCTGGTTTTTAAAACAATAACAACTGCTTTCAAAATATCCCATTTTCGCAATTCTTTAAGTCAGACTTCTGTAACAAACAAAGTTTTTTTGAAAATAATAACATCTTTACAAGAATACACTTTAAGCAATCTTGTTTTAGAAACAACAAAATTCAGAGTTTCAAAAAGGATACAAAGTTTTTAACGAACACATAGCTTTTAAACAACCTTATGATGTGACATGCTAGATTCGGCCATAAGGTCTAGGCCGGGTTTGGGGTGTTACAATCTAGGTAGCTCTTTAACCTTACCTTTTAGGACTTATCTTTCTTACATCTTCACTCGATTAAGTATAAAAACTCGTGTTGATGCCCCTATCTAAAAACATCAACCTATCAACATTAGGGCATTTCATCATGTCAGGTCCAAACAAAATCATACTACCCTAGAATTGGAGAGATTAGGCTGGCATGTGCCTAATGACGATAAAGACCTTGGAGTTGATCTTGATGACACTCCACCTCCTACCGAGCAAGCTCCTTCACCGAATTCTTCATTTGCTCAACCATTAACTCCTTCTCACTTTGACGACTTGTCTGATGCCATCCTTGGTGATGCTACTTCTTTGATTAAGGAGTTTAAAGGATTTCATACTCGAGTCGATGATGCTTTTGATCATGTTAATGATAATGTTAGTAATATATGTTCTAGGATAGGAACTTTTGAGCAGCAAATGGCTCAACTACTTGCTACTTTTTCTCCATCGGATTTTCAATCGTCACCTAGGAATGATTAGTTCAAGTTTTGACCACTCATACATTTGCATCATGCATCCTTTTGGTTTGCTTTTGAACTTTATATTTTCTTCTATTGTCCTCCTTCACTTTGGTTGCACTTTATTATCTTATTTGGTATTTTTAAGATACTTTCATGAGTAATTTTAAGTTCTTTATTTTTCTAATTTTTAATTATTATTAAACTAACGATATTTCTCTCCTTTAAGCTTTATTTGCCCTATT
Organism: Gossypium rotundifolium; assembly: GCA_025506655.1. Lineage (NCBI taxonomy): Eukaryota > Viridiplantae > Streptophyta > Magnoliopsida > Malvales > Malvaceae > Gossypium > Gossypium rotundifolium. The sequence continues at coordinate 62,386,622 of CP106731.1, read as the reverse complement.
TTGAAATGACAAAAAGGGGGAGAAGAGAAAGGTAAATTTAATGGTTTATTAATTATGATCAATTGATTTTATGTCAAATTTAGTGATCAATTGTTTCAAAATGTTTTTCAACTAAAAATGAATACAAATTAATGCTAAATTTGACAATAAGAAACTAAGTTTTCTAAGCCTTAAAGTGAAAATGATTTTTAGAAAGGAGAAGCAAACTTATTTAAAACATATTTCACAAATTATTTTGTTATATCAAAGAGGGGGAGATTGTTGACCCAAACTTTATTTGAGAAAATCATTTTGATATAACAAACTCTATGTTTTGAATTAAAATCATTTTAAATAACACTTGGCAAAAATTGTACTTCAAATAATATCTAAAATACAAAAATGTTAAATTTATACTTTGAAAATTTTTCGAGGTCAAGTTAATTAAAAACAATACTTCAAACATTTTCAAACAAGTTAAAAATGCTCCAAGCCAAAAATTGATCCAGTTCTATAGTTTTTGTTAGGTATAGATAAATTTCTAAAAATCGATACCAAAATAGGCTAATGGCTTGCAAATGAGTTACCAAGTATCAATAAGATATTGACACCTTTTTGCTTGGTTTCAATAAATTTTAAACTGGTATCGATTTTGGCACACTTTTATAGATACATTTTTATATTGATACAAAATTAGCATTCTTTCATTTTGAGGTATTCATTAAGTATCGATCCAGTATCGATTCATTTTATTTGGTATCAATAAGTTTCTCTTGGTATCAATTTTTTTTAGTTTAACAATCACTAAATCAAGGCATTAAATGTTAAAATTATCGATACTTTTCCAAAAATTATTGATACTTTTTGTTGCAGGTGAAATAAATGAACTGGTATTTTGTAACAGCTCGCCCAACGAAGACTATATCGAGTCACTATTTAGCGTTTAAGTCATTTACGCTAAGGGTAGAAAATGATTAAGTTAGTGAAATATTTGTTTTTTTCTTGTGGCGTATTTTGTGGGTTCATCATTTGGCGAAGTCTAGGATTTGGAAAACTTTAAGATTTGGTAGGCCCTTCTGCTAAGCAATATGCAACCTGACAGATTCGTTTCCATGTTTTAACGTGAATTCGATGGCTCAGTAAGTAATGTTGGAGTTTAGTTGAAAACTAGTTAGAATTAAACTAGGGTACTATATATGATTAGAATTTAAAAATATTAAGTAAGTTTATTCACCGGTAATCAAGGGCGATAGTAGGATTTTTCTAATCCTTCAACTAAACTGTTGCCTGGGTATGTAAGGATATCGATTATCTACATGTATTACTTTTACATCTTTTTTCCCTGAACTATCCTCTTAGTTTCTGAAAAATGTTAAGGTAGAAAGCTTCAAATGAAGAAGGTTTTCATTAATTAGCCAACACTATTGTTAGTACCAACTGACTGGTAATTTCTGGTAAACCCTTAGGTTTTGTCGAAGGAATTTACATATTTGCAATTATGCACGCATGGGTTTTTAGAATTAGTTGTAAGGAGGGAAACTTCTTGATTCTGGGTTGCATGCTACCGATTTATACATGCATGTTAAATTTTAGTAGTTTAATGATATGATATTTATATTTATTTCTTATCTAGCGTAAGAAACTAGAGAGGGTCCAAGCAATAAAGGCAAATGACCTGCAGAGTAGATTCTTGTTTTTGAGTTTCTGGTGAGTCCCTTCTTACTCCTTTGAATTATAAACTTCCCAAGTATTATAAATTGTGTAAGGTAAGTATTCTTGCTCCTAATAAGTTAAGGTGTGGTGGCTGGTTATAAGTGTGTATCAACCAACATGGTTCTGCGGAGTATGGTCAGTTCTGATGTAAATACCCTTTTTTGCATGAGCCTAGTGCTGATTATATGCGATAAGTAATATGTAATCTATGAGAATGAGATCTGTTTGTGATTCCTCAGATAGGGCAGCTATTTTGCAAATCGGTCTGACAGATCACGAAAACATGTGTAACATCCCAAAAATCAAGGGTTCGTAGAATCGGGTTTGTGAATTGAGGGAGAGTGGTCACGCCTTAACTTTTGAGATTATCTATGCATTTTTATGAAATGAATGAGGTATTGGTTTGTTGGTTAAGTGTTAGTGAAACGTTTTTTGAAACCCAAATTCAAATCTCTAGTAACACCCCCTACTCGTATCCGTTGCTAGAATAGGGTATGAGGCATTACCAGAGTTTACTAAACATTTTCAAATAATTCCGAGTCATTTATTATTCATATTTTGAAAATAATCATAAAGTCCCTTTATTGGTCACTCGAAGCCTAAAACATACATTAGGAACCAACCGGGATTAAATCGGGATCATAGGGAATTCTTCGTAAAATCCTAAAATTTTTCCCAACTACAGAGGTCGCACACCTATGTGGTTCGGGGATACGCATGTGTGGTCAGGCCGTGTGGCTAACACGCCTATGTGACTTACTCGCTCCAGGCCGTGTGGCTTCACACACCTATGTCCCTAGGCCGTGTAGTTAATTTTTATTTTCGAATTAGGTGCAGGATTCATACGACCATATCACATAACAAATCATTTCATAAGAAATTATATAACTGAAACCTTTCCACTCTTTCATAAGCTCAATTATATTTTCATCTAAGCACTTACCATTTCAATGCACCTTATAATTAAACATATTACCATTCAACCAGTAATTTGGCACTTGCTTAAACTTTAAGCAACAACATTGGTTAGCGTACTTTAATATTGACAAACTTATTTTCTCAACATGTCTCACTTGAATTTATTACTCGTTTTAATATACATAATTTTCCTTGTATCAAAGATTCAAAGATAGTCTCATATTTACATGTCTTGATACATATCATTCCCTTGTTGTTTCTTCATAAATATAAATTATTCAATTCATTATGACAATATTTCATGTACCATCATTTTCATGAGTTTAGTGTATATTTATTCCATGAGCGTTCATAATCTTGAATATGCATAATTATCGTGCAAGTTTCACATACATGTATTTTCCATTTCATTTTCAATATATCACATAATTATCATTTCTATGTATTTCAAGTTTAATTTCATGATTTCAAGTACTTACCATTTTCTATATTTATCCCGTTAAATTTCTCAGAATTTTGATGGATTTCCAGTAGTACACTTATAGTGTACAATCTCATTAACCATCAATTCGTACATATATATACATAAGTCCTTTTCAGAGAGCATGTAACACCCTAAAATTTGGAATTTTATGTGTTTTTTTTGGTGTTAAGTTAGTTAAATTATTAATTTTGTATGTTTGGGAGGTCCTGAGAAGGCTCGAGGTTTATTTGGACCTAGTAAAAAATTTTGGTATTCAGCATTTTAAGGAGATAGAGTAAGTGACCTTAAAGCTTATGGTAATAAATGAATAAATGGTTAGCATAAGTGAACAATTAGTAAAGAGGTTATGGCATTAAGTGAAAGCCTTGAGGGAAGAGGTTCAAACCCCATTGTGTGCAATTTTGACTTTTATTTTTCCAATCCTTCCCTAAGTGTCGGCCAAGGTGTAATTATGGCAAGGTGGACTTTTATTTTTATGGCAAGATGGCTAAAGAGAATAGGAAAGAATGAAGGTGAGGAAAGAAATCATGAAAAAGGGGAAAGTAAGGGGGACAAGTGGCATTTTTCAAGGAAGATGTTATGGAAAGTATGGGTCACAAATTGTTGACCCTTATGGCTATGAATATGGACGGTTTTTGGGGCTAAGGGGTTGATAAACCGTAAAAGTAACATATTTTAACCCCATATTTAGTATGCTTTTAGGATGATTTAGCCCTGATTTATGTAAAAAGGTTCTTTTAATCCTTTCTTTTCATATTTATACTCAGGAAAGCACCCGAGGATGAAAAGAATGAGAAACGAGCTTAAAACGGGCCAATTTGGGCCAAAGAGGAAATCATCACGGTCTGGACTTCAAGCCATACAGCCATGCATAGATGGAAACATTCCACACGGTCTAACCAATGATGTACACAGCCGTGTATCATCAAATTACCACACACGGGCGTGTCCATCTATTTACATGATCGTGTCTAAAATGACAGAATCGAGACACGGCCCAACCACGATTTACACGGGCGTGTGACATGGTCGTGCCCCTGTTACGGGAGAGAGCAATATCACTCAGGTTTTGATACTTAGAGCCAAAGAAACACTTTCCAAAGCTTATTCAAACACCAAGTAAGAATCAGACTTGAATTAGGACACTTAGGGACCAAGTAAAGCATCCTAAGAATCTATATAAGCACCCTAAGTGCATCCTGAAAGGGTATGGTTAGCTAGGCCAAGGAGCCAAGCCAGAAGGATCACATTTGTAGGAGTCACTCGAAGATAGCCAAGTGGATCCATCTCAAGAAGCCAAGATTATACTCAAGACGGCGATTTCTCCTTCAATGCCTCCAGGGGGTTTTAGGGATTTTCTATGTTTTGTTTCATCTTTTCTCTTGAGATGTCTTCTTTATTTGTTATGAACTAAACCATTCGGATAAGGGGATGAAACTTAGATGAACCTTGTTATTTATTTTCTGAATTATATGATAAATGCTTAGTTTGTTCTTAATTATGTTGCTTAATCCAAATCGGATGTGCTTAGGTGGAGGAGGAATAGACCCTGCCTAAGAGTAGATCTAGCATAATTAAGCAGAGTTAATCGAGCGCCTATAGATAGGGTTACGAGATTTTGTCGAATTAGGGTGAAACCTAATATGGGAATCCATTGATCGATTTACTGCTATTCTAGGGGGTTATTATAAGCGAACGAGAGTTCCACTAATTAACCAAGGGTTAGACGTTATTCGCCTCGAGTGAGGGTTTAATATAGGTTAGGGAGTCCTACGGATCAAGCTAAGTAAAGAGATCATATGGTTTAGTAATAAGTAACAAGTGAAGTCTAGGTGGATTCTTCCTGAGGGTATCGTCGTAATCAATTGAGTTTCTTCGAGTTATTTCCCAATTTGTTATTTTTGTCTTTGTCTTTATCTTAGTAGTCGTTGAACTAGATAAAATCAACCAATCACTCCATATTTTAGGCTAAATAATAAAAAGAAAGTGAGTATTAGTACTTTTAGTTCCTTTGGGTTCGATAATCCAGTCTTACCTAAGCTATACTACTATTCGATAGGTACACTTGCCTTTAATCGTTGTCAGAGTTAGTTTCAAGGTTCGATCTCATTCATTATAAATTTTAAAGCTCTGATTTTAGCGATTAGGGGTGATGGCTAAATTTTGTTAGTGTTTGGTAAGGCTTTAGTGCTAGTTTTGGTCAATTCCATTAGCATCAAATGTGCCTTTTTCTCCAAAATTCTTTTCTCCTAGCCGAATTTAGTCTTTGGTAATTGGTAAAAGTTTTGGTTTTATTCTTTTTTTTGCCCAAACTCATTTGTGCAACATTGGTGCTATTTTATTTCTTCTCTCTAGATTTTCCTTCTTGCCGATTCTTTAAACCATTTGTGAACCTTCTCATCTTTTCTTTCTTTTGTGGCCGAATGTACCCAAATCTATGAGAACAAAGTTTATTCACTCATCACCTTTTTGAAAACCGAAACTAGTGAACACCCATCTTTTCTTTTTCTTTTCTTTTAATCATCCTTTCAACCCTTCTTCCATATCTTAAAAGTAAAGCTTAATTTTGAATCAAATCGTTCTCTTTTATTCATAGCCGAATATCAACTTATATTTTTCCCTATGACCGAATCTTTATTTCTTCTTTATCCTTTTTCTCATCCATATTAGCACTCATTTCTTGATTAACCGGTAAGTGTTCCTTCAACTATTAATCTTCTTTCTTGTAATGCCGAATCTATATGTTGGTTTGGGATGGTCATTTTGACGGAGACCATCACCTTACTTTCTCTCATTCAAGATCATTTTCATATCCGTAGTGATATAGTGGAAGGTCGAAACATTGATTCTTCTGAAGTCATCGTATTATCGCTAGAAATCGATTCTAAAATCTTTAACGTAAGAGTTCTTCATGGATTCTATAATCATTCTTTATTCGTTAATATGTTATCGGAATGGTGATGATTAACCAATATTTATTATAGGGACTTTATCGATCAATCTATCGTCTTGAGATTATATGGATTTTTGTGGTAACCCGACCTAGTCCTCAAATCAATTGTTTATATCAATGTAATATTAGTTGTGACTAATATTTGATTTCAATGGAGTCAAGCAATACTGAATCGAAAGGGATAGTGATTGGAGATCGAAAAAGAGCGGATTAGCGATCCCTACTCCTAAATTCAAGCGAAGGGCGGTATCGGCGATTTGGGACTTTCCACCGTGTTGCTGAACCTCATCCGGTGAGAATCGACTATTCGAGGTCGTTCGCAATTTTGAGGCATCAGCGATTCGGGATTTTCCAGTGGATTGTGGACCGTCAACTGGGGAAAACTGACAAATCGTAGTCGTTCACGATTTCGAGGGTAAAATTTTAGATCGTTTGTTTTAAAGTAGATTTATTAAACCGCGTATGTTGATTAATCAAGCATTATAAAATTTTAGGTGTCGACGATCGAGAAAGCGTAGTGCTTACCGTAATCAGGTGTGTATTCTCACACCGTATTCCATGGGTTAAAGACTATTATCGTATTGGTAGTAAATCGCTTGATTAAGTCGTATATTGGTGAAATCGGAAAAAGATTGGCTTAGATCTCATTATTTGATAAAATTGATAAAAATTGATATATTTTGCTATGTGGGCCAAATCGATATATTTTGCTATGTGGGCCAAATAGATATATTTTGCTATGTGGGCCAAATCGATATATTTTATTATGTGGGCCAAATCGATATAATTTCTAAATAGGTCGATTGATATGTGGGCCGATTGATAAAATTGATATATGGGCCAATCTGAAAATTTGCAAAATGGGCCAAGATGATTCTCTGCTCAATGGGCCAACTTGATAAATTGTTATAATGGGCAATAATTTTTGTAATAAATATACGAATAAATTATTGTGATTCGTTATGCATTATATACATGAATTGCATGGGATGGGATAATGATGAAGAGAAGTTTTGGTAACTCTGCTACATAATTTTGGTGGCCCTGCCACAAATTTGTATAGTGGCAATGCCACGTAAATTTTGTTATTCTGGTGGCTTGTCCACAACTAAATTCGCTATAAATGGCTTAATGCCTGCGATTGGTGTGTTGGCGGGGTGGGTTGACTAAAGATCCCCACAGGTGTGTTGGTTGGTACGGGTGGTGTGTAGCGGATGGATTACTAGGCTTGGTTTGGGAATTGTATTTCATATACATGTTATATTTTGATATATTATTGTTATTGTAAATGGGCTTAGGCCCAAACAATTGCTTAATGAGATTTTGGCCAAGTGGACAACGGTAAGTGGGTTACACACTGAGTTCTAGTAACTCACCCCATTTTTCCTTATCCTTTTCAGGTAATAATTAGTGATGGAGACTTGGGCCGTGAATGACTCGGTGGAGGCCATACTACAAAAATGATTTAATTTGGAAATTTGGATTTCTTTAGTATTTTTAATTACTTTGCTATTTGAGTTAAGGTTGTAATAAGGCCTCTGGATTTAGTTTTGTTTTGTTTATTGTTTGACGAATTTATAATTTGCTCTAAGTATTTCAAATGGAAATTTTTCTAAAATCTTAAATAAAGATTTTCTTAAAATGATTAAATAAAAGGGTTTCATAGTAAACTTTTATAAACATATTTTTAACTCGAAAATTTCTCTTAAATTTTATCAATGTTTTTGGAAATTATTTTCAAAGTTTTCTCAAACCATCAACGATATTTTTAAAGCTACGACTTATAAGATTTTCATATCTCAAATTTATTAAATTATCATTCGATCTTTTATTCAATAATATTTTTAATGGGAATCATTTTAATTGATCTATTAATGACAAAGGACTTAGTAGTATTTTTCTCATGTGACATGTCAGATCTAGCCTTAACGCATGGGTCGGGTTTGGGGTGTTACAGAGCACACTCCCACGAACCTCATTTCTTACAGCGGGATTACCAGTCCAGGCTAAATCCCCTGTAAGAGAGATCATTCCTGCAAACCTCATTTCTTACAGCGAGATTACCAGTCTAGGCTAAATCCCCTGTAACATATGCTTAAAGAGTATTGTCGGGATTACCAGTCTAGGCTAAATCCCCTGCAATGACAAATACTCTATAGAGCTTTGTCTAGATTACCAGTCCAGGCTAAATCCAGACTCACATTTACTTCGGATTACCCGTCCGGGTTAAATCCTTTTCACACATATTCTTCGAGAGGGCTTGTAACACCCTTAAGAATATATGCCATGTTCAAAATAAGCATAACACTCACATATATCCTTCAGTAATTTCCAAATAATTTTAATCATGAGTAATCATCATAACCATTTCCACAACTCCTATTAGCCGAACATATTAACCGAATAAGAACTATGATACATATATTTGTATAAACCTTGCTTAACCGAAACTAAGACATACCAAATTCAATACACATATATTCTTTCACAAAACCAAAATGCATTAATGCATTATAATGACTTCTAAACCAGTTCTTCATGAACATAAGTATGAGTCCAAATCATGAACATCTCACAATTTATCAACCATATTTATTCCACCACATAACCGAATATCAAATGCACATAACATTTTCCATTATAAACCGATTTACCTATGAACATATTTATTTACAAGCCAATGTAAAATAGCTATGACAAATATCATACACTTACAGTTAAACATGAATCAAACATATCATATCTTCCATTATCATACACATCAAAAGTTAATCCAAATTCAATACCAATTGCCGAATACATCCAACCATATTATCGAACACATCTCTTATAATTAACATAGTCAAATCATCAAGACCAAACATATCTAACATTTAACCAAGGACATATAAAACCAAGCTCATTACACACATATATATACCATGGCCGAACTTACACAACCATTAGCAAATATATCCAACACATCACACATAATTACCAAGACCTAATTTGCATAACTTAGACATTAAATTTAGCCATTTTCGCATGGCTTCATAATTACAACTTTAAAATTTACCAAAGCATATACTAGCCTATACATGCCATAGGTTCAAAATTCAACTTATAGAGGTACAAAAAAATAGTCGATAGTGTGATAGACTTTGCTGACGATCCCCGAGTCCGTAGCTAGTCTTCAAGATCTATAAGACAAAGAACAAATATTCCCACACAGTAAGCTATTATAGCTTAGTAAGTCATAAGCAAATAACCAATCTAATGACATCATTAATTCAATAAAATAAAATAGAATCATGCTATCATATTTATAAATACATATTCAATCATACAAAAATCATATAAAATGTATAATTATACATAAATTATATCATTGCCAAATACACATTGATTCATTAACATGATCCAACTTTCATATTCAACCTCACAAATACCTTATTTAACTGAATAATTATTATCACATATGCATATTTATAGATTACACTTCATTGCACCTATTTTCACTTTCAAATGTCATATAATGGATTGCACCTAAAGCCTTTGGTACAAATATAAATTTTCACACCTCAATTGGTCATTCATATAACATTAAACCAACTATAATCATTCACATATATACACATTTTGTTTCATCTTTTTCATTCATAACTTATTCCATACTTCAAATAACTAACTTACCTTAATTCAATAAGCATTTAGCATACATACCTGGACCCTTTTATTTCGTTTTCACATTCGATCTTAATTTCACATAGCCCGTTAAATCTCTTAAACATCATCAAAAGCACATTATTTCAAATCAATATCAGTAAGTTTTACTATTCAATTCTTACTCATGAATCACTACCTTTTTTTTCTACCGCTTTTCAAACTCACACACAAATGTCAACAACCACATAGGTTTCGTACGTACCTATACCTCATCGTACTTATCTATTACATTTCCCATGTCACCTTATTGATCAATACGTTATATCATACGATAATCTTTTATATTCAATGAACTCGCACACTTAGTGCCAAATGGATAACCGAAGCTATATATAGATATCGCACACATAGTGCCAAATGAATAGCCAAACCTATATATATCGCACACTTAGTGCCAATTATTTACTTGTAGCTATTTGCTATTGTACACTTACTGCCACAATTTACTGAATCATCGATGAGCTTATTTGTATTTCACAATTACATTTTAACTCATTTCATAAAATATAAACTTTGCTAAAATAATATGTATTACATACGAACTTACTTTACTCATCACATACCGAAATCACATATCAATCAAATCGAATTCATAAATAATTCCTCCAAGTTTATAACCTTTCAACAATCACATTTATATAATCATAAATTCAATTCAGCATTTAAAGTTTACATATATTGAAATTTAACATCTTTTTGCTTATAAACTTACCTCGGATAATGAATATCGGAACGAAACGATTATTTGATGACTTTGGTTTTCCCTCGATCCAAATCCGATTTCGTTAATTCTTAATCTAAACATATTCAAATTAAATTCATTAAAACATAATTCCATTCAATTTAGTCCAAAAACACATAAATGGGCAAATTACCATTTTGCCCTTGATATTTCACACTTTTTACAAATTAGTCCTTATACATAAATATGCAAAATACACCAAATTTTCCATATACCCATCCATAGCCGAATATTCATGTATATTTTACAAGCCTATATTATTATTTCACATTTCTAACCACAAAAATTCTATCTTTTTCAATTTAATCCCTAATTCACATTTTTTTTCTCAAAAATCACTTTATAAAACTTGTATATCTTTAAACAACCATCAATAATCTTGCAAGAAATGTCAAAATAAACATGTATTCAACAATGGCACATTTCAAAAACATTACCAATTTTAGAAATTGAGGTACGGGCTAGCTATATCGAACTGAACGAGCTCAAAAACATAGAAATCATTAAAAACTGAGTATGCTATCCTTGCTCAGAATATGAATCAAGGAAACGGGGCAAACCTTGCTCAGAATCCTATCCTTATTGCTGATGATAGGGATAGAGCTTTACGACAGTATGCTGTGCCAGTGTTCAATGGTCTTAATCCGGGTATTAGAAGACCCAAAATCGAGGCACAACAATTTGAGCTAAATCCAGTCATGTTCCAGAGGCTTCAAACTGTGGGCCAATTTAGTGGAATGCTTACTAAAGATCCTAATCTTCACTTAAGACTATTTATGGAAGTGAGCGATTCTTTCAAGTTAGCCAGAGTACCCCGAAGATGCCTTACGACTGAAGTTGTTCCCATATTCGTTAAGGGACAGAGCTCGTGCTTGGTTGAACTCATTACCACCAAACTCTATTTCTACATGGCAAGAATTAGCCGAGAGATTCCTCACGAAGTATTTCCCGCCAAGCAAGAATGCTAAGCTAAGAAACGAGATCACTGCCTTCAACCAAATGGATGATGAGTCCTTGTATGAGGCATGGGAAAGGTTTAAAGAATTATTACGAAAGTGCCCTCATCATGGAATCCCACATTGCATTCAACTTGAGACATTCTATAATGGTCTCAACGCTCACACAAGGATGGTAATAGATGCCTCTGTTAATGGTGCTCTCCTTTCTAGGTCTTATAACGAGGCTTATAAAATTATTGAGAGGATTGCCAGTAACAATTATTAATGGCCTACCAGTCGAGCAGCGTCAGGAAGACGAGTCGCTGGAATACATGAATTAGACGCTTTTACTTCACTCGCATCTCAGGTATCATCAATATCCTCAATGCTTAAAAATCTTACTACTAATGGGCCTAATAGTTTTGCAGCACAACCGCCTAATCAATTTGAGAATATAGCCTGTGTCTATTGTGAGGAGGGACATTTTTTCGAAGAATGTCCATCGAATCCAGAATCTGTATACTACATGGGTAATCAGAACCAAAATCGAGGAAGGCAAGGGCTTGTAACACCCCAAACCCAGCCCAAACACCACGACCGGATCTAGTATGTCACCAAGGAAATTTTTGTAAAACAAATCGTGTTGTCAGAAAGCCCAAATGTAATTTATATAAAATATGCCTTTATGAATAAAACCCAAACTTAATTACATGCCTTAGTTTAATTAAAATAAATGTTTGAATAACTAAAATAATTTATCCCATAATAAAACAAGATATAAACTAGTGGCCTATGGCCTTATTATAACGAGGTTTAAAATCCATTAAATAAAACATAATATAAAAATAATTAACTTGAGTCTTTTGCGGATCCACATATTCTTTTGCATGGCCACCTTGCGCTCCTCTCCAAATTCGGTCCGATGCACTAAGTGTTACTTGAAATGTTAATTAATTGGTTGAGTCATGAGACTCGATGTGCAACCTTCATGCACCATTAGATTTGGGCCTTAACCCATAAAAATAGAATAATAAATTCATGTACATATATAACAAATAATATGCAAGGCCCAACCCATTTGCCTAGGTTTCCATCCGCTACACGCCCTTGTACCAACCATTCACACCATTGGGGATTTCTACAATCAACCCACACCGCTACACTCCAAGATGGCAGTCATGCTGCTCAACAACATATATTGGCCGAAGCCCGTATAACAAATCACGGCATTAGCCGCTACAGTAATTCACGGTAAAAATCGTTACACATAGACATATACATATAACTTCATCTTTTCATCACTGAACCCATGCAAACATGTACAATAATTTAAAAACATGTACAACAATTTACTTGTAACATATAATCAGATTATTTACTAACCTGAGGGTCTGCTGTTTAAATTCGAGATTTCGACTTTTACGTAACATGTAAAACTTATTAACATATATATATAATTAATCAGATCTAGACGGTGGGGAAGTATTACACACCTAATTTGCGTACTAAGGCTTTCGCTATGTCTACGCTACTATCACTCGAAACAACTACTATTGGCCCACGATCTGACTTCGATTTCGGCCCACACTCCGCTGGCCAATCTCGCACTACTGAATCAGATCGCTTCTTAAATTTGGACGATGGTTTTACAGATCCAACCTTCTCTTCTTGACTGTTAGTTGAGTCCATAACAATCCCTTAATCACTAAACCAAATAAATGATGAGATCTAACTCATTAGTTAAATGTAACCCTTAAAACGAACACTTACCTAATTAGCTGAATCCCGAATATCTTTGAGAAATTGTCACCACCAACCTTCCTACATTCGGCCATCCTCCAAATATCAAACCAACCGATACACACAACCAACCTAACCCAAATAGTATTCGGCCAAAGTAAAAAGAATCATGGAAGGCCATTCGGCCAAACTTACTACTACCTACCTTCGACTTTTCCACCAAATCGGCTTTAATGGGGCAGATTCGGCTTCAAGGGGTAAAGAGTATAATCGACAGGGCCTTGGAAATAATGATTGAGATTAGGAGTTTGATAAGAATAAAGGAATCGTAGAAAAGGAGAAATCTCGAAACTCACCGGATTACTAAGGAGTATACGGCTTACAGTGCACCTTTGGGAAAACAGAGATCTCCCTTGTAGATTCAGCTGTAGAGGAAGAAGATGTGCACTAAGAGCATTCGGCTTTCAGAAGGGATCTAGGAGAAAAGAGAAGAGCTAGAGAGTTTTTGATTTTGACAGGAAATAGAGGTACATGAGAGAAAGAATTTTCGGTTGAGGAGAATAGATGAGAAAGTGAGAAAAAAAGAATTTTCGGTTGAGGAGAATAGATGAGAAAGTGAGAAAAACCAAATGGAAAAGATGATATCTGGCCTCCCAAATTTCGGCATATCATACCCACACACAGAGTTGGAGTTTCGGCGAACTCCTCCCTCCTTGATTATCATCTTTTATCACTTAAAATAAAAAGAAATAAAGCTTCTAACTAGTAGCCTACATGCCGTCCACCCCCTTCCCATTTAAGTGCCGAATTTTGACCCATCTCCTAAGGCTCAATCGGCCACACAAGGGCCCAAACTCCTCCCCCCTTATGATGCCACCTTATGCCCACTTAAAGCACTTAAATTCTTTGGGCCACAAGCCGAGCTTGTCACTTAATTAACTATCTTCTTAAATTATGAGCTAACACCATTTATTAGCCACCTAACCTAAATTTTTAAAGCCCAAAATTTCACTTTAAATTACCCAGAGCACTAACTTTAACCCTAATTCAAATATTTAATCAAAAAAGTCAGCCCAATCCTTAAAATCTCAATTTAACATATTACACTATCATATAAATGCGTAGGCCCACTTTAAGGATGTTACAGTTCTATCCCCCTTAAAATAAATTTCGGCCTCGAAATTTACCTGGTCAGAAAATATGGGGATATTGCTGGCGTATAACATCCTTTGACTCCCACGTCGCCTCTTCTGCACCGTGATTTTGCTATAAAACTTTAACCAACGGAACAGACTTCCTTCTCAACACTTTCACATCTCGAACCAGAATTTGTACTGGTTCCTCCTCAAAGGACAAGTCCAGCCTTACTTCTATCTCTTCTACCGGCACTACGTGCGATGGGTTAGATTGATAACGTCTCAGCATCGAGACATGAAACACGTCATATATCTGCTCTAACTCCAAAGGTAACTCCAATCGATAAGCCACTGGGCCCACACGTTCTAGTACCTGGTAAGGCCCAATAAATCGTGGACTTAACTTCCCCTTTCGACCAAACCTCATTACCTTCTTCCACGGGGATACCTTCAAGAAGACTTGATCACCTACCGCGAATTCCACCTCCTTCCGCTTAGATCCGCGTAAGACTTCTGTCGATCAGATGCTTCCTTTAGTCGAACCCGTATTAACTTCACTTTCTCCTCGGTTTCCAAAACTAATTCTGGACCTAACACCTTACGTTCACCCAACTAACATGTTGGAGTACGACATCTCCTTCCATAAAATGCTTCATAAGGTGCCATCTGAATGCTAGCTTGATAACTATTGTTATATGCAAATTCTGCCAAGGGCACATACTCTTCCCAACTGCCCCTAAAGTCGATGATGCAACCCTTAGCATATCTTCCAAGATTTGAATTACCCTCTCGGACTGACAATTAGTCTGTGGGTGAAAGGCAGTACTAAAGTCTAACCTTGTTCCCATTGCTTGATGAAGAGCCTTCCAAAATCGTGACGTGAACCTAGGGTCCCTATCTGATATGATCGACACTGGCACACCATGCAATCTTACAACCTCAGCCACATACAATTTAGCCAGCTTTTGTAAAGAAAAGTCCACTCGAACCAGTATGAAGTGAGCAGGCTTTGTCAGTCGGTCAACAATCACCCAAATTGAATCCTTCTTAGTGGGTGTAAAGGGTAACCCACTAACAAAATCCATTGTGATTCTCTCCCATTTCCATTGGGGAATCTTCACCGGTTGCAACAATCCCGATGGCACTTAGGTTCAGCTTTGACCTACTGACACCTCAAACATTTTCCTACGACTTCTGTTACCTCTTTCTTCAGACCTGGCCACCAAAATTGTTCTCGCAAATCACGGTACATCTTGGCTCCTCCAGGATGCATAGCATAAGGGCTACTATGTGATTCCCAAAGAATCCTCTGTCTTAGCTCATCATCCTTAGGCATGCAAATCTTTCCACGATAACACAGAACTCCATCCTTGTTCAGACTATAGTCCTCCATTCCACCATCCCTTACTCGCAGCGAATGAGCACTCAAGTCTTTATCTCCTAACCGCTTATCCTTAACTCGACTTACCCATGTTGGCTTTACTTGCAACTCAAATGAAAAACTCCCATCGTCGAATAAACTCAAATGAGGAAACATGGCTCTTAACTCCGATACTACTATACGGCTTAGCGCATCTGCTACCACATTCGCCTTTCCAGGGTGATATTCGATCGAACAATCATAATCCTTCAGGAGCTTGATCCACCTACGTTGTCTCAAATTCAGCTCCTTCTGGGTAAGGAGGTACTTCAGACTTTTATGGTCAATGTAAATTATCGACTTCTCCCCATATAAGTAGTGCCTCCAAATCTTTAAGGCAAACACTATCGCTGCCAACTCCAAGTCATGCATAGGGTAGTTCAACTCATGCGGTCTCAACTGTCGAGACGCATACGCCACCACCTTTCCTTCTTGCATCAGCACACACCCTAAACCCATGTGCGATGCATCACAGTAGACGGTAAATTTCTTTTCTGCCTCCGGCTGAATTAATACTGGCGCTTCCGTCAGGATTCTCTTTAGCTTCTCAAAGCTTCCCTATTGTTTGTCGGTCCATACGAATAATACTCACTTCCTCAACAACTTAGTCAGAGGAGCCGCTACTAGAGAAAACCCTTCAATAAACCTTCGGTAATACCCTGCTAAACCTAAGAAACTCTGAACCTTTGCCACAGACTTTGGTGGTTTCCAATCCAGTACAGCCTCTATCTTTTAGGGCCCACCCTGATTCCCTCAGCCAAAACCACATGTCCTAATAAAGTCACTTCCTTCAGCCAGAACTCACACTTACTGAACTTTGCAAACAGCTGCTTCTCCTTCAGAGTTTGCAACACCACGCGAAGATGTTCATCTTGCTCCCTCTCTGACTTAGAGTAAACTAGGATATCGTCGATGAACACTACAACGAACCATCAAGATATGGCTGAAACACCCGGTTCATCATATCCATAAAGGCCACTGGTGCATTCGTCAACCCTAACGGCATTACCAAGAACTCATAATGCCCGTACCGAGTCCGAAACGCCATCTTATGAATGTCCCCTTCTTTAACTTTTAATTGATGGTATCCAGACCTTAAGTCAATCTTAAAAAAGACCGATGCTCCTTTGAGCTGATCGAACAGGTCGTCGATCCTCGGTAATGGATACTTGTTTTTGATCGTCAACTTGTTCAATTAACGATAGTCCATGCACATACGCATGGATCCATCCTTCTTCTTCATGAACAGGACCGGCACTCCCCATAGAGACACACTGGGTCGAATGAATCCACGATCTAGTAGTTCCTGAATCTGAGCCTTGAGATCCACCAATTCCTTCGGCGCCATTCTACAAGGAGCAATAGATCTCGGGGCTGTACCCGAAAGTAGGTCTATTCCAAATTCTACCTCACGATCCGGGGGTAATCCTGGTAATTTCTCTGGAAAGACATTCGCGAAATCCTTAACTATTCAGACCTCATTAACAGTCACCTCCTTAGCATCCAACACACTAATAAAAGCCAGATATACACTACATCCCTTCCGAATCATCTTAATAGCTTTTAAGGAGGATATCACGTTGGACAAGTAATTCCTCCTTTCTCCTAACACAACCACCTCCCCGCCTTCCGGGTACCCAACATCATATGCTTGTTCTCACAGTCCAACTTGGCATGATGCTTAGTTAACCAATCCATTCCCAAGATGAGGTCAAACTCTCTAAATGGCAATTCTATCAAGTCTGCCGGGAATACTACCCCTTGAGTCTCTAAAGGTACTTCCCTAAACAGCTTGTCCACTACCCTAGATTGTCTTAGGGGACTAACCACGGTCATTTTCCTAGTGGTTATCTCATAATCTATACTTAGAGTCTCAGATACTGAGCATGCAACATAGGAGTGGGTTGATCCAATATCAATTAAAGCAAGAAAAGGGTTATCAGTGATAAGAAACATACAGGTTATAACATCCAGTGCGTTATTGTCCTCCCTTCGGCGAGCCGCATAAACTAAACCCGGTTGCCTAGCATCCGTATTACCTGTACCTCTGCTGGATGCTCCACGACCCCGACCGGATCCATTTCTTCCTATAGATGCACCTCTACCCCTTAGTCCAGGCTGATCACCCCTCCAAGCCTGATCAGAACCTCGACCCGTTGGCTGCCTGTGATCCATCTGAGGACAGTCCCTCATCAAATGTTCTATGGATCCACACCTAAAGCATCCACCAGTTTTCACTCTGCACTCCCCATAATGGGTTCTCCCACATATAGAACATGCTTGACCCTGGCCTGATAGAGCACGAGCTGGCCCATCAGTTCTAGGCCTCTTCTAAAAATTTTCAATTGCTCTGGAGGGTCTAAAACTTCTCTTACTCCTGCCCCGATCCTTATCCTTCTCTTGTCTCTCCACCCGTTTCACCTCCTCAGATATTTTAACTTTATCCACTAGAACCGCAAAAATTCTCTCTCGTTGTGGCGCGATCAAAACCCTTAGCTCATTTCTTAGCCCATCCTCAAACCGAACACATCATTCATACTCCGTTGACACCATTCCCCGAGCTTAATGACTCAGGCATAGAAACTCAGCCTCATACTATAACATCCTGAAATTGGGCCTAGGAGAATTGAGCCCAATAGGCCTTAGGCGTAGTAGCGTTTAAAATTTTTAGAGAATATGAGATCGGCTTAAGTGAAAGTTGGACCTTTTAGATAAGTGATTTTGGAAGGTTAGAAGGCTTCTATGAAGTCCCGAGATCAAATATTGGCTTTGGGGAAATTTTGGTTTTAGGTGAAAAAAACCCTAGAAGTTTGCAGGTAGGCCTTAAGAATAAAATGTGGAGAAAAATGACACAAGTGGAGTGTGTGGTGTAGTGGCAAAGTGATGCCACATAAGAGGTAAGGGGGTGACGCCACAAGGAAGGAAGGAGGTCCAAGGTTCAAGTCTTGGCTTTTGCATTTTGGTTTTCTTTTTACTTGGATCTTAGAATTTGGCCATAGTTTATATTTAGTTGCATGCATTTAAGACACAAGAGGAGCTTGTAGCTTAGTGGCAAGTGGCGTGAATTGACCGAGGGAGAGCTTGGGTTGAATCTTATGAAGAGCAAGGGAGTATTTATTTTACTGGATTGACTGGTAAGAGTTTCATTGAATTTAAACTCTCTTGACGAAGGATCCCACATCGAAAGATACAAGGAATGGAGGTGAAGAGCTAGCTATATAAAGAGCATGCCAGGAGGAGAGTTAACATACCTTGGTGGGGTTGAGCACGGGGTGGTCGCAAATAGCAGTTTAGCACCGAGTCCTGTCGTGTGTAACTCTCTTTACTCTAGTGTAGAGCGATAAATGCCAAAGTGCCGATCACGGCAATAGTAGCCACACGAGCGTGTGGCACGCGTGTAAAACTTCACGTGATAGTTGAGGCCATCATGAGTATTCTTGTGGGTTGGGGCTACTTGGGTGCGTGATGGGTGAAGTGGGCCTAATAGGCTGTGGGCCCAATTGAATAAATTGCATGATGATATAGTATATAGTGAGCTAGATTATGTGGAACTTATAAACGTGGCTAGATGCATGTTAGGTGGGCCACACGAACGTGTGGGCCCGAAGGAGCGTAATCTAGTTTTAGGCCCAATAGTCAGAATGCGACCGGAAATGGTAAATTGAGTCGCTCAGGCGACATTAGGCCTTCGAAAAGGCCATTGCGGTGTGAAATTACCAAAATACCCCTAGTTTATAAAATTACCAAAATAGCCCTGGTTTACGAAATTACTAAAACACCCCTAGTTTATGAAATTACCGAAATAGCCCTGGTTTACGAAATTACCAAAATACCCTCGATTTATAAAATTACCAAAATACCCCCGATTTGTAAAAGTACTAAAATACCTCTGATTTGTTAAATTACTGAAATACCCCCAGTTTGTAAATTTACCGAAGTACCCCTGGGTTGCAAAATTACTGAAATACCCTCGAGTTGTAAAATTACCAAAATACCCCTGGTTTGTAAAATTACCGAAATACCCCTAAGCGATAAAATAATCGTTGTACTCTCGTGGTAGTACTAGCGTTGTATGTGTTAATCGTATGATTGATTATGGTTGAGATGGGTTACTTACATGGATTGGTAACGAGTAGAATTACCGAACTACCCCTGTAGGGTGAAATTACAAAAATGCCTTTGGTAGGTAAAATTACGATTATACCCTTAGAGGTTGATTAGTTTGATTATGTTGTATTTGTTATTCTGATTATGATGGTAATTCATTTCATACATTATCTTTGATATATAATTTGCATACATGTCATACTACATACACGAATTATTATGACTGGTGAACATGGCATGAAAATGGGTATGATAAAAGGAGAGGGAAGGATGATTTAGACTGTCACCAGTGGTTTTAACCACACAGTGGGTTGGCCCCGCTTTCCTTATTATTTGTGACTAGTCTTAGTAGTTTTGACCACCAGTGGTTTTGACCACACGGATATTATTTGTGACTACGGTCACCAGTGGTTTTGACCACACATGGATTGTTGTGACTCGTCCCAATGGCTTGGTACCACAGTGGGTTGGCCCCACATGTTGATTACGGGATTGTCATCGATGGTTTTGACCACCGGTGGGTTGGCCCCACCATATGATTTGTGACTACGGTCACTAGTGGTTTTGACCACACTTATATGATTTGTGACTACGGTCACTAGTAGTTTTGACCACACGGGTGAACACGGGGAGTTCTTTGGTTAGGTTGGGTTTGCATGATTTGCATATTGACATATCAAATGTGTAAGTGCCTTGTTATTATCGGGATGGGGATTACACATCGAGTCTCGGTGACTTACCCTTTCCACATTTGCGTATGAGGCATAGATCGCGGATGTAGAGCGGGTGGACTCGAGGTGGCCATGCACTATGTTTTCGTTTTATTTCAATTACTATTTTGGGTTAATTTACTTTTAAATTTTGTTTTGTTATGTAATAAGGCATTGGGTATTTTATTTGGTTTCACTTTCAATTTGGTTCTGCTTATTATTAAATGATCAATATGGGATTTTCCTAAAATGATAATAAACCGTTTCTTATTCAAAATTACTTAAACTCGATTTCTCACAACAACTATAAAGAATACGAGCTTTTTAACGAACGCACAGTTTTTAGACATTCTTTTCATGTGACATGCCCGATTCGATCGTAACGTTTAGGCTGAGTTTGGGGTGTTACAATTATGGTATCAGAGCCTAGGTTCAAAAACTCGGCTGTGGAATGGGTTCAAAAATGTTTTTCAAATTTTGGTTGAAATATGGTTTAGAAAAATATATATATCTCTTTTCTATAAATATGGCACCCGAGTCTCCGGCACTGAATCCATAAGTTTCCTTTTTACTATATTTTGTTATATGCTGAATGATTGTATTTATTCTACGATGTATGGATCTCGATATAGGAATTATATGTATGTGTGAAAATATCTGCTTGCTTGATGGTAGATAGTTGGTTATGTGAAGGGTTCCAAGATTTAGTTAGAAAGTATATTAGTTTTATTAAGATCGAGTCTTGACAAGGCGTAGTGTGGTGGGTTAGGATGTGTGATTTGTTAGTAGCTGGAAATTTCGAGGACGAAATTTCTTTAAGGAGGGTAGATCTGTAACATCCTGAAATTGGGCCTAGGAGAATTAAGCCCAATGGGCCTTAGGCGTAGTAGTGTTTAAAATTTTGGAGAACAGGAGATCGGCTTAAGTGAAAGTTGGACCTTTTAGATAAGTGATTTTGGAAGGTTAGAAGGCTTCATGAAGTCCGAGATCAAATATTGGCTTTGGGGAAATTTTGGTTTTAGGTGAAAAAAACCACGGAAGTTGGCGTGTAGGCCTTAAGAATAAAACGTGGAGAAAATGACACAAGTGGAGTGTGTGGTGTAGTGGCAAAGTGACGCCACATAAGAGGCAAGGGGTAGCGCCACAAGGAAGGAAGGAGGTCCAAGGTTCAAGTCTTGGCTTTTGCATTTTGGTTTTCTTTTACTTGGATCTTAGAATTTGGCCATAGTTTATATTTAGTTCATGCTTTAAGACACAAGAGGAGCTTGTAGCTTAGTGGCAAGTGGCGTGAATTGGTGAGGGAGAGCTTGGGTTGAATCTCATGAGAAGCAAGGAGTATTTATTTTATGATTGACTGGTAAGAGTTTCAATTGAATTTAAACTCTCTTGACGAAGGATCCCACATCGGAAAGATACAAGGAATGAAGGTGAAGAGCTAGCTATATAAAGAGCATGCCAGGAGGAGAGTTAACATACCTTGGTGGGCGTTGGGCACAGGAGTGGTCGCAGTGCGGTTTAGCACCAGAGTCCTATCAGGTGTGTAACTCTCTCTTTACTCTAGCTGTAGAGCGGCAAATGCCAAAGTACCGATCACGGCAATAGTAGCCACACGAGGCGTGTGGCGCGTGTGGAGCTTGACAGCGATAGTTGAGGCCATCGGTAGTATTCTTGTGGGTTGAAATGCTTGGGTCACGATGGGTTGAAGTGGGCCCAATGGGCCGTGGGCTCAATTGAATAAATTGCATGATGATATAGTATATAGTGAACTAGATTAGGTGGAACTTATATCGTGGCTAGATGTATGTTAGGTGGGCCACACGAACGTGTGGGCCCGAATAATAGGAATCTAGTTTTAGGCCCAATAGTCCGATATGACCAGAAATGGTAGCTGAAGTCGCTCTGGGCGACATTAGGCCTTCGAAAAGGCCATTGCAGGTGTGAAATTACCAAAATACCCCTAGTTTATGAAATTACCAAAATAGCCCTGGTTTACGAAATTACTAAAACACCCCTGGTTTATGAAATTACCAAAATAGCCCTGGTTTATGAAATTACCAAAATACCCCTGGTTTATGAAATTACCAAAATACCCCTAATTTGTAAAATTACTGAAATACACCTAATTTTTTAAATTACCAAAATACCCCCAGTTTGTAAATTTACCGAAATACCCCTGGGTTGCAAAATTGCTGAAATGCCCTCGAGTTGTAAAATTACCGAAATACCTCTGGTTTGTAAAATTATCGAAATACCCTTAAGCGATAAAATAATCGTTGTACTCTCGTGGTAGTACTAGCATTGTATGTGTTAATCGTATGATTAATTATGGTTGAGATGGGTTGCTTGCATGGATTGGTAACGAGTAGAATTACCGAACTACCCCTGTAGGGTGGAATTACAAAAATGCCTTTGGTAGGTAAAATTACGGTTATACCCTTAGAGGTTGATTAGTTTGATTATCTTGTATTTGTTATTACGATTATGATGGTAATTCGTTTCATCGTTATCTTTGATATATAATTTGCATACATGTCATCTGCATACACGAATTATTATGACTGATGAACATGGCATGAAAATGGGTATGATGAGAGGAGGGGGAAGGATGATTTAGACTGTCATTATTGGTTTTGACCACCCAGTGTGTTGGCCCCGCTTTCCTTATTATTTGTGACTAGTCTTAGTGGTTTTGACCACCAGTGGTTTTGACCACACGGATATTATTTGTGACTACGATCACAAGTGGTTTTGACCACACATGGATTGTTGTGACTCGTCCCAGTGGTTTGGTACCACAGTGGGTTGGCCCCACATGTTGATTACGGGATTGTCATCAGTGGTTTTGACCATACGGTGGGTTGACCCCACCATATGATTTGTGACTACAGTCACCAATGGTTTTGACCACACTTATATGATTTGTGACTACGGTCACCAGTGGTTTTGACCACCAGTGGTTTTGACCACACGGGGTAGACACAGGAGTTCGGTTGGTTAGGTTGGGTTTGCATGATTTGCATATTGACATATCAAATGTGTAAGTGCCTTGTTATTATCGGGATGGGAATTTATACACTGAGTCTCGGTGACTCACCCCTTTCCCTTACTTTTGCAGATGAGGCATAGATCGCGGATGTAGAGCCGGGGTGGACTCGAGGTGGCCATGCACTATATTTTCGGGTTTTATTTCAATTACTATTTTGGGTTAATTTACTTTTAAATTTGGTTTTGTTATGTAATAAGGCATTGGGTATTTTATTTGGTTTCAGCTTTCAATTTGGTTATTGCTTATTATTAAATGATCAATATGGGATTTTCCTAAAATGATAATAAATTGTTTCTTATTCAAAATGACTTAAACTCGATTTCTCACAACAACTATAAAGAATACGAGCTTTTTAACGAGCATACGCTTTTAGACATTCTTTTCATGTGACATGCGGATCCGTTAAGTAACGTTTAGGCCGTGTTTGTGGTGTTACACATACTCACCACAGACTTACTCCCTGCACCAAATTCGTGAATGCTTTCCTTTGAGCATCCATATAACTAGCCCCAACGTACTTTCCTTGGAATGACTCCTTAAAGAAATCCCAGTCAATCAAGTCCGCGGCTGTACCCTCTTTCACTATGAGCGACCATTGGTAGGCCTCTTCTCGAAGAAGAGACACGACCCCTTTCAGCTTCTCCTCCACCGTGAAGTCTAGGTCATCCATTATACGTTCCACCGCCTCCAACCAATATTCAGCGAAACTCAGGGATACGCTAGAGACTCTCCTAAATACTTCAGCCCCATTGTTCCTCAGCCTCTCTGGCACAAATTTTGGGCTCCTATGCCCATACCAAATCACCACTCTTTCCAAAACCCTCAAGATAGCACGAGACACCACGTCCTCTCCACTGCAGTCTTGAAATTCCACCTCAACAGTTGGTGGAATCGGTATCTCACTTTCAGACCCATGACCCGATCCTACGGGTTCTGACACGATCATCCTACCTCTACCGCGTCCACGTGGCGGACGTCCTCGACCTCTTGTACTCATTCCTCTAGTTCGCGTTTATCTGATTTAAAAATTTTATGAGTCATTAATTGTTTCCACTAATTATCCCCGAACAATCTTATGAAACATAGTTTTAAAAGTGATTCTTTTGAATTCAAACCCATCTATAGTTTTCAGTCTTCCTATTCTAGGAATTATGCACACACAACGTTCATACAAGTAACATTCATTACCTAAGGGCATTTTCATCATTTTGCTACCTAGGGGTATTTTCATAATTTTATCCTACAGGGGTATTTTCGTAATTTTCCAAAATAAGGTTCTGGGTGATTTGGCGAAATAATGGTATTTTGGTAATTTTCCAACTCGAGAGTATTTCGATAATTTCACAAATCTAGGAGTATGTCGGTAATTTTGTAAATCCAAGATATTTAGGTAATTTATAAAATCTGGGGTTATTTCAGTAATTTTGAAAATCTGGGGGTGTTTCAGTAGTTTTTCCAATCAGGGGTATTTTGGTCATTTTGCAAATCAGGGGTTCTTGGTCATTTACAACTCAGGGGTAGTTTGGTAATTTTATAATTCAAGGATATTTTGATGTTGTTGTTGTTATTGTTTTTGTTTCCTATGGAAAAATTATGTTGACTTTGTAAATCGGGGTATTTCTGCAAATCATAGGTATTTTTTTCAAAGGAAGGATATTTTAACAATTTTGTGAGAAAACAGGTGGCTAGTCCCTTCCGGGTTTTAATTATAAGTTTTGGCCTGTCAACACGTACTAGTAACTAGGGTGAATAGTCACTTTGCACCAGGTGGGATTCTAGTGGAAAGAAGTGAGTCACTAGGACTGCTTAAGTACCAAGCTTTCCCTGAATCCACTCCTAGACATGCATATGCCTATTACCACACCTTGTCATGGCTAAAGTGAACAATCACTATGCACCAGGTGAGATTCCAGCGAAGAGGAGGTAAGTCACTTGGACTGCTTAAATACCAAGCTCTTCCCGATCTACTCCTAGACATGCATATGCTTGTTACCACACTTTAGTCTTGTGACTTGTTTACAGGTGTTGTTTAATGAAGTTAAGTCTTATGGATTTGAAGAGTTTGTTTGTCTAAGCCTAGAGTCCATCAAGTTCTAACCTAAATAGTCTACGTCCCATAAGCCCGTTAAGCCCATGTTTATATCACACAAGGAGTTCTGAATACTTACCTGGCGGACTTGGGCCGGAGACGCAGGTGCCATGCCGAGAAAACAAACCCTGTACCATTTTTAAACATGCATGTTTCAAAAAAACCATTTTTAGAAAATGTTTTGAGCCCAAAACCCAAAGTCGAGTTTTGAACTGAGCTCTGATACCAATTTGTAACACCCTAAACCTGACCCAAACACCACGATCGGATCTGGTATGTCACTAAGGAAATTTTTGTAAAACAAATCGTGTTGTCAGAAAGCCCAAATGTAATTTATATAAAATATGCCTTTATGAATAAAACCCAAACTTAATTACATGCCTTAGTTTAATTAAAATAAATGTTTGAATAACTAAAAATAATTTATCCCATAATAAAACAAGATATAAACTAGTGGCCCATGGCCTTATTACAACGAGGTTTCAAATCCATTAAATAAAACATAATATAAAAATAATTAACTTGAGTCTTTTTCTTGGATCTACATATTCTTTTGTATGGCCACCTTGCGCCCTCTCCACCGGTCCGATGCACTAAGTGTTACATGAAATGTTAATTAATTGGTTGAGTCATGAGACTCGAGCAGCAACCTTCATGCACCATTAGATTTGGGCCTTAACCCATAAAAATAGAATAATAAATTCATGTATATATATAACAAATAATATGCAAGGCCCAACCTATTTGCCTAGGTTTCCATCCGCTACACGCCCACGTACCAACCATTCACACCATTGTGGATTTCTACAATCAACCCACACTGCTACACTCCAAGATGGCAGTCGTGCTGCTCATCAACATATATTGGCCGAAGCCCTTATAACAAATCACGGCATTAGCCGCGATAGTAATTCACGGTAAAAACCGTTACACATATACATATACATATAACTTCCTCCTTTCATCACCAACCCATGCAAACATGTACAATAATTTAAAAACATGTACAACAATTTACTTGTAACATATAATCAGATTATTTACTAACCTGAGGGTCCGCTGTTTAAATCTGAGATTTCAGCTTTTACGTAACATGTAAAACTTATGAACATATATATATAATTAATCAGATCTAGACGGTGGGGAAGTATTACACACCTGATTCGCGTACTAAGGCTTTCGTTATGTCTACGCTACTATCACTCGAAACAACTACTATTGGCCCACGATCTGACTTCGATTTTGGCCCACACCCCGTTGGCCAATCTCGCACTACCGAAATAGATCGCTTCTTGAATTTGGACGATAGTTTTACAGATCTAACCTTCTCTACTTGACTCTTAGTTGAGTCTATAACAATCCCTTAATCACTAAACCAAATAAACGATGAGATCTAACTCATTAGTTAAATGTAACCCTTAAAACAAACACTTACTAGTTAGCCGAATCCCGAATATCTTTGAGAAATTGTCACCACCAACCTTCCTACATTCGGCCATCCTCCAAATATCAAACCAACCGATACACACAACCAACCTAACCCAAATAGTATTCGGCCAAAGAAAAAAGAATCATGGAAGGCCATTCGGCCAAACTTACCACTACCTACCTTCGACTTTTCCACCAAATCGGCTTTAATGGGATGATTAAACTTCAAGGGTAAAGAGTATAATCGGCAGGGCCTTGGAAATAATGATTTAGATTAGGATTTTGATAATAATAAAGGAATCACAGAAAAGAAGAAATCCCGAAACTCACCAGATTACTAAGGAGTATACGGCTTACAGTGCACCTTCGGGAAAACAGAGATCTCCCTTGTAGATTCAAGCTGTAGAGGAAGAAGATGTGCACTAAGAGCATTCGGCTTTTAGAGGAGATCTAGGAGAAAAGAGAAGAGCTAGAGAGTTTTCGATTTTGACAAGAAATAGAGGTACATGAGAGAAAGAATTTTCGGTTGAGGAGAATAGATGAGAAAGTGAGAAAAACCAAATGGAAAAGATGATATCTGGCCTCCCAAATTTTGGCATATCATACCCACACACAGAGTTGGAGTTTCGGCCAACTCTCTCCTCTCCTAATAGCCTTTAACTCACCTGATAACTCAATCCTTATCTTACCTTTAGGAGAGCCCTCACTAAAGCCAACTCCTCCCTCCTTGATTATCATCTTTTATCACTTAAAATAAAAAGAAATAAAGCTCCTAACTAGTAGCCTACATACCGTCCACCCCCTTCCCATTTAAGTGTCGAATTTTGACCCATCTCCTAAGGCTCAATCGGTGACACAAGGACCCAAACTCCTCCCCCTTATGACGCCACCTTATGCCCACTTAAAGCACCTAAATTCTTTGGGCCACAAGCCCAGCTTGTCACTTAATTAACTATCTTCTTAAATTATGAGCTAACACCATTTATTAGCCACCTAACCTAAATTTTTAAATATTTCACTTTAAATTACCCAGAGCACTAACTTTAACCCTAATTCAAATATTTAATCAAAAAAGTCAGCCCAATCCTTAAAATCTCAATTTAACATATTAGACTATCATATAAATGTGTAGGCTTTAAGGATGTTACAGGGCTGTAGTCCAATTTTTATAACCCATCGTGGAGAAACCACCCGAATTTCTCCTGGAGTAACTAAGGGGCTGGAACCAGAACTGCTTACACCCAACCCAGACCAACCCAGCCACCTAGTTTCCCTCAATAAGTTCAAAACCCAGTTCAAGCTTAAGCATCCAATAGCTTGGAGAGTCTGCTGAAGGCATACATGGCAAAGAATGATGCCTTAATGCAGAGCCAAGTAGCTACATTGAAGAATTTGGAGAATCAAGTGGGCTAGCTGTTGGAACGCCGGCACCCCCATGGCGCAACAAAATAAAATTAATTCCGATGATCCAAACCATGAATCCATGTGTGAGGAACGAATCGAGGTGAAATAAAGGTTTCAAAATTACCAAACTTCAATCTGAGTAGACAGCGATGCCTCGACAACAAGAGTTTTGATCTACTATCGAACCAAGCCGTAACCTTATTCCGATCTTGGCCTCTACATAATCCACCCGGTTTGACTATGAACGGAAGAAATGTAACAGTCCGAATTTGACCCTAATCGAAACGGTGGTTTCGGGACCACAAATTTAAGTCCAAAAAAAATTTAAAAATTTAAATATTATTTTCCGTGTTAATTATATGTGAATTTGTATGTGTGAAAGTTTCGTATAAAAATTTGATTGTTTGTGTGCTTAATTAAATAAAAAGACTTAATCGTATAAAACGTAAAAGTTATAAACTATTGTGTAAAGTGCTAATTTGATAGTGGCCTTTTAATATGGGATCCTTAAAGGGTAATTAGCCCATTTTTAAAGTTAGTGGATGACGTGTTAAAGATTAAGTGATAATATTATGTAATATTTTATTATTATAAATGTTTTTATTTATTAAACATTATATTATGCTTAAAATAATAAAAACATAATATGAAAGAGAAACATTTTCATTCATGCATGTTTTGGTCGAAAGTGAAGAAGAAAGAAAAGAAAGAAACCCAAGCTAGGTTCAGCCAACTTTAAGCTTGATTAAAGGTTAGTTTTAGTTCGATTTCTGATAATTTTTACGTTTTTGAAATCGTTACTTCGAATACTTCAAGACCCATGCTCTAATTTTTGAGTTTGATGAATATTTTGAGTTGAGCTATTGTTGATAGTTGGTTGTTTATGTTGTTTAAGGATGAATTATGAAATATATATGTTAGATTAATATGTTTTGTCTTTGGATTTTTGATGAATTTGAGCATTTTGGGTTAAATTACAAAATAAATTTTTTGAGGGACTAAAATGTGAAAAAAATGAAATGGATATTTTTCTATAAAGTCTATGAACATTCGGCCCTTAAGGTGTGAGAACAAATTTTGTGTATTTTGTGTTTTGTGTAATTAGGACTAAATTGTAAAAGTGTGAAACATTAGGGACAAAACGGTAATTTACCCATTTAGTTGTCTTTGGATTAAATTGAAATGAAATGTGTTTGAATGAGCTGAAATTGAATATGTTTAGATCAAAAACAAAGAAAAACGGACTTGGATTGGGGAAAAACGAAAGTTAATGAATAGCCGGTTCTTGTCGTCCGACAATATTCGAGCTAAGTCCTTAAGCAAATATATGCTAAAGAATTATTTATGAGTATGATGAATAATGAAACTTGAATAGTTAAAGTGTGTTTATAGGCAATAGCCGAATATAGGAGTATGGTATTAAATTGAACTTTCTTTGTAAAATGAGAAGTGTATAAGTATGTTCGGATTGGTAAGTGAAAGTAATATGAAGTATATGAGTTGTTTGTATTGTTGGTATTATGGAATGAGTGTTGAATTGATGATTATATCTATATCGGGCTTTAAGCCTAGTAGGCTTCGTACCGGTGTTACTTATCGGGCTAAATGCCTAGCAAGCCTTGTGCCAGTGATGTAATTTGGGCTTTGAGCCTAGCAGGCCTTGTGCCGGTGATGTAATCCAGGCTTTGAGCCTAGCAGGCCTTGTGCCGGTGATGTATATCAGGCTTATTGCCTAGCAGGCTAAATGTCGGTGATCAAATTCAGACCTCGGGTCTAGCAGGCTTAATGCCGGTGATGTATTATGAACCCTTCACAAGGTGAAATGTAAATACTTCAATAAACAAAATGCTCGGGTAAATATAAAGGTTTATAGATGCAAGGAACAAGGTAAGTGATTATCTTTCCTTTCAAATTACATAAGTGGTAGAATGGTTAAGGATTTTAGTAATGAGTTTTTATGATATGTGCATTTGATTTATTCATTAATGAGTGTGATATGTATATGGAAATATAAGCTTGGTAATATCCTTGAGATTCGATCAAATGTGCAATTGTTAAAAGTGAAAATTATCGAAGATGCATATATATATATGACTAATTGTATACGATTGAGGTAAATGTTAAACTTGTTAATGGTGGAATATGTGAATACTTAAGGTTTAAAGTGTTTTGGAGGGTTGTATGCTTTTGACGAGGGAAATAATAGATACTAAGTTAAAGAAATGGCAATTCGGCCATAGTGGAATTATTAGTTAAATTATTTGGATTTTAAAGTCATGAATAATTTGATTTATAAATATATATATGTACTAAATGTTGGAATGTATGATTATTGATTCGTAAATGCTTAAGACTTACTAAGCTAGTGAGCTTACTTGTGTGATATGTTCTCCTCTATTTTATAGATTTGGTTAAAGCTACGAGCTTAAGAGGGATCGTCAAGAAAGTCATCCACACTATCGACATGTTTGGTACTTATAAACTTAGTTTTTTTATTAAAAAGGCATTCATAAGCTAGGTTAAGTTGTAAACCGATGGTATCTAATTTTGTTTATAATGTAGCCATGTGTATTGGCTATTTATTTTGCTTATACGTTACTTGTGTGTTTCTAGATAAGTTTATAGCTTAGTTTGAGCATGTATATATATATATATATATATATATATGTTATGATAGTTATCTAGAGTTGTTTATCCATAATTCGGTGGTGCTAGTAGAAATGTTAATGTATATATATTGGAGTCGATCATTGAAGTGTTTAATTGAGGTCCGAATATGTGGTCAATGAATTGGTTATAATTAGGTATTCGGCTAGTTAGAGGGCTCACGTGTTTGATAAGTTTATAATGATATTTATGTATATAATTAGTTCATGTGGCTTTGAGTTGAATGAATACGAAAATAGGCATTAATTCAGTTGAATGGAATTATATGGAAAATGTGCAGAACTATGATGTATATTTTTGTACTTATATAGATATGTAATTGGCTTGTGATATTTCTTACTTTGACTGAGTGTTTGGAATTACAAAACTTGATTTGTGCTATGTGATAAACTGGAAATTTGGTAAATGAAAACTTGTATATTCGGTTATGTGAAAATAAGTTTCAAGTTATATGAAATTCGGTCTTATTAGAAAGTTATTATGTATTGACATTCGAATTATGCTTATTTAGGTGTAACTTATATATGTGCACAAGTTATGAAATGTTAAGTTGATGTTCGACTAATGAAATAGATGTATTGACACAATTTGGATATATATATTATGTTTAATGTAGGTACATTGTTCTTGAAAGATGAATATAGTTTTAATGCATGTTTCATGATTATATGATTCGGCTTATTCCCAAATGTTGTCAATAATATGGTTACGTAAATTTATTAATCATGATTGATTATGGCTTTGTCTTTGAGAAATATGCACATATTGCATTAGTATCATGAACATGTTCATTATACTATAGTGTATTAATGTCACATATGTGAACGAATATACAATAGGGTTCTAAGGATTTGTATGTCTTAATAGGCAAATTATATTTATAAGGTGAATGATAAATGCTTGAACATGTATTAAATATTTGAATGACATATATTCGATGATTCAATTGTTTGAAATGAACAAGCATGAATTTAAATTATTTGGTTTGATAGAAGTATGAATTTTCGAAAAACGACTACGATAATCTGAGTTGGGTTTGGTAATGCCTCATAACTATAATCTGGCGACGGACACGGGTTAGGGGTGTTACAAGAAATCTCCAAAACTATTTTGGAGGTTTATTTGCTTGATGGCTGCAAGACCTCACAAACAATCTCTTAGGGTTTCTTCTTTTTTTAAGCTTTGTATCTTTTTTAATACCTTTTATAATTGGTATCTCTTGAATGTATCATAAAATTAAATAAATACAATAAAGTTTTTAACCAAAATTATAATTACATTAATTATATCGAAAATTATAATTACATTAATTATAACAAGGATTTCGTAAACTATATTTATTTAAATTTATATACTAATCAAATTCATATATTGATAGAACTATGTTGTCATTATGTGTACAACATCATTGTACATATAATATGTTCAATATTTGATTGCCCAATTAAATTAATTCTTTAATTAATTTAATTCATGTGACAACCAAACACAATACCAACTATGTTTTATTCCGCTCATTTCAACCATAGGGTGTGACCACAGAGGTTCTTGCAACATTAGCAGTAATACTAGAACGATTCTAATGTTACAAACAATGAGTGGCATCTAGAAATGCATCATTGCTACCTAAGCTACAAGAAGTCATGATTCGACATAACCTTTTGTTGTAACACCCCAAACCCGGCCCAAACACTACAACCGGATCTGGTATGTCACTAAGGAGATTTTAATAAAACATGTCGCATTTTTGAAAATATTTTCCTAAAGTTTAACCTTTTATTCGGGAAAAATTTAATAGGTTGATAATTTAGATAAGCTATAAATTCTATGAGATGTTTCTATGAATTAAAAGCCGAAACTTAAATACATGCCTTAGAAAAAAAAGTGTAAACTTAAAATGTCTGATAATAATAATAAAAGCCCAAAATAAAAACTGAACCGAAATATAAAGCTAAAGGCCCGTGGCTTTATTACATTGAAATTTAAAACCCATTAAATAAAAATATAAAATAATAAACTAAAGTCTTTTGCTGAATCCGAGTGTTCTTTTGCATGGCCACCCTGCGCTCCTCTCTAGCCCGGTCCGATGCACTAGGTGCTACCTAAAAATATTAAATCATAGGTTGAGTCGCAAGACTCAGTGTGCAACCCTCATGCACCTTTAGATTTGGGCCTTAGCCCCACAGAACAGAATAACAGAACATATTATATATGAAAATATGCAAAGCCCAACCCAAATCCTAGGTTTCCATCCGCTACACACCACTCTTACCTGCCAATCACACCATTGGGGATTTCTACAATCAACCCACACCGCTACACACCATCGATGGCGGTCATGCTTCTCATCGTCAGATCATGGCAATAACCACTACAATAGATCATGGCAAAAGCCACTACAACAGATCATGGCAAAAGCCACTACAACAGATCATGGCAAAAGCCACTACACAGAACACTTCCCCTTTCATCAAACCCAACCCCATGCAATCACAGAAATCGGCATACTTATAAAACATATCATCTTAACAGGAACATTCACTAAAGAATGACAGAGACCAATAACCTGGTGATTCGCTTTTACCCTCCTCGAGTTTCGAACATTATGTCGAGATTTTGGCATTTAACAGAATATAAGCAGATTTATTAACACATACTAACAGAAAATCTAATGGTGTGAAAAGTTACACACCTGATAACACGTAGTACTACTCTCTATGTTGATACCCTCGCTAATCTGATCTACTGCCCTCTGTCTACAACCTTGCTCAAAAGCCAGAAGAACGCAAGGATAAAGCCTCTCCTATATTCGGCCAAGGTTAGTGCTTTACCCGATTTATACATTTAAATTAACAGATCTTCTTACCTTAAAATCCCGAAAGTAATTCGATCTGAGTGCTACTGAACTCTGGCTTAAAAATCTAAGCAATTGGACCCCCTTCAAATCCTGAAATATCGCAAATGAGAGAAAACACCGATTAGTTAACCATATAGCCATTCTATTAAGATCTCTAAAAGTCGGAAAAGATTGAAATCTCACGATTCGACACTTACCTATACAAATGGTTTCGCTACTCCTTGCGGGAAGATTCGCAATCACAAAGAGAAGATCGAAGCGTAGAAGATTAGAGATCTAAGAATTTCACTTTTAAGAAAATCCCAAAAAGATGAACAAGAGGAAGATTTCGCTACAAGAACAAACAAGAGTGTAGTTTGGCTTTTAGTGAATGGGAGAAGAATATGGAGATCGGAAGATTCACTAAACGAAATTTCAAAGAAAGAAGAAAGGGTGAAGGAGGTGGTGATTTTGACTTTTGAAAGAAAGTTGATGAAATTGTGGAGGGAGAGACTGAGAATTTTGGCACAAAGAATGAAGAAAAAGTAAGGTTCAAATGTCAAAATTGATGAGCTATTCCCCATATTTATAGAAAATTTGGCACCCCCTATGGCTATTAGAAACCTATTTCTTTACTCCTCTAGGTGATGGAATTTCGGCCAACTCTGCTCTCAGCAGATAGCTCCTAATTTTTCTTCTTTTATCTTCCATATTATCAACTATATTATCTACATTATCCCATTCACATAAATCATATTATTTTTGAGCCTTGTATCCATCCACTCCACCTAACCCTAATGCCAAAAATTAGCTAACTTGAATCCAAGGAATTGGGCTCCTTGAAACTTAAATTTGGGCCCCTAACTCCCTGGTGTGGCGTCACCTCCTTGTTCCCTAAGTGGCGCTACTGACCACTAGACCACAAGCCCATTTTGATATTTTAAACATAGGTACTACCTTTTAAGTCCTATAATGCCCAAACAAAAAATTTTAATCAAGTCCTCTGCCTAAGCTTGAGCCCAATTTAGACCCTTAACAGTTAAATTAACACTTTAAACATATACACACACTAAACGCATAGGCCCAAAAATTTAGGATGTTACAGCTCTACCCTCCTTAAAGAAATTTTGTCCTCAAAATTTCCAATTAACTAGTAATCATACTACCTAAGTCTCACCACTATGCTTTTGATGTGCACTCTAATTCTAAAGCCAAAATAAACACTTAGTATACTATGGTAAGATACGCACCATTATTCGCATCTGGAGCGTCTCCATCCCCTTGGCGATGTGCTGCATAGACCAAAGTTGGTTGCCTCGCCTCAGCATAACCTGCACCTCTACCCGATGCTCCACGATCGCGTTCATTGCCAACATCACCCCCGGCTTGTCCACGACCCTTTGGTGGTTGCTGACCACCTCTCCTAACTGACGAACTTCGTCCCTGGTCGTGCCTCCCACCGTGGGCAGTCCTTAATCATATGCTCTGTGGATCCACACCTAAAGCATCAACCGGTTCTCCATCTACACTCCCCATAATGCACCTTCCTACACGAAGGACATGACCAATTCTAACCCGTCGGAGCACAAGCTGGCCCATCAGACCTAAGCCTTTTCTGAAAATTTCTAGATGATTCCGACGACTCAAAATTCCTCTTATTCCTATTCTTATCCATATCCTTATTCTAGTTCTCAGTCCGCTTAACCTCCTCGGATATCTTAGCTTTCTCAACCAAAACCGCAAAGTCTCTTTCTCGTTGCGGTGCTACCAATACCCTCAGCTCATCCCTTAGTCCATCCTTGAACCGTACGCAACGCTCATAGTCAGTCATCACAATCCTCGAGTGTAACGATTCAACCGCAGAAACTCTGCCTCTTATTCAGACACGGACTTACTTCCCTGTACCAAGTTTAAGAATGCCTTCCTCTGTGCATCCACATAGCTGGCCCCAATGTACTTTTCTTGAAACGACTCTTTAAAGGAGTCCCAATCAATACGATCTACGAAAGTACCCTCCTTCACCGTGAGCCACCACTGGTAGGCCTCATTTTGAAGAAGAGACACGACCCCCTTCAACTTCTCCTCCACAATGAAGTCAAGGTCATCCATTATACGCTCAGTTGCCTCTAACCAATACTCAACTGTGTTAGGGGCTACGCTAGAAACTCCCCTAAACATCTCTCGCTCCTTTGGCTCAGAGTCATTCAGGCACAGAATTCTGAGCTCCTAAACCTGTGCCTACTCCAGCCACTCTTTCAAGGACCCACAGCATCACCTGAAACACTGCATCATCTCCACCCGTTTGGTCCTGAAATTCTCCATCCATAGCTGGTAGTTTCGGCATCTCGTTTCTTGACCCGTGACCAGACCTTACTGGCTCTGACATGGTCATCCTACCCCTACCACGACCACGCGACAGACGTCCTCGATCCCTTGTACTCATTCTTTCAATCGATGTTTATCTAATTAGAAATTTTATGAATTATTAATTCTTCCCACTTATTAACCGCGAACAATCTTATATAAAATCATTTCGATAGTAGTTCTTTCGAATTCGAATTCTATCTACGGGTTTAATTCTCAAGTCGATACTTTCTAGTCCTAGAGTTCACCTTCAGTCAACATTTAGCACACATCAACCATAAAAATAGCCTTGTAAACTTACATTCATCACCTAGGGATATTTACGTCATTTCACTATCTTGGGGTATTTTTGTAATTTTACCTACAGAGGTATTTTCGTAAATTTTCAAAATAAGGGATTTTGGTGATCTTACAATATAGGGGTATTTCAGTAATTTTATAATTCGGGGGTATTTCGGTAATTTTACAAATCGGGGGTATTTTGATAATTTTACAAATCGGGGGTATTTTGGTAATTTTGTAAATTTTTGTAACTTTCGTAAATTAGGGATAATTCAATAATTTCCCAACAAGGGTACTTCAAAATTTTCCAAACAAGGGTATTTTGGTCATTCTGCAAAATCAAGGGTATCTCGGTAAATTTCCTCAACCTAAGGTTTTTGGGATAATTTTACAAAAAAAAAAAATTAGGGTCATATAGGTAATTTTACAAAATAGGGTACTGGTCCCTTTCGGGTTTTAGTTATAAATTTTAGCCTGTCAACAAGTCCTTGTGGCTAAGGCTGACAATCACTACACACTGTAGGATTCCAAAAAGAGGAGGTGAGTCACAAGGATTGCTTAAATACCACGCCTCCCCGAATCCAATCCTAGACATGCGTATGCCTGTTGCCACACCCTAACTCAGCGACTAGTTCACAGGATTTGCTTGGATAAATTAAGTCTTATGGAATTTAAGAAGTTGTTTAAGCTAGGCCTATAGTCCATCAAAGTCTAATTAAACTAGCCTACGTCCCTTAAAGCCCATATATATATATCACACAATGGTTTAGAGTACTTACCTGGTGGACTTGGGCCGGAGACGCAGGTGTCATGCCGCTAACAAACCTGTTATCATTTATAAACATGCATGTTTCAAAAGCCTATTACTAGAAAACGTTTTGAACCCAAAGACCCTCAAAGTCGAGTTTTGAATCGGGCTCTGATACCAATTTGTAACACCCCAAACCCAGCCCAAACACTACAACCGGATCTGGTATGTCACTAAGGAGATTTTAATAAAACATGTCGTATTTTTAGAAAATATTTTACTAAAGTTTAACCTTTTATTTGAGAAAAATTTAATAGGTTGATAATTTAGATAAGCTATAAATTCTATGAGATGTTTCTATGAATTAAAAATCAAAACTTAAATACATGCCTTAGAAAAAAAAGTGTAAACTTAAAATGTCTAATAATAATAATAAAAGCCCAAAATAAAAGCTGAACCGAAATATAAAGCTAACGGCCCGTGGCCTTATTACATTGAAATTTAAAACCCATTAAATAAAAATATAAAATAATAAACTAAAGTCTTTTGCTATATCTGAATGTTCTTTTGCATGGCCACCCTGCGCTCCTCTCCAGCCCGGTCCGATGCACTAAGTGCTACCTGAAAATATTAAATCATAGGTTGAGTCGCAAGACTCGGTGTGCAACCCTCATGCACCTTTAGATTTGGGCCTTAGTGTAACATCCTTAAATAGGGGCTATTATGTTTGAACTATTTGCATGTGTATGGCTCGAGTTGCGTTATTAATTGAGGTGTTTTAGGGTCTAGATATAAGCCAAGGGTAGGCTCGAACTATAGGGAAAATTTTATTTTCAAGCATTGATTCAGGGGAGCTGAAGGAGCTAGGGGTTAAGAATATTTCGTGGTAAACTGTAGCACAAGAAGTGCCTTGGAAAAGTGGCAAGGAGGCGCCACTTAGGGCTTGGAGAAGTGACACCTCAAGGGGGAGCAAGGGAGCTCAAGTTCGAGCAGCAGAAATCCCATTTTCTGCTTACCATTTTGACGCCAATGAGGGAGGAGTTGTGCTCAGCTCAAACTCACGATAATATTTAAATGAGTGGAGAAGAGAGGATTTAGGAGTTTGATCAATTCAAACTCATTTGAATGGTTGGCCAGGAGTGATTCAGGGAGTTTGCCGAAATCTGAACTCTGGTGTGAGAGGAGTAATCGGTTGGGAGACATAATCATACCTAGGTAGGCACTTTCAGCTAAGCAAAATTTTGAGCAAGTTGTTGAGGCAAAACCGAGACCCCTAGGCTTTAGTGACTTCACTCTCCAGCATCCAAACCATCGTTTTCTTTCTCTCTTGAAACCGAAACTGTGCCTGCATCTTTTCCTTCTTCTATTTTTCAGTAATAGGAGGTTGTGACCGAATCTCTTTTGCCCTTCTTTCAAAAGCCATAGCCGAAACCCCTTTTGTAACACCCCAAACCCGGCCCACGAGCCTTGACCGGATCTGGTATGTCAACGCAAAAAATATTTGAAAAGAATTTGACTTAAAGGTGAAAACGATAAATTTATTGCCTTTGGAAAAATATTGTATAATTAAAAGCCCATTAAAAATTTAGTTGTTATAAAATATCCGATTTGAAAACTTCATTATATATTCTAAAGATGTAAGTTGACGAAAATAAGAACATTTTCAAATAATAATTTAAACGCCAATCCAACCAAGACATCGTAAAAATCCTTAAATACTTTAGGAGGCCTTTATTACATCAAATAAATTCCCAAATCGATAATATAAAATTAAGTAAATCAATTAAATCATCTTTCATGGGCCACCTCGTATCCACTCCAACCCGGTCCAAGCTTTATGCATCACCGCAATGTTGGTAAAAATTTGGGTGAGTCACACAGACTCGATGTGCAATTAGTCCATGAATTCCACCCCATGTCAAACCACATATTTACCCACATGTCGATATTAATGCAACGTTATTCACATAATTTCACTTATTGGGCTTGGCCCATAACCATATCACATTTTATAATAGGGTAATTAACCACATATTTCCACATCTTGGCTTGGCCCATTACCACATTAATTCACATACACAATTATGCAATTATGAAACCTAACTTGACTT
Source organism: Gossypium rotundifolium (assembly GCA_025506655.1). Taxonomy (NCBI): domain Eukaryota; kingdom Viridiplantae; phylum Streptophyta; class Magnoliopsida; order Malvales; family Malvaceae; genus Gossypium; species Gossypium rotundifolium. The sequence goes on along the minus strand of CP106731.1, from coordinate 62,347,102 downwards.
AGGGTCCATCCTCTACACACCCCGTATCCAACCTACCACACACAAGGGATTTTAAATCACCCTCTCCTTTTACTCAATATGGCAACAAATGCTGTCCACGTGAACTTAATCGCAATTAGTCCACAACGCGACCTCAGTCAGTGCCAATCCACAATGTAGTCGAAGCTATCATCAAAACCACGATGAGCACAAAGCCATCAATAACCACGATATGGCACATAGCCTATATCAATCACGATGAGGCACAGAGCCATTCATCAAACCACGTACTCGAAGTACACCATGTCCTTCCTTCATATCCTACCCATGCGCATGCAACATAAAATAGTGCCATGCATGTACATGTTATTTTGCATATTATCACATATTCATAACAATAGTCACATTTCATCAGATTCGGTACTTACCGGATTATCGACATACCCCTTGAGGGTATCCACATCACAATTTCCATTGCACTAGTTAGCACATTCATAACACACATACAAATATCACATACAATCATAAACCCGAAAAATAATAGGCTAACTACACACCTGCCTATTAGCGAAATCCCGAACCACTCGAATCTAACACGATCTCGAAATGTGGTTCTTCCTTCTCCCTAAATGCCGATTTGGTCTCCTACCAAATCCCGAATCACACTCTGAGTTCCCTTTGCAATCGGCCACCCACTGGTACCTACAAATAATTAGCCTTCAGCTATAGAACGAATACGGAGTAGATCTAAACTTACTAAGTATCCTCATCAAACGATCTAGAATCCGAAGCCTCTGTTACCTCTATCGATTAGCCCCTAAAAATCATACACAATCGGTCACCACTTAAACCCATAATATGGCCTATGGCCGAATGTTATCAATCACTTACCTTGATGTTCCAAAACCCGATAGATCTCTTTTAAGGCTCCTTAGCGTCGGCTACACACAAAAGAACACATAATCATGGCTTAAAGAATATTCGACCATCCCTAGGCCTATCCTCATGATTTGACACACTAGCAAAAGAGATCAAAACCGAATGATAAAGAAAGAACTTACCACTACACGTTGAAGAGAATAAAAGATCACAAGCACGTAGTCGATGACCCCTCCAATAAAGATTTGACTATGGTGTTTCACATTTTTACTAATAGAAAATAGAGTAGAAAATGAGGCTATATGGTTCGACTATGGCCCTTAAAAGAGGGTTGAAATATTCGATACAAGAGAGCAAATGGGAGAAGAAGAATAGCCTTAAGTGTTTTCAACATAGAGAGAAAATGAGATGGAAGAACCCAATTTTCGGCACAAAGAAAATTAAAGAAGAAAAAGGATAACAAAGATGATCACTCCCCCTATTTATACTCCACAAAATCGAAATGGCCATCCAAGAAATCCCCCTTAGCCATCCAACTCACATATTCATCACAAATCCCACAATTTCCTCTTTATTTCCTCCTAATCTTCCTCATATTCTTCCTCCTAATTCCTTCCAAAATAAATTCGGCCAACTCCCCCTAGTCCATGAAATCGTCCATGTTCATGGACAAAATGCCATTAAAAAGTTTCCAAACCTCATCCCTTAATCCATGCCTTTTGTCCCCTTATCATACCATATTTTCTTGATTCCATACCTTAACTAATAATTTGCCTTATTCCTTTAGTCTACTATCCATAAATGATAAAGTTCAACCTTATCTTAATTAGAGTTGACCGACACATGTCATACACATGCAAAAATAAAAGTCACCTTATTGCCATTCATGGGATTCGAACCTCTTCCCTCATGCAATTACTCATGCGCCAACACCACTTTACTACTAGCTCATTTATGCTAACATTAAACACTTAAATTAACTTAAGCATCATAATCACTTGATCCACTTCACTAAATTCTCCATACTAAAAATTATTCTAAACTAATTAATTCCAAGTTAATACAATCAACAAGATGATACTCAAATTTTTCCTAAAGCCCAAGGCCCAATCGGCCCAATCCTACTAGGCCCAATTTCGGGATATTACACCTTTTCTTGTTCCACCACTATTGTCGAAACCCTCTAAACCATTGAAGATCTCTTTTTCTTGTCTCTTCTTATTTCTAAACTTTGGCCGAGTATCAAGCAAGGGTAGATCCTTTTGGTCTTTGTCTTTAATCGATTTTGAAAGGGTAAGTGCTCTTGGCGAATCTCTATTCTCTCTTTCTTTTCTCTCTGTCGGCATACATAGAACAAAAGTCGAATTTCTGCATATGTCATGATTCTTAATCATCTCTGGAATCGATTTCTTTTAGGATCTCCAGGATTTTGAAGCAGTAGATCGGAGTTATCTATTCTCTGTCAATCGGTCCTAGTAATTTAGTGGTAAGGTTTCATGCCGACTCAATCTTTCTCCTAGTTATTCGAAAAGCCGAAAGCTATTACTTCATATTGTTTAGTTTTGGCCGATTGTAGGGGAAGGTTCATCGTAGTGGGCTTTGAGATTTGGTTGGAGTACGAAAGGAATCAAGGTAAGTGTGGTGGTTCTGTGCATTAACTTTTCGGGATTTACAAGTGTAGCCGAATGGCTTTTTCCTAACAATTGTTATTGGCCGAATGTAGGAGGGGGAAAACTAGTGCATCAGATCTTGGTTTTCGGGATTCGATAGTTACATTAGTAACCAGGTGTGTAACTTACACACTTCATAATCTATGTAAACCTGTTAATAACTTAAAACTATGTTAAAAGCCGAAACTGTGTAGACTTCGATTTGGTACCGTTACGGGTATGAGCAAGGATTACGGGTAAGTCCATTTTGGTTGAGATTATGGCACATGGTTTCTGATGTTGATATCTATGTCATGTTTGATATATGTTTAACAATTAAGCATGATGGCATGATTTGTATGTGCATGAGCATTTATGTGGATGATATGAGAGGAGGGGGAAGATTGATATCTGTGACTTTGGGTCACCAGTGGTTTGGTACCACAGTTGATATTTGTGACTTTGGGTCACTGAGGTTTGGCACCTCATAGCGACTCGTCCCGGTGGCCCGTACCACGATGGGTTGGCCCCACATTTGATAAAACGGGTTTGTCGCCAGTGATTTGGTATCACAACGTGGGTTGGCCCCACATATGGATTATTTGTGACTTTGGGTCACCAGTGGTTTGGCACCACATTATTGATATCAGTGACTTTGGGTCACCAGTGGTTTGGCACCACCAATGGTTTGGTACCACACGGGTTAGAAAAAGGAGTTGTGGATGGTTAAGTTTGGGTGCATGATATGTTTGCTTGATTATGATTTGTGTAAGCATGTTGCTAAAATCGGGAGGGGGATTATGCACTGAGTCTTGGTGACTTACCTTCTCCCTTATCTTTTCAGGTGACTCGTAGATCGCGGATGAGGAGCCGGGTGGACTCGAGGTGGCCATGCGACATTTACCTTCGGTTTTACATGGATTTTTGACTTGGGTATTTTAACTTTATATTTTGTTTTATTTGGGTTTGTAATAAGGCCATTAGTCTTTTTATTTTGGGTTTTATTATATCTGCTTTAATTTTTTTTTCCTTTTAAAAAAAATGTTGCTAAGTAACTGTTTAGCATATTTTAAATAACTTGATAACCAAAGATTTTTTTTTTGAAAATTTTAATTTATAACGGGTTTTCTAAATCTTACCATCGGGTAACAATACTTACAAGAGGATAACAAAGTTAATTTATGTGATTTTCAAAATCTAAGTTTTTCCAAGTTCAAAACCAAACGGTTTTAAATTAACTAAGTAAGAATTCACTCGGGTTCAATAGACTTTAACGTTTTCTTAAGTAATGAATAATAAACGAGTTTTCAAAAGCTTTTCAGGATTTCAGGCAACTAAACGTTTTCAACTATACAAGCATCGGATTACTGCAAACACAAAGCAAACAAAGAAGCTTTTTGCTGAAACTAAATCGGCCACTTGTTTTCCTCAAAATATTTTCACTCTGTAACCTACCAGATTCGGTCATGGTGTGTTAATCGGGTTTGGGGTGTTACATTTTTGGTATCAGAGCCAAGTTCAAAAGCTCGACTGTGGGCCCGGGCCCAAAATGTTTAAAAGAAGGGTTTAAAAAAAGTTTTGTAAAAAGTATACATGGTTTGAACAGAATGGCACCGAGTCTCCGGCACCAAACCGCCCAGGTAAGTACCTTTAACTATTGTATGATTTGTATGTGGAAGAAATAGGTGTTACGGGATTGTAAATTAGTAGTGTAGGAGCTATTGAACCCTAGGATTAGCTTACTCCAACACAAAACTTCATAAGACTTAAAGACCAATCAAACAAACCTGTGAGCAAGTCTCGAGTTAAGGGTGTGGCAACAGTTGTGCGCATGTCTAGGATTGGATTCAGGAGGAGCTTGGTATTTAAGCAGTCCTAGCGACTCACCTCCTCTTCGCTCAAATCCTACCTGGTGCATAGTGATGGTTCACCCTAACCAAGAGGACTTATTCGCAAGCTAAAATCAATAACTAAAACCCGAAAGGGACCAGCCACCAAGTTTTGTACAACCCTAAAGTAAACCTTGGTTTCAGAAATTTCTAAATTACCCTAAATTCGTAAGAAAATTTCCCTACTTGAAAAATGACCAAAATACCACTGATTTGCAAATTGACCAAATTACCCCTAGTTTAGGAAATATCACCGAAATAACCCCAAATTGAAAATTTCCAAAATACCCTTATTTCATAAAATCACCTGGAACCATATTTTGGAAAATTATGAAAATACCCCGGGTTTATGAAATTACCAAAATGCCCCTGATTTCTGGAATTTTTGAAATGCCTATGATTTGTAGAGATTTTTAAATTAACCTCGATTTATTACTAAAATACCCCGATAAGTTAAATTACGAAAATACCCCGGGAGTGAAATGACGAGAATACCCCTACAAGTGGAGTGTGGGTGGAGGATGTTATTGAAGAATGAATGTGATTCACTGAATTAGGATAGAAGACTTGAAACAAAAACTTTGTGATGATCGAAAGAACTACTACTAAACTTCCTTACATAAAACTTACTCGTGGGTAATCAGTGGAATAGAAACTAATGCATAAAATTTTTAAAGCAGATTAAGGCACGAGCATAGTCATGAGTTATAGGGGACATGGTCGTAATGTGCGAGGTCGTGGTAAAGGCAGAATGACCGTATCGAAACTAGTTAGGTCTGGTCAAGGGTTAGAGAATGAGATACCACCACCAGCTACTAGTGTTGAGTACCAAGATCGAGACGGGGGATGATGCACTCAAAATTCAGATGTCGAGCGACTCTAAGCCAATGGAGCCGAGGTATTCGAGGTGTCTCGTGTGGTGCCTAATCTGGTGAAATCTTGGTTGGAGGCGACGGAATGAATCATGGATGATTTGGATCTGACGGCTGAGGAGAAACTGAAAGGGGTGGTGTCGCTTCTCCGAGATGAGTCATACCAGTGGTGGCTCACAGTTCGGGATGGTGCTACAGTGGATGATCTCACTTGGGATTATTTCAAGGTGGCTTATCAGAAGAAGTATGTTGGGACCAGTTATATTGATGCGCAGAGGAAGGCGTTTCTGAGGCTGGTTCAGGGGAGTAAGTCTGTAGCGGAGTATGAGGTGGAATTCTTGAGGTTGAGCCGGTATGCTCGTGGTATCGTGGCTACGGAGCATGAGCGATGTGTCAAGTTAGAGGACGGACTGAGGGATGAGCTGAGATTATTGATTGCTCCACAGCAGGAGCGGGAGTTTGCTGTGTTGGTAGAGAAGGCTAAGGTAGCCAAAGGGGTTAAGGAATCGGTGAGACAGAATGCGGATAGGAATAGACAGAAGAGAGGGTTTGGACCATCTAGATCAGCTGAAAACTATCAGAAAAGGGCTAGGCAAGGTGGGCCAAATCAGTCTGGGAGACCTGTTGCTAATCAAGGACCACCGCAGTGTAATCGGTGTGGAAAATCTCATTGGGGAGGATGTTGGACCGATGGGAAAGGATGTTTTGAGTGTGGATCGCTGGATCATCGTGTGAGAGACTGTCCACGGAAGTTAGCCAGGATTCAATCTGAGGGGCAGGGTCGTGCTCAGTTTAGGAATGAGGGACCGCAACCGCAGAGGGGTCGTGGTGCTGGTAGAGGAGGAAATGGTTCTAGTCGGGGCCGTGGGGCACCGAGTAGAGTCTGCAACACTCTTGAAGCAAGATAACCTAGATTGGTATATGCAACGAGGCATCGAGAGGAAGGTGGCCTTGCCGGACGTCATAACCCAGACGTTCCTAATCTTTGGATTACCATATACTACTTTGATAGATGTGGGTTCGACGCATTCGTATGTTACCAGTAGTATAGTAGAGACTATGAACCTAGACTTTGAGACTTCTTCTAGGGAGATGACAGTAATTAGCCCTCTAGGTCACTTTGTAGGAGTAAATAAGTCAGATAGGGATGTACCCTTGAGCGCAAGGGTAGTATTTGTGGTCGATCGATGGACCTACCGTTTGGGGAGTTCGATCTAATTCTTGAGATGGACTGGCTAGTGAAGTATCAAGCAAGTTTGGATTGTGCGGCTAAGCGCATGGTGTTGAAAACGGTTGAGGGTGGAAAAGTGGTGATGATAGGTAATAGAAGAGATTATCTATCCAACGTGGTGTCAACTTTGAAAGCTGAGAAGATGGTCAGAAAGGGCTGTGAGGCATTTTTGGTGCGTGTGTGTGCCTTAGAGGCCAAGGAGTCAAGTGATGGAGAATATCCGGATCGAAGGAATTTCTTGTAGAATTTGGTATAGACGGGAAGTATTCGGTATAGACACATTACCGGCCGATATCTATTACCCCGTATAGAATGGCGTCAAAGAAATTGGTGGAGTTAAAGGCTCAGATCCAGGAATTATTGGACTGGGGTTTTATCCGGCCAAGTGTTTCACCTTGGGGAGCGTCGGTGCTCTTTGTTAAGAAGAAAGATGGTACAATGCGGATGTGCATAGACTACGGCTAGTTGAACAAGCTGATGATCAAGAACAAGTATTCGTTACCAAGGATCGACAACTTGTTTGATCAGCTTAAGGGGGCATCGATTTTCACGAAGATCGATCTAAGGTCGAGGTATCATTAGCTTAAGGTGAAGGAGGCTGATATCCACAAGACGGCATTTCGCACTCGGTATGGGCACTACGAGTTTCTGGTAATGCCGTTTGGGTTGACTAACACACCGGCGGTATTCATGGACATGATGAATCGGGTGTTCCAACCGTACTTGGACCAGTTTGTCGCAGTATTTATAGACGACATATTGGTGTACTCGAGATCTGAGGAGGATCATGATGCGTACTTGTGGGTAGTTTTGCAAATACTGAGGGAGAAGCAGTTATTTGCTAAGTTCGATAAGTCGAGTTCGCTCGGGAGGTGACTTTCTTAGGTCACTTGGTGTCACCAAGGGATTAGAGTGGACCTCGCAAGATTGAGGCGAGATTGGACCGAAACCGCCTAAGTCGATGCGGAAGTTTGGAGTTTTCTAGGTGCAGCGGGGTATTACCAAGATTTGTAGAAGGATTTTCTCGATCACAAAGACCGCTGACCAAGTTATTGAGAAAAGGAGTTCCATTTGTGTGGTCCGAGAAACAACAGAAGTTTCGACAAGTTGAGGAAGATTCGACGAAGCTCGGTTTTGGTTCAACTTTGGGCGGAAAAGAATCCATGGTCTCTTGTGATGCATCACATCTTGGCTTGGGATTTGTCTTGATCTGAAAGGGAAAGTAGTGGCATATCGTCTCAACAACTAAGACCACATGAAGTTAACTATCCGACACATGACTTGGAGTTAGGCTGCGATGGTTTTCATACAAGATTTGGAGACACTATTTATGCGGTGAGAAGTTGATAGTCTACACGGACCACAAGAGTCCAAGTATCTCTTGACTCAGAAGGACTTAAATTTGAGACAGCAGAGATGGATTGAGCTATTAATGGACTACGATTGTTCAATTGAGTATCATCCGGGCAAGGCTAACGTGGTTGCAGACGCGTTGAGCCGTAAGGTAGTGTCGGACCTAAGAGCGATATTTGCCCATCTTAGCTTGTATGACGACGGGAGTCTTTTGGTGGAATTACGGGTTAAGCCGACTTGGGTAGAGTAGATTAAAGAGAAACAATTAGTGGATGAGGGTTTGAATGCTCAGAGATTGCAAGTGCAGAGTGGTGGTTTGAAAGGTTACAGCTTGACCAATGATGGAGTGTTGTGTTTTTAAGGGAGGGCTTGTATGCCGAAGGACGTCGAGTTAAGGCGGAGGATTCTTCAAGACGCACATAGCAGTCCATACGCCATGCATCCTGGAGGTAGCAAGATGTACCGAGATTTGTGAGAGCAGTTTTGGTGGCCAGGTCTGAAGTGGAAAGTGACTGAGTTTGTGGGTAAGTGTCTGACGTGTTAGCAGGTCAAAGCTGAGCATCAGTTTCTGTCAGGTTTACTTCAACAGGTAAAAATCCCTCAGTGGAAGTGGGAAAAGATCACTATGGACTTTGTCAATGGGCTACCCCATGCGCCTAGCAAGAAGGACTCAATCTGGGTGATTGTGGACCGTTTGACTAAATCGGCTCATTTCATACCGATAAAGATCAATTATTCACTCCAGAAGTTAGCTAAGCTATATGTGGCAGAGATAGTGAGGTTGCATGGCATGCCAGTATCAATCATCTCGGATAGGGATCCCAGATTCATATCGAGATTCTGAAAAGCATTGCATCAGGCGTTGGGTACGCGATTGGATTTTAGTACGGCATTTTATCCGCAGTCGGATGGATAGTCAGAAAGGGTTATACAAATCTTGGAGGATATGTTGAGAGGCTATGTCTTGGACTTTAGAGGCAGCTGGGAAGAGTTTCTACCATTAGTTGAATTTTCATACAACAATAGTTACCAGGTAAGCATTAAGATGGCACCATATGAGGCGTTGTATGGTAGGAAGTGTCGTACACCTACATGCTAGACAGAGTTGGGTGAGCATCAGATGTTGGGACCGGAGTTGGTTACTGAGACCGAGGATAAAGTCAAGATGATTCAGGCTCGTCTAAAGGAAGCTTCGGATAGGCATAAGTCATATGCCAATCTTAAGCGGAGAGATATTGAGTTTGCAGTGGGTGAAAAGGTTTTCTTGAAGGTCTCGCCATGGAAGAAGGTGCTGAGGTTTGGAAGGAAAGGCAAGCTAAGCCCAAGATTTATTGGCCCATATATGGTGTTAAGACGAGTAGGACCAGTAGCTTATCAGCTCGAGTTGCCAGCGAAACTGAGTCAGATAAATGATGTATTCCACGTCTCCATGCTTAGGCGCTACCGTTCAGATCCATCGCATGTTGTATCGATGGAGGAAATTGAGGTGAGCCCAGATTTGACCATGGAAGAGGAACCAGTACGGATTCTAGCTCGAGATGTGAAGGTTTTGCGCAGGAACTCAGTTCCATTAGTGAAGGTATTATGGCAAAACCATGGCGTGGAAGAAGCTACGTGGGAGCCAGAGGATGTGATGAGGCAGCAATACCCCCAACTCTTTTGACCAGGTAATTTTGAGGCCGAAATTATTTTTAAGGGGGTAGAACTGTAACATCCTTAAATAGGGGCTATTATGTTTGAACTGTTTGCATGTGTATGGCTCGAGTTGCGTTATTAATTGAGGTGTTTTAGAGTCTAGATATAAGCCAAGGGTAGGCTCGAACTATAGGGAAAATTTTATTTTCAAACATTGATTCAGGGGAGCTGAAGGAGCTAGGGGTTAAGAATATTTCGTGGTAAACTGTAGCACAAGAAGTGCCTTGGAAAAGTGGCAAGGAGGCGCCACTTAAGGCTTAGAGAAGTGATGCCTCAAGGGGGAGCAAGGGAGCTGAGGTTCGAGCAGCAGAAATCCCATTTTCTGCTTACCATTTTGACGCCAAGGAGGGAGGAGTTGTGCTCAGCTCAAACTCTATCAGATAATATTTAAATGAGTGGAGAAAAGAGGATTTAGGAGTTTGATCAATTCAAACTCATTTGAATGGTTGGCTAGGAGTGATTCAGGGAGTTTGCCGAAATCTGAACTCTGGTGTGAGAGGAGTAATCGGTTGGGAGACTTAGGAGAGGTGTCGATTTTCCATAATCATACTAGGTAGGCACTTTCGGCTAAGTAAAATTTTGAGCAAGTTGTTGAGGCAAAACCGAAACCCCTAAGCTTTAGTGACTTCACTCTCCAGCATCCAAACCATCGTTTTCTTTCTCTCTTGAAACCAAAACTGTGCCTACATCTTTTCCTTCTTCTATTTTTTGGCAATAGGGGTTGTGACCAAATCTCTTTTGCCTTTCTTTCAAAAGCCATAGCCAAAACCCCTTTTTACTATTCCACCACCATTGCCGAAACCCCTCTAAACCATTAAAGATCTCTTCTTTACTGTCCTCTTCTTATTTCTAAACTTTGGCCGAATATCAAGCAAGGGTAGATCCCTTTGGTCTTCATCTTTAATCGGTTTTGGAAGGGGTAAGTGCTCTTGGTCGAATCTCTATTCTCTCTTTCTTTTCTCTCTGTCGGCATACATAGAACAAAAGCCAAATTTCGGCATTTGTCATGATTCTTAATCATCTCTGGAATTGATTTCTTTTAGGATCTCTGGGATTTTGAAGTAGTAGATCAAAGTCATCTATTCTCTGCCAATCGGTCCTAGTAAGTCAGTGGTAAGGTTTCATGCCGACTCAATCTTTCTCCTAGTTATTCGAAAAGCCGAAGGCTATTACTTCATGTTGTTTAGTTTTGGCCGATTGTAGGGGAAGGTTCATCGTAGTGGGCTTGAGATTTGTTTGGAGTACGAAAGGAATCAAGGTAAGGGTGATGGTTCTGTGCGTTAACTTTTCGGGATTTACAAGTGTAGCCGAATGGCTTTTTCCTAACAATTGTTATTGGCCGAATGTAGGGGGAAAACTAGTGCATCAAATCTTGGTTTTTCGAATTCGATAGTTGCGTTAGTAACCAGGTGTGTAACTTACACACTTCATAATCTATGTAAACCTGTTAATAACTTAAAATTGTGTTAAAAGCCGAAACTGTGTAGACTTCAATTTGGTACCTTTACGGGTATGAGCAAGGATTACGGGTAAGTCCATTTTGGTTGAGATTATGGCACATGGTTTCTGATGTTAATATCTATGTCATGTTTGATATATGTTTAACAATTAAGCATGATGGCATGATTTGTTTGTGCATGAGCATTTATGTAGGTGATATGAGAGGAGGGGGAAGATTGATATCTGTGACTTTGGGTCACCAGTGGTTTGGCACCACCAGTGGTTTGGTACCACAGTTGATATTTGTGACTTTGGGTCACCAGAGGTTTGGCACCTTATAGCGACTCGTCCCAGTGGCTTTGTACCACAGTGGGTTGGCCCTACATTTGATAAAATGGGATTGTCGCCAGTGATTTGGTATCACAACATGGGTTGGCCCCACATATGGATTATTTGTGACTTTGGGTCACCAAAGTGGTTTGGCACCACATTATTGATATCGGTGACTTTGGGTCACGGTGGTTTGGCACCACCATGGTTTGGTACCACACGGGTAGAAAAGGGAGTTGTGGATGGTTAGGTTTGGGTGCATGATATGTTTGCATGATTATGATTTGTGTAAGCATGTTGCTAAAATCGGGAGTGGGATTATGCACTGAGTCTTGGTGACTCACCTTCTCCCTTATCTTTTCAGGTGACTCGTAGATCGCGGATGAGGAGCCAGGTGGACTCGAGGTGGCCATGCGACATTTACCTTCGATTTTACATGGATTTTTGACTTGGGTATTTTAACTTTATATTTTGGTTTATTTGGGTTTTTAATAAGGCCATCAGTCTTTTTTATTTTGGGTTTTATTATATCTGCTTTCATTTTTTTCCTTTTAAAAAAAATGTTGCTAAGTAACTGTTTAGCATATTTTAAATAACCTGATAACCAAAGATTTTTTTTGAAAATTTTACTATATAACGGGTTTTCTAAATCTTACCATCGGGTAACAATACTTACAAGAGGATAACAAAGTTAATTTATGTGATTTTCAAAATCTAAGTTTTTCCAAGTTCAAAACCAAACGGTTTTAAATTAACTAAGTAAGAATTCACTCGGGTTCAATAGACTTTAACGTTTTCTTCAGTAATGAATAATAAACGAGTTTTCAAAAGCTTTTCGGGATTTCAAGCAACTAAACGTTTTCAACTATACAAGCATCGGATTACTGCAAACACAAAGCAAACAAAGAAGCTTTTTGCTGAAACTAAACCGGCCACTTGTTTTCCTCAAAATGTTTTCACTCCGTAACCTACCAGATTCGGTCATGGTGTGTTGATCGGGTTTGGGGTGTTACACTTAGCCCCATAGAACAGAATAACAGAACATATTATATATGAAAATATGCAAAGCCCAACCTAAATCCTAGGTTTCCATCCGCTACACACCACCCTTACCTGCCAATCACACCATTGAGGATTTCTACAATCAACCCACACCGCTACACGCCATCGATGGCAGTCATGCTGCTCATCGTCAGATCATGGCAATAACCACTACAACAGATCATGGCAAAAGCCACTACAATAGATCATGGCAAAAGCCACTACAACAGATCATGGCAAAAGCCACTACACAGAACACTTCCCCTTTCATCAAACCCAACCCCATACAATCACAGAAATCGACATGCTTATAAAACATATCATCTTAACAGGAACATTCACTGAAGAATGATAGAGACCACTAACCTGGTGATTCGCTTTTACCCTCCTTGAGTTACGAACGTTATGCCGGGATTTCGGCATTTAACAAAATATAAGTAGATTTATTAACACATATTAATAGACATTCAAATTGTATGAAAAGTTACACACCTGATAACGTGTAGTACTACCCTCTATGTTGATACCCTCGCTAATCTGATTTGCTACCCTCTGTCTACAACCTTGCTCAAAAGCCGAAAGAACGCAAGGATAAGGCCTCTCCTATATTCGGCCAAGGTTAGTGTTTTACCACATTTATACATTTAAATTAACAGATCTCCTAACCTTAAAATCCCGAAAGTAATTCGATCCGAGTGCTACTGAACTCTGGCTTAGAAATCTAAGCGATTGGACCCCCTTCAAATCCCGGAATGCCCAAATGAGAGAAAACGCCCGATTAGTTAACCATATAGCCATTCAGCTAAGATCTCTAAAAGCTGGAAAAAGATTGAAATCTCATGAATCGACACTTACCTATACAAATGGTTTCGGCTACTCCTTGCAGGAAGATTCGGCAATCACAGTAGAAGATCGAAGCGTAGAAGATTAGAGATCTAAGAATTTTAGCTTTTAAGAAAATCCAGAAAAAGATGAACAAGAGGAAGATTTTAGCTACAAGAACAAACAAGAGTGTAGTTTCGACTTTTAGTGAATGGGAGAAGAATAACAATGGAGATCAGAAGATTCAGCTAACAGAAAATTTCAAAGAAAGAAGAAAGGGTGAAGGAGGTGGTGATTTTTGACTTTTTGAAAGAAAGTTGACAGAAATTGTGGAGGGAGAGACTGAGAATTTCGGCACAAAGAATGAAGAAAAAGTAAGGTTCAAATGTCAAAATTGATGAGCTATTCCCCCTATTTGTAGAAAATTTGGCACCCCCTATGGTTATTAGAAATCGATTTCTTTACTCCTCTAGGTGATGGAATTTCAACCAACTCTGCTCCCAGCAGATAGCTCCTAATTTTTCTTCTTTTATCTTCCATATTATCAACTATATTATCTATATTATCCTATTCACATAAATCCTACTATTTTTTAGCCTTGTAGCCATCCACTCCACCTAACCCTAATGACGAAAATTAGCTAACTTGAATCCAAGGAATTGGGCTCCTTGAAACTTAAATTTGGGCCCCTAACTCCCACGTGTGGCGTCATCTCCTTGTTCCCTAAGTGGCGCTCTACGACCACGGGCCACAAGCCCATTTTGATATTTTAAACACAAGTACTACCTTTTAAGTCCTATAATGCCCAAACAGAAAATTTTAATCAAGGCCTCTGCCTAAGCCTGAGCCTAATTTAGACCATTAACAGTTAAATTAACACTTTAAACATATACACACACTAAGCGCATAGGCCCAAAAATTTAGGATGTTACATTTGTGATTAACCTTTCATGCATTAATCTTTAAGTCCTTTATCTCTGGAACGGATACAAGTCATGGGATAGTCACACTTGCATAGTCCATCCCATGTTTCTTGATATCTTGAGAAGACTATGATATACAAATTAGTATGACATCTCATATCAACTTATTTGAGCATGGCCATGCATTTCTAGTCTCGCCCAATCAAGTGGCCTAAGATATTACTCCTCTTATGTAGGAGGGACTTATCCTATATTGATTAACCATATCCCTCTACATAGATTGTGGTATATCTAACATCAGCCTTTATAGAACAACTTGTTACAGTGTACGTTTGACTGTATCAAAATATACAACTTACGATGTTGGGATAATGATGATCTCAAGTTTGAGGATCATATACATATTAATCACTATGAGTAATGTTGTGACAATTACATAATAATCCAAGAAACATACTCATAGTGGGTCCATCCAATATGTTGTTCTCTAACACATATTCATGCATTGATTTTGACACTCCATATCAATGACAACTCTTTATCATCAATCAACTACATGTTAGTCTTAATGTAATATCCCGGGTTAGGGGTTATTTTGTTATGGCATGGTTTGCATGTGTTTGGTCTGATTATGTTGTTGTTTTGATGTTTTGGGGCTTAGTTGTAAGCTAGGTGTAAGCCTGAGTGGTAGGAAAAATCTTTGTTTTTAGGCTTAGGTGAGAGGAGCTGAAGGAGCTGGGGTTTATAAATATTTTTAGGTGAAATTTGGCATAACAAATAAGCTGGTGGAGTGGCAGGATAGGCGCCACTTGAGGCTTGTGTGTGTGACGCCACTTGCAGGGAGGAGGTCCTGTGTTCAAGCTACAGAGTGCTCCAATTTTGGCTTCCATTTTGACGGCATGGAGGGAGAAGTTGTGGCGGTTCAAACTACGCCTTGGACCAAGTCAAATGTTCAAATGGTGGGTGGAGAGTGAATTTAGGAGGAGACTAGTTCAAACTAGTTTGAATGGGTGGCTTGGAGTGTTTGGGGAGTTGTGGCGAATTTTGGAGAGATTTTGGGGGGGTGAGTGGCCGGTTTTGGTATAGTAGGAGTGTGCCGAAATGCACTTTGCATTTTGGTACATTTTCGGTCAAGTTTAGTAAGCAAAGTTCTTTTCTTTTTGTCAATATCCTAAGCCGAAATTTCAAGTAAATTCCTTCATTTTTCTTTTTTCTGAGATCAAAAGTTCAAGCATCTTCTTGCCGAAAATCACTTTGCTTCTCTTGATTTGGTGGGTGGCTGAATGCTCTATTCCAACTCTCTCTCTCTTTTGTTCATTTGTGCTAAGCCAAAATAGCCATTTTTCTTCCTCACATATCTTGTTTTTCTTTCTTTCATAAGTGCCGAAACTTACCTTGCCTTCTAAACCGAATTCTCTATTTGCTTTCTCCATTTCTATTGAGCCGAAACTAGCTTCTCTCTTCTTCTCATACTCTCTTTTCTCCTCTCAATACCCTCTTGCCAAACTCTATTTCTCCAAAATACCTTCCTTTCTCTTCTTTCAAACCGAAAGCACCCTCCCTCTTTTCATCTTTTATTTTCTTTCTTTTCCAAAACCTCTTGGTCAATTCTCCATCAACGAGGCATTATTGTTGTCCTAGTCAACGATAATACTTGACTAAGGATCTTTTAAGAATAATCATATTATTCTCGATAATCGAGGATTTAAACCGATTCTTTGACATTATTATAAAATAGTTTATTTGTATATAATACCCACATTCGGTAAGATTACGAGATCTGTAGTGATATACGATATCATGAAATATTGAGCATGTGAGCATGATTGCATGATTTGCATGATTTGCATTAGTAAATAATAATGGCACACGCTTTATATTAATAAACATGGTAAATCAAGTATGTTATTACAACCATCTCATGATTGATCTTTTAACACCACCGGGTTGGCCCCACTTTTGAGATACGGATTGTCGCCAGTGATTTGGTATCATACTCACCACATTGATGGATATCGTGACTTTGGGTCACCATACAATCTCCCACTAGCACTAAGACCAATCACTCATATATCTAATACCAAACTTTTAAACGGAAACCTAAACCTCTCAAATACATTTTCCTGCGACTTAGTGTTGTCGATCATGCTTTTAAGCTTTATTCTCGGGGCTTGGTCAAGGAAAAATCGATCAACGCTTTATATTAATAAACATGGTAATGTTATCATCTCATGATTGATACTCTTACAATCTCCCACTAGCACTAAGACCAATCATCATCTCTACATCCCTTGAGGCTTGGTCGATAATCTCTCAAATAAGATGGTAGCGCCTAAGTATATGTTTAGATAGCTGGTGAGATCTGGGTTCTTTAGCTTATGCAATAGCTCTATTGTTATCACATCGAGTTCTATAGCATCTAATATGCTAGGCACAACCCCTAGTCTGATAATGAACTTTTTGATCCAAATCGCTTCTTTTGCTGCCTCACTGGCTGCAATATACTCGACCTCTATTTTAGAATCAGCTATTGTACTTTACTTTGAACTCTTCCAGCTCACAGCACCGCCATTAAGGTAAAACACAAAACCTGATTGCGATCGAGAATCGTCCTTGTCGGTTTGGAAGCTGGCATTAGTGTAATCTTTTAAACTTAACTCTTCCTCACCTCCATATATTAGGAACGTATCCTTAGTGCTTCTTAAGTACTTAAGGATATTCTTGACTATGGTCCAGTGACCTTCACAGGGATCTACTTGGTACCTACTCGTCATACTCAATGCATATGAGACATCTGAATGAGTATATAACATGGCATACATGATAGATCTAATAGCGGAAGCATATGGAATTTTACTCATGCGTTCTCTCTCTTGTAGAGTTGAAGGACACATTTCCTTCTAGAATGAAATACCACGTCTCATAGGTAGGAATCCTCTTTTAGATTCTTCCATACTGAACCTTTTCAGTACTTTATCTATATATGTACTTTAGCTTAGACTTAGTAGTCGTCTTGATCTATCTCTATAGATCTTGACTCCTAAGATGTAAGTGGCTTCACCCAAGTCCTTCATAGAAAAACAACTTCCTAATCAATTCTTAATAGACTGCAAGGTAGGTATGTCATTTCCCATGATAAGTATGTCATCCACATACAATACCAAGAATGTGATAGTGCTCCCACTAACTTTCTTGAAAACACATGGTTCATCTTCAATTTTTGATAAAACCAAACTCTTTGATTGCATCGTTAAAACAAAGATTCCAACTTCAAGAAGCTTGCTTTAATCCATAAATGGATCGTTGTAGCTTACATATCTTTCTAGCATCCTTTGGATTGACAAAACCTTCAGGTTGTATCATGTACACATCCTCTTCAAGTTTCCCATTAAGGAAAGCTATTTTGACATCCATCTGCCAAATTTCATAATCATGAAATGCAGCTATGGCGAGCAAGATCCTGATGGATTTAAACATAACTACAGGAGAAAAGGTTTCATCATAGTCAACACCATGAATTTGGCGAAAACCTTTAGTGACTAATCGCCCTTTGTATGTTTGTACATTACCATCCATGTCGGTTTTCTTTTTGAAAACCCATTTGCACCCTATAGGTTTAACCCCTTTGGGTGGGTCAATCAAAGTCCATACTTGGTTTTCATACATGGAATCCATCTAAGATCTCATGGCCTTAAGCCATTTCTCAGAGTCTGGGCTCGTCACCACTTCTTGATAAGTCCTAGGCTCATCTTGATCTATAAGAAGAACGTCACCATGCGTTGTAATGAGAAATCCATATCTCTCAGGTGCATGGCATTCTCTTAAAGATCTGCGCGGTGGTTGTGTTTCTACAGCAGTTGTTTGTTCCTCAATTTTTTCTGGAATTTGCTGTTGTTCAATCTCTGGTTCAGTGGTATCTTGTGATTCTCGAATTTCTTCAAGTTTAATCTTTCTCCCACTTCCTTTTCTAGAAGTAAATTCTCTCTCTAGAAAGACGCCAGTCCGAGCAACAAACATTTTGTTCTCAGTGGGATTAAAGAAATAATATCCTTTGGTTTCTTTTGGATACCCCACAAAAATACACCTTTCATATTTGGGTTCAAGCTTAGTAGACGTCTGATGTTTAACATAAGCTTCACAACCCTAAATTTTCATAAAAGACATACTGGGACGTTTCCCAAGCCACATCTCATATGGCGTCTTTTGAACCGATTTAGATGGAACACGATTTAGTGTGAAAGCAGCTGTCTCAAGTGCATGTCCCCAAAAGGAAGTCGGTTGATCAGCATGACTCATCATGGATCGAACCATGTCTAACAAAGTTTGATTTCTTCTCTCAGATACTCCATTCCATTGAGGAGTACCAGGAGGAGTAAGTTGTGAGACAATCCCACATTCCTTCAAAAGATCATCAAACTCTAGGCTCAAATACTCTCTACCTCGATCAGATCGAAATGACTTGATAGTTTTGCCTAGTTGATTTTGTACTTCATTTTTGAATTCCTTGAACTTTTCAAGGGACTCAAACTTATGGCGCATGAGATAAACATACCCATATCTACTGAAATCATCAGTGAAAATAATGAAGTAGTGAAATCCACCTCTGGCCTGTGTATTTATTGGTCCACATACATCAGAATGTATTAGGCTCAATAAATCACTAGCTCGTTCACTTTTACCAGTAAAAGGAGATTTAGTCATTTTTCCCAATAAGCAAGATTCACATACTTTAAATTGTTCAAAAACAAATGAGTTCAAGAGACCACCTTTATGGAGTTTGGATATGCGTTTCTCACTTACGTGGCCCAAAAGACAATGCCAAAGATAAGTTTGATTTGAGTCACTTATTTTAGATCTTTTAGTATTTATGTTGTAAATGCGATTCGTTTGATCTAAAATATAGAGGCCATTAATGAATTGTGCCGAACCATAGAAAACATTATTGAGATAAAAGGAACAACTATTATTCTTAATAATTATCTCAAAACCAATTTTATCTAAACAAGAAATTGAAATAATGTTTCTAGTCAAACTAGGCACAAAATAACAATCCTCTAAACATAAATCAAGTCCACTAGGCAAAGATAAAGTATATGTTCCCACAGCTAATGCAGTAACTTTTGCTCCATTTCCAACTCGCATGTCCACATCTCCTCTAGCCAATGTCCTACTCTTTTGTAGTCCCTGTACATAAGTACAAATATGAGAACCACAACCAATATCTAATACCCAAGAAGTAGTATTTGATAAATTAATATCAATAACATAAATACCTGAAGCAGACGTTTCGCTTACTTTATCCTTCTTGACTTCCTCAAGACTTCCTCAATATAGGTAGGGCAGTTCCATTTCCAATGTCCAGTCACACCACAATGAAAGCAGTTTCCTTCCTTAGACACCCCACCTTTAGGTTTCAGTGCAGCCTTTCCTTTTCCAAGCTTAGGCTTACCTTTACCCTTGGGCTTTGTTTGAACTTTGGCCTTTCCCTTGCCCTTGTTATTATGAACCATCAGTATGGGCTTGGGTCCAACCTTTGTCATGTTGCCTTCAGCAGTTCGTAGCATACTGAGCAACTGTGGCAGAGTCTTGTCAATTTCATTCATATTGAAATGGAGGACAAACTGGCTGTAGCTATCTGGAAATGATTGTAGAATAACATCAGTGGCTAACTCTTGGCTCAATGGAAAACCAATCTTAGACAGGCTTTCAATATAGCCAATCATCTTAAGGACATGAGGTCCTACTAGGCTTCCTCCAACCAACTTACATTAGAATAGGGCCTTAGAGATATCGAACCTCTCTTGCCGTGCTTGCCATTGATAAAGTTCTTTCAGGTGCTCGATCATATCATAAACAACCATGTCCTCATGTTGCTTCTAAAGCTCAAGATTCATAGTGGCAAGCATAAGACATCCAACATCTACCATGTCATTGAGATACTTCTTGTAAGTATCTTTATCAGTCTTCAAGGCATTAGCGGGTGGTTCATTAGGAAGTGGTTATTCAATGACATATAATTTCTGTTCTTGTTTGAGGACAATCCTTAAGTTACGGAACCAGTCGAAAAAATTCAAACCATTCAATTTGTCCTTCTCAAGGACAAATCGCAATGAGAGTGTGCTAGTGTTTGCGTCTATAATATATCTACAACAATTAAATATGCGTGTGAGTAAATTTACCAATTTTATATCAATCATTAAAAAAGACTTTACTAAATGATGTTCCCACTATTTTATTTCAAAATTAATAACCCTTATATATTAATTTTGGAAAAACTTTCTCAAAAGTATTTCTAGTGGGTTAAAGATCCATATTTCACCTCCTCTTAAGTCAGCTTTAGCTTTACTCTTAAGACTATGGTTATTTAGGTAAGCAACATTTGCTAATTACATCATATGTAACTCCTAATATTTGGTGAACAACTCTTATTCTAATCATCTTATGATTTATCCAATTTACTTACCTATAGGTTTCCAATCCTATTAGAGTAACCTAGTTAAGTCATTAACCAATTTTTAACCAGCGAATATCACTTGTTTTTTCTTCACGTTTAACCAAGATAAATACTAGTACTTCGCTTTGGCAAAACCTACATAGTATTGATCAAGGCCTTAACAAGGGCAAAATTGGAAGGCCATGTTGACTTAATATTTTAATAGAGGGATTTTATTAAGGTTGTTCCATCTCACCAATTATGGTCTACTTTAGTCCATTTAGTCTTTTAATTGATCTCATCAATTAATGGGGTTTATTATTATCAAATTTTAATATATAAAAATTGGCATGCTTTAGACATCCATAGCATCTCATACATGAATAAAGCAATAAATAAATGCAATAGTTATAATTCAACCCAAGCCAATGGGAGAACCAAAAGAAAACCAAAAGGTGTAAACCGTTTCACAAGCTATAAATCTACAATAGTTGTCCCAACTTCCTTCTCGTCTAGCCCACAGCAACTCTTGCAAATTACAATATGCAGAAACTTGTTTTACATACGAGGGAGTAAGATGAGAAGAGAAATACAAGAGAATAGTAGTAAGGCACGACACGCAGGCCGTATTTATATATATAAAATTACAACCTTTTATCAAATGGGTCATCGGGCTATAACTATGCATTTCAAACACCATGCATGTCAAAAATAGCATACATAATTCAACGCTTTTGCTAAGGTGAATTATAAAATATCCTTTCAACCTTTTTGTGTCCCATCAAGTTTATAAATTTCTTTTATTAACAAAACATACTGTAATAAGAAGATGGGGTCTGAGGCGGTCGAAGGAAGTAGGTCGAAGGCTTGCGGTTTAAGCTGTCCTCAGATCCCCATTCCCAAAATATGAGATGGAATGTCACGGTAGAAGCTGGGGGTGCGGGGCGGAGCCCCCGCAATACGAACCACATACCTCAGTCAAATGAAACCTCACAATTTGATAACTTTTATCAATAGAATCGTGTTTTCAAGATTTTAATCCTTGAGGTTTCATATCGGAACAACCTTTGTTCCACTAGCCAGTTAACTCTTACTGGAAACTGTAAATACCACCGTCGCATTATTACAGATTAGTTAATAGTTAACAGTAATAACATAAAATCGAATAGGCCACAACACCATGATTAACATTTAATCAATTATCGAAAGGAACAGTTATCAGGTTATGCTTAAACAATTTAAACAATCAAAAATGCAATAAAATTAAAGCATGCATCTCATACAATTACATCACCCAAGTATTTAAACCAGAGTTTGTATCACACAAGTGGCTCTGATACCACTATTGGAATGCCAGCACCCCCATGGCACCCCCACTGTTTTTGAATCGGGGTGAAATAAAGGTTTCAAAATTACCGAAACTTCAATCTAAGTAGACAGCTGACGCTCGACAACAAGAGTTTTGATCTACTGTCGAACCAAGCCACAACCTTATTCCGATGTCGGCCTCTACATAATCCACCCGGTTTGACTATGAACGGAAGAAATCTCCAAAACTATTTTGGAGGTTTATTTGCTTGACGGCTGCTAGACCTCACAAACAATCTCTTAAGGTTTCTTCTTCTTTTTTTTTAAGCTTTGTATCTTTTTTAATACCTTTTATAATTGGTATCTCTTGAATGTATCATAAAATTAAATAAATACAGTAAAGTTTTTAACTGAAAATTATAACTACATTAATTATATCTAAAAATTATAATTACATTAATTATAAAAGGATTTCAGAAACTATATTTATTTAAATTTATATAGGAATCAAATTCATATATTAATAGAACTATGTGGTTATTATGTGTACAACATCCTTGTACATATAATATGTTCAATATTTGATTGCCCAATTAAATTAATTCTTTAATTAATTTAATTCATGTAGCAACCAAACACAATGCCAATTATGTTTTATTCCGTTCATTTCAACCATAGGGAGTGACCCTATAGGTTCTTGCAACGTTAGCAGTAATACTAAAACGATTCTAATGTTACAAACAATGAGTGGCATCTAGAAATGCATCATTGCTACCTAAGCTATAAGAAGCCATGATTCGACATAACCTTTTGTGATTAACCTTTCATGCATTAATCCTTAAGTCCTTTATCTCTGGAACGGATACAAGTCATGGGATAGTCACACTTGCATAGTCCATCTCATGTTTCTTGATATCTTAAGTAGACTAGATATATAGTATGACATCTCATATCAACTTATTTGAGCATGGCCATGCATTTCTAGTCTCACTCAATCAAGTGGCCTAAGATATTACTCCTATTATGTAGAAGGGACTTATCCTATATTGATCAACCATATCCCTCTACATAGATTGTGGTATATCCAACATCAGCCTTTATAGAACAACCTGTTATGGTGTACGTTTGACTGTATCAAAATATACAACTCACGATGTTGGGATAATGATGATCTCAAGTCTGAGGATCATATACATATTAATCACTATGAGTAATGTTGTGGCAATTACATAATTATCCAAGAAACATACTCATAGCGGGTCAATCCAATATGTTGCTCTCTAACACACATATTCATGCATTGATTTTGACACTCCATATCAATGACAATTATTTATCATCAATCAACTACATGTTAGTCTTAATGCATTATTGTTGTCCTAGTCAACAATAATACTTGACTAAGGATCTTTTAAGAATAATCATATTATTCTTAAGACATTATTATAAAATAGTTTATTAGTACACACAGAAAGAAAAACTGAAATAATAATGACAACGCTTTATATTAATATACATGGTAAATCAAGTATGTTATTACAACCATCTCATGATTGATCTTTGGGCATACTCTTACACCAGCTTGCTACTGAACTTAGGAATCGACCACAAGGTGCTCTACCTAGTGACACGGAGAATCTGAGAAACTTGGGAAGGAACATTGCAAAGCATTGACAGTGAGGAGCGGAAAGACAGTAGAGCCCAACACTGTCGAAGTTGAAAAGGAGCCAGGGACGCTCAAGATCCAGAAGAAGTTCAACCAAGTGTTGAAATCCCAGTTTCACCAGAACTAGAATCTGCCAAACCCTACAAAGTAGCCTCATCTGGTCAACTAACAACTTCGTTAGATGTAGAATTGCCGCCAAAGACGAATCAACTAAAATCAATTCCAGTAATGAAACCACCACCACCCTACCCTCAAAGACTTCAGAAGTAGAAGCAGGAGATTCAAGTAAAGAAGTTCATTGACATATTCAAGCAACTTCACATCAACATCCCGTTGGTTGAAGCACTTGAGCAAATACCGAACTACGTCAAGTTCATGAAAGACATTTTGACTAAGAAATGAAGACTTGGAGAATTTGAGATGGTAGCTCTAATGAAGGAATGCAGTGCATATCTTCAAGACAAACTACCCCTAAAATTGAAGGATCCTGGATGTTTTACCATACCGTACAGCATTGGAGCAACATATTGTGGTAAGGCATTATGTGACTTAGGTGAAAGTATCAGCTTGATGCCTATGTCAATATATAGAAAGTTGGGGATAGGAGAAGTTAGACCAACTACAGTCACGCTTTAACTAGCAGATCGATCCTTAGCACATCCAGATGGAAAAATCAAGGACGTATTAGTACGTATAGATAAGTTTATCTTTCCTGCTGACTTTGTAATTCTAAATTTTGAAGCAGATAAGGAAGTACCAATCATCCTAGAAAGGCCATTCTAGCAACTGGAATGACTCTTATTGATGTGCAGAAGGGTGAGCTGACTATGCGTGTTCAGGATTATCAGGTAACATTTAATGTTTTTAAGTCAATGCGATTTCCTAACACAATTGATGATTGTTCTACAATATCCGATTTAGAGGATTTAATAGTTGAGAGAGAACTCAACTTTGTTGAGGATCCGTTGGAACAAGTCCTGACATCAGACCCTCCAAATGATGAAGAGGAGGATGAATACTTAGCTCTGCTAGGAGCTAATCAAAAGGGATTTAATCCACAATCCCGTTTGAATCTTTGGACTTAGAAAAAAGGGATTACACCCAGCCAAAAGCATTGATCGAGGAGCCACCTAAATTAGAACTCAAGGTATTACCTTCTCATTTAAAATACGTTTATTTAGGTAATGCTTCTACTCTGCTTGTGATTGTTTCAGTAGAATTGACCACTTAGTAAGAAGAGAAACTCATCTTAGTTTTGAAACAAATCAAGAAGGCCATCTAATGGACCATAGTCGATATTCGCAGTATTAGTCCGTCTGTATGCATGCACAAGATTATCCTGGAAGATGGAGAAAAGGGACGATCGATGGACAATGGAGACTGAACCCCATCGTGAAGAACGTAGTAAAAAGGAGATCATCAAGTGGTTAGATGCGGTATAATCTACCCCATCTTAGACAGTTCATGGGTGAGTCCGGTCCAGTGCGTACCAAAGAAAAGAGGTATTACGGTCGTAGAAAAGGAGAACAACGAGTTGATACCAACTAGAACAGTTACGGGATGGAGAATCTACATCGATTACCAGAAGCTGAACAAGGCAACTAGAAAAGATCACTTTCCTTTACTGTTCTTGGCCCAGATACTAGATAGACTCACAGGACGAGATTATTGTTGTTTTCTCAGTGGATACTCACGGTATAATCAGATTACAGTAGCATCGGAAGATCAACACAAAATGGCATTCACCTGTCCGTATGGTACGTTTGTATTTAGATGCATGCCATTTGGTTTATGTAATGCACCTACTACATTTCAAAGATGTATGATGTCTATTTTTACTGACATGGTTGAGAAGTACTAGGAATTTTTATGGATGATTTTTCAGTATTCGGAGATACTTAGGATGATTGCTTAGCCAATCTAGCTAAAGTACCAAGGCAATGCAAAGAAACGAATCTCGTACTCAATTGGGAAAAGTGTCATTTCATGGTACGAGAAGGAATTGTTTTAGGCCATCGGATAACGAGACATGGGATCGAGGTAGACAAAGCAAAGGTAGACGTTATTGAGAAACTCCCACCTCCAACATCTCTAAAAGGTGTTAGAAGCTTTTTGGGCCACCTGGCTTCTATCGAAGATTTATCAAAGACTTCTCCAAAGTAGCTAAACCCTTATGCAAATTATTGGAGAAGGACTCGATATTCAAGTTTGATGAGGAATGCTTAAAAGCCTTCAACGATTTGAAGAGTCGCTTAGTTACGGCACCCATAATCGTCACACCAGACTGGGATTTGCCATTCATACTGATGTGTGACGCAAGTGACTTCACAATTGGAGCTATCATGGGCCAGTGAAGGAACAAATTTTTTCATCCCATCTACTACGTAAGTTGATCTCTAACCGAGCTCAACTAAATTATATGGTAACGGAAAAAGAGTTACTTACTATTGTGTTTGCTTTCAACAAGTTTCAATCTTATCTTATAGGTACCAAAGTGATTGTCTATACGGACCACTCGATAATTAAATATTTACTGGCCAAGAAAGACGCTAAGCCGAGATTGATCCAGTGGGTACTACTGCTTCAAGAGTTCGATCTAGAAATTTAAGATAGAAAGGGAGTAGAGAACCAAGTAGCAGATCACTTGTCCAGATTAGAGCCGCAAGAGGAAAATTCTCCACTTGTACCGATTCAGGAGACATTTCTAGATGAACATATACTGAAGGTAAATCATGTCCATAATATTCCTTGGTTTGTTGATATTGCTAACTATTTAGCTTGTGGTTTGATGCCTATTGATAAAACGTATCAACAAAGGAAAAAGTTTCTTCACGATGTGAAGTACTATTTCTAGGAAGAGCCATATTTGTTTAAAAAGTGTGCAGATCAGATGATCAGGAGATGTGTGGAAGAAGATGAAATACCGAAGATTTTATACCACTATCACTCAGCTCCAAATAGAGGACACTTCGGAGGTACACGTATAGCGGCCAAAGTATTGCAAGCCAGGATTCTTTTGGCCAACACTATTCAAGGATGCATACGCTTACGTAAAGAGTTGTGATCGATGTCAGAGGGTTGGAAATGTCACCAACAGAAATGAGATGCCTTGAACAAATATCATTGAGGTAGAATTTTTTGATGTTTGGGGTATTGACTTTCTTGGTCCTTTCCCTCCGTCTTTTGGTTACAAGTACATATTGGTAGCAATATATTATGTGTCCAAGTGGGTCGAGGCTGAAGCTTATCCGATGAATGATGCTAAGGTTGTGATAAAGTTCTTGCAGAAACACGTGTTCATAAGGTTTGGAACCCCAAGAGCTATTATCAGTGATGAAGGGACCCATTTGTGAACAAGTGGTTAAAATGGTTGTTAGAAAAACATGGAGTGAAACACAAGGTTGCTACAGCTTACCATCCACAGATAAATGGGCAAGCTGAGCTAGAAAATAAGGAGATCAAAGGCATACTTGAGAAGGTAGTTTTCCCAAACCGACGAGATTGGTCCAAGAGACTAGATGATGCTTTATGGGCTTACAGAACAGCATACAAGACACCTTTAGGAATGTCACCCTATAGGTTGGTCTTTGGAAAAGCCTGTCATCTACCTCTGGAGTTAGAGCACAAGTTTACTGGGCTCTTCGATGACTCAACTTGGATCTTAAGCTTGCTAGAGAGAAACGAATGCTCCAACTCAACAAGTTAGAGGAATTCCAAATGTTCTCATACGAAAATGCCAAATTACTCAAGGAAAGACTCAAGAAATGGCATGGCAAACACATTCGAGTTAGAGAAGTTGAAGCAGGTCAGCAAGTCTTGCTATTTAATTCCAGATTGAAGTTCTTCCCAAGTAAGTTAAAATCACATTGGTCCAGTCCATTCACGATTCATCGCGTCTATCCATATGGAGTTGTTGAACTCCAAGGTAAGGGAGGTAATTTTCAAGTCAATGCTCAACGTTTGAAACATTACTACGAGAAAAACCTGAACGGGATCAAATCTTGTTCAGTTTATCAGATATTTAAATTTTTTTTTTTTAATAAATTATTTAGGGTATATTTTCGGGTTTATTATGTTTAAATAAATTCTGTCTAGGAGATTGGAACTTAAGCGGGACCATTTGTGACCCCTCCAATCTTTCTTGGGAATTGATTTTTACATAATTTTTCGAGAAATTATCCCCTAAATGACAAAATAAATTTTTTTTTTTTAAATAAAAAGGTCAATTTTGACCCAAGTTTAAATTGCAACTCAATTTCAAATTTTCATTAAGTCTAGGGACTTAATTTAATTATTTTTAAAATTTGGTTGCTAATTTCGTAAACAATAAAACCCAGGAGCCTTTTTTGTAAATATTTTTAAAAGGCATCTAGAATAAATATTTTGACTTAATATTATATAAATTGTTGATAAACTTTAATATATAATTATATCCATTATAATTTATATATTAATTTTTATCAACTTAGCTTAGAATTAGGATTAATTTATTTGATTATATTTTATCTTAATAGCAATTGATAAGTTCATATGCATATATTCAATTATTAATTACTGTTAATCTTGAGTGAAATTAGAATTGGACTCTTATTTTTAATCATTAAATTATACTAAGAGTTCTCTTTTAAGTCCCATTACTCCTAGTATAAATACCAGCAACTCTTTTCCTCTCATTCATGCATCATTCAACCCCAAAATCACCAACTCATCAAGGTGCCCCAAGTCCCTAGCCACAATAGCCATTCGCCCAGCACCCAGCTTTAGCACATGCCGCACTCCCACATCGCACACAGCCTAGTGCGTTTGCTGCCTCAGCCCCAGCTGCCCAGGCCTGATCACACATCGACAGCACTTGCGCCTAGCACCCAGCGCACACCAGGCGTGGTCAACAAGGACCTGCGCGCTACCTGCTTGCAGCTCCCGCACACATTGCTACTCACTCTAGCTCCATTAGTCATGCGCCTTGTTGCCTTGTGCGCTTATGCGGCACTCCTCCTTAACCCAACCTAAGCCAAAACCCTCCAACCCTCCTTCCATTTTGCTATCTATTTCTCCATATTTTCTTTTAGAGTTCTTTTATTTTTACAAAAAAAAGGTGGTAAGACCTAATTTTCTTTCAATTTATTTATTTTTTTTACTTTTTTTAATTCATTGAATTATTAATAATTTTTGTTAAATAAATTTTTGAGAAAATAATTTTTCCCATCTTATGTTCAGGTCAATCATGCCTCGCAAGAAAACTAGTGCCTCCACTCAAATCGATGAAACGCAAAAAAAGTTCCACTGTGAATAAGCCAAAGTAAGATACGAAAGTATCTTCAAGAATCAACAGATGCATCCAGAGAAAGGCTTCACATTGAAGGAAAGCAACCATAGAGACTTTATGGCACGTATTCGTCAAGTTGCTGAAGCCCTCAATTAGGAATTGTTTTGTGAAAAGAGACCAAATGTGGATGAGGAACTAGTTCGTGAATTTTATGCAAACTTAACCTCAAGTGAATTGACCGAAGTTTCAGTTCACGGGATCAAGGTACCAATAACTTCAAATGCTATTAATGAGTTCTTTGAATTACTTGATTTCAAAAACGATGAATATTCTTCCTTGTTGAGCAACATTAAGCCTGAAACTTTGCAAGAAATTCTCGAGGAATTTATAGTTCCAGGTTCTAAGTGGATTGTGTCAAAGCAACGTACCCACATGTGCCGAAGATAGTATTTGACACCACTTGCGAAGGTATGGTTCTATTTCATTCGTTTCAGCCTTATGCCTAGTTCACATGGGACTACAATATCATTAGAGCGAATGGTCTTATTATACTCAATTCTAAATGGAAAGACCATTGATGTGGGCAAAATCGTCTTAAGAGAAAGATGAAATTGCGCCGTTAGACGTTCTGGCCCGGCCTATTTCCCATTTACGATAACAATTTTGTACTTAAAAGCAAAAATCCTTGTGGACGTGAAAAAGACATGGTATAGTCAAGGCACAATCACCGATTGGGACCTCTACCAAGTAGCTGGAGATTCTGTTCTACAGCAACAAGTTGAAGAGAGTGAGGATCCCAAAGAAGCAGAGGATGAACCCACAGAAATCCTGCCAGAGCAATCAACTGAAGTCCCTAATGAGGCAGAACCAATGGAACCAGAAGCTGAACCTGATGTCGAAACCTCAATGTTTGGAGCTCCACCACCTAGCCCAGATCTTCATGATGAGCTATCAAAGCTGATGGACTTAATGCAACACATGCAATGGTAGCAACAAGCCTACTGGAGATACTCAAAAATAAGGGATGACTTGATGAGGAGTGCCTTTAAGAAAATTTAAAATGACCCATTTATTTTTGTGCCTGAGTTTCCAGATTTCATATTTGATCCATGGATCTCATTATCGAAGAAGGAGCAAGGCAATTCATGCAAAGGCAATACTGAATGAGCAAAAGATGAGTCGAATTCGGAAGGATTGACAAACAAATAAAAAGGGAGGATTTCAACTTTAGCTTATTTTTATTCTTAAGTCATTTTAGGATTAGGTTAATTAGGAATTTTTATTTTTGCACAATAAAACAAGAGATAGGAATCATGAATAAAATCTGAACAAGTCACAAAGGCTAAAGTGTGGCAATAGATATATATACATGTCTAGGATTGGATCTTAGAAAGAGCTTGGTACTTAAGCAGTCAATCTGACTCACCTCCTCTTTTCTAAAAATCCTACCTGGTGTATAGTATCTATTCACTTTAAACAATGAGGACATTGATCACTTTAAGTAGGGGGGACCAAAAATTTGAATTGATTCCACTCAGAATAAAATTTCCTTTTAATTATGATTAGGATATATTTTGTTCAATAAATTTGAATTTTGTTAAGTATGCTAAACTTCAGTATTAATAAAGTTCTATTATTTCAATAAGTTGTTATGTTAGCTTAATAATGATATGAATGTATTTTTAACAAAACATGCAAATTCGTACCATAAAATTTTTAGTTCCGTACAAAAAAATTAGGCATGCGTGAAAGTTTAAGTCTTTAGAATTGACTTAGTAATTTCTTGAGGCGAAATCCTAGGAAGCATGAAATATTGAAAATGATTTAGGCAACTATTGTTTGGACCATTTGAGCCTTTCAAGCCGACCATAAAATTATCCGTTGAAACCCAACTTTGAGACTATATGGCCTAATTTTATTTGGACCTTTGCAATATTTAGCCATCACTTTTCTCTTCATTATCTTTAAAATTGTCCCAAAAACTAGACTCAGTACTATTCATAATATTGTTTGAAAATAAGTTTGGGGGATTTGAAAAGAAGTATCAATTGCTTGAAAATTGTAGTCCATGAAGCAAGTGCTTAAATTGAAAAAAAAACATGTACTCGAAATCAAATAGATGTACGAAAGAGAATAAATTGGTGTATTGACGGTAAAAACCCGAAGGTTCAATTAATGTTGAGTCTAGGGTTTTTTAGCCAAAAATTTATCTATCTTTTACCTACCCCTAAGCCCAGCCACATTACAACCTTATTAAAGACCTATTGATTCAAAGTTCCAATGTTACCTACATTAGTGGAGAGAAATTGCTCTGTTCAACATATGAAGACATCAATTAAGCTTAATGATTGCAGTTTAATTTTGAATAAGGAATTAAAATCGAATTGATAGGAAGTAATATGTCTTTATTAAGAAACATTTAGTCTAATTTTGCTAGTACAATAGTTGTTGGATGTAATTTGAACGATACGTATACTTAAGTAGCGTAATTATCAAATTTCTTATTTTTGAGCCTAAGTATATTAAATTCATAATTTTGAGAAGAAAGTAGTTCTGAAGGAGTTTTTCAAAAGTGTTTCTGAGAAAATTCATTTCAAATTTGTGCATTACTCGGGACGAACAATGAATTAAGTTTGGGGGGTGTGGAAACACGAAAATTTATGTGTTTCAACATGCCATTTTTAACTTAAAATCATGCTATTTCGGTTAATTTATTGTCAAAAAATAATTAAATTTTATTAAATAATTAAATTTTTCCAAAAATATGAACATGATGAATTTTAACTAATTTTATAGTTAATTTTGATTAATTTTGACTATTTTCGACAGATTTGCATAAAGGGCGAAAATTAGCTCGGCAGACACTGCTCGAATAATAAACCCGAGAAGCAATTTGAAGTATCAAGACAAATTTATTTCCAGCCCAAGACAGTCTGATTATGAATATTAAATCATAATATAATTAATTTTAATTTATTCCCAATTTAATTTGGGTTAAATAAATTAATCTTAATTAATTATGGAAAAAAGGGTCCAGTTAAACCGCACTGGTTGAACCGAGTTCAGTGAACCGAACCAGCCACCAATTGGGCAGCCCAAACCATCCATAAGCTGTCCCAAATCAGCTTATTAGCTGATAAATTAAGCTTGCAAAGAAGCACTTGAAGACTTGTCAAAGTTGCATTCAAACCCCTCCACAATTAGTGGTTTTGAAGATTTGCCCCATGCCATTTTTAGCGAAGTTGAAACCATCAACTTTGCCACATAGATGGCCGGCCAAGATTTGGCTCTTTGGCTTCTATTTTTAGCAAAATTCAGCTGCCACATTCATCTATAAAAGCCCCCTCTTGGCTGATCATTCAAAGCATCCCTCACACTCTCATTCTCTCTTATCCTCTCTCACTTTCTCTCAACTTTTCCCTTCCATTTCCCTTTTTGTTCAAGTGTCAATTTCTTCTCTTGGGAAAGAGATCCTCTTCAGCAATTTTGGAGCAGCAATTGAGTGTTCATAGCACCTTGATAGCCGAGGACAACGGAGGACGAAAGAACGGAGCAATCAGTCAAGCCACGGAGAAACACCGGATTTGCTTCTTGTTCCCTATCTCTTTAAATTTCGTTGTTGTTTTGATGAACATGTTTATGAATAATTATGTTGATGGAATGGTTAATTTAATCAGCTTAGCATGAATTTAATTCGTGTTGGGTTGATTGCATGTCGTCCTTTTAAATTATTAAAATTGTGTTTATGTTGTTATAGGCCTCGGTAAAATGCTTGATTAAGTAAAATCATGTTTAAGTTATTCTGCCATTATAATTGTTTAGATAACTAAAGAATTAATTATTTAAACGCATTGAAATTGTAATTAATGGACACAATACTTAGTCAGTGCATGCTTAATTCTTCTAAGGGAGCTGAAGGTTAAATTAGCATTGTCAAAACCATTTTTAATTTTTTTTTAAAAAACGCGGGTCGACTTTAAAAATGAAAATGGAGTCGCCACCAATCTTTTTTCGAGGTGTGATCGGGTCACCTTGAGATTAATCAATTTAATAAAACATTTTGATTTATTAAAATAATGATTTTGGTTTACAAAATTCGAAAAAAGGGGCTCGAGAGTCAGTTAGCACGAGGAAGGATTAGCAGCCTCGTAACGCCCAAAAATTGGTACCTAATTGATTAATTAATGTCCTAATGTCAAAAATTTGAAAAGATTTTAAAACACAATCCTTTTGATTTTTTAAACTTATGTCCTTTAATTTTAAATGGACATTCAATTATTTGGATTTTAAAAGAAAAATCGAAACTCAATAAGTTAGAGCACGATCTATCAAATTTTCCAAACACCGAATATCCTTTACTTTTTAGAAATTCTTGCCTCGAGATAACAAAACGTCGCATCCAGTGAGTTAGGACACAACATCTTAAATTCTCGAGAATAGGTTTTGTATTTAAAAATTCATATGTTTTAATTTCAAAAAGGATACTCAATCATTTGGACTTAATGAGAAAAATCAAACCTAGTAAGTTAGGGCAAGATTTTCTCAAAACTCCCAAATATCAAATATTGTCTTATTTTTAAATTTAAAAAATCATGGATTTTGAAATATGAAGGTATATTTTACCACATTAATAAATAAAGATTAATGAATTTTTAGAAAAATAATAGATCTAAAAACAAATAAAAACAAAATGTACCACTTTCAAATAATAATGGACAATGTTAAAACAAATAATGTGAAAGAAAAGGATTTTGAAATCAACAATAAAAACAATTTAAAAATAAATTCATGTATAAAAATTTTAAAGTAGGTAATATATGTAAAAGTTTGAAATAAATCCAAAAAAAAGATAAAAATAAATAATATATGAAATAGTAATATATAAATAAATTTTAAAATAAAATTATATAAGAAGTAAGTTTAAATAAGTAATATATAAAACAATATATATATCAATCTAAATAAATATTATACAAAATGGCTTAAAGAAAATGATATGTGACAAATCCTAAAAGATACGTATAAGTTTAAAATAAACAATATACGAAAACTTAAAATAGATAATATAAAACAATTTAAAATGATATAAAATAAAACCACTTTAAAATAATCGTTATAAAAAACAATAAGAAAAATGAATGATATATAAGATAATTTAAAGTAATAATATAAAAAACTTAACCAAAATAAAACTATTTAAAATAAGTAATATAAAAACTAATAAAATAAAACAACTTGAAATAAATACCACATAAAAATTTGGAATAAATAAATAAAATAAAAATTTGCAAAAGTGTGAAAATAAAATAAATCTCTATACGAAATAATAAATAAACGAATAAAATAAAAGGAATAATTAATAATTAAACAATTAAATGGATAAATAAAAATGTTAAAAAACGAAGATGAATGAAGAATAAAATAAGAACAAACCATAGAAAATAAGAACGCAAGAGGGAGAGAATTTTGAATGAATGCTCTCAAGAATTCTTATTGCTTCTCCAAAACTCAAGTCCCTTTACAATGAAGGGAGAGGCATATATTTATAGTTAAGCCTCCCTAAATCCAACTGTACAGATCAATTACATCAACGGTTAAGATTAAAAGGTATCTACAAATTAAATCTCTAAGATTACAAAATCATATCTTCTAAGATTACATACCATATCTTCTAAGATTGCATATCATATCTAAGTTTTGTATATCATATCTAAGATTGCATATCATATCTTCTAAGATTGCATACCATATCTTCTAGGATTGCATATCATATCTAAGATTTGCATATCATATCTAAGATTGCATATCCTTGAAGATTGTGTTCCCATATATGTCAAGCTTGTAGATGGACCTTCAATCTTTTCAAGTAATGGGTCATTCCGATCGGGCCAAATGATATATTTTGGACTAGACTTGGACTTTGTTTTATTATTTTGGGTTTATTATTTTTTAATTTTTTGTTTTTGGATTTTGTATGGGCCCAGGCTAAATTGGGTTCTTACAGCTGCCCCTCTTTGCTCATTATCGTGTAACGAGAATAGAACAAAGACTATAAAAGGACCAATTTTGACCGGTCTTGCCGAGCCTTAAATTCTTGATCCTCATCTTCTTCAAGTAGTCTCTAACCCAACTGCAACTTCAAGGAGATTGAATCTGTAGCTTTAATCTTATTCTACTGCAACTTTAGGGAGATAAGACCTGCTCTTGTAGATTTAATCCATCCTACTATAACTTTAGGAAAGTGAGACTACTGTCTTCAATCTACTTCGCTACAATCTCAGGGAGATAAGACCTGCTCTTGTAGATTTAATCCATCCTACTATAACTTTAGGAAAGTGAGACTACTTCTTCAATCTACTTCGCTACAATCTCAGGAAGGTAAGATCTGTTGTCTTTTAGCTTTCTCTACTGCAAACTCAGAGAGCCAAAGCTTCAATCTTCTTCTTGCAACTTTAGGGAGACAAGATCTGATGTCTTCGATCTACTTCCTGCAACTTCATGAATGCTAGATCTGCAATTTTTAGTGTGCTCCCTTGCTACATCAGGAAGATAAGAGTATAATCTTTAGTCTGCTCTCTTACTACATCATGAAGATAAGGCTAGTGGCTAAAATATGCTCCCTTGTTACATTAGGAAGATAAGATTTGCCATCTTCGATCTGCTTCGCTACCGCTTAGGGAGATAAGATCTACAATCTTCAGTCTGCTTCCTTACTACATCAGGAAGATAAGACTATAATCTTCAGCCTGCTCCCTTGCTACATTAGGAAGATAAGGCTAGTGGCTAAAATCTGCTCCCTTGCTACATCAGGAAGATAAGATTCACCAAATTTGATCTGCTTCGTTATCGCTTAGGGAGATAAGATCTACAATCTTCAGTCTGCCCCACTACTATTAGGAGGGGACAAAATCTGAACTTTCCAATTTGCTTCCTTACTATCTCAGAAAGATAAGACTATAATCTTCAGCCTGCTCCATTACCATCTCGAGGGAACAAAATCTAAACTTTCCAATTTGCTTTCTTACTATCTCAGAAAGACTACAATCTTCAGCCTGCTCCACTACCATCTCGAGGGAATAAAATCTGAACTTTCCAATTTGCTTCCTTACTATCTCAAGAAGACTTCAATCTTC
The DNA here is from genome assembly GCA_025506655.1 of Gossypium rotundifolium. Classification (NCBI taxonomy): domain Eukaryota; kingdom Viridiplantae; phylum Streptophyta; class Magnoliopsida; order Malvales; family Malvaceae; genus Gossypium; species Gossypium rotundifolium. The sequence continues at coordinate 62,311,193 of CP106731.1, read as the reverse complement.
ATTCTGCTCCACTACCATCTCGAGGGAGATAAGACTGATGGCTTAAATCTACTCCGCTACTTCATGGAGATAAAATTTGCCGCTCAATCTTGTTCCACTGCTGCTTAGGGTGACAAGATCTACAATCTTCGACCTATCCCACTGCTAGTCAGGGAAATAAGACTTGTGGCTTAAATCTGTTCCACTACTACTTAGGGAGATAAGATTTGCCATTTGATCTTGTTCCACTACTGCTTAGGGTGACAAGATCTACAATCTTCGACCTATTCCCCTGCTGGTCATGGAGATAGGACTGGTGAATTCACCGATGTTACTACATCGTCCTCTAAAGGATATGTCCTATAGACTAGAATGTATTATGGACAACATTTGCATGAATGCAGAATGGCATGAGAATGATCCCTTTTTAAATGTAAAATGATTAGGATGCAATTATCAGAATGAATTAAATCCTCCTAACTAAATGATATAATGGATGACATTTGCATGAATGCAGAATATCATGAGAATGATCTCATTCTTTTTCTCTCTTTTTTTAATGTACAATGATTAAGATACAATGATTAGAATGAATCAAATGCTCCTAATTAGAAGTGTATGAATGATATTTACATGAGAATGATCCATTTTTAGTGTTTGGGTTGTCACTGCTCATAGTTCATCAAGGTTTTATCACTGAAGCTTTACCATGCTTTCTCGTTCAGCTGGTATCTTTGACAAAAAAACCCAAAGAAACAATCAGATTCTGCTCAGTAAGCTTGCCCCACTGTAATTTCAGAGATTTTTCCACTGTACCTTTTGGGACATAAAGTTTGTACCTCCCATTGCAACTTTAGGGGAATAACATTTAGCTTCTTTCATCCATCCTGTTACCAATCAAAGGTATGGAATTTGTATTATCTTCAATCAAGTTGATCTATTACACCATTCCCTGGGTGTAATGACCCAATGTATGTGCTTGAAATTTGCATGAATGCAATGTATCATTTTGTTTTCCGAGAATGATCCCCTTGTACACTTGACATTGCTCGTTATTTGTCGAGGTTGTATCACTGATGAAATGTCTTATCTTTTTGTTCAACCATATTTTTTTGACCAAAAACCAAGAGATAACCATCTTTCAATATTTCCAACCCTTAGGCTTGGTGAGTTCTAAATAATAGTCCTATTTTAGATTCTCATATTATTTAAAAGCTTCCAGAGTAATATGCGAAACTCCTTTTATGAAATTATTATTAGTCCAATAATTATTATTTCAATATAAAATGCTTGAAAAAGATCACAACAATGGACGTAAAAGGAATTAATCAGAAGCATAGCTCGAAACAAATAAGCTAATCAAAGATAACCAAGGCAATAAAAGAAAATTGATTGGTGTATCTTAAAAAGAATAAAGTAAGCAAAGATAGCCAAGGTTATAAAAGAAAATTGATTGGGGTGCATCTTTGAAAAGAATAAAGTAATCAAAAATAGAAAATTTAAAATGGGTAAGATAGAAGCTAGGTGCCCTAGATATCGCAGCCTGAGCATCTCTGTACAAACTCCTTGAGGACCATTTTGAGCTCAATACGTGTTTAGGGGATCCGGAGTACTTTGTCAATGCCCCAAGACGTAGCATACTTCCTCATTATTAATTCATGCATAGCAAAACTACCACATTCCCTATCTTTGATCAAAATTTGAGCTGCCCTTTTCGGGTTTTCGCCTCAAAACCCCTTTGGTCTCAAAGCACCCTTTGCGGTTTTCGCCTTGGCCTCTCATTCTTTTTTTTTCTTTCTTTCTTTTTTTTTTTTTTGAATTTGAACTTAAGGTGCCTTTTGCGGGTTTCACCTTGGCCTTTTCCCTTTTAGGTAAAATACTTCTTGACTAAACCTGAATTCACCGGATTAGGCAAGTCTTTGGCATCCATCTCGGTTAATATCAATGCTCCTCTAGAATAGGCCTTCTTTACAACATAAGGTCCTTCCCAGTTTGGCATCTGCTTCTCTTTAAAATCCTTTTGTAAAAGAAAGATCAGGTTTCCCTCATGGAATTCTCTAGGATAAACCTCTTTGTTGTAAGCTTGCATCATCTGACCGTGATGGATAACTTTTAACCTCTTCTTCGATTAGGTTCAATTGGAAAAATTGTTTCTATTCCAATGTGTTGCCCCAGCGAAGGTTCTAGCCGAGGTTTGATAAAACAGAAGGTAAATAGTAACTTCTTTATGCCAATCTTTACCAGTCTCGGTCATCTTTCCTACAATCCTTATTTTGGTTTTTTGTTCTTTTTCTTTTTAGCTATCTTTGTTGCTGTATGATATGGCGTCTGATCTTTGAACAGGCTACAAACTTTTGACTTTGTCCTTTTCAAAATTCTTTGTCGGTGCCTGATCTTTTTTTTTAATTTTTTTTGAAAATTTGATAACTATCGACTTTGTAACGTTGGCATATGAAGCTACTTCCACCCTCTTAGTGAAGTAAACAACGACCATGACAATGAATCGATGTCGACTAGAAGCTTTTGACGAGATCGACCCCATAATATCCATTCCCCATGTATAGAAAATATGTAAAGAAATAGATGAGGCACATAAGTCTTGTCTTCCTCAATTTGGCATTTGCGACATAACTGAGGCAATCTCCCATGTATGGTGGACCAATAGTACCCGAACCTTATGATTATCCTGGCTATTGTAAAACCATTATCATGTTCTTTAAACACCCTTATAGATCTTTTTAAGATTTTTCTAGATGTGTCTTGATATGATTATGCGAAAATATCTTTGAATTCTTGAAAATAACTTAATGATGTATTGCATTGTTTCTGTGGTGAGCTGGGCTTCGATCTTCACCCCTTTCCTAGGCTCGCAATGTCCACTGACCCTATGTAAGGTAGGATCTATTTTTCATCTTATTCTACCATTCTTAACAAATCAGAAGATAGGTTACAATCTTTGTCATCCTCAAAGTCCTGAGATCCCTTTAGACACATATCTTACTCAACAGGGGACACTGAGTTAGTAGCAGCGTTGCTTACATCGTTGATATCTGGAAACCTATTGTAGGTTCGAAGGAAGATTCCAAAGAATAAATGATTCAAAGAATTATTATTTTTATGGCCATGAATGAAGAATGAAAGAATACTTGAAACAAAGTCAAAAGAACAAACAAAAGAAAAAAAACTAAGAGCAATTGTTTGTACAATATGAAATGAAAAAAAATAAAAGAATATTTGCTCAAAAAATGCATTTTATTGAAATAAAAATTCGCCTACTTCACAAAAGGATTCTTATTGCCTCTAGGCTTAAAGCAACAAGCGTGTTTTGAATATTACTCTCTATCAGCTCTAACAATACAGAGACCTCTTCCACAATCCCATTGTTCAAAACACTCCCAAGTATGTAAGGGTTTGGAAACTTCATTCCCCAGTTCCCTCTCTGTTATATCTAAATTAGGGATAATAGGATTAGCAGGGTTGTCTCCTAGGTTATATCCTGAGCCAACTTGGAAATTCATAGGTACACCAGTATTAGTTTGACCTTGTTGAGGCCTAATCGTGACAGAGGGCCTTTGAGGATGCACCTCAGGTTGTATTTGTACATGTGGTGAGGTGAAACCCAGAGGATAGTCTTCATTATCCTCTCCAGCATTAGTCATGGGGCCTTTTCCTTTGTCCATTGCCCCATTCAGTAGCTGAGTCATTTGAACCACCATATTCCTTTGGGCTTCCATTATTTAGTCCCTCATATCTTGTTGGATTTTTGTCAAGTGCTCTTGCAGCTGGTCTTGCTCGTCTCACTGGAACTATTCGAGTCTTTGATCCATTTTTTTGTCTTAGCTCGAGTACCGTATCCGATGTTTAGTTTCCAGATTAACTTTCTCCCTTTTCTAAAATAACTTCAACTAATTATGGTCCCTTTTGTAGAAGTTTAATGCAAATGATGCAATGCAATGCAGATGCTTGGAATGAATGCAAAAGAAAGAGAGGCGTTGATTATGAATTTAGTTATATTAGAATAACTTTTCTAGAAAATAAATTCCTTTACATAAAATGGATATTTATACGGTCTTTACCTCATATTCCAAGTGAAGACATTGATTCCTTTCTTCTTATCCAGATATTAAGGTCCAATCTCGCGAACTTTTTAATAGATGCCTCCACTTGTAACATCCTGATATTTAGGGGCTATGCAATTTACATAATTGAATGATGTTGCATGCTTAATCATTATTAAGTGCAATTTTGGAAGTTATTTGAGCTTTATTTATTAATTGAATGCTTTGTTAAACTTTTAATTTCTATTAATTAGAGAGAGAACTAAGCTAATAAGGCCTTAAGAATTGATGATGAGAAGTTCTAGCATAAGTTAAGTAATTGGCAAAGTGGTTAAGATGCATGGATGTGTGCTTGAGGTGTAAGGTTGAATCTCCTAGCTAACATTAGGGAGATTTTTAATTTTTTTTTTTTTCTTCCTTGTAAGTGTCGGCCAAGAATATTCTAGAGTGGATGAGGTTTCATCCATTTTGGCTAGTTGACCATGTGAAAAGGAAGTTAAAAACTTAAGGCATGAAATCATAAGTTGGTGATAAGATAAGGGGACAAAGGCATGATATTGGGCTATGTTTTGGGGATGTGTTCATGGTCAATTGACCATGAACCTAGACAACATGGAGGCTAAAGGAGAGGTTTATTTCTTTGATAGCAAATCAAGAGTGGATAGGGAAGAAACAAGGAGGAAAAAGGGGATATGTTGGCATTGATGTGGTAGAATTTATGCTTTGCCATTAGGGGGAAAAGTTAGCCAAAAGTCTTTGTTTGTCCATCTTTTCTCATTTTCTTCAAAATTCTCTCTAGCCGAATTTGCCATAGAGTTTAGGTAAAACTCTCTTTTGTTTTAGCTTTCATCTTTTGACCAATTTTCTTCATTTTGGTAGAATGTACCTTAGATATTTTGGTACATTTTCGCTTTTGATTTAGCCTCAATTGCTTGAACCAAATACAACTTTCTTTCTCCCATTTAGTTTTCATTTTGAAACCAAAACCACAAAGATTAAGCACCATTATTCTTCTTCATTTTCTCTCCTCTTTCCGAATGCATCTAAGTTCCATAGTCAATCTCCTTCTCTTTGATCATATTCTCTTTTCTTTTCTTTTCATCTTATTTTTCTCTTATCTTTCTCTCATTGCCAAATCACCATTATCATTTTCTTCTCCTCTTTCTCTTTACTTCCTTCTCTTTCATTCTCTTTCTTCTTTCCTTCTAAACCAAACCATCATATTGAAACCACCATTTTTATTCTCTTTTTGTGAAGGCCGAATCATCATATTCTTTTCTTCTTTTTCAAAGCCGAACCTCCAAGTGATCAAAGTAAGATTCTATCAATTATTTTCATCATTCTTTTTTTTTTAGCAAACTTAAAATCATAATCTTTTATTTCTCTCCTAGGCCGAATCTTTTGAAAAGATTTTTCAAAGATCTTTGTTGAAGACAACCTTTAAGTGACCATTCGAATCATCAAGGTAAGACTACTATTTTAGATAATATCAATTTCTTTAGATGGATCACTAATCTACGTTATTTTAGGGGCGATCTAAGATCAACAAGATAGGTAAGAAAAGGGTCGTAAGTGTTTGGAAGAGAGAGGTATTCCTTTACCATCGAACTACAAACGAAGAAGCGATGTCGAGGGTTAGAGACTTTCCACCGGTTGTGGACCCTCTGCAAGCGAGGATCGGTTATTCAAGTAGTGCGTATAACCGAACCACTTTACGTTGGTGGAATATCGGCGGTTTTGATCCATCTAGTGGAGAAAACCGCAAATAACTCGTCATTCGTGAATCAGGGTAAGGATTTAGATCCATCGTTTATAAGTATAGTTTTGCTAACAATAGTTTATACTAACCGAGTGTATTAATCAATTAGGTGTGGACGAGCAAGAGGGTATTGTTCTCACTTTATTACTAGGTGTGTAACCATACATTAAAATTTCCATAGATTTATATTATTAAAAAGTGATTATATGATAATATGTTTGTTTATGGATACCAATCATTGGTATACAAAATTCGGTATGTTACCTCAATATTCCGTTTATTTTGCTATATGCATTAATATGAAATAAGCATGACTATATTATGATTTGTAGATAAATAGCATGAAAATCGATTTGATATGTATGTGCATGGGCATATGGGTATATTTGATAAAGGAGGAAGTACTCGGTGGTTTTACCACATTTCGGTGACTTCGGTCACATATGTGAATTTAGTGACTTGGTCACGTATATTTGACTCGGTGGCTTCGGTCACATATTTGGCTCGGTGACTTGGTCACATAATTGACTCGGTGACTTGGTCCGTATGTGAATCTGGTGACTTGGTCACGTATTTGAAATTTGGACTTGATCAGGTGACTTGGTCACATCTGCTTTGGTGGCTTTGCCACAATAAGGCGATGTGCATGTTGACTACAACAATCGCCTTCGATGGTGTGTAGCGGATGGAGGGTCGATTTAGTAATCCCCGGTGTCTTGGTTGATGCGGGGTGTGTAGCGGATGGATATTTAGGTTGGGCAGACTTGCATTTCATACCATGTGCATAATTATGTAACATTGTATTTTACTCATTGATCTGTTATGAAATGGGCCTTTGGGCTAAATTTGAACTAAATTGGGCCTTTGGGCTAAATATGAGTTAAATGGGCCTATGGCCATATGTGAAAGTTTTGGGCTTAAAAGCATTTGATAAATGGGCTTTTTAATGTGTGTGTTATACATTGAGTTTATAACTCACCCATTTTTTATGGGATAACTTTCGGATAATTAAGTAGTGCGATGGATCTAATCAACGGAATTGAGGTGGCCAAAGCTCAAACAATGACGTTTGGAAATTTTCCTATTTGAACTTTTAAGTTAATTTCTATTATTTAGACTTTATTTTTGGTTTGCCAATTTTATGTAATAAGGCCACTATAAATTATCTTTAATTTTGTGTTTGGATTTATTTTAAATTACGCCATGAATAATTATCAAATATCTAAATGGTTTTCGATAAATCATTTAAAAATGTGTTTGTTACTATTGTATAAATGTTTTCAAAGAAATTTTCTTAAGTTTGGTTTCCTTTTGATTTTATTAATTCCTCCTAAAAATAATGTTTCGCTAAAGTTTTACTTGAGGAACATACCAAATCCGGTTAGGCTTTTTGGGTCGGGTTTGGGGTGTTTCACCACTAGCTCCTTTTTGCTTGATCTGGGCTGCAACTCACTGCTCACTTATTTCCATAATACTCGTTAGCCTCTTCAAGAAAGCCAAGACGTGGTGATTCTCGAATAGTCTTTGTCAGCTTGAATCCTTGGGCAATAAAGTCTTGTATTCCTTCTTCTCTCGTTGTGTTTACTTAGACCATATTTGGACGACCATATTATAATCCACTTTATCAAGAAATCCATTTTCTCATGACAAACTCTTCTATTTAGCAATCGAATTTGAATCAACACCTCTTTTCTATGATGTAAATGCAATGCAACAAAAACAAAACAAAACACGTTAGCATTGGCGAAATAAACAACATAGAACACCTATCTGGGTGACTACTAGTGTTTAATATAGCTCTATCTAGAGTTGGCTCTTAAGGATCACTATATGTGGCTTAGCTCTAAAGTTGAGGTACCTGAACCAACAGATTCCTTGATCCTCACCAATTATAGGCTCATATGGACCGAGTTCAGTTCAGGGGAATACATTTCCCTATGGCTGCACGGAGATGAAAACATCACAAAGACATAGGTACGGATGTATCTCAAAAGTGATCCACTATCCTGCACGGAGGTGAAAACTCTCACTTAAAAGGTGTGACCACAACGGTCATGCAATATGATGCAAGAGTACCCTAGACACTCAATTCACAACCAACTAAATGACCCAAACAAATGCAATAAAATAATCGTAATTTTCTAATTTGATTTTCAAATTTTGTCAAAAGGATAGAAATTAATCAATTTACGGCTTGTCTCTTTTAGGTCCCCAATGGAGTCGCCAAGCTTTCGAAACCATTTTTAATTTTTTTTAAAAAATGGGGGTCGACTTTAAAAATGAAAATGGAGTCGCCACCAATCTTTTTTTGAGGTGTGATCGGGTCACCTTGAGATTAATCAATTTAATAAAAAATTTTGATTTATTACAATAATAATTTTGGTCTACAAAATTCAAAAAATGGGCTCGGGAGTCGGTTACGCACGAGGAAGGATTAGCACCCTCGCAACGCCCAAAAATTGGTACCTAATTGATTAATTAATGTCCTAAAGTAAAAAATTTGAAAAGATTTTAAAATACTATCCTTTTGATTTTTTAAACTTATGTCCTTTAATTTTAAATGGACATTCAATTATTTGAATTTTAAAAGAAAAATCGAAACTCAGTAAGTTAGAGCACGATCTTTGAATTTTCCAAACACCGAATATCGCTTGCTTTTTAGAAATCCTTGCCTCGAAATAACAAAACGTTGCATCCAAAGAGTTAGGACACAACATCTTAAATTCCTCGAATAGGTTTTTATTTAAAAATTCATATGTTTTAATTTCAAAAGGGTACTCAATCATTTGGACTTAATGAGAAAAATCAAAACCAGAGAAGTTAGGGCGATTTTCTCAAAACTCCCAAATATCGAATATTGTCTTATTTTTAAATTTAAAAAAAATCATGGATTTTGAAATATGAAGGTATATTTGGCCACATTAATAAATAAAGATGTAACATCCGGGATTTAGGGGTTGTGCATTTTTGCTTAATTGTATGAAGTAGCATGCCTATGTGTGTTTGAATGTGTTGTATGAAATTTTGAGAACTTTAGAGTGTAGGTAAGTGCCTTAGAAAATATTAGATTTTAAGCCTTAAAAGGGAAGCTAGGCAAATAAGGCCTTAAGAGAATTTGAATGGGAAATTGGACATAAAAAATTGGGCTTGTTAAAGTGGCAAGGAGGCGCCACTTAGGGCCTTGGTAAGTGACGCCTCAAGCAGTGGAGAAGGGCTCAGGTTTGACCAGCAAGGGAAGCAAAGGGGAGTTTTATTTTGCAGCAAGGAGGAGAGGTAGTGGACGGTACAAGGACACCTCAAAGATAAAGTGTAGGTTAAGCTAAAAACTTAAGGATTCGGCTAAGGTAGAGTGAAAAGGGGGATTGAATGGAGAGAGGGAGAGTTGGCCAGCCAAGGGACTTCTTGGATGACAAATTTGGTCACCAAAATCCCTTAGGGCGAATGTTACATTAAGCCTCACCAACACTTTGCTTCTTCTTTTCTTTTTCTCAAATCTTTCTTCTTCTTCTCTCCCACTCAAGCCGAATCATTATTGAAGCCTCTATATCATTCTTTTCCTTCATTCTCACAATCTTCACTATTAATCAAAAGCCGAAGACACAAGTAAGCCTAGCCGATTCCTTCATCTTCTTCTTCAGGTTAATCACTCTTCCATATAGCTGATTGTTCACTAAACATCAAAAGCCGAAACCCATTTGATCAATATCTAGCCTACATAGCCGAATTCCTCTGTAGATCTAAGCAAGAGGGCAATCGATTTCAGCATTAAGGGTAAGGATCAACAGTCATTTGTTTTCTTTTCTCTTTAGCCAAATTTAAGGATCTAATCTCTCTTATTTTGAATTGGCCGAAACTATAAAGGATCTTTCGGGATTTCTATTGTAGCTGACTTCTAGGGGAGACCATTCGGGATTTGGTTATCGAAGGTAAGTAAAGTGTGGTTTAGGCCGAAGGCCATTCATTCAAATGTTGGAATCGGATCTAACATAGATCATGTAGGTATTTCGACATCTTCATAAAGCCAGTGACAATTTTCGAGATTTGGCTAAACAACCTAGGTAAGTGTTTTACTGTTTAGATCTGTTTTCTATTTCGTTCAAAAGCCAGAAACTAACCAGTTAAGTGTATTAGTATCTAACTGATTGCAAGGGGGGATCATCACAAAGTTTCAGGATTTGGTTAGTAACCAAATCGGCAGCAAGGTAAGGGCTTTGGTCTCGTTAATCCTTCGGGATTTGCTATTTAGCTGAATGGCCCATTGCCTAATGTGCTTAGTGTTGGCCGAATGTAGGAGAAGAGATCTAGTACATTAGATCAGGATTTTCGGGGTTTCGGTTAGATCTACGAGTAACCAGGTGTGTAGCCCTACATCAATTCCTAATAGATTTACAGTATTAATTAAATATGTGTGTTAATAACAATATAAAAGATGTGGCTAAAGGTACCATTCAATGGTACGACATAGTCAGGTACGTTATTCTCTAAAGATCTGTTAATAGTATTATTGAATGTGACATATATGAAAATTGGTTACGAATATGAATAAGGCATATGGCATGTTATCCACATGATTTGTATGACACATGGGGCATATGGGTGATTATGAAAAGGGGAAGTGATCTGGTGGTTTTTACCACAATATCTGGTGACTTATGTCACATAATCTGAATGTGGTGACTTATGTCACATATTATTTTCTGGTGGCTATGTCACAATTTATAAGGGCGATGTGCAAGTCATTTGCAGTGACTGCCTTCGATGGTGTGTAGCGGATGGAGGGTCGATTTAGTAATCCCACGGTGTGATGGCGGTCTGGTGATGTGTGAGGATGGTCATCTAGGTTTGGGTTTGGGATTGCATCATTGTTTATATATGTTTCATATATGATTTGTATGCCTAAATCGTTGGGAGTTGTGTTGGTTGTTACACATCATGTCATTGACTCACCCATTGTGGGATATCTTTTCGGTGACACTCAAGAAATGGACCGGCCTACAGGAGCTTAGTGGTGGCCATGCTCAACTCAATGTTATTTTATTTGGAATTTTATATTTAAGCATTTTGGATTTATTTGGGTTTTGCTTTGATGTAATATGGCCATTACTATTAACTGTTTTATGCATGCATTTTAATTATTTTTATCATGATACGATTATTATCAAACAAAAGGTTACATAACTTTTCTTTAAAATAAATTCTAAATGTTACGTCACCTAAACACCAACGATTTTCAATTTAATGGTAAACTCTAAAAACCCGGTATTTCTTTTAACTTATAGTTTTGAAGTATAAAAATGGAGTTTGAATAAAATCTAGACTTCAAGAATAACACCGTCTTCAATTGATCACAACACAAATCAATATTTCTTCAAAACCACTCAAGTTTTTTTCCAAAGCACAAACAAGTTTCTGAAATGATTTACTTAAGGAGCATGCCAGATTCAGTCGAGGCTCGTGCGTCGGGTTTAGGGTGTTTTAGTTTGGTATCAGAGTCCGGTTCAAAACTCAGCCTTGAGGGCTTTTTGGGCCCAAAACATTTTTTTTTTTGAAATTGGAATTTCACTAAGGAATGAGCAGGTTTTCTGGCATGGCACCTGAGTCTCCGGCCCGAAGTCCACCAGGTAAGTACTCCTAACCCTTTTGTGATTTGTATGTGGGAAATTATAGGGACGTAGATTAGTAGATTAGGAATTATTGAACCCTAGGATTAGTCTACTCCAACACTAAAATACATAAAATTTAAAGTCTAACCAAACAAACACATGACTTAGTCGTCGAGTTAAAGGTGTGGCAACCACAGTGCGCATGTCTAGGATTGGATTCGGGGAGCTTGGTATTTAAGCAGCCCCTAGTGACTCACCTCCTCTCGCTCGAATCCTACACAGTGCGTAGTGACAGTTCACCCTAACCAAGAGGACTCAATCACAAAGCTAAATTCAATAATTAAAACCCGAAAGGGACCAATCACCTTGTTTTGTGAAATTCTAAAGTCAAACCATGATTATAAAATTCCAAAGTACCCTTGATTTAAAATGACCAAAATACCCCTAGTTTGCAAGTTGCCCAAATTATCCCTAACTCAGTACAAATTACTAAAATACCTCAAGATGGAAAGATGTCGAAATACGTCAATTAAAAATTTCCAAAATACCCTTGTTTTGAAAAGTCATCGGGAACCATATTTTACAAAATTACCGAAATGCCCTTGGCTTGTAAAAATTACAAAAATACCCCCAGATTATAAAATTACCAAATTACCCTTGAATCTTCTTACCAAGTATTTCAATTTTGTAAAAAAATACCAGAAATCTCTACTTTGTGAAATTTTCAAATACCCCAATTTGAAAAAAATTACCAAAATACCCCTATAGGATAAAATTATGAAAATACCCTTGGGTAGTGGGAAACAACAACAATGATAACTACAACACTTTTCTGTAATGAACGCAAGTTCATGAATGTGATGATTCAATGAATGAATTTGAGACTGTGTGTGTATGAATTCGAAAGAACTACTCTTTAGAACTATTAAACATAAGATTGTTCACGATAAATCAGTGGAACAAAAACTAATTCATAAAATTCTTTAATCAGATAAACACGACTCAGAAGCATTAATTCTAGGGGACGTGGTCGTAGTGTGCGTGGCCGTGGTAGAGGCCGAATGACCGTGTTGGAACCCGTTAGGTCTGGTCAAGGGTCCAAAATGAAATGCCACCACCACCAGCCACTGATGTGGAATATCAGGATCAGACGGGGGATGATGCAGTATCACAGGTGATGCTGCGAGTTCTAGAAAGGGTGGCTGGAGTAGGTGGAGGCATGGGAGCTCGAAAGTCTATACTGAGTGACTCCGAGCTAATGGAGCTGAATTTTTTCGTGGTATATCTGGTGTGGCACCTAATACGGCTGAGTATTGGTTGGAAGGGATAGAGAAAATTATGGATGATTTGGACCTGACTGCCGAGGAGAAACTAAAAGGGTAGTATCGCTCCTCCGCGATGAGTCATATCAATGGTGGCTCACAGTTCGGGATGGTACTGCCACGGATGATCTTACTTGGGAGTACTTTAAGGCGGAATATCAGAAGAAGTACATTGGGACCAGTTATGTGGATGCGCAGAGGAAGGCATTTCTGAGGCTGGTTCAGGGAAGTAAGTCCGTAGCGGAGTATGAGGTAGAATTTCTAAGGTTGAGCCGTTATGCTCGAGGTTTAGTGGCTACGGAGCATGAGCGATGTGTCCAATTTGAGGACAGATGAGGATGACTGAGGTTGTTGATAGCTCCACAAGCAGGAGCGAGAATTTGTTGTGTTGGTTGAGAAGGCTAAGGTAGCCAAGGATTAAAGAATCGTGAGATGTAATACTGATTTGAATAGGCAAAAGAGAGGTTTTGGATCATCAGGGTCATCCGAAAATGTGCAAAAGAGGCCTAGAGTTGATGGGCCGCGAGGTCAGCAGGTTGTGACTGGAGGGTAGTATCGTACTTGTGCTCAGTGTGGAAAGATGCATCTAGGAGAGTGTTGTAGTATCGTACTTGTGCTCAGTGTGGAAAGATGCATCTAGGAGAGTGTTGGAAGAAGACAGGGGGATGATTCAAGTGTGGGTCCAAGGACCACATGATTAAGGACTGTCCTATGAAAACAGATGGGAGCCGACCAGCAGGTCAGGGTTATAATCAGGCTGGAAGAGGTGGACAACAACCACCGCGGGGTCGTGGTTCGAATGGCAGAGGTAATGGTTCCAAAAGAGGACGGGGAACACTGGGCAAAGGTGTTGGTAATACAGAGGCAAGACAGCCGGGTCTGGTGTATGCAGTTCATCGGAGGGAGGATGGAGACGCACCGACGTCATAACCGGTACCTTCCTTATAGCTGACAAGCCTTACTTTACTTTAATTGATGTTGGCTCTACCCACTCTTATTTTGCATATAGAGTAGTTGAAACACTAGGCATAGCCTCTGAACTATCTATTAGGGAGATGATTGTAGTAAGCCCATTAGGCCAAATTGTAGTGGTGAATAAGATATTTCCGAGGTACCTTTTGTATGGTCAGATAAGCAACAGGAGAGCTTTGAGAAGCTTAAGAGGGTCTTGATCAATCTCCGCTTTGATTCAACTGAGGCAAGGAAGGATTTTGTGGTATCTTGTGATGCTTCTCACACGTGGTTGGGATGTGTATTGATGCAGAGATGGGAGGTAGTTGCTTATGCGTCTCGACAATTAAGGCCACATGAAGTTAACTACCCGACGCATGATTTGGAATTGGCGGCAGCGGTCTTTGCTCTTAAGGTGTGGAGGCACTATTTATATGGAGAAAAGTCAGTGATTTACACAGACCACAAGAGCCTTAAGTATCTGCTGACTCAGAAAGAGTTGAACCTGAGACAGCGAAGGTGGGTGGAATTATTGAAGGACTACGATTGTTCTATAGAGTATCACCCGGGCAAGGCGAATGTAGTGGCAGATGCCCTAAGTCGAAAAGTAGTGTCGGATCTGAGGGCAATGTTTGCACATCTTAGCTTGTATGACGATGGAAGTTTGTTAGCAGAGTTGCAAGTTAAGCCGACGTGGTTGAATGAGGTGAAAGAGAGTCAGTTGGCGGATGAGGATCTAAGTGCTAAGTTACGGCAAGTGCAGTGTGGGGAATTGGAAAATTTTGGTGTAAATGGCGACGGAGTGCTGTGTTTTCATGGCAAGGTCTGTATGCCGAAGGATGAGGAGTTAAGGTAGAGAATTCTTCGGGAATCGCATAGTAGCCCTTATGCTATGCATCCTCGAGGTAGTAAGTTGTACAAGGATTTACGGGAACAGTTTTGGTGGCCTGGTCTTAAGCGGAAGTTACAAAATTTGTAGGGAAGTGCTTAACGTGTCAGCAAGTCAAGGCTGAACACCAAGTTTCGTCAGGATTGCTTCAACCGATAAAGATTCCACAATGGAAGTGGGAGAGAATTACCATGGACTTCATTAGTAGGCTTCCCCTTACGCCTACTAAGAAGGACTCGGTATGGGTGATAGTGGATCGGTTGACAAAGTCTGCGCATTTCATCCCAGTGTGGGTTGACTACTCGTTGCAAAGGTTGGCAAAGTTGTATGTAGCTGAGATCGTGAGGCTACACAGAGTGCCAGTGTCGATTATCTCGGATAGGGATCCGAGGTTTACGTCTCGATTTTGGAAGGCGCTACATCAAGCTTTGGGTACCGGTTGGATTTCGATCGGCATTCCATCCACAGTCGGACGGTCAGTCTGAGCGAGTGATCCAAGTGTTAGAGGATATGTTAAGGGGCTATGTGATAGACTTTAGAGGAAGTTGGGAAGAATATTTACCTTTAGCGAAATTTGCGTATAACAACAGCTATCAAGAAGTATTCGGATGGCACCGTACGAAGTGCTATATGGACGGAAGTGTCGCACTCCTACATGTTGGACGGAATTGGGGGAACGTCAAATTTTGGGTCCGAAAATTATGGCAGAATCGAAAGAAAAGGTTAAGGTGATTCGAACATGGTTGAATGAGGCATCTGACAGGCAAAAGTCATACGCAGATCTTAAGCGGAAGGAGATTGAGTTTGCTATGGGAGATTATGTGTTTCTTAAAGTTTCGCCTTGGAAAAAGGTAATGAGATTTGGTTGCAAAGGGAAGTTAAGTCCCAGGTTTATAGGACCTTATCGGGTATTAAAGTGAGTTGGACCAGTGGCATACCAGTTAGAGTTGCCTTTGGAGTTGAAGCAGATGCACGATGTGTTCCACGTATCGATGCTACGCCGATACTGATTGGATCCATCTCATATAGTGCCGGTTGAGGAGGTGGATCCGAGACCAGATTTGTCGAACGAGGAGGAGCCAATTTAGATTCGGAGCAGGATGTGAAGGTACTACGAGGAAACGTTCCTTTGGTCAAAGTGTTATTAGTAATCATGGATCGGAGGAAGCTTCTTGGGAGCCTAAGAAGCAATGCGACAACAATACCCCACCTATTCTAGCTGTAATTTCGAGGTTGAAATTATTTTAAGGGGTAAAACCAGTAACATCCGGATTTAAGGGTTGTGCATTTTTGCTTAATTGTATGAAGTAGCATGCCAATGTGTGTTTGAATGTGTTGTATGAAATTTTGAGAACTTTAGAGTGTAGGTAAGTGCCTTAGAAAATATTAGATTTTAAGCCTTAAAAGGGGAGCTAGGCAAATAAGGCCTTAAGAGAATTTGAAGGGGAAATTGAACATAAAAAAATGGGCTTGTTAAAGTGGCAAGGAGGCGCCACTTAGGGCCTTGGTAAGTGACGCCTCAAGCATTGGAGAAGGGCTCAGGTTCGAGCAGCAAGGGAAGCAAATGGGAGTTTTATTTTGCAGCAAGGAGGAGAGGTAGTGGACGGTACAAGGACACTTCAAAGATAAAGTGTAGATTAAGCTAAAAACTTAAGGATTTGGCTAAGGTAGAGTGAAAAGGGGGATTGAATGGAGAGAGGGAGAGTTGGCCGGCCAAGGGACTTCTTGGATGACAAATTCAGTCACCAAAATCCCTTAGGCCAAATGTTACATTAAGCCTCACCAACACTTTGCTTCTTCTTTTCTTTTTCTCAAATCTTTCTTCTTCTTCTCTCCCACTCAAGTCGAATCATTATTGAAGCCTCTATATCATTCTTTTCCTTCATTCTCACAATCTTCACTATTAATCAAAAGCCAAAGACACAAGTAAGCCTAGCCGATTCCTTCATCTTCTTCTTTAGGTTAATCACTCTTCCATATAGCCAATTGTTCACTAAACACCAAAAGCCGAAACCCATTTGATCAATACCTAGCCTACATAGCCGAATTCCTCTGTAGATCTAAGCAAGAGGGCAATCGATTTCAGCATTAAGGGTAAGGATCAACAGTAATTTGTTTTCTTTTCTCTTTAGTCGAATTTAAGGATCTAATCTCTCTTATTTTGAATTGGCCAAAACTATAAAGGATCTTTCGGGATTTCTATTGTAGCCGACTTCTAGGGGAGACCATTCGGGATTTGGTTATCCAAGGTAAGTAAAGTGTGGTTTAGGCCGAAGGCCATTCATTCAAATGTTGGAATCGGATCTAACATAGATCATGTAGGTATTTCGACATCTTCATAAAGCCAGTGGCGATTTTCTGAATTTGGCTAAACAACCTAGGTAAGTGTTTTAGTGTTCAGATTTGTTATCTATTTTGTTCAAAAGCCGGAAACTAACCAGTTAAGTGTATTAGTATCTGATCGATTGCAAGGGGGGATCATCACAAAGTTTTGGGATTTGGTTAGTAACCAAATCGGCAGCAAGGTAAGGGTTTTGGTCTCGTTAATCCTTCGGGATTTGCTATTTAGCCGAATGGCCCATTGCCTAATGTGCTTAGTGTTGGTCGAATGTAGGAGAAGAGATCTAGTACACTAGATCGGGATTTCAGGATTTCGGTTAGATCTACGAGTAACCAGGTGTGTGCCCTACATCAATTCCTAATAGATTTACGGTATTAATTAAATATGTGTGTTAATAAGAATATGAAAGATGTGGCTAAAGGTACCATTCAATGGTACGACATAGTCAGGTACGTTATTCTCTAAAGATCTGTTAATAGTATTATTGAATGTGGCATATATGAAAATTGGTTACGAATATGAATAAGGCATATGGCATGTTATCCACATGATTTGTATGACACATGGGGCATATGGGTGATTATGAAAAGGGGAAATGATCTGGTAGTTTTTACCACAATATCTGGTGACTTATGTCACATAATCTGAATGTGGTGACTTATGTCACATATTATTTTCTGGTGACTCTGTCACATTATCTGGTGGCTATGCCACAATTTATAAGGGCGATGTGCAAGTCATCTGCAGCTACTACCTTCGATGGTGTGTAGCGAATGGAGGGTCGATTTAGTAATCCCCACGGTGTGATGGCATGTATGGGTGATGTGTAGAGGATGGTCATCTAGGTTTGGGTTCGGGATTGCATCATTGTTTATATATGTTTCATATATGATTTGTATGCCTAAATCGTTGGGAGTTGTGTTGGTTGTTAGACATTGAGTCTGTTGACTCACCCCGTTGTGGGATATCTTTTCAGGTGACACTCAAAATGGACCGGCCGGCAGGAGCTTAGTGGTGGCCATGCTCATTTCGGTGTTATTTTATTTGGAATTTTATATTTAAGTATTTTGGATTTATTTGGGTTTTGCTTTGATGTAATATGGCCATTACTATTAACTGTTTTATGCATGCATTTTAATTATTTTTATCATGATACGATTATTATCAAACAAAAGGTTACATAACTTTTCGTTAAAATAAATTCTAAATGTTACGTCACCTAAACACCAACGATTTTCAATTTAATGGTAAACTCTAAAACCCAAGATTTCTTTTAACTTATAGTTTTGAAGTATAAAATGGAGTTTGAATAAAATCTAGACTTCAAGAATAACACCGTCTTCAATTGATCACAACACAAATCGATTTTTCTTCAAAACCACTCAAGTTTTTTTCCAAAGCACAAACAAGTTTCTGAAATGATTTACTCAAGGAGCATGCCAGATCCGGTCGAGGCTTGTAGGCCGGGTTTGGGGTGTTTCAAAAGATAAATGAATTTTTAAAAAAATAACAAATCTAAAAAAACAAATAAAAAACAAAATGTACCAAACTTTCAAATAATAATGGACAATGTTAAAACAAAAATGTGAAAGAAAAGGATTTTGAAATCAACAATAAAAAGCAATTTAAAAATAAATTCTTGTTTAGAAATTTTAAAGTAGGTAATATATGTAAAAGTTTGAAATAAATCCAAAAAGAGATAAAAATAAATAATATATGAAATAGTAATATATAAATGAATTTTAAAATAAATATTATATAAGAAGTAAGTTTAAATAAGTAATATATAAAACAATATATATATCAATCTAAATAAATATTATACAAAATGACTTAAAGAAAATGATATGTGACAAATCCTAAAAGATACGTATAAGTTTAAAATAAACAATATACTAAAACTTAAAATAGATAATATAAAACAGTTTAAAATGATATAAAATAAAACCACTTTAAAATAATCGTTATATAAAACAATAAGAAAAATGAATAATATATAAGATAATTTAAAGTAATAAAATAAAAAAAACTTAATCAAAATAAAACTATTTAAAATAAGTAATATAAAACTAATAAAATAAAACAACTTGAAATACATACCATATAAAAATTTGGAATAAATAAATAAAATACAAATTTGTAAAAGTGTGAAAATAAAATAAATCTCTATACGTAAATAATAAATAAACAAATAAAATAAAAGAATAATTAATAATTAAATAATTAAATGGATAAATAAGAAGGTTAAAAAACGAAGATGAATGAAGAATAAAATAAGAACAAACCATAGAAAATAAGAACGCAAGAGGGAGAGAATTTTGAATGAATGCTCTCAAAAATTCTTATTGCTTCTCCAAAACTCAAGTCCCTTTACAATGAAGGGAGAGGCCTCTATTTATAGTTGAGCCTCCCAAAATCCAACGGTACAGATCAATTACATCAACGGCTAAGATTAAAAGGTATCTACAAATTAAATCTCTAAGATTACAAAATCATATCTTCTAAGATTACATATCATATCTTCTAAGATTGCATATCATATCTAAGATTTGCATATCATATCTAAGATTGCATATCATATCTTCTAAGATTGCATACCATATCTTCTAAGATTGCATACCATATCTTCTAGGATTGCATATCATATCCAAGATTGCATATCCTTGAAGATTGTGTTCTCATATACGTCAAGCTTGTAGATGGACCTTCAATCTTTTCAAGTAATGGGTCATTCTGATCGGGCCAAATGATATATTTTGGACTGGACTTGGACTTTGTTTTATCATTTTGGGTTTATTATTTTTAAAATTTTTTGTTTTTGGATTTTGTATGGGCCCGGGCTAAATTGGGTTTTACAAGCATTGTATTTGGCGATACATATGCCTTGCATAACTTGCAAGATTCGTGTGATTAAACTGTTTCAAGGTAGGGATACTTTGTTACCTCACATAGTCTTTTATATGCCTATTAAGTTGAATTAATC
Organism: Gossypium rotundifolium; assembly: GCA_025506655.1. Classification (NCBI taxonomy): domain Eukaryota; kingdom Viridiplantae; phylum Streptophyta; class Magnoliopsida; order Malvales; family Malvaceae; genus Gossypium; species Gossypium rotundifolium. Next base: position 62,291,308 of record CP106731.1, on the reverse strand, counting down.
GTTTGAATAGACATAGGAATATGCGAGAGATTGTTTGGTTTAATAAGTATGTATGTGCAATAACATGTTTACTTTTATAAATCTGTTTAATCGGTCGAATTGACATAGGAATATGCACAAGAGATGAATGGATTTTTTATTTGTAAATATGTTCATAAGTTAGCAAATTACCGAGTTGCCGTGATTTATTCGTAACAAGTATAAGCATGAAGTTTATTAATTCTAAGGTAAGAAATGTAATTAATCCAACACCATTATATCATCTTGATTAAATCATATTTTGAAATCGTGCACTAGAATTTCTTTATTTTATTTATTTTACTTTGTTTTCTAGTTTTTAAATATTTCTCGAATCCAAATATTTTTCCCTCACCAAAGTGTTTAAAATCATTTTCATAAATCATTCTTTTACAGTCCCTCGTGGGTACGATAACTCGACATTTACTTGTCACTTTATTCGTTGTTGCAATTATGTACACTTGTACATTTCCACCGTTCCAACAATTTAGTCCCTCATAATTCTTTACCTATTCAATTTGGTCCTAATTCATCCATAAACCTTAGTTTCTAGATCATTCCACCCTTAAAATATTTACACTATTGGTCCTTCAACTTTGTAACACCCCAAACCCGGCCTATGCATTAAGCCCGGATTTTGGCATGCCACACAAATTTAACGTACATTCAAATCATTTAACGAAGTAGAAATCAAATTCCAAAATGATTAAGAGAATGACTTTATCGAAAAATCGAGGTTTATTTGAAATCCTTGATTAAAACACAAGAGATTATTATTGGATCTATAGAGTAGTATTTGATTAAAATTTTGAAATTTATTTAATCAAAATATTCTAACGTAGAGTTAAAGGATTTCCTGAGTTTTAAAGATATTTAAGAAAAACCTTTATTTTATACGAAAGTTTTAGAAAAAAACATTTATGAAAAACTAAATTAATCCAACTTAATAAAACTAAAACATAAAAAATCCATCCACATAATAAAATCCATAATTAAAAAGGCCTTATTACATCGCCATTAAAAATAGTACTTGATAAAAATTATAAAAGAAGTCTTAAAGTTTTATAAACCACCATTTGTAGTATAGCCTCCCCACGAAGTCATCTCCGACCCAAGTCTCCATCAATTGTTATTACCTAAGAGGGGTAAAAAAAAATGGGGTGAGTTACTTAGAGCTCAGTGTGTAACTCACTTACCATACTCCACTGGGCCATGACCATTTAAGCATTTATTTGGGCCTAAGCCCATTTCAAATATAATAATTTAGCATATAAAAAAATGCAAATGATATGCAATTCCCAAAACCAAACCTAGATTTCCATCCGCTACACACCCCTGCATTAACCAAAGACACCTGTGGGGAGCTTTAGTCACCCACCCCGCCAACACACCAAAGTAGGCTTTAAGCCCAATATAATATTTGTGGCAACGGCCATTTAAATAATTGTGGTAGAACCACCGATCTAGATTTTGGGCAACGGCCATCGTGACAGAGTCACCTATCTAGAATTTTGGCATCAAGCCTTTCTTCTCTTCATCATTGATCCCAACCCATGCAATCATGTTTATGCATAACAAAATATTTGTAAAGAAAACCATATTATAATTTATCAATTTTTTCCCATTAAAATCACATATCACATATAACCCATTTATCAATTATCATAAATGGCCCAATTATCAAATTTCACTTATGGCCCATTTATCGATTATCACATATGGCCCAAATTCTCAAATATCACATATGGCCCAAATTGTCAAATATCACATATGGCCCAAATTTATCAAATATCACATATGGCCCAAATTTATCAAATATCACATATGGCCCAATTTTATCAAATATCACATATGGCCTAAATTTGTCAAATATCACATATGGCCCAAATTTATCAAATATCACATATGGCCCAAAATTGCCAAATATCACATATGGCCCAAATATCACTTATTATCGTTTTATCCATTAAGGGTGATTTCAAAATTTTCACGATCTTAATACCGATTTCATGATCTTAACACTAAAGTGTCGATAATACCATATTTTGGATTTCACCAACTTTACGATTTTTAATCCAACTTTAACTCTCAGATAGTCATCTAACCCATGAGATACAAGTGTGAGATTACACACCTGATTACGGTGAGAACTACACTCTCCCGCTCGTCGATATCTAAACACACATTACGAAGGATTAGAACACTAAAATTTAATATTAAACTATTCTAATATTGAGCGATCTAGATCTTACCCTCGGAATCTCGAACAACCACTATTTGCGATTTCTCTCCGATCAAAGGTTTAGTACCACGAGTAAACAATGGTTCGGGGGTACGTACGACTTTGAATAATTGATTTTCGCGGATGAGGGTGTAACACCCCAAACCCGGTCTATCGCGTTGAGACTAGATTTGGTTTGTCACATGAATCGAGTTATCTTTAAATTTGCAATAAGTTGAAAACTTCAATATAAATTTCAGGTTTTAAAATAAATAAATAGAAGAGTATTTGAATTTGATAATATTTGAAAACATTAGTTGAAAATCATTGTATTATCAAAACTTTTAAATAGTTTGTTAATGAATTGACTATAATAAAATATTTATAAAAGAATTTCATATACTTGAAAACCAAAATTTATTTTAAATAAAGCATCATAAAATCACAGCCCTTAATTAAAAAGTCCAAAGTTTAGTTAAAAACCCAATCACACATAAAATCCATAAATTATTTATAGAGGCCCTTATTACAATAATCCATAAAAAAAATATTTATTGAAAGTTCAGAGTTTAAATAACCCTCTCTCGCAGTATGGCCTCCACGAAGTCATCCTCGGCCCAAGTCCACATCAATTTCCATTACCTGAGATGGAAAGAATTTAAAGGGATGAGTTACTTAGAACTCAGTGTAACTCACCTACCACCATTATTGGGCCAAATTATCGGACATAATCTCGGGCTTGAGCCCAATTCGTAATTCAACAATATATCATGAATTAACACAATTAATAATGCATGTAAAATGAAATTCCCATTTTATACCTAATATCCATCCGCTAACACCCCGCACCAACCATCACACCTGTGGGGATCAAGTCAACCCACCCCGCCATCACACCAATCGTAGGCATTAAGCCTTTTTATAATTGTGGCATAGCCACCTAACTAGAGGCAATAAGTCGATATTGTGGCAGAGCCACCGAACTAGAGGCAATAAGTCGATATTGTGGCGAAACCACCGAACTAGAGGCAATAAGCCGATATTGTGGCAATCGCCATTCTTCTCTTCATAAATCCCACCCATGCAATTATACATGTACTTTAAAAATATAAAATTTTATTATCAATACATAACATGGTGGGTTTATCAATGACATTTCATTTGGCCCATAATTATAGCAATTTATCCATTTAGCAATTTAGTGGGCTTTGGCCCATTTACCAAACTAGAGCGTTTTGGCTAAATTTTAACGAACTAGAGTATTTATGGCCCAATTTATCGAACTAGAGTATTTACGGCCCATTTTCACGAACTAGAGTATTTACTACCATTTTCACGAACTAGAGTATTTACGGCCCATTTTCACGAAACATCAAATTTTCATAATAACAATTAATTTCTTGAGGCGTTTTCATAATTTTCACGATTTAGTCGTTTTTACGTATTTCGTCAAAATATCAATTTTGTGCTTTTACCGATCTAGTCGCTTTTACGATTTTTCTACCATACCGAAATTTGACATACAACCCAAAAATAATGAGGTGAAATTACACACCTCGATACCGTGAGTATTATCCTTCTCGCTCCTAAGACCTAAAATATATTTCGATTCGTTAGACAACTAATTCAAAAAATAATCTTATTTGTTAATGGATCCAAAATCTTACCCTCTTGATTATGAATCACTTCGATTTTCGGTTTTCCTTCGTTTATCGATTCACTAGCCAGAGAATCCACCAACGATAACGGCTCAGAGGTTCGTACTACTTGAATAATGGACTTCTTTGGAAGATGGCCCACAACCCAGTGGAAAATCCTTGATCGCGAAACCGCTCTTCGTTTGAATGGGGATTTACAGATCCACCCTCTTACGATAACTAAACACCGCCTTTTCTTCCCTATCTTGGCGGTCTTCAAGATCCAAAAGAATTTAGTTAGATCTAAAATAATATCAATAATACTAGAGATTTAAAGAGATTTGATTTCCTTACCAAAATAAAACGCTCCAACGTTTCTCCCGATCTCTTGAGTTCCGATCTCGTTATTGCACTAAATAATAACGAAAGAAACGTTATTAATATGAATGCCATATCAATCCAAAAGATCTTCAATAATCTAATGACATTCGCCATAATATCACTTATTAAAACGAAAATGGAAAAGAAAAACCCTTACCTATGATCCACAATCGAAAAGAAAAGGATGGAGAATGGTGTCTAAATTGATGAAAGATTCTGCTATAAATGATTAAGAATGGAAAATAATTTTTGGCTTATAGGCACAATAACATTCGCCAAGAGAGTGAAGATGGAGAAAATTTTCGATTGAAAAGAAATAGTATAAGAACGAAAGGATGATGGTGATGATGTTTTGATTTCAAGGAGATTAGAAGAAAAGAAAAGAAAAATATGAACTTAGGTGTGGTATATTCTACCATGGCAAAGAAAAAGAAAGAGATTGATTTTGGTATAGGTGATTTCTAAGACAAGGAGAATACAAAAGAAAGTTAACAAAATGAATAAAAGTGACCAAATGGTCAAGAGATATTGGCTTAACCAAGTGCAAAATTCGCCAAAAGGGATATTGAAAGGAGAGGAATAAAATTCTGCACAAAGTGCAAAGGTTAACCAAAGAGAAAAGAATGAGATTTTGCCAAACTAACAAAATTTTGGCTCTCCTCCCCTACCAATATTGCCGTCCAGCCTATGGTCAATTGGCCATTATTTCTTTCCAAATTTTCCCCTTGATAAGTGCCTTATGTCCCCCCTATCTTTCCTTAAACTTTTGATTTCATACCATATGTTAGTTGTTACCTTAATCCCTTGATACACTAACCAAAAATACATGGTCAACACCTTCCTTATATGTCCCCTTGCCGACACTTCATAGCCATGAGCAGAAAATTAAAACAAAAATTTTATCTAGGTGCTATACAAGGGATTCGAACCTCTTCCTCTTACTTGAACCCATGCGCCAATCTCCACCATGCCATATGCTCATTTTATGACACTTTTAGCACTTAATTTAGCTTAAGTCTTAATCACCTTTGTTTCACTTCCATAAATCTCACTTTAATAAATTTTATTTCTTCTCCAAATTATGCTTTACCCTCTCAAGATTTCAATAAACACCAAATTAAAATAAAAGATTTTTCCTTTAAAATCTAAACACCAAAATTATGCAAATTTAAATACTCAAATTTTTAGGGTGTTACAACTCTACCTCCTTAAAGAAAATTTCGTCCTCGAAATTTACAGTTGAAAAAGGTGAGGTATTGTCGCCAATTGCATCCTCTGGCTCCCACGTAGCTTCTTCCACTCGTGGTTACGCCATAGAACTTTGACCAACAGTGCAGCTTTTCTTCCTTAATACCTTGACATCTCGGTCTAGGATTTCCACCGGTTCTTCTTCAAAGGACAAATCTGGATTCACTCAATTCTTCTACCGATATAATGTGCAAAGGATCCGATCTATAACGCCTCAACATGGAAACATGAAAGACATTATGAATTTGATCTAACTCCGGAGGTAACTCAACTGATATGCCATCGGACCAACACGCTTCAAAGACACGATAAGGTCCAATATATCTAGGACTTAGCTTGCCCTTCCTTCCGAATCAAGATCTTTTCCAAGGAGATACCTTCAAGAAAACCCGATCTCCCACACTATACTCGATGTCCCTCCGCTTCAGATCTGCGTCGACTTCGCTCTATCGAGGCTTCTTTCAACCGCTTCGAATAACTTTTACCTTATCCTCGGTCTCGATATCATCTCGGGACCTAACATCATCTTTCGCCTAACTCGGTCCAACAAATAGGAGAGCGACACTTACGACCATACAATGCCTCGTAAGGTGCCATCGAATGCTAGATCGATAGTCATTGTTATATCGCAAATTTCGCCAGTGGTAGATAATCCTCCCAACTACCCTCAAGTCGATTACACATCCTCTTAACATATCTTCCAATATCTCAATTACTCTCCGATGACCATCGATCGAGGATGAAAAGCCGTCTCGAAATTCAACTTTGTTCCCAAGGCTTCATGCGGCGCTTTCGAATCGTGATGTAAACCTAGGGTCCCTATCCGATATAATAGATATCGGTACCCCATGTAACCTCACAATTTCGGATACGTAAAGTTTCGCCAATTTCGCAATGAATAATCCGCATTTAATCGGCAAGAAATGAGCGGTCTTCGTCAACCGATCAACAATTACCCAAACGGAATTTTTCTTAGCGGTGTTAACGGTAACCCACTAACAAAATCCATAGTTATCCTCTCCCATTTCCAAAGAGGAATCTTTATCGGTTGTAACAATCCAGACGGTAATTGGTGTTACGCCTTCACTTGGCGACAAGTCAAACATTTTCCTACGAACTCGTAATCTCACGCTTCAACCTCGCCACCAATATGTTCACGAAGATCTCGATACATCTTATTTCCTCCGGATGCATAGCATAAGGGTTACTATCGCCTCCGTAGAATCGGCTTGCCTCAAATCTAGATCCTTAGGCATGCATACTCTCCTCGAAAGCACAACACACCCTCCGTGTTTATTCCAAAATCCTCAATTTCGCCATTTTCAACTTGTCAAGTAAAGGTCCCAACTTCTTATCGATGTCTGCTTTTCCTTGATTTGTTCCGACCACGAGGCTTCACCGTAGTTCGCTAACAAACCGCCATCCTCGTCATGCACTCAAATGGGCAAATAGAGCTCTTAATTCAGATACCGCCTTACGACTTAACGCGTCGCCTACCACGTTAGCCTTTCCGGGATGGTATTCGATGGAGAAATCATAATCTTTTAACAATTCTACCCATCTTCTTTGTCTTAAATTCAACTCCTTCTGGGTAAGGAGGTATTTAAGACTCTTGTGATCCGTGTAGATTATGGACTTCTCACCATAGAGATAGTGCCTCCAAATCTTTAGAGCAAAGACAACGGCAGCTAACTCCAAATCATGAGTAGGGTAGTTTACTTCGTGTGGTCTCAATTGACGAGAAGCATAGGCCACCACCTTTCCATTTTGCATCAACACACAACCCAGACCTGTGTGAGACGCATCACAATAAATAAAGGAATTCTTTTCCACCTCGGGTTGAATTAAAACTGAGCTTCACGGATCTTCTTCAATTTTCAAAACTCTCTTCTTTACTTTCACCCAGATGTACGGAGCTCCCTTTCGCAGCAGTTTAGTTAGGTGCAGCAATCAATGAAAACCCTCTACAAAGCGTCTATAGTATCCAATAAGCCTAAGAAACTCGAATTTCACCATCGATGTTGGTGGCTTCCAATCCGTAATAGCCTCAATTTTCCGAGGATCCACCCTTATTCCTTCTACCGATACTACATGACCAAAGAAAGTCACCTCCTTTAGCCAAAATTGCATTTACCAAATTTGGCATACAATTGCTTATCACAAGTAATTGTAATACTATCCGTAAATCTTGGTCATGTTCCTCCTCATTTCTCGAATAAACCAATATATCATCTATGAACACTACCACAAACCGGTCTAAATATGGTTGGAAGACTTGGTTCATCATGTCCATAAATGCAACTGGTGCATTGGTTAATCCAAACGGCATCACTACAAACTCATAGTGTCCGTAACGTGTCCGAAATGCCGTCTTATAAATGTCCGCTTCTTTTACCTTAAGCTGGTGATAACCCGACCTTAAATCAATTTTGGAGAAAACTGAAGCTCCCTTCAATTGATCAAACAGGTCGTCAATTCTCGGCAGAGGATACCGATTCTTGATCGTCAATTTATTCAACTGCCTGTAGTCAATGCACATACGCATCGATCCATCCTTCTTCTTGACGAACAAAACTGGTGCTCCCCACGGAGACACACTTGGTCGAATGAATCCCGATCCAAGAATTCTTGAATTTGAGCTTTGAGCTCACCTAACTCCTTCTTGCCATTCTATAGGGAGCAATGGACACCGGAGCCGTCCCGAGCAAAAGCTCAATGCCAAATTCTACTTCTCGATCCGAGGTATACCGGAAGTTCTTCAGAAATACATCGGAAATTCCTTCACCGTCCTCACATCATTCACAGATAATTCTTTGGCATCCAAAGCACGATAAAGGCTAGGAATGCCCGTGCCCTTTCCGCACCAACTTCTCCGCTTTTAATGCAGATACCACATTTGCCGATAGTTCTTTCGTTCACCAATCATTATGATTTCCTTATCATCCGGGTCCTTCATCGACATTCGTTTTTCAAAGACAATCCAATTGCCGATGGTTAACCAACCATCCATGCCGAATGAGATCGAACTCGCCAAAAGGTAGTTCCATCAAATTTGCTAAGAATACTTCCTCTTGGATTTTTAAGGGCACGTCTTTAAATATTTTATTAATTCATCGATCGTCTAAAGGATCGATCATCGTCATCTCATTTTCGATAATTTGATTCTAAATTGATTTCCAGATATGGCACTAGATACATATGAATGAGTAGAGCCAATATCTATTAAGGCAATAACGGTACATCAAAATGAAGAACGTCTGGTTATCACATCAGTGCATTGCCGCTTGCTGCGTCTAACCGCATAAACCATCCGAGCTATCTTGCATCGCATTTCCTCTATTACCATTGCCTCGACCCGGTGCACCTTGACCACGACCAGCCCCATTACCACCACGACCGGTCCACGACCTCTCGGTGGTCTGCGATTACCCCGGCCTACCGTGCATCATTATTACGGACTTCTTGAGTCGTATCCATTCGTCAAGGGCAACTTTTGTATCGATGTTCCATTGAACCGCATTTGTAGCATGCACCTTTTCCTCAAAGATTCCCCAAAATGCCTTTTCCCACACTCGGTGCAATCTCGACTTCGATTATTTGCTACGGGTTCTCGCCTTGAACCGATTCATCATTTCGGGTTTCTTCGGAATCTCTTGGAAGAACCGATCGTGTGTCTCTCTCTTGTTTCGGATCTTTCTCGCTCGCTGCTTCGAGTTCTTAGCCTCTTCGGCTATTTTGGCCTTCTCCACAAGAGTCGAAAAATTTCTAACTTGTCATGAGCAATCGAACCCTCACTCATCATTAAGTCCATCCTCGAACGCATACACAACGCTCATGATCTGTTGCTACAATTGTCCGCATAACGGCTCGGGCGTAAAACTCGACTTCATATCTTGCCACGGCTTACTTCCTTGGACAAGATTCAGAAATTCCTTCCTTCGGCATCTACATAGCTCGTTCGACGATTTTCCTTGGAAGGCGCTTTAAAGAATTCCCGATTAATCGGTCGGCTTGATTTTCTCGAATGAGTGAGCCACCAGCGACACGCCTCATCTCTCAATAAGGATACTGACCCTCCGCTTTTGCTCACCGTGCATTCCATATCATCCATAATCCGTTCCACGACTTCGAGCCAAGATTCGCCACATTTGGAGCTACACGAGACTCCTCGAAAACTTCGCATTATTCGCCTTAAGTCGCTCTGAAATTGACCCACGAGTTGTTGGCCCAATTCTAGTTCCAATGACCCTTTCCAAGACTCGTAGCATTGCTTGAGTCAATGCATGATCTTCTTCCATGTGATCGCGTGATCCGGTCTCACTTTCTATTGACGCAAAAGTCCCACTTCGCATATGATTTGGTGCTTCACCGTAGCACCTCGGCCTCTACCACGCCACGTCTACCGGCCCACGACCACGCCCTCTTGTACTCATGATTGCTTGTTCGTTTATCGATTACAAGTTTTATGAATCAAAATTTTGTTTGGTGTTTATTAACGATATTTTATGAGATTTGAGATATAAAGTTGTTTTTCGTAACGTGTCCTATAGTCTCAATCTCTACGCTTTTCACATCTAAAACTAGAAGTTCTAGAGTGTTCCTATGATCATATCATAGTAATCATTAAGCAATAATACTTACTTGACTTGTTGCGGGATGCTTGTGGTGCCATCTTGATCTTTAAAATATCATTGAACGTTTTCATACCGAAATTATTTTGAACCCAAACCACAGTAGAGTTTTTGAAACTGGCTCGATACCACTAAATGTAACACCCCAAACCCGGTCTATGCGTTGAGACTAGATTTGGTTTGTTACATGATTCGAACTATTCTTAAATCCTTAATGAGTTGAAAACTACAATATTGTTTACTGAGTTTAAAATTTGTAGAGTATTAGATTTTGATAAATATTTGAAAACATTAGTTGAAAATCATTGTATTATCAAAACTTTTAAATAGTTTGTTAATGAATTGACTATAATAAAATATTTATAAAAGAATTTCATATACTTGAAAACCAAAATTTATTTTAAATAAAGCATCATAAAATCACAGCCCTTAATTAAAAAGTCCAAAGTTTAGTTAAAAACCCAATCACACATAAAATCCATAAATTATTTATAGAGGCCCTTATTACAATAATCCATAAAAAAAAATATTTATTGAAAGTTCAGAGTTTAAATAACCCTCTCTCGCAGTATGGCCTCCACGAAGTCATCCTCGGCCCAAGTCCACATCAATTTCCATTACCTGAGATGGAAAGAATTTAAAGGGGATGAGTTACTTAGAACTCAGTGTGTAACTCACCTACCACCATTATTGGGCAGATTATCAGACATAATGTCGGGCTTGAGCCCAATTCGAATTCAACAATATATCATGAATTAACACAATTAATAATGCATGTAAAATGAAATTCCCACCCATACCTAATATCCATCCGCTAACACCCCGTACCAACCATCACACCCGTGGGGATCAAGTCAACCCACCCCGCCATCACACCAATCGTAGGCATTAAGCCTTTTTATAATTGTGGCATAGCCACCGAACTAGAGGCAATAAGCCGATATTGGGCAGAGCCACCGAACTAGAGGCAATAAGGCGATATTGTGGCCAGAGCCACCGAACTAGAGGCAATAAGCCGATATTGTGGCAATGGCCATTCTTCTCTTCATAAATCCCACCCATGCAATTATACATGTACTTTAAAATATAAAATTTTATTATCAATACATAACATGGTGGGTTTATCAATGACATTTCATTTGGCCCATAATTATAGCAATTTATCCATTTAGCAATTTAGTGGGCTTTGGCCCATTTACCAAACTAGAGCGTTTTGGCTAAATTTTAACGAACTAGAGTATTTATGGCCCAATTTATCGAACTAGAGTATTTACGGCCCATTTTCACGAACTAGAGTATTTACGGCCCATTTTCACGAACTAGAGTATTTACGGCCCATTTTCACGAAACATCAAATTTTCATAATAACAATTAATTTCTTGAGGCGTTTTAGTAATTTTCACGATTTAGTCGTTTTACGTATTTCGTCAAAATATCAATTTTGTGCTTTTACCGATCTAGTCGTTTTACGATTTTTCTACCATACCAAATTTGACATACAACCCAAAAATAATGAGGTGAAATTACACACCTCGATACCGTGAGTATTATCCCTTCTCGCTCCTCGGACCTAAAATATATTTCGATTCGTTAGACAACTAATTCAAAAAATAATCTTATTTGTTAATGGATCCAAAATCTTACCCTCTTGATTATGAATCACTTGATTTTCGGTTTTCCTTCGTTTATCGATTCACTAGCACGAGAATCCACCAACGATAACGGCTCCGAGGTTCGTACTACTTGAATAATGGACTTCTTTGGAAGATGGCCCACAACCCGTGGAAAATCCTGATCAGAAACCGCTCTTCGCTTGAATGGGGATTTAGATCCACCCTCTTACGATAACTAAACACCGCCTTTTCTTCCCTATCTTGACATCTTCAAGATCCAAAAGAATTTAGTTAGATCTAAAATAATATCAATAATACTAGAGATTTAAAGAGATTTGATTTCCTTACCAAAATAAAACGTCTCCAACGTTTCTCCCGATCTCTTGAGTTCCGATCTCCGTTATTGCACTAAATAATAACGAAAGAAACGTTATTAATATGAATGCCATATCAATCCAAAAAGATCTTCAATAATCTAATGACATTCGCCATAATATCACTTATTAAAACGAAAATGGAAAAGAAAAACCCTTACCTATGATCCACAATCGAAAAGAAAAGGATGGAGAATGGTGTCTAAATTGATGAAAGATTCGGCTATAAATGATTAAGAATGGAAAATAATTTTTGGCTTATAGGCACAATAACATTCGGCCAAGAGAGTGAAGATGGAGAAAATTTTCGATTGAAAAGAAATAGTATAAGAACGAAAGGATGATGGTGATGATGTTTTGATTTCAAGGAGATTAGAAGAAAAGAAAAGAAAAATATGAACTTAGGTGTGGTATATTCGGCCATGGCAAAGAAAAAGAAAGAGATTGATTTTGGTATAGGTGATTTCGGCACAAGGAGAATACAAAAGAAAGTTAACAAAATGAATAAAAGTGACCAAATGGTCAAGAGATATTGGCTTAACCAAGTGCAAAATTCGCCCAAAAAGGGATATTGAAAGGAGAGGAATAAAATTCTGCACAAAGTGCAAAGGTTAACCAAAGAGAAAAGAATGAGATTTTGCCAAACTAACAAAATTTTGGCTCTCCTCCCCTACCAATATTGCCGTCCACCTATGGTTAATTGGCCATTATTTCTTTCCAAATTTTCCCCTTGATAAGTGCCTTATGTCCCCCCTATCTTTCCTTAAACTTTTGATTTCATACCATATGTTAGTTGTTACCTTAATCCCTTGATACACTAACCAAAAATACATGGTCAACACCTTCCTTATATGTCCCCTTGCCGACACTTCATAGCCATGAGCAGAAAATTAAAACAAAAATTTTATCTAGGTGCTATACAAGGGATTCGAACCTCTTCCCTCTTACTTGAACCCATGCGCCAATCTCCACCATGCCATATGCTCATTTTATGACACTTTTTAGCACTTAATTTAGCTTAAGTCTTAATCACCTTTGTTTCACTTCCATAAATCTCACTTTAATAAATTTTATTTCTTCTCCAAATTATGCTTTACCCTCTCAAGATTTCAATAAACACCAAATTAAAATAAAAGATTTTTCCTTTAAAATCTAAACACCAAAATTATGCAAATTTAAATACTCAAATTTTTAGGGTGTTACAGAGGGTCCACAACCCGGTGGAAAATCTCGAATTCCCGAAACAGTCCTTCTCTTAAACTTAGGGGGAATAACGGAACCACCCCTCTTCCGAACACTATTTACTGCCCTTTTCGTCCCTATTTTGATTGCCTCTATTGACAAATAATTACTTGTCAAACTAATATTTCCTTATCACCACCAATTGATTTTAAGAGTGAGATTGGCTTACCACAAGATTCTTTCGTTCAAAAGGTGGAAGTCGATTGATAGAGTCCCTATGATAAAATCGATTTAATCAATACAATCTTATCAAAATAGAAGGATAAAAATAGAATCCCTTTTCGAAATAATCCCTTACCTTGACTGATGAAATCTCCTTTTTCACTCGATCTATAATAGCTATGATCAACTTAAGATGTAGAAAATAAATTGGCACTCCACTATACCACTACAAAGAAAGAAGGATTTGATTGAAGGAGAAAAGATTAAAAATAAAAAAAGATTCTATAAGGTTTTACCATCAACATTCGGCCATGATGAAAGGTTTTGGAAAATGGTGATGTTTGAGTGTTCTTAACAAAAAGAAAGAAAGAAGAACAAAAAGAATAAAGAGAGGGTGTTTATGTTTCGGTTCTTTTCAAGAATGGGAGATGAACAAAGAATTGAATTTGAGGCTTGTGTGCATTCGGCAAGGGTGAAAAGAAAAAGAAGATGGCCTTCCAATGCCTTGGTGATTTCGGCACTAGGAGGAATGGTTTGAGAGAATAGACAAAATAAGACCAAAATGGTCAAAACGAATTAGAGAGAAACAAGCTTTGAGAAAAAAAAAACACCAAATGACTAAACTAGCTCCTAATCCCTATCAAACTACTAACAAAATTTAGCCTCCCTCCCTAGCCCCAAAAACCGTCCAAGTTCATGGACAATTAGCCATTCAAAGCTTTCCAAAACAAAGCCCTTGATTCATGCCTTATGTCCCCTTATCACCTTAATTCATGAGATTCTTTTCCTTAAACCTTTACTTACCTTTTTCCTTTGGTCTTCTTACCAAAAAAAATGATATCCAACTCATCCTTTAACCTTATCCATGACCGACACTTGCTAAGGAAAGCAAAAATACAAGTTTCCAAAATGCATGCTAGGAGATTCGAACCTCTCCCCTCAAGCAAACATGCATGCGCCAACTCCACCTTGCTACTAGCTCATCTTATGTTAGTTTTTATCACTTAAATCTACTTAAACCTCAAAGTCACTTGCTCCACTTCAATTAAATACTCCTTACTAAAATTTATTCAAATTCTAAATAGTTCTCAAGTCTTCTCAAGACTATACTGAACATGCAAAATTTTAATTATACACAAGTTAAGCACCAAAACACGCATCATATCAATACTCAAATTTTAGGATGTTACAAACTTTTTCATATTTACACTTTAACCCCTCAAGTTTTGAGTATTTACTCTTAGACAACAAAACTTTTCTCACTTTTACCATTTAGCCCTTTATTGAATTAATATATCATAATATACTTCCCAATGTTGTCATAACTCCAAAATTTCCCTTTTTGTCGCTTTATTTCATTATTTTACTATATCAAAGATAATATCTTACTGTTGATGGAGCTCGAAACTAACTATTATTTTGACAAAGGCAAGCACACCTATCGAATAGTAATATAGTTATGGCGAGTCCAGAATATCATATCCTCAAGGACTAAAATTACTAAAAATAACTATCTTTTTATTATCTAGCCTAATAATTAAGGGGATTTATTTTAATCTAAAATTAACTAACTAATTTTACTTAATAAATGACTATGAACGTGACAGAGAGTGAATTGGGAAAATACTTTTAGACAACTTATATGAGATAGGCAATACCTAAGGAAGAATCCACCTAGACTTCACTTATTACTTTTGATTCATATGACTTATTTTCTTAACTTAATCCGTAGAAATCCCTGATTTATGTTAATATACCTTTCAAGACTAAAAACAACTGACTCTAGGTTGATTAATTGAAATCTCTTTCTAATTAAAACCCCTATTGTCACATTAACTCGATCTATGGATTCCCTTATTAGGTTTGACCCTAATCCGATAGATTTTTGTCGCCCTATTTCTAGGGTTGCAATCAACTCCGCTTAATTGTGTTGATCTTCTCTTAAACAATGACGTTTGCTCCACTGAATAAGCACATTCGACTTGAATCAATAACCTGAATTATCAAAACAAGAATAAAAACTCACAATTAAGAATAAGAACAAGTATTTATCTTATAAATCAAATAATAATAAGATTCTTTTAGGTTTCATCCCCTCAGGTATTTAAGAGGTTTAGTTCATACTAATAGAGGGAAACATCATAAAATATGGAAAACCACAAAACATAATGAAAACCCAAAAACTTCTAAAGAACTTGATGGGAGATCTTCAGTCTTGATGGAGATCCTTCTCCTAAGTTGTTCTGACGACTATCTTGGAGTATTGTCCGCCTCTTATTTGGCGTCTATTCAACGTCCCCTTTTAGGTTGCCCTATAGGGTGTTTATATAGGCTTTGGAACACCTCTCTTGGCCCACGAGTAGCCTATTCCAAATAGAATTCTACTTTGCTACGATAGGGACACGCCTATCTGACACGCCGTGGTAGACTCCTTCGGCCGTGGTCAATTCTGCTCACCACACACGGCCATGTGATCTTCCCATGGTCGATAGTCCAGGCCATGTGATTTCTGATGTAGGTCCATTTGTCCCTTTTTGGCCCGTTTCTCATTCTTTTCGACTTCCTAAGCTCTCCTGAGTATAAAAAATGAAATTAAGGGATTAGGAGCATCGAATTCATCAAATCTAATGAAAATTCATCCAAAAATAAGCCAAGCATGGGGTTAAAATATGTGTAAATTATGGTTTATCAACTGTAAAAATTTTCGGGTATTACATCTCTTCTCTCACATCTTTTTTATTATTTTTCAAATTTTGCCTTAAGCCCTAATATGTGACATCTCCAATTTTCTCTTCAATTTTCTTTCTTTCTCCCATTGTTGTCGTCGCCTACACCTCCTATTTTACCATCTCTTTCTCTTTCTTTTTGCATCAAGATTTTGCACCATCTCCTTTACTATATTGCTGCAATTTTTCCCAATTAAATCAGCCCCAAATCTGAAATTTTGAACTCCAGGATCGATCCCAAACATTGCCTAGAAAGTGCCATTGCCGTTTCTCTTGACTAGCTTGTGTAAGGTCTCTTTTCTCTTCAATTTCTTAATTAATCTTGTCTATTAAAAACCTAAATTTCCAAATCTGGAATTTAGGGGATTTTAAATATTTTTAAAAATATTTTTCCAATTTTTAATAGGATCTCAAACCATTTTAAATTCAACCCCAATTTTGGCCACCGCGGGTGGTGATGGGTGTGCCTATGTGCAAGAAAGGGCTTGTTTTGTTTCTTGGTTCTTGCTTATATTTTTCCAGCCTTAATTTGAGTTCTTGTACCGTCCTAATCATCTTTTAAACCCATTTCAATTATGGAAAAACGTTCTTGATTGATTGGCCATTCGAAACCCACAAATCGTGAAGCGTATGTGCAATTAAGGGCAACTAGTTTGTTATTTTAACATGGTTGTTGGGTAAAGGGAATGAATTGATTAAATGAAGGAATTTAATCATTAATTTTCTACTTATTTTCCAATATTTTATTGAATTAGGTGTTGACCCAAACGCCCCAAATCAACTGTAAAGGCGAAGAACGATTGTACGTACAGTTTCCATCGATACAGTGTAAGGAATCTAACTAGTTTGGATTCATAAAATAGTTATAATTTCAACGATTGGTTTGCACTCATAAGTGGGTGTTTGGGGTTTAATGGTAAATTGATTGAATGAATACTGAATTTTGGTTTAGGTTCGTGTAAGAGCCCAATTTTGGGCCTAGTCGAAACAGTGCTTTTGAGACCACAAATTTGACTTAAAAAATTTATTTTTATTATATTTTTATGGTCTAAAATTTCACAAAACAATTTTTTGAAAATTTCATTCGGAAATTTCGACATTTGGGCACTCAATTTAGTTAAAAGGACTAAATTGTAAAAAGTGCAAAACTTGAGTTCTAGAAGCTAAAGGTGTCAAATTGCTATGAAATTTTAAATTGGAGGTCCTTAAATGGTAAATAAACCATTGGTTAATTTTTTGGACAAAAATGGACATGAAATAGGTGAAATAGAATATTTTAAGTTAGGGGTATTTTGGTCATTTAGTAATTAAAATGAATTAAAAACAAAATTAAAAGCCAATTTTTGTCCATCTTCAACCCCATGGAGAATTTCAAAAGAGGAAACCATGGCTAGGGTTTTTCAAGCTTCCAAGCTCGATTGTAAGTCCGTTCTTACCCCGATTTTAATGATTTTTACTTTTTGAAATCCTCGTAACAAGATCTATCTATTTCTACCACTAATTTGAGATATGGTTAAAGTCTAGGGTTTTTAACCATGATGAATATGTGTGTTTGTGTTTAATGGTAGAAAATGCATGTTTATGGTTAGAGAAATGACTTTTACTAAGTGATTTTCGGTAAAAATGCCTAAAATGACTAATTTGTAAAAGTTATGAAATTTATCATAAAAGTGTGAATTAGTGGAAATTGTGGGATTTTTTAGTTATGAAAAGGGTTCGGCTAGGCTTAAAATATAAGGAAATTGAATAAAAATCATTTTACGAACCTAAAGGTTAAAGTGTAAATATGACAAAGTTTTGTGGCAAAAATGTAATTTTCCATAATATGATTTTTTGACTGAATTAAATAATATAATAAATTAATAAGTCAAATGTGATATTTTAGATAAAGAAAAATGAGTTTCGGACTTAGAACGGAGGAAAGATGAATATTGGATGACTCGGTCCCTTTCACCATTTTAAGTCGAGGTAAGTTCGTATGGTAAACATTAATGTTTATTTGTTAGATTGATGAATAATTTATGAAATTACTCGTATTATTTTTTGAATATTGGAAACTAATGTTTGAACAAGTAAATGCAGAATTAAACTATTCTATATAGTGGGAAATGATAATTTGACGGAAAAGACCATGGACGAACCATAGCATAGTGTGACAATGTGAAAACTATGTGAAATTGTGACTAAGTAAATCAGGGTGCTGGTCTAGTACGTCTTACCAGTGGCTGGGTATTCCGGTATATTGCGGATACCTGACATCTTGTGTGAGCAGCACTGAGTAGTTACGTATGGAGCAGACCTGAGAATGTAAATGTGAATAGCTCGAGAATGAGCCTCTGTGTGTTATGTGATTATGTGATGTCTGGGTGCTGGTCTTGTACGTCTACTAGTGGCTAGGTAGTCCTGCATATGTTGCGGATACCTAACAGCTTGTGTGAGTAACACTGTGTAGCTACGTCTGACTGACAGCTTGTGTGAGCAGACCCATGAATGTTAAGTGATTCGGCTGTTGGTCTTATAAGTTCTACCAGTAGCTAGGTAATTTGGCATGTGTTGCAGATACCTGACAGCTTGTGCGAGCAGCACTGAGTAGTTACGTATGACTGACAGCTTGTGTGAGTAGACCTGAGAATGTAAATGTGAATAGCTCGAGAACGAGCATATATGTGAAATGTGATAAGAGGTAGCTTAAGCTACATATATGTGGCACGTATGTGCAAGCGTTCCAAGTATCCGTTAATATTCTGATGTGTTCAAATGGTAAATGACTAAAGTGTAAAAAAATGTGAATATGTGACGATCAAGTGCAGGTATATGTATGTATACACTCATGAGCAATGTGCTCGGTATGTGATCGAATTTTGATAAGAATGTAAACGAGTAAGTTATACCTATAAGAATGACCTTGTGATTATAAGTCCATGCTTATTATGTATGAATATGTGGCAAATGTGATTGATGATCATATGTGAGGCTTTTAGGCCAAATTAAATTGAGTAATGATATGTTCAAGTCTTTGTTGTTGATGCATAGGTTAATTTGTCCAATGAATGGCTTGTAAATATTTTATAATGACTAGTTATTGGAATAGCTAACAATGGATATACTTTGGTGTTATATGTGTGTAAATGAAAATTAATATAAAGGAAACATGGAAGAGTAAAATTAGCAATAAAATAGTTTGGACAGCAGCAGTTGTGTGACTTTGAAAAATCACCAAAAAATGGTGAAAATTGAATTAGACGTTGAATGAGATATGAAATTAAATCTTACTGAGTCTATTTCTACATAAAAGAAACAGAATAAGCAAAAGAATTTCATATGATGAGATATTTGGCTTTTAGTGAGACAGGGTCGGATGATTTTGGAATCCCCTGTCCTGACTTGGGAAATTCATTAAAAATTGTAAAAAATAATAATGGGATAAAATTTATATGTTTGAATTTCTTAATGAGTCTATTTTCAAGATAAATAAACTTGAACATCATTCGAGTTCTGTATAATGAGAGAATTAATTTTTAGTGAGGAGGGGTCGAAACTGTAGGATAGCGAAATAGGGGAGACTGTAAAGAATAAAATATACTGATTGGTTGAACCAAAAATTCTGGAAATTTTATGGTAAGAAGATATGTGAGTCTAGTTTCAGGAAAATTTAACGGATCTTAATTTGGAGTTCTGTAACTCTGGATAAAATAATTTAGTGATTGTAACTCAAGTAAATAGCTCAAGATGAACATAAATGAATTGTGAAATTTTATGCAATAATGATGGTATTATCTTGAGAGCTTATAATGAGGATTGTTAAAAGCATGGTAATCAATTGTTTATTATTTACATACGTACTTACTAAGCTTTATAGCTTACTCTGTTGTTTTCCATGTTTATAATGTACTCAGGTTAGTTCGGGTTGGAAGTCGCCGGAGAACCTATCACACTATCAAGCTTACAATTTAGGTATCGATGATTTTATACTTAAGGTTATGGAATGTATAGGGAACTTGGTCATTTGTATATGTTACTATGAGTTGTCCTAGAATAATGACCCATGATATCCGGAGTTCATTGTTGTATAAGGCCATTTAATGTGGCCAATAAATTGGTTATGCTATAAACTCATGATGATGCATTCCATGGTTGAGTAAATTGTATGCTATGACTTGTTTCGTGTGTTTGGTAGATGTTTTGGTAGCTTTAATATGTCATGAAATGTGTCATTCAAGTTATACTTAAGTATGGGCATGATAGGGTAGAAATTGGCTTGGAAAATAGCCAACTCCTTGGCCACATAGGCAGAGACACGGCCGTGTGTCTTAGCCGTGTGGAGGACACGGCCTGCCCACACGGGAGTGTGACTCTCCAAAACAAGGAAATTTTCTAAATGTTCTAATATTTTTAAAAGTTCTCAATTTAGTCCCGAATAGCTCTCAAAGCAAGTTTTGGGCCTCGTAAACCCGTTTTAGGGACTTGATGATATAAGATAAAATTTTTAAATTTTAAACGAAAATTTATGCCTTGAATTTGTTTAGTTGCAAGTATTATTGTCCGCTAACGCCTCGTACCCTGTTTCGGCGTTGAACACAAGTTAAGGGTCTTACATTTAGTGGTATCAGATCTATGGTTTAGTTGATTCTCAGACTAACATAGCGTATGTGAGTCTAGCTATGCATGCCATATTACTTCTCGTGATAGTGTAATATCTCTCGACTCTGACAAAATTATTTTGTTAAGACAGAGATGACTTCCAACCGAGCTATTTTTCGATAATGCTGATAATGATATTGAAATGATTGAAATGTGCTTATGATGTGTCAAAATTTGGAAAGGTATGAATAGATGTTCACGATATGTATGTGTTAATGTACGAAATTATATAACCACAAGTTGAGAAATGTGAAAAGTGGAATGAAATGAAAGTTTATATGGTGATAAGCCCATCCATGTTTGTTTGGCATGCATATGATTTTATGTGCCCAACACATTTGATTAAGTGAATACGATAAGTAAATTTACTCAAATTGACGGAATGTGTGTTTATGTACACTTGTTTGAATAAGATAATCGAAAAAGTTTGTGTAACATGACTATGTATGTTAATAAGATTAAAGTGAATTATGTAATTATGATGATATGATGTTGGTGATGAATGCTAAGTCATATGTGTGTACTTATGAAAGTCAAATTAGAGGCTTTACAACCTCACCCCCTTACCAATGTTGTTTTATAATGAAAATTCATGAGAACCATGTGGAATAATTCCATAAATGTGAAACTAAAGAGTTTAGTGGTGAAATAATTAGTAATGCATATAGAGATAAGAATAGTTTGGAAAGTGGAAACAATTTTGGAAGGATATCAGAATGTTTTAAAGATTATACAAATTATGCAATGTCACGGATAAAAGAGAAGTTAGTCTCGGCTAATCGACTTATCAGATATGATGTCTAAAGTATGTGTTTGCTGAAATTTTTTCTCCAATTGATTTTTGTTAGTGAGTGGAATAATACGGGGTTCTTGATGACAGAATTAGTCAAAGAAATGATTTTTAAGTAGTAAAGATGTCTGTGTATGTGATAGCTACAGTTGAAATGAATATGATGATCTTTTCTGGGTATTCTATATATTCTTTTGTCCTCAGTGATACGTGTGTGATTGTTCAGTTTCTGATGGAGTTCTTATGTTGTGAGAAGCTAACTATGATGTTAGACGAAAGCCCTATTGGTCTGGTCGGTTTATGATCGGTATTTCTTTATTTCTTCGAAATTCTATTCAAATATGTTGGAATGAAGTCGATGGTAAAAATTTATGTGAGACTATTCTTATGTTTCTACTAATTATGGTTTTTTTTATATATACGGAAAATATATTATTTGTGTTATGATGGAAGTCCAGAGCCGGTAAGCATTGTTTTTCTACTAGGTTTCTCTGAGGAATCATCAGGATCTCTATTCTTTTCTTATGAGTTATGTTCTCAGACTTCCGGTTATGTTCTCAGACTTCCGGTATGATATCGTATCTTAGATTTTTTTACCTTGGTTTTCCTATCATTCTTATTTCATGAATTATCGACCATGGCTCATCTTGAAATAGTGTTCTTTAACTTATGATAACTATGTCTATTATGGTCGTATTTTTGGTTTGATCATATGAACATGGTGACCTAGGTATATGGATTTCTCTAATTTTCATGTAAGGAATTGACTTTGGCAACAGTATAAATGATGGAAGCACACACTCAAATCATATGATTGATTTCTTTCTCAGGTAAGTTGACTAAAGTCAATGCATTCAATCGAGATATCTTTGTTTCTTTGAGCTAATGCAATTGTAAAGGCCTTTGATTAGCATGATAAGAGAATTTTGAAAGATTGTGTGCTTGAGATGTTTTAATAGCATGAAGAAAGAAGTATTTTGAGATGTGTTATTTATAGTTGAGATCGACTCAGCCGTTTTTATCAAAATGAGCTGATTTGTTGGGATGTGATTTGAGTTATATGTATTTAAGTATGTCCTCGACTAAGAGAATGAATTTTGTGCATTCACAAGTGTATAGACGGGCGGTCTGAATGAAGAATTGATATTCTTGAAAGCATGATATAGAAAAATACCTATTAGATTTGTTTTAAATGGGTGATGTTATTCTGAATTAAAGTTGTTCTGTTAATAAAGTTATCCCAATTTTGAAAGTTTGAATGGTCTGGGCATGCTAGCAAAGTTAAAGCAATTGAAGGTATTATTAACCGAAGCTCTGGTTTTGAGTTCAGTTGGAATTGAGTAATGAATTTATGATTTTTTAGCGGTGCACTAGTGAACGGACTAGAATGAGTTTTATTGCTAGAATATAAAGTTATGGTTCATGTTTTCAAACGGTTAATGTCACATTAAAAAGAACTGTTCGACTAGTGATTTAGAGACGGTCACTATTATATCTGTAATGAGAATTTGATGACATTGTTTTTTCGACGAAGATTATCATATGTTGCCTGATCTCAAGAGTTTAATGTATCTAATGGCACAGAAAGATCTGAGTTTAAGATAGTGTTGATGACTTGAGCTATTGAAAGATTGTGAGTAATTATTGATTGACCTGTGGGGAGGCAAGTGTAGTTACAGATGCTTGTATGGAAAATCCTCATTTATTTTGTGCGAGTTGGTTACTCGATTGATCTTATTTGATGATGGTCTGATTTTAGCTAAATAAAAAGCTAAAGTGATGTTTTCTTTGCAAGTTTGAGAAACTCATAAATGTGTTAGTGAGTGATAACTAAATGAGTACAGTGAGGATCGACTTTTGACTCTGAACTTTAGGTTTGTAACACCCATAACCCGTATCCATTTCCAGACTAGGGTTACGAGGTATTACTGGTCAAATCGTAACATTTTTACCATCATGATTCACATATCAACACATCGTAGAAATCAATAGCACAAAGTCTGTAACAGCCCGATTTAGGGGTTAGTCGAACAGTGATCTCAGAATCACTAATTCGAGGTTAGAGAAAATTATTTTCATGTTATTTTATGTGTTATAACATGTTTATAAGGGTGCATGAAAATTTTGGTGTCTTAATTTTAGCAATTTCTAGCTAAATTGGGGAAAAGGACTAAATCGCATAAATTATGAAAGTTTTATTTTATTTGCTAGAAGCACCAAAAAGCCATGGGTTGTAAATTGGAGGCCCCAAATGTGCAATTTGGCCTTGTTAAGTGTGTTGGCCGGCCATAATATGCAAAAGGGGGACGAGAGCATTAATTATGATTGAAGTGGGTGATATTAGTTGAAAAAAAAAAGAGAAATAAAATAAGATGAAATAAACAATAAGCTATCATCTTTTTATTTCTTCTCTCTTTCCACCGAAAATATCAGCCATGGGAAGGGTTTGAAAGCTTCAAATTTTCAGCAAGCTTTACTCCATTCAAGTAAGTGATTTTGATGACCATTCTTGATAATTTTTGTACTTTTGGAGTCCCCAAAGCTTAAGCTAGCTAATGGGGGCACTAATTTGCAACATGGTTGAGAGCCTAAGGACTTTCCATGAGAGATTTTATGCTCTTTTTTTTTTTGAGTTTTTATGGAAGAAAATGAATGTTAGGAAGATGAGAAACAACTTTTGTAAAAGGTGTTGTCATGAAAATACCTAATTGGGACTAAAATGTAAAAGTTGTAATTTGTTCATTAAGGCATGAAATAGTTGAAATTGTGAGTAGTTGTAACAGGATTAAATGTTTAGCTAAGTTTGTTTAACAAGAAGATGTAATGAAAATTCATTTACGAGCCTAGGGGTAAAATTGTAATTTTGCCAAAATATAAGGGCAAAATAGTCATTTTTGCCTAAAGTGTAGTTTATGGTGAATTATGAATTATAAGTGATTAAATCAGTAAATTTTATTGTTCTAGATCAAAGAAAACGAGATTCGAACCTAAAACGGGTGAAAAAAGAAATGTGGGCAAAAAGTTCCTTTCGACCATCTCGACATCGAGGTAAGTTCATGTGTGAATGTGGCAATTATGTATAAGTTAATTTAGTATTCCAACGTTGTATGGAATGTATACCTACTCGATGATTGTATGAAATATCTTTCAATAAGATGTCAAGAGAATTGAATTTGGGAGTAATGGGAAATGGATATAGCATTATATGATGATAGTTATAGTTTCGTGTAAGACCCCATTGGAATATGGCCTCGGTGCAAGAATTCGTATAAGACCATGTCAGGGACATGGCATCGACATGTTAATGTATGTAAGACCCTTTTGGGGTATGATGTCAATGAAAACTATGTGTATGAGACTCAAGATAGTTATTTAATAATTTGAATGATTCAACGGATATGTTGAATGTATGCGATTGTACCACGAGAAGCACAAGTATGTGTTAGAACTGAATTGATATAAATTTAATATATGATGAACCCTAGTGGGATATGTATAATTAATGCACCTTAGTTTCATGAGATAGATTTGTTAATGCATTGTGTGAATGCGAATGAGAATCGTAGAAAGTTAAGCAAGAATGACAGTGAGTGAGGATGTTTACGGATGAACATTTGAATTAGAGAAATATATGAGGATAGATATTTGTGAATGTTTAATATCGGTGGGTTGTGTGTCATACCACTTGATATATTATTATTAGTTGATGGATTGTGTGCGATACCATCAACCATATTACTATCGGTGGGCTGTGTGCGATACCACCTGATTAATTAGTAATCGATGGGCTGTGTGCGATACCATCGCTTATGAATGATTGGTGAGCTAAGTGTGAAATCACCGTAGGTATAAGTGAATGGTGGGCTGTGTGCGATACCACCCTATAAGAGATTCAATGGTGGGCTAAGTGCGTAACCACCGAGAGTTTAGTAGTATGAGGGGCTTATTGAAAATGCTTGATGTGTTGTTTTTATATGATCATGTGGTGATCAGTGCAGGAATGTATGTTAATTAAATGGGCATTTGGCTTGTGGCACTATTAGAACACTGTAAGAGATGGAGTGAGTAAGCCTTAAGAATGGTTGAGTAAGTAGCCATGTGTTAATGAGAAAAACTTATTGAAATGCCTTGTAATTGTGTATATTTAATGAATATCAGTGCTTATCAGTTATATGTAGATGAACTTACTAAGCATTATTGCTTACTCCTTTCCCTTTTTCATCTCTTATAGGTTAATTTAGCTAGCTCGAGTTGGAGACAGCTGGAGATGTTTTCACATTATCGACCAAATACTTGGTATGAGGTTTCAAGTCCTTATGAGTCATGGCATGTATAGGGCTAGTACTTAAGGTTGATTAAGTCATTGTTAATGTAGTCAAATTGTGTTGGCCTAAGAGAACTTACGTTTTGTTAGTATATAGCCTTAGATGAGGGCCTAAGTTGTTTGTAATTACATGGGAAATAGTTCACCCTACTATATGGGATGAAGACTTTATTTATTTTATGATTAAACGCCTTTAATTCAAGAGTAATATCGATGTTATGTGTAGTTATGTGATGAGGTATTGTAACACCCCTTACCCATATTCAACGCCGGAATAGGGTACGAGGCATTACCAAAACACATACACTTGAAAACATATTAAACTGAGTCATAAAATTTCATCCAAATTATACAAAATGAACTACTAAATATTAAAGGCCAACATTTTAGGCCAAACCAATTATGACATATACAAATGACTAAGGCTCCTATACATGTCATAAACTTAAGAGGTTTGTATTCACTTTTACCCCGTGATGATAGCTTGATAGTGTGATTACATCTCCGGCGATCTCCAACTCGAGTTAGCATACAACCCTATAAGATATGGGAAATGAAGGGAAGTAAGCTACAAAGCTTAGTAAGTAAGTATGTAAATAATAAGTGATTTATTAACAGGCTTTTATAAATCTTCACAATATGTTCTCAAGATAATACAATCATATTTGAACATAGTTCCACTTTTTATTCAAGTTCATCTCAAGCTGTCTACTCGAGTCATAGTCACTAAATTATTTATATCTGGAGCTACGAAACTCCAAATTAAGATCCTTTAATTTGCCATGAAACTAAACTCACATATCTTCTTACCATAAAATTTCCAGAATTATTGATTTATCCAATCAATACAGTTTATTCATTAAAGATTCCCCTATTTTACTGTTTGACTATTCTGACCTCTCTTCACTACGAATAAATTTTCTTATTCTACAGAGTTTATATGACCTTCTTATTTAGTTCATTTGAAAGTAGACTCATTAAGGATTTCAGGAATATAATTTATATCCCACAATTGTTTTTTTACAATTTTTAATGATTTTTACAAGGCAGAATAGGGGATCACGTAATCATTCTGAACCAATCTCATAGAAATTCAAATATCTCAAAATATACGAATCATTTGTTTGCTATGTTTCTTTTATATGAAAATAGACTCAATAAGATTTAAATAAATATCTCATAAAACTTATAATCCAATCTCTACTATTTTTAGTGATTTTTCAAACTCATGTCACTGCTGCTGTCCAAACAGTTTTATTGTAAATTTTTGCTCTCTCTTTCACTTTAGTTGTGTTCATCACTTGCTTATACCAACCTTTCCAATTTCTGATTACATATCGAACATTTTGTTCATACGTAAATTTGCCACATTTCTCAATTGGTCACATTCACACTTGCACTTATTCATAACATGATCGCACCAATCATCATTAGTAAATTATCTTGTTGAACCCCTTCGAAAAACGCCCGATACTTAGTGGTCTCAGCACATAGCTCCACCTACACATAATTCGGCTTTCTTGTACACATGGTGAAGGTCCCTTATCACCCATGTGACCTAGCCATTCCATCTCGTAGCTTTCTTGTCTACATGGTGTCCAACACTAGGAACCACTCATGTGACCTAGCTACTCATAACCAGTAACTTTCTTGTACACATGGTATACACACAGTATTACACATGTGACCTAGTTACATATGAAATTATTATCCCATAGCTTTCTTGCACACATGGTGAAAGTCCCTTACCATCCATGTGGCCTAGCTACATATCAAATTTTTCCATCTAGTAGCTTTCTTGTGCAAACGGTGAAGGTCCCTTATCACTCGTGTGACCTAGCTACATATTGTCCGTATCTCTCGGCTTTTCGGATGTTCAATCGAGAATTTCCCATTCCATTCATTTTCATATTTTAGTTATCACCCAATGATTTCCATAATATCTAGAAAAATAATTATTGTACAAGTAAAATAAATGCATTATTGACATATAAACTTTCTTTTCAAAATCTCGTCAGGTACAACCGTGTAGCAACATACAACCCATGTAATTTTAATTTAACATTCAATTCCTGTAACATTAATTTGCCATTCAAGTTCACATGACAAAATAAACATCACATTTTCCATACCATACATATCATCCATCAACTTCTCCTAAACATATTAAATCATACAATTTATGCCATATCAATAGAAAATTACAATTCAAGCATGGTATTGCATTATTATTAACACACGAACTTACCTCGAATGCCGAAACGGTCATTTTACCAATTTTCCCGATTTTTTGATTTTCCTCCAGTTCTAGGTCCAAATCTCATTTTTCCGGGTCTAAAACATCACATTTAACTTATTTAATCAATGTACTACTCAAAACAGTCCCTAAATCAAACTTTGGAAAAATTACAATTTTGCCCCTAAACTTTTGCATAATTACAATTTTTCCCCTAGGCTTGAAAATTAAACATCATCCCTTATTCTTATGTTTTATAGCATACTGAACATTTTTCCCTTCTATAGTAACATCAAATTCTCACTCTAACATGTACTTATGAACATTAGGTATTTTTACCGATTATGTCGTTTTACTCGTTTTCACGTAAAATCGCTTAGCAAAAGTTGTTTAACATAATTTCAGCCTTCATATTCTATCATAAAATATCAAAATAAACACATTTCACCTATGGGTATTTTTCCAAATATGAACCCTAGGTTAAATTATTGCTAGAATAAGTTAAACCAAGTTACCGGGATTCCAAAAACGTAAAGAACATTAAAAACGGGGCTTGGAATCACTTACTATGGAGCTTGGAAGCTTGAAACAAACCCTAGCTATGGAGAAACTGTGTAATTTCGTCCTAATGAAGAAGATGGACATATTTGGCATTTAAATTTTGTTTTTAATTCATTTAATTCACTAAATTACCAAAATGCCCCTTAAAAAATCTTTTGAAACATACCCATCCATGTCCATTTTTGTCCACCAACTTAACCAATGGTCTAATTATCATTTAAGGACCTCCAATTTAAAATTTCATAACAATTGGACACCTCTAACATGTGGAACTCAACTTTTGCATTTTTTACAATTTAGTCCTTTTAACTAAATTGAGTGCCCAAACGTCGAAATTTTCGAACGAAATTTTCACGGAATATTTCCGTGAAATCATAGACCACAAAAATATAATAAAAAAATTTTATTACGTCGAATTTGTGGTCCCGAAACCACTTTTCTGACTAGGCCTTAATTCGGGATGTTACATTTCTTCCCCCCTTTTAGGATTTTCGTCCTCGAAAATCTTACCAGAATAGTGGTTTAGTATCTTTCTCTTAATTTCTAACATCACTAAATAATCTTTTTCAAGACGATACTTTCAGAAACACTCTATCATCGATTCATAGAACTCAAAAATTACATCAAACAAAGAATCGATACATATTGAAATTATTATGCTAATTCTATCAAATGTTCGAAAACAACCCACTAGCATTTCTCTTGGCTTCCCACAGATCAATCGATAATCACTCACAATCTTTCAATAGCTTAATTCATAACCACTGTCTTAAACTCAAATTTTGCTATGTCATTAGATATATTAAACTCTCGAAACCAGGAAACATATGAAAACCTCGTTAAACAAACAATGTCATCAAATTTTTCAATACAGACATAATAATAACCATCTCTAAATCACTAGTCGAACAATTCTTTTTAATGTGACATTAACCTTATGAAAACATGAACCATCACTTTATATTCTAGCAATAAAACTCATTCTAATCCGTTCACTAGTGCATCACTAAAAAAATCATAAACTCATTACTCAATTCCAACTTAACTCAAAACTAGAGCTTCGGTTAATAATACCTTTAATTTCTTTAACTTTGTTAGTATACCAAGACCATTAAAACTTTCACAAATATGATAACTTTTCCAATCAGAACAACTTTAACTTATAATAACATCATCCAGTTAGAATAATCCAATAAGCATATCTCTGTATTATGCTTTCTAAAATATAATTTCTTTATTCCTACTATCCGTCTTCATACTCGTGAATACACAAAATTTATTCTCTTAGTTGAGGCATGTTTAAATATACATAACTCAAATCATATCTCAACAAATCAGTTCACTCATATAAAAACAACTGAGTTGATTTCAGCTATCGAATAATAACATATCAGTATACTCTTTTCTTCATGCTGAGGATACAACTCAAATATACAATCTTTCAAAATTATTTTAGTATGCAAATCAAAGATCTTTTAAACCGTATTAGCTCAAAGAAATAGAAATCCTGATTGAACTCATTAACTTTAATCAAACTTACCTGAGGAAAGAAAACTACTATATAATTTAAGCTTGTGTTCTTACCATTTATACCCTTGCCAATATTAATTTCTTCCACGAAAATTTGAGAAACCTTCATACCAGAATCACCACATTCCTATTATCGAATCCAGAAATACAATCATACTAAACATATCCATCATAGACCAAAGAACATACTTTAAGGATGAGCCATGTTCAATAATTTGCACAATAAGGGCGATAAAAAAACCCTAAATACGATGCCATTCCAGAAGTTTGAGAACATAACTCATACGAAAATAGCCGGAGATCCTGATGATTCCTCAGAGAAACCCAGCAGAAAAATAATGCTTACCGACTCTGGACTTTTATCATAACAGAGATAATATAATTAGTAGAAATATAAGAATAGTCTCACATAAATTTTAACCATCGACTTCATTCCAAGATATTTAAATAGAATTTCGAAGAGATAAAGAAATACCAATCATAAACCGACCAGACCAACAGGGCATTCGTCTAACATCATAGTTAGCTTCTCACAACGTAAGAACTCCATCAGAAACCGAAAAATCACACACATATCTCGAGGATAAGAGAATATATAGAATACACGAAAAGATCATCATATTTATTTCAATCAGAATCACACACACACGAGACATCTTTACTACTCAAATATCATTTCTTTGATTAATTTTGTCATCATGAACCCAGATTATTTCACTCACTAACAAAAATCAATTCGGAAAAATTTCAGCAAACACATACTTTAGACATCATATCTAAATAAGTCGATTAGCCGAGACTAACTTCTCCTTTATTCGTAATATTGCATAATATGTATAATCTTTAAAACATTCTAATATCCTTCCAAAATTGTTTCCACTTTCCAAACTATTCTTATCTCTATATGCATTACTAAGTATTTCACCACTAAACTTTTAGTTTCACATTTATGGACTTATTCCACATGGTTCCGTGAATTTTCGTTATAAAACAACACCGGTAAGGGGTGAGGTCGTAAAGCTTCTGACTTAACTCTCATAAAAACATACATATGACTTTGTATTCATCACCAACATCATATAATCACAATTACATAATTCACTTCAAGCTAATTAACATACATAGTCATGTTACACGAACTTTTTTTTTTTCCTTATTCAAACAAGTGTACATAAACACACATTCTGTCAATTTGAGAAAATTTACTAATCGTATTCACTTAATCAAATATGTTGGGCACATAACATCATATGCATGCCAAACAAACATGGATGGGCTTTTCACTATATAAACTTTCATTTCATTCCACTTTTCACATTTCTCAACTTGTGGTTATCTCATTTCATACATTAACACATATATATCATGAACTTCTATTCATACATTTCCAAATTTCGACACATCATAAGCACGTCTCAATCATTTCAATATCATTATCAGCATTATCGAAAAATAGCTCAATTGGAAGTCATCTCTGTCTTAACAAAACAATTTCGTCAGAGTCGGGAGATATCACACTATCACGAGTAGTAATATGGCATGTATAGCTAGACTCACATACGCTATGTTAGTCCGAGAATCGACTAAACCATAGCTCTGATACCACTAAATGTAACACCCTTACCCATATTCAACACCGAAATAGGCTACGAGGCATTACCAAAACACATACACTTGAAAACGTATTAAACTGAGTCATAAAATTTCATCCAAATTATACAAAATGAACTACTAAATATTAAAGGCCAACATTTTAGGCCGAACCAATTATGACATATACAAATGACTAAGTCTCCTATACATGCCACAAACTTAAGAGGTTTGTATTCACTTTTACCCCATGATGATAGCTTGATAGTGTGATTACATCTCCGGCGATCTCCAACTCGAGTTAGCATACAACCCTATAAGATATGGGAAATGAAGGGAAGTAAGCTACAAAGCTTAGTAAGTAAGTATGTAAATAATAATTGATTTATTAACAAGCTTTTATAAATCTTCACAATATGTTCTCAAGATAATACAATAATAATTGAACATAGTTCCACTTTTTATTCAAGTTCATCTCAAGATGCCTACTCGAGTCATAGTCACTAAATTATTTATATCTGGAGCTACGAAACTCCAAATTAAGATCCGTTAATTTTCCATGAAACTAAACTCACATATCTTCTTACCAAAAAATTTCCAGAATTATTGATTTATCCAATCAATACAGTTTATTCATTAAAGGTTCCCCTGTTTTACTGTTTGACTATTCTGACCTCTCTTCACTACAAATCAATTTTCTTATTCTACAGAGTTTATATGACCTTCTTATTTAGTTCATTTGAAAGTAGACTCATTAAGGATTTCAGGAATATAATTTATATCCCAAAATTATTTTTGTATAATTTTTAATGATTTTTACAAGGCAGAATAGGGGATCACGTAATCATTTTGAACCAATCTCACATAAATTCAAATATCTCAAAATATACGAATCATTTGTTTGCTATGTTTCTTTTATATGAAAATGGAATCAATAAGATTTAAATAAATATCTCATACAACTTATAATTCAATCTCTACTATTTTTAGTGATTTTTCAAACTCATGTCACTGCTGCTGTCCAAACAGTTTTATTGTAAATTTTTGCTCTCTTTCACTTTAGTTGTGTTCATCACCTGCTTATACCAACCTTTCCAATTTCCGATTACATATCGAACATATTGTTCATACGTAAATTTGCCATTTCTCAATTGGTCACATTCACACTTGCACTTATTCATAACATGATCGCACCAATCATCATTAGTAAATTATCTCGTTGAACCCTTCAAAACGCCTGATACTCTGTTATCTCAAAGACATAGCTCCACCTACACATAATTTGGTCATCTTTTACACATGGTGAAGGTCCCTTATCACCCATGTGACCTAGCCATTCCATCTCGTAGCTTTCTTGTCTACATGGTGTCCAACACTAGGAACCACTCATGTGACCTAGCTACTCATAACCAGTAACTTTCTTGTACACATGGTATACATTATACACATGTGACCTAGTTACATATGAAATTATTATCCCAGTAGCTTTCTTGCACACATGGTGAAAGTCCCTTATCATCCATGTGGCCTAGCTACATATCAAATTTTGCCATCTAGTAGCTTTCTTGTGCACACGGTGAAGGTCCCTTATCACTCGTGTGACCTAGCTACATATTGTCCGTATCTCTCGATTTAGAAGGTTCAATCGAGAATTTCCCATTCCATTCATTTTCATATTTTAGTTATCACCCAATGATTTCCATAATATCTAGAAAAATAATTATTGTACAAGTAAAATAAATGCATTATTTACATATAAACTTTCTTTTCAAATCTCGCTGTGTACAACCGTAGCAACTCATACAACCCATGTAATATTAATTTAACATTCAATTCACAGAACATTAATTTGCCATTCAATTTCACATGACAAAATAAACATCACATCTTCCATACCATACATATCATCCATCAACTTCTCCTAAACATATTAAATCATACAATTTATGCCATATCAATAGAAAATTACAATTCAAACATGGTATTGCATTATTATTAACACACGAACTTACCTCGAATGTCGAAACGGTCATTTTACCAATTTTCCCGATTTTTCGATTTTCCTCCAGTTCTAGGTCCAAATCTCATTTTTCCGGGTCTAAAACATCACATTTAACTTATTTAATCAATGTACTACTCAAAACAGTCCCTAAATCAAACTTTGGAAAAATTACAATTTTACCCCTAAACTTTTGCATAATTACAATTTTCCCCCTAGGCTCGAAAATTAAACATCATCCCTTATTCTTATGTTTGATAACATACTGAACATTTTTCCCTTCTATAGTAACATCAAATTCTCACTCTAACATGTACTTATGAACGTTAGGTATTTTTACCGATTCTGTCGTTTTACTCGTTTTCACGTAAAATCGCTTAGCAAAAGTTGTTTAACATAATTTCAACCTTCATATTATATCATAAAATATCAAAATAAACACATTTCACCTATGGGTATTTTTCCAAATATGAACCCTAGGTTAAATTATTGCTAGAATAAGTTAAACCAAGTTTCCGGGATTCCAAAAACGTAAAGAACATTAAAAATGGGGCTTGGAATCACTTACTATGGAGCTTGGAAGCTTGAAACAAACCCCAGCTATGGGGAACCCTTGTAATTTCATCCTAATGAAGAAGATGGACATATTTGGCATTTAAATTTTGTTTTTAATTCATTTAATTCACTAAATTACCAAAATGCCCCTAAAAAAATCTTTTGAAACATACCCATCCATGTCCATTTTTGTCCACCAACTTAACCAATGGTCTAATTATCATTTAAGGACCTCCAATTTAAAATTTCATAACAATTTGACACCTCTAACATGTAGAACTCAACTTTTGCATTTTTTACAATTTAGTCCTTTTGACTAAATTGAGTGCCCAAACGTCAAAATTTTTGAATGAAATTTTCACAAAATACTTCTCTGAAATCATAGACCATAAAAATATAATAAAAATAAATTTTATTACTTCGAATTTGTGGTCCCGAAACCACTGTTTCGACTAGGCCTTAATTCGAGATGTTACAGGTATGAAATGTATTAAATCAAGCATGAATTTGATCTTGATTTCAGGGTGGCATTTGGCTTGGTAAATAGCCTCTAAGTGCCCACACGGATGGACACACGAACGTATGTCTAGGCCATGTGCACCCTGTACCTTTGTATTTTAAGTCAGAATAGACCATGGGTGAAACCCACGACCGTTCGTTTAGGCCGTGTGTAGTACACGGGTAGAAGAAACGGGCATGTCAAGGCTGTGTGAGTATAGTCAGTAACTCCACATGGGTAGAAGACACGGGCGTGTCAAGGCCGTGTGAGTATAGTCAGTAACTCCACACGAGTAGAAGACACGGGCTTGTCAAGGCCGTGTGAGTATAGTCAGTAACTCCCCATGGTTGGAGGACATGGGCGTGTGACCCCTGCTTTCAAAAAAGGTTTTTCGATTAAGTTTCGAAAGTTTTCGAACATGAGTTTAAAGCCTCGTAGGCTCATGAGAAGTATGAAATGTTTGTGAGAGAGAGGTTCTTAATCGGGAACAAAATTTTATGGCCCATAATTTCATGATTAAGCAAGTTCTAGTATAGTAATGTCTCGTATCTGGTCTAGGCCTCGAACTCGGGTATGGGGTGTTACTGTAACAGACCGAATTTAACCCTAATCAGAAAGGTGGTTTCGGGACCACAAATTCGAGTCTAAAAATATTTAAATATTATATTTTGTGTTTGTTATATGTGAATTAATGTGTGCTAAAGTTTCGTAGAGAAATTTAATCGTTTGTGTGCTCAATTTAACAAAAAGGATTAAATCGCGTGAACTGTAAAAGTTGCATGCTATAGTGTAAAGTGCTAGAATGATGATGGCTTCTTAAT
Source organism: Gossypium rotundifolium (assembly GCA_025506655.1). Lineage (NCBI taxonomy): Eukaryota > Viridiplantae > Streptophyta > Magnoliopsida > Malvales > Malvaceae > Gossypium > Gossypium rotundifolium. The sequence continues at coordinate 62,255,509 of CP106731.1, read as the reverse complement.
ATGAGGTGTTAAATGGGTAAATAACCCATTTTTAAGTTAGTGGGTGGTATATGACATGATTAACCTTAAGTTTTATATTATATAATTTTATGATATAAGGTTAAAATAGTAAATAGGTTAAAACCATATTATATGTTAATTAAAACATAAAAAAATGAATATGTTCATTCATCTCTCTTGGACGAATATTGAGAAAGAAAAGGGGAGCTAGGTTCTTTGAATTTTTGGCAACATTCAAGCCAACTTCAAGGTAAATTCTTAGTCGATTTTTGAAAATTTTTACGTTTTTGAGATCATTGCTTCGAACAGTAGCTGACCCATGTTTGAATTTTTAAAACTAAGCATGTTTGATGTTCGACCATTGATGTGTTCATGTGGTTTTTGATGTTTGATGATTTTAGATTAAAGATATGTTAAAGATTAGTATGTTTTGTATTGAAAGTTTTGGTGAAATTGAGTATTTAGGGCTAATTTGTAAAAAAAAATTAAAGGGGCTTATTTGTGAAATAAATGAAAGAAATGGACTTGTATAGTCCCTAGGAGCATTCGGCCGGTGAGTGGTATTGAGAAATTTTGTGTATTTTGTATTTTATGCAAATAGGACTAAATTGTAAAAATGTGAAATAGTACGGGTAAAATGGTAATTTGCCTATTTATGTACTTAGGGACTAAATTGAGATGAAATGTACTTGAATGAGCTAAATTTTAATGTGTTTTGATCAAGAACAAAGAAAAACAATTTGGACCTGGAAAGACGAAGGTTATCGAATAGCCAAGTTACACTATCAAAATCGATAGTCGAGGTAAGTCCTTAGCAAATATAGGTTAAAGAATTATTTATGAATCGATGAATGAAGAAATTGAATATTTTTAGCATGAATCCATGAATTAGCCGAATGCAAGAGTACTAAATGGTATTGATTGTAATTTTATTTAATGTGATGTGAATAAATGTATTTGGTTTGATATGTGAATGTAATACGTGATATATGGATGGTTGGGAAGTTAGCATTATGAAATGTGAATTGAAGGATTAACCATACTAATATTCGGGCTTTGAGCCTAGCAGGCCTTGTGCCGGTGATTTGTATCGGGCTTTATGCCTAGCAGGCCTCGTGCCGGTGACATATTTTAGGCTTATTGCCTAGCAGGCTTAATGCCAGTGTTTTGATTTTCGGACCTTGAGTCCAACAGCCTAGTGCTTGGTGTGTGTGATTCGCTAATGCCTAGCGAGCTGAAATTGAGCGATATGTAACAACAAAGTTATTAAATGAATCGAGAAAGTTATGTTTTGAAAAATGAATCATTATTGGTTCGGCCTTGAGGTATGTGATTTCATACTTATATGTTGTATATGATGTTAATAAGCAAATAATATGAGGAAGCATGTCAATTATACATTGATTACTTGGAAGTATAATAGAGATTGAAAAGGGTTATGTAAGTACATCTATACTTATATATGTGTTGGTATATTTGATGACCGGTGTACTTTGGTTGGAAAATGAAAGTTGTTAGGCTAAATGAAACAATGAAATTCATTATGGTGAATTTATAAGTTAGACTTTATATTTCAAATGTCTAGAATTGTATTATAAAAATGCTTGGGTGACTGAAGCTTTATTGAATTTGCTTAAGACTTACAAAGCTAGTGAGCTTACTTTGTTTGTGTTCATTGTTTGTTTTATAGACTTTGGTTAAGCTACGGGCTCAGAGGATCATCGAAGAAGTCAACCACACTATCAACTCTTTTGGTACTCATAAACTTAGTTTTTGGTTTGAAAGGCATGTATAAGCTAGTCTAAGTTGTAAACCAATGGTATTTTAGTCTTGTATATAAGTATAGCCTTGCGAAAATGGCTAATACTTTTGGGTTAAGCTTTACTTATGTGTTTTGATATACTGGCTTGTACAATTGTTCATGGTTATGTGTTTTAGTCATGTTCTAGGCTTAGATTGGAAGTATATATATATCATGGCATATATGTTGAGATATTGAATTATGGTTTGGTGATGACTTTGGAAATGTTTATGTATATGTATATTGGATTGATCTTTGAGTCTTATTTTTAATGAGGTCCTAATATGTGGTCAATGATTTGATTATAATTAGGAATTCGACTAGTTAGATGGCTCATGTGTTTGATAAGTTATAACGATATTTATGTATATAATTAGTTCATGTGGCTTTGAGTTGAATGAATGCAAAAATAGGCAAAACTTGATTTGTGCTATGTGATGAATTAGAAATTTGATAGATGAGAAGTTGTATATTCGGTTATGTGGAAATAAGTTTCAAGTTATATGAAATTTGGTCTCATTAGGAAGTTATTATATATTGACATCCTAATTATGCTTATTTAGGTGTAACTTATATATATGCACAAGTATGAAATGTTAAGTTGATGTTCAACTAATAAAATAGATGTATTGACACAATTTGGATATATATATATTATGTTTAACAGGTATGTACATTGTTCTTGAAAGATGAATAGAGTTTTAATGCATGTTTCATGATTATATGATTCGGCTTATTCCCAAATGTTGTCAATAATATGCTTACGAAAATTTGTTAATCATGATTGATTATGGCTTTGTCTTTGAGAGATATGCGCATATTGCATTAGTATCATGAACATGTTCGGTTATACTATAATGTATTGATGTCACATATGTGAACGAATATACAATAGAGTTCTAAGGATTTGTATGTCTTAATAGGCAAATTATATTTATAATGTGAATGATAAATGCTAGAACATGTACTAAATATTTGAATGACATATATTCAATGACTCAATGGTTTGAAATGTACAAGCATGATTTTAAACGACTGCGATAATCTGAGTTGGGTTGGTAATGCCTTATAACCCTAATCTGACGACAGACACGGGTTAGGGGTGTTACAGTTACATTTAGTGGTATCAGAGCATGGTTTAGTCGGTTCTCGGACTAACCTAGCGTGAGTAAGAGTCTAGCTATACATGTCATAGGTGGACCGTGATAGTGTGATATCTCCCGGCTCTAACGCAATTGTTTCGTTAAGACATAGATGGTTCCCAACCAAGTTAAATCCAATAATGTTGTAAGTGATAATGAGGTAATTGAAATGCTCTTGTGCATTGATGAGATTCAAAAAAAAGTATGAATAAAAGTACATGACATGTGTGTGATAATACACGAAATGAGAATCATAAAATGATAAGCTTCTCTGTATTGGCTTGATGTGCATAAGGTGTTGTGTATTCAACCTATTGGGTCAGGTGCAAATAGTGAGTAAATTTGCCCAGAGAATGGGGTATATGTGTATGTATGATTGTTTGAATGATGTATGATCAATATGACCACATAGTTGAATCGCATGTGTGATTGTTAAGTAGAAGATGTATGATGTTTTATTTCGTGAGTCTGAGTGAGACCACGCGTGTTATGGTGTGAGAGTTAAATTGGGAAGTTTGACTAAGTAGAATGCAGGGATGAGTACGGTCGTTCGATGATAAAATGGTGAATAAGACCATGGTTAGACCATGGTGGTATATGTGATCCCATATAAGACCATGTCTGGGACATGGCATTGGCATTGATGCATGATCCCGTATAAGATCATATCTAGGATATGGCATCAGCATCAATATGAGTTTCCATGTAAGACCATATCTGGGATATGGCATTGGTGTTGATATGAGATTTCTTGTAAGACCATAGCGAGGCTATGGCATCGTGACAACATGTAAAGTAATAGCTGGGCTATAATGTTGTGATATGAGTAAGACCATAGTTGGACTATGGCAATCAAGTAAATGACGTACTCAAACCCGTAAGATATTCTTTAATTAATAAGTGACGGTAAGAGAAAATAGAGTTAAATGTTGAGTACTCAAGTCGATAGTAACATGGAACTTGAGTAATTAAAATCACTATTCAAAAGTATGAGGGATAGAAACAAATGTAGCATGATGAATGTGAAAACTCACTTGGGACGAGTTGTGTGACTATGATGATATTTCATTGATGATGAAATTTTAAATCATATTTATGTAGTCACGAGAGCCAAGTCAAGGGGCTCTGTGACCCCACCCTCCTTACCACTGTCGAATTATGATAAGATGTTATGAGAGTCAAATTGAGTAAGTTTGTATGTGATTAACACAGTTTTTATGTTAGCATTCTGGGAATGCTTTGTATCACATTGATACATGACCCTCTGCTAGATAGAGTAATTGTTGTTGAATATGGGGTTGAAGTCCTAGGGGACTATAATGAAAAGGCAATCATTAAGATATGAAATAGATATGGTCCCGTATAAGACCATGTTCGAGGCATGGCTTGGGCGCCAAGTTATGATTTCGTATAAGACCACATCCAGAATGTGGCTTCGGTAATGGATATGAGAATCGTATGAGACCATATTTGGAATATGGCATCGATACGATGCGAAACCCATTTAAGACCTTAACCGGGTTATGGCATTGGCATTTAGAGATGACTCCATATAAGACCACCTTGGGAGTGTGGCATTGGTTTCATGCCTACATGAATGATGATGAATGTGCATCTTTGATTATCTTCAGAAATCAGTGGGATAGATAGATAAGTCTAGAGGTAGAAAGGAGAATTGTACTAAAGTCATGTGAATGAGTGAATACAGGCACTCGTGAATGAATCACGAAGAAATGAGTACGATGTGTGGCATAGTATGTGCTTAATAAAGGGCAGGTATGAGTAAATTGGCTTGAAGCCTATGACCTGTGCATGGTTAATTAATACCATAAATGAATTATAATGATTCCCTTGGATATTATGTATTAATACTTGTTTCCCTTCCAAGGTGATATGGATGTTCTTTTTAGGAAATTGTGATTGTGTGAGAATGTTAGCTGATTGAGAAATCAAACTAAGCGGTTGTTGATTTAGTTACTTGAAATCAACATTTCTTTATCTCCTCGTAACCCTATTCGAGTGCTTGGAGGGAAAAGTTGGGAATGATTCTAGTATAAGAAGTGAAATCATGAGTTTCGCGTTGTATGATGAGTTTTCAGGCAAGCCAAACAGAGTTAACGAATTCGATAGAGATGTCCCTGCTATCATGAGATATGACTAGAGTAAAGGTTTTAGATTAGCATAGCAAAAGAAACTCAGATGAGAATGTGCTTAAGGTATGTTATTAGTATGGAAAAAAATAGTTTAATGTATTGAGATATGATTCAAATTCTGTGTATATTTGCACGTGAATCAGTGAAGAGAATAAAATTCTGTGTGCACGAAAGTAGAGAGCATGATATAAGGCTGTGCTCATCAAAATGTTCAAACCGTGCTGGTTGAGTTGAAAGCTATAGAAGGAACTATTAATTGAAAGTTCTAATACTGAGTTCAGTCTGAATCGAGAAAAAAAGTTGACCGATTAGTGATCCAGAGACGATCACTTTTGTGTCTGTGTTGTGAGTTAGGTGTTATGAAATGATTCATGGGAAACTTGATGTGTACTTTCTGAATTTTAATGAGTGGGGGGTATCTTATGCTATAGAAGATCTTGAAAATGAAATAGTGGAAAGGGCTTGAGCTATTACAATGAAGAGTACAGTTATTGTAATACTTCTCAGATAGTAGACAAAGTACAGGTGTTGAATGAAAGATCCATGTTAAGTAAAGCGAGTTAGTTACTCGGTGGATCTTAGTTGGTAATATCCTAGTTTCAACAAGGTTAACGACTATCCTTTCAGAGTAAAGGAGTTCAAAAAAAATGAGGCAGTAAATGGTATTTTAAATAAGCTCTGAATGAGTTTATTTAAGATGATAAAATCCGGGTTGGATAAGATTTCCGTTGTTGATGTTTCCTAGAGATAGAAGCTGAATGATGATAAATCCAGAACTTATGCAGAAGTTTTGGTATGAGATTTAGTAGTAGCATATCTACTGATGCAAGAATAAGGAAGTACAGTTATGTGCGTAAATGTTTTGACACTAGAATACATTTTACGATATGATTGAGTTTATGGTCAGAAGTAATTGACTACTAAAAGCTAAGATTTTTTTAAAAAGCGTACAAGTCAAGAGTATTAAAGTTGGTGAATACTTTAACGAGGAAGTGAGATAAAACCTTATTGATTTCAAATTTGGCTTGACAAAATTCCCAAGAAGGGGAATGTCATTCGAATTGTCGTAAATCGACTGGTAAGGATCCGAATGATCATTTGGACATGTACAAAGTTCTAAATTAGTGGATTACTGAGTATACGCCTTGGAGGAAGAATTACCTAGGTCACAAGTAATGTTTCGACCATGTGAATGATAGCTTAAAGGTTGTTGACAAGAGAACTTAAGGATAAGTGGATTTGTGATTTTGAAGAGTTTATGGAAACGTTTTAAAGGGGTGAGTAGCAACTCCTCCTGATAAGATTTTCGGGGATGAAAATCCCTAAGGGGGAGAATTGTAACAGCTCGATTTAGGGGTTAGTCAGAACAGTGATCTCAAAATCACTAATTCGAGGTTAGAGAAAATTATTTTCATGTTATTTTATGTGTTATAACATGTTTATAAGGGTGCATGAAAATTTTGGTGTCTTAATTTTAGCAATTTCTAGCTAAATTGGGGAAAAAGACTAAATCGCATAAAGTGCGAAAATTCTATTTTATTTGCTAGAAGCACCAAAGAACCATGGGTTGTAGATTGGAGGCCCCAAATGTGCAATTTGGCCTTGTTAAGTGTGTTGGCCAGCCATAATATGCAAAATGGGGACAAGAGCATTAATTATGATTGAAGTGGGTGATATTAGTTGAAAAAAAAAGAGAGAAATAAAATAAGATGAAATAAACAAGGAGCTATAATCTTTTTATTTCTTCTCTCTTTACACTGAAAATATCAGCCATGGGAGGGGTTTGAAAGTTTCAAATTTTTAGCAAGCTTTACTCCATTCAAGTAAGTGATATTGATGATCTTTCTTGATAATTTTTGTACTTTTGGAGTCCCCAAAGGTTAAGCTAGCTAATGGGGAGACTAATTTGCAACATGGTTGAGAGTCTAGGGACTTGCCATGAGAGATTTTATGCTGGTTGTTGAGTTTTTATGGAAGAAAATGAATGTTAGGAAGATGAGAAACAACTTTTGTGAAAGGTGTTGTCATGAAAACACCTAATTGGGACTAAAATGCAAAAGTTGTAATTTGTTCATTAAGGCATGAAATAGTTGGAATTGTGAGTAGTTGTAAGAGGATTAAATTTTCAGCTAAGTTTTTTTAACAAGAAAATGTGACGAAAATTCATTTACGAGTCTAGGGGCAAAATCGTAATTTTGCCAAATATAGGGGCAAAATAGTCATTTTTGCCTAAAGTGTAGTTTATGGTGAATTATGAATTATAAGTGATTAAATCAGTAAATTTTATTATTCTAGATCAAAGAAAATGAGATTCGGACCTAGAACGGGTGAAAAAAGAAATGTGGGCAAAAAGTCCCTTTCGGCCATCTCGACATCGAGGTAAGTTCATGTGTGAATGTGGCAATTATGTATAAGTTAATTTAGTATTCCAATTTTGTATGGAATGTATACCTACTCGATGATTGTATGAAATATCTTTCAATGAGATGTCAAGAGAATTGAATTTGGGAGTAATGGGAAATGGATATAGCATTATATGATGATAGTTATAGTTTCGTGTAAGACTCTATTGGAATATGGCATCGGTGTAAGAATTCGTATAAGACCATGTCAGGGACATGGCATCGACATGTTAATGTATGTAAGACCCTATTGGGCTATGATCTCAATGAGAACTATGTGTATGAGACTCAAGATAGTTATTTAATAATTTGAATGATTCAACGGATATGTTGAATGTATGGGATTGTACCACGAGAAGCACAAGTATGTGTTAGAACTGAATTGATATGAATTCAATATATGATGAACCCTAGTGGGATATGTATAATTAATGCACCTTAGTTGCATGAGATAGATTTGTTAATGCATTGTGTGAATGCGAATGAGAATCGTAGAAAGTTAAGCAAGAATGATAGTGAGTGAGGATGTTTACGGATGAACATTTGAATTAGAGAAATGTATGAGGATAGATATTTGTGAATGTATAATATCGGTGGGCTGTGTGTGATACCATCTAATATGTATGAGTTGGCGATCAGAATCTATATGGATAGAATTTATAGTGGGATCTCGAAAAACAAGCAATTTCTGTTGGGCCCAATAACTAAAAAGTGTATCATGCCCGAATCTAACCGGGTTCGGTGGTGGAGGAACTGGATCGGAAAAAGAGGATTCTAGTTGTACATCCCAGAAGGGTTAGAATGGCGATTCTGATCCTTGGGAGGTACCAAATAAATGACTACTTGAATCGGGGTTTTGAGCATAAAGATTCCATCGACCGAAAAAATGGGCCTAACCTTGGGGATGCGGTAATACATCTAAGAAATTATTCCATCGAACATATTCCCCGCGATCCAGGAATAGCGACATGGACTAATTATTAGTTGATGGGCTGTGTGTGATACCATCAACCATATTACTATCGGTGGGCTGTGTGCGATACCACCTGATTAATTAGTAATCGATGGGCTGTGTGCGATACCATCGCTTATGAATGATTGGTGAGCTAAGTGCGAAATCACCATAGGTATAAATGAATGGTGGGCTGTGTGCGATACCACCCTATAAGAGATTCAATGGTGGGCTAAGTGCGTAACCACCGAGAGATTAGTAGTATGAGTGGCTTATTGAAAATGCTTGATGTGTTGCTTTTATATGATCATGTGGTGATCAGTGCAGGAATGTATGTTAATTAAATGGGCATTTGGCTTGTGGCATGGTTAGAACGCGGTAAGAGATGGAGTGAGTAAGCCTTAAGAATGGTTGAGTAAGCAGCCATGTGTTAATGAGAAAAACTTATTGAAATGCCTTGTAATTTTGTATATTTAATGAATATCAGTGCTTATCATTTATATGTAGATGAACTTACTAAGCATTATTGCTTACTCCTTTCCTTTTTTCATCTCTTATAGGTTAATTTAGCTAGCTCGGGTTGGAGACTGCTGGAGATGTTTTCACACTGTTGATCAAACACTTGGTATGAGGTTTCAAGTCCTTATGAGTCATGGCATGTATAGGGCTAGCACTTAAGGTTGATTAAGTCATTGTTGATGTAGCCAAACTGTGTTGGCCTAAGAGAACTTATTTTTGTTAGTATATAGCCATAGATGAGGGCCTAAGTTGTTTGTAATTACATGGGAAATAGTTCTCCCAAGTATGTGGGATGAAGACTTTATTTCTTTTATGATTAAACATCTTTAATTCAAGAGTAATATCGATGTTATGTGTAGTTATGTGATGAGGTATGAAATGTATTGAATCGAGCATAAATTTGATCTTAATTTTAGGGTGGCATTTGGCTTGGTAAATAGCCTCTAAGTGCCCACATGGATGGACACACGGGCATGTGTCTAGGCTGTGTGCACCCTGTACCTTTGTATTTTAAGTCAGAATAGACCATGGGTGAAACCCACGGCCGTTCGTTTGGGCCATGTGTAGTACATGGGTAGAAGACACGGGCGTGTCAAGGCTATGTGAGTATAGTCAATAACTCTACATGGGTAGAAAACACGGCGTGTCAAGGCCGTGTGAGTATAGTCAGTAACTCCACACGGGTAGAAGACACGGGCGTGTCAAGGCCGTGTGAGTATAGTCAATAACTCCCCACGATTGGAGGACATGGGCGTGTGACCCTTGCTTCCAAGAAAGGTTTTTCGATTAAGTTTCGAAAGTTTCAAAACATAAGTTTAAGGCCCCGTAGGCCCATGAGAGGTATAAATTGTTTGAGAGAGAAAGGTTCTTAATCGGGAACAAAATTTTATGGCCGTAATTTCATGATTAAGCAAGTTCTAGTATAGTAATGTCTCGTATCCGGTCTAGGCATCGGACTCGGGTATGAGGTGTTACAAAGTCCCTTTAGTAGGTCTATAAGACCTTATTCATGCTTTAATGAGGGTTCAAGACTAAACCGATCTCATACAAAAACTTTACAAAACTTAGAGAATTTTTCTTCTAAAACAGGGCACACGCCTATGTGGATAACCTGTGTGCCTAACACGGTCATGTCTTAAACTATGCCTTACCTCGTGTACAATACTGAATAGGATCACAAGGCCTGTCACACGCTCGTGTGTCTGGCCCGTATGCAAGACTAACTTGAGTCACATGGTCTGTTACACGTCCGTGTGTCTGGCCCATGTGCAAGTATAGCATACTTGAAAAATGGACAGTAAAGGACACGGTTGAGACACATGCCCGTGTGCTCACCTGTGTTGGCAATTATAAGCTATTTGCAAGGCCAATTTGCCACCCATTTTAGGTTATTCCTACATGCTCAATTTCAACATCATTAACATACATTTCAATTACCATACTCAACTGCCAAATCAAGTATGAAACATACCATAATGGCCATTCACACAAGACCATATATATATACACATAAACCATTTTCACATAGCAAAACATGTACAAAAATCATTCCACAACCTCACTAGCCTATACATGCCATATACCATATATACAATTTCCAAAAAGGTACCAAAATAGATGTCTGATAGTGTGATTGAGTCACTGACGATCCCGGATTCGAGCTAGCTTTAATGACACTGTAAAACAGAGAAAGACTTCATACAGTAATCTTTAAAGCTTAGTAAGTTCGTAATATAACACAATTAACTCTACATTTCAAACTCAATATGCAAAATTAACTAACACATCATTCAATTCACATTACTATTCAATCTCACCCATGATTATTACTCTCTTTCATACCATATCTATAGGTTCATATACAATCATATATAATGCTATACAATCCAACCATTTTCATCATTCATTCACATAATCTCCCATCTATCTCATTCACAATATCATCAACCACATAGGTTTTGTACATACCCGTATCACCACGTATTTATCTATCACATTAACCAATTAATGTTTGATGCCATAATTCATTCGATCCTCTTTAAATGTTCGATGAACTCACACACTTAGTGCCATTTAATTAGCCGAAGCTATAATAATATCGCACACGTAGTGCCATCACATTAAACCAAAGATGTCTCGGTATCGCGTACTCAGTGCCAACTAATATAGTCGATGCATTTCTTTTTCTCGCACACTTAGTGAAATTTATCGCAATAATTGTTCTATTTATGCACACTTAGTTCCACATATCTTCGAACTCACATTTCATATTTCCAAACTCCAGAATTACATTTCCATTCATTTCATAGTATATGAACTTTGTTTAAACAATACGTATTATACATGAACTTACCTCGGACATAGAAACAACGACACTAGTCAATCAATCAAACACTTTGTTTTTGCCTCGATCTCGATCTGAATCTCTCTTTTCTTGATCTATATAATATTAAATTCAACTCATTCAATCATATTTTCATCCAAAACAATCCACAACACATAGTTAAGGCATTTTACACTTTATCCTCTATAATTCCACATTTTGACATTTTAATCCCTATTTTACAATTACACAAAATACACATAATTTACTCACACCCAAACTTGGCTGAATTTCACACTAGCCCTTAGCAGCCCATATCTTTCATTATTTCACATTTTAACCCTTTAAAGTTTCATTTTCACAAATTAACCTTTAATAACAAATTTCATCAAAAATTCCAACTACAAAATATGTTTATAATCCATCAAACTTTCTTATTTCATCAACTATCAACACAAAGCTCACATATTCAACAATGGCATAACTCAAAATCATTATCAAATTTAGAAATTGAGGCATGGGCTTGATAGAATACAAAGCAAAGATCACAAAAACGTAGAAATTATCAAAATGAATCAAAAATCATACCTCAATTTGTAACAACCCTATCCCGTATCCGTTGTCGGATTAGGGTTAAAGACGTTACCGAATAGATCAAAAACTTTTACAATATTTTATAAAACCATTCATCAATTGCAACCAAAGTGTCCCTTAAATAGGTCAACGAGACCTTAATCATGCTTTAGAGTAAGGTCGGGACTAAACCAAACACATATAGAATTTCTCAAAATTTAAAACTTTTTTTAAGTTATGCAGGACACACGCCCGTGCGGGCAGGTCGTGTGTCTTCCACAAGCATCAAACACCCCCATGTGTCTTGGTCGTGCCAAATCAAAGCATGTATACTGACTTTTCCACACGGCCACTAGGCACGCCCGTGTACCATGGCCGTGTGCTCTTAGTTCATTACTGACTTCCTCCCATGGTTATCAGGCACGCCCGTGTGCCTTAACCATGTGGCAAAATTAGGCCATTTGCAAGGCCAAAATGCCACCCACATTAGGGTCATACTCACAAGCAAATAGCCAATTCATTTCATGCACATTTGACATCCAAGAACATGTCAAAATAACCATTTAATCTCTACATTCAAATATATTTCCATTCATACCAATTTACACAACAAAACTCAAGTATACCCAAGCATATTTCATCCATATTTACCATAAACTTGACCATTTCAAATGCTATCTAGCCATACCAAAACGTACATCATATAACATTTTCATTAAAACATATTATCAACACATCACTAGCCAAATCACATGGCTAAGATCAGATCTCATTCTTAACCAAATATCTAGCCTATACATGCCATATCTAGCTATATACATTTCCAAAATGTACCAAAATGAGCTTGAGTAGTGTGATGACGATCCTTGACAGTCTTCGAGCCTTCAGTAGCTTTAATGATCTATAAAATAGAGAAAACACACACACAGAGTAAGCTTTCAAAAGCTTAGTAAGTCATATACAAATAAACTTAACTTAAATGCACATAGCATATACAACTCTCATAGAGTTTGGTTCAAATATTTAGCCATAACTTCTCACATTTTTCATCTCATCATCACATATGCACATAGCTCATATAGCCTAATTTTTCATATCATCTCATCATTTCATAGCTCATATTCATGCTAGTCAGCTCATATAGATACTTACCTTTCATACACACCTTGTGTACTTCATAAACGTACCTGAAATGGATCTACAATTCACATAACATTTCGTGTCACAGACTTGCCCATTGAACCTTTCGAAATCTAATAGGATACTCAGAAAGCTCGAAATAATCGTACAATGCCAACGTCCCAGACGAGGTCTTACATGTACTCGGATGTCGATGCCACTGTCCCAGACAGGGTCTTACACGAATCAATACGATGCTAATGTCCCAGATAGGGTTTTACACGTAACTCTTGTATCGATGCCAACGTCCCAAACGTGGTCTTATATGAGATCTTAAATCAACGCCAACATCCCAGACGTGGTCTTACATGATATCTCGAAACAGACACCTATGTCATGACATAGCTAATCCTATCTATTCCTAGGTTCATACGGGACTTCTCGATCATTGCTACTATGTCGTTCTTATCTCGGAACTCATGTACACATCATCACGTAAACATTCATCGTTATCAATAGTCATATGAACATACATAGCTCAATACAAATGTGTTTATTTGCATAATGACTTACCTCGAGTTCGTTTTAACGGGAATGGATACGGCTACTCAATTACTTTCGCTTTCTCGCGATCTAAGTCTAATTTCTTCGGTTCTTGATCTATACATATTCAAATTTAAATCTTTTATTCACTAACTCATCCAATTCAATCCAAATACACATATTTAGGGCAATTTACAAACTAGCCCTCACATTTGTATAATTTATCAATTTAGTCCATTTGAACCAAAACATCAGATACACAAAATCATCACATAATCATGCTTAGCCGAATGCTTATGTATATCATACAAGCCCTTATTTTCCAAAAAATTCACAATTTAGTCCCTCAAATTATCATTTTTCTCAATTTAGCCCTATTTAGCTAAATTCATCAAAAATTCAAGAACAAAATATGTTCATCTAACACATATCCTTTATTTAACAACTAAACTCATCATAAAGCTTTATAACTCACAAATATCATCAATTCTTCAAATTACAACATGGGCTTGATAGTAGACTAAACAACGATTACAAAAACGTAAAAATTATCAAAATCCAAAGTCAAAACATACCTTAATTTGGCTACAAGTGTGCCGAAACCTAACTTCTTTATTTCCTCCTCTTTCTTTGCTAACTTTTGGCTAAATGGATGAATAAAAGATGATCACTTTCATCTTTCATTTGTTTCTTTTATTTATTATTATATTAGTTATCAATTTACAAAATTATCCTTATTACAAAACATATATAACATATAAAATAAGGCAATTAATGACTTTTAATCATCCACAGTGGTTTAATTGCCTCATAAGGCCATAACATTCAAAAGCTACAACATATAGATGCTTTAATAAATAGTACACAATTTTTGCATTTAATGCAATTCAATCCTTTCGTGTAAAGATTTCTTGTTTAATAAACCATTTGAGTAAGATGTTTCTGGGATTATTCGATTATGCGAAGTCTCAATCTCCATTATTTCGGATTGAGATCCGAGGGTTATATCCCAATTATGGAAAAAGCTACAGGAAACTCTGAGCATGAAACTAAATTAAACTATGATTATGATAAAAGTTAAAAGCAACTTCTTCTGGAAAGATTTTTAGGAACGAAAATCCTAAAGGGGGAAAAGTTGTAACAGCCTGATTTTGGGCCTAGTCAGAATAGTGCTTTCGATACCACAAATTCGACGTTAAAAACTTTATTTTTATTATATTTTTATGGTATACAATTTCACGAATGATTTCATGAAAATTTCGTTCTAAAATTTCGACATTTGGGCACTCAATTTAGTCAAAAGGACTAAATTGTAAAAGTGCAAAACTTGAGTTCTAGAAGCTAGAGGTGTCAAATTGCTATGAAATGTTAAATTGGAGGTCCTTAAATGGTAAATATACCATTGGTTAATTTTTTGGACAAAAATGGACATGAAATAGGTGAAATAGAATATTTTTAAGTTAGAGGCATTTTGGTCATTTAGTAATTAAAATGAATTAAAAACAAAATTAAAAGCCAATTTTTGTCCATCTTCAACCCCATGGCCGAATTTCAAAAGGGGAAACCATGGCTAGGGTTTTTCAAGCTTCCAAGCTCGATTGTAAGTCCATTCTTGCCCTGTTTTTAATGATTTTTATGTTTTTAAAATCCTCGTAACAAGATCTATCTATTTCTACCACTAATTTGAGATATGGTTAAAGTCTAAGTTTTTGACCCATGATGAATATGTGTGTATTTTTTGTTTAATGGTAGAAAATGCATGTTTATGGTTAGAGAAATGACTTTTACTAAGTGATTTTCGGTAAAAATGCCTAAAAGGACTAAATTGTAAAAGTTATAAAATTTGTCATAAAAGTGTGAATTAGTGGAAATTGTAGGCTTTTTTAGTTATGAAAATTGTTCAGCTAGGTTTAAAATATATGGAAATTGAATAAAAATCATTTTACGAGCCTAGGGGCAAAAGTGTAAATATTATAAAGTTTATGGGTAAAAATATAATTTTTCCATAATATGATTTTTGGATTGAATTGAAGAGAATAATAACTTAATAAATCAAATGTGATATTTTAGATAAATAAAAATGAGTTTCGGACTTAGAATGGGGGAAAGACGAATATTAGACGACTCGGTCCCTTTCGCCATTTTAAGTCGAGGTAAGTTCGTATGGTAAACATTAATGTTTATTTGTTAGATTGGCAAATAATTTATGAAATTACTTGTATTCTTTGTTGAATATTGGAAACTAATGTTTGAACAAGTAAACGCAGGGTTGAACTATTCTGTTCAGTGGTAAATGATAATTTGACGGAAAAGACCATGGACGAACCATGGCATAGTGTGACAATGTGAAAACTATGTGAAATTGTGACTAAGTGAATCTGGGTGCTGGTCTAAGACGTCCTACCACTAGCTGGGTATTCCGATATATTACGGATATTTGACAGCTTGTGTGAGCAGCACCGAATAGTTATGTATGACTGACAACTTCTCTGAGAAGACCTGAGAATGTAAATGTGAATAGCTCGAGAATGATCCTATATGTGTTATGTGATTATGTGATGTCCGGGTGCTGGTCTTGTACGTCTACCAGTGGCTAGGTAGTCCTGCATATGTTGCGGATACTTGACAGCTTTTGTGAGTAGCACTGTGTAGCTACAATTGACTAACAGCTTGTGTGAGTAGACCCGTGAATGTTAATTGATTCGGGTGTTGGTCTTATAAGTTCTACCAGTGGCTGGGTAATTCAACATGTGTTGCGGATACCTGACAACTTGTGTGAGCAGCACTGAGTAGTTACGTATGATCGACAGCTTGTGTGAGCAGACCCGAGAATGTAAATGTGAATAGCTCGAGAACTAGCATATATGTAAAATGTGATAAGAGGTAGCTTTGGCTACATATGTGTGGCACGTATGTGCAAGCATTCCGAGTATCCGTTAATATTCTGATGTGCTTAAAGGGAAAATGACTAAAGTGTAAATGAATGTGAATATGTGATGATCAAATGCAGGTATATGTATGTATACACTCATGAGCAATGTGCTCGGTATGTGATCGAATTTTGGTAAGAATGTAAAAGAGTAAGTTATACCTATGAGAATGACCTTGTGATTATAAGTCCATGCTTATGATGTATGAATATGTGGAAAATGTGATTGATGATCATGTGTGAGGCTTTTAGGCCAAATTAAATTAAGTAATGATATGTTCAAGTCTTTGTTATTGATGTATAGGTTAAATTGGCCAATGAATGGCTTGTAAATATTTGATAATGACTAGTTATTGGAATGGCTAACCATGGATATACTTTAGTATTATATGTGTGTAAATGAAAATTAATATAAAGGAAACATGGAAGAGTAAAATTAGTAATAAAACAGTTTGGACAACAGTAATTGTGTGACTTTGAAAAATCACAAAAAAATGATGAAAATTGAATTAGAGGTTGAATGAGATATAAAATTAAATCTTACTGAGTCTAGTTCTACATAAAAGAAATAGAATAAGCAAAAGTATTTCATATGGTGAGATATTTGGATTTTAGTGAGACAGGGTCAGAATGATTTTGGAATCCCTGTCCTGACTTGGGAAATTCATATGCTTGAATTTCTAATGAGTCTATTTTCAAGATAAATAAACGAGAATGTCATTCGAGTTCTGTACAACGAGATAATTAATTTTTAGTGAAGAGGGTTGAATCGCTTGGACAAATGAAATAAGGGAGACTTTAAAGAATAAACTGTACTGATTGGTTGAACCAAAAATTCTAGAAATTTCATGATAAGAAGATATGTGAGTCTAGTTTCAGGGAAAATTAGCGGATCTTAATTTGGAGTTCCATAACTCCGGATAAAAATAATTTAGTGACTGTAACTCGAGTAAACAGCTTAAGATGAACATAAATGAATTGTGAAATTTTATGCAATAATGATGGTATTATCTTGAAAGCTTATAATGAGGATTGTTAAAAGCATGGTAATCAATTGTTTATTATTTACACACGTACTTACTAAGCTTTATAGCTTACTCCATTGTTTTCCATGTTTATAATGTACTCAGGTTAGCTCGGGTTGGAAGTCTCCAGAAAACCTATCACACTATCAAGCTTACAATTTAGGTATCGATGATTTTATACTTAAGGTTATGGCATGTATAGGAAACTTGGTCATGTGTATATGTTATTATGAGTTTTCCTAGAATAATGACCCATAATATTCGGAGTTCATTGTTGTATAAGGCCATTTAATGTGGCCAATAAATTGGTTATGCTATAAACTCATGATGATGCATTCCATGCTTGAG
The DNA here is from genome assembly GCA_025506655.1 of Gossypium rotundifolium. Classification (NCBI taxonomy): domain Eukaryota; kingdom Viridiplantae; phylum Streptophyta; class Magnoliopsida; order Malvales; family Malvaceae; genus Gossypium; species Gossypium rotundifolium. The sequence continues at coordinate 62,237,680 of CP106731.1, read as the reverse complement.
TAAATTGTATGCTATGACTTGTTATGTGTGTGTGGTGATATGTCATGAACTGTGTCATTCAAGTTATACTCAAGTTTGGGCATGATAGGGTAGAAATTGGCTAGGAAAATAGCCAACTCCTTGGCCACACAGGCAGAGACATGGCCGTGTGTCTTAGCCGTGTGGAGGACACGGCCTACCCATACGGGCGTGTGACTCTCCAAAACAAGGAAATTTTCTAAATGTTCCAATAGTTTTAAAAGTTCTCGGTTTAGTCCCGAATCACTCCCGAAGCAAGTTTTGGGCCTCGTAGGCCCGTTTTAGGGACTTGATGATATAAGATAAAAGTTTTAAATTTTAAACGAAAATTTATGCCTTGAATTTGTTACGTTGCAAGTATTATTGTCCGGTAACGCCTCGTACCCTATTCTGGCGTTGAACACGGGTAAGGGGTGTTACAGTTCGTTTAAGGAATTATTAAGGAAAATTGGAAGATTCGCTAATGTGCTACAAGGAAGCGAAGAATAAGGTGTGGGTCCTAAACTCATAAAATTGTTCGAAAATGTTAAATGTCATATTATATTTGATAAATTAGCTTGCAGGTCGGATTGGCTTAATAGTCGAATTATTGATTTTGTGAGTGGCCGAACCAAGTATGTTTCGAGCCTTAAAATATTGACATGTTGGCAAAATTGGTAGTTTGGGAGTATGAATGTTTGATTGAATTTGTAATTGCATATTTGAGTTACGAGATATGATTCGACTAAATAATATAATGTGTTGAGATATTAAGCTTATGTATGATTTAAACGCATGAGATATTTGTTATATTGTGTACTGAAAAGGGTGATATTTATGCACAATGAAAATCCGTAAAGTATGTGATATTGAACGATATTGATTGATACCAATACAATGGTAATTTGAAAGGTTGGAACATTGTTTCCAATTACTAAAAATATGTTATTATTAAGGACATGCTGATCATGTCAAATGAATGTGAAAAGTATTGAGACATGATTATGTATTAGATTGTGTGACATATTGCATATGCCTTGGGTTGGGATTTTGTGGTTGACGGAGGAGTTCTGTAACACCCCTAACCCGAATATATTACCGGAATAGAGTTACGGAGCATTACCGGAGTTTCAAATTTATTTATCGGACATTTTATTTCATCTAGTATTCATATTTGGAACCAATCAAAATCAAACATATTGTCCCTTAAACATATTTATTTTTCTCGACATGTCTTACTTGAATTTATTACTCGACTCAACATACTTAATTTCCTTATATAAACGTACCAAAGATAATCACATATTTACATGTCATGATAAATATCATACTCTTGCCGTTTCTTCATAAACATAAATAAGTTAATTCATTATATCAATATTTCATATACCATCAACTCGTATTTCTTTATATCACATAATTTGATTACATGAACTTTCCTGGCTAAATTGCAGAAATACCAAGATTTAGGGGCATTTTGGTAATTTTCTATTTTCATTGATTTTTCAACCGATCTTGATCTAAATTAATAGTTTCATTCAATTTATTAATTTAGACAATAAAATAATTCATTTCACTCAATTTGGTCATTTTTATATTTTTAAAAAATTACCTCTAAAGTTTTACTTTTATTCAATTTAGTCCTTGAGTCTAAAACATGCAAATTAGCCATGCTAGTATTCATATATTCATATATATATATATATATATATATATATTCTCCTCTTCCTCTCCATTCCACATCCTTAATTTATATAACATGCTTATAAGTAACATTATCTATGATTTCACTATTTACTTATAAATTTATTCAAAGTCATCCATTTGAGTCATAGTCACTAAATTATTTATATCTTGATTTAAAAATTTCAATTTAAGACCTGCTTGATGTTTTAGAAACTAGGCTCAAACATTTTTCTGCCATAAAAATTTTAGAATTTATAGTTTAGCCAATAATTACAGTAAAATCTTCAAACTTGACTCTCGCTACATTGTTTGACAACTTCTACATTTCTTTACTAAAATTAATTATCTCTTAGTACGGGACTTGGATGATGTTCCCATTTGTTTCTATTAAAAATAGACTCATTAATTATTTAAACATGTAAATTTAAGCCCTAATTATTTTTATCCAATTTTTTATGATTTTTCAAACTCAGAATAGGGGAACCTAAAATCATTCTAACCTTGTCTCACATAATTTACTATAACTCGTAATTTACAAGTCCTTTGCTTACACCGCTTATTCTATGAAAAACTAGACTCAAAAAGTTTTAATTTTATATTTTATTCATCCTATAATTCGATTTCCACAATTTTTGGTGATTTTTCAAAGTTAACCTATTGTTATTATCCAAAACTATTTCTTATAACTTATTTTACAATCAAATCCTTTACCTAATTTTAACTTGAAATTCTATCAATTTAACCCCTAATTCACCATTTAATTCAACATAAGCTATATTAAAAGCCTAAGAAATTTCAAAAATTCAACTTAATTTCAACAAAACTTTGATCTAAAACTTCTAAAACATCAAATTTAAGTAAAAAGGACTTAATTGACTTACCTATTAAAACTTCAAGCTCCCAAACCCTAGTTTCTCCTTTTCTTTTCTTTTCTTCTTTCTTTCCCCCTATTTCGTTTGAACTCTCCGCTTCTATTCTTCTTTTCTTTCTTTCCATTCCTTTTATATTCTATTTCTTTTATTCTTCAATTTTATTATAATAATGTTATAATAATAATATTAATTAATAAATATATTTTGCTTATTAGATAATAAAATATATAAATAATTTACAAGTGTATAAACATATATGTTACATATGTACCATTAATAATTATACAATTGTCTTCATTCTAATTTATTTTAATAATAACAATCATAATTTAATAATTTAATATAAAACTATAATAATAAATATCTATCTAATAACAAATACATATATTACAATTGTACACATATTTATTTTACATTTGTATATTATCATCCCCATCCACTTGTCATCATTTAATTTATTTATCCCATAAGAATCTTATATTATAATTATTTTATTAATAAATATCTTTTAACTTAAATATTAAGTAAATAAATAATTAAAATAAAAGTGTGTATATACACATTATTACACATGTACCATTTATCACCCTACATTTGTCATATTTCAATTTATTTCATAATATAATATATTTAATATAATTTATAATTCAATAAAATAATAATAATAATAAAATTAACTAATTAATTAATAGAGTAAATATCTAAGAAAAAATCTTAGATTTTTCATATGTTTGCCGCCACAACCATTCAGAATGGCTTATTTGCCATTTTGGTCCTCCCTTCTTTCTATTAATCTATAATTAAACTTTTATCTCTTATTCAATTTAGCCCTTTTTCCTAATTTCTCTTAATTAAGCTAAATCCACTTAATTAAAGCCTAATTAAACACACAACTAGCCTCACAAATATTTCTAATAAATATTTAAGAACTCGATTCACTAAGACGGAGGCCCTATAACTCGCTTTTTCAGTGCCCGTAAATTTTGGGTCATTACAAGTTCCGTGGAGTACTGGCGGCATATTAAGTCCGCATTATTTGTAGTCAGTGCACTACACCTGGAGTACCAAGGGGAATGGCGATTTATCGCTTTTTTTATTGGCAGAATTTTCTGCGTATTATTATCGGTGATTTTAACCACAACGGGCTTAAGCCCATAATGTTTTAGAGTTTGGATGACGAGTTTTGGGGAACTCGTGGTGTGTAGCGAATGGTATGGGTAGGAACCTTTTTGCATTGCATCATGTGCACAACATATTCGAATGTTATTGATTTATGCTATGTATTGTATTTTGTTGTACTTAATGGTGATTGTTACTTGAATGAATGATGTCCCATGCTCATACACCGTTTGACATCAATTTGATAATGGCTATGTAACGAAATGAAATTCCAATGATGGTTTTGTATTCTTCTATTAATGCTAATATGTTTCAAAGTATTCAGTATTTGATGTTTTTGCCCCTTTAAAAAAATTATTCGACTCACACTGAGCTTTTCATAAGCTCATCCCCCAATAGTTTAACTTTTTATGTAAACATCAAAATTACGACCGAACTCGGCATTCGGAGAATCAACTTGGACCTCGGATTATTATTATTTTAATTAACTATTATTAAGTCTTTATTGGTTTTGCCTTGTATTTTTTAATTATTTCTAGTCCGTGACTTGGTAACTTTTCTTTTTGGGATTTTTGCATGCATGGATTACTCAAGCATAATAACCGCATAATGCATGATATCGGGCTTAAGTAAAATTTGATGATGTTCCCTAGTTTCCACTACATTGCAAAGGAACTTTTTTTTGAAAAAAAATTGATAAGGCAACTAATTTTCCAAAATGACTTGAAAAATGGTTTTTCCGTTGCATTAGTTTAACTTCGAGTTTTTTTTTAAAGAGCGACAAGCAAACGGTTTTTCTAAAACAACATTGTCAATAACAAAATGAATCCTAAGCATACACGACCTAACGAATGAATGCTTTTAAGCTAACTCAAAGTACAACTACGATTTTCTCTAAAATGAGTTTATTTAAAGTCTTAAAAAGTAACATAAGTTAGCTTAGTCATTTCAATATCTAATGTAGCCTTCTCAATCTAGCAATAATGTTTAGACCGGGTTTAGGAGGTTACAACGTGTTTAGCTTAACAAAATTGATATAATGAGTTAGGGTGGTATATGTATATGAATATGGCTTATTGATACATTTATGAAGTTATGGGTTCGTGGTTACCACAAGGATGGATCGTTGCAAACGTACGCGATTGTGGAACATCATGGTTAAGTTGGCGGTAGTAACCACCCTTATGTTGTCTCTATGTTGGCAGAATGTGTCTGTCTAAGTATTGTGAACGTTATTTGGCATATTGTGTTAGTATCTCATGGTTTCACTAAAATTTTTTATGCTCTTTATAAGTGTAAATGCTTGTTTACCAGTGGTATCTATGGTTTGCGTTTTTCTTTTGTATGGAACTCAGTAAGTTTGTTTGAACTTACTTTGTTATCTTTTCCTTCTCAGATGTGTAGATAGTATAAAGAGATTTGGTAGAAGGGGACTACGCTAGAGTTACTGTTGATAGTGAGCCACTTGACTAATTTTGTATCATGTAGGACTGTTTGGGTGGGTAGCGTGCAGATTTGTTTTGTAACCAACTTTTGTAATAATTTACATCTTTTGCCAAATCATTGTTTAGGGGAATTTTACGTACTCTTGAAGTATATGTTAGACCTTAATGTATTATGGTTTATAAGATCATCTTTTAGTCATATACACCAAACTGATTTAAATGCTATTTATCTGCCAGGGATGCACCTGAAACTTTTGTATTGGAAATGACTCACCTTATGTTTTATATCACCCTGACAAATTTTATAAGGCTTATGACAGATGTTTGTTAAAACTATGTTTTATTTTACTTAGCGTAATATTGATTTGATCTTTTTGTCATTGTTATACTGGGGTTAACACAAATTTGGGGTTATACGCCGAGGCTTTAAAGCTATATAAAAAATTTCAAGTGTTTTTGTCAAATTCAAATGGTTTTAAGTTGTGATGTACCACACTGAGATTCGATGATCAAGTCAGACGTGGGTGTTACAAATTTTCATCCCAACAGCTCTATTAACTTCCACAAAAACTACAACAGTTGGAAATCAATTAGAGGAATAAATACCATCTTCCAAAGGTCCTACAAAAACAAAAGAGAGAACCAAAGCCAAAAGATCAATCAAACAACCTTTGTGCTTAATTTTTCTATACTTTTCTTACATCCACTTGTGAGTTTTACTATTATTTTATCAAGTGTTCTTCTTTGTAATTTGCTTAATTGGCAAACACTTTGATCTTGTAAGGGTTATTTCTTTGTTTGCTTATTTGTATTTCTTTGAGAGGGTTTGTGTCTTAAGGTTTGAGTAGAAACCTTAAGGGAGTTTGTAAGGTTAAACATTGTCCTCATAGGTTGTCAAATTAGTGAATTTGGGAAAATTCTTAGTTGTGGAAAGCTAAGGTAGTAGAGTAGGCAATTGGGGTCAAACCATTATATATTGTCGTGTTCATTGTCTCCATTTATTTTCATTGCTTCCACCAAAACTTTAAAAGGAAAATTCACCCCTCTTGGCAATTTCAAGTTGTTTAATCGAGCTAACACCACAATATATGAAACCAAAATGAACATATTTCTACTATTTCGATGATAGTATGATGTCCGCAAAGATCCAACTTTGAGAGTTTTACAAGTTAATGATCTACAAGTAGGGTAAACAATGACAGTAAGCATTTAAAATGCTTAGTATGTTCAGATGGAAATTTCAATACTTACCTTGGTTATTAATCTGCCACGATAAACACTATTATTTATATTCCTTTTAACGTAATTTTAGCTTGTTTTGGGTTAAATTAAGTCATTTTAGTAAATATTTATGCTCTTATAGTTTGAAGTATTATTTTTAGTAGTTTTTATTACATTTTTTATACTTAAATAAGGTTACATGGTCACATAGGATGAATCAGGAGCTAAGATGTGCATTAAGGCTAAACACGTTGTCGAAGTTGTGACACCAAGACACCGATATCAAACATTAAAGAAATTAATTAGGGCCGAAACAAGGTCGATGTCGCAATATGGAGGTACTTGTCGTCGTGACGAATTCTTGGAGAAATGAAGTCGCGCTTTCAAGGGCCAAAAGGGTTTCCTTTCCTAGTCGAACCCTAATTTCTACAAGGGTATTTTAGGCACTTGAGTATTCCGATATTTGCCAATATAAAGCGTCACTGTAACCACATTAGGGGGACAGATTTTTAGACAAAGGTTATTATTTGCATTTCAAACTTTTTAATTCCGTTTTTAGTTTTATTTTCATGTTCGCTTAATCGAAAGATCCTATTTCGATGTTAGACTATCACGAGTGGAGAATGTTCCGGATCTGCGCTTTTATCGCCATATATATGAGCATTCTCTATCTCTTATTCTATTATTTTATTTATATCTTTTTCTTTAATATTGTTAATTGAGTGTTTGTGTAAATATTAGAATAAATTGGTGCTCCATATAGATCTTGCATGATTCAATTGATTAATCTGATTAATTAATGAAGTAATTAATTATCTATAAGTTAGCATTTATTCAAGAGAACTTAGTATACTATGATTGACAACCCTAGTAGAATATCAAGACAGGTGAGACTGAAAAGTAGCATGTTAAGTAAAACTTGTACCAAGCAGTAAGACCGAAATGGTATCTTAAGTGGTAATCCTTAGTAAAGATGAGACTGAATGGGTATTCCTAACTAAGGGCGGTAAATACTTAATTAAGGGTAATTATTGATTTAGTTAATAATTAGGTAACACAATTGGATCTAGGCTAGAGTAGCTTGCAAAGTCGAAACTAGGAATAGGATAAATCGATAATTTAAATTAGGTTTAGTTAATTAATTTATTTTATTTTATTTTATTTTAATTTAATTAGTTGTTAATATTGTTTTAGATTTTGCACAATAAATTCATGAATTGATTAAAATAGTAATTATTATTTATAATTGATTTAATATTAGTTTTCTCCAATCTGCAATCTCTTGGGTACGATCATCGTAATACTCACCAGTGTTTCGTTGTAAACTAACTATGTTATAATTTGACCTGTTCACTTGCAGAAACCACACTTCATTCCTATCTTTCTATTTTTGTAGTATTGACATTCTCGACATTCGCATGTCGGGAGGTGGTCAATTATATATAAGCATGTTAACTACCATAGTTTTGGCATACATTTGACTAAACTTGACAAATATTGTCACAAACAAGTTGTAACAACCCGTTTTTCAATGGTGTCAGAAATGGTAGTTTTGGGACCACAAATTTGACAAGTGAGTTTTTATAATTAGCATTTAAATTATATGAGTCAATAATAATTTTTATATTGAATTTGATTTAAAGAATTTTAACTAACTGAATTAAAAGTTAGTATAAGTGGTTCGGTTCAAAAGTCAAGTGGTTATTGAAAACGAGGTATTAGGACCTTATTTTCTTAATTTAAGGCCATAAATATTTTTTAAAATATTTACAAAGTCGTATTACATGTGAATTGAAGTATGGTCCTATAATTTTGATGATTTATAGCTTAATTACGGTAAAAGAATTAAATTGTAAAAGATGTAAAAGTTAATTGCTATAGATTTAAAATAGTAAAGGGGCCAAAATGGTAATTTAACCATGGTAAAAAATTCCAAGCGGTGGTGGATTAATTAATCCACTAACTTTTGGGTTATTTCTTCATTTAGTCCTAATTAGTTTAGGGTTAAACTGAAATAAAATTTAGTTAACTAATAAATTAAAACAATTGAAGGACCAATTGTGCAATTAAACTCTCCTTGAATGATAAACATACCATAGGTGATGATTGTGGACGGTAATGGGCTTGAAATTGTTAAAATTGAATGGAAACTAAAAGGGCAAAATGGTAATTCGATAATTAAACATAATGTAAATAAAATATAAGCTAATATAACTATCATATTTTTAATTTTCTTCTTTAAAAAATCGAATAGCCATGGGAGGAGACGAGCAAGCTTTCGTCCAAGTTTAGGGTTCCTCATTTGATAGGTAAATCTTGTTCGTTTTTAGTAATTTTTATGTTTTTGAGCTCTATTTAGCTAACCGAGGATTAATTTGTAAAGTTGTCAAATTTTTGGATTATGCCATTGATGAGTTATGAACATTTTTGGAATTTTATGATAGATCATTGAGTTTGGTTGTTAAATAAGACTATTTTGTAAAGTAATTTTTAGTAATTTTAAGGTTAAAGGACTAACATGTTAAAGTGATTAAATTATAAGGACTTGATGTGAAATAACAGCAAGTGTGTGCTGAAATGGGGTAGTATATAGTTCAGCTGAACTTAAATTTGATTAAAATTAGTTAAATTGCAAGTTTTGACCTTAGGGACTAAATTGTATAAAAGTAAAATATCGGGATAATTTTGTAAAAATATAAAAATGATTTAATTGCATAAAATAGTTAATTATGTTGCTAGAAATTGATAATTGAATGAAATTATTATTTAGATCATGGATGAGCTAATAATCGAGGAAAAGAGAAAATTACTAAATAGTCCCTAAACTTTCATTATTGTTATAGTTAGTCTGGTAAGTTCATTCGGTTTAGTTTTAGTACATATTTAAAGATATTATATGAACCTAATTACATAATGTTGGATTATATTAATGTGTGTAAATGAAAATGGAAATAATGAATTGATACAACGTCGAGCACTGATTGAGATACTCTAAATCATTACTGCAAATCAGTCCTGTAAGTTCGCACAATAAAGTAATTGATTTAGTTGTTATTCTGTGAATTATTGAATAATTTAAGTATTTTGTATTTAAATTTGCTTGTATAGTAAATATTAAATTGTGGAATTGAATCAAATTGAAATGAAATCATAATTGAGGGTCATGATTGGAAGTGAGGAAAGAATATAATTGAATTCATGTAACAAAGAAACGCATAAAGGATTATATGATATGATAGTATTTATGTTACGAATGAATTAAATTGATCGATATATGCCAATTAGTAAATTGAACTAAATTGCATTGTTAGTTAATTCGTGTTATGTTTGATAAATAAGAACTATATGGATGTGTGCTCGTAATGATATAATGTAAAGAAAGTTAATTAAAATGGACATGATATATGACCCATATGAACCTCGTAAATACTTGGAACACAAAGGATAGGTCATTAAGGGTTATACAATTTTGAGTGCTAGTCTTAAATGTTCTATTGATGAATAGTTCTTGTACTTGAGCCGTTATTGCAAAAATATCTTCAACTTAATCTTTATTTGAGAAACTTTACTTCTAATGATTAGACCACCTGAAAGATTGATGCCTTAATTCCTTTGAGATCTAGAGGTTGTATCACAAATAATGGAAGGCAACATTTGATATTAAGCTTGTCTATATAAAAAGTACTGTTGTGGTTAAAATGCAAAGGATTACCTACCGAAGAGCTTGCATTCACCAGTTTTCTAGTTCTTCAGGGCCTTGTCCTTACTTTTGTAATAAAAAAATTGATATGTTTTTTTATAGAAACAATTTTAGTCATTTTTACTTGCATCAAAATTTAATTGACTCGTATTATTAACTTAATAAATAACTTAAATATAATTTAGATTATGTCACTCACATAAATTAATAATAAAATTATGTAAAGAATATATTTATTGTAAGAAATAAATAAAAGGTTTAAGGGTATAAAATTCACTATTTTTTCAAAAAATAATTAAGCCACTATTTTTTTCTCTCAATTATGTGCTTGAACTTTTAAAATGCATAAAAAAGATTCTTAAACTGTTTAAAAAAATAAATAAGCCTTTTTTTTACACTTAATTATGTATTTAACTACTAAAATGTATCAAAAATACCATTTGACCATTAAAATTAACCGCCTTTAATATTTTTCAGATAAAGTCACCACATGTCACAACCACGACGTGACATATAACAAAAAATAATAAAAATAAAAATAAAATAAAAATCAATAAAAGTTATAAAATTATTAAATTTTAAAATATATAAAAAGCATTTAATATTTATTAAAAATTAGAAAAAATTATAAAATCATAAAAATATATAAAATATATTGAAATATAGAAAAAATTGTAAAATTTTATAAAGTCGTAAGAAAATTACAAAAAAAATTGTAAAGAAATATAAAATTTATAAAAAAATTATAAAAATTATCGTACTAAAAGAAGTATTTTATAATTTTTCTATAACTTTTATTAATTTTTATTTTTTATTATTTTTCACCACATATCATGCTGTGTTGTGACATGTAATGGCTTTAATTGAAAAAAGTTGAAGGTCGTTAACTTTAACGGTCAAGTTAATGATTAAAGGGTCTTTTTGATATAGTTTATAATTTTTTTTCTAATTTTTAATAAAATTTAAATAGCTTTTATTAGAATTTAATAATTTTATAATTTTATTTTATATTTTTGTCACATATCATATCATGATTGTGACACGAGTTGCTTTAATTGAAAAAAATTAAGGGCTATTAATTTTAACGGTAAAAATTTTTTGATATATTTTGACAACTTAAAGTAGTTAATTGAGTGCTAAAAAGAGAAGACTTAATTGATGTTTATTAAAATTTTAAATTTTTTATATTTTAAAATTTAACTATCTAATTGAGTGAAAAAACCCAAAAACTTGCCATTTTTTAAAAAAGTTTTGAGGCATAGCCGAATAGAAATGTGTTTGAAGTTGGTAAGAGATGTTATTGATTTCATATAAAAATAGTGTAAGTTATATAGGTTGAGATAATAATTTAAATCGGTTTTAATAAATTCAATTTATGAAGAAAATAGGCAGAACATTATTTTAAAACAGTGGCGCTGGTTCGTGACTAGGTTTTCTGAGACTCGAAAAAGCGGCGGCCTCGTTTGCTCAAAGAAAGAAAATAAACAGAGGAGAGGACAGTTCTGCTAAACCCTTGTAAAACCCTGGAAAGACAAACAAGTTCTAATTTTTCTCTGGAAAACCCTCGATTATCTTATTCAGACAAAGAAACCAACACCTTTTTTTTTTTTTTCTATTTGTATCTTCAATGGCAACACCCTCGCATGCTCAAGCTGTCAAGTCGCTCAATAAATCTGAGGGTCGTAGGCGCTTTGTTGTATGATCTTTAATCTCTTTCTCTTTCCCTTTCTTTTCCCTTTCAGTTCCTTTTCGAACTCTTACTTTGTTTCTTTCTTTATGTTAATTGCAGTTCAAGACTTTCTCTCAGAGAATAGATGATATTGATATTAATGTATTTAGAAGCCTAGAAAAAATCAAGTCAGAGCCCTCTCAAGGTTCAACTTTCCTTTGTGATTGCCTTATTGAGTGGAGGGTATGCGTTTAATTTCATAAACTTTTTTTATATTTTAAGAATTGAATTCAATTAGCTACTTCATTGCTTTTTTGGGAGCCTTCTTGGATTATCACTTCCGAAACAGTGGAAATTGGCTCTTTAACACGGTCTATTACAATTTTATTTTAGGCGGTCTTTAATTTTTCTCTCCTTTCATTGTTCTTCATTTTTTTTTGTATTTAATGCAGGAACTGAATACAGCAGAGGATTTCATTTCATTTTATGTGGAAACGATGCCTCTTGTACAGACCTTACCCTCGATACTCTTGCACAAGGACTTGATATTTGATAAACTTATATCCCGCTTACAAATGAAAGCGAGATTATCTCTCGAGCCTATACTCAGGTGTGCAAGTTTATGTTTGATTAAGTTTAATCCTTTGGTTTGCTATAAGCTTGGTTTCGGTTTTTTGTAATGTATCCTTCAAATAAAATGGCTGACAAATCAGTTGTGTGTTGGAAGAGATAAATAGCCATAAAATCTTTTCTGTAATCTCATCAAATTAACTCTCTAAATTTTATTTGTGCAGCAGTACTGTAGAGAATATTGATCTAGCATAAAAAACGGACTGCCTCAGTGGCAAAGTTTTCCGATAACATGTTATATCCTGTCTTAAACAAATAAATAGAATAAGCTCATATTGCTGTGAAAATTTATGGCATCTGCTTGATGGTTCAATAATTACTTGAGTTCAATAATTACTTGAGTTTTGGGTTGCCTTGCAACAGCTTTGACTTCCACTTCTTTTTAGTTGAGTTCGTCTGCTGGTGTATCCAGTGTTGTTTAGTTGTGCCTGTACCAGACAATAAGAACATGTTAGACTCGTTTGAGCAAGTTGCATTTGACAAGGCACACATCTGGTGTGCCTTGTTCTTTTTGTAAGGCGATAGATGCTAAAATAGCTTGCCTGACTGGATTTCTCTTTAATATCATTTATTTGCTTTTTTTTTTTCTTCATTGACCGTACTCTACTAGTAAGAGAGGGGTAATAGGGACTCTTTTCTTCTCAGTGTCCGAGTGTTCAACAACAGATATTGAACCACATGAAAATCATGCATATTGGCCCTTAAATTGATGTATCTTTAGCTTATTTATATATACACAGGCATACATACAAAAACAGGCGCATAGACATATTGATTAGGTTGCTTAAGCAAGTGCTTCATTTGTGCCTTGTGGCTCAGGCAACATAAAGGTTCTAGCACCTAATGCGCTTTGACACTTGACAATATTGGATGTATCTGGTTGCCAAACTCTGTACTTGGTTACCCTTTTTGATTCCTGAATTGCATCCTTAATAATTTCACTTGGGAAATAACCATGCTGCTGTAATGTTAGAGCATTCTCAGTTATAATACTGGCATCTATTTTGTTGTTTATGGTTAAAGGAAAATCTCGTATGATTTGTATTATTGGTGCTTGGTATTGATGTTTTGGTTTCATCTGCTTTACCTGGTGCTCCCATTCTCTACTAGTTTGAGATAACAAAATTTTGAACTTGTGCAGATTGTTGGCAGCCTTCTCCAGAGATCTTCTCAAAGATTTTCTTTCGTGAGTCTATTCTTCCATTGATCAAATGCATCTTTGCCCTTCCTTTTGATTGAATAATAAACAAAGTAGTGCTGCATGTTTTGTAATTGCATATCACTGCTATATAATTTGAACTTGCCATAGATAGTTGCCTGATGCTTATAGTTGCTCTCGTAGGTCATTTTATGGCTATGCTAGAAGTAATGCACATAATGCACAGAGTAGATATCATATATATGGGTGGGTCATGGGCTTGATACAGTTTTGATACATTACTCTGTGGTATCATGTTTTATGCATTGATGTTTCTGGGTTAGCACATAGTTTAGTAAATCAAGTGGAACAAGTACAATTAATAGAAGAGCAAGAAAGCTCGAGACGTTGTTGGTTATGTCAACATCTGGTCTGTTTTGGAGAGAGGAGTTTTGTCTAAGGAACTTCATCCTGATGTGGCGAGGAAGCCACTGTATTTGATTGCTGATGTTTACAGCATCAAGCTGTAGTGGTGCATATAGCAGCGATGTAAATTCATGCAACCCAAGGGCTATCTACAACTGCAAGATGGTTTTTCCTTCTTTAGTAATAGGTAGTGGCATGCACTGGTAGGGATAATCTTGGATATATTTTTAGGAAATAATTTGGCTTTTACTTGTTTATTTTTAACATTTATGTCACTACAGGTTTCTTCTGTTAAGAGTAGGGGTTTGGTTGTTTATTTTGTTAAAGGAGAAAATGCTGATATTATAGGAATTTTCATCTTCTTTTGAATTAAAATATTTTAACTTATTAACCAAAGAACCTCAAGAGATCTAAGTGGCAAAGACAATGCCACTGGGTGGTTTCATGATTTGAAGTAACGAGAAGGGATAGAAGTGTAAGACTGGTAGAGGTGTTCATGGGCCGGGTTGGGCTATGTTTGGGTTGGGCCTAAGCATGATGTTAACATACTTTATGCTTGCCCAAGCTTGGCTCAGCTAGAAATATGGGCTTAAAATTTTGCCTAAACCCGCTCATATTTGCAAAAGACTAACTCAAGCCCATTTTAGGCCCTCCCATATTATTTTTAATTTTTCTTAAAATATTTATTTTATTTCAATATTTAATAAATTTATATATATTTTTTTATTGAAATTTTTTATGTGGTCATCTTAACATTATTTTAATGTTTACATTAGAGTAGTATTATATGTTTAGTATAAGTTTAACTTTTTTGTGTTATAAATTACACTATATAAAAATAACATAATATAAAGTATTATAAACTTAAAAAGGGGATGGGATGGGCTGGGTTTGGGCCTTAAATGTTCAAACCCGAGCTTGACCTAATTTTTTGCCCAAGCCCATGTTTCGGGCTTAATAATTTTTTCCCAAGCCCATTTTTTGTGCCTAATGATTTTGCCCAAACCCTCCCAAATTTTGGGCGGACCTTTGAGCCTAAGTGGGTAGTCCGAACCATGAACAGGTCTAAAGACTGGTTTGTGCTTGTTATTTGTGTTTGCCACATTGACACCTAAAAGGTTAGCAATAGGAGCATTTTGTTTGACGCTAACATGTGATTCTGGAGGCTAGTTGTGTTTTCAATTCTACTTCATTTCTCAAAGTTGGAATCTTTTTAACTTTGCTGGAGACTTTTAAACTGTTGGCATATAGTTCAGCAATTGTTATTTTTTTTTTTTCTTTATTTAGTTATTTACTATTGCTATTGTTGCTTGTTATAGATTTTTTTAATTTTCATTTTGAATCATCTTAGATGCATACAGGACTGATTTGCATATTTTATTGGTCAGATTTCTGCCTAGGATTGTTGATTCCTTAGTATCTCTCCTCAAAAGTGGTGCAGATAGGGAGCCAGATATCCTTGAGCAGGTTTGGGCTATATTCTCTTTTTTCTCATCTGAATAGTCCTTCATGTGTTAGTATTGTGTTTCTTGTTCGATGCTGGCCTTAATCTTGGTAATTGTTGTTTTACTCTTACCTCCACGTCCTTTTCATGCAGATTTTTACTTCGTGGTCATACATTATGATGTATTTGCAGAAGTATCTTATATGGGATGTCATCCATGTTCTCAAGTGAGTGTTTTCTTGACTTTCTTTTTCAAAGAATGTACCATAAATAGGTAGCTCGTGTAGTTGGATGGTTCTTTTTGATTCAAGTTTCTTTGGAAGTGAAAGCTTTTTTTCCCCTTGTATTTTTTCTGGGTTAGGAGAGAAGAATGTTTTATTAAGGAATTTTCTACCATTGGAAAGTACCTTAGAAATATGGTTTCATCCTTAATGGGGAAAATAAATCAAGTCTTGCTGATGGTTGGGGTTAAAAGATGGTTTAAGATGATTGCCTCCTAAAGAGTAATGGAGGTGTGCAAAGGTAGGCTCAAGCTAAGATTCTGCCTGTGAGCGTAATAGTGTAAGCCTGCTTGACTGTGAGACAGACTGGTTGAACATAGACAAAAGTCGGTCATATTGATCCGGGAGTCCTGTGTGGAAGGGCTCTCACTCAATGTGTCAAAGGTTTTTAAGGCTTCATCACAGTACTGAGGGAAGTGTTGAATTCTTCAAAGATATTTATGTTTTCACTATGCTGAATGTTATTTTTGAGTTTCTCTCTATATCTTATGGTTATATATTGCTTTTGATGTTGCATTCTATCTTGACAACTTTCCTATTAACAACAATTTATTCCTTGAGTTTGACAAATGAATATAATGGGAGATTTTGTTTTCTAGACTGCAATCAATTATAAATAATGAAATGTTTGTTGCAATCTATGTGGCTTATGCTCTTTCTTCATTGTATGGAAGGGTTACTGTGAGGTTGAGGTATTACCCAAAGGATCATGTCCAAGAGTTTATGGCAGAGGCTACATCATTCTTGCTGCGGAATTCACCTGTTGAGCAACTTATAAAAGGTATCAGCTGTTTATGATTTAAAACCTGTTTCACAATTTCTTATTTTTGTGATCCTTAGAACTTGTTTTGATTTTTTTTCTCTCAGTAATTTATTTCCAGTTCGGATTACATTTTGCTTAAATTAATAGTTCTAAGGCCTAAAGCATTTTGGAACTCTCTCTCTCTCTCTCTCTCTCTCTCTCTCTCTCTCTCTCGTCCATATGAAAAAAATGGTAAATCTGCCACCAAAATTCCTTTTTGATATCTGAGATTTTGGTTATTTCGTTTTGTGTTTTGGCTAGTTACACACGTTTATTGTTTTTTAATCTGGTTTTGTTGCAATGTTGAATCAGATTTTGGTTTTCTATTTGTTATGGTGGCTTATATTTTTCTAAATTTTGATTTAAAACAGGTATTAGGAAGACCATGTTTGAAGTTGTGAAGAAACCATTACCTACCCGGAAATCTGGAGTTAGTGCTTTGTTATGTTATATTATGTTAGGAACCTCATCAAGGTTCCATTCTGGAGCACAGAGAGTTTTGCGATTATTGGTGGATGATTCAATATTTGCTATTGGTGATAAGTTTCCTGAAGGTATTTCATTTCTTACTGATAATGCTTTTCTATAGAGCATAAACTATTAACATGTGTGTTTATGGCATTTTCCTGTGGATGAGTTACTGATCATCTTGTTGCTCTGTTGGCGTTAGGGCCTAACGCTTCTATGAAGAAAAACATTGCAGATATATAAATTGGTTTTTTTTTTTTTTTTTGGGGGGGGGGGGTATGTGGGACCTTTACATTGGGTGGTGTCTTCCAGTTTTTTATCCTTATGCCTTTGTGAAGACAAAGTAATTACAAGATGTGAGCTTCAAAAGTTAAAAGCAATGTTCCGTTCACTTTGTTAGCTCACCCTTCTATCCAAGCTACATATTTATGGTTGAATAAATCTGATATACTTATGCACTTTCTTTGTGGGATGCATTAACTTTTAAAGTCAAGTTGCTTTGGCTTACTGACTTAGTTATTTATTTACTGGTAGATGTTTTTTAGGTTACAAATTTTGTTGACTTCCTGATATCTTTTTTTGGTTCTGGTTGGTCTTTATTAAGTGCCATATTCTTTTAGCTTAGTTTGGTTGTAGCATGGTTTGTCTTGTTTGTAGAGGCTGTTGCTTAGTAGGTGGTTTTCCTATTTATCTAGTTTTATTTGATGCTTAGGGTGTGCATTTCCTCTTGCAGGCTCAGATGCTATTCTTGAAGTTGTGATTACTTCCTTTCAAAAATTAGCTGAGGAGCTAGAAGCCAAGGAGTTAAATCTAATGTGGGAGTGCTTGTATCAGGAAATAAGTGACTCTCTAGCTCAGGGTCTTGCTTGCATCTAAGTCGTCTTTTATCGCTGCTAATATCTTCTCTTCAGGTTAATAGTGGGCGTGGTATTTTGGGTGAGTTGATAATGGTCTTCATATACTGGCTTCTTTCTTTTTTATGTTTGATATTGTTTCTGTCATTCTTTTACCTTTTACTGCCAATTCTAATTGTTATAATGCTGTGCAGACTATCGACGAATGTTTGAAGTTGTAGAGTCCTTGGTGTCAAAAGTTGTATTGCCTTCTAGCAAAGGAAATGGTAGTTTATCTGATGTTGTTGATAAAGTTCTGCAACTAGTGCTACACATTCTTGATGGACTCCATGGTTCTAATAATTTGTCTACCATCTCTGGCTGTTTGTTGCAGTGGGCTCCTATATTTGAGTTAAGAAACTCAAGGTATTGTCTTTTCTAGAGTCAGTCTGATTGCCCCATCTTTTAGCTTAGCTCCTTTTATCTTTTTGACACGCTGTTGTTTGCATTTCAGTTTGTTGACTTTTCTCAGAGAACTACTGCTGAGGGACCCATGTGTAATATATTTTTTCAAAGATTATGCTTTAAGGTAATATTGACATCAGAATTGCAGTTGGTTCTTCCTTTACTCTTTCCGTTTTAGCTGCAGTTATTGAAATTTTGCACTTGAATTTTCAGTGCTATGAATGATCTGGTAGAATCTTCACAAGAAGTTTTGTGCCTGTTACTGTCTTTCTTTGAGAGACTGCAACTGCATCCTCAAAGCACTAAATTCTTAGATGAGATGTCCGAAGGGAGACTTTCGAAGATATGTGATTATATGCAAGGGGTTATCAGTAACTGGATCAAGCTTATAAATGACATTGCAATTGGTAATCCATTAACTGCTCAAATTGATGAGGCCAAGTTGGCTATCTTGTGGGGAATTATAAGCTGCTATCCATATATGTTCGATGTCCAAGAGAGTGAATCTGCACTGATAGAGTTGATAGATGCACTGCAGCGGCTTCTGATGATTGAGGATGGTAACTAATCTTGCCTTTCATCTTTCTTTTCTTGTGTGTACTCTGAAGCATTGTTGTCTCTTGTTGTCTGGAATACATATCTCTGAGTTGTTCAGAAATCCATATCTGTATTTTATCATTCTTCAATCTGTTTGTAGTATCTTCTAATGGTGTTTTCTTTTCTTTTCGTTTTGTCCTATTCTTTCAGAAAGTATTGCAGGAGTTTCCAAACACACTTGGGAGAGCCTAGTTGGTGCTGCTTTAGGCTCTTATAATAAATGGCATAATGTAAAAAAGGTTGGATTTGGAGAAATTAGCAAAGTTTTAGACCTTTCCAAGGCCTGCAAATCATCCTCTCAAGTACTATTTGCTGTCGCTGATTACTTGGATAATGTGAATGGGTATGTTTTCATTTCTTTCTCTCTCTCTCTCTCTCTATATATATATATATATATACACATACATATACATGCATTTTTGAAAATAACCCAGGGTTGAGTGGTTCTCTCTCTCTAGTGGGGTCAAGGCCCATCTGGTGAGCTCCCCCTTCCCACTGGCCTTGAACAAACTTCCAAACACAGATAGAAAACATGCACTCATGAAGCATGATCATTCTGGTCTTGTTTTTTTTATTCTTAAAGAATACAGTCACCCATGCTCTTTCTGATCATGTAAATCTGTTGTGCATGTTGATCACTGGTTATGTCTGAAAATATCCTACAAATGTAGGCCTGCATTGCAAGCTGATAGCAGCAAGGAAACATATCATCCCTTGCTTAAAGGAGAGAATATAGTGGATGCAGTTGGCATATTTGCTGATAGTTTGTGCCACCCAGATAAAGGAATTCGTCTTTCTACTCTAAGAATTCTGTGCCATTACGAGCCTCTCAATTGTGAAACTTCTGCTAAGGATCAGCATGCTGAGAAGAAAATGAAAACAGAGGTTTCTCAGGCTGGTATTATTGATACTGATGAAAGCAATGTACGTGCGCTATGTTCTGCTGCTTTTATTCTTTGTCGCCTGCACTTATTGGATAACTGATACAAATACATTTCCTTTTGAAACAGGTTCTTCAGCTCTTAATGTCTATTGAGGCTACTCCTCTTTCAATTTCTACCAGCAGGAAGGTTACCTTACTGGTATCTAAAATACAGATGGGCCTCTCTGCTGGAAGGATACCTGAAACATATGTACCTCTCGTTTTGAACGGGATAATTGGCATCTTCCATAATCGTTTTAGCTATCTATGGGATGCGGCTTCTGAGTGCCTTGCAGTTCTGATTAGCAAGCACATTGGACTAGTCTGGGATAAATTTATTTCTTATTTTGACCGTTGTCGGTCCCTAGTACAAGCACCTGATGTTCAACATGACAGAGATAATGGAAATTTATCTGACTCATCTAGTGGTATGTGGAGATATGTTTCTGCTATATGATTGATTTCTATTTGTCATTTGATTTTATATCTTGTCAGTTGTAAATTTCATGATTGAAAACATGGTCTAGGATATGCCATTTGATCAATTTTGATTTTCATTATATGGCATTAGGATTTCTAATTTCTCCCTGGTTTTTATGGTCAGATCTTGTAAGGCGATTCGATTTGTTTGTGAATCCTGCGTCTGATAACACACCAGGCACGGCAGTTTTGTCCTTGTTGCTCCAATCTTTGCAAAAGATTCCTTCTGTTGCTGAATCTCGATCCCGTCAAATTATACCCCTATTTTTATGGTTTTTGGGCTATGATAGTGATAATCTTGTGAGGTAGTCATCTTCTTCACTGATTTGTTTTTCTTATCATGTAAAGTGTCAACACAAATAAGCTTATAGGAGTTGATATATTTTCTCATTCGGATTGCAGCCCAGGTTCATTCAATTCAGACATTTATGAAGGGAAAGAGTGGAAGGGTATCCTTAAAGAATGGCTAGGCTTGTTAAAACTGATGAGGAACCCCAGAGCATTCTATCGAAGTCAATTTCTAAAAGATGTTCTGCAAAGTAGGTCAGTGCTTTATATTGTCTCATCTCTTGCTTCCTTTTTGTTATGTTAGTTGTCACCTCTGGTGCATGGACTTGATAGTTGAAGGCAACATACCTATGTCAACATTACACAACACAACACAACATGAATATGCTAGTTCAGATGAGTCGATTCACGGTCAGAAAAAAGATACTAACAAAGATTAGAGATCATTTCTAGGAGATTTTGGCCTAAAGGAAATTGTCCTCTTGCTTGAGGACCTGCGTTTGGATGAAACCAACTTAGATCCAAAGCAAACCTAATCATGAATTAAACATTAAATTACTTTAAACTGTTATTAAGAAAGACAGATTGAGAGGAACAACTTGAAAGAATAGTGTGAACTTTAAAATTGAGAAAGAGATAAAAGTTTCAGAGGGAGGAAAGAAAAAAGGACAGAGAGAGAACGAAATAATAAAAGTAAAGGAAGGGAAGGAATGTAGTAAGCACAGACACAAAATATGGATATGGCATGAACACAGAAACTGAATTTCAAAAGTTAGAATATGGTATGTTAGGACATAGCATTAGTGAAGTATTTTTAATATGATAATTTACAATAAACACCGTAAAATTGATGCTTTCATTCAAATAACATGCAAACCACTGACTCAAGTTCGGGTGTTTCATGGTCGTTTAATGGATTTTGTTTCTTTTTATTTATCAGGCTGCTAGATGACAATGATGCTGACATACAGGCAAGGGTTCTTGATTGCCTTTTATTGTGGAAAGACGACTTCTTACTCCCATATGACCAGCATCTTAAAAATCTAATCAATTCAAAATATCTGAGAGAAGAACTGACAACATGGAGTTTATCTAAAGAAGCCGGTCTAATTGAGGAAGGTCATAGGGTTTCTCTGGTGCCTTTAGTTGTTCGCCTCCTGATCCCGAAAATCAGAAACTTGAAAATGCTTGCTTCACGAAAGGTATGCCCATCATCTAAATCTTTTGTCCCCTAACCTTTCAGTCAATGGGTTTTAAATTCTATCTAATTTTTTTACTATGATGTGTCATTCTTATCACCAATGTTAATTGTATGACCTAATTTTGACAGAATGCAAGTGTACATCTTCGAAAGGCAGTTCTTGGTTTCATAGCTCAACTGGATTCTAATGAGCTCCATCTTTTCTTTGCCTTGTTATTGAAACCCTTGCAAATTATACCAAATGAAGATGGTTATGCTTCTAATTTGTATTCAAAGCCTATCGATGAGTTTCACTCCCTAAATTTTCTGAAATACTTCACCGTGGAAAATATAACAGCCCTTTCCTGGAAGAAAAGATATGGTTTTCTGCATGTAATTGAGGATATTATCGGTGTTTTTGATGAATTTCGTGTCAGACCTTTTCTTGATCTATTAATGGGATGTGTTGTTCGGGTATTAGCAAGCTGCAGTTCTAACATAGACACTGCCAAGGTTGCTGAATCATCTCCTGTAAGTGATCATCCTGATGCTGAGATGATCTCTAATGACAAAGACAGTGCAGAGGCAAACCATGTGAAGGTAATATTTCCGGTTATGTTGAGGAAAAAAGATTCCTTTTCTTAAATTTGATCAATTGCTGTTCCTCTTTTCCAATATTTTATTATCTCTTTTAATTTCAAATTAGTTAACAAACTATTTCTAGTTGAACTTTAGAATTCCATTAATAATGTAACAGCAATTGTTTTCTTTTTTCCTCCTTTGATTTCTAACAAACTTTTCAAAATAATCAGATTCTTTATTGAGAAAATTAAGCTTTGATGACAGTAATTATTTCTTTCTCAGATTGGGACGGGCATCAAGCAATTCAAAGATTTGAGGTCTCTATGTTTGAAAATTGTTTCTCTTGTTCTCAATAAATATGAGGACCATGATTTTGGTACTGAATTCTGGGACCTGTTTTTTACATCTTTGAAACCCTTAATTTATGCCTTCAAGCAGGAGGGTTCTAGTAGTGAAAAACCAAGCTCCTTGTTCTCTTGCTTTTTGGCTATGAGTCAGAGCCTGCAACTTGTGTCCCTACTTTGTAGGGAAAGGAATCTTGTTCCAGATATATTTTCAATTCTAACTGTTCCAACTGCTTCAGAAGCTATTGTTTCTTGTGTTCTGAAGTTTATTTCAAACCTGCTTGATCTTGATTGTGAGTTGGATGACGAAAACAGTCCTATAAAGAGTTTGATATGTCCAAACCTAGAAGCACTTGTCTGCAGCTTGCATCATCTGTTTCAGAGTGATAAAGCATCCAAGAGGTATGAGCGATTCATTTACCTGTAATAATGTGCAAAAGTCTGCTGATATCTGTTGACTATAGAATAATATAAGGGATGGACTAATGGCTGTATCATGTGTAATATTCTATATATATGAAATATAGATCTTTCTTGAACCAACTGGTTTAAATAGATGTGAAATTAGTAGTTAGTTACTTTGTCAGTGTCCTTTTGGTTTTGTTAGAAATAGGCTTTTTTGTATTATATTTCTCACAAGAAATTACACTAATATTTATATACATAGTGTGCCTAACTTTAGGAAACTCTATACTAGGAAGCAAACTGATTCTAGGGATGCTGTCCATTAAAACACAGCCTTAAAGTTAGTGATAACAATAAATAAAATATCTACAGGATTCTTTACGATCGCTAAATATTCCTTATTAGGAAGCTGTAATCGACACTCCCCTTGTCGGGAAGTGGATATCATCCATTCTCGACTTGCTTACTAGTTTCGAAGGTCTTCCTAGATAATCCTTTGGTAAGGATATCTGCGATTGACCATCGGTGGACACATATGGAGTGCAAATTAAGCCACTTTGTCAAGTTTCTCCTTGATGAAATGTCATCAACCTTAATGTGCTTCAGATACGATCATGTTGCCTTTGGATTATGTGCAATATTGATAGCGACTTATTATCACAATCTGACTTCATTGGACCTCCCACTTGGTCTTCAAATCCTCCAAAATAATTTTCAGCCATAATAATTCACAAATTCCAAGAGCCATCGCTCTAAATTCAACTTCTGCACTAGATCTAGCCACAACATTACATTTTTACTCCTCCAAGTTACAAGGTTGCCTCCCGAAAAGTACAATAGCAGAGGTTGATCTTTTATCAACCATAGATCCCTGATAATCTGCATCGATTATAGGCTTCAAGGGTTAATTCTCCCTTTCTTAAATAGGATTCCTTTGCAGAGTGCCTTTTAAGTCTTGTAGAATCGATATCTGACTCGAAGATGTGACTTTTAGGATTGTGCATGAACCGACTTACAACACCAACTCCATAGGCAATATCCGGTCTAGTATGTGACAAGTAAATGAGCTTCCCTATGAGTCTTTGATATGAACCCTTATCAACTATTGCATCTTCTAGTGCATCTCCAAGTTTGTGGTTCACCTCTATGGGTGTCTCTCTGCTGGTTTACATCCCAACTTGCCCGTCTCTGTCAACAAATCAATTATGTATTTCACTGTGTACACCCAACAACATCCAACTGTTTTCTTTCCTTTCGGTAATTTTACCAAATCCCATGTCTTATTTTTTTCAAGTGCTTCCATTTCAACCTTCATGGCATTTTTCGAATTCTCATCATTTAATGCCTTGGATACAAATTTGGGAATGGAGATAGAATTTAGGCTAGTAAGAAAGGTTTTGTGGTTATGGGACAAATTTTTGTAAGACATGAATGAGTACAAGGGATGTTTTGTACAGTCCTAGTTCCTTTTCTAATAGCAATAGGAAAATCATAGTCTTTCGATCTGAATTTTCGTAGTATTCAAAGTAGGTTCGATGAGTTACCTCGGGTTGTAGAAGCGATGGGTTGTTTATCCGAAGAAGATAATTGAACTTGCAGGTGCTTTCTTCCTTGAGTAAACTAGTAAAGGCGAGTAGTGTCCCGAATCCCTTTGGGTGACTTAGGTGTAGTAGGCTCTATTTCGGGTTGCATGGGTTCAAGGTAGGCAGCTGGTTGGTAGGTAAGGACCGAGTGTTTGGTCTTGAATAGGAGCTGGAAAATTAAGTTAGGCGAAATTTGGTTGGTAGGTTTTGATGAAGTGGAAAATCAAGAAGAAAAATTCTACCCTTATCTTACGTGAATAAGTTCTCCCCGAAGATAAGTATGAGTAAAGAATTTTTCTTCTTCTGGAAAAGTGACATCCACTGAAACATAAAATTTTTTGGTGGCTGGATTATAGCATTTGTACCCTTTTTGTGTAGAGGAATAACCAAGAAAGACACATTTGACAGCTCGTGGATCGAGTTTTCCCCTATTTTGAGAGTGTACATGTACAAAGGCAACACATCCAAAGATTTTGGGTGGAAGGTTTGAGGTATTGAAATCAGGAAAAAATTTCGATAGAATTTGCATAGGACTTTGAGAGTCAAGGACCTTTGTAGGCAACCTATTTATCAGATGAGTAGCAGTTAAAACAGCCGCCCCCCAGTATTGTTTGGGGACATTTTTTTGAAACAATAGAGCTCTAGTAATAGCTAAAATGTGACCATTCTTTCTTTCGGCAACGCCATTTTGTTGGGGTGTGTTAACACAAGAGGACTCATGGAGAATGCCTTTTCTTGAAAATATGGGAGAGAAACCGATTGAAATAGTCTTTAGCATTGTCGACCTAAACCGTTTTATTTCATTTCAAATTGTTTTTTATCATGTTGTAAAGGTTGTAAAATAGACCTTACATCAGATTTTTTGTTTTAAAAGAAATATCCGAGACACACGGTACAATCATCAATAAGGATACAAACCACCGAGCCCCAGAGATGTTTGAAATGTTTGATGGTCCCCAAATATCACTATGAATAAGAGTAAAAGGAGCAGATGTTCTTTTATTGCTTACCGGAAAAGAGGTACATTTATGTTTGGCAAGTTCACAAACATCACAATGGAATTTTTCAGCAGGTATTCCTTTGAACAATGAAGGAAACATAAATTTAAGGACTTGAAACGAAGGATGACCAAGGCGGAGGTGATGGAGCCAAATTTGGTCTTTATTAGCTTGAACAGACTTGGATAGGAAAGATAATGGTGAGGAATTCAGAGCACTAATTTCTCCACTAGATTCTTCAAGATAGTATAGGCCATTGGCTTCCTTAGCATGTCCAATCATCTTCTTCGTATTTTGTTCCTGAAAAAAACATCAATTGGGATAAAAAACCACACTACAATTAGAGTCCCTGGTAAGTTTTTTGATGGAGAGAAGATTGGTAAATAGTTTAGGAGCATGAAGTACATTTTTAAGAGTAAGGGTCTTGTTTATAACAATATCACCTTGACCACCCACTGTTATCACAGAACCATCAACTCTTGTAATTTTTTTATTACTAGGACAAGGTGTATATGAAACAAATTTGTGTGAGTAGTGGGTCATATGGTCAGTAACTCTGAGTCAATGACCCAAGACTTGTTGGTGATCGTGTCAAGAGACATTTGAATTTTGAGAATAGGATATACCGAAAGCGCCAAACTACAAGTACACTGGAAGACCACTTGTAATTCTTCCCATTTAACACAGAGGCCACTTGAATGTTCGCAACTCACTTGTTTGGTTGGAGTTTTCATAGAGACTTCGAACTATCCCCATTGGTATTGGTTTGGATAATTTCAGACATATTTCTTTTGAACAAAAGAAGCGGGCTTGAGGTTGAGTGGGAGTAAAAGATTACGAAAAAATAATTCCCAGAAATCGGACCAATCTGATACCATGTTAGAAATAGGCTTTTCTGTATTATATTTCTCACAAGAAATTACACTAATATTTATATACATAGTGTGCCTAACTTTAGGAAACTCTATACTAGGAAGCAAACTGATTCTAGGGATGCTGTCCATTAAAACACAGCCTTAAAGTTAGGGATAGCAATAAATAAAATATCTATAGGATTCTTTCTGATACACTGAATATTCCTTATTAGCAAACTGTAATCTGACAGGTTTTTACTTGTTTTTCGTTGCTTTCCCTTCTGCTACACCTTATTGTTTATCCATTTTCATACTGGTTAATCAATCTGCTGATATTGTATAAATAAGAAGTTTCCTCATAATCATCAATGGAATCTTCAAAGAAGTGTCAGTGATTTGAACATGTAATTCAGTTCTTTGGTGCCTTCAGTGGAATGCTGTTCACTTGGGGCAGATTAATTTTAGAGATAAATAGTCATGTGGTTTGAGGGAATGGCATTTAAAAGGAAATAAAGATAATAGGCAATTAGAGACATTTGTTTGGGGGAGGGGAGAGGAAGGGATTTTCAAGTATGGTAATCTTTAAATCAGTTCCATTTAAGGCCTGTCACAGGACCAATGAGAAACATGGGGTGGCCTTACCTATTCTTGGTGTGAAAACAAAAAACTAGCTCCTAGTTTCAACATTCATGTCTAAAATTTTGAACCTTTTTACCCTCAAAATTGAAGTTGAAGTCTATAGGAGGGGACACATAGGTTGTGTAGATATTGAGCATAACAGAAAATGTCAGTTAACTAGTGAACTAAGACAACTATCTTTTGTCTTCTTTTCGAGACCTTAAGACTGCATTAGTGACAAAAACCTCTTTTTGTTGTAACTAATAATTTGATCTGTATCAGGTGCTATGAAAATTTTGTTTTCTTCTCTCAATATATGAATCTTTTGTGCCTTTTTTCATTCTGAGTTCCCCTTTTATGGTTTCTGCATTAATGATTCATATATACTTGAGTTGTTTGCTTTCAATTTCGAAGTTCTTAGGGGATGGAAAATGTCAACTCTGGATTATTCTTTGATCCATTCTTTTTGCTGTTACAGAAAATTGGTCAGATGTCCAGGGGAAACAGAAATCAGAATTTTCAAATTGCTGTTGAAGTACATCAGAAATCCATTGCTGGCAAAGAAATTTGTTGATATGTTGCTCCCTTTCTTATCAAAAAGAGTTCAAGGTTCTGGTAAGAATGTTTTAGAATTAGTATCTATACAATTTACTCTCTTCCTTTGTTGTATTAACGCATTTTTTGTTGTTGCAGACATCTGTCTTGAAGCCATACAAGTCATTCAAGATATCATTCCTGTGCTAGGGAATGAGAGAACCCCTGAAATACTTAATGCAGCTGCTCCACTTCTTGTTTATGCTAAATTGGATATTCGAGTGTTAATTTGCAATCTTCTTGAAGCACTTGCTAGAACTAATTCGTCTGTACTTGTGGTGGTAATGTTTGCCTCTTTTTTGTTATAATTTTGGAGGTCCTTTGTTCTATAAATATTGTTAAGTTTTAATCTGGTGATTGAAATGCAGGCTAGACATGTCAGACAATTAAATGCAACCTCAGCTTTTGAGTTAGATGAGCTTGATTATGACACTATAGGACAGGCATATGAAGGAATTGGAATTGGATTCTTCCATTCTGTGCCAGTGGAGCATGGATTACTTATTTTGTCACAAACTGTATATGATATGTCATCAGACGAATTAATCTTAAGGCACCATGCTTATAGGTTATTGCTTACATTTCTAGATTTTTCTGCCAAAATTCTTGGCCAAGAAGTTACAGATCATCATGAGACTGCTGAAGAGATTATGACAGTTGATGAAGGCTGTTGGAAACGAGCATGTGTTCAGCGTATCATTAACAAGTTTCTTTTAAAGCATATGGGGGATGCAATTAGTCGGGGAACTTCTGTGAGAAAGGTATCTAGCCTACTTTTAGTCCTCTGGTAGAAATAGATGATATTTTACTAACCACCCCATCTAACTCACATGCTCCAATCTATATACAGATGTATATGTGCATAAGGACCATCATAGATTCTCTTAACTTGGGTGAAGCAATTCGGTTATTGTAACACCCAATGTGATACACATGCATATACTTATCCCCAGTGGGGAGCAACCCCACTGCACTGAGGCTTCTTTTTCCCACTGGAGCCCGGTGTGGTGGGGTTGCCTTCCTCTGTGGATTCTCATGGATCCATATACTATTTTTACTTTACTAGTATATTTTGCTGTTATCATTGCCAGTTTGTTAGCGGTTCATTTTAGGTTGCCAAGCTCAGCTTAGTGAGAAATATGCAAAAATATTTGCAATATAGTTTCAATAAGTTCTATAAAACAAATGAGAGAAATACGGTTGCCTCTATTCATAATATTCAGTACATTTTCTAATGGATGGGAATGGTTTCAGGAATGGATTGATTTACTGCGAGAAATGGTTATAAAGCTTCCGCAGTTAGAGAATCTTAATTTGTTCAGAGCTTTATGCTCTGAAGATGCTGATCAAGATTTTTTCAATAATATCATTCATTTACAGGTTATGTTCTTATTTTATATGCTCCTTCGTTCATTTATATTTGTTCTTTATTCTCTAATTGGATCTTACAACCCTCTCGTGCCTCTGTATTTTTGCTTTTATTAATGTTAATAGAACTAATTTGCTTAAGCTATAAACATAAATGGAGCCACAAGAATGTTTGAATATTTTCTTAATTTCCTTTTTCTTGGGTGCAGAAACATAAGAGAGCAAAGGCTTTGTCTCGCTTTGCAGATGTTATCAATAAAACCTATATGTCTATGGTAACTGTCTTGACTCTTGTTTTCTAGCGACAGGAAGTTTTTTCAATTGGTGCTGAAGCTTTCTATGCTGCTTTTCACCTTGCAGGATATCATTAATAAAGTGTTCCTTCCGCTCTTTTTCAACATGTTGTTTGATTTACAGCATGGAAAGGATGAACATATTAGAACTGCTTGCATGCAAGCACTTGCTTCAGTTTCTGCTAAGATGGAATGGAAATCATACTATGCATTACTGCTTCGCTGCTTTAGTGAGATGAAGAAGAATCCAGACAAGCGGAAAGTTCTCTTACGGTTAATTTGCTTTATCTTGGACAGATTTGATTATTCAAAATTTTGTTCCGGTCAAGAAGCAATAAATTCCATAGACAACATTTTAGGTTCTGAAACCAATAGTATTGATTCTTCAGCAATGCAGAAAGGTGGCAGTTCTATTATGGTTTCTGAGATACAGACTTCTCTTCAGAAAACTGTTTTGCCAAAGATACAGAAGTTATTGAGTTCTGATTCTGACAATGTCAATGTTAGTATCAGTCTTGCAGCACTGAAACTTCTGAAGTTGCTTCCGGGAGATGTAATGGAGTCTCAGCTTTCTAGCATCATTCATCGGATTTCGAACTTTCTAAAGAACCGTCTAGAAAGTATTCGTGATGAAGCTAGATCTGCATTGGCTGAATGTTTGAAGGTGCTTGGACTTGAATATCTGCAGTTTATAATTCGAGTTTTGAGAGCGACCTTGAAACGTGGATTTGAGCTGCATGTTCTAGGATATACGCTTAATTTTCTTTTGTCAAAGACCCTTTCAAGTTCTTCTGATGGGAGTTTGGATTATTGTTTAGAAGATATCCTTGGTGTGATTGAAAATGATATTCTTGGAGATGTTGCTGAGGAGAAAGAGGTGGACAAGATTGCTTCTAAAATGAAAGAAACGAGAAAGTGCAAGTCTTTTGAAACCTTGAAACTGATTGCCCAAAGCATAACTTTCAAAATCCATGCATTAAAGCTTCTTTCTCCCGTTACAAGTCACTTGCAAAAGCATCTGACTCCAAAAGTGAAATCGAAATTGGAGAATATGTTAAAGCACGTTGCGGATGGAATTGAGTGTAATCAATCAGTAAATCAGACTGATCTCTTTGTTTTTGTATATGGCCTCATAACAGATGCAACAAATGACGAAAATGGGTCCGGTGTGAGTCCAATTGGCACAGAAGCAAATAAACATGGAAATGTTGTCAGTGAGAAAATTGTTTCTCCAGACCAGGCTTTTAAAACTAAATCTGCATGTTCTCACCTTATTACCACGTTTGCACTAGGGGTTTTACAAAATAGAATAAAAAGCATGAAATTGGACAGTAGTGATGAGCAACTATTATCAATGTTGGATCCATTTGTCCAATTGCTTGGCAACTGCTTGAGTTCCAAATATGAAGATATTTTATCTGCATGCCTTAGATGTCTTACTCCATTGGTGAGGCTGCCTCTTCCATCCCTTGAATCCCAGGCTGATAAATTGAAGGTGACACTGTTGGGTATTGCACAAGGTTCTGTGAATCCTGGCAATCCTCTTATGGAATCGTGTCTAAAATTGTTAACTGTACTTTTGCGAAGCACAAAAATCACATTATCCTCGGATCAGTTACATATGTTAGTCCAGTTTCCAGTGTTTGTGGATCTTGAAAGGAATCCCTCCTTTGTTGCCCTCTCACTTCTAAAGGCAATTGTTAACCGCAAGCTAGTGGTTCATGAGATCTACGATATTGTAGTTCACGTTGCAGAATTGATGGTAACTAGTCAGGTGGAACCAATTCGCAAGAAATGCAGTCAGATCTTGTTGCAGTTCTTACTTGATTATCATCTTTCAGAGAAACGCTTGCAGCAACATTTAGATTTCCTGCTTGCAAATCTAAGGCATGTATTGAAATATTAAAGAGTTTTTTTTTTTTTTTAAGTTATTGATGTCTTACAGCCAATTTACTTTTCTTGCAGGTATCAGCATCCAACTGGGAGAGAATCTGTGCTTGAAATGCTCCACACAATTATGATAAAATTTCCTAAAGCCATTGTTGAGGAGCAGTCACAGACCATATTCGTCCACCTGGTGGTGTGCTTGGCTAACGATCAAGATAATAAAGTTCGTTCTATGACTGGTGCTGTTATAAAGCTCCTTATTGGTCGTATAAGCCAACATTCGCTGAATTCCATTCTTGAGTATAGTCTGTCCTGGTATTTGGGTGAGAAGCAGCAACTGTGGAGTGCAGGTGCACAGGTATTGTTCTCTAAAGGTGTCTGTCAGATTTTTGTTTCAGAATGTTGCTATGTACTTGGAGTTTCAGAATTAAATAAAATGCGGCTGGAAATGTTTTAGGAGTTTTGTTGTTTTTGGGGGGTTTCTTGAAATGCAAGTATGACCTTCTAAACCGTAAGTGCTGCTTCTTATGTTATGACATGATTTCTGAATTTATTGCTGTAGGTAGAAATGGTTCATCTCTTTGAAGATCTTTGTTATAAATGATCCTCATCCTTGTTTGTCTTCCTATTGATTTCTGCATTCTCGACCATATATTAGGCACAGTTCTAAAATTTGCTGCTTCTCCGTATGATTCCAAAAAAATCCCTTTGAATGTAGTAATGGTTTTATTTCTGCTGTTATGCTCAATGTCTGCAGACCCTTTCCAACTCATGATCAGGGTTTCAATGTATTGAGTTGGAATTTGTTCTCTTCTAAGTTTTTATCCATATTATGAAGAAAAATGAACCGGTTAATGGAGTTCAAAACTCTGTAGCCAGGTTAGAGAGTAATTAAATACTGTACTAGTGTATGTTAAAATATTAATAAATTAATATGATAGTTGCTAAATAGAGGGACATGTAGAAAATTTCAACTCCACTTGTGGAGTTTGGAAGCTCTGCAGGTGATGTTGAGAGTAATAGTCATTATGAAATTAAGATGTTGATAGATATATCGCTCTGAAAAGTTCCTGCAGTTCAAAACTATCAAGTTAACTATAAATATATTTAGTTTAGGTTCCATGTTTATCATGTTTCTTTTACGATGATCTTGGATGTCTTTGTGCAGGTATTAGGATTAGTGGTCGAGGTCATGAAGAAAAATTTTCAGAGGCATATAAGTAGCATATTGCCAGTGACTAAAAGAATTTTGCACTCTGCTATTGATGCTTTTACCAACATGATGATGGATCTTCCTGATGAAGCTACTATTCCTTTCTGGAAAGAGTCATACTATTCACTAATTATGTTGGAGAAGATGCTACATCATTTTCGTGATTTAATATTTGAAAGGGAGCTTGAGGTATGGCCTGGCCGTTTCTTATTGTTGAGTAAAAATGTTATTGAGATAAAGACTTCCATTTTCACCCTTCTTGTCTTATCCATGTTCTCTATAACTATGTTGCTCTGGCTATTCATATTTTTTCCTGAAGTATTTGTGTTCGACATGGGTATGAGGATATGACCCTTAAAGGACCATCCAAATACATGGAAAAAAATTAAAAAAGATATTGAACATATCCATGGTTGACACATGCTTATGTCCCACACATGCCCGAGTCCGAGTGAACATTATCACCATGAAACTAGGGTCCATCTATTATTGAATAGCAAGTGGTACCCCTGTATATATGTTGAGAGACAGGGTAACTGAGTATTGCTAATTTGTGGCCAATATGATCCTCCAAGGACCCTTCAAATAATGGGAAAACTTAAAATGAAATGTTCTTTAGAAACCTAAGTGATGCATTTATAAACGTATACGACAAGGTTCAAAACATTACAGTAATTTGACCTATGATACTGATCAACAGTTGCTCCATACTCGTTTTCCTATGTTTTTCTTACTATTTCTTGAAATATCTGTGTCTGGCATGGTTGTAGATGTGGGTGTCGGGAAATGACCCCTTGATGACTCTTGAAGTGCATGGATTTTTTTTAATTGAATATATCTTTGTCGGACACATGTATTTGACTCACATTGCTGTCCAATTAGCGTAGCTGTTTTCCATGAGATGGGAACCTGTCTGTTTAGGCAAATGCCAACAGAATCAAAGGCAGTTTTAGAAATTGTACATCAAACAATAATATGCCCATTTGTATTGTAATGATGGGATATGCTGTGCCCCTTTATACTCGATCATTGTATTGCATCCATCTTGACCCCTACTCTACTTATTTTCAGGTGATTTGGGAAATGGTATGTGAGTTGCTGTTGCATCCACATGCATGGTTACGCAACGTATCCAATCGCCTTCTTTCCTTGTATTTTACTTGTGCAAATGAGTCTAAAAGAGGAAGTGTTGTGAAGTCGAATGGATCTTTATTTCTTATGAAGCCAAGTAGACTTTTTATGATTGCTGCTTCTCTTTGCTGCCAACTGAAAGGACCTATTGACGATGATGAGGCTGCTGTTGAGGATGTAAAGCTTGGTGCTAAGAAGGAAAATGAGAAGAACCATAATCACCGGAGTGGTTTGATTACAAAAAATCTCGTGTTCTCTATTTGTTGTCTGAACTCCTTGATGAAAGAGTGGGCTGGTGTGAACCGCAGAGAGTTCTGGTCTACTTTTGAACAACATGAGCAGGAGCGGTTTCTTAAAGCCTTTCGATTGCTTAATTCGAGTAAAGCAACTGGGATGCTTCTGTCCGTTACTGGTGCCACAGATGACCAAAATGATGCAGACCATTCTGAGGACCTTCAATATCTGCTTGTCTCAAATCTGCTTAAGGAGCTGGGCAAGCTTGCTCTTCAAATGGAGGCTATTCAGGTTATTGCTGTTTATTTGAATTCCTGAAAATTGTTTCAACTGAAAAACCTTTTCAGCCCTATTTGCTTGTAGTGCTGAGTGAAAAAATCGAGAAGTGAAAATCGATTTGAATCATAGTGTTTGGTTTGTTTCGGTCTGTATTGAATTTGATTTGTCTTAGGTCCAGATATTATAATAAGGTAAGAAACTAATTAAATATTGAATAAAATAATATTCATCTTCGGTTGACAAGTTAAAAGACTAATCATTCAAACTGAACCAACTTATATTTTTATTTACTTTTTAAAATTCTCTTATAATATTAAAGTAAAAGAAGTATAAATACTATATAAAAGAATCTTTAAAAATTTTAGAAAATTGATGAACCAGACCTTTCCGAAGCTAAGGAATTTGGTTCTGTTGTCCATGATATGGAGTTCAGTTCTTAGAAAACCAGAGTAATGCATATTAATTGTACATTTTTTCCAAAACTGAGTTGGAACTGTTATCACCCCTATTTATTTGTTTGTTGGTTGTAAGATTGTGTTATTGAGACTATTGTGCTAATCAAGTTAAAATGCTGCTTGCAGATGAGGATTGTCTTCTATAGTTTCCAGAAAATTTTACCAGAAATTGATCAGGATGATTCTCAACATTACGCGTCACTAATGATGTTTCCTTTATATAAAGTTTGTGAAGGGTTTGCCGGAAAAATTATGACTGGTGAGTTGAAGACATTGCCATGCTAGAATCGTTACATACAGCTTTGGTGGTTCCTGGTTTTGAATGACATGTTCATACTTTATATTAATCTGACCTTTTTTTCATTCGTCTCACAGATGATCTAAAGCAATTAGCACAAGAAGTATTGGGGAGTATTCGAAACAGTATAGGCAGCCAAGAATTTGCACA
The DNA here is from genome assembly GCA_025506655.1 of Gossypium rotundifolium. NCBI lineage: Eukaryota > Viridiplantae > Streptophyta > Magnoliopsida > Malvales > Malvaceae > Gossypium > Gossypium rotundifolium. The sequence continues at coordinate 62,202,731 of CP106731.1, read as the reverse complement.
AGGTTACAGTGAGATCAAGAAAAAACTAAAATCGAAGAGGGATAAAAGGAAAAGAGATGAGAAGCGCATGGCTGTTATCAACCCGGTCCGCAATGCCAAGAGGAAGTTGCGGATTGCAGCCAAGAATCGTGCTAACAAGAAGAGGAGGATAATGGCAATGAAAATGGAAAGATGGATGCGGTAAATCCCGTCCCTATTTCTCCATTAAATCATTAGAAAATTTTGTTAGTTGCATTGTATAGTAATTTATACATGATATCATTAACTTGGAAAGCCGTTGCTTTTTTCCCAAGAAAATTTTGAGATATTCACCTGCTGAGGAATCTGCCTTTCACTTGTAACAGTTACGTAATATTCAAATAGAAGTAAAGTTCAGTTAATCTTTAACCATGTGTGACTTCTTGAATTTGCAAGTGGATCCTTCCTCTAACATTATATATATAGGGTAATTATTTGATACATTGTCTGTGGTGTTTTTTAGATTTCATAAGTGAGTTGAGGGTGCGATAAGTGTCACATATATTTATATGTATATTTATTACATGATACACTTGTTATATCCTAAACCTACTTGCGGTGTTTAAAAGAATTCTACAAATAGAAATTTTTCTTATATTTTAAATCTTTACATTTGAACAAAGATAATAAATAAAATATTAATTTTGTAATTAATCTTGGGCAATTTACTAAAAAAGCTCTTAAATTTTAAAATTACGAAAATGGGCGGTTGTAAAAATTTACGGGAAAGGATCATGTTTCCTAAAAACGCGTCCACGTCGGTAGCGTTTTGGGGAACAGATTAAAGCGCCCCTTGAGGACGTTTTTGTCCACCTCAACAAAAACGCGTCCATGTAGGCGCTTTTTTGAGTGGACAAAACGCGCCCTCCCGTGGCGCGCTTTAATATAATTGTTGATTTTTTTGACCGTTAGAATAGCCATCGACGAAAAAAAGTATAAAAGCCCCCACCCTTTATTTTTTTCACATTTCAATCATTTCTCAATATTCTCTCAATTTTCTCTCAATTTTCTGTCAAGGTCCTTGAAATTTACTCTCAAATTTCAAAAATAGTCCATTACTATTTACTTAAAAAGTCCTTTTATTTTTAATATATCTTTTTGGAAAATTTTAAAATTTTTATCGGATTACAATGGTAGGGAATTACGCCGCTTAGACGACAAGCACATTTCACGAGCAAATGAAAATGGTACGTTTTAATTTTAATTTTTAATATAATTTAATTTTTTTCAATTATGTAATTTTAATTAATTGTTAATTTTATAATTTTTAAATAGTTTGTAGATCGGGTGTTGGAATGTTATATTCGCAACATGCATGGTCCCCATCGCCTTGATCAAGAATTACCTACGGAAGCGGGTTTTGGCACGTGGCCACGATAGTAGAGGTTCAAGTTGGAGCGCTTTTGATCGTAGCGTTGATTGAGAGGTGGAGACCCGAGACCCACACTTTCCATCCGCCATGCGAGAGTGTACCATCACTCTAGAAGATGTGCAATTGCGTTGGGATTCGGTGGGCCAATTCGGTGAGTCACCGTCCGTAACATCTACCGATTGGATGGTCAGATGCTACGAGCTTACGGGTGCCATTCGGATAGAATTCAAGGAGCTCGGATCGATATGGCACAGTTACGAGACGCATTTAGGAGCCGAACGAGGGTTCAATCAAGTAGAAAGAATACGGTATGCTCGGGCATACATTCTTCAAATATTCGGAGGCTATCGATGCTGGGACCTCTCTAGAAACCTCGTCCACCGAGATGGCTCCACAAACTTGTTGATTTCAGAGCGGTAGTGAATTGAGTTGAGGGGTCTACCGTCTTTGTCAAGGTTGTACCGGAGATGTGAGGCGGCGACGCGCCGAGTAAAGCAAAAATCGGAGGTTGCCTATCATTCTGCAATCATGGGCATGGTTCCGATTTCCATTTTTACGCCGACTCGACCACCCATATTCATTCCCACCGATAACGAGGTAAATTTAATATTATATTTTACAATTATTTCAGTAGATTTATAGTATAATTGCATGCTAAAAGTTTATTTAATTAGGTGGAACCATTCATGAGTCATGTTGGAATACCTAACTCGCTTGAGGATATCTGACTCTATTGGACCAAAGATCTAATCACAAGTAAGTTTCAATTTTGTTATTATAATTTAGTATTTCGTATGTAGTGTCTAATATTAGGTATATAACTAAGATTTTGGTAATGTTAATATAGTTTCAATGGACACCGTACGAGGATCCGGAAATTCGGGCAGTAATTCTGGAGGAGTTCCTCCAAAATCCGAACGGTTGGCACGTAAAGGTCCCATTGATCACCTACGCGACCGTGGAGATGCACCGAGCGGATCGGGTTCTGCGGCAATTTGATTTCGGCAACCGATCCCCATGCCACCGGAGGTGCTCGATGATGAGCACCAGTGGACTTACTGGCGATCGCTGCGAATTGGCCAAGATTTTGGTCGAGTCATATCGAGATGTGGGAGAACCGGTATGACTATATACGATCGGAATCGATAGTCATTAGGAGTTAGCGTGCGTCTTGGAGTACATGCCATGGTTTAGGATCCATGGCAAGCCGTATTGTTGTCGGAAGAAGAAAGGTGGCGGCAACTTCGCGAATGAAGGAACGTCGAGCCCTTTAAATCCAAGGAGAAGGGTAATGAGGCGGCCATCATCGCCGACAAACACGATCCGCCCAAACAACAGCGCCTACCGATCACCACCGGCCCATCGGTTGAGCCGACAACACCGATATCGCAAAGATTCACCGTTCATGCCAAAGCGTACCTTTCCCCTTATATGTATCCTCCTAACCCATATATGTTTGGTTTCCTAGTCCTAGCCTGGTTGGAGTGCATGACCGGGTTCGAGTCCGTTCCCAACTACTTTCGTTGGCGATCGATGGTGAGGCCGACGTCGCATGTGGGTTCAGAGGAGGCGCCGTCGGGGAGCACTTCTTTCTGCCAATATGAGACAAAAGACCTAAGAACATGGTCAACTATTTGATTTGGACACGGCGAGATGTATGGCGGGTTCTTACACCATCCGCACAGTGAGCTTTGGTTGCTTGTTTCTGATATCCATCTTGTTATGTATTCTAGTCGAGCAAGGTCGACCTTTTGGTTTGCGCCTCAATTGTCTATCCGACAACGACTTATACGGCAAGCGATCTGATGGCCACTTACGTTCATCCGGGATGGTGGGAATACGTGTCTCCACACGTTGTACATGTTTTCTAATTTATACACTTGGTCGACATATCTCATTGGATCAAGACGGAGATTCTGACAAGCCGCAATTACATGGGCGCATGGGTAACGAAGTGCATCAAATATCCCACAGTCGCAGGTCCTATTTGTCAAATGTACACGATAATGGCCGCCAACAATACCTTGGTTCGGTCTGTCAAACTCCGTGACACGAAACCATAGGTTGTCGCGATTGTGACACACTGTGTGCATGGTGTTCGCCCGTGCCTTCCCACGGTTTATTTCTTGCAAGACCTTTGGGCTCCATACATGGCCTCCTTGCATCTGCCCTCTATAACTCACTGTTCTATTCAGAAATAGTGCCGTTAACCGAAAATATGTCTTTTCGCTGGCAACCGATGTAATCGGCAGATTCACGTTCCTTCGAGCGTAATTTATGCATTCGCCGGTTTGTGGTCATATGCCCATATCGAGCCGTTGTCATATGCTTGTGTCCATTATTCGAAAGGAATATTGCACAGGTACCTTGCGCCTTCGGCGTTATCTGAGCGCAAACCGTCCGAAGATATCGTGAAAACGGTCTTTATTGATCTCATACCACCTTAATATACGTTGATAGCGAATATTACATACCACTCTTCAATTGAGAATAAATTGAATATTACAAACGACATTATATCAATAGATATTTCATACCCATATCGGTCACTTGCTGTTTCTGTCTTTTAGATCGATGTTGCCTATAGTAGTTGGATGAAACATGCCTCGTGCAATATCGATGGTGTGTGCGATGCCACATGCTTCCTGGCGTTCTATTGTCGCAAGTATTCCAAGGCCCGATCCGATATAACGATATGTCGGGTTGGGGCAAACATGCCTCCTTAACCTAGATAGGAAGAAGTCCCGCCATCACCGACTCCCGGTGTTATTGCGAAAGTAATCGGAAGGATTCTCCCACGGTAGCCTTGTGCCACGACTAGCAATAGCCGATCGTATATCTACCATACATAAAGGTACCGTCAATTTGTACCAATGGCTTTCAAGATTTAAAAGCATCTCGGCATTGCTTAAATGTCCGAGCAGGGCGCTTGAACACCGCGCATCCATGGAGCAAACGATCGTTGTAATCGCAGTTCCGCTTTCAAGGTCATCGTCTTTGCTGGACATATCTCTCCAAAGACTGACACCACCGCCACACTTCATTATATGAAGTTTCCCACCCACCGTGTAACTTTTCTAACGCTCGCTTTGGCTATCCAAGCCTTTTGTAAGAGGTGTGTACCCCAATTGGCTCTGAATCACGCCAATTAAAGCCGCACCGTAGTCTTGGGATCTGCCTTCACCGTCGGCATTATTAGTTCACCAACATGTCCGAATCCATCTTGGATGATCTTGTGTTACACCTGTCAACGAAGTACGTTAAACAATGCAACATTACATATTATTACTGTTATTCAAAATCACTGAACACATAGTGGTACTGTACCGGTAAGACATGTATGTGGACCTTTGTACTTTTTTATCTCCCACAACCCTGTCCTTTTCCTCAACGACGCCATGATTTTCCATGAACATGTGCCATCTTGCACTGCACACTTCGCCTCGAACTTATCGAGCTTTGATTTAACCACCTTGTAGTTAACCCGTTCTTAATGCTGAACTGTTTCAATGCAGCAAGAAAAGTATTCTTGTTGGAAAAATGGTTACCCACTTCTAATTGGTCTGAATCCAACGAAGAATCTGTACGGTCACGCGTCCGGTGTGGTAGTTCAGGAAACTCCAATGCATCATCTTGAGATAGATCGACATTATGCATGTGGGTTTGGAGGCGATGCATACTGAATAGCGGATCTTCTTCTTCTTCATCTGAACCGCCTCAACGACTTGGTACAATTGGAGCGGGCTCCGGTTTAGAAAATAATCCAACCACGCACCGTCGGCCCCGCCTCCCGAGGTGGATCCACATCGATTCATCGTCCGACCCTCCATAACTCGCAACAAACGAGGGCCCTCGCGGTGGATGTCGCCGGAGTACGCCATCCCTCCTAAACATCTTTCGTAAATATTCCAATCGTATGTGGATTACCAACCACTAGAAGTTGACGACGTCCCCAATACGTATTTCTATCATCGGACGTCGAATGACGGATATGCATGTCCCATCCACCAACCGAAAGTGTCGTGCGGGGGTTATGTTTTCCATACTCATCGCCGCACACGGGCACTTCGTTTTGCCTCCCACTTACAGAGTGTCGGCTTGGGGTCGTGTATTCCTCTCGGACGGCGATAGATGTCGAGGTCGCAAAAGATCACTTGGAGATGAAAATTCTACATATACCTCGATATAGGGTGATCCATCGGCAAGATGAGTCTCCACCATTGCCTCAAAGCTCCGAAAGCACCTTTGATGTCGAACGACTCATATCTCACCGGATCAACCGAGGCGCAAAATCTATACTTAATACATCGAACTTTCATTGGCGTTGTTCGAATATTTTACGCCTAATTCTTTTGAGTTCTACTAAATCGATGTTCGATTAAAACTCGGTCATTGTGTTTTTCGATAAGAAAACAACGCTATTTTCGATGTCACGAACTTCACCGTCGTAGTAAATAACAACATTAATACATTCACTCATTTTCAATTTTTTCCTTTTGCCTCAATTTCCTTATACAACCTCGAATGAAATTTGGTGATTTATAGCCTAATTTTGCGGAGACTCATCAGTAAAAGCGCGTCCCACGTGGGGCGTTTTTGATCGCATCTTGACGGGCACCTGCTAGAAGCGTTTTGGCCATTGTTTGTTGAAACGTCTCCTCAAAATTATTTTATCGGAGACCATCATAGCAAAAGCGCGTCCACGTGGGGCGCTTTTAAAGACGCATGTCTTGACGGCGCTTTCTTAGAAGCATTTTGGCCACTATTTGTTGAAATGTCCCATCAAAATTATCTTCTTAGGAGACTATTAGCCAATAACTTCAAAAATAATTTCAAAGGCCATTACACCCAAAACGCGTCCACGTCAACGCGCTTTAGGGGAAATGGTCCTTTCCGTAAATTTTTTACAAACTGGCCCATTTCGTAATTTTTGAAATTTAAGGGCTTTTTTTGGTAAATTTCACATTAATCTTTGACTTTTACTATTCGTGTGGGATTTAAATTCAAACGTAAATTTCGCTAAGAGCTATGTTTAATTTTACTATGGTGGTAATTAATCTCATGGCAATTATAGATGGCCCAAATTGCCCGGGCCCAATTACAAAAAATAAAAAAATTACAAGCCCAATCAAACAAAAAAACGGGGCCCATTAACAAAACAAAAATAGGCCCAAATGGCCCAAACCCGACCCAACTCAGAAAACAGAAAAAAACAAAAAAACAAAAAACCCTAGCCCTCGCACTCGACCTCCGACTTGAACCCCCACGCCTCTCTGGCCGCTCCGTCAAATCACTTTTGCTTCACGACGCTCCCATGGCCTGCAAAACACGCGAAAAAGATAGGGACAACAATATCAGCAGAGAAAGCACTGTTTCTTCTGTTTTTTTCTTCTTCCTTCGGTTATAAAAACCGAAGGAAATAATGTAAAAGGAGGCTTTTTTTTCAAAAAAACAGAGAGAAAAATCATAGTGGAAAAGGTTTTTTTCTTTTGAAATATATACGAGAATCGGAGAGATTCAAGCAAAAAAGGAGTTTCCTTTGAAATCAAAAAGATATTTAAAAAAAAACACGAACAGAGATTCTAAAATAAAAAGGAAATAGATTAGCAAACGGAAACAGATCGGAGAGGCAACTTTCAAAACCTTATTTTAGTTTTTTTTATTTATTTTATTTTTTTATCTACGGAAATATACTTAAAATAAACATAAACTAGTAAAAAAACCAAAACAAACATATATAAAAAAAAGAGAAAAAAATATACCATTTCGATTTTCACGGTGGCGGATGTGGTAGGTCGGATTCCGATCGGAATCCCCACGGAGACCCTCCCTCTCGGATCTGCAGAGGGAGAAAGGAGAGAACTCTCTCTTTTTTTTTTAAGATGCAGCAAATGAAAAAAAAAGGGAATAAAAGGGTTTTATAGAGGTAGGAAAGCAGCGTGCTTTCGTGAGGAGGAATTTGTGCCAAACGACGCCTGTTTACGGTGAGACCGTGGCGTGACCCGACCCAGGCCGGGGATCGCGTGTTTACATTAAATGGGCTATTTGCGATCGGCCCTTCCGCTTTTTATTATTTTCAATTAAATTTTTATTGTTTAAAATATGGCCGAACATTTGGTTCGGCTTCAATTAGTCCCCCATCTTTGTAAGCCTCGGCTGAAGGAATATTTGCAATGGTCCCTCCATTTCCTCGTGCGTTTAAATTGATCCTTTTGTGATTTTTATTTGATTGGCCCTGAAATTTCATTTTATTTTCAATCTAATCCTTATTTAGTTTGAATCGCATTTTTTCATATAATATTACTATTATTACTATATTATCATATTAGTATCATTATTAGCATTATTATTATTATTATTATTATTATTATTATTATTTTATTCCTCTATTATTAATTATTATTATTATTTACTATTACTATTACTTTATTACTAGTATTATTATTATTATTTTATTTTATTATTATTACTCTTATCTATTTTATTATTGTTCATTTATTAATATGTTATTATTTTTCATTATTAATGTACTCTTATCATTATCATTATTTAATCTTCACCATTTATGAATTTTGTTTTATATTATTTTATTCATTATTTATTTATTTGTCATTTCATTTACTTATTATTTATTCATTTATTGCTCTTTACTTTTTTTAATACTTTAAAGCACTTTAATTATTTATCATATTTTTTTTAATTTTTATTTATTTATTGTTATTATTATTATTATCATCCTATTTGTTTCTATGATTTTATTATTGTTATTCTTATATCATTATTTGCTCATTCGTTTATAAGAATTAGATTTATTCATATATTCGCTAATTTGTTAGTATCATTACTTTGTCTAATATTAATCAATCAAATTTTCAAAATAAAGACAATGTTCGGTACTTGAAAACTCGGGAAGATCGAGCCCTAACTTACTGGGTTCCGGTTTTACTCGTTTATGTTAAACAACGGGATATCTCTTTTGAAGTTGCAATTTTAAAACAAAATACTTAATCTCGGAAATTCGAAATGTCGTGCCCTAACTTACTGGACTCGACACTTAGATACTTCGGGATAAGTTTCTTTTCCTAAAATAGAGGCAATCTTCCGTATTTGAAATCTCAAAAATCGAGCCCTAACTTCTGGGTTTGATTTCTCATTTGACGAATAACGGAAGATCCTCTTCAAATAAAAACCAAGTTTCAAAAGCGAGCTTAGTTTGGGAGTTTAAAGTATTGTGCCCTAACTTACTGGACGTGATGCTTTACCTCTTCGAAAATAAGAAAGCCTTAACGTCCCTTCCAATTTTAAAAATAAAAAGCATTGTATTTTCGAATCTCTTTAAAGTTTTCAACAAATAGGACATCAATCAATCAGTTTGGTACCAATTTTGGGCGTGTCGAGGGTTCTAATCCTTCCTCGCACGTAATCGACCTCAATTCGTTTTCTCAAAGTTCGTGGACCAAAAGTCTTGTTTTAGTAAATTAAATGTTTTATTAAAACAAAGGTGATCCGATCACACCAAATAAAGATCGGTGGCGACTCCTTTCCTTTTCTTTTTCAAAAACTGAGTCGACCGCGTCGTTTCACGTTTTCATCAAAAAATGGTTACGACAGCTTGGCGACTCCATCGGGGACACGAGGTCAAGCCATAGATTGATTGATTTTGTCCTTTTAATTAAAATGGTTTTGAAAAATCATGCTTCTTTTAACGCACCTTCAATACTAGTCTCAGTAAATACTTTGGCATTGCATTGCATGACCGTTGTGGTCACACCTTTAAGTGGGAGCGAAGCTATGCCTTCGTGAGGTTTTCACCTCCGCATGGGCTAGTGGATCGCTTTGAATACATCCGTACCTATGTCTTCGTGAAGTTTTCACTTTCACATGGCCATAGGAAATGTATTCCCGAACCAACTCGGTCCGCATGAGCCTATAATGGGTGAGGATCGAGGAATCTGCTGGTTCGGGAACCTCGAACTTTAGAACTAAGCCGCATATAGCAAACCCTAGGAGCCCACCTTAGGTAGAGCTATGGCAAACCTTAGTGGTCACCCAAATAGGCATTAGTTTATTTTACTTGCTTTACATTCCATGGTACTAACCTTTTGTGTTTCTTTCTTTTTGTGCATATCATTTCATATTTTAAAGAGACATCGATTCACGGTCCGTTTCTGAGTTGGGAAGCTGGTTATGGAAAGCGAATTCCTTGATAAAGTAGAAGACAATGCGGCCGTCCGCATATGGTCAGAGCAATGCCAAATAGAAAAAGGAGATAGCTTAGTCGAAGGATATGTGTCGGAGCTACGGAACTTCACCAATATCGATTATCACGCAGAGCGAGCTCGAGAGTTGAAAGAAATTTGGACTCGATGGGATGATGAAGTGAAGCGGTGTTCTATGGTACTTACGGTGACCGCCTTACCCGCCGAGGTCAAAATAGACAAGCACCGCTAGAGCAATGACCCGATTCTGGAATTTTGCTTATAGTTGTTTCTCCTTCGGGAAAGTGGATCTGGTTCCCACAGTAGAAGAGTATACGACCTTGCTACATTGCCCAAGAATTCAAGTCGACAAAACTTATTCCAAGGCAGTTAATGGCCCAACCTTCGTGAAAAAGTTGATGAATATCACCGAAATGAGCGAACAGTGGGTCTCGGCTAGAATGCAGAAGAAGGGCGAGGGTAAATGCATACCCTGGATATGTTTGAGAGACCTGATCCTGGCGCATGCCGATACAAAGAAAAAGATAGACATCTTGGCCTTATGTATTTACGGCCTGGTAATCTTCCCCAAAGCTTTGAGGCACATTGATGAAGCAGTTATTGATCTATTCTGTCGATTGGACAAAGGGGTCACACCGTTCCTGCCATCTTAGCCGAAATATTCAGATTCTTGACTGCATGTTGGAGAAGAGGAGAAGGCGGGTTTATTGGATGTCTTGCATTGTTATTGGCTTGGTTCCATAGTCACTTTTGGAAAATAGAAAGTGTCTTGCGGTTCATGTCGAAAAGTACTCCCGCTAGAAGAGATAGCAACTACGCCTAGAAGAGAGGATGTGTCCAAGAAAATTGGATCGCGCTCTTTCAAAACCTTCAAGAGAACGACATCGAGTGGAAAGCTCCTGGATGATTCTCGGCAGGATCCTTTATCGTTCGGAAGCTTTGACCGGGTTCCCTATTGGGAATTTGGGGTGCCACCGCCTCGCCTTTGTTTGGTCCTAAGACAAGATGGTTCAAGGCGGTTTGTACCAACGACATACTGAGCTAGCTCAATGCGAGTTTTCATATGAAAGCGAAAGCTATAAGAAAAGGGTTAAAGAGATTTCTAGTGCACGGAATCGATTCACGTAATGAGAAGATTGTCTACGGGCAGAGGCGACCACGTAATACATTGAATGGAGGCTAGGAGGTCAATGATAACATTCTGAGCCGAACCCGGCGCCCGATCAAGAGAAGAATGCATGCGAGTGGTCCCATCGAATTAGAGATTGTGAAGCAAGATTTTGAACGGATGAGCTCGAAACTTCGGAAAAAGGATAGAAAGGTTGGAGGAAGAAAAGATGCTCCTCCAGTTAGAAGTGGACGGTCAAAAATCAGAGGTTGAAAACTTCGAAAAGAAAAGCGAAAAGTAGAGGAAGACCGAGATAACTTGAAGACAGAGTACAAGAGGATGCGCTTAACGATAAAAAACGTGGGATTAGGGAAAACTTCGGAGCAGTGGCAACAAGAGGTCCGAGAGGAAAGAGCCAAAGTTAGCGATTGGGAGAAAAAGTTTCATGAAATCTGAACGCAGAAGGAAGACTTAGAAAGGGCGTGATGACGAAGACCAAAAGAGAAAAAGGGATTAGAAGCTAGAATAGTCGAGCTTGGGCGATCTCTACACCATTATCGAAGTCAAGACTCGAAAAGCCAACTAAAGTCAAGCCTAAATGAATAGAGGCTGAAAGGTAGGGTTGAAGAGTTAGAATCGGCATTACATAGTAGCGAGCTCGGTTGAGATTCGGAAACAAGAGAAAGACGTTGGGAGGAAGAGCTTCACCATTCTTGCGAGCAAGTTTGAAGCGGGACTACCTCATGGGAGAAGCAATAATCCAGTTCGAAAGTAGGCGATCACCCATGACTTTGGTGAGGAGGTCGACATATTGGGCATGAGATATGGGCTACCACCGGTCGTGATGAAGAGCTAATCTCTCCGCTTGGAAAAATCAAAACCTTAGGTCTTAGGGCTAGAACATATTTGTAATCTACTTTATGTAGAGGGTTTTGCCTTCTAATAAAGTTTTCTAAAATGAAGTTGATCAGAATCGATGTCTTCTTCCTGCATTCATGCATTCGCATTACATCATATTACATGCATTAAAGTCTATAAAAAGAAGCCTAATTGGTTAAGATTAACAGAGAAACAAAAGAGAAACAAGAGAGAAGAAAAAGAAATCGAAGCTGGACATCACTACGGACTCGCTAAGACAAAGAAAATGGATCAAAGATTTGAACAATTTCGAAGGAGATGCAAGAACGAGATGCAGAGCAAATGATGAAACTCCGGCAAGATGTGATAGAACGGATGCAAGAGTCCCAAAACAACATGATGAGCACCAAGCGCAACTATTAGCCAATGAGCGAGGAAAAGGCGCCAGCTTGCTAGTTGAGGAATAATGACGACCTCAACACCCTCCGGACTTACCCGCCAAATACCCAAGCACCACGAAATAGGTCCCCAAAGGGCGCCTTTGTTATCGGGCCACGGTGCCAGTTGAGACCGCAATGCCAGCGCACTTTCCGATTGGTTCAGCACTAATCCCGAGAAGGTCCGGCTAACCCTATAGTCCCCGACTTTGATGAAATGGCTGAAATGGATAAGGCAAAATGAACCTTCCCAGACAACTCGAGGATCGTTGCAAATGGTTAGAAGAAAAGTTTAAGGAAATAGAGACTGCTGACCATCGCTACGGAGTGGACGCTAAAGACTTGAGCCTAGTCCCAGACCTCATACTTCCGCCAAAGTTCAAGACCCCAGATTTTGAAAAATACAATGGGACCAGTTGCCCTGAAGCGCCGTCCACGATGTTCTGTCGACGAATGGCGGGATATGTTAACAACGATCAACTGCTTATTCATTGTTTCCAGGATAGTTTGGCCGGGGCCGCGGCCAAATGGTACAATCAGCTCAGCCGTACCCAGATCAAGTCATGGAAGGACCTAGCACAGGCCTTCCTAAAACAATACGGGCACGTAGCCGATATAGCTCCTGATCGAATCACGTTCCAAAATATGGAGAAAAGGCCAAACGAAAGTTTCAGGCAATATGCCCAACGGTGGAGGGAAGTAGCCACACAAGTTCAGCCACCGCTCCTAGAAAAAGAGACAACCATGCTGTTTGTCAATACGTTGAAAGCTCCCTTCATTAATCACATGCTTGGAAGTGCCACAAAAAGTTTTTCTGATATTGTGTTGTCAGGGGAAATGATCGAGAATGCAATCAGAAGCGGTAAAATAGAGGCTGGAGAAAGTACTAGAAAGACGGTCCCGAAGAAGAGGGAGAGTGATATAAATAACATAGGTAAAGGTTATTCAAAACCTATTACTGTGAGCCAGCCAAAGACTATGACCCCCGATCATCAGAGCCCCTTTAGACAGGAGTCCAACACAAGGCAAAATACGGAGAAAATCCAATTTACACCTATCCCGGTCCCATACAAGGAAATGTACCAGAAATTATTTGACGCACACGTTGTCTCCCCCCATTACTTAAAACCCTTGCAACCCCCGTACCCTAAGTGGTATGATGCGAACGCACAGTGCGAATACCATGCAGGAATCGTGGGGCATTCTATAAACACCTGTCGGCTTTTAAGAAACTAGTGGAAAGACCGATCCGGATGGGAGTTATAAAGTCGATAACACCTCTTGCAAGGGCACCCGCTACCTAATCACGGGTCAACATGATAGGCGAAGATGCGAGAAGAAGAGTTTAAAGGGATATCTCCATGTGAAAACCCCAATGAAGCAGTGCGGAAGGAAATGATAAAAGGGATTGGTTGTGACATGTCCAAGGGGAGAACATGAAGAAACATGAAAAGTCAGTGAATTTCATAACCCTGGGAAGACACGAAATCCAAAGTTGCCTTTGAGTTCGAAATCTTTGATGCAGTGCTAATGGACAACAAAGAGTTAGAATTCTTTGAAAGCAATGAAGGCCGGAAAGAGGTAACATCTGCACGTTAGAGGATGAGTCGTGAAAAAGCCTGGAGGCGAAGCTATCCTTTAGTCACCATCTCCCGATCAAAAGGCGATGGAGTAAAATAAATCCAAAATTGTGATTCAAAGCCTCTCGCTTTTCATCGAAGACAACCAAAAGACTCCGGGGTTATAAGCGCAACGTGACGATTCACGAAAAGGGAGGTCTGTCAACAAAAGAGAGCCAGGAGTATCCTAGGATCGTGATCCGAAAACCTGCAACCTTTTCATATAAAGATGACAAGAAGGTCCCCTGGAACTATAACTGCAATGTGACGATTCTTGATAGGGGAGATTCGCCCGACACTACAAAAGGAAACCGAGAGGAAGGCTCCTACATCGCCAGAAGGGAAAGCGCCACGACTTGTCAAGCGCAAAGACGAAGCACTCAAAAGGAAAAACTTGATGGGCGAACAAAAGAAAGAAAAAGGGCCAAGCAAGAGACACATATAAGCGAGCCAAAGAAGGAGGAAGAAGCTAGGGAATTCTTAAAGTTTTGAAGCATAGTGAATACGATGTAAATGAGCGACTACATAAGCAATCGGCTCAGATATATCGGTTGCTAGATTTACTATTAAGTTCAAAGCACACCGTAACGCTACCGATGAAGGTATTGAATGAAACTTATGTTACAAATGATATAACAGTTAACAAGCTGGATCGCCTAGTTAGCAACATAAGTGCCGATAACTTTATTTTCTTTAACGATGATGAGATTCCTCCGGAGAATGCAGGTTCCATCAAGGCTCTCCACATTACCACGCGATGCAAAGGATATACATTACCAGGGGTACTAGTCGACAATGGATCAGCGCTCAATGTTCTACCACTATCGACATTGAATCGATTACCCGTTGATAGTTCTCATATGAAGGCCTGCCACAACATAGTGAGGGCATTCGATGGAACCGAGAGGAAAGTCATGGGAAGGATCGAAGTACCTCTTTTAATCGGACCAGCACATATGAGGTGGATTCTATTGTGATGGATATCCGGTAGTCTTATAAGCGCTTCTTTGGGGAGACCTTGGATACACTCGGCGGGAGCAGTGCCCTCATCGTTGCACCAAAAGTTGAAATTAATCTCAGAGGGCCGTCTAGTGACCATAAATGCTGAAGAGGACATCATCGCAACTGTAACAAACAATGCACCCTATTTAGAAGCCAACGATGAAGCAGCTGAGTGTTCCTTCCGTTCTTTGAATTTGTCAGCGCAACATTAAATCGAGGGGAATAAGATCGATGCCTCAATTATCCAAAACCACGAAAATGGGTCTACAAGCGATGGTCGGGAATGGAGTACGTGACGAGGAAAGGACTTGGAAGGTACCTCCAAGGAGAAATCGAGGTCCCAAGACTAAAAGAAAAGCGAGACTTCTTCGGTCTAGGATTCAAGTGAGCAAAAAGCAAAAAAGAGAAGAGTCGGAAAAGAAACAAGAAAGAAGGAAGGCACGTCTAAGGGGAGATGAGATGAAATGGCAATCGATGATAATTCCTCATATTCGTGAGACCTTTATATCAGGAGGGTTATCTATCCGGACGAAAACACAAAATGAAGAAATCGTGCATGTCAACGCTATATCGAGGGGAAATTGAGGAAGAAAATCGAATGGCATCCGCCCCTATGAGCCGGTAGCGTTCTAAACAATTGGATCATGGAGGAGATTCCTATAGCCTTTAGAACTCATTCGGGTAATACTGGAACACACTTATTGCTTTAAGTCTAGAAGCAATAAGAACCCCTTTGTGAAACATGAATTTGTATAAGCCATCGTTATTTTCAATGAAATACATCTCCGCTATCTTTTGAGCAAATTTTCTTTTATGTTCATTTCATTCATTCATTTTCTTTCTTTAAATATTCTTCTAAACATTTCTATTCTTCATTTATCATACCAATAAACATACCAAGATTCTATGATTCTATGAGCCTTTATTCATTTCCATAACAGTCTCAGGATATCAATGATTTGAGTAACGCTACCAATGACTCAGAATGTCCTTTTGAGCAAGATATGGGTGTGGAAGATTTTCAGGATTTTGGAGATGACCAAGGCTGTGATTTAGCTCCTGAACTGTTGAAGATGGTAGAACAAGAGGAGAAACAAACCATACCTCACAAAGAATCAGTGGAAATAGTGAATCTAAGAGATGAACAAGAAAAGAAAGAAGTGAAGATTGGAGCCAGTATCACCGTAGAGACAAAGCAAGACCTCATTGAGTTACTCCAAGAATTCAAGGATGTCTTCGCATGGTCATATCAAGACATGCCCGGCTAAGCATCGATATCGTGGTACACCGCTTGCCCATAAAAGAAGAATACAAGCCGGTCCAATGTAAACTTGGAGGATGAGGCCAGACGTTTTACTAAAAATAAAAGAAGAGGTCAAGAAGCAGTTTGACGCAGGGTTCTTGCAAGTGGTTAAGTACTCAGAATGGGTAGCCAATATCGTCCCCGTCCCTAAGAAAGATGGGAAAGTACGAATGTGTGTGGACTACAGAGATCTAAACAAGGCTAGCCCGAAAGACAACTTTCCATTACCTCATATCGACACCTTAGTGGATAATACGGCGGGTTATTCATTGTTCTCATTCATGGATGGCTTCTCAGGATACAACCAGATAAAGATGCTTCCTGAAGACATGAATAAAACCACATTCATAACCATGTGGGGAACCTTTTGCTATAAGGTAATGCCATTTGGGTTGAAGAATGCGGTTCAACATATCAGAGAGCCATGGTGACCCTATTCCATGACATGATGCACAAGGAAATTGAGGTTTACGTCGACGATATGATTGCCAAGTCTCGGACCGAAAAGGAGCATATCCAAGTCTTAAGGAAATTATTTTTGAGGTTGAGGAAAGTCCAATGAAGCTTAACCCGCGTGAAGTGTACCTTTGGAGCCGTCGTCAGAAGCTGCTAGGATTTATAGTCGATGAAAAGGGATTGAGGTTGACCTTGGACAAAATCAAGGCTATACAAGAATTGCCTCCGCCTACGTCGCAAAAAAGAAGTTCGAGGTTTCTTAGGAAGATTAAATTACATTACTCGGTTCATTTCTGGCCGACCGAGAAATGTGATCCCATATTTCGTCTTCTTAAAAACACAACTCAGTGTGTGGGACGAGGAATGTTAGAAGACCTTCGACAAAATAAGCGATACTGTCCAATCCTCCAAGATTGACACCGCCTAATCCGGAGAAGCCTTTAATCCTCTATTTGACTAAGACGATAATTCAATGGGATGTGTGCTCGGCAACATGATGAATCGAGAAAGAAAGAAAAGCAATATACTACCTTAGCAAAAGTTCACCGAGTGTGAAACAAGGTACTCACCGATTGAGAAAATATGTTGCGCCTTGGTGCGGACAACTCGGAGGCGAGGCGTTACATGTTGTATCATCGACACAGCTCATCTCGAAGCTAGACCCAATCGAAATATCTAATGGAGTCAACTACTACGAATGGACGGATGGCAGATGGCAAATTTTACTTTACGAGTTTGACATAGTTTATGTAGACCGAAGCGATAAAAGGAGTGCAATAGCGAATTTTACGGCTAGTAGAGCTCTGGCGATTATGAGCCTCGGACTTTGATTTCCTAATGAAGACCTAATGTACGTAGCAACCACTGAAGAAGATACCACAGAAAGTCATCCTTGGAAACTAAACTTCGACGGGGCATCGAACGCTATGGGCAATGGAATTGGGGTAGTTCTGGTGTCCCCAAACAGAGATCATTACCCATTTACCTATAAATTGGATTTTGATTGTACAAACAATATGGCAGAGTATGAAGCTTGTATCATAGGCATCCGTGCTGCTATTGAATACAAAATTAAGGTGCTTGAAGTATCACGGAGACTCGCGTTGGTAATTTATCAACTTAAAGGAGAATGGGAGCGAGAGATCCCAAATTGGTCGAATACAAAAGATTGGTCCAAGAACTAATCAAAGAGTTCGATGACATCACTTTCGATTATTTACCAAGGGACGAAAATCGGATGGTCGATGCTCTAGCCACATTGGCTTCTATGGTACGAGCAAACAACAAGGAGGATATGAGACCTATACAAATGAGCATTTATGAGGCCCACCCATTGCTACAATGTCGAGGAAGAAAGGAAAATTGGCCCACCATGGTACCACGATATATTGCGGTATATGAAGAATCGTGAGTACCACGATCAAACTCGAAGAATGAAAAAAAAGGCGAGGAGATTAGCATGTGATTACGTCTTGGATGGAGAAGTCTTATACAAGAAAAGGAAAGATCAAGTCTTTGCTAAGGTGTGTGGACGCCATGAAGCTAAGTTAATCCTAGAAGAAGTCCACGAAGGTGTCTGTGGAACTCACGCTAATGGTTTCACAATGGCGGACAAATAATGAGGTTCGGATATTATTGGTCCACCATGGAGGAGACCTGTATCAACTATGCCAAAAATGTCATAAATGCCGTTATGGAGACAAGATTCATGTACCCGTCACCTTTGCATGTTATGACTTCTCCATGGCCATTTTCCATGTGGGGCATGGACATCATTGAGCCAATATCTTGAAGGCATCGAGCGAGCATCGATTCATATTTGTGGTCATCGACTACTTCACGAAATGGGTAGAGGTTGCCTCATATGCCAACGTCACTAAATCGGTGATTAGCCGGTTTTGAAGAAGAAAATCATTTGTCGATATGGAATGCCCGAGAGGATCATATCGCACAACATCCAATTTAAACAATAGCACGATAGCGGGGTTTGTAGCCAATTCAACATCAAACACCACAATTCATCACCGTACGCCCAAAAATGAATGGGGCAAAGGAAGCGATAACAAAAACATCAAAAGATAGTGGGGAAGATGACCGAGACTTACAAGGATTGGCATGAAAAATTACCGTTCAGCTTTATGCTTATCGAGCGTCCGTCCAACCTCTCTTTGGGCAACACCTTTCTCATTGGTTTATGGGATGGAGGCGGTTCTACCTATCGAAGTGGAAATACCTTCTCTTGAGTATTGTCGGAAGTGAAGTGGATGAAGTGAATGGATCCGAGCTCGATATGATCGGTTAAACTTAATTGAAGAAAAGAGATTGAGGGCTATCCATCACGGTCGAGATGTACCAAAAGCGAATGATGCGAGCTCACAACAAAAAGTTCGCCAAGGAATTCCACGAAGGGGATCTCGTCTTTGAAAAGATCCTTCCCATACAAAAGGATTTGGAGGAAATGGATGCGAATTGGGAAGGACCATATGTGGTGAAAAAGGCTTTCTCGGAGGGGCACTAATCTTGGTGAGATGGATGGGAAAAATCTACCCAATCCCATAAATTGATTCGGTTAAGAAATATTATGCTTGAAGAAGGAAAGGCTAAAGTGAAAACCATAAAGGCGCTTCTGACGGAAAAAAAAAAAAAAGGGAGAGGTCAAGTGAAAACCCGTAAAGGCGCTTTGAGACCAAAGTGGCTTTAGTCGAAAACCGATAAGGACGGCCCAAATTAGCACGAAAAAGGAGGTGTGTGACAATCTTTCCCCCCAAAATTGGCAAAAGGAGGAACGTTACACCTCGGAACATCTACAAAGCAACATAGATCTCCCAACGTCCATGATCTTGGGCATCCGTTGGTGAAGCTCAGTGCGATATCTGGGCACCTACTTTTCTTTTGCCCATTTTTGTACTCAATAATGTTTACTTTTGTTGAATTAATCCAATTCCATTCCTTATAAATTCCATTGTTATTTTAAATCTACGAGTTGTTGCAATTGAAATAACGACCCATTGACCCATAATGCTTCCATAAAACGAGTCCCGCCTATTACTCTGGAAGCCTCTAAACAGCGTAGGAACCTAAAACAAGACTGTTGTTTAGGAACCACCACACTTAGGGGTTGGAAACATTCGAAGAAGAGGAGTCCAAAGTTATGACCATTTCTTCAGATTCGCAGGCATAGACATCGGACAAGATGTTGCGTCTGTATCGTGACCTTAACGAGCGAACGAGCAATTACAGCCCTAAACTTTTAAAAGAGACCATTCTCATGACATCCTGCATTCATGCAAATGTCCCCCATAATATCATTTAGTCAAGAGCATTTGATTTATTACAATTATTGCATCTTAATGAGAAATCATCATTCTCATGACATTCTGCATTCATGTAAGTGTCATTCATATCACACGTAGTTAGGAGCATTTGAGTCATTTTGACCACAGCATCCGCATCCTTTGGCATAAGCACAAGCATATGAAATCGAGTCTACAGGATATGTCCCTAGAGGACGGTGTAGCAACACTATTGAAGATTGTCCTATTACCATCAACCAGTGATGGAATAGGTTGAAGATTGCCCTATTGCCATCAACCAGTGGTGGAATAGGTTAAAGATTGTCCTATTGCCATCAACCAGTGATGAAATAGGTTGAAGATTGTCCTATTGCCATCAACCAGTGATGAAATAGGTTGAAGATTGTCCTATTGCCGTCAACCAGTGATGGAATAGGTTGATGACTGTCCTATTGCCACTAACCAGCAGTGGAATAGGTCAAAAATTGTAGATCTTGTCACCCTAACCAGTAGTGGGGCAAGATCGAAGGCAAATCTTGGCTCCTTAACCAGTGGGGAACATGATTTAGGCCACCGCCCTATTGCCAGCGACCGGTAGTGGCATAGGTCAAAATTGTAGATCTTGTCACCATAACCGATAATGGGGCAAGATCGGCTAACCTATAGCTCTCTAACCAGTAGAGAACATGATTTTGGCCACCCTCCTATTGCCACTGACCAAAGATGGAATAGGTCAAGAATTGTAGATCTTGTCGCTCTGATCAATAGTGGGGCAAGATCGAAGGCAAATCATGGCTCTCTAACCAGTGGGGAACACGATTTAAGCCACCGTCCTATCATCACTGACCAGCAGTGGAATGGGTCAAAAATTGTAGATCTTGTCACCATAACCAGTAGTGGGGCAAGATCGAAGGCGAATCTTGGCTCTCTAACCAGTAGAGAACATGATTTTGGCCACCCTCCTATTGCCACCAACCAGCAGTGGAATAGGTCAAAAATTGCAATTCCTGTCCCTAACCAGTAGGGAGCATGGTTAAGCTTTAGTCATATTGCCTTAACTAGAAGTGGGATAGGCTGAAGACCAAAGACCTCATCTATCTAGAGATGTAGCGGAGCAATCTAAATAAAACAAGTCACATCCCATTGGAGTCGCAGCAAGAGCAAATTGAGGCCACATAGCGGTGGAGTAGATTGAAGTAACAAGATGCGGTAGACTGGAATGAGGCTACATGAAGAAGAAAAGCACCAAAGAAGACAGGACTCAGCAAAACCGGGCAAATTTGGTCCCTCTTTATGTCTTTGCTCTATTCCCATTACACGACAATGAGCAAAGAGGGGCAGCTGTAGATGGCCCAAATTGCCCGGGCCCAATTACAAAAAATAAAAAAATTACAAGCCCAATCAAACAAAAAAATGGGGCCCATTAACAAAACAAAAATAGGCCCAAATGGCCCAAACCCGACCCAACTCAGAAAATAGAAAAAAACAAAAAACCCTAGCCCTGCACTCGACCTCGACTTGACCCTCCCCACACCCTCTCTGCAGTTCCGTCCGTCCGTCCGCTTCACGACGCTCCCATGGCCTGCAAAACACGCGAAAAAGATAGGGACAACAATATCAGCAGAGAAGGGCACTGTTTCTTTTGTTTTTCTTCTTCCTTCGGTTATAAAAACCGAAGGAAATAATGTAAAAGGAGGCTTTTTTTTCAAAAAAGCAGAGAAAAATCATAGTGGAAAAGGTTTTTTTCTTCTTTTGAAATATATACGAGAATCGGAGAGATTCAAGCAAAAAAGGAGTTTCCTTTGAAATCAAAAAGATATTTAAAAAAAACACGAACAGAGATTCTAAAATAAAAAGGAAATAGATTAGCAAACGGAAACAGATCGGAGAGGTAACTTTTCAAAACCTTATTTTAGTTTTTTTTATTTATTTTATTTTTTTATCTACGGAAATATACTTAAAATAAACATAAACTAGTAAAAAAACCAAAACAAACATATATAAAAAAAAAGAGAAAAAAATATACCATTTTGATTTTCCGGCCACCGTGTATGGTGGCCGACAACAGCAGTGATCGGATTTCGATCGGAATCCCCACGGAGACCCTCCCTCTCGGATCTGCAGAGGGAGAAAGGAGAGAACTCTCTCCTCTTTTTTTTTTAAGATGCGTGAATGAAAAAAAGGGAATAAAAGGGGTTTTATAGAGGTAGGAAAACGCGTCGTTTCGTGAGGAGGAATTTGTGCCAAAACGAGCGCTTGGTTTCAAGCGAGACCGACATGTGACCCGACCCGACCGAGGATCCGTGTTTACATTAAATGGGCTATTTGCGATCGGCCCTACATTTTTTTATTTTTTCAATTAAATTTTTATTATTTAAAATATGGCGAACATTTGGTTGGCTTCCAATTTGGTCCCCATTGTTCGTAAGCCTCGGCTGAAGGAATATTTACGCACATGGTCCCTCCGTTTCCTCGTCGCGTTTAAATTGATCCTTTTTGTGATTTTTATTTCAGATTGGCCCCTGAAATTTCATTTTATTTTCAATCTAATCCTTATTTAGTTTGAATCGCATTTTTTCATATAATATTACTATTATTACTATATTATCATATTAGTATCATTATTAGCATTATTATTATTATTATTATTATTATTATTATTATTTTATTCCTCTATTATTAATTATTATTATTATTTACTATTACTATTACTTTATTACTAGTATTATTATTATTATTTTATTTTATTATTATTACTCTTATCTATTTTATTATTGTTCATTTATTAATATGTTATTATTTTCATTATTAATGTACTCTTATCATTATCATTATTTAATCTTCACCATTTATGAATTTTGTTTTATATTATTTTATTCATTATTTATTTATTTGTCATTTCATTTACTTATTATTTATTCATTTATTGCTCTTTACTTTTTAATACTTTAAAGCACTTTAATTATTTATCATATTTTTTTAATTTTATTTATTTATTGTTATTATTATTATTATCATCCTATTTGTTTCTATGATTTTATTATTGTTATTCTTATATCATTATTTGCTCATTCGCTTTATAAGAATTAGATTTATTCATATATTCGCTTAATTTGTTAGTATCATTACTTTGTCTAATATTAATCAATCAAATTTTCAAAATAAAGACAATGTTCGATGCTTGAAAACTTGGGAAGATCGAGCCCTAACTTACTGGGTTTCGGTTTTACTCGTTTATGTGAAACAACGGGATATCTCTTTTGAAGTTGCAATTTTAAAACAAAATACTTAATCTCAGAAATTTGAAATGTCGTGCCCTAACTTCATGGACTCGACACTTAGATACTTCGGATAAGTTTCTTTTCCTAAAATAGAGGCAATCTTAGTATTTGAAATCTCGGAAATCGAGCCCTAACTTCTCGGGTTCGATTTCTCATTTGACGAATAACGAAAGATCCTCTTCAAATAAAACCAAGTTTCAAAAGGCGAGCTTAGTTTCGAGGAGTTTAAAGTATTGTGCCCTAACTTCTTGGACGTGATGCTTTACCTCTTGAAAATAAGAAAGCCTTAACTTCCTTCCAATTTTAAAAATAAAAAGCATTGCATTTTCGAATCTCTTTAAAGTTTTCAACAAATAGGACATCAATCAATTAGTTTGGTACCAATTTTGGGCGTTAGAGGTGCTAATCCTTCCTCATGCGTAATCGACCTCGAATCCATTTTCTCAAAGTTCGTGGACCAAAAAGTACTGTTTAGTAAATTAAATGTTTTATTAAAACAAAGGTGATCCGATCACACCAAATAAAGATCGGTGGCGACTCCTTTCCTTTTCTTTTTCAAAAACTGAGTCGACCGCGTTGTTTCACGTTTTCATCAAAAAATGGTTACGACAGCAATCATTATGTTATTATATTATGTTGAATCAATCTCTCCTCGTTGAAACCAACCCTCAATTAACTACATGTTTTAGTAATCCACATTTAGAATTAAATTTTAATTTAGAATAAATTCATTATAACTTTAATTCACCATAAACGTGCAATTATCTTAGTAGGGATATATTGGATATTTTAACATATAAAGAATGATAAATTTTAAAAATTAATGCGAAATGTATACATTTCAACAATTTTGAAGAAGGAAAGAAAGAAATGAATCTTATATAATTGATTGATGTATTTTAGGTGATAGACCAAGTATATTCGAAGAAGGTGAGATAGATTTGGGTATTTTTAGATTCTTAAAAAATGAATGAGGTGTTAGAATATGTGTTTTTGTAGCATTATCTAATGCTTAAGTCAATATAAGGAGAAGGGAGGGTAACATGTAATGAATAATGAGTTGAGATGAAAAGGATGCCTTCTATCATGGAATAACGTGTATCTATTGTGTTGCCTTAAAATACATGATTCTAGGTTGCTCAACGGCTACATGACTATAAGTCTACCTCATTGGCTAGTGGCTAGCGCTTGACTAGACAAGCTTGGCTGCTTAATTGTTGTTTAAGCTTTTGAAAACTTTTTGTTATGCTTAACATTTAGCCTTTTTTATATTTTAGCATAACAATTGTTCCCCTAGATTTGGGGCAAGTTATAAAGTGAAGAGATAAAGGCCAAAACAAGCAAAAAAATATTACATTAAAGTATTACATAATGAGTAGATTAAAGATGTGGAGAGCGTCAAGTTTCTGGTCAAGCTTTGTGTATTTGAAGATCTACTTGGTTGCATCCCTCGAAAGATGTTTGCTTTGCCAAATTCTGTGTTGGGTGCTTGGTGTTGTAGAGTGAAGGTGCATGTGTGTTTGAGCAAGAGGCTTGTGTTTTTACTTAGGAGTAAATTTGTGGCTTTTGTAAAGTTTTAATTTGTTATTTGCAGTAGGTGATGGGTTGTTGAGGAACTTTAATGTGTTTTTGGTGCATATTTTTGGCTATTATGGGACTTTAATGTGTTGCTTAAGCATATTTATGGCTTTTATAAGCCTTGATTTGTTGCTTGGGGCAAGTTTGAGACTGATAAAGAGATTTCGCTTTTTTGGGGACAAGTTTGGGGTTGTTACAAAGCATAGGTTTGAAAGGCATAAGTAGGAATTTTATATTATAGAACAAGAGTTTAGGTTGCACAAAGCAGGATTCGTTTCTATGAAACAAAAAATTGGTTTACAAGAAGTAATATTTCATTGTTATGGAGTAGGAATTTGAGTTGCACAAAGCATGATTTCGCTACTACTGAGGAAGAGTTTGAGCTATATGGAGTAGCGAGATTTTGCTACTATAAACAATATTGAGCTACAAGGAGAAAGATTCTGCTATTACAAAATAAGACTTCAGGTTGCATAAAGCAAGATTTCGCTATGAAGTAGGAATTTAGGTTGTTTGGAGCAAGATTTCGCTGTTATAAAGCAAGAATTTGGGCATTGTGGAGTAGGATTTCATTGCTATTGAGTAGAACTTTATGTTATGTGGAGCATGAGTTTGTTGTTATGGAGTAGGAGTTTGGGTTGTGGGGAGTAGGATGTTTATGCTATGGAACAATTCTGTAAGCTAACTTTGGTGAAGAGCCAAAACTTTCTTGTTGTGAAGCAAGATTGTGAGTTAGCTATGGCATGTATGGAGCTAAAACTTTATTGCATGAGGTAGAATTGTAAGCTAACTCTAGTGTAGAGCTAAAGGTTTCTTGCTATGAGTTGGATTATGAGCTATTTTTCATGTGATACTAGAGTTTTTTTTGTTGTACAATAGGACTTAAAGGTAGTTTTGGTGTGGGACTAGAGTTCTTGCTGTTAGGAAATTTGTGCCCTTAGTGTAGTAATTTTATAATATTTGATAAAATATTGAAATAGTCAAACTGATTATTCATGGAAATGAACAAACATCATTCATCTCTATGCTAGATTGTCCTAAATGGTTTTTTTTTTTTTTTTTGCATGAAAAGCAAAATATACAAGCAAATATTGGCTCATTAATTACCTAAGGTTTAACTAATATTAACTTGCATTATATGGACAAATTATAATGCGGGAAACTTATATTAGTAAGTAATCTAAATTGTTTATAGTTTGTAGAATCAAATTGAGAAAATGATTTAAATAATAGGGGACTATTATGTCGACTATATGCTCAATTGGGGGAGATTGTTGAGGCAATTTTGAGCAATGCCAAGGAGTAGTGTCCATTAGTGTTTGACAGTGCTTAACTTAGAAACTTGCCATGATTAGTGTTAGAAAATTTTAGTAACAAAATCCTTGGACTTTGATTCTTACTGATATTTTAGACAACTACAAACCTATCTATGATATCCAAAATGTTTATAACAACATATCCTAGAAATTGGTTTGAATTTGGTGAAGGTAATCGACTTCCCAACTTTGGAGAGGTTAGATCAAATCGAGTAAAACTTGGAAGCATATCTTGTAGATTCAAGACTTATCTTAAGCTCCTTGAAAATATTCCTTTTTTTGTTATATTGCTAGTTTTATAGGAAGATTGGTTGTAATTGATATAATATGTTAGTAAGTCTCGATTCCATATAAATTGAGGAGACTTGTATAGGTGATGTATTGATCTAAGAACACTTATTCTTTCTCATTAAGGAACATTTCTTGTAAGTGCATTGTGTAACGACCCGTTTTCAGTGAAATCAGAATAGTGGTTTCGGGACCATAAATTCGATGTGAGAATATTTATTCATTTTATTATTTTAGTGTCTATGATATATTAGAAAGGTCGTATAAAAATTTCGTCAAGAAATTTTATCGTTTGCATGTTTAATTTGGTAAAAAGACTAAATTGTAAAAGATGAAAAATTAGAGTTCTATAAGTTAAAGCTACCAAATGGCTATGAAATTAAATGGTTAAGGGATTTAAATGGTAATTAGACCATTTTTTTATGAGTGGACATTGATGGACATGAATTAAGTGATTTTAAGGTTAATATTAAAGGTTAAAAATGTAATTTAATAAATAAATTAAAGTAAAATAAAGATTAACAAAAGCCATCATCTTTGTTTGTCATTCTTTCACTGAAATTAGACCTAGGAAACTCCATTGAAGGTGTTTGAAGGTTCGGCCATTGCTTCCTTGTGCATGTGAGTGAATTTTCATCCCATTTTTAATGATTTTTATGTTTTTGAAGTCATTGTAGCTTAATCTAGCTAGCCCAGGGACTAATTTGCAAAACTGTTAAAAGGTTAGGGTTTTCCATGAATGTTTGCATGTGATTTTTTATGTTTGATGGAAGAAAATGAATCTTTGTTGATAAATAAACAACTTTTGTAAAGTGATTTTTGTTGAAAATGTCAATTAGGGATTTATTTATAAAGTGTGTAAAATTCATGGTGAAATTGTGAAATAATGATTTCTATGAATTGCTATGGCTCTATATAGAATTCGACTAGCTTAGTATGTGGATGGAATTGCATGAATTTTAATTTACGGGCTTAAGGACTAAATTGTAAAGAAGTTAAAATATTAGGGGTAAAGTATAATATTACAAAATATGTATTTTGTTCTGAACTGAATAGAATGAATACTAAATGTATTAAATTTGATTATTTAGATCAAGTTAAGCCTCGTATGGATCTAGATTGAGGGAAAGATAAAGTATCGGACTAGTAGATCCTTTTGCGTTATTTTTGTAATCGAGGTAAGTTCGTATGTTAATAAGCATTAAATTAATTGTGTTTTAACTGCTTTATTATTGCATTGTTGATGAATACGACTCCACAGAAATACTCGACAAAGATTTGGCGATGTATGGAATCCCATTTGAACCTTAGGAATAGATAGAATACAAATGACATGTCATTAGGGGTTACCGTGTTTTGGGTCTTTGGTCTCGTCGTCCTACCGAAGGGTGAGTTTCTAGCACGTTGCATGTTACTTTACGACTTGTGAAAGCGACAGACCGTGTAGCTACGTCTTGACTAACAGCTGTGTAAGTAGACCCAGTGATGGCTCGAGAGTGAGCATCTCTATGAGATATGAGATAGAGGTGGTTTTGACCATGTATTAGCACTTAGTGTGCGAGATACCCGAGTATCCGATAGTATTCCAAATGGTTCAATAGACACAGATGATGTTACGAGGTTATAAGAGTTGATACGAACTAGTACAGGTATTCGTGTGAAATACAGAAAGTAATTCATAGTTAAGGTATTCATACATGGCTAACATGATTGTGATTATGTGTTAGGCTTTGGATAAATTGAAATTCACCTATGTTTTAATTATGCTTATCTAAATTTTGGATGAAGGTAAGATGTATTTATTAGCCATACGAACTTACTAAGCTTAATTGTTTACTCTGTTTTAATTTTCGTGTTTTATAGTGATTCAGAAGTTCACTAAGTTCAGAAGTTGTTGGAGATCGTGTCGCACTATCAAACTCTCATTTTGGTATTTTGGACTTTGTATATTTTTGTTAACTGCACATGTATAGGTGTTTTGGCTAATGTGGCCTATATGTCTTTTGTGTTTTTCGTCATTTGAGATGGCTTGTAAGGTGGTCACATTTTTTGATATGTATAAATATGTTCAAATAACCCTTTGATATGTGGTGTATGGTTGCTTTATGAATGCTTTGCTTGTAAAATTGTGTTTGGCATTAATTGGTTGAATTTGAGATGTGTATGCAAGTTAAGTTTTAGCCACAATGTCTCATGTATGTATTTGACCATTTAGGTAGATTTAGGAAGTATAATTGGTTTGTTTTAAAGTGGTCAAATGAATGTGTTATGAATGTCATGTTTTATGTGTGGATGGATCATGTTATAAACTTGAAATTGGTTGTTTTGAATGCTCAATTGTGCCATGGTTGTATGCAATTTGATGCGCATAGGTTGGAACCTATTCGGGTGAGAAATATGGCTTGGAAAATTGCCTATTTTGTCTACACGGGCGTGTGTCTCAGCCGTGTGTGACACACGACCATGTGTCCCCTGATACTTCTATAGAAATCAAGTCAGTAGCTTCACACGGCCTAGCACACAGGCGTATGGCTTGGCCATGTGGCACAAGTCAGTATACCCTCTAGTTTTCACACAGCCTAGCATACAAGTGTGTGAGGCTATTTTAGAGGGTGCACGGTTTGGAACACAGGCATGTGGTCTGGCCGTGTGACCCAAGTCAGTGAGTTACACGGGGAAGGACATGGTCTGAGACACAGTAGTGTGTCCCTATTTCGAATGCCCACATGGCCTAAGACACGGGCGTGTGCCCCCTGCACTTAGAAAATTTTCCTTATTTTCTTAAAATTTCTTAAGTACTCGGTTTAGCCCCGAACTCCTTTTAATGACTATTTAGGGCCTTGAAGGCTCGTATTAGGGACTATATGAATGAATTTGAATGGCTTTTGTGTGATATGAGAAATGACTATGAAATGTATAATTGTTTGAGTTTAAGTTCAATAATGCTCTGTAACCCTGTTTGGCTTCGGATATGGGTTAGGGGTGTTACACATTGTGTACAAAATCAAGTACTACTTGATTATTATCTTAAGTTTTCAGGGAAAACTTAGAGGAGAGTTGTTTAGATCTTAAGTGCAAAAGTGAGGAATCTAATTTAGTGAGTGGAAGAGGTTGTAATCACTTGTTGTATGAGTTGTTAAGATAGTGGATTATCTATCTGAGAAATGCCTTATAGACATAGGGAAACTGGACCGCATAAAAATATCCAATGTTTATTGTTTTTTTTTCCTTGTCCATAATTAGTGCTTGAAGTAGTTGGCACTGCCTTTAAGCACTGTTTCTGGAAATGCTTGTATTTTCTTGCAAGTATCATTTCAGAACTTTCATTTTCGATATCAAAATTTATAAAATAAATAAATTTAAAATGTCTATAAATATAAGAATTTACAACACTTATATTCATGCCAAATGCATTTGAAAAGTAACTTGGGCTTTAGGTTTGCTTCAATTAGTTATGAAACCATTTTTTGGTTTATTATTACAATAATATAATTTTTTTCTTAATATATGTATATGGGAAATTATTTTTTTAGAATAATTTTTTTGGACGAATACTTTGATACCCATGGTGTTAAGGTTTATGTGATATATTCTTCATGTAAACCATGGCCCTAGTTGTCAGCAGAAGTACTAAAGAAGTACAATTCAAGGATCTTAACATCCATGAGTGTTAAAGTCCTTTTTGTTTGTTGGGAACTTTATCCATCTATTTATTTCAATTGTTACATTGTTGCACAATTAAAGTGTATCTCGAGTTGTTGGCATTTGTGACTTGCACGATTCAAGCTACGAATGGAACTAATTATATTGGGAATTTTATTTTATCCTTCGATCAAATTTGAAAATAGAGGGAGTATTTCTAAGTGGCTTGCAACCTTATCCGTATCCATTAAGGATTAAATCAGTTTAAATTTGCTTGAAGCTAAAGCAATATTTCAAACTATTTGAGGGAGATAATTTGTGGATAAATAATCAGTTTAAATTTGAAGAAAACTTATCCTTAATGAAAATTTGATTGTTTAAAGCTTATAAATAGGTTGCATAGCTGCACTTGATCGATGAGCATCTTGAGTGCTTTTAAGAGAGCTTTCATTCGTGTATTGGCTTGTCTTTTCTTTATATTTTTGCGCTCATTTGTTTAAGAATTTCTATGAAAGTAAAATTTAATTGTGACGATTTGGGGTAAGTGATTGTAAAAATTAGCTTCATTATTGGGGATGCAATTACCCAACATTGTAAAAGTAGATTGAGTTTTAGCCAATAAGTGGCCTTTATCAATTGTTGAATAAAATCATTCATTGACTAAGGCTCCACAAAGTAGGATTGTTATTCGAACTACATTAATAAATATTATATTTTGATTTATCTCTTTGCCTTACTCTCTTTTCGAATTTGTTAGCCATACTTTCTCGTTCTAAATTATGTTGCAGCATCAGTTAGGCCAACAAATTGGAATATCTAGAAACCAATGGCTTTTCTAGTTGGTATCAAAGTAGTTTTCAAATGTAAGTAAAGGTGACCCTATTTTTGGTTTGCAGCCATGGAATTCATAAAAGGAAATTGTAACACCCCTAACTCGTCTCTTATACCGGATTAGGGTTACGGAGTATTAGTAAATAATCAGAAACATTTGGACATCATATCATTCAATATTATAATCACAACATATAACATTCATACGCATGCATATTGTCCCTTAATCGAGCCCTTGAGGCCCTAAAAATAGCTTAGAAACAATTCGGGACCAATTTGAATCAATTTAGAAAAATTTGGGAAAAAGTAGTGAAATTTGAAAATAAAGGATGCATGGCCGTGTGTCTCACATGGATGAGAGACAAGCCCGTGTCTTAGGTCGTGTAAACTTCGAACTAGGGACATACGGCCATGTCCTAGCTTGTGCTCTCACCTGTTTAACTCTCTGAGTAAGGCCACACAGGCCGTGTCACACGCCCGTGTGCCAGGCCTTGTAACTCACTGACTTGTATACAAAAGACCATTAGGTGTCAGACAGCCGT
Source organism: Gossypium rotundifolium (assembly GCA_025506655.1). Taxonomy (NCBI): domain Eukaryota; kingdom Viridiplantae; phylum Streptophyta; class Magnoliopsida; order Malvales; family Malvaceae; genus Gossypium; species Gossypium rotundifolium. Next base: position 62,171,568 of record CP106731.1, on the reverse strand, counting down.
GTCGCCAGGCCGTGTGCCTCACATGGCCGAGTCACACACCCACGTCTCAGGCCGTGTGAGCCCAAATTTACCAATTTCTTGCTCAATTTCACTCCATTATGGCATAGGTACCTACACACTTTCAAATACACATATGGAAGATGCAAATCAATTACAAACATTCTCTAACATGGTCATATATCCATTCCCAACTTGTAACCACAAACACATTTATTTCTTTAAGCATACATCCATTTAATTACAAGCATTAAGGTAACTAATAGCATACCATTTTATACCATGACATTTCAAACATATCTAAGTAACAAGTAAAAAATCACAAGCTGATCAAGTGCACAACATGTCACACATTTTTCTCAAAAGTTAGGCATTTGACATAACAATACATAGGGTGCTAGTACATGCCATATACCAAAACGAGAAATTAAGTCTACCAAGATTCCCAAATAGTGTGATTCCTAGCGTTGACCTGATCTTCTTACCCTTCAAAATTTGATCTATAAATTGAACAAATTTAAAGGTAAGCTTATATGAAGCTTATTAAGTTCATTTAGAAATTCATAACCTTTTTAATCCAACATAGATTTAATCAACTAAAGCATAGATATTTCCATTATACACAGTTTATAACAATAATCACGACCAATTTAGTAGTTCAATATACTCAGTGAGCATTGCTCGATTGAAATTTTCATCAATACATCGTAGATTTCTACTCATTTGGGCTTCACTCAATATAACAGTAAAATTTGATCAAATAAACATTAGTCAATATCACAGTGAAATTTGCTTAATTAAGCTTCATTCAGTATAACGGAAGGATTTACTCGGTTGAGCTTCATTCAATATAACAGTAAGATTTGGCTCGATATAGTGTGTACTTCCAATAGATGATACAACGTTCACTAACAACATATTAACAAGGATGTAAGCATTTAGAAGTAGAATTGAACATACGAATTTACCGGACTAATTTGCAGGTGACTCTAGAATATTGTATGAAAACGAGGTCCAAAATTGACTATTAAAACCCATTTGTAATTTTCCTTCACATAGCATTTTTGCGATTATTAGCACGTTCTTGATCAAATCAAAGTTTAAAATTCAAGGTTGAAAACCCTAACCTTTCCTTTCTTTTCCGTGGAGAAGGTGAAGAGAAAATGAAAAATTCCTTTAAATTTTAGGTTTAATTTAATATATTTACCTATGGCATTTTTAGTAAATACTTCAACTTTCTTAATTAAGCTTTAATAATCATAATTAAGCCTAATTAAATCACTTTATCAAACATAACCTCATCAAATCCCACTAACTAATTTTTCCATGGTTAAATTGTCCATTTAGTCCTTTTAACTTGATCTTAAAGTAGCCCCATCCACTCGATCTGCAGGGCACTCTCCTTAACATGAGCCACCACCGGTAGGCTTCATCCGTAACAACGAACAGCACCTTAAGCTTCTCCTCTGCAGTTAAATCCAAGTCGTCCATAATCCTTTCAAGCGCCTCAAGCCGATGATACGCCACGTTCGAGCTACCCGACACTCCTCTGAAAACTTCAGCTCGCTTCGACCTAAGTCTTTCATTCTGACTTAAGTCCCATTGCCCACATTGGCTCGCGCACCCTCTCAAGCACCGTAGCATAGCTTGGGATACCGTGATCGTCTCCTCTGCTCGATCCGATGTTCCACCTCAACGGTGGTGGTGGCAAGACATCGCTCTCGACCCATGGCGAGACCCTCTGGTTCGACCTTGCCATCCCGCCTCTACCACGCCACTTGACGGACGCCCACGACCTCTTGAACTCATATCTGGCGTCACGACTTAATCTGTTTAGAAAGTTTTATGCATTAGAAATTTTTGTTCCCCTATTTATCCACGAGCAAATTTTATGAATAACAGTTTCCAGAAGTAGTTCTTTCGATCACACAAAGTTTCATCTAAAGTTCTTTATTCTAATACAAACATTCACATTCTTCACTAAAAACACATACATTCATCCATGTCACTTTCTTGAGCCTTCCCAACCCAGGGGTAATTTCGTCTTTTCCTATAGGGTATATCGATAATAACTCATAGTTTCCAAAAGATATTTGAATTTACAAAATCTCGGGGTCATCTTGAAAATTTTATTTTCATACAAAATGTGTTGCAAAAAAATTTCAAAAGGCAGGGTTATTTTAGTAATTTTGGAAATCATGGGCAGTTTCGTAAATTCTCAAAATCAGAATATCACAATGTTTCACAAAATAGGATTTTTCTGATATTTGGTAAAATAGGAATATTTCAATAAAAGTCGAGAGAAATCTAAAAATTTAGAAACCAAGGGCATTTTGGTAATTTTATCAACCAAGGGTGTTTTCGTAAATTCTCACAAACCAGGGTATCTTAATATTTTGAAAACTCGAGATTTTGGTATTTTGCAAAGTAAAAATCATTTTATCAAAAGTTGAGGGTAATACGGTAATTTTACAATACAGGGGCATTTTTGTAATTTTGCCACTAGGGGCATTTTGGTAATTTTGTAAATCGAGAAAACATCTTCCAAAATTAGATTTAGGGTTTACAAACCAAAGGGTAAATTTGAAAAATTTCAAAACCAAGGATTTTTGAAACAGTAAGGCTAAATCCCTTTCGGGTTTTAGTAATTGGTTTAGCCCATGAACAAGCCCTCTTGGTTAAGGTGAACCGTAGCTACGCACCAGGTAGGATTCGAGTAAAGAGGAGGTGAGTTGCTAGGACTGCTTAAATACCAAGCTCTTACTAAATACCAATCCTCGACATGCGTACAGTGGTTGCCACACCTTAACTCGGCGACTAACTTCACAGGTTTGTTTAATAATCCTTAAGTCTTATGCATATGTGTGAGTAAACTAATCCTAGGGTCCAATGGTCCTAACATTCTATTCTCTGAGCCCAAATAATCCCATAACAATTCATATAAACAAATCACTTCAAAAGTTCAAGTACTTACAGTGGACTTGGTAGGAGGTACAAAAGTGCCATGCGTAATAACTCAAATAAAAGCCCATATTCGAAAAGCCCATTTTGAAAAGCGCTTTAGACCCAAAACCTCAAAGCTGAGTTTTGAACCGAGCTCTGATACCAATTTGTAACACCCCAAACCCGGCCCACAAGCCCTGACCGGATTGGGTATGTCACTATGGAAAAACGGTTTAAAATAAATTTTAATTTAGAGATAAAACATGAAAATGTACTAACTTTTAAAATTCCATGTCTATTTGATATTGTATGAAAACTTTGATGTTACTATAATGTCCAAAATTGAACCTTAGAGAATACATGTAAAACCCATTTGAATAAATAAGTTGATAAATTTAATTCATCTTCACATAGCATTCAATTTAACCAAGAATTAAGCCTAATTAAATCACTTTATCAAACATAACCTCATCAAATCCCACTAACTAATTTTTCCATGGTTAAATTGTCCATTTAGTCCTTTTAATTTAACTACTCAACCTTTGAGTGAGGGAGAAATGAAGGAAAAAGGGTGAAAGTTTTAGGAGCACAAGCCAAAATTCGCAACAAGGAAGCTCACACCCTTTAAATAGAGTTCAGCCACCTTCCCCAACCCTTAATGACCGAAAATACCCTCAAGAGCACCCCCTAGCCGTCCAACTCTCTTACTCTCCCACCAATCCCTTGATTCCCTCCTAGAAACACTCTACACCAACCCTTCAAACAATTCAAAATAAAACCAACTCATCTCTCCTCCTAGCCACCTATTTAAACCAATTTGAACAAGTCAAAATCCTTCTTTTAAGGTGCCAAAATCGAAACCAACTCTTCCCCTTGCTCATGACGCAAAAACAAAAGCAAAAAGCGCCTTTGCAATTCGAACACCCCCCCTTGCACCATGAGGCGTCACCTTCCCAAGGCCTAAAGTAGCGCCTTTCTACAATTCAATCCTTTTTTTTAAAACTTATTAAACTATCCAAACAAATAAATTTCTCAACCAAAATTTAATATAGCTCTAGAAACCTCATAAATAGACTAATTAAATAATATTCACAAAGTATTTTTTCAGAATTATGGTTTTGAAACCACTATTTTCGACACCACTAAAAATCGAGCTGTTACAACTCTCCCCCTTTAAGAAATTTCATCCTTAAAATTTCTTACCAATAAATAGATGTGGATACTGTGATCTCATTGAGTCTTTAGTCTCCCAAGTAGCTTCTTCTTCCCCGTGACGATTGTAACAGCTCGATTTAGGGGCTAGTCAGAACAGTGATCTCGAGATCACTAATCTGAGGTTAGAGAAAATTATTTCCATGATATTTTATGAGTTATAGTGTGATGGTATAAGTGTTTGAAAATTTTAATGCTTTAATTTTATTGATTTCTTGCTTAATCGCGAAATAGGACTAAATCGCATAAAGTGTGAAAGTTCCATTTTATAAGCTAAAGGTGCCAAATAGCCATAGAATGTTAATAGGAGGTCTTTAAAAGGCAATTAGCCCCTTTGTAAGTGGTTGGCCGGTCATAGTAGATCATAGGAGACAAGAATTGACAAATTGGTCAAGGTGGGTAATAGTTGTTGACTAATTGATAAATAGAAAAAAATAAAGAAAAGATGATATCCATCTCTTCTCTTCATCTTTCTCTACCAAAAATATCAAGCAAATAGGGGTTTTTGAAAGCTCAAAATTTTAGCAAGCTCTTCTCCATTCAAGTAAGTGATTCTAATGATTTTTCTTGAAGATAGTTGTACTTTTAGGACCCCTAGAGCTTAAGCTTTCAAATGAGGGGACTAACTTGCAAAATGGTGAAAATTTTAGAGTTTTTCCATGAGAGCTTCCATTTTTATTTGCTGCATTTTATGGAAGAAAATGAGTCTTGGTTGTTAGATGAATAACTTTTGTGAAAGGTGTTGCCATGAAAACACCTAAATGGACCTTGTTGTGAAGGTTGTAAACTTGTAGTAAATGTGTGAAATGTTGTGTTTTGATGATAGCCATAAGAGGAATAAATGTTCACCTAGGCTCGTTAAAGGTAGAAATTTGATTAGAATTTATTTTCGAGCCTAGGGGTAAAATGGTCATATTACCAAAGTCTAAGGGCAAAATAGTAATTTTCTCAAAGCATGATTTTTAAAATGATTTTATTAATGTGATGATTAAAATGAGCTAATTTGCTATTATAGAGCAAGAAGAGCCAAGAATTCACCTCTATCGGGGAAAGAATAAAGTCTCGGACTAGATCGACAATCAAGTTTATTTTGAAATTGAGGTAAGTTTGTATGTGATAATTCAACATTTAGTTAGCATGTTTGAGAATATTTGGTATATTATATTGATACATGATGTTCTACTAAATTGAGTAAGTTGAGATGTTGAAGTCTTAGTGGACTATAATAAATGTAAAAATGCTATCATCAAGACATGAAATGGATAAGGTCCCGTATAAGACCATGTCTGGGACATGGCCTCAGCACCAAATTGAGATCTCGTATAAGACCATATCCAGGATATGGATTCTATATTGAATATGAGAATCGTATAAGACCATATTCGGGATATGGCATCGATACTTGATGAGAGATTCTGTATAAGACTATATCCGGGATATGGCGTCGACACTCGGTGGTGACCCATGTAAGACCACATATGGGTGTGGCATTGACTTCGTACTTATATTAATGACGATGAATATGAGTCCTTGAGTATCCCTAGTGATTAATGGGATAGATATATATAAGCTTGGAAATATAAATGAGATTAGTACTAAAGTCATGTGAATGAGTGAATACAGGTATTCGTGAACGATTCACGAAGAAATATTTACGACATGTGGCATGGTATGTGCTTAATAAGGGCAAGTGTGAGTAATGGCAAGAAACCTATAACCTTGTGTATGGTTAATTATGGCAAGAAACCTATAACCTTGTGTATGGTTAATTAGTGCCATGGATGAATTTTATCATAATCTTATGATTGTTATTTATTTCCATGCATACTTACTAAGCTTTATGCTTACCTCTTTTTATTGCCCTTTTTTCCCTTGTAGTATTGCCAAGATAACACGAGGAACGTGGAAGTCGGAGTTCAAAATCACACTATCAACATCACTTTGGTATAACAATTTAGACTTATTTTGAGTATGGCATGTATAGGACTTGGGTATCTTGTTAGGTCATAATTGTTAGCCAAAGTGTTGGCTATGTATGTTATTAAAGTCATTTTGTATATGGTCATTAAAGTTGGGCCAATACTTAGCAAATTCTTATGTTTAATGAAGATGAATTTATGAAATTTATGCTTGTGTAAATGTTTTGAATTGAGTTCTTGGATGTGCCTACGGGTTATGAGTTGGAATAAGTATGTTTGCTATGCAGGGTGGCATTTGGCTTGGAATATAGCCTTTTTAATGTCCACATGGGTAGACGCACGGGCGTGTGTCTAGGCCGTGTGAGACACACGGTCAGCCCCATGGGCGTGTTAATCAGCTATGTGTCACCTTGCATGCTAGGCTTGCAAGTCAGTATGCTAGTAGTAAATACACGGCCAGAGACACAATCGTGTGTCTCAGCCGTGTGGGAGGCACGGCCAGGGACATAGGTGTGTGCCCAGGCCGTGTGAAGTCTACACCTTGAATTTGGAATTTAAATCGCCATACGGTTGAAACACAAGGGCGTGTGACAGGCCGTGTGGAACAAGTTAGTGTCGACCACGGGTACAGCACACGGGCATGTGGCTGACCGTGTGAGGCAAGTCAGTGTCGACCACGAGTGAAAAGCACAGTGTGTCCCATTTCAAACGGGCGTGTGGCCCCTATTTAAGTAAAATTTTCCCAAGTGTGTACAACTTTCTGATTTATTTCTGAAAACCTTCCGGATGTGTGCTTAGGGCCTCGTAGGCCCATTATAAAGATGTTATATATGTGAATGGGAAAGTTTTAAATTGGGAATGAAATTGATAACCCAAGTTGTATGACCATGTGAGTTAAGTACTGTAATGCCTCGTACCCGGTTCCAACGTAGAATACGGGTAAGGGGTGTTACAACTATTCCAGATGACTTTAACCAGTGGTACTTTCTTATTCTAAAGTTTTTTTACTTATCGTGGCAAAACCCTGATTAGTTCTTCAGAATACGATAAGTCCGGCTGTATCTCAATCTCATAGGGAGTGATTACATGTGAAGGGTCTTACCAGTATGTCTCAACATCGAAACATGAAAGACATTATGAATTTTCTCAAGTTTTGAGGGCAATGCTAATCTGTATGCTATAGGGCCAACTCTCTCAATAATCTTATATGGTCCAATAAATCTCGGACCAATTTTCCCTTCTTCCAAAAACATAGCACTTTTCTCCAATGAGAGACTTTTAAAAATACTTGGTCGCCAACGGTAAACTCTATATCCTTCCGTTTTAAATCTATATAATACTTTTGACGATCAGATGCCGCTTTTAAACAATTACGAATTATCCATACTTTATCCTCCGTTTCCAGTATCAAATCAGTACCAACGAGCTTAGATTTGCTCAACTCTAACCAGTATAATGGCGTTCTATATTTTTTTCCGTATAAATCCTCAAATGACACCATTTTAATGCTAGATTAGTAATTGTTGTTATAAATAAATTCCACCAATAGTAAATATCTTTCCCAACTACTTTCAAACTTGAGGATGCAACATCGTAACATATCTTCAAAAATTTGAATTACTCGCTTTATCTGCCCATCTGTCTGCGGGTGATATGTTGTATTGAAATTAAGCTTGGTTCCTAGAGCTTCGTGAAGATTACACCCAAAATCTCAAGGCAAATCTTGAATCTTTATCAGAGATAATAGATAAAGGCACTCCGTGCAATCTAATAATCTCTGATGCATATAATTCTGTTAACTTCTCAAGTGGGTAATTAGTACGAAATGGGATGAAATGAGCTGATTTAGTTAGTCGATCAACAATAAACCAGATCGAGTCTTTCTTTCTTGGTCTCACTGGAATTCCTATTACAAAATCTATTGTAACTCGTTCCCATTTCCATTCAGGGAAAGTAATAGGGTGTAACAACTTAGAAGGTACCTGATGTTCAGCTTTTACCTGCTGACAAACCAACCATTTAGCCACAAACTCTAAAATCTCATGTTTCATTCCTGGCCACTAGTACATTTTCTTTTGATCGTTATACATTTTAATACTACCCGAATGTATAGAGTATGTACTACTATGAGCCTCTAATAAAATGTCTTATTTTAACTCTGGATTATTCGGTACACATTATGTTATGAAAATACATCTTACTATCATCCCCAACAATGAATCCTGTAGTCAAGTCATTTTGGATTTGTTCCTGTTTGGCGGATAACTTTGGATCTTCCATTTGTAACTCTAGAATCCATTGAAGGAATAACGGTTTAGTCCTGAGTTCAGCTATAATGGAACTATCACCTTCCAGTGTTAAATATGCATTCATAGCTCTCAAAGAAAATAATGATTTTCGACTTAAAGCATCTGCAACTATATTAGCTTTCTTGGGATGATAATCAATTACAAGATCATAGTCTTTCAACAATTCTAACCATCGTCGCTGCCTAAAATTAAATTCTTGTTGAGTAATTAAATACTTTAAACTTTTATGATATGTAAATATGTGGCATTTTAACTGTAAAGGTTGTGACGCAAGATCTTCAGGGCAAAGACAATAGCAGCTAACTCTAAGACGTATGTTAGGTAGTTTCTTTTGCGAGGCTTTAACTTTCAAGAAGCATATTCAATTTGTAACAGTTTGGTTTATACCCTAGTCAGAATAGTGGTTTTAGGACCACAAATCTGAGTCTATTGATTTTGTTATAAAAGTATCGAACCCCTTAGGTAAAAGTGTCCTTGTTGACACAGTATGCAAGAATTGTCCGTTAATGTTTCAAGATATTTGTTTCCTTGCTGATATGATGCTTTTTCCATTTGATGAGTTTGATATGATTCTGGGTATGGACTGGTTGACATTGCATGATGCTGTTGTAAATTGTAAAAGAAAGACTATTGATTTGAGATGTCCGAATGATGAAATTGTACGGGTTGAGTCTAATGATTTGAATGGATTATCTACTGTGATATTTGTATTGAAAGCTCAAAGATATGTGAAAAAGGGATATGAGGCATATTTTCTTATGTGATTGATTCGAAAGTGTCTGAAAAGAAAGTTAGATTAGTGCCTATTGTCTGTGAGTATTCTGATTTGTTCCTTAAAGAGTTACCGGGTTTACCTCTGATTCGTGAAGTTGAATTTGGTATTGATCTATTGCCTGGTATGACACCTATTTCGATAGCTCCGTATAGAATGGCACCAACAGGATTGAAAGAGTTAAAGTCACAGTTGCAAGAGTTGACTGATAGAGGGTTCGCTAGACCGAGTTTTTCACCTTGAGGTGCTCCTGTTCTGTTTGTGAAAAAGAAAGATGGCACGATGAGAATGTGTATCGATTATCGTCAGTTGAATAAGGTGATAATAAAGAATAAATATCTGTTACCCAGAATTGATGACTTATTTGATCAGAGATCGTATTTGTGTTCCGAGAAATCCGGAGTTGATTCAGCTAATTTTGAATGAAGCACATAACAGTCGTCTATCTATTCATGTGGGAAGTACTAAAATGTACCATGATTTGAAGCGACACTATTGGTGGTCTGGTATGAAATGGGACATTTCTGACTTTGTTTCGAAATGTTTAGTCTGTCAACAAGTGAAAGGTGAACATCTAGTTTCGTCTGGTTTGCTACAATCGATACTGATTCCTGAGTTGAAATGGGATAGAGTAATGATGGACTTTGTTTCTAGTTTGCCCCTGACTCCAAGAAAGAAAGATACAATTTGGGTCATAGTTGAGCGATTAACCAAATCTGCCCATTTTATTCCGATAAGATCTAATTTATCACTTGATAGATTAGCAGAGCTTTACATATCTGAGATTGTGAGATTGCATGGGGTGCCACTATCCATTGTGTCAGATAGAGATCTGAGATTTACATCACGATTTTAGAAGAAATTGCAAGAAGCTTGGGGTACGGAATTACATTTCAGTACAACTTTTCATCCTCAAATAGATGGTCAGTCTGAACGGACCATTCAGATTCTTGAAGACATGTTAAGATGCTGTATACTTGAGTTTAATGGTTCGTGGGAACAATATTTGCCATTGATTAAATTTGTGTACAATAATAGTTTTCAGTCAAACATTAAAATGTCACCTTATGAAGCTTTGTACGAACATAAATGTCGTACACCTCTGTATTGGACCGAGCTCAGTGAGAATAAACTACACGGAGTCTATTTGATAAAAGATTTAGAATAGAAAGTGAAATTGATCCAAGATTGTTTGAAAGTAGCATCTGATCGTCAGAAATCTTATGCGGACTTAAAACGAAAAGATACAAAATTTGAGATCGGCAACAAAGTATTTCTAAAAGTGACTCCGTGGAAGAAAGTGCTTTGTTTCAGACGTAAAGGCAAGTTGAGTCCGAGGTTCATCGGGCCGTATGAGATCATTGAATGTGTTGGGCCGGTTGCATATAGATTAAAGTTGCCCTCTGAATTAGAAATGATCCATAATGTATTTTTGTTTCGATGCTCCATAGATATTGATCTGGTCCGTCACATGTGATTGCCCCATCTGAAATTAAAATCTGATCTGATGTGACATACGAAGAAGAACCGATTCGTATCTTAGCTCGTGAAATGAAAGAGTTGAGAAATAAGAAAATGCTGTTAGTAAAAGTGCTATGGAATCGTCACGGAATAGAAGAGGCTACATGGGAGTCAGAAGATTCAATTAGACAACAATATATGAACCTATTTGATGGTAAGATTTTCGGGGACGAAAATTCTTAAGGGGGGAGAATTGTAACAGTTTGATTTATACCCTAGTCAGAACAGTGGTTTCGAGACCACAAATTCGAGTCTATAAAATATTTTAATATTATATTCTGTGCCATTGATGAGTGTTTAAGCATGTATTAAAGTTTCGTAAGCTAATTTGTTTGTCTGTGTGTTTAATTTGAGTAAAGTATTAAATTATATTGAATGCAAAACTAGCATGCTACATGAAAAGGTACCTATTTTCCATGTCTTTATAAGTATGGAGGATTAATATGGCAAATTAGCCATTACTATGGATAATGGACGGTTAAGGTAAAAAATGACCTTGAATTATATGTTATAAAAATGTTTATTAAATGGCTAAATTGTAAAATGTATATTATTATGTTTGTAATAAAACAAAAGGAAGAGATAGTGGCATTTGTTCATCCATATTGCCGAATTTTGAAGGAAAGAAAAGAAAGAAATCTAGCTAGGGCATTCGGCTATTGTATTGCAAATTAAGATATGTTTTGGCTTTAGATTTTGATGATTTTTATGTTTTTGAGATTGTTGCTTAGTCTACTATCAAGCCCATGTCTCAATTTTGTGTATTGATGATGTTCATGAGATATTCCATTGATGATATGTTAAGTTTTATGATGAGCTTAGTTGTTAAATGAAAGATTTGAGCTAGATGAACATACTTTGTTCTTGAATTTTTGATGAATTTAGCTAATTAGGGCTAAATTGAAAAAATAGTAACTTGAGGGACTAAATTGAAAATTTGATGAAAAATATGGGCTTGTATGAGATGTATGAATATTCGGATATGCATGAGTATATGATGATTTTGTGAATTTGATGTTTTGAGAAAAATAGACTAAATTGATAATTTGTGCAAATGAGAGGGTTAAATTACAAATAGCCCTAAATGTGTGTCCTTGGATTGAATTGAATGAGTTAGTGAATAAAAGAGTTAATTCTAAATATGTATAGATTAAGAACCGAGGAAAATGGACTTAGATCGCGGGAAAGCGAAAGTAACTGAGTAACCGTTTTTATTTCTGAAAAATCGAATCCGAGGTAAGTCATTATGAAAATAAACGTATCTGTATTGAATTGTGCATATCCATATGACTATTGTTAACTATGAATGCTTATAAGATGATTCGTACAAGAATTCTGAGATAAGGCTGATTTAGTATCGATATCCGAGAAGTCCCGTATGAACCAAGGAATAGATAGGATTAGCTATGTCATGACATAGGTATCTGTTCCGTTTTACATGTAAGACCACGTCTGGGACGTTGGTGTTGAATTGAGATTTCATGTAAGACCATGTCTGGGACGTTGGCATTGATATGAGCTTTATGTGTAAGACCATGTTTGGGACATCGGCATCGTATTGATCCGCGTAAGACCCTGTCTGGGATAGTGACATCGATATCTGAGTACACGTAAGACCTCATCTGGGATGTTGGCATTGTATGACTACTCCGAGCTTTCTGAGTATCCTATTAGATTCCTATCGGTTCAATGGGAAAATCTGAGCTATGAATAATTACGTAAATATATTCGTTTCAAGTACGTTTGGTATGTACACTAAGTGTGTATAAAAGGTAAGTACCTATGTGATTTTGATTTGAAGAAATGTATGATTGAATATGAGAATGTGAATGAGATGCAAGAATGGTTATGAAAGAGCTATGTATATATATTTGATTCTTAGATTGATGAATGTGGAAAATATGGCCAAGAATATGCACCAAAGCATATATGTGAGAAATTTGCTATGAATATGAATTGTGTCAATGTTTCTATATGCTTATATGCTTTACATATTAAGTTTATTTGTATATGACTTACTAAACTTTTAGAAAGCATACTCTGTGTGTGTGTTTTCTCTGTTTTATAGATCGTTAAAGCTACTGAAGGCTCGGGACCGTCGAGGATCGTCATTACACTACTCAACTTATTTTGGTACATTTTGAAAATGTATATAGCTAGATATGGCATGTATAGGCTAATTATTTGGATAGTTATGACATGTGAACTTAGCCATGTGATTTGGCTAGATATGAGTTGAAAATATGCATTAATGTTTATGATATGTGATATATGTCTTTGTATGGTTAAATGACATTGAAAATGGTCAAGTTTTTGGGTAAGTATTTGGATGAATATTGCTTGTGTATATATGTTTTAGTCTTGAAAGTTGGCATGGTTGAAATCGATATTGAATGTATAGATTGAATGGATGTTTTGGCATGTTATTGGTTGTCATATATGCATGAGATGTGTTGGTATTTTGCTTGTATAAATGACCCTAGTTGGGTGGCATTTTGGCCTTGCAAATGGCCTATAATGCCACACGATTGTGTCTAGTGATCGTGGGGTAAAGTTAGTAGCTAGCTTAAGAGCACACGGCCAGGGTACACGGGCGTGCCTAGTAGCCATGTGAAGAAGTCAGTATATGGCCTAAGAATACATGGCCTTAGCTCATGGGTTGTTTGGTAACCATGGAGCCAAGTCAGAATCGACCACGGCCAGGCAACACGAGTGTGCTTGGTGGCCGTGGAGTAAAATCAGTTTCGACCACGGGGAGGACACACGGGTGTGTCTAGCAGCCGTGGGAGGCGCACGGTCTACCCACACGGTGTGTAACCCCTAAAACTTTGAAAAGTTTTAAATTTTGAGAATTCCTATATATGTTTAGGTTTAGGCCCGACCCCGTTTCTAAGCATGTTTAAGGTCTCGATGACCTATTTAAGGAACTCTATGTTTGTGTTTGGTGAATGGTTGTATGAAATTTTTGTAAATGTTTCCGATCTGTCTAGTACTATTCTTAACCCTAATCCAGCGACGGATACGGGATAGGGGTGTTACATGATTATCTTTCCAGATTGCATTAACACGCATTCCAATCCACTAAGTGACGCGTCATTGTAAATAACAAATTCATTTCCAGATTCAGGTAATGTCAATATAGGAGCTTCTGTCAACATCTTCTTCAATCAGTCAAAAGTCTACTGGTGTAACAGTCCATTTTTAGTCAAATCAGAATAGTAGTTTTGGGACCACAAATTTGAGGTCAAAGTATTTATTTTTTATTATTTTAATTTTTACATCATGATTGAATGATTGTGTGAAACTTTCGTTAAGAAATTTTATCGTTTGAATGGTCAATTTGATATAAAGGACTAAATCGCGTAAAGTGTAAAAGTAGTGTTTGATCGTGTGTCAAAGTCTTAAAAACTTATAAAAAGAATGATCAAACCTAGAAACTAACTAAGACAACGATTGAGGCAAGCGCACCTATCGAACAATAGTATAGTTTAATGGCAAGACCGGATTGTCGAACCCAAAGGAACCAAAAGTACTAATACTAACTTTCTTTTTATTATTTAACCTAAGAATTAAAGGAGTTGTTGTTTAATCTAAAATTAACTAACTACTAAGCTAAAGATGCTACGACAAAGAGAAGGAATTAGGGAAATACTTGGGGGAAAAACCAATTGATTAAGATAATACCCGAGGAAGAATCCACCTAGACTTCACTTATTATCTAACTCTGAACCAGACGATTTATTCACTTGACTTGATCCGTAGGATTCCCTAATTTATATTAATACCTCTTTCGAGGCTACTAACGTCTAACCCTAGGTTGATTAATTGAAATCTCTTTCTAATTAAAACCCCTAGAATTGCATTAACTCGATCTATGGACTTCCATTTTAGGTTTGACCCTAATCCGACAGATTTTCGTCATCCTATTTCTAGGTTTGTGATCAACTCCGCTTAACTATGCTAGATCTACTCTTAAACAGAGACTTTTTCTCCACTGCCTAAGCACATCAATACTTGAATCAATATCCTAAAATATCAAAGAAAGAATTAAGAACACATAATTAAGAAAAAATTAAGTATTTATCATACAGCTCAGAAAATAATAACAAGATCCGTCTTAGGTTTCATCCCCCTCAGGTATTTGAGGGGTTTAGTTCATAATTATAAAAGAATACATCTCAGAAGAAAATATAAAACAAAACATAAGAAAACCCTAAAACCCCTTAAAGGAATTGAAGGAGAGATCCTCAGTCTTGAGTATGATTCCGGCTTCTTGAGATGAATCAATTGGCTTTCTTTGAGTGAATCCCACAATTTGGCCCCTCTGGCTTAGCTCTTTGGCCTATCTGAACACCCCCTTTGAAGGTTGGCCTCTAGGGTGTTTATATAGGCTTTTGGAATACCTTTCTTTGCCTCTAAGTACCCTATTTCGAATGAAACTCTTCTTTGCTACGGTAGGGACACGCTCGTGGCACACGCCAGTGTAATTCGAGGCCAGGCTGTGTTCAATTCTGTTAATGAGGCACGGCCGTGTGGTCTTTGGCCCAGGCCATGTCGATTTCGTAATTTAGCCCATTTACTCTATTTTCAGCCCGTTTCTTGTTTTTTCATCCTCCGATGCCTTTCTTAGTATAAAACATGAAAACAAAGGATTAGGAGCACCTATTTCCATGATTAAAAGGATAAATCATCCAAAAGTATGCTAAATGTGGGATTAAAATGTGTGTATATTATGGTTTATCAGTGTTCTAATAGCTAAAGATGACAAATAGCTATGCAACCTTAAAGTAAGGGTCCTTAAATAGTAGTTAGACCATTTTGTTGGTAAGTAGACAATATTGGACATTAAATGGATGTTTTAAATGGTTTATCATTAAGGGTATATGTGTAAATTGGTTAATAACAAAAATAAATAAAACAAAATCAAATTATAGGAACTCATTCTCATTTTATCCAAAATTGAAGAAGAATAAAAGAGAATATTAGGTTGTTCATTCGACTAAGGCAAATTGACGCAATTAGGTGTGTGTTTTGTCCCGTTTTTAATGATTTTTATGTTTTTGTGATCGTTGTATCTAGTACTAGGTACCCAGGGGCTATTTTGCAAAGCTGTTAAAGATTTTGAATAATGCCATTGATGAATACATGCGTATTTTGAAGTTTCTTGATAGATTATGAATGCTTGTTGATAGATATACAAGTTTTGTTAAGTGATTTTTACTAAAATTGCAAAATAGGGATTAAATTGATAAAAGTGTAAAGTTAGTTGTTAAAATGTGAAATAAATGCAAATTATGGGCTGCTAGGGGTATTATGGTAATTCAGCTAGCATGGGTTAGTTTTGGATTTCATTAATTTGTGATTTTTGTGAAATAAGGACTAAATTGCAAAAATGTGAAACTTGGGGGCAAAAGTGTAACATGCCCAAATGTGTGTTTTGGATTAAATTGAATAAAGTAGTGGTTGAATAAGCTGAATTTGATATTACCTAGACCAAGAAAAGTGAAATTTAGACCTAGATTAGGGGAAAACTAAAGTTATCGACTAAACGACTCAATTCGTCATTTTAGCATCCGAGGTAAGTTCGTATGTGATAAGCATTGTTATAATTATGCTATTTAATTCATTGATATTGCATAAATTGTATATACGGGACTATATTTATGTTCGATTACAAATCGGCTAAGTATGACAGTGTGAGAAACATCGAGTATGGCACTTAGTGTACGAAACATCGAGTATGGCGCTTAGTGTGCGAGACATCGAGTATGGCACTTAGTGTGCAAGATATCTTGTATTCAACGGCATTCCGTGTAAGTATGAACTTGTTATGGATTAGTACAGGTATGTATATGTATATTATGAGATTAAAATCAAAGAAGTTACAAAGTTTGAACATAAGCTTAGGAATAAGCATATGAAAGGTTTGTTAGTAATCTTGAATTTCATGATAATATGTTTAGATTGATGATTTGTGTTTTATGAATTGTTGAGTATATTTAGTACGAACTTACTAAGCTTTATAGCTTACCTTGTTTGTTTTTCCCGTGTTTTATAGTGAATTCAAAGCTAGCTCAGATTCGGGGATCGTCAGAGACTACGTCACACTATCCAACCATCTACTTGGTACTTTTGAGTTGTGTATATATAGTATATGGCATGTATATGCTTGAGTAATTTTGGCATGTTTGATGAACATGTATTTTGAGCCATTTGAGTTGGTTTATGATAATGAATTTGGTAAAGTTTATAAATATGTAAATGGTTCTATTTTGAGTTTGGTAATTGACCTATATTGTGTGGTTGAAGTTGAATCTATAATGCTAAATGATATTTGGTAATTTGGGAAGCTATGTGCTTAAGAATTGATGCTTGATAATGTATGTATGGAATGGTTTAGTTGATTGAATTGAATATGTGAACTAGGTATGAAGTTAGATGGAAAATTGTAGAATATTTCTAAATTATATTGATGGTAAAGAAAGGCTATGATTTGAACATTCGTTGATGTTTTTGGATGCATATTAGTGCCTTAAATTGGTACCATTTGTGCTTATGTAGGTATGTGCAAATTGGGTGGCAAAATGACTTGATAAATAGCCTATTTTTGTCCATACGAGAATGTGTCTCAACCGTGTGTGACACACGGTCAAATTACACGGCCGTGTGTCCCCTGGTGTTGAAAATAAATTGAAGTCAGTATGCTTCACATGGTCTTACACACGGGCGTGTGACTGGCCATGTCGTACAAGTTAGTATACCCCCTAATTGGCACACGGACATGTGACTTGGCCGTGTTGCATAAGTCAGTATACCCTACAGTTTTGGCACGGCCTAACACACAGCCTGGCACACTGGCGTGTGTGGCCATTTCGAAGGGTACACGGGCGTGTGGTTGGCCATGTGACCCAAGTCATTATGTATGCCTTGTTTTCACACGCCATAGACACGGGCGTGACTACTAGCCATGTGAGGCACACGGCCTATTCACACGGGCATGTGGCCCTTGTTTACATGAAAAATTTCTAAGTTTCAGAATTTTAGTCCCGAATGACTTCTAAAGCATGTTTAAGGCCTCGTAGGCCCTTATAAGGGACGATGTGATTGTGTTGAATGATTTATGAGAATGAATACTTATTGTTGCATAAATGTATGCTATATGTGTTGTGAATTGATCGGTTATACTTCGGAACCCTATTCTAGCGTTGAATACGGGTGATGGGTGTTACACCTGGCATTCATTTGATCAAACAAATTGAACATTCTTTTGTAATAACTCGGTTATCGGTAAGGCTATTATAGAGAAGTTTTGAACAAAACATCGGTAGTATCCTACTAACCCCAGGAAACTTCGTACCTTCGCAACATTCTTCGATGCTTTCCAGTTGGTAATAGCTGAGATCTTACTTGGGTAAACACGTATCCCATCCGCAAAAACCACATGTCCCAGAAACCCAATTTCCTTAAGCCAGAATTCACATTTCTTGAATTTTGCATACAACTATTTTTCGCGCAAAATCTATAGTATAGTCCTTAAGTGTTGAGCATGTTCAGATTTTGACTTGGAGTAAATCAGTATATCATCTATAAATACAACCAAAAATCAATCCAACTATGGTTGGAAAGCCCAGTTCATTAGATCCATAAATGCAGCAGAACATTAGTCAATCCAAATGGCATTACTAAAAATTCATAATGACCATATCGAGTTCTAAATGCAGTCTTCATCACATCACAATCTTTCACTCGAATATGATAATATGTAACACGTCGAATTTTAGGGTTAGAAATTTTGAGTTTTTTGGTTAGGGTCAGTGAGAAGGTTGCACTATTGTATTTAGTTTCCTTTTAAGTGACAGAATGGGCCTGCTGGTCTGGTGGTTGAGTGAGTGTTAGTGAACCTCTGAGTTCTAGGTTCGAGCCCTTGTGTATGCATTTTGGGTGATATATTCTTATATTTTTAAATAGTGGACTTATTTTGGTTTTAAAATAATAATTATTAGTTTTATTATTATTATTATTATTATTTTCATTTTCATTTTATTTTTCTCCTGGACGTTCTCCTTCTTTTTTCTTTTTTTTTCTTCTTTTCTTTTTTGAAAACAATGGGGGTTGTGGTTTTCAGAGAGCTTTGATTTCTTGGTTATCGAGTCGGGTTCTGAACGTCTCTGATCGCAATTCAGGTGTGGGATTCGAACCTTATCTATTTTATTTTTATTTTGCCAACTATGTTTTTGCATTTCTTGAGTGTGCGCTAACCCGTTGATTTTGGGTTTTTAGTCATTGAAAAACTAAGGGGAATGCTCCATTTTCGATATACTCTTGTTATTAAAAAGGTTGGGGACTATTTTGATGGCTAAAACAAAAATTTTGGCTCGTTTGAGGTGGTTTCATGACCACACATGTGGCCACACAGGCGTGTGTCGGTTCACACGGCCATGTGCTTTAGGAATTAGGGTTTTCCGACAGGTTTTAGTGCCACATGGCCATGTGGCCGATTTGGTGATTTTTGTTGTTTTTCACACGGCCGTGTCACTTAGGCACACGGGCATATGTGTTTGGGAATTAGGGATTTAGTGTTTTGGTGCCACACGGCCGTGTGGATAATTTGAGGATTTAGGGATCCCACACGGGCGTGTGTTTTGGGCACACGATCGTGTCTGGTGCGCACATGGGCGTGTAAAACCCTCACACGGTCGTGTCTACCCTGTATTCTATTTTAGCACAATTGAACAGTGTGTTACATGGACTGTTCACACTGCCGTGTCCCTGGTTCACACAGGCGTGTGCCTCCCTCCACACGAGTGTTTTGACCCTCACATGGCCTAGGTTTTTCCACACGGCCATGTGGTCTTAGGGCACCAAATTTTAGTTTGTGTATGTTTTTTATCTGAAAATGTGTCTGTGTATTCTGACCCTTGGCCAAGCTCAAGTGAGGGTATTCAAGTCTCTGTATCTGTAGGCCATGTACTCTACTTATGTGTTGTTTGTGACTGTGGTATGAGATGACTGATCTTGAACCCGATTAGCTAGGTGTGTGTGTGCATATCTGTTTCTGTCTGATCGTCATAATGTGTTCATTGTTTAAATGAGACTGTAAGCATTCATGCACTTGCATAAAGTATTTTGGTGTTGGTTGTGAAGAGAAGGAAGACCGATTTTGTTCTGATTTGGCAATCTTACTGCAACCTATTTGTACAGTGGTTCACCGCACTGTACCGCATGTATGTCAGCTATGCTACGTACCATTATCTAACCTGGCAGTTTAAACTGCAATATGTCTATACAATGGATTACTGCATCGCACTGTACTGCATATACGTCAGCCCTGTTGCGTATTAATATCTGAGTGGCTTAGTCCGCATGCATAGTGTGTAGGGTTGGATGGGTCTTTTGAGGTCCTATGTGGTGTGTTTGGTTGGATGAGCTTAATCATCTCTTATTGGGTGTGATCGGTGAACGGAGAGGTGTGTTGGCTGGACGGGTGAGTTTTATTACTTGATTGTATTCATACGCATCTGTTTGAGTGTTCTGGGTGAAGATTATTTGACTGTGTTCTGTCTGATTGAATAACATTTGTGACTGAGCATCTGTGTGTAACATGGTGTGCTTAAATTGTTTCACTATATTGGGACATTGGTCCCAAGTTCACTTTTTGGTTCTGTTTATATCTGTATGTATGTTTCACTTTCCAAACGATTTCTGAAAATCTATTGCTATTCATTTGGAACTCATACTGAGCCCATGTAGCTCACCCCTTTAGTGTTTCCCCTTGCAGGTACATTTCTGAACTCTGAGGCTGGACGCGGTATGCGGAGGTCTCGAGACAGTCTCAGTTTAAAACAAGCTTTAATAGTATTTTAACAAATTCTGAGTTTATAATTAAACCCCTTGAACTATAAGTACGGTTTTCAAAACTGTGGTATGAGGTTTTATGTTTTACGCACGTAAATGTCATTGGGACTGTATTTTCTGTTGCGAAATCAGAATATATAACTGGGAATTTTATGTGTCTTTAATATTGCAGTGGTTTTCGGTTTGTTACACTAAAACTTTTCTTCGATCACTTCGGTGGTCAATGTAAACTTTAGAATTTGGTTCAAACTTCTAGGTCGGGTCTAGGGTGGTACATAATATCCTGATCTGAGGTTTATTTTAGAAAACATGGTTTCCCCTTTAACTGATCAAATAGCTTATCAATACGAGGTAGTGGATATTTATTCTGCTCCGTAACTTTGTTCAGTTGTCTATAATCTATACACAATCCCAATGTACCATCTTTCTTTTTTTGAAATAGTACCAATGCACCTCAAGGAGATATACTCAGATGAATAAAACCTCTATCTAATAATTCTTGCAACTGTGCTTTAAGTTTTTTCAACTCATTCGATGTCATTCTATAAGGTGGAATCGATATCGGCGTAGTTCCTGGTATCAAGTTGATAACAAATTCAACTTCACGTTCCGGTGGTAAACCTGGTAATTCTTTAGGAAATATGTCTGCAAATTCATTGTCAACATATACTTGATTCAACTTCAAGCCAGAATCCCGAGTATCCAGTATGTAAGCCAGAAATGCTTCAAAACCCTTAGAAATCATCTTATTTGCGATGATCGTCGATATGGCTCTGGTAACATTATTTAATCTGTTTGATTCAACTGTGATTAATTCACCCATAGGGCATTTCGAATGGACTCTTTTCTACCACTAAATCATGTAAAGATAGCCAGTCAATACCTAGTATTATATCAAACTCATAAAAAGGAAATAACATCAAATTAGCACATAACTCATAGCCTTAGACTTTCACTAACATCAAATTAGTAGAGAACTCATAGCCATAGACTTTCACTGGACATTTACGACAAATTAAATTAACTATTACACTGTGACCCAGTGGATTTGTAACTTGAATATCAAATTTAGTTGATTCAACTAGTAAATTTTTATCAGTGGCTAATTGAGTCAAATATATGAATAGGTTGATCCAGGGTTAATCAAAGAAAATAAAGTAACATCAAAAGATAAATCTACCCGTAACAACATCAGGGGCATTAGCCTCCTCTTTGGCTCATATAGCATAAGTCTAGGTAGGTGCTCTAACCTCGAATCTAAAGGTAGAATCTCTAGCATCAGTATGGCCCATCCCTGCATTACTGCATTGACTAAGGTGTCTACCCTTTTGTGGCGTTAATGGGGCATTTTACACTTCGATCATCTTTTTCTCCTGGTAGTTTTAGACAATTTCGTATGAAATGATCAGTCGCTCTACATCTTAGGCACGCACCAGCCTTATACCTGCATTCTCTAGTATGTGGCATATCACAAAAATAATATAACGGTCTTGGGGCATTACGAACACTAGATATACTATCAGCAGGTCGATTTTGTAACTTTGAATCAAGCTGTCTGGGTCTACTTCTACTAGAAAATTTTGATGATACAGTAACATGGTTATCTTGTCTATTACTTTCTTCGATGACGGCATGGAGAACCTACTATTTTATTGAAGTCCCGTGCCTTTCTTTCTCCCTGTCTCTTCTGGTTAAGAATTTCCTCCATCTTCTGAGCCCACTGATAATACTACAAGCTATCGTGTTTTTGTGCCACCTATCATCATTTTGATCCCACTATTTAATCCTCATCAAATCGAGTACACATGTCTTCCAACGACAACTCAATCTCCCAAGCATATTTGCTGAGATATGCGAACTCTCTCTCGTATTTAGCCACTGATGTAACAGTTTGAATTTGACCCTAATCGGAATGGTAGTTTCGGGACCACGAATTTGAGTCCAAAAAAAATTTAAATATTATTTTCGATGTTTATTATATGTGAATTATTATGTGTGAAAGTTTCATATGAAAATTTGATTGTTTGTGTGTTTAATAAAAAAAGGACTTAATCGCGTAAAGTGTAAAAGTTACAAACTATAGTGAAAAGTGCTTAGTTGATAGTGGCTTCTTAATATGAAGTCCTAAAAGGGTAAATAGCCCATTATCTATGGTAGTGGACGGTTTAAGACAACATTACCTTTAGTATATATGTTAGTTTTATTTTAATTAAAAGGTTAATTTAGTAATTGAAAAATAAACATAATATATGTTAAAATAACACAAAATAAAGCCAACATCATTTTGCTTCTCTCATGGCCAAATATTAGAGACAGAAGAAAGGCTTTGGTTCATTTGATTTTCAGCACTTCTAAGCTTAAATTCAAGATCAAGAACAAAGAAAAATGGACTTGGATCGGGGAAAGGCGAAAGTTATCGAATAGCCGGTTCTTGTCGTCCACGATACCCAAGGTAAGTCTATAAGCAATTTAATATCGTTAATATCATTTATAACCTTGATTATATGCTGAATTATGAAATTATAGTTATAAAATTTGTTAAAGTCGAATGTGGATAGTAATTTTGTAATGAAATGTTGTTAAATTTTAACTGAGATGATATGTTTGAGTGATATGAATAATGTGTGATTTATGTAATTTTGGGCAGCATGTAATGTGCATGAGATGGTAGTAATATCGTTATTCGGGCTTCGAGCCTAGCAGGCCTTGTGCCAGTGAATTATATCGGGCTTATTGCCTAGCAGGCTAAATGCCGTGTTTAAACTTCAAACCTCAGGTCTAGCGTGCTTAATGCCGGTGTATTTTGTGCTTTGATGCTCGATGCTTAATATGATTTATATGACGTAAACTTACAAAATGGTGGAGTTATGGTGATAAATAAACAAGCTAAAGCTTATTCAAGGGAATTAAATAATTTGGCCACAAGGTGTGTATTGACTTAAGTATGTGTTTAGATGTGATGTTAGCAATTGAGTAAATTATAAATAATGTATTATGCATTTGGTATCTTGGACATGTGGAAATTTGATATTGATTAGATGTTGTTCATTGACCAACATTTGAGTATTGAATGATTTTATGAGTATGGATACATAAGTATATTCGGTTATGTGGAAATTTTATAGATAGGTAATCGGTCATGTGGAATTAACCTTATAATTATGTGTATATTCAATGCATGGGATTAGGTTGAACCTAGTACCTATTAAATGGGTGATATATGGCTTCGATGATTAATGTATACTATGTGTTTAAATCAAGATTATATAAAGAATAGAGTATAATAGTGAATAGTTGATTATATTGTTCTAATTGCTTAAGGCTTACTAAGCTAAGTAGCTTACTCCGTGTGTTTGTTACTCTGTTTTATATATTTTGATCAAGCTACGAGCTTAAGGGATCATCAGCGAAGTCATCCACACTATCATCTTATTTGGTACTTATAAGCTTAGTTTTTGAATCAAAGGCATGTATAGGTTAGACTAAGTTTTTAAACCCATGAATTTTATCTTGTATATAATTATAGCCATGCGAAAATGGCTAAGTTATGATACTTTGATCTTGAATGTATATGGTAATGATGCATGATCTTTATGCAGTATAATTAGCAATATGAGTTTGCGTGAATGAATGTATAGTTAACCTTTCCACATATGTGAATGTGTTTGATTCACTAATTCAGGAAAAAGAGTTATTAAAGTGATATATTCAAGTTTACATCAAAGAGAAAATGTTATAATGTATATAGTATATTCGGTTATGAATGGCATTGGTGCATGTGTATCAAATTCGATTTAAGTCGTTTGGTAATGAAATGGTCAAATCATGGTAATATGGTCTTGATAGTATTTGGCCATGATGCTTGGTTTTTATAAAGATACAACCGTAATGCATGTATGCATAAGTTGGTATTTTATATGGCTTTCTTGTATATTATACCATGCATTTTTGGTTTAGTAGATGGCTAATTGGAGGTTGATCTTATTATGTAGTTTGAATTGAAAGATATTGCATTTGGGAATTGATATGTTCGAAATTTCTTTTAAAGGGGCTATGGTTGATAAATGTTAAATTCAATTACACAAGATTTAGCATGTCTATATAGATATATACACGCATATTTAGCTTTGATGTTAGTTAATTTGTTTAGGTTTATTAATAATGGATATGTGCATATTCAGTCATTGCATATTAGGTGACCAAATGAACAGTGGTAAATTTATTCAATGAAACATGCTTCTATGTGAATTCGGCTAAATGGTTATATGTATTTTTCTTTTCTTTAAAATGCTAAGTATATTATGAAGTTACATTACACATTATGTATTCGATTATGTCTGTTTGAGTCGTAAACATTTGATATGGTTTGTATTATGTGTAGTAATGCCCTTTAACCCTAATTCGGTGATGGATACGGGTTAAGGGTGTTACATTTGATTGGTATCAGAGCTTATGGTTTAGTCGATTCTAGGACTACCGTAGCTCGTGTGAGTCTAGCTATACATGCCTTAATTTTGGAATACGATAGTGTGGTGACTCCTGACATTTAAATTGTGTTTTTATATATAGTAAATGGATCCTGACAGAGTCGTAGCTGATGATGTCGAGAGCGTAGCTCCTAATCCCACGCATGCGACTGTGCCGGTAGACTCTTGACCTATCTCGAGTAGCCATGAGGGGGAGGCTAAACAAGCCTTCTACCAGATGATGAACGAGTGGTTTACACAATACATCTGGACTAATCCGGCTGTGGAACAACCTCCACCCCCGAATAATCCATCTCCGATACCTTCAGCACCTCCTATGAAAGATCCAATGAGATCTAGCAGGCCTCCCGTTGATAAAATTAGGAAACACGGGGCCGAATAATTTAAAGCTAATGATGATGACGACGTGGAACGAGCTAAGTTTTGGCTTGATAATACTATCCGTGTGCTTGACAAGTTATCATGTACTCCGGATAAATGCTTGAAGTGTGCTATATCCCTATTAAGGGACACCACATATCACTGGTGGACTACACTAGTAGTGGTGGTTCCAAAAGAGAAAGTGACTTGGCATTTCTTTCAGACCGCCAATTTCATAAGAAATATATCAGTCAGAGATTCATTGATCAAAAATGAAAGGAATTTCTAGAATTGAAACAGGGTCGAATGACCGTGACTGAGTATGAACGGAAATTTGTTAGACTGAGCCATATGCCCGTGAATGTGTGTCAACTGAAGCCACTACGTGTAAAAGGTTCGAAGACGGTCTGAATGAAGATATTAAGTTGCTAGTCGACATACTCAAGATTAAAGAGTTCGTGGTACTTGTCGAACGAGCTTGTAAAGCCAAAAGCTTGGGAAAGAGAAAAGAAAAGCTGAAATGGAAGCTAGAGATATTCGTAAAAGATTATCAAGTAAGACTTTTCATTCTGTATCCAAGAAGTTCAAAGATGAATCCGACCAACATAAAGCTACTTTAGACTTATCTAGACAAGATCGACCTCATGTAGGTTCCCGAGCTACTTCGATGGCCAGTGTTGGTAATGTTCAGCTGAATCGGGTTGAGTGCAAGCATTGTGGTAAATGGCATTCTAGGAGTTTTAGATTTCGTGATTGGTCTTACTTTAAATGTGGATCGTCGGATCATTTTATTTAAAAGTGCCCGATGCTAGCCGAACAAAATACGACTCAGAATTCAAGACTGAGTAATGTATCGGTGCATGGCAGACCACCCAGGCATTTGGGAAATGTAAGTGGTAGTCAGAAAGAAACCAAAGACACTGCAATTCGATCAGAGGCTCGTCCACCTGCTAGAGCATATGCTATACGTGCCAGGGAGGATGCTTCTTCTCCAGATGTTATTACCGATACTTTCACTCTTTATGATACTATTGTGATTGCATTGATTGATCCTAGTTCAACTCATTCTTATGTGTGTGAAACTTTAGTATCCAATAAGACTTTGCCAGTTGAGTCTACTGAGTTTTTGATTCGTGTATCAAACCCCTTGGGTTGATGTGTTCTGGTTGATAAAGTGTGTAAAAGTTGTATATTGATGATTCGAGATTCATGCTTCCCAGCTGATTTAATGTTGTTGCCTTTCTATGAGTTCGATATAATTTTAGGAATAGACTGGTTAACTTAGCATGATGCTGTTGTTAATTGCAAAAGAAAGACCATTGATTTGAGATGTCAGAATGGTGAAATTATCCAAATTGAATCTAATGACTTGAATGGGTTACCAGCAGTAATATCTTTGATGTTAGCTCGTAAGTATGTGAGCAAAAGGGTGTGAAGCTTACTTGGCTTATGTGTTGGATAGTAAAGTGACTAAAAAGCAGATTGAATCCTTACTAGTTGTGTGTGAATACCCAGATGTGTTTCCTAAAGAATTACCGGGTTTACCACCAGTTTGATAAATAGAGTTTGGCATTGAATTAGTACCAGGGACGACTCTGATTTCAATAGCTCCATATCGGATGGCACCGATAGAATTAAAAGAGTTGAAAGCATAGTTGCAAGAGTTAATAGATAGGGGCTTTGCACAACCGAGTTTCTCTCCTTGGGGTGCACTAGTTTTATTTGTGAAAAAGAAAGACGAGATTATGTGAATGTGCATCGATTACCGATAGCTCAACAAGGCAACTATAAAGAATAAATACCAGTTGCCATGGATTGATGACTTGTTTGATCAGTTGAAAGGGGCTTCAGTGTTTTCAAAGATAGATTTGAGATCGGGTTATTATCAGTTGCGAGTCAAAGATTCTGATGTGCCAAAGACTGCTTTTCGAACAAGGTACGGACATTATGAGTTTTTGGTTATGCCTTTTGGACTTACTAATGCACCTGCTATTTTTATGGATTTGATGAATTAGATTTTCAGACAGCATTTGGATCAGTTTGTGGTAGTGTTTATAGATGATATTCTGATCTACTCCAGAGATGAAACCAAGCATGCTGAGTATCTCGAGACTAGGGCTACAAACTTTGCGAGATAAACAGCTTGTATGCAAAGTTTAGTAAGTGTGAGTTTTGGCTGAATGAGGTCAGTTTTCCGGGTAACGTTGTTTCAGTGTCAGGCATTCGGGTTGATCCGAATAAAATATCGGCTATACTTGATTGGAAACCACCAAGAAATATTTCTGAGATTCAAAGCTTTCTGGGACTTGCTAGTTACTACGCAGACGATTCGTGAAAGGTTTTTCTATGATAGCCACACCTTTGACAAAGCTATTACAAAAGATGTCAAGTTCGAATGGATAGAAAAATGTCAGAAAAGTTTCAATCAGTTGAAAGCTCTTTTGACCGAGGCTCTAGTGTTAGTTCAGCCTGAATCGGATAAAGAATTTGTTGTGTATAGTGATGCTTCTTTGAATGGTTTGGGTTGCGTTTTAATGCAAGAAGGCAAGGTAGTAGCCTATGCTTCAAGTAGTTGAAGCCACATGAAAGAAATTATCCGACACATGATTTAGAGTTAGCAGCCATTGTATTCGCATTAAATATTTGGCGTCATTACCTATTTGGTGAGAAATGTCATGTCTATTCGGATCATAAAAGTTTAAAGTATTTGATGACTCAGAAAGATTTGAACTTGAGACAACGCAAATGGTTAAAGCTGTTGAAAGATTATGAATTAGTGATTGACTACCATCCGGGGAAAGCTAATGTTGTTGCGAATGCCCTAAGTCGAAAATCATTATTTGCTCTTCGTGCGTTCAACACACATATGGTTATGTCTGATGACGATTCGATAGTAGCCGAATTAAAAGCAAGACCATTGTATATTCAACAAATTTGTGATGCTCAAAAGTTGACAAAGATTCGATGGCAAGACGAGTTCAGTGTGAAAGTAATTCAGAGCTAGAGTTTTGAATTGATGAAAATGACTGTTTGAACTTCAAAGGCCGAATATGTGTTTCGAGGAATGTGGATTTGATTCAGATGATATTGAATGAGGCTCATAATAGTCGATTGTCTGTACATCCGGGTAGCATGAAAATGTATAATAATTTGAAATAGTTCTATTGGTGGCCTGGTATGAAATGGGACATATCTGAATTTGTCTCAAAGTGCTTAGTTTGTCAGCAAGTAAAAGCCGAACATCAGATGCCTTCTAGGTTACTTCAGCTGGTCATGATACCTGAATGGAAATGGGATAGAATTGCTATGGATTTTGTATCCGGTTCACCTACGACACCGAGCAAGAAAGATGTAATTTGGGTTATAGTGGATAGACTAACCAAATCAGCTCACTTTGTTCCAGTTCATACGGACTATTCGCTCGATAAGCTTGCTGAGTTGTATGTATTTCAAATTGTGAGATTACATGGTGTGCCAATTTCCATTGTTTCGAACAGAGACCCGAGATTCACATCGTGGTTTTGGAAGAAATTGCAAGACGATTTAGGTACCAAACTACACTTTAGCACAGCTTTTCATCCACAGACAGATGGTCAGTTTGAACGAACCATTCAGATACTTGGGGATATGTTGAGATGTTGCGTCCTCGAGTTTGAAGGTACGTGGGAATGATACTTACCTCTGATTGAATTTGCTTACAATAATAGCTTTCAATCTAGTATCAAAATGGCACCTTACGAAGCTCTGTATGGCCCAAGTGTCGTACACCATTGTACTGGGCCGAGCTCGGTGAAAACAAGATACACGGGGTTGATTTGATTAAAGAGACTGAATAGAAAGTAGTAGTGATCCGAGATAGTTTGAAAGTTGCATCAGATCACCAAAAGTCATACGCGGATTTGAAACACAAAGACATTGAGTTTTAGGTTGGAGACCGGTATTTTTGAAAGTTTCTCCATGGAAGAAAGTACTTCGATTCGGTCGAAAAGGCAAATTAAGTCCGAGGTTCATCGGACCGTATGAGATCCTCGAACGTGTTGGGCCTATCGCTTATAGATTAAATTTGCCCTCTGAACTAGAAAAGATACACAACGTATTTCATGTTTCGATGCTTCGTAGATATAGATCAGATCCGTCACATGTGATCGCCCCGTCTGAGATTGAAATTCGATTCGATATGACGTATGAGGAAGAACCGATTTGTATCATAGCTCGTAAAATGAAAGACTTAAGAAACAAGAAAATTTCGTTAGTAAAAGTATTATGGAATTGACATGGAGTAGAAGAAGCTACGTGGGAGCTTGAGGATTCTGTGAGACAACAATATCCGACTTTGTTTAACGGTAAGATTTTCGGGGACGAAAATCCCTAAGGGGGGAGAGTTGTAACAGTCCAAATTTGACCCTAATCAGAACGGTGGTTTTGGGACCATGAATTCAAGTCTAAAAAAAATTTAAATATTATTTTCGATGTTTATTATATGTGAATTATTATGTGTGAAAGTTTCGTATGAAAATTTGATTGTTTGTGTGTTTAATAAAAAAAAAGACTTAACCGCATAAAGTGTAAAAGTTACAAACTATAGTGAAAAGTGCTTAGTTGATAGTGGCTTCTTAATATGAAGTCCTAAAAGGGCAAATAGCCCATTATCTAAGGTAGTGGACAGTTTAAGACAACATTACCCTTAGTATATATGTTAGTTTTATTTTAATTAAAAGGTTAATTTAGTAATTGAAAAATAAACATAATATATGTTAAAATAACACAAAATAAAGCCAACATCATGTTGCTTCTCTCATGGCCGAATATTAGAGAAAGAAGAAGGGCTTTGGTTCTTTTGATTTTTGGCACTTCTAAGCTTAAATTCAAGATCAAGAACAAAGAAATATGGACTTGGATCGGGGAAAGGCAAAAGTTATCGAATAGTCGGTTCTTGTCGTCCGACGATACCCAAGGTAAGTGTATAAGCAATTTAATATCGTTAATATCATTTATAACCTTGATTATATGCTGAATTATGAAATTATAGTTATAAAATTTGTTAAAGCCGAATGTGGATAGTGATTTTGTAATGAAATGTTGTTAAATTTTAACTGAGATGATATGTTTGAGTGATATGAATAATGTGTGATTTATTTAATTTTAGGTAGCATGTAATTTGTATGAGATGGTAGTAATATCATTATTCGAGCTTTGAGCCTAGTAGGCCTTGTGCTGGTGAATTATATCGGGCTTATTGCCTAGTAGACTAAATGCTGGTGTTTAAACTTCAGACCTCAGGTCTAGTAGGCTTAATACCGGTGTGTATTTCAGGCTTTGATGCCTAGCAGGCTTAATGCCGGTGATTTATAATACGAGCGTAAACTTACAAAATGATGGAGTTATGGTGATAAATGAACAAGCTAAAGCTTATTCAAGGGAATTAAATAATTTGGCCACAAGGTATGTATTGGCTTAAGTATGTGTTTAGATGTGATGTTAGCGATTGAGTAAATTATAAATTGGTATATTGGACATGTGGAAATTTGATATTGATTAGATGTTGTTCATTGACCAACATTTGAGTATTGAATGATTTTATGAGTATGGATACATAAGTATATCCGGCTATATGGAAATTTTATAGATAGGTAATCGGTCATGTGGAATTAACCTTATAATTATGTGTATATTCGAATGCATGGGATTAGGTTGAACCTAGTACCTATTAAATGGGTGATATATGGCTTCGATGATTAATGTATACTATGTGTTTAAATTAAGATTATATAAAGAGTAGAGTATAATAGTGAATAGTTGATTATATTGTTCTAATTGCTTAAGGCTTACTAAGCTAAGTAGCTTATTCCGTGTGTTTGTTACTCTGTTTTATAGATTTTGATCAAGCTACGAGCTCAAGGGATCATCAGTGAAGTCATCCACACTATCATCTTATTTGGTACTTATAAGCTTAGTTTTTGAATCAAAGGCATGTATAGGTTAGACTAAGTTTTTAAACCCAAGAATTTTGTCTTGTATATAAGCATAGCCATGCGAAAATGGCTAAGTTAAGATACTTTGATCTTGAATGCATATGGTAATGATGCATGATCTTTATGCAGTATAATTAGTAATATGAGTTTGCGTGAATGAATGTATAGTTAACCTTTGTACATATGTGAATGTGTTTGATTCACTAATTCAAGAAAAAAGAGTTATTAAAGTGATATATTCAAGTTTACATCAAAGAGAAAATGTTATAATGCATATAGCATATTCGGTTATGAATGGCATTGGTGCATGTGTATCAAATTCGATTTAAGTGGTTTGGTAATGAAATGGTCAAATCATGGTAATATGGTCTTGATAGTATTTGGCCATGATGCTTGGTTTTTATAAAGATACAACCGTAATGCATGTATGCATAAGTTGGTATTTTATATGGCTTTCGTGTATATTATACCATGCATTTTTGGTTTAATAGATGGCTAATTGGAGGTTGATCTTATTATGCAGTTTGAATTGAAAGATATTCCATTTGGGAATTGATATATTTGAAATTTCTTTTAAAGGGGCTATGGTTGATAAATGTTAAATTTAATTACACAAGATTTAGCATGTCTATATAGATATATACACGCATATTTAGCTTTGATGTTAGTTAATTTGTTTAGGTTTATTAATAATGGATATGTGTATATTGAGTCATTGCATATTAGGTTACCAAATGAAACATGCTTCTATGTGAATTCGCTAAATGGTTATAATATGTATTTTTCTTTTCTTTAAAATGCTAAGTATATTATGAAGTTACATTACACATTATGTAGTCGATTATGTCTGTTTGAGTTGTAAACATTTGATATGTTTTGTATTGTGTAGTAATGCCCTTTAACCCTAATTCGATGATGGATACGGGTTAAAGGTGTTACAACTGATTTATTTTTCTGTTTCAGTTCCAGAAACTCTTTTTTCTTGTCCAGGTACCTCTTGCTGATTTATTTTTATTAAATTCTAATTTTAAAAATTCCCAGTGAATATCATTTTTCGAGACTATTGTAGTTATTGTTCCCCACCAACTGTAAGCTTCTTCTCTCAATAGTGATACAGCACACCTGAGATAATCCTCAAGGGACAGGCCATTTCATTAAAAACCCGTTGAATAGTTTCATGCCAGTATTCAGCCTTTACAAGATCATCCTACGATCTACCCCAAAATTCTTCAACCCAATATTTCCTGACTTTTTCAGCAGGAATTTGTTGGTTCAACCCAATTGTCGGAGGGATGATGGCATCGCAGGTGGTATAGTAGGTGGTACTTTAGGAGGTACCGTAGGAGGAGAAGTAGTTGGTACTATATGTGGTGCAAGAGGAGGCGGTGGTCGGCGCATCATTGGATTACTCTGCATAAATTCAGAGAACCACTGTCTTATGAGTCCAAAGAACATATTCTTGACCTCATTTTTAGATATTGGTAGGATCAGTATCCTATTGCTTGAACCAACATTAGTA
The DNA here is from genome assembly GCA_025506655.1 of Gossypium rotundifolium. Classification (NCBI taxonomy): domain Eukaryota; kingdom Viridiplantae; phylum Streptophyta; class Magnoliopsida; order Malvales; family Malvaceae; genus Gossypium; species Gossypium rotundifolium. The sequence continues at coordinate 62,138,702 of CP106731.1, read as the reverse complement.
GTCAGGACATTACTATCTACTTGATTAGTCTCTTCACGTTCAACATCTGATGGCCTCTTTTAGAATCTACAAAAAAATAGGGTTAGACCGGATCAATTTATATCACACTATCATAAGTTATATGGCATGTACCTTCTAAGTTTAAACACATTACACTCGATCCAAGAATCGACTAAATCGTAGTTCTGATACCACTAAGCGTAACACATTTAACTCATCTCTAACATTAGATTAGGGTTACGGGGTATTACTAAACAATGAGGAACATTTGGGCATCATATCATTCGATATTATAATCACAACATATAACATTCACATGCATGCATACTATCCTTAAATCGAGCCCTCGAGGCTCTAAAAATAACTTAGAAATAATTCAAGACCACTATGAATCAATTTAAAAAGATTTGGGAAAAAGTACTAAAATTTGAAAACAAGGGACACATGGCCGTGTGTCTCACATGGTTGAGAGATACGCCCGTGTCTCAAGCCATGTAACCTTTAAACTAGGGACACATGGTCGTGTCCTAGCTCGTGCTCTCACCTATGAAACTCTTTTTGAGTAAGGCCACACACGTCAGTGTGCACAAGTTCAAGGGGTTTTTCAGCCCTTGTTCCTTTTGTATTAAAATATCACTTAGTTATCTTACCTTTCAAGGAAAATTCACATTGTGGAAGATCAACTTCTTTAAGCGAACTTAAGATGTCATCTTTCATAAGTCTAGTGATTCTTTCTCTGTTAATTTGACCAAGTTTCAAATGCCAAATGTGTAACGCCCCAAATTTTATAATTCTGTTTCTATAAATTCGGGCACAATTGTATATCTGCTTTTGTGGTTAAGTGTTCTGGGTGTGTGTGTGAGGTCTCAAGTTCAAGCCTTAGCTTTGGCAAATTTTGGTATTTTTCTGACTTAAGCCTTATACTTGTTTAGCGGGCTTATATTAAGTAATTTGTAAAACCATATTAGAATAGGCCTGCTAGGCTGATGGTTAAGTGAAGTGTTAGTTTGCTGATGGCTACGTGTTCGAATCCCTACGTGAGCAAGGAAGTTTATTCTTGCTCTTTCGTCTGAAAGATTTTGAATGTATAGAAAGACTAAGAGTGGGTGGATAGGATGTGAAGTAGTGGGGAGTTATCTGAATATCTCAAAAATAATTTTGTTTCTCTCTCCCCAAGAACATCTGATGTTAGTTTGTTCTCCCTGTTATGGTTCTTCTTCTTTTTCCATTTTGTTGTTGGTTCATCTTTCTTTTGGATCAAATTTTTTCCGTGCCTTGTTATTCCGACGTTTGTGCATTATCGATAAGTTAGTAAGTGCGATTCCTACATTGGTTAATGAGTCTTGGTTAATGGAATTCATGTTGCTGTTTAGGAGTTAATCGAGGGCCTGGAGAGCAGCCATTAATGCTTTAAAAGTGCAAAGTTCTTATTATTTGAGCTGAGGTAAGGATTTTGATGGTAGGAAGTCATTTGTGTCATTATGACTTCGTTTAATTTCCTTGAGTATCACTGAAATTAGACTCTGGATTATCGATTATAGTTTCTGGAGTGCTCGGGGATCGTTTTAGATTTAAATGAAACTAGGTGTGTACTAGAAAATACAGAAAATAGAGTTTTAGTGAAAGCCAAAAACCCCACTATCGACGCCACACGGGCGTGTGGTTGCCCATTTTGTAGGCCGTGTGCCCTAACACAGGCTTGTGATCGACGAGGCCAGGTCGTGCGCACAAGACACGGCCGTGTGATGGCTAAGTAGGCCATGTGCAACACACGGGCTAGAGTGATTTAGGCTGTGTGGGCCACACGGTAATCTACATGGGTGTAACTTCCTTAAACTGGGGTCTCTGCATTTTGCATGTGGTTGCATGTGTTGGTTGATATGTTGTGGGGTCTAGGCATGGCCTTGGGTTAGTTCTGGGTCATGGCTAAAATTTTTTTTTTTAGCAATTAAGAAGAAGGAGCTAGGGGAATTAGGGGTTAAGAGGAGTTATTGGGAGTTTTAGACACAAGAAGTGCCTTGGTAAAGTGGCAAGGAGGCGCCACTTAAATCACAAGGGAGGTGACGCCACAGGGAGCAGGGAGAACCTTGGCTCGAGCTACAGAAATCTCTTTTCTGCTTACTTATTTTGACGCCACAAGCTAGAAGGAGGAGTGCTCAGGTTGGACTCTGGGGGATAAGGATAGAGGGAGTCAAATAAGATGTAGATGAGGGAATTGAGGAGTTGGGATATTTTCAAACTCATTTGAAGAGAGTTAGCCAGATGGTGGATTCTAGGCAAAGGGGGCTATCGGTTTTGAGGAGATTGTGGTATAGTCGAATGTCCTTCTAAGCTCTTTAGTGTTACTTTATTTCTTTTTCTCTCAAAGTACTTGGCCGAAATTTTCATCTCCCTCATCTCTCTTTTTTTCCTCCTATTTTGCTCAAAGCCGAAAACACAATAGCCGAACCCTTTACACCTATCTTTCCTCTTCTCTTTTTCAAATCCTTTGTGTCGAAAGTCCTCTCATTCATCTTGGCGAATATTTTGCTCATAAACCCTCTTCTTGTATTCTCTTTTCATCATCCCAAGTGCCGACATTCATCTCTTCTTGATTCTCTTTGTCAATCCCAAATCTTGGTGTGGTAGGTCCTTATTATTTCATTATCGCCTTTCTCTTTCTCTCTTTCGGTTTATGGTCAATCTCTTAGTAGTCTCACCTTCTCTTTGGTTGTCGATTCTTCTATCTTTGGGTGTTAGGGCTAAATCTTGGTAAAAGCCGAGAGATCTTGTGCGTTAAGGTAAGTGTGGTTGTTTTGGTATGGTTTACTCTTTTCGGATTTGTTGATCATAGTCGAATGGCTATGAGAGTTGATGTAGTGTTAATCAATTGCGTGAAGGTGTGTAGTCAAACCTCTAACACCATTAAGGGTGCCGATCTTTGGTGTTTGAGCCGAATCACCATCAAGGTAAAAGATGATAATCCTTTTGGTTTCGGATTTATATTTTGGCGAATGGCCTCTAGATCTCTAATGTTGTGTTGTCGATTGTAGGGGAGGTGAAGTAGCCAAATACAGCGAAATTGGAAGATTTGACTGTCGATTAAGGGTGTGGCCGATTGCAAGGAGGACTTAGTGTGTGGTTTCAGGATTTGGTTGGAAACCAAATCGGCACTAAGATAAGGAATTAACCTTGTGCGATTCATCTTTTGGGACTTTGTGAATAAGCCGAATGGCTTTAGATGTAAAGGGTGATGTTGGCCGATTGTAGGTGCAGTAAGGACATACGTTTTGAGATCTCGTGGTATCGCGTAGTTTCGAGATTTCGCGTATAGTCAGGTGTGTAACGCTTACACACTCTATTAGTATAATGTGCCTAACATAATATTGTTTTAGTAATGAAATCGGTGATTATACCTTGTGGGTATGTGCTTGGATTTCAGGTAAGTCCCCTGTTATATGACCTTTAGTATACATCATCATGAACCGTTGATGCTATGTTATATGTTAATTGCATGATCATTCGATACTATGGCATGTATGTTATGAGCATGATGATGGGTTTGATGAGAGGAGGGGGATGATTTATTTTGAACTGTCACCAGTGGTTTTGACCACACGACGGGTTGGCCCCGTCTTGATATTATATTTTGTGACTAAGTCCTAGTGGTTTTGACCACATATCGATTTGTGACTCGTCCCAGTGGTTTGGTACCACAGTGGGTTGGCCCCACGAGATTATTTACGGGATTGTCATCAATGGTTTTGACCACACGATGGGTTGGCCCCATCACTTGATTTGTGACTCGGTCATCAGTGGTTTTGACCACACCGATATATTGTGACTACGGTCACCAGTGCTTTTGACCACACGGGGTAGTTAAAGGTGTTGGGATGGCTAGGTTATGGGTTGCATGTTTTGCATGGTTTGCATATTGCTACTGATAGTTTGTGTAAGTGAATCCATTATCGGGTTGGGGATTTACACACTGAGTCTTGGTGACTCACCCCTTCCCTTATATTTTGCAGATGAGTAGATTGCGGAGATAGAGCCGGAAGGACTCGAGGCGGCCATGCATGTTCGTGGGGCTTTGAATTCTTTTAGTTACTATTCAAATTTTAAATTTTGGTTTTGGGTTATGTAATAAGGCCGTTAAGATTTGTTTTGGTTATTTTTATTATTGCTATTATTTTAACTATGTGGGATAAATGATTTTATTAATTAACCGGCAGAACACAATGTTTTTAAAACTATAACTCTTTCGGTTTTCTTTAAAGCGTAGCCATCGGGTAACATCAGTTAAAATAGGATAATAAAGATAACTTGAATGTTTTTTAAAAACTTGCAACAATAATTAGACTTTAAGCACGGATTTCAAAAAGGGTTTTCTAAAGAAAATTATCCGACAAACTTTCGCTTCCAAAAGATTATCATTCCGTGACATGCCGATCCGGTTGTGGTGTGTTGATCGGGTTTGAGGTGTTACAATTTTGGTATCAAAGACAGTTCAAAGGTTTCGCCAGGGGCGAGGCCCAAAACGCTTTAAAGTAAGGTTTTAAATGTTCATGGTTGGAAATACATGGGTCGAATAAAGATGGCACCGAGTCTCCAAAGACCAATCCACCTGTAAGTACTTCTTTGTTGTGTGATTTATATGTGGGGAAATGGGTATTTCGGGATAGTAGATTAGTAGAATAGGAATTATTGAACCCTAGGAATAATTTACCCCAACTCAAGTACATAAGACTTAATGATCCACTAAACAAACTCAGTGAGTACGCCATCGAGCCAAAGGTGTGGTAACTGTTGTGCGCATGTCTAGGAGTGGATTCGTGGAGGAGCTTGGTATTTAAGCAGGTCCTAGTGACTCACCTCCTCTTCACCCGAATCCTACACAGTGCGTGAGTGACGGTTCACCCCAGCCTAAGACGACTTATTCACGTGCTAAACTTCATAACTAAAACTCGAGAGGACCAATCTTTTGTTTTGAAATGCTTTAAAACCTTGGTTTTGAAATGGTCACAGTAACCTTGATTTAAGAAATGACTAAAATACCCCGATTTGAAAAGAATGACCAAATTACCCCTGACTTGTAAAATTACCAAAATGCCCTCAGTATGGGAAAATTTTCGAAGTACCCTCGAAGTGAAAATATTCAAAATACCATTACTTTGTAAAATCACCTTGAACAATATTTTGAAAAAAAATTCGAAAATACCCCTGGATTATGAAAAATTACGAAAATACCCCTGGTTTATAAAATTACCAAAACGCTCCCAATTTTTGGAATTTTTGAAACATCTATGATTTGTAAAGGTTTTCAAATTTACCTTGTTTTAATTACTAAAGTACCCCGATAGGTTAAATCACGAAAATACCCCCGGGTAGTGAAATGACGAGAATACCCCTACTCGTGGAATGAGGGTAGGAAGTTGAACCGAAACCGTGTGATGATCGAAAGAACCACTACCAAATTACTTTTCATAAAACTTATTCGTAGGTAATCAGTGAAACAGAAGCTAATTCATAAAAATCTCTTAAATAGATAAGTCGCGACTATAGACATGAGTACTAGGGGACGTGGTCGCAATGTGCGAGGACGTGGTAGAGGTAGAATGACCGTATCAGAATCGGTCAGGTCTGGTCAAGGGTCTGAGAATGAGATACCACCACCACCAGCAGCTGGTGTTGAGTATCAAGATCAAACGGGGGATGATGTAGTGTCGCAGGCGATGCTGCGAGTGCTGGAAAGAGTGGCTAGAACAGATGGGGGTACGGGAGCTCAAAAATCTGTGTCAGAGCGACTCCGAGCCAATGGAGCCGAGGTATTCCGGGGTGTTTCTGGTGTGGCTTCCAATACGGCTGAGTATTGGTTGGAAGCGACTGAACAAATTATAGATGATCTGGACCTGACTGCTGAGGAAAAACTGAAAGGGATAGTGTCGCTTCTCCGGGATGAGTCGTACCAGTGGTGGCTCACGATTCGGGATAGTAAAGCGGTGGATGATCTCACTTGGGACTATTTTAAGGGAGCTTATCAGAAGAAATATGTGGGGTCTAGCTACATTGATGCATAAAGGAAGGCGCTTCTAAGGCTAGTTCATGGGAATAAATCAGACGAGTACGAGGCGTAATTTTTAAGGTCGAAATGATATGCTCGGGGCATTATAGCTACGGAGCATGAACGGTGTGTTAGATTCGAGGATGGATTAAGGGACGATTTGAGGCTACTGATTGCTCCACAACAAGAGAGAGAGTTTACGGTATTAGTAGAAAAGGCCAAAGTTGTTGAGGAGGTGAAACAGTCGGTGAGACTAATCAGGACCGGGATGGAATAAAAGGAATATTTGGATCATCCGGGTCTAGCAGAATCAGAGAAACGGGTAGATATAGTAATGAATCAAGTCGCTAGGCCTACTACCGGTAATACTCGGCCGCCACGATGTGCTCGGTGTGGGAAGTCTCATACGGAGAATGCCGGATCGGAAATAGAGGATGTTTTGAGTATGGGTCGATGGAGCACCGAGTGAGGGATTGTCCACAAATGGTCAACTAGATTGCGATCTGGGATCGAATCGTACTCGAGCAGAGGATGGTCGCAGCCATGAGGGGCCGTGGTGTCGCTAGGGAGGTAATGGCTCGGTAGAGGCCGTGGAGCACCCAAGTGGGTGCAGTGGTACGGAGGCTAGATAGCTCGGTTAGTTCACGCATGAGGCATCGAGAGGAGGGTGACGCACCGGACGTCATAACCAGTACGTTCTTAATCTTTGGATTACCTTACAATGCTTTAATAGATGTGGGTTCGACGCACTCATACGTAGCCAGTAGCATAGTGGAAACTATGAATTTAGACTTTGAGATTACTTCTAGTAAGATGACTGTGATAAGCCCTTTAGGTCACTCTATAGAAGTAAGCAAACTATATAGGGATGTACCCCTAGAACTTCAAGGGGTCGTGTTCTTAGCTGATATGATGGAACTGCCGTTTGGGGAGTTTGATCTGATTCTCGGGATGGATTGGCTGGTAAAGTACCGTGCCGCTTTGATTGTGCTGCTAAGCGCATGGTGTTGAGGACAATGGAAGGTGAGGAGGTGGTGATGATAGGTAATAGGAGGGAGTACTTATCGAATGTGGTCTCTGCACTGAAGGCGGAGAAAATGATCAGAAAGGGCTGTGAAGTGTTTTTGGTTCAGGTGTGTGCCTTGGAGGCTAAGGAGTCAGCAGTGGAGAATGTCCAAATAGTGAAGGAATTCGCTGATGTACTCCCAGAAGAACTTTCGGGTCTGCCTCCGAATCGAAAAGTTGAATTCGGTATAGACTTGTTACCCAAAACTGCGCCAGTGTCCATAGCCCCATATAGGATGGCGCCGAAGGAATTGGTAGAGCTGAAGGCCCAAATTCAGGAGTTGTTGGACCGAGGTTTCATCCGACCGAGTATATCTCCTTGGGGATCACCTGTACTCTTTGTTAAGAAGAAGGATGGTACAATGCGGACGTGTATATATTACCGCCAGCTGAACAAGTTGAAAATCAAAAACAAGTATCCGTTGCCCCGGATTGACGACTTGTTTGATCAACTTAAAGGTGCATCAGTTTTCTCGAAGATAGATCTTAGGTCGGGGTACCATCAACTCAAAGTAAAGGAGGCGGACGTTCATAAGACGGCATTCCGTACTCGGTATGGGCATTACGAGTTTCTGGTAATGTCGTTCGGGTTAACTAATGCACCGACAGCATTCATAGACTTGATGAATCGGGTGTTCCAGTAGTACTTGGACCAGTTTGTCGTAGTATTCATAGACGACAAATTGGTGTACTCCAAGACTGAGGAGGATCATGATACACACTTGCGGGCGGTATTGTAAATTCTGAGGGAAAAGTAGCTCTTTGCCAAGTTCAGTAAGTGCGAATTCTGGCTTAGGGAAGTAACTTTCTTAGGTCACGTAGTGTCCGCTGAAGGGATTAGAGTGGACCCTTGCAAGATTGAGGCAGTGTTGGATTGGAAACCGCTGAGGTCGGTTGCAGAAATTCAGAGTTTTCTAGGTCTGGCAGGGTATTATCGGAGATTCGTGGAAGGATTTTCTCTGATCGCGGCACCATTGACCAAGCTGTTGAGGAAATGAGTCCCATTTGTGTGGATGGAGAAATAGCAGGAAAGTTTCGATAAGTTGAGGAAGATTTTGACTAAGCTCCGGTTCGCATGCAACTGAGGCGTGAAAGGTATTCACGGTCTCATCGTGATGCATCACATACCGGTTTGGGATGTGTACCGATGCGTAAAGGGAAAGTAGTGGCGCACGCGCCTCGGCACCGAGACCGCATGAGGGTAACTACTCGACGCATGACTTGGAGTTGGCTGCGGTGGTTTTTACCTTGAAGATTTGGAGGCATTATCTGTACGGAGAGAAGTCAATGGTCTACACAGATCACAAGAGTCTGAAGTATCTTCTGACTCAGAAGGATTTGAACTTGAGACAGCACAGATGGCTTGAGCTGTTGAAGGATTACGATTGCTCGATTGAGTATCATCCGGGCAAGGCTAACGTAGTAGCTGATGCGTTGAGCCGAAAGGTGGTAGCAGACTTGCGAGCGATGTTTGCCCACCTTAGTCTGTATGACGATGGCGGTTTGTTGGCGGAATTACAAGTAAAGTCGACTTGGGTGGAGCAGATCAAAGAAAAACAGTTAGTGGATGATGGTTTGAATGCTCGGAGGCTACAAGTACAGAGTAATGGTTTGGAAGGTTACAGCTTGACTCACGATGGAGTACTGTGTTTTCAAGGGAGAGCTTGTATGCCGAAGGATGTGGAGTTGAGGTAGAGGATTCTTCAGGATGCACATAGCAGCCCATACGCTATGCATCCCGGAGGTAGCAAGATGTACCGGGATTTGCGAAAGCGCTGTGGCTGTGGTTGAAGGGAAGTGATTGAGTTTGTGGGTAAATGTCTGACGTGTCAGTAGGTTAAAGCTGAGCATCAGCTGCCGCCGAGTTTACTACAGCCAGTGAAGATTCCTCAGTGGAAGTGGAAAATTGTCAGTGGGCTACCCCTCACGCCTAGTAAAAAGGACTCAGTCTGGGTGATTGTGGATCGTCTGACCAAGTCAGCTCACTTCATATCGGTGAGGGTTAATTATTCACTCTAAAAGTTAGCCAAATTGTATGTGGTCGAGATTGTAAGGTTGCATGGAGTGCCAGTGTCGATCATCTCGGATAGGGATCCTAGGTTCACGTCAATGTTTTGGAGTGCTTTGCATCAAGCCTTAGGAACGAGGTTGGATTTTAGCACAGCTTTTCACCCACAGTCTGATGGACAGTCTGAAAAGGTGATTTAGATTTTAGAGGATATGCTAAAGGGCTGTGTTCTGGATTTCATGGTAGTTGGGAGGAGTATCTACCATTGGCGGAATTAGCTTATAACAATAGTTATCAGCGAGTATCCAGATGGCACCATATGAGGCCTCAGATGGACGGAAGTGTCGTACTCTACGTCTTGGATGAGTTGGGTGAACGGCATGTTTTGGGTCCGGAGTTGGTGGCGTAAACCGAGGATAAGGTTAAGATGATTCGGGCTCGTCTCAAGGAAGCGTTGGACAGGTAGAAGTCTTACGCCGATCTTAAACGCAGAGATATAGAGTATGCAGTGGGTGATAAAGTTTTTCTAAAGGTATCGCCATGGAATAAGGTGCTACGATTTGGACGGAAAGGGAAGCTAAGGCCTAGGTTTATTGGGCCGTACATGGTGTTGAAACGAGTAGGACCGGTAGCTTATCAGCTCGAGCTGCCAGCAGAGTTAAGTCAGATTCACGATGTTTTCCATGTTTCGATGCTTAGGCGCTATCGATCAGATCTGTCACACGTGGTACCAGTTGCAGAGATTGAGGTAAGCTCAAATTTGTCTTTTGAGGAGGAGCCGGTACAGATCTTAGATCGGGATGTCAAAGTTCTACGTAGGAAGCCAGTACCCCTGATGAAAGTATTATGGCAGAACCATGGTACGGAGGAGGCCACGTAGGAACCCGAGGATGTGATGAGGTAGCACTACCCTCAACTCTTCTGATTAGGTAATTTCGAGGCTGAAATTATTTTTAAGGGGGTAGAACTGTAACATCCTTAAACTGGGGTCTCTGTATTTTGCATGTGGTTTCATGTGTTGGTTGATATGTTGTGGGGTCTAGGCATGGCCTTGGGTTAGTTCCGGGTCATGGCTAAAATTTTTTTTAGCACTTAAGAAGAAGGAGCTAGGGGAATTAGGGGTTAAGAGGAGTTATTGGGAGTTTTAGACACAATAAGTGCCTTGGTAAAGTGGCAAGGAGACGCCACTTAAATCACAAGGGAGGTGACGCCACAGGGAGCAGGGAGAACCTTGGTTCGAGCTGCAGAAATCTCTTTTCTGCTTACTTATTTTGACGCCACAAGCTAGAAGGAGGAGTGCTTAGGTTGGACTCTGGGGGATAAGGATAGAGGGAGTCAAATAAGATGTAGATGAAGGAATTGAGGAGTTGGGATATTTTCAAACTCATTTGAAGAGAGTTGGCCGAATGGTGGATTGTAGGCAAAGGGGGCTATCGGTTTTGAGGAGATTGTGGTATAGCTGAATGTCCCTCTAAGCTCTTTAGTGTTACTTTATTTCTTTTCTCTCAAAGTACTTGGTCAAATTTTCATCTCCTCATCCCTCTTTTTCCTCCTATTTTGCTCAAAGCCGAAAACACCATAGTCGAACCCTTTACACCTATCTTTCCTCTTCTCTCTTTCAAATCCTTTGTGCCGAAAGTCCTATCATTCATCTTGGCTGAATATTTTGCTCATAAACCCCTCTTCTTGTATTCTCTTTTCATCATCCCAAGTACCGACATTCATCTCTTCTTGATTCTCTTTGCCGAATCCCAAATCTTGGTGTGGTAAGTCCTTATTATTTCATTAGCCTTTCTCTTTCTTTCTTTCGATTTATGGCCGAATCTCTTAGTAGTCTCACCTTCTCTTTTGGTTGTCGATTCTTCTATCTTTGGGTGTTAGGGCCGAATCTTGGTAAAAGCTAGAGAGATCTTGTGCGTTAAGGTAAGTGTGGTTGTTGTGGTATGGTTTACTCCTTTTGGGATTTGTTGATCATAGCCGAATGGCTATGAGAGCTGATGTAGTGTTAATCAATTGTAGGAAGGTGTGTAGCCGAAACCTCTAACACCATTAAGGGGTACCGATCTTTGGTGTTTGAGTCGAATCAGTCATCAAGGTAAAAAGATGATAATCCCTTTTGGTTTTGGGATTTATGTTTTGGCCGAATGGCCTCTAGATCTCTAATGTTGTGTTAAGCCGATTGCAGGGGGGAGGTGAAGTAACCGAATACAGTGAAGTTGGAAGATTTGACTGCCGATTAAGGGTGTGGCCGATTGCAAGGGGGACTTAGTGTGTGGTTTTGGGATTTGGTTGGAAACCAAATCGGCACTAAGGTAAGGAATTAACCTTGTGCGATTCATCTTTCAAGACTTTGTGAATAAGCCGAATGGCTTTAGATCTAAAGGGTGATGTTGGCCGATTGTAGGTGTAGTAAGGACATACGCTTTGATTTCACAGATAGTCGTGTGTAATGCTTACACACTCTATTAGTATAATGTGCCTAACATAATATTGTTTTAGCAATGAAATCGGTGATTATACCTTGTGGGTATGTGCTTGATTTCGTGTAAGTCCCCGTTATGTGACTTTTAGTATACATCATCATGAACCGTTGATGCTATGTTATATGTTAATTGCATGATCATTCGATACTATGGCATGTATGTTATGAGCATGATGATGGGTTTGATGAGAGGAGGGGATGATTTATTTTGACCGTCACCGGTGGTTTTGACCACACGCACGGTTGGCCCGTCTTGATATTATATTTTGTGACTAAGTCCCAGTGGTTTTGACCACCAGTGGTTTTGACCACATATCGATTTGTGACTCGTCCCATTGGTTTGGTACCACAGTGGGTTGGCCCCACAAGATTATTTACGGGATTGTCATCAGTGGTTTTGACCACATGATGGGTTGGCCCCATCACGTGATTTGTGACTCCGGTCATCAGTGGTTTTGACCACACCGATATATTGTGACTACGGTCACTAGTGGTTTTGACCACACAGGGTAGTTAAAGGTGTTGGGTTGGCTAGGTTATGGGTTGCATGTTTTGCATGGTTTGCATATTGCTACTGATAGTTTGTGTAAGTGAATCCATTATCGGGTTGGGGATTTACACACTGAGTCTTGGTGACTCACCCCTTCCCTTATATTTTGCAGATGAGTAGATTGCGGAGATGGAGCCAGAAGGACTCGAGACGGCCATGCATGTTCGTGGGACTTTGAATTATTTTAGTTACTATTCAAATTTTAAATTTTGGTTTTGGCTTATGTAATAAGGCCGCTAAGATTTGTTTTGGTTATTTTTATTATTGCTATTATTTTAACTATGTGGGATAAATGATTTTATTAATTAACCGGCAGAACGCAATGTTTTTAAAACTATAACTCTTTCGTTTTTCTTTAAAGCATTGCCATCGGGTAACATCACTTAAAATAGGATAACAAAGATAACTTGAATGTTTTCTAAAAACTTGCAACAATAATTAGACTTTAAGCACGGATTTCAAAAAGGGTTTTCTAAAGAAAATTATCCGACAAACTTTCGTTTCCAAAAGGTTATCGTTCTGTGACATGCCAGATCCGGTTGTGGTGTGCTGATCGGGTTTGGGGTGTTACAATGGGTGTGTGGGAATTTGGGCAGGCCGTGCTATCCATATGGACCAAGGCCAATCTGGATGTGTGGGCCCACACGGGAAAGCCACATAGGCGTGTGAGCTCATTTAACTGAAATGTGTTCTATGGATGCACAGGTCACCCAAGTCGACTGTGAATCTACTGTAGGGTCAATAAGCACTACTTGGACTCCTATATGCGTAAATTGAATGCATGATGTATGTACTGAGCATGATGCTTATATGCATGTATACTGAACTGTATGTGAACTGTTAATCATGTAATAGCATCTCATTTATTGTATGTTTGCATTGCGTTGGGTTAGGATGATGATGTATGGAGGAAGTGTACTGAAAGGCTTTTAAGCCTAATATCTGGCAGCTCAGCTGCAAATTTACTAATAATGTGCCGCATTCGGTACTACTTGGAGTGTAGGGATGGGCAGGTGTTTTAAACCCCACATGGAGTGTAGGAATGGACGGAGATGGTGTGTAGAGGCTGGTTGGGTAGGACTCTATTACTGATAAATGTATATCTGATACTATTACTGTGACGGGCTTAGGCCCTAATGCATATCTGTTACTAGAACTGAAACGGGCTAAGGCCCGAACTACTACTGAAACTGAAATGGGCTTAGGCCCAGACTGCATTTGATTGATTGATGTGACTGACTCTATGCATGTGATTTGTGGGGATTACACACTGAGTTTACATAAACTCACCCCTTTCTGTTTCATCTGTACAGGTAATCCACGGACTTAGATAGATCGATACGGCGGAGGACTCAGTGGTGACCACGATTAATGAAACTTTCTATTTGACTTCTAGTTATATTTTTACTATTATTATTGGGTATTTTTATGTAAATGGACTTTATGGAATGTTTTGTTTTATTTTGGGAATTTTACTTGCCTCCACAGTTTTACAACTACCTCTTACCGAAAATACGAATTTCCAAACAATTAAGGTTTTCTAAAATGAACGAATTTACATAAAATAAATGATTTCCAAAGCTTCCACTAAAAAGATACGTTTAAGTTAAAACAGTGGACACACGTTTTTTAGTTAATTAAATGTTTATAGACGGAAATGGTTTTATCGTCAACTTAGTTTTCAATCACCCTATCATGTGACATTACCAGATTCGGCCATAATGTCTAGGTCAGGTTTGGGGTGTTACATAATGCATGAATTATAAGAGTGAGAAGTTTTAAGTCTTTTATTCGATATTTTAGTCTCAAGTAGTGTATACATCTTTGGTTTGATAAAATAGAGATTATTTGACATCCATCAATTACAAATAAGATTTTGATTTCTAAATATTGCAATTCCATGATTAAAAGTCACGGTTAAGCCGTCCTTATACAAACATGCAATAGACATTACATTTCTTTTGAAACTTGGTACATAGAAAACATATTTTAAAATAATCTTTCTAAAATTATCAAAATAAAGATGTACCTAAACCATGCTTATTTTTCACCCAATTGCATATGTACCTAAACCAATTCATAACACATGATCCTAAGGTTATAAACACACTTAAAAGCAACCAAAACATGCCAACTTTAACTACCAGAGAGCCAACCATTGTACCATATTGAAACCACAAAAATAATGCTCATATCCAATCATTATCATAGGTATCACCTACAAGCCATGACATACATACAAACCAACCTATTTCACTTTCATCATACCATATCTTGAACATGAAAATTACCATTTCATATTAGGTCATTTAAGCACAACTTTGAATCAACCATGCATACCACCTATAGTTGTTCAAACAAATTATATCAAAGCATAACACTTACACCCAAAAATAAATTATGAACTTTTGCAAATATAGCCAAATTATCCTATTACATGCCATATAAGCCAAATTCAAATTAAAAATCTACCAAGATCCTCAATAGTGTTAATTCTTCGGGTTAATTTGATCTCCCGATCCACAAAATGTATCTACAAGAAACAAAACAAATAACACGAGTAAGTTTTCATAAAGATTAGTAAGTTCGTTGATTGAACGGTAAAGCTTACTAAATCAAACATAATAATAATTCAAATAAAATATTAATGAACAGAGTTCCTATGAACGAGGTTACTATCAGAATTCATGTCAATCACAACTCACAACAGGTGAAAAATGCTCAGTATAATAATAAAAATTAGATTCCACATTTCAATAAATTTCGAGATCAATAAAACATAGCCCGATGAACAATAAATGGATATGAGTATAGGGTTAACCATCCAACACACCAGATGCTCATATGAGCTAATCCATCCAGCACACCAAATATTCGTATGAGCTAATCCATCCAGCACACCAAGTGCTCGTATAAGCTAATCTATCCAGCACACCAAAATACCATTGTAATATATCTAGTTAGTCTGCAACAAATGCAGGAGCTTGACATATTCAGTAAATAGAGAATCTACTGTAATCATCTCCACTGCTCCCATCAACCCCGTACCCCGTACCTAGTACCCGTACACCTATTAGCATGCCAACCATACTCTATCCTACATTCATCGGTTCAAATTATTTTAACACAGAACAACATATGAATAACTTACTATCTCATATTTCGTATACAGGCATTAGTTCATCAACCAAACATTCATCGACTTAGAATATCTCATTAGTGCTCATTGCTACAACAATCCACTGTTTCATTACTCATATACATATCATCATTATAATGTTCAAACCAAAACAATTTAATTCATTTAATATGCATTTAAATGTATTAGAATAAAACTGAATGAACTTACAGGACTGATTTGCAATAATGGTCCAGAGTAGCTCAATCAGTGATCAACATTGTGTCAATTCACTATTTCCATTTTCAATTACACACATCAATATAATCCAACATTATGCAATTAGGTTCGTATAATACACTTAAAATGTACTAAAATTAAACTGTACAAACTTACCAAACTAATCTGCAGCAATAACAAAGTACAAGGGCTATTCGATAATTTTCTCTTTTCCTCGGTTTTCTCCTCGTTCAAAATCTCAAATAATAATTCCATTCAATTCACTAATTCTAGCAGCAAAATTAATTCATTTATGCAATTAAATTCTTTTTGATATTTTACAAAATTGCCCCCAACATTTTACTTTTATTCAATTTAGTCCCTAAATTCAAAACTTGCAATTTAACCAATTTTAACCAAATCTCATTTCAGCCAAATTATTCATTATTTCTCTACAGCCCATTCATGCTGCTATTTCACATTAAGTCCTCTTAATTTTATCACTTGAACATTTTAGTCCATAAACATTAAAATTACCAAAAATTACTTTACAAAATATTCCTATTTAACAACTAAGCTCAATAATCTACCATAAAACCTCAATAATATCCAAAACTCATCAATGACATAATCCAAAACATTTGACAATTTTACAAATTAATACCCGAGTTAGCTAGATTAAGCTAATACGAGCTCAAAAACATAAAAGTTACTAAAAACGGGTGAGGTTTACCTCCTAGATCGAAGAACCCTAGTTGGCTAAAAGTTTCTTCTCCCTTCTCCCATGGCTATCCGGTTTTAGCAAGAAGAAAATCTAGAAGATGATAGTTTATTTAGCTTTTATTTTATTTACATTATGTTTAATTATCCCATTACCATTTTATCTTTTTAATTTCCATTCAATCTTAACAATTTCAAGCCCATTACCGCCCACAATCATCACCTATGGTATATTTACCATTCAAGGAGGGTTTAATTACACAATTAATCCTTCAATTATATTAAATTCCAACTAAACAAATTTAATTTCAATTTAACCCTAAACTAATTAGGATTAAATAAGAAAATAGCCCAAAAGTTAGTGGATTTAATCATGTCACCACCACTTGGACTTTTTGACTATAGTTTAATTACCATTTTGGTCCTTTTAGCATTTTAAATCTATAGCAATTAACTTTTACCTCTTTTACAATTTAATCATTTTAGCCTAATTAAGCAATCAATCATCAAAATTACCAAACCAAACTTCAATTCACCTACAATACGACATTGCAAATATTTAATAAAAAAATTTACGACCCTAAATTACAAAAAAAGGTCTTAATACCTCGTTTTCAATAACCACTTGACTTTTGAACCGAACTACTTATACTAACATTTAATTCAATTAGCTAAATTCATCAAATCAAAATTCAATATAAAAATTACTATTGACTCGTACAATTTAAATACTAATTATATGAACTTACTCATCGAATTTGTGGTCCCGAAACTATTGTTTTCGATACCACTAAAAATAGGTTGTTACAAATAGAGTGATTCAGTCTCGGTTTACACCATAAACATAGCACAACCTAGCTCTTGATACCAATTGTTGGAAAAATATCGATTTGAAAACGGTTTTTTTACACAGAAAAATTAAAATTTTAAAACCGACCCGATTTGTGATATTTATAGCATAAACCATAACCGAATTCGTACATGTTTTTTTGACATAGAGGACGTTCCTTGTTCCCATCTTTAAACCAAACAATCTTTTCTACTATTCTCGTACCACAAACTATTTCGAGTGTAGGCTCGAACCAATTGAATCGAAACACATAATTAGAAAAAGTTTTCCTTTTGGGGTGAAAATGAAAATTCTCTCTTCTTTAATAGAAATCGATAAAATTTTTATTCTAAAAAATATGTTTATAAGTTGATAATAAATTATCTCTATTTTTCGACAGAATAACAATCTCTCAAAAGTTGTGTTAATAGCGCTACCTGTGTCATCTATTTATAGGAAGAGAAGGTAGAATTCTTATAGAGTTTGTAGATGTTTATTTTAAATTAAAAAAACAACATACTACTTAGAGTAGGAGAGAGTTGAATGACTCACCCTTGTATTTCTACTAGGGTTGTTGCCTCCTTCATGTTATATGAGGAATTTTGGGCCTCCCTCACATCGGGTCTAATTACTAGTACTTCTTGGCCTTTTTGACTTAATAATTTGTAATGTGATCCAATCCGATTCAATTTTTCTATTTTCTAAAATAAACTTTAATATTTACATATTAAATAATTTTCTCATCCCAATTTTACCCTAGTAAAGTTTTTGACAATTTTACCCTTGGTAAAATTTTGACGATTTTACTCCAGATAAAATTTCGAGAAAATTCGTTCAATATGTCACAACTCAACATGTTCACTATGACCAAATGATTTAATTTCATTTTCAAACTTCAAAACAGTCCAAAAACATAAACCTATTCTTCTATCATTTTTTAAGTAATCTTATATAGGATTGCAAGTTTCCATTTTCATTCTCATTTCCATTTTTGGAAACCTACATTCATTTCTCAATGATCCCATTTCTCTATTTTAAAGAAAACCATAATCATTCCTGAATGTTTCCTATTTCTCTTTTTTATTCATTCTATTCATTTTTATTCAAACACATAATTCATTTCTGGTTTCAACGAGCTAACGGAGGGACCTATTGGACATATTTAGTTGAGGCTCAAATTATTTATAATTAAGTTCCATATTTTTACCTATTGGTTATAATTCATTTAGTCATGAAGTCATTCCACTATAGTATCATGACTGAGCTCTCCCTAATGACATACCATTACAAAAACAACAACCCAATGCTCGTCCAATGACCTTGTCATTAATGCTTTACCCTTATAGGATATCCTTGATCTCTTTGGGATAATATTTGTTCTCCCAATATGATTCTATTTTATCTCATTGTAACGATTACATCTTACTTCATGAAAAGTCAATCACTATCAAATAGTGATCAAGTCATCCATCACGAAGATAGAGGACCTGTGGCCATGTTTACTTTTCATCAACCATGTAATGCCAATGAGAGGATATCATTTACCCATGTGTTGGGCTATCGATTCCACTATTGTGAATGATGATACATACTATAGAAGTCATACACCCAACACACCAGCTTTCAGATCCTTATCTATTTGAGCCTAGGCTTTTACTTACTTTAAAGTGTATGAGTCACGCATACATAGTTCGCCATCCATTTAGGATTTGGTATGCCATACTATGAACATCACAAGTGAATAAGTCCATAAATGGATTTAGGATCTATTCTACTTAGGTCATGTCCGATGTCCTTTCAGTCCAGTCAGTCACATCTGTGTATCTATCTTTTACGAGTCATCCGCTCTGACGCCTAATACAAGACATCTATAACACCCCTTACCTGTAACCAACGTCGAAACCGGGTACAAGGTATTATCGTACTTAACTTACTCAAACATACAATCTCATTCCTACTTAAAACTTCTCATTTGAACCATAACGTCACTCTTATAGGTCTACTAGACCTTAAACACACATATAGAATGTGTAACACCCCTAACCCGTATCCGTCGCCAGATTAGGGTTACGAGGTATTACTAACCAAAGCACATCTCTGCACAGTTATAATTCACATGCTTTAAAAACTCCTCCATTCAAATCATATATGTATACTTCTCATTTATGGCATTCGAATAATCAAAGTACAAAATAACTTATTATTTACAATTTAGTAACGCATACTTTAAACATGCAAACATATATCATTTCATTTCATATAGCTAATATATACCAATATGTCTATTTCATAAGTCAAATATTAACGTACCATTTTTTTTATCACAGCACATGATTATATTAAAAAAAATCATTCAATCATTTCACACCAACTAATGTTTAAACTCATATGCAACCTTAGTGCACTCAATTACCAAACCAGATTACATATATCTAACCTTTCATCTCACTATTTATTCAGCTAGCTAATTTAACCTATCATTATAACATTTGTATACCTACCACAGCAAAGCATATCACAGATATGTATATAAATATTTTACTAGCATATGCCGAATATACCATCAACTTAACCTTTTTAGCTACCTAAATAAACTGACCAAAACATTCAAATAGTATATTCACAATTATCATTTCTAAACTAAAATACTCATGCAAGCTTGCCATTTCAATCAGACACAAAAAGCACATTCCTTAATCAATTTTTGATAACCTAACTTAGTCCACAAGTCCAATACCATAATTTTAACATTAACATATACTAAACATTTAATGACATGATGTTAGCACCATTGCCGAATCATAAATAGCTTATAACCATAACCTATATTTCATCTCACGAATCATACTTAAAATGTAAATCCCAAATAAATCATTTACAAGGTCAAACAACCTTAACCTTTTTCTACTTGAAATCGACCTAAACCAACCATTTCAGGAATACAACCATGAAGCATACTTAACATCATTTCAAATCATGACTTAATACATGTAAAGTTTAACCAAAATGTCGAAACACATGACTAACTTAACATAGACATTGGTATTACAACCAAGCAATTATATAGAACGCATGATACGTAAGCTTGAATAAAAGAAACAAAACATAGCCGGATTATTGAAACCAAACATATTAATCACATAGTCAAGACCAAATAGAGCCAAACTTAAAACGAATGTTTAAGCCATTTTCGCATGGCTATTATACATATGTGAACAAAACATCCTTCAAACATTTAGCTAGCCTATACATGCCTTTTGATTCAAAACTAGTTTGAAAGTACCAAAAAGGGATAATAGTGTGGTTGACTTCACCAACGATCCTCCAAGCCCGTAGCTTGACCAAAATCTATAAAATAGAACATTGAACATAAACAGAGTAAGCTTACTAGCTTAGAAAGTCTCAAGCAAGTTTGATACACAACTAAACATTCGAGCATTATATAAATATAATTATCAATTTGGACAAGATATCGAATACAATGATTTAACACGAAACTTCACTAAGGCCGTATGTCATTATCCCCATTTAGTATTTATCGACCACTCACTTTAAGCATAAAACTCTCTAAAACACTTTTATACCAAGGATATTTGCATGATCAAAGGCTTTTAGCTATAATATACATTTTAACCACATACGAGTAGTCAATCACATATATAAGCATATCCCTTTGTTCCCACATTTAACATTTGTCCTTATGCCGAATCTCAATAGCATAGCCAAACTTATAATTCAATATACATATCATGCTCATTTTTCTATGTGAGTAATTCACACTTAAACACTTCACTACAAGCTCTAACCATACCACAATTTACTTAATTTAAAAGAACATATATATATACACATATACTTACTTGATCTTCTTGCATCTAAACAATACTTTTACTTACCCGAACATTTATCTTATTGTAGTAGCTACATTTCACTTTGTATACAATCCATGATTTCTCCATTTAAATATGTCACCCAGATTAAGCTTGCTAGGCATCAAAGCCCGAGATACACACCCAAGATTAAGCCTGCTAGACCCCAAGGTCTGAAATTTAATCATCAAGACAAGGCTCATAGGCATTTAGCCCAGATGTAACACCAAGACAAGGCTCTAGGCATTTAGCCCGATATGTAACACCAAAGACAAAGCTCGCTAGGCTCAAGCCGAATGTGATTCACCTAAGACTAGGCCCTGCTAGGCTCAAGCCCTAATATCAACACATTTGTCCATTCGATACACATCACTTAATGATAAGTCACAAACATTACATATACTTCATTTTTTTTTACTTTCGCATTTCAAACCGAATAGGCATATTCACAATACAATTAATCAAAATAATTTCAACTCACTATCAACCCCACATTCGGCTATCACACACATTTTTGTTTAAAATTGTTAAATTCCATCATTTACTATGTTCATAAATAATTCTTTGACATATATTTGCTTAAGAACTTACCTCGACTGTCGACGGACCGCGTAGATCGACTATTCGATAACCTTCATCTTTCCCCGACCCAAATCCGTTTTTCTTTGTTCTTGATCTAAGCACATTAAAATTCAGCTCATTCAAGTACATTTCATTTCAATTTAGTCCCTAAACACATAAATGGGCAAATTACCATTTTACCCCTAAGGTTTCATATTTTTACAATTTAGTCCTATTTGCACAAAACACAAAATACACAAAATTTCACTACAACACCTTAGGGCGAATGTTCACAAGGACCATACAAGTCCATTTCTTTCATTTATTTTTCATTTTAGTCCCCTCAAAATTTCTTTTTTGCAATTTAGCCTAAAATACTCAAATTCACTAAAATTTCTAATACAAAACATACTAATCTTTAACATAGCTTTAATTTAAAATCATCAAACATCAAAAACCTCAAGAACACATCAATCGCCGAATGTCACATACACACTAATCTCAAAAATTTTAGCATGGTTCGGATAGTATACAAAGCAACGATAACAAAAACGTAAAAATTATCAAAAATCGAACTAAAATTCATACCTAATTGAGCTTGAACAATGCTAAATGTACCTAAGGGTTTTTGTTCCTTCTCCCTTGCTAAGTTTCAGCCAAAAAGATGAACATATGGCTTCTTTTTAATTTTATTTCATTTAACATATATTAACATTTTAATGATTTATCATTTTATCATTTAATTAAAAATAAAAACAAAATATAACTTAAGGTTAATCTTGACATATACCACCCACTAACTTAAAAATGGGCTATTTGTGAAACACCCCCAAACCCAGCCCACAAGCCCTGACCGGATCTGGCATGCTCCTTGAGTAAAACGTAGCTAAATCTCATTTTGTCATCTTGAGAAAAAAAATTAGTGGTTTTGAAGAAAATAGATTTGTGTTATGATCAAGTTGAAAACCGTGTTGTTATTGAAGTTTGTATTAAAACGTTATCTTCATGTTTCAAAAATTACAAGTTAAAAGAAATGCCGAATTTTAGAGCTTATCATTAAGTTGAAAATCGTAGGTGTTTAGGTGTCAAAACATTTGAAGTTGTTTTACGAAAAATTGTTTAACCATTTGTTTAATGTTGATCGTATCAGAATAAAATTAAAACGCATGCATAAAACAGTTAAATAGTAACGGCCTTATTACAATAAAAACAAAAAACCCGAAATAAATCCCGAAAACATAATACGAAAATGTGATAAGTTTAATCATAAGAAAACCCAAAAATGCTGAGCTGAGCATGGCCACCACTAAGTCCCTACTGACCCGATCCACATCGCTAAGTATCACCTGCAAAAAGTTATCCCACGAAGGGTGAGTCAACAGACTCAATGTGTAACGCTACACCAAAACCCAACCGATTATAGCCTTAATCATAACATTTTGGCAAAGCCCATAACATAGCATATCGAGTCATAGCATTATTAATCACATTTATGCACAGAATGAAATGCAATCCCGAGCCCACCTAGATATCCATCCTCTACACACCACCCGTACCTGCCAATCACACCGTGGGGATTACTAAATTGACCCTCCATCCGCTACACACCCTCGAAGGCAGTCGCTGCAGTCAACTGCACATCACCCTTATAATCGTGGCATGGCCACCAGATAATGTGACAGAGTCACCGGATTCATAATATGTGACATAAATCACCGGATAATGTGGTAAAAACCACCTAAACAGTTCCCCTTTATCATTATCACCCATATGCCCATGCAACATACATATTATTCAGATATCATGCAATGCACCTTACCCCAAAGTCATAACGAAATTACACATATTTCCATATTAATGCCTATAAAATTATTAACCGAGAGTTAGGGGTAATGTACCTGAATGCACTTGTACCATTGAATGGTACCCTTAGCCATGTTACTCGTATTTTTATTAACACACATTTAACATTAACACTATTAATCTATCGGAAATTAATGTAGGCTACACACCGATAACACCGAGAACAACACTCGACATCGACACTCTCGTTGGCGGGATAATAAATGATCCGCTTATCCTTTTCGATCTTCGCCCACAACCAGGTGGCCAATCACGTACGGCAGAAATCGAGCGCTTCTTGAATCTAGGGGTGGGAACTACCCCTTTCTCTCCTCCACTGGTACTCGCATCCATTGAAGAACACTTAATCAAGGCCCGGTTAATCGACATATAAGATCTAAACGTACAATCTATAACTTAATTACCCTTACCGAAATAAATCTGAATCCCGAGACTCCTCCTTTATCTCTGCCAAAAGCCCCTTAAAATACCATAGTTAGAATCGGCCAACCCTTAATAAACCACATGGCCTTTGGCTGAATATTACAACTCCCTTACCTTGCTTGCTTAAATCCCGAAAATCATCACTTGCCCTTGGAAGTTGTCGAAATCCCCACATGGCTTAAGTTAGAATCGGCCTAGTGCCTTAAAACCAATAGAAGTGGCCCTTGGCCGAATGATATGCCTTGCTTACCTTGGATCTCAAATCCCAAAAAATCACCTTTCAATTGTCAGCTACAAGAATCCCAAAAGATCTCCTTCATGGTTTCGGCCAAAAGAGGATAAGAGGAATTAGATTCCAAGATTTCAGCTAACCAAAAGAAAAAGAGAAAAAAAAAGAAATCAAATGACAGGATCCCTTACCCCACTATTAAATTCGGTTGAATAGCTTGTACCAATGATCGACAACACCCCCTTGACCACTGAGAGATTCGGCCACAGGAGAAAGGGTATTTGGCTTCAAGAGATAAATGGAAAAGGAATCAATAAGAATTATTCGGCTTTTGATCTAGTGAATAAATCGGTTCCAAAAGGGTAGAGATGCAATCGGCTATGGCCAAAAGATAGGAGATTTGGCTTTTGTCAAAAGAATGGAGAAGAGATGTTTGGGACATTAAGAGTTGCGGCAATGGTGGGAATGAATGAAAGAGAGGTTTCGGCCTTAGCAAAATAAAAAGAGAAGAGAAGAGGCGAGGGTTTCGGTCTAAAGATGAACAAATTGAAGAAGAGAATGGAGAAGAAAGTGACCTTAATGGTCTTCCCAAATTTGGCTAAAACAAGAAAATAGAGGAGACTTTGAAAGGTTTCTGACTACCACTCTCGGCACAAGTCTAAGGGAGGAAAAGAAAACTAAAATGTACCTAAAACCCCTTAAACCAATTCAGCACTTAGCTCCCCCTTGAATGACCGAATATGCCCTCTCTAAAGCCCTTCTGCCGTCCAACTCTTCCCCCCTTCTCAAATCCCTTCTTTTTCTCCTATTTTTCCTCTTCTCCCCTCATTCAAATGAATTTGAATAAGTCAACACCTATCTTCCTTTCTTAGCTGAATCTTCAAGTGCCTTGACCAAATCCAATGCTCATCCATTTAGAGTCCCTGTGCCATCCAACACTTCACTCTCCTTGGCGAAAAATAAAAGCTCAAAATGCTACCTGTGTTGCTCGAACCTAGGTCCCTTCATAGCCCCCTGAGGCGTCACCCGCATGTGCTCTAAGTAGCGCCTCCCTTGCCACTTTACTAGCTCAGTTCTTGTGTCCTAAGCCACACACTAAACTCCTTAAGAACTAGCTCCCTTAGTTCCCTTTTTAGGCTTAAAATCAAATATTTTTCTAAGGCTTCTACCTATATCCCAAGGTTCCCGAAGCCCCCCAAAACACATACAAACCACACACAAGCACATAGCCACATATATTTAAGTTAAAACGCATAACCCCTAAATCTCAGATATTACAGTTCTACCCCCTTATAATAATTTCGACCTCAAAATTACCTGGCTAAAATAAGTGAGGGTATTGCTGTCGTATTGTTTCCTCTGGCTTCCACGAAGCTTCTTCCGATCCATGGTTACGCCATAACACTTTGACTAGAGGAACTGATTTCCTTTGTAACACCTTCACATCCCGCTCCAGAATATGAATCGGCTCTTCCTCGTAGGACAAATCTGGTCTTAGCTCTACTTCCTCAATTGGTACTACATGAGATGCATGCGATCGGTAACGACATAGCATCGAAACATGAAACAGATCGTGCATCTGCTTCAATTCTGAAGGCAATTCTAACTGATATGCCACTGGTCCAACTCGCTTCAAAACCCGATAAGGTCCTATAAACCTGGGACTTAACTTTCCCTTGCGACTAAATCTCATCACCTTCTTCCATAGCGAAACTTTTAGAAACATCTGATCCCCTACAGCAAACTCTATCCCTTTCCGCTTAAGATCTGCATACGACTTTTGTCTATCAGACGCCTCCTTCAACCGTGCCCGAATCACTCTAACCTTTTCTTTCGATTCTGCCACAATCTCCGGACCCAAAACCTGACGTTCCCCCAATTTTGTCCAACACGTAGGAGTACGACACTTCCGTCCATACAGTGCTTCATACGGTGCCATCCGAATACTTGCTTGATAGCTGTTATTGTATGCAAACTCCGCAAAAGGCAAGAACTCCTCCTAGCTCTCTCTGAAGTCTATCATGCAACCTCTCAACATATCCTCTAACACTTGAATTACCCACTCAGACTGGCCATCCGACTACAGATGAAATGCCGATCAAGTCTAACTCGTGCCCAAAGGTTCGATGCGAAGGTTTCCAAAATTGAGACGTAAACCTCGAATCCCTATCTGAGATAATTGACACCGGCACCCCGTGCTGCCTCACAATTTCTGCCACATATAATTTTGCCAATCTCTGCAGAGAATCGTCAACTTGCACTGGTATGAAATGTGCAAACTTCGTTAACCGATCTACTATCACCCATACCGAGTCCTTCTTAGTAGGTGTAGGGGGAAGCCCACTAATGAAGTCCATAGTAATTCTCTCCCACTTCCACTGTGGAATCTTTATCTACCAAGCAATCTTGACGGTGCTTGGTGTTCGACTTTAACTCACACACGCTAAGCACTTCCTACAAATTTCAGAACTTTCCGCTTAAGACCAAAGCCACCAAAATCGATCCCAGTAGATCCTCAGATAACTTACTTCCTCCATGATGCATAGCATAAGGGCTACTATGCGATTCCTCAAGAATTTTCTGCCTTAATTCCCCATCCTTTGGCATACAGACCTTGCCCCTAAACACAGCACTCCGTTACCATTTACACCAAAATTTTCCAATTCCCCATTCTGCACTTGCCGTAGCTTAGCACTTAGATCATCATCTGCTAGCTGTCTTCTTCCAACACTCCCCCAGGTGCATCTTTCCACATTGAGCACACATACGATATTGACCTCCCACAGCAACCTGTCGATCTCGCGGCCCATCAACTCTAGGTCTTTTCTAGAGACTTTCGGATGACCCCGAGGACCCAAAACCTCTCTTTTGTCTATTCCTATCCTAATTTTGCCTCACAGATTCCTTGACCCCTTCGGCTACCTTAGCCTTCTCTACCAACACGGTAAACTCCGCCTCTTGTGGAGCAATCAAGAATCTCGAGATCATCCTCATCCGTCCTCGAACCTCGACACACCGCTCATGCTCAGTAGCCACGATATCTCGAGCATACCGGCTCAACCTTAAGAATTGTTCCTCGACTCGCATCTGAACTTACTCCCTAAACCAAATTTCAAAAATGCCTTCCTCTGCGCATCAATATAACTAGTCCCAATATACTTCTTCTGATATGCTGCCTTGAAATACTCTCAAGTGAGATCATCCACTGTAGCACTATCTCGAATCGTGAGCCACCACTGGTATGACTCATCCCGGAGAAGCGACACCACCCCTTTTAGTTTCTCCTCAGCAGTCAGATCCAAATTGTCCATGATTCGCTCCGCCGCCTCCAGCCAATACTCAGCCGTATTGGGCGCCACACTAGATACACCTTGGAATACCTCAACTCCATTAGCTTGGAGTCGCTCAGACACAGATTTTCGAGCTCTCATACCTCCACCTGCTCTAGCCACCCTCTCAAGAACTCGCGAAGATCACCGCGACATCAAGCATCTCCCCGTCGATCTTGATACTCAACACCGGAAATGTGGTGGTGGCATCTCATTCTCGGACCCTTGATCAGACCTAACTAGTTTCGACACGGTCATTCTACCTCTACCACGCCCACGCACATTACGACCACTTCCCCTAGAACTCATGTCTATGATCGCGATTTAATCTGATTTAAGAAATTTTTATGCATTAGCTTCTGTTCCACTGATTACCCACGAACAAGTTTTATGTAAAGAAGTTTAGTAGTAGTTCTTGCGATCATCACAAAGTTTCTGTTCTAATCTCCTACCCTAACTTAGAGAATCACATTCATTCAATAGTATCTATTACACACGTTCACCACTTTGAGCATTTTCGTCTGTTCCAAACCCAGGGGTATTTTCGTAATTTGTCCTATAGGGGTATTTTGGTAATTTTCCAAATTAGGGGTAGCTCATAATTTTACAAAATAGGGGTTTTTGGTATTTTTTTGCAAATTAGGAATATTTTGGTAAAAATTGAGGGTAGTATGGTAATTTTATAAACCGAGGGCATTTTAGTAATTTTTACAAATTGAAATACTCTGGTAATGTTTTTTTTTCAGATCTAAGGTAGTTTTTGCAAATTAGGGGGGTAATTTGGTGATTTTAAAACTAGGGTTTTTATAAAATAGTGTAGCTAGTCCCTTTCGGGCTTTAATTATCGAATTTAGCCTGTGGGTAAGTCCTCTTGGTTAGGGTGAACCATCACTACGCACCAGGTAGGATTCGAGCGAAGAGGAGGTGAGTCACTAGATCGCTTAAATACCAAGCTTCCCTGAATCCAATCCTAGACATGCGCATAACCTGTTGCCACACCCTTAACTCTACGACTTACTCACAGGTTTGTTCGATTAATCTTTAAATTTTATGTTATTTTGTGTTGGAGTAAGCTAATCCTAGAGTTCAATAGCTCCTACTAATCGATGATCCTGTAACACCCATATACAAATCACACAATAATTAGGGGTACTTACCTGGTGGACTTCGGGCCGGAGACTCAGGTGCCATGCCAGAAAACCTGCTCATCTTTTAGTAAAACTTAATTTCAAAAAAACATTTTGGGCCCAAAAGCCCTCAAGGTCGAGTTTTGAACTGGGCTCTGATACCAAATTGAAACACCCCCAAACTTGGCACACAAGCCCTGACCAGATCTGGCATGCTCCTTGAGTAAAACGTAGCTAAATCTCGTTTTGTCATCTTGAGAAAAAAAATTGGTGGTTTTGAAGAAAATAGATTTGTGTTATGATCAAGTTGAAAACCGTGTTGTTATTGAAGTTTGTATTAAAACGTTATCTTCATGTTTCAAAAATTACAAGTTAAAAGAAATGCCGATTTTTAGAGCTTATCATTAAGTTGAAAATCGTAGGTGCTTAGGTGTCAAAACATTTGAAGTTGTTTTACGAAAAATTGTTTAACCATTTGTTTAATGTTGATCGTATCAGAATAAAATTAAAACGCATGCATAAAATAGTTAAATAGTAATAGCCTTATTACAACAAAAACAAAAAACCCGAAATAAATCCCAAAAACATAAAAAGAAAACGTGATAAGTTTAATCATAATAAAACCCGAAAATGCTGAGCTGAGCATGGACACCACTAAGTCCCTACTGACCCGATCCACATTGCTAAGTATCACCTGCAAAAAGTTATCCCACGAAGGGTGAGTCAACAGACTCAATGTGTAACGGCTACACCAAAATCCAATCGATTATAACCTTAATCATAACATTTCGGAAAAGCCCATAACATAGCATATCGAGTCATAGCATTATTAATCACATTTATACACAGAATGAAATGCAATCCCGAGCCCATCTAGATATCCATCCTCTACACACCACCCGTACCTGCCAATCACACTGAGGGGATTACTAAATCGACCCTCCATCCGCTACACACCCTCGAAGGCAGTCGTTGTAGTCAACTGCACATCGTCCTTATAATCGTGGCATGGCCACCAGATAATGTGACAGAGTCACCGGATTCATAATATGTGACATAAGTCACTGAATAATGTGGTAAAAACTACCGGAACACTTCCCCTTTATCATTATCACCCATATGCCCATGCAACATACATATTATTCAGATATCATGCAATGCACCTTACCCCAAAGTCATAACGAAATTACACATATTTCCATATCAATGCCTATAAGCATTATTAACCGAGAGTTAGGGGTAATGTACCTGAATGCACTTGTACCATTGAATGGTACCCTTAGCCATGTTACTCGTTTTTTTATTAACACACATTTAACATTAACACTATTAATCTATCGGGAAATTAATGTAGGGCTACACACCTGATAACACTGAGAACAACACTCTCGATACCGACACTCTCGCTAGCAGGGATAACATCGATCTGCTTATCCCTTTTCGATGCTGGCCCACAACCCGATGGCCAATCACGTACGGTAGAAACCGAGCGCTTCTTGAATCTAGGGGTGGGAACTACCCCTTTTTCTCCTCCACTGGTACTCGCATCCATTGAGGAACACTTAATCAAAACCCGGTTAATCGACATATAAGATCTAAATGTACAATCTATAACTTAACTACCCTTACCGAAATAAATCTGAATCCCGAGACTCCTCCTTTATCTCTATCGAAAACCCCTTAAAATACCATAGTTAGAATCGGCCAACCCTTAATAATCCACATGGCCTTTGGCCGAATATTACAACTCCTTTACCTTGCTTGCTTAAATCTCAAAATCGTCACTTGCCCTTGGAAGTTGTCGAAATCCCCACATGGCTTAAGTTAGAATCGGCCTAGTGCCTTAAAACCAATAGAAGTGGCCCTTGGCCGAATGATATGCCTTGCTTACCTTGGATCTCAAATCTCGAAAAATTACCTTTCAATCGTCGGCTACAAGAATCTCGAAAGATCTTCTTCATGGTTTCGGCCAAAAGAGGATAAGAGGAATTAGATTCCTAGATTTTGGCTAACCAAAAAAAAAGAGAACAAAAAAGAAATTGAATGACAGGATCCCTTACCGCACTGTTAAATTCGATTGAATAGCTTGTACCAATGATCGACAACACCTCCCCTTGACCACTAAGAGATTCGGCCATAGGAGAAAGGATATTCAGCTTCAAGAGATAAATGGAAAATGAATCAATAAGAATGATTCAACTTTTGATCTAGTGAATAAATCGGTTCCAAAAGGGTAGAGATGTAATTGGCTATGGCCAAAAGATAGGAGATTCGGCTTTTGTCAAAAGAATGGAGAAGAGATGTTTGGGACCTTAAGAGTTGCGGCAATGGTGGGAATGAATGAAAGAGTGGTTTCGGCCTTAGCAAAATAAAAGGAGAAGAGAAGAGGTGAGATTTCGGTCTAAAGATGAGTAAATTAAAAAAGAGAATGGAGAAGAAAATGACCTTAATGGTCTTCCCAAATTCGGCTAAAGCAAGAAAATAGAGGAGACTTTGAAAGGTTTCTTACTACCACTCTCGGCACAAGTCTAAGGGAGGAAAAGAAAACTAAAATGTACCTAAAGCCCCTTAAACCAATTTGGCACTTAGCTCCCCCTAGAATGACCGAATATGCCCCCTCCAAAGCCCCTTTGTCGTCCAACTCTTCCCCCTTCTCAAATCCCTTCTTTTTCTCCTATTTTTCCTCTTCTCCTCTCACTCAAATGAATTTGAATGAGTCAACACCTATCTTCCCTTCTTCGCCGAATCTTCAAGTGCCTTGACCAAATCCAATGCTCATCCATTTAGAGTCCCTGTGCCATCCAACACTTCACTCTCCTTGGCGAAAAATAAAAGCTCAAAACACTACTTGTGTTGCTCGAACCTAGGTCCCTTCACAGCCCCCTGAGGCGTCACCCTCCTGTGCTCTAAGTGGCGCCTCCCTTGCCACTTTACCAGCTCAGTTCTTGTGTCCTAAGCCACACACTAAACTCTTTAAGGCTTAGCTCCCTTAGTTCCCTTTTTAGGCTTAAAATCAAATATTTTTCTAAGGCTTCTACCTACATCCTAAGGTTCCCGAAGCCCCCCAAAACGCACACAAACCACACACAAGCACATAGCCACATATATTTAAGTTAAAACGCATAACCCTTAAATCCGGATATTACAATTTGCCCTTTTAATACCTCATATTAAAAAGCCATCATCATTCTAGCACTTTACACTATGGTATGCAACTTTTACACTTTACGTGATTTAATCCTTTTTGTTAAATTGAACACACAAACGATCAAATTTTTCTACGAAACTTTCACACACATTAATTCACATATAATAAACACAAAATATAATATTTAAATACATTTTAGACTCGAATTTGTGGTCCCAAAACCACCGTTTCGATTAGGGTCAAATTCAGGCTGTTACAACTCTCCCCCTTAGAGATTTTCGTCCCCGAAAATCTTACCGTTAAATAAAGTCAGATATTGTTGTCTTATTGAATCCTCAGGCTCCCACATAGCCTCTTCAACTCTGTGACGATTCCATAGCACTTTCACTAACTGTATTTTCTTGTTCTCAACTCTTTCATTTTTAGGGCTAAAATAACAAACCGGTTCCTCCTCGTACGTCATATCGGATCGGATTTCAATTTCAGACGGAGAAATCACATAATGGATCTGATCAGTATCTACGAAGCATCGAAACATGAAACACATTGTGTATCTTTTCTAATTCAAAAGGCAACTTCAACCTATAAACAATAAGCCTGATACGTTCAATGATTTCATACGGTCCGATGAATCTCGGACTTAGTTTGCCTTTCCGACCAAATCGAAGTACTTTCTTCCACGGGAAACTTTTAAAAACACTTGATCTCCGACTTGAAACTCAACATCTTTATGTTTTAAACTAGCATAAGAATTTTGTCGATCCGAGGTAGCTTTCAAAGTATTTCCGATCACAGCCAATTTCTGTTTAGTCTCTTTAATCAAATCAACATTTCTCAGAACACAAATTCGGCCTTTGAAGTTCAAACAATCTTTTCATCAATTTGAAACTCTGACTCTACATTACTTTCACACGGAACTCATTTTGCAATCATATCTTTGTCAAATTTCTGTGCCTCACAAATTTGCTGAATAAACAACGGTCTTCCCTTCAGCTCGGCTATGATCGAACCATCACCAGATATAACCATATGTGCATTCAACGCACGAAGAGCAAACAATGATTTTCGACTTAAGGCATCTGCAACAATGTTAGCTTTTCCCAGATGGTAATCAATTACCAATTCATAATCTTTCAGCAGTTCTAACCATCTACGTTGTCTCAAGTTCAGGTCTTTCTGAGTTATCAGATATTTCGGACTTTTGTGGTCCAAATAAACATGACATTTTTTACCGAATAAATAATGACGCCAAATTTTCAATGCGAAAACGATGGCTGCTAATTCTAGATCATGAGTCGGATAATTTCTTTCATGAGGCTTTAACTGTCTTGAAGCATAAGCTACTACATTGCCTTCCTGCATTAAAACACAACCCAAACCACTCAAAGAAGCATCACTATACACAACAAATTCTTTACCCGATTCAGGCTGAATTAACACAAGCTTCGATCAAAAGGGCTTTCAACTGATCAAAACTTTTCTGACACTTTTCCGTCCACTCAAATTTGACATCTTTCTATAGTAGCTTTGTCAAAGGTGTAGCTATCATGGAAAAACCTTTTACAAATCGTCTGTAATATCCCACAAGTTCCAGAAAGCTTCGAATCTCAGAAACATTCTTTGGTGGCTTCCAATCAAGTATAGCTGATATTTTGTTCAGATCAACCCGGATACCTGACACTGAAACAACATGTCTCAAGAAGCTGACCTCATTCATCCAGAATTCACACTTACTAAACTTTGCATACAACTATTGATTTCGAAAAGTTTGTAGCACTAATCTCAAATGCTCGGCATGTTCAGTTTCATCTTTGGAGTAGATCAATATATCATTAATAAACATTACTACAAACCGATCCAAATACCGTTTGAAAACTCGATTCATCAAATCCATAAAAATAGCAGGTGCATTAGTAAGTCCAAAAGGGATAACCAGAAACTCAAAATGTCTGTACCTCATTCGAAATGTAGTCTTAGACACATCAGAATCTCTGACTCGCAACTGGTAATAACCTAATCTCAGATCTATTTTTGAAAACACTGAAGCCCCTTTCAACTGGTCAAACAAATCATCAATTCGAGGCAACGGGTATTTATTCTTTATTGTCACTTTATTTAATCGCCGATAATCAATACACGTCAGATAGTCCCATCTTTTTTTTACAAATGAATCGCACACCCTGTGGAGAAAAACTCGAGCGTGTAAAGCCTCTATCTGTCAATTCTTGCAACTGTGCTTTCAACTCTTTCAACTCATTAGGTGCCATCTGATACGGAGCTATCAAAATCGGAGTCGTCCTTGGTACTAATTCAATGCCAAACTCAATCTTTCATACTGGTGGTAAACTCGGTAACTCTTCAAGAAACACATCTGCATATTCACACACAACTGGTATGAATTCAATCGGCTTTTTAGACACTTTATTATCCAACACATAGGCCAAGTAAGCTTCATGTCCTTTTCTCACATACTTTCGGGCTAACATCAAGAATATTACTGTAGGCAACCCACTCAGATCATTAGATTCAACCCGAATGATTTCACCATTCTAACATCTCAAATCAATAATCTTTCTTTTGCAATTCACCATAGCATCATGCAAAGTTAACCAGTCCATTCCCAAAATTATGTCAAACTCGTTGAAAGGCAACAACATTAAATCACCGAAAGCGTGAATCCGTATCATCAATCGGGCAACCTTTACACACTTTATCAACAAGTACACATCGACCTAAGGGGTTAGACACACGGATTATAAACTCAGTAGACTCAACAGGCAGAGTCCTACTGGATACTATAGTTTCACACACATACGAATGAGTCGAACCAGGATCAATCAATGCAATCACGGTAGTATCATAAAGAGTGAAGGTACCAGTGATAACATCTAGGGAAGAAGCATCCTCTCTGGCACGAATAGCATATGCTCTAGCTGGCACACAAGCCTCTGATCTAACTGCAGTGTCTTTGGTTCCTCTCTGACTGCCACTTACATTTCTCGAATGTCTAGGTGGTTGCCTCGCACTGACACATTACTCGATCGACATTACAATCGTATTACGCTTTCGCTATCAACGGCACTCTCTGATAAAATGATCTGACGATCCACATTTAAAATAGGACCGATCACGAAATCTATAACTCTCAAAATGCCATTTACTACAATGCTCGCATTCAACTCGATTCTGCTTAGCATTGCCAACGCTGGCCATCGAAGTAGCTGGGAGCCCACCGAAGGTCGGTCTCGTCTGAACATGTCTGAAGTAGCTTTATGTTGACCAAAGTCATCTCTAAACTTTTTAGATGCAGATTGGAAAGCCTTACTCGATGATCTCTTACGAGTGTCTCTAGCTTCCATTTCAACTTTGCTTTTCTCTTTCCCAAG
Organism: Gossypium rotundifolium; assembly: GCA_025506655.1. Taxonomy (NCBI): domain Eukaryota; kingdom Viridiplantae; phylum Streptophyta; class Magnoliopsida; order Malvales; family Malvaceae; genus Gossypium; species Gossypium rotundifolium. Next base: position 62,103,736 of record CP106731.1, on the reverse strand, counting down.
CTCTTCAGCTTTGCAAGCTCGTTCAACAAGTACCACAAACTTTTTGATTTCAAGAATGCCAACTAGCAACTTTATGTCTTCATTCAAACCGTCTTCAAATCTTTTGCACATAATGGCTTCGGTTGATACACACTCTCGGGCATACCGGCTCAATCTGACAAACTTCTGCTCATATTCCGTCACAGATCGTATTTAACCTATTTTAACTCCGTAAATTTTTTCGCTTCGATCAATGAATCTCTTATTGATATATTTCTTACGAACTCGATCTGAAAGAAATCCCATGTCAGTTTTTCTTTCGGAACAACTGATACTAGTGTATTTCACCAGTGATATGCAGTGTCTCGTAATAAAGAGATAGCACACTTCAGGCATTCATCTGGAGTATGGGATAGATCATGAAGTACCCAATAGTGTTAACAAGCCACATCTCACCCGCCTCGCATCATCATTATCATTAGCTTTAAATTCTTCAAATTTCATATTTTTGATTTTATCAACTAGGGGCCTACTAGATCTCATCGGATCTATCATCGAAGGTCTTTGAGGTATCGGAGTTAGATTATTCGGGGTGGAGGTTGTGGTACAGCCGGGTTATTCTAAACAAACTGAGTAAACCATTCATTCATCATCTGGTAGAAGGCTTGTTTAGCCTCTCCCTCATGGCTACCCGAAATTGGTCAAGAGTTTACCGGCTCTGATTCGAGTGTGCGATCAGGTGCTACACTCTCTACATCATCTACTATGGCTCTGTCAGGATCGGAATCCATTTACTATATAAAACACAGTTTGAAATGTCAGAAGTCACCACACTATCATATATATATAAAGGCATGTATAGCTAGACTCACACGTGCTACAGTAGCCCTAGAATCGACTAAACCGTATGTAACACCCCTAACCCGTATCCATCGCTAGATTAGGGTTACGAGGTATTACTAACCAAAGCACATCTCTGCACAGTTATAATTCACATGCTTTAAAAACTCCTCCATTCAAATCATATATGTATACTTCTCATTTATGGCATTCAATAATCAAAGTACAAAATAAGTTATTATTTACAATTTAGTAACGATACTTTAAACATGCAAACATATATCATTTCATTTCATATAGCTAATATATACCAATATGTCTATTTCATCACCAAATATTAACGTATCATTTTTTTATCACAACACATGAGTATATTAAAAAAAAAATCATTCAATCATTTCACACCAACTAATGTTTAAACTCATATGCAACCTTAGTGCACTCAATTACCAAACCAGATTACATATATCTAACCTTTCATCTCACTATTTATTCAAATAGCTAATTTAACCTATCATTATAACATTTGTATACCTACCACAGCAAAGCATATCACAGATATGTATATAAATATTTTACTAGCATATGCCGAATATACCATCAACTTAACCTTTTTAGCTACCGAAATAAACTGACCAAAACATTCAAATAGTATATTCACAATTATCATTTCTAAACTAAAATACTCATGCAAGCTTGCCATTTCAATCAGACACAAAAAGCACATTCTTTAATCAATTTTTGATAACCTAACTTAGTCCACAAGTCCAATACCATAATTTTTAACATATACTAAACATTTAATGACACGATTTTAGCACCATTGCCGAATCATAAATAGCTTATAACCATAACCTATATTTCATCTCATGAACCATACTTAAAATGTAAATCCCAAATAAATCATTTACAAGGTCAAACAACCTTAACCTTTTTCTACTTGAAATCGACCTAAACCAACCATTTTAGGAATACAACCATGAAGCATACATGTAAAGTTTAACCAAAATGTCGAAACACATGACTAACTTAACACAGACATTAGTATTACAACCAAGCAATTATATAGAACGCATGATACGTAAGCTTGAATAAAAGAAACAGACCATAGTCAAGAACAAATAGAGCCGAACTTAAAACGAATGTTTAAGCCATTTTCGCATGGCTATTATACATATGTGAACAAAACATCCTTCAAACATTTAGCTAGCCTATACATGCCTTTTGATTCAAAACTAGTTTGAAAGTACCAAAAAGGGATGATAGTGTGGTTGACTTCACCAACGATCCTCCGAGCCTGTAGCTTGACCAAAATCTATAAAATAGAACATTGAACATAAACAGAGTAAGCTTACTAGCTTAGTAAGTCTCAAGCAAGTTTGACACACAACTAAACATTCGAGCATTATATAAATATAATTATCAATTTGGACAAGATATCGAATACAATGATTTAACACATAAACTTCACTGAGGCCGTATGTCATTATCCCCATTTAGTATTTACTGACCACTCACTTTAAGCATAACAGCTCTCTAAAACACTTTTATACCAAGGATATTTGCATGATCAAAGGCTTTTAGCTATAATATACATTTTAACCACATACGAGTAGTCAATCACATATATAAGCATATCCTTTTGTTCCCACATTTAACATTTGTACTTATGCCGAATCTTAATAGCAAAGCCAAACTTATAATTCAATATACATATCATGCTCATTTTTCTATGTAAGTAATTCACACTTAAACACTTCACTACAAGCTCTAACCATACCACAATTTACTTAATTTAAAAGAACATATAGATATATACATATACTTACCTGATCTTCTTGCATCTAAACAATACTTTTACTTACCCGAACATTTATCTTATTGTAGTAGCTACATTCCACTTGTATACGATCCATGATTTTCTCCATTTAAATATGTCACCGGTATTAAGCTTCCTAGGCATCAAAGCCCGAGATACACACCCAAGCATTAAGCCCGCTAGACCCCAAGGTCTGAAATTTAATCACCTAGACAAGGCACGCTAGGCATTTAGCCCGATATGTAACACCTAAGACAAGGCACGCTAGGCTCGAAGCCCGAATATGATTCACCGGCACTAGGCCTGCTAGGCTCAAAGCCCGAATATCAACACATTTGTCCATTCAAGACACATCACTTAATGATAAGTCACAAACATTACATATACTTCATTTTTTTTTTACTTTCGCATTTCAAACCGAATAGGCATATTCACAATACAATTAATCAAAATAATTTTAACTCACTATCAACCCCACATTCGGCTATCACACACATTTTTGTTTAAAATTGTTAAATTCCATCATTTACTATGTTCATAAATAATTCTTTGACATATATTTGCTTAAGAACTTACCTCGATCGTCGACGATCACAGCCCGCTTATTCGATAACCTTCGCTCTTTCCCCGATCCAAATTCGTTTTTCTTTGTTCTTGATCTAAACACATTAAAATTCAGCTCATTCAAGTACATTTCATTTCAATGTAGTCCTTAAACACATAAATAGGCAAATTACCATTTTACCCCTAGGGTTTCACATTTTTACAATTTAGTCCTATTTGCACAAAACACAAAATACACAAAATTTCACTACAACACCTTAGGGCTGAATGTTCACAAGGACCATACAAGTCCATTTCTTTCATTTATTTTTCATTTTAGTCCCCTCAAAATTTCTTTTTTGCAATTTAGCCTAAAATACTCAAATTCACTAAAATTTCTAATACAAAACATACTAATCTTTAACATAGCTTTAATTTAAAATCATCAAACATCAAAAACCTCAAGAACACATCAATGGCCGAATGTCATATACACACTAATCTCAAAAATTTTAGCATGGGTCGGATAGTATAGGAAGCAACGATAACAAAAACGTAGAAATTATCAAAAATCGAACTAAAATTCATACCTAATTGAGCTTAAACAATGTCGAATGTGCCTAAGGGTTTTTCTTCCTTCTCCTTTGCTAAGTTTCGGCCAAAAAGATGAACATATTGCTTCTTTTTAATTTTATTTCATTTAACATATATTAACATTTTAATGATTTACCATTTTATCCTTTAATTAAAAATAAAAACAAAATATAACTTAAGGTTAATCTTGACATATACCACCCACTAACTTAAAAATGGGCTATTTTCCCTTTTAATACCTCATATTAAAAGCCATCATCATTCTAGCACTTTACACTATGGTATGCAACTTTTACACTTTACACGATTTAATCCTTTTTGTTAAATTGAACACACAAACAATCAAATTTTTTTACGAAACTTTCACACACATTAATTCACATATAATAAACACAAAATATAATATTTAAATATATTTCAGACTCAGATTCATGGTCCCGAAACCACCGTTCCGATTAGGGTCAAATTCGACTGTTACAGAATGGTTCGGGACTTAACTGGAAACTTTTTAACACTGAGAAAACTTTTACACAAAACAGGGCCACACGCCTGTGTGACGAGGGACATGCCCGTGTGGGCAAGCCGTGTAATCACACATGCCCATGTCCCTAGTCCGTGTGGATTTTATTTTTCATTTCGAACCTACAGGGGTTTTTACATGGCCTGACACATGCCCATGTCCATAGCCCTTGTCCCTCACACAGCCATGACACGCCCGTGTCTTCACCCGTGTGTGAAAACCTTGACATTCTGTTTATGATGTCATCATCTCAATAAGGCCACATAGCCAAGGCACATGCCCATGTTCTTAGACTGTGTGTCGAATTAAATTCCTAATTCCAAGTGCAGACTTCACACGGCCCGAGCACATGCCCGTGTCTTAGGCCGTGTTTCCCACACGGTTGAGACACACAGCCGTGTCTCAGCCCATGTGTTTACTACTAGGCATACTGACTTACCAACTTAGCAAGCAGGGGTATACACGGCCTATCAACACGCCCATGGGGCTGACCGTGTATCAGACACGGCTTAGACACACGCCCGTGTTTCTACCCGTGTGGACAATTGTAAGGTTATCTACCAAGCTAATTGCCACCCTAAAATACAACCACACTTATACCATTTCATTTTAACACTCTACATGATCATAAGGAACTCCTAATGCCCAAACTCAAGAAATCCATACATAGGTTTACACTACATTCATCATGCATATTCTTTACTCAATTATCATCCCAAACACACAAGCATGCACTTTATGAACTTTATCACCATTGAATATATATAACTTATCAAGTATTGGCCAATTTCCAATGGTCATTTACAAAATGAATTGAATAACATTAATAGCCACACATTGGCTAACCAATATGACATATCACCAAAATAACCAAGTTCCTATACATGCCATACTCAAAATTAATCAAACTATGTTATACTACTCTAGTTGTAGAGCGGCAAATGCCAAAGTCTTAGAGCACAGCAATAGTAGCCACCAAGCGTGCGGCGCGTGTGGGGCTTCGATCGATAGTTGAGGCCATAGTAGTATTCTTGTGGGTTGAAATTTGCTTGGGTGCGATGGGCCAAAGTGGGCCTAATAGCCTTGGCCCAATTGGAATAAATTGTATGATGATATAGTATATAGTGAACTAGACTAGGCGAAACCTATATACGTGGCTAGATTTGTGTTAGGTGGGCCACACGAGCGTGTGGGCCTAAATAGGCCGGAATCGGGCTTTAGGCCCAATAGTCTGGTGACGACCGAAAATGGTAGCCGAGTTGCTCAGGGTAACATTAGACCTCCGGGAGGGCCATTGTAGGTGTGAAATTACGAAAATACCCTTGGTGGGTAAATTACGAAAATACCCTTAGTGGGTAAATTATGAAAATACCCTTGGTGGGTAAATTATGAAAATACCCTTGGTAGGTAAATTACGAAAATACCCTTGGTGGGTAAAATTACGATTATACCCTTAGAGGTTGATTAGCATGATTATGCTGTGTTATGTCTATCTGATTATGATGGGAATTCATGCTATACTTATATATGATATATGTCAGAATACGTGACATCTGCATACACAATTATTATGTCATATTGCATGGGTATGATGAGAGGAGGGAAGATTGATATCTCGTGACTTTGGGTCACGGTGGTTTAGCACCACCGGTGGTTTGGTACCACAGTTGATATTCGTGACTTTGGGTCACGGAGGTTTGGCACCTCATAGCGACTCGTCGGTGGCTTGTACCACATTGGGTTGGCCCCATATTTGATAAACGGGATTGTCGCCAGTGATTTGGTATCACAACGTGGGTTGGCCCCACATATGGATTATTAGTGACTTTGGGTCACCAGTGGTTTGGCACCATTTTGCACACAGAATGGTTTTTATGCTCCAAGTCCCTGTATTTTCACAAGTTTAGAATTTAATCCTTTAATTTTTAGTTGAAAGAACTTAGTCTTACTTTTTGGATTTAAAAAAAAAAAGAAAAAGCGAGCCCCATTGTTAACACTGTTAAATTATGGTTCATTACAATGTTGTTTTCTTTGTTACATAGCTATCTGGTGAGTTAAATTTTTTTTATTTCAAAATGTAAGAAGAATTCTAACGGTGTTGATATCAGTGACTTTGGGTCACCAGTGGTTTGGCACCACCAGTGGTTTGGTACCACACGGGGTAGAATCGGGAGTTTGAATGGTTAGGTTTTGGGTTGCATGACATGCATATTTTCATATGAAATTGTGTAAGGGTTTAACACCCGTTGGATGGGGATTTACACACCGAGTCTCGATGACTCACCCTTAGTTAAATTTTGCGGTAATCATTAGATCATGATTTGGGAGCCGAGGTGGACTCGTGGAGGCCATACATATGTTTAATTGTAAATTCATTTCTTTTATTCGGACTTATTTTTATTTGGGTTTTTGTTACGTAATAAGGCCTTGGGTATTTTATTTGGTTTCACTTTCAATTTGGTTCTTCTTTGTAACATTCTGAAAAGGGCCTATGCATTTTGGCCAAATTGTATGAAAAGACATGTTTTATATGTTTTGAATCAATTTTGAATATTTTTGGAAACCTGAGAATGTATGGAAATGTTACGTTGAAAATAGGAAAGTGACCATTTTTGGAAACCTAAGTAAATTAGGAAAGCGCACATTTTGGAAACCTAAGCTAAAAGAGGAAAGCAAACATTTTGGAAACTAAGCTAAAAGAGGAAAGTAAACATTTTGGAAACTAAGCTAAAAAAGGAAAGTAAACATTTTGGAAACTAAGCTAAAAGAGGAAAGTAAACATTTTGGAAACCTAGGAAATGTCAAGTTTATAGAGCCGAACGAAAATTTTTGGAAACTTAGAAATGACCTTGAAATGTTGAGTTCTAAAGTTTAAAGGAGGAACTTAGGGCCAGGTGGCCTTAAGATAAAAAGTATGTGAAATTTGACCCACAAACGGACTTGGAAAAGTGGCCTGAAGATGCCACTTAGGGCCTCAGGAAATGGCCCACATGCAAGGGTGTTGGGCCTGAGTTCGAGTCACATAGGAAGCAAATAAAAGAAGTTTTATTTTGCTCCCATAAGCAGAGAGTTGGATGACATAAGGGATCTTGAAAGAGGAGTTTTAATTCCTTTGGAATTTCGGCTAATTAGGAGATAATTGTTGGAATTTAATATTTGATAAAGTTAAAATTTATCACATAGGAAGAGTTGGCCGATTGAGGGATTCTAAGGCTAGTATTTTCGGCCAAAGAGGGAAAATAAGGGCCATTCTTCATTCTTTTCTCTTCAAGGGAACCCCTACCGAAATTCTCTAGCAAATAGCACCAATCTTTTCTTCTCTTTTTAGCCGAATTCTCTCTGCCAAAACTCTCTCCTTTTCTTTTCTTCTTCTATTCCTTCACAAAAGCTGAAACTTTGTGTTCCATATAAGAGCCATAGCCGATTAGTATAAAGGATCACTCGAGATTTGAAAACAAGGTAAGTACATCTATGTACATTCGCCAAAAGGTCTCTTCCATATTTGAATGATAGATCAAATCTAACATGTGATTCCATGAGGAATCTAAAATAAAAGATCAATTTTGGGATTTGAGAACTCCAAGGTAAGTGTGTTCACATATTCTACCAAGGCCCAATCTTAGGTATTTAGATCAAATTAATCAAAACTAATCGATTCAAGGATTTAGGATTTGGCGAATACAAGGAAGAGAAAGCGAAGTTTTGGGATTTAAAATCCACAAGGTAAGCACCTAAAAGCATTGACCAAGGCTTGTATGAATATATGGATCGGTTCTTTAATTATTAAAAAGCGAAAACTAACCTATGTTGAGATTCGTGGTTGGTAGAATACTGTGAAGGAAAACCAAGTTTTGGGATTTGAATAATCATCAAATCGGCATCAAAGGTAAAGTCTTTTTACAAATCCTACTAGGATTTGGATATTATAACCAAATAGGATTTATGCTAAGTAATAAGTGATAAATCAAATGTAGGGACTAAGGATCTAAAACATTAGATCTAGCTTTTCGGAATCTCAAAGAATCGTTAAGTGAATCGGTGTGTACCCCACACTAATCTTAATAGATTTATGGCTTAAATATGATATATATGTTAATGTGAAAGTGTAAGAATGTGGCTAAAGTACCATATTATGGTACAAAGTACTCAGATACGTTTTCGTACTCCTACTAGGATTACGAAATATGTTATACTCAACATGTGAAAAGTGACATGAATGTGAATTTAAGTATGATATGCATGACATGAATAATATGGGGCATTCGGGTTATTTGAGAAAGGGAAGTGAATGTGATGACTTGATCTCACTAAGTGAAGCGTGATGACTTGGTCTCACTAAGAATATATGATGACTTCGGTCTCACTAAGTGAATGTGGTGACTTGGTCACATTAAGTGAATGTGGTAACTTCGGTTACATTATCTAAATGTGGTGTCTCATGACACAAATATCAAAAATGAGAAGTTGATAGTGTGATTCCGAACTCCGACATCCTATGATCCCCGAGTTAGCTTGGTGATACTAAAAGGAAAAGGGAAATGAGAGGGGTAAGCATAAAGCTTAGTAAGTTTGCATGAAATAAATAGTGTCATAAAGGCTCATAATGTCATCCATCCATTGTATGGGATAAAGAATAACACAAAGTCTCAAGCACATTGCCATAACTTAGTCATGCTTCCTCTTACCAATTACATGTCATGTCATATATCATAAACATTTCTCGTGAATTACTCACATGTACCTGTATCACTTCATCACATAGCTTTAGCACTAATTTCATCTCTATTATAAGCTTAACTGGTTATCCCAATGAATTACTTGAAATACCCGAGGATACACAATCATCATCATACACATAAACACGACGCCAATGCCATATCCCAGATATGGTCTTGTATGGGGTCACATCTCAATGCCGATGCCATATCCCAGATATGGTCTTATACGGGATCTCATATCGATGTCGATGCCATATCCCAGATATCGTCTTATACGATTATCATATTCGATGCCGATGCCATATCCCAGATATGGTCTTATACGATATCTCAATTCGGTGCCGAGGCCATGTCCCAAACATGGTTTTATACGGGACCTTACCAATCTTATGTCTTGATGATGGTATCCTCTCACTTTTTAAGGCCCATCCGGGACTTCAACATCATAATTTTTCATCATTTTCTTATTGAACATCATTACTTAATTTCATAGAAAAAATGTTCATCTTCACAAATATCAAACATTTTAAAACATAATAGCATGATGTTGAATTTATTACACACAAACTTACCTCAGTACCAAAAATGTAATTTTGAGATCTAGTCCTAAACCTTTCCTTTTCCTCGGTCAAGGTTAATTCCTCGTTCTTCTTAATATATAATAAAAAATTAGCTCATTTAATTACCACATTAATCAATACATTTCAATAATCATACTTTTGCAAAATTACCATTTTGCCCTTAAACTTTCATAAAATTACGATTTTGCCCCTAGGCTCGTAAATCAATTCTAATCAAATTTCTTCCTTTAACAAGCCTAGATAAACATTTATTACTCTTATAGCAACTACCAATACTCATTATTTCACACATTTAACACATATTTTATAACCTTTACAAAAGGTCCTTTTAGGTGTTTTCATGGAAACACCTTTCACAAAAGTTGTGTATTTAACACCCAAGATTCATTTCTTTCATAAAAATTCAGAAAAAAAACATAATTACTCACAGGAAAAACCCTAGACTCTTAACCATTTTGCAAAATAGTCCCCCCTCCATTGCTAGATCATGTTACAAGGATCTTAAAAGTACAAAAATTATTAAAGAATGACCATTAAAATGCTTACTTGCAAGGAGAAAGCTTGACTGAAATTTTTGAGTTCTCAAACCCCTTATTTTACTGAAAAATTTTGATGGGGAAGAAGATAGGAAAGATGATATCTTTTCCTTTATTTATTTTATTATATTTCCTCAATTTAATCCACCTAATCAACAACTTTGACCAATTTTGACATTGTTTGTTCCCTATGGACGGCCACCCTATTTCTAAGGGTCTAATTGTACATTAAGGGCCTCCAATTAATATACTATGGCTTTTAGACACCTTTAGTTTGTAAAATAGAACTTTTACACTTTATGCGATTTAGTCTTTTTTCGCAATAAAGCGTGAAATCGCTAAAATTAAAGCACCAAAATTTTCATGCTCTCATATAATCATGCTATAACACATAAAATAATATTAAAATAATTTTTTTTCAAATTTAGATTAGTGGTTCCGAAACCACTGTTCCGGCTAGCCCCTAAATCGGGCTGTTACAACATTTCCCTAATTGGACTTGATAAAAAACATATTAGTTTTTCAACCAATTTGCTCATTTCAGATTAGACTAAGGATATGTTTAGGTTCGTCTTCTAATACAAGCTATCTTTCTGTACTACGATCTGACCACGTAATACCATTTAGTATTAGTTAAACAATAGACAACCAATTAGCAACATTTGCTTCTATTTTTTCTTTGCATGCAAAAATCATGTGAGGATAATTATACAAATTATATTAATATAATCAATGATTTTGTTTTATTAACCAATCTTTTCGAATGTAACACCCCAAACTCGGCTTAGACGTTATGGCCGGATCTAGCATGTCACACCAAAGATAGTTGAAAAGCTAAGCGACCATTAAAAATGTTGCATCTCTTTTTGAAACTCCAAGATTTGTTGTTTGTTTTTAAAAACACGATTTGCTTAATGTCTATTTTTGTAAAGTTGTTATTATTTAAAAAAACTATTTTTGTTGTGAAAATCGAACTTGAATAGTTACAAAAACATGATATTTTGAAAAAACGGTTATTAACATTTTAGGAAAACCTAGTATTTAAACGTTTAACAATTTAACAATAGCCAAAAATAAAGTTTAAAAGGAAAATGAAATCCAATGGCCTTATTACAAAATATTAATCCCAAAATAAATAATCCTAAAATAAGGTAAAAACTAGATTTACTAAGTTTAGTGAGAAATAACTCCGATGTATGGCCACCACCGAGTCCTGCGCAGCTCCAGATCCTCTAAATGCAAGGTTAAGGGAAAGGGGGTGAGTTACGAGAACTTAGTGTGTAATCCCCCAAACAGTCACTATCTGGGCCTGAGCCCTTACGACATTAATCTAGGCCTAAGCCCTATAATTATGGTAATGCAACAATAAAATGCAACCCAACCCAACCCAATCCAAACAATCACACCCCCGTACCAACCAATCATCACCTATGGGGATCAAGTCAACTCACACCGCCAAACACACCAATATTTTAGTCAAGCTACAAGTATATATATGCGGCTCTTAAGCCTTCAATAGTGGTATTATAATTGGCACAGAGCCATCAATAACTGTATTATGTTTGGCACATAGCCATCAGTGACGATAATACAATCGGCACACAACCTTAGGTAAATATGACACAGAGTCATCGATATCTGTTAGGCACATAGCCACGGGTAAATACGATTGGCACAAAGCCATAATCAAGATGGCATAGAGCCAAGCTCTCTAATAATGCAGTCTTGCTGCTAATAACGGTATATGTGGTTGAGCCACTAAAACGGTATGTGGCAGAGCCACCAAAATAATATATATGTGGCATAGCCACTAAAACAGTATGTGCCAGAGCAACCAGGCTACACTTCCTCCAATCATCAAACCCAACCATGCAACATGTCGTGTATGTCATGCTCAATCATTACACGTGTATGCAAAATGGCCATGCTTAGTAATAGTTATTTCAACACATATTAACAGCAAATCAAACACACGCCCACAGTCAAGTCGGTTAAAACACAGTCATACAATCACAGTTAAATCGATCAAATCATAGCATAAGTCAATCATTTACCCATAAGGGCAAATCAGTCATTTTACCCTATAAGGGTATTCCGGTAATCCTACCCTACGGGGTAATTCGGTAATTCTACTCATAACTAGTCCATGTATGCAGTGCATCTCAAACATAATCAATCATACAATTAACACATACAACTCTAGTACTACCACGAATGTACAATGGTCATTTAATCGGTTAGGGGTAAAACGGTCATTTTGCCTCGTAAGGGCATCTCGATAATTTTACCCGTCGAGGGTATTTCGATAACTTTACCCATAGAGGGTATTTCAGTAACTTTACCCATAGAGGGTATTTTAGTAATTTCACAACACAGGGGTATTTTGATAATTTTACAAATCGGGGTATTTCGATAATTCTGTAAACTAGGGGTATTTCGATAATTTCACAAATCAGGGGTATTTTGGTAATTTTGCAAACCAGGGGTATTTCGATAATTTTACAAATTAGGGGTATTTTAGTAATTTTACAATCCAAGGGTATTTCGGTAATTTCATAAACTGGGGGTACTTCGGCAATTTCACAAACCGAGGTACTTCGGTAATTTTTACAAGTCGAGGGTATTTTAGTAATTTTGTCAACCCCTCTCAGAAGGTCTACAGTAACCTCGAGCGACTCAAGTATTCTAAACAAAGGTGATGATACGAATGGGCCAGGGTCCATTCTCGGCCTAAATGGGCCCAGCACGCTCATGTGGCTCATTTAGCCCAAATCTAGCCATAGTTAGGAGATTCACATAGATCAGTTCACTATCTAATACACAATCATACAATTTATTCATATTGGCCCACGGTAGCCTAGACTCATGAGAACTCTCATGAGGGCCTCAACTATCGCGTCGAAGCTCCCACACGTGCTTGCACGCTTCTCTGGCTACCATCGTCGTGTGACCGATATTTTGGCATTTGCCGCTCTACAGCTAGAGTAGGGCAAAATACACAACTGATAGGAGTCTGAAGCTATTCCAGGCTCCAAATGGCTCCTATGCCCAAACGCAAACCAAGGCATACTTCCTCTCCTCATAGGTTGTTGCTCTATTTAAAGCCAGCGTCTCACCTTCCTGTCTCCCATGTGGCGCCACTTGCTAGTAGACCACAACTCCTTTTGTGTCATTTTTTCCACATTTTATTCTTAAAGCCTACTTACTTACACCCAGGGTTTTATTGACCTAAAACCAAAAATTTTTCCTAAGCCCAGGTTTGATCCCGGGACTTCATAGAAGCCCCCTAACCTTCCAAAATCACTCACCTAATATGTCCAACTTGCATTAGGGCCGTTCTCTTGTTCGCAAAAATTTTAAACGCTCCCATGGCCAAGGCCCAATAAGCCCAATTTTACTAGGCCCAAATTCGGGTCGTTACATTGAGAAATTACAAGTGTATATTGACGAAAATACTACACTTAAAGCACCAAATCCAACACCTATGTGGTTTCTCCCACAATGTTTGCAAACTATTCTATCCATAACGCAAATATTCCCCACGTTAACCAAAAAACATCTCGAGTTTTTAGGTAGAGGTGTCAAAAATGGCTTGGATGTACTACTTTTCTAGAATCTTTAATCTTGAACCCATATTGCTTTTTCTCATTACACATGTCCTCCTTTTTACCTTTGAATTCATTCGTTCCATAATTACATAGTTTATTAATTAGTGGACAATTTTCAAATACCGGATTAGGACCTTGAGGATGAGAGGGTGCCATAGATGGCACAACCGAGGGAAGTGCATTTGTAGCTGTGAAGTTGAAGGAGTATCTCCCAAGTATTGGGTAACCCACTGGTTAATCAATTAGAAGAAAGCATCTCTCGCCTTATTCCTTAGCCCTTACGGAACGGGCACACTAACAACAACTCCCTATTTGGAAGTAGGAACACTAATTTTAATTTTATCAGAAACAACTCAATTTGATTTAGTCGACATGATTTATCTATATGAAAAATAGGGTCAATTCGGATCAAAAGTCATCACACTATCACTGGTTATTGTGGTATGTATTTCTATACTCAACACATGTTATGTTTCAATCCTAAAATCGACTAAAACGTAACTCTAATACCATTAAATGTAATACCCCTAGGTCGACCTGATCGTTGGGTCTGAACTATAGGATGTTATAGTCATTTTCAGAGCAACTACAATCAACTAACATTCAGTTCGAACATATATCATGGGAACAAAAACATTTCATTGATAAACACAATATAAAATCTTTCCCTGGTCTTATTTGAGCTTACAGATGCTCTAAAGTTAGCTCAAAATCAGACTAGGACCAAATTGCAACATTTTTAAATTTTCAAAATGACATTGCGACATTAGGGGGTTCCTCATGGCGACATGACATACTGATTTGCCTCATTGTGATGACGAGGGTTCCTTGTCACACCGTGGCCTAAAATTCAGGTCTCGTCGCGATGACCATCGCTTGACGTCGCGACATGGACTTTGTTTTTTTGTACAAATTAGGCTATTTGGTACCTATTTCATATTAACCTTTCATCCTAACAAATCATTATGAGAGTTTTTTTTATCTTTTTTATAAATAATAAAAATTCACCTATAATGAGAGTTGGATTCTTTTCTATGAATTTTAATATTTATTACCTAACTTTTAATTTTTTCAATAAATATATAGTATAAGGATAACTTTTAAAAAAAAGAAGTATAAGGATATATGGGAAAATAAAACCAATTTTCGTTCTTTTTGCACCTACATATTTTCTCACTCCTGAGATTTAACGCTGTCACTTAGGGAAAGAAAAAAAAAAAGGTACTAACTTTCTCACTGATTCCTTCTCTCTCTCCAAATTTTCCCCAGAAAATTCCCATCTTTACTTAAGCTCCTATAAGTCCCCACTTCGAAAAACAGTGAAAGCAGTCTTTTCCCCAATCTCTCTCTAGCTCAAGGTAAGGCTCTTCCAAGTCTCTTCTTTCGGGTGTTTCTTTGATTTAGGTTGTTTTCATTTTGGGTCCTTTTTTAGATGCCATACAATTGTATATTTGATGAATTTGAGGTTACCTTTATAGAGAAAGTTGCTTTTTTTATTGTTTTATTTGTATAAATTGTACCAAATGATGATACCAAAAAGAAAGAAATGGACCGAAGCTGAAGAGAAAACCCTAATTGATAAATATGGTGAAATGGTTGCTGATGGAACTCTTGCGAAAATGAAGACCCGAGAAAAGAAATATAAACCTATTGCTTGTTATGTGAATTCTGTGCATCATGTACGTGACTCTATTGCATATCCATGGCAATGGTCATGGAAGGATGTCTCCACTAAGGTGCAAAATATGAGGCATCAATATTTGCTTGTTAAGCAAAAGATTAAGAGACCCGATGCAGTGGTCAATAATCCGGTGGGTGGAGAGTGTAACGGTGATGATGACTTCGATTGGTTAGAAGGACTTACACATTGGTCGAATTTTTTGCGGTACAAGGAAGTATTTGGGGACGTGGCAGTTTCGTATAATAGTACTAATAACAATAATAGTAATAATAGTAGTGATACGATGGCAGTTGTGAATGAGGAAAGAGAAAACGGAGGGGGATTTATTGGAGGCAGTGGGATGGAGATTGTGGAGTTTGGGAAAATGGGTCAATCCGGGGATGGGGATTTTGTGGGAATTGACAGGGGAGAGAATGGGGTGTTAGGTTTGGGTTTCGAGTATGACGGTGAAGAAGGAGAGGGGAATTATAATGGTAATGATCAAGTGAGGGAGGAGGGAGATGATGCTTTGTTGTATGAGGAAGTGGAACCGAATGGGTCAAATTTGAAAAAGAAAAGGAAAGTGTTGAAGGGATTGGAGAAGAAGGCATTCGGGTTTCTAGTGAACCAGTTGGGGCAGTTAAGGGAATTGGAGGCTCGGTTTGAGCAACGTGATGCAGAGAGAGAGCGGGAGAGGAAAAGAAAAGAGAGTGTTCGATTGGAGCTTGAGAAAGAATGGGAAAGAAGGTTGGAAGAAAGAGAAAAGGGGAGGGAAGAAAGAGAGAAGGCTAGGGAGAAGCTGAGAATGCAGAGAATTCATGAGTGGGAAGCTATGGAAAAGCAAAGTGAAGAGAAAGAAAGAAAAAGAAAAGAAGTGGATTCGATACAAGAGAGCGAATGGGAGGAGAGGATGAATAGAAAGAAATCAGAATGGAAGACGAGGATGGATGAAATGTTAAATCAGCACAGAGCAGAAATGAACCAGATGCAGACTCGTTTTCTTCACGAGCAACAAAATCTTACTAGCCATTTGCTTGGGATTGTTTCTCAATGGTCCGGTCATCCAGCAGGGCTTTCGGACCATACTGCCGCCAGCAACCATTATCTTTCACAGATGATGCAAAATTTGCACCATGTGAATGGTATGGTGCATGGAGATGACAGGGTTGATGGAGATAATCAAGATGACCAATTTATTGTTGATGGATAATATCGTATCTGAAAGAAATTTTCTGCAATGAGAAGTGTAAAGGTCAGGAATTGTTAATTCCTCTTGCCAAGAACTTTCTTCTAGATTTGCTTGCATACCGATCTATTTAGTTCTAAACGTAGCTAATAAGGGATAAGATTCTCTTACATATTTTCTTCTGCTCATCCTGTTGTAGCTATATTTGTTAAATATAAATGAAATCCTGTTCTAAATTGGTATAAATTTTTCTCTGTTAGTATCTGAAACCAATGTAATGAAAGAATTTTTGTAGCTGACTACAGCTATGTCCAATTAAAGGTCCATTGAGCTGAATTATATTTTGGCGCAGTAATGGTTCCACTTTGCTAAGTTTATATGTTAAGGAGCTCTTAGTGTGACCGGAGAGGAGCTTTTATTTCCGGACACCAGTAGAAAATATACCTAGAAAACTATGCCTTGTGTCTCAGCATGTTAATCACCTACTTGAGATGGCTTTCATAAGTTAGGGTCATATTTAGATTGTCTGCTTCTCGGAAATTGAATTTCTTGAAATGAGTTTACGGGCACATCACTAACAAACTGAAAGTGAGCCAATACCAATTTGACGTTATTGCATTCTGAGAACGTCAAAATCATTTCACTTGCTCGATATTCTTTTCTAGTTAAGGCTTTTAGGTCATCATTTAATAAATTTTGAAGACTGGTGAATGCACTTATACTAATGATATAGCATAATCTGAGAATGAAACATTACTGACATTCTATGCAACCGGTTTTTTGATGATTATACCTTATATTTATAGGGAAAAAAGAGAGATTTAATTTAATCTTCTCTGGAGGAAATTTGGAATTCACACTCTATTTTATGGCAGTTTGTACAAAATTATGCTGGAACATGTGAGAGTTTGTCTTTTCTTTTTCTGGTTTTCTTTTGGAGATTCTATAGAATGCATATATGAAGAGTTGTATGTGAAGTATATGCATGTATGTTTATTTATTTATTAATGCATACTTTCTATTGATAGAATAAGAGTACTTTGCCATTTTCACGCAGAAAGTGGCTTATTTACATTAAGAGCACGACGTGGTTTCTCCTTCTTTGAATATCAGTTGTTTTCTTCCTGACTTTAACAATTTGCCACTTCAATGCTCTCAAACGAGGGCAGTAAATTATGGTGTTAAGATATTGCACATAATTGTTCCTTGGGATGGTTTGTAGCAGTAAGCAGAATCATTTTATTCCATCACTTGATTGTTTCTGTCTGAAAACACAAGACAGCTATAATTGTTACATAGGTATCATCTGATGTTTCCCTTTGGTCCTTTTACCCACAATTGCTGATCGAACTGCTGAGATTTTGCACAAAATTATGTTTGTTTTGAACTTAGTTCATGCAACCATTTGAGCTGATACTTTGTAGAATCTGCAAAAGAACCACTCTATTCACTGCTACAATGAATTGTATTTAGTAAATGCTACAAATTTATAAACCTCATTGTAAGGCCCAATTTCAAAACCAGGCCCAATACTATTTTCACTCGGAACCTAACAAGCAAAACCCCAAAAATCTTACAGCAATTTCAGCCCAAAGTTTTAGCACAAAAAAGAAAAAACCCAACAGAAACAAAACCGAAGCGAGCGGCGCCAGCAGTCCATCCCAAACATGCGTGACTCCAACACTGGCTTGTGCCCACATACCTGCGAGGAAAAAGGGAATACAACAGCATAACAGCACAACAAAACAACAGCAAATAGAGTTTTTTTTTTTTTTTTAGTTGTAAAACTCAGGCTATAAAAGCCTTCGGAATCACTGTAAAATGGGAGTTTTTTTTTTTAAATGGTAATATACATCGTTTTACAGAGAAATACACAGAATCAAAGAGAAAAGGTTATTTTTTTTCCTCTTTTTTGCTTTTTTGCCCTTTTTCTTTTCGACAGTTTACATACATTAAGATTTTTCTTCTTTATTTTTATATATAAAATACGTTAAAAAAAAGGGGGCCTTATCGGGTTTCCTTCAACCGCCGCAACCGAGGCGCACGTGGGGAGGGGAAGCTCGCCGTCGGACTAAGAGAATCCAAACCCTAAAAAACTGAAATGAGGAAAAAGGGGGTTTCTATTCTGGTGTTTTTTTTTTGTTTGAAACAGAGAAATGAGTGAAAGAAGGATTTTGTTTTTAGGTTTTAAGCATTAAAAAGGAGTGGGTCCCGTGCAATTATTTGCTTCTGCAGTGAATATGCATTTTTTCCCTAGATGGGGAAATTGCGCGATAGTCCTCCTCCTTCTTGCCTTTGCTTAATGGCGTCCCCCTCAACTTTTTCCATTTTAAAATTAGCCCTGCATTTTATCTACTGTTTCAATTTAGTCCTAGTTTAGGGCGTGTTCGTGAACTTGGGGTAATTGTTGTTTTGGACCCCAGGTTGCGCGCGCATTGCAATTGAGCCCATCTATTTTTTTTGTTTTAAATTAGTCCCCACACTTCTGTTTTTGATCTGATCTAGTCCCTTTTCGATTGTTTGGCTATTTTACCATCAAATTAGTTATTTTACATTTTTTGTTATTTATTATTATTATTATATTTATCGTCATATTATTTTATTACTAACATTTTCTTTATTATCTTTATTATTTTTATATTTCCACGTACTACTATATCTCATATTACACATATTATGGTTTATTTTAATTGTTTTATTATATATTATTACTTTTATATCTATTATTTTTATTATATCAAGAAACCCTATTTTTTTTTACTTGTTATTACTGTTAATATCATACCATCATTTTTTTATTCATTATTCATTATTTGTTATTAGTTTTACCTTTCATCATTATTATTTCTATTTGTTTTATTTGTTACATATTATTTTAGTTATTATAATATTATTGCTCATTTTTCCCTATTTGTGTTCATCATTATTATTACTTATTAATCGTGTTTACATTTCCACCTTTTTTCTTTTTGCTTTTTTCAAAATTCATAAAAAGGGTTTTCAAAGGTAATATTTCGTGTTCTAAGTTCGAGAAATCGTGCCCAATCGTCTTTGGGCTTCAATTTTTCGCTTGTCTAGATTACTAAATGCCCTTAAAGGATTTTGATCATATTTTTGAAAATAAGGCAATGTTTCGTGTTTGGAAGTTTGAGAAATTCGTGCCCAATCGTGCTGGGTTTCGATTTTCTATTCGTCCAAACAACTAAATATCCTTCAAAGATTCTTTTATCGTGTTTCTTAAATAAAGAAAATATTTCATGATTGGAAATTCAAGGAATCATGCCCAATCGTGTTGGGTTTCGATTTTCTATTCATCCAAACAATTAAATATCCTTCGAAGATTCTTTATCGTGATTTCTTAAACAAGGCAATATTTCATGATTGGAAATTCAAGAAATCGTGCCCAATCGTGCTGGGTTTCGGTTTCTAGTTTGGCCAAATGGTGAAATACCCTTTTTAAATTGAGTCCATGGATTTTGGAAATCATGAAACAATGTTGGTGTTGAGGGTTTGAAACATCGTGTCCTATCGTGCTGGATGTGGTGTTTCATCTTCTCGGAGCAAGAGAATTTCGATATCCAATTCAAATATTCTAAACACTTTCTGAAAGATTCGTATTTTAAATTTTCGATATTAAGGACATTAATCAATTAACACGGTACCAATTTTTTGGGCATTGCGAGGGTGCTAATCCTTCCTCGTGCGTAACCGACTCCCGAGCTCGTTTTTTTAAAACTCGTAAACCTAAAATGTTTTCTAAAGTGACCCAATCGTACTTTAAAAATGATTGGTGGCGACTCCATTTTCCTTTTTAAAGTCGGCCCGTTTTCCAAACAAAAAATGGTTTCGACAGCTTGGCGACTCCACTGGGGACCAATAAGAGAGTCAAGCCGTAGCATTGATTGATTAATGTCCTTTTATCGAAAATAAATTTTTTTTATTTCGTTTTTCATTTGCATGAGTCTGTGTCGCGTCATATATCTGCTTTGGTTTGGGACACATAGAATATTTTTGCATTCATATTGCATGACCGTTGTGGTCACACCCTTAAGTGGGAGCAAAAATCTATGCCTTCGTGAGGTTTTCACCTCCGCATGGGCTAGGGGACTGCTTCCAGGATACATCCGTACCTATGGTTCCGTGAGGTTTTCACCTCCGCATGGCCATAGGGAAATGTATTCCCCTGAACTGAACTCAATCAGTATGAGCCTATAATGGGTGAAGATTGAGGAATCTGCTGGCTCAGGTACCTTTACTTCAGAACTAAACCACATATAGTGAACCCTAAGAGCCTACCCTAGGTAGAGCCATGCTAAACCTTAGTGGTTACCCATACCGTGGTTTGACATTTTTACTTGCTTTGGTTGCTATTATTCATTACTAACCTGTTTTTTTTTTTTGCCATGTTTGCATATCATACCATATTAAAAAGGGCGTCGAATCCTATTCGATTACTTATTTAGGAAGCTTGTTATGGAGAACGGATTCCTTGATAAAGTAGAGGATAATGCGGCCGTGCGTATATGGTCAGAGACAACACAACTTGAGAAGGGGGATAGTCTGATCGAGGGGTATACTTCTGAATTATTGGACTTTACTCGCATTAGCGTGACACAGAATGAGCTCTAAGAATTAAGGGATATATAGGCCTGTTGGAATAAAGCAACCAAACATCTTTTCTACCTTAATTATGGTGATCTACCCTACTTATTGGACATCAGAGTTGACAAACACTTGTTTCGGGCTATGACTAAATATTGGAATCCCTCTTATAGTTGTTTCATTTGGGGAAGTGAATTTGGTGCCTACCGTGGAAGAATATACAGCTTTGCTTCGTAATCAAAGGGCTCGGGTCGATAAAGTTTACTTCAGGGCTGCTAATGCACGGATGAGTGAACAGTGGGTCATGGCACTAATTTAGCAAAAAGGTGAAGGGAAATGCATTCCTTGGGTGAGATTGAGGGACCTGATAATGGAACATCCAGATATTAAGAGGAAAATTGACATTTTCGCCTTAAGTATCTACGGTTTGGTAATTTTTCCCAAGGTTTTGAGACATGTAGATGAAGCAGTTATCTACTTATTCGATCGTCTTGACAAGGGGGTTACGTCGGTACCAGTAATTCTTGTCGAAACATTTAGATCTTTGAACGGGTGCCAGAAAGCAGGTGAAGGTAGATTCATGGGATGCACGCAGCTATTGCTGGTTTGGTTCCATATCTATTTTTAAAAGATGATAGAGTTTCTTATTGAATTTTTTCTGAGAATTACTCCCCATTAAAAGAGTTGGCAGCCGCGCCCAAAAGAGATGACATATCAAAAAAAAATTGGATCGCGCTCCTTCAGAATCTTCAGGAAAAGGACATTGAATGGAGGGCTCCTTGGTATTCAGAGTTAGGGAAAAAGATAGAACAACTAGAAGAAGAAAAGATGCACTTGAGGTTAGATGTTGATATCCGTAAATCGAGGTCGAGTAATCAAGAAAGGAAAAGGAAGGCCAAGAAGATTTGGATAGCTTGAAGACCGATTACAAAATTTGCATCTATTAAGGAGGATCATTGGTGGGTAAAACCTCAGAACAATGGCGTCAAGAAGTTCAGTAGGAGAAGGCCAAGGTTGATCAGTAGAGGAAGAGGTTCCATAAGGCTCAAGCACAAAAGAATACTTTGAGAAAGACTGTGGGTGAGAGCCAAAGCGAGAATGAGATGTTAAGAGCTCAAGTAGCAGAACTAAAGAGGGCATTGTGTCGAAGCCGCAACTCTACGATGAAGTTGGAATCGAGCCTAAACCAGATTGAAGAGTTGAAAGGAAAGGTGGTAGCGCTCGAAACGGCACTGCAGAATAGTGAGCTCCGGATCCAACTATTAGAGACAAACAACGAGCTATGGGAAGAACAACTTCAACGTTCTTAGAACCAAGTCAGAGAGAGACTACCTTATGGGCGAAGCCGTGATTCAGATACGAGAAGTGGCTGAACATTTACAAACCTTAACTGTTCAGACTGATGTGTTAAGTGTAATATATGAGTTAGAGTCAGACCGGGGTCGAGAGCTAGCTTCGCTTCTTAAGAAAGTTAAAGCTTTAGGCATAAGGGCTAGGTCGTATATGTGACTCTATTTTATGTAAAGAATTTTATTTTTAAATAAGTTTTCTATAAGAAATTGAACCGAATCGACGTCTTTTGCATTCATATCATGCATTGCATTCATCATATGCATTTAATATCGCAACAACAACCCTATTAACTAAAGATCG
The DNA here is from genome assembly GCA_025506655.1 of Gossypium rotundifolium. NCBI lineage: Eukaryota > Viridiplantae > Streptophyta > Magnoliopsida > Malvales > Malvaceae > Gossypium > Gossypium rotundifolium. The sequence goes on along the minus strand of CP106731.1, from coordinate 62,080,897 downwards.
TATTATAGTGACCTCGAACATCATTACTACACACCTAATGTAGAAACGGCTAGGGATATAATGAAAACTTTGAGCATAACGCCGTATTCGATGAGGGATCGAATGAAGGAAACCTAGGAGGCATTCGCCTCTTTGAGCTGGAAGTGTTACGAGCAATTTGGATCATGGAAGAAATTCCTTTAGTTTTAGAGCTAACATAGAGTAACGCTCAAAACACACTTGTTGTTTTAAGCCTAGAAACAATAAGAATCTTTTGTGAAATAGGCTCATGTTCAAACATCTTTATTTTTAATAAAAAATGCATTCTTGTGTTTCATGCCGAGCACATATTTTTTCATTTTTCCATGTCATACTATACATTCTTTTTCTTTTTGGGATGTCTTCCATTCTTCGTTATCCTAAGAATCGCTTATTCTTTGGAATTTACCTTCGTACCTACGATAAGTACTCAGATATCAAGACATGAGCAACGCTGTTACGGACTCCCTTTTGAGTGAAATATGGTCTAAAAGGATCTAAGGACTATGAAGATGACAGAGATTGTAACATATCTTCTGATTTGTTAAGAATGGTAAAACAAGATGAAAAACAGATCTTACTAGCAAAAGATCAGCAGATGTTATGAGCCTAGAAAAGGGGTGAAGATTGAAGCCCAACTCACCATAGAAATAATACAAGACATCATGGGATTATTCAAAGATGTTTTTGCACAATAATATCAGAACATGCCTAGGCTACTAAGACGTGGGCTTAACATAAGGATCGGGTACTGCTGATCTACATAAAAAGGGATGGTATCAGCTATACCATATTTGAGGAGACAAGATTCATGTACCTTTTCCAATTCTTCACAAATTTTCCATATGTGGGGCATAGATGTGATGGGGCCAATCTTGTCAAACACTTCTAGTTGACATCGATTCACCGTCATGGTCATCGTCTACTTCGCTAAGAGGGTGGAAATAGTTCATATGCCAATATTACAAGGTCGAAGTCATCAGATTTGCAAAAAAAAAGGATCAAGATGCCATAAAAAATCAAAGTCTACAGTTTGTCTAAGGATCAGGTCGTGTATCACAGTTGCAAAAAAAAAGAAGAAAAAGAAGAAGAAGAAGAAGAAGAAGAAAGGTGGCTAAGACTTGTAAAGATTGGCATAAGAAGTTATCACTACTCTCTATGATTATCGAACGTTGGCCAGAACCTTCGCTGGGGCAACACCTTACCTATTATGGAACTTAAGCGATTTTGCCAAGAAAAGGTTAAAAGCTATCCATCACGGTTAGAACTTATGACAAAGGGGTTCAACCTAGAGAATTCCACGAGGAGAATCTAATGTTGAGGAAGATTCTTCTTATACAAAAGATCTTCAGAGGAAAGCAGATGCTGGGAAGGACCTTATGTAGTAAGAAGGAGCCTGTTCTAAAGGAGCATTTGACATTGACTGAGACGGGTGTCGAAGACTTGCCCAATTCGGCGAATTCAGGTTCAAGCAAGAAGAATTTTACCTAAAAGGGAAAAGGGCCAAGGTAAAAACCCGCAAAGGGCGCCTTGAGTCCAAATTCAAATTAAAAAAAATAAAAAATAAAAAAAATAAAAAAAAGAGAGGCTAAAACCCGCAAAGGGCGCTTTGAGACCAAAGGGGCTTTGAGTTGAAAACCCGAAAAGGGCGGCTCAAAGTTTGAATAAAAGTGGGGCATACAGTAGTCTTGCTACATCTGAATTAGCAATGAGGAAGTATGTTACATCTTGGGGCATCGACAAAGTACTCTGGATCCCCTAGACACATATTGAGCTTAAAATGGTCTTCAAGAAGTTTGAACAAAGAAGCTCAAGCTGCGGTATCTGGGGCACCTAACTTCTATTTTACCCATTTTTGAATTCCTTATCTTAGATTGCTTTATTCTTTTTAAGATACGCCCAAATCAATTTTCTTTTATTGCATGGGTTATCTTTGATTAAATTATTTTTCTGAGCTATGCTCTTGACTAATCTCTTTCTTGTCCATCTTGTTATGATCTTTTTCAAGCATTTTGCATTGAAATAATGATTAATGAACTAATAATACTTTCACAAAAGACGTTTTGCGTACTACTTTGAAAATCTCTAAATAATACAAGAATCCGAAACAGGATAATTATTTAGAACTCACCAGGCTTAAAGGGCTCAGAGCATTTAAGATAAGGGTCTAAGCAGTGACGTCGTCTTTAGATTCTCTGTTAGAAGTATTATCTGAATAAAGAAGACATACGTCAGGGATATCACCTTAATAAAAGACAAGCAACGACAGCCCAAGTATTAGAAATGGATCATTCTTAGGACATTTTGCATTCATTCATAACATTCATAATACATACGGTTAGGAGCATTTTTCATGACATCCTAATCATTTGGCATAAGCATATACCCTATGAAATCAATTTTACAAGTAGGTTCCCCAGAGGATAATGTAGCAAAATTGATGGGAGTTATAGAAGATTACAGATCTTATCCTACTGAGTAGAAGTGGAACAGATCGAAGACGATGAGCCTTAACCCCCTAAGCAGTAGGGTAACAGGCCAAAAATTACAGATCTTAACTCTCTAAGCAGTAGGGTGATAGATCGAAGACGATGAGCCTTAACCCCCTAAGTAGTAGGGTAACAGGCCAAAGATATAGATCTTATCCCACTGAGTAGGAGTGGAACAGATCGAAGACGATGAACCTTAATTCCTTAAGCAGTAGGGTAACAGTTTGGAATATTATAGATCTTATCCCACTGAGTAGGAGTAGAACAGATCGAAGACGACGAGCCTTGACACCCTAAGCAGAAGGGTAACAGGCCAAAAATTACAGATCTTATCTTCACTGACCAGGAGTGGAGCAGATCGAAAGCAGTAGATCTTATCTCTATTGAACAGAGTAGAGCGGATCGAAGATCAAGCCTTATCTCCACCGAAAGGTGAGGAGCAGTGAAAGAAAGTAGATCTTATCTCCACTGAGCAGGAGTGGAGCGGATCAAAAATTACAGATCTTCCCCTCACTGAGCAGGAGGGGCAGATAAAAAATTGTGAATCTTATCTCCATGTATCGACAATGGAGCAGATTTAAGCCACTAGCCATATCTCCACTAAGCAGGAGTGGAGCAGGCTGAAAGAAAGCAGATCTTATCTTCACTGAGCAGGAGTGGAGCAGGTCATAGCGGATCATATCTCCACTGAATAGGAGTGGAGCAGATCGAAAATTATTGATCCTATCCTCACTGAACAGGAGTGGGACAGATCAAAAATGGCGAATCTTATCTCTATGTATCGGTAATAGAGTAGATTTAAGCCATTAGCCTTATCTCCACTGAGTAGGAGTGGAGCAGACTGAAAGAACAGATCTTATCTTCACTGAGCAGGAGTGGAGCAGATCGAATAGCAAGTCTTATCTCCATGTATCGGCAATGGAGCAGACTGAAGATCATAGCCTTATCTTCACTAAGCAAGAGTGAAGTGGATTGAAGACAACAGATCTTATCTCTACTGAGCAGGAGTAGAGCAGATCGAAAGATTGAAGCCTTATCTCCACCGGCGGAGTGGAGCAGCTAAAGATACTGATCTTATCTCCACCGGCGGGTGAGTAGAGCGAGATCAAAGACAACAGATCTTATCTCTCTGAAAGGGAGTAGAGTAGATCGAAAGATCATAGCCTTATCTTCACCGAAAGGTGAGTGGAGCAGTGAAAAATAGATTTTATCTCCACCGGTAGGAGTGGAAGAGATCAAGAGCGATCCTATCTCTCTCAAGCGAGGAGGAGTGGATCAGAAGGTCACAAGTCTTATCTCCATGTATTGACAATGGGGCAGACCGAAGATCATAGCCTTATCGTCACTGAGTAGGAGTGGAGCAGGCTGAAAGAACAGATCTTATCTCCATTGAGCAAGAGTGGAGCAGATCGAAGACGATGAGCCTTAATTCCCTAAGCAGTAAGGTAACAGGCTGAAGAGTACAGATCTTATCTCCACTGGGCAGGAGTGGAGTAAATCAAAGAAGACGAGCCTTAATCCCCTAAGCAGGTAGGGTAACAGGCTGAAGATAGCAAATCTTATCTCCACTGAGCAGTAATGGAGCAGATTAGAACAAATTTTCTATACCCCTAAAATACAGTGGATGGAATAAAGCTACCTGAAGAAATGAAGCATCAAGAAGTTGAGATTCAACAAGATGGGGCAAATTGGCCCTTTTAAAGTCTTTGCTGTATTCTTATTACACGACAATGAGCAAAGAGGGGCAACTGTAAAGCCCAATTTTAAAACCCGGGCCCAATACTATTTTCACCCAGAGCCCAACAAGCAAAACCCCAAAAATCTTACAGCAATTTCAGCCCAAAGTTTTAGCACAAAAAAGAAAAAACCCAATGAAACAAAACCAGAGTAGCGAGCAGTACAAGAGTCCATCCCATAATATCGTGACTCAACAACGCTCGTGCCCACGCACTGCGAGGAAAAAGGGAATACAACAAAGATAACAAAGACAACAAAGCAACGAAAATAGAGTTTTTTTAGTTGTAAAACTCAAAGGCTATAAAAGCCTTCGAATCACTTTGTAAAGGGGTTTTTTTTTAGATGACAATATACATCGTTTTGACGAGAAATACAGAATCAAAGAGAAAAGGTTATTTTTTCCCTTTTTTTGCCCTTTTGTTTTCGACGGTTTACATACATTAAGATTTTTCTTCTTTATTTTTATATATAAAATACGTTAAAAAAAGGGAGCCTTATCGGGTTTCCTTCAATCGCCGCAATCGAGGCGCGCGTGGGGAGGGGAAGCTCGCCGTCGGACTAAGAGAATCCAAACCCTAAAAAACTAAAATGAGGAAAAAGGGGGGTTCTATTCTGGTTTTTTTTTTGTTTGAAGCAGAGAAATGAGTGAAAGAAGGGTTTTGTTTTTAGGTTTTAAGCATTAAAAAGGGGTGAGCCCCGCGCAATTACTTGGTTCTGCAGGTGAATATGCGCATTTTTTCCCTAGATGGGGAAATTGCGCGATAGGTTCTCCTTCTTCGCATGCTTTGCTTAATGGCGTCCCCTCAACTTTTTCCATTTTAAAATTCGCCATCGCATTTTATGCTACTGCTTCAATTTAGTCCTAGTTCGAAGCGTGTTCGTGAACTTGGGGTAATTCTTTTTTGGACCCCCAGTGTTGCTGCGCATTGCAATTGAGCCCATCTGTTTTTTTTTGTTTTAAATTAGTCCCCACGCTTCTATTTTTGATCTGATCTAGTCCCTTTTCGATTGTTTGGCTATTTTACCATCAAATTAGTTATTTTTAAATTTTTTAGTTATTTATTATTATTATTATATTTATCGTTATATCATTTTATTACTAACATTTTCTTTATTACTGTTATTATTTTTATATTTCCACGCACTACTATATCTATTATTACACATGTTATGGTTTATTTTAATTGTTTTATTATATATTATTACTTTTATATCTATTTTTTATTATATCAATAAACCCTATTTTTTTTACTTGTTATTATCATTAATATCATACCATCATTTTTTATTCATTATTAATTTTTTGTTATTAGTTTTATCTTTCATCATTATTATTTCTATTTGTTTTATTTGTTACATATTATTTTAGTTATTATAATATTATTGCTCATTTTTCCCTTTTTGTGTTCATTATTATTATTCCTTATTAATCGTGTTTACATTTCCACCTTTTTTTTCTTTTTGCTTTTTTTCAAAATTCATAAAAAAAGGGTTTTCACAAAGGTAATATTTCGTGTTTGGAAGTTCGAGAAATCGTGCCCAATCGTGTTGGGCTTCGATTTTTCGTTCGTCTAGATTACTAAATGCCCTTAAAGGATTTTGATCATATTTTTGAAAATAAGGCAATGTTTCATGTTTGGAAGTTTGAGAAATTCGTGCCCAATCGTCTGGGTTTCGATTTTCTCGCTCATTCAAACAACTAAATATCCTTCAAAGATTCTTTTATCGTGTTTCTTAAATAAAGGAAATATTTCATGATTGGAAATTCAAGGAATCATGACCAATCGTGTTGGGTTTCGATTTTCTATTCATCCAAACAATTAAATATCCTTCGAAGATTCTTTATCGTGATTTCTTAAACAAGGCAATATTTCATGATTAGAAATTCAAGAAATCGTGCCCAATCGTGTTGGGTTTCGGTTTCTAGTTTGGCCAAAGGGTGAAATACCCTTTTTAAATTGAGTCCATGGATTTTGGAAATCATGAAACAATGTTGGTGTTGAGGGTTTGAAACATCGTGTCTTATCGTGCTGGATGTGGTGTTTGATCTTCTCGGAGCAAGAGAATTTCGATATCCAATTCAAATATTCTAAACACTTTCTGAAAGATTCGTATTTTAAATTTTCGATATTAAGGACATTAATCAATCAACACGGTACCAATTTTTTGGCGTTGCGAGGGTGCTAATCCTTCCTCGTGCATAACCGACTCCCGAGCCCGTTTTCTTAAAACCCGTAGACCCAAAATGTTTTCTAAAGTGACCCAATCGCACTTCAAAAATGATTGGTGGCGACTCCGTTTTCCTTTTTAAAGTCACCGCTTTCCAAACAAAAAATGGTTTCGACACTCATGTTTGAGAGGAGATTGCTTTGCAAGAAATTTAGATCTCTTCCACCTCTCTGGTATTCAGTTACTTGCAAGCATGGTTGAATCATATTTACATCATCTACAACTGATCTTAATATGTTTCTATGATTTTATTGTTTTTTGGATTTATGAAAAAAAAAATATAGTTGCAGGACCTTTCTCTATTGGAATAGCTTGATGACTGCCCTATTACTTATATTATTTGGCTTTGATACTTTTTGCATCAGCTACCAACTGGTCTAAGGGCCAGTTTGGCAATACTTTTGAGAAGTGCTTTTGAGAAGTGCTTTTGAAAAGTGCTTTTGAGAAGTGCTTTTGAAAATTTTAAGTGTTTGGCATTGCTGTCAAAAAGTGCTTTTAAGAAGTAAAATGTCTATTTTAGACATGATACTATAAAGTAATAAATATGTATTTAAATAATGTTCAAATTAGTTAATATTATGATATTTTAGTAAAAATATAAAAATAATTTATTATAGTTTATTGTTAATATTTTAATAAATAATATTAATTTTAAATATTTCTAAGTAATTAATATTAATTATTTATTAAATTTAATTAGAATATATAAACTATATTTAAATATTTAAATATAATAATTAAATATTTGTAATTAAATATTGACACAATTGTATTATTTTAAATTTTTTTATTTTTAATGCGTTTAACGCATTTGTAAAACTCATATTAGATATTAACATAACATAGAAAACATAAACATAATAAATTAAAATATTACATATATTTTGATTAAAGTTTCAAAAAGAGATAATATTTATATACCAAATATAAATACAAAAAATTTTACAGTAGCATTTACAATTTAAAGTGAATTCATTAAACTAGAAGCTATAGCATCTCTTGTTAATACCATTTCAGAACCACTTAAATTGCTTGATTCACCATCATCGTCGTCGTCATCATCACTTTCTCGACCATGCGCATTTTCTGAATCAATAGTATTCTCATATGCCCAATTAATACTTTCGTATTCCATAAAATCTGCATCATTTCGACCGGCATGTTTTCGGATAAAATTGTGTATCGTCATTGTAGCAACAACGATCATCATTTGCTTTTCAAAACTATAACTTGGCATATCCCTTAAAATGGCCCATTTTTTTTTTCAAAACAGCAAAAGTTCGTTCAATCACACTACGTAATGATGAATGTGAATGATTGAATGTCTCTTCTTTACCGATATTGGTCTACCTCTACGAAAGTCGTAAATGATATCACTGACCTCTATACGACCTAAGATAACCTTTCATTTGAGGATATCCAGAATCAACAAGATAATATTTTTCCTACATGTCATAATATAACAACAATTAGTTCAATAATTTTTTAATAAAATTATCAATTAAAGAGCTTATACTTTATTTTTAAAAATCACATATAAATAAAATATCTAACCATTTGGTGGGTGCAAAAATTTGTATTTTGGATCTCGAATTGCATCAAGAAATATTCTAGTGTCATGTGCCGATCATTCCCATCCAGCCATGACAAATGTGAAACACATATTAAAATCACATACTGCCATAACATTTTGAGTAGGGATACATTTTCTTCCAATATAGGGAATTTGTTCACTTGGTGGAAGAATAGCGGCAATATGAGTACCATCAATTGCACCTATGCAATCCTAAACAAATAATCATATTAGTTTCGTGCATATTTTTAGTCGACCAAAAATATTAAAAATATAATAAGATAAAATTAAATTTTAACTTAAAATGCGGCATATATCTAGAATCATTACGTATTTGTTCGGGTATTGAGCTAAAAAAAGGATCTTCGGGTGCAATTAGATCAATGGCCATCCTTGAAACTTTCTCAAGCACAATTGCAAAGTATTGACTTATGGTTGATCCAGACCTTTGAAATCTTTCTCGACATTGGGAAACTTTTGCACCGGTGCCCAAGATGTATAAAAAAATTCCCAACATTTTAGTAGAAGATATGTTTCTTGAAGTTTGCAAGTTGTATCTTGTCTCCAAAACTCTCAACAAACTTGTGAATACCATTTTAGACATCCTAAAATTAATCATACAACGTGATTCGTGATCGCAAGGATCTCTGGATCCATGTCTCACCCGACCGTTTTGAATTCATGCATGGTTGCTTCAATATATACTTCTCGTGATATAATTGCACCGAAGAAGATGCAACAACAAATAAGCGGTTAAAACATTCCACGCGTTGTAAGATCCCTTTCTTTTCCCGTTCATCATCACTTTCATCACCGCTGTAATTCTCAACTATACTCATCACTTGTGAAAAAAATTGGACATCCAAAATCATATATAAACAACTATTGATAAAACTAATTTAGTATGAATAAGTAGAATATAAATTCAATATCCAAAGAGCAAATATAGACAACTATTAATAAAAGTAGATTACACATAAATAAGTAGAACCTAAATTAAATATCCAAAACCAAACATAAAATGACCATTGATAAAACATAAATTCAATATCCAAAACCAAACATAAATAACTATTGATAAAACTAGTTTAACATTCTTTTAGTCGCATAATAGATATCTCTAAACACTAGAAGATCGTAAAATTTTCAACTATCCTCCATTTCGTCTTAAGCCACAAAGCTCTAATCTTGGAATTAATTGATAAAAACATAATTCGCTTGTCCTTATTGAGCAATAATCTAAGTGCGAAAAAGTATAGCGGACTAGCTTCGAACTTCTTCCGACATGTTTGTCGAGCACTTTGATCGCTACGAATGCCATATGGATCCATAGCAGAGTCAAACTAGTCGTGGCTTGACTCATATTGTCACCGCATTGCATAATTTTTCTATTTGATTGGACAATCTTGCAGCGCCTCAATTTGCTTTGAGGATTTCTTTCTTTCGGGTTTAAAATTTGAACTTGATATCTCGTGATTTTTGCTTTTTTGCCCGCTTCCATCAATTTGAACATTATTTGAAATCAGAACATCATTTGAAATGTAAACATCATTTAAAATGCGAACATCATTTCTCACATTCTCTTCTTCATTCTCTTCAGGCATTTCATTGTTAACGTCCTCAAAAAAATCAGTACGGAGTATACCAGAAGAAGGTGCCCATGCTTTATCACTGTTGTAACTATCCCCAAGAACATTTGGTCCAACTTCCTTCAATTCGGGATCAATGCCCGATGTTTTAAATTTTTGAGCTTCAGCACAACCTACATATAAAATGATAGTTTAATACCAGAATTATCAATAACCTCATTGAAAAAAATATTCGAATTATTAATGTACCTTTAGCCTACTCTCCCACCAATCATCCGATGCATCAACGGTTCTTTTTTTAGGATTCCACCCTCGACCAGTATCTTCGCCTTTAAGTTTTTTCCAAGCTTTCCATTCTTTTTTTAGGGCGTCCCACCTATTTTTAAATTGTCTTTGTGAAAAACCCTTGCCCGTTTCTTTCTCAAAGTTGGTCATTATTTTCGACCATCCATCTTTTGTGAAATAAGTACCAGGCCTATTGCCTTTCAATATCTCTTTAATACAAATATCACAAAATATTTCTGCCAATCTCTTATCCCACATTGCTTTCACTTTTTCACCACCAACTTCAATCACCGAAGTACTCATCTATTGTGTTGACAAACAGATTCATTTCAGCCAAGCAATCAAGAAAATAAAATGTCACATAAAAACTTACATTTTAATCACGATACAAAAGTAGAACATCTTAATTTTATCTATGAAATCTTTTAATTGCAGCTCCAACAAATTTCAACCAAAGTAAGCACAATAGATCATTATAATAAATATGCTTTCACTCTAATGAGCTGATCTCTCATCTTCCTTACCTTCTCATCCGCCTCATGAGGTTGAGACTGCAAATGCTTGATCAGTCCTTTGTTTCTTGATTAGGTTGCTCCTACATCCAATAAATAAGTGTTAACTATATGTTATGAAACACCCCACACCCGGCCCACGAGAATGGACCGGATCTGGTATGTTCCTAAAGTAAACCTAGGTTTCAAACATTTTCGTTACTTAGAGAAAATTTGTAAATTTTAGAAAAACTATTGTTTTGAGTTGGGCTTAGGTTGTAAACCCATTTATTTATACTTGTAAACCCATTTAATTAAATACATCCAAAATAGTTCTTAGCATAAAACTTAATAGTAAAGCAAAAATAAAGAGAAATCCATTTGGGCCTTATGGCCTTATTACATCAAGTAAAACCCAAAATAAAATAAAAGTAAAAAAGTCCAAACTAAATAAAATCTCCAAATGTAGCATGGCCACCTCAACGCTCACCGCCCGGTCCGTCACTTTTCATCACCGAAAATAGTTCCCATAACGGGTGAGTCAAGACTCAATGTGCACACAATACTAACATTCAACAAATCAGCATTCATGTTCAAATCATCGGATCCATATAAAATGAAATTATGATGCAACCCAAACCCAATCCTAATGGTCCATCCGCTACACCACCACCGTACACGCAATTCACACCGTGGGACTACTAAGTCAACCCTCCATCCACTACACACCATATTCAACTATTTGTGACCGTAGTCACCATATAACGTTGGTGAGACCAAGTCAACACCTTCAAATATAACGCTGGTGAGACCAAGTCAACACCTTCAAATATAACGTTGGTGAGACCAAGTCAACACCTTCAAATATAACGTTGGTGAGATCAAGTCAACACCTTTAAATATAACCTTGGTGAGACCAAGTCAACACCTTCAAATATAACGCTAGTGAGACCAAGTCAACACCTTCTTCCCTTTCACATAAATCCCGAATGCCCCAAATATATATATATCATGCTTAACATTCAAATATTCACATGTTATAAAATAACATATTTCATAATCCTATCGTAAGTAGGAAACGACTGAGTACTTTTGTACCACATTAGGGTACTTAGCCATATTCATATAATCATATAATAAAAATAATTGCCATATGAAATATCGAAAGTTAGTGTGCGTACACACCTGATTTGTTTAGCGATTCCTTGAGATTCCGAAAAGCTAGATCTAAAGTTTAGATCCTTAGTCCCTACATTTGATTCATCCTTTATTACTTAGCATAAATTCTATTTGGCTATGATATCCAAATCCTAGTAGGATTTGTAAAAGACTTACCTTTGATGCCGATTTGGTGTTTATTCAAATCCAAAACTTGGTTTTCCTTCACTTGATATTCGCCAACCTTGAATCTCAATATGGGTTAGTTTTGGATTTTTAATAATTAAAGAACCGATCTAGATAATCATACAAGCTTTGGCGAATATTTTAGGTACCTACCTTGTGGATCTTAAATCCTGAAATTCACCGAATAACTAGGGAACACGTGGCCTATGGTGTACCTTCGGAAAAGAATTTCTTCTTCCATGATTCGCCAAGATTAATAATCGACATTAGTCTCTAAATTTCAATAAGTCTAGAATATAAAAGAATGGAAAACTAAACTTGGATCTTACCCTTATTTGAAGGAATCGATTGCACCTTCACTTCAACCTTCGTAGATTCTATTAGAGACTTGATGAACAATCGGCTATGATTCCCTTATGTATTTGGTTTCAAAGATGAAAGAAGAGAGGAATAATAGGCTTAGAAGGAAATCGGCTAGGAGGCTAAAAGAAAAGAAGAAAAGAATGGATGCTCAAGAAGAATATTTGGCGGAGGAAAAGAGAGGAGAATGAATAATGAATGGCCCTAGTCCCTCCTTTTATAGCGAATTTACTAGGCCAAGAATCCTTTACTTGGCCACCACTCTTCCTTATTTTCCTAATTAAAGAATAATTCTTCATTTATCCACCTATTTAGCCGAATTTTAAAGAGAATTAAACTCTTCCCTTAAGAGTCCTTATGATCTTCTAATTAGCCGAGTTTTAAAGAGAGTGAAACTCCTCTTTGCAAGCCTTGTACCGTCCACCTCTTGGGCTTCTAGAAGCAAAATAAAACTTATTTTATTTGCTTCTTATGTGACTCGAACTCAAGCCCAAAACCTTTTGCATGTGGGCCATTTTCTAAGGCCTTAGGTGGCATCTTCAGGCCACTTTTCCAAGTCCGTTATTGGGTCAAATTTCATGTACTTTATATTTTAGGTCACTTGGCCCTAAGTTCCCCTTTGGGCTCTAAAATTTGACATTCCGGTCATTTTAAGTTTCCAAAATTTTCAGCATGACTCAGATTTTCCAAGTTTCCAAAATGTTTAGTTTCCTATTTTGGCTTAGTTTCCAAAATGTTCACTTTCCTCTTTTAGCTTAGTTTCCAAAATGTTTACTTTCCTAATTTACTTAGGTTTCCAAAATGGTCACTTTCCTATTTTACTTCGGTTTCCAAAACTTAATATTTCTAAAGCATTTCCTTACATTTCCATACATCTCCTTACATTTCCATACATTTCCATACATTTCCATACATTTCCATATATTTCCTTACATTTCCATATATTTCCATACATTTCCATACATTTCCATATATTTCCTTACATTTCCTTTCATTTCCTTTCATTTCCTCTCATTTCCTTTCATTTCTTTTCATTTCCTTACATTTTCCTTATATTTCCTTACATTTCCTTTCATCTTAGGGTTCTTGAAACTCTTCGAACACATCCAACACACCCATCGATCCCACTATCTCATGAATTACGACTAACGCATAACCCCTAATCTAGGATGTTACGCTTCTACCCCTTAAAATAATTTCGTCCTCGAAATTACTTACTAACAATGTATAATCCTTCTCACCGCACTTATGCTTATGTCACAGACTGATCTTAATAGAACCATCATACTTTCCAGCACAATCTCCAAGTTCACGTCCCTTAGAACTTATTTCTAACGTCATGATTTAATCGATTAAGAAGTTTTATGTATTAAAAAAATTTTGTTTCACCGATTAACCGCAAGAAGTTTTATGGAAAGAATTTTTAGAAGTGGTTCTTTCGTATTCATACATGCACACAGTCTTTACATTCATACATCCATCAATGAACTTTCGTTCATTCAGAGAAATGTTGTAGTTTTTCATTTGTTGTTGTTTTTTCACTACCCGGGGGCATTTTCGTAATTTGTCCTACAGGGGTATTTTTGTGATTTGTCAAAATAAGGTTCCTTGGTGATTTTGTCACAAAGTATTTTTGGTATTTTTAAGTTCCTGGGGTATTTTGGAAAATTTTTGAAATCCGAGGGTATTTCAGAAATTTTTGGACATCAGGGGTATTTTGGTAATTTTTCCACAAATCGGGTAAATTGTAAAATTTTAATAAATCAGGGATATTTCAAAAGTTGCAAAACTTTGAGGGTTCTTTTGAGAAATTTATTTTCCAAAGACGATGAAGTTGCAAAAATTTTGGAAATTAGGGTCATTTTGGTAATTTTGTAAGTTAGGGTAATTTTGTAATTTTCCAAAATCAAGGTATTTTGATATTTTACAAATTAGGGTTTTTGAATGTTTATAAAATAATGAAATTTTGGTAAAGTCATTGAGTAGTTGAACATTTTATAAACCAAGGGCATTTTTGTAATTTTACCACTAAGGGTATTTTAGTAAATTTGTAAATCGAAATATTTTAGGAAAATTTATAAAATATTCTTTTCAAATCAAGAGGGTAATTTAGAAATTTTAAAATTAGGGTTTCCATAAAATACTGCTAGTCCCTTTCGGGTTTTAGTTATTGGGTTTAGCCTGTGACTAAGTCCTCTTGGTTAGGGTGAACAGTTACTACGCACTGTAGGATTCGAGTAAAGAGGAGGTGAGTCACTAGGACCGCTTAAATACCAAGCTCTTCATGAATCCACTCCTAGACATGCGCACAACAGCATTACCACACCTAGCTCGGTGACTTAATCACAGTTTGTCTAGTGTATTAAGTCTTATGTATTTGTGTTTGAGTAGACTAATCCTAGGGTTCAAGTTCCTATCATGCTATTCTACGCTCCATTCCTTTTCTACCCTTCTATAATTCACATAATCACACGATAGTTAGGGTACTTACCGGTGGATCATGGGTCGGAGACTTAGGTGCCATGCCGAAAACCCGCTTATTTTTCAAAGAAAATCATTTGGCTCGCTTTGAAAACGTTTGGGCCTTAGCCCACAGTGCCGAGAGTTTAAAATCTGGCTCGATACCAAATTGAAACACCCCACACCCGCCCACGAGAATGGACCGGATCTAGTATGTTCCTAAAGTAAACCGGTTTCAAACATTTTCACATTTAGAGAAAATTTGTAAATTTTAGAAAAACTATTGTTTTGAGTTGGGCTTAGGTTGTAAACCCATTTATTTATACTTGTAAACCCATTTAATTAAATACATCCAAAATAGTTCTTAGCATAAAACTTAATAGTAAAGTAAAAATAAAGAGAAATCCATCGGGCCTTATGGCCTTATTACATCAAGTAAAACCCAAAATAAAATAAAAGTAAAAAAGTCCAAACTAAATAAAATCTCAAATGTAGCATGGCCACCTCAACGCTCACCTACCTTCATCCATCATCGTTCATCACCGAAAATAGTTCCCACAACGGGTGAGTCAATGACTCAATGTGCACACAATACTAACATTCAACAAATCGTGCATTCATGTTCAAATCATCGGATCCATATAAAAATGAAATTATGATGCAACCCAAACCCAATCCTAATGGTCCATCTGCTACACACCACCCGTACCTGCCATTCACACCGTGGGGACTACTAAGTCAACCCTCCATCCGCTACACACCATATTCAAATATTTGTGACCGTAGTCACCATATAACGTTAGTGAGACCAAGTCAACACCTTCAAATATAACGTTGGTGAGACCAAGTCAACACCTTCAAATATAACGTTGGTTCAACACCTTCAAATATAACGCTGGTGAGACCAAGTCAACACCTTCAAATATAACGTTGGTGAGACCGAGATCAACACCTTCAAATATAACGTTGGTGAGACCAAGTCAACACCTTCAAATATAACGCTGGTGAGACCAAGTCAACACCTTCAAATATAACGTTGGTGAGACCAAGTCAACACCTTCAAATATAATGTTGGTGAGACCAAGTCAACACCTTCAAATATAACGCTGGTGAGACCAAGTCAACACCTTCTTCCCTTTCACATAAATCCCGAATGCCCCAAATATATATATATCATGCTTAACATTCAAATATTCACATGTTATAAAATAACATATTTCATAATCCTATCGAAGTAGGAAACGACTCGAGTACTTTTGTACCACATTAGGGTACTTAGCCATATTCATATAATCATATAATAAAATAATTGCCATATGAAATATCAAAAGTTAGTGTGCGTACACACCGATTTGTTTAGCGATTCCTTGAGATTCAAAAGCTAGATCTAAAGTTTAGATCCTTAGTCCCTACATTTGATTCATCCTTTATTACTTAGCATAAATTTACTATGATATCCAAATCCTAGTAGGATTTGTAAAAGACTTACCTTTGATGCCGATTTGGTGTTTATTTAAATCCGAAAACTTGGTTTTCCTTCACTTGATATTCGCCAACCTTGAATCTCAATATGGGTTAGTTTTCGCTTTTTAATAATTAAAGAACCGATCTAGATAATCATACAAGCTTTGGTCAATATTTTAGGTACTTACCTTGTGGATCTTAAATCCACGAAATTCACCGAATAACTAGGGAACACGTGGCCTATGGTGTACCTTCGAAAAGAATTTCTTCTTCCATGATTCGCCAAGATTAATAATCAAATTAGTCTCTAAATTTCAATAAGTCTAGAATATAAAAGAATGGAAAACTAAACTTGGATCTTACCCTTATTTGAAGGAATCGATTGCACCTTCACTTCAACCTTCGAGATTGACTTAGAGACTTGATGAACAATCGGCTATGATTCCCTTATGTATTTGGTTTCAAAGATGAAAGAAGAGAGGAATAATAGGCTTAGAAGGAAATCGGCTAGGAGGCTAAAAGAAAAGAAGAAAAGAATGGATGCTCAAGAAGAATATTTGGCAGAGGAAAAGAGAGGAGAATGAATAATGAATGGCCCTAGTCCCTCCTTTTATAGCCGAATTTACTAGGCCAAGAATCCTTTACTTGGCCACCACTCTTCCTTATTTTCCTAATTAAAGAATAATTCTTCATTTATCCACCTATTTAGCCAATTTTAAAGAGAATTAAACTCTTCCTTAAGAGTCCTTATGATCTTCTAATTAGCCGAGTTTTAAAGAGAGTGAAACTCCTCTTTGCAAGCCTTGTGCCGTCCACCTCTTGGCTTCTAGAAGCAAAATAAAACTTATTTTATTTGCTTCTTATGTGACTCGAACTCAAGCCCAAAACCTTTTGCATGTGGGCCATTTTCTAAGGCCTTAGGTGGCATCTTCAGCCACTTTTCCAAGTCCGTTATTGGGTCAAATTTCATGTACTTTATATTTTAGGGTCACTTGGCCCTAAGTTCCCTTTGGGCTCTAAAATTGACATTCCGGGTCATTTTAAGTTTCTAAAATTTTCGCTGCTCTCAGATTTTCCAAGTTTCCAAATGTCTAGTTTCCTATTTTGGCTTAGTTTCCAAAATGTTCACTTTCCTCTTTTAGCTTAGTTTCCAAAATGTTTACTTTCCTAATTTACTTAGGTTTCCAAAATGGTCACTTTCCTATTTTACTTGGTTTCCAAAACTTAATATTTCTAAAGCATTTCCTTACATTTCCATACATCTCCTTACATTTCCATACATTTCCATACATTTCCATATATTTCCTTACATTTCCATATATTTCCATACATTTTCATACATTTCCATATATTTCCTTACATTTCCTTTCATTTCCTTTCATTTCCTCTCATTTCCTTTCATTTCCTTTCATTTCCTTACATTTTCCTTATATTTCCTTACATTTCCTTTCATCTTAGGGTTCTTGAAACTCTTCAGAACACATCCAACACACCCACTGATCCCACTATCTCATGAATTACGCACGAACGCATAACCCCTAATCTAGGATGTTACATGTTATAAATGAATTCAATAACTATATGTTAACCCCACCCCAACAGGGGAAAAAGCCCTGCTTGTAAGCTTCTGTGTTCTAATGGCAAGATTACGTAAGAAATTTTTGTCACAAGAATGACACATGGAATTTGTTCGTATTGCTCGATTTAAAGATGAGTGCTTCAATGATTTTTACATTACAAGCAAAGCCACAAACTGAATTTGTGACACAAAATGATACAAAGAGGAGGTCCGTGCAATTTTGAAGGTCGATAATTATACCAAAACTATTTGGTGCCGTAAAAATGTAACCTATCATTATCATATAGATTCACAATAATAATATAGCAACAATACCATCATCTCGCTATCCTCACAAGACTAAAACTATATGTTAATGCAACATACTCTAAAACTTACATTCAAATGAAAAGCGACTTGTAATACTAGATACATAAACGCACCTTTTCCGTAGAGTTCACCCCTTCCGTACTGTTGAATTCGATGCTTCTTTTCCTTCATGAGAAATTTCAGAATTTAGAAATGGAGCAACTCAGAAACACATTTGTTTTAAAAGATTCAAGAACAAAGACATGCAACCCGAGTAATACTCACCATTTGTTTCTAACAGATCATGCTCAAATTTATACATAAATCCAAAGAGATACATAAACAAAGAATATCTACATATTCGCTAATTTGATCATAATTTAATAAATTTAGTTTATATTATACAATCATATACAATTAACGGAATAAATTAAGGCAATAAATAATTATCATTAGAAATTAATAAAATTAAATTAATTCAATTTTTTACAACAATCAATTTACTTAATATTAAATTTAACATATAAAATATATTATTCCAAACATACTTCTCAACTTATCAACAAGATCACATGCCTTGATTGTGTGAGCCGTGCATATGTACCTTCCTTCAGCCTCTGTTTTCTCATACACCAGAAGCAGTGCCCGAGCTATATCGCGCACATCAACTATATTTCGAATTTTGTTTTCCAGAGAGTTGTATCCTCGCACATCAACGCATTGCAATGGTGTAAACTAAATGATTCATAATGGAAAAGAATGCCACAAGAAAAGCTATCATGTCTTTCACTTTAAACCATATTTTCCTCAGAACTTCTAGGTAAAGACCATGGTTGAAAGACAAGAAAATTAGAATAATATCCCGCTCCAAGAACAATGGACTCCAATCCACGACAACAAGTTTAAGATTAAAATCGATAAGCCAAGTCAATTAAGCTCAAAGACACTATTTTATAAATTGCAAGGCCACAAAAGTTCTCACCATTTTTTCTTTAATTTTCACTTCCTTCCTTTTACATTCTTCGTAATTCCAATCTATCATCACGTAAACAAAGGAAAAAAATTTCGGGTTTCTTATCGAATCTCCAAATCTTTCTCTTTCATCAAGAAAAATTTGAAAAACATGTGTCCTATGAGGTTCTTGTTGGTGTTTTTCTCACGATTTTAGCTGGGTATTTCGCTTGGAGAACGGCGGTGGGTTGATCAGTTGATGCCGATGATGGGGTTTTTGAAGATTCAAGGAAAAAAAGAAAAAAAGTCTATGATTCAAACCCATGAAGAAGAAGAAGAAAAAAAGTCTATCGAAACCTCAGTTCCCCCAAATCAAAACAATAACCAACAGATAGAACAAAACCCAAATTAAAATAAACTGAAACATACCAGAAAATTGAAACAAGCACTTGTAAAGAATAGCAGTGTTGGATTCAATCAATCGTTTTGTTCCTGATGAAAGAACCAGATCCAAAATTAGAGAAAAATAGAAAAGGGGAAAAAAAGAGAAGCACCGTCTATTTGGAGAAGAAATAATAAAAAGGATAAAAATGTAAAACCTGATGGAAAAGTCCTTTTCTCTGAGAAAAACCTAAAAATTTTGGCTTTTTCATTGTAGCGACCTAAAATTTGCTTGGACGCTAATTGAGAAAATTATTGAACATTTGAAAACAGTGTTTCAATTTTATTTCAAAAAGGGAGTCGCCACCGATCTTTTTTTCTAGGTGTGATCGGACACCTAATAAATCCTCTTTTAAAGAAAAATCATTTTTTGAATTTTCTTAAAAAGGCGGGTTTAAGTCTCGACAAAATTTCGAGAGAAAATAGGGTTCGAGTCTTCACAGCGAGGAAGGTATTAGCACCTCGCGACGCCCAAAATTGGTATCTCGTTAAACGCGTTGTCTTAATTTTCAAAAATACAAGTTTAATTTAATATTTAATCGTGATCCGATTGAGACACGAATTTTTTTTAAAAAAAAAGAATTTTAAGACTCGAGAAATTTTTTTTTAAAACCCGAGGATTTTTTGAAAACACGAAAAAAAAATTTTTAAACTCAAAAATTTTGAAAAGCACGAAATTTTAGAAATACGAAAACACGAGAATTTTTTTGAAACACGAAATTTTTTTTGAAAACACGAAATTTTTGAAAACACGGAAATTTTAAAACACAAGAAATTTTTTTTAAAAAAAAATGAAATTTTTGAAAACCCGAGAACTTTGAAAACACGAGAAATTTTTTTGAAACACGAAATTCTTTTGAAAACACGGAAATTTTAAAACACAAGAATTTTTTTTAAAAAAAAACGTGAAATTTTTGAAAACCCGAGAACTTTGAAAACACGAGAATTTTTTTTTGAAACACGAAATTCTTTTGAAAACACGAAATTTTTGAAAACACGAATTTTTTAAAAAAACACGGAAATTTTGAAAGCACGAAAATTTTTGAAACACTAGATTTTTAAAATACTAATTTTTTTTGAAAGTACGAAAATTTTTACATTAGAGAATTTTTAAAACCGAGAATTTTGAAAACACGAAATTTTTGAAAATATGAAAATTTTGAAATACTGAAAATTTTTGGAAACACGAAAACTTTTAAAATATGAGAATTTTTGAAATACGAGAATTTTTAAAAACACGAATTTTTTCTTAAAACACGAAAATTTTGAAAATACGACAATTTTCTAAAAACACAAAAGTTTTGAAACTCGAAATTTTATTTTATTTTTTGTTTTTTTAAAAGGCGATCGATTTAACACTTAACCGATGATATTCACCCAACATAGCGATGAAATCAACGAAAAGTGTTAAACCGATTCGTTGCCTTATTTATTAAAATTATCAAAATAAAAGTAAAAAATACAAATAAAAATGCTAAAAATATCAATAATATTAAAACGAGATGTAATCAAAAATATACAAATTAAATTAAAAGTGAGTAAAAAAAGAAATTACCGAAAATCAAAAATACATGCTTGATCGAATGATTTGCGCGTCTCGATTTTTTTTTTTCTCCTTTTCCCTTTTTTCTTCCTTCTTTTCTTTCTTTTTTTCTTTGGCTGATGGGCTGCTATTCCCTTTTGCTAATGGGCCTTTTTTGGGCCTATTTCTTTCTTTTTTTTTGGGCTGCTTTTTTTTTTTTTTTTTGCTTTTGTTTTGTTTTTTTTTGGGCTGTTGTGGTGGGCCTACTGGACGAGGGTCGGGCCGTGGGTCGGACGGGTCGGGTCGCGGGTCGGGTTGGGTCGACCCGACTGACTTTAATTTATTTTTTTCTTTTTTTCTTTCCTTTTCTTTCTTTTTCTTTTTCTTTCTTTTCTTTTTCTTCTTTCTTGTTTCTTCTTCTTCTTCCTTCATCTTCTCCTTTCTTCTTCTCCTCCACCTAGCCAGCTGTCCACTCCTCCGTCTCCTCCGGTGATCGCCTCTCTCTCCTCTTCTTCTTCTTCTTCTTCTTCTTCTCTTTTCCCTTTTTCTTTCTTTTCTTTCTTTTTTCGTGGGTTTTTTTTTGTGAAAATGGGGTTTGATTTTTGGGAAAAATCCCTTTTATAGTGTGTTTGTGCAGTAGCGGTGGCTAGGGGAAGGAGGCCATCCCTTAGGCTTGGGTGAAAAATTGGGGTGGGTGCTGAAATCCACGGATTTTTGGAGATTTTCCATGTAAGGACCAGATTGCAAATACAAGAAACTATTGGGGCCAAAGTGTAATTTTAAGAAAGATAAGGGTAAAAATGTAATTTTGAAAAGTTTTGGGGCCAAAATATAATTTCAAGAAAGTTTAAGGGTTAAAATGTAATTTTTTTAATTTTTTTTAATTTTTTTTAAATAAACCCATAATTAATCCGGACAAAATTTAGTGCTTACATTCATCTGTGAAAAAGTCATTTTCAAACGGTCAAATAAGGCTCCCACTGGCCCTCGTTCTTTATTCCTTTTTACAGAAAAGGACTTTTTGGCCAAAAAGTCCATTAGGGATGGAGCGCCGAACGGACCCTAAAACACATACGGAGCTTGCCTTTGTTGGTGCAGTTAACGTTAAGAGATGGTATTTAACATGTTTAGAATTTGAATTCTAATATATATAATTTTTTTGTTCTTACGTGTGTACTTGAAAAGCACTTTTAGAGCTATAAGCTATACTAAACCGTTGACTTTAGAAGACGAGAGTGATTTTGAAAAGTTAAAAATTTTTAGCTTTTGGTTTTTAAAAATCAAACTTTTTTAGCTAAAAGTTGTGCTTACATGGATTTTAATATTTAAAATGTAATTTATATCTTCAAATTGAATTTACAAAATAATTTTGGATCAATTGCTTAGCTATTGATTGATGTTATGAGTTAATGAGATGTTAGCTTAATTAGAAAATGATTAAAAGTTTTACTTTTATAAAGTAACAAATATTAATATGAGAGTATTTTATCTTTTATATATTTTTAATAAAATGTTATTATAGTTGAATTTGGAGTTAAGAAATTGTTTATCATCTCTAAAAGAAAAGGAGAAAATTTATCTTTAAAATTTCAACTTAACTATTTTAATAAAAGTTTCATTTTATTTTAACATAACTTATTATAAATATTTTACTCTACACTTCTAGAAGACTCCTCGAGCGTCACTCTTTGGGAATCAGGTCAAGTATCAGTCATTGTAAAAATTCTCCAGCTAAACTTTTCGTTGAAACTCTTTAGCTGAATTTTTAAGGAAACTTCACTCATCAGAACTCCTCAAAACCAAGTTACACAAGGGTCTCTCTCTCTCCCTCCCTCCCTTCCTCTCTCTCACTTACATTGTGAGTGTCATAATCTTGATAAAATTTTGTCAATAGCATAAGTTTGTTGGCATCTTAAAATCAAGGTTTAAACTTTGTTGCCGTTTCTTCCCCTATATCCTAATATGTACTAAAAGGAATAAATTTAAACATTGTTTAAATTAACATTTATTACTTTACCTAATCATCTATAGAATGAAAGTCTTATCTTTTCAAAACATTTTGGTAAACTATACCAAATGTCATTAAATTATTAATAAATTTATGTTTTGGTCACTCAACTTCAAAAGTTATAAAATAATCACTAGACTATTTAAAAGTTTTCATTTAATTCACTAGGTTATTAAAATTATTATTTTATGGCCTTTTTTATTTGCATCATTTGCACAAACCGAAAGCTCTTCTTTCAATTTTCTTCTATAACTTAGTTTTTTTAATGAAACAACTTTAAAAGACACTAATCTACAGACAAAAATCCAAACAGCTTTCTTCTGTAATCTTCGACATTGACTGTCATATCAACTTGGATCAATGGTATGTTTCACTCGTCAATGGGTATTGGTTCACTGTACCAAACGTTGAATAGTCGCTTAGACCTCACTAATCAGACTTAAAAAAAAAAAAAACCTTAATAGTCTAGTAACTTAAATGAAAATTTTTTAATAGTTCAGTGACCATTTTGTAACCTTTTGAAGTTGAATAACTAAAAAGTAAAGTTATTTAGTACCTTAGATACAGTTTACCCAAATATTTTTTAATGGCAATGTTAAACATTTAATTAAATCAAACCTTTTAGAAGTAATCCTAAATTAGCCTGTAGGTTACAAGTTAGCAATATTATTTTAAATTGGTTTAATGAAGTAATCCTAAATTAGCATGTACCTTAGATGCAATCATTGTGAAAATTCTATTTTCTTTACTATTAATATATTACTCACACGTAATGTAAATCGCAAAATCTCATAATTTACAATTAATTCATTTAATATTTCTTTTTTAGAGGACATATTCTCACATTTAAATTATATGTTAAAAGATCGCTTAATATGCCTTCCTATATCTTGCCACTTCTCTAGTCTAGAATAGAATTTATATTGATAGCTCCCAATAATCATACTTTAAAATATAATAGTATGCAAGAATTTTAGAATTTGGATTAAAAGATTAAAAGACTCAATCATGATTGCATCATCGCCAAACAATATATTTCTAGATATCTAATTTTATTCCTCATAATTTATTGAAGTAAATAATTGTTACTGCAAACATTGAAATCATCTTTAATTTCTCGGATTCATTTTCTTAGAACCCAATTTTTCAATGACTCAAGTTGTGATGATCCGATGACAAAAGTAAGCCAAAGAAAATTGGTCCCTAATTCCACATATTCTAGAGGCCTTGAGGATCTTTGATAAAATCCCTGCAGTAATAAGGTGGCGGAGACTTGATGCCCATGGAGATATGCCCATGATTTCATCCAATGCCACTGTGTCCAAGCTTTCAGAACTAAGTCATGTGGGGAAAACACCATTCTACCTTCAACGACTTTCATGGTGCAATGATCCTCATACAAGAGGACTGCCATTAATTTAGAGCTTAATTGGAAAGCTTTGCTTTGCCTACGCTAATATCAATCCATTAAAAGCTCAATGTTAAAATATCAATAATTTATATTGTTATATTTAAATGGATGAAATTAAAATATTTTTCTATCTTTAAAGAATCAAAGTATATTTTTATCAAATAATTTTAAAATTTTCAAAAAAATAAATTGATAGTTTGCCATTTTTAAAGGTTCAGGGCCTACCTACCCCTTAATATCGTCCCAGAGATTAAAGTAAAGCATACTTGTACGAAGCCCAAAATTACCCGGCCCAAACCCATTTTTATAACCCTAAACCCAAGCCCAATTTACAAACCCCAAAACCAACCCTAGCCCACTAAAGCCTAATCAGAAACTAAACAAAAAAAAAAACCCCTAAAAGTGCCTAGCTTCTGCGCCGTTCTGCCTCTGACTCCTGGCCTTCTGCACCTCCACCTGCTCTACCCACCGCCGAACCGCCACTGACAGAGTCGGCCACCTGCTCCACCGCCTCGCCCATGCCCTGCAAAAGAAAAACCAACACGGCATCAGACAACAATGGCAGAAAAAATAAGAAATAATGTATTTCCAAGTTTGGTTATAAAAACCCGAAAATAGCAATGTAAAAGCACCTTTTTTTTTTCAACATCAATACAAACAAAAAAGAAAATTTCAAAGCACAAAACAGCAGATCCAAACAAGAAAAAAAAAAGGCAAAAGATTCAAAAAATCGAAAGAAGCAGAGGCCAAAGGTGATTCTTTTTCCTTTTTATTTTCGAAAGTTATTTTTTTTCAGTAAACATACATATAACGATATTATTAAAATATATAGTTTAAAGAAATAAAAAACAAAAAATAAATTTTACCTTTTTACCACTGTGGCGGTGGCCTTGAGCGCCACGCCGACGACGGTGGCGGCCTCACGGATTTCCAGTCCTGCAGAGAAAAAAGGGAAGAAACAATTTTTTTCACTCTCACCAAACCGATTTTTTTTTCGATTTTGGGCTTTAAATAGTCCTCCAAAACGACGCTGCTTTGGGTCGTTTTAATGCCCAAAACGACGCTGCTTTGGCTTTGACCACATGACGACCGACCCGCTCCAGGGGATCCACAGTTTTGAAGGAAGGGCTAATTGCACTTTTAGCCCTTCCGCATTTTTTATTGTTTTCAATTAAATTTTATTATTTTCAAATCGCCCAACATTTAGCCCGGTTTCCAATATGGTCTTCCCTCTGCATGCGCTTTAGTGAAGGGATTATTGCACGTGTGGTCCCTCTATTCCCTCCGTGTGTGCAAATCGGTCCTTTTCTTTTATTTTATTTACCAATCGACCCCAAACTTTGTTTTATTTATTATTTGACCCCTAACCTTATTTTATCCATAATTTAACCCTAAAATTCCATTTTAATTTCAATTCAATCCCTTTTAGGTTAATTCACGCTTTTATTCTTGTATTACTATTATTATTATTATTATTATTATTATTATTATTATTATTATTATTATTATTATTACTATTATTATTATTATTATCTATTATTATTATTATTATTATTACTATTATTACCTTATTATCATTATTATTATACTATATATTATACTATATTATGTTATATTATATTACATTGTATTATATTATATTATATTACATTATATATTATTTTATCATCCTAAAGCCAATTCTTACGTATTAAATTGTTTTGTATGTTATCAAGTTTATATCATGTAAATTTTGTCACTCATATACGTATATATATATTATAATATTATTATTGTTATTATACTATTACAATGTAATATATGTATTTATTTTCATCATATTCCTTATACATCATATTACTATCGTCATTATAATATGCTTACCCTCATTATATCTCTTATATAGTATATTATTATTATCATTATCATATTATCATTTTTCACAATGTACATACTTTGTTATTACTACCATATCGTGTTATTATTATCACTTCATCATTTTTTTTCTACTACCGTTACTATATAAAACGCCTTCAATATATTATATATCCTTCGTATTTATACGTGTATATATATACGCATGTGTCCTTTTATTATTCTTTTCGCATAAAACATCGTGTTTTCACATTTTCGCGCTAATTTTTCTCGACATATCAATTTTCTTAACAATCGATATCTCGTGTTAGCAATTCGAGAAAATCGAGCCCTAACTTACTGGGTTCTGATTTTTTTTCTCGTTTAAGCTAAACAACGGAAGATCTCTTTTAAAATCACAAATTCCAGCTTTAAAATCGACATTCAGATTAACAATTCGAGTGAATCGAGCCCTAACTTACTGGGTTCCGATTTCTTCTCGTTAAAGTTAAACAAACGGGATATCCTTTTGAAATCGCAATTTAAATATTAAACAAAACGCTTAATCTCGGATATTCAAAATGTTGTGCCCTAACTTCATGGACTCAACATCTCGATCTTTCGGATAAGTTTCTTTCTTTCTAAAATTGAGGCGATATTCCTAATTTAGATTTTCGAGAGAACGAGCCCTAACTTATTGGGTTCTAGTTCCTCGTTCGACAAATGACAGGAGATCCTCTTCAAATATAAAACTAAGTTTCAAAAGACGAGCTTAGTTTCGGGAGTCTAAAGTATTACGCCCTAACTAACTGGACATGATGCTTTATCTCTTCGAAAATAAGAGAGCCGTAATGTCCCTTTCAATTCCTTCAAATTTTGAAAATAAAAAGCATTGTATTTTCGAACCCTTTTAAAACTTTCAACAAATAGGACATCAATCAATTAGTTTGGTACCAATTTTGGGCGTGTCGAGGTGCTAATCCTTCCTCGCACGTAATCGACTTCCAACCCGCTTTCTCAAAGATTCGTGGACCAAAAGCACCGCTTTTAGTAAATTAAACGATTTATTAAAACAAAGGTGATCCGATCACACCAAATAAAGATTGGTGGCGACTCTCTTCCTTTTCTTTTCAAAACCCGAGTCGACTCGCTCGTTGCTTCGTTTCATCAAAAATGGTTACGACACTTGGCGACTCATCGGGGGACCTCGAGGTCAAGCCATAGATTGATTGATTTTTTTCCTTTTGATTAAAATGGTTTCGGAAAATCATGCTTCTTTTAATGCACTTTTAATATTGGTCTTGTAAATACTTTCGCATTGCATTGCATGACCGTTGTGGTCACACCTTTAATTGGGAGCCAGAAGCTATGCCTTCGTGAGGTTTTCACCTCCGCATGGGCTAGTGGACTGCTTTCGGGATACATCTGTACCTATGTCTTCGTGAAGTTTTCACTTCCGCATGGCCATAGGGAAATGTATTCCCCTGAACCGAACTCGGTCCGTATGAGCCTATAATGGGTGAGGATCGAGGAATCTGCTGGTTCGGGTACCTCGAACTTTAGAACTAAACTGCATATAGCAAACCCTAGGAGCCCACCTTAGGTAGAGCTGTGTCAAACCTTAGTGGTCACCCAGATAGGTGTTTGTTTATTTTACTTGCTTTATATTCATGGCACTAACTTGTTGTGTTTCATTCTTTTGTGCATATCATTTCATATTTTAAGAGGCATCGATTCACGGTCAGTTTCTGAGTTAGAGAGCTGGTTATGGAAAGTGAATTCCTTGATAAAGTAGAAGACAATGCGGCCGCGCACACATGGTTAGAGCCAAGCCAATTAAAAAAAAGGACTAAAAGCTAGAATAGCTGAGCTGGGGCGATTTCTACAGCATCATCGAAGTCAAAAAGCCAACTGAAGTCAAGCCTGAACAGAATCGAGGAAATGAAAGGTAAGGTTGAAGAGCTAGAATCGGTATTACTCAGTAGTGAGCTCCAGATTGAGCTTCTGGAAATGAGAGAAAGGAGCTGGGAGAAGAAGCTTCGCCATTCTTGCGAGCAAGTTAGAAGTCGGAACTACCTCATAGGTGAAGCGATAATCCAGATTCAAGAGGTAGCTGATCACCTACAGACTTTGGCTGCGAAAGCTGACATATTGAGCGTGAGATATGAGCTACCATCGGGTCATGATCAAGAGCTAGTCTCTTTGCTTGGGAAAATCAAAACCTTAGGCCTTAGGGCGAATGCATATTTGTAATCTACTTTATGTAAAGGGTTTTGCCTTCTAATAAAGTTTTCTAAAATGAAGTTGATCAGAATCGATGTCCTCTTTCTGCATTCATGCATTTGCATCGCATTACATCATATGCATTTAAGTTCATAGAGAGAGCCTAATTAGTTAAAAATAATACAGAGAGAGAGAAAAGGAAAATCTGGAAACTGAGAACCATTACAATACACGTGCCAAGACAAAGAAAATGGATCAAAGATTTGAACAATTCCAGAAAGACCTGCAAGACCAGATGCAAGAGCAAATAGCAAAACTTCAACAAGAGATGAGGGATCAGATGTTGGAGGCTCAAAAGAGCACGATGACTCAAATGGCCCAAATGTTGAGGGGGCAATAGACAAAGTTAAAGGTCCCATGGCAATTACAGGGGAAGAAAGCGAAAGCATTCCTTTGGGTTTTACCCCACCACATGCGCCAACACAGCCTGAAGAGTATCCCCAAAGGCCATCTGTCATAATTAGGCCTCAACTGGGGCAAGCTGATACTAGACTGCCCACGAACTTTCAAGCTGGCTCAGGTACTAACCCAAGAGATAGTCTAGCTAACCCTGTAGTCCCTGACGAAATGGCAAAAATAGACTAAGCAAGAATCGACCTGCCAAGGCAACTTGAGGACCGTTGTAAGTGGTTAGAAGAGAAGTTTAAAGAAATGGAGATCGCCGACTACCGTCACGGGTAGACGCTAAGGACTTAAGTTTGGTCCTGCACTTGGTACTTCCACCAAAGTTCAAAATGCCTGAATTTGAAAAATACAGTGGGACTAGCTGTCCGGAGGCCCACATCACCATGTTCTGCAGCGAATGGTCACTACGTGAACAATGATCAACTCTTAATCCACTGCTTCCAAGAAAGTTTAGTAGGCGCAATGCTCGATGGTATAACCACTTTAGTCAGCCAACATTAGTTCCCGGAGAAGTCTGCTCAAGCATTTCTAAAGTATTTCAGCCACGTTACGGACATGGCACCTGATAGAATTACTTTGTAAAGCATGGAAAAAAGACAAAATGAGAGTTTCAGACAATACGCACAAAGGTGGAGGGAGGTTGCCATGTAGGTCCAACCACCCCTTTTAGAAAAAGAAACTACCATGCTCTTCATCAACACCCTGAAAGCTTCTTTCATAACCCATATGATAGGGAGTACCACTAAGAGCTTTGCCGACATGGTAATGGCGGGAAATGATCGAACATGCAATCGAGATGCGGCAAGATTGAAGTAGGGGAAACCAGTAGAAGGCCTGCTCCTAGAAGAAAGGATGACAAGGTGAATAATACAAACATGAGGGACCCAAATCAGCCTGCTGAGTATCAAGGTTCATCAAGGAAAGAATCTCGCACAAGGAAAAACGTTGAAAAACTCCAATTTACGTCAATCCCTATGACATATAAGGAGTTGTATCAAAGTTTATTTGATGCACACGTTGTGTCTCCCCAATATCCAAAATCGATGCAACCTCCATACCCAAAATGGTATGACCCAAACGCTCAGTGTGAGTACCACGCGGGGATCACATGCCATTCGATGGAAAATTGCCTCACTTTCAAGAAATTAGTGGAAAATCTCATCAACATGGGTATTGTGAAGTTCGATGACGGAGCAATGGTATACCCGAAGAGAACCGAGGAATAAAAGTTTTCCGAACATCTGCCTTTATGTACTTGAGAGTGTTTTGAACAATGAGACTATGGAAGAAACATGTATTTTTAAAGCTAATCTAGAGTAATGTGTAAAACACACTTGTTGCTTCAAGCCCGAAGCAATAAGATTTCTTTTGAGAAGTAGGCTTGTGTCCGAATTTTATTTCAATAAAATGCATCTTTCTAAGTACATATTTTATTCTTTACATTTCATACTAAATATTTTTCACTCATGACCATATCATACGAATAATCATCCTTAGGATCATTTATTCTTTGGATTCTCTCGCCCACAATGGGCCCCGGATATCAATGACATGAGCGACATCACATCGACTCCTTTTTAGTGAGATATGTATCTAGAGGATCTAAGGGCTTTGAAGATGACAAAGATTGCAACTTACTTCCCCAATGGTAGATCTCGCCTTATGAAGTGTCAGTAGACACTATGGACTAACGAAGGAAGTGAAGATGGAAGCGTAGCTCCTCGAAGGAATAAGGCAAGGCAACGTTGAGCTATTTTCAAGAATTCAAGACGTTTTCGCACGATCATATCAATGCATGCCAAACTACTAAAACACGGGTATGCTGTTAAGGTTGGGGTTTAAAGAAACCATGTTGTACAACAGCCTAGCTAATCAAGAGGCTCAGGCTATTGGTTCACCAAGAAAAGGGAAATTGCACTTGTTATGCTATAAAATGCCAAATCGAGGAAGACTGTGCCCTCTCCATTTTCCCTATATGAAGCATGAATGTTAACAAGCCAGTCTCCTCAAAAGCTTTTAGCCAATATCGATTCATATTCATGGTCGTTGGTTACCTCACTGAAAGGGTGAAGGTCGCTTCATATGCCAAAATTACAAAGTCGACAGTCATCAAATTCAAAAAAAAAAAACATTCAAGATTTGGCTGAGACTTGTAAAGGTTGGCATAGAGAAGTTACCATTTACCCTTTAGGTTCCTTGAACGTTGGCCAGGACTTTTGCCGGGGCATCTTTCCCATTGGTTTATGAAACGGAAATAATTTTTGGAATATAAGATTCCTTTTCCCCAAGCTTAGATTGAATTAAATGAAGCAGAATGCCTCCAGTAGGCTTGATTGAAAGTATTCAGTAGGGTCAAATGTACCAAAAATAGATACGGGCTTGACAAAAAGGTTCGCTCAAGAGAATTTCAGGAAAAGGACCTAGCATTAAGAAAGATTCTTCTTATCCAAAAGAACTCCGAGGAAAAATGCCTTATACAGCAAAGAGGGCCTGCTCTAGGAAAAATGGGTGTTAACCAAGACGGATGGCAAGGACCTGCCCAATCCGGTGAGTTCAGATTCGATAAAAAAAGTTTTCCAAAAAAAAACACAAAAAATGAAAAACACGAAAAAGGAAAAAAGAAAAAGGAGAGGCCAAGGCGAAAACCCGCAAAGGGCGCTTTGAGACCAAAGGGTATTTGAGTTGAAAACCCGAGAAGGGCAGCTCAAAATTTTGATTGAAAGTAGGGCATACAGTAGTCTTGCTACGCTCGAAGAAGTATGTTATGTCTTGGGGCATCGACAAAGTACTGGATCCCTAAACACATATTAAGCTCAAAATGGTCCTCAAGAAGTTAGAACGAGAAGTTCAAGTCTGCGATATCCGGGGCACTTAGTTTCCATTTTACCCATTTTTGTTACTTGTGGTTATTTTATTCCTTTCAAAAAACCACCGATAAAATTCCTTCTTAATTACCTTTGCTAGCATTGATTAACTTGTTTGTTTGAGCTATGCTCCCAATCAATTTCCTTTTGTCCATTGTTACAATCTTTTTCGTGCATTTTGCATTGAAATAACGATTAGTGGACTAATAATACTTTCATAAAAGGAGTTTTGCATATTACTCCGTAAGCTTCGAATAATACAAGGACCAAACAGACTACTGCTTAGAACTCACTCATTTCAAGGTTTGAAAATATTGGAGAAAGATGATTATCTCTTTGGACCTTTTATTGGTTGAACAAAATGACAATACATTTTGCCGGTGATACGACCTTGACAGATAACGAGCAATGTTAACCCAGAAGTACAAAGGGATCATTCTCGAGAAAAGAAAAATGATGCTCTGCATTCATGCACATATCAGGCCTACACATCTGGTCATTACACCAATGTAAATGGTGTAACAGATCAAATTGATCCTATACCTCAAAGTTACAGCAGGATGGA
Source organism: Gossypium rotundifolium (assembly GCA_025506655.1). Classification (NCBI taxonomy): domain Eukaryota; kingdom Viridiplantae; phylum Streptophyta; class Magnoliopsida; order Malvales; family Malvaceae; genus Gossypium; species Gossypium rotundifolium. The sequence goes on along the minus strand of CP106731.1, from coordinate 62,048,708 downwards.
TAGAAGAAACCAAATGTTATTCTCCTAAAGTTGCGAAAGAGAGATACAAACTTTATGTCTCGAAGGTACAAAGGAAGGGACCCCGAAATTACAATGGGCAAGCTTGTTGAGCGTAATATGATCATTGTTTTGGGCTTTCTATCAAAGATACTAGCTGAACAAGAAAACATGATAACGCATCAGTGATAGAACCTTGATGAATTACGAGTAATGATGACCCCAAGCATTTAAAAAGGGATCACTTCATTTTGCATTCATACATCATTTCAAAGCACGTTTAGTTAGGAGCATTCGACTCATTGCATCCTAATCATTGTAAAAAGACCATTCTCATGACATTTTGCATTCATGAAAGTGTCATTCATAACACATGTAGTTAGGAGGCTTTGAGTCATTCTGATCAGAGCATCCTCACCATTTGCATAAGCATAAGCACATAAAATTAATTCTACAGGACAAGTTCCTCAAAGAACAGTGTAGAAATATCAAAGTTCAGATTTCGTTCCCTCAAGATGGTAGTGGGGCAGATCAAGATTGAAGTCTTCCCAAGATAGTAAGGAAGCACATTGAAAAGTTCAGATTGCCCTCAAGATGGTAGTGGGGCGATCAAGATTGAAGTCTTCCGAAAATAGTAAGGAGCAAATTGAAAAGTTTTGAATTCTTATTTCCTCGACGCTCCAAAGGAGTAGGTTGAGATTACAAATCCCGTCTCCCTGAGTTAACAATGAGGATAAGTTCTTAATTCTTTGAAGTTTCGGTAGAGAAGATGGAGACTACAAATCTCTTCTCCCTGAATTCTCATTTCCTCAACGTTCCCGTGGAGTAGGTTGAGATTACAAATCCCGTCTCCCTGAGTTAACAATGAGGTTACATCCTTAATCCTTTAAAGTTTCAGTAAGATTACAAATCTCTTCTCCCTGAATTTTTATTTCCTCGAAGTTCCCGTGGAGTAGGTTGAGATTACAAATCCTGTCTCCCTGAGTTAACAAATGAGGATAAGTCCTTATTTCTTTGAAGTTTCGGTAGAGAAGATGGAGACTACGAATCTCTTCTCCCTGAATTTTTATTTCCTCAAAGTTCCCATGAAGTAGGTTGAGATTACAAATCCCGTCTCCCTGAGTTAACAAATGAGGATAAGTCCTTATTTCTTTGAAGTTTCAGTAGAGAAGATGGAGACTACGAATCTCTTCTCCCTGAATTCTAGTTTCATCGAAGTTCCCGTGGAGTAAGAAGTAAATCAAAGAAATCAGTCTGGTGGTCCTTGAGTTTTTGGGACTGATTGAAGATAGTAGATTTGACCTTCCGAAGTTGCAGAAGCGGTCAAGATATCACCTGGGGTCCTTGAGTTTGCAAGGATCGATTGAAGAAAGCAGATTTGACCTTCCCGGTTGCAGGAAGCGATCAAGATATCACCGGTGATCCTTGAGTTTGCAAGGATCGATTAAAGATAGCGCTTAGACATTCCTAAATTTGCGAGAAGCGATCGAATACATCGGTCTGGTGATCCCTGAGTTTGCAGGGATCAGATTGAAAATAGCCAGATTTGACGTTCCTAAAGTTGCAGGAAGCAGATCAAAAATAAACAAGTCACATCCCATTGAAGTCGTAGTAAGAGCAGATTGAAGCCACATATCGGTGAAGTGGATCAAAGCAACAAGATGTGGAGGATCAGGATGAGGCTACTTGAAGAAAAGCACCTGAGAGGCCAAGACTCGGTGAGGCTGGGCAACATTGGGCTTCTTTAAGTCTTTGCTCTATTCTCGTTACACGAAAATGAGCAAAGAGGGCCAGCTGTACGAAGCCCAAAATTACCCGGCCCAAACCCATTTTTATAACCCTAAACCCAAGCCCAATTTACAAACCCCAAAACCAACCCTAGCCCACTAAAGCCTAATCAGAAACTAAACAAAAAAAACCCTTAAAAGTGCCTAGCTCACTGGCTTACGCCTCGACTCTGGCCTTCACCTCCACTGCTTCTACCCACCACCAACCGCCACCGACAGATTCTACCACCGCCTCCACCGCCCATGCCCCGCAAAAGAAAAACCAACACGAGATCGACAACAATGGCGTAAAAATAAGAAATAATGTATTTCCAAGTTTGGTTATAAAACCCAAAATAGCAATGTAAAAGCACCTTTTTTTCAACATCAATACAAACAAAAAAGAAAATTTCAAAGCACAAAACAGCAGATCCAAACAAGAAAAAAATAGGCAAAAGATTCAAAAAATCGAAAGAAGCAGAGGCGAAAGGTGATTCCTTTTCCTTTTTATTTTCGAAAGTTATTTTTTTTCAAGAACATACATATAACGATATTATTAAAATATATAGTTTAAAGAAATAAAAACAAAAATAAATAAATTTTACCTTTTTCCCACCATGGTGGTGGTGGCTGAGCCGGCCCGGCGACGTGGTAGGCGCCCCTCACGGGTTTCCAGCCTCGCAGAGAAAAAAAGGGAAGAAATAATTTTTTCACTCTCACCAAACTGATTTTTTTTCGATTTTTGGCTTTAAATAGCCCTCCAAAACGACGTCGCTTGGTGGCCCTTAATGCCCAAAACGACGCATTTTGGCTTTGACACACATGACCAATTCGCTCCAGGGATCCACAGTTTTTGAAGGGAAGGGCTAATTGCACTTTTAGCCCTTCCGCATTTTTTATTGTTTTCAATTAAATTTTATTATTTTCAAATCGCCCAACATTTAGCCCGGTTTCCAATATGGTCCTCCTCGCTCACAATGCGTTTGAGCGAAGGGATTATTGCTGCTGTGGTCCTCTATTCCTCCGTGTGTGCAAATCGGTCCTTTTCTTTTATTTTATTTACCAATCGACCCGAACTTTGTTTTATTTATTATTTGACCCCCAAACCTTATTTTATCCATAATTTAACCCTAAAATTCCATTTTAATTTCAATTCAATCCCTTTAGGTTAATTCACGCTTTTATTCTTTTATTACTATTATTATTATTATTATTATTATTATTATTATTACTATTATTATTATTATTATCTATTATTATTATTACTATTATTACCTTATTATCATTATTATTATTATACTATATATTATACTATATTATGTTATATTATATTACATTGGATTATATTATATTATATTACATTATATATTATTTTATCATCCTAAAGCCAATTCTTACGTATTAAATTGTTTTGTATGTTATCAAGTTTATATCATGTAAATTTTGTTACTCATATATGTATATATATATTATAATATTATTATTGTTATTATACTATTACAATGTAATATATGTATTTATTTTCATCATATTCCTTATACATCATATTACTATCGTCATTATAATATGCTTACCCTCATTATATCTCTTATATAGTATATTATTATTATCATTATCATATTATCATTTTCACAATGTACATACTTTGTTATTACTACCATATCGTGTTATTATTATCACTTCATCATTTTTTCTACTACTAGTTACTATATAAAACGCCTTCAATATATTATATATCCTTCAGATTTATACGTATATATATATATATACGCATGTGTCCTTTTATTATTCTTTTCGCATAAAATATCGTGTTTTCACATTTTCGCGCTAATTTTTCTCGACATATCAATTTTCTTAACAATCGATATCTCGTGTTAGCAATTCGAGAAAATCGAGCCCTAACTTACTGGGTTCTGATTTTTTTTCTCGTTTAAGCTAAACAACGGAAGATCTCTTTTAAAATCACAAATTCCAGCTTTAAAATCGACATTCCGTATTAACAATTCGAGTGAATCGAGCCCTAACTTACTGGGTTCCGGTTTCTTCTCGTTAAAGTTAAACAAACGGGATATCCCTTTTGAAATCGCAATTTAAATATTAAACAAAACGCTTAATCTCGGATATTCAAAATGTTGCGCCCTAACTTACTGGACTCAACATCTCGATCTTTCGGGATAAGTTTCTTTTCTTTCTAAAATTGAGGCGATATTCCTAATTTAGATTTTCGAGAGAACGAGCCCTAACTTATTGGGTTCTAGTTCCTCGTTCGACAAATGACAGGAGATCCTCTTCAAATATAAAACTAAGTTTCAAAAGACGAGCTTAGTTTCGGGAGTCTAAAGTATTACGCCCTTACTAACTGGACATGATGCTTTATCTCTTCGAAAATAAGAGAGCCTTAATGTCCCTTTCAATTCCTTCAAATTTTGAAAATAAAAAGCATTGTATTTTCGAACCCTTTTAAAACTTTCAACAAATAGGACATCAATCAATTAGTTTGGTACCAATTTTGGGCGTGTCGAGGGTGCTAATCCTTCCTCGCACGTAATCGACTTCCAAACCCGTTTTCTCAAAGATTCGTGGACCAAAAAGCACTGTTTTAGTAAATTAAACGATTTATTAAAACAAAGGTGATCCGATCACACCAAATAAAGATCGGTGGCGACTCCCTTCCTTTTCTTTTTCAAAAAACCCGAGTCGACCGCGTGCTGCTTCGCTTCATCAAAAATGGTTATGACAATACTAATAGATTTAATAAAAACTCGTATGATTTGGCATCACATGCAAAGTATTCTCCAACTCAATTTTTACATATTTGTTTATTACATTAAAAACAACATTTTAAATCCTGATGGTTGGAAATTGGATTTAAGGTGATTTTATTATAAAATTCAAAACCAAATGAGTAGGAAAAAACCGGGTGTAAGATTATTCACAATTAATTTTCTAAATAAATTTATTTATTTAAAAGATTTCAAATGTTAACTTCTTCAATCTCTTTTTCAATCATATTCAACTTTATGGATTGAACCTTGTCGAGGTATTTTTTTCTCTTGCCTTCTCAAAGAATGGTGCTGACCTATTTATATGATATGAATACTATTTATTGACATGACATATTGGGTAGGCTCCGTGCACGTGACACGTATCTTATCTTAGACTTAACACATGTTAACGTGGCCTCATGCACAACCCTAGGCGCCCAACCTCGCAGGGGATTGCAGTCCACATTCTACGATTACACCTCATCACGCGAATCTGACCTGCGAACACATCATGCGAACTCAATAGAATTAAACCCGAATCCGACCAAAACCCATTCGGATTCAGACCATTTGGACCCAAAATAACCGACATAGCAATAATTTGTCCCCCATTTGGTTCTAAAAAGAGTTATAAAGTGACTTTTTTAGAACCTGGGTAGAAGTGGACTAAAATTGGAATGGTAATTTTTCAAAGTACGCCTTATTCTTTATTGTACAACGTTCATTTAACCACATGTGTAGGAAAAAATATTGTTGTCCATATGTGATTGGTTCTTCACCATTGGGCATTTAAATCGTCTAAAGTGAAGGAAACCCTCTTTAAAAAGGGGTAACAATGCCGTAGCAATCAATCACACCGCTTGAATTCAAAATTTTGGAAGAAGAGTTTCAGACGATAAACAAAGTTAATCTTTCTGAGAATGTTGATTTCTCTTTTTATTTTCATCGATAGAGTATGGTTAGGGGTAGTGGTAACGTTAATTTGGATAACTCCCCGACAGCAAGAGCTACAAAATGTGGTGGAGGGCAAAAGCTACGTCTGTACCACGAAAGAGGAAGAAATGTATCGTGCCTTAGCCACTCGTGGAATTAGAGTTCCAAATTTTGCGTATGATTTCTCCATTCCTGAGGGTTTACATTGCTTGAGCGACACCAATGACGGCAATTTTTTACTCCCTCTGCGCATCTTGGAAGCAGACTTTCACTTACCCCTCCATCCTTTCTTCTGTAACCTCCTTGGCGACTTTTAACTAGCTCCCGACCAATTGTTCGATTTCTCTTGGTGGTTGGTCGTGGCATATTTCGTAGAATGCTCTCGATGCGAAGAGGTTCCGCTGATCGCTGTATTTCAAAGGTTACACCAACTGAAGCCCTACATCTGAGGAGGTTCGCATGGGTTCTTTTATTTTACTCCTCACAAGGATGCGAAGACACTCATTTCTAACAGATGTAGCAACCTTCGTCTCAATTGTGAGAGATATATTCGCGTTCAACATAAGTTGAATAATGGGTTCGATTTTCCCATAAGATGGTATTTGCCTAATAAAAACATATGCTCTAAGAGGCGAGATATCGTAACAGAGATGGGTTGTACACAGTATTATAGGCTTCGCCAGGGTTGTGTACTGGATTTAGAAGAAATACTAACTGTAAGAAATGTCTTTAAGTATTGTCTTTTGGATATGAGCCCTAATAGATGGAGGCAAGTCGATGCAGATGATGGAGCTGACACCAACACAGTTGGGCTTGTTCCTGCACAGTTCACGTGGCCCCACAGAGCAGACGATGAGTTAGCTCTTATACTTCTGGGGTTAAAGGCTGAGCCTAAGAACTAATTTTATAGCTTTTGTAAACCAAAGCCTTGCCCTTAGTCTTCACAGCCTCCAATGCACGAATAAACTGGTGCGAACACACTTATGTTAAATGTTGGTGCTGATGTTAGATTGTTGGTGGTGTAGGCACAACTAAAGGCACTGAAGACATTTCTGAGGAGTCTACAAGCTTATCAAGAGAGATGATGAATACATGGACGTTCATTTGTATATGTAGAGTGTTCATGGTGGTCCCTCTAGAACTTCTGCTGATGAAGGTAATATGAACACTAGAAAGAGGCAAAGAACTGCTGTGGGAACTTCGAACATTGTTTTAATTAGTGAGGATGAGGGCAGTGCAGGGGGAGCTTCGTCGAAAAAGAAGAGGGGATCAACCTAGGGCTTCTAATGCTGTTGTTCCCATTACAATAGAGCCCGTTGCAAGCTCACCTCCTACAGTTTCTCCTGTTCACTCCTCATCACCACTGATGTCAACAAACACTAATACCTTCGGAGTCATAATCAGTCACGGTTCTTTTGAGGGTTCCATGAAATATAACACTTTTGGCGATAAAGAATGGACTTTGTTTCCATAGTGCGATCACTTGAATGTGAACAAGTTTCCATTCAACCCTAATGAGGTGAGAAAACAATGGGATAATCCTACTTTGGAGGAAACAAAAAGGTTGCTTTGCCCTGATGCATCATCTAGTAATGCTAGAAGGCCTTTATTGCGAGAGCTAGCAGTTTCTCTGCAAGTATTGTTAAACTAGGCTTGTATGGCTAGCATGGGGTTGGTTGAAGTTGTTGATCAAGTAGATACCCAGAGGATGGAAGTTGAAAATAGCTATCAGTCAGCAAATGTAGCATTAGCACAAGCACGCGAGCTTTACGTGAAGTTGGATGAGGAAATCAAAATATTACAATAGCACAAGGAGATACTACAGGAGCGCCTTACTACCATTAAAAAAGATGTTGAGAAACTTCAAGGCGAGCTCGTAGGTGAGCAAGCAAATAAACTGGTTCTCGAGGCTAGCTGGAGGAAAATGGGTGAAAAGCATAAGTCTGTGGTGGCTAACTTAACAAAGAGCCATAAAGAAGTTATAGAGTAGTATAAGAAGGGGACAATGGAAAACTTAGATGCATATCTGCCTGATTTGAAGGCTAATTTTTTGCTTCATGCTCAAATTGTTGTAAGCCCTTTTGATGCACGAAGAGTAAACTTTTATGCCCTTAGCAAGCTAACAGGTACCCAACTAGATTTTGATGTCTATTTTTCTTCTAGGACAGCTTGGAAGGAGTTCGCAGCAAAGTGGAAGAATTCGTCAAATTTTTATATTGTTGATGTTGAAACAAGCCCTACTCTTGAAGATCCCGTTGGTACCAATGCTATCCATGCAGATGGAAATAAGGACAATGAATGTATAAGAGATGATGAATGAGGAGATGATGGGCCGACTAACTCTTTACGCATAGATAATAACTAACTATTTCATTGCTTGTAATGTACCCAATATGCTAGCTTTTAAGATTAAGAAATGAAAATATTTGATTTTTGTTGATATGATAATGTGTTTGATTGCTAGTAGACTTGAACTTATTATTTGACCGCATGATAACAATAAGCCTACTAAGTAATGAAACTATTAAGATAACTAACTTAGAGTAAATTATTCGAAGCTTTGAAATCACCATGATTAGGTCATAAATTGGAGTCGTTGTACATTAGCAGTGCGAATGTATATTGGCGAACTAGTGAACAATCACAAGTTGTGGCTTTAAGCCTATTCATTAGAAAAACCCAAGTTGTCACTTTGGATTTAACTAGGTTTTTATAATATTAGCTACAAATACAGATTATCAAGTTGTTTAAAAGTGGCGATCTTAAATCAGCTAACTCAAAAATGGATAGGTTGCGATCTTAAATCAACTAACCTTTGTAAAATCAATCGTGAACATAGGTCATCCAGCTATTTAGGAGTTGCAATATTAAATCAGCTAACTCAAAAATGGGTAGGTTGCGATCTTAAATCAACTAACCTTTGTAAAATCAATCGTGAACGTAGGTCATCGAGCTATTTAGGAGTTGCAATATTAAATCAGCTAACTCAAATATGGATAAGTTGCGATCTTAAATCAGCTAACCTTTGTAAAATTAGCTGTGAACATAGGTCATCGAGCTATTTAGGAGTTGCGATCTTAAATCATCTAACTCAAAGATGGATAGGTTGCGATACTAAATCAGCTAACCTTAGTAAAGTCAGCTGTGAACGTAGGTCATCGAGCTGTTTAGGAGTTGCGATCTTAAATAAGCTAACTCAAAGATGAATAGGTTGCGATCTTAAATCAGCTAACTCAATGATGAATATCTTGCAATCTTAAATCATCTAACCTTTGTAAAATCGGCCGTGAACGTAGGTCATCGAGCTATGTAAAAGTTGCAATCTTAAATCAGCAAACTCAAAAATGAATAGGTTGTGATTTTAAATCAACTGATCTTTGAAAAATCAGCATCTATAAATAATACTTCTTTATTAAAATAAAGTTTTGTTCATACATAGTATTTCTTTAAATGCCAGGCATTCCATATTCATGGAAGAATAGGGCCGTCCATTTTAGCCAACTTACAGGCTCCATAGCCTACCTTCTATATCACTTTGTAAGGCCCCTCCCAATTTGGAGTCATCTTTCCTTGTTGTGCTGCTGGATGGCTAGCATCAGTATTTCTAAGAACTAGGTCACCTGTAACGATCCGAAAGTTGGAGTTGTTAAAAAAAATTTTCGGGACCTCTCTTGGGTTTAAAAATATTAAATATTAATATGATAAATCTAATTGTTAGGGATTAAATTAACTATGAGAAAGAAATAGCTACAAGGACTAATTGAGTAAATAGTCCAATTTTTATGTTAGTCAAAGGAGTTAGTGGATGTGTATGAGACTAATATTGACCTATGGATGATATCACTAATAATTATAATAGGATAACTAATATATATGTAAGAGAAAGAAATAACTAAATAAAGGGAATGGAAAAAAGTAATGAATATAATGATAATAATAGAAATAAGAGAGAGAGTAGGTGAAAATAAGGTAGAAAGGTAGAGTGAAAGTTTTTATTTCCCCTTGCTGCCGAAAATTAGAGGAAAAAAAGAAAAAGTATGTTCAGCCATGGGGTTTTAATGCTTATGTAAAATTGTAAGTTTTGGTTATTTTCACATGAAATTATGTTTTTGAAGATATAATGTTATGAGTTAGTTTACTCATGTTGAAATTTTGAGTGAATGGAAATTTTGAGAGTTGCCATGGATGAGAAATTCAAAAGTTTGATGTTATTTTGTTGAATGCTAAATGTTTTTAATATGATGATTTGAGTATAAATTTTATAGATTAAATTGGTCATATTGATTGGTGGTGTTATTGATAATATTTCCTAAGGACTAAAAGGTTATAAATTTGAAATAACATAGCTTAAATTGTTAATTAGGTGAAGTATAGGGACTGTTTTAGTGAACTATTCTATGCTGGAAAATTTGGGACTTATTTACTAAGTTCATTAAGTATATATAGATTATTTTGTGATATGAAATTGATTAGTAATAACTAGAAACTAGTTAAATGCTATAAATAAATTTAACAAAGTATGATGTTATTAAATTTAGGATTTTGAGATTTGATAATGAAATTATGCACTTTGGTTAAGGAACGAATCAACCATACGTGAATCGTGGAAAAATGAAAGTAACGGAGTAGCTAGGGGTCTCACCATTACGACAATTTTGTTAAGGTAAGTTCGTAGACTCAAACTTGATTTTACTTCTAATTACTATTTAAATTAAGTAATGTTAAATTTGTTCACGATATAAGATGTATCCGTATTATTGAACATTGTAAGGAAAATAAATGAGGAAAAATGTAGAAGTAGACAATTGTATAATCGTCGATACATTTCTTCTAGCGGTGGGCACAATATTTGTCAGCCTGTCTGACTAGTGCTGGGCACACAACCGTCGGTTAATCTGACTAGTACTGGGTGCAATTCACCGTTGGTTTACCTAACTAGATCTGGCTCACAATTATTGTCGACGGTTAATCCGACTAGCACTGGGTGCAAATATTGTTGGTTTATCCAACTAGAGTTGGGCGCAACTTCTTCTGTGGATTACCACTAGGCACTGGGTGTCACATCGTTAATTGATATTACGAGAAAGTTATTTGAATTATCGAGAGATTAGAATTCCTATTTGGCTAAGTTAGAAATTTATATTAATGGAACCTATTAATGATAAATTGATTTACATCTTGCAAGTTAGATAAATAGTAGAATTGGGCTCGGCATCCTATAGGAATCCCGTACTCGATGTTAGTGATGTTATCTTTTTGTGTTTTGGCATGTACCTAGGATGCAAATTCAATGATAGTGTCATTTTTGTTTAGTAAGCTCTAGGGTACTAGTTTTTTTTTTTTTTTTGTAAATGTATGTAATTGTAAATACCTTGTTGACATCTTATACTATATTAAAAGTAATGTTTGTTTAAATGAATTGGTCATTTTAGTGATCTATCTAGATTGTCTATTTGATAGCATATTTGATGAATGTATATATGAGACTTGGCAATTGCTTGATATGTGTGTATGCTTGAACTTGTTGAATTGGTACATTAAGTATAAATATGTTTAAGCAAGTATGTGATAAAATGAGCAAGTTGAGTGTTTGAATAAATGTCATGACATATCATGCATAAGACTTGGTATTGGCATTGAATTAAGATTTATAAATTGGCTTGTATTTGTGCTTGGATGTTGTGTAGGTGAAAGACCAATTGGATGAGAAAAGCGACCTGAAAATGGCCTATTTTTCATCCACACGGGCAAAGACACAGGCGTGTGTCTCAGCCGTGTGTGACACACGGCCATGCACACGGGCGTGTGGTTTGACCGTGTGTCCCCTGCACCTAAAATTCTAAAATTAAATTGTCCACACGGCCTAACACACGAGCGTGTGGCTGGCCATGTGACCTAAGTCAGAGAGTTACACCGATAAGGACACGGGCTGGGACACAACCGTGTGCCTCATTTCGAACGCCCACACGGCCTGGGACACGGGCGTGTCATTTGGCCGTGTGAGACACACGACCTTGCCACACGGGCATGTGTCCTCTGTTTCCTTGAAAAATTTATATGTTTTCCAAAAAATTTCTTGAGTACCCGGTTTAGCCCCGAACTAATATTAATGATTATTTTAGGCCTTGAGGGCTCGTATTAGAGACCATATGAATGTTTATTAATGTTTTTTTTTCAATTGAGTGAGAAATGTACATGAAATGTTTTATTGATTGAGTTTTAAGTCTGGTAATGCTCCGTAACCCTATTCCGGTGATAGATACAGGTTTAGGGCATTACATCACCCACCTGCAACTGTTTATTCCTCACTTTAGAATTGTAATAACGAGCCACCTATTGAGCTCATGCATAGCAGCCCTGACTTCTGACATTTCTTTAATTGTAGCGTTCTATGTGAGGGCATAACTATCTCAGCAGGGATTATTGCCTCTGCTCCATAAACAAGTGAGAACTCGGTTTCTCCAATAGCTATATGAGGTGAGGTTCGCAAGGCCCAAAAAATTCCTGGAAGTTCCTCCAACCAAACTCCTTTATTAACATCTACTTTCTTTTTTAAAGCTGTTAGAATTTTTTTATTTATGGCCTCCACTTGACCATTGTAACACCCCTAACACAAAACCATCGCTGGAATAGGGTTAAAAGGCATTATCAAACAATCGAAACATTTCACTTTCATTTTACGACACAAAGTCAATCATCAATCAAACATATTCAAATACTAGCATATGGTCCCTTATTGAGGTCTACGAGACCTCAAACACGTGTTAAAAAGAGGTTGGGACTAAATCGAACACTTACAAAATTTTCCAAAAATTTAAACATTCTTCAATACTGCAAAGGTCACATGCCCGTGCAGTCAGGCTTTGAGCCTCACACGACTACCAGACACGCCCATGTGTCCAGATCGTGCCAAAACAGAGCATATATACTGACTTGTTCCCATGGCCACTAGACATGCCCGTGTGCCATGGCCGTGTGTAATTAAGCTACCTACTGACTTGATCACACGGCCACCAGGCATGCCCGTGTACCACGACCATGTAACCTACCCAGACACACTTCAAAGTGGCCCTTGAGACACACGCTCATGTCCCTTAGCCATGTAAGTGAAATAGGCCATTTGTATGAACAATTTACCACCCACATAAGGTTCATCTCTATAAGCACAAATCTCATGTATTTAAACATCAACTGGCAACCAAAACATACCATCATGTACACCAAATAATCATCAACAACATCATCCATTTCTTATTCAAAATCAACACAAATAAGTTCATCCAAATACCAATTTCACAACCTAAAGTATACAAGTTAAACATCATGTAATCCTTACCACAATTCACTTTTAATCCATCATTCATCAACCAAATAATCATGAAATATACCATATTCATAGCTCATTCATAAATTCAACATCATTCAACTTCCAAGCCAAATCACATGGCAAGGATTAAGCATTTCAAAACATACCATAACTTCTAGCCTATACATGCCATATTTGAACTATATCATCTTTTCAAAAGTACCCAAAAATAGATTGACGATAGTGTGATAGTGATGCTGACGATTCCCGGATCCGAGCTAGCCTTACTGATACTGTAAAATAGTAAAACAAATCACACAGTAAGCTTTCAAAAGCTTAGTAAGTTCGTAATATAATACATATTACTCAATAATCCACATCAATACAAAATTAAACTATCACATAGATAAATTGCACAATTAGGCTCATCATCAATCTCAACCATATGTTCAAGTATCTATTCATTCAACTCTTAAGGCTATCATCAACCACATAGGTTCAAACGTACCTTGATCAACACATAGTTACTCACCATTCATGCTAATTAATTGCTTGATATTACTTCTCGTTCAACCTTTGTTATTCCTTTGATTTATTCGCACACTTAGTACTAATTTCATAACCAAAACATAATCGTCATCGCACACTTAGTGCCATTATATTAAACCGAACTTATATCGGTATCGCACACACAGTGCCTATTTGATAAGCTGAAGCTTCTATCTTTCCGTACACACAGCGCTAATCATTAAACCCGTAGCTTCTATCGTTTCGCACACACAGAGCTAATCAACTTTGTATCAACTCAATTTCGCACACTTAGTGCCTCAATACTCGAACTCGTACATAACACATTCTATTCCACTAAAATACATTAATTCAATTCTCATCACATAGATACTAGTTTAATAGCAAGTATTACATCCGAACTTACCTTGGACATCGATATACCGAAACGGTCGATTAATCAAACACTTTGTCTTTACCTCGATCTCGATCCGAACTTCTCCTTTCTTGTTCTATACACATTAAAATTCAACTCATTCAATCACCAATTCATTCAATTTAGTCCTCATACACATATTTAGGGCATTTTACAAAATAGCCCTCACTTTTTCACATTTTGACACTTTAATCCCTATTTCATAAAATTATCAAATACACACAATTTCACATCACATATGCTTAGCCGAATTCTTCCCATGCTAATAAAAGCCCACACATTTCCTTTATTCAACAATTTAGCCCTAATTAGCTAAATTCACCAAGGATTCAAGAACAAAACATGTTCATTAAACACATATCTTTCATTTATCACCAATACTTATCAAAAAATCACCATTTCATCAATGACACATCTCTTAAACATCATCTATTCCTCAAATTACAACATGGACTTGATAGTAGACTAAGCAACAATCTCAAAAACATAAAAATCATCAAAAACCAAAGTCAAAACATGCCTTAAATCAAGCCAATTGCTAGCCAAAAATCACAAAGCCTCAAACCCTCATCTTCTTTTCTTATTTTCGGTTGATAGAAAAAAAGATGAGCATTATTTAGCTTTTGTTTTATTTTAATGTCAACTTATTTCATGTTTACAAATTTTCCATTAATGAATCAACCATTTATCTAACAAATATTAGGCCATTTATGTCCATCTATCATCCACTAACTTTAATAATAGACTAATTGCCTCATAAAGCCTCCACATTATAAAAACAACAACAATTAAGCACTTAACATTTAGCACACAGCTTTTTACACTTTATGCGATTAGATCATTTCTCACAATTTGACACACAGTTGATAAAATTTTCACACGAAACTTTCACACAGGCTAAACCACATACCGTAAACTCAGAAAATAATATTAAAATATTTTTTAACTTCAAATTTGTGGTCTCAAACCACTATTCTGACTAAGGTCTAAACTGGGCTGTTACAACTCTCTCCCCCTTAGGGATTTTTGTCCCCGAAAATCTTACCAGTGAATAGGTGTAGATATTGCTCTCTCATAATGTTCTCAGGCTCCCACGTAGCCTCTTCAACTCCGTGTTTGTGCCACAATACTTTCACTAGGAAATTCTTTTGTTTCTCAACTCTTTGATCTATCGTGCCAAAATTTGAATCGGTTATTCACTATACAACAATTCTGACTGAATTTCAACCTCAGTAGGACCAATCACATGAGACAAATCAGATCTGTATCTTCAAAGCATCGACACATGAAACACGTTATGAATTTTCTCTAATTCAAATAGCAACAACAATCTATAAGCAACCGGCCCAACTCATTTAATGACCTCATACGGTCCTATGAACCTCGAACTCAACTTGTCTTTTCGGCCAAATTGAAGTATTTTCTTCCATGGAGACACTTTCAGAAACACTTTGTCACCAATCTCAAATTCGATATCTTTCCGTTTCAAGTTTGCATAAGACTTCTGACGATCTGAGGCCGCTTTCAAACTATCACGAATCACTTTCACTTTCTACTCAGTCTCTTTTATTATATCAATCCCGTGAATCTTATTTTCACTCAGCCAGTCCAATACAATGGAGTTCGACATTTTCAACCGTAAAGAGCCTCAAACGATGCCATGTTAATGCTAGATTTCAAACTGTTGTTGTACGCAAACTCAATCAACAGCAAATGCTTTTCCCACGTACTTTCGAACTCAAGTATACAGTATCTCAACATATCTTCGAGAATCTGAATAATTCGCTAGGATGACCATCCGTCTGTGGATGAAATGCAGTACTAAAATGCAACTTTGTGCCTAAAGCCTCTTGCAATTTCTTTCAAAACTACGAGGTAAATTTCGGATCTCTATCAGATACAATAGATAGTGGCACCTCGTGCAATCTCACAATCTCAGTAATATATAATTTAGCCAATCTATCAAGTGAATAATCTGGTCTCACCGGATTGAAATGAGCTAATTTCGTCAATCTATCAACTATTACACAGATTGCATCTTTCTTTCCCGGAGACAAAGGCAATCTCAACATAAAGTCCATCGTGATTTTCTCCCATTTCCACTTAGGAATAATAATTGGTTGTAACAAACCGGATGGAACCTGATGTTCAGCTTTAACTTGTTGACAAACTAAACATTTCGACACATAGTTAGAGATATCTATTTTCATGCCATGCCACTAATAAAACTATCTCAGATCGTTATACATTTTCATGCTCCCCGGATGCACAGTCAAACGACTATTATAAGATTCGTTCAAAATTAACTGAATCAACTTTGAATTCTTTGGAACACAAATTCGATCTCTAAATCTCAAGCAATCATCACTATCAACTCAAAATTCTGAATCCGAATTCAAATCACATTGAGCTCGTTTTGCTATCATTTCAACATCATCTTTTTGAGCTTCGCAAATCTGATGTATGAACATCGGTCTTACTTTTAACTCAGCCAAAACTGAATCATCACACAGATCTATCTGAGCATTCATTGCTCGTAAAGCACATATAGACTTCCGACTCAAAGCATCAGCAACAACATTGGCTTTACCCGAATGATAATCAATCATAAGTTCATAATTCTTTAGCAATTCTAACCATCTTCTCGTCGTAAATTAAATTCTTTCTGAGTCATCAAGTACTTCAAACTCTTGTGATCGGTATAAATATGACATTTCTCACCAAACAGATAGTGATGCCAAATTTTCAATGCAAACACAATTGCAGCTAATTCAAGGTCATGCGCGGATAGTTCTTTTCATGCAGCTTTAACTGCCTTGAAGCATAAGCAATGACTTTGCCTTCTTGCATCAGCACACAGCCCAAACCATTTAACGATGCATCACTGTAAACTATGAATTCTTTGCCTGATTCAGGCTGAACTAACACTGGCACTTTCGTCAATAATGCTTTCAACTGTTCAAAACTCTGATGGCACTTTTTTGACCACTCGAACTTAACATCTTTTTGTAGCAACTTCGTCAACGGAGTCACAATCATCAAGAAGCATTTCACAAACCGTCTATAATATCCCGCTAATCCTAGAAAACTGCAGACTTCAGACACATTTCTTGGAGTTTTCCATTCTAAAATTGCTGAGATTTTACTTGGATCAACTCGTATTCCTACAGCTGATACAATATGCCCCAAAATCTAACCTCGCGTAACCAAAACTCATATTTACTAAACTTCGCATACAATTGCTTCTCACACAGAGTCTGTAACACAATTCTCAAATGCTCGGTATGTTGCGTCTCATCACAGGAATAAATCAGAATATCATCAATAAACACTACAACAAAACGATCAAAATACGATCTGAATATCCGATTCATGAAATCCATAAACACTATAGGAGCATTCGTTAGTTTGAAAGGCATCACTAAGAATTCATAACGTCCGTACCTCGTTCTGAAAGTAGTTTTCGGCACATCAAATTCTTTGACTCGTAGCTGATAATAGCCCGATCTCAAATCAAGTTTAGAAAATACTGTAGCTCCTTTCAGCTGATCAAACAAATCATCAATACAAGGCAACGAATATTTATTCTTTATCGTCACTTTGTTTAACTACCGGTAGTCAATACACATTCTCATAGTGCCATCTTTCTTTTTCACAAATAACACAAGAGCACCCCAGGGTGAGAAATGGGTCGTGCAAATCCTCTATCTGTCAACTCTTGCAAATGAGACTTCAACTCTTTCATTCTATTTGTGCCATTCTATACGGAGCTATTGAGATAGGAGTAGTCCCCGACACTAATTCAATTTCAAATTCAACATCTCGTATTGGAGGTAATCTTGGTAACTCTTCAAGAAACACATCTGGAAACTCACAAACCACAGGTACTAATTCAACTTTCTTCTCAGTCACATTTGTAACAATCACATATGCCAGATAAGCTTCGCAACCCTTTCTCACATAGTTCAAAGCTTTCATCGCAAATACAATAGCTGGTAACCCTTTCATATCACTGAATTCAATTCAAACTATCTCACCATATTGTCTTCTCAATTCAATACTCTTTCTTTTACAATTCACAATAGCATTATGCAAAGTAAGCCAATCTATACCCAGAATAAGATCAAACTCATCGAATGGTAGCAACATCAAATTAGCCTGAAAGCATATATCCCGAAACATCAATAGGCAATTCTTGCACACTTTATCCACCAAGACACACTTGCTTAAGGGGTTCGATACTCTATTCACAAATTCAGTAGACTCAACAGGTAAAGTCTTACTTGATACTAGATTCACACACATATAGGAATAAGTAAATCTTGGATCTATCAATGCAATCACATCAGTATCAAATAGAGTAAAAGTACCAGTGATGACGTCTGGAGATAACCCTTCTCTCGTGCATAACCCTTCCTCTCGTGCACGTATAGCATAAGCTCAAGCAGGTGCTCTCGCTTCTGATCTCATAGCTATATCAGTAGTCCATTTTTGATTTCCACTCACATTCTCGATGTTTTGGGTGGTCTACCCCTAGTCGCCACGTTACTCGGTCTCACATTTTGAATATTTTCTTCCTCAGTCATCTTTGGGCAATATCGAATAAAGTGATCTCGTGATCCACATTTATAACAAACTCTATTGTTATACTTGCCCCAGTATTCTCCCACATGTCGTCTTCCACACTATCTACACTCAGGTTTATTGCTTTTGGCACTTCCAACACTGGATTCAGTTGTAATTTGATCTCGTGAACCAATGTTTTGTCTCACACGATCTCTACTCGGATGTCCAAATGAAGCATTTGATCGATTGATTGCATCTCTAAATCTCTTCATCGAAGGTTGAGACATCTTACTCATCAATCTTTTTCTTTCATCTCGAGCTTCAGAATCGGCTTTCTTTTTTTCTTTACTGAGCTCCTCGGCTTTGCAGGCTCTCTCGACTAACACAACAAATTCATTTATGTCAAGTATCCCAACCAACAACTTAATATCTTTATTTAACCCTTCTATAAACTGTTTATACATAGTAGCTTTGGTTGAAACACATTCTCTTGCATATTGGCTTAATCTTACAAATTCCCACTCATACTCAGTAACTGACAAATGACCTTGTTTCAACTCAAAGAACTCTTTACATTTTGATCAATGAATCATTGACTGATATACTTCTTTCTGAATTCAACTTGAAAGAAATCCCAAGTGATTCTCTCTCTCGGAAACATGGATGTCAACGTCTTCCACCAGTTATAAGTCGAATCTCTCAACCAAGAAACTACACACTTAATACATTCATCAGGGGTCAACCTCATGTCATTGAATAGCCAAATTGAATTGTCGAGCTAAAACTCGGCTCGCTCAGCATCGTCATCAACTATGGCCCTAAACTCTTCGGCCCCAAACTTATGAATCTTATCTACAAGAGGCTTATTTAATCGGATCGGATCTATAACTTGTGGCACAACAGGTACTTATGGGGGTGGAGGCTATAAAGCAGCTGGATTCGTTCGAACGAACTCCGAAAACCACTAACTCATCATTCGAAAGAAGGCTTACTTTGCCTCTCTTCCCTCACTACTATCATTCGGCCTAGATGTGGCCAGAGTTGTCCCTTGAGTGGGAGCAGGCATGTTACTCTCAACATTGTCAGCCACTGTTCGATCGAGATCCATTACTATATGAAAACACATTTTTAATTGTCAAGATTCATCACACTATCGCAATTTATATATATGGCATGTATAGCTAGACTATCACGCATTACGTTAGTCCGAGAATCGACTAAATCATAGCTCTGATTCCAATTAAATGTAACACCCTTAACCCAAAATCATCACCGAATATGGTTAAGAGGCATTACCAAACAATCAAAATATTTCACTTTTATTTTATGACACAAAGTTAATCATACTAGCATATGGTCCTTAATTGAGGTCTACGAGACCTCAAACACGTGTTAGAAAGAGTTTGGGACTAAACCGAACACTTACAAAAATTTTTAAAAATTTAAACATTCTTCAATACTGCAAAGATCACACTTCTGTGCAGTTAGGCCATGTGCCTCACACGACTACCAGACACACCCATATGTCCAGACCATGCCAAAACAGAGCATATATACTGACTTATTCCCATGGCCACTAGACATGCCCGTGTGCCATGGCCATGTGTAATTAAGCTAGCTACTGACTTGGTCACAAGGCCACCAGGCTCGCCCATGTACCACGGCCATGTAACCTATCCAAGCACACTTTGAATTGGCCCTTGATCCACACGGAAGAGACACATGCTCGTGTCCCTTGGCCGTGTAAGCGAAATATGTAACAGCCCGATTTTGGGCTTAGTCAGAACAATGGTTTCGGACCACAAATTCGATGTTGAAAAATTTATTTTATTTATATTTTTATGGTATACAATTTCATGGAATAATTTGTGAAAATCTCATTCGAAAATTTTGACGTTTGGGCACTCAATTTAGTTAAAAGGACTAAATTGTAAAAAGTGCAAAAGTTGAGTTCTACATGTTAGAGGTGTCCAATTGTTATGAATTTTTAAATTGGAGGTCCTTAAATGATAATTAGGCCATTGGTTAAGTTGGTGGACAAAAATGGACATGGATGGGTATGTTTCAAAATATTTTTTAAGTGGCATTTTGGTAATTTAGTGAATTAAATGAATTAAAAACAAAATTTAAATGCCAAATTTGTCCATCTTCAAGTTTAGGCCGAATTTAACATGTGGGAAGACATGGATAGGGTTTTAAATCTTTCCAAGTTTCATGGTAAGTCTATTCTAGCCCCGTTTTTCATGTTCTTTACGTTTTTAGAGTCCCGGTAACTTGATTTAGCTCATTCTAGCAATAATTTAACCTAGAGTTCATATTTGGAAAAATACCCATAGGTGAAATGTGTTTCTTTGATGTTTTATGGCAGAATATGAAGCTTAGAATTATGTTAAACAACTTTTACTAAGCGATTTTAAGTGAAAAAGAGAAAAACGACATAATAGGCAAAAATACCTAATGTACATAAGTGTATGTTAGAGAAAGAATTTGATGTTTCCATAGAAGGGAAAAATGATCAACATGTTATAAAACATAAGAATAAGGGATGAAGTTTAATTTTCGAGCCTAGGGGCAAAATCATAATTATGCAAAAGTTTAGGGGCAAAATTGTAATTTTTCTAAAGTTTGAGTTAGGGACTGTTTTGAGTATTAAATTAATTAAATAAGTGAAATGTGATGTCTTAGACCCTAAAAATGAGATTTGGACCTAAAACGGGAGGAAAATCGAAAATCGAGAAAGTTGGTAAAATGACCGTTTTGGTATCGAGGTAAGTTCATATGTTTAATAAGCATTTAATTATGCATATTTGAATGATAAATTGATATTTTGGCCATAAATACTTTAGTATTGAGTTTCAGATATAATGATTAATGTTCGATAATAATTCAATATTGGAAAGAGAACTTGTATAATTTATATGTAAGGCCATATTTTTTATTATGGCTTTGTATGATAACAAGAAAGTATTGACTAGCATAGTTTGATGAGAATAAGTTAAGTTGATGATATGATGAGATTTAGAATGTAAGTATGTAAGTTGAGTAGCATTTTATTATTATGCAATTATTGTTATTAGTAATGTTATTATTGAATTATGCAACTAACCAAATTTGAGCAAGTATGTTTCAGCTATGACTTGACAAGGCATTGATATCTCAAAGTCCATGGCTATACCATGGCAATTAAGGAAGAATTGACGGAAAAGTTCATGTTCATAACATGGCATTTAAGGAGGAATTGACGGTTAAGGATACCATGTAAGACCATGTCAAAACATGGCATTAGTAAGGCAAGGATCCCGTGTAAGACCATGTCAAGGCATGACATTGGTAAGTTCATAAGGCAAGGATACCATGTAAGACCATGTCAAGACATGACAATGGTAAGTTTAAAAAGGAAAAGGTTCTCGAGTAATCCAAAGAGTAAGTCAAAGAAATGACAAGGTGAGAACATGAAGAAAGAGTACAAGTATGCATTTAAGGCTTATTTAATATTGAGATTGTAAGTAATTGAGATTATCAAATATTAAGTGATGAGTTTTCAGATATGCTTGTGACACTTTATGACATGATTGGCAATATGTGTAACATCTCGAAATAGGGCCTAAACGGAACAGTGGTTGCAAAACCATGAATTTGAGCTATAAAAGTTTATTACGATTAATTATTATGATTTACTGAGTAATTAAATACATGTGTTAAAGTATTGATAATAAATTTTATTGATTTCATGCTTAAATTGCCTATTAGGACTTGTTTGCAAAAGTTGCTAAATAGGGGTTCTAATTTATAGAGTACTTGATTGAAATGGGGTTTGAAGTAGGAGTCCTTAAATGGTAATTAGACCATTATATTTTCATAGACAAAATGGACATATATAGGTAGAAAGAACCAAAGTTTTTAATGAAGGGTAATTTAGTCATTTGGTAATAAAAGAAATTAAAAGGGAAAAGATGGCAAAATATGCTCATCTTCTTCATTAGGCTGAATTTTCAAGTGTTCACCATAGCTAGGGTTTGTTTCAAGCTTCCAAGCTCCATAGTAAGTGATTCTAAGCCCCGTTTTTAATGCTCTTTACATTTTTGAAGCCCCGGTAGCTCGGTTTAACTTATTCTATCAATAATTCATGTTGGGGTTCATATTTGGAAAAATATCCATAGGTGAAATGTGTTTATTTTGATGTTTTATGATAGGATATGAAGTCTGAAATTATGTTAAACAACTTTTGCTAAGTGATTTTAAGTGAAAACGAGTAAAACAACTTAATCCAGAAAATACCTAATGTTCATAAGTACATGTTAGAGTGAGAATTTGATGTCATCATAGAAGGGAAAAATGATAAGCATGTCATAAAACATAAGAATAAGGGATAAAGTATAATTTTCGAGCTTTGGGGAAAATGTGTAAATATGTAAAAGTTTAGGGGCAAAATTATAATTTTTCCAAAGTTAGACTTAAGGACTGTTTTGATAAATGTGAGTATTTAAAAAGCTAAATTTTATATTATAGATCAAGAAGAACGAAATTCGGAGTTAGATCGGGGAAAGAAAAAGATAGTGGACTAAATCTATATAGTTTATCGTATTTTGTTTTGAGGTAAGTTTGCGGTAAATAAATGTAATATTCTATTATTTTACATTTGATACTATTAAATTCTAGCATTTACATATTTATTCTGTAAATTTATCATTTAAAGACTCAAGCATGAATTGACGAAGAAGCAATCTCAGAATGTCCCGGTTGAACCTTAGGAATGTGTAGGATACAAATGTCATGACATTAGGGTTTAAGGAAATCATGTAAGACCATGTCAAGACATGGCATTGATAAGTTACTATAAGGCAATGGTCCCATGTAAGACCATGCCAAGGCATGGCATTGGTGAGTTCATAAGGCAAGGATACCACGTAAGACCATGTCAAGACATGGCAATGGTTAAGTTTCACAAGGAAAGGTACCACATCCTTAGTATTCCAAGTGGTTCAACAGAAAATTTAAAGAGTATACCAAAGGAAAGGTAAGACAAGTTCAAGCTAAAAAGGTACAGGTAAGAATTTAAGACTTAAGTATATTAAGTTAAAGGCTTAAATAATTTTGGTAAGAAAAGAATATGATAATGCATTAAGAATGTTGTTATTTATTTACATGCAAACTTACTAAGCTTAATGCTTACTCCCATTCCTTTCTTTTTTTCATAGTTTTACAAGCCAACTGGGGATCGTAAGGACGCTGGGAGATCGTTACATACTATCAAAGGATTATATTGGTATTTTGTGACTCGAATGTTTTAAGTTATGGCATGTATAGGGACTTAGCCATTTTGTGTGTATGACCTTATGATATGGCTTAATATTGGCTTTTAAATGTTTGGTAATGATTAGCTATTAAAATGGTTAATTAAGAACATGTTTTGGATGTTATGTAATGCCTAGTTGATAGTTATTTTAAGAAATTATGTAATTATATGCAGGGGAACAGTTTGGACAGCAGCAGTGACGTGATTTTGAAAAATCACCAAAAATAGTATAAATGTAATTAGGTCATGCATGAGATATAGAATTAAATCTTATTGATTCTATTTTTATATAAAAAAACGATGTAGGAAAAATAATTGTATATTATGAGATAATTGATTTTTAGTGAAGAGAGGTCAGAATTGTCGAACTGTGTAATAGGGGAGAATTTAACTAATAAACTGTACTAATTGGCCAAACAAAAAATTCTGGAAAAATTATGGTAAGAAGATATATGAGTCTAGTTTCAAAGAAAATTTACAGATCTATATTTCGAGTTCTGTAACTCGAGTTATAGTTAATTTAGTAAATATGATGCAGATGGACAATTTCAATTTTTATGCCCTAATCTAGTAAGTTAAGTCTAGTAATGCCTCGTGCTCGACTCCGGCAACGGTTTCGGGTAAGGGGTGTTACAATATGCCTATATTATGAAAGTGTACTCATGTGTTAAGTGAGATGTTGTAGGTATGTAAGCAAGCTATTAAGTAAGGTGCCCTTTGTATTCTGAGCCTTTGGTAAGGATACCGATGAGTTCACCGAGAAAATCGATTAAGTGAAATTATGTGTGGCTTGTAGTGATAAGTGTAGGTATATGCATGTGTAACGTATGAGCAATATGATCAATATGTAATCGGAAATTGGAAAGATTGTTATAGGTAAGTAATGAATACAACTAAAGTGAGTGAGAGCAAAAATTTACAAATAAAATTGTTTTGGAGAGCAGCAGTATAGTAACTTCGAAAAATCACCAAAAATGGTAGAAATGGAATCAGTAGTTGAGTGAGATATGAAATTAATTGAGTCTATTTTCATATGAAAGAAATAGAGAAAGCAAAGAAATTCTGTATTTTGAGATATTTAAATTTTTGTGAGACTGGTCCAGAATGATTATGTGATCCCCTGTTCTGTCTTGGAAAAATCATTAAAAATTGTAAAAAATAATTATGTGATATAATTTATATTCATAAAATTCTGAATGAGTCTAATTTCAAATAAAATAAACAATAATGTCATATGAATTCTGTACGAGGCTATAATTGATTCGTAGTGAAGAGAGGTCAGAATAGTAGAACAATGAAAGAGGGAAATTTTAATGAATAAACTGTACTAATTGGAAAGACTAAAAATTTTATAAATTTTATGGTACGAAGATATGTGAGTCTAGTTTCAGGAAAAATTAGCGGTTTGTAATTTAGAGCTCTGTAGTTCAAGAAATAAATAATTTAGTGACAGTGATTCAAGTAGACAGATTAATGTGAACATGAGTAATAAGGTATAAGCATGTGATTTAATGATTGTATCAATTTGAGAACTTGTTGTGAGGATTTGTCTCGTTGAGGCTTTAGTAAGGCTACAAATGAGTAAGTTGAGAAAGTAAGAACTTAGTATTATTTATGCAAGTTATGATAGCTTAGTAGTAAGCTAAATTCATTGCTAATGCTTATTATTTTTACATGTGAACTTACTAAGCTTTATAAGCTTACCCCCTTTTCTTTCCCATGTTTCAGAGTCCTATTAAACAAGCTCGGGTTGAAGGTCGTCGGAGATTGCTTCACACTATCAAGCTATCTATGGGTATCTTTATTTATAAATGATTTAAGTTATGGCATGTATAGGGGCTTGATTAAGTCATTTTGTATATGTGTTAATTAATTTGATTAAATGTATTGCTTCATAACGGTAATAAGGATTATTCTGTATTTAGCCACGAGTTGTGGCTCATATTGGTCATGGAGTTATAATGCTTGTGTATGCATGTGTTTATTAAAGTTTAAATTATAAGTGAAATTTTGTGGCTCGGGATTTGGTAGAATGTATTGTTAAGTCTGGTAATACCTCGTACCCGGTTTCAGCATAGTATACGGGTAAGGGATGTTACAAAATAGGCCATTTGCATGCCACCCACATAAGAGTCATCTCTATAAGCACAAATCTCATGTATTTAAACATCAACTAGCAACCAAAACATACCATCATATACACTAAATAATCATCAACATCATCATCCATTTCCTTACTCAAAATCAACACAAATAAGTCCATCCAAATACCAATTTCACAACCCAAAGTATACAAGTTAAACATCATGTAATTCTTACCACAATTCACATTTAATCCATCATTCTCATCAACCAAATAATCATGAAATATACCATATTCATAGCTCATTCATAAATTCAACATCATTCAACTTCCAAGCCAAATCACATGGCAAGGATTAAGCATTTCAAAACATGCCATAACTTCTAGCCTATACATGCCATATTTCAACTATATAAATCTTTTCAAAAGTACCCAAAAATAGATTGTTGATAGTGTGATAGTGATGCTGACGATCCCAGGATCCAAGCTAGCCCTACTGACACTATGAAATAGAGAAACAAATCACATAGTAAGCTTTCAAAAGCTTAGTAAGTTCGTAATATAATACATATTACTCAATAATACCACAACAATACATAATTAAACCATCACATAGATAAATTGCACAATTAGGCTCATCATCAATCTCAACCATATGCTCAAATATCTATTTATTCAACTCTTAAGGCTATCATCAACCACATAGGTTCAAACGTACCTTGATCAACACATAGTTACTCACCATTCATGCTACTCAATTTCTCGATATTACTTCTCGTTCAACCTTTGCTATTCCTTTGATTTATTCTCACACTTAGTGCCAATTTCATAACCAAAACATAATCGTCATCGCACACTTAGTGCCATTATATTAAACCAAACTTATATCGGTATCGCACACACAGTGCCTATTCGATAAGCTGAAGCTTCTATCTTTCCGCACACACAGTGCTAATCATTAAACCCGTAGCTTCTATCGTTTTGCACACACAGTGCTAATCAACTCTGTATCAACTCAATTTCGCACACTTAGTGCCTCTATACTCGAACTCGTACATAACACATTGTATTCCACTAATATACATTCATTCATTTCTCATCACATGGATACTAGTTTAATAGCAAGTATTATATCTGAACTTACCTCGGACGTCGATATACCGAAACGGTCGATTAATCGAACACTTTGTCTTTGCCTCTATCTCGATCCGAACTTCTCCTTTCTTGGTCTATACACATTCAAATTCAACTCATTCAATCACCAATTCATTCAATTTAGTCCTCATACACATATTTAGGGCATTTTACAAAATAACCCTCACATTTTCACATTTCGACACTTTAGTCCCTATTTCATAAAATTATCAAATACACACAATTTCATATCACATATGCTTAACCGAATTCTCCCCATGATAATACAAGCCCGCACATTTCATTTATTCCATAGTTTAGTCCTTCAAAATATCATTATCACAATTTATCCCTAATTAGCTAAATTCACCAAGGATTCAAGAACAAATCATGTTCATTAAACACATATCTTTCATTTAACACCAATACTCATCACAAAACTCTCCATTTCATCAATGGCAAATCTCTTAAACATCATCAATTCCTCAAATTAGAACATGGAAGCAACAATCTCAAAAACATAAAAATCATCAAAAACCAAAGTCAAAACATACCTTATATCAAGCCAATTGCTAGCCGAAAATCACAAAGCCTCAAACCCTTATCTTCTTTTCTTATTTTTGGTTGATAGAAACAAAAATGAGCATTATTTAGCTTTTGTTTTATTTTAATGTCAACTTATTTCATGTTTACAAATTTGCCCTTAATGAATCAACCATTTATCTAACAAATATTAGGCCATTTATGTCCATCTATCATCCACTAACTTTAATAATGGACTAATTGCCTCATAAGGCCTCCACATTATAAAAACAACAACAATTAAGCACTTAAGAATCAGCACACAGCTTTTTACACTTTATGCAACTAGATCTTTTCTCACAATTCGACACACAGTTGATAAAATTTTCACACGAAACTTTCACACAAGCTAAACCACATACTGTAAACTCAGAAAATAATATTAAAATATTTTTCCAACCTCGAATTTGTTTTCTTGAAACCACTATTCTGAATAGGGTCTAAACCGGGTTGTTACAACCATTTGTCTGGGAGTCTTGATGGAGCTTTGAGCAAGAGCAATATGTAACTCCTTGCAACAAAATTTAAATTTTCGTCAGAATTGCATCCCATTATCTGTTATTATTAAGCGAGGGACACCAAATCTACAAACAATAGACTTCCACAGAAAGGATTCCATTTTTTTAGTAATTATAGCTAAGGCTTCAACTTCTATCCATTTGGCGAAATACTCCACAAACACCACTATGAACTTCTTCTACGTTGTAGCTACAGGGAATGAGCCTAGAATGTTGACTCCCCAAGTTGCAAATGGACAGGGCTTGACATGACTTGCAGTGGCTCCATTAGTGATATTTGTACTCAAAGCATATTTTTTTACAAAAACTGCAAGTATGAACCATTGCACAATTGGCCAGTATTACCCTTGTCTAGAAACTTTTTGTGAAAGTAACCTAGCACCGAAATGATCTCCACAGGTTCCTTCATGTATCTCTCTCATTACATAATTAGCTTCTGAAACATTGTAGCAATGGCTGGGAATACCCCTTTCTATAGAGTATATCCTCTAAAAGGGTATACCTAACAATTATACATGAAATTATTTTAATGAACTAAAAATGGCACAATTCATTCATTAATTAGATGGTAATTAATCTAACAACATGATCACTTGGTAATTCCTATATATTTAGTTGGAAACAATAATATCATATCTTGCAACTTTGCACTGTAATTTGACGAGCTCCCCTTTATCAATAGAAGTTTCTTCCCCTCACAATATTTGGATGATAGAAGTCATCCACGTATCCTTCTGATCTAGAGTACAGATCTGTTGCAGTTATAGCTTGGAACGTCCTTATACTAAATCAATTTTTTCCTCTCTACTTGATGAAAACAGATGATTCCAGCTTGGAAAGTATATCCGCTCAAGTATTATCTTTTCTTGATAGTTTTTTCACTTGCACTTTTTCAAATCCTGTGAGTAGTTGTGCTACTATAGAATGGTATTTCTTCAATTTCAATTCCTTTACTTTGTACTCTCCACTCATCTGCTTAGCAATCAATTGGGTATCTATGTGCACCACCAATTCCTTATCTCCTAATTGGCAAGCTAATTGCAAATCTCAATATCAAGGCTTTATACTGTGCTTCGTTATTGGATGCCTGGAAGCCAAATGAAAGACCATATTTCCATTCATTATTATCATGGTTAATTAAAAACACGCATTCTCCTGATCCTGACTTTGTCCTAGAGCCATCAACATAAATCTCTTAAGTTTTTGAGCTATCAGGCAAACTCATACCCTCTTGTGGTGAATCAACTACTATATTGTGCATAATCAATGGAAAAGAATTTTTTAGAACATGGATATGTCTTTCTTATATGTCATTACAAGAGGTAATAAGTTAATTGTACAATTTTCATTAATTAGTTCTTGTAGAGGATAAAAAATATTAACGAGCTTAATTCTATTAATATTTTGCAAACTAACATTTCATATTATAAACCATGGTACCTATGGGATTGACAGATTTCTCAAAGAGCATTCGACTATAAAATCAGTCAAAATCTACCCTTTTATCACTATTCCCAGAACGTACTCCATGCCATACTTAGCTAACTCAATCCCTCATTATGACATTCTCCTTAAGGTGTCAGCTCTGGATAGCATGCCTTTAATGGGCTGATTCATCATAATGAAAACAGAATGAGCCTAGAAGTATAGACGCAACTTGCGAGCTGAAATAATTAAAGCAAAAAGCTAGTTTGTCAATTTTTGAATACCTTAGCTCACCATTCTACAACACTTTACTGGGGTAATACACTAGGAATTGGCAAACACTTTTTGTTTTAACTAAAACAACTGCATTTGTCTCCTCCGAGGTCGCTAAATAAACATAGAGAGTTTCTTCCATGCATGGCGACATAAATAGTGGTGGGGATGTGAGATACATCTTGAGGTTTTCAAAGATTGTCAGGAACTCTTCAGTCCATGAGAAAGAAGTTCGCAAGGCTTTAAAGAAAGGCAAACATTTATCTGTCATCTTTGAAACAAATCTATTAAGCACAACCACTCTTCCCATGAAACATTATATATCCTTTATCGTCCTTGGAGGAGGCATATCCAAGATGATAAGAATATTTTCTAGATTAACCTCAATTTCTCTTTTCGAGACTATGAAGCCCAAAAATTTTTTAGCTCTTATGCCAAAGGCACATTTATCAAGATTCAACATCATGTTGTGAATTTGCAACACAACAAACGCCTCAGACAGGTTTTCCACATGCTCATTAAGAGTAGAACCCTTTACAAACATGTTGTCAACATAAACCTCAATGCTATGCTCAATCTGATCTCTAAAAATTTTGTTCACTAGCATTTGTATTCTTCAAACCAAAAGGCATGACAAGGTAACAAAATAATCCTTCTTCCGTAACAAAAGTCGTCTTGTCTTGATCCTCTGGGGCCATATATATCTGATTATACTCGGAGAAATCATCCATAAAACTCATGAATCTATGCATCAATGATGCATAAACCAAACTATCAATTGAAGGTAAAGGAAATCTTTCCTTTGGGCAAGCTTTATTAATGTTGGTGAAGTCGATACACATTCTCCCTTTACCACTAGCCTTTTTCACCGTCACCACATTTGAAATCTAGTTAGGGTACGCAACCTCTGTGATGAATCCAATTTATAACAAATTTCCCACTTCTTGCCTTACGGCTTCTACAACTTACGTCGCAGGCTTTCTTTTCTTCTGTTTCACTGGCTTAGCCTAAAAAAAAACATTCAATATGTGAACAATTATACGAGGATCCACCCCTGGCATATCTGCAGCCGACTAGGCAAAAATATCAACATTTTCCCTTAAGCATTTTACCAAGTTCTCCATTTCTTCTACTGCTAATGTCGATGAAATCTTAACCACATTGTCTACATCATAGTAAAATAATTGCAAACTTTCCAAAACTTCTACAGTTTTTGGTTTCTTCACTCTCTCCTCATTCCTAGCATCCAAACTGTCCAAGTATAAAAGTTGACTATCTAGCCTTGTTTATTACGAACTCTGCCCCTACTGCACCTATTCATGCGTTTGCTTCACAGACAACATATGGCATTGTTTAGTTATTTTCTGATAGGATTGCATGAATCATGTATTAATTCTTGTAGGAAGCTTGATCTTCATGCAAAATATCGCTACCATCATCTTGGCTATTCTCATTATGGGACGCCTAAAGATAGTGTTGTACGCCATGAGATGATTGACTACAAAAAACTGGACATACTCCATCGTGGTATGCTCACCATCCCCTATAGTAACGAGGTAAAGTGATACAACCCTTTACCCTAATAGGATGATGGTTCACGAAGCCATACAATGGGCTCGCCCTCTTCAACGCTTGCTCCTTCAAACCTATTCTCTAATAAGCTTCCAACGTCAATACCTCAACTGCACTTGCACTATCTACTAGTATCATTTTCACTCAAAACCTGCAATAGTTGCTAAAACCACCATTGGATCATTTCTTTCTTCATCATTAACCAATTCTTCATCTTCATTACTAAAATCCACTCTCCACTTTTCCTACTAACACAACATTTTAGGCAAACTAATCGACATAACACTCTTGAGATACACCTTTCTCTTTGCATTGGAGGTTGCCTAGCCCTCGTCTATCCCAATTATTACATGAATAGTTCCTCCTAACTTCTGCTTACCTTTGGCCTTAGTCATTAAACTTTGCCCTGACTGGTTAGTACCTTGATTCGCAAAATCTTTCAACTCACCTTTCCTAACTGCCTCCTCGATAGCGTCCTTTAGAGAAGAACAATTATCAGTTTTATGTTTTTCACCTTCATGGAAAGCACATCTATCTCTCGAGCTTAACCTTCTTAAATTATGAGTCATAAGTGGAGGAGCTGGTAGAATACCAAGGTTTTTTACCTGGCTAAGAATATAGGCACACGTAGCATTCAAAAGAGTTTAAGTTTCAAATTTATCATAAGGAGGATACCTTTTGTCATGCTCAGGTTGCAACCTCTAAAATGTTCTAAGCGATTCATTTTGTGATTGCCCTTTTTTGTTGTCCCCCACCTTGAACACAAAAAGATTGAGAAGATGTAATGACTGCGAACACCTTCTCTATTCCTTGACTGCCTGTCATCCCTGTGGAATGTACCGCAAGCTACTCTCTTTATTTCTTCGACTTCAGCAAACTTGTGGGCCCACTTGTCCAGATATGCTCTGAGGTCAGTTGTCGGTGAACAAATATTGTACATGTTCATTTAGAAATCCCATGATAAAGGCATCAATGGCCTACTAATCCTCTAGGTTCTTTGTATTTACCATTGCTGCTTGAAAATGTTTAACATAATATTAGAAGCTGTCGCCCTCCTTCTGCTTAACAGAAATCAGCCCTATAGGTGTACTCATTATTGTCCTGTGTGCTCAAATTCTACCAAAAAACATATGGTCCAACTACAAAAAAATCTGAATGGAACCTTGCAAGAGGGACAAATACCAATCCTTTGCATTGTCTTTGAGAGTTGTTAAGAAGGCTTTGCATTTCGCAGCATCAAAAGCTCCTAGCACATTCATGTAATCGTTATATTGCATGAGATGTGCTCGAGGATCCCTTATACCCTTAAACATTTCTTTTGAAACTTTAAAATCAGGTGTCAAGCTCACTGTTGCAACCTTAACAGCCAACGAATTGTTAAAACACAATAACCAATCCATATCTTGAGAATTGGGATGTAAAGCCTATCCCTTTGCAGAGCATCCATCTCGCTCTGCCACGACTTTTAATGCAATTCAGAACCATCCTCACATATTTCACTCTTATCATAAAGATCAAAACTATCAAACTGCACCTTCTTCCTTAAATCTTCATTTTGCTTCAACAATTCCTATTGAAACATCTGTTGTTGTTCAAATCTAGCACTTTGCATAGTCATTTGCTCATTCATTAATCTCATTTGTTCTTGAAGAGCAACAAAATGTTGTGAAAACGCATCTTGGTTAGAGGGGAATGACAATCTCTGAGCAAAAGAATACCCTGACTAATAGGGATATTTAAATCGAAAGAGTTTGAGGCTCCTGCATGAGTCGGGTTGCCTAGATTCTCTGGTCGGTCGATAAACCAACAAACAAACAAATTAGCTTTACTAGGTCAGTTTCCTGCACCGAAGTCCCCAAGTTTTCCGATGAAAATATTAACAGGGGAATTTTCATTGGGGCGAGCCATTTTCAATTTTTGCAAACTGACGGTTTGAAGATTGAAGTCTATCCACGCTCATCGCACTAATTTTTGATGTATTTTTCTCTCTTGTCTTCTCAAAGGATGGTGCTGACCTATTTATATGATATGGATATTGTTCGCTGACATGACATATTGGGTAGGCTCCATACACGTGGACTCGTATCCTATCTTAGACTTAACACGTGTTTACGTGGCTCCATGCCCGATCCCGCGCGCGACCTCTTAGGGGATTGCAGTCCACACCTTGCGATCACACGTGAACCTAACTAGTGAACACATCATGCGAACTCAATGGAATCAAACCCGAATTTGACCCAAACCCATTCGGACTCGAACCATTTGGAACCAAGATAACTAACATCGTACCAAACCTTTAATTTAATTTTTTAAATGATGTGTGTAATGATAAAATACATTATATTTTTAAGGGAAAACTCAAATTTAAACTTCAAAACAAAAAAAACAACCACTAACTTCGAAAAAATTAAAATTTATAAACCATAAAACATACATAAAAAATCCCCTTAGAACCCAAATCTTAACACTAAATGCTAAAAATATTAGTGTAACACCCCATACCCAAACCCTTGCTTAATCGAGTACATGGCATTACTAGACTTGACTATTATCTCGGGCATGAAAATTTAAAGCTGTCCAACTACATTATACTGACCAAATCGACCATAACTCGAGTTACAAAACTCGAAATTTAGATCTGTAAATTTTTCTTGCAACTAGACTCATATAACTTTTCACCATAATTTTTCCAAAATTTTTCACGTGGCCAATTAGTACAGTTTATTCATCAAAATTACCCTTATTACACTGCTTGACAATTCTGACCTGTCTCTACAAACATACAGTTATCTCATTGCAAAAATTTCCTATAATGTTCTTGTTTATACCAATGAAAAATAGACTCATTAAGGGTTCTACACATATAAACCATGCTTCTTAATGATTTTTGTACAATTTTTGACAATTTTTATTTTACAGAACAGGGACTCACGAATTCATTCAGGACAAGTCTCACTAAAACTTAAATATCTCATTATATATAATTCCTTTGCCTAACTTGTTTCTTTCATATCAAAATAGACATAATAAAATTTAATTCTATGCATTATCCACTTTCTAATTCAATTTCTCCTATTTTTGGTGATTTTTCAAAATCACATCACTGCTGTAACTAAAAACTGTTTCACAACAAAAATAGTAATGAAACATATTCACTCTTATCATTTAGCAACCGAACCTATATATAACCAAACATCACAAAATATATGCCAAAAACATGCTCGGCTTGATGCTCAGAAGGCACTTGATCGGCTTGATTTTTCAAAATCATGATCGGCTGAAGCAACCTAGAAGGCACTTGATGCTCGGCTTTTACTTGCTGACAAATTAGGCACTTTGAAACAAATTCAGATATATCTCCTTTCATACCAGGCCACCAATAGAACTGTTTCAAGTCGTTATACATTTTCGTGCTACCCGGATGTATCGATAGTCGGCCACTATGAGCCTCACTCAAAATCATCTCTATCAAATCTGAGTTCTTTGGAACACACATTCGGCTTTTAAAATTCAAACAGCTTATTTGCATCAATCAAAATCGACTCTGCACCTTTTCACATCGAATTCGTTTAGCAATCATATTCTTGTCAACTTTCAGTGCATCACAAATTTGTTGGATAAACATCGGTCTTGCTCGTAACTCAGCTATGATCGAACCATCACTAGACATAGCCATCTGTGCATTCAATGCACGAAGAACAAATAATGATTTCCGACTTAATGCATCCGCAACAACATTAGCTTTTCCCGGGTGATAGTCAATCACCAATTCATAGTCTTTCAACAATTCTAGCCACCTGCGTTGTCTCAAATTCAGGTCTTTCTGAGTCATTAGATACTTCAGACTTTTATGATCTGAGTAAACATGACATTTCTCGCCAAATAAATAATGACGCCAAATCTTCAGTGCGAACACAATGGCTGCAAGCTCTAAATCATGCGTAGGGTAATTTCTTTCATGCGGCTTCAATTGTCTTGAAGCGTAGGCTACAACTTTGCCTTCCTGCATCAAAACGCAGCCCAAACCATTTAAAGAAGCATCGAGTACACAACAAATTCTTTACCCGATTCAAAGTTGAACTAATATCGAGCTTCATCAAAAGGGCTTTCAACTGATCAAAACTTTTCTGACATTTTTCTGACCATTCAAACCGGACATCTTTCTACAATAACTTTGTTAACGGGGTAGCTATCATAGAAAAATCTTTCACAAATCGTCGATAGTAACCCGCAAGTCCCAGAAAACTTGAATCTCTAAACATTTTTCGGTGGCTTCCAATCAAGTATGACCGAGATTTTGTTGGATCAACCCGAATGCCCGATGTCAAACCACATGTC
Organism: Gossypium rotundifolium; assembly: GCA_025506655.1. Classification (NCBI taxonomy): domain Eukaryota; kingdom Viridiplantae; phylum Streptophyta; class Magnoliopsida; order Malvales; family Malvaceae; genus Gossypium; species Gossypium rotundifolium. The sequence continues at coordinate 62,013,211 of CP106731.1, read as the reverse complement.
CCAAAAGTGACCTCTTTCATCCGAACTCACACTTACTAAACTTCGCATCAAATTGATGATCTCATAAAGTTTGTAGCACTAACCTCAAATGTTCAGCGTGTTTAATTTCATCTTTGGAGTAGATCAATATGTCATCAATAAACACCACCACAAATCGATCCAAAACGGTCTAAAACCCGATTCATCAAATCCATAAAACAAAAAGTGCATTAGTAAGCCCAAAAGGCATTACCAAAAACTCAAAATGTCCGTACCTCGTCCAAATGCGTCTTTGGCACATCCGTATCTCGACTCATGAATCGATAATAACCCGATCTCAAATCTATCTTGAAAATATGAAGCCCTTTCAACCGATCAAACAAATCATCAATCCGAGGTAACGGTACTTATTCTTTATAGTCACCTTATTTAGTTGCTTGGTAATCAATACACATTCGATAGTTCCATCTTTCTTTCTCACAAAAGAACTGTGCACCCAAGGAGAGAAACTTGGTCGTGCAAAGCCCTATCTGTTAACTCTTGCAAGTTGTGCTTTCATTTCTTTTAGCTCAAGAGGGTGCCATCCGATATGGAGCTATAGAGATCGGAGTCGTTCCCGAGCTAATTCAATGCCAAACTCAATCTCTCGTATAGGGGGTAAACCCGGTAGTTCTTCAGGAAACACATCTGAGTATTCACATACAATCGGTACAGATTCAATCTGTTTCTCAGACACTTTATTATCCAGCACATAAGCCAAATAAGCTTCACACCCTTTTCTCACATACTTTTGAGCTAACATCGATGATATAACCGTAGGAAACCCACCTGAATCACTGGATTCGATTCTAATGATCTCACCATTCTGGTGTCTCAATTCGATAAGCTTTCTTTTGCAATTCACCACTGCATCATGCGGTTAACTATCCATTCGAATTATATCAAACTCATCGAAAGGCAATAGCATTAAATCAATCGAAACAAAATCCCGAATCATCAATGGGCAACTTTACACACTTTATTAACAAACACACATCTACCCAAAGGGTTGGATACCCGAATCACAAACTCAAGAGACTCAATGGCGAGTCTTCTTGAATACCGAGTTTCACATACATATGAATGGGTCGAACCAGATCAATCAATGCAATCACGGTAGTATCATAAAGGGTGAAAGTACCAAGAATGACATCCGGAGAAGCGGCATCCTCTAGCTCGAGTAACATAAGCTCTTGCTAGAGCTCTAGCCTCGATCGATCTGTTATGTTCTTTGTCCCTCTCGCTACCACCTACATTGCGGAATGTCCGGGTGGTCCGCCTGCATCGATGCACTACTTGGTCTAGAGTTCTATGTCAGATTCGACTCGATTAACATCGGGCACTCTCGAATAAAATGGTCGAGGATCCACATTTAAAACAAGACCGGTCACGAACTCTACAACTCCTGTGATGCCATTTTCCACAATGTTTACATTCAACTCGATTCGTGAGACGTTACCAACACTTGGTCATCGAGGTAGCTCGGGAATCCACCGGAGGTCGATCACGTCTAGATGAATCAAGTAGCTTTGTGTCGATCAAGTCATCTCTAAACTTCTTAGATGTAGAATGAAAATTCTTACCCGCGATCTCTTTCGAGTGTCTCTAGCTTCGCCTCACCCTTCTCTTCTCTTTCCCGAGCTCTTGACTTTGTAAGCTCGCTTAACTAGTGTCACAAACTCTTGAATTTCAAGGATGCCAACAAACAACTTTATATCTTCATTCGCACCGTCTTCAAACCTTTTGCACATAATAGCCTCGGAGAAACACACTCTCTAGCATATCTGCTGAGCACGACAAATTTCCGTTCATATTCATCACGGTCATTCGCCTCGCTTGATTCAAGAAATTCTTTTCGTTTACGGTTGATGAACCGTTGGTGATATATTTCTTACGAAATTCATTCGGAAGAAATCCCGTCACTTTTTCTTTCGGGACCACTGATACTAGTGTATTCCACCGGTGATACGCGGTGTCCCAAGTAAAGATATGGCACACTTCAAGCATTCCTCCGGAGTACAAGATAACTCATCAAGTACCGAATAGTATTATCAAGCCACATTTCACTCGTTCAGCGTCATCATCATCATTGGCCCCAAATTTTTACCCCAAACTTTCGATTTTATCAATCTGAGGTCTACTAGATCTCATCGGATCTATCATCGAAGTCTTTGAAGGAACCGGAGTTGGATTATTCGAGGTGGAGGTTGTTGTACAGTAGGATTATTTTGAACAAATTGGGTAAACCATTCATTCATCATTTGGTAGAAGGCTTGTTTAGCCTCTCCTCTTGGTTACCCATAACTGGTTGAGAGTCTAATGGTGCTGATCCATGCGCGAGACCAGCGCAACACTCTCCACATCATCACCACTTTCTATCGGGATCGAATCCATTTACTATATAAAATACAATTGAAATTGTCAAGTCACCACACTATCACATATAAAATTCTATGGCATGTATAGCTAGACTCTTACGTACTACGGTAGTCCTAGAATCGACTAAACCGTAGCTCGATACCAATAAAATGTAACACCCCATACCCAAACCCTTGCTTAATCGAGTACATGGCATTACTAGACTTGACTATTATCTCGGGCATGAAAATTTAAAGCTGTCCAACTACATTATACTGACCAAATCGACCATAACTCGAGTTACAAAACTCAAAATTTAGATCTGTAAATTTTTCTTGCAACTAGACTCATATAACTTTTCACCATAATTTTTCCAGAATTTTCACGTGGCCAATTAGTACAGTTTATTCATCAAAATTACCCTTATTACACTGCTTGACAATTCTGACCTGTCTCTACAAACATACAGTTATCTCATTGCACAAATTTCCTATAATGTTCTTGTTTATACCAATGAAAAATAGACTCATTAAGGGTTCTACATATAAACCATGCTTCTTAATGATTTTTGTACAATTTTGACAATTTTTATTTTACAGAACAGGGACTCACGAATTCATTCAGGACAAGTCTCACTAAAACTTAAATATCTCATTATATATAATTCCTTTGCCTAACTTGTTTCTTTCATATCAAAATAGACATAATAAAATTTAATTCTATGCATTATCCACTTTCTAATTCAATTTCTCCTATTTTTGGTGATTTTTCAAAATCACATCACTGCTGTAACTAAAAACTGTTTCACAACAAAAATAGTAATGAAACATATTCACTCTTATCATTTAGCAACCGAACCTATATATAACCAAACATCACAAAATATATGCCAAAAACATGCTTTCAAAATAAATCTAGGTTATGGCCACATACACACAAACTTTGACATTATAATTAAGCCATACTCGCATGGCTGTCTATATACAATTTTCCAAAACCAAACATATAAAAACCAGCCTATACATGCCATAGGTTTGTAGTTTAAGCTTTTAAAATACCAAAATAGCGATCGATAGTGTGGTCGACTTGCTTGACGATCCTACTCGAGCCCGTAGCGTAAACAAAATCTGTAAAACCGAGGAGAACATTTCACACAAATAAGCTTACTAGCTTAGTAAGTCCCAAGCTCAAAAAACATTTTAACATGTAAATTTAAACATGGCCGAATGCTATCAATTCCTTAACTCAAGTATTTGCACTTTATAACCATAATCACATAATTCACTAAAACACCAAAATATATCACATATAAGCTCAAATTCCATTATAATGTTCATACTCAACAATAGTAAGCTCAAAAGCTTATATCAAAATTCCTATCGAATCATCAACCATATCATAACACACTTAATTTAAATAATACTATACCATCTACCTTACCTTTGGTAAATATAGAAGGCTTAAACATACACTGCACTTTTAGTTCATGAGTTTAAATACATTTCTCCTTGTATGATTCATGATTTCTCCATTTATAACACATCACCGGCATAAAGCACGCTAGGCACTAAAGTCTAAATCAAACACGCACAAGGCCTGCTAGGCACGAAGCCCGAATTTATCACCGGCACTGAGCCTGCTAGGCACGAAGCCCGAATATGTCACCGGCATTAAGCCTGCTAGGCACGAAGCCTGAATTAAATCAATATAACCAACATTCTACACACACTCTTCACAACTAATATATATACTTATGTTTAACTCAATTGAGCTCATTCACATTAAACCAATAAAATTTACTATATCATTATGCAATCCAACAATTTATTTCACATAACCAACTTCAATCATCAACCAACTATCCCACCATACATTCGGCCATAATGAAAATAGGTACAAAAATTCAGCAATTCATACCATTGTTTATAATCATAATTAAGTCATTAACATTCTTTAGCTAAAGGACTTACCTCGGTTGTCGATAGTCCGCATGAATCGGCTATTCGAGAACCTTCGACTTTCCCCTGTCTAATTCGTTTTCTTTGCTCTTGATCTAAAACACATTAAAGTTTAGCTCATTCAACCACAATTCATCTCAATTTAGTCCTTAAGCACATAAATGGGCAAATTACTATTTTACCCTAGAATTTCACAACTTTGCAATTTAGTCCTATTTGCATAACACACAAAATACACCAAATTAGCCAAAACTATGCAAGGGCCGAATGTTCCTAGGGACCTTACAATTCCTCACATTTCATTTATTTTGCAAATAGGCCCCTCTAAATATTTATTTTTACAATTTAGCCCTAAAAACTCAATTTCATCAAAACTTCCAATTCAAAACTTGCTAATTTCTAACATACTTTTGATATTTCTTTATCAAACATTATAAAACACAAACATCTAACCATGGCCAAATATCAAACATGCTCAAATTCAAAAATTCTAACATGGGTCAATTAATACTCGAAGCAACGATCTCAAAAACGTAAAAATTAACAAAAACCGAAACAAAAACTAACCTCAATCAAGCCCTTCAATGGCCGAATATTTCAAAGCTTCAAACCCAAAATTTTCTCTCTTAGTTTCGGTGGTAAAAAAAAGATGAAGAGCATGGCTTTATTTTATGTTATTATAACATATAATAAAGAAATTTATTAATTTACTTATATAACCTTTAATATAAAATAAAACCAATATATATACTATGGATATTTTTGTCAAAAGCCACCCACTAACTTTAAAAATGGGTTATTTACCCATTTAATGCTTCATATTAAGAAGCCATGCTCAAATAGGCACTTTACACTCTAGTATGCCACTTTTACATTTTACGCGATTAAGTCCTTTTGTCTAATTCGATACTCAAACGATAAAATTTTTCTACAAAACTTTCACACATAAATTCACATATAATAAGCACTAAATATAATATTTAAATATTTCTGGTTCGGATTCGTGGTCCCGAAACCACTGCTCGATTAGGGTCGATTCGATTCATTACAACTCTCCCCTTAAGGATTTTCGTCCCGAAAATCTTACCGTTAAACAATGTCGGATATTGTTGCCTCATTGAATCCTCAGCTCCCACGTTGCCTCTTCAACTCCATGTCGATTCCATAACACCTTCACTAAGGAAATCTTTTGTTTCTTAGCTCTTTCATTTCCGAGCTAGAATACGGATCGGCTTTTCCTCATATCGTCATATCGATCGTATCTCAATCTCGCACGGGCAATCACATGTGACGGATCCGATCAGATCACTGAGCATAGAAACATGAAATACATCGTGTATCTTTTCTAATTGTAGGGTCGCTTCAATTTATAAGCAACAGCCCAACACGTTCAATGATTTCATACGGTCCAATGAACCTCAGCTCAACTTGCCTTTCCTACCAAAACGAGCACTTTCTTCCATGGTGAAACCTTTAAAAGACTCGATCTCGATCCGAATTCAATATCTTTACGTTTCAAATCAGCATAGGACTTTTGTTGATCCGACGCACTTTCAAATTATCTCGATTATGGCCACTTTCATTCATCTCTTTAATCAAATCAACCCGTGTATCTTATTTTCACCGAGCTCGATCCGAGATAATGGTGTTCGACATCTTCACCAGTATAAGGCTTCATAAGGTGCCATTTTGATACTTGATTGAAAGCTATTATTATAAGCAAATTCAATCAAAGGTAGGTATCGTTCCCACGCACCTTCAAACTCGAGAACGCAACATCTCAACATGTCCTCAAGTATTTGAATAGTTCGCTCGATCGATCGTCTCTGTCGGATGAAAGGTCATGTACTAAAATGTAGTTTAGTACCTAAAGCATCTTGCAACTTCTTCCAAAATCGCGATGTAAATCTCAGGTCTCTCATCGACACAATGGAGCTCGGTACACCATGCAATCTTACAATTTGCGATACATACAATTCAGCAAGTTTATCGAGTGAAAAATATGTACGAACCAAGCACAAAATGAGTGATTTAGTCGGTCTATCAACTATCACCCATCGGCATCTTTCTTATTTGGTGTCATAGGAAGACCGGATACAAAATCCATTGTAATTTTATCCCATTTCCACTCTGGTATCATGATCTATGAAGCAACCCGTAAGGCACTTGATGCTCGGCTTTTACTTGTCGACAAATTAGGCACTTTGAAACAAATTCAGATATATCTCCTTTCATACCAGCCACCAATAGAACTGTTTCAAGTCGTTATACATTTTCGTACTACCCGGATGTATCGATAGTCGGCCACTATGAGCCTCACTCAAAATCATCTCAGATCAAATCGAGTTCTTTGGAACACACATTCGGCTTTTAAAATTCAAACGATTATTTGCATCAATCAAAATCGACTCTGCACCTTTTCACACATTAATTTTAGCAATCATATTCTTGTCAACTTTCGTGCATCACAAATTTGTTGGATAAACATCGGTCTTGCTCGTAACTCAAATATGATCGAACCATCACTAGACATAGCCATCCATGCATTCAATGCACGAAGAACAAATAATGATTTCGGACTTAATGCATCCGCAACAACATTAGCTTTTCCGGGTGATAGTCAATCACCAATTCATAGTCTTTCAACAATTCTAGCCACTGCGTTGTCTCAAATTCAGGTCTTTCGAGTCATTAGATACTTCGACTTTTATGATCCGAGTAAACATGACATTTCTCGCCAAATAAATAATGACGCCAAATCTTGGTCACGAACACAATGGTCGCAAGCTCTAAATCATGCGTAGGGTAATTTCTTTCATGCGGCTTCAATTGTCTTGAGCGTAGGCTACAACTTTGCCTTCCTGCATCAAAACGCAGCCCAAACCATTTAAAGAAGCATCAGAGTACACAACAAATTCTTTACCCGATTCGGGTTGAACTAATACTGGAGCTTCAGTCAAAAGGGCTTTCAACTGATCAAAACTTTTCTGACATTTTTCTGACCATTCAAACCGGACATCTTTCTACAATAACTTTGTTAACGGGTAGCTATCATAGAAAATCTTTCACAAATCGTCGATAGTAACCCGCAAGTCCCGTAAAACTTGAATCTCTAAACATTTTCGGTGGCTTCCAATCAAGTACATACCGAGATTTTGTTCGGATCAACCCGAATGCCCGATGTTTGAAACCACATGTCCCAAAAAGTGACCTCTTTCATCCGAACTCACACTTACTAAACTTCGCATACAAATGATGATCTCGCAAGTTTGTAGCACTAACCTCAAATGTTCACGTGTTTAATTTCATCTTTGGAGTAGATCAATATGTCATCAATAAACACCACCACAAATCGATCCAAAACGGTCTAAAACCCGATTCATCAAATCCATAAAACAATGAGTGCATTAGTAAGCCCAAAAGGCATTACCAAAACTCAAAATGTCCGTACCTCGTCCAAAATGCGTCTTTGGCACATCGTATCTCGACTCATAATCGATAATAACCCGATCTCAAATCTATCTTCGAAAATCTGAAGCCCTTTCAACCGATCAAACAAATCATCAATCCGAGGTAATTGGTACTTATTCTTTATAGTCACCTTATTTAGTTGCTTAGTAATCAATACACATTCGCATAGTTCCATCTTTCTTTCTCACAAAAGAACTGGTGCACCCAAGGAGAGAAACTTGGTCGCAAAGCCCTATCTGTTAACTCTTGCAACTGTGCTTTCAGCTCTTTTAGCTCAGTAGGTGCCATCCGATATGGAGCTATTGAGATCGGAGTCGTTCCTGGAGCTAATTCAATGCCAAACTCAATCTCTCGTATAGGGGGTAAACCCGGTAGTTCTTCAGGAAACACATCTGAGTATTCACATACAATCAGTACAGATTCAATCTGTTTCTCAGACACTTTATTATCCAGCACATAAGCCAAATAAGCTTCACACCCTTTTCTCACATACTTTTGAGCTAACATCGATGATATAACTGTAGGAAACCCACCTGAATCACTGGATTCGATTCTAATGATCTCACCATTCTGGTGTCTCAAATCGATAAGCTTTCTTTGCAATTCACCAACGCATCATGCGAAGTTAACGATCCATTCGAATTATATCAAACTCATCGAAAGGCAATAGCATTAAATCAATGGGAAACAAAATCCCGAATCATCAATGGGCAACTTTACACACTTTATTAACAAACACACATCTACCCAAAGGGTTGGATACCCGAATCACAAACTCGAGAGACTCAATGGCGAGTCTTCTTGAATACCGAGTTTCACATACATATGAATGGGTCGAACCGGGATCAATCAATGCAATCACAGAGTATCATAAAGGGTGAAAGTACCATGAATGACATCCGGAGAAGCGAGATCCTCTCTAGCTCGAGTAACATAAGCTCTTGCTAGAGCTCTAGCCTCGATCGATCTGTTATGTTCTTTGTCCTCTCTCGGCTACCACCTACATTGCGAATGTCCGGGTGGTCCGCCTGCATCTTGATGCACTACTTGGTCTAGAGTTCTATGTCAGATTCACTCGATTAACATCGGGCACTCTCGAATAAAATGGTGCGAGGATCCACATTTAAAACAAGACCGGTCACGAACTCTACAACTCCGGATGCCATTTTCCACAATGTTTACATTCAACTCGATTACGTGAGACGTTACCAACACCGGTCATCGAGGTAGCTCGGGAATCCACGGAGGTCGATCACGTCTAGATGAATCAAGTAGCTTTGTGTCGATGAAGTCATCTCTAAACTTCTTAGATGTAGAATGAAAATTCTTACCCGACGATCTCTTTCGAGTGTCTCTAGCTTCTGTCTCAGCCCTTCTCTTCTCTTTCCCGAGCTCTTCAGCTTTGTAAGCTCGCTTAACTAGTGTCACAAACTCTTGAATTTCAAGGATGCCAACAAACAACTTTATATCTTCATTCGCACTGTCTTCAAACCTTTTGCACATAATAGCCTCGGTGAAACACACTCTCTAGCATATCTGCGAGCGACAAATTTCCGTTCATATTCATCACGGTCATTCGCCCTGCTTGATTCAAGAAATTCTTTTCGTTTCGGTTGATGAACAGTTATTGATATATTTCTTACGAAATTCATTCGGAAGAAATCCACGTCACTTTTTCTTTCGGGACCACGATACTAGTGTATTCCACCGGTGATACGCAGGTGTCCAAGTAAAGATATGGCACACTTCAAGCATTCCTCTGAGTACAAGATAACTCATCAAGTACCGAATAGTATTATCAAGCCACATTTCACTGTTCAGCGTCATCATCATCATTGGCCCTGAATTTTTCATTTAAACTTTCGATTTTATCAACTGAGGTCTACTAGATCTCATCGGATCTATCATCGAAGTCTTTGAAGGAACCGGAGTTGGATTATTCAGGGGTGGAGGTTGTTGTACAGTTTGGATTATTTTGAACAAATTGGGTAAACCATTCATTCATCATTTGGTAGAAGGCTTGTTTAGCCTCTCCTCTTGGTTACCCATAACGGTTGAGAGTCTAATGGTGCTGATCCATGTGCGAGACCAGCGCAACACTCTCCACATCATCGCTACTGGCTCTATCGGGATCGGAATCCATTTACTATATAAAATACAATTGAAATTGTCAAGTCACCACACTATCACATATAAAATTCTATGGCATGTATAGCTAGACTCTTACGTACTACGGTAGTCCTAGAATCGACTAAACTGTAGCTCGATACCAATAAAATGTAACACCCCATACACCAAACCCTTGCTTAATCGAGTACATGGCATTACTAGACTTGACTATTATCTCGGGCATGAAAATTTAAAGCTGTCCAACTACATTATACTGACCAAATCGACCATAACTCGAGTTACAAAACTCAAAATTTAGATCTGTAAATTTTTCTTGCAACTAGACTCATATAACTTTTCACCATAATTTTTCCAGAATTTTTCACGTGGCCAATTAGTACAGTTTATTCATCAAAATTACCCTTATTACACTGCTTGACAATTCTGACCTGTCTCTACAAACATACAGTTATCTCATTGCACAAATTTCCTATAATGTTCTTGTTTATACCAATGAAAAATAGACTCATTAAGGGTTCTACACATATAAACCATGCTTCTTAATGATTTTTGTACAATTTTTGACAATTTTTATTTTACAGAACAGGGACTCACGAATTCATTCAGGACAAGTCTCACTAAAACTTAAATATCTCATTATATATAATTCCTTTGCCTAACTTGTTTCTTTCATATCAAAATAGACATAATAAAATTTAATTCTATGCATTATCCACTTTCTAATTCAATTTCTCCTATTTTGGTGATTTTTCAAAATCACATCACTGCTGTAACTAAAAACTGTTTCACAACAAAATAGTAATGAAACATATTCACTCTTATCATTTAGCAACCGAACCTATATATAACCAAACATCACAAAATATATGCCAAAACATGCTTTCAAAATAAATCTAGGTTATGGCCACATACACACAAACTTTGACATTATAATTAAGCCATACTGCATGGCTGTCTATATACAATTTTCCAAAACCAAACATATAAAAACCAGCCTATACATGCCATAGGTTTGTAGTTTAAGCTTTTAAAATACCAAAATAGCGATCGATAGTGTGGTCGACTTGCTTGACGATCCTACTCGAGCCCGTAGCGTAAACAAAATCAGAAACCGAGGAGAACATTTCACACAAATAAGCTTACTAGCTTAGTAAGTCCCAAGCTCAAAAAACATTTTAACATGTAAATTTAAACATGGTCAATGCTATCAATTCCTTAACTCAAGTATTTGCACTTTATAACCATAATCACATAATTCACTAAAACACCAAAATATATCACATATAAGCTCAAATTCCATTATAATGTTCATACTCAACAATAGTAAGCTCAAAAGCTTATATCAAAATTCCTATCGAATCATCAACCATATCATAACACACTTAATTTAAATAATACTATACCATCTACCTTACCTTTGGTAAATATAGAAGGCTTAAACATACCTGCACTTTTAGTTCATGAGTTTAAATACATTTCTCCTTGTATGATTCATGATTTCTCCATTTATAACACATCACCAAGCATAAAGCCCGCTAGGCACTAAAGCCCGAAATCAAACACCGCACAAGGCACCTGAGCTAGGCACGGCCCGAATTTATCACCCAAGACCGAGCACGCTGAAACACGAACCCGAATATGTCACCAAGCATTAAGCACACTAGGCACGAAGCTTTGAATTAAATCAATATAACCAACATTCTACACACACTCTTCACAACTAATATATATACTTATGTTTAACTCAATTGAGCTCATTCACATTAAACCAATAAAATTTACTATATCATTATGCAATCCAACAATTTATTTCACATAACCAACTTCAATCATCAACCAACTATCCCACCATACATTCGCCATAATGAAAATAGGTACAAAATTCAGCAATTCATACCATTGTTTATAATCATAATTAAGTCATTAACATTCTTTAGCTAAAGGACTTACCTCGGTTGTCGATAGTCCGTCTGAATCGGCTATTCGAGAACCTTCGACTTTCCCTTGTCTAATTTCGTTTTTCTTTGCTCTTGATCTAAAACACATTAAAGTTTAGCTCATTCAACCACAATTCATCTCAATTTAGTCCTTAAGCACATAAATGGGAAAATTACTATTTTACCCTAGAATTTCACAACTTTGCAATTTAGTCCTATTTGCATAACACACAAAATACACCAAATTAGCCAAAACTATGCAAGGGCGAATGTTCCTAGGGACCTTAAAATTCCTCACATTTCATTTATTTTGCAAATAGGCCCCTCTAAAAATTTATTTTTACAATTTAGCCCTAAAAACTCAATTTCATCAAAACTTCCAATTCAAAACTTGCTAATTTCTAACATACTTTTGATATTTCTTTATCAAACATTATAAAACACAAACATCTAACCATGGCCAAATATCAAACATGCTCAAATTCAAAAATTCTAACATGGGTCAACTAATACTCAAGCAACGATCTCAAAACGTAAAATTAACAAAACCAAACAAAAACTAACCTCAATCAAGCCCTTCAATGGCGAATATTTCAAAGCTTCAAACCCAAAATTTTCTCTCTTAGTTTCGGTGGTAAAAAAGATGAAGAGCATGGCTTTATTTTATGTTATTATAACATATAATAAAGAAATTTATTAATTTACTTATATAACCTTTAATATAAAATAAAACCAATATATATACTATGGATATTTTTGTCAAAAGCCACCCACTAACTTTAAAAATGGGTTATTTACCCATTTAATGCTTCATATTAAAGCCATGCTCAAATAGGCACTTTACACTCTAGTATGCCACTTTTACATTTTACGATTAAGTCCTTTTTGTCTAATTCGATACTCAAACGATAAAATTTTTCTACAAAACTTTCACACACATAAATTCACATATAATAAGCACTAAATATAATATTTAAATATTTCTGGATTCGGATTCGTGGTCCCGAAACCACCGTTCCGATTAGGGTCGATTCGATTCATTACAATTAGTTTCTTGAATCATTCTTAAAACAAGAGATTCCATAGTCTCGTCACAACTTCAATGTGGAAGAAGAGCCAAATTCATTAGTTACTTTGAGATTCTATAAATCACCCAATTTGTTGGGGAGTAGAGGTGTGCATGGTAGGTAGGCAAAGCCTAAAAATTTTTCTACCGATTGGTAGGCCGAGCCTGCCCACCAAAATATGGGCCTAAAATTTTTCTAGGCCCGCCGCTTTAAAATTGGTAGGCAGAGCCGGCCCAAGCCCGACCGACTAGTATAAATTTTTTATTTTATTAAAAATAAAATATAATAAATTCATTACATTTTAAAAATAAAATAAATATTAAAACAAAAAATAAATAAAAAATATAATAAATCAAATACATTTAAAAATATAATAAATCAAATACAAATAAAAACATTTAAAATAAATCAAATACAATTAAAATATAACAAATAAAATATATTTGAGTAGGTAGGGCAATGGGCCCGGCTAAAAAATCATACCAGAGGCCCTGCCTTTTTCTAAACAGGCTCGCTTTTTTCCTGCCCATTTTTCGAGCCTATATTTTTGTCCAAACCTCCCACATTTTGGGCGAGCCTTTGGGCAGGGCCGGCCGCCCGACCCATGCACACCTCTACTGGGAGCTTCGTTATGTTATGTGATTCTAATAACATTTGAAAATTATGAGCGTCAAACACACAAAAATAGCCCAAAATAGAGCTACACCCAACCAACACTTTTACCATCCACAAAATGAAAGTTTAACGCTTAATTGTTACCATCTTTTAGAAATTAAAATTTAACTCTAATTGTTAATTCTGTTAAATTTTTATTAAATTTAAATTTATTAGTTTTAATTCATGATTTGACCTTTGAAGTATACCCATTTTTTATTTTAGTATTTATTTTTTGACCCAATTTGATACCTAAAGTACACTCACTTTCTAATTTGGTACTTAAAGTATCCGTTATATTTTTAGTCCATTTTTTTACAGATGTTAAAAAGAATTTATAGCCAATCACAAAGTACCACATGACGCCTTTTGTAAAAAAATAAATGTTTTATTAAATATATATACACATTAAAAATATATAAAAATAGAAATAAATATATAAAAAATTCAAATATATATAGAGTCTAGAAAAACATAAATTATAAAAATAAAATTACTAAAAAATGATAAATGAAAATAAATTAGTTGAAATTAACAATAATATTATAAAAATGTAAACAAAATGGTATACAGGGACAAGATTATATACAACGAAATAAAGGAAATGCTTAGTGGTATATAATTTGGTGTACTATACTTTTACAATTTTTATAATATTTTATTAATTTTAACTAATTTCTTTGTAATTTCAAGTGGTACTATGTGATTGGCTATCAACTTTATTTAACGTCTATCAAAAATTAGATAAAAGAAGTATATCAAGGCATACTTCAAATACCAAACTGTGAAGTGAGTGTACTTTATGTACCAAATTGGATCAGAAAAAAATTTAAGTACTAAAGTGAGAAAACGAGTATACTTCAAGGGTCAAATCGTAAATCAAACCAATCCATTACAACATCATTTCTCCATTACACCGCTACAAAATGAATATTTTTTAAATTATAAAATGTCACACCAACGAATTTAATAAAATCATTTTAATGAGATTAACAATCAGACCTGAATTTTTTTAATTTAAAAAGTATGACTAAATTTTAAATATAAAAAAATTCAAGGACTTGAATTATATTTTAACCTATTTTATTTCTTTGCTAATTGTGGCCGATTTGTGAAAAAAATTTAATGCTAGTTTCTATTATCATTATTCATAAAAAGCTCTTCTTCTTTTTTTGTCACTATTTTCTATCTCCGTTTTACTAAATCTCAAGTTAAAATTTGTTCGATTATTCAACCCAAACGGGTAGACATATAGGTCCAACTTTGTTAAAAAAAAGGGTGGACCAACTCGTAGTCAATGGGTTGGATATGGATTTCAGCCATTGACAGTGGGACGGAATAGCCAATGACACAGAATACGGTGCACTAAGAGCCGCAAATAAGTAATGGGAAACAATGTGTTTCAGCATTTAAGGATAGTGCATTGCGATCGCCTCACTTTGTTCTAATTATGCTACCCAATAAATATATATAGACACATGCATATATATATATATATATTGGTTGGACAATTTTATTTTTTTAAATATTTGTATTCAGTATTTGTGTTGAAAACTTCTTTAATAATTGCGAGTAAGTCATATGATAAAGTCTTAGCATCTTCGGCTAGATGTAAAACAGGGTTGAGCAAATGCTAAGCTTGAGCTTAACTCAAAACATAAAATGTTGTGTTTTTTGTTGTAAATAGTCCTTGCTAGTTCTAGTTTCAAAAATCCAACTCAATCCATTAGGTTTTTTACTCATGATTTTCTTGATCAACCCCCACATCATCTGTATTAGCTGATGATTTGCATTAGATAACAATAATCCAAAGAAAACAAACATTATGTTAAATTCTCACAAGGATATTTCGAGCAAACATACTGTCCGACACTTGCACTCGAGTTTGAGTAACTAGGTAGACCATGGTTATCAGTTACAACATGTTATAAACTAGAAATCCCTTATAATTCTTTCCTTCCTACATCTAAATCCAATCTTCTTGTAGTACATATAGAGAAGATCTAACTTATATGGTACGCAGACTATCATTGATTAGGAGTATATGTTGGAGAAGAATCAGTTCAATGACTTTAAATTCCACAGAAGTAAAGACTGCAAAAGGCATAAGTTATCAAGTTCATTTAAGTGAATGAAAAAGAAAAGAAACCACAAACAAGCAACAATCATCACACTTACCACAGTGTCATGATCAAAGCTAAAAGAAGTTTTTCAAACTCATAAAGTTAAAATCAAATGAAATGAAATTCCTCTATCAGTACTGCTAGGAAAAACCAGAATGATCCTTTTACGACAAGGAATGATTTTGGTTTCTATTTCAATGAATGAATGCATCCATACTACTGCTTCGACATTTTCATTCTATTTGAAGTACCAATGTTTGATATCCTTTCCTAATGCATATTGAGATATAGGTATAAAATATGACCCTCCAAATGCACAAAAATCTCATAAAAGCATCCAATACTTGCCTCCTGAGTCCAAGTATTATACCATTATAGGAGAAACCAGATACAGGCCTACAGTAGCATAGCTAAACACTAAAGAATTAATGGATTTATATTGTGGTGGGGTATCAAGGGCTGTTTTTCTTTCAAAAGAGGGGTTTGATTTAAGGATGACATCTCTTCAGTCCATGGAATAGGTTAGGTTGGAGAGAAGCCTATATTTAATTGAAATTTGATTCATCATCAGAAAAGGACAGGGCAGGTCAGGTCAGGTCAGATTTGATAGTAATTCGTATATTAACCCTTCTCTTCTCCACTCCATAGCTACACTTCTTCAACAGAAAGAAGGAAGTACTTGAGAATTTTCTCAAGATTTTTAGGCACTTACTGGAAAGATATTCAGAAACCAAGAAAACAAAAAATGAAGGTTCATAATTTCCCTATCAAACACCAAGTCAATTTTCATAAATACTCTTAACAGGGAAGTCTCAGATCCCAAAATTCAAGTTAAACATGCAATTACATTAAGCAGATTAAAATTAACAACCTTTAATATACAACAATATAAGAAAAACCCAGAAAGATACCACTTTGCACAAAGCAGCTATATATGGTAGGTTAAAACATAAAATTTTGGGGGATTTTATTTTTTCAGGTTTTGATACCTTTGATACCTCTAGCACACCTTGTAATAACTTCACACCCTCGGTTGTAATGATTCGCTTGATGACCGCCATTGCAATCATAGTAAGAAGCACCAGGGGTAGCACATGGGACCATGTCCCTCCTCAGTGTCTCATAGCTAATGTACTTCCTTTGCATCACCAGCACCCTCCTGTTGGTCTCTGACTCCATTTCTTCCTCTTCTAAACAATCTTCAAGCTTTTTGGTGCAAACCCTTCTTGCCCTTGCATCGATTTCACTGCTTGCCAGTGCACTATCGAGGTCTAAAATCGAGACAGAATTACAGGTACGGAGGAAGAGAAGGGATAGGAAGATACTGATGAAGATGAATTTGAATTTGAAAGTGGGCATTTTGGTTTTGGGTTGGATTTTTTTGAAGGGTTTTTCAAGTTTGATTCTGGGATTTGTTGGCATGATTGTTTGATCTTTCATGTAGAATGAAAGAATGGAGGTTTGATGGATGAGGACAAGACGTGGAAATACAGCATCAAAGCTTACATACATATGTTACAAACCAAATTATACCACTTTGCTTGCAAATACAGTAAAGAGTGGAATGGGGACTTTTTTCTCTCTCTATATATAAGGAAAAAAAAAATTAGTTAACACTAATTGCAATATTAGAATAATTTAGAAACAAATAAAATATGTATCAATTTGATTATCATCAAATCAACGCGACAATGAATATTAATTAATCAAGAAAAAATTAACAAAAGCCTCAAGAAATTTATCACATTATTTATATACAAAAGTTAAATTTCAAATAATTATCCTATTCTTTGTCATCTCAAATCTATCTTCATCACTATAATTACCATAATAAATTTTTAATAGATCTAGTGGTACCTTTATATTAATAAATTTTACATGTCAAAACATAATTAAAATAAAACCTCATCTACTCTAAGAAAAATAGAGTAGATAAAATAAAAAGCACAAAAAAATGTGAACAAAATGAAATCACAAAATTGTGAATTTTTTTTTTTTTGATAATGCCGACTAGAATTAAAAACTATGAAAGCTAATATGAAGAAATCTTGACTAACAACCAATTCAATTACTCTTAGAAATATAATATATAAAATATATTTTAACTCTTACAAAGAAGTATGAAATAAATAGGATCAAAATTCACCTTTTATTTTTATATTTACTTTTAATTGTGGTTTTAAGTATATTTTAAATTAATATTAAATCACTAAATAAAATGTAACTATTTTTACTTAATATTATTAATGTCAATTACTCTTTATAACGTGCATGTAACTAAAATTTGACGTTAAAATAAATTTAAATACCATTTTATATTAATTTTTTCTTTCAATAAATAGAGTTTTAGCTTGCAAAAACTCTTATATTTTAAAATACGTGGATAATCTTATGAGTTATAGTCCTATTTTAATATCTACAAACACATTCTAATGTTTTCATCATCTAAACCATTTTTTCCTTTTTGTTTGTTTTTAAAAAAGTTAGATTCGATGGTTTTTTGATGAATTATAATAGGGTAAAATTTTAACGGTAATACAATTCAAATCACACCGAGATGATGAACATCCTAATCATCAAAATTCAAATTTGATGGTTTTTAATTACATAAATATTACAAGTAAATTTATAATTAATTTGAGGCTTACATATGAATTAATGTTTGTTATTAAAATATTTTAATATTTTAAATGTATTGATAATTATAGATTTGAATGTCAGCTTTTGAATTTTATATAAATAAATCTATTATTTATAAAATCACCTTTACGTTTTCTTGAACTTAAAGCATATAATCTCTTTCTTTATTTTCTTAATAATTTTATTTATTCCAAAAGGTTTTCTTTTCTTTTCTTTTCCCTCAATCGTTTATTTTATTGCATTGTTTATCTAATTATTTGATTTTGCAACTATTTCATTAAGCTTGCTTTTGTCCATGTTAAGTTAGTCACTCAAATTTGACATATTAAACCTCAAGGTAATGTAAAGCTCCTTTATTTTAATTTTTAAAACTTTTGGGATAAAAATTATTCAATTTTTCTTTTCTGGTTGGAAAAACAATTGAGTAAAAAGGTAATTTTGGTATGGTTTGTAGTAAGCTATGTGGTAAAACATATACTAATAGAACATGGATTCTAAAAGACTAAACTAACAAGGTCAAAATTTGATTGTTTCATTCTTTCTTTTTTTACTAATATTATATTCTATTATGAATATATAACCTTGAGATGTTCGACAAATTAGAAATTATTAAATTAAGAATAAACTTATGAAGGAGGAACTATTCACTACTATCAATACATATATTTCTTAATTTTAATGTAATTGATTTTTCAATATCGCTTTTATTATTTATTAAATTTAGTCTTATTTATGTTGAACTAATTGTTTTTATTGTCTTTAAATTTTTATATTTTTTTGGTACAATAACAAAATAGGGACAATTTAAAAAAAGTAAGAGTTTTAACTTCAAATGATAAGGTGCAAGAACCACAATTACTACTCTAAGAAGTATATATGTCATTAATCTTTACGCTTTGAGAAATAGGCTATAAATACGTTTGAATGAGTATCTAATAATTAAAAAAAAAAAGACAATAATAAAATTATTTATTTAAAACATACTTAACCCTAAATTTATAATAAAATAATTAAATAAAATAACAATGTTTATAAACATAATAAGAAATTAACAATGTACTGATATTATTGTATTTTATTTTTAGTAACGTCATAAAATTACTTATTAAAAAATAAATTAGTTTATATTAGCTTTTGTGAATCAATTTCCTATAATAATGTGTAACACTGAAATATTTATGCATAACAAAATAAAATTTATAAATAATAAATAAAAATACATTTATGTACAAATTTAATATAATTGTCCAACAACCCCATATATATTAATAATGAATAAGAAAAGTTACATCTATTTTGTATTAAATATAAATTTTTCTATAGTAATATGTAATTTATCCTTTCTAATTGACCAATAAAAGTTAGAATATTCTACACAAAATTTCGTTTATTTTCTTACTATTTTTTTCATAATAACATTTAATTATCAAATTATATATAATCATAAAATATTTTAATAAAAATAATGATATTAATTATTTTGTAATCAAAATTGAAATTTGATCATTGACTTTTATTGATAAAATTTGAGTCTTTTTTTTAACTTCTATTTGCCGTTACACTTTTAGTTTTTATCAAATTGGTCAGAATTAGTTGGAAAAATTAACAGACCATTAATGTAACGCCCCAAAATTTAGAGAATTTTAATTGTGGAACTTTGTAGCAATTAAATTTTTATATCTGTAGTTTTGTACTCTACTTTTGTATTTAAGGTTTGGAGTTTGAGTCACATCGTTAAAAGTTTTTTTTTTTTTATTTTAGAAGCAACTCTTAATCATGCATTATATAGTTAAGTTCAATTCAATGTAAAGTCATGTTAAGAATGAGTTTGTTAGTTCATTAGTTAAGTATTTGTATTCCGTTTGGTCCCGAGTTCAAATCTCAAAGTGTACGATAAGAAAATATTTTTTGCTAAACGCTGGAAGACTGGCTGGTGGTTAACTTAAACCATTTTGAAATTAATTCTATCGTCGTCTTTTTTTTTTTTTTTTTTCTCTCTAGTTCTTTGTTCTTTTTTCTTTCTTTTATCTTTTTGCTTGGTGTTATACTTAATTCTATGTTAATTGGGATTTCTTTCTTTGCTTCCTAAACCGATTGTGCAATTATTTTGTAAGTTCTATCGTTATCTTCTTTAATTTCTGCAAGTTTCGTCTTGTTAACGTTTATTCTGTCGAAACAGAATTTTCTTGTTTACTTGAACGCTCTGTTTGAATGCTCAATTGGTTACTTTTTAGGTGAGGATATTACGAGAGACGCTCTTCTGTCGCGTTACCCCAGTTTCCTCTGTTACGTGCAAGGTAAGTGTGCGAAATTGAGTTAGGATTGCGTTGAAACTTTCGACATAATTTTGACGATAGGTTGATCATAACAATATATTGAGAATGATGGTGTAATTGATTATTGGATGGTTGTGTTAGGTTCTGGAATCTTCCTATGTCGTTTCTGCATCAAAATTGCTTTAGGTTCGTGCTGAAAACTCCATTTTTCGCGAATTTTGGTCGTCGGAAAACATGGCTACCGACACCACAAGACCAGGCACATGGGCGTGTGCCCAGGTTGTGTGGGTGGCCGTGTAACTCACTATTCATCGATTTAGAACCACACGGGCAAGGCACACGGGCTTGTGTTCAAGCCGTGTGTGGCTATGTTAGTGCGGTTCACACAGGCAAAGGACACGGGTGTGTGTCTAGGCCGTCTAACTCACTGTTTGCGACTCAAGACCATATGGGCAAGCACACGAGCGTGTGAGTCATGCGAGCAAGGACACGGGCGTGTGCCCAGGCTGTCTAACTCTCTGTTTACATTTTAGAACCACACGGGCAGAGGACATGGGAGTGTCACACGGCCAAGGACATGGGCATGTGTCCAGGCCGTGTGGCATATAAATAGGACCCGAAACCTGTTTTTGAGGCCGTGAGTGTTGCCTAAGACTGATATTGACTTCTCCAATGTATGAATGATCTGAGTTTGATTGTACGAGAACTCTCTGAGACTCTGTGACTGACGTATGAATACCATAACTATATGTGAAGTAAGTAATCTGCTTTGAATTAGTGGTTAAGCCGCCATATGTATAATTCTGATTCTGGCGCTTTGTCGCATTACGATCTAGCAGCTAAACTGCGTCTCTGTAAACGTGTTAGATAGACCCTCTATAGTGTGTAGGGTTGGTTGGGCATTGAATACCCTCAACGATGTGTTGGGATGACCGAAGATGGTGTGTAACGGATGGGGGTTAGGAAAATCTGCATCTGAATTTGATCTGTTCTGTATATGAAACTGAAACTGTTTCTGCATATGTAACTAATCTGTCTTGAATCTGAACTGAAAATGCTTCTGTTACCAAATCGAACCTTTGAATTCGGAAACTATTTGATAAATGTGTTTTAATTGAACGAACTTCTTTTATGCACTCAGTTTACAACTCACTTTGTTATTGATTGGATTTCAGGTGGTTCTCAGAGTTGAACGAGTCGGTGCCATGGGAGCTCAATCAAGCTTTTATCTTTCTTCTAAATACTACTATTAGGAATTTCGGTATTCTATGATATTATGATGTTTGGAAAGATTATATACTCAATTAATTGCTATGTTGGATATTATATGATGAATGATTCATTCTGACTGTTATAAATGTGGTGTTTTTAGTATCGTTAATGTAACTTTTGTACTTGGTATGGACGTCTAGGCCGGATTTAGTGTGTTACAATTAACTTGGATGGCTACATGTTGACATGGCAATTCACATATATACCACATTAGACGTTATTTAAAATTTTTTTATAAAAATTAAAAATTTATTTATTTATTTATCATAAATTCTTTATTTATTTTAAAACTTTAAAACTTTTTTTTTCACTTCATTTCTTGTACGCTGAAAAGAATTTCTAGAAGTTGAGTGCTCCATTGTCGACATCTTTTCCGGCTTACTAACGATTTCACACTCTCTTCTTTTCAAATCCATGATTAGTTGGCTTCAAAAAACCACTAGAAATCCATCATTAGACATTTTTTTTTATGGAGAATAGTTCTACTTCGTTAAGATCACGTCTAATATGTCCTTGTTTGAAACTTAATAATTAAGAATGTTGTTTCTATAAAGAAGAAAAAAAACATGGCCACAATTTCATCCTTGTTCTGATTGGTGGATCTTCCTTTTGAGGCAAAACACCAAACACCGTAACTCCATGGGATCCTCAGTCACTGCTGTAAATCACTCACAACAGCAAGAAATCAATCATTTGATGTCAGTTGAGAAAAGGATGATTGTGATCTATCTGTTTTGCACAAAAACAAAAATTTCATTTATTTAACCAAGTCAACAAAAGCAACCTACCCCATTCATATATCAACACATATTTGAGCAGCAGTAGTAGTAGGCAGTGGGATAGTTATGATTGTAAACCCCATTTTAACATTTCCAGCTGTGCATTTTGACCAAACAAAAATCTGGTGGGAAGCAGACACCAAAATCATCTGTTTCACTATTGTTTTGCTTTTTTCGGTTCATGGTGTCTCTCTCCTACTTCACACCCTTTGATTTGAGTTCTGTAATTTTCAAGTCAAGACAGGTTTAACTTATTGCGGCTGTTGGATTCACACTAATGCTTATGTTTTCTGGATTTTCTTTATAATTTTAAAAATATTTATGTTTGTTAGAGATATGTATATTAAAAAAAGAAAAGTAAACATATCTATACCATAAATAAAAACACAAATTTCAAAACATTAAATAGTGAGCCACAGACATATATACCCTTAATAATTTACAAAATTAACTATTTAAATGGTAATTTCGTTTTTTAATGTTAATTTTTGATAAGTAATAATATTTAAATGGTAATTTCATGTCTTTTACTATTAATTTTTGATAAGTAATAATAATATTTTTTCAACTATTAAATATTAATTTTAAAATTAAATTTTAAGTAATAATAAATTTACCTATTAAATATTAATTTAAATTGGATTTCACGTTTTTGGTTACACAAGAGATGATATAATTGAATTTGAATAGGAGTTAACATGAATAGATCAAAGTTCAAAAATATAATAAATAAAATTTTAATTTCTTTTATGAGTTACAGATATAGTAATTCTCTAACTGGTTAGATGCTTTTAATTTCATTAACAATTGAAAATCCTTAATTCAAGATTATTATTATTTATTTCAACGATTAAATATTAATTTTAAGTAATAATAATTTTACCAGTTTCTTTTAATTTTTTTAGATTTCCATATTTTTAATAATAAATTTCCATTTACTTCTTCCTTTTTTTTTTTTTGGATTTCAACTATTAATATTAATTTTAATTGGATTTCAACATTTTCTGATAATAACCAACCACTCCACGTTTTTGTCTATAGAAGAAGAGGGCGTAGGAATTAACATGAGTAGATAAACATTCAATAGATAATAAATGAAACTTTTCTTTGTATAAACCATAGTGACATACTTGAAGTAAAAGAAAGGATCTAATTGAATTTTTCTCAAGTAATTATTAAAGGTTAAATCACTTTACGATCTAATTGAATTTTTCTCAAGTAATTATAAAAGGTTAAATCACTTTACGAGTTACAAAACTGATTAAATGCTTTTTTATTTAATTAACAAAAAATGTGGAGTGTGTTTTGCATTTCCGAATATTTTTAGGTTCTTATTGCAACTCATATCGCGACATAAAGTCTTCAATATTACAACACCAAAGTCTGCCGGCAACGTCACGACGAGAAACTTTTTGACGTTGGAATGACAGACGATGTCGTGACGATGCGAATGTGAACATTGTGACGTAGTGACGTGTTTCCCATAAAAACTAAGTTTCTTTTCCTAGTTAAACTCTACTATTTTTTCTCAGTCAAACTTTGATTAATTTAGGGATATTTTAGTCATATTAACCCACAAATTTTAGTCTATAAAAAAGGGGCCATGTAACCCTAGAATTGATATCTTAATCACATTAAATTTAGAGAGTTTTGAGGGATTTTCATGTTTTAGCCAGGGAGTTTTGTATTCGAGGTTCAAAGTTTGCTTTTAGGTTATCTCCATCTTGTATTTTTTTAAATTATTTGCTCATTTAGTGAAGTCTTATTTGCCCATAGTTTTTGATCCTCTTAACTGAGGGTTTTTCATGTAAATATTTATGTCCAATTTTCTCTTTTCATTCTTGTTCGATACTTATATGAGTCTATCCCAACAAAAATCATGAACCTTTTAGCTTAATATTCATCTTTCCAAAAAATAGTTAGGTTCGAATCATCGTTGTAAAAAAATTAAAAATCTTTAATTGAAGATGAAATAGATAATTTTATTTATTAGGATAAATTAATTGATATTTTAATTTAATAGAAATAACACATTAATAAGAACTTTAATAGAATAATACAACCAAAAATTAATTGACATTTTATTTTAATAAAATAACTTATAGTTTGAATATTTAATTCTTAAAATTCTCACGGATATAATTACAATTTGAATAGTTAATTTTAAAATTTACTACCACCATTCATTATTTGTAACTTTTGAGTAGGTAAATATTTTTAAAAGAATTATCACATTAGACTTTATATATAACTTCAAAATTTTGATGTATTCTTTTAATTTTCTAAAGTTTCTTTTAATTTTTGATACATTTACAAAATTTCAAAATGTCGTTGCAACATGAGGAGTTCCTCGTCGCAAATGTGACCATCTGTTTTGCCTTGTTGTGATGATGGGGTTCCTCGTCTTGTCGAGGCCAAAAACCTAGATCTTATTGAGACAACCATAGCTTGACGTCGCGACATGGACTCTGTTTTTGGCACAATATAAGCCTTTTGGTGCCTACTTCAACCTACCAAGCTTTATATTCATTTGGTCCATATTTGCACACTTGCACTTGCACGCAAATTAACCAAAAACTCATTCCAAAACATGCATTTGACCATTTACACATCACTCAATCCAATATGTCACAATTTGACATCAATTCAAACCAAACAACTTAATCTATTTCAACCTACATCACAGGCCTTTAAACCATTCAAACCAACCTTTAACAATGTCACATCAATGCTTATTTATGGTACCAAATTGCCTCACAAAAATCAACAAGTTATCAAACATACATTCTCACATTTGAGCATTAACACATTCATGATTCAAACATTAATCAAATTCAAAACAATTATTCATCCAAACTAAACTCATGTAAATATAAGACTTATGTATATGCCACATAACCAAGTTTAAAACAAGCAAAAGTATACTGAGTTGATAGTTGGATAGTGTGAGCTTCGAGGTGATCTGATCGACGAGTTCCGCAAACCAACAATCTACAAAAAAGGGAAAAACAACTAGGTAAGCATTTTGAACGCTTAGTAAGTTCATAGTTAATAAAATGAATAATGTACCTTGATTTATAATCACACATAACAATCTAATTAACTTGATACAATTTTCCTGACATAGCATTTCACAACGATAAGGTGAGTCGCCACTTAAACGAGTCATTTAACAATTCAACATTAATATGCTATTCAATTTAGTACAATTCACATAGAATTCACAATTCAATTCCATTTGCAATATCAAAACATCAAATTTCCATTTTGAACATCAAACATGTAACATTTCATTGTCATTTCTCTTTTGCGTTAATCATTTAACCCAATGAACTCTAGTAAATAAACTCGGATGCACAAGCAACTACACCACACCAGATAGCACCGTAGTTCTAAACAGAGAGCACTGAAGTGCTAAACCCATACAAGCGCGCAACTAACCCTATTGGTATTCATATCTTAATCGTTTACTAAGTTCACACAGACATTAATACTGTATTCGTAACATTTAAATCATTAGTGTCATCATGATGAATTTGACCCTAGTCGGAATGGTGGTTTCGGGACCATCCGAGTCTGAGAAATATTTTAATATTATATTTTGAGTCTATTATATGTGAACATTTAAATCTTACTGCGTAAAAGTAGCATACTAAAGTGAAAGGTGTTAATTTGAGCATGGCTTTATAAAATGAGTATGGGGAAATTTGATGTATTTTGAGTTTTATGCAAATAGGACTAAATTGCAAAAGTATTGAAATAGTAGGGTAAAATGGTAATTTGCCCGTTTGTGTTTTTAGGACTAAATTGAGATGAAATGTATTTGAATGAGCTAAATTTTAATGTGTATTAGATCAAGAGCAAAGAAAAGCGAATTAGATCGGGAAAAGACGAAGGTTCTCGAATAAGCCGATTCATACGGACTATCGACAACCGAGGTAAGTCCTTCAATTGAAATATATCAAAGAATTATTTATGAATATATTAAATAATACGATTTGATGAATTTTAGTACATATTTATGTCATGGCGAATATATATATAGGTATACTAAATTGATTATTAAAATTTGTTATATGATGTGAATAAGTGTTTCAATGTGAATTGTTGGATTGTATAATGACATAATAATTTTATTGGTTTAATGTGAGTGAGCTCAATCGAATTGGATATATATATATATATATATATATATAAAATAGTTATGAAGTGTTTATGGAATTTTGACCACATTGGTATGTTTGAACTTTAAGCTAGCAGAGCCTTGTGCTTAGGTGTTATCGGGCTTTTACGCCTAGCGAGCCTTGTGCGGTGTTACTTATCGGGCTTTATGCCTAGCGAGCCTTGTGCGGTGTTACTTATCGGGCTTTTACGCATAGCAGGCCTTGTGCTTGGTGTTACTTATCGGGCTTTTACGCCTAGCGTGCTTGATCTTAGGTGATGTGTTTTACAAAAGAGAAACCGAATTTTGTTCAAGGCAAAATATAGCTAATGTATCTAGTTAATGGCTCGGTAAGCATGTAAGGTATGTTACGTTTAATTTTACTTGAGTCAAGTAAATACTATGAAACGATGTTAAGTACATTAAAGGTTAAGATTGATGTGAATAAGCATTATATGATTTAATTTGAGTTTGAATGTATTATTATTATGGAGATTCGGTTTACAAATAGAAATGTTATGAGTGAAAGAAATTTTAGTATGTTAACATGGTTGATATGAATCTGTATTCATACGATTCGGATCATATGATTCTTGTAATATACTTAGTTTGTGCTTGAAGAATACAGTTTATGGATTGATGTATAATTACTTAGATTAATGAACCATTAGTATTCGCCCTGTATAAATCAATATACTTAAATGTTTATGTGCAATGTCTTAAGTTGAATAATTTAAATGTTTAATGTTTGAATGTTATATTATCAGTAGCTCAGGACTTACTAAGCTAGTAAGCTTATATGTGTGAAATGTTTTCCTCTGTTTTATAGACTAGGTGCAGGCTACAAACTCATCGGGATCGTCAAGAAAGTCGTCCACACTATCAATCTAATTTGGTACTCTTTCATTTTGGTTTTCGGATGGAGGCATGTATAGGAAAGACTTGGTCTTTGTATTGATGAAAACTTTTTGTGTTCATGTATATAATAGCCATGCGAATATGGCTAAATTTTTAGTTAAGTATGTTTTCATGCTCTTGTTATAATTGTTAGGTTATGTCGTTAATGTTTGTGCAGTTTTAATCAAAGTTTTAATAGAATATGGTAAGGAAATGTTTGTTTATGAAATGAACCTTTGAGTTAGGTATGGTGGTATGATTAATCAATGGCATACTCGACTATATTGAACCATAGTGTGTTTGTTCATAGTTCGATGATGTTAGGATATTATATGAATGTTTTAGGTATAAGTTAATTTACATAAATGAGTAAGATGTATGGATAATATGAATTGTATGTGGGTATATTCGGTTATAACCTAGGATATATCGAATATATATGATAGATGCATATAAAGGTTAGTTATGTCACTTAGGCATAATTTGTTTAATTATGTAATATCAATAATTAAATATTCATGTTTAGCTTAAATGTGAAATGTAGAAATAAACCCCATGAGTTATGTATTGACCATACATGGAATTAAGTAGAAAATATTTTGATTTAGGATTTCATTTGTACATGGCTAATAAACATTATATGCTTGGTTCGAATATGTCATTAATATGATAAGCTCATGATTCATGTATGTATTTTAAGATATGTATATTGTCTTGATAAAATGATATAGAATTGAAATAAATCTGATTGAACCTTGAGATATGATTAGTATATCCGTGTGATTAATATTTTAAGACTAATATTTAAATTAGTAAGCGATGTATCTGTATATGTATTTGTGGATAGGTTCCATGTGATTATATGATTATATGAAAGTGTATTTCCTATGTAAATGCCTCGTAACCCTAATCAGTTACGGATATGGGTTAGGGTGTTACATTTATTGGTATCGAGCTTACGGTTTAGTCAATTCTAGAACTACTGTAGCGCGTGTGAGTCTAGCTATACATGCATTTTTCATATATTGATAGTGTGGTGACTTCTGACATTCTGAACTATGTTTTATATAGTAAATGGACACGATCTGAGAGAGTCATAACAGATGATGTAGAGAGTGTAGCGCTGACCGTGCACATGGATCGGTCTTAGGTAGACTCTCGACCGGTTCGGGTAGCCATGAGGGGAGGCTAAACAAGCCTTCTACCGGATGATGAGCAGTAGTTTACCCATTTATTCAGACTAACCCAAATTGTACCCCAACCTCCACCCGAATAATCCAACTCCGATTCCTTCACAGACTTCGATGATAGATCCGATGAGATCTAGTAGGCCTCCGTTGATAAAATCGGAAGTTTGGGGTAGAAGAATTGAGGCCAATGATGATGATGACGCAGAACAGTAGAAATGTGGCTTGATAATACTATTCGGTACTTGATGAGCTATCTTGTACTCGGAGGAATGCTTGAAGTGTGCTATATCTTTACTTCGAGACACTGCATATCACTGGTGGAATACACTAGTATCAGTGGTCCCGAAAGAAAAAGTGATGTGGGATTTCTTCTAGAATGAATTCTGCAAGAAATATATCAGCCAGAGGTTCATCGACCAGAAACGAAAAGAATTTCTTAAACTGAAATAGGGGCGAATGACCGTGATGAATATGAGCGAAAATTTGTCGGGCTCGGCAGATATGCTAGAGAGTGTGTTTCTACCGAAGCTATTATGTGCAAAAGGTTTGAAGGCAGTGCGAATGAAGATATAAAGTTGCTTGTTGGCATTCTTGAAATTCAAGAGTTTGTGACATTAGTTGAGTGAGCTTGCAAAGTGAAGAGCTCGGAAAGAGAAAAGAAAGGTGAGGCGAAGCTAGAGACACTCGAAAGAGATCGTCGGGTAAGAATTTCCATTCTACATCTAAAAGTTCGGAGATGATTTCACCGACATAAAGCTACTTCAGGATGTACCTAGACGTGAACGACCTCCGGTGGGCTCCGAGCTACCTCGATGGCGGTGTTGGTAACGTTCCACGAATCGAGTTGAATGCAAGCATTGTGGAAATGGCATTCGGGAGTTGTAGATTCCATGATCGGTCTTGCTTTAAATATGGATCGTCGGATCATTTTATTAGAGAATGTCCGATGTTAGTTGAGCGAATCGATTCGAACATTAAGTCGAGCAACAGCGTCGATGATAAGGCGAGCCACCCGGACATTCGGGCAATGTAGGTGGTAGTCGAGAGGAACGAAGAACACTGCATTCGATCGAGGCTAGAGCTCGACTAGAGCTTATGCTACACGAGCGAGAGGATGCTTCCTCCCGATGTCATTCTGGTACTTTCGCCTTTATGATACTCTGTGATTGCATTGATTGATCTGGTTCGACTCATTCATATGTGTGTAAAACTCTAGTAATCGAGAAGACTCGCCATTGAGTCTACTAAGTTTGTGATTCGTGTGTCCAACCCTTTGGGTAGATGCGTACTTGTTAATAAAGTGTGTAGAGGTTGCCCATTGATGATTCGGGATTCTTACTTCCCGGTGATTTAATGTTGTTGCCCTTGATGAGTTTGACCTAATTTTGGGGATGGGTGGTTAACTTCACATGATGCACGGGTGAATTGCAAAAGAATGCTTATTGATTTGAGATGCGAATGGTGAGATCATCGAATTGAATCCGATGATTTAAGTGGGTTTCCTCTGATAATATCTTGATGTTAGCCAGTATGTGAGAAAAGGGTGCAAAGCTTATTTGGCCTATGTCTTTGGATAATAAAGTGTCTGAAAAGCATATTGAATCTGTCTGGGTTGTGTGAATGCCAGACGTGTTTCTGAAGAACTACCGGGTTTACCACCGATCGGAGATTGAGTTCGACATTGAATTAGTACCGAGAACGACTCGATCTCGATAGCTCCGTGTCGATGGCACCTCTGAGTTAAAAGAGTTGAAAGCGCGATTGCAAGAGTTGATGATAGGGGTTTTACGGCCAAGTTTTGCCTTAGGGTGCACCATTCTTTTGTGAAGAAGAAAGATGGAGCGATGCGAATGTGTATTGATTATCGGCAATGAATAAGGTAACTATAAAGAATAAGTACCCGTTACCTCGGATTGATGATTTGTTTGATCGGTTGAAAGGGCTTGATTATTTTGAAGGTAGATTTGAGATCGAGTTATTATCGATTCTTGAGTCGAGATACTGAGATGTGCCAAAGACGCATTAGGACGAGGTAGGGACATTTGAGTTTCGGTTATGCCTTTTGGACCCACTAATGCACTGCAGTTTTTATGGATTTAATGAATCGAGTCTTGAGCGGTTTTGGATCGGTTTGTAGTAGTGTTTATTGATGATATCTTGATCTACTCCAAAAATGAAACCGAAACATACCGATCATTTGAGATTAGTGCTACAAACTTTGAGAGATCAATAGTTGTATGCGAAGTTTAGCAAGTGTGAGTTACGGATGAAAGAAGTCGACTTCTTGGGACATGTTGTTTCAAAGATCGGTATTGAGTCGATCCAAACAAAATTTCGGCTATACTTGATTGGAAGCCACCGAAGAACGTTTTCGAGATTCGAATTTTCTGGGACTTGCTGGCTATTACAGACGGTTTGTGAAAGGTTTTTCTGTGATAGCTGCACCTTTGACAAAGCTACTATAGAAAGATGTCAAGTTTGAGTGGTCAGAGAAGTGCCAGAAAAGTTTCGAGCAGTTGAAAGCCCTTTTGACCGAAGCTCCAGTGTTAGCTCAGCCTGAATCGGGTAAAGAATTTGTTGTGTATTCTGATGCTTCCTTAAGTGGTTTGGGCTGTGTATTGATGCGAAAGGTAGGGTAGTAGCCTCGCATCAAGACAATTGAAGTCGCATGAAAGAAATTACTGACGATGATTTAGAGCTTCTGACCATTGTGTTCGCCTTTGAAAGATTTGGCGTCATTACTTATTTGGCGAGAAATGCCATGTTTACTCGGATCACAAAAGTCTGAAGTATCTAATGACTCGAAAGACTGAATTTGAGACAACGCAGTGGCTAGAAGCTGTTGAAAGACTATGAATTGGTGATTGACTATCACGGGAAAAGATAACGTTGTTGCGGATCGTTAAGTCAAAATTATTATTTGCTCTTCGTGCAATGAATGCACAGATGGCTATGTCTAGTGATGGTTCGATTGTAGCCGAGTTACGAGCAAGATCGATGTTTATTCAGCAAATTTGTGATGCACAGAAAGTTGATGAAGATTTGATTGCTAGTCGAATTCAGTGTGAAAAGGGTACAGAATCATTTTTTCAGATTGATGCAAATGATTGTTTGAATTTTAAAAGCCGAATGTGTGTTCCAAAGAACTCGATTTGATCTGAGATGATTTTCGGTGAGGCTCATAGTGGTCGACTATCGATACATCCGGTAGTACGAAGATGTATAACGATTTGAAAGCAGTTCTATTGGTGGCTTTGGCATGAAGCGTGATATATCTGAATTTGTTTCTAAGTGCTTAATCTGTCGACAAGTAAAAGGCGAGCATCAAGCGCCATCTGGACTACTTGACCAATCATGATACACGAATGGAAATGAGATAGAATTACAATGGATTTTGTATCCGGTCTCCCTATGACTCAGAGTAGGAAAGATGCCGTCTGGGTTATAGTTGATAGGTGACTAAATCACTCATTTTGTGCCGATCGTACAAACTATTCACTTGATAAACTTGCTTGAATTATGCGATATCACAGATTGTGAGATTGCATGGTGTACCGAGTTCCATTGTTTGAGACGAGACCAGATTCACATCACGGTTTTGGAAGAAGTTGCAAGATGCTTTTGGTACTAAACTTCATTTTAGTACTGACTTTCCATCCGATCGGAAGGTCAATCCGGCGAACTATTCAGATACTTGAGGACATGTTGAGATGTTGCGTTCTCGAGTTTGAAGGTGCGTGGGAGCGATACCTACCTTTGATTGAATTTGCTTATAATAATAGTTTTCAATCTAGTATCAAAATGGCACCTTATGAAGCCTTATCTGAGCAAAATGTCGAACACCATTATCTTTGGTGAGCTCGGTGAAAATAAGATACACGGTTGATTTGATTAAAGAGGCTGAATAGAAAGTGGCCATAATCAAAGATAATTTGAAAGTCGCATCGGATCGACAAAAGTCCTATCTTGATTTGAAGCGTAAAGACATTGAATTTCAAGTAGGAGATCGTGTATTCTTAAAAGTTTCCCGTGGAAGAAAGTACTCGATTTGGTCGGAAGGCAAGTTAGTCTGAGATTTATCGGACCATATGAAGTCATTGAGCGTATTGGGCTGTTGCTTATAGATTGAAATTGCCCTTGAGTTAGAAAAGATACATGGCGTATTTCACGTTTGATGCTTCGTAAAGTCTGATCGGACCGTCTCATGTGATCACACCGCCGAGATTGAAATCAATCGATTTGACATATGATGAAGAACCGTCCGTATCTTAGCTCGAGAAATAAAAGAGTTGAGAAATAAGAGAATTCCATTAGTGAAAGTATTATGGAATCGACACGGAGTTAAAGAGGCTACGTGGGAGCTGAAGATTTAATGAGGCAACAATATCCAACTTTGGTTAACGGTAAGATTTTCGGGGACGAAAATCCTAAATGGGGGGAGAGTTGTAACAGACTGGATTTGACCCTAGTCAGAACGGTAGTTTCGAGACCACGAATCCGAGTCCGATAAATATTTTAATATTATATTTTGAGTCTATTATATGTGAATTAAGGTGTGTCAAAGTTTCGTAGAAAAATTTTATCGTTTAAGTGCTTAATTTGATAAAAAAGGACTTAATCGCGTAAAGCGTAAAAGTAGCATACTAAAGTGAAAGGTGTTAATTTGAGCATGGCTTTATAAAATGAGGTATAAAAAGGGTAAATAACCCATTTTAAGGGTTAGTGGCCGGCCATGGACAAGTTTGTCTTTAAATTATATTGTTTGGTTATTTTTAACTTAAGGTTGATTAGGTAATTTAATAATAATGTATTATATGTTAAATAAAACAAAAACAAATGGCCATTCTCATATTTTTAGTTGATGGCCGAATGTTGAAAGAAAAAAAAAGAAGAGTCTTTGTTCTTTGATTTTCGGCATTTGAAGGCTTGATTTCAAGGTTAGTTTGAACTCGATTTTGTTAATTTTTATGTTTTGAGATCGTTGCTTCAAACCATAGTGACCCATGTTGAAAATTTTGAATCTAAGCATGCTTGAAATTGGCTATTGATAGGTTTATATGATTTTAATGTTTGATGAATTTAGATGAAAGATAGGTTAAAATTAGTATATTATGTGTTGGAAGTTTTGGTGAATTTGTGTTTTGGGGCCAAATTGTAAAAATAAAATTTTAGAGGGCTTAATTGCAAAATAAATGAAAGAAATAGACTTGTATAGTCCTTATACATATTCTACCTTAAGGAGTATGGGAAATTTGATGTATTTTGAGTTTTATGCAAATAGGACTAAATTGTAAAGTATTGAAATAGTAGGGGTAAAATGGTAATTTGCCTGTTTGTGTGTTTTGGGACTAAATTGAGATGAAATGTATTTGAATGAGCTAAATTTTAATGTGTATTAGATCAAGAGCAAAGAAAAACGAATTAGATCGGGGAAAGACGAAGGTTCTCGAATAAGCCGATTCGCACGGACTATCGACAACCGAGGTAAGTCCTTCAACTGAAATATATCAAAGAATTATTTATGAATATATTAAATAATACTATTTGGTGAATTTTAGTACATATTTATGTCATGGCGAATATATATATAGGTATACTAAATTGATTATTAAAATTTGTTATGTGATGTGAATAAGTGTTTCAATGTGAATTGTTGGATTGTATAATGACATAATGATTTTATTGGTTTAATGTGAGTGAGCTCAATCGAATTGGATATATATATATATAAATAGTTATGAAGTTTTTATGGAATTTTGACCACATTGATATGTTTGGCTTTAAGCCTAGCGTGCCTTGTCTTAGGTGTTATATCGGGCTTTTACGCCTACTTGGCCTTGTGCTTGGTGTTACTTATCGGGCTTTTACGCCTAGCGTGCCTTGTGCTTGGTGTTACTTATCGGGCTTTTACGCCTAGCAGGCTTGATACCGGTGATGTGTTTTACAAAAGAGAAACCGAATTTTGTTCAAGGCAAAATATAGCTAATGTATCTAGTTAATGGCTCAGGTAAGCATGTAAGGTATGTTACGTTTAATTTTACTTGAGTCAAGTAAATACTATGAGAACAAAGTTAAGTACATTGAAGGTTAAGATTGATGTGAATAAGCATTATATGATTTAATTTGAGTTTGAATGTATTATTATTATGGAGATTCGGTTTACAAATAGAAATGTTATGAGTGAAAGAAATTTTAGTATATTAACATGGTTGATATGAATCACGTATTCATACGATTCGGATCATATGATTCTTGTAATATACTTAGTTTGTGCTTGAAGAGATACTGAGGTTTATGGATTGATGTATAATTACTTAGATTAATGAACCATTAGTATTGACCTGTATAAATCAATATACTTAAATGTTTATGTGCAATGTCTTAAGTTGAATAATTTAAATGTTTAATGTTTGAATGTTATATTATCGATAGCTCGGGACTTACTAAGCTAGTAAGCTTATATGTGTGAAATGTTTTCCTCATTTTTATAGACTAGGTGCAGGCTACAAACCCATCGGGATCGTCAAGAAAGTCGTCCACACTATCAATCTAATTTGGTACTCTTTCATTTTGGTTTTCGGATGGAGGCATGTATAGGAAAGACTTGGTCTTTGTATTGATGAAAACCTTTTGTGTTCATGTATATAATAGCCATGTGAATATGGCTAAATTTTTAGTTAAGTATGTTTTCATGCTCTTGTTATAATTGTCGGGTTATGTCGTTAATGTTTGTGCAGTTTTAATCAAAGTTTTAATAGAATATGGTAAGGAAATGTTTGTTTATGAAATGAACCTTTGAGTTAGGTATGGTGGTATGATTAATCAATGGCATACTCGACTATATTGAACCATAGCTGTGTTTGTTCATAGTTCGATGATGTTAGGATATTATATGAATGTTTTAGGTATAAGTTAATTTACATAAATGAGTAAGATGTATGGATAATATGAATTGTATGTGGGTATATTCAGTTATAACCTAGGATATATCGAATATATATATGATAGATGCATATAAAGGTTAGTTATGTCACTTAGGCATAATTTGTTTAATTGTGTAATATCAATAATTAAATATTCATGTTTAGCTTAAATGTGAAATGTAGAAATAAACCCCATGAGTTATGTATTGACAATACATGGAATTAAGTAGAAAATATTTTTGATTTAGGATTTCATTTGTACATGGCTAATAAACATTATATGCTTGGTTCGAATATGTCATTAATATGATAAGCTCATGATTCATGTATGTATTTTAAGATATGTATATTGACTTGATAAAATGATATAGAATTGAAATAAATCTGATTGAACCTTGAGATATGATTAGTATATCCGTGTGATTAATATTTTAAGACTAATATTTAAATTAGTAAAGCGATGTATCTGTATATGTATTTGTGGATAGGTTCCATGTGATTATATGATTATATGAAAGCTGTATTTCCTATGTAAATGCCTCGTAACCCTAATTCGGTTACGGATATGGGTTAGGGGTGTTACAATATACATATCATCTCATCATGAAACATTTCGTATCCACTCGGACACATATAGCACATATTATAATTTCTTTACAATTTAGTCCATATCTCATCTTTTTGTACCAAATCGTAACCAATTCAAAATTACATTTACACACAAACAAATTCATAATTCAAACATACTTACCTTACTATTATATATAACTACACCATATAAACTTACCTGGCAGAAATTGCAATAACAAGATGTCGGGGACTAATATGAATTTTTCCTTTTTCTCGATTATCTTCAGGTTGATTCAATTCTAAGTCTATATGATAATTCATTTCAATTTATTAATTCTAAATGACTTATAAATTCTACTTTATGCATGTGGTAGTTCAATTTCATTTTTTGAATGTTCCCTAAAGTTTTGCATTTTATTCAATTTAGTACCTAAAATAAAAATTGCTATGACTTTCAAATTTGAAACCTCGATTTCAAAATCGATTAAACTTATATCCTTCTATATCCCTCTAATATCTATAATTATAGAAATTTCACATCAATTTTGAATTCTTTATACTTTAGTCCATATGTTCAAAAACTAGCAATTAAAGTTTACAAACTAGTATTTTTTTTTTTTCATTTCTAAGCTTAAAATCTAACAAATTACTACCAACTTCATCAAGCATTCATCAATGACAACTTTTAGAAACTTTAACAATTTTACAAATTGGTATAAGGGCTAGCTAAATCAAGCTCCCGGGACCTCAAAAACATAAAAATTACAAGAAAAAGACTTGAAAACTTACCAAATGGAAGGACCGGAAGTTGAGTTCATAAAAATGGCTTCCTTAGGATTTTTTTGAAGTTTCAATTGAAGGAGAAAACAAAATGGAAGATGACAACTTTTGATTTTAGTTATATACCTTAATTAACTTATAAATAATCCTAATTAGTTTACTTAATCTTTAATTAATTAATATTAAACTTACTTATCAAATTTAATGGCTTACAACTAGCCTCCACTACCGTATAACATAATTGGATGAGTCCAATTGCTCAATTGGTCATTTAATTAATTAAAAATCCATAGCAATTAATTTTTACCACTTTTACAATTTAGTCATTATACCTTAATTAACTATCCGTATAACGACCCGAAATTTACGAGTACCGAAAAAGTGCATTTTTGGGTCTACGTTTTGGTGAAATGGATTCGTAAATATTTATTAAAAATATTTACGAAGTTAATTGTGTGATTAATTGAGTTTTGGATTAAGTGAATTAATTTGAATTAAGAGTAATTAGGTGTATGGACTAGATTGTAAATAGAATAAAAGTTGAATTATAGAATAGAGAAAATTTAAAGGACTAAATAAATAAATAAACCAAATTGTGACAATTGTATGGTAATAATAATGTACATGTGTAATAAATACATATATACATTTGTAATACATATATGTATTTACTTATTATTTAAGAAATAATAATAATTATGTTAATAGAATATTATATTAATATAATAAACATAAATTAAATAATAAATAAAACTAAGAAAAAAAAGAACAGAAGTTGGAACGAAATAGAGAAAAAAAAGAACATAAGTTGGAACGAAATAGGGGAAAGAAAAGAGAAAGAAAAGAAAAAGGGAAATTAGGGTCTTTAAGGTTCCAAGTTCAATTGGTAAGTCAATTTAGCCATTTTCTTGTAATTTCTGAGTTTTTAGAATCCTAGAACAAAATATTACTTGATTTATGTTGAAAATTTGAAAGTTAGTAAATTTTTAGATGTTGTTTATGTTGAATAAATTGAACAATTGGTGGTTAAATTGATAGAATTTTAAGTTATAATTGAGAAAAGGATTGAATTGTAAAATAAATTTTAAATTTTGAGTAATAGGGACTAAATTGAGAGAATTTCAAAAATAGGGTTTTATGGTGAAATTAGAGAGTTGAAATTAGTCTAAAGTGGAAATTGAATGAAAATATAGAATTAGTTGTGGAAAAATAAAGTTAGTCTCGGTTTAAGGACTAAATTAGAATTTAGGCAAAAGTTAAGTACAAATTGAAATATTTGATGTGAATTGGTGTTGTGTAACAGCCCATTTTTCAGTGAAATCGGAACAGTAGTTTCAGGACCACAAATCCGAGCTAAAAATAAATTTTATTTTATTTTATTTTATTACATGGTCTATATTATGATAGACATGTTGTGTGAAAATTTTGATACGAAAATTTTATCGATTATGTGTTTAATTAGGGAAGGACTAAATCGCATAAAATAAAAAAATTGAATTTTAATACCTATAAGGATTA
This sequence comes from Gossypium rotundifolium, assembly GCA_025506655.1. NCBI lineage: Eukaryota > Viridiplantae > Streptophyta > Magnoliopsida > Malvales > Malvaceae > Gossypium > Gossypium rotundifolium. Next base: position 61,974,488 of record CP106731.1, on the reverse strand, counting down.
AATAGCTATAGAATTCAAAACTAGATGTCCATATATGGTAATTAGACCATTAAGAAAAGTATGTAGATATTTTGGTGACTCATCCATGGAAATTTAGAAAAAGGGCAAGGACTAAATTAGAAATTAAAATAATTTAATTAATTAAAAGATGATAAAAGAAATATCATTTTATTTTCTCATCATCTTCCCCAAAATTTCTATGGAAACCCTAGGGGAGAGAGAGGAAACTTACATGGCTTAATTGAGTAAGTTCTTTTCTCCCGTTTTTAGTAATTTTGATATTTTTGAAATCGAGATAGCTTAATCTATCTATTTGGGAGATTAATTTGAAAAGTTATCAAGGTATGAAATTTGGGTCATGGATGAATATGCTGAAAATTAGAAATTTATGGTAAAAAATGAAAGGTTGTTGATAGATAAACAACTTTTACAAAGTGATTTTTGATGAAAACATGATTTAGGGACTAAAATGTAAAGTTGTGAAATTGAAGAAAAATGCTGAATTTTTATGAATACGTGTGCTGTAAATTTTGTAATGGGATTTTGGTTAGGCTTGGAATAGGGAGTAAATTGCACAAGTTTCATTTTCCAAGTCTAGGGACGAAATTGGGATTTATGGAAAAGTTAGGGGCAAAATGTTAATTTTGTCTAGGACGTAAATTGAGTCCAAATGATTATAAAATATGAGAAATTGATGATTAAAACTATTTATATAGATCCGGATAACTCAAATTCGAGGTGAAATCGAGGAAAAGAAAAGGTTTTGGATTAGTAGATTACTTATGCGAACAAGTGTCGAGGTAAGTTCGTGTAACTTAATCGAGCATGTAAATATGTTTAATTGAATGTTGTGTTTGTATGGAATTTGAGTTATATTTATGTACATTATTTGAATGCTATAATGAAAATTTAATACATGCTTGAAATGGTGAAAAAGGGGTAAGTCCCGATTGAATATTGAATTCCGATGAATATGTGTGCTTTCCCGAAATGGATGAGGTCCTGCATTTGTTGCTGACGGATTTAGCTCGGACGAGTAATCCTGTTGACCTCATTATAGAAAGGATTTATCCCGGACGGGTAATCCTGATATAATACCTCTCGAGTATACGTTACAATTAGGGTTTAGCCTGGACTGGTAATCTTGTTATACGATATGTGACTCGAGAGTGTGTTCCTCAATTAAGTGCCCTAATGGGTACTCTTGAAAAAGAATTGACGGATTATTGAATCGTACACCTCGAGTGTACCACTTGAGTATCCATCGGAATTTCAATGGTTCAACGGACATAAAACTCTTGACATGGTATGAGAATTATGAGATGAAATGATAATAGCATGAAAGGATATTGCATGATGAGCTCATCTATCCTTACTTTGTTGTATATGTAAAGTTTGTGACTAACGTATTTGTTTGAATGCATGTGTTTAGGAAATTTTACCAAATAGATGGAAATCATGATATTTTATGCTTAGATTTAATAAATGGGATTGGTAACTTTAGTTTCCGTTATATGAACTTACTAAGCATGTAATGCTTACTCCGTTTTATTTTTCCCCTGTTTTATAGTATTCAAAAGCTCGCGAAGGTTGGAGATCATTGGAGCATCGTCACACTATCAACTAGCTTATTTTGGTATATGTAGTAAAATCATTTTGGTACAATGGCATGTATAGGACAACTTGGCCTTTAGTGGCTTGATCATGATGTCTGTAATTTAGCCATTGGAATGGCTAGTAATGATTGTTTTGATATACTTGTAATGTCATGCTATGGTAACTATATATATATATATATATATATGTTAAGTAGTTGATTAAAACATGTTCAACACATGGATTAAACCAAGGTAAGACTTTAAACATGTATGCATGCAATGATATGCCATGTTGGATGATGGATATTGCTTAATTTGAATGCTTGAAATGGTTGGAATATGTTTGGTATGTTTTAATGCAAGAAAATGGTAAATTTGGGTGACAAATGAGGCTAGGAAATGGCTTTATTTTGTCCACACGGGAAGACACACGGGCGTGTCTAGACCATGTGTGACACACAGCCGGGTACATGGGCGAGTAGTTAGGCCATGTGTCCCCTACACCTTAATTTTGAGAAACAGAATGCTCAAAATTGAGCACACGGGTAAAGACACGGGCATGTGTTTTAGCCGTGTGGCAAATATAGACGTGTGTCTTGGCCGTGTGAAACCTGCACTTAATTTCGAAATGAATTAATTAACCACACGGCCTAGCACACGGGCGTGTGGCATGGCTATGTACACAAGTCAGAGAGTTACATGAGGTCGAACACGACTTATAGCATGGGCGTGTCCTAGGGTCACACGAGCATGTGAGCCCTACACCTTGGAAAATTTTTGAAATTTCGCAAAAATTTCTTAGAGCTTCCGATTAAGTCCCGACTCAATTTTTATGCTCGTATTGGACATCGAGGGTCCATTTAAGGGACGTTACGAATTATTTCAAAATTTGAGTGATAACTTGCATCATTTATCTATAAATGTTTTTGAATGTTCCAGTAATGCTCCGTAACCCTATTCCAGCGACGGATATGGGTTAGGGGTGTTGTATGTTGTATTGATAATTTTTAATTGTTTTAATTTTCGTAGCTAACGTTGAGCCGGAGACCTCGGTTAAGAAAGGAAAAGACACGATTAATGAGGAGTAGCTCAAGAATTACAATTTGTATTTCTATAATCCGAATCTAGCATTTATTATTTGTTGTATTTTAATTTAATGATTATGGTAAGTGAATAAGGTAAGTAAATAGCATTATGAGATTGAATGGAATGAATATGGATTTGTGATTGATATGTGATTATTTGAATTGAAATGTATGTTGTTTGGAAATTGAAAATGTGGTTGAAAACCCTATTAACTATATCGGGCTGAGTCAGATATAATTAGCATGCCATAAGATTAGAAGTGTTCAGGGATACTTCGACCATTAATCGATGAGACACTGGGTGTCACATTATTACTTTAGATAAATTTGATGAGGTACTGGGTACCAACTTACTTCGACATGGCCGATGAGACATTGGGTGTCAATCTATTACTCTGAATTATCCGATGAGGCACTGGGTGCCATACTGGTGTGTTTTGGTTGGATTCATGTATCTGCCAAAGTCTGAGTCTTTTTAGTAGGGGTGAATGAATAAATTGGCAATATGAATGATATTGAATGATATTGATCATGAAATTGGAATAGACATTGAATTGAATTGTTCAAATGGAAAACATGAATCATGGATTCATGAAAAGAGTAATGTTATTGATAAATGATATGTGAATCAAAGAGAGAAAAACCATTGATGAGAAATGAAAGTTAAATGGATGGATTTAATTATTGATTGGCTAATGTTTTATATGGTTTAAGTGTATGTTTATTAATGTTATATTCTTTAAAGTCTTCGGATTATAGAAATACCATTGAGTTTATACTCAGCGTACGCTTTGTTTCTGCATGCAGATTAGGTTAAATTCTGATCATTGAATCAACATCTAAGGTTGATCCCGAACTTATTATAGTGAAGTACATTTCTTTTTGGTAAATGGTATGTACCTAGGATGTTGTGTTTGTCATTTTGGGAAATGTTTGTAAATGATGTTGTAATATGATAATGGTTGGTTATATATATATATATATGTATGAAATGTTAAAGTTATCAAATGATAAGTTTTAGTAGTAAATTTGTATGAAATTAGAATTGGTTTGAATGAGTTTTAATTGGATTGACTTAGTTAGTATATGTAAAATACCTATAAGAGTATATTGGTTAGGTACTTAGGATGATTAATTAGACATGATTTAAATGAATTTGAACATGTTTTGAATTGGTTGAATATTTGGTTTTTGTGTTGCTTGAGGTTCAAAATTTGCAGGGTTGGTAAACTTGATGTATAAGGCTCATTCTAAGTCTACACGGCCTGGCACACGGGCGCATGACCAGGCCGTGTGAGACACACGGCTCACACATGGGCATGTTGTTAGGCCGTGTGTCCCCTGCAATTTAAATTTTTCAAAACAGAATGCTCAGGTTTTGCCACATGGGCAGAGGCACGGGCGTGTGTCTTAGCCATATGAGGCACATGGCTTAGCACATGGGCATGTGTTTTGGCTGTGTGAAAACTGCACTTAATTTTTGTTTAAGTCAGATAGTTACACGGGGTTGGACACAGCCTGAAAAAGGGCGTGGTTAGGGTCACACAGGCGTGTCCATAGACCACATAGGAGTGTGAGCCCTGTACTTAGGAAAATATTTGAAATTTTACGAAAAACTTTCTAAACATCCGATTAAGTCCCAATTTATTTCTAACACGTGATTTGGGCCTCGAAGGCTCAATAAAGGGACATTATGATTAAATTATGATGTGTATGTTATGTTATTATTTGATTGTTCATATTTGTTTTGAAATGTTTGGTAATGCTCTGTAACTCTGTTTTGGCGACAGATAAGGGTTAAGGGGGTGTTACAATCCGGTTAACAAAATTAATGGACTAAACTTTAATTAAACTCTATACCAACCTTGTAAATATTAAATATTAATATTTATGGACTTGAACATTAGAAATGGGGTTATGAAACCACCGTTTTTGATACCACTAAAAAACGGACTATTACAAGAGAGTTTCCTTAGCATTATGCATGGTGTTAGCAAAAAAGATGTTGCTAAGAGTAGAAACAACACAATCAAATTGGTGCTTGAGTTGGTGGGCACTTCTCCAAGCACTAAATGAGAAAATAGAAAACACAAAGGAAACAAGAAGATGATTGCGCAATTCAGTTTCCCCACTTCTGTGAAGCCTAGCTTAGTGAGAAATATACACTCTTTTCAACAAATACAAAGTGAACCTAGTGATCATTTCCCTCACCCTTGTACTTTGAAAATACAATACTTTCACCACTATGATCACCCATCGTGATCACAGCAAGTAAAAACTCAACAACAAGTTTCACTATAAATATAGCACTCTTACAATAACATTCTCTCAATAACAAATTAAGTCCCTAACTCTTAGAACATTTTCCTTGGCAAGTCTCTCAAATATATAGACTTTTGTTTCGAGACTTGCTTACAATAGAAGATCTAAAAAAAATTCTAATAAAACAGTAATACCATAAAAGTAATAAGATATAATAATAACATATGAGATAAATATAGACTTTTGGTAGCTCAATAGAAGAATCACGGTCCAATCTAAAGTCCGTAATCTAAGGGATTGCTTTGGAGAGTTTCGATACAAATCAATTACCAATATTTGTATTCCAAAGCAAAAATATCTTCCATAATGGGCTAGATATTCACCATGTAACTAACATAGCCCAAATATATGTTTTAATAAATAACCAACATCAAAATATGAAAACCATCTCCAAATTGCTAGTTTCATATTTTTCAACAATTTCCGCTTTTGGCCATTTGTTGAAAAAAACTCATAAGGCAAGAAGCAAGAATCATCAGTCTACATAAGCTTCCCTTTGGTACATACACATTAACTTAATCTAACTTTATCTTAGAAATTAATTAAGCAATCAATCATCAATGTTAGGATGAGTTTGCATCAATAACTAACAAACAGTAATTACAACTAAACAAGTTGAGAAAACAATGAATTAATGAAACTAAGCCAAATCATAGCAGCAGTAAGATAATGTAGCAACAAAAACAACTTACAATTATCTAAAAACTGTAAACAAAAAGTTTTAAAAAATCCAGAATAACTCCCCTTAAAAAGTAATACAATTTCCTCACCTAGTTGCAATGAAGATGCTAGAGTTAGATTTAATCTCTGCTGACAGGAGGATTATTGTGACTGTGAATAGGCTACGGTGGATATTCTTAAAAAAGATGTTTTTGATCTTTCACAAAATCTTCATTGGCAAATTCCCACCTTTTAGGATCAATCTTACAGAACCCCTACATCAAAATTACATGCAAATATACTCAGATCATGTCTAGATACTGCAATCCTTATGTATCAAACTAAGCAAACTAGGGCTAAAATAAATCTTTACATTATTGTTTCAAACACCTATGACAGATAAAGTTTATTGCTTCGTTGTGGGAAATGCAAAGCAAAGAAAATTGAAAATATGAAAAAAAATCATCTAGGAACCTTAAATGCTCGAGACTTAGGATACTCATGGCATTGCTTGAATTTTCCTTATCAATGACAATAGAAGACTTCTATTAACCTTAAAGTTTCGTGCCAGGTTTCGGCCAAGATTGATAGTCTTAGTCCATTTAAAATCAAACTTGTTTAACCAAAACAAAATTGTCAATTGCAAAAGAAAAGTTGAAATCAAATACAAATAAAACACTATACAAAACCCACAAGTTTCCATAAAATTCAATGAAAACCCGAAGTAAAGAAATAAAGAAATGCTATAAAAGAAATAGAAAAGAAAACCCGCATAGGTACTAAGTTGCCTGATGAGGTTGGAGAAATTATTATTAGCTTAATCACTTCTTTTTCTTTTAATAAAAGCATCCTAGTGTCTCTATATTTATATATTTAAAAAAAACCATACCCCCACCACATTTTAAAAAGCTACATAAATAAACGCTTCTCACTTACTCTTACTTTTTTAAGACTTGAGCCTAAATTGGTTCTACAACTGAATAAATCTAGCTCAACATAAGACTTCAAAAAAAAAAAAAAAAAAAACTTAAATGGATTGGATCTTAATATTGAGCAAGCCCATTTAAGTACAATTTTTTTGAATTTAGAATCAACTAATTTTATATTAGTATTCAGTTAATAAAAATATTTATTTAAAATTAATTATAATATTTTAAATAATTCTCATAAAGTTTTGGGTAAACTATACAAATGATCACTCAACTATACTCACGTTTTGGTCAACCAACTTAAAAATTTTCAATTTAGACACTAAACTTTGTATTCTTTCCTATTTTGGTTAATCACTCTTAAATTGATAACATAAATAATGAAGTGACCTTTTCTAACTGATATAATAACACGTTTAGTCCTTAATTTTTACATATTCTATCAATTTGATCCTAATTCTAAATAATTTAATAAATTTAACATTTAATATTTAAAAATTCTATCAATTTGATTCTCAAACTTCTTAATCAAAACTTTCAGCTTCTAAAATAGAGGCATTCTACGTCAATAAATTTGTAAAACCCAAAAAAGAAAAAAAAACACCCTCCTCCAGTTATGCAAATATAATATGTAATAAATAACACGTGTAAATATATTATTGCTTAGAAACCAAACAATCAGATTACCATTGAACATCCAAATCCAAAGAACCAAGCTTACGAAACATAAAATCTAGCAGTAGGTACTAATTAATTCAATAAAAATCCAGAATAATTAGCATCAAAGTTGCAGTTCTTTTTTATGGATGATTTAGCAAACAAAATAAAATAAATTAACAACCAAAAATTCTATTTTTTTTTCAATTTTTCCAGCAGCAAAGAACCTATCTTTGAGCTAAGGATTAAATTGGGTAACCATTAAATACAAGAAAAAGTAGAAATTTAAATGACCCAGAAACTAAAATCCCCATATAGTTCAATTCTCAAAAAACCTTGTAAAGTCTTTTTATTTGCACAATTCGAGAATTTTTTTTTTTTTGAGTTTTGGAATTTTTTTATTGCCGAAGCTTTTTGAAAGTGTGGATCAAATTGATAGAATTTCTAAATGTGAATGATTAAATTATTGAATTATTTAGAATGAGGATCAATTTGATAGAATATGTAAGTATTGATGACTAAATATATTATTATACCAATTAGAAAAATATCATGTCATTATTTATGTTATCAATTTAATGGTGGGTGACCAAAACATAAATAGATATAAAGTTTAATGCTTAAATTGAAAAATTTTAAAATTAGGTGACCAAAACAGAAACACAAAAATAATTGAATGACCATTTGTATAACTTATCTTAAAATTCTATGTTAATATTTTTTATTTATGAAATAATATGTCAATATTTGAGGAAATCAATAAAGAAAAATTATTGTCCTTGACATCTCTCTATGGTGACAACTCAGAGTTTGGTTTGTTAATGCTGGACTGCCATCAACTAAAGTCTCAGTTTCGACAATTATATTTCCATTAGATTCATAGAAAAGCTAATAGAGTAGCTCATGCCATAGTTAGGATAGCTTTATTCCATGCTTATTATATTACTAGTGATGCATTTCTTGATTATATTGTCGATATTTTGGTGTTGAATGGCCATAAAAATAATTAGGTTTAGGGATATAGATGTATGATATAAGCCTCTTGACTTGAAATTTAATGCGTGCTGCTTTCTTTTGGTTATGTTTGTTTTTCGATTTTGAAGTTTATTAATATCACTTGATTTTCCTAAAAAATAAAGAAAAAAAACTTAAAACATGATCACTTACTAAAAATCAATCTAATAAAAGTCAATTTTTTTTTTTAATTTGGTAGAATAATAAATTTGGTCTCAAACTTTTACACTATTTTTACTTGGTTCTAGTTTTTTTTTTTTTCAAATTATTTTGATCCTCAATTTTGAAATCAATGTTTTAAGAACTAGATCGATGGTGGAACTGATCAGGTCATCCATTCCTGATTTAATCAGTTCAACCATCAGTTGATAAATGCTAAAAGTAACATGTTTTAATCTAATTCTTAATGCATTTTTAGGTGATTATTCGATGTTAATGGTATATTTTATGCTCATAATCCTTTAAATTCATGTTTTTATACTTAGGAGAGCATTTGGAAATAAAAGGAGCGAAAATTGAAAAATTGAGCAAGGTATAGGGCCATACGGGCTGACCTTTTGCACACGACCTGTACACATGGTCGTGTAAGCCACACAGGCTGCTACACAGCCATGTGGCAGGCCATGTCAATTTCACAAATTTGGACCCTAAATTGTGAGAAAACACAATTTTTAAGTTTTCGAGCATTCTAAGACGTATATATGAAAAAAAATATGAAGATATGAGTGAGCCGTTATAGAATATTCAAGAAAACTACTCAAAAAACACCATTGAAGGGGATTCTAAAATAGATTTCTGTCAAGATTGAGTACTCCAAGTTGATTTCTTAAGAAGCCATCATGAGTTTCTTTATTTCTTGTGGTTATATTGTATTTTGGTTGTTTTTATTTGCTAGCATGAATTAATTTTCTAAATATCTAAGGAGATGAACCTTATGATGGATTCTGTTGTTTGATTTTGGTTTTACGCAATAAAGTCTTAGATCTTGTTCTCAATTATTTGTGCTTAATTCTTGGTTTAATATTTCTAGACTATTTATTAATGTTTGAAGTGCTTAAATCATATGAGGAATAGACCCTATTTAAGAGTAGATCTAGCGTAATTGAGTGGAGTTGCATGCAATCCTAGAAATAGGACGAAATAAATCTAACGGATTAAAATCAAATCTAATAGGAGAATCCATAGATCGAGTTAATGCGATAATAGTGGTTTTAATTTAAAAGAAATTTCAATTAATTAACCTAGAGTTAGTTGCTATTATTCTTGAAGAGAGATATTAGAATAATTTAGGAATTTTCGTGGATCAAGATACTAAGTGAAGAAATTGTGTAATTTAAATTGATAATGATAGATGAAATCTAGGTGAATTTTTTCCTGGGTATTGTCTCATTTCTTGGTTGTTTACTCGATTATTTTTCTGATTTGTTTTTTGTCATGTTCTTTAGTTAATTTAATTAGTTAATTTTAGTTTTTAATCAATTACTCCAATTATTCGGTTAAATAATAGAATGACAGTAATTACTAGTACTTTTAGTTCTTGTGAAAACAATATCTTTGCTCACCGTAGCTATACTATTAATTGATAGATGCACTTGCGTTAGTCAGATTTTTAGTTGATTTACGATTGCATCAAGTTGTTGGCGCCGTTGTCGGGGATTAAAAATTGGGAAAACTTTATTTCTATTAATTAAGCCATTTTTATTTTTGTTTGTAATTTAATTTTTAATTCTAATTTTTCGTTTGTTTGATTCTGACAGGTTCTTTTGGTTTATGATTAGAGGAAGCCTGTTGGAATCATTAATTTTTAACAGTGAGATTGAAAAGACTACTCGCAGAAATCAGAGAGAAGTTAGAGAAGCAAAGCAAGGTCAACATGTTTTATTATACAATCAAGAGGAAAAGGATATTACTATGGAGATGAATGATAATCAAAATAATCAGCAGCACCTTGCACCTTTTGCTCCTCGTACTATGTTTGATTATGCTAAGCCTACTTTGATTGGGGTTGAATCGAGTATCATCAGAACGACTGTTGTTGTAAACAATTTTATGCTGAAACTGAACACAATTTAGATGGTACAACAATATGTTCAGTTTGATGGGTTGCAAGATGAAGATTCAAATGCTCATTTAGCTAACTTTGTAGAGATTTAAGACACTTTCAAGATCAATGGCATTTTTGATGATGCCATACGCTTATGGTTGTTTCCATTCTCTTTGAGGAGTAAGGAAAATTAGTGGTTGAATTCACTTCCACGGGGCTTTATCACGACTTTGGATCAGATGATTAATAAGTTCTTGTTGAAGTACTTCCCACTGATTAAAATAGCTAAATTGATGAACGACATCTCTTCTTTTTTCTCAAATTGATTTGGAAACATTATATGATGCATGGGAGAGATTTAAGGATCTTTTGAGAAGGTTCCCTCACCATGAGTTACCTTTGTGGTTACAAGTTCATACCTTTTACAAAGGTTTGAATTCCTCAACTAGGCAACTAATTGATACAGCAGCTGGCAGAACATTGAATAGTAAGACATCTGAGGCACCTTAAGAGTTTATTGAGGAGATGACACTGAATAACTATCTGAGGAAAGTCATGAGAATGAAACTGATTAAAGCAATCGGTGTTTTTAATATAGATGCAGTTTCTATGTTAGCAAATCAAGTTGAAGCTCTTGGTAAGAAAATTGATTATTTGAATTTTTCTAAGCAGGTAAATCTGGTAGTGCAATGTAATACGAATGGAGCAGTGATGATTAATTTAGAATGTTTACCCTTTGGTTTTAGCATGGAGCATGAGCAAGTCAATTTTATGGGTAACAATTCTAGATCTCAAAATAACCCATATAACAATAACTATAATGCAGGTTGGAGGAATCATCCAAATTTCTCTTAAGGTGGTCAAGGAAATCAAAGGTCACAACCCCCTCCGGGTTTTTAGCAACCTTATCAGTAAGAAAAGAAATTGAACCTTGAGGAGATGTTAGCTAAATTTATTTTGGTGTCTAAAACTCGATTTCAAAACATTGAGATAACTTTAAAAAATCAACAAGCATCGGTTCAAGGGCTTGAAAATTAGATTGGACAGCTTGCTAAACTAGTTTCAGAAAGACAATAAGGTAGTTTGCCTAGTAACAATGAAACTAACCCAAAGGAGAAAGGCCATGCAATTACTGTTTGAAGCGTGGAAGGGTTAGTCAAACTTGAAATGATGGGGTTGAGGAAAGCAAGAAAGAGCATAAGTTGGAGGTTAGATAATACAAACCATGAATTCTATATCCGTAATATTGAAGGAAAGCCGCATTAAAAAAAAAACAAAATGGTAAATTTCTTAAGCCTTTAAAAAAATTGCATATTAACTTACCTTTTTTTGAATCTCTTTCGCAAATGCCCAAATATGCAAAATTTTTAAAGGAGTTTTTAACAAATAAAAGAAGTTAAATGACTTGTCGACTGTGGAGCTCAATGAGGTTTGCTCGACCATTCTCCAAAACAAACTACCCAACAAGCTTAAAGATCCAAGGATTTTTACTATTCATTATCTTATTGGTAGTTTAAATGTTGAAAAAGTTTTGTCTGATTGAGGGGCTAGTATAAATGTTTTGCCTTATAAAATATTCAAACAACTTGGTATTGGGGAACCAAAACCCACTAAGATGACTATTCAATTAGCTGACAGATCAATTAAGTATCCTAAGAGTACTATTAAAGATGTACTTGTTAAAGCCGATAAATTTATACTCCCTATTGATTTTTTTTTTTTTTTATATTGGACATGAATTATGTTATTGAGGTACCCATGATTTTAGGTTGACCCTTTTTAGCCACTGCTAGAACTGTTATTGGTGTGGGTAATGGTGAACTTGTGCTGAGTGTAGGTGACGAAAATGTTACTTTTCAAGCATGTGATTTTGTTAGAGTTCCTAGGAAGTGAGATGATACTTGTTATTCTGTTAATATTAGTAATCATGTGGTTCAACATTCTTTGCAGGAATTTACTAATGAATATGTGTTCAAACAGTATCCATCTCAAGGTGATAAAAATTAAGGGACGAGTGGAGAGCGAATGGTGTAGCTTGATGAACTAGATGAATGGCGAACCAAAGCTAATGAGAAATCAAAAAAGCACAAGGAAGTAACAAAGTAATGTCATGATGTTCATGAAAAGAGAATAAACCAAATCAATGTTGGGGATAAAGTGTTGCTAGACAAGTCCAATCCACGAATGTTCCCTTCAGATCTTAAGTCAAAAGGGTCAAACCCACTTGTGGTACAAAATGTATTTCCATATGGAACCACTGAGGTAACACACCCTGATTTCAACACATTTAAGGTAAACAATCTTCGTCTCAAACTTTATTTTGGTGGTAATATTGACAACGAAAGAAAGGAGCTCCGGCTCTAAGATTCGTCTTAATCATTAGCTTAAAAAGGGAAGTGAGCTTAGACTCTAAATAAGCGTTTCTCGGGAGGCAACTCGATTGCTTTTATTTTACTTATTTATTCATTTTTATTTCATGTTATTTAAAAAAATTGAAAAAAATAAGAAAAAATTGAAAAAAATAAAAAAATAAAAAGGGGGTCCATACAGTCTGGAAACATGATTGTATGCATATTGGAGCTAATTTTTTCAATTTTAATTTAACCCACATAGACCCACATAGACATAGAGAGTTACATGGGCTGGAGACATGGCTGTTTGAGATACACAGTCTATCACACGGGCGTGTGGTAGGGCATGTGAGAAGCGAACTATCATCGCACATAGCCTGACACACGACCGTTTCAGACACACAACCTAGACACACGGGCGTGTCTTAGGCTGTGTGGATACTAGGCATATTTTTATTTTCTTTTCGAAACATCACACCGGCTAAGATGACCCAGATGGCCTGGCGACATGGCAGTGTGTGGCACACAGCCTAGACACACGAACGTGTTTTAGGCTATGTGAGTCCATGAACTTATTTATTTAATTTTTGAATTGCCACATGGGCCAAGAGCAAGTACACGACTAATGGAAACGGCCGTGTCGCCCAACATGAGACTTTAACACGACTGTGTCCCCCTTTAAAATAAAAAACCCTAATTTTTTTTATTCATTCATATTCCTCAATTGGTTTTCATTCCTCACAATCGCCCCAACCCTAGCTGCCGACAAGTCCCCATCATCATCGTTCTCCCTATTCCCCTTTTCCCTCCTCTAACTATTTTCCTGACCTCCCCCTCCCCCTTTTTCTTCTCATCCGAACTACCCCTAATCTCCCTTCTCTAATTTCCCTTTGTAGATCGGCCATCGTTCCCCAAGCCTCCAACCTAGATGGAGCTTTTAGCCCAAATGACCCATTTTTCTCTTGTTTCCTCATCCTCGTCGCACACGCGATTCACGCCGTTTCCTCCACCGTCTGTTTCCTTTCCCTCCATTCGGCCACCGTCTCCTCATGAAAGTACCAACCACAACTTCAACCGTTCACTTGCCAACTATGAAACCCCCATCTCCGCCTACGTCGACCGAACCTATACCACCGTTTACCCTAACCACCATTTGGTCATTTCCATTTCTTTTTCTTATTATTTTCTTATATACTTATTATATTTAATTGGTTCATTATTTTTGTTATTACTATTATTTTTATTTATTATTATATTATTAGATTTAGTTATCATTTTATTATTATTAGCTTACAAGATAGTAGTAATTATATTGTTATACTCATCGTTATTCTACATGCTTGGATTATTATAGTTTAGACTTTTATTTATTTATTTATTATTACTTTCGTATTAGTTAAAGTTGTGTTAGTGAATCGATTATTGTTGTGAGATGCATTGCAATTGGTTTATTATGTTTATATTTTTCTTCCTGCATATGCTTTATTAATTTGCTTTGATGCTGAAATAGTTGTTTTATATCTATTGTTTCAAGTGCATTATGATGAATACTAGATGAAAACATAAGGTCACGTCTCCGCTTTTAAAAAGCGGAAGACACTAGGGTTGACCTCGTCCTTAGCTTCTCCTCTAGTTGCGAGACATCTATGTCTCCAATCATTCCCGAGTCCATATAAGGACCAACATCAGCATTTACGGGAGTGACCCTTGGGTTTAGGTCATTGCATAGACTGGGAGGCATTACAGGCGATCCACTTAGCTTATAGAGTGCAAGTACTGATCGATACAACTCCATGGGATTGATTTTTCACCATCATTGAGCCTACCTAGTCAGAAATCACATTGGAGTTCTGTTTGACTTTCTCTCTATAGCATGTTATGTCGAAGTGGGATGAGCCGCGCACCGTTTCCTTCAAACTCAGTGGTATGACAAGTTATCTGAGTTTCTCAGGGTTTGAAATTGCCCTTGAACTCTATTCCGAGGAGTTCATGAGTACCTAGGAGTTTTTGACATTATCTTGGAACATCTATCTCTCACCCTCTCTTTATTGGACTAATATTGTTGTGACTACGACACCGTACAAACTAAGTTAGTTGAAGGCAAGTTCTCTACCTCCGGTACTGCGTTACATTCATGCCATTTTGGTGCATATATTGATCAATCAAAGGGAGAGTATCGCGGTTTTTGGTACATATGACGCATATTTCCTTTGGAGCATAGCGATGTGACGCCCCATCGACGTTACATATTTTCTAGCCCCATCTTTTCGCCACTAGTCCGACCGAAGTAGGAAGGGTTCTATCTGTTTAAGCCCTTATGTGGCTCGACTAGCGTGACATTTTGGACTACTGGATACTCCAGAGCAGATGTCCTCATTTACATTAGTTGGATAAATGATCCGCAGGGATTATCTATTATGAGTCATATGAGAATGATCGAGCGCTATCTTGGAATGGGTCCTCATTAATACACTTTGTCTCATTTGGATCATCAGAATAAGTACAAGGAGTTTTCGGATGATGATCTTCCTAGCCATGTGGACGCACATCGTTCCCCTCTGCCTCCTAGTCACCCTACGGCTACTTCCACTGTTACACTTGAGGGTCTCTCTGAGCGGTTTGATCGTTTTGATCAATTCGATAGCATTGAGAAGTATTTGCATTAGACTTGCCAGCATCTCCATATCTCTCATCCTGATCATGTGCCTCGCGATCCAGACACCTCGCATGATGCCGATCACTGACTTGATTTCGTTTTTTTGCTTTATTTATTTTTATCTTCTGTTGTACTTTTATTTTTAGTTGTTTTTATTTTATTTGTGATACTTCTTTTCTTTATTTTATTTTTATTTTGAACTCTATCTTTTATTGTTTTATTGGTTGTTTTTTATTTTATAATCTCTTTATCTTATTTATTTTTGTTTATTCTCTTATTAATTTGTTTGTAAAATGTACTTCATTTAGAATCGTCTACAATTCTGCTTTTCACTATTCTGGCGAATTCATCCATATTCAAGGCAGTTTCAGTTCTCTCCCTCCCTTATGATATTATGCTTATTCTATTTATATCTGTTTATACATTGTCCTCAATGTACATCTTAAGTGTGGGGAGGTTGTTTATATTTTTATGCAATAAAATCCCTAAATTGTTGTTTTTTTTTTTAAAGTAATGTTCTCACATCTACCATTGAGGTTAATTTTTAATTTAGAGTTTGTATTGATTTTGTTTTGGAATAACTTGTGAATTGTGTGATTTATACTTTAAGACACGAGAGAGTCAAGCATGATAAGCTGTTTTTTAGAAATTATTATTTTAAGTTGTCTCCCTGAATTGAAATGTTATTTTGAAATTTTAAATTCGCAAGTTTGACATCGAAATCATTTTTTTTTGAGCTTTTGAGCCTATAAAGCATATATTTATTCGTGCTCATTTTATTTTTGGTTGCGAGTTTGTCGACTTGATTTGTTATTCTAAAATTTGCTTCGATTATACATGTCAAGACCACATTATTGATTTGATATATTGATATGATAAAGGCACTTAGGATTTAACCCACCTAACCTTTAATAAGCTTACCTATTGTATTATCCTTTAGTAAACCCTATTGATCCCAGCACATTTTTTTATTCTAACCCGTCAATATTAACCATAACTCATATATTTGTCGTAAAATTATCCTTTTCATTGACGCTCTTTGTCGATGTTTGTTTTGGTTAGTTACCTGACTATGTTTCATTAATTGTATTGCTAAATTTTACTTTGTTCTCTAAAAAAATAGAAATAAAATCAAGAAATACAAAAAATTGATTGAGCTTGAATCGTTAGTTTCATATTGTGTTGAAAAGCTCATAAATTCCTTTAATTCAACAACTAATTTTTTCTAGTTTGGTAACTTATCAACTCGACTCTCGATTATAACCAACTTTTCTGACTTTTTCCATACCCTTAATTAAGCCCCATTACAACCTTGTAAAGACCTCTTGATTGGTGTGTCATCTCATTCAATAGTGGTGGAGATTTGATTTTCAAGCAAGCCTATGGTAATGACATTTCACGTTTGACTATTGAGTGCATATTACTTGAACCTTAAACACTTTGAGTGAATCTTTAGTGAGGATGTTATTTCTTATTGAGTTTGAATTTCAAGTAATTTTTGAGATAGGGGAGATGCCTAATGTTTTTAAACCTTCAAAATTCTCTGTTTGGATTGCTTGTATTGTTCAGTGTCATTTTAGTTGAAATTTTCAATGCATGATTATCTGTAAATTATCCTGAGACATTATCGATGATAATAATAAATTAAAAGAAGTTAACTTTATTGTGGGTTGAGGATTTTACTTGAGGACACTAAAAAAACTTAAGTGTGGGGATATTTGATAAGTGCTAAAAGTAACATGTTTTAATCTCATTCTTAATGCATTTTTTGAGTGATTATTCGATGTTAATGGTCAATTTTATACTCTTAATCCTTTAAATTTATGTATTTATACTTAGGTGAGCACTTAGGAGCAAAAGGAGTGAAAAATAAGCAAAAATCAGAAAATTGAAGCAAGGTACAAGGGCCATACGGACTGACCCTTTCCACATAGCCTGTTCATTTGGCCGTGTGAGCCATACGGGCTGCCACATAGCCATGTGTCAAACCGTATCAATTTCGCAAATTTGGACACTAAACTACCGGGAAATGTGATTTTTAGGTTTTTTGGGCATTCTAAGACATATATATGACAAAAATATGAAGATATGAGTGAGCCGTTATAGAATATTCAAGAAAATAACTCGAGAAACACCACAAAAATGGATTTTTAGGTAGATTTCCGTCAAGATTAAAGACTCCCCATTGATTTATTAGGAAGCCATCATGAGTTTCTTTATTTCTTATGGTTATACTGTATTTTGGATGTTTTTATTTGCTAGCATGAACTAATTTTCTAAATACCTAGGGAGATGAACCCTATGATGGATTATGTCGTTTGATTTTTATTTTACGCAATAAAGATTTAGATTTTGTTCTCAATTATGTGTGTTTAATTTTTGGTTTAATATTTCTATACTATTGATCCATGTTTGATGTGCTTAAATCAGAGGAGGAATAAACCCTGTTTAAGAGTAGATCTAATGTAATTGAGTGGAGTTGCATGCAATCCTAGAAATAAAATGACATAAATAAATCGGATTAGAGTAAAATATAATAAGAATCAAGTTAATGCTATAATAGGGGTTTTAATTAGAAAGAAATTTTAATTAATCAACTCAAAGTCAGTTGCTCTTATTCTTGAAGAGAGATATTAGCATAATTTAGGGATTTCTGTAGATCAAGATACTAAGTGAAGAAATTGTGTAATTTAGATTGATAATGACAGATGGAATCTATGTGAATTCTTTCATGGGTATTATCTCATTTCTTGGTTGTTTACTTAATTATTTTCCAGATTTGTTTTTTGTCGTGTTCTTTAGTTAATTTAATTAGTTAATTTTAGTTTTTAATCAATTACTCCAATTATTCGGTTAAATAATAGAAAGACAATAATAACTAGTACTTGAACAATATCTTTGCTCCTATCTATACTATTAATTGATAGGTGCACATGCCTTAGTCGGATTTTTAGTTGGTTTACGACTTCATCTTCAGTCCAACAATAATCAAATAAACAAATAAAAATGCATACTTTTTTAAAAAATATATTTTAAAAATTTATAAATCGGTTGCATACTTTTTTAAAAAAATAATTTAAAATTTTATAAATCGGTTCAACTAGTTTAATTATTAGTTTTTGTTTCAGTTTCCAATTTTTTACTGATTCCAAATGGTTCACTCATAGGCCGATCCAATCCCTTTGTTTGGATTGATCAATTGGTCCAAGCAACCGATCTGATCCAATTCCAACAACAATATTTAAAATTGTATCAGAATGTTGTATTTTAGATGAAAAATACTGACTAATTCATTAAAAGTAAACCATAATGAATGATATGACATCATCATAACATTTTTTGGGTACTTTTCATGTTTGAAATTCATGACTATCCTTTCTAATAATATCATTTCTATGGTTCGAACTCCGATATCCCCTTAAAAATGCAATGCAACTATAACATTATAATATAAAAAAATAGCAAAGTAGATAGTAGATCCATTCCCCAAATAATACAACCATGAAGAAAATAAAAATGAATCAGAAACTTTGAAAATCATACCATAATGACCAAAACAGTTACACTTGCATGACTCCTTTCGTGGAGATTCACACTTTGTTCACTGCATGGACAATATAAAGAAGATAATCGATCCCTTAGATTATCATGTCAACATTCACATCTTTCAACTAAATCGTTGAACCACCAAGAAGTGGCTGAGAGAATACGAATTTTCCAATGTATGAACTTACATTCCATTTCAATATCTCACACCATGCCAATGCATAAATTCTCCTTGATTTTGATTCCTAAGTTTTCCCATGTTTCATACTGATTTTTATTTTTTAGGGTTATATTATTTCGGGAATTGATTTTTCCGGTTATTATGTTTTGTTTAAAATTTCATATCAACATTTGGAATTTATTTTTTCTTCCAAAAAAGCGACGTTGATTTATGCACCTGATTCAAAATATTATAAATTTCATGCCATGTTATCACGTTTTTTTAATGGCTGATCAATTAGCATTTTTCATCCAAAACACATTATTTGGATAAAATTTTAAAGATTGAGGGTTAAAATGATAAATAAAAGAGACTTAGGGTCAAAGTAACAGAAGATTAAATATTAGGGGCTAATTTTGTCACTATGCTTTTCTATTAGGGTTAATATATTATTTGATACGGCTTCAATGCTTGATTTGATACTTGAATTTTTTTTGTCTTAATTTGATGCTTGAGTTTAACTTCAATGTTTAGTTTGGTACATGATTTTTTTTTAGAAAAAAAATTGATACACGAGTTTTTCTTTGTCCTAACAAGTACTTAAATTTTGTTTTAATGTTCAATTTGGTACCTGAATTTTTTCTTTTATCTCAAATAAGTACTTATGTTTTTTATTGGTGTATACTTGTTAAATATTTACGAATCACATAATATTATTTCGTTTAGATATCAAATTGAATATTAAAGTTAATCTCAAATATCAAATAATATATTAATTATTTTCAATAAAAGAAACAAAATTGTATTTTTTATGAAGGCTGCATTTAAGATCTAAACAACGAACGAGTATAACATCACTAAATACACCAACAGTAATAACAAGTTTGCTTTTGAAACACGTTTTCTCTTAGGTTTCAGTTTTTTCTTTTCTCTTACCTTTTGCCATTTTAGTTTACTTTATAGTCTCTTTTCCATTTTTTGTTATAGAAAATGAATCCATTGAGGATAGTGAAGAGGAATCTTGGCAAGGAAGAATTGGGGTATATCTATGTTCCATAGGTTCCATTGTCAGATACATGATCTCTCCCAAGGTTTGCTGCCTAAGCAAGGACAAAGAAATTTGGCAACTTTTTTGGCCAATTTGTTGATTACCTTGTTCTTGTGTAGCCCAACAATTAAACTTGTCCCAACTATTTGTCTGGGCTACTTCGCATCTTTTTTGTTTTAATTTATATCAAGTCTTTTATTGAGTTTGTATCATCAAACACTAATTTAAGTAGTCAAATTATTAAATTTTATATTATTTATGACAGTATTTTTATCTTTTATATCTAATAAATTAATAAAATTTTTAATTCTAATAAGATTTTAACTTAAAATACAATACATAATAAATATTTAATTTTATCGGTTGATTTACGGATATATGCTAAAAAAAAGTTAAATTTGGTCATCTATGCTTTTTTTTTTTAAAAAATTTACCGATATATGTTTTTTTTTAAATAGAGAAAATGAAATTGTTGTTTTTGGCCGTCTATGTTGTCTACACTAAAAAAGAGTCATACAAGGCACGCTTTTAATAACGTCAACTTAAAACGTGCCCTATAAGATGCTTTTTCACTAAAATTATAGCTTAGCTCCTTTAGTTAAATGGTTAAATGTTAGTGCTTTTGTACTTAAGTTTCGTATTTGATTATTCTCTTTCATATTTTTATTTTTTATTTAATGTTGTTTCATTCTTTTTTAATTAATATTTTTAACATGTTAGCTATTTTGGTTACGTGGTTAGATAATTGCAATTTCGTCTTTGAGTCTCGTGTTTAATTCTTCTTATAAGTATTTTAATATGTATTTTTATTCCATGTTATTTCAAGTTTTTTAATTAATGTTTATAATTAATAAATATATTGTTTTCAAGTTTTTTTATAATTTTAATTAATAACTCTCTTATTTATAAAATCAAATAATTATTGCAAATATCATTATTTTTAGTAAATATAATTTCTATATATGTAATATTTATTTTTCAATCCATATTAGAACTCACCATACCCACAATGTAGGTGGAGAAAATAAATATTTGACATATAAATATTATATATACACAAAAATATATCAAAAGAATTAGTTGATGTTTTTAAAAATAATTACATATTTATTATTTTATTTTATAAATAAAGTATTTATTAATTAAAAATAAAAAAGTAAACAAATGAAATAAAAAAATATATAAAAAAAGCTTATAAGAGAATCGAACCTAGGACTAAGGACAAAATCAATCTTAAAACAACATGAAATAAAAAATACGAATGTGAATAGGAGATAAATTGAACCCGGAGACTCAAGAACAAAAACACTAACATTTAACTATTTAACTAAAAAGCTTAAGTTGTTAGTTTTAGTGAAAACATGACCGATAGGGTGCGTTTCACTTTTTCTCTTTAAAATATTATATATCTATTAATTTAAAAAAGAAACAGCATAGCCAACCAAATTTAATTGTTTTTCAGTATATATCCATAAAACAACCTAATTTTATCATTATTATTGATTTTTATATAAGTTTTTAATAAATATATTACATTTTTTTACTCACATCATATATTTAGTATTTTTAAATTGTGAAAATATATAAATTTTAGATAGATTTGAAGGAATTTAGGGAAATAAAATTTTAGAAGTGTGAGTGGACCCAGTCATTGACGCAACAAGGACGACAGCAGCGAAAAAAGATGCGGGATTAGTGTGAGGAGAAACATGCGGCGGCCTTCACCGGTTGATGCCTGACCCACAGGTTTTGTCGGGAAGCGCCCAATTCGAAAATTCCATATTTCTGTCCTTTCCTTCACTTGCAATTAAGTTGAAAGAATATATTAACATATCTGAATTTCATCATGTAATATTAAAATTAAATTTACTATTACAAAGGAGAAAACTATACAAAATCAACTTGGAAACTCTAGTCAAAGGTCACTTCCCCTTAATCTATCTACTCGTTTCAACACTCCTTTGATTGCCAAATCAAATGCAACATCTTCAACACTCTCCAATCCAGACCGTCGATCCCCATAAATAATCCTCGGAATCAATCTTATGACCTCTTCTCTCATCGACGCTACTTCATCCTTGGAGACTGTAACCAATTTCTCCTCGATTCAAACTTTCCCAAGTTTCAAACCTGTCGCCGATATAAACACAGAATAGTTGGAGTAATTCTTGGGCAAATACCATAAATATTGTGTGTAAGCACTCCCTGGATGGAAGAACACTGGGATACAACCAGCTAAAATGGAATCAAATGTTGATCTTCTCGTTAATGAATCCCCTGGTGGTTGTAAACAGAAGATTGAGCTTCGAAACAAGTTCATCAACTTCAAAGGATCATCACATTCATGTCCCACTGAGTTACAGTCAAGTAATTTGCAGAGCTTGTTTGAAGATTGGCAATGGCGGATGATTTCCTTCCTTGTTGAATTCTTTTGTCGGGTCCTTGAGGCACCTGCGAAAGAGGATAAGTAGGGCCTGTTTTGGGTTCTCATCAGATTCTGCCATTGAAGAACTTGATCATCACTTGAAGGGTGGAAGCTAATCGGGTATGGAACAGCTATGTCGTTTTCCCAAGGACCTGATTCGATTGTTAACATCGACAAGTTCTTAGATTCCGGTAAGAATCTGAAGTTGCTTCCCCAGTCGGATTTCCTGTCGGATTTTCTCCTGAAATCACGAGCAATCCTGCTGGAAACCAAGAAATGATCTTTACCCCACATCCTTTTCCATTGGGGTTTTTGTTTAAGCCAATTAATCAAATTGAAACCCGAGGAATCTCTCATGGAAGTATTGAAACCCCATAGATAGCGACGAAGATCCAAACCAGCATAATACGGGACGAAAATGGCCAAAGCAACGAGTGAATCATTAGTTAAACACTTGTATTTCTTCATCCTGTCATGGAAAATAACTTCTAACATGAATTGATTCGTCCAAAACCAATTGCTGTTCCATAAATCCGAAGCCTCAGAGCTTATAATCGGAGGACCAAAACCAGAATTTTGTGTAAAGATTACAAACAAAGAAGAAATACTACATATGATTTCAAGAAGAGATACTTCATTAATGAATTCTATATCTTTTGTACGTACAGATGCATGCATTTATAGAGAAGCATGCAGTTTGCAACTGCTGATAACAGCAACAACTAACTAACTGACGTTAGTTACAGACTTTAGTTATTATGCTAACATTCTCCCGACTTCTTTGATGGTTGAACATTTGTAAGCTTCACTTTTGGTGCATACTTTAAGTGCTTGTCGAAATGATTCAAACAACTTAGGAGTGATGGGTTTAGTAAGCACGTCGGCAACTTGATGCGTAGAAGGAACAAAATTTACTTGTAGAGACCCAGCAAGGACCTTTTCTCTAACAAAATGATGATCTATTTCTACGTGTTTCATCCGAGCATGATGTGTGGGATTCGCTGCTATGGACACAGTTGATGCATTGTCGCACCAAACTACAGGTATTGACCATTCATCCAAGACTCCAATTTCACTTGTCAACCTGCCTAACCCATAGAAGTTCGATACACAATTGGCAAGACTCGATATTCAACCAAGAGGATCGAGAAACAACATTTTGCTTCTTAGAACACCATGTAATAGGGTTTTGCCCAAGATATACAATGTACCCAGTAGTTGACCTGCGATCTTCAATAGATGAGGCCCAATCAACATCTGAGTAACACACAAGATCAGCAGCTTGTCCTTTGTTGATGCACAGACCATGGTCTACTGTTCCAACAAGATAACGTAACACCTCTTCACCGCTTTCCAATGCATTTCACTTGGAAGATTCATATATCTTGGCTTAACTTATTCACACAAAATGATAGCTCGGTATGTGACACACAAGTATTGAAGCATTCCTATGGTAATGCGATATAAATGAGTATCGTGAATGGAGGGCTACCATCGGATGTGGTCGGTTTTGGAGTATTAACCATGGGTGTTGATGTAGTCGCGCTCCTTCCATGTCGGTTTTGGCAAGAATTTCTAGGATATACTTCTTCCGACTCAAGAACAACCCGAGAGGTATGATGCACTTCAATACCCAAGAAAAACTCAATTTGCCCCATGTCCTTGAGGGCAAATTGTCTGTGAAGCTGTTGAACAACATTATCTATCTCAATATTTGAGCTGCCTGTTATCACAATATCATCAACATATACCATAAGCAATACCACATTACCAGACGTTGACCGGATAAATAATGAGGAATCAGCCTTGGAAACAGTAAACTCAAGCTGAGTAACCAGGTATTGTCTGAGAGTATGAAACCACGCTCGTGGTGCTTGGCGCAAACCATAGAGAGCTTTGTTAAGTTTGCAAACAAGCTGCTGGCCATTAGCACCCTGAACCTCAAAGCCTAGTGGTTGAGTCATGTAAATGTCTTCTGTTAACGCACCATTGAGAAAGGCATTATTAACATCAATCTGTCGCAAAACCCAACCCTTCATGACAGCAACAGTAAGGACAACACAAATAGTTGCAGCTCGAACCACTAGACTAAAGGTGTCATGGAAGTCAAGACCAAAGATGTTGAGAGAAGCCCTTGGCAACAAGACGAGATTTATACATCCAACAATCCCATCGCCTTCTTTTTTGATTTTAAATGACCATTTGCACCCAACACTCTTGATTAGGCTAAGCTCACAAAGTGTCCATGTGTTGTTTTTAAGAAGTGCCTCTAGCTCATTGTGAATCTGCTTGCCAACCTTTATTTCTCATAGCCACATGAATATCATCAGGAGTATCACATGATTCTACCCTGGTTAGGTAGGCTTTTGGTTTAAAAACACCAGCTTTGCTACGAGTGATCATAGCATGAGAGTTGTGTTGGATAATTGTTGGTTGTGGGGGTGGTTGAGAAGTTGGTGGGACAGCTATATGTATGGAGGGTAATGGAGATGACGTTTGAGAGGGTGTGTGAGTGGGAGATGACGTTTGAGAGGATGTGTGAGTGGGCAAGGGTGTTAGTGGTGTAGAACTAGTAAAGTTTGATGATGAGGTAGGTGGGGTAGATGTGATGAAAGAAGTAGGTGTAGGCGTTAGAACAAGCAATCTAGAGCTTGAAGGAGAAGTAGCAGGACTTACATTTTGAGTGGAGGTGACTTTCTTGAAAGGAAAAAATGTCTCATGAAAGGTAACATGTCTAGAGATGTATATTTTTCCAGTATTGTCTCGACACCTATAGCCTTTGTGGAAGGGTGAGTAGCCTAGAAAAGTACAAGGAGTGGAACGAAACTGTAGTTTGTGGGTGTTGTGCGGTCTGAGGTTGGGAAAGCATAGGCAACCAAAAACACGCAAAAAAGAATAATTTGGTTGAGCCTGAAATAATTTCTCATGAGGGGAGGTGTTGCCTATAGGTGAGGAAGGCAATCTGCTTGATTAGATAAACAAAGACCGTTGAATGCATCGCTCCAATAAGACAAGGGCATAGGCGCATGGGCAAGCATAGACAAGCCGCCCACAATCACTGTGTTTCCTTTCAACAAGTCCGTTTTGTTCTGAGCTATACGGCAGGTAATCCTCAGTTGAATGCCTTGTTGTGCCAAGTATGGTCGCAAAGATTGAAATTCACCACCCCCATCAGTTTGTAGAGCTTGAAGCTTACAATCAAGAGCCCGTTCTTCCTGTTTATGAAAGATGACAAACATGTGGAGAACATCTGACTTTTTCTTTAAGAAATAAAGCCAAGTATATCGACTATATGCATCAGTAAATGCAACATAGTAGCGAAAACCATTAGAGGAGATAGGGGCGGGGCCCCAAACATCTGCAACAACAAGTTGAAGTGGTTTTGTGTATGTAGTTGTAGACTTAGAAAAAGGTTGCTTGTGTTCTTTGCCTAAATGGAAAGCAATACAATCAATAGAGGTTGAGGAACCAATGTCAATATTACAACTATGAAGCGCCTTTTTGAGTATAGCGAGACATCGGTGTCCTAGTCTAGCATGCCATAGACTAAGAGGTAGAGAAGTCAGAGTTGCAAAACAGTGAGTGAAGGAGAACTGTTGCATGTGATCGACACAGACGTATCAAGCTTGTACGTACCCTTTGTGCACCGACCCAAGCGTAACCTCGTTTGTCTCAGAAATCACGAACGACATTTGTGTAGGAGAGAACTCAAACATTACCTGTTATCCTTTGTGAATTTTGACACAGAGAGTAAGTTTTTGGTTATGCCAGGAACAAACAATAAAGACTTCATTAGTAAAGGGCGTGCTCGAGTAAGTAGAGAAGACTGTCCAGTTGATTTGATAGGAAGTGCATTACCATTGCCCATATAAACTTTACCTGGACCATTGTATGGCAAACTATCAGATAAGGAAGTCGAGGAATGTGTGAGGTGATGGGACGCTCCAGAGTCGGGGTACCAAGCATTATCGAATAATCCTCTCAGTGTGGCCATGGAGAGCTTGAGGAGGGGGTGTTGATTGAAGAGCAGACGAGGTAGAAGCAGGTGCAGAGACATGTTGCATAGTATTAACAGTAAAAGGATTACTCCAGTTAGGTGGAAGTTGTGGATGCGCAAACCAACTTTGTTGTAAGTAAGGAGGCCCAGTAGGAATAGAAGGTGGTATCCACGGATTAAAAGAAGAACCTGCTCCAGTCATGCAGATGTTGGCCTGTGGAGAGGGTGGGGGTCGATAGCCCATGCTTTTATATGAGGTATCAAACCTGTGGTAGCAACGATCGACGAGATGACCAGATTTTCCACATAACTGGCATTGAAATCGGGAGTTGGAAAAACGTCCGCGCCCACGACCACGACTGTTTGAAGATGAAGATGGTCTGTAAGTTGGTGTAGCAGCATTGTTGTCTTCTGAAGCTACAGGTTGTTGAGTGACCATGTGAGCAGAACAGGGAGTTTCAAGAAGAGTAAGTTGTTGACGAGCTTCAGCATCAAGCAACATAGTAGTCACTCCTTGAACAGTGTAAGGCACCGGGCTGGCAGTGATAATTGTGAGAACCGACTCATATTCTGAAGACAAGCCATTAAGAATTGCTGTTACATGTTCCCGTTCACTTATAACCTCCCCACAACTGGCTAGGCTATCACAATAATTCTTGATCTTCATTAGAAAGTCCTTCATGGAAAGATCAGCTTTTCTTTGAGAGTGCAACGCTCTCCTATAGAACATTAACTGAGACGTGGTCTTGCTACCAAACAAATTGACAAGAGTATTCCAGATTTGAAGACTCGTATCTAGACCAATGAGATGAGGTAGAACAGATGGACTTACAGAGGATAAGAGCCAAGAAGCTAAGGCACTATCTTGCTGTTCAAAGCGTGCAAACTCCAGATTTTCTTGGGAGACCCCAGCATCATCAAGAACAGACGGAGGGGGGGAACAAACCTTGAGTCAATATATTTCTGTAGTTTGAACGTCTTGATGGCAAGAAGAACCTGCTGGCGCCACAACAAATAATTGTTGTCATCAAGAAGTACACTGACCTTCTTGGTGGAGAAGAAGCGACTGTCAACAACCTCATCGGATAGAGTATTCGTCATCACTGGTGTAGAATGGATAGACGGACTGGAGGGCAGACTCATCAGCAACTAACCCAGGACGTAATGACAATCTGATACCATGTAAAGATTACAAACAAAGAAGAAATACTACATATGATTTCAAGAAGAGATACTTCATTAATGAATTCTATATCTTTTGTACGTACAGATGCATGCATTTATAGAGAAGCATGCAGTTTGCAACTGCTGATAACAGCAACAACTAACTAACTGACGTTAGTTACAGACTTTAGTTATTATGCTAACATTTTGTACATATTCACACATACTGGTTTTATCAATGGACCTTGTAAGAACCTGACAGTTGGTGACCAAATCTTGATTGAATCGCATGGGAAGATCATGAATATAAATATATCGACCCAAGCAAGAATCTTGACTTGAACTTTCACCAACTAAACTATGAATCTTCTTCTTTGAGTGGTGGTGAGATGAAGGTCGAGCATCGATTGAAAAGAAAAACAGGTGACGAAGAAAGACAAATAAAACAATGGAAAACATAAGAAGAAAGCACAAATATTTGCTGCAATTTATTCTCCTGGATTGATTCCTCCATTTGTTTTTGAGGGGTTTGGCAACACAAAACTCACTTATCAGTGCATGGAATTTCATTGCAGCCAAGGGAATCAAGAAATCAAAGAAAAAGAATGATATAAGATAAAGCAATAATCTACTAAGAACCAATGGTAGCCAAGTTGAAGGGGACAGGTATAACGTGTGATGGAATCGAGTTGTATAAGATGTAAGAGAGTGAAGTTTGATTCGAAATTCATTTCCAGTTCAATTATTACTTTGGAGTTCAAGTTGGGCTTATTTTTAGGAGAAAAAAGAACATCTAGGGGGATATATATAATTCATTAAAGAAGTAATTGATGACGTGGGTAGTTGAGGGGTTCACAAATCAACCAAGAAAATTATTTGAAAATAGATATATATTTCATTTGGGGATGTCTAATCGGACAAGAAAGGAAAAATAGATTGATAAAGACACAGGACGGATCGCAGCAATTGCTAAATCAAATGTATTTTATTTAGACAGTTGGTGAAGACTTTTCAATATTGTTGAATTTTAGATTCATGTGATTCATTATTCACAAGAAAGGAAAATAGCATATTTAGTATACTTAAAATATTTTTATTAAATAAAATAATATTTATATATTTTATTTTTCTTTAAATAATATTTAATATTGACAAGTATATGAATTAAATATTTAATAATAGAGTTAATATTTGATATTACTTTTTTATTTTACAAATAATTTTAAAAATTGACATATATATATTTTATATATTTATTTTTAATATTTTATTATACCCTTATATTATATACTTGACCATATTTGTAGAATTTAAAACTACATGATAGCATACCAAATATTTTCCTTAATAATAATGTTTTCAAGCATATTTATTATGAGTTAGTATTCATCCACTATTAATAAAGTTTTTAATTCCACAAGTAGAGTTTAATACACGACACATGTCTAGTTTAATTTATTTTATCAAAATCAATAATAGACATACATTTAAAAATAACTTGCAATATTGTGAAAATGTAGTATTTACAAAATATTTATATTAAATATTGTTTTAATAAAATTATATATTAAAATATTTATAACAAAAGAAAAAATAAATATTTATTTTGAAACAATGAATTTAAATCATTGACAAGAGAATAAGAGACATGTTATAATTTTGTTTTTACAATAAGAAAAGTTAATATCCTAAAACACAATAACTTATTTAGTTGGTTACTCAGTTTTAGAACATTTTTATTTTTATTATTCAAGCATTAAATTTTTAATGGTGGTTAATTGTACATATCACATTATATTTATACTTTTATTTTAGTCTCTTAGAAAATATTTTTTTAGGTATTGGTTGAGATAAAACAATTAAGGATTAAAGTGAGAAAACCTGTAGAAACTAAAATAATACACAAAATTTATCAAAATGTATTTGTTTATACCATTTATGAAAATCATTACAATTAATTAAATTAATTGTTTGTTCTTCGTTTGGGTAAAAATTAATAAATAAAACAATGAGTTTTGTTTGGCATGGAAGATAAAATTAATTAAATTAATTAATTGCAAAGATTTTCTTTGCTTTTAGCTTAGCATGGAAGATTCAAGATCTTATAACCAAAAGAAATTTGTGTTTCATAGAAAATTATTAAAATGAGTTATTTCAAATTATTTTAATTTGAAAAATAAAATAAAATTTAAACTTTTAGAAGGAGATTAAATTAATTAATTTCAATATTATAGTAATAAATCGCTTGATATTATCAAGCGATACAATTTTTCAATAAGTTATTTAATTGATTTTGATGTTTTAAAATTTAAAATTTTAATCTTGAAAAAGAAATCAGAAATTTTGGAAATGGGGGTAAATAAGTACAATTTGACAATTTTTTTAATGCATTATTTTAGTTTCTACCGTTTTTCACTTGAATCCCTAATGCTTTTTACCCTGATCAATAAGTAAAAAAAAATATAGTTCTGGGGTGACCAAAATGAAAGCAACCTAGAATTTGGGTGACCAATATGAAAGTGTAAACATGATGCAGCATGTATAGTTAACCATTGTTTGAGATTTAATGCTTGGTGACTAAAATGAAAGCACCTTAAAAGTTAAGTGACGAAATTGCAAAGATTTTATTTTGAATGGCCAAAATGAAAGCACCCTAAACTTTTGGTGGCTAACTAGAAAGTTTACCCTAAAAGAAAGGTCATTTTATTTTTTTTTACTTTTCATCTACATGGGAAAGTTACTTTCTCATAACTATCAATGATATCACTTTCCATAACTTTGGAGAAAGTAATTCCAAAGGGATATTACATTCCAAAGAAATTAAACCAAATGTTGTATACCAAACATTGGAATCACATTCAAACCAATTAAATTCCATAAAAAGTGATAACTTTTCATCATACCAAATGCTCTCTAAAAGTACAACTGGTTCATTAGAATATAATAGAATAATAATGTAATTGTAACACCCCTCACCCGTCCCTATTGCGGATCAAGTTGTCGAATGCTATAGTACGAAATGAAATAGTTTCAAACAATTTATGATCAAAATTCAATAGCTTTTATCAGATTAATCATTTACTACAATTTAAAGCTTTTTTGAGTCTCGTACAAGCTTACGTGAGCTCTAGAGTTGGCCCAGGAACAAGCAATAATCAAACTATAACATTTTCAAAAGATAAGGACATTCATACAAAATAGGGGACATACGACCGTGTGCCTAGGCCGTGTAACTTTCTAAGGCCGTATGGCACAGAAATAACCATGTCCTTCAGTAGCCACACAGCCATGTGGCTGGCCGATGTAACAATCGAGAGCCGTGCGACCCTAAAAATTCCTTTTTATCAGAAGTCACATGATTGTTTCACTAGCCCGTATTTGTCACATGGTCGTGTGGCCAGCTCGTGTGATGTAAAAATAGGTCATTTTGATCTAGCTTCCAAATCACTTAAACTTCTAACACAATGGTGCATACATGCACACTTAAACCTGTATCATACCTGACCAAAACATGTGCCAAAGTATTCATTCATCTATGCAAAAGGACTTTCATGTTATTATCAACAAGTAGACATTAAAACATCACTTATCACATTATAAAATTTCAAGCATTCAAATAAGAATTGCAAACCAAATTCAACATCTCATTCAACCATATCACATCCAAACATTTACCATTTATGCATTTCAATTATGGCTTATCACAATACCATACACTTGAGTACCAAAGCCTGCCATTAAACAACATTCCATATGCTAATATACCTAGGTTACCATCACATTTTCATAATCAGATAAATATGCCATTTCGAACATATTAACTCAATCTTCACACAATCCAATTTTACCATTCAAATGCTTTAAGAATAACTTGCCAATACAAATTCTTTTAAAACATCATACTCAAGCGTCAAAAATCAATATCATACTTGACTTAAACTCAGGAGCATCAAAAGTAAACATAAGTACAAAACTAGTCCTATTTACATGCCACATTACCATATTCAAAATGTTTAAAAGACAACCGAATCATAATCTTGATAGTGTGTGCAACGAGTTGATCCGTGTTAGGAAATAGGCCAATATTGTAGTAAACATGTAATTGTTTTTTATGTATTTGAATGATGAATAAATAAATAAAGTAAATTTCACATTTCACTATTATGTCTTTTGTAATGACCCGATAGTTAGGGGTGTCAAAAATATAGTTCCGGGACTCCGTTTTAATAAACCAAACTCGAAATATTTACGAAGTTAGTTGGGTAGCTAATTGATTTTTGGAATAGTGAATTTTGTGAAATTAGGAGTTATTAAGGTATAGGGTCTAAATCGTGTAAGGTTAAAAGTTGAATTATAGATTGAAAGAAATAGAAGGGACTAAAGTAGAAAATTTACCATTTATTAAAATGGTAGGAGGTGGCCAGTTATGGTTTAATGAATTTGCATGTGTATATGTTATATATTAAAGTAACTTTAATAATAATGATAATAATAATAAAGATAATAAAATGAAAGCATCATAAAGAAATAGAAAGAAAGTGGAAAGAAAGATGAAACAATTGCATGCAAATTAAAGAAAAGAAAAGAAAGAAAGAAACAAAGTGGCCGACAACAACAAGGGTTCCAAACTTTCAAATTTCAATTGGTTAGTCAATTTAGTTCCCCTTTCTTGTAATTTTTATATTTTTAGAATTTGGTACTTAGGGCTATCCGACCCATATTGTAGTTTTTAGAATTGTTCAAGATTTTAGATGTTGACATTGTTGAATATTTTAAGTATTAGGGATTAAATAGATAGATTTTTAAGTTAGAAATGGAAAAAGACTAAATTGTGGAATTAATTGTTGATTTTGAACAATAGGGACTAAATTGTAAAAAAATAAAAATTAAGGGGTCAAATTGAAAAAGAGGAAGCCAAATGTGGTTTAGAGTGAAATTAGAATAAAAATATGAAGTTAATTGTGAAGGTTAAAATTAGTCTCGTTTTAGGGACTAAATTGAAGAATAAGCAAAATATAATGTGAAAATTGAAAAGTAATGTGAAATTGAAATGTGTAATATTAATGTGATTTAATTGTTTTATTCCGTAGCTAACGTCATACCGGAATCCTTGAGTAAAAAGGGGAAGGATAAAATCGACGTCGAATAGCTCGGAAATCACGGTTTGTGTTTCTATAATCCAAATTAAATAGTAGATTATTGCATATATAATTGTTTGCATATGGTAAGCATTTGAGGTGAGTACTTTGGTACTTGGGAATTGAATTAAATTCACAATTGAAATGAAATGGATTGATTTTATATATTATGAAATATATTGATTATGAATATATGTGTATTGAGAAAAGTGATTATTATCAAATTGAATATATGCTTATATGTGATGATATATATATTCATGAAATTGAGATATTGGCTGTATTAAAAAGTGAAATGAATCCCTATGAACTGTATCGGACTGATTCGGATATAGATGGCATGCCATAGGATAGGAAGAGTTCATGTATTACTTCAACCTCGAGTCGATGAGGCACTGGGTGCCAATTTGCTTCGATTTAACCGATTAGACATTGGGTTTCAATTTATATAGCGTTGGGCGCAGTTTTTACTTCGGATTTATTCGATGAGGCACTGGGTGCTAATCTAGTGTGTTGGTTGGATCCGTGTATCCGTCCGAGTCTGTGTTGTGTTAATAGGGGAAAGTAAAACAATAATTTATGTGATTGATATTGAAATTGCTAGGATGAGAAATGAATATGAGATGAGAATATTGAACTGTCAAATATGAGAAATGATTATGAGATGATAAATGAGATATGAATGATGAATTGAGATGTGAAACTTGAATGAATTCAAGTATTGATCAAAGATATGAATCATGCCATTGCATGAGATGATGTATTCAAATGTTAAATGAAATGTCATTGATATATACTTAGATATTTGAACATGTGAAAATCTCAGTAGATGTGAATAAAGAATGAGCAAAAATTATACTATTGAATTGAAACACATGAACATAGCATAGTTGTTGCATTTTGCATTTCAAATACTTATATCAACTTTATATTATTTGGATTATAGAAATACCACTAAGTTTTACTCAGCATGTGGTTTTGTTTTCTAAGCGCAAGCTAGATACTGTTCGAATTATTGCCGACTCAACATCAAATCACAAATCCTGAGCTCAAGTGTGGTGATATTTCATTTTGTAATGGCATGTACCTATGGAGTCTTTTGTTGGTATTGTTTATAAGATGTTGTTAACTTATTTTCTAGTGAAATGATGGTTAAATGTATATATGGTTGTGGTTGAGGCTATGTTGGTATGTTAGCCTAGTTTATACTTTGGTATGTGATAGTTTGAAGTTTGGTAGTTTACCATAATGCTTGGTATATGCTTAGCTTCATATTTGGAAACTTTAGAAGTTGAAAGTTAGTTCAAATATGGTAAATGTGATATGAATGAAAGTCTTGAATGCTTGATGTGTTGTTGATATATTTGAACATATAAAATGTGGTACCAATGAGGGTACATTGGTTAGGCATATTAGGTGATAAATTTGGTGTATTTTGGGCATGTTTAATCGTGTTTTGAATAGGTTAAATGATTGGTAATTGAGTCGCTTAGTGCCCAAGTAAGTAGGAAATGGTAAACTTGAGTTTTAAGGTACTTTTGGGTGCACACTGTAACGCCCCAAACTCGGCCCAAAACACCACGGCCGAATTCGGAATGCTACTGAAAAAAAACTTTAGGTTGAAAAACATCTTGAAGTTCGGAGTTAATTGGAAACGCCGGAATCGAGTACATGACATTACTAGACTTGACTATTAACTCGGGGTGTAAGATTTTAAATCTGTCCAACTGCGTCATGCTGACCAAATCGACCATAACTTGAGTTAAAAAACTTGAAATTTAGATCCGTAAATTTTCCTTGAAACTAGACTCATATAACTTTTCACCATAATTTTTCCAGAATTTTTAATGTGTCCAATTAGTACAGTTTATTCATCAAAGTTACCTTTATTACACTGCTTGACAATTCTGACCTGTCTTTACAAAATACAGTTATCTCATTGCACAAATTTCCTATAATGTTCTTGTTTATACCAATGAAAAATAGACTCATTAAGGGTTCTACACATATAAACCATGATTCTTAATGATTTTTTACAATTTTTACAATTTTTCCAAAACAGAACAGTGACTCATGAATTCATTCAGAGCAGGTCTCACTAAAACTTAATTATCTCATAATATATAAATCTTTTTCCTACTCTGTTTCTTTTATGTAAATATAGAAACAATAAGGTTTAATTTCATATCTCATTCACCTTCTAATTCAATATACCCTATTTTTGGTGATTTTTCTAACTCACATCACTGCTGCTACTACAAGCTGTTTTGTTGCATTTTATGAAAGACTAGCTTCTAACCGAACCTACCTACATCCCTAATTCAAGGATTCATTTCAGATACAAACATTTCCTTAACAAAAATGATTAAACTTTGATTAAGAATGCATAAACATTGCCATCATAAACCAACATACATATTAAGACACAACAGTACAGATTTAACTAAAAATTTAGCCATATTCGCATGGCTATTATATACATGAACCTTAAGATTTCATCAAACAAAGACCAAGTCTTTCCTATACATGCCTTCGTTTAAAAATCAAAATGAAAGAGTACCCAAAATGTAGATTGATAGTGTGAGTGACTTTCCTAACGATCCCAAGAGCTTGTAGCTTGCACCTAAACTATAAAACAGAGGAAACATTTCACATGATAAGCTTGCTAGCTTAGTAAGTCCTAATTTCATAAAATAACATTTGAATTTTAACAATTAAATTACTATAATTCAACTTGTGGACTTGTGCTCATACTTATTTTCAAACTTTAATTTTCATACCCATATTAACAAATATGAATTCGTAGAAACAATATCTCTCTACCCACATGCTTATGATCAAAATACTTGTTTATAAACCAACCTTTCGAAACCCAAAATGTCATCGTATAATCATAGGTACATGCATTTATATACTTAAATGTCAATTACTATAACATGGCATCAATTACACAACCACTCATGTGGCCGAATATGCCTAGTCATGTATCCTCATATTAGAAGACCAAGATACAACAATCATATCATTCATTAGTAAAGCCGAGAACACATATTATAACCATATATATATATATATGTATATATTCCACACTCGTAACACATGCCATTTGTAATAAATTACTGATTTTCCTTGTCTCATATAAGTAAGAAATTCATTCCTACTTCACATACTCACCTGAGCCGTTAACTCGATAAGTTTGCTTTAATTCGCCTTGAACATAAATTTCGGTTTCTATTTTGTAAAATACATCACCGGCATAAAGCCTGCTAGGCACTAAGCCCGAATATATCACCGGCATGAAGCCTGCTAGGCACTAAGCCCAAATATATCACCGGCACGAAGCCTGCTAGGCACTAAGCCTGAACACATTAATATAATCAATCATTCCACACACACCTCATATCTATATTACATATCCAAATCAACTAACTTATTCACCTTAAACAAATAAATCATTACTTCATTGTACAATTTCACAAATTACATTGATACACTAATTCATCTCATATTATCAAATTTATGAAATCAATCTCATACACACATATATATACATTCGCTAACATGATTATATATCAAAATTTTATCACACATTATCATTTAATGAGTTCATGAATAATTCTTTAACAAATTTCACAGGACTTACCTCGGTTGTCGATAGGTAGTGCGAATCGGCTATTCGAGAACCTTCGTCTTTCCCCGATCTAACTCCGTTTTTCTTTGCTCTTGATCTAAAACACATTAAATTTAGCTTATTCAAGCACAATTCATCTCAATTTAGTCCCTAAGCACATAAATGGGCAAATTACTATTTTACCCTATTATTTCACAACTTTACAATTTAGTCCTATTTGCATAAAACTCAAAATACATCAAATTACCCCATACTCTTTAAAGGCGAATGTGTATAAGGACTACACAAGTCCATATCTTTCATTTATTTTGCAATCAAGCCCTCTAAAATTTTATTTTTACAAATTGGCCCTAAAACACAATTTCACCAAAACTTCCAACACATAATATACTAATTTTAACATACCTTTCATCTAACATCATTAAACATCAAAACCTCAAGAATTCATCCATGGCCGATTCACATATACACACTAATCTTAGAAATTTTAGCATGGGTCGGGTAATATACTAAGCAACGATCTCAAAACGTAAAAATTAACAAAACCGAGCTAGATTTCTTACCCAATTTTGCTTGAATAATGCCGAATGTTCAAAGGCTTTTCTCCCTTTTCTTTTGTGTTTCTTTCAGCCAAGGATGAACAAAATGAATGGCTTTTATTTTATAATATACATTATAATAATCCAAACACTATTACATGCAACTAAGGTGGCCGGCCATTAACCTTAAAATGGGCTATTTGCCCTTTTACTACCTCACATTAAAGAGCCATGCTCAATTTAACACATTTCACTTTAGTTGGCCACTTTTACTTTTTATGCGATTAAGTCCTTTTTATCTAATTCGACACTTAAACGATAAACTTTTTCTACGAAACTTTCACACATATAAATACATAAATAATAAACACTAAATATAATATGTAAACATTTCTCGGGCTCAGATTCGTGGTCCCGAAACCACCTTTCCTATTAGGGTCAGATTCGGTCTGCATTACAACTCTCCCCTTAAGGATTTTCGTCCCAAAATCTTACCGTTAAACAATGTCGGATATTGTTGCCTCATTGAATCCTCGAGCTCCCACGTTGCCTCTTCAACTCCATGTCGATTCCATAACACCTTCACTAAGGAAATCTTTTTGTTTCTTAGCTCTTTCATTTCCGAGCTAGAATACGGATCGGCTTTTCCTCATACGTCATATCGCATCGTATCTCAATCTCGAGCGGAGCAATCACATGTGACGGATCGATCAGATCTACGGAGTATAGAAACATGAAATACATCGTGTATCTTTTCTAATTCAGAGGGTAGCTTCAATTTATAAGCAACAGGCCCAACACGTTCAATGATTTCATACGGTCCAATGAACCTCGGGCTCAACTTGCCTTTCCGGCCAAAACGGAGCACTTTCTTCCATGGTGAAACCTTTAAAAAGACTCGATCTCCGATCTGGAATTCAATATCTTTACGTTTCAAATCAGCATAGGACTTTTGTCGATCTGATGCAGCTTTCAAATTATCTTTGATTATGGCTACTTTCTGTTTAGTCTCTTTAATCAAATCAACCCCGTGTATCTTATTCTCGCTGAGCTCAGTCCAATATAATGGTGTTCAACACTTTCGCCCGTACAAGGCTTCATAGGGCGCCATTTTGATACTAGATTGAAAGCTATTATTGTAAGCAAATTCAATCAAAGGTAGGTATCGTTCCCACGTACCTTCAAACTCAAGAACGCAATATCTCAACATGTCCTCAAGTATCCGAATAGTTCGCTCGATGACCATCATCTGCGGATGAAAGGTCAGACTAAAATGTAGTTTAGTACCTAAAGCATCTTGCAACTTCTTCCAAAATCACGACGTGAATCTCGGGTCTCTGTCTGACACAATGGAACTCGGTACACCATGTAATCTTATAGTCTGCGATACATACAATTCAGCAAGTTTATCGAGTGAAAAGTCTGTACGAATCGGCACAAAATAAGCTGATTTAGTCAGTCTATCAACTATCACCCATACGGCATCTTTCTTACTCGGTGTCATAGGAAGACCGGATACAAAATCCATTGTAATTTTATCCCATTTCCACTTAGGTATCATGATCGGCTGAAGCAACCCAGAAGGCACTTGATGCTCTGCTTTTACTTGCTGACAAATTAGGCACTTTGAAACAAATTTAGATATATCACGTTTCATACCGTGCCACCAATAGAACTGTTTCAAGTCGTTATACATTTTCGTGCTACCGGATGTATCGATAGTCGCCACTATGAGCCTCACTCAAAATCATCTCAGATCAAATCGAGTTCTTTGGAACACACATTCGGCTTTTAAAATTCAAACAGTCATTTGCATCAATCAAAATCGACTCGCACCTTTTCACACTCAATTCATTTAGCAATCATATTCTTGTCAACTTTCAGTGCATCACAAATTCGTTGGATAAACATCGGTCTTGCTCGCAACTCGGCTATGATCGAACCATCACTAGACATAGCCATCTGTGCATTGAATGCACGAAGAGCAACTAATAATTTCCAACTTAACGCATCGGAAACAACATTAGCTTTTCCCAGGTGATAGTCAATCACCAATTCATAGTCTTTCAACAGTTCTAGCCACCTGCGTTGTCTCAAATTCAGGTCTTTCTGAGTCATTAAATACTTTAGACTTTTATGATCTGAATAAATGTGACATTTCTCGCCAAATAAATAGTGACGCCAAATTTTCAAAGCGAAAACAATGGTCGCAAGCTCTAAGTCATCGTCGGGTAATTTTTCTCGTCGTACTTCAATTGTCTTGAAGCGTAGGCTACCACTTTGCCTTCCTCGCATCAAAACGCAGCCCAAACCATTTAAAGAAGCATCGAATAAACAACGAATTCTTTACCCGATTCAAATGAACTAATCTGGAGCTTCATCAAAGGGCTTTCAACCGATCAAAACTTTTTCGACATTTTTCGACCACTCGAACCGGACATCTTTCTGCAGAACCTTGTCAACGGGTAGCTATCATAGAAAAATCTTTCACAAATCTTCGATAGTAACCCGCAAGTCTCAGAAAACTTTGAATCTCAAAACATTTTTTGGTGGCTTCCAATCAAGTATAGCCGAGATTTTGTTCGGATCAACTCGAATGCCCGATCTTTGAAACCATATGTCCCAAAAAGCTGACCTCTTTCATCCAGAACTCACACTTACTAAACTTCGCATACAGCTGATGATCTCGCAAAGTTTGTAGCACTAACCTCAAATGTTCAGCGTGTTCAATTTCATCTTTGGAGTAGATAAATATGTCATCAATAAACACCACCACAAATCGATCCAAAACCGCCTAAAACCCGATTCATCAAATCCATAAAAATAGCAGGTGCATTAGTAAGCCCAAAAGGCATTACCAAAACTCAAAATGTCCGTACCTCGTCCAAATGCGCTCTTTGGCACATCTCAGTCTCTCGACTCACAATCGATAATAACCCGATCTCAAGTCTATCTTCGAAAATACTGACGCCTCTTTCAATTGATCAAACAAATCATCAATCAAAGGTAACGGGTACTTATTCTTTATAGTTGCCTTATTCAGCTTGCCGATAATCAATACATATTCGCATCGTTCCATCTTTCTTTCTCACAAAAGAACTGGTACACCCAAGGAGAGAAACTTGGTCGTGCAAAGCCCTATCTGTTAACTCTTGCAATCGTGCTTTCACTCTTTTAGCTCAAGAGGTGCCATCCGATATGGAGCTATTGAGATCGAGTCGTTCTGGAGCTAATTCAATGCCAAACTCAATATCTCGTATAGGGGGTAAACCCGGTAGTTCTTTAGGAAACACATCCGAGTATTCATATACAATCG
The DNA here is from genome assembly GCA_025506655.1 of Gossypium rotundifolium. Taxonomy (NCBI): domain Eukaryota; kingdom Viridiplantae; phylum Streptophyta; class Magnoliopsida; order Malvales; family Malvaceae; genus Gossypium; species Gossypium rotundifolium. The sequence continues at coordinate 61,934,208 of CP106731.1, read as the reverse complement.
ATGCAGATTCAATCTTTTCTCGACACTTTATTATCCAAAGACATAAGCCAAATAAGCTTCACACCTTTTCTCACATACTTTTGAGCTAACATCGATGATATAACAGAGAAACCCACCTAAATCATCGGATTCGATTCTAATGATCTCACCATTCGGTGTCTCAAATCGATAAGCTTTCTTTTGCAATTCACCACCGCATCATGCGGTTAACCACCCATTCCTGAATTATATCAAACTCATCGAAAGGCAACAACATTAAATCAATGGAAACAAAATCCCAAATCATCAATGGGAAACTTTTACACACTTTATTAACAAACACACATCTACCCAAAGGGTTGGATACCCGAATCACAAACTCGAGACTCAACTGGCGAGTCTTCTCAATACCGTAGTTTCACATACATATGAATGGGTCGAACCAGATCAATCAATGCAATCACGTAGTATCATAAAGGGTGAAAGTACCAAGAATGACATCCGGAGAAGCAACATCCTCTCTAGCTCGAGTAACATAAGCTCTTGCCGGAGCTCTAGCCTCGATCGATCTGTTGTGTTCTTTGTCCCTCTCTGACTACCACCTACATTGCCAGAATGTCTGGGTGGTCTGCCCCGTACTGATGCACTACTTGGTCTAGAGTTCTGTGCTGTATTCGACTCAGTTAACATCGAGCACTCTCGAATAAAATGGTCTGAGGATCCACATTTAAAACAAGACCGGTCACGAACTCTACAACTCCCAGGATGCCATTTTCCACAATGTTTACATTCAACTCGATTCTATGGGACGTTACCAACACTGGTCATCGAGGTAGCTCGGGAATCCACTGGAGGTCGATCACGTCTAGATGAATCAAGTAGCTTTGTGTCGATCAAGTCATCTCTAAACTTCTTAGATGTGGAATGAAAATTCTTACCCGACGGTCTCTTACGAGCATCTCTAGCTTCGGTCTCACCTTTCTTTTCTCCTTCCCGAGCTCTTCACCTTTTGCAAGCTCGCTCAACAAGTGTCACAAACTCTTTGATTTCAAGAATGCCAACAAGCAACTTTAAGTCTTCATTCAAGCCATCTTCAAACCTTTTGCACATAATGGCTTCATTGATACACACTCGAGCATATCGGCTCAATCGACAAACTTTCGCTCATATTCCGTCACGGTCATTTGCCCTGTTTTAATTCAAGGAATTCTTTACGTTTCTGGTCGATGAACCTCTGGCTGATATATTTCTTGCGGAACTCATTTTGAAAGAAATCCCATGTCACTTTTTCTTTTGGAACCACTGATACTAGTGTATTCCACCAGTGATAGGCAGTGTCCCGGAGCAAGGATATAGCACATTTCAAACATCCGTCTGGAGTGCAGGATAGCTTATCAAATACCCGAATAGTGTTATCAAGCCACAATTCAGCTCGCTCTGCATCATCATTATCATTGGCCTTGAATTCTTCGGCCCCAAATTTCCTAATTTTATCAACAGGAGGCCTACTAGATCTCATTGGATCTATCATAGGGGGTGCTAAAGGTACCGGAGTTGGATTATTCGGGGGTGGAGGTTGTTGTACCGTTGGATTATTCTGAATAAACTTCGGCAAACCATTCATTCATCATTTGATAGAAGGCTTGTTTAGCCTCTCCTCGTGGTTACCCGTGAATCGGTTGAGAGTCTAGTGGCACCGATCCATGTGCGAGACCAGCGTGACACTCTCCACATCATCGGCTATGGCTCTATCGGATCGTAATCCATTTACTATATAAAATACAATCGAAATTGTCAGGAGTCACCACACTATCATATATACAATTTAAAGGCATGTATAGCTAGACTCTTTCATACTACGGTAGTCCTAGAATCAACTAAACCGTAGCTCTGATACCAATAAAATGTAACACCCCATACCCGAAACCCTTGCCGGAATCGAGTACATGGCATTACTAGACTTGACTATTAACTCGGGGTGTAAGATTTTAAATCTGTCCAACTGCGTCATGCTGACCAAATCGACCATAACTTGAGTTACGAAACTCGAAATTTAGATCCGTAAATTTTCCTTGAAACTAGACTCATATAAATTTTCACCATAATTTTTCCATAATTTTTAATATGGCCAATTAGTACAGTTTATTCATCAAATTTACCCTTATTACACTGCTTGACAATTCTGACCTGTCTTTACAAAAATACAGTTATCTCATTGCACAAATTTCCTATAATGTTCTTGTTTATACCAATGAAAAATAGACTCATTAAGGGTTCTACACATATAAACCATGATTCTTAATGATTTTTGTACAATTTTTGACAATTTTTCCAAAACAGAACAGTGACTCATGAATTCATTCAGAGAAGGTCTCACTAAAACTTAATTATCTCATAATATATAAATCTTTTTCCTAATCTGTTTCTTTTATGTAAATATAGAAACAATAAGGTTTAATTTCATATCTCATTCACCTTCTAATTCAATATACCCTATTTTTGGTGATTTTTCTAACTCACATCACTGCTGCTACTACAAGCTGTTTTGTTGCATTTTATGAAAGACTAGCTTCTAACCGAACCTACCTACATCCCTAATTCAAGGATTCATTTCGTATACAAACATTTCCTTAACAAAAATGATTAAACTTTGATTAAGAATGCATAAACATTGCCATCATAAACCAACATACATATCAAGACACAACAGTAGTATTTAACTAAAAATTTAGCCATATTCGCATGGCTATTATATACATGAACCTTAAGATTTCATCAAACAAAGACCAAGTCTTTCCTATACATGCCTTCGTTTAAAAAAATCAAAATGAAAGAGTACCCAAAATGTAGATTGATAGTGTGAGTGACTTTCCGAACGATCCCGAAGAGCTTGTAGCTTGCACCTAAACTATAAAACAGAGGAAACATTTCACATGATAAGCTTGCTAGCTTAGTAAGTCCTAATTTCATAAAAATAACATTTGAATTTTAACAATTAAATTACTATAATTCAACTTGTGGACTTGTGCTCATACTTATTTTCAAACTTTAATTTTCATACCCATATTAACAAATATGAATTCAGAGAAACAATATCTCTCTACCCACATGCTTATGATCAAAATACTTGTTTATAAACCAACCTTTCAAACCCAAAATGTCATCGATAATCATAGGTACATGCATTTATATACTTAAATGTCAATTACTATAACATGGCATCAATTACACAACCACTTATGTGGCGAATATGCCTAGTCATGTATCCTCATATTAGAAGACCAAGATACAACAATCATATCATTCATTAGTAAAGCCGAGAACACATATTATAACCATATATATATGTATATATTCCACACTCGTAACACATGCCATTTGTAATAAATTACCGATTTTCCTTGTCTCATATAAGTAAGAAATTCATTCCTACTTCACATACTCACCTGAGCCGTTAACTCGATAAGTTTGCTTTAATTCGCCTTGAACATAAATTTCGGTTTCTATTTTGTAAAATACATCACCGGCATAAAGCCTGCTAGGCACTAAGCCCGAATATATCACCGGCACGAAGCCTGCTAGGCACTAAGCCCGAATATATCACCGGCACGAAGAGCCCGAATATATCACCGGCACGAAGCCTGCTAGGCACTAAGCCCGAATATATCACCGGCACGAAGCCTGCTAGGCACTAAGCCTGAACACATTAATATAATCAATCATTCCACACACACCTCATATCTATATTACATATCCAAATCAACTAACTTATTCACCTTAAACAAATAAATCATTACTTCATTGTACAATTTCACAAATTACATTGATACACTAATTCATCTCATATTATCAAATTTATGAAATCAATCTCATACACACATATATATACATTCGCTAACATGATTATATATCAAAATTTTATCACACATTATCATTTAATGAGTTCATGAATAATTTTTAACAAATTTCAGCAGGACTTACCTCGGTTGTCGATAGGTAGTATGCGAATCCGCTTATTCGAGAACCTTCGTCTTTCCCCGATCTAACTCCGTTTTTCTTTGCTCTTGATCTAAAACACATTAAATTTAGCTTATTCAAGCACAATTCATCTCAATTTAGTCCCTAAGCACATAAATGGGCAAATTACTATTTTACCCCTATTATTTCACAACTTTACAATTTAGTCCTATTTGCATAAAACTCAAAATACATCAAATTACCCCATACTCTTTAAAGGCCGAATGTGTATAAGGACTACACAAGTCCATATCTTTCATTTATTTTGCAATCAAGCCCCTCTAAAATTTTATTTTTACAAATTGGCCCTAAAAACACAATTTCACCAAAACTTCCAACACATAATATACTAATTTTTAACATACCTTTCATCTAACATCATTAAACATCAAAACCTCAAGAATTCATTCATGGCCGATTCACATATACACACTAATCTTAGAAATTTTAGCATGGGTCGGGTAATATACTAAGCAACGATCTCAAAAACGTAAAAATTAACAAAAACCGAGCTAGATTTCTTACCCAATTTTCCTTGAATAATGCCGAATGTTCAAAGGCTTTTCTCCCCTTTTCTTTTGTGTTTCTTTCGGCCAAGGATGAACAAAATGAATGGCTTTTATTTTATTGTTTTATTAACATATATTTATTCATTATTTTAACATATAATGTAATAATATACATTATAATAATCCAAACACTATTACATGCAACTAAGGTGGCCGGCCATTAACCTTAAAATGGGCTATTTGCCCTTTTACTACCTCACATTAAAGAGCCATGCTCAATTTAACACATTTCACTTTAGTTGGCCACTTTTACTTTTTATGCGATTAAGTCCTTTTTATCTAATTCGACACTTAAACGATAAAATTTTTCTACGAAACTTTCACACATATAAATACATACATAATAAACACTAAATATAATATGTAAACATTTCTCGGGCTCGGATTTGTGGTCCCAAAACCACCTTTCCTATTAGGGTCAGATTCGGTCTGTTACAAAAACCGCGTCTGCATGGCCATCTCGAATCCCATCCAACCCGGTCCAACATCACGATCCACCTGCATTGTTTGGTAAAAATTGGGTGAGTCAACAGACTCAGTGTGTAATTAGTCCATAGATTTCCACATATAGGCTTGGCCCAAAACCACACCAATCCACAAATCAGATAATAATGCAAAATGCATCCAACCCAGCCTAGGGTCCATCCTCTACACACCCCCGTATCCAACCACCACACACCAGGGGATTACTAAATCGACCCTCCAACCTCTACACACCTATTCGGCAAATTATGCCATCCACCAAGTGGTCGAGCCACTGGTCCACATGATCAAATCACAAAATAATCCACAACGTGACCGTAGTCAATGTCAATCCATGTGAGGCTCGTAGCCATCACTAATCCACGTACATTAATGTACACCCTGTCCTTCTTTCAGATATACAAATCCCGCCCCATGATTATGCAACATACAATAGTGATGTGATGAAATAATGCATGTTCATATTATTCAAACATACCACACATATATACAGCAATAACCACAATTTTATCAGCTTTTACCACTGACCTGATTATCGACATACCCACTAGGGTAACCATCCCATTATTGCCACTGCACTAATCATCATATTTATAACACACAATAATTGAGACATACTCGGGAAATTGCGTAGTAACTACACACCTGATAACCCGAAGGCTCTTTTGCTTTACTCCCCACTTGCCGAATTGCCCCTTGTGGATCTTAATCCAAAAATCGTCACTTGCTTTATGAAGATGTCGAAATCCTACATGGTACATGTTAGGGCCAGCCTATTGCACAAGATCTATGATAATGGCCCTTAGTCGAATACTACACATGGCTTACCTTGGATTGTGAAATCCTGAAGATCTCCTCCTTGTAGTCGACAATAACAACATCCCAAAATTCCTCTTCAAAGATTCGGCCAAAGAGAGGGAAAGGAATAGTTCCTAGATTTCAGCCAATCTAAAAGAAAGAGGAAGGAAGATCAAATAACATTTGATCTTACCCCCAATGATGAAATCGACTGCACCCTTACCTGACCCCACAGAGATTCGGCTATATAGGCTAGATGTTGATCAATAGGTTTCGACTTTTGGGGTTTAATGAACAATCAGCTAGGGGTTATTTGTGTATTTGGCTTTTGATGGATTTGTGAAAAGAAGAAGAGAGTAAGGGTCAACAAGGTTCGGCTATGGCTCTCCAACGGTGATGGGATATTCGGCCACAAAAGAAAAAGGTATAAGCTTAAGGTTGAGAAAAGAAAACGAGACTTAGAAGAAGGCTATTAATATTTCGGCACACACACCCTCTACCAAAGCCCCAAAACCGATTATGCACTCCTTAGAGTCCCATATTCGGCCAACTCATCTCTCACTCCCTTATCCCTTGATCCCCTCCATCTTAGCCGAATCCTCAAGCTCTCCCACCCCATCTATACCTCCTCCTTCCTAGAGTCCACTTGCCGTCCAACTCTCTTCCTCCCTGATGAAAAAAACAACTCCACAAGTGCTCCCCTTGCTGCTCGAACCTAGGCCCCCTTTTGCACTGCTTGTGGCGTCACTTTTTAAGGTTTTAAGTGGCGCCTCCTTGCCACTTTAACAAGCCCATTTTTATGTCCAATTTCCCCAACAAATTTCCTTAAGGCCTCCTTTGCCTAGCTTCCCCTTTAAAACTAAAAATCTAATATTTTCTCAGGCATTCTCCTACACTCTAGAGTTCCCAAAGTCTCCTAAACACATTCAAAACACACATAGGCATTGTAACACCCCTAACCCGTATCCGTTGCCGGAGTAGGGTTACGAGGTATTACCCGACCTCAACACTCATCAAATGCACTTTAATACATGTTACCACTTAAATATTAACCGATTCATCAATTCACATTTTCATTCATCCCATTCGACAATGACCATTACTTACGTACATATATATATACTTATGTAATTATAACCACATAATCATACCTTAAAACTCATTTCACATAACCGAATATAGTTAGCATTCAAATGTAAACCTAAACTCCAACCAAGATCAATTTATAACCTAGTATTTTATTTATGCATTTAACATACAATACATGCAAATAGTGATACCTATGTTCATTCAATTCTTAAATATATGATATGCATGAATCAAATGTAATTTACATGCATTTATGCGTACCATAGGTACTCTTTATCAAGTATAAAATTTTACTCTAAATGCTTACCACAAAGCTATACATATTTAAGCAATATCAAATGACATTACAAGTATAAACATATATACATTTTACCATGCTTAAACAAGTCAACTAAAACAAAATAAGATAGCTATTTATGCATGGTATCCTTGTACATTCACATTTACTCCTTTATACCTAAGTGCATATCCCAATATTACATCATATATATATATATATCATATGATCATTTTCTCGTATGATTTAAAGCATGACCTAAATCATATATCTAATGGTATTTTAATGCAAGCTACCATATCAAATATAAAACTTAAACTTAACCAAAAGTAATGACTTTATTCGCAAGGCCATATTTATATTTACAAACCGACATCATTCATTATTTATCAAAACAAAGCCTATACATGCCTTTGATTCAAAAGTTTACAAAACATAACTACACCAAAAGGAGTGATAGTGTGGTCGATCGTCTTGATGATCCCCGAGCCCGTAGTTGAATTATTGATCTATAAAATAGAGCACAAACATAAATGAGTAAGCTCACCGGCTTAGTAAGTCTTAAGCGACTTTACAACTCAACTAGGTATTCAATTAGATTGAATAGAATAACATTATTAACATTTATGAACTGACAAAACACATATATACTACCATGGCCGATTATCAATGTTCACACCTAGTGAAACAATATTCAACGTACACTTAAAACACGAAACTTATCAATGGTACCCAGTTGCTAAATCAATGCATATATATTTTCACTTCAACCTAATAATACTTTCGTGTACATTTAAAATAAGGGTACATAATTGAATATATATACATTTATCTATATGTATAGCTCATGGCCGAACCTATATAGGTATAATTTCTCATATCAATATAATAAACTCAAGTAAGCAAGTAAACATATCAACTCAATGTCTTTTCTAATCACATATCTTAAGTACCGAATATATAAACACATTTCTATCAACTTGATTATTCAAGAAGCATCACATATATCATAAACTTGATTCGATACATAACTTTTGGTCGAACACTATAATAATAAACCTTGGTTTATTCAAATACCATCGTAACTAGACCATTTCATTCATAAGTATAAGCTCATATTAAAAATCACCGTATAAAACTACTAGACCAAAGGTCCGAGATTTAAACACCGGCACGAAGCCTACTAGGCATTAGAGCCCTAAATAAATCACCGGCACGAAGCCTGCTAGGCATTAGAGCCCGAAATAAATCACCAACGACGAAGCACGCTAGGCATTAAAGCCGAAATAAATCACCGCAAGACGAAGCACGCTAGGCATCAAAGCCTGATATGTAACACCGACACAAGGCCTGCTAGGCTTAAAGCCCGATAAATAACACCGGCACGAGGCCTGCTAGGCTCAAAGCCCGATTAATAACACCGACACGAGGCCTGCTAGGCTCAAAGCCCGATTATCAACCCAATCAACATTCCCATACACATTACTTAATGCTACAATCACATCCATCTCATATACTTTATTTTACAATTTCATGTTAAACCGAACGTAAGTATCCACATCACATTCAACAAACAAATTTAATACAATTTCATACCCCACATTCGGCCTATATATATTTTCATGCCTTAAATACCAAACTTTATCATGTACTACTTTCGTAAATAATTTCTCGATATAAATTTGCTTAAGGACTTACCTCGGTTGTCGATAGACCGTGCAAATCGGCTATTCGAGAACCTTCGTCTTTCCCCAATCTAAATCCGTTTTTCTTTGCTCTTGATCTAAAACACATTAAAATTTAGCCCATTCAAGCACATTTCATCTCAAATTACCATTTTGCCCCTAATGTTTCCCATTTTTACAAATTAGTCCTATTTACACAAAACACAAAATATGCGAAATCTCCCAACACTATAGTTAGGCCGAATCCTCTACATAGCCATCTAAGTTCGTGCATTTCATTTATTTTTCATTTTAACCCCTCACAAATTTATTTTTTTAATTTAGCCCTATTTACTCCAAATCACCAAAATTTTCAATACAAAACTTGTAAATCTTTAACATATATTTAATCTAAAACCATCAAATATCAAAACCATATAAGCATGTTAATGGTCAATCCTATATACATAATATTTTCAAAAATTTAGGCATGGGTCGGGTAATATCTGAAACAACGATCTCAAAAACGTAAAATTTTCAAAAACTAAACAAAGTACATACCGATTTAAGCCTCCCTAATGCGAAACCTTAAGCTCAAACAATGGTGTTTTCTCTTCTTACATTCGGCAATGAGAGAATAAAGATGATGGTGGCTTTATTTTATGTTTTGTTTAATATATATATACATTAACATTATTATAATATACTAATATAACCTTATAATAAAAATAAATTAAACTAACATATATTTTGTAGTTGGTGTGGCCCATTGCCGTTCCTTATCATAGTTTATGGGCTAATTGCCCTTTAGGACACCCACTTAAAAGCCACAATCAAAGTAGTACTTTTCACTTTAGCACTAACTTTTACGCTTTTCTCGATTAAATCCTTTTCATCAAATTAAGCACTTAAATGATAAAATTTTTCTCTGAAATTTTCACACACATTAATCCACATATAATAAACACGAATATAATATTAAAATATTTATCGGGTTTGGATTCGTGGTCCCGAAACCACCGTTCTAATTAGGGTCAAATTCGGTCTGTTACAACTCTCCTCCCTTAAGGAATTTCGTCCCCAAAAATCTTACCATTAAACAACGTCGGATATTGTTGCCTCATTGAATCTTCAGGCTCCCACGTAGCCTCTTCAACTCCGTGCCTTTTCCACAGTACTTTCACTAATGGAATTTTCTTGTTTCTTAACTCTTTCTCTTTCCGAGCTAAAATACGGATCGATTCTTCCTCATACGTCATATCAGGTTGTATCTCAATCTCAGACGGAGCAATCACATGTGAAGGATCTGATCTGTATCTACGGAGCATAGAAACGTGAAATACATCGTGTATCTTTTCTAATTCAGAGGGTAGCCTCAACCTATAAGCAATAGGCCCAACACGTTCAATGATTTCATACGGTCCAATGAACCTCGGGCTCAACTTGCCTTTCCGGCCAAAACGGAGCACTTTCTTCCACGGAGAAACCTTTAAAAGTACTGGTTCTCGACACGAAATTCAATGTCTTTATGTTTCAAATCAAGATAAGACTTTTGATGATCCGGCGACTTTCAAATTGTCTCTAATAATAGCTACTTTCTATTCAGTTTCTTTAATCAAATCAACCCCGTGTATCTTATTCTCGCTGAGCTCAGTCCAGTATAATGGTGTTCGACACTTTCACCCGTACAAGGCTTCATAAGGCGCCATCTTGATACTAGATTGAAAACTGTTATTATAAGCAAATTCAATCAAAGGTAGGTATCGTTCCCACGTATCTTCAAACTCGAGAACGCAACATCTCAACATGTCCTCAAGTATCTGAATAGTTCGCTCAGACTGACCGTCTGTCTGCGGATGAAAAGCTGTACTAAAATGTAGTTTAGTACCTAAGGTATCTTACCACTTCTTCCAAAATTGCGATGTAAATCTCGGGTCTCTGTCTGAAACAATGGAACTCGGTACACCATGCAATCTTACAATTTGCGATACATACAATTTAGCAATTTTATCGAGTGAAAAGTCTGTACGAACCGGCATAAAATGAGCTGATTTAGTTAGTCTATCAACTATAACCCAGACGACATCTTTCTTACTCGGTGTCATAGGAAGACCGGATACAAAATCTATTGTAATTCCATCCCATTTCCATTCAGGTATCATGATTGGCTGAAGTAATCCGGATGGCACTTGATGTTCAGCTTTTACTTGCTGACAAACTAAGCATTTCGAAACAAATTCAGATATATCCCGTTTCATGCCCGGCCACCAATAGAACTATTTCAAATCATTATACATCTTTGTGCTACCCGGATGTATTGATAATCGACCACTATGGGCCTCACTCAGAATCACCTGTATCAAATCTAAGTTTTTCAGAACACACATTCGGCTTTTAAAATTCAAATAGTCATTTGCATCAATCAAAATCGACTCGCACCTTTTCACATCGAATTCGTCTAGCAATCAAATCCTTGTCAACTTTCAGTGCATCACAAATTTGCTGAATAAACATCGGTCTTGCTTGTAACTTGGCTATGATCGAAAGACATAGCTATCTGTGCGTTCATTGCACGAAGAGCAAATAATGATTTTCGGCTTAACGCATCTGCAACAACGTTAGCTTTTCCCGGATGTAGTCAATCACCAACTCATAGTCTTTCAACAATTCCAACCATCTGCGCTGTCTCAAATTTAGATCCTTCTGAGTCATTAAATACTTTAGACTTTTATGATCTGAATAAATGTGACATTTCTCGCCAAATAAATAGTGACGCCAAATTTTTAATGCAAAAACAATGGCTGCAAGTTCTAAGTCATACGTCGGGTAATTTCTTTCATGCGGCTTCAATTGTCTTGAAGCGTAGGCTACAACTTTGCCTTCCTGCATCAAAACGCAGCCCAAACCATTTAAAGAAGCATCGAAATAAACAACAAATTCTTTACACGATTCAAAGCTAAACTAACACTGGAGCTTCATCAAAGGGCTTTCAGCTGATCAAAACTTTTCTGACACTTTTCTAACCACTCGAACCTGACATCTTTCTGCAATAACTTTGTCAACGGGGTAGCTATCCTAGAAAAATCTTTCACAAATCGTCGATAGTAACCTGCAAGTCCTAGAAAACTTCGAATCTCGAAAACATTTTTCGGCGGCTTCCAATCAAGTATAGCCGATATTTTGTTCGGATCAACTCGAATGCCTGATGCTGAGACAACATGTCCCAAAAAGCTGACCTCTTTCATCTAGAACTCACACTTACTAAACTTCGCATACAACTGCTGATTTCGCAAAATTTGTAGCACTAATCTCAAATGCTCAGCATGCTCAATTTCATCTTTGGAGTAAATCAATATATCATCAATAAACACTACCACAAATCGATCCAAAACCGCCTAAAACCCGATTCATCAAATCCATAAAAACAGAGGGTGCATTAGTAAGCCCAAAAGGCAAAACCAAAACTCAAAATGTCCGTACCTCGTCCTAATGCGTCTTTGGCACATCTATATCTCCGACTCATGAATCGATAATAACCCGATCTCAAATCTATCTTGAAAATCTGAAGCCCCTTTCAACCGATCAAACAAATCATCAATCCGAGGTAACGGTACTTATTCTTTATAGTTACCTTATTTAGTTGCCGATAATCAATACACATTCGCATCGTTCCATATTTCTTTCTCACAAAAAGAACGGTGCACCCAAGGAGAGAAACTTGGTCGCATAACGCCCTATCTCATTAACTCTTGCAATCGTGCTTTCAACTCTTGTAGCTCAAGAGGTGCCATCCGATATGGAGCTATTAAGATCGAGTCGTTCCCGGAGCTAATTTAATGCCAAACTCAATCTCTCGTACTGGGGGTAATCCCGGTAGTTCTTCAGGAAACACATCTAAGTATTCACATACAATCGGTACAGATTCAATCTGTTTCTCAGACAATTTATTATCCAGTACATAAGCCAAATAAGCTTCCCACCCTTTTCTCACATATTTTCGGGCTAACATCAAGGATATAAATGTAGGAAACCCACCTAAATCACTGGATTCAATTCTACTGATCTCACCATTCTGGTGTCTCAAATCAATAAGCTTTCTTTTGCAATTCACCATTGCATCATGCGGTTAACCACCCATTCCCAAAATTATATCAAACTCATCGAAAGGCAACAACATTAAATCGATTGGGAAGCAAAAATCCCGAATCATCAATGGGCAACTTTACACACTTTATTAACAAACACATCAACCCAAAGGGTTGGATACGCGAATCACAAACTCAGTGAGACTCAATGGCGAGTCTTCTTGAATACCGTAGTTTCACATACATATGAATGGGTCGAACCAGATCAATCAATGCAATCACAAAGAGTATCATAAAGGGTGAAAGTATCGGTAATGACATGCGGAGAAGCGATCCTCTCTTGCTCGAGTAACATAAGCTCTAGTCGGAGCTCTAGCCTCGAGATCGAACTCACTGTGTTCTTCGTCCCTCTCGACTACCACCTACATTGCGAGAATGCTCGGGTGGTCCGCCGTCGTCGATGCCTTTGCTTTCGGTCTAGAGTTCTGCGTGGTATTCCTTTCACCAACATCGGGCACTCTCGAATAAAATGGTCTGAGGATCCACATTTAAAGCAGGACCGGTCACGAACTCTATAACTCCCAGAATGCCATTTTCCACAATGTTTGCATTCAACTTGATTTTGTGGAACATTATCTACACCGCCATCGAGGTAGCTCGGGAGCCCACAAGGTCGATCATGTCTAGGTGAATCGATGTAGCTTTATGTCTACCAAGTCATCTCTAAACTTCTTAGATGTGGAATGGAAATTCTTACCCGATGGCCTTTTACGAGTGTCTCTAGCATCTGTCTCACCTTTCTTTTCTCTTTCCCAAGCTCTTGACTTTGCAAGCTCGCTCGACTAGTGTCACAAACTCTTTGATCTCAAGAATGCCAACTAGCAACTTTAAATCTTCATTCAAACCGTCTTCAAACCTTTTGCACATAATGGCTTCATTGATACACACTCCGAGCATATCGGCTCAATCGACAAATTTTGCTCATATTCATCCGGTCATTTTCCCTGTTTGATTCAAGAAATTCTTTTCGTTTCGGTCGATAAACCTCGATGATATATTTCTTGCGAATTCATTCGGAAGAAATCCCATGTCACTTTTCTCTTGGAACCATCGATACTAGTGTATTCCACGGTGATAGGCGGTGTCCCAAGTAAAAATATAGCACATTTCAAACATTCGTCTGGAGTGCATGATAGCTCATCAAGTACCCGAATAGTGTTATCAAGCTACATTTCAGCTCGCTCTGCATCATCATTATCATTAGCCTTGAATTCCTCGGCCCTAAATTTCCTAATTTTATCAACAGGAGGCCTACTAGATCTCATTGGATCTATCATCGAAGTCTTTGAAGGTACCAAGTTGGATTATTCGGGGGTGGAGGTTGTTGTACAACCGGTTTATTACGAACAAATTGGGTAAACCATTCATTCATCATTTGGTAGATGGCTTGTTTAGCCTCTCCTCGTGGTTACCCATAAGCGGTTGAGAGTCTAATGGGTGATCCATGTGTGAGACCAGCGCAACACTCTCCACATCATCATTCTGGCTCTATCGGGATTGGAATCCATTTACTATATAAAATACAATTAAAATTGTCAAGTCACCACACTATCACATATAAAATTCAAAGGCATGTATAGCTAGACTCTTACGTACTACGATAGTCCTAGAATCGACTAAACCGTAGCTCTGATACCAATAAAATGTAACACCTCTAACCCGTATCCTTTGCCGGAGTAGGGTTACGAGGTATTACCCGACCTCAACACTCATCAAATGCACTTTAATACATGTTACCACTTAAATATTAACCGATTCATCAATTCACATTTTCATTCATCCCATTCGGCAATGACCATTACTTACGTACATATATATATATACTTATGTAATTATAACCACATAATCATACCTTAAAACTCATTTCACATAACCGAATATAGTTAGCATTCAAATGTAAACCTAAACTCCAACCAAGATCAATTCATAACCTAGTATTTTATTTATGCATTTAACATACAATACATGCAAATAGTGATACCTATGTTCATTCAATTCTTAAATATATGATATGCATGAATCAAACATAATTTACATGCATTTATGCGTACCATAGGTACTCTTTATCAAGTATAAAATTTTACTCTAAATGCTTACCACAAAGCTATACATATTTAAGCATTATCAAATGACATTACAAGTATAAACATATATACATTTTACCATGCTTAAACAAGTCAACTAAAACAAAATAAGATAGCTATTTAGCATGGTATCCTTGTACATTCACATTTACTCCTTTATACCTAAGTGCATATCCCAATATTACATCATATATATATATCATATGATCATTTTCTGTATGATTTATAGCATGACCTAAATCACATATCTAATGGTATTTTAATGCAAGCTACCATATCAAATATAAAACTTAAACTTAACCAAAAGTAACAAATTTATTCGCAAGGCCATATTTATATTTACAAATCGACATCATTCATTATTTATCAAAACAAAGCCTATACATGCCTTTGATTCAAAAGTTTACAAAACATAACTATACCAAAGGGAGTGATAGTGTGGTCGATCGCCTTGATGATCCCCGAGCCCGTAGTTGAATTATTGATCTATAAAATAGAGCACAAACATAAGCAGAGTAAGCTCACCGGCTTAGTAAGTCTTAAGCGACTTTACAACTCAACTAGATATTCAATTAGATTGAATAGAATAACATTATTAACATTTATGAACCGACAAAACACATATATACTACCATGGCCGATTATCAATGTTCACACCTAGTGAAATAATATTCAACGTACACTTAAAACACGAAACTTATCAATGGTACCCAGTTGCTAAATCAATACATATATATTTTCACTTCAACCGAATAATACTTTACGTGTACATTTAAAATAAGGGTACATAATTGAATATATATACATTTATCTATATGTATAGCTCATGGCGAACCTATATAGGTATAATTTCTCATATCAATATAATAAACTCAAGTAAGCAAGTAAACATATCAACTCAATGTCTTTTCTAATCACATATCTTAAGTACCAATATATAAACAAATTTCTATCAACTTGATTATTCAAGAAGCATCACATATATCATAAACTTGATTCGATACATAACTTTTGGTCGAACACTATAATAATAAACCTTGGTTTATTCAAATACCATCATAACTAGACCATTTCATTCATAAGTATAAGCTCATATTAAAAATCATCGGTATAAAACTACTAGACCAAAGGTCCGAGATTTAAACACCAACGACGAAGCTCGCTAGGCATTAGAGCCGAAATAAATCAAAAGACGAAGCACGCTAGCATTAAAGCCGAAATAAATCAAAGACGAAGCACGCTGAGGCATTAGAGCCCAAATAAATCACCGCACAAAGCACGCTAGGCATTAAAGCCCAAAATAAATCACCGAGACGAAGCTCGCTAGCATCAAAGCTCGATATGTAACACCAAGACAAGGCACGCTAGGCTTAAAGCCCGATAAATAACACCGCAAGACGAGGCCTCGCTGGGCTCAAAGCCCGATTAATAACACCGACACGAGGGCACGCTAGGCTCAAAGCCCGATTATCAACCCAATCAACATTCCCATACACATTACTTAATGCTACAATCACATCCATCTCATATACTTTATTTTACAATTTCATGTTAAACCGAATGTAAGTATCCACATCACATTCAACAAACAAATTTAATATAATTTCATACCCCACATTCGCCTATATATATTTTCATGCCTTAAATACCAAACTTTATCATGTACTACTTTCAAAATAATTTCTCGATATAAATTTGTTAAGGACTTACCTCGGTTGTCGATAGACCGTACAAATCGCTTATTCGAGAACCTTCGTCTTTCCCCGATCTAAACTGCTTTTCTTTGCTCTTGATCTAAAACACATTAAAATTTAGCCCATTCAAGCACATTTCATCTCAATTTAATCCAAAACACTTAGATAGGCAAATTACCATTTTGCCCTAATGTTTCCCATTTTACAAATTAGTCCTATTTACACAAAACACAAAATATGCGAAATCTCCCAACACTATAGTTAGGCGAATCCTCTACATAGCCATCTAAGTTCGTGCGTTCATTTATTTTGCATTTTAACGCCTCACAAATTTATTTTCTTAATTCAAATTTCTATTTACTCCAAATCACCAAAATTTTCAATACAAAACTTGTAAATCTTTAACATATATTTAATCTAAAACCATCAAATATCAAAACCATATAAGCATGTTAATGGTCAATCCTATATACATAATATTTTCAAAAATTTAGGCATGGGTCGGGTAATATATTAAGCAACGATCTCAAAAACGTAAAAATTTTTAAAAACTAAACAAAGTACATACCCGATTTAAGCCTCCCTAATGCCGAAACCTTAAGCTCAAACAACGGTGTTTTCTCTTCTTACATTCGGCTATGAGAGAATAAAGATGATGGTGGCTTTATTTTATGTTTTGTTTAATATATATATACACATTAACATTATTATAATATACTAACATAACCTTATAATAAAAATAAATTAAACTAACATATATTTTGTAGTTGGTGTGGCCCATTGCGTTCCTTATCATAGTTTATGGGCTAATTGCCCTTTAGGACACCCACTTAAAAAGCCACAATCAAATTAGTACTTTTCACTTTAGCACGCAACTTTTACGCTTTTCTCGATTAAATCCTTTTCATCAAATTAAGAACTTAAACGATAAAATTTTTCTCTGAAATTTTCACACATTAATCCACATATAATAAACACGAATATAATATTAAAATATTTATCGGGTTCGGATTCGTGGTCTCGAAACCACCGTTCTAATTAGGGTCAAATTTGATCTGTACAACTCTCTCCTTAAGGATTTTCGTCCCGAAAATCTTACCATTAAACAACGCTTGATATTGTTGCCTCATTGAATCTTGACCTCCCACGTAGCCTCTTCAACTCCGTGCCTTTTCCACAGAGATTTTCACTAATGGAATTTTCTTGTTTCTTAACTCTTTCTCTTCCGAGCTAAAATACGGATCGATTCTTCCTCATCGTCATATCGTTTGTATCTCAATCTCGCATTTGAGCAATCACATGTGAAGGATCCGATCCAGATCTCTGAGCATAGAAGCGTGAAATACATCGTGTATCTTTTCTAATTCAGAGGGTAGCCTGAACCTATAAGCAATAGGCCCAACACGTTCAATGATTTCATACGGTCCAATGAACCTCGGGCTCAACTTGCCTTTCCGGCCAAAACAGAGCACTTTCTTCCACGGAGAAACCTTTAAAAATACTCGTTCTCCGACCTGAAATTCAATGTCTTTATGTTTCAAATCAGCATAAGACTTTTGATGATCCGAAGTAGCTTTCAAATTGTCTCTAATAATAGCTACTTTCAGTTCAGTTTCTTTAATCAAATCAACCCCGTGTATCTTATTCTCACGAGCTCACCCGAGATAATGGTGTTCGACACTTTCACCCGTACAAGGCTTCATAAGGCGCCATCTTGATACTAGATTGAAAACTGTTATTATAAGCAAATTCAATCAAAGGTAGGTATCGTTCCCACGTACCTTCAAACTCGAGAACGCAACATCTCAACATGTCCTCAAGTATCTGAATAGTTCACTCAGACTGACTGCATCTGCGGATGAAAAGCTGTACTAAAATGTAGTTCAAGATTACCTAAGGCATCTTGCAACTTCTTCCAAAATTGCGATGTAAATCTCGGTCTCATGCGAAACAATGGAACTTCGGTACACCATGCAATCTCACAATTTGCGATACATACAATTCAGCAAGTTTATCGAGTGAAAAGTCCATCTGAACCGGCACAAAATGAGCTGATTTAGTCAGTCTATCAACTATAACCCAGACGGCATCTTTCTTACTCGGTGTCATAGGAAGACCGGATACAAAATCCATTGTAATTCTATCCCATTTCCATTTAGGTATCATGATTGGCTGAAGTAATCCGGATGGCACTTGATGTTCAGCTTTTACTTGCTGACAAACTAAGCATTTGAAACAAATTGAGATATATCCGTTTCATGCCCGCCACCAATAGAAGCTGTTTCAAATCATTATACATCTTTGTGCTACCGGATGTATTGATAATCGACCACTATGGGCCTCACTCGAAATCACACAGATCAAATCGAGTTTTTGAACACACATTCGGCTTTTAAAATTCAAGCAGTCATTTGCATCAATCAAAAATCGACTCTGCACCTTTTCACCTTCGAATTCGTCTAGCAATCAAATCCTTGTCAACTTTCATGCATCATAAATTTGCTGAATAAACATCGGTCTTGCTTGTAACTCGGCTATGATCGAACCATCACCAGACATAGCTATCTGTGCGTTCATTGCACGAAGAGCAAACAATGATTTTCGACTTAACGATCTCGCAACAACGTTAGCTTTTCCGGATGGTAGTCAATCACCAACTCATAGTCTTTCAACAATTCCAACCATCGCATTGTCTCAAATTTAGATCCTTCCGAGTCATTAAATACTTTAGACTTTTATGATCCGAATAAATGTGACATTTCTCGCCAAATAAATAGTGACGCCAAATTTTTAATGCGAAAACAATGGCTGCAAGTTCTAAGTCATGCGTCGGGTAATTTCTTTCATGCGGCTTCAATTGTCTTGAAGCGTAGGCTACAATTTTGCCTTCCTGCATCAAAACGCAGCCCAAACCATTTAAAGAAGCATCAGAATAAACAACAAATTCTTTACACGATTCAGGCTGAACTAACACTGGAGCTTCTGTCAAAAGGGCTTTCAGCTGATCAAAACTTTTCTGATACTTTTCTAACCACTCGAACCTGACATCTTTCTGCAATAACTTTGTCAACGGGTAGCTATCATAGAAAAATCTTTCACAAATCGTCGATAGTAACCCGCAAGTCCTAGAAAACTTGAATCTCGAAACATTTTTCTATGGCTTCCAATCAAGTATAGCCGATATTTTGTTCGGATCAACACGAATGCACGATCTTTGAAACAACATGTCCCAAAAGTGACCTCTTTCATCCGAACTCACACTTACTAAACTTCAAATACAAGCGCTGATTTCGCAAAGTTTGTAGCACTAATCTCAAATGCTCAAGATGCTCAATTTCATCTTTGGAGTAAATCAATATATCATCAATAAACACTACCACAAATCGATCCAAAACCGTCTAAAACCCGATTCATCAAATCCATAAAAATAGCGGTGCATTAGTAAGCCCAAAAGGCATAACCAAAAACTCAAAATGTCTCATACCTCATCCTAATGCGGTCTTTGGCACATCTATATCTCGACTCAAGAATCGATAATAACCCGATCTCAAATCTATCTTGAAAATATGAAGCCCCTTTCAACCGATCAAACAAATCATCAATCCGAGGTAACGGGTACTTATTCTTTATAGTTACCTTATTCAGCTTGCCGATAATCAATACACATTCAGATCGTTCCATCTTTCTTTCTCACAAAAAGAACGGTGCACCCCAAGGAGAGAAACTTGGTCGCATAACGCCCTATCTGTTAACTCTTGCAACTGTGCTTTCAACTCTTTTAGCTCGAGGGTGCCATCCGATATGGAGCTATTAAGATCGGAGTCGTTCCCGGAGCTAATTTAATGCCAAACTCAATCTCTCGTACTGGGGGTAATCCCGGTAGTTCTTCAAGAAACACATCTGAGTATTCACATACAATCGAGACAGATTCAATCATTTCTCGAGACAATTTATTATCCAAAGACATAAGCCAAATAAGCTTCAGACCCTTTCTCACATACTTTCGGCTAACATCAAGGATATAAATGTAGAAACCCACCTAAATCATCGGATTCAATTCTAATGATCTTACCGCTCGGTGTCTCAAATCAATAAGCTTTCCTTTGCAATTCACCACCGCATCATGCGAAGTTAACGACCCATTCCCAAAATTATATCAAACTCATCGAAGGCAACAAGATTAAATCGACCGGAAGCAAAATCCCGAATCATCAATGGGCAACTTTACACACTTTATTAACAAACACACATCAACCCAAAGGGTTGGATACGCGAATCACAAACTCGGAGACTCAACCGGCGAGTCTTCTTCAATACCGTAGTTTCACATACATATGAATGGGTCGAACCAGGATCAATCAATGCAATCACGGTAGTATCATAAAGGGTGAAAGTATCGGTAATGACATCCGAGAAGCGACATCCTCCCTTGCTCGAGTAACATAAGCTCTAGTCGGAGCTCTAGCCTCGAATCGAATCTTTGTGTTCTTCGTCCCTCTCGACTACCACCTATATTGCTGAATGCAGGGTGGTGCGCCTGTCTTGATGCCTTTGCTTTCGGTCTAGAGTTCTGCGCGGTATTCTGCTCAGCTAACATCGGGCACTCTCGAATAAAATGGTCTGAGGATCCACATTTAAAGCAGGACCGGTCACGAACTCTACAACTCCCAGAATGCCATTTTCCACAATGTTTGCATTCAACTCGATTTTGTGGAACATTATCAACACTGGCCATCGAGGTAGCTCGGGAGCCCACGAAAGGTCGATCATGTCTAGGTGAATCTGATGTAGCTTTATGTCGGCTGAAGTCATCTCTAAACTTCTTAGATGTGGAATGGAAATTCTTACCCGACGGTCTTTTACGAGTGTCTCTAGCATCTGTCTCAGCCTTTCTTTTCTCTTTCCCAAGCTCTTCAGCTTTGCAAGCTCGCTCGACTAGTGTCACAAACTCTTTGATCTCAAGAATGCCAACTAGCAACTTTAAATCTTCATTCAAACCGTCTTCAAACCTTTTGCACATAATGGCTTCAGTTGATACACACTCCGAGCATCTGGCTCAATCGACAAATTTTTGCTCATATTCATCCACGGTCATTTTCCCTGCTTTGATTCAAGAAATTCTTTTTGTTTCGGTCGATGAACCTCTGATCGATATATTTCTTGCGAATTCATTCGGAAGAAATCCCATGTTACTTTTTTCTCTTGGAACCACTCGATACTAGTGTATTCCACCAGTGATAGGCAAGGTGTCAAGTAAAGATATAGCACATTTCAAACATTCGTCTGGAGTGCATGATAGCTCATCAAGTGCCCGGATAGTGTTATCAAGCTACATTTCAGCTCGCTCTGCATCATCATTATCATTAGCCTTGAATTCCTTGGCCCTAAATTTCCTAATTTTATCAACAGGAGGCCTACTAGATCTCATTATCATCGGGGTCTTTGAAGGTACCAAGTTGGATTATTCGGGGTGGAGGTTGTTGTACAATGGATTATTCTCGAACAAATTGGGTAAACCATTCATTCATCATTTGGTAGAATGCTTGTTTAGCCTCTCCTTCGTGGTTACCCGTGAATGGTTGAGAGTCTAATGGCGCCGATCCATGTGTGAGACCAGCGCAACACTCTCCACATCATCACCACTGACTCTATCGAATCGAAATCCATTTACTATATAAAATACAATTGAAATTGTCAAGTCACCACACTATCACATATAAAATTCAAAGGCATGTATAGCTAGACTCTTACGCACTACTAGTAGTCCTAGAATCGACTAAACCGTAGCTCGATACCAATAAATGTAACACCTCTAACCCGTATCCATTGCCGGAGTAGGGTTACGAGGTATTACCTGACCTCAACACTCATCAAATGCACTTTAATACATGTTACCACTTAAATATTAACCGATTCATCAATTCACATTTTCATTCATCCCATTCGGCAATGACCATTACTTACGTACATATATATATACTTATGTAATTATAACCACATAATCATACCTTAAAACTCATTTCACATAACCGAATATTGTTAGCATTCAAATGTAAACCTAAACTCCAACCAAGATCAATTCATAACCTAGTATTTTATTTATGCATTTAACATACAATACATGCAAATAGTGATACCTATGTTCATTCAATTCTTAAATATATGATATGCATGAATCAAACATAATTTACATGCATTTATGCGTACTATAGGTACTCTTTATCAAGTATAAAATTTTACTCTAAATGCTTACCACAAAGCTATACATATTTAAGCATTATCAAATGACATTACAAGTATAAACATATATACATTTTACCATGCTTAAACAAGTCAACTAAAACAAAATAAGATAGCTATTTAGCATGGTATCCTTGTACATTCACATTTACTCCTTTATACCTAAGTGCATATCCCAATATTACATCATATATATATATATATATCATATGATCATTTTCTCGTATGATTTAAAGCATGACCTAAATCACATATCTAATGGTATTTTAATGCAAGCTACCATATCAAATATAAAACTTAAACTTAACCAAAAGTAATGACCTTTTATTCGCAAGGCCATATTTATATTTACAAACCGACATCATTCATTATTTATCAAAACAAAGCCTATACATGCCTTTGATTCAAAAGTTTACAAAACATAACTATACCAAAGGGAGTGATAGTGTGGTCGATTGTCTTGATGATCCCCGAGGCGTAGTTGAATTATTGATCTATAAAATAGAGCACAAACATAAGCAGAGTAAGCTCACGGCTTAGTAAGTCTTAAGCGACTTTACAACTCAACTAGGTATTCAATTAGATTGAATAGAATAACATTATTAACATTTATGAACCGACAAAACACATATATACTACCATGGTGATTATCAATGTTCACACCTAGTGAAATAATATTCAACGTACACTTAAAACACGAAACTTATCAATGGTACCCAGTTGCTAAATCAATACATATATATTTTCACTTCAATGAATAATACTTTACGTGTACATGTAACAACCCAAACCCTACCAAACTTTATGGTCAATCTAGCTTGTTACAGAGAAAACATTTTAAAGAAAGTCGTTTTCTAAATCGGTTTATGTTGTTGAAAACCTTTTGTTTGATTGTTTTGTAAAAGCTTTACTTAGTGCTTATTTGAGAAATTTATTTAAGCGAGTTATAATAAAACTTTGAAGGTGCCCGATGGCACGTTAAAAATAATTTCGCTTTTAACTTGGAAAAACATGTGATTTAAATATTAATAACAAGGTTAAAACAAAGTATCCAACGATGAAAAGTAGCAAAACAAAATATCGGGAGGCCTTATTACATCCAAATAGAATAAAACCCAAAATAAAAAAAAATATCACAACCGAAATTAAAGTTCATTTAAATTAAATCCACCGCATGGCCACCTCGAGTCCATCCGGCCCATATCCATGATCTATGCATCACCTGAAAAATTAAGGAGAAGGTGAGTCACCAAGACTCGATGATGTAACCCTTCCCCGATTTTAAACATTTTCATACACAACATATAACAATTAACGTGCATAATATTATGTGCCCTAACCTAGCCAACCAATCGCCACAGTCTACCCTGTTGTGGTACCAAACCACCGGTGGTGCCAAACCACTTTGTGACATATAGTCACGTATGTGATGCCAAATCACCGGAGGTGCCAAACCTCGGTGTCCATAGACACGATCGATTGATGGGGCCAACCCATCGTGTGATGCCAAATCACCGCGTCAATCCTTAAGTAATATGTGGGGCCAACCCATTGTGGTGCTAAGCCACCGGGGACGAGACGCAATGAGGTACCAAACCTCTGGAGGTACCAAACCTCACGGTGACCGTAGTCACAGTGTGTTACCAAAACACTTGGTGCCCGCCGGCACAATAATCTGCCCCTCCACTCATTAATCCCACATCACCATGTATACATATCATATATCAATACATCATGCTTACCAAAAGCATCAATAACACATTCATATTAACAGTACTTACCGTAATCACCACTCATACCATTATAGTATTAATCCGATGCTACACAAGTCAAAGTTAGCATACATAACACTCAAAGACATTTAAATAATTATACGTGTATGTACACACTGTCACCTTTGGATGCTCTAAATCCCAAAAAGAAGAGTCGGCCACCCTAGATCTACTTATCCCTTTATCCTTTCGGTTCCTAATCACAGCACTCAATTCCCAGTTCAATCGATTGACTAAGGAATGGAAGATCCGCCTTTCTGCTTTGAGATCCCGGAGTTTCCTAGAAAGAAATCGGTTTCACAAGGGTGTTAATACACTATTGAAATCGGCACTTACCCCCTTATGGATGTCGACGGAGACACGTAAGAGAAGGAAACAAAATAGTATTCGGCTAATACTTCTTACCTCTGCTTCAATATTCGCCAAGTCTATAGAGTAGAGGAAGGAATTTGAATGTGGGTTTCGGCAAAAGAAGTAGAGAGGCTTTTCAGGTTGAAAAGGGAGTGAAAAGATTGGAGAGATGGAATATGGAAGTAGAGAAGAAATTGACTATTGCCAAAGGAGTAAAAAAAAATAAAAGATGAAAGAATGCTTGAAGAGAATTTCTAAGACTTAGCAAAAATGACAAAAGGCAAACAAGGTGACAAGGTTGAACCTTTTATAGGCATTCTAAGATCCCCTAGTGGCCTTGCCGTCCCACCTCCCCATGAGGTGTTTAAATTTCAAAGAACCACTTACAACCTCTCCTCGCCACTCATTTGATTTAATTCAAATCATTTGAAAAATAATCCAATAATAATTCATAATATCCTTGATTATCACTAATTATCCTTAGATAAAAATCTATTAATTCCCAAATAATCAAATAATCTCTTAATAATCCAAATAATTCCCTTATTATCACCTATTATCTTGTTTATCCAAATAAACTAATATCATCCTAATTATCCTTAGAATTAAACAATTAAAAAAAATCCAATTTAAAAATGCTCATATTATCCTTTAATATTGAAATAAAATTTGAGCATTTTCTCTCTCTTGTTGCCGTCCAAACAAGGTGCCAAAAAGGAGAATTTCGTGACTCGAACCAAGGCTCTCCCTCACCCCTTGTGGCGTCACTACTAGGCTCTTAAGTGGCCCTCCTTTGCCACTTATTCTAGGCTCATTTTATGACAAATTATCCCTTACTTATTCTTATAACCCCACTTGTTAAGGCTCCCCACCTTTAAAGCTAGAAACGAAATTTTTACCAAATTGAGCCTACTCAAGGCCTTTGATTAAACCATATATTTCCATAAATAATATCACAAGAGTTCCATCATACCAAATAATTATTCAATCACAAATAGCCTCTAACTTAGGATGTTACAGTTCTACCCCTTAAAATAAATTTAGTCCTCGAAATTACAGTTAAAAGAGATAGGGTATTGTCACCAGATCACATCCTCGGGTTCCCACGTAGCTTCCTCTGCTCCATGGTTCCGCCATAGCACTTTCACTAAGGGCATCGACTTCCTACGCAGAACCTTTACATCTCTATCCAAGATCTGAATCGGTTCTTCCTCAAAAGATAAGTCTGAGTTGACCTCGATTTACATCACGGTACCACGTGTGATGAATCGACCGATACCGCCTAAGCATCGACACATGAAAGACGTTATGGATCTGACTTAACTCAAATCGGCGTTCGAGCTGATAAGCCACCGGTCCTACTCGCTTCAATACTATATATGGGCCTATGAATCTTGGGCTTAGCTTTCCTTTTCGCCCAAATCTCAACACCTTTTTCCAAGGTGATACCTTTAGGAAAACCTTATCTCCTACATCATACTCCATTTCCTTGCGCTTCAGGTCAGCATAGGACTTCTATCTATCTGATGCTTCCTTAAGACGAGCCTGAATCACCCTAACTTTGTCCTCTGTTTACGCAACCAACTCGGGCCCAACACTTGTCGCTCACCCAACTCGTCCAACACGCTCGAGTTCGGCACTTCATCCATACAAGGCTTCAGATGGTGCCATCTGAATACTCGCTTGGTAACTATTATTGTAGGCGAACTCGGCTAATGGTAAAAATTCCTCCCAACTACCTCGAAATTCCAAGACACAACCCTCAAAGATATCCTCTAAGATCTCAGATGACCTTTCCATTGCCGTCCGATTTGTGGATGGAAAGTCATGAAATCCAATCGTGTTCCCAAAGCTTGATGCAATGCTTTCCAAAACCTCGAAGTGAACCTTGGGTCCCTATCTGAAATAATTGATACGGGCACACCATGCAATCGACTATCTCACCACATACAACTTTGCTAGCTTCGAGTGAGTAATCCATTCTCACCAGACGAAGTAAGTCGATTTAGTCAGGCGGTCTCGATTACCCAAATCGCATCTTTCTTCTTTGGGCGTGAGGGTAGACCAGCGACGAAATCCATAGTGATCCGCCCCACTTCCATTGAGGAATCTTTATCGGTTGAAGTAGCCACGATGGCAATCGATGTTCACCTTAACTCACCGACATGTCAAACACCTTCCTTTAACTCGTCACTTCACGCTTCAACCTCGGCCACCAAACTGTCTCCGTAAATCTCCGTACATTTTGTTGCCTCCTGGATGCATAGCGTATAGGCTGCTATGAGCATCTTGGAGAATTCTTTGTCTCAATTCCACATCCTTCTAAGCATCTGGGGCCGTCCTTGAAAACATAATACACCATCACCGTCAATCCGCACTCTCTAAACCACCATCCCGAACTTGCATCCTCTTAGCATTCAACCCTTCATCCACTAATTGCTTTTCCCTAATCTCCTTAATCCGTGGGCTTCACGAAGTTACGCTAAAGACTTCCATCGTCATATAGACTCAAGCGAGCAAACATCGCTCTTAAATCGACACCACCTTCCCGCTCCAACGCGTACCACCACGTTAGCCTTACGGATGATATTCGATGGAACAATCGTAGTCCTTTAACAGCTCAATCTATCGACGCCTTAAATTCAAGTCTTTCGCTCAAGAGATACCTTAGACTCTTGTGATCCGTGTAGACTATTGACTTCTCCCGTAAAGGTAATGTCTCCATATCTTCAAAGCGAAGACGATCGCCGCTAACTCCGTGTCGTGAGTTGGGTAGTTAACCTCATGTGGTCTTAGCCGACGGACGATAGGCTACTACCTTCCCATCTGCATCAACACACATCCCAAGCCGATGTGAGATGCATCACAATAGACTGTGAATAACTTCCCTGCCTCAGGCTGTACCAAAACCGGAGCTTTCGTAATTTTCCTTAACTTATCAAAACTTTCTTGCTGCCTTTCCGACCATACAAATGGTACTCCTTTCCTTAATAGCTTCGTCAATGGCGCTGCGATCAGAGAGAATCCTTCTACAAATCTCCGATAGTACCCCGCTAAAACCCAAAAAACTTCGTATTTCAGCCACCGACTTAGGCGGTTTCCAATGCAACACTGCTTCAATCTTGCGGGGATCCACTCTAATTCCTTCGCCGATACTACGTGACCTAAGAATGCCACTTCCCTTAGCCAAAATTCGCACTTACCGAATTTGGCATACAATTGCTTCTCCTTCAGTACTTATAGCACTATTCGCAAATGTTTATCATGCTCCTCCTCCGTCCTTGAGTAAACCAAGATGTCGTCAATGAACACCACGATTTAATTGGTCCAAGTATTGTTTGAAATACCCTATTCATCAAGTCCATGAATGCCGCCAATTGCATTGGTTAACCCGAATGGCATCACTAGGAACTTCGTAATGCCTATACCGAGTTCAAAAGTCGTCTTGTGAACATCGCCTCTTTCCTTAAGTCGATGGTAACCCGACCTAAGGTCTATCTTCAAAATACCGACACACCTTCAGCTTGATCGAACAAGTCTTCAATCCGAGGTAATGGATACTTGTTCTTGATCGTTAACTTGTTCGCTTGGCGATAGTCGATACACATCCGCATAGAACCGCCCTTCTTCTTGACAAACAACACGGTGCTCCCACGGAGATATACTAGGTCGAATAAACCTCTATCCAAGAGCTCCGAATTTGAGCCTTCACTCCACCAATTCCTTTGGTGCCATTCGACACGGCTATAGATACCGGTGCCGCCTGTAACAAATCTATATCAATTCAACTTCCGATCCGAGGCAAACTGAAGTTCCTCCGGGAATACATCAATGAATTCCCCACCGTTCGGACTTTTTCATCGCTGATTCCTTAGCCTCCAAGGCACAAATTCGAACCATAAACGCCTCACACCTTTTCTCGACCATCCTTTCACCTTGGTGACACCACATTAGATGTAATTTCTTCGACACGATCATAACCACTTCATCCCCTTCGCCTTCTCAAGAACCATGCGCTTAGCAACAGAATCCAACCTTGCTCGGTACCTAACCACCACCCATTCCAAGGATCAAATCGAACTCCCAAACGGCGGCTCCATCGATCGACCATGAACACAACCCCTTGGAGTTCTAGGGTACATCCCTATAAAGTTTGTTCACAACTACCGAATGGCCTAAAGGGCTAATTATCCATCTCCCTATCGCTAGGTCTCGAGTCTAGGTTCAAAGTCCCTACCACACTACTCGCTATGTATGAATGCGTTGAACCCACATCAATTAATGCAACATAAGGAAGACCAAAATCGAAACGTGCACGGTTATGACATCCGGTGCGTCACCCTCCTCATGACGCCTCGCCAGATAAACTAAGCCAGTGCCTTGCCTCTCAGATTGTTCGTGCCTCCGCCTCGAGTTCCACGACCACGATTAGCACCATTTCCCCTCTACCATTACCACGACCTCTCGTGGTCCCACACTCCTATCCTGTATGGTTCTCGCCTCGACCGATTCGAGCTGCGCTCGCCGGGACAATCCCTCACGCGGTGTTCCAGACCCACATTCAAAGCAACCCCGCTCACCGGTCCAACAACCTCCCCAATGGGCATTTCCACAATGATTACATCAGACTTTGGTTTCGATTAGCGGTCATGGGCCTTCTTTGCTGACTTGGCCCACTCTGCTGCCTTTTTCGATCATTACCACCGACCCAGATGGCCCAAAACCTCTCTTCGCTTGAGCCTATCGTAGTTTTGCCTTAGTTGCCTTGATACCCTCGGCTACCTTAGCCTTTTCTACTAGGGACGAAAACTCACGAACTCCGTCATGAGCAATCAGCGACCTCAAGTCATCTCTCACCCGTCCTCAAAGTGGACACAAATACGCTCATTCTCAGAGCCACAATGCCTCTCGCATATCTACTCAACCTTAGGAACTCCGCCTCATACTCCGACACGGACTTAGTTCCTCAGACTAACCCCGAAAAGCCTTTCTCTGCGCGTCAGTGTAGCTAGTACCCACATACTTTTTCTGGAAAGCAGCCTTAAAGTAATCCCATGTAAGGTCATCCGCTGTGGCACCATCACGAACGGTGAGCCACCACTGATATGCTTCCTCCTTCGAGCGACACTCTCCTTTCAACTTCTCCTCGTCAACAGTCAAGATCGTCCATGATCCTTTCTCATTGACTCCAACCAAGATTCTCTTTTCGACGCCACTCCCGACACACCCCGAAACACCTCAAATTCCTTGGACCGAATTCACTCAGAATGCAGATTTTGAGCTCCCAGATTTCCACCACCACCACAATCTCCAAAACTCGCAATCTCGCTATGCATCTGCCTCACCTCCGCCTCGATCTGCTCTCACCTCAAAAGTCGGAGGTGGTGGTGGCGATGGTACATCATTTTCGAACCACGACCGACTGACGGGTTCAGATACGGCCATCCTACCCCTACCGCGTCCACGGCGTCCACGTCCTCTAGAGCTCATTCTATCTAACGCGCTTTTAATCTGATTAAGAAAAATTTTATGGATTAGTAATTTGTTCCGCTTGATTACTCGCGAAGAAATTTTATGAAGGAATTTTAATTAGAGATTCTTTCGTGCAAACAAGGTTTCAGTCTTCTATCTTAGTTCACACAAGGGAGTATATACATTCATTCCTTAATACTTTCCATACCTATTCGCTCTTCGGACATTTCTGCCCTGTTTCTATCTCAGGGGTATTTTCGTCATTTTCTTATAGGGGTATTTTCGTAATCAAATTCGAGAAATTTCCAAAACTTTAATAAAACAGGTCACCCAAAAAAATTGAAGAGCATTTCTAAAAATTTTGTAAAATTTGAAGTTATGGCATTATTTGAAACCGTGGTATTTTGTAATTTTGTCCATCGGGTAATTTTGTAAATTTTACACGTCAAGATGTTTTTAACAATTGTAAAACTCAAGGTCCTTTTGCAAATTTTTCTTTCTTAAAAGCGTTCTTTGTTTGCAAAAGTTCAAAAGTCAAGGTCATTTTGGTAATTTTGCGGTTTGAGGCGTTTTCGTAATTTTCCAAAACCAAATTATTTTATTGATGATTTTCAAAGCGAGGTTGAATATTTGAGAAGTAGTTGAAATTTTGGACAAAATCATTGAGTTGATATTTTATGAACCAAGGGCATTTAGTAATTTTACCCCTAGGGTATTTTCGTAATTTTCCACAAATCAAACTTTTCGGGAAAACATTGTAAAAGAGTTGTTCTTATGTTTGAAAGAGTGATTTTAAAAGTTTTAAAACCAAGTTCGTTGTTTCATTCTTTTTCAAAATCAAGGCTAGTTCCTTTTCGGGTTTTAGTCATTATGTTTAGCCTATGACCGAGCCCTCTTGGTCGTGGTGAACCAAAGCTACGCACCAGTGTGTTTCGTGTGGAGAGGAGGTGAGTCACGCGGACCGCTTAAATACCAAGCTCCCACCAACCTTTCTAGACATGCGCACAAAGGTTACCACACCACCGAGCCCTACGAGTTGGGTGAACCCAAGCTACGCACTGTAGGATACCTGCAAGAGGTGGTGAGTCACTCGGACTGCTTAAATACCAGGCTCTTCCGGTTCCAATCCTAGACATGCGTACAGGGGTTGCCACACCCTAGCTCAGTAACTTGGTCATAGGTTGGTTGAGTTCATTAAGTCTTATGTTCCGTTCGTGTTTGAGTAATCTAACCTTAGGGCCCAAGTCCCATAAGACTATTCTACGTTCCATGCTTCCTACCCTTCTAAAAAAAAATATTTCACCAAGAGGTTTAGAGGTACTTACCTGGGCGGATAGTTGCCGGAGACTCGGGCCATGCCGTTCAAAAACCCGAAAACATTTTAAATTCTTTAATAAGGCCTACAAATCATAAAACCAAATCTTTTTGGGCCTTGGGCCCCACAAATGAAGCTTTGAACCTGCTCGATACCAACTTTGTAACAACCCAAACCAGTCAAACTTTATGGTCAATCTAGCTTGTTACAGTAGAAAACATTTTAAAGAAAGTCATTTTTCTAAATCGGTTTATGTTGTTGAAAACCTTTTTGTTTGATTGTTTTGTAAAAGCTTTACTTAGTGCTTATTTGAGAAATTTATTTAAGCCGAGTTATAATAAAACTTTGAAGGTGCTCGATGGCACGTTAAAAACAATTTTCGTTTTAACTTGGAAAAACATGTGATTTAAATATTAATAACAAGGTTAAAACAAAGTATCCAACGTATGAAAAGTAGCAAAACAAAATATCGGAGGCCTTATTACATCCAAATAGAATAAAACCCAAAATAAAAAAAAATATCACAACCAAAATTAAAGTTCATTTAAATTAAATCCATCGCATGGCCACCTCGAGTCCATCCTACTCCATATCCGCGATCTATGCACACCGAAAAATTAAGGAGAAGGTGAGTCACCAAGACTCGATGTAACCCTTCCCCGATTTTAAACATTTTCATACACAACATATAACAATTAACGTGCATAATATTATGTGCCCCAACCTAGCCAACCAATCGCCACAGTCTACCCCGTTGTGGTACCAAACCACTGGTGGTGCCAAACCACTGGTGACATATAGTCATAGATATGATGCCAAATCACTGGAGGTGCCAAACCTCTGGTGTCCATAGACACGATCGATTGATGGGGCCAACCCATCGTGTGATGCCAAATCACCGGCGTCAATCCTTAAGTAATATATGGGGCCAACCCACCGTGGTGCTAAGCCACTTTGGGGAGACGCAATGAGGTACCAAACCTCCGAGGTACCAAACCTCGTGACCGTAGTCACAAGTGTTACCAAAACACTAGTGCCCGTCGGCACAATAATACCCCCTCCACTCATTAATCCCACATCACCATGTATACATATCATGTATCAATACATCATGCTTACCAAAAGCATCAATAACACATTCATATTAATGTGTACTTACCAGAATCACCACTCATACGATTATAGTATTAATCCGATGCTACACAAGTCAAAGTTAGCATACATAACACTCAACACATTTAAATAATTATACGTGTGTATGTACACACCTGTCACCTTTGGATGCTCTAAATCCCAAAAAGAAGAGTCGGCCACCCTAGATCTACTTGTCCCTTTATCCTTTCAGTTCCTAATCACAGCAATCAATTCCCAGTTCAATCGATTGACTAAGGAATGGAAGATCCGCCTTTCTGATTTGAGATCCCGGAGTTTCCTAGAAAGAAATCGATTTCACAAGGGTGTTAATACACTATTGAAATCGGCACTTACCCTTATGGATGTCGACAGAGACACGTAAGAGAAGGAAACAAAATAGTATTCTACTAATACTTCTTACCTCTTGCTTCAATATTCGCCAAGTCTATAGAGTAGAGGAAGGAATTTGAATGTGGGTTTTGGAAAAAGAAGTAGAGAGGCTTTTCAGTTGAAAAGGGAGTGAAAAGATTGGAGAGATGGAATATGGAAGTAGAGAAGAAATTGGCTATTGCCAAAGGAGTAAAAAAATAAAAGATGAAAGAATGCTTGAAGAGAATTTGGCACTTAGCAAAAATGACAAAAGGCAAACAAGGTGACAAGGTTGAACCTTTTATAGGCATTCTAAGATCCCACCCTAGTGGCCTTGCCGCCCACCTCCCATGAGGTGTTTAAATTTCAGTAACCACTTACAACCTCTCCTCGCCACTCATTTGATTTAATTCAAATCATTTGAAAAATAATCCAATAATAATTCATAATATCCTTGATTATCACTAATTATCCTTAGATAAAAATCTATTAATTCCCAAACAATCAAATAATCTCTTAATAATCCAAATAATTCCCTTATTATCACCTATTATCTTGTTTATCCAAATAAACTAATATCATCCTAATTATCCTTAGAATTAAACAATTAAAAATCCAATTTAAAAATGCTCATATTATCCTTTAATATTGAAATAAAATTTGAGCATTTTCTCTCTCTTATTGCCGTCCAAACAAGGTGCCAAAAGGAGAATTTCATGACTCGAACCAAGGCTCTCCCTCACCCCTTGTGGCGTCACTACTAGGCTCTTAAGTGGCCCTCCTTTGCCATTTATTCTAGGCTCATTTTATGACAAATTATCCTTACTTATTCTTATAACCCCCACTTGTTAAGGCTCCCCACCTTTAAAGCTAGAAACTGAAATTTTACCAAATTGAGCCTACTCAAGGCCTTTGATTAAACCATATATTTCCATAAATAATATCACAATAGCTCCATCATACCAAATAATTATTCAATCACAAATAGCCCCTAACTTAGGATGTTACAAAGACATTTAAAATAAGGGTACATAATTGAATATATATACATTTATCTATATGTATAGCTCATGGTAGAACCTATATAGGTATAATTTCTCATATCAATATAATAAACTCAAGTAAGCAAGTAAACATATCAACTCAATGTCTTTTCTAATCACATATCTTAAGTAATCAATATATAAACACATTTCTATCAACTTGATTATTCAAGAAGCATCACATATATCATAAACTTGATTCGATACATAACTTTTGGTCGAACACTATAATAATAAACCTTGGTTTATTCAAATACCATCATAACTAGACCATTTCATTCATAAGTATAAGCTCCTATTAAAATCACCGGTATAAAACTACTAGACCAAAGGTCCGAGATTTAAACAAGCACGAAGCACGCTAGGCATTAGAGCGAAATAAATCAAACACGAAGCTCGCTAGGCATTAAAGCCGAAATAAATCAAGCACGAAGCACGCTAGGCATTAGAGCCCAAATAAATCACCAACGCGAAGCACGCTAGGCATTAAAGCCGAAATAAATCACCAAGACGAAGCTCGCTAGGCATCAAAGCTCGATATGTAACACCCAAGACAAGGCTCGCTAGGCTTAAAGCCCGATAAATAACACCGACAAGACGAGGCCCGCTAGGCTCAAAGCCCGATTAATAACACCGACACGAGGCTCGCTAGGCTCAAAGCCCGATTATCAACCCAATCAACATTCCCATACACATTACTTAATGCTACAATCACATCCATCTCATATACTTTATTTTACAATTTCATGTTAAACCGAACGTAAGTATCCACATCACATTCAACAAACAAATTTAATACAATTTCATACCCACATTCGCCTATATATATTTTCATGCCTTAAATACCAAACTTTATCATGTACTACTTTCGTAAATAATTTCTCGATATAAATTTGTTTAAGGACTTACCTCGGTTGTCGATAGACCGTAAATCGGCTTATTCGAGAACCTTCGCCTTTCCCCGATCTAAATCTGCTTTTTGCTCTTGATCTAAAACACATTAAAATTTAGCCCATTCAAGCACATTTCATCTCAATTTAATCCAAAAACACTTAGATAGGCAAATTACCATTTTGCCCCTAATGTTTCCCATTTTTACAAATTAGTCCTATTTACACAAAACACAAAATATGCGAAATCTCCCAACACTATAGTTAGACCGAATCCTCTACATAGCCATCTAAGTTCGTGCATTTCATTTATTTTGCATTTTAACCCCTCACAAATTTATTTTCTTAATTTAGCCCTATTTACTCCAAATCACCAAAATTTTCAATACAAAACTTGTAAATCTTTAACATATATTTAATCTAAAACCATCAAATATCAAAACCATATAAGCATGTTAATGGTCAATCCTATATACATAATATTTTCAAAAATTTAGGCATGGGTCGGTAATATATGAAGCAACGATCTCAAAAACGTAAAATTTTCAAAAACTAAACAAAGTACATACCCGATTTAAGCCTCCCTAATGCGAAACCTTAAGCTCAAACAATGGTGTTTTCTCTTCTTACATTCGCTATGAGAGAATAAAGATGTTGGTGGCTTTATTTTATGTTTTGTTTAATATATATATACATTAACATTATTATAATATACTAACATAACCTTATAATAAAAATAAATTAAACTAACATATATTTTGTAGTTGGTGTGGCCCATTGCCGTTCCTTATCATAGTTTATGGGCTAATTGCCCCTTTAGGACACCCACTTAAAAAGCCACAATCAAATTAGTACTTTTCACTTTAGCACGCAACTTTTACGCTTTTCTCGATTAAATCCTTTTCATCAAATTAAGCACTTAAACGATAAAATTTTTCTACGAAATTTTCACACACATTAATCCACATATAATAAACACAGAATATAATATTAAAATATTTATCGGGTTCGGATTCGTGGTCCCGAAACCACCGTTCTAATTAGGGTCAAATTCGGTCTGTTACAACTCTCCTCCCTTAAGGAATTTCGTCCCCGAAAATCTTACCATTAAACAACGCTTGGATATTGTTGCCTCATTGAATCTTCAGGCTCCCACGTAGCCTCTTCAACTCCGTGCCTTTTCCACAAGATTTCACTAATGGAATTTTCTTGTTTCTTAACTCTTTCTCTTCCGAGCTAAAATACGGATCGATTCTTCCTCATACGTCACATCAGTTGTATCTCAATCTCGATTTGAGCAATCACATGTGAAGGATCCGATCCAGATCTACGAGCATAAAAACTTGAAATACATCGTATCTTTTCTAATTCGAGGGTAGCCTCAACCTATAAGCAACAGCCCAACACGCTCAATGATTTCATACGGTCCAATGAACCTCGGGCTCAACTTGCCTTTCCGGCCAAAACGGAGCACTTTCTTCCACGGAGAAACCTTTAAAATACTCGTTCTCCGACCGAAATTCAATGTCTTTATGTTTCAAATCAGATAAGACTTTTGATGATCCGGCGACTTTCAAATTGTCTCTAATAATAGCTACTTTCGCCAGCTTTTTAATCAAATCAACCCCATGTATCTTATTCTCACCGAGCTCAGTCCAAAGATAATGGTGTTCGACACTTTCACCCGCATAAGGCTTCATAAGGCGCCATCTTGATACTAGATTGAAAACTGTTATTATAAGCAAATTCAATCAAAGGTAGGTATCGCTCCCACGCACCTTCAAACTCGAGAACGCAACATCTCAACATGTCCTCAAGTATCTAAATAGTTCGCTCGGACCGACTGTCTGTTCATGGATGAAAAGTCAGTACTAAAATGTAGTTTAGTACCTAAGGCATCTTGTAACTTCTTCCAAAATTGCGATGTAAATCTCGGGTCTCTGCTTCTAAAACAATGGAACTCGGTACACCATGCAATCTCACAATTTGCGATACATACAATTCAAAGAAGTTTATCGAGTGAAAAGTCCGCATTTAACCCCAACAAAATGAGTGATTTAGTCGGTCTATCAACTATAACCCGGATGGCATCTTTCTTACTTGGTGTCATAGGAAGACCGGATACAAAATCCATTGTAATTCTATCCTATTTCCATTCGTATCATGATTGGTCAAGTAATTTGGATGGCACTTGATGTTTAGCTTTTACTTGCTGACAAACTAAGCATTTCGAAACAAATTCAGATATATCCCGCTTCATGCCCGGCCACCAATAGAACTGTTTCAAATCATTATACATCTTTGTGCTACCCGGATGTATTGATAATCGACCACTATGGGCCTCACTCGAAATCACCAGATCAAATCGAAGTTTTCGAACACACATTCGGCTTTTAAAATTCAAATACCATTTGCATCAATCAAAATCGACTCGCACCTTTTCACATCAATTCGCTTAGCAATCAAATCCTTGTCAACTTTCTCTGCATCACAAATTTGTGAATAAACATCGGTCTTGCTTGTAACTTGGCTATGATCGAACCATCACCGGACATAGCTATACGTATGCTCATTGCACGAAGAGCAAACAATGATTTTTGACTTAACGATCCGCAATAACGTTAGCTTTTCCCGGATGGTAGTCAATCACCAACTCATAGTCTTTCAACAATTCCAACCATCTGCGTTGTCTCAAATTTAGATCCTTCTGAGTCATTAAATTCTTTAGACTTTTATGATCTGAATAAATGTGACATTTATCGCCAAATAAATAGTGACGCCAAATTTTTAATGCGAAAACAATGGCTGCAAGTTTTAAGTCATGCGTCGGGTAATTTCTTTTATGCGGCTTCAATTGTCTTGAAGCGTAGGCTACAACTTTGCCTTCCTGCATCAAAATGCTGCCCAAACCATTTAAAGAAGCATCAAAATAAACAACAAATTCTTTACACGATTCAGGCTGAACTAACACTGGAGCTTCTGTCAAAAGGGCTTTCAGCTGATCAAAACTTTTCTGACACTTTTCTAACCACTCGAACCTGACATCTTTCTGCAATAACTTTGTCAACGGGGTAGCTATCATAGAAAAATCTTTCACAAATCGTCGATAGTAACCCACAAGTCCTAGAAAACTTCGAATCTCAGAAACATTTTTCAGTGGCTTCCAATAAAGTATAGCCGATATTTTGTTCGGATCAACTCGAATGCCTGATGCTGAAACAACATGTCCCAAAAAGTTGACCTCTTTCATCCAGAACTTACACTTACTAAACTTCGCATACAACTGCTGATTTCGCAAAGTTTGTAGCACTAATCTCAAATGCTCAGCATGCTCAATTTCATCTTTGGAGTAAATCAATATATCATCAATAAACACTACCACAAATCGATCCAAAACCGCCTAAAAACTCGATTCATCAAATCCATAAAACAAAGAGTGCATTAGTAAGCCCAAAAGGCATAACCAAAAACTCAAAATGTCCGTATTCTCATCCTAATGCGTCTTTGGCACATCTATATCTCTCGACTCAAGAATTGATAATAACCCGATCTCAAATCTATCTTCAAAATATTGAAGCCCTTTCAACCGATCAAACAAATCATCAATCCGAGGTAACGGTACTTATTCTTTATAGTTACCTTATTTAGTTGCCGATAATCAATACACATTCGCATCGCTCCATCTTTCTTTCTCACAAAAAGAACTGTGCACCCCAAGGAGAGAAACTTGGTCGCATAACGCCCTATCTGTTAACTCTTGCAATCGTGCTTTCAACTCTTTTAGCTCAAGAGGTGCCATCCGATATGGAGCTATTAAGATCGAGTCGTTCGGAGCTAATTTAATGCCAAACTCAATCTCTCGTCTGGGGTAATCCCGATAGTTCTTCAGAAACACATCCGAGTATTCACATACAATCAGACAGATTCAATGCTTTCTCGGACAATTTATTATCCAAAGACATAAGCCAAATAAGCTTCGCACCCTTTTCTCACATACTTTCGGGCTAACATCAAGGATATAAATGTAGGAAACCCACCTAAATCACTGGATTCAATTCTAATGATCTTACCGTTCTGGTGTCTCAAATCAATAAGCTTTCTTTTGCAATTCACCACCGCATCATGCGGTTAACCACCCATTCCCAAAATTATATCAAACTCATCAAAAGGCAACAACATTAAATCGATCGGGAAGCAAAAATCCCGAATCATCAATGGGCAACTTTACACACTTTATTAACAAACACACATCAACCCAAAGGGTTGGATACGCTGATCACAAACTCAGAGACTCAATCGCGTAGTCTTCTTCAATACCGTAGTTTCACATACATATGAATGGGTCGAACTAGGATCAATCAATGCAATCACAGAGTATCATAAAGGGTGAAAGTACCGTAATGACATCCGGAAAAGCAACATCCTCCCTTGCTCGAGTAACATAAGCTCTAGCCGAGCTCTAGCCTCGATCGAATCGCTGTTCTTCGTCCTCTCTCGACTACCACCTTCATTGCTGTAATGCAGGGGTGGTCCGCCTCGTCTTGATGCATTGCTTCGGTCTAGAGTTCTGCGGTATTCTCGCTTCACCTAACATCGGCACTCTCGAATAAAATGGTCCGAGGATCCACATTTAAAGCGGGACCGATCACGAACTCTACAACTCCTGTAATGCCATTTTCCACAATGTTTGCATTCAACTCGATTTTGTGGAACATTATCAACACCGCCATCGAGGTAGCTCTTGGAGCCCACGAAGGTCGATCATGTCTAGGTGAATCTAATGTAGCTTTATGTCTATGAAGTCATCTCTAAACTTCTTAGATGTGGAATGGAAATTCTTACCCGACGGTCTTTTACAAGTGTCTCTAGCATCCTGCATCTCACCTTTCTTTTCTCTTTCCCAAGCTCTTCACTTTGCAAGCTCGCTCGACTAGTGTCACAAACTCTTTGATCTCAAGAATGCCAACTAGCAACTTTAAATCTTCATTCAAACCGTCTTCAAACCTTTTGCACATAATGGCTTCATTGATACACACTCCAGAGCATATCGGCTCAATCGACTATTTTTGCTCATATTCACCACGGTCATTTTCCCTGTTTGAGCTCAAGAAATTCTTTTCGCTTCGGTCGATGAACCTCTGATCGATATATTTCTTCTGAAATTCATTCGGAAGAAATCCCATGTCACTTTTTCTCTTGGAACCAC
The DNA here is from genome assembly GCA_025506655.1 of Gossypium rotundifolium. Classification (NCBI taxonomy): domain Eukaryota; kingdom Viridiplantae; phylum Streptophyta; class Magnoliopsida; order Malvales; family Malvaceae; genus Gossypium; species Gossypium rotundifolium. The sequence continues at coordinate 61,893,617 of CP106731.1, read as the reverse complement.
CGATACTGTGTATTCCACCAAAGATAGGCGGTCCCAAGTAAAGATATAGCACATTTCAAACATTCGTCTGAGTGCATGATAGCTCATCAAGTACCGAATAGTGTTATCAAGCTACATTTCAGCTTGCTCGCATCATCATTATCATTAGCCTTGAATTCCTCGGCCTAAATTTCCGATTTTATCAATGGAGGCCTACTAGATCTCATTGGATCTATCATCGAAGTCTTGAAGGTACCAAGTTGGATTATTCGGGGTGGAGGTTGTTGTACAACCGGATTATTCTGCAAAAATTGGGTAAATCATTCATTCATCATTTGGTAGAAGGCTTGTTTAGCCTCTCCTCGTGGTTACCCGTGAATCGGTTGAGAGTCTAATGGCGCCGATCCATGTGTGAGACCAGCGCAACACTCTCCACATCATCACCACTGGCTCTATCGGGATCTAATCCATTTACTATATAAAATACAATTGAAATTGTCAAGTCACCACACTATCACATATAAAATTCAAAGGCATGTATAGCTAGACTCTTACGTACTACTAGTAGTCCTAGAATCGACTAAACCGTAGCTCGATACCAATAAAATGTAACACCTCTAATTCAGTATCCGCTGTTTTGAGTAGGGTTACGAGGTATTACCCGACCTCAACACTCATCAAATGCACTTTAATACATGTTACCACTTAAATATTAACCGATTCATCAATTCACATTTTCATTCATCCCATTCGACAATGACCATTACTTACGTATATATATATATACTTATGTAATTATAACCACATAATCATACCTTAAAACTCATTTCACATAATCGAATATAGTTAGCATTCAAATGTAAACCTAAACTCCAACCAAGATCAATTCATAACCTAGTATTTTATTTGTGCATTTAACATACAATACATGCAAATAGTGATACCTATGTTCATTCAATTTTAAATATATGATATGCATGAATCAAACATAATTTACATGCATTTATGCGCACTATAGGTACTCTTTATCAAGTATAAAATTTTATTCTAAATGCTTACCACAAAGCTATACATATTTAAGCATTATCAAATGACATTACAAGTATAAACATATATACATTTTACCATGCTTAAACAAGTCAACTAAAACAAAATAAGATAGCTATTTATGCATGGTATCCTTGTACATTCACATTTACTCCTTTATACCTAAGTGCATATCCCAATATTACATCATATATATATATATCATATGATCATTTTCGTGTATGATTTAAAGCATGGCCTAAATCACATATCTAATGGTATTTTAATGCAAGCTACCACATCAAATATAAAACTTAAACTTAACTAAAAGTAATGTACCTTTATTCACAAGGCCATATTTATATTTACAAACCGACATCATTCATTATTTATCAAAACAAAGCCTATACATGCCTTTGATTCAAAAGTTTACAAAACATAACTATACCAAAGGGAGTGATAGTGTGGTCGATTATCTTGATGATCCCCGAGCCCGTAGTTGAATTATTGATCTATAAAATAGAGCACAAACATAAACAGTAAGCTCACCGGCTTAGTAAGTCTTAAGCGACTTTACAACTCAACTAGGTATTCAATTAGATTGAATAGAATAACATTATTAACATTTATGAACCGACAAAACACATATATACTACCATGGCCGATTATCAATGTTCACACCTAGTGAAATAATATTCAACGTACACTTAAAACACTAAACTTATCAATGGTACCCATTGCTAAATCAATACATATATATTTTACTTCAACCAATAATACTTTACGTGTACATTTAAAATAAGGGTACATAATTGAATATATATACATTTATCTATATGTATAGCTCATGGTCGAACCTATATAGGTATAATTTCTCATATCAATATAATAAACTCAAGTAAGCAAGTAAACATATCAATTCAATGTCTTTTCTAATCACATATCTTAAGTACCAATATATAAACACATTTCTATCAACTTGATTATTCAAGAAGCATCACATATATCATAAACTTGATTCGATACATAACTTTTGGTGAACACTATAATAATAAACCTTGGTTTATTCAAATACCATCATAACTAGACCATTTCATTCATAAGTATAAGCTCATATTAAAAATCACCGGTATAAAACTACTAGACCAAAGGTCCAAGATTTAAACACCCAACACGAAGCCCGCTAGGCATTAGAGTCTAAATAAATCACCAAGACGAAGCTCGCTAGGCATTAAAGCCCGAAATAAATCACCAAGACGAAGCTCGCTAGCATTAGAGCCGAAATAAATCACGCACGAAGCACGCTAGGCATTAGAGCCGAAATAAATCACCAACGACGAAGCTCGCTAGGCATCAAAGCTCGATATGTAACACCTAAGACAAGGCTCGCTAGGCTTAAAGCCGATAAATAACACCGGCACGAGGCCTGCTAGGCTCAAAGCCCGATTAATAACACCGACACGAGGCCTGCTAGGCTCAAAGCCCGATTATCAACCCAATCAACATTCCCATACACATTACTTAATGCTACAATCACATCCATCTCATATACTTTATTTTACAATTTCATGTTAAACCGAACGTAAGTATCCACATCACATTCAACAAACAAATTTAATACAATTTCATACCCCACATTCGGCCTATATATATTTTCATGCCTTAAATACCAAACTTTATCATGTACTACTTTCGTAAATAATTTCTCGATATAAATTTGCTTAAGGACTTACCTCGGTTGTCAATAGACCGTGCAAATCGGCTATTCGAGAACCTTCGTCTTTCCCCGATCTAAACTGCTTTTCTTTGCTCTTGATCTAAAACACATTAAAATTTAGCCCATTCAAGCACATTTCATCTCAATTTAATCCAAAACACTTAGATAGGCAAATTACCATTTTGCCCTAATGTTTCCCATTTTACAAATTAGTCCTATTTACACAAAACACAAAATATGCGAAATCTCCCAACACTATAGTTAGGCCGAATCCTCTACATAGCCATCTAAGTTCATGCATTTCATTTATTTTGCATTTTAACCCCTCACAAATTTATTTTCTTAATTTAGCCCTATTTACTCCAAATCACCAAAATTTTTAATACAAAACTTGTAAATCTTTAACATATATTTAATCTAAAACCATCAAATATCAAAACCATATAAGCATGTTAATGGCCGAATCCTATATACATAATATTTTCAAAAATTTAGGCATGGGTCGGGTAATATACGAAGCAACGATCTCAAAAACGTAAAAATTTTCAAAAACTAAACAAAGTACATACCCGATTTAAGCCTCCCCTAATGCCGAAACCTTAAGCTCAAACAATGGTGTTTTCTCTTCTTACATTCGGCTATGAGAGAATAAAGATGATGGTGGCTTTATTTTATGTTTTGTTTAATATATATATACATTAACATTATTATAATATACTAACATAACCTTATAATAAAAATAAATTAAACTAACATATATTTTGTAGTTGGTGTGGCCCATTGCCGTTCCTTATCATAGTTTATGGGCTAATTGCCCCTTTAGGACACCCACTTAAAAAGCCACAATCAAATTAGTACTTTTCACTTTAGCACGCAACTTTTACGCTTTTCTCGATTAAATCCTTTTCATCAAATTAAGCACTTAAACGATAAAATTTTTCTACGAAATTTTCACACACATTAATCCACATATAATAAACACAGAATATAATATTAAAATATTTATCGGGTTCAAATTTGTGGTTCCAAAACCACCGTTTCGATTAGGGTCAAATTCGATCTGTTACAGGCATACTATCACATGCAATTAAGCAAAAATGCACAAGCCCTAATTCCCGGATATTACAGTTCTACCCCCTTAAAATAATTTCGACCTCGAAATTACCTGGCTAAAATAAGTGAGGGTATTTCTGTCGCATCGCTTCTTATGGCTCCCATGAAGCTTCTTCCGATCCATGGTTACGCCGTAATACTTTGACTAGAGGAACTGATTTCCTACGCAAGACTTTCACATCCCGCTCCAGAATCTGAATTGGTTCTTCCTCGTAAGATAAGTCTAGTCTCAACTCCACTTCTTCAACTGGAACCACTTGAGATGGATCCGATTGGTAACGACGTAGCATCGAGACATGGAATACATCGTGCAACTACTTTAGCTCCGAAGGCAACTCCAGTTGATATGCCACTGGTCCAACCCGCTTCAAAACCCGATAAGGCCCTATAAACCTGGGGCTCAGCTTTCCCTTGCGACCAAATCTCATTACCTTCTTCCACGGTGACACCTTTAAAAACACATAGTCACCTACTGCGAACTCTATCTCTTTCGCTTAAGATCTTGCATATGACTTTTGCTCGCGGATGCCTCCTTCAACTGTGCTCGAATTACCTTAACCTTTTTTTCTGACGCCGCCACCATCTCTGGTCCCAAAACACGACGTTCCCCTAGCTCCGTCCAACAAGTAGGTGTCCGACACTTCCGTCCATATAACGCTTCGTACGGTGCCATTTGAATGCTCGCTTGGTAGCTGTTGTTGTATGCAAACTCCGCTAAAGGCAAGAATTCCTCCCAGCTTCCTCTGAAATCTATCACACATCCCCTCAACATATCCTCTAATACTTGGATTACTAGTTCCGACTGGTCGTCCGACTGTGGATGAAACACCGTACTGAAGTCTAACCTGGTCCCCAATGCCTGATGTAGTGCCTTCCAAAACCGAGATGTAAACCTCAGGTCCCCATCCGAGATAATCGACACCGGCACTCCATGCAGTCTCACAATTTCCTCCATATACAGCTTTGCCAACTTCTGCAAAGAATAATCAACCCGCACTAGGATGAAATGTGCAGACTTTGTTAACCAATCTACTACTACCTATACTGAGTCTTTCTTAGTAGGCGTAAGGGGAAGCCCACTAACAAAGTCCATGGTGATTCTCTCCCACTTCCACTGCGGAATCTTTATCGGCTGAAGTAACCTCGAGGGTACCTGGTGTTCCGCCTTGACTTGCTGACACGTTAAGCACTTCCCTACAAGCTCTGTGACTTCCCGCTTAAGACCAGGCCACCAAAACTGATCCCGTAGATCTCTGTACAACTTGTTTCCTCCAGGATGCATAACATAAGGGCTACCATGCGATTCTTGAAGAATCCTCTGCCTAAGCTCTTTATCCTTCGGCATACAGACCTTGCCCTTGAAACACAACACTCCGTTACTGTTCACACCATAACTTTCCAATCCCCTATCCTGCACTTGTCGTAGCTTAGCACTTAGATCATCGTCTACCAGTTGTCTTTCTTTCACCTGACTCACCCATGTCAGTTTCACTTGTAACTCTGCTAGCAAACTTCCATCATCGTACAGGCTAAGATGTACAAACATCGCCCTCAGATCCGACACTACTTTCTGACTTAGGGCATCCGCCACCACATTCATCTTGCCCGGGTGATACTCTATAGAACAATCATAATCTTTCAACAGCCCTACCCACCTTCGCTGTCTCAGATTCAGCTCCTTCTGAGTCAACAGATACTTAAGACTCTTGTGGTCCGTATAAATCACCGACTTCTCTCCATATAAATAATGCCTCCACACCTTAAGCGCAAAAACCACAGCAACCAACTCCAAGTCATGCGTCAGGTAATTAACCTCATGAGGCCTTAATTACCGAGACGCATAGGCAACAACCTTCCCTTCTTGCATAAGGACACATCCCAATCCTATACGGGAAGCATCACAATACACCACAAAGACCTTTCCTACCTCAGGCTAAATTAAAACCGGAGCTTCAGTCAAAACCTTCTTCAATCTCTCAAAACTTCCCTACTGCTTGTTCGTCCACATGAAAGGTACCTCATTTCTTAACAATTTTGTTAGTGGTGCGGCTATGGACGAGAACCCTTCTACAAATCTCCTGTAGTAGCCTGCCAATCCCAAGAAACTGCGAACCTTTGCCACTGACCTAGGTGGTTTCCAATCTAACGCCGCCTCAATCTTCTTGGGATCTATCCTTATCCCTTCCGCAGACACCGTATGACCCAGAAAAGTAACCTCCCTCAGCCAGAATTCGCACTTGCTGAATTTGGCATACAACTTCCTTTCCCTTAACATTTGCAACACCACCTGGAGATGCTCATCGTACTTCTCCTCAAACTTTGAATACACCAAGATGTCGTCTATGAACACAACGACGAATCGATCCAGGTAGGGTTGGAAAACCCGATTTATCATATCTATGAACACAGCTGGGGCATTCGTCAACCCGAACGGCATCACTAGGAATTTATAATGCCCGTATTGAGTTTGAAAGGCTATTTTATGGATATCTGCCTCCTTCACCTTGAGTGGTGGTATCCCGACCTTAGATCTATTTTCAAAAATACCGTAGCCCCCTTAAAATGATCGAACAAGTCATCTATTCTTGGCAATGGATACTTGTTCTTGATGGTCAGCTTATTCAGCTACCGATAATCTATACGCATCCGCATAGACCCGTCCTTCTTCTTTATGAATAAGACTGGTGCTCCCTATGGAGACACACTGGGTCGGATAAACCCACGATCAAGCAATTCCTGGATCTGCGCCTTGAGCTCAACCAACTCCTTTGGTGCCATTCTGTACGGAGCAATAGATACTGGTGCTGTACCTGGCAACAAATCCATCCCAAATTCCACCTCACGATCTGGAGGCAACCCCGACAGTTCCTCTGGAAAAACATCCCTAAACTCTTTCACTGTCCTGACCTCACCTACCGCTGCTCCCTTAGCCTCCAAGGCACTAACAAGCATCAGAAAAGCCACACATCCTTTCCTCACCATCTTCTCTACCTTAAGGGCGGACACTACATTCGACAAGTAATTTCTCCGCTCCCCTATCACTACAATCTCTTTATCATCAGGAGTTTTCAACGACATGCGCTTATCAGCACAGTCCAGATTCGCATGATACTTCATTAGCCAATTCATGCCTAATATTAGGTCAAACTCCCCGAATGGTAGTTCCATTAAGTCAGCTGGAAACACTACCCCCTGAACTTCTAAAGGCACGTCTCTAAAGAGTTTATCTACCACTACAGATTGCCCTAAAGGACTGAGTGCAGTCATTTTACTAGAGACAATTTCAGAGTTCACTTCCAAAGTTCTAGACACCACACTAGCAATGTACGAATGAGTTGCCCCAACATCAATTAAAGCCATAAAGGGTAATCCATAAATAAGGAACGTACCCGTGATAACATCTGGTGCATCTCCCTCTTTACGACGTTTGGCGGCATACACCAACCCTGGCTGTCTCACACCTGAACCCCCAGCACCTCTGCCTGGTGCTCCAAGACCTCGGTCGAAACCATTCCCTCTATGGTTTGAACCACGACCCCTCGTTACCTGCTGACCACCTCTGCCCGACTGAACATATCCCTAGCCTACTGTCTGAGCCCTTTCCATCTCCTGAGGATAGTTCCTAACCAAATGAGCCTTGGACCCACATCGAAACATTCTAATTACGCCTCAAAGACTCTCCTGCATGAGTTCTCCCGCATTTAGCACATGGACGACTCTGGTTCCCGGTAACTGGTACCGATGCACGAATAGAGTTCTCAACCCTTGGTCTTTTCTGGAAACCCCCAGATGATGCTGACGGCCCAAAACTCTTCTTATTACGATTTTTATCTCTATCCCTATTCTGTCTCTCGGTCCTCTTGACCTCCTCATCTATCTGAGCTTTCTCTACTAGAATAGCAAATTCCCTTTCTCTCCACGGGGCAATCAACACTCGCAGCTCATCTCTTAGTCCATCTTCGAATCGGACACACCTTTCATAATCAGTAGCCACGATGCCCCGAGCATACCTGCTCAATCGCAAAAATTCTACCTCGTACTCAGCAATCGATTTACCACCTTACACCAAATTGAGAAACGCCTTCCTCTGTGCGTCCACATAACTAGCTCCTACGTACTTGCCCTCAAACTTGATCTTAAAATAACCCCAGTCCACTCGATCCGCACGAGTACCTTCCCTAACTGTGAGCCACCATTGGTATGCCTCGTCCCGGAGCAACGAGACAACACCCTTTAGCTTCTCTTCAATAGTGAAATCCAAATCGTCCATGATCCTTTCCACTGCCTCCAACCAGTACTCCGCCACGTTTGGAGCTACTCCCGATACTCCTCTAAAAACCTCAGCTCCATTCGCTCTAAGTCTCTCAGATATTGACTTTTGAGCCCCATTTCCCGTACTCACTCTAGCCACTCACTCTAAAACTCGCAAAGATAGCTCATGACATCGCATCCTCTCCTCCTATCTCGCTCTTGAAATTACGCCTATAACCGGTGGCAGTGCTTTATTTTTGGAACCCTGACCAGACCCAATTGGTTCCTACACAGTCATTCTGCCTCTACCACGCCCTCGTACATTGCGTCCACGTCCCCTAGAGCTTATGTCTACGTTCTCGATTTAGTCTGCTTAAGAATTTTATGAATCAATTTTTGTTTTATTGATTTATCGTGAATAGTCTTATGTTTAATAGTTCTAGAAAGTGGTTCTTTCGAATTCATACATACACATAGTCTCAAGCCTATTCATCCGATCATCATCATTCATGAACTTGCGTTCATCATAGAAAAGTGTTGTGGTTTTATTGTTGTTGTTCTCCACTACCCAAGGGTATTTTCATAATTTGTCCTATAGGGGGTATTTTGGTAATTTTCCAAATCAGGGTATTTGAAAATTTTACAAAATAGAGATTTTTTGATATTTTTGTGTAATAAGAATACTTGGTAAGAAGATTCAAGGGTAATATGGTAATTTTATAAACTGAGGGTATTTTTGTAATTTTACAAACTAGGGGTATTTTGGTAATTTTACAAAATATGGTTCCAGGTGGTTTTTCAAAATAAGGGTATTTTGGAAATTTTTAATTGGGGTACTTTAGTAACTTTCCTTCTTGAGGTATTTTGGTAATTCAACAAAGTTAGGGGTAATTTGGTCAATTTGCAAATCGTGGTATTTTGGTTATTTTGAATCAAGGGTTCTTTGGCAATTTTGAAACCAAGGTTTGATTTAAGGATTATTCAAAACAAGGTGACTAGTCCCTTTCGGGTTTTAGTTATAGATTTTAGCCCGTGATTAAGTCCTCTTAGTTAGGGTGAACCGTCACTACGCACCAGGTAGGATTCGAGCGGGGAGGAGGTGAGTCACTAGGACTGCTTAAATACCAAGCTCCCCCTGAATCTAATCCTAGGCATGTGCACAACGGTTGCCACACCCTTATCTCGACGATTCAGTCACAGGTTTGTTTGTTCAATAATTCCTAATCTACTAATCTACGTCCCTATAATTCTCACATACCAATCACAAAAGGGTTAGGGGTACTTACTTGGTGGACTTTGGGCCGGACGATTTGAGTGCCATGCTCTATAAAACCCTTTTTCCTGAAAATTTTCTTTGACCCACTAAAACACAAAATGAAAGCTTTTATGGGCTTCAAAATCCATAGGCCGAGTGTAGAAACCTAGCTCTGATACCAATTTATAATGCCCCAAACCCGGCCCAAAACACCACGGCCGAATTCGGAATGCTACTGAAAAAAACTTTAGGTTGAAAAACATCTTGGAGTTCGGAGTTAATTGGAAATGAGTCCCTCTTTTCCTTTAAATTTCTTAAGAAAAACCAAGTAAAAACCTTTAATAAGTCTTTAAGATATGAAACCGTCATAACTTGAAACTTTTTTTGCAACTAATAATCCAGGTCTAGTCTAACATAACCACATTGAAACCCAAAATAATTAAATGGCCTTATTACATCAAAACATCCCATATAAACTGAAATTAAAATATAAGTTTCTAAACATAAAAATCGCGTCTGCATGGCCATCTCGAATCCCATCCAACCCGGTCCAACATCACGATCCACTTGCATTGTTTAGTAAAAATTGGGTGAGTCAACAGACTCAGTGTGTAATTAGTCCATAGATTTCCACATATGGGCTTGGCCCAAAACCACACCAATCCACAAATCGATAATAATGCAAAATGCACCCAACCCAAATTTAGGGTCCATCCTCTACACACCCCGTATCCAACCACCACACACCAGGGGATTACTAAATCGACCCTCCAACCTCTACACACCAATTCGGCAAATTATGCCATCCACCAATGGTCGAGCCACTAGTCCACGTGATCAAATCACAAAATAATCCACAACGTGACCGTAGTCAACGTCAATCCATGTGAGGCTCGTAGCCATCACTAATCCACGTACATAAATGTACACCCTGTCCTTCTTTTAGATATACAAATCCCGCCCCATGATTATGCAACATACAATAGTGATGTGATGAAATAATGCATGTTCATATTATTCAAACATACCACACATATGTACAACAATAACCTCAATTTTATCAGCTTTTACCATCGACTGATTATTGACATACCCACTAAGGGTAACCATCCCATTATTGCCATCGCACTAATCATCATATTTATAACACACACAATAATTGAGACATACTTCGAAATTGCATAGTAACTACACACCGATAACCCAAGGCTCTTTTGCTTTACTCCCCACTTGCCAAATTGTTCCCTTGCGGATCTTAATCCAAAATCATCACTTGCTTTATGAAGATGTCAAATCCTACATGGTACATGTTAGGGTCAGCCTATTGCACAAGATCTATGATAATGTCCCTTGGCTGAATACTACACATGGCTTACCTTGGATTGTAAAATCCCGAAGATCTCCTCCTTGTAGTCGACAATAACAAAATCCTAAAATTCCTCTTCAAAGATTCGGCCAAAGAGAGGGAAAGGAATTAGTTCTTAGATTTCGGTCAATCTAAAAGAAAGAGGAAGGAAAATCGAATAACATTTGATCTTACCCCTAATGATGAAATCGACTGCACCCTTGCCTGACCCCATAGAGATTCAACTATGTAGGCTAGATGTTGATCAATAGGTTTCGATTTTTAGGGTTTAATGAACAATCGGCTAGGGGTTATTTGTGTATTCAACTTTTGATGGATTTATGAAAAGAAGAAGAGGGTAAGGGTCAACAAGGTTCGGCTATGGCTCTCCAATGGTGATGGGATATTCGGCCACAAAAGAAAAAGGTATAAGCTTAAGGTTGAGAAAAGAAAAGGAGACTTAGAAGAAGGCTATTAGTATTTCGGCATACACACCCTCTACTAAAGCCTCAAAATTGATTATGCACTCCTTAGAGTCCCATATTCGGCCAACTCATCTCTCACTCCCTTATCCCTTGATCCCCTCCATCTTAGCCGAATCCTCAAGCTCTCCCACCCCATCTATATCTCCTCCTTCCTAGAGTCTACTTTTCGTCCAACTCCCTTCCTCCCTGACGAAAAAAACAACTCCGCAAGTGCTCCCCTTGTTGTTCGAACCTAGCCCCTTTTGCACTGCTCATGGTGTCACTTTTTAAGGCATTAAGTGGCACCTCCTTGCCACTTTAACAAGCCCATTTTTATGTCCAATTTCCCCTACAAATTTCCTTAAGGCCTCCTTTGCCTAGCTCCCCCTTTAAAACTAAAAATCTAATATTTTCTAAGGCATTCTCCTACACTCTAGAGTTCCCAAAGTCTCCTAAACACATTCAAAACACACATAGGCATACTACAACATGCAATTAAGCAAAAATGCAAAAGCCCTAATTCCCGAATATTACACACACGACCTGGCCACATGGGCGTGTGTCACACACAGCAACACACATGGGCGTGTGACCCAAGTAAGAGAGTTACACAGCTTGAGACACGGGCGTGTGTCTCACCGTGTGAGGCACATGGCCTGGCCACACGGGCGTGTGAGGTAAAATTTTTGTAATTATTTCCTAAACTTCCAAAATTGTTTCAAATTAGTCCCTACCTATTTTTAAACTACTTTTAGGGTCTTGTAGACTCGAAACAGGGGCAGTAAGAGTAACTTTTACTCTGAATTGGGATGGATTAGCAAACCTAAAATAAGTGCATTCCACTAACATCATCGAAGATAAATTAAAAAGATAATCGTAGTCAGAGTATGAACTAATACTTTGATGCTAATAATTGGAATAGTCTTGTATGTATCTGAATTTTGACATTCAAGAAGGGATAAATAGTGATAAGAGTGTAGACAGTGGAAGATTAAGTTTAGCAATGTATAAATTGTGATAATAGTGTAAACAGTGGAAGACCAAGTTTAGCATTGCATAGCATGAATCATTATTCAATTATATAATATCTAGTATGGTATGATCTGATTGTTTGTGACCTGCCCTTGTATATTATATTGTTATTGATTAGTATATATATGTGTAATTATGATTAATTAATTGTATGATGTGTTAGTAATGCTTGTGACCCTAATCCAACTATGGAGAAGGGTTAGGGGTGTTACATCTTTTGTGTTTCTTTCTTTCATGTTTTGCATGCATATCGAAATTGTGACAAACAAATATTAGCTCATTGATTGTCTAAATTGAAATTGATGACAAGTGGCACTGTAAGAATGTGCACATTGCAAGAAAGACAACTTACTTCAATAGATAATCTAAACAAGTTTGAGATCCCGTGCATTTGAGTCAAATTCTTAGAAGGATTATTATGTCGTCTACAATTCCAATTGGAGAGATGGCTAGTGTTGGTTATTAGAATAGTTGACTCTAAGGGTAGAGACATAGATGTATTCATTGAAGAATGATACATTGGACTGGACTCAAGATGAATCAATTATGAATTCATTTGTGAATTAATTCATTTGTGATGTTCATTGTGTGATTTACCTAAATCCTAGGTTAGTCATTGACCATGGATATGTAACTCATGTACTTTGATATAAGTGGAGGCTTATGCTCTAAAGATGATCGACCATATAGCCGGTATGTTGGGTACATGACTTGTGTATGACATGGCTTTACTAACAACAATGGAATTTATAGCTTGATTAAAGAGTTAACGATATCCTCTCATTGGCATTGTGTGGATTGATAAATATGGAACGTGGCCACGGGTTGCTTGTTCTCGAATGAGCAATTTATCACAGTCATTTGTTGACATTGATCATATTAATCATTAAGAAGACACAATGGTAACAATGAGATAAAATAGGATTGTAATGAGTGAATGAATTTAACTCAAAGGAATTAAGGATATCATATGAGGGTAACACACACATGATAAGGTCATTGGACAAAGCAGTTGGATGAATTGATTTCGTAAAAAGTATAAAATAAAGAGTTTTCAATCATGGAACTTCTTGTGGACTGACTCCATGATTAAGTGAATTGCACATTATCAGAATGATGCTTTTGAACATAATTGCAATTACAGATCCTAATTGTATATGTCCGATTGGTCCATCCACTAGCTCAATAAAAGCTCGATCAGACTACATATGAACCAGAAGAAAATTCTACAACTTTATAAACAATTTAATTGAGTCGATTTATTTGATGTGGAATTAAATTTGGCGTCTTGAGAATTGTTCAATTAGAAAATTTGATTAAATAATTTTCTTAAAAATTAATTTAAAAAATCTAAGTGAATTTTGGGAAAATTAAATTAATCAAATTATTAGAAATTAATATGATATTTTTGGAAATTAATTTTCAAGTTAGACAATTGGCCCAATGGGTAATTGAACTTGAAAATTGGGACAATTGAATTTGAAAATTGGACCTGAGATCGAAAATTGGGCCCGAGAATCTAAAACTGAGACTGAGATCCAAAAATTGCTTGAATTGGGCTTGGTATGTGAAATTGAGACAATGGTCCAACCGATGGTTGGATTGGACTAATCGGCTGTCACTAGGCCCAAACCAGCTTAGAGTGCCGTGAGGGTGTCGCATTTGCGATGGCACCACCAGGCACAACGGTGTTGGCGGTTGCGATGGCGGTGTTTCGATGGCCGACAGGTGGTTCTTTGATGGTTGAGCAGTGGAAGAATTACCCTTCTACTAGGACTATACTAGATAATTTGATTTTAAATTATTTATTCCAACAATAATATTATTTTAATAAATTTAATATTAAATTAAATTTAATACTTATCTTGATAGTATTTTATTAATTTAATATTAAAGTGATTATCTTAATATTAAACTTAATTTAATATTTATATTGTAGATAAATATTCTATTAATTTAATAGATTTAATATTAAATTTAATCAAATATTTATCTTGATAATTATTGTATTAATTTAATATTAAAGTGATTAAGTTTAATCATAGTTGAACTCTTTAAACTGCCTTTATATAAAGAGAGTTATGGGTCATTATTTTCACACACTTGAATTTCAAGAGAAAGTTGTAAAGAGAAAATTATTTAGAGAAATTATTTCAAAAGATATCTAGAGATATTTTTCTTATTTACAACTTGACCCAAAAGTCTAAAGAAATTGAAAAATTACGCCATTGGTAATTTTTGTAAAAATTTTTTTGATTCAAATCAAGCCCACACTCGGTAAACGTGAACTTGAGGATAGTGGAAAAAATTACTAGGTCAAAGCGTTCACCCTAGATGAATCAAAAAGGTAAAATTTTGATTAAGTGTATTACTTTAGATATCACAACCAAATTCTTATTTTTTGGAAAAAAATTTAAAACTCTGATTTTTCCTCAAAATCTATTTTTCGTTGCGTTTTCCAAACCCGATGTTCCTACAATTGGTATCATGAGCTAGGTTGTGCTCTATATATGAGTATAAACAAAAAAATCAACATAGATGTATCTTCTTAAATGATTTGATTACATAGAAAGTGGTATTTTTAGATCTTATGCATGTTTTGAGTTATATATAAGAATGGATGATATATTATATATTTTTTTATATAACTTTTATTTTTTTGTCAAGGTGGATTCTTAGGAAATAGACCGTGGACTATCATCTCTACGTAGAATTTTTTTTAATGCATAGAATTCTTGTGAGCTGGAAACGGACATAGAACTTAAATATAATTTTTCCAAAAGAAGTCCATGATGACGGGAAGATGGAGCTATGGCAGTTAAAGACCTAAGGAAATCCTTCCGGTGAAAAATTGTAATTTTTGTTTTTCATTTATTTTCTAGAAATAGAACCATGTAAACCTTGGCTGACAATTTTATTTTAATTACCCATCTCCTTATATATATGTTTTTTTTATAATTGTTTAAAATATTTATATTATGTTATATTATAATTTTGATATATATGTATGAGATGATCCATAGTTGACCAATTAAATAATAAGTGTGGTAATAAGAAAATACATGTGTTGTATTGTTCCATTCACTTCTTTAGGTTATTCGACTGCTGTGAGAAGTGTGGTAATGAGAAAGTGCATGTCTAGGATTGACTTTGCCAAGAAAAGACTTAGTTTTTAAGTGGTCAAATATGTCTCACCTTCCTTTCTTAGGACCTTACCTAGTGCATGGTTCACATTCACGTCTTCGATTTTTCCCTTAAAAGAAAAACTTTGGAGAACCAAAATTGTTTGTTTTATGATTGATTGATTCTTGTGAATAAATGACTTTGAATATTATAAAATTGACATAGCATGTCATGCATATATTACAAACACGTCACATTGAACCTTGCATGTTTTTTAAAATGTTGAGTAGAAAAATATACTTGAACAATACCTACGGCCACTGTTGATGGCCCTTAAGTGATAACATGATAAAATTCTGAGTCGATTCCTACCTTGGCCATACCCCAAAGTAAACTTTATCATGTGGGTTCATTGGATCAGATATCCTTTTAATGACAACTAGTCATGCATGACTCTCAGTGAGATTGTCCCGAGATGACTCACAAATGAAAGCATGTTCATGATGGGTGTTGAGTCAATGGTTACACAGTCAAGATTGTCTCTTATTAAATAGTTTCCCAAGAAATGATATTTAAGCTAGAGATGACGGTTAAATGTTAAACGATTGTTGATTCGTGTGGAGTCTTGAGAATCAAGATTGACGAATTGGTTGGATGTAATTCACGTTCTTGCTAGTTAATCATGAGACTCCAAGGCGACATGATTGATAAGTGTGAGAATGATTGTTACAACGAAAAACTATTTTTCAAGATTTTGATACAAGGCACATACATTCTTACTGAGAATGGTTTTGGATGTAATCAATGTTCTTGATATGTTGCTGAAATTAAAATATTTGCTTAATACAAATATAGTAATTAGTGAATTTTTATTGTTTTTAGTTCAAATATGTCTCCTACTCCTCTTATTAGCATTCTTATTAAGAATAAATTGAAGGTTTAATAACAAATTTGGCCACTAATGTTTTCATGTTTTGTTAAAATGGCCCTAATTGTATATTTGAGTCTTTTTTTGCCATCAACCTTTGTTCTTTTTTTCAATCTGCTTTTTCTAACAGATTTAATGAAAGTACCATTAAAAAAATTAATGGGGATGATGTGGAATTTCATATGTGAAATATTTTTAATGAGATGTAATTTATTACTTAGACATCCCAATAAGATAATTACATGTGGAAAATAATAAAATAAATAATACATTATACTTAAAAATAACTCTTAATTTAAATGAAATAAACATAATTATCTAAAAACAATTAACTCAGTAGAAAAATTTCTCAGTAGACAAACGTATGAAAGGCTGAAACCTTTTGAAAGAAAAGAAAAATTGAAACCTTGAATTTATTCAATTATCTGTTAGAAAAAGCATATTGAAAAAAAAGAACAAAGGTTGATGGCCAAAAAAGGCTAAAAAATACAATTAGGGCCATTTTGACAAAACATGCAAACATTAGTGGCTAAATTTATCATAAAGCCTAAATTGAATGGAGATAACTTTCGAGAATGAGAACAGAACTTGCTGATAGTTTTCAGCTATGAGAAACACAAATTTGCCCTTAACAAACCATGCCCACCTGAAGTTCAGCCCAGAACGAGAAATAGCTAGAGAGATTCTACCTCGATTGCTTGATGTTATATGTTAGCGAGCATGAGTAGTGTTGTAACACCCCAAAATAGTGCTTTGACGTTTTAGGGGAATTTTAAGAATTTCAGCCTTAAAGTGTTTGGAATTTTGCGACATGATATACCAATAATATTTTCAATTATGGTTTTTAGAAAATTAAATCAATTTCTGAGAATGAGTTCTAAATACCTTTAATTTTGCAAAAAGGACTGATTTGCAAAATATTCAAAAATTAGAATATTTATGAATTAATTTAACCAGATTTTAAAATTCAAGCTAAAAACCTCCAATCTCTAAATTATTTCACGTAAAAACAACCCCCAAAACTAGTGTTTGTCGTCCCTTATTCTCTCTCGCTATTCCAATCAATTTTGAACTCCAAATCATAAATCCTTTTGATTTCTATCATCTCTTAAGTTACAAACCTCTATAAAAAGACCAAGAAAAACACCCAAAAGCACCACAGTTCCTCCATTGTCAAGCTTTCGAGTTTTTTGGGATTTTTATCAAACGCTTGATTTTTCATCATCTAAGGTAACGGTTCAACTTCTAATTTGTTTTAAACGTTATTTAGTCTTTAAAACTCGGTTTTTAACCACAAAATTGTATGTTTTAAATAAAAGCCAAAAAGTAGGTTGTTAATGGTGAAATTCAGGATTTTAAGTAAAAACGTCGTTTCAAAGTGTTTTTCAATTAGTTTTGACATGATTAAGAGGTTTCTAAACTTACTTTGAAGTTTCAATAAAGATTTCTTAAGTTTTAATGAATTTTCAAAAAATAGCCATAAAACATATCAAAAATTTGATACTATGAATTAAGTATTTCATTGTAGTTTAAAGGTTGAGAATTAGTCGTAGGTGAATTATAAGATGAACAGAATTTGTTTTAGGTGAAAATATTAAGTATAGATCGAGATATTCAAATTTAAAGTTTGCTATGTTATAAGTTTTGGTTACATGAGAACTTAGTTTAGGCTTAATGTGTCTCTAACTAACTATGATCACAATAAAGGCAAGCGCACCTATCGTTCAATAGTATAGTTATGGTAAGACCGGTAATATCGTATCCATAAGGACCAAGAGTACTAGTAATTACTATCTTTTTATTATCTAGCCTAAGAATTGGAGTGATTTCTTTTAAACTAAAACTTAATTAAAAACACGACAGAGAATGAATTAGGAAAATACTTTAGACAACTTTATGAGATAGGCAATACCCAAGGAAGAATCCACCTATACTTCATTTATTACTTTTGATTCATATGATTTATTCACTTGACTTAATCCGTAGAAATCCCTGATTTATGTTAATATCTCTTTCGAGACTAAAAACAACTAACTCTAGGTTGATTAATTGAAATTTCTTTCTACTTAAAACCCCTATTGTTGCATTAACTCGATCTATGGATTCCCTTATTAGTTTTGACTCTAATCCAATAGATTTTCACCGCCCTATTTCTAAGGTTGCAATCAACTCCGCTTAATTGTGTTGATCTACTCTTAAACATGGACTTTTTCTCCACTGAATAAGCACATTCGACTTGAATCAATAACCTAAATTATCAAAACAAGAATAAAAACTCATAATTAAGAATAAGGACAAGTATTTATCTTGTAAATCAAATAATAATAAGATCTGTCTTAGGTTTCATCCCCTTAGGTATCTAAGGAATTAGTTCATACTAATAGAGGGAAACATCTTAAAATAGGGAAAATAACAAAACATAAGAAAACCCAAAAACTTATAAAGAACTTGACGGGAGATCTTCACCTTGATAGGAGATCCTTCGCCTAAGTAGCTTCCGATGGTTGTCTTCGAGTATTTTCTGCCTTCTATTCATCCTCTCATTTAGGTTGCCCCCTAGGGTGTTTATATAGGCTTTGGGACACCTCTTCTGGCGCACAAGTAGCCTATTCTGAATAGAATTAAACTTTGATATAGTAGGGACACGCCCGTGTTCGATACCTTAGACCGTGCTCACTTCTGCTCGCCACACACGGCCGTGTGGTCTTTTCGTGTACGTTGATCCAGGCCGTGTTGATTTCTTAGGTAGGCCCATTTTGACCCATTTTGGCCCGTTTATTGTTTTTTTCGACTCCCTAAGCTCTTCTGAATATAAAACATGAAATTAAGGGATTAGGAGCATCGAATTCATCAAATCTAATGAAAATTCATCCAAAAATAAGCCAAGCATGAGGTTAAAATATGTATAAATTATGGTTTATCAAATATCCCCACACTTAAGTATTTGCTTGTCCTCAAGCAAAATCCTCAACTCACAATTAAAATTAACTTCATCAAATCATAATTCTCATCAATAATGTCTCATCATAATTCATAAATAATTCATACATGGATAATTTAACTTAAAGAGTTCTAAAGATTCAAACAATCTAAGTCACAAATTTTTGTAGCACGAAAACATAGGTGTTTCCCCGTATCTAAATAATTACCATTGATCCAAAATCGACAAGAATTGACATCCTCACAAAGGATTCACTCAAATCACTCAAAGTGTTTAAGGTTCAAGATAAAGCACTCAAAAGTCAAACATGAAGAGTAATTACCATAGGCTTGCATGAAAATCAAATCTCCACCACTATAAAATGAGATGATACACAAATCAAAAGGTCTTTAAAAGGGTTGTAATGGGGCTTAGGTTAAAAGTGTGGATAAAGGCTGAATTAAAGGGTTAAAATCGAGATTGAATTGAAAAATTACCTAACTAGAAAAAAACCTAATACTGAATAATTACATCAGTTGAAGACTTATCATAATAACACGAACTTCTTCTCAAAATATGAAATTAACTGCTTAAGCTTAAATAATCATAGAACTAATAATGAATATATCATAACTTTTTTTTTAAGAATAAGAACATACAATAATAAGAAAGAATTTAACAACTGAAATAAAGAACATAGTTAGGCAACAGCTCAAATCAAATCTCGACAAAAAAAGGGTTAATTCAATAGGAAAAATTCTTAATGAATCAAAAAAAGAGTGAGTTTTTGGGTTAATATTAAGGGTAAATAAAAAATGATTTATTAGGATTCAAAGGGGTTCACTAGGGGCTAATTATGAAGATAGGCTTTTTGTGGAGTGAGTGGGTTAAATCCTAAGTGCCTTTATCATCTCAGTATATCAAATCAAAAGTGTGGTCTCGACATGCATAATCAAAGCAAGTTCTAGAATAATAAATTAATGTTGACATACTCATAATCAATAAAGTGAGCACGAAAAAAAATGTATGCTCTAAAGGCTCAAAATCTCACAAAAATTATGATTTTTGATGTCAACCTTGCAAATTTCAAACTTCAAAGTAATATTTAAATTTAGGAAAACAACCTAAAAGTTTTTAATTCTGAAAATGGACTTATCATGCTTGATTCTCTAATGTCTTAAAGTTTAAACCATCAATGCACAATAATCTATGACTTAATCCAAAACATATCAATGAAAATCATAAGTTAATAGAAGTTTCATTCTAATTAGTGACATGAGAAAATTTATTTAAGAACAAGACAAAATTCAGGGATTTTTCTGGTAATGAAATCAATAACCTCCCCACACTTAAGATGTACATTGCCATCAATGTACAAAGATAAATAATGTAACACCCCAAACCCGACCCATGAGCCTTGACCGGATCTGGTATGTCACAGAGTAAAAACGTTTTGAAAGATTTGATTAACTGGTAGAAATCTAAAAATTTGCTGAGGTTATAAAATGGTGTCTATTAAAAACTCAGGTGGAATTGGTTTTATAAACATGGTTGAGTTGAAACCTTTGAAACATTTGATCATTTAAATTTTTAGAACCATCAGAGTTATTATTAACTTGGTGTATTTTGCTACCCGATGGTAACATCCTTGAAAACTCGTAAAAATTTCCCATTTTGAAAACGTCACTTTTAATCGATTCGTTTAAACAATTTATAAATTCATTAGTAATATAGTAGAAGTGAAGTAAAACAACTACTTGAACATAAAAAAAAATAATAATAACTAGCGGCCTTATTACAACCCAAATCAAAATTTAGTAAATAATAAACTTTAACTGTGCTAAATAAAATTCCAATCCAAGAAACAAGCATGGCCGCCTCGAGTCCTCTCCGGCTCCATTTCCGCGATCTACTCATCTGCAAAATGATATGGGAAGGGGTGAGTCACCAAGACTCAGTGTTTAACTCCCCAACCCGGAAGTGCAAACTCATACACAAAATATTAGTAAGACATGCAAAACATGCAACCCAAAACTAGCCATCCATACTCCTTTAACTACCCCGTGTGGTCAAAACCACTGGTGGTCAAAACCACTAGTGACCGGAGTCACAAATCAAGTGATGGGGCCAACCCATCGTGTGGTAAAACCACCGATGACCACAGTCACAATTATCAATATGTGGTCAAAACCATCGGTGGTACCAAACCACCGGACTTAGTCACGATTTATATCAACGGTGTGGTCAAAACCATCGGTGACCAAGTCACAATTAAACCGATAGGCCAACCCATCTTGTGGTCAAAACCACCGTGATAGTCCATAGAGAATATTCCCTCCTCTCTTCAATCCCATTACCAACATACTCACAACATGCTTAACATATTATCATAAATCATACATATAAGTCATGGCATAGCATTGTACCCATCATGTCATTCATATAACATATTTAAAGTCACAAGCGACTTACCCGGAATCCATGCTCATGCCATCAAGGCAATTCACTATTACAATAGTTAACTGTAACATAATAAGCAATGCCAACTAATAAAGTGTGTAAGAGTTTTACACACCTGTTTAACCGAAGATCTATGGAGAAATTCTCGAATCTATGCGATATCACAAAATCCCGAAACGTATTCCCGTATTGCTTCTACTTTCGTCCACTATAGGTTAGTATCAAAAAGCCTTATTCGGCTAACTAATAATCCCGAAGAACTAATCGCACCCATAACCAAAATATGGCCCTAGGCCGAATCTTCATTACCACTTACCAAAGCAAATTGAAATCCCGGAAGCCTTTGTCGATTAGCCCCTAAAATCATAACACACATGCGGTTACTACTTAGATACCATACATGGCCCATAGCCGAATATAAACAGCCACTTACCTTGAAGAATGGAAACCCCGCAAGACTCCCTCAAAGCACCTTAGCGTCGGCTACACACAAAAGATACACTATCAAGACACTATACATATTCGGCCAACCTTACCAAGGCCTATTCTCAAGCTTTCGGCACACCAAAAAGGAAGAGAAAAGAACCCGATTGCTAAAAGGAATACTTACCTCTATTGTTTCCTTGATGAGACTAGAAGTGAAGAGATTTCGGCTATAGCTCCCAAGTGTTGATGAAGGTATTCGGCCAACACAAGATGAAAAATAAAGTTTTGAGTAGAAAGGGGTGATAGGTTCGGCCAAGTAGAAACAAAAGAAGAGAGGGGTTTGAAAAATTTTGGGGCAATAATGACTAGGGAGGATTCGGCCAAGAAACAAATTGGGAAGGGAAGAAGAACAAGTTAGATGAACTTGCACCCCTTGCTAAACTCAAACCGATTATGAAAGTCCCTAAGAGTTTTACATTCGCCATCTCCCTTTTGTGATAATTTTATCCTAATCACTTCTTCAAATAATAAACAAAAATAGAATAATGATTATTCCACACTTCGGCCAATTCAAAACAAAACATCAAGCTTATCCTCATCTATCCGAGAGTCCATGTGCGATCCACTAGCTCTCTCTCCTTCACACCAAAGATGCAAAATAAAACATTCCTTGCGCTTCCAACATGACTCGAACTTGAGTCCCCCCTCCTGCTTGGGGCGGCATTCACCAAGGCCCTAAGAGGCGGCCCCAAGCCACTTTACCAATTTGACTTCCATGTCCACCAACTCCCACAAAATCTTTTGAAACCTCCTTAACTTAGCCCCTTCCTTTTTAACGCCAAAAAGCCCAAAAATAAAACACACCCCTTGTGACCACCATGATTCGAACGTCCTCCCCTTGACACTCCGCGTGACGCAAGCTCCCGAGCACCTAGGTAGCATCCCAAGCCATCCTGCCAATCGGTTTCTTATGTCAAACTTCTCCAACAATTTCTCTTAACCCCTATCTCACCTAGCTCCCTCTCTTAAGCACTAAAAAGAAATTTTCAGCCTAAGTCGACTCTAGCAGGGTTATGACTAGACCCTAGAATGTGTCCAGCAATCATAGCATACATATTTCTTTAAGCATGCACATGGAAAAATAACTAAATTGCAAACAACCCCTAATTTAGGATGTTACAGTTCTACCCCCCTTAAAAATAATTTCGTCCTCGAAATTACCTGGATCAGAAGAGTTGGGGGTATTACTGCCGCAACACATCCTCGGGTTCCCACGTGGCCTCTTCCGTACCATGGTTTTGCCATAGCACTTTTACCAAAGGCACTGACTTCCTACGCAGAACCTTGACATCTCAATCCAGAATCTGTACCGGCTCCTCCTTGAAAGGCAAGTCCGAGTTCACTTTAATTTCTGCAATCGGCACTACGTGTGATGAATCTGATCGATAGCGCCTAAGCATCGAAACATGAAAGAAGTCATGGATCTGGCTCAATTCTACCGGCAACTCAAGCTGGTAAGCTATCGGTCCTACACGTTTCAGTATTGTGTACGGCCCGATGAACCTAGGGCTTAGCTTGCCCTTTCGGCCAAACCTCAGCACCTTCTTCCAAGGCGATACCTTCAAGAAGACCTTATCACCCACTGCATATTCAACCTCTCTGCGCTTAAAACCTGCGTAGGACTTCTGCCTGTCCGACGCCTCCTTCAGACGAGCCCGAATTACCTTAACCTTATCTTCTGTCTCTGCCACTAACTCTGGTCCGAACATCTGACGTTCACCCAGCTCTGTCCAACACGTAGGAGTACGGCATTTTCAACCATACAGTGCCTCATACGGTGCCATCTGAATACTCGCTTGATAACTATTGTTATAAGCGAATTCTGCCAAAGATAGGTACTTCTCCCAACTACCACGAAAATCAAAAACATAGTCCTTTAACATATCTTCCAACATTTGGATTACCCTCTCAGATTGTCCATCAGATTGCGGATGAAAAGTCGTGCTGAAATTTAACTTCGTGCCCAATGCCTAATGTAAGGCCTTCCAGAATCTCGACATGAACCGGGGATCCCTATCTGAGATAATGGACACGGCATCGTATGTAACGCACTATCTCTCGCTATATACTGACTTGACTAACCTTTGAAGCGAGTAGTCAACCTTACCGTATGAAATGGGCTGACTTAGTTATCCGGTCTACTATCACCCATATCGAGTCTTTCTTACTGGGTGTAAGGGGAAGCCCACTTACGAAATCCATCGTAATCCTCTCCCACTTTCACTGTGGGATCTTTACCTATCAGAATAACCTCGATGGTAATTGATGCTCAGCCTTAACTTGCTAGCATGTCAGACACTTGCCCACTAATTTGGTTACTTTTCGCTTAAGACCCGGCCACCAAAACTGCTCCCTTAAATCCTGATACATCTTGTTGCCTCCCGGATGCATAGTGTAGGGGCTGCTATGAGCTTCTTTAAGGATCCGCTGCCTCAAATCATCATCCTTAGGCATACATACTCTCCCGAAAAACAACACTCCATCACTACCCAAGTTGAACCCTTCGGCCTCACCACTTTGTACTTGCAACCTCCAAGTACTCAAAACTTCGTCGGTCAACTTCCTCTCTTTAACCTCATTGATCCAAGACGGCTTTACTTGCAATTCTGCCAGAATACTCCCATCCTCATAGAGACTTAGGTGAGCAAACATTGCTCACAAATCTACTACCACCTTACGGCTCAATGCATCAGCTACCACGTTAACCTTACCTAGATGATATTCGATTGAGCAGTCGTAGTCCTTCAGCAACTCAATCCACCTCCGCTACCTTAGATTTAAATCTTTTGGGTCAAGAGGTACTTCAGTCACAGATCTGTGTACACTCACCGACTTCTTCCTATACTGAGATAGTGCCTCCAAATCTTCAAGGCAAAAACCACAGACCAATTCCAAATCATGTGTCGAGATAGTTACCTTCGTGAGGCCTCAATCGCCGTGGACGCATAAGCGACCACCTTCCCTTCTTGCATCAACACACACCCTAAACTAGTATGCGATGCATCACAATACACAAGAATTTCTTTCCGCCTCAGTGAATCAAGACCGGTGCTTCACAAAATCTTCTTCACTTGTTGAAACTCTCTTCTTTGTTTCTCGGACCACACAAATGAAACTCCTTTTCTCAAGAACTTAGTTAATCGGTCTTTGCGATTAAGGAGAAATTTTCCATGAATCTCCGTAATATCCTCGCCAACCCCAAAAACTCTAAATTTTCATAATCGACTTTGGTGGTTTCCACTCCAATCGCCTCAATCTTCTCGGGATCCACCCTAATTCCTCAATTTGAAACAACATGCCCTAGGAAAGTTACCTCCTTAAGCCGTAACTCACATTTCTTTGAATTTGGCGCACAAGCTGCTTTCTCCTTAGAACCTGCAGAACCATGTGAAGATGTGCGTCATGCTCCTCTTCTGACTTTGAGTACACCAAAATGTCGTCTATAAACACTACGACGGACCAATCCAGGTAGGGTTGGAAAACCCAGTTCATCATGTCCATAAACGCGACTGGTGCATTCGTCAAGCCAAAAGGCATTACTAGAAACTCGTAGTGCCCATACCGAGTACGGAATGCCGTCTTATGGATATCAGCCTCCTTCACCTTAAGCTGATGGTACCCTGACCTAAGGTCGATCTTAGAGAAAATCAATGCACCCTTGAGTTGATCGAATAGGTCATCTATCTTGGGCAAAGGATACCTATTCTTTATTGTCAGCTTATTCAGCTGTCGATAGTCTATACACATTCTCATTGTTCCATCCTTCTTCTTGACAAAAAGCACTGGAGCTCCCCAAGGCGATACACTCGGTCGGATGAACCCTCTATCCAACAATTCCTGAATCTGAGCCTTCAACTCTACTAATTCTTTCGGCGCCATCCGATACGGAGCTATAGAGACTGGCGCGATTTTGGGTAACAAATCTATACCAAACTCAACCTCACGATCCGGAGGTAGACCCGGGAGTTCCTCTGAAAACACATCAACATATTCTCTTATAGTTTAGACATCCTTCACAGCTACACCTTTAGCTTCCAAAGCACAAACATGCACTACATATGCTTCACAACCTTTCCTAACCATCTTTTTCACCTTCAATGCAGAAACCAGATTAGATAGGTAATCTCTCCTTTTACCTATCATCACCACCTCTTCTCCTTCCATGGTCTTTAACACCATGCGCTTAGTCACATAATCCAAGTCGGCACGATAC
Organism: Gossypium rotundifolium; assembly: GCA_025506655.1. Classification (NCBI taxonomy): domain Eukaryota; kingdom Viridiplantae; phylum Streptophyta; class Magnoliopsida; order Malvales; family Malvaceae; genus Gossypium; species Gossypium rotundifolium. The sequence goes on along the minus strand of CP106731.1, from coordinate 61,867,305 downwards.
TTTACTAGCCAATCCATCCCGAGGATCAGATCAAACTCCCGAAACGGTAGTTCTATCAAGTCAGCCAAGAACACGACCCATTGGAGTTCTAGGGGTACATTCTTATAGAGTTTACTTACTTCTACAGAGTGACCTAGAGGCTTAACATAGTCATCTTCCTAGAAGTAAGCTCAGAGTCCAAGTTCAAAGTTTTCACTACGCTACTAGTAACATATGAGTGAGTTGAGCCAATATCAATTAAGGTGCTATAGGGTACTCCAAAGATAAAAAACATACCAGTCATGACGTCCGGTGCGTCGCCCTCCTCTTGATGCCTCGCGGCATAGACCAAACCAGGTTGCCTAGCCTCAGTACCACCGGTACCTCCCCTCGGTGCCCTACGACCTCTGCCAGCACCATTACCTCCTTTTCTTGCACCACGACCTCTCGGTGGCTGTTGGTTATCCCTCCTATTCAAGATTACGCCCTCGACCCTCGACCTTAGCCTAGATGCCTTTTTTGGACAATCCCTAACTCGATGTTCCATGGATCCACATTTGAAGCATCCCCGATTACTATTCCAACACTCCCCCGTGTGAGGCTTCCCACACCGAGCACACCGGGGTTGCCATTGAGGATTAGCAGTAGCAGTAGGCCTAGCAGCTTGATCTGACCCACCATACCTCATCCTCTTCTATTGATTACCAGAAAACCTCGAAGATCCGGAGTTCCTCTTATTCCAACTCCTATCTTGATTCCACCTAACAGACTGTCTTACCTCTTCAGCAACCTTAGCCTTCTCCACTAGGACAGCGAACTCCCATTCCTATTATGGAGCTATCATCATCCTCAGCTCATCTCTCAGCCCATCCTCGAATCTGACACAGCGTTCATGCTTAGTACCCATAATACCACGAGCATACCTGCTCAACCGGAGAAATTCGGCTTTATACTCCGCCACCGTCTTATTACCCTGAACCAGGTTCAAGAAAGCCTTCCGCTGCGCATCCACGTAGCTAGTTCCTATGTATTTCTTTTGGTAGGCTGCCTTAAAGAATTCCCATGTGAGGTCCCCCGCCATCGCTCCATCCCTTACGGTGAGCCACCACTGGTATGACTCATCTCGAAGTAGAGAGATTATACCCTTCAACTTTTCCTCAGCTAAAAAATCCAAGTCATCCATGATCCTCTCAGTTGATTCCAACCAATACTCCGTCGTTCTGGGTGCCACACCTGATATACCCCGAAACACCTCAGCTCCATTGGCTCGGAGTCGCTCGAGTACAAATTTTTGAGCTCCCATACCTCCACCTGCTCCAGCCACCATCTCAAGAACTCGCAAGACAACTGCGATCTCGCCTCACCCCTGCCTCGATCCTGCTGCTCAACGCTAAAAGTTGGGGGTGGTGGTGGCGGTGGCATCTCATTATCAGACCCTTGACCCGACCTAACAGGTTCTGACACGATCATTCTTCCTCTACCGCATCCACGACGGCCACGTCCTCTAGAACTCATTTCTAACGATTGCGCTTTAATCTGATTAAGAACTTTTATGGATTAGTACTTGTTTCACTGGTTATCCGCGAAGAAATCTTATGAAGAGAGCTTAATAGGGATTCTTTTCGATCATCCAAAGTTTCAAGTTCCTATCCTAATTCACAGAAAAGCACATCCGTTCCATAGTATCTCCTATATACATTCACTCTTTGAACATTTCTGTCCGTTCCTTTCCCAGAGGTATTTTCGTCATTTGTCCTACAGGGGTATTTTCATAATTTGTCAAAATAAAGTTCCTTCGTGATTTTGTCAATAAGGGTATTTTGGTAATTCTAAAATTCTAAGGGTATTTTGGGGATTTTGAAATTCTGGGGTATTTCGATAATTTACCTGGTAAATTTATAAATCTTAATAAATCCAGGGTATTTCAAGATTTGCAAAACTTGAGGGTTCTTTTTGAGAATTTGTTTTCCAAATTGATAGTGTTGCAAAAATTTTAAAAATCGGGGTCATTTTGGTAATTTTGTAAGTTAGGGGCAATTTCATAATTTTCCAAAATCATGACATTTTTGATATTTTGCAAATTAAGGTTTTTGGACATTTTATAAAGTAATGAAAATTTTGATTAGAACTGTAGGTATTTTGGGAATTTCATAAAATAAGGGCATTTTTTGTAATTTTACCACTAAGGGTATTTTTGTAATTTTCATAAATCGAACATTTTTTTGAAAAATTTTGTAAAATAGTTCTCACAAGTTAAAAGGGTAGTTTTAAGAGTTTTAAAACTAGGGTTTTTACAATAATATGGCTAGTTCCTTTTGGGTTTTAGTTATTGGGTTTAGCCTATGAATAAATCCTCATGGTTAGGGTGAACCGAAGCTACGCACCAGGTAGGATTCTTGCGAAGAGGAGGTGAGTCACTAGGACTGCTTAAGTACTAGGCTCTTTCGAATCCAGTCCTAGACATGCGCACAAGGGTTACCACACCCTAACTCGGCGACTTAGTCATAGGTTTATTTAATTAGGCATTTAATGTCTTATGTGATTGTTGGGGTAAACTAGTCCTAGGGTTCAAATACTTATCATACTATCTACGTTCCATTTCTACCCCTCTACAGATAATAATTCACACAGTAGTTAGAAGTACTTACCTGGGCGGATTGGTGCCGGAGACTCGATACCATGCTATTCAAACTAAAACCATTTTCATAATATTCCTCAGAGGCCTACCAAAAACATTTTGGTCCCTGGGCCCCCATAGCTGAGTTTTGAACTAGGCTCTGGTACCAAAAATGTAACACCCCAAACCCGGCCCATGAGCCTTGATCAGATCTGGTATGTCATAGAGTAAAAACGTTTTGAAAGATTTGATTAACTGGTAGAAATCTAAAAATTTGCTGAGGTTATAAAACGGTGTCTATTAAAAACTCAGGTGGAATTGGTTTTATAAACATGGTTGAGTTGAAACCTTTGAAACATTTGATCATTTAAATTTTTAGAACCATCAGAGTTATTGTTAACTTGGTGAATTTTGCTACCGATGGTAACATCCTTGAAAACTCGTAAAAATTTCCCATTTTGAAAACGTCACTTTTAATTGATTCGTTTAAACAATTTATAAATTCATTAGTAATATAGTAGAAGTGAAGTAAAACAACTACTTGAACATCAAAAAAAAAAAATAACTAGCGGCCTTATTACAACCCAAATCAAAATTTAGTAAATAATAAACTTTAACTGTGCTAAATAAAATTCCAATCCAAGAAACAAGCATGGCCGCCTCGAGTCCTCTCCGGCTCCATTTCCGCGATCTACTCATCTGCAAAATGATATGGGAAGGGGTGAGTCACCAAGACCCATTGTATAACTCCGTAACCCAGAAGTGCAAACTCATACACAAAATATTAGTAAGACATGCAAAACATGCAACCCAAAACTAGCCATCCATACTCCTTTAACTACCCCGTGTGGTCAAAACCACTGGTGGTCAAAACCACTGGTGATCGGAGCCACAAATCAAGTGATAGGGCCAACCCATCGTTTGGTCAAAACCACTGATGACCACATGTCACAATTATCAACATGTGGTCAAAACCACTGGTGGTACCAAACCACTGGGACTTAGTCACGATTTATATCAACGGTGTGGTCAAAACCACTGGTGACCGAAGTCACAATTAAACTGATGGGGCCAACCCATCTTGTGGTCAAAACCATTGGTGACAGTCCATAGAGAATATTCCTCCTCCTCTCTTCAATCCCATTACCAACATGCTCACAACATGCTTAACATATTATCATAAATCATACATATAAGTCATGGCATAGCATCGTACCCATCATGTCATTCATATAACATATTTAAAGTCACAAGCGACTTACCCGGAATCCATGCTCATGCCATCAAGGCAATTCACTATCACAATAGTTAACTGTAACATAATAAGCAATGCCAACTAATAAAGTGTGTAAGAGTTTTACACACCTGTTTAACCGAAGATCTATGGAGAAATCCTGAATCTATGCGATATCACAAAATCCCAAAATGTATTCCCGTATTGCTCCTACATTTGTCCACTATAGGTTAGTATCAAAAAGCCTTATTCGGCTAACTAATAATCCCGAAGAACTAATCGCACCCATAACCAAAATATGGCCCTAGGCCGAATCTTCATTACCACTTACCAAAGCAAATTGAAATCCCGGAAGCCTTTGTCGATTAGCCCCTAAAATCATAACACACATGTGGTTACTACTTAGATACCATACATGGCCCATAGCCGAATATAAATAGCCACTTACCTTGAAGAATCGAAACCCCGCAAGACTCCCTCAAAGCACCTTAGCATCGGCTACACACAAAAGATACACTATCAAGACACTATACATATTCGGCCAACCTTACCAAGGCCTATTCTCAAGCTTTCAAGACACCAAAAGGAAGAAAAAGAACCCGATTGCTAAAAGGAATACTTACCTCTATTGTTTCCTTGATGAGACTAGAAGTGAAGAGATTCCGGCTATGGCTCCCAAGTGTTGATGAAGGTATTCGGCCAACACAAGATGAAAAATGAAGTTTTGAGTAGAAAGGGGTGATAGGTTCGGCCAAGTAGAAACAAAAGAAGAGAGGGGTTTGAAAAATTTTGGGGCAATAATGACTAGGGAGGATTCGGCCAAGAAACAAATTGGGAAGGGAAGAAGAACAAGTTAGATGAACTTCGGCACCCCCTTACTAAACTCAAAACCAATTATGAAAGTCCTTAGGAGTTTTACATTCATCTATCTCTCCCTTTTGTGATAATTTTTATCCTAATCACTTCTTCAAATAATAAACAAAAATAGAATAATGATTATTCCACACTTCCAGCCGAATTCAAAAACAAAACATCAAGCTTATCCTCATCCATCTGAGAGTCCATGTGCAGTCCACTAGCTCTCTCTCCCTTCACGCCAGCATGCAAAAATAAAACATACCTTGCGCTTCCAACGTGACTCGAACTTGAGTCCCCCCTCCTGCTTGGGGCGGCATTCACCAAGGCCCTAAGAGGCGGCCCCAAGCCACTTTACCAATCCGACTTCCATGTCCACCAACTCCCACAAAATCTTTTGAAACCTCCTTAACTTAGCCCCTTCCTTCTTAACGCCAAAAAGCCCAAAAATAAAACACACCCCTTGTGACCACCATGATTCGAACCTCCTCCCCTTGACACTCTACGTGATGCAAGCTCCCCAGCACCTAGGTAGCATCCCAAGCCATCCTACCAATCGATTTCTTATGTCAAACTTCTCCAATAATTTCTCTTAACCCCTATCTCACCTAGCTCCCTCCTCTTAAGCACTAAAAAGAAATTTTCAGCCCTAAGTCAGACCTAGCCCAGGGTTATGACTAGACCCTAGAATATGTCCAGCAATCATAGCATACATATTTCTTCAAGCACGCACAAGGAAAAATAATTAAATTACAAACAAACCCTAATTTTGGATGTTACAAATAATGACAATATAGTAAGAAAATCATAAGAAAGGGAGAGAAGTGAAACTTCTTGAATTTTGGATGGAGTCGATGAAAAGAAAACTGGTAAATTTGGGCAGAGGTGAATGTGGGGGAGGATACTCCGACAGCACTTTGAATCGTATGGAATTAAGTCAATGAAACGTGAACTTATGAGGAAGTAGTATATCTGCAGAAGTGGTTGACATGGAGACCAGGATCCTTTCACTTTTTCGAAGCGAGGATGGCGGCCTTGGCCTTACCTCGAGTGTCCATCATTGTGTACCTAGCAGCACCACAAGTAAAATAAAATAAAATAGAAAATAAAATAAAATAATAGAAAATAACTAGGAATTTAAAATGAAGGAGGAAAAGGGTGAGCAATGGTGGCAAGGATGGTGGTTGGTGTGGTGGCGGTGTATAGAAGGAATAAAGGGAAAAGGGGAAAAGGAAATGAAGGGGGAAAGATAATGGGAAGGGAAAAAGAGGGTTTTTAGGCTTGAAAAAGAGGAGTAAGTGGAGTGAGGGGGCAGTGGCCGGTGGTGGAGAGGGAGAAAAGTTGTGGTGGCTAGGGTTGGGGAGGAAGGGATTTGGGGAAGAAAGTGAAAAGAAAAAGAGGTTTAAATAGAGATTGGGACACATGGTCGTGACCCACGCCCGTGTGCCCTGGGCATGTTAGGTTGCACGATTGCATCGCACGGCCGTGTGATGCTTCGTTCATTTCTCCTATGCCTGTGTCGGGGTTTCCATGCCTGTGTTGGGGTTACCATGCCCATGTTGCTTAATCAGTGTCGACCACGGCCTAATAGCACAGGCGTGTCGTAGTTCATTGTGACCTTCTCAGTTCCAACCACAGCTTTTGGGCACAGGCGTGTACACGCCGGTGTCATTTACTCAGTATCGACCACGGCCGTATCGTATGATAGTGGCATTTTATCATGGCCCGTGGTTTGGGGAAAATTTTTGTCCTACTTCTGCACGATCTCTTCCACGCCAGTGTACTTATTCATAGTGTCCACACGGCCACGGCCACGCCCGTGTGCAAGGTCGTGTGAATAGAGAAACCTGCGCTTTATTAATTTGGTTAGTTTAGTCAGATGTTAAAATTGAAGATAACGATGTTAGTGATGTTAGTGCTCGGGTTTCCTACTGAGAAGCGCTCATTTAAAGTCTTAAGCTAGACTTACCTCTTGTTCGCATACTCATGGTGGTTCGAGGAGTTGAAACTCCTCTCTCTTGCTATCAATTCTAACATCAAGTAAGGTTTAAGTCGAGTACTATTTACTTTAAAAGTACCAAATTTAGAATGAGTTACCTCAACTGTACCGTATGGGAAAACATTTAGTACTATGAAAAGGATCTCTCCATTTGTATTAAGGTCTGAAGTGGTGATTTGAGGGTCTATTTTATCCAACAATACCTAATCTTCAATCTTAAATTATTTTATCCCATCTTTAAGCTTGTTATGGAGTCGCTTTGGTTCATCGTGTTTTCTTGGTTTCTCCTTGGCATGTGTCCTCCACTCGTCTTGTTCATCGATCTGAAGCCTTTTCTCCTCATGAGTTATTTCATTGGTGGCACGAGAACTAGGATATGGCTCAGTTGTGTATTTTCGAGGTGCTTCCTAAAAGAGGGTTGAACTGAATGGTTATTAATAGAATTTATGTACTCACCTTTATTACTCGATGTCCTAACCGAGTCAAGAGCCTGAAGAGTGATCGTTTCATTGCCTACACGAAGTGTGAGCTCACCTGTACCAACATCAATTCTAGTTTTAGTAGTTGCTAAAAAGGGTTGCCCTAATATTAAAGGTGCTTTACTATCCTCATCCATGTTTAGAATAACAAAGTCAACTGGGAAAATAAATTTATCGATTTTTACAATCACATCCTCATCAATTCCTTAGGAAATCTAATGGTTTTATCTGCGAGCTAAATACTCATCCTAGTTTGTTTAGGTTTCCCATGACCTAGTTGCTTAACATTTTATAGGGCATGATGTTAATACTCGCCCCTAAATTAGCTAAAGCATTATTAACATCTAAACCACCAATTAAACAAGGAATAGTAAAACTCGCTAGATCCATTAATTTATCGGGTAATTTATTCTATAAAATGGCTGAGCAAACTACATTTAGCTCTACGTGCGACATGTCTTCTAACTTCTGCTTGTTTGCTAGAAGCTCCTTTAAAAATTTAAATGAGTTGGGCATCTGCGAAAGAGCTTCAATAAATGGTAAGTTAATATGTAGCTTTTGTAAGAGTTTAAGAAATTTACCGAATTGTTCATCTGTGCGGTCTTTCCTTGTTGCGTTAGGATATGGCACTTGAGGTATATACTCTTTACTTACGGGTTTCTGTGTTTCGTGGCTTACCTCATCCCTACCCTTACTTACTATAGGTTCTTGCGTCGGTTTAGATTTAGATTCTACCACCCCTCTTTCGTCCCACACTGTGATGGCGTGGAGTTGCTCCCTTGGGTTAGGTTTGATATTACTTGGCAAGCTACCTTGTGGTCGTTCTGAGATCAATTTAGCAAGCTGACCTATTTGGTTCTCAAGCCCTTGAATCGACGCTTGTTGATTTTTGAGTGCTATTTCGGTGTTTTGAAAATGGGTTTCTGACACCACGATGAATTTTGTTAGCATCTCCTTAAGGTTCAGCTTCTTCTCTTGTGGGTAAGGTTGCTGTTGAAAGCCTGGAGGGGGTTGTTGTCTCTTATTTCCTTGACCACCTCATGAGAAGTTTGGGTGGTTCCTCCAACTTGGATTATAAGTGTTACTATAGGGATTATTCTGAGGTCTAGAATTATTACCCATATAGTTCATCTGTTTGCTTTCTATGCCAGGATTGTGGCATGGATATTCTGTATTACTCATTCCTCCTCCATTCGTATCACACTACATAATTGGATGTATCTACGAAGAACCACACAAACCATCAATTTTCTTACTTAAAAGCTCTATCTGGTTTGATAGCATGGTAATCGCGTCGAGGTTGAAAACACTGGCAGCTTTTGTTGGCTTCATCCTCATAACTTGCCACTAATAGTTATTCAGCAACATCTCTTTAATGAGTTTGTAAGCAGCCTCAGGTGTTTTATTGTTTAGTGTATCGTCGGCGGCTGCATCAATCAACTTCCTAGTTGAGGGTTCACACCATTGTAAAAGGTTTGAACCTGTAACCATAATGGTAACCCATAGTGAGGGCACCTTCTCAGTAGGTCATTGTATCTCTCCCATGCATCGTAAAGTGTTTCTAAATCCATCTGCACAAAAGAAGAGATATCATTCCTCAACTTAGCTGTTTTAACCGGCAAAAAATATTTAAGTAAAAATTTTTTGGTCATTTGTTCCCATGTAGTGATTGATCCTCGTGGTAACGAGTTCAACCACTGTTTGGCTTTATTCCTCAACGATAAGGGAAACAACCGAAGGCAAATGGAATCTTCAGAAATGCCATTTATTTTGAAAGTGTCACAAAATTCTAGAAAATTTTCCAAGTGATTGTTTGGATCCTCATCCTGCAAACCATCAAACTGAACAAATTGCTGAATCATCTGAATAGTGTTAGGTTTCAGTTCAAAATTATTTGCAGCAACAACATGTCTAACAAAACTTGATTCAGCCTCTTAAATTAGGTTTAGCATAATCATACATTGTAACACCCCATACCAGAGTTCGATGCTAAGACTGGATACGAGACATTACCATGCTTGAACTCACTTAAAACATGTACTTACGGGCTATAAAATTTTGTTCCAAATTAAAAGCTTCTCTTGCTTAGTCAGATCATACCTTTCATGGGCCTACGAGGCCTTAAACACGTATCTGAAAACTTTCGAAACTCAAATGAAAAATTTTCCTTAAAACAGGGGTCACACGCCCATGTGACTTGGGACACGCCCGTGTACCCCTAACACATGCTCGTGTCTTCCACCCGTGGTCGACACTGACTAATTACACAAGGTCCGGGCACACGCCCATGTTCTGACCGTGTGTCAACACGACTTTAACAAACGGCCGTGGGATTTGCCCGTGGCCTATCCTAACTTCAATTATAGAGGTGCAGGGTACATACGGCCTAGATACACGCCTGTGTGCCTATCCGTGTGGGCACTTAAAGGTTATTTACCAAATTAATTGCCACCCTGAAATCAAGATCAATCTCATACTCAATTCAACAACTAAAGTTACTACATCTTTCATGAATAATACTACATGCTTCATTTATAACATTGAGCATACATGCTTAGTCAACTTTGGCCAATCACTTAGCCATACACAAAAGAATAATAAACTTGATAGCCTATACATTGGCCCTTCTTAAAACATATACTCAAATGAAGTGTTTTCTATACATGCCATACTTAACATAAAAAACTTGGCAATACCAAAATAGTGATTGATAGTGTGCTCCGAGCTCCGATGACGATGATCTATGAGATTAGCTTGGCGGGACTACATGGAAAGAAAGAAATAAGGACATAAGCATTTAGCTTAGTAAGTTTGCATATAATACACATAGAAACATGCTTGATTAATATAAACCATTTGATATAAATAATGGTATCATAAATTTCAGCTATAAATCTTACGTACTCATACTGATTCTTCCATATCTCATGATACTTACTAGTTTTATACTTGTGAGATAAATGTATCACTTGATCATATTGATCAGTATACTATAACATGATAATCATAATATTTCATTCATCATTCATAACATGGCAATACTCATTTCCAACTTAATAGTAGCTTTACTTACTTAGCTTTCTTATTATCTCATTTGAGCTTTATTCGTTTGCCCGATGAATTTCTGTGAATAACCGAGGATACTAGATCTCAACCCACATATGACTTGATGCCAAAGCCATATCCTAGATATGGTCTTACATGAAATTTTTCATCTTGGTGTCGAGGCCATGTCTTGACATGGACTTATACGAAGTCTTTCTCGCGTGTTCCCTTGGGAACTTACCATTGCCATATCTTGGCATGGTCTTACTTGGTATCTTTGCTCATGAACTGATCAATGCCGAGCCTTGGCTTGGTCTTACATGAAATCTTCCTTGATCTCACCAATGCCATGCTTTGGCTTGGATTTACATGAGATCTTGATCTCTTGCTAGCTTTTCAATGCCAAGACTTTTCTTGGACTTATATGATAACTTTTCAATGCCAAGACTTGTCTTGGACTTACATGACATCTTTGCTTGGAGACTCACCAATGCCATGCCTTGACTTGGGCTTATAAGGGTTTTCATCTCATAATAACTCTTCAAAGCCAAGACTTTTCTTGGTCTTACATGATAACTTGCTTGATTACCGATGCCATGCCTTGGCTTGGTCTTATACGGACTTTCTCATTTCATGTGGTAGATCATCCTAGGTAATTCGTCTTCAATCGGGACTTTCTCATGCTTAATCTCATTGATTTCTTTGTTTATCATAACATTAAACATTTTCATGATACTATTATACATTACACTAAGCATTTCAATGATATAAATCATAAAGCTTAGAAATCATACAAACTTACCTCAATGTACAAAATGTACGTAGATATGCAATTTAGTCCTCGACTTTGTTCTTACCTTCAGTTGGATCTGGGCTTCATTTTTCTTGATCTATAATAATAGTTTAACTCATTTAATACACATAATAACTAAATGGACTCATAAATCTTACTATGGCAAAATTACCATTTTGACCCTAAACTTTCTCATAATTACACTTTTGCCCCAAGGCTCGTAAAATGATTCTCATTCAACTTTCTTAAACTTCATGCTTAGCTGATTCTTTATCTCAACTATAGAAATAACAAATTCTCACTATTTCTACCATGTATAACAAATTTCCATAAAAGTTACAAACTAGTCCCAACTAGCATTTTTCATTAAATTCACTTAGAAAAAAATGTTTATCTAACATCAAACTCTCATAAACTTCCTTAAAATATCATTTTACAAGCATATCATTCATGGGTAGATTTTTGAACATGCATCTTGGCTCATTTTATAGCTAAAAATAGCTAATTCATAATACGAGACCTTCAAAAATACGAAGAATATTAAAAACGAGGCTAAGATGAACTTACTAGCAAGCTTGAGAAATGAACAAACCCTAGCTATGGGGTTCTAAAAAATTTTCAGCACCAAGGAAGAAGATGAATGAGATTGTTATAATCTTTTTCCTATTTTAATCATTTAATTAATAAATGACCAAAATGCCCTTCTCTTAAAAAATTTCACATTTTACTAACTCATGTCCATTTTTGTCCAAAAATTATAATTTGGGAAAATTTCTAGTTAAGGACTTCTAATTAATATTCTAAAGCTATTTCATACAAAAAACTTCTAGAAACTCATATTTTGCAACTTTTGCAATTTAGTCCTAATGGACCATTCAACCTCAATTTAACAAAATTGCTTCATGAAACTTTCACACTAGCATGCAAACATGGCATAAACCTTAAAAAAAAACTCATAAATTTACCTCGGATTTGTGGCCTGGCGCCACTATTCTGACTAGGCCCTAAATCGGGCTGTTACAATTTTCCCCTTTAGAGATTTTCGTCCTTGAAAATCTTACCAACAAATAGGTTTGGGTACTAGTTTCTCATGCTCTTTTCTGGTTCCCATGTAGCTTCCTCTATCCCATGCCTATGCCACAATACTTTCATTAGAGAAATACTTTTATTTATTAGCTACTTGAGTTCCCGAACTAAAATCTTGACTGGTTCTTCAACATAAGTCATATCGGGATGAATATCTATCTCTAACAGGGTAATTACATGTGAAGGATCTGATCGGTAGCGTCTCAACATTGACACGTGAAACACATCATGTATCTTTTCTAACTCTAATGGAAAAGCCAATCTATAAGCTACCGGCCCAACTTTCTAATAAAACATGGACTCAACTTGCCTTTCCGGCCAAATCTGAGAACTTTTCTCCATGGTGACACTTTCAAGAAAACTTTATTACTCTATCTCTATTCTCTTTAGGTCTGAATAGGATTTTTGTCTGTTTGATGCAGCTTTTAAACATTCTCGTATCACTTTCACTTTCTCTTCAGCTTCTCTAACCAAATCAACTCCGTGAATTCGGTTTTCCTTGAGTTCAGTCCAATATAAAGGCGTTCTGCACTTACGCCCATATAAAGCCTCATAAGGCGCCATCTTTAAGCTCAATTGAAAGCTATTATTGTTGGAAAATTATACCAATCGAAGAAACTTTTCCCAACTACCTCAGAATTCTAGAATACATCTAAGCATATCCTCGAGTACTTGAATTAATCTCTCCGACTGACCATCGGTTTGGGGATGAAAAGCTATACTAAAGCTCAACTTTGTACCCAAAGTTTCTAGTAACTTCTTCCAAAATCTGGATGTAAATCTCGGATCTTTGTCCGATATGATCGATAAAAGAACTCCATGAAGCCTTACTATTTCAGAAACATACAAGCTTGCCAGTTTGTCGAGTGAGTAATCAACTCGAATAGGTAAGAAATGAGCTGATTCGTGAGTCTATCAACTACAACCCATATAGCATCTTTCTTGATAGGTGATAGTGGTAATCCCGTTAGAAAATCCATAGTGATACTGTCCCATTTCCACTCAGGTACCATAATTGGTTGGAGCAAACGTGAAGGTACTTGGTGTGTAGCCTTTACTTGCTGACAAATCAAACATCTTGAAACAAACTCTGAAGAATCTTTCTTCATCCTTGGCCACCAATACAGTTGCTTCAAGTCATTATACATCTTGGTACTACTTAGATGTACAGATAAACATCCGTTATGTGCCTCATACAAAATTCTCTGAATAAGTTCCTCTTTTCTCAGTACACAAACTCCATCTTTAAACATCAAGTATCCATCAGAATTAATTCAAAATTGGATTTAACATCTGACTCGCACTGAGTTCTCTTGGCCTACAATTTTTTATCTTTTTTTGAGCTTCAGTGATCTCTTGGAGGAACATTGGTCTGGCTTTAACTCAGCTAGAATATAACTATCGTCAGATAAGGTTATCCATGAATTCATTACCCTTAATGCAAAAAAGGACTTCCTGCTCAAAGCATCGGCGACCATATTTGCCTTTCCTGGATGGTAGTCAATGACCAACTCAGAGTCTTTTATCAACTCTAACCATCTCCATTGCCTTAAGTTCAACTCTTTCTGCGTCATCAAGTACTTCAGAAATTTGTGATCAGTAAAAATCTGACATCTCTCACCATATAAATGGTGTCTCCAAATCTTCAAAGCGAAGACTATGGTAGCTAATTCTAGATCATGCGTCGGATAATTCTTCTCATGAGGCATCAACTATCTAGAGGCATAAGTAATAACTCTGCCTTCTTGCATAAGTACACAGCCTAATCTGTTTAAGGATGCATTCATCAAATCAAAATTATTTCCTGCCTCAAAGTTGTACTAAAACTGGAGCTTCTATCAACATTGCTTTCAATTTCTCGAAACTTTGTTTGCATCATTCTATCCATTCAAACTTCACATTTTTCTGTAACAATTTTGTCATCGGGGTTGCAATCATGGAAAACCCCTTGATGAATCGTCTATAATAGTTGGCTAAGCCTAGAAAGCTTCTAATTTTAGATATATTCCTAGGTGGTTTCTAGTCCATTATAGCTGAAATCTTGCTTGGATCCACTCGGACTCCATCTCCGAGACAATATGTCCCAGAAATCCTACTTCTTTGAGACAAAATTCACTTTTACTGAACTTGGCATACAACAGCTTTTCTCATAGAATTTATAAAATTGTCCGTAAGTGCTCAACATGCTCATTCTCATTTCGGGAATAAATCAATATGTCGTCAATGAAAATGAATACAAACTTGTCGAGGTATCGTTTATATTATCATTTGGTGGGCTATATGCGATACCACCCTATTATTGATTAATGTTGGGCTGTGTGCGAAACCACCGAGTGTTAAGTTTAATTTTAAATGGTTCATTGAGAAATTGTTTAAGTAATGTTTCATGAGACTTGTGGTGATAAGTGCGATGAATGTATGCTAATAAATGTGAACATTAAACTTGTTATATGGTATAAATTTAGAATGAGATGAATTGAGTAAGTATGTTTATGGAATGAGGAGTGATCTTGCTTAGTACATAATACTATTTATTGATTAGCATATGTTACGATGTTTATTGTTTACATGTAAACTTACTATGCTTAAAGATTAATCCATTTCTTTTCCCTTGTTTTATAGTGTCAAAGAGCCAGTTTGGGATACGAAGTTAACTGGAAGATCACCCCTACTATCAGCTTATTTTGATATATCTAGAATTAGTATTATTGAGCATGGCATGTATAGGGGCTAGACTAGGGGAAATGTTTTGTTGTTTTGGCCAAGTGTGTGTTGGCTCCTTTAAAGATAAACTCTTTTGTACATGGCGATAGATGATGGCTCATTATTGCTAATTTATGAAAAGATGAGGTTATTCATAAACGTGCATGTTGCATAATTGAATTGCTTAGTGAATGGTTGAATGTGATTGTGAATACATGAGTTAGGGTGATAAAAAGAGCTTGGAAAATAACCTTGTTCTTGTCCACACGGCAAGTACACGAGTGTGTGTCTAGGCCGTGTGTGACACACGGTTAGTCCCATGGGTATGTGATTAGGCTGTGTGTCCCCTGCATGTTAAGGTTGTAAGTTAGTGTCAACCACGGGCTAGCCACACGGGCGTGTGCCTAGGCGTGTGACCCTTATGAGGTTGTTGACGTCAGAAATAGAATACCCAGGTTTTTTCACACGTGTGAGGACACAGGCTTGTTTAGGCCATATGGAGCACACGGGCAAAGAACACGGGTGTGTGTCCGGCTGTGTGAAAACCCCTATAGGTTCGAGATGAAATTAAATCCCACATAAACTAGGGACATGAGCGTGTGTGACCAAACAACCTGCCCACACGAGCGTGTCCTATTTCACAAGGGCCTGTGGCCTTGTTTAGACAAAAAAATTTAAGTGCAAAAAGTTCCAGGTTGGGTTTCGAAACCCTCCGTTTGTATGTTTAAGGCCTCGTAGGCCCATAATAAGAATGATTATGAATGTGAATGAGATATTTCAAATTGGAATGAAATTTGATAGTCCAACTCTATGTGTTCAAGTGAGATAAGTCCAATAATGCCTTGTACCCGGTTCTGGCGTTAAATACGGGTAATGGGTGTTTCATTTAGTTGTATCAGAGCTATGGTTTAGTCGATTCTCGGACTACCAGGGCATGTGTAAGAGTTTAGCTATACATGCCATAAACGTATATTGATAGTGTGGTAACTTTTGACAATTCTGAACTTTGTCTTTATATAGTAAATGGATCATGATAGAGCGGCTGCTAATGACGCTGCTAGTAACGCACCGGCTCCCACGCAAGGGACCGCCTTGTAGAGAGTAGACCTGAGACTATGGGTCAAGAAGAAGAGGCTCGAGAAGCCTTTCTCCAAATAATGAGTAATTGGTACACAGAGTATGTACGAGCCAACCCTAATGCTCAACCTCCTCCACCCCCTCCTATACCTCAGCCAGTTCCTGTGGCTCCTCAAGGTATATATTTGGTGAGAATGACCAAACCCCCGGTAGATAAGATTCGGAAGCAAGGCACCGAAGAATTTAGAGTTAACATAGATGATGACCCCGAGAGGGCGGGGTTCTGGCTTGAGAACTCAATGTGAGTATTTGATAAACTCTCTTGCAAACTTGAGGAGAGCTTGAAATGTGCTGTGTCATTGCTAAAAGACTTGGCCTATCGTTGGTAGAAGACATTAACGTCGGTGGTTCCAAGAGAGAGAGTAACGTGGGACTTCTTTTTGGAAGAGTTCCAAAG
Source organism: Gossypium rotundifolium (assembly GCA_025506655.1). Lineage (NCBI taxonomy): Eukaryota > Viridiplantae > Streptophyta > Magnoliopsida > Malvales > Malvaceae > Gossypium > Gossypium rotundifolium. The sequence continues at coordinate 61,850,981 of CP106731.1, read as the reverse complement.
AAGTATATAAGTCAAAGGTTTGTTGACGAGAAACGAAAAGAATTCCTTGAATTGAAGTAAGGAAAAGTGACTGTGGCAGAATATGAGCGCGAGTTTGTTAGGCTCAGCAAGTATGCACAAGAGTGTGTGTCTACAAAAGCTATCTTGTGCAAAAGGTTGGGCTGAATGAGGATATCAAACTTCTAGTTGGGATCTTAGAACTGAAAGAATTTGTGGTGTTAGTTGATAGGACATGCAAGGCCGAAGAACTGAATAAGGAAAAGAGGAAAGATATGTGTAACGACCCAAATTTAGGCCTAGTAGAATTAGGCCCACTGGGCCTTGAGCGTAGGATCATTTAAATTTTTTTTGAGAATATGAGAACAAAATTATTACAAGTTAGACCTATTAGGTGAGTGATTTTAGAAGGTTAGGGGCTTCTATGAAGTCCCGGGATCAAACTTGGGCTTTAGGAAAATTTTAGTTTTAGGTGAATAAAACCCTGGAAGTTAGTAAGTAGGCTTTAAGAATAAAATGTGGAGAAAAATGACACAAAAGGAGTTGTGGTCTAGTGGAAAATGATGCCACTTAGGGAGCAAGGGAGTGACGCCACAGGGAAGCAAGGAGATCTAAGGTTCAAGCCTTGGCACTTGTATTTCTTTTAGATTATATTTTTAAATGGAATTAGACCTTGGCTATAGACTTATCTTTAGTTGCGCATGTTCTAAGACACAAGTTGAGCAGGTGGCCTAGTGGTGTGGCGTTAAGGGGATTACAAGGAGGTTGGAGGTTCGAATCCTATAGGTGGCAAATGGAAGGCTTTTATTTTGCTCAGGAGAAGACAAGAGGTTGTGTTGGAATCAAATTATGATGGAGGAGTGTTTGAATTGGTTAAGGTGGTTGGGTGATTTTGAATGGGAGATGGAGAGTGAATTGGGGAGAGATTTATTGATGAAATCAAGGGATTATGGTTTGGGAAGAGTTGGCCGAATATGGGGAAGTGAATGGGAAAATTCAGCCAAGAGACTTGGCATTGGAAGAGTGCACATTCGGTCAAGGGTAGGAAGGGTGCCGAATTTCTCTAGCTCTCCCTAATGTTTTCTCATTTTAGTCACTTTTCTTTTCGAGGCATTTCGGTCTTTTTGTCTTCAAATCTTCCTTACCAAAACCTCAACTTCACTATTCCTTTCTTCCCAATTTCTTTCCAAACTCTTTTCTTTTGTCAGGATTACCTAAACTTTGATTGGCCGAATTCTTTTCTGACACTTTTCTTCTAGTAGTCGAACCTTGCCTACACCAACATATTCATATTGTGTTCTCTAATTGGTAAGCCTCTACTCTCTCATTCTTCTTTTCTTATTTTTCTCCCCTATTGTTCTTTCCCCTTCTCCACTCAAAGTATAAGCCGAATACTTACTATCTTGTTATTTTTCAGTAGGGCCAATCCATTCTCCCTTAATATTTCATCTGTCGTTCCCTATTTGGTCAAGCCAAAACTCATCCTTTCTTCTTTTCTACAAGTTTATTATCATCTTTGAGGGTTGTGGCGGTTCAACTTCTGATTGTTCAAGAACCTGTTCTTGCCGAACTTGAGGGTAAGTAGTGCTGTCGATGCTGTGAGTTTCTCTTTATTACTGAATGTGGGTGGTTGATAACCCCTTTATGTGTTAATACATCAATGGTGATAAGAACCCGTGGGTGTTAGTCAAGGGGTAGGGCTGAGCGGTTTGGTGCATCGAAGGAGGTTCTCTTTGTGGTAAGTGATGGTAATGATTGTTCGGACTCAAGCCTTGGTTGTGTTTTGTCAGTGATGAGACTAATAGTAAGGGATGAATTGATTGTAGGTGCGTAATCTTGTAAGATCAATCTGCGTGTGATCAGGTGTGTAATCTTACACCATTTTGATGATAACTGCATGTGATGTTTTGAGAATCGTCCATAACCCGAAAAGCCGGCAACTGTGACCACTCGAGTATGCGAACGCTCGTGGTGGTAAAGTGAGACACGAATGGTGACGATGGATAGTTGAGAGTGTTGTGAGCACTCTTGCGAAACTACGGCCAAGACGGGCCTGATCGAACTGAAATGGGCTAAATGGGCCCAATGGGCTTACAGGCCCATGAGGGAAAAATCGATGGAAAGATACTGAATAATAGATGCGAGTGTGAAATCCACAAAACTGAAAGCGAAACCACGTGTAATGGGCCACACGAGCGTGTGGGTCCTGATAAACCAAAATAATAACATATTTTAATCCCACATTTAGCATGTTTTTAGATGATTTTTCCCTTCAATTATGGAAATAGGTGCTCCTAATCCTTTGTTTCCATGTTTTATACTCGGTAGAGCACCGGAGGATGAAAAGAACGAGAAATGGGCCAAAAATAAAGAAAATGGGCCAAAGCATGAAATCCACATAGCTTGGGCACAAGATCACATGGCCGTGCCTCGTGAGAAAAGTCGACCATGGCCTGGACCCCGAAATACATGGCCGTGCCTCATCAATAGGATTGACCACGGTCTAGCCACGATTTACACGGGCGTATGCCATGGGCGTGTCTCTACCGAAGGAAATAAAATTCTATTCGGATTAGGGTACTTAGAGGCAAAGAAACATATTCCAAAAGCCTATATAAAGACCCAAGAGGCCAACCTTTAGGGGCGTTCAGCTAGGCCAAAGAGCTGAGCCAAAGCAGTTAAATTCAAGGATTTACTCAAGAAAGCAAGTTGATCCATCTCAAGAAGCCAGGATCATACTCAAGATAGAGGATCTCTCATTCAATTCCTTCAGGAGGTTTTATGGTTTTCTTATGTTTTGTTTTATCTTTTTTTGAGATGTTTTCTTTTACAATTATGAACTAAACCCTCAAATACTTGAGGGGGATGGAACCTAAGATAGATCTTGTTATTGTTATCTGAACTGAATGATAAATATTTGATTTGTTCTTAACTATGTGTTCTTAATCCTTGTTTTGATATTTCCGGGATATTGAATCAAGTGTGATGTGCTTAGGCAGAGGAAGAAGAAACCCTGTCTAAGAGTAGATCTAGCATAGTTAAGGGAGTTGCTCGCGCTCCTAGAGATAGGGTGAACAACATCTGCTGGATTAGGGTCAAACCTAATATGGGAATCCATAGATCAAATTAATGCAATTTTAGGGGTTTTAATTAGAAAAAGATTTCAATTAATCAACCTAGGGTTAGACCTTAGTAGCCTTGAAGAGAGGGATTAATATAAATTAGGGAATCCTATGGATCAAGTCAAATGAATAAATCGTTTGGTTTAGATTTAGATAACAAGTAAAGTCTAGGTGGATTCTTTCTCAGGTATTGTCCAGATCAATCGATTTTCCCTCAAGTCTTTTCCCAAATTTCTTCTTCGTCTTAGCACTTTTAGTTTAGTTGAATAGTTAATTTTAGATTAGATAAAAATCCACTTAATTCTTAGGCTAAATAATAGAAAGAGAGTTAATATTAGTACTTTTGGTTCCTTTGGGTTCGACAATCCGGTCTTGCCGCTAGCTATACTACTGTTCGATAGGTGCACTTGCCTCCATCGTTGTCTTAGTTAGTTTCTAGGTTCGATCATTATTTTTATAAATTTTTAAGACTCGACAGACATGATCAAGTTTTTGGCGCCGTTGTTGGGGAACTAAAATATTAAGAACGCTCAATTTTTATTACTTTAGCCATATTATATTTTATTATTTTTTGTAATTAAATTTTATTTTTATTTTTCTAAATTTCTTTCTTTTTCTCTTTTCCTAGCAGGTACCTCTAGTTTATGACTAGAAGGAACCCAACAGGACCACTACTTTATGAAAGTGATATTGAAGGAACTGCACGCAGAAATCATAGAGAAGTAAGGCGAGGCTTAGATTACATACAAGAAGAGCAAGAAGACGAAACCAATACCACCAAAAGGATGGCTGAGAATAATCCACCACATCAAGATATGGCTGACCATCATGCTCCTCAAACTATGTATGATTATGCTAAACCTAATTTAACAGGAGCTGAATCGAGTATTGTTAGGCCTGCTATAGCCGCTAATAATTTTGAATTAAAACCTAACACTATACAAATGATTCAACGGTTTGTTCAATTTTATGGTTTGCAGGACGAAGACCCAAATACTCATTTAGCTAATTTTCTAGAATTCTGTAATACCTTCAAAATAAATGGCATTTCTGATGATGCCATTCGTAATCGGTTATTTCCCTTTTCTTTGAGAAATAAAGCCAAATAGTGGTTACATTCTCTTCCACGAGGATCAATCACTACATGGGACCAAATGACCGAAATTTTTTTACTAAAATATTTTCCACCGGCCAAATAAAGGAATGATATCTCTTCTTTTATGCAGATGGATTTAGAAACATTATACGATGCATGGGAGAGATATAAAGATTTGTTGAGGAAGTGCCCACACCATGGCTTACCCTTGTGGTTACAATTCCAAACTTTTTACAACGGTGTGAACCCCTCAACCCGGCAGTTAATTGACTCAGCCACCAGCGGAACCCTGAATAAAAAAACTCCTGAAGCAGCTTATGAATTTATAGAAGAGATGTCACTGGATAACTATCAGTGGCAAAGTACAAGGACAAAGCCAACTAAAGCAGCCCGAATTTTCAATCTCAACGCAGTCACCATGCTATCAAATTAGGTAGAGATGATGAATAAAAAGATTGATGGTTTGTGTAGTTCTTTGCAGGTACACCCAGTAATGCAATGTGACTCGAATCTAGGAGGCGTGGCGAATCCTGAGTACCCACCCTACAATCCGGGCATGGAAAGCAAACAATTAAACTGTACGGGTAACAATTTTAGACCTCAAAATAACCCCTATAGTAATACTTATAATCTAGGTTAGAGGAATGACCCCAATTTCTCATGAGGTGGCCAGGGAAATTAGAGACAACAACTACCCCCTCCAAACTTCCAACAATAGCCCTACCCATAGGAAAAGAAACTGAACCTTGAAGAGATGCCGACAAAATTCATAGTGGTGTCTGAAACTCATTTTCAAAACACTGAGACAACACTTAAAAATCAACAAGCATCGATTAAAGGAATCGAGAACCAGTTAGGGCAACTAGCAAAGCTAATCTCAGAATGACCACTAGGTAGTTTTCCAAGTAACACTGAGACCAATCCCAAGGAGCAAATTCAAGCCATAACAGCTTATGACAGTGAAAGGTTAGTTGAATCTGAACCTGAACCAAGGTAAGAACTTGTGTCAAGTGAAGGTAAGGTTGAGGTAAGCCTAGAAAAGCCAAAATCGATAATTAAAGAATACAAAGCTCGTATACCTTACCCCAATGTGATAAAGGATGATGACACAGAAGAACAGTTCGGTAAGTTCCTTAAACTCTCAAAGATTTTACATATTAACTTACCACTTTTTGAAGCTCTTTCACAGATGCCAGATTCAAGGAAATTTTTAAAAGAGCTCTTAACAAACAAGCGAAAGTTAGACGAGAAGTCGTATATGGAACTAAACGTAGTATGCTCAGCAATGTTACAGAACAGACTACCACGAAAATTAAAAGATTCAGGGAGTTTTACAATTCCATGTCTAATCAGTAGTTTACCTGTTGATAATGCTTTAGCTGATTTAGGGGCAAGCATCAATGTTATGCCATCTAAAATGTTTAAATAGCTAGGTCTAGGGAAACCTAAGCAAACTAGGATGAGTATTCAACTAGCTGATAAGACTATTCGCATCCCTAAGGGTATAATTGAAAATGTACTAGTTAAAGTTGATAAATTCATATTCCTCATAGACTTCGTTGTTTTAGATATGGATGAAGATAATGGTATCCCCTTAATCTTAGGAAGACCTTTTCTAGCAACTGCCAAATCTAAAATTGATGTTAGCACAGGTGAACTCATACTTCGTGTAGGTGATGAATCAATCAGTCTTCAAGCTCTTGACTCAGCTAGGACATCGAGTGAGAAAGGTGAGGAAGTAAATTCCATTGATAAGCACCCAGTTAAACTTCCTTTCCAGGAAACACCATGGAATCACACTATAGAGCCAAACCTTATAGCTCGTACCAACAAGGAAATATCTCATGAGGAACGACGACTTTAGATCGATGAGCTAGAAGAGTGGGAGACACATTTCAAGGAGGAATCAAACCTACACGAAGTAAAATCGAAGGAAACCCCAGAAGAACCTAAAGGAAAATCAAATCACTTCAAATAGGAGATCGGGTATTATTAGATAGTACAGATCCACGAATCGCCACATTGAAGATAGCCGAAGAGATTCCCTTTACGATACTTAATGTTTTCCCTTACAGAATAGTTGAGGTAAGTAATTCTACTTTCGGTACTTTTAAAGTAAACTCCACTCGACTCAAATTATAAGATGATAGCACGAAAAGGATTTTTCACTCCTTAAACCACCGTGAAGGTACAAATGAGAGGTAAGTTTAGCTTAAGACTTTAAACGAGCACTTCTCGGGAGGCAACCCGAGTACTAACCCTATTTATTTTTATTTCTTTTAGCACCTAACTACAGACTAACCTAGTTAATGAAATGTAAATTTTCACATCACACGGCCTTACACATGGCCATGGTCGTGGCCATGTGGATGCTATGGATCTTCGTACTGACATGGCAGAGATAGTACGAGACAGGATGAGAAAAGTATCTTTGAATCACAGACTCACCTAACACCACGGCCGTGCGACATAGCCGTGGCCGACACTGATGAACCTACACGAGCGTGGCAACTTAAACACAAGGCATTGGAGAAGCGATTGAACCACCATACGGCCGTGCAATATGGCCGTGTGACACAACACACCCTCGATACACGGGTGTGGGTATGCATCAGAACTGAAAATTTTCTATTTAAAACACCCTTCTCCCCTTCTCACCCATTTCCTATCCACTCCCCACTTTCCTCCATCTTCACTCTCTTCCTTCTTCACTCCATAAAAGCCTTAATCTATGCTTCAACAATGTCAAAGAAATGAAAAGATCCGAGTCCTGTCTCCCTGTGCGAGACAAATCAACATAAGTTCATGCCGGCTGTTTCATTAACTCGACAAGCCAAGGATCTTTGAGACCATTTAACTTTTATTTTACTTTTCTCTTCTCCTTTATTTTCCTTTTCTTTATTTTTCATATATTAAATTTAGTTTATTTTGTTTTAGTTTCTTGGTTTTAGGTGCTAAAGGCTACTAGGGAATCACACACCATAACCTTAGAAATCACACCTACCTCGCAAACCATCTACCAATAAGGACTTTCTAGTCCATTCATCTCCTCTTTTAGCTTTATTTTAATTCATATTTTCTTTCTTGTTATCTTTATTTACTTTAATTATATAATTAGTATAATTTAAAATGTTATTATTATTTCCTGGCTAACTCTTCACGAGGTTCCCAATTTCCTCATCTAGCACAGGAATAAGATGCGCTCCCTCCAACTTATCTTTCACCTCCGAATCAAGTTTCCACACTTCCAACTCAAGGAATCCATCCAAAAATTTAGGAAGTTTCACCTCTCTCCCTCTCTTTTGATTTTCTTATTTTATGATTATTATCTATCTTTGTACATTGAGGGCTATGTACATCTTAAGTGTGGGGAGGTGAAAGTTTATTAGAAAAAGTGCCTAACTTTTTGCATTATTCTCAAATCCCTGAATGATATTCTGTCTTAAAGTAATTTTCTCATATCACTAATTAGAATGAAATTCTTGTTGATTCATGATTTTTATTAATATGTTTTAGATTAAGTCATTGATAATTGTGCAATGATGACTTAAACTTTAAGATACTAGAAATCAAGCATGATGAGTCTATTTTCAAAATTAAAATTACATTAGGTTGTCTACCGAATCTAAATCGTTACCTTGAAGTTTGAAATTTACTAGGTTGACATTAAAATACCCATAATTTTTGTGAGATTTTGAGCCTTTAGAGCATACATTCTTTTCGTGCTCACTTTATTGATTATGAGTGTGTCAACATTGATTTGTTATTCTAGAACTTGCTTCGATTATACATGTCGAGACCACACTATTGATTTGATATACAAAGATGATTAAGGCACCTAGGATTTAACCCACTTACTCCACTAAAAGCCTACCTTCATAATTGACCCCTAGTGAGCCCCTTTGATCCTAACAACCCTTTTTATTGACTCAACCCACTAATATTAACCCGAAACCCATCTCATAATTGTTATCACCATTCCTTTTTGATTGCCCTTCTATCGAGATTTGTTTTGATTAGTTGCCTAATTAGATTATTTAAATTGTTAAAGTTTTATTTTATATTGATTTGTGTTCTTAAAAAAATCAAAATCAATCAAAAATTCAAAGCATATTCATTATTAGTTATGTGATTAAGCGAACCTATACATTTAATTTCAACATCTTAAAGAAAAAAGCTCGTATTATTAGTATTAAAAGTTTTCAATTAATGAAATTATTTAGTTTATTAGCCATTTTTTCTAGTTAGGTAATTTGACAATTCAATCTTGATTCTAACCCTTCTAATTCAGCCTTTATCCACACCTTTAACCTAAGCCCCGTTACAACCCTTTTTAAAGACATTTTAATTTGTGTATCATCTCATTTTACAGTGGTGGAGATTTGATTTTGAAGCAAGCCTATGGTAATAACTTTTCATGTTCGAATCTTGAGAGCTTAATTTTTGAACCTTAAACACCTTGAGTGATTTGAGTGAGTCTTTAGTGAGGATGTTAACTTTTGTCGATTTTGAATTAAAGGTGATTATTTAGGTAAGGGGAAATGCCTGTGTTTTCATGCTAAAAACTCATGACTTTGATTGTTTGAATCTTTAGGACTCTTTGAGTTGAATTATCCATGTATAAATTATCTATGAATTATGATGAGGCATTTTTGATGAATATTATGAATTGATGAAGTTCGTTTTAATTATGACTTGAGAATTTTGCTTGAGGACAAGCAAAAGCTTAAGTGTGGGGGTATTTGATAAACCAAAATAGTAACATATTTTAATCCTACATTTAGCATGTTTTTGGGTGATTTTTCCCTTTAATTATGAAAATAGGTGCTCCTAATCCTTTGTTTTCATGTTTTACACTCAGTAGAGCACCAGAGGATGAAAAGAACGAGAAGCAGGCCGAAAATAAAGAAAATGGGCCAAAGCATGAAATCTACACAGCCTGGGCACAAGATCACACAGCCGTGCCTCGTGAGAAAAGTCGACCACAGCTTGGATCCTGAAATACATAGTTGTGCCTCATCAACAGGATTGACCACGGCCTGGCCACGATTTACACGGGCATGTGCCATGGGCGTGTCTCTGCCGCAGGAAATAAGAATTCTATTCGGATTAGGGTACTTTGAGGAAAAGAAGCATATTTCAAAAGCCTATATAAAGACCCTAGAGGCCAACCTTTAGGGGGCATTCAACTAGGCCAAAGAGCTGAGCTAGAGCAGTTAAATTCAGGGATTTACTCAAAGAAAGGCAGTTGATCCATCTCAAAAGCTAGAATCATACTCAAGACGGAGGATCTCTCCTTCAATTCCTTCGGGGGTTTTAGGGTTTTCTTATGTTTTATTTTATCTTTTCTTCTGAGATGTTTTCTTTTACAATTATGAACTAAACCCTCAAATACTTGAGGGGGATGGAACCTAAGACAGATCTTGTTATTGTTATCTAAACTAAATGGTAAATATTTGATTTGGTCTTAACTATGTGTTCTTAATCCTTGTTTTGATATTTCTGGAATATTGAATCAAGTGTGATGTACTTAGGCAGAGGAGGAAGAGACCCTGTCAAAGGGTAGATCTAGCATAGTTAAGCGGATTTGCTCGCGTGCCTAGAGATAGGTGACAAAAATCTACAAGATTAGGGTCAAACCTAATATGGGAATCCATAGATCGAATTAATGTAATTTTAGGGGTTTAATTAGAAAGAGATTTCAATTAATCAACCTAGGGTTAGACATTAGTAGCCTTGAAGAGAGGGATTAATATAAATTAGGGAATCCTACGGATCAAGTCAAATGAATAAATCATTCGGTTCAGAGTTAGATAACAAGTGAATTCTAGGTGGATTCTTTCTCAGGTATTATCCAAATCAATCGATTTTCTCTCAAGTCTTTTCCCCAATTTCTTCGTTGTCTTAGCACCTTTAGTTTAGTTGAATAGTTAATTTTAGATTAGATAGAAATCCACTTAATTCTTAGGCTAAATAATAGAAAGAGAGTTAATGTTAGTACTTTTGGTTCCTTTGGGTTCGACAATCCGGTCTTGCCATTAGTTATACTATTGTTCAATAGGTGCACTTGCCTCTATCATTGTCTTAGTTACTTTCCAGGTTTGATCATTCTTTTTATAAATTTTTAAGTCTCAACAGACACAATCAGGCCAGTTTGGGCCTAAAATGGATTCTAGGCCCAATAGTACCGTAGAGACCCAGAAAGGGTCTCGAGTCGCTCGAGGAAAAAATAGGCCTTTGGAAAGGCCGTTAAATGCAAAATTATAGAAATACCCTTGGAGGGTAAATTACCAAAATACCATTGGGTTGCGAAATTATCGAAATACCCTCGATGGCTAAAATTACCAAAATACCCCCGAGGGGGTAAAAATAACTGTTATACCCTTAATTGTGATTGAATATCGTGTGCATGTTTTTATTTAAACTTTTATACGTTGATACATGACATTTTATCATATTGCATGGGGCGGGTTAATGACTGAAGAGAAGTGTAGCCTGGTGGCTCTGCCACATACTGTTTTAGTGGCTATGCCACATATATATATACTATGACTCTAGTGGCTCAGCCAAAAATATTGTGATTATCAGCACATCTGCATTATTGGTGTGATTGGCAGGGTGGGTTGACTTGATCCCCACAGGTGATGATTGGTTGGTACGGGGGTGTGATTGGTTGGATTGGGATGGGTTACATTACATTACATTATCTGCATTATCATGTCTATAGGGCTAAGGCCCAGTTTGCTTCTGCATGGGCTTCGGCCTAGTCTGTTTCTCGTAAAGGCTCAGGCCCAGTTAGTGATCGACTAGGGTAATTACACACTGAGTTCTCGTAATTCACCCTTTACTTTAACCTTGCAGGTGATCCCCAGTGTTAGAGGATTTAGAGCTGCGGAGGACTCGGAGGTGGCCATACATCGAGGTACTTGTTGCTAAAATTAGTAAATTTGATTTTACTTTATTTATGATTATTTAATTTGGGTTTATACATTTTGTAATGAGGCCTTTGGACTTAATTTTATTTTAAGCTTTCATTTCGGTTATTATTAAACTATAAATGATTAAACTCTGAATTTTCTAAAAACGACAAAAAAAAAAAACTATTTTCAAAATATCACATTTTAGCAAATCACTAAATCTCATTTCGATTGTAAGCAAAGTTTTCAACAATAACAATAACAATAACGTTTTTGCAAGAAAACCATAAAGACAAATCGTGTTTTCATAAGCAACAAAGCTCAAAGCTTTAAAAAAGAATATGAACTTTTTAACCAACGCGTAAGTTTTTATAGAACCCTTCTATATGACATGCCGGACCGGTCATAACATCTAGGCTGGGTTTGGGGTGTTACATTATGAGTGAGGCCTGAGATGAAAGAAAGAGGCCAATGAGTAAATCACATCAAACTCAATCAAAGAGGTCCAAGGAAATGAACCCTCGGACGACTGTGTCAGTTGGATATTCACACTGAGATCGAGGTAATACATACTTGGGCTCAAGAGTTCAAGCCACCTCGATGGCAAGCGTGGGCAATCCAAAGTCAAATAAAATAGAGTGTCCAAACTGTGGTAGGTAGCACACTGGGGATGTGTTGGGGAAACAATCGAAATTATTATAAGTGTGGTTCCCCAACCATTTCATCCAAAATTGTCCATAGAGGGATGAAAAGGAAAAAAAGTAAGAAATGAGATCAAGCAATGCATCTTCAAGGGGTAGATCACAAAAGACCCGGGATGTGAAACTAGTAGTAGAGGTGCGCCTCGAGACTCTACTGTGAGACCAGAGGGTCGAGCACCTACAAGGACTTATGCCATTTGCACTCACGAAGAGGCATCATCTCCAGATGTGATAAGGGGTGCTTTTTCTCTTCATTATACCTCTATTATTGCTTTGATTGATCCAGGGTCTACCCATTCTTACATTTGCATGAGATTGGCATATAGTATGAGTATGATTGTTGGGTATACAAAATTTGTAGTAAAGTTGTCAATCCCGTTAGGAAAACATGTGTTAGTTGACAAGGTGTGTAGAAATTGTCCTTTGATAATTAAAGGTGTCATTGTTTTCTGGAAAACCTCATGTTGTTGCTGTTTGATGAATTTGACTTGATTCTTGGTATGGATTGTCTGACTGCTCATAATGTTTTAGTGAACTGTGGTAGTAAATTTATTGAATTGAAATGTGAAAATGGAGTGTCATTCGGGTTGAATCAGATAGATCAGATAGTTTGCCTGTGATAATTTCATCTATGGTAGCTGAGAAATTCTTAACGAAAGGATACGAGTCTTATCTCCCCTTTGTGTTGAATACTCAAAAGTCAGACGTGAAGATTGAATTAGTGCCAGTGGTATGGGAGTATTCAGATGTGTTCCCGGAAGAGTTACCCGAATTGTCTGCAGATAGAGAAGTCAAATTTGGGATTGATTTAGTTCTGGGTACGGCACCTATTTCAATTGCTCTATATAGGATGGCACAGCTGGAGTTGAAAGAGTTAAAGGTTCAGTTGTAAGAGTTAACGGATAAGGGTTTTGTGAGACGGAGCTATTCAACGTGGGCTGCTCCAGTACCTTTTGTAAAGAAGAAAGATGGGTCGATGAGATTGTGTATAGACTATAGACAACTCAACAAGGTAATAGTGAAGAATAAGTATCCTTTGCCAAGGATAGACGATCTATTTGACCAATTGAAGGGAGCTATAGTGTTCTCTAAGATAGACCTAAGATCTGGTTATTATCACTTGAGAGTTGAGGACAAAGATGTGCTAAAACTACATTTCGGACGAGGTATGGCCATTATGAGTTTCTTGTCATGCTATTTGGCCTAACGAATGCCCCTACGATTTTTATGGATTTAATAAATCATATCTTCCGACCGTACTTGGATAAGTTTATAGTTATTTTTATTGACGACATATTAATCTATTCTCGGGATGAGAGTGAGCATGCAGAGCATCCGAGAATTGTTTTGCAGACTTTAAGACACAAGCAATTGTATGCTACATTCAGCAAGAGCGAGTTTTGGCTCCGAGAAGTTGGATTCCTAGGACACATTGTGTCGGGCGATGGTATTAGAGTTGATCCGAGTAAGATCTCAGCTATCGTGGAGTGGAAACCGCCAAGGAATATGTCAAAAGTCAGAAGCTTTTTGGGTTTAGTAAGGTACTACAGACGGTTCGTAAAGGGGTTCTCCATGATTGCCCCCCGATGACGAAACTGTTGCATAGGGATATTAAATTTGAATGGATTGAAAAATGTAAACAGAGTTTCGAAAGATTGAAAACATTGTTGACTAAGGCACCGATTTTAGTACAACCTGAGTCGGGGAAAGAATTTCTAGTCTACAATTATGCGTCATTTAATGGTCTAGGCTGTGTGTTGATGCAAGAGGGTAAGGTAGTAGGTTATGCATCAAGACATCTAAAACCGCATGAGAAGAATTATCTGACTCATGATATAGAGTTGGCTACAATCGTTTTCTCTTTAAAGATGTGGCGTCATTATTTATATGGTGAGAAGTGCCGAATCTTCATCGATCACAAGAGTTTGAAGTACCTGATGGACCAAAAGGATTTGAATTTGCGAAACGACGGTGGCTCGAATTATTGAAGGATTATGAGCTAATAATTGATTATCATCAGAGGAAAGCAAATGTAGTTGTGGATGCCTTGAGTAGAAAATCCCTGTATGCTTTGAGGGCCATGAGTTCGAGCTGAGCCTTACCTGATGACGGTGTTATATTGGCTGAGTTGAAGGCTAGACCGTTATTTATTCAACAGATATGCGAGGCTCAAAAGAATAATAGTGAGATGCAAGCTAAGAGAGCTCAGTGCGAATTGGGAGATGATTCTGATTTTTAGATAAGTCCAGATGGTTGTTTGATGTTTCATGACAGGATTTGTGTACCCCAAAAAATTTTACATGAAGCACACAATGGTTGTTTGTCAGTGTATTCGGGCATCACGAAAATGTACAATCATTTGAAGAAATTTTATTGATGGCCGGGTATGAAAAGAAACATCTCCGAGTTTGTTACATTATGTTTGATCTACCAATAGGTGAAAGCAGAGCATCAAGTACCTTCAGGATTACTTCAGCCAGTGATGGTTCTAGAGTGGAAGTGGGATCGAATCACAATGGATTTCGTAACGGCGTTACCTATGACTCCAAAAAAGAAAGATGCTGTGTGGGTTATTGTGGATAGATTAACAAAGTCGGCTCACTTTATACCAGTACGTGTGGATTATTCGCTCAATAAGTTGGCTGAACTATATATTGCTGAACTAGTGAGATTACATGGGATGCCTATATCTATTATCTCGAATAGAGATCCGAGATTTACTTAGAGGTTTTGGAAGAAGTTGTAAGAAGCCTTGGGTACAAGATTGAATTTTAGTACTGCATTCCATCCTCAAATCGATGGTCAATCTAAAAGAGTGATTCAAGTTCTCGAGGATATGCTCCGATGCTGTGTGTTAGAATTGGAAGGTAGTTGGGAAAAATACCTACCTTTGGTTGAGTTTGACTATAAAAACAGTTATCAGTCGAGTATACGGATGGCATCGTACGAAGCTTTATATGGTCGCAAGTGTCGGACTCCCTTGTATTGGACCGAGCTTAGTGAAAAGCGAATTCACGGGGTTGATCTAATTAATGAGACCAAGGAGAAAGTGAAAGTAATCCGTGATAGTCTGAGAGCTGCTTCGGATTGAAAAAAGTCATATGCAGATTTAAAAAGGAAAGAAATCATGTTTCGAGTAGGTGAAAAAGTATTTCTGAAAGTATCCCCGTGAAGAAAATATTGAGATTTGGTCGAAAGGGCAAATTGAGTCCACGATTCATAGGGCCATATGAGGTTATTGAAAGGATTGGGCCAGTAGCATACCAGTTTGCTTTGCTGGCAAAATTAGAGAGAATACACAACGTGTTCTATGTGTCGATGTTACGACGATATCGTTCCAATCCTTCACATGTGATCCCTCCAACAGAAATTGAGATATGACTAGACATGAGTTACAAAGAGGAACCAATTAAGATATTGGCTCAAGAAGGTTAAACAGTTGAGGAATAAGAACATAGCCTTAGTAAATGTGTAATGGCAGAAACATGGTGTTGAAGAGGCTACGTGGGAACCCGAAGAAACCATGAGAGAACAATATCCAAACCTTTTACTGGTAAGATTTTCGAGGGCGAAAATCTCTAAAGGAGGGGAGAGTTGTAACAACTTAATTTTGGGGCTAGTCAAAATAGTGGTTTTGGGACCACTAATTCGCGGTTGAAGAAAATTATTTTGGTATTATTTTATGTGTTCTGGCATAAATATATGGCTATATGAAAATTTTGGTGCTTTAATTTTAGCAACTGTATGCTTAATTGTGAAAAAAGACTAAATCACATAAAGTGCAAAAGTTTTATTATGCAAGGTAGAGGTGTCTAATAGCCATAGAATATTAAATTAAAGGTCATTAAAGTTAAATTAGGCCAATTAGAGTGTGTTGGCCGGCTATAGAGTCTAGGGAGACAAGGACATTAAATTTTTGGTCAAATTTGGTGAAGTTAGGTGATAAAATAAGGAATAAAATAAGATAAAAAGATGAGATATCATCTTTTACAATTCATTCTTCTTCTCCACCGAAAATTGAAGAGAATTAGATGATTTAGAGCTCAAAAATTGTAGCCAAACTATCTTCTTGCAAGTAAGTGAGTTTAGAGGTCTTTCTTGATGATTTTTGTATTTTTGGAACCCCCAAAGCTTAAGCTAGCTAATGAGGTGACTAATTTGCAATATGGTTGCAAGGTTAGGGACTTGCCATGAGAGTGTTTATGCTATTTTCTGAGTTTTTATTGAATAAAATGAAAGTTAGTGAGATGAGAAATAACTTTTGTGAAAGGTGTTATCATGAAAACACCTAAATGGGATTAAATTGTAAAGGTTGTAATTTAGTAATAAATGCATGAAATAGTTGGGTTTGTGAGAAGTTGTAAGAGGAATAAATGTTCAGCTAGGCTTGTTTAATGAGAAAATGTGATGAAAAATGATTTACGAGCCTAGGAGAAAAATTGTAATTTTGCCAAAGTGTAAGGGCAAAATGGTCATTTTTGCATAAGTAGAAATTCTGATGTATTATGAGTTATAAAATGATTGAATGAGTGAATTTTGTTATTATAGATCAAGAGAAGAGCGAAAACAACCTTGACTGGGGAAAAGGCAAGGTTACAGATTAAACCGCAAATGAACACATTTTGCACCGATGTAAGTTTATGTGTAAACGATTAATTATGAGTATACATTGTTATTAATTAATGGTGCATTGTATGATTGGGATGGATTGAGTTCAATAGATATTGGGTAATTCCCATATGAGTCTAATTATAGACTAATGGTGGGCTATGTGCGATACCACCTTACTACTCATTCACGATGGGTTGTGTGCGATACCATCGTTTATATTATCATTTGGTGGGGTATGTGAGATACCACCCTAAATATTCTTAATGATGGGCTATGTGCGATACCACCCTATTATTGATTAATGGTGGGCTGTGTGCAAAACCACCAAGTGTTAAGTTTAATTTCAAATAGTTCATTGAGAAATTATTAAGTAATGTTTCATTTGACTTGTGGTGATAAGTGCATGGAATGTATGCTAATAAATGTGAGCATTAAACTTTTTATATGGTATGAATTTGGTATGAGATGAATTGAGTGAGTATGTTTATGGAATGAGGAGTGATCTTGCTTAGTACATAATGTTATTTATTGATTAGCATATGTTATGATGTTTATTGTTTACATGTAAACTTACTAAGCTTAAAGATTACTCCCTTTATTTTCCTTTGTTTTATAGTGTCAAAGAGTCGGTTCAGGATACGAAGTTAATTGGATGATCACCCATAGTATCAGCTGATCTCGGTATATCTAGAATTAGTATTATTAGGTATGGCATGTATAGGGGCTAGACTAGGGGAAATGTTTTGTTATTTTGGCCAAGTGTGTGTTGGCTCCTTTAAAGATAAACTCTATTGTATATGGCGATAGATGATGGCTTATTATTGCTAATTTATGAAAAGATGAGGTTATTCATGAATGTGCATGTTGCATAATTGAGTTACTTAGTGAATGGTTGAATGTGATTGTGAATACATGAGTTAGGGTGATAAAAAGAGCATGGAAAATAGCCTTGTTCTTGTACTCACAGGTAGGCACACGGGCGTGTGTCTAGGCCGTGTGTGACACTCGATCAGTCCCATGGGTGTGTGACCAGGCCGTGTGTCCCCTGCATGTTAAGGTTGCAAGTAAGTCTCGACCACGGGCTAGCCACACGGGCGTGTGCCTAGAATGTGTGGCCTTTATGAGGTTGTTGATGTCATAAACAGAATACAGGTTTTACACACGAGTGAGGACAGGGCTTGTTTAGGCTATGTGGAGAACACGAGCAAAGGACATGGGCGTGTGTCCGGCCGTATGAAAGCCCCTGTAGCTTCGAAATGAAAATAAATCCCACACGGACTATGGACATGGGCATGTGTGACCACACGGCCTACCCACACGGGCATGTGGCTCTTGTTTTGACAAAAAATTTAAGTGCACAAAAGTTTCAGTTGGGTTTTGAAACCTTCGTTTGTATGTTTAAGGCCTCGTAGGCCTATAATAAGAATGATTATGAATGTGAATAAGATATTTCAAATTGGAATGAAATTTGATAGTCTAACACTATGTGTTCAAGCGAGATAAGTCTGGTAAAGCCTCGTACTCGGTTCCAGCGTCGAATAGGGGTAAGGGGTGTTACACTCACACACGACTGAGACACACGCCCGTTTTTCTACCTGTGTGGATAAAAATAGGCTATTTACCAAGCCCATTTTCCACCCAAACTCATGCACTCCTATACTAATTTCAATGTCACCAAAACATAACACTTATGAGCATTTAAAACAACCTCAATCAAACATCTTTCATACCATTTCAATACCAGCAAATACAATACATACTATTTCCCAACATGTCTTCCAAAACATACCAATATTCACAATCTCAATTCATCAGTATGAACACATTCAAACATGCATTAGTTTACCTAATATCACCAACATATCATTCATCAAACATGGGCTCTTTCATACTCCAAATACTAATTTAAAATCTACCCATCACAATTAGTATTTATAGGACAATTACCAAACTCAAAATAAAGGTCATTTGTAACACCCCTAACTCGTATCCGTCACTAGATTAGGGTTAAAGGCGTTACCGAACAGATCAAAAACTTTAACAGACATGTTATAATACAATTCATCAATCGTAATCAAAGTGTCCCTTTTATAGGTCAACGAAACCTTAATCATGCTTTAGAATAGGGTTGGGACTAAACCGAACACATACCAAAATTCTCAGAAATTTAAAAGTTTTTAAGTTACAGAGGTCACACGCCCGTGTGGGCAGGCCGTGTGCCTCAAATGGTTAATAAACACACCCATGTGTCCTGGCCGTGCCAAAACAGAGCATGCATACTAACTTATCTACATGGCCACCAAACACGCCCATGTGCCATGGCTGTGTAAAATTAGGCTAGCTACTGACTTATTCACACGGTTACAAGGCACGCCCGTGTGCCACAGCCGTCTATGCAAAACAGACTACTTGCTAGGCTAAAGTGCCACCCACACTTTGGTCACACCTACAAGCACATATAATCCTATTTTCACACACAATTTGGTAACCAAATACATGTCATATAATCAACAAATGTTCATATTCAATCTCGTTTCAATCATGCCAATTTATATACTAATTTGCACAACCAATTGACATGTATAACCATGCATGGCACATTCACATCTTACCATACCTATAACCCTTTCATTGATCCCACATATGTACTCATATAGCATCAATTTACTTACCACAATTTTGACCATTTCATGGACATATATTCATACCAAAACCAATATCATATTCCACATTTACAATTTTCATATTATCAACATTTAACTGAGCATATCACATGGTTAATTTCATATCTCACACTTATACCAAAATGACAAGCCTATACATGCCATACATAGCTATATACACATTTTCAAAATACCAAAATAAGTTTGAGTAGTGTGATGACGATTCTCGATGGTCCCTGAGCCTCTCATAGCTTTAATGATCTATAAAACAAAGCAAACACACACACAAAGTAAGCTTTCAAAAGCTTAGTAAGCCATATACAAATAAACATAACATAAGTCATTCATAAGCATAGCTATTTGAATTCATTAACATATCTTCAATTCAAGCACTTAATTAAAATCTTTGGCTCACTTGGATTGCCATTGCTTACCAATTCATCACATCTCAAATATCTCATTTGCTCATATCTCAAACATACATTTATCTCAAATGTTCATTAGCATTAGTGCACATATATACTCACCTTTCACGCTTATACAAAGCATATATATATCAACGTACCTAAAATGGATGTACAATTCACATATTCATTCATTTTTCAGACTTGCCCGTCGAACTGTTCGAATCTAATAGGATATTCAGAGTACTCAGAATAGTCATACAATGCCAAAGTCCCGGACAAGGTCTTACATGTAACCAGATATCGATGCCACTGTCCCAGACAGGGTCTTACAAGAATCAATACGATGCCAATATCCCAGAGATGGTCTTACACGTAAATCTCATATCTATCCCAACGTCTTAGACGTGGTCTTACACGAAATCTCATATCAACGCCAACGTCCTAGACGTGGTCTTACATGATATCACATAACAGACACCTATGTCATAACATCTACGTTCAAACAGGACTTCTCGGACATTAACCATCTCTAGATACTTTTTCAGAATCCATATATTCATCATTTCGAGTATCATTCATAGCAATTCAAATTTAATATATTCACAAATAAGTCAATTCAAATACGTTTATTTGTATATCGACTTACCTCGAATCCGATTTAGTGGAAACAGATACGGCTATTCGATTACTTTCGATTTCCCACAATCTAAGTCCGCATTCTTCGGTTCTTGATCTATACATATTCAAATTTAACCCTTTTCTTCACTAATTCATCCAATTCAATCTAAATATACATATTTAGGGTAATTTACAAATTAGCCCTCACATTTTCATATTTGGACATTTTAGTCCCTATTTCACAAAATCTCAAAATACACAAAATTTGCCTTTACCCATGCTTGGCCGAATACTCATTATGCTCATGTCAATCCATACATTTCATTTTCATAATTTAGCCCTAAATAGCTAAATTCACCAAAATTTCAAGAACAAAATATGTTCATTAAACACATATTTTTCATTTAACACCAATATTCATCAGAAAGCTCACCATTTCATCAATAGCACATCTCATAGACATCATCAATTCCTCAAATTAAAGCATGGGTTTCAAAATTTATGAAGCAACGATTACAAAAACATTAAAATTATCAAAACCCGAAATCAAACATACCTTGAATTTGAATTAAAAGCTAGTCGAAACCTAGCTTATTCTTTCTTCTTTTTCTTTGCTAATTTTCGGCACAAAAGATGATAACTAGGCCATTTTCATGCTTTTGTCTCCTTTAATTATCTTTGATTTATCAATTTACCCATTTATCCTTTTAATAAACATATAAGACAAAATAAACATTAAGGTTATTTTGTCATTTACCCATCCACTAACCTTAACATTGGCTTAATTGCCACATGAAGCCTCCATACTTATAAAGACATAACAAATAGGTATCCTTTCATAAAGCATGCAAGTTTTTCATTCAATGCAATTTAATCCTTTTTTCAAATTAAGCATGCAAACAATCAAATTAATTCACAGAAATTTCACACATGCTAAATCATATACTGTAGACACCGATAATAATATTAAAATATTTTTTCAGACTTGGATTTATGTGCCCAAAACCACTGTTCTAACTAGGGTCTAAATCGGACTGTTACATCATTTGCATACTTATACATCATCAAAATCATCAATATAGACAACTCACATGACTATATATATACAAACCAAAATATAGGCATTCATAAGCAAATTCAAATGGCAAAGTCACTACCAAAATAATTATCAAAATGACCACAAAACCTATACATTCCATATAACCAATACCACAAGCTTATAAGTACCAAACCATAGCTGGATAGTGTGAAATGATCTCCGATGACTTCTAACCCGAGTGAGCCTTCGAATCACTATAAACATAGAAAAGATAACAAAGTAAGCTATAAAGCTTAGTAAGATCGTATGATAATAACTCATTTCATCAAATAAACACATTTTAAGCCATTATAAATACTATAATATAACTTGTATAATTCCACCTTTATGTCATGCATACGTTCACATAGTTAACCAAGAATTTCACAGGTTTATTCATTTAAAAGCTTATATGGTTTGGATACTTCTTATCAATTCATTCACATTTACATAAGCATAAGCAAATAGAAATAAACTATATTCAATTCAATAGCCATCACATTTATATATATTTCATTGAACCATATGAATTCTCATAAATTTCCACTTACTCATCATATGAAATTCACTTTTAATACTTACTTGTCGATTTCTGTCACGAGTACCTTAACTGAGTTGTACCATCACTTGTAACCACGTTTCGTCAACATTTCCTGTTGAACCATTTGGAATACTAAAGGTTACTCGAGAATCTCGTACACCTAGTACCGTACCAATGCCATATCCCAGATATGGTCTTACATGTAATCTCGTATTGATGCCAATAGCCCAGATATGGTCTTACACGAAGTCTCATATCGATGCCACATCCTAGATATGTTCTTACTCATAATATCAATAACTCTAATGTCATGACATTTGTATCCTATCTATTCCTAAGGTTCAACCGAGACTTTCTCTGTATTGAATCTTTGTTGGTCATTTACATAGTATCGTACTCAATAGCATTCACATTTCATTTCAATAATGTAGCATTTACCACAATTAAATCGATTGAGCATTTATACATATATAATTCAATGCTTATTAAACATACAAACTTACCTCGTTTGCTGTAATGACGAATTAGGTCGACTAATCCGATACTTTGTTTCCCCATTCTAGATCCAAATCTTGTTTATCTCAATCTATATAATATAAAAATTTACTGATCTAATCATCATTTCATTCAATTTAGCACAATTTACACATTTTGGCAAAAGTGCATTTTTGCCCTTATTATTTCACATTTTACAATTTAGTCCTTATCACATAAAATCACAATTAATTCAATTTAATACAAATTCATGCTGGCCGGATATTACCCATTCTCATATCAGCCCATATTTCTCATTTATTCTCACCTTTAATGACCATATTTCACATTTTCTCAATTTAATCCCTTTTTGACATTTACTAGCTACACCAAATACCAAATACCACTCTACTATCATCTGTTAACACTCAAATGGGTTAATTACCTCTTAAGGACATCTACTTTAAGGTTCTATAGCTATTTAATACCTTTCGCTAATAGAACAACACTTTTGCATTTTATGCGATTTAGTCCTTTTTCTAAAATTAAGCAATTAAACAGTAAAATTTCTTAACTAAAATTTCACACAATCACATTATCATGCTGTAGAAAATAAAATAATAATAAAATAATAAAATCACAATTCATTCAATTTAATACAAATTCATGCTGGCCGAATATTACCCATTCTCATATCAGCCCATATTTCTCATTTATTCTCACTTTTAATGACCACATTTCACATTTTCTCAATTTAATCCCTTTTTGACATTTACTAACTACACCAATTTTAACCTTAAAAATATTTAATAACTACACCAAATACCACTCTACTATCATCTGTTAACACTCAAATGGGTTAATTACCTCTTAAGGACATTTACTTTAAGGTTCTATAGCTATTTAATACCTTTCGCTAATAGAACAACACTTTTGCATTTTACGCGATTTAGTTGTTTTTCTATAATTAAGCAATTAAACAGTAAAATTTCTTAACTAAAATTTCACACAATCACATTATCATGCTGTAGAAAATAAAATAATAATAAAATAATCATTTCAACTTCAAATTTGTGGTCTTGAAACCACTGTTCCAATTTGACCAAAAAACAGACTGTTACAAGTGATGATTAGAATTAAATATATTAAACTAAATGCAATGATCCTTAATGCAAATTTTTATAAATATGCAAACTATATGAATGGAATAGATTTTAGCAAAATTAAACATAATTTGCAACAATTATAACATAAATAAACTAGGACAATTACTTTAATTAAACTCAATTTATTATCAACATGCTTAATAAAATTCGAAAAAACATTCCATGGCAACTCGATCTTTCATGAGTTTGGAAACCACATTAGGTCCTTTTGGAATCCTTTATTTAGTAAATACACATTTTACTAATCCTTATTTACTAAGGGTTTCTTAGCATTCATGTGAGGTAACAGGGACATGTTAGGTTTGAAACAATTTAATCACACAAATCTAAAAACTATGCAGATAACAAAGCTTGGTCAGAGTTGTTATGCAACCTACAATTTAATCGGCTAGGATCTAAATTGAGCTTGCACATTTCAATTATGTGTCCACTAGCCGTCGTCTGGTCAGGATCGCTTAAGCTAATTCAGGTGCATTTCAATCACGTATGAACGAAATACAGACTTGATTTAATTGAAAACATGATCGATTGAGGCACAAACACTATAAGCATGAATCAACTAAATATTATTTAATCAAAGCAATCATCCTAGCTTAAATAAAATTAAGCTAACATTCTTGTAAACCAAACCAAAGAACACATAGCAAACATTTTCAGATTAAATCAAAGAAAAGAAAGATTAAACCCAAATCAAAGTGGCTGTCACCCAATACTCTGATCGACAAGGCTCATTCGCTCCTTCACTTTGCTCCTTTGCTGATGGCTCTCCAAGTTGGCCAACCAAGGGCTCTTTAAGAGGCTTAATTGCTAAAATCTCTATGAAGAGATGATGCTAGGCGTGGGGAATGGAAAATGCTAAGAGAATTGAGAATGATGGAGGATGGGGTATGATGAATAAATAAATGAAGGGGTCTTATTTATAAGTGAGGAGAGGGGGATAGTTTGCTAAAAACAGGAGGTTCCATCTCTTCAAGCATCATTAATGGGTGGCCGGCCATGAATTGAGGAAATTGAGCTGATTTTTTTCTTTATTTTTGCTCAATTTAAGTGCCACAACAACTCAGGACTGAGACTTGGTCAAGTGCAAATCTTCAGGAAAATCTCTAATTTCTTTAATATTTCAAGGACCTTGTGCAATTAAACCAAAAAGTGGTTTATGTGGACAACCAAGTGTAGCCAAAAAGTGGGTTGACTTGGTCTCCAATTTGGACATTTTTGTAATCCAACAAAGCTATCATACCTGTCCAAAATAAATCAATAAATTAGAGGACCAAATAATAAAATTTATCTAATTTAAATAATTAATTATAACCCAAATTATTAATGAAATATCTAAAAATGAATTTTAAATATAATTTTATATTTTATTATTTAATTTAATCATGCATGGCCCACTTCATGTCTTAAAAATATAATATGCTCAATTTAATATAAAATAAGCCATTTTATGCATGAAAACTATATAATAAAGCATACAATCACATTTTAATAATTTCTATGTCCTAATTTCATATTTTCACATATTTCATTAATTTATTAAATAATTACTTAATTTTAACAACAAATTCAAGTAAAAATATGATAAATTATATAGAAAGAATCCTATATATTTTCCCGCTTACAATAGTTCCCCTAGTAAGTAATTCTTTAGTCGAAGCTCTCTCGATCAGCAACCTTGAGGAGTAGTTTGCATCGGCGAAATGACGAAATTAGGATGAAACCACCACAGATAGTTTTTGAAGAATCATCGAAATCTCCTTAGTGTTTTTCTTCCTTTCTCTTTAAATTGTTCTAAGTTGAAAAACATACTTGCAAATTACTTAATTACTATTCATTTAATGATGATGACTTAATTTGTTTCTGCTAGAATGATTGCAATTCTTTGATTTATTTAGTTCAAATTATGTTTATGATGTTCTATGCCTCAATTATTTATGCTTCCAATTAAAATCATGTATGTTGTTCATGCATTAATATATGTTTGAATGCATTAGAATTAATTGTTTAATCAAAACCGGATGGTGATTAATGGACACAATAATTGGAAGATGCATGTTTAATCTATATTTGACAAAAATAGGTTAAAGGTTTGTAATGATTCGAAAGAACCTTGTTACCTTGCATAACTTTAGATTCATATAATTAAATTGTTTCAAACAAACATGCCCCTGTTACATTGCATAAATTCTAATAAATGGTGGCTTAAAATATAATATTTGGTTAAATTTTGATATAGACATTTGCAAGTTTTTCTAAGTGATAAACATAAGACTTTGACAAAAACTTATGAATTGTAGACTTCGAATTAATAAATAATTGAGTTGCCATGAAATTTTTTGGAACATTTATTAAGCATAATTTCTAATGAATTAAAGTAAGAGTTATAATTGTTCTAGCTTATTCATGTTATTGTTGTTAAATCTTGTGAATTGTCGCTTAACCATTTAATTGCATTTTATTTCATTCTTATTTCCATATTAGTAAGTTAATTAAAACATTCATCACTTCCAAATATTTTATTTTATTAACCAATTTTGTAAAAATTAATTTTACAATTGCTGATTATTAATATAGTACTTGTGGAGATGATACTCTTTTTACCCACTTATTACTTGATAACGACTGTGTATACTTGCACATTCCGTTGAGAACCAAATTTTTGGCGCTGTTACTGGGGACTATTAGTTTAATCATTATTTGTGAAATTATTTCTTGCAATATGGTTTATTTATTTTTATTTTTAATTAGTCTTTTATTTCTTGTGATTTTTATTTCAGGAGTTAATGAGCATTGATCAAATTATCGACTTACTCCTAGTAGACCCTTAAATCGAGCGGACATTTAGACAAAGGAGATGAGAAAGAGTAACCCAGAGACAAGCCACAGAAATGGACCCTGAAAATCAAAACGAAGTTCAAGGGAATGGAGCTGGTAATGCTCGTAATCTAATCATCGTTGTTGATGATAGGGATTGAGCTATAAGCCAACATGTTGTGCCACTTTTTAATGAGCTTAATCGAGGGATTATGAGTCTTGAGATCGAGGCACCGTAATTCAAATTGAAGCTTGTGATGTTCCAAATGATTCAGACGTTGGCCCAGTTTAGCGAAATGCCCACAAAAGATCCGCACCTTCACCTTTGACTATTGATGGAGGTGAATGATTCCTTTAAGATAGTCAGTGTAACCAAAGACACATTGAGAGTGAAGTTGTTTCCATACTCATTGCAAGATGAAGCATAAGCATGGCTTAATTCATTTCCACCCAGTTCAATTTCTACATGGAAATCATTAGAAAAACGCCTCCTGGTTAAGTATTTCTCACCTAGCAAAACTGCAAATGCCTTCACCACAGGATTCCACATTGCATCCAGCTGGGGACATTTTATAACGGTCTCAATACAGAAACTAGGATAGTGGTAGATGCTTTTGAGAAAGGTTCTCTCTTATCTAAGTCTAGTAATGATGCTTATGAAATGGTCGAGAGAATAGCCAATAATAACTATCAGTGGTCGATCAATCAAGCAGCTTCAGGAAGACGAGTAGTAGGAGTACATGAAGTGGATGCTCTCACTTCACTAGAAGTTCAAATATCTTCAATTTCTTCAACGCTTAAGAATATTTCTACTAACGGAATAAATAATGTTGTAGCTCAGCTACTAAGTCAATTTGACATTATTTCCTGCGTATATTGTGGGGATAGACATTTGTTTGAAAATTGTCCATCAAATCCCAAGCTTTTCTATTATGTAGGAAATCAAAACAAGAATAGAAGTGGACAAGAACCATAGTCCAACTTCTATAACCCTTCGTGGCGAAATCATTTGAATTTCTCTTGAAGTAACCAAGGAGTTGGACAGAATATTATCTACATGCAGTATAGATCAAATCAACTTCTAGGATTCAATCAACAAGTTTAAAAACCACCACAAGCTGAACCTTCCAATAATTTGGAGAATTTGGTGAAGGTGTATATGGCTAAGAATGATGCCTTAATCTTCTGTCAAGCAACAACTGTGAAACCCTGATTTTAGTCAAATCAGAATAGTGGAATTGAGACCACAAATCTTAGATAAAAATATTTATTTTATTATTATTTTAAAGTTTACAGTATGATATTGTGTTGGTGTGAAAATTTCATTAAGAAATTTTATCGTTGAAATGGTCAATTTGATAAAAAGGACTAAATCACGTAAAGTGTAAATGTGGAGTTCCATTAGCTAAAGGTATTCAATAGCTATGGAATATTAATTTAGAGGTACTTATGTGGTAAATATACCATTTACATTGTGAGTGGACTTTTATGGACAAATTTTATGTGTTTTAAATGTTTTATAACAAAGGTTAATAAGGTAATTTAGTGATAATAAGTTAAATATTAATAAAACAAACAAATTAAATATGTTCATCTTCATCTTGCTATCGAATTTTGAAGAGAAGAAAAGCTTTCATTTAGGGTTTCATTCGACCTTGCTATTTATGCTCAATTAGGTATGATTTTTGTCCTGTTTATAATGATTTCTACGTTTTTGAAAACGTTGCAGCTTATTCTAGCTAGTCTAGGGACTAATTTGCAAAACTGTTAAAGATTTTGAATGTTACCATTGATGAATATGTGTGATTTTTGATGGTTCATGATAGATTTTGAATGTTTATTATTAGTTACACAAGTTTTGTAAAGTAATTTTTTGTGATTTTATGAAATAAGGACTAAATTGTTAAAATGTAAAAGTTTAGGGCCAAAAGTTAAATGTGCTTTAAAGAGTGTTTGAACTAAATTGAATGAATATATGATTGAATAAGTTAATTTTGAATACATTTAGATCAAGAAAGGCAAAATTCAGACCTAGATCAGGGGAAGATGAAAGTTATCGAATAATTGACTCAATTCGCCATTTTAATATTTGAGGTAAGTTCGTACGTGATAAATACTGTTACAATTAAGCTTTTAATGCTTTTATATTGCATAAATTGTATATACAAGACTACGGTCATGTTGACGACAAATCGATAGTGTTTATCACTTAGTGTGTGATTTGAGATAGCTTCGGCTATTAAGGCACTTAGTGTTCGATTTGAAATAGCTTCGGCTATATAAGGCACTTTGTAACACCCCAAACCCAGCCTAGAAGTTAGGCCCGAATTTGGCGTGTCATATTGAAGAGTTTTTTGAAAACCATGTTTTCATTAGAAATTTTTTAATGAATTTAAAACTTTCTGCTATTCAAAACCTCAAATTTTGTTTGCTTATTTCCAAAATGTATTTTATTAAGAATTATTCCATTGCAAAAAAAATTATTACTACCATTTCCGAAAACTTTGTTTATAACAGTAATCAAATTCAGTGAATTGCGAAACGTGATATTTTGAGAATCAGTTATTGTCATTTTATGAAAATCCAGAGTTTAATTGTTTATAGTTTGAATATAACTGAAATGGAAATTCAAAGAAGAATAATCTCCAATGGCCTTATTATAAAAACTAACCCAAATTAAAATAATCTTAAAATAAAGCAAAATGGAAATTTACTAAAGATTTTGGAGAAGTATTCCGATGTATGGACACCACCGAGTCCTCCGTAGCTCCAAATCCTCTAATGCTGGGGATTACCTGCGAGGTTAAAAGGAAAGGGGTGAGTTACGAGAACTCAGTGTGTAATCCCGTAATCGATCATTGACTGGGCCAAAACCCATGCAGAAACAAACTGGACCGAAGCCCATATAGAAACAAATTGGGCCTTAGCCCTATAAACATGATAATAATGCAGATAATGTAATGCAACCCAACTGAATCTAGCCAATCACACCCCCGACCAGCCAATCACACATGTGGGGATCAAGTCAACTCACCCCGCCACTCACACCAATCGCTGCAGTCAAGCTGCTTATTATAGAATTTGTGAAAGAGCCACCAGAATAACAGAATATACGTGGCATAGCCACTACCGACAATAATATAATCGACACAAAGCCTTGGGTAAATATGATCAACACAGAGTCATTGATTCATATGTTAGGCACATAGCCCTGTAAATACGTTTAGCACAAAGCCATAATCACGATGGTATAGAGCCATATTTAGGTTGGTACATAGCCATTATCAAAATTTGTGGCAGAGCCACCAGAATCAGAATGTGGCAGAGCCACCAGGCTACACTGCTCTTCATCATTAACCCGCCCCATGCACATGATGTAACATCCCGAAATTGGGTCTAGAAGAATTGGGCCCAATGGGCCTTGGGTGTAGGAGTATTTAAAATTTTTGAGAATAAGAGAATGGCATTATTGCAAATTGGACTTATTAGATGATGATTTTGGAAAGTTATGGGGTTTCTAGGAAGTTTCGGGTTCAAATTAGGCTATAGGTAAATTTTTATGTTGAAGTACTTTAAGGAGAAAAGGTAAGTAGCATCTTGACTTAAGTAAATAAGTGTGAATTTTGCTAGCACAAGGAGTCTATTGGTAAAGGTGGAAAGTGGCGTGTGGAGTGTACTAATGGTTTGAGGTTCAAATCCCATCTATTGCATTTTTGATTAAATTTTTGTGCTTCTCTTCCATATGTCGGCCATGACTTTATTATGGTAAGGAAGACTTTTTATTGATGGAAAGATAGCTAAGGAATATGGTAAGGAGGAAGACTAGGGAAAATGAATGAAAGAAATGAAGGAAAAAGGCAAGAGAAGGGGACATGTTGGCCTATTATGTGGAGGATGTTTTGGAAAGAATATTTTGGGTCAACACTCATCTTTTTGGTAAAGATGATACAAGGTTTTGATAGGGAGAGAAATGGTGTGTCGAATTTTGTTAGGCATTTTGAGGAGCTTTTGATTTCTTTTTGAAAGTCTTTTCCTTATTCATTTGGTGCCTCTTTTTCCTTTCCTATAACCGAGACCATTTGAGAGCAATTCTCTTTTCTTTTTTTCATCTTTGCCATAGCTATCTCTATTCTTTTAACATTTTGGTGCTTACCTTCCAATCTTTTTCTTTGGTTATCGAAAAACAAGTCCCTCTTGTTGTTCATCTCCTTCATGGTATTAGCCGAAATTTTGACACTTCTTATGACCATCTATTCTTTTCCTTCCTCACTATTTCTCTAACCCTTCTCTCATTTTCTTTAATCAATTTTACATAGAGGCCGAATCATCCTTGTTCTTTTTCTCCAATAGCCGAACTACATAACACCATATCCCTTTTTCTTTTCTTTTTCTTTTGGGTGTTGGACACTCTCTCTTCTTTGCCGAATCAGTAGAGTGTTAGTTTACACTCTTATCATCTTTCTAGCCTTTGGCTTTTGGAAGAGGGTTGGTAAGTAGAATCTTGAAGTACTTTATCAGAGGGCCAAACGATTACCTATCCCTCGTAATAAGAGACTCGGATTATTGGTAAGTGATATAGATTGTTATTCAATCGCAATACTTGGTTGAAGTTGTAAATTGGGCTTTGGACTAATTGTTGACCGATTGTACCTTTAGGTGCCGCGGAGAGTATCGTATTACGGATTTCGAATAAGGTGTGTAATCCCGAACCCATCCGAATACATGTTTGAAATGGTGTGTAATTCCACACTTCTCTGAATATTTACACGAAATGTTTTGTGATTTGGTCGAAAGATCAAAAATCAGAAATCGGCATATGTGATTACTCGGGCGTGCAGATGTTCGTAGTGGAAACCATATTTTGCAATGAAATAGTTTTTGGTTAGCAACAGTGATGTGATTTTGAAAAATCATGAAAAATAGGAGAAAGGGAATAGAAAGTGAATAAGATATTGAATTAAAGCTTACCGTGTCTAGTTTTATGTGAAAGAAACATAGGAGGAAGAGGAATTTTATATTCGGTGATATTTTAATTTTAGTAAGACTAGTTTTGAATGACTTTGTGGTTCCCTATTCTATCTTGGAAAAATCATTCAAAATTGTACAAAGTGAATTATGAGTTATAATTTATATGTATAGATTCCTTAGTGAGTCTACTTTCAATAGAAACAAGTGGGAGCAATATATGAAAACCGTACAGTGAGATATTTGAATTTAAGGTAAGAGAGGTCAGAACCATTGGTCAGTGAAAGAAGGAAATATTTAATGAATAAAGTGTACTGAATAGCTAAGCCAAAAATTCTTGAAATATTGTAGCAAGAATATATATGAATCTAGTTTCAAGGAAAATTTACGGATCTAAATTTCAAGTTTCCTAACTCGATTTATAGTCAGTTTAGTCAATATAACGCAGATGAACGGTTTCAATTTTAATGCCCTAAATTAGTAGTTAAGTTCGGGGTTGCAAAATTATGAAAATACCCTTGGATGATAAATTATCGAAATACCACTGGGTTGCAAGATTATCGATTTCCCAAATGACCCTATGGGCCGAATTATGAAAATGGCCTATGGGCCGAATTACGAAAATGCTCTATGGGCCGAATTGTTAAAATGCTTTAGTGGACCGATTTACAAAGTTCTATAATTTGGTGATTTACCGTAATAAATCACTGGATCAATTATTGTTGTTTATATTTGTGGATATTATGCTTTATTATGTATGTTGCATTTACATAATTTGCATGGGATGGGAAAAATGTTGAAGAGAAGTGTAGCCTGGTGGCTCTGCCACATTCTGATTCTGGTGGCTCTGCCACAAATTCTGATAATGGCTATGTGCCAAACTAAATATGGCTTTGTGCCATCGTGATTATGACTTTATGCTAAACATATTTAGTCGGGGCTATGTGCCTAACATATGAATTAACGACTCTGTGTCGATCATATTTACCCAAGGTGTGTCTTGATTATATTACCGTATATGATATTACGGTGGCTCGCCACAATCAGATAGTGGCTATGCTATGCATAATTATGACTCGTGGATCAGCCACAAATATTATAAAAGCGCTTGACTTGACGTTTACGGTGGCTCACCACAAATTATTATAAATGGCAACTTGCTGCGATTGGCGTGTTTGGCGAGGTGGGTTGACTTGATCCCCACAGGTGTGATGGGATGGTACGGGTGGTGTGTAGCGGATGGATTACTAGGATGGGTTAGCTTGCATTACATTATCTGCATTATCATGTTTATAGGCCGAAGGCCCAATTTGTTTTGTAAATGGGCTTCGGCCCAAGATTATGCTACATGGGCTTCGGCCCAAGATATTGCTTTACGGAGTTAAGACCCAGTGGATAACGGTAAGTAGATTATGCACTGAGTTCTTGTAACTCATCCCCCTTTCTTTCTTAATCCTTGCAAGTAATGCTCAGTGACGAGGACTTGGGGCCATGGATGACTCGGTGGAGGCCATGCTTCGGAAATAACATTTTCGAATATTAGTAAACTACTTTTCCGTTTTATTTCATTACTTTTACTATTTTGGGGTTTTAAGTTGTAATAAGGCCTCTAGAGTATTTTTATTTTTACTTTATGTTTGACGTACTTATTATTTTGCTTGATTTATTTTAAATGGAAATTTTCTAAAATATAAATAATAGCTTTTCCAAAATTAATTTAATACATGGTTTTCATAATAAATATGAACAAATAATTTAACTTGGATTCTCTTTCAAATTATCAAACGTCATTTTCAAAAGTCACGATTTTTAAAATATCAAGAATTTGAATATCAAATCTTCAATTAACCTCTCGAGATTTATAGTATTTTATCGAAGGTTTCTACTCAAACTTGATTTCTTAAATAACACCCATTTTAATATGAATCACAAGTTCTTTACCCATTTTCTTTGTGTGACATGCCAAATCTGGTCATACCGCATGGGCCGAGTTTGATGTGTTACATTTTATGGTATCAGAGCGTTTTCCAAAGCTGTTTAAAGTTTTAATTTATAAATGCATCTTCTAAAGAAACTATGGCACCATGGATATCCGACACCAAGTCAAGTAAGTATATGTTTTATGATTATGATTATTGTGGTATGACTGTAGAAATACTCTAGAACTTTTAGTTTTAGGAGCTGAAACTATAAAGATTAAGACTTTAGGATACGTTTTGAAAATGACTTTACTTCTGTACTTCATAAAACATTGTTTAATAAACATTGAATAGTATACTGATTCATAAGACTCTTAATTAGATTAAATCATCTTAGTAAATATGAGCACTAGAGGACGTGGATGTGGTGGACGTGGCTGTGGTAGAGGCCGAGGTGCTAGAGCTAGATCTTCAGCACTGAGGCATGTACCCGAAAGGGAGACGTTGGCATCGCCAGTGGTTGAGACGGGGTCTCATGATCGAGCTGGGGTTGATGAGCTGACTCAATTAGTTAAGGAGGCATTGGAGGAGGTTAAAGAAATTAGTGAGGCACTTCGACAAGGGTGCATAGACTGTAAGAAGAAAAGAGATCGCGATTCTTCAAGGTTGCAATCTCGTTCTGTGAAGCGTGTCAAGGCACGTCTAAATTTTCTGACTTGCGATTATTGCAGAAGGCATCATCCGGGTGAGTGCTGGAGGAGGTCAGGAGCATGTTTGAGATGCGGGTCTAAGGAGCATAGGGCTTGGGATTGTTCCATCACCATTAAGACGAGTATGTTTTGGTTGAATGTAGAAAATTTTATGAATGAGTGATAATTACCTGTTTGCTTCTGAGGATTAGATATTTGATGATGTGAAGAGTTTCCAATGTTAAAGATAGAAAGCAAATTAGTGTTATTAAGATCAGAGTGCACAGCGAAAGTGTAGTGTGCTAGGTTAGGATGTGCGACTGTTCCTATAGTTGGAAATTTCGAGGACGAAATTTCTCTAAGGGGGTAGAATTGTAACATCCCGAAATTGGGCCCAATGGGCTTTGGGCGTAGGAGTATTTAAAAATTTTGAGAACAAGAGAATGGTATTATTGTAAATTGGACTTATTAGACGGTGATTTTGGAAAGTTACGGGGTTTCTAGGAAGTTTTGGGTTCAAGTTAGGCTAGGTAAATTTTTATGTTGAAGTACTTTAAGGAGAAAAGGTAAGTAGCATCTTAACTTAAGTAAATAAGTGTGTATTTTGCTAGCACAAGGAGTCTATTGGTAAAGGTGAAAACTGGCATGTGGAGTGTACTAATGGTCTGAGGTTCAAATCCCATCTATTGCTTTTTTGAGTAAATTTTTGTGCTTCTTTTCCATGTGTCGGTCATGACTTTATTATGGTAAGGAAGACTTTTTATTGATGGAAAGATGGCTAAGGAATATGGTAAGGAGGAAGACTAGGAAAATGAATGAAAGAAATGAAGGAAAAAGGCAAGAGAAGGGGACATGTTGGCCTATTATGTGGAGGATGTTTTGGAAAGAATATTTTGGGTCAACACTCATCTTTTTGGTAAAGATGATACAAGGTTTTGGTAGGGAGAGAAAGGGTGTGCTGAATTTTGTTAGGCATTTTGAGGAGCTTTTGATTTCTTTTTGAAAGTCTTTTCCTTGTTCATTTGATGCCTCTTTTTCCTTGCCTATAACCGAGACCATTTGAGAGCAATTCTCCTTTCTTCTTTTCATCTTTGCCATAGCTATCTCTATTCTTTTAACATTTTGGTGCTTACCTTCCAATCTTTTTCTTTGGTTACCGAAAAACAAGTCCCTCTTGTTGTTCATCTCCTTCATGGTATTAGCCGAAATTTTGACACTTCTTATGACCATCTCTTCTTTTCCTTCCTCACTATTTCTCTAACCCTTCTCTCATTTTCTTTAATCAATTTTACATAGAGGCCGAATCATCCTTGTTCTTTTTCTCCAATAGCCGAACTACATAACACTATATCCAATTTTCTTTTCTTTTTCTTTTGGGTGTTGGACACTCTCTCTTCCTTGGTCGAATCAGTAGAGTGTTAGTTTAAACTCTTGTCATCTTTCTAGCCTTTGGCTTTCGGAAGAGGGTTGGTAAGTAGAATCTTGAAGTACTTTATCAGAGGGCCAATCGATCACCTATCCCTCGTAATAAGAGACTCGGATTGTTGGTAAGTGATAGATTGTTATTCAATTGCAATACTTGGTTGAAGCTATAAATTGGGCTTTGGACTTAATGTTGACCAATTGTACCTTTAGGTGCCGCAGAGAGTATTGTATTATGGATTTTGAATAAGGTGTGTAATCCTGTACCCATCCGAATACATGTTTGAAATGGTGTGTAATTCCACACTTCTCTAAATATTTGCATGAAATGTTTTGTGATTTGGTCGAAAGATCGAAAAATCAAAAATTGGCATATGTAATTACTCGGGCGTGCGTATGTTCGTAGTGGAAACCATATTTTGCAATGAAACAATTTTTGGTTAGCAGCAGTGACATGATCTCAAAAATCATGAAAAATAGGAGAAAGAGAATTAGAAAGTGAATAAGATATTGAATTAAAGCTTACCATGTCTAGTTTTATATGAAAGAAACAGAGGAGGAAGAGGAATTTTATATTCTGCGATATTTTAATTTTAGTAAGACTGTTCTGAATGACTTTGTGGTTCCCTATTCTGTCTTGGAAAAATCATTAAAAATTGTACAAAGTAAATTATGAGTTATAATTTATATGTATATATAAAAAGTCAAGTAAAACAAGCGGGACCATATGAAAACCGTACAATGAGATATTTGAATTTAAGTTAAGAGAGGTCAGAACCATTGGTTAGTGAAAGAAAGGAATTTTTAATGAATAAACTTTACTAAATGGCTAAGCCAAAAATACTGGAAAACTTTTAGCAAGAAGATATATGAGTCTAGTTTCAAGGAAAATTTACGGATCTAAATTTTGAGTTTCCTAACTCGCGTTATAGTCAGTTTAGTCAATATGACGCAGATGAACAGTTTCAATTTTAATACCCCAAATTAGTAGTTAAGTTCGGGGTTATAAAATTACAAAGATACCCTTGGATGATAAATTATCGAAATACCCCTGGGTTGCGAGATTACTGATTTACTGAAATGACCCTATGGGCCAAATTATGAAAATGCCCCTATAGGCCGAATTACGAAAATGCTCTATGGGCCGAATTGTTAGAATGCTTTAGTGGACCGATTTACAAAGTTCTATAATTGGCCGATTTACCGTAATAAATCACTAGATTAATTATTGTTGTTTATATTTGTGGATATTATGCTTTATTATGTATGTTGCATTTACATAATTTGCATGGGATGGGAAAAATGTTGAAGAGAAGTGTAGCTTGGTGGCTCTACCACATTCCGATTCTGGTGGCTCTGCCACATATTCTGGTGGCTCTTCCACAAATTCTGATAATGACTATGTGCCAACCTAAATATGGCTTTGTGCCATCGTGATTATGGATTTGTGCTAAACATATTTACTGGGGGCTATTTGCCTAACATATGAATTAACGACTCTGTGTCGATCATATTTACCCAAGGCTATGTGCCGATTATATTACTGTATATGATATTCTGGTGGCTCTACCACAATCTGTATAGTGGCTATGCCACGCATAATTATGACTCTGGTGGCTCAGCCACAAATATTATAAAAAGCACTTGATCATAGCGTTTTCAGTGGCTCAGCCACAAATTATTATAAATGGCAACTTGCCTGCGATTGGTGTTTGATAAATTGTAAAAGTAAAATATTTTAATCCCACATTTAGTATGCTTTTGGATGATTTATCCCTGATTTATGTAAAAAGGTGCTCTTAATCCTTTCTTTTCATGTCTTATGCTTAGGAAAGCACCTAAGGATAAAAAGAACGTAAAACGGGCTTAAAACGGACCAAATTGGGCCAACCTAAGAAATCGACACAGCTTGGACTTCAAGCCACACAGCTGTGCCTTGCCATTTACTTCACACGGCCATACCACGATTTACACGGCCGTGCCCCAATCGACAGAATCGAGACACGACCTGAAGACAACTTACACGGGCGTGTGCCATGGGCATGCCCCTGCCGCGGGAAAGAGCAATTTCACTTGGATTTGAATGCTTGGAGGCAAAGAAACAAATTCCTAAGTCTTATTAAACATCCTAGGAGGAATTCTACTAGAATTAGGATACTTAGGAGCCACGTAAAGCATCTCAAAGCCTATATAAACACCCAAGGTAGCATCTAAAAGGGAGTTTGGCGAAGTCAAAGGCATGACTTTTTAGCGAGGCTTTTGGCTGAAGCTTTTATTTTTTAGGGAATCACTTGAAGATAGCCGGTTGATCCATCTCAAGAAGTTGGAACTCCATTCAAGACGGAGGATCTCTCCATCAATTCCTTCATGGGTTTTAAGGATTTCTTATGTTTTGTTTATTCTTTACTCTTGAGATGTTTTCGTATTTAGTTATGAACTAAACCCCTCAGATACCTGAAGGGGATGAAACCTATGATGGATTTTGTTATTTGATTTCTAAATTATATGATAAGTACTTAGTTTATTCTTAATTATGCTACTTAATTTAATCTGATGTGCTTAGGTGGAGGAGGAATAGACCCTGCCTAGGAGTAGATCTAGCATAATTGATCAGAGTTGATCGGGCGCCTAGAGATAGGGTTACGAGATTTTGCCGGATTAGGGTGAAACCTAATATGGGAATCCATTGATCGATTTATTGCTTCCTTAGGGGGTAAAAGTACCTGACTTTTTGCATTATTCTCAAAATCCTGAATTTAGTCTTGTTCGAAAGTATTTTTCTCATATTACTAATTAGGATGAAATTTCTTCTGATGTATGATTTTTATTGATATGTTTTAGAGTAAGTTAGAGTTAATTGTGCATTGATGATTGAATCTAAAGGATACTAGAGAATCAAGCATGATAAGTCTACTTTCTAAAATTAAAAATTAATAGGTCGTTGAACCTGAATTTGATTATTACTTTGAAGTTTGAAATTTGAGGATTGAGGTAAAAACACCATAATTTTTGTGAGATTTTGAGCCTTATAGAGCATATATTCTTTTTCGTACTCATTTTATTGATTATGAGTGTGTCGACTTTGAACTGTTATTCTAGAACTTGCCTTGTTTATACATGTCGAGACCACACTTTTGATTTGATATCTGAGATGATAAAGGCACCTAGGATTTAACCCACTTACTCCATAAAAAGCCTACCTTCACAAATTAACCCCTAGTGAACCCTATTGAATCCTAACAACCTTTTATTGACTCACCAACTAATATTAACCCAAAACCCTTTGTATTTGTTATCACCCTTTCTTTTGACTACCCTTTAATCGAGGTTTGATTTGATTAAGTTACCAAATTATATTAGTTCAAGAGTTACATTTATCATTTATGATGTAATATCTTAGTTTGTTCTTAAAAAAAAAGAAGAAGCTTAGAGCATTTAAAACTCCAATTGATGAAGAAAAAGCTCGTATTAAAGTATTATCAAATTTCAAGTGATGAAAATACTCTTTATTATAGAGTAATTATCCATAGTAAGTATTATTAGTTTTCATTCCATGTAAATATTCATATTTAGTTCATTATTTCTAGTTAGGTAAATTGTCAAGTTAGTCTCGATTCTAACCTTCTAATTCAGCCTTTATCCACACCTTTTAACCCAAGCCCCGTTACAACCCTGATTAAAGACCTTTTGATTTGTGTATCATCTCATATACAGTGGTGGAGATTTAATTTTTAGGAAAGCTTATGGGATTAACTGTTCGGGTTCGACTTATGAGTGCTTATTCTTAAACCTTAAACACTTTGAGTGATTTGAGTAAATCTTTTGTGAGGATGTTAATCCTTGTCGGTTTTGAATTAAAGGTAATTACTTAGATAAGGGGAGACACCTATGTTTTCGTACTACAAAGGTATGACTTATCGTAATTGAATCATTAGGACTCTTTGAGTTGAATTATCCATGTATAAATTATCTATGAATTATGATGAGACATTTTTGATAGGAATTATGAATTATGGAAAGTTCGTTTTAATTGTAAGTTGAGAAATTTGCATGAGGACAAACAAAAGCTTAAGTGTGGGGGTATTTGATAAACCGTAAAAGTAACATATTTTAATCCAACATTTAGTATGCTTTTGGATGATTTATCCCTGATTTATGTAAAAAGGTGCTCTTAATCCTTTCTTTTCATGTCTTATGTTCAGGAAAGCACCTAAGGATAAAAAGAACGTAAAACGGGCTTAAAACGGACCAAATTGGGCCAACCCAAGAAATCAACATGGCCTGGACTTCAAGGCACACGGTCGTGCCTTGCCATTTACTTCACATGGCCATGCCACGATTTACATGGTTGTGCCCCAATCGACAGAATCGAGACACGGCGTGAAGATGACTTACACGGGCGTGTGCCATGGGCGATGCCCTATGCATGGAAAGATCAATTTCACTCGGATTTGGATGCTTGGAGGTAAAGAAACACATTCCTAAGTCTACTTAAACATCCTAGGAGGAATTTTACTTGAATTAGGATGCTTAGGAGCCAAGTAAAGCATCTCAAAGCCTATATAAACACCCAAGGTAGCAACTAAAAAGGGAGTTCGGCAAAAGCTAAAACATGACTACTTTTTAGCAGAGGCTTTTGGCTGAAGCTTTCATTTTTTAGGGAATCACTTGAAGATAGCCAACTGATCCATGTCAAGAAGTTGAAACTCCATTCAAGACGGAGGATCTCTCCTTCAATTCCTTCAAGGGTTTTAGGGATTTCTTATGTTTTGTTTATTCTTTACTCTTGAGATGTTTTCTTATTTAGTTATGAACTAAACCCCTCAGATACCTGAAGGGGATGAAACCTATGATGGATTTTGTTATTTGATTTCTAAATTATATGATAAGTACTTATTTTGTTCTTAATTATGTTGCTTAATTTAATCTGATGTGCTTAGGTGGAGGAGGAATAGACCCTGCCTAAGAGTAGATCTAGCATAATTGAGCGGAGTTGATCGAGCGCCTAGAGATAGGGTTATGAGATTTTGCCAGATTAGGGTGCAACCTAATATGAGAATCCATTGATCGATTTACTGCTTCCTTAGGGGGTTATTATAAGAGAATGAGAGTTCCACTAATTAACCTTAGGTTAGACGTTATTCGCCTCGAAAGAGGGTTTAATATAGGTTAGGGAGTCTCACGGATCAAGCTAAGTAAAGAAATCATATGGTTTGGGGAATAAATAATAAGTGAAGTCATAGGTGGATTCTTCCTGAAGGTATCGTCTTTATCAACTGAGTTTTCCTAAAGTCTTTCTCCAATTCAATCTTTTGTCTTTGCATTTAGTCTAAGTATTTTGTTAGTTTAATAATCCAATCACTCCATATTTTGGGCTAAATAATAGAAAGAAAGTGAGTAGTAGTACTTTTAGGTTCCTTGGGTTCGATAAGATATTCTTGCTCGAGCTATACTCTTTGCTCGATAGGTGCACTTGCCTCTATCATTGTCACAATCGATCTCTGAGTTCGATCACTCTTTTATAAATATTAAAACTCAACTGTTTGACACTATCAGTGTGTTTGGTAGGGTGGGTTGACTTGATCCCCACAGGTGTGGTGGATGGTACGGGTGGTGTGATAGGATGGTACGGGTGGTGTGTAGCATTGGGTTGCATTACATTATCTGCATTATCATGTTTATAGGCCTAAGGCCCAATTTGTTTTGTAAATGGGCTTCAGCCCAATATTATGCTACATGGGCTCCGGCCAAAGATATTGCTTTACGGGTTCAGACCCAATGGATAACGGTAAGGGGATTATGCACTGAGTTCTTATAACTCACCCCCTTTCTTTCTTAATCCTTACAGGTAATGCTCAGTGACGAGGACTCGGGCCCATGGATGACTCGGTGGAGGCCATGCTTCGGAAATAACATTTTTGAATATTAGTAAACTACTTTTCTGTTTTATTTCATTACTTTTACTATTTTGGGGTTTTTAAGTTGTAATAAGGCCTCTGGAGTATTTTTATTTTTACTTTATGTTTGAGGTACTTATTATTTTGCTTGATTTATTTTAAATGGAAATTTTCTAAAAATATAAATAACTATTTTCCAAAAATTGATTTAATACATGGTTTTCATAATAAATATGAACAAATAATTTAACTTGGGTTCTCTTTCAAATTATCAAACGTCATTTTTAAAAGTCACGGTTTTTAAAATATCACGAATTTGGATATCAAATCTTCAATTAACCTCTCGAGATTTATAGTATTTTATCGAAGGTTTCTTCTCAAACTTGATTTCTTAAATAACACCTATTTTAGTACGAATCACAAGTTCTATTCCCATTTTCTTCGTGTGACATGCCAAATCTGGTCATACCACATGGGCCGGGTTTGGGTGTTACACATGATGAAATGCAATGTATCAACATACAAACGTGTAATAACAATCATACACACGATATTTAACCACGAATAAGAGTATAACAGTCATCTTCATCCATTTAGAAGTGTTTCAATAATTTTACCCATCGAGGGTATTTTCGTAATTTCGCAACCCAAGGGTATTTCTATAATTTTACCCATCGAGGGTATTTTGGTAATTTACAACTCAGGGGTATTTCAGTAATTTTACCCATCAAGGGCATTTTGGTAATTTACGCCCTAAGTGTAATTCGGTAAATTACCCTCTAAGGGTAATTCGATAATTTTACCCACCAGGGTAATTCGGTAATTTTACCCCCAAGGGTAATATGGCAATTTACCCTCTAAGGGTAATTCGATAATTACCCTCAAGGATAATTCAATAATTTACCCTTCAAGGGTAATTCGGTGATTTTACCCACCAAGGATAATTCGGTAATCTCGCAACCTAGGACTTAACTGCTAATTTGGGGCATAAAAATTGAAATTGTCCATCTGCATCATATTGACTAAATTGACTATAACTCAAGTTAGGAAACACAAAATTTAAATCTGTAAATATTCCTTGATACTAGACTCATATATCTTCTTACTACAATTTTTCTAGAATTTTTGGCTTAGCCATTTAGTACAGTTTATTCATTAAAGTTTCCCCTGTTTCACTGACCATCGATTCTGACCTGTCTTACCCTAAATTCAAATATCTCATTGTACAGTTTTCATATGTTGCTCCCACTTATTTCTATTGAAAATAGACTCACTAAGGAATCTATAAATATAAATTATAACTCATAATTCAATTTTTACAATTTTGAATGATTTTTCCAAGACAGAACAGGGAACCACGAAGTCATTCAGAACCAGTCTCACTAAAATTAAAATATCACAAAATGTAAAATTTCTCTTCCTACTCTATTTCTTTCATATAAAAATAGACAGAATAAGCTTTAATTCTATATCTTATTCACTTTCTAATTCCCTTTATCCTATTTTTCATGATTTTTCAAAATCACATCACTGCTGCTAACCAAAAACTATTTCATTGCAAAATATGGTTACCACTACGAACATACGCACGCCCAAGTGGTCATAGATGCCGGTTTCTGGTTTTTCGGTATTTCGACAGAATCATAGAACATTTCATGGAAACATTCAGAGAGGTGTGAGATTACACACCATTTCAAACATGTATTCGGAAGGGGTATGAGATTACACACCTGATTTGGATTTCCTAAAGAACCACTCTTCGTTGCCCCCACAATCGTGATCCTTCCCTACTAGGTTCTAAAATTCGGCCTTGCACCTTGGCTATTGCAACGATTTCCTAAAGTAAATAAGTGATGTACCAAAGGGGTTAGCCTTCATCCAATATTCGGCCCTTCCA
Source organism: Gossypium rotundifolium (assembly GCA_025506655.1). Taxonomy (NCBI): domain Eukaryota; kingdom Viridiplantae; phylum Streptophyta; class Magnoliopsida; order Malvales; family Malvaceae; genus Gossypium; species Gossypium rotundifolium. The sequence continues at coordinate 61,807,987 of CP106731.1, read as the reverse complement.
CAAGAGCAGGAAGTTGATATCATCACCACAAAATAGAATTACATAAGCGGCGCAAAACATCGAAATAAAGAGTAACATCTTACCACCAATATTTGGCCTAATCACCCACTTACTAATCAACTTCCGAAACCAAGTTTAAAAGAATTATAAGTAGCAGCAAAGGATGGCTTGATTCGACCCTTATCAAAAGAGAACAAGAAGAGTTTAAAATAAAAACAAGTGGCTAAGTTCGGCTTAGCCAAGAGATGAAAGTTTCGTGTTAGCCAATTCAAGAGAAGAAAGAACAAACAACATGAAATAAGAAGAAAGAACCTTTACCTTAATAACAGGGATGAGCCGAATGGGATAACAAGGTTTGGCACTAGCAGCAAGACAACAACTCTAGGTTCGGCTATGGAAACTATACGAAAAGAAAACCAATCAAAGAACAAGCTATTAAAGAACACAAATCGAAATGGTAGGTCTAGGAGAGATTCGACTAAGGAAGAAAAAGGATTAGAAAGGCATGGTGAAGTTGAGGTTTTGGTTAGGAAAAATTGAAGAAGACCCCAAAATGCCTCGAAAAGGAAAAGTGACCCAAAAATGTGAAAATGCAAGGGAGAGCTAGAAAAATTCGGCATCCTTCCTATGATAAGTCTCTTGGCCGAATTTTCCCCTTTCATTTCCTCTTATTCTTTTTGGCCATCTCATCCATAATTTCCTCCACTACCAAAGTGCCACCTACTCCACCCATCCATGATTTTCTCCTACATTCCACCTACTCTACCATTTGCTCCTCAATTTCCTCTCCATCACCCATTCCACCTACTCCACCATTTGCTCCTCAATTTCCTCTCCATCACCCATTCCACCTACTCCACCATTCGCTCCCCAATTTCCTCTCTATCACCCATTCCACCTACTCTAATTCCCCTTTTCCCCTCTTTGAGCACAAAAATAAAACTCCCTTATGTTGTATGTGGGGTTCGAACCTCTTCCCTCCTATTCTGCCAATGACGCTACAGCCACATCACCACACACTCCACTTGTGTCTCTTAAACACATACAATTTTACTTAAGTCCTGTTATCAATAGCCCTCTCCACTAAGGAGCCCAAAAATGAAAATTCTTCCTATGGCCTAACTTGAACCCGAGACTTCATAGAAACTCCGTAACCTTCCAAAATCACTTACCTAATAAGTCCAATTTGCAATAATGCCATTCTCATATTCTCAAAAATTTTAAAATGCTTCTATGCTCTAGGTCCAATGGGCCCAATTCTACTAGGCCTAATTTTGAGGCATTACACACTTAGTGTGCAGGATTAAAATAGCTTTGGCTATGCGATGGCACTCAGTGTGCGAAACATCGAGTAAGGCACTTAGTGTGTAGGGTTATAATACCTTCGACTATGCGGTGGCACTTAGTGTGCGAAACATCAAGTATTCAGTAGTGTCATGAAAATGTATAAGTTCATTATGAAATTGTATAGGTAAGTACATGTGAGCATGAGGTTCAAACAAAAAAAGGTTATGATTTTGCATATAAGTATAAAAACATGCTTGTGGAAGGTTTGTTATATTCATGAATTATACATTGTCTAGTTCAAATTGATGATTTGTATTTTAAGAATTGTTGAGTATATTTAGTATGAACTTACTAAGCTTTGTAGCTTAGTTTGTTTGTTTTTCTCGTGTTTTATAGTGAATTTAAAGCTAGCTCGAATTCGGGGATCACCAGAGACTACATCACACTATCTAACCATCTACTTGGGACTTTTGAGTTGTGTATATATATAGTATATGGCATGTATAAGTTTGAGTCATTTTGGTTATGTTTTGAAAGTGAATATTGTCCTTTGAGATGACTTATGGATGGTTATGTTTTGTTTGTATTTATAGCCACGAGGTTTGGCTTAATTTGGCTAGTTTGATTATGTATATATAAGTGTGCTTATGGCCTATATTTTGAGGTTTGAGGAATTGGTATTATACTTGTGAAGTGGAAAAAAATGATGTATGTTTGGTAAATGTTTTTACATATGAACTAATGTCATTTTATAAAGTGTTTAATGTTACTTAGAAATGGTTGATAAATTGATGATGATTGGGATTATAGTTTAGGTTAAGAAATATTAGATGAAATAGCAAGATTTATGGTTGATTTGGTTGTTATGGATTGCCTATTTTGCCTTGTTTTTGTGCTATATGTATAGGTGAAGGTGTGTACCAAATGGGGTGGCAAAATGGCTTGGTAAATAACCTATTTTTGTCCACACAAGCAAAGAAATAGGCGTGTGTCTCAACCGTGTGTGACACAAGGTCAAGTTACACGGCCGTGTGTCCCCTGGGGTTGAAATTAAATTGAGGTCAGTATGCTCTACACGGTCTCACACACGGGCGTGTGACTGGCCGTGTGATACAAATCAATATACCCCCTAATTAGCACACGGCCTGGGACACGGGCGTGTGACTTAGACGTGTTGCATAAGTCTGTATACCCTACAGGTTTCATGCGGCCTAACACACGGCCTGGCACACAAGCGTGTGTGGCCACTTCAAAGGGTACACAGGCTAGACATACGGGCGCGTGGTCGGCCGTGTGACCCAAGTCAGTATGTATGCCCTATTTTCACACAGCCTAAGCCACGGGCGTGTCTATTAACTGTAGGAGGCACACGACCTGTGTAACACCCCTAACCCGTATCCGTCGCCAGATTAGGGTTAAAGGCATTACCGGATAGATCGAAAACATTTACAGACATTACATTCAATCATTCATCAATCGCAATAAAAGTGTCCCTAAATAGGTCAACGAGACCCTAATCATGCTTTAGAGTAGGGTCGGGACTAGGCCGAACACTTACAAAAATTCTTAGAAATTTAAAAATTTTCTAAGTTATGCAGGACACACGCTCGTGTGGGTAGGCCATGTGTCTCCAATGGACATCAGACACACCCATGTGTCTGGCCGTGCCAAATTAGGGCATGTATATTGACTTTTCCACACGGCCACTAGGCATGCCCGTGTACCATGGCCGTGTGCTCTTAAGCTATATACTGACTAAATCACATGGCTACCAGGCACGTCCGTGCGCCAAGGCCGTGCACACTTAGGTTAGCTACAGACTTAATTACACAATCACCAGGCACGCCCGTGTGCCACAACCGTGTAGGCAAAATAGGCCATTTGCAAGGCCAAATTGCCACCCTTACTTAGGTCATACCTACAAGCAATGTACCAATCCATTTCATGTACAAATATCAACCAAAAACATATCAAATGATCATCAATTCTCCACATTCAATCTCATTTCTAATCGTGTCAACTTGCACAACTAAATCACATATGCAATTAAGCATGATTCATCCACTTTTACCTTTCAAATATCTACTTTTTGATCAATCAAACATACTCATAATGCATTCATATGCTTACATATCTTTAACCGATTCATAAACTATCAGGCTATACCAAAACATGCATCATTTTCATAAAATCCAAACATTTACCAAAACATATCTAGCCATGTCTTATAGCTATCATACACATTTAATACATAACCAAAATGACTAGCCTATACATGCCATATCTAACTATATACATATTTCAAATGTACCAAAACAAGTTGAGTAGTGTGATGATGATCCTCGACGGTCCCCGAGCCTTCAGTAGCTTTGATGATCTATAAAACAGAAGAAAACACACACACAGAGTAAGTTTTCAAAGCTTAGTAAGTCATATACAAATAAACATAACATACAAAGTATATAACCAAATTAATACATTGGTACTTATAGTTCTTATAGCCAATTCATCACATGATATTTGGCTCATTTGCTTACATAAAGCTTGCCACAACTTCTATTCACATATCACATATGTACTTAGCTCATTCAAGCATATTTCCATTCTTGTATCACATTAACATTCTCATATTCAATAAGTGTACATATCAAACATACCTGAAACAGATTTACGGATCACATAGTCATTCGTATCTCTAATTTACCCGTTGAACCGTTTGAAATCTAATAGGATACTCAGAATGATCAGAATAGTCGTACAATGCCAACGTCCCAGATGAGGTCTTACATGTACTCAAATATCGATACCGTTGTCCTAGATAGGGTCTTACACGAGTCAATACGATGCCAATGTCCCAGGCATGGTCTTACACGTAAATCTCATATCGATGCCAACGTCCCAGATGTTGTCGTACACGAAATCATAAATCAATGCCAATGTCCTAGACGTGGTCTTACATGATATCACATAACAGACACCTATGTCATGACATAGCTAATCCTATCTATTCCTAGGTTAAATGCGGGCTTCTGACATCATCACTATATCGATCCTATCTCGAAATTCATGTACACAATATCTTGTAATCATTCATCATTCTCAATAGTCATATGAATATACATAATTCGACACAAATACATTTATTTGTATAATGACTTACCTCAGATCCAGATATTCGTTCGAACTCGGTTATTCGACTACCTTCGATTTCCCACGATCTAAGTTTGTTTTCTTGAGTTCTTGATCTATACATATTCAAAGTTAACCCTATTATTTAATAACACATTCAATTCAATCCAAAATCACACATTTAGGGCTATTTGCAATTTAGCCCTCGCATTTGTACATTTTATCAATTTAGTCTATTTTTCTCAAAACATCAAATACACAAAACCACCCTACACTCATGCTTAGCCGAATGCTCATATATATCATAGAAGTCCAAACATTTCATTTATTTTACAATTTAGTCCCTCAAATAGCTATTTTCACAATTTAGCCCTAATGAGCTAAATTCATAAAAAATTCAAGAACAAAACATGTTCATTTAACACATATCTTTTATTTAACAACATAAATCATCATAAATCTTATGAGTTCATCAAAGTCTCATTTCAATAACCTCATCAATTCTCAAAATTAAGACATGGATTTTGAAGCATTCGAAGCAACGATTACGAAAAATGTAGAAATTATCAAAATTAAAGTTAAAACTTATCTTAATCTAGCTAAAAGAATGCTGAATGCCTTATCTTCATATTTCTTTCTCTTTTGTTTAATTTTTGGTGGAAGAACATATGGATTTCCACTATCTTTTAGTTTGTTTTTATTACAAACATATTAATACACAAATGATGTAACATCCAGGATTTAGGGTCTTGCATTTTTTTAAGTCATATTTATGTGTAGTCTGCTCTATATGCTGTTTGTATGTGTTTGGGGGCTTCGAGAAATCTTGAGGCTAAGTTTGGACCTTAGGTAAATTTTTAGTTTAGAGCCTTTGGGGAGAGCTAGGGGAAGATAGGCCTTGGGTTCTTATGTGGAGTTTAAGACACAAGAAAAGAAGTGGTGAAGTGGCAAGGGAGGCGCCACTTAGTGCATAAGGGAGTGAGGCCTTAGGGAGCTAGTGGGGCAAGGTTTGAGTTGTGGAGAAAGCATTTTGGAGGTGGCTTTTTGCATCAAGGGAGGAGGGAGAGTTGGACGGCAAGGAAACTCTGAGTGGATGAGGTGTGGATTGGGTCAACAACTTAAACTTGTGGCTAAGAAGGGAGGTAGGAGTTTGATTCATTCAAACTCATTTGAATAAGTGGAGGGGAGGAAAAATAGGAGAAAAAGAAGGGATTTGGGTGAGAGAGAAAGAGTTGGCTGAATATGGGGCTTTGGAGGGTGGCATTTTTGGTTTGGTGATAGTGGGATATGTGGGTGCCGAAATTCCTTAGAGTGGGTTCCCTTTTTGGTTTTGGATGTGTAGCTTTTTGATTCCCTTTTCTTTCTTCTCTAGTTTTACCGCAAGTGTCAGCAAGGGAATTTCATTTTTGACTTTTCTTTTCTTAAGTCTAAAGTAGAAAGGGGTAAGTGACCAATTGTACATCTTTTCTCCTCTTTACAATTCTTTCTTCTCTTCTTAATTTACTCTCTCAAAGTCGAAACACACACTCCATTGTCACCATAGCCGAAACCCCATAAACCCCCCAACCCTCTCTTATAACCATTTTTACTTCTTTGAATCTTGGCCGAATCTTCGATTCATAATTTCTTTTCTCTTTGCGTTTATACTCTTTTCTTCTCTTCTTCCATTTTGTTTTGTTCTTCAAGATTGATCACTTGGCCGAATCTGTCAGAATCTATTCCAATTGGATCTAATAGTTGGTAAGGGTTCTCTTATTTTCGATTTACTTTTTTTTCTTTTGGTTGCCGAAAGTTAGATGCCTAACTTTGTTTAGGTGTTGCCGAATCTGTTCAAGGTATTGACTTTGTGACCATTATTGGAAGCCGGCATTAGGGGTATCTGAGAGCTTTTGGGATTTGATCGATCAAGGTAAGGGGGTGTACTTTTGGTTTGGCCAAAGGCCACATCTTTTAACCTTATGCAGTTTAGCCGATTCTAATTAAACTGATGTAGGGGGTTTCGACAAAGGTTGAGGAGGAGCCTCCGGGATTCAAATCTATTTTGGTAAGAGTATTCGATTAAGAGTAGGTTTTTGTCTCGTTTGGATTTGATTTAACGTTTAACCGGGTCTTTTGATTAAGTGCTATTCAATGGATGCAAGTACCAGTCAAGGAGAGAAAGGGGTTGTCCCTACCCCTAAGTTCAAGAAACGTTCAATTTCTACGGTTCGGGATTGGCCACCGGGTGTGGGCCAGCATCGAAAAGAGACAAGTAGATCGCTGTAGTTTTTTCGAGTGAGGACATTAGGGAAATCGAGAGTCTAGTGCTTCGAGTTATCAGGTGTGTGGTTAATTTACTGTTTCCTGTTAGTCGATTAATTATATGTGCTATGTGTGTGATAGCCAGTACAATGGTTGTGGTGGAATTGTTACCCTTAATTGGGTATTTCGGTAACCAGGTTAGTACCCTATCTAAGGTGTAGTTGGGGTTGATTACTGAGGATACTTGTAAGCATGTAGTATGCCTACCTAATATGTTCATGCATTATCCTACCATATCATTATAATATGTTGCATATGCATGGGGTCGAGATATATATTGAATGAAGGATAGGGTGTACATTTATGTACGTGGTTTAGTGATGGCCTCGAGCCTCACTGTGGATTGATGATTGGCTATGTGCCATATCGTGGCTTGATGTTGGCTATGTGCCACATTGTGGGTTGATGTTAGCTTCGTGCTTCATCGTGGATTAATGATAACCCTGAGTCACATCGTGGATATCGAGATTTGTTCACATGGTGATCGGTAGCTAGGGCACGTTATATTGACTTTGAGTAGTTGACTACCAAAGAGGTGTGTAGCGGATGGAGGGTTGATTTAGTAATCCCCTGGTGTGTGGTGGCAGGATACGGGGGTGCGTAGCAAATGGATATTAGGCTGGGATGGGTAACATTTTGCATCATCATGTGTAGTACGTGGATTGTGTGGTTTTGGGCTAAGCCCATCTGTGGAAACATGTGGAATAATTGCACACTGAGTCTGTTCGACTCACCCTATTATTCTAAAAACAATGCAGGTAATACGTGATACTTGGACCGGGCTGGAGTAGATTTGAGGTGGCCATGCAGAAGTTGTTTTATTTGTTTATGCACTTTAGATTCTTAACTACTTTTGGGTTAATTTTTCTTTATTGTAATAAGGCCATTTTAAATTTTTGGGGATTTTTACTATGTATTGAGTTAGATTGACTACCGGTTAATAACTGGAAACGATTTTGGAAACAATTTACAACTTAAAGACTTAAATTAAAGTTTTAAACCCGGATACTCTTAACAACTCGATTTTTCTTGAATTTTCAAACATACAATGTTTTAAACTACACACGACCTTCAAAGTTTTCATTCTCCTCGGCAACCTACTTTCAAAACGACGAACATGTTGTAAACCAGTTATCTCCTATAAACTAAGAAAAATATTTTAAGCTCAAAACGTGTTTTCACCCTTAAATCAAATTCTTTTCAAATATTTTTTCTAGTAACATTCTAAGTTTGGCCGTGGTGTTTTGGTACGGGTTTGGGATGTTACAGTTTGGTATCAGAGCGAGGTTTAAAACTCAACTTTGAGGGTTTTTGGGCTTAAAACATTTTCCAAAGATGGGTTTTACTAAAACATGTATTTCTACAAGCTATTCAGGATTATTCTGGCATGGCACCTACGTATCCGGCCCGATGTCCACCAGGTAAGTACTTCAAACCATTGTATGATTTGTATGTAGAAATGATGGTTGATATGGGATCGTATATTAGTAAGTTAGGAACTATTGAACCTTAGGATTAGCTTACTCCAACACTAAACTTCATAAGACTTAACTTATTTCACCAAACCCGGGAATAAGTCGCAGAGTTCAGGTGTGGTAACAAGCATGCATGTCTAGGCATGGATTCGAATGAGCTTGGTATTTAAGCGCCCTAGCGACTCACCTCCTCTTTTACGAATCCTACCGTGCGCGCAGTGATTGTTCACCTTAACCATGAGGACTTGTTAACGGGTCAAACCTATAACTAAAACCCAAAAGGAACCGAATACCCGATTTTGTAAAACTACCAAATTACCCCTATTTTTAAAAAAATTACCATACTACCCTCGATTTATTACCAAAATACCCCTGTTTGCCAAAATTACCAAGATACCTTTATATTTTGAAAATCACGAAAAATACCCTTACAGGATAAATTACGAAAATACCCCTGGTTGGGAACGGACGAAAATGCTTAAATTGGTGAACGTGTGTAGTGGATAGTGTTGATGAATGAATGTGATTCTCTGAATTAGGGTGGAAGACTTGAGACAAAAACTTTAAGTGACCGAAAGAACTACTATTAAATGTCTTTACATAAAATTGCTTGTGGGTAATCAGTGGAACAAGAAGTTAATGCATAAAATTTCTTAAAACAGATTAAAACGTAGCGATAGGCATGAGTTCTAGGGGATGAGGTCGTGATACGCATGGACGTGGTAGGGGCAGAATGGCTGTATCAGAACTAGTTGGGTCTGGTCATAGACCGGGGAATGAAACGATGCCGCCTGCGATAAAAGTTGAGTTTCAAGATCAAACAGGTAGAGATGATGCAGTATCTCAGGCTATGCTGCGAGTTTTGGAAAGAGTTACGGAGCGAATATGGGTATTGGGGCCCGAAAGTCTGTTTCTAAGAGACTTTGAGTGAATAGAGCTGAGATATTTAGAGGTGTCTCGGGGGTAGCTCCGAATGTGGCAGAGTATTGGTTAGAGACAGTCGAGAGGATCATGGATGACTTGGACTGCACTGTAGAGGAAAAGCTAAAAGGTACTGTATCATTACTTCGGGATGAGGCCTATCAGTGGTGGCTTACTGTCAGAGAGGGTACTCCAGTGGACCGAGTAGATTGGGGTTATTTTAAGGTAAAGTTTGAGGGGAAGTACGTCGGAGCTAGTTACGTGGATGCACAGAGGAAGGCGTTCTTGAATCTGGTGCAAGGGGGTAAGTTAGTAGTAGAATCTGAGGCAGAATTCCTGAGGTTAAGTCGATATGCCAGAGGGATTGTTGCTACTGATTATGAGTGCTGTGTGAGATTTGAGGATGGGCTACGAGATGAACTGCGGGTGTTGATAGCTCCTCAGCGTGAGAGGGACTTTGCTACTTTGGTGGAGAAAGCTTGGATCACCGAGGAAGTTAAATGAATTGAAAGGTAGAACAAAGATAGAGACAGAGGCCGGAATAAGAGGGGTTTTAGACCATCAGGATCGTCGGGGGTTTTTCAGAAAAATCTTGGGGTGGATAATTCTACTCATGCTTTTATGCCAGCTGTTGGGAATCAGGTCCGTCCATGTGCTCGGTGTGGGAGGACTCATGTAGGCGAGTGCTGGGGAAGGAGCAATGAGTGCTTCAGGTGTGGGTACAAGGCTCACTTAGTGAAGAATTGTCCCTAGAATATGGATAGGGCTCAGATAGTAAGTCAAGGGTATATGTAGCCAGGAAGGGGTGGTCCACAAATGTCGAGAGGTCGTGGTCCGAAAACTTGGAGGAAATGGTTTTGGCCGAGGTCGTGGAGCATCGGGCAGAGGTGCTGGGAGCTCAGATGCAAGGCAACCAGGGTTAGTGTATGCAGCCAGACGTCGTGAGGAGGGGGATGCACCAGATGTTATCACGGGTACGTTCCTTATTTATGGGTTACCCTTTACTGCTTTAATTGATGTTGGGTCAACGCACTCTTACATTGCTAGCATAGTGTTTGAAACCTTGAATATGAACTCTGAGACTGTCTCTAGGAAGATGACTGTACTTAGTCCTTTAGGGCAATCTGTGGTAATAGATAAACTCTTTAGAGACGCACCTTTAGAGGTTCAGGGGGTGGTGTTCCTAGCTGATTTGATGGAACTACCGTTCGGGGAATTTGACCTGATCTTAGGGATAGATTGGTTAGTAAGGTATCGTATGAATCTGGACTGTGCTGCTAAGTGCATGTCATTGAGGACTCTCGAGAACTATGAGGTTGTAGTGATAGGTAAGAGGAGAGACTACCTATCTAGCGTAGTGTCTTCTCTTAAGGCGAGAAGATGGTGAAGAAGGGGTGCTTGGCTTTTCTGATGTTTGTTAGTGCTTTGGATGCTAAGGAAGCAGCTGTGGGGGAGGTCAAGACAGTAAAGGAGTTTGTGGATGTTTTTCCAGAAGAACTTTCAGGGTTACCTCGGATCGGGAGGTGGAATTTGGAATCAACTTGTTGCCAGGTACAACGCCAGTGTCTATCGCTCTGTACAAAATGGCACCAAAGGAGTTGGTGGAGCTGAAAGCCCAAATACAAGAGTTGCTAGATCGCGGGTTTATTCAACCCAGTGTGTCTCCGTAGGGAGCACCGGTGTTGTTCGTAAAGAAGAAGGACGGGTCTATGCATATGTCTATAGATTATCGCCAGTTGAATAAGCTGACGATCAAGAACAAGTACCCGCTGCCGAGGATAGACGACTTGTTTGACCAGCTCAAAGGAGCTGCAGTCTTTTCAAAGATAGATTTGAGGTTGGGGTATCACTAGCTTAAGGTGAAGAAGGCTGATATCCATAAGACGGTGTTTCAGACTTAAAATGGGAACTACGAATTCCTGGTAATGCCGTTCAGGTTAACTAACGCACTAGCTGCGTTTATAGATATGATGAAAAGGGTTTTCCAACCTTACTTGGATTAATTCATCGTGGTGTTCATAGACGACATTCTGGTATATTCCAAGTTGGAGGAAGAGCATGATGCACATCTTCGGGTAGTGCTAGCGAATTTTAAGGGAAAAGAAGTTGTACGCCAAGTTTAGCAAGTGCGAATTCTGGTTGAGTGAAGTCATTTTTCTAGGTCATGTGGTATCTGCGGAGGGAATAAGGGTAGATCCTCGGAAGGTTGAGGCAGTACTGGAGTGGAAACCACCTAAGTCGGTAGCAAAAATTTACAGTTTCTTGGGGCTAGCAGGGTATTATAGGAGGTTTGTCGAGGGTTTCTCTTCAATAGCGACACCTTTGACTAAGTTGTTGAGAAATGAGGTACCTTTTGTATGGTCAGATAAGCAGCAGGAGAGTTTCGAGAAGCTAAAGAGAGTTTTAACGAAGCTTCGATTTTGATTCAGCCTGTGGCGGAAAAAGATTTTGTGGTGTATTGTGATGCTTCTCATACGGGGTTAGGTTGTCTACTGATGCAGGAAGGGAAGGTGGTTGCTTATGCGTCTCGGTAGTTGAGACCGCATTAAGTCAACTACCCGACGCACGATCTGGAGTTGGCAGTAGTAGTTTTTGCTTTGAAAGTGTGGAGACATTATTTGTATGGAGAGAAGTCAGTGATCTACACGGGCCACAAGAGCCTGAAGTATCTGTTGACTCAGAGGGAGCTGAACTTGAGACAACGAAGGTGGGTGGAGCTAATAAAGGATTACGACTGTTCGATTGAGTACCACCTGGGTAAAGCGAATGTGGTGGCGGATGCACTAAGTCGAAAGGTGGTATCGGATCTGAGAGCAATGTTCGTGCATCTTAGTCTTTATGATGATAGGAGTTTGTTAGCAGAGCTGCAGGTAAAGTTGACATGGTTAAGTCAGGTAAAAGAGAAATAGTTGGTGGATGAGGTTTTGAGTACTCGATTTTAGCAAGTTCAGAGTGGGGAGTTAGAGGACTACAGTGTGAACAGTGATGGAGTTTTGTGTTTCTGTGGTAGGGTGTGTATGCCAAAGGATGTGGAATTAAGGCAGAAGATTCTTCAGGATTTGCATAGTAGACCTTACGCTATGCATCCTGGAGGAAGTAAGTTGTATAAGGATCTACGAGAACAGTTTTGGTGGCCTGGATTGAAGCGAGAAGTTACAGAATTTGTGGGGAAGTGATTGACGTGTCAATAGGTCAAAGCTAAACACCAAGTACCTTCGGCCTGCTGCAACCAGTGAAGATTCCACAATGGAAGTGGGAGAGAATCACAATGGATTTCGTTAGTGGGCTTCCTCTTACGCCTACTAAGAATGACTCGGTATGGGTGATTGTGGATCGGTTGACAAAGTTCGTGCATTTCATACCTGTTCAGGTTGATTACTCTCTACAGAGATTAGCGAAGCTGTATGTAGCAAAAATTGTTAGACTGCATGGAGTGACGGTGTCGATCATATCGGATAGGGATCTTAGATTTAAGTCGAGGTTTTGGAGGGCATTGCATCAGGCTTTGGGTACCAGGTTGGACTTTAGCACGACATTTCATCCACAGTTAGACGGCCAGTCTGAAAGGGTAATTCAGGTGTTAGAGGATATGTTGAGGGGTTGCGTTATCGACTTTAGGAGTAGCTGAGAGGAATTCTTGCCTTTGGCGGAGTTTGCATACAACAACAGTTACCAAGCAAGTATTCGGATGGCACCGTATGAAGCGTTGTATGGACGAAAGTGTCGCACTCCTACGTGTTGGACAGAATTAGGTGAATGTCATGTTTTGGGTCCAGAGATAGTGGCAGAATCAGAGGAAAAGGTTAAGGTAATCCGAGCACGGTTGAAAGAGGCATCTGACAGACAGAAGTCGTATGGATCTTAAGCAGAAAGAGATAGAATTTGCCGTGGGTGATAGTGTGTTCCTGAAAGTTTTACCATGGAAGAAGGTGATGAGATTTGGATGCAAGGGTAAACTGAGTCCCAGGTTTATAGGGCCTTATCGGGTTTTAAGCGAGTGGGGCTAGTGGCTTACCAGTTAGAGTTGTCGTCAAAATTGAAACAGATGCATGATGTGTTCCACGTGTTAATGTTACGTCGTTATCGATCGGATCCATCTCACGTAGTGCTAGTTGAGGAAGTTGAGTTGAGACCAGATTTGTCCTATGAAGAAGAACCGATTCAGATTCTGGAGCGAGATGTGAAGGTACTTCGAAAGAAATCAGTTCCTGTAGTCAAAGTATTGTGGCATAACCAAGGTTCAGAAGAAGCTTCGTGGGAGCCGGAAGAAGCGATGCGACAGCAATACCCTCACTTATTTTGATCAGGTAATTTCGAGGCTAAAATTATTTTTTTAAGGGGGTAGAACTGTAACATCCAGGATTTAGGGGTCTTGCATTTTTTTAAGTCATATTTATGTGGTAGTGTGCTCTATATGCTGTTTGTATGTGTTTGGGGGCTTCAGGAAATCTTGAGGCTAAGTTTGGACCTTAGGTAAATTTTTAGTTTAAAGCCTTTAGGGGAGAGCTAGGGGAAGATAGGCCTTAAGGGTTCTTATGTGGAGTTTAAGACACAAGAAAGGAAGTGGTGAAGTGGCAAGGGAGGCGCCACTTAGTGCATAAGGGAGTGACGCCTCAGGGAGCTAGTGAGGCAAGGTTCGAGTTGCGGAGAAAGCATTTTAAAGGTGGCTTTTTACGTGAAGGGAGGAGGGAGAGTTGGACGACAAGCAAACTCTGAGTGGATGAGGTGTGGATTAGGTCAACAACTTAAACTTGTGGCTAAGAAGGGAGGTAGGAGTTTGATTCATTCAAACTCATTTGAATGAGTGGAGGGGAGGAAAAATAGGAGAAAAAGAAGGGATTTGGGTGAGAGAGGAAGAGTTGGCTGAATATGGGGCTTTGGAGGGTGGCATTTTCGGTTTGGTGATAGTGGGATATGTGGGTGTCGAAATTCCTTAGAGTGGGTTCCCTTTTTGGTTTTGGATGTGTAGCTTTTTGATTCCCTTTTCTTTCTTCTCTAGTTTTGTCGCAAGTGTTAGCAAGGGATTTTCATTTTCTGACTTTTCTTTCCTTAAGTCTAAAGCCAAAAGGGGTAAGTGACAAATTGTGCATCTTTTCTCCTCTTTACAATTCTTTCTTCTCTTCTCAATTCACTCTCTCAAACTCGAAACACACACTACATTGTCACCATAGCCAAACCCCATAAACCCCCCAACCCTCTCTTTTCTTTTCATTTGCTAGAAGCCGAATAACCCTTTCTACTTCTTTGAATCTTGGCCAAATCTTCCATTCATAATTCCTTTTCTCTTTGTGTTTATACTCATTTCTTCTCTTCTTCCATTTCGTTTTGTTCTTTAAGATTGATCACTAGGCCGAATCTGTCAGAATCTGTTCCAATTGGATCTAATAGTTGGTAAGGATTCTCTTATTTTCAATTTGCTTCTTTTTCTTTTGGTTTCCAAAAGTTAGATGCCTAACTTTGTTTAGGTGTAGCTGAATCTGTTCAAGGTATTGACTTTGTGACCATTGTTGGAAGCCGGCGTTAGGGGTATCTAAGAGCTTTCGGGATTTGATCGATCAAGGTAAGAGGGTGTACTTTTGGTTCGGCCAAAGGCCGTATCTTTTGATCTTATACAGTTTAGCCGATTCTAATTAAACTGATGTAGGGGGTTTCGACAAAGGTTGAGGAGGAGCCTTCAGGATTCGGATCTATTTCGGTAAGAGTATTCGATTAAGAGTAGGTTTTTGTCTCATTTGGTTTTGATTTAACGTTTAACCGGGTCTTTTGATTAAGTGCTATTCAATGGATGCAAGTACTAGTCAAGGAGAGAAAGGGGTTGTCCCTACCACTAAGTTCAAGAAACATTCAATTTCTACGATTCGGGATTGGCCACCGGGGTGTGGGCCAGCGTCGAAAAGAGACAAGCAGATCGCTGTAGTTTCTTCGAGTGAGGACGTTATGGAAATCGAGAGTCTAGTGCTTCAAGTTATCAAGTGTGTGGTTAATTTGTTGTTTCTCTGTTAGTCGATTAATTATATGTGTTATCTGTGTGATAGCCGGTATAGTGGTTGTGGTGGAATTGTTACACTTAATTGGGTATTTCGATAACCAGGTTAGTACCCTATCTAAGGTGTAGTTAGGGTTGATTACTGTGGATACTTGTAAGCATGTAGTATGCCTACCTAATATGTTCATGCATTATCCTACCATATCATTATAATATGTTGCATATGCATGGGGTCGGGATATATATTGAATGAAAGACAGGGTGTACATTTATGTACGTGGTTTAGTGATGGCCTCGAGCCTCACTGTGGATTGATGATTGGCTATGTGCCATATCGTGGCTTGATGTTGGCTATGTGCCACATCGTGGGTTGATGTTAGCTCCGTGCTTCATTGTGGATTGATGATGACCTTGAGTCACATCGTGGATATCAAGATTTGGTCACATGGTGATCGGTGGCTAGGGCACGTTATATTAACTTTGAATAGTATGACTGCCAAAGAGGTGTGTAGTGGATGGAGGGTCGATTTAGTAATCCCCTGGTGTGTGGTCGCAGGATACGGGGGTGTGTAGCGGATAGATATTAGGCTAGGATGGGTAACATTTTGCATCATCATGTGTAGTACGTGGATTGTGTGGTTTTGGGCCAAGCCCATCTGTGGAAACATGTGGAATAATTGCACACTTAGTCTCTTTAACTCACCCTATTTTTCTAAAAACAATGCAGGTAATATGTGATACTTGTACCGAGCTGGAGTAGATTCGAGGTGGCCATGCAGAAGTTGTTTTATTTATTTATGGACTTTAGATTCTTAATTACTTTTGGGTTAATTTTTCTTTATTGTAATAAGGCCATTTTAAATTTTTGGGGATTTTTACTTTGTATTGAGTTAGATTGACTACCGGTTAATAACTGGAAACGATTTTGGAAACAATTTAAAACTTAAAGACTTAAATTAAAGTTTTAAACCCGGATACTCTTAACAACTCGATTTTTCTTGAATTTTCAAACGTACAATGTTTTAAACTACACACGACCTTCAAAGTTTTCATTCTCCTCGGCAACCTACTTTCAAAACGACGAACATGTTGTAAACCAGTTATCTCCTATAAACTAAGAAAAATATTTTAAACTCAAAACGTGTTTTCACCCTTAAATCAAATTCTTTTCAAACGTTTTTTCTAGTAACATTCCGAGTTCGGACCGTGGTGTTTTGGGCCGGGTTTGGGATGTTACAAATGACATAATTTACCTTTATCGAATTATGCACACAAACAGACAAATTAACTTATGGAACTTTAGCACATGCTTAATAACTTATAAATGGCATGAAAATAATATTAAAATATTTCATTGACTCGGATTTGTGGTCCTCGAAACCACTGCTCCTACTAGGGTCTAAATCGGGCTGTTACAATTCTCCCCCCTTAGGGATTTTCATCCCTGAAAATCTTACCATTATACAGATTCAGATATTGCTGTCTCATTGAATCTTCAGGCTCCCACGTAGCCTCTTCTATTCCGTGTCGATTCCACAACACTTTCACTGTAACAGCTAGGATTAGACCTTAGTCAGAACAGTGGTTCGAGACCACAAATCTGAGGTCATAAAAATATTTTAATGATATTTTCTGTGTGAATGATATGTAACATAGCCTATGTGAAAATTTTGTGTGATGATTTGATCGTTTTAGTGTCAAATTAAGAGAAAGGACTTAATTGCATAGAGAGTAAAATGCTGTGTGCTGATTTATGAGTACTTAAATGTAGTTGGCTTATTAAGGAGGAGGCCTTATGTTGCTAATGAACCATTTTTAAGTTAGTGGAGTGTTAAATGACAAATTAGTCTTAAAAATTATTTGTTTTATATGCTTTATAAAGGGCAAAATTGGGATTTGATTAATAAGTTATTATTAATGAAAAACAAAACAATTTGATGGCCATTTTTATTTCATCTTTCTTCCACCGAACCTAGAGAAAAGAAATAGCCATTGAAGCTTTGAGATTTTTTGCACTTACTTAGCTTAATTCAAGGTATGTTTTCGGTTATTTTTGATAATTTCTATGTTTTTGTGATCGTTGCTTTGTGCTTTACAAAAGCCATGCTCAAATTCTAGGTATTGATGATGTTGTTGTGATGAGCCAATGATGAATGTTGAGCTATGTGCTAGTTGATTTTGAAATATGAAAACTTGGTGTTGGATTATCATAGTTTGTATTGAGATTTTTGATGAAATTGAGTATTTTGGGCTTAATTGTGAAAAGTGTAAATTGAGGGACTAAAATGTGAAATAAATGAAATGTGTGGACTCCTATGAGACTAAGGAGAATTCGGCCTAAGCATAGTGTAATGAAATTTTGAGTATTTGATGATTTTGTATAATAGGGACTAAAGTGTCGAAATGTGAAAATGTGAGGGCTATTATGTAAAATGCCCTAAATATGTGTATTTGGATTAAAATGAATGAATTGATGATTGAATGGATTGAATTTAAATATGTATAGACCAAGAGAGGAGAGGTTCGGATCGAGATCGAGGCAAAGATAAAGTGCTTGATTAATCGACCGTATCGATAGTTCGACGTCCGAGGTAAGTTCGGATATAATACTAGTTGTAAACTATGCCTATGTGATATAAATTGAATGGATGTATATGTATCTATGAGTTTTGAAAATGCTATGTGCTGAATTGAGATAAACAGGCAGTAAGTGTGCGAAGTTGGAAACGAAAAAGAGATGATTAGCACAGTGTGTGCGAAAAGATAGAAGCTTTGACTTATCGAATTGGCACTGTGTGTGCGATATTGATATAAGTTCGGTTTAATGTATTGGCACTAAGTGTGCAGTGATGATTATGTTTAAGTTGTAAAATTGGCACTAAGTGTGCGAATAAATCAAAGGATTAGCCAAGGTTGAACGAGAGGTAATATCAAACAATTGAGTAGCATAAATGGTAAGCAACTATGTGTTGATCAAGGTACGTTTGAACCTATGTGGTTGATGAGAGACTCAAGAGTTGGATGAATAGCTAATTGGGTATGTGGTTGAGATTGATAATGTGATTAGATGTGCCTTTATCTATGTGAAGGTATTATATTTATACATATTGACGTTGTAGTATTGAGTAATATGTATTATATTACGAACTTACTATGCTTTGGAAAGCTTACTATGTGATATGTTCTCTACCTTGTAGTCTCAGTAAAGCTAGCTCGGATCGGGGATCGTCAGCTTCGTAATCACACTATCGGCATTCTATTTTGGTACTTTTGGAAAGATGCATATAGCTAGGATATGACATGTATAGGCTAGTTAATTGAATTATGTTTGAGATTGTAATTAGCCATGAGATGTGGCTAGATATGTGATAGGTTGGTATGAATGAATGTGATACGTGCGATGCATCTTTTGGCATGATTTGTGGATTGATAAATTCTCTATTAAGTGGTAACTTTGAGTTGATAAATGCTAATAGGGGTTAGTGAAATTAGGAATGAATTATGCTTGTGGTAGAATAAGTTTTGGTATTGAATTTGTTATGGTTGGAATGAGAAATGAACATATAGATTGGATAGCCATATTGGTAAGTTATTGGTTACCTTATGTGCATGATATGTTTTGGTATGTGTTACTTGTAGGTTTGACCCTAAGTGGGTGGCATGTTGGCCTTGCAAAAATGGCCTATAATGTCACACGGTTGGGGCATACGGGTGTGCCTCAGATCGTGGGTAAATTGGCAGAATGTGGCTTAAATTGTACACGGTCTTGGGACGAGCGTGCCTTCAGGTCGTGCGAGAAATGAAAGTATATGACCTTATAGGACACGACCTTATCACACGGGCGTGCTTGTTAGCCGTGTTGATTTTGGCAATATGTAACCACGGGGAGATCACACTGGTGTGTCATGTAGCCGTGGGAGAGGCACGGCCTACCCCCACGGGTGTGTCTCCCCTGTATTTTAGAAAAGTCTCAATTTTTTCATGAAATTTTATATGTGTTTCGGTTTAGTCCTGACCCGGTTTATAAGCATGCTTAGGGTCTTGATGACTCGTTTAAGGGAGACTATGATTGTATATGAATGTGTTTGATGATGATTGACTTTGTGTTGTGAATGTGATGTGAAATGATCCTATTGTTTGGTAATGCCTCTAAACCCTATTCTGGCGACGATCTTGGGTTAGGGGTGTTACAATTTTATTAGTATTAGAGCTACAGTTTAGTCGATTCTCGAACTAACATGGCGTGTACGAGTCTTTCTATGCATGCCATCTTGTAAAATTTCGTTAGTATGATGAAATCTGATAGTTGAAATGTGTTTTAATATAGTAATAGATCCCGATTGAGCAGTTGCTGACAATGTAGAGAGTAATGCGCTTGCTCTCACTCAAGGGACAGCGCCGGCCACATCAAGGCCAAATGATAGTGGTGAGGAAGGTGAGGATAAGCAAGCCTTCTTCCGTATGACAAGTGAATGGTTTTCAAAATTTGTTAGAACAAATCCGACTGCTTCACAACCTCCACCCCCGCAAGTACCTGTTGTGCTACAAGTTGTAGATCCGATCAGATTGAATAAACCTCCTGTGGAGAAGGTTCACAAGTATGGGGCCGAAGAGTTTAGGGCCACAGCTGATGACGATATTGAGTGAGCCGAGTTTTGGCTTGAAAATACAATCAGAGTATTTGATGAGATGTCATTGAACCCTGAAGAGTGCATTAAGTATGCAGTTTCCTTGTTGAGAGACATGGCTTATAATTGGTGGAAAACGTTGATATCTGTAGTTTCGAGAGAGAGAATAACTTGGGATTTCTTTCAATCCAAGTTTAGAAAGAAGTATATCAGTCAACGCTTTATTGATCAGAAATGTAAGGAGTTTTTAGAGTTGAAATAGGGCCGTTTGTCTGTTACTAAGTACGAGCGAGAATTCGTAAGATTGAGTCAATATGCAAGAGAATGTGTTTCAACTGAAGCTACTATGTGTAAACGTTTTATAGAGGGATTGAATGAAGACATTAAGTTGTTGGTTGGAATACTAGATATAAATGAATTTGTTGTATTAGTTGAAAGAGCATACAAAGCTGAGGAGCTCGGTAAAGAAAAGAAAAAAGCTGATTCTGAGGCTCGTGATGAAAGAAAGAGATCGATGAATAAGTTCTCTCAATCTTCAGCAAAGAGAAATAAAGATGCAAGCAATCGTTCAAATCCCTCGTTTGGACATCCAAATAGAGATCGTTCGAGACAGTCTTGGTTTCTGATTCAAGCTCGAATGAAACAAGTGTTGGCAATGTTAAGAGTAACAAGCCCGAATGTAGACAATGTGGGAGACGACATGTGGGAGAGTGCTGGGGCAAGTATAACAATAGAACATGCTATAAATGTGGATCCCAAGACCATTTTATTCGAGATTACCCAAAGATGGTCGGAGAAGAAAATGTTCAGAATGAAAGACCGGGTAATGTGGCAGCTGGGGGAAGACCACCCAGAAACACCAGAATTATGAGTGAAAGCCAGAGAGGGACAACTGATACAGCTGTGTGGTCAGAAGCAAAAGCACCTGTCTGAGCATATGCCATACGCGCACGAGAGGAAGCATCATCTCCAGACGTCTTCACTGGTACTTTCACTTTATTTGATACTGATGTCATTGCATTGATAGATCCTGGATCAACTCATTGCTATGTGTGTATGAATTTAGTATCGAATAAGACTCTACCTGTTAAGTCTACTGTATTTGTGATTAGAGTATCGAACCCCTTAGGCAAGTGTGTTTTGGTGGATAAGGTGTGCAAGAATTGCCCGTTGATATTTCGTGATTTATGTTTCCCGGTCAATTTGATGTTGCTACCATTTGATGAATTTGACATAATTCTGGGTATGGATTGGCTTACTTTGCATAATGCCATCGTGAATTGTAAGAGAAAGAATGTTGAATTGAAGGGTCAGAATGGTGAGATAGTTCGAATTGAGTCTAGTGATATGAAAGGACTACCAACTATTGTTTCGGTGATGAGAGCTATGAACTATGTGAGAAAAAGTTATGAAGCTTATTTGGTGTATGTGATTGATACAAAGGTGTCGGAAAAGAAAATTGAATCTGTGCCTATGATATGTGAGTTTCCAGATGTGTTTCTAGAAGAGTTAGCGGGGTTACCTCCGATTAGAGAAGTCAAATTTGGTATTGAGTTAGTGCCGAACTGCTCCTATTTCGATAGCTCCATACAAATGGCACCAACAGAATTGAAAGAGTTGAAATCTCAGTTGCAAGAACTGACCGACAAAGGATTTGCACGACCTAGTTTTTCACCCTGAGGAGCTCCTGTATTATTTGTGAAAAAGAAAGATGGAACTATGAGAATGTGTATTGATTATCAACAATTGAACAAAGTGATGATAAAGAACAAATATCCGTTACCTCGGATCGATGATTTATTTGATCAGTTGAGAGGAGCTACAGTATTTTCTAAGATAGATTTGAGATGGGCTACTATCAGTTGAGAGTTAAAGAATCTGATGTGCCAAAATCTACATTCAGAACGAGGTATGGACATTATGAATTCTTAGTGATGCCTTTTGGACTAACAAATGCCCCTGCAGTGTTTATGGATTTGATGAATCGAATATTCAAACAGTATTTGGATCGCTTCGTGGTGGTGTTCATCAATGATATTTTGATTTATTCGAGTGATGAGATGCAACATGCCGAGCATTTGAGAATCGTGCTACAAACTCTGCGTGAGAAATAGTTGTATGCAAAGTATAGCAAGTGTGAATTTTGGTTGCCTGAGGTCAATTTTCTGGGGCATATTGTATCCGCTGCTAGGATACAAGTCGATCCACATAAAATCTCTGCTATTTTGGAATGGAAGCCTCTGAGAAATGTGTTTGAAGTTCATAGTTTTTTGGGACTAGCGGGATATTATAGACGATTTGTGAAAGGCTTCTCAATGATTGCGACTCCATTGACAAAGTTGTTACAAAAAGCTGTTAAATTCGAGTGGTCAAAAAAGTGTCATCAAAGTTTCGAGCAGTTGAAAGCGTTGTTGACAGAAGCACCGGTGTTAGTTCAACCTGAATCGGGCAAAGATTTTATAGTCTATAGTGATGCATCATTGAATGGTTTGGGTTATGTGCTGATGCAAGAAGGAAAAGTCATTGCTTATGCTTTGAGACAGTTAAAACCGTATGAAAAGAATTATCCAACGTATGATCTTGAATTGGTTGCGATTGTATTCGTATTGAAGATTTGGCGTCACTATTTATTCAGTGGCAAATGTCATATTTATACTAATCATAAGAGTTTAAAGTATTTGATGACTCAGAAAGATTTGAACTTGCGACAGAGAAGATGGTTAGAGTTGTTGAAAGATTATGAACTTGTGATAGATTACCACCCGGGTAAAGCTAATGTTGTAGCCGATGCTTTGAGTCGAAAATCATTATATACCTTACGAGCTATGCGTAATTAGATGGATCTAAGTGATGATGATGCGGTTGTAGCTGAATTAAAAGTAAAACCATTGTTTATACAGCGGATATGTGAGACTCAGAAGATTGATAATAAGTTGTTAGCAAAAAGGGTTCAATGTAATTCGAATGCAAAATCAGAATTTCGAGTTGATAGTAATGATTGTTTGAGATTTAGAGATCGAATTTGCATTCTGAGAAATTCAGAGTTGATTCAAATGATTTTGACTGAAGCTCACAATAATCATTTGACTGTACATCCGGGGAGTACGAAAATGTATAATGGTTTGAAACAGTTCTATTGGTGGCATGGTATGAAGAGAGATATTTTGACTTTGTGTCAAAATGTTTAGTTTGTCAGCAAGTTAAGGTTGAACATCAAGTTCTGTCCAGTTTATTGCAACCTATTATGATTCCTGAGTGGAAATGGGAGAGGATCACGATGGACTTTGTGTCGGGTTTACCCTTATCTTCAAACAAGAAAGATGCGATCTGGGTGATAGTGGATAGATTGACGAAAGCAGCTCATTTCATTTCTATGAGAACTGATTATTCTTTAGATAAGTTGGCTGAACTGTATATTGATGAGATTGTGAGATTACACAGAGTGCCGTTATCTATTATGTCTGATAGAGATCCGAGATTTACCTTGCGATTTTGGAAGAAATTGCAAGATGCTTTAGGCACGAAATTGTATTTCAATACTTATTTTCATCCACAAACGGATGGTCAATCCGAACGAATTATTCAGATTCTTGAAGATATGCTAAGATGTTGTATACTCAAATTTGAAAGCACATGGGAAAAGCATCTATCATTGATTGAGTTTGCGTATAACAATAGTTTTTAGTCTAGTATCAAAATGGCACCATATGAGGCTCTTTACGGTCGAAAGTGTCAAACTCCATTGTATTGGACCGAACTAAGTTAGAACAAGCTTCACAGGGTTGATCTTATAAAAGAGACTGAGCAAAAGTGAAAGTGATTGGTGACAGTTTGAAAGCAGCCTCAGATTGTCAAAAGTCTTATGCAGATTTGAAACGAAAGGATGTTGAATTCAAGGTTGGTGATAAAGTGTTTTTGAAAGTGTCTCTGTGGAAGAAAATACTTCGATTTGGCCGAAAGGGCAACCTAAGTATGAGATTTATCGGACCGTATGAGATTATTGAACGAGTTGGGCCGATTGCTTATAGATTGAGGTTTCCATCAGAGTTGGAAAGGATCCATAACGTGTTTCATGTGTCAATGCTTCGACGATATCGATCAGACCTATCTCGTATAATTGCACCTACTGAGGTTGAGATTCAGTCAGATTTGTCGTATAGTGAAGAATCGATCCGAATTTTGGCACAAGAGACTAAAGAGTTGAGAAATAAGAAAATTTCTCTAGTGAAAGTATTATTGCACAAACACAGAATTGAAAAGGCAACGTGGGAGCCTGAGAACATTATGAGAGAGCAACATCCACAACTATTCACTAGTAAGATTTTCGGGGACGAAAATCCATAAGGGGGAGAGTTGTAACAGCCAGGATTCGACCCTAGTCAGAACAGTGGTTCGAGACCACAAATTTGAGGTCGTAAAAATATTTTAATGATATTTTCTGTGTGAATGATATGTGACATAGCCTGTGTGAAAATTCTGTGTGATGATTTAATCGTTTTAGTGTCGAATTAAGAGAAATGACTTAATTGCAGAGAGAGTAAAATGCTGTATGCTGATTTATGAGTACTTAAATGTAGTTGGCTTCTTAAGGAGGAGGCCTTATGTTGCTAATGAACCATTTTTAAGTTAGTGGAGTGTTAAATGACAAATTAGTCTTAAAAAGTATATGTTTTATATGCTTTATAAAGTGCAAAATTGAGATTTGATTAATAAGTTATTATTAATGAAAAACAAAACAATTTGATGCCATTTTTATTTCATCTTTCTTCCACCAAAACTAGAGAAAAGAAATAGCCATTGAAGCTTTGAGATTTTTGGCACTTACTTAGCTTAAATCAAGGTATGTTTTCGGTTAGTTTTTGATAATTTCTACGTTTTTGTGATCGTTGCTTTATGCTTTACAAAACCCATGCTCAAATTCCAGGTATTGATGATGTTGTTGTGATGAGCCATTGATGAATGTTGAGCTATTTGCTAGTTGATTTTGAAATATGAAAACTTGGTGTTGGATTATCATAGTTTGTATTGAGATTTTTGATGAAATTGAGTATTTTGGACTTAATTGTGAAAAGTGTAAATTAAGGGACTAAAATTTGAAATAAATGAAATGTGTGAACTCCTATGAGACTAAGGAGAATTCAGCCTAAGCATAGTGTAATGAAATTTTGAGTATTTGATGATTTTGTGAGATAGGGACTAAAGTGTCGAAATGTGAAAATGTGAGGGCTATTATGTAAAATGCCCTAAATATGTGTATTTGGATTAAAATGAATGAATTGATGATTGAATGGATTGAATTTAAATGTGTATAGACCAACAGAGGAGAGGTTCGGATTGAGATCGAGGCAAAGATAAAGTGCTTGATTAATCAATCGTATCGATAGTTCGACATCCGAGGTAAGTTTGGATATAATACTAGTTGTAAACTATGTCTATGTGATATAAATTGAATGGATGTATATGTATCTATGAGTTTTGAAAATTATCTATGAGTTTTGAAAATGCTATGTGCTGAATTGAGATAAACAGGCACTAAGTGCGCAAAGTTGGAAACAAAAAAGATGATTAACATTGTATGTGCGAAAAGATAGAAGCTTCGGCTTATCGAATTGGCACTGTGTGTGCGATACCGATATAAGTTCGGTTTAATGTATTGGCACTAAGTGTGCAGTGATGATTATGTTTAAGTTGTAAAATTGGCATTAAGTGTGCGAATAAATCAAAGGATTAGCCAAGGTTGAACGAGAGGTAATTTCGAACAATTGAGTAGCATAAATGGTAAGCAACTATGTGTTGATCAAGATACATTTGAACCTATGTGGTTGATGATAGATTCAAGAGTTGAATGAATAGCTAATTGGGTATGTGGTTGAGATTGATAATGTGATTAGATGTGCCTTTATCTATGTGATGGTATTATATTTATACATATTGACGTTGTAGTATTGAGTAATATGTATTATATTACGAACTTACTAAACTTTGGAAAGCTTATTGTGTGATTTGTTCTCTGCCTTGCAGTGTCAGTAAAGCTAGCTCGGATAGGGGATCGTCAGCTTCGTAATCATACTATCGGCATTCTATTTTGGTACTTTTGGAAAGATGCATGTAGCTAGGATATGGCATGTATAGGCTAGTTAATTGAATTATGTTTGAGACTATAATTAGCCATGAGATGTGGCGAGATATGTGATAGGTTGGTATGAATGAATGTGATATGTGTGATGCATCTTTTGGCATGATTTGTGGATTGATAAATTTGCTATTAAGTGGTAACTTTGAGTTGATAAATGCTAATAGGGGTTAGTGAAATTGGGAATGAATTATGCTTGTGGTAGAATAAGTTTTGGTATTGAATTTGTTATGGTTGGACTGAGAAATGAACATATAGATTGGATAGCCATATTGGTAAGTTATTGGTTGCCTTATGTGCATGATATGTTTTGGTATGTGTTGCTTGTAGGTTTGACCCTAAGTGGGTGGCATGTTGGCCTTGCAAAAATGACCTATAATGTCACACGGTTGGGGCACACGGGCGTGCCTGAGACCGTGGGTAAATTGGCAGAATGTGGCTTAAATTGTACTCGGTCTTGGCATGGGCGTGCCTTCAGGTCGTGTGAGAAATGGCAGTATATGAACTTATAGGACACGGCCTTATCACACGAGCGTGCTTGTTAGTCGTGTTGATTTTGGCAGTATGTAACCACGGGGAGATCACATGTGTGTGTCATGTAGCCGTGGGAGAGGCACGGCCCACCCCCACGGGCGTGTCTCCCCTGTATTTTAGAAAAGTCTCAAATTTTTCATGAAATTTTATATGTGTTTCGGTTTAGTCCCGACTCGGTTTATAAGCATGCTTAGGGTCTTGATGACTCGTTTAAGGGACACTATGATTGTATATGAATGTGTTTGATGATGATTGACTTTGTGTCATGAATGTGATGTGAAATGATCCCATTGTTCGTTAATGCCTCTAAACCCTATTCTGGCAACGGTCTCGGGTTAGAGGTGTTACATTCACTAATGGTATTTTCTTATTTCTTAACTTTTTCAAATCATGAGCTAAGATATAGATTGGTTCTTCCTCGTATGTCATATCAGATCGAATTTC
Organism: Gossypium rotundifolium; assembly: GCA_025506655.1. NCBI lineage: Eukaryota > Viridiplantae > Streptophyta > Magnoliopsida > Malvales > Malvaceae > Gossypium > Gossypium rotundifolium. Next base: position 61,781,149 of record CP106731.1, on the reverse strand, counting down.
AATTTCTAATGGAGCAATCACATGTGACAGATCAGATTGGTATCTTCGGAGCATCAAAACATGGAATGCATTGTGTATCTTTTCAAGCTCGGATGGAAAAACAATCTATGTGCAACTGGTCCAACACGCTCAATAACTTCATATGGCCTGACGAATCTCAGACTCAACTTGCTTTTAAGAGTACTTTCTTCCACAGGGACACATTCAGAAACACTTTGTCACCGATCTCAAATTCATTATCTTTTCTTCTCAAATCCGCATAAGATTTCTGACGATCAGATGCTGCTTTCAAACTATTACGAATTATTTTCACTTTCTGTTCAGTCCTTTTATCAAATCAATTCCGTGTAGCTTATTTTCACTGAGCTCGGTCCAATACAGAGGTGTAAGACATTTACGTCCCTACAAAGCTTCATATGGTGCCATTTTAATGCTCGATTGAAAACTATTATTATAAGCAAATTCTACTAATGGCAGGTATTGTTCCCATGTACCATCAAATTCAAGAATGCAGCATCTCAACATATCCTCAAGAATCTGAATGATCCGCTTAGATTGACCATCTATTTTCTGATGAAAAGCTGTACTGAAATGCAGTTTCGTTCCTAAAGCTTGTTACAATTTCTTCTAGAATCTCGATGTAAATCTCGGATCTCTATCCGATACAATTGATAGTGGCACCCCGTGCAATTTCACAATCTAAGAAATATAAAGCTCAGCTAATCTATTAAGTGAATAGTCAGATCGCACCAGAATAAAATGGCAGATTTTATCAATTGATCAACTACGACCCAAATCGCATCATTCTTTCTCGGAGTCAGAGGCAATCCCAAAATAAAGTCCATTGTTACACTATCCCATTTCCACTCAGGAATCAGAATCTATTGTAACAAACCCGATGGAACCTAATGTTTAGCTTTAATTTGCTGACAGACTAAACATTTCAAAACAAAATCAAAATGTCTCGCTTCATACCAGACCACCAATAGTGTTGTTTGAAATCATGGTACATCTTTGTGCTTCTCGGATGAACAGATAAACAACTATTATGTGCTTCATTCAAAATTAACTGAATCAACTCTAAATTTCTCAGAACACAAATACGATCTTGAAATATTAAGCAATCATCAACAACTCTAAATTCAGAATCAGAATTCAAATCACACTGAGCTCGTTTCGCTATTATTTCATTATCAACTTTCTGAGCTTCACAAATTTGCTGTAAAAACAAAGGTTTTGTAATATCCGGGAATTAGGGCTTGTGCATTTTTGCTCAATTGCATGTGCTTGTATGCCTGCGTATATTATGAATGTGCTTTATGAATTTTGGGAATAGTAGAATGTAGGAGAATGCCTTAGAAGTTATTTAATTTTAAGTTTAAAAGAGGGAGCTAAGCCTAAGAGGCCTTAAGGAAATTTGTAGGAAATATGCCACTAAAATGGGCTTGTTTAAGTGGCTTGGACGCCCACTTATGGCCTTAGTAAGTGGCGCCACAAGCAAAAGGGAAGGGCCTAGGTTCGAGTCACAAGAGAAGCAAATAGAATTTTATTTTGTTTGCGAGAATGAGCATGAGGGATGGCACTAAGACACTAAAGGGATGAGCTTTAGTTGTGATTAAAACCTTTTAAAAATTCGCTAAGATAAGAGATAAATGTGGATTTATTTCTATTATTTTAAATGAAGTGATAAAGAGGAAACAAGGGATTAGATAGGGAAGAAGAGTGTGGCCGCCTAGGGACTCCTTTAAGGTGATTTTCGCCAAGTATTGTAAGGGGATAGCCAATTTCATTAAAACAAGTTAGTCTCTCTTTTGTTTTCTCTTTTCTCTCCAAAGCCATCACTATTATCTTCTTTTTCTTGTTCTAGCCGAAACCCTCTCTAAAGATCACCATTGCCAATTCTTCCTGAGTCCCATACCCTTCCTTTTCATTCTTGTTGAAGCCGATTTCTTAGTAAGTTCCAAAAGCCAAAATCTGTTAATTAACATCTAGCCATAGCTGAATTTCTATAACATCCCTTGACCCGAGTCTATCGCCGGATAAGGGTTTACAGGTGTTACCATGCATTGTAACACTTAAGCTAAAATAATTGAATCATGGATGATCATCTTTATTAAATAATTATCTATAAACAATTAATAAACACATGTGTAACACATAACATATATATATTACATCCAAACCATTCAAAGAGGAATCGTTGATGAACTTAATTCATCATACTGTGTATAATACATCAATATCACATAAACAAGTTATCCAAAATAGATAGCCATTTTCGCATGGCTAGTATATTTACACGATTACAAAACATTAGTTATACTGTTTAATCTAACCTATACATGCCCTTTTTAATACAAAACTAAGTTATTCAATACCAAAAGAAAGTCGATAGTGCGGTTGACTTCTTCCCAGATCCTTCGAGTCCGTAGCTTGAACCTAAATCTATAAAACAAGGGTAAACAAGAATACACACAATAAGCTTGCTAGCTTAGTAAGTCTCAAGCAGTATTTATGACATATACACACATACTTAACAATTTAACTCCCATTCTTGCGGCAATTAGCATAAATATTTCAATACGAGTTTCACCTAGACAAATATTAGTCATATCCTTAATCTAATCAATAATAGTTTATCACGTAACTTATACAATAACATTTCATATATATAACCTATGCATTTGAATATTTCAAGTTATCGAAAACATAACGAAATTTCGATCTCATTGCACATCATAATCATAACCGAAGTTTTAAGTATCACCCAATCACATTTGAACCTTACATACATATACCATATGGCCAAACGTAATCAATCATATACAGATATATAATTTGACTTTCATTATTACAAATACATAATTAGGCCAAATCATGTATATGTTCAAATAGGTTAGCACATAATACATATTTACATAACCATTTATCATTTCAAATAATCAACTTACCTTGTCACTTACCAATATAATAAGCTAATTTCCTTTTTCTTTTTAGAGCTTATAGCTTAATCTACTATGTATATACATCTTCAATTCTCTATTTTAACTTATCATCGGTAAAAAGCCTGCTAGGCATTAAAGCCCAAAATAAATCACCAAGACGAGGCTCGCTAGGCGAAGAAGCTGAAATGAATCACTGACAATGCTCGAGGCACAAAGCCCGACATATAACACCAAAAAAGCTAGGCATTAAAGCCTAAAATGAATCAACGACAAGGTATAGGCACAAAGCGACATATAACATCAAGACAAAGCACGCTAGGCATTAAAGCCTGAAATGAATCACCGGCACAAGGCCTGCTAGGCATAAAGCCCGAGATATCATCATTTTCAACATTTCAATGAACATTTCAATAGTATCTTAGCCACTTATCACTTAAATTTGATAATTCTATCACATTTCCAATTCAACTAAGCTTATTCACTTTTCACAAATAGAACTATTATAACATTGTATAATGAAACATATCCAATTAAATGTAATATTACTACATTCGGCTATCACATGAAAATATACCCAAATTTATCAAAAATTGTCATTTAATAATTTCATAATGCATTCTTTAATATAATCCAGCTTAGAGACTTACCTCGGTTGTCGATAGACCGTGTAAATCGACTATTCGAGAACCTTTGTCTTTCCCCGATCCAATTTTGCTTTTCTTTGTTCTTGATCTAAAACACATTAAATTCAGCTCATTCAAGTACATTTCAATTCAGTTTAGTCCCAAATCACATTAATGGGTAAATTACCCTTTTACCCTTAGTGTTTCACATTTTTACACTTTAGTCCTTTTTGCACAAAACACAAAATACACATTATTTCAACACAACACTCAAGGGCCGAATATGTATAAGGACTATATAAGTCCATTTCTTTCATTTATTTTGCATTTAAGCCCTCTCAAATTTTTATTTTTACAAATTAGTCCTATTTACTCAATTTTCACTAAAACTTCAATACAAAACTTATCAATCTTAATCCTATCTTTAAATTAAATTCATAAAACATCAATTATCATATCACAATGTTAATGGCGAACCTTAGACATGCTCGATTTAAAAATTACAACATGGGTGGCTACGGTTCAAGCAACGATCTCAAAAACGTAAAATTAACAAAACTAAATTCAAACTAACCTTGAAATCAAGCCTCCAAGTGCCGAAAATCAAAGAACAAAAACCCCCTTTTTCTTTCTCAATATTCGACCATGAGAGAATAATAAAGATGGTGGCTTTTGTTTATGTTATTTTAACATATTATAAAAGTAATTATTTAATTACTAATTTAACCTTTAATATAAAATAAAAACTAACATATAACTTAAGGGTATTCTTGACATAAGCCACCCACTAACTCAAAAATGAGTTATTTACCCTTTTAATGTTCCACTTTAAAAAGCCATCATCAAATAGGCACTTTACACTATAGTTTGAGACTTTTAAAATTTACGCGATTAAGTCCTTTTTGTCAAATCGAGCACCCAAACGATGAAATTTTTCTACGAAACTTTCACACATTTTAATTCACACATAATAAACACAAAATAAAATATTAAAATATTTCTCAGACTCGGATTCGTGGTCCCAAACCACTATTTTGATTAGGGTCAAATTCGGTCTATTACAATTTCTCTGTGGATTCAAGTGAAGGTGCAGTCGACTACAGTACTAAGGGTAAGATTAGTTGATATTCAATATTCAATTCTTTTTCTTTTAGCCAAAACTTAAGGACTAATCTATTATTGCTCTTGATCGAAACTTTGAAATATCTTTCGGGATTTCCATAATAGCCAACTACTAGGGAGATCATTCGGGATTTTAGATCTAAGGTGAGAGATTGGCCGAAGGCCATGTATTCAAATGTTGGAAGTGGATCTGACATAGTACTTGTAGGGATTTCGACAGAGACTAAGGGCAAGTGATATTTCGGGATTTGGATTCACAAGGTAAGTACATGTAATATTCAGCCAAGGCCTATTTAGCGACTTAGATCTATTTCTTATTTATTCAAAAGTCGAGAACTAATCTGTGAAGTGATTTAGTGCTTGCTGATTTAAAGGAGGAAACACTACAAAGTTTCGGGATTTGATTAGTAATCAAATCGGCAACAAGGTAAGATTTTGGTTGCGATAATCCTTCGAGATCTGATCATTTGGCCGAATAGGCTTTTGCTAAAATACTAAGGGTTGACCAAATGTAGGAACTAAGGATCTAAAGCGTTAGATTGGGACTTTCAGGATTTCAGTAAAAGCATTAAGTAAACCAAGTGTGTACCCCACACTAACTTTTAATAGATTTACGGCATCAATTTAATATATGTGTTTGTAATGATGTGAAATGTGGCCAAAGGTACCATGCAATGGTACAATGTACTCAGGTACATAGCCTTAACATTATGTTAATAAATGATAGGAATATTTGGAATATGGCACATATGTGAATATTGATAATAATGTGAAATAAGGCATAAGGCATGATGTTGCATGATTTGTATGACATGGGGCATATGGGTGATTGAAAAGGGGAAGTGATTTGGTGGTTTTATACCACAATATCTGAATGTAGTGACTCATGTCACAAAAATCCGAATGTGGTGACTTATGTCACAAATGATTATCTGGTGGCTATGCCACAATATATATATAAGGGCGATGAGCATGTCATCTGCAGCGACTGCCTTCGATGATGTGCAGCGGATGGCGGGTCAACTTAGTAGTCCCCACGGTGTGATGGTTGGTACGAGTGATGTGTAGCGGATGGTTATCTAGGTTTAGGTCCGGGTTTGCATCATTGATTATATGTGTTTCATATGTGTGATTTGACATGCCTAAATTGATTGAGAGTTTGTGTTTGGTGGTTACACATTGAGTCTGTTTGACTCACCCTGTTGTGGGATCTTTTTCAGGTGACACTCAGTAATGGACCGAGTCGGCAGGAGCTTTATGGTGGCCATGCTCAGCTCAGAAATTATTTTATTTTGGACTTTCAATACTTAAGTATTTTAGACTATTTCGGGATTTGTTTTGATGTAATAAGGCTATAAGTATTAAACTGATTATGCATGCATTTTAATTATTTTTAGTATGGCACGATTTGATTTTTATCAATTTTAAAGTTCAAGTAATTTTTCTTAAGAACAAAGATTAAATGTTTTGACACCTAATCAACACAAATCAACTGTTCTTCAAAAACACACAAAAATTTTGGCAAAACTTCAAATAAGTTTCGAAAGATTTTTCCCTAGAAGCATACCAGATCCGGTCAGGGCTTGTGGGTCGGGTTTGGGTTGTTTCATTTTGGTATCAGAGCCTGGTTCAAAACTCAACCTTGAGGGCTTTTTGGGCCCAAAACGTTTTCTTTCTTTTGAAATTGGATTTTTCTAAGAAATAAACAGGTTTTATGGCATGGCACCTGAGTCTCCGGCTCGAAGTCCACCAAGTAAGTACCTCTAACTCCTCTGTGACTTGTATGGGGGAAATCATAGGGACGTAGATTAGTAGATTAGGAGATATTAAACCCTAGGATTAGTCTACTTCAACACCAAGTTGCATAAAACTTAAAGTCTAACCAAACAAATCTATTTCTAAGTCGTTGAGTTAAAGGTGTGGCAACTGTTGTGCGCATGTCTAGGATTGGATTCAGTGGGAGCTTGGTATTTAAGCAGTCCTAGTGACTCACCTCCTCACCGCTCGAATCCTACCTGATGCGTAGTGACGGTTCACCCTAACCAAGAGGACTCAGCCACAGGCTAAACCAATAATTAAAACCCAAAAGGGACCGTCACCCTGTTTTGTGAAACTTAAAATTCAAACCATGATTTTAAAATTCCAAGTGCCCTTTATTTAAAAAGATGACCAAAATACCCTTGATTTGTAAATTGACCAAAATACCCTCAGTGTGGAAAGTTACCAAAGTATCTTCAAATTAAAAATTTTTAAAAATACCCTTGTTTTGAACAGTCACCAGGAACCATATTTTATGAAAAAAATTTACCGAAATGCCCCCGGTTTGAAAAATTAAGAAATTACCCTCAACTTATAAAATTACCATTTTACCCTTGAAATTTTCTTACCAAGTATTTCAATTCTGTAAAGATACCAAAAGTCTCTATCTTGCAACATTTTCAAATACCTTAATTCAAAAAATTACTAAAATACCCCTATAGGATAAAATTACAAAAATACCCCAGGTAGTGGAAAACAACAAACAATGACAACTACAACATTTTTCTGCAATGAACGCAAGTTCATGAATGTGATTGAATGAATGAATTGAGACTGTATGTGTATGAAATCGAAAGAACTACTCCCTAGAACTATTGACCATAAGACTGTTCGTTATAAATCAGTGAAACAAAAACTAATCTATAAAATTCTTAAATCAGATAAACGCGATTCGAAAGTATGAACTCTAGGGGAGGTGGTCGTAACGTGTGTGGCCGTGGTAGAGGCCGAATGACCGTGTCAGAACCCGTTAGGTTAGTACAAGGGTCCAAAAATGAGATGCCACCACCACCAGCCGCTGATGTGGAATATCAGGATCAGACGAGGGATGATGAAGTATCACAGCGATCTTTGTGAGTTTTGGAAAGGGTGGTGGGGAGCAGAGGCATGGGAGCTTGGAAGTCCGTACCTGAGCGACTTCGATCTAATGGAGCTGAGTTTCTCCGTGGAGTATCCGGTGTGGCACCCAATATGGCTGAGTATTGGTTGGAAGCAACGGAGTGGATTATGGACGACTTGGACCTAACCGTCGAGGAGAAATTGAAAGGGATAGTGTCGCTACTTCGTGATGAGTCATACCAATAGTGGCTCATAGTTTGGGAAGGTGCTGCCGTAGACGATCCTACTTGGGAATATTTCAAGGCGGCATATCAGAAGAAGTACATTGGAACTAGCTATGTTGATGCGCAGAGGAAGGCATTTCTGAGGCTGGTTCAAGGAAATAAGTCTGTAGCGGAATACGAGGTAGAATTTCTCAGGCTGAACCGTTATGCTCGAGGTATTGTGTCGACGGAGCATGAGTGGTGTGTTCGGTTTGAGGACGGACTGAGGGATGATCTAAGATTGTTGATAGCTCCACAGCTTGGAGCGAGAGTTTGCCGTGTTGGTGGAGAAAGCTAAGGTAGTCGAAGGGATTAAGGACTTGGTGAGATAAAATACGAACCAAAATAGGCAGAAGAGAGGCTTTGGGTCATCAGGGTCATCGGGGAATACCCAAAAGAGGCCTAGAGTTGATGGGCCACGAGGTCGTGTCTACTGGGAGGACAATCTGTCACGATAACCAATGTGGGAAGATGCATCTAGGTGTGTATTGGAAGAAGACGGGATGACGCTTTAAGTGTGGGTCCAAGGACCACATGTTTAAGGATTGTCCTATGAGAATAGAAGGGGGTCGACCAATAAGCCAAGGTCCTAACCAGGCTGGAAGAGGAGGATAGCAGCCACCGTGAGGTCGTGGTTCGATTAGCGAGGTAATTGGTCTTTGAAAGGGACGAGGAACCCAGACGGAGGTGTTAATAATCTGAGGCAAGGCGGTGGGTTTGGTTTATGCGATACGTCAGAGGGAGGACGGAGACGCACCAGACGTTATAACTGGCACGTTCCTTATATTTGGCAAGCCTTACTTTGCTTTGATTGATGTTGGCTCTACCCACTCTTATGTTGCATGTAGAGTAGTTGAAACTTTAGGAATAGCCTCTGAACTTTCTAGTAGGGAGATGACTGTAGTAAGCCCATTAGGTCAAACTGTAGTGGTGAATAAGATGTTTTGGATGTACCTCTGGAGCTTCAGGGAGCGGTATTTCCTACCGACTTAATGGAAGTACCTTTCGGAGAATTTGATCTTATTCTTGGCATGGACTGGCTAGTGGAGCATCGAGCTGTATTAGATTGCGCGGCTAAGCGAATGGAGTTAAGGTCGCTAGAGGATGAGGCGGTAATTATGATAGGAGAAAGAAGAAACTACTTGTCTAACGTAGTTTCGGCATTAAAGGATGATAAGATGGTTCGGAAAGGGTGCAAGGCATTTTTGGATTTCGTTAGTGCTTTGGATGTGAAAGAAGGGGTAGTTAGTGGAGTTAGAATCGTAAGGGAGTTTGTGGATGTCTTTCGGAGGAATTACCTAGAATACCCCCGAATAGGGAAGTGGAATTCGGAATTGATTTGCTACCGGGTACAGCTCCTATGTCAATTGCCCCGTACAGAATGGCACCAAAGGAGTTGGTTGAGCTCAAGGCTCAGATCCAAGAATTGCTTGACCGTGGGTTTATTCGACCCAGTGTGTCTCCATGGGGAGCACCGGTCTTGTTTATGAAGAAGAAGAACGAAACTATGCGCATGTGCATAGATTATCGTCAGTTGAATAAGCTGACCATCAAGAACAAGTATCCATTGCCAAGGATAGACGACTTGTTCGATCAGCTTAAGGGGGCGGCAGTATTCTCAAAGATAGATATAAGGTCTGGATATCATCATCTTAAAGTGAAGGAGACAAACATCCATAAGACAGCTTTCCGAACAAGGTACGGGCATTATGAGTTCTTAGTAATGCCGTTTGATTGACAAATACCCCAGTAGCATTCATGGACATGATGAATCGGGTTTTCCAACCCTATCTGGACCGATTCATTGTTGTGTTCATAGACGATATTTTGGTGTATTCGAAGTCAGAGGAAGAACATGATGATCACCTCCGAGTTGTGTTGCAAGTGTTAAGGGAGAAAAAGCTATATGCCAAGCTCAGCAAATGCGAATTTTGGCTGAAAGAGGTTACGTTTTTAGGACATGTGGTATCTACTGAAGGAATAAGGGTGGATCCTCGGAAGATTGAGGCTGTGCTAGATTGGAAGCCACCTAAGTCTGTGGCTGAGGTTCATAGTTTCTTGGGTTTGGCAAGCTACTACAGAAGGTTTGTAGAAGGGCTTTCATTGATAGCCGTACCTTTGACGAAGTTGTTAAGAAAGGAAGTACTTTTCGCATGGACAAATAAGTAACAAGAGAGCTTTGAAAAGCTTAAGAGAGTCTTGACTGAAGCTCCAGTGTTGATTCAGCCTGAGGCAGGAAAGGATTTTGTAGTGTACTATGATGCTTCCCATACAGGATTGGGAGGTGTCCTTATGCAAGACGGAAGGTAGTTGCTTATGCATCTCGATAACTAAGGCCACACGAGGTTAACTACCCAATGCATGACTTGGAATTGGCGGCAGTGGTCTTTGCTCTTAAAGTGTGGAGGCACTACTTATATGGAGAGAAGTCCGTAATCTACACGGACCACAAGAACCTGAAATATCTGCTGACTCAGAAAGAGCTGAACCTGAGACAGCGAAGGTGGATAGAATTATTGAAGGATTATGATTGTTCTATAGAGTATCACCCAAGCAAGGCGAATGTGGTGGCAGATGCCCTAAGTCGGAAGGTAGTGACGGATTTGAGGGCAATGTTCGCACATTTAAGCCTCTATGATGATTGAAGTCTGCTGGCAGAGTTGCAGGTCAAGCCATCATGGCTGAATGAGGTGAAAGACGGACAGTTGGCTGATGATGATTTAAGTGCTAAGTTTTAGCAAGTGTAGAGTGGGGAGTTGGAGGATTATGGTATTAATGACGATAAAGTATTGTGTTTCAAGGGAAAGGTTTGTATGCCTAAGAATAAGGAGCTAAGGTAGAAAATTCTTCAGAAATTGCATAGTAGTCCTTGTGCTATGCATCTTGGAGGCAGTAAGATGTATAGAGATCTAAGGGAACAATTTTGGTGGCTTGGCCTTAAGCGGGAAGTTACAGAATTTGTAGGGAAGTGCTTAACGTGTCAGCAAGTTAAGGCTGAACACCAAGTTCCGTCAGGGTTGCTTCAGCCGATTAAGATTCCACGGTGGAAGTGGGAGAGAATCACCATGGACTTCGTTAGTGGGCTTCCCCTTACGCCTATTAAGAAGGACTCGGTATGAGTGATAGTGGATTGATTGACAAAGTCCGCGCATTTCATTCTAGTACGAGTTGACTATTCTCTCCAGAAGCTAGCAAAGTTGTATGTGGCAGAGATTGTGAGGCTGCACGGAGTGCCGGTGTCGATTATCTCGGATAGGGATCCGAGGTTTACATCTTGGTTTTGGAAAGCACTACATCAAGCTTTAGGCACTAGATTAGACTTCAGTACGACTTTCCATCCAAAATCGGACGGTCAATCTGAACGAGTAATCCAAGTGTTAGAGGATATGCTAAGGGGATGTGTGATAGACTTCAGAGGAAGTTGGGAAGAATATTTGCCTTTAGCTGAGTTTACATACAACAATAGTTATCAGGCAAGTATTAAAATGGCACCGTACAAGGCGTTGTATGGACGGAAGTGTCGCACTCATACGTGTTGGACGGAATTAGGGGAACGTCAGATTTTGGGTCCAGAGATTGTGGCAGAATCCGAGGAAAAGGTTAAGGTAATTCGGGCACGGTTGAAGGAGGCATCTGACAGGCAAAAGTCGTATGCAGATCTCAAATGAAAGGAAATAGAATTTGATGTGAGAGATCAAGTGTTTCTTAGAGTGTCGCCTTGGAAGAAGGTGATGAGATTTGGTCGAAAAGGGAATCTAAGCCCAAGGTTTATAGAACCTTATCGGGTGTTGAAGCGAATTGGACCGGTGGCATACTAGTTAGAGTTGGCTTCGGAGTTGCAATAGATGCACGACGTATTCCATGTTTCGATGCTACGTTGATATCGATCGGATCCATCTCATGTGGTTCCGGTTGAAGAGGTGGAGCTGAGACCAGATCTATCTTATGAGGAAGAGCCGATTCAGATTCTGGAACGAGATGTGAAGGTGCTTCGGAGGAAGTCGGTCCCTCTGGTCAAGGTGTTATGGCGTAACCATGGATCGGAGGAAGCTTCTTGGGAGCCGGAAGAAGCAATGCGACAGCAATACCCCCACCTATTCTAGCCAGGTAATTTCGAGGTCGAAATTATTTTAAGGGGGTAGAACTGTAATATTCAGGAATTAGGGCTTTGTGCATTTTTGCTCAATTCCATGTGCTTGTATGCCTGTGTATATTATGAATGTGCTTTATAAATTTCGGGAATAGTAGAATGTAGGAGAATGCCTTAGAAATTATTTAATTTTAAGTTTAAAAGAGGGAGCTAAGCCTAAGAGGCCTTAAGGAAATTTGTAGGGGAAATATGCCACTAAAATGGGCTTGTTTAAGTGGCTTGGAGGCGCCACTTAGGGCCTTAGTAAGTGACGCCACAAGCAAAGGGGGAAGGGCCTAGGTTCGAGTCACAAGGGAAGCAAATAGGAATTTTATTTTGCTGCCAAAATGAGCAGTAATGGACGGCACAAAGACACTAAAGGGATGAGCTTTAGTTGTGATTAAAACCTTTTTAAAAATTTGGCTATGATAAGAGATAAATGTGGATTTATTTCTATTATTTTAAATGAAGTGATAAAGAGGGAAATAAGGGATTAGATAGGGGAAGAAGAGTGTGGCCAGCCTAGGGACTCCTTTAAAGTGATTTTCGGCCAAGTATTGTAAGGGGGATAGCCGAATTTCATTAAAACAAGTTAGTCTCTCTTTTGTTTTCTCTTTTCTCTCCAAAGCCATCACTATTATCTTCTTTTTCTTGTTCTAGCCGAAACCCTCTCTAAAGATCACCATTGCCGACTCTTCCTGAGTCCCATGCCCTTCCTTTTCACTCTTGTTGAAGTTGGTTTATTAGTAAGTTCCAAAAGTCGAAATCTGTTAATTAACATCTAGCCATAGCCGAATTTCTCTGTGGATTCAAGTGAAGGTGCAGTCGACTACAGTATTAAGGGTAAGATTAGTTGATATTCAATTTTTAATTCTTTTTCTTTTAGCTGAAACTTAAGGACTAATCTATTATTGTTCTTGATCAAACTTTGAAAGATCTTTCGGGATTTCCATAGTAGCCGACTACTAGGGAGATCATTCGGGATTTCAGATCTAAGGTGAGAGATTTGGCCGAAGGCCATGTATTCAAATGTTGGAATTGGATCTGACATAGTACTTGTAGGGATTTCGACAGAGACCAAGGACAAGTGATATTTCGGGATTTGGATTCACAAGGTAAGTACATGTGATATTCGGCCAAGGCCTATTTAGTGACTTAGATCTATTTCTTATTTATTCAAAGCGAGAACTAATCTATGAAGTGATTTAGTACTAGCCGATTGAAAGGAGGAAACACTACAAAGTTTCGGGATTTGATTAGTAATCAAATCGGCAACAAGGTAAGATTTTGGTTGCGATAATCCTTCGAGATCTAATCATTTGGCCGAATAGGCTTTTGCTAAAATACTAAGTGTTGACCGAATGTAGGAACTAAGGATCTAAAGCGTTAGATCGGGACTTTTGGGATTTCAGTAAAAGCATTAAGTAAACCAAGTGTGTACCCCACACTAACTTTTAATAGATTTACGGCATCAATTTAATATATGTGTTTATAATGATGTGAAATGTGGCCAAAGGTACCATGCAATGGTACAAAGTACTCAAGTACGTAACCTTAACATTATGTTAGTAAATGATAAGAATATTTGGAATATGGCACATATGTGAATATTGATAAGAATGTGAAATAAGGCATAAGGCATGATGTTGCATGATTTGTATGACATGGGGCATATGGGTGATATGAAAAGGGGAAGTGATTTGGTGGTTTTATACCAAAATATCTGAATGTGGTGACTCATGTCAAAAAAATCCGAATGTGGTGACTTATGTCACAAATGATTATCTAGTGGCTATGCCACAATATATATATATAAGGGCGATGAGCATGTCGTCTGCAGCGACTGCCTTCGATGATGTGTAGCGGATGGAGGGTCAACTTAGTAGTCCCCACGGTGTGATGGTTGGTACGGGTGATGTGTAGCGGATGGTTATCTAGGTTTGGGTTCGGGTTTGCATCATTGATTATATGTGTTTCATATGTGTGATTTGACATGCCTAAATTGATTGAGAGTTTGTGTTTGGTGATTACACATTGAGTCTGTTTGACTCACCCCGTTGTGAGATCTTTTTCAGGTGACACTCAGTAATGGACCGGGTTGGCAGGAGCTTTATGGTGGCCATGCTCAGCTCAGAAATTATTTTGTTTTGGACTTTCAATACTTAAGTATTTTGGACTATTTCGGGATTTGTTTTGATGTAATAAGGCTATAAGTATTAAACTGATTATGCATGCATTTTAATTATTTTTAGTATGGCACGATTTGATTTTTATCAATTTTAAAGTTCAAGTAATTTTTCTTAAGAACAAAGATTAAATGTTTTGACACCTAATCAACACAAATCAACTGTTCTTCAAAAACACAAAAATTTTGGCAAAACTTCAAATAAGTTTCGAAAGATTTTTCCCTAGAAGCATGCCAGATCTGGTCAGGGCTTGTGGGCCGGGTTTGGGGTGTTTCAGGCTTTGCTTTCAATTCAGCTATCACTGAACTATCATCAAACAACTCTAATTGAGAATTCATAACACACAAAACAAATAATCACTTTCGACTCAATGTATCGACCGGATGATAATCTATCACAAGCTCATAGTCTTTCAATAGTTCTAACCATCTTCTCTGACGCAGATTCAAATCATTCTGGGTCATCAGATATTTCAAACTTTTATGATCCGAAAATATATGGCATATCTCACTGAACAGATAATGGTGCCAAATCTTTAATTCGAATACAATCGTAGCTTCAGTTAATAAAATTTTCAACTAATCAAAGCTTTTCTGACATTTATCGGACCATTCAAAACTCACATTTTTCTAAAGCAATCTTGTTAACGGGGCTGCAATCATCGAAAAGCCTTTTACAAATTGACGATAATAACTAGCTAGTCCCAAAAAACTATGGACTTCAGACACATTCTTGGAGGTTTCCAATCCAGAATAGCAGAAATCTTGCTCGGATCGACTCGTAGTCCAGAAGCTAATACTACATGTCTTAGAAAATTGACTTCATGCAACTAGAATTCACATTTACTGAATTTAGCATACAATTGTTTCTCACGTAGATTCTGTAGCACAATTCTCAAATGTTCGACATGCTGCGTCTCATCACATGAATAAATCAAAATATCATCAATGAACACCACAACAAAGTGAACTAAATACGGTCTGAATATCCGATTCATCAGATCCATAAACACTGGAGGAGCATTTGTTAGTCCAAAAGGCATCACTAATAATTCGTAATGTCCGTAGCTCGTTCTAAAAGTAGTTTTCGGTACATCGATTCTTTAACTCTCAATTGATAGTAGCCCGATCTCAAATCTATCTTAGAGAACACTGTAGCTCCTCTCAGCTGATCAAACAAATCACCGATACGAGGTAATAGATATTTGTTCTTTATCGTCACTTTATTCAATTGTTGGTAATCAATACACATTCTCATAGTACTGTCTTTCCTTTTTCATGAACAACACATGAGCACCCAGGATAGAAACTCGGTCTGGCGAACCCTTTGTTAATCAATTCTTGTAGCTATGACTTTAACTCTTTCAACTCTGTTGGTGCCATTCTATATGGAGCTATTGAAATAAGTGTCGTACCAGGCAACAATTCAACACCAAATTCAACTTCACGCATCGGAGGTAATCCCGATAATTCTTCAGGGAATACGTCAGAAAACTCGCAAACAATTGGTACTGATTCAATTTTCTTTTCAGACGCTTTTGAATCAATCACATAATCAAAATAAGCTTCGTAACCCTTTTTCACATAATTCTGAGCTTTCAATATAGATATTACAGTAGGTAATCCATTCAAATCATTAGACTCAACCCGAACCATTTCATCATTCGGACCTCTCAAATCAATAGTCTTTCTTTTACAATTCACAATAGCATCATGTAATGTCAACCAGTCCATACCCAGAATGATATCAAACTCATCAAATGGAAAAAGCATCAAATCAGTAGGAAAACAGATATCTCGAAACATTAACGGACAGTTCTTGCATACTTTGTCAACCAAAACACTTTTACCTAAGGGGTTCGATACTTTTATAATAAACTTAGTAGACTCTACAGGCAAAGTCTTATTGGATACTAAGTTCATGCATATATGCAAATGAGTAGAACCAAGGTCTATCAATGCAATCACAAAAGTATCATAAAGTATAAATGTACCCGTAATAACATCTGGAGATGAAGCTTCCTCCCGAGCTCGGATAGCATAAGCTTTGGCAGGCGCTCTAGCTTCGGATCTCGCAACAATAATTCTCTGACTACCATTGACATTTATTACATTTTGAGAAGGTCTACCTCTCATAGATGCATTATCAGATCTTGGATTCTGAACAGTCTCTAGCTAAACAGACTCAGGGCAATCACGAATAAAATGATCAAGTGATCCACATCTGAAGCAAGCTCTGCCATTTAATCTACAACTTCCCGGATGCCTTTTTCTGCAATGCTTACATTCAGGTTTCTCAAATCAAACATTTCCAACACTTTTTACTGAAGTTGCTGGATTTTTAAGCTCATTTGTGATCTAGATTGATTTCTATTCGAATGTCCCACATTATCTCTTGATCGATTTTGTTCATCTCTGAATTTCTTCAAAACAGACTAAAATGATTTACTCGAAAATCTCTTTCTCACATCTCGAGCTTCAGACTTAGCTTTTCTTTTGCCTTTCCAAGTGCCTCAGCTTTGCACCCTCGGTCAACGAGTACAACAAACACTTTTATCTCTAAAATCTTGACTAACAAATGAATATCTTCATTAAGGCTGTCTTTGAATTTTTGCTCATTATTGCTTCAGATGATATACATTCTCGAGCATACTGAATCAGTCTCACAAACTCTCATTCATATTTTGTAACAGTCATACGGCCCTGTTTCAATGCCAGAAATTTCTTTCATTTCTGATCGATGAATCTCTCACTGATGTATTTCTTTTGAAACTCAATCTGAAAGAATTCCTATGTAACTCGTTCTTTCGGAACAACAAAAATCAGAGTTTTCAACCACTGATAGGTCGCATCTCTTAGCAACGAAACAACACATTTAATACTTTCTTCTAAAGTCAAGGACATCTCATCAAATACCTAGATAGTGTTTTCTAACCAGAACTCGGCTTTCTCAACATTATCATCACTGGTATCCCTAAACTCTTCTGCCCCATACTTATAGATTTTTTCAATCGGAGGCTTGTTCCACAAATTTAAATTTGTAGTCGGAGGCATAGCAGATGTCTGAGGGGGATTAACTGGGGCAGGGGTTACAAAATAGTCGGGTTATTTCTTACAAATTGAGTGAACCACTCACTCATCATCTGGAAGAAAGCTTGTTTAACTTCTCCCTCTTGACCTCTCGTAACTGGTCTTGGATCAAAAGGCGCTGTCCCTTGTGCGAGAGCAGGCGCGTTACTTTCTACGTCATCAGCCACGGCTCTTTTGGGATCCATTATTATATAAAAATCACATTTTTTCCCATCAGGATTCATAACACTATCACAGTTCAAAAATATGGCATGTATAGCTAGACTATGACACACTACGCTAGTCTTAGAATTGACTAAATCGTAGCTTTGATTCTAACCAAATGTAACACCTTAACCCGTATCCATCACCAGATTAGGGTTAAAGGTGATACCGGATAGATCAGAAATATTTACAGACATTACATTCAATCATTCATCAATCGCAATAAAAGTGTCCCTTAAATAGGTCAACGAGACCCTAATCATGCTTTAAAGTAGGGCTGGGACTAGGCCGAACACTTATGAAATTTCTCAAAAATTTAAAACTTTTCAAAGTTATGCAGGACACATGCCCGTGTGGGTAGGCCATCTGTCTCCCACGGACATTAGACACACCCATGTGTCCTGGCCGTGCCAAATCAGGTCATGTATACTAATTTCCTACACGGCCACTAGGCACGCTCGTATACCATGGCCGTGTGCTCTTAAGCTATATACTGACTAAATGACATGGCTACCAGGCATGTCCGTGTGCCAAGGCCGTGCACACTTAGGTTAGCTACTAACTTAATCCCACGGTCACCAGGCACGCCCGTGTGCCACGACCGTGTAGGCAAAATATGCCATTTGCAAGGCCAAATTGCCACCCTTACTTGGGTCATACCTACAAGCAATGTACCAATTCATTTCATGTACAAATATCAACCAAAAACATTTCAAATGATCATCAATTCTCCACATTCAATCTCATTTCTAATCATGTCAACTTGCACAACTAAATCACATATGCAATTAAGCATGATTCATCCACATTTACCTTTCAAATATCTACTTTTTGATCAATCAAACATACTCATAATGCATTCATATGCTTACCATATCTTTAACCAATTCATAAACTATCAGGCTATACCAAAACATGCATCATTTTCATAAAAGCCAAACATTTACCAAAACTTATCTAGCCACGTCTCATAGCTATCATACACATTTAATACATAACCAAAATGACTAGCCTATACATACCATATCTAACTATATACATATTTCAAAAGTACCAAAACAAGTTGAGTAGTGTGATGATCATCCTCGACGGTCCTCGAGCCTTCAGTAGCTTTGATGATCTATAAAATAGAACAAAACACACACACAGAGTAAGCTTTCAAAGCTTAGTAAGCCATATACAAATAAACATAACATACAATGCATATAACCAAATTAATACATTGGTACTTATAGTTCTCATAGCTAAGTTATCACATGATCTTTGGCACATTTGCTTACACAAAGCTTGCCACAACTTCTATTCACATATGACATATGTACTTAGCTCATTCAAGCATATTTCCATTCTTGTATCACATTCACATTCTCATATTCAATAACACATTTCATCATAGTAAATTCATATAGATACTTACCTTTTATACACGCTTAGTGTACATATCAAACATACCTAAAACAGATTTACGGATCACATAGTCATTCATATCTCTGATTTTCCCATTGAACCGTCTAATAGGATACTCAGAATGATCAAAATAGTCATACAATGCCAACGTCCTAGACAAGGTCTTTCATGTACTCAAATATCGATGCCATTGTCCTAGATAGGGTCTTACACGAGTCAATACAATGCCAATGTCCCAGACATGGTCTTACACGTAAATCTCATATCGATGCCAACGTCCCAGGTGTGGTCTTACACGAAATCATAAATCAATGCCAACGTCCTAGACGTGGTCTTGCATGATATCACATAACAGACACCTATGACATGACATAGCTAATCTTATCTATTCCTATGTTCGTACGGGGCTTCTCGGATACTGTCACTATATCGATCCTATCTTGAAATTCATGTACACAATATCTCGTAATCATTCATCGTTTTCAATAGTCATATGAATATACATGATTCGAAACAAATACGTTTATTTGTATAATAACTTACCTCAGATCCAAATGTTTGTTCAGACTCGGTTATTCGACTACCTTCGATTTCCCACGATCTAAGTTTGTTTTCTTATTTAATAACACATTCAATTCAATCCAAAATCACACATTTAGGGATATTTGCAATTTAACCCTCATATTTACATATTTTATCAATTTAGTCCATTTTCTCAAAACATCAAATACACAAAATCACCCTATACCCATGATTAGCTGAATGCTCATATATATCATAAAAGGCCAAACATTTCATTTATTTTACAATTTAGTCCCTCAAATTGCTCTTTTCATAATTTACCCCTAATTAGCTAAATTCATCAAAAATTCAAGAACAAAACATGTTCATTTAACACATATCTTTCATTTAACACCATAAATCATCATAAATCATATGAGTTCATAAAAATCTCATTTCAAAAACCTCATCAATTCTCAAAATTAAGACATTGGTTTTGAAGCATTTGAAGCAACGATTACAAAAACATAGAAATTATCAAAAACTGAAGTTAAAACTTACCTTAATCTTGCTAAAAGAATATTGAATGCCTTATCTTCATATTTCTTTCTCTTTTGTTTGATTTTCGATGGAAGAACATATGAATTCCCACTATGTTTTGGTTTTTTTTATTATAAACATATTAATTCACAAATGAAATAAATAGCCTTTATTAATACTTACAAAAATCATGTATGAGACGGACATAAATGTCCACTATTATGAAGAAGGGTATAATATCCACATAAGGACTCCACTTTTAGGAAGTCATGACAAATATATTCCTTTATATAAATCATGGTAATTTTGCATTGAATGCAATTTGATCCTTTTATCGAATTATGCACACAAATAGACAAATTAACTTACGAAACTTTAGCATATGCTTAATCACTTATCAATGGCACAAAAAATAATATTAATATATTTAACTGACTCAAATTTTTGGTCTCAAAACCACTGTTCTAACTAGGGTCTGAACCGGGCTATTATAACTTGTTCACACGGGCGTGTGACCCTTATTTACATGAAAAATTTCTCTATGTCTAGAATTTTTGTATGATATCAGTTTAGTCCCGAACCACTTCTAAATCATGTTTAAGGCCTCGTAGGCTCTTAGTGGGAACAAATTGATTGAGATTGAATGATGAGTGATTGAATTGAATAATCGTATGTTAAATAGTTGTTTAATTGATTTGTAAGTCGAGTAATGCTTTGTAACCCTATTTTGGTGTTGAATACGGGTGAGGGGTGTTACATTTATTTGTATCAAAGCTACGATTTAGTCGATTCTAGAACTAACATAGCGTGTGTAAGAGTCTAGCTATACATGCCATATATAAACTATGATAGTGTGATGACTCCTAATGTTTTAAACTATGTTTTCATATAGTAATGGATCCCAATCGAGCTATAGCTTATGAGGTTGAGAGTAACGCGCCTGCTCCCGCGCAAGGGACAGCACCAATTAATTTTAGACCTGTGACTAGTAGCCAGGGAGGAAAGGCTAAAGAAGCTTTCTTCCAAATGATGAATGAGTGGTTCACTTAATATATTTGTACGAACCTGGCTACTCAACAACCTCCACCCCCTAATCCCCAACCTGTACCTGTAGCTCCTCAAGGAGTTGAGCTTTTAAGATTGAACAAGCTTCCAGTAGATAAGATATGTAAACATGGGACTGAGGAGTTTTGGGCTACTATTGAAGATGATGCAAAGAGAACTGAGTTTTGGCTCAAAAATATGATTTGAGTATTAATAAATTATCTTGTACTCCTGATGAATGTATTAAATGTGTTGAATCTTTGATGAGAGACACCGCGTATTAATGGTGGAACACGTTGATATCTGTAGTTCGAAAGAACGAGTTACTTAGGAGTTCTTTCTTTCAATCCAAATTTTAAATGAAATACATCAGTCAAATATTTCTCGATTAGAAGCATAATGAATTTCTAGAGTTGAAATAGGGCCGAAAGACTGTAACAAAATATGAAAGAGAATTTGTTCGGTTGAACAAGTATGCTTAGGAATATGTCTACAGTGAAGAAATTACGTGTAAGCGATTCATAGATAGATTGAACAAAGATATAAAACTACTAGTCAGAATTTTAGAGTTGAAAGAATTTGTCGTTCTTGTTGAAAGGGCTTGTAAAGCCGAGGATCTTATCAAAGAGAAGAGAAAGGAAAATTCAGAAGCCAAAGACTCGAGAAAAAGATCGATGGGTAAGCCGTATCATTATTCATCGAAGAAATCCAGAGACTATTTTAACCAATCAACAGCTTTAATGGGATATTCTAATCAGGATCGTGGAAAGTAGTATACTAGCCCTAAAGCTCAAACTACATTGGTATCAAGTGTTGGCAATGTGAAAGATGTTAAACCCGAGTGTCAATAGTGTGGAAGACATTATTTTGGAGAGTGTTGGATGAAAAATAATAATAGAGCTTGTTCTATTTGTGGTTAACGAGATCATTTTATCAAAGATTGTCATGGGCTAAATAAAAATATAAATCTCATAACGTAAGATCGAGCAATACAGCTACTACGGAGGCTACCAAGAAATACGGAAATGCAAGTGGTAATCGTGGTACAACAAGAGATTCTACAATGAGATCTGAGGCTAGAGTACCTGCTAGAGCTTATGCTATTCGCACCCGTGAAGATGCATCGCCACTTTATGTCATTACTGGTACATTTTCTCTTTACGACACTAATGTTATTGATTGATTGATCTTGGATCTACTCATTCGTATATATGTATGAATTTGGTGTCTAATAAGACTTTTCCTTTTGAGTCTACTGAATTTTTGATTAAAGTATCAAACCCCTTACGCAAGTATGTTCTAGTTGACAAAGTATGCAAGAACTGTCCTTTAATGACTCGGGGTTACTGTTTTCTGGTTGGCTTGATGCTTTTGCCAATTGATGAGTTCGATGTAATTTTGGGAATGGATTGTTTAACTTTGCATGATGCTTTTATGAACTGTAGACGAATGACTATAGAACTAAAATGTTAGAATAATGAAATTCTCCAAATTGAATCTGATGAGTTGGGTGGTTTACCAATAGTGATTTCATCGATGACAACTCAAAGGTATGTGAGAAAAGGCTGCAAAGCTTATCTCACTTATGTGTTATATACTAAAGTGTCTAAAAAGAAGGTTGAATTAGTGCCAGTCATTTGTGAATATCTGAATGTATTTCCTGAAGAATTACCAAGATTGCCACTTATTAGAGAGGTTGAGTTTGGTATTGAATTAGTACCGGAACAACACCAATATCAGTAGCTCTGTATAGTATGGCTCCGACAGAGTTGAAAGATTTGAAAGATCAGTTATAAGAGTTAATGGATAGAGGTTTTGAACGACCTAGTTTTTCACCCTGAGGTGCACCTGTGTTTTTCGTAAAAAAGAAAGACGGGTCAATAAGAATGTGTATAAACTATCATTAGCTCAACAAAGTTACAATAAAAAATAAGTATCCATTATCGAGAATAGATGATTTGCTTGATCAGTTGAAAGGTGCAACAGTGTTTTCAAAGATTGACTTGAGATCGGGTTATTATCAGTTGTGAGTAAAAGACTCAGATGTGTTAAAAACTGCATTTAGAACGGGGTATAGAAATTATGGATTCCTTGTTATGCCTTTTGGACTAACTAATGCTCCTATAATTTTCATGAATTTGATGAATCAGATTTTTAGACTGTTTTTAGACAGATTTGTTGTAGTGTTCATTGATGACATTCTGATCTATTAATGAGTCTGAGCATACCGAGCATTTGAGATTGTATTGCAAACCTTAAGAGATAAGCAACTATATGAAAAATTCAAAAATGTGAGTTCTGGCTTTGGAAAGTTGGATTTTTAGGACACATAGTCTTGGCAGATGGTATTTGAGTTGATTCGAGCAAGATTTTTGCAGTTATTGATTGGAAACCACCTAGAAATGTATCCAGGTTAGATATTTTCTGGGATTGGCTGGTTCTATTGATGCTTTGGTAAATAGTTCTCGATGATTGCTACACCGATGACCAAATTGTTACAGAAAGTTGTAAAGTTTGAATGGTCTGAGAAATGTCAACAAAGTTTCGATCAATTGAAAGCATTATTGACAGAGGCACCAGTGCTATTTAGCATTAGTCGGGTAAAGAATTTGTAATTTTTAGCGATGCATCGTTAAATGGCCTGGGTTGTGTTTTGATGCAGGAAGGCAAAGTTGTAGCTTATGTGTCAAGACAATTGAAGCCGCACAAAAAGAATTATCCAACATATGATTTGGAGTTAGCCGCGATAATGTTCGTATTGAAAATTTGGCGTTATTTCTTGTTTGGTGAGAAATGCCATGTTCATACTGACCACAAAAGTTTGAAATATCTAATGACTCAGAAAGATTTGAATCTGCAATAGCAAAGATGGCTAGAATTGCTAAAAGACTATGAATTAGTGATTGACTATCATCCGGGGAAAGCTAATGTAGTTGCTGATGCTTTGAGCCGAAAGCCCTTATTTACTTTACATGCTTTGAACACACAATTAGATTTGTCTGACGATGATCCGATAGTAGCTGAGTTGAGAGCGAGACCGCTATTTCTATAGCAAATTTGTGAGGCTCAAAATTTTGATAATGAAGTGCAAGCAAAACAAACTCGGCATGAGTCGACTTCTAATTCTGAGTTTCGAATAGGGCCTGATGAATGTTTGATGTTCTGAGGTAGAATTTGTATGCCGAGAAATCCAGAGCTTACTCAGAAAATTTTAAATAAAGCACACAATAGTTGTTTATCAGTACATCTGGAAAGCACAGGAATGTATAATGATTTGAAATAGCTTTGTTGGTGGCATGACATGAAACGTGATATCTTAGAATTTGTTTCAAAATGTTTGATTTGTCAGCAAGTCAAAGCTGAACATCAAGTCTCATCAGGTTTATTGCAGCCTATTATGATTCCTGGTGGAAATGGGATAGAGTTACAATGAATTTCATATAGGAATACCCCTATCTCCGAAAAAGAAAGATAATATTTGGGTTATCGTTGATTGATTAACAAAATCAGTAGATTTTATTCTAGTACGTATATACTTTTCGCTTGACCGATTAGCTGAGTTGTATATCTATGAGATTGTGAGATTTCACGGGGTGCCTGTTTCTATTATTTCGGATAGAGATTTGAGGTTTACATCGCGATTTTGGAAGAAATTGCAAGAAGCTTTAGGTACGAAGTTGAACTTTAGTACAACTTTTCATTCGCAAACTGACGGACAGTCTAAGCGAGTAATTCAGATCTTAAAGATATGCTTAGATGTCGTGTATTAGAATTTAAAGGCAATTGGGAGAAATATCTACCATTGGTTGAATTTGCATATAATAATAGCTTTCAATAGAGTATAAAGATGGCATCGTAAGAAGCATTGTATGGTATTAAATTTTGAACAACATTGTACTGGACTGAACTTAGCGAGAGACAGGTTCACGGGGTTGATCAAATTAGAGAGACTGAAGAAAAAGTTAAAGTAATTTGCGATAGTTTGAAAGTAGCTTCGGATCAATAGAAATCATGCACAGATTTGAAACAGAAATATATTGAGTTCCAGATTGGGGATAAAGTGTTTTTGAAAGTGTCGCCGTGGAAAAAGATATTGCGGTTTGGTCAAAAAGGGAAATTGAGTCCACGATTCATCGGACCATATGAGATTACTGAGCGAGTTGGGCCAGTGGCATATCGACTATCTTTATCATCTGAATTAGAGAAAATACATAATGTGTTTCATGTATCGATGTTGTGTCGATACCGACGGACCCTTACATGTGATTTCTCCATCAAAGATTGTGATTCAGCCAGATATGTCGTATAACAAAGAACTGATTAGAATTCTAGCACGTGAGGTTAAAAAGTTGAGAAATAAAAGCATAGCTCTCATAAAAGTGCTTTGGAAATGACATGGAGTTGAAGAGGCTACGTGGGAGCACGAGGAAGCTATGAAAAAATAGTACCCTAACCTATTTACCGGTAAGATTTTCGGGGACGAAAATCCCTAAGGGGGAAAGTTATGACAGCCCGTTTTTAGTCAAATCAAAATAGTGATTTCAAGACCACAAATCCATGGTCAAAATATTTATTTTATTATTATTTTAATGTTTACAGCATGATATTGTGTTGGTGTGAAAATTTCATTAAGAAATTTTATCGTTTAAATGGTCAATTTGATAAAAAGGACTAAATCGCGTAAAGTGTAAAAGTGGAGTTCCATTAGCTAAAGGTATTCAATAGCTATGGAATATTAATTTAGATGTCCTTATGTGGTAAATATACCATTGAAATTGTGAGTGGACTTTTATGGACACATTTGAGGTGTTTTAAATGTTTTATAACAAAGGTTAATAAGGTAATTTAGTGATTAATAAGTTAAATATTAATAAAACAAACAAATTAAATGTGTTCATCTTCATCTTGCTACCAAATTTTGAAGAGAAGAAAATCTTTCATTTAGGTTTCATTCGGCCTTGCTATTTATGCTCAATTAGGTACAACTTTTGTCTCATTTTTAATGATTGCTACGTTTTTGAGATCGTCGCAGCTTATTCTAGTTAGCCCAAGGACTAATTTACAAAACTGTTCAATATTTTGAATGTTACCATTGATGAATATGTGTGAGTTTTGATGATTCATGATAGATTTTGAATGTTTGTTGTTAGTTACACAAGTTTTCTAAAGTGATTTTTTTGTGATTTTATGAAATAAGGACTAAATTGTTAAAATGTGAAAGTTTAGGGCCAAAAGTGTAAATGTGCTTTAAAGAGTGTTTTGGACTAAATTGAATGAATAGATGATTGAATAATTTAATTTTGAATACATTTAGATCAAGAAAGGCAAAATTTGGGCCTAGATCGGGGGAAAACAAAAGTTATCGAATAATCGACTCAATTCACCGTTTTAATATCTGAGGTAAGTTTGTACGTGATAAATATTGTTACAATTAAGCTTTTAATGCTTTGATATTGCATAAATTGTATATACAAGACTACGGTCATGTTCGACGATAAATCGATGGTGTTTAGCACTTAGTGTGCGATTTGAGATAGCTTCAGCTATTATGGCCCTTAGTGTGCGGGATTAAAATAGCTTCAGCTATACGATGACACTTAGTGTGTGAAACATTGAGTAAGGCACTTAGTGTGCGGGATTATAATAGCTTCGGCTATGCGACGGCACTTAGTGTGTGAAACATCGAGTATTTGACTATGTCACGAAAAGGTATAAGTTCATTATGACATTGTACAGGTAAGTACATGTGAGCATAATGTTCAAATAGAAAATGGTTATGATTTTGCATATAAGTATATAAACATGCTTGTGGGAAGGTTTGTTATATTCATGAATTATACATTTTCTAGTTCAAATTGATGATTTGTATTTTATGAATTGTTGAGTATATTTAGTATGAACTTACTAAGCTTTGTAGCTGACTCTGTTTGTTTTCCCGTGTTTCATAGTGAATTTAAAGCTAGCTTGAATCTGGGATCCTCAGAGACTACATCACGGTATCCAACCATCTACTTTGGACTTTTGAGTTGTGTATATATATGGTATATGGCATGTATAGGCTTTAGTCATTTTGGTTTTGTTTTGAAAGTGAATATTGTCCTTTGAAATGACTTATGAATGGTTATGTTTTGTTTGTATTTATAGCATATATAAGTGTGTTATGGCTTATATTATGAGGTTTGTGGAATTGGTATTATTCTTGTGAAATGGAACAAAATGATGTATGTTTGGTAAATGTTTTTAGATATGAACTAATGTCATTTTATAAAGTGTTTAATGTCACTTAGAAATGGTTGATAAATTGATAATGATTTATGTTGAACACCCCAAACTCGGTCAAAACATTACGACCAAATCTGGATTGTTACGTGAGGGGTAGTTTTTGAAAAAAAATTTTAAAGGAACTCTGTGACTTAAGAAAAACCTTTCATTTAGTGAATCCACGTTTAAGGGCTAATTAAAATTTTGTGGAGAGTATTTTACCAACTTTATATCAAAACAACTTGGAGTTAAAAATGGGTTTATTGTAAAAGCCAGACTTGGAACATTTTATAAGGTGACAATTGACATTAGTGTTGAGGTTCGTGATCTTTTTAAAGTAGTATTTGTAGTATTAAGAAAACCCCAAGTTAAATTATTTCATGCTTGTGATCCATACGCTGATATTTTGGAAAACCTTTACTTACGTTTTTAAGAAAACCCCATTTTAAAATAGTTCATGACACATATAAAATTAGCATTTAATCAAAACCCTGAAATAAAGTTAAAGCAGCCTTATTACAAATTAAAATCCTGAAATAAAAATAAGTTCAAAATTTAGTATGAATTTACTAAAGAAATCACAACGCATGGCCACCTCGAGTCCGCCCCGGCTCCAAAACCCGCGATCTACTGATTACCTACAAAATTTAGCAGAAGGGGTGAGTCTTCAAGACCCAGTGTGCAAATCCCCATATAACTCAAACTGGGCCTTAGCCCATTAAGTATGACATATGTCACATGTATGGCCCAACCCAGTCTAGGTCTCCATCCAAATGCCCGTGGCATTATGCCACGGTGGTTCTTGAGCACCGTGGTCCCAGACCACTCATGACAAAGTCACTAAAATATATATAATCGTGGGGCCAACCCACTGTGGTCTTAGACCACCATGACGATCTCTGATAAGTTCATATACTCGTGGGGCCAACCCACTGTGGTCTTAGACCACCGAGTCAAGTCACTGTTATACGTATACGTGGTTTTAACCATCGTGGTACTTAAACAACTCATGACAATAGTCACTTGATTATCACTTTCCCATTCCTTCAATCCCGAGCCCATGCTCATTTCATCATGCTAATTATGAATGCAACATGCTCTCAATGTGAAACAATTAATTATGAAATACATGAATAAATCAAAATATCATCATCGAAGAACTTACCCAATGTCTCCAACCTTACCCACAAGGGTATCTCGACTCTCAATTTAGTCATTACGACTTTTAGCCAATACGGTTAATAACACACCTATAAGAAAAGTGTGAGTGATACACACCTGATAATGGGTAATACTAAGCTTTCTACGTCAACGCTTTCACTAGCAGAGATGATAGCTATTTGTCTATCCCAGGTAGACATCAGCTCTCTTCCACAGCATGGCAAAAAATCTCGAATTGCTGACACAGCACGCTTCTTAAACTTAAGAATTGCAACAAGGGTTTTCTCTTCCTTAGATTGACTGACACTTGCATCCATGGAGAAACTTGATCAATACGATACCATAATAGAAAACAACAGTTATCTAACAATGATATCAAGCTAAGGTGGTGAATCAACCAATGAATAACCAAACGAATAGAACCAAGGGTAACTTTTTACCTTTGTACTAACACGAATAAGTAAGACTGCTTGGAAAAGAACTTTCAGCCACTTGAGAAGTCTTAGCACTTCTCTTCATTATATATGACTTCTAACCATGAAGAATGAGAGAACGCATTATGGAAGAATGAGTGATTGGTTTGTCGAATAGGAGTAAAGAAGATGAAGAGAACTAAAAGATAATACCTTACCTTTGACCAAAAAATAGAACACCAAAAGGTTGGCTTGTGAATCCGAATGAGTCCCTCGATAAACCCCAAGTCAGAACCGATTCCCAAATCTAAACAAAAGAGATGGCCTTTTGGCCAACAACCAACTTACCAAAAGCCACCCGAATGTAGGCTAGATGAAGAAGAGAATTTGAGAATGAGCCCCTCTAAAATTGGCTAATACCCCAAAGGAAATGAGTCAACACTTTCGGTCCAATAAACCATAAGAGAAAGGAAATAGAATGAATAGAAAAAGAAGAAGAAGAATCCCTTACCAAAAACAACAAGGAGATGCCGATTGAGAAGGCTAACAGGATATGTGGTGGCTATCTAATAGAGAAAAGAGAAGAGTTAGGGAGTAGAGAATTTTGGCTTTGTAAATGAGAATGAATAGAGAAAGGAAAAGAAGAAGAAAATTGACAAGAAGGTTCAGCTATGAAGCAGATGAGCTTGAGATGAGTCGGCTAGGGAAACAAAATAGTAGAAAAAAAAAGAGGGCTTTCGGCTTGGCAAGAGAGGAGATGAGGGTTAAACTAAGTTCAGCTAAGGGGTTAAAGAAAAACAAAGAAGAAGAAGAGATTCGGTAAGGGAGCTTGAAAGAGTTTCAACTACAATATGAAGTGAGAGGGAAAAAGTAGAAAAAGAGAGAACCCCTCAGCAATTCGGCAATGCTCACAAGTGAAGAGAATGATATTGGAAGAAAATGAAAAAGAACCAACAAAAGCACCTATTTGGGAACAATTTTGGCACTACACTCTAGATGACCCAATATGCATAACACAATGCCTAAGAGTTACCAATGGAGATTCGGCCCCTACCTACCAAGTTAAACCGCACACACACACCCCTACACCTTCCCAAATTCGGCCAACCTCTCTCTCTCTCCCACATCCCATAAATTTCTCCACCTTTCACTCTCCACTCCCCATTCAAAAGTGTTGTCTGATTCTTACTCCTCCAACACCTCTCCTCCTTTCATTTCAAATGTGCTGACCAATTCCACAACTAACCTGAAGAGTCATGGCTGAATCTACCACCTCTCTATCTTGACGCCAAAAAGAAACTCCAAAATGCAAGCTGTGAGACTCGAACCCGCTCCCTTCTCCTCCCAGCTCCCCTTGAGGCGTCACCCCCCATTGCTTCCTAGGCGTCACTTACCACTTCACCACACACACCACTTGTGTCATCAAATACACACAAAAACACATAAGACCTATCTCTACAAGCTTCCCCCTTAAGTGTCTTAAAACAAAAATTTCCATCGAGGCTCAAGCTTAACCCTGAACCTTCCCGGAACCCCCAAACACACCAAAATAACAAATAGAGCATGGCAAACACATAGAAAAGATTAAATTCAGAGCACCTAATTCTAAGATGTTACATTGTGATTAAAGTTTAGGCTAAGAAATATTAGATGAAATGGTAAGAATTATGGTTGATTTGGTTGTTATGGATTGCTTATTCTGCCATGTTTTTGTGCTATATGTGTAGGTGAAGGTGTGTACCAAATAGGGTGGCAAAAAGGCTTGGCAAATAGCCTATTTTTGTCCACATGGGTAGAGACACGGGCGTGTGTCTCAACCGTGTGTAACATACACGTCAAGTTACACGGCCTTGTGTCCTATGGTGTTGAAATTAAATTAAAGTCAGTATGCACTACACGGTTTCACACATGGGCGTGTGACTGGCCGTGTGGTACAAGTCAGTATGTTGCCTAATTGGCACGCGGCCTAGCACATGGGCATGTGACTCAGCCATGTTGCATAAGTCAGTATACCCTATAATTTTCACACGGCCTAACATACAGCCTGGCACAAAGGCATGTGTGGCCACTTCGAAGGGTACACGGCTAGATACACGGGCGTATGGTCGTTCATGTGACCCAAGCCAGTATGTATACCCTATTTTCACACGGCCTAAGACACGGCGTGTCTATTAACCGTGTGAGGCACACGGCTTATTTACACGGACGTGTGACCCTTGTTTACATGAAAAATTCTAAATGGCCAAAATCTTTGTATGAGATCGATTTAGTCCGAACCACTTTTAAAGCATATTTAAGTCCTCGTCGGCTCTTAATAGGTATAGATTGATTAAGATTGAAGGATGAATGATTGAATTGAATAGTCGTATGTTAAATAGTTGTTTAATTGAATCGCAAGTCAGGTAATGCTCTATAACCCTATTTAGGCATTGAATACAGGTGAGGGGTGTTACATTAAGACTGAAAATTTGGGGAACTAAATGGGTTAGTTAGCTACAGAGCTTTGCAATAAACTTAATGGAGCTTTGTCGAGTGACACAAAAAATACAAGGAATAAAGGTAAGGAACACTACAAAGCAATTGCTTTACAAAGTAGAAGGAATTTGGAACCCAAGGAAGTTGAGGTTGAAGATGAACTTGCCAAGAGAGAGGAAAATCAACCGATAGTTAAAATTCCTACACCAAAGATGCTAGATTCTGAAAATTTTGAATAGGTAAAATCCAAACTAGTTAGTTCTAATAAGCTATCACCTCCGTTAGATGTATATACAACACATTAGAAAAGTTGTGTGATCCAAGTCAAGGTTCAATCACCTTTGTATCCACAAAGACTCAAGAAACAGAAACAAGAGGTGCAGTTCAAGAAATTCATGGATGTTCTTAAGTAGCAACATCAATATCCCATTGGTAGAAGCCTTAGAAAAATGCCTAACTATGTCAAGTTCATGAAGGATATTCTATGCAATAAGAAGAGGCTTGAAGAGCTTGAGACTAAAGCATTAACAAAGAAGTGCAGTGCATTCCTACAAAATAAGTTACCTTCGAAAATGGACCCTAGAGCTTTACTATACCCTGTAACATTGGAGAATCTTATTGTGGTAAATCTCTATGTAATTTAGAATTGAGCATCAACTTGATGCCAATGTCTGTTTTTAATATGTTGGGTATAGGTGATGTTAGACCAACAATTGTGACACTCACAACTGAATAATTGATCTCTAGCACACCCAAAAGGAAAGATCAAGGATGTTCTAGTATCTATTGATAAGTTTATTTTTCCAGCTAAATTTATTATTTTAGATTTTGAAGCAGATGAGAAAGTATTGATCACCCTGGGGAGACTTTTTGTAGTAATGGGGAAAACATTAATAGATGTGCAGAAGGGTGAACTCTCGATGCGAGTTCAAGAAAACCAAGTAACCTTTAATGTTCTGAAAGGCATGAAATTCCCTGATCCAGTGGAAGAATGCTCAACAATGGAGGTGTTAGAATCCTTAGTATCTACTGAAAGGGAGTGCAATTCCATAAAAGACCCTTTGGAAAACACCTTAAGGTCTGAACTACTAGAAGATAAACAAGGTAAGAAAAGTATGACTTTTAAGAGAACCAATCCAAAAGGCTATGTTTGACCAGTACATTTTGAATCATTGGAGTTGGAAACTCGGGAATACATGCAACCAAAGTTGTCAATCGAGGAATCACCCAAACTTGAAATAATGGTAATTCCTTCTCATTTGAAATACATTTATCTAGTTAACTCTTCTACTTTGCATGTGATTATTTTAGTAGAACTAACAATGCCAAGAGTAGCAGTTGATTGAAGTTTTAAAGAAATTCAGAAAGGTGATTGGTTGGACTATAGCTAATATCTGAGGAATAAACCATTCCTTTTGTATGCACAAGATTATATTAGAGGAGGGTGAGAAAGCTAGAAATGATGGGAAAATGAGACTCAATCTATTATGAAAAAGGTAGTTCAGAAGGAAATTATCAAATGTTTGCATGCGAAAATTATTTACCTCATCTTAGACAGTTCATAGGTAAGTCTGGTACAGTGTGTGCCCAAGAAGGGTGGATTCATGATTGAAGAGAATGAGCATAATGAATTAATCCCGTCAAGGACAGTCATGGGCTAGAGAATCTATATAGACTACAGAAAGCTGAACAAGGGAACCCGAAGGATCATTTCCCATTACATTTTTTGGACCAGATGTTGGATCAACTGGTAGGTAAAGAATATTACTTTTTCTGTAATGGGTATTCGGGGTGCAACTAGATAGTTGAAGCCTTGGAAGACCAACACAAAACAACTTTTACTTACCCATATGGTAGGTTGCTTTTAGATGAATGCCTTTCAATTTATGTAATGCACATACAACGTTTCAATGATGAATGATGATTGTAATAGCCCAATTTTGGGGCTAGTCGAAACAGTGGTCTCGGGACCACTAATTTGAGGTTGAGGAAAATTATTTTAGTATTATTTATGTGTTATGGAATTAATATATGGCTATATGAAAATTTTGGTGCTTTAGTTTTAGCAATTGTATGTTTAATTGTGAAAAAAAAGACTAAATCTCATAAAGTGAGAAAGTTCCATTATAAGTGGTGGAGGTGTCTAATAGCCAAAGAATATCAAATTAGGGGTCCTTAAAGTAAAATTTGTCCATTAGATGTGTGATGGTCGGGCATATAGCTTAGGGGGACAAGAGCATTAATTTTAGTCAAAATTTGGTGACTTTTGGTGAAAAAATGAATAAAATAAGATAAAAAGATGAGATATCATCTTTCACTATTCATCTTTCTTCTTCCACCAAAATTTAAGGGAAATTAGGGGATTTTAGAGACCAAACTTTTAACCAAGCTATCTCCTTGCAAATAAGTGATTTTGGTGGTTTTATTTGATAATTTTTGTACTTTTGGAGTCCCCAAAGCTTAAGCTAGCTAATGAGCGAACTAATTTGCTAAGTTTAAAGTTTAGTGATTTGCCATGAGAGTATTTATGTTGTTACTTGAGTTTTTATGGAAGAAAATGAATGTTAGGCAGATGAGAAACAACTTTTGTGAAGGGTGTTGACATGAAAACACCTAAATGGGACTAAGATGTGAATGTTGTAATTTGGCAATAAATGCATGAAATGGTTGGAATTATGAGTAGTTGTAAGAGTAATAAATGTTTAGCTAGGCTTGTTTAATGAGAAAATGTGATGAAAAATGATTTACGAGCCTAGGGGCAAAATTGTAATTTTGCTATAGTACAAGGGCAAAATAGTCATTTTGCCTAAGTAGAGATTATGATATATTATGATTAGAAAATGATTGAATGAGTGATTTTGTTGTTATAGATCAAGAAGAATGCAGAATTGACTTTGACTGGGAAAATGTAAGGTTTCGAATTAAACCGCAAATTAACATGTTTTGTATCGAGGTAAGTTTATGGGTAAACGATGCATCTTAAATACACATGTTACTTATTGGTGCATTGCATGAATGAGGACATATATGATTTAGATGAATTGAATTTGGTAGATAATGAATAATTTACTTATGAGCGTTGAATTAGATATGTAAATGTGGAATATTATCCGTAGTAAGTAATGGAGGGCTATGTGCGATACCACCTTATTTTTTTTTGTTGGTGGGCTATGTGCGATACCACCTTATCACTTATTCACGATGGTCTATGTGCGATACCATCATTAGTATTATCATTTTTGGGCTATGTGCGATACCACCGTAAATATTCTTGGGTGGGCTATGTGCGATACCACCCTGTTAAAAATAAATGGTGGGCTAAGGGCGAAACCACGAAGTGTTGGTATTACTATGTATGGCTTATTGTTAAATTGTTAAGTGTTGTCTGATGAGAACATGTGGTGATAAGTGCAGGGTTGTATTCTATATAATGTGAGCATTTGACTTGTGATATGGTTGGAATGTGGTAAGAGATGAAATGAGTAAGCATGATCATGGAATGTGGATTGTTCTAGCATAGTATATAATGCTATTCATTGCTTTTTATTTGTTATGATGTTTATTGTTTATATCTAAACTTACTAAGCTTAAAGCTTACTCCCTTACTTTTCCTTTGTTTTATAGTGACAAAGAGTTAGGTCGGGACATGAAGATAATTGAAAGATCACCCACACTATCAGCTCATCTCGATATATTTAGAACTAGCATTTTGAGTATGGCAATGGCATGTATAGGGGGTAGACTAGGTAAATTGTTTTGTTGTTTTGGCCAAATGTGTTCGGTCCTTATAGATGAAATCCTTTTTATATTGCCATAGTAAATGGCTCTTTACTATCCATCAATGATAAGAAGAGGTTATTCATGATTGTGTAGAGTATGTGATTGGTTTGTTTGGTTAAGAAAACGCATGATTGAATTGATGGTGGAGGGTGAATTATGCTTGAATGAGTTAGGGTGATGAAAGAGCTTGGAAAATAGCCTTGTTCTTGTCCACATGGTTAGGCACACGGCGTGTGTCTAGGCCGTGTGTGACACACGGTCAATTGCATAGGTGTGTGATCAGGCCGTGTGTCCTCTTGCATGTTAGAATTGCAAGTCAGTAAGCTCAGTAGTAAACACTCGGGCAGAGACACGACCGTGTGTCTCAGCCGTGTGGGAGGCACGGCCACGGACATGGGCGTATGGCTAGGCCGTGTGAAGTCTACTCCTTGAAATTGGAATTTAAATCGCCACACGGTTGAAGCACACGGGCGTGTGATAGGCCGTGTGGAATAAGTCAGTGTCGACCACAAGTATAGCACACGAGCGTGTGGCTGACCGTGTGATGCAAGTCAGTGTCGACCATGGGTACAAAGCACGGGCGTATGAAATACCACACGGGCGTGTCCCATTTCACACAGGCGTGTGGCCCCTATTTAGGTAAAATTTTCCTAAGTGCGTACAAGTTTTTGATTTATTTCCAAAATCTTCTGGAAGTATGTTTAGGGCCTCGTAGGCCCATTATAAGGATGTTAGATATGTGAGTGAAAATGTTTTAATTTGGAATGAAATTTGATAACCCAAAGTTGTATGATCATGTGAGTTAAGTGCGGTAACGCCTCGTACCGGTCCCGGCGTAGAATACGGGTAAGGGGTGTTACAATGATAATACTTACTGATATGGTTGAAAATTTTGTTGGGATATTCATGGATGATTTTTTGGGTTTTGGTGATTCTTATGTTATCCATTTAAGATATTTGGCTAAGGTACTAAAGAGATGTAAGGAGACAAATCTTGTCCTTAACTGGGAGAAATGTCACTTTATAGTTAAGAAAGGAATTGTCTTAGGACAAAATATCTAGAAGAGCGATAGAAGTTAACAAAGAAAAGGTGGATGTAATTGAAAAGTTGCCACCCTTAGTCACTATTAAAGGAGTTAGAAGTTTCTTGGGTAATGCCAGTTTTTACTGAAGGTTCATCAAGGATTTATTAAATATTTCCAAGCCCTTGTATACTTTATTAAAGAAAGGCACAACTTTTGATTTTAGCAAAACATGCTTGGAAGCCTTTTAAGAATTGAAAAATCGGTTAATCTCAACACAAATAATTATTACACTAGATTGTAGCTCTCTTTTTGAGTTGATGTGTGATGCTAGAGATTTTACTATTGGAGTTGTGATGGGGCAAGGAAGAAACAAACTATTCCATTTGAACTACTTTACAAATAGAACTTTGACAGGAGCCCAGCTTAATTATACAATAACTAAAAAGAACTATTTGCTATAGTTTTTGCTTTTGTCAATTTTTGTTCATATCTTATAACAACAAAATTTACAGTCTTCACAGACCATTCGGCCATTAAATACTTACTCACGAAGAAAGATGTTAAGCCAAGGTTGATTCGATGGGTACTCTTACTCCAAGAATTTGACCTTGAGATCCAAGATAGAAAAGGAGTTCAGAATTAAGTAGTGGACCATCTATTGAGATTGGAACAACAGGAGGTGACTCACTCACTTGTTCCTACCAATGAAAATTTCCCAGATGAGCATATGTTTTAGGTAAGTCAAACCAATGAAACTCCTTGGTTTGTCAATTATGCAAATTATTTAGCATGTGGAATAATGCCTCCTGGAATGACATACCAACAACTGAAGAAATTCATTCATGATAGTAGGTATTACTTCTGGGATGAGCCATTTTATTTAAGCAATATGCAAATCATATAATTAGGAAGTGTGTAGCCGGAAGCGAGATAGACGAGATCCTATACCACTACCATTCATGTCCAAGTGGGGGACATTTTAGAGGTTCCCGCACTACAGCAAAGATTTTGCAAGCTGGATTTTTCTAGCCTACGGTGTTTAAAGAATCACATGCTACGATGTTTAAAGATGCATATGCATATGTGAAGAATTGCAATCGATGCCAGAGGACTAGAAACATATCAAGAAGGAACGAAATGCCTTTGACAAAAATCCTAAAGGTAGAATTTGTAACGCCCCAAACCCGGCCCAAAACACTACGGCTGAATTCGGAATGCTACAAAAAAAACTTTAGGTTGAAAAACGATTTGAAGTTCGGAGTTAATTGGAAACGTGTTTTTTTTAAAAAATTCTCAAGTAAATCCGAGTAAAACCTTAAATAAGTTTTTAAGTGATAAGAGTGTTACAATTTGAAACTTTTTTTGCAACTACGAATCCATGTCCAGTCTAATGTAACCCACAATGAAAACCCAAAATAGTTGAATGGCCTTATTACATCAAAATATCCCAAATAAACTGAAATTAAAAGTAAAGTATTTAAATATAGCAACTGCGTCTGCATGGCCATCTAGAATCCCATCCAACTCGGTCCAACATCATGAATCACCTGCATTGTTTGGTAAAAATTGGGTGAGTCAACAGACTCAATGTGTAATTAGTCCACAGATTTCCACATATGGGCTTGGCCCAAAACCACACCAATCCACAAATTAGATAAAATGCAAATGCACCCAACCCAACTTAGGGTCCATCCTCTACACACCCCCGTATCCAACCACCACACACCAGGGGATTACTAAATCGACCCTTCAACCTCTACACACCAATTCGGCAAGTTATGCTATCCACAAAGTGGTCGAGCCACTGGTCCACTTGATCAAATCACAAAATAATCCACAACGTGACCGTAGTCAACGTCAATCCATGCGAGGCTCGTAGCCATCACTAAACCACGTACATAAATGTACACCTTGTCCTTCTTTCAAATATACAAATCCCGCCCCATGATTATGCAACATACAATAGTGATATAATGAAATAATGCATGAACATGTTATTCCAACATACAGCACATATATACATCAAGAACCACAATTTTATCGGCATTTAACACTGAACTGATTATCGACATACCCATTAAAGGTAACCATCTCATTATTGCCACTGCACTAATCATCACATTTATAACACACACAATATTTGAGACATATTCGGAAACTGTAATAACTACACACCGATAACTCAAGGCTCTTTTGCTTTACTCCTCACTTGCCGAATTGCCCTAAAAGATCATAGTCGAATCGGCCAACCTTGATAGACAATATGGCTTTTGGTCAATATCTAGACCTCTCCTTACCTTGTTCGCTCTAGATCCCAAACTATCACTTGCCTATGGAGTCCGTCAATCCCTATACACTCAAGTCGATTCGGTTTCAACACAAAAATACCTATGGAAAAACCCTTGACCGAATATTAACCCTTACCTTAAGCAATCGAACCCACGAGATCCTTAACGCTCTTCCTTTGGCTACACAAAAAGAAACATAAGATTAAGGGCCTTCTAAGGTTCGCCATCCCTAAAACCAAAGCCAACCATTCGATTTTGCCACCAACGAAGATGAGATAAAACCCGATTTGCTAAGAGAAGGTACTTACCACCAACGCTTGTTTGAAGAGACTAAAAGAAAGTAGTCGACATCACTACCCTTGTAGGTTCGGCCACTTTCGCTACTAACAAGAAGTATTTGACTTTCAAAAATGATGTAAAAAGAATGGTTTCGGAAGATGATGATACTGAATGGACAAATAGAAGAAAAAGACCCTTACCACTTTTTAGAAACGACTGGAGCAGATCTCGGGCAATGGTACTTTCGGCTTTGAAGAGAACAAGAGAAGAAAAGAAGTGGTGGAGAGATTCAATAGAGGTTCGGCTAACACAAGAAATATTTCAGCTTTTGAAAGTGAATCACAAAAGGGAAGAAAAGAAAAAAAATAGGTACTCACAATTTCGACTTTTGTCAATTGAAGAGGAAACAAGTTGAATGAGATGAGAGAAACAAATTTTCGGCACAAAGAAAATTAAGGAAGAAAAGAAATATCGAAAGATGATAACACCCCTTGTCTGACCGGATTATGCACCCCCCTTAGAGTCCCATATTCAACGAACTCTTCTCTCACTCCCTTATCCCTTGATCCCCTTCATCTTAGCCAAATCCTCAAGCTCTCCAACCCTATCTATACCTCATCCTTCATAGAGTCCACATGCCGTCCAACTCTCCCTCCTCCTTGACGCAAAAAGCATCTCAAAATGCTACCCTCACAGCTCGAACTAGGTCCTCATTGCTCCTAGTGGCGTCACCTCCCTTGTGACTTAAGTGGCGCCTCCTTGCCACTTTACCATTGTGTCATAAGTCCTACACTAATGTTCTTAAGGCTTAGCTTCCTTGTTTCCCCCTGACTCAGGTTAAGGCAAAAGTTTTCCTATGGCCTCTATCCAAACCCAAGGTTTCCTGAAACCCCCAAACACTTCCAAACGTCATACAGAGTACATAAACACATAGATACAACATAGATACACATTAAAATTTGCACAACCCCTGAACCTTGGATATTACTGTTTTACCCCCTTAAAAATAATTTAGGCCTCGAAATTACCTGATCAAAATAAGTGTGGGTATTGCTGCCACATTGCTTCCTCTGGCTCCCATGAAGCTTCCTCCGATCCATGGTTACGCCATAACACATTAACTAAAGGAGCTAATTTCTTACGCAGGACTTTCACATCCCGCTCCAAAATCTGAATTGGTTCTTCCTCATAGGACAAGTCTGGTCTCAACTCTACTTCTTCAACTGGAATCACGTGAGATGGATCCGACCAATAACGACGTAGCATCGAGACATGGAATACATCGTGCAACTGCTTTAACTCTGAAGACAACTCCAGTTGATATGCCACTAGTCCAACCCGCTTCAAAACCCGATAAGGCCCTATAAATCGAGGACTCAGCTTTTCCTTACGACCAAATCTCATTACCTTCTTCCACGGTGACACCTTTAAAACTACATAGTCACCTTCTGCAAACTCCATCTCTTTCCGCTTAAGATCTGCATATGACTTTTGCCTGTCAGAAGCCTCCTTCAACCGTGCCCGAATTACCTTAATATTTTTTCTGACTCCGCCACCATCTCTGGTCCCAAAACACGACATTCCCCTAGTTCCGTCCAACAAGTAGGTGTTCGACACCTCCGCCTATACAAGGCTTCATACGGTGCCATTTGAATGCTCGCTTGGTAGCTATTGTTGTATGAAAACTCCGCTAAAGGTAAGAATTCCTCTCAGCTTCCTCTGAAATC
Source organism: Gossypium rotundifolium (assembly GCA_025506655.1). NCBI lineage: Eukaryota > Viridiplantae > Streptophyta > Magnoliopsida > Malvales > Malvaceae > Gossypium > Gossypium rotundifolium. The sequence goes on along the minus strand of CP106731.1, from coordinate 61,740,810 downwards.
TATCACACATCCCCTCAACATATCCTCTAATACTTGGATTACTCACTCCGACTGGCCATCCGACTGTGGATGAAATGCAATACTGAAGTCTAATCTAGTGCCCAATGCCTGATGTAGTGCCTTCCATAATCGAGATGTAAACCTCGGGTCTTTATCCGAGATAATCGACCACGAAAATCTATGCAGTCTCACAGCTGCCACATACAGCTTCGCCAACTTCTGCAAAGAATAATCAACCCGCACTGGGCAGACTTTGTCAACCGATCTACTACTACCCATACTGAGTCTTTCTTAGTAGGTGTAAGGGGAAGCCCACTAACGAAGTCCATGGTGATTCTCTCCCACTTCCACTGCGGAACCTTTATAAGGGGAAGTCCACTAACGAAGTCCATGGTGATTCTCTCCCACTTCCACTGCAGAATCTTTATCAGCTGAAGTAACCCCGAGGGTACCTGGTGTTTAGCCTTAACTTGCTGACATGTCAAGCACTTCCCTACAAACTCTGTGACTTCCCGCTTAAGACCAGGCCACAAAACTAATCCCGTAGATCTCTGTATAACTTGCTTCCTCCAAGATGCATAGCATAAGGGCTACCATGCGATTCCTGAAGAATCCTCTGCCTAAGCTCTTTATCCTTCGGCATACATCTGAGACCTTGCCCTTGAAACATAACACTCACATCCTTTATTCACACCATAACATTCCAATCCCCCATCCTACACTTATCGTAGCTTAGCACTTAGATCATCGTCTACCAACTGTCTCTCTTTCACCTGACTCAACCATGTGGGCTTTACTTGTAACTCTACTAGCAAACATCTATCGTCATACAAACTGAGATGTGTAAACATCGTCCGCAAATACGATACTACTATCCTACTTAGGGCGTCCGCCACCACATTCGCATTGCTCGGTGATACTCTATAAAACAATCATAATCTTTCAACAGCTCCACCCACCTTTCTTGTCTCGATTCACTCATACGGGTCAATGATACTTAAGACTTTTGTGGCCCGTATAGATTACTGACTTCTCTCCATATAGATAGTGCTTCCACACCTTTAGCGCAAAAACCACAGCAGCCAACTCTAGGTCATGCGTCAGGTATTTAACCTCATGAGGCCTTAACTACCGAGACGCATAGGCAACAACCCTGTATGGGAAGCATCACAATACACCACAAAGCCCTTTCCTGCCTCAGGCTGAATTAAAACTGGAGCTTCAGTCAAAACCTTCTTTAATCTCTCAAAACTTCCCTGATGCTTGTCCGTCCACACGAAAGGTACCTCCTTTCTTAACAGTTTCGTCAATGGTGCTGCTATAGAAGAACCCTTCTACAAATCTCCTATAGTAGCTTGCCAATCCCAAGAAACTGCGAACCTCTGCCACCGACCTAGGTGGTTTCTAATTCAATCTTCCTGGGATTTACCCTTATCCCTTACGCAGACACCATATGACCCAGAAAAGCAACCTCCCTCAGCCAGAATTCACACTTGCTAAATTTGGCATACAGCTTCTTTTCCCTTAACACTTGTAACACCACCCGGAGATGCTCATCGTGCTCCTCCTCAGACTTGGAATACACCAAGATGTCATTTATGAACACCACGATGAATCGATCCAGGTAGGGTTGGAAAACCCGAGTCATCATATCCATGAATGCAGCTGGAGAATTCGTTAACCCGAACAGCATCACTAGGAATTCATAATGCCTGTATCGAGTCCGAGAAGCTATTTTATGGATATATGCTTCCTTCACCTTGAGTTGGTGGTATCCCGACCTTAGATCTATTTTCGAAAATATCGCAGCCCCCTTAAGCTGATCGAACAAGTCATCTATCCTTGGCAATGGATACTTGTTCTTGATGGTCAGCTTATTCAACCGCCGGTAATCTATGCACATCCGCATAGACCCATCCTTCTTCTTTATGAATAAGACCGGTTCTCCCCATGGAGACACATTGGGTTGGATAAACCCACGATCAAGTAACTCATGGATCTAGACCTTGAGCTCAACCAACTCCTTTGGTGCCATTCTGTACGGAGCGATAGATACTAGCGCTGTACTTGGCAACAAATCAATCCCAAATTCCACCTCGCGATCTGGAGGCAACCCCAGCAGTTCCTCTGGAAAAACATCCCCAAACTCTTTCACTCTCCTGACCTCTCCTACCGCTGCTCCCTTAGCCTCCAAGGAACTAACAAGCATTAGAAAAGCCACACAGCCTTTCCTCACCATCTTCTCTGCCTTAAGAGCGGACACTACATTCGACAAGTAATTTCTCCGTTCCCCTATCACTACAATTTCTTTGTCATCGGGAGTTTTCAATGACATACGCTTATCAGCACAGTCCAAGTTCACATATACCTCATTAGCCAATCCATGCCTAATATTAGGTCAAACTCCCCGAATGGTAGTTCCATCAAGTCAGCTGGGAACACTATCCTTGGACTTCTAGAGGCATGTCTCTGAAGAGTTTATCTACAACTATAGATTGCCCTAAAGGACTGAGTACATTCATTTTCCTAGAGATAGTTTTAGAGTTCACTTCCAAAGTCCCAGACACCACACTAGTAATGTACGAATGAGTTGACCCAACATCAATTAAAGCCATAAAGGGTAATCCGTAAATAAGGAACATACCCATGATAACATCTGGTGCATCTTCCTCTTCACGACATTTGGCAGCATACACTAACCCTGGCTGTCTTGCACCTGAACCCCCAGCACCTCTGCCTGGTGCTCAATGACCTCGGCCGAACCGTTCCCTCCATGGTTCGAACCATGACCCCTTGTCACCTGCTGACCACCTCTGCCCGACTGCACATATCCCTGGCCTACTGTCCAAGCCCTTTCCATCACCTGAGGACAGTTCCTAACCAAATGAGCCTTAGACCCACACTGAAAACATTCCTTATTCTATCCCCAGCACTTTCCTGCATGAACTTTCCCGCTTTTAGCACATGAACGACTCTGATTCCCGGCAACTAGTACCGGTGCACGAACAGAATTCTCAACCCTTGGTCTTTTCTGGTAACCCCCAGATGATGCTGACGGCCCAAAACTCCTCTTATTTCAATTTCTATCTCTATCCTTGTTCTGTCTCTCAGTCCTCTTGACCTCCTCAGCTATCCGAGCTTTCTCTACTAAAACAACAAAGTCTCTTTCTCTCTGCGGGGCAATTAGTACTCGCATCTCATCTCTCAGTCCATCTTCGAATCAGACACACCTCTCATAATTAGTAGCCACGATGCCCCGAGCATACCTGCTCAATCGCAGAAATTTTACCTCGTACTCAGTTACCGATTTACCATATTGCACCAAATTGAGACATGCCTTCCTCTATGCGTCCACATAACTAGTTCCTATGTATTCTCCCTCAAACTTGATCTTAAAATAACCCCAGTCCACTTAGTCCGCAGGGGTACCTTCCCTGACTGTGAGCCACCATTGGTAAGCCTCGTCCCGGAACAATGAGACAACACCTTTTAGCTTTTCCCCAACAGTGAAATCCAAATCGTCCATGATCCTTTCAACTGCCTCTAACCAGTATTCCGCCACATTCGGAGCTACTCCCGATACTCCTATAAAAACCTCAGCTCCATTCGCTCTAAGTCTCTCAGATACTAACTTTTGAGCCCCATTTCTTGTACTCGCTCTAGTCACTCGCTCTAAAACTCGTAGCATAGCCTGACGATACTGCGTCCTCTCCTCATGTCTGCTCTTGAAATTTTGCCCCTACCACGCCCTCGCACATTGCGTCCACATCCCCTAGAGCTCATGTCTACGTTCATGATTTAGTCTGCTTAAGAATTTTATGAATCAGTTTTTGTTCTACTGATTTATCACGAATACCTCTTATGTTTAATAGTTCTAGAAAGTGGTTCTTTCAATTCATACATACACACGCCTCAAGTCTATTCATTCAATCATCACCATTCATGAACTTATGCTCATCACGTAAAAGTGTTGTGGTTTCATTGTTGTTGTTCTCCACTACCCAAGGGTATTTTCGTAATTTGTCCTATAGGGGTATTTTGGTAATTTTCCAAATTAGGGTATTTGAAAATTTCACAAAATAGAGATTTTTGATATTTTTACAAAATAAGAGTACATGGTGAGAAGATTCAAGGATAATGTGGTAATTTTATATACCGAGGGTATTTTTGTAGTTTTACAAACCAGGGGTATTTCAATAATTTTACAAAATATGGTTCCAGGTGGTTTTTTGAAATAAGGGTATTTTGGAAATTTTTAATTCGAGGGTACATTGGCAACTTTCTCTTCGAGGGTATTTTGGTAATTCAATGTGTCGGGGTAATTTGGTCAATTTACAAATCAGGGGTATTTTGGTCATTTTGAACCAAGGGTTCTTTGGTAAGATTTGATTTAAGGATTATTCAAAACAAGGTGACTGGTCCCTTTCAGGTTTTAATTATGGATTTTAGCCCACGGTTAAGTCCTCTTGGTTAGGATGAACCGTCACTACGCACCAGGTAGGATTCGAGCGGAAAGGAGGTGAGTCACTAGGACTGTTTAAATACCAAGCTCCCCCTGAATCCAATCTTAGACATGCTCACAACGGTTGCCACACCCTTAACTCGACGACTCATTCACAAGTTTGTTTGGTTAGGCTTTAAATTTTATGTGATTCGGTGTTGAGGTAAGCTAATCCTAGGGTTCAATAACTCCTAATCTATTAATCTACATCCCTATAATTCCCACATACCAATCACACAAGGGTTAGGTACGTACTGTAGACCTCGGGCGATTTATTAAAGTGCCATGCTCCACAAAACCCTTTTTCTTGAAAATTTTCTTTGACCCACTAAAACACAAAATGAAAGCATTTATTGGCCTAAAAAATCCATAGGCTGAGTGTAGAAACCTAGCTCTGATACCAATTTGTAACTTCCCAAACCCGGCCCAAAACACTACAGTCGAATTCAAATGCTACTAAAAAAACATTAGGTTGAAAAAAGATTTGAAGTTCGGAGTTAATTGGAAACGTGTTTATTTTTTTAAAATTCTTAAGTAAATCCGAGTAAAACCTTAAATAAGTTTTTAAGTGATAAAAGTATCACAATTTGAAACTTTGTTTGCAACTATGAATCCATGTCCAGTCTAATGTAACCCACAATGAAAACCCAAAATAGTTGAATGGCCTTATTACATCAAAATATCCCAAATAAACTGAAATTAAAAGTAAAGTATTTAAATATAGCAATCAAGGCTCGCATGGCCATCTCGAATCCCATCCAACCCGGTCCAACATCACGAATCATCTCCATTGTTTGGTAAAATTAGGTGAGTCAATGCACTCGATGAGTAATTAGTCCACAGATTTCCACATATGGGCTTGGCCCAAAACCACACCAATCCACAAATCATATAATAACGCAAAATGCACCCAACCCAGCCTAGGGTCCATCCTCTACACACCCCCGTATCCAACCACCACACACCAGGGGATTACTAAATCGACCCTCCAACCTCTACACACCAATTCGGTAAGTTATGCCATCCACCAAGTGGTCGAGCCATTGGTCCACGTGATCAAATCACAAAATAATCCACAACGTGACTGTAGTCAATGTCAATCCATGTGACGCTCGTAGCCATCACTAAACCATGTGCATAAATGTACACCCTGTCGTTCTTTCAAATATACAAATCCTGCCCCATGATTATGCAACATACAATAGTGATATAATGAAATAATGCATGAACATGTTATTCTAACATACATCACATATAAACAGTAAGAACCACAATTTTATCGGTATTTAACACTGAACTGATTATCGACATACCCACCAAGGGTAACCATCTCATTATTGCCACTGCACTAATCATCACATTTATAACACACACAATATTTGAGACATACTCGGGAAACTGCGTAATAACTACACACCTGATAACCCGAAGGCTCTTTTGCTTTACTCCCCACTTGCCGAATTGCCCTTAAAAGATCATAGTCAGAATCGCCAACCTTGATAGACAATATGGCTTTTGGTCAATATCTAGACCTCTCCTTACCTTGTTCGTCTAGATCCCAAAACTATCACTTGCCTATGGAGTCTGTCGAATCCCTATACACTCAAGTCAGATTCGGTTTCAACACAAAAATACCTATGGAAAAACCCTTGACCGAATATTAACCCCTTGCCTTATGCAATCGAACCCACGAGATCCTTAACGCTTTCTTCCTTTGGCTACACAAAAAAGAAACACATGATTAAGGGCCTCCTAATGTTTGGCCATCCCTAAAACCAAAGCCAACCATTCGATTTTGGCCACCAACGAAGATGAGATAAAAACCTAATTGCTAAGAGAATGGTACTTACCACCAACGCTTGCTTGAAGAGACTAAAAGAAAGTAGTCGACGTCACTACCCTTGTAGGTTCGACCACTTTCGCTACTAACAAGAAGTATTTCGCTTTAGAAAATGATGTAAAAAGAATGGTTTCGGAAGATGATGATACGAATGGACAAAGAGAAGAAAAAGAAGACCCTTACCACTTTTTAGAAACAACTAGAGCAGATCTCGGCCAATGGTACTTTTGGCTTTGAAGAGAACAAGAAGAAAAGAAGTGGTGGAGAAATTCAATAGAGGTTCGGCTAACACAAGAAATATTTTAACTTTTGAAAGTGAATCACAAAAGGGAAGAAATGAAAAAGAATAGGTACTCACAATTTCAGCTTTTGCCAATTGAAGAGGAAACAAGTTGAATGAGATGAGAGAAACAAATTTTCGGCACAAAGAAAATTAAGGAAGAAAAGAAATATCAAAAGATGATCACACCCCTTGTATGACCGAATTATGCACCCCCTTAGAGTCCCATATTCGGCCAACTCTTCTCTCACTCCCTTATCCCTTGATCCCCCTCATCTTAGCCAAATCATCAAGCTTTCCAACCCCATCTATACCTCATCCTTCCTAGAGTCCACATGCCATCCAACTCTCCATCCTCTTTGATGCAAAAAGCATCTCAAAACACTATCCTCGCAGCTCGAACCTAGGTCCTCCTTGCTCCTAGGGGCGTCACCTCCCTTGTGACTTAAGTGGCGCCTCCTTGCCACTTTACCAAGGCACCTTTTGTGTCATAAGTCCTACACTAATGTTCTTAAGGCTTAGCTCCCTTGTTTCCCCCTAACTCAGGTTAAGACAAAAGCTTTCCTATGGCCTCTATCCAAACCCAAGGTTTCCCGAAACCCCCAAACACTTCCAAACGTCATACAGAGTACATAAACACATAGATACACATTAAAATTTGCACAACCACCAAACCTTGGATATTATAGAATTATTTAACATTTGGGGCATTGATATTTTTGCATCATTTCCTTCTCATTACGGTAATAGGTACATCCTAGTGGCTGTTGACTGTGCATCCAAGTGGGTGGAAGCCGAGGCATACCCAAAAATTGATGCTAAGGTGGTCATGCGATTCCTACATAAACATGTATTTACAAGTTTTGGGACTCATAGAGCTATAATTAACAATGAAGGATCTCACTTTGTACATAAATGGCTTAAGTGGTTACTTGACAAATATGATGTGAAACATAAAGTAGCTATTGTCGATCATCCACACACAAATGAGCAGGTTGAATTCTTGAGAAGATGGTTTGACCTAACAGAAAAGATTGGTCCCAGAGGCTTGATGACGCTCTATAGGTCTATCGGATAACTTTCAAAACATCATTAGGAATGACTCCATATTGGTTAGTCTTCGAGAAAGCCTGTCATTTGCAGCTCGAATTGGAGAATATAGCTCACTAGACCCTAAAACAATTAAATTTGGATGTGAAGCAAGCTGGTGAAAGAAATATGTTACAACTTGATGATTTGGAAGACATGAGGTTGTTTTCATACGAGAATGCTAATATGTATTAAAAAAAGACCAAGAGATGGCATGACAAACGTATACAACATCGGAATTCAAAGAAGGTCAAAAGGTCTTGTTGTTCAACTCAAGATTAAGGTTATTCCCTGGGAAACTAAAATCTCAATGGTCTGGATTGTTCATCATTCATAAAATCTATCCTTATGGAGTGGTGGAACTACAAAATGATAAGGGAGGTACATTTAAAGTTAATGGGCAACGTCTCAAACATTATTGGGATGATGAAGTTGATTGAATTAATATCTAGTTCAATTTAATAGACCCTTGATTTTTATTTAATTAATTTCAATAAAAGGCATAGTTATAAAATTTCTCTTGAATTAGTACATTAAATTAATTCTGTCTAAAGAGATTGGAACTTAAGCGGGACCATTAGTGACCCCTCCAACCTTTCCTGGGAATTTAATTTAATGTAATTCTTTGAGAAAATTTAAGTAGCCTAAAAGGAATTTTTATTCTAATTTAATTTCAATTTTAAGTTAAATAAAAGGGTTAAGTTGGCTCAAGTTTTAATCTGTTTATCTTTGTTTAGCTTCAATTAAGTACATGTAATAAAGAGTTCCAGTTTGGGATTTAGGCCCAAAACAGTTATGAGAAAAGATGCCCAACTTTTGTCGCCCTTAAGCTCTCCCCAAACCTTAGTTTTGTTCCCTCTTTCCCTCCTCAAAAGCCTTGCTGCCCAAGTTCTTTCCATAGTAAATTTTTTGCTATTAATTCACCCTAATCTTCACTATATAAACCTTTTATCACCATCATATTTTCCACATAAACTAAGCAATTAGCTTAAACTTTAGCCCTACAAATTTTTCTTCTATTTTCCATCAACCTCAAGAACTCAAAATATTCTCCAAAAATTCTTCCATGTTACTGCAGCTTGTTCTCGCCGTAGCATCTTTTTTCCACCATAGCAACCACCCTCCATAGCTTGACTTTGCTACAACAACCACACTTGACATTTTTTTCTTTGCCGCCACAAGTTCCTTGCCACCACTCCATCACCGCCAAACCACCATTGTTAACATCTTCTAACTTTTTTCTCAAATTATCATGGCTTAAAAAAAAAACTAGATCTTCAAAAACCTATAACACCCCAAACTCAGCCTAGACGTTATGGCCGAATTTGGTGATGTCATATTGAAGTGTTTTTCGAAAACATAGCTTCATTGGAAAACCCATTCTATTATTAAATCTCTTTCATTTAAAACTCAATTTGTTTTTAGTAGAACATTAATCATATGGTTTATTACTATACTTTAAAACAGTGTTTGATACGGAAGCTCTTATAGTATGTTACGAAAATGTGGTGTTAGAAAACATTTATCTTTTGAAAATCCGTGTCCTACTACTCTCAAATTCGGATTAAAATGAGTAAAATCCCCAAATTAAAATTTAATAATTAAAGAGGCCTTATTACATAACAAATACCTAAATTAAATTTATCGAAAATAAAACTCGAATATAAAAGCGGTGCGGTTGTGTGGCCACCTCCGAGTCCCTCGCAGCCTTGATCAGCCTAAGATTGGGGATTACCTGTAAGATAAATAGATGGGTGAGTTTACGAAAACTCAGTGTCTAACCCTTATAAGCAACTAACCAATCAATTACAGTCTGGCCTAAACCCAATTAATAACAGTTCAGACCAATTGGGCCTTAGCCCATTACAATATCAGCATCAGTGTGGGCCTTAGCCCATTCAGTATTAGTAACAGTTCAAACATGCAATCATAAATCCTACCCAACCAGCCTCTGCACTCCACTCCATTTAGCCCAACACTCCAATGTGCAGATAAAATCACCCACCCATCCCTACACTCCAAAATTAGCATCGGTTGCAGCACTAAACAGTATTTGCAGTAGAGCTGCCAATACAATATACTTCGTTCAATCATAATAATCCCATCCCATGTAACATATCATAGATGTATGCAACATATATATCGTGGCATGCTCATATACAGTCATACATAACATAAAACATACGATCATTTTATAACATGGGGGCATAATAGTCATTCTACCACATAGGGGCATAATAGTCATTTTGTATAAGTTTGGGGGTCTATGTATACTTACCAACCCATCAGTAGGTTCACAGTCATCTCGGGCGACCCATACAACCTTAACAGTCAAACAGTGAAAATGGGCCCAAAGCCTATAATATGTGCCCACACGCCTGTGGCCCACATAGCCAAGAATTGGTCTCACCATGCAAATAACATAGTTTGGACCATTAATCTCCACACGTTCGTGTGGTTTACCCGTGTGGGGCCCGCGAGCCCGTTGGGCCCACACAGCCCATTTCGGCCCAACTTTGCCCAAAATGGCCTAAGACCATGAAATAGTTCATGGTGGACTCGACAGTCTAACGCCCACGTTTTATGCGTTCAGATTACCACATGAGCGAGTGCACGCCGTGACGCTCGTGTGATGCGAATGGTCATATTTTTCGGCTTTTGTCGATTCACGCTTTAGACTGTGTTTACACACACTTTTCGGCATTTCACCGATATCGTTTATGGAGTGTTGTTACACACTTGGTTTCTATTTGTTGAGAAGACCGCCCACACCCTTGAAACCTACACTTGACCAACAATTCTTAATTAATCATTTAAATGCTTACTTAAACGAATTCACACAAGATCCCAATCGTTAAACTCACACCACATTACATTCGATCAAGTAAAGAGGGAAGTTTCGCCTCCCCAACCGTTGATTACAAGCCTTCTACCCTTTGAAAGGTTCCTAGGGACAAATCGAAAATGGTTAAGTACTTAATCAACCAACAACATGATAACATTATACCCTTACCCTTACCAACAACGTGAGGAGGAGAACCAACTACACAGTGTAAGACTTAACTGCAAGTAGAATGCTTACCAGAAAATAGAGAAGGGGATACGGTCGGCCCCAAGAGAAAAGGAAAGATTTGGCATTAGGAAAAGAAAGGGAAAGATGAAAGAAAGGAGAGATTCGGCCAAGGGAAAATAATGTGGAAAGAAGGAGGAAGAACCGAATGGCCGTACACACAACCTTTCACAATTCGAAAAAAACAAAGAAGAATGAAAGGGATGGTAGACTTGAGAGAAAAAAGGCAAAAGTAAAAACTAATATTGCAAAACTGAGTAAAAGAGAAATGAGGCATTAAGAGTAATTTCAGCCAAAAGGTTGTCAAAACGAGAGAAATAAGAATACGCCACAAACTCTTACCATATTTGGCCAAAGAGAGAAAACACCACACAAAATCAAAATGAAGAGTATACCAAAATGAGCAGTATACCACTCTAGCTGAATTTCTTGAGTGCTACTTTTGGCACACTTCTGCCTCTCCCCTCACTTCCCTTGATTTTCTCCTAAACTCCCTTCTCAAATCTCTCCACCTAATCACACCTCCTCTCAACCACTCAATTTGAATTCTTCTCAACCGCTTCAGTGTTTTAGTCAAACCAAAACTCCTCCCATAGCACAGCAGAAAAATAAACACTCCCTTGTCTCCAGCAAGATTTGAACCCTAGACCATCGGCATAGGTAATGAAACACCCCAAACCCGCCCACAAGACTTGACCGGATCTGGCATGCTCCTTGAGTAAAACGTAGTTAAGCCTCGTAATGTCATTTTGAAAATCTTGGTGGTTTTTGAAGAAAATAGATTTGGGATTGTTCTCAAGTAAAAAATTGAGTTGAAATTTAATTTTGTATTAAAACAATAATTTCATATTTCAAAAGTTACAAGTTAAAGAAATGCCAAATTTTTAAAGTTTATTATTATTATTAACTTGAAAACCGTAGGCATTTGAGTTTCAAAACAATTGAAGTTGTTCAGATCATAGTAGAAATTTAAAACACATAAATAAAACAGCTTAAGTGATAATGGCCTTATTACATCAAAATATATCCCAATATAAACCAAAATAAACTTAATAAGAAAGTCAAGAAAATTGAGTGCATGGCCACCACCAAGTTCCTGCCGACCCGGTCCATTCACTGAGTGCCATATGCAAAAAGTTAGCCCACGAAGGGTGAGTCAACAGATTCAGTGTGTAACAACCATTACAGATTCCCAAAACATATAATGCATATCGTATCACATACGAGCAAATATAAGCAATGATGCAACCCAAACCCACGTAGATATCCATCCTCTACACATCACCCGCACCTACCAATCACACCGTGGGAATTACTAAATCGACCCTCCATCCGCTACACACCATCGAAGGCAGTCGCTACAGTCAACTGCACATCCCCTTATAATTGTGGCATAGCCACCAGATAATGTGACAGAGTCACCAGATTCATAATATGTGACATAGTCACCAGATAATGTGGTAAAAACCACCAGATCACTTCCCCTTTAACATAATCACCCATATGCCCATGCAACATACAAAACATGCTATTTATCATGCAATTTACCTTACCCCCAAAATCCAAAGGAATACCACATATTTTCACATCAATGTTATTGAACATTATTTACGAGTGTTAAGGGGTAACGTACCTGAATACACTGTGCCATTAAATGGTACCCTTAGCCATGTTTATTTGTCACTTCACTAACACATGATTAAAATAATTATTATTAAACTATCAGGAACTCAGTGTAGGGTTACACACCTGATTTCTAACGCGATTACCAAATCCCAAAAATTCTGATCTAATGCTCTAGATCCCTTTTTCCTTACTGCCAATTTGGTTATCACCCAAATCCCGAAACTACGTGATAAGCCTTCCTTAAAATCGGCTAAGCATGAAACTATTGACAAGGAAAAGATACTCCCGATCTACTGCTTCAAAATCTCAAAAATCCTATCCCCAAACCGATTTGAGAAGAGATCAAGGGAGATCTCTGCTTGGTTGCTATTCAGCCAAAAACTAAGAAGGGATGAGGTTGAAAGATTTCAGCAATGGCTTTAGGAATACAATAGAGGTTCGGCCAATAGTGAAAGGAGGGAATAGGAGAAGGATGAATGGTATTTGGCTTTTAATGATTGTGAGAAGAAGAAAAAGAATGATATGGAGGCTCAGTTATGATTCGGCTAAAGTGAGAAAGAAGAAGAAAAAATTGAGAGAAAGAAAAGAATAAAGAAAGTGATGGTGACACAAATTCGGCTTAGGGGATTTTGGCTACTAGGTGATCGAATTTTTCTTCCTAGAAGTCCCTTGGCCGGCCAACTCTCCTTCTCTCCACTCAATCCCCCTTTTCACTCTACCATAGCCAAATCTTTAAGCTGTCAAACCCAATCTATACCTCCTCCATCAGAGTCCTTGTGCCGTCTACCACTGCCCTTCCTTGCTAAAAAATAAAACTCCAAAACGCTTCCCTTGCTGCTCGAACCTAGGCCTTTCGCACTCCCTGTGGCATCACCTTACAAGGCCCTAAGTGGCACCTCATTACCATCTTACCACTGGGTTATTTGTGTCCTAAACCACACAATAATCTCCTTAAGGCCTAGCTCCCTTAGTTCCCCTTTTTGGGCTTAAAAATCCAATAACTTCTAAGGCTCCTACCTACATCCCAAGGTTCTTGAAGCCCCCAAAACACATTAAAAACACACTCAAGCATGCAATCACATACGTTCAAATAAAAATGCATAGCCCATAAATCCCAGATATTATAGTTCTACCCCCATAAAATAATTTCGACCTTGAAATTACCTGGCTAAAATAAGTGAGGGTATTGCTGTCACATTGTTTCCTCTGGCTCCCATGAAGCTTCCTCCGATCCATGGTTACGCTATAACACTTTGACTAAAGGAACTGATTTCCTCCGAAGCACCTTTACATCCCATTCCAGAATCTGAATCAGCTCCTCCTAATAGGACATATCTGGTCTCAGTTCCACCTCTTCAACCGGCATTATATGAGATGGATCCGATCGATAACGACGTAGCATCAAAATGTGAAACACATCGTGCATCTGCTTCAACTCCGAAAGCAATTCTAACTGATACGCTACTGGTCCAACCCGCTTCAGAATCCGATAAGGTCCTATAAACCTAGGACTTAACTTTCCCTTGCGACCAAATCTCATCACCTTCTTCTACGGTGAAACTTTGAGAAACACATAATCTCCCACAGCAAACTCAATCTCCTTCCGCTTAAGATCTGCGTATGATTTTTACCGGTCAGATACCTCCTTCAACCGTGTCCGAATTACCTTAACCTTTTCTTTCGATTCTGCCACCATTTCTGGACCCAAAACCTGTCGTTCTCCCAATTCTATCCAACATGTAGGAGTCTGACACTTCCATCCATACAATGCTTCGTATGGTGCCATCCAAATACTATCTTGATAGCTATTATTGTACGCAAATTCTGCTAAAGGCAAGAACTCCTCCCAACTCCCTCTGAAGTCTATCACGCAACATCTCAACATATCCTCTAGCACTTGAATTACCCGCTTAGATTGGTCATCCAACTGCGGATGGAATGCCGTACTGAAGTCCAATCTGGTGCCCAAAGTTTGATGTAATGCTTTCCAAAATCGAGATGTAAACCTCGGATCCCTATTAGAGATAATCGACACAGGTACTCCGTGCAGCCTCACGATTTCTGCTACATACAACTTTGCCAATTTCTGTAGAGAATAGTCAACCAGCACTAGTATGAAATGTGTAGACTTCATCAACCGATTTACTATCACCCATACCGAGTCCTTCTTAGCAGGCGTAAGGGGATGCCCACTAACGAAGTCCATGATAATTCTCTCCCACTTCCATTGCGGAATCTTTATCAGCTGAAGCAATCCTGACGGTACTTGGTGTTCAGCCTTGAATTGCTGACACGTTAAGCACTTCCCTACAACCTCTGTAACTTCCCGCTTAAGACCAGGCCACCAAAACTGTTCCCGTAAATCCCTATATAACTTACTTCCTCCAGGATGCATAGCATAAGGGCCACTATGCGATTCCTAAAGAATTTTCTGCCTTAACTCTTTGTCCTTCGGTATACAGACCTTGCCCCCAAAACACAGCACTCTATCACCGTTTACACCAAAATTTTCCAATTCCCTATTTTGTACTTGTAGCAGCTTAGCACTTAGTTCACCGTCTACTAATTGTTTCTCCTTAACCTGACTTAGCCATGTCGGCTTCACTTGCAATTCTGCTAGCAAACTTTCATCTTCATAGAGGATCAAATGTACAAACATCGCCCTTAACTCCGACACCACTTTTTGACTTAGGGCATCGGCCACTACATTCGTCTTGCCCGGATGATACTCTATTGAGCAATCGTAATCCTTCAACAACTCCACCCACCTACGCTGTCTCAAATTCAGCTCCTTCTGAGTCAGCAAATACTTCAGACTTTTGTGGTCTATGTAGATCGCCGACCTTTCTCCATACAAGTAGTGCCTCTATACTTTTAGAGAGAATACTACTGCCGCCAACTCTGGATCATGCGTCGAATAGTTAACCTCATGAGGCCTCAATTGTCGAGACGCATAAGCGACCACTTTCCCGTCTTGCATGAGAACACATCCCATTCCTATATGGAATGCATCACAATATACCACATAGTCCTTCCCTGCCTCAGGCTGAATCAAAATCGAAGCTTCTGTCAAAACTTTCTTAAGCTTCTCAAAACTTTCCTACTACTTATCCGCCCATACGAAAGGTACCTCCTTCCTTAACAACTTCGTCAAAGGTGCTGCTATTGACGAGAATCCCTCAACAAATCTCCTATAGTAGCCTGCTAGTCCCAAGAAACTACGAACTTTCACCATAGACTTAGGTGGTTTCCAATCCAATACTGCCTCAATCTTCCGAGGATTCACCCTTATTCCTTCAGCAAACACCACATGTCCTAAGAATGTAACTTCCTTCAACCAAAATTTGCACTTGCTGAACTTGGCATATAGCTTCTTTTCCCTTAATACTTGCAGCACAACTTGGAGATGCTCATGATGTTCTTCCTCAGACTTGGAATACACCAATATATCATCTATGAACACAACAATGAACTGGTCCAGGTAGGGTTGGAAAACCCGGTTCATCATGTCCATGAACGCAGTTGGGGCATTTGTCAATCCGAATGGCATTACCAAGAACTCATAATGCCCATATCTTGTCCGGAAAGCGGTCTTATGGATATCTGCCTCCTTCACCTTAAGCTGATGATATCCTGACCTTAGATCTATCTTCAAAAATACTGCGGCCCCCTTAAGCTGATTGAACAAGTCGTCTATCCTCGGTAATGGATACGTGTTCTTGATGGTCACTTATTCAGTCTATGTAATCTATGCACATGCATAGTCCCGTCCTTCTTCTTCATAAATAGGGCTGGTGCTCCCCATAAAGACACACTAGGTCGAATAAACCCACGATCGAGTAACTCTTGGATCTAGGCTTTAAGCTCTACAACTCCTTAGCCTCCAAGGCACTAATCAACATCAGAAAAAGCTACACACCCTTTTCTCACCATCTCCTCTGCCTTAAGGGCAGATACCACACTCGACAAGCAATTCCGTCTCTCGCCCATCACCCAATCTCCTTGTCGTCAGGAGTTCTTAATGACATGCGCTTGCAGCACAATCCATATTCGCATGGTACTTCACTAACCAGTCCATGCCTAAGATTAGATCAAAATCCTCAAATGGCTACTCCATTAAGTCAATTGGAAATTGTGCCCCCTGAACTTTCAAAGGTACTGCCCTAAAGAGTTTATCTAATTCTACTGATTGCCCTAAAGGACTAAGTACAGTCATCTTCCTAGGTACAGTCTCAGAGTTCACATGCAGAGTTTCAGAAACCTTACTAGCAATGTAGGAATGAGTAGACCCAATATCTATCAACGCAATAAAGGGTAATCCAGAGATAAGGAACATACCCGTTATGACATCAAGTGCATCACCATCCTCCCTCCAATGAACTGCATACACTAGACCCGGCTGTCTCGCCTCCGTGTTACCAACACCTCTGCCCGATATTCCCCGACCTCTTCTAGAACCATTACCTCTGCCAGTCGGACCACCACCCCGCGGTGGTTGCTGTCCACCTCTTCCAGCCTGATTAAGACCCTAGCTTACTGGTCGGCTCCCATCTGTTTTCATAGGGCAGTCCCTAATCATGTGATCCTTGGACCCACACTTGAAACATCCTCCCATTTTCTTCCAACACTCTCCCAAGTGCATCTTTCCACACTGAGCATAAGTACGGCACTGTCCTCTTGTAATAACTTGCTGACCTCGCTGACCTCGCGACCTATCCATTCTAGGTCTCTTTTGGACATTCCCAGATGACCCTGATGATCCAAAACCTCTCTTTTGCCTATTCTTGTCCATGTTCTGTCTCACAAACTCCTTAACTCCTTCAGCTACCTTAGCTTTTTCTGCCAACACGGTAAACTCCCGCTCCTGCTGTGGAGCAATCAACAATCTCAAGTCATCCCTCAATCCGTCCTCAAATCGGACACATCGTTCATGCTCCGTAACCACGATGCCTCGAACGTATCGGCTCAACCTTAGAAATTCTACCTCGTACTCCGCTACAGACTTATTCCCCTAGACCAGCCTCAAAAATGCCTTCCTTTACGCATCAACATAGCTAGTCCCAATATACTTCTTCTGATACGCCGCCTTAAAATACTCTCAAGTGAGATCATCTGCTGTAGCACCATCCCGAATCGTGAGCCACCATTGGTATGACTCATCACGGAGTAGCGACACTATCCTTGCAGTTTCTCCTCAGCAGTCAGATCCAAATCATCCATAATTCGCTCCGTCGCTTCCAACCAATACTTAACCATATTGGGTGCCACACCAGATATACCACGAAAAAACTCAGCTCTATTGGCTCAGAGTCGCTCGGGTACAAATTTTTGAGCTCCCAAACCTCCATCTGCTCCAGCCACCCTCTCAAGAACTCGCAAAGATCGCCGCTGCGATATCGCATCATCCCCATCCGATCTTGATATTCAACACCAGCAGCTGGTGGTGGTGGCATTTCATTCTCGGACCCTTGACCAGACCTAACGGGTTCCGACACGGTCATTCAGCCTCTACCACGGCCACGCACATTATGACGACGTCCTCTAGAACTCATTCTTCTGAATTACATTTATCTGGTTAAGAATTTTATGAATCATTATTTCTTTCTACTGATTTATCGCGAACAGTCTTATGATTAATAGTTCTAAAAAGTAGTTCTTTCGAATTCATACACACATTACAGTCTCAAGTTCATTCATTCGATCATCACCATTCATGAACTTACGTTCATTACAGAGAAGTGTTGTGGTTGTCATTATTGTTGTTCTTCACTACCCAAGGCTATTTTCGTAATTTTTCCTATAGGGGTATTTTGGTAATTTTCCAAATTAAGGTTTTTGAAAATTTTGTAAAATAGTAATTTTTGGTATTTTTTTACAAAATAGGAATATTTTGATAATAAGATTTGAGGGTAATATGGTAATTTTATAGACTAAGGGTATTTTTGTAATTTTACAAACCAGGGGCATTTTAGTAATTTTGTAAAATATGGTTCCAAGTGATTTTACAAAATAAGGGTATTTTGGAAATTTTCAATTTGGGGTTACTTCGGCAACTTTCCACACTGTGGGTATTTTAGTAATTTTACAAGTTAGGGGTAATTTGGTCAATTTGCAAATCAGGGGTATTTTGGTCATTTTTAAATCAAGAGTACTTTGGAAGTTTTATAACCAAGGTTTGATTTTAGGATTGTACAAAACAAGGGGATTGGTCTCTTTCGGGTTTTAATTATTGAATTTAGCCTGTGATTTAGTCCTCTTGGTTAGGGTGAACCGTCACTACGCACCAGGTAGGATTCGAGCGAATAGGAGGTGAGTCACTAGGACTGCTTAAATACCAAGCTCCCCTCTGAATCCAATCCTAGACATGCGCACAACGGTTGCCACACCCTCAACTCAATGACTCACTCACAAGTTTGTTTGGTTACACTTTAAATTTTATGTAATTCGGTGTTGGAGTAAGCTAATCCTAGGGTTCAATAACTCTGAACCTACTAATCTACGTCCCTATAATTCCCACATACAAATCACACAAGGGTTAGGGGTACTTACAGGGTGGACTTGGTCAAGACTCAAAGGTGCCATGCCGAAAACCTGGTCATTCTTTAGTAAAACCCAACTTTTAAAATAAGAAAACATTTTGGGCCCAAAAGCCCTCAAGGTCGAGTTTTGAACCGGCTCGATACCAAAATTGAAACACCCCAAACCCAAATTTACAAGCCCTACCGGATCGACATGCTCCTTGAGTAAAATGTAGTTAAGCCTCGAATGTCATTTTGAAAATCTTGGTGGTTTTGAAGAAAATAGATTTGGGATTGTTCTCAAGTTAAAATTGAGTTGAATTTTAATTTTATACTAAAACGATAATTTCATATTTCAAAAGTTACAAGTTAAAGAAATGTTGAATTTTTAAAGTTTATTATTATTAACTTGAAAACCGTAGGCGTTTGAGTTTCAAAACAATTGAAGTTGTTCATATCATAGTAGAAATTTAAAACACATAAATAAAATAGTTAAGTGATAATGGCCTTATTACATCAAAATATATCCCAAAATAAACCAAAATAAACTCAATAAGAAAATCAAGAAAAATTGAGTGCATGGCCACCACTAAGTTTCTTGGCCCGGTCCATTCACTGAGTGCCATCTGCAAAAAGTTAGCCCACGAAGGGTGAGTCAACAGACTCAGTGTGTAACAACCACCACAGACTCCCAAAACATATAAGGCATATCATATCACATACGAGAAAATATAAGCAATGATGCAACCCAAACCCACGTAGATATCCATCCTCTACACATCATCCGTACCTACCAATCACACCGTGGGGATTACTAAATCGACCCTTCATCCGCTACACACCATCGAAGATGGTCACTGTAGTCAATTGCTCATCACCCTTATAATTGTGGCATAGCCACCAGATAATGTGACAGAGTCACCAAATTCATAATATGTGACATAGTCACCAGATAATGTGGTAAAAACCATCAAATCACTTCCCCTTTAACATAATCACCCATATGACCATGCAACATACAAAACATGCTATTTATCATGCAATTTACCTTACCCCCAAAATCCAACGGAATACCACATATTTTCACATCAATGTTAGTAAACATTATTTACGAGTGATAATGGGTAACGTACCTGAATACACTGTACCATTAAATTGTACTCTTAGCCATGTTTATTTGTCACTTCACTAACACATGATTAACATAATTATTATTAAACTATCGAGAACTTAGTGTAGGGTTACACACCTGATTTCTAATGCGATTACCAAATCCCAAAATCTCGACCTAATGCTCTAGATCCCTTTTTCCTTGTCGCCGATTTGGTTACTACCCAAATCTCGAAACTACGTGATAAGCCTTCCTTGAAATCAGCTAAGCACGAAATTATTGACAAGGAAAAGATGCTCCCGATCTACTGCTTCAAAATCCCAAAAATCCTATCCCCAAATCGATTTGAAAAGAGATCAAGGGAGATCTCTGCTTGGTTGCTATTCGGTCAAAAACTGGGAAGGGATGAGGTTGAAAGATTTTGGCAATGGCTTTAGGAAAACAATGGAGGTTCGGCCAATAGTGAAAGAAGGGAATAGGAGAAGGATGAATGGTATTTGACTTTTGATGATTGTGAGAAGAAGAAAATTTCAGTTATGATTCAGCTAAAGTGAGAAAGAAGAAGAAAGAATTGAGAGAAAGAAAAGAATAAAGAAAGTGATGGTGACACAAATTTGGCTTAGGGGATTTTGGCTACTAGGTGATCGAATTTGTCATCCTAGAAGTCCCTTGGCCGGCCAACTCTCCTTCTCTCCACTCAATCCGCCTTTTCATTCTACCTTAGCTGAATCTCTAAGCTGTCAGACCCAATCTATACCTCCTCTATCAGAGTCCTTGTGCCGTCCACCACTGTCCTTCTTTGTTGAAAAATAAAACTCCAAAACGCTTCCCTCGCTGCTCGAACCTAGGCCCTTCTCACTCCCTGTGGTGTCACCTTATGAGGCCCTAAGTGGCGCCTCCTTGCCACCTTACCACTGGGTTATTTATGTCCTAAACCACACAATAATCTCCTTAAGGCCTAGCTCCCTTAGTTCCCCTTTTTGGGCTTAAAAATCCAATAACTTCTAAGGCTCCTACCTATATCCCAAGGTTCTTGAAGCCCCCAAAACACATTAAAAACACACTCAAGTATGCAATCACATACGTTCAAATAAAAATGCATAGCCCCTAAATCCCGAATATTAAAGGTAACACGCCACTTACCCTCTAGACCAACAGGCTTTTTATGTCATGCTTTACCCACAATAATTTAAGAGCCTACTAACTAGAGGCAAGGGCTTTATTTCCTAAAATCAAAACTTTTGCACAAGCCCAGACTTGAACCCAGGACTTCTCAAACACTCCCAAACACACCCAATCACTCAACCATTGAAGCAAACAGGTATTTGTGTTAAAAACATGCAAAAATAAATACTTGGATTTTTGGGGCATTTCAAAACCTCTGCTGAAAACCCAATTTTGGTTCTAAATGAGAAACCAAAGGATAGATTTGATACTATCTTCAAAAATCAACCTATGTTCCTAGAAAAAGGCTTCAATTTGGAAAGCATTGATAGAATGATTGTACCATTTTCAATTTGGAAGACAGTGGATGCTTTAAAGTGAAATCAATTTAGTGATGCACAATCACTGCCTAAAGAAGAATTAGTACGAAAATTCTATGCCAATCTAACTAATTCAGATGCCACTGAAGTTCTTGTTCGTAAAAAGAAGGTACCTCTTACATCTAAATCATTAACAATTTGTTTAATCTACCTGATGTTGAAGAAGATGAATATTCTACCATGAAGGAAAATATCAATTGGGATATTCTTCAAAGAGTACTAAAAGTTGTTACAAATTCAAGATCCCAATAGATAATAAGAAAATATGACAGTCACTCTTGTTGAGGGGAGAACATAAAACTAGTGGCCAAGGTATGGTTCTACTTTGTGCGATATACATTCATGCATATCTCACATAGTTTCACCATCTCGATGGAACAAATGCTTTTGTTGTATGCAATTATGACAGAAAAGTCCACCAATGTAACAATTTATTTTTTCAGTTTTGCTTGAAATAGTGGTTTTGGGACCAGAAATCCAATGAGTGAGTCTCTAAATATTATTAATTAATATTTACAAGTCAAATATAGTATTATATTGACTTTTGATTTAATAATTTTTGTTAATTGGGTGAATAGTTAAATTCAAGTGGTTTGTCCCTAAAGTCAAAACGTTTTGGAAAATAAGGTATTAGGACTTCATTTTTATAAACGGAGGCCATAAATATTTTTATTAAATATTTATGGAGTTACAATATAGGTATATTAAAATTTGATTTAGGAATTTTGACATTTGGATAGTTAATTAAGGAAAAAGGATTAAATTGTAAAAGTTGCGAAATTCACTCGCTATTGGTTTTTATTAATTAAATTGCTTATTTAGTAAATGGGAGAGCCCTTAAATGGTAATTAAACCATTAGGATAAAGCGTGGACTCTTAATGTTAGAATTGGATTAAAATTTATGTGTTCTATAATAATATTATTAAATTAATTAAATGTTAAATATTAAAAATACAAAAGAAAGTTTGGATTCATCTTCTTCATTCTTTAGTTGGCAAACTAAAACACCATTGTCAAAGCTTGAGTGTAACAGCCCAAACCCGGCCCAAACATTAGGACCGAATATGGGTCGTTACGGAAAAAAATTTTTTTGAAACCCATTTTAAAACCAATTTAAGATTTGTTGAAAACTTCCCGTTTTAAGCTATCTTGTTGAAATCATACTTAGTCCAAATTCAAAAATTTAATTAAGTCAAGTTATTATACAAACTTCAGATGTGCCCGATGGCACGATGAAACATTTTTCGTGTTAATTTAGAAAAACGTGTGGTTCAAATTTCAAAAAAAAAAAATCCAACATATAAGGAAATAACTAAAGTAAAGTATAATGAGGCCTTATTACATCCAAAATAAAACAACCCAATAACAAAATTTAAAATAACTAAAATTTAAGTTCATTTAATTTTAAATCCACCGCATGGCCTCCTCAAGTCCCTCCGGCTCCATGTCCGCGATCTAAGCATCACCGAAAAAATAATGGAGAAGGTGAGTCACCAAGACTCGAGATGTAACCCTTCCCCGTTTTAAAACATTTTCATACACAACACATAACAATTAATATGCGTAATATTTAATTCCCGACCTAGCCATCCAAACGCCACTCTCACCCTGTTGTGGTACCAAACCACCGTGGTGCCAAACCACTGGTGACATATAGTCACAATATGTTACCAAAACACCGTGTCCGTGACACAGATCATTTGATGGGGCCAACCCATCGTGTGATACCAAATCATTGGCGACGATCCCATATCTCAAGTGGGGCCAACCCACGGTGGTGTTAACCACAGGGACAAGTCGCTATGAGGTACCAAACCTCCGAGGTACCAAACCTCTCGTGACCAAGTCACGGTGTGTTACTAAAACACCGGTGCCCGTCGGCACAATAATACTACCCTCCACTCATCAACCCATATCACAATCATAACAGAGTTCATACATTTATCACATGTATTAAATAAATCATGCTTCCCAAAGCATCATAATAATCTCATATAAATAGAGACTTACTGAGGTCCTTGCTTGTACCTTTTAAGGTACCAAATCCATATCTACATCAAGCAGATTTACAAGCAACATAATTTATCACACATAATAACTGCTATAAGTGTGTATGTACACACCTGTCACCACTGAGTGATCTAAATCCCGAATGAAGGAGTCGACCACCTTAGATCTCTTTGTACCTACATTCGGCCAACCATGGGATTAGCCCTATGGCCTATTCGGCCAATCCAAGCAATTTAAAGGGGTAACCTTTTGTACCCGAATCCTTACCTAGTCACTTTGAATTCTAGCCTCAACACCCCAAATCACGAATCTGGTTCACAAATTACAATCGGTCAATATTAATAACCATAGCCTTTGGCTTTTAAATGAACACCAAACCCATATGTAGATTCTTACCGAAAATTGATTGACTAACGTTGGCAATCTTACTTGCCTATCTTCAAATCCCGAAGATCCTACGGTGGATTGGTTTAATCATGATTAGTATTCTTAATCAACAGCTTCAAACCCATACCTATCTTTACCAAAGTCGACATAATGAGATACAAATAATATAGGCATTCGCCTAAGACCCTTACCTTCCGAGATCGTCAAAAGGAAGCCTACTTCTCTTGCACAAAATTCGCCAAGTAGAGTTTAAAGAAAAGGATTTGACACTTTGATAGGGATTTAAATTCGGCTATGATTGGCTTATACAAGGTGGACTTTTAGTGAGAAAAGGAAGAAGAAAAGTAAAAGGAGATTCGGCTAATGTAAGTAAAAGTAGAGAAGGAGAATTTTGGAGAAAGGAGAAGTGGGAGTTTTACCAAAGGACTTTTATGAAGAAAGAAATTAAAGGAAGAATGAGAGGAGGCAATCGATTTTGGAAAAAGAAAAGAAAAGAGGTGCTAAAAGGAAAAGGATAGCCAAATTGCCAAGTAAAATGGCAAGAAGAATTGACCTATTCCCTTTACCAAGACTCCATGCCGCCACTCCACTTCAACAAGGAGTTCAATCTTTGATCAACTTCCTTGAATCACTCCAAGCCACTCATTCAAATTAATTCCAACTAATTTGAATTTAATTCCTAATAATCTTTATTAATCCATACAATATTCATCTATTATCCTTAGAATAAATAAAATCCCTTTTTAAAAGCTCATATTATCTTTTATAAAAAAAAAATAAGAGTTTAAATGGAGGAAGACTCTCCTATATGTGCCGTCCAACATAATGCCAAAAAGAGGGATTTTTGTGACTCGAACCAAGGCTCTCCTTGCTTCCTTGGTGGCGTCACATGTAGCTCCCAGGTGGCCTTCCCTTTGCCACTTATTCTAAGCTTATTTTATGTCAAATGTTTCCTTATTTATTCTTATAACACCCTCCTGCTAAGGCTCCCTACCTTTAAAGTTACAAACTGAGATTTTCTACCAAACCGCGCACACTCAAAGCCTTAAATTAAGCTCTAATATTCCATAAATAGTATCTCAGCAGTTCATACATAAGAAAAATGATTAAATTCCAAATAACCCCATTTTTGGGATGTTACATTGAGAGCTTCAGTCATGTATTTATTCACGCATGTAAGTCTCACAACTATTAGTTTTTAGTAATTTTTATGCTTTTGATATCGTTGTAGGTTAATCTACATAACCTAGGGACTAATTTGTGAAACTATAAAATGTTTTGAGTTATGTTATTGATGAATTTGTGATGTTTTTAAAGTTTGATGATAGATTTATAAGCTTGATAATTAAATATGACTATTTTGTAAAGTGGTTTTGGTTGATTTTAAAGTTTAAGGACTAAGTTGTTAAAATAATAATTTTATATGAAATTCTTGTAAAAAATTTAAATATGGGTTGTATAGGGACTATATAAAATTCATTTGGCATTGTTTGGGTTAAATTGTAATAGATTTGAAAGTTTCAAGTTTAGGGACTAAATTGAATAAAAGGTAAAAGTTTAGAGTAAAAAATGTAAAATGTTGATAAGTGGTTATATATGTGAATTTAAGTGTTTTGAAGTAATTAAATGAAAATATTATATTTAGATCAAGAAACGGATCAGTTGGTTGATAATTACGGGAAAGGAAAAGTTGTCAAGTAATCGTCGTTGAACTGTTCATAGCTATTACGTTTAGGTAAGTTCATAAAATTAAATTAAACAAATTTATTTGTTGTTTTGGTGATTTAATACCTATTGGCATTTGTTTTGATTGAACTCATTTGCTTGATAAATGGTAAGCAATGAAATAGATTAAGTTGCAATGTTAATTAAGTTAAAAGGTTATGTTTGAAGATGAGAAACTTCATAAATGAAATAATGTGTATATAATTAAATGATATGGATATGAACGTGACTCGTATGAACTTCATGAATGCTTAGGATACAAATAACATGTCATTAGGGTTATTACTACTTCGGGGGCTGGTCTTGGATGTCCTACCGATGGCTGAGGTCCTGCATTTGTTGTGGATTCTCCATAGCACGTGTGAGTAGCATCGTCTAGCCTAACATCCCAACCCACAGCTCATGTAAGCAAGCCCATTTCATAGCTTGTGTGAGCAATTACAGTTACAGCTCATGTGAGCATTTACAGTCATAGCTTGTGTGAGGATTGTTCCTAAGTATCCAACGCTATTTCGTTACGGTTTATTGAGTGAAAAGTGAATAAACATGATGGTTATATGAATCTATTATGTGAAAAAAGAATAAATGAAATGGTTACATGAATCGGTTATGTGGAAATAGACATATGAAATGGATATATGAATCAGTTATATGGAACTAGACGTACAGAATGATTATATGAATTAGTTGTATGGAAATAGATATACTGGAATGACTATATGAATCATTATACTAAAATTGTTATATGAAATGTTTATACAAAATGTTTTTATGAATATAGATATGTAAAAGTTACATTTGAAATGAATTCTTGAAATGAAAATGTGAAATGTTAAATGTATAGAAGATGGATGAATGGTATATCAAATGTGTTTACATGTATATGCTTTAAGACATGAAGAAGTTACACGTTTTTATATATATGAATTTACTAATCTTGTGATGTGTATAGCAAATTAAATGAACTCATGACCTTGATTATTGTCAGACATCAAAAATTGAGTTAGCAGAAATTGGATTAGTAAAATGTGAGAGTGGTCATGCTTTGTTTGTGTTAAATGTTATGGAATCATGTCAAGAAATTAATATATAGTGATGGCTAAGTGTTAGTTATATGTGCTTAAGGTTTTGTGTTCAAAACCATTCCCTTGAAGTTTTTTTTTTTTATTTTTATTCTAGCCCCTAGCTTTGGATATTGGAGTTAAATATAATTTTCTCGCAATTGATGTTTGAATGAGCCCATTGGTTCAGTAGTATGGTGTTAGCTTACCTTATGGTCATGTGTTCAAATCCCTGCATGAGCAAAATATAATTATTTTTGCTAATTATCTTCTGTTGCCTATCTAGAGGAAGCCTTGCTAGGGGTAGGTAAGATGCCTTTGACATTGATGGTGGAAGAGAAAAAGCGCAAGGATCGAAAGGCATTAACATAGTTACATATACATTTGTCTAACGAAATTTTATAGGATGTGATGAAGGAGAAGACCGTCGCTGCATTATGGAAGAGGCTAGAACAAATATGTCTGTCGAAAACTCTAACCAGTAAGTTGCATATTAAGTTAATTAATTTTGGTGAGTGGTCGATTTTAGGTTCTAGAATTTTGTGGGTGAATTTGCATCTAAAAAAGACAAGGTGTGTAACAAAAACTCGAGAAAACAACGAATGACGAAAGCCAAAATTGGGACATCTGACGCCATGCGGTCGTGAACCAGGCCATGTGGTAGGCCGTGTGTGACAATGACCGTGTGATAGATTGTAATGCCACACGGGTGTGTGTGACACCGTGTGCCAGGTCGTATGGGCCATACGGGCTGGCCAAATAGGCCATGTGGGCCATAGGGCATATGGGCCTAAATTCTAAAAAGTTTCCCTAGGGTCGTGTTTATCGTACGAGTCAAATATAGGCCTTCTGTAGGGTCCATATTACTTAAATAATACTTGATAACGAGGTATATGTTAATATGCTTATGTATATGATGTGTTTATGGTTTGTGATTTATACGTGTATGATTTGTGTTTTCTCAATTATGATTGTAAGATTCCATGTTACTATATTAGATGTCAGAATGTGATGTTAGGATATGTTAATTTGAATACCTCTAAACATTTTATGTAACCATGCATGTGACTTCGTCGCAAAACTGATGTGTTTTCAATGGGATTTGATAAATCTATTCTGCGAAGCGTGGATACCCATGCCTTCTATTTTTTTCTATTGTATGTCAACATGTCCTACATGTTTGTCATTCTGATTCTATATATGCATGTCATGACATGTTGCATGGGGTTTGGGATGGTGTTGAACGAAAGAAGATTCTGGTAGTTAAATTATCTACACATTTTGGTGGTTTAGCCACAGTTTTGTTTGATAGTTTGTCTGCAATTATAGTGGCTCGTCCACTAATATCTATTATGGCAACTTTGTTACAATATAGTGGCTTGACCACATATCTCACAATTTTAACTGCAATATCTGGTGGCAATGTTCACAATTTTCTGTTAGTGTGATTTGGATGGACAAGTTCCGGGGAACTCTATTTTGGTGTGTAGCGAAGATGGGTAGGAAATTTTCTGAAAAATCTGAATTATGATGATGTGATCAAAGTCCAAGACCAACTCACAGCTGCCGTAGAACCCATGGAGCTACCAACGGGGCTGATTACTCGAGCATGAGCTAAGAGGTTCAAGGAAGCTGTTGCGGGCCTTATTGACTGAATTTGGGTTGAAGACATTCTAGGGTTTATTAAACAATCATGGACCAGCAAACCATGCATGCCATGCAACTTGCTTCAAGCTCAACTAGCTCAATTTTAGCTTTCTTCAGCTTGTGCATTTTATTCGCTGGAATAAACAAATAAATTTGGTTATATTTATTTTAGTTTAATTAGTTTAAGTTTTAATTATGTCATAATCTGGACATATTTAATAAGGATTTTTAATTATGTCATAGTTTAGGACATCTTAAATATATGTTTAAATATGTCCTAGTTTAGGCGGCTTTAATACATGTTTTTGTTCAGACCAATTAAATTGTGACTAAGCTGTTTTAATGTGTCTTGTAGGGGATTAATGGATGGCATTTAAGAGGAGAACATGCATATGGACGGCATTAAAAGGGGGGAGTTGCTGGTTGCTTTCTACCATGCAACATTTCGTGTATTGCAAAGGCCACAAGTATTTTCACTCTTGTTCATTCAGTTGAATAATCATGTTCACACCAAGTGACCATCCAACTTTAAGTGTTCACACCAAAGGGCTACTCAATTTCAGTTGTTCACATTGGAGACCTTTTATGCTCCCCATGCAACAATTAAGAGCTACTTGTCCATTCAGCTTTTCAAGGCAGCAATCTTAGCTTGTTCATACTTACTTGACCGATCATTTCCCATGCTTATTTAGCTCCTTCCTAAGGCTAATTGAATTAGATAATTGAGAACATCAACAGGCATGTCTGTTGGCATCACCAAGGCTTGGAAAACTTCAAAGGACATGTAGGATATCTCAATAGTTTTCTTCAGCTCAATTAAGCTGAATTAATTAAGTTCATTTGGCTGCACCATTTTAGAGCTATGAATATGAAGCTCAAAACATGTATTTTAGGCTTTTTGACTTTTTTATGAATATTATATCAAATTGTGAGTTATTCAACTCTCTTTATTCTTTTGGAGACTCAAATTGACTTATCTAGCTAAACCTAGCAGCGTCAATTCTAATTTCCTTGTGAACTTATCACTCTAATGAGTGTGGTGTTCAACCTATACCATTTGGTTCCTATCTTCAATATATAGTGGGTCATGGTTCCATTTATTAGCTCATCTTCACCTTAATAGCTTCCGTAAGAATCGGGTCAATATTCCTTTTAATATTGGTTCATTCTTTAGCTTTTAAGCCTATCATCCATCCATCCAACTCTCAAACAACCAAATAACCCTTAATAAGCCTATCTTTTCACATATTCAGCCTTCGGCCAACTTAGACCGGATACTACTCAATTTTACAATCAGGAACATCCGTGACTCGAATCAACTCACGAGTGCGAGATCGTATCATTTGGTATCAAAGCTATCTAAAATCGAGAAGTATCGACGTTCTAGCATTCCTAGGGTGAGTTTTTTAAAACAACTCGTAAAAAAATAAAATAATAATATATAAAAAAATTGAAGTGCAAGGTGTATAATATATATTAAAAATATTCAAAATTTTAAAAAAAAAAGAGAGAGAAGAACTAGTTTTGAAAGTTATTGTTTCTCGAGCTCCACATTTCAATTTACAAACATTTTTCGCCACACTCCAAGTTACCTACTTCTTTCTTTCAGCATACCCAACACTGAGATCAATTCCTATCTTTGCAACACCTTTTTAAGTCGACCCACGAAGATTAAGTCTAAAAGTAGTCACTTATGAACTTAGAGAGGAAAATACGAGTGGAAAAAGAAAGAGAGTGGTGAGATCAATAGAGAGATATAAAAGCCAAAGTTTAAGTGAAAACACGAGTGGAGAGCATAACTATTTTTTTCTTTTTTTGAGTGGATTGGTGAGGTTTGTAGTGAGGACTAAAACATTATGTCCCGAAGCCCGAAAAGAAATGCTGCAGAAGGCAGTGGTTTACGTCCTGTAAGAAATGTTGCTTCCAGTGGAGGAGTACCCAATTTGACATGCCAAGCACTCATTCATGAGATGGAACTGATGCTCCAACGACAACTAGAACCCATGCAAGAGCAAATGGATCAATTGGAAGAACAGGTCTAGCGAGAAAGAGCTCCCAAAGTTTGAGAAGGGAGTGAGGCTAATGAGGCTCAACCAAGATGATCTCTACGATCCTAGTGATGTGGAGAGCAATCATGCATCTAACCGGAGTGAAAGACAAAGAGGCCATAAAAATCGAAGGCCTAGGGAGCAAGAGCAGGTAGATGACTATTTAAAGAACATTAAGATGGCTCCGAAGGCATTGTAACGCCCCAAAAATTAAGGGCTTGTAATTTTTCATTCTGACACAAATACTTGTTTTCTTTAATGGATAAGTGATTTGGGTGTGTATGAGAGTGTTTGGGGAGCCTGGGTTCAAGTCTTAACTCTTGCATAATTTGTAGTTTTTCTCTTAAATAAACCTGGACACTGGCACTTAGCCCTTATTAATAGTAGTGCTTGTTTTATGACACAAAAGAACATGAAGTCCAGTGGTAAGTGGTGTGTTTAAGGCTACAAGAGAGCTCAAGTTTGAGTCTCATGATGCGCAAGAGATTATTTATTTTATTTCCTTACAAGAGAAGTAGAGTTAGACTAAAACCCTATAAGGTGAGGTTTGAATTGGTCTTGAAGGGTTTTGTGGAGCAAATCAAGGAGAAGATTGGGGAGAAAATCAAGGAATTTCAAAATGGGAGGTTGGTATGGTGTTGTGGCCGATTGGGACTCTAAGGCTTTAGTGGAATTCGGCTAAAAGGAAACTAGGGAGCATTTTAGGCACTAGGCATTTCTTTGTTCGGTTTTGTGAGTGTTGATAGGAGAGCTGGTGAATGTAATATCTAGGATTTTGGGCTTGTGCATTTTTGCATAATTGTATGAAGTAGCATGCCTATGTATGTTTTGAATGTGTTTTATAGTTTTTGAGAACTTTAGAGTGTAGGAGAATGCCCTAGAAAATATTGTGTTTTAAGTTTTAAAGGGGAGCTAGGCAAACAAGGCCTTAAGGAAATTTGTAAGGGAAATTGGACATAAAAATGGGCTTGGTAAAGTGGCAAGGAGGCACCACTTAAAGCCTTAGTAAGTGACGCCATAAGCTGTGTAATAGGGCCTAGGTTCGAGCAGCAAGGGAAGCAAAGGGGAGTTTTATTTTGCAGCAAGGAGGAGAGGTAGTGGACGGCACAGGGACTTTAAGAGAATGAGCTTTAGATGTGGTCAAATTTCTTTTAAAATTCGGCTAAGGCCAAAGGATAATGGTTGATTTATTTAGATAAATTTTGAATGAGTAAAGAAGAGTGAAAATAGGAGATAAAGAAGGAAGCTGATAAAGGGAAGAGAGTTGGTCGGCCAAGGGGTTCTCTTGGTGTCATTTTTGGTCAAGTTAGTAGGGAGGAATAGCCGAATTTCCTAAAAACATTTAACCTCTCTTTCGTTTACTCCTTTCTCTCCAAAACCTATCACTTTCTCTTCTTTTTCTTTTAACTTGTTCTAGCCGAAATCTCTCCCCAAAGATCACCATTGCCGCAGCCTCTTCAATCAAAATACCACCATTGTCGAATTCTTCTGAGCATCTCTTCTTTTACAAATTCAATCAAAAACTGAATACACAAGTGACTTCTAGCCGATTGGTTCATTAAACCCTAAAAGTCAAAACTTGTTGATCAACAACTAGCCTATAGTCGAATCTCTCTATGGGTGCAAGCAAGGGTGCAGTCGATTTCTGTAGTAGGGGTAAGCTCAAATGTTATTCGATTTCCTCCTTTTTTCTTTTAGCCGAAAGTTGGAATCTAACCCCTTTTACTGTTCTTTGGTCGAAACTATGAAGGAGATTTCGGGATTTGGTTGGTGTCAACTATAAGGAGGAGATTTTTCGGGATTTTAAGATTCAAGGTAAGCCATGAGTGATATTCGGCCAAGGGCTATTTCCATAGATCTTGTGCAATAGGCTGATCCTAACATGTACCATGTAGGGATTTCGACATCTCTATAGGACAAGTGACGATTTCCGGATTTAGATCCGCAAGGTAAGTGAATATGAATATTCGGCCAAGGCTATATTAAGTATTAGTGACTAGCCGATTCTGACATTGGTTATTAGGAAGGAGTACAATCTATTTCGGTAGACTTTCGAGATTTAGTGAACACGATAGTAACCAGGTGTGTAGCCCCACACTAATTTTTGATAGATTTATGGTATTGATTTAATATATGTGTTAATAAAAATATGAAAGATGTGGCTAAAGGTACCATACGATGGTACAGAGTACTCAGGTATGTTCACCTTTAATATTATGTTAATAGTGTTATGAATATTGAATATGACATATACGTGAATTCGTTATGAAAATGGAATAAGATATATGGCATGATTTTGCATGTATTGTATTGTGCATGGGCATATGGGTGATAATGAAAAGGGGAAGTGATCTGGTGGTTTTTACCACAATATCTAGTGACTCATGTCACATAATCTGAATATGGTGGTTAATGTCACGAAATACTATCTGGTGACTTTATCACAAATATCTTGTGGCTATGCCACAATTTATAAGGGCGATGTGCAAGTCATCTGCAGCAACTGCCTTCGATGGTGTGTAGCGGATGGAGGGTCGATTTAGTAATCCCCACGGTGTGAATGGTTGGTACGGGTGATGTGTAAAGGATGGTTATTTAGGTTTGGGTTCGAGTTTGCATCATTGCCTATACTTGCTATGTATGATTTGACATGCCTAAATCGATTGGGAATTTGTGTTGGTTGTTGCACATTGAGTCTGTTGACTCACCCTTTGTGGGATATCTTTTCAGGTGACACTCAGTGGATGGACCGGGTCGGCAAGAACTTAAGGGTGGCCATGCTCAGCTCAGTGTTATTTTACTTTGAGTTTTATAATAAGTTTTAGATTTATTTTGGTTTATCTCGGGTTTTGCTTTTTTGTAATAAGGCCATTGCTATTAAACTGTTTTTATGCATAAATTTTATTTATTTTTATCATGATACGATTATTATCAAACAAAAGGTTAAATAAATTTTCTTTAAAATAAATTCTAAATGTTTCGTCGCCTAAACACCACTAATTTTTATAGTTTTGAAGTATAAAAATGGAGTTTTAATAAAATCTAGACTTCAAGAATAACACCATTCTCAATTGATCACAACACAAATCTAATTTTTCTTCAAAACCACTCAAGTTTTTCCAAAGCACAAACAAGTTTTCGAAATGATTTACTCAAGGAGCATGCCAGATCCGGTCGAAGACTCGTGGGACGGGTTTGAGGTGTTTCAATTTGGTATCAGAGCCCGATCAAAACTCGACCTTGAGGGCTTTTGGGCCCAAAATGTTTTTCTATTTTGAAATTGAGCTTTACAAAAGAATGAGCAGGTTTTCTAGCATGGCACCTGAGTCTCCGGCCCAAAGTCCACCAGGTAAGTACCCCTAACCCTTTTGTGATTGGGAATTATAGGGACGTAGATTAGTTGATTAGGAATTATTGAACCCTAGGATTAGTCTACTCCAACACCGAATTACATGAAATTTAAAGTCTAACCAAGCAAACACATGTGAGTGAGTCATTGAGTTAAAGGTGTGGCAAATGTTGTGTGCGCATGTCTAGGATTGGATTCAGGGAGCTTGGTATTTAAGCGCCTAGTGATGACCTCCTCTCGCTTGAATCCTACTTGGTGCGTAGTGGCGGTTCACCCTAACCAAGAGGACTCAATCACAGGCTAAATTCAATAATTAAAACCCGAAAGGGACCAGTCACCTTGTTTTGTAAAATTCTAAAGTCAAACCGTGATTATAAAATTCCAAAGTACCCTTGATTTAAAAATGACCAAAATACCCCTGATTTGCAGATTGACCAAATTACCCCTAACCTGTGCAAATTACCAAAATACCCTCCGTATGGAAAGTTATCGAAATACCCTTGAATTAAAAATTTCCAAAATATCCTTATTTCGTTAAATCACCTGGAACCATATTTTGCAAAAAATTACCGAAATGCCCTAGTTTGGAAAAAAAATTACAAAAATACCCTCAGTTTATAAAATTACCATTTTACCTTTAAAATTTTCTTACCAAGTATTTCAATTTTATAAAAATACCAAAAATCTCTACTTTGCAAAATTTTTAAATACCCTAATTTGAGAAATTACCAAAATACCCTTATAGGATAAAATTACAGAAATACCCCAGGTAGTGGAAAACAACAACAATGACAACTACAACACTTTTCTGTAATAAACGCAAGTTCATGATTGTGATGACCGAATGAAAGAATTTGAGACTCTGTGTGTGTATCCGAAAGAACTACTCCTTAGAACTGTTGAACATAAGACTGTTCGCGATAAATCAGTGGAACGAAAACTAATTCATAAAATTCCTTAACCAGATAAATGCGATTCAGAAGTATGAATTCTAGGGGACGTGGTCGTAATGTGCGTGGCCGTGGTAGAGGTCGAATGACCGTGTCGAAACCCGTTAGGTCTGGTTAAGGGTTCGAAAATGAAATGCCACCACCACCAGCCGCTGATGTGGAATATCAGGATCAGATGGGGGATGATGCAATATCACAGTCGATGCTACAAGTTTTGGAGAGGGTGGCTAGAGTAGGTGGAGGCATGGGAGCTCGAAAGTTTGTACCTGAGCGACTCCAAGCTAATGGAGGCTAAGTATTGGTTAGAGGCGACGAGTGAATTATGGATGATTTAGACTGTCTGCTGAGGAGAAACTGAAAAGGGTAGTGTCACTACTCCACAATGAGTCATATCAATAGTGGCTCATGGTTAGGGATGGTGCTGCCGCATATGATCTTACTTGGGAATACTTTAAGGCGGCATATCAGAAGAAGTACATTGGAACTAGTTATGTTGATGCGCAGAGGGAGGCATTTCTGAGACTAGTTTAGGGGAATAAATCTGTAGCGGAGTACGAGGTAGAATTTCTAAGGTTGAGCCGTTATGCTCGAGGCATAATGGCTACGGAGCATGAGCGATGTGTTTAGTTTGAGGACGACTGAGGGATGACCTGAGGTTGTTGATAGCTCTACAGCAAGAGCGAGAATTTACCGTGTTGGTAGAGAAGGCTAAGGTAGTCGAAGGGATTAAAGAATATGTGAGACAAAATACGGATCGGAATAGGCAAAAGAGAGGTTTTGGATCATCCGGGTCATCTGGGAATGTGCAAAAGAGGCCTAGAGTTGATGGGCCGCGAGGTCAGCAGGTTGTGACTAGAGGGCAGTATCGTACTTGTGCTCAATGTGGAAAGATGCATCTAGGAGAGTGTTGGAATAAGACAAGGGGATGTTTCAAGTGTAGGTCCAAGGACCACATGATTAAGGACTATCCAATGAAAATAGATGGGAGCCGACCAGCAGGTCAGGGTTCTAATCAGGCTGGAAGAGGTGGACAGCAGCCACCGCAGGGCCGTGGTCCGATTGGCAGAGGTAACGATGCTAAAGAGGACGGGGAACACCGGGCAGAGGTGTTGGTAATATAGAGGCAAGACAGCTGGGTCTAGTGTATGCAGTTCGTCGGAGGGAGGATGGAGATGCACCGGACGTCATAATCGGTACATTCTTTATAGCTGACAAGCCTTACTTTGCTTTAATTGATGTTGGCTCTACCCACTCTTATGTTGCATGTAGAGTAGTTGAAACACTAGGCATAGCCTCTGAACTGTCGAATAGGGAGGTGATTGTAGTGAGCCCATTAGGTCAAACTGTAGTGGTGAATAAGATATTTCGGAGTGTACCTCTAGAGCTTTAGGGAGTGGTATTTCCTGCCAACTTGATGGAACTACCCTTCAGAGAATTTGATCTCATCCTTGGCATGGACTAGCTAGTGGAACATCGGGCTGTATTGGATTATGCAGCTAAGCGAATGGAGTTAAGGACGCTGGAGGATAAGGCGATAATTATGAGAGAAGAAAGAAGAAACTATTTATCTAACGTAGTCTCTATTTTAAAGGCTAGTAAGATGGTTTGGAAAGGGTGCAAGGCATTTTTTACTTTTGTTAGTGCGTTGGATGCAAAGGAAGGGGAGTTAGTGGAGTTAGAACGGTAAAAGAATTTGTGGATATTTTTCTAGATGAGTTACCAAGAATACCCCCGGATAGGGAAGTGGAGTTCGAAATTGACCTACTGCTGGGTACAGCTCCTGTGTCAATTGCCCCGTACAGAATGGCACCAAAGAGGTTGGTTGAGCTCAAGGCTCAGATCCAAGAGTTGCTTGATCGTGGGTTTATCCGACCCAGTGTGTCTCCATGAGGAGCACTGGTCTTGTTTATGAAGAAGAAGGACGGAACTATGCATATGTGCATAGATTATTGTCAGTTGAATAAGCTGACCATCAAGAACAAGTACCCGTTGCCAAGGATAGACGACTTGTTCGATCAGCTTAAGGGGGCCACAGTATTCTCAAAGATAGATCTAAGGTCTGGATATCATCAACTTAAGGTGAAGGAGACAGATATCTATAAGACAGCTTTCCTGACAAGATACGGGCATTATGAGTTCTTAGTAATGCCATTCGGATTAATGAATGCCCCAGCTGTGTTCATGGATATGATGAACCGGGTTTTTCAATCTTACTTGGATAGATTCATCGTTGTGTTCATAGACGACATCCTAGTGTATTCTAAGTCTGAGGAAGAGCATGATGAGCATCTCCGGATAGTGCTGCAAGTGTTAAGGGAAAAGAAGTTATATGCCAAATTTAGCAAGTGTGAATTTTGGCTTAAGGAAGTTGCTTTCTTAGGGCATGTGGTATCTGCAGAAGGGATAAGGGTGGATCCTAGGAAGATTGAGGCAGTGCTAGATTGGAAACCACCTAAGTCTGTGGCTGAGGTTCATAGTTTCTTGGGATTGGTAGGCTACTACAAAAGGTTTGTGGAAGGGTTCTCATCAATAATCGCACATTTGACGAAGTTGTTGAGAAAGGAGGTACCTTTTGTATGGTTAGATAAGCAACAGGAGAGCTTTGAGAAGCTTAAGAGGGTCTTGACTGAAGCTTCAATTTTGATCCAGCCTGAGGCAGGGAAGGATTTTGTGGTATACTGTGATGCTTCTCACACAGGTTTGGGATGTGTTTTGATGCAGGACGGGAAGGTAGTTGCTTATGCGTCTCGACAATTAAGGCCACATGAGGTTAACTACCCGACGCATGATTTGGAATTGGCGGTAGTGGTCTTTGCTCTTAAGGTATGGAGGCACTATCTATATAGAGAAAAGTCAGTGATTTACACAGACCACAAGAGCCTTAAGTATCTGCTGACTTAGAAAGAGCTGAACCTAAGACAGTGAAGGTGGGTGGAGTTATTAAAGGACTACGATTATTCTATAGAGTATCACCCGGGCAAGGCGAATGTAGTGGTAGATTCCCTAAGTTGGAAAGTAGTGTCGGATCTGAGGGCAATGTTCGCACATTTGAGCCTCTATGAGGATGAAAGTTTGTTAGCAGAGTTACAAGTTAAGCCGACGTGGTTGAATGAGGTGAAAGAGAGTCAGTTGGCGGATGATGATCTAAGTGCTAAGCTACGGTAAGTGCGAAATGAGGAGTTAGAGGATTATGGTGTTAACAGTGATGGAGTATTATGTTTCAAGGGTAAGGTTTGTATGCCTAAGAATAAAGAGTTAAGGCAGAAAATTCTTCAGGAATCGCATAGTAGCCATTATGCTATGCATCCTAGAGGTAGTAAGTTGTATAGAGATCTAAGGGAGCGCTTTGGTGGCACGGTCTTAAGTGGGAAGTTACCAATTTGTAGGGAAGGGCTTAACGTGTCGACAAGTTAAGGCTTTGAACACCAAGTTCGTCGAGATTGCTTCATCGATAAAGATTCTACAGTGGAAGTGGGAGAGAATCACCATGGACTTCGTTAGTGGGCTTCCCCTTACGCCTACTAAGGACTCGGTATGGGTGATAGTGGATCGATTGACAAAGTTCGCGCATTTCATTCCAGTGTGGGTTGACTATTCTTTGCAGAGGTTAGCAAAGTTGTATGTGGCAGAAGTTGTGAGTTGCATGGAGAACCGATGTCGATTATTTCAGATAGGGATCCAAGGTTTATGTCTCGATTTTGGAAGGCGCTACATCAAGCTTTAGGCACCAGATTGGACTTCAGTATGGCATTTCATCCACAGTCAGACGGTCAATCTGAACGAGTGATCCAAGTGTTAGAAGATATGTTGAGGGGCAGTGTGATAGACTTCAGAGGGAGTTGGGAAGAGTTCTTACCTTTAGCGGAATTTGCATACAATAACAGCTATCAAGCCAGTATTTGGGTGGCACCGTATGAAGCGTTGTACGGACGAAAGTGCCGCACTCCTATGTGTTGGATGGAATTAGAGGAACGTCAAGTTTTGGGTCCAAAGATTGTGGCAGAATCCGAAGAGAAGGTTAAGGTGATTCGGACACGGTTGAAGGAGGCTTCTGACAGGCAAGAGTCATACGCAGATCTTAAGCAGAAGGAGATTAAGTTTGCTGTGGGAGATTATGTGTTTCTTAAATTTTCACCTTGGAAAAAGGTAATGAGATTTGGTAGCAAAGGAAAGTTAAGTCCCAGGTTTATAGGACCTTATCGGGTATTAAAGCGAGTTGGACCAGTGGCATACCTGTTAAAGTTGCCTTCAGAATTGCAGCGGATGCATGATGTATTCCATGTTTTGATGCTACGTCATTATCGATCAGATCCATCTCATGTAGT
The DNA here is from genome assembly GCA_025506655.1 of Gossypium rotundifolium. Lineage (NCBI taxonomy): Eukaryota > Viridiplantae > Streptophyta > Magnoliopsida > Malvales > Malvaceae > Gossypium > Gossypium rotundifolium. The sequence continues at coordinate 61,701,728 of CP106731.1, read as the reverse complement.
TCCGGTTGAAGAGGTGGAGCTAAGGCCAGATTTGTCCTACGAGGAGGAGCCAATTCAGATCTTGGAGCGAGATGTGAAAGTATTGCGAAGGAAATCAGTTCCTTTAGTCAAAGTGTTGTGGCGTAAGCATGGATCGGAAGAAGCTTCATGGGAGCCAGAAGAAGCGATACGACAACAATACCCTCACTTATTTTAGCCAGGTAATTTTGAGGTCAAAATTATTTTAAGGGGGTAGAACTGTAATATCCGGGATTTTGGGCTTGTGCATTTTTGCTTAATTGTATGAAGTAGCATGCCTATGTATGTTTTGAATGTGTTTATAGATTTTGAGAACTTTAGAGTGTAGGAGAATGCCCTAGGAAATATTGTGTTTTAAGTTTTAAAGGGGAGCTAGGAAAACGAGGCCTTAAGGAAATTTGTAAGGGAAATTGGACATAAAAATGGGCTTGGTAAAGTGCAAGGAGGCGCCACTTAAAGCCTTAGTAAGTGACGCCACAAGCTGTGTAATAGGGCCTAGGTTCAAGCAGCAAGGGAAGGAAAGGGGAGTTTTATTTTTTAGCAAGGAGGAGAGGTAGTGGACGGCACAGGGACTTTAAGAGAATGAGCTTTAAATGTGGTCAAATTTCATTTAAAATTCGGCTAAGGGAAAAGGATAATGGTTGATTTATTCAGATAAATTTTGAATGAGTAAAGAAGAGAGAAAATGGGAGATAAAGAAGGAAGTCGATAAAGGGAAGAGAGTTGGTAGGCCAAGGGTTCTCTTGGTGTCATTTTGGTCAAGTTAGTAGGAGGAATAGTCAAATTTCCTAAAAACATTTAACCTCTCTTTCGTTTACTCCTTTCTCTCCAAAACCTATCACTTTCTCTTCTTTTTCTTTTAACCTATTCTAGCCGAAATCTCTCCCTAAAGATCGCCATTGCCGCAGCCTATTCAATCAAAATACCACCATTGCCGAATTCTTCTGAGCATCTCTTCTTTTACAAATTCAATCAAAAACTGAATACACAAGTGACTCCTAGCCGATTGGTTCATTAAACCCCAAAAGCTGAAACTTATTGATCAACATCTAGCCTATAGCCAAATCTCTCTGTGGGGGTAAGCTCAAATGTTATTCGATTTCCTTCCTTTTTCTTTTAGCCAAAAGTTGGAATCTAACCCTTTTTACTGTTCTTTGGCCAAAACTATGAAGGAGATTTCGGGATTTGGTTGTTGTCGACTACAAGGAGGAGATTTTTCGGGATTTTAAGATTCAAGGTAAGCCATGAGTGATATTCGGCCAGGGGCAATTTCCATAGATCTTGTGCAATAGGCTGATCCTAACATGTACCATGTAGGGATTTCGACATCTCCATAGCACAAGTGACAATTTCGGGATTTAGATCCGCAAGGTAAGTGAATATGAATATTCGGCCAAGGCTATATTAAGTATTAGTGACTAGCTGATTCTGATATTAGTTATTAGGAAGGAGTACAATCTGTTCCGGTAGACTTTCGAGATTTCGTGAACACGATAGTAACCAGGTGTGTAGCCCCACACTAATTTTTGATAGATTTATGGTATTGATTTAATATATGTGTTAATGAAAATATGAAAGATGTGGCTAAAGGTACCATACGATGGTACAGAGTACTCAAGTACGTTCACCTTTAATATTATGTTAATAGTGTTATGAATATTGAATATGACATATACGTGAATTCGTTTTGAACATGGAATAAGATATATGGCATGATTTTGCATGTATTGTATTGTGCATGGGCATATGGGTGATTATGAAAGGGAAGTGATCCGTGGTTTTACCATAATATCCGTGACTCATGTCACATAATCTGAATGTGGTGGCTAATGTCACGAAATACTATCTGGTGACTTTGTCACAAATATCTGGTGGCTATGCCACAATTTATAAGGGCGATGTGCAAGATATCTGCAGCGACCGCCTTCGATGGTGTGTAGCGGATGGAGGGTCGATTTAGTAATCCCCATGGTGTGATTGGCTGGTACGAGTGATGTGTAGAGGATGGTTATTTAGGTTTGGGTTCGGGTTTGCATCATTGCCTATACTTGCTATGTATGATTTGACATGCCTAAATCGTTTGGGAATTGGTGTTGGTTGTTGCACATTGAGTCTTTTGGCTCACCCCTTTGTGGGATATCTTTTCAGGTGACACTCAGTAGATGGACCGGGTCGGCAGGAACTTAGGGGTGGCCATGCTCAGCTCAGTGTTATTTTACTTTGAGTTTTATAATAAGTTTTGGATTTATTTTAGTTTATCTCGGGTTTTGCTTTGTTGTAATAAGGCCATTGCTATTAAACTATTTTTATGCATGCATTTTATTTATTTTTATCATGATACGATTATTATCAAACAAAAGGTTAAATAACTTTTCTTTAAAATAAATTCTAAATGTTTCGTCACCTAAACACCACCGATTTTTATAGTTTTGAAGTGTAAAAATGGAGTTTTAATAAAATCTAGACTTCAAGAATAACACCGTTATCAATTGATCACAACACAAATCGAATTTTTCTTCAAAACCACTCAAGTTTTTCCAAAGCACAAACAAGTTTTCGAAATGATTTACTCAAGGAGCATGCCAGATCCGGTTGAGGCTCGTAGGCCGAGTTTGAGGTGTTTCAGTGAATTTCTTTGCTGCCAGTTTATGTTTTTTGCACTTTTTGCATTTCGAGCTCTCTTTAGATTTCTTTGTGCTACGAAACTGACCATTCATGTCATTCCTTCTCTGCATCTTTGCTATTCTTTTCCTCTTTTCTTAGCCGAACTATTTTCCCTTACCTCTTTTATTTTTCAATCAGATTCTTTCGTAGCCTAGCCAAAACTTCCCTTTCTCTTCTTTAACTGTTGTTCATCTTCTATAATAGTGCGTCGAATATCACTGTTGTTAATCCTTCTCTGCGTCGATCTACTACAAAGGTGCTAACTATCGTAAGTGTTCAAAATCTATCCTCTGCTTTTCTTATTAAAACTGAATACACCATGCTCTTCTTTTTCTTTTTCCAAAATCGAATACCCCCTTTTGCTAACCAATTGTCACTTTCTCCTTCACGTACTGTACTCATTACGATTCTAGGGTCTTCCTCAAGGAGTGGTGAAGTGTGAACGGTTTGGAGGAGTCACACTATCGTCCTCAATGTACAGGTAAGGTAAAAATGTTACCTTATGTTCTTTGGGGATTGGCTGAATGTGCCCTATCACTTACTAATCAGATTTTGATTGTACTATAGGAAACCAACAAGGGCGTGTGATGGCTTCTGAACAGCGATCGTAGAGGGACTAAGGTCACCTCATTCAAACAAGGTAAGAAGGGTGTTTTAGATTAAGCGTCAATAAGTGGATGCTTTACCCTATCGGTTAGGACTAACTTTGGATCTTGTTTGAATCTAGGTTGGGTGCTCGTGGAGCGTGGAGCAATATCGTAATATCGTAATTAGGTGTGTAATCACACTATCGCTTATGTGAGTCGGCAAAAGCCGAAAAGCTGAAACTTAGACATTTGAGGCCTCACGAGCGTGCGATCGCTCGTGTCGTAAATTGATCCCAAAAATCATGGGCGATAAATTGTAGAGGCCACCACGAGTGCTCTCGTGCTCTTGGGCCGTTATGGGCCTCGTTAGGCAAAAATAGGCCGTGTGGGCCTAATGGGCTCGTGGGCCCCATATGGATAAAATCCAAGAAATATGGTAAATACTGTATAGGGCTATGTAGTTCACATTTTCATGATGGAATTTGGGCTAAATGGGCACACGAGTGTGTGGGCCCATATGGGCTAAATATTGGGCTTGGGCCCATTTACACCGTTTTGACCATATAGGCTATCTGTGTCGCTCAAGGTGACTGTAGACCTTCGGAGAGGTCATTAACTGTATCAAGACCCCAAAGTAAGTAAAATGACTTAAATACCCCTGAAGGGAAAAATTACCATTTTACCCCTAACACATAGAAATGACCCTTTTACCCCTGGCGATGGGTTGACTGATGAATGTATGTTATTGTAGGACTATACTGAGTAGGAAATATTGCATACAAGAAATATTTATGACATGGCATACTTCATGGGGTTGGGATTCTGATATGGAGGAAGTAGTGTTACTGGTGGCTCTGCCACATATACTGTTACTGGTGGCTCTGCCACAATCACTATTACTGGTGGCTCTGCCACATATGCTATTATTAGCGACTTTCTTTGCGTTATTGTCTTGGCGACTATCTTTGCGATATTGGTGTGCTAACTGGGTGGGTCAATTTTATCCCCACATGGTGTGTTGGTTGGTATAGGTGTTATGTTGGCTGGATTGGGGTGGGTTGCATATTTGCACCAAATTGATACTATATTGGGCATAGGCCCATATTGATTACTGTAATGGCCTAAGGCCCACACTGTACTGTTTCTGATTAGGGCTCATGCCCAGACTATTACTGCATGATAGGGGATTACACACTTAGTTAGTGTAACTCACCTTTTTCTTTTAACTGTACAAATAATTCCCACCTTAGATGATTTGGAGCTGCGAGGGACTCGGAGGTGGCCATACATTCGCTAGTATTTTATTTTAGACCTAGTTATTTAAATTTTTGTATTGGGTTGATATTTATGTAATAAGGCCTCTAGTGATTTTAATTTCTTTTAATTGGGTCAAATTTCTTATTTTGAAATTGTCAAATTGATACAAATAAGTTTTCAAAAATAATAAATGTTTTAAAAGACAAACAAACATTTTCAAACTTCAAAATGACATTCATTAGAGTAGCTTCCTGGGTTTTAACTAACTAAGAAATCAACAGTAACAAATATGCAATCGTTTAATAATGGTTCTCTCTCAACAAGCCTAATTTCGAAAAACACTTCGATGTGACACATCAGATTCGATCGTAATGTCTAGGTTTGGGTTTGGGGTGTTACATTTAGTGGTATCAAAGCTAGGTTGTAAAACTCGACTGTGGAATGGGTTTTGAAAAATCTTTCTAAAATTAAATTTTGAAGATTAAAAATGTTTGAAAGATGTACAAGTGTTGCACACCGAGTCTCCGGTGCCAAATATGTAAGTTCTCTAATTCTGATTACTAATATACTTTGAAACTCTAGATAGAGGAAACTAAGACCGTATGAGACAATAAACTGTAGTGAGACCTCGATCTACGAAAAATAAACCCTAGTGACTGCATTTCATACTACATTTGTTAATAATTACTGAAATTATAATATGATGCATCGAGTTTAATTTTATAAAAGAATCGAACACATCGTGTCAAATAGTCGAGTTTAATATTTATAAAAAGAATGATCGAACCTGTAGACAACTAATGAAAAAACTAATGAAAAAACTAAACTAGATGCAAAGACAAAAGAATGAATTGGAGAAAGACTTTAGGAAAACTCAGTTGATGAAGACGATACCCTCGGAAAGAATCCACCTATTACTTCACTTATTATTTAACCTTAAACCATATGATTTCTTTACTTAGCTTGATCCATGAGACTCCCTAACCTATATTAAACCCTCTCTCGAGGCGAATAATGTCTAACCTTAGGTTAATTAGTGGGACTCTCATTCTCTTATAATAACCCCCTAAGGAAGCAGTAAATTGATCAATGGATTCCCATATCAGGTTTCACTCTAATCCGGTAAAATCTCGTAACCCTATCTCTAGGCGCCCGATCAACTCTCGCTCAATTATGCTAGATCTACTCTTAGGTAGGGTCTACTCCTCCTCCACCTAAGCACATCAGATTAAATTAAGCAACATAATTAAGAACAAACTAAGTACTTATCATATAATTTAGAAGTCAAATAACAAAATCCATCATAGGTTTCATCCCTTTCAAGTATCTGAAGGGTTTAGTTCATAACTAAATAAAACATCTCAATAGAAAAGATAAAACAAAACATAAGAAATCCCTAAAATCCCCTGAAGGAATTGAAGGAGAGATCCTCTGTCTTGAATAGAGTTTCGACTTCTTGAGATGGATCAACTAGCTATCTTCAAGTGATTCCCTAAAAGATGAAAGGCAAAAGCCTCTGCAAAAAGCCGTCCCTTCAATGTCTGCCTTGGGTTATTTATATAGGCTTTCGAGATGCTTTACTTGGCTCCTAAGTACCTCTTTCAAGTAGAATTACTATTAGGGTGTTTAAGTAGACTTAGGAGTATGTTTCTTTGGCTTCAAGCATCCAATTCCGAGTGAAATTACTCATTCTCGCGGCAGGGGTAAGCCCATGGCACACACTCGTGTAATTCGGGGTTAGCCTGTGCCTTGATTCTGTCATTTTGGGCACGGCCGTGGCACGGCCATGTAAGTCAGGATTCAGACCGTGCTTCAGGTCTGTCGATTGGGACACGACCATGTAGATCGCTAGACACGCCCGTGTGTGGTAATGATATGATACGCGGCCGTGCAACTCGTGAGTTAGGCCGTGCTCTAGGTAATCAGTAAGAAACGGTCATGCAGGCTTTGTGCCAGGTCGTGTTGATTCTTGCTAAGGCCCAATTACTCCATTTTAAGCCCATTTTGTGTTCTTTTTATCCTCGGGTGCTTTCCTGAGTATGAGACATGAAAAGAAAGGATTAAGAGCACCTTTTTACATAAATTGAGGGCTAAATCATCCAAAAGCATACTAAATATGGGATTAAAATATGTTAGTTTTATGGTTTATCAAATACCCCCACACTTAAGCTTTTGGTTGTCCTCAAGCAAAATTCTCAACTTACAATTAGAACAAACTTTAGACAATCCATAATCCCTATCGATAACGTCTCATTATAATTCATAGATAATTTATACATGGATAATTTAACTCAAAGAGTCCTAAAGATTCAATTACGATAAGTCATACCTTGATAGCACGAAAACATAGGTGTCTCCCCTTATCTGAATAATTACCTTTAATTCAAAACCGACAAGGATTGACATCCTCACTGAAGGTTCACTCAAATCACTCAAACTGTTTAAGGTTCAAGAATAAGCACTCATAAGTCGAACCTGAAAAGTTAATCCCATAGGCTTGCCTAAAAATCGAATCTTTACCACTGTATATGAGATGATACACAGATCAAAAGGTCTTAAGGGTTGTAACGGGGCTAAGGTTAAGGGTGTGGATACAGGCTGAATTAAAGGGTTAGAATCAAGACTGACTTGACAAATTACCTAACTAGAAACAATGAACTAATATAAGTACTTACATCAATTGAAAGCCAATAATACCTACTATTGATAATTACTCTATAATAAAGAGTATTTTTATCACTTGAAATTAGATAATACTTTAATACGAGCTTTTCCTTCAACAATTAGAGTTTAAATGCTCTAAGCTCTTTTATATACTACTAGTATTGAATGAACTTGGATTTTTTATATAAACTAAAATATTACATCATGAATGATAAATGTAACTACTAAACTAATATAATTCGGTAATTTAATCAAATCAAACCTCGATTAAAGGGTAGTCAAAAGAATGGTGATAACAAATTCAAAGGGATTTTGGGTTAATATTAGTGGGTGAGTTAATAAAAAGGTTGCTAGAATTCAAAGGGGTTCACTAGGGGTTAATTTGTGAAGGTAGGCTTTTTATGGAGTAAGTGGGTTAAATCTTAGGTGCCTTTATCACCTCTATATATCAAATCAAAAGTGTGGTCTTGACATGTATAAACGATGCAAGTTTTAGAATAACAGTTCAAAGTTGACACACTCATAATTAATAAAGTGAGCACAAAAAAGAATATATGCTCTATAAGGCTCAAAATCTCACAAAAAATTATGGGTGTTTTGACATCAATTTTAATTTAATCATGGCAATATTCAAATTCAGTTCAACGACCCATCAATTTTAATTTTTAGAAAGTAGACTTATCATGCTCGATTCTCTAGTATCCTTCAAATTTAATCATCAATACACAATTAACTATGACTTACTCTAAAACATATCAATAATAATCATAAATCATTAGAAATTCCATTCTAATTAGTAATATGAGAAAAAAATACTTTTGAACAAGTTTAAAATTCAGGATTTTGAGAACAATGAAAAATTAGGCATTAATTTGAGAATTATGCAAAAAGTTAGGTTATCCCCCTACACTTAAGATGTACATTGCCCTCAATGTACAAAGATAGATAATGACAGTAATGGGATAAATCAAAAGAGGAAGGGGTAGAGTGACACTTCCTAAATTTTCAATGATTCCTGGTGTCTTTGGTGGCACTGATGGTGTTTTCTATGGGCCTCGTGGCATGGCTACCGAAAAGCAATTTGCTAGATGAAGAAATTGTGTAGCCTGCAAGGATATAGCAAAGAGATCTAGAGAAATAATAATATACTAATAATATAATTAAAGATTAAGAAAATAAAGAGAATGAGACTAAGAAGAAAACTAAAATTTAAAGAAAAGACTAATGGACTAAGGAGTCCTTATTAGCAGATGGTTCGTGAGGTGAGTATGATTTCTAAGGCTATGGAGTGTTGGTGATGGTGGAAGTGACGTGATTCCCTAGCAGCCTTTAGAACCTAAAACCAAGAAACTAATCTGACATGGATTAAATTAAGCAGAAAAGAGGTATAGATAAGGAAAATAAAGGAGAAGAGAAAAGAAAAATGGAACCAAAAAAGTTTCGGAGACCTTTGGTGTGTCAATTAGCTGAAGCTGCCAACATGAACTCATGTTGAGGTCTCCTCTAAGGAGGCGATGCTTACCTTCTTACGTTTCTTCGGCATGATTTTTATGTTGCTCAAGAGTCTTGGACCTTTTTTATGAATAGAGAGAAAAATTTGAAAGAAAAGAGAAGGAAGAAAGGAGATGGAAAAAGGGGAAGAGCTGTGGGGATTTAAATAAGATTTCAAATATGGCACGTTCCCATGCCCGTGTACCAAGGGTGTGTCGATTCACACGGCCGCATTGTACGGCCATGTTGTGGAGTGTGTTGTTCTTCCACGCCCGTTTGTCGATTGGTATGCTCGTTCCTAAATGGCCAGCATGTGAGCACAGAGGAATGCACGGGCGTGGTTTGCCCGTGCTAAATAAGTCAGTATCTTAGCACGATCGTGAGGCACGGCTGTGCTATTTTGTCGGTGCCTGTGGTGTGGGTAGTTGGATCCGTGACGTTGGGGGATGGGTGGGCTGACTTGCACAGCTCTGCTCGGTAGATGTGGTGGTTCCGAGTAGTCCACACAACCACGGGCACGGACCGTGTGGCTTGGAAATCTATATTTTTGTGTTAGTTTAAATGTTGAGAGAAGAAATAAGGAAAGAAAAGAAAATAAATTTGAAACTAAATAGTGTTAGTGCTCGGGTTGCCTTCTAAGAAGCTCTCGTTTATAGTCTTAAGCTAGACTATCCTTGAAATTGAAAATTTTAGGGAGGTTTAAAGGTTTGAATATTTTCCCTCTTGCTGACAGTTTTATTTTCGTGACAAAGTTTAGGTCGAGAAGCGTTTACCTTGAAATTGCCAAATATTGGATTTCTTACCTCGACTATTTCGTGTGGGAAAATATCGTGTACCTGAAGGAGTATTTCTCCCTTTTTCTTCATGTCTGTTGAAGTGAGGTGAGGATCGACTTTGTCTAACAGCACCTGGTCTCCTATTTTAAAGTGATTTGATGTCCCTATGAGCTCTTCTGGTGGTTCCTTTGGTTTTACTTCATGTAGATCCGACTTTTCTTTTGTGTGTATCTTCTACTCTTCTAAATTGTCGATCTTACGGTTTTGTTTCTGGTGTGATTCTTCTGTGATGACTTGGGGGCTATGAGTTGGCTCGGGTTTGATGCATTGTGATGTTTCCTGCGATGAAGGTTGAACAATTTGGTTATCTATTGAAATGACTTTCTTACCTTCATCTTTTGTTGTTTTGGCTGAGTCGAGAGCTTGAAGATGAAGGCAAGAAAGTCATTTCAATAGATGAGTTCTCCTGTGGCAACATCAATTTTAGTCTTGGCAGTTGCAAGAAAAGGTCTTCCTAAAATCAAAAGGTTTGAATTTTCCTCATCCATGTCTAAAACAACAAAATCTACTGGGAAAAAAAATGTATCAATTTTTACTAAAATGTCTTCAATAATGCCCCTAGGAATTCTAACAGTTTTATCAACTAGTTGAATACTCATCCTAGTTTGTTTGGGCTTCCCTAGACCTAGTCATTTAAACAATGCATAAGGCATGACGTTTATACTTGCCCCTAAATTAGCTAACGCATTATCAATAGTTAAACTACCAATTAAATATGGAATCGTAAAACTCCCTGTATCTTTTAGTTTCTGTGGTAGCCTGTTCTGTAGCATTACTGAGCATGTTGCGTTGAGTTTCACATGGTGCTCTTCATCTATTTTGCATTTGCTCGTCAAGAGCTGTCTTAAGAATTCCCTTGCATATGGCATCTGAAAAAGAGCTTTAAGAAGAGGTAAGTTATTATGTAATTTCTTTAAAAGTTTTAGAAACTTACCAAATTGTTCCTCAGAATCATCTTTTTTCAATGTTTCAGGATAAGGTATGCAAGGTTGGTACTCTTTGATTACCAGTGTTTTTTGTGCTACCTCTACTTTTCATTTTTCTTAGTTTCTTGTGCTGATGTGGGCTTGTCTACCTTTGTACCCTCTTGAGATGTGATGGCTTGGATCTATTCTTTTGGCTTTATTTTTGTGTTGCTTGGTAGACGTCCTTGTTGACGTTCAGAAATCAACTTTGTGAGATGTCCCCCTGACCTAGTAAGTTCTCTAACTTGATTCTCGATTCTTTTGATTGATTTTTGTTGTTCATCAAGTGTTGCTTTAGTCTTTTGGAGACGAGAATCTGTAGCTGCCATGAATTTTGTCAGCATCTCTTCAAGGTTTGATTTCTTTTCCTACGGATAGGGCTAATTTTGGTAATTTGGAGGAGGTTGCTACCTTTGATTTCCTTGATTTCCTTGTCCTCCCCACGAATAATTTGGGTGGTTCCTCCAACCTGCGTTATAAGTGTTACTATAAGGATTATTAGATCAAAATTGTTACCTATATAGTTTGTTTGCTCATTTTCTACTCTGGTTGGTAGGGTGGGTACTCAGGATTCGCCACATTTCCACTCGCTTCGCATTGCATGACTGGGTGTACCTGCGAAGAACATAAGTTATCAAACTTTTTATTCATCATCTCCACCTGTGTTGACAGCATTGTTACTACGTCTATATTGAAAACTCCAGCTGATTTTGTCAGTTTGGCTCTTGTAATTTGCCATTGATAGGTGTTCAACGACATCTCTTCAATAAAATCGAAAGCTACTTCAGGAGTTTTGTTGTTCAAAGTTCCACCGGCTGATGAATCAATCATTTCCCATGTTGAAGAATTCACACCGTTGTAAAAAGTTTGGACTTGAAGCCATAAAGGTAACCCATGGTGTGGACATCTTATCAAGAGGTCTTTGTATCTCTCCCATGCATCATATAATGTTTCTGCGTCATTCTACACAAAAGAAGATATGTCATTCCTAAATTTAGTCGTTTTGGCTGGTGGAAAATATTTTAAAAGAAATTTTTCAGTCATTTGATCCCATTGGTGATTGACCCTCGTGATAACGAGTTCAACCACTGCTTTGCTTTATTCCTTAATGAAAAAGGGAATAACCGAAGACGTATAACATCATCAGAAATGCCATTTATTTTGAAGGTATCACAGAATTCTAAAAAATTAGATATATGAGTATTTGGATCTTCATCACGCAAACCATCAAATTGAACAAACTGTTGAATCATTTGTATTGTGTTAGGCTTTAATTCAAAATTATTAGCAGTTATAGCAGGCCTAACAATACTAGATTTTGCTCCTGTCAAATTAGGTTTAGCAAAATCATACATAGTACGCGGAGCATTCTGTTCTTGCACTTTTTGCGGTGGATTGTTTTTGTCCATCCCTTTAGTAGGATTGGATCTTTCTTGTTGTTCTTCTCTTCGGTAGTCTAGAGCTCGTCTAGTTTCTCTGCAATTCCTACGAGCGGTAGCCTCAATGTCACTTTCGTATTCTAATGGTCCTCTCGGGTTTCTTCTAATCATAAACTAGAGGTACCTCTCAAGTCAAGAAAGAAAGAATTTTAGAAAAACAAATATATATGTAGTAGAATAAGAAAAAATTAAGAATAAAAATAATGGCTAAAGTAATATAAATATAGCTTTCTTAATATTTTAGAGTTCCCCGACAACGGTGCCAAAAACTTGATCGTGTCAAATAGTCGAGTTTTAATATTTATAAAAAGAATGATCGAACCTAGAGCTAACTATGACAACGATAGAAGCAAGTTCACCTATCGAACAGTAGTATAGTTTAGGTAAGAATATTTTATCGAACCCAAAGGAAACTAAAAATACTACTACTCACTTTCTTTCTATTATTTATCCAAAAATATGGAGTGATTGGTTTATAAAACTAATGAAAAAACTAAACTAGATGCAAAGACAAAAGAATGAATTGGATAAAGACTTTAGGAAAACTCAGTTGATGAAGATGATACCCTCGGGAAGAATCCACCTATGACTTCACTTATTATTTAACCCTAAACCATATGATTTCTTTACTTAGCTTGATCCGTGAGACTCCCTAACCTATATTAATCCCTCTCTCGAGGTGAATAATGTCTAACCTTAGGTTAATTAGTGGAACTCTCGTTCTCTTATAATAACCCCCTAAGGAAGCAGTAAATCGATTAATGGATTCCCATATTAGGTTTCACCCTAATTCGATAAAATCTCGTAACGCTATCTCTAGGCACCCGATCAACTTCGCTCAATTATACTAGATCTACTTTGAGGTAGGTCTATTCCTCATCCACTTAAGCACATCAGATTAAATTAAGCAACATAATTAAGAACAAGCTAAGTACTTATCATATAATTTAGAAGTCAAATAACAAAATCCATCATAGGTTTCATCCCCTTCAGGTATCTGAAGGGTTTAGTTCATAACTAAATAAAACATCTCAAGAGAAAAGATAAAACAAAACATAAGAAATCCCTAAAACCCCTTGAAGGAATTGAAGGAGAGATCCTCCATCTTGAATAGAGTTTCGGCTTCTTGAGATGGATCAATTGGCTATCTTCAAGTGATTCCCTAAAAGATGAAAGCTTCGGTAAAAGCCTCTGCAAAAAGTCGTCCCTTCAATGTCTGCCTTGGGTTGTTTATATATGCTTTTGAGATGCTTTACTTGGCTCTTAAGTACCTCTTTCAAGTAGAATTACTATTAGGGTGTTTAAGTAGACTTATGAGTATGTTTCTTTGGCTTCAAGCATCTGATTCTGAGTGAAATTACTCATTCCCGTGGCAGGGGCACGCCCATGGCACACGCCCGTGTAATTCGAGGTTGGGCCGTGCTTTGATTCTGTCATTTTGGGCATGGCCGTGGCACACCGTGTAAGTCAAGATTTAGGCCGTGCTTCAGGTCTGTTGATTGGGACACGGCCATGTAGATCACTGGACACGCCCGTGAGTGGTAATGATATGATGCGCGACCATGCAAGTCATGAGCTAGGTCGTGCTCTAGGTAATCGGCGAGACACGGTCGTGCAGGCTTTGTGCCAGGCCATGTTGATTTCTTGCTAAGGCCCAATTACTTCGTTTTAATCCTATTTTTTGTTCTTTTTATCCTCGGGTGCTTTCTTGAGTATAAGACATGAAAAGAAAGGATTAAAGCACCTTTTTACATAAATTGAGGGCTAAATCATCCAAAAGCATACTAAATGTGGGATTAAAATATGTTACTTTTATGGTTTATTAATCAGATAAAGTGTATATCAAAATAAGCATAAGAGTACTTGTGGAAGGGGTAGACAGGGTTGCGGTAGGGGCTGAGCTCGGGCTAGATCGTTGGCATCAGGCCATATGCCTGTTGGGGAAGCACCAGCCTCACCAGTAATTAAGACGGGGTCTTATGATCGAGCAGTTGGGGATGATGCTCTATTCTAAGCGATGCTCCGCATTCTAAAGAGGGTTGTTGGAGCTAGTATTAGAATAGTGGGCCAAGGGTCAATTTCAAAGCGACTCCGGTAGAATGGAGTAGAAATTTTTTAGAGGTATTTTGGAGTAGCCCCAAATGTGTCAGAGTATTGGTTAGATGCTACCGAACGAATAATGGACGACCTTGACTATTTTTTGGAGAAAAAATTAAAAGGGGCAATGTCTTTACTACGAGATGAGGTCTACCAATGGTGCCTCACCGTGAAAGAGGGTACGCAGGCCAATCGAATGACATGGGATTTCTTTAAGGCGGCCTTCTAAGGTAATATGTGGGCGTAAGTTATGTGGACAACCGAAGAAGGAATTTTGAACCTGACCCAAAGGAAAAAGACCATTATGAAATATGAGGCAAAATTCTTACGGTTGAGTCGATATGCTCGAGGGATAGTAGCAACTGAGTATGAACGTTGTTTACATTTTGAGGATGGCCTTTAAGACGAGTTAAGGGTATTGATAGCTCCTCAGAGGGAGCGAGATTTTGCTGCTCTTGTAGAAAAGGCAAAGATTGCTGAAGAGGTGAAGCGCTCGGAGTGCCAGAATCGGGGAAAAGATAAGGGTAGAAATAAGAGGGATTTTCGGGCATCAAGTTCTTCTGGGAGGCCTATTAAGAAGGCCAGGTTTGATGGGCCGATTAGGACTGGAGTTTCTATTGCTATTGCGAGACCGCAGCCTTGCGCTGATTGTGAGAGATCTCACCAGGGTGAGTGCTAGAAGAGGATTGGGCGTGCTTCAGATGCAGGTCCATGGATCATCAAGTTAAGAATTGTCTATAGAGGCCTGTTCAAATGCAAGCAGTAGGATAGGGTTACGTTCAGCCAGTGAGAGGTGGTCAGCACCCACCGAGAGGCCGTGGGCTGGCCAGAGGGGGTAATGATAGGGGACGAGGTCATGGAGCCGCAGTGAGGTCTTTGGTAACTGCGAGGCTAGGCGACCGACCACAGTATATCTTGCTCATTGTAGAGAGGATGGTGATGCTCCAGATGTTATAACTGGTACGTTCCTGATTCATAATGTATCGTACACTGCTTTGATTGATATAGGGTTTACGCATTCATACATTGCATGTACTATGTCTGGCACCTCGGGTATATTGTGTGAGAGTATTGCTAATGAAATAACGGTATTAAGTCCACTGGGACAATCGGTTAGGGTAGACAAATTGTTCAGAAATGTGCCCCTAGAGATTCAAGGGGTTGTCTTTTTGGCAGACTTGATGGAATTGTTGTTTGGTGAATTTGACCTTATATTGTGTAACAGACCGAATTTGACCCTAATCAGAACGGTGGTTTCGGGACCACGAATCCGAGTTCGTGAAATATTTTAATATTATATTTTGTGTCTATTATTTGTATATTAATGTGTGTGAAAGTTTCGTAGAAAAATTTAATCGTTTGTGTGCTTAATTTAACAAAAAGGACTAAATTGCGTAAAATGTAAAAGTTGCATGCTATAGTGTAAAGTGCTAGAATGATGATGGCTTTATAATATTAGGTATTAAAAGGGCAATTGGCCCATTATTTAAGTGAGTGGACGACATATGTCTAAAATAACCTTATATTTATGTGATAATGATTTTATAATGAAAGGTTTTTTTTTATTTTAGTAATTAAGTTATATATAATAACAAAGCTTAAAATAAGCCATGTTCATCATCTTCCTATCACCAAAAATAAGAAAGAAAGAATAGGGTGAGAGCTTGTTACATTCGCCATATTTCAAGCTTAAATCGTATTTATTTTAGTCGATTTTCGATAATTTTACGTTTTTGAGATCGTTGTTTAGATATTACCCGACCCATGGTAGAATTTTTGAGATTAATGTGTATATGAGGTTCGGCCATTGATGTGTTCATGTGGTTTTTGGTGTTTGTTATTTTTAAATTAAAGATATGTTAAGGATTAGTATGTTTCGTATTAGAAATTTTAGTAACTTTCAGTATTTGGGCTAAATTCAAAAAATAAAATTTTAGAGGGGCTTATTTGCAAATAAATGAAATGTATGCCTTGGTATGGATGTATAGAAGATTCGACCCTAAATAATTAAGTGCAAATTATGTGTATTTTGTGTTTTGTGCAATTAGGACTAAATGGTAAAAATGTGAAACTTAAAGGGTAAAATGGTAAGTTGCATATTTATGTGTTTTGGGACTAAATTGAAGTGAAATGTACTTGAATAAGCTGAATTTGATGTGTTTAGATCAAGAGCAAAGAAAAACGGAATTGGATCGGGGAAAGACGAAGGATCTCGAATAGCCGATTTACATGGTCCATAACAGTCGAGGTAAGTTCTTAAGTTAAAATTCATTAAAGAGATAATTATGAATGTGTGCAATGGAATTATTTGATTAATTTGAGTAAGAAATATATGATAGTCGAATGTGTATGTCCCATTTTGGAATGAATATGTTTTGAACTGCAAAATGAATTAGTATATTTGATATGACAGGTGAATTGGTTTTGTGAATATGAATTGATAGTGATGTATGGGTTAAGAAATGTAAGTTGATGAATTTATCTGATAAACAGTTCGGGCTTTAAGCCTAGCAGGCCTAGTGTCGGTGACTTATTTCGGGCTTTAAGCCTAGCAGGCCTAGTGCCGGTGACTTATTTCGGGCTCTGAGCCTAGCAGGCCTTGTGCTGGTGTATAAATATATATCAGGCTTTGTGCCTAGCAGGCCTTGTGCCGGTGTTATATATCGGGCTTTGATGCCTAGCAGGCTTGATGCCGGTGACGCGTTTCAAATGGAGAAACCTTAAATTATTCAATGTGAAACATAGTCAATGCATCGAATGGCGCCGGGTAAGCATAAGTCCCTTTTTACATCTACCGAGAGTAAGGTAAGTCATGTCTACTACTACTTGGATTTGAATGATAAGATATGAATGGAGTTATGTGCAATTGAGCTTATGACCGATGTGTATGAGTAATTATATGATTGAAATTGAGTTTGAATGTAATACTTTGGTAAATTCGATTATGAATAGAAATGTTTAAAGTGATAAGATTTTGAGTGGGATAACATAGTTGATGTGAATGTTATATTTATATGATATGAAGCAATGTGATTAATGTAATACATTTACCTTGTATTTTGATAAGATGCAAGTTTATGGTAAAGAAGTAAAATTATTTAGGTTAATGAACTGTGGTATTCGGCCTTGTATGAATTTGTATATCGAAATGTTTATTTTCAATGTCAATGGGAACAATTAAAATGTATAAGTATTTGAACGTTGTATTACCATTTGTTTAAGACTTACTAAGCTAGTGAGCTTACTCTGTATGTGTTTGTCTTACTGTTTTATTGATCGTTGATTCAGCTACAGTCTCAAGGGATCGTCAAGGAAGTTGACCACACTATCACTCTCTTTGGTACTTAAGTTTACTTTTTGAATCAAAGGCATGTATAGGTTGAATTATGGTTCGAATGAATGATATTCGTTTTCTAATTTATATATATATATATATATATATATATAGCCTTGCGAATAAGGCTATTTCTTTTGGTTAAGCATCATTCATATGTTTGATATAATAATTATCCAATCTTTGCTGCAATATACGTGTATATTATGCTTGGAGGTTAAATGTGGCTTAGATGCATGTTCTTCATGATTATATGATTAAACAATGAATGATAAACAAAAATGTTTATGATTATTTTGGGTTGAACATCGGAAAGGGGGGGATTTAGAACCGATTACAGGGTAAAAAATTAGTTACATGTGTATTTTGTATGTGTTATAGAGCATATGTATTTGGTATGTTAATTAATAATCTTTGTAGTGGTGAATCATCAATGTGGCTATGATAAAATGAGCGTAGCTTAAAGACATTTCAATTGTATGTGGTTATATGAAGATGATCATTTATGTGTAATATATATGTATAGGAATCATGCGCATATTACAATAGCATTAGGAGCATGTTCGATTGTATTATTATGTTCTAATTTCACATATGTGAATGGCTATTTAATAGAGTATTATGGGTATATTTATATTTTGATATGCATATGTGAATAAGTTATGAAATTATATGCTGATATTCGACTAATGAATTAGGTGTGTTGACACGTATTTGATATATATATATTTATAGCGAATGATAGATGCATGGTTATGTTTAAAATGTTTGAATGTATTAGACTCAATGGCTAGATGGTTCGGATTCTAGAAGTATGAAACATGTATAATTTGGTATTGGTATTTATAAGTCTTGATTAGCATAAAACAAGAGTATGGATTATGCATGAGCTATTTGTTGGATATTGAGAATCAAATATGTGTATTTGGTTTAATAGAATAAATGAATCATGTATGCATATGAAATTGAAATGTTAGAGAATTATAACCTGTATTATAAATAGTGATGAATAACTGTGATGAACTGAGTCTAGTTCGGTGATGCCTCATAATCCAAATCAGGCGACGGATACGGGTTAGGGTTGTTACATTTGATTGGTATTAGAGCTATGATTTAGTCGATTCTAGGACTACAGTAGCGCGTGAGAGTCTAGTTATACTTGCCTTTGTTATATATATTTGATAGTGTGGTGACTTTTGATACTCTAAAATATGTTTTATATAGTAAATGGACTCCGATCCTGATAGAGCCATAGCAGATGATGTAGAAAGTGTAGAACCTGATCGCACACAAGGATCGGTGCCAGTAGACTCTCGACCAGTTACGGGTAACCACCAGGGGGAGGCTAAACAAGCCTTCTACCAGATGATGAATGAATGGTTTACCTAGTTTGTTCAGAATAACCCGACTGTACAACAACCTCCACCCCCGAATAATCCAACTCCGGTACATTCAGCACCCCCAATGATAGATCCAATGAGATCTAGTAGGCCTCCTGTTATAAAATCAAGAAATATGGGGCCGAAGAATTCAAAGCTAATGATGACAATGACACAGAGCGAGCCGAGATGTGGCTTGATAATACTATTTGGGTACTTGATGAGTTATCCTGTACTTCAGAGGAATGCTTAAAGTGTGCTATATCTTTACTTTGGGACTCTGCCTGCCACTGGTGGAAAACACTAGTATCCATAGTTCTGAAAGAAAAAGTGACTTGGGACTTCTTCCAGATTGAGTTCCGAAAGAAATATATCAGCTAGAGATTCATTGATCAAAAACATAAAGAATTTCTTGAACTGAAACAGGGGCGAATGGTCGTGACAGAATATGAGCGAAAATTTGTCAGACTCAGCAGATATGCTAGAGAGTGTGTTTCTTTTGAAGCCATTATGTGTAGAAGATTTAAAGATGGTCTGAATGAAGACATAAAGTTACTTGTGGGCATTCTTGAGATTAAAGAGTTTGTGGTACCGGTCGAGTGAGCTTACAAAGCTGAAGAGCTCGAAAAAGAGAAAAGAAAGATTAAGACAGAAGCTAGAGACATTCGTAAAAGATCATTGAGTAAAACTTTCCATTCAACATCTAAGAAGTTCAGAGATGACTTCAACCAACATAAGACTACTCCTGACCTATCTAGACGAGATTGACCTCCAGTGAGTTCTCGAGCCACCTCGATGGCTACTGAGTGCAAACATTGGGAAATGGCATTCTGGGAGATGTAGATTCCGTGATCGGTCTTGTTTTAAATGTGGATCATCAAACCATTTTATCCGGGAGTGTCCGATGTTAGTCGAGCAGAATACAACACAAAACACTAAGCAGAATAACAATATAGCACGAGGCAGACCACCCAGACATTCAGGGAATGTGGGTGGCAGTCAGAGAGGAATGAAAGATACTGCAGTTCGATCAGAGGCTCGAGCACCGGTGAGAGCTTATGCTATATGTGCTAGAGAGGATGCTTCTTCCCCAGATGTTATTACTGGTACTTTCACACTTTATGATACTACTGTGATGGCATTAATTGATCCTGGTTCTACTCATTCATGTGTGTTGAAACTTTGGTACCCAGTACGACTCTGCCTGTCGAGCCTACTAAGTTTGTGATTCGTGTGTCCAACCCTTTGGGTAGATATGTACTTGTTGATAAAGTGTGTAAAGGTTGCCCATTGATGATTCGAGACTCTTGCTTTCCGGCCAATTTAATGTTGTTACCTTTCGATGAGTTCGACATAATTCTGGGAATGGATTGGTTAACCTTACATGATGCAGTTGTGAATTGCAAAAGAAAGATTATTGATTTGAGATGTCAGAACGGTGAAATCATTCAGGTTGAATCTAATGATCTGAGAGGGTTGCCTACGGTAATATCCTCGATGTTAGCTCGAAAGTATGTGAGAAAGGGATATGAAGCTACTTAGCTTATGTGCTGGATAATAAAGTGTCTGAAAAGCAAATTGAGTCTGTATCGGTTGTATGTGATTACCCAGATGTGTTTCATGAAGAATTACCGGGTTTACCACTAGTACGAGAAATTGAATTTGGCATTGAACTAGTACCGGGGACGACTCCGATCTTGATAGCTCCGTATCGGATGGCACCTACGGAGTTGAAGGAGTTGAAAGCACAGTTGCAAGAGTTGACAGATAGGGGCTTTGCACGACCAAGTTTCTCTCCTTGGGGTGCACCAGTTCAGTTTGTGAAAAAGAAAGACAGGACTATACGAATGTGTATTGATTATCGACAGCTGAATAAGGTAACAATAAAGAATAAATACCCCTTGCCTCGGATTGATGATTTATTTGATCAGTTAAAAGGAGCTTTAATGTTTTCAAAGATAGATTTGAGATCGGGTTACTATCAATTGTGAGTCAGAGATTTTGATGTGCCCAAGACTACATTCCAAATAAGGTACAGACATTTTGAGTTCCTAGTCATGCCTTTTGGACTTACTAATGCACCTGCGGTATTTATGAATCTAATGAATCGGGTTTTTAGATAGTTTTTGGATCAGTTTGTAGTAGTGTTTATTGATGATATACTGATCTACTCCAAAGATGAAACCAAACACGCTGAACACTTGAGATTAGTGTTATAGACTTTGTGAGATCAGCAGTTGTAATCAAAGTTCAGTAAGTGTGAGTTCTGGATGAAGGAAGTAAGCTTTTTGGGTCATGTTGTTTCAGCTTCAGGAATTTGGGTTGATCCGAATAAAATATCAGCTATACTCGATTCAAAGCCACCAAGGAATGTTTCCAAAATTCAAGCTTTTTGGGACTTGCGGGATACTACAGACGATTTGTTAAAGGTTTTTCTATGATAGCTATGCCTTTGACAAAGCTACTTCAGAAAGATGTCAAGTTTGAATGGTCAGAAAAGTGTCAGAAAAGTTTTGATCAGTTTAAAGCCCTTTTAACCGAAGCTCTAGTGTTAACTCAACCTGAATCGGGTAAAGAATTTATTATTTTTAGTGATGCTTCATTGAATTGGTTGGGTTGCGATTTGATGCAGGAAGGCAAAGTCATAGCCTACGCTTCAAGACAATTGAAGCCTCACGAAAGAAATTATCCGACTCATGATTTAGACCTTGCAGCCATTGTTTTCGCTTTAAAAATATGGCGTCATTACTTGTTCGGGGAAAAATGTCATGTTTACTCAGATCACAAAAGCCTGAAGTGCATAATGACTCAGAAAGATTTGAACTTGAGACAATGTAGATGGTTAGAGCTGTTGAAAGACTATGAGCTAATGATTGACTACCATCCGGGGAAAGCAAATGTTGTTGCAGATGCATTAAGTCGAAAATCATTATTTGCTCCTCGTGCGTTGAACGCACATATGGTTATGTCAAGTGATGGTTCAATTATAGCCGAGCTAATAGCAAGACCAATGTTTTTCCAACAAATTTGTGATGCATAAAGAATTGACAGATATTTGATTACTAAACGAGCTCAGTGTGAAAGTGATGCAGAGTCAAAGTTTCATATTGATACAAATGATTGTTTGATTTTCAAAGGTCGAATATGTGTTCTGAAGAACGTGAATTTGATTCAGATGATTTTGAGTGAGGCTAATAATAGTCGATTATCGATACATTCGGGTAGCACAAAAATGTACAATGATTTGAAACAGTTCTATTGGTGGCCTGGCATGAAACAAGATATATCTGAATTTGTCTCGAAGTGTTTAGTTTGTCAGCAAGTAAAAGCCGAACATCAAGTGCCTTCTGGGTTGCTTCAACCTATTATGATACCGGAGTAGAAGTGGGGTAGAATCACTATGGATTTTGTATTCGGTTTGCCTACGACACTGAGCAAGAAAGATGCAGTTTGGGTTATAGTAGATCGATTGAACAAATCAGCTCATTTTGTCCCTGTCCGTACAGATTATTCGCTCGGTAAACTTGCTGAGTTGTATGTATCTCAGATTATGAGATTACATGGTGTGCCAAGTTCCATTGTGTTGGATAGAGACCCGAGATTCACATCGCGATTTTGGAAGAAATTACAGGATGCTTTGGGTACTAAGCTCCACTTTAGCACAACCTTCCATCCACAGACAGACGGTCAGTCCGAGCGAACCATTCAGATGCTTGAGGACATGTTGAGATGTTGCGTTCTTGAGTTTGAAGGTACGTGGGTGCGATACTTACCTCTAATTGAATTTGCTCACAATAACAGTTTTCAATCGAGTATCAAAATGGCACTTACGAAGCTCTATATGGCCGTAAGTGCCATACACCGTTGTACTGGACAGAGCTTAGTGAAAATAAAATACATGGGGTTGATCTTGTTAAAGAAACAGAATAGAAAGTGGTTATAATCAAAGATAGTTTGAAAGTCGCCTCAGATCGAAAAAAGTCTTATGCTGATTTAAAACGTAAAGATGTTGAATATCAAGTCAGAGATCGAGTGTTTTTGAAAGTTTCCCCGTGGAAGAAAGTACTCCGATTTGGACGGAAAGGCAAACTGAACCCGAGATTCATCGGACCGTATGAAATTATCGAACGAATTGGACCTGTTGCTTATAGATTGAAGTTGCCCGCAGAATTAGAAAAGATACATAACGTATTTCACGTTTCAATGCTACGTAAGTACAGATCAGATCCATCACATGTAATCACTCCGTCAGAGATTAAAATCTGACCTGATATGACGTATGAGGAAGAACCAATTCGTATTCTAGCTCGAGAAATGAAAGAATTGAGAAACACAAGAATTCCATTATTGAAAGTTTTATGGAATCGACACGGAGTTGAAGAGGCTACATGGGAGCCTAAAGCTTCAATGAGGCAACAACATCCGACTTTGTTTAATGGTAAGATTTTCGGGGACGAAAATCCCTAAGGGGGAGAGTTGTAACTGACCGAATTTGACCCTAATCAGAACGAAGATTTTTGGACCATGAATCCGAGTCTGAGAAATATTTTAATATAATATTTCGTGTCTATTGTTTGTATATTAATGTGTGTGAAAGTTTCGTAGAAAAATTTAATCGTTTGTGTGCTTAATTTAACAAAAAGGACTAAATCACGTAAAGTGTAAAAGTTGCATGCTATAGTGTAAAGTGCTAGAATGATGATGGCTTTATAATATTAGGTATTAAAAGGGCAATTAGCCCATTATTTAAGTGAGTGGACGGCATATGTCTAAAATAACCTTATATTTATGTGATAATTATTTTATAATGAAAGGTTATTTTTGTATTTTAGTAATTAAGTTATATATAATAAAAACAAAGCTTAAAATAAGCCATGCTCATCATCTTCTTATCACCGAAAATAAGAAAGAAATAAAAGGGTGAGAGCATGTTACATTCGGCCATATTTCAAGCTTAAATCGAGTATGTATTTTTACTCGGTTTTCGATAATTTTTACGTTTTTGAGATTGTTGCTTTGTATATTACCCGACCCATGCTAGAATTTTTGAGATTAATGTGTGTATGAGGTTTGGCCATTGATGTGTTCATTTGGTTTTTGGTGTTTGTTATTTTTAAATTAAAGATATGTTAAGGATTAGTATGTTTTGTACTAGAAATTTTAGTAAATTTGAGTATTTGGGCTAAATTACAAAAAAAAATTTTAGAGGGGCTTATTTGCAAAATAAATGAAATGTATGCCTTGGTATGGATGTATAGAAGATTCGGCCCTAAAGAATTAAGTGCAAATTATGTGTATTTTGTGTTTTGTGCAATTAGGACTAAATGGTAAAAATGTGAAACTTTAGGGGTAAAATGATAATTTGCATATTTATGTGTTTTGGGACTAAATTGAAGTTAAATGTACTTGAATGAGCTGAATTTGATGTGTTTAGATCAAAAGCAAAGAAAAACAGAATTGGATCGAAGAAAGACGAAGGTTCTTGAATAGCCTATTTACACGGTCCATCGACAGTCGAGGTAAGTTCTTAAGTTAAAATTCATTAAAGAGATAATTATGAATGTGTGCAATGAAATTATTTGATTAATTTGAGTAAGAAATATGTGATAGCCGAATGTGTATGTCCCATTTTGGAATGAATATGTTTTGAAATGCAAAATGAATTAATATATTTGATATGACAGGTGAATTGGCTTTGTGAATATGAATTGATAGTGATGTATGGGTTAAGAAATGTAAGTTGATGAATTGGTCTGATAAACAGTTCGGGCTTTAAGCCTAGCAGGCCTAGTACCGGTGACTTATTTCGGGCTTTAAGCCTAGCAATCCTAGTGCCGGTGACTTATTTTGGGCTTTGAGCCTAGCATGCCTTGTGCCGGTGTATATATATCAGGCTTTGTGCCTAGCAGGCCTTGTTCCGGTGTTATATATCGGGCTTTGATGCCTAGCAGGCTTGATGCCAGTGACGCATTTCAAATGAAGAAACCTTAAATTATTCAAGGTGAAACATAGTCAATGCATCGGGTAAATGCTCGGGTAAGCATAAGTCCCTTTTATATCTACCGAGAGTAAGGTAAGTTATGTTTACTACTACTTGGATTTGAATGATAAGATATGAATAGGGTTATGTGCAATTGAGCTTATGACCAATGTGTATGAGTAATTATATGATTGAAATTGAGTTTGAATGTAATACTTTGATAAATTCGATTATGAATAGAAATGTTTAAAGTGATAAGATTTTGAGTGGGATAACATAGTTGATGTGAATGTTGTATTGATATGATTTGAAGCAATGTGATTAATGTAATACATTTACCTTGTATTTTGATAAGATGCAAGTTTATGGTAAAGAAGTGAAATTATTTAGGTTAATGAACTGTGGTATTCAGCCTTGTATGGATTTGTATATCGAAATGTTTATTTTCAATGTCAATGGTAACAATTAAAATGTATAAGTATTTGAACTTTGTATTACCATTTGCTTAAGACTTACTAAGCTAGTGAGCTTACTCTGTATGTGTTTGTCTTACTGTTTTATAGATCGTTGATTCAGCTACAAGCTCAAGGGATCGTCAAGGAAGTTGACCACACTATCACTCTCTTTGGTACTTAAGTTTACTTTTTGACTCAAAGGCATGTATAGGTTGAATTATGGTTTGAATGAATGATGTTCGGTTTTGTAATTATATATATATAGCCTTGCGAATAAAGCTATTTCTTTTGGTTAAGCATCATTCCTATGTCTGATATAATAATTATCCAATCTTTGCTACAATATGCTTGTATATTATGCTTTGAGGTTAAATGTGGCTTAGATGCATGTTCTTTATGATTATATGATTCAGCAATGAATAATAAACAAAAATATTTATGATTATTTTGGGTTAAACATCGGAAAGGGGGGAATTTAGAACCGATTACAGGGTAAAGAATTAGTTACATATGTATTTTGTATGTGTTATAGATCATATGTATTTGGTATGTTAATTAATAGTATTTGTAGTGGTGAATCATCAATGTGGCTATGATAAAATGAGTGTAGCTTAAAGACATTTCAATTGTATGTGGTTATATGAAGATGATCATTTATGTGTAATATTTATGTATAGGAATCATGCACATATTACAATAGCATTAGGAGCACGTTAGGTTGTATTATTATGTTCTAATTTAAAATATGTGAATGGACATTTAATAGAGTATTATGAGTATATATATTTTGATATGCATATGTGAATAAATTATGAAATTATATGCGATATTCGACTAATGAATTAGGTGTGTTGACACATATTTGATATATATATTTATAGCGAATGATAGATGCATGGTTATGTTTAAAATGTTTGAATGTATTAGACTCAATGGCCTGATGGTTTGGATTCTAGAAGTATGAAACATGTATAATATGGTATTAGTATTTATAAGTCTTGATTAGCATAAAACAAGATTATGGATTATGCATGAGCTATTTGTTGGATATTAAGAATCAAATATGTGTATTTGGTTTAATAGAACAAATGAATCATGAAATGCATATGAAATTGAAATGTTAGAGAATTATAACCTGTATTATAAATAGTGATGAATAACTGTGATGAACTGAGCCTTGTTCGGTTATGCCTCATAATCCAAATCCAGCGACGGATACGGGTTAGAGGTGTTACATATTGGGTATGGATTGGCTGGTGAAACATCGTGCAAGTTTGGATTGTGTTGCTAAGTGTATGGTGTTGAGAACTACTGAGAATGAGGAAGTGGCGGTAATTGGGGAGCGAAGGGACTTCCTGTCTAATGTGATTTCTGCACTAAGGGCCGAAAAATTGGTTCACAAGGGTTGTGAGGCATTTTTAGCCTATGTTGGAGTATCTAACTCTGAGGGTTATTTTGTTGGAGATATCAAGACAGTTAAGGATTTTTCGGATGTGTTTTCTGATGAGCTCCCTAGGTTGCCTCCAAAACGCAAAGTTGAATTTGGTTCAAGCTCTTTCTTGGAATAGCTTTAGTGTTCATAGCCCCTTATAGGATGGCACCAAAGGAGCTGGTAGAGTTGAAAGCTCAGATCCAAGAGTTGCTGGATCAAGGATTCATTCACCTAGTATGTCTCCGTGAGGAGCACCAGTGTTGTTCGTAAAGAAGAAGGATGGGTCCATGCGCATGTGCATCGATTATCAGCAACTTAATAAACTAACTATCAAGAATAAGTATCCTTTGATGAGAATAGGTGATCAGTTTGATCTGCTGCGAGGAGCTTTGGTTTTCTCCAAAATAGATCTCCGTTCTAGGTACCATCAGCTAAGGGTTAAAGAGGCCGATGTGTGTAAGACTACATTTAGGACTCGTTATGGTCATTATGAGCTCCTAGTGATGATGTTTGGGCTGACGAATGCACCATCTACTTTCATGGATCTAATGAACCGAGTGTTCTAACCCTATCTGGATCGGTTCGTGGTGGTATTTATAGATGATATCTTGGTGTATTCGAGAACTGAGGATGAACATGATACACATATTCGAATTGTTCTACAGATTTTAAGGGAGACACAACTATACGCCAAGTTCAGCAAGTGTGAGTTTTGGCTGTGAGAAGTGACATTTCTTGGTCACGTGGTATCTGTTGAGGGGATTAGGGTGGATCCTCGAAAAATTGAGGCCCTACTGGGTTGGAAACCACCTAAGACCGTATCTAAATTTCAAAGCTTTCTAGGTCTGTAAGGGTATTATAGACATTTTGTTGCGGGGTTTTCCTTGATTGCTGTACCTTTGACTAAGTTGCTGCGTAAAGGGTACCGTTCAACTGGACTGATAAGCAGTAAGAAAGTTTTGAGAAACTGAAGAAAGTTCTGACTGAGGTCCCTATCTTGATACAACCAAAGTTTGGGAAGGAATTTACTGTCTACAGTGATCCATCACACACTGGATTGGGTTGTGTGTTGATGCAGGAGGGTAAGGTGGTTGCTTATGCGTCGTCAGCTTAAGCCTCACGAGGCAAATTACCCAACTCATGACTTGGAGTTAGCCGCGGTGATATTCGCACTGAAAATTTAGAGGCATTATTTATACGGCAAAAGTGTATTATCTACACAGACCACAAGAGCCTCAAGTACCTCCTCGCTCAGAAGGAGCGGAATCTTAGGCAACGAAGATGGAAAGAGCTACTTAAGGATTATGACTACTCGATTGAGTAACACCCTGGTAAGGCTAACGTGGTAGCTGACACACTGAGCCATAGGGCTGTATCTGATTTGAGAGCAATGTTTGCTCATCTCAGCATGTATGATGATAGTAGCTTGTTGGCTGAGCTGCAAGTTAAACCGACGTGGACTATACAGATTAAGGGTAAGCAGTTGTTGGGCGAGTCACTGGTTCCTCGCTTCTGACAGGTGGAGAAGGGGAAACTTTGGATTTTGGCCTGAATAGTGAAGGAGTATTGTGTTTCCATGGGAGAGCGTGTGTATCGAGGGATTCTGAGCTGAGGCAGTCTATACTGTGAGAGACGCATAGTAGTCTATATACTATGCATCTTGGCGGAAAAAAATTATACCAAGATCGTCGTGAGCTATACTGGTGGCCAGGGCTGAAACGCGAAGTTATTGATTTTTTAAGTAAGTGCTTGACATGTCAGTAAGTTAAAGCTGAGCATCAGTTGCTTTCTAGGTTACGGCAGCCAGTTAAGATTCCACTTTGGAAGTAGGAAAAGGTAACTATGGATTTTGTGAGTGGGTTGCCCTTAACGCCTACTAAAAAGGATTCGATATGGGTTATTATAGATCGATTGACTAAATATACCCATTTTATACCATTTCGTACTAATTACTCATTGCAGAAGCTGGAAAAGTTGTATGTGGCTGAGATTGTGAGAGTGCATGGAGTGCCGATTTCTATTATATCTGACAGAGACCCTTGTTTCACATCTTGATTCTGGAAGAAATTACACAAGGCTTTGGGTACTAGGTTGGACTTCAATACTGTGTTCCATCCTCGACAAATGGTCAGCCAGAGAGGGTGATTTAGAAACTGGAAGACATGTTAAGAAGTTGTGTTATTGATTTCTGAGGCAGTTGGGAAGACTATTTGCCACTAACAGAGTTCAATATAATAACAGGTATCAGTCCAGTATTCAAATGGCACCGTAAGAGGTGTTATATGGTCATAGGTGTCGTACTCCTACCTGTTGGATTGAGCTGGGCGAGCGACAAGTTTTGGGGCTAGATTTTGTTTCTGATACCGAAAAAAGGTAAAACTGATTTGAGACCCGTTGAAGGAAGCGCCTTATAGGCAAAAGTCTTACGCAGATCTTAAACGCTGAGAGATTGAGTATTCCGTGGGAGACTTCGTATTTCTTAAGGTCTCTCCATGGAAAAAGATAGTGAGATTTGGGCGAAAGGGTAAGCTTATCCCTAAGTTTATTGGGCCTTACCATATACTAAAGCGTGTGGGACCAGTCGCCTATCAACTTGAATTGCCTCCAGAATTAGACTAGATTCACGATGTGTTCCATGTCTCCATACTGAGGCGTTATCACTCTGATCCCACACATATAGTACCAGTCGAACAGATCGAAGTTAGGCTAGATCTGACCTCCGAGGAAGAACCAATACAGATATTAGACCATGAGGTTAAGGTACTAAGGAAGAAATTGATCCCATTGTTTAAAGTGCTTTGGAGAAATCACGGTACCGAGGAAGCCACGTGGGAACCTGAGGAGGAGATGCGACAACAATACCCTCACCTACTCTGACTAGGTAAATTTTGAGGCCGAAATTTCTTTTAGGGGGTAGAATTGTAACGCTTAAAAAATTTAGGGCCTGTAATTTTGCATGTTCTGACACAAATACTTGTTTACTTTATTGGCTAAGTGATTTGGGTGTTTATGGGAGTGTTTGGGGAGCTTGGGTTCAAGTCTTGACTTTTGCAGAATTTGTAGTTTTCTCTTCAATGAACCTGGACACTAGCACTTAGGCCTTATTAATAGTAATACTTGTTTTATGACACACAAGAACTTGTAGTCCAGTGGTAAGTGGCATGTTTAAGGCTGCAATGGAGCTCAAGTTCGAGTCTCATGATGCGCAAGTAAGTATTTATTTTATTTCGTTGCAGCATGAGAAGTGGAGTTAGACTGAAAACTCTATAAGGTGAGGTTTGAATTGGTCTTGAAGGGTTTTGTGGAGCAAATCAAGGAGGATATTAGGGAGAAAATTAAGGAATTTTGAAATGGGAGTTTGGTAAGGTATTGTGCCTAATTGGGACTCTAAGACTTTAGTGGAATTCGTGTAAGGGGAAAATAGGGAGCATTTTCAGCACTAGGCATTTTTTTGTTCGATTTTGTGAGTGTTGATAGGAGAGCTGCCGAATTGCCTTACTGGCAGTTTAGGTTTTTTGCACATTTTTCATTTCGGGCTCTCTCTAGTTTTCTTTGTGCTACGAAACTGACCATTCGTGTCATTCCTTCTCTGTATCTTTGCTATTCTTTTCCTCTCTTCTTGGTTGAACCTAACATCTACTTTCCTTACCCCTTTTCTTCTGCAATCAGATTCTTTCATAGTCTAGCCAAACCTTCCCTTTCTCTTCTTTAAATTCTGTTCATCTTCTATTCTAGTCTGGCCGAAATCACTGTTGTTAATCCCTCTCTGCGTCGATCTGCTGCAAAGATGCTGACTATCGATAAGTGTTCAAAGTCTATCCTCTACTTTTCTTTTTAAAATCAAAAACACCATCCTCTTCTTTTTCTTTTTCCAAAACTGAATACCCCCTTTTCTATCTGATTGTCACTTTCTCCTTTATGTACTGTACTCGTTGGGATTCTAGGTCTTCCTCAAGGAGTGGTGAAGTGTGAACGGTTTGGAGGAGTCACACTTTTCTTCTCAACATACAGGTAAGGTAAGAGTATTACCTTATGTTCTTTGGGGATTGGCTGAATGTGCCCTATCACTTACTAATTGGATTTCGATTGTACTATAGGAAACCAACAAGGGCGTGTGATCACTTCTGAATAGCAATCGTAGAGGGACTAAGGTCACCCTCATTCAAACAAGGTAAGAAGGGTGTTTCGGATTAAGTGTCAATAAGACCCTATCGGTTAGGACTAACTTTGGATCTTGTTTGAATCTAGGTTGGGTGCTCATGGAGCGTGGAGCAATATCGTAATTAGGTGTGTAATCAAACTATCGCTTCTATAAGTCGATAAAAGCCAAAAAGCCGAAAAGATGAAACTTTGACATTTGAGGCCTCACGAGCGTTCGATCGCTGGTGTGGTAAATCAAGCCCACAAATCATGGGCGATAAACTGTAGAGGCCACCACGAGCGCTCTCGTGCTCTTGGGCCATTATAGGCCTCGTTGGGCAGAAATGGGTCGTGTGGGCCCCACACAGATAAATTCCACAAAATATGGCAAATACTAGATTGGGTTATGTAGTTCGCGTAGCCGTGATGGGATTTGGGCTAAATGGGACACACGAGCATGTGGGCCCACTTGGGCCGAATATTAGACCTTGGGCTCATTTACACCGTTTTGACCGTATAGGTTATCTGTGTTGCTCAAGGCAACTGTAGACCTTTGGAGGTCGTTAACTGCACCAAGACCCTAAAGTAAGTAAAATGACCCAAATACCCCTAAAGGGAAAAATTACTATTTTACACCTAGAACATGGAAATGACCCTTTTACCCCTAGCGGTAGGTTGACTGATGAATGTGTGTTATTGTACGACTGTACTGAGTAAGACATATTGCATAGACGAAATATTTATGACATGGCATACTGCATGGGGTTTGGATTCTGATATAGAGGAAGTAGTGTTACTGGTGGCTTTGCCACAATCACTGTTACTGGTAGATTTGCTGCGTTATTATTACTAGCAGCTATGCTGCGATATTGGTGTGCTGGTTAGGTGGGTCGATTTTATCCCCACATGGTGTATTGGTTGGTATGAGTGGTGTGTTGGTTGTATTGGGGTGGGTTGCATATTTGCACCATACTAATACTGTATTGGGCTTAGGCCCCACATTGATTACTATAATGGGCTAAGGCCAACACTGTACTATTTCTAATTAGGGCTCAAGCCCAGACTGTTACTGCATGATAGGGGATCACACACTGAGTTCTCGTAACTCACCATTTTTTTTAACTATACAGGTAATCCCTAGCCTTAGATGATTTGGAGCTGCGATGGACTCGGAGGTGGCCATACATTTGCTAGTATTTTATTTTAGACCTAGTTAATTAAATTTTTATATTGGGTTGATATTTATGTAATAAGGCCTCTGGTGATTTTAATTTCTTTTAATTGGGTCAAATTTCTTATTTTGAAACTGCCAAACTGATACAAACAAGTTTTCAATAATAATAACTGTTTTAGAAGACAAACACACATTTTCAAACTTCAAAATGACATTCATTAGAGTAGCTTCCGTGGGTTTTTAACTAACTAAGAAACCAACAATGACAAACATGGAAATTGTTAAAAAAATAGTTCTCTCTCAACAAGCTTGATTTCGAAAAACACTTTGATGTGACACTTTAGATTCGATCGTAACGTCTAGGCCGGGTTTGGGGCATTACATGCATACCTAGAATGGGAAAAGAAGACCAAGCTTGTCTTTAAGTACCACAATTACTCGAAGAGCAAGAAAGTCAAGCTCGCGGCTATCGAGTTCTTCGACTGCACAATTATATGGATCAACTTACCATGAACCGCAGAAGAAACGGAGAACAACCTATGTTTACATTGGCCGAGATGAAAGCCATTATGTGTAAAAGATTCATTACCGCATATTATTATCTGTAGTTGTATCAAAAGCTTCAAAATCTTACGCAAGGTAACCGGAGATTAGACGACTATTACAAGGAGATGGAACTTGCCATGATCCGAGTCGACGTCAAAGAGGATCAAGAGGCTACCATGGCTAGATTCTTAGTTGGATTAAACTGTGATATTGCTAATGTGGTGGAACTATAACACTACGTTGAATTTGTAAATATGGTGCATATGGCTATTAAAGTAGAGAAACAATTCAAAAGAAAAGGTGACATTCGAGCCTATTCCAACCCCACTTCCACTCCAAAATAGGGTCAAGGCACGAGAAAGAAAGACACTTTTTTGGCTCAAAAGAGCCCTTAGTGTCCACGAAGCCCAACAAGTCTAGTAGAGAACCTAGCAAAGGTAAAAACAAAGCCGTGTCTAACCACTCAAGGGATATAAAGTGCTTCAAGTGCCTTGGGAGGGGCCACATCGCGAGCTAATGCCCAAATAGAAGCACCATGGTTATAATACCAAATGGCGAGATTGACTCGGAGGAAGAGAAAGAAGATGAATCTGACGTACCCACCAAAAAGGAGGAAGATCTCGAATATGCTGTTGATGGTGAGATCTTTGTCATCAAGCATAACTTAAGTCTTAAAGTACGAAAATGAATAGCAATGCGAGAATATCTTTCACACACGTTTCCATGTTCAAGGTAAAGTGTGTAGTGTGATCATCGACGGTGGAAGCTACACAAATGTTGCAAGCAGCATGTTGGTGGAGAAGTTAGGCTTGCCGACGACCAAACATCCGCACCCTTGCAAGCTTTAATGGCTTAATGATTGAGGTGAGTTAAAAGTCACCAAACAAGTTGTTGTTGCTTTTCTATAGCCAAATATAGTGATGAAGTTTTGTGCGACGTGGTGCCAATGCATGCCTACCACTTACTTTTGGGAAGGCCATGGTAGTTCGACCGAAGGGCTATTCACGATGGCTACAAAAATCATTACACGTTCAAGCATCTTGGAAAGAACGTGATGTTGGCTCCTTTAACACCAAACCAAGTGTGTGAGGATCAATTGAGATTGAAAAACTCTGTGGAGTAATTGAAAGAAAAAGAACAAAAAGAAAAGAGTGAAAAAGAAAAAGGAAAGAAATGTGAAAAAAAAGGAAAACAAGAGTCAAAGACAAGAGACAAGAGTAAGGAAAGTGATAAAAAAAATGAGAGAAGAAAAAGAAAGCAGAGATGAAAAAAAGGTTGAAAAATTAAGTGTTTATGCAAGAGAGAGATTCGAAAATCATATTTGCTGAAACAGCCGATTCTTGTATTCATGTACAAGGAGAATTTTCTTGATACTAACGGATTAGATGTCAACCTTCCTTCTTCAATTTTTTTTGTTGCAAAATTTTGATGACGTACTTTCGGAAGAAGTCTCTAGTGGGTTACCACCTATTCGGAGGATCGAGCATCAAATTGACTTCATACCCGAAGCTATAATTTTGAACCCATCGGCTTACCGAAGTAATCCCGAAGAGACCAAAAAGCTTCAAAGGAAAGTATCCGAATTAATGGAGAAGGGATATGTTCGAGAGAGCCTTAACCCTTGCGCTGTGCTTGTGATTTTGGTGCCAAAGAAAGATGGAACTTGGTGTATGTGCATGGATTGCCAAGCGGTCAATAAAATTACAATCAAGTATCAACTTCCCATACCATCCCTTGACAACATGTTGGATGAATTGAGTGGCGTACAACTTTTCTCAAAAATTGATCTTAAGAGTGGATATCATTAGATTCGGATGCACGAAGAGATGAATGGAAAACTACTTTTAAGATGAAACATGGTTTGTATGAGTGGTTGGTTATGCCTTTGGCTTAACTAACGCACCCATCACTGATAAACCGTAAAAGTAACATATTTTAATCCCACATTTAGTATGCTTTTGGATGATTTAGCCATCAATTTATATAAAAAGGTGCTCTTAATCCTTTCTTTTCAAGTCTTATACTCAGGAAAACACTCGAGAATGAAAAGAATGAGAAACAGGCTTAAAACGGACCAAATTGGGCCAACCCAAGAAATCAACACAGCCTGGGCTTCAAGCCACACGGTCTTGCCTTGCCATTTACTTCACACGGCCATGCCATGATTTACATGACCGTGCCCAAAATGACAGAATCAAGGCACGACCCAACCCCGAATTACACGAGCGTGTGCCATGGGCGTGCCCCTGCTACGAGAATGAGCAATTTCACTCGATTTGGATGCTTAAAGCCAAAGAAACATACTCCTAAGTCCACTCAAACATCCTAGGAGGAATTATACTTGAATTAGGATATTTAGGAGCCAAGTAAAGCATCTCAAAGCCTATATAAACACTCAAGGCAGCAACTAAAAAAGGGAGTTCGGCAGAAGCCAAAATAGTAGAGCTTTTTGGCAGAGGCTTTTAGGCCGAAGCATTCATCTTTTAGGGAGTCACTTGAAGATAGCCAGTTGATCCATCTCAAGAAGTCAGAACTCCATTCAAGATGGAGGATCTCTCTTTCAATTCCTTCAGGGGGTTCGACGGAGTTCTTATGTTTTGTTTATTCTTTACTCTTGAGATGTTTTCATATTTAGTTATGCACTAAACCCCTCAGATACTTGAAGGGGATGAAACCTATGATGGATTTTGTTATTTTATTTCTAAATTTATATGATAAGTACTTGGTTTGTTCTTAATTATGTTGCTTAATTTAATATGATGTGCTTAGGTGGAGGAGGAATAGACCCAACCTAAGAGTAGATCTAGCGTAATTGAGCGGAGTTGATCGGGCGCCTAGAGATAGGGTTACGAGATTTTGCCAGATTAGGGTGAAACCTAATATGGGAATCCATTGATCAATTTACTGCTTCCTTAGGTGGTTATTATAAAAGAATCAGAGTTCCACTAATTAACCTAAGGTTAGACGTTATTCGCCTCGAGAGAGGGTTTAATATAGGTTAGGGAGTCTCACGGATCAAGCTAAGTAAAGAAATCATATGGTTTGGGGAATAAATTATAAGTGAAGTCATAGGTGGATTCTTCCTGAGGGTATCGTCTTTATCAATTGAGTTTTCTTAAAGTCTTTCTCCAATTCATTCTTTTGTCTTTGCATTTAGTTTAAGTATTTCGTTAGTTTAATAATCCAATCACTCTATATTTTAGGCTAAATAATAGAAAGAATGTCAGTAGTAGTACTTTTAGGTTCCCTTGGGTTCGATAAGATATTATTGCCTGAGCTATACTACTGTTCGATAGGTGCACTTTCCTCTATTGTTGTCACAGTCAGTCTACAGGTTCGATCACTCTTTTATAAATATTAAAACTCGACTGTTTTGACACGATCAATCACCTTCATGTGTCTAATGAACTATGTGTTGCGTGCTTTTATCGGTAAATTTGTGTAGTTTATTTCGATGATATCTTAATTTATAGTAAGTCCTTAGCAGAAAATTTGTTTCACTTGAAATTTGTTTTGGAAGTTTTACGAAAAGAGACCTCGTATGCTAATCTTAAGAAATGTATGTTTTGTACTAACAAGGTTGTCTTTTTAGGATTCGTGGTTAGCTCGGAGACTCGAAGTTGATCAAGACAAGGTTAAAGCGATTTTAGAATGGCCATGACCCACTAGCATAAGTCAAGTGAGAAGCTTCCATGGCTTGGTGAGTTTCTATAGACGGTTTGTTCCTAATTTCAGCACTTTGGCTGCTCCATTGACGGTATAATCAAGAAAACCTTTGTTTTTCATTGGAGTGAGGAACAATAGAATGCTTTTAATTCAATTAAGGATTGTTTAACTAATTCCCCATTACTTGTCTTACCTGACTTTAGTAAGACATTCGAGATTGAGTGTTATGCTTCAGGTATAGGGATAGGAGCTGTATTGACTCAAAATGGCGTCCAGTAGCTTACTTTAGTGAGAAGATGAATGGTGCCACATTAAACTATCCAACCTACGACAAAGAGATGTATTCGTTGATTCGGGCGTTGGAAATGTGGCAGCATTATTTGTGGCCCAAAGAGTTCGTATTCCGTTCTGATCATGAAGTGTTGAAACACCTCAAGGGCCAAATAAGTTAAACAAAAGACACGCCAAGTGGGTTGAGTTTTTGGAGTCCTTTCCTTATGTTATTAAATATAAGAAAGGTAAAGAAAACATTGTTGCCAATGCACTATCAAGAAGGTATGCACTTTTAAATCATTTGGATTCGAAATTGTTTAGTTTTGTGTATTTGAAAGAACTTTATGCACGTGATGCTGATTTTGGTGAATTATATAAAGTTTGTGAAAATGGTGCTTATGAAATGTTTTATAAACATGACATATATCTTTTTCGAGAGGGAAAAATTTGCACCCCTCAAGGATCCGTTTAGGATGTATTGATGAACGAGGCACATAGAGGAGGTCTCATGGGCCATTTTGGAGTTGCAAAGACATTGGCCATACTCTAGGAGCATTTCTTTTGGACAAGAATGAAATGAGATGTGGAGAGGGTTTGCAATCGTTGCGTGGCTTGCAAAAAGGCCAAGTTGAGGATTAAACCTCATGGGTTGTACACACCTTTGCCCATTCCCGAGGAGCCATGGGTTGATATATCGATGGGCTTTGTCCTTGGTTTACCTAGAACTAGAAAAGGGAAAGATTCAATTTTTGTTGTGGTTGATCATTTTTCTAAAATGGCACATTTCATAGCTTGTAATAAAACTGACGATGCTTTACTTGTTGCTCACCTATTCTTTAGGGAAGTTGTTCATTTGCATGGAATACCGAGAACAATAGTGTTTGATCGAGATGCAAAATTTCTCAGCCACTTTTGAGGTTATTGTGGGGGAAACTTAGCACAAAATTGCTATTTTCTATGACATGCCACCCGCAAATGGATGGAAAAATAGAAGTTGTGAATCGTGTCTTGTCTATGTTATTGCGAGCTATCATTAGGAAAAATCTCAATACATGGGAGGAGTGTTTACCACACATAGAGTTTGCTTATAATTGTTTTGTGCATCCAGCAACTAAACACTCTCCCTTTAAAATTGTTTATTGTTTTAATCCTCTAACTCCCTTGATTTGATTCCTTTGCCTAACGATAAACTTGTGCATGTAGATCTAAATAGAAGGCTGAGTACATGAAGCAACTACACCAAAAGGTGAGGACGAATATCGAAGCAAGAACCGAACAATATATGTACAAAGCTAACAAAGGAAGGAAGCGAGTAGTCTTTGAACCCAGAGATTGGGTTTGGGTTCATTTGAGAAAGGAAAGGTTCCCAGCCCAACAAAGGTCTAAATTGCTCCCAAGAGGCAATAGTCCTTTTCAAGTACTGGAACAGATCAATTATAATTCCTACAAACTCGACCTTCCAAGTGAGTACAATATAAGTGCAAGTTTTAATGTTTCTGACCTTTCTTCCTATGATTTAGGTGACGACTTGGGGACAAATCGCTTTGAAGAGGGAATGGATGATGCGATCAAAGTCTAAGAACAACTCACAGCTGCCATAGATGTAACACCCCTAACCCATACCCGTCGCCGAAACAGAGTTTCAGAACATTACCAGAACATTCAAAATATTTTTCTATTAAACTTCGTAAATTTACTAAACTACGTAAATTTACTATTCATTTACCAAGATTATCCATAATCTCTCTTGATCAAACCCTCGAGGCCCAATACGAGCATTAGAATCGAATAGGAACTTAATTTGAACCTTGAAGATTTTTTTGCAAAATTCCAAAATTTTTTCTATGGTGCAGGACTCACACGCCCGTGTGGTCTAAGGGACACACCCGTGTGACCTTGGAACACGCCCATGCTACAAGCCGTGTTCGATTTAGGTTGCACTATAACTCATGCCACACGGCTATGCTACACGCCTGTGTGCTAGGCCGTGTGGTTAATTAAATTAATTTGAACTTGTTACAGGTTTCACACGGCCAAGACACAGGCCCATGTTCTAGACCGTGTCTCCAAAATGGCTGGGACACAAGCCCGTGTCTCTGCTTGTGTGCTCAATTTTGAGCATTCTATTTTTCTCGAATTTAAGGTGTAGGGGACACACAGCCAGGCCACACGCCTATGGGGTAGGCCGTGTGGACAAAATAAAGCCATTACTAGCTTCATTTCTCACCCAAAATCTCATCCATGACCTGCACTTGAATCACACATCCAAATACCAACCACTTCAAGCATTCAAATCAAGTAAATTCCATCATTCATCATGGCATATCATTTCATGCATACATTGTAATAGCCC
Source organism: Gossypium rotundifolium (assembly GCA_025506655.1). Lineage (NCBI taxonomy): Eukaryota > Viridiplantae > Streptophyta > Magnoliopsida > Malvales > Malvaceae > Gossypium > Gossypium rotundifolium. The sequence continues at coordinate 61,662,978 of CP106731.1, read as the reverse complement.
GATTTTGGGGCTAGTAGTAACAGTGGTTTCGGAACCACTAATTTAAGGTCAGATAAAATTATTTTAATGTTATTTTATGCGTTATAGAATGATTATATGAGTGCATGAAAATTTTACTGCATCAATTTTAATGATTGTATGCTTAATTTCAAAAAAAGATTAAATCGTATAAAAGTAAATTTTGTGTTTTACTAATTTGAAGTGTCAAATACCTATTGATTATTAAATTGGAGGTCCTTAATGTGCAATTAGGCCTTATTTAGGGTGATGGCGGATATAGGGACAAAGAAATGACATTTTCAAAGGGTAGGTGAAGTATTTGGTGACTTAATTGATAAATAAAATAAAATAAAGAAAAGCTATATCTTTTCCATCTTCTTCATACTACCACCGACATTTTCAGTAAAGAGGGGCTTTGGAAAGCTTGAAAATTTTTAGCAACTTAAACCTTTGCAAGTAAGTGTTTTTGATGGTCATTTTTTTTTATAATTTTTGCACTTTTGGAACCCTTGTAGCTTAAGCTAGCTAATGAGGGGACTATTTTGCAAAATGGTTAAGAGTCTAGGGTGTTTCCATGAGAACATTAGTGTCGTTTGCTGAATTTTTATGGAAGAAAATGAAACTTGGTTGTTAAATAAACAACTTTTGTGAAAGGACTTTTCATGACAACACCTAATAGGACTATTTTGTAAAAGTTATAAAATGGATAGTAAATGTATGAAATAATTGGAATTGTGAGTTGTTATAAGAAAGAATATGATCCAGCTAGGCTTGGGTGTGTGAAAAATGAACACATTTCATTTTACGAGCCTAGGGGCAAAATCATAATTTTGTGAAAGACGAAGGGTAAAATCATAATTTTGTGAAATCTAGGGGAAAAATGGTAAATTTTTCCAAAATAGGAATTTTTGGAGTGATTTGATTTATGTGGCTATTTAATAAGCTAAATATATCATTATAGATAAAGAAGAACGTGGAATCAACCTTGACCGAGAAAAAGGCAAGGTTTGGACTAAACTTCAAATTTACATATTTTGTATAGAGGTACGTTTATATGTAAATGATACAACCTTTTTACTTTCATATTTACATATTAATGCATTGTGTGAGATGTGAATGAATATTATTGATATCTATTAAAATGTTAGAAAGTGAGGAAATTCTCGGATGAACCTTCAGAATAGAAAAAGATATGGATAAGCATCCGTGAATAAGTGATTGTTGGTGGGCTATGTGCGATACCACCATATTTAATATTATTGGTGGGCTGTATGCAATACCACCGTGTTGGGCTGTGTGCAAAACCACCGTGTATCCAGTATTATTCTGAAGTGTTCATCGAGAAACTTTGGCTAAGTGAAATTATGTGTGGTTATGTGGTGATAAGTGTAGGGTATAAGTGCATGTAAATGTGAGCAATGTTATGATATATATTTGGAATGTGGTAAGATTTGAAATGAGTAAGTATAACTACGAAGATCTGAATTGTTCTTGATCGATAAGTATGTGGTATGATGTTCATTGTTTGTATATAGACTTAATAAGCTTAAAGCTTACTCCCTTCTCTTTTTCCCTTGTTTTTTACTGTCAAAGAGCCAACTCGGGATTTGGAGATCATTGGTGGATCACCCACACTATCTGCACATTTTTTTATATTGATATTTACTTTGAATTATGGCATGTATAGGGACTCGGTCTTTTTGGTTATATGTCATATTAGTCTAGCCAAATGTGTTGTCTTAGGATGAAATATGATTTTTTTTTTTTGTATAAGGTCATAGTTGATGGTTAATTCTTGCTAATATATGAAAATGATGATGCTTATCATGAATGTGCAAATTGTATGGTTGAGTAAAGGGTATGGAATAATTTTATGTATGAATGAATATGTTTCTTGATGTGGTTTATGTTGGTGTAAGTAGGGTGGTAGAAAGGGCTTGGTAAATAGCCTTATTTTTGTCCGCACGGGTAGACACACGGTCGTGTGTCTAGGTTGTGTGTAACACACTGTCTGCTCCATGGGCATGAGGTTTGGCCATGTGTCCCCTGCATCTTAAGTTGGCAAAACAGAATCCCCAGTAGTAACCACACGGGCTGAGGCACGTCTGTGTGTCTCAACCGTGTGGAAGACACGACAATAGGACATGGGCATGTACATAGGCCTTGTGAAGTCTGCACCTGAGTTTAGGAATTTAATTCACCACACGATCTAAGGACATGGGCGTGTGCCTTGGACGTGTGACCTTATTGGGGTGATGACGTCAGAAACAGAATGTCGAGGTTTTTGTACATGGGCCAAGAAACGGGCATGCCATGGCTGTTTGAGGGACACGGACGTGTGTCAGGCTATGTGAAAACCCATGTAGGTTCGAATTGTAAAATAAGTCCTCACGTGCATGGGACACGAGTGTGCCTCGATATGTTTAGGCCGTGTGAGTTACATGATCCTTCAGCATAGCCATGTTATCAAGGCACACGGGCGTGTTGCCCTTCCACACGGGCGTGTGCCCTTGTTTTTAGTAACATTTTCCACAGTTTTCCAACGAACTCAATTTTATCCTGGAATGTTTCTAAGATGTGTTTTGGGCCTCACAAGCCCATATTATGGTTGTTAGGAGGAAGTTTAAATTTTTAAAATTTGAACAGATTTTTATGACTCGTAAATGTATGCTAGTATGTGATTGAGTTAGGTACTGCCTCGTGCCCTATTCCGGCATTAAACACGGGTAACGGGTGTTATATACATGTTCATAATCTTGTCTTGGTTTAGTCTATATGATAGGCATAATTTGATCAACTACTTAACACATGTCTAGCTACCATAGTATGACCTTACAAATATATCAAATCAAACCATTACTAGCGATTCCAATGTCTAGATTACAAGCATCATTTACACTTACATGCCAGTATGGCCAATATAACCTATACATGCCATTACAACTATAATTGATTTACCATACTGTACCGACATAGGTAGATGGATAGTGTGAGTGATCTCCGCCGAGCTTCCAATCCAATGAGCTTCTAATTTACTCTAAAATAGGGGAAAATAAAACGGGGTAGGCATTGTATGCTTAGTAAGTTCGTATAACATGGTACTTAACTTACCATTTATTCTATTTTGAGATAGCTATGTAAGGCATATTCAATCAATTTGACCTCAAGCCCTACACACATCCTTATTACCCTTGTTAGTCATATAGTCCATAATAACATCAAAACATATATGGGCTCATCAATGATCAAGTTTCCAGGCACATATGATTTCCATAACATGAATTCATTTAACATGTATAAATCATCTCTTTGTATTACAATTATAATTTCATAATAGCTCATCTCGAGTTCAGATTATTTCATGTCAGAACTTTACTCATATTTTACTCAAATTATCAATGTCACACGAGTGGTAGTACACTCAAAGTGTACAAGTCTATAACCAAGGATGAACTTATAGTCATCAACCAAATTCCAAGTACAAATATCATCGTCTCGTATTTCTATGTATCAATTATCACATATCATCATTTTCATGTATTTCAGGTAGATACATGTAATAATTCATTTCTTATTCATAATATTGTCATGTAAAGAGTTTTACCCATTGAATTTATTTAGAATATCGATGGTTACACCGGCAGTACAATCAAGGTGTACAAATCAAAATTCGTCAATTTATGTCCATTAGTTCCCATAAGGTACAATTTTAAAGAGTACACTCTTGGGGCACGACTGTGTAAATTGTGGCATGGCCGTGTGAAGTAATTTAACGAGGCATGGCCGTGTAGCTTGAAGTCCAGGCCGTGTCGATTTCCTCTTTGGCCCAAATTGGCCCGTTTTAAGCTCGTTTCTCGTTCTTTTTATCCTTAGGTGCTTTCATGAGTATAAGACATGAAAAGAAAGGATTAAGAGCACCTTTTTACATAAATCAGGGATAAATCATCCAAAAGCATACTAAATGTGGGATTAAAATATGTTACTTTTACGGTTTATCAAATACCCCCACACTTAAGCTTTTGCTTGTCATCATGCAAAATTCTCAACTTACAATTAAAACGAACTTTCCATAATTCATAATTCCTATTGACAATGTCTCATCATAATTTATAGATAATTTATACATGGATAATTTAACTCAAAGAGTCCTAAAGGTTCAATTACGATAAGTCATACCTTTGTAGTATGAAAACATAGGTGTCTCGCCTTATCTGAATAATTACCTTTAATTCAAAACAGACAAGGATTGACATCCTCACTGAAGGTTCACTCAAATCACTCAAAGTGTTTAAGGTTCAAGAATAAGCACTCATAAGTCGAACATGAAAAGTTAATCCCATAGGCTTGCCTGAAAATTAAATCTCCACCACTGTATATGAGATGATACACAAATCAAAAGGTCTTTAATCAGGGTTGTAACGGGGCTTGGGTTAAAAAGTGTGGATAAAAGCTGAATTAGAAGGTTAAAATCGAGATCAAATTGACAAGTTACCTAACTAAAACCAATGAACCTAGAAAATAAATGATTACATCAATTGAAACTTTAAACTAATAATAATACGAGCTTTTTTTTCTTTGATAATTGAAATTTAAATGCACAAGCTCACTTTCTATACTACTAATATTAAATATACTTTGATTTTTTGATGTTATTTTTTTTAAGAACAAACTAAAATATTACCTCATAAATGATAAATGTAACTACTGAACTAATATAATTCGGTAACTTAATCAAATCAAACCTCGATTAAAGGGTAGTCAAAAGAAAGGGTGATAACAAATACAAAGGGATTTTGGGTTAATATTAGTGGGTGAGTCAATAAAAAGGTTGTTAGGATTCAACGGGGTTCACTAGGGGTTACTTTATGAAGGTAGGCTTTTTATGGAGTAAGTGGGTTAAATCATAGGTGCCTTTATCATCTCTGTATATCAAATCAAAAGTGTGGTCTCGACATGTATAAACGAGGCAAGTTCTAGAATAACAGTTCAAAGTTGACACACTCATAATCAATAAAGTGAGCATGAAAATGAATATATGCTCTATAAGGCTCAAAATCTCACAAAAATTACGGGTGTTTTTGACCTCAATCCCTGTAAATTTCAAACTTCAAAGTAATACTCAAATTCAGTTCAACGACCTATTAATTTTTAATTTTTAGAAAGTAGACTTATCATGCTCGATTCTCTAGTATTCTTGAGATTTAATCATCAATGCACAATTAACTATGACTTACTCTAAAACTTATCAATAAAAATCATACATCATTAGAAACATCCTAATTAGTAATATGAGAAAAATACTTTTGAACAAGACTAAATTCAGGATTTTGCGAATAATGCAAAAAGTTAGGTACTTTTACCCCCCACACTTAAGATGTACATTGCCCTCAATGTACAAAGATAGATAAACAATTATGTAATAATAAAATCAAAAGAGAAGAGGAGAAGTAACACTTCCTGAATTTTTGGATGAAGTCTATGAAAAGAAACCATATAAGATTGGAGGTGAACATGGGGAAGCCTCTCGAACCGTTTGAAATTGAATCCTCGAAGTAGTCGGCTTGGTTTTATTGTATCCTAAGCTAAATCTAAATATCATAAAGAATAAGAAGAAGAAGAAAATAAAATAAAATAAACAAATAAAATAAAAACAAAAATAAATAACGGAAAATGAAAGACAACTAGAAAAATGGGGAATGAGGTTTAAATAGAGATGTAGCCCTTGTTTTGGGATTTTGAATTTTGAACACATCAGGGTGTTCAGGCATGGTCATGGGTGTCGTGGCACGCCCGTGTCTTTCTTCACACTGTCATTCAATACGGGTGTGCTCCTCCCGTGTTTGATAAGTCAGAATGTTGGCACGGTTGAAAGGCATGGCCGTGTTTAGCCCATGCTTGACAAGTCAATAACCTTGAACAGGGCATCGGCACGGGCATGGACTATTATTGCCACCCGTGTTGGGAAAAGAAATTTTTCTATGTTGTGCACGACTATTGGCATGACCATGGTCCATCCCCTGGCTTCCACACGGCCACGGGCATGCTCATGTGTAGGGCCGTGTGGATTAGGAATCTGCTCTTTGGTTAGTTTATGGTTAGGTGCTAAAAAGAAAAAGAAAAGAAAAATAAAAAAATGTAAAAATAAGGTTAGTGCTCAGGTTGCCTCCCGAGAAGCGCTCGTTTATAGTCTTAGCTAGACTTTACCTCTCATTCGTATGGTCATGGTGGTTTGAGGAGGTGAAAATCCTTTCTCATGCGATCACTTTGGTTATGGATATATAGTTTAAGTTGAGAATGTTTACCTCAAAAGTGTTGAATTTAGGATTGCTGACCTCGACTGTGCCGTATAGGAAGACATTAAGTACCTTAAAAGTGATTTCTTCATTTGTCTTGAGCTCTGAATTGGTGATTCGAGGGTCTTCCTTATTCAACAATACCTCATATCCTAATTTGAAGTGATTCGTTGTTCCTATCAGCTCATCTAGGGGCTCCTTTGGTTTCACTTCGTGCGGTTCTTGTTCCTTTTTGATTTGTGTTTCCTGCTCTTTTAGTTTGTCAACCCTAAAGCTTTGTTCCTTATGTATTTCTTCTTTGTTGGCACGAGGTCTAGGATCTAGCTCAGCTAAGTGATTTCGTGATACTTCCTGTAAAGAAGGTTGAACCAAATGATTATCAATAGAATTAATGTTCGTACCTTTATTACTAGATGTCCTAGCTGCATTAAGAGCGTGAAGAGTGATTGTTTCGTCGTCTACATAAAGTGTGAGTTCACCGAGTTCTTCCTCTGTGTGGTCTTTCTTTATTGCATTAGGATATGGCACACAAGGTTGGTACTCTGTAATTGCCGATTTTGGTAAATCATGGTACACCTCAACCTTACCTTTTCTTACCACAGATTCTTCCCTTGGGTTTGGATCCACTAACAATTCATTGTTATGAGCTTCTACGGCTTGGGGCCCATGATTCGGCTAAAGCTTGTAGCCTTGTGGTGCTTCTTGTGGTGAAAGTTGAACAATTTGATTATCAACTGAATTTACTTTCTCACCTTCATCACTTGATGTCCTGGCCGAGTCAAAAGCTTGTAGACTGATTGATTTGTCACCAACACGAAGAATGAGTCCTCCTGTACAAACATCAATTTTAGTCCTGACAGTTGTTAGAAAGGGTTTTCCTAAAATTAAAGGAATCGTGTTGTCCTCATCCATGTCTAAAATAACAAAGTCTACTGGGAGTATGAATTTATCAATTTTGATTAGAACATTTTCTATTATACCCTAGGAATTCGATAGTTTTATTAGTTAACTAAATGCTCATCCTAGTTTGTCTGGGTTTCCCTAGACCTAGTTGTTTAAACATTTTATAAGGCATAACATTGATGCTTGACCCTAAATCAGCTAAAGCATTATCAATAGATAAACTACCAATTAAACATGGAATTGTAAAACTACCTGTGTCTTTTTGTTTCTGTGGTAGTCTATTTTGTAAGATTGTTGAGCATGTTGCGTTTAATTCCACGTGGTGCTCATCGTCTAATTTGCGTTTGTTTGTCAAGAGCTGCCTTAAAGATTTCCTCGAGTCTGGCGTCTGAAAAAGAGCTTCAAGAAAAGGTAAGTTAATATGTAATTTCTTTAAGAGTTTAAGAAACTTACCGAGCTGTTCCTCTGAATCGTCTCTTTTCATTACTTCGGGATAAGGTATGCGAGGTTGGTACTCCTTGATTATCGACTTCGACTTTTCTTGTGATACCTCTACCTTACCTTCGTCTACCTTGGCTTTTTGTATTGGATTGGGTTCATCTAACCCCTTACTGGCATGAGTTGTGATAGCTTGATTTTGCTCCTTTGGATTGATCTCAGTGTTACTAGGTAGACGTCCTTGCGGTCGTTCTGACATAAACTTTACGAGTTGTTCGACTACATTAGTGGCTGCCTTGACTGACTTAGTAAGTTCCCCGAATTGGTTCTTGTTTCTTTTACTTGTTTTCTTAGTTTCTTGGAGACGATTTTCTGTGTTTGCCATGAATTTTTTCAGCATCTCTTCAAGATTCGGCTCCTCTTCTTGTTGGTGAGGTGGTTGTTGAAAATCTAGAGGAAATTCCAATTTTGGCTATTTTGATCATCCCACGAGAAATTGGGATGGTACTTCCAACCTGCATTATAAGTGTCACTATAAAAATTATTTTAATATCTAGAATAGTTACCTATATAGTAAGCTTGCTCGTTTTCCATGCCATATCCATAGGGTGGGTACTCAGGATTCCCCACGCCTCCTATATTTGAATCATATTGTATTTCTGGATGTATCTGCGAGGGGCTACACCAATCATCAATCTTTTTATTCATCATCTCTAACTGATTAGATAACCTAGTGACCACGTTGAGGTTGAAGACACTGGCTATTTTAGTAGGAATTATCCTCATGACTTGCCACTGATAATTATTTAGTGCCATCTTTTCTATAGACTAAAATTTTCTGCCAAAAGCAAAATAGAGGAAAAAATTAGCAAAGTAAAATAATAATAATAATAATAATAATAGATAATAATAATAATAATAGATTGTAAAAAAATGGCTAAAGTAATAGAAATAGAGCTTTCTTAATATTTTAATGGTCCCCGGCAACAGCGCCAAGAACTTGATCGTGTCAAATAGTCAAGTTTTAAATTTATAAAAAGAATGATCGAACCTATAGACTAACTATGACAATGATAGAGGCAAGTGCACCTATCGAATAATAGAATAGTTTAGGCAAGAATATCTTATCGAACCCAAGGGAACCTAAAAGTACTACTACTCACTTTCTTTCTATTATTCAGCCTGAAATATGGAGTGATTGATTTATTAATCTAAAAACTAATGAAATACTTAAACTAAATGCAAAGACAAAAGAATGAAACTTTTAGGAAAAGACTGTGGAAAAACTCAGCTGATGAAGACGATACCCTCAGGAAGAATCCACCTATGACTTCACTTATTATTTATTCCCCAAACCATATGATTTCTTTACTTAGCTTGATCCGTGAGACTCCACTCAATTATGCTAGATCTACTCTTAGGTAGGGTCTATTCCTCCTCCACCTAAGCACATCAGATTAAATTAAGCAACATAATTAAGAATAAACTAAGTACTTCTCATATAATTTAGAAATCAGATAACAAAATCCATTATAGGTTTCATCCCCTTCAGGTATCTGAAGGGTTTAGTTCATAACAAAATAAGAAAACATCTCAAGAGAAAAGATAAAACAAAACATAAGAAATCCCTAAAACCCCCTGAAGGGATTGAAGGAGAGATCCTCCGTCTTGAGTAGAACTCCAGCTTCTTGAGATGGATCAACTGGCTATCTTCGAGTAATTCCCTGAATAAAATCTCCAGAAAAACTCTGCCTCCTGTTTTGGCTTCTATCGAACTCTCCTTTTTAGTTGCTACCTTGGGTGTTTATATAGGCTTTGAGATGCTTTACTTGGCTCCTAAGCATCCTAATTCAAGGAGAATTCCTCCTAGGATGTTTAAGTAGACTAAGGAATGTGTTTCTTTGCCTCCAAGCATCCAAATCCAAGTAAAATTGCTCTTTCCCACGGCAGGGGCACGGCCATGGTACCCTCCATGTAAATCCTTCAGGCCATGTCTCGATTCGATCGATTGGGGTACAGCTGTGTAAATCGTGGCATGGTCGTGTGAAGTAATTTTACGAGGCATGGCCGTGGCTTGAAGTCCAGGCCATGTCGATTTCCTCTTTGGCACAAATTGGCCCATTTTAAGCCTGTTTCTCGTTCTTTTTATACTTAGGTGATTTCTTGAGTATAAGACATGAAAAGAAAGGATTAAGAGCGCCATTTTACATAAATCAGGGATAAATCATCCAAAAGCATACTAAATGTGGGATTAAAATATGTTACTTTTACGGTTTATCAACCCCCTTAAAGAAATTTCGGCCTCAAAATTTACCTGATCAAAAGAGGTGAGGGTATTACTGTCGCATAACATCCTCTAGTTCCCACGTGGCTTCCTCTGAATTGTGATTCCACCACAAAACTTTAACCAACGGAACTGTCTTCCTTCTCAATACTTTAACATCTTAATCTAAGATCTGAATTGGTTCTTCTTCAAAAGATAAATCAGGTCATACTTCAATTTCTTCCGCCGGCACTATGTGAGATGGATCTAAATGATAGCGCCTTAACATCGAGACATGGAATACATCATGTATCTACCTCAATTCTGGAGGTAACTCTATCTGATAAGCTACCGATCCCACACGTTTCAACACTCGATAAGGCCCGATGAATCTGGGGCTCAACTTGCCTTTCCGTCCAAATCTTAGGTCCTTCTTCCAAGGTGAAATTTTTAGAAAAACCCGATCACCCATTGAAAATTCTATTTCCTTACGCTTCAGATCTACATACGATTTTGCTGTTGGAAGCTTCCTTCAACCGAGTTTGAATCAACTTAACCTTTTCCTCTGTTTTCAAAACCAATTTTGGACCCAACAATTGTCGCTCACCTAACTCTGTCCAGCAGGTAGAAGTACGACATTTACGACCATACAATGCTTCGTAGGGTGCCATCTTAATGCTGGATTGATATCTATTGTTGCATGCAAACTCTGCCAACAGTAGAAAATCTTCTCAACTAGCCCTAAAGTCAATCTCACAACCCCTTAGCATGTCTTCCAAAATCTGAATTACCCTTTCTGACTGGCCATCAGTCTGTGGATAAAATGGTGTGCTGAAATCCAATCTTGTACCAAACGCTTGATGTAATGCCTTCCAGAACTGTGACGTAAACCTAGGGTCTCTGTCTGATATGATCGACACTGGTACCCCATGTAACCTGACAATCTCTACTATGTACAGCTTAGCTAACTTCTACAACGAGTAGTCGACACGAATGCGGGTATGAAGTGAGCGGACTTCATCAACCGGTCGACAACCACCCACACCGAATCTTTCCTAGTAGGCATAAGAGGTAGCCCACTAACAAAGTCCATCGTTATCCTCTCCCACTTCCAAAGTGGAATCTTCACTGGCTGTAGCAACCCCAAAGGCAACTGATGTTCTACCTTCACCTGCTGACACGTCAAGCACTTACTCACAAACTCGATAACTTCTTGCTTCAGACCTGGCCACCAAAATTGCTCACGCAAATCTCGATACATTTTACTCCCACTAGGATGCATTGCATATGGACTACTATGCACTTCCTGCAGAATCCTCTGCCTTAACTCAGAATCCCTCGGCATACTAGCCTTTCCCCGAAAGCACAATACTCCATCATTGTTCAAACTAAAATCTTCTGTCTCACCACTTTCCACTTGCTGAAATCAAGAACTTAATGATTCATCTGACAACTGCTTCTCTTTAATCTGACTTACCCATGAAGGCTTCACTTGAAGTTCAGCTAACAAGCTTCCATCATCATACAAACTGAGATGAGCTAACATTGCCCTCAAATCAGATATCATTTTACGGCTCAACGCATCCGCCACTACGTTAGCTTTTCCTGGGTGATATTTAATCGAGCAATCATAATCTTTCAACAATTCAATCCACCTCCACTACCTTAAATTCAACTCATTTTGGGTAAAGAGATATTTTAGTCTCTTATGGTTGGTGTAGATAATCGACTTCTCTCCATACAAGTAGTGTCTCCAAATCTTCAAGGCAAACACCATCACAACCAACTCTAAATCATGAGTCGGATAGTTCACTTCATGTGGTCTCAATTGCCAAGATGCACATGCTACCACTTTCCCCTCTAGCATCAACACACATCCTAACCCTGTGTGTGATGCATCACAGTAAACAACGAACTCTTTTTTAGCCTCAGGCTGAATCAACATTGGTGCCTCAGCCAAAATCTTCTTTACTTCTCAAAGCTTTCCTGCTGCTTACAGCCCAAACAAATGGTACCCCTTTCCGTAACAACTTGGTTAAAGGTGCAGCTATAACAAGAATCCCTCAACGAACCCTCTGTAGTACCTAGCTAATCCCAGAAAACTTTAAATTTCTGCCACTGACTTCGGTGGTTTCCAATCCAAAATAGCTTTAATCTTTTGGGGATCGACCCTAATCACTTCAGCAAACACAACATGCCCCAGAAAAGTAACTTCTCTCAACCAAATTTGGCATATAGTTGCTTTTCTCTCAAAATCTATAGAACAATCCGAAGATGCAAATCATGCTCCTCTTCTGTCTTTGAATATACCAAGATATCATCTATAAACACTACGACAAACCGATCCAGGTAGGGTTGGAATACCCGGTTCATCATATCCATAAATGCAGCTAGTGTATTCGTCAACCCGAACGGCATCACTAAGAACTCGTAGTGACCATAATGAGTTCAAAAACTGTCTTACAAATATCGCCTCCTTGACCTTAAGCTGATGATAACTTGACCTTAAGTCTATCTTTGAGAAGATCGAAGCGCCTCGCAACTAATCGAATAGGTCGCCAATCTTTGGCAACGGGTACTTGTTCTTAATCGTCAACTTGTTCAGCTGCCTATAGTCATACACATCTGCATCAACCCATCCTTTTTCTTGATAAATAACACCAGAGCTTTCCATGGTGACCACTTGGTCGGATAAAACCACGGTCCAACAACTCCTGAATGAAAATTTCCACATCTAGCACATTGTTGAGATCGACCAATGGTAACAGGCTTCGCAACACGACTCGCCCATCAAACCTAAGCCTCTTTTGGAAACTCCCAACGGATCCCGACGACCTAAAATTCCTTTTATTCTTACCCTTATCCTTATCTTGATTATGTCTTTCAGATCGCTTCACCTCTTTGGCTATCTTAGCCTTCTAAACCAGAATAGCAAATTCTCTCTCCTACTGCAGAGCTATCAGTACTCTCAACTCGTCCCTTAGACCATCCTCAAATCGGACACAACGCTCGTGATCTATTTCAATGATACCATTGGCATAATGGCTTAAATGTAGGAATTCTACCTCATATTCACCAGTGACCTACTCCCCTGGACCAAGTTTAGAAATATCTTCCTCTGAGCGTCTACATAGCTCGCCCCAATATACTTTCCCTGGAACGCTGCCTTAAAGATGTCCCAGGTAATGCGGTCAGCTACTGTACCATCCCTTACTGTGAGCCACCATTGGTATGCATCATCTAGAAAGAGAGACACTACCCTTTTCAACTTCTCTTCTGTGGTACAGTCAAGATAGTCCATGATTCGTTCCATCGCTTCTAGCCAGTACTCAGCTATGTTAGTAGCCACACTAGAAATGCCCTTAAATATCTCAGCCCTATTCGCTTGAAGTCACTCAGAAATAGATTTTCAAGCTACTGATCCTATCCTTGCTCCAACAACCTACTCCAGAACACGCAACATAGCTTGAGACACAGCATCGTCTCCACCAGTTTGGTCCTAAAATCCTGCTTCCATAGTTGGTGATGCCAACACTTTACCTTCCGGCCCATGCCCTGATTCTGAGGGTTCAGCCCCAATACCCTAGCCTCTACCACGACCATGCATACCATGTCCACGTACTCTAACGCTCATGACTACGACTTCGACTTAATTTGATTAAAAGTTTATGAATTAGTATTTCTTCCACTATTTATTACTGAAAAGTCTTATGAAAATAGCATTAGAAATAGGTTTTTGCAAAAATTATTTCTAAAGGTCTCTATCCTTAAAGTTGTATTTCTCAAAACTATCTATCACAATATTTCATAAGAATTCAAGTAGCAATCAGAAAACTTACAAAGTGGATTGGTGCCGGAGACTCGGGTGCCATACTTCCAGAAAACATGTATTTTTCTAAACCATTTTCCACACCAACTTTTAAAAACATTTTGAACCCCAAACCCACAGCCGAGTTTTGTAAACCTAGGCTCTGATACCCCAAACTCGGTCTATACGCTATGACCAAATATGGCATGTTACATGAAGGGTAGTTTGAAATTTTAACGAAACCTCGTAACTTAGAAAACATTTTGTTTTGTGTCTCCATCTTAAAGTTGATTTAAAAATTCTACTTGAAGGTTTCGTACCGACTTCTTATTAAATTGATCTAAAAGGTTGTAAACAAATTTGTTTTTACAAAAGCCGAAATCAAGGGATTCCATAAACGTGACATTTGAAATCAATGTTGCAGAATTAATAAAGTCTCCGAATTAATTAGTTACTCGCAAGCCATCTTTTGTTAACTATTTATTTATGTTTTCAACTTTAGAAAAACCCCATATTTGACAATTTATAAAATATATAACATCAGCATTAAATCAAAACCCAAATTAAAGTTATAGTGGCCTTATTACATAATAAAATCCCAAATAAAAATAAGTTTAAATAAAAGAAACGGGTTTACGAGAAAAACATTGCATGGCCACCTCAAGTCCGCCTCGACTCCAAACCTACGATCTAGTGCTTACCTACAAAATTAAATAGAGGGGTGAGTTATCGAGACTCAGTGTGTAATTCCCCTTTATAACGCAATCGACCTTAAGCCCACAGATGTACATTGGGCCTCAGCCCACATAATATAGCATATTAAAATGTATGCAATGCAGCCCTAGCCCAACGTAATTTTCCATCCTCTAGGTCACCTGAATCAACCAAATACCTATAGAGTCAAGCCACTGTGGTCCTAAACCACTTGTGACAGAGTCATAGAATATATAAACGTGGGGCCAACCCACTGTGGTCCCAGACTACTGTGACAATCTCTGATAAGTATACGTGGGGCCAACCCACTGTGGTCCCAGACCACTGAGACAAGTCACTAGTAAACATATGTATAGGTGGTTCCAAACCACTGTGGTCCCAAACCACTGTGATAATAGTCACTGAATCACACTTCCCCTTTCGTTCACATCCCAAAACCTGATGTAAACATATTATCCATGTACAGCAGTTAATCATGTCATACATAATCATATTATATGCAAAGCAATTACAACGATACTTGCCTAGTGTCTTCAACCTTACCCACAAGGGTATCTCGACCGATTGCACAGTCGTTTCAGCTTTCAGCCATCACATTTATTTACACAAAACAATAAAGAGAAAGTGTAAGCATTACACACCTGATTACGCGTAAGACTGGACTCTCTAGATTATTGGCGCTCTCACTAGGAGAAACGTCTATCCCGGGATATGTCGGCTCCCTACCACAGCCTGGCAGAAAGTCTTGAACCACTGACACAGCATGTCTTTTAAACTTAGGAGCAGAGACCACGGGTCCGCTCTCCTCAGACTCATTAGATGCACCCTATTTGTATCGTCTAGCAGTCATATCTACCACAAGAGTCTTGATCAGTACTTCGAGAAAACATATGGTTGTCTAACAAAGAAATTTGGTTAAGGCAACAAAAGGGAAAAGGGAAATAAACAACCCAAAATCAAGAGAATCTCCTTACCTCAAGAACCTAAATGGAATGGTAAGGTTCGGCAATCACTAGACCTTCAGGCTTTGGACTACCATTGTTCAGCTTCTGGGGTTTCCCGGAGTAAACGTTCCAAACTAGAGAAGAAAAAAAAAAAGGAAAAGGGGGTCAACCGAAATCTAAACACTAAGACAAATAGCCATTCAGCTATAGCCACATAAAATCGAGAGAAAAGAAAAGAAAGGGAAGAAAGAGTCTCCCCTTACCTTAATCAACAGAACCTAATTGAAAAGATGTAACATCCTGAATTAATGGGCCTATGCGCCTAGTGTGCATATATTTAAGGTGTTAATTTAACTATTAGGGGTCCAAGTTGGGCTCAGAATGTGGTCAGGGCCTTGGTGAATTTTTGCTTGGGCACTATAAGGTTTAAAAGGTCTTATTTGTGTTTAAAATATCAAAATGGGCTTGTGGCCCAGTGGTCTGTGACGCCACTTAGGGAGCAAGGAGGTGACGACATATAAGGGGAGTAAGGGGCCCAAATTTAAGTTTCATGGAGCCCAATCTCTTTTAATTTAAGTTAGCTAATTTTCGGCATTAGGGTTAGGTGGAGTGGACAGCTGCAAGGCTCAAATGTAGGAGGATATAGGTATAGGATAATGTAGATATTATAGTTGATAATATGTAAGATAGAAGGGGAAAAAGATAGGATGGGTGTTTTTGGTTTTAATTATAGTTAATTTCCATGCTATTTGATTAATTGATTGGTTATTAGGAAGGGTGTTTTCGATTTTAAGTAGTAGGTGCCGAAGATATCTCTTCAATTTTGGCATTTGGAACCCTATTCTTTTCTTCTTTTCTTATGCCAAAATTCTCAGTATTCCTCTAAAATTCTTTTCTTTTGATTTCTTTAAAAGCCGAAACCACCCAACCTTCTCAACATCTTCCCTTTCAAAAGCCAAAATCCTAAATTCTTTTCTCATCTCCATAGCCAAATATACCCTATTCCTTCTGCCGATTCCCTCAACTAAAAGCTGAAACTACATAGATCTCTTTTTATTTTATTCTCTTCTTGATCTCCTCAAAAGCCGAGAATTCCTAAGAGTTGTCGAATTTCCTATAAAGGTAAGTGTTGGCAGTGCTATTATTCTTGTTATTTTTCAGCTTTTAAGCCAAAGCCGAATGGCTAGATGGTGTTTAGGACCATCCTTAGATTGACGTTCTCTTTCTATTCTCGTGTTCTCTTTTTTTGGGTGACATTCCAGGATTTGTAGGGAATCAAATCACCTAGGATTCTAAGTCAAAAGTTGGTAAGCATTCGAATCACATTTTCAGGATTTAAGGTAAGATGGTTTTCTCTAGATTTTCATTAGATTCGTTTATCATATGTGAGATCTTAACTTCATGATGTGGAGTAATGACCATGTGTTGTGATAGTGGTTCTGATAAGGACTTATGACGGATTTAAATATGGACCAGGCGAAGGAGAGAATCCCTAAGTTTAAGAAACAAGCGGTATATGCCATTCAAGAGGCCACCTGGTTGTGGACCGACTTCTGAACAACACCTTAGGCAGATAGCGGTGGTGTTGGCTACGGATAGCGTCTACTTAGAGGGTCTTGTTCTAATGGTAATAAGGTGTGTAGATCTCTAACACACACTTTCTAATTGTTCTTAATGTGTTATGGGCTAAAAAGCCAAAAAGTGGCTATGTAGACAGCTGAATAAAGCCCTAAAAGGGTTAGGCAAGGATGCCAGGTACGCAATCATAGAAATCACTATGTATGACGAAATATATGAAAGTCTGTATGATATTTTCCTTATGTATGTATGCATGGGGGGAATATGATAAAGAGGGGAAGTGCATGATGGGTCACATGATGACCGGTGGTAGAAATCCCACAAATATAAACATGGGTCACATGGTGACCGGTGGTAGAAATCCCACAAATAAAATGTTAGGTCACACACTGATCGGTGGCAATGCCACGATTAATGATTTCTAAATAACAGAAACAGGCAGTTCGGCTGTCGTTATGGTGTGTAGCGGATGGAAGGTTGATTGTAGAAATCCCTAAAGAGTGACAGTTGGTACGGGTTGGTGTGTAAAGGATGGAATTCTAGGATGGGTTGGGCCATTCATTATGTATTGTTTATCATGTAATATGATTGATGCCTCTATGTACAAGCTTAGGCCCATAATGTGTTTTGGGCCTCAGGTCAGTGTGTTCGAATTTATACACTGAGTCTTGTCACACACACTTTCATTTTCTCTACTATTTGAGATGAGCAGTAGATCGTGGACATGGGAGCCGAGACGGACTTGAGGGGCCATCAAGACAATTTCTAGTTCCATAGACTTTTTTGGTTTTAGTTTTCATTTATGTTTTAATTTTTGGGAACATCTTTGTGTAATAAGGCCTCCATAACTTAGATTCTGATTTATTATCTTGTTATATTGGGTTTTTACAAACTTATATCTTTTTAAAGTCTTAAATATAAAATGAAATGATAAACGGGCTTTTCAAAACCAATCAACTGAAGTATTAAAGTTATTTTGCAAAACCTCACATTTAACGGACTATTCGGCTAAAAAAAGCTAAGTTTTTCCAAAACCCTTTAGAGTAAAGTTTTTAAGATTTAACCTGTAGCATACCAGATCCGATAATGACGTATGGGCCGAGTTTGGGGTGTTACATTTTGGTATCAGAGCCCAGTTGAAAACTCGAGCTGTGAAATGGGTCTAGTGATGTCTTAACATGGATTTTAAAAAAAATTCTTGAAGATATGGCCTTCGAGTCTACCGGCACCCAATCCATGCAAGTAAGTACCCTAACTCTTGTTGTGATATACTTATTGGGTTGATGGGCTTTATGGACGTAAACTAGGATGATAATAGTGATGGACTCTAGGCCTAATTAAACAACTCTTCAATTTCATAAGATTTAAATCCAACCAAACAAACCTGTGAACAAGTCGCGAGATTAGGGTGTGGCAACAGGCATACGCATGTCTAGGATTGGATTTAGGGAGAGGTTGGCATTTAAGCTGTCCTAGTAACTCACCTCCTCTTCGCTAGAATCCTACCCGGTGCGTAGTGATGGTTCACCTTAGCCATGGGGACTTGTTGACGGACCAAAATTTATAATTAAAGCCCGAGAGGGACTAGCCACCCTATTTTGTAAAATTACTAAAAAAAACTCTAGTTTTAAAAATTTTCGAAATACCTTTGATTTGTAAAATTACTAAAATACCCTTGATATGTCAAATGACCAAAATACCCTTGATTTGTAAAATTATCGAAATACCCCCAGACCCTCAAAATTACCAAAATACCCTTATCCTGAAAAATCACCAAGAAACCCTATTTTGAAAAAAAATTTATTATGAAAATACCCCGGTAGGATAAAATTACAAAAATATCCCTGGGTAGTGAAATGACGAAATACCCCTAAGTGAGGAATGTGAGTTCATGAATGTTTGCTTGTGTGGTTGATGAATGTATGTGATGCTCTAATTGATGTGAAATGAATGAGAATTCTAGAATTAAGAATACAAACTCAAGGACCGAACTTGTAGATAGAATACGAATTCGAAAGAACCACTGTTAAAACTACTTTCCATAAGACTGTGCGTCATTAATCGGTGGAAGAAAACTAATAAATCATAAAATTTTTAATCAGATAAATCACGAATGGTAGAATGAGCACTAGAGGACGTGGTGTGCGTGGCCGAGGTAGAGGCAGGATTGTCGTGTCAAAACCCATAGGGTCTGGTCACGAGTCCGAGAATGAGGTACTAGTGCCACCAGCTGTGGAGGCAAAATTTCAAGATCAGACGGCCAAATATGATGCTTTATCTCAGGCTATGTTAAGGGTTTTGGAGAGAGTTACAGGAGCAGGTGTGGGCACAGGAGCCTGAAAATCTATGCCGGAGCAACTTAGGAGCAACGGGGTAGAAGTGTTTAGGGGAATCTCTGGTATAGCCCCGAGCTTAGCTGAGCATTGGTTAGAGGCGACTGAACGCATAATGGATAATCTGGATCTCACGGAGGAAGAGAAATTGAAAGGAGTTATCTCTCTCTTGAGGGATGAAGCCTACCAATGGTGGCTCACGATTAAGGATGGTACGGTGGTTGACCGCATCATATGGGAGTTCTTCAAAACAGTGTTTCAGAACAAGTACATTGGATCGAGCTATGTGGATGCGCAGTGCAGAGCATTCCTGAACTTGGTTCAAGGAAGCAGGTCCGTAGTGGCGTATGAAGCGAATTCTTACGCTTGAGCCGTTATGCTCGAGGGGCAGTGGCCACGTAGCATGAGTGGTGTGTTCGGTTTGAGGATGGCCTGAAGGATGAATTACGTGTGTTGATAGCTCCTCAACAAGAGCAAGGATTTGCGGTACTTGTGGAAAAGGCTAAGATAGCGAAGGAGGTAAAACAGACGAAAAATCTGAACCGAGATAGAGATAAGGGTAGAGGTAAGAGAAACTTTAGGTCATCGGGGACAAATAAAAGTAATCAGAAAAGACCTAGGCTAGATGGGCCGAGATGAGATAATAGACCTGCTGCTGCTAATCAGACATCGAAGTGTGCTCAATGTGGTAAATCCCATACAGGTGAGTGTAGAGCGGGCAGTGGAAAGTGCTTTAGGTGTGGGTCTTTTAACCATCAAGTTAGGAATTGTCTGTAGCCGAAGGGTAATGAGGGGCCCACGAGTCAAGGAAATGTCCATCCTGGCAGAGGAGGTCGTGGGGCAGACAGAAGTGGTAACGGTTTCAATCGGGGCCGTAGAGTAGCAGGCCAAGGGTGAAAACACTGAAGCGAGACAACCGGGGTTAGTCTATGGTGTCAGACATCAAGAGGAGGCTGACGCACTGAATATTATAACCGGTACGTTCTTAATTTTTTGTTTGCCTTATATTGCATTAATTGACATCGAATCGACACATTCATATGTTGCTAGTAGGGTATCTGAAACATTAAGTGTAGATGCTGAGGTTTCCTCTAGGTAAATACTATAGTAAGCCCATTAGGACATTTTGTGGTTGTAAATAAGCTTTATCGGGAAATACCTTTAGAGGTTCATGGTATAGTTTTTTGAACGGATCTAATGGAATTACCATTTGGGGAGTTTCATTTAATCCTAGGCATGGATTGGCTTGTGAAGTATCAAGCTAATCTAGATTGTGCAGCTAAGCGTATGGTGTTAAAAACCCCTGAAGGTGACAAAGTGTTGGTAATAGGAGAAAAGGGGAACTGTCATCGAACGTAGTAATCGCCCTAAGAGCAGAAAGGATGGTGAGAAAAGGGTGTGAGGCAGCCTTAATGTTTGTTCATGCTATGGAAGCTAAGGAACTAACAGTGGGAGACGTTAGGACGATGAATGAATTTCTTAATGTTTTCCCCGAAGAGCTTTCGGGATTACCTCCAAATCGTGAAGTGGAGTTTAGAATCGATCTTTTTAGGAACAGTGTCGGTATCGATAGCTCCATACCGAATGGCACCAAAGGAGTTTGTCGAGTTGAAAGCATAGATTCAAGAGTTGTTAGACAAATGGTTTATTTGATTTAGTGTGTCACCATGGGGAGCACCGGTTTTATTCGTTAAGAAGAAGGATGGGTCAATGCGTATGTGTATTGACTATCGCCAGTTGAATAAGTTAACGATCAAGAACAAGTATCCGTTGTTGAGGATCGATGGCTTGTTTGATCAGTTGAAGGGGACCTCATTCTTTTCGAAGATAGATCTGAGGTCAGGGTATCATCAGCTTAAGGTTAAGGAGGCTAATATTCATAAGACGGCCTTTAGGACTCGCTATGGTCACTATGAGTTCATGGTGATGCCATTTTGGTTGACCAACGAACCAGCAACATTTATGGATATGATGAACCGAGTGTTCCAACCCTACCTAGATCGATTTGTCGTGGTTTTTATTGATGACATCTTGGTTTATTCAAGATCGGGGGAGGAGCATGACTCACATCTGTGAATAGTTCTACAGATTCTAAGGGAAAAGCAGTTGTATTCCAAATTCAGTAAGTGTAAATTTTGGCTGAAGGAGGTTACTTTTCTAGGGCACGTTGTGTCGGCTGAGGGGATTAGGGTAGACCCTCGAAAGATTGAAGCGGTTTTGGAGTGGAAACCACCTAAGTCTGTGGCCGAGATTCAGAGTTTTCTGGGTCTGGCTGGATACTACCAAAGGTTCGTCGAAGGATTCTCTTTAATTACGGCACCGTTGACCAAGTCTTTACGGAAAGGAGCTTCGTTTGTTTGGTCTGATAAGCAACAGGAGAGTTTTGAGAAGTTAAAAAGGATTTTGACGAAAGCTCCAATGTTGATTCAACCGGATGCTGGAAGTGTGTTGATGCGAGATGGAAAGGTTGTAGCATATGCATCTCGGCAGTTAAGACCGCATGAAGAAAATTATCCCACCCATGACTTGGAATTGGCGGCAGTGGTCTTTGCTTTGAAGATTTAGAGGCATTATCTTTATGCGAAGAAATCTATCATTTTCACTGATCATAAGAGTTTGAAGTATCTTTTGACTCAGAAGGAGTTGAATTTAAGACAGAGGAGGTGGATCGAGTTGTTAAAGGATTATGACTGTTCGATCGAGTATCATCCGGGTAAGGCCAATGTGGTGGTAGATGCTCTAAGCCGTAAGGTAATCTCTAACTTGAGAGCGATGTTTGCTCACCTTACTCTCTACGACGATGGAGTTTATTGGTGGAACTTCAAGTGAAACCCTCATGGGTCAGTCTGGTTAATGAAAAGTAGTAAACGGATAAGTTGTGAAAGGGGAAGGTTCCGAATGGAGCAAGTGAAAAACCAATGAGTTTAGTATGAATGAGGAAGGGCTGTTATGTTTCCAAGGGAGAGTGTGCATGCCGAGGGATCCTGAGTTGATGCATAGGATTTTGCAAGAGCCGCATAGTAGTCCATACGCTATGCATCCCGGAAGGAGTAAGATGTATCGAGATTTACGGGAATAATTTTGGTGGCCGGGCTTAAAACGAGAAGTGATCGAAGTAGTGGTGAAGTGTTTAACCTGTCAGCAAGGAAAGGCGGAGCATCAGTTACCATCTGGGTTGTTACAATCGGTGAAGATCCCTCAATGGAAATAGGAAGGAATCACAATGGACTTTAGTGGGCTACCTCTCACGCCTACTAAGAAAGAGTCAATTTGGGTGATCGTTGATCGATTGACGAAGACCGCTCATTTTATACCAGTTCGAGTCGACTATTCCTTATAAAGGTTGGCTAAGCTGTATATAGCGGAGATTGTGAGGTTGCATGGAGTACCTGTGTCGATTATCTTAGACCGAGATCCCAGGTTTACGTCTAGGTTTTAGAGGGCATTACATCAAGCGTTGGGTACGAAGTTGGATTTTAGTACAGCATTTCATCCTCAGACCGATGGACAGTCGGAGCGAGTGATTCAGATCTTGGAGGACATGTTAAGGGGTTGTGTCATAGATTTCAGAGGTAGTTGGGAGGACTTCCTGCCATTGGTGGAGTTTGCGTACAACAACAGTTACCAATCAAGTATTCGGATGGCGCCCTACGAAGCTTTGTATGGGCGGAAGTGTCGTACCCCTACTTGTTGGACGGAATTAGGGGAAAATCAAATTTTGGGTCAAGATTTGGTCGTTGAGACGGAGGAGAAGGTGAAACTAATTTGGGCTAGACTAAATGTAACACCCCAAACCCGGCCCATAAGTTCCAACTAGATCTGGTATGCTACGGGTTTAATGTTAAAAACTTTCCTTAGAATGGTTTTGACAAACTTAGTCATTCTTGTAGTTATTCGTTAAATAGGTGGCACTTGTAGAAAATATTTGTGATTTATTTAATTTTTTTTCAAAATGGAAGTTATTTAAATCATATTTGAAAATCCCATCTTTTTACTTCCTTTAAAGCGTAAGTCTTGTTCATAAAATTTGAGAAGGAATAAACACTAACAAATATCAACTTAAACCTAAGCTATGGGGCCTTATTACATCAAATAATTCCAGCATTTAAAACTTGAAATAAAGTGAAAAGTATAAAACGAATAACTTGATGGCCCCTCGAGTCCGTCTCGGATATACTGCTCATCTGAAAGAGTAGAGAAAAGGAAAACGTGAGTCACCAAGACTCAGTGTATAAATCCTGAACACACCGACCTAAGGCCCATTAAACACATTATGGGCCTTGGCCCATATATAAAGGCAACAATCACAATACATGATAGACAATACATAATGAATGGCCCAACCCATCCTAGAATTCCATCCTCTACACACCAACCTGCACCAACCATCACACCTTGGGGATTTCTACAATAAACCCTCCGTCACTACACACCACGTGCAGCATACCACCGATCACTTGTGTGATCTAACA
Organism: Gossypium rotundifolium; assembly: GCA_025506655.1. NCBI lineage: Eukaryota > Viridiplantae > Streptophyta > Magnoliopsida > Malvales > Malvaceae > Gossypium > Gossypium rotundifolium. Next base: position 61,639,232 of record CP106731.1, on the reverse strand, counting down.
TTTAAATTTGGTGGGATTTCTACCACCACCACCATGTGACCCATATTTTTATTCATGGATTTCTACCACCGGTCACCATGTGACCCATATTTATATTAGTGGGTTTTCTACCACCGCTCGCTGTGTGACCCATATTGCACTTCCCCTTTCATATTATATTCCCACCCCATGCATACATACACAAAGAGTACATCATACAGGCTTTGATAAGTCTCAATACACATAGAGATTTCCATGGTTGCATACCTGGCATCCTTGCCTAACCCTTTTAGGGTTTTTATTGACTGTCTACACAGCCACTTTCTGGCTTTTTAGCCCACTACACATAAAATACAATTAGAGAGTGTGTGTTAGAGATCTAAACACTTGGTTACCGATAAAATGATACTTTCTATGTCAATGCTATTCGTAGTCGACACAAATGCTATCTGCCTAAGGTATTGTTCAGAAGCCGGTCCACAACCAAGTGGCCAATCTTGAACTGCAGATACTGTTCGTTTCTTAAACTTAGGGATTCTCTCCTTTTCCTGATCCATATTTAATTCCATCACAAGTCCTTGTCAGAACTACTATCACAATATATTACCGTTAATCCTCTTCATAAAGTTTAGATCTTGTATATAATGAATGAATCTAGTAAAGATCTAGGGAAAATCTCCTTACCTTAAAATCACAAAATTGGAGACTAGCTATTTTCGGCTTTTAGATCTAGATGACCAAGTTTCCTTCAAATCCCGGATTGTCGCCCAACATAGAACCATTAGACTATTAGTTTTTTCGCTTTTTCCTTTCAAAAACAGAGAGAGAGATCTTATGAGAAATCAAGAATCGACACTTACGTTATTAGAGGGAAATCGAAAACCCCTTAGTGATTTCATGCAACACCTCTACCCCATACCCGTCGCCGGATTAGGGTTATGAGGCATTATCGAACTCGACTCAAATCATCACAATTATTTATCACAAATCATGCATTTATCAAACCCAAAAGAGACTTAATTCATGCTTATACAATTCAAACCATAGAATCAACGAATATATGTTATTAAAATGTTCATTACAAGTTTGAGTATGCACTTTTCACTTTATACATATAAAGTAAATATAAATACATTTATTACTTATTCAGGTTATCAACTTATCATTTCACATATTATACACATATACCTATTTAAGCATAAACTCTCACAAAGACTCTATGGTGTATCCATTCATCTATGAAAGATTCAGGTCTAGGTTCGCATATAACATAACCAACTTCATAAAATTTCCTTTTATGAAAATAAATTAATCAAATATGTATCGAGATACATATATATATATATATAAAAGCGATACGACTAAATCAAGATTATCCATTATACTAATTTCACTTCATACCAACCCTACTTCTTTTATTTTCATTTATAACAATTAAAACATATATTTTCAGGCATTTCTAACCCAAACCTGACTATTCAAATGGTGTAGCCGAACATACAATGCATGCACGCATATATATATATACACCAACTTTCCCTATTTATAACAAGGATATCTCATAACTCATAGATTTATGGAACATAAATCTAAGACTCGACCATTCAATATCATATCATGCAAACTGAGACATTTGTTCATCTTTACACCCAAGTTTTATCATACAATACACTTCCAAAGCATGAAACACATATGAAAATGAGTATGTATATATATATATATATATACACATACTCATTCATTTCCCAAACCAAACATACACGCATCTCACATCAAAGATAGATTATATCATCGAGCATTAACATTAAGAACTAGCCACTTTCGCATGGCTTTTATACATTATCAAATTATCATTCAAAAACTTAGCTAGCCTATACATGCCTTAAGAACCAAAAGTCTAAGCATTTTAAGTACCAACAAGAGTCGATAGTGTGAATAACTTCGTTGACGATCCCCCCTGAGCTCGTAGCTTGATCAAAATCTATAAAACAGAACGATGAACACACGGAGTAAGCTAATTTAGCTTAGTAAGTCTTAAGCAGTCATGATATACCAATTGTACATTCAAGCAAAAAAAAAAAACAATCAAGTAATAACGTTGAATAAATTAGCTTAACTCGAAGGACCTCCAAAACCGAATGCCTTTACCTCACTTAACATAACGTTTATCATTTCCTTACCATTAACATCCAACTTACCAACTAAGCATTTTCACCAAAATATAAAGCATCCTCTCTTTATGATCTATTCATAATATGCACATATGAAACTCAATAGGTTCACATAATTATTTGAACAAGTAAAGGGCCATGTACATCTAAATCACCTCTTTAATTACATAATCACAAGTTCGTTTAGCTTAACCATCACCACTATTTTACCTTTAAACCTCCATTTATAATCTCATCATATAGATTAAATACTCGTTTCCAACTACTCATATTTTCGATACACATATTTCTATAGGATCACATATATATATGCATATACAATAAATATATACTTTACAGTTAGTAATTTCACATAAAAGGAAATATATTCACACACACATATATATATATATGTATATCCGTTTGACATTTCATACATTCGTATACATAGCATCAAAGTAATCCCAGTATGCCACGTAAACATAAGCATAAGGCCAAATATACAGGATCAATTTGTATCATTCATATCAATATACTTATACGATTACCTTTAACCACATTATGCTTTCATAAACCAATTTCCTCATTGCATAGTTTATACACAATTTGCATCTATCGATTGTATATCACATTTCCTTCATCAATTCATTTACTTATCATCATCACATATATATATATATAATACATGAATATGAATAGCACATACCTTGTAGCCGAATTAACAAATTCATTTTCAAATGCTTAGGCTCACTTGATTCATTTCATGACTTTACTAGTACACAATCTAAGCTTGGAATTTCAACTCACCGATATAAAAACCTGCTAGGCATTTGCCCAATCTCACATACTGGCATTGGACTTGCTAGACTCAAGGTCCGTAGTTCAAACACCGACATTTAGCCTGCTAGGCAATAAGCCCGAATATATCATCGGCACTAAGCCTGCTATGCACGAAGCCCGAATATGTCACCGGCACTAAGCTTGCAAGGCACGAAGCCTGAATATATCACTGGCACGAGGCCTGCTAGGCATAAAGCCCGAATATGTCACAGGCACTAAGTCTGCAGGCACGAAGCCCGAATATATCACCAGCACGAGGCCTGCTAGGCATAAAGCTCGAGTATCAATGAAGTCAATCATTCCACACACATTTCATAATTTATCACATATCCAATTCAACTAAGCTTATTCACATTACACAAATAGAATCATTACGTCATTGTAAAACCCACAATTCATATCAAGATACTCATTCATATCACATTATTAAATTATGCATTCAATCTAATTTACTTATATACATTCGGCTATGACATAAACATGTACTCAAATTTATCGAACATCATCATTTAATATGTTCATAAATAATTCCTTGATATATTTAGACAAGGACTTACCTCAAATATCGATGGACGACGAAGACCGGCTATTCGATAACCTTCACCTTTCCCCGATCCAAATCTGTTTTTCTTTGTCTTGATCTAAACATATTTAAAATAAGCTCATTCAAGTACATTTCATCTCAATTTAGGCCCAAAATACCTAAATGGGTAAATTACCATTTTGCCCCTATTATTTCACATTTTTACAATTTAGTCCTATTTGCTTAAAACACAAAATACACACAATTTGTATAAATACCTTAAGGGCCGAATATCTATAGCACTCATACAAATCCATATATTTCATTTATTTCACATTTAAGTCCCTCTAAAATTTTATTTTCATAATTAAGCCCTAATCTCTCAAAATCACCAAAAATCCAAAAACAAAACATATCAATCTAACATATATCTTTCATAATCCATCAACTAACATCATAAAACTCATGAAATCATCAATGGTACATTTCAAAATATTGATCAAAATAAAAAATTCAAGCATGGGTATTGAAGTATTCGAAGCAACGATCACAAAAACGTAAAAATTAACAAAAATCGAAATCAAACTAACCTTGATTTTTAGCTTAGAAATGGCGAAAGTTAAAGGGTTTCAAAGCTTCATTCTTTCTCCCACATTCGCCAAAGATGGATGAAAAGGATGATGGCTTATTATTATAATCTTTTAACATATAAAGTAAATAATATTTAATTACTAATTTAACCTTCAAAATAAAATAAAACTAATATATAACTTAAGGTTAGTTATGACAAATGCCACCCACTAATCTAAAAATGGGCTAATTGCCCTTTTAATGCCCCACTTTAAAAAGCCATCATCAATTTGGCACTTTTCACTATAACATGCAACTTTTACTCTTTACGCGATTTAGTCCTTTTTGTTAAATTGAACACACAAACGATTAAATTTTTCTACGAAACTTTCACACACATAAATTCACACATAATGAGCATAGAATATAATATAAAAAAATATTTATGACTTGGTTTCGTGGTCCCAAAACCACCATTCTGATTAGAGTCAAATTCAGACTGTTACAACTCTCCCCCCTTAGAGATTTTCGTCCCCGAAAATCTTACCATTTAACAAAGTCGGATATTGTTGCCTCATTGAATCTTCAGGCTGCCATTTCTTATTTCTCAACTACTTTATCTCACGGCTAAGATATGGACCAGCTCTCTTCATATGTCATATTAGATCGGATCTCTGTTTCAGATGGGGCAATCACACGTGACGGATTAGGCCGATATTTACAAAATATTGATACATGAAATACTTTGTCGTCGATCTCAAATTCTATATCTTTTCGTTTCAAGTCTATAAAGGAATTTTGACGATCAAATACTGCTTTCAAACAATCTCGGATCAATTTCACTTCCTGTTCTATATCATTTATCAAATCAGCCCCGTGTAACTTATTCTCATTGAGTTCAGTCTAATATAGAGGTATACGATTTTTACATCCGTAAAAATCTTCATACGGTGCCATTTTGATATTCATCTGAAAACCACTATTATAAGCAATTTTAATCAATGGTAGATACTTTCACATGAGCTATAAAACTCTAATACGCAAAGACCTTAGTATATCTTTAAGAATCAATAGTTTGTTCAGATTGATCATCTGCTTGCAAATGAAAGGTCAGATTTGAAATGCAATTTCGCGCCCAAAGCTTCTTGCAAATTTCTCTATCTCGTACTTATCTGACACAATAGATAGTGGTACCCCGTGCAATCTCACAATCTCAATAATATAAAACTCGGTCAATCTCTCTAGCCAGAAATTAGGCCTAATTGGAATGAAATGGGTAGATTTAGTTAATCGGTCAATTACGACCCATGTCACATCTTTCTTTCTCAGAGTCAGGGCCAATCAGAGACAAAGTCCATTGTTACTTTATCCCATTTCCACTCAAGAATCAAAATTGGCTATAATAATCCAGATGAAACTTGATGTTTGACTTTCGTTTGTTGACAGACTAAACATTTTAAAAACAAATTAGAAATGTCTCGTTCCATACCAAACCACCCGTAGTGTTGCTACAAATTATGATACATTTTAGTACTTCCCAGATGAACAGTTAAACGACTATTATGTGCTTCATTCAAATCGATGGAATTAACTCTAAATTTCTCAGAATACAATCATGATCCTGGAATCTCAGACAATCATCAAAAAATTTGAAATTCAGACTCGGAATTCACTTCACACTGAGCTTGATTCACTAACAATTTATTATCAAATTTCTGAGCTTTTTATATATATATATATATTGTAGTAAAAACATCGGTTCTACTCTCAATTCCTCTATTACGAAACTATCATAAGACAAGTCCAACCGAGTATTCAAAGCACGTAATGCAACAATGACTTTCTATTCGCACTATTAGTCACAACATTTGTTTTTCCGAATGATAATCTAACAATAGCTTGTAATTTTCAATATCTCAAGCCATCTTCTCTAATGCAGGTTCAAATCTTTTTGAGTCATCAATTATTTTAAACTTTATGATCTGAATAGACATGACATTTCTCCCTGAACAAGTAATAATGCCAAATCTTCATCGCGAACATAATAGCTGCTAGTTCCAAATCACATGTCAAGTAATTTCTTTCATGTGGCTTCAATTGTCTCGAAGCGTAGGCTACGACTTTGCCTTCTTGCATCAAAACACAATCCACAAAGAAGCATCACTAAATACAACAAATTCTTTGCCCGATTTAGGCTAAACTAACACTGGAGCTTCAATCAAAAGGGATTTCAACTGATCAAAACTTTTCTAACACTTTTCTGACCATTCAAACCTGACATCTTTTCAAAGCAGTCTAATCAACAGAGTAGCTATCATCAAATCTAATCTGATTCCAAAAGCTGACACAATATGTCCCAGAAGACTAACTTCGTATAATCAGAATTCACATTCTCTGAATATCATATATATAATTATTCTTCTCTCAAAGTTTGCAAGAAAATTCTCAATGTTCAGTATGCTCCTTTTCATCAAGTGAATAAATAAAGGGATCATCCACAATTTCCACAACAACTCAATAACATATTTAACTTCACGAATCAGAGGCAAACCCGGTAACTTTTCAGGAAACATATCAGAAAACTCACAAACAATAGGCATTGAATAAATTTTCTTCCCAGATACTTTCAAATCAATCACGTAGGCAAAATATGCCTCATAACCCCTTTTTTCATATAATTCGAGCTTTCAAAATAGATATTACGAAGAGTCAATCTACTCAAACCATTAGACTCAATTCATACTTTCTTATCTTTCGACATCTCAAATTTATAGTCTTTCTTTTGCGATTCAACAACATCATGCATAACAACCAATCCTTCCAAAATAATATTGAACTCATCAAATGGTAAAAGCATCAAATCGGTGGGAAACAGATATCTCAAACATTAATGGACAGCTTCTCGCATATCTTATCAACCATGACACTTTTATCTAGGGGTTCAATACTTTTATAGCAAACTCAGAAGATTCTGCAGTCAAAGTTTTGCTAAATACTAAATTCATGCATACATACGGATATGTAGAACCAAGGTTTATCAAAACAATCACGTATATCATAAAGAGTAAATGTACTAGTTATGACATCAGATGATGAGGCATCCTCTATAACTCGAATAGCATACACTCGACCGCACTGCTTCAAATATGTTAATATTGTCTTCTAATGAAGATATGGTACACTTTAAACATTGATCCGGAATATAAGATAGCTCGTTGAACACACAAATAGTATTGTCAAACCACAACTCAAATTTCGCTCGCATCATTATCATCATCATTAGTTTTAAATTCTTCGGCCCTGTGTTTCTCAATTTTATCTACAGGAGGCCTTCCAAATCTTATCGGATCCACTATCGGAGGTACCATAGGTATCGAAGATGGATTATTCGGGGGTGGAGGTTGTTGCACAGTCGGGTTAGTCTAGATATATTGAGTAAACCATTCGTTTATCATCTGGTAGAAGGCTTGCTTAGCCTTCCCCCTCATGACTACTAGAGATAGGTCGAGAGTCTACCGGCGCTGACCTATATGCGGAATCAGGCACTACACTCTCAACATCATCAGCTACTGCTCCATCGGGATCCATTTACAATATAAAACCACAATTCAAATGTCAGAAGTCACCACACTATCACATTGTAATTTAAGGCATGTATTGCTAGACCCACACGTGCTACGATAGTCCTAGAATCGACTAAACCATAAGCTCTAATACTAATCAAATGTAACACCTCTACCCCATACCCGTCGCCGGATTAGGGTTATGAGGCATTACCGAACTCGACTCAAATCATCACAATCATTTATCACAAATCATGCATTTATCAAACCCAAAAGAGACTTAATTCATGCTTATACAATTCAAACCATAGAATCATCGAATATATGTTATTAAAATGTTCGTTACAAGTTTGAGTATGCACTTTTCACTTTATACATATAAAGTAAATATAAATACATTTATTACTTATTCAGGTTATCAACTTATCATTTCACATATTATACACATATACCTATTTAAACATAAACTCACAAAGACTCTATGGTGTATCCATTCATCTATGAAAGATTTAGTCTAGGTTCGCATATAACATAACCAACTTCATAAAATTTCCTTTTATGAAAATAAATTAATCAAATATGTATCGAGATACATATATATATATATATATAAATAAAAGCGATACGACTAAATCAAGATTATCCATTATACTAATTTCACTTCATACCAACCCTACTTCTTTTATTTTCATTTATAACATTTAAAACATATATTTTCAGGCATTTCTAACCCGAACCTGACTATTCAAATGGTGTAGCCGAACATACAATGCATGCACGCATATATATATATATATATATATACCAACTTTCCCTATTTATAACAAGGATATCTCATAACTCATAGATTCATGGAACATAAATCTAAGACTCGACCATTCAATATCATATCATGCAAACTGAGACATTTGTTCATCTTTACACCCAAGTTTTATCATACAATACACTTCCAAATAAGTTCATTTCATAACCGAACTACCATATTACTATTTACTACTCAAAACTTACTTATAACCCAATCGTTTCAAGTATATAAGTCATAAAATCTACCTGTTCAGCATGAAACACATATGAATATGAGTATGTACATATATATATAACACATACTCATTCATTTCCCAAACCAAACATACACGCATCTCACATCAAAGATAAATTATATCATCGAGCATTAACATTAAGAACTAGCCACTTTCGCATGGCTTTTATACATTATCAAATTATCATTCAAAAAATTAGCTAGCCTTTACATGCCTTAAGAACCAAAAGTCTAAGCATTTTAGGTACCAACAAGAGTCGATAGTGTGAATGACTTCGTTGACGATCCCCCTGAGCTCGTAGCTTGATCAAAATCTATAAAACAGAACGATGAACACACGGAGTAAGCTAATTTAGCTTAGTAAGTCTTAAGCAGTCATGATATACCAATTGTACATTCAAGCAAAAAAAAAAAAAACAATCAAGTAATAACGTTGAATAAATTAGCTTAACTCGAAGGACCTCCAAAACCGAATGCCTTTACCTCACTTAACATAACGTTTATCATTTCCTTACCATTAACATCCAACTTACCAACTAAGCATTTTAACCAAAATATAAAGCATCCTCTCTTTATGATCTATTCATAATATGCACATATGAAACTCAATAGGTTCACATAATTATTCGAACAAGTAAAGGGCCATGTACATCTAAATCACCTCTTTAATTACATAATCACAAGTTCGTTTAGCTTAACCATCATCACTATTTTACCTTTAAACCTCCATTTATAATCTCATCATATAGATTAAATACTGCTTCCAACTACTCATATTTTCGATACACATATTTCCATAGGATCACATATATGTATGTATATACAATAAGTATATACTTTACACTTAGTAATTTCACATAAAAGGAAATATATTCACACACATACACACACATATATATATATATATATGTATATCCATTTGACATTTCATACATTCGTTTACATAGCATCAAAGTAATCCCAGTATGTCACGTAAACATAAGCATAAGGCCAAATATACAGGATCAATTTGTATCATTCATATCAATATACTTATACGATTACCTTTAACCACATTATGCTTTCATAAACCAATTTCCTCATGGCATAGTTTATACACAATTTGCATCTACCGATTGTATATCACATTTCCTTCATCAATTCATTTACTTATCATCATCACATATATATATATGTATAATACATGAATATGAATAGCACATACCTTATAGCCGAATTAACAAATTTATTTTCAAATGCTTAGGTTCACTTGATTCATTTCATGACTTTACTAGTACACAATCTAAGCTTGGAATTTCAACTCACCGGTATAAAACCTGCTAGGCATTTGCCCGAATCTCACATACTAGCATTAGACTTGCTAGACTCAAGGTCCGTAGTTCAAACACCTAGATTTAGCCTCGCTAGGCAATAAGCCTAATATATCACCCAAGACTAAGCCTACTAGGCACGAAGCTCGAATATGTCACCGGCACTAAGCCTGCTAGGCACGAAGCCTGAATATATCACCGGCACGAGGCCTGCTAGGCATAAAGCCTGAATATGTCACCGGCCTAAGCCTGCTAGGCACGAAGCCCGAATATATCACCGGCACGAGGCCTACTAGGCATAAAGCCCGAGTATCAATGAAGTCAATCATTCCACACACATTTCATAATTTATCACATATCCAATTCAACTAAGCTTATTCACATTACACAAATAGAATCATTACGTCATTGTAAAACCCACAATTCATATCGAGATACTCATTCATATCACATTATTAAATTATGCATTCAATCTAATTTACTTATATACATTCGGCTATGACATAAACATGTACTCAAATTTATCGAACATCATCATTTAATATGTTCATAAATAATTCCTTGATATATTTCGGCTTAAGGACTTACCTCAAATATCGATGGACGACGAAGACCGGCTATTCGATAACCTTCGCCTTTCCCCGATCCAAATCCATTTTTCTTTGTTCTTGATCTAAACATATTTAAAATAAGCTCATTCAAGTACATTTCATCTCAATTTAGTCCCAAAATACCTAAATGGGCAAATTACCATTTTACCCCTATTATTTCACATTTTTACAATTTAGTCCTATTTGCTTAAAACACAAAATACACACAATTTGTATAAATACCTTAAGGGCCGAATATCTATAGCACTCATACAAATCCATATATTTCATTTATTTCACATTTAAGTCCCTCTAAAATTTTATTTTCATAATTAAGCCCTAATCTCTCAAAATCACCAAAAATCCAAAAACAAAACATATCAATCTAACACATATCTTTCATAATCCATCAACTAACATCATAAAACTCATGAAATCATCAATGGTACATTTCAAAATATTGATCAAAATCAAAAATTCAAGCATGGGTATTGAAGTATTCGAAGCAACGATCACAAAAACGTAAAAATTAACAAAAACCGAAATCAAACTAACCTTGATTTTTAGCTTAGAAATGTCGAAAGTTAAAGGGTTTCAAAGCTTCATTCTTTCTCCCACATTCGTCCAAAGATGGATGAAAAAGGATGATGGCTTATTATTATAATCTTTTAACATATAAAGTAAATAATATTTAATTACTAATTTAACCTTCAAAATAAAATAAAACTAATATATAACTTAAGGTTAGTTATGACAAATGCCACCCACTAATCTAAAAATGGGCTAATTGCCCTTTTAATGCCCCACTTTAAAAAGCCATCATCAATTTGGCACTTTTCACTATAACATGCAACTTTTACTCTTTACGCGATTTAGTCCTTTTGTTAAATTGAACACACAAACGATTAAATTTTTCTACGAAACTTTCACACACATAAATTCACACATAATGAACACAAAATATAATATAAAAAAATATTTCTGACTCGGTTTCGTGGTCCCAAAACCACCATTCTGATTAGGGTCAAATTTAGACTGTTACATTTCAGCTTTTGAGAAAATCAAAAACAGAAGATGATAAGAAGGAATCTTGAATAGTTTCGGCTTTTAGTAGAAGAAATTGGCAAGGAGTAGGGATTGTTCAGCTTTCAAAGAAATAAAAAGAAAAGAAATTGGAGAGGAATAGTTAAGAATTTTGGCACAGGTTAAGAAGAAGAAAGTAGGGTTCAAATGCCAGAGTTGATGAGCTACTCCCCTCTATTTATAGAGATTTCGGCACCTACCTTAAAAACCCGAGAGTACCCTTTCTGATTACTAAAAGTCAAGCTAATAAAAAGGGAAAATTTGGCACCCCTTCTTCATGAAGTAACCAAATTCTTCACTCCTCTAGGTGGTGGATTTTTGGCCATCACTTTTCCTTGATAGCTCATATCTTTTCTCCGTTTTATCTTCTATATTATCAATTATAAATTCCATGTAAATCTTCCTATTTTAGAGCCTTGTTGCCATCCACTTCTCCTAACCCTAATGGCAAATTTTAGCTCACTTAAATTAAGATAATTGGGCTCACTAAAACTTAAATTTTTGGGCACCTTACACCCTTGTTGTAGCGTCTCCCCTTGCTCCCTTTTAAGTGCCAAAAATGGCCCAGAAACATGGGCTCCTTGCGGCCAAAACTTGGGCCTCTTTAACTGTTAGTAACGCCACCTTCTAGCGCCACCTATGGTTGGGCCACAAGCCCTCGTTGGTATTTTAAACACAATTACCACCTTTTAACTCTATAATGCCCAATCAGATAATTTAATCAAGGCCTTTTTCCTAGTCTTGAGCCCAATTTGGACCCTTATCACTTAAATTAACATATTAAACATATCCTTACACTAAACGCATAGACCCATTAATTCAGAATGTTATAGTTCTACCCCCTTAAAGAGATTTCATTCTCGAAATTACCTGATCAGAAAAGATGGGGGTATTTCCATTGCATCGCTTCCTCTGGTTCCCACATAGCCTCTTCAGAACCGTGATTCCGCCACAGCACCTTAACCAATGGAACCGTTTTCCCTTGCAACACCCTGACATCACGATCCAGAATTTCCACCGGTTCCTCTTCGAATGATAGATCAGGTCTTACCTCAATTTCCTCCACAGGCACTATGTGAGATGGATCCAAAGGATAACATCTTAACATAGAGACCTAAAATACATCGTGAATTTGACCTAATTCCGGGGTAACTCAAGCTAATATGCCACTGGTCCTACTCGCTTCAACACTTGATATGGTCCGATAAATCTGGGGCTCAACTTACCCTGATGGTAATTGATGCTCTGCCTTGACCTGCTGACAAGTTAAACACTTGGCCACTAGGTCAGTCACCTCCCGTTTTAAGTTTGGCCACCAGAACTGCTCCCGTAAGTCTCGTTACGTCTTACTCCCTCCAAGATGCATAGCGTATGGAATTTCATGCGCTTCTTGCAAAATCCTTCGTTTCAACTCAGGATCCTTAGGCATGCATACTCTCCCTTGGAAACATAATAGCCCATCCTTATCAACACTGAATTTTGTCGATCCATCATTTGACCCTACCGGAAACCTTCCTTTTAACATCTCATCCATCTGTTGCTTCTCCTTAACCTGGTCGACCCATGAGGGTTTCATTTGAAGTTCAGCTAATAACCTTCAATCATCACATAGACTAACGTGAGCAAACATTACTCTTAAGTCAGAGATTACTTTACGACTTAGAGCGTCCGCTACTACATTAGCCTTACCCAGGTGATACTTGATCGAGCAGTCGTAATCCTTTAACAACTCGATCCACCTCCTCTGCCTTAGATTCAACTCCTTCTGAGTTAAAAGATACTTTAAGCTCTTATAATCAGTAAAGATGATAGATTTCTCCCCGTAAAGATAATGCCTCCAAATCTTTAAAGCGAAAATCACCGCTGCCAACTCCAAGTCATGGGTGGGATAATTCACTTCGTGCGGTCTTAATTGCCAAGATGTATACGCAACCACCTTTCCATCTTGTATCAACACACACCCTAACCCCATGTGTGAAGCTTCACAATAAATCACAAATTCCTTCCCAGCCTTCGGCTGAATCAACATTGGAGCCTCCGTCAAAATCCTTTTCAACCTCTCGAAACTCTCCTGTTGCTTATCCGTCCAAACAAACGAAACTCCTTTTCGTAACAACTTAGTCAACGGTGCCGCAATTAAGGAAAATCCTTCAACAAACCTTCAATAGTATCCGGCCAAACTAAGGAAACTCGAATCTCTGCCACTGACTTAGGTAGCTTCGAATCCAACACCGCTTCAATTTTTCGAGGGTCAACCCTAATCCCTTCAGCCAACACAACGTGCCCTAGAAAATTAACCTCCTTCAGCCAAAATGCTCACTTACTAAATTTGGCATACAATTACTTCTTCTTTAGAATCTGTAAAACTATTTGCAGATGAGCATCATGCTCCTCCTCCGACTTCGAATAAACCAAGATATCATCTATAAACACCACGACACACCGTCTAGGTAAGGTTGGAACACACGGTTCATCATATCCATGAACGCTGCTAGCGCATTGGTCAACCCAAATGGCATTACCATGAACTCATAGTGACCATAGCAAGTCCTAAAGTTCATCTTATGAATATCAGCCTCCTTAACCTTAAGCTGATTGTACCCTGACCTTAGATCTATCTTCAAAAAGACTGAGGCCCCCTTCAACTGATCGAACAAATCATCGATCTTTGGCAACGGATATTTGTTCTTGATCGTTAACTTATTCAACTGGCGATAGTCAATACACATTTCCATTGACCCATCCTTCTTCTTAATGAATAGAACCGGTGCTCCCCACGGTGACACACTAGGTCGAATAAACCCTTTATCCAACAACTCCTGAATCTGCGCTTTCAACTCCACCAACTCCTTTGGTTCCATTCGATATGGAGCTATAGATACCGGCGCTGTCCTTGAAAGAAGATCGATTCCAAACTCCACTTCACGATCCGAAGGTAATCCTAGAAGCTCCTCAGAAAAACATCAAGAAGCTCCTTCACCATCCTAATGTCTCCCACTGCTAGTTCCTTAGCTTCCATAGCGCGAACAAACATCAAGACTGCCTCACATCCTTTCTTCACCATCCTTTCTGCTCTCAGAGCGGTCACCACGTTTGACAGATAGTTCCCCCTTTCACCTATTATCAATACTTCGCCACCCTCAGGAGTTTTTAACACAAAACGCTTAGCTGCACAATCTAGATTAGCTTGATACTTCACAAGCCAATCCATGCCTAGGATTAAATCAAACTCCCCAAACGGTAATTCCATTAGATCCGTCGAAAACTATCCCTTGAACCTCTAAAGGTACTTCCCGATAAAGCTTATTTACCACCACAGATTGTCCTAATGGGCTTACTACAATCATCACCCTAGAGGAAATCTTAGCATCTACACTTAAAGTTTCAGATACCCTACTAGCGACATATGAATGTGTCGATCCGATGTCAATTAATGCAAGATAGGGTAAGCCAAAAATTAAGAATGTACCGGTTATGACATCTGATGCGTTAGCCTCCTCTCGACGTCTAACATCATAAACTAACCCTGGCTATCTCGCTTCAGTGTCTCCGGCTCCACGGCATACTGCTCCACAGCCTCGACCGGAATCGTTACCACCTCTGGCTGCCCCACGACCTCCTATGTCAGGCTGAACATTCCCTTGGCCTGTGGGCCCTTCATTGTCTTTTCGCTGCAGACAGTTCCTAACTTGATGGTCAAAAGACCCACACCTAAAGCACTTTCTACTGCCCGCCCTACACTCTCCCGCATGGGATTTACCACATTGACCACACTTCGGTGCTTGACTAGTAGCAACAGGTCTATTATCTCGTCTCGGCCCATTTGGCCTGGGTATTTTCTAATTACCTCTAGTTGTTCCTGATGATCCAAAGTTTCTCTTACCTCCACCCCTATCTTTATCTCGGTTTAGCATTTTCGTCTGTTTCACCTCCTCCGCTATCTTAGCCTTTTCCATAAGCACCGTAAATTCCCGTTCTCATTGCGGAGCTATCAACACACGCAACTCGTCTTTTAGGCCATCCTCTAATCGAACACATCGCTCATGCTCCGTGGCCACTATCCCCCGAGCATAATGGCTCAAGAGTAAGAATTTCACTTCGTAGCCGCTACGGACCTACTTTCTTGAACCAGGTTTAGGAATGCCCTGCACTACGCATCCACATAGCTCGATCCAACGTACTTGTTTTGAAACATTATTTTGAAGAACTCCCATGTGATGCGGTCAGCCACCGTACCATCCTTAACCGTGAGCCACCATTGGTAAGCTTCATCCCTTAAGAGAGATATAACCCCTTTTAATTTCTCTTCCTCCGTGAGATCCAAATCATCCATTATGCATTCAACTGCCTCTAACCAATACTCAGCTGAGCTTGAGGCTATACTAGAGATTCCCCTAAACACTTCTCGCCTCACACTCTAAGTCGCTCCTAGATAGATTTTTGGGGCTCCTATGCCCATACTTGCTCCAGCAACTCTCTCCAAAACCCTTAGCATAGCCTGAGATACAGCATCATCTCCGGCTGTCTGATCTTGAAATTTTGCCTCCACAGCTGGTGGCACTGGTATCTCATTTCTAGATTCGTTGCCAAACCCTACGGGTTCTGACACAGTAATCCTGCCTCTACCTCGGCTACGCACACCACGTCCTCTAGTGCTCATCCTACCGTTTGTGATTTATCTGATTAAAAATTTTATGATTTATTAGTTTTCTTCCACTAATTAACCCCGAACAATCTTATGAATAGTAGATTTAAAAGTAGTTCTTTCTAGTTCGCAATGAGTTCCATCCTAAGTCTCAGAACTCCTAACTCTTAGAGCCACATACATTCCACCATCAACATACAAATAACATTCATGAACTTTCATTCATCACGTAAGGGTATTTTCATTGTTTTACTACCCAGGGGTATTTTTGTAATTTATCCCATAAGGGTATTTTCGTAATTTTCCAAAATAGGGGTCCTTGGGGATTTTATGAAATAAAGGTATTTTGGTAATTTTGGAATCTGGGGGTATTTCGATAATTTTGTCATCTTTGATAACTTTCGTGAATCAGGGGTAATTTAGTAATTTCTCAACAAAGGTACTTTGGTATTTTTTTTCAAACAAGGCTATTTCGATGTTGTTGCTGTCGTGGTGTTGTTTGTTTTTTTTTTTTAAACAGGAGTACATTGGGAAAAATCTAGTTTCATAATTAGGGTTATTCTTGTAATCATGAGGTTCTTGAGTAAATTTTCAAAACATAGGTTCTTTATAAATTCATGATTGATAGGAAATTTCCACAAATCAAGTGCATTTCTAAAACTTGGGTTTTTTTTTTGAAATAGGGTGGCTGGTCCCTTTCGGGTTTTAAATTATGACATTTAGCCCATCAACAAGTCCTCGTAGGTAGGGTGAACAGTCACTATGCACCTGGTAGGATTCTAGCGAAGAGGAGGTGAGTCACTAGGACTGCTTAAGTACCAAGCCCTTCTTGAATCCAATCCTAGACATGTGTATGCCTGTTGCCACACCCTAACTTATTGACTTGTTCACAGGTTTTTTTTAGTTGGATTAAATCTTATGGATTTAGAGAGTGATTTAAACTAAACCTAAAGTCCATCAATGTCTAATATTCTAGCCTACATCCTTCAAGCCCATTAAGCCCACATATATGTCACAACAAAAGTTTAGAATACTTACCTATGTAGATCGGGTGCCGGTAGACTCGAAGGCCATATCTTTAACCAGAACATTTTACCCCAAACTCACCTTATTTTACAAAACATTGCTAAGCCCATTTCACAGGCCGAGTTTTGAATTGGGATTTGATACCAAAAATGTAACATCCCAATCCCGACCCATAAGTTCCAACCAGATCTGGTATGCTACGGAGTTTAATGCTAAAAACTTTACTTAGAATGGTTTTGACAAACTTAGTCATTCTTGTAGTTATTCGTTAAATAGGTGGCACTTGTAGAAAATCTTTGTAATTTATTTTTTTTTTTCAAAATGGAAGTTATTGAAATCATATTTGAAAATCCCATCTTTTTACTTCCTTTAAAACATAAATATTGTTCATAAAATTTGAGAAGGAATAAACACTAACAAATATCAACATAAACCTAAGTTACGAGGCCTTATTACATCAAATAATTCCAGCATTTAAAACTTGAAATAAAGTGGAAAGTATAAAACGAATAACTTGATGGCCCCTCAAGTTTGTCTCAGCTCCCACGTCCACGATCTACTGCTTATCTGAAAGAGCAGAGAAAAGGAAAGCGTGAGTCACCAAGACTCAGTGTATAAATCCTGAACACACTGACCTAAGGCCCACAAACACATTATGGGCCTTGGCTCATACATAAAGGCAACAATCACAATAAATGATAGACAATACATAATGAATGGCCTAACCTAACCTAGAATTCCATCCTCTACACACCAACCCGTACCACCCATCACACCTTGGGGATTTCTACAATCAACCCTCCGTCCGCTACACACCACGTGGCACAGCCACCGATCACTGTGTGATCTAACATTTAAATTTGGTGGGATTTCTACCACTGGTCACCATGTGACCTATATTTTTATTTGTGGGATTTCTACCACCGGTCACCATGTGACCCATATTTATATTCGTGGGTTTTCTACCACCGGTCATCGTGTGACCCATATTGCACTTCCCTTTCATATTATATTCCCACCCCATGCATACATACACAAAGAGTACATCATACAGGGCTTTCATAAGTCTCAATACACATAGAGATTTCCATGGTTGCATACCTAGCATCCTTGCCTAACCCTTTTAGGGTTTTTATCGATAGTCTACACAGCCACTTTCCAGCTTTTTAGCCCACTACACATAAAATACAATTAAAGAGTGTGTGTTAGAGATCTACACACCTAGTTACCGATAAAATGATACTTCCTATGTCGACGCTAATTCATAGTCGACACAACTGCTATCTACCTAAGGTGTTGTTCAGAAGCTGGTCCACAACCAAGTGGCCAATCTCGAACGGTAGATATCACTCATTTTTTAAACTTAGGGATTCTCTCCTTTGCCTGATCCATATTTAATTTCATCACAAGTCCTTGTCAGAACTACTATCACAATATATGACCGTTAATCCTCTTCATAAAGTTTAGATCTTGTATATAATGAACGAATCTAGTAAAGATCTAGGGAAAA
Organism: Gossypium rotundifolium; assembly: GCA_025506655.1. NCBI lineage: Eukaryota > Viridiplantae > Streptophyta > Magnoliopsida > Malvales > Malvaceae > Gossypium > Gossypium rotundifolium. The sequence continues at coordinate 61,620,404 of CP106731.1, read as the reverse complement.
TCTCCTTACCTTAAAATCTCAAAATTAGAGACTAGCTATTTTGCTTTTAGATCTAGACAACCAAGTCTCCTTCAAATCCCAGATTGTCGCCCAACATAGAACTATTAGACTATTAGTTTTTTCAGCTTTTGCCTTTCAGAAATCGAGAGAGAGATCTTAAGAGAAATCAAGAATCGACACTTACATTATTAGAGGGAAATCTTATTAGAGGGAAATCGGCAACCCCTTGGGGATTTTGGCTTTTGAGAAAAATTAAAAAGAGAAGATGATAAGAAGGAATCTTGAATAGTTTCGGCTTTTAGTGGAAGAAATCGACAAGGAGTAGGGATTGTTTGGCTTTAGAAGAAATAAAAAGAAAAGAAATTGGAGAGGAAGAGTTAAGAATTTTGGCACAGGTTAAGAAGAAGAAAGTAGGGTTCAAATGCCAGAGCTGATGAGCTACTCCCCTCTATTTATAGAGATTTCAGCACCTACCTAAAAAACCCGAGAGTACCCTTCCTGATTACTAAAAGTGAAGCTAATAAAAAAGGGAAAATTCAGCACCCCTTCTTCATGAAGTAGCCAAATTCTTCACTCCTCTAGGTGGTGGATTTTTGGCATTCACCTTTCCTTGATAGCTCATATCTTTTCTCCATTTTATCTTCTATATTATCAATTAAAAATTCCATGTAAATCTTTCTATTTTAGAGCCTTGTTGTCATCCACTTCTCCTAACCCTAATGGTGAATTTTAGCTCACTTAAATTAAGAGAATTGGGCTCCCTAAAACTTAAATTTTTGGGCCCCTTACACCCTTGTTTTGGCATCTCCCCTTGCTCCCTTTTAAGTGCAAAAAATAGCCCAATAATATGGGCTTCTTGTGGCCAAAACTTAGGCCTCTTTAACTATTAGTAATGCCACCTTCTAGCGCCACCTATGGTTGGGCCACAAGCCCTCGTTGGTATTTTCAACACAATTACCACCTTTTAACTCTATAATGCCCAATCAAATAATTTAGCCAAGGCCTTTTTCCTAGTCTTGAGCCCAGTTTGGACCCCTATCACTTAAATTAACATATTAAACATATCCTTACACTAAACGCATAGACCCATTAATTTAGGATGTTACACTAAAGAAGGTGGCCGATAGATAGAAGTCCTATGCTAACTTAAAGCGTAAGGACATAGAATTTGCAAAAGGTGACAAGGTATTCTTAAAGGTGTCACCGTGGAAAAAGGTGCTAAGATTTGGGCGAAAGGGGAAATTAAGTCCTCGCTTCATCAGACTTTACCGAGTGCTAAAACGAGTAGGACCAATAGCATATCAACTTGAGTTACCCTGAGATAAGTCAAAATCATAATGTATTTCACGTCTCTATGTTAAGACGTTACCGTTCGGATACATCTCATGTAGTGCCTGTGGAGGAAATCATGGTAAGACCCGATCTATCCTTCGAAGAAGAACCGGTGGAAATTTTGGATCATGATATCAAGGTGTTGCGAAGGAAAATAGTTCCATTGGTTAAGGTGTTGTGGCGGAACCATGGTTCTGAAGAGGCAACTTGGAAACCAGAGGAAGCGATGGGACAACAATACCCTCATCTTTTCTGATCAGGTAATTTTGAGGTTGAAATTTCTTTTAGGAGGGTAGAACTGTAACATCTTGAATTAATGGGCCTATGCGCCTAGTGTGTGTATATATTTAAGGTGTTAATTTAACTGTTAGGGGTCCAAGTTGGGTTTAGAATGTGGTCAAGGCCTTGGTTAATTTTTGCTTGGGCACTATAAGGTTTAAAAGGTGGTATCTATGTTTAAAACATGAAAATGGGCTTGTTGCCCAGTGGTTTGTGACGCCACTTAGGGAGCAAGGAGGTGACGCCATACAAGGGGAGTAAGGGGCCCAAATTTAAGTTTCATGGAGCCCAATCTCTTTTAATTTAAGTTAGCTAATTTTCGGCATTAGGGTTAGGTGGAGTGGACGGCTACAAGGCTCAAATGTAGGAGGATATAAGTATAGGATAAAGTAGATATTATAGTTGATAATATGAAAGATACAAGGGGAAAAAGATGGGAGCTATCTGCAAGGCTAGGTGTTGGCCGAAATTCCATCACCTAGAGGAGTAAAGAAATTGGCTTCTTTAATGGTAGGGGGTGCCAAAATTTCCATGCTATTTGATTAATTTATTGGTTATTAGGAAGGGTGTTTTCAGTTTTAAGCAGTAGGTGCCAAAATCTTCTATAAATAGAGGGGATATCTCTTTAATTCCAGCATTTGGAACCCTATTCTTTTCTTCTTTTCTTATGCCAAAATTCTCAGTATTCCTCTAAAATTCTTTTCTTTTGATTTCTGCAAAACCCAAAACCTCCCAATCTTCTCAACATCTTTCTTTTCAAAAGCCAAAATCTTGAATTCTTTTCTCATCTCCATACCGATTCCCTCAACTAAAAGCCGAAACTACTTAGATCTCTTCTTATTTTCTTCTCTTCTTGATCTCCTCAAAATCCGAGAATTCCTAAGAGTTGTCAAATTTCCTGTAAAGGTAAGTGTTGGCCAGTGATATTAATCTTGTTATTTTTTGGCTTTTAAGCCAAAGCCGAATGGCTAGATGGTGTTTAGGACCATCCTTAGATTGACGTTCTCTTTCTGTTCTCATGTTCTCTTTCTTTGGGCGATATTTTGGGATTTGTAGGGAATCAAACCGCCTAGGATTCTAAGTCAAAAGTTGGTAAGCATTCAAATCACGTTTTCAGGATTTAAGGTAAGATGGTTTTCTCTAGATTTTCATTAGTTCGTTTATCGTATGTGAGATCTTAACTTCATGATGTGGAGTAATGACCATGTGTTGTAATAGTGGTTCTGACAAGGACTTATGATGGATTTAAATATGGATCAAGAGAAGGAGAGAATCCCTAAGTTTAAGAAACGAGCAGTATCTTCCGTTTGAGATTGGCCACTTGGTTGTGGACCAGCTTCTGAACAACACCTTAGGCAGATAGTGGTGGTGTTGGCTATGAATAGGATCGACTTAGAGGGTCTCGTTCTAATGATAATAACGTGTGTAGATCTCTAACACACACTTTCTAATTGTTCTTTATGTGTTATGGGCTGAAAAGCCAAAAAGTGGCTATGTAGACAGCCGAATAAAGAACTAAAAGGGTTAGGCAAGGATGCCAGGTACACAATCATAGAAATCACTATGCATGACGAAAAATATGAAAGTCTGTATGATGTTTTTCATATATATGTATGCATGGGGGGAATAGGATAAAAAGGGGAAGTGCATGATGGGTCACATGATGACTGGTGGTAAAAATCCCACGAATATAAACATGGGTCACATGGTGACCAATGGTAGAAATACCACGAATATAAACATGGGTCACATGGTGACTGGTGGTAGAAATCCCACAAATAAAATGTTAGGTCACACAGTGATCGGTGGCAATGCAACGCTTAATGATGTCTGAATAACAGAAACAGGTAGTTCGACTGTCGTTATGGTGTGTAGCAGATGAAAGGTTGATTGCAGAAATCCCCAAGGAGTGACGGTTAGTACGGGTTGGTGTGTAGAGGATGGAATTCTAGGATGGGTTGGGCCATTCATTATGTATTGTTTATCATGTAATATGATTGTTGCCTCTATGTACAGGCCTAGGCCCATAATGTGTTTGTGGGCCTCAGGTTAGCGTGTTCAGAATTTATACACTGAGTCTTGGTGATTCACACTTTCATTTTCTCTACTCTTTCAGATGAGCAGTAGATCGTGGGCATGGGAGCCGAGACAGACTCGATGGGCCATCAAGACTATTACTATTTCCATAGACTATTTTTGGTTTTAGTTTTCATTTTTGTATTAATTTTTGGGAACATCTTTGTGTAATAAGGCCTCCATAACTTAGATTCCAATTTATTATCTTGTTATGCTGGATTTTTACAAACTTATGTTTTTTTAAAGTCTTAAATATAAAATGAAATGATAAATGGGCTTTTCAAAACCAATCAACGCAAATATTAAAGTTATTTTGCAAAACCTCACATTTAACGGACTATTCGGCTAAAATAAGCTAAGTTTTTCCAAAACCCTTCAGAGTAAAGTTTTTAAGATTTAACCTGTAGCATACCAGATCCGGTAATGATGTATGAGTCGGGTTTGGGGTGTTACATTTTGGTATCAGAGCCCAATTCAAAACTCGGGCTGTGAAATGGGTCTAGTGATGTCTTAACATGGATTTGAAAAAAATTCTGGAAGATATGGCCTTCGAGTCTACCGGCACCCGATCCATGCAGGTAAGTACCTTAACTCTTGTTGTGATATACTTATTAGGTTGATAGGCTTTATGGAAGTAAACTAGGATGATAATAGTGATGGACTCTAGGCTTAGCTAAACAACTCTTCAATTTCATAAGATTTAAATCCAACCAAACAAACCTGTGACAAGTCGTGAGATTAGGGTGTGGCAACAGGCATACGCATGTCTAGGATTGGATTCTGGGAGAACTTGTTATTTAAGCAGTCTTAGTAACTCACCTCCTCTTCGCTAGAATCCTTCTGGTGCGTAGTGACTGTTCACCTTAGCCGTGGGGACTTGTTGACGGGCCAAAATTTATAATTAAAACCCGGAGGGACCAGCCACCCTATTTTGTAAAATTACTAAAAAACCTCTAGTTTTGAAAATTTTTGAAATACCCCTGATTTGTAAAATACTAAAATACCCCTAATGTGTAAAATGACCAAAATACCCTTAATTTGTAAAATTACCAAAATACCCCAAACCCTTCAAATTACCAAAATACCCTTATTCTGAAAAATCACCAAGAAAACCTATTTTGAAAAAATATATTACGAAAATACCCCTATAGGATAAAATTACAAAAATACCCCTAGGTAGTGAAATGACGAAATACCCCTAAGTGAGGAATGTGAGTTCATCAATGTTTGCTTGTGTGGTTGATGAATGTATGTGATGCTATGATTGATGTGAAATGAATGAGAATTCTAGAATTAGGAATACAGACTCAAAGACCGAACTTATAGATAGAATACGAATTCGAAAGAACCACTGTTAAAACTACTTTCTATAAGACTGTCCGTCATTAATCAGTGGAAGAAAACTAATAAATAATAACATTTTTAATCAGATAAATCGCAAACGGTAGAATGAGCATTAAAGGACATGGTGTGCGTGGCCGAGGTAGAGGCAGGATTACCGTGTCAGAACCCGTAGGGTCTGGTCACGAGTCCGAGAATGAGGTACCAGTGCCACCAGTTGTGGAGGAAGAATTTGAAGATAAGATGGTCGGAGATGATGCTGTATCTCGAGGCTATGTTAAGGGTTTTGGAGAGAGTTGATGGAGCAGGTGTGGGCACAGGAGCCTAGAAATCTGTGCTGGAGCGACTTAGGAGCAACGGGACAGAAGTGTTTAGGGGAATCTCTGGTATAGACCCAAGCTCAGCTAAGTATTGGTTAGAGGTGGTTGAACGCATAATGGACGATCTAGATCTCACAGGGGAAGAGAAATTAAAAGGAGTTATCTCTCTCTTGAGGATGAAGCCTACCAATGGTGGCTCACGGTTAAGGATGGTACGGTGGCTGACCGCATCACATGGGAGTTCTTCAAAATAGTGTTTCAGAATAAGTACGTTGGATTGAGCTATGTGGATATGCAACGTAGAGCATTCCTGAACCTGGTTCAAGGAAGCAGGTCCGTAGCGACGTACGAAGCGAAATTCTTATGCTTGAGTCGTTATCCTCGAGGGATAGTTGCCACGGAGCATGAGCGGTGTGTTCGGTTTGAGGATGGCTTGAAGGACAAATTACGTGTGTTGATAGCTCTGCAACGAGAGCGAGAATTTACGGATACTTATGGAGAAGGCTAAGATAGCGGAGAAGGTGAAACTGATGGAAAAGTTAAACCGGGATAGAGATAGGGGTGGAGGTAAGAGAAACTTTGAATCATAGGGGACAAATAAAAGTAATCAGAAAAGACCTAGGCCAAACGGGCCAAGACAAGATAATTGACCCACTGCTGCTAATCAGACACCGAAGTGTGCTTAATGTGGTAAATCCCATACAGGTGAGTGTAGAGCGGGTAGTGGAAAGTGCTTTAGGTGTGGGTCTTTTGACCATTAAGTTGGGAACTGTCCGTAGCCAAAGGGCAATGAGGGGCCCACGGGTCAAGGGAATGTCCAGCCTGAAAGAGGAGGTCGTACGACAGCCAGAGGTGGTAATGATTTCGATCGGGGCTGTGGAGCACCAGGCTGAGGGGTCGAAAACACTAAAGCAAGACAGCCAGGGTTAGTCTATGCTGTCAGACATCGAGAGGAGGCTGACGCACCGGATGTTATAACTGGTACGTTCTTAATTTTTGGTTTGCCCTATATTGCATTAATTGACATCGGATCGACACATTCATATGTTACTAGTAGGGTATCTAAAACTTTAAGTGTAGATGCTGAGGTTTCTTCTAGGGAAATGACTATAGTAAGCCCATTAGGACATTTTGTGGTGGTAAATAAGCTTTATCGGGAAATACCTTTAGAGGTTCAGGGGATAGTTTTTTGAATGGATCTATGAAATTATCATTTGGGGAGTTTGATTTAATCCTAGGCATGGATTGGCTTGTGAAGTATCAAGCTAATCTAGATTGTGTAGCTAAGTGTATGGTGTTAAAAACCCCTGAGGGTGACGAAGTGTTGGTAATAGGAGAAAGGGGGAACTGTCTGTCGAACGTAGGAACCGCCCTAAGAGTAGAAAGGATAGTGAGAAAAGGGTGTGAGGCAGTCTTAATATTTATTCGTGCTATGGAAGCTAAGGAACTAACAGAGGGAGACATTAGTATGGTGAAGGAATTTCCTGATGTTTTCCCCGAAGAGCTTCTAGGATTACCTCCGAATCGTGAAGTGTAGTTTGGAATCTATCTTTTTTTGAGAACAACGTCGGTTCGATAGCTCCATACCGATTGGCACCAAAGGAGTTGGTGGAGTTGAAAGCGCAGATTCAAGAGTTGTTGGACAAAGGGTTTATTTGACCTAGTGTGTCACCGTGGGGAGCACCACTTTTATTTGTTAAGAAGAAAGATGGGTCAATGCGTATGCGTATTGACTATCACTAGTTGAATAAGTTAACGATCAAGAACAAGTATCCGTTGCCGAGGATCGATGACTTGTTCGATCAGTTGAAGAGGGCCTCAGTTTTTTCAAAGATAGATCTGAGGTCAGGGTATCATCAGCTTAAGGTTAAGGAGGCTAATATTCATAAGACGACCTTTAGGACTCGCTATGGTCACTATGAGTTCATGGTGATGCCATTTGGGTTGACCAACGTGCCAGTAGCATTTATAGATATGATGAACTGAGTGTTCCAACCCTACCTAGATCGGTTTGTCGTGGATTTTATTGATGACATCTTGGTTTATTCAAGATCGGGAGAGGAGCATGACTCACATCTGTGAATAGTTCTGCAAATTCTAAGGGAAAAGCAGTTGTATGCCAAATTAAGTAAGTGTGAATTTTGGCTGAAGGAGGTTACTTTTCTAGGGCACGTTGTGTCAGCTGAGGGATTAGGGTAGACCCTCAAAAGATTGAAGCGGTGTTGGAGTGGAAACCACTTAAGTCCGTGGCTGAAATTTGGAGTTTTCTGGGTCCCACGGATACTATTGAAGGTTCGTCAAAGGATTCTCTTTAATTGCGGCACCGTTGACCAAGTCGTTATAGAAAAGAGTTCCGTTTGTTTGGTCTGATAAGCAACAGTAGAGTTTTGAGAAGCTAAAAAGGATTTTGGCAAAAGCTCCAGTGTTGATTCAACCTGAGGCTGGGAAGGAATTTGTGATTTATTATGATGCTTCACACACGGGATTAGGATGTGTGTTGATGCGAGATGGAAAGGTTGTAGCATACGCATCTCGACAGTTAAGACTGCATGAAGAAAATTATCCCACCCATGACCTGGAATTGGCGGTAGTGGTCTTTGCTTTGAAGATTTAGAGGCATTATCTTTACGGGGAGAAATCTGTCATTTTCACTGATCATAAGAGCTTGAAGTATCTTTTGACTCAGAAGGAGTAGAATTTAAGACAGAGGAGGTAGATCGTGTAACAGACAGAATTTGACCCTAATCAGAATAGTAGTTTCGAGACCACGAATCTGAGTCTGAGAAATATTTTAATATTATATTTTGTGTTTATTATATGTGAATTAATGTGTGAAAGTCTCAGAGAAAAATTTTATTGTTTGTGTGTTTAATTTAGAAAAAGACTTAATCGCATAAAAGTAAAAGTTGCAAACTATAGTGATATGTGCTAAATTGATTATGGCTTTTTAATATGGAGTATCAAAAGGAAATTAACCCATTTTATGTGTAGTGGGCGTATATACCAAGAATAACCTTAGTATTAATTGTTTATAAATTAAAGTAAAAGGTTAATTTAGTAATCCAACAATTACATAATATATGTTTATCAAAACACAAAAAATAAACATGTTTTCTCCATCTTTCTCTTGACCTAATATTGAAGAAAGAAAAGAGAGCTAAGTTCTTTGATTTTCTGTTACTTTCCAAGCCAAATTCAAGGTAAGTCTTTAGTCGGTTCTTGAAATTTTTACGTTTTTAAGATCGTTGCTTCGAACCGTGAATCCACCCATGTTAGAATTTTTAAAAATAAGCATGCTTGATGTTCGACCATTGACATGTTCTTGTGGTTTTTGATGTTTGATGTTTTTAAATTAAAGATATGTTTAAGATTAATATAATTGGTATTGGAAATTTTTGGTGAATTTGAGTATTTAGGGCTAATTTGTAAAAATAAATTTTTAGAGGGGCTATTTGCAAAATAAATGAAAGAAATGGACTTATAGGGTCCTTGTGAATATTCGACCCTTGAGTGTTGTAATGGAATTTTTTTTATTTTGTGTTTTGTGCTAATGGGACCAAATTGCAAAAAATGTTAAATAGTAGGGCTAAAATGGTAAATTGCATATCTATGTGTTTTGGGACTAAATTGAATTGAAATATAATTTAATGAGCTAAATTTAATTTGTTTTAGATCAAGAGCAAAGAAAAACAGAATTGGATCGGCGAAAGACGAAAGTTCTCGAGTAGCCGGTCTAAGTTGTCCGTCGACAGTTGAGGTAAGTTCTTAAGTTAAAGTTCATTAAAGAAATAATTATGAAAGTGTGAAATGAAATTAATTGCTTAAATTGAGTAAGATATGGGTGTTAGCCAAATGTATATGTTTTACATTGGTATGATTATGTTTGCAAGATAATATGAATTAGTATATTTGGTTTGACAAGTGAATTGGTTTTTGTGAATATGAATTGATAGTGGTTTATGTGTTAAGAAATGTAAGTTGATGAATTGATTTGAGAAATAGTTTGGGCTTATTGCCTAGCAGGCCTCGTGCCGGTGACTATTCGGGCTTTGTGCCTAGCAGGCTTAGTGCCGGTGACATATTCGGGCTTCGTGCCAGTAGGCTTAGTGCCGGTGACATATTCGGGCTTTGTGCCTAGTAGGCCTTGTGCCGGTGGCATATTCAGGCTCCGTGCCTAGCAGGCTTAGTGCCGGTGATATATTTGGGCTTCGTGCATAGCAGGCTTGATGCCAATGATGCGTTTTAAATGAAGAAACCTTAAATTACTCAATGTGAAATGCAGTTAATGTATCAAGTAAATGCTCGAGTAAACATAAGTCCCTTTTTCATTTACCGAGAGCAAGGTAAGTTATGTCTAATATTAACTGAATTTAAATGATATGGTAGAAATGGTATAATGTGAAATTGAACTTATGATCAAAAGTATGAGTAGTATGTGATTGAAATTGAGATTGAATATAATATTTTGGTAGACTTGATTATGAATAGAAATGTTCATTGAAATATGACTTTGAGTGGGATAACATAGACGATGTGAATGGTGGATGTATATGATTTGAAATAATGTGATTAATGTAATACATATACCTTGTGTTTTGATATATTATAAGTTTAAGGTAAACAAGTGAAACAATTAGGTTAATGAACTATGGTATTCGCCTTACATAAATTGCAGTATTGAAATGTTTATTTTACATTGTTAATGGTAACTATTATATGTATTGGTGTTTGGACATTGTATTACCATTAACTTTAAACTTACTAAGCTAGTGTGTTTACTTTATATATATTGGTCTTTCTGCTTTCTAGACTCGTAGACTTAGCTAAGGAACTCGAGGATCGGCATGTATAGGTTAGACTAAGAAATTCAGTTTTGTATATATGTATCAACCACACTATCACCCCACAAAGGTTTTTGAAGACAATTTGAGTAGACTTGTTTGAAATCGGATGGAGTATGTGAAACCGGAGATTTTGAAATCTTAACGGTTGTGTGGCTAAGTGAGTTTAAACCATTTAAACCTTAATAGTTTCTTATTAAAACCTTATTAGACTTAGGAGTAATACAAGTTTGATTCGAAAATCACTTGAATTTGCTTACTATAAAGGCGTCGATGGTATGGTTTTAAAAACATATTATGTTATCATTTTGAAATCATTATCTTTCCAAGTTTTAGTAAAATTCATACCAACTTGTTTTGTTAAGGCATATTAAAAATCTAATTAAAACATAAACATCACCAAAACATAAATTAAAGGCCTTTTACAAATCCAATATAAAACCCAAATAAAGTAAATAAGAGGCATGTATAGGTTAGACTAAGGTCCTAACCATCCATATCGCCTTTTCTACCCCGTGTGGTACCAAACCACCGGTGGTGCCAAACCACTGGTGACATATAGTCACAATGTGTTACCAAAACACTGGTGTCCCAAAGACACAATTGATGGGGCCAGTGGGGCCAACCCACGGTGGTGTCAAACCACAGGGACAAGTCGCAATGAGGTGCCAAACCTCGGTGACTCAAAGTCACAAAGTGTGCTACCAAAGCACCGGTGCTCGTCGACACAAAATATCACCGCTCCTCCACTCAGTATCACCCATCAACATGCCACACTCATGTAATCATGCATATCATATAATCATGCATATCATGCTATTATGTCTAACCTCATATCCCATGTCATATATATATAGCCACGACATGGTATCACATAAATCATCGATAACTCGTAATAATAATATCTTGACTTACCCGAGTCGAATCATACCCATTAGGGTATCATATCAATCATCATCTGTTTCATTAATCATCACACGGTTATTAATCATATTACTAAAATAGAAGTGTGTTAGTTTACACACCGTAAATCGAGTCTAGAAATCGACAAAAGCAATCTAAGTCCTCGAGTACTAGCTTCTACAATCGACCAAAACATAGGGTTAGACATCTACACATTCGCCAACACCATTTAGACCAAAAGGGTTTGTCGAAAGCCCTTACCTTTCACCGATTTGGTTTCCTACCAAATCCCGAACCAAAGAGTGGTTCCCTTAGACAATCGGCCCACCTATCAAGAAGGAAACATTAATCTCTTGAAGCTTTGACTAACCAAGAATTAAGAGAATGAACTAACAACCAATCACTTAACCTCCACTTACTAATCAACCAGCGAAGAAAACGGCTCCTCTTGCTTGCTTTGAAACCTTTGATGTCCTATAATAAGAATTGGTTTATAAAAGATTAGCACCTTCCAACAATCACAATCGGCCATCAACGTAATAAGAATCGGCAAGGTGAGAAAAAGAAGAGAAATGGCCATTCGACCTAGTACTTACCCACTACCAAACGATTGGAACCAAGCTCCCAACACCACCAAATATTCGGCCAATACCATGGGAGGTTCATTAATCGGTTTTGGAAAAAGAGATGAAACGAAGAGAGAGATGAGTGGAGAGGTCACCTTCGGTTTTGATGAAGAGAAAATGGATGATGTAGGCTTTTGGTAAAATATGTTACGGTTAATAAGGAGAGAAAAAAGTGGTTTTGGTTTACAAGCAACAAGAGAAGAAAGGGTCTCTAGTTTGACTTTGCACAGAGAGGAGAAGAAGGAAGAAACAAGGTTTACTTTCGGCAATAAGGTGCTAGAGGTTTTCGGTTTTACTCACTTGAAAGAAAAGAAAAGGAGGTAGGAGAGCATTGACTAACAATCAAAAGGGAAAAATGATAATGGATATTAGGTTGGCAAGGGTGAGAGTATTGAAGCTTTCGGTTTAAGGAGAACAAAGAGAAAAAAGAATGAACAAGAGATGAAGCACTTGAGGTTTCGGTTTCAAGAATGAAAATGGGATGGGAGAGTTTTCTTTGACATTCGGCTTACCAACAAAATGACCAAGAAGAGACTTGAGCAATCGATTGGAAGAGAGAAATGAGAAGAAGCTTTTGACCAAAAAGGAAAAATCGGCTAACCAAGGAGAGTTTGTGACCAAACACACATGCCCAAGGCACATTCGGCACCTCAATTTACTAACCGCCACACCTTCTCTCCCCCAAACTCTCACCAAACCGCCAAATCTCCCCATAAGTCCAAGGTAGAATTCCACTTGCCTTCTACCTCTTCCTCCATGACAAAATGGGAGCTCTACGACTTGAACTCTGGACCTCCCTCACTGTAGATGACGCCACACCCAAGGTCTAAGTGGCGCATGCCTTGCCACTTAGCTAGCTCCTCATTTGTGCTATAATTTCACTTAATTTAAATATAAACCCCAACACCTTCTCGCTTCTATCCCTAAAGCCCAAGAACAAGAATTTCACCACCTACCTACACCTAGCCTACAACTAAATCCAAAAACACCAAAACAACATCATAGCAAGCAATTAAACATGCAAACAATGCCAAATCGAAATAGCCCCTTAACTATTGGCCTCAAAGTTTAATTCCTATGCTCTTTATATAATGGTTTTATTATCATATTAATGGATGTGAAGTTCGGTCATGGTTTAATCATAAAGGGAAAGTGGTCATATGATATACATGTTGTGGTGTGTGGTAATATGTTTTAACAAGGAAGATAATGACGGATGTCTAATGAGTTATAATATCTAGTGTACTAAATAAGTAATATGCCTATTATATATAGATGTGTTGCTTCTGGGATAAGCATGACATATTGATGTATTTTGCATTTGTTTTGATTTGGGTATGGTCTATTATATGCGAAATGAGGTTGATGTGTATATGTTTGGAATATGATCTTGATTTAGGTGATTTATGTGTTGCTTGTTAATTTGATTTATTAGTGATAGTTGAGCTAAGCCATGTGTTCATTATTAATGAAAAAGAAAAATATAGGTTTGAGGTATTTAGGAAGAATTATGGTGCTATGCTCGAATGATTTCAGCTATGTGAAAATTTTAGTTATGAAATGAAGTATAACTATTAAAAATAGCTATAAAGATTCGGTTGCTATTAGTAAGAAATGAATATGTTCATAATTGTTAAGTGCAAAACCAAAGGGTAAGCTAAATGGTATGGTTATTTCAATGTGATAAATTAGGAAGTTCAAGTATGTTTGTGTATATGTATGTTCCAATTGAGTATATTTATATTGTAAGATTAATTGTATGCAATCGTAAATGTAACTTTTGCTTATAGGGTAAGGTACGCGCTTTTATATATATACATATACATCAATAGTACATTCGGTCATATGGTAATAATGCTATGTTTGTATGTGCATTTGATTTTTTTAAATAGTAATAACAAGATAAATGGTTCAGTTGTTTTAATAGGTACTTGTATTGTAGTAAAATGAATGGAAATAGTTTATATTAATTGAAACTTTATTTATGTCCTATATATGGTATGAAATGATGTAAGTTAGGTTATGTTATAATTGTATATATATACTATGAATGTTTAAGTTATATGGTTCGAATATTTCTATATATTAAGTACCTGTAATAAATCTTGTTGTATGTTATTTAATTAAATGGATTGAAATGTTATATGAAATAGAAAAGATCGCACTGTTTGTGCCTGAATTCTAATGAAAGTCTATATGGAATTGAGTTTAGTTCGGTAATACCTCATAACCCTAATTCAGCGATGGATACGGGTTAGGGGTGTTACATTTTATTGGTATCAGAGCTACGGTTTAGTCGATTCTAGGACTACCGTAGTGAGTAAGAGTCTAGCTATACATGCCTTTAAATTGTATATATGATAGCATGGTGACTTCTGACAATTTCAATTGTATTTTATATAGTAAATGGATTCTGATCCTGATAGAGCCGTAGTTGATGATGTGGATAGCGTTGCGTCTGGTCTTGCACGTGGATCAACGTTATTAGACTCTCGACCAGTTTCGGGTAGCCATGAGGGGGAGGCTAAACAAGCCTTCTATCAGATGATGAATGAATGGTTTACCCAGTTTATTTAGACTAATCCGGCTATACAACAACCTCCACCCTCGAATAATCCAACTCCGGTACCTTCAGCACCCCCGATGATATATTCGATGAGATCTAGCAGGCTTCCTATTGATAAAATCAGGAAATATGGGGCCGAGGAATTCAAGGCCAATGATAATGATGACGCAGAGCGAGCCGAGATGTGGCTTGATAACACTATTCATGTACTCGATGAGTTATCTTGTACTCCTAAAGAATGCCTAAAGTGTGCTATATCTCTACTTCGGGACACTGCCTATCACTGGTGGAACATACTAGTATCCGTAGTTCCAAAAGAAAAAGTAACTTGGGACTTCTTCCAAATTGAGTTTCGTAAGAAATATATCAGTCAGAGATTCATCGATCAGAAACGGAAAGAATTTCTAGAATTAAAACAGGGCCACATGACTGTGACGAAATATGAATGGAAGTTTGTCAGATTGAGCCATTACACTCGGGAGTGTATATCTATCGAAGCCATTATGTGTAAAAGATTTGAAGACGGCCTAAATGAAGACATAAAGTTACTTGTTGGCATTCTTGAAATCAAAGAGTTTGTGACATTAGTCGAGAGAGCTTGTAAAGTCGAAGAGCTCGGAAAGGAGAAAAGAAAAGCTGAAGTAGAAGCTAGAGACACTCGAAAAAGATCATCGAGTAAAATTTTCCATTCTGTGTATAAGAAGTTCAGAGATGACCCCAGTCGACATAAAACTATTTTAGACTTGCCTAGGCGTGATCGACCTCCAGTGAGTTCCCAAGCCACTTCGATAGCTAGTGTTGGTAATGTTCCATAGAACTGGGCCGAGTGTAAACATTGTGGGAAATGGCATCCTGGGAGTTGTAGATTCGTGATCGGTCCTGCTTTAAATGTGGATCGTCAGATCATTTTATTCGAGAGTGTCTGATGTTAGCCGAGCAAAATGCAACTCAAAACACTAGATCGAGCAGTGCGCCAGCACGGGGTAGACCACTTAGACATTCAGGCAATGTAGGTGGCAATCAGAGAGGGACGAAGGACACTACAATACGATCAGAGGCTAGAGCTCCAGTGAGAGCTTATGCTACACGAGCCAGAGAGGATGCTTCCTCCCCCAATGTCATTACCATTACTTTCACCTTTTATGATACG
Organism: Gossypium rotundifolium; assembly: GCA_025506655.1. Taxonomy (NCBI): domain Eukaryota; kingdom Viridiplantae; phylum Streptophyta; class Magnoliopsida; order Malvales; family Malvaceae; genus Gossypium; species Gossypium rotundifolium. The sequence goes on along the minus strand of CP106731.1, from coordinate 61,604,970 downwards.
ACTGTGATTGCATTAATTGATCCTGGTTTGACTCATTCATATGTGTGTGAAACTCTAGTATTCAGAAAGACTCTACCAGTTGAGTCTACTGAGTTTGTGATTCGTGTGTCCAACCCTTTGGGTAGATGTGTACTTGTTAATAAAGTGTGTAGAGGTTGCCCGTTGATGATTCGGGATTCTTGCTACCCAGCTGATTTAATGTTGTTGCCCTTCGATGAGTTCGATATATTTTTGGGAATGGATTGGTTAACTTCACATGATGCAGTGGTGAATTGCAAAAGAAAGCTTATTGATTTAAGATGTCAGAACGGTGAGATCATCATAATTGAATCCAGTGATTTAAGTCTGTTTCCTACAGTAATATCCTCGATGTTGGCCCGAAAGTATGTGAGAAAGGGTGCGAAGCTTATTTGGCCTATGTACTGGATGATAAAGTGTCTGAAAAGCATATTGAATCTGTACTGGTTATATGTGAATACCCAGATGTGTTTCCTAAAGAACTACCGGGTTTACCATCAGTACGAGAGATTGAGTTCGACATTGAATTAGCACCGGGAACGACTCCGATCTCGATCGCTCCGTATCGGATGGCACCTACTGAGTTGAAAGAGTTGAAAGCACAAGAGTTAACAGATAGGGGCTTTGCACGATCGAGTTTCTCTCCTTGGGGTGCACCTGTTCTTTTTGTGAAGAAGAAAGATGGAACGATGCGAATGTGTACTGATTATTGGCAACTGAATAAGGTAACTATAAAGAATAAGTACTCGTTACCTCAGATTGATGATTTGTTTGATCAGTTGAAAGGGCTTCAGATTTTCAAGATAGATTTGAGATCGGGTTATTATCGATTCTGTAGTCGAGATACAGATGTGCCAAAGACTGCATTTCGGATGAGGTACGGACATTTTGAGTTTCTGATTATGCCTTTTGGACTCACTAATGCACCTTCTATTTTTATGGATCTAATGAATCGGGTCTTCAAACATTTTTTGGATCGGTTTGTAGTAGTGTTTATTGATGATATACTAATCTACTCCAAAGATAAAACCAAGCATGCCGAGCATTTGAGATTAGTGCTACAAACTTTGCGAGATCAACAGTTGTATGCAAAGTTTAGTAAGTATAAGTTCTGGATGAATGAAGTCAGCTTCTTGGGTCATGTTGTTTCAGCACCAGGTATTCGGGTGGATCCAAACAAAATAGCAGCTATACTCGATTGGAAACCACCAAAGAATGATTCCGAGATTCAAAGCTTTCTAGGCCTTGCGGGATACTACAGAAGGTTTGTAAAAGGTTTTTCTGTGATAGATACACCTTTAACAAGGCTACTACAGAAAGATGTCAAGTTTGAGTGGTTGAAAAAGTGTCAGAAAATTTTCGAACAGCTGAAAGCTTTTTTGACCAAAGCTCTAGTGTTAACTCAGCCTGAATCGGGTAAAGAATTTGTCATTTTTAGTGATGCTTCTTTGGATGGGTTGGGTTGCGTTTTGATGTAGGAAGGCAAAGTTATAGCCTACGCTTCGAGACAATTGAAGCGCACGAAAGAAATTATCCGACTCACGATCTGGAATTAGCAGCTATTATTTTTGCATTGAAAATTTGGCTTCATTACTTATTCGGCGAGAAATGTCACATTTATTCGGATCATAAAAGTCTAAAGTATTTGATGACTCAGAAAGATTTAAACTTGAGACAACATAGATGGTTAGAATTGTTGAAAGACTATGAGTTGATGATTGACTACCCTTTGGGAAAAGCCAATATTGTTGTAGATGCGTTAAGTCAAAAATCATTATTTGCTCTTCGTGCGATGAACACACAGATGGTTATGTTTGGTGATGGTTCGATCATAGTCGAGTTACAAGCAAGATCGATGTTTATTCAGCAAATTTGTGATGCACAAAAAGTTGACAAAGATTTGATTGCTACACTTCGGTTCAAAGAAAAAGATACTAATCGAGTTTCAAATTGATGCAAATGATATGCTTGAACTTTAAAAGTCGAGTATGTGTTCAAGAACTCGGAGTTGATTCGATGATTCGAGTGAGGCTCATAGTAGTCAATTATCAATACATCCTGGTAGTACGAAAATGTATAATAATTTGAAACAGTTTTATTGGTGGCCTGGCATGAAACGGGATATATCTGAATTTGTGTCAAAGTGCTTAATTTGTCAGCAAGTAAAAGCCGAGCATCAAGTGCCTTCTGGGTTGCTTCACCGATCATCATGATACCGAATGGAAATGGGATAAAATCACTATGGATTTTGTATCCGGTTTGCCTATGACACCGAGCAAGAAAGATGCGATCAGGGTTATAGAAGATAGACTGACCAAATCAGCTCATTTTGTACCAATTCGTATGGACTTCTCACTCGATAAACTTGCTGAGTTGTATATATCTCAAATCATGAGATTACATGGTGTGTCGAAGTTCTATTATCTCAGATAGAGACCCGAGATTCACATCGTGATTGTGGAAGAAGTTACAGAATGCTTTAGGTACTAAACTTCATCTTAGCACCGCCTTTCACCCACAGACAGACGATCAATCTGAGCGAACCATTCAAACACTTGAGGACATGTCGAGATGTTACGTTCTCGAGTTTGAAGGTACGAGGGAAAAGTACTTACCTTTGATTGAATTTGCTTATAATAACAGTTTTCAATCAAGTATCAAAATGGCACCCTATGAAGCTCTATATGGCCGCAAGTGTTGTACGCCATTGTCCTGGACCGAGCTAAGTGAGAACAAGATACAAGGGGTTGATTTGATTAAAGAGACTGAACAGAAAGTGGCTATAATCAAAGATAGTTTGAAAGCTGCATCAGATCGTCAAAAGTCTTACGCTGATTTGAAACGTAAAGATATAGAATTTCAAGTCAGAGATCGGGTATTCTCGAAAGTATCTCCGAGGAAGAAAGTATTTCGTTTTGGTCGGAAAGGCAAATTGAGTCCGAGATTTATCGGACCGTATGAAATCATCGAACGTATTGGGCCTGTTGCTTATAGGTTGAACTTACCCTCTGAATTAGAGAAGATACATGATGTATTTCATGTTTCTATGCTCCGTAGATACAGATTAGATCTGTCACATGTGATTGCTCCATCTGAGATTGAAATCCGACCTGATATAACGTACGAGGAAGAACCAATTCATATTCTAGCTCGGCAAATGAAAGAATTGAGAAAGAAGAGAATTCCATTAGTGAAAGTTTTATGGAATCGGCACGGAGTTGAAGAGGCTACATGGGAGCCTGAAGATTCAATGAGGCAACAATATCCGACTTTGTTTAATGGTAAGATTTTGGGGACGAAAATCCTTAAGGGGAGAGTTGTAATGCATCGAATTTGACCCTAATCGAACAAAGGGTTTCGGGACCACAAATCTAAGTCTCGAGAAATATTTTAATATTATATTTTGTGTTTATTATATGTGAATTAATGTGTGAAAGTCTCAGAGAAAAATTTTATTGTTTGTGTGTTTAATTTAGAAAAAAGACTTAATCGCATAAAAAGTAAAAGTTGCAAACTATAGTGATATGTGCTAAATTGATTATGGCTTTTAATATGGAGTATCAAAAGGAAATTAACCCATTTTATGTGTAGTGGGCTATATATACCAAGAATAACCATAGTATTAATTGTTTATATATTAAAGTAAAAGGTTAATTTAGTAATCCAACAATTACATAATATATGTTTATCAAAACACAAAAAATAAACATGTTTTCTCCATCTTTCTCTTGACCAAATATTGAAGAAAGAAAAGGAGCTAAGTTCTTTGATTTTCTACACTTTCCAAGCCAAATTCAAGGTAAGTCTTTAGTCGGTTCTTGAAAATTTTTACGTTTTGAGATCGTTGCTTGAACCGTGAATCGACCCATGTTAGAATTTTTAAAATAAGCATGCTTGATGTTCGACCATTGACATGTTCTTGTGCTTTTTGATGTTTGATGTTTTAAATTAAAGATATGTTTAAGATTAATATAATTGGTATTGGAAATTTTGGTGAATTTGAGTATTTAGGGCTAATTTATAAAAATAAATTTTTAGAGGGGCTTATTTGCAAAATAAATGAAAGAAATGGACTTATGGGGTCCTTGTGAATATTTGGCCCTTGAGTGTTGTAATGGAATTTTGTTTATTTTGTGTTTTGTGCTTATGGGACCAAATTGCAAAAATGTGAAATAGTAAGGGTAAAATGGTAAATTGAATATCTATGTGTTTTGAGACTAAATTGAATTGAAATATACTTCAATGAGCTGAATTTAATGTGTTTTAGATCAAGAGCAAATAAAAACAAAATTGGATCGGGGAAAGATGAAAGTTCTCGAATAGCCGGTCTAAGTTGTCCGTCGACAGTCGAGGAAAGTTCTTAAGTTAAAGTTCATTAAAGAAATAATTATGAAAGTGTGAAATGAAATTAATTGATTAAATTGAGTAAGATATGGGTGTTAGCCAAATGTGTATGTTTTACATTGGGATGATTATGTTTGCAAGATAATATGAATTAGTATATTTGGTTTGACAAGTGAATTGGTTTTTGTGAATATGAATTGATAGTGGTTTATGTGTTAAGAAATGTAAGTTGATGAATTGATTTGATAAACAGTTCGGGCTTATTGCCTAGCAGGCCTCGTGCCGGTGACATATTTGGGCTTTGTGCGTAGCAGGCTTAGTGCCGGTGACATATTCGGGCTTCGTGCCTAGCAGGCTTAGTGCCGATGACATATTCGGGCTTTGTGCCTAGCAGGCCTTGTGTCGGTGACATATTCAGGCTTCGTGCCTAGCAGGCTTAGTGTCGGTGATATATTCAAAGCTTCGTGCCTAGCGTGCTTGATGCTTGATGCGTTTTAAATGAAGAAACCTTAAATTACTCAATGTGAAATGCAGTTAATGTATCAAGTAAACGCTCGAGTAAACATAAGTCCCTTTTTCATTTACCGAGAGCAAGGTAAGTTATGTCTAATATTAACTGAATTTGAATGATACGGTAGAAATGGTATAATGTGAAATTGAACTTATGATCAAAAGTATGAGTAGTATGTGATTGAAATTGAGATTGAATATAATGTTTTGGTAGACTTGATTATGAATAGAAATGTTCATTGAAATATGACTTTGAGTGGGATAACATAGACAATGTGAATGGTGGATGTATATAATTTGAAATAATGTGATTAATGTAATACATATACCTTGTGTTTTGATATATTATAAGTTTAAGGTAAACAAGTGAAACAATTAGGTTAATGAACTATGGTATTCGGCCTTACATAAATTCGTGTATTGAAATGTTTATTTTACATTGTTAATGGTAACTATTATATGTATTGGTGTTTGGACATTGTATTACCATTAACTTAAAACTTACTAAGCTAGTGTGCTTACTTTATATATATTGGTCTTTATGTTTTATAGATCGCAGACTCAGCTAATCGAAGGCATGTATAGGTTAGACTAAGGTTTAGACTAAGAACATTTGGTTTTGTATATATGTATAGCCTTGCGAAAATGGCTATTTCTTTTGGTCAAGTTAAATTCCTATGCTCTTGATATAATGGTTTTATTATCATATTAATGGATGTGAATTTTGGTCATGGTTTAATCATGAAGGGAAAGTGGTCATATGATATACATGTTGTGGTGTGTGGTAATATGTTTTAACAAGGAAGATAATGACGGATGTCTAATGAGTTATAATATCTAGTATACTAAATAAGTAATATGCCTATTATATATAGATGTGTTGCTTTTGGGATAAGCATGACATATTGATGCATTTTGCATTTGTTTTAATTTGGGTATGGTCTATTATATGCGAAATGAGGTTGATGTGTATAGTTTAGATTTTTTTTTAGTGCTTATTGAAGTCCTAAAGAGGAGTATAGCATAATTTGGATAAGGAATAAAATTTATTAATTAAAAATTATTGAAGAGAAGCAAATGTCACTAAGACTTAAGTTAAATTAAGTGTTAATGAGTGTCATAAGTTTAGTATATGGCATGGTGGAGTTGGCGCATGGGTTTTAGCAAGAGGGAAGAGGTTCAATCCCTTGTTTAGCTTTTAGGTAAATTTTGTTTTAATTTTTATGCACATCCATAGCAAGTGTCGGCCAAGGACAATTAAGGTAAGAGTTGACCATATTATTTTTGGTTAGTGTATCAAAGGATTATGGAAATAGAAAATATATGGCATGGAATCAAATACTTAAGGAAAGATAGGGGAACATAAGGCACATGTTTAGAATATGATCTTGATTTAAGTGATTTATGTTTTATTTCCTCTCCTTTCAACTTTCATCTTGGCGAATTTTGCAATTGGTAAAGCCAAAGTCTTTTGACCATTTGGTCACTTTTATTCATCTTGTGAATTTTCTTTTGTATTTCTCCTTGTCCGAAATCTTGTTAATTTGATTTATTAGTGATAGTTGAGCTAACTAATATTCCTTTGATCGTGAAGACTTTCAAAATAGGGAAGAAAAGGGCGGTGGTTAGTCACGTTAAGAGGGCGGATCTGTAAATCCCCATTCAAGCGAAGAGCGCTTTGGCATCAGGGATTTTCCACCGGGTTATGGACCATCTTCGAAGGAAGCCTATTATTTGAAGTGGTACGAACTTCCGAGCCATTATCGTTGGTGGATTCTCGTGAACTAATCAATAAACGAGGAGAAGTGAAAATCAAGTGATTCAAAATCAAGAGGGTAAGATTTTGGATCTATTATCGATTAAGAATATTTTTACGAAATAGTAATCTAACGGATCGAAATATGTTTAGGTGCCGAGAACGAGAAGGATTAGTACTCACGGTATCGAGGTGTGTAACTTCACACTATTTCTCGGTTGGATGTCAATTTCGTATGGAAGTAAAAATCGTAAAAGCGACTAGATCGGTAAAACGTAAAATTGATATTTTGACGAAAATACGTAAAATGACTAAATCGCAAAAATTACGAAAACGCCTCTAGAAATTACTTGTTATTATGTAAATTGTATGTTTCATAAATTGGGCCAAAATACTCTAGTTCGATAAATTGGGCCAAAATACTCTAGTTCGATAAATTGGGCCAAAATACTTTAGTTCGATAAATTGGGCCAAAATACTCTAGTTCGATAAATTGGGCCAAAATACTCTAGTTTGATAAATGGGCCAAAGTCCACTAAACTGTTAAATGAGCAAATTGCTAAATTATTTTATGGGCCAATGAAATGTTTAATGATAAACCCACCATTGTTATGAATTAAATAAAAGAAATTATTATATGATTATATTTTGTTATATATGCACGATTGCATGGGGTGGGGTATATGAAGAGAAGAATGGCCATTGCCAAAATCTAGTTCGGTGGCTTTGCCACAATTATGGCTTATTGCCTCTAGTTCGGTGGCCTTGCCACAAATAATCAAATGGCTTATTGCCTCTAGTTCCACTTCGTGTGAACTTTTAATAATTATTTTTACTATTTTGGGATGTTGTAATAATGGCCTCTATAAATAATTTATGGATTTTATGTGTGTTTGCTTTTAAACTATACTTTGGATTTTTTTAAAATATGGGTTATGACTATATGATGTTTTATTAAAATAAATTTGGGCTTTCAAGTATATGAAATTCATTTATAATATTTATTATTGTTAACTCTTTAATAAATTACCTAAATGTTTTTGATAAAAATAATGTTTTTCAACCGATGTTTACTAATATTTATCAAATTCAAATACTCTTCTATTTTTATTAAAATCTGAAAATTAATATTGTAGTTTTCAACTTATTGCAAAATTTAAAATAGTTCGATTCATGTAACAAACCAAATCTAGTCTCAACGCATAGGGGTGTTACAATGTGTATATGTTTGGAATATGATCTTGATTTAAGTGATTTATGTGTTGCTTGTTAATTTGATTTATTAGTGATAGTTGAGCTAAGTCATGTGTTCATTATTAATGACAAAGAAAAATATAGGTTTGAGGTATTTAGGAAGAATTATGGTGCTATGCTCGAATGATTTCAGCTATGTGAAAATTTTAGTTATGAAATAAAGTATAAATATTAAAAGTAGCTATAAAGATTCGGTTGCTATTAGTAAGAAATGAATATGTTCATAATTGTTAAGTGCAAAACCAAAGGGTAAGCCAATTGAAATGGTATGGTTATTTCAATGTGATAAATTAGGAAGTTCAAGTATGCTATGTATATGTATGTTCCAATTGAGTATATATATATATTGTAAGATTAATTGTATGCAATCATAAATAATTTTCTTATAGGGTAAGGTATTTTATATATATATATACATATACATCAATAGTACATTCGGTCATATGGAAAAAATGCTATGTTTGTATGTGCATTTGATTTTTTTAAATAGTAATAACAAAGATAAATGGTTCGGTTGTTTTAATAGGTACTTGTATTGTAGTAAAACGAATGGAAATAGTTTATATTAATTGAAACTTGATATATGTCCGATATAGGGTATGAAATGATATAAGTTAGGTTATGCTTTAATTGTATATATATACTATGAATGTTTAAGTTATATGGTTCAATATTTCTATATATTAAGTAACGTAATAAATCTTGTTGTACGTTATTTAATTAAATGGATTGAAATGTTATATGAACTAGAAAAGATCGCACTGTTTGTGCCTGAACTCTAATGAAAGTCTATATGGAATTGAGTTTAGTTCGGTAATACCTCGTAACCCTAATTCAGCGATGGATATGGGTTAGGGGTGGTACAGATCGTGTTGTTAAAGGATTATGACTATTCGATCGAGTATCATCCGGGTAAGGCCAATGTGGTGGTAGATGCTCTAAGCCGTAAGATAATCTCTTACTTGAGAGCGATGTTTGCTCACCTTAGTCTGTACGACGATGGGATTTTATTGGTGAAACTTCAAGTGAAATCCTCACGGGTCAGTCTGGTTAAGGAAAAGCAGCAAACGGATGAGTTGCTGAAGGGGAAGGTTCTAGATGGAGCAAGTGAAAAACCCACGGAGTTTAGTATGAATGAGGAAGGGCTGTTATGTTTCCAAGGGAGAGTGTGCATGCCGAGGGATCCTGAGTTGAGGCGTAGGATTTTGCAAGAAGTGTATAGTAGTCCATACGATATGCATCCCGGAGGGAGTAAGATGTATCGAGATTTACGGGAACAATTTTGGTGGTCGGGCTTAAAATGAGAAGTGACCAAAGTAGTGGCAAAGTGTTTAACCTATCAGAAAGTAAAGGTGAAGCATCAGTTACCATCTGGGTTGTTACAACCGGTGAAGATCCCTCAGTGGAAATGGGAAGGAATCACAATGGACTTCGTTAGTGGGCTACCTCTCACGCCTACTAAGAAAGATTCAATTTGGGTGATCGTTGATCGGTTGACGAAGTCCACTCATTTTGTACCAGTTCGGGTCGACTATTCCTTACAAAGGTTGGCTAAGCTGTATATAGCGGATATTGTGAGATTGTATGGAGTACCTGTGTCGATTATCTCAGACCGAGATCCTAGGTTTATGTCTAGGTTTTAGAGGGTGTTGCATCAAGTGTTGGGTACGAAGTTGGATTTTAGTACAGTGTTTCATCCTCAGACCGATGGACAGTCGGAGCGAGTGATTCAGATCTTGGAGGACATATTAAGGGGTTGTGTCATAGATTTCAGAGGTAGTTGGGAGGACTTCCTGCCATTGGCAGAGTTTGCGTACAACAACGTTACTAGTCAAGTATTCGGATGGCGCCCTACAAAGCTTTGTATGGGCGGAAGTGTCGTACCCCTATTTGTTGGACAAAATTAGGGGAAAATCAAATTTTGGGTCCAGACTTGGTCGCTAAGATAGAGGAGAAGGTGAAACTGATTCGGGCTAGACTAAAGGAGGCAGTGGATAGACAGAAGTCCTATGTTGACTTAAAGCGTAAGGACATAGAGTTTGCAGTAGGTGACAAGGTATTCTTAAAGGTGTCGCCATGGAAAAAGGTGCTAAGATTTGGGTGAAAGGGGAAATTAAGTCCCCGCTTCATCGGACCTTACCGGGTGCTAAAACGAGTAGGACCAGTAGCATTTCAACTTGAGTTACCCTCGGAGCTAAGTCAAATTCACAATGTACTTCACATCTCTATGTTAAGATGTTACTGTTCTGATCCATCTCATGTAGTGTCTGTGGAGGAAATCGTGGTAAGACTCGATCTATCCTTCGAAGAGGAACCGGTGGAAATTCTAGATCGTGATATCAAGGTGTTGCGAAGGAAAACGGTTCCATTAGTTAAGGTGCTGTGGCGGAACCATGGTTCTAAAAAGGCAACTTGGAAACCAGAGAAAGCGATGCGACAGCAATACCCTCATCTTTTCTAATCATGTAATTTCGAGATCGAAATTTCTTTAAGGAGGGTAGAACTATAACATCCTGAATTAATGGGCCTATACGCCTAGTGTGTGTATATATTTAAGGTGTTAATTTAACTGTTAGGGGTCCAAGTTGGGCTCAGAATGTGGTCAAGGCCTTGGTGAATTTTTGCTTGGGCACTATAAGGTTTAAAAGGTGGTATCTGTGTTTAAAATATCAAAATGGGCTTATGGCCCAGTGGTCTATGACGCCACTTAGGGAGCAAGGAGGTGATGCCATACAAGGGGAGTAAGGGGCCCAAATTTAAGTTTCATGGAGCCCAATCTCTTTTAATTTAAGTTAGCTAATTTTGGGCATTAAGGTTAGGTGGAGTGGACGGCTACAAGGCTTAAATGTAGGAGGATATAGGTATAGGGTAAAGTAGATATTATAGTTGATAACATGAAAGATACAAGGGGAAAAGATAGGAGCTAGCTATAAGGCTAGGTGTTGGCCAAATTCCATCACCTAGAGGAGTGAAGAAATTGGCTTCTTTAATGGCAGGGGGTGCCAAAATTTCCATGCTATTTGATTAATTGATTGGTTATTAGGAAGGGTGTTTTCGGTTTTAAGCAGTAGGTGCTGAAATCTTCTATAAATAGAGGGGATATCTCTTCAATTCTGGCATTTGGAACCCTATTCTTTTCTTCTTTTAATGTGCCGAAATTCTCAGTATTCCTCTGAAATTATTTTCTTTTGATGTCTTCAAAACCCGAAACCTCCCAATCTTCTCAACATCTTCCCTTTCAAAAGCCAAAATCCTGAATTCTTTTCTCATCTCCATAGCCGAATATACACTATTCCTTCTGCCGATTCCCTCAACTAAAAGCCGAAACTACTTAGATCTCTTCTTATTTTCTTCTCTTCTTGATCTCCTCAAAAGCCGAGAATTCCTAAGAGTTTCCAAATTTCCTGTAAAGGTAAGTGTTGGCCAGTGCTATTATTCTTGTTATTTTTCGGCTTTTAAGCCAAAGCCGAATGGCTAGATAGTGTTTAGGACCATCCTTAGATTGACGTTCTCTTTCTCTTCTCGTGTTCTCTTTTTTTGGGCGGTATTCTGGGATTTGTAGGGAATCAAATCGCCTAGGATTCTAAGTCAGAAGTTGGTAAGCATTCGAATCACGTTTTTGACATTTAAGGTAAGATGGTTTTCTCTAGATTTCATTAGATTCGTTTATCATATGGGAGATCTTAACTTCATGATGTGGAGTAACGACCATGTGTTGTGATAGTGGTTCTGACAAGGACTTATGACGGATTTAAATATGGATCAGGTGAAGGAGAGAATCCCTAAGTTTAAGAAACGAGTGATATCTACCGTTCGAGAATGGCCACTTGGTTGTGGACCGACTTGTGAACAACACCTTAGGCAGATAGCAGTGGTGTTGGCTATGGATAGCATCGACTTAGAGGGTCTCGTTCTAATGTAATAAGGTGTGTAGATCCCTAACACACACTTTCTAATTTTCTTTATGTGTTATGGGCTAAAAAGCTGGAAAGTGGCTATGTAGACAGTCGAATAAAGCCCTAAAAGGGTTAGGCAAGGATGCCAGGTACGCAATCATAGAAATCACTATGTGTGATGAAATATATGAAAGTCTGCATGATGTTTTCCTTATGTATGTATGCATGGGGGAAATATGGTAAAGAGGGGAAGTGCATGATGGGTCACATGATGACAGGTGGTAGAAATCCCACGAATATAAACATGGGTCACATGGTGACCAGTGGTAGAAATCCCACGAATATAAACATGGGTCACATGGTGACCGGTGGTAGAAATCCCACAAATAAAATGTTAGGTCACACAAAGTTGATCGGTGGCAATGCCATGTTTAATGATTTTTGAATAATGTAAACAGTCATTCGATTTGTCGTTATGGTGTGTAGTGGATGGAGGGTTGATTGTAGAAATCCCCAAGGAGTGACGGCTGGTACGAGTTGGTGTGTAGATGTAACATCCTGATAATTAGGGGCTAAGCATTTTACTTAATTGAATGATGTTGCATGTTTATTTATTAATGAGTATATTTTGGAAGTTATTTAAGCATCATTAATTAAGTAAAGGCTTAGTAAAACTTTTAATTTTTATTAAGAGAGAGAGAGAGCTAAGTAAATTAGGCCTTAAGAATTAATGGCAAGGAGTTCCATGCATAAGTTAAGTAATTGGCAAAGTGGTTAAGATGCATGGATGTATGCTTGAGGTGTAAGGTTCAATCTTCTAGCTAGCATTAGGGAAGATTTTAAATTTTGTTTTCTTTCTTATATGTGTCGCCAAGAAAGTTCTATAGTGGATGAGCTTTCATTCATTTTTGGCTAGTTGACCATGTGAAAAGGAAGTTAAAACTTAAGGCATGGGATGATAAGTTGGTGATAAGATGAAGGGACAAAGGCTTGATTTTTGGCTATGTTTTGGGGATGTGTCCATGGTCATTTGACCATGAATCTAGACGGCATGAAGGCTAAAGGAGAGGCTTAATTGTGTAGCAAATTTTGGATATGATGGGGAAGAAACAAGGAGGAAAAAGGGGATATGTTGGCTTTGATTTGGCCGAATTTGTGCTTTGCCATTAGGGGAAAAGTTAGCCAAAAGTCTTTGTTTGTCCATCTTTTCTCATTTTCTCCAAAAGTTCTCTCCTAGCCGAATTTGCCATAGAGTTTAGGTAAAACTTTCTTTTGCTTTGGCTTTCTTCTTTTGACCAATTTTCTTCATTTTGGCCGAATGTACCTTAGACATTTTGGTACACTTTGCTTTTGATTTAGCCTCAATTGTTTGAACCAAATACAACTTTCTTTCTCCCATTTATTTTTCTTCTTGAAATCGAAACTACAAAGTTCAAAGAACCAAATTCTTCATTTCTCTTCTTTAGCGAATGCATCTAAGTCTCAAGACTAATCTCCTTCTCTTTGATCATATTCTCTTTCTTTTCTTTTCATATTATTTTTCTCTTATCTTTCTCTCATTGTCGAAACCACATAGGATCAAGAATAACCTCTTTGGCCGAATGTGCAAAAGTTCTTAATCATCTCTTTTCTTTTGAGAAATCACCATAATCATCTTCTTCTCCTCTTCTCTTTCTACCTTCTTTCTTTCCTTCTCTTTCTTTTCCCTTTCTTCTTTTTCTTAAACCGAAACCACCATTTCTCTTCTTTTTTGTTAAAGCCAATCTTGAAGGACTCAAGTAAGAATTCTATCAATTATTTTTTATCATTTCCTTTCACTTTAGTAAATTTAGAACCATAATCTTTTATTTTCTCTCCTAGGCGAATCTTTTGAAAAGATTTATCAAAATCCTTGTTGAAGACAACCTTTAAGTAACCATTCAATCATCAAGGTAAGATTACTATTTTAGATAATATCAATTTCTTTAGATGGATCACTAATCTACGTTATTATAGGGCGATCTAAGATCAACAAGATAGGTAAGAAAAGAGTCATGCGAAGTGTTTGAAGAGAGGAGGTATTCTTTACCATCGAACTACAAACGAAGAGCAAGATCGGGGTTAGAGATTTTCCACCGGGTTGTGGACCTTCGCTAACGAGGATCGATTATTCAAGTAGTGCGTAACCGAACCACTTTACGTTGGTGGAATATCGGTGGGTTTTGATCCATCTAGTGGAGAAAACCGCAAATAACTGTCATTTGTGAATCCGAGGGTAAGGATTTAGATCCATCGTTTATAAGTATAGTTTTGTTAACAATAGTTTATACTAACCGAGTGTATTAATCAATTAGGTGTGGATGAGCAAGAGGGTATTGTTCTCACTGTTACTAGGTGTGTAACCATACATTAAAAATTTCCATAGATTTATATCGTAAAAAAATGATTATGTGATAGTATGTTTTGTTTGTGGATACCAAGCATTGGTATACAAAATTCGTGTATGTTACCCAATATTTCGCTTATTTTTGCTATATGCATCAATATGAAATAAGCATGACTATATTATGATTTGTGGGTAAATAGCATGAAAATCGATTTGATATGTATGTGCATGGGCATATGGGTATGTTTAATAAAGGAGGAAGTATTCGTGGTTTTACCACACCGGTGACTTCGGTCACATATGTGAAATTGGTGACTTTGTCACATATTTGACTCGGTGGCTTGGCCACATATTTGACTCGGGTTTTGGTCACATATTTGACTCGGTGACTTCGGTCACATATTTGGCTCCGTGACTTTGGTCACGATTTGAAATTTGACTTGGTCAGTGACTTCGTCACATCTGCTTTTGGTGGCTTTGCCACAATAAGGGCGATGTGCATGTTGACCGCAAAGAATCGCCTTCGATGGTGTGTAGCGGATGGAGGGTCGATTTAGTAATCCCCACTGTGTCAAGGTTGGTACGGGGTGTGTAGCGGATGGATATTTAGGTTGGGTTGGCTTGCATTTCATTTCATAAGTATATCCATGTAATATTGTATGATTATTATTTGATCTGCTATGAAATGGGCCTTTGGGCTAAATTTGAGCTAAAATGGGCCTTTGGGCTAAATATGAGTTAAATGGGCCTTTGGGCTAAATATTTGATTAAATGGGTCTATGGCCATATGTGAAATTTTTGGGCTTGAAAGCATTTCATAAAATGGGCTTTTTAGTGTATGTGTTATACATTGAGTTAATAACTCACCCATTTTTATGGGATAACTTTTCAGATAACTCGTAGTGCGATGGATCGGACAAAAAGGATTTCGAGGTGGCGGTTTTATTAAGTATTGTGGAGATTTTCCAACTTAAACTATTTACTTTAAATTTTATTACTTAGACTTTATTTTGGGGTTGCCAATTTTATGTAATAAGGCCACTATAAACTATCTTTAATTTCGTGTTTGGATTTACTTTTATTTTGCCATGAACAAATATCTATTAAATAACTAGATTGGTTTTTCGATAATTAATTAAAAGGTTTTGTCATTAAAATATAAATGTTTTCAAAGTAGTTTTTCTTAAGTTTGGTTTCCTTTTTGATTTTATTAATTCCTCCTAAAAATAATGTTTTAAAAGACAAAATTTCTTTACAATGGAATTCCGCTAAAGTTTTACTCGAGGAACATACCAAATCTGGTTAGGCTTTTGGGGCCGGGTTTGGGGTGTTTCAACTTGGTATCGAGCCCGCTTTTAAACTCTCGGCCTTGGGTTTTGAAGCCCACAACGCTTTTCAAAATTTTGGCCCAAAAGACTTTTTAAAAATTTTCTTAAGTTAAATGGTTTTATAAGAGCATGGCACTCGAATTCTTGACCCGATCCATCGGTATGTACTTTCATTTGATAAATGATATGAATGTTTGATAAGTCTAAGGAAACTTTAGAGACATGGACCCTAGGTGTATGTGTACTACTACGAAAACCACTGAAGATCTGTTTCATAAAACTTTCTTTTAATAAGAAGTGAAAAGATTCTAATACATAAGACTTTTCGTAAAAACAGATAAGATACGTAGTAGACATGAGCTCTAGGGGACGGGGTCATCGAGGACATGGAAGAGGAAGGATGACTGTTTCGAAACCAGTTCGGTCTGGTCAAGGTCCCGAGAATGAAGCTCCACCACCGGCTGTTGAGGCGAATTTTCAAGAACAAAATGAAGGTGGTGACGCAGTATCACAAGCTGTGCTGCGGGTTTTGGAACGAGTAGCGAAAGCTAGTTCTGGAAATGGGTCTCGAAAGTCAGTAGCTGAGAGACTTAGATCGAATGGAGCTGAAGTTTTCAGAGGAGTATCTGGAGTAGCTCCAAACGTAGCTGAATATTGGTTGGAAGCGATCGAGAGAATCATGGACGATATAGATCGATGACCGATGAAGAGAAATTGAAAGGTGCTATTTCACTTCTTCGTGATGAAGCCTACCGATGGTGGCTCACTATCAAGGAGAGTACCCCGTGGATCGTCGGATTGGGGATATTTTAAAGTGAAATTCAAGGAAAATATGTTGGAGCTAGCTATATCGACTCGAGGAAGACATTTACGAATCTGGTTCAAGGAAACAAGTCTATAGTGAATATGAAGCGTAATTCTTATGACTTAGCCGTTATGCCGAGGATAGTGGCTACGAATATGAACGCTAAGGCCGATTTGAAGATGGACTTAGAGATGAGCTAAGAGTGATGATTGCTCCACACCGTGAAAGAGATTTTGCAATCTTAGTGGAAAGGGCAAGAATTGTCAAGAGGCTAAACGGACCGAGAGATGTAACCGGACAGGTCGAGTAAGAATAAGAGAAGCTTTGGGCCTTCGGGTCATCCTAAACTTTCGAAGAAATCAATGAATGATGGACCGCGAGGTCAACAGATCGCTACGGTGTACAAAGTTGTACTTGTTCTCGCAGGGAAAATGCACTCGGAGAATGTCAAGCGGATGTTTCAAGTGCGGTTCAAGGATCACATGATCAAGGATTGTCCGATGAACTCGTAGAAAACCGCCCAAAGAAGTCAAGGTGCTAATCAGCCGATGTATGGACAAAGAACCGATAAGAGGACGTGGTCCAAATGGAAGGGAAATGGTTCGGTAGAGGACGCGAAACTTGTGTAGAGGCGTGGTAGCTCGAGGCGAGACAACCAGGTTTGGTGTATGCGGTTAAATCGCGAGAAGACAAAGGACGCACCTAATGTTATCACGGCACGTTTTTGATTTCGGGTTGCCCTTTATTGCTTTGATAGATATAGGGTCAACTCATTCCTATATCGCTAGTGAAGTATCCGGGACTTTGCATGTGACTTCAAATCGCATTTAGGAAGATGATGCATTTAGTCCTCAGGACGCATAATAGTTGTAGACAAACTTTTAAGGAAGTGCCTCTAGAAGTCCAAGGGATACAGCTTTCAACCGATTTAATGGAGTTGCTATTCGAGAATTCGACCTAATTTTAGGCATGGATCGCTTGTGAAGTACCGTGCAAATGTGGATTGTGCCGCTAAGAGAATGTCCTTAAGAACTTTTGATGACAAGGAAGTTGTAGTGATGGGCGAGAGACGGAACTACTTATCTAATGTAGTATCCGCCTTAAGGCGGAAAAGATGGTTAGGAAAGGATGCGAAGCTTTTCTGATGTTGGTGAATGCTTTGGAGGCTAAGGAAGCAACTGTTAATGAAGTCAGGACGGTGAATGAATTTGTAGATGTTTTTCCGGAAGAACTTCCAGGGTTGCCTCCGAATCGTGAGGTAGAATTCGGGATAGACTTATTGCCTGGAACGGCGCCAGTTTCTATTGCTCCATATAGAATGGCACCGAAGGAATTGGTTGAGCTTAAGGCTCAGATTCAGGAATTGCTTGATCGTGGATTCATCCGACCTAGTGTGTCTCCATGGGGAGCACCGGTTCTATTCGTGAAGAAGAAGGACGGATCGATGAGGATGTGTATAGACTACCGGCAGTTGAATAAGCTGACCATCAAGAACAAGTATCCTTTGCCAAGGATCGACGACTTGTTCGATCACTTAAGGAGCTGCGTATTCTCTAGATTGATCTAAGGTCGGGTATCATCGACTTAAAGTGAAAGAAGCGGATATCCATAAGACGGCTTTCCGAACTAGATATGGGCATTATGAATTTCTGGTAATGTCATTCGGATTGACGAATGCCCCAGCTGCGTTTATGGATATGATGAACCGAATTTTTCAGCCTTACTTTGATCAGTTCGTCGTGGTATTCATAGACGACATCTTGGTGTATTCTAAGTCCGAAGTAGAACATGATGAGCATCTTCGGATTGTGTTGCGAGTTTTAAGAGAAAAGAGTCAGACGCCAAATTCACAAGTGTGAATTTTGGTGAAAGAAGTTGCATTTTAGGACATGTGGTATCTGCGAGAAGGATTAGGTGGATCCTCAAGATCGAGGTCAGATTAGATTGAAACCACCTAAGTCCGTGAATCGAGGTACGCAGCTTGGGTTTAGCTGGATATTACCAAGATTCGTCGAAAGATTTTCATCGATAGTGCACCTTTAATGAAATTGCCGAGGAAGGAAGTACCTTTCGTGGGGAAGATAAGCAACAAGAGAGTTTTGAGAAGCTCAAGAAAGTTTTGACTAAGCTCTGCTTTGATTCAAATGAAGCAAGAAAGGATTTTGTCGGTATTATGATGCTTCTCACAGGGATTAGGATGTGTTCGATGCAAGGCGAAAGGTAGTTGCGTGCGCCTCGGCAGATTGAGACCGCACGAGGTTAATTACCCGACGCATGACTTGGAGTTGGCAAATGTAGTCTTTGCTCTTAAGGTTTGGAGACATTACTTATACGGGAAAAGTCGGTGATATACACGGACCACAAAAGTCTGAAATATCTACCGACTCGTAAAGAACCAATCGAGGCGCAGAAGGTGGATAGAGTTGTTAAAAGACTACGATCGTTCTATCGAGTACCACCCGGAAAGGCGAATGTGGTGGCGGGGCCTAAGTCAAAAAGTGGTGTCGATTTGAGAGCGATGTTTGCTCATCTTAGTCTCTACGATGATGGAAGCTTGTTGGCGTAACTTGAGTTGCCGATATGGTTAAGTCAAGTAAAAGAGAGATGCTTAATGATGAAGATCTGAATGAAAAGCTTCGACAGGTGCAGAGTGGGAAATTGGAAGATTTCAGTATTAACAATGATGGAGTATTGTGCTTCAAAGGTAAAGTTTGTATGCCGTAGGATCAGGAGTTGAGACAAAAGATACTTCAGCTATGCTATGCATCCTGGAGGAAATAAGTTATACCGAGATTTGCGAGATCAATTTTGGTGGCCTAGTCTTAAGCGGGAAGTTACTGAGTTTGTAGGGAAGTGCTTGACGTGTCAGCAAGTTAAGGCTGAACATCAAGTACCTTCTGGATTGCTACAGCCAATAAAGATTCCGCAATGGAAGTGGGAGAGAATCACCATGGATTTTGTTAGTGGGCTTCCCCTTACGCCTACTAAGAAAGACTCCATTTGGGTGATAGTGGACCGATTGACAAAATCTGCACATTTTATCCCGCCGGGTTGATTACTCTTTGCGTAAATTGGCAAAGTTATATGTGGTCGAGATTGTGAGATTGCATGGAGTGCCATTGTCGATAATTTCGGACAGAGATTCGAGATTTACGTCGTGATTTTGGAAAGCATTGCATCAGGCTTTGGGCACCAAATTGGACTTCAGTACGGCATTTCATCCTCAGTCAGACGGTCGATCCGAAGAGTAATCCATATCTTAGAAGATATGTTAAGGGGTTGTGTGATAGATTTCAAGGAAGTTGGGAGGAATCCTTACCGTTGGCGAATTTATGCACAACAACAACATTTATCCAAAGATACTGGATGGCACCGTATGAAGCACTATATGGACGAAAGTGTCGCACTCCTACATGTTGGACGTAATTAGGGGAACGATGATTTTGGGTCCGTAAATAGTGGATGAATCAAGAAAAGGTTAAGGTAATCCTGCTCGGTTAAAGGAAGCATCGATAGACAAAAATCGACGCAGATTTAAAACGGAAGGAAATAGAGTATGCGTTGGGAGACCAAGTTTTCCTAAAGGTTTCACCTTGGAAAAAGTGATGAGATTTGGACGAAAGGGAAACTAAGTCCTGTGTTCATTGGACCTTATCGGATTGTGAAGCGGGTCTGATCTCAGGCATATCGCTTAGATTTGCCTTCTAATTGAAGCAAATGCACGATGTGTTCCATGTTTCAATGTTACGCTTACTGGTCGGATCCATCTCATATAGTACCGATTGAGGAGGTGGAATTAAGATCGATTTGTCATATGAAGAGGAGCCAATTCAAATTCGAGCGGGATGTAAAGGTTTTACTGAGAAAATCGGTTCCTCTCGTTAAGGTATTATGGCGTAATCATGGATCGAAGAAGCTTCGTGAATCGGAGGAAGCGATGCGACAAAGAATACCTCACTTATTCGGCCGAGTAATTTCGAGGACGAAATTATTTTAAGGGGTAGAACGTAACATCATGATAATTGGGGCTAAGCATTTTACTTAATTGAATGATGTTGCATGTTTATTTATTAATGAGTATATTTTGGAAGTTATTTAAGCATCATTAATTAAGTAAAGGCTTAGTAAAACTTTTAATTTTTATTAAGAGAGAGAGAGCTAAGTAAATTAGGCCTTAAGAATTAATGGCAAGGAGTTCCATGCATAAGTTAAGTAATTGGCAAAGTGGTTAAGATGCATGGATGTATGCTGAGGTGTAAGGTTCAATCTTCTAGCTAGCATTAGGGAAGATTTTAAATTTTGTTTTCTTTCTTATATGTGTCGGCCAAGAAAGTTCTAGAGTGGATGAGCTTTCATTCATTTTTGGCTAGTTGACCATGTGAAAAAGGAAGTTAAAAACTTAAGACATGGGATGATAAGTTGGTGATAAGATGAAGGGACAAAGGTTTGATTTTTGGCTATGTTTTGGGATGTGTCCATGGTCATTTGACCATGAATCTAGACGGCATGAAGGCTAAAGGAGAGGCTTAATTGTGTAGCAAATTTTTGGATATGATGGGGAAGAAACAAGGAGGAAAAAGGGGATATGTTGGCTTTGATTTGGCCGAATTTGTGCTTTGCCATTAGGGGAAAAGTTAGCCAAAAGTCTTTGTTTGTCCATCTTTTCTCATTTTCTCCAAAAGTTCTCTCCTAGTGAATTTGCCATAGAGTTTAGGTAAAACTTTCTTTTGCTTTGGATTTCTTCTTTTGACCAATTTTCATCATTTTGGCCGAATGTACCTTAGACATTTTGGTACACTTTTGCTTTTGATTTAGCCTCAATTGTTTGAACCAAATACAACTTTCTTTCTCCCATTTATTTTTCTTCTTGAAACCAAACTACAAAGTTCAAAGAACCAAATTCTTCATTTCTCTTCTTTAGTCGAATGCATCTAAGTCTCAAGACTAATCTCCTTCTCTTTGATCATATTCTCTTTTCTTTTTCTTTTCATATTATTTTTCTTATCTTTCTCTCATTGTCAAACCACATAGGATCAAGAATAACCTCTTTGGCGAATGTGAAAAAGTTCTTAATCATCTCTTTTCTTTTGAGAAATCACCATAATCATCTTCTTCTCCTCTTTCTCTTTCTACCTTCTTTCTTTCCTTCTCTTTCTTTTCCCTTTCTTCTTTTTCTTAAACCAAAACCACCATTTCTCTTCTCTTTTGTTAAAGCCGAATCTTGAAGGACTCAAGTAAGAATTCTATCAATTATTTTTTATCATTTCCTTTCACTTTAGTAAATTTAGAACCATAATCTTTTATTTTCTCTCTAGGTAATCTTTTGAAAAGATTTATCAAAAATCCTTGTTGAAGACAACCTTTAAGTAACCAAATAATCATCAAGGTAAGATTACTATTTTAGATAATATCAATTTCTTTAGATGGATCACTAATCTACGTTATTATAGGGGCAATCTAAGATCAACAAGATAGGTAAGAAAAGAAATTTGTCATGAAGTGTTTGGAAGAGAGGAGGTATTCCTTTACCATCGAACTACAAACGAAGAGCGATATCGGGGTTAGAGATTTTCCACCGGTTATGGACCTTCTACTAACGAGGATCGATTATTCGGTAGTGCGTACAACCGAACCACTTTACGTTGGTGGAATATCGGCGGTTTTGATCCATCTAGTGGAGAAAACCGCAAATAACTGCTATTCGTGAATCCGAGGGTAAGGATTTAGATCCATCGTTTATAAGTATAGTTTTGTTAACAATAGTTTATACTAACAAGGTGTATTAATCAATTAGGTGTGGACGAGCAAGAGGTATTGTTCTCACCGTTACTAGGTGTGTAACCATACATTAAAAATTTCCATAGATTTATATTGTAAAAAATGATTATGTGATAGTATGTTTTGTTTGTGGATACCAAGCATTGGTATACAAAATTGATATGTTACCCAATATTTCGTTTATTTTTGCTATATGCATCAATATGAAATAAGCATGACTATATTATGATTTATGGGTAAATAGCATGAAAATCGATTTGATATGTATGTGCATGGGCATATGGGTATGTTTAATAAAGGTGGAAGTATTCGGTGGTTTTACCACAATTACAGTGACTTGGTCACATATGTGAAATTGGTGACTTGGTCACATATTTGACTCGGTGGCGGTCACATATTTGACTCCGTGGCTTTCGGTCACATATTTGACTCCGTGACTTGGTCACATATTTAGCTCCGTGACTTGGTCACGTATTTGAAATTTGGACTTGATCGGTGACTTGGTCACATCTGTTTTGGTGGCTTTGCCACAATAAGAGCGATGTGCATGTTGATATGACAATCGCCTTCGATGGTGTGTAGCGGATGGAGGGTCGATTTAGTAATCCCACGGTGTCTTTGGTTGATGCAGGGGGTGTGTAGCGGATGGATATTTAGGTTGGGCAGGCTTGCATTTCATTTCATAAGTATATCCATGTAATATTGTATGATTATTATTTGATCGCTATGAAATGGGCCTTTGGGCTAAATTTGAGCTAAAATGGGCCTTTGGGCTAAATATGAGTTAAATGGGCCTTTGGGCTAAATATTGCTTGAAAGGATGGAATTCTAGGGATAACGGGTTGGGCCATTCATTATGTATTGTTTATCATGTAATATGATTGTTGCCTCTATGTACGGGCCTAGGCCCATAATGTGTTTGTGGGCCTCGGTCCGTGTGTTCGGGATTTATACACTGAGTCCTAGTGACTCACGCTTTCATTTTCTCTACTCTTTCAGATGAGCAGTAGATCATGGACATGGGAGCCGAGACGGACTCGAGGGGCCATCAAGACTATTACTATTTCCATAGACTATTTTTGGTTTTAGTTTTCATTTATGTTTTAATTTTTGGGAACATCTTTGTGTAATAAGGCCTCCATAACTTAGATTTCGATTTATTATCTTGTTATGTTGGGTTTTTACAAACTTATGTTTTTTTAAAGTCTTAAATATAAAATGAAATGATAAACGGGCTTTTCAAAACCAATCAACGCAAGTATTAAAGTTATTTTTCAAAACCTCACATTTAACGGACTATTCGGCTAAAATAAGCTAAGTTTTTCCAAAACCCCTCAGAGTAAAGTTTTTAAGATTTAACCTGTAGCATACCAGATCCGGTAATAACGTATGGGCCAGGTTGGGGGTGTTACAAGAGACTTTCTGCGGCCAAAGATTCCTAGCACCTTGCTTCTTGATATTCAGCTACTAGTAATGAAAGATGAGAGAAACGAGTTACAAAGATGAAATAATCCGCTACGGAAGAGAACCCCAAAACTGATTTATGATAAAAGAATTAGTGGACGGCTTCCTTAGGAGAAGTAATGAGATTAAGAGAACCAAAAGTTCTTTACCATATACAGAGTGAAACCAAATGAAGTTCAAGGAGATTCGGCACAAGCAATCAATGTCAAGAAGGTTTCGGTTCACTGCCTAGAACAAGAAGAAATGAAACAAAAATGGAACAAGCAACTGAGGTTCACCCTGTGGGAACAAAAATGAAAAAGCAAAGAAGATAGAAGATGAACTAGAAGGGATTTCAGCTAAAGAATAGAAAAGGTTAGGAGAGGTTTCGATTAGAGAAATAAGAAAAATGAGCAGTAGAAGAAGTAAGGAGTTTCGACTTTGAGAAGAGAAGGGTTAATGAGATGAATAGAAGGAATACTTCAGAACCAGGAAGGGCTTTCGACTTGAATGCTCAAGAGAGAAATGAAGAGAACAAATAGAGTAACCACTAGAGGTTTCGGTAAAGAAAAAGAAAAAAAGAGTCTTCCCCAAAATGCTGAGTCCGAAAATGCACACTAGCTAACTTGGAAGAAAACGGCACACCCTCTTACTAGCAAAAGTCGAAAATGCTCAAAAGGACCCTCTCTCTTTTACTTCTCTTGACCGAATTCACCTTCCCCCACACACTTCCAACTTTCGGCCAACACCTCTACCAACACCACATCCTTTGATTTGCTACTTGTTTCACTCTCCAACACCCATTTGAATCAGTTTGACCAATTCAAGCTCCACCAGCTCCTCATGTCCACTTATTTGAATGCATTGACCCATTCAACAATCACCCTTGAAGAGTCCTTGTCGAATCCATCTTCCCACCATCCTGGCGCCAAAAATAAAGCTTCATAATGAGGCTAATAGGATTCGAACTCCTCCCCTTCTGCTCCTTTGTGACGCCACTCCCTTGCTCCTTAAGTGGCGTCATTTGCCACTCTAGCACACTCCATCTTGTGTCAACAAACACAAGAAAATTTTCTTAAGGCCTGCTTCAACCAGCTCTCCCCCCTAAAGTGCCCAAAAAGGAAAATTTTACCAAGCCTATAGCTTGACCCCGAGCCTTCCCAAGACCCCCAAACATACCAAAAAAAACATGCTTAACAAGCCAAACACAAGAAATAGTGCAAAAAGCGAAACCCCTAATTCTAGGATGCTACACTCGGATCCACAGATGTCAATGTCTTCCACCAGTTATACGCGGTATCCCTCAACAACAAAACAACACATTTAATACATTCATCAGGTGCCAACGACATCTCATTGAACACTCAAATTGTATTCTCGTGCCAAAACTCAACTTGTTTAGCATCATCATCAGCTCTGGCCCTAAAGTCTTTAGCCCCGTACTTACGAATTTTATCCACAGGAGGTTTATTCAATCGAACGGATCTATCACTTGTGGCACGACAAGTACTTGTGGGGTTAGAGGTTGTGGAGCAGCTAGATTCTTTCTAACAAACTCTGGAAACCACTCACTCATCATTTTAGAAAAAGGCTTGCTTAGCCTCTCCCTCTTGGCTACAATTATTTGGCCTAGATGTGGCAGGTGCTGTCCCTTTAGCGGGAGCAGGCGCATTACTCTCTACATCGTCAGCAATTGCTCAATCGTAATCAATTACTATATGAAAACACATTTTCAACTGTCAGGATTCATCACACTATCGCGATTATATATATGGCATGTATAGCTAGACTCACACGTGCTACGTTAGTCTGAGAATTGACTAAATCGTAGCTCTGATACCAATAAAATGTACCACCCCTAAACTCAAAATCGTCGCGAAAATAAGGTTAAGATGCAATACCAAACAATCGAAACATTTTGTATCCATTTCACGACACCAAGTCAAATATCATTTATCCATATTCAAACATAACCATATAGTCCCTTAGTGAGGTCATCGAGACCTTAAACATACTTTAAAAAAGGGTCGGGACTAAATCGAACACTTATGAAAATTTTTGAAATTCAAACATTTTTCTATGTTACAAAGGTCACATGCCCGTGTGGGTAGCCTGTGCCTCACATGGCCTCGGGCACATCCATGTGTCCAAGCCGTGGAAAAACAGGGCATACCTATTGACTTGTCCATACGGCCTGAGACACGACCGTGTGCCTCACCCGTGGTCGATCTTGACTTGCACCACACAGCCAGTCACACGCCCGTGTGTCCAGCCCGTGGTCGATCCTGACTTGTTTCACTTGGGAAACGCAAATAACACGGTTGAGCCACACGCCCGTGTGCTCAACCGTGTAGGAAATTATAGGCCATTTTCAAGGCCAAATTTTCCACCCAGACTTAGGTACACCTAGAAGCTTCAAAACAATACCAATTCATGCCTCAAAATGCATTCAAACATGCCATTTCAAACTCTTATTAATCATAAACAATACCATCTATTCACATATACAATTCCTACTAAAAAAAATCCATTTCAAATTACCATTTCCACAACTTAATTTTATGTAAACTAAATATCATTTAGTCAAGCCAGAAATCACAATTAATACACCATTTCCATCAACTAACACAAGCATGAAATATACCATTTTCAACCTTACCACTTCATGCCATATTCATCATTATCATAACTCATACATAAGAAACAACATCATTCAACTTCCAAGCCAAATCACATGGCAAGGTTCACACATCAAAAACATACACCATATCTACTAGACTATACATGCCATATACCAACTATATACATCTTTCAAAAGTACCCAAAATAGGTTGCCAATAGTGTGATAGAGATGCTGATGATCCTTGGATCCGAGCTAGCTTTACTGGCACTATAAAATAGAGAAAACAATTCACACAGTAAGCTTTCAAAAGCTTAGTAAGTTTGTAATATAATACAATTACATTATACAAAAACAATCCATCACATAGATTAATCTACCATCACATATACCACACTATCCAAAGCTAATATGCTCAGTTAACATTTCATAAACTCTTTTATAATCTCATCAACGACATAGGTTTCGAACGTACCTTACCCAACCCTTAGTTATCGATCACACATGCTACTCATTACTCAATATTTCACTTAGATCAACTTTCATTATTCTTTCGATTCAATCGTACACTTAGTGCCCAAATCATAGCCAAAACATAAGTAACATCGCACACTTAGTGCCTCGATATTGAATCGATCTTAAATCGGTATTGCACACACAGTGCCAACTCATTAAGCCGAAGCTTTTATTATATCACATACATAGTGCTAATCGTCTCTGTCTAGTTTCTAAATTCGCACACTTAGTGCCTTAATACTCGAACTCATATATATATATATATATCACATTTCTATTTCATTAATAAACAATCATTCATTTCTCATCACATAGATACACATTTAATGGCAAGTATAATATCCGAACTTACCACAGACGTCGAAGTACCGAAACGATCGATTAATCGATCACTTTGTCTTTACCTCGATCTTGATCCGAATCTCTCCTTTCTTGGTCTATACATATTCAAATTCAACTCATTCAATTACCAATTCATTCAATTTAGTCCAAATACACATATTTAGGGCATTTTACAAAATAGCCCTCATTATTTCACATTTTGACACTTCAGTCCCTATTTCAACAAATCACAAAATACACCAAATTTCTATTCACATAAGTTTAGCCGAATTCTTCCCATGCTAATACAAGCCCACACATTTCATTTATTTCACATTTTAGTCCCTCGATTTCTCATTTTCACAATTAAGCCCAAATTACTCAAATTCATCAAAAATTCAAAGACAAAGTATGTTAATCTTTCACCTATCTTTCATTTTTCATCAACCATCACAAAGCTCACATATTCATCTATATTAGATCTCAAAATCACCATCAACTTCTAAAATTTGAGCTTGGGTTTGATAGTACACTAAGCAACAATCACAAAAATGTAAAAATTATCAAAAACCGAAACCAAAACATACCTTAATTGAGCTTAGTAAGGGTCGAATATTCAAAAGCTTTAAAACCCTCTTTCTTTCTTCTACAACCGGTGTAAAAAGATGAACACCCCACTAATTTTGATTTATTATTATTTATTATTACCTTATTTGACATTTTACCAATATACCTCCTGTTAATATAACGTGAAAAACATGTATTTTAATGCCCTTAACCGTCCATGCATGCTTCAAGTGGTATAATTTCAATTTAAGGACTCCACAATTAAGAAGTCATGTCAATATAACACTTAAACAACTAGCACACAGCTTTTACGTTTTATGTGATTAAGTCCTCTTTCACAATTCGACACACAGTCGATAAAATTTTCACACGAAACTTTCACACAGACTTAAACACATATAATAAACACAAAAAATAATATTAAAATATTTTTTTGACCTCAAATTTGTGGTCTCAAAACCACTGTTCCGAATAGGGTCTAAACCGGCCTGTTACAGAAGATGAAAATAATAAGATGATATTTTATTTTATTATTTTTTAATTAATTAAGTTTTTACTATTTCTAATTTAGTCCTTGACCTTTTTCTATAATTCCATGGATGAGTCACCATGAAAAATCTACATACTTTTTTTAATGGTCTCATTACCATATAAGGACCTCTAGTTTTGAATTCCATAGCTATTTGATCCTTATAGCTACTAGAATTCAACTTTCACATTTTATGTGATTTAGTCCTTCTCGTAATTAGGCACTAAATCGATAAAATTTTCTTGCCAAAATTTTCACGTTTCACGTATATCATATTACGAACCATATAGTAAAATAAAAATAAATTATATTTTGGGTCGCCTATGTGGTCCCTAAACCACTGTTCGATTTCACTGAAAAATGGGTTGTTACAATAGAACCCATAGAGCTACCAACGAGGTCGATTACTCGAGCTCGAGCTAAGAGGTTCAAGGAAGCTAGTGCGGGCCTTATTGATCGAATTTGGCGTGAAGCCGTTGC
The DNA here is from genome assembly GCA_025506655.1 of Gossypium rotundifolium. NCBI lineage: Eukaryota > Viridiplantae > Streptophyta > Magnoliopsida > Malvales > Malvaceae > Gossypium > Gossypium rotundifolium. Next base: position 61,576,440 of record CP106731.1, on the reverse strand, counting down.
AGGGTTTATTGAACAATCATGGACTAGCAAACCATGCGTGCTATGCAACTTGCTTTGAGCTCAACTAGCTTGATTTTAGCTTTCTTCAGCTTGTGCATTTTATTTGCTGGAATAAACAAATAAATTTGGTTATAGCTATTTTAGTTTAATTAGTTTAAGTTTTAATTATGTCATAATCTGGACATACTTAATAATGGTTTTTAATTATGTCATAGTTTAGGACATCTTAAATATATGTTTAAATATGTCCTAGTTTAGATGCCCTTAATACATGTTTTTGTTCAGACCAATTAAATTGTGACTAAGCTGTTTTAATGTGTCTTATAGGGTATTAATGGAAGGTATTTAAGAAGAGAACATGCATATGGATGGCATTAAAAGGGGGGAGCTGCTAGTTGCTTTCTTCCATGCAACCTTTCATGTATTGCAAAGGCCACAGGTGTTTTCACACTTGTTCATTCAGCTGAATAATCATGTTCACACCAAGTGGCCATCCAAATTTAAGTGTCCACACCAAAAGGCTGCTCAATTTTGGCTGCTTACAATAGAGACCTTTTATGCGCCCCATGCAACCATTAAGAGTTGTTTGTCCATTCAATTTTTCAAGGCAGCATCTTAGCTTGTTCACACCTACTTGACCGATCATTTCCCATGGTTATTCAACTCCTTCCTAAGGCCAATTGAATTATTTGATTGGAAACATCAATAGGCATGGCTGTTGGCTTGACTAAGGCTTGGAAAACTTCAAAGGACATGTGGGATATCTCAATAGTTTTCTTGAGCTCAATTAAGTTGAATTAATTAAGTCCATTCAGATGGACCATTTTAGAGCTACAAATATTAAGCTCAAAACATGTATTTCATAATTTTGACTCTTTTATGAATATTATATCAATTTGTGAGTTATTCAACTCTCTTTGTTCTTTTAGAGACTCAAATTGATTTATCTATCTAAACCTAGTGGCGTCAATTTTGATTTCCTTGTGAACTTATCACTCCAACGAGTGTGGCATTCAACATAAACCGTTTGGTTCCTATCTTCAATAAATAGTGGGTCACGGTTCCATCTATCAGCTCATATTCATCTTAATAGCTTCCATAAGAATCGGGTCGATATTCCTTTTAGTATTAGTTCATTATTTAGCTTTTAAGCCTATCATCTAGCCATCCAACTCTCAAACAACCAAATAACCCTTATTAAACCCATCTTTGCACATATTTAGCCTTTGACCAACTTAGATCGGATACTACTCATGTAACACCCTTAACCCGTAACCATCGCCAGTTTAGGGTTAAGAGGCATTACTAGACAATCAAAAACTTTTACAGACAATTCTTAACATAATTTGACAATTCACATCAAAGTGTCCCTTAAATAGGTCTACGAGACCTTAAACATGTTTTAGAATAGGGTCGGGACTAAACCGAACATATACGAAAATTCTCAGAAAATTAAATTTTTTTTAAGTTACAGAGGTCACACGCTCGTCTGGGCAGGCCATGTGCCTCCCACGGCCTCAGACACGCCCGTGTATCTAAGCCTTGTCAAAACAGGGCATACATATTGACTTGCCCACACGGCCGTGAGCACGCCCTTATGCCTCACACATGGTCGCTACTGACTTGCACCACACGGCCAGTCTCACGTCCATGTGTCTAGACTATGGTCGAGTCTGACTTGTTTTGAAATGCAACCACGAGGGACACAGTCGAGCCACACGCCCATGTGCTCAACCGTTTGGGCGATTATAAGCCATTTTCAAGGCCAAAATGCCACACACACTTGACTCATCCCTACAAGCACAAACAAGCATCAATCCAACACTTTTTCGGCAACCAAAAACTTATCAAATGGTCATCCTCTTCAACTCATTCGAATACATTTCATCAATATCTTACATGCCATTTAGCTCAACTAAATCACAAGTATATCTAAGTAATATTCACCCATAAACTTACCAATTCATTATGGTATCTGTAACACCCCAAACCCGGCCCATTCACTACGACCGAATTTGAAATGCCACTGGAAAAATGTTTGAAACAAATTTGAACTTAAGGATAAAACACAAAAATTTTGTTAAGTTTAGAAAATAGTGTTCATTAAAATTCTTAAGTAAGGTGTGGTGTTTATAAAATATCCGGATTAAAACTTTAGTATATATAGATTTAAATAAAATCGTTTGCAAATAATTCCTCAATTGTCAATCCATAATAAAACACAATAATAAACTTAATGAGAAACACTTAAATGACTTTAAATACTTTTAGGGCCTTATTACAATAATTGAATAATCAAAGCATCAAGATATAAATGCTTAATTAATTAAAAATATCTTTCTCGCATGAAAATCGCTTTACGCATGGCCACCTTTGTATCCATTCCAACCCGGTCCAAGCTTTATGCATCACCGAAAGGTTTAAAATATTGGGTGAGTCAAACCGACTCAAAGCATAGTCATTTCACATATCTCCACATATGGGCTTGGCCCATATCCACACATCCATACACATAAATATGCAATTATGATGCCCATCCCAACCTGTGGTCCATCCATTACACCTACCTTGGCAAACCCCTACTCAAGGCCGTGGCTAATCCACCACCGATCACATAATGATCCACATATCTTACCTTGGCGGACTTGCTTGCTCAAGGCGTGGTTGAGCCACCGATCCCATAGGGATCCCAATATCAATCGGTCTACGGTGATGCACACACTATCAACCGCCGAGATGGGCACTTAGCCAACACCTCCCTTGATGAAGCACATAGCTAACATCAAGCGCTAATGTAGCACGAGGCCAGCATTAGACCACGTACATAATGATGTACACCCTTTCCTTCAATTTTCACATCCCAAGTCCCATGCATATATGTGTATCATGTCAGATTAACAATCAGAGTAAATATTTATCACATGCTTACCACAAATATCACACATATATCATAGGCAAAATAGAGCACTAACCTGATTAATCGATTGCCCACTACGGGTATCCACCATCTTAGCCATTATTTTCAGCTAACATACACATCATAATCAAACATACTTATCAACATACAATAACAGAAGAATAGTGCGATAACTACACACCTGATTAGCACAATTGACTAAATCCCGAAACCCACGTCTAACGATTTGCATCTTTGCGATTGTAGAACTCCTTCCTACACCACCTAAGTCAGAATCGGCTAACATTATATACCAAAATGGCCTATGGCCGAAAATCACTACTGCCTTACCTTACGGATCTAAATCCCGAAACTCACCAAATAACTAAGGAACACGTGGCCTATGGTGTACCTTCGGGAAAAGAATTTCTCCTTCTTTGTAGTCGACACTTAGTAAATCCCGAAAGATCTCTTCAAGGTTTCGGCAACAATATATTGAGGGTATTAGAATCTTAATTTTGACAGACTTAAAAGAAATAGAATGAGAATTGAACCTAATCTTACCCTTACTGAAGAATTCGACAGCACCTAAGCTTGAAGCCACTTGAGATATTCGGCTATGGCTTTGATGTGTAACACAAAGTTTCGGCTTTTGTAACTATGAAGAAATCGGGTAGGGCTTTGCTTATTTTCGGCTTTTGAGGCTATGAAGAATTTGGCTTGAGAAGAAGAAAATCTTGGAGAGGAGAGGAGAAAGAAATTCGGCAGAAGAAAAGAGAGGGAGAATGAATGAAGAATAGGCCTATTCTCTTCCTTTTATTACCGAAATTACTAGGCCAAGAATCCTTTGCTTGGCCACCACTCTTCCTTATGTGATAACTTTATCTCTTCAATTATCACCTAAAATAAAAGATAACTCAGCAACTATCCTTACTTAGCCGAAATTATTAAACTCAAAGTCCCTTACTTGGCCATCACTTCTCCCTTATTTTCCTAATTAAAGAATAATTCCTCATTTATCTCTTGAAAATAATCTAAAATAAATCCATTATTTATCCCCTAACTAGCCGAATTTTAAACTTGTTCTTATTGGACTCCTTGTGACCATACGAGGCCCAAATCATCCACCTAAGTGGCGTCACTCACTGGGCTTTAAGTGGTATCTTCAAGCCACTTTTCCAAACCTGTTTGTGCGTCAAATTTCACATACTTTTTCTCTTAAGGATACCTTGCCTTAATTTCCTCTTTTAAACTTTAAATCTTGACATTTCTAAGTCATTTCTAAGTTTCCAAAAATTTTTGTTTAGCTCTTTAAACTTGACATTTCCTAGGTTTCCAAAATATTCACTTTCCTCTTTTAACTTAAGTTTCCAAAATGTTCACTTTCCTCTTTTAACTTAAGTTTCCAAAATGTTTACTTTCCTCTTTTAGCTAATCATTTCCAAGTTTCCAAAATATTTACTTTCCTCTTTTTGAAACTTAACATTTCTAAATCATTTCTTACATTTCCAAGACATTTCCCTACATTTCCTTACATTTCCCTGCATTTCCTTACATTTCCATACATTTCCATACATTTCCATACATTTCCATACATTTCCTTACATTTTCATACATTTCCTTACATTTCTATACATTTCCATACATTTCAAGGTTCTAAAATGAACACCACACATCCATATCACAAGAAACATGCTATTTCATAAAATTAAGCAAAATGCACATAATGGGATTCAACCTCTTCCTCAAAGTACTTCACTTGATGCCATAACCCTTGCACCTTAGGTGGCGTCCTTGCCACTTTTCCACATCACTTCTTGTTTTAACTTAAAACCAATAATTGTCCAAAGTTTTCTCTTCCATCCTAGGATTTTAAAACCCTTAATTCACTTCCAAACACTGCCAAAACCTACTACTCATGAATTATGAACAAACGCATAACCCCTAATCTAGGATGTTACAGTTCTACCCCCCTTAAAAATAATTTCGTCCTCGAAATTACTTACTAACAGTCGTACAATCCTTTTCACTGCAGTTATGCTTACGCTGCGCACTCTGATCTTAATAGAACCATCATACTTTCCAGGCACAATCTCTAAGTTCACGTCCCTTAGAACTCATTTCTAACGTCGCGATTTTATCTAATTAAGAAGTTTTATGTATAAAAAATTTTGTTTCACTGATTAACCGCGAAGAAGTTTTATGGAAAGAATTTTTAGAAGTGGTTCTTTCGTATTCATTCATGCACACAGTCTTTACATTCATACATCCATCAATCAATTATGAACTTTCGTTCATTCAGAGAAATGTTGTAGTTTTCATTGTTGTTATTTTTCCACTACCCAGGGGTATTTTCGTAATTTGCCCTACAGGGGTATTTTTGTAATTTGTTGGAATAAGGTTCCTTGGTGATTTTGTCAATAAGGGTATTTTGGTAATTTTTGAAATCCCGGGGGTATTTGAAAATTTTGAAATTATAAGGGTATTTCGATAATAAACCAAGGTAATTTATAAATCTTAATAAATCAAGGGTATTTCAAAATTTGCAAAACTTGAGGGTTCTTTTTGAGAATTTGTTTTCCAAATTGGTGCTGTTGCAAAAATTTTGAAAATCAGGGGTCGTTCTGGTAATTTTGTAACTTGGGGGTATTTCGGTAATTTGTAGGGTAGGGTACTTTCGTAATAATAATTTTTTTTAATAATCAAGGTATTTTGATATTTTGTAAATTTAGGGTTCCTTTAAGCAAAGTAGTGAAATTTTGATAAGAATGTGGGTATTTAGAAATTTCATAAACCAAGGGCATTTTGTAATTTTACCACTAGGGTATTTTAGTAAATTTGGTAACTCGAAATATTTCAGAAAAATTTATAAAATAATCTTTTCAAATCAAGAGGGTAATTTAGAAATTTTAAAACTAGGGTTTCCATAAAATACTACTAGTCCCTTTCGGGTTTTAGTTGGGGTTTAGCAGGTGTATAAGTCCTCTTGGTTAGGGTGAACCGAGGCTACGCACTGGTAGGATTCGAGTGGAGAGGAGGTGAGTCACTAGGACTTCTTAAATACCAAGCTCCCACCAAACCAATCCTAAACATGCACCATGGCTACCACACCTAACTCAAATGACTTAACCACGTGTTTGTTTAGTAGGCATTTAAGTCTTATGTTTTGTTGGGGTACACTAGCCCTAGGGTTCAAGTACTTAATCTCTATTCTATGTTCCATTTCTACCCTTCCACAAATCATAATATAAATCACACAAAAGATCGGAGTACTTACCCGGTGGACTTGGTTGGAGACTTAGTGGGCCATGCCGAAAAACTCGAAAATTTTTCGAAAATTCCTTTTGGGCTTACTTTGGAAAACGTTTTGGGCCTTAAACCCAAGGCCGAGAGTTTAAAACTGGGCTCTGATACCAAATTGTAACACCCCAAACCCGGCCCATTCACTACGACCGAATTTGAAATGCCACTGCAGAAAACGTTTGAAACAAATTTGAACTTAAGGATAAAACACGAAAATTTTGTTAAGTTTAGAAAACAGTGTTCATTAAAATTCTTAAGTAAGGTGTGGTGTCTATAAAAATATCCGGATTAAAACTTTAGTATATATAGATTTAAATAAAAATCATTTGCAAATAATTCCTCAATTGTCAATCCATAATAAAACACAATAATAAACTTAATGAGAAACACTTAAATGCACTTTAAATACTTTTAGGGCCTTATTACAATAATTGAATAATCAAAGTCTCAAGATATAAATGCTTAATTAATTAAAAATATCTTTACGCATGAAAATCGCTTCTACATGGCCACCTTTGTATCCACTCCAACCCGGTCCAACCTTTACACATCACCTAAAAGGTTTAAAATATTGGGTGAGTCAAACCGACTCAAAGCATAGTCATTTCACATATCTCCACATATGGGCTTGGCCCATATCCACACAATCCATACACATAAATATGCAATTATGAAGTCCATCCCAACCTAGGGCCCATCCATTACACCTACCTTGGCAGACCCCCTGCTCAAGGCCGTGGCTAATCCACATCTTACCTTTGCAGACTTGCTGCTCAAGGCCCTGGCTGAGCCACCGATCCCATAGGGATCCCACATATCAAGCAGTCTACGGTGATGCACACAGCTATCAACCACCGAGATGGGCACTTAGCCAACACCTCCCTTGATGAAGCACATAGCTAACATCAAGCGCTAATGTAGCACGAGGCTAGCATTAGACCACGTACATAATGATGTACACCCTTTCCTTCAATTTTCACATCCCAAGTCCCATGCATATATGTGTATCATGTCAGATTAACAATCGAGTAAATATTTATCACATGCTCACCACAAATATCACACATATATCATAGGCAAAATAGAGCATGACACGATTAATCGATTGCCCACTACGGGTATCCACCATCTTAGCGATTATTTTCGGCTAACATACACATCATAATCAAACATACTTATCAACATACAATAACAGGAGAATAGTACGATAACTACGCACCTAATTAGCACAATTGACTAAATCCCGAAACCCATGTCTAACGATTTGCATCTTTGCGATTGTAGAACTCCTTCCTACACCACCTAAGTCAGAACCGGCTAACATTATATACCAAAATGGCCTATGGCCTAAAATCACTACTGCCTTACCTTACGGATCTAAATCCCAAAACTCATCGAATAACTAAGGAACACGTGGCCTATGGTGTACCTTCGGGAAAAGAATCTCTCCTTCTTTGTAGTCGACACTTAGTAAACCCCGAAAGATCTCTTTAAGGTTTCGACAACAATATATTGAGGGTATTAGAATCTTAATTTCGACAGACATAAAAGAAATAGAATGAGAATTGAACCTAATCTTACCCTTACTGAAGAATTTGACAGCACCTAAGCTTGAAGCCACTTGAGATATTCGGCTATGGCTTTGATGTGTAACACAAAGTTTCAGCTTTTGTAACTATGAAGAAACCGGCTAGGGCTTTGCTTATTTTCAGCTTTTGAGGCTATGAAGAATTTGGCTTGAGAAGAAGAAAATCTTGGAGAGGAGAGGAGAAAGAAATTTGGCAGAAGAAAAGAGAGGGAGAATGAATGAAGAATAGCCCTATTCTCTTCCTTTTATAGCCGAAATTACTAGGCCAAGAATCCTTTGCTTGGCCACCACTCTTCCTTATGTGATAACTTTATCTCTTTAATTATCACCTAAAATAAAAGATAATTCAGCAACTATCCTTACTTAGCCGAAATTATTAAACTCAAAGTCCCTTACTTGGCCATCACTTCTCCCTTATTTTCCTAATTAAAGAATAATTCCTCATTTATCTCTTGAAAATAATCTAAAATAAATCCATTATTTATCCCCTAATTAGCCGAATTTTAAACTTGTTCTTATTGGACTCCTTGTGGCCATACGAGGCCCAAATCATCCACCTAAGTGGCGTCACTCACTGGGCTTTAAGTGGCATCTTCAAGCCACTTTTCCAAGCATGTTTGTGTGTCAAATTTCACGTACTTTTTCTCTTAAGGCCACCTTGCCTTAATTTCCTCTTTTAAACTTTAAAACTTGACATTTCTAAGTCATTTCTAAGTTTCCAAAAATTTTCGTTTGGCTCTTTAAACTTGACATTTCCTAGGTTTCCAAAATGTTCACTTTCCTCTTTTAACTTAAGTTTCCAAAATGTTCACTTTCCTCTTTTAACTTAAGTTTCCAAAATGTTTACTTTCCTCGTTTAGCTAATCATTTCCAAGTTTCCAAAATATTTACTTTCCTCTTTTTGAAACTTAACATTTCTAAATCATTTCTTACATTTCTAAGACATTTCCCTACATTTCCTTACATTTCCCTGCATTTCCTTACATTTCCATACATTTCCTTACATTTCCATACATTTCCATACATTTCCTTACATTTCCATACATTTCCATACATTTCCTTACATTTCCTTACATTTCATACATTTCCTTACATTTCCATACATTTCCATACATTTCAAGGTTCTAAAATGCACACCACACATCCATATCACAAGAAACATGCTATTTCATAAAATTAAGCAAAATGCACATAATGGGATTCAACCTCTTCCTCAAAGTACTTCACTTGATGCCATAACCCTTGCACCTTAGGTGGCGTCCTTGCCACTTTTCCACATCACTTCTTATTTTAACTTAAAACCAATAATTGTCCAAAGCTTTCTCTTCCATCCTAGGATTTTAAAACCCTTAATTCACTTCCAAACACTGCCAAAACCTACTACTCATGAATTATGCACAAACGCATAACCCTTAATCTAGGATGTTACAGTATCACTCAATCAATAATATACAATCTTTATAACACCAAAACATAGATCAATATTACCATATGCTCAACCATTAACAAACCACATCACATAGCTTATCTACTTATTCACAACATACTATTAACTAGCCATATCACATGGCTATTCAAATATCCCAAACATAATTCAAAGTGACTAGCCTATACACGCCATACTTAGAATATACACTTTCAAAAGGTACCAAAATAAGATTGAGTAGTGTAATGACGGTCCTCGATGATTCCCAAGCCTTTCGTAGCTTTAACGATCTATAAAACAAAGAAAACACACACAAAGTAAGCTTTCCAAAAGCTTAGTATGCCATATACAAATACATTTATCATATAATCATTTATAAGCATAATAAATCAAGTTCATTAACATATCTTCATTTCAAACTCATAAATTTCTCTTTGGCTCAATCAATTTGTCATTGCTTACCAACGTATCATATCTCAAACAACTCTTTTTCTCATAACTCAAACATACATATATCATCTTTTATTCAATGTAACAATGTACATACTTACTCACCTTTCATGCTTATACAAAGCATACAAATCAAACGTACCTGAAACAATTATACATTTCACATAGTCATTCATTTCTCGAATTTGCCTCTTGAACTATTCGAAATCAAATAGGATACTCAAAATGCTCGAAATAGTTGTACAATGCTAATATCCTAGACGTGGTCTTACATGTAACCAAATATCGATGGCACTGTCCTAGACAGGGTCTTACACAAATCAAATACGATGCCAATGTCCCAGACATGGTCTAACACAAAAATCTCAAATCGATGCCAACGTCCCGAGACGTGGTTTTACACGATGTACCATATTGATGCCAACGTCCCAGACGTGGTCTTGCACGATATCTCATGTCGGAAACCTATGTCATGACATATAAAATCCTATCTATTCCTAGGTTCGTACGGGACTTTTCAGACATTGATACTTCCTCGGATTTCATGTATTTATCATCTTGTACACATCCATCACAATTAATTTCCATAGGCACATGAATAAACCAAATCAAATTACATTTATTTTTATATAGACTTACCTCGAATTCGGATAAATAGAAACTAACGGCTACTCAACTATTTTCGACTTTCCTTGATCTAAATTCGTTTTCTTCGAATCTTGATCTATACATATTCAAATTTAATCCATTTATTCACCAAATCATTCAATTCAATCCAAAAACACATATTTAGGGCAATTTACAAATTAGCCCTCATATTTTCACATTTTAACATTTTAGTCCCTATTTCATGAAATCACAAAATACACAAAATCTCATATCACCCAAGCTTGGCCGAATATTCCCTTGCTCCATACAAGTCCATGTATTTTATTTATTTCACAATTTAGTCCCTCAAAATATTATTTTCTCAATTTAGTCTAAATTACTCAAAATCACCAAAAACTCAAAGACAAACTATGTTAATCTAACACATATCTTTCATAATTCATCTTCAAACATTACAAAACTCATGTGTTCATTGATGGCATATTTCAAAATCATCATCAATTCACAAAATTAAAGCATCGGTTTAAAATAACACGAAGCGATGATTACAAAAACGTAAAATTATCAAAAACCGAGTAAAAAACATACCTAATCAAGCTTTGCATGTGCAAAACCTAACAAGCTTCTTCTTTTTCTTTGTTTTTTTGGCTAGATGAACATAATATGGCATAATTTCATGCTTTTATTTTATTTTAATTAAACTTAATTATCTATTTCCCATTTTACCCTTAATGAAGCATTATATAATCTTTAAAATACATGTCCACTACCGTCCATGCCATATTACAATGGTGTAATTCCATATTAAGGAGTTCCTATTAAAAGAACAAAGCAATTAAGCACTTTAACAATTATAATGACACTTTTGCATTTTATGCGATTTAGTCCTTTCCTCTAATTAAGCACACAAATGGACAAATTAATTTACAAAACTTTCACACATGGTTAATCACATACCATATGCACAAAAAATAATATTAAAATATTTTTTGACTCGGATCTGTGGTCCCAAAACCACTATTCCGACTAAGATCTAAACTGGACCGTTACAATTCTCCCCCCTTAGGGATTTTCGTCCCCGAAAATCTTATCGTTGAATAGATTCGGATATTGTTGTCTCATTACATCTTCGGGCTCCCACGTAGCCTTGTAACACCCCTCACCCGTGTCCAACTCCAGGTCAGGGTTCAAGGCGTTACCGGACTTAAACATTCACAATCGTACAAAACTGGGTTACCAAATTTCGTCCAAAATTAAAACTTTTCAAACACATGCATATCGTCCCGTATACATGCCTTCGAAGCCTATAACATACATCGGGGTGGTTTGGGACTAAACTGAGAACTTTGAAAATCTTTGGGCAACTTAACCAATTTTCTTACTTTGGAGAGTCACACGCCCGTGTGACATATGACACGTCCATGTGAGTAGACCATGAGGTTCTTACACGCCCATGTCTGGATCCCATGTATAATTCATAATAATACATACAACCAATAACTAAATCTCTATACATGCCATTCACTAGAAAATAATTAGGAATTGTCGTGATTTCAACTTGACAAATTGATAGTGTGATGATACCTCCAACAATCTCCAACCCCGAGCCAATCTGACAACACTATGAGAAATGGGAAAATGGTGTAAGTTGGCATATTAATAATAATAAGCAATTTAATCAACAATATTAACTCATTTCTCAATAAATATACTCAAAGAAATAGAATCCATATTCACATAGTTTTACCCTTTACCTTAAGTTTAGCTTAGGCTATTTTTCTGAGTCACAGTCACTAATTTAATTATTTAATAAGCTACAGAACTATAAATTAAGATTCGTTAATTTTACATGAAACTAGACTCACATATCTTTATACCATAAAATTTCCAAAATTTTTGGTTTATCCAATCAATACATTTTATTCATTAAAGATCCCCCTGTTTTGTTGTTCGACAGCTCTACCACATCCTCACTAAAATTAAAATTTCTCATTATATAGAGTTTGGATAACCTTCCCATTTTTATCTATTGAAATTAGACTCATCAAGGATTCATAGAGTATAAATTACACACCATTACCATTTTTATAAAATTTTAATGATTTTTCTCATTATATAAAATTTTTAAACAAGTCTTACAAAAATTTAAATATCTCAAAATATACAAATCCTTTTCTTGATCTGTTTCTTTTATATAAAAATAGACTCAATAAGATTAAAATAAATATCTCATCCAACATATAATTAAATTTCTACAATTTATCGTGATTTTTCAAAGTCACCTAACTGCTGTTGTTTCAATCTATTTTACTGAAAATTTTACTCTCCCATGTTTTCTTTGTATTACTTCCATATATGTACACATAACACCGAACATATTCAAAACTAGCCATACGAATGAATAATCATCACCAATATTTACTAGTACTCATAATGGCGTTTACACCATATCAGCCTTACCACAATTTCAACCATGAATCACATATCAAACACATTATGCACATACACACATGGTCACATGCACCATTGCTCACATGTACATTTGCCACATTTCTCAATTGGTCACATTCACTCCTGCACTTATTCATAACATGATCGCACCAATCACCATTAGTAATTTATCTCGTTGAACCCCTTCGTAAAACGCCCGATACTCGGTGATCTCAGCACATAGCTCCACCTACACATAATTCGACTTTCTTGTACACATGGTGAAGGTCCCTTATCAACCATATGACCTAGGCATTCCATCTCGTAGATTTCTTGTAACACCCCTAACCTGTAACCATCGCTGGAATAGGGTTAGAAGTGTTACCAAATAGATCAAAACTTTTACAGAATTATCATATAGTCATTTATCAATCTCAAACATAATGTCCCTTAAATGAGTCATCGAGACCCTAAGCATGCTTATAAACCGAGTCGGGACTAAACTGAAACACATAAGTAAGTTCATAATAATTTGAAACTTTTCTAACATACAGGGGACACACAGCCGTGGGGGTAGGCCGTGCCTCACCCACGGCTACATGACACACCCGTGTGTCCTTCCCGTAGTCCTATACTGCCAAAATCAACACGGTCGCCAAGCATGCCCGTGTGCTAAGGCTATGTACCAATAGATCACATATTGGCATTTCTCACACGGCCACCAAGCATACCCATGTCGAGGCCGTGTACAATTTAAGCCACATTCTACCAATTTACCCACGGTCTTAGGCACGCCGGTATGCCTCAACCATGTGACATTATAGGCCATTTTACAAGGCCAATATGCCACCCACTTAAGGTCTTCCTACAAGCAATATATACCAAAACATAATATACATATATGGCAACAAAAACATATCAAATGGTTCAGTTCATCCATACATTCAATACCAATTCCATTCATACTAAATTACAAACTAAATCCTACATCATTTCAAACATGTATCATCCATTTGCTTAACCAAAACTTAACCATTACATATGTATCAACGTACTAAATATCAGCTTCATAACTCATTCATTCAAACATTTATCAACTCAAAACTTGCCAATACACATGGCCATGCTCACTTCATAAACATATACACCTATCTAGCCTATACATGCCATAATTAGTCATATACATTTTCAAAAGGGTACCAAAATAAGTTTAGTAGTTTGATGACGATCCTTGACAATCCCGAGCCTTCAATAGCTTCGACGACCTATAAAACAGAGAAAATACACACACAGAGTAAGCTTTCCAAAAGCTTAGTAAGTCATATACAAATAAGCTTGGTATGGAAAGCATATATCAATCACTTGGAAAACTTCCACATATTTGTTTTGGTTCATACACTTTTAACCACATTAGCCATTTTTACCATTCAAAAATCATATGAACACATAGCTCATCTAGACAAAACAATTCTTATCATATCAAAAATTCCATATGCTTATCACCATAGTAAGATCACTTAGATACTTACCTTACATACATAAATAGTGTATAGACAACGTACCTGAATCGAATTTAATATCACATAATTGTTCATAGATCGGATTTGACATTCATATCATAGTCTTGCCCGTTGAACCCATAGGAATCTAGTAGGATGATCGAAGCTCGAATAGTCGTACAATGCCAACGTCCCTGCATTTAGGCCTTACATGTACTCAAATATCGATGCCTCTGTCCCGACGTGGTCTTATACTTAATGTCGATGTCGATGTCCCAAACATGGTCTTACTCATGAAGCTCCTATCGACGCCTCGTCCCGCATTTAGGTCTTTTACATAGAATTCATATCGATGCCTACATCCCATACGAGGTCTTACACAAATTTCAAATCAACTCCAACACCCCGGACGTGGTCTTACATGATGAAACAGAATAGATACCTATGTCATGACATAGCTAATCCTATCTATTCCTAGGTTCGTACGGGACTTCTCGGCTTTACCACTATATCGAACTTATTTCGGAAACATACTCATTCATTTTCATCGATAGACATATGAATACATATATTCAATTCAATACAAATAAGTTTATTTGCATAGTGACTTACCTCGAATTTGGTTTATCGAACGGAAACGACTACTTGGTTATTTTCGCTTTCCCGCGATCTAAGTCCGTTTTCCTCGGTTCTTGCTCTAAACATATTCAGAATTAATCCTTTTTTTCACTATTTCATTCAATTAAATCCAAACACAAATATTTAGGGCTATTTGCAACTTAGCCCTCACATTTGCACATTTTATCAATTTAGTCCATTTTACTCAAAACATCAAATTTCACAAGATCAATGCATACAAAAGCTTAGCCGAATACATATACATCACATACAAGCCCACATTTTTCATCAAACTTGCAATTTAGTCCTTTAATTTACCATTTTCACAATTTAGCCCTATTTAGCTAAATTCATCAAAACTTCAAGAACATAACATGTTCATTTAGCTCAAATCTTTCATATATCATCCTCAAACATCACAAAGCTTGTAAAATCATCAATGGCATATTTCACATACATCATTAAAACGCAAAATTAAGGTATGGGTTTGATAGCTCTCTAAGCAATGATTGCAAAAACGTAGAAATTATCAAAAACCAATTAAAATATACCTTGAATTTAAACCCTCAAATGGCCGACTTTAGCAAGCTTCATCTTTCTTTTTCTTTTATTAGTTTTGGTTAAAATAAAAATAATGAAGATGAATACTTTCATCTTTTGTTTCATAGATTTTGTGATAATAAAACAGTTACCTTTTTAACCACTTAAAAGATATTTGGCATCAATAGACAACAAGGGTATAATAGGCCATTTACCATCCACTATCTAAATAGTGGTCTATTTTCCACTTAAGGCCACAACTTTACAAAGCCACAACACATTGGCACTTTCTCAAATAGCAAGCAACTTTCACATTCAATACAATATCATCCTTTTGTCAAATTATACACACAAACGGACAAATTAACTTACGAAAATTTAGCACATGCTTAATCACATATCAATAGCATAGAAAATGATATTAAAATATTATATGGACTCAAATTTGTGGTCCCGAAACCACTATTCTAACTAGGGTATAAACTGGACTGTTACAATTCTTCCCCCTTAGGGATTTTCGTCCCCGAAAATCTTACCGTTAAGTAGAGTTGGATATTGTTGTCTCATTGAATCTTCAGGCTCTCATGTAGCCTCTTCTAATCCGCGTCGATTCCACAATACTTTCACTAATGGAATTTTCTTATTTCTTAACACTTTCATTTCACGAGCTAAGATACGAATCGGTTCCTCTTCGTATGTCATATCAGATCGATTTCAATTTCAGATGGGGTAATCACATGTGATGGATTAGACCGATATCTACGGAGTATCGAAACGTGAAATACATTGTGAATCTTTTCTAGTTCAGAGGGTAACTTTAATCTATATGCAACAGGCCCAACACGTTCAATGATCTCATACGGTCCGATGAATCTTGGACTTAACTTGCCTTTACATCCGAATCGGAGCACTTTCTTCCATGGAGATACTTTCAGAAATACTTTATCGCCGATCTCAAATTCTATATCCTTTCGTTTTAAGTTTGCATAGGACTTTTGACGATCAGATGCTGCTTTCAAATAATCTCGGATTAGTTTTACTTTTTGTTCGATATCATTTATCAAATCGACCCCGTGTCTCACTGAGTTCAGTCCAATGTAGAGGTGTACAACATTTACGTCCGTACAAAGTTTCATATGGTGCCATTTTAATGCTCGTCTGAAAACTATTGTTATACAAAAATTCAATCAATGGCAGGTATTGTTCCCACGAACCATTAAACTCTAATATACAGCATCTTAACATATCTTCGAGAATCTTAATAATTCGTTCAGATTGGCCATTCGTTTGCGGATGAAAAACTGTACTGAAATGCAATTTCGTACCCAATGTGTCTTGTAATTTCTTCCAGAACTGCGATGTGAATCTCGGATCCCTATCTGACACAATAGATAGTGGCACCCCGTGCAATCTCACAATCTCGAAAATATAAAGCTCAGCTAATCTCTCCAGTGAGAAATCAGATCTTACCGGAATAAAATGGGCAGATTTCATCAATCGGTCAACTACGACCCAAATCGCATCTTTCTTTCTCGGAGTCAGAGGTAATCTAGAAATAAAATCCATTGTTACTCTATCCCATTTCCATTCCAGAATCATAATTGGCTGTAACAACCCAGACGAAACTTGATGTTCTGCTTTCACTTGTTGACAAACTAAACATTTTGAAACAAAATTGGAAATGTCTCATTTCATGCCAGACCACCAATAGAGTTGCTTCAAATCATGATACATCTTTGTACTTCCCAGATGGACAGATAGGCGACTGTTATGTGCTTCACCCAAAATCAATTGAATCAGTTTCAGATTTCTTGGAACACAGATTTGATCTCAAAATCTCAAACAATCATCAAGAACTCAAAATTGAGATTCAGAATTCAATTCACACTGAGCTCGTTTCATCAACAATTTATTATCAACCTTCTGAGCATCACATATTTGCTGTACAAATAATGATTTCGCTCTCAATTCAGCTATCACAGAACTGTCATCAGACCAATCTAACTGAGCATTCAAAGCACGTAGTGCAAACAATGACTTTCTACTCAATGCATCAGCAACCACATTTGCTTTACTCGGATGATAATCTATCACAAGCTCGTAATCTTTTAAAAGTTCTAACCATCTTCTTTGACGCAAGTTCAAATTTTTCTGGGTCATTAGATATTTTAGACTTTTATGATCTGAAAACACATGACATTTCTCACTGTACAAATAATGACACCAAATTTTAAGTGCAAACACAATCGCAGCGAGCTCAAGTTTGTGTGTCGGATAATTCTTTTCATTAGGCTTTAATTGTCTCGAAGCATAAGCTACCACTTTGCCCACTTGCATCAAAACACATTCCAGATCGTTTAACAAAGCATCACTGTAAACGATAAATTCTTTACCCGATTCTGGCTGTACTAACACTGGAGCTTCTGTTAACAAAGTTTTCAACTGGTCAAAACTTTTCTAAAATTTATCCGACCATTCAAATCTGACATCTTTCTAAAGTAATCGAGTCAATGGAGTAGCTATAGTCGAGAAGCCTTTAACAAATCTAAAGTAATAACCAGCTCAACCCAAAAAACTACAAACTTTGAACACGTTCTTTGGAGGTTTCCAATTCAGAATAGCAGAAATCTTGCTCGGATCAACACTAATCCAAGAAGCTAACACAATATGCCCTAGAAAACTGACCTCATTCAACTAGAATTCACATTTGCTGAATTTTACGTACAATTGCTTTTCTCTCAAAGTTTGCAACACAATTTTCAAATGTTCTGCATGCTCATTCTCGTCATGTGAGTAAATCAAAATGTCGTCAATGAATATAGCAACAAGTTGATCCAGGTACGGTTTAAAAATTCTGTTCATCAAGTCCATAAAAACAGCAGGAGCATTGGTTAGTCCGAATGGCATAACTAAAAACTCATAATGCCCATGCCTCATTCGAAAAGTAGTTTTCGAAATGTCTGAATCTTTAACTCTCAATTGGTAGTATCCCGATCTCAAATCAATCTTGGAAAACACAGTAGCTCCTTTTAACTGATCAAACAAATCTTCAATTCTGGGCAAAGGATATTTGTTCTTTATAGTCACCTTATTCAACTGACGATAATCGATACACATTCTCATTGTGCCATCTTTCTTTTTCACAAACAGAATAGGAGCACCCCAAGGCAAAAAACTCGGTCTAGCAAACCCTCTATCAGTCAATTCTTGTAGTTGTGACTTTAACATTTTCAACTCCGTTGGTGCCATTCTATACGGAGCTATCAAAATAGGTGTCGCACCAGGCAATAATTCAATTCCAAATTCAACTTCACGAATCGGAGGTAAACTCGGTAACTCTTCAGGGAACACATCAGAAAAATCACAAACAATGGGTACTTATTCAACTTTCTTCTCGGATACTTTTGAATCAATCACGTAAGCAAAATATGATTCATACCCCTTTTTCACATAACTCTGAGCTTTCAAAATGGATATCACAACAGGCAATCCATTAAAATCATTAGATTCAATCCGTACAACCTCATCCTTCGAACTTCTTAAATCTATAGTCTATCTTTTACAGTTCACAATGGCATCATGCATAAACAACCAATCCATTCCCAAAATTATATCAAATTCATCAAATGGCAAGAACATCAGATCAGCAAGAAAACAGATATCTCGAAACATTAATGGACAGTTCTTACATACTTTTTCAACTAGGACACTTTTACCTAAGGGGTTTGATACTTTTATAGCAAATTCAGTAAACTCTACAGGCATATACTAAATTCATGCATATGTATGAATGCGTAGAACCAGGGTCTATTAAAGCTATCACAGAAGTATCATAAAGAGTAAAATAAAAATGATGAAGATGAATACTTTCATCTTTTGTTTCATAGATTTTGTGATAATAAAACAATTATCTTTTTAGCCATTTAAAAGATATTTGGCATCAATAGACAACAAGGGTATAATAGGCCATTTACCATCCACTATCTAAATAGTGGTCTATTTGCCACTTAAGGCCGCAACTTTACAAAGCCACAACACATTGGCACATTCACAAATAGCAAGCAACTTTCACATTCAATGCAATATCATCCTTTTGTCAAATTAAACACACAAACGGTAAATTAACTTACGAAAATTTAGCACATGCTTAATCACATATCAACAACACAGAAAATGATATTAAAATATTATATGGACTCAGATTTGTGGTCCCGAAACCACTGTTTTGACTAAGGTATAAATCAAACTGTTATATTTCATGTCTACATGGTGTCCAACACTAGGAACCACTCATGTGACCAAGCTACTCATAACCCGTAACCTTCTTGTACACATGGTATACACACAGTATTACACATGTGACCTAGTTACATATGAAATTAATAGCCCATAGCTTTCTTGCATACATGGTGAAAGTCCCATATCATCCATGTGGCCTAGCTACATATCAAATTTTGCCATCTCGTAGCTTTCTTGTGCACACAGTGAAGGTCCCTTATCACTCGTTTGACATAGCTACATATTATCCGTATCTCTTAGTTTTTTGAAGGTTTGATCGAGAATTTCCTATTCCATACATTTTCATATTTTAGTTATCACCCAATGATTTCCATAATATCTAGCAAAATAATTATTGAACAAGTAAAATAAATGAATTATTTACATATAAACTTTCCATTTCAAATAATAACCATAGGCATAGAAAACACCTTTAAACACAACATTTCAACACATCTTCCATGTCACATATGTCACCTTTTTAGCATAAACATATTATTAAATCAATTCACCAACATAATATACTAAACATGTAATTCAACAAAATCAATTTAATACAACAATTTAGGTTTTAAACATACATTACGACATTATTGCATTATTATTTACACACCAACTTACCTCGGATCCAGAAACGACAATTTACCAACTTCACTGATTTTTTATTTTCCTTCCGTTCTAGGTCCAAATCTTGTTTTTTGGGGTCTAAAACATCACATTTCTCTTATTTAATTAATCTACTACTCAAAAAAGTCCCTACAATTTTGCCCCTAAACTTTTCAAAAATTTCACTTTTACCGCTAGGCTCGTAAATTAAATTGTATTCCTTTTTCTTATGTTTTATGACATGCTGAACATTTTTCCCTTCTATAGCAACATCAAATTCTTGCTCTAACATAAAATTATAAATAATAATAATTTTTATCGATTATGCCGTTTTACTCGTTTTTACTGAAAATTGCTTAGCAAAAGTAGTTTAACATAATTCTAAGCTTCATATTCTATCACAAAACATCAAAATACACACTTTTCACCTATGGGTAATTTTCCAAATATAAACCCTAGCTCGAATTAATGGTAGAATTAGCTTAATCGAGTTATCGGGATTCTAAAAATACGATGAACATTAAAAACGGGGCTCAGAAACACTTACTATGAAGCTTGAAAAGCTTGGAACCCTTAGCCATGGAGTCTAGATATTTTCGACAGTAACTTGAAGAAGATGAGCATATTTTTTCTTGTATTTTGTCTTTTTATTCATTTAAAACACTAAATTACTAAAATACCCTTAAGATTTTTCTTTCAATTTTGTCCTATTCATGCCCATTTTTGTCCATCAAGTTATCCAATGGTCTAATTGCATTTTAAGGACCTCAAATTCTAAAACACATAACAATTAGACACCTCTAACATGTAGAACTCAACTTTTGTACTTTTTATAATTTAGTCCTTTTGACTAAATTGAGTGCCCAAACGTCAGAATTTTCGAATGAGATTTTAACAAAATCATTCGGTGAAATTGTAGACCATAAAAATATAAATAAAATAAATTTCTCAACATCGAATTTGTGGTCACGAAACCACTGTTCTGACTAGGCCCTAATTCGGGATGTTACATTTCTCCCCCTTTAGGGATTTTTGTCCTCGAAAATCTTACCAGAATGAGGTTTAGTATCTTTCTCATAATTTCCAACATCACTAAATAATCTTTTTCAAGATGATACTTTCAGAAACACTTTGTCATTGATCTGAATCCTAATAGAACTCAGTGAATTCTGTCAAACAAAGAATCGATGCATATTGAAATTTATTATGCTAATTCCACCAAAAGTTCGAAAAGAACCCACTAGCATTTCCCTTGGCTCCCCACAGATCAATCGATAATCACTCACAATCTTTCAATACCTGAATTCATCACCATTGTCTTAAACTCAAATTTTGCTATGCCATCAGATATATTAAACTCTCAAAACCAAGAAACATATGACAATCCTCGTTAAACAAACAATGTCGTCAAATTTTTCAATACATACATAATAATAACCATCTCTAAATTACTAACCGAACAGCTCTTTTTAATGTAATATTAACTGTCTGAAAACATGAACCATTACTTTACATTCTAGAGAATATATACACATTCAAATCTGTTCAAGTTCACTAGTGCGTCACTGAAAAATCATAATTCCATTGTTTTCCAAAGTCGATTATAACAGAGATAAAACACATTCTATACAGATATAAACAGAACAATAGCCAAAGGAAACAGTAGAATCATTTCATATAAGTTCACTGTCAACTCTTATCTTAAACATAACGAAATTTAATTCCAATAAAAGATAGTGGAATACCAATCATAGATCAATCAAACTGACGATTCTTTACTCAGAAAACAAGTAATCACAATTGTCTCTAAAAAGATACGAACACATAGAATGCCCAGAAGAGATAGTCGTAAATTGCTCAACTATGACTGTCATACTTAAACATCTTCACATGTCAAACATCATTCTTCTAACTAATTCTGCCCTCACTAATTTCCACATTATTCCTTTCACTAAAGAAAATTAGTTCAAAAAAATTTCAATTAATACTTCCTTTCAGTATCTTATCTGAATAAGTCGATTTATCAAAGTTCAATTTTTCACTAATTATGATATTGTATAAACCAAATAATTCTTGAGTCAATATGATATTTCTCTAATTCTATCCTTCACTTGTCAACCATCCTCAATCTTTGATCATATCTATAGTTATTCTATAACCGAACTCTTTAATTCCACACTTAGGAACTTAATCAACATGATTCTCATGAATTTTCGTTATAAACACCTCATTGGCAAGGGGTGAGGTCATACAACCTCTAACTCGATTCACACACATATATATACATATGACACATCTTTCATTATCAACATATGTCATTATAACTATACTACCCACTTGAACTGGTGTTAACCACGAGGGACAAGTCATGAGGTGCCAAACCTCCGAGGTACCAAACCTCACGTGGCCGTAGTCATGGTGTGTTACCAAAACACGGTGCCCGTCGGCACGATTAATACTGCCCCCTCCACTCATCAATCCCGCATCAATCACATACTTAAATCTCATGTATCAATGCATCATGCTTACCAAAAGCATCAAATAACAAATTCGTATTAACAGGTACTTACCTGAATCACCATCTATACCGATATGGTATATTATCAATGCTACATAAGAATCAAGATAGCATTCACAACAAATATCATATTAACAAATTATATGTGTGTATGTACACACCTGTCTCCACTGATTAGTCTAAATCTCGAATGAAGAAGTCGGTCACACTAGATCTACTACCCCTATATTCGGCCAAGACATAGTTAGTACATTTGGCCAAAACAAATAGTTTAAAAGGGTTCTTCTTTTGAACCCGAACTCTTACCCTTACGCTTTTGGATACTTAATTACAATACTCGATTCCCGAATCTGCTTCACCAATTGCCACCGGTTAGTAAACAAAGCCATTAGCCTTCGGCTTTTAAATATTTGCAAACTAAACCCATGAAAATCGATTCTTACCAACACTTACCACTTGATTGGTCACGAATGACGGCTTGCTTTGTCGATCTCCAAAATCCCGGAACACCTAGATAGATTCGGTTTTCAAAACAGATACTTAGCACCTTGTAAATAAATGCCGATATTGGCCCTTAATTCTTAAAAAGTCGACAAAGATAGGGAAAAAGGGAGCATAGGCATTCGGCCAACTCTACTTACCATACAATTGATTGAACACTAGCGAGATCCCGATGTGCCTATGCCACTATACCATTCGGCCAAGGTAAGAAAATAGGAGAAAAGAAAATCTCCACTTCCAAGGGAGTTATTCGGTCAAGGGGAGAAAGAAATCAATGGAAGAGGATGGTGTTAACAATTTCGACAAGGGAATTTTTGAAAAGAGGAGAGTGTAAAGGAAAGGTAATTTCGGTTTGACAATGAAGAGAAAGAAAAGAGTAAAAGTTTGACTAGAAATCAAGAATAAGAGAAGTGATTGGCAATAGAGAAAAATTTGAGATAGAATGAAAAGAAAAGGATTATCACCAAGTGAAGGCTAGTAGAAAATAACCTTAATAATTTCGGCATTATCCCTCCCCAAAGTCCTTGCCGTCCCACTCCACTAAGGAGTTCCAAATACTACCAACTTCTTAATTGATTTGAAAAAATAATTTGAATTAATCCTACCAATATATTCTTTATCTCCTATTATCCTTCTTTAACTTATTATTTATCATCAATAAATAAATAATAATAAGAGTTTAAAGAGAGGAAAACTCTCCCCTATGCCGTCAAAACATGAAAGAAAAGGGAATTACATGACTCGAACCATGGCTCTCCTTGTTCCTTAGTGGCGCACTTGTAGCACTTAAGTGGCCTCCTTTGCCACTTTTCCAAGACTTATTTCATGTCAAATGTTTCCATTTATTCCTATAACCCCTAACTACTAAGGCTATCCCCTTTTATATTTTCTACTATTCCGAGCCAACTCAAGGCCTTTAATTAAAGCTTAACATGCCATAAGTATTATCTTAGTCATTCCACACAAGCAAAATGATACAAATACAAATAACCCCATTTTTAGGATGTTACGCTTCTACCCTTAAAAGAATTTCGTCCTCGAAATTACACGGTCAAGAGGTGGCGATATTCGTCAGATCACATCCTCGGGTTCCCACGTAGCTTCCTCAAAGACCATGGTTCCGCCATAGCACTTTCACTAAGGGCACTGACTTCCTACGTAGGACCTTCATGTCTCTATCCAAGATATGGACCGTTCTTCCTCAAAAGTTAAGTCCGAGTTGACCTCGATGTCAGTCACAGGCACCACGTGCGATGGGTCTGACCGATACCGTCTCAGCATTGATACGTGAAAGACGTCATGTATCGACTCGATTCGTTAACTCTAGTGATAAGCTACCGGTCCCACTCGCTTTACAATCAGATATGGCGGATGAACCTTGGGCTTAGCTTCCTTTTTCCCAAACACGCTTAATCATGCGGTTTACGATGGGATCCGGTGCATTAGTGCCGGTATGATCGCCTTCCAGTTGGTCAAACAAGTCATCGATCCGGCAACGGTATTTGTTTTTGATCGTTAACTTGTTTAATCGATGGTAATCGATGCACATCCGCATAGAACCGCCCTTCTTCTTGACAAACAATACAGCGCCCTCAGGAGATATACTAGGTCGAATAAATCCTCCGTCCAAGAGCTCACGAATTTGAGCCTTGGCTCCACCAATTCCTTTGGTGCCATTCGATAAGGTGCTATAGACACGGTGCCGTTCCGTAGCAAGTCTATATCAATTCGACTTCCGATCCGAGGCGTGAACCGGAAGTTCTTACGGGAACACATCAAAAATTCCCAACCGTTCGGACCTTTCTAACTCATCGACTCCCTAACATCCAAAGCACGATTTGAACCAAAAACGCCTTACAACCCTTCTTGACCATCTTCTCAACCTTCAAGGCAGACACCACGTTGGATAGGTAATTCCTTCTATCACCTATCATAACCACTTCATCATTTTCAGCCGTCTTAAGAACCATGCGCTTCGTCAAGAATCCAAATTACCGATACTTAACCACCAATCCATTCCAAGGATCAAATCGAACTCCCCAAACGGTAGCTCCATTAGATCAGCCACAAATACTACCCTTGGAGTTCTAGGGTACGTCTCTATAAAGTTTGTCTACCACTACAGAGTGACCTAACGGACTAACTACAGTCATCTCCCTAGAAGCAGTTTCAGAGTTTAGGTCCAAAGTCTCTACCACACTACTGGCTACGTACGAATGTGTAGACCCCACATCAATTAATGCATAATAAGGAAGACCAAAAATCAGAAACGTACCGGTTATGACATCCGGTGCGTCACCCTCCTCGCGATGCCTCGCCGCATAGACTAAGCCAGGCTGCCTAGCCTCTGTGTTGCCTGAACCTCTGCCCTAAATTCCACGACCTCGGTTAGGACCATTGCTTCCTCTGCCATTACCACGACCCCTCTGCGGTCCCATATTTCTATCCCGAGTGCAGTTCGTCCTCTCGATCGATTTCGAGCTCGCTTCTGGGGACAATCCAGCACACGGTGTTCCAAAGACCCACATTCAAAACATCCTCTATCGCCATCGAACAACCTCTCAATGGGACTTCCCACAATGATTACCTTGAGCCGGTCTCGATTAGTAGCTACTGCCTTGTCACCGATTTGGCCCACTTTAGCCTTCTTCCGATCATTACCATCGGATCCAAATTGACCCAAATCTTCTCTTTGATTATTCCTACTATAACTTTGCCTTACGACCTCCTTGATCCCTTCGCTACCTTAGCCTTTTCCACTAGAGATGAAAACTCACGAACTTGTCATGGGCAATCAAGAACCTCAAATCATCTCGAGTCCGTCCTCAAAGCGGACACAGTGTGTTCGTGAGCTACGATGCCTCTCGCATACCTACTCGATCTTAAAACTCCGCCTCATATTCCGCTCTCGACTTAGTTCCTTGCACTAACCCGGAAAGGCTTTCCTCCGAGCATCTGTATAACTGGTGCCCACATACTTCTTCCGATAGGTGGTTTTGAAATAATCCCAAGTCGATCATCCGCCAGAGCGCCATCTCGAGCTCGACCACCATCGACACGCTTCATCCTTTAGAAGCGTCACGGCCTTTCGGTTTCTCTCCTCAGTTAGGTCAAGATCATCCATGATCCTTTTAGTTGACTCTAGCCAGTATTCTGCTACACTGGGTGCCACTCCTGACACACCCCGGAACACCTCAGCTCCGTTGGACCGAATTTTCTCGGGAATAGATTTACGAGCTCCTAAATTTCCACCATTTCACCACCAATTCGAGGACTCGCAACACGACTTACGATCGCCTCTTCTCCCGCTTTGATCCTCGCTCCTCTCCAAAAGTGGAGGTGGTGGTGGCGGTGGTACATCATTTTCGAACCTTGTCCCGACCTGACGGGTTCTGACACGGTCATCCTACCCCTACCGCGTCCACGGCATCCACCTCCTCTAGAACTCATTCTATCTACTGCGCTTTTAATCTGATTAAGAGAAATTTTATGTATTAGCGTTTGTTCCACTTCATTACTCGCGAAGAAATTTTATGAAAAGTTGAATAAGGGTTCTTTCGATCAAATAATGTTTTAAGTATTCTATCCTAGTTCACACAAAAGGCCACATTCATTCCCTAACACTTTCCATACCTATTCACTCCTCGGACAGTTCTGTCCTGTTTCTAACCCAGGGGTATTTTCGTCATTTTCCTACAGGGGTATTTTTTTGTAATAAAATCCGAGAGATTTCAAACTTTGATAAAACAGGTCACTTGAAATTTCCAAAACTAAAGAGCATTTCTGAAAATTTGTAAAATTTGAAGATATGGCATCATTTCGAGAATCAGGGGTATTTTGGTAATTTTGTCAATCAGGGGTAATTTTGTAATTTTTGAAAAATCAAGGGTGTTTTAATAATTATAAAACTCGAGGGTCCTGTTGAGAATTTTCCTTTCTTAAAGCGGTGATGTTGCAAAAATTTTGTACTGTGGTCGTTTTGGTAATTTTATAAGTTGAGGGCATTTTCGTAATTTTTCCAAAACCAAAGTGTTTCATTGATGATTTCCAAAGCTGAGTTGAATATTTGAGAAGTAGTTAAAATTTTTGGACAAAATCATTGAGTTGATGTTTTATGAACCAAGGGTATTTTAGTAATTTTACCCCTAAGGGCATTTTCGTAATTTTCCACAAATAGAACTTTTCGGGGAAACATTGTAAAAAGAGTTGTTCTTACGTTTGAAGGAGTGATTTTAAAAGTTTTAAAACCAAGTTTTGTTGTTTCATTCCGCTTTCGAAAATCAAGGCTAATTCCCTTTCGGGTTTTAGTCATTATGTTTAGCCTATGACCGAGCCTTCTTGGTCGGGGTGAACCCAGCTACGAGGCGGGTTTTCGTGTGGAGAGGAGGTGAGTCACGCGGATTGCTTAAATACCAAGCTCCCAATCAACCTTTCTAGACATGCGCACAGAGGTTACCACACCACGAGCCCTCCGAGTTAGGGTGAACCCAAGCTACGCACTGGTGGGATACTGCGAAGAGGTGGTGAGTCACTCTGACCGCTTAAATACCGTGCTCTTTCGGTTCCAATCCTAGACATGCGTACAGGGGTTACCACACCCTAGCTCAGTGACTAAGTCATAGGTTGGGTTCGTTCTTTAAGTCTTATGTTCAGTTTGTGTGTTTGAGTAATCTAATCCTAGGGTTCAAATTCCTATAAGTCTATCTACGTTCCATGCTTCCTACCCTTCTACAGAATATAATTCACAAAGAAGTTTAGATGTACTTACCTGGGCGGATCGGTGCCGGAGACTCGGGCCATGCTGCTTTAAAACCCAAAAACAATTAAAAGGCCTATTAAAACATTTTTGGGCCTTGGGCCCTCTGAATGAGTATTGAACTGGCTCGATACCAATTTGTAATAGCCCAAACCCGCCCAAATGTTTCAATTAGATTTGGTTTGCTACGGAGAAAAACTTTTGAAATCTATTTTAAAAGCAATTTAAGATTTGTTGAAAACTTCTCGTTTTAAGTTATCTTCTTTGAAATCATACTTAGACTAAATTCAAAATTTAATGAAGTCAAGTTATTATACAAATTTCAGATGTGCTATGGCACGATAAAACATTTTTCGTGTTAATTTGGAAAACGTGTGATTCAAATTTATAGTAAAAAAATATCCAACATATAAGAAAATAGCTAAAGTAAAGTATATGGAGGCCTTATTACATCCAAAACAAAACAACCCAATAATAAAATTTATCATAACTAAATTAAAGTTCATTTAATTCTAAATCCACCGCATGGCCACCTCGAGTCCCTCGGCTCCATATCCACGATCTATGCATCACCGAAAAAATAATGGAGAAGGTGAGTCACCAAGACTCGAGATGTAACCCTTCCCTGCTTTTAAAACATTTTCATACACAACACATAACCATTAATATGCATAATATTAAGTACCCATCCTAGCCATCCAAACGCCACTGTCTACCCCGTTGTGGTACCAAACCACTGGTGGTGCCAAACCACTGGTGACATATAGTCACAATGTGTTACCAAAACACTGGTGTCCGTAGACACAAATCATTTGATGGGGCCAACCCATCGTGTGATACCAAATCACCGCGATTTATCCCATATCTCAAGTGGGGCCAACCCACGGTGGTGTTAACCACAGGGACAAGTCACTGTGAGGTGCCAAACCTCTGGAGGTACCAAACCTCTGGTGACCGTAGTCACGGTGTGTTACCAAAACACTGGTGCCCGTCGGCACGATTAATACTGCCCCCTCCACTCATCAATCCCGCATCAATCACATACTTAAATCTCATGTATCAATGCATCATGCTTACCAAAAGCATCAAATAACAAATTCAGATAATGTGTACTTACGAATCACCATCTATACCGATATGGTATATTATCAATGCTACATAAGAATCAAGATAGCATTCACAACAAATAGCATATTAACAAATTATATGTGTGTATGTACACACCTGTCTCCACTGATTAGTCTAAATCTCGAATGAAGAAGTCGGTCACACTAGATCTACTGCCCCTATATTCGGCCAAGACATGAGTTAGTACATTCGGCCAAAACAAATAGTTTAAATGGGTTCTTCTTTTAAACCCGAACTCTTACCCTTACGCTTTTGGATACTTAATCACAATACTCGATTCTCGAATCTGCTTCACCAATTGCCACCGGTTAGTAAACAAAGCCATTAGCCTTCGGCTTTTAAATATTTGCAAACTAAACCTATGAAAACCGATTCTTACCAACAGTTACCACTTGATTGGTCACGAATGACGGCTTGCTTTGTCGATCTCCAAAATCCCGGAACACCTAGATAGATTCGGTTTTCAAAATAGATACTTAGCACCTTGTAAATAAATGCCGATATTGGCCCTTAATTCTTAAAAAGTCGACAAAGATAGGGAAAAAGGGAGCATAGGCATTCGGCCAACTCTACTTACCATACAATTGATTGAACACTAGCGAGATCCCGATGTGCCTATGCCACTATACCATTCAGCCAAGGTAAGAAAATAGGAGAAAAGAAAATCTCCACTTCCAAGGGAGTTATTCGGTCAAGGAGAGAAAGAAATCAATGGAAGAGGATGGTGTTAACAATTTTGGCTTAAGGGGAATTTTTGAGAAGAGGAGAGTGTAAAGGAAAGGTAATTTCGGTTTGACAATGAAGAGAAAGAAAAGAGTAAAAGTTTCGGCTAGAAATCAAGAATAAGAGAAGTGATTGGCAATAGAGAAAAAATTTGAGAGAGAATGAAAAGAAAAAGGATTATCACCAAGTGAAGGCTAGCCAAAAATAACCTTAATAATTTTGGCATTATCCCTCCCAAAGTCCTTGCCATCCACTCCACTAAGGAGTTCCAAATACTACCAACTTCTTAAATGAAAGAAAAAGGGAATTACAATTTATCATTCATATTTGCCTTTACATAAAATTTCCAATTATCTCATTAAAACAAGTGCACTCATTCATACATTTTACTAAATTTGAATAACTTAATTATCACATTCACTAATCAATTTTTGTCAAGCATGCTACAGTATGTGAAGGTTAGAAAAATATGAATAAGCATATTACTGTATAAACTTTCATTTCACACATTATCACATATACACATTACGAATTCTTATTCATACTTTTTCGAGTTTAACTCATCATAGCTACACTTTATTCAAATACTTCATTATCACTATCAAATGGTCGGATATAGCTCGGTTGGAGAGTACTTCTCTTTTAATAAGATTATCCTCAATTGCATCAGAAGGCATCACACTATCACATATTGGTGGCATGTATAACTAGACTTTAGACTCTCACACTTGCTACGTTAGTCCGAGAACCGACTAAACCATAGCTATAATACCACTAAAATATAACACCCCTCACCCGTGTCCAACTCTGGGATAGGGTTCTAGGTGTTACTGGACTTAAACATTCACAATCGTACAAAATCAGGTTACCAAATTTCGGCCAAAATTAAAACTTTTCAAACACATGCATATCATCCCTTATACAGGCCTTCGAAGCCTATAACATACATCGGGGTGGTTCGAGACTAAACTGAGATATTTGAAAATCTTTGGGCAACTTAACCAATTTTCTTGCTTTGGAGAGTCGCACGCCTGTGTGACATATGACACGGCCGTGCGAATAGACCGTGAGGTTCTCACACGCCCATGTCTGAATCCCGTGCATAATTCATAATAATACATACAACCAATAACTAAATCTCTATACATGCCATTCACTTGAAAATAATTAGGAATTGTCGTAATTCCAACTTGACAAATTGATAGTGTGATGATAACTCCAACGATCTCCAACCCCGTGCCAATCTGACAACACTAAGAGAAATGGGAAAATGGTGTAAGTTTTATAGCTTAGTAAGTTGGCATATTAATAATAATAAGCAATTTAATCAACAATGTTAACCCATTTCTCAATAAATATACTCAAGGAAATAGAATCAATATTCACATAGTTTTACCATTTTTCTTAAGTTCAAACAGATTGTTTTTCTTAGTCATAGTCACTAATTTAATTATTTCATAAGCTACATAATTCAAAATTAAGATTCATTAATTTTAAATGAAAGTAGACTCAATATCTTCATACCAAAAAATTTCCAAAATTTTTGGTTCAGCTAATCAATACATTTTATTCATTAAATATTCCCCTATTTCGCTGTTCGACAGCACTAACACCTCTTCACTAAAATTAAAATTTCTCACTATATAGAGTTTGGATAACCTTGCTGTTTGTTTCTATTGAAAGTAGACTCATTAAGAATTCTGAGAATATAAATTACACACCATAAAAATTTTTATACAATTTTTAATGATTTTTCCAAGGCAAAACAAGGGATCACATAATCATTCTGAACCAGTTTTACAAAAATTTAAATATCTCAAAAATATACAAACCCTTTGCTTGCTATGATTCTTTCATATGAAAATAGACTCAATAAGATTTAAATAAATATCTCATCCAACAAATAATTAAATTTATACGATTTATGGTGATTTTTCAAAGTTACATAACTGCTGCTATTTCAATCTATTTTACTGAAAATTTTACTCTCCCATGTTTTCTTTATATTACTTCCATATATGCACACATAACACCGAACATATTCAAAACTAGCCATAAGAATGAATAATCATCACCAATATTTACGAGTACTCATAATGGCGTTTACACCATATCAGCCTTACCACAATTTCAATCACGTATCACATATCAAACACATTATGCACATACACACATGGTCACATGCACCCTTGCTCACACGTACATTTGCCACATTTCTCAATTGGTCACATTCACTCCTACACTTATTCATTACATGATCACACCAATCACCATTAGTAAGTTATCTCATTGAACCCCTTTGAAAAATGCCCGATACTCAGTGATCTCAGCACATAGCTTGACCTACATATAATTCGACTTTCTTATACACATGGTGAAGGTCCCGTATCACCCATGTGACCTAGGCATTCCATCTCGTAACTTTCTTGTCTACATGGTGTCCAACACTAGGAACCACTCATGTGACCTAGCTACTCATAACCCGTAACCTTCTTGTACACATGGTATACACACAGTATTACACATGTGACCTAGTTACATATGAAATTATTAGCCCGTAGCTTTCTTTCACACATGGTGAAAGTCCCTTATCATCCATGTGGCCTAGCTACATATCAAATTTTTCCATCTTGTAGCTTTCTTGTGCACACAGTGAAGGTCCCTTATCACTCGTGTGACCTAGCTACATATTGTCCGTATCTATTGGGTTTCCAAAGGTTCTATCGAGAATTTCCCATTCCATACATTTTCATATTTTAGTTATCACCCAATGATTTCCATAATATCTAGCAAAATAATTATTGAACAAGTGAAATAAATGCATTATTTACACATAAACTTTCCATTTCACATAATAACCATAGGCATAGAAAACACCTTTAAGCACAATATTTCAACACATCTTCCATGTCACCTATTGTAACATCCCAAAGTTGGGCCTAGTAGGATTGAACCCAATGGGCCTTGGAGGTAGTAGCGTTTAAAATTTTTGAGAACAAGAGAATGGTACCAAGGCAAGTTGGACCTATTAGGTGAGTGATTTTTGAAGGCTAGGGGGCTTTTATGAAGTCCTGGGTTAAAGTTAGGCGATAGGAAAAATTTTGGTTTTAGGTGAAAAAAACCCTGGGAGTTGGTAGGTAGGCTTTAAGAATAAAACGTGGGGAAAATGACAAGTGGAGTGTGTGGTGTAGTGGCAATGTGATGCCACTTAAGGAGAAAGGGGGTGACGCCATAGAGGAAGGAAGGAGGTCCAAGGTTCAAGTCTTGGTGCTTGCATTTTAGTTTTCTTTTTAAGTGGATTTTTGAATTTGGCCATAGGGTTATATTTAGTTGTGCATGATTTTAGACGCAAGAAAGTGAGTGGTCTAGTGGCAAGGCATCATTAAGGGTGCAAGGGAGCTTGGGTTCGAATCTCATGACAAGCAAGGGAGCATTTATTTTGTGGATTGGACGAGAAGAGTTTGAGTTGGATTTAAACTCTGTTAACAGAGGGATCCCACATCGGTAAGATACAAAGAAGGAAGGTGAGAAGCTAGCTATATATAGAGCATCATTCTATGAGGAGAGTTAATATACCTTGGTGGGCGTTTGGGTGCAGACCTAGAAGATAATCGCCAATAGTAGCGAAGGAAGGGCTACTATAACGTGAGGTGCACGGTAAGGTTACGGTGAGGTTTCGGTTTCCGATAAGTGTATATTAAGTTATGATTAATCATTAGGTGATGTCGATTGTAGGTTCGTGACTAAGGGGTTTGCAGCGCGTGTGGTTACCAGGTGTGTACAAACACTACACACACGATATAGGCAATGTCGAAAAGTTGAAAAGCCGAAAAGCCAAAAGTGGCTAAATGGGCCCGGTGGGCCTTGAGGCTAAGTTTGATGAAATGGTTTGGTTGGTTATACGAATTGAATTAGTCATGCATGATACATGAATTGGATTTGTTTTGGGCCTAATAGGCCATATGATGAGATTTGGGCCTAATGGGCCATAAGGGAGTGATTTGGGCTTGATGGGCTAATGGGGACGTAGACATGTATGTTAGGGTTTATGGACCTTAGGTCTAGTTTGAACAACTCTTAAATTCCATAAGACTTAATTTTTCTAATTAAACATGTCGTGAACAAGTCCTTTGGGTTAGGGTGTGGCAGGCATACGCATGTCTAGGATTGGATCTAGGGAGAGCTTGGTACTTATGCGGCCCTAGTGGCCCACCTCCTCTTTTCTGGAATCCTACCTGGTGCGTAGTGTCTGTTCACTTTAGCCGGAGGAATTGTTGATGGGCCAAAGTTCATAACTAAAATCCGAGAGGGACCAAATACCCTTATATTTGTGAAATTATCAAAATACCCCCGGTTTACGAAATTATCGAAATAACCCCGATTTTTTATATTACCAAAATACCTCCGGTTTGTGAAATTATCAAAATACCTCCGATTTGTGAAATTACCAAAGTACCCCGATTTGCAAAATTACTGAAATACCCCTGATTTGTGAAATTACCAAAATACCCCCGATTTGTGAAATTCTAAAATACCCCTGTTCTGCGAAAATACCAAAATACCCCTATTTTGTAAAATTACAAGATACCCCTATTTTGGAAAATTACCAAAATTCCCCTGTAGGGTAAATTACAAAAATATCATTGGTAGGTAAATTACAAAAATACCCTCGATGGGTAAAATGACCGATATGCCCTTAGATGGAAAAAATGACGAAAATGCCCCTACATGTTATATGATTATTCTTGTATGTGATTTATGATTGTTATCATATGATTATTATTGTGTGTTGCAATCATGTGCTATTATGTTGCATGGTGATGGGATTATTCGAAAGGGGAAGTGTAGATAGGATCACATGGTCGCTTGACGACTGTGGATCCACCGAAGGCTTTTAGCCACCAAGCACCTATGCTACACTGATAAGTTAGTGCCGCAACCGGTGCTACATAAGGAGTGTAGGGATGGGTGGGTCGATTAAATCCCCACAGAAGTACAAGGTTGGACAGGAGACAGAGTGCAGGGTTGGTATAGGCATTAATGCATTGCATATGTGGTTTTATTTGAGATGGGCTCAGGCCCAGATAAATATGATTTGTGACATTTATGGGTTAAGGCCAAACTGAGGCTATTTTGGGCTAAGGCCCAATTGCCACCGTTACTGTAATGGGCTTTGGCCCGAATTGTTGTAATGCATGTTCTTACCGATGAGGGTTGTGCATACTGAGTTTTCATAAACTCACACCCTCTTTTTAATATTTTTTCTCAGGTAATCCTCGATGGCGGTTCAACGTCTTTGGAGAACTCGGAGGTGGCCACACTATGAGCAGTTTTGGACTCTAGTATTTTACTTATTTTTAACTTGGGTTAACATTTTGTAATAAGGCCTCTCTTAAATTCTGGTTTTAGTTTTGGATTTTTAGTTTATTATGTTTTAAATCTGCTAAACTTTGTATCACGGTTTTCCAAAACAATATCTGCTTTCAAAATACTACGCTTTCACGAATAGGTTGTAAACATCACGTTTTCATAAGTCAGTCATTTTAATTAAGTTTTCGTAACAAATAAAGTTTTTTTAGGTAATAACTTTTTAATAAATGTCGATTAATAATGAACAAATGCAAACTAGGACTTTAGTTTTTAATATCAAGAAAGGTTTTCAAATGGAACCATGGTTTCTCGAAGAGCACCCTAATGTGACACGCCAGATTCGGGCCTAACTTCTAGGTTGGGTTTGGGTGTTACACCTATGTCACCTTTTTAGCATAAACATATTATTAAATCAATTCACCAACATAATATACTAAACATGTAATTCAACAAAATCAATTTAATATGACAATTTAGGTTTCAAACATACATTACGACATTATTGCATTATTATTTACACACCAACTTACCTCGGATCTAGAAACGACAATTTACCAACTTTCCCGATTTTCTATTTTCCTTCCGTTATAGGTTTAAATCTCATTTTTCAAGGTCTAAAACATCACATTTCACTTATTTAATTAGTGTACTACTCAAAACAATCCCTAACTCAAACTTTGGAAAAATTACAATTTTCCCCTAAACTTTTCAAAAATTTCACTTTTACCCCTAGGCTCATGAATTAAACTTTATTCCTTTTTCTTATGTTTTATGACATGCTGAACATTTTTCCCTTCTATAGAAACATCAAATTCTTTCTCTAACATAAAATTATAAATAATAACAATTTTTACCGATTATGTCGTTTTACTCGCTTTTACTGAAATTTGCTATGCAAAAGTCGTTTAACATATTTCTAAGAAACATCAAAATACACACTTTTCACCTATGGGTAATTTTCCAAATATAAACCCTAGCTCGAATTAATGGCAGAATTAGCTTAATCGAGTTACCGGGATTCCAAAAATACGATGAACTTTAAAAACGTGGCTCAGAAACACTTACTACGAAGCTTGAAAATCTTGAAACCCTTAGATATGGAGTCTAGAAATTTTCGGCAGCAACTTGAAGAAGATGAGCAGATTTTTTTCTTGTATTTTGTCTTTTTATTCATTTAAAACACTACATGACTAAAATACCATTAAGGTTTTTCTTTCAATTTTGTCCTATTCATGAACATTTTTGTCCATCAAGTTATCCAATGGTCTAATTACATTTTAAGGACCTCAAATTCTAAAACACATAACAATTAGACATCTCTAACATGTAGAACTCAACTTTTGCACTTTTTACAATATAGTCCTTTTGAC
Source organism: Gossypium rotundifolium (assembly GCA_025506655.1). Taxonomy (NCBI): domain Eukaryota; kingdom Viridiplantae; phylum Streptophyta; class Magnoliopsida; order Malvales; family Malvaceae; genus Gossypium; species Gossypium rotundifolium. Next base: position 61,539,831 of record CP106731.1, on the reverse strand, counting down.
TAAATTGAGTGCCCAAACGTCAGAATTTTCGAATGAGATTTTCATGAAATCATTACGTGAAATTGTAGACCATAAAAATATAAATAAAATAAATTTCTCAACATCGGATTTGTGGTCCCGAAACCACTGTTCTGACTAGGCCCTAATTCAGGATGTTACAAGCCTCTTCCACTCTGTGTCGATGCCACAATACTTTTATTAACGAACCTTCTTATTTCACAATTCTTTCACTTCACGAGCTAAGATACGAATCGATTCTTCCTCATAAGTCATATTTGTAACAACCCGATTTAGATCCTAGTCGAAACAGTGGTTTCGGGACCACAAATTCATGGTCAAAAGCATATTTTAATATTATTTTTGGTGTTTATAATATGTGATTGAGCATGTGTGAAAATTCTGTGTGAAAATTTTATCGACTATGTGTCGAATTGTGAAAAAAGACTTAATCGCATAAAAGATAAAAGTTGTGTGCTAATTTATAAGTGTTTAATTGTTGTTGTCTTTTTAACATGGAGGCTTCACAATGCAATTGGCCATTATTAGTGATAGTGGGTGGCAATAGAGTATATAAAGGTTATATATGTTTAATTAAAAGGCTAAAAAGGTAATTATGTTATTATATGATATTAAACAAAACATAAAGAGAAAATACATGTTTTTGTTCATCTTTTTACACCGAATGGAGAAGAAAGAAATTGGGTTTTAAAAGATTTTGAATATTCAGCCCTTACTAAGCTCAATTAAGGTATGACTTGGTTTCAGTTTTTGAAGATTTCTATGTTTTTGTGATCGTTGCTTAGTGTACTATCAAACCCATGCTTAAAATTTAGAAATTGATGGTAGTTTTGAGATATGCCTTTGATGAATATGTGAGTTTTGTGATAGTTGATGATGAAAAATGAAAGATAGGTGAAAGATCAACATATTTTCACTGAGCTCAATCCAATACAGATGTGTCCGACATTTGCTTCCGTACAATGCTTCGTAAGGTTCCGTTTTGATGCTCGACTGAGAACTACTATTATATGCAAATTCAATCAATGAAAAATACTGTTTCCACGTACCGTTAAACTCAATAATGCAACATCTCAACATATCCTCGAGAATCTAAATAATCCGTTCGGACTGACCATCAGTCTGTGGGTGAAAAGCCGTACTGAAATGCAATTTAGTACCCACAGCTTGTTGTAATTTCTTCCAGAATCGTGATGGAAATCTCGGATCTCTGTCAAGCACAATAGACAGTGGCACCCTGTGCAATCTCACAATATCTGAATTATATAGCTCAACTAATATATCAAGTGAGTAATCAGATCGTACCAGAATAAAATGGGTGGATTTCGTCAATCGATCAGCTACGACCCAAAGTGCATCTTACTTTCTCAGAGTCCAAGGCAAACCTGAAACAAAATTCATTGTCACTCTGTCCCATTTTCATTCGGAATCATTATCGGTTGCAACAAACTAGATGGAACCTGATGTTCAGCTTTAACTTGCTGACAAACGAAACATTTCGAAACAAAGTTAGATATATCTCGTTTCATACCAGGCCTCCAATAAAGCTATTTCAGATCATTATACATTTTCGTACTTCTCGGGTGAACAGATAAGCTATTATTATGAGCTTCATTCAAAATTAATTATAACAAATTTGGATTTCTCGGGACACAGATTCGATCTCGAAATTACAAGTAATCATCATCATCAACTCGAAATTCAGAATCAGAGTTTAAATCACACTGAGCTTGTTTCTCTATCATTTCATTATCAACTTTCTGAACATCACATATTTGTTGTAGAAACAATGGTTTCACTTTCAATTAAGCCAAAATTGAACCATCATCGGATAAGTCTAGATGAGCATTCATAGCATGTAATGCAAACAGTGATTTCTGACTCAATGCATCAGCAACAACATTTGCTTTACCCGGATGATAGTCTATCACAAGCTCGTAGTCTTTCAAAAGCTCTAACCATCTTCTCTGTCACAGATTCAAGTCTTTTTGAGTCATCAGATACTTCAAACTTATATGATCTAAAAACACGTGACATTTCTCACCGAAAAGATAATGACACCAAATGTTTAGTGCAAACACAATCGCTGCTAGCTCAAGATCATGTGTCGGATAGTTCTTTTCATGCGGCTTCAATTGTCTTGAGGCATAAGCTATAACTTTGCCTTCCTACATCAAAACACATCCCAGACCATTTAATGAAGCATCACTATATATTTCAAATTCTTTGCCCGATTCTGGTCGTACGAAAACTGGAGCTTCATTCAACAAAGTTTTCAATTGATCAAAGTTTTTCTAACATTTATCGGACCATTCAAACTTCACATCTTTTTGAAGCAATCTAGTTAACAGAGTAGCAATCATCGAGAACCCTTTTACAAACCGACAATAATAACCAGCAAGTCCTAAAAAACTGCAAACTTCAGACACATTCTTGGAGGTTTCCATTCTAGAATAACAAAAATCTTGCTCGGACCAACTCGTATTCCAGAGGTTGATACAAAATGTCCGAGAAAACCAACTTCTCATAACCAGAATTCACATTTACTAAATTTTGTATACAATTGCTTATCTCTCAGAGTTTGTAATACGATTATCAGATGCTCGGCATGCTCAAACTCATCACGTGAATAAATCAAAATGTCGTTAATAAATACAACAACAAATCGATCTAAATACGGTCTAAAAATTCTGTTCATCAAATCCATAAAAATATCAGGAGCATTTGTTAGTCCGAAGGCATAACTAAAAACTCATAATGCCCGTACCTCATTCTAAAAGTAGTTTTTGGAACATCTGAATCTTTTACTCACAACTGGTAGTATCTTGATCTTAGATCTATCTTTGAAAACACAGTGGCTTCTTTAAGCTGATCAAACAAATCATCAATTCTGGGTAGAGGATATTTATTCTTGATAGTCACTTTGTTCAACTGACGGTAATCAATGCACATTCTCATCGTATCATCTTTCTTTTTCACAAATAGAACAGGAGCACCCGAATGTGAAAAATTTGGTCTTGCGAATACTCTATCAGTCAACTCTTGCAACTGTGACTTCAACTCTTTCAACTCTATTGGTGCCATTCTATATGGAGCTATTGAAATAGGATTCGTACCAGGCAACAGATCAATACCAAATTCAACTTCACGTATCAGAGGTAATCCCGTCAATTCTTCAGGAAATACATCAGAGAATTCACAAACCACTAGCACTGATTCAACTTTCTTTTCAGTTACTTTTGAATCAATCACATAAACAAAATAAGCTTCATAACCCTTTTGTCACATAATTCTAAGTTTTTAACACAGATATCACAGCAGGTAACCCATTCAAATCATTAAACTCAATCCGAACAATATCATCATTTTGGTATCTCAAATCAATGATCTTTTGTTTGCAATTCACAACAGCATCATGCAAAGTCAACCAATCCATACCCAAAATTATATCAAACTCATCAAATGGTAATAGGATCAAGTCAGCCGGAAAGCAAACATCTCGAAACATCAACGGAGAGTTCTTGCATACATTGTCAACCAAGACACTTTTACCTAAGGGGTTCAATACTCTAATAACAAATTCAGTAGACTCTACAGGCAAAGTCTTACTGGATACTAAGTTCATGCATATATACGAATGAGTAGAACCTAGGTCTATTAATGCAATCACAGAAGTATCATAAAGAGTAAATGTACCCGTTATAACATCTAGAGATGAAGTTTCCTTACGGGCTCGGATGGCATACGCTCTGGCAGGCGCTCTAGCTTCAGATCTCACAACAGTGTCTTTCATAACTCTCTGACTACTCCTGACATTCCTTGTATTTCAAAAAGGTTTGCCTCTAGCTGTAACATTATCAGACCTAAGATTCTGAACAATCTCTTGCTCAACAGACTCTGGGCAATCTCAGATAAAATGATCTAATGATCCACATCTGAAACTGGCTCGATCATTCAATCTACAACTACCTGGATGTCTTTTATCACAATGTTTACATTCAGGTCATTCGGATTGGACATTTCCTACACTGGCCATCGAAGTAGCTGGAGCTTTGGAATTCAACTATGATCTAGCTCGATCTCTATTCGAATGTCCCACATTAACCTTTGAACGACTTTGTTCATCTCTAAATTTCTTTGAAGTAGACTAAAATGTTTTACTCGAACTCTCTTTCTCACATCTCTAGCTTCAGACTCAGCTTTTCTTTTATCTTTCTCGAGTGCCTCAGCTTTGCACGCTCGATCAACAAGTACAACAAACTCTTTTATTTCCTGAATCCCAACTAGCAAACGGATATCTTCATTTAAGCCATCTTCAAACCGTTTACACATTATTGCCTCAGTTGAAACACATTCCGGAGCATACTGACTTAATCTCACGAATTCTCTTTCATACTCGGTAACAAACATGCGACCCTATTTCAATTAAAAAATTCTTTTCATTTCTGGTCAATAAATCTCTGATTGATGTATTTCTTTTGAAACTCAGACTGAAAGAAATCCCATGTAACCCGTTCCTTTTGAACCACAAAATCAAAGTCTTCCATCACTGATAGGCTACGGTCGTAACAAAGAAACAACACATTTTATACATTCTTCAAGAGTCAATGACATTTCATCAAATACTCGAATAGTGTTCTCTAGCCAAAACTCAGCTTTCTCGGTATCGTCATCACTGGTGGCCCTAAACTCTTCAGCCCTATATTTACGGATTTTATCGACCAGAGGTTTATTCAACAGATTCAAATTCATAATCGGAGGTATAGCAGAAGTCTTTGGAGGATTAGGCGGGGTGGAGGTTGTGAAATAGCCAGATTAGTTCTTATGTGTTGGTTGAACCACTCGTTCATCATTTGAAAGAAGGCTTGTTTAGCCTCTCCCTCTTGATCGCTAGTAGCCGATCTCGAATTAGATGGCGCTGCCCCTTGAGCTCGAGCAGGCACATTGCTTTCATCATCGTCAGGTTCATCTCTTTCAGGACCCATTTACTATAAGAAAACACATTTTAGACGTCAGGATTCATTACACCATCACATTTCATATATATATATATGTCATGTATAGCTAGACTCTCATACGCTACGTTAGTTTGAGAATCGACTTAACCGTAGCTTTGATACCAATCAAATGTAGCACCCTTGACCCGTAATCATCACCGATTTAGGGTTAAGAGGTATTACCAAACAATCAAAAACTTTTACAAACATTTCTTAACATAATTTGACAATTCACATCAAAGTGTCCCTTAAATAAGTCTACAAAACCTTAAACATGTTTTAGAATAGGGCCGAGACTAAACCGAACATATGCGAAAATTCTCAAAACTTTAAAAATTTTTCTAAGTTATAGAGGTCACATGCCTGTGTGGGCAGGCCGTGTGCCTTCCACGGCCTCAGACATGCCCGTGTGTCTAAGCCATGTCAAAATAGGGCATACATACTAACTTGTCAACACGGCCGTGAACACGCCCGTGTGCCTCACTCGTGGTCGCTACTGACACAGCCAATCACATGCCTGTGTGTCCAGCTTGTGGTCGATCTAACTTATTTTAAAATGCAACCCCGAGGGACACGATCGAGCCACACACCCGTGTGCTCAACCGTGTGGTCAATTATAGGCCATTTTTAAGGCCAAAATGCCACCCACACTTGAGACATCCCTACAAGAACATACATGCATCAATCCAACACTCTTTTGGCAACAAAACCTATCAAATGGTCATCCTCTTCAACTCATTCGAATACATTTCATCACAATATCTTACATGCCATTTAGCTCAACTAAATCACAAGTATATCTAAGTAATATTCACCCATAAACTTACCAATTCATTATGGTATCACTTCAATAATATAACATCTTTATAACACCAAACAAAGATCAATATTACCATATGCTCAACCATTAACAAACCACATCACATAGCTTATCTACTTATTCACAACATATTATTAACTAGCCATATCAAATGGCTATTCAAATATCCCAAACATAACTCAAGGTGACTAGCCTATACATGCCATACTTAGAATATACACCTTCAAAAGGTACCAAAATAAGAGTGAGTAGTGTGATGACGATCCTCGATGTTTCCCGAATCTTTCATAGCTTTAACGACCTATACAACAAACCAAACACACACAAAGTAAGCTTTCCAAAAGCTTAGTAAGCCACATACAAATAAATTTATCAAATAATCATTTATAAGCATAACAAATCAAGTTCATTAACATATCTTCATTTCAAACTCATAAATTTCTCTTTGGCTCAATTAATTTGTCATTGCTTACCAACGTATCATATCTCAAACAACTCTTTTGATCATAACTCAAACATACATATATCATCTTTTATTCAATGTAACAATGTACATGCTTACTCACCTTTCATGCTTATACAAAGCATACACATCAAACGTACTTGAAACAACTATACAATTCACATAGTCATTCATTTCTCGAATTTGCCCATTGAATCGTTCAGAATCAAATAGGATACTCAGAATGCTCAGAATAGTCGTACAATGACAACGTCCCGGATGTGGTATTACATGTAACCAAATATCGATGCCACTGTCCTAGATAGGGTCTTCCACAAATCAAATACGATGCCAATGTCCCAGACATGGTCTTATAAATAAATCTCAAATCAATGCCAATGTCCCAGACGTGGTCTTACACAATGTACCATATCAATGCCAATGTCCCAGACGTGGTCTTACATGATATCTCATATCAAAGACCTATGTCATGACATATAAAATCCTATCTATTCCTAGGTTCATATGGGACTTTTCGAACATTGATACTTCCTCGAATTTCATGTATTTATCATCTTGTACACATCCATTACAATTAATTTCCATAGGCACATGAATAAACCAAATCAAAATACATTTATTTGTATATAAACTTACCTCGAATTCGGATAAACGGAAACGAATGGCTACTCAACTATTTTCTACTTTCCTCGATCTAAATCAATTTTCTTCGGTTCTTGATCTATACATATTCAAATTTAATCCATTTATTCACCAAATCATTCAATTCAATCCAAAAACAATATTTAGGGAAATTTACAAATTAGCCCTCATATTTTTAGATTTTGACATTTTAGTCCCTATTTCATGAAATCACAAAATACACAAAATCTCATATCACCCAAGCTTGGCTGAATATTCCCATGCTCCATACAAGTCCATATATTTCATTTATTTCATAATTTAGTCCCTCAAAATATTATTTTCTCAATTTAGTCCAAATTACTCAAAATCACCAAAAACTCAAAGATAAACTATGTTAATCTAACACATATCTTTCATAATTCATCTTCAAACATCACAAAACTCATGTGTTCATCAATGGCATATTTCAAAATCATCATCAATTCACAAAATTAAAGCATGGGTTTGAAAGAACACGAAGCAACGATTACAAAAACGTAGAAATTATCAAAAATCGAGTAAAAAAAACCTAAATCAAGCTTTGCATGTGCTGAAACCTAACAAGCTTCTTCTTTTTCTTTTTCTTTGTGTTTTTCAGCTAGATGAACATAATATGACATAATTTCATGCTTTTGTTTTATTTTAATTAAACTTAATGATCTATTTCCCATTTTACCTTTAATGAAACATTATATAATCTTTAAAATACATGTCCACTACTGTCCATGCCATATTTCAATGGCTTAATTCCATGTTAAGGCCTTCCTATTAAAAAGCAATTAAGCACTTTAACAATTATAATGACACTTTTGCATTTTATGCGATTTAGTCCTTTCCTCTAATTAAGCACACAAATGGACAAATTAATTCATGAAACTTTAACACATGCTTAATCACATACCATAGGCATAGAAAATAATATTAAAATATTTTTTTGACTCAGATCTATGGTCCCAAACCACTATTTTGACTAGGGTCTAAATCGACTGTTACAAGTCAATTTTACGATCGGAAACATCTGCGACTTAAATCAACTCACGAGTGCGAGATCATATCATATGATTTCTGAAAAACGTCGCATTGCATAATCATGCATTCTCAGTTCTATTCAATTGTATGTGATGAAATTTTTTTTGATACTCTAATTTGTATATTGTGATATGTGTGTTCTGTCTTCGAGTTTCATTATACACTGGGCTTTATAACTCACCCCTTTGTTTTGTCTCTAACTTTTCAAGTTAACTTTGAGTTTAGGATTGGATGGCTTGTGGGAGCTCGATTGATTCTCGGTTAATAAAATATGATAGTTTATGTTTTTAATTATTTTGGGACTGTAAATTTGTTTATACTTCATTTTTGTTTTTTTTTTGTTTGTTTGGGTTTGAGAATTTTAAAATGAAATTGCAAAATCTCGTATTTTAAAATTTTAAAATTCAGTTTTTAAATTTAAAACTCATAGATTTTTTTTGTTGTTAAATTAAGTAACCCCTAAAGAGTTTTTCTATAAATAAACAAATAGTTTTAACGAGTGGTTGTCTTTATTCCGAGAATGATTTTCCACAATACTTATTGTCAAAAAAAGGTCTTGAAATCAAATTTTGGGATTGAGATAAGTGATTCTAGATTCAAGTTTTTTCTAAAAATTTGTGAAGTTTTTGCAAAATTTTATGTTACCGAAAACACTTTGAGTTTGATTGAAACCCAAGTTTTTAAATAAGTTTATTGAATTCCTCAAAATTTGGTCATAACATCTAGCCCGGGTGTAACACCCTTAATCAGTCTCTGTCACTAGATTAGGGTTACAAAGAATTACCAAACAATCTTCAATCATTTGTCTATATAACATTTAAATAAATACATGAGATTCAAAACATATCAATCATAGCCATTTCGTCCCTAAATCGAGCATTTGAGGCCCTAAAAATAGCTTTGAGGCAATTTAGAAAACACGACCAAGGACACATGGCCATGTAAAATCACCCCAGGCCGTGTAACTTTTGAACGAGGGACACACAGCCATGTCCTCATCGGTAACTTACCGAGTAGCCTTACACCTCCGTGTGTCAGGCCATGTGCTAGGCCGTGTAACTCACTGACTTGAATTATAAGAAATTCTCATATGACACATGGCCGTGTGATAGCTCGTGTCCCAAGTGGTGTAAAACTAAAACCAATTAATGCACAACTAACCTATTCATTTATGCACACTTTCAATAGACCTAAGCATCAATCAACTACACATAATCATTCCATTTCAAACAACCTAATTCACCTAACCAATGTGGCATTCAAAGACACCACAAATATATCAAACATTATATACCAAAATAAGGTAACAATAATTTTGTAACGCCCCACAAATCCTTTACAATTATTCTCGTATGTTTGTGACACAAATATCTGTCTGCTTTAGTGGTTAAGTGTTCTGGGAGTGTCTGAGAAGTCTTGGGTCCAAGCTTTGACTTGAGCAAAATTTTTGTTTTATGTGAATAAAGCCTTGATCTTGTTCAGTAGGCTTTTATTTTAATGTTGGTAAGTTTATAACAGAATGGGCCTGCTGGTCTGGTGGTTAAGTGGAGTGTTGGTGTGAAGGAGGTTTTGTGTTCGAGTCTATACTTGGGCACTATATTTGCTGCTTGTGCCGTGTGAGTGTTTCGGTTTAGCTGAAAAATTGATGTGGTTGAGTGTTGGAGTGTTTTGGGAGTAAATTAGGGGATGATGGAGGAATATCCAAAATTTTATTTCTTTTTGTTATTTTCAAATTCCCCAAAATTTTCCCTCTCCATTCTGACATTATTCTCTTCACTCCCTCTATCAAATTTTTGGCTCTTTGTTATATTCTTTCTAACATTTGCTATTCCCGTCACTCTGCCAAATTTCTGTATTGAGTTTCTTCCTTCTCTGTTGCCGAAAATCTATTTTTCCAAACCCATTCTTATTTTGTTTCCTTTTCTAATCCATTTCTTTCTGCTTATGGTTGCTATTCTCTGTTTGGTAAGTTTTGTTTATTGTTAAACTCTAACATTTTTTTTATTATCGTTAAGAGGGGTTTCCTTGGATGTGTAACGCCCAAATTTTTGGGCCTAGAAGTGTTGGGCCTTGAGCATGGTAGCTGCTAAGAGATGCCACATAAAAGTTTATGCATGGAAGAAATATCACAATTGATTGTTTGCTTTGGTGGTTATGTGTTTTGGGTGTGTTTGGGAGTGTTTGACAAGTCTTGGGTTCAAACCTGTACTTTAGAAAAAAATTATGTTTTTTTTCTTAAAGGAGCCTTGATGTTAGAGGATAGGTTTTAAGAATATTTTTTGATAATTTATAACACAAGAGGAGCTTGTGTTGTAGTGGCAAGTGGCGTTAGGAGTATGCATGTGGTCTAAGGTTTAAGTTATAGCGTGTGCAAAATCTTTGGTTTTTCTTGAATGAACCTGGATATCGGTAGGAAGGCTTTATAAATATTTGAGGATAAAATGTCACACAAGGAAGTGAGTGGTCTAGTGGCAAGGCGTCATTAAGGTTGCAAGGGAGCATAGGTTCAAGTCTTGGCACTTGCAATTCATTTTGATTCCCTTTTAAATGAACTTAGACTTTGGCCCATAGGCTTATATTTAGTTGTGCTTGTTTTGTTACACAAGGAGCTAGTTGGTAAGGTGGCTAGTGGCGTGGATTAAGTTGTAGGGGAGCCTGAGTTTGAAACCCTTTGCATGTGAAATGTGACTATTTTGCTAATTTAGGATGGTTTTGGAGGATTGATGGAAGGATCCCACATCGGGAAGCTAACATAAGAGTAGGCGAGAAGCTGGCTTTAAATAGAGCGATCTATAAGGAGAGTAAGCATACCTTGGTTGGCGTTTAGGCATAAGAGTGTTCGGAGCGCGAATTAACTCCAGATTCCTATTAGGTGTGTATTTCACACTACTCTAGTCAGAGGGAAAAATGCCAAATCTTTGGTCATCTGACGATGGTAGCCACACGAGCGTCTGGCGCATGTGTGTGGGAGCTTCGACGCGATAGTTGAGGCCATCAGGAGTGTTCTTGTGGGTTTAGGTTGTTTGGGCCACGATGCGCCGAAAGGGGCCATGTGGGGCCAATGGGCCTAGGGGTCCAATCGGATAAGTTGTATGATTGTGTAGTAAATATTGGACTGGACTATGTGAATCTCATATCTGTGGCTAGATTGGGGCTAAATGGGCCACACGAGCGTGTGGGCCCATTTGGGTCGAGAATGGGCCTTACGCCCATTCGCATCGTTATCTCTGTTTAGAATACCTTGGTTTACAAAATTACTGAAATACCCTCAACTTGTAAAATTACTGAAATACCCCTAATTTGTGAAATTACTGAAATATCCTCAGTTTACAAAATTACCAAAGTCCCCTAATTTGCAAAATTACTAAAATATCCCCAGTTTGCAAAATTAGTAAAATACCCCTGGATTATAAAATTACTAAAATACCCCCAGCTTATAAAATTGCTGAAATACCCTCAATTTGTGAAATTACCAAAATACCCTCGATTTGTAAAATTATCGAAATACACTTGATTTGGGAAAATACCAAAATACCCTCGATTTGTAAAATTACCGAAATACCTCCAGTTTGCAAAATTACCTAAATACCCGAAGATAGAATTACCAAAATGCCCTTAAAGGGTAGGATTACCAAAATACCCTTATAGGGTAAAATGACTATTTTGCCCTTGTGGGTAAATGACTGATTAGGACTATGACTGATTTGATTGTGGTTGTATGATTGATATGCTTTTAAAATATGTTTAAATGACTGATACTGAGCATGGCCATTTTGCATACACGTTTGGTGATTGAGCATGACATACACGACATATTGCATGGGGTTGGGACATTGATACGGAGGAAGTTCTGATAGGGTTACACGAGTTGCATGAGATGACTGTGGATCCAGTATTGATCTATTAAGGTCGCACGTGTCGCATAAGATGATTGTGGACTGACGGACGGCTTACAGCCGCGTAATCTAATTATGGCTCTGCACCAACCTAAATATGACTCTATACCAACCTAACTATGGCTCTGTGCCATGTTGATTATGGCTTTGTGCCAATCGTATTTACCTATGGCTATGTGCCTAACTTATATATCTTGATGACTCTGTGTTGATCATAATTACCCGTAGTTGTGTGCCAGTTATATTACCGTAGCTGATGGCTATGTGCCGATCTTATTACAGTTATCGATGGCTATGTGCCAATTATGGGACCGTTACTAAAGGCTTAAAGTCGCATAAATACTAGCAGCTATGCTATGATTTTAGTTAGTGCCGCAACCGGTGCTAACATTGAAAGTGTAGGGATGGCATGGGTGATTTATTCCCCAGGTAGTGCAGGGTTGGACGGAGGCAAGTGCAGGGTTGGATGGGATGGGTTAGCATGCATCACACATTATGCATATGGAATTGATTCTGATATGGGCTAGGCCCAACTGTTATTGATATGGACAATGGGATAGGGTTAATTGATTCTGATAAGGGTTGAGACTCGAGTGAAATTGTATTGGGCATAGACCCACACACGTTGTTCTATTGCTGTATTAGGCTTCAGCCCAGACTGACTTTGAATTCTGTCTATTTTACTAACCGTTTTAGTTAGGAAGGGATTACACATTTAGTTTTCATAAACTCACCCCATTTTTAACTATGTAGGTAATCCCCAGCCCTAGACGGATCAGTACTACGAGGGACTCGGAGAAGGCCACACACTGCTTATGTTTTCCATTTTGATTGCTTACATTCAACTATTTTGATTTAGGGTTGTAATAAGGCCTCTTTAAGTTTTTGGATTTTAGCTTTGGGGTTTTATTTATGTTTGAATTATATCCGTTAGAAGTAAATCACGATTTTCTAAAATGTTAACTGTTTTTAAAACAACACTACGTTTGGTTTCGCGACTTAATCTTTTTTGTAAATCAATTACTCTCAAAATTAACTTCTGCAATTAAAAGGATATTTTAGGAATAAAGTTAATAAATTTTTTCAATGTACCACATTTTAAGAAAAGCATTTTGATGTGACACTCCAGATTTAGGCCTAACTACTAGGCCGGGTTTGAGGTGTTACAAGATGTTTAGGAACTAATCAAGGGACTATTCGTCGTTCCCGATTAGTGAGTTAGGCTTGTAGAATTTGTTGGTATTTGATCGAAGGTAAGAGTGGTTAATTTTTGGATAAAAACCTTGGTTTAAGTTCATTTTAAATGCGCGTTAAAAATTATTATTTAATGATTTATTGTTCGATTATAGGTATTAGAGTGCTCGGTGGTCATTTGGGATTCAATCGGAATCATGTGTGTATCCGAAACACTAAAAATGTGACTCGATGAAAAGCCAAAAAACATACTGTCGACACCACGCGGGCATGTGGTAGCCCGTGTGGTAGGTCGTGCGAAGGGACACGACCGTGTGATCGACAAACCAGGCTGTGCGCGCATGACACGGACGCATGACACGACCGAGTGATGGTCGATAAGGTCGTGTACGAGAAACATGAGCTCGACCAATTGGACCGTGTGGGCCACATGGGCCGGTGGGATGTTGGGCCAGGCCGTGTGATCCACACGACCAAGGCCAAATTGGGCTGTGGGGGCCACACAAGCACTGTGGACCCACAAGGGCAGACAACATTGGCGTTTGAGCCCATTTTCACTGATTTATTGCTATGGTTGTACTGGTTGCCCGAGATGACTGTAAACCTACTGTAGGTCGGTAAGATTACCTAGACCCCTAACTGAATGATTATTATATTAATACTTGATATATATATATATATGACGTATATTGAGCATGTTGTTTATGTTGTACTGTATATATGTGATATACCATGATTCGGCATGACATAACTGTACGATGCATTGCATGGGGATGGGTTGATATTGATTGGAGGAAGTGTATTGAAAGGATTCAAGCCTAATTTAATGGCAACACAGCTGCAAATTACTGTCTAGTGCTGCATTCAATACTATTTGGAGTATAAGGATGGGTAGGTTGATTATATCCCCACAAAGAGTGTAGGGTTGGATAGAGATGGAGTGTAGGGTTGGACGGAGATGGAGTGTAGAGGCTGGTTGGGTAGGATTTTTTGATTGCATATCTGTTACATGGGCAAAGGCCCTAATGTATACTGTTACTGGAATAGGCTAAGGCCCAAACTGGACTGGTACTGATACTGAAAAAGGGCTTAGTCCCAAACTGTGATTATTTGTATATTGACTGTTTGTTTTGTATGAGGGTTACACACTGAGTTTACAAAAACTCACCCTTCTATTTAATCTGTACAGGTAATCCCCAGACATAGGCAAATCGGTGTGGCGGAGGACTCAGCGGTGGCCACACGACTCCTTCTACACTGTTTGATACTTAATCATGATTTTAAGTTTATGTGGGTATTTTTCTGTAATAATGGCCTTTACGAATTTTTGGTTTAAATTTGGATTTTATACGGCTTTATGATTTATAACTGCTAGTGGTAGGAGAAACTCGATTTTTCATAATAGATGAATGTTTAATCAAAATACTATGCACATGCAAACTATTTTAAAAGCTTTCGCAAAGTATATCGTTTTGGGAAATGAATGACAATTTGTAAATAAATAACATTTTGAAAATGGATAACGTTTTGAAAACAAATGACACAATTTGGAGTTAACATAAGATAATGAAGAGTGGTTTGAATGGGGAAAAGGTCTTAGCGTCATTGCGATTTCAAAAGCACTTTTATGTGACATCGCCAGATTCGACCATAAAGTCTAGGTCGGGTTTGGAGTGTTACATTTAGTGGTATCAGAGCCAAGTTACAAAAATTGGTTGTGGATTTGGGTTTTAAAATTTGGGGTTTATAAAAAACTGGTTTATAATAGTTGAAACATTTTTACTGGATGTGTGGTACACCGAGTCTCTGGCGCTAATACAGTAAGTTCTCTGAAACTGCTCTGTGAAACTGTTATATGTTTTTGACTAAACTGTTATAAGTAGTATATGCCGATACTATAGATATACTGTACTAAAATATCAAGTTAGTGTATACTGATACTATAGTAAAACCGATAGACACTGCGATGTACGAAACAAACTTTACAATTTTGATATTATTTTCATAAAATATCTATTAATAAACATTGGAACTGTAAACCGATGCATAAAAGTATTAATACAGATAAAACATTATTAGACAATGAGCACACGAGGTACTCACGGACGGGGCATAAGAGGCCGTTGTAGAGGCCGTAGAAGGGCTCGAGCAGGGTCATCATCTTCTGGTAACCTACCCAATTTGGACACTAGCGAGATGCAGGTGTCACCTGTTACTGAAACTGGGTCTGGGTCTCATGATCGAGCGACTAGGGATGACGCACTGTTCCAAGCCATGTTAAGGATTATGGAGAGGGTCGTTGGGCCCAATATTGGAGCTAGAGGCTGAAGGTTGGTTACGAAATGATTCTGGCCCAACGGAGCCGAGATTTTTAGGGGTATTGCTGGAGTTGCTCCTAATATGCCTGAGTACTGGATAGAGGCCACAGAGAGAATTATGGATGACCTAGACTGCACTTCCAAGCAAAAATTAAAGGGTGCTGTATCACTGCTTCGACATGAGGCATATCAGTGGTGGCTCATTGTTAAGGAGGGTACTCAGCCCGACCAACTGACTTAGGACTTCTTTAAGACCGCCTTCCAGGGGAAGTACTTGGGGGCCAGTTATGTGGATGCCCATATGAGAGAGTTCCTGAATTTGACCTAGGGTGATAGATCTGTAACACTCCAAACCTAGCCTAGACGTTATGGCCGAATCTAGCGATATCACATTGAAGTGTTTTTTGAAAACATAATTTCATTGGAAAACCCATTCTATATTAAATCTCGGTTATGATCATAATGAAAATTTAAGGGTATCTTGTTTATTAAAAACTCAAGCTGTTTTTAGCAGTCTGTTGATCATATTAGTTTGTTACTATATTTAAAGTAATGTTTGACGCGAAAGCTTTTATAGTATGTTACGAAAATGTTGTGTTTTGAAAAACATTTATCATTTGAAAATTCGAGTCCAACTTCTTTTAGATATGAATTAAAATAAGTAAAATCCCAAATTAAGATTTAAAAATTTAAAGAGGCCTTATTACAAAACAAATACCCAAAATAAATTTCTTGTAAATAAAAAGTCAAATATAAAAGCAGGCGTGGTTGTGTGGCCACATCCAAGTCCCTTGTAACACTAATTCGCCTAAGATTGGGGATTACCTGTAAGATAAGTAGAGGGGTGAGTTTATGAAAACTCAGTGTGTAACCCCATATAAGCAAATAACCAATCAATCCATAGGCAAGTGCAGTCTGGGCTTAAGACCAAATCAATAACAATTCAGTTCAGTTCGGCCTTAGCCCATTATAGTACTAGTATCAGTGTGGGCCTTAGCCCATTTCAGTGACAGTAACAGTTTAAACATACAATCAAAAATCCTACCCAACCAGCCTCTACACTCCACTCTGTCCAGCCCTACACTCCATGTGGGGATAAAATCACCCACCCATCCCTACATTCTAAAAATTAGCACCCATATGCGGCTAATAAGATATTTTTGACAAAGTCGCCAATATAGTACACTTCCTCCAATCATAATAATCCCATTCCCATGCAACATATCATACATGTATGCAACATATATATCGTGACATGCTCATATATAGTCATACATAACATAAGGCATACAGTCATTTTACCTCATAAGGGCATAATAGTCATTTTATATCATAGGGGCATAACAATCATTTTATATCCTAGGGGCATAGCGGTCAGTTCATCAGCTTGGGGTCTAGGTATACTTACCGACCCATTAGTTGGTCCACAATTGTCTTGGGTGACCCGTGCAACCTTAACAGTCAAACAGTGAAAATGTGCTCAAGGCCCATTATGCGGGCCTACGTGGGCCCAAACACTCGTGTGGCTCGCGTAGCCCATAATTGGTCTTGGTAATGTAAATTACACAACTTGGCCCAATATTCTCTACACGTTCGTGTGGTTTAACCGTGTGGGGCCCATAAGCCTGTTAGGCCCACACGGCCCATTTTAGCCTAGCATGGCCCAAAACGACCCAAGACCATGAAATCGCTCATGGTGGCCTTAATAGTTAAACGCCCATGTTTTATGTGTTCAGATTACCACACGAGCAAGCACACACTCTTGTAGCATTAATTGTCAGATTTTCCAGCTTTTGTCGATTTACGATTTGGGCAATGTTTACACACCTATTTGCAAAAACGTGCGAATAAACCGTAAGCACCAAACTTGCCTTGATTAAACAAATGTGGCTTAGTCCTCTTAGATCACTG
Source organism: Gossypium rotundifolium (assembly GCA_025506655.1). Classification (NCBI taxonomy): domain Eukaryota; kingdom Viridiplantae; phylum Streptophyta; class Magnoliopsida; order Malvales; family Malvaceae; genus Gossypium; species Gossypium rotundifolium. The sequence continues at coordinate 61,522,522 of CP106731.1, read as the reverse complement.
ACGAAGGTTGATTACAAACTCCTTGACGAATATCTGCATTACAAGTGGATTTTATTAAACATAGTTGTTTATACACATGGCTTAAATCCCCATGTAATAACTTACAGCACCACAGAACCCCAAAAGTAGGGGAAATAGCATTTGACCTTTACCCTCAATGCAAGACAAAATAGTTACCTTGATCGAGTGATGAAAGGAAGGTTTTGAATGATTCAATACCACTTGCAACTCCTTCACTCCTCGAAAGGTTCTTGAAACCGAAAGAAACACAAGAGTATTCGGCTTTGACAGTGTAAGAAAGGAGGAAACTTGATACAAATTAAAAGAAAACAAAAAGGATTCGTGTTCGTATTGATTTGTCAGAGAATAAAAATAGCAATAGAATCCACCTGGGTACCAACTAGAGAGGGGTGATAAGAGGGAACGATTTAAGGGAGAAAAGAGAAGATGAGTAATAAAGTATTCAGCCACAAAAGGAAGATAAGGAGAAAGAAAGTCTATTAGCAAAAGGATCGAAGGAGGGGAAGAAGGTGTATTCGGCCAACAAGTGTATCGGTTGGGAAAAGAACAAAGAAGAGGCAATTGAAAGAGGGAGTATTCGGCTAAAAGAATGGTTATAAAAAATGAACAAGGTGAAACAGAAGAATATGCGAAAATCCCTACCATATTCGGCCTTCGAGCAAAAAGAGAGAAAAAACACCAAATGCACAGCAAAACCCAAAATGAGAAGTATACCAAATGAAGAGTATACCACTCTTGTTCGAATTCTTGAGTGCCAGAGTCCAATTTCAGTACAACACTCCCTTTCCCCTCATTTCCCTTGATTTTCTCCTAAAATCTCTCCTAAAATCTCTCTATAGATCATACCTCCCCTCAACCACTCAATTTGAATTCTTCTCAACCACTTCAGTGTTTCAGTCAAACTACAACACATCTCACGACACAGCAGCAAAATAAATACTCCACTGCCCCCACCAAGTTTCGAACCTCAGTCCTCTAGCGTAGGTAGCACACCACTTACCCCCTAGACCAGCAATCTCTTTATGTCTTGCTTTACCCACAATAATTTAAAAGCCTACTAACTATAGGCAAGGGTTTACTCCTTAAAAATAAAACTTTTTGCACATCCTAGGCTTGAACCCAAGACTTCTCAAACACTCCCAAACACACCCAACTCACTTAACCACTGAGGCAAACAGGTATTTTTGTTACAAACATGCACAAATAAATACTTAAATTTTTAGGGTGTTACAACTCTACCCCCTAAAAGAAAATTTCAGCCTCGAAATTTACCTGATAAAAACAGATGAGGGTATTATTGACGCATCGCCTCTTCAGGTTCCCACGTGGCCTCCTCTGAGCTGTGATTGTGCCATAGTACCTTATCCAGTAGGATAGACTTCTTCCTCAAAACTTTCACATCACGATCTAAAATCTAAATCGGTTTCTCCTCAAAAGTCAGGTCCGGTCTAACCTCAATCTCCTCAGTCGAAATCATATGTGTGGGATCTGAGCGGTAACGCCTCAGCATAGAAATGTAGAACACATCATGAATCCGATCCAACTCTGAAGGAAACTCGAGTTGATAGGCAACCGATCCCACACGCTTCAGTATGCGATAAGGCCCAATAAACCTAGGGCTCAACTTGCCCATCCGTCCAAATCTCAGTACGTTCTTCCATGGCGAGACCTTAAGAAAAATGAAGTCCCCCATAGAATACTCAATCTCTTTGCGCTTTAAATCCGCATACGACTTCTGTCTATTAGATGCTGCCTTCAATCTATCTCGAATTAATCTAACTTTGTCCTTGGTATCAGAAACCAATTTAGGGCCTAAAACATGCCGCTCACCCAACTCAGTCCAACACGAAGGAGTACTATACCTAAAGTCATATAATGCCTTGTAAGGTGCCATCTGTATGCTAGACTGGTAGATATTGTTATATGCAAACTCTGCCAATGGAAAATAGTCTTCCCAACAGCCTCAAAAATCCATTACACAACTCCTTAACAAATCTTCTAGTATTTGAATAACCCTCTTTGATTAACCATCTGTCTGAGGGTGAAATGCAGTTTTGAAATCCAATCTTGTACCCAACGCCTCGTGTAACTTCTTCTAGAACCAAGACATGAAGCAAGGATCTCTATCTAATTTTATAGAAATCGATACTCCATACAGTCTCACTATCTTAGCCACATATAGTTTAGCCACTTCTGCAAAGAGTAGGGATGACTTAGTCAACCGATCCATGACAACCCATACTAAATTCTTCATAGTAGGCGTTAGGGGCAACCCACTAATGAAGTCCATAGGTACTCTCTCCCACTCCCAAAGTGGAATTTTAACTGGCTGAAGCAACCCTGAAGGTAACTGATGTTCAGCCTTAATCTGCTGGCAAGTCAGACAATTACTCACAAAGTCGATGACTTCACGCTTAAGACCTGGCCACCAATATAACTTGCGAAGGTTCAATTACATTTTATTCTCGCCGGGATGCATAGCACAAGGACTACTATGCCCCTTTCGTAGTATAGACTGCCTCAAATCAGTATCCCTCGGTACATAGACTCTCCTATGGAAACAAAGTACCCCTTCGCTATTCAGTACAAAATCTAAAGTTTCCCCACTCTCAATCTGTCGAATCGAGGATCCAAAGACCCATCCTCCAACTATTTACCCTTAATCTGTTCAATCCACGGCGTTTAACTTAAAGTTCAGCCAACAAACTACCATCATCAAATAAGCTGAGATGAGCAAACATCGCCCGCAAGTCTACCATAGCCTTATGGCTCAGTGCATCAGCTACCACATTGGCCTTACCAGGATGGTATTCAATCGAATAATCATAATCATTAAGTAGCTCAATCCATCTACGCTGCCTAAGGTTTAGCTCGTTCTGAGTGAGGAGGTATTTGAGGGTCTTGTGATCTGTGTAAATGATACACTTTTCACCGTACAAGTAATGCCTAAAGTTTTTTAGTGCGAATATCACCGCAGCCAACTCCAAGTCGTGCATCAAATAATTTGCCTCATGAGACTTAAGCTGGCAAGACGCATATGCCACTACTTTACCCTCTTGCATCAACACACATCTCAAACCGACGTGTGATGCATCACTGTAGACAGTGAATTCTTTCCTAGACTCTGGCTGTATTAAGATAGGGGCCTCCGTCAGTACATTCTTAAGTTTCGAATCTCGGATACCATCTTAGGCGGCTTCCAATCCAAAACAACTTCAATTTTTTGAGTATCAACTCTAATCCCTTCAGTAGATACCACATGGCCCAAAAATGTTACCTTTCGTAGCCAGAATTCACACTTGCTAAACTTAACGCATAATTGTTGCTCCCTCAGAATTTGTAGATAACTCAGAGATGTGCGACATGTTCATCCTCAGTTCTTGAATACACCAAGATGTCATCTATAAAAACCACTATGAACCGATCCAAATAAGGTTGGAACACTCGATTCATCAAATCCATAAAAGGTGCAGGTGCATTCGTCAGTCCAAATAGCATCACAAGAAACTCATAGCGACCATAACTAGTCCTAAACGCTGTCTTGTGAACATCAGCTTTTTTGACTCTCAATTGATGGTACCCCGATCGGAGATCAATCTTAGAGAAGACTGAAGCTCCTCGAAACTGGTCGAATAGATCATCAATCCTCGGTAAGGGGTACTTATTCTTAATAGTCAATTTATTTAGTTACCAGTAGTTGATACATATACACATGGATCCATCTTTCTTTTTCACAAATATCACCGGTGCTCCCCATGGAGACACACTAGGGTGGCTAAAACCTCGATCCAACAACTCTGGAATCTGAGCCTTAAGCTCCACTAGCTCCTTCAGTGCCATTCTATAAGAAGCGATGGACACCGGAGCTGTACCCGGCACGTACGAGCTCAATCCAAAATTCAACTTCACGGTTTGGAGGTAGTCTAAGTAGTTCATCGAGAAAAACATTTGGAATATCATTCACTGTTCTGATCTCTTTAACAAACGAAACCTCAGAATCAACACCACTGATGTAGGATATGTACGCCTCACAACCCTTATGAACCAACTTCTCGGCCCTCAGGGCAGAATTCACATTTGACAAATAATTGCATCACTCCCCTATTACCACCACTTCAACACCCTCTACAGTTTTCAGCACCACCCATTTAGTATCACAATCCAAATTTACTTGATACTTAACCAGCCAATTCATGCCCAGTATTAAGTCAAATTCTCCAAAAGGAAGTTCCATTAAATCTGCCAAAAAGATGGTTCCTTGAACCTCCAAAGGTACATCTCTAAACAATTTGTTTACCTTAACTGACTGCCCTAAAGGACTTAACATAGTAACCCCACTCGCGGTGGTTTTAACCATTATACCCAAAGTCTCAGACACTGAGCATGCTATATACGAATACGTAGACCCAACATCAATTAGTGCAATATAAGGTACACTATAGATAAAGAACGTACCAGTAATAACATCTGGGGCAACTCTGTCCTCTCAACGACGTGTAGCATAAACCAGAGCTGGCTGCCTCACCTCAATATGACCAACACCTCTACCTGGTGCTCCACGACCATGGCCCATACCATTTCCATCTCTGGCCTGACCCCGGCCTCTAGGTGGCTACTGAACACCTTTCGATGGCTGAACAATACCTCGACCTGTAACTTGCATCTGCTTGGGCCTCCATGGATAATCTCTGATATGGTGCTCCAATGATCTGCACCTCAAACATGCCCTAATTCTTTTCCAGCACTAGCCCTGATGGCGTCTACCATAGTCAACACATGGCTGCGGTCTAGTACCAGCAATAGGGGCCCCAACTCTGACCAGTCCATCCGCTCTGGTATTTTTCTTCGGCCTCTGAATGGAACTTGAGGACTCTAAATCCATCTTATTCCTACCCTTTTCTCGATTCTGACGCTCAATACACTTCACCTCCTCGATGATCTATGCCTTATCTACCAGTGTGGCAAAATATCACTCCCTCTGTGGAGCTATCAAAATTCTCAAACTATCCCTGAGGCCGTCCTCGAACCGAACACACAGCTTATATTCAGTCACCACCATCCCCTAGACGCATAGCGGCTTAATCGCAAAAATTCAACATCATATTCAGCCACTGATTTATCCCCCTGAGTCAAATTTAGAAACTCCCTCCTTCGAGCATCCACATAACTAGCACGAACATACTTCCCTTGGAAAGTAGTCTTGAAGAATTCCATGTCAATCGGTCAGCCTGAGGACCCTCTTTAACTGTAAGCCACCAGTGATAGGCTTCATCTCGTAATAATGACACTACACCTTTTAGTTTCTATTCGGGGTTGAAGTTGTGGTCATCCATGATCCTCTTTGTGACCTCAAGCCAATACTCAGCCACGTTTGGGGCAACTCCAACAATACCCCTAAAAATCTCAGCCCTATTAGATCGAGTCATTCTGTGACCGACCTTCGGCCTACAATACCAATATTGGGCCCAGTGACCCTCTCTAGAATTTACAACATAGCTTAGGACAATGCATCGTCCCCCGCCGCTCGATCGTGAGACCCACTCTCAGTTACAGGTGAAACTGATGACTCTCTATCTTCAGCCTTAGGCATGTGGCTCGATGACGAAGACCAAGCCTGAGCACCTCTACGGCCTCTTCCATGAGTACCTCTGATGCTCATTATAAATTTACGTATTATCTATTTTTTTAAAAATTTTATTTATCAGTTTACAATTCTAGTGTTGATTAACAGATATCTTATGGAAGGCAATATCAGTATTTAAAAGTTTGTTTTCACAGAACGCAGTCTTGCTACAGTTTTAGTTTTCCCTAGCCATAATATTTCAGTACAGTCTACTACCTATAGTAGTCTCAATATTTCACTTTAAACAAATAGAATTTTCAGAGGACTTACCGCATCAGTACCGGAGACTCGGTGTACCACACATTCAGTAAAAATATTTCAAAATACTTCCAAATCGTTTGGAACAATTTTTTTTAAAAATTTAAAGTTTTAGGAGAAACCCAAAAAATCACAGCCAAGTTTTACAATCTGGCTCTGATACCACTAAATGTAACACCCAAACCCGACCTAGACGTTATGGTCGAATCTGGCAATATCACATTGAAGTGTATTTCGAAAATATAATTTCATTGGAGAACCCGTTCTATATTAAATCTTGGTTGTGATCATAACATAAATTGAAGGGTTTCTTGTTCATTGAAATCTCAAGTTGTTTTTAGCAGTTTGTTGATCATATTTGTAATACCCTAAAAATCCGAGTAATTAAATTGCATGAATTGGTGTTTAGATTTTTAAAGGAAAAAATTTTTTTACTTTTATTTTAGTGCTTATTAAAGTCCTAGAGAGGGTAAAGCATAATTTGGAGAAGAAATAAAATGTATTAAATTGAGATTTATTGAAGTGAAACAAAGGTGATTAAGACTTAAGCTAAATTATGTGCTAAAAGTGTCATAAAATGAGCATATGGCATGGTGGAGTTGGCGCATGGGTTCAAGTAAGAGGAAGAGGTTCGAATCCTTGTATGGCACCTAAATGAATTTTTGCTTTTAATTTTCGCTCATGACTAGGAAGTGTCGGCAAGGGACATATAAGGAAGGTGTTGACCATGTATTTTTGGTTAGTGTATCAATGGATTAAGGAAACAACTAACTTATGGCGTGGAATCAAAGGTTTAAGGAAAGATAGGGGGAACATAAGGCACATATCAAGGGAAAATTTGGAAAGAAATCATGGCCATTTGACCATGTGCTGGACGGCAATATTGGTAAGGGAGGAGAGCCAAAATTTTGTTAGTTTGGTTAAAATCCCATCCTTTTCTCTTTGGTCATTCTTTGCACATTGTGCAGATTTTTCTTTGTTTTCTCCTTTCAACATCCCTCTTGGCGAATATTGCATTTGGCAAAGCCAAAATCTCTTGACCATTTGGTCACTTTCATCCACTTTGTTAATTTTCTTTTGTATTCTCCTTGTCTTGAAATCACCCATACCAAAATCGGTTTCTTTCTTTTCTTTTGCCATGGCCGAATGCACTAAATCCTAAAGGTCTATTTTTCTTTCATCTTCTTTTCTCTTTGAAATCAAACTATCTCATCACCATCTCTTTCTCATATTCTAATTATTTCAATCAAAGTTTCTTCATCTACACTCCCTTAGCCGAATGCTATTGTGCCTATAAACCAAATATTTTTTCTTTTCCTTGAACATACATAGCCGAATCCTTCATCATTTAGACACCATTCTCCATTCCTTCTTTTCGATAGTGGATTATAGGTAAGGGTTCTTTTCCATTTTCGATTTATTAAGGTACTATGGCGAATGGTAATGGTGATTTGAAGGACTTTTAGAATCAATATAACATTCATTCTAATAACGTTCTTTTCGTTATTATTATTTAGTGCAATAACGAGATCGAAACTCAAGTGATCGGGAGAAACGTTGGAAACGTTTTATTTTGGTAAGGAAATCAAATCTCTTTAAATCTCTAGTAAATTGATATTATTTTAGATCTAACTAAATTCCTTTGGATCTTGAAGACCGTCAAAATAGGGAAGAAAAGGGCGGTGTTCGGTTATCGTAAGAGGGTGGATCAGTAAATCCCCATGCAAGCGAAGAGCGGTTTTGGCGGTCGGGATTTTCCATCGGTTGCGGGCCATCTTCAAAGAAGTCCATTATTCAAGTAGTACGAAGCTCGAGCCGTTATCGTTGGTGGATTCTCGTGACTAGTGAATCGATAAACGAAGGAAAACCGAAAATCAAGTGATTCAAAATCAAGAGGTCTTAGAAGCGAGAAGGGTTAGTACTCACGGTATCGAGGTGTGTAATTTTCACACTCATTATTTTCTCGGTTGGATGTCAAATTTCGGTATGGTAGTAAATCGTAAAAACGATTAGATCGGTAAAACGTAAAAAAATGATATTATGACAAAATACGTAAAAGCGGCAAAATCGTGAAAATTACGAAAATGCCCTCGAGATATTAATTGTTATTACGTAAATACTCTAGTTCGTGAAAATGGGCGTAAATACTCTAGTTCGTGAAAATGGGCCGTAAATACTCTAGTTAAGTGAAAATGGGCGTAAATACTCTAGTTAGTGAAAATGGTAGTAAATACTCTAGTTAAGTGAAAATGGTAGTAAATACTCTAGTTAAGTGAAAATGGGCGTAAATACTCTAGTTAGTGAAAATGGGCCGTAAATACTCTAGTTAAGTGAAAATGGGCCGTAAATACTCTAGTTAGTGAAAATGGGCCAAAATACTTTAGTTCGTTAAAATTTAGCCAAAACACTCTAGTTTGGTAAATGGGCCAAAGCCCACTAAATTGCTAAATGGACAAATTGCTATATTTGAGGCCAAATGAAATGTTATTGATAAACCCACCATGTTATGTATTGTTAATAAATTTTTATATTTTAAAGTACATGTATAATTGCATGGGTGGGATATATGAAGAGAAGAATGGCGATTGCCACAATATCGACTTATTGCCTCTAGTTCGGTGGCTTCGCCACAATATCGACTTATTGCCTCTAGTTCGGTGGCTCGCCACAATATCGACTTATTGCCTCTAGTTCGATGGCTATGCCACAATTATAAAGGCTTAATGCCTACGATTGGTGTGATGGCGGGGTGGGTTGACTTGATCCTCAGTGTGATGGTTGATGCAGGGGTGTTAGCGGATGGATATTAGGTTTGGGTTGGGAATTACATTTTCATGCATTATTAATTATTTTAAATTCATGATATATTGTTGAATTACGAATTGGGCTCAAGCCCAAAGATAATATCTTGACAATCGGCCCAATAATGGTGGTAAGTGAGTTACACTTGAGTTCTAAGTAACTCACCCTTTAATTTCTTTCCATCTCGGGTAATGGAAACCGATGTGGACTTGGGGTGAGGATGACTTCGTGGAGGCCATCTTGCTAAATATGGGTTATTTAAAACTCTAACTTTTAATAATTATTTTTACTATTTTGGGATGTTGTAATAAATGGCCTCTATAAATAACTTATGGATTTTATGTGTGTTTGGAATTTAAACTTTATTTTGGACTTTTAAATCATGGGCTATGATTATATGATGCTTTATAAAAATAAATTTGGGTTTTTTAAGTATATGAAATTCTTTTATAAATAATTCTTTTTATTGTTAACTCTTTAACAAATCTCCTAACGGTTTTAATAATACAATGATTTTCAACTAATGTTTCAAATATTTATCAAAATCAAATACTCTTCAAATTTTAAACCACATGTATAAAATTTGTAGTTTTCAACTCATTAAAGATTTAAGAATAGCACGAATCATGTAACAAACCAAATCTAGTCTCAACGCATAGACCGGGTTTGGGGTGTTACATTTAGTGGTATCGAGCCCGATTTCAAAAACTCTTACCGTGGTTTGGGTTCAAAATAATTTACGTATGAAAGCGTTCAATGATATTTTAAAGATCGATGGCACCACAAGCATCCAGAACAAGTCAAGTAAGTATTTATTGCTTAAATGATTACTATGATATGATCATAGGAATACTCTAGAACTTCTAGTTTTAGATGTGAAAAGCGTAGAGATTGAGACTATAGGACACGTTATGAAAAACAACTTTATATCTCAAATCTCATAAAATATCGTTAATAAACACGAAACAAAATTTACGATTCATAAAACTTGTAATCGGATAAGCGAACAAGCAATCATGAGTACAAGAGGACGTGGTCGTGGATGCGGTAGACGTGGTCGTGGTAGAGGCCGAGGTGCTACGGCTGAAGCACCGAATCATATGCCAGAAGTAGACGCACCTGCGTCAATTGAAAGTGAGACCGGATCACGCGATCACATGGAAGAAGATCATGCATTGACTCAAGCAATGCTACGAGTCTTGGAAAGGGTCATTGGAACTAGAATTGGGCCAACAACTCGTGGGTCAATTTGAGGCGACTTAAGGCAAATAATGCGAAGTTTTCGAGGAGTCTCGGTGTAGCCGAATGTGGTGAATCTTGGCTCGAAGTCGTGGAGCGGATTATGGATGATATGGAATGCACTGAGCAAAAAGCGAGAAGGCAGTATCCTTATTGAGAGATGAGGCGTATCGGTGGTGGCTTCTTGTTAGAGAAGGCACTTTATGCATTGATTAATCGGGAATTCTTTAAAGCCGCCTTCAAGGAAAGACGTTGGAGCGAGCTATGTAGGCGTCGAAGGAAGGAATTTTGAATCTTGTCCAAGGAAGTAAGACCGTGGCAAAGATATGAAGGCGAGTTTATGCGTCGAGCCGCTATGCGGGACAATTGTAGCAATGCACCATGAGCGTTATGTGCGTTTGAAGATGGACTTAATGACGAAATGAGGGTTCCGATTGCTCGCAACAAGTTAGAAATTTTTCCACTCGGTGGAGAAGGCCAAAATAGCCAAGAGGCTAAGAACTCGAGCAGCGAGCAAGAAAGATTTGAAACAAGAGAGACCACAATGATCTGGATCTTCAAAGAGATTTCGAAGAAACCGGAATGATGAATCGGTTCAAGGCGTAACCCCAGAGCAAATAATCGAAGTCGAGATTGCACCGAGTGTGGGAAAAGGCATTTTGGGGAATGTTGGAGGAAAGCGGTGCATGCTACAAATGCGGTTCAATGGAACATCGAGACAAAAGTTGTCCTCGACGAATGGATCGACTCAAGAAGTCCGTAATAATGATGCCTGTGATTCGAGGTAATCGACCCACCAGAGGTCGTGGACCGGTCGTGGTGGTAATGGGGCTGGTCGTGGTCAAGGTGCACCGGTCGAGGAAATGGTAATAGAGAAATCACGATGCTAGATACTGGGTGGTCTCTACGCAGCTTAGACGCCATGAGGACGGCAATGCACCGGATGTGATAGCAAGACGTTCTTCATTTTCAATGTACTGTTATTGCCTTAATAGATATTGGCTCTACCCATTCATATGTATCTAGTGCCATATCTGGAAATTTGAATTTAGAATCAAATTACCGAAAATGAGATGATGATGTCACCCCTTAGGACATCGAATGGTTAATAAAATATTTAAAGGCGTGCCCTTAAAAATCCAAGAGGAAGTATTCTTAGCAAATTTGATGGAACTACCTTTCATGAGTTCGATCTCATTACGGGCATGGATGGTTGGTTAACCATCGGTAGCAATTGGATTGTCTTTGAAAAGCGAATGTCGATGGGACCGGATGATAAGGAAGTCATAATGATTGGTGAGCGAAAGAACTATCGGCAAATGTGGTATCTGCATTAAAAGTGGAGAAGTTGGTGCGAAAAGGATACGGAGCATTCCTAGCCTTTATCTCTTTGTGGATGCCAAGGAATTATCCGTGAATGATGTGAGGACGGTGAAGGAATTTCCGATGTATTTCTGAAGAACTTCCCGCATACCTCCAGTTGGGAAGTAGAATTTGGCATTGAGCTTTTGCACGGGCGGCTCCGGTGTCCATTGCTCCTATAGAATGGCAATCAAGGAGTTGGTGAGCTCAAAGCTCAAATTCAAGAATTGTTGGATCGAGGATTCATTCGACCAAGTGTGTCTCCGTGGGAGCACCGGTTTTGTTCGTCAAGAAGAAGGATGGATCGATGCGTATGTGCATTGACTACGACGAGTTGAATAAATTGACGATCAAGAATCGGTATCCTCTGCCGAAATTGACGACTGTTTGATCAATTAAAAGGAGCTTGATTTTCTCAAGATTGATTTAAGGTCGGGTTATCACCGACTTAAGGTGAAAGAAGCGGACATTTATAAGACGAAGATTAGGACACGTTACGGACACTATGAGTTTGTAGTGATGCCGTTTGGATTAACCAATGCACCAAATGCATTTATGGACATGATGAACCAAGTCTTTCAACAATATTTAGACCGGTTTGTGGTAGTGTTCATAGATGATATATTGGTTTATTAGAAATGAGGAGGAACATGACTAGCATTTGCGGATAGTATTACAACTACTTTGTGATAAGCAATTGTATGCCAAATTTGGTAAATGCGAATTTTGGCTAAAGGAGGTGACTTTCCTTGGTCATGTAGTATCGGTAGAAGGAATAAGGGTGGATCCTCGGAAAATTGAGGCTATTCGGATTGGAAACCACCAACATCGATGGTGAAATTCGAGTTTCTTAGGCTTGGTGGATACTATAGGCGTTTTGTAGAGGGTTTTCATTGATTCTTTGCACCCTAACTAAAGCTGCTGCGAAGGGAGCTCCGTATATCCGGACCGTAAAGCAACAAGAGAGTTTTGAGAAATTAAAGAAGATCTGATGAAGCTCCAGTTTTAATTCAACCCGAATTTGGAAAAGAATTCACTGCTTATTTATTCGATCGTCTCACACGGGCCTGGGTTGTGTGTTGATGCAAAATGGAAAGGTGGTGGCCTATGCTTCTCGTCAATTGAGACCACACGAAGTAAACTACCCTACTCATGATTTGGAGTTAGTGCAGCTTGTCTTTGCTCTAAAGATTTGGAGGCACTATCTCTATGGTGAGAAGTCCATAATCTACACAGATCACAAGAGTCTTAAATACCTCCTTACCCGTAAGGAGTTGAATTTAAGACAAAGAAGATGGGTAGAATTGTTAAAAGATTATGATTTCTCCATCGAATACCATCCCGAAAGGCTAACGTGGTAGTGACGCGTTAAGTCGTAAGGCGGTATCTGAATTAAGAGCTTTGTTTGCCCATTTGAGTCTCAGATGAGGATGGCGGTTTGTTAGCGTAACTTGGTGAAACCTCCGTGGTGGAACAAATCAAGGAAAAAGCAGACATCGATGCGAAGTTGGGACCTTTATGCGACAAGTTGAAAATGGTGAAATTGAGGATTTTGGAATAAACACGGAGGGTGTGTTGTGCTTTCGAGGAGAGTATGCATGCCTAAGGATCTAGATTTGAGGCAAGCGATTCTACGGAGGCGCATAGTAGCCCTTATGCTATGCATCCGGAGGAAATAAGATGTATCGAGATCTCCGTGAAACGATGATTGGTGGCGAGGTTGAAGCGTGAGATTCTGAGTTAAATGGGAAAATGTTTGACTTGTCGACAAGTAAAGCGTAACACCAATTACCGTCTGGATTGTTACAACCAATAAAGATTCCTCTTTGGAAATGGGAGAGGGTAACTATGGATTTTGTTAGTGGGTTACCGTTAACACCTACTAAGAAAAATTCCGTTTGGGTAATTGTTGATCGGTTGTGAAGACCGCCATTTCTTGCCGATTAAATGCGGATTATTCATTGCAGAAATTGGCGAAACTTTATGTATCTGAAATTGTGAGGTTACATGGGGTACCTGTATCTATTATTTCGGATAGGGACCCTAGGTTTACATCACGATTCTGGAAAGCTCTGCACGAAGCCTTAGGGACAAAGTTGAATTTCAGTACGGCTTTTCATCCTCAATCTGATGGTCAGTCGGAGAGAGTAATTCAGATATTGGAAGATATGTTAAGAGGATGTGTAATCGACTTCAGGGGTAGTTGGGAGGATTATCTACCCTTGGCGAAATTTGCGTATAACAACACCTATCGATCTAGCATTGGATGGCACCTTACGAGGCATTGTATGGTCGTAAGTGTCGCTCTCTATTTGTTAGGCGAGTTGGGCGAAAAACGATGATGTTAGGTCCCGAGATGATATCCGAGACCGAGGATAAGGTAAAAGTTATTGAGCACGGTTGAAAGAAGCCTCGGATAGAGCGAAGTCGTGCACGCAGATCCGAAGCGAAGGACATCGAGTATAGTGTGGGAGATCGGGTTTTCTTGAAGGTATCTCCTTGGAAAAAGATCTTGATTCGGAAGGAAGGGCAAGCTAAGTCCTAGATATATTGGACCTTATCGTGTCTTTGAAGCGTGTTGGTCGATGGCATATCGATTGAGTTACCTCCGGAGTTAGATCAAATTCATAATGTCTTTCATGTTTCTATGTTGAGGCGTTATAGGTCGGATCCTTTGCACATTATACTGGTAGAAGAATTGGAGCTGAATTGATTTGTCCTTTGAAGAAGAACCGTTGGAAATCCTAGACCGAGATGTCAAGGTACTAAGGAAGAAAAGCTGTAGTTGGTCAAAGTTCTATGGCGTAACCACGGAGTGGAAGAAGCTACGTGGGAGCCAGAGGATGCAATTGACAACAATATCCTCACCTTTTTCAACTGTAAATTTCGAGGACGAAATTTTCTTTAAGGAGGGTAGAGTTGTAATACCCTAAAATCCGAGTAATTAAATTACATGAATTGGTGTTTAGATTTTTAAAGGAAAAATTTTTTACTTTTATTTTAGTGCTTATTAAAGTCCTAGAGAGGGTAAAGCATAATTTGGAGAAGAAATAAAATGTATTAAATTGAGATTTATTGAAGTGAAACAAAGGTGATTAAGACTTAAGCTAAATTATGTGCTAAAAGTGTCATAAAATGAGCATATGGCATGGTGGAGTTGGCGCATGGGTTCAAGTAAGAGGGAAGAGGTTGAATCCCTTGTATGGCACCTAAATGAATTTTTGCTTTTAATTTTACGCTCATGACTAGGAAGTGTCGGCAAGGGACATATAAGGAAGGTGTTGACCATGTATTTTTGGTTAGTGTATCAATGGATTAAGGAAACAACTAACTTATGGCATGGAATCAAAGGTTTAAGGAAAGATAGGGGGAACATAAGGCACATATCAAGGGGAAAATTTGGAAAGAAATCATGGCCATTTGACCATGTGCTGGACGGCAATATTGGTAAGGGGAGGAGAGCCAAAATTTTGTTAGTTTGGCTAAAATCCCATCCTTTTCTCTTTGGTCATTCTTTGCACATTGTGCAGATTTTTCTTTGTTTTCTCCTTTCAACATCCCTCTTGGCCGAATATTGCATTTGGCAAAGCCAAAATCTCTTGACCATTTGGTCACTTTCATCCACTTTGTTAATTTTCTTTTGTATTCTCCTTGTCCAAAATCACCCATACCAAAATCAGTTTCTTTCTTTTCTTTTGCCATGGCCGAATGCACTAAATCCTAAAGGTCTATTTTTTCTTTCATCTTTTTTCTCTTTGAAATCAAACTATCTCATCACCATCTCTTTCTCATATTCTAATTATTTCAATCAACGTTTCTTCATCTACACTCCCTTAGCCAATGCTATTGTGCCTATAAACCAAATATTTTTTTCTTTTCCTTGAACATACATAGCGAATCCTTCATCATTTAGACACCATTCTCCATTCCTTCTTTTCGTAGTGGATTATAGGTAAGGGTTCTTTTCCATTTTGATTTATTAAGGTACTATGGCGAATGGTAATGGTGATTTGAAGGACTTTTAGAATCAATATAACATTCATTCTAATAACGTTCTTTTCGTTATTATTATTTAGTGCAATAACGAGATCGAAACTCAAGTGATCGGGAGAAACGTTGGAAACGTTTTATTTTGGTAAGGAAATCAAATCTCTTTAAATCTCTAGTAAATTGATATTATTTTAGATCTAACTAAATTCCTTTGGATCTTGAAGACCGTCAAAATAGGGAAGAAAAGGGCGGTGTTCAATTATCGTAAGAGGGGTGGATCTGTAAATCCCCATTCAAGCGAAGAAGCGGTTTGGCGGTCAAGGATTTTCCATCGGTTCGGGCCATCTTCCTAAAGAAGTCCATTATTCGAAGTAGTACGAAGCTCCGAGCCGTTATACGTTGGTGGATTCTCGGCGGCTAGTGAATCGATAAACGAAGGAAAAACGAAAATCGAAGTGATTCAAAATCAAGAGGGTGCCGAGGAGCGAGAAGGGTTAGTACTCACGGTATCGAGGTGTGTAATTTTCACACTCATTATTTTCTCGGTTGGATGTCAAATTTCGGTATGGTAGTAAATCGTAAAAACGATTAGATCGGTAAAAACGTAAAAAAAAATGATATTATGACAAAAATACGTAAAAACGGCAAAATCGTGAAAATTACGAAAATGCCCTCGAGATATTAATTGTTATTACGTAAATACTCTAGTTCGTGAAAATGGGCCGTAAATACTCTAGTTAAGTGAAAATGGGCCGTAAATACTCTAGTTAAGTGAAAATGGGCCGTAAATACTCTAGTTAGTGAAAATGGGCCGTAAATACTCTAGTTCGTGAAAATGGGCCAAAATACTTTAGTTCGTTAAAATTTAGCCAAAACACTCTAGTTTGGTAAATGGGCCAAAGCCCACTAAATTGCTAAATGGACAAATTGCTATATTTGAGGGCCAAATGAAATGTTATTGATAAACCCACCATGTTATGTATTGTTAATAAATTTTATATTTTAAAGTACATGTATAATTGCATGGGTGGGATATATGAAGAGAAGAATGGCGATTGCCACAATATCGGCTTATTGCCTCTAGTTCGGTTGGCTCACACAATATCGACTTATTGCCTCTAGTTCGGTGGCTCGCCACAATATCGACTTATTGCCTCTAGTTCGGTGGCTATGCCACAATTATAAAGGCTTAATGCCTACGATTGGTGTGATGGCGGGGTGGGTTGACTTGATCCCGGGTGTGATGGTTGGTGCAGGGGTGTTAGCGGATGGATATTAGGTTTGGGTTGGGAATTACATTTTCATGCATTATTAATTATTTTAAATTCATGATATATTGTTGAATTGAATTGGGCTCAAGCCCGACATAATATCTTGACAATCGGCCCAATAATGGTGGTAAGTGAGTTACACACCGAGTTCTAAGTAACTCACCCTTTAATTTCTTTCCATCTCGGGTAATGGAAACCGATGTGGACTTGGTGAGGATGACTTCGTGGAGGCCATCTTGCTAAATATGGGTTATTTAAAACTCGAACTTTTAATAATTATTTTTACTATTTTGGGATGTTGTAATAAATGGCCTCTATAAATAACTTATGGATTTTATGTGTGTTTGGAATTTAAACTTTATTTTGGACTTTTAAATCATGGGCTATGATTATATGATGCTTTATAAAAATAAATTTGGGTTTTTTAAGTATATGAAATTCTTTTATAAATAATTCTTTTTATTGTTAACTCTTTAACAAATCTCCTAACGGTTTTAATAATACAATGATTTTCAACTAATGTTTCAAATATTTATCAAAATCAAATACTCTTCAAATTTTAAACCCTGTGTATAAAATTTGTAGTTTTCAACTCATTAAAGATTTAAGAATAGCACGAATCATGTAACAAACCAAATCTAGTCTCAACGCATAGACCGGGTTTGGGGTGTTACAATATTAGTTTGTTACTATATTTTAAACAATGTTTGATGCGAAAGCTTTTATAGTATGTTACGAAAACGTGGTGCTTTGAAAAGCATTTATCATTTGAAAATTTGCGTCCTACTTCTTACAGATATGAATTAAAATAAGTAAAATCTCAAATTAAAAGTTATAAATTTAAAGAGACCTTATTACAAAACAAATACCCAAAATAAATTTCATGAAAATAAAAAGTCAAATATAAAAGCAGGTGCAGTTGTGTGGCCACCTCTGAGTCCCTTACAGCCCCGATCTGCCTAAGATTAGGGATTACCTGTAAGATAAGTAGAGGGGTGAGTTTACAGAAAACTCAGTGTGTAACCCCATATAAGCAAAGAACCAATCATGCCGTAGGCAAGTGCAGTCTGGGCCTAAGCCCAAATCAATAACAGTTTAGTTCAGTTGGGCCTTAGCCCATTACAGTATCAGTATCAATGTGGGCCTTAGCCTATTCTAGTGACAGTAACAGTTCAAACATGCAATCAAAATTCTTACCCAACTAGCCTCTACACTCCACTCTGTCCAGCCCTACACTCCATGCGGGGATAAAATCACCCACCCATCCCTACACTCAAAAATTAACACCGGTTGCGGCACTAAACAGTATTTGCAGCAAAGATGCCAGTATAGTACACTTCCTCCATTCATAATACTCCCATCCCCATGCAACATATCACATATGTATGCAACATATATATATCGTGACATGCTCATATACAATCATACATAACATAAGGCATACAGTCATTTTATATCATAGGGGCATAATAGTCATTTTATATCCTAGGGGCATAATGGTTAGTTCATCAGTTTGGGGTCTATGTATACTTACCGACCCATCAGTAGGTCCATAGTCATCTTGGGCGACCTGTGCAACCTTAATAGTCAAACAGTAAAAATAGGCCTAAGGCCCATTATAGAGGCCCACATGGGCCCACATGCTCGTGTGGCCCACATAGCCCATAATTGGTCTCGGTCATGTAAATTACACAGCTTGGCCCAATATTCTCCACACATTCGTATGGTTTAATCGTGTGGGGCCCACAAGTTTATTGGGCCCACACGGCCCATTTTGACCCAACATGGCCCAAAATGGCCTAAGGCCATAAAATCGCTCATGGTGGCCTCAATAGTTAAATGCCTATGTTTTATACGTTTAGATTACCACACGAGCGACGTCACGCTCATGTAGCATCAATTGTCAAATTTTTTGGCTTTTGCCGATTCACGATTTGGGCAGTGTTTACACACCTGTTTGCAAAAACGTGCGAATAACCCACAAGCACCAAACTTGCATTGATTAAACAAATGTGGCTTAGTCCTCTTAGATCACTGAAGAAGGTTGATTACAAACTCTTTGATGAATATCTGCGTTACAAGCTAATTTTATTAAACAGAGTTATTTATACACATGGCTTAAATCCCCATGTAATAACTTACAGCACCACAAAACCCCAAAACTAGGGGAAAGAGCATTCGACCTTTACCCTCAATGCAAGACAAAATAGTTACCTTGATCGAGTGATGAAAGAAAGGTTTCAAACACTTCAATACCACTTGCAACTCCTTCACACCTCGAGAAGTTCTTGAAATCGAAAGAAACACAAGAGTATTTGGCTTTGACAGTGTAAGAAAGGAGGAAACTTAATACAAATTAAAAGAAAACAAGAAGGAGTCGAGTGCTCTTATCAATTTCTCAGAGAATAATCACTAAACCGAAGACAAAATAACAATAGAATCTGCCTGGGTACCAATTAGAGAGGGATGATAAGAGGGAACAATTTAAAGGAGAAAAGAGAATAGGGTTAATAGAGTATTCGACCACAAAAAGAAGATAAGGAGAAAGAAAGTCTTTTAGCAAAAGGATCGAAGGAAGGGAAGAAGGTGTATTCGACCAACAATAGTATCAGTTGGGAAAAAAATGAAGAGGCAATTGAAAGAGGGAGTATTCGGCCAAAGGAATGGTTGTAAAAAATAAATGAGGTGAAACAGAAGAATATGTGAAAGCCTCTACCACATTCGGCCTTAAAGTAAAAAGAGAGAAAAAACACCAAATGCACAGTAAAACCTGAAATGAGGAGTATACCACTCTTTGCCGAATTCTTGAGTGCCAAAGTCGAATTTTGAGCACAATATCCCCACGGCATAGCAGCAAAATAAATACTCCACTGCCTCCACCAAGATTCAAACCTTAGTCCTTTAGCATAGGTAACATGCCACTTACCTCCTAGACCAGCAGTCTCTTTATGTCTCGCTTTACCCATAATAATTTAAAAGCCTACTAACTATAGGCAAGGGTTTACTCATTAAAACAAAACTTTTTGCACGTGCCCTGGCTTGTACCCAAGACTTCTCAGACACTCCCAAACACACCCAACTCACTTAACCACTGAGGTAAACAGGTATTTATGTTACAAACATGCACAAATAAATACTTGAATTTTTAGGGCGTTACAAGATCAGTGGCAGAGTATGAGGTTGAATTTCTACGATTGAGTCGCTATTCGCCTGGTATGGTGGCAACTGAGTATGAGAGATACGTTCACTTCGAGGATGGCCTCAGGGATAATCTGAGGGTACTGATAGCTCCACATAGGGAGTGAAACTTTGCCGCACTGGTCGATAAGGTGAAGATCACCGAGGAAGTGAAGCGCACTGAGCACCATAACAAAGAGAGAGGTAGGAATAAGAGGGATTCAGAGCCCTCGAGTATCGTTCAGAGGCCTAAGAAAAAGGCCAGAGTTGATGGGCCGACCAGAGTTGGGGCTCATATTGCTACTACTAGACAGCCACCATGTACTGACTATGGTAGACGCCATCGGGCGAGTGTTCGAAAAAAATTGGGGCTTGTTTGAGGTGCAGTTCATTAGACCACCGTATTAGAGACTGCCCGCAGAGGTCTGATCAGATACAAGCTTCTGGCATGGGTATTGCACCACCGAGAGTAGTTCAGTAGTAACTGAGAGGCCGTGGTCAGGCAAGGGTGGTAACTGTCTGGGCCGTGGTCAGAGAGCACCAGGCAGAGGTGCTATGCACACTAAGGAGAGGCAGTCGACTCTAGTTTATGCTACTCATCACTGAGAGGATAGAGATGCTTTGGATGTCATCACGGGTATGTTCTTTATTTATAATGTACCTTATACTGCACTGATAGATGTAGGATCCACTCACTTCTATATAGCTTGTACAGTATCTATAAACTTGGGTATACTATGTAACAGCCCGGTTTTGACCCTAATCGAAACGGTGGTTTTGGGACCACGAATTTGAGTGAAAAAATAATTTTCATATTATTTTCTATATTCATTACGTGTGAACTAGTGTGTGTGAAAATTTTGTATTAAAATTTTATCGTTTTGGTGCTTAATTTTGAAAAAGGGCTTAATCGCATAAAAAGAAAATTTGGTGGTTAAATGTTTAAGTACTAAATTGATGATAGTTTCTTAAATTGAGGTACTAGTAATGCAATTTAGCCAAAACAAAGCTTAGTGGCCGGTCATAATTTGCATGTAATAGTAATTGGAATTTTTATTATATTTTATGATAGAATATATTAGTTTATTATATGTTATAATAATATAATTAATAAAAGATGAAAGTGCTCATCTTTTCTCATTGTTCATAGCCGAAACTTAGAGAAAATAAAAGAGAGAAAGCTTTGTGATGTTCGGTCCTTTGCAAGCTCAATAGGTAAGTGATTTGAGTTCGATTTTTGATAATTTTTACATTTCTAAGATAGTTGCTATGTGATTTAGCTAACCCATGCTTGAATTTTTGAATTGGTTGTGTATTTTGTGAATTGCCATTGAAGAGAGCTTGTTGTTTTTATGGGATGATGATGAGTTATTGATTATATGTGTTAGATTAACAAGTTTTGTTTTTGAAGTTTGGATGAAATTGCGTAATTAGGATTAAATTATAAAAATAAATTTTAGAGGGACTAATAATGGGAAATAAAAGAATTGTATGGACTTATATGAACACTATGAAAATTTGGCTAAACATGAGCACCTTGAAATTGAGTATTTTGTGTTTTGTGCAATAGGAACTAGATTGTAAAATTTGTAAATGTTAGGGGTAAAATTTTAATTTTATCGATTATGTGTTTATGGACTAAATTGAATGAAAAAAATGTTGAATGAGTTTAATTTGAAATTTTTTTGATCAATAACAAAAAGAATCGGGATTGGATCGGGGAAAAACGAAGTTGAACGAATAGCCGAGAAACTAATCCATCGATTTTCGAGGTAAGTTTATTAAGCAATTGGATTGAATTGAAATTTTATCCATATTGATGTATATGTCTTGATAGATGTAAGTAAGTTTAATATCATAATGCTGAATGTAAGGTAGATTGAAAGAAGTATTTAGCCTAATATGAGATAAATATATATATGTTAACGATATGGCTATGTGAGACATTGATTTAAGAAATGAATATGCTTGAAAGTGATGAATATTTGTTTATTTATAGTATTTAGCTGAATGTGAATTGATTT
This sequence comes from Gossypium rotundifolium, assembly GCA_025506655.1. Classification (NCBI taxonomy): domain Eukaryota; kingdom Viridiplantae; phylum Streptophyta; class Magnoliopsida; order Malvales; family Malvaceae; genus Gossypium; species Gossypium rotundifolium. The sequence continues at coordinate 61,500,755 of CP106731.1, read as the reverse complement.
AGAAATGAAATAAGTTATTTTGTATGTGAATAAATGTATATGTGATTGGGATTCAAATTTTTATTTATACGTGTGCTTATTTAGACAAGTATCAATTCCAAGTAATGCGCCAAGTGAGTGAATTTGAATACCGAACACTGTGTGTGTGAAATCGGTCATGTGGCACTAAGTGTGCAAATTTAACATCCGAGTACTAAGTGTACGAAATTGGATAATAAGCACTAAGTGTGTGGATTTAACATCCGGTACTAAGTGTACGAAATCGGATAATAAGCCTCAGTGTGCGAATTTAACACCCGAGTACTTAGTGTACTAATCGCTGAAATCAGAGCTTTAAAATTTATAAATAGAATGATCAAACCTGGAAATTAACTCTGACAATGACTTAAAGGCAAGTGTACCTATCGAACAGTAGTATAGCTTAGGCAAGACCGGATTATTGAACCCAAAGGAGCTAAAAGTACTAATACTCACTTTCTTTTTATTATTTAGCCTAAACTATGGAGTGATTGGTTGATTTAATCTAGTTTAATGACTACTAAGCTAAAGATGCAAAGACAAAAAGAACGAATTGGGAAATAACTTGAAGAAACTCTATTGATTACGACGATACCATCAGGAAGAATCCACCTAGACTTCACTTGTTACTTATTTCTGAATCATGTGATTTCTTTACTTAGCTTGATCCGTAGGACTCCCTAACCTATAGTAAACCCTCTCATGAGGGGAATAACATCTAACCCTAGGTTAATTAGTGGAACTCTCATTCGCTTATAATAACCCCCTAGAATAGCAGTAAATCAATTAATGGATTCCCATATTAGGTTTCACCCTAATCCGAAAAAATCTTGTAACCCTATCTCTAGGCGTTCAATCAACTCCGCTTAATTTTGCTAGATCTACTCTTAAACAGGGTCTATTCCTCCTCCACCTAAGCACATCAGATTTGGATTAAACAACATAATTAAGAACAAACTAAGTATTTATCATATAATTCAGAAAATAATAACAAAATTCATCTAGGTTTCATCCCCTTCAGGTATCTAAAGGGTTTAGTTCATAATGAATAAAAACATCTCAAGAGAAAAGATAAAACAAAACATAAGAAATCCCTAAAACCCCTAGAGGAATTGAAGGAGAAATCCACCATCTTTAGTAGATTTTTGGCTCTTCGAGATGGATCTTCTAGCTATATTCGAGTGATTCCCACAAATGTGATCCTTCTGGCTCGGCTCATTGGCCTAGCTCACATCCCCCCCTTTCAGGATACACTTAGGGTGTTTATATAGGCTATTGGAATGCTTTACTTGGCCTCTAAGTGTCCTAATTTAAGTCTGCTTCTTACTCGATATTTGAATAAGCTTTTGAAAGTGTTTCATTGGCTCTAAGTATCCAAATCTGAGTGAAATTGCTCTCTCCCGTAACAGGGGCACGGCCATGGCACACGCCCGTGTAAATCGTGGTTGGGCTATGTCTCGATTCTGTCAATTGGGACACGGCCATGTAAATTGTGGCATGGTCGTGTCTTAGTTAATTATCAAAGCACGGCCATGTGGCTTGAAGTCCAGGCCATGTCCATTTTCTTCTTGGCTCAAATTGGCCCGTTTTAAGCCCGTTTCTTGTTCTTTTGTCCTCGGGTGCTTTCCTGAGAAGAAATATGAAAAGAAAGGATTGAAAGCACCTTTGTACATAAATTAGGGCTAAATCATCCTAAAAGCATACTAAATATGGGTTTAAAATATGTTACTTTTACTGTTTATCAAATACCCCCACACTTAAGTTTTTTCTTGTCCTCAAGCAAAATTCTCAACTTACAATTAAAATGAACTTTCTGTAATTCACAATTCCTATCAACAATGCTTCATCATAATTCACAGACAATTTATACATAGATAATTTAACTCAAAGAGTCTTAAAGATTCAAACAATATAAGTCATGAATTTTGTAGTACGAAAACATAGGTGTCTCCCCTTATCTAAATGATTACCTTTTAATTTTAAACCGACAAGGATTGACATCCTCACTAAGGATTCACTCAAAGCACTCAAAGTGTTTAAGTTTCAAGAAAAGCACTCATAAGTCGAACCTGAAAAGTTAATCCCATAGGCTTGCCTGAAAATCAAATCTCCAACATTGTAATTTGAGATGATACACAAATCAAAAGGTCTTTGACATGGTTGTAACGGGGCTTGGGTTAAAGGTGCGGATAAAGGCTGAATTAGAGGGTTTAGAATCGAGATTGACCTGACCAATTACTTAACTAAAAATAATAAATGATTACATCAATTGAAAATTTGAAACTAATAATACTACTATTGATAATACTTTTGATACGAGCTATTCTTCAACAATTGTAATTTAAATGCATAAGCTCCTTTAATCATATACTAATACTTGAATATACATTGGTTTTTTTTCTTTTTAGAACAAACTAAGTATGTAATTAAATATATAAAGAACTTTATCAAATAAACTAATTCGATAACTTGATCAATTCAATTCTCGATAGAAGGGTGGTCAAAAGAATGATGATAACAAATACAAAGGGATTTGGGTTAATATTAAGCGGGTAATTCAATAAAAAGGTTGTTGGGATCAAATGGGTTCACTAAGGGTTAATTATGTAGGTAAGCTTTTTAGTGGAGTGAATGGGTTAAAACCTAGGTGCCTTTATCATCTCAATATATCAAATCATTGATGTGGTCTCAATATGTATAATCAAGGCAAGTTCTAGAATAACAAATCAGTGCTGACACACTCATAATTAATAAAGTGAGCATGAAAAAGAATATATGCTCTATAAGGCTCAAATCTTACAAAAATTATGGGTATTTAACATCAATCCTGCAGATCTCAAACTTCAAGGTAATATTCAAATTTAGTTCAACACCCTACACAATTTTTGATTCTTGAAAATAAACTTATCATGCTTGATTCTCTAGTATTCTTCACGTATAAATCATCAATGCACAATTATCAATGACATATTCAAAAGCTTATCAATAAAAATCATAAATCATCAGAAACTTCACCCTAATTAATAATATGAGAAAATTTATTATGGACAAGACTAAAATTTAGGATTTTAGAATAATGCAAAAAGTTAGGTGCTTTTACCCCCCCACACTTAAGTTGTACATTGTCCTTAATGTACAAAGATAGATAAACAATTATGTGATAAAATAATCAAAAGAGAAGGGGAGAAGTAACACTTCCTAAATTTTGGATGATTCCAGGAGTTGGCGTCTTTGGTGGTAGAAAGTAGGTGGAGGAGGTGGTGGTGGTGTTTCTTTGGGCCTGGTGGGGTGTCTACCAATGATCTTTGTGCTAGATAAAGAAATTCGATAGCCTGCAAAGATATATCCAAGAAATCTAAAGAAACATTAATAATATACTAATACTATAATTAAAGATAAAGGAAATACAGAGAAGGAGACTAAGAAGAAAACTGAAATTGAAAGAAAAGACTAATGGACTAAGGAGTCCTTATTGTTGGATGGTTCGCGAGGTGGGTGTGACCTCTAAGGCTGTGGTGCGTGATTCTCAAGCAGCCTTTGGAACCCAAAAGCAAGAAACTAAAAGAATTTAAAATATATTAAACATAAGAGAATTATAGATAAGTAGGATAAAGGGGAAAATAAACATAAAAAAGAATTTAAATGGTCTAAAAGACCCTTGGCTCGATTTTTGAATGAAGCGGCCGACATGAACTTATGTGTTGGGGTCTCCTTTAAGGATACAATGCTTACCTTCTCACGCTTCTTCGGCATAATTCTAGTGTAGCTCAAGAGTCTGGACACTTTTTATAAGGAAAGAAAGAAAAAGAAAGAAGAAAAATGATGGGAGAAGGAGGAGGGCTGTGGGGTTTAAATAGGGTCTCAGATCTGGGATGTTCCCATGCCCATGGACCGAGGGTGTGTTGAATGACACGGCCACATCGCACGGCCGTGTGTCTAGGTATGTTTGCACACCCACGCCCATTTCTTTGACACCACGCTCGTGCCTGAAAAGGTAGTGTGTTGGCACGATTGGATAGCATGGGCGTGTTTGTCCCATGTCTGATAAGTCAGTGGCTTCACACGGTTCTAGAGCATGGCCGTGCCAATTTACTGGTGCCCGTGGGGTAGTGGTTGGATCCGTGACATCATGGGGTGGTTGGGGCTGATTTGCATGGCCTCTATTGTGTCAATACGGTGGTTCTAGTGGTCCACATAGTCACGGACATGCTGTGTATAAGGCCGTGTGGCCTTGAAGTTCTTCACTTCCGATTAGTTTAAGAGGAAATAAAAAAGGAAGAGAAAGAAATTAAAAATAAATTTGAAAGTAAATAGTGTTAGTACTCGGGTTGCCTCCCGAGAAGCGCTCGTTTATAGTCTTAAGCTAGGACTTTCATCGAATTAGAAAAATTAGGGAGGTTTAAAGGTTTGGATATCTTCCCTCTTGCTTAAAATTTTATTTTCTTGATGAGGTTCAAGTCGAGAAACGTTTACCTTAAAAGTTCTGAATGTTGGATTGCTTACGTCGACTGTTCCATAGGGGAAGATATCGTGTACCTTAAGAAGTATTTCTCCCTTTGTCTTTAGGTCTGTTGTGGTGATGTGCGGATCTACTTTGTCTAACAATACCTGGTCTCCTATTTTGTAGTGGTTTAATGTTCCTACGAGCTCTTCTTGTGATTCCTCTGGTTTTACTTTCTGCGGTTCTTCTTTGACGTGTATCCTCTACTCTTCAAACTTGTCAATCCTAAGGTCTTGTCCCTTGTATGATTCTTCTTTGTTGTTTTTGGACTTATGAGTTGACTTAGGGTTGTCATTATGTGGTGTTTCCTGCGATGAAAGTTGAACAATTTGATTATCATCTGTATTTACTTTCTCACCTTCATTGATTATTATTCTGGCTGAGTCAAGAGCTTGAAGACTGATTGATTCGTCTCCTACACAAAGTATGAGTTCTCCTATGGAAACATCAATTTTAGTCTTGGCAGTTGCCAGAAAAGGTCTTCCTAAAATTAAGCGGATGGTATTATCCTCATCCATATCTAAAACAAAAAAATCTAATGGGAAAACAAATTTATCTATTTTGACAAGAGCGTCTTCAATAATGCCCCTAGGAATTCTAACAGTTTTATCAGCTAATTGTATACTCATCCTAGTTTGTTTGGGCTTCCCTAGACCTAGTCATTTAAACAATGAATAAGACATGACATTTATGCTTGCTCCTAAATCAGCTAACGCATTATTAATAGTTAGACTACCAATTAAACATGGAATTGTAAAACTCCCTGGATCTTTTAGCTTTCGTGGTAATCTATTTTGTAACATTACTGAGCATGCTGTGCTTAATTCCACGTGGTGCTCTTCATCTAATTTACGTTTGTTAGTCATGAGATGTCTTAAGAATTTCCTCATGTCTGGCATCTAAAAAGAGCTTCAAGAAGAGGTAAGTTAATATGTATTTTCTTTAAGAGTTTAAGAAACTTACCAAACTATTCCTCCGAATTGTCTCTTTTTATCACTTTGGAATAAGGTATGCGAGGTTGGTACTCCTTGATTACTGATTTTGGTTTTCTTTTGTTACCTCTATCTTACCTTCGTCTACCTTGTTTTCTTTTATTGATTTTGGTTCATCTAACTCCTTACTGTCTTGAGCTGAGATGGCTTGAATTTGCTCCTTTGGGTTGATCTTGGTGTTACTTGGTAGATGTCCTAGCAGTCATTCTGACATTAATTTTGCGAGTTGTTCGACTGCATTCGTGGCTTCTTTGACTGACTTCGCAAGTTCCCCCATTCGATTCTCGTTGCTCTTAATTGTTTTCTCAGTTTCTTGGAAGCGCTCTTCTGTGTCTGACGTAAATTTTGTCAGCATCTCTTCGAGGGTTGGCTTATTTTCTTGCGGATATGGCTAATTTTGGAAATTTGAAGGAGGTTGTTGTCTTTGATTTCCTTGAATTCCTTGGCCTCCCCATGAAAAATTTGGGTGGTTCCTCCAACCTGGATTGTAAGTGTTACTATAAAGATTGTTATTATATCTGAAACTATTACCTATATAGTTTGTCTGTTTGCTCTCTGCGTTCGGTTGGTAGGGTGGATACTCAGGATTTGCCACGGTTCCACTTGCATTGCATTGCATGACTGGGTGTACCTGCGAAGAACATAAACTATCATCTTTTTATTCATCATCTCTACCTGATTTGATAGCATGGTTGCTGCATCAATGTTGTAGACTCTGGCTGATTTTGTAAGTTTTGTCCTTGTAACTTGCCACTGATAATTATTCAACGACATCTCTTCAATGAATTTGTAGGCTGCTTCAGGAGTTTTATTATTCAAGGTTCCATCAGCGGCTGGATCAATTAATTATCTCCTTGAGGGATTTAAACCATTGTAGAAGGTTTGGACTTGAAGCCATAATGGTAATCCGTGGTGTGGACATCTCCTCAAGAGATCTTTGTATCTCTCCCATGCATCGTATAATGTCTCTAAATCCATCTGCACAAAAGAAGAAATATCATTCCGTAATTTGGCCGTTTTGGCCAGTGGAAAATATTTTAATAAAAATTTTTCGGTCATTTGTTCCAATGTAGTGATTGACCCTCGTGGTAACGAGTTCAACCATTGCTTGGCTTTATTCCTTAATGAAAAGGGAAATAACCGAAGACGAATGGCATCATCAGAAACGCCATTTATTTTGAAAGTATCATAGAACTCTAAAAAATTTGCTATATGAGTGTTCGGGTCTTCGTCCTGCAAACCATCAAATTGAACAAATTGTTGAATCATTTGTATTGTATTAGGCTTTAATTCAAAATTATTAGCAGCTATTGTAACACCCCAAACCCGGCCTATGCATTAAGCCCGGATTTCGGCATGCCACACAAATTTAATGAACATTCAAATCATTTAATGAAGTAGAAATCAAATTCCAAAACGATTAAGAGAATGACTTTATCGAAAAATTGAGGTTTATTTGAAATCCTTGATTAAAAACACAGGAGATTATCATTGGATCTACAGAGTAATATTTGATTAAAATTTTGAAATTTATAAAATCAAAATACTCTAACGAAGAGTTAAAGGATTTCCTGAGTTTCAAAGATATATAAGAAAAACCTTTATTTTATACGAAATTTTTAGAAAAACATTTATGAAAAACTAGATCAATCCAACTTAATAAAACTAAAACATAAATAATCCATCCACATAATAAAATCCATAATTAAAAAGGCCTCATTACATCGCCATTAAAAATAGCACTTAATAAAAATTATAAAAGAAGTCTTAAAGTTTTATAAACCACCATTTGTAGTATAGCCTCCCTACGAAGTCATCTCCGACCCAAGTCTCCATCAATTGTTATTACCTAGAGGGGTAAAAAAAATGGGGTGACTTACTTAGAACTCAGTGTGTAACTCACTTAACATAGTCCATTGGGCCAAGACCATTTAAACTTTTATTTGGGCCTAAGCCCTTTCAAAATATTATAATTTAGCATTTAAAAAAATAATGCAAATGATTTGCAATTCCCAAAACCAAACCTAGATTTCCATCCGCTATACACCCCCGTACCCAACCAGCACACCTGTGGGGAGCTTTAGTCACCCACCCTGCCAACACACCAAAGTAGGCTTTAAGCCCAATATAATATTTGTGGCAACGGCCATTTAAATAATTGTGGTAGAACCACCGATCTAGATTTCGGGCAACGGCCATCGTGACAGAGTCACCTATCTAGAATTCTAGCATCAAGCCTTTCTTCTCCTCATCATTGATCCCAACCCATGTAATCATGTTTATGCATTACAAAATATTTGTAAAGAAAACCATATTATAATTCAGAAATTTTGGCCCATTAAAACATATATCACATGTAGCCCATTTATCAATTATCATAATTGGCCCAATTATCAAATTTTACTTATGGCCCATTTATCGATTATCACATATGGCCCAAATTCTCGATTATCACATGTAACACCCCAAACCCGGTCAATACACCACGACCGAATCTGGCATGCTACGGAGTGAAAATCCTTTTTAAACCAAAAGTTTGTCGGATAACTTCCTTAAAAAACCCTTTTGTAGTATGAAAAGTTTAGAAATCCTCGTTTAAGATGATCTTGAAATCGTGTGATGGCTGCTTTAAAACTCATGCTTGAAAATCTGCTTATTGTTGCAAGTTTTAGAAAACATACAAGTTACCTTTGTTATCATCTTATAAGTGGTGTTACTCGATGGCAACGTTTAGAAAACCAAAGGAGTTATAGTTTTGAAGCATTGCTTTTTACCGGTTAATTTAACAAGTCCATATATCCAACATATGTATAATATAATCAAGATAAAAGCAAATAATAAAAACCCAAAATAATACTTAGCGGCCTTATTACAAACCAAAACCAACTTTAGGTAAATAGATAAAATTGAAATAGTAACTAAAAGAAATCAAAACCCAAACGAGCATGCATGGCCGCCTCGAGTCCTTCCCGGCTCCGTATCCGTAATCTACGCCTCATCTGCAAAATATAAGGGAAGGGGTGAGTCACCGAGACTCAGTGTATAAATCTCCAACCCGATAGTGCAAGCACTTACACAGATTATCAGTAAACATGCAAATCATGCAACCCATAACCTAACCATCCAATCTCCTTTATCTACCCCGTATGGTCAAAACCACTAGTGGTCAAAACCACTGGTGACCGTAGTCACAATTGTATAACAGTGTGGTCAAAACCACTGATGACCGAAGTCACAAATCAAGTGATCGGGCCAACCCATTGTGTGGTCAAAACCACTGATGACAATCCCATAATCAACATATGGGGCCAACCCACTGTGGTACCAAACCACTGGGACGAGTCACAATATTCATATGTGGTCAAAACCACTGGGACTCAGTTATAAAATATAATATCAAGACAGGGCCCGTCGTGTGGTCAAAACCACTGGTGACAGTCCAAATATCTCTTCCCCCTCCTCTCAACAATCCCACCATCATGTCCATATCTATCATGGCATAATAACATATAGTGATGCAAATAACACATGCATACATTTAACAGTGACATGATGATGTATATCAAAAATCACATAACAGGGGGACTTACCTGGAATCCAAGATCATACCCACAAGGCATAATCACCGATTTCATTGGCTATAACAGTAACATAATAGGCATATTATACTAATAAAGTGTGTAAGCGTTACACACCTATTACTAACTCAATCCCTAACTCCCAAAGACCCGATCTACTGCACCAAATCTCCTTGATCCTACATTCAGCCAAACCCAAAATCAGTAACAAGGCCATTTGGCCACACCAACAAATCCCGAAGGGTTAACGTATGGAACCCCAAACCTTACCTTGATGCTCTTTGAATACAAGCCACCACCCAAAGTATGTGAGACTGAGCCTTCCCCTACAATCGGCAATCTTTAACACTCATTTCAATAGCCTTCGGCTTTTCAAATATCTAATGGAAAGACTGAACTAACATGGATCCTTACCGCTGACTTATCGAATTTGATTGTTAGAGAATAGAGGGCTCAGATCTACTACTTCAAAACCTCAGAGATCCTCAAAAGAAATCAGTCCCTATAGACGATTAGCATTACTTATCAACAAATGCTGAAATTTGGCTTTTGCTCTCATGAGAGTCGACAGAGAGAAGAGAAAAGGAATAAAGAAATTTGGCCAAGAACACTTACCCTATTCCAAAACCGATTGGAGAAAAACCAAAAGAAGATCTAGACTTGATTGGTTTTGGCCAAAATAAAACAAGAAGAAGAAGAGAGATTCGGCTATGGTTGATTGAAGACAACCCAATGGGATTCAACTAGAGTGGAAGAAGAGAAAGGAAAAGAAAGTGACAGGGGAGAGAGAGGATTCGGAAAGTGGAAGGAAGAAGAAGAAGATTCGACACAAAAGAGAATGAAGAGAAAAGATATGGTTTTGAGCAATTATGAAAAAGAAAAATGAGAGATGGTGAAGAAGAAGATTTGGCCAAGCACTTGAGAAGAAGAAAAAGATGAAGGGAAAAGAGTTACTTTTCGGCTACAAAGAAAATGAAAGATGAGAGAGGGCTCAAATGGAGATTCGGCCAAATGCCTAAGGGAGAAATCGACAACCACCTATGGACTTTCAGCTTTTGCTAACACAAGGCACCAAGGGAGAAATCGGCACATGCTAAGAGAAGAGAAAAAAGTTTCGGTTTGCCTCTCAACTGAATGCACTATAGCCAACACTAGCCAAAAATGACCACCTAGCCAACTAAGGAATTTTGACACCACACCTTACTCAGCTTCCCAACCGATTACTCCTCTGCCAACAAGAGTTCAAAATTCGGCAAACACCTCAAATTTCTCCTGACCACAAATTTGAATAAGTTTGAATTATTCAAACTCCTAAATTCTCTCCTTACCACCAATTCAAATTAATTTGACTTATTCCAAGCTTATCTGATAGAGTTTGTGCTGAGCACAACTCCTCCCCCTTGGCGTCAAAATGCAAAGTAGAAAATAGGATTCCTGCTGCTCGAACTTGAGCTCTCCCTTCCCTGCATGTGGCGTCACCCTCAAGGCTCTAAGTGGCGCCTCCTTGCCACTTTACCAAGCCCATTCTTATGCTTAAATTCCCCACGAATTACACTTAACCCCTAGCTCCTTCAGCTCCCTTTAACTAAAACTTAAAAACAAAAATTTTCCTATAGCTCGGGCCTACCCTTGGCTTATACCTAGATCTTAAAACACCTTAATTACTACCACAATCAAGCCATACCCATGCAAAAACAATTTAAACACAACAGCCCCCATTTTAGGATGTTACAGTTCTACCCCCTTAAAAATAATTTTGGCCTCAAAATTACTTGGTCAAAAGAGTTGAGGGTATTGCTGTCGTATCACATCCTCTGGTTCCCATGTAGCTTCTTTCACGACATGATTTCACCATAATACCTTCACTAACGGAACTGACTTCTTGCGCAACACTTTCACATTTTGATCTAGAATCTGCAATATTTCCTCCTCCATAGTCAAATCTGGGCTCACCTCTATCTCCTCAACTGGTATAACATGTGACCGATCTGATCGATAGCGCCTAAGCATGGACACATGAAAGACGTCGTGAATCTGACTCAATTCCACTGGCAAATCAAGCTGATAAGCTATCGGTCCCACTCACTTCAACACCGTATACGGCCTAATAAATCTAGGGCTTAGCTTGCCCTTCCGCCCAAATCTCAACACTTTCTTCCAGTATGATACCTTGAAAGACCTTATCACCCACTGCATACTCTATATCCCTGCGTTTAAGATCGGCGTAAGACTTCTGCCTATCTGACGCTTCCTTAAGATAAGCCGAATCACCTTAACCTTATCCTCGCCGCGCACCAACTCGGAGCTAATATCCGCGTTCACCCAACACCGCCCAATGGTAGAGTACGGCATTTTGACCATCTGATTACCTCATATGGTGCCATCTGGATACTAAACGATGACTATTGTTAGAAGTGAACTCGCCAATGGTAGATACTCCTCCCAACTACCATGAAATCCGAACACGCCCTTTGCATATCCTCTAAAATCAATTACTCTTTCAGATCATCCATCGGATTGCGGTGAAAAGTTGTCTTTGAAATCCAACCTCGTTCCCAAAGCTTGATGCAAAGCCCTCCAGAACCTATATATAAATATACACGTGTATACACATTGTGAACCTCGGATCTCTATCCGAGATAATTGACATTGGGACACCATGCAACCTTACTATCTCAACCACGTACAACTTAGCTAACTTCTGAAGCGGATAATCAACCCTCACTAGTATGAAATGAGCTGATTTAGTCAAACAGTCCACAATCACCCAGACCGAGTCCTTCTTACTAGGTGTAAGGGGTAGCCCACTGACAAAGTCCATGGTAATCCTTTCCCACTTCCACTGAGGAATCTTCACCGGTTGAAGTAAACCGATTGGCAGCTGATGTTCAGCTTTGACCTGCTGACACATCAGACACTTACCCACAAACTCAGTCACTTCCCGCCTCACAGCCATCGAATCGCTTTAAATCCGGTACATCTTGCTACCTCCAGGATGCATAGTGTATGGGCTACTATGTGCATCCTGAAGAATCCTTTGCCTCAACTCGACGTCCTTCGCCATACAAGCTTTCCTTGGAAACACAACACTCCATCGTGAGTCAAGTCAGAACCTTTCAAACTATTACTCAGACTTGCAACCTCCGAGCATTCAAACCTCATCCACTACTCATTGGGTTTGGTACCACACTGGTAGAAAAGGTGATATGGTTGGCTAGGATCGGTGTACACTTGCATTATTTTGTTATGATGTGTGTTGGCATGCTATACCGAGAGGGATTTATACACCGAGTCTTACATCACTCTCTCCTTTGACTTTTCAGTGACACTTAGACGCCAACATGGAGCCAGGATGGACTCGAGGTGCTCATGCCATGCGTAAATAAGGATTTGCTCAGACTTTTTATAAATTTGGTACTTAAGCTCATTTATTAATATTTGGTTTTATTTTGGGTTTGTAAACGGCCTTTTAAAATTATATTTTGCTATGTTATGCTTAAAGTAGATTTTAATATGCCTTAACAAATTAATTGGGTTAAAATGTGCTAAAACTTGGAAAGACAACAATTTCAAAGCTACAAAAACGATATTTTAAACTATACCATCGGGTATCACACTATGACTTGAGATAAAGAGAACTCAAAGGTTTATCTAACTTAAACTCGATTTTCTACCAAGTCAAAATGTTAGTAACAATGATAAATAACTCAATCGAGATCAACTTGTTTTACCTACACATCGGAGTGAGTTTTCAAAATTTTCCGGGTTTCCAAAGTACACTATCGATTTGTTTAAAATCATGCTCAGTTTTTCTACAAGATCAAAATATGGCAAGGTGATTTATCAATCTTATTAAACTTAAACCTTAACCTCTCAAAAACCCTTTTTCCCTGTAACATACTAGATTCGGTCATGGTGTGTTGACCGGGTTTGGGGTGTTACAATTATGGTATCAGAGCTAAGATCAAAGGCTCAGCTGTGGGCCCGAGGCCCAAAATGTTTTAAAATTCTAGTTTTTACGTGTTATGTTTTAAAAAGCGTGGTTTGAAAGGCATGGCACCGAGTCTCCGGCACCAATCCGCCTGTAAGTACCTCTGCATATTGTTTGTGATAATGATATTGATGAGATGTGATTGAATGGCTAGTGATAGTAAGACTACCTTAGAGACTGAAACTGACAGGACTCTATGGACTCGCAAAAACAAAACTTCTTTAATAAGCAATATTCATAAGACTTTGCTTTAAAATAGTGGAATAATTATGATACATAAAATTCTTTAAATCGCATTTGAGATTTAGTCATGAGTACCCAAGGTGGATGTGGTCGCGGACGGTCGGGTAGGATGACAGCTTCGAACCCGTAGGTTCTGTAAGTGGTCGTAGAATGAGATACGGCTCGCCACCACCGGAGGTGGTGAGTTTCAGAACAAATCGGGGATCGATGCAAGATCAAGCAGGTATGTCGCTGGCTTCGGAAAGGGTAGCCGGAGTAGGTGGAGGCGAGGAGCTAGAAAATCGCTTGAGCGATTTCGTGCAAACGGGCTAAATTCTTTCGAGGTGTCTCGGTGTTGCTCCCAAAGACTGCTGAATATTGGCTGGAAGCGATGTAACGGATCATGGACGATCCGGACCGATCGCCGAAGAAAAGTTAAAGGATAGTATCACCTCCGAGATGAGTCATACCAAGGTGGCTCACGGCTCGAGACAGAATACCGCAGAGAAGATCTCGACTTGGGACTATTTTTGGGCCGCCATCGTAAAAAGTACGGGAGCTAACTACATTAATGAGCAATAAAAGCATTTTGAGGTTAATTCTGGGAGCAAACTGCGTCGTAGCACGAGGCGTAGTTTCGAGGTTGAGTCGGGTATGCTGTGGGTATGGTGGCTACCGAACATGAGAGGTGTGTTCGCTTTGAGGATGGCCTACGAGACTAATTAAGATTGTTGATTGCGCCAAGAGAGCGTGAATTTGCTGCTCGCTGAAAAGGCGAAGGTAAAGCCGAGGGCATTAAAGAGTCTGTGGAGGCAAAGGCATGGATAGGAAGCTACACAAGAGGAGTTTTGGATCTTCCGGTCGCTAGCGTAGTTAGTGGTAAAGGGCTAGACTGAGTGGGCCTAATCACTCGGGTAGATTTGTTGTCGCGGTGTGGACCGCCGCAAAGGCAACTGCTATGAAAAGCTCATTGGGGAGATGTTGGACTCATGGTAGAGGCTATTTTGAGTGTGGCTCGACCACCGTGAGAGGGACCGTCTGCAAGTTGGCTAGACTCACCTAAGAGTCGTCGTCCGACTCAAGACAGAATAATGGACCGCCACCACAGAGGGGCCGAGGTAATGGCAGAGAGGTAATGGTTCTCGCCGGGCCGGAGCACCGAAAGCGTAGGTGCAGTAGTTCGAGGCCGCATACCGGGTTGGTGGATGTCGAGGCACCGAGAGAGGCGACGCACCGATGTCATTACGTGTACATTTTTAATCTTTGGTTCTCTATTTATCGCTTGATTGATGTGGGTTCAACACATTCGTATGTTGTAAGTAGTATAGTGAAGGCCATGGACTTAGACTCGAGATATCTTCTAGGCGTGATGACCGTAATAAGCCCTTTAGGTTACTCAGAAGTTGTAGATAAGCTCTATAGAGACGCACTTTCTAGAACCCAAGGGTAGTGTTCATGGGTCGATCTAATGGAACCGCCGGGAGTTCGATCCGATTCTCGTAATGGACCGGCTGGTTAAGTACCGCCAGGTTGATTGCGCTGTTAAGCCGCATGGTTCCGGAGCACACGAGGGTGATGAGGTAGTTCTAATCGGTAATAGAAGGAATTATTTGTCCAATGTGGTATTTGCTTTGAAAGCCGAGAAAATGGTCGAAGGGTCAGAAGCATATGTGTGCATGTGTATGCCTTTGAGGCTAAGGAGTCCACCATGGAGACAGCTCGACAGCTTAGGAATTTGTCGATGTGTTTCTCGAGGAGCTTCCGGTTTGCCGCCAGACGGGAGGTAGAGTTCTGGATAGATTCATATCTTAATCGCCAAAGGTCCATAGTCTGCATGTGATGGCACCTAAAGAGTTAGTGAAGCTTAAGGCTCAGATCCGTGAATTGTTGGACCGAGGCTTTATTAGGCCAAGTGTTTCGCCTTGGGGAGCGCCGGTACTTTTGTCAAGAAGAAAGACGGTATTATGGATGTGTATAGACTACCGCCAACCTAATAAGTCGACGATAAAACAAGTATCCGCCGCTTCTGGATAGATGACTTGTTTGATCACCAAGGGCGCGTTTATTTTCTCAAGATCGACTTAAGGTCTCAGTTATCATCAAAGGTGAAGGAGGCGTGATATCCAGCAAGACGCAGCATTTATCTTGCTACCTCCGGGATGCATAGTGTATGGGCTACTATGTGCATCTGAAGAATCCTTTGCCTCAACTCGACGCCCTTCGCCATACAAGCTCTCCCTTGGAAACACAACACTCCATCGTGAGTCAAGTCAGAACCTTCCAAACTATTACTCAGACTTGCAACCTCCGAGCATTCAAACCTCATCCACTAACTGTTTCTCCTTAATCGCTTCTACCCAAGTTGACTTTACTTGCAATTCGCCAACAAACTCCCATCGTCATCTGAGACTAAGGTGAGCAAACATCGCTCAGGTGCAGTGACCACCTTACGACTCAACGATCACCATTACTACGTTAGCCTTACCGGATGGCACTCAATCGAAAGCAACAGTAGTCCTTCAACAACTCAATCCACCTTCATTGCCTCAAATTAAAATCCTTCTATGTCAAAAGATACTTCAGACTCTTTTGGTCTGTGTAGACTATCGACTTTTCTCCGTACAAATAGTGAACATATTTTCAGGGCGAACACCACTGCCGCCAACTCCAGATCATGTGTCAGATAGTTAACCTCATGTAGTCTCAGTTGTCGAGACGCATACGCCACCACTTTCCCTTCCTGCATCAGCACACATCCCAAGCCAGTATGTGACGCATCACAGTAGACCGTGAAAACCTTTCTTGCCTCAGGTTGTACCAGAACTGAAGCTTCCATCAGAATCTTCCTCAACTTGTTGAAACTCTCCTGCTGTTTCTCTAACCACACAAATGAAACTTCTTTCCTTAATAACTTGGTCAACGGCACCGCGATCAGAGAAAATCCTTCCACAAATCTCCAGTAATACCCCGCCAGACCTAGAAAACTCTAAATTTCTGCAACCGACCTAGACGGTTTCCAATCCAACACCACCTCAATCTTGAGAGGGTCCACTCTAATCCCTTCAGCAGACACTACGTAACCCAAGAAAGTCACTTCCCTAAGCCAGAACTCGCACTTACTGAACTTGGCAAATAACTGTTTCTCCCTTAAAATTTGCAAAACCACCCACAAGTGCGTATCATGATCCTCCTCAGTCCTTGAGTACACCAATATGTCGTCTATGAATACTACGACAAACTGGTCCAAGTACTACTGGAACACCCGATTCATCAAGTCCATGAATGCTACCGGTGTATTGGTTAACCCAAACGGCATCACCAAAAACTCGTAATGCCCATACCGAGTATGGAATGCCATCTTATGAACATCAGCCTCTTTCACTTTGAGTTAATAGTACCCCGACTTGAGATCTATCTTTGAGAAAATCGATGCACCCTTAAGTTGATCAAACAAGTCATCAATCCTGGGCAACGGATACTTGTTTTTGATCGTCAACTTGTTCAGCTGGCGATAGTCTATACACATCCGCATTGTGCCATCTTTTTCTTAACAAAGAGCATGTGTGCTCCCCGAGGGATATACTTGGTCGAATGAAACCTTGGTCCAATAACTCCTGGATTTGGGCCTTCAACTCCACCAATTCCTTTGGCGCCATTCGATACGGGGCTATAGACACTGGCGCAGTTCCGGGTAACTGGTCTATACTGAATTCTACTTTCCGATCCGGAGGCAGACCTGGAAGTTCTTCTGGGAATACATCCGTAAATTCCCTTACGGTTCGGACACTCTCTACATCTGCATCCTTAGCTCCCAAAGCACAAACATGCACCATGAATGCCTCACAACCCTTCCTTACCATTTTCTCCACCTTCAATACAGAGACCACATTGGATAAGTAATCCCTTCTATTACCTATCATCACCACCTCCCTACCCTCCACCATTCTCAACGCTATACGCTTAGCCACGCAATCCAAACTGGCATGGTACTTCACCAGCCAATCCATCCCAAGAATCAGATCGAACTCCCCAAATGGCAGTTCCATCAAATCAGCCAAGAATACGACTCCTTGAAGTTCTAGGGGTACATCCCTATATAGTTTACTTACTTCTACAGAGTGACCTAAAGGGCTTATCACAGTCATCTTCCTAGAAGTAATCTCAGAGTTTAGGTTCATAGTTTCCACTATGCTACTGGCTACATATGAGTGCATCGAACCCACATTTATCAAAGCATTATAACGTAGTCCAAAGATTAAGAACGTATCGGTTATGACGTCTAGTGCGTCACTCTCCTCTCGACGCCTCACTGCGTAGACTAATTCAGGCTGTCTCACCTCTGTTCCACCTGCACCTTTGCCCGGTGCTCCCTGACCTCTTCTAGAGCCATTACCTCCCCTAGCAGCACCACGGCCCCTCTGTGGCTGCTAACCATCCCTACTGTTCTAAGTACGATTCTGATCCCCAGACTGTAACCTAGCTGACCTTTATGGATAATCCCTCACTTGGTACCCCATCGATCCACACTTAAAGCATCCCCTATTTCCAGTCCAACATTCTCCCGTGTGAGACTTTCCACATCGAGCACATCGTGGCGTACCATCGAGTATTAGCGCAGAGAGGCCTAGCGACTTGATTCGCCAACTATATCTACCCTTTTTCTGCTGATTTCCGGTAGACCCAGATGATCCGAAATTCCTCTTATTCCAGCCCTTGTCCTAATTCCGTCTAACCGATGGTTTCACTTCCTTCGCAACTCTGGCCTTTTCCACTAAGACCGCAAACTCTCTCTCATGCTGTGGAGTAATCAACAACCTCAAATTATCTCTTAATCCGTCCCCAAATCTGACACATCGCTCATGCTCCGTAGCTATAATGCCCCGAGCATATCGGTTCAACCTTAAGAATTCTGCCTCGTACTCCGTCTGGACTTACTCCCCGAACCAAACCTCGAAATGCCTTCCTCTGCGCACCAATATAACTGATCCCAACATACTTCTTCTGATAAGCTACCTTGAAATAATCCCAAGTGAGATCATCCGTTGCAGCACCATCTCAAACCGTGAGCCACCACTAGTATGACTCATCTCGGAGAAACGACACTACTCCCTTTAGTTTCTCCTCAGTCGTCAGATCTAAATCAACCATGATTCGTTCAGTCGCCTCTAACCAATACTCAGTCGTATTGGGTGCCACACCAGATACACCTCAAAATACCTCAGCTCCATTGGTTCGGAGTCACTCAGATACAGATTTCTGAGCTCCCGTACCTCCACCTACTCCAACCACTCTTTCCAGCACTCGCAACATTGCCTACGACACCGCATCTTCCCCTATTTGATCCTGATACTCTACACCAGCAACTGGTGGTGGTGGTATCTCATTCTTGGACCCTTGACCAGACCTAATGGGTTTCGATACAGTTATTCCGCCTCTATCGCGCCCTCGCACATTACGACCACGTCCCCTAGTACTCATGTCTATAATCGCGATTTATCTGCTTAAAGAAATTTTATGAATTAGCTTCTGTTCCACTAATTACCCACAAATAAGTTTTATTGAAAAGAGATTTGGTAATGGTTCTTTCGATCATCACAAAGTTTTCATTTCCAATCCTCTACCCTTATTCCACGTGTAGGGGTATTCTCGTCATTTTACTACTCAGGGGTATTTCCGTAATTAACCTATCGGGGTATTTCAGTAATAAATCAGGGTTAATTTGAAAACTTTTACAAATCATAGGTATTTCAGAAAGTCCAGAAATTGGGGGTATTTTGGTAATTTAGTAAACCAGGGCCATTTTGGTAATTTCATAAACCGGGGTATTTTGGTCTTCTTTTTTTAACTCAGGGATACTTAGGAAATTTTAAAATCGAGGTTTAATTTTTAGGGTTGTACAAAACAAGGTGGTTGGTCCCTTTCGGGTTTTAGTTATTGAATTTAGCCTGTGAATAAGTCGTCTCAGTGAAGGTGAACCGTCACTACGCACTAGGTAGGATTCGAGCGGAGAGGAGGTGAGTCACTAGGACTACTTAAATACCAAGGTCCCCCTGAATACAATCCTAGAAAATGCACACAACGGTTACCACACCCTTAACTTAGCGACATACCCACAGGTTTGTTTAGTGGATCTTTAAGTCTTATGTAATTTGTATTTGAGTAAGCCATTCCTAGGGTTCAACATCTCCTAATCTACTAATCTACGATCCCGAAACACCCATTTCCCCCACATATAATTCACACAATGGCTAGGGATACTTACCTGGGCAGATTGGTGCCGGAGACTCAGTGCCATGCCGTTCAAACCATGTACCTTTTCCATAAAACTTTTCAAACCCTACTTTAAAACATTTTGAGCCTCAGGCCCATAGCCGAGCTTTTGAACTTGGCTTTGATACCAAAATTGTAACACCCCAAACCCGGTCAATACACCACGACCGAATCTGGCATGCTACGGAGTGAAAATCCTTTTTAAACCAAAAGTTTGTCGGATAACTTTCTTAGAAAACCCTTTTGTAGTACAAAAAGTTTAGAAATCCTCGTTTAAGATGATTTTGAAATCATGTGATGGTTGCTTTAAAACTCATGCTTGAAAATTCGCTTATTGTTGCAAGTTTTAGAAAACATACAAGTTACCTTTGTTATCATCTTATAATTGGTGTTACCCGATGGCAACGTTTAAAAAACCGAAGGAGTTATAGTTTTGAAACATTGCTTTTTACCGGTTAATTTAACAAGTCCATATATCCAACATATGTATAATATAATCAAGATAAAAGTAAATAATAAAAACCCAAAATAATACTTAGCGTCCTTATTACAAACCAAAACCAACTTTAGGTAAATAGATAAAATTGAAATAGTAACTAAAAGAAATAAAACCCAAACTAGCATGCATGGTCAGCCGAGTCCTTCCCCATTCAGATATCGCAATCTACGCCTTATCGCAAAATATAAGGAAGGGGTGAGTCACCGAGACTCAGTGTATAAATCTCCAACCCGATAGTGCAAGCACTTACACAGATTATCAGTAAACATGCAAATCATGCAACCCATAACCTAACCATCCAATCTCCTTTATCTACCTCGTGTGGTCAAAACCACTGGTGGTCAAAACCACTGGTGACCGTAGTCACAAATGTATAACGGTGTGGTCAAAACCACTGATGACCGAAGTCACAAATCAAGTGATGGGGCCAACCCATCGTGTGGTCAAAACCACTGATGACAATCCCGTAATCAACATGTGGGGCCAACCTACTGTGGTACCAAACCACTGGGACGAGTCACATTATTCATATGTGGTCAAAACCACTGGTGGTCAAAACCACTGGGACTTAGTTATAAAATATAATATCAAGATGGGGCCAACCCGTCGTGTGGTCAAAACCACTGGTGACAGTCCAAATATCTCTTCCCCCTCTTTTCAACAATCCCACCATCATGTCCATATCAATCATGGCATAATAACATATAGTGATGCAAATAACACATGGCATACATTTAACAGTGACAAGATAATGTATATCAAAAATCACATAACAGGGGGACTTACTCGAAATCCAAGCTCATAACCACAAGGCATAATAACCGATTTCATTGGCTATAACAATAACATAATAGGCATATTATACTAATAAAGTGTGTAAGCTTTACACACCTATTACTAACGCAATCACTAAATCCCGAATACCCGATCTACTGCACCAAATCTCCTTGATCCCACATTCGGCAAAACCCAAAATCAATAACAAGGCCATTTGGCCACACCAACAAATCCCGAAGGGTTAACGCATGGAACCCCAAACCTTACCTTGATGCCCTTTGAATACTAGCCACCACCCAAAGTATGTGAGCTTGAGCCTTCCCCTACAATTGGCAGTCATTAACACTTATTTCAATAGCCTTCGGCTTTTCAAATATCTAATGGAAAGACTGAACTAACATGGATCCTTACCACTAGCTTATCAATTCGATTGTCAAATAATAGAGGGCTCAGATCTACTGCTTCAAAACCCTGGAGAACCTAAAAGAAATCGGTCCCTATAGACGATTAGCATTACTTATCAACAAATGCCAAAATTCGGCTTTTGCTCTCATAAGAGTCGATAGAGAGAAGAGAAAATGAATAAAGAAATTCGGCCAAGAACACTTACCCTCTTCCAAAACCGATTGGAGAAAAACCAAAAGAAGATCTAGACTTGATTGGTATTCGGCCAAAACAAAGCAAGAAGAAGAAGGGAGATTCAGCTATGGTTGATTGAAGACAACCCAATGGGATTCGGCTAGAGTGGAAGAAGAGAAAGGAAAAGAAAGTGAAAGGGGAGAGAGAAGATTCAGCAAGTGGAAGGAAGAAGAAGAAGATTCGGCACAAAAGAGAATGAAGAGAAAAGATATGGTTTTGAGCAATTGTGAAAAAGAAAAATGAGAGATGGTAAAGAAGAAGATTTGGCCAAGCACTTAAGAAGAAGAAAAAGATGAAGGGAACCGGGTTACTTTTCAGCTACAAAGAAAATGAAAGATGAGAGAGGGATCAAATGGAGATTCGGCCAAATGCCTAAGGGAGAAATCGACAACCACCTATGGACTTTCGGCTTTTGCTAACACAGGGCACCAAGGGAGAAATCGGCACATGCTAAGAGAAGAGAAAAAAAAAGTTTTGGTTTGCCTCTCAACCGAATGCACTATAGCCAACACTAGCCGAAAATGACCACCTAGCCAACTAAGGAATTTCGACACCCCCTTACTCAGCTTCCCAACTGATTACTCCTCTACCAACAAGAGTTCAAAATTCGAAAGACACCTCAAATTTCTCCTGACCACAAATTCGAATAAGTTTGAATTATTCAAACTCCTAAATTCTCTCCTTGCCACCAATTCAAATTAATTTGACTTATCCCAAGCTTATCTGATAGAGTTTGTCTTGAGCACAACTCCTCCCCATAGCGTCAAAATGCAAAGCGAAAATGGGATTCTCGCGCTCAACTGAGCTCTCCCTTCCTGCATGTGGCATCACCCTCAAGGCTCTAAGTGGCGCCTCCTTGCCACTTTACCAAGCCCATTCTTATGCTTAAATTCCCACTAATTACACTTAACCCCACTCCTTCACTCCTTTAACTAAAACTTAAAACAAAAATTTTCCTACAGCTCAGGCCTACCCTTGGCTTATACCTAGATCTTAAAACACCTTAATTACTACCACAATCAAGCCATACCCATGCAAAACAATTTAAACACAACAGCCCCCATTTCAGGATGTTACATCACATATGGCCCAAATTTGCCAAATATCACATATGGCCCAAATTTATCAAATAACACATATGGCCCAAATTTATCAAATAACACATATGGCCCAAATTTTCCAAATATCATATATGGCCCAAATTTATCAAATATCACATATTATCATTTTAGCCATTAAGGACGTTTTCAAAATTTTCATGATCTTAATACCGATTTCATGATTTTAACACTAAAGTGTCGATAATAGCATATTTTTCGATTTCACCAACATTGAGATTTTTAATCCAACTTTAACTATTGTATAGTCATCTAACCATGAGATATAGTGTGAGATTACACACCTGATTACGGTGAGAACTACACTCTCCCGCTCGTCAATATCTAAACACACATTACGAAGGATTAGAACACTAAAATTTAATATTAAACTATTCTAATATTGAGCGACCTAAATCTTACCCTTGGAATCTCGAATAACCACTATTTGCGATTTCTCTCCGATCAAAGGTTCAGTACCACGAGTAAACAATGGTTCGGGGGTACGTACGACTTCGAATAATTGGTTTTCGCCGGATGAGAGTCCACAACCCGGTGGAAAGTCTCAGATTCCCGAAATAGTCCTTCTCTTAAACTTAGGGGAATAGTGGAACCACCCCTCTTCCGAACACTATTTACTGCCCTTTTCTTCCCTATTTTGATTGTCTTCAAAGACAAAGATTCATTAGTCCTAACAATATATCAAAAATCTTAAGACTAAAGACTTAAAGAGTGTAATCGGTTTACCTTAATAATCCCTTATCTTTAACACCTTAAATCCGATTTCAATGATCTACAACGTTTACGAACACTTGAGTTTCAGCCCTCCACTATGTTTCTATGATAAAGAAAAGATTAGAATGAGATATGGTATGATGATGATCTCAATCCAAAAAGATCATCCCACACCACATAGATTCGGCACAAAAGAAAGGGAAATAACAAATTCCAAAATATTGTACTAGCCACTTACCGATTGATTAAAGTGTGGGTAGGAAGAAGAATGATTGAGAAGGAAATATGTGAGTTGTAAAAGATTCGGTTATGAGGGAAAATTGAAGGAGATAGTGCTTAGCAACATTCGGCCATGGTGAAAATAAAAAGGAGAAAATGAGATGTTTGAGTGTTCTTTACAAGAAGAAAGAAAGGAGAAAAAGAGTAAAGAGAGAGTGTTTATGTGTTGATTTTCCAAGGATGGAAAATGAACAAAGATAGGGTCTTGGGGTTGGTGTATATTCGGCCAAAAAGAAGAAAAGAAAAAGAATTATGCTTCTTCAAAGTTGTATGTTTTCGGCACAAAAGAGGAAAAAAAGAAGATGATACTAATTTGGTCAAAAAGAAATGGCCAAACAACCAAAAAATTTGCCTATTGCTTCAACTACATTCGGCTAGGAAAAAGGATTTTGGAGAGAATGGAAAATAATGCTCATGTTGCTAAAGAAATTGACCAAACTAGCTCCTAATCCCTATCAAGCTACTAACAAAATTCAGCCAACCTCCCTAGCCCCAAAAACCATCCAAGTTCATAGCCAATTAGCCATTCAAAGCTTTCCAAAACAAAGCCATTGATCCATGCCTTATGTCCCCTTATCACCTTAATTCATGAGATTCTTTTCCTTAAACCTTTACTTACCTTTTTCCTTTAGTCTTCTTGCCAAAAATGTTGTCCAACTGATCCTTTAATCTTATCCATGCCCGACACTTGCTAAGGAAAGCAAAAAATTAAAAGCTTTCAAAATGCATGCTAGGAGATTCGAACCTCTCCACTCAAGCAAACATATATGCGCCAACACCACCTTGCTACTAGCTCAACTTATGCTAGTTTTTAACACTTAATTTTACTTAAACCTCAACGTCACTTGATCCCCTTCAATTAAATACTCCTTACTAAAATTTATTCTAATTTCGAATAGTTCTCAAGTCTCCTCAAGACTATACTAATCATGAAAAATTTTATTATACACAAGTTAAGCACTAAAACATGCATCAATTCAATACTCAAATTTTTGGATGTTACAACTCTACCCTCCTTAAAGAAAATTTCGTCCTCAAAATTTACCTGGCTAAAAGAGATGAGGATATTTTTGTCGAATTGCATCCTCAGGCTCCCACGTAGCTTCCTCTGCTCCGTCATTACGCCATAAAACCTTGACCAACGGTACAGTCTTTTTTCTTAACACCTTAACATCTCGGTCTAAGATTCTCACTAGTTCCTCCTCGAAGGACAAATCGCCTTAATTCCACTTCTTCTACTAGGTACTTTATATGCGATGGATTCGATCTATAGCGTCTCGAAGATAGAAACATGGAAAACACTATGAATCGACTCAACTCCAGAGGTAAATCAAGTTGATAGGCCACTTGGTCCTACACGCTTCAACACACTTTGCGTTGAATGAACCTAGGGCTCAACTTGCCTTTCCTTCGAATCAAAATTTTTTCCACGATGAAACCTTCAAAAAGACCTGATCTTCCACCGTAAACTCGATATCTTTACGCTTCAGATCCGCATACGACTTTTGTCTATCCGAAGCTTCCTTTAACCGCACTCGAATTACCTTTACTTTTTCTTCTATCTCTGATATCAATTTAGGACCCAAAAGTTGTCGTTCCCCTAATTCAGTCCAACAAGTAGGAGTACGACACCTACGGCCATATAACGCTTCATAGGGTGCCATCTGAATACTATATTGATAACTGTTGTTATACGCAAACTCTGCCAACGGTAGAAAATCCTCCCAACTACCTTTGAAATCAATCACACAATTTCTTAACATGTCTTCCAAAATCTGGATTACTCTTTCCGACTGACCATCTGACTGAGGGTGAAAAGCTATATTGAAGTTTAAATTTGTACCCAGAGCCTCATGTAAAGCTTTCCAAAATCGTGATGTAAACCAAGGATCCCTGTCCGATATGATAGACACTGGTACCCCATGCAACCTCATGATTTCAGATACATACAGTTTAGCCAACTTCTGCAACTAGTAATCCATACGAACTGGTAGAAAATGAGTAGTCTTCGTTAATCGATCTACTACCACCTAGACAGAATCTTTCTTAATAGGTGTTAAGGGTAACCTACTAACAAAATCCATCGTTATCCACTCACATTTCCATAATGGAATCTTTACTGGTTGCAACAATCCCGACGGTAATTGATGTTCCACCTTTACTTGTTGACAAGTCAAACACTTTCCTACTAAATAAGTAACTTTTCGTTTTAACTTTGGCCACCAATACTGT
The DNA here is from genome assembly GCA_025506655.1 of Gossypium rotundifolium. Lineage (NCBI taxonomy): Eukaryota > Viridiplantae > Streptophyta > Magnoliopsida > Malvales > Malvaceae > Gossypium > Gossypium rotundifolium. The sequence goes on along the minus strand of CP106731.1, from coordinate 61,474,925 downwards.
TCACAGAGATCCCGAAACATCTTATTTCTTCCGGGGTGCATAGCATAAGGGCTACTATGCGCCTCTAGAAGAATCATTTGCCTCAAATTCGAATCCTCGGGCATACAAACCCTTCCACAAAAACACAGTACACTATCTTTGTTCAAACCAAAATCTCCTATTACACCGCTTTCAGCTTCTTGTATTAAATCGGATAATTGCTTTTCCTTGATTTGATCCAACCACAGAGGCTTCACCTGAAGTTTCGCTAACAAATTACCATCCTCATACAAACTGAGATGAGCAAACATTGCTCTTAACTCCGATACAACCTTTCGACTCAACGCGTCTGCCACAATGTTAGCCTTTCCAGAATGATACTCGATTGAGAAATCATAATCCTTTAACAACTCCACCCATCTCTGTTGTCTTAAATTCAACTCCTTTTGGGTAAGGAGATACTTAAGACTCTTATGGTCCTTATAAATGATTGACTTCTCACCGTAAAGATAATGTCTCCAAATCTTTAATGCAAACACTATCGCAGCCAACTCCAAATCATGAGTATGATAATTGACTTCATGCGGCCTCAACTGTCGAGAAGCATAAGCTACCACTTTTCCACTTTGCATCAGTACACATCTTAAACCCGTGTGTGACGCATCACAGTAAACGATAAACTCTTTCCCGGCCTCTGGTTGAATTAGTACTGGCGCTTCCATTAGAATCTTCTTCAGTTTCTCGAAACTTTCTTGTTATTTATCGGTCCATACATATAGTACTTCCTTCCGCAACAACTTAGTTAGGGGTGCAGCAATCAATGAAAACCCCTCAACAAAGCGTCTATAATAACCAGCAAAACCCAAGGAACTTCGGATCTCAGCTACTGACTTTGGCAGTTTCCAATCCAACACAGCCTCTACCTTTCGAGGATCAACTCTTATTCCTTCAGCTGACACTACAAGACCCAAGAAAGTCACTTCCTTCAACCAAAATTCACACTTACTGAATTTGGCATATAGTTGCTTATCTCACAAAATTTGTAACATAGTGCGCAAATGAGAGTCATGCTCTTCTTCATTCCTCAAATATACTAAGATGTCATCTATGAACACTACTACGAACCGGTCTAAATAGGGCTAAAAGACTCGGTTCATCATGTCCATAAATGCAGCTGGTGCATTAGTCAAACCAAACGGCATCACTAAAAACTAATAATGTCCATAGCGAGTTCGAAATACCGTCTTATGAATATCTACCTCCTTCACCTTGAGTTGATGATAACCTGATCTCAAATCAATCTTGGAAAAGACTGAAGCTCCTCTTAATTAATCAAACAGGTCATCGATTTTCGGCAATGGATACCTATTCTTGATCGTCAATTTATTCAACTGCCTATAATCAATGCACATATGCATCGACCCATCCTTCTTCTTGACGAACAAAATTGGTGCTCCCCACGGAGACATACTTGGTCTAATAAATCCCCGATCTAGCAGTTCTTGAATTTGAGCTTTAAGCTCTGCTAACTCTTTCGGTACCATTCTATAAGGAGCAATGGACACCGGAGTAGTTTCGGGTAAAAGCTCAATGCCAAATTCTACTTCCTGATATGGAGGTAGACCTAGAAGTTTTTCGAGAAAGACATCTGGAAATGTTTTCACCATTCTCACACCTTCTACTGATAAATCCTTAGCATCCAAAGCACTGATTAATGCTAGGAATGCTCTATTCCCTTTTCGCACCAACTTTTCTGCCTTTAAAGTAGATGCCACATTTGCCAAAAAGTTTATTCGCTCGCCTATCATTATTATCTCCTTATCATCCACAAATCCTAATTGACATCCGCTTTTAGACACAATTCAATTCTTGATGCTTCACCAACCAATCCATGCCCAAAATAAGATCAAACTCACCGAAAGGTAATTCCATCAAGTCTGCTAGAAATACTTCTCTTTGAATCTCTAAGGGCACATCTCTGAATAATTTATTCACTATTACCGACTGTTCTAAAGGACTAATTACCGTCATCTCTCTATCGATAATCTCAGATCTAATATTTAGGTTTCCAGATATAGTACTAGCAACATACAAGTGGGTAGATCCGATATCTATCAAAGCAGTAATAGGTACATCAGAGATGAAGAACGTACCAGTTATTACATCAGGTGCATCGTCGTCCTCACGACGCCTGACAGCATAGACCAATCCTGGCTGTCTTGCCTCCGTGTTACGTCTAACACCATTACCTCGACCCGGTGCACCTTGTCCACATTCGTTACCATTACCACCACGACCTGGTCCACGACCTCTCGGTGGTCAGCCGAGTACCTCTAGGTGGTGAGCCTCGTGGTTCTGAGCTTCGAGTCGTTTCAAATCGAGGACAATTCTTAAACTGATGATTCTTGGATCCACATGTAAAACAAGCTCCAGTTTTCCTCTAACATTCTCTGGGATGTCGTCTACCACAGTCGGTACATTCTCGAATCTGATTGGTAGTTCTGGTGCCCTAACTTGAACGGCTCATCATTACGTGGCCTCTTTTGAAACCTTTTAGAAGCACGAATACTTAAAATCCTCGTGCCTCTTACTTTTCTCGATTACGGCATTACAATTCTTAGCCTCTTCACTATCTTAGCTTTCTCTACAAGCGAGGTAAAAGTCCGCACTTGTTGTGGGGCTATCGATCTACCACTTCCCTTGAACTCATCATTCGATCCATCCTCAAAGCGTACCACGACACATGATCGATCGCACTATAGTACGAGCATAACGACTCAAACGAAGAAATTACGCCTCGTGGTATCGCCACGCCCTCTAGTGCTCATCTTACTTCCTTGAACCAAATTCAGAATTCTTTCCTTGAGCATCTACATAATCGGTTCCGACGTACTTCCTTGGAAAGCGACTTTAATGAAATCCCAATTAACCAATGCAGCCTCGATGCCTTCTCGAACAGTAAGCCACCATTGATACGCCTTGTCTCTTAGCAAAGACACATATCACATGTAGCCCATTTATCAATTATCGTAATTGGCCCAATTATCAAATTTTACTTATGGCCCATTTATCGATTATCACATATGGCCAGAATTCTCGATTATCACATATGGCCCAAATTTGTCAAATATCACATATGGCCCAAATTTACCAAGTATCACATATGGCCCAAATTTATCAAATAACACATATGGCCCAAATTTGTCAAATATCATATATGGCCCAAATTTATCAAATATCACGTATGGCCCAAATTTATCAAATAACACATATGGCCCAAATTTGCCAAATATCATATATGGCCCAAATTTATCAAATATCACATATGGCCCAAATTTATCAAATAACACATATGGCCCAAATTTGCCAAATATCATATATGGCCCAAATTTATCAAATATCACATATGGCCCAAATTTATCAAATAACACATATGGCCCAAATTTGCCAAATATCATATATGGCCCAAATTTGTCAAATATCACATATTATAGTTTTAGCCATTAAGGACGTTTTCAAAATTTTCACGATCTTAATACCGATTTCATGATCTTAACACTAAAGTGTCGATAATACCATATTTTCCAATTTCACCAACTTTGCGATTTTTAATCCAACTTTAACTATTGTATAGTCATCTAACCCATGAGATATAGTGTGAGTTTACACACCTGATTACGGTGAGAACTACACTCTCTCGCTCGTCGATATCTAAACACACATTACGAAGGATTAGAACACTAAAATTTAATATTAAACTATTCTAATATTGAGCGATCTAAATCTTACCCTCGAAATCTCAAATAACCACTATTTGCGATTTCTCTCCGATCAAAGGTTTAGTACCACGAGTAAATAATGGTTTGGGGGTACGTACGACTTTGAATAATTGGTTTTCACCGGTTGAGGGTCCACAACCCGGGAAAAGTCTCAGATTCCCGAAACAGTCCTTCTCTTAAACTTATGGGGAATAGCGAAACCACCCCTCTTCCGAACACTATTTACTGCCCTTTTCGTCCCTATTTTGATTGTCTTCAAAGACAAAGAATCATTAGTCATAACAATATATCGAAAATCTTAAGACTAAAGACTTAAAAAGTGTAATCGGTTTACCTTAATAATCCCTTACCTTTAACACCTTAAATCGGATTTCAACGATCTATGACGTTTACGAACACTTGAGTTTCGGCCCTCCACTATGTTTCTATGATAAAGAAAAGATTATAATGAGATATGGTATGATGATGATCTCAATCCAAAAAGATCATCCCACACCACATAGATTCAGCACAAAAGAAAGGGAAATAACAAATTTCAAAAATATTATACTAGCCACTTACCGATTGATTAAAGTGTGGGTAGGAAGAAGAATGATTGAGAAGGAAATATGTGAGTTGTAGAAGATTCGATTATGAAGAAAAATTGAAGGAGATATTGCTTAGCAACATTCGGTCATGGTGAAAATAAAAGGGAGAAAATGAGATGTTTGAGTGTTCTTTACAAGAAGAAAGAAAGGAGAAAAAGAGTAAAGAGAGAGTGTTTATGTGTTGATTTTCCAAGGATGGAAGATGAACAAAGATAGGGTCTTGGGGTTGGTGTATATTTGGCCAAAAATAAGAAAAGAAAAAGAATTATGCTTCTTCAAAGTTGTATGTTTTCGGTACAAAAGAGGAAGAAAAGAAGATGATACTAATTTGGTCAAAAAGAAATGGCCAAACAACCAAAAATTTGCCTATTGCTTCAACTACATTCGGCTAGGAAAAAGTATTTTGGAGAGAATGGAAAATAATGCTCATGTTGCTAAAGAAATTAACCAAACTAGCTCCTAATCCCTATCAAGCTACTAACAAAATTCGCCAACCTCCCTAGCCACAAAAATCGTCCAAGTTCATAGCCAATTAGCCATTCAAAGCTTTCTAAAACAAAGCCATGGATCCATGCCTTATGTCCCCTTATCACCTTAATTCATGAGATTCTTTTCCTTAAACCTTTACTTACCTTTTTCCTTTAGTCTTATTGCCAAAAATGTTGTCCAACTCATCCTTTAATCTTATCCATGACCGACACTTGCTAAGGAAAGCAAAAAAATAAAAGCTTTCAAAATGCATGCTAGGAGATTCGAACCTCTCCCCTCAAGCAAACATACATGCGCCAACACCACCTTGCTACTAGCTCATCTTATGCTAGTTTGTAACACTTAATTTTACTTAAACCTCAAAGTCACTTGATCCACTTCAATTAAATACTCCTTACTAAAATTTATTCTAATTTTGAATAGTTCTCAAGTCTCCTCAAGACTATACTAATCATGAAAAATTTTATTATACACAAGTTAAGCACTAAAACATGCATCAATTCAATACTCAAATTTTAGGATGTTACAGCTATAGCAGGCCTAACAATACTAGTGTAACATCCCGAAATTAGACATAGTAGGATTGGGCCGATTGGGCTTTGGGCTTTAGGAAGAAAATTTGAGTATTATTTGTGTTGGCTCGGGTATGAATCTTGTGTGTTAGCATAGTCTTGTGAAGGCTTGATTTTATTTAGGAAGCTAGAATAATTTTTAGTATGGTTTATTTAATGAAGTGGATTAAGTGAACTTGACACTTAAGTTAATTTAAGTGTTAGATTCTAGCACATGAGGAGTTAGTGGCAAGGTGGTTATGATGCTTGAAGGGTTGCTTCAGGGAAGAGGTTCAAGTTGCATGGATTGCATTTAGAAGACTTTATTTTTATGTAGCTTTGCATTAAATGTCGATCAAACCTCATTTATGATAGGTTGGACTCTTAACTTTTGGTAAGTTGAATATTGGTTTATGGAAAGCTTGAAATTGGGGATAAGAATCTTAAGGTTATGGTATGATGAGGGGACAAAGGCATGGAATATGGAGGATGTTTTTGGAAAGTAATCCTAGGCCTTTAGTGCATGTATGTGGACGGTATGGGTGTCTAGGGGGATGGTCGAATGTTGTTAGGTGGCTTAGAGGGAATAGTTGGTCAACTTTTACTTTCTGTGCATCTTTTGTATTGTTTTCTTTCTCTCCAAAAACTCCCCTCCTTGACCGAATGTGTGCTATGCTTTTAGTGCAAAATTCCTTTTGGTTTTAGCCTTATTTTGTTGGAACCAAATCCTACTTTTTCTTTCTTTCATTTTATCCTTTTGAAACCGAAACAACATTGGTACTTTTGTGCACTTTTCTTTTGGCAAACAAGGAGTTGGCGAATCTCTTAACGCCCATTTCTCTCTTATTCTTTTCTTCCTTTTTGGCGAAACTCTCCTCTCCAAACTCCCTTTTCTTTTCTCCATTGTTGCTAAATCGAACTCTCTCTCTCTCTCTTTCATTCTCTTTTCTATTCACATATTTTCTTCTCTCATAACCAAATTGCGAAACTCCTACTTCCTTTTAGTATTATTTTGGCTGAATATTCAAGGGTAGACCCTCCTTGGGTTTCTTCTAACGATTTTGGATAAAAAGAGGTAAGTGTTCATGGACGTTTTTCTTCTTTTACTTTCTCGTTTCTATGATGTTTCTTGTGGACAAAGGCCGAACCTTTGGGCATTATTTTGCAAGGTTCTAACCTTTTTTTTTTTTTTTGGATTCGATTATTCTCTTAGGCTCATTGGGATTTCAAAAACAATCGATCTAAGCCTATTCCATTAGCAATCGAAGTTGGTAAGTCAAGTGGTAAGGATTCAATATTCTTTAAGTTGGTTGAGAAAGCCTAAGGCTATTGGGATTAAGATTTGATGTTGGTAGAATGGTCTTGATTAAAGTGTTGTGGTTTGGTAGAATGTAGGACAAGGTGATCTAGTGAGGTAGATCGGGTCTTGAGATTTAGCCGATGTGGCAAAAAAGGTGCGTAGTTATCGCTGACCGTCTCTTGATTGTGTGTATGTGTTATATTTATGTATATGTGATATGATGTTAATGGTAGCCGAATTAAGGGCTAAGATTGTGAATACCCGTGGTGGGTGATTGAATACTCAGGTCAGTGATTTACGATATTAAATGATCATTGATGAATATATGAAATGTGATGGCATGTGATGCATTATTGTTCAAGTGATATGTTGCCATGATATACATATTTGCATAGGACTTGGGATGTGACTATCGAAGGAAAGGGTGTACATTATGTACGTGGTCTGATGTTAGCCTTGTGCTACATTGGCGCTTGATGGTGGCTATGTGCTCCATCAAGGGAGGTGTTGGCTAGGTGCCCATCCCGGCGGATGATAGCTATGTGAATCACCGTAGATTGAGGATGACCTCGAGTCACCTCGTGGATACAGATATGTGGATCACTATGTGATCGGTGGCTTAGCCACGACCTTGGGCAGTAAGTCTGCCAAGGTAAGATATGTGGATCACTATGTGATCGGTGGATTAGCCACTGACCTTGGGTGAGAGTCCGCTAAGGTAGGAGTAACGGATGGATTCTAGGTTGGGTTGGGCTTCATGTTACATATTTATGCATTTTGCATGACTATTTATGTGGATCAATATGGATATGGGCCAAGCCCAACATGTGGAATTATGTGGATATAATGCCTTATCATTTGATATGTGATTGATGTGTGGTTGTGGGCCAAGCCCATACGTGGAGGCATGTGTAATAACTATGCACTAAGTCTGTTTGACTCACCCAATTTTTTTCTTAAACCTTTCAGGTGATGCATAAAGCTTGGACCGGGTTGGAATGGATACGAGGTGGCCCATGCAGAAATGGATTCTCTTTATACAATTTATGTTTCACTATTTTAAGTATTTAATTTTTGTAATAAGGGCCATTTTAAGTATCTAAGGACTTTTATTATGTTTTAAGTTGGTTTGTCGATTATATTATTATTTGAAAATGTTTTATTTTAAACAACTTAGTTTTACTTGAAATTTTAATTACACAATGTTTTAGTAAAGACAACAAAATTTTATGTTTTTAATTCTAAGTCAAAAGTTTTTCAAACGTTTATCGTAGTGGCATTTCAAATTCGGTCATAGCGAATGGGCCAGGTTTGGGGTGTTACAAATTGGTATCAGAGCCCAGTTCAAAACTCGACTTTGAGGGTTTTGGGCCCAAAAACATTTCTTAAGATGGGCTTTTCAAAGATTTGGCCTTTCATAAATTTTTCAGATTATTCGGCATGGCACCCAGTATCTCAGGCAATTCAAGTCCACCGGTAAGTACCTTTAATTGTTGTGTGAATTATTATATGATTGGTATGTGGGTATGATGGGAACATAAATTATTATATTAAGTTATCGAACTTTAGGATTAGCTTACTCCAACACAAGATGCATAAGACTTAAAGAACAACCGAACAAACACAGAAGTAAGTCGTAGAGTTATGGTGTGGCAACCATTGTGCGCATGTCTAGGAGTGGATTCGGTAAGAGCTTGGTATTTAAGCAGTCTAGTGACTCACCTCCTCTTTACTCGAATCCTACCTGGTGCGTAGCTACGGTTCACCCTAACCAAGAGGACTTATTCACGGGCTAAACTCGATAATTAAAACCCGAAAGGGACTAGCCATCTTGTTTTATAAAACCTTAAGTTTTCAAAAAAATTACTCCTTTGAATTGTAAAACCATTTTATAGTTGGAAATTTTTTTTCTTCTTTTCGAAAAATTTCTGATTTACAAAATTACCCAAATACCCCTGTGTTGAAAAATTACCAAAATGACCTTGGTTTATAAAATTACCATACTACCCTCGACTTTTAAAAAAACATTCTTACTTTATAAAAATACCAAAAAAACTTCTATTTTACAAAATAGTAAGATACCCTGATTTGGGAAAATTTACTAAAATGCCCCTAACTTCCAAATTACCGAAATAACCCCTGAATTTTAAAATTTTTTTATATCTTGATTTGGAAAATCTTTCTTTCAAAAATATCCATGAGTTTGGAAAATTTTGAAATAACTTTTGGTGATTTTTGAAATTACCCCGGTTTATTACCAAAATACCCCTGTAGGGAAAAATGACGAAATTACCCCTGGGATGGGAATGGTCAAGAATGCCCATAGTAGCATGGTAAATGTTGTGGAAGAGTGAATGTGTCTCTATTGATGTGAATGTGTGATTCTCTGAATTAGAATAGTGATCTTGAACTAGAAATTTTGATTGATCGAAAGAACAACTTCTGAAAACTTTGTTTCATAAAATTGTTCGCGCATAAACAAGTGGAACAAAAGTACTAATGTATAAAACTCTTTAAATAGATTAAATCGCGACATTAGACATGAGCTCTAGGGGACGTGGTCCTAATGTGCGAGGACGCAGTAGAGGCAGAATGGCCATGTCAGAACCCGTTAGGTCGGGTCAAGGGTCTGACAATGTGGTACCCCCACCAGCTGTTGGTGTGGAGCAGCAAGCTCAGGCTGGGGATGATGCTGTATCGCAGGCTGTACTACGAGTTCTTGAGATGGTGGCTGGAGCCGGTGGAAATATGAGAGCTAAGAAGTCCGTACCTGAGCGACTCTGAGCCAATGGGGCTGAGGTGTTTCATGGAGTATCTGGGGTGGCACCCAATACGGATGAGTATTGGTTGGAGGCGACCGAACGGATTATGGATGAGCTGGATCTGACCGCTAAGGAGAAAGTGAAAGGAATGGTGGCACTGCTACGCGATGAAGCGTATCAATGGTGGCTCACAGTTCAGGATGGGGCCACAGCTGAAGATCTCACTTGGGAGTATGTTAAGGCAGCATATCAGAAGAAGTACGTTAGTACTCACTATATTGATGTGCAAAGGAAGGCGTTTCTGGGGCTGGTTTAAGGGAACAAGTTCGTGGCAGAGTACGAAGTGAAATTTTTGCGGTTAAGCCGATATGCTCGATGAGTAGTGGCTACAGAGTATGAGCGATGTGTCCAATTTGAGGATGGACTAAGGGATGACCTGAGATTATTGATAGCTCCACAACAGGAACGAGAGTTTGCCATATTAGTGGAGAAGGCTAAGGTGGCCGAAGGAATTAAGGATTCTATGAGGCAGAACAGAGAAAAGGATAGGAACCGAGATAAGAAGAGTTTTGGACCGTCGAGATCATCCGGAGTCTTCGAAAAGACCAAGGATCGAGAATTCGCTCGTGTTTCTATGCCAACTCTTCGGAAATCGGGACCGTTCGTGTGCTCGGTGTGTGTAAGGTATCATGTTGGCGAGTCTTTGGAATCGAGACCGGAGTGTTTTAGGTGTAAATCAAGTCTCATTTGATTAAAGATCGCCCCAAGATCCGAAAAGGGCTGCGAGACGGTGAGGCCAAGGTTTTGAACAGCCGAGTAGAGGTGGTCGATGTTTACGAGGGTCGTGGTCCAAACCATGGAGGAAATGGTTCGACGAGGTCGTGGAGCATCGTGTCGAGGTAATGGTAACATCGAGGCAAGACGGCCCAGTGTCCGTGTATGCAGATTAAATCGGAGGAGGATAGTGATGTGCGGATGTGACAACGGGTAAGTTTTTATGTCTGGAATACCCTTTATTGTCTTGTTTGTTATAGAGCTAGTTCAGATTTGTGTTGCTAGTGAAGTATCTAGAACCTTGAGTGTTAACTTTGGGACCTTGTTCATAGAAAGTATGTTAGTTTTATTACGATCGAGTTGCGCAAAGATAAGCGTAGTGTGATGAGTAGGATTGTACTACATTAGTTAGTTGGAAATTTCGAGGACAAAATTTCTTTAAGGAGGGTAGAACTGTAACATCCCGAAATTGGGCCTAGTAGGATTGGGCCGATTGGGCCTTGGGCTTTAGGAAGAAAATTTGAGTATTATTTGTGTTGGCTCGGGTATGAATATTGTGTGTTAGCATAGTCTTGTGAAGGCTTGATTTTATTTAGGAAGCTAGAATAATTTTTAGTATGGTTTATTTAATGAAGTGGATTAAGTGAACTTGACACTTAAGTTAATTTAAGTGTTAGATCCTAGCACATGAGGAGTTAGTGGCAAGGTGGTTATGATGCTTGAAGGGTTGCTTGAGGAAGAGGTTCAAGTTGCATGGATTGCATTTAGAAGACTTTATTTTATGTAGCTTTGCATTAAATGTCGGTCAAACCTTATTTATGATAGGTTGGACTCTTAACTTTTGGTAAGTTGAATATTGGTTTATGGAAAGCTTGAAATTGGGGATAAGAATCTTAAGGTTATGGTATGATGAGGGGACAAAGGCATGGAATATGGAGGATGTTTTGGAAAGTAATCCTAGGCCTTTAGTGCATGTATGTGGACGGTATGGGTGTCTAGGGGATGGCGAATGTTGTTAGGTGGCTTGGGGGAATAGTTGGTCAACCTTTGCTTTTGTGCATCTTTTGTATTGTTTTCTTTCTCTCCAAAACTCCCTCCTTGACCGAATGTGTGCTATGCTTTTAGTGCAAAATTCCTTTTGGTTTTAGCCTTATTTTGTTGGAACCAAATCCTACTTTTTCTTTCTTTCATTTTATCCTTTTGAAACCAAAACAACATTGGTACTTTTGTGCACTTTTCTTTTGGCAAATAAGGAGCTGGCCAATCTCTTAACCCTATTTTCTCTTATTATTTTTCTTCCTTTTTGACCGAAACTCTCCCCTCCAAACACCCTTTTCTTTTCTCCATTGTTGCTAAAATCGATCTCTCTCTCTCTCTCTCTCTCTCTCCCTCTCTCTCTTTCATTCTCTTTTCTATTCACATATTTTCTTCTCTCATAACCAAATTACCGAAACTCCCTACTTCCTTTTAGTATTATTTTGGCCGAATATTCAAGGGTAGACTCTCCTTGGGTTTCTTCTATCAATTTTGGATAAAAAGGGGTAAGTGTTCATAGACGTTTTTCTTCTTTTACTTTCTCGTTTCTATGATGTTTCTTGTGGACAAAGGCAGAACCTTTGGGCATTGTTTTGCAAGGTTCTAACCATTTTTTTTTTGGATTCGATTATTCTCTTAGGCTCATTGGGATTTCGAAAACAATCGATCTAAGCCCATTCCATTAGCAATCGAAGTTGGTAAGTCAAGTGGTAAGGATTCAATATTCCTTAAGTTGGTTGAGAAAGCCTAAGGCTATTGGGATTAAGATTTGATGTTGGCCGAATGGTCTTGATTAAAGTGTTGTGGTTTGGCCGAATGTAGGACAAGGTGATCTAGTGTGGTAGATCGGGTCTTCGTGATTTAGCCGGCTGTGGCAAAAAAAGGTGCGTAGTTATCGCACTGTCTCTTGATTGTGTGTATGTGTTATATTTATGTATATGTGATATGATGTTAATGGTAGCCAAATTAAGGGCTAAGATTGTGAATACCCGTGGTGGGTGATCAAATATTCAGGTCAGTGATTTACGATATTAGATGATCATTGATGAATATATGAAATGTTATGGCATGTGATGCATTATTGTTCAAGTGATATGTTTCCATGATATACATATTTGCATAGGACTTGGGATGTGACTATCGAAGGAAAGGGTGTACATTATGTACGTGGTCTGATGTTAGCCTTGTGTTACATTGGTGCTTGATGGTGGCTATGTGCTCCATCAAGGGAGGTGTTGGCTAGGTGCCCATCTCGACGGATGATAGCTGTGTGCATCACTGTAGATTGAGGATGACCTCGAGTCACCTCGTGGATACAAATATGTGGATCACTATGTGATCGGTGGCTTAGCCACGGCCTTGGGCAGCAAGTCTGCCAAGGTAAGATATGTGGATCACTATGTGATCGGTGGATTAGCCACGGCCTTGGGCAGGGAGTCTGCTAAGGTAGGAGTAACGGATGGATTCTAGGTTGGGTTGGGCTTCATGTTACATATTTATGCATTTTGCATGACTATTTATGTGGATCAATATGGATATGGGCCAAGCCCAACATGTGGAATTATGTGGATATAATGCCTTATCATTTGATATGTGATTGATGTGTGGTTATGGGCTAAGCCCATACGTGGAGGCATGTGTAATAACTATGCATCGAGTCATTTTGACTCACCCAATTTTTTCTCAAACCTTTCGGTGATGCATAAAGCTTGGACCGGGTTGGAATGGATACGAGGTGGCCCATGCGAAATGGATTCTCTTTATACAATTTATGTTTCATATTTTAAGTATTTAATTTTTGTAATAAGGGCCATTTTAAGTATCTAAGGACTTTTATTATGTTTTAAGTTGGTTTGTCGATTATATTATTATTTGAAAATGTTTTATTTTAAACAACTTAGTTTTACTTGAAATTTTAATTACACAATGTTTTAGTAAAGACAAAAAAATTTTATGTTTTTAATTCTAAGTCAAAAGTTTTTCAAACGTTTATCGCAGTGGCATTTCAAATTCAGTCATAGCGAATGGGCCGGGTTTGGGGTGTTACAACTAGATTCTGCTCCTGTCAAATTGGGTTTAGCATTATCATACATAGTGCTTGGAGCATCCGCCATATCTCGTGGTGGATTATTCTTGTCCATCCCTTCAGTAGGATTGGATCTGTCTTCTCGATCTTCTTCTGTGTAATTTAGAACTCGCCTAATTTCTCTGCGATTTCTCCGAGCGGTAGCTTCAATTTCACTATCATATAATAGAGGTCTTGTCGGGTTTCGTCTAGTTAAACTAGAGGTACCTGCTAGGAAAAAGAAAGAAAAATAAAAGTTAGAAAAAATAATGGAATAAAATAAATTGCGAAATAAAATAATGGCTAAAGTAATAAAAATAGAGTTTTCTTAATATTTTAGTCCCCCGGCAACGGCGCCAAAAACTTGATCACTGAAATCAGAGCTTTAAAATTTATAAATAGAATGATCAAACCTGAAACTAACTCTTACAACGACTTAAAAGCAAGTGTACCTAACGAATAGTAGTATAGCTTAGGCAAGACCGGATTATCAAACCTAAAGGAACTAAAAGCACTAATACTCACTTTCTTTTTATTATTTAGCCTAAAATATGGAGTGATTGGTTAATTTAATCTAGTTTAATGACTACTAAGCTAAAGACGCAAAGACAAAAAGAACGAATTGGGAAATAACTTGAAGAAACTCAATTGATTACGACGATATACTCAGGAAGAATCCACCTAGACTTCACTTGTTACTTATTACTGAATCATATGATTTCTTTACTTAGCTTGATCCGTAGGACTCCCTAACCTATAGTAAACCCTCTCTCGAGGTGAATAATGTCTAACCCTAGGTTAATTAGTGGAACTCTTGTTCGCTTATAATAATCCCCTAAAATAGTAGTAAATCGATCAATGGATTCCCATATTAGGTTTCACCCTAATCAGGCAAAATCTCGTAACCCTATCTCTAGGCATTCGATCAACTCTGCTTAATTATGCTAGATCTACTCTTAAGTAGGGTCTATTCCTCCTCCACCTAAGCATATTAGATTTGGATTAAGTAACATAATTAAGAACAAACTAAGTATTTATCATATAATTCAAAAAATAATAACAAAATTCATCTAGATTTCATCCCCTTCAGGTATCTGAAGGGTTTAGTTCATAATGAATAAAAACATCTCAAGAGAAAAGATAAAACAAAACATAAGAAATCCCTAAAACCCCCTAGAGGAATTGAAGGAGAAATCTACCGTCTTTATCTCTTCGAGATGGATCTTCTGGCTATCTTTGAGTGATTCCCACAAATGTGATCCTTCTGGCTCGGCTCCTTGGCGTAGCTCACCGCCCCCTTTCAGAATACACTTAGAGTGTTTATATAGGCTGTAGGAATGTTGTACTTGGCCTCTAAATGTCCTAATTTAAGTCTGCTTCTTACTCGGTATTTGATTAAGCTTTGGAAAGTGTTTCTTTGGCTCTAAGTATCCAAATCCAAGTGAAATTACTCTCTCCTGTAACAGGGGCACGACCATGGCACACGCCTGTGTAAATCGTGGTTAGAACGTGTCTCAATTCTGTCGATTGGGGCACGGTCATGTAAATCATGGCATGGTCGTGTCTTAGTTAATTATCAAAGCACGGCCGTGTGGCTTGAAGTCCAGGCCATGTCCATTTTCTTCTTTACCCAAATTGGCCCGTTTTAAGCCTGTTTCTTGTTCTTTCCGTCCTCAGGTGCTTTCCTGAGTAGAAAGATGAAAAGAAAGGATTAAAAGTAGCTTTTTACATAAATCAGGGCTAAATCATCCTAAAAGCATACTAAATATGGGGTTAAAATATGTTACTTTTACGATTTATCATGTACAAAATTGAATAATAAGTACGAAATTGAATAATAAGCACTAAGTGTGCAAATTTAATTTTCGAGCACTAAGTGTGCAAAATCGGATAAAAAATCTTAATTGCATGAATTGAACTTCAGAACACATTTGGTACAAAAGAAATTTCGGTTGATGAGTACGGAATGTGTGAGTATAATTACAATTTCAATGGTTAAATTTAGTAAGTTTTCGGTACTATGAGAAGTTATCATTGGAATGGTAAGTATAAATTTCATAAGTGGTATGTGTATAATAACCGATTGTTAAATGTATGTATGTTTGAATTTTGGTACTATGAAAGGTGATAGATTAGTATGTATTTGTATTAAAGTGATGAATGGATTTAAGACTTATGAAAAGTTTATTTTAAATGTTTGGTTATTCGGTTTAAGGGTTTTTAAATGTGTAAATATATTACAATGTATTAAGGCTTTGTTTTGTAATTACTTATAACTTACTAAGCTATGATAGCTTACTGTGTGTGTTTATTTGTATGATTTTTAGATTTTGAAGTCTAACTACGAGCTCGGGGATCATCGTCAAAGCCTATCACACTATCAACTATCTTTGGTACCCTTTTTATAAGTTGAACTTTTGAAACTATGGCATGTATAGGCTATATTACTCTTTTGAGTTCATTATGAATAAGATGTATATAAAATGCCATGCGAAAATGGCTATGTTTCTATGCTTGGGTTTGATTTGGTTATGCTTGATCATGGTGTTAATATTTGTGTATGTTTGGCCTTGTTATAAGATTATTTTGGAAGTTCATTTCATAATATTTTTATATGTGATAATTGAGTACATGAATTTGGTTTTGAGTAAGACATATAGTATAATTTGGTTGGTGGATGTATTTTTGATTTACTATATATATGTACTTACAAGTTAAGTTATAAGATGACTATGTTATGCTTTATGTATGTGACTATTGGATGTGGTTTATTAATGGCTATATTGTGGTAATTTGGTCTTATGTGTATTCGGCTATGATGTTAACTTTTTATGAAAGTACAATTACTAATGTGATTATGCTTGATGTATGAAAATGTAGCTTGAATGACCATTTGGTTAAAATTTTGTTGTAAAAAGCCGAATATGGTGTTTGTGTAATTTGGTAAATAACCTTTCATGATAAGTAAAAATGGAAAAATAGGTTTGTATGTTCTAGGTTGTTTATAAGATAGGTTTGATTTTGATATTGTGACCATGATAATTGTGAGTAATGTGGTTTATTATATGTTTTGGATACTTTCGGCAATTGATAGTGAATGTGTTATAACCTAGATTCATTTAAGTAAATTTTGATAGATGTATATTGAGTTTTGATAATAGAAAATTTGTTTAGTAAAGTGAGTATAGTATGTGCATATTCGGCTAAGGAAATATAATTGACCAAATGAATAGTAATTTTGCTTTAATGAAAGATGCTTATGGATGAAAGGTATTTTGGGTCATATGACTTGATTGAGTAAAGATGTGCATGATTTATTAATAATTATATTAAGAAGCTTTGTATATTAATGTTTATTCTAGGTTGGGTTTAGATCAGTAATACCTCGTAACCCTAATCCAGTGACGGATACAAGTTATGGGTGTTACATACTAGTTGAGAGCACTACGAGTGAGGACACTGTATTGAGTCCGTTGGGGTAGTCAATAAGGGTTAACAAATTGTTTAGAGACATTCCCTTAGAGGTTCAAGGGGCTATTTTTCTGGCTAATCTGATAGAACTGCCATTTGGGGAGTTTGATTTAATACTGGGAATGGACTGGTTAGTTAAGCACCAAGTGAGCTTAGATTGTGCCACAAAAAGGGTTGTACTGAGAATTGAGGAGGACAACGAGGTAGTCGTAATTGGGGAATATCGAAACTACTTGAAAAATGTGATTTTTGCACTGAGGGTGAAAAAGTTGGTTCATAAGGGATGTGAGGCGTATCTAGCCTACATCAGTGTTTTAAATGCTGGGGATTCTTCGGTTAAAGATATCAAAATGGTTAAAATTTTCCAAACATTTTTCCTCAGGAGCTACCTGGGTTACGTCCGAACCGCAAAGTAAAGTTTGGGATTGAGCTCCTTCCTGGTACAATAAAGTTTGGGATTGAGCTCCTTCCTGGTACAACTCCGGTGTCCATTACTCCCTATAGAATGGCACCGAAGGAGCTTGTGGAACTTAAGGCTCAGATTCAAGAGTTACTGGATTGTGGGTTCATCGGCCCTAGTGTGTCTCCATGGAGAGCACCAGTTCTGTTTGTGAAAAAGAAGGATGGATCCATGCGTATGTGTATTGACTATCGACAACTGAGTAAGTTGACCATCAAGAATAAGTACCCCCTATCGAGGATAGACGATCTGTTTGACCAGTTCCAAGGGGCTTCGATTTTCTCCAAGATGGACCTCTGATCAGGGTATCACCAGTTAAGAGTTAAGGAGGCCAACATGTATAAGATGGTGTTTAGGACTCGCTATGGTCACTATGAGTTCCTAGTAATGCCATTTGGAATGACTAATGCACCGGCAGCTTTCATGGATCTATTGAACCCAATGTTCCAGCCCTATCTAGATCGATTCGTAGTGGTATTTATTAACAACATACTAGTGTACTCGATGACTGAGGATGAGCATGACGAACACCGAGAGTGGTTCTGCAGACTTTACGATAGAAACAACTATACGCCAAGTTCAGTAAATTTGAGTTCTGGTTATGTGAAGTAACATTTTTGAGACATGTGGTTTTCGCTGAGGGAATTACAGTCGAACCTCAAAATATTGAGGCTGTCTTGGATTGGAAGCAACCTAAGGCTGTATCTGAGATTCGCAGTTTTTTGGGACTCACAGAGTATGTAACAGCCCGATTTTGGGCCTAGTCGAAATAGTGGTTTCGAGACCACAAATCTAACTTAAGAAAATTTATTTTTATTATATTTTTAAGGTCTACAATTTCATGGAACGATTTCGTGAAAATTTCGTTTGAAAATTTCAACGTTTGGGCACTCAATTTAGTCAAAATGACTAAATTATAAAAAGTGCAAAACTTGAGTTCTAGAAGCTAGAGGTGTCAAATTGCTATGAAATTTTGAATTGGAGGTCCTTAAATGGTAATTAGATCATTGGTTAATTTGTTGGACAAAAATGGACATGAAATAGGTGAAATAAAATATTTTTAAGTTACGGGCATTTTGGTTATTTAGTAATTAAAATGAATTAAAAACAAAATTAAAAGCCAATTTTTGTCCATCTTCAACCCCATGGCCGAATTTCACAAGGGGAAACCATGGCTAGGGTTTTTCAAGCTTCCAAGCTCGATTATAAAAAAATATGAGTTTTAGACTTAGAACGGGGGAAAGACGAATATTGGACGACTGGTCCCTTTCACCATTTTAAGTCGAGGTAAGTTCGTATAGTATACATTAATGTTTATTTGTTAGATTGATGAATAATTTATTAAATTAATCGTATTATTTGTTGGATATTGGAAACTAATGTTCGAACAAGTAAATGCAAGGTTGAACTATTTTGTTCAATGCTAAATGATAATTTGACAGAAAAGACCATGGACGAACTATGGCATAGATGGACGAACTATGGCATAGTGTGACAATGTAAAAACTATGTGAAATTACGACTAAGTGAATCCGGGTGCTGGTCTATTACGTCTTATCAGTGGCTGGGTATTCTGGTGTATTGCGGATACTTGATAGCTTGTGTGAGCAGCACTGAGTAGTTACATATGACTGACAACTTGTGTGAGCTTGTAACAGCCCAAACCCGGCCCAAACGTTAGGACCGAATATGGGTCGTTACGGAGAAAACTTTTGAAACCCATTTTCGAAATCCAACTAAATTTTGTTGAAAAACTTCTTGTTTTGGTTATTTTGCTAAGATCATACCTAGTGTTTATTTTAAAAAAAATAATTAAGTCAAGTTATGAAACCAATTTCAGATGTGCCCGAGGGCACGGTAAAACATTTTTCGTGTTAATTTAGAAAAACGCGTGATTTAAATTTATAATAAAGATAAAATATCCCACATATAAGGAATAATTAAAGTAAAGTATAATGAGGCCTTATTACATCCAAAATAAAACAATCCAATAACAGAATTTAAAATAACAAGAATCAAAGTCCATTAAAGCTTAAATCCACCGCATGGCCTCCTCAAGTCCTCCTACTCCATGTCCGCGATCTAAGCATCACACGAAAAATTAATGGAGAAGGTGAGTCACCAAGACTCGATGTAACCCTTCCCGTTTAAAACATTTTCATACACAACATATAATAATTAATAAGCGTAATAATGTATACCCAACCTAGCCAACCATACGCCATTTGTCTACCCTGTTGTGGTACCAAACCACCGGTGGTGCCAAACCACTTGGTGACATATAGTCACAACGTGTTACTAAAACACTGGTGTCCGTAGACACAAATCGGTGATGGGGCCAACCCATCGTGTGATACCAAATCAGCGCGCAGAGCGATCCCATATCTCAAGTGGGGCCAACCCACGGTGGTGTTAACCACGGGGACAAGTCGCTATTGAGGTACCAAACCTCCTGGAGGTACCAAACCTCTGGTGACATATAGTCACGGTGTGCTACCAAAGCAACGGTGCCCGTCGGCACAATATCACCCCCTCCACTCATCAATCCCACAATGATAAACATACATATATTTCATGCCATCACATTTTTAAATCTCATGTGTCAACACATCATGCTTACCAAAAGCATTAATAATAATAAATCACATTACGGTGCTTACGAATCACCACTTATACCGATTTGGTATTCATTCCAATGCTACATTCATAAAAGATGAGCATTCACAAGGTTAAGCATATTTAATATATTATATAGTGTGTATGTACACACTGTTACCACGATAGTCTCAAATCCGAAGATAACCAATCGCCACCTTATATCTCTTTGTTCTATATTCGCCATAATAGAGTTAGTGATATGGGCCATTCGGCCAAACCAATTGATTTGAGAGGATTCCTTGTGAACCCGAACGTTACCTTTACGCTTTAGGATACTTGACCACAATACCCGATTCGAATCGCTTCATCAATTACCACCGATTAGTAAACAAGCCATTAGCCTTGACTTTTAAATATTTGCAAACTAAAACTTATGAGAACCGATTCTTACCAACACTTACCACTTGATTGGTCACGAATGGAACTTAGTTGACAACCTCCAAAATTCCAGAACACCTAGACAGATTCGGTTAGTACCTTGTAAAAATCGACAAGGATAGGAAGAAGGAAGCATAGGCATTCGGCCAACTCTACTTACCATACACTTGATTGAACACCTCGCGAAATCCTGATGTGCCTATGCCTCTTACACCATTCGGCCAAGGTGAGCAAAATAGGAGAAGAGAAAATCAGCCCTTCAAAGGGAGTGATTCGGCCAAGTAGAGCTTTTGGAAAAGGGATTTCGGCACCTTGATGGGAGTTAGATTCGGCTATTTAGAGGTAGGACAATAGGGGTTTTATGAAGAAAAGAAATAGAGGGGCTTTGGAGATGTGGAGGATTCGGCCAAGGTTTTGGAGAGGTTGTAAAAGAAAGAAAAATATAAGATGAGTGGTTTGAGAGTTTGGCGATTGCAAAGATGGAGAAAAGAGCAAAACAAATGCTAAGTGATGCTATTTATAAGCATTAAGAACTCCCCCTCTTTCAATAGTCCTTGCAGTCCCTCCTCCTCAATAAGGAGTCCAAGATGCCTCAAACTTCCTTGAATCACTCTAGACCACCCATTCAAACTAACATGATTTAATTTGAATTTAATTCCTAATAATCTTTATTAATCCTCAATATTCATCTATTATCCTTAAAATAAAATCCCTATTATCCTTCTTTTAACTTATTTATTTATCATCAATAAATAAATAATAAGAGTTTAAAGAGAGGAGAAACTCTCCCCATGTCTTAGTCAAAATGAAGTGCAAAAGAGGGACTTAGCGACTCGAACACAAGCTCTCCTTGCTCCTTGGTGGCGTCACATGTAGCTCTTAAGTGGGCTTGCTTTGCCACTTGGTCTAAGCTCATTTTATGTCCAAATTATCCCCATTTATTCTTATAACACCCTCTTGCCAAGGCTCCCTTCCTTAAAAGTTTAAAAACTAAAATTTCCCACCAAATCGAGCCAACACAAAGCCTTAAATTAATCATTATTATTCCATAAATAATGACATAGCAGTTCTTACATAAGAAAATAACTAAATTCCAAATAACCCCACTTTTGGGATGTTACAGTTCTACCCCCCTTAAAATAAATTTCGTCCCGAAATTACATAACTAAAACAGATGAGGGTATTGCCGCCGTATCACATCCTCAGGTTCCCACGTAGCTTCCTCAGCACCATGATTCCGCCATAGCACTTTCACTAAGGGCACTGACTTCCTACGTAGAACCTTTATATCTCTATCCAAGATCTGAATAGGTTCTTCCTCAAAAGATAAGTCTGCGTTAACCTCGATTTCTGTCACAGGTACCACATGTGATGGATCTGACCGATACCGTCTTAGCATTGATACGTGAAAGACGTCATGTATCTGACTTAACTCTGCGGCGGTCAAGGCGATAAGCTACCGGTCCTATCCGCTTCAATACTGTATATGGGCCAATGAATCTTGGGCTCAGCTTCCCCTTTCGCCCAAATCTTAGTACCTTCTTCCAAGGCGACACCTTTAGGAATACCTTGTCTCCTACAGCATACTCCATTTCCTTGCGTTTGAGATCGGCGTAAGACTTCTGCCTATCTGATGCTTCCTTGAGACGAGACCGAATCACTTTGACTTTGTCTTCAGTCTCTGCTACCAATTCTGGGCCCAACACTTGTCGTTCACCCAACTCCGTCCAACACGTCGGGGTTCGGCATTTTCGCCCATACAGTGCTTCGTATGGTGCCATCTGAATACTCGCTTGGTAGCTGTTGTTGTAGGCGAACTCATCTAGAGATAAGAATTCCTCCCAACTACCTCGAATTCCAAGACACAACCCTCGAAGATATCTTCTAAGATCTCATGACCCTTCATTGCCCGTCCGTCGAGGATGGAAAGTCAGATCTTGAAATCAACCGCGTACCCAATGCTTGATGTAACGCTTTCCAAAACCTCGAAGTGAACCTTGGGTCCCTATCCGAGATAACTGATACCGGTACACCATGCAATCTGACTATCTCGGCCACATACAACTTTGCAAGCTTCTGGAGTGAGTAATCCATTCTCACCAGATGAAGTGAGTGATTTAGTCGACGGTCTCGATTACCCAAAGCGCATCTTTCTTCTTTGGGCGTAAGGGTAGACCACCGCGAAATCCATAGTGATCCGCTCCCACTTCCATTGAGGATCTTTCTGGGTTGAAGTAACCCGATGGTAGCGGTGTTCACCTTAACTCACGACCGTCAAACACTTCCCTACAATTCCGTTATCTCACGCTTCAACCCGCCACGTAATCTGCTTAGTAGATCTCCATACATCTTGCTTCCTCCGGATGCATAGCGTATGGGCTTGCTATGAGCATCTGGAGAATTTTCTGCCTCAACTCCATATCTTTTGGCATACAGGGCCGTCTTTGAAAACATAACACACCATCACCAGTCAAACTATACCCTTCCAAACCACCATCCTGAACTTGCATTCTCTTCGCATTTAAGCCTTCATCCACTAACTGTTTGCTCTTAATTTCCTCGACCCATGTTGGCTTAACTTGAAGTTCTGCCAAAAAGCTTCCATCGTCATATAGGCTCAATCGAGCGAACATTGCTCTTAAATCCGCCACGACCTTCCTGCTCACGCGTCGCCACCACGTTAGCCTTACCGGATGATATTCGATGGAGCAATCGTAGTCCTTTAACACTCAATCCATCGGTGCGCCTCGATTGAGATCATACGTAGTCGAAGATACCTCAAACTTTTGTGGTCCGTGTAAATTACCGACTTCTCCCCATAAAGATAATGTCTCCATACTTTCGTAGCGAAGACGATCGCGGCTAACTCGGGTCATGAGTTGGATAGTTAACCTCATGCGGCCTTAGGCGACGGACGCATAGGCTACTACCTTCCCATCTCGCATCAACACACCCCAAACCGGTGTGAGATGCATCACAATAGATATGAATAATTTCCACCTCGGGTTGCACTAAAGCTGGAGCTTAGTCAAAATTTTCCTTAGCTTATCAAAGCTTCCTTCTTTGCTTTTCCGACCATACAAACGGAACACCTTTCCTTAGCAACTTGGTTAATTGGTCTTTGCGATCGAGAGAACCCTTCCACAAATCTTCGGTAATACCCTGCTAACCCCAGAAAACTTCGTATCTCAGCCACCGACTTAGGCGGTTTCCACTCCAATATTGCTTCAATCTTGCGGGGATCCACTCTAATCCCTTCCGCTGACACCACGTGACCTAAGAAAGCCACCTCCCTTAGCGAATCGCACTTCTCGAATTTGGCATACAAGCTATTTTCCTCAACACTTGTAGGACTATCCGTAAATGCTTGTCGTGCTCCTCCTCCGTCCTTGAGTAGACCAATATGTCGTCAATGAACACTACGACGAATTGGTCCAAGTATTGTTGAAAACTCGCTCATTAGATCCATGAGCAGCTGCGGTGCATTGGTCAACCGAATGGCATAACTAGGAACTCGTAATGCCCATACCGAAGTTCGAAAAGCCGTCTTGTGAACATCGGCCCCTTCACCTTAAGTTGATGGTAACTTGAGCCTAAGGTCTATCTTTGAAAACAAGCGCCCCTTCAATCGGTCAAACAAGTCATCGATCCGTGGCAATGGGTACTTGTTTTTGATCGTAAACTTGTTTAATCGGCGGTGGTCGATGCACATTCGCATAGAACCGTCCTTCTTCTTGACAAACAACACAGGCGCTCCCCACGGAGATATACTAGGTCGAATAAACCCCTTGTCCAAGAGCTCCTGAATCTGAGCCTTCAGCTCCACCAATTCCTTTGGTGCCATTCGGTAAGGTGCTATAGACACAGGTGCCGTTCCGGGTATCAAGTCTATACCAAATTCGACTTCCCGATCTGGAGGCAGACCCGGAAGTTCTTCAGGGAACACATCAACAAATTCCCCAATCGTTCGGACCCTTCCAACTGCTAACTCCTTAGCTTCCAAAGCATAGATTCGAACCAAATACGCCTTACAACCCTTCTTAACCATCTTTTCCGCTTTCAAGGCAGACACCACATTGGATAGGTAATTCCTTCTATCACCTATCATAACCACCTCACCATTCTCGGTAGTCTTAGAACCATGCGCTTAGCAGCAATCCAAATTACCTGATACTTAGCCACCAATCCATTCCAAGGATCAAATCGAACTCCCGAATGGTAGTTCCATCGGATCGACCACAGATCGACCCTTGGAGTTCTAGGGTGCGATCCTAAAAAGTTTGTCTACCACTACTGAGTGACCTAAAGGACTCACTACCGTCATCTCCCTAGCAGC
Organism: Gossypium rotundifolium; assembly: GCA_025506655.1. Classification (NCBI taxonomy): domain Eukaryota; kingdom Viridiplantae; phylum Streptophyta; class Magnoliopsida; order Malvales; family Malvaceae; genus Gossypium; species Gossypium rotundifolium. Next base: position 61,450,301 of record CP106731.1, on the reverse strand, counting down.
AGTCTCAGAGTCTAGGTTCAAAGTCTCTACCACCCTCCTGGCTACGTATGAGTGTGTAGACCCCACATCAATTAATGCATAATAAGGGAGACCAAAATCAAAACGTCGGTTATGACATCCGGTCGTCACCCTCCTCATGACGCCTTGCAGATAGACTAAGCCAGTGCTTAGCCTCTGTGTTGCTGAACCTCGCCGAGTTCCTCGACCTCGGTTAGGACCATTGCTTCCTCTGCCATTGCCACGACCCTCTGCGGTCCCACATTTGGTCCCGAGTGCAGTTACGCCCCTCGGGCGATTAGAGCTCGCTTTGGGGACAATCTCGACCCGATGTTCTAAAGATCCACACTCAAACATCCTCTATCACCGGTCGAACATCCTCCCAATGGGACTTCCCACAATGATTACCTTGGCCGGCCTCGATTATTAGCTACAGGCCTTCTTTTGATTTGGCCCACTACGCCTAGCCTTCTTGATCATTACCCTTTGGATCCGGTGACCCAAATCCTCTCTTACGATTATTTCTACTATAATTACGCCTCACGACCTCCTTGATCCCTCGGCTACTTTAGCCTTTTCCACAAGAGATGAAAACTCACGAACTTTCTTGGGCAATCAATCGGTAACCTCAAGTCATCTCGGTCCGTCCTCAAAGCGGACACTGTACTTCGTGTTCGGTGGCTACAATTCCTCGCATACCTACTCGACTTTAAAAACTACGCCTCATACTCGACCCACGGACTTAGTTCCTTGTACTAAACTCGGAAAAGTCTTCCTCTGCAGCGTCGGTGTAGTTGGTGCCCACATATTTCTTCCCACAGCGGTTTGAAGTAGTCCCACGTAAGATCATCATTTGTGGCTCCATCCCGAACGTCACCACCACCGGTGCGCTTCATCCTTTAGAAGCGACACGGCCCCTTTCAGCTTTTCCTCCTCGGTCAGGTCAAGTTCATCCATTACCCTTTCTGTAGATTCCAACCAATACTACGCTACACTGGGTGCCACTCGACACACCGGAACACCTCGACTCCGTTGGATCGAATCCGCTCGGAGCAGATTTAGAGCTCTAAATTTCCACCATTGACCACCAATTCGAGGACTCATAACACTTTGCTTGAGCATCGCCTCTCCTCCTCGATCCTGCTCCTCGGCTCCAAAAAGTGGAGGTGGTGGTGGCGGTGGTACATCGTTCGAAACCTTGTCCCGACTGACGGGTTCGGAGACACCGTCATCCTACCCTACTGGCGTCCACGGCGTCCACGTCCTCTAGAACTCATTCTATCTCTTCGCTTTTAATCGATTAAGAGAAATTTTATGCGTTAGCATTTGTTCCACTTTATTACTCATGAAGAAATTTTATGGATAAAGTTTAGTCGAAATTCTTTCGTGCAAGCAGGTTTCGATCTTCTATCCTAGTTCACACAAGGAAGTTCTTGCATCCATTCCTAATGCTTTCCATACCTATTCACTCTTTGGACATTTCTACCCATTTCTAACCCGGGGTATTTTCGTCATTTTCCTCTGAGGGTATTTTAAGTAAAGAAATTTTAAAACTTTAGTAGAGTAGGTTGTTTTTGAAACTCCCAAAAGCTGGAGGGTTTTTCCGAAAAGTTGTAAAATTTTAAAGCTACATCATCACTTTGAAGCGAGGGTATTTTGGTAATTTTGTTAAATGGGGTAATTTCGTAATTTTTGTAAAACAAGGTGTTTTAACCATTATAAAACTCAGGGTCCGTTTAAAATTTTCCTTCTTAAAACGGTGATGTTGCAAAAATTTTTGTACTCGAGGCATTTTGGTAATTTTGTAAGTTGAGGCGTTTTCGTAATTTTTCCAAACCAAATATTTTCTTGATGATTTTCAAGGCTAAGTTGTTGAATATTTATAGAATAGTTAAAATTTTGGACAAAATCATTGATTTGATATTTTATGAGCAGGGTATTTTAGTAATTTTACCCCAAGGGCATTTTTGTAATTTTTCGAAATCAAGTTTTTCAAGGAAAACGTTGTAAAAATGATGTTTTCCGATTTGAAAGAGTTATTACAGAAATTTTGAAAACATTAGGGTTCTTGTTGTTTCGTTCCTTTCAAAACATGGCTAATTCCCTTTCGGGTTTTAGTCATTGAGTTTAGCCTATGACCGAGCCTTCTTGGTCGGGTGAACCAAGCTACGCACCAGGCAGGTTTCGTGTGGAGAGGAGGTGAGTCGCACGGACTGCTTAAATACCAAGCTCCCACCGAACCTTTCTAGACATGCGTACAGAGGTTACCACACCACTGAGCCCTTTGAGTTAGGGTGAACCCGAGCTACGCACCAGGTAGGATACCTGCGAAGAGGTGGTGAGTCACTCGGACTGCTTAAATACCAGGCTCTTCCGGTTCCAATCCTAGACATGCGTACAGGGGTTACCACACCCTAGCTCAGTGACTAAGTCATAGATTGGTTTAGTTCTTTAAATCTTATGTTTAGCTTGTGTGTTTGAGTAATCTAATCCTAGGGTTCAAATTCCTATAAGTCTACCTACGTTCCATGCTTCCTACCCTTCTACAGAATATAATCCACAAAGAAGTCTAGAGATACTTACCTGGGCGGATCGGTCTTGGGAGACTTGGGCCATCTTTGCTTTAAAACCAAAAAAACAATTAATAAGGCCTATTAAAACATTTTTGGGCCTTGGGCCCCACAAATGAAGTTTTGAACTGGCTCGATACCAATTTGTAACATTAAACCCTACCCAACGTTAGGACCGAATATGGGTCGTTACGGAGAAAACTTTTGAAACCCATTTTAAATCCAACTAAATTTTGTTGAAAACTTCTTGTTTTGGTTATTTTGCTAAGATCATACCTAGTGTTTATTTTAAAAAATAATTAAGTCAAGTTATGAAACCAATTTGAGATGTGCCCGAGACGCAGTAAAAACATTTTTCGTGTTAATTTAGAAAAGCAGCGTGATTTAAATTTATAATAAAGATAAAATATCCCACATATAAGGAATAATTAAAGTAAAGTATAATGAGGCCTTATTACATCCAAAATAAAACAATCCAATAATGTAATTTAAAATAACAAGAATCAAAGTCCATTAAAGCTTAAATCCACCGCATGGCCTCCTCAAGTCCCTCCGGCTCCATGTCCGCGATCTAAGCATCACCTGAAAAATTAATGGAGAAGGTGAGTCACCAAGACTCAGTATGTAACCCTTCCCCGTTTTAAAAACATTTTTCATACACAACATATAATAATTAATAAGCAGAATAATGTATACCCAACCTAGCCAACCATACGCCACTGTCTACCCCGTTGTGGTACCAAACCACTGGTGGTGCCAAACCACTGGTGACATATAGTCACAACGTGTTACCAAAACACCGTGTCCGTAGACACAAATCGGTGATGGGGCCAACCCATCGTGTGATACCAAATCACCGGCGACGATCCCATATCTCAAGTGGGGCCAACCCACGGTGGTGTTAACCACGAGGACAAGTCGCTATTGAGGTACCAAACCTCTGGAGGTACCAAACCTCTGGTGACATATAGTCACGGTGTGCTACCAAAGCACTGGTGCCCGTCGGCACAATATCACTGCCCCCTCCACTCATCAATCCCACAACAGATAAACATACATATATTTCATGCCATCACATTTTTTTAAATCTCATGTGTCAACACATCATGCTTACCAAAAGCATTAATAATAATAAATCACATTACAGGTACTTACCTGAATCACCACTTATACCGATTTGGTATTCATTCCAATGCTACATTCATAAAAGATGAGCATTCACAAGGTTAAGCATATTTAATATATTATATAGTGTGTATGTACACACCTGTTACCACGATAGTCTCAAATCCCGAAGATAACCAATCGGCCACCTTATATCTCTTTGTTCCTATATTCTACCATAATAGAGTTAGTGATATGGGCCATTCGGCCAAACCAATTGATTTGAGAGGATTCCTTGTGAACCCGAACGTTACCTTTACGCTTTAGGATACTTGACCACAATACCCGATTCGAATCGCTTCATCAATTACCACCGATTAGTAAACAAGCCATTAGCCTTGACTTTTAAATATTTGCAAACTAAAACTTATGAGAACCGATTCTTACCAACACTTACCACTTGATTGGTCACGAATGGAACTTAGTTGACAACCTCAAAATTCGAACACCTAGACAGATTCGGTTAGTACCTTGTAAAAATCGACAAGGATAGGAAGAAGGAAGCATAGGCATTCTACCAACTCTACTTACCATACACTTGATTGAACACCTCATGAAATCTGATGTGCCTATGCCTCTTACACCATTCGGCCAAGGTGAGCAAAATAGGAGAAGAGAAAATCAGCCCTTCAAAGGGAGTGATTCGGCCAAGTAGAGCTTTTGGAAAAGGGATTTCGGCACCTTGATGGGAGTTAGATTCGGCTATTTAGAGGTAGGACAATAGGGGTTTTATGAAGAAAAGAAATAGAGGGCTTTGGAGATGTGGAGGATTCGGCCAAGGTTTTGGAGAGGTTGTAAAAGAAAGAAAAATATAAGATGAGTGGTTTGAGAGTTTCGGCAGTTGCAAAGATGGAGAAAAGAGCAAAACAAATGCTAAGCTGATGCTATTTATAAGCATTCGGCAACTCCCCCCTCTTTCAATAGTCCTTGCAGTCACTCCTCCTCAATAAGGAGTCCAAGATGCCTCAAACTTCCTTGAATCACTCTAGACCACCCATTCAAACTAACATGATTTAATTTGAATTTAATTCTAATAATCTTTATTAATCCTCAATATTCATCTATTATCCTTAAAATAAAATCCCTATTATCCTTCTTTTAACTTATTTATTTATCATCAATAAATAAATAATAAGAGTTTAAAGAGAGGAGAAACTCTCCCCATGTGCCGTCAAAATGAAGTGCAAAAGAGGGACTTCATGACTCAACACAAGCTCTCCCTTGCTCCTTGGTGGCGTCACATGTAGCTCTTAAGTGGGCTTGCTTTGCCACTTGGTCTAAGCTCATTTTATGTCCAAATTATCCCCATTTATTCTTATAACACCCTCTTGCCAAGGCTCCCTTCCTTAAAAGTTTAAAAACTAAAATTTCCCACCAAATCGAGCCAACACAAAGCCTTAAATTAATCATTATTATTCCATAAATAATGACATAGCAGTTCTTACATAAGAAAATAACTAAATTCCAAATAACCCCACTTTTGGGATGTTACAGAGCTGACTCGAGAATGTAAATGTGAATAGCTCGAAAATGAGCCTATGTGTGTTATGTGATTATGTGATGTCCGGGTGGTGGTCTTGTATGTCTACCAGTGGCTAGGTAGTCCTGCATATGTTATGGATACCTGACAGCTTGTGTGAGCAGCACTATGTAGCTATGTCTGACTGACAGCTTGTGTGAGTAGACCCGTGAATGTTAAGTGATTCAAATGCTAGTCTTATAAGTTCTACCAGTGGCTGGGTAATCCGGCATGTGTTGCGGATACCTCACAACTTGTGTGAGTAGTATTGAGTAGTTACATGTAAAAGTGAATAGCTCGAGAACAAGCATATATGCGAAATGTGATAAGAGGTAGCTTTGGCTACATATATGTGGCACGTATGTGCAAACGTTCCAAGTATCCGTTAATATTCTGATGTGTTCAAAGGGAAAATGACTAAAGTGTAAATGAATGTGAATATGTGACAATCAAGTGCAGGTATATGTATGTATACACTCATGAGCAAAGTGCTCGGTATGTGATCAAATGGTAAGAATGTAAACGAGTAAGTTATACCTATGATAATGACCTTGTGATTATAAGTCCATGCTTATGATGTATGGATATGTGGCAAATGTGGTTGATGATCATGTGTGAGGCTTTTAAGCCAAATTAAATTGAGTTATGATATGTTCAAGTCTTTGTTGTTGATGTATAGGTTAAATTGGCCAATGAATGGCTTGTAAATATTTCATAATGACTAGTTATTGGAATGGCTAACCATGGATATACTTTGGTGTTATATGTGTGTAAATGAAAATTAATATAAAGGAAACATGGAAGAGTAAAATTAGAAAAAAAACAGTTTGGACATCAGCAGTTGTGTGAATTTGAAAAATCCCCAAAAAATGGTGGAAATTTAATTAGAGGTTGAATGAGATATGAAATTTAATCTTATTGAGTCTATTTCTACATAAAAGAAAGAGAATAAGCAAAAAATTTTCATATGGTGAGATATTTGGATTTCAGTGAGGCAGGGTCAGAATGATTTCGGAATCCCCTATTTTGACTTTTGAAATTCATTAAAAATTGTATAAAAATAATCATGGGATAAAATTTATATGCTCGAATTTCTTAATGAGTCTATTTTCAATAGAAATAAATGGAAATGTCATTAAAGTTCTGTACAATGAGATAATTAATTTTTAGTGAAGAGGGTTTGGAACTATCAGATAGCCAAACAGGGAGACTTTAACGAATAAACTATACTGATTGGTGGAACCAAAAATTTTGAAAATTTTATGGTAAGAATATATGTGAGTCTAGTTTCAGGTAAAATTATCAGATCTTAATTTGGAGCTCCTTAACTCCAGATAAAAATAATTTAGTGATTATAACTCGAGTAAACAACTCAAGATGAACATAAATGAATTGTGAAATTTTATGCAATAATGATGGTATTATCTTGAGAGCTTATAATGAGGATTGTTAAAAGCATGGTAATTAATTGTTTATTATTTACATATGTACTTACTAAGTTTTATAGCTTACTCTGTTGTTTTATGTGTTTATAATGTACACAGGTTAGCTCGGGTTGGAAGTCGCCGAAGAACCTATCACACTATCAAGCTTACAATTTAGGTACCGATGATTTTATACTTATGGTTATGACATATATAGGGAACTTGGTCATGTGTATATGTTACTATAAGTTGTCCTAGAATAATGACCCATGATATTTTGAGTTCATTATTGTATAAGGCCATTTAATGTGGCTAATAAATTGGTTATGCTATAAACTCATGATGATGCATTCCATGGTTGAGTAAATTGTATACTATGATTTGTTACATGTGTGTGGTGGATGTTTTGTTATCTTTAATATGTCATGAAATGTGTCATTCAAGTTATACTCAAGTATGGGCATGATAGGGTAGAAATTGGCTTGGAAAATAGCCAACTCCTTGGCCACACAGGCAGAGACACGGCTGTATGCCTCGGCCTTGTGGAGGACACGGCCTGCCTACATGGATGTGTGACTCTCCAAAATAATGAAATTTTCTAAATGTTCAAATAGTTTTAAAAGTTCTCGGTTTAGTCTCGAATCACTCCCAAAGTAAGTTTTGGGCCTCGTAGGCCCGTTTTAGGGACTTGATGATATAAGATAAAAGTTTTAAGTTTTAAACAAAAATTTATGCTTTGAATTTGTTCAGCTGCAACTGTTATTGTCCGGTAACGCCTCGCATCCTATTTCGGCATTGAACACGGGTAAGAGGGGCTACATTTAGTGGTATCAGAACTATGGTTTAGTCAATTCTCGGACTAACATAGCATATGTGAGTCTAGCTATACATGCCATATTACTACTTGTGATAGTGTGATATCTCCCGACTTTGACGAAATTATTTTGTTAAGACAGAGATGACTTCCAACTGAGCTATTTTTTGATAATGTTGATAATAATATTGAAATGATTGAAAGGTGCTTATGATGTGTCGAAATTTGGAAAGGTATGAATAGAAGTTCACGATATGTATGTGTTAATGTACGAAATGAGATAACCACAAGTTGAGAAATGTGAAAAGTGGAATGAAATGAAAGTTTATATGGTGATAAGCCCATCCGTGTTTGTTTGGCATGCATATGATGTTATGTGCCCAACATATTTGATTAAGTGAATATGATAAATAAATTTACTCAAATTGAGAGAATGTGTGTTTATGTACACTTGATTGAATAAGATAATCAAAAAAGTTCATGTAACATGACTATGTATGTTAATTAGCTTGAAGTGAATTATGTAATTGTGATGATATGATGTTGGTGATGAATGCTAAGTCATATGTGTGTACTTATGAGAGTCAAATTAGAGGCTTTGCTACCTCACCCCCTTACTAGCGTTGCTTTATAACAAAAATTCACGAGAACCATGTGGAATAAGTCCATAAATGTGAAACTAAAGAGTTTAGTGGTGAAATAATTAGTAATGCATATAGAGATAAGAATAGTTTGGAAAATGGAAACAATTTTGGAAGGATATCAGAATGTTTTAAAGATTATACAGATTATGCAATGTCACGGAAAAAGGAGAAGTTAGTCTCGGCTAATCGACTTATTCAGATATGATGTCTAAAGTATGTGTTTACTGAAATTTTTTTCCCGATTTTCGTTAGTGAGTGGAATGATACGGGGTTCATGATGACAGAATTAGTCAAAGAAATGATATTTGAGTAGTAAAGATGTCTATGTGTGTGACAGTTACAGTTGAAATGAATATGATGATCTTTTCTGGGTATTCTATATATTCTTTTATCCTCAGAGATATATGTGTGATTGTTCAGTTTCTGATGGAGTTCTTATATTATGAGAAGCTAACTATGATGTTAGACGAAAGCCATGTTGGTTTGGTCGGTTTATGATTGGTATTTCTTTATCTCTTGGACTTCTATTCAAATATGTTGGAATGAAGTCGATGGTAAAAATTTATGTGAGATTATTCTTATGTTTCTACTGATTATGGTTTTGTTTTATATATACGAAAAATATATTATCTTTGTTATGACGGAAGTCCAGAGCCAATAAGCATTGTTTTTTTGTTGGGTTTCTCTGAGGAATCATCAGAATCTCTGTTATTTTCTTATGAGTTGTGTTCCCAGACTTCCAGTATGGTATCGTATCTTAGATTTCTTTATCTCGGTTTTCCTGTCATTCTTATTTCATGAATTATCAACCATGGCTTATCTTGAAATAGTGTTCTTCGACTTGTGATAACTATGTCTATTATGGTTGTATTTCTGGTTTGATCATATGAACATGGTGACCTAGGTATTCTGGATTTCTCTAATTTTCATGTAAGGAATTGACTTTGGAAACGGTGAAAATGATGGAAGCACAAACTCAAATCGTATGATGGATTTATTTCTCAGGTAAGTTGATTAAAGTCAATGCATTCAACTGAGATGTCTTTGTTTCTTTGAGCTAATACGATTGTAAAGGCCTTTGATTAGCATGATAAGAGAATTTTGAAAGATTGTGTGCTTAAGATGTTTTAATAGCACGAAGAAAGAAGTATTTTGAGATGTGTTATTCTATAGTTGAGATCGACTCAGCCGTTTTTATTAGAATGAGCTGATTTGTTGGTATGTGAATTGAGTTATATGTATTTAAGTATGTTCTCAGCTAAGAGAATGAATTTTGTGCATTCACGAGTGTATAGACGGCCAGTCTGAATGAAGAATTGATATTCTTGAAAGCATGATATAGAAAAATACCTATTAGATTTGTTTTAAATGGGTGATGTTATTTTGAATTAAAGCTATTCTGTTAATAAAGTTATCCCAATTTTGAAAGTTTGAATGGTCTGGGCATGCTAGCAAAGTTAAAGCAATTGAAGGTATTATTAACCAAAGCTCTAGTTTTGAGTTCAGTTGGAATTGAGTAATGAATTTATGATTTTTCAGTGACGCACTATTATGTCTGTAATGAGAATTTGATGACATTGTTTGTTCGACGAAGAATGCCATATGTTGCCTGATCTCAAGAGTTTAATGTATCTAATGGCACAGAAAGATCTGAGTTTAAGACATTGTTGATGACTTGAGCTATTGAAAGATTGTGAGTAATTATTGATTGACTGTGGGGAGGCAAGTGTAATTATAGATGCTTGTATGGAAAATTTTCATTTATTTTGTGCGAGTTAGTTACTTGACTGATCTTATTTGATGATGGTATGATTTTAGCTAACTAAAAAGCTAAAGTGATGTTTTCTTTGGAAGTTTGAGAAACTTAGAAATGTGTTAGTGAGTGATAAGCTAAATGAGTACAGTGAGGATTAACTTTTGATTCTGAACTTCAGGTTGGACCTGATTCATTTTGTTATTATTCCGAAATGGAATTTATGTACCGAAGAATCCAATGCTTATGTAGAAATTTTTATACGAAGTTAAAAGTAGTGGCTTGTCTGCTCATCCAGAGAGTAATAAAATGTGCAGTCATATGAAGTTGATGTTCTAGTAATTGCGTATGTTACATGCTATTTTTGAGCTTGTGATAAAATGTCGATTTGTCAACAAGTAAAAACAAAATTTCAAGAGTATTCAGGACTATTACAGTCAGTGATGATTCTAGAAAGAAAATGAGATGGAAACACTAGATTTCATATCTGAATTATCTTGATCTCCGAAAAGGAAGATGTTATTGGATTATGATTGATCGTTCGTGTACAGATTTCTTGTTCAACAAACCAGTCGAGTAAGATGTTTCTAGGATTATTCGATTATGTGAAGTATCAGTCTCCATTATTTCGGATTGAGATCAGGGTTATATCAATTATGGAAAAAGCTACGAAACTTTGAACATGAAACTAAATTAATGATGATTCTAGAAAGAAAACAAGGTAAGTAATACAAATCCTACTAGGATTTGGTTTTAAAGCCAAATAGGTTTGTTAATATGTTTTAATATTTGGCGAATTTAGGAGATAAAGATCTAGATCGGTAGATCGTTCTTGAGATTTCAAGGAATCTATTAAGCAAATCGGTGTACCCTTACTATCCTTCAATATTATATGGCTAAATATTTTAATATATGATATGAATAATAATGTGAATGTGGCTATGTACCACAAATGTGGCAAAAAGTACCTGTATGTTTCCTACTTGATAGGATTGTGAAAAAATGTTATTTAATAACATGCGAATATATGAATATGAACATGATGAGATGGAAAAGGCCCAACGTTTTGAATTGAGCCAAATGATTTTCTTTGAAAATAAGAGGCTTCGGCATAGCCCCTAAGTCTCAAACCATGATCCACCGGTAAGTACTTCTATCCGATTATGTGGTTTATATTATGACTTGTAGAAGGGAGAAATAGAATGGAGCGTAGAATAGAGATTAAGTACTTGAACCTAGGATTAGTCCACTCAAACACAAATACATAAGACTTAATACACTAGACAAACCTATGATTAAGTCAATGAGCTAGGTGTGGTAAGCTATGTGCGCATGTCAGGGTGGATTCAATGAAGAGCTTGGTATTTAAGCGGTCCTAGTGACTCACCTCCTCTTTACTCGAACCCCACAGTGCGTAATGTAGTTCACCACAACGAGAGGACTTAGTCAAGGCTAAACCCAATAACTAAAACCCGAAAGGGACACTAGATTTCATATCTGAATTATATTGATCTCCGAAAAGGAAGATGTTATTGGATTATGATTGATCGTTCGTGTACAGATTTCTTGTTTAACAAACCAGTCGAGTAAGATGTTTCTAGGATTATTCGATTATGTAAAGTATCAGTCTCCATTATTTTGGATTGAGATCCGAGGGTTATATCCCAATTATGGAAAAAGCTACAGGAAACTCTGAACATGAAACTAAATTAAACTGTGATTATGATAAAAAGTTGAAAGCAACTTTTTCTGGTATGACTTTTAGGGACGAAAAATCCCTAAATAGGGGAGTTGTAACAGCCCCATTTTAGGCATAGTCGGAACAGTGGTTTTGAGACCACAAATATGACGTAAGAAAATTTATTTTTATTATATTTTTATGGTCTATAGTTTTACGGAACGATTTCGTGAAAATTTCGTTTGAAAATTGCGACGTTTGGGCACTCAGTTTAGTCAAAAGGACTAAATTGTAAAAAATACAAAACTTGAGTTCTAGAAGCTAGAGGTGTCAAATTGCTATGAAATTTTAAATTGGAGGTCCTTAAATGGTAATTAGACCATTGATTAATTTTTTGGACAAAAATGGACATGAAATAGGTGAAATAGAATATTTTTAAGTTAGAGGCATTTTGGTCATTTAGTAATTAAAATGAATTAAAAACAAAATTAAAAGCCAATTTTTGTTCATCGTCAACCCCATGGCCGAATTTCACAAGGGGAAACCATGGCTAAGGTTTGTCAAGCTTCCAAGTTCGATTATAAAGAAAAATGAGTTTCGGACTTAGAACGGGGGAAAGACGAATATTGGACGAATCGGTCCCTTTCGCCATTTTAAGTCGTGGTAAGTTCGTATGGTAAACAATAATGTTTATTCATTATATTGACAAATAATTTATGAAATTACTCTTATTATTTGTTGAATATTGGAAACTAATGTTCGAACAAGTAAACGCAAGGTTGAATTATTCTGTTTAGTGCTAAATGATAATTTGACGTAAAAGACAATGGGCGAACCATGGCATAATGTGACAATGTGAAAACTATGTGAAATTGCGACTAAGTGAATCCGCATGGTGGCCTAGTACGTCCTACCAGTGGCTAGGTATTCCGGTATATTGCGGATACCTAACAGCTTGTGTGAGCAACATTGAGTAGTTACGTATGACCGACAGCTTGTGTGAGCAGACCCGAGAATGTAAATGTAAATAGCTTGAGAATGAACCTATGTGTGTTATGTGATTATGTGTTGTCTGGGTGCTGGTCTTGTATGTCTACCAGTGGCTAGGTAGTCCTGCATATGTTGTGGATACCTGACAGCTTGTGTGAGCAGCACTGTGTAGCTACATCTGACTAATAGCTTATGTGAGCAGACCCATGAATGTTAAGTGATTTGGGTGCTGGTCTTATAAGTTCTACCAGTGGCTGGGTAATTCGGCATGTGTTGCGGATACCTGACAGCTTTTGTGAGTAGCACTGAGTAGTTATGTATGACCGACAGCTTGTGTCAGCAGTGTAACACCCCTTACCCATATTTGATGCCGGAATAGGGTACGAGGCATTACCGAAACATATACACTTGTAAAAATTTCAAATTAAAAATTTTCAAATTTTTATGCCCAATACATACTTTGGAAGTGGTCCGAGACTAAATTGAGAACTTTGGAAAACATTAGAAAATTTCTTGAAAACAAGGGCACACGCCCGTGTCCAAGGCCATATCCTTCACACAGCCGAGATACATGCCCGTGTGTTAGGCCGTGTGGCGTTCAAATTTTCAAAAATCAAGTGCAGACTTCACACACCTTGGGCACATAGCCAGTGTGGCTGCCTGTGTCGCCACAAGTAAGGCTATTTACCAAGCCCTTTGCCACCCCAAAACACTTATACATTTATACAAATTTATCATCACACAACATAGGATTATTAAGCATTCAAACATCCACACTAAGACATCCACATACCATTTACAAACCACATTCATCATGCATAATCACACACACACACACACACACACACACTTAACAATTCACATGCAAGCATACACATCCTTGAAATGCATCATCATAGACTTATAACATAACAAATATTGGCCACATTAAATGGCCTTATACAACAATAACCATCAAATAGCATAGGCCAACATTCTAGGCCGACTCATAATATCATATACACATAATCAAGTCCCTATACATGCCATAGCCTTAAAAATACTTGAAGATTGTTGATACGATACCAATCAATAACTTGTTAGCGTGATAGAATCTCCGACGACCTCCAACTCGAGCTAGCATCTATGACACTATAGGAAAAAGGAAAGGAAGGGGGTAAGCATTATAGCTTAGTAAGTAGGTATGTAAATAATAAATGATTTATTAGCAGGCTTTTATAAATATTCACAATATGTTCTTAAGATAATACAATCACAATTACACATAGTTCCAGCATTTACTCATGTTCATCTCAAGTTGTCTACTCGAGTCACAGTCACTAAATTATTTATAACTCGAGATACAGAACTCAAAATTAATATCTGATAATTTTCCCTAAAACTAGACTCACATATCTTATTACCATAAAATTTTTATAATTTATCCAATAAGTACATTTTATTCTTTAAAGTCTCCCCTGTTCTGCTGTCTGATAGTTTCGACCCTTCTTCACTCAAAATTAATTATCTTTTCTTACGGGATTTGGATGATGTTTCTATTTGTTTCTATTGAAGGTAGACTCATTAATAAATTTAATCATATAAATTATAAACCATAATTATTTTTATACAATTTTTAATGATTTTCCAAAGTCAAAACAGGGATTCTGACATCATTCTGACCCTTTCTCACAAAAATTGAATATCACAGAATATGAAATTCTTTTGTTTACACCATTTCTCTTATATGAAAATAGACTCATTTAGATTTAATTTCATATCTTATTCAATCTCTAATTCAATTTTCACCATTTTTGGTGATTTTTCAAAGTTACACAACTGCTGCTGTCCAAAACTGTTTTGTTGCTAAATTTACTCTTTCATAATTTCACTTACTCCATTTCATCTTACTGAAGGTTTGATCAAATATCGAGCACATTGTTCATAAATTTTCACACTTATACCTGCACTTATTCATCATATAATCATATTCAATTACACTTAGTCGTTACATGATCACATGTAATTTCACTTAGTCAATTTCCCGTTGAACTCATTGGAATAATAATAGATACACTGTGGCCTACACATAGTACCACCCTTCTAACCGAAGCTATCTTGTGCACATAGTAGCCTGCACTTAGTACTACACATATGACCAAAACCATCACTAACACATAGTGGCCTGCACTTGGTACCACACAGGTGATCGAAGCTATCAAGCACATAGTAGCCTGCACTTAGTACTACACATGCAACCTATCCATCTGGTACATGTAGTAGCCTGCACTTAGTACTATACACGTGACCTAAAACCATCTTGTAGCACTCTTGTACACATATTGGCTTGCACTTAGTACCACACATGCAACCTAGCTACCTCATTCGTATCTTTTCTATTCCGAAGGTTCAACCGAGAATTCTTACTTTTCAACATTTTACCAATTCATCCATAATCAATCACAATTCATAATTTACATCAAATAATTACTCCATATTCAACCATATCTCATATAATATAACAAAATATTAAAAATTAAATTAAAAAAGATGTATTATTTACATACAAACTTACCTCAGTAGCACAATCAGTGAAATAGACTTATTCGTCATACTCTTTGTTTTTGCCCCGTTCTAAGTCTGAATCTCGTCTTCCTTGATATATAACAACACATTTAATTTATTTATTCATCCTGCTACTCAAATTAGCCTAAATTCACATTTTTTCAAAATTTGCATTTTTGCCCCTAAATTTTGTCATATTTACACTTTTGCCTCTAGGCTCGTAAAATAATTTTTATTTAATTTCCTTGTATTTTAAGCCTAGACGAATCATTTTCATAAGTACAACAGCCTACAATTTCCACTAATTCACACTTTTATGATAAATTTCATAACTTCTACAAATTTGTCCTTTTAAGCATTTTTACCGAAAATCACTTGGTAAAAGTTGTTTCTCTAGCCATAAACATGCATTTTCTTCCATTAAACACAACAATACACACATATTCATCATGGGTCAAAACCCTAGACTTTATGTAACATCCCAAATTTCAGCGATGTCGAAAATAGTGGTTCGAGACCACCAAATCCAATAAATAAATTTGTAGATTATATTATTTAATATTTACAAGTGAAATGTAGCTTTTAAAAGATTTTTTAAATTGTAAATTGTGTTTTATAAAGATTTATTTAGTCAAGAAATTGAGAAAAAGAGGTATTGAGATCTCGGTGTTATAAACCGAGCCATAAATATTTTATGAATATTTACGAAGTGTCAATAAGATAGTATTAAAATTTTTTTAGACAATTTTGACGTTCGGGTAGTTAATTAAATAAAAGGACTAAATCAAAAAAGGTGTAAAAGTTGCTAGAAGGATTAAATAGCTCAATTGTCAAATGAGGAAGGACCTAAAGTGCAAATAAGCCCAAAGGAGATATTTTGGGCGACAATAGCTGAGAAAAATCAGGAAATGGATGAAATTGGAAAATTGTCAAAATTAGTTAAATAAAAATGGGACCAAATTGGAATATCTAGAATTCTCATCATTTTTCTTCATATTCATCAGCTGAAAAACAGCCTTGGAAGAGGGTTCAAGCTGGTTTTCATACTCTAGCTTCATGTAAGTTTAATTCTTGCTTTCTCCTTGAAATTTCTAAGTTTTTGGACTTTTACAATTGGGTCTGACTTATTATGTCATTAGTTTTTGATTCCATGGCTAATTATAAAGTTGCTATGGATGAGTGCTGGAAGAATATGATGAATATACATATAATTGAAGCTTTAATTTTGATATATGATGATTTTATCAAGTAAAATTGATGGAAATTAATTTTAGGACCTAATTGTGAAAGAGTTTGGAATTAAGGTCTAGTGCTAAAGTTTTGATTTCCAAGGGTTATGAAGTAGTTTAAAATGATAGAATAAATTATTAATTGAGAAAAATTAGCTCAATTGAGGGGTTAATTGAGCAAGGACTGAATTGTATGAACTATGAAATTTGGGGCAAAATGAAAATCAACATTTTGAACTAAAACAGTTTTGGACAGCAGCAGTAGTCTAATTTTGAAAAGTCACCAAAAATTATATAAATCGAATTAGAGGATGAATAAAATATGAAATTAAAGCTTATTGAGTCTAGTTTCTGATAGAAAACATTGTAAGCAATGGAATTGTGAATCATGAGATATGATAAATTTTGTGAGACAAGGTCGAATGATGTAACATTTTGGGTTCCCAATTACGACTTTGGAAAATTGGATGGTTTTTTGGAGTAATTAGGTGGCTGAAATTTTATTTGGCATTTGGTAAAGTCTTAGCTTTGTTTTGGCCAAAATCCTTTTGACAACTTCGTGCCATTTCTCTCAATTTTGCAACCCTCCTTGCCAAATCATAGTAGCACAATAGTGCATTGTTTTCCTCTCAAATTCTTTTCTTTTCCTTTGCTTTGTCTTTGAAATTACAAGCCTTGGTGACCATAGTTTCTTCTTTCTTTTTACTTTGGCGAATTCAGTAGCACAATTGTGCATTTTCTTGCTCTTTGTTTGATCAAAATTTTCATCTATTGTTTATTCCCTTTTGATTTCCAAATTACAAGGCACTCTTCTTCCATCCAATCTCTTCTTAATCAAATCGGTAAGTAATCGTATTTTCCTCTTTTCATTTCATTTTCTTTTCTTCCAAGCCGTATATAGGTGAAGGGGTGTATTGTGGTGATTCCTCCTCAAGCCGAATAAGGTGTGGCTAACATTGTTTTGTGTTAATCACTTTTAAGGACTCAAGTACTTTATCGGAGGCCAATCGAACACCTATCCTCGTAATAAGAGACTCGGATTGTTGGTAAGTGATAGATTGTTAATCAATCAAAATAATTGGTTGAAGTGGTAAATTCGGTTTTGGGATTAATTGTTGATCGATTGTATCTTTAGGTCATGCGGAGAATTTCGTATTACGGATTCGAATAAGGTGTGTAATCCCGTACCCTTCGAATATATGTTTGAAATGGTGAGTAAGTCTCACATCTCTTTGAAAGTTTACATGAAATATTCGTGATTCGGTATAAATACGAATAAAACCGATAACCAGCATTCGTGATCACTCGAGAGTGCGTATATTCGTAGTGGTAATCGTATTTTATAATAAAACAGCTTTGGTCGAAAATAATTGTCTTGTATTTGAAAATCATGAAAAATTGGATAAAAGGAATTACAAAGTGAATAAGATATCAGATTAAAGCTATCGTGTCTATTTTAATATGGCATCAGAAATTGGAGGAAAATATTTAGAGGCTTAAATTTATATGTTTAAAATCCTGAATGAGTATATTTTCAAGAGAAACAAACAGAAACATTATCCAAATTTTTTATGATGAGATAATTTATTTTTAGTGAAGAAGGGTTGGAACCTGAATGAGTATATTTTCGAGACAAACAGAAACATTATCCAAATTTTTATGATGAGATAATTTATTTTTAGTGGTGACTTTAAAGAATAAAATGTACTTATTGACTAAACCAAAAAATCTAAAAATTTTATGGTAAGAATATATGTGAGTCTAGTTTCAGGGAAAATTAGCGAATCTTAATTTGGAGTTCTGTAGCTCAAGATAAAAATATTTTAGTGACTATGACACATATGGACAGCTTGAATATTCATATAAGTAAATAGTGAAAATTATAGATAATGTTACTTACAAGTGTGTTATTTATACTAAGGATATGGATGGAGAGGAGGAAGAGGAAAATATATGAATGACTTGTGTATAAATTGATCACATGCTCGATTATAATCGATAAATGTTAAATTAGAAATGATATAATGATTTATTTCTAATATTTACTATGAAATTGTGATTATCGTTATGATATAAAAATTTAATTTGTAAGTTTGTATGTAAACAATACATCATTTTTATTTATGTTTTAATATTTTGTTATATTATATGAGATATGGTTGAATATGGAGTAATTATTTGATGTAAGTTATGAATTGTGATTAATTATGGATGAATTGGTAAAATGTTGAAAAGTGAGAATTCCCGGTTGAACCTTCAGAATAGAAAATGTAACAGACCTAATTTGAACCAAATCAGAACGGTGGTTTCGGGACCACGAATTCGAGTCCGAGAAATATTTAAATATTATATTTTGTGCTTATTGTATGTGAATTAATGTGTGTGAAAGTTTCGTAGAAAAATTTAATCGTTTGTGTGTTTAATTTAGAAAAAGGACTTAATCACGTAAAATGTAAAAGTTGCAAACTATAGTGAAAAGTGCTAGAATGATAATGGCTTTTTAATAGGAGGTATTAAAAGGGCAAATAGCCCATTTTTAAAGTTAGTGGGTGGCATATGACAAGATTAACCTTAAGTTATATGTTATAAAATTTTATAATATAAGGTTAAATAAGTAATTAATTAAATAACATAATATATGATAATAAAACAAAAGAAAAAGCCATATCATCTTTTTAATTCATGAAAGTTGAATGTGCTAAAGAAGAAAAATAGGTTTTCAAGCTTCAAAATTCAGCACTTGTAAGCTCAAATCAAAGGTTAGTTTGATTTTGGTTTTCGATAATTTTTACGTTTTTGTGATTGTTGCTTCGAATACCTCAAGACCCATGCTTGAATTTTTGATTTTGGTGAATATTTTGAAATGTACCATTGATGAGTTTATGAGTTTTATGATGATAGTTGATGAATTATGAAAGATATATGTTAGATTAATATGTTTTGTCTTTGGATTTTTGGTAAATTTGAGTATTTGGGCTAAATTGCAAAAATGAATTTTTGAGGTGACCAAAATGCAAAATAAATGAAACAAATGGACTAGTATGGTCCCTATGAACATTAGGCCCTTGTGTGGTATAGTGAAATTTTGTGTATTTTGTGTTTTATGCAAATAGGACTAAATTGTAAAAATGTGAAACATCAGGGGTAAAATAGTAATTTGCCTATTTATGTGTTTTGGGACTAAATTGAGATGAAATGTGCTTGAATGAGCTAAATTTTTATGTGTTTAGATCAAGAACAAAGAAAAACGGATTTGGATCGGGGAAAGGTGAAGGTTATCGAATAGTCGGTCTATGTTGTCCGTCGATAGTCGAGGTAAGTCTTTAAGCAATTATATGTCAGAAATTACCTACGTACTCTAATAAATATTAAAAATTGAAACATGGGGAATATATATTCATAGTTGCCGAATGTGAATTATACAATGTTGGCTTAGTTTATTTGTATAATGTGAATAAGCTTACTTGAAATCGATATGTGATTGAATTGTGAAAAACAAGTGATACATGTGGTAGTGGCATTATGTGATGTGTATGGAATGATTAATTGTATTGATATTTCGGGCTTCAAGCCTAGCAGGCCTTGTGTCGGTGATCTATTTTGGGCTTAATGCCTAGCAGGCCTCGTGCCGGTGAATATATCGGGCTTAATACCTAGCAGGCTAAATGCCGGTGTTTAAAATCTCGGACTTTGAGTCTAGTAGGCCAAGTGCTGGTGTAAGCGATTCAGACTAATGCATAGCTTGTTGTATGCTGGTGAGTTTTCAATTCCCGAACTTCGATATTGAAATAGTAAAGTTATGAAACAACCAAGGAAGCTTAAGTTTATGAAAGTGAATTTGTGGGTTCGGCTATAAGGTATGTATTAATCATACTTTAATGTTATGCTTATATGCTATGATGATAAGTAAATGAAACGATGAAAGAAAGTGATATACATATGATAGATGGAATTTGTATATAATTTATACCATGAGGAAATTGGTTATAGGAAAGCCTGAAAGAAGTAAGGTATTCGTATAGGTATAACTATATGCATAAGTGTGTGGTTATTTATTTGGTAAATGATGTATTGTGGCAAAGAAATGAAAGTTGATATATTAAGTGAGATGGGATATTTGGCTATAGTAAATTATATGTTAATTCACGAATGTTTAATGTCAAGAAATGATTATTTAAATGCTTGTGTAATCGAATGTTATATTGTGATTGCTTAAGACTTACTAAGCTAGTGAGCTTACTTTGTGTGTGCACATTGTTTGTTTTATAGATTTCTTTCAAGCTACGGGCTCCGAGGATCGTCAGAGGAATCAACCACACTATCAGCCCCTTTTTTGGTACTTATACACTTGGTTTTTGAATCAAAGGCATGTATAGGTTAGACTAAGTTGTAAAATCAATGAACTTTGGTCTTGTATATAAGTATAGCCTAGCCTTGTGAAAAAGGCTTATTCGCTTTGGTTAACTTTAGTTTTTATGCTCTTCGACATAATGGTTGGATTTTAAAGTTAAGTTTGGATATATGTGTGAATGGTTGAATGCTTGATGTGCTTGGTTCTTAGCTACTTTATCCTTAGCCTGTCACATGCATATCTAGGTCGATGTATGTTATATAGAGGGTATGTTTGCGGTTAAGATGAATCTATGTGCTTTGGGTTTAATATGTTTTACAAATGATTATTGAGTTTGGTCACATGTATCGATAGTAAAGTAGATAATAATATATGTGTGATGTATTTAGAAGGAATAATGGTGTTATGCTTAAATGACTTTGATTGTGTGATAATTATAGTTATAAAATGAGGTATGAATTTTTAAAGTGGTTATAAAGGTACGGATGCTAATGGTAAGAAGTGAATTTGTTTTATGGTTATTTCAAATGCATGTCCAAGTGGTAAGTGAAATGATATGGTTAGTTAATATGAAAAATTGCAAAGTCTAGGTAAACCAACAATTTATATTCGAATTTGGTATGCATTTTAAGGTTAATTATGTGCAACGCAAATGTGGTTTTCATTTTAGGAATTATGCGCATATTATGTTAGTACCATGGGCATGTTTGGTTATGTTATTACGTATCAATGCCTCATATGTGAATAAATATACCATAAAGTGCTACGGTTTGTATGTTTAAATATGCATATATGCATAATATATGAAATGATAAGATGACATGTGAAGAAGGTAATAAATGTAGTTATATTCAATACATGTGAATAAAGTGAAAGGTATTTACTTGAATATGCATTAAATATTTGAAAAGCATATATTCAAGATGCAATGGTTCGGAAAATAAAAGCATCAATAGGGTTTAATTTGGTTTTGATCTATGACTTTGATTCGAAATTTGTAGTGCTAATAATTAAATATGTATTTTTTGGTTTGATAAATGTATGTATGGTTATATACGACTGTGATGATCTGAGTTTGGTTTGGTAATGCCTCTTTACCCTAATCCGGCGACGGATACGGGTTAGGGGTGTTATAGAAAAGATACGAATGAGGTAGCTAGGTCACATATGTGGTACTAAGTGCAGGCCACTATGTGTATAAGAGAGCTACGATATGGTTTTAGGTCATGTGTGTAGTACTAAGTGCAGGCTACTACGTGTACCAGACGGATAGGTCGCATGTGTAGTACTAAGTGCAGGCTACAATGTATACCCGATAGCTTCGATCACATGTGTGGTACTAAGTGCAGGCCTGTAACACCCCAAACCCGACCCATACGTCATGAACGGATTTGGTATGCTACGGGTTGAATGTTGAAAACCTTGCTTTGAAGGGTTTTGAAAATCTCAGTTTATTTTAACCGATGAATCATTAATTGTGACATTTTTGAAGAAACTTTAACATTTGCGTTGGACATGCTAGAAAAACCCATTTTCCTTTCACTTTATAATTAAGACTTTGAAAACATAAGTTTATAAGATGTAACATAAAAAAATATAGTTCGATAACCTAAGTTATGGAGGCCTTATTACAAAAATAATCCCAAAATTGAAACTTAAAGAAAATCTGAAAATAGTCTATGAAGATAAAAGACTTGATGGCCCCTCGAGTCTGCCTCGGCTCCTATGTCCACGATCTACTGCTCATCTGAAAAGTTGGGAGAAATGAAAGGGTGAGTCACCAAGACTCAGTGTGCAAATCCCAAAAACACATAAAAGCCTTGAGGCCCACAAACATATTATGGGCCCTGGGCCCATACACAATGGCAATAGAATATATATTTACATGCAACATGGCCCATCCAAAACCTAAAAGTCCATCCTCTACACACCCCCGTACCTACCATCACACCGTGGGGATTTCTACAATCAACCCTCCATCCGCTACACACCATATCGACAGCTGTGCTGTCTATCATAAAGACCGATCAATATGTGACCTATGTGGCAAAGCCACCGATCTCCATGCGACCTTAATAATACATTGTAGTATTTCGACAGCTATGCTGCCTGTCATAAAGACCGATCACTATGTGACCTATGTGGCAAAGCCACCGATCGCCATGCGACCTTCTTCCCCTTCATCATATCAATCCCATCCCATGCATACATACATGCAAGAATCAGAACATTATACCATACTTTCACATACTTCGATACACATAGAGAAGTTTCTATGATTACGTACCTGGCATCCCTTGCCTACCCTTTCTAGGTAATACGACTGTTCATACAGCCTCATTTTTCGGCTTTTAGCCCATAACATACATATAATGCAGATTAACTAGTGTGATAGAGATCTACACACCTGATTATCGACAGGATAGTACTTTCTATGTCGACACTATCAGAAGTCGATATGACTGCTAACTTCCTAAGGTTTTGTTCTGAAGTCGGTCCACAACCCAGCGGCCAATCCCGTACTGCTGACACCGCGCGTTTCTTGAACTTTGGGGCTGGGACTACAAATCCAACCCCTTCCTTCGATTTGTTGACATTCGAGTCCATGAATGACCTTAGTCAGAGGATACTATAATGATTGCTTAACGAGGCATTAGGTTAAGGCACAATAAAGAAAGGAAATCGATGGATCAACTTACGGATAACCGAAATCCTTACCTTGAAATCCTGAAAGAAGACAATAGGATTGGGAAGTTATCGATTTTATCCTAGGAACCTAGGCGGTTAGATCTCTTTTAAATCCTGGAATGCCGCCAACACAAGATCAGTGAATAGAATATCGAATTAATGATGGCCTTACAACCCATTAGCCAATCGGCTATGGCTCCCAAAATCGAAAGAGAAAAGATCAAAAGAAATTGGCACTTACCAATAGGTTCAGCTTCTCCTAACAGATTTTGGCTTCTGAGAAGATCAAAAGAAAGACAGTGTAACAGGATCTATGAAGATTTGGCTATAAAGAAATCGGCAAAAGGGAGAATAAAGGAAAGAACAATGATAATTCGGTTATGGGAAAAGAATGGAGATGAGAAGAGTTATGAGTTTCGGCGTTTGGAGGAAAAGATGAGAGAAGAGAACAATGAAATTTTTGGCTTTTGCATTGAAGTGGGGATGAGAGGAAAGAAAAAAGAAAATAGGGTCAAATGCCAGAATTGAAGAGATATCCCTCCTACTTAAGCAAAATTTTGGCACCTACTGCCTAAAACCAAAAATGCCCCTTTTTAAAACTAAAACTAAGCTATTAATCAAGGGAAATTTCGGCACCCCTTGATCATATCAAAGCCAATTTATCCACCCCCTCAGTGTTGGAATTTCGGCCACCACAGTGACCAACAGATAAATCCTAAATTTCCTCCCTTATCTTTATCTGATCACACCTCCAAAAGAATCCTAGATAACACTACCTCTTCCTCCTTTATCTGCCATATTATCTACATTATCCACTCAAATAAATCCTTCTATTTCCAAGCCTTATTGTCGTCCCACTCTATCCACTTAAATGCCAAAAATTAGCTGAAAAGAATTGGGCTTTATGTGACTCGAACCTTGGACCTCCTTAACAGTCTTGACACGCCACTCCTAGTCCCTGCATATCGCCACTGACCACTGGGCCACAAGCCCAATTTTGTGTCTTAATTCACAGGTAAAGTCTTTTAAGCCTTGTCCTAACTTACTTTCCACTAGAGTGTCCAAACAGAAAATTTGACTAGGGCCTCGGCCCAACATCGAGCCCATTCTAGACCCTAAAACATTATATCAAGTATAACAAGCACAACCACACACATTAAACACATAGGCCCATTAATTCAGGATGTTACGAGTTCTACCCCGTTTAAAGAAATCTCGGCCTCGAAATTACCTAATCAAAATAGATGTGGGTATTGCCGCCATATCGCTTCCTCTGGTTCCCAAGTAGCCTCCTCAGAACCGTGATTCCGCCATAGAACCTTAACTAACGGAACCGTTTTCCTTCACAATACATTGACATCATGATCCAAGATTTCTACCGGTTCTTCTTCAAAGGATAGGTCAGGTCTCACTTCGATTTCTTCCACAGACACCACAGGGGATGGATCCGAACGGTAACGTCTTAACATAGAAACGTGGAATACATTGTGAATCTAGCTTAGCTCAGAAGGTAGCTCTAGCTGATAGGCTACTGGCCCCACTCGTTTCAACACCCGATAAGGTCCGATAAATCTGGGACTTAATTTACCCTTCCGTCCAAACCTCAGCACTTTCTTCCATGGCGACACCTTCAAGAACACCTTGTCACCCACTGCAAACTCTATGTCCTTACGCTTCAAGTCTGCATAGGACTTCTGTCGGTCCGACGCTTCCTTTAGTCGAGCTCGAATTAACTCAACCTTCTCCTCTATCTCAGTAACCAACTCCGGACCCAAAATTTGATGTTCCCCTAATTCTGTCCAATAGGTAGGAGTACGACACTTCCACCCGTACAATGCTTCATAGGGCGCTATCTGAATACTAGTCTGGTAGATGTTGTTGTAAGCAAACTCCGCCAATGGTAAAAACTTTTTCCAACTACCTTCGAAATCAATGACACATCCCCTCAACATGTCCTCCAAGATCTGAATTACCCGCTCAGACTGTCCATCTGTCTGAGGATGAAACGTTGTACTGAAATCCAACTTCGTACCCAACGCTTGATGCAAAGCCTTCCAGAATCGCGACATGAACCTCGGGTCCCTATCCGATATGATTGATACTAGTACCCCATGCAACCTCACTACCTCCGCTATATATAACTAGCCGACCAGAGAGAGTAATTGACCAGTCTTGGTATGAAATGAGCGATTTCGTCAGCGATCAACAATCACCAGATCGAATCTTTCTTAGTAGGCATGAGGGGTAGCCCACTAACAAAGTCCATTGTGATCATTTCCCACTTCCATTGTGGAATCTTCACTGGCTGCAATAACCCTGATGGTAACTGATGCTCCGCCTTTACCTGCTGATAGGTCAAACACTTACTCACCAGTTCAGTTACCTCTCGCTTCAAGCCCGGCCACCAGAACTGATCCCGCAAATCTCGATACATCTTACTCCCTCCGGGGTGCATAGCGTATGAACTTCCATGCGCTTCTTGCAAAATCCTATGCCTCAATTCCGGATCTTTTGGCATGCAAACTCTCCCTTGAAAACATAATAGTCCTTCCTCATTCATATTAAAGTCTGTCGATCCATCACTTGATCCTACATGAAACTTCTCCTTTAGCAACTCATCGGTCTGCTGCTTCTCCTTAACCTGATTGGCCCAAGAGGGTCTCACTTGAAGTTCAGCCAATAAATTCGCATCATCGTATAAATTAAGGTAAGCAAACATTGCTCTCAAGTCAGAGATTACTCTACGACTTAAAGCATCCGCCACCACATTAGCTTTACCCGGGTGGTACTCGATTGAGCAATCATAATCCTTTAACAACTCGATCCACCTCCTCTGCCTTAGATTCAACTCCTTCTGGGTCAAAAGGTATTTTAGGCTCTTATGATCGATGAAAATAATAGATTTCTCCCCGTACAGATAATGTCTCCAAATCTTTAAAGCAAAAACCACCACCGCCAACTCCAAATCATAGGTGGGATAATTAGCTTCGTGCGGTCTTAACTGCCGAGATGCATACGTAACAACCTTTCCATGTTGCATCAACACACATCCTAGTCCCGTATGTGACACAACACAGTAAATTACAAAGTCCTTTCCAGCCTCCGGCTGAATCAATATCGGAGCCTCCGTTAAAATCCTTTTTAACTTCTCAAAACTCTCTTGCTACTTATTGGACCAAACAAATAGAACTCCTTTTCGTAATAACTTAGTCAATGGTGCCACTATTAAAGAAAATCCTTCAACAAACCTCTGATAGTACCCGGCCAGTCCAAGAAAATTATGAATTTCTACCACAGACTTAGGCGGCTTCCAATCTAATACCGCTTCAATTTTTTGAGGGTCAACCCTAATCCCCTCTATCGACACAACTTGGCCTAAAAACGCAACTTCCCTTAGCCAAAATTCACACTTACTGAATTTGGCATACAACTGTTTCTCCCTCAAGATCTGTAAAACCACTCGAAGGTGTGAGTCATGTTCCTCCTCCGATCTTGAATAAACTAGGATATCATCTATGAATACCACGACAAACCGGTCCAAGTAGGGTTGGAATATTTGGTTCATCATGTCCATAAATGCTGCTGGCGCATTGTTCAATATGAATGGCATTACCATGAACTCGTAATGACCATAACGAGTCCTAAAAGTCGTCTTATGAACATCTGCCTCATTGACCTTAAGCTGATGGTATCCTGACCTCAAATCTATCTTTGAAAAGACTGAGGCTCCCTTCAACTGATCAAACAAGTCATCGATCCTTGGCAACGGGTATTTGTTCTTGATTGTTAGCTTATTCAACTGATGATAGTCAATGCACATACGCATTGATCCATCTTTCTTCTTGAAAAATAACACCGGCACTCCCCACGATGACACACTTGGTCGAATAAACCCTCTATCCAGCAACTCCTAAATCTGCACTTTCAATTCCACCAACTCCTTTGGCGCCATCCTATATGGAGCAATAGATACTGGCGCTGTTCCCAAAAAAAGATCGATACCAAACTCCACTTCACGATCCGGGGTAGTCCCAGAAGCTCTTCTAGGAAAACATTAGGAAACTCCTTCACCGTCCTAACGTCCCTAACAGTTAGGTCCTTGGCTTCCAGAGCCCGAACAAACATTAAAACTACCTCGCATCCTTTTCTCACCATCCTTTATGCTCTTAGGGCAGTAACTACATTCGACAGACAGTTCCCCCTTTCTCCTATCACCAACACTTCACCACCCTCGGGGGTTTTCAACACCATATGCTTGGCTACACAATCTAAATTAGCTTGATACTTCACCAGCCAGTCCAACACTCACCTACATGGAATTTACCACAACGAACACACCTCTATGTCTGGTTAGCAACAGGTCTCTCCACCCGGTTCGGCCCATCCGACCTAGGTCTTTTTGAGTACGCCTAGCTGCTCTTGAGGATCCAAAATTCCTCCTACTTCCACTTCTATCTTTATCCCAATTCAGCTTTTCCATTCGCTTTACCTCCTCAGCTATCTTAGCCTTCTCCGCAAGCATAGCAAATTCCATCTCCCACTGTGGAGCTATCAAAACACGTAAATCATCCTTCAGGCCATCTTCAAATCAAACACATCGTTCATGTTCTATAGCCACTATCTCTCAAGCATAATGGCTCAAGCGTAAGAATTCTGCTTTATATGCCGCCACTGACCTACTTCCCTGAACCAGATTCAGAAATGCTCTACGCTGCGCATCCACATAACTCGTTCCAATGTACTTACTCTGGAACACCGTTCTAAAGTAATCCCAGGTGATACGGTTAGCCACTGTACCATCCTTAACTGTAAGCCACCATTGATACGCTTCGTCCGGAGAAAGGACACTACTCCTTTCAACTTCTCTTCTTCCATGAAATCCAGATCATCCATTATGCGTTCGACCGCCTCCAACCAATACTCAGCTGTACTCGGGGCTATCCTAGAAATTCCCCTAAACACTTCTGCCCCATTAGCTCTAAGTCACCCCGACACAGATTTTCGGGCTCCTGTGCCCATACCTGCCCCAGCAACCCTCTCTAAAACCCTCAAATCGCCTAAGATACTGCATCATCTCTGGCCGTCTGATCTTGAAATTTTGCCTCCACAGCTGGTGGCACTGGTACCTCATTTCTCGACTCGTGACCAGACCCTACCGATTCTGACACAACAATCTTGCCTCTACCTCGGCCATGCACACCACGTCCTCTAGTGCTTATTCTATCGATTCGCGTTTATCTGATTAGGAATTTTATGAATTATTAATTTCTTCCACTAATTAATAACGAACAATCTTATGGAGAGTAGTTTTAACAGTAGTTTTTTCAAATTCGAACTCTATCTATAAGGTTCAGTTCTCAGGTCTGTATTTCCTAGCTCTAGAATCCACATACATTCAACCATCACACATCAACATACAAGTAGCATCCAAGAACTCACATTCATCACATAAGGGTATTTTCGTCATTTCACTACCTAGGGGTATTCTCGTAATTTTCCAAAATAGGGTATCTTGGTGATTTTAAAAAATAGGGGTATTTTGGTAATTTTACAATCCGGGGGTATTTTGATAATTTTGCAAACCAAGGGTATTTTGGGAAATTTTCACAAATCGAGAGTATTTTGGAAATTTTACATAACTAGGGTATTTTAGTAATTTTATGAAATAGGGTGGGTGGTCCCTTTCGGGTTTTAGTTATAAATTTTGGCCCGTCAACAAGTCCCCGTGGCTATGGTGAATAGTCACTACGCACCAGGTAGGATTCCAATGAAGAGGAGGTGAGCCGCTAGGGCCGCTTAAATACCAAGCTCTCCCTAGATCTAATCCTAGACATGCGTATGCCTGTTACCACACCCTAACCCTGTGACTTGTTCACAGACATGTTTAATTAGAAATTAAGTCTTATGAGATTGGAAGAATTGTTTATACTAAACCTAAAGTCCATAAACTCTAGCATACTAGCCTACGTCCCTATAGAGCCCATCAAGCCCAACATGCATATCACATAATGAGTTTAGAATACTTACCTGCATGGATCGGGAGCTGGTAGACTCGAAGGCCATATCTCAACTGAACTTTTCTCAAACTTACATCACTTTTACAAATCACTATTGGACCCATTTCACAGCCCGAGTTTTGAACTGGGCTCTGATACCAAAAATGTAACACCTCAAACCCGGCCCATACGTCATGACCGGATCTAGTATGCTATGGGTTGAATGTTGAAAACCTTACTTTGAAGGGTTTTGAAAATCTCAGTTTATTTTAACCGATTAATCATTAATTGTGACATTTTTTAAGAAACTTTAACATTTGCATTGAACATGCTAGAAAAACCCATTTTTCTTTCACTTTATAATTAAGACTTTGAAAACATAAGTTTATAAGATGTAACATAAAAAAAAAATAGTTCGATAACCTAAGTTATGGAGGCCTTATTACAAAAATAATCCCAAAATTGAAAATTAAAGAAAAACCAAAATAGTCTATGAAGATAAAAGACTTGATGGCCCCTCGAGTCCACCTCGGCTCCCATGTCCACGATCTACTGCTCATTTGAAAAGTTGGGAGAAATGAAAGGGTGAGTCTCCAAGACTCAGTGTGTAAATCCCGAAAACACATAAAAGCCTTGAGGCCCACAAACACATTATGGGCCCTAGGCCCATACACAATGGCAACAGAATATATATTTACATGCAACATGGCCCATCCCAAACCTAAAAGTCCATCCTCTACACACCTCCGTACCAACCATCACACCGTGAGGATTTCTACAATCAACCCTCAATCCGCTACACACCATTTCGACAGCTGTGCTGTCTGTCATAAAGACCGATCACTATGTGACCTATGTCACAAAGCCATCGATCGCCATGCGACCTTAATAATACATTGTAGTATTTCACAACTGTGCTGCATGTCATAAAGACCGATCACTATGTGACCTATGTGGCAAAGCCACCGATCGCCATGTGACCTTCTTCCCCTTCATCATATCAATCCCATCCCATGCATACATACATGCAAGAAGCAAAACATTATACTATCTAAATAGATCACAGACTTTCACATACTTCGATACACATAGAGAAGTTTCTATGATTACGTACCTAGCATCCCTTGCCTACCCTTTCTGGGTAATACGACTGTTCATACAGCCTCATTTTTTGGCTTTTAGCCCATAACATACATATAATATGGATTAACTAGTGTGATAGAGATCTACACACCTGATTACCGACAGGATAGTACTTTCTATGTCGACACTATCAGAAGTCGATACGACTGCTAACTTTTTAAGGTTTTGTTCTGAAGTCGGTCCACAACCCGGCGGCCAATCCCGTACTGCTGACACCGCGCGTTTCTTAAACTTTGGGGCTCAGACTACAGATGCAACCCTTCCTTTGATTTGCTGACATTCAAGTCCATGAATGACCTTAGTCAGAGGATACTATAATGATTACTTAACGAGGCATTAGGTTAAGGCACAATAAAGAAAGGAAACCGATGGATCAACTTAGGGAGAATCGAAATCCTTACCTTGAAATCCTGAAAGAAGATAATAGGATTGGGAAGTTACCGATTTTTGTCCTAGGAACCTAGGCAGTTAGATCTCTTTTAAATCTCAGAATGCTGCCCAAATAGGACACAAGATCAGTGAATAGAATATCGAATTAATGATGGCCTTACAACCCATTAGCCAATCGGCTATGGCCCCCAAAACTGAAAGAGAAAAGATCAAAAGAAATCGGCACTTACCAATAGGTTCGGCTTCTCTTGATAGATTTTGGCTTCTGAGAAGATCAAAAGAAAGACAATGTAACAGGATCTATGAAGATTCGACTATGAAGAAATCGGCAAAAGGAAGAATAAAGGAAAGAAAAATGATCATTCGGTTATAGGAAAAGAATGGAGATGAGAAGAGTTATGAGTTTCGGCTTTTGGAGGAAAAGATGAGAGAAGAGAACAATGAAATTTTTGGCTTTTGCATAGAAGTGGGGATGAGAGGAAAGAAAAAAGAGAATAGGGTCAAATACCAGAATTGAATAGATATCCCCCCTACTTAAGCAAAATTTCAGCACCTACTACCTAAAACCGAAAATGCCCCTTTTTAAAACTAAAACTAAGCTATTAATCAAGGGAAATTTGGTACCCCTTGATCATATCAGAGACGATTTATCCTCCCCTCAGTGTTGGAATTTTTGCCACCACTGTGACCAGTAGATAAATCCTAAATTTCCTCCCTTATCTTTATCTGATCACACCTCCAAAAGAATCCTAGATAACACTACCTCTTCCTCCCTTTATCTGCCATATTATCTGCATTATCCACTCAAATAAATCCTCCTATTTCCAAGCTTTATTGTCTTCCCACTCTACCCACTTAAATGCCGAATATTAGCTGAAAAGAATTGGGCTTTATGCGACTCAAACCTTGGACCTCCTTAATAGCTTGACACGCCACTCCTAGTCCCTGCATATCGCCACTGACCACTGGGCCACAAGCCCATTTTTGTGTCTTAATTCACAGGTAA
The DNA here is from genome assembly GCA_025506655.1 of Gossypium rotundifolium. Classification (NCBI taxonomy): domain Eukaryota; kingdom Viridiplantae; phylum Streptophyta; class Magnoliopsida; order Malvales; family Malvaceae; genus Gossypium; species Gossypium rotundifolium. Next base: position 61,418,401 of record CP106731.1, on the reverse strand, counting down.
TGTCTTTTAAGCCCTATCCTAACTTACTTTCCACTAGAGTGTCCAAACAGAAAATTCGACTAAGGCCTCGACCCATCTTCGAGCCCATTCTAGACCCCTAAAACATTCTATCAAGCATAACAAGCACAACCACACACATTAAACGCATAGGCCCATTAATTCAGGATGTTACAAGGCCACTATGTGTAAGTGATGGTTTTGGTCACATGTGTAGTACTAAGTGTAGGCTACTATGTGCACCAGATAGCCTCGACTACAAGGGTGGTACTATGTGCAGGCCACCGTGTATCTGTTATTATTCTGATGAGTTCAACGAGAAATTGACTAAGTGAAAATACATGTGATCATGTAACGACTAAGTGTAATTGAATATGACTATGCGATGAATAAGTGATTTGTCAATTTAAATTGTGATTGGTAGGAAGAGTTAGTGAGTTCCATGTTTATGAATTGTTACACGTATTTGTCTGAAATACGAGGAAATAATTGTACTTGATACATGGAAATATGAGACTGCGATATATAAAAACATGGAATATGTTTGATAAATGTGTTTATTCATAATTATAGAACTGTACACCTCAAGTGTACTATTTGTGTAAAGATGATGTTTCAAATGATTTGATGAGTAGAACTCAAATATAAAGTAGTTAGAAACCAAGACAAATTGTTATGAAAATGTATATGAAATACAAAGGTATGATTATTATATGTGATATGAATACATAATGTGAAAAAGTATAGGTATAAGAGGAATTTAATAAGAATTAAGCCCATATATGCTTCTTGTTATTTATATGAAGTGTACGACTAACAAATGGTAATAAGTATAAGGCTTGGTTGAATATCTTAAATTTGTTCTTGACTGTATTAAAATGGTGGTAAAGATAAAGGATCAAGTGAGTGAGAAATATGGCTTGGAAAATAGCCTAATTTTTATCCACATGGGTAAACACACGAGCATATGTCTAGGCTGTGTGTGACAAGCGGTCTACCCCATGGGCATATGGTCCAGCTGTGTGTCCCTTTAATAGCCCGATTTAGGGCCTAGTCAGAATAGTGGTTGCGAGACCACAAATTCAAAATAGAAATATGCATTTTATGATTATATGAAGCTATTTATGTGTTTGCGTGTTTGTGTGAAAATTTCATGAGGAAATTTTATTTATTAGTGATCAATTTGTCCATTAGGACTAAATTGCAAAGATTAGAAAATATGAGATTCTAGAAGATTTAAATATGAAATAGAATTATAAAAATTTCTAGAGGTCCTTATTTAGCAATTAGACCATTAAATGTCAAGATGGACAAAAATAGATATGGGAAGGAAAAATCTCAAGAAAGAGATTTAAGGGCATTTTAGTCATTTGGATAATAAAAGATTAAAAAGGAAAAATGAAGCAAAATTTGCTCATCTTCTTCAAGCTAGGGCCAAAAATACCAAGCTCTCCATAGCTAGGGTTTCTTCAACTTTCAAGCTTGATAGTAAGTGCATCCTAGCCTCGTTTTTAATGTTCTTCATATTTTTGAGATCCTCGTAGCTCGATTTAGCTATTTCTAGCTATATTTTGATCTAGGGTTTATGTTCAAAAATTTACCCATGTATTACATGCACGTATTTTGATATTTTATGGAAGAATATGAAAGTTTGATGTATGATAAACATCTTTTTCTAAGTGATTTTCATGAAAAATGCATAAAAGGACCAAATTATAAAAGTTGTAAAAATGGTCATACATGAGTGAAATAGTAGAAATTGAAGGCTATTGTAGTGAAGAAAATAATTCGGCTAGGCTTAAAATACAAGAAAGTTGAATGAAAATCATTTTACGAGCCTAGGGGCAAAAGTGTAATTTTGTGAAATTTAAGGGTAAAATCATAATTTTTCCAAAGTATGATTCATGAGTCAATTTAGTCAATGTGAGTATTAAACAAGTGAAATTGTTATTATAGATCAAGAAACACGAAGCCCAGACTGAAACCGAGGCAAAAACAAAGTGTTAGACTAAATCTAACATCTATATGTGTTTTGAGTACCGAGGTAAGTTTGTGTGAAATTAAGGCTACATATGTTTTTATGTTTAATTACTTATTGTTATGAGAAATGCATATTATTTTCATAAAGTTGATTTGTAGTGCCTCGATGAGAAAATGATGCGAATATGTTAAGTTGAAGTCCCGGTTGAAGATTCGAAATAATGAGGATACCTATGTCACGACATGAGATAAGGACGGTCCTGTATAAGACCATGTTTGGGACATGGCATTGGTACCGAATGTAGGTCTCGTATAAGACCATGTTTGGTACGTGGCATCGGCACCGAATGTAGATCCCGTATAAGATCATGTCTAGGACATGGCATTGGCATCGAATAAGGAAGGTCCCATGTAAGACCATGTCAGGGACATGGCTTCGACATCAAAGGAAGATCTTGTGTAAGACCATGTCTGGGACGTGGCATCGACATCTATGTACGATCTCTTATGAGACCATGACTGGGACATGGTATCAACATCGAGCTATGAGATCCCGTGTAAGACCATATCTAGGATACGACATCGGCATCAAGAGGTGATCCCATGTAAGACCATATCTGGGATATATCATTGGCATCGTGATATATGTATTATGAGATTGAGTATCTTCCGATATTTTGAGTAGTTCAACGGGCAAAAGAGCTAAGTATGTAAAGATGATAAAGAGCTAAGTTATACAAGGATGACAAAGAGTTCCATTCAAGTTAAGGATAATAATGATTTAAGTTTATGTTCAAGATAACATAAGTGCTAAATTATGTGCTGAAGTGGTACAAGTACCATGAGTAAAATACGAGTTATGAAAACCGTAATGTGATATGGGATGGGTAAGAATAAGTATGAGTAAGTATGTCAAAGTACTTGAGAACTTATGTTGTTATTATTTTATGAGATGAATTGATTTTACTATGAGCACCTATATTGTTATTTTAGTTCATGCAAACTTACTAAGCTATATGCTTACCCCTTTTCTTTTCCCTTTTCCTTGTAGTATCGCCAAGCTAGCTCGAGGATCGTAGAACGTCGGAGCTCGGATCACACTATCAATCATTCTTTTGGTATAGTAAAGTTGTTTTATTTTGGGTATGGCATGTATAAGAACTTGATCATTTTGTACTATGTCAAATTTGAGAGCCAAAGCATTGGCTACTAATGTTATACACTCATTTTATATATGGTCATAGGGAATTGGCCAATATTTTTCAAGTTTCATATTTTAATGATGATAAGTTTTATGAAGGGAAAGTTTATGCAAATGATAAGGTAAACTGTGAAGTGTTTGAATGATGGTTAGTGGTTCTTTATAGGATATTATTGTCTTATCATGTATTGCTTGTGTTGGTATATGTGTGTTTATGTTTCAAGGTGGCAATTGGCTTGGTAAATAGCCTTCTAATTGTCCACACGGGTAGACACACGAGCATGTGTCTAGGTCGTGTGTGACACACGATCAACCCCATGGGTGTGTTAGTAGGTTGTGTGTCCCCTGCATCAAATTTACAGAATTGATTCGTCACACAGGCCAGCACACAAGCGTGTGCTTAGGCCGTGTGCCTTTAATAGGTTGTTGATGTCATAAATAGAATACCCAAGTTTTCACACACGGGTGAGGACACGGTGATGAACATGGACTAAAGACATGGGCGTGTGTTCGGCCGTGTGAAAACTCTTATAGGTTCGAAATGAAAAATAAAGCTTACATGGGCTAGGAACATGGGCGTGTGTGACCACACGGCCTGCCTACACAGAGTGTTCCATTTCACACAGGCATGTGGCCCCTGTTTAGGAAAAAATTTTCTAAGTGCGCAAAAGTTTCCGATGTATTCTCTAACCCTTCTGATGTATGTTTAGGGCCTCGTAGGCCCATAATAAGGATGTTATGAATATGAATGAAAAGTTTTAAACTTGAAATGAAATTTTATATCCCGATAATATATGTTCAAGCAAGTTAAGTCCAGTAATGCCTCGTATCCTGTTTCAGCGTCAAACACGGGTAAGGGGTGTTACATCCCCATTCACACGGGCGTGTGACCTTTATACGTGAGAAAAATTTTAAAAGTCGTGAAAAATTTTCCTGAGGATTCGGTATTTCTTGACCCGATGTTAATGCATTATTTGAACCTCAAGGGTCCGTTAAAGGAACATTTATAATTAGTCTCGATATTTGAACGATAATGATTTCAAATTTTTTGTAAGTGTTCTGTACTCCTTGGTAATGCCTCGTAACCCTGTTCCGGTGACAGATATGGGTTGGGGGTGTTACACTATAACCATAACTCAAATTAGTGGTAGAAATAGATAGATCTTGTTATAAGGATTTCAAAAACGTAAAAACCATTAAAAACGGGGCAAGAACGGACTTACAATCGATCTTGGAAGCTTGAAAAACCCTAGCCATGGTTTCCCCTTGTGAAATTTGGCCATGGGGTTGAAGATGGACAAAAATTGGCTTCTAATTTTGTTTTTAATTCATTTTAATTACTAAATGACCAAAATGCCCCTAACTTAAAAAATTCTATTTCACCTATTTCATGTCCATTCTTGTCCAACAAATTAACAAATGGTCTAATTACCATTTAAGGACCTCCAATTTAAAATTTCATAACAATTGGACACCTCTAACATGTAGAACTCAACTTTTGCACTTTTTACAATTTAGTCCTTTTAACTATATTGAGTGCCCAAACGTCAAAATTTTTGAAGGAAATTTTCACGAAATCATTTCGTGAAATTGTAGACCATAAAAATATAATAAAAATAAATTTTTCCTCATAAGATTTGTGGTCCCGAAACCAATGTTCCGACTAGGCCCAAGTTCAAGTTGTTACAAGCAAACCCGAGAATATAAATGTGAATAGCTTGAGAGCGAGCATATATGTCAAATGTGATAAGAGGTAGCTTCGGCTACATATATGTGGCACGTATGTGCAAGCGTTCCGAGTATCCGTTAATATCCCAATGTGTTCAAAGAAAAATTGACTAAAGTGTAAATGAATGTGAATATGTGACGATCAAGTGCAGGTATATGTATGCATACACTCTTGAGCAATGTGCTTGGTATGTGATCAAATTTTGGTAAGAATGTAAATGAGTAAGTTATACCTATGAGAATGACCTTGTGATTATAAGTCCATGCTTATGATGTATGAATATGTGGCAAATGTGATTGATGATCACGTGTGAGGCTTTTAGGCCAAATTAAATTGAGTAATGATATGTTCAAGTCTTTGTTGTTGATGTATAGGTTAAATTGGTCAATGAATGGCTTGTAAATATTTGATAATGACTAGTTATTGGAATGGCTAACCATGGATATACTTTGGTGTTATATGTGTGTAAATGAAAATTAATATAAAGGAAACATGGAAAAGTAAAATTAGCAATAAAACAGTTTGGAAAGTAGCTGTTGTGTGACTTTGAAAAAACACCAAAAAATGGTGGAAATTTAATTATAGGTTGAATGAGATACAAAATTTAAGCTTATTGAGTCTATTTCTATGTAAAAGAAACAGAATAAGTAAAAGAATTTCATATGGTGAGATATTTGGATTTTGGTGAGACAGTGTCAGAATGATTTTGGAATCCCCTATCCTGACTTGGGAAATTCATTAAAAATTTTAAAAAAATAATAATGGGATAAAATTTACATTCTTCAATTTCTTAATGAGTCTATTTTCAATAGAAACAAACGGAAATGTCATTCAATTCTGTACAATGAGATAATTAATTTTTAGTGAAGAGGAGTTAGAACTGTTAGACAGCTAAACAGGGGAGACTTTAAAGAATAAACTGTACTGATTGGTTTCCAAAAATTTTGGAATTTTATGGTAATAATAAATGTGAGTCTAGTTTCAGGGAAAATTAGTGGATCTTAATTTGGAGTTTCGTAACTCTGGATAAAAATAATTTAGTGACTGTAACTCAAGTAAACAACTCAAGATGAACCTAAATGAATTGTGAAATTTTTTGCAATAATGATGGTATTATCTTGAGAGCTTATAATGAGGATTTTTAGAAGCATGGTAATCAATTGTTTATTATTTACATACGTACTTACTAAGTTTTATAGCTTACTCTGTTGTTTTCCGTGTTTATAATGTACTCAGGTTAGCTTGGGTTGGAAGTCGCCGGAGAGCCTATCACACTATCAAGCTTACAATCTAGGTATCGATGATTTTATACTTAAGGTTATGGTATGTATAGGGAACTTGGTCCTGTGTATATGTTACTATGAGTTGTCCTAGAATAATGACCCATGATATTCGGAGTTCATTGTTGTATAAGGCCATTTAATGTGGCCAATAAATTGGTTATGCTATAAACTCATGATGATGCATTCCATGGTTGAGTAAATTGTATGCTATGACTTATTACGTTTATGTCATGAAATGTGTCATTCAAGTTATACTTAAGTATGGGCATGATAAGGTAGAAATTGGCTTGGAAAATAGCCAACTCTTTTGCCACACAGGCAGAGGCAAGGCCGTGTGTCTCAGCTGTGTAGAGGACACGGCCTGCCCACACGGGCATGTGATTCTCCAAAATAAGGAAATTTTCTAAATGTTCCAATAGTATTAAAAGTTCTCAGTTTAGTCCCGAATCACTCCCAAAACAAGTTTTGGGCCTCATAGGCCCATTTTAGGGACTTGTTGATATAAGATAAAAATTTTAAATTTTAAACAAAAATTTATGCCTTGAATTTGTTTAGTTGCAAGTGTTATTGTTCGGAAACACCTCGTACCCTGTTCCAGCATTGAACACAGGTAAGAGGTGTTATAGGGTATTATCGACGGTTTGTAGAGGGGTTTTCACTGATCGCCACACCCTTGACTAAGCTGCTACGTAAGGGTGTATCGTTTAACTAGACTGACGCGTAGTAAGATAGCTTTGAGAAGCTCAAGACTGTATTGACGAAGGCCCTTGTTTTGATAGAGCCAGAGTCTGAAAAAGAGTTTACTATCTACAGCGATACATCACATGTCGGTTTAGGGTGTGTATTGATGCAAGAGGGTAAGGTGGTAGCGCATGCATCTCATCAGCTTAAGAGTCATGAGGCAAATTATCTGACGCATGACTTGGAATTGGCTGCGGTGGTATTTGCATTTAAAATCTAGAGACATTATCCATACGGTGAGAAGTGTATCATCTACACTAATCACAAGAGCCTCAAGTATCTCCTCACTCAGAAGGATCTGAATCTTAGGCGTAGATAGATTGATTGAGCTGCTTAAGGACTACGACTGTATGATTGAGTACCATCCTGGTAAGGCTAATGTGGTGGTCGATGCACTGAGCCGTAGGGTTGTAATTGATCTAAGGGCGATGTTTGCTCGTCTCAGTTTATTTGATAATGGTATTTTATTGGCTAAACTTCAAGTTAAACCGACGTGGATAGAGCAGATTAAGGGTAAATAGTTGAAGAACAAGTCTTTGGGTCTTCACTTTCGACAGATTGAGAGTGGGAATAATGTGGATTTTGGATTGAATATCAAACGGGTACTCTGTTTCCGTGGGACAATCTGTGTACCAAATAATACCGACTTGAGGCAATCTATACTGTGAGAGGCGCATAGTGTCCTTTACGCTATGCATCCTAGCGAAAATAAGATGTACTAAGACCTTCGGGAGTTATATTGGTGGCCAGGTCTTAAGCATGAGGTTATAGACTTTGTAGGTAAATGTCTGACATGTCAGTGGGTTAAGGCTGAGCATCAGTTACCTTCGGGGTTGGTTTAGCCAGTTAAGATTCCACTTTGGAAGTGGGAGCGAGTGACTATGGACTTCGTTAGTGGGTTACCCCTCATCATGGATCGATTGACCAAGTTTGCCCATTTTATACCGGTTCATACTAACTGCTCTCTACAGAAGCTAGCTAAGTTGTATGTGTTTGAGATAGTGAGACTGCAATGGGTACCAATTTCAATAATATCTGATAAGGATCCTCATTTCATGTCTCGATTCTAAAAAAGCTACATGAGGTTCTGGGTACAAGATTGGACTTCAGTACTGCGTTCCATCCTCAGACTAACGGTCAGTTAGAGAGGGTGATTTAGATACTAGAGGATATGTTGAGAAGTTGTGTGATTGACTTTCGAGGCAGTTGGGAGGATTACCTTCCACTAGCAGAGTTTGCTTATAACAACAGCTATCAGTCTATCATTCAGATGGCACCTGACAAGGCATTATATGGTCGTAGGTGTCGCACTCCTTCATTTTGGACTGAGTTGGGTGAGCGACGTGTTCTGGGCCCTGAACTAGTTTTTGATACCCAGGACAAAGTTAGATTGATTCGAAACTGACTGAAAGTGGCATCAAACAGACAGAAGTCCTATGCAGATCTGAAGCGTTGAGAGATTGAGTATTTTGTGGGGAACTTTGTTTTTCTCAAGGTCTCGTCATAGAAGAAGGTACTGAGGTTTGGACGTAAGGGCAAGTTGAGCCCTAGGTTTATTGGGCCTTACCATATTCTGAAGTGAATGGGACCAATTGCCTGCCAGTTGGAGTTACCTCCGGAGTTGGATTGGATTCACGATGTTTTCCATGTCTTGATGTTGAGGCATTATCGCTCTGACCCCACGCATATTGTTTTGGTTGAGGAGATCGAGGTTAGGCTAGATCTGACCTTTGAGGAGGAGCTAGTTCAGATATTGGATCGTGATGTAAAGGTTCTAAGAAGAAAGTCCATCCCACTAGTTAAGGTTCTTTGGCGTAATCATAGTTCTGAGGAGGCCATGTGGGAGCTTGAAATTTCCTCATCTGTTCTGATCAAGTAAAATTTTGATCAGGTAAAATTTTGATCAGGAAAAATTTTGAGGCCGAAATTTCCTTTAAGGGGTAGAGTTGTAACGCCCAAAAAATCCTTTACAATTATTCTCATATGTTTGTGACACAAATATCTGTTTGTTTCACTGGTTAAGTGTTCTAGGAGTGTCTGAGAAGTCTTGGGTTCAAGCTTTGACTTAAGCAAAATTTTTGTTTTATGTGAATAAAGCTTTGCTCTTGTTCAGTAGGCATTTATTTTAATGTTGGTAAGTTTATAACAGAATGGGCCTGCTAGTCTGGTGGTTAAGTGGAGTGTTGGTGTGAAAGAGGTCTTGCATTCGAGTTTGTACTTGGGCACTATTTTTGTTGCTTGTGTCGTGTGAGTGTTACGGTTTAGCTGAAAGGCTGATGTGATTGAGTGTTGGAGTGTTTTTGGGAGTAAATTATGGGGATGATGGGGGAATATCCAGAATTTTATTTCTCTTTGTTATTTTTGAATTCCTCAAAAGTTTCCCTCTCCCTTCTGACGTTATTCTCTACACTCCATCTGCTGAATTTTTGGCTTTTGGTTCTATTCTTTCTAACGTTTTCTGTTCTCGTCACTCTGCCAAATTTTTGCATTGAGTTTCTTCCTTCTATATTGCTGGAAATTTGTTTTTCCAAACTCGTTCTTATTTTGTTTCCTTTTCCAATCTATTTCTGTCGTGCTACGGTTTCTCTTAACTGTTCGGTAAGTTTTGTTTATTGTTAAACTCTAACGTTTTTATGATTATCAGTTAAGAGGGGTTTCCTTGGATGTTTAGGAACTAATCAAGGACTGTTCATCATTCCCAATCAGCGAGTTAGGCTCGTAGAATTTACTGGTATTCGATCGAAGGTAAGAGTGGTTACTTTTTGGATAAAACCTCAGTTTAAGTTCATTTTGAATGCATGTTAAAAACGATTACTTAAAGGTTTATTGTACGATTATAGGTATTGGAGTGGTCGGTGATCGTTTGGGTTTCAATCGGAATCAGGTGTGTACCCGAAACACTAAAAACATGACTCAGTGAAAAGCCAAAAAAAGCATACTGTCGATGCCACACGGGCATGTGGTAGCCCGTGTGGTAGGCTATGTGAGGGGACATGGCCGTATGATCGACGAACCAGGCCGTGCGTGCATGACATGGGCATGATACGACTAGTGGTGGTCGGCGACGCCGTGTACGAGACACGGGCTCAACAATTGTGCTATGTGGGCCACACGGGTGAACCACACGGGCGTGTGAGCCCATTTTCACTAATTTATTGCTAAGGTTGCACCGGTTGTCTGAGGCGACTGTGAACCTACTGTAGGGTCGGCAAGATTACCTAGACCCTAACTTAATGATTGTTATATCCATACTTGATATGTGTATATATATGACTGTATATTGAGCATGCTGTTTGTACTGTACTGTATATATGTGATATACCATGATTGGGCATGACATAACTGTACGATGCATTGTATGGGGATAGGTTGATATTGATTGGAGGAAGTGGACTGAAAGGCTTCGAGCTTAATTTACTGGCAGCACAGCTACAAATTACTATCTAGTGCCGCATTCGATACTATTTGGACTGTAGGGATGGGTGGGTTGATTATATCTCCACATGGAGTGTAGGGTTGGACGAAGATGGAGTGTAGAGGCTGGTTGGGTAGGATTTTCTGATTGCATATCTGTTACTATTACTGTATTGTGATGGGCTAAGGCCTTAATGCATACTGTTACTGAAATGGGCTAAGGCCCAAACTGGACTGGTATTGATACTGAGAAAGGGCTTAGTCCCAGACTGTGATTCTTTGTATATTGACTATTTGTTTTGTATGGGGGTTACACACTGAGTTTACGAAAACTCACCCTTCTGTTTAATCTATACAAGTAACCCCAGACATAGGCGAATAGGTGTGGCGAAGGACTCAGCGATGGCCACACGACTCATTCTACATTATTTGATACTTAATCATGATTTTAAGTTTATGTAGGCATTTTTCTGTAATAATGGCCTCTACAAAGTTTTGGTTTAAATATGGATTTTATATTGATCTATGTTTAATAACTGCTAGTGGTAGGAGAAACTCGGGTTCTCAAAAGAGCTAAATGTTTTATCAAAATACTACGCAGACGTAAACTATTTTAAAAGCTTCCGTAAAGTATAACGTTTTGGGAAATGAATGACGATTTGTAAATAAATAACGTTTTGAAAATGGATAACGTTTTGAAACAAATGACACAATTTGGAGTTAACATAAGATAATGAATAGTGGTTTGAACAGAGAAAAGGTCTTAGTGTCATTGCGATTTCAAAAGCACTATCATGTGGCATCGCCAAATTTGGCCATAACGTTTAGGCGGGTTTGGGGTGTTACAACTTTAGTTCATGCATATAATTAAGTTCAAACACTTACCAAAACTTATCTCGAATAACCATTTTCCATTCATCATACAATACCAAACAAGAACCTTATACATAAGCACTTGAAAGTGCCCAAATGACAACACTTGGTGAAGCATTAAAGTACACCAACCCAAACATAACCTTCAAAGCATAAACATACCAAGACACCATTACAAACATCCTATACATTTCAACCACATATTCATCTATATATACATGCCACTACCCTAGGAGATACAAAAACTACCAACTTAGATGGATAGTGTGAGTCAGTTGATTGATCCTTCCAAAATGTCAGCAACGATTATCTACAAAACAATCCACGAGAACCAATAAGCTTACATAACTTAGTAAGGACATAGTATAACATTTAATCTAAATACAATTAGACACAATTCACATACTATTTGATTCAGGGTTTCCAGAGTATAAATAGGGGCACATAAGTGCATTCAAGGGTACCGAAGTACAAATAGAGGCACGTATGTACAATCAGCAATAATTATCTATAAACTTATTAACTAAAGAACAATAATATAAGATTACAAGTAAAACTTTATTTACGTATTGAAATACTATGGACTTACCTACGAATTAATTTCGGTCAATACAAAGGTACTATTCCTTTATTTTCCCTTTTCCTCGTTTATTGTCTCTCTGATTCAAATCTTGATCATGCAAGCTAAGAAGTTGACCGAAGCTCCCTAGTCTCCAATGGTCATTTCGGCTTAAAGAGAATAAATAAAGTAAAATGTCTAATTTGTTTTAATTTGTTTAGTTTAATTTTGATTTAATTACAAGCTTTCCATTAAACACCTATTAATTAATCATTTTCATACCATTTGTTGTCCAACCATAATAACTAGGGCTAATTGCCACATAAGTCCTTCTTCATTTAGTTATTAAACTATTTAATTATTTAAATGCAATAGTTACTAAGTTTTGCACCTTTTTAAAGTCCTTTTTCTTTAATTAGCTACCTAAACATTAAAATTTTTTAACCAAACTTTAATACGACTCTAATTACTTCGTAAATAATCTATAAATAATATTTATGGGCCAACACGACAAAAATTTGTGGTCCCAAAACCATTGTTTTGTCACCAATAAAAAATGGGTTGTTACATCAGGAATCATAACAGGCTGTAATAATCCCGACGACACCTGATGCTTTGCTTTTACCTACTGACAAATCAAACATTTGGCTACGAACTCACAAATCTCACGTTTCATATCCAACCACCAATACATCTTTTTCAAATAACAATACATCTTCGTGCTACCTCTATGAATAGAATATGTACTACTATGAGCCTCTAATAGAATATCACGTTTCAAATTCAAATTATTGGGAACACAAATTCTATCGCGGTAATGCAATGTACCATCATCACCAATACTATATTCAGTAGTTAAATTATCCCGAACCAAGTTTCAATTCATTATCAACTTCGGATCATCCTTTTACAACTCCCAAATTCATTATAGAAACAAGGGTTTAGTCCTCAGTTCCGCCAATACAGAATCATCGGCATTCAAAGCCAAATGAACGTTCAACACTTTAAGTGCAAACAATGATGACTCTCTACTGAATGCATCTGCAACCACGTTAGCCTTTCCCAGATGATAATTAATAACCAAATCATAATCTTTCAGTAGCTCTAACCAATGTCGCTATCTCATATTCAGTTCCTTTTGGGTCATTAAATATTTTAAGCTTTTGTGATCAGTATACACGTGACATTTCTCGCCATACAAATAATACATCCATATCTTCAAAGCGAAGGCAATTGCGACTAGCTCAAGATCATGAGTAGGATAATTCTTTTCATGCGGTTTTAACTGTCGAGAAGCATAAGCTATCACTTTCCCTGATTTCATTAACACACAACCTAAACCATTGAGAGACACATCACTGTAAACAACATATACCCATTCCAGATTCAAGCTGAGTTAATACTGGAGCATTTGTTAACATGTTTTTCAGCTGATCAAAACTCTGTTGACACTTATCAAACCAAAAAAATTTGATTTTTTCTATAATAACCTGGTCATAGGTGAAACAATGATTGAGAAGTTTTTAACGAATGGTCGATAGTATCCGGCTAATCCCAAGAAACTTCAAACGTCATAAACATTCTTCAAAATTTTCCAATCAATAATTGCAGATACTTCATTCAGATCAACCCTAATTCTATCAATAGATATAACATGTCCCAGAAAATCAACTTCTCGTAGCTAGAATTCACATTTACTGAATTTCACATACAGTTGTTTTTCACACAAAGTTTGCATCACAAATCTTAAATATTCAACATGATCTGACTCATTCAGTGAATAAATTAGTATGTCACCAATGAATACCACAACAAACCAATCTAAATATGGCTGAAATACCCGATTCATCAAGTCTATAAATGCCACAAGAGCATTAGTCAAACCAAATGGTATCACAAGAAATTCATAGTGACCATATCTAGTTCTGAATGCAGTTTTTAGTACATCTTGCTCTTTAACTCTCAGTTGATACACTGTAACTCCTTTTAACTGATCAAACAAATCATCAATACGAGGCAACGGTATTTATTTTCAATGGTGGCTCTATTCAACTGTCGATAATCTATACATAGTCTCATTGACCCATCATTCTTCTTTATAAAAAAACTGGAGCACCCTAAGGTGAACGCTCGGTCGAATAAATTAGTGATCTAACAACTCTTGCAACTACACTTTTAACTCTTTCAATTCTATAGAAGACATCTTGTACGATGTTATCGAAATTGGAGTTGTTCCATGTACAAGTTTGATCACAAATTCTACTTCTCGAGTTGGTGGCAACCAAGGCAGTTATGAAAAACATCAGCATACTCTTTGAATATTAGTACTTGCTCAATTTTTGATTTGGCCACTTTCAAATCAAAAACAAATAAGGTTCACACCCCTTAGTAATAAATTTTAGAGCTGACAATGCTGAAACAACCTTTGTAATACAATCGACCCAATCTACCCTAACATAAATAAATTCACTATTCAGATGCTTCAAACTAACTTAATTCCTTCGAAAACTCACTATTGCATCATGCTTAAACAACCAATCCATTCCTAGAATGATATAAAAATCATCAAAAGGTAACAACATCAAACTAGCAGGAAAATCGTAACCCCTAACTTTCAGTGGACACGATTTACATATATGATTAACTAAAGCACACTGACCCAGCGGATTTGTAACTTTGATAGTATATTCAGTGAACTCAACAGGTAAATTCTTTTTGTCTACTAATGCAGTGCATATATACGAGTGAGTTTATACAAGATTAGTCAATGCATATACATTAATATCAAAGAGAGAAAAGTACCCGCAATAATGTCTGGGTAGTAGCTTCCTCACGAGCTCTGATTGCATAAGCTCCAGCTGGTGTTCTCAATTCAGATTGTTCATTCATCTCGCTATTCTTCCCTCGAATAGAAGTAGTGTTTCTAGCATTTCTAGATCGTCTACCTCTCTATGAGGTTGTTTTAGGCTTGTTTGTTTGATTGCCAAAATCATTCTGCCTTTTTTGGACAATCACAAAGGAAATTATCAGTAGATCCACTATGAAAACAAGCTCCTAACTTTGATCGACACTCACCAAAATGCCTTTTCTTGCAATAATCACAAATAGGAACAGTTCTCTCAACATTTCTTACACTTCGACATTGTCTGTTGGAGAATTAACAAACTTAAAATTGCTTTGCCTCAGTTTATCTTTACGAGTGAATTCTAAAGGGGTAGCAGATTGAATTGTCTCATTTCTAATTTTTTTTTGATGGAGACGTTTAAGCAAGCTTGAGCGACCCTCTTTTGTTAAAATCTTGAAATTTCAAATTTGACTATCATTTACTTTTGCAAATTTCTTCAATTTTTTGAGCTCGTTCTGAAAGTTCTAGAAATTCCCATAACTTTAATGCTTCCACAGACATATGATGTAACATCCTGAAAAGGGCCTATGCATTTTCAGTTTAATTGTATGAAATGACAAGTTTAAGCACTAAGAATAAATTTTTGATATTTTTGGAAACCTAAAATGCATAAAAATGGAAACCTGAACATTTTGGAAACTTGAACATTTTGGAAACCTCAACATTTTGGAAACTTGAACATTTTGGAAACTTGAACATTTTGGAAACCTAAACATTTTGGAAACTTGAGCATGTAAGAAAAATGGCAAGTTATGAGCCGATCGAAAATTTTAGGAAACTTAGAAATGATCGAGAAATGTCAAATTTTAAAGTTTAAAATAGGAAATAAGGGCAAGAGGGCCTTAAAAGAAAAAGTTGGTGAGATTTGACACACAAACAGGCTTGGAAAAGTGGCTCAAGGTGTCACTTAGGGCCTATGGAAATGGCGCCATGTGCAAGAGGAATGGGCCTGAGTTTGAGTCACTTGGGAAGCAAATAATGAAGGTTTTAATTTTGCTTCCGTATAGGTGAGGTGGACGGCACCTAATTCTAGAAAGGGAGGAGTTTTATTTCAGTTAATACTTGATAAATTAAGTGATAAATAAAGGATTTTAATTAAGGAGATAAATGATGGATTAAACACTTTTATTTTTTTTAAAAGAGATAATATTATCACAAGGAAGGGTGGTGGCCAAGTCAAGGACTCTTGGCCTAGTAATTTCGGTTGAAGAAGGAGAGTTAGAGGCTTTTCTCTCATCTTTTCTTAAGTGTGCCAAAAATTCCCTAGCCCCTATTTCTCTTTGCTGAAATTTTTCCTAAGCAAAACTCCATCTTTTCTTCTCCTCTCCTTTGTCATTGTTAAGTCAAAACCCTTCTCTTTTGATCCCTGTTAAATCTCCATAGCCAAATCTTTGTGACTCTAGGCAAGGAAGCAATCGATTAAAGGCATCAAGGTAAGGTTAAGCTATTCAATTTCCTTTCTTCTCTATTTGCCAAAGAGAATGGCCTAATCCCTATTCTTGTTCTTCTAATTCTTTTAATCAAGATCTAAGAAATAACCCCTTTTTATGTCTCTTGGCCGAATATCAAAGGAAGAGCTTCGGGATTTCAGATTCAAGGAATTTAAGGTGAGGCACATTCGGCCAAAGGCCAAACTTTATTTATTAAAGTTAGATCAGATCTAACATATGAATTTTAGGAATTTCGACATCACTAAGGGAGCAAGGAATCGATTTTGGGAATCTCATCATAAGGTAAGTGGTTATAATCGGCCAAGGTTCTCTCTTAAATGTCTAGATCTATTTGTTTTAACCGAGACTAATCAAATCAATGGATTTAATGGTTAGCCAATTTCAAGGAGAAGAACACAAATCTTGGATTTGATCACCAATCAAATCGGCAAACAAGGTAAGTACTAGTAATACCATTCCTATTAGGATTTGGTTTTAAAAGCGAAAAGGTTATTAATGTGTTTTATATGATGGGCCGAATATAGGAATTAACAGATCTAAGATCTAGATCGGTAGATCGTTCTTCGGGATTTCAAGGAATCTATTAAGCAAATCAGGTGTGTACGCACACTAACTTTCGATATATCATATGGCAATTATTTTAACTATATGATTATACATAAGAATGTGAATATGGCTAAGTACCCTAATGTGGTACAAAAGTACTCAGGTACGTTTCCTACTTATGATAGGATTATGAAATATGTTATTTTATAACATGTGAAAATATATATATAAATGTGGAATTAAGTATGTTATGCATGATATAAAATTTATGGGGCATTCGGGATCTATGTGAAAGGGGAAGAAGGTGTTGACTTCGGTCTCACCAACGAAATATGGTGACTACGGTCACAAAATTTGAATATGGTAACTCCGGTTACATTATCTGAATTTGGTAACTTCGATTACATTATTTGAATATGGTGTCTAATGACACAAATTATATGGGCGATGAGCACGTCGACTGCAGCGACTGCCTTCGATGGTGTGTAGCGGATGGAGGGTTGACTTAGTAGTCCCACGGTGTGGACTGGCAGGTACGGGTGGTGTGTAGCGGATGGACAAATAGGCTTGGGTTTGGGTTGCATCATCATTTATTTTTATATGAATATGAATTTGATGTGAACATGTATGCCTGATTTGTTGAATGTTAGTACTGTGTGCACATTGAGTCTCTTGACTCACCCCGCTGTGGGAACTATTTTCAGGTGATGAACAGTGACGGACCGGGACGGTAGACCTTGAGGTGGCCATGTTTCATTTGAAGATTTTATGTAATTTGGACTTTATTTTTTTTAGTACCTTTAACTTTATATTTGGGTTTTACTTGATGTAATAAGGCCATAAGGCCCAGTGGATTTTTCTTATTCTGCTTTACTTTAAACTATTATGTTACGAACTACTTACGACTAAAGTTAAAGTGATATTTTTTTTTATAAACCTTAAAAATTATTTTGTCACCTTAATAAAAATTGGATTTTTAAGATTAATTAAATGGGTTTCCAATCTAAGCCCAATTCAAAATAATAGTTTTCGAAAATTTTACAAATTTTCTCTAAGTAACGAAAATCTTTGAAACCGGTTTACTTTAGGAACATACCAGATCCGGTTCAGGCTCGTGGGCCGGGTGTGGGGTGTTTCAATTTGGTTTCAGAGCCCAGTTTTAAAACTCTCGGCCTGTGGGCTAAGGCCCAAAACGTTTTCAAATCGAGCCAAGTACGTTTTTGTAAGCAGGTTTTCTGGCATGGCACCTAAGTCTCGACCATGATCCACCGTAAGTACCCCTAACTTTATGTGTGATTCATGATTTATGAACTCGTAAGGGTAGAACAGGCATGGAACGAGAATAGAATGATAGGAACATGAACCCTAGGACTAGTCTACTTAAACACAAACACATAAGACTTAATGCACTAAACAAACCTATGGCTAAGTCAATGAGCTAGGGTGTGGTAACCCCAGACGCATGTCTAGGATTGGATCCCAAGAGCTTGGTATTTAAGCGGTCCTAGTGACTCACCTCCTCTTGCAGAATCCTACCAGTGCGTAGCTCGGTTCACCCTAACTCGAGAGGCTCGGTGGTGTGGCAACCTCTGCGCATGTCTAGGAATGGGTTCGGTGGGAGCTTGGTATTTAAGCAATCACGTGACTCACCTCCTCTCCACTCGAATCCCGCCTGCACAGTGCGTAGCTTTGGTTCACCCCGACCAAGAGGGCTCGATTATAGGCTAAACATAATGACTAAAACCCGAAAAGGAACTAGCCATGTTTAAAAAAAAAAGAGAGAACAAAACAACAAACCCTAGTTTTTCAAACTTTTAAAACTTTCTTTTAAATCTGAGAAAATTATTTTTACAACATTTTCTGAAAAACTCCTCATTTGCAAAAATTACAAAAATGCCTTTGGTGGTAAAATTACCAAAATGCCCTTGGTTTATAAAATGTTCAACTACTCAACAGCTTTACCAAAATTCCATTATTTTATAAACATTCAAAAACCCTAATTTGTAAAATATCAAAATACCTTGATTTTGGAAAAATTACAAAATTGCCCCTAACTTACAAAATTACCAAAATGACCCGATTACCAAAATTTTTTGCAACATCCCCATTTTTGAAGGAACAATTTTCAAAAAGAACCCTCATAGTTTTACAACTTTTGAAATATCCCTAATTTATTAAATTTTACAAATTTACCCCAGTTGGTGAAAAAATTACCAAAATACCCCTGAGGCCAAAAATTATCGAAATACCCCCGGATTTCAAAATTTTTCCAAATTACCCCAAGACTTTGAAATTTTCAAATTAATTTTTGACAAAAACACCAAGGAACATTTTTCTTCAAAAAAATTACGAAAATGCCCCTATAGGACAAAATTACGAAAATACCCCTGGGTAGTGGAAAACAACAACAACAAAAACTACAATGTTTCTCTGAATGAACGAAAGTTCATACTTGTCTGATGGATGAATGAATGAATGGAAAAGACTATGTGTTTGTATGAATACGAAAGAACCACTCTTAAATCCCTTTTCATAAAACTCCTTCGCTGGTAAATAAGTGGAACAATGACTAATCCATAAAATTTCTTAATCAGATCTCGACGCTAGAAAATGAGCTCTAGAGGACGTGGTCATCGTGGTCGAGGTAGAGGAAGGATGACCGTGTCGGAACCCATTAGATCGGGTCAAGGGTTCGACAATGAAATGCCACCGCCACCACCACCCCCAATATTAATGTTGAACAAGAGGCTCGGACGGAAGATCTTGTCTCGCAGTCGTCTACGAGTTTTGGAATTGATGGCGGTCTGGAGGAAATTCAAGAAATCAAAAGTCCAGACTGAACGGCTCCGAGCTAATGGAGCGAAAATGTTTCGAGGAGTATCTAATGTGGCACCCAAGATACCGAAAGTCTTGGTTGGAAGCAACAGAGCGTATCATGGATGAGCTCGATCCGACTCAGAGGAAAAGTTGAAAGGATGGTGGCATTGTTGCGCCGATGAAGCATATCGATGGTGGTTAACTATTCGAGATGGTACCACGGCTAAAAATTTGACCAGGAGTATGTTAGAGGCATTTGGAAGAAGTATATGGGAACCAGGTATACAGATGAACAAAGGAAGGCTTTTCTAGGGTTGGTACAAGGGAGTAAGTCTGTCGCAGAATATGAGGCGGAATTCCTGAGGTTGAGCCGCTATGTTCGAGGGGTAGTGGCAACTGAGCATGAACGCTGTGTCCGCTTTGAGGACGGACTGAGAGACGATCTGAGACTGTTGATAGCACCGCATCAGGAGCGGGAATTCTCGGCTTTAGTGGAAAAGGCCAAGGTGGCCGAGGGGATTAAGGACGCTACTAAGCAGACTATGGATAGGAATAAGGCCAAAATAGGATTTGGGCCATCTAGAAAGGGTCACAAGAGGCCTAGGGTTGACGGGCCACAAAATCAACAGGCTGGTACGGGTTAGCAGTTTTGCCCTTGTGAGCATTGTGGGAAGAAGCACTTGGGAGAGTGTTGGAGGAAGACGGGAGGATGTTTCAAGTGTGGGTCCAAGGACCATATGCTTAAGGATTGTCCCAAGTAACTAGATGAGAGCCGACCGGTAGTTCAGAATGCTAGCCAGACTGGTAGAGGCAGACAGCAGCCTCAACGAGGTCGTGGTTCGGGTAACCGAGGTAGTGGTACTGGCAGAGGCTGTGGAACAGAGGGCCGAGGTACTACTAGTGCCGATGTAAGGCAACCGAGTTTGGTTTATGCGGTTCACCGGAGGGAAGATGGAGACGCACCGGATGTAATAATCGGTACGTTCTTTATTTTTGACAAACCCTATTTTGCTCTGATTGATGTGGGCTCGACCCATTCCTATGTTGCAAGTAGTGTAGTGGAAACACTAGGCCTAGACTCTGAACTTTCTGATAGACAGATGATTGTAGTAAGCCCATTAGGCCAAACTGTAGTGGTAGACAATATCTTTCGGAATGTACCCCTAGAGATTCAAGGAGTGAACTTTCGGGCAGATTTAATGGAGTTATCCTTCGGAGAATTTGAACTTATACTCAGAATGGATTGGCTAGTAGAACACCGAGCCGTGTTGGATTGTGCGGCTAAACATATGGAACTAAGAACCCCGGAGGATGAAGTGGTTGTAATGATCGGAGAAAGGAGGAACTACTTGTCTAATGTAGCTTCGGCACTAAAGGCTGAGAAGATGGTTAAGAAAGGTTGCAAGGCATTCCTAGACTTCGTAAGTGCGATAGGTGGGAAGGAGGAAGGTATTAATGGAGTTAGGATGGTAAGGGACTTCGTGGATGTATTTCCAGAGGAATTACCGGGAATACCCCCAGACAGGGAGGTGGAATTTGGGATAGATTTGCTACCGGGAATAGCTCCTATATCAATCGCTCCATACCGAATGGCGCCAAAGGAGTTAGTGGAGCTCAAGGCTCAAATCCAAGAATTGTTGGATTGTGGGTTCATCCGACCCAGTGTGTCTCCCTGGGGAGCACCGGTCCTATTTGTGAAGAAGAAGGACGGAACTATGCATATGTGCATAAATTACCGTCAGTTGAATAAACTGACCATTAAGAACAAGTATCCCTTGCCAAGGATCGATGACTTGTTCGATCAGCTGAAAGGAGCCGCAGTATTTTCAAAGATCGACTTAAGGTCGGGATATCATCAGTTGAAGGTGAAGGAGGCTGACATCCATAAGACCGCTTTTAGGACAAGATATGGCCACTTTGAGTTTGTAGTGATGCCGTTTGGGTTGACGAACGCCCCAGTCGCGTTCATGGACATGATGAATCGGGTTTTCCAACCCTACTTGGATAGGTTCATCATTGTGTTCATCGACGATATTTTGGTGTACTCGAAGTCGGAGGAGGAGCATGATGAGCATCTCCGAGTTGTGTTGGAAGTGTTAAGGGAGAAGAAGCTTTATGCCAAATTCAAAGAAGTGCGAATTTTGGCTTAAAGAGGTGGCATTCTTAGGACATGTGGTATCCGCAGAAGGAATAAGAGTGGATCCTAGGAAGATCGAAGCGTTGTTGGATTGGAAACCACCTAGGTCCGTGGTGAAATCAAGTTTCTTAGGCTTGGCGTGCTATTACGAAGGTTTGTGGAAGGATTCTCGTCAATAGCCGCACCTTTAACCAAGTTGCTAAGGAAGGAAGTACCTTCAAATGGACTAATAAGCAGGAGAGCTTTGAAAAGCTTAAAAGGTGTTGACGGAAGCTCCAGTGTTAATTCAAATAGGAGGCGTGAAAAGATTTTGTGGTGTCTTGTGACGCTCAGATACGGGTTAGGGTCGTGTGCTAATGCAAGATGGCAAAGTAATCGCTATATCGTCACGGCAGCCTAAGGCCTCATGAGATTAACTACCCAACCCATGATTTAGAGCTAGCAGCAGTGGTTTTCGCCCTTAAAGTTTGGAGGCACTACATTTATGGAGAAAGGTCAGTTATCTATACAGACCACAAGAGCCTTAAGTATTTATTGACTCAGAAGGAGTTGAACTTGAGGCAATGAAGGTGGGTGGAATTGCTAAAGGACTACGATTGTTCGATAGAATATCATCCGCAAGGTGAATGTGGTAGTCGATGCCACGAGTAGGAAGGTGGTGTCGGATCTACGGCTTTGTTCGCTTATTTAAGTCTCAGATGATGACGGAAGCCTATTGGCAAAGTTACAAGTCAAGCCCACATGGCTGAAGGAGATGAAAGAGGGCGCTATCGATAAAGACTTAAGTACTAAGTTACAGCAAGTACCGCAAGGAGGATTAAAGGACTATGGCATCAATGAGGAAGGAGTATTGTGCTACAAGGGAAAGGTCTGTATGCCGAGGAATAAGGAGTTGAGACAAAGGATTGTTCGGGAAGCGCATGGTAGCCCTTATGATATGTATCCCAGAGGCATCAAGCTATATAGAGATCTAAGGGAACAATTTTGGTGGTCTGATCTGAAATGGGAAGTAACTGAATTTGTGGGGAAATGTTTGACGTGTCAGGAAGTTAAGGCTGAACACCAAGTCCCATCAGGATTGCTTCAACCAATCGAAGTTCCCCAATGGAAGTGGGAAAGAATTACCATGGACTTCGTTAGTGGGCTTCCCCTTACACCTACTAAAAAGGACTCGGTATGGGTGATAGTGGACCGTTTGACCAAGTCTGCACACTTTATCCCAGTAAGAATGGATTATTCTCTACAAAAGTTGGCTAAGTTATATGTGGCAGAAATTGTGAGGTCACATGGAGTACCAATGTCGATCATCTCTGATAGAGACCCAAGGTTTACGTCTTGATTCTGGAAGGCACTTCATCAAGCTTTAGGCACTAAGCTAGACTTCACTACGACTTTTCATCCACAATCAGACGGGCAGTCTGAACGGGTTATACAAGTGTTGGAGGATATGTTGAGAGGCTGTGTAATGGATTTCCGAGGAAGTTGGGAAGATTACTTGCCTTTAGCTGAGTTCGCCTATAATAATAGCTATCAAGCTAGCATTCGGATGGCACCATACGAAGCATTGTATGGAAGGAAGTGTAGAACACCTACTTGTTGGACCGAGTTAGGAGAACACCGAGTTTTGGGTCCAGAATTGGTGGCAAAAACTGAAGAGAAGGTTGAGCTAATTCGGGCATGGTTGAAGGAAGCCTCTGATAGGCAGAAGTCGTACGCAGACCTTAAACGAAAGGAAATAGAGTTTGAAGTGGGAGACCAAGTATTCCTGAAAGTCTCGCCTTGGAAGAAGGTAATGAGGTTCGGTCGAAAAGGGAAGTTAAGCCCTAGGTTTATATGGCCCTTATCGAGTACTGAAATGAGTTGGGCCAGTGGCATACCAATTAGAGTTGCCACCAGAATTGCAGCAGATGCACGACGTATTTCATGTATCCATGCTACGTTGCTATCGATCGGATCCGTCGCATGCGGTACTTGTTGAAGAGGTGGAACTAAGGCCAGACTTATCCTACGAGGAAGAGCCAATTCAGATTTTGGAATGAGATGTGAAAGTACTATGAAGGAAAACAGTGCCTCTAGTCAAAGTGTTATGGCGTAATCATGGATCGGAAGAAGCTTCGTGGGAGCCGAAGAGACCATGCGATAGAATACCCTCAACTATTTTAGTTAGGAAATTTCGGGACAAAATTTTGTTTAAGGGGTAGAATCGTAACATCCCGAAAAGGGCCTATGCATTTTCGGTTTAATTGTATGAAATGACAAGTTTAAGCACTAAGAATAAATTTTGATATTTTTGGAAACACGAAATGTATAAAATGGAAACCTGAACATTTTGGAAACTTGAACATTTTGGAAACCTGAACATTTTGGAAACTTGAACATTTTGGAAACCTAAACATTTTGGAATCTTGAGCATGTAAGAAAAATGGCAAGTTACAGAGCCGATCGAAAATTTTAGGAAACTTAGAAATGATCGAGAAATGTCAAATTTTAAAGTTTAAAATAGGAAATAAGGGAAAGAGGGCCTTAAAAGAAAAAGTTGGTGAGATTTGACACACAAACAGGCTTGGAAAAGTGGCCTGAAGGTGTCACTTAGGGCCTATGGAAATGGTGCCATGTGCAAGAGGAATGGGCCTGAGTTTGAGTCACTAGGGAAACAAATAATGAAGGTTTTAATTTTGCTTCCAGAAGGCTGAGGTGGACGGCACCTAATTCTAGAAAGGGAGGAGTTTTATTTCTGTTAATACTTGATAAATTAAGTGATAAATAAAGGATTTTAATTAAGGAGATAAATGATGGATTAAACACTTTTATTTTTTTTAAAAGAGATAATATTATCACAAGGAAGGGTGGTGGCCAAGTCAATGACTCTTGGCCTAGTAATTTCGATTGAAGAAGGAGAGTTAGAGGCTTTTCTCTCATCTTTTCTTAAGTGTGCCGAAAATTCCCTAGCCCCTATTTCTCTTTGCCGAAATTTTTCCTAAGCAAAACTCCATCTTTTCTTCTCCTCTCCTTTGTCATTGTTAAGTCAAAACCCTTCTCTTTTGATCCCTGTTAAATCTCCATAGCCGAATCTTTGTGACTCTAGGCAAGGAAGCAATCGATTAAAGGCATCAAGGTAAGGTTAAGCTATTCAATTTCCTTTCTTCTCTATTTGCCGAAAGAGAATGACCTAATCCCTATTCTTGTTCTTCTAATTCTTTTAATCAAGATCTAAGAAATAACCCCTTTTTATGTCTCTTGGCCGAATATCAAAGGAAGAGCTTGAGATTTGATTCAAGGAATTTAAGATGAGGCACATTCTACCAAAGGCCAAACTTTATTTATTAAAGTTAGATCGATCTAACATATGAATTTTAGGAATTTTGACATCACTAAGGGAGCAAGGAATCGATTTTGGGAATCTCATCATAAGGTAAGTGGTTATAATCGCCAAGGTTCTCTCTTAAATGTCTAGATCTATTTGTTTTAACCAGAGACTAATCAAATCAATGGATTTAATGGTTAGCCGATTTCAAGGAGAAGAACACAAATCTTCTGGATTTGATCACCAATCAAATCGCAAAACAAGGTAAGTACTAGTAATACCATTCCTATTAGGATTTGGTTTTAAAAGCGAAAAGGTTATTAATGTGTTTTATATGATGGGCGAATATAGGAATTAATGATCTAAGATCTAGATCGGTAGATCGCTCTTCTGGATTTCAAGGAATCTATTAAGCAAATTAGGTGTGTATGCATACTAACTTTCGATATATCATATGGCAATTATTTTAACTATATGATTATACATAAGAATGTGAATATGGCTAGGTACCCTAATGTGGTACAAAAGTACTCAGGTACGTTTCCTACTTATGATAGGATTATGAAATATGTTATTTTATAACATGTGAAAATATATATATAAATGTGGAATTAAGTATGTTATGCATGATATAAAATTTATGGGGCATTCGGGATCTATGTGAAAGGGGAAGAAGGTGTTGACTTCGGTCTCACCAACGGAATATGGTGACTACGGTCACAAAATTTGAATATGGTAACTCCGGTTACATTATCTGAATTTGGTAACTTCGGTTACATTATTTGAATATGGTGTCTAATGACACAAATTATATGGGCGATGAGCACGTCGACTACAGCGACTGCCTTCGATGGTGTGTAGCGGATGGAGGGTTGACTTAGTAGTCCCCACGGTGTGACTGGCAGGTACGGGTGGTGTGTAGCGGATGGACAAATAGGCTTGGGTTTGGGTTGCATCATCATTTATTTTTATATGAATATGAATTTGATGTGAACATGTATGCCTGATTTGTTGAATGTTAGTACTGTGTGCACATTGAGTCTGTTGACTCACCCCGCTGTGGGAACTATTTTCAGGTGATGAACAAAGGATTTGACCGGGACGGTAGACCTTGAGGTGGACATGTTTCATTTGAAGATTTTATGTAATTTGGACTTTATTTTTTTTAGTACCTTTAACTTTATATTTGGGTTTTACTTGATGTTATAAGGCCATAAGGCCCAGTGGATTTTTCTTATTCTGCTTTACTTTAAACTATTATGTTACTTAACTACTTACGACTAAAGTTAAAGTGATATTTTTTTTATAAACCTTAAAATTATTTTGTCACCTTAATAAAATTAGATTTTTAAGATTAATTAAATGGGTTTCAATCTAAGCCCAATTCAAAATAATAGTTTTCGAAAATTTTACAAATTTTCTCTAAGTAACGAAAATCTTTGAAACCGGTTTACTTTAGGAACATACCAGATCCGGTTCAGGCTCGTGGGCGGGTGTGGGTGTGGGGTGTTTCATATGAATATCATCATTCAACCCATCTTAAAATTTGATACACATTTTTTCTTTATTCGACACTATATTATGGGATCAATCTTCAAGACTGCACATCAATTCTGCGAAGACTCTCTTCATATTCATTAACCAGGACTCGACTTTTGTAGGATCATCATCAACCTTCCCTCTAAACTCTTCCGCTCCACATTTCTAGATTTTATCTATGGATACTCGGGTAAATATCATAGGTACAGGATTTTGAGGACCCAGGCGTCTGAAGGAGGCACAGTAGGGGTTGAAGATGGCGAAGTTGCAAGATTTTCTTGCTTGAATTCATTGAACCACTAGTTTGTCATTCCGAGAAACACATTTTTTATTTCATCACCAAAGGACTATGGAATCGATGCACTATTACTTGCTTTAGGTTTCGAAGCTTGAATATTACTTTTAGCTTCATTAACTACATCCCGATTCGATTCAGCTGACATCTTGAATCTATAAGAAAATACAATATTAAAGTGGATCAAAAGCATCACACTATCACAAGGTATATGTGGCATGTATATACTAAACTCTTCTCCATTACATTAGTCCTAGAATCGGCTAAACTATAGCTCTGATACCACTAAAATGTAACACCCCTAACCTGTCTCCGTCGCGGATTAAGGTTACAGAGAATTACCAAACAATCTTCAATCACTTGTCTATATAAAATTAAAATAAATACATGACATTCGAAACATATCAATCATAGGCATTTTGCCTTAAATCAAGCCTTTGATGCCCTAAAAATAGCATTGATGTAATTCAAGACTAATTTGAAACAAAACAGAAGTTTTAAGGAAAAGTTGTAAAAATTGGAAAACATGGGTCACATGGTCGTGCAAAATCACCCCAATCCGTATAACTTTCGAACAACAAACACACGGACGTGTCCCCACCGGTGTAATTCACTGAGTAGCCTCACACGCCTGTGTGCCAAGCCATGTACTAGGCCGTGTAACTCTTTGAATTGCCACAAATGCCCATGTGCCAGGCCGTGTGCTAGGCCATGTGCTAAGCCGTGTAACTCACTAACTTCAACACTAAGAAATTCTCATATTCACACGGCCATCTGCGTCACACAACTGTGTGACAGCCCGTGTACTAGGTTGTGTGAACCTAAAATTTTACCTAAAATCAATTCATTTCATAACTAATTAATGCATAACTAACCCATTCATTTATGCACACTTTCAAGGGACCTAAGCATCATTCAAGTACACATAATCATGCCATTTCAAACAACTTAATTCACCTAACCAATGTGCCATTCAAAGACACCACAAATATATCAAACATTACATACCAAAACAAGCCAACAATACTTTAGTTCATGCATATAATCTTGTTCCAACACTTACGAAAACTTATCTCAAATAACCATTTTCAAGTCATCATAAAATACCAAAAAGGAACCTTATACATAAGAACTTGAAAGTGCCTAAAATGACAATACTTGGTGAAGCATTAAAGTACACCAACCCAAACATAACCTTCAGAGCATAAACCTACCAAGACACCATTACAAATATCCTATACATTTCAACCACATATTCATCTCTATATACATGCCACTACCCTAGGAGATACAAAAACTACCAACCTAGATAGATAGTGTGAGCCGGTTAATTGATCCATTCCAAAATGTCATCAACGATTATGTACAAAACAATCCACAAGAACCAGTAAGCAAACAAAACTTAGTAAGGACATAGTATAACATTTAATCTAAATATAATTAGACACAATTTACACACTATTTGATTTAGGGTTTCTAGAGTATAAATAGGGGCACCTAAGTGCATTCATGGGTACCGAAGTACAAACAAGGCCTCGTATGTGCAATCAACAATAATTATCTATAAACATATTAATTAAAGAACAATAATATAAGATTACAAATAAAACTTTATTTACGTATTGAAATACTATGGACTTACCTACGATTTAATTTCGGTCAATACACAGGCACTATTCCTTTATTTTCCCTTTTCCTCGATTATTGTATCTCTGATCCAAATCTTGATCATGCAAGCTAAGAAGTTGATCGAATGATGGTTTCGGCAAGAGGTTGAAGAGAATGAATAAAGTAAAATGTCTAATTTGTTTTAATTTGTTTAGTTTAAATTTGATTTAATTACAAGTTTGCCATTAAACACCTATTAATTAATCATTTTCATACCATTTGACGTACAACCATAATAATTTAGGCTAATTGCCACATAAGTCCTTCATTTAGTTATTAAACTAGTTAATCATCTAAATGCGATAATTAATAAGTTTTGCACCTTTTTCAATTTAGTCTTTTTCCTTTAATTAGTTATCTAAATGTTAAAATTTCTTAACCAAACTTTAACACAACTCTAATGACTTTGTAATTATTCTATAATAATATTTATGGGCCAACACGATGGAAATTTGTGGTCTCAAAACCACTATTCTGCCACCACTAAAAAATTGCTTGTTACACTGGGTTTAGGGTGTTACAATTATGATTTTTACTGTGAAAGATTTAAGTTAACTCATTTACAGTAAGTTAAATTTAACATTAAATACAAACTTACTAAGATTTACACAAGCTTACCTCATTTTCATTTTATTCTTGTAGATTTTCGGATACGAGCTGTCAATTGGATTGCCTTTGGAGATCACACTATCCGACAACTTAATCAGTAACTAATTATTCACTTTGGTTTGGTTATAAGTGGCATGTAAATACGATTTAGTATATATATATGTGTGTTATAAGCATTATGGATCTGTTTTGTGTCAATTGAAGTATGATATGTATATATTGATGTAAATCTCAATTAGTATTTTAGTTGATTGTGGTGTGTGATAGCAATGGTATGTCTTTTTTTTATATATGCATTTTGAATGGTTGATTTGGTACAAATGCTAAGGTAGCTTGGTAAACCTTGATTGATGGTTTTGGTCATGACAAATGAAGTATATTTGATAGTTGAATAAGTATGAAATGTTAAGCAATAGCATTTTAATGGATTATGTTTTAATGTTTGAGTTGTTGTGCCAATGAGGGCATATTGGTTATACATTTAGGTTTAATGGTATTTGGTATATTTTAGCATGTGTAGGCACATATTGAATAGGTTTGATTGTTGGTTGTTGCATAGCTTGGAACCCAAGTATTTGAATATGAAATGACTTGTGTTTGAAGGTGAATCTAGACACACACGACCTATGACACAGTCTACCACACGGTTTTTGACATGGTCGTCTAGTCTATTTAATTTTGGTGCAGGTTTTTCCCACACAACCACAAGTTGTTACAAGGCTTGGTAACATGGTCGTGTAACCCTATTTTTGAATTATACATGGTCTAAGAACACAAGCGTGTGGTGTAGCCATGCTTGAGACACACGTGCTAGTCTCCTTCACACTTGGCCACATGGCCTTGTAACCCCTATTTACACATTTTGCTCAAAAATTTCGTAGAAGTTTCAATTTAATCCAGAATTTATTTTAGTTTGTTTTAAATATTTAGTAGGCTTGATTTAAACATCTTTTCATATATATGCCATGAATGTTAATTGATTATGAATATTTGATATCTAAATTTAAATTTAAATAGTAGAAGTTAGTTATTGAATTTGTTAGCTGTCGTAATACTCTATAACTCTAATCCGGAAATGAATACGGCTTAAGGATGGTACAATCAATGTTGGGAAAATTATTCTTAAGGAAATCCAATATTATGCTAGGCAAAAGGCAGGAAGTGCTTACTTTCCGTAATTGATTACTTCACTCTGTTTGCAAGCACAAGTTTGATCGAAAGCAAACCTGAAAGGTCGATATGTTTAAGCTTGTATAACAAAACACAATATTGAAAGTGTAGTATAAAATGTTGAATAGCTGAATCGGAACAAACCAAATGCACCATAGCTTGAAGAGTCATCAACCAATCCTGAACCAGATGCTAACTCAAAAATTAACCTAAAAAAGCATAATCCAAATGAGAATTAAAAAACCTTGAACCAGGAATGGAACTGAATATTTCTAAACCAGTTGACACAACTGCTAATCCTTAGTTAACCATTATGATGACCACTCTTTCTATAACGCCCTGAATTTGGGCCTAGTAGGATTGGGTCTTATGCGTGGAAACTGCTAGGAGGCTACACATAAAAGTTTATGTGTGCAAGAATTATCACAAATTGATTTTTTTCATTGATGGTTAAGTGATTTAAGAGTGTTTGGGAATGTATGAGAAGCCCTGGGTTGTAACACCCCTAACCCGTATCCCTTAAATGAGTCATCGAGATTCTAAGCATACTTATTAATCGAGTCGGGACTAATACGAAACTTATATAGAAGTTCTTAGAAATTTAGAAACTTTTCTAAAATACAGGGGATACATGCCCGTGGGAGCAAACCATGTGCCCTCCATAGTTGCTAGACACACCCGTGTGTCCTCCCCGTGGTCGAACCTGACTTTACACCATGGCCACCAAGCATGCCCGTGTACCCTGGTTGTGGTCGATTCTGCCAAAATCAACACGGCTATCCAGCACCCCTGTGTGCTAAGGTCGTGTACTATTAGGCCATGTACTAACTTTCTCACATGGTCACTAGGCACGTCCGTGTGACTTTATAGGCCACTTTCAATACCAAAATGCCACCCACTTGGATCATACCTACAAACAACATTTACCAAGACAACTCATGCACATATGTTACCAATAACATACCAAAATAATCATTCAAACCATGCATTCCATACCAATTCCAACCATGCCAAATTTGAAGACTCAAACTCATTTCATAACAAACATAATCCATTCATTTGCTAACTCAAAAACTTGACCATTTCAAGTTCTTCAATCATATCAAGATATGCATCATTTATCACAACCATTTAAGCAAATTATCAACTCATAACTAGCCAAATCACATGGCTATGTTCATATAACAAATTTATACCAAATAATAGCCTATACATGCCATATCTAGTTATATACATTTCCAAAGTGTACCAAGATGAGTTTAGTAGTGTGATGATGATCCTTGACGGTCCCGAGCCTTCAGTAGCTTTGACGACCTAAAAACAGATAAAGCACACACAGAGTAAGCTTTCTAAAATCTTATTAAGTCAATATACAAACAAACTTAGTAAGGAAGGCATATATGCATATAGGTACATCTTAATTACTAGCTAAATATCACATATATGCTTTGATTCATATACTTGGCCATATTGGCTACATTCACAATTCAATAATCATATGAATACATAGCTCTTTCATAATCATTCTTGCATCATTTCCACCTTCTCATATTTAATTATACTTTTCTTCAAATGAAAGTCATATAAGTACTTACCTTTTATACACACTTAATGTACATTCAACGTACCTGAAACATATATTCATTCACTTATTTGATCATAGCTCAGATTTACAATTCGTATCATAGACTTGCCTGTTGAACCTTTAAGAATCTCTTATGATACTCAGAAAGCTCAGAAATAATCGTACAATGCCAACGTCCCAGACGAGGTCTTACATGAACTCAGATATCGGTGCCACTATCCCAGATAGGGTCTTACATGAATCAATATGATGCCGATGTCCTAGACATGGTCTTACATGTAAAGCTCATATCGATGCCAATGTCCCAGACGTGGTCTTACACATAAAGCTCATATCGATGCCAACGTCCTAGATGTGGTCTTAAACATAAAGCTCATATCGATGCCTACATCCCATACGAGGTCTTGCACGAAATTTTAAATCAACTCCAACGTCCCAGATGTGGTCTTACATGATAGAACAGAATGGATACCTATGCCATGACATAGCTAATCCTATCTATTCCTAGGTTCGTACGGGACTTCCCGGACATTGTCGCTATATTGACCTTATCTCATAGTTCATATGCACAACCTCTCATAAACATTCATTATCATTATTAGTCATATGAACATTTAAAATCTCATACAAGTACATTTATTTGCATAGTGACTTACCTCAGATTTGATTTTTCGGAATGGAAACAGCTACTCGATTACTTTCGCTTTCCCACGATCTAAGTTCATTTTCCTTGGTTCTTGATCTATACATATTCAGAATTAACTCTTTTATTCACTAACTCATTCAATTCAATCCAAAGACACACATTTAGTGCTATTTGCAAATTAACCCTTAAACTTGCACAATTTATCAATTTAGTCTATTTTTCTCAAAACATCAAATTCAAAAAATCAATCTATAATCATGCTTTGGCGAATTTTCCTACATCTCATACAAGCCCATATTTTCCATCAAATTTGTAATTTAGTCCTTCAAATTACCATTTTCTCAATTTAGCCCTATTTAGCTAAATTCATCAAAAATTCAAGAACAAAGTGTGTTCATCTAGCTCAAATCCTTCATTTAACACCATAAATAAACACAAAGCTCAACATAGCATTAATGGTATATTTCATGAACAACATCAATTCATCAAATTGAGACATGGGCTTGAAAGTAGACTAAGCAACAATCTCAAAAACATAAAAATCATCAAAATTTAAAGCCAAAATATACCTATATTTTGCTTGAAATAGCCGAACCTAGTTTAAGGTTTTCTTTTTTTTCTTTCTTTTATTTTCGGCTAGGTGAAGGATGGTAATGGCTTATTTTCATGTTATTTTCATTATAACGACAATATTATTTCTTTTACTAAATTAGCCTTATACATAATGCATATACAACACATGAATTAAGGGCATTTTTGTACTTGTGCTGTCCACTAACTATAGTAATGGCTAATTTGCCATATAAATCCTCCATAATTTCAAAGCCACAACATATAAGTGCTTTAACAAATAGAATACAAATTTCACATTTAATGCAAATCAATCCTTTGCTCAAATTAAACACACGAACAAACAACTTCGCTTACGAAAATTTACCATATGCTTAGTCACATATCAACGACACAAAAAATAATATTAAAATATTATTCAGACTCGGATTTGTGGTCCCGAAACCACTATTCTGACTAGGCTATAAACCAGACTGTTACAATTCTCCCCTTAGGGATTTTTGTCCCCGAAAATCTTACCGTTAAACATAGTCAGATATTGTTGTCTCATTGAATCTTCAGGCTCCCACGTAGTTTCTTCTATTCCGTGACGATGCGATAGTACTTTCACTAACGGAATTTTATTGTTTCTCAACTCTTTCACTTCACAAGCTAAGATACAGATCGGTTCCTCTTCGCATGTCATATTAGATCGGATTTCAATTTTGGATGGGGCAATCACATATGACAGATCGGATCGATATCTACAGAGCATCGAAACATGAAATACATTATGAATCTTTTCTAGCTCAGTGGGCAACTTTAATCTATAAGCAACAGGCCCAACACGTTTAATGATCTCATACGGTCTGACAAACCTAGGACTTAACTTGCCTTTATGTCCAAAACGAAGCACTTTCTTCCACAGTGACACATTCAGAAATATTTTATCGCCGATCTCAAATTCTATATCTTTTCATTTCAAGTCCGCATAAGACTTCTGACGATCAGGTGCTGCTTTCAAACAATTTTGGATCAATTTCACTTTCTGTTCTGAATCCTTTATCAAATCAACCCTATGTAGCTTATTTTCACTAAGCTCGGTCCAATACAAAGGTGTACGACATTTACATCCGTACAAAGCTTCATAAGGTGTCATTTTGATACTTGGCTAAAAACTATTATTATACGCAAATTCAACTAATGGTAGGTACTATTCCCACGAACCATTAAACTCAAGTATACAGCATTTTAACATGTCTTCAAGAATTTGAATAATTCATTCAGACTAACCATCAATTTGCGAATGAAAAGCTGTACTGAAATGTAATTTCGTGCCCAAAGCTTCTTGTAATTTCTTCCAGAATCTCGATGTAAACCTCAGATCTCTATCTGACACAATAGATAGTGGCACCCCATGCAATCTCACAATCTCAGAAATATAAAGCTCGTCTAATCTATCAAGTGAATAATCAGATCTTACTGGAATAAGATGGGCAGATTTCGTCAATCGATCAACTATGATCGAAATCATATTTTTCTTTCTTCGAGTCTGAGGAAAATAAGAAACAAAATCCATTGTTACTCTATCCTATTTCCACTCAGGAATCAGAATTGGTTGTAACAAACTGATGGAACTTCATGTTCATCTTTCACTTGCTGACAAACTAAACATTTTGACACAAAATCAGATATATCTCGTTTCATACTAGACCACCAATAATGTTGCTTCAGATCACAATACATTTTAGTACTTCCCAGATGAACAGATAAACTACTGTTATGAGCTTCACTCAAAATCAACTGAATCAACTCTGGATTTCTCGAACACAGAAACTATCTCGAAATCTCAAGCAATCATCAACAATTTGAAATTCAGATTCAGAATTTAATTCACACTGAGCTCGTTTCAATAACAATTCATTATCAACCTTCTGAGCATCACATACTTTGTGTACAAACAACGGTTTCGCTTTTAATTTAACTATCGCAGAACTATCATCAGACAATTCCAACTGAACATTCAAAGCTTGCAATGCAAATAACGATTTTCACTCAGTGCATCTGCAACAACATTTTCCTTACCTGGATGATAATCTATTACAAGATCGTAATCTTTCAATGACTCAAGCTATCGTCTCTGACGCAGGTTCAAATCTTTCTGAGTCATCAAGTATTTCAGACTTTTATGATCTGAAAACACATGACATTTTTCACCGCACAGATAATGACGCCAGATCTTAAGTGCAAACACAATCGCAGCTAATTTAAGGCCGTATGTCGATAATTCTTTTCATGAAGCTTCAACTGTCTCGAGGCATAAGCTACAACTTTGCCTTCCTGCATCAAAATAAATCCCAGACCATTTAACGAAACATCACTGTAAATCACAAATTCTTTGCCCGATTCTAGTTGTACTAATACTGGAGCTTCTGTTAACAGAGCTTTCAACTGATTGAAACTTTTCTGACATTTATCTGACCACTCAAAACTAACATCTTTCTGAAGTAATCTAGTCAATGGAGTAGCTATCACTGAAAATCCTTTCACAAATCGACAATAATAACCAGCTAAACCCAGAAAACTATGGACTTTAGACATGTTTCTCGGAGGTTTCCAATCCAGAATAGTAGAAATCTTGCTCGGATTAGCACGAATTCCAAAAGATGACACAATATGTCCCAAAAAACTAACCTCGTGCAACCATAATTCACATTTACTGAATTTCGCGTACAATTGCTTTTCCTCAAAGTATGCAACACAATCTTCAAGTGTTTAGGATGCTCATTTTCGTTCCATGAATAAATCAATATGTCATTTATGAATACCACAACAAAGCGATCTAGGTAAGGTCTAAAAATTCTATTCATCAGATCCATAAAAACAGCAGGAGCATTATTTAGTCTAAATGGCATAACTAAAAACTTATAATGCCTGTATGTCGTTCTGAAAGCAGTTTTAGGTATATCTGAATCTTTCACTCCCAACTGATAGTATCCCAATCTCAGATCAATCTTAGAAAATACAATAGCTCCTTTTAACTGATCAAATAAGTCATCAATTCTGGGCAACATATATTTATTCTTTATGGTCACCTTATTCAACTGATGATAATCGATGCACATTCTCATCGTGCCATCTTTCTTTTTTCATAAATAGAACAAGAGCACCCCATGGCGAAAAACTCGGTCTAGCAAACCCTCTATCGGTCAATTCTTGCAACTGTGACTTTAACTCTTTCAACTCTTTTGGTGCCATTCTATATGGAGCTATCGAAATAGGTGTTGAACCAAGCATCAATTCAATACCAAACTCAACTTCACGAATAGGAGGTAAACCCAGTAACTCTTTAGGGAACACATTAGAAAACTCGCAAACAATAGGTACTAACTCAATTTTCCTTTCAAACATTTTCGAATCAATTATATAAGCAAAATATGCCTTATAACCCTTTTTCACATAACTCTGAGCTTTCAATACCGATGTCATAGCAGGCAATCCATTCAAATCATTAGACTCAACCCGTACAATTTCATTATTCAGAATCTCAAATCTATAGTCTTTCTTTTCCAATTCACAACAGCATCATACAAAGACAACCAGTCCATACCCAGGATAATATCGAACTCATCAAATGGCAGAAGCATCAGATCAGCAGGGAAACATATATCTCTAAACATTAATGGACAGTTCTTGCATACTTTGTCAACAAGGACACTTTTAACTAAGGGGCTCGATACTTTTATAACAAACTCAGTAGACTCTACAGGCAAAGTTTGAATATATACTAAATTAATGCATATATATGAATGCGTAGAACCAGGGTCTATCAATGTAATCAAAAAGTATCATAAAGTGTAAAATTACCCGTTATAACATCAGGTGGTGAAGCTTCCTCACGAGCTCGAATAGCAAACGCTCTGGCAGGCGCTCTAGCTTCAGATCTTGCAACAGTGTGTCTCTTGTAATCCTTTAACTACAACTAATATTTCTTACATTCTTTGGAAGTCTACCTCCCATAGGTGCATTATCAAATCTCAGATTTTGAATAGTCTCTAGCTCGACAGACTCAGGGCAATCACGGATAAAATGGTCAAGCGATCCACATTTGAAGCAAGCTCTGTCATTTAATCTACAGCTTCCCGGATGACTTTTTCCACAATGTTTACATTCAGGTCTCTCAGTCCGGACATTACCAACATTGGCTACTGAAGTTGCTGAATGTAAACATCTCTGAATCTTTTAAACAAATTTGATCATCTCTGAATCTCTTTGAAGTAGACTGAAATAACTTGCTTGGATATTTCTTTCTCATATCTCTTGCTTCAGACTCAACTTTTCTTTTATCTTTCCCGAGTGCTTCAGCTTTGCATGCTCAATCAATGAGTACAACAAACTCTTTTATTTCTAATATCCCGACTAGCAAACGGATATCTTCATTAAGACCTTCTTCAAATCTTTTGCACATTATAGCTTCAGATGATATACACTCTCGAGCATATTAACTTAGTCTCACAAACTCTCGTTCATACTCAGAAACAGTCATTCGGCCTTGTTTTAGTTCCAAAAATGCCTTTCATTGATATATTTCTTCCGAACTCAATTTGAAAGAAGTCCCATGTAACATGTTCTCTCGGAACAATAGAAATTAAGGTTTTCCACCATTGATAAGCCACATCTCGAAGCAAAGATACAACACCCTTTATGCATTCTTCTGGAGTCAGAGACATTTCATCGAATACCCGAATAGTATTTTCAAACCAAAACTCGGCCTTTTTAGCATCATCATCATTAGTAGCCCAAAATTTTTGGCCCCATACTTACCAATCATGTCAATCGGAGGCTTATTCCACATTCAGATTTGCAGTCAGAGGTATATCAGATGTCTGAGGAGGATTAACTGGGGGCGGGGGTTGCAAAACAGTTGGGTTATTCCTCATAAATTGAGTGAACCATTCACTCATCATCTGGAAGAAAGCTTGT
Organism: Gossypium rotundifolium; assembly: GCA_025506655.1. NCBI lineage: Eukaryota > Viridiplantae > Streptophyta > Magnoliopsida > Malvales > Malvaceae > Gossypium > Gossypium rotundifolium. The sequence continues at coordinate 61,380,420 of CP106731.1, read as the reverse complement.
TTAGCTTCTCCCTCTTGACCGCTCGTAGCCGCTCTTAGATCAGAGGGCACCGTCCCTTGCGCGGGAGCAGGCGTATTACTTTTTACGTCATCAGCTACGACTCTTTCGGGATCTATTACTATACAAAAATCACATTTTATACATCAGGTTTCATCACACTATCTCAATTCAGATATATGGCATGTATAGATAGACTCTAACACGCCACGTTAGTCCGAGAATCGACTAAACCATAGCTCTGATATCAACAAAATGTAAAACCCCTAACCCATAATTGTCACCAGATTAGGGTTAAAGGCATTACCTGACAAATCGAAAACATTTACAGGAATTCAAATAACCCATCATCAATCACAATCATAATGTCCCTTAATTGAGTCATCGAGACTCTAAGCATACTTATAAACTGAGTCGGGACTAAAATAAAACTTATATAGAAGTTCTCAAAAATTTAGAAACTTTTCTAAAATACAGGGGATACACACCCGTGGGAGCAAACTGTATGCCCTCTATGGTTGCTAGTCACACCCATGTGCCCTCCCCGTGGTCGAACCTGACTTCACACCACGACCACGAAGAACGCCCATGTACCCTGACCGTGGTCGATTATGCCAAAATCAACACGGCTATCCAGCACTCTTGTGTACTAAGGTCGTGTACTATTAGGCCATGTACTGACTTTCTCACACGGTCACTAGGCACGCCCGTGGGCCACAACTGTGTGACTTTATAGGCCATTTTCAATACCAAAATGCCACCCACTTGGATCATACCTACAAACAACATTTACCAAGACATCTCATGCATATATGTTCACCAAAAAATACCAAAATAATCATTCAAATCATGCATTCCATACCAATTCCAACCATGCCCATTTACACCATTGTGACTGCTTAGGTTACTCAAGTCGCTCGAGGCAACGGTGGACCTTCTGTTGGGTCACTGAGACCCCGATTTGTAAAAATTAACGAAATACCCCCGATTTGTAAAATTATCGAAATACCCTTAATTTATAAAAATTACTGAAATACCCTCGATTTTGTAAAATTATCGAAATACCTTCAGTTTGCAAAATTACCAAAATACCCCTAGTTTACAAAATTACCAAAATACCCCTATAAGGTAGGATTATCAAAATACCCATGTAGGGTAGAATTACTAAATACCCTGAAGGGTAGGATTACTGAAATACCTTTATAGGGCAAAATGACTGTTTTGCCCTTGTGGGTAAATGACTAACTTGGACTATAAATTTGACTGATTTGATTGTGATCGTATGACAGTGTTTAAACTGACTTGACTGTGGTCGTGTGACTGATATGGTTTTAATATATGTCTAAATGATTGTTACTGGGCATGGCCATTTTGTATACACGTGTAATAATTGAGTATGACATACACGGCATATTGCATGGGGTTGGGACATTGATACGGAAGAAGTTTTGATAAGGTCGCATGGATCGCATGAGACGACTGTAAATCCAGTATTGATCTGTTAAGGTCGCATGTGTCGCATGAGACGACTATGAACCGACGGACGGCTTAAAGTCGCGTAATCTGATTATGGCTCTATGCCAACCTAAATATAGCTCTGTGCCATCTTGATTATGGCTTTGTGCCAATCGTATTTACCCGTGGCTATGTGCCTAACATATATATTGATAACTCTGTGTCGATCATAATTACTCGTGGCTGTGTGCTGATTATATTACCGTCACTGAGGGCTATGTGCCAAAATTATTACAGTTATCGATAGCTTTGTGCCATCCTAATTATGGCTCTATGCCATCCTGATTATGGTTTATAACCATTCTATTTATTGCTTTTAGCCGTTCTGTTAACTGCCAGTGTTACTGCGATATTTATGGTTTATAGTCGTTCTGTCTACGGCGCCGAGCCGTTTGGTTGACTTAGTGTCGCAACTGGTGCTAATCTTGGTGTGTTGGCTAGGTGGGTCAATTTTATCCCCACAGAAGTGCAGGGTTGGTACAGGTGGTGTGTTTCTTGGATCGGGGTGGGATGCATCCTCATACTGTTGCATATCTATTTATGAGATCTTTCACTGTACTTGTAACACCCCTAACCCGTATCCTTCGTCAAAATAGGGTTAAAGGCATTACCGAACAGATCAAAAACCTTTACATACATTTTATAATACAAATCATCATTCACAACCAAGTGTCCCTTTTATAGGTCAACGAGATCTTAATCATGCTTTAGATAGGGTCGAGACTAAACCGAACACATATGAAAGTTCTGGAAATTTAAAACTTTTCTATATTATAGAGGTCACACGCCTGTGGGCAAGTCGTGTGCCTTCCACGGCTACTGGACACAACCATGTGTCCCTGCTGTGCCAAATCAGAGCAAGTATACTGACTAACCCACACGGCCACTAGACACGCTCGTGCACCATAGCTGTGTGCTCATAAGCTATATACTGACTAAATCACATGGCTACTAGGCATGTCTGTGTGCCAAGGCCGTGCACACATAGGCTGGCTACTAACTTTCACCCAAGGCCGCTAGGCACGCCCATGTAGGCAAAACAGACCACTTGCAAGGTCCAAATGCCACCCTCACAAGAGTCAATCCCTACAAGCAAATTACCAATTCATTTCATACACAATTGACAACCAAATACATGTTCAATAATCAATAAATCTTCACATTCAATCTCATTTCTAAACATGTTAATTTTCATACCAATTTGCACAACTAAAACATATATATGTTCAAGCATGATACATCCACATTGTACCATACATACGACCATTTCATTGATCAAACATTTACACTTATATTGCATTCATATACTTACCATAGTCTTTACCATTTCACTTGCCATCAAGCCATACAAAACATGCATCATATGCCATATTCATTCATGCACATTTTCAACATTTACTTAGCCACATCACATGGATATTTACACTTCCAAACACATACCAAAATATCTAACCTATACATGCCATATTTAGTTATATACACATTTTCAAAGTACCAAAATGAGCTTAGGTAGTGTGATGATGATCCTTGACTGTCTCGAGCCTTCAGTAGCTTTGACGATCTATAAAATAGGGCAAACACACACAAAGTAAGCTTTCAAAGCTTAGTAGGCCATATATAAATAAACTTAGCATACAATGCATATAACCAAATTAATACAATGGTACTTATGGTTCACATAGCCAATTCATCGTATAATCTTTGGCACATTTGCTTATACAAAGCTTGCCACATACCTCTATTCAAATATCACATATGTACTCAGCTTATTCAAGCATATTTCCATTCCTGCATTTCATTCACATTCTCATATTCAAAAACACACTTCATCATAGTAAATTTATATAGATACTTATCTTTTATACACATTTAGTGTACATATCAAATGCACTTGAAACAGGACATACATATCACATAATCATTCATATCTTGGGTTTGCCCGTTGAACCATACGAAATCTAATAGGATACTTAGAATACTTAGAATAGTCGTACAATGCCAACGTCCCAGACGTGGTCTTACATGTACTTAAATATCGATGCCACTATCTCAAACAGGGTCTTACACGAATCAAATATGATGCCAATGTCCCAGACATTGTCTTACACGTAAATTTCATATCGATGCCAACATCCCAGACGTGGTCTTACACGAAATCTCAAATCAACGCCAACAACCCAAACGTAGTCTTACATGATATCACATAACAGACACCTATGTCATGACATAGTTAATCCAATCTAATTCTAGGTTCGTACGACACTTCTCGGATATTAACACTATGTCAAATCTATCTTAAAGTTCATGTGTACATCATCTTATGTGCATTCAACATTGTCAACAACCATATGAACATACATAATTCAATTCAAACACGTTTATTTGTATAATGACTTACCTCGGATTCGGATATTCATTCGAACTCGGTTATTCAACTACTTTCATTTTCTCGCGATCTAAGTTCGTTTTCTTCAACTCTTGATCTATACATATTCAAATGTAAGCGTTTATTCACTAATCCATTCAATTTAATCCATGAACACACATTTAGGGCAATTTGTAATTTAGCCCTCACATTTGCACAATTTATCAATTTAGTCTATTTTTCTCAAAACATCAAATATACAAAATCACCACATATCCAAGCTTAGCCGAATGCCCATGTATCTCATACAAATCCAAACATTTCATCAAATTTAAAATTTAGTCCCTCAAATTGCTATTTTCACAATTGAGTCCAAAAGACTCAAATTCAACAAAACTCCAAATACAAATTATGATAATCAAACATATATCTTTCATATTTCACTATAAAACATCAAAAATCTCACCATTTCATCAATGGAAAATTTCACAAATATCATCAATTCTCAAAATTACAACATGGGCTTGATAGTAGACTAAGCAACAATCTCAAAACATACCTTAATTTTGCTTATACATAGCCGAAACCTAGCTTGAATGTTTTCTTTCTTCTTCTTTAAACTTTTGGCTAGATAATGGATGAACAACCATCTATTTTCATATTTTATTTACATTATAACATATTATTAATTCAATTACCAATTTACCCATTTATTAATCATATAAGACAAATTGATATTAAGGCTATTATGCCATTTAACCTTCCACTATCTTACAATTGGCTTAATTACCACTTAAAGCCTCCCCATTTAAAAGCCATTTCAAATAGGTGTCCTTTCATAAAGCATGCACATTTTGTATTCAATACAATTAAATCCTTTTATCAAATTGAACACACAGATGGACAAATTAACTTACGAAAATTTAACACATGCTTACTCACATATCAACGGCACAGAAATACTATTAAAATATTTCACTAACTCGGATTTGTGCTCTCGAAACCACTGTTCTGACTAGGGTCTAAATCGGACTGTTATAGTACTAGGCTTAGGCCACTTGTTCTGTTATTGGTTTGGGCTAGGCCTAATTGATTCTGTTATGGGCTGTGACCCAAATGATATTGTAGTGGGTTTTGGCCCACGTATGCTCTCAACTGGACTGTACTGTTACTGTTAAAGGGCTTTGGCCTAGACTGTTTTGATTTTTGTATACTGCGTATTACTCTAGTAAGGGGATTACACATTGAGTTTTCGTAAACTCACCCCATTTTTAACTGTGCAGGTAATCCCCATCATTTAGGATGATCGGTGCTGCGAGGGACTCGAAGGTGACCACACGATTGCGGCTGTTATGCTTTGGACTTTAAATATGTTTTAAATTATGTTTTGGGTTTTAATTTCTGTAATAAGACCTCTTTAAATTTTTGGTTTTTAAATTGGGATTTTTAGTTTATTATGATTTAAATATGCTAGAAGAAGAACACAATTTTCCTAAAATAATAATTATTTTCAAAACACTACGTTTTCACAACTTAATTTTTAAATATCACATTTTCATAAATCATTTGTTTTAGATTAAGCTTCCGCAATAATAAGATTTTGAAGGTAATAACTTTTTAATAAACCTCAAAAAAAAATAAACCGATGTAATTGAGATTTTACTCAAGCTTTTAATGAAGAAGGGTTTTCAATGGAAACATGGTTTTTAAAAGACACTTCAATGTGGCACGCAAGATTCATGCCTAACTTTTAGGTCGAGTTTGGGGTGTTACATTTAGTTGTATCAGAGCCTGATTGCAAAACTCGGCTGTGGATTGGGTTTTTAAAATTGAATTTCTAAAGGAACTATTTCAAAAGATTTGAAGTATGTGAAATGTTTTACTGAATATTTTCTTGAAAGTGTGGCTCACCGAGTCTCCGGCACTGAATCCGTAAGTTTCTAAAATTATTGTTTGTTTTCGTTGAAAAGCAGTAGATCAAAATTAGACTGTATTACTAAACTTAAACTTAGAGTTTGTATTTATTTTGTGTGTATTCAAGAAATGATATGCGTGTGATATCCATTCATTTTGATGGATATAGAGTATGGTGCATGCTTGTATAATTAGGATTAGAGTGTGCAGCAAAAGAGTAGTGGTGTAACCTGTGTTGTGCGGCTATTAGATAGTTGGAAATTATGAGGACGAAATTTATTTAAGGGGGTAGAATTGTAATGCCCTGACTTTTGGGCCTAGAAGAAATAGGCTTCGCATATCGGAGGGATTGGAATTTAGCTGTGCAAGTGAATAACACAAAAGTATGTCTGCTTTAGTGGTTAAGGGTCCTGAGAAGTATTGGAGAAATCTTGGGTTCAAACTTGAGCTTTAGCAAAATATTTGGTTTTAAGTGGATAAAACCCTGGATGCTTGGATGTAGGCCTTTTAAATTATTAGGTTAAAAAAATGACACAAGAAGCTTGTGGTCTAGTGGTTGCAGCATCATTAAAGTTGCAAGTGAGCCTCGGTTCAAGTCTTGGCTCTTACAATTTGTTTTGATTTTTCTTTTAAAGGAACCTGGACTTGGGCCTTTATACCTTTTAATTAATTAAAGGTAAAATGTAACACAAAGAGCCTATTAGTGCAGTGGTGGTGGTGCTACATGTGGGGCAAGGAGTCTGAGGTTCGAGGCTTGACGTGCGCAATTGTATGTTTATTTTTCTGCTTGAGCTGGAGGTGTTGGAACAGGACTGGAACTTTGTGGTTGAATTGGTCATAAGAATTTGAATGGGGAGTTGGAGTAAATCAAGGAGAAAATTTCGTGGAGGGATTAAGGGAGTGATTTATGGATAAAAATAAGGAGTTTGAAGTGTGTGGGAGTGTTATACCAAATTGGTAAGGGAAGCATAGGAAATTCAGCTAGGATATAGTTTTCTCTCATTTTCCATTTGGTTTCAGTCACTTTTGCCTTGGGAAAAATTGGTTTATGTTGCCAAATTATTCTTTTTCTTTCACCTCTTCTATTTTACATTTTGTCTAGCAAATTATATTTTCTCTTTTCCCCTAGGTTTCATTATTTCTTTTTGGTTATTCTCCTCTAGTCGATTGCCTCTTCTCCATCTTTTCTCTTTTTTCTTTCGATATTCCCCTCTGCTTAGTGGTCTTTTGACCAAATATTCTGCTTCTCTCCCTATTATTGGCCGACTATTTCAGTGCTCTGCCATTGGTGTTGTTTCGCTCTTGTAAGGGCTCTGAGGAATTGATAGTTTTCTACATGAAGTGACAGAGTGCAAGCATTTCAGAAACGATTGAAACTCTTTTGTTATTCAATCAAGAACTCTCAATGGGTAAAGAGGATTCTAGTAGTAAAGTGATGGCAAAGGTACCGGCTGTGTTTGAGCGTGTAGCCTCTACTCCTAAGTTTAAGCAGCGTAAGGTGTCGGCTGTTCAAGATTTTCCACCAGGATGCAGAAGGGTGGCTACATCAAACTCTGGATTAACTAGGCAGATCAAAGTCGACCGATCTAGTCAAGGCATGTGGTATCGATCTCTCGGTTAGGTGGTTTGTAATATCCTGATTTTGTGGGTCTGTGCATTTGGTATGTTTCATGGCTAAGTTGGTAATTTGAGGCTTTGAGGTGTGTATTGGGCTCAGGCTCGGGCTGAAACCTAGGTTAAATTACTGATAAATAGTGTTAGTTTATAATTTAATTTAAATAGTTATATTAGTAGTATGTTGGGCTGGTGGCCCAAAGTTTGGAGGTGCTATAAGTGGGCATGTAGGTGACGTCACTAGGGGGAGGAGTTTGGGCCTAGTGTGGCCACTTGGGGCCCAAGGTTGTTGGGTTAAAATTTGATACATATGAGGGAAGGGGACTGATGGCACAATGGCTAAAATTTAGGAGCTTTATTTTTTTGTATTTAAGTGATAAAATGTTGATAATTAAGAAAGAAGAGTTGGTTTTAAGGTGGCCTCTTCTAAAGGTGAGATGAAGATTAGGTTATCATGCAGGATAAGAGCTATCAGGAGGGAGAGAGTTGGCCAAATTCCAACTCTGTGTGTGTAGGGGTGTGCCGAATTTAGTAGGAAGTTATCATTTTTCTGCCATTTTTTTCTTTATTTCACACTTGTTCTCATCTAGCCGAAACTTTTCTCTCCTAATTGCTTTAGTTTCTCCATTCTAGCTGAAACTCCTATCACCTCTCTCCTCTCCATTATACTTCTAAAAGATGAATTCTCCCTGTGCATATCCCTTTCTCCCATAGCCGAACCATCCGGTGAGATCTCTTTTTCGAAAGTGCACCATGTTTAGTACTCTCTTTAATCTGTGAGTTTTGGGATTTTCTTTCTCTATGATTTCACTATTTTTAATCAATTTTCTAATCTGAATCATTTGTTTAAAGGCCCTGTTGGTTTCACTCTTTGCCCCAAGAAGCCGAATCCTATCTTGCTTTAGTCTGAAGTGCCAATTTGGTGGAAAAGTTGAAGGTAGGTGGTGGTAGGTTTGGCCGAATGGTCTTTCTTATTCTTTCCCCTTTGGCCTAATGTGTTATAGTACTTAATTGGTTGCGGTTAAGGGATTGATTTAATATATGGGTGTTGGCCAAATGTAGGTGGGTTGGTGGTGACGTTTTCTTAAAGACTTTTGGGATCCAAAAGCTAGGTAAGGGTTTCGTTTAAATACTATGTTTAATTATTAGATCTCATCGGTTTGATTGGTTTAGTGACCAATGAGTTATCATGGACAATATTAACAATCAAGCAGTAGGGGTTGGATCTGTAAACCCAACGCCAAAGTACAAGAAATGATCAGTATCGGGAGTGCGAGATTGGCCTTTGGAGTGCGGGCTGACATCGGAGTTAGATCGTAGGCCAATAGTGGTAGTCTCGAGTGATAGTAGCATAGAAGCAGTAAAAGCGTTAGTACGAAAACCAAGTGTGTAACTCTTACACACTTTATTTACTTAATATGTCAAATGTTATGTGTTGTCAAAGGCCAAAATGACGACAATGGTTGCCAAAATACCCTTATGGGTAACAGGTGTGGATGCCGGGTAAGTTGTTATGTTTCTTGTGTTGATTGTGATCTATGAGAGCATGATATTCTATATACATAATTATGTATGTTAAGCATGATCATACTGGATATTGTTCGCATGAATATATGTTATGGGTGATGAGAGGAGGGGGAGTATGATCTATTAGACTGTCACCAGTGATTTGGTATCACACAGTGGGTTGGCCCCATATGTTATAATATTCTGACTATGTCTCAGTGGTTTGGCACCACCAGTGGTTTGGTACCACATATGTTTATTTGTGACTTTGGTCACCAGTGGTTTGGTACCACAAGGGGTAGATTTGGGAGACATGGATGGATACCTAGGTTGATTGGTTGCATGACATGCATATTTGTATTTAAATCTGTGTAAGAGCATATTTTCTTTTGGGATGGGGACTTACACACTGAGTCTAAGTGACTCACCCCTTCCGTTACATTTTACAGATCAGACCTAGATCGTGCGAACTCGAGGTGGTCATGCACAGCATTTGGTTTATTACAAAGTTTTCCATTCGGACATAGTTATTTTATTTAATTTTGGTTTTCAGTTCTGTAATAAGGCCGCTTAAGTATTATTTTGGGTTCTTTTATTTAGTTGATTTTCAAGTTTCTATTAAGTATGTTGACTAAACTATGAACTGGATGTTTTCAAAAGCTAAATAAACACTTGTTTTTTTTGAAATATACAATGACTACGTAGTAAATACAAAGTATCAATAAGGCAACTAAGTTTTTCTAAACCGAAGTTTCAACATGTTTTATACATTACCAAAACACAATGACGCTTTCTAAAATTTTACAACAACTTTCTCTTTAAACAAATCAACAAATCGATTTCCAAAAACATTTTCTTTCCCGTGGCACACCAGATCCGGTTGTAGCATTTTGACCGGGTTTGGGGTGTTACATTTGTATCAGAGCCCAGTTCAAAAGCTCGAATGTAGGTATAAGGCCCAAAATATGTTTTAAGAGTCTGTAAAATGATTTTTAGATGATGTATATCTCGAAAGCATGGCACCTAAGTCTCCGGTGTCGATCCACCCAAGTAAGTACCCTAACCTTTGGTATGAAATTTGTATGTTGGGCTTCGTGGGTTGTAGACATAGACAAGCATGATAGTATTGATGGACCATAGGGCTAGTTTGCACAACTTCTTAATTACATAAGACTTAATTCTAATCAAACAAACCTATGAGTAAGTCGCCGAGTTAGGGTGTGGCAACAGCCATACGCATGTCTAGGATTGGGTTCAGGGAGAGCTTGGTATTTAAGCAGTCCCAGTGACTCACCTCCTATTCGCTCGAACCCTACCTAGTGCGTAGTGACTGTTCACTCTAACCATGAGGACTTGTTCACAGGCTAAACCTTATAGTTAAAACCCGAAAGGGATCAACCACCCTGCTCTGAAAAAAAACCCTTAGTTTTGAAATTTCCAAATTACCCCGTGATTTGGAATAACTACCCTAGATTTGAAAAAAGACCAAAGTACCCTTGGGTTGTAAAATTACCAAATTACCCTTAACTTAAAAACTACCGAAATACCCTCGAGTTGTAAAAAAATTACCAAAATACCCCTACTTCACAAAAATTACCAAAATACCCTTATTTTGAAAAATCACCTAAAACTTTCTTTTGTAAAATTACGAAAATACCCCTGTAGGTTAAAATTACAAAAATACCCCCGGGTAGTGAAATGACAAAAATACCCCTATTCATGGAATGTGATCTGTGGATGTTGTTTGTGTGATGAATATACTTAGAATTGGGAGATAAGCTTGAAACTAAAACTTTAGATAGATTCGAATTCGAAAGAATCACTTTAAAAACTATTTTCATAAAATTATTCGTGGATAAATAGTGAAAATAGATAATAAATCATAAAATTCTTAACCAGATAAACACGAATGAGGAGATGAGTACAAGAGGTCGAGGACGTCCGTCGCGTGGCCATGGTAGGGGTAGGATGGCCTTGTCGGAGTCAGCAGGGTCTGGCCATGGGTTTGGAAATGTGATGCCAGATCTGCCGGCGGTGAAAGTTGAGTTTCAAGATCAGACTGGTGGTAATGATGCAGTATCTCAGGCAGTATTGCGCGTTTTGGAAAGAGTTGCCGGGGCAGGCTCGGGTGTAGGAGCCCGAAAATCCGTGGCTGAGCGACTTCGGGCAAATGGAGCAGAAGTATTTAGGGGAGTTTCTGGTGTGGCTCCCAACACAGCTGAGTACTGGTTAGAGGTAACAGAGCGGATAATGGATGACTTAAACTTCTCAGCTGAGGAGAAGTTGAATAGGATAGTATCTCTTCTCTGGGATGAGTTGTACCAGTGGTGGCTCACGGTCAGGGATGGTGCAGTGGCCGGTGATATCACCTGGGATTATTTTAGGGCAGCTTATCAGAGAAAGTATGTGGGGGCTGGTTATACTGATGGGCAACGTAGGGTGTTCTTGAATTTGGTGCAGGGGAATAAGTCGATACCCGAGTATGAGGCTAAATTTTTGAGGTTGAGTAGGTATGCTCGGCGTATAGTGGCTATGAAACATGAGCGCTGTGTTAGGTTCGAGGACAGCCTAAGAGATGAGCTACGGGTGTTGATTGCCCCTCAGCGTGAAAGGGAATTTACCGCTCGTGGAAAAGGCCAAAATAGCTAAGGAGGTGAACTGAACCGAGAGACAGAATCAGGACCGTGGTAGGGATAAAATGAGTTCGGGCTATCGTGGTCCGTGGAAGTGCTCGTAAAAGGGCTAGTGCTGGACCGGATTGAGCAAAGCCACCCCACCCCAGGTGCTCGATGTGGAAGTCTCATTCGGAGAGTGTTAGGTCGGTAATAGAGGTGCTTTGAGTGTGGGTCAATGGAGCACCGGGTAAGGGATTGTCCGCGAAGTTAGTTAGACTCAAGTCGAGGGTCGTGGACGTGGTCAATTCAGAGAGATGGCTAGCAACCACGAGGGGTCGAGGTACAGCTAGGGGTAATGGTAATGGTAATGGACAAGGCTGTGGAGCACCTGGCCGAGGTGCTAGAGGTGCCAATGCTAGACAGCCTAGGTTGGTCTACGCAGCCAAGCGTCGAAAGGAGGGCGACGCACCGGACATTATAACCGGTATGTTTATAATTTCTAGGTTGCCTTACATTGCTTTAATTGATGTTGGTTCGATACACTCTTATGTTGCTAGTAGTATAGTGGAAACATTAAACTTAGTTTGTGAGACTGCTGCTAGGGAAATAACGGTAGTTAGCCCTCTAGGACACTCTGTGGTAGTAAACAAACTGTATAGGGATGTACCCCTAGAACTGTAAGGGTAGTGTTTCAAGTTGATTTGATGGAACTACCCTTCGGGAAGTTCGATTTAATCTTAGGAATGGATTGGTTGGTTAAGCACCAGGTAGAACTAGACTATGCAGCTAAGTGCCTGGTGCTGAAATCGGCGAGGTGAAGAGGTGGTGATGATAGGGGAGAGAAGGAATTACCTATCTAATGTGGTGTTCGTGTTGAAGATGGAGAAGATGGTAAGGAAAGGATGTGAGGCATTTGTGTCTATGTTAGTGCTTTGGAAGGTAAGGAATCAGTTATAGGAAGTGTCCGAACGGTGAAAAAGTTTATCGATGTTTTTTCGGAAGAGCTTCCGGGTTTGCCCCCGAATCGCGAAGTGGAGTTTGGTATAGATCTTCTACCAGGAACAGCACCAGTGTCTATTGCCCCATATAGGATGGCGCCAAAGGAGTTGGTTACTGAAATAGAAGATAAGGTGAAGGTGATTCAAGCTCATTTGAAAGAAGCTTCGGATAGGCAAAAGTCTTATGCCGATCTTAAATGGAAGGATATAGAGTTTGTAGAAGGTGACAGGGTTTTCTTGAAGGTGTCATCGTGGAAGAAGGTTCTGAGGTTTGGTAGGAAAGGCAAGTTAAGCCCTAAATTTATCGGGTGTTGAAGCGAGTGGGACCAGTAGCTTATCAGCTTGAGCTGCCACCAGAGTTGAGTCAAATCCATAATGTGTTTCATGTTTCCATGCTTAGACGCTACCGCTCAGATCCGTCTTATGTTGTGCCAATAGAGGAAATTGAGGTGAGCCCAGACTTATCTCTTGAGGAGGAACCAGTCAAGATCCTAGATCGGTATGTGAAAGTTTTGCATAGAAAATCAATCCCTTTGGTGAAAGTATTATGGCGGAACCATGGATCGGAGGAAGCGACATGGGAGCCGAGGATATTATGCGATAGCAATACCCTCAGCTCTTCTGACCAAGTAATTTCGAGGTCAAAATTTATTTTAAGGGGGTAGAACTGTAATATCCTAATTTTGTGGGTCTGTGCATTTGGTATGTTGCATGGCTAAGTTGGTAAATTGAGGCTTTGAGGTGTGGATTGGGCTCAGGCTCGGGCTGAAACCTAGGTTAAATTACTGATAAATAGTGTTAGTTTATAATTTAATTTAAATAGTTATATTAGTAGTATGTTGGGCTGGTGGCCCAAAGTTTGGAGGTGCTATAAGTGGGCATGTAGGTGGCGTCACTAGGGGGAGGAGTTTGGGCCTAGGTGGCCGCTTGGGGCCCAAGGTTGTTGGGTCAATATTCAGCACATAGGAGGGAAGGGGATGGACAGCACAATGGCTAAAATTTAGGAGCTTTATTTCTTTGTATTTAAGTGATAAAATGTTGATAATTAAGAAGGAAGAGTTGGTTTTAAGGTGGCCTCTTCTAAAGGTGAGATGAAGATTGGGTTATCATACAGGATAAGAGCTATCATGAGGGAGAGAGTTGGCCAAAATTCCAACTCTCTGTGTGTGTGTGGGTGTGCCGAATTTAGTAGGAAGTTATCATCTTTTCTACCGTTTTTTTCTTTATTTCACACTTGTTCTCATCTAGCCGAAACATTTCTCTCCCAATTGCTTTAGTGTCTCCCTTCTAGTCAAAACTCCTATCACTTCTTTCCTCTCCATTATACTTCTAAAATCTAAATTCTCCCTGTGCATATCCCTTTCTCCCATAGCCGAACCATCTGGTGAGATCTCTTTTTTCCCAAAGGTGCACCATAAGCCGAGTACTCCTCTTTAATTTAGTGAGTTTTAGGATTTTGTTTCTCTACGATTTCACTATTTTTCATCAATTTTCTAATCTGAATCATTTCTTTAAAGGCCCTGCCGATTCCACTCTCTGCCTTGTAGTTTAACTCGCCTTGCTTTAGTCGGCGCCGATTTGGTGGAAAAGTCGAAGGTAAGTGGTGGTAGGTTTGGCCGAATGGTCTTTTTTGTTCTTTCCCCTTTGGCCGAAAGTGTTACGATACTCAATTGGTTGCGGTTAAGGGATTGATTTAATATATAGGTGTTGGCCAAATGTAGGTGGGTTGGTGGTGACGTTTTCGTAAAGACTTTCGGGATCCGAAAGCTAGGTAAGGGTTTCGTTTAAACACTATGTTTAATTATTAGATCTCATCGATTTGATTGGTTTAGTGACCAAGAAGTTATCATGGACAATATTAACAGTCAAGTAGTAGGGCCTGGATCTGTAAACCCAATGCAAAAGTACAAGAAACGATCAGTATCGGGAGTGCGAGATTGGCCTTTGGAGTGCGGGCTAACATCGGAGTTAGATCGTAAGCCAATAGTGGTAGTATCGAGTGACAGTAGCGTAGAAGCAGTAAAAGCGTTAGTACGAAAACCAGGTGTGTAACTCTTACACACTTTCTTTACTTAATATGTCAAATTTTATGTGTTGTTAAAGGCCGAAATGACGGCAATGGTTGCCAAAATACCCTTATGGGTAACAGGCGTGGATGTCGGGTAAGTTATTATGTTTCTTGTGTTGATTGTGATCTATATGAGCATGATATTCTGTATACATAATTATGTATGTTAAGTATGATCATACTGATATTGTTCGCATGAATATTTGTTATGGGTGATGAGAGGAGGGGGAGTATGATCTATCAGATTGTCACTAGTGATTTGGTATCACACGGTGGGTTGGCCCCACATGTTATAATATTGTGACTATGTCTCAGTGGTTTGGCACCACCAGTGGTTTGGTACCACATATGTTTATTTGTGACTTTGGTCACCCGTGGCTTGGCACCACTAGTGGTTTGGTATCACAAGGGGTAGATTTGGGAGAGATGGATGAATACCTAGGTTGATGGGTTGCATGACATGCATATTTGTATTTGAATCTGTGTAAGAGCATATTTTCTTTTGGGATGGGGACTTACACACTGAGTCTAGATGACTCATCCCTTCCGTTACATTTTGTAGATCAAACCTAGATCGTGGATATGAAGCCGGAGTGGACTCGAGGTGGCCATGCATAGCATTTGGTTTATTACAAAGTTTTCCATTCTACATAGTTATTTTATTTAATTTTGGTTTTCGCCTCGTAATAAGGCCGCTTAAGTATTATTTTGGGTTCTTTTATTTAGTTGATTTTCAAGTTTCTATTAAGTATGTTGACTAAACTATGAACTGGATGTTTTCAAAAGCTAAATAAACACTTGTTTTTTTGAAATATACAATGACTACGTAGTAAATACAAAGTATCAATAAGGCAACTAAGTTTTTATAAACTAAGTTTCAACATGTTTTATACATTACCAAAACACAATGACGTTTTCTTTAAAATTTTAAACAACTTTCTCTTTAAACAAATCAACAATTCGGTTTCCAAAAATGTTTTCTTTCCCATGGCACGCCAGATCCGATTGTAGCGTTTTGACCGAGTTTGGGGTGTTACATGGTTGCTAGGAGTTTTTCTTAACATTATTTGTTTAGTGATTAACTGAATGTTATGTTTGAATATAGGTTCTAGCGATCGTCAATTCTTAGTACTCTACATGATCAGGTGTGTAATAGTACACTGTATTCGATAGTTGGTGAGAAAGTCGATAGAGTGTGTGTAACCACATTCCTTCTGATCGTAGATCAACAAACTGGCAAAAAGTCGAAGTACCGGTGAATGATGCCACACGAGCGTGCGATCATACGTGTGGTGGACAGAGCTTACGAATATGGGCGTAAGATGGTTGAGGTCACCATGAGCATTCTAATGGGCTTAGGTTGTTTTGGGTTGCATTGGGGCTAAAATGGGCCGTGTGGGCCCAATGGGCCTGTGGGCCCCACACAGATTAAATTTGCATATTATGGTAAATGTTAGACCGAGCTGTGTATTCCAAATGGTTAGGGTCATTTTTGGGTAATGGGCTATGTGGGCCCATTAGGCTGGTGGGCTCCACACGGATAAAATGCATGTTATATGGTTTCTATTGGTTTGAATTGTGCTATTCGTATAGTCGAGCTATTTCTAGGCTAATTGGGCCACATGAGCGTGTAGGCCCACTTGGGCTGAGTAATGGGCCTTAGGCCCATTTACACCATTGTGACTGTTTAGGTTATTTAAGTCACTTGAGGCGATGATGGACCTTCTGTTGGGTCGCTAAGACCCTAGTTTGCAAAATTACCAAAATACCCCCAATTTGAAAATTTTATCGAAATACCCTCGGTTTGCAAAATTATCGAAATACCTCAATTTGCAAAATTACTAAAATACCCTTAGTTTATAAAATTATCGAAATACACCTGTAGGATAGAATTACCGAAATACCCCTGTAGGGTAAGATTACCGAAATACCCCTGAAGGGTAGGATTACCGAAATACCCTTGTAGGGTAGAATTACTGAAATACCCTTATAGGGTAGAATTATCGAAATACCCCTGAAGGGTAGGATAACCGAAATACCCTTATAGGGTAAAATGACTGTTTTGCCCTTGTGGGTAAATAACTGACTTGGACTATGAATTTGACTGATTTGACTGTGATTGTATGACTGTGCTTAAACTGACTTGACTGTGGTTGTGTGAATGATATGCTTTTAATATATGTCTAGATGATTGTTACTGGGCATTGCCATTTTGCATACACGTGTAATGATTGAGTATGACATACACAACATGTTTCATGGGGTTGGGACATTGATACTGAGGAAGTTCTAATAGGGTCGTACGGGTTGCATGAGACGACTGTGGATCTAGTATGGATCTGTTAAGGTCGCACGTGTCGTGTGAGACGACTGTGGACTGACAAATGGCTTAAAGCCGCGTAATCTGATTATGGCTCTATGCCAACTTAAATATGGCTCTGTGCCATCTTGATTATGGCTTTGTGCCAATCGTATTTACCCATGGATGTGTGCCTAACATATATATTGAAAACTCTGTGTCGGTCATAAATACACGTGACTGTGTGTCGATTATATTACCGTCACTGAGGGCTATGTGCCAAACTTATTACAGTTACCGATAGCTTTGTACCATCCTGATTATGGCTCAATGCCATTCTGATTATGGTTTATAACCATTCTGTTTATGGCTTTTAGCCGTTCTGTTAACTACCAGCTTTGCTACAGTATTTATGGCTTGTAGTCGTTCTATCTACGGCACCAAGTCATTTTGTTAACTTAGTGCTGCAACCGGTGCTAAGCTTGGTGTTTTGGCTTGGTGGGTCGATTTTATCCCCACAGGAGTACATGATTGGTACGGTGGTGTGTTGGCTGGATCGGGGTGGGATGCATCCTCATACTGTTGCATATATATTTATGAGATTTGTCATTGTACTAGGCTTAGGCCACTTGTTCTGTTATTGGTTTGGCTAGGCCCAATTGATTCTGTTATGGGTTGTGACCCAAATGATATTGTTGTAGGTTTTGGCCCACGTATACTTTCAACTGGACTGTATTGTTACTGTTAAAGGGCTTTGGCCTAGACTGTTTCAGTTTTTGTATACTGATTATTACTCTAGTAAGGGGATTACACACTGAGTTTTCATAAACTCACCCTGCTTTTAATCGTAAGGTAATACCCAAAGATTAAGGAGGATCAGAGCTGCAAAGGACTCGGAGGTGACCACACGACTGCGACTATTATGCTTTGGACTTTAAATATGTTTTAAATTTCATTTTGGGTTTTAATTTCTGCAATAAGGCCTCTTTTAATTTCTAGTTTTTAAATTAGGATTTTCAGCTTATTATGATTTAAATCTGCTAGAAGTAGAACGCGATTTTCCCAAGACGATAACTGTTTTCAAAACACTATGTTTCGCAACTCAATTTTTAAATATCACATTTTCGTAAACCATTTGTTTTAGATTAAGCTTCTACAACAATAAGATTTTGAAGGTAATAACTTGTTAATAAACCTCAAAAAAAAATTGACGTAACTGGGATTTTACTCAAGCTTTCAATTAAGAAGGATTTTCAATGAAAACATGGTTTTCGAAAGACACTTCAATGTGGCACGCCAGATTTGGGCCTAAATTTTAGGACGGGTTTGGGGTGTTACAAGGATGATCAACACTTTCTTATCTGCTTCAAAATCTAAGATAATGAAATCAACAGGAAAAATAAATTTATCGACTCCTACCAAAACATCCTCGATCTTTCCCTCGGAATATGCTAGAAATCGATCCGCTAGCTGAAGCGTCATAGTTGTAGGTCTTACTTCACCTATCCCTAGCATCCTGAAAATAGACTTAGGCATCAAGTTGATACTCGCTCCTAAATCACACAAAGCTTTACCATAGTAAGATTCACCGATGTTACAGGGTATAGTAGGTTTGTGCAAGTGTACACAATTGTTATCAAGTAATATGTAAGTATCGAGTTATTGTCTCCACAGGGATTGTATTTGTGCTATGTCACTTAATTTGTAAAATTATATTAACAATTTGGTAAGTAAAAACATAATATGATTGAGAAGTGATGATTAAAATTAAATATATTAAACTAAATGCAATTATCCTTAATGCAAATTATCCTAAATAAGCAAACTATATGAATGAAATAGATTTTAGCAAAATTAAACACAATTTGTAACAATTATAACATAAATAAACTAAGACAATTACTTTAATTAAACTCAATTTATTATCAACATGCTTAATAACATTCGAAAAAATATTCAATGGCAACTCGACCTTTCATGAGTTTGGAAACCACATTAGGTCCTTTCAGAATCCTTTACTTAGTAAATACACATTTTATTGATCCTTATTTACTAAGGGTTTCCTAGCATTCGTGTGAGGTAATAGGGATATGTTGTTTAATCACACAAATTTAAAAACTATGCAGATAATAAAGCATGGTCAGAGTTGTTATGTAACCTACAATTTAATCAGGTTAGGATCTAAATTGAGCATGCACATTTCAATTATGGTTCCAGTAGTCGTGTAACTGCCCGATTTAGGGGCTAATCAGAATAGTGGTCTTGAGACCACTAATCTAAGGTCAAAGAAAATTATTTTTATGTTAATTTATGAGTTAGAGTATGATTATATAGGTGCATGAAAATTTTGGTGCTTTAATTTTAGCGATTTCATGCTTAATCGTGAAAAAGGACTAAATCGTACAAAGTGTGAAAGCTCTATTTTACAAGCTAAAGGTTCCTAATAGCCATAGAATGTTAATTGGAGGTCCCAAATGTGCAATTAGGTCGTGTTTTAAGAGGTGTCCGGCTATAGGGGACAAAGAAGTCAAAATTAGTCAAAGTGGGTGTAGTAGGTGGATTAAATTGATGAAATAAAATAAAATAAAGAAAGAAAATATATCATCTTTTATTCTCCTTCTTTCCACCGAAAATTAGCAACAAAAATAGGGGTTCAGAGCTCAAAGATTTTAGGAAGCTTTTCTCTTTACAAGTAAGTGATTTGATGATCATTTCTTGATAAAAATTGTACTTTTAGAACCCTTAAAGCTTTTTTTTTTTTTTTTGAAAGAAGAACCCTTAAAGCTTAAGCTAGCTAATGAGGGGACTATTTTGCAAAATGGTTGAAAGTTTAGAGTTTTACCATGTGAGCTTCTAAGTTGTTTTCTGCATTTTTATGGAAGAAAATGAGCCATAGTTGTTAGATAAACAACTTTTGTGAAAGGTGTTACGATGAAAACACCTAGAAGGACCTTTTTGTAAAGGTTGTATAATATGAGGTAAATCTGTGAAATTTTGAGTTTTTATGGTTCTCATAAGACAAATAAATGTTCACCTAGGCTCGTTAAAGAAATAAATTTGATTAGAATTGATTTTCGAGCCAGGGGTAAAATGGTTATTTTGTGAGAGTCTAAGGGTAAAATAGTAATTTTGCCAAAGCATGATTATTGAAATGCATTAGTTAATGTGATAATTAAATGAGCTAATTTTCTATTATAGATCAAGAAGAACAAAGAATTAACCTCGACCAAGGAAAGAACAAAGTATCAGACTAGATCGACAACCTAGCCTATTTTGAAATCGAGGTAAGTTTGTATGTCATAAATACAACATCATGTTATTAAGTTCTAAATGTTGATATTAGTGATGTTGTGTAATATTTTATGAATTTTAGTAATGATGTTGAATGAGAAAAATATGGAAATTGTGATGTTGAAGTCCCGATTGGACTATAGTGAATGTGAGAACACTATTAATGAGATAGATGAACATTCTAACCCAAATTTACGAGAATGGATGATCTCGTATGTTCCACTTAAGTAACCTTGCTCAAATTCATTCGATTGTTTTGAAAACTATGAGTTTTGGAAGATAGTTTGTTGTGGGTTGGGCTTGAGTTGAAAACAAATTTATTTTTTTATAACAAAAGCCCATTTGTTTCAAGTGACAAATTATTTAAACTTGTTTCATATTAAGTGGGCTTACTCTTTATAAAGCCCTAAATTCATAACATAGTAATTATAGTAGAAATAAAAATGTCACGGCGGCCTTATTACATAAAATGAAACCCAAAATAATAAATTGTACAATACTTTAAAATAAAAATAATTATTCAAATTAAACTGAACTTCAAGTCGATCATGGCCACCACAAGTTCTGCCGTCCCGGTCCATTACCGCCATCACCAAACATATTCCCATAATGGGGTGAGTCGATGGACTCAGTGTGTAACCAACACTAAACATAATAGAATTAGGCACACCATAAAAATCATATGCATATAACAATTTCAAGGTAATGATGCAAACCCAACCCAAACCTATATGCCATCCGCTACACTCCACCTGCACTCAACCTCGCACACCGTGGGGACTACTAAGTCAACCCTCCATCCGCTACACTCCATCGAAGGCGTCACGCAATGACGTGCTCATCGCCCATCGATAATATTGTGGCATAGCCACCACTGTGATGTAACCGGTTACCACTTAGTGAGACCAAGTCATCACATTCACTTAGTGAGACTAAAGTCATCACATTCACTTAGTGAGACCAAGTCATCACTTTCACTTATAACGCTGGTGAGACCGTAGTCAACACCTTCTTCCCTTTCACATAAATCTCTAATGCCCCAAATTATAAATATCATGCATAACATATTTTTATTTCACTTTCACATCACTTTTCACTTGTATAACATTTATTTCAAATCCTAGTAGAAGTAGGAAAACGTACCTGAATACTTTGTACCATAACATGGTACTTTAGCCACTTTCTTTCACTTTCACATTAGCATATATAACATATTTAAACCATAAAACTATTAAGAATAGTGTGGAATACACACCTGATTTGTTTAGCGATTCCTTGAGATTTCGAGAGCAAGATCTAATGTTTAGATCCTAATTCCTACATTTGGTTTATCAAATATTACATGGCATAAATTTATTTTATTATAATTTCCAAATCCTAGTAGGATTTGTAAAGAGGCTTACCTTTGATGCCGATTTGATGTTTATTCAAATCCTAATCTTTGTTTTCCTTCACTTGATATTCGCCAACCTTGAAACTTTAACATAAATTAGTTTTCACTTTTAATAATTACGGATCTAATCTAGGTAATCACATAACTTTGGCCGAATACCTTTAGGACTTACCTTATGGATTTTAAACCCAAACTTCACCTCCTTTTCCTTGAAATCGGCAACTTCCTAGATCTCCGAATGGATTAGTTTTTGATCAATTTGATCTAATTGACTAAGATTTGGCCTTGGCCGAATGTATAGACTCACTTACCTCAAATCAAGTTGATCTTTATTTCAAATTCCCGCCGAAATCACTTGTTAGATTTGATCTACTATTAAATCATGGAGGGGATCTTTTTGCCGATTGTATAATGATGTACTTGTTTTCGAATCCCGGAAGATCCCTTATGCTATTCGGCTATGGCACTATTATGGATCTCAAAGCTTTGGCTTTTGTGGATGAATAGTAGAAGAAAAGAAAAGAAAGAAAAGATGGAGAGAGTTTTGACAAGGGAATTTCTGCTAAAGAGAAGAGGAAAGATTGTTGCTACTTTCACTTGGAGGTTTCGCAAGGTGTTGAAGAGAAGAGAATGGCTCTTTCTTTGCTTTCTTTGGCCGAATCTATTAGGCTCAGAGTCCCTAATTCAGCCAATTCTTCACTTGTGATAAGTTTTAGATTTATCAATATGAAATTCCATCAAATCTCCTAATTAGCCAAGAGTTTTTATTGAATAGAAACTCTCTTCCTTGTTCCGTCCAACTCTCCACTCATGGAGACAAAATTTTATTTCTTTTATTTGTTTCTAGATGACTCAAACTCGTGCCCAAAACCTCTTGCATTTGGGCCATTTCCTAAAGCCTTAGGTGGCATCTTCAGCCACATTTCCAAGTCCGTTATTGGGTCAAATTTTATGTTCTTCATATTTTTAGGGTCACTTGGCCCTAAGCTCCCTTTGGGCTCTTAAATTTGACATTCCGGTCATTTTTAAGTTTCCTAAAATTTTCAAGCATGCTCAGATTTTCCAAGTTTCCAAAATGTTTAGTTTCCTATTTTGGCTTGGTTTCCAAAATGTTTAGTTTCCTATTTTGGTTTGGTTTCCAAAATGTTTAGTTTCCTATTTTGGTTTGGTTTTCCAAATGTTCACTTTCCTAATTCCATTAGGTTTCCAAAATGTCTAAGTTTCCAAAATGTCCATTTCCATTTCCATTTCCATTTCCATTTCCATTTTCATTTCCATTTTCATGCATTTCTAGGTTTCCAAAAGTATCAAAATTTATTCATAGTACTTGAAACTTGTCATTTCATACAATTAAACCGAAATGCATAGGCCCTATTTAGGATGTTACGCTTCTACCTCTTAAACAAAATTTCGTCCTCGAAATTTTCTAACTAAACAATTGAGGGTATTGTTGTCTCATTGCCTCTTCCGTTCCCACGAAGCTTCCTCCGATCCATGATTTCGCCACAATACTTTAACTAGAGGAACTGACTTCCTCCGTAGTACTTTCACGTCGCGCCGTAATCTGAATTGGCTCTTCCTCGAGGTTAAGTCCGCCTTAGCTCCACTTCTTCATCGGTACTATGTGAGAGGGATCCGATCAGAACGACGTAGCATGGACACATGGAACACGCCATGCATTTGTTGCAACTCGTGGCAACTCTAGCTGGTATGGCACCGGTCCCACTCGCTTTAGTATTCGATAGGGCCCGATAAATCTTGGGCTTAATTTCCTTCCCACCAAACCTCATCACTTTCTTCCATGGTGAGACTTTTAGAAACACTTGGTCTCCTACTTCAAATTCTATTTCCTTCCGCTTGAGGTCGGCATAAGAATTCGTCTATCCGAGGCTTCTTTAATCGTGTTCAATTATTTCAACCTTCTTCTGCTTTCGCCACTATCTCCGTCCCAAAACTCGACGCTCTCCTAACTCACCCAACAAGTAGGGTACGACACTTCCGTCCGCATAATGCTTCATATGGTGCCATTCAATGCTAGCTCGATAATCGTTGTTGTAGGCGAACTCGCTAAAGGCAAGTAGTCCTCCCAACTTCCTCGAAAATCCATCACACATCCTCTCAACATATCCTCCAACACTTGTATTACTCTGCTCGACCGCCAATCCGATTATGGATGGAAGGTCGAGTGAAATCCAACTTGGTGCCTAAAGCTTGATGAAGTGTCTTCCAAAATCGAGACGTAAACCTTGGGTCTCTATCAGAGATGATCGACATTGGTACTCCATGTAACCTTACAATTTCTGCCACATATAACTTGGCTAGCTTTTGAAGAGGATAGTCTATTCTCATCGAGTGCGGTCTTAGTCAAACGGTCTACTATGACCCATACCGAGTCCTTCTTAGTAGGCGTAAGGGAAGCCCACTAACGAAGTCCATGGTAATTCTTTCCCACTTCCATCGTGGAATCTGGATTGGTCAAGCAATCCTGATGGAACTTGGTGTTTAGCCTTAACTTGTCGACACGTCCGACATCTTCCCACAAATTCTGTAACTTCTCGCTTAAGATCCGCCACCAAAATTGTTCTCTTAAGTCTCTCAGATAGTTTAATGCCTCCGGATGCATAGCATAAGGGCTACTATGCGCTTCTCAAGGATCTTCTGCCTTAACTCCTTGTCTCTTGGCATACGTATTTCCTCCAGTAGCATAATACTCCTTCATCATTAATCTCATAGTCCTCCAACTCTCGCTCGTGCTTTTTGTAGCTTAACATTTAAATCTTCATCAACCAACTGTCCCTCTTTACTTCCTTCAACCATGTTGGCTTGACTTGTAACTCTACCAACAAACTTCCATCCTCATATAAGCTTAAATGGGCTTAACATTGCTCTTAAGTCCGTCACAACCTTCCTACTTAAAGCATCACCACTACATTCGCCTTGCCGGATGATATTCTATCGAATACCATAGTCTTTCAAGAATTCCACCCACCTTCGCTGCCTCAAGTTTAACTCCTTTTGAGTCAATAGGTACTTGAGACTCTTGTGGTCCGTGTAGATCGCTGACCTTTCTCCATATAGATAATGCCTCCACACCTTGAGAGCGAAAACCACTGCTGCCAATTCCAAGTCATGGGTTGGGTAGTTCACTTCATGCGGCCTTAACTGTCGAGACGCATAAGCGACTACCTTGCCATCTTGCATAAGAACACATCCTAACCCCGTATGTGATGCATCACAGTATACCACAAATTCTTTTTCTGCCTCAGGCTGAATCAACACCGGAGCTTCCGTTAATACCCTTTTAAGTTTTTCAAAACTCTCTTGTTGCTTATCCGTCCACACAAAGGGTACTTCCTTCCTCAACAATTTTGTTAATGGCGCGCTATCGACGAGAATCCTTCCAATGAACCTTCTAGAATAGCCCGCCAACCCTAAGAAACTACTTAATCTCGCCACCGACTTAGGTGGTTTCCAATCCAACACCGCTCGATTTTCTTAGATCCACCCTTATTCCCTGCAGACACCACGGTCCTAAGAAAGCAACTTCTAAGCCAAAATTCACACTTGCTGAATTTGGCATAAAGCTTCTTCTCCCTTAATACTTGTAACAAATTCGGAGATGCTCATCATGCTCCTCTTCGCACTTAGAATATACCAAGATATCATCGATGAATACCACAACAAACCCGTCTAAGTAAGGTTGGAATACTCGATTCATCATATCCATGAACGCTACCGGAGCGCTTTGTCAACCCAAACGGCATTACTATAAACTCAAAGTGATCATATCTTGTCCTAAAAGCGGTCTTATGGATATCGCCTCCTTCACCTTCAATCGATGGTATCCCGACCGTAAATCGATCTTCAAAACATCATGGGCTCTTTTCACCGATCGAACAAGTCATCGATCCTTGGCAAGGGATACTTGTTCTTGATGGTCACTTATTCAATTGAAGATAGTCTATGCACATACGCATAGTTCCGCCCTTCTTCTTCACAAACAGACCGGTGCTCCCCACTTGAGACACACCGCCGAATAAACCCACGATCCAATAATTCCGGATTTGAGCCTTAAGCTCCACTAATTCCTTTGGCGCCATTCAGATGGAGTAATTGACACAGCGCGCTGCTCCCGGTAGTAAGTCTATTCCAAATTCAACTTCTATCCGGGGTATTCCCGTAATTCCTCCGAACACATCCTCAAAGTCCCTTACTATTCGACTATTTTGACACCTTCCTCATTTCCATCCAACGCACTTACAAAGGCTAAGAACGCCTGCACTTTTACGCACCATCCTTTCTCGCCTTAAGCCAAACTACATTAGTCAAATAGTTCTTCTCTCTCCTATCATAATGACCACCTCATCCTCAAGGGTCCTTAGTTCCATTCGCTTAGCCGCACAATCCAACACGGCTCGATGTTCTACTAACCAATCCATACCAAGTATAAGGTCAAATTTCAAGGGTAATTCCATTAGGCCACCAAAGCTCACTCCCTCAATTTCTAGGGTATATTCTCAAAGATCTTATTTACCACTATAGTTTGACCTAATGGGCTTACTACCGCATCTCTTTATCGAAGTTCGTAGTCTAGGCCTATTGTCTCAACTACACTACAAGCAACATAAGAATGGGTCGAGCCCACATCAATTAAAGCATAATAGGTTTACCATGAATGAGGAACGCATCGGCTATGACGTCCGCCAGATCTTCATCCTCCTTCGACGAACCGCATAAACCAAACCCTACTGCCTTGCCTCAAACCTCCGCCACGCCCTTCCGCCAATTATTAACTCGCAACACCTCGTTGAAGCCTCCCTACCACCGATTAACATTCTCGATTCCGATATCTTTGGAAATGAGCATATGGTCCTTAGACCCACATTTAAGACATGCTCCTATCTTTTTCCAACACTCACCGAATGCTTCCTTCCACAATACTCACAAGAACGACATCGCCTCCGTATCAACTTGAGATCCCTCGCCTACATTTCCGATGATCCATAACCTCTATTCCTCCGAGTTCGCCTAGTCGAGTCCTTGATTCCTTCACTACCTTAGCCTTTTCAACCAACGAGAACTCCCTCTCCGATGTGGAGCTATCAATAACCTTAGGTCATCCTTAATCCGAAATGCATAGACCATGTTCAGACTACTCCCCGAGCATATCGGCTTAACCTCGTAAATTCACCTCATATGCCGCCACCGATTTGTTCCCTCGAACTAGTCCTAGAAAAGCTCACGCTTCATCAATATACCGAAAAGCCGACATACTTCTTCCGATATGCCTCCTTAGCATACTCCCATGTCGATCCTCCGTCGTGGCACCATCACGAACAGCTAGCCACCATTGGTATGTTTCATCACGTAATGTGGCTACCATCCCTTTCAACTTTTCCTCGAGTTCGCCCATAATACGCCATTGCTTCCAACCAATACTCTACAGACTGGTGCCACACCGACACTCCATGAAACACCTCGCCCCATTGGATCGGAGTCGCCGGTATGATTTCGAGCTCCCGATTTCCACCCGCCACCACCATTTCCAATACTCGCCTATTTTATGAAAAAGAGTTTAAGTGGTTCTTTCAGATTCATACAAACACATGCCTTATTCATTCATCCTCAAACAAGTATGAACTTTCGCTCATTGAAATGTTGTAGTTTTGTTGTTGTTGTTGTTTTCTCATATTTTCAATTTTGTCCTACAGGCATTGTCGTAATTTTTCGTAAGAAACAAAAATTATTTTTGAAAATTTTGAAGTCAATTTGGAAAAAGTTTTAAATGGGGTTATTTTGTAGTTTTAACCTCGTGGGTATTTTGTTATAAATAAATTTGTAAAATTTAATAAATCTAAAAAGTGTTCTTTTCGAGAATTGTTCCTTCAAATGGGGATGTTGCAAAATTTTGAAAATCGATTTTGTAATTTTGTGTTAGGGCAATTTTGTAATTTTCCAAAATCAAGATATTTTGATAGTTTGCAAGTTAGGGTTTTTCCCTTTCACATAAATCTCAATATTTATAAAATAATGAAATTTTGTAGAAGTAGTTGAATAGTTGAATCATTTTATAAACTAAAACATTTTGTAATTTTACCACTAATTTCGGCATTTAGTAATAGTTGATCATTTTATAAACCAAGGGCATTTTGGTAATTTTACCACTAAGATGTTGAAAGGATTTTAATATTAAGTGTTTTAAAAATGGCTAATTCCCTTCGGTTTTAGTTATTGAGTTTAGCCTATGACCGAGCCTTCTTGGTCGTAGTGAACCAAAGCTACGCAATTCGAGTGGAAGGAGGTGAGTCACGCGGATCGCTTAAATACCAAGCTCCCATCAAACCATTCCTAGACATGCGACATGGAAGTCCTCTAGGTTAGTGGTGAATTGCTAAATACCAAGCTCTTCAGATCCACTCCTAGACATGCGTATTATGGTTGCCACACCCTAGCTTAATTGACTTAGTCATAGGTTGGTTTAGTGCCTTAAATCTTATGTGTTTGTGTTTGAGTAGTCTAACCCTAGGTTCAAGTTCCTATCATGCTATTCTACGCCCATGCCTTTTCTACCCTTATATAAATCACGTAATCACACATAGAGTTAGGGGTACTTACCCGGTGGATCATGGGTTTGAGACTTAGGGGCCATGTCTTTATACCTGTCCATTTGTAAAAATATTTTCATAAAACTCACTTGGCCTTGTTTTAAAAACGTTTTGGGCCTTAGGCCACAAAGTCGAGAGTTTGAACTGGCTCGATACTCAAATTGAAACATTCTTCAACCCAAATTTCACGATAACCTTCTCAAATTCATTCGATTGTTTTGAAAACTATGAGTTTTGGAAGATAGTTTGTTGTGGGTTGGGCTTGATTGAAAACAAATTTATTTTTTATAACAAAAGCCCATTTGTTTCAAGTGACAAATTATTTAAACTTGTTTCATATTAAGTGGGCTTACTCTTTATAAAGCCCTAAATTCATAACATAGTAATTATAGTAGAAATAAAATGTCACTGCGGCCTTATTACATAAAATGAAACCCAAAATAATAAATTGTACAATACTTTAAAATAAAAATAATTATTCAAATTAAATCAACTTCAAGTCGATCATGGCCACCACAAGTTCTCGCCGTCTCGGCCCATTATCGCCATCACCAAACATATTCCCACAACGGGTGAGTCGATGGACTCAAGGCACACCATAAAAATCATATGCATATAACAATTTCAAGGTAATGATGCAAACCCAACCCAAACCTATATGCCATCCGCTACACTCCACCAGCATTCAACCTCATAACCGTGGGGACTACTAAGTCAACCCTCCATCCGCTACACTCCATCAAGGCGTCATTGCAATGACGTGCTCATCGCCCATCGATAATATTGTGGCATAGCCACCACTGTGATGTAACCGGTTACCACTTAGTGAGACCAAAGTCATCACATTCACTTAGTGAGACCAAGTCATCACATTCACTTAGTGAGACCGTCATCACTTTCACTTATAACGCTGGTGAGACCGTAGTCAACACCTTCTTCCCTTTCACATAAACTCGAATGCCCCAAATTATAAATATCATGCATAACATATTTTTATTTCACTTTCACATCACTTTTCACTTGTATAACATTTATTTCAAATCCTAGTAGAAGTAGGAAAACGCATCAATACTTTGTACCATAACATGGTACTTTAGCCACTTTCTTTCACTTTCACATTAGCATATATAACATATTTAAACCATAAAACTATTAAGAATAGTGTGGAATACACACCTGATTTGTTTAGCGATTCCTTGAGATTTCGAGAGCAAGATCTAATGTTTAGATCCTAATTCCTACATTTGGTTTATCAAATATTACTTAGCATAAATTTATTTTGGTTATAATTTCCAAATCCTAGTAGGATTTGTAAAGAGGCTTACCTTTGATGCCGATTTGATGTTTATTCAAATCCCTAATCTTTGTTTTCCTTCACTTGATATTCGCCAACCTTGAAACTTCAACATAAATTAGTTTTCACTTTTAATAATTACGGATCTAATCTAGGTAATCACATAACTTTGGTCAATACCTTTAGGGACTTTTTAAACTCAAACTTCACCTCCCTTTTCCTTGAAATTGGCAACTTCCTAGATCTCTGAATGGATTAGTTTTTGATCAATTTGATCTAATTGACTAAGATTTGGCCTTGGCCGAATGTATAGACTCACTTACCTCAAATCCAAGTTGATCTTTATTTCAAATTCCATACCAAATTACTTGTTAGATTTGATCTACTATTAAATCATGGAGGGATCTTTTGCCAATTGTATAATGATGTACTTACCTTGTTTTCGAATCCCTAAGATCCCTTATGCTATTCGGCTATGGCATCATTATGGATCTCAAAGCTTTGGCTTTTGTAGATGAATAGTAGAAGAAAAGAAAAGAAAGAAAAGATGGAGAGAGTTTTTGACAAGGAATTTCGTTGGAGGTTTCGGCAAGGTGTTGAAGAGAAGAGAATGGCTCTTTTCTTTTCTTTCTTTGGTCAATCTATTAGCCTCGTGAGTCCCTAATTCACCAATTCTTCACTTGTGATAAGTTTTAGTTTTATCAATATGAAATTCCATCAAATCTCCTAATTAGCCAAGAGTTTTTATTGAATAGAAACTCCTCTTCCTTGTGTCATTCCAACTCTCCACCATGGAGACAAAATTTTATTTCTTTTATTTGTTTCCTAGATGACTCAAACTCGTGCCCAAAACCTCTTGCATTTGGGCCATTTCCTAAAGCCTTAGGTGGCATCTTCAGCCACATTTCCAAGTCCGTTATTGGGTCAAATTTATGTTCTTCATATTTTAGGGTCACTTGGCCCTAAGCTCCCTCTGGCTCTTAAATTTGACATTTCGGGGTCATTTTAAGTTTCCTAAAATTTTCGCTGGCTCAGATTTTCCAAGTTTCCAAATGTTTAGTTTCCTATTTTGGCTTGGTTTCCAAAATGTTTAGTTTCCTATTTTGGTTTGGTTTCCAAAATTTTTAGTTTCCTATTTTGGTTTGGTTTTCCAGTTCACTTTCCTAATTCCATTAGGTTTCCAAAATGTCTAAGTTTCCAAAATGTCCATTTCTTTCCATTTCCATTTCCATTTTCATTTCCATTTTCATTTCCATTTTCATGCATTTCTAGGTTTCCAAAAGTATCAAAATTTATTCATAGTACTTGAAACTTGTCATTTCATACAATTAAACTGGCATAGGCCCTATTTAGGATGTTACATAGAGATGATAAAGACCATGCCTCGACATGGCCTCATTGAGATCCCGATAAGACTATATCATATGGCATCGGTATTGAA
Source organism: Gossypium rotundifolium (assembly GCA_025506655.1). Taxonomy (NCBI): domain Eukaryota; kingdom Viridiplantae; phylum Streptophyta; class Magnoliopsida; order Malvales; family Malvaceae; genus Gossypium; species Gossypium rotundifolium. The sequence continues at coordinate 61,349,505 of CP106731.1, read as the reverse complement.
TAAGAAAAATCACATAAGACCATATCCGGGATATGGCATCGATAGTTTATATGAGATCCAGTATAAGACCATATCCGGGATGTGGCATCGATAATTGATATGAGATCCAGTATAAGACCATATCTAGGATATGGCATCGGCACTCAGAGGTGACCCCATGTAAGACCACATCTGCGATGTGCCATTGGCATCGTATTATTTGAGATAAATAGTGGGATAAATAGTTAACCTTAGAATAGAAATAAGATTAGTGATAAAGTGATGTGATTGAGTGATCACAGGTACCCATGACTAATTCACGAGAAATGTTTACAATATGTGACATGGTATGTATTTGATAAGAACAATCATGAGTAAGTGTTGGCAAAGTGCTTAAGACTTTATGTTTTTATCCAATACCGTGGTTGGGTGACATTGTGAACTTATGTTGTTACTTATTTCCATGCAAACTTACTAAGCTTTATGCTTACCCCTTTCATTTCCCTCTTCTTGTAACATTGTCAAGTTAGCTTGAGATTTCGTGAAACGTCGAGTTCGAAAATCACACTATCAACTACTCTTCGGTATAGCCAAGCTAGATTCATTTTGAGTATGGCATGTATAGGACTTAGTCTCGTTTGTTACGTCATATTTGTTATCCAAAGTGATGGCTATTAATGTTGCTAAGTTCATTTTTTACGTGGTAATTGGAATTGGGCCAACATTTGACAAGTTTATATATATTCAATGATGATGAATTTCATAAAGTGTATGCTTGTGTGGATGCTTTGATTTGGGTACTTAGAAGTGCTTTATCTTCCTGATATATGTTGGTTTGAATTGTTGTAAGTATGGTTGCTGTATAGGGTAGCATTTGGCTTGGTAGATAGCCTTTCAAATGTCCACACGGGTAGACACACGGGCATGTGTCTAGGCTGTGTGTGACACACAGTCAGTCCCATGGGTGTGTGGCTGGGACGTGTGTCCCCTGCATGTTAGTGGTGCAAGTTAGTGTCGACCACAGACTAGACACACGGGCGTGTGACAGGTCGTGTGATGTAAGTCAGTGTCGACCACGGCTGGAGTACACGGGCGTGTCAAGGCCATGTGAGGGAAACGGGTGAGTGTCCAGCCATGTGAAAACCCTTATAAGTTTGAAATGAAAATAAATTCCACACGGGCTAGGAACATGGGCATGTGTGACCACACGGCCTGCCCACACGGGCGTGTTCCATTTCACACGGGCGTGTGGCCCTGTTTAGGTAAAAAATTTCTAAGAGTAGAAAAGTTTTCGGTTTAATTTCAAAACCTTTTGTATGTATGTTTAGGGCCTCGTAGGCCCATAATAAGGATGTTATGAATATGAATGAGAAGTTTTATGTTGAAATGAAATTTTTATAGCCCAAAGTTGTATGTTTAAGCAAGTTAAGTTTGGTAATGCTTCGTATCTAGTAGCATAATTATGAGTCTAGCTATACATGCCATACGTAAGAATAATTGTGTAATGATAGTGTGACGACTCCTGACGATTTGAATTGTGTTTCTATATAGTAATTGAATTTTGATCCCGACCGAGCTGCAGCCAATGATGCTGCAAGTAATGTGCCGGCTCCCGCGCAAGGGACCGCACCAGTAGAGTGTAGACCTGAGACTTTGGGTTAGAGAGAAGAGGCTAGGGAAGCCTTTCTCCATATGATGAGCAACTGGTGCACTGACTATATTCGAGCAAATCCTAATGCTCAACCCCCTCCATCCCCACCTATTCCTCAACCCACTCTTGTAGCTCCTCAAGCGGTAGAGGTAGTAAGAAGAGAAAGGCCTCTGGTTGATAAAATCAGGAGATAAGGAGCAAAGGAATTTTGGGCTAGTAAAGATGACAGTCCTGAGAGGGCAGACTTCTGTCTTGAGAATACCAACCGAGTATTCGATGAGTTATCATGCACACCTAAAGAGTGCATGAAGTGTGTGGTATCTCTCTTGAGAGATTCGACCTATCAGTGGTAGAAAACCCTTGTGTTGGCGGTACCAAGGGAGAGAGTTAACTAGGAATTCTTCCAAGAGGAATTTTAAAAGAAGTACATTAGTCAAAGGTTTATCGACCAGAAAAGAAAAGAGTTCTTAGAGTTAAAGCAAGGCCGAATGACAGTGACTGAATATGAGCGTGAGTTCGTAAGGCTTAGTAAATATGCTCGAAAGTGCGTATCGACAGAAGCCATTATGTGGAAAAGATTCAAGGATGGGTTAAATGAAGATGTCCGTTTGTTTGTTGGCGTCCTCGACCTAAAAGAGTTTGTGGTGCTGGTAGATCGAGCCTATAAGGCTAAGAAACTAGTCAAAGAGAAAAAGAAAGCAGAAATTGAGTCTCACGACTCAAAGAAGAGACAGTTAGGCAAGGTATTCCAATCCTTGTTCAAGAAGTCAAGAGAGTTTACTGTTCAATCAACTACTTCAGTTGGGTTTTCAAATAGAAGTAAGAGCAAATAGCTCTCGGGGTCTAAGGCTCAGACTACTTCAGTTGTTAGTGTTGGCAACGCTCGACTGAGTAGACTAGAATGCCACAATGCTGCAGGCATCATCTCGGTGAGTGTCAAGCAAACGAGAAGGCTTGTTTCAAGTGTGGATCTCTAGGCCATTTTATCAGAGATTGCCCCGAGGCGAATGAGAAAGAGAAGCCTCAGAATGCAAGACAGGGAAGTATCGCTAAAGGAAGACCATAGAGAAACCTGGGAAATGAAATGAGTAGCAAGAGTTAATCTAGAGAGCAGACTACAAGAGCTGAGGGTAGACACCAATGAGAACATATGCCATTCGTGCTCCCAAGAGGCGTTCTCCCTCGACGTGATCACGGGTACATTTTCTCTCTATGATACTCATGTTATAGCTTTAATTGATCCGGGATCTACCCATTCGTATATTTGCATGAAATTAGTCTCTAGCATGAGCATGCCTATAGAGTCTACTAAATTTGTTATAAGAGTATCAAATCCCCTAGGAAAATATGTGTTGGTTGATAGAGTATGCAAAGGTTGTCCTTTGATGATTAGAGGTCATTGCTTTCTGGCTAATCTCATGTCATTTCCATTTGATGAGTTTGATGTTATCCTTGGGATGGATTGGTTAGCTACTCATGATGTGATAGTGAATTGTGGAAGGAAGTTTATTGAGTTAAAATGTGAAAGTAGGGATCTTATTCGTGTTGAACCAGATGAGTAAGACGGATTACCGGTAGTGATATCTTCCTTGTTGACTCAGAAGTATTTAAGAAAGGGGTATGAAGCTTACATTGCCTTTGTGATGAATACGAGAGAGACTGAGTTAAGAATCGAATCAGCGCCCATAGTATGTGAATATCCAAACATTTTCCCAGAGGAATTGCCAAGGCTACCTTCGGTTATAGAAATCGAATTTGGGATTAAGTCAGCTCGTGGTACTGCCCCCATTTCTATTGCTCCATATAGAATGGCTCCAACCAAGCTAAGGGAACTAAAAGCACAGTTTCAACAATTAACGGATAAAGGCTTCGCAAGATCAAGTTATTCTTCGCGGGGTACTCCCATATTATTTGTAAAGAAGAAAGATGGTTCCATGAGGTTATGTATAGATTATCGGTAACTCAACAAGGTAACTGTGAAGAATAAGTACCCATTGCTAAGAATCGATGATTTGTTTGATTAATTGAAAGGAACCACGGTATTTTCCAAGATAGACTTAAGGTCTGGATATTATCAGTTGAGATTCAAGGACTCAGATGTGCCGAAAACCACATTTCGGACAAGTTATGGTAACTACGAATTTTTGGTCATGCCTTTCAGTTTAACCAATCCCCGGCAATCTTCATGGATTTGATGAATCGCATTTTTCAGCCGTATTTGGATAAATTTTTAGGGGTCTTTATCTATGATATATTGATTTAATCTTAGGATGAGATTGAGCATGCTAAGCATTTGAGAACGGTTTTTCAAATTTTGAGAGATTGGAAGTTGGATTTTGGGGGCACATCATCTCGGGAGATGGAATCAGAGTCGACCCGAGTAAGATCTCAGCAATTGTAGATTGGAAGCCATCAAGGAATGTAACCAAGGTTAGAGTTTTCTGGGCCTAGCCGATTATTACAGACATTTTGTCAAGGGATTTTCTATGATAGCTACTCGGATGACAAGGTTACTACAAAAATATGTAAAGTTTGAATGGATAGAAAGGTGCCAACATAGTTTCGAGAAACTAAAGGCATTGTTGACTGAGGCTCCTATTTTGGTGCAACCTGAGCCGGGAAGAGAAATTATAGTTTACAGTGATGCATCCATGAATGGATTGGGTTGTGTACTTATGCAAGAGGGAAAGGTGATTGCATATGCTTCTAGACAATTAAAGTCGCACGAGAAGAATTACCCGACCCACGACTTGGAGTTAGCTATAATTGTATTTGCACTAAAGATTTGGAGACATTATTTATATGGTGAGAGATGTAGGGTGATTACGGATCATAAGAGCTTAAAGTATCTAATGATTCAAAAGAAATTGAATTTGAGGCAACAGAGATGGTTAGAGTTATTAAAGGATTATGAGTTAATAATAGACTACCATCCAGGAAAGGTGAACATTGTTGTCGATTCCTTAAGCAGGAAATCCTTATTTGCGCTAAGAGCCATGAATACACGGATGGCTTTGTTAGATGATGGTTCTATTCTAGCCGAGTTGAGGGCTAGACCATTATTTCTCCAAGAGATTTGTGAGGCTCAGAAAGGTGACAACAACTTACTAGCCAAAAGAGTTCTATGTGAGTCAAATATTGAGTCAAACTTTCGGATAAGTCTTGATGGATGTTTGATGTTTTGTGATAGGGACTGTGTACTCAGAGATGATGAACTTATTTGAAAGATTCTGCATGAAGCCCATAGCGGATGTTTGTCTGTACATTCAGGCAGCACGAAGATGTATAATGACTTGAGGAAATAGTATTGGTGGCCGATTATAAAGAAATACATTTTTGAGTTTGTGTCAAGATGCTTAATTTGTCAACAAGTGAAGGCTGAACACCAAGTACCTTTGGGTCTACTTTAGCCTATTATGGTTCCTGAGTGGGAGTGGGATTGTATTACTATAGACTTCGTGACGGGTTTACCGTTGATGCTGAAAAAGAAAGATGTTGTATGGGTTGTAGTTGATAGACTCACGAAGTCAGCCCATTTCATACCAATTCGGGTCGACTACTCGCTTGATAAGTTGGCGGATTTGTACGTGACTAAAATAGTGAGACTTTATGGAGTACCGTTGTCGATTATTTTGGATAGAGATTCGATATTTACGTCACAATTTTAGAAAAAGTTGCAAGAGGCTTTAGATAAAAAATTGAGTTTCAGTACAACTTTCCATCCGCAAATCGACAGTCAGTCAGAGAGAGAAATACAGATACTTGAGGATATGCTTCGATGTTGTGTTTTGGATTTCCAAGGTAATTGGGAAAAATACTTATCGTTGGTGGAATTCGCCTACAAAAACAGTTTTTAGTCAAGTTTGAAAATGGCACCTTATGAAGCATTGTGTGGGCATAAGTGTCGAACGCCCTTATATTGGACAGAACTCGAGAGAATCAGATTCTCGGGGTCGATTTGGTCAAGGAAATTGAAGAGAAAGTAAAAGTGGTACGTGAATGTCTAAAAGTTGTCTCAAATAGACAAAAGTCCTATTCAGATTAGAAAAGGAAAGAAATTGAGTTCCATGTAGGTGATAAAGTGTTCCTGAAAGTATCACCATGGAGAAGAGTCCTCAGATCCGGCCAGAAAGGAAAATTGAGTCTGCATTTCATCAGACCATATGAGATTACCGAGAGGATAGGGCCGGTAGCTTACCTTTTGGCCTTGCCACCTGAGCTGGAAAAGATTCATGATGTTTTCCATGTGTCCATGTTACGTCGATGCCGTTCGAACCCTTCACATGTGATTGTACCATCAGAGGTAGAAATTCAACTGGACATGACTTATGGCGAAGAGCCGATTAAAATTTTGGCACGAAGGGTCAAATAGTTGAGAAACAAAAGTATAGCCCTTGTGAAAGTGCTATGGAAAAGACATGGAATAGAATAGGATACATGGGAGCCCGAGGAGGCTATGAGAAACCAATATCCCAGCCTTTTCACCGATAAGATTTTCGGGGACGAAAATCCTTAAGGGGGAGAGAATTGTAACAGCCCGATTTAGAGGCTAGTCAAAATAGTGGTCTCGAAACCACTAATCCGAGGTCGAAGAAAATTATTTTCATGTTAATTTATGAGTTAGAGTATGATTAGCGATTTCATGTTTAATCGCAAAAAAGGGCTAAATCGCATAAAGTGCGAAAGTTCTATTTTACAAGCTAAAGGTGCCCAATAGCCATAGAATATTAATTGGAGGTCCAAATGTGCAATTAGGCCTTGTCTTAAGAGCTGGCCGGCCATAGGGGACAAAGAAGTCAAAATTAGTCAAAGTGGGTGTAGTAGGTGGATTAAATTGATGAAATAAAATAAAATAAAGAAAGAAAAGATATCATCTTTTCTTCCCATTCCTTCCACCAAAAATTATCATAAAAAATAGGTTTGAGAGCTCAAAAATTTTAGCAAGCTTCTCTCTTTACAAGTAAGTGATTTGATGATCATTTCTTGATAAAATTATAGTTTTGGAACCCCTAAAGCTTAAACTAGCTAATGAGGGGACTATTTTGCAACATGGTTGAAAGTTTAGAGTTTTACCATGTGAGATTTTAAGTTGTTTGTTGCATTTTGATGGAAGAAAATGAGTCTTAGTTGTTAGATAAACAACTTTTGTGAAAGGTGTTACCATGAAAACACCTAGAAAGACCTTTTTGTAAAGGTTGTATAATAAGAGGTAAATGTGTAAAATGTTGAGTTTTGATGGTTGTCATAAGAGAATTAAATGTTCACCTAGGCTCATTAAAGAAATAAATTTGATTAGAATTGATTTTCGCGCCTAGGGGTAAAATGGTCATTTTGTGAAAGTCTAAGGGTAAAATAGTAATTTTGCCAAAGCATGATTATTGAAATGCATTAGTTAATGTGATAATTAAATGATATAATTTTCTATTATAGATTAAGAAAAACAAAGAATTAACCTCGATTGGGGAAAGAACAAAGTATCGGACTAGATCGACAATCTAGCCTATTTTGAAATCGAGGTAAGTTTATATGTCATAAATACAACATCATGTCATAAATAAAACATCATGTTATTAAGGTCTAAATGTTGATATTAGTGATATTGTGTAATTTTTTTATGAATTTGAGTTATGATGTTGAATGAGAAAAATGATGGAAATTGTGATGTTGAAGTCCCGGTTGGACTATATTGAATGTGAGAACACTATTAACGAGATAGGAGATGGATAAGGTCCCATGTAAGACCATGTCTAGGACATGGCCTTGGCTCCGAATTGATATCTCGTATAAGACGATATCTGGGATATGACATCGACATTGAATAAGAAAAATTGTAGAGGACCGTATACGAGATGTGGCATCGATAATTGATATGACATCCAATATAAGATCATATCTGGGATATGGCATCGGCACTCAGAGGTGACCCCATATAAGACCACATCTGGTATGTGGCATTGGCGTCGTATTATGTGAATGAAGATGAATAGGTATCATTAGATATCCCAAGTGATTTAGTGGGATAAATAGTTCACCTTGGAATAGAAATAAGATGCTAAAGTGATGTGATTGAGTGATCACAGGTACCCGTGAGTAATTCACGAGAAATGTTTACAATATGTGACATGGTATGTATTCGATAAGAACAAGCATGAGTAAGTGTTGACAAAGTGCTTAAGACTTTATGTTTTTATCCAATGCCGTGGTTGGATGACATTGTGAAATTATGTTGTTACTTATTTTCATGCAAACTCACTAAGCTTTATGCTTACCCCTTTCATTTTCCTCTTCCTTGTAGCATTGTCAAGTTAGCTTGAGATTTCGTGGAACATTGGAGTTTGAAAATCACACTATCAACTACTGTTCGGTATAGCCAAGCTAGATTCATTTTGAGTATGGCATGTATAGGACTTAGTCTCTTTTGTTATGACATATTTCTTAGCCAAAGTGTTGGCTATTAATGTTGCTAAATTCATTTTGTACGCGGTCATTAGAATTCGGCCAATATTTGACAAGTTTATATATATTCAATGATGATGAATTTCATGAAGTGTTTGCTTGTGTGGATGCTTTGATTTGGGTACTTAGAAGTGCTCTATCGTCCTAATATATGTTAGATTGAATTGGTGTAAATATAGTTGCTATATATGGTGGCATTTGGCATGGTAGATAGCCTTTCAATTGTCCACACAGGTAGACACACGGGCGTGTGTCTAGGCCATGTGTGACACATGGTCAGTCCCATGGGTGTGTGGTTGGGCCGTGTGTCCCTTGCATGTTAGTTATACAAGTCAGTGTCGATCACGGACCAGAAACACGGGCATGTGATAGGCCGTGTGATGCAAGTCAGTGTCGACCACGGCTGGAGCACACAGGCATGTCGAGGCCGTGTGAGAGACACGAGAGACACGGGCGTGTGTCCGGCAGTGTGAAAACCCTTGTAGGTTCAAAATGAAAATAAATTTCACACTGGCTAGGAACATGGGCATGTGTGACAACAAGGCCTACCCACACAGGCGTGTTCCATTTCAGACGGGCGTGTGACCCTGTTTAGGCAAAAAATTTCTAAGAGCATAAAAGTTTTCAGTTTAATTTTGAAACATTCTATATGTATGTTTAGGGCCTCGTAGGCCCATAATAAGGATGTTATGAATATGAATGAGAAGTTTATGTTGAAATGAAATTTTTATAGCCCAAAGTTGTATGTTTAAGCAAGTTAAGTTCGGTAATACTTCGTATCCAGTTCGATATTGAACATGGGTAAGGGGTGTTACAAGCCTTCGTTTGGTTAGGATCGCTCAGCTAATTTAGGTGCATTTCAATCACTTATGAACGAAATACAGACTTGATTTTAATTGAAAACATGATCAATTGAGGCACAAACATTATAAGCATGAATCAAATAAATATTATTTAATCAAAGCAATCATACTAACTTAAATAAAATTAAGCTAACATTGTTGTAAACAAGAACAAAGAACACATAGCAAACATTTTCAGATTAAATCAAAGAAAATAAAGACTAAACCGAAATCAAAGTGGCTGTCACTCAAGACTCTGATTGACGAGGCTCCTTCGCTCCTTCACTTTGCTCTTTTGCTGATGGCTCTCCAAGGTAGCCAACCAAGGGCTCTTTAAGAGGCTTAATTGCTAAAATCTCTATGAAGAGATGATGCTAGAAGTGGGGAATGGAAAATGCTAAGAGAATTGAGAGAGAAGAGAGAATGATGAAGGATGAGGGATGATGAATGAATGAATGAATGAGGGGGTCTTATTTATAGGTGAGGAGAGGGGGATAGTTTGCTAAAAATAGGAGGTTCCATCTCTCCAAGCATCTTCAAAGGGTGGCCGGCCTTGAATTGAGAAAATTGAGCTAATTTTTGCTTGATTTTTGCTCAATTTAAGTGCCACAACAACTCAAGAATGAGACTCGGTCAAGTGCAAATCTTCAGGCAAATCTCTAATTTCTTTAACATTACAAGGACCTTGTGCAATTAAACCAAAAAGTGGTTAATGTGGACAACCAAGTGTAGCCAAAAATTAGGTTGACTTGGTCTCCAGTTTGGACAGTTTTGTAATCCAACAAAGCTATCAGACATGTCCAAAATAAATCAATAAATTAGAGGACCAAAGAATAAAATTTATCCAATTAAATAATTAATTACAACCCAGTTATTAATGAAATATCTAAAATGAATATTTAAATATAATTTTATATTTTATTATTTAATTTAATCATGCATGGCCCACTTCATGTCTTAAAAATATAATATGCTCAATTTAATATAAAATAAACCATTTTATATATGAAAACTATATAATAAAGCATAAAATCACATTTTAATAATTTATATGTCCTAATTTTATATTTTCACATATTTCATTATTTTATTAAACAATTACTTAGTTTTAACAACAAATTTAAGTAAAAGGTGATAAAATTATATAGGAAAAATCCTATATATTTTTTCGTTTATAGTTAAGTGTGTGATTTGTTTACAAAAGGTCCAATGTTTAAGCCCCCACACTCCCACTTTTTTAAAAAAATTTTGACTAATTCAAGTGGTGAACCCCATTGTGTTGTCCACCTCACTTGCCTTGTGGGCAAGGATTCCTTTCCTTTTCTTTCTAGTAAACTCACCTTATTTCCCATTTTCACTCCCATGACCCACTTTCGGTGCCTTTTCCCCCCATATTTCTTTTTTCCCTCCCTTACCATACCATGGTCGGACATGCACCTAGACACACTTTTATTCGTATTCTTTTTTCTCATATTTTCTCTTTTCCTCTCCCTTTAGCCGCCCCTCCTCTTTGCTCCTTCCTTTTCTTCTATTTTCTTTTGTTTTCACCACCTCTAAAGGCCACCGAATCACCACCTTATAGCAGCCACCACTGCTATAGTCGTCGACCATAACTAAATTCTCCGATTTTTTTTCTTTTCTCTTCCTCTTCTCATAACCTATTTCTCTAATCCCTAAGTTCGAATATTTTGTTCATAAGAAAGGATTATTTCACATCCCATTTCTAATTCTTTTTTTATATATTATGTTATTTTTTGTCTAGTGGTGAATCCTCCTCTCTAATCAACTTTCCATAGGAAGTTGTTGATCCCCTTTTTCCTTTGATATTATGTAAGTTTGGACGATCCTCTGTTTACAATATTCTTTCGTAAATTTTTATATATATATTCAATTAGGACAATACAAACCATTCGGCTTATTGGATTTTATGAAGTGTTTTTTGAAATCCCGAATCTATACCTCCACTTTTGGAAGAGTGCGATTCGATGAACAATTACGTAACTATTTCAAAAAATCATAAATTGAGGGTTTTTCATTAAAATAACATGTTCTAATACGGTATGAATTGTTTATATGTAAGGATACAATATTTGATCTCTTCATTTTGAAGTTGGAAACAGAGTTGTTGTCATTGGATTTGCGAAATTAGGTGTGGGGATTTACTCTTATAAAATATATGATATTATTTTAATTCAAGATGAAATATATGCAAGTACAAAATAAGTATTAAAATAAAAACCTGAAAAGTAGAAATGGCAAATACATTAAGTATTCATATGGATTGAGAAAATCTGATAAAAAGGAGGATTCCAAGTAAGTAATTCTGAAACTTCATATCTGTGATATGTAGTATGTGATTATATGATTTTTCTATTATACATGATGTATGTTGTGCTAATGATAACTCTTGAACAAAGTTATATTTCATGCCTTTAGACCTAACTAGTTGCTTGTACTTAGGTACATTTAGTTGCATTTTAGGAAATTTTAGTTAGCATTTTTAATATTGCATTAGGACTTGGACTATGTTGGAATTAGGTGTTTTTAATCGCTTGTGGTGGAGTTTTTTGCGTGTTAGTGTAGCAGGAACAAGTTTTAGAATGATGAAATAAAGGAGTGAAGTTTTGTCAAGGCAAAAGTGCAGACAATTTGCCAACATGGATGCCGTGGAAATGCCGAGAAGACCAAGTCAATATTTTCACACAACAGTCCCAGTTCAAATTCAAACTTATGCCAGATAAATCCCTCTAAAAGAGGAGAAGATAATCACAAGCTGCTAGCCGACCCTAGCCTAATCTATCTATAAAAGCTAAGAAGAAGAAAGAAAGTGGGAGATATCCTTAGGCATGAATAAAGATTAGGTTGCGCAAAGGAAAGGAAAGCTTGGATTGGGCAAGCAAAAGTTATTTCCCGAAGTTCTTCCATTATTTCCATTAGTGTTCCTTCGAAAGATTGAATTGAAGTAGTTGAACACAATGTCGGATAATATTTTAGTTTGGAATTTTATTTTCCAACCCATAAGCTAAATCTCATAAGGCTGGGATTACTTTTGATGAAACCTTAAACTGTTTTTATTGATGCAGTATATATCTAATTTACTTTATTATTTCATTTCATTGTTCTTATTTCTTCATTAAAATGAAAACTATCTTTAGACATAGAATATTGATCGCATATTTATAAACTGATTCTAATTCCGAAAGGGTTGGATTGGTTGAATTAAAATTAAATGAAATGAGCAAGTATTTGATAGACACTTGTAGTCGACTCTAGACATAGAGTCACAATCATATAGAAAGAACCTATGCAAGATATCTAAAAAGCTTATAGACACGGGCAAGGTAGCTTGATGTTTTTCTTTCGTGAGAGGTAGACCATTTTAAAACTCTTCTGTGCAGTAAAAAAGATATGATTTTGCCAATGTATTATTGACAGTAAGGGTTGATTCTGGGTAATCCCAACCTTCTGAATCAACATCACCTATCTTTATTCTTTGTCTTAGTAACATTGCCACAAAATATTTAGTTGTTTATTTCTTTATTTACATTCTATTTGGATAATCACTCTTATTATTGCCATTACATTTCTGCTCACTTTTTCCATAGCATTTCCAATTATTCATTAATTCCACATATTGCATGCATCATTATTCTTTTTAATTTCCACTTCATACTTACCATAGCTTTACCATAGCATTAGTCATATTTTATTATAATAACTTGATCACTTTTGTGCCTCAATACGATCCTCGTGGGAATGATACTCACTCATCACTTTATTACTTGATTCGACGTGTATACTTTCACAATTCACATATCATTTCACACGCCACACCTAATACTCATGTTATATGATATATGGAAATTTTGTATATGCATGTATTATAAACATGACACCAATTTATTGATACTTTGATTTGCATGTTAAGCATGCTATTATTCTGATTATGATTTGCATGCTATTATTCTTATTCTGAATAGCATGTTAAGCATGCTACTGTGTTAAACCATAACGAGTTTTGTATCGCATATAAATCATACCGATAGAAAAATATGTTTTGTATGCCATATCACATGCATTTTGTAACACCCCTAACCCATATCCATCGTCGGATGAAGGTTAAGAGGCATTACCAGACATATCGGAACATATTAAATACTTTCCTCTAACATTTATTATTCACAAACATTCCATAGAGAAATATACACATAGAATCCCTTTAGAAGGTCTTGAGACCTTAAGCATGCATTGGAAAGGGGTCAGGACTAAACTAAGCACATACAAAATTTTTCCAAAAATTAAACAATTTTCAAAGTTACAGAGGTCACACGCCCGAGTGGGCAGGCCATGGCAAAACAAGGCATACATACAAACTTGTCCACATGGCCACAAGACATGCCCGTGTGCCAGGCTGTGTGAAATTTAAGGAGGCTACTGACTTGCTCACACGGCCAGTCACACGCCTGTGTGTTCAGCCCGAATGGCTTCCTGACTTATTTCGAAATGTAACCATGAAAGACACGGTTGAGACAAACGCCTGTGTGCTCAACTGTATAGGCAAACATAGGCGATATACAAGGCCAATTTGCCACCCAAAATTTGGGACAAACCTACAAGAATCAAACAAATCTAAATTCATATCCCAAAGGCATCCAAAACATACAAAAACATACACAATTTGACTCTAAACAACATCATTCATTTCCATTTACAAACCCTACTCAAACATACCATTTCAAAGCATAAATTTTACATCAAAACATATGATTACAACTTCATTTAAAACCATTTCAATTCATAGCATTTCTCATCATATCAATTTCCCAAATCAACCATGAACTTACCAATATAGCCCATTTCATTTGGCTATTCATGAGCACATCAAAACATTCCAACTTATGCATCATAAAGCATGGAAAAAACTCAACCATAAATACATTCATTAACAAGCCATATCACATGGCTATATTCACACATCTCAAAACATAATCAAAGTTCTCTAGCCTATACATGCCATACTTTAATATGTACATTTTCATAAGGTACCAAAATATAGTTCGATAGTGGGTGATGATTCTTAACAATCCCTGAGCTTCATGTTGCTTTGATAATCTATAAAACATTGAACAAACACACACAGAGAGTAAGCTTTCATAGCTTAGTAAGCCATAAGCAAATAATGATCAAATAAACATTAGCATTAAATCAACTGGCCAAATCAAACAAACCTTAACCATTTGTACATTTATTATGCTTGCAAACTTAAACATTATTACATATACAATAGCATTATAACATCAATGGCCGAATACACATATATTCATAAGCACATATAAATTTCTTACTTACTATTAATAACTCATATATTCGTTTAAAACATATAATTACCTTACTTTCATATTCACATAATATAGCACGTACCTGAACCTTTTAGTTCATTTTCACATTCGATCTTAACTCGATAATGCCCGTTGAACCATTAAGAATCAATAAGGATACTCAGATAGTCAGAAATCATGTACAATGCCAACGTCTCATCGTGGTCTTACATGTAATCACATATCGATGCCACTATCCCAGACAGGGTCTTACCCGAATCAAATACGATGCCAATGTCCCAGACATAGTCTTACACGTAAACACAAATTGATGACAATGTCCAAAACATGGCCTTACATGAAACCACATATCGAATCCTATGTCATGACATATGTATCCTAACTATTCCTAAGGTTCGTACAAAACTTTCGAAAGTCGTAACTCGATCGATTCAAGCTTGTAGACAATTCTTCCACACTTTTAGCAATTCGGCATTCACATTTATATACAAGTAATAATTCAATTCGGTACAAATAAAATATATACAATCGAATTTAACGACATTTATTTACTTATGAACTTACCTCAAACAAAGACAGACGAACTGAAACGACTATTCGATAACCTTCGACTTTCCTCGATCGAAATCCAATTTCCTCTTTTCTTGTTCTAAATAGATCCAAATTTAACTTATTTAATTGCACATTCATTCAATTTCATCCAAAAACACATAATTTGGGCATTTTACACTTTAGCCCCTAATATTTCATATTTTCACAATTTAGTCCCTATTTCAAAACAACATAAAATACTCAAAATCACATCAAACCTATGTTAGGCCAAATTCTCCATAGTTCCCTAGAAGCCCATTTATTTCATTTATTTCACACTTTAACCCCTCAATTTGGAAATTTCACAATTTAATCCAAAACAAGCATTTTTATCAAAATTCACTTAACAAAATATGTTAATCTATCACCACATGCTTATTTTCTATCATCAAACTTCCCAAAGCTCAAACTATCATCAATGGCATCTCATGAAATCATCAACAATTTCATAAATTCAAGCATGGGCTAGCTAAAACACGAAGCAACGATCTCAAAAACATAGAAATTATCAAAACCCAAACAAAACTCATACCTTAATTAAGCCAAAATCATAGCTGAACCCTAGCAAGCTTTTATTCTTTCTTTTTCTTTCAATATTCGGTAAACAAGGATGATAATGCAAGAATTTGGCTTTTGTTTTATTTCATTAATCTTTTATTTGACAAATTACCAATTTAGTCTTATTAATATCATTTAAAATCCACTATCATATGTCAATGTATGTCCATTCAAGCCATTAATGGTCTAATTCCATTATGAGGACTCACACATTTTAAAAAATAGCAATTCAGTACTTTAACAATTAGAACATAAAGTTTACCTTTTATGTGATTAGGTCCTTTTATCAAATTGGACACTCAAATGATAAAATTAAATCATGGAATTTTCACACATATCAATTCATATACTATAAATACGGAAAATAATATTAAAATATTTTTGACTCGAATTTGTGATCCTGAAACCACTATTCTGACTAGGGTCTAAACCGAACTGTTACAACTCTCCCCTCGTAGGGATTTTCGTCCCCAAAAATCTTACCGACGAGGTTTGATAACGTTCTCTCATAGCATCTTCGGGCTCCCATGTAGCTTCTCCAATCCCGTGTCGATGCCATAAGACTTTTACTAAAAAAAATTTATTATTTCTCAATTTTTTCACTTCACGATCTAAAATTCGGATCAGTTCTTCCTCATATGTCATATCGGATCAAATCTCATTCTCAGACGGGAAATCACATGCGATGGGTCGGATCGATATCGTTGAAGCATTGAAACATGAAATACATTATGGATCTTTTCTAACTCAGATGGCAACAACAGTTTGTAAGCAACCAGCCCGATACGCTCAATAATCTTATACGGCCCAATGAATCTCGAACTCAATTTTCCTTTACGACCAAATCGGAGTATTTTCTTCCATAGTGAGACTTTCAAAAACACTTTGTCCCCAATCTAAAACTTAATATCTTTACGTTTCAAGTCTGCGTATGACTTTTGACTATCTGACGTGGCTTTCAGACTATCATGAATCACTTTCACTTTCTGTTCAGTTTCTTTAATCAAATCAACCCCGTGTATCTTATTCTCACTAAGCTCAGTCCAACACAATGGTGTTCGACATTTGTGACCGTATAAAGCCTTATAAGGTGCCATTTTGATATTCGATTGAGTACTATTATTATACACAAATTCAATTAGTGGCAAGTATCGTTCCCACGTGCCTTCAAACTCAAGAATGTAACATCTCAACATATCCTCGAGTATCTGAATAATTCGTTTGGACTGACCATCTGTTTGCGGATGGAAAGCAGTTCTAAAGTGTAGTTTCGTACCTAGTGCATCTTGTGGTTTCTTCCAAAACTGCGATGTGAACCTCATATCTCTATTTGAAACAATAGATTTAGGTACTCCGTGCAATCTCATAATCTGAGAAATGTACAGCTCAGTAAGTTTATCAAGTGAGTAATTTATACGAACCAAACAAAATGAGCCGATTTAGTCAATCTATCTTCAATAACCCAGATTGCATCTTTCTTACTCGGTGACAAAGGCAAACCTGATACAAAATCCATCATGACTCTGTCCCATTTCCACTCGGGTATCATAATCGGTTGAAGTAACCCAGACGAACCTGATGCTCAGCTTTGACTTGCTGACAGATCAAACATCTTGAAACAAAGTCATAAATGTCTCGTTTCATACCATGCCACCAGTAAAGTTGTTTTAAATAATTATACATTTTTGTACTACCTGGGTGAATAGATAACCGATTGCTATGAGCTTCATTAAAAATCATCCGAATCAACTCTGAATTTCTCGAAACACATATTCGGTCTTTAAACCTCAAACAACCTTCAGTATCAACTTGAAACTCTGAATTGGTATTCACATCACATTGAGCCCATTTTGCTATCAATTCGTTATCAACTTTTTGAGCCTCACAAATCTGCTGAATAAATAATGGTTTCACTTTCAACTCAACTAGTAGCAAACCGTCATCGGATAGGACCAACTAAGTGTTCATCGTATATAGGGCAAACAACGATTTTCGACTCAAAATATCAGCAACAACATTTGCTTTTCCCGGATGGTAGTCAATTACAAGCTCATAATCTTTTAACAACTCTAACCATCTTCGCTGTCGTAAATTCAGATCTTTCTGAGTCATAAAATATTTTAAGCTTTTGTAATTAGAATAGACACGACATTTCTCACCGAACAGATAGTGGCGCCAAATATTCAACGCAAACACAATAGTTGCCGATTCTAGATCGAGTGTCGGATAGTTTTTTTCATGTGGCTTTAACTGCCTTGAGGCATAAGCTATAAATTTACTTTCCTTCATTAAAACACAGCCTAAATCGTTCAAAGATGCATCACTATAGATAATGAATTCTTTACCTGATTTTGGCTGAACTAACACTAGAGCTTCGGTCAACAAAGCTTTCAACTGATCGAAACTTTTCTGGCACTTTTTGACCACTCAAACTTAACATCTTTTTGATGTAGTCGCGCCATCGGGGTTGCAATCAAAGAGAAACCTTTTACGAACCATCTATAGTAACCAGTTAGTCTCAGAAAACTTTGGACTTGGATACATTTCAAGGAGGCTTCAATCTAGTATAGCCGAAACCTTATTCGGATCAACCCGAATACCCGATGCTGATACAATATGTCCTAAAAATTGACTTCTCGTAACTAGAACTCACATTTACTGAACTTCGCATATAACTGCTTATCACGCAAATTTTGTAGCACTAATCTTAGATGTTTGGCATGTTCGGATTCATCACGAGAATAGATCAATATGTCATCTATGAACACAACCAAGAATTGATCCAAATACTGTCTGAAGATCCGACCCATTAAATCCATAAAAATAGCTAGTGCATTAGTAAGTCCGACAGGCATAACCAGAACTCATGGTGTCTGTACCTTGTTCGAAAAGTAATTTTTGGCACATCAGAGTCTTTAACTTGCAACTGATAGTAACCTGACCTCAGATCTATCTTAGAAAACATAGTATCCCCTTTCAACTGATTGAACAAGTCATCAATCCGTGGAAAAGGATATTTATTCTTTATATTCACCTTATTGAGCTGTCAGTAATCGTGCACATTCTCATAGTTCCGTCTTTCTTTTTCACAAACAAAACTGGTACATCCTAGGGAGAAAAACTTGGTCGTGTAAAGCCTCTATCAGTCAATTCTTGCAACTGAGCTTTCAAGTCTTTTAACTCAGTCGGTGCCATCCTGTACGGAGCTATCGATATCGGAGTCGTCCCTGGCACTAACTCAATACCAAACTCTACCTCTCGGATCAGTGGCAAACCCAGTAATTCTTTGGGAAACACATCCAAATACTCACACACAATTGGTACTAATTCAATCTTCTTTTCTGTCACTTTAGAGACAAGCACATAAGCAAAGTAAGCTTCACAACCCTTTCTCACATATTTCTGAGGTAACATCAAAGATATCACTGCTGGTAAACCATTTAGATCATTAGACTCAATCCGAATAATCTCATCATTCTTACATCACAAATCAATAGTCTTCCATTTACGATTCACAATACCATCA
Source organism: Gossypium rotundifolium (assembly GCA_025506655.1). Taxonomy (NCBI): domain Eukaryota; kingdom Viridiplantae; phylum Streptophyta; class Magnoliopsida; order Malvales; family Malvaceae; genus Gossypium; species Gossypium rotundifolium. Next base: position 61,330,563 of record CP106731.1, on the reverse strand, counting down.
TGCAAAGTTAACCAATCCATACTTAAAATTATATCAAACTCGTTGAATGGCAACAACATCAAATCAATCAAAAACATGAATCTCGAATCATCAATGAATAATTCTTGCACACTTTATCAATCAAAACACACCAACCTAAGAGGTTCGATACTCTAATCACAATCTCATTAGACTCTACAGGCAAAGTCTTACTAGAGACTAAAGTCTCACATACATAAGAATGAGTCAAACTAGGATCAATCAATGCAACAACACTGGTATCATAGAGAGTGAAAGTACCAGTAATCACATCTAGAGACGAAGCTTCTTCGCGAGCACGAATAACATAAGCTCCGGCAGGTGCACGAGACTCTGATCTAACAGCTGTGTCTTTAGTTCCTCTTTGACTGCCACTCACATACCCATATTTCTGGGTGGTATACCATGAGCTGCCGTGTTACTTGACCTCATATTCTGCTTCATGTCTTGCTCAACCAACCCAGGGCATTCACGAATGAAGTGATCCATCAATCCACATTTAAAGCAAGCTCGATCATTCAATCTACAGCTGTCGAGATGTCATTTACCACAATATTTACACTACAGTTGATTTGATCTGACATTTCCAACACTAGCTACTGAGGTAGATTTCAAACTCACAGGTGGTCTATCTCGATCCCGTCTAGAATAACCTGCAGTAGCCTTTGAACGGCTATAGTCATCTCAAAATTTCTTTGATGCCGACTGAAATAACTTACTCAATAATCTCTTACGTGAATCTCTAGCTTCACAGCCAACTTTTCTTTTCTCTTTCCCAAGCTCTTCAACTTTGCATGCTCGTTCAACAAGTACGACGAACTCTTTATTTCAAGAATCCTAACGAGCAATTTAATGTCTTCGTTCAGCCTATTTTCAAATCTTTTACACATTATTACTTCTGTCGATACACATTCTCGGGCATATCTACTAAGTCTCACGAATTCCCGCTCATATTCTGTTACGGTCATACGACCCTATTTCAACTTGAGGAATTCTTCGCGCTTTTGATCGATGAATCTCTGACTGATGTATTTCTTACTGAATTCAATCTGAAAGAACTTCTAGGTAACTCGTTCTCTCAAAACTACTGAAACCAGTGTATTCCACCAATGATACCTAGAATCTCGTAGTAATGATGCAGCATATTTAATACACTCATCATGTAGCACCCCAAACTCGGCCTAGATGTTATGGTCGAATTTGGTGATGTCACATTGAAGCATTTTTTGAAAACATAGTTTCATTGGAAAACTTGTTCTTTATTAAATCTCATTTACGATTTTATCAAAAATTTTAGGGTATTTGTTCATTTAAAACTCAAATTGTTTTTAGCAAAAAGTTGATCATATTAGTTTGTTATTATACTTTAAAACAATGTTTAATGCGAAAGCTTTTATAGTATGTTACAAAAACATAGTTTTTGAATAGCATTTATCTTTTAAGAAGTCGCGTCCTACTACTTTTAGTTATGAATTAAATAAGTAAAAATCCCAAATTGAAAAGTTAAAATTTTAAAAAGGCCTTATTACAAAAATAATTACCCAAATCAAATTTATTAGAAATAAAACTCAAATATAAAAGCTGGTCCGATTGTGTGGCCACCTCCGAATCCCCCGCAGCACCGATCCGCCTAAGACTGGGATTACTTATACAGATAAACAGAGGGGTGATTTTAAGAAAACTCATTTTGTAACCCCATGTAAGCAAATAGCCAATGCAATTACAGTCTGGGCCTAAGCCCAAACCAATAACAGTTCAGTTCAATTGGGCCTTAGCCCATTACAGTATCAATATCAGTATTAATATGGGCCTTAGCCCATTACAAGTTGTCGAGATAGTGTGGGCCTTAGCCCATTTCATGTGATAAGAATAGTCACCATGCAATCAGAAATCCTACCCAACCAGCCTCCACACTCCACTCCGTCTAGCCCAACACTCCATATGGGGATAAATCACCCACCCATCCCTACACTCTAAAATTAGCACCTTGCTATGCACTAACAAAGATTTGCAAAGCAGAAATGCCAAGACAAGATACTTTCTCCAATCATAATAATCCCATCCCATGTAACATATTATATCATGGCATGCTCATATACAGTCATACATAATCATAAGGCATACAGTCATTTTATATCATAGGGGCATAACAGTCATTTCATATCAGTTTTGTAACATCCTGATAATTAGGGGTTATGCATCTCTACTTAATTGAATGTTGTTGCATGCCTAAATATGATTGAGTGTGTTTTGGAAGTTTATTTTTGAACTTTATTATGTAAGTGAATGCTTAGTGAAATATTAAGTTTTTAATAATTAAGATGGAGCTAAACAAGATAGGCTTTAAGAAATATTGACAAGAGGTTTAAAGCATAATAAGTCATTTGGCAAAGTGGTAATGGTACATGAGTGAATGCATGAGGAGAGAGGTTCGAATCCCCTAGCTAGCAAATGAAAGAATTTTAATTTTTTGTTGTTTTCTTTCCTATAGTGTCAGCCAAGACTATTCTAGAATGGATGAGCATCTTCTTATTTTTGGTTAGTAGACCATATGAAAAAGGCAAGCTAGAAGTTATGGCATGGGATCATGATGATATGGTAAGATAGGGGGACAAAAGGCTTGAAGAAAGGAACATGTTTTAGAAGCTTTTTCATGGTCGTTTGACCATGAACCTAGTCGAATTTAGGGGCTAAGGGAGAAGGATTAATTGTGTTTGGAAACAAGGGATTGATGGGAAGAATTGAGGAGGAAAAAGGGGATTATGTTTGTAAGGTTGGCCGAATTTTTGCATAGGCAATAGGGTGTTAGTTGGCCAAAATTTTTAACCAATTTTCTCTCCAAAACCTTGTTGATAGCCGAATGTTTATCTACACAAAAGAGAAGTCTTTTTCTCTTCTTTTGGTCTTTTGCAATTTGCCATTTCGGTTTGAAAAGTCTTTCTAGTTTCTTTTCTCCTAAACAAAACATCTTTCATCCTCTTTGTAACCGAAAATACCAAAGATCATAAACCTATTTTCTTCACTTTTTCCCTCTTGGCCGAATGCACATAAGTCCCTAAACTCATCTCTTTTCTTTTGGAAATCATCATTTATCATTATCTTTTTCTTCCTTTTCTCTTTCTTTCTCTTTTCATTTTTCTTTCTTCTTCACTCTCAACCGAAACTACCTTCTACCAAAGCCAAAATCAACATTCTTTTCTTCTCTTTTGTCAAACCAAATCATCTTTTATTTTCATCTTAATCTTTCTTTTCTTTTGTTGGAAACCTGAAACCACCATAGCCAAAACACTATATTTTTCTCTTCTTTTTGCTTAAGGTCAATCTTCAAGTGGTCAAGTAAGATTTTGTCAATTGTTTTCATTATCTCCTTTTATTATAGCCGACTTAGAAACATAATTCTCTTATTTTTTCTCTCTAGGTCAATCCTTGGAAGGATTTTAAGAATATTTTTGGAAACCAACGTTTTAAGTGAAACCTTTCGAAATCATCCAAGGTAAGAATATCACTTTCGGTTATATCAATTCTTTTAGATAGATTATTAATCAACTTTATTTTAGGGGTGATTTTGAGACTAACAAGATAGGTTCGAAAAGAGCAGTACGGAGTGTTTGGAAGAGAGGAGGCACTGTTATACCCTCAAACTACAAACGAAGCCCTGTATCAGGGATAAGATATTTTCCACCGAGTTGTGGACCCTCTGCTAATGAAGATCGATTATTTGAAGTCGTGCGTACAATCGAACCACTATTTGTTAGTGGGTTGTCAGCGGGTTTTGATCCATCTAGCGGAGAAAAACCACAAATAACGGTTGTTCGAGAATCCGAGGGTAAGGATTTAAATCTCTCATCAATAGTATATTTTTATTAGTAATAGTATATACTAATCAAGTGTGATAATTAACTAGGTGTTGACGAGCGGGAAGGTATCGTTCTCACAGTCATAAGTTGTGTAACATTACAATAAAATCTCATTGATCTATATTAAATGTGATTTATATGAAAATATGTTTGATAATGATTGTGGATACCATTCAGTGGTATACGATATTCAGGTATGTTTACCCCAATATTTCGTTAATTTTGCTATATGCATAAATGTGAAATAAGTATGACTATATTATGATTTTGGGGTAAATGGCATGAAAATTGAATAATATGTATGTGCATGGGCATATGGGTAAAATTGATAAAGGGAAGTATTTGGTGGTTTTACCACATAATCCGTGACTTGGTCACATATTTGAATCCTGACTTGGTCACATATGTGAATCTGGTGACTTGGTCACATATTTTGAATCTGGTGACTTCGGTCACATTTGTCTGGTGGCCTTGTCACAAAATTATTAGGGCGATGTGCATGTTGACTGCAAAGAAGCGCCTTCGATGGTGTGTAGCGGATGGAGGGTCGATTTAGAAATCCCCACGATGTGATTGGTTGGTACGGGTGGTGTGTAGCGGATGGATATTTAGGTGGGCCGGGTTTACATTTCATTATATGTATATATCCATGAAATTTTAAATGATTATTATTTGATCTGCTATAAAAATGGGCTTTTGGCCAAATATGACTAAAAATGGGCCTATGGCTATATGTGTTATTAATGGGCTTAAAGGCTATGATCAAATGGGCTTTTAATGTATGTGTTACACATTGAGTTTATGCCTCACCCCTTTTGTGGGATAATTTTTCAGATAACTCTTAGTGCGATGGATCGAGTCAGCAAGGACTACGTGGTGGCCAATGCTCAAATAAAGTATTTTGGAGATTTTCCAAATTAAACTTATTAAACTTATTTAGAATTTATTATGGGTTTTGCTATTTTTATGTAATAAGGCCACTATGAACTGCTTTTTAATTTTTGTGTTTGGATTTTTTTTTTTGCCATGAACAATTATTAATTAAATAACTAAATGGTTTTCGATAAATAATTGAAAATGTTTTTGACACTAATATATATATATATATCGTTTTAAGGTAATAAATAAATTTTTCATTGAATTTGGTTTTCTTTTAACTTATTAATTTCTCTTAAAAATAATGTTTTAAGAAGATACAAAATTTACTTTACAATTTGATTTCAACCCGATCTTTAAGTTAATATGTTTTATTCAAAATCATCAAGTTTTTCTTAAACAAAGCGAGAATTTGCTAAAATTTTACTCGAGGAACATATCAAATCCGTTAGGGCTTTTTGGTAGGGCTTGGGGTGTTTCAACTTGGTATCGAGCCAATTTTAAACTCTCGGTCTTGGGTTTTGAAGCCCACAACGTTTTCAAAATTTAGCCCAAATGACTTTTTGAAAATTTTCTTTAGTTAGAATGGTTTTATAGAAGCATGGCACCCGAGTTCTCGACCCAGATCCATCAGGTAAGTACTTTTTGTTGATAAAGTGATGTGAGTGTATGATATTCTAAAGTGATAAACCTAAGGAAATTATACTTTAGAGACATGGACCCTAGGTGTATGTGTGCTACTATGGAAAAACCACTGAATAAATATCTATTACATAAAACTTTCTTTTAATAAGAAGTGAAAAGACTCTAATGCATAAGACTTTTTCGTAAAAATAGATAATACGCATAGTAGACATGAGTTCTAGGGGACGTGGTCATCGCGGACGCAGTAGAGGAAGAATGATCGTGTCGTAACCAATTAGATCTGGTCAAGGTTCCAAATGAAGCTCCGCCACCTATTTTGTTGGGTGGATTTTCAAGAGCAAAATGAAGGAGGTGACGCAGATATCACAAGTCGTGCTTGAGTTTTGGAACGAGTAGCAGAAGCTAGTAAGGAAATGGGTCTCGAAAGTCAGTAGCTGAGAGACTAAGATCAAATGGAGCTGAGGTTTTAAGGGGAGTATCTGGAGTAGCTCCAAATGTAGCTGAATATTGGTTGGAGGCGGTCGAGAGAATCATGGACGATTTAGACCGCCTTCTTGAAGAAAAGTGAAAGGTCTTGTTTCACTACTCCGTGATGAGGCTTACCAGTGGTGGCTCACTATCAAGGAGAGTACCCATGTGGATCGAGTGGACTGGGGGTATTTTAAAGTTAAGTTCGAAGGAAAATATGTTGGAGCTAGTTACATCGACTCCCAAAGAAAGGCGTTTCTGAATTTAGTGCAAGGAAATAAGTCGATAGCTGAATATTAAGCAGAAGTTTTGTGACTTAGCCGATATGCTAGAGGGATAGTGGCTACTGAATATGAACGGTGTGTCAGATTTGAGGATGGGCTTAGAGATGAACTGCGAGTGATGATTGCTCCACACCGGGAAAGAGATTTTGCAATCTTAGTAGAAAGGGCAAGAATAGCTGAAGAAGTTAAGCGGACTGAGAGACAGAACCGGGACAGAGGCCAGAATAAGAATAAGAGAAGCTTTGGGTCTTCAGGGTCATCCGAGAATTTTCAAAAGAAACCAAGAAATGATGGGCCGCGAAGTCAGCAGACTGCTACGGGTGGACAACATCGTGCTTGCACTCAATGTGGGAAGATGCACCCGGGAGAATGTTGGAAAAAGACCGGGGGATGTTTCAAGTGTGGGTCTAAGGATCATATGATCAAGGATTGCCCGATGAATTCAGATAAGAACCGCCAAATGAGGTCGTGGTGTTAATCAGTGACAGAGAGGTGAACAACAAATCGATAAGGGCCGTGGTCCAAATGGAAGGGTAATGGTTACGGTAGAGGTCGAAACTTGAGCGAGGAAGTGGTAACTCGAGGCGAGACGGCCAGTGTCGTATATGCGATTCGTCAGAGAGAAAACGATGACACACTGATGTTATCACGGCACGTTTTGATTTCGGGTTGCCCTTTATTGCTTTGATAGATATAGGGTCAACTCACTCTTACATCGCTAGTGAAGTATCTGAAACTCTGCATGTAACTTTTGAGGCTGCACCTAGGAAGATGATCGACTTAGTCCTTTAGGATAGACAGTAGTAATAGACAAACTTTTTAAGGAAGTGCCTTTAGAAGTTCAAGGGACGCAGTTTTTAGGTGATTTAATGGAGTTGCCATTCGGGAATTTGACACGATCTTAGGCATGGATTGGCTAGTGAAGTATCATGCAAATGTGGATTGTCTTTGCTAAGCGGATGTCATAAGAACTTTTGATGACAAAGAAGTTGTAGTGATGGGCGAGAGACGGAACTACTTATCCAATGTAGTATCCGCTCTTAAAGTAGAAAAGATGGTTAGAAAGGGATGTGTAGCCTTTCTGATGTTGGTGAGTGCCTTGGAGGCTAAGGAGGCAACTGTTGAAGAAGTTAGGACTGTGAATGAATTTGTAGATGTTTTTCCGGAAGAACTTCCAGGATTGCCTCCGGATCGAGAGGTAGAATTCGAGATTGAATTATTGCCTGGAACGGCACGAGTTTCTATTTCTCCATAGAGAATGGCACCAAGGAGTTAGTTGAGCTTAAGGCTCGATTCGGAGTTGCTTGATCGTGGATTTATCCGACCTAGTGTGTCTCCATGGGAAGCACCGTCCTATTCGTGAAGAAGAAGGATGGAACGATGAGGATGTGTATAGATTACCGGCAGTTGAATAAGCTGACCATCAAGAACAAGTATCCTTTGTCGAGGATCGACGACTTATTCGATCAGCTTAAAGGAGCTGCGGTATTCTCAAAGATTGATTTAAGGTCGGGGTATCATCAGCTTAAGGTGAAAGAAGCGGATATCCATAAGACAGCTTTTCGAACTAGATATGGGCATTATGAATTTCTGGTAATGCCATTCAGATTGACGAACGCACCAGCTGTGTTCATGGATATGATGAATCGGATTTTCTAGTCTTACTTGGATCAATTCGTTATGGTATTCATAGACGACATCCTGGTGTATTCTAAGTCCGAAATAGAACATGATAAGCATCTCCGGATTGTGTTGCAAGTTTTAAGGGAGAAGAAGCTATATGCCAAATTCAGCAAGTGTGAATTTTGGATGAAAGAAGTTGCATTTTTAGGCCATGTGGTGTCTGCAGAAGGGACAAGGGTGGATCCTCGGAAGATTGAGGAAGTACTAGATTGGAAACCACCCAAATCTGTAACTGAAGTTCGCAGTTTCTTGGGATTAGCAGGCTATTACAGAAGATTTGTCGAAGGATTTTCATCGAAAGCTGCATCTTTACCGAAATTGTTGAGAAAGGAAGTACCTTTCGTGTGGGCTGATAAGCAGCAAGAGAGCTTTGAGAAGCTCAAGAGGGTTTTGACTGAAGCTCTGGTTTTGATTCAGCCTGAGGTAGGGAAGGATTTTGTCGTATATTGTGACGCTTCTCACACGGGATTAGGATGTGTTCTGATGCAAGACGGGAAGGTAGTTGCGTATGCGTCTTGGCAGTTGAGACCACACGAGGTTAATTACCCGATGCATGATTTGGAGTTGGCAGCTGTAGTCTTTGCTCTTAAAGTTTGGAGACATTATTTATATGGGGAAAAGTCAGTGATATACACGGACCACAAAAGTCTGAAATATCTACTGACTCAGAAAGAACTGAATTTGAGACAGCGAAGGTAGATAGAGTTGTTGAAAGACTACGATTGTTCTTTTGAGTACCACCCAGGCAAGGCGAATGTGGTGGTAGACGCTCTAAGTCGGAAAGTGGAGTCAGATTTAAGGGCGATGTTTGCACATCTTAGTCTTTACGATGATGGAAGCTTGTTGGCAGAACTACAAGTTAGGCCGACATGGTTGAGTCAAGTGAAAGAGAGGCAGTTAGTAGACGAAGATCTGAGTGTAAAGCTTCGGCAGGTGCAGAGTGGGGAATTGGAAGATTATGGTATTAACAGTGATGGGGTATTGTGTTTCAAAGGTAAAATCTGTATGCCGAGGGATCAGGAGTTAAAGCAAAAGATTCTTCAAGAGTCGCATGGTAGCCCCTATGCTATGCATCCTGGAGGAAGTAAATTATACCGAGATTTGCGAGATCAGTTTTGGTGGCTTGGTCTTAAGCGGGAAGTTACGGAGTTTATAAGAAAGTGCATAACATGTCAGCAAGTGAAGGCTAAACATCAAGTTCCTTCAGGATTACTACAACCAATAAAGATTCCGCAGTGGAAGTGGGAGAGAATCACCATGGACTTTGTTAGTGGGCTTCCTCTTACGCCTACTAAGAAAGACTCTGTATGGGTAATAGTGGACCGATTGAGGAAATCTGCACATTTTATCCCAGTTCGAGTTGATTACTCTTTGCAAAAATTGGCGAAGTTATATGTGGCTGAGATTGTGAGATTGCATGGACTGCCGGTGTCAATTATTTCAGATAGAGATCTGAGGTTTACGTCTCGATTTTGGAAAGTATTGCATCAAGCTTTGGGCACTAGATTGGACTTCAGTACAGCATTTCATCCACAGTCTGACGGACAGTCTGAACGAGTAATCCAAATTTTAGAAGATATGTTAAGAGGATGTGTGATAGATTTCAGGGGAAGTTGGGAAGAGTTCTTACCGTTAGTGGAATTTGCGTACAACAACAGTTACCAAGCCAGTATTCGGATGGCACCATATGAAGCACTATATGGACAAAAGTGTCGCACTCCTACGTGTTGGACAGAATTAGGGGAACGTCAGATTTTGGGTCTAGAAATAGTGGCTGAATCCGAAGAAAAGGTTAAGGTAATTCGGGCTCAGTTAAAAGAAGCATCTGACAGACAAAAGTCGCACGCAGATCTTAAGCGGAAGGAAATAGAGTTTGCTGTGGGGGATCAAGTATTCCTAAAGGTCTCACCTTGGAAAAAGGTGATGAGATTTGGTCGCAAAGGGAAGTTAAGTCCCAGGTTCATTGGACCTTATCGGGTTTTGAAGCGGGTCAGACCTGTAGCATATCAATTAGATTTGCCTTCGGAGTTGAAGCAAATGCACGATGTGTTCCATGTTTCAATGTTACGCCATTACCGGTTGGATCCATCTCATGTAGTGCCAGTTGAGGGGGTGAAATTAAGACCAGATTTGTCCTATGAAGAGGAGCCAATTCAAATTCTAGAGCGAGATGTAAAGGTTTTACGGAGAAAATCGGTTCCTCTCGTCAAAGTGCTATGGCGTAATCATGGATAAGAAGAAGCTTCATGGGAACTGGAGGAAGCGATGCGACAGCAATACCCTCACTTGTTCTAGTTAGGTAATTTCGAGGACGAAATTATTTTTAAGAGGGTAGAACTGTAACATCCTGATAATTAGGGGTTATGCATCTCTACTTAATTGAATGTTGTTGCATGCCTAAATATGATTGAGTGTGTTTTGGAAGTTTATTTTGAACTTCATTATGTAAGTGAATGCTTAGTGAAATATTAAGTTTTAATAATTAAGATGGAGCTAAACAAGATAGGCTTTAAGAAATATTGACGAGAGGTTTAAAGCATAATAAGTCATTTGGCAAAGTGGTAATGGTGCATGAGTGAATGCATGAGGAGAGAGGTTCGAATCCCTAGCTAGCAAATGAAAGAATTTTAATTTTTGTTGTTTTCTTTCCTATAGTGTTGGCCAAGACTATTCTAGAATGGATGAGCATCTTCTTATTTTTGGTTAGTAGACCATATGAAAAGGCAAGCTAGAAGTTGGAATTGCCATTCGGAATTTGACCGATCTTAGGCATGGATTGGCTAGTGAAGTATCGTGCAAATGTGGATTGTGTCGCTAAGCGGATGTCCTTAAGAACTTTTGATGACAAAGAAGTTGTAGTGATGGGCGAGAGACGGAACTACTTATCAAATGTAGTATCCGCTTTTAAAGTAGAAAAGATGGTTAGAAAGGGATGTGTAGCCTTTCTGATGTCGGTGAGTGACTTGGAGGCTAAGGAGGCAACTGTTGAAGAAGTCAGGACTGTGAATGAATTTGTAGATGTTTTTTCAAGAACTTCCGAGATTGCCTCCGGATCGAGAGGTAGAATTTGGGATTGAATTATTGCATGGAACGGCGCCAGTTTCTATTGCTCCATATAGAATGGCACCGAAGGAGTTAGTTGAGCTTAAGGCTCAGACTCAGGAGTTGCTTGATCGTGGATTTATCTGACCTAGTGTGTCTCCATGGGGAGCAATGGTCCTATTCGTGAAGAAGAAGGACGGAACGATGAGGATGTGTATAGATTACCGGCGGTTGAATAAGGTGACCATCAAGAACAAGTATCCTTTGTCGAGGATCGACAACTTGTTCGATCACTTTAAAGAAGTCAGGTATTCTCAAAGATTGATTTAAGGTCGGTATCATCGACTTAAGGTGAAAGAAGCGGATATCCATAAGATGACTTTCCAACTAGATATGGGCATTATGAATTTCGGTAATGCCATTGGATTGATTAACGCACCATTTGCGTTCGTGGATATGATGAATCGATTTTCCAGCCTTACTTGGATCAATTCGTTTGTGGTATTCATAGATCGACATCCCGTGTATTCTAAGTCCGAAATGGAACATGATAAGCATCTCGGATTGTGTTGCAAGTTTTAAGGGAGAAGAAGCTATATGCCAAATTCAGCAAGTGTGAATTTTGGCTGAAAGAAGTTGCATTTTTAGGCCATGTGGTGTCTGCGGAAGGGATAAGGGTGGATCCTCGGAAGATTGAGGAAGTACTAGATTGGAAACCACCCAAATCCGTAACAGAGGTTCGCAGTTTCTTGGGATTAGTAGGCTATTACAGAAGATTTGTCGAAGGATTTTCATCGATAGCTACACCTTTAACGAAATTGTTGAGAAAGGAAGTACCTTTCATGTGGGCTGATAAGCAGCAAGAGAGCTTTGAGAAGCTCAAGAGGGTTTTAACTGAAGCTCTGGTTTTGATTCAGCCTGAGGTAGGGAAGGATTTCGTCGTATATTGTGACGCTTCTCACACGGGATTAGGATGTGTTCTGATGCAAGACGGGAAGGTAGTTGCGTATGCGTCTTGGCGCTTGAGACCACACGTGGTTAATTACCCGATGCATGATTTGGGTTAGCAATGTATGTCTTTGCTCTTAAAGTTTGGAGACATTATTTATATGGAGAAAAGTCGGTGATATACACAGCACCACAAAAGTCTGAAATATCTCTTGACTGTAAAGAACCGAATTTGAGACAATGAAGGTGGATAGAGTTGTTGAAAGACTACGATTGTTCTATTGAGTACCACCTGTGCAAGGCGAATGTGGTGGCGTACGCCTAAGTCGAGAAAGTGGAGTCGATTTAAGGCGATGTTTGCACATCTTAGTCTTTACGATGATGGAAGCTTGTTGGCGTAACTACAAGTTAGGCCGACATGGTTGAGTCAAGTGAAAGAGAGCGCTTAGTAGACGAAGATCCGAGTGTAAAGCTTGGCAAAAGAGTGGGGAATTGGAAGATTATGGTATTAACAAGTGATGGGGTATTGTGTTTCAAAGGTAAAATCAGATGCCGAGGGATCAGGAGTTGAAGCAAAAGATTCTTCAAGAGTCGCATGGTAGCCCCTATGCTATGCATCCTAGAGGAAGTAAATTATACCGAGATTTGCGAGATCAGTTTTGGTGGCCTGGTCTTAAGCGGGAAGTTACGGAGTTTGTAAGAAAGTGCATAACGTGTCAGCAAGTCAAGGCTGAACATCAAGTTCCTTCAGGATTACTACAACCAATAAAGATTCCGCAGTGGAAGTGGGAGAGAATCACCATGGACTTTGTTAGTGGGCTTCCTCTTACGCCTACTAAGAAAGACTCTGTATGGGTAATAGTGGACCGATTGAGGAAATCTGCACATTTTATCCCAGTTCGGGTTGATTACTCTTTTCAGAAATTGGCGAAGTTATATGTGGCTGAGATTGTGAGATTGCATGGAGTGCCGGTGTCAATTATTTCAGATAGAGATCTGAGGTTTACGTCTCGATTTTGGAAAGCATTGCATCAAGCTTTGGGCACCAGATTAGACTTCAAGATAAAGATTTCATCCACGGTCGATGGACGGTCGAACGAGTAATCCAAATTTTAGAAGATATGTTAAGGATGTGTGATAGATTTCGTGGAAGTTGGGAAGAGTTCTTACCGTTAGCGGAATTTATGTACAACAACAAGCACCAAGCCAGATTCGGATGGCACCATATGAAGCACTATATGGATGGAAGTGCCGCACTCCTACGTGTTGGATGTAATTAGGGAACGCCGATTTTGGGTCTAGAAATAGTGGTGAATCCAAGAAAAGGTTAAGGTAATTCGGGCTCGGTTAAAAGAAGCGCCCGATGACAAAAGTCGTACGCACATCTTAAGCGGAAGGAAATAGAGTTTGCTGTAGGGGATCAAGTATTCCTAAAGGTCTCCCCTTGGAAAAAGGTGATGAGATTTGGTCGCAAAGGGAAGTTAAGTCCCAAGTTCATTGGACCTTATCGGGTTTTGAAGCGGGTCAGACCTGTAGCAAATCAATTAGATTTGCCTTCGGAGTTGAAGTAAATGCACGATGTGTTCCATGTTTCAATGTTACGCCGTTATCGATCGGATCCATCTCATGTAGTGCCAGTTGAGGAGGTGGAATTAAGACCAGATTTGTCCTATGAAGAGGAGCCAATTCAAATTCTGGAGCGAGATGTAAAGGTTTTACGGAGAAAATCGGTTCCTCTCATTAAAGTGCTATGGCGTAATCATGGATCAGAAGAAGCTTCGTGGGAACCGGAGGAAGCGATGCGACAGTAATACCCTCACTTGTTCTAGCTAGGTAATTTCGAGGATGAAATTATTTTTAAAGGGGGTAGAACTGTAACATCCTGATAATTAGGGATTATGCATCTCTACTTAATTGAATGTTGTTGCATGCCTAAATATGATTGAGTGTGTTTTGGAAGTTTATTTTTGAACTTCATTATGTAAATGAATGCTTAGTGAAATATTAAGTTTTTAATAATTAAGATGGAGCTAAACAAGATAGGCTTTAAGAAATATTGACGAGAGGTTTAAAGCATAATAAGTCATTTGGCAAAGTGGTAATGGTGCATGAGTGAATGCATGAGGAGAGAGGTTCGAATCCCCTAGCTAGTAAATGAAAGAATTTTAATTTTTTGTTGTTTTCTTTCCTATAGTGTTGGCCAAGACTATTCTAGAATGGATGAGCATCTTCTTATTTTTGGTTAGTAGACCATATGAAAAAGGCAAGCTAGAAGTTATGGCATGGGATCATGATGATATGGTAAGATAGGGGGACAAAAGGCTTGAAGAAAGGAAGATGTTTTGGAAGCTTTTTCATGGTCATTTGACCATGAACCTAGTCGACTTTAGGGGCTAAGGGAGAAGGCTTAATTGTGTTTGGAAACAAAGGATTGATGGGAAGAATTGAGGAGGAAAAAGGGGATTATGTTTGTAAGGTTGGCCGAATTTTTGCATAGGCAATAGGGTGTTAGTTGGCCAAAATTTTTAACCAATTTTCTCTCCAAAACCTTGTTGATAGCCGAATGTTTATCTACACAAAAGAGAAGTCTTTTTCTCTTCTTTTGGTCTTTTGCAATTTGCCATTTCGGTTTGAAAAGTCTTTCTAGTTTCTTTTCTCCTAAACAAAACATCTTTCATCCTCTTTGTAACCGAAAATACCAAAGATCATAAACCTATTTTCTTCACTTTTTCCTCTTGGCGAATGCACATAAGTCCCTAAACTCATCTCTTTTCTTTTGGAAATCATCATTTATCATTATCTTTTTCTTCCTTTTCTCTTTCTTTCTCTTTTCATTTTTCTTTCTTCTTCACTCTCAACCGAAACTACCTTCTACCAAAACCAAAATCAACATTCTTTTCTTCTCTTTTGTCAAACCAAATCATCTTTTATTTTCATCTTAATCTTTCTTTTCTTTTGTTGGAAACCCAAAACCACCATAGCCAAAACACCATATTTTTCTCTTCTTTTTGTTCAAGGCCGAATCTTCAAGTGGTCAAGTAAGATTTTTGTCAATTGCTTTCATCATCTCCTTTTATTATAGCCGACTTAGAAACATAATTCTCTTATTTTTTTCTCTCCTAGGCCGAATCCTTGGAAGGGATTTTAAGAATCTTTTTGGAAACCAACGTTTTAAGAGAAACCTTTCGAAATCATCCAATGTAAGAATATCACTTTCGGTTATATCAATTCTTTTAGATAGATTATTAATCAACTTTATTTTAGGGGTGATTTTGAGGCTAACAAGATAGGTTCGAAAAGAGCAAAGATGGAGTGTTTGGAAGAGAGGAGGCAATCGTTATACCCTCAAACTACAAATGAAGGGTCAGACGGGGATAAGAGATTTTCCACCGAGTTGTGGACCTTCCGCTAACGAAGATCGATTATTTGAAGTTGTGCGTATAACCGAACCACTTTTCGTTAGTGGGTTGTCGTGGTTTTGATCCATCTAGCGAGAAAACCACAAATAATGGTTTTTCGAGAACCGAGGTAAGGATTTAGATCTCTCATCAATAGTATAGTTTTATTAGTAATAGTGTATACTAATCAAGTGTGATAATTAACTAGGTGTTGACGAGCTGGAAGGTATCGTTTCACGGTCATAAGGTGTGTAACATTATAGTAAAATCTCATAGATCTATATTAAATGTGATTTATATGAAAATATGTTTGATAATGATTGTGGATACCATTCATTGGTATACGATATTCGTGTATGTTTACCCCAATATTTCGTTAATTTTGCTATATGCATAAATGTGAAATAAGTATGACTATATTATGATTTTGGGGTAAATGGCATGAAAATTGAATAATATGTATGTGCATGGGCATATGGGTAAAATTGATAAAGGGAAGTATTCCTGGTTTTACCACATAATCCGTGACTTCGGTCACATATTTGAATCCGTGACTTCGTCACATATGTGAATCTGGTGACTTCGGTCACATATTTTGAATCTGGTGACTTGGTCACATTTGTCCTGGTGGCCGTGCCACAAAATTATAAGGCGATGTGCTTGTTGACCGCAAAGAATCTTTGATGGTGTGTAGCGGATGGAGGGTCGATTTAGAAATCCCATGCGTGTGATTGGTTGGTAATGCAATGGTGTATAGCGGATGGATATTTAGGTAAGGTGGTTTTCGTTTCATTATATGTATATATCCATGTGATTTTAAATGATTATTATTTGATCTGCTATAAAATGGACTTTTGGCCAAATATGACTAAAATGGGCCTATGGCTATATGTGTTATTAATGGGCTTAAAGGCTATGATCAAATGGGCTTTTAATGTATGTGTTACACATTGAGTTTATGACTCACCCTTTTGTGGGATAATTTTCGATAACTCTTAGTGCGATGGATCGTGTCAAGGACTACGTGGTGGCCAATGCTCAAACAAAGTATTTTGGAGATTTTCCAAATTAAACTTATTAAACTTATTTAGAATTTATTATGGGTTTTGCTATTTTTATGTAATAAGGCCACTATGAACTGCTTTTAATTTTTGTGTTTGGATTTTTTTTTGCCATGAACAATTATTAATTAAATAACTAAATGGTTTTCGATAAATAATTTAAAATGTTTTTGACACTAATATATATATATATACGCTTTAAGGTAATAAATAAATTTTCATTGAATTTGCTTTTCTTTTAACTTATTAATTTCTCTTAAAAATAATGTTTTAAGAAGATACAAAATTTACTTTACAATTTTTTTCAACCCATCTTTAAGTTAACTGTTTTATTTAAAATCATCAAGTTTTTCTTAAACAAAGCGAGAATTTGCTAAAGTTTTACTCGAGGAACATATCAAATCCGGTCAGGCTTTTTGGGCCGGGTTTGGGGTGTTTCAGTTTGGGGGTCTAGGTAAGCTTACCGACTCATCAGTAGGTCCACAGTCGTCTCAGGCGACCCTTACAACCTTTATAGTCAAACAGTGAAAATGGGCCCAAGGCCCATAATACGGGCCCATGTGGGCCCACATGCTCGTGTGGCTCACATAGCCCAGAGTTGGTCTCGGTCATGAAAATTACATAGCTTGGCCCAATATTCTCCACACGTTCGTGTGGTTTACTCATGTGGGGCCCACAAGCCCGTTGGGCCCACACGGCCCATTTCTGCCCAACGTGGCCCAAAACGACCAAAGACCACGAAATCGCTCATGGTGGCCTCAACAATCTAACATCCATATTTTATGCGTTCAATTTACCACACGAGCAAGCGCACACTCGTGTAGCGTCAAATGTCACATTTTTCAGCTTTGGCCGATTTACGATTTTGGCAGTGTTACACACAGTTTTCGGTATTTCACCGATATCGTTTATATAGTGGCGTTACACACCTGGGTTCTATTTGCTGGGAGGACCGCCCACGCCTTGGAAACCTACACTTGACCAACAATCCTCAATTATTCACTTAAGTAGTTACTTAATCGAATAAGCATAAGTTATCCCAATCGTTATACTCAAAACAAGTTACCCTTGATCGAGTGAAGTGGGAAAGGTTTCGAATGCTTCGCTACCACTTGCAACTCCTTCACTCCTCGAGAAGTTCTAAAAACTAAAAGGAACACATGAGTATTCGACTTATCAGTGTAAGAAAGGAGGAGACTTGCTACAGATTAAAAGAAAACAAGAAGAAGTTGAGTGCTCTTACCGATTTGTTAGAGAATAGTCATTACACCGAAGACACAATAGCGATAGAGGAATGAAGTAATCCACTTGAATACCAAGATGAGAAGAGAAATCGATTTAAGGGAGAAAGAGAAAAGAAAATGAAGGAAGGGCAGAAGGTATATTCAGCCAACAACAGTAAATGAAGAGAAAAGGACTAGCTAAACACACACTTTACACAATTCAGAAAAAAAGAAAAAGAGATACGGTAGACTTGAGCAGAGAAAGCAATTGCAAACAAGAGAAAAGAAAAGAGGCACTTGGAGTAATTTTGGCCAAATAGAAGGTTGTCAAAACTGAATAAAAGTGAATAAAAAAATAAGCCAAAAACTCCTACCACATTCGGCTAAAGAGAAAACCGAAATGAGGCATACCAAGTGAGGAGTACCACTCTTGCCGAAATTCTTGAGTGCTCACAGTCCAGTTTCGGCACAACTCTACCTCTCCCCTCACTTCCCTTGATTTTTTCCTAAAATCCCTCCTTAAATCTCTCCACCTGATCACACCTCCCCTGTAACAGACTGAATTTGACCCTAGTCAGAATGGTGGTTTCGGGACCACGAATCCGAGTCTGAGAAATATTTTAATATTGTATTTTGAGTCTATTATATGTGAATTAATGTGTGTGAAAGTTTCGTAGAAAAATTTTATTGTTTAAGTGCTTAATTTGATAAAAAAGGACTTAATCGCGTAAAGCGTAAAAGTAGCATACTAAAGTGAAAGGTGTTAATTTGAGCATGGCTTTATAAAATAAGGTATAAAAAGGGTAAATAACCCATTTTAAGGGTTAGTGGCGGCCATGGACAAGTTTGTCCTTAAATTATATTGTTTGGTTATTTTAACTTAAGGTTGATTAGGTAATTTAATAATAATATATTATATGTTAAATAAAACAAAAACAAATGGCCATTCTCATCTTTTTAGTTGATGGTAGAATGTTGAAAGAAAAAAAAGTCTTTGTTCTTTGATTTTGGCATTTGAAGGCTTGATTTCAAGGTTAGTTTGAACTCGGTTTTGTTAATTTTTATGTTTTTGAGATCGTTGCTTCAAACCATAGTGACCCATGTTGAAATTTTTGAATTTAAGCATGCTTGAAATTCGCTATTGATAGGTTTATATGATTTTCAATGTTTGATGAATTTAGATGAAAGATAGGTTAAAATTAGTATATTATGTGTTGGAAGTTTTGGTGAATTTGTGTTTTAGGGCCAATTTGTAAAATAAAATTTTAGAGGGGCTTAATTGCAAAATAAATGAAAGAAATAGACTTGTATAGTCCTTATACATATTCGGCCCTTAAGGAGTATGGGGAAATTTGATGTATTTTGAGTTTTATGCAAATAGGACTAAAGTACAAAGTATTAAAATAGTAGGGTAAAATGGTAATTTGCCCTTTGTGTGTTTTGGGACTAAATTGAGATGATATGTATTTGAATGAGCTAAATTTTAATGTGTATTAGATCAAGAGCAAAGAAAAACGAATTAGATCGGGAAAGATGAAGGTTCTCGAATAAATGGATTCGCACGGACTATCGACAACCGAGGTAAGTCCTTCAAATTGAAATATATCAAAGAATTATTTATGAATATATTAAATAATAAGATTTGATGAATTTTAGTACATATTTATGTCATGGCGAATATATATATAGGTATACTAAATTGATTATTAAAATTGGTTATGTGATGTGAATAAGTGTTTCAATGTGAATTGTTGGATTGTATAATGACATAATGATTTTATTGGTTTAATGTGAGTGAGCTCAATCGAATTGGATATATATATAAAATAGTTATGAAGTGTTTATGGAATGTTTGACCACATTGATATGTTTGGGCTTTAAGCCTAGCGAGCCTTGTCTTAGTGTTACTTATCGGCTTTTCGCCTAGCGTGCCTTGTCTTGGTGTTACTTATCGAGCTTTTCGCCTAGTAGGCCTTGTCTTGGGTTTACTTATCGGGCTTTTACGCCTAGCAGCCTTGTGCCGTTGTTACTTATCGGGCTTTTCGCCTAGTAGGCCTTGTGTCGTGTTACTTATCGGGCTTTTACGCCTAGCGTGCCTTATAAGTGTTACTTATCGGGCTTTTACGCCTAGCAGGCTTGATGCCTGATGTGTTTTACAAAAGAGAAACCAAATTTTGTTCAAGGCAAAATATAGCTAATGTATCTAGTTAATGGCTCAGGTAAGCATGTAAGGTATGTTACATTTAATTTTACTTGAGTCAAGTAAATACTATGAGAACAATGTTAAGTACATTGAAGGTTAAGATTGATGTGAATGAGCATTATATGATTTGATTTGAGTTTGAATGTATTATCATTATGGAGATTCGGTTTACAAATGGAAATGTTATGAGTGAAAGAAATGTTAGTATGTTAACATGGTTGATATGAACTCTGATTCATACGATTGGATCATATGATTCTTGTAATATACTTAGTTTGTGCTTCAAGAGATACGAGTTTATGGATTGATGTATAATTACTTAGATTAATGAACCATTAGTATTCGGCCCTGTATAAATCAATATACTTAAATGTTTATGTGCAATGTCTTAAGTTGAATAATTTAAATGTTTAATGTTTGAATGTTAAATTATCAGTAACTTAGGACTTACTAAGCTAGTAAGCTTATTTGTGTGAAATGTTTTCCTCTGCTTTTATAGACTAGGTGCAGCTACAAACTCATCGGGATCGTCAAGAAAGTCGTCCACACTATTAATCTAATTTGGTACTCTTTCATTTTGGTTTTGGGATGGAGGCATGTATAGGAAAGACTTGGTCTTTGTATTGAAGAAAACTTTTTGTGTTCATGTATATAATAGCCATGCGAATATGGCTAAATTTTTAGTTAAGTATGTTTTCATGCTCTTGTTATAATTGTCGGGTTATGTCGTTAATGTTTGTGCAGTTTTAATCATAGTTTTAATAGAATATGGTAAGGAAATGTTTGTTTATGAAATGAACCTTTGAGTTAGGTATGGTGGTATGATTAATCAATGGCATACTCGATTATATTGAACCATAGCTGTGTTTGTTCATAGTTCGAGGATGTTAGGATATTATATGAATGTTTTAGGTATAAGTTAATTTACATAAATGAGTAAGATGTATGGATAATATGAATTGTATGTGGGTATATTCGGTTATAACCTAGGATATATCGAATATATATATGATAGATGCATATAAAGGTTAGTTATGTCACTTAGGCATAATTTGTTTAATTGTGTAATATCAATAATTAAATATTCATGTTTAGCTTAAATGTGAAATGTGGAAATAAACCCATGAGTTATGTATTTGGCCATACATGGAATTAAGTAGAAAATATTTTTTGATTTAGGATTTCATTTGTACATGGCTAATAAACATTATATGCTTGGTTCGAATATGTCATTAATATGATAAGCTCATGATTCATGTATGTATTTTAAGATATGTATATTGACTTGATAAAATGATATAGAATTGAAATAAATCTGATTGAACCTTGAGATATGATTAGTATATCCGTGTGATTAATATTTTAAGACTAATATTTAAATTAGTAAAGCGATGTATCTCAGATATGTATTTGTGGATAGGTTCCATGTGATTATATGATTATATGAAAGTCATATTTCCTATGTAAATGCCTCGTAACCCTAATCCGATTACGGATATGGGTTAGGGGTGTTACATCCCCTCAACCACTCAATTTGAATTCTCTTCAACCACTTTAGTGTTTCAGTCAAACTATACACCTCCACTGCACAACAGCAAAATAAATACTCCCTTGCCTCCACTGAGATTCGAACCTCAGTCCACTGGCATAGGTAACATGGCACTTACCCCCTAGACCAGTAGGATTTTTATGTCTTGCTTTTACCCACACTAATTTAAAAGCCTACTAACTATAGGCAAGGGTTTATTCCCTAAAAACAAAACTTTTTGCACCAGCCCAGGCTTGAACCCAGGACTTCTCAAACACTCCCAAACACACCCAAATCACTTAACCACTAAGGCAAATAGGTATTTGTGCTACAAACATACAAAAATAAATTCTTAGATTTTGGGGCGTTACAATTCTACCCCCTAAAAGAAAATTTCAACCTCAAAATTTACCTGATCAAAACAGATGAAGGTGTTGTTGACACATCGCCTCCTCAGGTTCCCACATGGCCTCCTCTGATCTGTGATTACGCCAAAGTGCCTTAACCAGTGGGATAGACTTCTTCCTCAACACTTTTACATCACGATCTAAAATCTAAATCGGATCCTCCTCAAAAGTCAGGTCCGGTCTAACCTCAATCTCTGCAGTCAAAATCACGTGTGAGAGATCAGAGCGATAACACCTCAGCATAGAGACGTGGAACACATCATGAATTCGTTCCAACTCTAGAGGTAACTCAAGTTGACAGGCAACCAATCCCACACGTTTTAATATGCGATAAGGCCTAATAAACTTAGGGCTCAACTTGTCATTCTATCCAAATCTCAGTACCTTCTTCTATGGTGATACCTTAAGAAAAACGAAGCCCCCTACAGAATACTCAATCTCCTTGCGCTTCAAATTCGTATACGACTTTTGTCTGTCAAATGTCGCCTTCAATTAATCCTGAATTAATCTAACTTTTTCCTCGATATCGAAAATGATTTCAGGGCCCAGAACACGCCGCTCACCCAACTCAGTCAAACATGTAGGATTACGACACCTACAGCTGTATAAGGCCTTGTAAGGTGCCATCTGTACGCTAGACTGGTTGCTATTATTATATGCAAACTCTGCCAATGACAAATAGTCTTCCCAACAGCCTCAAAAATCAATTACACAACTCCTTAACATATCCTCCAGTATCTGAACTACCCTATCTGATTGACGATCTGTTTGAGGATGACATGCAGTACTGAAATCCAATCATGTATCCAAAGCCTCGTGTAACTTCTTCCAGAACCTAGAAGTAAAGTGAAGACCTCTATCTAATATTATGGAAATCTGTAATATCTCAGGTTTATGGCTTATGCATTTTTGCCTAATTATACATGGAAGCATGTCTATGTGTATATGGAATATGTTTTATGAATTTTGAGAACCTTGGAATGTAGGAAAATGCCTTAGAAAATATTAAGTTTTAAGTTTTGAAGTGGAACTGAAGCAGGGTGGCCTTAAGAGAAATTGTAGGGAAAATTAGACACAAGAATCAGCTTGTTAAAGTGGCTTGAAGGCGCCACTTAAGGCTTGGTAGGTGACGCCCAAGCGGTGTGTGAGGAGCCTAGGTTCGAGTAGCACAAACAACATTTGGGACTTATTATTTTGGCAAGGAAGAGAGGTAGTGGACCAGATAGGGACTTTGGGGAGATGAGGATTAGGCTTGGTCTTTTCCTTTGAAATTTCGGCTAAGGTAAGGGCTAATTGATGATTTATCTGAATTAATTTTAAATGTACAGAGAGGAGGAAAAATAGGAGAATAACAAGGTGAGGCTAGTGTTTGGGTAGGTAGCCGAATTTATCAGTGAGTATTCATCTTTTTCCTTGTTTTCTTTTATTTTCTCATCTTTCTCTCTCGCCAAATTTCTCTTCTCTTCTTCTCGAAATTTTCTTTTCTAGTCGAATTCTTCATAGCATCAAAAGTCGAAAATAGGATCCTCCTAAGCCCTTATCAATTCTCTCTAAGTCTCATACTCTCTCTTTTTTCTCCTTGTTGAAGCCGAATCCCTCTAGTATTCATCAAAAGTCAAAGTCAATTCATCAGCATCTAGTCCATAGCCGAAAAGCTCTGTGGGTTCAAGTAAGGGTGTTCCGATTTCAATATTAAGGGTAAGGATTTTATTGTCATCGTTTTATTTCTTTTCTTAAAGCCGAAATCAAGATTCTAAGCCGAAACTATAAAGGAGGTTTTGGGATTTGTCCGTAGTCGACTATAAGGAGGAGATCTTTGGGATCTCAATATCTAAAGTAAGGCATGTATTCGGCCAAGGGCCATTCATTATGATTAAATGTTAGAATTGGATCTAACATATGCTAGAGTGATTTCGACAGATACCCCAATCAAGTAGCAATTTCGGGATTCAGATCCACAAGGTAAGTGCTTAAGATATTCGGCCAAGGCCCTATTTAGTAACTTAGATCTATTTCTTATTTATTCAAAAGCCGAGAACTAATCTGTGAAGTGATTTAGTGCTAGCCGATTGAAAGAAGGAAACACTACAAAGTTTCGGGATTTGATTAGTAATCAAATCGGCAACAAGGTAAGATTTTGGTTGCGATAATCCTTCGGGATTTGATCATTTGGCTGAATGGCCTTTAGCTAAAATGGTTAGTGTTGGCCGAATGTAGGAACTTGAGATCTAGAGGATTAGATTGGGACATTCGGGATTTCAGTGAACTCGCTGAGTAAATCAAGTGTGTACCCCACGCTAACTCTTAATAGATTTACGGCATCAATTTAATATATGTGCTTATAATGATGTGAAATGTGGCCAAAGGTACCATGCAATGGTACAAAGTACTCAGGTACGTAACCTTAACATTATGCTAATAAATGACATGAATATTTGGAATACGGCACATATGTGAATATTGATAAGAATGTGAAATAAGGCATAAGGTATGGTGTTGCATGATTTGTATGACATGGGGCATATGGGAAATTATTTTAAGGGGAAGTGATCTGGTGGTTTATACCACAATATCTGAATGTGGTGACTCATGTCACAAAAAAAAAAAGAAAATCCGAATGTGGTGACTTATGTCCCAAATGATTATCTGGTGGCTATGCCACAATATATATAAGGGCGATGAGCATGTCGTCTGCATCGACTACCTTCGATGATGTGTAGCAGATGGAGGGTCGACTTAGTAGTCCCCACAGTGTGATGGTTGGTATAGGTGATGTGTAGCGGATGGTATCTAGGTTGGGGTTCGGGATTGCATCATTATATTTCTAATTGTTATATGTATATGTATGATCCGATATGCCTGAATCATTGGGACTTAGTGTTGGTTGCTACACACTGAGTCTGTTTGACTCACCCAGTTGTGGGATATTTTTCAGGTGACGCTCAGTGACGGACTGGGTCGGCAGGAGCTTAGCGGTGGCCATGCTCAGCTCAGAATTTATTTAAACTTTGTACTCTTTATTTTTAAGTATTTTTGGATTTATTTCAGGTTTTGTTTGATGTAATAAGGCCATTAGATTTAAACTGCTATGCATGTTTTTAATTTCTGTTACGATACGATTATTTTTTTTAAGTCAAGATTAATTTATTTTTCTTAAAAAAATAAATTCTTAAAAGTTTTGGAACCTAACCACAAATGGTCTTCAATTTAAATGTAACTCTAAAACAACTCGACTTTTTTTTGTTAACTCCTAGTTTCGAAACTAATAATAAAGTTTTATTAAAACCTAGACTTTTCGATTCGAACCCAACACAGAACAAATTTTCTTCAAAAACCACCCAAATCTTTCCAAGGTAACAATCTATTTTAAAATGTTTTACTCAAAGAACATACCAGATCCGGTCATGGCTCGTGGGCTGGGTTTAGGGTGTTTTAGCTTGGTATCAAAGCCCAATTTTAAACTCTCGGCCTTGGGTTTAAAGCCCACAATATTTTCAAAATTTGGCCCAAATGAATTTTGTGAAAGTCTTGTGAAATGAGTGTTTTTCAAGATGGCACCTAAGTCTCAGGCCAAGTCCACCAGGTAAGTACCCCTAACTATTGTGTGGTTTATTATATGATTGGTATATGGGTACAAAGGGAACATAGATTAGTATATTAAGTTATTATACCCTAGGAATAGCTTACTCCAACACAGAATTGCATAAAACTTTAAAGCCTAATTAAACAAACCTGTGTCTAAGTCGCCGAGTTAGGGTGTGGCAACCATTGTGCGCATGGCTAGGATTGGTTTTGGTGGGAGCTTGGTATTTAAGTAGTCCTAGTGACTCACCTCCTCTCCACTCGAATCCTACCTGGTGCGTAGTGACGGTTCACCCTAACCAAGAGAACTTACTCACGGGCTAAACTCAATAATTAAAACCCAAAAGGGACTAGCCATATTTTTATGAAAACCCTAGTTTTTAAAATCATCAAACTACCCCTTTGATTTGTAAACGCTATTTTGACAATTTTTCTGAAAAATCTCCATTTTACAAAATTACCTAAATACCCCTGGTTTATAAACCACTAAAATGCCATTGGTTTATAAAATTACCATATTGCCTCGATTTTTACTAAGATATTCTTACTTTACAAAATTATCCAAAAATCCTATTTTACAAAATATCCAGATACCCTGATTTGGAAAATTTACGAAATTACTCCTGATTTACAATATTACCAAAATGACCCCGATTCTCAAAATTTCTGCCATACCCTTGATTTGGGAAAATTTTCAAAATACCCTCAAGTTTTGAAAATTTTAGAGTACTTTGATTTATTAAGATTTTCAAATTGACCTCTATTTATTACCAAAATACCCTTCTAGGATAAATTACAAAAATACCCCTGGGATAGGAATAGAAAACAATGTTTGAATGGTGAATGTGTGTGGTAGATACTACTGAATGGATGTATTTCTCTAAAATAGGATAGAAGACTTGAAACTCTGAATGATCGAAAGAACTACCACTAAACATCTTTCATAAAATTTCTTCACGGATAATCAGTGGAACAAAGACTAATGCATAAAACTTTTTAATCAGATCGCGATCGTAGACATGAGCTCTAGGGGATGTGGTTGTAATGTACAAGGACGTGGTAGAGGCAAAATGATCGTATCGAAACCCGTTAGATCGGGACAAGGGTCAGAGAATGAGGTACCACCACCACCCCACCACCAGCTATTGGTGTTGAGCAATAAGATCGACGGGGATGATGCGATGTCGCAAGCAGGTCTTGCGAGTTCTTGAGATGGTGGCTAGAGCAGGAGGAAGTATAAGGGCTCAAAAATCTGTACCCGAGTGACTCCAAGCCAACGGAGCTGAGGTGTTCCGTGGTGTATCTGGTGTGGCACCCAATACTGCTGAGTATTGGTTGGAGGCGATCGAATGAATTATAGATGAGCTCGATTTAAGTGCTGAGGAGAAGCTGAAAGGAATGGTGTTGGTTCTTCGCAATGAGTCATACCAGTGGTGGCTCACAGTGCGTGATGGTGTTATAGCTGAGGAACTCACTTGGGAGTATGTTAAGGCGGCATACCAGAAGAAGTATGTTGGTACTAATTATATTGATGCGCAGAGGAAGGCATTTCTAGGGCTAGTTTAATGGAACAAGTCCGTAGCAGAGTACGAGGCTAAATGATGTGTCCGATTTGAGGACGGACTGAGAGATGGCCTAAGGTTGTTGATAGCCCCGCAGTAGGAGCGGGAGTTTACTGTGTTGGTAGAAAAAGCTAAGGTAGCTAAAGGGATTAAAGACTCTGTGAGGCAGAACACAGATCGGAATAGGCAGAGGAGAGGTTTTGAATCCTCAGGATCATCTGGGAATGTGCAAAAGAGGCCTAGAGTTGATGGGCCGTGAGGTCAACAGGCTGCGACAGGAGGGCAGTATCGTACTTGTGCCCAGTGTGGAAAGATGCATTTAGGGGAGTGTTGGAAGAATACAGGAGGATGCTTTAAGTGCGGGTCTAAGGATCATATGATTAAGGATTGTCCGATAAAGACAGATGGAAATCGACCAACAGGTCAGGGTCTTAATCAGGCTAGAAGAGGTGGACAATGACCTCACGGGCCGTGGTCCTAATGGCGAGGTAATTCTTTGGAAGGGACAAGAAACACGGGTAGAGGTGTTAATAACTGAAGGCAAGACAACCGGGTTTAGTGTATGTAGTTTGTCGGAGGGAGGACAGAGACGCACCGGACGTCATAACCGGTACGTTCCTTATATTTGGCAAGCCTTACTTTACTTTGATTGATGTTGGCTCTACCCACTCTTATGTTGCATGTAGAGTAGTTGAAACACTAGGCCTAGCCTCTGAACTATCTAATAGGGAGATGACTGTAGTAAGCCCATTAGGTCAAACTGTAGTGGTGAATAAGATGTTTCGGAAAGTACCTCTAGAAATTCAGGGAGTGGTATTTTTTACCGACTTAATGGAACTACCTTTTGGAGAATTCGATCTTATTCTTGGCATGGACTGGCTAGTGGAGCATCGGGCTGTATTGGATTGTGCAGCTAAATGAATAGAGTTGAGGACCCCAGAGGATGAGGTGATAGTTATGATAGGGGAAAGAAGAAACTACTTGTCTAACGTAGTTTCAGCCTTAAAGGTTGATAAGATGGTTCAGAAGGGGTGTAAGGCATTTCTGGCTTTCGTTAGTGCTTTGGATGCGAAAGAAGGGGGAGTTAGTGGAGTTAGAATCGTAAGGGAGTTTGTGGATGTCTTTCCGGAGGAGTTACCTGGAATACCTTCGGATAGGGAAGTGGAGTTCTGAATTGATTTGTTTGCCGAGAAGCGACTCGTGTCAATTGCCCCTGCATGAATGGCACCAAAGGAGTTGGTTGAGCTCAAGGCTCGGATCCAAGAGTTACTTGATCGTGGGTTTATCCAACCCAAAGGTGTCTCCATGGGAGCACCGGTCTTGTTTGTGAAGAAGAAGGACGGAACTATGCGCATGTGCATAGATTATCGTCGATTGAATAAGTGACCATCAAGAACAAGTACCCTTTTCCAAGGATTGACGACTTGTTCGATCGACTTGAGGCGAGTATTCTCAAAGATAGATCTGATGCGGATATCATCGACTTAAGGTGAAGGAGGCGATATCCATAAGATGACTTTTCGGACAAGATATGGGCATTTTGAGTTTGTTGTAATGCCGTTCAGTTTGACGAACGCCCCAGTCGCATTTATGGATATGATGAATCGGGTTTTCCAACCTTACTTGGATAGGTTCATTGTTGTGTTCATTGATGATATCCTAGTGTATTCCAAGTCTGAGGGGGAACATGATGAGCATCTCCGGATAGTATTGCAGGTGTTGAGGGAGATCTATGCCAAATTCAGCAAGTGTGAATTTTGGCTGAAGGAAGTTGCATTCTTAGGGCATGTGGTGTCTGCAGAAGGAATAAGGGTGGATCCTTGGAAGATTGAGGCAGTGCTAGATTAGAAACCACCTAAGTCTGTGGCTGAGATTCATAGTTTCTTGGGATTGGCAGGCCACTACAGAAGGTTTGTAGAAGGGTTCTCATCAATAGCCGCACCTCTGATGAAGTTATTGAGAAAGGAAGTACCTTTCGTATGGTCAGATAAGCAACAAGAGAGCTTTGAAAAGCTTAAGAGGGTTTTGACTGAAGCTCCGAGTTTGATTCAACCTGAGGCAGGGAAGGACTTTGTGGTGTATTGTGGCGCGTCTCACACGAGATTGGGATGCGTCTTGATGCAAGATGGGAAAGTAGTAAACATACGTCCTCGACAATTAAGGCCACATGAGGCTAACTACCCGACGCATGACTTGGAATTGGCGGTAGTGGTCTTTGCTCTTAAGGTATGGAGGCACTATCTTTATGGAAAGAAGTCCATAATCTACATAGACCACAAAAGCCTTAAGTATCTGCTGACTCAGAAGGAGTTGAACCTAAGACAGCGAAGGTGGGTGGAATTGTTGAAGGACTACGATTGTTTCATAGAGTATCACCGGGGCAAGGCGAATGTAGTGGCAGATGCTCTAAGTCGGAAAGTAGTGTCAGATCTGAGGGCGATGTTTGCGCATCTGAGCTTGTATGACGATGGAAGTCTGCTGGCAGAGTTGCAAGTCAAACTGACATGGTTGAGCAAGGTGAAAGAAAGTCAGTTGACAGATGTTGATCTAAGTGCTAAGTTACGAGAAGTGCAAAATGGAGAGTTAGAGGATTATGGCATTAATGATGAGGGAGTATTGTGTTTCAAGGGTAAAGTCATATCTTAGAAGAATGAGGAGTTAAGCGGAGGATTCTTTAGGAATCACATGGTAGCCCCTATGCTATGCATCACGGAGGTAGTAAGTCGTCACGTGGACTTAAGGGAACAGTTTTGGTGGCCTGGTCTTAAGTGGGAAGTTACCGAATTTGTAGGCAAGTGCTTAACGTGTCAGCAAGTTAAGGCCAAACACCAAGTTCCATTAGGATTGCTTCAACCGATAAAGATTCCACAGTGGAAGTGAGAGAGAATCACCATGGACTTCGTTAGTGGGCTTCCCCTTACGCCTACTAAGAAGGACTCGGTATGGGTGATAGTGGACCGATTGACAAAGTCCGCGCATTTCATTCCAGTGCGGGTTGACTATTCTTTGCAGAAGTTGGCAAGGTTGTATGTGGCAGAAATTGTAAGGTTGCATGGAGTGCCGGTGTCAATCATTTCAGATAGGGATCCAAGGTTTACGTCTCAATTTTGGAAAGCTCTACATCAGGGTTTAGGCACCAGATTAGACTTCAGTAAGGCTTTTCATCCACATTCGGACGGGCAGTCTGAACGAGTGATTCAAGTGTTGGAGGATATGTTGAGGGGATGTGTGATAGACATCAGAGGAAGTTGGGAAGAGTATTTACCTTTAGCAGAATTTGCGTACAATAACAGTTATCAGGCTAGTATTAAAATGGCACTGTACGAGGCATTGTATGGACGGAAGTGTCGCACTCCTATGTGTTGGACGGAATTAGGGGAACGTCAGGTTTTGGGTCTAGAGATTGTGGCAGAATTCGAAGAGAAAGTGGAGGTAATCCGGGCACGGTCGAAGGAAGCATCTGACAGGCAGAAGTCGAATGCAGATCTCAAATGGAAGGAAATAGAGTTTGCCGTGGGAGATCCAGTGTTTCTCAAAGTTTCACTTTGGAATAAGGTAATGAGATTTGGTCACAAAGGGAAGTTAAGTCCCAGGTTTATAGGACCTTATCGGGTATTAAAGCGAGTTGGACCATGGCGCGACGATTAGAGTTGCCACGAGTTGCAACAAATGCACGATGTATTCCATGTTTCTATGCTACGTCGATCTGATCGGATCCATCTCATGTAGTTCCGGTTGAGGAGGTGGAGCTGAGACCAGATCTGTCTTATGAGGAAGAGCCAATTCAGATTCTGGAACGTGATGTGAAGGTGCTTCAGAGGAAGTTGGTCCCTCTGGTCAAAGTGTTATGGCATAATCATGGATGGAAAGAAGCTTCTTGGGAGCCGGAAGAAGCAATGCGACAGCAATACCGCCACATATTCTAGCCAGGTAATTTCGAGGTTGAAATTATTTTAAGGGGATAGAACTGTAATATCTCAGATTTATGGCTTATGCATTTTTGCCTAATTATACATGGAAGCATGTCTATGTGTATATGGAATATGTTTTATGAATTTTGAGAACCTTGGAATGTAGGAAAATGCCTTAGAAAATATTAAGTTTTAAGTTTTGAAGTGGGCTGACGAGTGGCCTTAAGAGAAATTGTAGGAAAACTAGACACAAGAATCGACTTGTTAAAGTGGCTTGAAGGCGCCACTTAAGGCTTGGGTAGGTGGCGCTAAGCGGTGTCAGGAGGCCTAGGTTCGAGTAACACAAACAACATTTTGGACTTTTATTTTTGGTAAGGAAGAGAGGTAGTGGGCTGGCATAGGGACTTTGGGGAGATGAGGATTAGGCTTGGTCTTTTCCTTTGAAATTTCTGGCTAAGGTAAGGGATAATTGATGATTTATCTGAATTAATTTTAAATGTGTAGGAGGAGGAAAAATAGGAGAATAACAAGGTGAGGCTAGTGTTTGGGTAGGTAGCCAAATTTATCAACAGAGTATTCATCTTTTTCCTTGTTTTCTTTTATTTTCTCATCTCTTTCTCTCTGGCCGAATTTCCATTCTCTTCTTTTCTTGAAATTTTCTTTTCTAGCTGAATTCTTCATAGCATCAAAAGCCGAAAATAGGATCCTCCTAAGCCCTTGCCGATTCTCTCTAAGTCTCATACTCTCTCTTTTCTTTTCCTTGTTGAAGCTGAATCCCTCTAGTATTCATCAAAAGCTGAAATTAATTGATCAGCAACTAGGCCATAGCCGAAAAGCTCTGTGGGTTCAAGTAAGGCTGTTGTCGATTTCAATATTAAGGGTAAGGATTTTATTGTCATCATTTTATTTCTTTTCTTAAAGCCGAAATCAAGATTCTAATGCCATTTATGTCTCTTGGCCGAAACTATAAAGGAGGTTTTGGGATTTGTCTGTAGTCGACTATAAGGAGGAGATCTTCAGGATCTCAATATCTAAGGTAAGGCATGTATTCAGCCAAGGGCCATTCATTATGATTAAATGTTAGAATTGGATCTAACTTATGCTACAAGTGATTTGACGGATACCCCAATCAAGTAGCAATTTAGGGATTCGGATCCACAAGGTAAGTGCTTAAGATATTATTGAAGGCCCTATTTAGTGACTTAGATCTATTTCTTATTTATTCAAAAGCGAGAACTAATCGTGAAGTGATTTAGTTCTAGCCGATTGAAAGAAGGAAACACTACAAAGTTTGAGTTTGATTAGTAATCAAATCAAAGAACAAGGTAAGATTTTGGTTGCGATAATCCTTGAGATTTGATCATTTGGCGAATGGCTTTTAGGTAAAATGGTTAGTGTTGGCGAATGTAGGAACTTGAGATCTAGAGGATTAGATCGGGACTTTGGGATTCGATGAGCTCATAAAGTAAATCGGTGTGTACCCACGCTAACTCTTAATAGATTTACGGCATCAATTTAATATAGGTGCTTACAATGATGTGAAATGTGGCCAAAGGTACCATGCAATGGTACAAAGTACTCAGATACGTAACCTTAACATTATGTTAATAAATGACATGAATATTTGGAATACGGCACATATGTTGTAACACCCCAAACCCGGTCTATGCGTTGAGACTAGATTTGGTTTGTTACATGATTCGAGCTATTCTTAAATCTTTAATGAGTTGAAAACGCAATTTTATCTGCAGAGGTTTAAAATTTGAAGAGTATTTGATTTTGATAAATATTTGAAACATTAGTTGAAAATCATTGTATTATTAAAAACCGTTAGGAGATTTGTTAAAGAGTTAACAATAAAAAGAATTATTTATAAAAGAATTTCATATACTTGAAAACCCAAATTTATTTTTATAAAGCATCATATAATCATAGCCCATTATTTAAAAGTCCAAAATAAAGTTTAAATTCCAAACACACATAAAATCCATAAGTTATTTATAGAGGCCATTTATTACAACATCCCAAAATAGTAAAAATAATTATTAAAAGTTCGAGTTTTAAATAACCCATATTTAGCAAAGTATGGCCTCCACGAAGTCATCCTCATTAAGTCCACATCGGTTTCCATTACGAGATGGAAAGAAATTAAAGGGTGAGTTACTTAGAACTCGATGTGTAACTCACTTACCACCATTATTGGGCCGATTGTCAAGATATTATCTTTGGGCTTGAGCCCAATTCGAATTCAACAATATATCATGAATTTAAAATAATTAATAATGCATAAAAAAATGTAATTCCCAACCCAAACCTAATATCCATCCGCTAACACCCCTGTACCAACCATCACACTGGGGATCAAGTCAACCCACCCCGCCATCACACCGATCGTAGGCATTAAGCCTTTTATAATTGTGGCATAGCCACCAACTAGAGGCAATAAGCCGATATTGTGGCGAAACCACCGAACTAGAGGCAATAAGCGATATTGTGGTGAAACCACCGAACTAGAGGCAATAAGCGGATATTGTGGCAATCGGCCATTCTTCTCTTCATATATCCCACCCATGCAATTATACATGTACTTTAAAATATAAAATTTATTAACAATACATAACATGGTGGGTTTATCAATAACATTTCATTTGGCCCTTAATTATAGCAATTTGTCCATTTGGCAATTTAGTGGGCTTTGGCCCATTTACCAAACTAGAGTGTTTTGGCTAAATTTTAACGAACTAGAGTGTTTTGGCCCGATTTATCGAACTAGAGTATTTTCGGCCCATTTTCACGAACTAGAGTATTCTGACCCATTTTCACGAACTAGAGTATTTACGGCCCATTTTCACGAACTAGAGTATTTACTGCATAACAATTAATATCTCGAGGCGTTTCGTAATTTTCACAATTTTTTCGTTTTTACGTATTTTTGTCATAATATCATTTTTTACGTTTTCACCGATCTAATCGCTTTTACGATTTACTACCATACCGAAATTTGACATCCAACCGAGAAAATAATGAGTGAAAATTACACACCTCGATCTAGTGAGTACTAACCCTTCTCTCCTCGGCACCTAAAATATATTTTGATTCGTTAGACAATTAATTCGTAAAAATAATCTTAATGGTAATGGATCCAAAATCTTACCCTCTTGATTTTGAATCACTTGATTTTCGGTTTTCCTTCGTTTATCGATTCACTAGTCACGAGAATCCACCAACGATAACGGCTCGAGAGGTTCGTATACTTGAATAATGGACTTCTTTCGAAGATGGCCCATAACCCGTGGAAAATCCCGACCGTCAAACCGCTCTTCGTTTGAATGGGGATTCTGAGATCCACCCTCTTACGATAACCTAACACCGCCCTTTTCTTCCCTATTTTGACGGCTTCAAGATCCAAAGGAATTTAGTTAGATCTAAAATAATATCACCATTACTAGAGATTTAAAGAGATTTGATTTCCTTACCAAAATAAAACGTTTCCAACGTTTCTCCCGATCACTTGAGTTCCGATCTCGTTATTGCACTAAATAATAATAACGAAAAGAACGTTATTAGAATGAGCGTTATATTGATTCTAAAAGTCCTTCAAATCACCATTACCATTCGCCATAGTACCTTAATAAATCGAAAATGGAAAAGAACCCTTACCTATAATCCACGGTCGAAAAGAAGGAATGGAGAATGGTGTCTAAATGATGAAGGATTGACTATGTATGTTCAAGGAAAAGAAAAATATTTGGTTTATAGGCACAATAGCATTCATTAAGGGAGTGTAGATGAAGAAACTTTGATTGAAATAATTAGAATATGAGAAAGAGATGGTGATGAGATAGTTTGATTTCAAAGAGAAAAGAAGATGAAAGAAAAAATAGACCTTTAGGATTTAGTGCATTCGGCCATGGCAAAAGAAAAAGAAAGAAACCGATTTTGGTATGGGTGATTTCTGACAAGGAGAATACAAAGAAAATTAACAAAGTGGATGAAAGTGACCAAATGGTCAAGAGATTTTGGCTTTGCCAAATGCAATATTCGCCAAGAGGGATGTTGAAAGGAGAAAACAAAGAAAAATCTGCACAATGTGCAAAGAATGACCAAAGAGAAAAGAATGAGATTTTAGCCAAACTAACAAAATTTTGGCTCTCCTCCCTTACCAATATTGCCGTCCAGACATGGTCAAATGGCCATGATTTCTTTCAAATTTTCCCTTGATATGTGCCTTATGTTCCCCTATCTTTCCTTAAACCTTTGATTCCATGCCATAAGTTAGTTGTTTCCTTAATCCATTGATACACTAACCAAAAATACATGGTCAACACCTTCCTTATATGTCCCTTGCCGACACTTCCTAGTCATGAGCAAAAATTAAAAGCAAAAATTCATTTAGGTGCCATACAAGGGATTCAACCTCTTCCTCTTACTTGAACCCATGCGCCAACTCCACCATGCCATATGCTCATTTTATGACACTTTTAGCACATAATTTAGCTTAAGTCTTAATCACCTTTGTTTCACTTCAATAAATCTCAATTTAATAAATTTTATTTCTTCTCCAAATTATGCTTTACCCTCTCTAGGACTTTAATAAGCACTAAAATAAAAGTAAAAATTTTTCCTTTAAAAAATCTAAACACCAATTCATGCAATTTAATTACTCGGATTTTTAGGGTGTTACAACTCTACCCTCCTTAAAGAAAATTTAGTCCTCGAAATTTACAGTTGAAAAGGTGAGGGTATTGTTGCCAATTGCATCCTCTGGCTCCCACGTAGCTTCTTCCACTCCATGGTTCGCCATAGAACTTTGACCAGCGGCGAGCTTTTCTTCCTTAGTACCTTGACATCTCGGTCTAGGATTTCCAACGGTTCTTCTTCAAAGGACAAATCAATTCACTCAATTCTTCTACTGGGATAATGTGCAAAGGATCCGATCTATAACGCCTCAACATAGAAACATGAAAGACATTATGAATTTGATCTAACTCGAGGTAACTCAATCGATATGCCATGGACCAACACGCTTCAAAGACACGATAAGGTCCAATATATCTAGGACTTAGCTTGCCCTTCCTTCCGAATCAAGATCTTTTTCCAAGGAGATACCTTCAAGAAAACCCGATCTCCCACACTATACTCGATGTCCCTTCGCTTCGGATCTGCGTCGACTTACATCTATCACGAGGCTTCTTTCAACCGTGCTCGAATAACTTTTACCTTATCCTCGGTCTCGGATATCATCTCGGGACCTAACATCATCTTTCGCCTAACTCAGGTCCAACAAATAGGAGAAGCGACACTTACGACCATACAATGCCTTGTAAGGTGCCATCGAATGCTAGGCGATAGGCATTGTTATTATCATAAATTACGCGTTGGTAGATAATCCTCCCAACTACCCTCAAGTCGATTACACATCCTCTTAACATATCTTCCAATATCTGAATTACTCTCCGATGACCATCGATTGAGGATGAAAAGCCGTCTTGAAATTCAACTTTGTCCCTAAGGCTTCGTGCGAGCTTTTCGAATCGTGATGTAAACCTAGGGTCCCTATCCGAAATAATAGATCTGGTACCCCATGTAACCTCACAATTTCGGATACATAAAGTTTCGCCAATTTACGCAATGAATAATCCGTTTAACCGGCAAGAAATGAGCGGTCTTAATCAACCGATCAACAATTACCCAAACGGAATTTTTCTTAGTAGGTGTTAGCGGTAACCCACTAACAAAATCCATAGTTATCCTCTCCCATTTCCAAAGAGGAATCTTTATCGGTTGTAACAATCCAGACGGTAATTGGTGTTACGCCTTCACTTGTCGACAAGTCAAACATTTTCCCACGAACTCTGTAATCTCACGCTTCAACCACAGCCACCAATATTCACGGAGATCTCGATACATCTTATTTCCTCCGGGATGCATAGCATAAGGGCTACTATCGCCTCCGTAGAATCGGTTGCCTCAAATCTAGATCCTTAGGCATGCATACTCTCCTCGAAGCACAACACACCCTCCGTGTTTATTCCAAAATCCTTAATTTCACCATTTTCAACTTGTCGCGATAAAGGTCCCAACTTCTCATCGATGTCTGTTTTCCTTGATTTGTTCCATACGGAGGTTTCACGAAGTTACGCTAACAAGCCGCCATCCTCATATAGACTCAAATGGGCAAACAAAGCTCTTAATTCGATCTGCTTTACGACTTAACGCGTCGGCCACCGTTAGCCTTTCGGGATGGTATTCGATGGAGAAATCATAATCTTTTAACAATTCTACCCATCTTCTTTGTCTTAAATTCAACTCCTTCGGGTAAGGAGGTATTTAAGACTCTTGTGATCTGTGTAGATTATGGACTTCTCACCATAGAGATAGTGCCTCCAAATCTTTAGAGCAAAGACAATGGCGACTAACTCCAAATCATGAGTAGGGTAGTTTACTTGTGTGGTCTCAATTGGCGAGAAGCATAGGCCACCACCTTTCCATTTTGCATCAACACACAACCCAGTTCCGTGTGAGGCGATCATGATAAGCAAAGAATTCTTTTCTAGCCTCGGGTTGAATTAAAGCTGAGCTTCACAGGGATCTTCTTCAATTTCTCAAAACTCTCTTCTTTGCTTTTCGGTCCAGATATATGGAGCTCCTTCGCAGCAGCTTTAGTTAGGTGTGCGACAATCAATGAAAACCCCTCTACAAAACGTCTATAGTATCCACCAAGCCTAAGAAACTCGATTTTCACTCATCGATGTTGGTGGCTTCCAATCGAGAATAGCCTCAATTTTCCGAGGATCCACCCTTATTCCTTGGTGATACTACATGACCAAGGAAAGTCACCTCCTTTAGCCAAAATTCGCATTTACCAAATTTGGCATACAATTGCTTATCACGAAGTAGTTGTAATACTATCCGTAAATCTTGGTCATGTTCCTCATCACTTCTCGAATAAACCAATATATCATCTATGAACACTACCACAAACCGGTCTAAATATGGTTGAAAGACTCGGTTCATCATGTCCATAAATGCAATTTGGTGCATTGGTTAATCAAGCGCATCACTACAAACTCATAGTGTCCGTAGCGTGTCCGAAATGTTGTCTTATAAATGTCACTTCTTTCACCTTAAGTTGGTGATAACGACCTTAAATCAATTTTGGAAAAGCTCAAGCTCCCTTCAATTGATCAAGCAGTCGTCAATTCTCGGCAAAGGATACCGATTCTTGATCGTCAATTTATTCAACTGCGTAGTCAATGCACATACGCATCGATCCATCCTTCTTCTTGACGAACAAAGCGGGTGCTCCCCACGAGACACACTTGGTCGAATGAATCCCGATCCAATAATTCTTGAATTTGAGCTTTGAGCTCACCAACTCTTCGGTGCCATTCTATAGGGAGCAATGGACACCGGAGCCGTCCCTGCAAAAGCTCAATGCCAAATTCTACTTCCCGATCCGAGGTATACGGGAAGTTCTTGGAAATACATCGGGAAATTCCTTCACCGTCCTCACATCATTCACGGATAATTCTTTGGCATCCAAAACACGAGATAAAGGCTAGGAATGCTCAGTATCCTTTCCGCACCAACTTCTCCGCTTTTAATGCGGATACCACATTTGCGGATAGTTCTTTCGTTCACCAATCATTATGACTTCCTTATCATCAAGGTCCTTCGACATTCGTTTTCAAAGCACAATCCAATTCTTAGATGGTTAACCAACGATCCATGCCGAATGAGATCGAACTCGCGAAAGGTAGTTCCATCAAATTTGCTAAGAATACTTCCTCTTGGATTTTTAAGGGCATGTCTTTAAATATTTTATTAACCATTACTGTCTGTCCTAAGGGACTGATTATTGTCATCTCATTTTCGGTAATTTCAGATTCTAAATTCAGATTTCCAGATATGGCACTAGATACATATGAATGGGTAGAGCCAATATCTATTAAGGCAATAACAGTACATCAAAATGAAGAACGTCTGGGTTATCACATCGGTGCATTGCCGTCCTCGCGGCGTCTAATCACGTGAGACCGATCCGGTATCTAGCATCCGCATTTCTCTATTACCATTTCCTCGACCGGTGCACCTTGACCACGACCAGCCCCATTACCACCACGACACGGTCCACGACCTCTCGGTGGTCAGCTGATTACCTCGACCGGTGTGCATCATTATTACGGACTTCTGAGTCGTATCCATTCGTCGAGGACAACTTTTGTACGGATGTTCCATTGAACCGCATTTGTAGCATGCACCGTTTTCCTCCAACATTCCCAAAATGCCTTTTCCCACACTCGGTTGCAATCTCGACTTGATTATTTGCTACGGGGTTACGCCTTGAACCGATTCATCATTCCGGTTTCTTGAAATCTCTTTGAAGATCGAGCTAACATGTCTCTCTCTTGTTTGGAATCTTTCTCGGTTCTACTGCTCGAGTTCTTAGCCTCTTGGCTATTTTGGCCTTCTCCACCGAGTGGAAAAATTTCTAACTTGTTGTGGAGCAATCGGAACCCTCGGCTCGTCATTAAGTCCATCTTGAAGCGTCACATAGCGTTCATGATGCATTGCTACAATTGTCCGGGCATAGCGGCTCGAGACGCATAAACTTCGGCTTCATATCTTTGCCACGTCTTACTTCCTTGGACAAGATTCAAATTCCTTCCTTGACGTCTACATAGCTCGTTCCAACGTCTTTCCTTGGAAGGCGGCTTTAAAGAATTCCCGATTAATCGAGTGCGACTTGATTGCCTTCTCGAGCGATAAGCCACCAGCGATCGCCTCATCTCTCAATAAGGATCTGACTCCTCTCGGTTTTTGCTCGGTAGTGCATTCCATATCATCCATAATCCGTTCCACGACTTGAGCGATGTTCACCACATTCGGGCTACACCGAGACTCCTCGAAAACTTCGCATTATTTGCCTTAAGTCGCTCGAAATTGACCCACGAGTTGTTGGCCCAATTCTAGTTCAATGACCCTTTCCAAGACTCGTAGCATTGCTTGAGTCAATGCATGATCTTCTTCCATGTGATCGCGTGATCCGGTCTCACTTTCAATTGGCGAAAGTGCGCCTACTGGCATATGATTTGGTGCTTGGTAGTAGCACCTCGGCCTCTACCATGGCCACGCTCTACGCGTCCACGACCACGTCCTCTTGTACTCATGATTGCTTGTTCGTTTATCGATTACAAGTTTTATGAATCGAAATTTTGTTTGGTGTTTATTAACGATATTTTATGAGATTTGAGATATAAAGTTGTTTTTATAGCGTGTCCTATAGTCTCAAT
The DNA here is from genome assembly GCA_025506655.1 of Gossypium rotundifolium. Classification (NCBI taxonomy): domain Eukaryota; kingdom Viridiplantae; phylum Streptophyta; class Magnoliopsida; order Malvales; family Malvaceae; genus Gossypium; species Gossypium rotundifolium. The sequence continues at coordinate 61,290,571 of CP106731.1, read as the reverse complement.
CTCTACAGATTTTCACATCTAAAACTAGAAGTTCTAGAGTATTCCTATGATCATATCATAGTAATCATTTAAGCAATAAATACTTACTTGACTTGTTGTTGGATGCTTGTGGTGCCATCTTGATCTTTAAAATATCATTGAGCGTTTTCATCGTAAATTATTTTGAACCCAAACCACGGTAGAGTTTTTGAAACTGGCTCGATACCACTAAATGTAACGCCCCAAGCAAGTGTGCAGGGCCTAGGTTCGAGTAACACAAACAACATTTTGGACTTTTATTTTTGGTAAGGAAGAGAGGTAGTGGACGGCATAGGGACTTTGGGGAGATGAGGATTAGGCTTGGTCTTTTCCTTTGAAATTTCGGCTAAGGTAAGGGATAATTGATGATTTATCTGAATTAATTTTAAATGTGTAGGAGGAGGAAAAATAGGAGAATAACAAGGTGAGGCTAGTGTTTGGGTAGGTAGCCAAATTTATCAACAGAGTATTCATCTTTTTCCTTGTTTTCTTTTATTTTCTCATCTCTTTCTCTCTGGCCGAATTTCCATTCTCTTCTTTTCTTGAAATTTTCTTTTCTAGCTGAATTCTTCATAGCATCAAAAGCCGAAAATAGGATCCTCCTAAGCCCTTGCCGATTCTCTCTAAGTCTCATACTCTCTTTTCTTTTCCTTGTTGAAGTGAATCCTCTAGTATTCATCAAAAGTTGAAATTAATTGATCGACAACTAGGCCATAGCCGAAAAGCTCTGTGGGTTCAAGTAAAGTCATTGTCGATTTCAATATTAAGGGTAAGGATTTTATTGTCATCATTTTATTTCTTTTCTTAAAGTCGAAATCAAGATTCTAATGCCATTTATGTCTCTTGGCGAAACTATAAAGGAGGTTTTGGGATTTGTCATGAGTCGACTATAAGGAGGAGATCTTGAGGATCTCAATATCTAAGGTAAGGCATGTATTGACCAAGGGCCATTCATTATGATTAAATGTTAGAATTGGATCTAACTTATGCTACAAGATGATTTCGACGATACCCCAATCAAGTAGCAATTTGATTCGGATCCACAAGGTAAGTGCTTAAGATATTCGGCCAAGGCCCTATTTAGTGACTTAGATCTATTTCTTATTTATTCAAAAGCCGAGAACTAATCTGTGAAGTGATTTAGTTCTAGCCGATTGAAAGAAGGAAACACTACAAAGTTTCAGGATTTGATTAGTAATCAAATCAGCAACAAGGTAAGATTTTGGTTGCGATAATCCTTCAGGATTTGATCATTTGGCCGAATGGCTTTTAGGTAAAATGGTTAGTGTTGGCCGAATGTAGGAACTTGAGATCTAGAGGATTAGATCGGGACTTTCGGATTTCGGTGAGCTCATAAAGTAAATCGGTGTGTACCCACGCTAACTCTTAATAGATTCTGGCATCAATTTAATATAGGTGCTTACAATGATGTGAAATGTGGCCAAAGGTACCATGCAATGGTACAAAGTACTGTGTCGTAACCTTAACATTATGTTAATAAATGACATGAATATTTGGAATACGGCACATATGTTGTAACACCCCAAACCCGGTCTATGCGTTGAGACTAGATTTGGTTTGTTACATGATTCGAGCTATTCTTAAATCTTTAATGAGTTGAAAACGCAATTTTATCTGTGCAGGTTTAAAATTTGAAGAGTATTTGATTTTGATAAATATTTGAAACATTAGTTGAAAATCATTGTATTATTAAAACCGTTAGGAGATTTGTTAAAGAGTTAACAATAAAAGAATTATTTATAAAAGAATTTCATATACTTGAAAACCCAAATTTATTTTTATAAAGCATCATATAATCATAGCCCATTATTTAAAAGTCCAAAATAAAGTTTAAATTCCAAACACACATAAAATCCATAAGTTATTTATAGAGGCCATTTATTACAACATCCCAAAATAGTAAAAATAATTATTAAAAGTTCGAGTTTTAAATAACCCATATTTAGCAATATGGCCTCCACGAAGTCATCCTCACCCAAGTCCACATCGGTTTCCATTACGAGATGGAAAGAAATTAAAGGGTGAGTTACTTAGAACTCGATGTGTAACTCACTTACCACCATTATTGGGCGGATTGTCAAGATATTATCTTTGGGCTTGAGCCCAATTCGAATTCAACAATATATCATGAATTTAAAATAATTAATAATGCATAAAAAAAATGTAATTCCCAACCCAAACCTAATATCCATCCGCTAACACCCCGTACCAACCATCACACCTGGGGATCAAGTCAACCCACCCGCCATCACACCAAATCGTAGGCATTAAGCCTTTTTATAATTGTGGCATAGCCACCGAACTAGAGGCAATAAGCGATATTGTGGCGAAACCACCGAACTAGAGGCAATAAGCGATATTGTGGCGAAACCATCAACTAGAGGCAATAAGCGATATTGTGGCAACAGCCATTCTTCTCTTCATGTATCCCACCCATGCAATTATACATGTACTTTAAAATATAAAATTTATTAACAATACATAACATGGTGGGTTTATCAATAACATTTCATTTGGCCCTTAATTATAGCAATTTGTCCATTTGGCAATTTAGTGGGCTTTGGCCCATTTACCAAACTAGAGTGTTTTGGCTAAATTTTAACGAACTAGAGTGTTTTGGCCCGATTTATCGAACTAGAGTATTTTCTACCATTTTCACGAACTAGAGTATTTACTGCCCATTTTCACGAACTAGAGTATTTACGGCCCATTTTCACGAACTAGAGTATTTACGCCCATTTTCACGAACTAGAGTATTTACGGCATAACAATTAATATCTAGAGGCGTTTTCGTAATTTTCACGATTTTGTCGTTTTACGTATTTTGTCATAATATCATTTTTTTACGTTTTCACCGATCTAATCGTTTTACGATTTACTACCATCTTGAAATTTGACATCCAACCAAGAAAATAATTAGTGTGAAAATTACACACCTCGATACTAGTAGTACTAACCCTTCTCGCTCCTCGGCACCTAAAATATATTTTGATTCGTTAGACAATTAATTCGTAAAAATAATCTTAATCGGTAATGGATCCAAAATCTTACCTCTTGATTTTGAATCACTTCGATTTTCGGTTTTCCTTCGTTTATCGATTCACTAGCATAGAGAATCCACCAGCGATAACGGCTCGAGAGGTTACGTACTACTTGAATAATGGACTTCTTTGAAGATGGCCCGCAACGGTGGAAAATCCTTGATCGCCAAACCGCTCTTCGTTTGAATGGGGATTTACAGATCCACCCTCTTACGATAACGAACACCGCCTTTTCTTCCCTATTTTGACGGTCTTCAAGATCCAAAGGAATTTAGTTAGATCTAAAATAATATCATTTATTACTAGAGATTTAAAGAGATTTGATTTCCTTACCAAAATAAAACGTTTCCAACGTTTCTTAGATCACTTGAGTTCCGATCTCGTTATTGCATTAAATAATAATAACGAAAAGAACGTTATTAGAATGAGCGTTATATTGATTCTAAAAGTCCTTCAAATCACCATTACCATTCGCCATAGTACCTTAATAAATCGAAAATGGAAAGAACCCTTACCTATAATCCACGGTTGAAAAGAAGGAATGGAGAATGGTGTCTAAATGATGAAGGATTGGCTATGTATGTTCAAGGAAAAGAAAAATATTTGGTTTATAGGCACAATAGCATTCGGCTAAGGGAGTGTAGATGAAGAAACTTTGATTGAAATAATTAGAATATGAAAAGAGATGGTGATGAGATAGTTTGATTTCAAAGAGAAAAGAAGATGAAAGAAAAAATAGACCTTTAGGAGTTAGTGCATTCGGCCATGGCAAAAGAAAAGAAAAGCTGATTTTTGGTATGGGTGATTTCGGCACAAAGAGAATACAAAAGAAAATTAACAAAGTGGATGAAAGTGACCAAATGGTCAAGAGATTTTGGCTTTGCCAAATGCAATATTCGCCAAGAGGGATGTTGAAAGGAGAAAACAAAGAAAAATCTGCACAATGTGCAAAGAATGACCAAAGAGAAAAGAATGAGATTTTTAGCCAAACTAACAAAATTTTGGCTCTCCTCCTTACCAATATTGCCGTCCAAAGACATGGTCAAATGGCCATGATTTCTTTCAAATTTTCCCTTGATATGTGCCTTATGTTCCCCTATCTTTCCTTAAACCTTTGATTCCATGCCATAAGTTAGTTGTTTCCTTAATCCATTGATACACTAACCAAAAATACATAGTCAACACCTTCCTTATATGTCCCTGCCGACACTTCCTAGTCATGAGCGAAAATTAAAAGCAAAAATTCATTTAGGTGCCATACAAGGATTGAACCTCTTCCCTCTTACTTGAACCCATCGCCAACTCCACCATGCCATATGCTCATTTTATGACACTTTTAGCACATAATTTAGCTTAAGTCTTAATCACCTTTGTTTCACTTCAATAAATCTCAATTTAATAAATTTTATTTCTTCTCCAAATTATGCTTTACCCTCTCTAGGACTTTAATAAGCACTAAAATAAAAGTAAAAATTTTTCCTTTAAAAAATCTAAACACCAATTCATGCAATTTAATTACTCGGATTTTAGGGTGTTACATATGTGAATATTGATAAGAATGTGAAATAAGGCATAAGGCATGGTGTTGCATGATTTGTATGACATGGGGTATATGGAAATTATTTTAAGGGAAGTGATCCGTGGTTTATACCATAATATCTGAATGTGGTGACTCATGTCGCAAAAAAAAAAAAAAAATTCGAATATGGTGACTTATGTCACAAATGATTATCTGGTGGCTATGCCACAATATATATAAGGGCGATGAGCATGTAAATGCTGCAATGCGCCTTCGATGATGTGTAGCGGATGGAGGGTCGACTTAGTAGTCCCACGATGTGATGGTTGGTGCGGGTGATGTGTGGTGATGGTATTTAGGTTTGGGTTGAGATTGCATCATTATATTTCTAATTGTTATATGTATATGTATGATCCGATATGCAGAATCGTTGGGACTTAGTGTTGGTTGCTACACACTCGAGTCTGCTTGACTCACCCGTTGTGGGATATTTTTCAGTGGCCTTCGATGATGGATTTGGGTCGGATGGAGCTTAGCGGTGGCCATGCTCATTCGAAATTTATTTAAACTTTGGACTTTTTATTTTTAAGTTTTTTGGATTTATTTGAGTTTTGTTTGATGTAATAAGGCCATTAGATTTAAACTGCTATGCATGTTTTTAATTTACATTACGATACGATTATTTTTTTAAGTCAAGATTAATTTATTTTTCTTAAAAAATAAATTCTTAAAAGTTTTGGAACCTAACCACAAATGGTCTTCAATTTAAGCGTAACTCTAAAATAACTCGACTTTTTTGTTAACTCTAGTTTGAAACTAATAATAAAGTTTTATTAAAACTCGGACTTTTCAATTCAACCCAACACAGAACAAATTTTCTTCAAAAACCACCCAAATCTTTCTAAGGTAACAATCTATTTTAAAATGTTTTACTCAAGGAACATATCAGATCCGATCATGGCTCGTGGGCCGGGTTTGGGGTGTTTCAAAATCGGTACCCCATGCTATCTAACTATCTCGACCACATACAGTTTAGCCAGCTTCTACAAAGAGTAATAATACGAACTGGTATGAAATGAACTGACTTGGTCAACCGATCCACGAGGACCCATACTGCATCCTTCTTAGTATTCATTAGGGGCAGCCCACTAACGAAGTCCATAGTTACTCTCTCCACTTCCAAAGTGGAATTTTAACTGGTTGAAGCAACCCTGAAGGTAACTGATGATCAGCCTTAATCTGCTAGCAAGTCAAACACTTACTCACAAACTCAATAACTTCACACTTAAGACCTGGCCACCAATATAACTCATGAAGGTCTCGATACATTTTATTCCCACCGGGATGTATAGCATAAGGACTACTATCCACCTCTCGCAGTATGGACTGCCTCAAATTAGTATGCCTTGGTGCACAGACTCTCCCACAGAAACACAGTACCCATTCACTATTCAGTCCAAAATTTGAAGTTTCCCAACTCTCAATCTGTCGAAATTGAAACACCCTTTTGACGCCCACGAGCTCCAACCGGATCTGGTATGTTCCTAAAGAAAAGCGGTTTACGTTAGAGAAAATTTGTAAATTTTTTTTTTTTTGAAATTGTTGTTGTGGATTGGGCTTAGATTGGAAACCCATTTATTTAATTTTGTAAATCCAATTTATTACGTTCAAAATAATCTTTAGCACAATATTTAAAAGCAAAGTAAAAATAAAGAATAATCCACTAGGCCTTATGGCCTTATTACATCAAGTAAAACCCAAAATAAAATTAAAGGTGCTAGATAAAATGAAGTCCAAATAAAATAAAATCTCCGAATGTAGCATGGCCACCTCAAGGTCCACCGGCTCGGTCCGTCACTGCTCATCACCTGAAAATAATTCCCACAACGGGGTGAGTCAACAGACTCAGTGTGCACACAATACTAACATTCAACAAATCAGGCATACATGGTCAAATCAATTTCATATTCAAATAAAAACGATGATGCAACCCAAACCCAAGCCTAATGGTCCATCCGCTACACACCACCCGTACCTGCCAGTCACACCGTGGGGACTACTAAGTCAACCCTCCATCCGCTACACACCATCGAAGGCGTTCATTGCGATCGGCGTGCTCATCGCCCATATAATTTGTGTCATTAGACACCATATTCAAATAATATAACCGAAGTTACCAAATTCAGATATTTGTGACCGTAGTCACCATATAACGTTGGTGAGACCGTAGTCAACACCTTCTTCCCCTTTCACATAAACCCGAATGCCCCAAAAATTAATAATCATGCATATAATTAAATTCACATTCATATTCGTATTTTCACATGTTATAGAATAACATATTTCATAATCCTATCGGAAGTAGGAAACGTACCTGAGTACCGTTGTACCACATTAGGGTACTTAGCCATATTCATATTCTTATACATATTCATAAAAATAATTGCCACATGATAAATCGAAGGTTAGTGTGCGTACACACCTGATTTGCTTAAAAAGGTTCCTTGAGATCTCGAAAATCCTATCTAACTTTAGATCATTAACTCCTATATTAAGCCATCATATAAGACACATTAATAAACTTATTTGGCTAATATCAAACCAAATCCTAGTAGGATTTGTAAAAACTTACCTTGAGGCCGATTGGTGTTTATTCAAATCCGGAAACTTGGTTTTTCCTTTACGATATTCGCCAACCTTGAATCTCAATATGGGTTAGTTTTACGCTTTTAACAATTAAAGAAGCGATCTAGATAATCACACAAACATTGGCGAATACTTTTAGATGCTTACCTTATGAACTTTAAATCCCGAAAACTTCACCTTCCTCTTTCTTGGAATCGGCCAAATCCTAATTCCCTGAATCCATTAGTTTTTGATTAACTTGATTTGAATACCTAAGATTTGGCCTTGGCCGAATGTATGTATTCACTTACCTTGGATCCTTGATTCCTATATTCAGAAAAGTGTAGAAACCTGAGAAACCCCTTGTAGATTCGGCCATGAACAAGATTTGGGATTAGTACTTTTACTTTTGGCATTTAGAAAAGAAAAGAGAGGAAATTGAATGGCTTAACCTTACCTTGATGCCTTTAATTGATTGCTTCTTTACTTAGAATCACCAAAGGTTCGGTTACGAGGTAAAGCAGAGAAGAAATTGAAGAAGAGAGGATGGTTTCTTGCTTAAGGAAAATTCGGCAGAGAGGGGGAGAGAGTTAGCAAAATTTCGGCAAGGCTAGAAGAGATGAGAGAATAGTCTCAATTTTCCTCTTTTAACTGAAATTGCTAGACCATAACTTGGCCACTACTCCTCCACAAGTGATAATATTATCTCCTTTAATTATCACCTAATTAAATTAACAGTGTTTAATCCACCCTTTATCTCTTCAATTAAAATCCCTTATTTATCACTTATTTTATCATATATTTATGGAATTAAAATTCCTCTAATTCTAGAAGCTTGTGCCGTCAACCTCTTAGCCTTGGAAGCAAAATAAAACCTTCATTATTTGCTTTCCAAGTGACTTGAACTCAGAGCCATTTCCATAAGCCCTAAGTGACACCTTGAGCCACTTTTCCAAGCCCGATTGTGTGTCAAATTTCACCAATTTTTTCTTTTAAGGCCCTCTTGCCCTTATTTCCTATTTTGGACTTTAAAATTTGTCATTCGGCCTTATTTCCAAGTTTCCTAAAATTTTGATTTACTCTGTAACTTGCCATTTTCTTACATCTTCAAGTTTCCAAAATGTTCGGGTTTCCAAAATGTTCGGTTTCCAAAATGTTCAAGTTTCCAAAATGTTCGGGTTTCCAAAATGTTTAGGTTTCCAAAATGTTTAGGTTTCCATTTTCATGCAGGTTCGTGTTTCCAAAAATATTAACAATTTATTCTTCATGCTTAAACTTGTCATTTCATACAATCAAGCCCGAAAATGCATAGGCCTATTTAGGATGTTACGATTCTACCCTTTAAACAAAATTTCGTCCCAAATTTCCTAACTAAAATAATTGAGGGTATTATTTGTCCGCATGGTCTCCTCGACTCCACTGAAGCTTCTTGGTTCCATGATTGCGCCATAGCACTTTGACTAGAGGCTGTCTTCCTTCGTAGTACTTTCACATCACGTTCCAAGATCCGAATCGATTCTTCCTCGTAGAATAAGTCGGCCTTAGCTCCACTTCTTCAACAGATACCACATGCGACGGATCCGATCGATAGCGGCGTAACATGGACACATGAAATCGTCGTGCATTTGCTTCACTGGTGGCAACTCTAATTGGTATGCCATTGCCCAACTCGTTTGATGACTCGATAAGGCCCTACAAACCTTGAAACTTAACTTCCTTTTCGATGAACCTCATTACCTTCTTCCAAGGCGAGACTTTCAGAATACTTGGTCTCCCACTTCAAACTCTATTTCATACATTTAAGGTGCGCATCGACTTACGCCTATCGAGGCTTCCTTCAATCGTGCAGAATTAACTCAACCTTTTCTTGATTTACGCCACTAATTACGGACCCAAAACTCGGCGTTCTCCTAACTCGGTCCAACAAGTAGGTGTTCTACACTTCCTTCCATACAATGCTTCGTATGGTCCCATCCGAATCTTGGCTTGATAAATTTGTTGTTGTAGGCGAATTCACTAAAGGCAAGTAATCTTCCCAACTTCCTCGAAAATCCATTACACGACCTCTCAACATATCCTCCAACACTTGTATAACCTGTTCGATTGCCCGTCGATTGTGGATGAAAGTAGTGAAGTCTAGCTTAGTGCCTAAAGCTTGATGAAGTGCCTTCCAAAATCGAGGCGTAAACCTTGGGTCTCTATCGAGATGATCAACATCGGTACTCCATGTAACCTTACGATTTCTGCCACATATAACTTAGCCAACTTTTGAAGGGAATAATCCATTCTTACTGGAATAAAGTGTGCGGACTTGGTCAAACGGTCCACAATCACCCATATCGAGTCCTTCTTAGTAGGCGTAAGGGGAAGCCCACTAACGAAGTCCATGGTAATTCTCTTCCACTTCCATTGGGGAATCTCGATTGGTTGAAGCAATCCTGATGGGACTTGGTGTTCAGCCTTAACTTGCTGACACGTCAAACATTTCCCCACAAATTCAGTCACCTCTCGTTTCAGGTCAGACCACCAAAACTGTTCCCTTAGATCTCTATACAGCTTGATGCCTCCGGGATGCATAGCGTAAGGGCTACCATCGCTTCCCAAAGAATCCTTTGTCTCAACTCCTTAATCCTCGGCATCTGGACTTTTCCTTGTAGCATAATACTCCTTCATTATTGACACCATAATCCTCTAATCCCCTTGCATGTACTTGCGCAACTTAGTATAAGTCATTATCACCAACTATCCCTCTTTCACTTCCTTTAGCCATGTGGGCACGACTTGTAATTCCATAATGGACTTAGTCATCATACGGACTTAAGTGAGCGAACAAAGCCCGTAGATCGATACAACCTTCAACTTAGGGCATCGGCTACCACATTCGCCTTGCCGGATGATACTCTATTGAGCGATCGTAGTCCTTGACAATTCCACCCACCTTCGTTGCCTCAAGTTCAACTCCTTCGAGTCAATAAATACTTAAGGCTCTTGTAGTGCATGTGAGATAATGACCTTTCTCCATAAAGGTAGTGCCTCCAAACCTTAAGGCGAAAACCACTGCTGCTAGTTCCAAATCATGCGTGGGGTAGTTAACCTCATGAGGCCTTAAGCTTCTAGTGACGCATAAGCAACCACTTTGCCTTCTTGCATTAACACACGACCCTAACCCGTGATGCGAAGCGTCACGATTACACCACAAATTCTTTTCACGCCTCAAATTTGAATTAACACTAGGGCTTCCGTCAACACTCTTTTAAGCTTTTCAAAGCTCTTTCTGCTTATTCGTCCATTGAAGGTACTTCCTTCCTTACCAACTTGGTTAAAGGCGTGGCTATTGGCGAGAATCCTTCCACAAACCTTACGTAATAGCACGCCAAGCCTAAGAAACTTGGTTCAAATACGGACCTAGGTGGTTTCCAATCCAACACGGCTTCGATCTTCCTAGGATCTACTCTTATTCCTTCTGCGGATACCACATGTCCTAAGAATGCCACCTCCCTAAGCCAAAATTACACTTCTTTGAATTTGGCATAGAAACTCTTCTCCTTAATACTTCCAACACGACTCGGAGATGCTCATCATGCTCCTCCTCCGACTTGAGTACACCAAAATATAGTCGATGAACACAATGACAAACTTATCCAAGTAGGGTTGGAAAACCCGATTCATCATGTCCATGAGCAGCTTTGGGCGTTAAATCAAACTAAATGGCATCACCACAAACTTCGAAGTGGCCATATCTTGTCCTAAAAGCGGTCTTATGGACGTCGGCCTCCTTCACCTTCAAGCGATGGTATCCCGGCCGTAAATCGATCTTTGAAAACAACTGCGGCTCCTTGGTGATCGAACAAGTCATCGATCCTTGGCAAGGGATACTTGTTCTTAATGGTCGACTTATTCAATCGGCGGTAGTCTATGCACATACGCATAGTTACGTCCTTCTTCTTCACCAATAAGACAGGTGCTCCCTACGGAACACACTGGGTCGAGATGAACCCACGATCAACAGGTTCTTGTATCCGAGCCTTGAGCTCCACTAACTTCTTTAGTGCCATTCGGTATGGAGCGATTGACACGAGGCGTCCCCGATAGCAAATCAATCCCAAATTCCACCTCCCATGCAGGGGTATTCCGTAATTCCTCTGAAACACATCCATGAAGTCCCTTACCGTCCTAACTCCATTAACTCCTTCCTCCTTTCCACCTATCGCACTTATTTAAGCTAAGGGCGGCTTATGAACCTTTCTTAACCATTCTCTCGGCCTTGGTCAAAGAAACTACATTAGACAAGTAATTCCTCCTTTCTCGATCATTACTACCACTTCATCCTCAAGGGTTCTTAGTTCCATACGTTTAGTAGTACAATCCAACACGGCTCGGTGTTCTACTAACCAATCCATTAGAGTATAAGCTCAAACTCTCCAGAAGGTAACTCCATTAAGTATGCTCGAAAGTTCACTCCACGAATCTCTGGGGTACATTTCAAAAGATCTTGTCTACCACTACAGTTTGGCCTAATGGGCTTACTACAATCATCGCCTGTCGAAGCTTCGAGTCTAAGCCTATTATTTCCACTACACTACTTGCAACATAGGAATGGGTCGAGCCCACATCAATCAAAGCAAAGTAGGGTTTGTCAAAGATAAAACGTCTGGGTTATAACATCCGATCGTCACCATCTTCCCTTGATGAACCGCATAAACCAAACACAGTTGTCTTACTTGACATTAACATTAGTACCTCGACCACAGGTTCCATGGCCTCTGCCGGCACCACCACCTCGATTACGAACCACGACCCGTTGAAATTGCTTGTCGCCTCTCTTAGGTGCAGCTAGCATTCTGATGCGGTCGACTCTCATCTGCTTTGTTTGGGACAATCCTTAAGCATATGGTCCTTGGATCCACACTTGAAGCATCCTCCGTCTTTCTCCAACACTCTCCATGTGCTTCTTCCCACAATGCTCACAAGGGTAATCTTGCCCACCGTACCGACTGATGATTTAGGTGGCCCGTCAACCTAGGCCTCTTGTAGCCCTTTCCAGATGGCTAAATCCTCTCTTGGCCTTACTCCTATCCACGGTCTCCTTTGTAGCATCTTTAATCCCCTCGCCACCTTAGCCTTTTCCACTAAAGTCGAGAATTCCGCTCTTGATGCGGTGCTATTATGACCTCGGTCATCTCTCGGTCAGTCCTCAAAACGGACCTGGCGTTCATGCCCGATCGCCACTACCCTCGAGCATAGCGGCTCAACCTCGGGAATTACGCCTCATATTACTGCGGCGGACTTACTCCTTGCACCAACCCTAGAAAAGCGTCCTTTGTTCATCTCAGATACCGGTTCCCACATACTTCTTACGAAATGCCTCTTTAACATACTCCGGGCGGATTTTGGCCGTGGTACCATCACGAGCAGTTAACCACCAGCGTCGCTTCATCGCGTAATAATGCCACCATCCTTTCAACTTTTCCTCTAGAGTCGATCGAGCTCATCCATGATCGCTCGTCGCTTCCAACCGATGCTGGTTGTCTTTGGGTGCCACGATAGATACTCCTCGAACATTTCGCTCCATTAGCTCGAGCCGTTCAGGTGCTGACTTTCGGTTTCTGAATTTCCTCGGCTTTGCCACCAATTCCAAAACTTCGCATGACCTGCTTTGCGACCGAAGATCTTCCGTCTGCGACCTGCTTGCTCAACATTAACGGTGGGGGTGATGGTGGCGGTGGCATTCATTGTCGGACCCTTGACCCGACCTAACGGGTTCAAACCACGATCATCCTTCCTCTACCTCGACCACGACGACCACGTCCTCTAGAGCTCATTTTTAGCGTCAAGATCGATTAAGAAATTTTATGAATTAGTCATTGTTCCACTTATTTACCAGCGAAGGAATTTTATGAAAAGGGATTTTAGAGTGGTTCTTTCGTATTCATACAAACACACAGTCTTTTCCATCCATTCATCCATCCATCAAACAAGCATGAACTTTCGTTCATCAGAGAAATGTTGTAGTTTTTGTTGTTGTTGTTGTTGTTGTTGTTTTTCCACTTACCGGGGGTATTTTCGTAATTTTGTCCTCTGAGGCATTTTAAGTAATTTTTAGAAGAAAATGTTCCTTGGTGTTTTTCAAGAATTATTTTGAAAATTTTGTAGTCTAGGGTAATTTAGAAAATTTTTGAAATCAAAATATTTGGTAATTTTTGACCTCGAGGTATTTTGGTAATTTTTCACAAATCGAGGTAAAGTTGTAAATTTAATAAATTAGGGGTATTTCAAAAGTTGTAAAACTTTGAGGGTTCTCTTCGAAAATTGTTTCTTCAAAAATGGGGATGTTGCAAAAATTTTTGAAATCAGGGTCATTTTAGTAATTTTATAAGTTAGGGGCAATTTTGTAATTTTCCAAAATCAAGGTATTTTGATATTTTACAAATTAGGGTTTTGAATGTTTATAAAATAATGAAATTTTGGTAAAGGCTGTTGAGTAGTTGAACATTTTATAAACCAAGGGCATTTGGTAATTTCACCCTAAGGCATTTTGTAATTTTACTTAAATCGGAGTTTTCAAAAAATGTTGTAAAAATAATTTTCTCAGATTTAAAGGAAAGTTTTAAAATTTGAAAAACTAGGGTTTGTTGTTTTGTTCTCTCTTTTTTTTTTAAACATGGCTAGCTCCTTTGGGTTTTAGTCATTATGTTTAGCTTATATGACCGAGCCCTCTTGGTCAAGGTGAATAAAGCTCGCACCAGGCGATTCGTGTGGAGAGGAGGTGAGTCACATGGATTGCTTAAATACCAAGCTCCCACCGAAACCATTCCTAGACATGCGCTTGAGAGGTTGCCACACCACTGAACCCTACGAGTTAGGGTGAGCCAGAAGCTCGCACGGTAGGATTCTTGCGAAGAGGAGGTGAGTCACTAGGGCTGCTTAAATACCGAGCTCTTAGGATCCAATCCTGACATGCGTCTGGGGTTACCACACCACTAGCTCGATGACTTAGCCATAGGTTGGTTCGGTGTATTAAGTCTTATGTGGTTTTGTGTTTGAGTAGTCTAATCCTAGGGTTCAAGTTCTATCATTCTATTCTACGTTCCATGCCTTTTCTACCCTTATAAAGTTCACGAATCACACATATAGTTAGGGGTACTTACGGAGGATGTGAATTGGAGACTTAGGGGCCATGCCGAAAAAAGCGCTTACTTTCAAAGATAATCATTTGGCTCGCTTTGAAAGCGTTTTGGGCCTTAGCCCAGAAGTTTAAAGCTGGCTCGATACAAACTAAAACACCCCACACCCTACCCGAGCTGAGCAGGATCTGGTATGTTCCTAAAGTAAACTGGTTTCGTTACTTAGAGAAAATTTGTAAATTTTTTTTTTTTTTTGAAATTGTTGTTGTGGATTGGGCTTAGATTGGAAACCCATTTATTTAATTTTGTAAATCCAATTTATTACGTTCAAAATAATCTTTAGCACAATATTTAAAAGCAAAGTAAAAATAAAGAATAATCCATTTGGGCCTTATGGCCTTATTACATCAAGTAAAACCCAAAATAAAATTAAAGGTGCTAGATAAAATGAAGTCCAAATAAAATAAAATCTCGAATGTAGCATGGCCACCTCAAGGTCCACCAAGCCGGGTCAAATCCTTGCTCATCACTGAAAATAATTCCCACAGCAGGGTGAGTCAACAGACTCGGTGTGCACAATACTAACATTCAACAAATCGGGCATACATGGTCAAATCAATTTCATATTCAAATAAAAGCGATGATGCAACCCAAACCCAAGCCTAATGGTCCATCCGCTACACACCACCCGTACCTGCCAGCCATACCGTGGGGACTACTAAGTCAATCCTCCATCCGCTACACACCATTGAAGGCAGTTGCTGCAGTCAAAGTGCTCATCGCCCATATAATTTGTGTCATTAGACACCATATTCAAATAATGTAACCGAAGTTACCAAATTCAGATATTTGTGACCGTAGTCACCATATAACGTTGGTGAGACCGTAGTCAACACCTTCTTCCCCTTTCACATAAACCCGAATGCCCCAAAAATTAATAATCATGCATATAATTAAATTCACATTCATATTAGTATTTTCACATGTTATAGAATAACATATTTCATAATCCTATCGGAGTAGGAAGCGTGCACGAGTACCGTTGTACCACATTAGGGTACTTAGCCATATTCATATTCTTAT
This sequence comes from Gossypium rotundifolium, assembly GCA_025506655.1. Classification (NCBI taxonomy): domain Eukaryota; kingdom Viridiplantae; phylum Streptophyta; class Magnoliopsida; order Malvales; family Malvaceae; genus Gossypium; species Gossypium rotundifolium. Next base: position 61,275,140 of record CP106731.1, on the reverse strand, counting down.
ACATATTCATAAAAATAATTGCCACATGATAAATCGAAGGTTAGTGTGCGTACACACGATTTGCTTAAAAGGTTCCTTGAGATCTCGAAAATCCCTATCTAACTTTAGATCATTAACTCCTATATTAAGCCATCATATAAGACACATTAATAAACTTATTTGGCTAATATCAAAACCAAATCCTAGTAGGATTTGTAAAAAGGCTTACCTTGAGGCCGATTGGTGTTTATTCAAATCCGAAACTTGGTTTTTCCTTTACGATATTGACCAACCTTGAATCTCAATATGGGTTAGTTTTACGCTTTTAACAATTAAAGAAGCTGATCTAGATAATCACACAAGCATTGGTAGAATACTTTTAGATGCTTACCTTATGAACTTTAAATCCCAAAACTTCACCTTCCTCTTTCTTGGAATCGGCCAAATCTAATTCCACTGAATCCATTAGTTTTGATTAACTTGATTTGAATACCTAAGATTTGGCCTTGGCGAATGTATGTATTCACTTACCTTGGATCCTTGATTCCTATATTAGAAAAGTGTAGAAACACGAGAAACCCCCTTGTAGATTGACCATGAACAAGATTTGGGATTAGTACTTTTACTTTCGGCATTTAGAAAAGAAAAGAGAGGAAATTGAATGGCTTAACCTTACCTTGATGCCTTTAATCGATTTCTTCTTTACTTAGAATCACCAAAGGTTAGGTTACGAGAGTAAAGCAGAGAATAAATTGAAGAAGAGAGGATGGTTTCTTGCTTAGGAAAATTGACGAGAGAGGGGAGAGAGTTAGCAAAATTTCAGCAAGGCTAGAAGAGATGAGAGAATAGTCTCAATTTTCCTCTTTTAAGCGAAATTGCTAGACCAAGAGTCCATAACTTGGCCACTACTCCTCCACAAGTGATAATATTATCTCCTTTAATTATCACTAATTAAATTAAAAGTGTTTAATCCACCCTTTATCTCTTCAATTAAAATCCCTTATTTATCACTTATTTTATCATATATTTATGGAATTAAAATTCCTCTAATTCTAGAAGCTTGTGCCGTCCAACCTCTTAGCCTTGGAAGCAAAATAAAACCTTCATTATTTGCTTTCCAAGTGACTCGAACTCGAGCCATTTCCATAAGCCCTAAGTGACACCTTGACCACTTTTCCAAGCCGATTGTGTCAAATTTCACCAACTTTTTCTTTTAAGGCCCTCTTGCCCTTATTTCCTATTTTGGACTTTAAAATTTGTCATTAGGCCTTATTTCCAAGTTTCCTAAAATTTTCGATCGGCTCTTGTAACTTGCCATTTTCTTACATCTTCAAGTTTCCAAAATGTTGGGTTTCCAAAATGTTCGGGTTTCCAAAATGTTCAAGTTTCCAAAATGTTCAGGTTTCCAAAATGTTTAGGTTTCCAAAATGTTTAGGTTTCCATTTTCATGCATTTCTAGGTTTCCAAAAATATCAACAATTTATTATTCATGCTTAAACTTGTCATTTCATACAATCAAACTGAAAATGCATAGGCCCTATTTAGGATGTTACAGAAATCGAGGACCCAAAGACCTATCCTTCAATTGTTTACCCTTAATCTATTCAATCCACGATGATTTAACTTGAAGTTCAGCCAATAGACTACCATCATCTAATAAGATGAGGCAAGCAAACATCGCCCTTAGATCCACCATATTCCTATGGTTCAGTGCGTCAGCCACCACATTGGCCTTACTAGGATGGTATTCAATCGAACAGTCATAATCCTTAAGCACGTCAATCCATCTACGCTTCCTAAGATTTAGCTCCTTCTAAGTGAGGAGGTATGTGAGGCTCTTGTGATCTATGTAAATGATACACTTTTCACCGTATAGGTAACTCCTCTAGATTTTCAATATGAATACCACCGCGACCAACTCCAAGTCATGCGTCGGATAATTTGCCTCATGAGACTTAAGCTGACGAGACGCATATGCCATTACCTTACCCTCTTGCATCAACACACATCCCAAACTAACATGTGATGCATCGCTATAGACAGTGAATTCTTTCACAGACTCTGGCTATATTAAAACTAGGGCCTCCGTCAGAACCTTCTTAAGTTTCTCAAAACTCTCTTACTGCTTATCAGTCTAGACAAACGGTACCCCTTTACACAACAATTTAGTCAGAGGTGCAGCAATCAATGAAAACCACTCAACAAAACATCTATAATACCCTGCCAAACCCAGAAAACTTCGAGTCTCAAATACCGTCTTAGGAGGCTTCCAATCCAAAACGGGTTCAATTTTTTGAGGATCAACTCTAATCCCTTCCGCAGATACCACATGGCCCAAAAATGTTACCTCTCGTAGCCAGAATTCACACTTGCTAAACTTGGCGTATTATTGTTTCTCCCTCAGAATCTGCAGGACAACTCAGAGATGTGCGTCATGTTCATCCTCAATTCTCGAATACACCAAGATTTCATCTATAAAAACTACTACGAACCGATCCAAATAAGGTTGGAACACTCTGTTCATCATATCCATAAAGGATACAGGTGCATTCGTCAGTCCAAATGACATCACAAGGAACTTGTAATGACCATAACGAGTCCTAAATCCTATCTTGTGAACATCAGCCTCTTTGACTCTCAAGTGATGGTACCCCGATCGGAGATCAATCTTAGAGAAGACTGAAGCTCCTTAAAAATGGTTGAATAGATCATCAATCCTCAATAGGGGTACTTATTCTTAATAGTCCATTTATTCAGTTTCCGGTAGTCGATACACATACGCATGGATCCATCCTTCTTTTTCACAAATAACACGGTGCTCCCCATGGAGACACACTAGGGCGGATGAACCCTCGATCCAGTAACTCTTGAATCTAGCCTTAATCTCCACTAGCTCTTTCGGTGCCATTTTATAAGGACCGATGAACACCGAAGCTATACCCAGTAAGAGCTCAATCCCAAATTGAACTCTACGGTTTGGAAGTAGTCCAGGAAGTTCATCAAGAAAAACATCTAAAAAATCTCTTTGACTGCTCTGATATCTTTAACAGATGGAACCTCAGAATCAACACCACTTATGTAGGCTACATACGCCTCACAACCCTTATGAACCAACTTCTTGGCCCTCAAGGTAGACATCACATTTGACAGATAATTCGATGCTCCTCTATTAGCACCACCTTCAGTACCACCTGTTTAGTAGCATAGTCCAAATTCACTTGATGCTTAATCAGCCAATCCATGCCCAGTATTAAGTCGAATTATCCAAAAGGAAGTTTCATTAAATCTGCCAAAAGATGGTTCCTTGCACCTCCAAAGGTACATCTCTGAACAATTTGTTTACTTTAATCGACTGCCTAAAGGACTCAACACAGTAATTTCACTCGCAGTGGTTTCAACCATTATACCCAAAGTCTTAGGCACCGAGCATGCTATATATAAATGTGTAGACCCAACATCAATCAGTACAGTATAAGGTACATTATAGATAAAGAACATACCAGTAATAACATCTAGGGCATCTCTGTCCTCTCGGCGATGGGCAACATAAACTAGAACTGGCTGCCTCGCCTCAGTATGACCAGCACCTCTGCCCGGTGCGCCATGACCACAGCCCATACCATTTCCATATCTGGCTTGACCACGGCCTCTCAATGGTTTCTGAACACCACCCAGTGGCTGAACAGTACCCCGACCTATAGCTTGAATCTGCTCGGGCCTCCGCCAACAATCTCTGATATGGTGCTCTAATGATCCGCACCTTAAACATACCCCAATCCTTTTCCAGCACTTGCCCTGATGGAGTCTACCACATCCAACACATGTCTGCAGTCCAGTAGCAGCAATAGGGGCCCCAACTCTGACCGACCCATCCACTCTGGCCTTTTTCTTCGGCCTCCGAACGAAACTTGAGGGCTCAGAATCCCTATCATTCCTACACTTTTTCTCTATTCAGACGCTTAGTACGCTTCACCTCCTCGGCAATTTTCACCTTATCTACCAGTGTGGCAAAATCTCGCTCCCACTGTGGAGCTATCAACACTCTCAGACAATCCCTAAGGCCGTCCTCGAAACAAACGCACTGCTCATATTCAATTGCCACCATCCCATGCGCATAGCGGCTTAATCACAAAAATTCAGCTTCATATTCAACCACTGATTTATCTCCCTCAGTTAGATTTGGAAACTCCCTCCTTCGAGCATGTAACACCCCTTATCCGTATTTTACGCTGAAACTGGGTACGAGGCATTATCGTACTTAACTCACATGATCATATAACTTTGGACTATCAAATTTTATTCCAAATTAAAACTTTTCCATTTAAATATATAACATCCTTATAATAGCCCTACGAGGCCCTAAACATACTTCTGGAAGGTTTCAAAATAAATCAGAAACTTTTACGCACTTAGAAAATTTTGTTTAAACAGGGGCCACATGCCCATGTTGATCAAGGGATTGAGGCATGCCCATGCTACTCACCCGTGGTCGACACTGGCTTAATTCACATGGCCGGACACATGCCTGTGTCCCTGGCCCATGTGCGAAAACCTTGGCATTCTGTCTATGACATCATCATCTCACTATGGTCACACGGCCAAGGCACATGCCTGTGTCCTTAGACCATGTCTCAAATTAAATTCCAATTTTAAGGTGCAAAGTTCACACGACCTGAGCACACGCCCATGTCCGTGGCCGTGCTTCCCACACGGCCGTGTCTCTGCGCGTGTGTTTACTACTGAGCTTACTGACTTGCAATTCTAACATGCAAGGGGACACACGGCCTGATCACACACCCATGCAATTGACTGTGTGTCACACACGACCTAGATACATGCCTGTGTACCTACCCGTATGGACAAGAACAAGGTTATTTGCCAAGCTCTTTCATCACCCTAACTCACTCAAGCATAATTCACCCGTCACCATTAATTCATTCATGCATATTCATAACCAAACAACCCAATCATATACTCTACAATTATGAATAACCTCTTCTTTTCATTGAATAATAGTATTGAGCCATTAACTATGGCTATACACAAAAGAATTCATCTATAGGGAACAATATGCACTTGGCCAAAATAACAAAACAAATTCACCTAGCCTAGCCCCTATACATGACATACTCAAAATGCTAATTCTAGATATACCGAGATGAGCTGATAGTGTGGGTGATCTTCCAATTATCTTCGTATCCCGACCCGGCTCTTTGTCACTATAAAATAATGGAAAAGAAAGGGAGTAAGCTTTAATCTTAGTAAGTTTACATGTAAACAATAAAAATCATAATATATTCAAAGCAATGAATAGCATTATATACTATGCTAGAACAATCCACATTCCATGATCATGCTTACTCATTTCAATCTCTTACCACATTCCAACCATATCACAAGCCAAATGCTCACATTATTTAGCATACAACTCTGCACTTATCACCACATGTTCTCATGAGACAACACTCAAAAATTTCACAATAAGCCATACATAGTAATACCAACACTCGGTGGTTTCGCACTTAGCCCACCATTTATTTTTAACAGGGTGGTATCGCATATAGCCCACCAACAAGAATATTTACGGTGGCATTGCACATAGCCCAACAAATGATAATATTAACGATGGTATCGCACACAGCCCATCGTGAATAAGTGATAATGTGGTATCGCACATAGCCCACCAACAAGAATAATTAAGGTGGTATCACACACAGCCCACCATTATTTACTACGGATAATATTCCACACTTACATATCTATTTCAACATTTATATGGATTTTATTCACTTTCTACCAAATTCCATCCATTTAAATCGTAAGTGTTCTCAATCATACAATGCACCAATAAGTAACTACATGTGTATTTAAACTTACCTCGATGCAAAATGTATTGATCAACGGTCTATTCCGTAACCTTGCCTGTTCCTCGGTCAAGGTTGATTCCGTGCTCTTCTTGGTCTATAATAACAAAAATTCACTCATCAATCATTTTATGATCATAATATGTCATAATATCTACTTAGGCAAAAATAACCATTTTGCCCTTGTACTATGGAAAAGTCACGATTTTGCCCCTAGGCTCGTAAATCATTTTTTATCACATTCTCTCATTAAACAAGCCTAGCTAAACATTTATTACTCTTACAACTACTCAAAATTCCAACTATTTCATACATTTATTACCAAATTACAACATTCACAACTTAGTCCATTTAGGTGTTTTCATGATAACACCTTTCACAAAAGTTATTTCTCATCTCCCTAACATTCATTTTCTTCCATAAAAACTTAGCTAGCAACATAAACTCTCTCATGGAAAGTCCCTAAACTTTCAACCATTTAATGAGTTAGTCACCTCATTAGCTAGCTTAAGCTTTGCGGATTCCAAAAGTACAAAAATCATCAAAAATAATCATCAAGATAACTTACTTGTAATGATGAAATGTAGCTAAAAATTTGAACTTCAAAAACCATTATCCTCTCTTAAATTTTCGGTGGAGAAGAAGTTTGAATAGTAAAAGATGACAACTCTTTTATTCATCTTATTTTATTCATTTATTTGTCACATAATGTCACCAAATTTTGACTAAAATTAATGCTCTTGTCCCCCTAAGCTATATGGCTGGCCAACACACATCTAATGGCCTAATTTCACTTTAAAGACCTCCATTTTGATATCCTTTAACTATTAGACACCTCTACCTTGAAATTTGAAACTTTCGCACTTTATGCCATTTAGTCCTTTTCGCAATTAAGCCTTCAATCTCTAAAATTAAAGTACTAAAATTCTCATGCATCATTATAAACATGTTATAACACATAAAATAATATCAAAATAATTTTCCTCAACCTCAGATTAGTGGTCTCAAAACTACTATTCTGACTAGCCCCAAAATCGGGCTATTACAACTCTCCTTCCTTTAGAGATTTTCGCCCTCAAAAATCTTACCGGTAAAAAGGTTTGGGTATTGCTCTCTCAAGGCTTCTTCGGTTCCCACGTAGCCTCTTCCACACCGTGTTTTTCCATAACACTTTTACTAAAGCTATGCTTTTATTCCTCAACTGTTTAACCTCTCGAGCCAATATCTTAATCGGCTCCTCTTCATAAGTCATATCCGATAGTATTTCAACTTTCGTTGCAAGGATCACATGCGAGGGATCAAAACAATATCGCCGCAACATCGATACGTGAAACACGTTGTATATTCTCTCTAACTCTACCGACAAAGCCAACCAGTATGCCACTGGCACAATCCTTTTGATGTGAGATGGCTGGGTTAGTCGAGACGTTCACTTGAGTGCCTGATCGTCTATGAGGAGTGGCTTGAGAACTCGAAACGGATGATGTTGGAAGAGTTGATTTGCAGAAGCTTTGTTAAGTGTTATAACTATATTTGTTTAAGTTAGGATTTGGAGGTATAATATTAGGGGTATGAATAGAACACGGAATGAAATAGGTTCGTGTTTGGTAAGTTAAGAAAGAAATATATTCGAGTGTTCGGTTTAGTCGAGAAAATGAAAGATGGATAAAGGATAGGTAAATGAATTTTGGGTTTAGAAATGAATAAAGAAAGATAGTTAGATGGAAATGGAAAATAGGACTTAAATAGAGAATCAATTCAACACTATAAAGAGTGACACTCCAGTTCTATTCGATTTAAGGTGGAAAGATGGAAATGTCGGGAAAAGGGTTGAACGCCACACCGAAAGGTGATAAGTTCAAAACTAAATTTGAAGACACCACAAGCTTGCTTGATAAGTCAATCGAATACTCGTACGAATAAGAAGGGGAGTAATCTCACTCTTTGAACATATTCCAATTGGAAAAAGTTTTTTTACAACTGAAATCGGCTAAGTATTTATAGCCAACAAAAGGGGCTAGCCGAATGGACACTAAATGAATTAATAGCTAATCTAAATTTAACTAGAATTAACTAGAAAATTCTAAAAATAATTCCTTCATTAGCTTCTACTAGATTCAGCTGAATGAGGAGTCAAAGGGCAGCTTCATGGCTAAGCAAATATATTTTGGAGAAGATGAATGCACAAGCAATCCAATGGGCATGTCCAGATTCAGCCTAGGCTTAAATGAGCTTAATAAATTGCTATTTTTGGATGAAAAATGACCAGCATTTAAGGGGTAATTGAGCAGCCATTTTGAGTGTGAACAACCGGCCATGGAAAGTCTTTAAGGTGTGAACATGGCTGAACCGAATAGCCATAAGTGTGAATAGCAATGTGAAAAGAATTTGGGAAGCTTGATGGCTGGAAGCTTCTTGGCTAAATAGGTGCTTAGGAAACCCAAAAGTGACTAGCCTTAAAGTTTTTGTCCAACCGAACATGCATTGTACCATGCGTTCCATGTATCACCACATACATTGCACCTAGGTGCATGAATCTCCTTAATTACTCCTTGTAGGTTCGGCTGCACCTAGTTAACACATGAACCAAATTTAATTAAGCACAAATAAGATGAATGAAATTAAGTATATATCTAGGACACATTAATGGACACTTTAGACAAATTAAACACAAGCTACTTAGGACACACTTAATATTCAGCTATGCACAAGACATATTAAAAATCTGTAGTAAACAAGACAAATTAAATTGAAGTTGGACATCATCATTTCGGCACTAAATAACATATTAAGACACATTAACTTGTTGTAGTAAAATAAATAAATTAAAGAGTTCAATTTTATTTAAGCATTAAAGTTAAGTAAACAGCTCAATGAGCTGGAACGAGCTCGGATGAGCTACTCCGGGCTAAGTTGGACATGCACCAAAGTGCATGGAGAGCTCATGAGTTGGACCTGAGCTGGTTCTTCATCCATAGATAAGCTTTCAGCCCAAAATCTCTTTGTAAGGGCTACTACAGCTTCTTGTAGTCGTTTAACTCTAGCTCGAGTCATGGGTCTTTCGGGCACCACTAGATCTTTGGAGCTTGATTCCTTGGTTGCCCCGGGCTGGGTTACAGTATCCCCCCTCTTCAGAGTGACTTGTCTTCAAGTCAAAATCGCATCAAAAGGAGACAAATCAGATATATTAAAAGTTGTACTTATGTTATATTTTCCTAGTAAGTCTAGTTTATAAGAATTCTCATTAATGCGCTCAAGAACTTGAAAGGGTCCGTCTCCTCGAGGTAATAGTTTCGACCTCCGCTAGGCAAGAAAGTGCTCTTTGCGCATGTGGATCCAAACCCAATCCCTGGGTTTGAACACAACCTTCTTTCATCCTTTATTTGCTTGCTGAACATAAGATTTAGTTTTCGCTTCTATGTTAGCTCGCACCTTTTTATGGAGTTCCTTCACGTAGTTAGCCTTTTTACTAGAATCAACATTAACCAAGTCATTAGTAGGAAATGGTAATAAATCTAAAGGTGTTAAAGATTAAATCTATAAACCACTTCAAAAGGTGAATGTTTTGTAGCTGAATGGACGGTTTGATTATAGGTAAATTCCACATGGGGCAAACATTCTTCCCACATTTTTATGTTCTTTCGGATTAAAGTATGTGCAAAGTAGAAAGGACGCGATTGACCACTTCCGTTTGCCCGTCCGTTTGAGGGTGGCAAGTGGTTGAGAATAGAAGCTTCGTGCCTAATTTCCCCCACAACGACCTCTAAAAGTGGCTTAAAAATTTAGAGTCTCGATCCGACACAATGGTATGCGAAATCCCATTTAATCTGACGACGTCCCTAAAAAACAAGTTAGAGATATGCACAGCGTCATCAGTCTTATTGCAAGCAATAAAATGCGACATCTTAGAAAAATGATCAACAACTAAAAAATGGAGTCTTTTCCTGTTTTTGTTCTAAGTAATCCAAGGATGAAATCCATGGATATGTCCATCCACGGAGTTTCAGGAATCGGAAGGGGAATATAAAGCCCGTGGACTTGAGTCTTAGACTTTGCTCATTTACACGTTAAACAGTGTTCACAGATTCGTTCCACGTCTCACCTCATCCGCAGCAATAGAAATGCTTGTTAAGTGTAGTGAGCGTCTTGGTAATTCTGAAATGCCCCATAAGGCCTCCACTATGGGTATCATGGATTAGAACGTCTCTAATGGAACTTCGGGGAACACAAAGCTTGCCTTCCTTAAATAGGAATCCGTCATGGCTATAAAAATTCTCAAACGCATTTTTCTCACAAGCAGAGTAAATCTTGCCAAAATCAAGGTCATTAACGTAGAAATCCTTTAGAAAAACAAAGCCTAACAATTTCAATTCTAGTGTAGATAACAACGCGTACCTTCTCGAAAGAGCATCGGCAACAATATTGTCTTTACCTTTTTTGTATTTGATGACGTAAGGAAACAACTCGAGGTACTCAACCCACTTGGCGTGTCTTTTGTTCAATTTTTATTGTCCCTTAATATGCTTTAACGCCTCGTAATCAGAGTGAATCACAAACTCCTTGGGCCAAAGATAATGTTGCCACGTCTCGAGGGCCCGTATTAACGCATACATCTTTTTATCGTACACCAAATAGTTGAGTGGAGCTCCGTTAAATTTTTCACTAAAATACACGATAAGACATCCATCTTGCATCAACATCGCTCCTATTCCAACTCCGGATGCGTCACACTCAAGTTCAAAGGTCTTGGAGAAATCGGGCAACGTAAGCAATAGTGCATGAGTAAGACACGCTTTGATTTTGTTGAAGGACTTCTCTTGTTCTTCGTGCCATTGGAAAGCACAATCCTTCTTGATCACACTAGCCAAGGGTATGGCAATAGTGCTGAAGTTAGGCACGAACCGCCGGTAGAAGCTCGCCAGACCATGGAAGCTTCAACTTGGCTAATAGTCTTAGGCCTTGGTCAATCTTGTATCGCTTTTATCTTCTCTTGGTCTACTTCTAGTACTTGTGCGCTTACTACAAAACCAAGGAAAATAACTTTGTCAGAATAGAAGGTATATTTTTTTAAGTTAGCATAAAGAATTTCCTTACGCAAAGTTTCCAAGACGAATTTTAGATGTTCAATGTGATCTTCCAACGTCTTGCTATAAATTAAAATGTCGTCGAAGTAAACAACGCAAAACTTACCGATATTTGGCCTTAACACATGATTCATAAGTCTCATAAAAGTACTTGGTGCATTGGTTAAGCTAAAAGGCATGACCAACCACTCATACAAATCGTGTTTTGTTTTGAAGGCGATTTTCCACTCATCGCCCTCTCGCATTCGGATTTGGTGGTAGCCACTTTTCAAATCAATCTTGGAAAATAGCTTGGCTCCACTTAACTCGTCTAACATGTCATCGAGCCTAGGAATGGGGTGTCTGTACTTAATTGTGATTTTATTCACAGCTCGATAATCGATGCACATTCGCCATGTGCCATCTTTCTTGGGCACCAAGAGGACGGAAACAACACAAGGGCTTAAACTCTCTCGAATGAAACCCTTTTGCATCAATTCATTGACTTGCCATTATAATTCCTCGGCCTCTTTGGGATTGGTTTGATATGCGGGTCAGTTCGAAATAACGGTGCTGAGTACGAACTTAACTTGATGCTCAATTCCACAAAGGGGTGGTAACCCGCTAGGGGTCTCATCCGGAAAAACATCTTGAAAATCCTGCATAAGAGTCAAAATAGAATAAGGAAGTTCCTTAGGAAATTCTTAGAGTTTAAAAGAGTTTCCTTGTACAAGATTACAAGTACAATTTGTCTTGCCAAAAGAGCTTTCTGAATCTCACTTCCTTTTGCAATCAAATTTTTTTTTCCACTCTCTTTTTCTTTTTCTTTTTCTTTTTTTTCTTTTTCTTTTTCTATTTTTATTTTCTTCTTTTCACTTTTTCTTTCTTTTTCATTTTATTTTTTCTTTTTTACATTTATTTTCTTTTCTTTTTCATGCTTTCAACCTTACTTGATCTTCATGGACTTGCGTCGATGTCATTGGGGCTAAAGTGATTTGTCTTTCAAAACATCGAAACGTGTACCTATTGGTGTAGCCGTCGTGGATAACTTTTTCGTCGTATTGCCACGGCCTGCCGAGCAACAGGTGCCTCGCGTGCATGGGCACGACATCGTAAAGTATTTCGTCCACGTATTCTCCAATGGAGAAAGTCACTCGAACTTGCTCGGTTACCTTGATCTCGCCACCATCATTGAGCCATTGAAGCTTATAGGGGCTCGGATGTGGGATGGTTGACAGACCAAGTCATTCGACCATTACGGTACTTGCCACGTTGGTGCAACTACCACCATCAATGATTAAACTACAAACTTTTCCATTTACTTGGCATCAGGAATGAAACATATCCTCCCGTTGTTGTTCGCCCTCCGGACCTTGGATGCTAAGACTCCTTTTGACTACGAGCAACTTGCTTTCTCGTACGGCCCAAGACATCTCTTCCTCGTGGTAGATTGCTTCAGCTTCCTTTCCACTCGTACGTCGGTCCATTCTAAAATATGAAAGAAATTAATTTTTACCTCACCGCAAAGTCTCACAAATTCACTCACAAAGAAAAATCACTCACACTCGTGTTTCACACGAATACGACTTTTTCTCTAATGTAACACTCGTGCCTTTTACCACTCGACTCTCTCTCACAAATTCGTACTTCATTTTTAGAAGTTTTATCACCGCTGAGGGTCGGCTTCAAAGTGGTTACAAGGGTTAATATTGGGTGAATCGGGTAGGCTGAAACAAATGAAATTGGGTATGTGTGGCGTTGGGGTGAGATGGTAGGTACCAAATGATGATGATTTGAGTCTTGGATGATCGGGGTAAAAGATGAGAATAATGGCTTCGAGAATTTAGAAATTGAGGAGAAGAATCGAGAAACTATCAAGAACACAAAACTTCAATATTTTTTTATATATTTTTTCTTATATATTTTTTTTAAAATACACAAAATTAATACAAGAGAACTTTAAATTACAACTTTGAAACTTTTTTTTACTATGAACCTATTTCAGCTTCTCGATTGCCATCATCGGAGCTCCTCATTTTACAACTCTGATACCAAATGATGTGAGATGGCCAGAGTTAGTCGAGACGTTCACTTGAGTGGCCGATCGTCTACGAGGAGTGGCTTGAGAACTTGAAACGGATGATGTTGGAAGAGTTGATTTACAGAAGCTTGGTTAAGTGTTATAACTATATTTGTTTAAATTAGGATTTGAAGGTATAATATTAGGGGTATGAATAGAAGACGAAATGGAATAGGTTCAGGTTTGGTAAGTTAAGAAAGAAAAATATTCAAGTGTTCAGTTTAGTCGGGAAAATGAAAGATGGATAAAGGATAGATAAATGAAGTTTCGGTTTAGGAATGGATAAAGAAAGATAGTTGGATGGAAATGGAATATAGGACTTAAATCGAGAATCGATTCAACACTATAAAGAGTGTCACCCCGATTCTATTCAATTTAAGGTGGAAAGATAGAAATGTCGGGAAAGGGTTGAACACCACACCGAAAGGTGATAAGTTCAAAACGAAATTCGGAGGCGCCACAAGCTTGCTTGATAAGTCAACCAAAAACTCTTACGAATAAGCAGAGGAGTAAACTCTTTCAACAAAAGTTCATTAATAGCTAAGCTAAATTTAACTAGAATTAACTAGAAAATTCTAGAAATAATTCCTTCATTAGCTGCTACTAGATTCAGCTGAATGAGGAGTCAAAGGGCAGCTTCATGGCTAAGCAAATGTATTTTGGAGAAGATGAATGCACAAGCAATCCAATGGGCTTGTCCAGATTTGGCCTATGCTTAAATGAGCTTAATAAATTGCTGCTTTTTGGATGATAAATGACCAGCATTTAAGGGGTAATTGAGCAGCCATTTTGAGTGTGAACAGCTGGCAATGGAAAGTCTTTAAGGTGTGAACATGGCTGAACCGAATAGCCACAAGTGTGAACAACAATGTGAAAAGAATTTGGAAAGCTTGATGGCTAGAAGCTTCTTGGCCGAATAGGTGCTTAGGAAACCCAAAAGTGACCAGCCATAAAGTGTTTGTCCAGCCTAACATGCATTGCACCATGCATTCCATGTATCAGCCACATACACTACACCTAGGTGCATGAATCTCCTTAATTACTCCTTGTAGGTTCGGCTGCACCTAGTTAGCACATGAACCAAATTTAATTAAGCACAAATTAGTTGAATAAGATTAAGTATATATCTAGGACACATTAATGGACACTTTAGACAAATTAAACACAAGCTACTTAGGACACACTTCATATTCAGCTATGCACAAGACATATTAAAAATCTGTAGTAAACAAGACAAATTAAATTGAAGTTGGACATCATCATTTCAGCACTAAATAACATATTAAGACACATTAACTTGCTGTAGTAAAATAAATAAATTAAAGAGTTCAATTTTATTTAAGCATTATAGTTAAGTAAATGTACCATTGTCGAACGAGCTCGGATGAGCTACTCCAGGCTAAGTTGGACATGCACCAAAGTGCATAGAGAGCTCATGAGTTGGACCCGAGCTGGTTCTTCGTCCATAGATAAGCTTTCAGCCCATAATCGCTTTATAAGGGATACTACAGCTTCTTGTAGTCGTTTGACTCTAGCTCAAGTCATGGGTCCTTCGGGCACCACAGGAGCTTTGGAGCTTGATTCCTTGGTTGCCCTGGGCTGGGTTACATCACCTTTCGATAATCTTATACGGTCCTATGAATCGTGGACTCAATTTTCCCTTATGACCAAATCTCAATATTTTCTTCCACGGGGATACTTGTAAAAATACCTTGTCACCCACTTGAAACTCAATTTCTTTCCTTTTTAAATCTGCATACGACTTTTATCGATCCGAAGCAGCTTTCAGACTATCACGGATCATTTTCACTTTCTCCTCGGTCTCTTTAAATAGATCGACCCCATGAATTTGCTTCTCACTAAGCTCGATCCAATACAAGGGAGTTCGACACTTACGACCGTATAAAGCTTCGTACGATGCCATTCGTATACTCAATTGATAACTGTTATTATAAGCAAACTCAACCAAAGGTAGATATCTTTCCAACTACCTCCAAACTCTAACACACAGCAACGGAGCATATCCTCAAGAACTTGAATCACTCTTTCAGATTGGCCGTTAGTTTGTGGACGGAACGCAGTACTAAAATTCAACCTTGTACCTAAGGTTTCCGGTAACTTCTTCCAAAATCTCAAAGTAAATCTAGGATCTCTATCCAAGATAATAGATACAGGCACTCCATGTAATCTCACCACTTCAATAGTATACAGCTCGGCCAACTTATCAAGGGCATAATCAACACGCACCGGTATAAAGTGAGCTGACTTTGTTAGTCTATCAATAATAACCCACACAGCATCTTTTTTCTTCGGAGTCACAGGCAACCCCGTTACAAAATCCATGGTGATCCGATCCCACTTCCACTTGGGAACCATCACCGGCAGAAGTAATCCCGAGGGTACTTGATGCTCAGCTTTTACTTGTTGACAGCCAAACATTTTGTAACAAACTTGGAGATGTCTCTTTTCATACCCGGCCACCAATAAAACTTCTTTAGATCATTATATATTTTCGTGCTACTGGGTTGTATTGACAAGTGGCCACTATGTGCTTCATGTAAAATTTTCTGTATCAACTCATCATCTTTAGGTACACAAATCCTATTGTGAAACATTAAACAACCATCTGAAATCACCCAAAAGTTAGAATCATTTCTCGATTCATACTTAGCTCTCTTAGCTTGCATCTCCTTATCATTTTTTTGAGTTTCACATATTTGCTGAATAAATAGCAGTCTAACCTTAAACTTGGCCAATATAGCACCATCATTAGACAACGCTAAGCTCGTACTCAAGGCCCTCAAAGCATACATGGATTTTCTTCTCAAGGCATCCGCCACTACATGTAACACCCCAAACCCGACCTATGCGTTAAGTCCAGATTTGGCATGCCACACAAATCGAACTTACATCTAGTCATCAATGATTTAAAGAAAACAAATCTTCAAAATGATTTTTGGGATGGAGTTTATCAAAAATTCGAGATTAATTTGAAATCCATGATTTTAAAACGTAAGGGTTTATAATTTGATTTTCAGAGAAATAATTGGTTAAAATAATTTCATAAAAGAGTTTTTCACAGAAATTTTACGAGTTGATGATATTTAAGAAAAACCCCTTTTTATACACAAGTTTAAGAAAACATTTATAGAAATTAAAAAATCCCATTTAAATATCTAAAACATATTAAAATCCATCCACGAAATAAAAATCCATGAAAATAATACGGAGGCCTTATTACATTGCAACCTGAAATAATACTTAAATAGAAATACTTAAAAGAAGTTCAAAGTTTATATATAACCCATCATTCGTAGTATGGCCTCCACATGAAGTCATCCCCACCCAAGCCTCCATCAATTATCATTACCGAGAAGGGTAAGAAAAAGCAGGTGAGTTACTTAGAACTCAGTGTGTAACCCACTTACCGTGTCCACTGGGCCAAAACCATTTAAGCATATAGTTGGGCTTGAGCCCATTTACAAATGTACAATATAAATATATATCAAATATAAAATGCATGTGATATGTAATTCCCAACCAAGCCTAAATTTCCATCCACTACACACCACCCGTACCAACCAGCATACCTGTGAGGATCAAGTCAACCCACCCCGCCAACACACCAATCGCAGGCATAAAGCCATTTAAAATGTTTGTGGCAGAGCCACCGAACTAGATTGTGATAGAGTCATTGAACTAGATTGTGACAGAGTCACTGAACTAGATTATGGCAGAGCCATCCGAACTAGATTGTGACAGAGTCACCGAACTAGATTATGGTAGAGCCATCCGAACTAGATTGTGACAGAGTCACCGAACTAAATTGTGGCAGAGCCACCATCACCTCTCTTCAATTTTATCCCAACCCATGAAATCATGTATGCATATACAAAGCATAACAATATTCATATAATGATTTCATCATAAGGCCCATAATACAAGTTAGGACATTAAGCGATCTAGCAAATTTGGCCCATTAATCGATCTAGAAAATTTGGCCCATTAATCGATCTAGCAAATTTTGGCCCATTAATCTATCTAGCAAATTTTGGCCCATTAATCGATCTAGCAATTTTTGGCCCATTAGTCGATCTAGCAATTTTTGGCCCATTAATCACATGAGGCCCTTTTCACAAATTTCACACTTGGACAATTTATCAAAATAATTCATGTGGCCCCAAATACCACTGTTTAATATAATAGCCCATTAAGGGAAAATCTGTA
This sequence comes from Gossypium rotundifolium, assembly GCA_025506655.1. NCBI lineage: Eukaryota > Viridiplantae > Streptophyta > Magnoliopsida > Malvales > Malvaceae > Gossypium > Gossypium rotundifolium. Next base: position 61,257,927 of record CP106731.1, on the reverse strand, counting down.
ATTTTCACAACTTTAATACCGATTTCATGCATTTACACAAAAAGTGTTAATATACCGTATTTTCCAATTTTACCAACTTTACAATTTTTATTCTATTACTTACGGTACAATATCTAACCCATGAGATAAGTGTGAAATTACACACCTGATTACGAAGAGAACTATACTTTCCCGCTCGTCGATACCTAAATACATATCACACTCGATTAGAACACTGATACTAAATATAAATCTATGTTAAGATAAACGATCTAGATCTTTACCCTCGAAATTTCGAACAACAATTATTGGTGGTTTCTCCCCGATTGATGGTTCATAACCCGTTGAAGAACCACGAATAGTCAATGGCTCAGGAGTACGAATGACTTCAAATAATTGATTTTCACCAGAGGAGGGTCCACAACCAGGTGGAAAATCTCATATTACCGAAACTGCCCTTGGCTTGAATCTAGAGGGAATAGCGAATCCACCCCTCTTCCACCCTATCCGGTTTTCCTCCATTGACAAAAGATTATTAGTCCTAACAATATATCGGAGTTTAAGACTATTGGTTTAAAAAGGTGAATTCGGCTTACCTTAAAATTCTGAATGATTCCAAAAGAATCCCTTGAAAGTTATGATTCAAATTCGAATGATTTCGAGATGACTTCGAAGAGATAATGATTTGGCTCTCCACTAATTCACTAAAAAAATTAACGTAAGAAATCATCTAAGAGAATGAACGATTATTCGATTTAAAAGACTCTTCCAAGACAACCTATAGATTCGGCCAAGTTGACCAATTAGCAAAAAAAAAAGAAAACAAAGAAGATGATTCTTACCGGTGGTCCAAAGTTTGAATAGAAGAAATGATTGAGAATAAATCTATGAGGAAGGGAAGATTCGGCTATGATATATCAAAGAAAGGAAAAAGATTTGGCTATGGAGATGGTCTCTAACATTCGGCCATGGAAGAACTATGCTTAATGGATGAGAGAGAAAAATGGAGATAGAAAGAAAATAATGATGAGAAGTTTAAGATTCGATTTTCAAAGGTAAGAGAAGAGTAAGGAAAAGGGGTTTGGAAGAGTGGTGCATTCGGCAATGGAGAAGAAGGAAGAAAAAGGAAAATGGCCTTTATGCTTTGGTATTTCGGCACAAGGGAGAGAGTGTTTTGAGATGTTAGGCAAAAATATGAGCAAATGGTAAAAATGAAATGAAATGGCCAAAACAAACAAAGCTTACCTATTGCTCAAATTCGGCTAGGAGAAAGGGTTTGGAGAGAAATGAAAATTTTACACAAAATGCTAAGAATTGACTAAAACTAACTCCTAATCCTAGCCAAACTACTAACAACATTCGGCCACTTCCCCCTAGCCACAAAACCATCCATGTACATTGGCCAAAAGTCAAATCTTTAGCCACCTAAAAGTTTCCATGACAACATCCTTGATTCATGCCTTGTGTTCCCCCTACATTCCATAAGTTTAGGATTTCTTTCCCCAAGTTCTATGCTTACCTTAGCCATTAGCCACCTTTCCATAAGTAAAATAGTCCAACCTTACCAAATATAATGCTTGACCGACACATGCTATAAAGGTACAAAAATAAAAGTCACCAAAATGCCATCCATGGTATTCGAATCTCTCCCCTCAAGCAGCACTTATGGCGCCAACTCCACTTTACTACTAGCTCATCTTGTGCTAGTTTTTGACACTTATTTTCCTTAAACATCAAGGTCACTTGATCCACTTCAATAAAGTACTCATTACTAAAATTTATTCTAATTCCGAATAAATCTCGAGCCTTCTCAAGACTATATTAAGCACACAAATTAAATCATCCACAAGCTAAGCACCAAAAACATGCAACATACCGATACTCAATTTTTAAGATGTTACAGTTCTACCCCCTTAAAGAAAATTTCATCCTCGAAATTTACCTGGTTAAAAGAGGTGAGGATATTGTTGCTGAATTGCGTCCTCAGGCTCCCACGTAGCTTCCTCTGCTCCATGATTACGCCATAGAACCTTAACCAACGGCACAGTCTTCTTTCTTAGCACCTTAACATCACGGTCTAAGATTTTCACTGGTTCCTCCTCGAAAGACAAGTCTGGCCTTAACTCCACTTCTTCTACCGGTACTATGTGAGACGGATCCGATCTATAATGCCTCAGCATAGAAACATGGAAGACACTATGAATCTGACTCAACTCCGGAGGTAATTCAAGCTAATAGGCCACTGGTCCTACACGCTTCAACACACGGTACGGTCCAATGAACCTAGGGCTCAACTTGCCCTTCCTGCCAAATCTGAAAATCTTCTTCCAAGGTGAGACTTTCAGAAAGACTCGATCTCTCATCAGTAAACTCAATATCCTTACGCTTCAAATCAGATATGACTTTTGTCTATCCAAGCTTCCTTTAACCGCTCGAATCACCTTTACCTTTTCTTCCGTCTCAAATATCAATTCAGACCCAACAACCGCCGTTCCCCAATTCACCCAACAAGTAGGGTACGACACCTACGATCATATAAAGCTTCATAGGGCACCATTTGGATACTGGATTAGTAACTGTTATTATATGCGAACTCTGCCAACGGTAGGAAATCCTCCCAACTACCTCTGAAGTCGATCACACAACCCCTTAACATGTCTTCCAAAATTTGAATTACTCTTTCTGACTGACCATCTGACTGAGGATGAAAAGCCGTACTGAATTTTAACTTTGTTCCCAAAGCCTCATGTAAATTTTTCCAAAATCGTGATGTAAACCTAGGATCCCTGTCTAAAATAATAGACACTGGTACCCCATGCAACCTCACGATCTCAGATACATACAACTTAGCCAACTTCCACAGCGAGTAATCCGTACGAACTGGTAGAAAATGAGCAGTCTTCGTTAATCGATCAACTACTACCCAAATGAAATCTTTCTTAGTAGGTGTTAAGGGTAACCCACTAACAAAATCCATCGTTATCCGCTCCCATTTCCATAGAGGAATCTTTACCGGTTGCAATAATCCCGATGGTAATTGATGTTCCGCCTTCACTTGTTCACAAGTCAAGCACTTACCCACAAAATCAGTAACCTCTCGCTTCAACCCTGGCCACCAATACTGCTCACGGAGATCCCGATACATCTTATTTCCTCCGGGGTGCATAGCATAAGGGCTACTATGCGCCTCTCGTAAAATCATTTGTCTCAAATCCGAATCCATGGGCATACAAACTATTCCACGAAAACACAGCACGCCATCCTTGTTCAATCCAAAGTCCCCTATTATACCACTTTCAACTTGTTGCATTAAAGGACCCAATTTTTCATCTGATAACTGCTTTTTCTTGATCTGATCTAACCACAATGGCTTCACCTGAAGTTTCGCTAGCAGACTGCCATCGTCATACAAACTGAGATGAGCATATATTGCTCTTAACTCTGATACTACCTTACGACTCAACGAGTCTGCCACCACGCTAGCCTTTCTAGGATGGTACTCAATTGAGAAATCATAGTCCTTTAACAACTCCACCCATCTCCGTTGTCTCAAGCTCAACTCCTTTTGGGTAAGGAGGTACTTAAGACTCTTATGGTCCGTAAAAATGATTGACTTCTCACCGTAGAGATAGTGCCTCCAAATCTTTAAAGCAAACACTACCGCAGCCAACTCCAAGTTATGAGTAGGATAGTTAACTTCGTGCGGCCTTAAATGACAAGAAGCATAAGCCACCACTTTTCCTCTTTGCATCAACACACATCCTAAACCCGTGTGTGATACATCACAGTAAACGATAAACTCTTTTCCAGCCTCAGGTTGAATCAATACTGCGCTTCCTTCAAAATCTTCTTCAATTTCTTAAAACTTTCTTACTGTTTATCGGTCCACACATACGGTACTCCCTTTCGCAACAGCTTAGTTAGGGGTGTAGCAATCAACGAAAACCCCTCAACAAAGCGTCTATATTAACCAGCCAAACCCAAGAAACTCCAAATCTCAGCCACTGACCTCGGTGGTTTCCAATCCAACACAACCTCTACCTTCCGAGGTCAACTCTTATTCCTTCGGCTGACACCACATGACCCAAGAAAATCACTTCCTTCAACCAAAATTCACATTTACTGAATTTGGCATAAAGTTGCTTATCTCGCAAAATTTGCAACACAATGCGCAAATGTAAGTCATGCTCTTCTTCATTCCTCGAATATACCAAGATATCATCTATGAACACCACTACGAACTGGTCTAGATAGGGTTGAAAGACTCGGTTCATCATGTCTATAAATGCATCTGGTGCATTGGTCAAACCAAACGGCATCACCAAAAACTCATAATGACCATAACGAGTCCGAAATACCGTCTTATGAATATCTGCCTCTCTAACCTTGAGTTGATGATAACCCGACCTCAAATCAATCTTGGAGAAAACTGAAGCTCCCCTCAATTGATAGGTCATCAATTCTCGGTAAAGGATACCTATTCTTGATCGCCAATTTATTCAACTGCCTATAATCAATGCACAAACGCATCGACCCATCTTTCTTCTTGACAAACAAAACTAGTGCTCCTTACGGAGACATACTCGGTCAAATAAATCTCCGATCCAACAATTCTTGAATTTGAGCTTTAAGCTCCACTAACTCCTTCGGCGCCATTCTATAAGGAGAAATAGACACTGGAGCCATTTCGGGTAAAAGCTCGATGCCAAATTCTACTTCCCGATCTGGTGGTAGACCAGGAAGTTCTTCAGAAAGACATCTAGAAATTCTTTCACTGTTCTCACACCTTCCACCAATAATTCCTTGGCATCCGAAACACTAATAAAGGCTAGGAACGCTTCATATCCTTTTCGCAAGCAGATACCACATTTTCTAAGAAGTTCCTTCGCTCGCCTATCGTCACTACCTCCTTATCATCCATAGTCCTTATTGACATTCACTTTTCAGCACAATCCAATTGCGCCCGGTGCTTCACCAACCAATCCATGCCCAAAATAAGATCGAACTTGTCGAAAGGCAATTCCATCAAATTCGCTAAAAATATTTCTCTTTGGATTTCTAAGGGCACATCTCTAAACAATTTATTCATGATTACAGACTATCCTAAAGGACTGATTACCGTCATCTCTCTATTGGTAATCTCAGATCTAATATTCAGGTTTCTAGATATTGCACTAGCAACATACGAGTGGGTAGACCCGATATCTATCAAAGCAGTAATAGGTACATCAAAGATGAAGAACGTACCAGTTATCACATCAGGTGCATCGCCATCTTCCCGACGCCTGATCACATAGACCAACCCTGGCTGTCTTGCCTCTGTGTTACCTCTAAAGCCATTACCTTGACCCGGTGCACCTTGACCACGTCCAACACCATTACCACCACGACCTGGTCCACTGCCTCTTGGTGGCTGCTGAGTGCCTCTAATGGTGAGCATCGAGGTTACGAGCTTTAAGTCGTGTCGATCGTCGAGGGCAATTCTTATACTGATGATCCTTGGAACCACATTTATAGTGGGCACCAGTCTTCCTCCAGCATTCCCTTGGGTGTCTCTTCCCACAACAAGACAGATTTCGACTCGATTGGTAGTCACAGTGCTCTAACTTGAGTGGCTCATCATTTTGAGGCCTCTTCGGAACTTTTAGAAGAACCCGAGTATTTAAAGTCCTCTTGCCTCTAACTCTTTCACAGTTCGGCGCTACGAGTTCTTAGCCTCCTCGGCTATCTTGGCTTTCTCCAAGCGAGGAAAAAGTCCGTACTTGTTTTGGGGCTATCGACTACCCAACTCATCATTCACCCATCTTCAAAGCGTACATAATACTCATGATCGATCAACTCTATTGTGCGAGCATAACGACTCAAGCGAAGAAATTCTGCCTCATAAGCTACCACCGTCTTATTTCCTTGAACCAAATTCAGGAATTCCTTCCTCCGGGCATCCACATAACTTGTCCCAACATGCTTCCCTTGGAAAGCAGCTTTGAAGAAATCCTAAGTAACCAATGCAGCCTCAGTGCCTTCTCGAACAGTAAGCCACCATTGATACGCCTCGTCCCTTAACAAGGACACGACTCCTCTTAGCTTCTGCTCAGTGGTGCATTCCAAATCGTCCATGATTCGTTCCACTGCCTCGAGCCAATATTCCACAACATTCGAGCTACACCAGAGACACCTTTTAAAACTTCGGTACTACTTGATTTAAGTCGTTCGATATAGATCCACGAACTGTTGGACCAGTTCTAGTCCCAGCAACCCTTTCTAGGACTCGCAACATTCCTTGAGACAAAGCATTGTCCTCTCTCGTATGGTCATGTGATCCAGTCTCACACTCGGGTGACGCAGGTGCATCCATTTCTAGTATATAACTCGACGCTTCAGACGCAACCCTAGCAGCTCATCCTCTACCATGGCCACGTATACCACGTCCACGTCCTCTAGTGCTCATAATGACTAATTCGGTTTAATTTGATTACAAGTTTTATGAATCAAAATACTATTTTAGTGTTTATTAACGATATTTTATGAGTTATAAGAGATAGAATTGTTTTCGCAATCACATCCTATAGTCTCGATCTCTACCATTTTCAACACTTAAAAACTAGAAGTTCTAGAGTGTTCCTATGATCATATCACAATAATAAACATTCAATATACAAATACTTACTTGACTTGGTGCCGGATGCTCGTGGTGCCATACTACCTTTAAAACATAAAGTCTAGAAACTTAAATAGTTTTTAAACAAAAATTATTATTGAACCCAAACCACAGCCAAGTTTTGAAACTGGCTTTGATACCATAAAATGTCACACCCCAAACCCGGCCTATGCGTTAAGTTTAGATTTGGCATGCCACACAAATCGAACTTACATCTAGTCATCAATGATTTAAAGAAAACAAATCTTCAAAACGATTTTTGGGATGGAGTTTATCAAAAATTTGAGATTAATTTGAAATCCATGATTTTAAAACGTAAGGGTTTATAATTTGATTTTCAGAGAAATAATTGGTTAAAATAATTTCATAAAAGAGTTTTTCACAGAAATTTTACGAGTTGATGATATTTAAGAAAAACCCCTTCTTATACACAAGTTTAAGAAAACATTTATAGAAATTAAAACAGTCCCATTTAAATATCTAAAACATATTAAAATCCATCCACGAAATAAAAATCCATGAAAATAATACCAGAGGCCTTATTAGATTGCAACTGAAATATACTTAAATAGAAATACTTAAAAGAAGTTCAAAGTTTATATATAACCCATCATTCGTAGTATGGCCTCCACACGAAGTCATCCCCGGCCCAAGCCTCCATCAATTATCATTACCTGAGAAGGGTAAGAAAAACAGGGTGAGTTACTTAGAACTCAATGTGTAACCCACTTACCGTGTCCACTGGGCCAAAACCATTTAAGCATATAATTGGGCTTGAGCCCATTTACAAATGTACAATATAAATATATATCAAATATAAAATGCATGTGATATGCAATTCCCAACCAAGCCTAAATTTCCATCCACTACACACCACCCGTACCAACCAGCACACCTGTGGGGATCAAGTCAACCCACCCCGCCAACACACCAATCGCAGGCATAAAGCCATTTAAAATGTTTGTGGCAGAGCCACCAAACTAGATTGTGACAGATCACCGAACTAGATTGTGACAGAGTCACTGAACTAGATTATGGCAGAGCCATCCGAACTAGATTGTGATTGAGTCACCGAACTAGATTGTGGCAGAGCCACCAGCACTTCTCTTCAATTTTATCCCAACCCATGAAATCATATATGCATATACAAAGCATAACAATATTCATATAATGATTTCATCATAAGGCCTATAATACAAGTTGGCCCATTAAGCTATCTAGCAAATTTGGCCCATTAATAGACCTAGCAAATTTTGGCCCATTAATCGATCTAGCAAATTTTGGCCCATTAATCGATCTAGCAAATTTTGGCCCATTAATCACATGAGGCCCTTTTCAAAAATTTCACACTTGGCCAATTTATCAAAATAATTCATATGGCCCCAAATATCACTGTTTAATATAATAGCCCATTTCACAACTTTAATACCGATTTCATGCATTTACACAAAAAGTGTTAATATACTATATTTTCCAATTTTACCAACTTTATGATTTTTATTCTATTACTTACGGTACAATATCTAACCCATGAGATAAATGTGAAATTACACACCTGATTACGAAGAGAACTATACTTTCCTGCTCGTCGATACCTAAATACGTATCACACTCGATTAGAACACTGATACTAAATATAAATCTATGTTAAGATAAACGATCTAGATCTTTACCCTCGAAATTTCGAACAACAATTATTGGTGGTTTCTCCCGATTGATGGCTCATAACCCGTTGAAGAACCACGAATAGTCAATAGCTCAGGAGTACAAATGACTTTAAATAATTAATTTTCACCAGAGGAGGGTCCACAACCCGGTGGAAAATCTCAGATTGTCGAAACAGCCCTTCACTTGAATCTAGAGGGAATAGCGAATCCACCCCTCTTTCAAACACTATTCACCACTCTTTTCGACCCTATCTTGTTTGCCTCCATTGACAAAAGATTATTAGTCCTAACAATATATCGAAATTTAAGACTATTGGTTTAAAAAGGTGAATTCGGCTTACCTTAAAATTCCGAATGATTCTAAAAGAATCCCTTGAAAGTTATGATTCAAATTTGAATGATTTCGAGATGACTTCGAAGAGATAATGATTCGGCTCTCCACTAATTCACTAAAAAAAATAACGTAAGAAATCGTCTAAGAGAATGAACGATTATTCGATTTAAAAGACTCTTCCAAGACAACCTATAGATTCAGCCAAGGTGACCAATTAGAAAAAAAAAAGAAAAGAAAGAAGATGATTCTTACCGATGGTCCAAAGTTTGAATAGAAGAAATGATTGAGAATAAATCTATGAGGAAGGGAAGATTCGGCTATGATATATCAAAGAAAGGAAAAAGATTTGGCTATGGAGATGGTCTCTAACATTCGACCATGGAAGAACTATGTTTAATGGATGAGAGAAAAAAAATAGAGATAGAAAGAAAATAATGATGAGAGGTTTAAGATTCGATTTTCAAAGGTAAGAGAAGAGTAAGGAAAAGGGGTTTGGAACAATGGTGCATTCGGTAATGGAGAAGAAGGAAGAAAAAGAAAAATGGCCTTTATGCTTTGGTATTTCGGCACAAGGGAGAGAGTGTTTTGAGATGTTAGGCAAAAATATGACCAAATGGTAAAAATGAAATGAAATGGCCAAAAGAAACAAAGCTTACCTATTGCTCAAATTCGGCTAGGAGAAAGGGTTTGGAGAGAAATGAAAATTTTACACAAACTAAGAATTGACCAAAACTAACTCCTAGTCCTAGCCAAACTACTAACAACATTCGGCCACTTCCCCCCTAGCCACAAAACCATCCATGTACATTGGCCAAAAGTCAAAGCTTTAGCCATGCAAAAGTTTCCATGACAACATCCTTGATTCATGCCTTGTGTTCCCCCTACATTCCATAAGTTTAGGATTTCTTTCCCCAAGTTCTATACTTACCTTAACCATTAGCCACCTTGCCATAAGTAAAATAGTCCAACCTTACCAAATAGAATGCTTGACTGACACATCCTATAAAGGTGCAAAAAATAAAAGTCACCAAAATGCCATACATAGTATTCGAACCTCTCCCCTCAAGCAGCACTTATGGCGCCAACTCCACTTTACTACTAGCTCATCTTGTGCTAGTTTTTTACACTTATTTTCCTTAAACATCAAGGTCACTTGATCCACTTCAATAAAGTACTCATTACTAAAATTTATTCTAATTTTGAATAAATCCCGAGCCTTCTCAAGACTATATTAAGCACACAAATTAAATCATCCACAAGCTAAGCACCAAAAACATGCAACATATCGATACTCAATTTTTAAGATGTCACACTACATTTGCTTTCCCCGGATGATAATCAATTGCTAGCTCATAGTCCTTCAATAATTTGAGCCACCTCCATTGTCGCAAATTCAAATCCTTTTGATGCATCAAATACTTCAAACTCTTATGGTCAGTGAAGATTCGACACTTCTCACCATATAAATAATGGCGCCAGATCTTCAAAGTGAAAATGATCGCAGCCAACTCCAAGTAGTAAGTCAGATAATTCTTCTCATGTGATTTTAACTATCTCGAGGCGTAAGCTACTACCTTACCCTCTTGCATCAACACATAGCCAAGTCCATTAAATGATGCATCACTATATACTACAAATTCCTTGCCCGACTCAGGTTGCACTAAAAGTGGCACTTCAATCAACAAGGTTTTCAATCTCTCAAAGTTCTGTTGGCATTTCTCAGTCCATTCAAACTTGACATTTGTATGCAACAGTTTTTTCATCGGGTAGCAATCATGGAAAACCCCTTTACGAACTGTCTATAATTCCCCGCTAAACCTAAAAAGTTTCTGACTTCCGACACATTTCTTGGTAGTTTCCACTCCACAATAGCCGAGATCTTACTGGGATCAACTCTAATACCATCACCCGATACAATGTGTCCTAAAAATCTGACCTCTCAGAGCCAAAACTCACTCTTGCTAAATTTAGCATACAACTGCTTGTCTCTTAAAGTCTGCAAAATAATTCTCAGGTGCTGTACATGATCACTCTCATCCCGAGAATAAATTAGTATATCATTGATAAAGACAACTACAAACTTGTCCAAATACGATTGGAAGACACGGTTCATTAAATCCATAAAAATTGTAGGGGCATTTGTTAAACCAAATGGTATGACAAGAAACTCATAATGGCCATACCTCGTCCAAAATGTAGTTTTCGGCACATCTTACTCCTTAACTCTCAACTGATAATAACCAGACCTTAGATCTATCTTAGAGAACATTGTATCTCCCTTTAGTTGTTTAAATAAATCATCTATCCTTGGTAAAGGATACTTATTCTTCACTGTCACTTTGTTGAGTTGCCTGTTGTCTATGCACAATCCCATCGATCTATCTTTCTTCTTTACAAAAAGTACAGGGGCACCCCACTGTGAATAGCTCGATCTTGCAAAACCCTTATCCATTAACTCTTACAACTGAACCTTTAGTTCTTTTAATTCTAATGGTGCCATCCTATACGGAGCAACCGAAATAGGTGCCATTCTCGGAACTAACTCAATCCCAAACTCGACCTCTCTAACTGGAGGTAATTCGGGTAACTCTTCGGGAAACACATCTGGATATTCACATACTACCGGCACTAATTTGATCTTTACCTCTGACTCTTGAGTATTTAGCACAAAGGTGAGATAAGACTGATATCCTTTCCTCAAGTATTTTTCAGCTACCATAGTTGAAATTATCACTAGTAAATTATTCGATCTACCTGATTCAACTCGAATGACATCCCCATTTTCACATTTCAATTCAATAAACTTGCTACCACAGTTCACTAAAACATTATGAGCCATCAACCAATCCATACCAAGAATCAAGTAAAATTCATCAAACAGCAACAACATAAGATTTTCCGAAAAATAATGACCTCTAATTGTCAAAGGAAAATTTCTACGCACCTTGTCAACTAGCACATTCTTACCTAACGGGTTTGACACCTTTACTACAAATTTCATGGACTCAACAATCATACTCATACTAGATGTCAATTTCATGCAAATGTAAGAATGGGTAGACCCCAGATCAATCAAAGCAATAATAGAGGTTTCATGAAGAGAAAAAGTATCTGTTATCACATCTGGAGATGATGCCTTTTCCCGAGCAAGAATGGCATAAGTCCTTGCAGGTGCTCGACCCTCCGGTATCACAGTAGAATCTCAAGGTGCACCTCTACCATTAGTCTCACCTCCGGGTTCTTTTGTGATCTACCCCTCGAAGGTACATTGCTTGATCTCAGCTCTTGCTTTCTCTCCTTCTCCTCCTTCTCTGGACCATTCCAAATAAAATGGTCGGGTAAACCGCACTTGTAACAATTCTGGTTGTTTCCCCAACACTCCCCAGTGTGCTGCCTACCATAATTTGGACACTCCGATTTAGACTTTGGATTGCCCACACTTGCCATTGAAGTGGCTTGAACTCTCGAGCTCGAGTATGTCTTACCTCGATCTCGATGTGAATGTCCAACTGACGCTGTCATCTGGGGGTTCATTTCCTTGGACCTCTTCGATTGAACTTGGTATGATTTACTCATTGGCCTTTTTCTCACATATCGGGCCTCGATCGTGGCTTTCTTCTTTTTCTTATTCAGTTCTTCAGCCTTACATGCTCGATCAACCAACACCACAAACTCTTTTAACTCCAAAATCCCAACTAGCAATCTAATATCGTCATTCAGCCCATCTTCAAACCTCTTGTACAAGATAGCTTCTGTAGACACACACTCTTGTGCATACTTGCTGAGCCTAACAAACTCACGCTCATATTCTGCCACAGTCATTTTTCCTTGCTTCAATTTAAGGAATTCTTTCCGTTTCTGGTCCAGGAACCATTGGCTTATATACTTATTTCGAAACTCCTCCAAAAATAACTCCCACATCACTCTCTCCTTTGGAACTACCGATGTCAACGTTTTCCACCAATGGTATGCTGAGTCCCTCAGCAAGGACACGGTGCATTTTAAGCTCTCCTTAAGTGTATAGGTTAGTTCATCAAATGCCCTCATTGAGTTCTCAAGCCAGAACTCTGCCCTCTCAAGGTCATCATTTATGTTAGCCCTAAACTCTTCGGCCCCTTACTTTTGAATCTTGTCTACTGGGGGTTTGGTCATCCTCATTAAATCTATACCTTGAGGAGCCACAGTAACTGGCTGAGGTATAGGAGGGGGTGGAGGAGGTTGGGCATTAGGGTTTGCCCGTACATACTCCGTGTACCAGTTACTCATCATTTAGAAAAGGCTTATCGGGCCTCATCTCCTTGACCCCTAATCTCAGGTCCACTCTCTACAGGCGAGGTCCCTTGCACAGGAGCTGGAGCATTACTAGCTGTGTCATCAGCAGTCGCTTGATTGGGATCTATTTACTATATAAAAATAAAGTTTAGAATTTTCAAAAGCCACCACACTATCAATATATGCTTATGGCATGTATAGCTAGACTCTAACACACGCTATGGTAGTCTGAGAATCGACTAAACTATAGCTCTGATACCAGTAAATGTAACACCCCTTACCCATATTGTATCTTTGGGCAAGATGCACGCGTTCTACTGCATTTAACTCACATGATCATACAACTTTGGATTGTCAAATTTTATTCCAAATTAAAACTTTTCCAATTAAATATCTAAAATCCTTATAATAGGCCTACGAGGCCCTAAACATACTTCCAAGGTTTTAGAAATAAATCAAAAACTTTTACGCACTTAGAAAAATTTTATCTAAACAGGGGCCACACGCCCGTGTTGATCAAGGGATACGTCCGTGTGCCCCTGAGGCATGCCCATGCTACTCACCCGTGGTCGACACTGACTTAATTCACATGGCCGGACACACACTCGTGTCCTTGGCCCATGTCCCTAACTTGACCTCAACACGCCTGTGTCTTAGCCGTGTGCCAAAACCTTGGCATTCTGTTTATGATGTTATCATCTCACTATGGTCACACGGCCAAGGCACACGCTCGTGTCCGTAGACCGTGTGTCAAATTAAATTCCAATTTCAAGGTGCAGACTTCACACGGCCTGAGCACACACCCATTTTCGTGGTCGTGCCTCCCACACGGCCGTGTCTCTGCCCATGTGTTTACTACTGAGCTTACTGACTTGCAATTCTAACATGCAAGGGGACACACGGCCTGATCACACACCCATGCAATTGACTGTGTGTCACATACGGCCTAGACACATGCCCATGTGCCTACTCATGTGGACAAGAACAAGGTTATTTTCCAATCTCTTTCATCACCCTAACTCACTCAAGCATAATTCACCCTCCGCCATCAATTCATTCATGCATATTCATAAATACTCTATACAATAATGACTAACCTCTTCTTTTCATTGAATAATAGTATTGAGCCATTAACTATGGCCATATACAAAAGAATTCATCTATAGGGAACCAATACACACTTGGCCAAAATAACAAAACAATTCGCCTAGTCTAGCCCCTATGCATGCCATACTCAAAATGCTAATTCTAGATATACCGAGATGAGCTGATAGTGTGGGTGATCTTCAAATTATCTTCGTATCCCGACCCGGCTCTTTCAATATAAAACAAAGGAAAAGAAAGGGAGTAACCTTTAAGCTTAGTAAGTTTGCATGTAAACAATAAACATCATAATATATACAAAGCAATGAATAGCATTATATACTATGCTAGAACAATCCATTCCATGATCATGCTTACTCATATCAATCTCTTCCTACATTCCAACCATATCACAAGCCAAATGCTCACATTATTTAGCATACAACCCTGCACTTATCACCACATGTTCTCATGAGACAACACTTAACAATTTCACAATAAGCCATACATAGTAATACCAACACTCGGTGGTTTCGCACTTAGCCCACCATTTCTTTTTAACAGGGTGGTATCGCACATAGCCCACCAACAAGAATATTTATGGTAGTATCATACATAACCCACCAAATGATAATATTAACGATGGTATCGCACACAGCCCATCGTGAATAAGTGATAAGGTGGTATCGCACATAGCCTACCAACAAGAATAATTAAGGGGGTATCGCACACAGCCCACCATTATTTACTACGGACAATATTCCACACTTACATATCTATTTCAATATTCATATGGAATTTATTCACTTTCTACCAAATTCCATCCATTTAAATCATAAGTGTTCTCAATCATACAATGCACCAGTAAGCAATTACATATGTATTTAAGTGCATCCTTTACACATAAACTTACCTCGGTGCAAAATGTATTGCTCAACGGTCTATTCCGTAAGCTTGCATTTTCCTCGGTCAAGGTGCTCTTCTTGGTCTATAATAACAAACATTCACTCATCAATCATTTTATGATCATAATATGTCATAATCTCTACTTAGGCAAAAATGACCATTTTGCCTTTGTACTATGGAAAAATTTATGATTTTGCCCTTAGGTTCATAAATCGTTTTTACCACATTCTCTCATTAAACAAGCCTAGCTAAACATTTATTACTCTTACAACTATTCCAATTATTTCATGCATTTATTACCAAATTACAACATTCACAACTTAGTCCATTTAGGTGTTTTCATGACAACACCTTTCACAATAGTTTTTTCTATCTCCCTAACATTCATTTTCTTCCATAAAAACTCAGCTAGAAACATAAACTCTCTCGTTGCAAGTCCCTAAACTTTCAACCATTGAACAAGTTAGTCCCCTCATTAGCTAGCTTAAGCTTTAGGGATTCCAAAAGTACAAAACTTATCAAAAATAATCATCAAGATGACTTACTTGTAAGGATGAAATGTAGCTGAAAATTTGAACTTCAAAAACCCCTATTCTCTCTTAAATTTTCGATGGAAAAGAAGTGTAAATAGTAAAAGATGATAACTCTTTTATTCATCTTATTTTATTCATTTTTTTATCACCAATGTCACCAAATTTTGACTAAAATTAATGCTCTTGACCCCCTAAGTTATATGGCCATCCAACACACATCTAATAGCCTAATTTCACTTTAAAGACCTCCATTTTGGTATCTTTTAACTATTAGACACCTCTACCTTGAAATTTGAAACTTTTGCACTTTATACGATTTAGTCATTTTCGCAATGAAGCCTTCAACCGCTAAAATTAAAGTACTAAAATTCTCATGAATCATTATAAACATGTTATAACACATAAAATAATATCAAAATAATTTTCCTCAACCTCAAATTAGTGGTCTCAAAACCACTAATCCAACTAGCTTCAAAATTGAGGTGGTTACAGGGCATCCACATAACTAGCGGCCACATACTTCCCTTGGAAAGCAATCTTGAAGAATTCCCATGTCAATTGGTCAGCCTGAGTACCCTCTTTAACTATAAGCCACCACTGATTGGCTTCATCTCGTAACAATGACACTGCACCTTTTAGTTTCTATTCGAGGGTGCAGTCGAGGTCATCCATGATCCTCTCTGTGGCCTCAATCCAATATTCAGCCACGTTAGGGGAAACTCTAGCAATACCCCTAAAAATCTCAGCCCCATAAGACCAGAGTCATTCCGTAACTGACCCACGGCCCATAGTACTAGTATTGGGCCCAGTGACCCTCTCCAGAATTCACAACATAGCTTGGGACAATGTGTCATCCCCACCGCTAGATCATGAGACCCAGTCTCAGTCACAGGTGAAGCTGATGCCTCTCTAGCTTCAACATTAGGCATGTGGCCCGATGACGAAGACCCAGCCCGAGCACCTCAACGGCTTCCGCCATAGTCTATTGTACCCCTTCCACGTATACCTCTGGTGCTCATTATGTGTTTGTGTATTATCTGTTTTTATAATTTTATGCATCAGTTTACAGTTCCAGTGTCGATTAACAAATATCTTACGGAAAGAAATATCAGTATTTAAGAGTTTGTTTTCGCAGAACGCAGTCTTACTACCTATAATAGTCTCAATATTTTATTTTAAACAAGCAAAGGTTTCAGAGGTCTTACAATATTGGTGTCGTAGACTCGGTGTACCACACTTTCAGTGAAAATATTTCAAAACACTTTCAAACCGTTTGGAATGGTTCTTTTTGAAAATTCCAAGTTTTAGAAGAAACCCAAAATCCATAGTTGAGTTTTGAAACCGGGTTCTAATACCACTAAATGTAACATTCCAAACCCAGCCTAGACGATATGGTCGAATTTGGTGATGTCACATTGAAGCGTTTTTCGAAAACATAGTTTCATTGGAAAACCCGTTCTTTATTAAATCTTATTTATGATTTTATCGAAAATTTTAGTGTATCTGTTCATTTAAAACTCAAATTGTTTTTAGCAGAAAGTTGATCATATTAGTTTGTTACTATACTTTAAAACAATATTTGATACGGAAGCTTTTATAGTATGTTACAAAAACATAGTGTTTTGAACAGCATTTATCTTTTGAGAAGTCGAGTCCTACTACTCTTAGTTATGAATTAAATAAGTAAAAATCCAAAATTGAAAAGTTAAAAATTTAAAGAGGCCTTATTACAAAAACAAATACCCAAATCAAATTTATTAGAAATAACATTCAAATATAAAAGCAGGTTCAGTTGTGTGGCCACCTCTGAATCCCTCGCAACATCAATCTGCCTAAGACTGGGGATTACATGTACAGATAAACAGAGGGGTGAGTTTACAAAAACTCAGTGTGTAACCCTATGTAAGCAAACAGCCAATGCAATTACAGCCTGGGCCTAAGCCCAAACCAATAACAGTTCAGTTCAGTTAGGCCTTAGGCTATTACAGTATCAATATCAGTATCAATGTGGGCCTTAGCCCATTACAAGATGTCGATGTCGATGTTGGCCTTAGCCTATTTCAATGATATGAATAGCCTCATGCAATCAGAAATCCTACCCAACTAGCCTCTACGCTCTACTCTGTCTAGCCCAACACTCCATGTGGGGATAAAATCACCCACCTATCCCTACACTCTAAAACTACCACCGGTTGCGGCACTAAACAATATTTGCAGCAGAGGTGCCAATACAGTACACTTCCTCCAATCATAATAATCCCATCTCATGCAACATATTACACATGTATACAGCATATATATCATGGCATGCTCATATACAGTCATACATAATCGTAAGGCATACAGTCATTTTATATCATAGGGGCATAATAGTAATTTTATATCATAGGGGCATAACAGTTATTTCATATCATTTTGGGGTCTAGGTAAACTTACCGACCCATCAGTAGGCCACAGTAGTCTCGGGTGACCCGTGCAACCTTTACAGTCAAACAATGAAAATGGGCCTAAGGCCCATAATGCCATGTGGCCCACATAGCCCAGAATTGGTCTCGATCATGAAAATTACACAGTTTGGCCCAATATTCTCCACACATTCATGTGGTTTACCTTTTTGGGGCCCACAAGCCCTTTGGGCCCACACAGCCCTTTTCGCTCATGGTGGCCTCAACAGTCTAACGCCCATATTTTATACGTTTAGTTTACCACACGAGCGAATGCACGCTTGTGTAGCGTCAAATGTCACGTTTTTAGACTTTTGTCGATTTACAATTTGGGCAGTGTTACACACACCTTTCGGCATTTCACCGATATCGTTTATAAAGTGTTGTTACACACCTGTGTTCTATTTGTTGAGAAAATCGCCCACGCCTTGGAAACCTACACTTGACCAACAATCCTCAATTATTCACTTAAAGTTACTTGATCGAATAAGCATAAGTTATCCCAATCGTTATACCCACAACAACTTACCCTTGATCGAGTGAAGAGGGAAAGGTTTCGAATGCTTCAATACCACTTGCAAATCCTTCACTACTCGAGAAGTTCTAAAATTGAAAGGAACACAAGAGTATTCATCTTGTCAGTGTAAGAAAGGAGGAGACTTGCTACAGATTAAGAGAAAACAAGAAGAAGTCGAGTGCTCTTACCGATTTGTCCGATAATAGTCGTTACACCAAAGTCATAATAACGATAGAGGAATAAAGTAATCTGCCTGAATACCAATATGATAAGAGAAATCAGTTTAAGGGAGAAAGAGAAAAGAAAACAAAGGAAGGGCAGAAGGTATATTCGGCCAACAACAGAAAAAAAGAGAAGAGGACTAGCCGAACACACACCTTACACAATTAAAAAAAAAGAAGAAAGAAAGAGAGATACGATAGACTTGAGCAGAGAAAGCAATTACAAACGAGAGAAAAGAAAGGAGGCACTTGGATTAATTTTGGCCAAAAGGAAGGTTGTCAAAAACAAAGAAAAGTGAACAGAAAAATATGCCAAAAACTCCTACCACATTCGGCCAAACAGAAAACTGAAATGAGGCATACCAAGTGAGGAGTACCACTCTTGCTAAAATTCTTGAGTGCTCACAGTCCATTTTCGGCACAACTCTCCCTTTCCCCTTACTTTCTTTGATTTTCTCCTAAAATCCCTCCTTAAATATCTCCACTTGATCACACCTCCCCTCAACCACTCAATTTGAATTCTCCTCAACCACTTCAGTGTTTCAGTCAAACTACAACACCTCCATGGTACAGCAACAAAATAAACACTCCCTTGCCTCCACCAAGATTCGAACCTTAGTCCACTGGCATAGGTAACACGACACTTACCCCTAGACCAGTAGGATTTTTATGTCTTGCTTTTACCCACACTAATTTAAAAGCCTACTAACTATAGGCAAGGGTTTATTCCCTAAAAACAAAACTTTTTACACAAGCCCAAGCTTGAACGCAGGACTTCTCAAACACTCCTAAACACACCCAAATCACTTAACCAATAAGGCAAATAGGTATTTGTACTACAAACATACAAAAATAAATTCTTAGATTTTGAGGCGTTACGCATCAAGTGTACAGGATAGATCATCAAATACACGAATAGTATTATCGAGCCAAAATTCAGCTCGCCAAAGATCATCATCAACAAAGGCTCAATTCTTCAAATACCATATTTTTAATTTTTTCAATAGGGGGCTTATGTAATCTCATCGGATCAAGTACTTGAGGTATTCCAAGTATCGGAGGAGGATTAAGCTGCGGTGGGGGTCGTTGAACAACCGAATTTGTACGAATGTACTATGTGAACAAATTGTTCATCATCTGATAGAAGGCTTGTTTAGCCTCACTCTTATAACTACTCGAAATCGGCCTAGAATCAGCCAGCGCTGCCCCCTGAGTAGGAGCGAGTGCATTACTTTCCACATCATCAGCTACGGCTCGATCGGGATCCATTTACTATATGAAAACATATTTCAATTGTTAGGAATCATCACACTATCGTAATTTAATAATATGGCATGTATAGCTAGGCTCACACACATTACATTAGTCCTAAAATCGACTAAATCGTAGCACTGATAGCAATAAATATAACACCCCTAACCCATATACGTCGTCGAATGAAGGTTAAGAGGCATTACTAGACATATCAAAACATATTACATACTTTCCTCTAACATTTATCATTCACAAACATTCCATAGAGAAATATACATATAGAATCCCTTTAGAAGGTCTTCGAGACCTTAAACATGCACTGGAAAGAGGTCAGGACTAAACCGAGCACATTCAAAATTTTTCCAAAAATTAAACAATTTTCAAAGTTACAGAGGTCACACGCCCGTGTGGGCAGGCCGTGGCATAATAGGCCATACATACTGACTTGTCCACATGGCCACAAGACATGCCCGTGTGCTAGGCCGTGTAAAATTTAGGGAGGCTACTGACTTGCTCACACGGCCAGTCACACGCCCGTATGTCTAGCCCGTGTGGCTTCCTAACTTTGTAACATCCCAAAGCTGGGCCTAGTATGATTGGGCCCATTGGGCTTTAGGCATAGGAGCGTTTAAAATTTTTGAGAATAAGAGAACGGCTTTAGTGCTAGTTGCACTTATTAGGTGAGTGATTTTGGAAGGTTAGAGGGTTGTATTTAGTTGCGCATGATTTTAGACACAAGAAAGTGAGTAGTCTAGTGGCAAGGCGTCATTAAGGGTGCAAGGGAGCTTGGGTTCGAATCTCATGACAAGCAAGGGAGTATTTATTTTACAGATTGGACGAGAAGAGTTTGGGTTGGATTTAAACTCTACTAACGGAGGGATCCCACATCGGAAAGATACAAAGAAGAAAGGTGAGAAGCTAGCTATATGTAGAGCATTCTATGAGGAGAGTTAATATACCTTGGTGGGCGTTTGGGTGCAGACCTAGAGGATAATCGCCAATAGTAGCGAAGGAAGGGCTACTAGAACGTGAGGTACACGGTAAGGTTATGGGGAGATTTCAGTTTTCGATAAGTGTATATTAAGTTATGATTAATCGTTAGGTGATGTCGATTGTAGGTTCGTGACTAAGGGGTTTATAGCACGCGAGGTTACTAGGTATGTACAAACACTACACACACGAAATTGGTAAAGCCGAAAGTGGCTAAATGGGCCCAATGGGCCCTGAGGCTAAGTTTGATGAAATGGGTTGGTTGGTTATACTAATTGAATTAGTCAGATTTTTTTTGGGCCTAATAGGCCATATGATGAGATTTGGGCCTAATGGGCCGTAAGGGAGTGATTTGGGCATATGGGGACGTAGACATGTATGTTAGGGTTTATGGACCTTAGGTCTAGTTTGAACAACTCTTAAATTCCATAAGACTTAATTTTTCTAATTAAACATGTCTGTGAACAAGTCGTTGGGTTAGGGTGTGGCAACGGGCATACGTATGTCTAGAATTGGATCTAGGGAGAGCTTGGTACTTAAGCGGCCCTAGTGGCCCACCTCCTCTTTTCTAGAACCCTACCTGGTGCGTAGTGTCATTCACTTTAGCCGTGAGGACTTGTTGATGGGCCAAAGTTCATAACTAAAATTCGAGAGGGACCAAATACCTTATATTTGTTAAATTACTAAAATACCCTTATATTGGTAAAGTACCAAAATACCCTCGATTTATGAAATTACCAAAATACCCCCAATTTGTAAAATTACCAAAGTACCCCCGATTTGTAAAATTATCGAAATACCCTTAATTTGTGAAATTACCAAAATACCCTCGATTTGTGAAATTACTAAAATACCCTTGATCTATAAAATTACCAAAATACCCCTGTAGGGTAGAATTACGAAAATAACCTTGGTAGGTAAATTACGAAAATACCCTTGGTGGGTAAATTATGAAAATACCCTTGTAGGTAAATTACAAAAATACCCTTGGTGGGTAAATTACGAAAATACCCTTGGTAGGTAAATTATGAAAATACCCTTGGTGGGTAAATTATGAAAATACCCTTAGTAGGTAAATTACAAAATACCCTTGGTAGGTGAATTATGGAAATACCCTCGATGGGTAAAATGATCGATATGCCCCTAGAGGGTAAAAATGATAAAAACGCCCCTACATGTTATATGATTATTCTTATATGTGATTTATGATTGTTATCGTATGATTATTATTGTATGTTGCACTCATGTGTTATTATGTTGCATGGGGATGGGATTATTTGAAAGGGGAAGTGCAGATAGGATCGCATGGTCGCTGACGACTATGGATCCAATCAAGGCTTTACCCATCGAAGCGACTATCTTTGCCGCACCGATAAGTTAGTGCCGCAACCGGTGCTACATAAGGAGTGTAGGGATGGGTGGGTCGATTAAATCCCACAGAGTGCGAGGTTGACGGAGATGGAGTGCAAGGTTGGTATGGGCATTAATACATTGCATATGTGGTTTTATTTGAGATGGGCTCAGGCCCAGATAAATATGATGTAATATCCGAGATTTAGGGGCAATGCATTTTCACTTAAATGTATGTGGTAGCATGCTTGTGTGTGATTTGAATGTGTTTTGGGGCTTGGGAACCTTGGGATGTAGGTAGAAGCCTTAGAAAAATATTTGATTTTAAGCCTAAAAGGGAACTAATGGAGCTAGGCCTTAAGGAGTTTATTGTGTGGCTTAGGACACAAGTACTAAGCTGGTAAGGTGGCAAAGAGATGCCACTTAGGGCCTTGTGAGGTGACACCACAGGGAGTGTGAAGGGACCTAGGTTCAAGCAGGAAGGGAAGCGTTTTGGAGCTTTTATTTTTCGGCAAGGAGGTGCAGTGGTGGATGGCACCAGGACTCTGAATGGATGAAGTGTAGATTGGGTCTGACAACTTAAAGATTCATCTAAGTAGGAGTGAAAAGGGGGATTTGGATGAGGGAAGAAGAGTTGGCCGAATGGAGGGGTCTTGGGGTGGTAGTTTCGGTCATGTAGGGGAGAGTGGGTGCCAAAAATCATTTGGCATCTTTTAGTTTTTTTTTCTCTCATTCTTTTCTTCCTCTTTCTCACCTTAGTCGAACCATAACTTGAGCCTCACCATCATCCTTTTCTCTTCTTCTTCTCACAACTTCTTCTGTCATCAAAGCCGAAAGAACCTTTTTAATTTACTGAGATCATAGCTAAAACACCATAAACCCTCAACCCTTTCTTTTATTTTCATTTGCTTAGAAGCCAAATAATCCCTCTTATTTCCTTGAGTGTTGGTCGAATATCAACCAAACAGAGATCTCCCTTGATTTCTTCTCTAATCGGTTTGGAATAGGTAAGTCCGTCATGACCGAATCTCCTCTATTCTCCCTTACTTTTCTCTGTCGACATGTGTAGGACAAAAGCCAAATTTTGGCATTTGTCTTGACTTTTAATCAACTATGCAATCGATCTCTTTTAGGATCTCTGGGATTTTGAAGTAGTAGATCGGAGTCATCTTCTCCTTGTCAATCGTTTCCAGTAAGTTAGTGGTAAGGATTCATGCTGATTCAATTTTTCTCTTAGTTATTTAAAAAGCTGAAAGCTATTAAGATTAAGTGTTAATGTTGGCCGATTGTAGGGGGGATCAGTCTCACATATCTCGGGTTGTGGCTAGTATTCGGAAGGCATTAAGGTAAGGATTATGGTTGTGCGTTAACCTTCCGGGATTTGTTTGTATAGTCGAATGCCCTTTTTGCTAATGATCTTAGTGTTGGCCAAATGTAGGAAAGGGGATCTAGTGCGTTAGATCGAGATTTTCGGGATTCAGTAATGCGTTAGTAACCAGGTGTGTAACCCACGCTAAATTCTCAATTGGTAATAATATTGTTAAGTATATGTTAATAAGGCAATGAATGAATATGGCTAAGGGTACCATTCAATGGTACAAAGCATTCTGTGCACGTTACCCCTAACTCTCAGTTAATAAAGTTTATAAACATGGATATGAAAATACGAGAAATATTGTTATGGCCATGGGGTGAGGTATCTTGCATGATATTTGTATGTTATGTATGTTGCATGGGCATATGGGTGACAATGATAAAGGGGAAGTGTTTCGGTGGTTTTTACCACATTATCCGGTGACTTATGTCACATATTATGAATCTGGTGACTCTGTCACATTATCCGTGGCTATGCCACGATTATAAGGCGATGTCGATTGACTACAATGAACGCCTTTGATGGTGTGTAGCGGATGGAGGGTTGATTTAGTAATCCCGGTGTGATTGGCGTGCACGGTGATGTGTAGAGGTTGGATATCTAGGTGGGTTTGGGTTGCATCATTGCTTATATTTGCTCATATGTGATATAATACGTTATAACCGTTTGGGAATCTGTGTTGGTTGTTACACACTGAGTCTATTGACTCACCCTTCGTGGGCTAACATTTTGCAGGTGATACTCAGTAAATGGACCGGGTCGGTAGGGACTTAGTGGTGGCCATGCTCAGCTCAGCATTTTTCTAGTTTCTTATGATCAAATTTATCGCATTTTCTTATTAAGTTTTTTTTTAGATTTATTTCGGGTTTTGTTTTGTTGTAATAAGGCCATTACTATTTAACTATTTTAATTTTACATTTTATTTTTTATTCCGATACGATCAACATTAAACAAACGGTTTAACAATTTTTCGTAAAACAACTTCAAACGTTTTGACACCTAAGCACCTAAAATTTTCAACTTAATGATAAGCTCTAAAATTTGGCATTTCATTAAACTTGTCATTTCTGAAATATGAAGATAACGTTTTAATACAAAATTAAATTACAACACGGTTTTTAACTTGAGAATAACCCAAATCTATTTTCTTCAAAACCACTCAGTATTTCAAGATGACATAACGAGATTTAACTACATTTTACTCAAGGAGTATGCCAGATCCGGTCAGGGCTTATGGGTCGGGTTTGGGGTGTTTCAATTTGGTATCAGAGCCCGGTTCAAAACTCGGCCTTGAGGGCTTTTGGGCCCAAAACATTTTTTAAAATTGAGTTTTACTAAAGGATGAGCAGGTTTTCTAGCATGGCACCTGAGTCTCCGGCCCGAAGTCCACCAGGTAAGTACCCCTAACCACTGTGTGATTTGTATGTGGGTGATATGGGATTGTAGATTAGTAGATTAGGAGCTAATGAACCCTAGGATTATCTTACCCCAACACAGAATTACATAAAATTTAAAGCCTAATCAAACAAACTTGTGAATGAGTCACCGAGTTAAGGGTGTGGCAACCGTTGTGCGCATGTCTAGGATTGGATTCAGGGGGAGCTTGGTATTTAAGTAGTACTAGTGACTCACCTCCTCTTCGCTCGAATACTACCTGGTGCGTAGTGACGGTTCACCCTAACCAAGAGGACTTATTCACAGGCTAAATTCGATAACTAAAACCCGAAAGGGACTAGCTACTCTGTTTTATAAAAACCTTAGTTTTAAAAGCACCAAATTACCCCTTTGATTTGTAAAAACTATTTTAGATTTTGAAAAAAAAATTGAAATATCCCTGATTTATAAAATTACCGAAATACCCCTAGTTTGTAAAATTACTAAAATACCCCCAGTTTATAAAATTACCATACTACCCTCAACTTTTATCAAAATATTCCTATTTTTTAAAAATACCAAAAACCCCTATTTTGTAAAATATCAAGATACCCTGATTTAGAATATTACCAAAATACCTTTATAGGATAAAATACGAAAATACCCCTGGATTGGAACGGACGAAAATGTTTGAGTGGTGAGTATGTGTAGTAGATACTATTAAATAAATGTGATTCTCTGAATTAGGGTAGAAAACTTGAAACGAAAACCCTGAAATGATCGAAAGAACTACCCCTAAACTTCTTTACATAAAACTTGTTCGTGGGTAACCAGTGGAACGAAAGCTAATGAATAAAATTTCTTAATGTAGATTAAATCGCGAACATAGACATGAGTTCTAGGGGACGTGGTCGTAATGTGCGTGGGTGAGGTAGAGGTAGAATGACCGTATCGGAACCCGTTAGGTCTGGTCAAGGGTCCGAGAATGAGATGCCACCACCACTAGCTGTTGGTGTTGAATATTAGGATCGACGGGGATGATGCGATGTGTAGACGATCTTTGCGAGTTCTTGAGAGGGTGGCTGGAGCAGGTGGAGGTATGGGAGCTCGAAAATCTATACCCGAGTGACTCCGAGCCAATGGAGCGGAGGTATCCCGAGGTGTGTCTAGTGTGGCACCCAATACGACTGAGTATTGGTTGGAGGCGACGGAGCGAATCATGGATGATTTGGATTTGAATGCTGAGGAGAAATTGAAAGGGGTGGTGTCACTTCTCCGCAATGAGTCATACCAATGGTGGCTCACGATTCGGGATGGTGCCACAGTGGATGATCTCACTTGAGAGTATTTTTAGGCGGTGTATCAGAAGAAGTATATTGGGACTAGCTATATTGATGCACAGAGGAAGGCGTTTCTAAGGCTGGTTTAGGGGAGTAAGTCCGTAGCGGAGTACGAGGTAAAATTCTTAAGGTTGAACCGGTATGCTCGAGGTATCGTGGCTACGGAGCATGAACGATGTGTCCGATTTGAGGACAGACTAAGGGGTGACTTGAGATTGTTGATAGCTCCACAGCAGGAGCGGGAGTTTGCTGTGTTAGTTGAGAAGGCTAAGGTGGCCAAAGGGGTTAAGGAATCTGTGAGACAGAATTCGGATAGGAATAGACAAAAGAGAGGTTTTGGATCGTCAGGGTCATCCGGAATGTTCAAAAGAGACCTAGAGTTGATGGGTCATGAGGTCGAAGAGGTTGTTACAAGAGGGCAATACTGCATTTGTGCTCGGTGTGGAAAGATGCACACGGGAGTGTTGGAAGAAGGCGGGGATGTTTTAAGTGTGGATCCAAGGATCACATGATTAGGGACCATCCTATGAAAATGACGAGAGCCACCAATAAGTCAAGGTCTTAATCAGCCGGAAGAGGAGGACAAAGACCCTGCAGGTCGTGGTCCAACCGGCGAGGTAATGGTTCGAAAGAGGTCGGGGACACGGGTAAAGGTGTTGGTAACACAGAGGCAAGATAGCCGAGTCTCGATGTATCTGATTCGTCAAAGAGAGGATGGTGACGCTTGCCGGACGTCATAACCGAGACGTTCTTTATAGGTGACAAGCCTTACTTTACATTAATTGATGTTGGCTCGACCCACTCATATGTTGCATGTAGAATACCGAAACATTAGGTGTAGCATCTAAACCGTGCATTAGGGAGATGATCAGTAGTGAGCCCGATTAGGTCAAACGGTAGTGGTGAATAGGATATTCTAGAGTGTGCCTCTAGAGATTCGGGGTGGTATTTCCGTCGACTTGATGGAACTACCTTTTGGGGAATTTAATCTCATTCTAGGTATGGATTGGCTAGTGGAACATCGGGCTAAATTGGATTTCGCAGCTAAGCGAATGGAGTTGAGGACTCCGGAGGATGAGGAGATAATTATGATGGGAGAAAGAAAAATTATTTGGCTAACGTAGTCTCCGCATTAAAGGCTGATAAGATGGTTCGGAAAGGGTGTAAGGCATTTTTGGCCTTTGTGAGTGCTTTGGATGCAAAAGAAGGAGTTAGTGGAGTGAGAACAGTAAGTGAATTCGTGGATGTCTTTCCGAAGGAGCTGCCTGGGTTACCCCCGGACAGGGAAGTGGAGTTCGAAATTGATTTACTACCGGGTAAAGCTCCTGTGTCAATTGCTTCGTACCGAATGGCACCAAAGAAGTTAGTAGAGCTTAAAGCCCAGATCCAAGAGTTACTCAATCGTGGGTTTATTCGACCTAGTGTGTCTCCATAGGGAGCATCGGTCTTATTCGTGAAGAAGAAGGACGGGACTATGCGTATGTACAAAGATTACCGATAGTTGAATAAGCTGACCATCAAGAACAAGTGCCCATTGTCGAGGATAGATGACTAGTTCGATCAACTTAAGGGGGCCTCGGTATTTTCAAAGATAGATCTACGGTCGGGATATCATCAGCTTAGGGTCAAGGAAGTAGATATCCATAAGGCAGTTTTTCGGACAAGATATAGGCATTATGAGTTCTTAGTAATGCCATTCGGATTGACGAACGCCCCAACTGCGTTCATGTATATGATGAAACCGAATTTTCCAACCCTACCTGGATCGATTCGTCGTTGTGTTTATAGATGACATTCTGGTGTATTCCAAGTCTGAGGAAGAATATAATGAGCATCTCCGGGTTGTATTGCAAGTGTTAAGGGAAAAGAAGCTGTATGCCAAGTTTAGTAAGAGTGAATTTTGGCTGAAGGAAGTTACATTCTTAGGGCATGTGGTGTCTGTGGAAGGAATAAGGGTGGACCCTCGAAAGATTGAGGCAGTATTAGATTGAAAATCACCTAAGTCTGCGGCTGAGGTTCATAGTTTCTTAGGGTTAACAGGCTACTACAGGAGATTTGTTGAAGGGTTCTCATCAATAGCAGCACCTCTGACAAAGTTGTTAAGAAAGGAGGTACCTTTCGTATGGGTGGATAAGCAGTAGGAGAGTTTTGAGAAGCTTAAAAGAGTATTGATAAAGGCTCCGATTTTGATTCAGCCGGAAGTAGGGAAAGACTTCATGGTGTATTGTGATGCTTCCCATACAGGATTGGGATGTGTCCTTATGCAAGACGGGAAAGTGGTCACTTATGCGTCTCGGCAGTTGAGGCCATATGAGGTTAACAATCCAACGCATGATCTGGAGTTGGCTGCAGTAGTGTTCGCTCTAAAAGTGTAGAGGCACTATTTATATGGAGAAAAGTCAATAATTTACACAAACCACAAGAGTCTGAAATATTTGTTGACTTAGAAAAGTTGAATTTGAGACAGCGAAGGTGGGTAGAGTTGTTGAAAGACTACAACTGTTCAATAGAGTATCACTGGGCAAGGCAAATGTGGTGGCAGATGCCCTAAGTCAAAAAGTGGTGTCAGATCTGAGGGCGATGTTTGCACATCTTAGCCTTTATGATGATGGAAGTTTGCTAGCAGAGTTGCAAGTGAAGCCGACATGGTTAAGTCAGGTAAAGGAGAAACAATTGGTAGATGGGGAACTAAGTGCTAAGCTGCTGCAAGTACAAAATAGGGAGTTGAAAGACTATGGTGTAAATAGTGATGGAGTGTTGTGTTTTCGGGGCAAGGTTTGTATGCCGAAGGATGAGGAGTTAAGGTAGAAAATTCTTCAAGAATCGCATAGTAGCCCTTATGCTATGTATCCTGGAGGAAGTAAGTTGTACAGGGATCTACGGATCAGTTTTGGTGGTCTGGTCTTAAGCGGAAGTTACAGAATTTGTAGGGAAGTGCTTAACGTGTCAGCAAGTCAAGGCTGAACACCAAGTACCGTCAAGATTGCTTCAGCTGATAAAAATTTTGCAATGGAAGTGGGAGAGAATTACCATGGACTTCGTTAGTGGGCTTCCCCTTACGCCTACTAAGAAGGACTCGGTATGGGTGATAGTAGATCGATTGACGAAGTCTGCAATTTCATACCAGTGTAGGTTGACTATTCTCTGCAGAGATTGGAAAAATTGTATATAGCGGAAATTGTGAGGCTGCACGGAGTGCCGGTGTCGATTATCTCGAATAGGGATCCGAGGTTTATGTCTCGATTTTGAAAGCACTACATCAAGCATTGGGCACCAGGTTGGACTTCAGTACGGCATTCCATCCGCAGTCGGACGGTCAATCTGAGCGGGTAATTCAAGTGCTAGAGGATATGTTGAGGGGTTGCGTGATAGATTTCAGAGGAAGTTGGGAGGAGTTTTTTCCTTTAGCGAAATTTGCGTACAATAACAGCTATCAAGCAAGTATTCGGATGGTACCGTACAAAGCGTTGTATGGAAGGAGGTGTCGCACTCCTACGTGTTGGACAGAATTGGGGGAACGTCATGTTTTAGGTCCAGAGATTGTAGCAGAATCAAAAGAAAAGGTTAAGGTAATTTAGGCACGATTAAAGGAGGCATCTGACAAGCAGAAATCATATGCAGATCTTAAGCGAAAGGAGATGGAGTTTGCTGTGGGGGATCAGGTGTTTCTAAAAGTTTCGCCGTGAAATAAGGTGATGAGATTTAGTCGCAAGGGAAAGTTAAGTCCCAGGTTTATAGGACCTTATCGGGTTTTGAAGCGGGTTGGACCAGTGGCATATCAGTTTGAGTTGCCTTCGGAGTTGAAGTAGATGCACAATATGTTCCATGTTTCGATGCTACGTCGTTACCGATCAAACCCATCTCATGTAATACAGGTTAAGGAGGTAGAGCTAAGACCAGATTTGTCCTATGAGGAAGAGCCGATTTAGATTCTAGAACGGGATGTAAAGGTGCTTCAGAGGAAATCAGTCCCCCTAGTCAAAGTGTTATGGTGTAACCATGGATTGGAGGAAGCGTCGTGGGAGCCAGAGGAAATAATGCGACAGTAATACCCTCACTTATTTTAGCCAGGTAATTTTGAGGTCAAAATTATTTTAAGGGGGTAGAACTGTAATATCCAGGATTTAAGGGTTATGCATTTTCACTTAAATGTATGTGGTAGCATGCTTGTGTGTGATTTGAATGTGTTTTGGAGGCTTCAAGAACCTTGGGATGTAGGTAGAAGCCTTAGAAAAAATATTTGATTTTAAGCCTAAAAAGGGGAACTAAGGGAGCTAGGCCTTAAGGAGTTTATTGTGTGGCTTAGGACACAAGTACTAAGCTGGTAAGGTGGCAAAAAGGCGCCACTTAGGGCCTTGTGAGGTGACGCCACAGAGAGTGTGAAGGGACCTAGGTTCGAGCAAGAAGGTAAGCGTTTTGGAGCTTTTATTTTTCAGCAAGAAGGTGCAGTGGTGGATGGCACCAGGACTCTAAATGGATGAAGTGTAGATTGGATCTGACAGCTTAAAGATTCGGCTAAGTATGAGTGAAAAGGGGATTTGGATGATGGAAGAATAGTTGGCCGAATGGAGGGGTCTTGGGGTGGTAGTTTCGGTCATGTAGGGGAGAGTGGGTGCCGAAAATCATTTGGCATCTTTTAGTTTTTTTTTTCTCTCATTCTTTTCTTCCACTTTCTCACCTTAGCCGAACCATAACTTGAGCCTCACCATCATCCTTTTCTCTTCTTCTTCTCACAACTTCTTCTATCATCAAAAGCTGAAAGAACCTTTTTAATTTACTGAGATCATAGCCAAACACCATAAACCCTCAACCCTTTCTTTTATTTTCATTTGCTTAGAAGCCAAATAATCCCTCTTATTTCCTTTAGTGTTGGCCGAATATCAACCAAGTAGAGATCTCCCTTGATTTCTTCTCTAATCGGTTTGGAATAGGTAAGTCCGTCATGACCGAATCTCCTCTATTCTCCCTTACTTTTCCCTGTCGACATGTGTAGGACAAAAGTCAAATTTTGGCATTTGTCTTGACTTTTAATCAACCATGCATCGGTCTCTTTTAGGATCTCCGGATTTTGAAGTAGTAGATCAGAGTTATCTTCTCCCTGTCAATCGTTTCCAGTAAGTTAGTGGTAAGGATTCATGCTAATTCAATTTGTCTCTTAGTTATTTGAAAAGCCGAAGGCTATTAAGATTAAGTGTTAATGTTGGCCGATTGTAGGGGGGATCAGTCTCGTATATCTCGGGTTGTGACTAGTATTTGGAAGGCATTAAGGTAAGGATTATGGTTGTGCGTTAACCTTTCGGGATTTTTTTGCATAGCCGAATGGCCTTTTTGCTAATGATCTTAGTGTTGGTCGAATATAGGAAAGGGGATCTAGTGCGTTAGATCGGGATTTTCGGATTCGGTAATCTCGTTAGTAACCAAGTGTGTAACCCACCCTAAATTCCCGATTGGTAATAATATTGTTAAGTATATGTTAATAAGGCAATGAATGAATATGGCTAAGGGTACCATTCAATGGTACAGTGCATTCAGGTACGTTACCCCTAACTCT
Source organism: Gossypium rotundifolium (assembly GCA_025506655.1). Taxonomy (NCBI): domain Eukaryota; kingdom Viridiplantae; phylum Streptophyta; class Magnoliopsida; order Malvales; family Malvaceae; genus Gossypium; species Gossypium rotundifolium. Next base: position 61,226,079 of record CP106731.1, on the reverse strand, counting down.
CAGTTAATAAAGTTTATAAACATGGATATGAAAATATGAGAAATATCGTTATGGCCATGAGGTGAGGTATCTTGCATGATATTTGTATGTTATGTATGTTGCATGGGCATATGGGTGACAATGATAAAGGGGAAGTGTTCCGGTGATTTTTACCACATTATCCGATGACTTATGTCACATATTATGAATCTGGTGACTCAGTCACATTATCTGCGGCTATGCCACGATTATAAGGGCGATGTGCGATTGATCGCAATGATCGCCTTCGATGGTGTGTAGCTGATGGAGGGTTGATTTAGTAATCCCCACGGTGTGATTGGTAGGTAAGAGTGATGTGTAGAGGTTGGATATCTGGTGGGTTTGGGTTGCATCATTGCTTATATTTGCTCATATGTGATATAATATGTTATAACCATTTTTGGCAATCCATGTTGGTTGTTACACGATTCTGTTGACTCACCCTTCGTGGGCTAACATTTTGCAGGTGATACTCAGTAAATGGATCGGTCGGCAGGGACTTAGTGGTGGCCATGCTCAGCTCAGCATTTTTTTGGTTTCTTATGATCAAATTTATCACGTTTTCTTATTAAGATATTTTTTTTAGATTTATTTCGGGTTTTGTTTTGTTGTAATAAGGCCATTTCTATTTAACTGTTTTAAGTTTACATTTTAATTTTTATTCCGATATGATCAACATTAAACAAATGGTTTAACAATTTTTTGTAAAACAACTTCAAATGTTTTGACACCTAAGCACCTAAAATTTTCAACTTAATGATAAGCTCTAAAATTTGGCATTTCTTTAAACTTGTAATTTCTGAAATATAAAGATAACGTTTTAATACAAAATTAAATTACAACACGGTTTTTAACATGAGAATAACCCAAATCTATTTTCTTCAAAACCACCCAGTATTTCAAGATGACATAACGAGATTTAACTACGTTTTACTCAAGGAGCATGCTAGATCTGGTCAGGGCTTATGGGCCGGGTTTGGGGTGTTTCATATTATTTGTGACATTTATGGGTTAAGGCCCAACTGAGGCTTTTATGGGCTAAGGCCCGATTGCCACAGATTCTTGAAATGGGCTTCGCCCAAACTGCTGGATTCATGTTCTTATTGATGAGGGTTATGCACTCGAGTTTTCGTAAACTCACACCCTCTTTTAATATTTTTTTCTCGGGTAATCCTCGATGGCGCTTCTCGTGCTAGAGGACTTGGAGGTGGCCACACTACGAGCAATTTTGGACTCTAGTATTTTACTTTTTTTAACTTGGGTTAATATTTTGTAATATGGCCTCTCTTAAATTCTTGTTTTAGTTTTGGATTTTTAGTTTATTATGTTTTAACTCTGCTAAACTTTGTATCACGATTTTCCAAAATAATATATGCTTTCAAAATACTACGCTTTCGCGAATAGGTCGTAAACATCACATTTTCATAAGTCAGTCATTTTACTTAAGTTTTCGCAACAAACAAAGTTTTTTTAGGTAATAACTTTTTAATAAATGTCGATTAATAATAAACAAACGCAAACTGGGACTTTAGTTTTTAATATCAAGAAAGGTTTTCAAATGGAACCATGGTTTCTCGAAAAGCACCCCAATGTGACACGCCAGATTCGGGTCTAACTTCTAGGTCGGGTTTGGGGTGTTACATTTAGTGGTATCAGAGCCTAGGTTGCAAAACTTGGGTTGTGAGATGGGCTTTAGTGTTTATTTTAAAGATGTTTACAAATGATTTTGAAGTAGTTTTGAAAGGTTTTTGTGTGGCACACCGAGTCTCCAGCGTCGGACCAAGTAAGTTCTCTTATCTGTTTTAAACTGTTACTGCTCTAGGTAGATATTGGGCTTACTTTAGATGATAGACTATACTGAGGCCCGTAGGAGACTAAAAACTATAGTGAGCTGGCAATTTCGAAAACAACTCTTAACTACTACTTCCATAAAACATTTGTTTAATTACTGGAACTATGAGCTAAATTCATAAAATTTGTAATTTAGATAATTAGGACTAGAGTGCGCAGCAGAAGCGTAGTGGTATATCCGGTATTGTGAGGCTATGAGATAGTTGGAAATTTCGAGGACGAAATTTCTTTAAGGAGGGTAGATTTGTAACATCCCAAAGTTGGGCCTAGTAGGATTGGGCCCATTGGGCTTTAGGCGTAGGAGCGTTTAAAATTTTTAAGAACAAGAGAACGGCTTTAGTGCTAGTTGGACCTATTAGGTGAGTGATTTTGGAAGGTTAGAGGGTTTCTATGAAGTCCTGGATTCAAACTTTGGCTTTAGGAAAATTTTGGTTTTAGGTGAAAAAAAACCCTGAGAGTTAGTAGTAGGCTTTAAGAATAAAATGTGGAGAAAAATGACACAAGTGGAGTGTGTGGTGTAGTGGCAAAGTGATGCCACATAAGAGACAAGGGGGTGACGCCACAAGGAAGGAAGGAGGTCCAAGGTTCAAGTCTTGGCTCTTGTATTTTGGATTTCTTTTTAATTGGACTTTATAATTTTGTCGTAGGGTTATATTTAGTTGTGCATGATTTTAGACACAAGAAAGTGAGTGGTCTAGTGGCAAGGCATCATTAAGGGTGCAAGGGAGCTTGGGTTCGAATCTCTTGACAAGCAAGGTAGTATTTATTTTGCGGATTGGACGAGAAGAGTTTGATTTGGATTTAAACTCTGCTAACGGAGGGATCCCACATCGGAAAGATACAAAGAAGGAAGCTGAGAAGCTAGCTATATATAGAGCATTCTATGAGGAGAGTTAATATACATTGGTCGGCGTTTGGGTGCAGACCTAGAGGATAATCTCCAATAGTAGCGAAGGAAAGGCTACTAGAACGTGAGGTACATGGTAAGGTTACGGTGAGGTTTTGGTTTCGATAATTGTATATTAAGTTATGATTAATCGTTAGGTCAAGTCGATTGTAGGTTCGTGACTAAGGGGTTTACAGCACGCGAGGTTACCAGGTGTGTACAAACACTACACACACGAAATCGGTAAAGCTGAAAGTGGCTAAATGGGCCCGATGGGCCCTGAGGCTAAGTTTGATGAAATGGTTTGGTTGGTCATGCATGATACATGAATTGGATTTGTTTTGGGCCTAATAGGCCATATGATGAGATTTAGGCCTAATGGGCTGTAAGGGAGTGATTTGGGTTTATAGGGACGTAGACATGTATGTTAGGGTTTATGGACCTTAAGTCTAGTTTGAACAACTCTTAAATTCCATAAGACTTAATTTTTCTAATTAAACATGTCTGTGAACAAGTCGCTGGGTTAGGGTGTGGCAACGGGCATACGCATGTCTAGGATTGGATCTAGGGAGAGCTTGGTACTTAAGCGGCCCTAGTGACCCATCTCCTCTTTTCTGGAACCCTACCTGGTGCATAGTGTCTATTCACTTTAGCCGCAAGGACTTGTTGATGGGCCAAAGTTCATAAGTAAAATCCGAGAGGGACCAAATAGCCTTATATTTGTTAAATTACTAAAATGCCCTTATATTGTTAAAGTACCAAAATACCCTCGATTTACGAAATTACCAAAATACCCCCAATTTGTGAAATTACCGAATACCCCCGATGTGCAAAATTATCGAAATATCCCCGATTTGTGAAATTACCAAAATAGCCTCGATTTGTGAAATTACTGAAATACCCTTGATTTGTAAAATTACCAAAATACCCCTATAGGGTAGAATTACGAAAATAACCTTAGTAGGTAAATTACGAAAATACTCTTGGTAGGTAAATTACAAAAATACCCTTACTGGGTAAATTATGAAAATACCCTTGGTGGGTAAATTACGAAAATTCCATTGGTGGGTAAATTACGAAAATACCCTTGGTAGGTAAATTACGAAAATACCCTTGGTGGGTAAATTACGAAAATGCCCTTGGTAGGTGAATTACGAAAATACCCTCGATGGGTAAAATGACTGATATGCCCTTGGAGGGCAAAAATGACGAAGACGCCCCTATATGTTATATGATTATTTTATCGTATGATTATTATTGTATGTTGCACTCATGTGTTATTATATTGCATCGGGATGGGATTATTCGAAAGGGGAAGTGCAGATAGGATCGCATGGTCGCTTGACGACTGTGGACCCACCGAAGGCTTTTAGCCACCGAGCGCTATGTCTGACCGATAAGTTAGTTCGCAACCTATGCTACATAAGGAGTGTAGGATGGGTGGGTTTGGTTAAATCCCACAAGAGTGCAGGGTTGGACAGGAGACGGAGTGCAGGGTTGGTATAGGCATTAATGCATTGCATATGTGGTTTTATTTGAGATGGGCTTAGGCCCAGATAAATATGATTTGTGACATTTATGGGTTTAGGCCCAACTGAGGCTTTTATGGGCTAAGGCCCAATTGCCACCGTTACTGAAATGGGCTTCGGCCCAAACTGTTGTGATTCATGTTCTTATTGATTAGAGTTATGCACACTGAGTTTTCGTAAACTCACACCCTCTTTTTAATATTTTTTTTTCTCAGGTAATCCTCAGTAAGGGTTCAACGTGCTAGAGGACTCGGAGGTGGCCACACTACGAGCAGTTTTGGACTCTAGTATTTTACTTATTTTTAACTTGGGTTAATATTTTGTAATATGGCCTCTCTTAAATTCTTGTTTTAGTTTTGGATTTTTAGTTTATTATGTTTTAAATCTGCTAAACTTTGTATCACGGTTTTCCAAAATAATATCTACTTTCAAAATACTACGCTTTCGCTAATAGGTCGTAAACATCACGTTTTCATAAGTTAGTCATTTTAATTAAGTTTTCGCAACAAACAAATTTTTTTAGGTAATAACTTTTTAATAAATGCCGATTAATAATAAACAAACGCAAACTGGGACTTTAGTTTTTAATATCAAGAAAGGTTTTCAAATGGAACCATGGTTTCTCGAAAAGCACCCCAATGTGACACGCCAGATTCGGGCTTAACTTCTAGGCCGGGTTTGGGGTGTTACAGACTTATTTCGAAATGCATCCATGAAAGACACGTCGAGACACACGCCTGTGTGCTCAACCATGTGGGCAAACATAGACCATATACAAGGCCAATTTGCCACCCAAAATTTGGGACAAACCTACAAGTATCAAACAAACGTAAATTCATATCCCAAAGGCATCCAAAACATACCAAAACATGCAAAATTTGACTCTTAACAACATCATTCATTTCCATTTACAAACTCTAGTCAAACATACCAATTCAAATCATAAATTTTACATCAAAACATATGATTACAACTTCATTTAAAACCATTTCAATTCATATCATTTCTCATCATATCAATTTCCTAAATCAACCATGAACTTACCAATATAGACCATTTGATTTGGCTATTAATGAGCACATCAAAACATTCCAACTTATGCATCATAAAGAATGGACAAAATTCAACCATAAACACATTTATTAACAAGCCATATCACATGGCTATATTTACACATCTCAAAACATAATCAAAGTTCTCTAGCCTATACATGCCATACTTTAATATGTACATTTTCATAAGGTACCAAAATATAGTTCGATAGTGTGGTGATGATCCTCAACGATCCCTAAGCTTCACGTACTTTTATAATCCATAAAAAAATTGAACAAACACACACACAGAGTAAGCTTTCATAGCTTAGTAGGTCATAAGCAAATAATGATCAAATAAACATTAGCATTAAATCAACTAGCCAAATCAAACAAACCTTAACCATTTGTACATTTATTATGCTTGCAAACTTAAACATTATTACATATACAATAGCATTATAACATCAATGGCCGAATACACATATACTCATAAGCACATATAAATTTCTTACTTACTATGTCTAACTCAGATATTCATTTCAAACATATAATTACCTTACTTTCATATTCACATAATATAGCACGTAGCTGAACCTTTTAGTTCGTTTTCATATTCGATCTTAACTCAATAATGCTGGTCGAACCATTTGTAATCAATAAAGATACTTGGATAGTCAAAAATCTCGTACAATGCCAACGTCTCAGACGTGGTCTTACATGTAATCACATATTGATGCCACTGTCCCAAACAGGGTCTTACACGAATCAAATACGATGCCAATGTCCTAGACATGGTCTTACACATAAACACAAATTGTTTCCAACATCCCATATGTGGTCTTACACAAAAACACATATCAAAATCATATGTCATGACATATGTATCCTAACTATTCCTAAGGTTCGTACGGGACTTTCGAACGTCGTAACTCGATCAATTCAAGTTTGTCCAATTCAGCATTCACATTTATATACAAGTAATAATTCAATTCAGTACAAATAAAATATATACAATCAAATTTAACAGCATTTATTTACTTATGAACTTACCTCAGATAAAGACGGACGAACCGGAACGACTATTCGACAACCTTCGACTTTCCTCAACCCAAATCTGATTTCCTCTTTTCTTGATCTAAATAGATTCAAATTTAACTTATTTAATTACACATTAATTCAATTTCATCCAAAAACACATAATTTGGGCATTTTACACTTTAGCCCCTAACATTTCATATCTTTACAATTTAGTCCATATTTCAAAACAACATAAAATACTCAAAATCTCATCAATCCTATGTTAGGTCGAATTCTCCCTAGTTCCCTAGCAGCCCATTTATTTCATTTATTTCACATTTTAACCCCTCAATTTGAAAATTTCACAATTAAATCCAAAATTAGCATTTTTATCAAAATTCACTTAACAAAATATGTTAATCTATCATCACTTGCTTATTTTCTATCATTAAACTTCACAAATCTCAAACTATCATCAATGGCATCTCATGATATCACCAACAATTTCAGAAATTCAAGCATGGGCTAGCTAAAACACGAAGCAACGATCTCAAAAACATAGAAATTATCAAAAACCAAACAAAACTCATACCTTAATTAAGCCAAAATCATAGCCAAACCCTAGCAAGATTTATTCTTTCTTTTTCTTTCAATATTCGGTAAACAAGGATGATAATGCATGAATTTGGCTTTTGTTTTATTTAATTAATCTTTTATTTGACAAATTACTAATTTAGCCTTATTAATATCATTTAAAATCCACTATCATATGTCCATGTATGTCCATTCAAGCCATTAATGGTCTAATTCCATTATGAGGACTCATACATTTTAAAAACATAGCAATTTGGTACTTTAACAATTAGAACATAACTTTTACCTTTTATGCGATTAAGTCCTTTTATCAAATTGGACACTCAAACAATAAAATTAAATCACAGAATTTTCATACATATCAATTCATATACTATAAATATGGAAAATTATATTAAAATATTTTTTTTGACTCAGATTTGTAGTCCCAAAACCACTATTCCGACTAAGGTCTAAACCGGACTATTACATATTGGGGTTGAGATAATGTTGTATGAAGAAAGATTCTTGCAGTTTAATAATCTACAATTTCTGGTGGCTTGACCACAATATTTTGTGCCTAGCAATATATCTGCATTATCTGGTGGCTCGACCACAATATTCTTTTTCTGGCAGCTTGACTGCAATATCTAGTGGCTTGTCCACATTATTGGTGTGTTATTAGATGGACAAGTTCTAGGGACAAGTTTTTCTAAAAACTATTATATTTTGGTATTTGATATTTTGGGATTTGTTTTATTTCTGTGTACTATGGCTTGGGACTTACTTTTGGATTTTTTTTATTTTTTTTATTTTTTGGATTGTTTCACATGATTTGAATTTTTAAACTATCACCTAAGACAATTTATGAAATTAATAAGTAAAACTGGATTTTTCATAATAATGTCAAACTTAACTCAACAATTGTATTTTCAAACTCAAAAATACTTCGTTTTTGAAACTCAACATTGCCTATTCATTAAATTGAGATTTCACAAGATATATTAAACATATGTTTTCAAAATGAAGAATGCATTTAGTAATTTTTCTGCTGCGACATTCACTTGAAATATGAAGTTTTCTGTAAACCATCAATGCTTGATTTTTTCTAAAGGTAAACAATTTTGACAACACTTGGCCTTTCTTAAAGCAAATCAAAATGACATTTTCAAATGATAACGGTTATTTAAATAAAATAGTTAAAAGATTTTCTACACTAACAACATGGCCAATGTCATTTTCAAGATTCGACCATAACGTCTAGGTCAGGTTTAGGGGGTTACATTTTTTATATAAAATTTTGGAATTATATTTACATGTGAGCAACTTATTAGCAAGAAGAGTTTGTGGGCATAAATTTATTAATGCGTGATTATGTGAAGAATTGATTCTGCTTAAATATTGTGCAAGATTGCCCTGTTGAAATTTTTAACTTGCATGAAACATTACTCGGGACGAGCAATGGGTTAAGTTTGGAGGTGTGATAACTCTAAATTATATAGGTTTTTAGAGCACCTTTGAACATAGAATTTGTGAAAATCTTGAGTATTTTGATAGCTAATTATGTGTTTTTAGTACACATTGAGAATCTTGGAACAAAAAAAGTAAGATTGACATTTTTGAGTAATTAGGTGCTAATTTCACATAATTTTACTTCATTTTGTTGCATTTTGAAAATTTCATAATTTTTGCTAAAATTGTTGTAGCTTGGTACACTAATTTGTTCAATGTTCGAAGCTAGTATGGATGACACATGCACATGAGTTGAATAACAATCAGCATGGGATGACAAAGCTTGAGTATTGGAGTCAAGGAAATAAATTCTAACCCAGCTTGGAAGCAGGTTGATGAAAGGAACAAGTCTACTCCTCACATTAAAGGCCAAACCGTCTATCAAGGGGAAAAGAGTCCAAATTCAGCAATGAGTAGCCCAATTAACTTTGGAAAAATTAATTAAGGGTCCCTACAAGTGTGAAAAATCACAAAATAGCCCCAATAAAATCTCATGGCCGTCGTCCAACCCATGCCCTTAAATCAAGCAAAAATCATGAAATAATCAACCCCTCTTTCCACAAAATATGGTCAGCCATATTTTTAGCAAACTCTCCAGCCTTCCCTCATGTATAAATACCACCCCTCATTCACCTCTTAAGACACTCATCACAACACTCATTCACTCACCATTCTCTATTCTCTCAACATCTTCATTCCCCATTCTCTTCCACGCCTAAGCCTTCCATTGTCTCACATTTTTCTCATTCTCTCTTTGAGAGTTCCCATAGTAAGTAATTTTTCAGTCGAAGCTCTCTCGGCCAGCCACCTTAACGAGTAGTCTGCATCGGAGCAACGACAAAATTAGGAGGAATCATCATGGACAGTTTTTGGAGAATCACCAAAATCTCCCTAGAGTTTTTCTTCCTTTCTCTTTAAATTGTTCTAAGTTGAAAAACATGCTTGCAAATTACTTGATTACCATTCATTTAATGATGATGACTTAATTTGTTTATGCTAGAATGATTACAATTCTTTGATTTATTTAGTTCAAGTTATGTTTATGATATTTTGTGCCTCAATTATTTATGCTTCCAATTAAAATCATGTATGTTGTCCATGCATTAATATATGTTTGAATGCATTAGAATTGATTGCTTAATCAGAATCGGATGGTGATTAATGCATACAATAATTGGAAGATGCATGTTTAATCTATATTCGACAGAAATAGGTTAAAAGTTTGTAATAATTCAAAAGAACCCTGTTACCTTGTGTAATTTTGGATTTATGTGATTAAATTGTTTCAAACAGACATGTCTCTATTACTTTGCATAAATTCTAATGAATGGTGGCTTAAAATATAATCTTTGGTTAAATTTTGATATAGACATATGCAAATATTTCTAAGTGATAAACATATGACTTCGAGAAGCTTATGAATTGTAGATTCCGAGTTAATAAATAATTGAGTTGCCTTGAAATTTTTCTGAAACATTTATTAAGCAAAATTGTGAATAAATTAAATCAAGATTTGTAATTGTTTAAGCTTATTCATGTTATTGTTGTTAAATCTTGTGAATTGCTACTTAACCATTTAATTAAATTTTATTTCATTCACATTTGCATATTAGTTGTTAATTTAAGTTAATTAAAACATCCATCACTTCCAAATATTTTATTTTATTAACCAATTTGGTAAAAATTAATTTACAATTGCTGATTATCAATACGGTCCTTGTGGAGACAATACTCTTTTTACTCGCTTATTACTTGATAACGACTGTGTATACTTGCACATTCTGTCGTGAACCAGGCTCCACATAATCCATTATATTGGTCCACCGGGATAGTAAACACGAAGACCAGCATGACAAAGATGTAGTCTGTTGGCATGATAAACTCAAGAATTCTCTCGAAAGCCTATGTGGCGACTTCTAGAAAGCCTTTGTGGTGAATCCTCTGGAAATCCTTTGTGACAAATCCTCTAGAAAGACTTTGTGGTGAATTTTTTGGAAAGCCTTTGTTGTGAGTTGCCATTCCATCCTTAAGGCAAGACCTGGGCATGCTTATAATGCATTATCTAAAAGAGTTATTGGTAGTGGACCCGTTTAATGATTCCTTCATGGTAACCGTCATGGCAGGGAACTAGAGGTATTTGAAATATTAGTGGTGCAAGTGTTCGCCAAACTTGGAATTTCTTAGATTCAGTATTGAAGTCATTCGTAGATCGACTAATGAAATCAGCACATTTCACTCTGGTACTTACTGATTATTCGCTTGATAAATTGGCTGAGTTGTACATTTCTAAAATTGTTAAATTACACGGGGTGCTAGTTTCATTATTTTAAATAGAGATCCGAGATTTACGTCGCGATTTTGAAAGAAACTGCAAGAAGCTTTAAGTACAAAGTTAAACTTTAGTACATCTCATCCGCAAACCAACAGTTAGTCTAAAAGAGTAATACAAATTCTCGAAGATATGTTTTGATGTTGTGTTTTAAAGTTCGAAGGTAACTGGGAAAGATTTTTGCCGTTGGTTGAATTTACGTATAAGTGAATTGATGGTAATAAACACGATACATATAAACCCCTTGATAGGAAAAGAGCTAGTTCACCTGCCCCAATAAGCTATAATTAGTACAAAATTTACATATCAAGGTTAAAGCAAAAGGAAAGCATTGCTTGCCGCTACATGTGGCTCCCTATACCTCAAAGCAAAGACGTAGGGATCCTAATATCAGAAACAAGAAATTCCCGAACACGGTCGCTCAGCTTTGCAAAATTTGATCAGAAAATTGTGCAACTTCATCATACCACTCAAAACAAGAGTCTGTCCGAGTAAGGAACTCGAACCATACAAGCCAAATCACGATATATAAATATTATTTATATATTTATATACATATGCAGGCATGTCAAAGGCTCTCTCCAGTTACTTTTTCCTCTCCTATGTCCGCTGTGGGTAATGCACCTAAAGAACGCATCTCTTCACTCAAATCCCAATTAATGTACTTTTGATGCATAAAAGACATTCAATTCAGTGTTCTTGACCACCTGCATGGAAATCATAACACAGTAAGATTCTTCCGCCCATACTGTAAAAGGCTGACTGGAAATTATATATGTGAATAATTAATGAGCAATTAGAAGATACAAACATTATCTAAATCAAAGAAATATGTTAGAGACATACCCCAAATAGAACTCCAAAATAAACTATGGTATAGCCGGTTGTAACTTAAAATCTAACAGAATTTTAACACTTGCAAAACTATTGGATTATTCTTCAGAAACGTGGCTCATCTATTTGCCCAGACAGATAGTCAAAACCTTTTTTCTTTTTGTTTGAAAAAAGATCGTCAAAACTGCCCCACAGCAACTATACAATATAATATATGTCTGTGTGCGTGTGTTAATATGGGCATCCTTCAGCCACAGTTTTTACAAGAACCAGACATTTACACAATTATATGATTAAACATCAAGTATAGTGCAGTACTAGGTGTGACTGCAAACTAAGTAGCATCTTTACATCATACAAAAATGTAAAGATTACTTCAAAACTTACCTTCATCATTGAGATCTACAGAAAAATTCACAAGCTCTTGGTTGTCAGCTGAGCTATAAAATGCAAGTGGCACTCCAGATTGTGGTGGAGAACTTGTTCTGCTCCGATTTGTTTGTCCATTTAAGTAGTGAGATCTTATCTGATGGTTCAGGTACATCTCCGAGCTAGACAAAGTTTGTCCTGCATTTTTCCTGCCTTTAAAGAATCTTCCCCTAACAGAAGAATAATCCATAAATATATTCTAAGGGTTAATACATGTAATCCAGAAATATATTCTAAGGGTTAATACATGAATAGGTGGTTGAAGTATACCCCTTTCGTGATTTGGGACCTAAAGAAAAAAAATTCTCAGTTAAGTACCCAAATGTGTATCCCTGTCAAGTTACTCAAGTGGCTAACATCATTACATAATGCCAACGTAGGTCTAATAATAGAAGGTCGTCTGCCAAAATCAATGCCATATCAGCATTTCCAGGCCAACAAACTATTTTTCAAATTTCAAAATAATAAGCTAAAAACTTAGAATTAAAAAATCAATAAAAATTCTAGGGAAAAAAGAGAGAAAGGACCAATCTGCCATGGGTCTGCTTCGAGATAACAAGATTGGCGGCAGGCTGGGGAAGAAAAGCGGAAGAGAAAAATGAGGAAGATAGAGGACAAGGCAGCAGTACCCAGCTGACTAATCACCGGTATACCTTGGGCTGGCCAGCACCTCCTCCCCTTCTCTCCCCTGTTCTCTCTCTCTCTCTCTCTCTCTAATTCCTTCTTTTTTTCCTGATTCTCCTCTTTTAATTTTCCTTTCAAAAATTCAAAGAATTAAAATAGTTTAATCCAAAAAAGAAATTAAATTTGTTATGTTTTCTAATTCAAAAGAGTGAAACTAAGATATAAAAAATCATTTTTAAAATAAAATATTTTAAAAATGCTGACATGACATTTCTAACGAATAAAATTACCATGTCTCGTATTATTATACTGTTCAAAAACTAGCATGCCTTTAAAACATTTATTGTCATAGATTAGCAAGTGACGGAAGTAAATTTTGGATGCTTAATTGTAATTTTTTTTTTTTTATTCAGATACCAAATTGTGCAAAATGATATAGCTCTGCTGATTTGTAAATTGAGATTAGAAGTAAATTCAGCAAGCGATATCTTATCTGGTATAGATACCTGTCTTTTCGCTTTTCAAGATATCGCTGCAATGATACTTTTCTGCTCACCTGTCCATCTACATCTTAAGACCAAGCAACATGTGTTACAACAGGAAATAAAGAGCCAATAATGGTATATTATCAAGCATTAAAAAATAATTTGTACTTTCCCAATGACCCAATCATCAATAAAATATCATGAAGACCCCAAGGCACTGACATTTTCGAGGAGCAATTTGGATATGCTTTTCTAGAGTTTATTTAGCGACAAAAAGTAACATGATCAAGAACTTTCTTTTTCATGTTGCATAAATAAAAAGGTGGGAACTAAACTCTAGAACAACAGAACTAAGCTTTTTAATGATGACATATAAGTTAGGATCAGTCTCTATGTATCTTGGTAGCAAATCTTTGGCCATGTGCATTCTTCTCAAATTTTATCTATAACCAAGTATATAATAGCTCAGTCAATAGGTAAAGTTTATGGTAGATAAAACATAGAGTTTTATCTCCTTGGCAATTCCTCCACATTTGAATTAATTATAATATCATGATAATGGACTGCTCGTCTAGACCCTATCATTTGGCTGCAAAATATAGCCAATGAAATTCAAAACTCCATTTCTATTATTTATGTAGAGAATTTTTACACTAAGAAGCAAGAGTTATAAAGCATTTGCATATTATGGAACACTAAATCAGAACAATAAATGAAGAAAAGAAAATACCATACCAGAATCACGACTGATGTTTGCTTTTCCCCTAAACTGCTGCGGATATTCTGTCATCTTCTCTGTGAAGGCAAATTGTAATCACAACCACTAAATTATCAACAAGTTACTAAATTCAGCAATAAGATTAAAAATTAAAAAGAAAAATATAGAAGGGAAAACTGTCAACCAGGAAATGTTATTGGAATTAACTAAATCTCAGCATTCAAGTATGTGCCACTGTCATGCCAATAATCTATTTTCTGTTTAGTATATCTAAAACACTTACACGCAGCATCTAGATCTTAATACATATATGATCTCTTAAAACATATACGATTGAAAGGAAGTTATACAACCTACAAAAAGCATGCCTAGTGGAAATTATTAAAAAAAGATGAAAAGTTAGTTTCCTTCTATAAAGATAACAAAGACATATGTTTCAAGTGCAAAAAGAAATGGCAATCCAGTCCAAACATCAGTAACAACCAATGTCTGAGTTCTCTTTTCCATGAACTTAAATGCTGCTACAGTTCAATTGCAGCATAGATGTTTAACAATACCATTATTTGCTTCATCGCAATAGCCAAATAGAGCAATTCATTTATCCATTTGAAGACACTAACCAGTGTGCATGGTATGAGAATTCAAGTTCAAAGCAATAGATGAAATAAGGTCGTTTTTGTCTTCGGCTTCTTGTACATGACCCACAAAGGACCTAAAGGCACCATTTTGATTACATAGATTGCCCTGAGGAAAATCAATAGGAGAAGCTGCCAGGTGCATGATTGCTTGTGCCTGCAAACCCATATTTGGATACATTGGAAGAAGGCCAACATGCTATTATTGTTCTCCACATATATATCCACAGAAAGAGGAAGGTTCATTACCTTAGCAAGGGGTACACCATTGTACACATTGATCTTTCCACAGTAAAAAATTGTCATTTGCCCACCCAGCTCATTTGTTTCACATTGACTTCTGCCAGGCAATTTTGAATACTCCCATGGAGAGCCTAAACTGAAGAAAACAAAAAAGAGTACACAAGTTTTCACTGTAAATCTAAATTGAACGCAATTAGCACACCTATTCACAAATAGAAATATAATATATTTGCATATATATCAAACAAGCAAGTTGTTAACTGTTTGCCTTGACTATACTATCCGCGTTAGGGCAATATCCACTCAATGTACAAAACCAAACTCTCACCACTTAACATTCTATAGGTCAATGCAATTTCCATAGATCAACGGAAGGTAAAATAATAGCACAGTGCTTCACATCAAAGATGAACTATCCTAAACCGAAATAAATATTAGAGAGAGTCCATCAATATCATTCCTTTTGAAAACCCAATTAGCATTGCATCACTGTTTAAAAGATATAAATAAATAAATTGATTACATATCCAAGTCCATCAATCACAAAGGAATTAGATAAAAACCACAATTCGAAGTAGTAATAGGAAATTGAAATTAAACCTAGGCGAAAGAGTCTTGTCATCCGTGTCACCGCCCTGACAATTCATCTGCACCACCGGAGCAGCTTTCAAAGAAAGATCTTTTTGGCCGTACAGGCTTTCTTCTTCTCCAAAGACTGCTTCTTTTACTGACTCACCAGAGTTTGAAGCTACCTAAACAGAGCATTCCAAGATCATTATCCATTTATCCAAATAACAAAGTGAAGCAAACAGAACCCAGAAAAGTGGCTTAAGAAGAAATAAGAGTGAAATAAGACGCGCCACCGCATTTTGCGGAGGAAAATGTGATGGTGGTGGACAAACAAGGATTTTCCGGCGAGCTCCGGCGCCGGAATCTTCGTTGCTTTCCAACAACGCCTTGAACGAAATCACTTGCTGGATCGCCTGCGATTTGTTCCATGACGGCCTACGCATTCCTGTAACGTCACGTGTCAATGTTTACATATTACATATTTTTTTTGGCTGTCCCTCCATGTTTCCCAGTATTCTGGATACGGTTAAGAAAATACGGAGACCAAGAAAGCGCAAAAGCAGAAGTAAAAAGAAGATTAAAAAAAAAAAAAAAAAACAAAAGCACCTTTTTCTTTGAGGAATTTGCGACAGTCTTCGCGAGTGAGTTGAGAAATGTCTTCTTCGGTTAGTTGGCTGAGGGGTTTATCAAGTATCGAACTGAACGACGCTGTTGTAGTCGCCGCCGTCGTTACCCCAGCCTCCATCTAACCGTCGCCACAAATCCACAACAGTGGCAACTTAGGTAACTATAGGGAATTCGAAGGCCAAATTTTTACTACTAAATGAGCAGCCGCCGCAACAAGCAATTTTACAGGAGAAAATTGGGCTTCAGTGAGGCGAGCTTTGGTATTTAATTATTATATATATATATTGGAAGATTTTGAGGCGCGCTTAAGCACTCTAAGCCGCCACCACATATAAAAAATGCGATTCAATAGAGATATAGCTGTAACAAAAAGCGTTAGTATATTGAAATTGTTTAACACTCATTCTACAACACATTCTTCTTTAGCTACAGTATCATGATTATAAGGTGTTGTTGAACTACTTTCAAATTTAAGATAAAAATAATAAAATAAATATTTAAAACTCTTTAGTTTAACTAAAAGTTATACTAAGTATTTAAAACTCTTTTGTTTAACCTAGGATTATACGAGCATAGAAAGATAAAAGCTTTATTAAGAATTAGAATTTCCTTGGCCTCTCCTCCTTGGCCCTCAGATATGGGTCTTGTACCGCTCGACGCCACTCCATGAACAGAGGCTTGAGCATTACTCTCAACTTCATCGGAGTCTGCTCGATTAGATGTCATTGTTATAAGAAAACATCTTTTAAAACGGTCAGGAGATATCACACTATCACAAGTTATATAATGGCATGTATAACTAGACTCACACACGCTACTTCAGTCCGAGAATCGACTAAATTGTAGCTCTGATACCAATAAATGTAACATCTCTAACCTGTATCCGTCGCCAGACTAGGGTTACGGAACATTACCAGAGTTTTCAATTCAAATGAACACAAATATCAAACATTTCAAATCATATCAATATTCATATCAAAACCAATTCAAAACATACATATCGTCCCTTATGCGAGCCCTCGAGGCCCTAAAAACACATTAGAAACAAGTCAGGACTAATTCAAAACTCATAAAATTTTTCAAAAAATAGTGAAAATTCTCAATATTATAGGGGTCACACGGCCGTGTGGCCAGGCCGTGTGGACATTCCTATATTCATGCCCGTGTAACTTACTGACTTAGGTCACACGGTCAAGCCATACGCCCATGTGCCAGGCCGTGTACCCTTCGAAATAACCCCACAAGCCCGTGTACCAGGCTGTGTGCTAGGCCGTGTAACATCCTAACTTGCAACCCTTTGAAAGCTACAGGGGACACACAGTCGTGTCTCTGCCCGTGTGGACGAAAAATAGGTCATTTTCAAGTAATTTTTCTTACCCAACCTAGCATGTACCTATAATCACTTTGCACCTATAAACAAGCCTTCAAAAATGCACCAAAACTATGCATAATCAAGCATTTCAATTAAGGTATAAAAGCATACAACCAATATGCCCATTGGGCACCTCAAACTCAACATATAAACATGTACAATTATAAATACAAATTGGTCAAGTTTCACTAATGCTTAGCTAAGTTTATGCCATATTATACCATTTAGTTTACCAATCAATTCCATACCACAAGGTACCAAATGTACCATTCAACAACTAGCACTTATAGCCATTCATAACATTTATAACAAAAGTATCAAAACACCATATTTAAACATATCACAAGACCATTTATTCACGCATTTTAAGTTACCATTTCATCTTCAATCATTCAACCATATTAAGCCAAAATATCAACCACTTAAAGGCTGAATATATACATACCAAAACTAAATTCATATCATCACTTAAAATGCCACAAACACAAGCCAAAACCAATGGCTACTTTATCAACCAAAATACCTATACATGCCATTATAACCAAACTTAGAAACATCCAAAAGTGCCGATATAGCCAATGGATAAAGTGATATAACTCTGACAAGCTTCCAACCCGAACGAGCTTCTGATTCACTATAAAACACGAAAAATAACCCAGAGTAAGCATAAAATGCTTAGTAAGTTCGTATAATGTAAAACACAACTTACCATTTCAACACATAATAAGTAAGCTATTCATGGCATAAACCAACCACAACTTGGCCAAAGCCTATGTAACACCCCAAACCCGGCCAAAAACACTACGGCCGAATTCAGAATGCTACGAGAAAACCTTAGGTTGAAAAATGGCTAAGTGATGATAAAACTTGCATGTAGTAGTGTTAAAGTCGACATGAAAACAAGTACTTAACTGAACCCCTAATGATTCGGTTTTAAAACAGGATTCAATTTCTTAGAATGACCTTTCACTTGGAAAACAATTTGAAGTTCAAGTTTAATTGAAAACGGGTCCTTTTTGAAATCTTTTAAAGAATCCGAGTGGTTACGAGAATTTCAGTTAGAAAACCTTAAATAAGTTTTTAAAGTACTAAAAGCGTCACGATTTGAATTTTCGTTTGCAACTACTGATCCATGACTAGTCTAGCATAAACCATAATGAAAACCTAAAATAGTTAAATGGCCTTATTACATCAAACAACCCAAATAAACTGAAATTAAAAACAATGTCTTTGAATATGGAAACTGCATCTGCATGGCCATCTCGAATCCCATCCAATGCTTATGCAACATACACTAGTGATGTGATGAGATAATGCATGAACATATTAATCAAACATACAACGCATATATATACAGCAATAACCACAATTTTATCGGCATTTAACACTGACCTGATTATCGATATACCCGCTAAGGGTATCCATCTCATTATTGCCACTGTACTAATCATCATACTTATAACACATATAGTATTTTATTCATACTCGGGAAATTACGTAATAATCACACACCTGATAACCCAAAGGCTTTTGCTTTACTTCCCACTTGTCGAACTGCCCCTAAAAGACCATAGTCAGAATCGGCCAACCTTAATAGACAATATGGCCTTTGGTCGAATATCTAGACCCCTCCTTACCTTGTTTGTCTAAATCCCGAAACTGTCACTTGCCTTTGGAGTCTGTCGAATCCCTATACACTCAAGTCAGATTCGACTTCAACACAAAAATACCTATGAAAAAGCCCTTGACCGAATATTAACCTCTTACCTTATGCAATCGAGCCCACGAGATCCTTAGCGCTTCCTTCCTTTGGCTACACATGAAAGAAACACAAAATCAAGGCCCTACTAAGGTTCGGCCATCCCAAATAACCAAGGCCAACCATTTGGTTTTGGCCACAATTGAAAAAGAGTTAAAATCGATTGCTAAGAGAAAGGTACTTACCACCAACGCTTGCTTGAAGAGACTAAAAGAAAGTAATCGACAAGACTACCTTTGTAGGTTCTACTTAGAGAAACGACAAGAAAAGAATGGTTTCAAAATAAAAAAGTTGATGAGACAAAAGACAAAGAAAGAAGAAGAGGACTACCACTTTCGGCTACTAATAAAAAGTATTTCGGCTTTTAAGAATTAAGGAAAGAAGAGGAGAAAAGAAGTGGTGGGGAGGTTCAATAGAGGTTCGGCTATTGAGAGTTATGAGAGAAAAGAAAAATCCCAAAAGGGTGCCTAACACTATACTAACAAATTCGCCTCTCCCCTATCTTGACCTAAAATGCCATCACCAAGAGCCCCACTGTACCAACTCTCACCCCTTAGAGTCCCACATTCTACCACCGCTTCTCTCTCTCCTTATCCCTTGTTTCCTCCTACCTAGCCAAATCTTCAAGCTCTCTAACCCAATCTATACCTCACCCTTTCTAGAGTCCAAATGCCGTCCAACTCTCCCTCCTCCTTGACGCAAAAAGTAACTCAAATTGCTATCCTCGCAGCTCGAACCTCCTCCCCCTTGACACCTTTTGTTGACGCGACCTCTCCTGTACCTTAAGTAGCGTCCCATGCCACTCCACCACCTCACTCCTTGTGTCATAAGTCCCACACTAAGGTCCTTAAGGCTTAGCTCCACTAGCTTCCCCTAGCTCAGGTTAGAACAAAAATTTTCCTATGACCTCTACCAAAGCCCAAGGTTTCCCGAAACCCCCAAATACTTCCAATCAACGTGCAGAGCATATTAACACACAGGTATGAATTAAAATATGCACAACCCCTGAACTTTGGATATTACAGTTCTACCCCCTTAAAAATAATTTCGGCCTCAAAATTACCTGATCAAAATAAGTGAGGGTATTGCTACCGCATTGCTTCCTCTAGTTCCCATGAAGCTTCCTCCGATCCATGGTTACGCCATAATACCTTAACTAGAGGAATTGATTTCATACGCAAGACTTTCACATCCCGCTCCAAAATCTGAATTGGTTCTTCCTCGTAGGACAAATCTGGTCTCAAATCCACTTCTTCAACTGAAACCACGTGAGATGGATCCAATCGGTAACGATGTAGCATCGAGACATGGAATACATCGTGCAACTACTTTAATTTTGAAGGCAACTCCAATTGATATGCCACTGGTCCAACCCACTTCAAAACCCGATAAGGCCCTATAAACCTAGGACTCAGCTTTCCCTTGCGACCAAATCTCATTACCTTCTTCCACAGCGAAACTTTTAAAAACACATAGTCACCTACTGCAAACTCTATCTCCTTTCTCTTAAGATCTGCTTAGGACTTTTACCTATCGGATGCCTCCTTCAATCGTGCCCGAATTACCTTAACCTTTTCTTCGAATTCTGCTACAATCTCCGGACCCAACACCTGACGTTCCCTAATTCTGTCCAACATGAAGGTGTGCGACACTTTCGTCCATACAGCGCTTCATACGGTGCCATCCGAATACTCGCTTGATAGCTGTTATTATATGCAAATTCTGCTAAAGGCAAAAACTCCTCCCACTTCCTCTAAAATCTATCACACATCCCTCAACATATCCTCTAATACTTGATTACTCGCCAGATCGCCGTCCGACTGTGGATGAAATGCCGTACTGAAGTCTACCTAGTGCTTAATGCCTGATGAAGTGCCTTCCAAAATCGAGACGTAAACCTCGGGTCCCTATCCTAGATAATCGACACCGGCACTCCATGCAGTCTCACAATTTCTGCCACATACAGTTTCACCAACTTCTGCTAAGAATAATCAACCCGCACTGGGATGAAATATGCAAACTTTATCAACCGATCGACTACCATCCACACCGAGTCTTTTTTAGTAGGCGTAAGGGGAAGCCCACTAATGAAGTCCATGGTGATTCTCTCCTACTTCCAATGCAGAATCTTTATCTATTTGAAGTAACCTCAAGGTACTGGTGTTCACCTTGACCACCGACACGTTAAGCACTTCCCTACAAACTCAGAATTTCCCGCTTAAGACCAAAGCCACTAAAATCGATCCCAGATCTCAGATAACTTGCTTCCTCCAGGATGTATAGCATATGGGCTACTATGCGATTCCCGAAGAATCTTCTGCCTTAACTCCCCATCTCTCGACATACATACCCTACCTCGAAAACATAACACTCCATCGCTGTTCAAACTATAGTCTACCAACTCCCCATCCTGAACTTGTCTTAGCTTAGCACTTAGATCATCGTCTACCAACTGTCTTTCTTTCACCTGACTCAACCATGTCGGTTTTACTTGTAACTCTACTAGCAAACTTTCGTCATCATACAGACTGAGATGTGTAAATATTGCCCTCAGATTCGATACCATCTTTCGACTTAGGGCATCTGCCACCACATTTACTTTGCCCGGGTGATACTCTATAGAACAATCATAATCTTTCAACAACTTCACCCACCTTCGCTGTCTCAGATCCAGCTCCTTCTAGGTCAACAGATACTTAAGACTCTTGTGGTCCGTGTAGATCACTGACTTCTCTCCATATAAGTAGTGCCTCCACACCTTTAGCGCAAAAACCATAGCAGCCAACTCCAGATCATGCTTCGGGTAATTAACCTCATGAGGCCTTAACTGCCGAGACGCATAGGCAACAACCTTCTCTTTTGTATCGAACGCATCCCAATCCCGTGTGAGAAGCATCACAATACACCACAAAGTTCTTTTCCGCCTCAGGCTGAATTAAAACCTTCTTCAATCTCTCAAAACTTCCCTGATGCTTGTCCGTCCACACGAAAGGTACCTCCTTTCTCAATAATTTCGTCAAAGGTGCTGCTATAGACGAGAACCCTTCTACAAATCTCCTGTAGTAGCCTGCTAATCCTAAGAAACTACGAACCTCTACCACCGACCTAGGTGGTTTCCAATCTAACACCGCCTCAATTTTCTTGGGATCTACCCTTATCCTTTCTGCAGACACCATATGACCCAGAAAAGTAACCTCCCTCAGCCAGAATTCACACTTGCTGAATTTGGCATACAACTTCTTCTCCCTTAACACTTGCAACACCAACCCGGAGATGCTTATCATGTTCCTCCTCAGACTTGGAATACACCAGGATATCGTCTATGAACACAACGACGAATCGATCCAAGTAGGGTTGGAAAACCTGATTCATCATATTCATGAACGCAGCTGGGGCGTTCGTCAACCCAAACGGCATCACTAGGAATTCATAATGCCCGTACCAAGTCTGAAAAGCTATTTTATGGATATTCGCTTCCTTCACCTTGAGTTGGTGGTATCCCGACCTTAGATCTATTTTTGAAAACACTATAGCCCCCTTAAGCTGATCAAACAAGTCGTCTATCCTCGGCAGTGGGTACTTGTTTGTGATCGTCAGCTTATTTAGCTGTCCGATAGTCTATGCACATCCGCATAGACCCGTCTTTTTTTTTACGAATAAGACCGGTGCTCCCCATGGAGACACACTGGGTCGGATAAGCCCACGATCAAACAACTCCTAGATCTAAGCCTTGAGCTCAACCAACTCCTTTGGTGCCATTCTGTACGGAGCGATAGATACTGGCGCTGTACCTGGCAACAAATCAATCCCAAATTCCACCTCGCGATCTGGAGGTAACCCCGGCAGTTCCTCCTAAAAAACATCCCCAAACTCTTTCACTGTCCGGACCTCACTTACCGCTGTTCCCTTAGCCTTCAAGGCACTAACAAGCATCAGAAAAGCCACACATCTTTTCCTTACCATCTTCTCTGCCTTAAGAGCGATACACTACATTCGCCAAGTAATTTCTCCATTCCCTATCACTACAATCTCTTTGTCATCGAAAGTTTTCAACGACATAAACTTAACAAATTCCAGATTCACATGATACCTTACCACCAATCCATGCCTAATATTAGGTCAAACTCCCGAATGGTAGTTCCATTAAGTCACCAAAACTTCACTCCCCGAACCTCTAAAGGCACTTCCTTAAAGAGTTTGTCTACTATTACGGATTGCCCTAAGGACTAAGTATACCATCTTCCTAGGTACAATCTCAAAGTTTACATTCGAGTTCCAGATACTTCACTAGCAATATAAGAATGAGTTGACCGATGTCTATTAAAGCAATAAAGGGTAATCCAATGATAAGGAACGCATCTGATTACATCCGTGTATTACCTCCTCGCGATGCTCGGCAGATAAACCAATCTCGGTGTCTCAAGACTGAACCCCAAAGACTCTATCGGGTGCTACACGACCTCTACTGAAACCATTCCTCCATGGTTCAACCGCGACCCCTCGTCATCACGACCACCTCCTGACTACCTACAGACATATCCTCGCCTCACCGTCTGAGCCCTTTTCATCTTCTGAGGACAATTCCTAACTAAATGAGCCTTGGACCCACACCAGAAACATTCTTTATTCTGTCCCCAGCACTCTCCTGCATGAGCTCTCCCGCATTTAGCACATGGACGACTCTGATTCCCGGTAACTGGTACCAGTGCACGAACAGAATTCTCAACCCTTGGTCTTTTCTGGAAACCCCCAAATGATGCTGACGGCCCAAAACTCCTTTTATTTCAGTTTCTATCTCTATCTCTGTTCTGTCTCTCAATCCTCTTGACCTCCTCGGCTATCCAAGCTTTCTCTACTAGAACAGCAAAATCCCTCTCTCTTTGTAGAGCAATCAATACTCGCAGCTCATCTCTCAGTCCATCTTTGAATCGGACACACCTCTTATAATCAGTAGCCACGATGCCCCGAGCATGCCGGTTCAATCGTAGAAATTTTGCCTTGTACTCAGCTACCGACTTGCCACCTTGCACTAAATTAAGGAGCGCTTCCTCGTAAGGCCCACATAACTAGCTCCTACGTATTTTCCTCAAACTTGATCTTAAAATAACCCCATCCACTCGGTTCGCAGGGGTACCTTCCCTAACTGTAAGCCACCATTGGTAAGCCTCGTCCCGGAGCAACGAAACAACACCCTTTAACTTTTCCTCAACAGTGAAATCCAAATCGTCCATGATTCTTTCGACTGCCTCTAACCAATACTCCACCACATTCGGAGCTACTCCCGATACTCCTCTAAAAACCTCAGCTCTATTCGCTCTAAGTCTCTCAGGCACTGACTTTCGAGCCCCATTCCCTATACTTGCTCCAGCCACTCGCTCTAAAACTCATGAAGATAGCTCACGATATCTGCGTCATCTCTTTCTCGCTGTTTTTAAAATTACGCCTCTACAAATAGGTGGCGGTGCTTCATTTTTGAACCCCGACTGCACCTAACTGGTTCCGACACAGTCATTCTGCCTCTACCACACCCTCGCACATTACGACCACGTCCCCTAGAACTTATGTCTACATTCGTGATTTAATCTGCTTTAAAAAGTTTTATGCATTAGTTGTTGTTCCAATGATTACCCACGAACAAGTTTTAGTTAAAGAAATTTAGTGGTAGCTCTTTCGATCATTTCAGGGTTTTCGTTTCAAGTTCTCTACCCTAATTTAGAGAATCCCATCCATTCAGTAGTACCTACTACTCACATTCACCACTCAAACATTTTCATCCGCTCCAACCTGTGGTATTTTCGTAATTTGTCCTATAGGGTATTTTGGTAATTTTTCAACTCGTGGTATTTGAAAATTTTGCAAAATAGAGATTTTTGATGTTTTTGCAAACTAGGGTTACTTGGTAAGAAGATTCAAGGGTAATATGGTAACTTTATAAACTGAAGGTATTTTTGTAATTTTACAAGCCAGAGGTGTTTTGGTAATTTTGCAAAATATGGTTCCAGGTGATTTTATGAAATAAGGGTATTTTGGAAATTTTTAATTCGGGGGTACTTTGGCAACTTTCCATACTGAGGGTATTTTGGTAATTTGTATAGGTTAGAGGTAATTTGGTCAATCTGCAAATCAAGGGTACTTTGGTAATTTCAAAACCAATGTTTAATTTTAGGGTTGTACAAAACAAGGTGACTGATCCCCTTCAAGTTTTAATTATGGAATTTAGCCTGTGATTGAGTCCTCTTGGTTAGGGTGAGCCGTCACTACGCACTAGGTAGGATTCGAGCGAAGAGGAGGTGAGTCACTAGGACTGCTTAAATACCAAGCTCCCCCTGAATCCCATCCTAGACATGTGCACAAATAGTTGCCACACCCTTAACTTGGTGACTCACTCACAGGTTTGTTTGGTTAGACCTTAAATTTTATGTAATTCGGTGTTGGAGTAAGCTAACCCTAGGGTTCAATATCTCCTAATCTACTAATCTACGTCCCTAAAACTCCCACATACAAATCACACAAGGGTTAGGGGTACTTACTTGGTGGACTTCGGGCCGGATGATTCGAGTGCCATGCTCCACAAAACCCTTTTTTTTCCTAAAAATTTTTCTTTGACCCACTAAAACACAAAATGGAAACATTTATGGGCTTCAAAAATCCATAGGCCGAGTGTAGAAACCTGGCTCTGATACCAATTTGTAACACCCCAAACTCGACCCAAAACACTACGGTCGAATTCGGAATGCTACGAGAAAACCTTAGGTTGAAAAATGACTAAGTGATGATAAAACTTGCATGTAGCGGTGTTAAAGTCGACATGAAAACAAGTGCTTAACTAAACCCTTAATGATTTGGTTTTAAAACAGGATTCAATTTCTTAGAATGACCTTTCACTTGGAAAACAATTTGAAGTTCAAGTTTAATTGAAAACAGGTCCTTTTTGAAATCTTTTAAAGAATCCGAGTGGTTACGAGAATCTCAGTTAGAAAACCTTAAATAAGTTTTTAAAGTAATAAAAGCGTCCATGATTTGAATTTTCGTTTGCAACTACTGATCCATGACTAGTCTAGCATTAACCATAATGAAAACCCAAAATAGTTAAATGGCCTTATTACATCAAACAACCCAAATAAACTGAAATTAAAAATAATGTCTTTGAATATGGAAACTGCGTCTGCATGGCCATCTCGAATCCCATCTAATGCTTATGCAACATACAATAGTGATGTGATGAGATAATGCATGAACATATTAATCAAACATACAACGCATATATATACAGCAATAACCACAATTTTATTGGCATTTAACACTGACCTGATTATCGACATACCCGCTAAGGGTATCCATCTCATTATTGCCACTGTATTAATCATCATACTTATAACACATATAGTATTTTATACATACTCGAGAAATTGTGTAATAATCACACACCTGATAACCCGAAGGCTTTTGCTTTACTTCCCACTTATCGAACTGCCCCTAAAAGACCATAGTCAGAATCGGCCAACCTTAATAGATAATATGGCCTTTGGCCGAATATCTAGACCCCTCCTTACCTTGTTTGTCTAAATCCCGAAACTGTCACTTGCCTTTGGAGTCTGTCGAATCCCTATACACTCAAGTTAGATTCGGCTTCAACACAAAAATACCTATGGAAAAAGCCCTTGACCGAATATTAACCCCTTGCCTTATGCAATCGAACCCACGAGATCCTTAGAGCTTCCTTCCTTTGGCTACACATGAAATAAACACAAAATCAAGGCCCTACTAAGGTTCGGCCATCCCAAATAACCAAGGCCAACCATTCGGTTTTGGCCACAATTGAAGAAGAGTTAAAATCGATTGCTAAAAGAAAGGTACTTACCACCAACGCTTGCTTGAAGAGACTAAAAGAAAGTAATCGATGACACTACCCTTGTAGGTTCGGCCTTAGAGAAACGACAAGAAAAGAATGGTTTCAAAAATAAAAAAAAGTTGATGAGACAAAAAGGCAAAGAAAGAAGAAGAGGACTACCACTTTCGGCTACTAACAAGAAGTATTTCAGCTTTTAAGAATTAAGGAAAGAAGAGGAGAAAAGAAGTGGTGGGGAGGTTTAATAGAGGTTCGGCTATTGAGAGTTATGGAGAGAAAAGAAAAATCCCAAAAAGGGTGCCTAACACTATACTAACAAATTCGCCTCTCCCCTATCTTGACCGAAAATGCCATCACCAAGAGCCCTCTTGCGGCCAACTCTCACCCCTTAGAGTCCCATATTCTACCACTACTTCTCTCTCCCTTATCCCTTGTTTCCCTCATACCTAGCCAAATCTTCAAGCTCTCCAACCCAATCTATTCCTCACCCTTTCTAGAGTCCAAATGCCGTCCAACTCTCCCTCCTCCTTGACGCAAAAAACAACTCAAATTGCTATCCTCGCAGCTCGAACCTCCTCCCTTGACACCCCTTGTTGACGCAACCTCCCTGCACCTTAAGTAGCGTCCCCATGCCACTCCACCACCTCACTCCTTGTGTCATAAGTCCCACACTAAGGTCCTTAAGGCTTAGCTCCCTAGCTTCCCTAGCTCAAAGTTAGAACAAAAATTTTCCTATGTCCTCTACCAAAGCCCAAGGTTTCCCGAAACCCCCAAATACTTCCAATCAACGTGCAGAGCGTATTAACACACAGGTACGAATTAAAATATGCACAACCCCCAAACCTTGGATATTATAGCCTAAACATGTACACCAAACATGTTAGCCATTTAATCATATAACATAGGCAATATAATCATGGATGAGCACAACATTTAATCATGTATCATATGCATATATCATCCATTTCAACTCTCGATATACCATGTATCACCACTTCAATAAAATTGACATGTGTCCATGTTTTAGTTCGTATCGAACTTTTACCACTTTCTTTCAGATCATACCCTTTGAACCATTTAGAATACCATTGGATACCCGGGATAACTCACACATAGTGTGCTAGATCATATAATTGTAATCCATCAATTCCAGTACATGTATGTTCACATGAGCTATGAATTAGAATGCTCACACGAGATGTGAAAATGGGCCTGCTCACACGAGTTGTGGAGTATCCACAACACATGCTAGACCTTGGCCATTGGTAGGATGTTCAGGACCAATACCCGAATCATGTAAACTCTAATGACATGTTATTTGTATCCTACGAATTCCTAATGTTCAAACGGGACTCGGTAGTCGTCGTAATATCGTTGGACACACAATCAGTATATATACATATGGAAATTCACAATACATGTTTAATTCAATTCAAAACATATAAGTACAATTTAATTACATGAACTTACCTCGACGATTAAACATAGATATAGAAGCGACTAATCCAAAACTTTATCTTTGCCCAAATCTAAAGTCGTACGAGGTTTGTCTTGATATAAACGGATAAATTCAACTCAATTCAATAATTATTCTATTCAATTTAACCCAAATTCATATTTTAGCAAAATTATAATTTTTCCCTTATACTTTTGATTTCTTTTCAATTTAGTCCCTAGCTCATAAAATGGGAATTCATACAATTTTCCAATGACCCAACATAACCGAATATCATATAGGTCCCTAGCAAGCCCTGTATTTCATTTATTTCACAATTTCACCATGTATAAATTTCTATTTTTCAATTTAATCCTTATTTGACAATTTCACCAAAAATCACTTAACAAAAGTTATTTATCTATGAACAACTAACCATTTTCTTCCATAAATCATCAAAAATCATACACATTCATTCATGGAAAAACTTTAATAGTTTAACAGTTTCACAAATTAGTCCCCGGGCTAGCTAGATTAAGCTACAACGATCCCAAAAACATAGAAATAATTAAAAACGGGATGAAATTTCACTTACATGCTAGGATTTTATGCAACCAAATGGAAGAACCCTAAATAGCTTGTTTTCTACTTCAATTTTTGGTGAAGAACACATTGGAGAAGATGAGAACATTTTTGGTTTTATTTAATTTAGCATTAATAACCTATTTACTTTTATAACCTTTAAAAACATTACAAATTTCACTTATACCAAGCCATCATATTCCACTATCAACATTTATGGTCTAATTACCACATAAGGACTCATAATTTAAGGTTTTATAGCTATTTAGTACCTTTAGCTACTAGAACTCAACTTTTACATTTTACGTGATTTAATCCTTTTTATAAAATTAAGCATTCAAACAGTAAAATTTCTTATCAAAATTTTTACATGATACTACTATCATACTGTAGAAAATAAAATAATAATAATAAAAAATTTCAACTTGGATTTGTGGTCCCAAAACCACTATACTTATTTCACTAAAAATGGGTTGTTATAGCGATGAAGCACCATAAGCTGCCACATGAGATAAAATTTATCAAATATTCTAAGATAGGTTAAAAAAGCAGTCCAATAGAGGTATAGCAGCAACGAACTAGCAGTAATGGCATCTTGAAATTGTAAAACACCTTACTCTTTTTTACCTACATTATCTTTATAAGGTGTTATCGGAGCACTTTTAAACTTAAGACAAAAATTTTCTTTTATAAAAATATTTATTTCGCAATATTTTATGGAAATTATCAAATCATAAAATGAATATCTAAAACTATTTAGCTTAACCTAAAGTTATACGAAGTATATAAAGCTCCTTTGTTTAACCCAAGATTATACAGTAAAGAAAGATAAAAGTTTTGCTAAGAATTAAAACTTAAATAACCAAAATAAAATTATAGAAATAAGATGGAATCAATTTGGAGACTTTAAAATCATATTAAAACCATTTAAAATCATTTTAAGGTGATTATAGGTGTTTAAGGTTCAGTATGAACTTCGGCGAGCTCAAAACGAATACAATAACGCAGGATCTTTGTCTAGGGATGGGTATTGATATTTATTTATTTTTGTTCTTTTTGGAAGATTTTAAGCCGCGACAAAGCACCCTAAGCTACCACGTGAGATAAAATTTTTCTAATATTCTAAGATAGGTTAAAAAAGAGGTCTAGTAGAGGTATAGTGGTAGCGAAATAGCGTTTGTGGCATCTTGAAATTGTAAAACACCTCACTCTTTTTTACCTACAGATCATTACAAGGTGTTACAATTTATCTTTTATAAAAATATTTATTTCACAATATTTTATGGACATTATCAAATCATAAAACTAATATTTGAAACTCTTTAGCTTAACTCAAAGTTATACGGGGTATTTGAAGCTCATTTACTTAACTCAAAGTTATACGGAGTATTTGAAGCTCATTTACTTAACTCAAGGTTATACAGGTAGAGAAAGATAAAATGTTTTGCTAAGAATTAAAACTTAAATAACTTAAATAAAATTATAGAAATAAGATAGAGTCAATTTAGAGACTTTAAAATCATATTAAAACCATTTAAAATCATTTTTCAGGTGATTGGAAGTATCTATGGTTGAGTATGAACTTCAACGAGCTCAAAACAACCAAAATAACACATGAGCTTTGTCTAGGGGATATGTATTGATATTTATTTTTGTTATTTTTTTGGAAGATTTTCAGTTGCGATGAAGCACCATAAGCTTCCACATAAGATAAATTTTTTCAAATATTCTAAGATAGGTTAAAAAGGCAGTCCAATAGAGGTATAGCGGCAGCGAACTAGCGATACTAACATCTTGAAATTGTAAAACACCTTACTATTTTTTAACTACAGTATCATTATAAGGTGTTATCGAGCACTTTTAAGTTTAAGACGAAATATTTCTTTTATAAAAATATTTATTTCACAATATTTTATGGACATTATCAAATCATAAAACAAATATTTAGAACTCTTTATCTTAACTCAAAGTTATACAGAGTATTTGAAGCTCCTTTATTTAACTCAATATTATATAGGTAGAGAAAAATAAAAGTTTTGCTAAGAATTAAAACTTAAATAACCTAAATAAAATTATAGAGATAAGAGAGAATCAATTTGGAGACTTTAAAATCATATTAAAATCATTTAAAAACATTTTAAAGGTGATCGGAGATGTTTGAAGTTGAGTATGAACTTCGGCGAGCTCAAAACAAAAAAACAACTCAGGAGCTTTGTCTAGGGGATAGGTATTGATATTTATTTTTGTTCTTTTTTTGAAGATTTTGAGCCGTGACGAAGCACCCTAAGCTGCTACGTGGGATAAAAATTTTCTAATATTCTAAGATAGGTTAAAAAATTGGTCCAGTAGAGGCATAGCGACAACGGAATAGTGGTCGTGGAATCTTGAAATCGTAAAACACCTCAGTCCTTTTTACCTATAGTATCATTACAAGGTGTTATCGGAGTACTTTTAAACTTAAGACAATTTTATTTTATAAAAATATTTATTTCGGAATATTTTATGGACATTAGCAGATCATAAAACGAATATTTAAAACTCTTTAACTACTCAAAGTTATACTAAGTATTTAAAGCTCCTTTGCTTAACTCAGGGTTATATGAGTTCAAAAAAATAAAAGTTTTGTTAAGAACTAAAACTTAAATAACCTCAATAAAATTATAGATCTAAGATAGAATTAATTTGGAGACTTTAAAATCATATTAAAACCATTTAAAATCATTTTTCAAGTGATCGTAGGTGTCTAAGGTTGAGCATGAATTTCATCTAGCTGAAAACAACCAAAACAATGTAGGAGCTTTGTCCAAGAGATAGGTATTGGTACTTATTTATTTTTATTCTTTTTTGGAAGATTTTGAGACACAGAGAAGTAGTCTATCGCCACGCGAGATAAAAAATTTCTAATATTCTAAAATAGGTAAAAAAAAAGTAGTGGTCCAGTAGAGGTATACCAATAGTAGAATAACGGTAGTGAGATCTTGAAATTGTAAAACACCTCACTCTTTTTCACCTACAGTGTAACACCCCTTACCCGTATCCGAGCAAGGACAGGGTACGAGGTGTTACCTATCTTAAACACATGCAAACATACATTTTTGAGTCATAAAAGTTAGTTTAAATTTTAAAAATTTTCAAACTTTGCCTTAAAGTCCCTAATATGGACCTACGAGGCCCAAAACACACTTTGAAAACGGTTCGGGACTAAACCGAGCACTTTAATAAAAACTTTAGAAAATATCATTGAAATCAGGGCATACGCCTTGTGGAAGAGTGACACGTCTGTGTGACCTCTTAACATGGCCATGCTGAAGGACCGTGTAGCTCATATGGCCTTAGCATATTGGGACACGCCCGTGTCCCTTAGCCCATGTGCAAAAACCTTGACATTATGTTTCTGACGTCATTAACCCTTTAAGGTCACACGGCCAAGGTACACACCCATGTACTAGGTCGTGTGGTGAATTTAATTTCACAATTAACGTGTAGGGGACACACGGCCGGACTACATGCCCATAGGGCAGACCATGTGTCACACACGACCCTGACACACGCTCTTATGTCTACTTGTGTGGATAGAAACAAGGCTATTTACCAAGCCTTTTGCCACCCTTACTTGCACCAACATACACAACATCAAGTAACACCCATCCACGCATAATACATGACCAATTCACCACAACTAAGACATTTACACAACATGGCCACTTCACTTCATTCATATGCAACACTTATCTAATTCTTTATCAATTCAATCATACAACTTGCTCAATCATGCATTAACATACCATATGCTCAACCATGAGAATTTTTACATTCATGAAAAACATTATCATATGCATATAACAATAACAATTATTAGCCATCATCCATGGCTTTATACAAAATGATCTATCAAATAACATAGGCCCACATTTAGCAAATTCAGCTATGACACTTAACAGCATAAATAAATCTTCTATACATGCCACAACTCAACTACTTGAATTCAACAATACCCGAAGTGATAGCTTGATAGTATGATGGTATCTCCGACGTTCTCCAACTCGAGCTAGCCTGAGGACATTATAAACATAGAAAATAGATAGAGTAAGCTATAAAGCTTAGTAAGTACGTATGTAAATAATAAACAATTGATTACCATACTTTTAACAATTCTTATTATAAGCTCTCAAGATAACACCATCATTATTGCATAAAATTTCACAGTTCATTTATGTTCATCTTGAGCCATCTACTTGAGTTATAGTCACTAAATTATTTTTATCCAGAGCTACGAAACTCCAAATTAAGATCCGCTAATTTCCCCTAAAACTAGACTCACATATCTTCTTACCATAAGATTTCCAGAATTTTTGGTTTATCCTACCAATTTATTTTCTCTTTGTAAAGAACTCAAATGACGTTCCCATTTGTTTCTCTTGTAAATAGACTCATTAATAAATTCAATCATATAAATTTTATCCCTTGATTATTTTTGTACAATTTTTAATGAATTTCCCAAGTTAGAATAGGGGATTCTTAAATCATTCTGACCCTGTCTCACTAAAATCCAAATATCTCACCGTATGAAATTCTTTGCTTATTCTGTTTCTTTTATGTAGAAATAAACTCCATAATCTTTAATTTCATATCTCATTCAACCTCTAATTCAATTTCCACAATTTTTGGTGATTTTTCAAAGTTATACAACCACTGCTGTCCAAAACTATTTTATTTCTAATTTTACTCTTTCATGATTGCTTTATATTAACATCCATTTAATCATACATAACACCAAAGCATATCCTTCACTAGTCATTCCAATAGCTAGTCATTATCGAATATTTACTAGTCATTCATTTGCCCCTTTAACCTATATATCAACAACAAAACTTAAACTTATCATGTCTCAATTTAATTTGGCCTAAAAGCCTCACACATGGTCATCAATCAAATTTACCACCTATTTATACATCATAAGTATAGACCTCTTGTCACAAGGTCATCACAAGATCATTTTCATAGGTATGACTTACTCATTTACATTTTACCAAATGTACCATATACATCGATTTCAGTACTCATGAATTTTGCGTACATACATGTACCCTTTCATCATGATCATACTTTGTCATTTCTTTGACATCATCTTTGGATTTTACCTGTTGAACCTCTTGGGATACTAAGGATACTCGTACATGATGTATCGTACCAATGCCATGTCCCAGACATGGTCTTACGCTGGCTCTCATTTCATGGTTGATGCCATGTCCCAGACATGGTCTTACACTGGCTCTCCTATTGTGGCCGATGCCATGTCCCAGACATAGTCTTACACTAGCACACATATCAATGTCGATGCCATGTCCCATACATGGTTTTACACTGGCTTTCATATTGTGGCCGATGCCATGTGCCAGACATGGTCTTACCCTAGCACACATATCAATGCTGATGCCATGTCCCAGACATGGTCTTACACTAGCACACATATTGCCATGGTCCAACCATGGTCTTTGCCGTCAATTCATCACATGTCAAAATTAGATCATATTTTGCCCTGCATTTCTCTTAATTTAATCTTTCAATACAATCTCGTAATTTTTATATTATTCATGATCCAATAATAACATACAAAATAACACATGGTATCGGTTAAGCATTTAAACATATCAAATTTAATGCTTATTAACATGCGAACTTGCCTCGGTATGAAACGACGGGATAAGTCAATTACTCGATTATCTTACTTTTCCCCCGATCTAATTCCGAATCTCATCTTCCTTGATTTGTGAAGGTTATAAGTTGTTGAATTTTTCAAGCTTCCATGGCCATTTCCTTGGGTAAGAAATGGTGGAGAAGAAAGAGAAATAAAAAGATGGTAGCTTTTGCTATTTTGTCTTATTATATCTATTAACTTATTTACTAATTTAACCTTTTAATAACTTCACCAAATCCACCTACTACATGTCCATCTTTGTTTCCTCACTTTTCTATTGGTATAATTACCATGCAAGTGCTCATACTTTTCAATTCTATAGTTATTTAGTGCCTTTATCAATTAGATCTCAAGTTTTGCACCTTACGCGATTTAGTCCTTTTTGTCAAATTGAGCACTCAAACAAGGAAATTTCTTTATGAAAATTTCACACAACTTTAGTATCATACTGTAGACATCAAATAATAATAAAATAAATTTTTTGATGTCGGATTTGTGGTCTCGCAACCACTATTTCGACTAGGCCCAAAATCAGGATATTACATACAGTATCATTACAAGGTGTTATCGGAGCACATTTAAACATAAGACAATTTATCTTTTATAAAAATATTTATTTCACAATATTTTATGGACATTATCAAATCATAAAATGAATATTTAAAACTCTTCAACTTAACTCAAAGTTATACGGAGTATTTGAAGCTCATTTACTTAACTCAAGGTTATACAGGTAGAGAAAGATAAATGTTTTGCTAAGAATTAAAACTTAAATAACCAAAATCAAATTATAGATATAAGATGGAATTAATTTGGGGAGTTTAAAATCATATTAAAACCATTTAAAATCAGTTTTCAAGTGATTGGAAGTATCTAAGGTTGAGTATGAACTTCGACGAGCTCAAAACAACCAAAACAACGCATGAGCTTGGTCTAATGTATTGATATTTATTTTTGTTCTTTCTTGGAAGATTTTCAGCCATTATGAAGCACAATAAGCTGCCACGTGAGATAAATTTTTTTCAAATATTTTAAGATAGGTTAAAAAGCAGTCCAATAGAGGTATAGCAGTAGCGAACTAGCAGTACTGGCATGTTGAAATTGTAAAACACCGCACACTTTTTTACCTACAGTATCATTACAAGGTGTTATCGGAGCACTTTTAAACTTAAGAAAAAATATGTTTTATAAAAATATTTATTTTGAAATATTTTATGGACATTATCAAATCATAAAACAAATATTGAAAACTTTTTATTTTAACTCAAAGTTATACGAAGTGTTTAAAGCTCCTTTATTTAACTCAAGATTATACGGTAGGGAAAGATAAAAGTTTTGCTAAGAATTGAAACTTAAATAACCTAAATAGAATATATAAAAAAGATGGAACCAATTTAGAGAATTTAAAATCATATTAAAACCATTTAAAAACATTTTCAAGTGATTGGAGATGTCTGAGTGTAACAACCCATTTTTAGTCAAATAGGAACAGTGGTTTTGGAACCACAAATCTGAAGTAAAATTATTTATTTTATTATTTTATTAAATTTTACATCATGATTGAATTATTGTGTGAAAGTTTCGTAAAGAAATTTTACTGTTTTAATGGTTAATTCAAGAAAAAGGACTAAATCGCGTAAGGTGTGAAATTTGATATATATAATTTAAATGCACTAATTGGCCATAGAATGGAAATATATGAGCACTTGCATGGTAATTAGACCATCCATTTTGTAAGTGGACATATATGGCCATATATTAAGGCATTAAAATGGTTTATAAATAAGGATAATTTTGTAATTTAATTAATAATACATAATTAAATGATAAAAATTTCATATCATCTTTTTATGTTCTTCATCATCAACCGAACACTCAAAAGGAAGAAGCCATTATTTTGCATTTAGGGTTCAGTCACTTTGGGATTAAATTGGTAAGTGATTTTAGTCCTGTTTTTAATGATTTCTATGTTTTTTTGAGATCGTTGCTTCGTATTCTAGCTAGCCCGTACCTTAGATTTTGAAATTGTTAAAGACTTATCATGTTTCCATTGTTGAATGCTTGAGTAAATTGATGGTTGATGATGGATTTTGAATAGTTGTTGACAATTAAACTAGTTTTGTAAAGTGATTTTTGACAAAAATTTCAAAAAGGGATTAAATTGTGAAATTATAAAATTATGTGGGTAAAAGTGTGATTAAACAAAAGATATGGGCTGCTAGGGACTCCATTAGAATTCAGCTAGCATAGTTAAGGGTCTAATTGCATGAATTTTCATTTTTACTAGCTAAGGACTTAATTGTAAAAATGTCAAAATAGTAGGGGCAAAAGTGTAATTTTACCATAAGGTTATTTTTTGGCTAAAATGAATGGAATGAATATTGAATGAGTTAAATTTGATCTTATATAGATCAAGATAAGTCGAGATCGGAATTAGATAGGGGAAAAAGAAAAGTGGATGAATAGCCGATATTTGTTATCCGAATGATACGCAATAAGTTCGTATGATTAGAATCGAACTTTTAAATACTTATAATTATTTGAAATGAATGTATGTAGTTGAGTCAATGATTTATTTGAAATTCAAATGCCTTATTGTTATATTATGATGGTTACCGAGCCCCGTTTGAACAGTAAGAATTCATAGGATACGAGTGACATGTCACTAGGGTTACTTTTTAGGT
Organism: Gossypium rotundifolium; assembly: GCA_025506655.1. NCBI lineage: Eukaryota > Viridiplantae > Streptophyta > Magnoliopsida > Malvales > Malvaceae > Gossypium > Gossypium rotundifolium. Next base: position 61,188,786 of record CP106731.1, on the reverse strand, counting down.
TGAGATTCCTACATGTGTTGCGGACTCACCGCAGCTTGTATGAGCTTACCTGTAACACCCCTATCCCGTATCTGTCACCAAATTAGTGTTAAAGGCATTACCAAATAGATCGGAAACAGTTATAGAATTAATCGTACAACCATTCATCAATATCAATCATAATGTCCCTTAAGTAGGTCATCGACACCTTAAGCATGCTTATAAACCGAGTCGGGACTAAACCGAATCACATAAGTAATTTCATAACAATTTGAAACTTTTCTAACATATAAGAGACACATGGTAGTGGGGGTAGGCCGTGCCTCTCCCACGGCTACTTGGCACACCCATGTGTCTTCCCCGTGGCTATATACTACCAAAACCAACACGATCGCCAAGCACGTGTGCTAAGGCCGTGTACAATAGATCACATACTGCCATTTCTCACACGACCACCAAGCACACCCGTGTCGAGGCCGTATGCAATTTAAGCCACATTCTACCAATTTACCCACGGTCTTAGGCACGCCCATGTGCCTCAATCGTGTGACATTATAGGCCATTTTTCAAGGCCAATATGCCACCCATTTAGGGTCTTCCTACAAGCAATATGTACCAAAACATAATATGCATATATGGAAACCAAACATATCAAATAGTTCACTTCATCCATACATACAATACAAATTCAAACTATGCCAAATTACAAGACTAAAGCTCATCTCATCACAAGCATAGATCATCCATTTGCTTAGCCAAAACTTAACCATATCATATGCATCAAACCATACCAAAACATACTTCTTATACCCCATTCATTCAAGCATTTTATCAACCCAAAACTTGCCAAAACACATGGTTAAGTTCACTTCATAAACATATAGACATGTCTAGCCTATACATGCCATAATTAGCCATATACATTTTCAAAATGGTACCAAAATAAGTTTAGTAGTGTGATGATGATCCTTGACAATCCCGAGCCTTTAGTAGCTTCGACGACTTATAAAACAGAGAAAACACACACATAGAATAAGCTTTCCAAAAGTTTAGTAAGTCATATACAAATAAACTTGCCATAAGAAGTGTATATGCAATTTGATACATTTGCACATCTCATTCATTTAACAATTTATCATGTATATACTTGATTCATCCTTATGACTAGTTTGGTTACATTTATCCATTTAAAACTCATTTGAAGCACATAGCTCATTCATAATCTTACTTGCATCTCATTTGCATTATCCTATTCAAACATACATTTCTTCAAATCAAAGTCATATGCATACTTACCTTCCATGCATACTTAATGCACATTCAACGTGCCTGAATCGGATATTCATTCACTTAATTGATCATATCTCGGATATACCATTCATATTGCAGACTTGCCTGTTAAACCCTTAAGAACCTAATAGGATACTCAGAAAGCTCGGAATAGTAGTTCAATACTAATGTCCTAGACGAGGTCTTGCATGAACTCGTATATCGATGCGACTGTCCCAGACAGTGTCTTACACGTACAGATCATAACGATGCCAACATCCCAGACGTGGTCTTACACGAGTCAATATGATGCTGATGTCCCAGACATGGTCTTACTCATAAAGTTCATATTGATGCCTACATCCCAGACGAGGTCTTTTACATATAATTGATATCGATGCCTACATCCCAGACGAGGTCTTACATGAAATTTCAAATCAACACCAACGTCCCAGACGTGGTCTTACATGATAAAACAGAATAGATACCTATGTCATAACATGGCTAATCCTATCTATTCCTAGGTTCGTATGAGACTTTTCAACTTTATCACTATATCGAACTTATTCAGAATTCACGCACTTAGCATCTCGTACTCATTCATTTTCATTGATAGACATATGAATACATATATTCAATTCAATACAGATAAGTTTATTTGCATAGTGACTTACCTTGGATTTGGTTTATCGAACTAAACTTGCTACTCGCTTATTTTTGCTTTCCATGATCTAAATCCATTTTCTTCGGTTCTTGATCTAACCATATTTAGAATTAACCCTTTTATTCACCATTCCATTCAATTCAATCCATAGACACACATTTAGGGCTATTTGTAAATTAACCCTTTTTGCAAATTAACCCTTATATTTGTACACTTTAACAATTTAGTCCATCTTTCACAAAACATCAAATTCACAAAATCCACACACACACATGCTTGGCCGAACCTCTCTAAGGACTATACAAGCCCAAATATTTCATCAAATTTGCTATTTAGTCCTTCAATTTCCATTTTCACAATTTAGCTCTATTTAGTTAAATTCATCAAAACTTCAAGAATAAAACATGTTTATCAAACACATATCTTTCATATTTCACTATTAAACATCTCAAAACTTAACATAACATCAATGGCATCTCACACAAACATGATCAATTCATCAAATTGAGACATGGGTTTGATAGCATTCGAAGCAACGATTACGAAAACGTATAAATTATCAAAAATCAAAACAAAACATACCTTAAATTTGGATCAAACTTAGCCGAATGTTTGAAGAGTTCAAACCCTTTCTTTTCTTTATGAATTTCGGTGGTGGATGGATAGAAATGGCCATTTTAATGCTTTATTTTTGTTATAAAATAACTTAATAACAAATTTCCAAATTTAACCTTCAAAACAAAACTTATAAAACATATTATGTAAGGTCATTATTGACCATTTCCATCCACTAACTCCAGTTTTGGCCAAATTGCTACATAAGACCTTCTCATTCAAAAGCCACAACAAATAGACACTTTTACACATATCATACTAGTTTTGCATTTAATGCATTTTAATCATTTTGTCAATCTAAGCACACAAACAGAAAAATTCGCTTACGAAAATTTACCACATGCTAATTCACATATCAACGACACAAAAATAATATTAAAATATTATATGGACTCGATTTATGATCCCAAACCACTGTTCCGACTAGGGTGTAAACCGGACTGTTACAATTCTCCCCTTAGGGATTTTTATCCTCGAAAGTTTTACCGTTAAACAGATCGGTTATTGTTGTCTCATTGAGTCCTTAGGGTCCCATGTAGCCTCTTCTATACCGTGACGATGCCAGAGCACTTTCACTAACGGAATTTTCTTGTTTCTCAACTCTTTCACTTCACGAGCTAAGATACAGATCGTTCCTCTTCTTATGTCATATCAGGTCGGATTTCAATTTCAGATGGGGCAATCACATGTGACGGATCGGATCGATATCTACGAAGCATTGAGACATGAAACACATTGTGAATCTTTTCTAGCTCAGAGGGTACCTTCAATCTATATGCAACAGGCCCAACACATTCAATGATTTCATGCGGTCCGATGAATCTAGGACTTAACTTGCCTTTACGTCCGAATCGGAGCACTTTCTTCCACGGAAACACTTTCAGAAATACTTTGTCATCGATCTCAAATTCTATATCCTTTCGTTTTAAGTCTGCATAGGACTTCTGACGATCAGATGCTGCTTTCAAACAATCTCAAATCAGTTTCACTTTCTGTTTAGTATCTTTTATCAAATAGACCCCGTGTAACTTATTCTCACTGAGTTCAGTCCAATATAGAGGTGTACGACATTTACGTCCATACAAAGCTTCATAAGGTGCCATTTTGATGCTCGTCTGAAAACTATTGTTGTACGCAAACTCGATCAATGGCAGATACTGTTCCCACGAACCAATAAACTCAAGTATACAGCATCGTAACATATCCTCTAAAATCTGAATGACTCGCTCGGATTGACCATCCGTCTACAAATGAAAAGTCTGCTGAAATGCAATTTCGTGCCCAAAGCTTATTGTAATTTTTTCCAGAACCTCGATGTGAATCTCGGTCTCTATTTGACATAATAGATAGTGGCACCCCGTGCAATCTCATAATCTCAGAAATATAAAGCTCGACTAATCTCTCGAGTGAAAAGTCAGATCTTACCGAAATAAAATGGGCAGATTTCGTCAAGCAGTCAACTACGAGCCAAATTGTATCTTTCTTTTCCAGAGTTAGAGGCAAAATAGAAACAAAGTCCATAGTTACTCTATCCCATTTCCACTTAGGAATCAGAATTGGTTGTAACAACCCAGACGGAACTTGATGTTCTGCTTTCACTTGCTGACAACCTAAATATTTTGAAACAAAGTAAAAAATGTCCCGTTTCATACCAGACCACCAGTAGTGTCGTTTCAAATCATGATACATTTTTGTACTACCTGGATGAATAGATAGGCGACTGTTATGTGCTTCACCCAAAATCAATTGAATCAGCTCCAGATTTCTTGGAACACAGATTCGATCTCGAATCTCAAACAATCATCGACAACTCGAAATTCAGATTCAGAATTCAATTCACACTGAGCTGGTTTCAACAATAATTCATTATTAACCTTCTGAGCATTACATATTTGCAGTACACATAACGGTTTCGCTCTCAATTCAGCTATCATAGAACTATCATCAGACAAATTTACTGAGCATTCAAAGCACGTAGTGCAAATAATGACTTTCTACTAACGTATCAGCAACCACATTTGCTTTACCCGGATGATAATCTATCACAAGCTCGTAATCTTTTAACAGTTCTAACCATCTTCTTTGATGCAGGTTCAAATCTTTCTGGGTCATTAGATATTTTAGATTTTTATGATCTGAAAACACGTGACATTTCTTACCATACAGATAATGGTGCCAAATCTTAAGTGCAAACACAATCGCAGCTAATTCAAGGTCGTGCGTCAGATAATTCTTTTCATGAGGCTTTAATTGTCTCGAAGCATAAGCTACCACTTTGCCCTCTTGCATCAAAACACATCCTGTGCCGCTTAATGAAGCATCATCAGAAACAACAAATTCTTTGCCCGATTCGGTCAGATTAACACCGAGCTTCATAACAAAGCTTTCAACTGATCAAAACTTCTCTGACACTTATCAGACCACTCAAATCTGACATCTTTCTAAAGTAATCTTCTCAACGGAGTAGCTATTGTCGAAAAGCCTTTTATAAATCTCCAATAATAACCAACTAAACCCAAAAAACTATGAACTTCAAACACGTTCTTCAGAGATTTCCAATTCAGAATAGCAAAAATCTTACTCGGATCAACACGAATCCCGTGTTTACACAATATGCCCCGTAAAATCGACCTCATTCAACCGTAATTCACATTTGCTGAATTTTGCGTACAATTGCTTCTCTCGCAGAGTTTGCAATGCAATCTTCAAGTGTTCAGCATGCTCATTTTCATTCCGTGAATAAATCAATATATCATCTATGAATACTACAACAAATTGATCTAAGTACGGTGCGAAAATTCATTCATCGATCCATAAAAATAGCGAGGAGCATTGGTTAGTCCAAATCGCATAACTAAAAACTCATAATGCCCGTACTCGCTCAAGGCGCTTTAATATCTCAATCTTTAACTCTCAATTGGTAGTATCCCGATCTCGCATCAATATTTGAAAATACAGAGCTCTTTTTAATCGATCGAATAAGTCATCAATCCTAGGCAACGGATATTTGTTCTTTATGGTCACCTTATTCAACCTGAGGTAATCAATGCACATTCTTATCGTGCCATCTTTCTTTTCACAAATGTAATGTGCACCCCAAGGCAAAAACTCGGTCTAGCGAACCTCTATTGGTCAACTCTTGCAATTGTGACTTTAACTCTTTCAACTCTGTTGGCGCCATTCTATATGGAGCTATCGAAATAGGTGTCATACCAGGCAAAAATTCAATACCAAATTCAACTTCACGAGTCGAAGGTAAACCCGGTAACTCTTAAGGTTACACATCAAAAAAATCACAAATAATGGGTACTGACTCAACTTTCTTCTCGGATACTTTTGAATCAATCACATAAGAAAAATATGATTCATACCCCTTTTTCACATAACTCTGAGCTTTCAAAACAGATATCACAGCAGGCAATCCATTTAAATCATTAGACTCAATCCGTACAGTCTCATCATTCGGACCTCGCAACTCTATAGTCTTTCTTTTACAGTTTACAACGGCTTCATGCATAAACAACCAATCTATACCCAGAATAATATCGAATTCATCAAATGGAAAACGCATCAGATCAGTAGGGAAACAGATATCTCAAAACATTATCGGACAGTTCTTGCATACTTTGTCAACAAGGACACTTTTACCTAAGGGGTTCGATACTTTTATAGTAAACTTAGTAGACTCTACAAGCAAAGTCTTGCTGAATACTAAATTCATGCATATATATGAATATGTAGAACCAAGGTCTATCAAAACAATCACAGAAGCATCATAAAGAGTAAAAGTACCCATTATAACATCAGGTGATGAAGCTTCTTCGTGAGCTCGGATAGCATATGCTCTGGCAAGCGCTCTAGCTTCAGATCTTACCGCAGTGTCTCTCGTACACCTTTGACTACCACCGACATTTCTTACATTCTTTGAAGATCTACCTCTCATAGGTGCACTATCAGATCTCAGATTCTGAATAGTTTTAGCTCGACAAGCTCAGGGCAATCACGGATAAAATGATCAAGCGATCCATATTTGAAGCAAGCTTTATCATTTAATCTACAGCTTCCCGGATGCCTCTTTCCGCAATGTTTACATTTAGGTCTTTCAGATTGAACATTACCAACACTGGCCACAGAAGTTGCTGGGATTTTGGAACTCATTTGCAATCTGTCCCGGGTCTTGTTCAATTGTCTCGTGTTATCCCTGGAATAACTTTGATCATCTCTAAATCTTTTCAGAGTAGATTGAAATGATTTACTCTGAAATCTCTTTCTCATATCTCGGGTTTCATTTTTAGCTTTTCTTTTATCTTTCCTAAGTGTTTCAACTTTGCATGCTCGATCAATGAGTGTAACAAACTTTTTTATTTCTAATATCCCGAAAAGCAAACGGATATCTTCATTAAGGCCATCTTCGAATCTTTTGCACGTTATAGCTTTGAAAGATATACACTCTCGGGCATACTGACGTAGTCGCATGAACTCTCGTTCATATTCAAAGGATGCTTATTCTACCTACTTTAATTGCGTAAATTCTTTTCATTTCGATCGATTTAATCTTTCACTGATATATTTCTTTCGGAACTTAATCTGAAAGAAATCCCATGTAACCCGTTCTCTCGGAGCAACAAAAATTAAGGTTTTCCACCATTGATAAGTCGTATCTCGAAGTAACGATACAACACACTTTATACATTCATCCGGAGTCAGAGACATTTCATCGAAAACTCAAATAGTATTTTCAATCCAAAACTTGACCTTTTCAGCATCATCAGCATTAGTAGCCCGAATTCTTTAGCCCCATACTTATGGATCTTGTCAACTGGAGGCTTACTCAACAAATTCAAATTTGCAGTCAAAGGTGTATTGGATGTCTGAGGAGGATTAACGGGGGGCGGAGATTGCAAAACAGTCGGGTTATTCTTTACAAACTGAGTAAACCACTCACTCATCATTTGAAAGAAAGCTTGTTTAGCTTCTCCCTCCTGACCGATCATAGCCGGTCTCGAATCAGAAGGCTCTGTCCCTTGCACGGGAGCAGGTGCATTACTTTTTACGTCATTAGCTACGGCTCTTTTGGGATCCATTGCTATGCAGAAATCGCATTTTACACGTCAGGATTCATCACACTATCACAGTTCAGATATATGGCATGTATAGCTAGACTCTGACACGCTACATTAGTTTGAGAATTAACTAAATCGTAGCTCTGATACCAACCAAATGTAACACCCCTATCCCGTATCATCGGATTAGGGTTAAAGGCATTACCAGATAGATCAAAAATAGTTACAAAATTAATCGTACAACCATTCATCAATATTAATCATAGTGTCCCTTAAGTAGGTCATCGAGACCTTAAGCATGCTTATAAATCAAGTCGGGACTAAACCAAATCACATAAGTAATTTCATAACAATTTGAAACTTTTCTAAGATATAGGGGACACACGGTCGTGGAGGTAGGCCGTGCCTCTCCCACAACTACTTGGCACACCCGTGTGTCTTCCCCGTGGCTATGTACTGCCAAAACCAACACGGTCGCCAAGCACGTGTGCTAAGGCCATGTACAATAGATCACATACTACCATTTCTCACACGGCCACCAAGCACACTCGTGTCGAGATCGTGTGCAATTTAAGCCACATTCTACCAATATACCCACGGTCTTAGGCACGCCCATGTGCCTCAATCGTGTGACATTATAGGCCATTTTTCAAGGCCAATATGCCACCCACTTAGGGTCTTCCTACAAGCAATATGTACCAAAACATAATATGCATATATGGCAACCAAACATATCAAATAGTTCACTTCATCCATACATACAATACAAATTCAAACTATGCCAAATTACAAGACTAAAGCTCATCTCATCACAAGCATAGATCATCCATTTGCTTAGCCAAAACTTAACCATATCATATGCATCAAACCATACCAAAACATACTTCTTATACCCCATTCATTCAAGCATTTTATCAACCCAAAACTTGCCAAAACACATGGCTAAGTTCACTTCATAAACATATACACATGTCTAGCCTATACATGCCATAATTAGCCATATACATTTTCAAAATGGTACCAAAATAAGTTTAGTAGTATGATGATGATCCTTGACAATCCCGAGCCTTCAGTAGCTTTGACGACTTATAAAATAGAGAAAACACACACAGAGAATAAGCTTTTCGAAAGCTTAGTAAGTCATATACAAATAAAAAAGGCATAAGAAGTATATATGCAATTTGATACATTTGCACATCTCATTCACTTAACAATTTATCATGTATATACTTGATTCATCCTTATGACTAGTTTGGTCACATTTATCCATTTAAAACTCATTTGAAGCACATGGCTCATTCATAATCTTACTTGCATCTCATTCACATTATCCTATTCAAACATACCTTTCTTCAAATTAAAGTCATATGCATACTTACCTTCCATGCATACTTAATGCACATTCAACGTACCTGGATCAGATATTCATTCACTTAATTGATTATAGCTCGGATATACCATTCATATTGCAGACTTGCCCGTTGAACCCTTAGGAACCTAATAGGATACTGAGAAAGATCAGAATAGTAGTACAATGCCAACGCCCCTGCATTTAGGTCTTACATGCACTCAGATATCGATGCCATCGTCCCGCATGTGGTCTTACATGTACAGATCATAACGATGCCAATGTTGTAGACATGGTCTTACATGAGTTAATATGATGCCGATGTCCCATACATGGTCTTACTCATAAAGTTCATATTGATGCCTACATCCTAGACGAAGTCTTTTACATATAATTCATTTCGATGCCTACGTCCCAGACGAGGTCTTACATGAAATTTCAAATGATAAAACAGAATAGATACCTCTGTCATAACATGGCTATTCCTATCTATTCCTAGGTTTATACGAGACTTCTCAGGTTTATCACTATATCGAACTTATTTTGGAATTCACGCACTTAGCATCTCGTACTCATTCATTTTCATCGATAGACATATGAATACATATATTCAATTCAATACGCAGATAAGTTTATTTGCATAGTGACTTACCTCGGATTTGGTTTATCGAACGGAAATGGCTACTCGATTATTTTCACTTTCCCGCGATCTAAATCTGTTTTTTTGGTTCTTATCTAAACATATTCAGAATTAACCTTTTTATTCACCATTCCATTCAATTAAATCCATAGACACACATTTAGGGCTATTTGCAAATTAACCCACATATTTATACACTTTAACAATTTAGTCCATCTTTCACAAAACATCAAATTCACAAAATCCACACACACACATGCTTGGCTGAACCTCTGTAACATCCTTAAAGTGGGCCTACGCATTTAGATGATAGTCTAATATGTTAAATTGAGATTTTAAGGATCGGGTGCTTTTTGATTAAATATTTGAATTAGGGTTAAAGTTAGTGCTCGGGTAATTCAAAGTGAAATATTGGGCTTTAAAAATTTAGGTTAGGTGGCTAATAAATGGTGTTAGCTCATAATTTAAGAAGATAGTTAATTATGACAAGTCGGGCTTGTGGCCCAAAGAATTGAAGTGCTTTAAGTGGGCATAAGGTGGCGCTATAAGGGGAGGAGTTTGGGCCCTTGTGTGGCGGATTGAGCCTTAGGAGATGGGTCAAAATTCGGCACTTAAATGGGAAGGGGGTGGACGGCATGTAGGCTACTAGTTAGGAGCTTTATTTCTTTTTATTTAAGTGATAAAAGATGATAATCAAGGAGGGAGGAGTTGGCTTTAGTGAGGGCTCTCCTAAAGGTAAGATAAGGGTTGAGTTATCAGGTGAGTTAAAGGCTATAAGGAGAGGAGAGAGTTGGTCGAAACTCCAACTCTGTGTGTGGGTATGATATGCCAAAATTTGGGAGGCCAGATATCATCTTTTCCATTTGGTTTTTCTCATTTTCTCATCTATTCTCCTCAACCAAAATTTTTCTCTCATGTACCTCTGCTTTTGTCAAACCGAAAACTCTCTAACTCTTCTCTTTCTCCTAGATCCCTTCAAAGTTGAATGCTCTTAGTACACATCTTCTTCCTCTATAGCCGAATCTACAAGGGAGATCTCTATTTTTCCGAAGGTACACTATAAGCCGTATACTCCTTAGTAATCCGGTGAGTTTTGGGATTTCTCCTTTTCTACGATTCCTTTATTCTTATCAAACTCCTAATCTGAATCATTATTTCCAAGGCTCTGCCGATTATACTCTTTACCCCTTGAAGCCGGATCTGCCCCATTAAAGCCGATTTGGTGGAAAAGTCGAAGGTAGGTAGTGGTAAATTTGGCCGAATGGCCTTCCATGATTCTTTTTGCTTTGGCCAAAAACTATTTGGGTTAGGTTGGTTGTGTGTATCGGTTGGTTTGATATTTGGAGGATGGCCAAATGTAGGAAGGTTGGTGGTGACAATTTCTCAAAGATATTCGGATTCGGCTAACTAGGTAAGTGTTCATTTTAAGGGTTACATTTAACTAATGAGTTATATCTCATCGTTTATTTGGTTTAGTGATTAAGGGATTGTTATGGACTCAACTAATAGTCAAGTAGAGAAGTTTGGATTTGTAAAACCATCACCCAAATTCAAGAAGCAATCTGCTTCGGTAGTGCGAGATTGGCCAACGGGGTGTGGTCCAAAATCGAAGTCAGATCGTGGGCCAATAGTGGTTGTTTCGAGTGATAGAAGCGTAGACATAGCGAAAGCCTTAGTACGGAATCAGATGTGTAATACTTCCCTACCGTCTAGATCTGATTAATTATAAACATATATATGTGTGTTCATAAGTTTTATATGTTACATTAAAAGCCGAAATCTCGGATTTAAACAGTGGACCCTCAGGTTAGTAAATAATCTAACTATATGTTACAATTAAACTGTTGTACATGTTTTAAATTATTGTGCATGTTGCATGGGTTGGGTGATATAAGGAGGAAGTTATATGTATATGTATATGTATATGTATATGTGTAACGGTTTTTACCATGAATTACTGTAGCGGCTAATGCCGTGATTTGTTATATGGGCTTCAGCCAATATATGTTGATGAGCAGCATGACTGCCATTTTGGAGTGTAGCGGTGTGGGTTGATTGTAGAAATCCCCAATGGTGTGTTGGATGGTACGGGGGCGTATAGCGGATGGAAACCTAGGCAATTGGGTTGGGCTTTGCATATTACTTGTTATCCATGTAAATGAAATTGTTGTTATGTTTTATGAGGCCCAAATCTAGTGGTGCATGAGGGTTTCACACTGAGTCTCGCGACTCACCCAAATTAAACTAACCTTTTAGGTGACAATTAGTACAACGGACCGGGCCGGAGTGAAGTGCAAGGTGGCCATCCAAAAGAAGGTGGATCTGGTAACAAGTTCCCCATATTAGTGTTTTTTTAAAGTATTTTATGTTATGGATTTAAACTACGCTGTAATAAGGCCATGGGCCATTAGTTTACATTTTAGTTTTATTATGGGCCTTTATTATTTATTCTCATTTTAATTTCTTTCAAGGACATGTAATTCAGTTTTAGGCTTTTGATTATTAAGGCACATTTTATGTAATTTTATTTGGGCTTTACATTATTAACGATTGGTTTTACAAAATTTTTCTCAGTGACATACCAGACCTGGTTGTAGTGTTTGGACTGGGTTTGAGGTGTTACAAATTGGTATTAGAGCCCGGTTTAAAACTCAGCTTTGGGATTTTGGGCCCAAAAGATCTTCTAAAAATGGGTTTTTTTTCAAATGTGGATTTTTATTAGCAAAGGTTTATTAGTTCAGCATGGCACCTACGTCTCCGGCCAAGTTCGCCAGGTAAGTACTCTAAACCATTGTGTGATATAAATGTGAGCTTAACGGGCTTATGGGATGTCGACTATTTAGGTTAGAACTTGATAGACTTTAGGCTTAGACAAACAACTCTTCAAATCCATAAGACTTAACTTCATTAAACAAAACCTGTAAACAAGTCACAAGACTAAAGTGTGGTAACAAGCATATGCATTTCTAGGAGTAGATCCGAAAGAGCTTGGTAATTAAGCAATCTGAGTGACTCACCTCCTCTTCGCCGGAATCTTACCTGGTGCATAGTGATTATTCACTTTAGCCATGACAGGGTGTGGCAATAGGCATATGCATGTCTAGGAGTGGATTCAGGGAAAGCTTGGTACTTAAGCAGTCCTAGTGACTCACCTCCTTTCCACTAGAATCCTACCGGTGCATAATGACTATTCACCCTAGTTACTGAGCACGTGTGTGAAAACTATAATTAGAACCCGAAGGGACCAACCAATTGCTTTTTCTCACAAAATTATTAGAATATCCTTATTTTGGAAAAAATTACCTATGATTTGCGAATATACCTCGATTTACAAAGTCAATAGAATCTTTCCATAAAAACAACAACAAAAAAATATCCTTGAATTGTAAAATTACCAAATTACCCCTGAGTTGTAAATGACCAAGACACCCCTGATTTGCAAAATGATCAAATTACCCTTGATTGGCAAAATTACTAAAATAACCCAGATTTTATAAATTACTTAAATACCCCAGATTTGCAAAATTACTAACATACCCCTAAATTTGTAAAATTACCGAAATACCCCTGAGTTAGAAAATTATCGAAATACCCTTATTTCTCCAAATCACCCGGAACCTTATTTTGGAAAATTACGAAAATACCTCTATAGGATAAAATTACGAAAATACCCCTGGGTAGCGAAATGACGAAAATACCCGTAGGTAATTAATGTTACCTATATGAACGTTGTATGTGCATAATTCCTAGAATAGGAAGACTGAAAACTATAGATAGGTTTGAATTCGAAAGAATCACTTTCAAAACTATGTTTCATAAGATGTTCGGGGATAATTAGTGGAAACAACTAATGACTCATAAAAATTTTTAAATCAGATAAACGCGAACTAGAGGAATGAGTACAAGAGGTCGAGGACGTCCACCACGTAGATGCGATAGAGGTAGGATGACCGTGTCAGAACCCGTAGGATCGGGTGCAGGGGAGTAAGTTTGTGGCTGAATATGAGGTTGAGTTTCTACGCCTGAGTTATTACGCTCAGGGAATGGTGTCAACAGAGTATGAACGATGCGTTCGATTCGAAGATGGGCTTAGAAATGAGCTAAGGGTTTTGATCGAACCACAACGAGAGAGAATTTTTACGATTCTAGTGGATAAAGTTAAAATAGATGAGGAGGTGAAACGGGCGGAGAGACAAGAGAAGGATAAGAATCGAGGCAGGAGTAAGAGAAGTTTTGGACCCTCCAGAGCAACTGGAAATTTTCAGAAGAGGCCTAGAACTGATGGGCCAGCTCGTGCTCCATCGGGCCAGGGTCAAGCATGTTCTATATGTGGGAGAACCCATTATGGGAAGTGCAGAGTGAAAATCGGTGGATGCTTTAGGTGTGGATCCACAGACCATTTGATGAGGGATTGTCCTCAGATGGATCGTGGGCAGCCAATGGGTCGAGGTTCTGATCAGGCTCAGAGGGGTGATCAGCCTAGACCAAGGGGTAGAGGTGCAGCTAGAGGAAGAAATGGATCCAGTCGGGGTCGTGGAGCATCCAAAGAGAGGTATAGGTAATACTGGATGCAAGGCAGCCTGTGTTTAGTTTACGCGACTCATAGAAGGGAGGACGGTGGACGCACCGGATGTTATAACTAGTACGTTTCTTATCACTGATAACCCTTTTCTTGCTTTAATTGATATTGGGTCAACCCACTCCTATGTTGCATGCTTAGTATATGAGACTCTAAGTATAGATTATGAGATAACCACTAGGAAAATGACCGTGGTTAGTCCCCAAGACAATATAGGTAGTGGACAAGTTTGCTTAAGGAAGTACCTTTAGAGACTCAAGGGGTAGTGTTCCCGGCAGACTTGATGGAATTGCCATTTGGAGAGTTTGACCTCATCTTGGGAATGGATTGGTTAACTAAGCATCGTGCCAAGTTGGACTTTGAGAACAAGCGTATGATGTTGGGTACCCCGAAAGGCGGGGAGGTGGTTGTGTTAGGAGAAAAGAGGAATTACTTGTCCAACGTGATATCCTTCTTAAAAGCTATTAAGATGATTCGGAAGGGATGTAGTGCATATCTAACTTTTATTAATGCGTTGGATGCTAAGGAGGTGACTGTTAATGAGGTCTGAACAGTCAAGGATTTCACAGATGTCTTTCCAGAGGAATTTCCAGGATTACCCCCAGATTGCGAGGTGGAATTTGGAATAGACCTACTTTCGGGTATAGCTCTAGTATCTATTGCTCCTTATAGAATAGCGCCGAAGGAGTTGGTGAAGCTCAAGGCTCAGATTCAGGAACTATTGGATCGTGGGTTCATTCGACCGAGTGTGTCTCCATGGGGAGCGCCGATCCTGTTCGTGAAGAAGAAGGACGGATCCATGCGTATGTGCGTGGACTATCGTTAATTGAACAAGTTGACGATCAAAATAAGTATCCGTTACCGAGGATCGATGATCTGTTTGATCAGCTCAAAGGGGCATCGGTCTTTTCTAAGATTGACCTACAGTTGGGATATCATCAATTAAAAGTTAAAGAAGGGGACATTCATAAGACGACATTTCAGACTCAGTACGGGCATTATGAGTTCTTGGTAATGCCGTTCGGGTTGACGAACGTACTAGCGACCTTTATGAATATGATGAACCGGGTGTTTCAGCCGTATCTTGATCGGTATGTTGTGGTGTTCATCGACGATATCCTGGTTTACTCTAAGTCGGAAGAGGAGCATGACGAACATCTTCGTATGGTGTTGCAAACTCTGAGGGAGAAGCAACTGTTTGCAAAGTTCAGTAAGTGTGAATTCTGGCTGAAGGAAGTGACTTTCTTAGGACATGTGGTTTCGGTCGAGGGAATCAAGGTGGACCTCGAAAGATAAAGGTCAGATCGATTGGAAACCACCAAAGTCCGTGGCGGAGGTTCAGAGTTTCTTAGGTTTAGCAGGGTATTACCGAAGGTTCGTTGAAGGGTTTTCTCTAATAGCGGCTCCTCTGACTAAGTTCTTGAGGAAGGGAGTATTATTCGTATAGGCCGACAAACAACAGGGAAGCTTTGAGAAGCTAAAGAGAATCCTGACGGAAGCACCAGTATTAATTGAGCTAGAGGCAGGAAAGGAATTTACCGTCTACTGTGATGCGTCACACACGGGTCTAGGGTATATGCTGATGCAAGAAGGAAATGTGGTGGCGTATGCATCTCAATAGTGGAGACCACATGAGTTGAACTACCCTACGCATGACTTGGAGTTGGCAGCGGCAGTGTTTGCCTTAAAGATTTGGAGGCACTACTTATATGGGAAGAAGTCGGTAATTTACACCAACCATAAAAGTCTGAAGTACCTCCTTACCCAAAAGGAGCTGAATTTGAGACAACGTAGGTGGATCGAGCTCCTGAAGGATTATGATTGTTCGATCGAATATCACCCTAGAAAGGCGAATGTGGTGGCAGATGCGTTAAGCCACAAGGTAGTATCAGAGTTAAGAGCCATGTTCGCTCATTTGAGTTTATTCGACGATGGGAGTTTGCTGGCTGAGTTGCAAGTAAAGCCAACATGGGTAAGTCAGGTTAAGGATAAGCAGTTAGGAGATAAAAACTTGAGTGCTCAACTGTTGCGAGTAAGGGATGGTGGAATGGAGGACTATGGTCTGAACAAGGATGGAGTTCTGTGTTATCGTGGGAAGATTTGCATGCCTAAGGATGATGAGCTAAGACAGAAGATTCTTCGGGAATTGCATAGTAGCCCCTACGCTATGCATCCTGGAGGAGTCAAGATGTACTTTGATTTGCGAGAACAATTTTGGTGGCTAGGTCTAAAGAAAGAGGTAACAAAAGTCGTAGGAAAATGTTTGACGTGTCAGCAGGTCAAAGCTGAACACCAAGTGCCATCCCTAATGGAAATGGGAGAGAATCACGATGGATTTTGTTAGTGGGTTACCCCTTACACCCACTAAGAAGGATTCAATTTGGATGATTGTTGACTGACTGACAAAGTCTGCTCATTTCATATCGGTTCGAGTGGACTTTTCTTTACAAAAGATGGCTAAATTGTATGTGGCTGAGGTTGTAAGATTGCATGGTGTGCCAGTGTAGATCATATCAGATAGGGACCCTAGGTTCACGCCATGATTTTGGAAGGCTCTTCATCAAGCAATGGGAACAAGGTTAGACTTTAGTATCGCCTTTCACCCATGCATCGATGGTCAGGAGAGGTAATTCAAATCTTGGAAGATATGCTAAGGGGTTGCATCATCGACTTTAGGGGCAGTTGGGAAGAGTATTTGCCCTTGGCGGAATTTGCATATAATAATAGTTATCAAGCTAGCATTCGATGGCACCTTATGAAGCGTTATATGGAAAGAGATGTCGTACTCCAACATGTTGGACGGAGTTGGGTGAACGTAAGGTGTTAGGTCTAGAATTAGTTTCAAAAACTGAGGAGAAAGTGAAGTTAATATAAGTTCGACTAAAGAAAGCATCTGATCGACAGAAGTCTTACGTGGATCTAAAGCGGAAAGAGATGGAATTCGCGGTAGGTGATCAAGTCTTCTTGAAGGTATCCCCGTGGAAGAAGGTAATGAGGTTTGGTCAAAAGGGGAAGTTAAGTCCACGGTTTATTGGGCCTTATCGGGTACTAAAACGTGTGGGCCCAGTGGCTTATCGGTTGGAGTTGCCTTCAGAGTTGGAGCAGATTCATGACGTGTTCCATGTCTCGATGGTGAGACATTATTGATCTGACCCATCGCACGTAGTGCCAGTAGAAGAGATAGAAGTAAGGCCGGACTTGTCCTTTGAGGAGGAACCAGCACAAATTCTGGATCGAGATGTGAAAGTGTTGAGAAGGAAGTCTATTCCGTTGGTTAAAGTTTTGTGGTAAAATCACGGCACAGAAGAGGCGACGTGGGAGCCAGAGGATGTTATACGCCAGTAGTATCCCTATCTTTTTCGACCAGGTAAATTTTGAGGCCGAAATTTATTTTAAGGGGGGTAGAACTGTAACATCCTTAAAGTAGGCCTACGCATTTATATGATAGTCTAATATGTTAAATTGAGATTTTAAGGATCAGGCTGACTTTTTGATTAAATATTTGAATTAGGGTTAAAGTTAGTGCTCTGGGTAATTCAAAGTGAAATATTGGGCTTTAAAAATTTAGGTTAGGTGGCTAATAAATGGTGTTAGCTCATAATTTAAGAAGATAGTTAATTAAGTGACAAGTTGGGCTTGTGGCTCAAAGAATTGAAGTGCTTTAAGTGGGCATAAGGTGGCGTCATAAGGGGGGAGGAGTTTGGGCCCTTGTGTGGCAATTGAGCCTTAGGAGATAGGTTAAAATTCGGCACTTAAATGGGAAGGGGGTGGACGGCATGTAGGCTACTAGTTAGGAGCTTTATATCTTTTTATTTAAGTGATAAAAGATGATAATCAAGGAGGGAGGAGTTGGCTTTAGTGAGGGCTCTCCTAAAGATAAGATAAGGATTGAGTTATCAGGTGAGTTAAAGGCTATCAGGAGAGGAGAGAGTTGGCCGAAACTCCAACTCTATGTGTGGGTATGATATGCTAAAATTTGGGAGGCCGATATCATCTTTTCCATTTGGTTTTCTCACTTTCTCATTTATTCTCCTCAATCGAAAATTTTTCTCTCATGTACCTCTGCTTCTTGTCAAAACCGAAAACTCTCTAGCTCTTCTTTTTCTCCTAGATCCTTCTCGAAAGCCGAATGCTCTTAGCGACATCTTCTTCCTCTATAGCCGAATCTACAAGGAGATCTCTGCTTTTCCGAAGGTGCAATCGTAAGTCGATACTCCTTAGTAATCCGTGAGTTTTGAGATTTCTCCTTTCTGCGATTCTTTATTCTTATCAAACTCATAATCTAAATCATTATTTCCAAGGCCCCGCCGATTATACTCTTTACCCTTGAAGTTTAATCGCCCCATTAAAGCGATTTGGTGGAAAAGTCAAGGTAGGTAGTGGTAAATTTGGTAAATGGCCTTCCATGATTCTTTTTGCTTTGGCCGAATACTATTTGGGTTAGGTTGGTTGTGTGTATCGGTTGGTTTGATATTTGGAGGATAGCCGAATGTAGGAAGGTTGGTGGTGACAATTTCTCAAAGATATTCGGGATTTGGCTAACTAGGTAAGTGTTTGTTTTAAGAGTTACATTTAACTAATGAGTTAGATCTCATCGTTTATTTGGTTTAGTGATTAAGGGATTATTATGGACTCAACTAACAGTCAAGCAGAGATGGTTGGATCTGTAAAACCATCACCCAAATTCAAGAAGCAATCTGCTTCGGTAGTGCGAGATTGGCCAACGGGGTATGGGCCGAAATCGAAGTCAGATCGTGGGCCAATAGTAGTTGTTTCGAGTGATAGTAGCGTAGACATAGCGAAAGCCTTAGTACGCGAATCAGGTGTGTAATACTTCCCCACCGTCTAGATCTGATTAATTATAAATATATATATAAATGTGTGTGTTCATAAGTTTTATATGTTACATTAAAAGCTAAAATCTCGGATTTAAACAGCGGACCCTCAGGTTAGTAAATAATCTGACTATATGTTACAAGTAAACTGTTGTACATGTTTTAAATTATTGTGCATGTTGCATGGGTTGGGTGATATAAGGAGGAAGTTATATGTATATGTATATGTGTAACGATATTTACCGTAAATTACTGTAGCGGCTAATGCCGTGATTTGTTATACGGGCTTCGGCCAATATATGTTGATGAGCAGCATGACTACCATCTTGGAGTGTAGCGGTGTGGGTTGATTGTAGAAATCCCCAATGGTGTGTTGGTTGGTACGGGGAGTGTAGCGGATGGAAACTTAGGCAATTGGGTTGGGCTTTGCATATTACTTGTTATCCATGTAAATGAAATTGTTGTTATGTTGTATGAGGCCCAAATCTAGTGGTGCATGAGGGTTACACATTGAGTCTCGTGACTCACCCAAATTAAACTAACCTTTCAGGTGACAATTAGTGCAACGGACCGGGCCGGAGTGAAGCGCAAGGTGGCCATTCAAAAGAAGGTGGATCCGGCGACAAGTTCCCCATATTAGTTTTTTTTAAAGTATTTTATGTTATGGATTTAAACTACGTAGTAATAAGGCCATGGGCCATTAGTTTACATTTTAGTTTTATTATGGGCCTTTATTATTTATTCTCGTTTTAATTTCTTTCAAGGACATGTAATTCAGTTTTGGGCTTTTGATTATTAAGGCACATTTTATGTAATTCTTATTTGGGCTTCCTGTCGACACGATTGGTTTTACAAAATTTTTCTCAGTGACATACCAGACCCAATTGTAGTGTTTGGGCTGGGTTTGGGGTGTTACAACTTCTCTAAGGACTATAAAAGCCCAAATATTTCATCAAATTTGCTATTTAGTCCTTCAATTTACCATTTTCACAATTTAGCCCTATTTAGCTAAATTTGATCAAAACTTCAAGAATAAAACATGTTCATCAAACACATATCTTTCATATTTCACTATTAAACATCTCAAAGCTTAACATAACATCAATGGCATCTCACACAAACATGATCAATTCATCAAATTGAGACATGGGTTTGATAGCATTTGAAGCAACGATTACGAAAACGTATAAATTATCAAAAATCAAAACAAAACATACCTTAAATTTGTATCAAACTTAGCCGAATATTTGAAGAGTTCAAACCGTTGCTTTTCTTTATGAATTTCGGTGGTGGATGGATAGAAATGGACATTTTAATGCTTTATTTTTGTTATAAAATAACTTAATAATAAATTTCCAAATTTAACCTTCAAAACAGAAGTTATAAAACATATTATGTAAGGTCATTATTGACCATTTCCATCCACTAACTCCAGTTTTGGCCAAATTGCTACATAAGACCTTCTCATTCAAAAGCCACAACAAATAGACACTTTTACACATATCATACTAGTTTTGCATTTAATGCATTTTAATCATTTTGTCAATTTAAACACACAAACAGACAAATTCGCTTACAAAAATTTACCACATGCTAATTCACATATCAACAACATAGAAAATAATATTAAAATATTATACGGACTCAGATTTGTGGTCCCGAAACCACTGTTCGACTAGGGTATAAATCGGACTGTTACATTACCAATGTATTAGCTCGTAAGAGCTTACTGTTTTCAGCTCGTTAGAACTTACTGTTTTCCACTCAATAAAGCTTACTATCCATCAGCTCAAGAAGAGCTTACAGATCATAGCTCGAAAGAGAAAAAATGATAATGAATTGATGGATTAGTAATTTATATGTTATGTACATCTCCCGAGTATCCCTCATTATTCTAATAGGTTCAACGGGCATAAATTCTGTTATTGGTTATGTGAAAAAGATGTGTTATATAGATGAAGTACTATTTTTACGAATGAGTTACTGTTACTATTATCGAATGAAATACTATTATATGAATGAGAATATGGTATGTTTTGGCATGTAGTAAATGAAATGAAAATATACAAATGTTGTCTTGATAAGTAGTAGACTTATGAATGGAAAATGCATGAAATAAATTAGGTATTTGAATACTATGTTGAATTGGTATAAAAGGTGTTTGAAATATTGTGGATTGGTTGCCTATTGGGTTATGAAATGTTTCATAATACACTTGTGCAGGTATATGAAAATAGGGTGGCAAAATGGCTTTGGCAATAGCCTAATTTTGTCCACACAGGTGTTTGTCTCAGCCGTGTTCGAGACACGATAATGTTATATGGCCGTGTGTCCCCTGGTGTTGATATTAGAACTAAGACAGTATGCTCCACATGGTCTCACACATAGGCGTGTGACTGGCCGTGTGGTACAAGTTAGCATACCCCCTAATTGGCAACACGGCCTAGCACACGGGCGTGTGACTTGGCCGTGTTACATAAGTTAGTATACCTTATAGTTTTGGCATGGCCTGACACACGGGCGTGTGTGGCCACTTCGAAGGGCACACGGACTAGACACATGGGCGTGTGGTTGGCCGTGTGACTCAAGTCAATATGTACCCCCTATTTTCACATGGCTGGAGACACGGGCATGTCTTGAGGCGATGTGTCTGGTCACACGGGCGTTTGTCTTCTGTATTGAGAAAAATTTTCAAAGTTTCATAAAAGTTTTATAAGTTATTGGTTTAGCCTTGAATCGCTCCTAAAGCATGTTTAAGGCCTCGTAGGCTATTGTAAGGGACAAATTGAATGATGATTGTATGAAATGGTTGAATGTATGAGAAAAGTATTGTTATATATGTTAAAAATTTGGTAATGCTTTGTAACCTTATTCCGACTTTGAATACGGGTGAGGGGTGTTACATTTATTGGTATCAAAGCTACGATTTAGTTGATTCTAAGACTAACGTAGCGTATGTAAGTCTAGCTATACATGCCATATATATAAACTGTGATAGTGTGATGACTCTTGACATTTTCAAATGTATTTTTATATATATATATATATAGAAAATGGATCCTGATTGAGCTGTAGTAGATGAGGTTGAGAGTAATGCATCTGCTCCCGCTAAAGGACAGCACCTTCTAATTCTAGACCCATAACGGGTAGCCAGGGAGGAGAGGCTAAAGAAGACTTCTTCCAAATGATGAATGGGTGGTTCACATAGTACATTCGTATGAACCCGATTACTCAACAACCTCCACCCCAACCTATTCCCCAGTTGATCCCTGTAGTTCCTCAAGGTATGGATCCTTTGTGATTGGATAAACCACCTGTTGATAAGATATGGAAACACAGGGCTAAGGAATTCAGAGCCACTGTTAACAATGACCATAAGAGAGCTGAGTTTTGGCTTGAGAACACGATTTGGGTATTTTATAAACTATCCTGCACACATGAAGAATGTTTAAAGTGTGCTATATCACTGTTGAGAGACACTGCGTATCAGTGGTGGAATACCTTGATATCTGTAGTTTCGCAAGAAAGAGTTACTTGGGAGTTCTTTCAAGTTGAATTCCAAAAGAAATACATCAGCTAAAGGTTAATTGATCAGAAACAAAAAGAATTTCTTGAATTGAAATAGGGCTGTATGTCGGTAACAGAATATGAAAGAGAGTTTGTATGACTCAGCAAATATGCTTGTGAATGTGTTTCTTCCGAGGCTATAATGTGTAAAAGATTTGAAGATGGATTAAATGAAGAAATCAAACTGTTAGTTGGGATTATTGAGCTAAAAGAGTTTGTCGTTTTATTTGACAGAGCCTGTAAAGTCGAAGAGCTTTGTAAAGAGAAAAGAAAAGCTGATTATGAGGCTAGAAACTCTAGAAAGAGATTTGCGGCAAATCACATCACCATCATTAAAGAAATCTAGAGAATATCATCCTCGTCTTACTGCTTCTACGGGGATTTCGATCAGAGATAGAGATACGAGACATTTCAGGTTTAAACCTTAGACGACATCTGTTGCCAGTGTGGGTAGTGTTAGAAATGTTGGACCTGAATGTAAGCACTACAATAAGTGACATTATTGTGAATGTAGAATATTAAGTGGAGCTTGTTTTAAATGTAGATCTCTTTATCATTATCTTCTAGATTGTCCAGAAAAGTCTATAGTTGAAAGAGATCAATTGGTGAAAGCAAGTAATACAGGACACTAGAGGGAGACCACCCCAAAACACTGGGAATGTGAGTGGTAACCGAGGTGCTACAAGAGATTCTACTATGAGATCTGAGGTGCGAGCACCTGCTCGAGCTTATGATATCCGTGCACGGGAGGAGGCATCATCGCTAAACATTATTACCAGTACTTTTTCTCTTTTTGATATTGATATAGTTGCGTTGACAGATCCTAGATCAACCAAATCATATATCTATATGAATTTAGTATATAAAAAGAGTTTATATGTTGAGTCTACAGAGTTTGTAATTAAAGTATCGAACCCCTTAGGTAAGTCTGTTCTAGTTGATAAAATTTGTAAGAATTATGCTTTGATGACTCGAGGTTACTGTTTTCTGGCTGACTTGATGCTTCTACTATTCGATGAGTTTGATGTGATTCTGGGTATGGACTGGCTGACTATGCATGATGCAGTTGTGAATTGTAGATGAAAGGTTATTGAATTGAAATGTTAGAATGGTGAAACTCTTCGGATTGAGTCTGATGATTCAAATGAATTACCTATTGTGATATCGTCTAAGTTAGCTTAGAAATGTATGAAAAAGGGTTGTGATGCTTATCTTTCTTACGTACTGGATACAAAGGTGTCTGAATCAAAGATTGAAATTGTACCTGTTGTTTGTGAGTTTTCAGATGTATTTCCAGAAGAGTTATAGGGTTTACCACCTATCAAAAGGTTGAATTTGGTATTGAATTAGTACCAAAAACAATGCCGATATCGATAGCTCCGTAATGGCTTTAATAGAATTAAAAGAGTTGAAAGCTCAGTTACAAGAGTTGACAGATAAAGGTTTTGCTAGACCGAGTTTCTCTCCCTGGGATGCACCAGTGTTATTTGTGAAAAAGAAAGATGGCATGATGAAAATGTGTATAGACTATCGATAGCTCAACAAAGTGATGATTAAGAATAAAAACCCTTTTCCACGAATAGATGATTTGTTTGATCAGTTAAAAAGGGAAACCGTGTTTTCAAAAATTGATTTAAGATAGGGTTATTATCAATTGCGAGTTGAAGACTCAGATGTGCCAAAGACTGCATTTAGAACAAGGTACGGACACTACAAATTTCTTGTTATGCCTTTTGGACTAACAAATGCACCTTCTATTTTTATGAACTTGATGAATTGGATTTTCAGGTCGTACTTAGATTGATTTGTAGTTGTATTTATTGATGTCATTTTGATTTACTCTCGTGATGAATCTAAGCATGCTGAGCATTTGAGAATAAAGATAAACAGTTGTTTACAAAGTTCAGCAAATGTGAGTTTTGGCTACTAGAGGTTGGTTTTCTGGGACATATAGTTTAAGCTACGAGTATCTGAGTTGACTTGAGCAAAATTTTTGCGATTATAGATTGGAAGCCTCCGAGAAATGTATTCAAAGTCCGTAGTTTTCTAGGACTAGCCGGCTATTATAGATAATTTGTGAAAGGTTTCTCAATGATTGCGACACCGATGACACAATTGCTTCAAAAAGATGTTAAATTTGAGTGGTAAAAAAAGTGTCAATAGAGCTTCGAGCAGTTGAAAGCATTATTAATAGAGGCATCAGTGTTAGTTCAGCCTGAGTTGGGTAAAGAATTCGTAGTTTTTAGTGATGCATCGTTAAATGGCCTGGGTTGTGTTTTGATGCAGGAAGGCAAGGTTATAGCTTATGCCTCAAGACAGTTGAAATCGCACAAAAGAATTATCCGATGCACGATCTAGAGTTAGTCGAATAGTGTTCACATAGGAGTTAGAAATGGTATATTTTACCGTAATAGTGTTCACATAGAAAATTTGGCGTCATTACTTGTTTGGTGAGAAATGGCATATTTTACCGATCACAAAATCTTGAAATATCGTGATAGAATATATGTGCCAAGATGACTTAGTTTTTACGAAAGATTTGAATTTGTGACAAACGAGATATCTCGTAATGAGATGGTTAGAATTGTTTATTATAGCCTGAAAGACTATGAGTTAGTGATTGAATATCATCCGAGAAAGCAAACCGCTTGAATGATTGAGGAGAGGATGTTGAGAGCAAAATATGGAGCAAATCACGGATTGAGGGGAAGAGTGTAGTGGTGGCTTTAGGGGAATATGGGGAAGTGCTTGGGGAAAGTTTCGACTAGAGGGGTTTTGTGTAGCTAATTGAGTGGAGATCAAACACTAGGGTGTTAGTAGAACTGAAACTTTCCTTGTGTTGTTCTTTTTCGTGTTTTCTCTTGAAAGCAATCGAGCATTTTTTTTCTTTTCTTCTTTCTTCGCACACTTTTGCTTTTTATGCATCTTTTCTTTACATCTTCTATAGACCAAACAATTGTTGGCCAATCATCTTCTCGTACCTCTCTTCACTTTGTGTTTCTTTCTCTTTTCTTTAAGCTAATTGCCACCCTCTTCCTACTTGATTTTCTTTAAGTCAATTTGGTAAGGTCTCATTCACTCTTCTTTTTTTCTTTTCCTCTTCTCTCATCTCCTTCTCTAGAACTTCTAACAAATTAACCTCCTCTTTATTTCTTTTGAATCGGTTTCTGGTGCTTTCGCTAATAGCTGAATATTAGTAGTTGGAAGTTGAATATTGTTTGACCGTTGAACCTATCTTGTTTATTCGATTCGGCTGTGATCACAAGGTAACGTCTTTACCTATCTCTTTTCTCATCTTTCCTTTCTCTTCTCTCCTACTATAGCCGAAACACTCAATTTTTCCTTTATCTTTATCTTAATCATGGTGAACCTCTCTTGTTTTCTTTTGGTAAGGGCTAATTCTCTAGGGTGCAATTTGCATCGTGTGGGTTCAAACCGCTTCGAGATATTGTCTTGGTGTGGGTATGTTGGGGATATGATCGACTTGGGGCGATGGGTTCTCTTATTTTTTTTATTGAAGTCATTGGGGCCGAAAGGCCATTTCTTTTACTATCATCTTGGATAAACTTTCTAACACAATCTTTTCGTTAGAAGCGCGAAACCTTGATTAGTAGAGGGTGGATCGAATACTCTCCTTAGAAGGAATGCATGTATCTGTTGGTAAGTTAAGCCTTTAGTCCTGTATTTACATTTTGGGTTTATTCGAACGAGAAGACTAATCGCTTAGCTGATTTCGCCTCGTGTGCTTTGAAAAGTGCCGTATCGCAACTTATGGCGTGTGTAATCTCACACCTCTCTGAATGTTTGTATGAAATGTTTGTGAAATGGCCAAATGCCACAATGTCGAAAAATCTGGCAACTGTAACTACTCGAGCGCGCGAGCGCTTGTAGTGGTAAAACGAGATGCGAAACATGACATTAATTCGTTGAGGGTGTCAAGAACACTCTCGTGATACTGAGGCTGAAATGGGCCTATTCGGGCTGAAACGGGCCCAATGGGCTATTCGGCCCACAAGGGCAAAATTGATGGAAAATTGTAAAGGAGTAAGTACGGTTGCGAAATCTGGAAATCGAAGACTGTAACATTGCGAAATGGGCCACACAAGCGTGCGGGCCCGTTTGTGCCTAAAATAGATTTTAGGCCCAGTAGCTCTGTAAAGACCCAGAAAGGGTCTCATGACGCTCGAGGTGACAGTAGGCCTTCGGAAAGGCCATTAGTTGGTAAAATTACTAAAATACCCTCGGTGGGTAAATTACTGAGATACCCTCGTTGGGTAAAATTACTGTTATACCCTTAAGGGCAGATTTGGCATGATTGTGTATAACTTGATTAACTACCATGATGATACATTTTGCATACACTGAGTTATTATGCCATGACATGTTGCATTAGGATGGGTTGTAATGATGGAGGAAGTGCTGTACTAGTGCCTATGCCACAATATACTGATTTCAAGCCACATATACTAATACCGCGCTTTTGTCATGGTTATATCTTAAACTCGACTCCATTCTTGGAGTGTAGCGTTGGTTGGGTTGACTTGGTCCCCACATGGAGTGTAGGGCTGGTACGAGTGGAGTGTAGCGGATGGACTATTAGGTTGGGTTACATTTTCTGTTTGCATTACCATGATTTTGGGGCCGTGGGCCCAAATTGATACTGTATGGGACTTAGGCCTGCATCAAACCATGATGATGGATCAAATCGGGTTACACACTGAGTTCTCGTAACTCACCCCTCCGTTTTAACCTTGTAGGTAATCCGCAGCGTTAGTGGATTTGGAGCTGTGGAGGACTCTGTGGTGGCCACACATCAGGATTTATTATCGCGAACATAGTAAATTTTCATTTTGTTGTACTTTAGTCTTATTTTTATTT
This sequence comes from Gossypium rotundifolium, assembly GCA_025506655.1. NCBI lineage: Eukaryota > Viridiplantae > Streptophyta > Magnoliopsida > Malvales > Malvaceae > Gossypium > Gossypium rotundifolium. The sequence continues at coordinate 61,161,349 of CP106731.1, read as the reverse complement.
TGGGATTAATATTTTTGTAATAAGGCTATTAGAGTTTTCTTCTAAAATTTCGTATAGTAATTTTGCTAGTTAATAATTATTAATCGGTTAATCACGAATTTTTAAGCAATAACAATCGTTTTCAAAATAACACGTTTTCGCAATTCTTTAAGTTAGATTTCAACAATAAACAAAGTTTTCGAAATTAATAACAACATCTTTACAAGGAAACATTTTAAGCAAATCTTGTTTTCACAAGCAACAAAGTTCGGAGTTTTAAAAAGGATACAAAGTTTTTAACGAACGCATAGCTTTTAAACAACCTTTTGATGTGACATGCTAGATCTGGTTATAACATCTAAGTCGGGTTTGGGGTGTTACAGATGATGGATTTTGAGTAGTTGTTGATAGTTAAATTAGTTTTGTAAAGTGATTTTTGACAAAAATGTCAAAAAGGGATTAAATTGTGAAATTGTAAAATTATGTAGGTAAAAGTGTGATTAAACAAAAGATATGGGCTGCTAGGGACTCCATTAGAATTCAGCTAGCATAGTTAAGGGTCTAATTGCATGAATTTGCATTTTCACGAGCTAAGGACTAAATTGTAAAAATGTCAAAATCGTAGGGGAAAAGTGTAATTTTTCCATAAGGTGATTTTTGCGATAAAATGAATGGAATGAATATTGAATGAGTTAATTTTGATATGAGATAGATCAAGATAAGCCGAGATCAAAATTAGATCGGGGAAAAAGAAAATTGGACGAATAGCCGATATTTGCTATTCGAGTGATTCGAGGTAAGTTCGTATAATTAGAATTGAACTTTTAAATACTTATAATTATTTGAAATGAATGTATGTAGTTGAGTAAATGATTTACTTGAAATTCAACCGCCTTATTGATATATTATGATGGTTACCAAGCCCGCTTGAGCCGTAAAAATTAAGAGGATATGAGTGACATGTCACTAGGGTTACTATTTAGGTTGAGGTTCCTGCATTTGTTGCGGACTCACCGCAGCTTGTATGAGCTTACCGATGTATCAACTCGTAAGAGCTTACTATTTTCAACTCGTTAGAGCTTACTATAGAGCTTCTCGTCCATCACCGTGGAGGAGCTTATCGATCATAGCTCGAAGAGCGAAAATGATAATGAATTGACGAATTCTCGATTGATATGTTATGTAAATCATCCAAGTGTCCCTCAATATTCTAATAGTTCAACGAGCATAAATTCTATTATTGGTTGTGTGAAAAGATATGTGTTATCACATTATTATCGAATGAGTTATCACATTATTATCGAATGAAATATCTTTATATGAATGAGAATGTGGTATGTTTTGGCAAGTAGTAAATGGAATGAAAATATGCAAATGTTGTCTTGATAAGTAGTAGACTTATGAATGGAAAGTGCATGATATAAATTAGGTATTTGAATACTATGTTGAATTGGTATAAAATGTGTTTGAAATATTGTGGATTGGCTACCTATTGGGTTATGAAATGTTGCATAATACACTTGTACATGTATATGAAAATAAGGTGGCAAAATGGCTTTGGGAATAGCCTATTTTTGTCCACACGGGTGTGTGTCTCAGCAGTGTGCGACACACGGTCATGTTACATGACCGTGTGTCCCTTGGTGTTGATATTAGAACTAAGACAGTATGCTCCATACGGTCTCACACACGGGCGTGTGACTAGCTATGTGGTACAAGTTAGTATACCTCCCTAATTGGCACACGGCCTAGTACACGGGCGTGTGACTTGGCAGTTAGTATACCCTATAGTTTTGGCACGACCTTGCAAATGACCTAGCATAAGGGCGCGCGTGGCCACTTTGAAGGGCACACGGGCTAGACACATTGTCGTGTGACCCAAGTTAGTATGTACCCCTTATTTTCACACGGCTGGAGACACGAGCATGTCTAGTGGTCGTGGGAGACACATGGCCTGGTCACACGGGCGTGTGTCCTCTATATTGAGAAAAATTTTCAAAGTTTCGTAGAAGTTTTATAAGTTATCGGTTTAGTCCTAAACCGCTCCTAAAGCATGTTTAAGGCCTTGTGGGCTATTGTAAGGGAAAAATTGAATGATGATTGTATGAAATGGTTTAATGTATGAGAAAAGTACTATTATATATGTCAAAAGTCTGATTATTCTCTGTAACCCTATTCTGGCTTTGAATACGGGTGAAGGGTGTTACACTGAGGTTGAGTATGTTTATAAAAATATTTATTTTACAATATTTTATGGACATTATCAAATGATAAAACGAATATTTAAAACTCTTTAGCTACTCAAAGTTATTCGCTTTTGTTTAACTCAGGGTTGTACGAGTTGAGAAAAATAAAAGTTTTGCTAAGAATTAAAACTTAAATAACCTAAATTAAATTATAGATCTAAGATAAAATCAAGTTGGAGACTTTAAAATCATATTAAAACCATTCAAAATCATTTTCCAGGTGATCGTAGGTGTCTATGGTTGAACATGAATTTTAGCTAGTTGAAAACGACCAAAACAACGTAGAAGCTTTGTCCAGAGGATATGTAACACCCCTAACCCGTATCTGTCGCCAGATTAGGGTTACAAAAGATTTCTATACAATCGATAACATTTAAACTTAATATCATTCAATAACATAATCAAATCATAAACTAATCATATACACACATATTGTCCCTAAATCGAGCCATCAAGGCCCTAGAAACCCCAAAAAGCAATTCAGGACCAATTTGAAATCATTTGAAAAGTCTAGGAAAAAGTCAGATAAAATTGGAAACAAGGGTCACACAACCGTGTGCCTCACATGGCTGAGACACACGCCCATGTCTCAAGCCGTGTAACCTTCGAACTAGGGACACATGGCCGTGTCCCAGTCCGTGTTGTAACATCCCAATTTTGGGCCTAGCCAAAACAGTGGTTTTGGGGCCACAAATCTGACAAAAAAAATCATATTTTATTATATTTTTATGGTCTATAATTTCACAAAAGATTTCATGAAAATTTCGCTCAAAATTTTGACATTTAGTATTCAATTTAGTCTAAAGGACTAAATTGTAAATAGTATAAAAGTTGAGTTCCACATGTTAGAAGTGTCCAATTTTATGAAATTTTAAATAGGAGGTGCTTAAATGGTAATTAGACCATTTCTTAAATTTTTGGACAAAAATGGACATGAGATAAGTGAAATAGGATATTTTTAAGTTAGGGGTATTTTGGTAATTTGGTAATTAAATGGACTAAAAGACAAAATAAAAGCCAAAAACCTTTGTCCATCTTCTTTCTTGGCAGAATTTAGCACGGGGGAAGCCATGGCTAGGGTTTTCAATCTTTCAAGCTCAATAGTAAGTGCATCCAAGCCCCGTTTTTAATGTTCTTTACATTTTTGAGATCCCCGAAACTCGGTTTAGTTATTTCTACCACTATTTTGAGCTAGGGTTTGTGTTTAAAAATTTACCCATGGATGAAATGCATGTGCTTTGATGTCTAATGATAGAATATTAATGCTCAGTATGTAGTAAATGACTTTTACTAGGTGATTTTCGATGAAATCGCATAAAATGACTAGTTTGTAAAAAGTTGAAAAGTGTATGAAAATGTATGAGTGAATGCAAATTGTGGTGCTGTTATAGTTTGAAAATGGTTCATTTAGGCCTAAAATACAAGGAAATTGAATAAAATCATTTTATGAGCCTAGGGCAAAAGTGTAAATATGACAAAGTTTAGGGAAAACATAATTTTTCCATAGTATGATTTTTGTGTCACAATGAATAATGTGACCAATAAGTAACCTAAATGTTATGTTATAGATCAAATAAAACGAGGTTCGGACCTAGAACGGGGGAAAAACGAGTAACTGACGGTTTGGTCCCTTTTTGCCATTTTGGTATCGAGGTAAGTTCATATGTAAATAATACAACATTATATTATGTATTTAATATTTTGATATTGCATGAATTGCATATATATGTTTCTACGGATTCGATTGATGATGATTTGGCGAAGAATCGAAGAATGAGAATCCCGGTTGAACCTTAAGAATAGAAAGGATACTTTGTCACGACATTAGATTAATAAGGTCCCGTGTAAGACCATATATGGGATATAGCCTTTGCACCAAATTGAGATCCCGTGTAAGACTATATCTGGGATATGGCATCGGCACTAAATACCGAATTCGTGTAAGACCATATTTGGGATATGGCATCGACATCGATATGAGATCCCGTATAAGACCATATCTGGGATATGGCATCGCCATTGACATACGATCTCGTGTAAGACCATATCTGGGATATGGCATTGACATCGATATGAGATCCCGTATAAGACCATATCTGGGATATGGCATCAGCATCGACATGTGGTCCCATGTGAGACCATATCTGGGATATGGCATTGGCATCTTACTACGCTTATGACAATTTCTGAGTATCCTTAGATATTCCAAGTGGTTCAACGGGATAAAGAATTAACGTTTATGTTAAAGACAGGAAAATGAGTAAAGTGTAAATGAATACGAATATGTGATGATTAAGTACAAGTGTATCTATGTATACACTCATGAGCAATGTGCTCAAGATGTGATCAAATTTTGGTAAGAAGGTAAACGAGTAAGTTATACCTATGAGAATGACCTTGTGATTATAAGTCCATGCTTATGATGTATGAATATGTGGGAAATGTGATTGATGATCATGTGTGACACTTTTAAGCCAATTTAAATTGAGAAATGAAATGTTCAAGTCTTTGTTGTTGATGTATAGGTTAATTTGGCCAATGAATGGCTTGTAAATATTTGATGATGACTAGCTATTTTCATGGCTATCTATGGATATAGTTTAGATTTATATGTGTGTAAATGAGAATTAATACAAAGAAAACACGATAGAGTAAAATTAGCAATGAAAGAGTTCGGACAGCAGCAGTTGTATCACTTTGAAAATTCACAAAAAATGGTGGAAATTGAATTAGAAGTTTAATAAGATATGGAATTAAAGCATATTGAGTCTATTTTCGCATAAAAGAAATGGTGTAAGTAAAAGAATTTCATATTATGAGATATTTGAATTTTTATAAGACGGGGTCAGAGTGATTTCTTAATCCCCTATTCTTCCTTAGGAAATTCATTAAAATTTTACAAAAATAATAAATGGATAAAATTTATATGCTTGAATTTCTTAATGAGTCTAATTTCAAGAGAAACAAACGAAAATGTCATTCGAGTTCTATACCACGAGAAAATAAATTTTTAGTGTCGAGGGGTCTGAACTGTCAGACAAGGAAACAGGGGAGACTTTAAAGAATAAACTGTACTGATTCGATAACCAAAAATTCTAGAAATTTTATGGTAAAATATATATGAGTCTAGTTTCAAGGAAAATTAGCGGATCTTAATTTGGAGTTCTTTAGCTCCAGATAAAATGATTTAGTGATTGTAACTTGAGTAGACAGCTTAAGATGAACATAAATGAATTGTGAAATTTTATGTAATTATGATTGTATTACCTTGAGAACATATTGTGAGAATTGGTGAAAAACATGTTAATAAGTTGCTTATTATTTGCATACAAAATTACGAAGCATTATAGCTTACTCCCCTTCCTTCCTCATATCTTAGAGGGTTTTATGCTAGCTCGAGTTAGAGATCGCTGGAGATGCTATCACACTATCAAGCTATCATCGTGGGGTAAAAGTGAATACAGACCTCTTAAGTTTAAGGCATGTATAGGGACTAGTCAATTGTGTATGTGTCATTTGATTTGGCCAAATGTGGGTTCATAATGGTAATATGATTTATTTTGTATATGGCTGTAACATCCCAAAATTTAGGGGTTTGTAATTTTGCTTAAATTCATGATTGGGCTTAGTTGGCTTGCTATTTGAGTGTGTTTTGGGGTCCTATAGAGGCTTGGGTTCGATTTTGAGCCTTGAAAAAATATTGGATTTTTGGTCTTTAGTGTAAAGGGCTATGAAAAGTAGGACTTAAGTTTAATTGTGTGTGTTTAAGAGGCGCAAGTGAGCTCTTGGTGGAGTGGTGGTGGCGTCATTGGCAGGGCAAGGGGAAGGAGTTCGAATCCCACTTTTGGCAAATTGAAGGATTTTATTTTGCTCAGGAGGAGGCAAGAGGCTGTGTTGGAATCAAACACTGATGGAAAAGTGTTTGAATAAGTCAAATGGTTCAAATGGATGAATGAGAGGGTTTGTAGGAGGAAATAGGGGAGAAAATCATGGGATTCAAGTGGAGGGAGGTGTTGGCTGTGTGGGGGGCCTCTAAGGGGGATTTTGGCTGAAGTATGGGATTTGGTAGCACTTTCGGCCTTGGTTGGTAGGAGTGACGTTTCTGATAAAGCATTTTTGGGTTGTTCTCATTTAGCACATTTTTGTGTCTTCACTTTGCATTTCTTTCTTTTTCCTTCTTTTCTCTCAAAGGTATCTTTGCCAAAACCTCTAGTTATTGTTCTCCTTTTTGTGTTTTTTCATCCTTTTTCCTCTTGTGCACATTTTAGTCAAAACTCTCATCTCTTACACCAATTCTTCAAAAGCCGAACCGCACTTCTTCTACTTCTTCTTCTTTTCTTCTTTGCTTCCCCAATTCTTTCTCCACTAGCCAAACCTCTATTCTTTCCATTTTGAATCGTTGCTTCTTGAGTAGCTTGATGCGTGAAGGGCCATTTTTCTTCTGTCGAATCTATTTCGGTTATTCGACATCGTTGTGAGCACAAGGTAATTTTGGATTCCATCTTTTCTTCTTTGAGCTTTTCCTTAAAGAAAGATCTCTTATCTTATTACTTTTATGTTCAAAGGATGAATCTGAGACCTTCTCCTTCTTGAATACTCGTTCACTCTTCTTTTGTGTAGAAGTCGACATCCGGGGTGTGCAACTATCGATTCTGTAGCACCTTGGAAAGTGTATCCTTGACTGATTTGAGATGATAGTTCTCTTACTCTGCTGAGTTGTTAAGGCTGAATAACTTTGCCTCTGTGAACTTGGAAAAGTAGTATTGACTTATGTTCTTTGGTTAGGGATCCAACTTCGTAATCAAAAGGAGTAGTTAAGCGTGATAGCACACAACAGAGTTACTGTCGAGAGGGGGTAAGTATGGTGGACTGTTTAGTCAATTTCAAATATGGAAATATGGTGGATTAAGACTGATGGTTTAAGTGTATGGTTTCATAGGTACGTAATCTCGAGGATTCAATCTACGTTCGAATCAGGTGTGTACTCACACCATCCTGATTATAGATCGGCAAATGCTGAAAAGCCGAAAAGCTGGTAGCTGTGACTTCTTGAGTGTGGGAACGCTCGTAGTGATAATTCGAAATATGAATCGTGACATTAATTCGATGAAAGTTTCATGAACATTCTCGCGATATCAAGGCCATAACAAGCCTAACTAGGCTGAAACGGGCTTAGTGGGCCCAATGGGCTATTCGGCACACATAGGCAAAGTTGATGGAAAAGTGTTAAGCAATAAATTCGAATGGAAAATCTGTAAACCTGAAATCGAAACCATGAGTTTTGGGACACACGAGCCTGTGGGCCTGTTTGGGCCTAAAATGGATTTTAGGCCCAATAGCTCCATAGAGACCCAAAAAGGGTCTCGAGTCGCTCGATACGATAGTAGGCCTTCGAAAAGGCTGTCAAAGGTGAAATTACCAAACTACCCTTGAAGGGTAAATTACTGAAATACCCTCGATGGGTAAAATGATCGATATGCCCCTAAAGGGCAAAATGATAAAATGCCCCTATATGTTATATGGTTATTTTTGTATGCAATTTGTAATTGTTATCATATGTTTAATATTCAAACGTTGCATTCATGTGATATTATGTTGCATGGGGATGGGGTTATTTGAAAGGGAAAGTGCAAATAGGATCGCATGGTCGCTTGACGACTGTGGATCCACCGAAGCTTGGTAGCCACCGAGCAGCTATGCTGTACCGTTAAGGTAATGTCGTAACCGATGTTACATGAGGAGTGTTCGGATGAGTGGGTCGATTAAATCCTCACAGGAGTGCACAATTGGAAAGGAGACGGAGTGTTCGGCTAGTATGGGCATTAATGCATTGCATATATGGATTATATTACTGAGATGGGCTTAGGCCCAGATTTATATATATGATACATGACATTTGATATGGGTTAAGGCCCAACCGAGGCTATTTAGGGCTAATGCTCAATTGCCACCGTTACTTTAATGGGCTTGGGCCCGGATTGTTTTGATGCATGTTTTTACTGATAGGGGTTGTACACACTGAGTTTTTGTAAACTCACCCACTCTTTTTAATTGTCTCAAGTAATCCTCCGTAGGTGGTTCCACGTTCTAGAGGACTTGGAAGTGGCCACACAACGAGCAGTTTGGAATTTTAGTATTTTACTTTTCTTTAATTTGGGTTAATATTTTCTAATAAGGCCTCTTTTAAATTATGGTTTTAGTTTGGGTTTTTTAGTTTATTATGCTTTAAATCTGCTCAACATTGAATTGCAGTTTTCCAAATCAGTATCTGTTTTCAAAATATTACGCTTTCGTAGCTAAGTTGTAAACATCACGTTTTCATAAGTCACTTGTTTTAAGTTAGGCTTCCGTAAATAAACAATGTTTTAAAAAAAAAGATAATGTTTTTCCAAGAATGATTTCTAATAAACCACATTTTGAAAATAAGCACATGAAATCGGAGATTTTGAACAGTGGAAAGTTTTTTTGAAAAAACACCTCAATGTGACACGCCAGATTCGAGCCTAACTTCTAGACCGGGTCTAGAGTGTTACATTTTATGGTATCAGAGCCTGGTTGCAAAACTCAGGCTGTGAAATGGGCTTAGGTGTCTATTTTAAATATGTTTACAAATGATTTTAAAGTGGTTTGGGGGATTTTTGTGTGGTACACTGAGTCTCTGGCGTTGGATCAAGTAAGTTCTCCTATCTGTTTTAAACTGTTATACTGTAGATAGTTATTGGGCTTACTTTAGATGATGGACTATACTAAGACTCTTAGTTAGAGTAAGACTGAGACCCATAGGAGTCTAAAACTGTAGTAACCTTGCGATTTTGGAAACAACTCTTAACTATTGCTCTCCATAAAACATTTGTTTAATTACTGGAACTATGAGCTAAATCCATAAAATTTGTAATTTAGATAATACACGAAGTGGCAATGAGTGCTTAAAGGGATGCTAGAGGCTGTGGTAGAGGTTGTGGAAGTGTTAGGGCTGGTTCTTCGGCGTCAGACCACATGCCCGATGTCGAGGCGAGAGAAGCACCGACTTCATTGATAACCAAAGCAGGGTCGTTCGATCGAGCCACTGGTGATGACACACTGTCACAGGCAATGCTTCGTATCTTTGAAAGAGTTGCTGGGTCTATTAAGCCTAATACGAGTATTGGAGGTCATAGGTCAGTTACGGAATGATTCAGGTCTAATGGAGCGAGAACTTTAAGGGAATTTCTGGGGTGGCCCCGAGTGTGGCAGAATATTGGTTAGATGCCATCGAAAGTGTAACACCCCTTAACTGCAATCCCCACCGGATCGGGCACGAGACGTTACCAAACAATTTTCCTGATCACCACTTAGGCTCAACGTGAATACTCTCCTCGAATCGCTTCAACTACTTCACACTCAACCTATGAGATCTCAATCGTACCTATGAGAACTCTCGGGACCATATCGGAAGTTTTTACGGTCCATAAAATTTCTTTTCATCTAAACAGGGAGTACATGCCCGTGCTAGATGACACACATGCCCGTGTGTGTTCACACAAGCCCATGTTCTCACACCGTGCCCCAAAACCCCAACATTCTACCAAAACTCACACGGCTAGGGCACGCCCATGTGAAATGGGGACACGCTCATGTACCCTTACAACATGCCCTTGTCTTCTGCCCGTGGGAAGTTACTGACTAGTTTAGCACGGCCTGGACACACCAGTGGCCCTAGACCGTGTGCCATACCTTGATATACTGACTTATTCAACACGGCCTGGGCACACACCCATGTTCTAATCGTGTCTCACCAAAGGTCCACACAAACGGCCGTGGATTTTGCCCGTGGTCTATCCTAATTTAAAACACTAAGGTGCAGGGTTCGCAAGGTCTAGACACACGTCCATGTATCCAACCGTGTGGGCACTTAGAGGCTATCTTCCAAGCCTTTTTGCCACTCTCATTTGCATACATACATAACTTATCACATATTTTCACATAGCATCAATATTACTCTTGAATTAAAACATTTGATTATACAAGATTAAGGTTTTCATCCCATACACTAGGGAGACTAATTCCCATATAATTACAAACAACTTGAGCCATCATCTATGGCTATACACAATCAAGACATAAGCTCTCTTGGGCCAACATAATTTGACTACATCAACAAGGACTTGATCAAACTTAAGTACTAGCCCTATACATGCCATAACTCATAAAGACTTGATACCTCATACCAAGCGTCTGCTCGATAGTGTGAAAACATCTCCGGCGGCCTCCAACCCAAGCTAGTCAAAATAACCTATAAGAGATGGGAGAAGAAAAGGAGTAAGCAATAATGCTTAGTAAGTTCATCTGCATAACTGATAAATACTGATATTCATTAAATATGGATAACTACCATATATTACACGGGGTTTTTCCTATTAACTCATGGTTGCTTACTCAACCACTCTTGAAGCTTACTCATTCTCTCTTACCACATTCTTACCGTGCCACAAGCCAATTGCTCGTTTAACTAGCATATATTCCTGCACTGATTGTCATGTAATTTCATAAAATAATGCATCAAACATCATTAATAAAATACTCATCTCTCGGTGGCTCTGCACTTAGCCCCCCATTAACGTTTTAATAAGGTGGTATCGCACACATCCCACCAATTATTATACTCATGGTGTTTTCACACTTAGCACACCAATCATTTATAAGCGATGGTATCACACACGGCCCATCGATTATTAGTTACTCAGGTGGTATGCACACAGCCCACCAATAATAATATGGTAGATGGTATCGCACACAGCCCATCATTACCATCAATAAGACATCCAATCAGCCACTTCCCCCAATAATGTAATAATATAGTTAATTCACCTAGCTATTTCACACACAATTAGTCCACACAGTCAATATCTCGGTGGCTTTGCACTTAGCCTACCATAATCAATTAACGAGAAGATATCGTATTTATCTAACCATCTAACATTATTACAACACATGCACAACTCTACCATTTTTACTCTACTTGAGCGACATAGATTCTCGATCAATATCAACTATGCATCCAATATCAAATTCTACTACATTCATCCCACTCAGGAGTTTATCATATATGGATTTGATATTAATTCAATTCTATCACATACTAGTGCTTCTCGTGGTACAACCACTTACATTCAACATCCTTGTTGAATCATTCAACTTTTTACATAACTCTCTTGAGTTTCATACACATAGTTCTCATTAACATCACACCCTAATAGGGTCTCACATACTTTAACATGTCGATGTCGTGACCCTGACAAGGTCTCATACAAAATATCACATCGTTGCCAAGTCCTTGACATGGTCTTACACGAAACCTTAACTAACATTGTTTCATACTATTTACATCCCTTACTATTCTTATATTCAATTCTCCCGACATATCATTAATTGGCATTTCAACATTCATTGAGTATATATATACATTCCATACAATATTGGAATATTAAATTAGCTCATACGTACTTACAACAATTGCACATGAACTTACCTCGATGCCGAAATGGCCGAAAATCATTATTTGCCCACATCTCTCTTTTTATCCATTCTTGGTTCGAAACTCATTTTCTTCGATCTAGAACAATGAAATTTACTCGTTTAGTCACTTAATGATCATATTACAACTTAACATACACTTAGGCAAAAATAACCATTTTGCCCTATACTTTGGCAAAATTACGATTTTACCCCTAGGCTCGTAAATAAATTTTTATCACATTTCCTTGCTAAACAAGCCTATCTGAACATTTAATCCTCAAGTTCCAAGTATTTCATGCTTAAATAAACAAATTACAACTATTTTCGCTCAATAGAGCTTACTACCCATCAGCTCAAGAAGAGCTTATAGATCATAGCTTGAAAGAGGAAAAATGATAATGAATTGACGGATTACTAATTTATATGTTATGTACATCACCCGAGTATCCTTCAATATTCTAATAGGTTCAACGGGCATAAATTCTGTTATTGGTTATGTGAAAAAGATGTGTTATATAGATGAAGTACTATTTATACGAATGAGTTATCATATCAAGTATCGAATGAATTCTCGCTTACATGAATGAGAATGTGGTATGTTTTGGCATGTAGTAAATGAAATGAAAATATACAAATGTTGTCTTGATAAGTAGTAGACTTATGAATGGATAATGCATGATATAAATTAGGTATTTGAATACTATGTTGAATTGGTATAAAAGGTGTTTGAAATATTGTGGATTGGTTGCCTATTGGGTTATGAAATGTTTCATAATACACTTGTGTAGGTATATGAAAATAGGGTGGCAAAATGGCTTTGGCAATAGCCTAATTTTGTCCACACAGGTGTTTGTCTCAGTCGTGTTCGAGACACGGTAATGCTACACGGCCGTGTGTCCCCTAGTGTTGATATTAGAACTAAGACAGCATGCTCCACACGGTCTCACACATAGGCGTGTGACTGGCCGTGTGGTACAAGTTAGTATACCCCCTAATTGGCACACGGCCTAGCACACGAGCGTGTGACTTGGCCGTGTTGCATAAGTTAGTATACCTTATAGTTTTGGCACAGCCTGACACACGGGCGTGTGTGGCGACTTCGAAGGGCACACGGACTAGACACATGGGTGTGTGGTTGGCCGTGTGACTCAAGTCAATATGTACCCCCTGTTTTCACATGGCTGGAGACACGGGCATGTCTTGAGGCCATGTGTCTGGTCATACGGGCGTTTGTCTTCTATATTGAGAAAAATTTTCAAAGTTTCATAAAAGTTTTATAAGTTATTGGTTTAGCCTGAATCGCTCCTAAAGCATGTTTAAGGCCTCGTAGGCTATTGTAAGGGACAAATTGAATGATGATTGTATGAAATGGTTGAATGTATGAGAAAAGTATTGTTATATATGTTAAAAATTCGGTAATGCTTCGTAACCTTATTTCGACTTTGAATACGGGTGAGGGGTGCTACATTTATTGGTATCAAAGCTACGATTTAGTCGATTCTAAGACTAACGTAGCGTATGTGAGTCTAGCTATACATGCCATATATATAAACTATGATTGTGTGATGACTCTTGACATTTTCAAATGTATTTTTTTATATATATAGAAAATGGATCCTGATTAAGCTGTAGTAGATGAGGTTGAGAGTAATGCGTCTGCTCTCGCTAAAGGACAACACCTTCCAATTCTAGACCTATAACGGGTAGCCAGGGAGGAGAGGCTAAAGAAGCCTTCTTCCAAATGATGAATGGGTGGTCCACACAGTACATTCGTACGAACCCGGCTACTCAACAACCTCCACCCCAACCTATTCCCCAGTTGATCCCTGTAGTTCCTCAAGGTATGGATCCTTTGTGATTGGATAAACCATCTGTTGATAAGATACGAAACACAGGGCTAAGGAATTCAGAGCCACTGTTAATAATGACCCTAAAAGAGCTGAGTTTTGGCTTGAGAACACGATTCGGGTATTTTATGAACTGTCTTGCACACATGAAGAATGTTTAAAGTGTGCTATATCACTATTGATAGACATTGCGTATCAGTGGTGGAATACCTTGATATCCGTAGTTTCGCAAGAAAGAGTTACTTGGGAGTTCTTTCAAGTTGAATTCCAAAAGAAATACATCAGCTAAAGGTTGATTGATCAGAAACAAAAATAATTTCTTGAATTGAAATAGGGTTGTATGTCAGTAACAGAATATGAAAGAGAGTTTGTATGACTCAGCAAATATGCTCGTGAATGTGTTTCTTTCGAGGCTATAATGTGTAAAAGATTTGAAGATGGATTAAATAAAGAAATCAAACTGTTAGTTGGGATTATTGAGCTAAAAGAGTTTGTCGTTTTATTTGACAGAGCCTGTAAAGTCAAAGAGCTTTGTAAAGAGAAAAGAAAAGCTAATTATGAGGCTAGAGACTTTAGAAAGAGATTTGCGAGCAAATCACATCAGTCATCATTAAAGAAATCTAGAGAATATCATCCTCGTCTTACTGCTTCTGCGAGGATTTCGATCAGAGATAGAGATACGAGACATTTCAGGTTTAAACCTCAGACGACATCTGTTGCCAGTGTGGGTAGTGTTAGAAATGTTGGACCTGAATGTAAGCACTACAATAAGTGACATTATGGTGAATGTAGAATATTAAGTGGAGCTTGTTTTAAATGTAGATCTCTTTATCATTATCTCCTAGACTGTCCAGAAAAGTCTATAGCTGAAAGAGATCAATTGGTGAAAGCAAGTAATACGGCTACTAGAGGGAGACCACCCCGAAACACTGGGAATGTGAGTGGCAACCGAGGTGTTACAAGAGATTCTACTATGAGATCTGAGGCGCGAGCACTTGCTCGAGCTTATGATATCCGTGCACGGGAGGAGGCATCATCGCTAGACGTTATTACCAGTACTCTTTCTCTTTTTGATACTGATATAGTTGTATTGACAGATCCAGGATCAACCAAATCATATATCTATATGAATTTAGTATATAAAAAGAGTTTACATGTCGAGTCTACAAAGTTTGTAATTAAAGTATTGAACCCCTTAGGCAAGTCTGTTCTAGTTGATAAAATTTGTAAGAATTGTCCTTTGATGACTCGAGGTTACTATTTTCTGGCTGACTTGATGCTTCTACTGTTCGATGAGTTTGATGTGATTCTGGGTATGGACTGGCTGACTATGCATGATGCAGTTGTGAATTGTAGATGAAAGATTATTGAATTGAAATGTCAGAATGGTGAAACTCTTCGGATTGAGTCTGATGATTCGAATGAATTACCTATTGTGATATCATCTATGTTAGCTCAGAAATGTATGAAAAAGGGTTGTGATGCATATCTTTCTTACGTACTGGATAGAAAGGTGTCTGAATCAAAGATTGAAATTGTACCTGTTGTTTGTGAGTTTTCAGATGTATTTCCAGAAGAGTTATTGGGTTTACCACCATTCAAAAAGGTTGAATTTGGTATTGAATTAGTAACGGGAACAATGCCGCTATTGATAGCTCCATACAGAATGGCTTTAATAGAATTAAAAGAGTTGAAAGCTCAGTTGCAAGAGTTGACAGATAAAGGTTTTGCTAGACCGAGTTTCTCTCCCTGAGATGCACCAATGTTATTTGTGAAAAAGAAAGATGGCACGATGAGAATGTGTATAGACTATCGATAGCTCAACAAAGTGATGATTAAGAATAAAAACCCTTTTCCACGAATACATGATTTGTTTGATCAGTTAAAGGGGAAACCGTGTTTTTGAAAATTGATTTGAGATCGGGTTATTATCAATTGCGAGTTAAAACTCAGATGTGCCAAAGACTGCATTTAGAACAAGGTACGAACACTACGAATTTCTTGTTATGCCTTTTGGACTAACAAATGCACCTTCTATTTTTATGAACTTGATAAACTGGATTTTTAGGTCGTACTTAGATTGATTTGTCGTTGTATTTATTGATGTCATTTTGATTTACTCTCGTGATGAATCTAAGCATGCCGAGCATTTGAGAATCGTGTTACAAACTTTGAAAGATAAATAGTTGTTTACAAAGTTCAGCAAATGTGAGTTTTGGCTACTAGAGGTTGGTTTTCTGGGACATATAGTTTAAGCTACGAGTATCTGAGTTGACCTGAGCAAAATTTTTGCGATTATAGATTGGAAGCCTCCGAGAAATGTATTCGAAGTCCGTAGTTTTCTAGGACTAGCCGACTATTATAGATAATTTGTGAAAGGCTTCATAATGATTGCGACACCGATGACACAATTGCTTCAAAAAGATGTTAAATTTGAGTGGTCAAAAAAGTGTCAATAGAGCTTCGAGCAGTTGCAAGCATTATTAATAGAGGCATCAGTGTTAGTTCAGCCTGAGTTGGGTAAAGAATTCGTAGTTTTTAGTGATGCATCGTTAAATGGCCTGGGTTGTGTCTTGATGCAGGAAGGCAAAGTTATAGCTTATGCCTCAAGATAGTTGAAACTGCACAAAAAGAATTATTCAATGCACAATCTAGAGTTAGCTGCAATAGTGTTCACATAGAAAATTTGGCGTCATTACTTGTTTGGTGAGAAATGGCATATTTTTACCGATCAAAAAGCCTGAAATATCTGATGACTCAGAAAGATTTGAATTTGTGACAGTGGAGATGGTTAGAATTGCTGAAATACTATGAGTTAGTGATTGAATATCATCCAGAGAAAGCAAACCTAGTTGCCGATGCTTTGACCCGAAAGTCCTTATTTGCTTTACGTGCTTGGAACACACAATTAGCTTTGTCTGATGAGGGTTCGATAGTAGCCAAGTTGAAAGAGAGACTGTTATTTCTACAGCAGATTTGTGAGGCTCAAAAATTTGATAATGAATTACAAGCAAAACGAACTCAGTGTGAGTCGATTTTCGATTCAGAGTTTCGAATAGGGCTTGATGATTGTTTGATGTTTCGTGATAGAATATATGTGCCAAGAAATTCTGAGCTCATTTGGAAGATTTTAAACGAAGCACATATTAGTTGTTTACGGTACATTTGGGAAGCACGAAAATGTATAATGATTTGAAACAACTTTATTGGTGGCACGGCATGAAACGAGATATCTCAGAATTTGTTTCAAAATGTTTAATTTGTCATCAAGTCAAAGTTGAGCATCAAGTGTCGTCAAGTTTATTATAGCCTATTATGATTCCTAAGTGGAAGTGGGATGGAGTAACAATGGATTTCGTATCGGGTTTGCCCTTATCTTCAAAAAAGAAAGATGTGATCTGGGTTGCTATTGACAGATTGACGAAATCAGCTCATTTCAGTCTGGTACGTACAAATTTTTATCTTGATAAATTAGCTGAGTTATATATTTTTGATATTGTGAGATTACATGGTGTTCCCCTATCTATTATTTTGGATAAAGATCCGAGATTTACATTGAGATTTTGGAAGAAATTACAAGAAGTTTTGGGTACGAAGCTACATTTTAGAATTACATCTCATTCGCAAATGGATGGTCAATCCGAACGAGTTATTCAGATACTTGAGGATATGTTGCATTGTTGCATTCTTGAGTTTGAAGGTAGTTGGGAGAAATATCTACCACTGATTTAATTTGCTTATAATAATAGCTTCCAATCGAGTATAAAGATGGCACCGTATGAAGCTCTATACGGTCGTAAATGTAGAAAACTGTTATATTGGACTGAGCTTAGAGAAAATAAGATTCACGGGGTTGATCTGATCAGAGAGACTGAATAAAAAGTAAAAGCAATTCGCGATAGTTTGAAAGCAGCTTCGGATTAACAAAAATCATACGCGGATTTAAAACGTAAAGAAATTGAGTTTCAAGTTAGTGAACGAGTGTTTCTAAAGGTGTCACCGTGGAAAAAGGTTCTTCGATTCGGCCGTAAAGGAAAGTTGAGTTTGCAATTTATCAAACCGTATGAGATCGTCAAAAGAATAGGGCCTGCAAAGTATTGACTAGCATTACCATCAGAACTTGAAAAGATTCATAATGACTTTTACGTTTATATGCTACTTGATATAGATCCGATCCGTCACATGTGATTTCTCCAGTAGATGTTGAGATACTGATTGATTTGACGTATAATGAAGAACCGATCAAAAGTTTATCTTGTGAAATCAAAGAATTGACAAATAAACCTATAACCCTAGTAAAGTTTCTTTAGCATAAACACAGGATTGAGGAAGCTACTTGGGAATCCGAGGAAGCTATGAGAAAATAGTACCCTAACCTATTTACCGATAAGATTTTCAAAGACGAAAATCCCTAAGGGGAGAGTTATAACAACCCATTTTTAGTCAAATCGAACAGTGGTTTTAGAACCAAAAATTTGATGTCAAAATATTTATTTTATTATTTCATTAATGTTTACAACATGATAGAATTATTGTGTGAAAGCTTTGTAAAGAAATTTTACTATTTGAATGGTTAATTCAAGAAAAAGGACTAAATCGCGTAAGGTGTGAAATTTGAGATCTATAATTTAAATGCACTAATTGGCTATAGAATGGAAATATATGAGCACTTGCATGGTAATTAGACCATTCATTTTGTAAGTGGACATAAATGGACAAATATTAAGGCATTAAAATGGTTTATAAATAAGGATAATTTTGTAATTTAGTTAATAATACATAATTAAATGTTAAAAATTCCATATCATCTTTTTATGTTCTTCATCATCAACCAAACACTCAAAAGGAAGAAGCCATTATTTTGCATTTAATGATTTCTATGTTTTTGAGATTGTTGCTTCGTATTCTAGCCAACCTGTACCTTAGATTTTGAAATTGTTAAAGATTTACCATGTTGCCCTTGTTAAATGCTTGAGTAAATTGATGGTTGATGATGTAACATCCTAAAATATAGGGGTCTATAATATTTGTGTAAATGCATGTTATGTGGTTCTATGTGTTGTTTAAGAGTGTTTAGGGCCCTAGGGGGCCTGGGGTCGAGATTGAGCTCTGGTAAAATTTTGGTTTTTGGGAACTTTAGGGGGGAGGACTGTATGAAGCAAGGCTTAAGGGAATATGTTGGTGTTTTTCAAACACAAGTGAGTAAGGGGCAAAATGATGGTGGCGTCAACATGCATGCAAGGGGAGTGAGGTTCGAATCCCACAAGTAGCACTTGTGGGGTTTTATTTTTGTGCTTAGGAAAGGGAGGTAGCTGAGTGGAGATCAAACACTGCCTTGGTGGTTGAGGACTTGGTCAAACTGTTTGAATTGATGGAGAGGATGTTGGGGAGCAAAATGTGGAGCAAATCAAGGGATTGAGGGGGAGATGTAGTGGTGGCCGAATATGGGGAAGTGCTTGGGGGAATTTTGACTAGAGGGGGGTTTTGTGTAGCTAATTCGGCAGCCTAGGGTGTTAGTAGAACTGAAACTTTCCTTGTGTTGTTCTTTCAGATTTTCTCTTGAGAAGCAATCAGAGCATTTTTTTTCTTTTCTTCTTTCTTTTGTACCACTTCTTGCTTTTTATGCATCTTTTCTTTACATCTTCGAATAGACCAAACAATTGTTGGCCGAATCATCTTCTGTGTACCTCTCTTCACTTTGTGTTTCTTTCTCTTTTCTTTAAGCCGAATTGCCACACCTCTTCCTACTTGATTTTCTTTAAGCTGAATTTGGTAAAGTCTCATTCACTCTTCTTTTTTTTCTTTTCCCTCTTCTCTCATCTCCTTCTCTAGAACTTCTCTAACAGCCGAACCTCCTCTTTTATTTCTTTTGAATCGATTTCTCGGTGCTTTGGCTAATAGCCGAATATTAGTAGTTGGAAGTTGAATGTTCTTTGACCGTTGAACCTATCTTGTTTATTCGATTCGACTGTGATCACAAGGTAACGTCTTTCCCTATCTCTTTTCTCATCTTTCCTTTCTCTTCTCTCCCCACTATAGCCGAAACACTCAATTTTTCCTCTATCTTTATCTTAATCATGGTGAACCTCTCTTGTTTTCTTTTGGTAAGGGCTAATTCTCTAGGGTGCAATTCGCATCGTGTGGGTTCAAACCGCTTTGAGATATTGTCTTAGTGTGGGTACGTTGGGGATATGATCGACTTGGGGCGATGGGTTCTCTTATTTTTTTGATTGAAGTTATTGGGGCCGAAAGGCCATTTCTTTTACTATCATCTTGGATAAACTTTCTAACACAATCTTTTCGTTAGAAGCGCGGAACCTTGATCAGTAGAGGGTGGATCGAATACTCTCTTTAGAAGGAAGGCATGTAGTTAAGCCTTTAGTCCTGTATTCACATTTTGGGTTTATTAGAACGAGAAGACTAGCTGCTTAGCTGATTTCGTCTCAGGTGTTTTGAAAAGTGCTGTGTATCGCAACTTGTAAGCAGGTGTCTAATCTCACACCTCTCTAATGTTTGTATGAATTGTTTGTGAAATGGCCAAATGCCACAATGTCGAAAAATCTGGCAACTGTGACTACTCAAGCGTGCTCGCGCTCGTAGTGGTAAAACGAGATGCGAAACATGACATTAAACATGACATTAATTCGTTGAGGGTGTCAAGAACACTCTCGTGATACTGAGGCTGAAATGGGCCTATTCGGGCTAAAACGGCCCCAATGGGCTATTCGGCCCACAAGGGCAAAATTGATAGAAAATTGTAAAGGAGTAAGTATGGTTGCGAAATCTGAAATCGGAGACTGTAACTTTGCAAAATGGGCCACACGAGCGTGTGGGCCCGTTTGTGCCTAAAATAGATTTTAGGCCCAGTAGCTCCGCAAAACCCAGAAAGGGTCTCATAACGCTCGAGGTGACAGTAGGCCTTCGGAAAGGCCATTAGTTGGTAAAATTACTAAAATACCCTCGTGGGTAAATTACTGAGATACCCTCGTTGGGTAAAATTACTGTTATACCCTTAGGGGCAGATTTGGCATGATTGTGTATAACTTGATTAACTACCATGATGATACATTTTGCATACACTGAGTTATTATGCCATGACATGTTGCATTGGGATGGGTTGTAATGATGGAGGAAGTGTTGTACTAGTGCCTATGCCACAATATACTGATTTTAGTGGCTCAGCCACATATACTAATACTGGCAACTTTGCTACGTTTATACTGGCAGCTCGACTGCATTCTTGGAGTGTAGGGTTGGTTGGGTTGACTTGGTCCCCACATGGAGTGTAGGGCTGGTACGGGTGGAGTGTAGCGGATGGACTATTAAGTTGGGTTGCATTTTCTGTTTGCATTACCATGATTTTGGGGCCGTGGGCCCAAATTGATACTGTATGGGACTTAGGCCCAGACTGAAACCATGACTGTGACTGAAATCGGGGTTACACACTGAGTTCTCGTAACACACCCCTCCGTTTTAACCTTGCAGGTAATCCGCAGCGTTAGTGGATTTGGAGCTGTGGAGGACTCTGTGGTGGCCATACATCAGGATTTATTATCACGAACATAGTAAATTTTCATTTTGCTTTACTTTAGTCTTATTTTTATTTTGGGATTAATATTTTTGTAATAAGGCTATTAGAGTTTTCTTCTAAAATTTCGTATAGTAATTTTGCTAGTTAATAATTATTAATCGGTTAATCACGAATTTTTAAGCAATAACAACCGTTTTCAAAATAACACATTTTCGCAATTCTTTAAGTTAGATTTCAACAATAAATAAAGTTTTCGAAATTAATAACAACATCTTTACAAGGAAACATTTTAAGCAAATCTTGTTTTCACAAGCAACAAAGTTCGGAGTTTTAAAAAGGATACAAAGTTTTTAACGAACGCATAGCTTTTAAACAACCTTTTGATGTGACATGCTAGATCCGGTTATAACATCTAGGCCGGGTTTGGGGTGTTACAGATGATGGATTTTGAGTAGTTGTTGATAGTTAAATTAGTTTTGTAAAGTGATTTTTGACAAAAATGTCAAAAAGGGATTAAATTGTGAAATTGTAAAATTTGTGGGTAAAAGTATGATTAAACAAAAGATATGGGCTGCTAGGGACTCCATTAGAATTTGGCTAGCATAGTTAAAGGTCTAATTGCATGAATTTGCATTTTCACAAGCTAAGGACTAAATTGTAAAAATATCAAAATAGTAGGGGCAAAAGTGTAATTTTTCCATAAGGTGATTTTTGGGATAAAATGAATGGAATGAATATTGAATGAGTTAATTTTGATATGAGATAGATCAAGATAAGCCGAGATCAAAATTAGATCGGGGAAAAAGAAAACTGGACGAATAGCCGATATTTGCTATTCGAGCAATTCGAGGCAAGTTCGTATAATTAGAATTGAACTTTTAAATACTTATAATTATTTGAAATGAATGTATGTAGTTGAGTAAATGATTTACTTGAAATTCAACTGCCTTATTGATATATTATGATGGTTACCAAGCCCCGTTTGAACCGTAAAAATTCGTAGGATATGAGTGACATGTCACTAGGGTTACTATTTAGGTTGAGATTCCTGCATTTGTTGCGGACTCACCGCAGCTTGTATGAGCTTATCGATGTATCAGCTCGTAAGAGCTTACTATTTTCAACTCGTTAGAGCTTACTGTTTTAGCTCAATAGAGCTTACTGTCCATCAGCTCAGGAGGAGCTTACTGATCATAGCTCGAAAGAGCGAAAATGATAATGAATTGACGAATTACTGATTGATATGTTATGTAAATCATCCAAGTGTCCCTCAATATTCTAATAGTTCAACGGGCATAAATTCTATTATTGGTTGTGTGAAAAAGATATGTGTTACTGTTACTATTATCGAATGAGTTACTGTTACTATTATCGAATGAAACACTGTTTATATGAATGAGAATGTGGTATGTTTTGGCAAGTAGTAAATGGAATGAAAATATGCAAATGTTGTCTTGATAAGTAGTAGACTTATGAATGGAAAGTGCATGATATAAATTAGGTATTTGAATACTATGTTGAATTGGTATAAAATGTGTTTGAAATATTGTGGATTGGCTACCTATTGGGTTATGAAATGTTGCATAATACACTTGTACATGTATATGAAAATAGGGTGGCAAAATGGCTTTGGCAATAGCCTATTTTTGTCCACACAGGTGTGTGTCTCAGAGGTGTATGTGCGACACACGGTCATGTTACATGACCGTGCATCCCCTGGTGTTGATATTAGAACTAAGACAGTATGCTCCATACGGTCTCATACACGGGCGTGTGACTGGCTATGTGGTACAAGTTAGTATACCTCCCTAATTGGCACATGGCCTAGTACACGGGCGTGTGACTTGGCCGTGTTGCATAAGTTAGTATACCCTATAGTTTTGGGATGGCCTTGCAAACGACCTAGCACATGGGCGCGGGTGGCCACTTTGAAGGGCACACGGGCTAGACACATTACCGTGTGACCCAAGTTAGTATGTACCCCTTATTTTCACACGGCTGGAGACACGGGCATGTCTGGTGGTCGTGGGAGACACATGGCCTGGTCACACGGGCGTGTGTCCTCTATATTGAGAAAAATTTTCAAAGTTTCGTAGAAGTTTTATAAGTTATCGGTTTAGTCCTAAACCGCTCCTAAAGCATGTTTAAGGCCTTGTGGGCTATTGTAAGGGACAAATTGAATGATGATTGTATGAAGTGGTTTAATGTATGAGAAAAGTACTATTATATATGTCAAAAGTCTGATAATTCTCCGTAACCCTATTCTGGCTTTGAATACGGGTGAAGGGTGTTACACTGAGGTTGAGTATGAACCTCGGTGAGCTCAAAACAACCAAAATAGCTTAGGAGCTTTGTTTAGGGGATATGTATTGATATTTATTTTTGTTCTTTTTTTTAAAGATTTTGGGTTGCGACGAAGCACCCTAAGTTTCCACGTGAGATAAAATTTTTCTAATATTCTAAGATAGGTTAAAAAACTGGTCCAGTAGTGGCATAGTGACAGTGGATAGCAGTAGTGGAATCTTGAAATTGTAAAACACCTCACTCCTTTTTATCTACAATATCATTACAATGTGTTACCGGAGTACTTTTAAACTTAAGATGAACTTTTCTTTTATAAAAATATTTATTTTACAATATTTTATGGACATTATCAAATCATAAAATGAATATTTAAAACTCTTTAGCTACTCAAAGTTATTCGAGTATTTAAAGCTCTTTTGTTTAACTCAGGGTTATACGAGTTGAGAAAAATAAAAGTTTTGCTAAGAATTAAAACTTAAATAACCTAAATTAAATTATAGATCTAAGATAGAATCAAGTTGGAGACTTTAAAATCATATTAAAACCATTCAAAATCATTTTTCAGGTGATCGTAGGTGTCTATGGTTGAACATGAATTTTAGCTAGTTGAAAACAACCAAAACAACGTAGAAGCTTTGTCCAGAGGATATGTAACACCCCTAACCCGTATCCGTCGCCAGATTAGGGTTACGAAAGATTTCTATACAATTGATAACATTTAAACTTAATATCATTCAATAACATAATCAAATCATAAACTAATCATATACACACATATTGTCCCTAAATCGAGCCATCGAGGCCCTAGAAACCCCAAAAAGTAATTTAGGACCAATTTGAAATCATTTGAAAAGTCTAGGAAAAAGTCAGATAAAATTGGAAACAAGGGTCACACAACCGTGTGCC
This sequence comes from Gossypium rotundifolium, assembly GCA_025506655.1. NCBI lineage: Eukaryota > Viridiplantae > Streptophyta > Magnoliopsida > Malvales > Malvaceae > Gossypium > Gossypium rotundifolium. The sequence goes on along the minus strand of CP106731.1, from coordinate 61,137,041 downwards.
TCACATGGCTGAGACACACGCCTGTGTCTCAGGCCGTGTAACCTTCGAACTAGGGACACATGGCCGTGTCCCATTCCGTGTTGTAACATCCCAATTTTGGGCCTAGCCGAAACAGTGGTTTTGGGGCCACAAATCTGACAAAAAATCATATTTTTATTATATTTTTATGGTCTACAATTTCACGAAAAGATTTCATGAAAATTTCGTTCGAAAATTTTGACGTTTGGGCATTCAATTTAGTCTAAAGGACTAAATTGTAAATAGTGCAAAAGTTGAGTTCCACATGTTAGAAGTGTCCAATTTTTATGAAATTTTAAATAGGAGGTTCTTAAATGGTAATTAGACCATTTCTTAAATTTTTGGACAAAAATGGACATGAGATAAGTGAAATAGGATATTTTTAAGTTAGGGGTATTTTGGTAATTTGGTAATTAAATGGACTAAAAGACAAAATAAAAGCCAAAAACCTTTGTCCATCTTCTTTCTTGGGAGAATTTAGCACGGGGGAAGCCATGGCTAGGGTTTTCAATCTTTCAAGCTCAATAGTAAGTGCTCCAAGCCCCGTTTTTAATGTTCTTTACATTTTTGAGATCCCCGTAACTCGGTTTAGTTATTTCTACCATTATTTTGAGCTAGGGTTTGTGTTTAAAAATTTACCCATGGATGAAATGCATGTGCTTTGATGTCTAATGATAGAATATTAATGCTCAGTGTGTAGTAAATGACTTTTACTAGGTGATTTTCGATGAAATCGCATAAAATGACTAGTTTGTAAAAAGTTGAAAAGTGTATGAAAATGTATGAGTGAATGCAAATTGTGGACTGCTATAGTTATGAAAATGGTTCAGCTAGGCCTAAAATACAAGGAAATTGAATAAAAATCATTTTATGAGCCTAAGGGAAAAAGTGTAAATATGACAAAGTTTAGGGGAAAAACATAATTTTTCCATAGTATGATTTTTGTGTCACAATGAATAATGTGACCAATAAGTAACCTAAATGTGATATTATAGATCAAAGAAAACGAGGTTCGGACTTAGAACGGGGGAAAACGAGTAACTGACGGTTTGGTCCCTTTTTGCCATTTTGGTATCGAGGTAAGTTCATATGTAAATAATACAACATTATATTATGTATTTAATATTTTGATATTGCATGAATTGCATATATATGTTTCTACGGATTCGATTGATGATGATTTGGTGAAGAATCGAAGAATGAGAATCCCGGTTGAACCTTAAGAATAGAAAGGATACTTTGTCACGACATTAGATTAATAAGGTCCCGTGTAAGACCATATCTGGGATATGGCCTCGGCACCAAATTGAGATCCCGTGTAAGACTATATCTGGGATATGGCATCGGCACTGAATAGCGAATTCGTGTAAGACCATATTTGGGATATGGCGTCGACATCGATATGAGATCCCGTATAAGACCATATCTGGGATATGGCATCGCCATCGACATACGATCTCGTGTAAGACCATATCTGGGATATGGCATCGACATCGATATAAGATCCCGTATAAGACCATATCTGGGATATGGCATCAGCATCGACATGTGGTACCATGTGAGACCATATCTGGGATATGGCATTGGCATCTTACTACGCGTATGACAATTTCTGGGTATCCTTAGATATTCCAAGTGGTTCAACGGGATAAAGAATTAACGTTTATGTTAAAGACAGGAAAATGACTAAAGTGTAAATGAATACGAATATGTGATGATTAAGTGCAAGTGTATGTATGTATACACTCATGAGCAATGTGCTCGAGATGTGATCAAATTTTGGTAAAAAGGTAAACGAGTAAGTTATACCTATGAGAATGACCTTGTGATTATAAGTCCATGCTTATGATGTATGAATATGTGGGAAATGTGATTGATGATCATGTGTGATGCTTTTAAGCCAATTTAAATTGAGAAATGAAATGTTCAAGTCTTTGTTGTTGATGTATAGGTTAAATTGGCCAATGAATGGCTTGTAAATATTTGATGATGACTAGCTATTGGCATGGCTATCTATGGATATACTTTAGATTTATATGTGTGTAAATGAGAATTAATACAAAGAAAACATGATAGAGTAAAATTAGCAATGAAACAGTTAGGACAGCAGCAGTTGTATCACTTTGAAAATTCACAAAAAATGGTGGAAATTGAATTAGAAGTTTAATAAGATATGGAATTAAATCTTATTGAGTCTATTTTCACATAAAAGAAACGGTGTAAGCAAAAGAATTTCATATTATGAGATATTTGAATTTTTATAAGACAGGATTAGAGTGATTTCTTAATCCCCTATTCTTCCTTAGGAAATTCATTAAAATTTTACAAAAATAATAAATGGATAAAATTTATATGCTTGAATTTTTTAATGAGTCTAATTTCAAGAGAAACAAACGAAAATGTCATTCGAGTTCTATACCATGAGAAAATATTTTTTTAGTGACAAGGGGTTTGAACTGTCAGACAAGGAAACAGGGGAGACTTTAAAGAATAAATTGTACTGATTGGATAACCAAAAATTCTAGAAATTTTATGGTAAAATATATATGAGTCTAGTTTCAAGGAAAATTAGCGGATCTTAATTTGGAGTTCTGTAGCTCCGGATAAAAATGATTTAGTGATTGTAACTTGAGTAGACAGCTTAAGATGAACATAAATGAATTGTGAAATTTTATGCAATTATGATTGTATTACCTTGAGAACATATTGTGAGAATTGGTGAAAAACATGTTAATAAGTTTCTTATTATTTTCATACAAAATTACTAAGCATTGTAGCTTACTCCCCTTCCTTCCTCATATCTTAGAGGGTTTTATGCTAGCTCGAGTTAGAGATCGCTGGAGATGTTATCACATTATCAAGCTATCATCGTGGGGTAAAAGTGAATACAAACCTCTTAAGTTTATGGCATGTATAGGGACTAGTCAATTGTGTATGTGTCATTTGATTTGGCCAAATGTGGGTTCATAATGGTAATATGGTTCATTATGTATATGGCTGTAACATCCCAAAAGTTAGGGGTTTGTAATTTTGCTTAAATTCATGATTGGGCTTAGTTGGCTTGCTATTTGAGTGTGTTTTAGGGTCCTAAGCCTTGGAAAAATATTGGATTTTTGGTCTTTAGTGTAAAGGGCTATGAAAAGTAGGACTTAAGTTTAATTGTGTGTGTTTAAGAGGCACAAGTGAGCTCTTGGTGGAGTGGTGGTGGCGTCATTGGAAGGGCAAGCGGGAAGGAGTTTGAATCCCACTATTGGCAAATTGAAGGATTTTATTTTGCTCAGGAGGAGGCAAGAGGTCATGTTGGAATCAAACACTGATGGAGAAGTGTTTGAATAAGTCAAATGGTTCAAATGGATGAATGTGAGGGTTTGTAGGAGGAAAAAGGGGAGAAAATCATGGGATTCAAGTGGAGGGAGGTGTTGGCTGTGTGGGGGGTCTCTAAGGGGGATTTCGGCTGAAGTATGAGATTTGGTAGCACTTTCGGCCTTGGTTGGTAGGAGTGACGTTTCTGATAGAGCATTTCGGGTTTTCCTCATTTAGCACATTTTTGTGTCTTCACTTTGCATTTCTTTCTTTTTCCTTCTTTTCTCTCAAAGGTATCTTTTTCGAAACCTCTAGTTACTGTTCTCCTTTTTGTGTTTTTTCATCTTTTTTCCTCTTGTGCACATTTTAGTCGAAACTCTCATCTCTTACACTAATTCTTCAAAAGTGAACCACACTTCTTCTACTTCTTCTTTTCTTCTTTGCTTCCCCAATTCTTTCTCCACTAGCCAAACCTCTGTTCTTTCCATTTTGAATCGTTGCTTCTTGAGTAGCTTGATGCGTGAAGGGCCATTTCTCTTCTGCCGAATCTATTTCGGTTATTCGACATCGTTGTGAGCACAAGGTAATTTTGGATTCCATCTTTTCTTCTTTGAGCTTTTCCTTGAAGAAGGATCTCTTATCTTATTGCTTTTATGTTCAAAGGATGAATCTGAGACCTTCTCCTTCTTGAGTACTCGTTCACTCTTCTTTTGTGTAGAAGCCGACATCCGGGGTGTGCAACTATCGATTCTGTGGCACCTTGGTAAGTGTATCCTTGATCGATTTGAGATGATAGTTCTCTTACTCTGCTGAGTTGTTAAGGCTGAATAACCTTGCCTCTGTGAACTTGGAAAAGCGGTATTGACTTATGTTCTTTGGTTAGGGATCCAACTTCGTAATCAAAAGGAGTAGTCAAGCGTGATAGCACATAACGGAGTTGCTGTCGGGAGGGGGTAAGTATGGTAGACTGTTTAGTCAAATTCAAATATGGAAATATGGTGGATTAAGACTGATGGTTTAAGTGTATGGTTTCATAGGTGCGTAATCTCGGGGATTCAGTCTACGCTCGAATCAGGTGTGTACTCACACCATTCTGATTATAGATCGGCAAATGCTGAAAAGCTGAAAAGCTGGTAGCTGTGACTTCTTGAGCGTGGGAACGCTCATAGTGATAATTCAAAATATGAATTATGACATCACGAACACTCTCGCGATATCGAGGCCGTAACGAGCCTAACTAGGCTTAAACGGGCTTAACGGGCCCAATGGGCTATTCGGCACACATGGGTGAAGTTGATGGAAAAGTGTTAAGCAATAAATTCGAATGGAAAATATGTAAACCTGAAATCGAAACCATGAGTTTTGGGACACACGAGCCTGTGGGCATGTTTGGGCCTAAAATGGATTTTAGGCCCAATAGCTCCACAGAGACCCAAAAAGGGTCTTGAGTCACTCGATGCGATAGTAGGCCTTCGAAAAGGCTGTTAAAGGTGAAATTACCAAACTACCCTTGAAGGGTAAATTACTGAAATACCCTCGATGGGTAAAATGACCGATATGCCCCTAAAGGGCAAAATGACAAAAATGCCCCTATATGTTATATGGCTATTTTTGTATGAAATTTGTAATTGTTATCATATGTTTAATATTGAAATGTTGCATTCATGTGATATTATGTTGCATGGGGATGGGGTTATTTGAAAGGGGAAGTGCAAATAGGATCGCATGGTCGCTTGACGACTGTGGATCCACCGAGGCTTGGTAGCCACCGAGCAGCTATGCTGCATCGTTAAGGTAATGCCGTAACTGATGTTACATGAGGAGTGTTAGGATGGGTGGGTCGATTAAATCCTCACAAGAGTGCACAGTTGGAAAGGAGACGGAGTGTTCGGCTGGTATGGGCATTAATGCATTGCATATATGGATTATATTACTGAGATGGGCTTAGGCCCAGATTTATATATATGATATATGACATTTGATATGGGTTAAGGCCCAACCGAGGCTATTTAGGGCTAATGCTCAATTGCCACCGTTACTTTAATGGGCTTGGGCCCGGATTGTTTTGATGCATGTTCTTATTGATAGGGGTTGTACACACTGAGTTTTTGTAAACTCACCCCCCTCTTTTTAATTGTCTCAAGTAATCCTCAGTAAGTGGTTCGACATTCTAGAGGACTTGGAGGTGGACACAATGAGCGGTTTGGAATTTTATTATTTTACTTTTCTTTAATTTGGGTTAATATTTTGTAATAAGGCCTCTTTTAAATTCTGGTTTTAGTTTGGGTTTTTTAGTTTATTATGTTTTAAATCTGCTCAACATTGAATTGCAGTTTTCCAAATCAGTATCTGTTTTCAAAATATTACGCTTTTGTAGCTAAGTTGTAAACATCACGTTTTCATAAGTCACTTGTTTTAAGTTAGGCTTTCGTAAATAAACAATGTTTTAAAAAAAATGATAATGTTTTTCCAAGAATGATTTCTAATAAACCACATTTTGAAAATAAGCACATGAAATCAGAGATTTTGAACAGTGGAAAGTTTTTTTTGAAAAAACACCTCAATGTGACACGCCAGATTCGAGCCTAACTTTTAGACCGGGTCTGGGGTGTTACATTTTATGGTATCAGAGCCTGGTTGCAAAATTCAGGCTGTGAAATGGGCTTAGGTGCCTATTTTAAATATGTTTACAAATGATTTTGAAGTGGTTTGGGGGATTTTTGTGTGGTACACCAAGTCTCTGGCATTGGATCAAGTAAGTTCTCCTATCTGTTTTAAACTGTTATACTGTAGATAGTTATTGGGCTTACTTTAGATGATGGACTATACTAAGACTCTTAGTTAGAGTAAGACTGAGACCCGTAGGAGACTAAAACTGTAGTAACCTTGCGATTTTGGAAACAACTCTTAACTACTGCTCTCCATAAAACATTTGTTTAATTACTGGAACTATGAGCTAAATCCATAAAATTTGTAATTCAGATAATACGCGAAGTGGCAATGAGTGCTAGAAGGGGTGCTAGAGGTTGTGGTAGAGGTCGTGGAAGTGCTAGGGCTGGTTCTTTGGCGTTAGACCACATGCTCGATGTTGAGGTGAGAGAAGTACCGACTTCACCGGTAATCGAGACAGGGTCGTTCGATCGAGCTACTGGTGATGACACACTGTCACAGGCAATGCTTCGTATCTTTGAAAGAGTTGCTGGGTCTATTGAGCCTAATACGAGTATTAGAGGTCATAGGTCGGTTACGAAATGACTCTAGTCTAATGAAGCGGAGAACTTCAAGGGAATTTCTGGGGTGGCCCGGTGTGGTAGAATATTGGTTAGATGCCATCGAAAGTGTAACACCCCTTAACTGTAATCCCCACCGAGATTGGGCACGAGACGTTACCGAATAATTTACCTGATCGCCACTTAGGCTCAACGTGAATACTCTCCTCGAATCGCTTCAACTACTTCACACTCAACCTATGAGATCTCAATCGTACCTATGAGAACTCTCGAGACCATATCGAAAGTTTTTACGGTCCATAAAATTTCTTTTCATCTAAACAGGGAGTACACGCCCGTGCTAGATGACACACATGCCCGTGTGTGTTCACACACGCCCATGTGCTCACACCGTGCCCCAAAACCCCAACATTCTGCCAAAACTCACACGACTAGGGCACACCCATGTGAAATGGGGACACGCCCATGTACCCTTACAACATGCCCATGTCTTTCGCCCGTGGAAAGTTACTGACTAGTTTAGCACGGCCTGGACACACCGTGGCCCTAGACCTTGTGCCACACCTTGAAATACTAACTTATTCACCATGACCTGGGCATACACCCATGTTCTAACCGTGTCTCACCAAAGGTCCACACAAACGGCCGTGGATTTTACCCGTGGTCTATCCTAATTTAAAACACTAAGGTGCAGGGTTCGCAAGGTCTAGACACACGTCCCTGTATCCAACCGTGTGGGCACTTAGAGGCTATCTTCCAAGCCTTTTTGCCACTCTTATTTGCATACATACATAACTTATCACATATTTTCACAAAGCATCAATATTACTCTTGAATTAAAACATTTGATTATACAAGATTAAGGTTTTCATCCCATACACTAGGGAGACTAATTCCCATAAAATTACAAACAACTTGAGCCATCATCTATGGCTATACACAATCAAGACATAAGCTCTCTTGGGCCAACACAATTTGACTACATCAACAAGGACTTGATCAAACTTAAGTACTAGCCCTATACATGCCATAACTCATAAGGACTTGATACCTCATACCAAGCGTCTGCTCGATAGTGTGAAAACATCTCCTGTGGCCTCCAACCCAAGCTAGTCAAAACAACCTATAAGAGATGGGAGAAGAAAAGGAGTAAGCAATAATGCCTAGTAAGTTCATATGCATAACTGATAAATAATGATATTCATTAAATATGGATAACTACCAGATATTACACGGAGTTTTTCCCATTAACTCATGGTTGCTTACTCAACCACTCTTGAAGCTTACTCATTCTATCTCTTACCACATTCTTACCGTGCCACAAGCCAATTGCTCATTTAACTAACATACATTCCTGCACTGATTGTCATGTAATTTCATAAAACAATACATCAAACATCATCAATAAAATACTCATCTCTCGGTGGCTCTGCACTTAGCCCCCCATTAACTTTCTAATAAAGTGGTATCACACACATCCCACCAATTATTATACTCATGGTGTTTTCGCACTTAGCACACCAATCATTTATAAGCGATGGTATCACACACAGCCCATCGATTATTAGTTACTCAGGTGGTAACGCACACAACCCACCAATAATAATATGGTAGATGGTATCGCACACAGCCCATCATTACCATCAATAAGACATCCACTCAGCCACTTCCCCCAATAACGTAATAATATAGTTAAGTCACCTAGCTATTTCACACACAGTTAGTCCACACAGTCAATATCTCAGTGGCTTTGCACTTAGCCTACCATAATCAATTAATGAGAAGATATCGTATTTATCTAACCATCTAACATTATTACAACACATGCACAACTCTACCATTTTTACTCTACTTGAGCCACATAGATTCTCGATCAATATCAACCATGCATCCAATATCAAATTCTACTACATTCATCCCACTCAGGAGTTTATCATATATGGATTTCATATTAATTCAATTCTATCACATACTAGTGCTTCTCGTGGTACAACCACTTACATTCAACATCCTTGTTGAATCATTCAACTTATTACATAACTCTCTCGAGTTTCATACACATAGTTCTCATTAACATCACACCCTAATAGGGTCTCACATGCTTTAACATGTCGATGCCGTGACCCTGACAAGGTCTTATACAAAATATCACATCGTTGCCAAGTCCTTGACATGGTCTTACACGAAACCTTAACTAACATTATTTCATACTATTTACATCCCTTACTATTCTTATATTCAATTCTCCCGACATCTCATCAATTGGCATTTCAACATTCATTGACTATATATATACATTCCATACAATATTGGAATATTAAATTAGCTCATACGTACTTACAACAATTGCACATGAACTTACCTCGATGCCGAAATGGCCGAAAATAATTATTTGCCCACATCTCTCTTTTTATCCATTCTAGGTCCGAAACTCATTTTCTTCAATCTAGAAAAATGAAATTTACTCGTTTAGTCACTTAATGATCATATTACAACTTAACATACACTTAGGCAAAAATGACCATTTTGCCCCTATACTTTGGCAAAATTATGATTTTGGCCCTAGGCTCGTAAATAAATTTTTATCACATTTCCTTGCTAAACAAGCCTATCTGAACATTTAATCCTCTTACAACTATCTCAAGTTCCAACTATTTCATGCTTAAATAAACAAATTACAACCTTTGCATTTTAGCCCAAATTAGGTGTTTTCATGACAACACCTTTCACAAAAGTTGTTTCTCATCATCCTATCGTTCATTTTCTTCCACAAAAATTCAGCAACCAGCATAAACCCTCTCATGGCAAGTCCCTAGACTCTCAACCATGTTACAAATTAGTCCCCCCATTAGCTAGCTTAAGCTTTAGGGACTCCAAAAGTACAAAAATTATCAAATAAAACCACCAAAATCACTTACTTGGATGAGGATTGCATGGCTGAAAATTTGAGCTTCAAAAACCCTATTCTTGCTTGAGAATTTTGGTGGAAGAGGAGAAGAAATAAAAAAGATGATAGCTTTCCTTATTTCATCTTATTTTATTTCTTTTTAATAACCTAACATGACAACATTTAATGCCCTTGTCCCCTTTGTCTTCTTTGACCATCCAAGCCAATTCCCATGGTCTAATTGCACATTTGGGCCTCTAATTTTTAACCCATATCTATTTGGTACCTCTAGGAAATAAAATAGAACTTTTACACTTTTTGCGATTTAGTCCTTTTTCACAATTTAGCTAGAATTTGCTAAAATTAAGGCGCCAAAATTTTCATGCATCCTTATAAACATGTTATCACACATAAAATAACATGAAAATAATTTTCTCTAACCTCAAATTAGTGATTACGAGATCAACATTACGACTAGCCCTAAATCGGTCATTCGAGAAAAGAATTATGGATGATCTCATTGCAAGCGAACAAAAGTGAAGGGTCTTTGTGTCTTTCTTGAGGATGAAGCCTACCAGTGGGGGCTTACAGTAAAAGAGGGTACCTCGATGGATTGATTGACCTAGGAAGTCTTCAAGTCCACATTTCAAGAAAAGTATGTGGGCGCTAGCTATGTCGATGCTCGCAGGAAAGAATTTCTGAATCTGGTTGAAGGAGACAAGTCTATGGCTGAGTATGAGGCAGAATTTTACGTCTTAGCCGGTATGATCAAGGAATTGTGGCAACGGAGTATGAACGTTATGTTCGGTTAGAAGATAGCTTTAGGGACAGTCTCTGAGTGTTGATAGCTCCACAGAGGGAGCATGACTTTGCCACGTTGGTAGAGAAAGTTAAGATTGTCGAGGATGTGAAGCGCTCTGAGCGTCTAAATAGGGAAAGAGAAATGGGCAAAAATAAGAGGGAGTCTGGGTATTCTGATTTTGATCAGGAGTTTAAGAGAAGGGCTAGAGCAGATGGGCCAGTCAGAGCTGAGCCCTTATTGCTACTATTGGGTTACCACCTTGTGTTACTTGTGGGAAAAGTCATGTGGGCAAGTGCTGGAAAAGGTTAGGGGCTTGTCTGAGTTGTGGCTCCATGGAACATCATTTCATAGAGTGTCTCAGAAGACCGGATTAGAGGCAGGCTTTCGGTAGGGGTAATGTACAACCACTGAGGGGTGAACAGCAGCCGCCTAGAGGCCGTGGGTATGCTAGAAATGGAAACGATTTGGGTTGTAGAGCTCCAAGTAGAGGTGTGGGTCACGCGGAGGCGAGACAACCAGCATTGGCTTATGCAACATGTTGCCGAGAGGACGGAGACGCCCCAGATCGAATACTGGTACATACTTTACCCGTAATGTGTTATTTACCTAGGTTGCAATTAGAACTAGAGTGTGCAGCAGAAGCGTAGTGGTATAACCAGTATTGTGTGGCTATTAGATAGTTGGAAATTTTGAGGACGAAATTTCTTCAAGGGGGTAGAATTGTAACATCCCAAAAGTTAGGGGTTATTGGTTTTGCTTAAATTCATGATTGGGCTTAGTTGGCTTGCTATTTGAGTGTGTTTTGGGGTCCTATAGAGGCTTGGGTTCGAGTTTGAGCCTTGGAAAAATATTAGATTTTTGGTCTTTAGTGTAAAGGGCTATGAAAAGTAGGACTTAAGTTTAATTGTATGTGTTTAAGAGGCACAAGTGAGCTCTTGGTGGAGTGGTGGTGGCGTCATTGGCAGGGCAAGGGGAAGGAGTTCGAATCCCACTATTGGCAAATTGAAGGATTTTATTTTGCTTAGGAGGAGGCAAGAGGCTGTGTTGGAATCAAACACTAATGGAGAAGTGTTTGAATAAGTCAAATGGTTCAAATGGATGAATGAGAGCGTTTGTAGGAGGAAAAAGGGGAGAAAATCACGGGATTCAAGTGGAGTGAGGTGTTGGTTGTATGGGGGTTCTCTAAGGGGATTTCGGCTAAAGTAGGGGATTTGGTAGCACTTTCGGCCTTGGTTGGTAGGAGTGACGTTTTTGATAGAGCATTTCCGGGTTTTTCTCACTTAGCACATTTTTATGTCTTCATTTTGCATTACTTTCTTTTTCCTTCTTTTCTCTCAAAGGTATCTTTGCCAAAACCTCTAGTTACTATTCTCCTTTTTGTGTTTTTTTCATCTTTTTTCCTCTTATGCACATTTTAGTTGAAACTCTCATCTCTTACACCAATTCTTCAAAAGCTGAACCACACTTCTTCTACTACTTCTTTTCTTCTTTTCTTCCCCAATTCTTTCTCCACTAGCCGAACCTCTGTTCTTTCCATTTTAAATCGTTGCTTCTTGAGTAGCTTGATGCATGAAGGGCTATTTCTCTCCTGTCGAATCTATTTCGGTTATTCGACATCGTTGTGAGCACAAGGTAATTTTGGATTCCATCTTTTCTTCTCTGAGCTTTTCCTTAAAGCCGAATCTCTTATCTTATTGCTTCTATGTTCAAAGGACAAATCTGAGACCTTCTCCTTCTTGAGTACTCGTTCACTATTCTTTTGTGTAGAAGCCGACATCCGGGTTGTGCAACTATCGATTCTGTGGCACCTTGGTAAGTGTATCCTTGACCAATTTGAGATGATAGTTCTCTTACTCTGCTGAGTTGTTAAGGCTGAATAACCTTGCCTCTGTGAACTTAGAAAAGCAGTATTGACTTATGTTTTTTGGTTAGGGATCCAACTTCGTAATCAAAGGGAGTAGTTAAGCGTGCTAGCACACCACAGAGTTACTTTCGGGATGGGGTAAGTATGGTGGACTATTTAGTCAATTTCAAATATGGAAATGTGGTGGATTAAGACTGATGGTTTAAGTGTATGGTTTCATAGGTGCGTAATCTCGGGGATTCAATCTATTCTTGAATCAGGTGTGTACTCACACCATTCTGATTATAGATCGGCAAATGCCGAAAAGCCAAAAAGTCGATAGCTGTGACTTATCGAGCGTATGAATGCTCGTAGTGATAATTTGAAATATGAATCGTGACGTTAATTCGATGAAAGTGTCACTAACACTCTCGCGATACTGAGGCCGTAATGAGCCTAACCAGGCCGAAACGGGCTTAGCGGGCCCAATGGGCTATTCGGCCCACATGGGCAAAGTTGATGGAAAAGTGTTAAGCAATAAATCCAAATGTGAAATCTACAAACCTGAAGTCAAAACCATGAGTTTTGGGCCACACGAGCCTGTGGGCCTGTTTGGGCCTAAAATGGATTTTAGGCCTAATAGCTCTGTAGAGACTCAAAAAGGGTCCCGAGTCACTCATGCGATAGTAGGCCTTGAAAAAGCCGTCAAAGGTGAAATTACCAAACTACCCTTGAAGGGTAAATTACTGAATTACCCTCAATGGGTAAAATGACCGATATGCCCCTAAAGGGCAAAATAACGAAAATGCCCTAATATGTTATATGGTTATTTTTGTATGCGATTTGTAATTGTTATCATATGTTTAATTTTGAAACGTTGCATTCATGTGATATTATGTTGCATGGGGATGGGATTATTTGAAAGGGAAGTGCAAATAGGATCGCATGGTCACTTGACGACTATGGATCCACCGAGGCTTGGTAGCCATCGAGCAGCTATACTACACCGTTAAGGTAATGCCGTAACTAGTGTTACATGAGGAGTGTTCGGATGGATGGGTCGATCAAATCCTCACAGGAGTGCACAGTTGGAAAGGAGACAGAGTGTTCAGTTGGTATGGGCATTAATGCATTGCATATATGGATTATATTACTGAGATGGGCTTAGGCCCATATTTATATATATGATATATGACATTTGATATGGGTTAAGGCCCAACCGAGGCTATTTAGGGCTAAGGCTCAATTGCCACCGTTACTTTAATGGGCTTGGGCTCGGATTGTTTTGATGCATGTTCTTACTGATAGGGGTTGTACACACTGAGTTTTATAAACTCACCCCCTCTTTTTAATTGTCTCAAGTAATCCTCAGTAAGTGGTTCGACGTTCTAGAGGACTCGGAGGTGGCCACACTATGAGCAGTTTGGAATTTTAGTATTTTACTTTTCTTTAATTTGGTTTAATATTTTGTAATAAGGCCTCTCTTAAATTCTGGTTTTAGTTTGGGATTTTTAGTTTATTATGTTTTAAATCTGCTCAGCATTGAATTGCAGTTTTCCAAATCAGTATCTGTTTTCAAAATATTATGCTTTCGTAGCTAAGTTGTAAACATCACGTTTTCATAAGTCACTTGTTTTAAGTTAAGTTTCCGCAAATAAACAATGTTTTAAAAAAATGATAATGTTTTTCCAAGAATGATTTCTAATAAACCACATTTTGAAAATAAGCACATGAAATTGGAGATTTTGAACAGTGGAAAGGTTTTTTTTTTTTTTGAAAAAACACCTCAATGTGACATGCCAGATTCAAGCCTAACTTCTAGACCGAGTCTAGGGTGTTACAATGGCCATGAGATGTGGCTCATATTGGTTAATGGTTGTAATGCCTATTTATATGTGTGTGCTTATACTAAAGATTTCATGTGATGTGGTTATATGGGTTTGGTATGGATGGATTGAGGATGTGTTGATGATAATCATGGCATGAAAGTTTAATAAGTTTAAGCTAGGTAAAGTATGGTGCCTTATGCATGAATAAGATTATATGAATTCGCTATGATCATGACTTGTTTGATGATGTTTAGTTGCTCAATTATGCCATGAAAGATGCCATTGAAGTTGTGTTTAAGTATGTGCAAATAAGGATGCCAAATGGTTTGGTAAATAGACATTTTCTTGGCCACACGGGCAGAGACACGGCCGTGTGTCTTAGCCGTGTGGAGGATACGACCCCGGGACATGGGCGTGTGCCAAGGGCGTGTCAAGTCTGCATCTATTTTTCAAATTTAATTCGCCACACGGTGTAAGCACACGGATGTGTGACCCTATTTTATTGATGACGTCATAAACAGAGAGTTACACGGCCTACCCATACGGGTGTGTCCCAAGCCACACGGGCGTGTGACCCCTGTTTTGATGAAAAATTTTCTAAGTCTTCTTAAAGTTTCCTAAGTTCTCGCTTTAGTCCCAAACAGTTCCCAATGATTGTTTTGGGCCTCATGGGCCCATATAAGGGATGATTTGTATGTAAATGAGTGATTTTAAATTGAATGAAATTTTATAGCCCGATTTTGTATAAATGTTTATGTTTAAGTCCAGTAATGCCTCGTATCCTCTCCCGGCGTTAGACACAGGTAAGGGGTGTTACACTTGTCCTCACCCGTGTAACTCTCTGAGTAGGGTTACACGGCCATGTCACATGCCCATGTGTCAGGTCGTGTAACATACGGCTATGTCGCTAGGCTATGTGTATAACATCCTTAACCCCTATCCATCACCAAAATAGGGTTATAGAACATTACAGGATAAATGTAACATAAAAACATACAATTACAAATATTAATATAAACATAGCATAATCCATTCATTTGCATGCACATAGTCCCTTAACCTAGCCTTCAAGGCCTTAAAAACACTTTAGAAACAATTTGGGACTAAATTGAAAACATTTGGAATATTTAAGAAAAAGTTGGAAAAACTATATAGGAAAGAAAACTACATAAGCATATAATGCTTAGTAAGTTCGTAAAACATGAACATAAGTTACCATTTCAAGCATAACATTTAAGCATGATATAATCCAACAATAAGTTTGGCACAAAAGCGTAAGCACCATCAACAACACATGTTAGTGCATTAACACATAATTCACTTGAATTATCATTAGGTAAGATAGGTGTATATGAAAATACTACTTTTGAATTCATCCTTTTCATGATCATAAATATGCTTTCATTATAAATTTCCTTTTCAAACCTTTTCATAGATTCATAGCATAGTTCATTTGAACACTTACAGTTTCTTTCCTTTTCATGCCCGTTGAACCATTTAGAATAACATCGGATACGCGGGGAAGCTTACATGAAGTGTGCTAAACATATAACCTTTACTTTTCCTTTACATCATTGCTTACACGACTATGAAATGGGCATACTCACACGAGCAGTGGGTTGGAATGTAAGCTACATGATGCTGCTCACACGAGCTGTGGAGTATCCACAACAAATGTTGGACCTCAGGCATCGGTAGGACATTCAAAACCAGCACCCGAAACATGAAAACCCTAATGACATGTCATTTATATCCTAAAAATTCTTAAGGTTCAAACGGGGCTCGATAATCATCGTGACATCAATGGATTTACATCATTTAGTTACAAGGCAAATAACGTATTAACATATAGGTCAACATAACATTAAAACACTACTTAATCATTGTAAATAGAAAAATATATAGGATTTTTCCTACATAATTTATCACCTTTTACTTAAATTTGTTGTTAAAACTAAGTAATTGTTTAATAAATTAATGAAATATGTGAAAATATGAAATTAGGACATAGAAATTATTAAAATTTGATTTTTTGCTTTATTATATAGTTTTCATGCATAAAATGGCTTATTTTATATTAAATTGAGCATATTATATTTTTAAGACATGAAGTGGGCCATGCATGATTAAATTAAATAATAAAATATAAAATTATATTTAAATATTCATTTTTAGATATTTCATTAATAATTTGGGTTATAATTTATTATTTAAATTGGATAAATTTTATTCTTTAGTCCTCTAATTTATTGATTTATTTTGGACAGGTCTGATAGCTTTGTTGCATTACAAAACTGTCCAAATTGGAGACCAAGTCAACCCAATTTTTGCCTACACTTGGCTGTCCATATAAACCACTTTTTGGTTTAATTGCACAAGGTCCTTGCAATGTTGAAGAAATTAGAGATTTGCCTGAAGATTTGCACTTGACCGAGTCTCAGTCCTGAGTTGTCGTGGCACTTAAATTGAGCAAAATCAAGCAAAAATCAGCTCAATTTTCTCAATTCATGGCTGGACACCCTTTGAAGATGCTTGAAGAGATGGAACCTCCTATTTTTAGTAAACTATTCCCCTCTCCTCACCTATAAATAAGACCCCTTCATTCATTTATTCATCATCCCTCATCCCTCATTCATTCTCTCTTCTCTCTCAATTCTCTTAGCATTTTTCATTCCCCACACCTAGCATCATCTCTTCATAGAGATTTTAGAAATTAAGCCTCTTAAAGAGCCCTAGGTCAGCCGCCTTGGAGAGCCATCAGTAAAGGAGCAAAGCAAAGGAGCGAAGGAGCCTAGTCAGTTAGAGTCTTGGGTGACAGCCACTTTGATTTGGGTTTAATATTTCCTTCTTTAATTTAATCTAAAATGTTTGCTATGTGTTCTTTGTTCTTGTTTACAACAATGTTACCTTAATTTTATTTAAGCTAGGATGATTGCTTTGAATAAATAATATTTATTTGATTCATGATTATAATGTTTGTGCCTCAATGAATCATGTTTTTAATTAAAATCAAGTCTGTATTTTGTTCATACATGATTGAAATGCACTTGAATTAGCTAAGCGATCTTCACTAGATGATGGCTAGTGGACACATAATTGAAATGTGCATGCTCAATTTAGATCCTAACCCAATTAAATTGCAGTTTGCATAACAACTCTAACCAAGCTCTGTTATCTGCATAGTTTTTAGATTTGTGTGATTAAACTGTTTCAAACCTAACACGTCCCTATTTCCTCACACGAATGCTAAGAAACCCTTAGTAAATAAGGATCAGTAAAATGCATATTTTCTAAGTAAAGGATTTCAAAGGACCTAATGTGGTTTCCAAACTCATGAAAGATCGAGTTGCCATGGAATGTTTTCCGAATATTATTAAGCATGCTGATAATAAATTGAGTTTAATTAAATTAATTTTCCTAGTTTATTTATGTAATAATTGTTGCATATTGTGTTTAATTTTTCTAAAATCTATTTCATTCATATAGTTTGCATATTTAGGATAATTTTCATTAGGGATCATTGCATTTAGTTTAATATATTTAATTTTAATCATCACTTCTCAATCATATTGTGTTTTTATTTACCAAATTGTTAATATAATTTTACAAATTAAGTGACTTAGCACAAATACAATCCCTGTGGAGACGATAACTCGATACTTACTTATTACTTGATAACGACTGTGTACACTTGCACAAACCTACGCATTACAATCATACGAACTTACCTAGACAAACAAAGCATAAAAACATAGTTGATCAATCTGAAGCTTTCACTATTCCGTTATCTAAATCTGTACGAGGTCTACCTTAATATGCTAGCACTTGTTGTAGCCGAATGAAAGAACCCTAAAATGACTTTCTATCCTTCAATATTCAGTGAAGAGAACATTTGGAGAAGATGAATGAATTTTTATTTTAATTAATTTAACCTTTATTTACCAAATTACCAAAATAACCTTTAAAAACTTTAATAATTTCAATAAAAGCATGCCATGTATGTCCACTAACCACATAAATGATCTAATTACCATTTAAGTCCACTAAAATTTAAATTTCATATCTAATTGATACCTTTAACTAATAGAGATCCACTTTTGCACCTTTTACGTTTTAGTCCTTTTCACATAATTAAGCATGCAAACGTCAAAATTTCTTAACAAAATTTTAATACAACCTTACTAACATCCCATAGACATTAAAATAATAATAAAATAACAATTTACTCATCAGATTTGTGGTCCTTAAACTACTATTCTGATTTTACTAAAAATGGGTTGTTACAACTCTCTCCCTAAAGGAATTTTCGTCCCCAAAAATCTTACTAGAAAAGAGGTTCGGGTATTGCACTTTTGAAGCTTCTTCCGGTTCCTAGGTAGCTTCTTTAATTCTGTGACGTTGCCCCAGAACTTTCACTAAAGCTATGCTTTTATTTTTCAATTCTTTGACGTCTTGAGCTAGAATTCTGATCGGTTCTTCACTGTACGTCATATCTGGCTGAATCTCAACATCAACAGGTGAAATCATGTGTGAAGGATCTGATCGATATCGTCGTAACATAGATACATGGAATACATTGAGAATCCTTTCTAACTTTGATGACA
This sequence comes from Gossypium rotundifolium, assembly GCA_025506655.1. NCBI lineage: Eukaryota > Viridiplantae > Streptophyta > Magnoliopsida > Malvales > Malvaceae > Gossypium > Gossypium rotundifolium. The sequence goes on along the minus strand of CP106731.1, from coordinate 61,118,525 downwards.
AGGCTAATCTATAAGCTGCTGGTCCGTTTCTCTCAATGATCTCATACGGCCCGATAAATAGTGGACTAAGCTTTCTTTTACGACCAAATCGAAGAAATTTCTTCTAGGGTGATAGTTTTTGTAACAGCTTGATTTTGGGGCTAGTCGAACAGTGGTTTTGGGACCACAAATTCGACGAGGAAAAATTTATTTTTAATACATTTTTATGGTCTACGATTTCACGAAATTCATGAAAATTTCTTTTGAAAATTTCGACGTTTGGGCACTCAATTTAGTCAAAAGGACTAAATTGTAAAAATATAAAAGTTGTCATTTAGTAATTAAAATGAATTAAAAACAAAATTAAAAGCCAATTTTTGTCTATCTTTAACCCAAGGCCAAATTTCACAAGGGGAAACCATCTACAGGGTTTTTCAAGCTTCCAAGCTTGATTGCGAGTTCGTTCTAGCCCCGTTTTTAATGATTTTTATGTTTTTGAAATCCTCGTAACACGATCTCTCTATTTCTCCATTTATTTGAGCTAGGGTTGATATTTGAAAATTTACCCATAGTATAAATGCTTGTGTTTTGATGTTTAATGGTAGAATATGAATGCTCGGTGTGTAATAAATGACTTTTACTAAGTGATTTTCAGTGAAATTGTCAAAAAGGACTAGTTTGTAAAAAGTTGTAAAATGTGTGTAAGTGTGTGAATAAATGGAAATTGTGGATTGCTATAGTTATGAAAATGGTTTGGCTAGGCTTAAAATACAAGGAATTTGAATAAAAACCATTTTATGATCCTAGGGGAAAAAGTGTAAATATGTGAAACTTTAGGGGCAAAAACATAATTTTTCCATAATATGATTTTTGGATCACATTGAATAATGTGACTAATAAATAGACTAAATGTGATATTATAGATCAAAGAAAATGAGGTTCGGACCTAGAATAGGGGAAAAAGAGAAATTGACAGTTAGGTCATTCTTTGTCATTTTTGGTGTTGAGGTAAGTTTGTATGTAAATAATACATCTTTTTTTTATTTATGTGTTAATATTTTGTTATATTATATGAGATATGGTTGAATATTGAGTAATTATTTGATGTAAATTATGAATTATGATTGATTATGGATGAATTGGTAAAATGTTGAAAAGTGAGAATTCCCGGTTGAGCCTTCAGAATAGAAAAGATACGAATGAGGTAGCTAGGTCACATGTGTGGTAATAAGTGTAGGCCACTATGTTTACAAGAGAGCTACGAGATGGTTTTAGGTCACGTGTGTAGTACTAAGTGTAGGCTACTACGTGTACTAGACGGATAGGTCGCATGTGTAGTACTAAGTGCAGGCTACTATGCGTACCAGATAGCTTCGATCACATGTGTGGTACTAAGTGTAGGCCACTATGTGTAAGTGATGGTTTTGGTCACATGTAGAACTAAGTGCAGGCTACTGTGTGCAGGCCACTGTGTATCTGTTATTATTCCGATGAGTTCAACGGGAAATTGACTAAGTGAAAATACATGTGATCATGTAACGACTAAGTGTAATTGAATATGACTATGTGATGAATAAGTGCAGGTATAAGTGTGAAAATTTATGAACAATGTGCTCGATATTTGATCGAACCTTCGGTAAGATGAAATGGAGTAAGTGAAATTATAAAAGAGTAAATTTAGCAACAAAATAGTTTTGGACAATAGCAGTTGTGTGAATTTGAAAAATTACCAAAAATGGTGGAAATCAAATTAGAGGTTGAATAAGATATGTAATTAAATATGAATGAGTCTATTTTCACATAAAAGAAATGATGTAAACAAAAGAATTTCATATTCTGTGATATTGAATTTTTTGTATGACAGGGTCAGAATGATGTAGGAATCCCCTATTCTGACTTTATAAAATCATTAAAAATTTTATAAAAATAATTATGGTTTATAATTTATATGCTTAAATTTATTAATGAGTCTAATTTCAAGAGAAACAAACTGAATCATTATCAAAATTCTGTATGATGAGATAATTATTTTTTAGTATAGAGGGGTCGGAACTGTTTGATAGCAAAACAGGGGAAAATTTAAAGAATAAACTGTACTTATTGGCTAAACCAAAAATTCTTGAAAATTTTGTGGTAATAAGATACGTAAGTCTAGTTTCAGGGAAAATTATCGGATTTTAATTTGGAGTTTTTTAGCTCAAGATATAAGTAATTTAGTGACTGCGACTCAAGTAGACAACTTGAGATGAACATGAATAAATAGTGGAACTATGCTCAATTATGATTGTATTATCTTCAGAACATATTGTGAAGATTTATAAAAGCCTGTTAATAATGAACTTATTATTTACATACCTACTTACTAATCTATAATGCTTACCCCTTTCCTTTCTTTTTCATATAGTGTCATAGATGCTAGCTTGAGTTGGAGGTCGTCAGAGATTCTATCACACTAAGAAGCTATGGATTGGTATCGATGATTTTTATTCTAGCTTTTTAAGTCTATGGCATGTATTCGGACTTGGCCATCTGTGTACATGTTATTATGAGTTGGCCTAGAATATTGGCCTATGCTAATTGAAGGTCATTATTGTATAAGCCCATTTGATGTGACAAATATTTGTTATGTTATAAGTGTATGATGAAGCATTACATGGATGTGCATGGTTGATTAGGTTGAATGAGTCAATGTGTGATAATTATGTGGGGCAAATACTAAACGTGAATGGTTGAGTAAGTTATATGCTATGATTAGTTAAGTGTATGTATTTCGGTAATGCCTCGTACCCTATTCGGTGTTGAATACGGGTAAAGAGTGTTACATTTAGTGGTATCAGAGCTATGGTTTAGTCGATTCTCAGACTAACATATCGTGTGCAAGAGTCTAGCTATACATGCCATATGTGAACTGTGATAGTGTGATATCTCCCGAATCTAACGAAATGTTTTTGTTAAGACAGAGATGACTTCCAATCGAGCTATTGTCAATAATGCTAAAAATGATATTGAGATGATTGAAATGTGCTTACGCTGTGTTGAAATGTGGAAATGTATGAAGAGAAGTTCATGATATGCATGTGTTAATGTGCAGAATGAGATAACCATAAGTTGGGCAATATGGAAAAGTGAAATGAAACGAAAGTCTATATTGTGATAAGCTCATCCATGTATGTTGGTATTCAAATGATGTTATGTGCCTAACATGCTTGATTAAGTGAATGTTATGAGTAAATTTACTCAAAATTTATGGAATGTATGTTTAAATACACTTATTTGAATAAGGTAATCGAAAAGTTCGTGTAACATGACTAAGTATGAAAATTTGCTTAGAGTGAATTATGTGATTATGATGATATTACATTGATGATGAATGCTAAGTCATGTGTGTGTATTTATGAGAATCAAGTTAGAGGCTTTACGACCTCACCCCCTTACCAGTGTTGCTTTATGATGAAAGTTCGCGAGAATTATGTGAATAAGTTCATAAATGGGAAACTAAGGAGTTCAGTGGTGAAATAATTAGTAATGCAAATAGAGTTGAGTATAGTGTGACAAATGAACTCAGTTTTAGAAGAAATATCAGATTATTTTAAAGATTACACAGATTATGCAATGTCACGGATAAAGAAGAAGCTAGTCTCGACTATTCGACTCAATTGAGTATGAAGTCTAAAATATGAGTTTGCTGAGATTCTTCCTGAATTGGGTTTCGTTAGTGAATGGAATGATGCGGGGTACATGATGACAGAAATAGTCAGAGAAATAATAATTGAGTAATAAAGATGTCTGTGTGTGATAGTTATAGTTGAGATGAATATGATGATTTTTCTGGGTATTCTATATATATTCTTTTATCCTCAGAGATATGTGTGTGTTTGTTCAGTTCTGATGGAGTTCTTATGTTATGAGAATGCTAGCTAACTATGATGATAGACGAAAGCCCTGTTGGTCGGGTCGGTTTATGATCGGTATTTCTTTATCTATTTGGAATTCAATTCTATTATGTTGGAATAAAGTCAATGGCAAAAATTTATATGAGACTATTCTTTCAATTTTACTGGATATTATTCTATCTTATACATAAATATTTAGAAATATATTATCTCTGTTATGATAGAAGTCCGGAGTTGGTAAGCAGTGTTTTTCTTCTGGCTTTCTCTGAGGAATCATCAGGATCTTTATTATTTTCTTATGAGTTTTGTTCTCGGATTTTCGGTATGGTATTGTATCTTGAATTTTCTTATATTGGTTTTCCTTTCATTCATACTTCGTAAATTATTAATCATGGCTTATCTTTAAAGTGTGTTCTTCAGCTTGTGATAACTATGTCTATTATGATTATGCTTCTGGTTTGATTATAAAACGTAGTGATTCAAGGTATTTGGATTTCTCTAATTTTTGTGTAAGGAATTGACATCGGCAAAGGTATAAGTAGTGAAATCACAAGCTTCAATTTATATGATGGACTTCTTTTCTCGGTAAGTTAATTAAAGTCAATGTATTCAATCGAGATATCTTTGTTTCTTAGGGCTAATGTAATTGTACAGGCCTTTGATGGTGTAACACCCCTTACCAGTATTCAATGACGGAACCGGATACGAGGCATTACCGAACTTAACTTGCTCAAACATATAACATCGGTCTATAAAATTTTGTTTCAACTTAAAACTTTGTCATTCATATTCATAACGTCCCTATTATGGGTCTATGAGACCTCAAACATACATACGGAATGGTTCGGGACTAAACCAGAAACTTTCGCCTACTTAGAAAATTTTTACTCAAAACAGGGCTACACGCCCGTGTGGAAAGGAACACGCTCGTGTTCCTAACCCGTGTGGATTTTATTTTTCATTTTGAACCTACAGGGCTTTTCACACAGTCTGGCACACTCCCGTGTCTATGGCCCATGTCCTTCACACGGCCAAGACACGATCGTGCCCTCACTCGTGTGTGAAAACCTTAGTATTCTATTTATGTCGTCAACAAACACTTAGGGGCACGGGCCTAGTCACACACCGTGTGCTAGCAGATGTGACTGAATGAATTTTCATAAATTTGATGCAGGGGACACACGGCCTATCAACACACCCATGGGGCTGATCGTGTGTCACACACGGCCTAGACACATGCCCGTGTGTCTACCCGTGTGGACAATTAGAAGGCTATTTACCAAGCCAATTGCCACCCTAAAAAAAAAAAAAACACTTATGCTACCACAAGCAACACATAACATAGCAATAATACACTATGAAAAATCACTAATTTATCATGCATACACTTCACATCTTACTCGATCAATTACACGAACTTGCACTTCATGAATATCATCATCATTGGATATATGTATAAAACTTAACAAGTATAGGCCAATTCCCAGTTGCTATTTACAAAATGAAAGAGTAACAATAATAGCCAACATTTTAGCTAAGAAATATGACATAACAAAATGACCATGTAACATCCTGAAAAGGGCCTATGCATTTTCAGTTTAATTGTATGAAATGACAAGTTTAAGCACTAAGAATAAATTTTGATATTTTTGGAAACCTGGAAATGCATGAAAATGGAAACCTAAACATTTTGGAAACCTGAACATTTTGGAAACCTGAACATTTTGGAAACTTGAACTTGTAAGAAAAATGGCAAGTTACAGAGCCGATCGAAAATTTTAGGAAACTTAGAAATGATACAGAATGTCAAATTTTAAAGTTCAAAATAGGAAATAAGGGCAAGAGGGCCTTAAAAGAAAAAGTTGGTGAAATTTGACACACAAGCAGGCTTGGAAAAGTGGCTGAAGGTGTCACTTAGGGCCTATAGAAATGGCGCCATGTGCAAGGAAATGGGCACAGGTTGAGTCACTTGGAAAGCAAATAATGAAGGTTTTAATTTTTCTTCCGAAGATTGAGGTGGACGGCACCTATTTCTAAAAAGGAGGAGTTTTATTTACATTAACACTTGATAAATTAAGTGATAAATAAAGGATTTTAATTGAGGAGATAAATGATGGATTAAACACTTTTATTCTTTAATAAAAGAGATAATATTATCACAAGGAAGGGTGGTGGCCAAGTCAAGGACTCTTGGCCTAGTAATTTCAGTTGAAGAAGGAGAGTTGGAGGCTTTTCTCTCATCTTTTCTTATGTGTGCTGAAAATTCCCTAGCCCTATTTCTCTCTCTGAAATTTTCACTAAGCAAGACTCCATCTTTTCTTCTCCTCTCCTTTGTCATTGTTAAGCCAAAACTCTTCTCTTTTGATCCTGTTAAATCTCCATAGCGAATCTCGTAACTCTAGGCAAGGAAGCAATCGATTAAAGGCATCAAGGTAAGGTTAAGCTATTCAATTTCCTTTCTTTTCTTTTCTAAATGCCGAAAGTAAAAGGCCTAACCCTATTCTTGTTCATGGCCGAATCTACAAGGATCTCTCAGGTTTCTACAATTACCAAATATAAGGATCAAGGATCTAAGGTAAGAACAATTAATTCTTGTTCTTCTAATTCTTTTAATCAAGATCTAAGAAATAACCCTTTTATGTCTCATGGTAGAATATCAAAGGAAGAGTTTCGGGATTTCAGATTCAAGGAATTTAAGGTGAGGCACAATCGGCCAAAGGCCAAATTTTATTTATTAAAGTTAGATTAGATCTAACATGTGAATTTTAGGAATTTCGACATCACTTAGGGAGCAAGGAATCGATTTTGGGAATCTCATCATAAGGTAAGTAGTTATAATCGGCCAAGGTTCTCTCTTAAATGTCTAGATCTATTTGTTTTAACCAGAGACTAACCAAATCAATGGATTTAATGGTTAGCCGATTTCAAGGGAGAAGAACACAAATCTTCGGGATTTGATCATCAACAAATCGGCAAGCAAGGTAAGTATTAGTAATACCATTCCTATTAGGATTTGGTTTTAAAAGCGAAAAGGCTATTAATGTGTTTTTGTATGATGGGCCAAATATAGGATCTAAAGTTAGATCGGGATTTTCGGGATCTCAAAGAGTCTATTAAGAAAAAAGGTGTGTACCCATACTAACCTTCAATACGTTATATGGCAAATATTAATTATATGATTATCGTAAGAATGTGAATATGGCTAAGTACCCTAATGTGGTACAAAAAGTACTCGAGTCGTTTCCTACTTGATAGGATTATGAAATATGTTATTTTATAACATGTGAAAATATATATATATGAATGTGGAAATAAGTATGTTGTGCATGATATAAAATTTATGGGGCATTCGAGATCTATGTGAAAGGGAAGAAGGTGTTGACTTGGTCTCACTAATCGGAATATGGTGACTACGGTCACAACATTTTGAATATGGTAACTCGGTTACATTATCTGAATTTGGTAACCCGGTTACATTATTTGAATATGGTGTCTAATGACACAAATTATATGGGCGATGAGCACGTCATTGCGGCGATCGCCTTCGATGGTGTGTAGCGGATGGAGGGTTGACTTAGTAGTCCCACGGTGTGGTGGCGGTACGGATGGTGTGTAGCGGATGGACCATTAGGCTTGGGTTTGGGTTGCATCATCATTTTATATGAATATGAATTTGATATGAACATGTATGCACGATTTGTTGAATGTTAGTCTTGTGTGCACATTGAGTCTGTTGACTCACCCGTTATGGGAAATATTTTGGTGATGAACAGGTGTGAATGGGACGGTGACCTTGAGGTGGCCATGTTTCATTTGGAGATTTTATTTTGATTTTATTATTTTGGGTTTTACTTGATGTAATAAGGCCATAAGGCCCAGTGGATTTTTCTTATTTTGCTTTACTTAAACTATTATGTTACGAACTATTTATGACTAAAGTTAAAGTGATATATTTTTTTTATAAACCTTAAAAAATTATTTTGCCACCTTAATAAAAATTGGATTCTCAAGATTAATTAAATGGGTTCCCAATCTGAGCCCAACCCACAACAACATTTTTCGAAAGAAAATTACAAATTTTCTCTAATTAACAAGAACTTGAAAATCGGTTTACTTAAGGAACATACCAAATTCGGTCCAGGCTCGTGAAATGGGTGTGGAATGTTTCAATTTGGTATCGAGCCAGTTTTTAAACTCTCGGCCTATGGGCTAAGGCCCAAACGTTTTCAAAGCGAGCCAAATGATTTTCTTTGAAAATAAGCGAGCTTCGCATGGCCCCTAAGTCTCAAACCCATGATCCACCGTAAGTACCCCTAACTCTATGTGTGATTACATGATTTATAAACCGTATAAGGGTAGAACAAGCATGGAAAGTAGAATAGAATGATAGGAATATGAACCCTAGGATTAGTCTACTCAAACACAAACACATAAGACTTAATGCACTAAACAAACCTATGGCTAAGTCACTAAGCTAGGGTGTGGTAACCCCAGACGCATGTCTAGGATTGGATCCAGGAAGAGCTTGGTATTTAAGCGGTCCTAGTGCCTCACCTCCTCTTCGCAGAATCCTACAGTGCGTAGCTCGGTTCACCCTAACTCCGAGGGCTCGGTGGTGTGGCAACCTCATGCGCATGTCAGGATTGGTTTGATGGGAGCTTGGTATTTAAGCAATCGCGTGACTCACCTCCTCTCCACACGAATCCTGCACTGGTGCATAGCTTTGGTTCACCCCGACCAAGAGGGCTCGGTCATAGGCTAAACATAATGACTAAAACCCGAAGTGGAACTAGCCATGTTTTAAAAAAAAGGAAGAGAGAACAAAACAACAAACCCTAGTTTTTTTAAAACTTTTAAAAATTTCTTTTAAATCTGAGAAAATTATTTTTACAACATTATCTGAAAAACTCCTAATTTGCAAAAATTACAAAAATGCCCTTAAGGGTGAAATTACCAAAATGCCCCTGGTTTATAAAATGTTCAACTGCTCAACAGCTTTACCAAAATTTCATTATTCTATAAACATTCAAAAACCCTAATTTGTAAAATATCAAAATACCCTGATTTATTAAAATTACAAATTTACCCTGATTTATGAAAAATTACCAAAATACCCCTGAGGTCAAAAATTACCGAAATACCCCCGTATCTCAAAATTTTTCCAAATTACCCCGAGACTTAGAAATTTTCAAAATAATTTTTGACAAAAACACCAAGGAACGTTTTTCTTCTGAAAAATTACGAAAATGCCCCTGTAGGACAAAATTACGAAAATACCCCTGGGTAGAGGAAAACAACAACAACAAAAACTACAACGTTTCTCTGAATGAACAAAAGTTCATACTTGTCTGATGGATGAATGAATGAAAGGAAAAGACTATGTGTTTGTATGAATACGAAAGAACCACTCTTAAATCCCTTTTCATAAAACTCCTTCGCTGGTAAATAAGTGGAACAATGACTAATCCATAAAAATTCTTAATCAGATCTCGACGCTAGAAAATGAGCTCTAGAGGACGTGGTTGTCGTGGTCGAGGTAGAGGAAGGATGATCATGTCAGAACTCATTAGATCGGGTCAAGGGTCCGACAATGAAATGCCACCGCACCACCACCCCTACCGTTAATGTTGACGTGCAGGCTCGAGCGAGGGAAGATCTTGTGTCGCAGTCATTGTCTTGCGAAGTTTTGGAATTGGTGGCGGTGCGAGGAAATTCAGAAATCAAAAGTCAGACTGAACGGCTCCGAGCTAATGGAGCTAAAATGTTCGAGGAGTATCTAATGTGGCACCCAAAGATACCGAAAGATCTTGGTTGGAAAGCAACGAGCATATCATGGATGAGCTCGATCGACTCGTAAGAAAAGTTGAAAGAGATGGTGGCATTGTTACGCGATGAAGCGTATCGCTGGTGGTTAACTGTCGGGATGGTACCACGGCTAAAAATTTGACACAGGAGTATGTTAGAGGCATTTCGGAAGAAGTATGTGGGAACCGGTATCTGAGATGAACAAAGGAAGGCTTTGGGGTTGGTACAAGGAGTAAGTCTGCCATGAGAATATGAGGCGTAATTCACGAGGTTGAGCCGCTATGCTCGAGGGGTAGTGGCAATCGAGCATGAACGCTTTTCACCATACAAAATGTGTCTCCATATCTTTAATGCAAACAAAATGGCAGGCAACTCTAAATCATGTGTTGAATAATTCTTCTCGTACGACTTTAACTATCTAGAGGCATATGCTATCACCTTGCCCTCTTACATAAGCACATAGCCCAATCCGTTCAAGGATGCATCACTATAAACCACAAATTTTTTTCCCGGTTCAGGTTGCACTAGAATTGGATCCTCAATCAACATTGTCTTTAGTTTCTCAAAACTTTGTTGGAATTTTTTGTCCATTCAAACTTCACATCTTTCTGTAATATTCTCGTCATCGGAGTAGCTATCATAGAAAATCCCTTGACAAATCGTCTGTAATAGCCAGCTACACCCAGAAAACTTCTAACATCGGATACATTTTTTGGTGGCTTCTAATCAACAATAGTTGAAATCTTACTCGAGTCAACTCGAATTCTATCTCCCGAGACAATATGCCCCAAAAATCTGACTTCTTTAAGCCAAAATTCACTTTTACTAAACTTAACATATAGCTAATTATCTCGTAAAATTTGCAAAACCGTCCTCAAATGCTCGACGTGTTCATTCTCATCACGAGAATAAACCAGTATATCATCAATAAAAACCACAACAAATTTATCCAAGTACGTTCAGAAGATACGGTTCATCAAATCCATAAACACGGTAGGGGCATTTGTCAAACGGAAAGGCATGACTAAAAACTCGTAGTGACCATACCTTATCCTAAATGCGGTTTTTGGCACATCTGAGTCCTTGACTCTCAACTGGTAATATCTAGACCTCAAGTCTATCTTGGAAAATACAGTGGCTGCCTTTAATTGATCAAACAAATCATCAATCCTTGGCAATGGGTACTTGTTCTTCACGGTTACCTTATTAAGCTACTGATAATCTATACATAATCTCATCGAACTGTAATACCCTGGATTTAGGGATTATGCGGTTGGTGCATAATCCATGTAAGAGAAGGCTTAGTATGTAGTTGAGTGTGTTTTAGGGGTTTTGAGAACCCAAGGATATGGAAAAATGCCTTAGAAAATTTTTAAAATTTAAGTCTAAAGAGGGGAAGCTTGGTAAAGAAGGCTTAAGGAAATTTATGTGGAGTTTGGGATATAAGAATAGCCTTGGTAAAGTGGCTGCAAGGCGCCACTTAGGGCCTTGGTATGTGATGCCTTGGTTCGAGTTGCAGAGGAAGCGAATGAGAGTTTATTTTTGCGTCAAGTAGGAGCTTGGCTAGGGAGGTTTTAAAATGAATTCGGAGTGAAGCATGCCACAAAAAGTGCCTTGGTAGAGTGGCTTAGGACGCTACCTTAGGGGCTTGGAGTGTTGCGTCAAAAGCGGCTCAAGTTCAAATCACGTTGGTGGCATAGGAGTGAGTTTTTTTTATTTTTTCTCTTTGCGTGAAACTGGGCTAAAGAGGCTTTAAGAGGAATTCTGGGGAGTTTATGACACAAAAGAGCTAGCAACAAAGTGGCTTGGGGCGTTACCTGAGGAGCAGGGCAGCTTGCGTCAAAGCGGGCTCCAGCAGGTCTCATGTTCGAGTCTTGATGGCAGCATAAGGGAGTGTTTTTATTTTTGCATGTGACGGCAAGTTGGAGAGAGGCTGGACGGCAATGGGACTTTTAATTGAATGGGATTTTATTTATTTTAAAGAAATTAAATAGGAGTAAAGGATAGTGGATGCTTATTTTATTGATAAGAAGATAATGGTGGCTTTATTTTATTTATTTTAAAGGGTAAGATAAGAGATAATGTGTTGGTTTAATTTATTTTATTTGCTAAAGTGATAAAGGAGGAAAATATGGGATGTGATAAGAGGATGAAGCTATGGCCGATTGGGGACTCCTTGGGGTGGTGTAATCGGTTTTGAAGTGTGTAGGTGGTGCATGTGTGAATATGTAGTATAAATTGGGATGCTCACCTCTTGATAATTCTTTTCTTCAATTTATTTCCTTGTGCCGAAAACCATTAAGTGTTTAGCATATTTTCTTTTGGTCAATAGTCGAAGTTAGGGAGGCTACCAAGGTGGGTTCTTTCATCTTTTCCTTACTACTTTTCTTTTCCAAAGCGCCATACGCCACAAGTCTCTTTTTATTCTCTTTTTCTTTAAAATCTATAAGCCTAAATTGTGAGTACTTACCCTTTTGATAGCCGAAAGTTTAAACACCTTTTTAAGAGTCATAGTCGAATCTTCTGTGGCCATATTCTCTTCTAGTTGTCGCAAGTCTTAAGAGCCGAAGCTTTTCTCTTGTAGTCTCTTCAAATGTGTAAGTATTCTTTCATTATCAATCGGGTTCCCTTTTCTTTTCTAGTAGTATGCCGAAATCTTGTAGTTAGGCCTTAAGGTTGGCCGAATGTCTTCTAAGCCATGTATGTGTACTTTTTGGTTGTAGCCGACGTTAAGGAACAGCACGGAGTCTTTCGGGATTCGATTCATCAAGGTAAGGAGGCATGTGGTATTCGGCCATAGGCCATTTTATGAGTTCTAGTGATGACCGATTTCTAACCTTGGTCCGTAGGAGCATATCGATAGGAATAAAGAGTTTCGGGATCCTAGATTGTGCTAGATTCGTATAGATCGGGTGTTCGCTAAATAAACAGGTGCATAGTTATCGCACTATTCTCTTGTTGTGTGCATGTGTTATATATATATAAATATGTATAGGATATGAATGATAGCCGAAATAGGGGCTAAGATTGTGAATACCCGTGGTGGGTGATCGAATAATCAGGTCAGTGATTTATGATATTAAATGATTATTGATGAATATGAGAAATGGTAATAAGCATGTGATGTATATTTACTCTAAGTGTTAATCTGTCATGATACATATATATGCATGGGATTTGGGACATGAATATCGAAGGAAAGGGTGTACATTATGTACGTGGTCTAATGTTAGCCTTGTGCTACATTGGCGCTTGATGTTAGCTATGTGCCTCATCAAGGGAGGTGTTGGCTAGGTGCCACATCTCGACGGTTGATAGTTGTCCGTGGACTGATTGATATGTGGGATCACTTATGTTGAAACACCCCGAACCCGGCCCACGAGAATGGACTGGATCTGGTATGTTCCTCGAAGTAACCCGGTTCAAATTCATTCGATTGTTTTGAAAACTATGAGTTTTGGAAGATAGTTTGTTGTGGGTTGGGCTTGAGTTGAAAAAAATTATTTTTTATAACAAAAGCCCATTTGTTTCAAGTGACAAATTATTTAAACTTGTTTCATATTAAGTGGGCTTACTTTTATAAAGCCCTAAATTCATAACATAGTAATTATAGTAGAAATAAAATGTCACGGTGGCCTTATTACATAAAATGAAACCCAAAATAATAAATTGTACAGTATTTTAAAATAAAAATAATTATTCAAATTAAACTGAACTTCAAGTCGATCATGGCCACCACAAGTTCTCGCCGTCCGGTCCATTCTTGCTCATCACCGAAACATATTCCCACAACGGGTGAGTCGATGGACTCGATGTGTAACCAACACTAAACATAATAGAATTAGGCACACCATAAAAATCATATGCATATAACAATTTCAAGGTAATGATGCAAACCCAACCCAAACCTATATGCCATCCGCTACACTCCACCGTACCAACTCATGCAAGTGGGGACTACTAAGTCAACCCTCCATCCGCTACACTCCATCGAAGGCGTCATTGCAGTCAACGTGCTCATCGCCATCGATAATATTGTGGCATAGCCACCATCGTGATGTAACCGGTTACCACTTAGTGAGACCGAAGTCATCACATTCACTTAGTGAGACCAAGTCATCACTTTCACTTATAACGTTGGTGAGGCCGTAGTCAACACCTTCTTCCCTTTCACATAAATCCGAATGCCCCAAATTATAAATATCATGCATAACATATTTTTATTTCACTTTCACATCACTTTTCACTTGTATAACATTTATTTCGAAATCCTAGTAGAAGTAGGAAAATGTACCTGAATACTTTGTACCATAACATGGTACTTTAGCCACTTTCTTTCACTTTTACATTAGCATATATAACATATTTAAACCATAAAACTATTAAGAATAGTGTGGAATACACACCTGATTTGTTTAGCGATTCCTTGAGATTTCGAGAGCAAGATCTAATGTTTAGATCCTAATTCCTACATTTGGGTTATCAAATATTACTTAGCATAAATTCTATTTTGGCTATAATTTCCAAATCCTAGTAGGATTTGTAAAGAGGCTTACCTTTGATGCCGATTTGATGTTTATTCAAATCCCGAAATCTTTGTTTTCCTTCACTTGATATTCGGCCAACCTTGAAACTTTAACATAAATTAGTTTTAGGCTTTTAATAATTACGGATCTAATCTAGGTAATCACATAACTTTGGCCGAATACCTTTAGGGACTTACCTTATGGATTTTAAATCCAAACTTCACCTCCTTTTTCCTTAAAATCGGCAACTTCCTAGATCTCTGAATGGATTAGTTTTTGATCAATTTGATCTAATTGACTAAGATTTGGCCTTGGCGAATGTATGACTCACTTACCTCAAATCTGAAGTTGATCTTTATTTCAAATTCATACCAAATCACTTGTTAGATTTGATCTACTATTAAATCATGGAGGGGATCTTTTTGCCGATTGTATAATGATGTACTTTTGTTTTCGAATCCCGGAAGATCCCTTATGCTATTCGGCTATGGCACTATTATGGATCTCAAAGCTTTGGCTTTTGTGGATGAATAGTAGAAGAAAAGAAAAAGAAAGAAAAAGATGGAGAGAGTTTTTGACAAGGGAATTTCGGCTAAAGAGAAGAGGAAAGATTGTTGCTACTTCACTTGGAGGTTTCGGCAAAGTGTTGAAGAGAAGAGAATGGCTCTTTTCTTTTCTTTCTTTGGTAGAATCTATTAGCCTCGAGTCCCTAATTCACCAATTCTTCACTTGTGCTAAGTTTTAGTTTTATCAATATGAAATTCCATCAAATCTCCTAATTAGCCAAGAGTTTTTAT
Source organism: Gossypium rotundifolium (assembly GCA_025506655.1). Classification (NCBI taxonomy): domain Eukaryota; kingdom Viridiplantae; phylum Streptophyta; class Magnoliopsida; order Malvales; family Malvaceae; genus Gossypium; species Gossypium rotundifolium. Next base: position 61,103,525 of record CP106731.1, on the reverse strand, counting down.
TGAATAGAAACTCCTCTTCCTTGTGCCGTCAACTCTCCACCATGGAGACAAAATTTTATTTCTTTTATTTGTTTCCTAGATGACTCAAACTCGTGCCCAAAACCTCTTGCATTTGGGCCATTTCCTAAAGCCTTAGGTGGCATCTTGAGCCACATTTCCAAGTCCGTTATTGGGTCAAATTTTATGTTCTTCATATTTTAGGGTCACTTGGCCCTAAGCTCCCCTTTGGGCTCTTAAATTTGACATTAGGGGTCATTTTAAGTTTCCTAAAATTTTAAGCAGACTCTGTATTTTCAAGTTTCCAAAATGTTTAGTTTCCTATTTTGGCTTGGTTTCCAAAATGTTTAGTTTCCTATTTTGGTTTGGTTTCCAAAATGTTTAGTTTCCTATTTTGGTTTGGTTTTCCAAAATGTTCACTTTCCTAATTCCATTAGGTTTCCAAAAATGTCTAAGTTTCCAAAAATGTCCATTTCCATTTCCATTTCCATTTCCATTTTCATTTCCATTTTCATGCATTTCTAGGTTTCAAAAGTATCAAAATTTATTCATAGTACTTGAAACTTGTCATTTCATACAATTAAACTGGAAATGCATAGGCCCTATTTAGGATGTTACATATGTGATCGGTGGCTTAGCCACGACCTTGTACGGCAGGTCTGCCAAGGTAGGATATGTGGGATCATTTGGTTGATCGATGGATTAGCCACGGCCTTGGGCAGCAGGTCTGCCGAGGTAGGTGTGACGGATGGACATTAGGATGGGTTGGGCTTCATAATTGCATAGTTTTGTATGTGGATCGTGTGGATATGGGCCAAGCCCATATATGGAGACATGTGAAATAACTATGCACCGAGTCTGCTTGACTCACCCAATATTTTATTAAACCTTACAGTGATGCATGATGCTCGGACCGGTTGGAGTGGATACAAGGTGGCCCATGCGGAAGATGTTTTACATGTTTTAAATATTTTATATTATCAGATTTTGGGAATTTTTTGATGTAATATGGGCCTTTTAAAGTATTTACGGATTATTATGTTTTAAGTTGGATTGTCAATTATATTATTATCGGGAATGTTTTATTTTAGCAACTTACATTCTAATATATATATATATATATATATATATAGTTTTGAATTCGGTATTTTATAACAACTTAATTTTTACTTAGAATGTTTTAAATTACGAAAATGTTTTATCAAAGGCAACAAATTTTTAACGGTTTTTACTTTTAAGTAAGAATATTTTCAAACGTTTTTCCACAAAGGCCTTTCAAATTCTATTAGTAGTGAATGGGCCGGGTTTGGGTGTTCTGATTTGGTATCGAGTCCTGTTCAAAACTCACTTTGAGGATTTGGGCCCAAAAACATTTTTTTAAGATGGGCTTTTCAAAGATTTGGGCTTTCATAGATTTTTCAGGTATTCTGGCATGGCACATGTATCTCCGAATCAAGTCCACTAGGTAAGTACCTCGACTATTGAAGTGATTTATATGTGAAATGTTATGGGCTTATTTGGGCTCATAGATTAGAATATTAGGGCTATTGAACCCTAGGACTAGTTTACTCAAACACAAGCACATAAGACTTAAGGACCATTAAACAAACCTGTGATTAGGTCGCCGAGCTAGGGTGTGGTAACTGTTGTGCGCATGTCTAGGAGTGGATTCAATAAGAGCTTGGTATTTAAGTAGTCCTAGCGACTCACCTCCTCTTTACTCGAATCCTACCTGGTGCGTAGTAACCGTTCACCCTAACCAAGAGGACTTATTCACGGGCTAAACCAATCACTAAAACCCGAAGGGACTAGCCATGCGCTTTATAAAACCCTATTTTTTAAAACATTAAATTACCCTTTTTGATTTGTACAAACTATTTTGAAGACATTTCTCAAAATATTTTCGATTTACAAAATTATGAAAATACCCGTGTTGTAAATTACCAAAATGCTCTTGGCTAAAAAAAATTCATATTACCCTTGACTTTTATTAAAATATTCTTATTTTACAAAATATCAGGAAATCCTATTTTGCAATTAGAAATTTACAAGAATACCCCCGACTTGCAAAAATACCAAAATAACCCCTAATTTCTAAAATTTCTGCGACACTTTTAAATTGGAAATTTTCAAAATACCCTTAAGTTTTGAAAATTTTGAAATGCCTCTGATTTGTGAAGATTTTCAAATTGTCCCCGATTTATTACCAAAATACCCTTGTAAGGAAAATGACAAAATTACCCTTGGGTTGGGAATGGTCAGAAATGCCAAAGTAGTGAAGTGAATGTTGTGGATGAATGTGAATGTGATTCTCTGAATTAGAATAGTGAACTTAAACTGAAACTTTGATTGATCGAAAGAACTACTTCTGGAAACTTCTTATCATAAAATTTGCTCGTGGATAAACAGTGAAACAAAATTTCTAATGCATAAAACTTTTTAATCAGATTAAATCGCGACGTTAGATATGAGTTTTAGAGGACGAGGTCGTCATGGACGCGATAGAGAAAGAATGGCTGTATCAGAACCCGTTAGATCGGGTCAAGGATCTGAGAATGAGGTACCACCACCACCAGCTATTGGTGTTGAGCAGCAAGACCAGACGGGGGATGATACAGTATCGCAGGTGGTACTGAGAGTTCTTGAAATGGTGGCTGGAGCGGGTGGAAATATGAGAGCTAGGAAATCTGTACCCGAGCGACTTCGAGCCAATGGGGCTAAGGTGTTCCGTGGAGTATCTAGTGTGGCACCCAGTACTGCTGAGTATTGGTTGGAGGTGACCGAACGTATTATGGATGAGCCGGATCGATCCGCGAGGAGAAAGTGAAAGGAATGGTGGCGCCATGCGCGATGAAGCTATCAATGGTGGCTCACGATTCGGGATGGTGCCACAATGAGGATCTTACTTGGGATTATGTTAAGGCGTACCAAAAGAAGTATATTGGTAATTGTTATATTAATGCACAAAGAAGGCGTTTCTGGGGCTGGTTCAAGGGAACAAGTCTATAGCGGAGTACGAGGTTAAATTCCTAAGGTTGAGCCGGTATGCTCGAGGAGTAGTGGCGACGGAGCATGAGTGATGTGTCCGATTTGAAGACGGATTAAGGGATGATCTAAGGTTATTGATAGCTCCACATCAAGAGCGGGAGTTCGCTGTATTGGTAGAAAAGGCTAAGGTAGCTGAGGGAATTAAGGACTCTGTGAGACAGAACAGAGATAAGGATAGGAACCAGGATAAGAGGAGTTTTGGACCGTTTGAATCGTCTGAGAACTTTCAAAAAAAATCAAGGGTTGAGAATTTTGCTCGTATTATTAAGCCAGCTACTGGAAACCCGGACCGTCCATGTGCTCAATGTGGGAGGTATCATGTTGGCGAATGCTGGAATCGGGATCGAGAGTGTTTTAGATGTAAGTCTAAGACTCATTTGATTAAAGACTGTCCTCAGGATCCGAATAGGGCTCGGACAGAAGGTCAATGAGGAGTTTAGCCGGGCAGGAATGGTCAGCAAGTGACAAAGGGTCGTGGTCCGAACCATGGAGGAAATGGTTCTGGTAGAGGTCGTGGAACACCGAACAGAGATGCTGAAGGTGCAGACGTGAGGCAACCAAGGTTGGTTTATGCAGTTGGTCGTCGCGAGGAGGAAGATGTGCCAGATATGACAACGGGTACGTTCCTTATTTCTGGAATACCCTTAATTGCTTTGATTGTTGTAGAGTTTTCTTGTATCGCTAGTGAAAGTGTTCGAAGCCTTGCATGTGAACTTAGAGATTGTGCATAGGAAGTATGATAGTTTTATAAGATTAGAGTGTGCAACGTAAGCATAGTGTGGTGAGTAGGAGTGCAATTAGCTAAGTAATTTTGAGGACAAAATTATTTTAAGGAGGGTAGAACTGTAATACCACGGATTTAGGGGTTTTGCGGTTAGTGCATAATCCATGTAAGAGAAGGCTTAGTATGTAGTTGAGTGTGTTTTAGGGTTTTGAGAACCCAAGAATATGGAAAATGCCTTAGAAAATTTTTAGAATTTAAGTCTAAAGAGGGAAGCTTGGTAAAGAAGGCTTAAGGAAATTTATGTGGAGTTTGGGATATAAGAATAGCCTTGGTAAAGTGGTGCAAGGCGCCACTTAGGGCCTTGGTATGTGACGCTTGGTTGAGTTGCAGAGGAAGCGAATGGGAGTTTATTTTTAAGTCAAGTAGGAGCTTGGCTAGGAGGTTTTAAAATGAATTTAGAGTGAAGCATGTCACAAAAAGCGCCTTGGTAGAGTGGCTTGGGACGCCACCTTAGGGGCTTGGAGTGTTGCGTCAAAGGGGCTCAAGTTCGAATCACGTTGGTGGCATAGGGTGAGTTTTTTTTTATTTTTGCGTCAAGAAGGAAACTGGCTAAGGAGGCTTTAAGAGGAATTCAGGGAGTTTATGACACAAAGAGCTAGCAACAAAGTGGCTTGGGGCGTTACACGAGAAGCGGCTTACGTCAAAGGGGCTCCAGCGGTCTCATGTTCGAGTCTTGATGGTAGCATAAGGGAGTGTTTTTATTTTTGCATGTGACAAGTTGGAGAGAGGTTGACTGAAATGGGACTTTTAATTGAATGGGATTTTATTTATTTTAAAGAAATTAAATAGGAGTAAAGGATAATGGATGCGTATTTTATTGATAAGAAGATAATGGTGGCTTTATTTTATTTATTTTAAAGGGTAAGATAAGAGATAATGTGTTGGTTTAATTTATTTTATTTGCTAAAGTGATAAAGGAGGAAAATGTGGGATGTGATAAGAGGATGAAGCTATGGCCGATTGGGGGACTCCTTGGGGGTGGTGTAATCGGTTTTGAAGTGTGTAGGTGGTGCATGTGCCGAATATGTGTAGTATAAATTGGGATGCTCACCTCTTGATAATTCTTTTCTTCAATTTATTTCCTTGTGCCGAAAACCATTAAGTGTTTAGCATATTTTCTTTTGGTCAATAGCCGAAGTTAGGGAGGCTATCAAGGTGGGTTCTTTCATCTTTTCCTTACTACTTTTCTTTGCCAAAGTGCCATACGCCACAAGTCTCTTTTTATTTTCTTTTTCTTTAAAATCTAAAAGCCTAAATTGTGAGTACTTACCCTTTTGATAACCGAAAGTTTAAACACCTTTTTAAGAGTCATAGCCGAATCTTCTATGGCCATATTCTCTTCTAGTTGTCGCAAGTCTTAAGAGCCGAAGCTTTTCTCTTGTAGTCTCTTCAAATGTGTAAGTATTCTTTCATTATCAATCGGGTTCCCTTTTCTTTTCTAGTAGTATGCCGAAATCTTGTAGTTAGGCCTTAAGGTTGGCCGAATGTCTTCTAAGCCATGTATGTGTACTTTTTGGTTGTAACCGATGTTAAGGAACAACACGGAGTCTTTTGGGATTCGATTCATCAAGGTAAGGAGGCATGTGGTATTCGACCATAGACCATTTTATGAGTTCTAGTGATGACCGATTTCTAACCTTGGTCCGTAGGAGCATATCGACAGGAATAAAGAGTTTCGGGATTCTAGATTGTGCTAGATTCGTATAGATCGGTGTTCGCTAAATAAACAGGTGCATAGTTATCGCACTGTTCTCTTGTTGTGTGCATGTGTTATATATATATATATATATGTAGGATGTGAATGCTAGCCGAAATAAGGGCTAAGACCTGAATACCATGTGGGTGATCGAATAATCAGGTCAGTGATTTACGATATTAAATGATTATTGATGAATATGAGAAATGGTAATAAGCATGTGATGTATATTTACTCTAAGTGTTAATCTGTCATGATACATATATATGCATGGGATTTGGGACATGAATATCGAAGGAAAGGGTGTACATTATGTACGTGGTCTAATGTTAGCCTTGTGCTACATTGGCGCTTGATGTTAGCTATGTGCCTCATCAAGGGAGGTGTTGGCTAGGTGCCACATCTCGGTGGTTGATAGCTGTGTGCATCACCGTGGACTGATTGATATGTGGGATCACTTATGTGATCGGTGGCTTAGCCACAGCCTTGTGCGGCAGGTCTACCAAGGTAGGATATATGGGATCACTTGGTTGATCGGTGGATTAGCCACGGCCTTGGGCAGCAGGTCTGCCGAGGTAGGTGTGACGGATGGACATTAGGATGGGTTGGGCTTCATAATTGTATAATTTTGTATGTGGACTGTGTGGATATGGGCCAAGCCCATATATGGAGACATGTGAAATAACTATGCACCGAGTCTGCTTTGACTCACCCAATATTTTATTAAACCTTACAGTGATGCATGATGCTCGAACGGGTTGGAGTGGATACGAGGTGGCCCATCTGTAAGATGTTTTACATGTTTTAAATATTTTATATTATCGATTTTGGAAATTTATTTGATGTAATAAGGGCCTTTTAAAGTATTTATGGATTATTATGTTTTAAGTTGGATTGTCAATTATATTATTATCTGGAATGTTTTATTTTTAGCAACTTACATTCTAATATATATATATATATAGTTTTGAATCCGGATTTTATAACAACTTAATTTTTACTTAGAATGTTTTAAATTACGAAAATGTTTTATCAAAGGCAACAAATTTTAACGGGTTTTACTTTTAAGTAAGAATATTTTCAAACGTTTTTCCGTAGTGGCATTTCAAATTCGGTCGTAGTGAATGGGCCGGGTTTGGGGTGTTACACGAACCATCTTTCTTTTTCACAAATAATACAGGAGCACCCCATGGAGAATAACTCAGTCGTGCAAAGCCTTTGTCTGTCAACTCTTGTAACTGTGCCTTCAATTCTTTCAACTCAGTTGGAGCCATTCTATATGGAGCAATCGATATAGGTGCTGTATTAGTGGCTAACTCAATGCCAAATTCAATTTCTCTAACCGAAGGCAACCCTGGCAATTCTTCTGTGAATACATCTGGATACTCACATACTACCAGCACTGATTCAATTCTTAACTCAGTTTCTTTAGCATTCATCACAAAGGCGAGATAAGCTTCGTATCCCTTTCTTACATATTTCTGGGCAGACATATGAGAAATCACTACAGCCGATCTATCCTGTTCATCTGATTCAACACGAAGAGTGTCCCCGTTTTTGCATCTCAATTTAATGTATATTTTTCCACAATTCACTGTCACATCATGAGCGGTGAACCAGTCCATACCAAGAATTATATCGAATTCATCAAATGGAAATGGCATGAGATTTTCCTTAAAATAATGACTTCTAATAATCAATGGGAAATCTTTACATCCTTATCAACTAATACACATTTGCCTAAGGGACCGAACACTTCTATCACGAATTCTGTAGACTCTACATGCATGCTCATACTAGATGCTAATTTTATGCAAATATATGAGTGGGTAGATCCTGGATCAATTAAAGCAGCAACATTAGTATCATAGAGAGAAAATGTACTCGTAATTACATTAGGGGATGATGCCTTTTCGTGAGCACGAATGGCATAAGTCCTTGTAGGCACTCTACCCTCAGATCTTGCAGTTTACTCTCTGGGTGTACTCTTACTACTCATTCCACTTCCTGGGTTTCTCTGCTGTCTCCCTCTAGTAGTATTTCCCGATCTTGTACTCTGAATTTTCTCTTTTTTGACCATCTCGAGGCACTCTCTAATAAAATGATCTTGGGAACCACACTTAAAACATACTCTCTCATGTGCTCGACACTCACCGAGGTGACGTTTGCCACACTATGGATATTCCGATCTATTTGGTCGAGCGTTCCCAACACTAGCAACTAAAGTGGTCTGAGCTTTAGACCCCGAGTACTATTTACCCTTACTTCTATTTGAGAACCAAACTGAAGCAGCTGATCGAGTAGTAAAATCTCTGGGCTTCTTGGATGAGGATTGAAATGACTAACCCAGTTGTCTCTTCCTTGAGTCACGAGAGTCCATTTTAGCTCTTCTTTTCTCTTTGGCCAATTCCTCGGCCTTGCAAGCTCTATCTACTAACATACAATCGGATATCCTCATTTAATCTGTCCTCAAACCTTTTGCACATAATGACTTCAGTGGATACACACTCTCGAGCGTATTTACTGAGCCTTACAAACTCATGCTCATATTCGGTTACTATCATTCTACCATGTTTCAATTCAAGAAATTCCTTTCTTTTCTGGTCGATAAACTTTTGGCTAATTTACTTCTTCCGAAACTCTTCTTGAAAAACTCCCAATTAACCTTTTCCCTTGGTACTATTGACACAAGGGTGTTCCACCACTGATATGCCGAATCTCTCAAGAGAGACACCATACATTTCATGCACTCTTCAGGTGTGCAAGATAATTCATCAAATACCCTAATGGTATTTTCAAGCCAAAATTCTACCCTCTTTGAATTGTCATCTTTACTAGCTCAAAATTCCTCAGCTCATTATTGTTTCCAAATTCTATCAATCAGAGGCTTTTCTCTCCTTACCACTTCTACCACTTGGGGAGCTACATGGGTAGGCTGAGGGTTAGGTGGGGTGGAGGGGGTTGCGCATTCGGGTTCGTACGAACGAACTCCATATACCATGTATTCATCATGTGGAGAAAGGCTTCCCTAGCCTCTTCTCCTCCTCTTTGACTTACAGTCACTGGTCTGTTCTCATTCTCAGTCGGCATCATCCCTTGAGTGGAGGCTGGCACGTTACTTTCTACATCATCCGCCACAGCTCTATCGGGATCCATTTACTATATAAAAGCACAATTTAAATCGTTAGGAGTCATCACACTATCATTAGGCAAATACTCATACGTATGGCATGTATAGCTAGACTCAAGCATATGCTACGTTAGTTTGAGAATCGACTAAATAGTAGCTCTGATACCACTAAATATATCACCTCTTATTCGTATTCAACACTGGAACCGAATACGAGGCATTAGCAAACTTAACTTGCTTAAACATATAACATCAGTTCATAAAATTTCGTTTCAACTTAAAAATTTTTCATTCATATTCATAACGTCTCTATTATGGGTCTACGAAACCTTAAACGTACATACGGAATGGTTTGGGACTAAATCAAAACTTTCGCCCACTTAGAGAATTTTTACACAAAACAGGGCTACAAACCCGTGTGGAAAGGAACATGCCTGTGTTCCTAACCCGTGTGGATTTTATTTTTCATTTCGAACCTACAGGGGTTTTCACACTGCCTAGCAGATGCTTGTGTCTATGGCCCGTGCCCTTCACACGGCCAAGACACACCCATGCCCTCACCCGTGTGTGAAATCCTTAGTGTTTTATTTATGACATCAGCAAGCACTTAGGGGCACACGACCAACTCACACGCCTGTGCTAGCCCGTGTGCTAGCCCGTGTGACGAACTGAATTTTCGTAAATTTGATGCAGGGGACACATGACATATCAACACACCCATGGGGCTGACAGTGTGTTACACACGGCCAAGACACACGCCTGTGTGTCTACCCTTGTGGACAATTAGAAGGCTATTTACCAAGCCAATTGCCACCCTAAAAAACAAACACACTTATGCCACCACAAGCAACACATAACATAACAATAATACACTATGAAAAATCACTAATTCATCATGCATACACTTCACATCTTACTCGATCAATTACACGAACTTGCACTTCATGAATATCATCATCATTGGATATATGTATAAAACTTAACAAGTATTGGCCAATTCCCAATTTCCATTTACAAAATGAAAGAGTAACAATAATAGACAACACTTTGGCTAACAAATATGACATAACAAAATGACCAAGTTCCTATACATGCCATACCCAAAATAAATCAACTTTACTATACCAAAAGAACAGTTGATAGTGTGATCCAAATTCTGACATCCTACGATCCTCGAGTTAGCTTGGTGATACTACAAGGGAAAAGGGAGAAGAGAAAAGTAAGCATAAAGGCTAGTAAGTTTGCATGAAATAAATATCTCGTAAGTTACTCATGGGTACCTGCATCACTTCATCACATAACTTTAGCACTTTTATTCTCTTAAACATAGACTTAGCTCTTTGTTATGTGTATATAAACTTAGCTCTTTGCCTGTTGAACTACTCAGAATATTAAAGGATAGTCAATCTCATCATACATGTATCATGATGCCAATGCCATATCCCAGATATGGTCTTACATGGGATCACATCTTGATGCTGATGCCATATCCCAAATATGGTCTTACGGGATCTCATATCTCGATGTCAATGCCATATCCCAGATATGGTCTTATACGAGATCGTATATAGATGTCGATGCCATGTCCCAGACATGGTCTTACACGAGATCTTTCTTTAGTGCCGAGGCCATGTCCCAGACATGGCCTTACACGGGACCTTCCTTATTTGGTGCCAATGTCATGTCCCATACATGGTCTTACACGGGACCTTCCTTGTTTGGTGGCTATTCCATGTCCCAAACATGGTTGTGACACAGGTATCCTTGCCATTCCGAATGTTCAACAGGGACTTCAACTTAACATGATCTCATTATAATTTCATGGAGGCATCATTAATCAACTTCATGGAAATAATATACATTTATCATAATATAAAGTAATTAAAAACATAATAACATTATGTAGCTTTAATTTCACACAAACTTACCTCGGTACTCAAAATACGTATAGTTGTTCGATTTAGTCCACAACCTTGTTCTTGCCTCGGTTTCGATCCGGGCTTTGTGTAGCTTGATAATCAAGCTTGAAAGATGAAGAAACCCTAGCTATGGAGAGCTTGAAAATTTAGGCTAGCATGAAGAAGATGGACATGAATTTTGACTTCTTTTCCCTTTTAATTCTTTTATTAACGAAATGACAAAAATGCCCTTAAAACCCCTTTCTTGAAATTTTTCCTTCCCATGTCTATTTTTGTCCACTTGACATATATTGGTCTAATTGCTAAATAAGGACTTCTAATTATTTTTATAATGCTATTTCATACTTAAATCTTTTAGAATTTCATATTTTCCAATCTTTGCAATTTAGTCCTAATAGACAAATTGTTCACTAATTTATAAAATTTCTTCATGAAAATTTCACACAATCATGCAAGCATGCTATAGGCCTCCTAAAAGTAATAAAACACATATTTCTACCTTAGATTTATGGTCTCGCAACCACTATTCTGACTAGGCCCTACATCGGGCTGTTACAGATGGCATGATAAGAGAATTTTGAAAGATTGTGTGTTTGAGTTGTTTTAATAGCATGAAGAAAAGAGCATTTTGTTATGTTATTATTTGATAGTCAAAATTGACACAATTATTTTTATCAGAGTGAGCTGGTCAGTGGAAATGTGATTTGAGTTACATGTAGTTTAAGTATCCTCAGTCATGGTAATTGTAACACCCCAAACCCGACCTAAATGTTACGATCGAATCCTGTATGTTATAGGGTGAAGTAAAAACGAGTTTTGTTGAATTTAGGAAAAGCCAAAGTTTTGAAAAACTTTTCGATTAAAGCGTAGTCTTGAAAGTAACAATACGTAGATTAAGGAAATTCCCAAGTTATGACAATCGAACATTCAATTATATTTGTTGATACTTTAAAGAGAATTTATTATCTTATATTGCCCGTATGTTTTTGAAAAAAAAACTCCATTTTCACTTTAATGCTTAAGTGTCGAATTTGAAATAAATAATAGCTAATAAAAACCCAAGTTTAACTTAGAAAGGCCTTATTGCATAACAAAAATACCAATTAAAAATAAAGTATAATAAGAAACGGGCTTATGAAAGAAAAGGGTATTATGGCCTCCACGAGTCCGCCTCGCTCTCACATCCATGATCTACTGATTACCTGAAAAATTAAAGAAGGGGTGAGTCACCGGGACTCAGTGTGTAAATTCTCCCACATTATACAAACGGCTCATGGCCCTCAATCACACATTGGGCCTTAGCCCATAAAAACATACAAGCACATGAATGCAATAAGCCCAACCCAAACCTAGTTTTTCCATCCTCTAAACACTAACCCATACAAGCCCATCACACCGTGGGGATTTCTACAATCAACCCTCCTCCGCTACACTCCATTTCGACAGTCATGCTGCCAGTTATAAACCGATCACTAGGTGACCAAATAATACATCGTGGCTTAATCACCGATCATAATGTGACCCAATAAAATATATATATATATCGTGGCATAGCCATCGATCACTATGTGACCCAATTAATGTATATATATATATATATATATATATATATATATATCATATATCACTCACTACGTGACCAAATAATCATGCACTTCCCCTTCATATCAACCCATACCCCATGAACTACATACATAACCTAACGAATGCAACATGCTATCCATAACATAAAAGATTACCATACATATATTTGTCCATGCAAAGAAAACGATACTGTCATGTGCCTGGCATTCCTAGCCATACCGCTAAGGGCATCACGACTATCTACACAGCCTTTTTCAGCTTTCCAGCCTACACAATCATTAGTAAGGATAAAATAAAGTGTGTGGAGGTTTACACACCTGATAACACGCAACACCACGCTTTCTATGTCGACACTATCGCTAATAGAAACCATCGCTATCTGCTCACATTACGCTTTCGAAGCGGCCCATAACCTGGGCCAATCCGAACAAAGCAGACACCGCACATTTCTTGAACTTTGGGGCTGGGTTTACGAGTCCAACCCCCTCATTTGCCTGATCGATATTGGATTCCATCAAAGATCTTGTCAGATGCTACTGTAATGAAATATGGTTGTCAAACCACAAGGTAGGGTTAAGGTATCGATTATGATAATGAACCTAAATACAATCCTAAGAGAACACCCTTACCTTGAAATCCCGAAAGGAGAGATATGGTTCAGAGGTTAACGGTTTTTGGCTTAGGAACCTAGATGATCTGATTTCCTTCAATTCTCGAATAGTGCCCTAAAGAGAACACAAGAAATAGTGAGAAACATCAATCTAATGATTGCTTTACCAAGCCAATTAGCCATTCAGTTTTGGCTTCCAAGAACTGAAAGAGAATCATAGAGAATTAAAGGAGTCGACACTTACCTCAACGCAGGAGATTCGACTACCACTTAAGAGAAGATTCAGCAATGACAGGGAAGAAGATTGAAAGGTCGAAAGAAATAAAATAAAACCATAGATGAGACCTATGGATTTTCAGTTTTAGAAGAGATCAGAAGAAAAGATGAATAAGAGAAAGGCTATAAAGATTCAGCTATGGAGGAAAATAGATGAGAGAACTATGGGAAATGGACATTCGGCTATAGAATAGAAGTGGAGATGAGAATGGAGTTAGGGGTTTTGGCTTCTGAGAAAGAAACAATTGGGAGAAGAGGAATAAAACAAGATAGAAAGAAGTGACAGGAATGGTAAAGAAGAAGAAGAATTTTCGACAGGACCTAAGTGAATTCGGTTTTGGCAGAAAAAGAAGAGGAGAAAGAAACCCTCAAATGCCAAAAAAAAAAAAGAAGAGAACTCTCACTTTACTAAACAAAATTTCGGCACCTACTAACCCAAAAGCCGAAAATGTCTTATTTGAGAACAAAAAGCGTATGCACCAAAGTAAAAATTCGGCACACCCTACCCACACCAAAACCAATTTCTCCCCCTTGCTCCTAATGTCCAACATTTGGCCGCCACCTACACTCATATCCTATCCCACATTTGCCACTTATCCTCATCTTTATATCCTTTGACTTAATCCACACTCACCCATGCAGAGTCCCAGCCGAAACCATCACTCAGGCTCCTTAGGCATAAAAATAACACTACCATTTACTGTCAACGCAATTCGAACCTGCTCCCTCACAACTTCCCTGTGGCATCACCTACCTACACCTTAAGTGGTGCCTCCTTGCCACTTTACCAATTAGATTCTTGTGTCAACTACCCCACTTAAGTACCTTAAGGCTCACTTCAATTAGCTTTCCCTTGCAGTGCCTAAAAACAAAATTTCTACCAAGGCTCAGGCTTACCCTCGAGCCTTCCCGAAACATCTAAACACCACAGAATAACACACATAGCATAGCATACACACATAACGCATTACAAATGCAGAGCCCCTATTTAGGATGTTAAAGTTCTACCCTTAAAGAAATTTTGGCCCCAAAATTACCTGGCCAAAAGAGGTGAGGGTCTTGCTATTGTATAACATCCTCTGGCTCCTAGGTAGCTTCCTCTGACCCGTGATTCCTCCATAGAACCTTAACCAAAGGAACCGATTTCCTTTGCAAAACTTTAACGTCCCGCTCTAAGATCTCGAATCGTTTCTCTTCAAAGGATAAATCGGGCCTTACTTCGAGTTTCTCCAACGGTATCACATGGGATGGATCTGAACTGTAGCGTCTCAACATTGAAATATGAAACACATCATGAATCTTACTTAACTCCGAAGGTAGCTCGAGCTGATAAGCAACTGGTCCTACACGCTTTAACATACAATAAGGCCCGATGAACACAGGGCTTAGCTTACCTTCCGTCAAACCTTAGAATTTTCTTCCACAAAGGACACCTTTAGGAAAACTCGTCACCCATCGCAAATTCTATGTCCCTCTTCTTCAGGTTAGCATAGGATTTCCGTGCGTCAGAAGCTTTCTTCAACCTAGTCCGGATTAACTCAACCTTGTTCTCTGTTTCCAACACTAGTTCTGGGCCTAATAGCTGACGCTCACCCAACTCTGTTCAAAACGTAGGAGTACGACACTTCCGCCCATACAACGCTTCATATGGTGCCATCCGATACTGGACTGATAGCTATTGTTATATGCAAATTCCACCAATGGTTAAAATTCTTCCCAGCTACCCCTGAAATCGAGGATGCAACCTCTCAACATGTCTTCCAAGATCTGAATCACCCTTTTTGACTGTCCGTCCATCGTGGATGAAACGCCGTACTAAAATCTAACTTTGTACCCAACGCTTGATGCAATGCCCTCCAAAATCTTGACGTAAACCTAGGATCTCTATCCGCGATGATGGACACAGGTACTCCATGCAACCTCACAATCTCCACTATATACAACTTAGCCAACTTCTGAAGAGAATAATCGACCCGAACCGGTAAAAAATGAATGGACTTCCTCAATCGATCAACGACTACCCATATCGAATCCTTCTTAGTAGGCGTAAGGGGTAGCCCACTAACAAAATCCATAGTGATCCTCTCCCATTTCCATTGTGGGATTTTTACCGGCTGCAATAACCCTGAAGGCAACTGATGCTCCGCTTTTACCTGCTGACATGTCAAACATCTACCCACAAATTCAGTTACCTCTCGCTTTAGACCTAGCCACCAAAATTGTTCTCGTAAATCCTGATACATTTTACTTCCTCCCGAATGCATAGCGTATGGGCTACTATGCGCTTCTCAAGAATCATCTGCCTCAATTCCATGCCCCTCGGCATGCAAACTTTCTTTCGAAAACACAGGACCGCATCATTGTTCAGACTATAATCCCCTACTTCACCATGTTGCATTTTAGATAGACGAGCACTCAAAATATAATCCTCAAGAATCGCTTCTTCAGAATAACCCTAACTCAGTATCCATCACGGATTAGGGTTACGGGCATTACCAAATAGGCAAATCTTTTTCAATTAATTAATTCTTATCTTAGACAAACAAAGCACATGGGTATAGTCTATATATATATATATATATACTTGATATACCAAGTTAAAACATATTCAATATAATCATTCACATATACAAAGTGATCAAATAACATACTTCTAACCTCATTATTAGCATAATTATCTATTTTATTCTATGATACATTCATCTATTTAGTACCACTACCTTTGTAACTGCTTTCATGTAAACATGCCTCATGTACTATTTCATTTTAATCAAGCACACGAACATTGTAGTTGGAACTATTAATAAGCATCATTACGGTTACATGCATATATCACTTGACTTTACCACTATAGACTAATAGACAATACACTTCATTTATATATAAATGAATATATCCGAATACGCATAACCTTAGCTTTTAATGCATAACCACAACCTAAGTCAAAGACCGAATGTGCCAAATAAACTTCCATAACTCATGCAAAATTTATATTACTAATTGTACAACAATTAAACATACATGAACATAGGTCTCAAAACCAACTTAACCTAAAAACATAAGTATATAAACCATACCTTGACCGAATATTCATTATCACTTTTCCATAATTTGTAACTACTTATACTTATCATTATCAATGAATCCAACAAATTAACTTACATATACAGTCTTTGATCATAATATCACTCATATTACTTAACCGAATCAACTATATTAAGTAACAACGACCCAAGTCAAGTTTTTCTTCAACTAGATACATAACATTCATATCACCCATTCACATTTCAAAAAGTACCTAAACCACATCCGAATACAAACATTAATTCATAGAATGAGCAAGCCATTTCATCAAAACACATGAACAAAATTTAACCAAAATAGATAGCCATATTCGCATGGCTAAATATATATACATGATCAAGTATCATTAGTAATACAGTTCAGTCTAGCCTATACATTCCTTTTCAACTCAAAAACTAAGTTTATCAATACCAAAAGAGAGTCGATAATGTGGTTGACTTCTTCAAAGATCCTTCGAGCCCGTAGCTTGAATCAAAAGTCTATAAAATAGAAATGGACAAGAACACACCGTAAGCATACTAGCTTAGTAAGTCTTAAGCAAAAGATAATTCACTAATCAAATACTTTAACATTTTAATCAATAAATGTAGAACATTGTATATGTATATTTCAATATGAAATTTATACAAAACGAATACTAGTAATGTATTAACTCAATTACTTATACTTCAATACCATCAACCTCGCAACTCATCAAAGCACAAAGTACATATATTACATGAATCACATGTTTATAATCATGTAGATTCAATATTCATATCCATTACATTATCACACTAAAAATTCTATTATTTCTATATTCATACCAGTCGATTACAAGCTCAAATTCGCATAACACCATTCTTAATATAATATTTTAGCTCAAGTAACGTAAATCACAACTTACCTTACTTCTGATGAATTCAATGGGACTTAAGCTTACCTGAGTTTTTAACTCAATAGATTCACTATGTTTCACCTCGATCAATTTATGGTTTCTTTGTTTTAACGTATCACCCAGATAAGCACGCTAGGCACGAAGCCGAATATATCATCAAGACTAAGCCTACTAGGCACGGCTTAGAATATATCATCCAAGACTAAGCACCGCTAGGCACGAAGCTTGAATATATCTCCAAGACTAAGCCTATTAGGCAATAAGCCCGAATCAATTCATAAACCAGTCCATCAAATTACATTTCTTAACACTATCATCACTAACTAAACATATACACAATTCACATTCACATATCACAACGAATGTACAAATTCTTATCACATATACAAAACTCATCTAATCCATTATAAAGCCTTTACATTCTGCTAACACATATATTCATACTCAAATTTATCAAATAATTTCATTGAACCTATTCATAAATAATTCTTTAACATACTTTAGCTTAAAGACTTACCTAGACTATCGACGAATCGCGTTATCCGGCTATTCGATAACATTTGTCTTTCCCCGATCCAAATTCATTTTTCTTTGTTCTTGATCGAAACACATTAAAATTTAGCTCATTCAAGTACATTTCATCTCAATTTAGTCCCAAAACACATAAAAAGGTAATTTACCATTTTACCCCTAATGTTTCACATTTTTACCATTTAGTCCTATTTGCATAAAACACAAAATACACAAAATTTCACTAAACTATACAAGGGCTGAATATTCATGGGGATCCAACAAGTCCATATCTTTCATTTATTTTGCATTTTTACCGCCTCAAAATTTATTTTTTCAATTTAGCCCTAAATATTCAATTTCACCAAAATTTCCAATACAAAATATATTAATCTTTAACATATCTTTAAAATAAAATCATCAACCATCAAAAATTACATGAACACATCAATGGCCGAATATCAAACATGCTTAGATTCAAAAATTTCAACATGGGTAAGCTACCGTTTGAAGCAACGATCTCAAAAACCTCAAAATTATAAAAAATAGACTAAAAACTCACCTTGAATTTTAGCCTAGAAGTGCCGAAAATCAAAGAACCCAAAGCTTTATTTCTTCTTCCAATATTCGGCCAAGAAGAAGTGAAAAAGATGATGGCTTTGCTTTATGTTATTTTAACATATATTATGTTATTTAGCTAATTACTAATATAACCATTTAATAAAAATAATGCTAACATATATAATAAGGGAAATGGTGACTTTAGCCACCCACTAACTTTAAAAATGGGCTGATTGCCTTTTTAATATCCCACTTTAAAAAGCCATCATCAAATAGGCATTTTTCACTATAGTTTGCAACTTTTACTTTTTACGCTATTAAGTCCTTTTTCTAAATTAAACACACAAATAATAAAATTTTTCTACGAGACTTTCACACACATTAATTCACATATAATAAACACAAAATATAATATTAAAATATTTCTCAGACTCGATTCGTGGTCCCGAAACCACCATTCCGATTAGGGTCAAATTCGATGCTCATACAACTCTCCCCTTAAGGATTTTGTCCCAAAAATCTTACAGTTAAACAACGCTTGATAATGTTGCCTCATTGAGTCCTCAAGCTCCCACGTAGCCTCTTCAACTCCATGCCGATTCCATAGTACTTTCACTAATGGAATCCTTTTATTTCTTAACTCTTTCATTTCCCGAGCTAAGATACGAATTGGTTCTTCCTCATACGTCATATCGGGTTAGATTTCAATCTCAGATGGAGCAATCACATGTGACGGATCTGATCTGTATCTACGGAGTATAGAAACGTGAAATACATCGTGTATCTTTTCTAATTCAGAGGGTAACTTCAACCTATAAGCAACAGGCCCAATACATTCGATGATTTCATACGGTCCGATAAATCTTGGACTCAGTTTGCCTTTCCGACCAAAACGAAGTACTTTCTTCCACGGAGATACTTTCAAGAATACCCGATTCCCGACTTGAAATTCTATATCTTTACATTTCAAATCAGCATAAGACTTTTGATGATCTAATGCGGCTTTCAAACTATCTTTGATTACAGCCACTTTCTGTTCAGTCTCTTTAATCAAATCAACCCCTTGTATTTTATTCTCACTGAGCTCGGTCCAAGACAAAGGCGCATTTACACTTGCGGCCATATAGAGCTTCATAGGGTGCCATTTTGATATTGATTGAAAACTGTTATTATAGGAAAATTCAATCAAAGGTAAGTACTTTTCCCACGCACCTTCAAACTCGAGAATGCAACATCTCAACATGTCCTCAAGTGTTTGAATGGTACGCCAGACCGACCGGCTCTGCATGCTGCGGGTGAAAGGCGGTGCTAAAATAAAGTTTAGTACCTAAAGCATCCTCAGAACTTCTTCCACAATCGTGATGTGAATCTTGGGTCTCTGCTTGAGATAATAGAACTCGGCACACCATGTAATCTCACAATTTGAGATATATACAACTCATGAAGTTTATCGAGTGAAAAGTCCATACTGACCCAAGTGCAGAATGAGTGATTTGGTCGGTCTATCTACTATAACCTAGATCGCATCTTTCTTGCTCGGTGTCATAGGCAAACCAAATACAAAATCCATAGTGATTCTATCCCATTTCCATTCAGGTATCATGATCGGTTGAAGCAACCCGTAAGACACTTGATGTTTGGGCTTTTACTTGTCGACAGATTAAGCACTTTGAAACAAATTCGAGATATATCCCGTTTCATGCCAGGCCACCAATAGAACTGTTTCAAATTGTTATACATTTTTATGCTACTCGGATGTATCGATAATCGACCACTATGAGCCTCACTTAGAATCATCTGAATCAACTCTGAGTTCTTGGGAACACACATTCGGCTTTTAAAGTTCAAACAGTCATTTGCATCAATTTGAAACTCTGATTCCGTATCTTTTTCACACTGAATTCGTCTAGTAATCAAATCTTTGTCGACTTTTTGTGCATCACTAATTTGCTGAATAAACATCGGTCTTGCTTGTAACTCGGCTATGATCAAACCCTCACCAGACATAACCATCTGTGCGTTCATCGCATGAAGAGCAAATAATGATTTTTGACTTAACGCATCTGCAACAACATTGGCTTTTCCCGGATGGTAGTCGATCACCAACTCATAGTCTTTCAACAATTCTAACCATCTGCGTTGTCTCAAGTTCAGATCTTTCTGAGTCACCAAATACTTTAGACTTTTATGATCCGAATAAACGTGACATTTCTCACCGAATAAGTAATGATGCCAAATTTTCAATGCGAAAATAATGGCTACTAATTCCAGATCGTGAGTCGGATAATTTCTTTCATGTAGCTTCAATTGTCTCGAAGTGTAGGCTATAACTTTGCCTTCCTGCATTAAAACATTACCCAACCCATTCAAAGAAGCATCACTAAAAATGACAAATTCTTCACCCGATTCAGGCTGAGTTAACACTGGAGCTTTTGTCAAACAGTTGTTCGAAAATTTTCTGACACTTTTCCGACCACTCAAACTTGACATCTTTCTGTAGTAGCCTTGTTAAAGGTGTAGCCATCACAGAAAAACCTATTACAAACCTTATGTAGTATCTCGCAAGGCCTAGAAAGCTTCGAATCTCGGAAACATTCTTTGGTGGTTTCCAATCGAGTATAGCTGCTATTTTGTTTGGATCCACCCGAATACCTGATACTGAAACAACATGACCCAAGAAGCTAACTTCATTCATCCAGAACTCACACTTACTAAACTTTGCATACAACTATTGATCTCGCAAAGTTTGTAGCACTAATCTCAAATGCTCGGCATGCTCGGTTTCATCTTTGGAGTAGATTAGTATATCATCAATAAACACTACTACAAACCGATCCAAAACTGCGTCAAGACCCGATTCATTAGATCCATAAAACAAAGCGGTGCATTAGTGAGTCCAAAAGGCATAACCAGAACTCAAAATGTCCGTACCTCGTCCTAATGCGGTCTTTGGCACATCTCAGATCTCGACTCAAGAATCGATAATAACCCAATCTCAAATCTATCTTTGAAAATATCAAGCCCTTTCAACCGATCAAACAAATCATCAATCCGAGGTAGCGGTACTTATTCTTTATAGTTACCTTATTCGCTTGTCGATAATCAATACACATTCACATCGCTCCATCTTTCTTCTTCACAAAAAGAATGGTGCACCCAAGGAGAGAAACTCGATCGTGCAAAGCCCCTATCTGTTAACTCTTGCACCTGTGCTTTCAACTCTTTTAACTTAATAGGTGCCATCCGATCTGAGCTATCGAGATTGGAGTCATTCCGGTGCTAATTTAATGCCGAACTCAATCTCTCGTCTTGGTGGTAAACCCGATAGTTCTTGAAACACATCCGGTAATCACACACAACCGTGACAGATTCAATATGCTTTTAGGACACTTTATTATCCAAGACATAGGCTAAATAAGCTTCGCACCTTTTCTCACATACATTCGGTGACATCGAGGATATTCTTGAGGAAACTCACTTAAATCATCGGATCCAATTACGATGATCTCACCGCTCGACATCTCAAATCAATAAGCTTTCTTTTACAATTCACCACTGCATCATGTGAATTTAACCAATCCATTCCCAAAATTATGTCGAGCTCATCGAAGGGTAACAACATTAAATCGGCTGGGAAGCAAGAATCCCAAATCATCAACGGGCAACCTCTACACACTTTATTAACAAATACACATCTACCCAAAGGGTTGGACACACGAATCACAAACTCAGTAGACTCAACTGGCAGAGTCTTACCGAATACTAGAGTTTCACACACATATGAATGAGTCGAACTAGGATCAATCAATGCAATCACAGTAGTATCATAAAGGGTGAAAGTACCGGTAATGACATCGGGGGAGGAAGCATCCTCTCTGGCTCGTGTAGCATAAGCTCTAACTGGAGCTCTAGCCTCTGATCATATTGCGGTGTCCTTCGTCCCTCTCTGACTGCCACCTATATTGCCTGAATGTCTGAGTGGTCTACCCCGTGCTGGCGCACTACTCAGTCTAGTGTTCTGAGTTGTATTTTGCTTGGTTAACATCGGGCACTCTCGAATAAAATGATTCGACGATCCATATTTAAAGTAGGACCGATCACGAACTCTATAACTCTCAGGATGCCATTTCCCACAATGTTTACACTCGGCCAGGTTCTATGGAACATTACCGACACTAGCTATCGACGTGGCTCGGGATCTCATTGGAGGTCGATCACGTCTAGGCAAGTCTGAAGTAGCTTTATGTTGATTGGGGTCATCTCTGAACTTCTTATGCACAGAATGGAAAATTTTACTCGATGATCTTTTTAGAGTATCTCTAGCTTCTACTTCAGCTTTTCTTTTCTCCTTTTCGAGCTCTTCAGCTTTACAAGCTCGCTCGACTAATGTCACAAACTCTTTGATTTCAAGAATGCCAACAAGTAACTTTATGTCTTCATTCAGGCCGTCTTCAAATCTTTTACACATAATGGCTTCAGTAGATATACACTCCCGAGCATAACGGCTCAATCTGACAAACTTTCGCTCATATTCCGTCACAGTCATGCAACCCTATTTTAATTTCAGAAATTCTTTCCATTTTTGATCGATGAATCTCTGACTGATATATTTCTTACGAAACTCAATTTGGAAGAAGTCCCAAGTTACTTTTTCTTTTGGAACTACGAATACCAGTGTGTTCCACCAGTGATAGGCAATGTCCCGAAGTAGAGATATAGCACACTTTAGGCATTCATCTAGAGTACAAGATAACTCATCGAGTACCCGAATAGTGTTATCAAGCCACATCTCGACTCGCTCTGTGTCATCATCATCATTGGCCTTGAATTCCTCGGCCCCATATTTCCTGATTTTATCAATGGGGGGTCTGCTAGATTTCATCGGATCTATCATCGGGGGTGCTGAAGGTACCGGAGTTGAATTATCGAGGGTGGAGGTTGTTGTACATCCGGATTAGTCTGAATAAACTGGGTAAACCATTCGTTCATCATCTGATAGAAGGCTTGTTTAGCCTCCCCCTCATGGCTACCCGAAACTGGTCGAGAGTCTAATGGTACTGATCCTCTTACGAGACCAAGCGCAATGCTCTCCACATCATCAACTACGGCTCTATCAGGATCGGGATCCATTTACTATATAAAATACAATTGAAATTGTCAGAAGTCACCATACTATCATATCTACAATTTAAAAGCATGTATAACTAGGCTCTTACACACTACGGTATTCCTAGAATTGACTAAACCGTTGCTCTAATACCAATTAAAATGTAACACCCCTAACCCGTATCCGTCGCCGGATTAGGGTTACAGGCATTACCAAATAGCCAAATCTTTTTCAATCAATTAATTCTTATCTTAGACAAACAAAGCACATGGGTATAGTCTATATATATATACTTGATATACCAAGTTATTAGCATACTTCTAACCTCATTATTAGCATAATTATCTATTTTAATCTATGATGCAGTCATCTATTTAGTACCACTACCTTTGTAACCGTTTCATGCAAACATGCCTCACGTACTATTTCATTTTTAATCAAGCACACCGAACCTTGTAATTGGAACTATTAATAAGCATCATTACGGTTACATGTATATATCACTTGACTTTACCTCTATAGACTAATAGACAATACACTTCATTTATATATAAACAAATATATCCGAATACGCATAACCTTAGTTTTTATTGCATAACCACAACCTACGTCAAAGACCGAATGTGCCAAATAAACTTCCATAACTCATACAAAATTTATATTACTAATTGTACAACAATTAAACATACATGAACATAGGTCTCAAAACAAACTTAACCTAAAAACATAAGTATATAAACCATACCTTGACCGAATATTCATTATCACTTTTCCATAATTTGTAACTACTTATACTTATCATTATCAACGAATCCAACAAGTTAACTTACATATACAGTCTTTGATCATAATATCACTCATATTACTTAACCGAATCAACTATATTAAGTAACAACGACCCAAGTCAAGTTTTTCTTCAACTAGATACATAACATTCATATCACCCATTCACATTTCAAATAGTACCTAAACCACATCCGAATACAAACATTAATTCATAGCATGAGCAAGCCATTTCATCAAAACACAGAACAAAATTTAACCAAAATGGATAGCCACATTCGCATGGCTAAATATATATATACATGATCAAGTATCATTAGTAATACAGATTCGATCTAGCCTATACATGCCTTTTCAACTCAAAACTAAGTTTATCAATACCAAAAGAGAGTCGATAATGTGATTGAATTCTTCAAAGATCCTTCGAGCCCGTAGCTTGAATCAAAAGTCTATAAAATAGAAATGGACAAGAACACACCGTAAGCATACTAGCTTAGTAAGTCTTAAGCAAAAGATAATTCACTAATCAAGTACTTTAACATTTTTAATCAATAAATGTAGAACATTGTATATGTATATTTCAATATGCAATTTATACAAAATCGAATACTAGTAATGTATTAACTCAATTACTTATACTTCAATACCATCAACCTGCAACTCATCAAAGCACAAAGTACATATATTACATGAATCACATGTTTATAATCATGTAGATTCAAGATTCATATCCATTACATTATCACACTAAAAATTCTATTATTTCTATATTCATACCTGTCTATTACAAGCTCAAATTCGCATAACACCATTCTTAATATAATATTTCAGCTCAAGTAACGTAAATCACAACTTACCTTACTTCTGATGAATTCAATGGGACTTAAGCTTACCCGAAGTTTTTAACTTAATAGATTCACTATGTTTCACTTCGATCAATTTATGGTTTCTTTGTTTTAACGTATCACCAGATTAAGCACGCTAGGCACGGTTCGAATATATCACCTAAGACTAAGCACCGCAAGCACGGCTTAGAATATATCACTCCAGACTAAGCACCTAGGCAATAAGCCCGAATCAATTCATAAACCAGTCCATCAAATTACATTTCTTAACACTATCATCACTAACTAAACATATACACAATTCACATTCACATATCACAACGAATATACAAATTCTTATCACATATATAAAAACTCATCTAATCCATTATAAAGCCTTTACATTCTCGCTAACACATATATTCATACTCAAATTTATCAAATAATTTCATTGAACCTATTCATAAATAATTCTTTAACATACTTTAGCTTAAAGACTTACCTAGACTATCGACGAACCGCGTTATCCGGCTATTCGATAACCTTTGTCTTTCCCCGATCCAAATCCGTTTTTCTTTGTTCTTGATCTAAACACATTAAAATTTAGCTCATTCAAGTACATTTCATCTCAATTTAGTCCCAAAACACATAAAAGGCAATTTACCATTTTACCCCTAATGTTTCACATTTTTACCATTTAGTCCTATTTGCATAAAACGCAAAATACACAAAATTTCACTAAACTATACATGGGCTGAATATTCATGGGGACCCAACAAGTCCATATCTTTCATTTATTTTACATTTTAGCCCCCTCAAAAATTTATTTTTTTCAATTTATCCCTTAATATTCAATTTCACCAAAATTTCCAATACAAAATATATTAATCTTTAACATATCTTTAAAATAAAATCATCAACCATCAAAAATTACATGAACACATCAATGGACGAATATCAAACATGCTTAGATTCAAAAATTTCAACATGGGTAAGCTACCGTTTGAAGCAACGATCTCAAAAAGGTCAAAATTATCAAAAACCAACTAAAAACTCACCTTGAATTTTAGCCTAGAAGTGCCGAAAATCAAAGAACACAAAGCTTTATTTCTTCCTCCAATATTTGGCCAAGAAGAAGTGAAAAAGATGATGGCTTTGTTTTATGTTATTTTAACATATATTATGTTATTTAGCTAATTACTAATATAACCATTTAATAAAAATAATGCTAACATATATAATAAGGGCAATGGTGACTTTATCCACCCACTAACTTTAAAAATGGTCTAATTGCCTTTTTAATATCCCACTTTAAAAAGCCATCATCAAATAGGCACTTTTCACTATAGTTTGCAACTTTTACTTTTTACGCGATTAAGTCCTTTTTCTAAATTAAACACACAAATAATAAAATTTTTCTACGAGACTTTCATACACATTAATTCACATATAATAAACACAAAATATAATATTAAAATATTTCTCAGACTCGAATTCATGGTCTCAAAACCATCGTTCCGATTAGGGTCAAATTCGGTCTGTTACATTCTCTTTAATATGATCTACCCACGTTGGCTTCACCTGAAGCTCAGCTAATAAACTCCCATCTTTATATAGGCTCAGATAGGCAAACATCGCCATCAAATCCGAGATTACTTTCTTACTTAGCACATCTGCCACCACGTTAGCTTTACCCAGATGGTATTCAATCGAACAATCGTAATCTTTTAATAACTCAATCCACCTCCTCTGCCTCAAGTTCAACTCCTTCTGGGTAAGGAGATATTTCAAAATCTTATGATCTGTATAAATGACAAATTTCTCTCTATACAGATAATGTCTTTAGATCTTCAAGGAAAAACCACCGCTGCCAAGTCTAGATCGTGTGTGGGATAATTTAGCTCATGCGGTCTTAACTGTCGAGATGCATGAGCAACAACTTTTCCACCTTGCATCAACACACATCCTAACCCCGTGTGTGAAGCATCACAGTAAACCACGAACTCCTTTCCAGCCTCTGGTTGAATCAAAATCGAAGCTTCTGCCAACACCCTCTTCAGCTTCTCAAACCTTTCCTGCTATTTAACACCCTACACAAAAGGTACTCCCTTTCTCAACAACTTGGTTAAAGGTGCCGCAATCAAGGAGAATCCCTCAACGAACCTCCTATAATACCTAGCAAGGCCAAGGAAACTCTAAACTTCTATCACAGACCTGGGTGATTCCCAATCCATGATAGCTTTAACTTTCCGGGGATTAACTCTGACCCCTTCCGCCGCCACAACGTGTCCTAGAAAAGTAACCTCACTTAGCCAAAATTCACACTTACTGAATTTAGAATACAATTGTTTCTCCCTCAGGATTTGTAGAACCACACGAAGATGCGAGTCATGCTCCTCCCCTGACCTTGAATATACCAAGATATCATCTATAAATACTACGACAAACTGGCCCAAATAGGATTGGAATACTCGGTTCATCATATCCATAAATGCTACTGGTGCATTGGTCAACCCAAACGACATCACCAAGAATTCGTAATGGCCATAACGGGTCCTGAAAGCTGTCTTATGAATATCTGATTCCTTGACCTTTACCTGATGATATCCTGATCTCAAATCTATCTTTGAGAAAACTGACGCCCCTTTCAATTGACCGAACAAGTCATCAATCCTCGGCAATGGATACTTGTTCTTGATAGTCAACTTATTCAGCTGACGGTAGTCAATGAACATATGCATTGACCCATCCTTCTTCTTAACAAATAGCACTAGGGCTCCCGAAGGAGATACACTTGGTCAGATGAAACCCCGATCCAATAGTTCCTGAATTTGAGCTTTTAGTTCCACCAACTCCTTCGGTGCCATTCTATATGGTGCAATAGACACTAGTGCTGTCCCCGGAAGAAGATCAATTATGAACTCTGCCTCACGATACGGGGGTAGTCTTGAAAGTTCTTTTGGGAAAACATCAAAAAATTCTCTCACCGTTCTAACATTCCCCATAGTTGAATCTTGGACCTCCAAAGCACAAACAAAGGCTACGAATGCCCTACATCCTTTTCTCACCATTCTTTCAGCCTTTAGAGTGGACACCACGTTAGACAAGTAGTTTCTCTTTTCCCCTATTACCACCACCTCATCCTCCTGAAGAGTCCTTAGTACCATACACTTGGCTACACAGTCCAAATTTGCTCGACATCTCACTAACCAGTCCATACCTAAGATCAGATCGAACTCCTCAAACAAAATTTCCATTAAATCTGCCGAAAAAACTACCTCTTGCACTTTTAAAGATATATCCTTATATAGTCTGTTCACCACTATCGACTGACCTAGTGGGCTAATTATCGTCATCTCCCTAGAAATAATTTCAGAGTCTATACTTAAAGTTCCAGATACTACACTAGCAATATAAGAATGCGTCGATCCAATATCAAATAATGCAGAAAGAGGCAAACCAAAAATCAAGAATGTACCAGTTATGACATCCGGTGCATCCCCTCCTCTCGACGTCTAGCTGCATAGACCAACCCCAATTATCTCGCATTGGTGTTCCCTGCACCTCTGCCTGGTGTTCCACGGCCCCAACCATAATCATTACCCCTTCTGGCTGGACCACAACCTCTCTGCGGTTGTTGACCTCCTCTACCTGGCTAGGCGTTAGCTTGTCCTCCCGGCCCTACGCCACCCCGATCCTGTGTATAGTCCCTAACCTGATGATTAGTATACCCACACCTGAAACATCTTCTGTCACCTATCCAACACTCGACCGAATGAAATCTACTACATTGGGCACACCTCTGAGGCTGACTATTACCAACAGGTCTCACACCTCGACTCGGCCCATCCATCTTAGGTCTTTTCTGAAAATGCCCCGTTGACCCCGACGATCCAAAACTCCTCTTATTCCTATCCATGTCTCTATCATGATTTCGCTTCTCAGACCGACTATCTTAGCCTTTTCCACAAAAACTGCAAACTCCTTTTCTCGTTGAGGAGCTATCAGCACACGTAGATTATCCCTCAGACCATCTTCAAACTGAACACAACACTCATGGTTTGTGGCCACTATTCCCCGGGCATAACGACTCAAGCGCAGGAATTTCATTTCATATTTAGCCACCGATTTATTTCCCTGGACCAGATTCAGAAATACCCTACGCTGTGCATCCATATAACTCAATCCGATGTACTTACTCTGGAATGCTGATTTGAACAAATCCCAGTAATGCCGTCAGCCACTGATCCATCCCAAACTGTAAGACACCATTGGTACGCCTCATCCCGGAGAAGAGACACTACTCCTTTTAGCTTTTCCTCTTCCGTGAAGTCAAGATCATCCATTATACGCTCCACTGCCTCCAACTAATACTCAGCTGTATTAGGGGCTACATCGAAAATACCCCTGAACATTTTTGCTCCATTAGCCCGGAGTCGTTCTGACATAGATTTCCAAGCCCCTGTACCCATGCCTACCCCAGCAACTCTTTCCAGTACCCATAGAATCGCCTGAGACACCGCATCGTCTCCACCCGTTTGGTCCCGATATTCTACTTCCACATCCGGCAGTAGTGGCATATCATTTCCTAACTCATGACTAGACCCTATCGGTTTAGATACAACAATCTTACCTCTACCACGGCCACGCACACCACGCCCCCTAGTGCTTATATCTAACATTTGCAACTTAATCTGATTAAAAGTTTTATGAGTTAGTATTTTCACTATTTTAATACCGACCAAATTTTATGCACTTGGCTTTAAAGAGTAGTTTTGGCAAACATGTCACAAGCTAGAGGTTTCACTCCCTACAGTTTAAGTTTCCCTATGCTAACAATCATATCCATCCAATCAAATAAGCATTTCATGCATACATTACCAGGAATTAGAACATTTACCTGTGGATTGGTTTTCGGTGGACTTGGATGCCATATCTTGATCAAAACCTTAATATTTACTTCGATTTTATACAACCTTTACGAACCCATTTCACACCAAGTTTTGTAACCTAGGCTTTGATTCCAAAAATGTAACACCCCAAACCCGGCCTAAACGTTACGACTAAATTTGGTATGTTGCAGGGTGAAGTAAAAATAAGTTTTGTTGAATTTAGGAAAAATCGGATGTTTGAAAAATTTTTCAATTAAAGCGTAGTCTTGAAAGTAACAATACGTAGATTAAGGAAATTCCCAATTTATGACAATCAAACATTCAATTATATTTGTTGATACTTTAAAGAGAATTGATTATCTTATGTTGCCCGTATGTTTTTGAAAAAAAAACTCCATTTTCACTTTAATGATTAAGTGTCGAATTTAAAATAAACAATAGCTAATAAAAACCCAAGTTTAACTTAAAAAGGGCTTATTACATAACAAAAATCCCAATTAAAAATAAAATATAATAAGAAACAAGTTTATGAAAGAAAAGGGTATTATGGCCTCTACGAGTCCGCCTCGGCTCCCACATCCATGATCTACTGATTACCTGAAAAATTAAAGAATGGGTGAGTCATCGGGACTCAGTTTGTAAATTCTCCCACATTATGCAAATGACTCATGGCCCACAATCACACATTGGGCCTTAGCCCATAAAAACATACAAGCACATGAATGCAATAAGCACAACCCAAACCTAGATTTTCCATCCTCTACACGCCAACCAGTACCAGCCCATCACACCGTGGGGATTTTTACAATCAACCCTCCATCCGCTACACTCCATTTCGACAGTCATGCTGCCAGTTATAAACCGATCACTAGGTGACCAAATAATACATCGTGGCTTACCCACCGATCACAATATGACCCAATAAAATATATATATCGTGGCATAGCCACCGATCACTATGTTTGACCCAATTAATGTATGTACATTTATATATCATGGCATAGCCACCGATCACTACGTGATTAAATATCATGCACTTCCCCTTCATATCAACCCATACCCCATGAACTACATACATATCCTAACGAATGCAACATGCTATCCATAACACAACAGATTACCATACATATATTCGTCCATGCAAAGAAAATGATATGGTCACGTACCTGGCATTCCTAGCCATATCCCTAAGGGCATCACGACTGTCTACACAGCCTTTTCTAGCTTTTCAGCCCACACAATCATTAGAATAGATAAAATAAAGTGTGCGGAGGTTTACACACCTGATAACACACAATACCACGCTTTCTATGTCGATACTATCACTAATAGGAACCACTGCTATCTGTCTACTATTCTGCTCAGAAGTCAGCCCACAACCTGGTGGCCAATCTCGAACAGTAAACACCACACGTTTCTTGAACTTTGGGGCTGGGTTTACGAGTCCAACCCCCTCTTTTGCCTGATCATTATTGGGTTCCATCAAAGATCTTGTCAGATGCTTCAATAATGAAATATGGTTGTCAAACCACAAGGTAGGGTTAAGGTACCGATTATGATAATGAACCTAAATATAATCCTAGATAACACCCTTATCTTGAAATTTTGAAAGGAGAGATATGGTTCAAAGGTTAACGATTTTCGGCTTAGGAACCTAGATGATCTGCTTTCCTTCAATTCTCGGAATAGCGCCCCAAAGAGAACACAAGAAACAGTGAGAAACATCAATCTAATGATGGCCTTACCAAGGCAATTAGCCATTCGATTTTGGCTTCCAAGAGCCGAAAGAAAAATATAGAGAATTAATAGGAGTCGACACTTACCTCAACACAGGAGATTCGGCTACCACTTAAGAGAAGATTCGGCAATGACAGGGAAGAAGATTGAAAGGCCAAAAGAAATAAAATAAAACCACAGATGAGACCTAGGGATTTTTGGTTTTAGAAGAGATCAGAAGAAAAGATGAACAAGAGAAAGGCTATGAAGATTCGGCTTGTGGAAG
The DNA here is from genome assembly GCA_025506655.1 of Gossypium rotundifolium. NCBI lineage: Eukaryota > Viridiplantae > Streptophyta > Magnoliopsida > Malvales > Malvaceae > Gossypium > Gossypium rotundifolium. Next base: position 61,071,841 of record CP106731.1, on the reverse strand, counting down.
AAAACAAAGGAGAAAACTATGGGCAAGGGACATTCGACTATAGCATAGAAGTGGAGATGAGAATGGAGTTAGGGGTTTCAGCTTCTGAGAAAGAAATAATTGAGAGAAGATGAATAAAACAAGATAGAAAGAAGTGATAGGAATGGTAAAGAAGAAGAAGAATTTTCGGCAGGACCTAAGTGAATTTGGTTTTGGCAAAAAAAGAAGAGGAGAAAGAAACCCTTAAATGTTGAAAATAAGAAGAGAATTCTCACTTTACTAAACACAATTTCGGCACCTACTAACCCAAAAGTCAAAAATGCCTTATTTGAGAACAAAAAGCGTATGCACCAAAGTAAAAATTCGGCACACCCTAGCCACACCAAAATTGATTTCTCCCCCCTTGCTCATAGTGTCCAACATTCGGCCACCACCTACACTCATATCCTATCCCACATGTTCCTCTTACCCTCATCTTCATATCTTTTGACTTAATCCACACTCACCCATGTAGAGTCCCAGCCGAAACCATCACTTAGGCTCCTTAGGCTAAAAAATAACACTACCATTTACTGTTAACGCAATTTGAACCTGCTCCCTCACAACTTCCCTGTGGCGTCACCTACCTACACCTTAAGTGGTGCCTCCTTGCCACTTTACCAATTAGATTCTTGTGTCAACTACCCCACTTAAGTACCCTTAAGGCCCACATCAATTAGCTCTCCCTTGTAGTGCGTAAAAACAAAATTTCTACCAAGGCTCAAGCTTACCCTCGAGCCTTCTCAAACCTCTAAACACCCTAGAATAACACACATAGCACAACATACACACATAACACATTACAAATGCAAAGGCCCCTATTTAAGATGTTACAATAATTAATTTTGTGCATTCACGGGTATATTGATGGACAGTCTAAATGAAGGATTGATATTCTAGAGAGTATGATACTGAGATATACTTATTAGATTTGTTCTAATCTGATGATGTTATTATGAGTTAAAGCTATTCTGAACGATATGATTATCACATCTATGAAAATTTGGATAGTCTGTGCATGTTAGCAAAGTTGAAAACAGTTGAAGATATTATTAATCAAGCTCTGGTTCTGAATTCAATTTGAATTGAGTAATGAATTTATGATTTTCAATTGCCACTATTGAATGGATTGGAATGTATTTTATTACTAGAATGTAAACGAATGGTTCATGTTTTCAGATGGTTAATGTCACATTAAAAAGAACTGTTCGACCAGTGATTTAGCGACAATCACTTTTATGCCCGTATTGAGAATTTGGTGATATCGTTTATTCGACGAAAGGTGTCTAATGTTCCCTAATTTCAAGAATTAAAGTATCAAATGTCATAGAGAGATCTAAATTTAAGAAAGTGTTCAAGACTTGAGCCATTCTAATATCATGATTGGTTATTGATTAATCTCTGGGAAAGCAGATATAGTTACAGATGTTGAATGGAAAAAATCCTTGTTTATTTTGTAAGTGGGTTACACAATTGATCTTAATTGATGATGATCTGATTTTAGTTAGATTAAAAGTTAAAGCAATGTTTTCATTGCAAGATTGAGAATCTCATAAATGTGTTACTGAATGGTAATGTAACATCCGATTTGACCCTAATTGAAAAATTGGTTTCGAGACCACAAATCTGACTCTAAAAAATATTTTAAAATTATTTTCCATATTTATTATGTGTGAATTTGTTTGTGTTAAATTTTCGTGACTTAATTTTGTTGTTTAGGTGTCCGATTAAATAAAAAGACTTAATCGCGTAAAATATAAAAGTTACAAACTATAGTGTAAAGTGCTTAGTTGATAGTGGCTTTTTAATATGGAATCCTTAAAGGGAAAATAGCCCATTTTCAAATGTAGTGGATGGCAACATGCCATCATTATATTTTTTATATATTATTTGTTATATTAAAAATATATATTAATGTATAATAATGTCATATTATAAATTATAATGACATAATAATAAAATAAGAAAGTCATAGTTCCATTTCCTTTCTTTCCATGCCGAATAACAAAGAAAAGAAAAAGAAAGAAACCAAGCTAGGTTTTGGCTCTTATTCAAGCTCAATCAAGGTTCATTTTTGTTCGGTTTTTGATAATTTTTATGTTTTTGAGATCATTGCTTAGAAATCTTCAACACCCATGCTTTAATTTTTGAGTTTGATGAATATTTTGAGTTGAGCCATTGATGATAGTTTGTTTTTTATGTTGTTTGAGGATGAATTATGATAAATATGTGTTAGATTAACGTATGTTGTATTGGAGTTTTTGATGATTTTGAGTAATTAAGACTTAATTAAAAAAATAGTTTGAGGGACTAAAATATGAAATTAATGAATTATATGGGCTTGTATTATTATGGGTAAAATTTGGCATAGCTTGGGTATGAAGAAATTTGATGTATTTTGTGTTTTGTGCAATAGGGACTAATTTGTAAAAGTGTAAAATATTAGGGACAAAATGGTAATTTGCCCATTTATGTGTTTTGGGATTAAATTGAATAGAAATGTATTTGAATGAGCTTAATTTGAACATGTTTAGATCAAGAATAAAGAAAAACAGACTTGGATCGAGGAAAAACAAAAATTATCGAATAGCTAGTTTTTGCTGTCCGTCGATATTTGAGGTAAGTCTCTAAGCAAATAATCATCGTAAATTATTTACGTAATTTAGTATATGCTGAAAATTAGAATCATCATAATTATATATGAGTTAGCCGAATTTGGCTAAGTGTAATATTCGATTCGGATAGGTTATTGAATGATATGTGTTATTTGAATGTTCGTACAATAAGTTCGAAATGAGTAAAAGGTTCTATATATGAAATGATTCGTGTGAGAAATCTTAAAGTATTACTATTCAGGCTTTGAGCCTAGCAAGCCTTGGAAATATACATGTGGAATGGCCGAATGTTAATAATATAACTTTGAATTGAATTTTTATCTGATGTAAAGTGATTAAGTTTATCTAAGTTTGATATGTAATAGTAATATGAAATATATATGTGTTATATGTGATTTTGGTATTAATAAATGTGCATGGAATGGTTAATTATGTTGATATTCAGGCTTGGAGCCTAGCAGGCCTTGTGCCAGTGATCTATATCGGGCTTAATGCCTAGCAGGCCTTGTGCCGGTGATTTATATCGGGCTAAATGCCTAGTAGGCCTTGTCTTTGGTGATTAAATATCGCACCTCTGGTCTAGCGTGCTTATAGCCGGTGAATGAATATCGACCTTTGGTCTAGCGGGCTTAGTGCTTGGGTGTGTAATTCGTGCTTATGCCTAGCAGGTTTTATACCGGTGATCTATAATATGAGTTTATGTTTATGAAATGATTGAGTTATGGTGGCCATTGAACAAGATAAAGCTTATTTAAATGAATTAGATTAATTCGGCCATAAGGTATGTATTTACATAAGTACATGTTATATGTGATGTGTATCGAATAAGTAAGTGATAGGTAATGTGTTTGTATCTTGACATCTTGATTATGTGGAAAATTTTGTTTATATATTGATTCGTGGAATTTTGTGTATATTCTTTTGGTCATGTGAAATATATACATATATATTTTCGGATATGTAAGATTACATTAATGCATACATTCGGTTATGTGGGCTTACTATGCTTATTTATATGGAAATTGTTATTTGGTTGTATATGGAGGTATACATATGTGTAATTATTAATCAATGTGAGTTTGATAAGTTACGCTTTTAAAGTAGATAATGATAAATGTTTTGACTATGAAAGGATATAGGCATTTGGCTATAAAAATTCATATGTGTTATGTAAATAAATTAATGTTACAAATTGTCGTTTAATTTGATTGATTATTCAATTAATTTGTTAAGTTTTCTTAAGACTTACTAAGCTTTAATAGCTTACTCTGTGTGTATTCTTGTTCATTCTGTTTATAGATTATGATATACGTTACGAGCTCGAGGATTGTCAGCAAGACTACTCACATTATCGACAGTTTCCTTTGGTATTTTACTAAGTTGAAAATTTTAATATATGGCATGTATAGCAAACTAAAAAGGTGGAATAGTGGCCATGCGAAAATGGCTTATCTTCTTTTGATTGATTTGGGTTCCATTTTTTTTGGTTGTGATGGTCATTGTAAATGATTTTATACTTATGCATATTGTTTATGGTATAAGTTCATGATAGGTGAGTAAGCATGATGTTATAATTTGGACATGTTGAACTCGGTTTAGTGATATGTAAATGTTTATGTGTTGAACATTGTGTGATGGGTAGATCTGTTTATTAAATGGATTAAAGTCGAATATATATATATATATATGTTCAAAGTAAATAAATAGGTATAAAGTGCTATTTACTCATTAAGTCCTTAATAAGTTGGTTTGAATTGAGGATGTTAAGTATGAGTGTTTAGTTATATACTTGTGATAAATAGTTAAATATGTGGTAAATGGATTTGGTATTGAGTTTAGATATGAAATTTGGTTGCATGATGTGATAATAATTTGAATGGACAATCTTGAATGTATATTTATAAGTTATATTATGTTAAGTAATGGACATGTGGTTAATACATTATATATATATATGTGTGTATTTATTGGTTTTGAAAGGAAGCATGATTAGGAGCACCATTTACCTATCTAAATGATGGATATGCTATATAAGTTATCTAAGATAAATAGTATGATATTCAAATGGCATACAAAATGAATGATTAGATATGTGGTTTATTTGGTTAATGATATACTAAAATGACTAAGTATATAGTAAGTTTGATAATGGTTAATTAACAATATTCAATTAATGGATGTCTCAATGCATACTAGGCATAAGATGATTATATGTTCGAATATACATAAGTTAATATGATTTGGTTGTAATGGTAAAGTATACAACTTTATTTTGTTTGAATGATTCAAGATATGTACTTTGGTTTGATTATAAAACATGTGAATTTGTTATATTATGAATTGATCTTTTCATACATAAATATTAAATGTGATTACAAAGACATGCGTATGTTATAATGTTATTAAGGCTATGTATAGCATTGTTGTAATGTGATATGATTTATTATTAAATATATATAAATGCCTATTCTGAGTTGTGTTTCATTTGGCAATACCTCATAACTCTAATTTGGTGACGGATACGGGTTAGGGGGTGTTACATTTGATTGGTATCAGAGCTATGGTTTAGTCAGTTCTATGACTACCATAGCATTTGTGAGTCTAACTGTAACATCCTTAAAATGGGGTTCTGCATTTTGCTTGTGTTGCATGTGATGAATTGATTATAGTGTTCATTTAACATGTTTTGGGGTCTAATTGTAACCCTAGGTTAGGCCTGAGTAAGGGCTAAGAATTTTATTTTGGCATTTAAGGAAGTAAAGCTAAGGGAGAGAGGGGTTAAGAGATTTTATTTAGGAAGGTTGACACAAGAACTACCTTGGTAAAGTGGCAAGGAGGCGCCACTAGGGTGTCAGAGGAGTGACGCCACATGCAGAGAGGGAGTGCCTATGTTCGAGCTGCAGGAATTGCACTCCTACTAATTCTTTTTCACGCCACAAGCAAGGAGAGGAGTGCTCAGATTGGACTCTTCGGGATAAGGATGGATGGAGTCAAATGGATGTAGATGAGGGAAATTAAGGAGTTTGAATTATATCAGGCTCACTTGAAAGAGTTGGCCAAATAGTGGACTGTGGGCAAAGGGGGCTATCGGGTTTAGGGAGCATTTGGTACGGCCGAATGTCCCCTTAGACTCACTAGTGTTATTTTCTTTTTCTCTTAAAGTACCTAGCCGAAATCTTCATCTCCCTCATCTCTCTCTTTTTCTTCCTATTTTGCTCAAGCCGATAACATCATAGCCGAACCCTTTACACTCACCTTTTCTTTTCTCTCTTTCAAACCCCTTTGTGCCGAAAGTCCTCTCATTCATCTTGGCTGAATCTCCTTCTTTATTCTAGTGTTATTTTGGCCGAATATCAACCAGGAGTGGATCTTCTTCGGTTTTTCTTTAATCAGATTTGAAGAGGGTAAGTGTTCTTGGCCAAATTTCTATTATTTCCTTTCCCTTTTCTCTGTCAACTCACATAGGGATAAAAGCCAAATTTTGGCATTTGTTGACATGATTCCTAACCCTTGTTGGAAATCGATTTCTCCTAGGATCTTTGGGATTAAGAGCCGAATCTGATCCTTCCATTTGGAGTGTGCCGATCTTTGGTGTATAGAAGCTGAATCTGTTGAATAAGGTAAGAAGGTGTCAAACTCTTTTGGTTTCAGATTCATGGTATGGCCGAATGGCCTTTAGTTCTCTAATGATGTGTTAAGCCGATTGTAGGAGGAATGGGAAGTAGCTGAATAAAGTGAAGTTGGAAGATTTGTTAGCCGATTAAGGGTGTGGCCGATTGCAAGGGGGCTTAGTGTGTGGTTTCGAGATTTGGTAGAAGACCAAATCAGCACTAAGGTAAGAAATTAACCTTGTGCGATTCATCCTTCGGGATTTGTGAATAAGCAGAATGGCTTTAAATCTAAAAGGTGGTGTTGGCTGATTATAGGTGTAGTAAGGGCATACGTTTCGGGATCTCGTTGAATCACATAGTTTCAGAATTTTGGGTATAGTCAGGTGTGTAAATGCTTACACACTTTATTAGTTTAATAATGCTCAATATGTTATTGTATAACCCTTGATATTAGTGACTTTGTCTTGTGGGCATAAGCTTGGATGCTGGGTAAGTCCCCTATTATGCGATCTTTAGTATACATCATCATGATTACTTGGATGTTGTGTTATATGATATTTGGCATGATTATTTGATACTATGGCATGTATGTTATGAACATGATGATGGGTTTGATAAGAGGAGGGGGATGATTTATTTTGGATTGTCACCAGTGGTTTTGACCACATGACGGGTTGGCCCCGTCTTGATATTATATTTTGTGACTAAGTCTCAGTGGTTTTGACCACCAGTGGTTTTGACCACATACTGATTTGTGACTTGTCCCAGTGGTTTGGTACCACAGTGGGTTGGCCCCACAAGATTATATACGGGATTGTCATCAGTGGTTTTGACTACACGATAGGTTGGCCCCATCACTTGATTTGTAACTTCAGTCATCAGTGGTTTTGACCACACCGATATATTTGTGACTACGGTCACCAGTGGTTTTGACCACTAGTGGTTTTGACCACATGGGGTAGTTAAAGGTGTTTGGATGGCTAGGTTATGGGTTGCATGTTTTGCATGGTTTGAATGTTTTACTGATAACTTGTGTAAGTGAATGCACTATCGGGTTGGGGATTTACACACTGAGTCTTGATGACTCACCCCTTCCCTTATATTTTGCAGGTGAATAGATTGCGGAGATGGAGCCGGGAGGACTCGAGGCGGCCATGCATGTTCATTGGGCTTTGAATTCTTATAGTTACTATTTAAATTTTATATTTTGGTTTTGGGTTATGTAATAAGGCCGCTAAGATTTGTTTTGGTTTTTTCCATCTTTGATATTATTTTAACTATGTGGGATAAATGATTTTACTAATTAACCGGCAAAACGCAATGTTTTCAAAACTATAACTCCTTCGTTTTTCTTTAAAGCGTTGCCATCGGGTAACATCACTCAACATATGATAACAAAGATAACTTTAATGGTTTCTAAAAATTTGTAACAATAATTAGACTATAAGTAAGGATTTCTAAAACGGGTTTCCTAAGAAAATTAACCGACAAACTTTCGTTTTAAAACGTAAAAAAGATATTTTCACTTCGTGACATGCCAGATCTGGATATGGTGTGATGATCGGGTTTGGGGTGTTACAATTTTGATATCAGAGCCAAGTTCAAAGGGTCGACTGTGGGCCCGAGGCCCAAAATGTTTTAAAGTAGGGTTTTAAATGTTCTTGGTTGGAAATGCATGGGTTGCAGCATGGCACCGAGTCTCCACACCAATCCGCCCTAGGATTAGTTTACCCCAACTCAAGAACATAAGACTTAATGATCCACTAAACAAACCTGTGAGTACGTCCCTGAGCCAAGGGTGTGGTAACCATTGTGCGCATGTCTAGGAGTGGATTCAGGGAGGAGCTTGGTATTCAAGCAGTCCTAGTAACTCACCTCCTCTTCACCCGAATCCTACCTGGTGCGCAGCGATGGTTCACCCCAGCTAAGACGACTTATTCACAGGCTAAACTTCATAACTAAAACCCGAAAGGGACCAGTCATTTTGTTTTGAAACACTTTAAACTTTAGTTTTGAAATTACCACAATACCCCTGATTTGGAAAAAGACCAGAATACCCCTGATTTGAGAAATGACCAAATTACCCCTGGTTTATGAAATTACCAAAATGCCCCTAATTTTGGGAAATTTTTAAAAATATCTATGATTTGTAAAAGTTTTTGAATTAACTCTATTTTAATTACTAAAATACCCCGATAGGTTAAAATTATGAAAATACCCCCAGATAGAGAAATGACGAGAATACCCCTACACGTGGAATGAGGGTAGGAAATTGAACTGAAAACTGTGTGCTGATCGAAAGAATCACTACTAAATTTCTCTACATAAAATTTATTCGTGGGTAATAAGTGGAACAGAGACTAATTCATAAAAATCTTTTAAACAGATAAATCGCAACCATAGACATGAGTACTAGGGGACGTGGTCAGAATGTGCGAGGATGCGGTAGAGGTGGAGTAATCGTATCGAAGCCTGTTAGGTCTGGTCAAGGGTCTGAGAATGAGATACCACCACTACCAGCTGCTGGTGTTGGGTATCAAGATCAAACGGGGAGGATCACGATGTCGTAGGCGATCTGCGAGTCTTTGGGAAGGAGTGGCTAAAGCAGGTGGGGGTACAGGAACCCGAAAATATGTATTTGAATGACTGTGAGCCAATGGAGCCGAGGTATTTCGAGGTGTTTCTGGTGTGGCTCCCAATACGGCTAAGTATTGGTTGAAAGCGATCGAACAAATTATGGATGACTTGGATCTGACTGCTGAGGAAAAATTGAAGGGTATAGTGTCACTTTTTCGGGATGAGTCATACCAGTGGTGGCTCATGGTTCGGGATAGTGTGGCAGTGGATGACCTCACTTGAGACTATTTTAAGGTAGCTTATCAGAAGAAATATGTTGGGTCTAGTTACATTGATGCGCAAAGGAAGGCGTTTCTTAGGTTGGTTCAGGGGAATAAATCTATATCGAATACGAGGCAGAATTTTTGAGGCCGAGCCGGTATGCTTGGGACATTATAGCTACAGAGCATGAACGGTGTGTTAGATTTGAGGATGGATTAAGGGATGATTTGAGGCTACTGATTGCTCCACAGCAGAAGAGAGAGTTTGCGGTCTTAGGGGAAAAGGCCAAAGTTGCTGAGGAGGTGAAATAGTCTGTGAGATGGAATCAGGACAGGGGATGGAATAAAAGGAATGCTGGATCATCTGGGTCTAGTAAAAACTAGCAGAAACGGGGTAGATATAGTGGGCCGAATCAAGCTGCTAGGCCTACTACAGATAATACTTAGTGGCTGCCATGATGTGCTCGGTGTGAAAAGTCTCACACGGGGGAATGCTGGACTGGAAACATAGGATGTTTTGAGTGTGGGTCAATGGAGCATTGAGTGAGGGATTGTCCGAAGCGGTCAGCTAGATGGCAGTCTGGGGATCAGAACCGTACTCAGAACATGAGGGATGTTCAGCAGCCACAGAGGGGCCGTGGTGCTGCTAGAGGACATAATAGATCTGGTAGAGGACGTAGAGCACCAGGCAGAGGTGCAGGTGGTGTAGAGGCTAGACAGCCTAGATTAGTCTGCGTAGCGAGGCGTCGAGAGGAAGGTGATACACCGAATGTCATAATTGGTTCGTTCCTAATCTTTGGATTTCCTTATAATGCTGTAATAGATGTGGGTTTGACGCACTCGTATGTAGCCAGTGGCATAGTGGAAACTATGAACTTAGACTCTGAGATTACTTCTAGGAAGATGACTGTGATAAGCCCTTTAAGTCACTTATAGAAGTAAGTAAACTATATAGGGAGGTACCCCTAGAACTTCAAAGGGTCGTGTTCTTAGCTGATTTGATGGAACTGCCATTTGGGGAGTTCGATCTAATTCTCGGGATGGATTGGCTGGTGAAGTACCAGGCCAGTTTGGATTGCACGGCTAAGCCCATGGTGTTAAGGACAATGGAAGGTGAGGAGGTGGTGATGATAGGTAATATGAAGGAGTACCTATCGAATGTGGTCTTGGCACTGAAGGCGGAGAAAATGGTCAGGAAGGGCTGTGAGGCATTTCTGGTTCAAGTATGTGCTTTAGAGGCTAAGGAGTTAGCAATGGAGAATGTTTGAACAGTAAAGGAATTCACTGATGTATTTCGTAAGAACTTCCGTCCGCCTCCGGATCGAGAAGTGGAATTCGGTATAGACCTATTACCCAGAATTGTACCAGTGTCTATAGCCCCGTATAGGATGGCACCAAAGGAATTGGTGGAGTTAAAGGCCCAAATTCAAGAGTTGTTGGACCGAGGTTTTATTCGACCAAGATATCTCCATGGGGAGCACCTGTGCTCTTTGTTAAGAAGAAGGATGGTACAATGCAGATGTGTATAGACTACCGCCAGCTGAACAAGTTGACGATCAAGAACAGGTATCCGTTGCCTTGGATTGATGACCTGTTTGATCAACTAAAGGGTGCATCGATTTTCTCAAAGATAGATCTCAGGTCGGGGTATCATCAACTCAAAGTGAAAGAGGTTGATGTGCATAAAACGGCATTCTGTACTCGGTATGGGCACTACGAGTTTCTGGTAATGCCGTTCGGGTTAACTAATGCACCGACAACATTCATGGACTTGATGAATCGGGTGTTTCAGCAGTACTTGGGCCAGTTTGTCATAGTATTCATAAACGACATATTGGTGTACTCAAAGACCGAGGAGGATCATGATACACACTTGCGGGTGGTATTCCAAATTCTGAGGGAGAAGCAGCTATTTGCCAAATTCAGTAAGTGCGAATTCTGGCTTAGGAAGGTGACTTTCTTGGGTCATGTAGTGTCACTGAAGGGATTAGAGTGGACCCTCGCAAGATTGAGGCGGTGTTGGATTGGAAACCGCCTAGGTCGGTGGCTAAAATTTGGAGTTTTCTAGGTCTGGTAGGGTATTATCAGAGATTTATGGAAGGATTTTCCCTGATCATGGCACCGTTGACTAAGCTATTGAGGAAAGGAGTTCCATTTGTATGGACGGAGAAATAGCAGGAAAGTTTCGACAAGTTGAGGAAGATTCTAACGGAAGCTCTGGTTCTGGTACAGCCTGAGGCAGGAAAGGTATTCACGGTCTATTGCGATGCATCACATACTGGTTTGGGATGTGTGCTGATGTAGGAAGGAAAAGTAGTAGCGTACGCATCTCGACAGCTGAGACCGCATGAGGGTAACTACCCGACGCATGACTTGGAGTTGGCTACGATGGTTTTTGCCTTAAAGATTTGGAGGCATTATCTGTAAGGAGAAAAGTCGGTAGTTTACACAGATCACAAGAGCCTGAAGTATCTTCTGACTCAGAAGGATCTGAACTTAAGGCAACGCAGATGGATTGAACTATTAAAGGACTACGATTGTTCGATAGAGTATCATCTGGGCAAGGCTAACGTGGTAGCTGACGCGTTGAGCCATAAGGTGGTAGCGGACTTAAGAGCGATGTTTGCTCGTCTTAGCTTGTATGATGATGGGAGTCTTTTGGAAAAATTATAGGTTAAGCCGACTTGGGTTGAGCAGATCCAGGAGAAATAGTTAGAGGATTAGGGTTTGAATGCTCGGAGTTCGCAAGTACAGAGTAATGGGTTGGAAGGTTACAGCTTGACTCACGATGGAGTACTGTGTTTTCAAGGGAGAGCTTGTATGCCAAAGGACATGGAGTTGAGGCAAAGGATTCTTCATGATGCACATAGCAGCCCATACGCTATGCATCCTGGAGGTAGTAAGATGTACCAGATTTGCAAAAGCGATCCGTGGCGTGGTTGAAGCGAAGTGACCGAGTTTGTGGGAAATGTCTCACGGTCGACAAGTCAAAGTGAGCATCGATTGCCATCAGTTTACTTCAAATTATGAAGATTCCTCAATGGAAGTGGGAAAGGATTACCATGGATTTTGTCAGTGGGCTACCCCTAACGCCTAGTAAGAAAGACTCAGTCTGGGTGGTTGTGGACCGCCTAACCAAATCAGCTCACTTCACACCGGTGAGGGTTGATTATTTGCTACAGAAGTTAGCCAAATTGTATGTGGCCGAGATTGTAAGGTTGCATGGAGTGCCAGTGTCAATCATCTCGGATAGGGATCCTAGGTTCACATCGAGGTTCTGGAAAGCTTTGCATCAAGCTTTAGGAACGAGGTTGGATTTTAGCACAGCTTTTCATCCACAATCTGATGGCCAGTCTGAAAGGGTGATTCAGGTTTTAGAGGATATGCTAAGAGGCTGTGTTCTGGATTTCAGTGGTAGTTGGGAGGAGTATCTACCATTGGCGAAATTCGCTTATAACAATAGTTATCAAGCGAGTATCCAGATGGCACCATATGAGGCGCTGTATGGATGGAAGTGTTGTACTCCTACATGTTGGACAGAGTTGGGTAAACTGCATGTTTTAGGTCCAGAGTTGGTGGCAGAAACTGAGGATAAGGTTAAGGTGATTCGGGCTCGTCTTAAGGAAGCGTCGGACAGGAAAAAATCTTACGCCGATCTTAAATGCAGATATATAGAGTATGCAGTGGATGATAAAGTTTTTCTGAAGGTATCACCATGGAAGAAGGTGCTAAGATTTGGACAGAAAGGGAAGCTAAGACCTAGGTTTATCGAGCCGTACACGGGGTTGAAGTGAGTAGGACTGGTAGCTTATCAACTCGAGCTGCCGACAGAGTTAAGTTAGATTCACGACGTCTTCCGTGTTTTGATGCTTAGGCGCTACCGATCAGATCCATCACACGTTGTGCCAGTTACAGAGATTGAGGTGAGCTCGGACTTGTCTTTTGAGGAGGAGCCGGTACAGATCTTAGATCGGGTTGTCAAAGTTCTGTGTAGGAAGTCAGTACCCTTGGTGAAGGTGTTATGGCGAAACCATGGTACGGAGGAGGCCACGTGGGAACCCGAGGATGTGATGAGGCAGTAATACCCTTAACTCTTCTGATCAGGTAATTTCGAGGCCGAAATTATTTTTAAGGGGGTAGAACTATAACATCCTTAAAATGGGGTTCTACGTTTTGCTTGTGTTGCCTGTGATGAATTGATTATAATGTTCATTTAACATGTTTTGGGGTCTAATTATAACCCTAGGTTAGGCCTGAGTTAGGGCTAAGAATTTTATTTTGGCATTTAAGGAAGTGAAGCTAAGGGAGAGAGGGGTTAAGAGATTTTATTTGGGAAGGTTGACACAAGAACTACCTTGGTAAAGTGGCAAGGAGGGGCCACTAGGGTGTCAGAGGAGTGACGCCACATGCAGAGAGGGAGTGCCTGTGTTTGAGCTGCAGGAATTGCACTCTTGCTTATTCTTTTTCACGCCACAAGCAAGGAGAGGAGTGCTCAGATTGGACTCTTCGGGATAAGGATAGAGGGAGTCAAATAGATGTAGATGAGGGAAATTGAGGAGTTTGAATTGTATCAGGCTCACTTGAAAGAGTTGGCCGAATAGTGGACTGTGGACAAAGGGGGCTATCAGTTTTAGGGAGCATTTGATATAGTCGAATGTCCCCCTAGACTCACTAGTGTTATTTTCTTTTTCTCTCAAAGTACCTAGCCGAAATCTTCATCTCCCTCATCTCTCTCCTTTTCTTCCTATTTTTCTCAAGCCTAAAACACCATAGCCGAACCCTTTACACTCACCTTTTCTTTTCTCTCTTTCAAACCCTTTTGTGCCGAAAGTCCTCTCATTCATCTTGGCCAAATCTCCTTCTTTATTCTAGTGTTATTTTGGCCGAATATCAACCAGGAGAGGATCTTCTTCGGGTTCTTCTTTAATCAGATTTGAAGAGGGTAAGTGTTCTTGGCCAAATTTCTATTATTTCCTTTCCTTTTTCCCTGTCAACTCACATAAGGATAAAAGTCGAATTTCAGCATTTGTTGACATGATTCTTAACCCTTGTTGGAAATCGATTTCTTCTAGGATCTTTGGGATTAAGAGCTGAATCTGATCCTTCCAATTGGAGTGTGCCGATCTTTGGTGTATAGAAGCTGAATCTTTTGAATAAGGTAAGAAGGTGTCAAACTCTTTTGGTTTTGGATTCATGGTATGGCCAAATGGCCTTTAGTTCTCTAATGATGTGTTAAGCCGATTGTAGGAGGAAGGGGAAGTAGCCGAATAAAGTGAAGTTGGAAGATTTGTTAGCCAATTAAGGGTGTGGCCGATTGCAAGGGGGCTTAGTGTGTGGTTTCGGGATTTGGTAGGAGACCAAATCGACACTAAGGTAAGGAATTAACCTTGTGTGATTCATCCTTCGGGATTTGTGAATAAGCCGAATGGCTTTAAATCTAAAAGGTGGTGTTGGTCGATTGTAGGTGCAGTAAGGGCATACGTTTCGAGATCTCGTAGAATCGCATAGTTTCGGGATTTTGGGTATAGTCAGGTGTGTAAATGCTTACACACTTTATTAGTTTAATAATGCTCAATATGTTACTGTATAACCCTTGATATTAGTGACTTTGTCTTGTGGGCATAAGCTTGGACGTCGGGTATGTCCCTATTATGCGATCTTTAGTATACATCATCATGATTCGTTGGATGCTGTGTTATATGATATTTGGCATGATTATTTGATACTATGGCATGTATGTTATGAACATGATGATGGGTTTGATGAGAGGAGGGGGATGATTTATTTTGGACTGTCACGAGTGGTTTTGACCACATGATGGTTGGCCTCGTCTTGATATTATATTTTGTGACTAAGTCCCAGTGGTTTTGACCATCAGTGGTTTTGACCACATACCGATTTGTGACTTGTCCCAGTGGTTTGGTACCACAGTGGGTTGGCCCCACGAGATTATATACGGGATTGTCATCAGAGGTTTTGACCACACGATGGGTTGGCCCCATCACTTGATTTGTGACTTCACCATCGCTGGTTTTGACCACACCGATATATTTGTGACTACGGTCCACGATGGTTTTGACCACACGGGTAGTTAAAGGTGTTTGGATGGCTAGGTTATGGGTTGCATGTTTTGCATGGTTTGAATGTTTTACTGATAACTTGTGTAAGTGAATGCTCTATCGGGTTGGGGATTTACACACTGAGTCTTGGTGACTTACCCCTTCCCTTATATTTTGCAGGTGAATAGATTGTGGAGATGGAGCCGGGAGGACTCGAGGCGGCCATGCATGTTCGTTGGACTTTGAATTCTTATAGTTACTATTTAAATTTTAAATTTTGGTTTTGGGTTATGTAATAAGGCCACTAAGATTTGTTTTGGTTTTTTTCATCTTTGCTATTATTTTAACTATGTGGGATAAATGATTTTACTAATTAACCGGCAAAACGCAATGTTTTCAAAACTATAACTCCTTCATTTTTCTTTAAAGCGTTGCCATCGGGTAACATCACTCAACATATGATAACAAAGATAACTTGAATGGTTTCTAAAAATTTGTAACAATAATTAGACTATAAGCAAGTATTTCTGAAAAGGGTTTCCTAAGAAAATTAATTGGCAAACTTTCGTTTTAAAAAGAAAAAAAGATATTTTCACTCCGTGACATGCTAGATCCGAATATGGTGTGATGACCGGGTTTGGGGTGTTACACTAGCTATACATGCCATATCAAATCTGCGATAGTGTGATATTTCCCGACTCTAACAAAGATTGTTTTGATGAAATAGATAAGTTTTTCAACTGAGCTAATTCTGATAGTACAAAAGCAATTATTCAAATAATTGAGTGGAGATGTTTTGATATTGAGTTGAGACTCATAAAGGTAAGAATCAAATTTTATGATATGTTGTTATTGATAAATGTGGTAATTATATGAGCATATGAGATATAATATTTGAGTTATGATTGCTATCTGAAATGCTCTAGTTGTGAAATGGAGGTTTGAGTTGGGATATGAACAATGTGTTAATAATAAAAGTGATTAAAAGAAAAAGAATATTAAATAATTTGAGAATGTGAAATTAGAAATGAACTGACTATTTGTGATAGTATGTATTATGTGCAATTATGTGAGAGTTAAATTTGAGACTTTATTACCCTCACCCCCTTGTTAGAAAAATGTTGCAATTTTATTATAAGAGTTGGAATGAAAAAAAAAGAGCTTATTAATGTGAAGTTTTAGAAATTCGTGTTTGAAAGATTAGTAATGTGGTCAGAAAAGAGAATGAATCAGCAGATGAAGATAGTACTAAAAGAGATATTGGGCAATTCTGAAGATTATTCAGATTTTGCAAAGTTACTGTTAAAGAAGAAGTTAACTCCGATTAAATGACTTATTCAGATATGTTATCTAAATAGAGTATTAACTGAAAGCTTTCCTGACTTTATTTCTGTTAGTGATGGGATAATATGAAAATTTTGATGATAGAATTAGACTGTGGATTGATGTTTGAATTGTATTAATGATTAAATGCAATAGTTATAGCCGGGCAGTTATTATGATTCCATGGTGTGGATATGAAAGTCAACGGTAAAATCTGTATGAGACTAATATTCTGTTCCTATTGGTTATTTCTCTGTTGAGAATATGTGAAGATTATATTACTTCTGTTACTGTGGATTTTAGTATTTATGAACAACATTGATCTTTCTGGATATTTCTGGGATATCATCAGAACTAATATCATTCTATATGATTTGCAAATTTTCAGATATCTTGTATAACTCTAAATTATGAAATCTTGCTATTGCGGTATTTTTATGACTCCATGTGATTATTTGCAAGAGATACCTATTTGACAGAGATGACTATGTCTATTACGATTATAATTTCGACTTAAAAGTGAGAGTACAAGGGTATGCGAGTCCTTAGAGTTATAGAAGATGTGTTTCTACAATGGTTGCTATTTAAATCATATTTGATTCCTTTCTGTGTTCAAATGCTTTATTAACAGCTGAGATAATATTCATTATAGGATTGAGACATTGTTCCTAGTAAGGATCAATGATTTCTATTTGGATAAAGTGATTCTAGTATAATTCAGAGTCTTAATGATTAATATATGAGACAGATTTACTATAAACTCTTTTCTAGTTCTCGTGAAAGTTCGACAGTGATAAAAGTGAAAATGATAGAAGATCAAGACTAAATTGTATAAAGATATGTCTAGGGTCATCCTTCCAATAAGAAGAAAGATTTTTTTGAAAAGACTGATTCAGTAGTTAATATAATTAGAATTATTTGATTGAAAAGTTAATTGGGAAATATGTGTTTGAATCTACCTATGAATTGGAAACAAACTTTGAATGTACTTGTATGAATTGAAGGATGGTTTGAAAGAAGAATTTGTATTCTTAAAGACTCTAATGTATGTTTTCCGAACGAGGTACAGACACTATAAGTTTCTGGTTTTGTCTTTCAGACTTACTAATGCACCTGCTATTTTATGGATTTGATGAATCGAATCTTTAGATAGTATCTTGATCGGTTTGTGGAATTATTCATAAATGACATTATTCATAGATGGCATTTTGATTTATTCCCGTGATGAAATCAAGCATGCCAAACATCTTAGATTTGTGTTACAGACTTTGTGAGATAAACAGTGATATGTGAAATTCAGTAAATGTGAATTTTAGTTACGCAAAGTCAGTTTTCTAGGTTATGTTGTATCCGCATCGGGTATTTGGGTTGACCCGAGTAAAATTTCAGCTATACTTAATTGGAAACCTCCGAAAAATGTCTTCGAAGTTCAAAGTTTTTTAATGAGACTTGCTGGTTATTACAGACGGTTTGTGAAAGGTTTCTCTATGATTGCAACACTTATGACGATGTTGTTACAGAAAGAAGTTAAGTTCGAGTGGTCAGAAAAGTATCAGAAAAGTTTTGATCAGTTGAAAAATCTATTGACAGAAGTTCCAGTGTTAATTCAGCTAGAATTGGGTAAAGAATTTGCTATTTATAGTGATGTATCTTTGAGTGGTCTGGATTATGTTTTGATGCAGGAAAGCAGAGTTATAGCTTATATCTCGAGATAGTCGAAGTCACACTAAAAGAACTACCTGACACATGATTTGGAGTTAGCAACTATTATGTTTGCATTAAAAATTTGGCGTCACTATCTGTTTTGTAACACCCCAAACGCGGCCTAAACGTTACGATCGGATCTGGCATGTCACATGAAAGGAATGTCTAAAAACTATGCATTTGTTAAAAAGTTCGTGTTCTTTACATTTGTTGTGAAAATTCGAGTTTAAGTATTTTTGAATAAGAAACGGTTTATTAATATGTTGGAAAATAGTTATTAAGGGTTTAGGAAATTCCCATATTAAACATTTAATAATAGTAGGCAGTAGTCAAATTAAAAGCGAAACCAACCAAAATACCAAAATTAAAGTTATAGTGGCCTTATTACAAAATTGTAAACCAAACTTATAGTAAAACAACTCCCATGATGAATATTAAAATAAAACTGAAATATTGAGCATGGCCACCTCGAGTCTGCCTCCGCTCCCAAATCCGCGATCTAATGATTACCTGCAAGATTTAAACAAAGGGGTGAGTCATCGAGACTCAGTGTGCATTTCCCCTTACCACGATAACTGGGCCTAAGCCCACAGTAATATGTTAGTCCAATGCCATTTCATATCAATATTTAGTGCAATGCAATTAATCCACATGTTTCTACAAATGGGCTTGGCCCCAAATCCACATAAAACCACATACCACGCATAATGATGCAATATGTTATCCCAATCCCATCCTAGTATCCAACAGCTACACACCCCCGTATATCCTGCCACCACACACCAGGGGATTACTAAACCGACCCTCCATCTGCTACACACCTCATTGGCAGTCATGCTGCTCAAAGTCAATATAACGTGGCCTAGCCACTGATCACCATGGGACCAAATATAACGTGGCCTAGCCACCGATCACTATGTGACCAAATCTCGATATCCACGATGTGACTCAAGGTCATCATCAATCCACGATGAAGCACGAAGCTAACATCAATCCCACGATGAGGCACGAAGCCAACATCAATCCACGATGAGGCACGCAGCCAACATCAATCCATGATGAGGCACGCAGCCATCATCAATCCACGATGTAGCTCTAGGCTAACATCAATCCACGTACATAAATGTACACCCTTTCCTTCATTCAATATATCCCGAACCCCATGCATATGCAACATAATATAATAATTTGTGTATGTAGTATGACATGTATGCAAATCATATATCAAATAACGTATGAGACGAATTACCATCATAATCAGAATAATAATATACAACATAATCAAGCTAACCAACCTCTAAGGGTATACTAGTAATTTTACCTACCAAGGGTATTTTCGTAATTTTGCACTTGCAATGGCCTTTTCAAAGTCCTAATGTTTGCCTGAGTGACTCGCTACCATTTCTGGTCGTCATCAGACTATTGGGCCTAAAACCCGATTTCGGCCCATTTGAGCCCACACGCTCGTGTGGCCCACTTAGCACAAATCTTGCCACGTATATAAGTTTCACCTAGTCTAGTTCACTATATACTATATCATCATACAATTTACTCATATGGGCCCATGGCCCTATTGGGCCCACTTCGGCCCGTCGTGGCCCAAGTAGCCCAACCCACAAGAATACTACTGATGGCCTCAACTATCGCATCAAAGCCCCACACGTGTGCTCGCACGCTCCTGTGGCTACTAATGCCGTGTGGCCGGTATTTCAGCATTTGCTGCTCTACAACTAGAGTAGAGAGAGTTACACACCTGATAGGACTCTGGTGCTAAACTGTGCTGCGACCACTCCTGTGCCCAAACGCCCACCAAGGTATGTTAAATCTCCTCCTAGAATGCCCTTTAGATAGCTAGCTCTTCACCTTCCTTCTTTTTATCTTTCTGATGTGGGATCCCTTCGCCAGTACAGTTTAAATTCAACTGAAACTCTTATCGTCCAAACCGCAAAATAAATACTCCCTTGCTCCTCATGAGATTCGAACCCAAACTCTCCCATCAGCCAATTCACGCCACTTGCCACTAAGCCACAAGCTCCTCTTGTGTCTTAAACCGTGCGCAACTAAATATAAACTATGGCCAAATTCTAAGATCCAAGTAAAAAGAAAACCAAAATGCAAAAGCTAAGACTTGAACCTTGGACCTCCTTCCTTCCTTGTGGCGTCACCCCCTTGTCTCTTATGTGGCATCACTTTGCCACTACACCACACACTCCACTTATGTCATTTTTCTCCACATTTTATTCTTAAGGCCTACCTGCCAACTTCAAGGGTTTTTTTCAGCTAAAACCAAAATTTCCCCAAAGCCAATATTTGATCCCGGGACTTCATAGAAGCCCTCTAACCTTTCAAAATCACTTATCTAAAAGGTCCAACTTGCACTTAAGCCGATCTCCTGTTCTCCAAAAATTTTAAACGCTACTACGCCTAAGGCCTATTGGGCTCAATCCTACTAGGCCCAATTTCAGGATGTTACAAATCTACCCTCTTTAAAGAAATTTCATCCTCAAAATTTCCAACTACTAATAGTCACACATCCTAACTCTCCACACTACGCTCTTGTTGTGCACTCTGATCTTAATAAAACTAATATACTTTCTAACTAAATCTTGGAACCCCTTCACATAACCAACTATCTACCACCGAAGCAAACATATATTTTTCACACATACATAAAATTCCTATATCACATCCACACATCGCAGAATAAATACAATCATTCAGCATATAACAGAATATAGTAAAAAGGAAACTTACGGATTTGGTGCCGGAGACTCGGATGCCATACTTACAAAAAAGAGATATATATATTTTCTAAACCATCCTTTGAAAACATTTTTGAACCCAAACCCACAGTCGAGTTTTGAACCTTGGCTCTGATACCAAAATTGTAACACCCCAAACCCAGCCTAAACGTTACGATCGAATCTAGCATGTCACATGAAAAGAATATCTAAAAACTGTGCGTTCGTTAAAAAGTTTGTGTTCTTTACATTCGTTGTGAAAAATAGAGTTTAAGTATTTTTGAATAAGAAACTATTTATTAATATTTTGGAAAATGGTGATTAAGGGCTTAGAAAATTCCCATATTAAACATTTAATAATAGTAGGCAGTAGTCAAATTAAAAGTGAAACCAACCAAAATACCAAAATTAAAGTTGTAGTGGCCTTATTACAAAACTGTAAACCAAACTTATAGTAAAACAACTCCCATGATGAATATTAAAATAAAATTGAAATATTGAGCATAGCCACCTCGAGACTGCCTCCGCTCCCAAATTCGCGATCTAATGATTACCTGCAAGATTTAAACAAAGGGGTGAGTCATCAAGACTCAGTGTGCAATTCCCCTTACCATGATAACTGGGCCTAAGACCACAGTAATATGTTAGCCCAATGCCATGGCATATCAATATTTAGTGCAATGCAATTAATCTACATGTTTCCACAAATGGGCTTGGCCCCAAATCCACATAAAACCACATACCACGGATAATGATGCAATATGTTAACCCAATCCCAGCCTAGTATCCAACTGCCACACACCCCCGTATATCCTGCCACCACACACCAAGGGATTGCCAAATCGACCCTCCATCCGCTACACACCTCTTTGGCAGTCATGTTGCTCAAAGTCAATAAAACGTGGCCTAGCCACCGATCACCATGTGACCAAATATAACGTGGCCTAGCCACCGATCACTATGTGACTCAAGGTCATCATCAATCCACGATGAAGCATGAAGCTAACATCAATCCCACGATGAGGCACGAAGCCAACATCAATCCACGATGAGGCACGCAGCCAACATCAATCCATGATGAGGCACGCAGCCATCATCAATCCACGATGTAGCTCTAGGCTAACATCAATCCACGTACATAAATGTACACCCTTTCCTTCATTAAATATATCCCGAACCCCATGCACATGCAGCATAATATAATACTTCGTGTATGCAGTATGACATGTATGCAAATCATATATCAAATAACGTATGAGATGAATTACCATCATAATCAGAATAATAATATACAACATAATCAAGCTAACCAACCTCTAAGGGTATAATAGTAATTTTACCTACCAAGGGTATTTTTATAATTTCGCACCTGCAATGGCCTTTCCGAAGGCCTAATGTTGGCCTGAGTGACTCGGCTACCATTTTCGATCGTCATCAGACTATTGGGCCTAAAACTTAATTTTGGCCCATTCGAGCCCACACACTCGTGTGGCCCACCTAGCACAAATCTAGCCACGTATATAAGTTTCACCTAGTCTAGTTCACTATATACTATATCATCATACAATTTACTCATATGAGCCCACGGCCCTATTGGGCCCACTTTGACCCATCGTAGCCCAAGCAGCCTAACCCACAAGAATACTACAGTTGGCCTCAACTATCGCGTCGAAGCCCCACATGTGTGCTCGCATGCTCGTGTGGGTACTAATGTCGTGTGACCGGTATTTCAGAATTTGCCGCTCTACAACTAGAGTAGAGAGTGTTACACACTTGATAGGACTCTGGTGCTAAACTGTGCTGCGACCACTCCTGTGCCCAAATGCCCACCAAGGTATGTTAAATCTCCTCCTAGAATGCCCTTTATATACCTAGCTCTTCACCTTCCTTCTTTTTATCTTTCTGATGTGGGATCCCTTCGTCAGTAGAGTTTGAATTCAACTGAAACTCTTACTGTCCAAACTGCAAAATAAATACTCCCTTGCTCCTCATGAGATTCGAACCCAAGCTCTCCCATCAGCCAATTCACACCACTTGCCACTAAGCCACAAGCTCCTCTTGTGTCTTAAACTGTGCGCAACTAAATATAAACTATGGCCAAATTCTAAGATCCAAGTATAAAGAAAACCAAAATGCAAAAGCCAAGACTTGAACCTTGGACCTCCTTCCTTCCTTGTGGCGTCACCCCCTTGTCTCTTATGTGGCGTCACTTTGCCACTACACCACACACTCCACTTATGTCATTTTTCTCCACATTTTATTCTTAAGGCCTACCTGCCAACTTTCAAGGTTTTTTTTCAAACCAAAATTTCCCCAAAGCCAATATTTGATCCCGTGACTTCATAGAAGCCCTCTAACCTTCCAAAATCACTTATCTAAAAGGTCCAACTTGCACTTAAGCTGATCTCCTGCTCTCCAAAAATTTTAAACGCTACTACGCCTAAGGCCTATTGGGCTCAATCCTACTAGGCCCAATTCTAGGATGTTACATGTTTGGTGAGAAATGTCATGTTTGTGTGCAATGAATGCGTATGTGGTGATATCTGATGATGGCTCGATAATTGCTGAATTAAAAGCAAGACTATTATTTGTTCAACAAATTTGTGATACTCAGAAAGTTGACCATGAATTGTTAGCAAAGCGAGCTTACTGTGAAACAAATGTTGAATCTGAATTTCGAATTGATAGAAATAAGTGTTTGAGGTTCAGAGACCGAATATGTGTTTAGAGTAAATTCAGATTTAATTTAGATGATTTTGAATGAAGCTTACAACAGTTGGTTATCTGTTCATCAGGGTAGTATGAATATGTATGATGATTTAAAACAATTCTATTTATGGTCTGGTACAAGACATATCTGACTTTGTTTCGAAATGTTTAGTTTGTTAGTAAGTAAAAGCCAAGCATCAGGTACCTTTTGAGTTATGCAATCAGTTATGATTCGAAAATGTGTTCTAATTCAGGAATGTGTAGAGATATTTTGTAATTCTATACAGTTAAAGCTGCATAAAGAGTTATGTGATATATTTGATGACTATAAGAGTTTAAAGTGTTAATTTTAGAGAAAGATTCGAATTTGGGGAATAACAAGATGCACAACAATCCGAGATATGATATCGATGATGAGTTTAAAATGTGATATTTCTGATTTTGTTGATTATAGAATGGATGGTTGTTGTTATAAGCAGTTATTGAACTCTGCTATTTCAATATCTAGCTCTGTGAAAATATGATCCACGGGATTAATATTGTCAGAGAAATTGAATAGAAAATGAAAACAAACTAATACAGTTATAAACAGTCTTAGCTAGAGATGATATATTGCGAAAGTCAGATCAGAATT
This sequence comes from Gossypium rotundifolium, assembly GCA_025506655.1. Lineage (NCBI taxonomy): Eukaryota > Viridiplantae > Streptophyta > Magnoliopsida > Malvales > Malvaceae > Gossypium > Gossypium rotundifolium. The sequence continues at coordinate 61,047,590 of CP106731.1, read as the reverse complement.
TTAGTTGTGAGATTTGAGAGATTTGAAATTCAAAGTTATATGAGGATTTGAAATGTATACTGTGAAAGGAAATCCTTAATCTATTTTCTGGTTAGATTTTCGAGGACGAAAATCCCTAAGGGGGGAGAGTTGTAACAGTTCGATTTTGACCCTAATCAAAAAATTGGTTTTGGGACCACAAATCTGACTCCGAGAAATATTTTAAAATTATTTTCCGTATTTATTATGTGTGAATTTGTTTGTGTTATCGTGACTTAATTTTGTTGTTTAGGTGTCCGATTAAATAAAAGGACTTAATCGCCTAAAATATAAAAGTTACAAACTATAGTGTAAAGTGCTTAGTTGATAGTGGCTTTTTAATATGGAATCCTTAAAGGGAAAATAGCCCATTTTCAAATGTAGTGGATGGCAACATGCCATCATTATATGTTTTATAGATTATTTGTTATATTAAAATATATATTAATGTATAATAATGTCATATTATAAATTATAATGACATAATAATAAAATAAGAAAGCCATAGTTCCATTTCCTTTCTTTCCATGCCGAATAACAAAGAAAAGAAAAAGAAAGAAACCAAGCTAGGTTTTGGCTCTTATTCAAGCTCAATCAAGGTTCGTTTTTGTTCGATTTTTGATAATTTTTACGTTTTTGAGATCGTTGCTTAGAAATCTTCAACACCCATGCTTTAATTTTTGTGTTTGATGAATATTTTGAGTTGAGCCATTAATGATAGTTTGTTGTTTATGTTGTTTGAGGATGAATTATGGTAAATATGTGTTAGATTAACATATGTTGTATTGGAGTTTTTGATGATTTTAAGTAATTAAAACTTAATTAAAAAAATAGTTTGAGGGACTAAAATATGAAATTAATGAATTATATGGGCTTGTATAGTCATGGCTAAAATTTGGCATAGCTTGGGTATGAAGAAATCTGATGTATTTTGTGTTTTGTGCAATAGGAACTAATTTGTAAACGTGTGAAATATTAGGAGCAAAATGGTAATTTGCCCATTTATGTGTTTTAGGATTAAATCGAATAGAAATGTATTTGAATGAGCTTAATTTGAACGTGTTTAGATCAAGAACAAAGAAAAACGGACTTGGATCGAGGAAAAACAAAAATTATCGAATAGCCGATTTTTGTTGTCCGTCGATATTTGAGGTAAGTCTCTAAGCAAATAATCATCGTAAATTATTTACGTAATTTAGTATAGGCTGAAAATTGGAATCATCATAATTATATATGAATTAGCCAAATTTGGCTAAGTGTAATATTCGATTCGGATAGGTTATTAAATGATATGTGTTATTTGAATGTTTGTACAATAAGTTCGAAATGAGTAAAAGGTTCTATATATGAAATGATTTGTGTGAGAAATCTTAAAGTATTACTATTCAGGCTTTGAGCCTAGCAAGCCTTGGAAATATACATGTGGAATGGCTGAATGTTAAAGGCCAATTTTTGTCCATCTTCAACCCCAAGGCTGAATTTCACCAAGGGAAACCATGGCTAGGGTTTTTTAAGCTTCCAAGCTCGATTGTAAGTTCGTTCTAGCCCCGTTTTCAATGATTTTTACGTTTTTAAAATCCTCGTAACATGGTCTCTTTATTTCTACCATTTATTTGAGCTTGGGTTGATGTTTGAAAATTTACCCATATGAGAAATGCTTGTGTTTTGATGTTTAATGGTAGAATATGAATGCTCAGTGTGTAATAAACGACTTTTACTAAGTGATTTTCAGTGAAATTGTTAAAAAGGACTAGTTTGTAAAAAAGTTGTAAAATGTGTGTAAATGTGTGAATAAATAGAAATTGTGGATTGCTATAGGTATGAAAATGGTTCGGCTAGGCTTAAAATACGAGGAAATTGAATAAAAATCATTTACGAGCCTAGGGGAAAAAGTGTAAATATGTAAAACTTTAGGGACAAAAATGTAATTTTTCCATAATATTATTTTTGGATCACATTGAATAATGTGGCTAATAAATAGACTAAATGTGATATTATAGATCAAAGAAAATGAGGTTCGGACCTAGAATTGGGGAAAAGCGAGAAATTGATGGTTAGGTCCTTCTTTGCCATTTTTGGTGTCGAGGTAAGTTTGTATGTAAATGATACATCGTTTTTATTTATGTGTTAATATTTTGTTATTATATGAGATATGGTTGAATATGGAGTAATTATTTGATGTAAATTATGAATTATGATTGATTGTGGATGAATTTGTAAAATGTTGAGAAATGAGAATTCCCGGTTGAACCTTCGAAATAGAAAAGATATGAATGAGGTAGCTAGGTCACATGTGTGGTAATGAGTGTAGGCCACTATGTGTAAAAGAGAGCTACGAGATGGTTTTAGGTTACGTGTGTGGTACTAAGTGCAGGCTACTACGTGTACCAGACGGATAGTCTCATGTGTAGTACTAAGTACAGGCTACTATGCGTACCAGATAGCTTCGATCACATGTGTGGTACTAAGTGCAGGCCACTATGTGTAAGCGATGGTTTTGGTCACGTGTAGTACTATGTGAAGGCAACTATGTGCACCAGATAGCTTCGGCTACAAGGGTGGTACTATGTACGGCCATCATGTATCTATTATTATTCCGATGAGTTTAACGGAAATTGACTAAGTGAAAGTACATGTGATCATGTAACGACTAAGTGTAATTGAATATGTCTATATGATGAATAAGTGCAGGTCTAAGTGTGGAAATTTATGAACAATGTGCTCGATATTTGATCGAACCTTTGGTAATATGAAATGGAGTAAGTGAAATTATGAAAGAGTAAATTTAGCAACAAAATAGTTTTGGATAGCAATAGTTGTGTGACTTTGAAAAATCACCAAATATGGTGGAAATAGAATTAGAGGTTGAATAAGAGATTAAATTAAATCTGAATGAGTCTATTTTCACATAAAAGAAATGGTGTAAACAAACGAATTTCATATTTTGTGATATTAAAAATTTTGTGAGACACGGTTAGAATGATGTCAGAATCTCCTGTTCGACTTTGGAAAATCATTAAAAATTGTATAAAAATAATTATGGTTTATAATTTATATGATTAAATTTATTAAGGAGTATAATGTCAAGAGAAACAAACGAGAACATTATCCAAATTCTGTACAATGAGATAATTAATTTTTAGTGCAGAGAGGATGGAACTATCAAACAGTGAAATAGGGGAAAATTTGAAGAATAAACTGTACTTATTGGCTAAACCAAAAATTCTGAAAATTTTATGGTAAGAAGATATGAGTCTATTTTTAAGGAAAATTAGCTTATCTTAATTTGGAGTTCTGTAGCTCGAGATATAAATAATATAGTGACTATGACTCGAGTACACAACTTGAGATGAACATGAATAAATAGTGGAACTATGTGCAATTATGATTGTATTATCTTCAAAACATATTGTGAAGATTTGTAAAAGCCTGTTAATAAATCACTTATTATTTACATACCTACTTACGAAGCTATAATGCTTACCCCTTTCCTTTCTTTTTCTTATAGTGTCACAGATGCTAGCTCGAGTTGGAGGTCGTCGGAGATTCTATCACTCTAAGAAGCTATGGATTGGTATCGATGATTTTTATTCTAGCTTTTTAAGTCTATGGCATGTATACGGACTTGGTCATTTGTGTACATGTTATTATGAGTCGCCTAGAATATTGGCCTAAGCTAATTGAAGGTCATTGTTGTATAAGGCCATTTGATGTGGCCAATATTTGTTATGTTATAAGTCTATGATGAAGCATTACATGGATGTGCATGCTTGTTTGGGTTGGATGAGTGAATGTGTGATAATTATGTGTGGCAAATTCCAAAATTTGAATGGTTGAGTAAGTTATATGCTATGATTAGTTAAGTGTATGTGTTCCGGTAATGCCTCGTACCCTATTTCGACGTTGAATACGGGTAAGTGGTGTTACAGTTTCAAAAACACTTTGTCGATGACTTGGAGTTCGATGTCTTTTCTTTTCAATTTCACATAGGATTTCTGTCAATCCGAAGCTGCTTTCAAACTATCTCATATCACTTTAACCTTTTCTTTGGTTTCTTGATTCAAATCAACCCCAAGAGCTTTTTCTCACTAAGCTTAGTCCAGTATAACAGATTTTGAGACTTTCAACCATACAAAGCCTTATACGGTGCCATTTTAATGCTCGATTGATAACTGTTGTTATATGCAAATTCAACCAACAATAAAAATCTCTCCCGGCTACCTTCAAACTCTAAAACACAATATTGAAGCATATCCTCGAGTATTTGAATTACTCGCTTGGGCTAACCATCGGTCTGTGGATGAAATGATGTGCCAAAATGCAGTCGAGTACCTAGAGCTTCTTGTAACTTGCTCTAGAATCATGTCATAAACTGCGTATCTCTGTCAGAAATAATAGAAACTAGCACATCGTGTAATATAACAATCTTAGCCACATATAACTCTACTAATATCTCGAGTGAAAAATTCGTACGCACTGGAATGAAATGTGTGGACTTCGTCAAACGATCAACAATTACCCACAAAACATTTTTCTTTCTCAGTGATAGAGGTAATCCCGATATGAAATCCATTGTGACACATTCCCATTTCTACTCTAGAATCATCATTTGTTGTAGTGAACCAGAAGGTACTTGATGCTCAGCTTTAACTTGCTGACAAACTAAACATCTTGATGCAAACTCTAAGAACTCTCATTTTATACTTGGCCACCAGTACATTTGTTTCAAATTGCCGTACACTTTATTGCTACTAGGGTGAATAGACAAGCTATGACTGTGAGCTTCATGTAAAATTTTCTGAACTAGATCAGAATTTCTCGGAACAAAAATTCTTCATTTGAAATACAAACTATCATCGGAACCAACATGAAAATCTGAATAAGGTTTCGTTTCAATCTGTTTTTATTTAGCTATCAAAACATCATCACATTTCTAAGCTTCACAAATTTGATGCAAAAACGTAGGTCTAGCTTTTAATTTAGCTAAAATCGAACCATCATCAATCAACTTTAACCACGTGTTCAAAGCTCGTAAAGCAAATAAAGATTTTCTACTTAATGTATCAGCAACATCATTAGCCTTTCCCGGATGATAATCAATGACCAAGTTGTAATCTTTTAAAAACTCAAGCCATTTGTGCTGTCTCAAATTCAAATCTTTTTGCGACATTAAATACTTCATTCTTTTATGATCCGTGAAGATATGACATTTTCTCCATACAAATGGTGTCGCCAAATCTTCAAGGCAAATACAATCGCTGCAAGCTCTAAATCATGAGCCGGATAATTCTTTTCATGCAGTTTCAATTGTCTAGTAGCATTCGTTATCACTTTACCTTCTTGCATCAAAACACAATCCAAACCATTCAACGAAACATCACTATAAATCACATATTCTTTACCGGACTCTAGTTGAATTAATACAGGTGCCTCGGTTAACAATGCTTTGAACTGATTAAAGCTTTGCTGACATTTCTTGGACCATTCAAACTTAACATCTTTTTGAAACATTTAACAACCCATTTTTAGTCAAATCGAAATAGTGGTTTTGTGTAACAACCCAAACCCGACCTAGATGTTATGGCCGAATCTGGCTTGTCACATTGAAGTGTTTTTCGAAAACCATGTTTTCATTGAAAACCCTTCTTGAAATTTCAAACTTCTTGCCATTTAACACTTGTAAAAAACCTTAGTTTGCATTTGTTTATTCTCAATTGTGGTTTATTAAAAAGTTATTCCCTTTTAAAACGTTATTACCTTTAAAACCTTAGTTGTTGCAGAAGCTTAATTTAAAACAAATGATTTACGAAAACGTGATATTTAAAATTTAAGTTGGAAAAACTTAGTGTTTGAAAATGTTACTATTTTGGAAAGCCGTGTTCTACTTCTAGCAGATATACATCACAATCAATAAAATCCCAAATTTAAAATCCATAAATTATAGAGGCCTTATTACAACCTGAATCAAAATCAAAGTGCTTAAGTAAATGAGCAAAACAAAATAAAACATGTGCAGTTGTGTGGCCCTCTCCGAGTCCCTTGCAGCTCCGAACTGTCTAATGTTGGGGATTACCTGAAAGGTTAAAAATGGGGTGAGTTACAAAAACTCAGTGTGTAATCCCCTTATTAAAGAAACAACAAGATACGTAAATGTAAATGATGCAGGCTCGAGCCCTTTAACAAGAATAGCCTCAATGATGAATGATGCATGCAAACCCATCCAACCCTGCACTTGCCTCCGTCCAACCCTACACTACTTGTGGGGAATAAATCACCCATGCCATCCCTACACTTATAGTGTTAGCACCGGTTGTAGCACTAATCGAAATCGTAGCAAATCTGCTAGTATGTATGCGGCTTTAAGCCTTCATAACGGTCTCATATTTGGCACATAGCCATTGGTAACTGTAATAAGATTGGCACATAGCCATCAGCTACGGTAATATAACCGCACACAGCCATGGGTAAGTATGATCAATACAAAGTCATCGATAATTACGATCGGCACACAGCCATGGATAAATATGATCGACACAAAGTCATAATCAAGATGACACAGAGCCATAATTAGGTTGGCACAGAGCCATAATCAGATTAATTGGCTTAAAGCCATCGATAGGTCCACAGTCGTCTCCTACGACCCGTGCGACCATAATAGATCATTATTGGGTCCACAGTCATCTTGTACGACCTGTACGACCCTATCAGAATAGTACTTCCTCCATAACCAATATCCCAACCCCATGCCGTATGTCATGTATGCAGAATGTCTGGCCCACAAATCATCATATCATTCACAGTTAAGTCAATCAAATCATAGTCATACAATCAAAGTCAAATCAGTCAAATCATAGCATAAGTCAGTCATTTACCTTATAGAGGCATTACGATCATTTTACCTTATAGAGGCATTACGGTCATTTTACCCTATATGGGCATTACGATTATTTTACCTTACAGGGGCATTATGGTCATTTTACCCTACAGGGGCATTACAGTCATTTTACCCTACAAGGGCATTATGGTCATGTAACCCTATAGGGGCATTATGGTCATTTAACCCTACAGATGCATTACAGTCATTTTACCCTATAGGGGCATTACGGTCATTTTACCCTACAGGGGCATTACGGTTGTTTAACTCTACAGGGGCATTATAGTCATTTTACCCTACAAGGGCATTACGGTCATTTAACCCTACTGGGGCATTACGGTCATTTTACCCTACTGGGGCATTACGGTCATTTTACCATATAGGGCATTAGGTTATTTTACCCTATAGGGGCATTATTTTACCCTACAAGGGCATTACGGTCATTTGGCCCTACAAGGGCATTATGGTCATTTTACCTTACAGGGGCATTACGCTCATTTTACCCTACAGGGGCATTATAGTCATTTTACATTAACAGGGCATTACGGTCATTACGGTGTAAATGGGCCCAAGGCCCAATATTCGACCCAATTGGGTCAACACGCTTGTGGCCCATTTAGCCCAAATTCAGTCACGGCTATGCGAACTACATAGCCCAGTCCTAGATTTGCCACTTAACGTGGAATTTATCCGTGTGAGGCCAACGAGCCCATTGGGCCCACATGACCCATTTTAGCCAAACGAGGCCCAAGATCACGAGAATGCTCGTAGTGGCCTCTACAATCTATCGCCCATGATTTGTGGGCTTAGTTTACCACACAAGCGATCACATGCTCGTAAGGCCTCGAATATCGAAGTTTTGGCTTTTGTCGATTCACAGCAGAGATAGTGCGATTACACACCTATTCGTGATAACGAGTAAACTAGCCCACATGCTCTCCAACTATCGCCTTGCTTGAACCAACGGGTATTTGCAACTAACTGTTGATCACAAGTGATTACCCACTCTTTGATTAGTATCTACACACAAAACGAACCACCATTAATATATATATATATAACCATGAAACAATTGATCCTTAACGAACACGCTTACCAATATCGGAAACGAAGAACTCACAAGAATCAGAAGAATAAAGAATGCGACAGCTTAGGTTCAGCACAGTGGACAAATGATAGTGGTAATCAGCACTAACAATAGAACCCCAATCTCTAGGCTATCAACAGTTGTCAGAGTATAACGAGGGAGGAATATAGACAAGAGGGGACGTTCACTAAAGAAAACCTGAAAAGAAAGGACCATAATCGGCCAAGGGTGAGAGAGGAAGAGATAAGTAAGTTCGACTTTGAGAGAAAATAGAAGAATGAAGGGGGAGAGAAGAGAAGTACATTCGACACTGTTAGGAGAGTAAAGAAAATAGGAAAATGGGCAAAAAAGAGATGTGAGACCACAGAAGAATATTACCTAATTGGAAATTGAGGAAAGGAAGAAAATAATGGCACTTTTGGTCACCACAGTTGATAAAATGCAAAACCCGAAAGAAATCTTGAATGGAAAAAATCACAAGGGAAATTCGACCCTCTCCTTTCAAGCTCTACAAAATCAAAACAAAGAGTATGTCTACAGCCAAAATTGCTCCCTATTTCCCTGTAACACCCCAAACTAGGTCTATGCGTTAAGACGAGATTTGGTTTGTCACACAGATCGAACATCCATTTAATTCTCTAATGATTTAGGTAAAACAGTTCTACAAAACCTTTTGAAAGTGAATTTAGTAAAAATCAAGAATTTGATTTAAAATTGATGAATAAAGAAATACTAGTTTGAAATCTTATCATTTAGTATTTAATTGTCAAAAACCTTTAAGTAGTTTTTGTTTTTAAAAAAAAAGAGTTCAAAAGAATTTTGAAAATAAGAATATTTAAAGAATCTCATATGTTTTAAAACAAAATATTTAAGGAAACATTATTGAGTTAACATCAGCCCATATTAAGTGTCTAAAACAAAATTAAATCCATCCACACATAAAAATCCATAAAATATTAATAAAGGCCTTATTAAATCATACCCAAAATAGTAATTAAATAAAAATACTTAATAAAAGTTCATAGTTTATAAAACCCATGTTCGAAGTATGGCCTCCACGAAGTCATCCTTAGCTTAAGCCTCCGTCAATTGCCATTACCTGAGATGGATAATTAAACAGAGTGAGTTACTCAGAACTCAGTGTATAACTCACTTACCATATTCATTGGGCTAGATCATCAAGACATTATTTTGGGCTTGAGCCCATTTACGGATTTAACAATATAATAAATAAAATGCATCTAAAATGAAATTCCCAACCAAACCTAATTTCCATTCGCTACACTCCACCCGTACCAACCAACACACCTGTGGGGATCAAGTCAACCCACCCCGCCAACACACCAATCGCAGGCATAAAGACATTTTAAATAATATTGTGGTGCACCACCGAACTAGATTGTGACAAAGTCACCAAACTAGAGGCATTAAGCCATTTAAAATATATTTGTGGCAGAGCCACCGAACTAGATTTTTGGCAATAGGCCTTTCTTCTCTTCGTCAACTATCCCAACCCATGCAATCATGTATGCATAACAATATATATATCCATATGATAATTTAACAAAAGCCCATAATACATGTGAGTCCAAAAATTCAAATTTTCATTTTGGCCCATAAATAAAATAGCATTTTAGCCCATTTAACGATATAGCAAACTTTGGCCCGTATATCGATCGAGCAATTTTTATGCCCATTTATCGATCTAGCAGTTTTTCAGCCCATTTATCGATCTAGTAGTTTTCCGACCCATTTATCACATGAGGCATAAAATTTACTATTTACCAATTAACTCATTGAGGGCGTTTTCATAAATTTCATGACTTTAACTATTTTCATGCATTTACACAAAAGTGTTAATTATTACGCATTTTTTGATTTTGTCATTTTTACGATTTTATCCCAATACTTACGGTATAGTATCTAACCCGAGATAAGTGTGAAGTTACACACCTGGTTACTGTGAGAACTAGACTTTCCCACTCGTCGATACCTAAACGCATCGCAATAATTTAGAACACTATTATTTATTTACAAATCGAATCTTAGAAATAACGATCTAGACTTTTACCCTCAGAATTTCGAACCACTTCTATTTGCGGTTTCTCCCCGATTGTTGGTTCATTACCCGATGAAAATCCATGAACAAACAAAAGTTTGGGAGTACGAACAACTTCAAACAACTGGTTTTCCTCGGATGAGGGTCCACAACCCGGTGGAAAATCTCGAATTCCCGAAATAGACCTTGGCTTAAACTTAGGGGGAATAGCGGAACCACCCCTCTTCCAAACACTATTTACCGCCCTTTTCATCCCTATCTTGATTGTCTCCATTGACAAAATATCATTAATCCGACTAAATAATATATCAAAATTATGACTAACGGTTTTAAGGGTGAGATTGGCATACCACAAATATCCTTGTTCCACAATATGAAAATCGAGCGATAACATCCTCTAAAACGAAATCGATCAATAATCCATCTATATCAATATGACGAGTAATATGAGAGTCCTTAATAAACCCTTACCTTAACACCTTAAATCGATTCCAACGATTCACGACGCTCATGAACACTTGAGTTTTGGCCCTCCACTATCACACTAAAATATAACGAAAGAAAACATTTAATAGAATGAATGATGATTTCGATCAAAGAGATTCTTCTTACCACCATTAAGATTCAGCCAAGACATCCCTTAAGCCAACATAAGAACCAAAAAGAAAGCTCTTACCTATTGCTTAAACGAGGGTTGAAAGAATAACCAACAAGACGATATAGATGAATAGGAGATTCAACTTTGAAGGAAAATTGGAGAAAATGGTATTAATACCATTCGGCCATGAGAGAAAAATAATGAAGAAAGTGTTTGAATGATAAATAAAAAATGAAGAAGAAGAGAGAATGGGAAGAAGGTGTTATAATTCAGTTTTCAAAGAAAAGAAAAGAGAATGATGAAAGAGATGAACTTAGGAGCAAAAATGCATTCGACAATGGGAAAGGAGAAGGAAAAAGAATGGCTTTTTGTGTTGGTAGTTTCGGCACTAGGAGAAAGACACTAGAATGATTAGAAAAAATGACCAAATGGTCAAAAAGATGACCAAAAGAAATAAAGCAAAAGTTGTTTTCTTCTACACCAATACATTCGGCCAAGGGAAGGAAAAGATGGATGGATAAAAAGTGTCTTCAAACAAAACAAAAATGACCAAAAGAATTCTAACAAGCTACCATCCTACCCCAAGCTAACCACAAATTTTTGGTTCCCCCCTTTTGTCCATAATGCCTTCCATATTCATGGTCAAAATGGCCATGAAAAAGTTTCCAAAATATCAACCTTGATTCAAGCCTTGCAATCCTCCATTTTCCAAAAGTTTGAGAAATCCTATCCCTAAAATTAAGCAATTATATCCCTAATTCATGCTTGCCATAACCTTAAGTCTCATTGCCATAAAAAATTAGTCCATCTTACCCATGAATGATGCTTGGCCGACACTTGCTAGGAAAAAGCAAAAATAAAAGCTCCCAATTTGCATGCTAGGAGACTCGAACCTCTCCCCTCAAGTCCTACTTATGGCGCCATCACCACTTTGCCAATTACTCATCTTATGCCATCTTTTATCACTTAATTAACTTAAACTTCAATGTCACCTGATTCCTCTACAGTAAAGTACTCTTTACTAAAATTTATTCTAATTCCAAGTAAACCCAAGCCTTCTCAAGACTATATTAAGCACACAATAAAATCATACCCGAGCTAACACCAAAGACAAGCAACATATTGATATTCAAATTTTTACGATGTTACATTCCCCTAGTCGAAATCCCCTAGAGCCTTAGAGTCCCAATTGGCCACAACACCCTACCAACCTCCCATTTCGAAATTCCTTGATTTTCTCCCCAACTCTCTCCATAATCCTCTCCACAACTCCATCCAAGAGCAATTCAAGCTCCTCTCAATAGTGTTTCAGTCCAACTATTCTACCTCCACAACTCAAGCATCAAAATAAACATTCCACTGTGTAACCTAGGACTTGAACCTCAAACCTCTCATTAAACCACATGCCACCTTGCCACTACACCATAGGCTCTTTTTGTGTCATAAAACAAGCATTATTACTAATAAGGCCTAAGTGCCAGTGTCTAGGTTCATTTAAGAGAAAAACTAAAAATTTTGTAAGGACCAATACTTGAAACCAGGCTTCTCAAACACTCCCATACACACCCAAATCACTTAGCCATTAGAGCAAACAAGCAATTTTGTGTCATTTTCTTGCACACTTAAATATTTATGTGTAGTCTCCTAGCTGATCCTACGCTCAATGCCCATTCCCTTTAGGCCCAAATTTGGGGCGTTACATTTTGGGACCATAAATGTGAGGTCAAAATAATTATTTTATTATTATTTTAATATCTATGGCATGATATTATGATTGTGTAATAATTTCGTTAAGAAATTTTATCGTTTGAATGCTCAATTTGATAAAAAAGGACTAAATCGCGTAAAGTGTAAAACTTGTGTTCTATTTGCTAAAAGTATCTAATAGCTATAGAACCTTAAAGTAGAGGTCCTTATGTGGTAATTAGACCATTGTTATAGTGGGTGGATATTTCTGGACATGCATTAAGTGATTTTAATGTTTTAGAACCAAGGTTAAATGTGTAATTCAATAATTAAACTTAAGTAAAATAACATAAAATTAAGATACCATCTTCTTCATGCTATCTTTCTACTGAAAGTTGAAAGGAGAAAATCCATAGATAGGGTTTCAAGGTTCGACCAAGTCTCCTTGTGCATGTAAGTGTGATTTCATCCCATTTTTATTGATTTATATGTTTTTGAGATCGTTGCAGCTTAATCTGCTAGCCCAAGGACTAATTTGCAAAATTTTTAAAGGTTTAGGGTTTTACCATTGATGAATGTATATGTATTTTGATGTTTGATGATAGGAAAAAGTATGCTTGTTGTTAGATAAGTAATATTTATAAATTGATTTTAGTAAAATTGTCAATTAGGGATTAAATTGTGAAATGTGTAAATTTTGTGGTTAAATTGTAAAATAAATGAAAAATATTGATTTCTATGGGTCTATATGAAATTCAGCTAGCATGAGCAGAGACTTAATTGCATGAATTTGTATTTTTATAAGCTAAGGACTAAATTGTAAAAATGTTGAAATATTAAGGGTAAAAGTGTAAAGTTGCCATAATATGCAATTTGGGCTAAATTGAATAGAATGATAATTAAATAAGCTAAATTTGATTACATATAGATTAAGAAAAGTGAAGTTCTGATTTAGATCTTGGGAAAAACAAAGTGTTGGACTAATAGACTCATTTTATCGTTTTTGCATGTAAGGTAAGTTCGTATGTTGATAAGCATCAAATAATTGTGTTTTAGATGCTTTATTATTTAATTATTTGTGAATATGACCTTGTGGATATGTTCGACGACAATTCGGTAAACGTGAAATCCTGGTTGAACCTTAGGAATAAATTAGGATACGAATGACATGTCATTAGGGGTTATGTGATTTGGATACTGGTCCGTACGTCCTACCGGTGGCTAAGTTATCTGGCATGTGTTGCAGATTCTCGTCAGCTTGTGTGAGCAGCATTGTGTAGCTACGTCATGACCATCATCTTGTGTGAGTAGACTCGTTGATAGCTTGAGAGTGAGCATTATATGTGATATGAGATTGAGATAGTTTCGCTATGTATTGGCATTTAGGGTGCAAGATTCTGAGTATCCGATAGTATTCCAAATGGTTCAATGGGTATAATAAAGATATGGATGAGTATGAGATTGATACGAGCTTGTACAGGTACGAACGTGAACTATACAATCATCAAATTGAAGAAGTTGATGGAAATTGTGTGTAATCTTTGGATTGATTATATGTGCTAAGTTATGCTTCAAATTTGAATTACATTATATAACGTTTATGTTGTTGGTTGGTAAGTTTTACTTACTTAGCATATGAGCTTACTAAGCTTTATAGCTTACTTTGTTTACTTTTTTGTGTTTTATAGTGATATCGTAGCTAGCTCAGATTTTGGAGTCGTCGGAGATTTCATCACTCTATCAAGCTATCACTTTGGTACTTTTGAATATATGTATAGGAGTTATGGTTGTTTTGGCATATAGTTTGGTAATGAATTTAGCGATTTGAGTTGGCTTGTAAATGCTAAGTGTTTGGTTTTGTGTATAGCCATGAGAGTTGGCTTATTTTGGTATGTTTGGTGACATATATATTTATGTAAATAGCCTTTGTTATGTTGTGTAATATTTCCATTTATATGCTTGTTATGAATTGGTATTTTGGAGTACCATAAGGTTGAAATTTGAAGATTTGATATGCATGTAATTAGCAGTAAGAAATTGCATATATGAAGTTAACTAGTGAAGTGAATTGAGAATGTGAATTTGGTATAAAATAGAATGGCATATTGTGGTATTTGTGTGCCTTGTATTTGATGGTGTTGAAATGGCATGAATTATGCGTGGTTGAGATTGGTTTGAATGTCTATTAATGCTATGCTATATGCCAATTGATGTTTTTAGGTGGTTGCATTTTGGGTGAGAAAGATGGCTTGGTAAATAGCCTATTTTTGTCCACATAAGCAGAGACACGGGCACGTGTCTTAGCCGTGTGTGACACACGGTCAGGTGACACGACCGTGCGTACTTTGGTGTTTAATCAAAAATCAAGTCAGTATGCTCCACACGGCCTAGCACACGGGCATTTGGTGTTTAATCAAAATCAAGTCGAGTAAAACTTTAGCGAATATCGTTTTGCTCCACTTAGTTGAAAAATAGACTTGGCCCTAGCACAATTGATAATTGCTCATGGGCATTTGACTTGGCCTTATTATGGCATAAGTTAGTATACCCTGACGTTGATAGGCCCATTTAACTCATCTTTAGCCCAAAGGCCCACCTAAATATCCATCCGCTACACACCACCCGTACCAACCAACACACCGTAAGGATTACTAAATCGACCCTCCATCCGCTACACACCATCAAAGCGATTCTTTGCAGTCAACATGCACATCGCCCTTATAATCTTGTGGCAAAGCCACAAAAACAGATGTGATCGAAGTCACCGATCAAGTCCAAATTTCAAATCGTGACCGAATTCACCAGATTCACATATGTGACCAAGTCACCGGATTCAAATATGTGACCGAAGTCACCGGAGTCAAATATGTGACCGAAGTCACCGGAGTCAAATATGTGACCGAAGTCACCGGAAATGTGGTAAAACCACCAGAATACTTCCTCCTTTATCAAATATACCCATATGCCCATGCACATGCATATCAAATCAGATTTTCATGCTATTTACCCCACAAAACATCATATAATCATACTCATTTCATATTTATGCATATAGCAAAATAAATGTAATATTGGGGTAAACATACACGAATTTTGTATACCAATGATTGGTATCCACAAACAAACATATTGTCATATAATCACTTTTTAAAATATAGATCTATGGAAATTTTAATGTAAGGTTACACACCTTGTGACAAAGAGAACAATACCCTCTCGTTCGTCAACACCTAATTAATTAACACACTTGGTTAGTATACACTATTGTTAACAAAACTATACTTATTGACGAGGGATCTAATTCCTTACCCTCGGATTCTCGAACGACAGTTATTTGTGGTTTTTCTCCACTAGATGGATCAAAACCTGCCGATATTCCACCAACGTAAAGTGGTTTGGTTGTACGCACTACTTCAAATAACCGATCCTCGTTAGCAGAGGGTCCACAACCCGGTGGAAAGTCTCTAACCGTCGATACAGCCCTTCGTTTGTAGTTCGATGGTAAATGAATACCTCCTCTCTTCCAAACACTCCGTACGACTCTTTTCTTACCTATCTTGTTGATCTTAAATCGCCCCTAAAAATACGATCGATTAGTAGTCTATCTAAATAAATCGATATGATCTAAATTAATAACCTTACCTTGATGATTTCGAATGGTCACTTAAAGGTTGTCTTCAACAAAGATCTTTGAAAAATCTTTTCAAATGATTCGGCCTAGGAGAGAAATTAAAAGATCATGATTCTAAATTTGCTAAAGTAAAAAGAATTGATGAAAATGATTGATAAAATCTTACTTTGAGTTCTTCAAGATTCGGCCTTGAATAAGAAGAAAAGAATATGATGATTCGGCCTTAACAAAAAGAGAAGAGAAATGGTGGTTTCAATATGATGGTTTCGGTTTTGAGGGAAAGAAGAAAGATAATGGAAATGATAGAAGAGAGAGAAGAAAGAAAAGATGATGTTAAAGAAAAGAAAAAGGGATAGGTTTAGAGACCTATGCACATTCGGCCAAAGAGGTAAAAATTTGAAGAAAAATGGTTCTTGATCCTTTGTAGTTTTGACAAGAGGGAAAGAAAAGAGAGAAATAAAATGAAAAGAAAAAGAAAAGGAGAAATGATCAAAGAGAAAGGAGATTGGTTTTGGGGCTTAGATGCATTCGGCCAAGAGGGAGAAATGAAGAAGAAAAATGGTGCTTGAACCTTTTGGTACTTTCGGCAATGAGAGAAAAGGAAGAAAAGAATAAAGGCTTTCCAACTTTTGAGGCTTTTGACAAGAATTTTGAGAGAGAGAATTTTAACCAAATGGTCAAAATGTGAACCAAAACAAAGAAGTTTTGCCTAATTCCCAAAGCAAGATTCGGCTAAGAGGAGAATTTTGGAGAAAAGAGAAAAGATGGATGATTTTGCTAGGATTTTTGGCCAACTAGCACCCTAATGGCTACACTAATTTTCTAATCAACCTAGCCAACATCATTCCCTTTTCCACCTTGTTTCTTCCCCATCATATCCAAAATTTGCTACACAATTAAACCACTCCCTTAACCCTTCATGCCGTCCGTGTTCATGGTCAAATGACCATGAACACACTCCCAAAACATTGCCCAAACTTATGCCTTTTGTCCCCCTCATCTTATCATCAACTTATGATTCCATACCATAAGTTCTTAGCTTCCTTTTTCACTTGGTAAAATAGCCAAAATTAAGAGAACACTCATCCACTCTAGAACATTCTTGGCCGACACTTATAGGGAAGAAAACAAAAATAAAATCCTCCTTATGCTAGCTAGGAGATTCGAACCTCACTCCTCAAGCACACATCCATGCATCTTAACCACCTTGCCAATTACTCAATTCATGCTAAAACCTCTTATCATTAATTCTTAAGGCCTAACTTGCTTAGCTCCCTCTAATTAAGAGGAATAAAAAGTTTTA
Source organism: Gossypium rotundifolium (assembly GCA_025506655.1). Lineage (NCBI taxonomy): Eukaryota > Viridiplantae > Streptophyta > Magnoliopsida > Malvales > Malvaceae > Gossypium > Gossypium rotundifolium. Next base: position 61,030,334 of record CP106731.1, on the reverse strand, counting down.
CTAAGCATTCACTTAATTAATAAAGCTCAAATAACTTCCAAAAATACACTTAATAATAATTAAGCATGCAGCATCATTCAATTAAGTAAGATGCATAACCCCTAATTATCAGGATGTTACAGTTCTACCCCCTTAAAATAATTTCGTCCTCGAAATTACAGCTGAATAAGTGAGGGTATTCTTTGTGCATCACTTCCTCCGGTTTCCACGAAGCTTCTTCGATCCATGATTACGCCATAATACCTTGACGAGAGGAACCGACTTTCTCCGTAAAACCTTTACATCTCGTTCTAGAATTTGAATTGGCTCATCTTCATATGACAAGTCTGATCTTAACTCCACCTCCTTGACTGGCACTACATGAGATGGATCTGACCGATAACGGCGTAACATTGAAACATGGAATACATCATGCATTTGCTTCAATTCCGAAGGCAACTCTAACTGATATGCTACAGATCCGACCCGCTTCACAATCCGATAAGGTCCAATGAACCTGGGACTTAGTTTCCTTTGCGTCCAAATCTCATCACCTTTTTCCAAGGTGAAACCTTTAGGAAAACTTGGTCTCCCATCAGATACTCTATTTCTTTCCGCTTTAGATCTGCGTCGATTTTTGTCTCATCAAATGCTTCCTTTAACCGAGCCCGAATTATCTTAACCTTTTCTTGGTTTAGCCACTAACTCGGACCCAAAATCGGCGTTCCCTTAATTACATCCCAACACGTAGGAGTGCGACACTTTCGTCCATATAGTGCTTCATATGGTGCCATCGTATCTTGGATTGAAATCTGTTGTTGTACATAAATTCGCCAATAGTAAGAATTCCTCCCAACTTCCTTGAAATCTATCACACATCCCCTTAACATATCTTCTAAGATTTGGATTACTCTTTTAGACTGACCGTCAGACTGAGGATGAAATGCCGTACTGAAGTCCAATCTGGTGCCCCAAGCCTGATGCAATGCTTTCCAAAATCGCGACATAAATCTCGGATCTCTGTCCGAAATTATCGACAACGGCACTCCATGCAATCTCACAATCTCAGCCACATATAACTTCGTCAATTTCTGCAAAGAGTAATCAACCCGATCTAGGATAAAATGTGCAGATTTCGTCAATCGGTCCACTATCACCCATACAGAGTCTTTCTTAGTAGGCGTAAGAGGAAGCCCACTAACAAAGTCCATGGTGATTCTCTCCCACTTCCACTGCGGAATCTTTATCGGTTGAAGCAATCCCGATGGTACTTGATGTTCAGCCTTGACTTGCTGACACGTCAAGCACTTTCCTACAAACTCCGTAACTTCTCGCTTAAGTCCAGGCCACCAAAATTGATCTCGCAAATCTCGGTATAATTTACTTCCTCCAGGATGCATAGCATAGGGGCTACCATGCGATTCCTGAAGTATCTTTTGCCTCAACTCCTGATCCTTTGGCATCTGACTTTACTTTTGAAGCACAATACCCGTCACTTTAATACCACCAATCTTTCAATTTCCCACTGCACTTTCAAGTTTTTCACTCGAGATCTTCATCTACTAACGCGCTCTCTTTCACTTGACTTAACCATGTCGAAGCTTAACTCAAGTTACGCCAATAAGCTTCCGTCATCGTAAAGACTAAGGTGTGCAAACATCGCCTAAATCGACACCACTTTTTGACTTAGGCGTCGCCACCACATTCGCCTTGCGAGGTGGTACTCGATGGAACGATCGTAGTCTTTCAATAACTCTATCCATCTTGTTGCCTCAAATTCGAGTTCTTTACGAGTCGGTAGATATTTCGGACTTTTGTGGTCCGTATATATCACCGACTTCTCCCCGTATAAGTAATGTCTCCAAACCTTAAGAGCAAAGACTACAAATGCCAACTCCAAGTCATCGTCGGGTAATTAACCTCGTGCGTCTCAATCGCCGAGACGCATCGCAACTACCTTCCGTCTTGCATCGAACACATCTTAATCCCGTGTGAGAAGCGTCACAATACACGCACGAAATCCTTTCCCTTTCAGTTTGGATCAAAATCGAACTTCAATCAAAACTTTCTTGAGCTTCTCAAAGCTCTCTTCGCATTATCGGCCCACACGAAAGGTACTTCCTTTCTCAATAATTTCGTTAAAGGTGCGACTATCGATGAAAATCCTTCAACGAATCTTACAGAGTATCCGGCTAAACCCAAGCGCAAACCTCGATTCACGGACTTAGGTGGTTTCCAATCTAATACACCTCGATCTTGAGGATCCACCCTAATCCCTTCGCAGATACCACATGACCTAAAAATGCAACTTCTTTCACCAAAATTCTCACTTCATGAATTTGGCGTGCGGTTTCTTCTCCTTAAAACTTCGTAACACAATCCAAGATGCTCATCATGTTCTACTTCGGACTTAGAATACACCAGGGATGTCGTCTATGAATACCACGACGGCCGATCCAAGTAGGGCTGGAAAATTCGATTCATCATATCCATGAATGCAATGGGGCATTAATCAATCCGAATGGCATTACGAAAATTCATAATGCCCATATCTAGTTCGAAAAGTCATTCTTATGGATATCTCGCTTCTTTCACTTTAAGTGATGATACCACGACCTTAGATCAATCTTTGAGAATACCGCAGCTCCCTTGTCGATCAAACAAGTCGTCGATCCTTGGCAAAGGATACTTGTTCTTGATGGTCGACTTATTCAACTAGATGATCTATACACATCCTCATCGATCCATCCTTCTTCTTCACGAATAATCTTGGTGCTCCCCATGGAGACACACTAGGTCGGATGAATCCACGATCAAGCAACTCACGAATCGAGCCTTAAGCTCAACCAATTCCTTGGTGCCATTCTATATGGAGTAATAGAAGCTGGCGCCATTCCGTGAAATAAATCTATCCCGAATTCTACCTCACGATCCGGAGGCAAACACGAAGTTCTTCCGAAAAACATCTACAAATTCCTTCACCGTCACGACTTCATTAGCGATTGTCTCCTTAGCCTCCAAAGCATTCACTAACATCGGAAGGCTTCACATCCCTTTCTAACCATCTTTTCCGCCTTAAGGCGGATACTACATTAGATAAGTAGTTTCGTCTCTCTCCCAACACTACAACTTCCTTGTCATCAAAAGTTCTTAAGGACATTCTCTTAGCAAAGACAATCCACATTTGCACGGTACTTCACAAGCCAGTCCATGCCTAAGATTAGGTCAAATTCTCCAAATGGTAACTCCATTAAATCAGCCGAAAATTGTATCCCTTGAACTTCTAAAGGCACTTTCTTAAAAAGTTTGTCTACAACTACTGTCTGTCCTAAAGGATTAAGTACAATCATCTTCCTAGGTACAATTTCAGAAGTCACATGCAAAGTCCCAGATACTTCACTAGCGATATAGGAATGAGTTGACCCTATATCTATCAAAGCAATAAAGGGCAACCCAAAAATCAAAAACGTACCCGTGATAACATCAGGTGCATCACTGTCTTCTCTGCGACGAACTGCATACACCAAACCTAGTTGTCTCGCCTCAGAGCTACCACTGCCTCTGCCTGAAGTTCTGCGTCCTCTACGGTAACCATTGCCCTTCCATTTAGGGCACGACCTCTTATCTCTTCTTTGTCCACCTCTGTCGACTGATTAGCACCGACTTGTCGGGCGGTTCTTTTCTGAGTTCATCGGGCAATCCTTAATCATATGGTCTTTAGATCCGCACTTGAAACATCCACCGGTCTTTTTCCAACATTCTCCCGAGTGCATTTTCCCACATTGAGAACAAGTACGATTTTTTCCTCCCGAAGTAGTCTGTTGACCTCGCGGTCCTTCATTTCTTGATTTCTTCTGAAAATTCCCAGATGACCCTGAGGACCCAAAGCTTCTCTTATTCTTGCTCTGGCCTCTGTCCCGGTTCTGTCTCTCGGTCCGTTTAGCCTCTTTGGCAATTCTTGCCCTTTCCACTAAGATTGCAAAATCTCTTTCACGGTGTGGAGCAATCATCACTCGTAGCTCATCTCTAATCCATCTTCAAATCTGATACACCGTTCATATTCCATAGCCACTATCCCTCTGGCATAACAGCTAAGTCACAAAAATTCTGCTTCATATTCAGCTATCGACTTGTTTCCTTGGACCAAATTCAGAAATGTCTTCCTCTGGGAGTCGATGTCGCTAGCTCTAACATACTTTCCTTCAAATTTCACTTTAAAATACCCCCAATCCAGATGATCCACAGGGGTACTCTCCTTTATAGTGAGCCACCACTGGTAGGCTTCATCACGGAGAAGTGAAATAGCACCTTTCAATTTCTCTTCATCAGTGCAGTCTATATCGTCCATGATCCTCTCGACTGCCTCCAACCAATACTCAGCTACATTAGGAGCTACTCCAGATACTCCTCTGAAAACCTCAGCTCCATTTGATCTAAGTCTCTCAGCTACTGACTTTCTAGACCCATTTCCAGAACTAGCTTCTGCTACTCGTTCCAAAACTCGTAGCACAGCTTGTGATATTGCGTCACCTCCTTCATTTTGTTCTTGAAAGTCCACCCCAACAGTCGATGGCGGAGCTTCATTCTCGAAACCTTGACCAGATCGAACTGGTTCTGAAATAGTCATCCTTCCTCTTCCATATCCACGACGACCACGTCCCCTAGAGCTCATGTCTACTACGTATCTTATCTGTTTTTACGAAAAAGTCTTATGTATTAGATTCTTTTCACTTCTTATTAAGGGAAAGTTTTATAAACGAGATATTCATGAGTTTTTTCCGTAGTAGCACACAAACACCTAAGGTCCATGTCTCTAAAGTATAGTTTAAGTTTAAACTATCATACATATCACATATCGATAAAGTACATACCGATGGATCCGGCCGAGAACTCGAGTGCCATGCTCTTATAAAACCATTTAACTTAAGAAAACTTTCAAAAAAATTATTTGGGCCAAATTTTGAAAACGTTGGGCTCCAAAACCCAAGGCCGAGAGTTTAAAAGCGGGCTCGATACAAATGAAATACCCCAAACCCGACCCAAAAAGCCTAACCGGATTTGGTATGTTCCTCGAGTAAAACTTTAGCGGAATATCGTTTTGTTCAAGAAAACTTGATGATTTTAAGTAAAACGGATTAACTTAAAGATCGAGTTGGGCTTAGTTGAAAAATAGATTTGTATTTTCTTAAAACATATATATATATATATATTACTGACAAAAACCTTTTAAATTATTTATCGAAAACCATTTAGTTACTTAATTGATAATTGCTCATGGCGGAATTTAAAATAAATCCAAACACAAATTCTAAAAGTAGTTTATAGTGGCCTTATTACAAAAATAGCAAACCCAAAATAAAGTCTAAGTAATAAAATTTAAATTAATAAGTTTAAGTTGGGAAATCTCCACAATACTTGATACTGACGTTGGCCACCTCGAAATCCTTACGACTTCGATCCATCGCACTATGAATTATCTGAAAAGTTTATCCCACAAAAGGGGTGAGTCATAAACTCAATGTATAACACATACATTAAAAAGTCCATTTTATCATATGATTTAAGTCCAAAATTTTCACATATGGCCATAGGCGCATTTAACTCATATTTAGCCCAAAGGCCCATTTAGCTCATATTTAGCCCAAAGGCCCATATCATAGCAGATCAAATAATAATCATTCAATATTACATGGTTATGTACATGAAATGAAATGCAAGCCCTACCCACCTAAATATCCATCCGCTACACACCACCGCATTCAACCAACACACCGTGGGGATTACTAAATCGACCCTCCATCCGCTACACACCATCGAAGGCGCTTCTTTGCGGTCAACATGCACATCGCCCTTATAATGTTGTGGCAAAGCCACCAAAGCAGATGTGACCAAGTCACCGATCAAGTCCAAATTTCAAATACGTGGACCAAGTCACCAGATTCACATATGTGACCAAGTCACCGGAATTCAAATATGTGACCAAGTCACCGAGTCAAATATGTAACAAAGTCACGGAGTCAAATATGTGACCGAAGTCCTTTGGAAATGTGGTAAAACCACCGAATACTTCCTCCTTTATCAAATATACCCATATGCCCATGCACATACATATCAAATCGATTTTCATGCTATTTACCCCACAAAACATAATATAATCATACTCATTTCATATTTATGCATATAGCAAAAATAAACGGAATATTGGGGTAAACAAACCTGAATTTTGTATACCAATGATTGGTATCCACAAACAAACATATTGTCATATAATCACTTTTTAAAATATAGATCTATGGAAATTTTAATGTAAGGTTACACACCTTGTGATAGTGAGAACAATACCCTCTCGTTCGTCAACACCTAATTAATTAACACACTTGGTTAGTATACACTATTGTTAACAAAACTATACTTATTGACGAGGATCTAATTCCTTACCCTCGATTCTCGAGCGACAATTATTTGTGGTTTTCTCTACTAGATGGATCAAAACCCACGATATTCTACCAACGTAAAGTGGTTCGGTTATACGCCTACTTCAAATAATCGATCCTCGTTAGCGGAGGGTCCACAACCCGTGGAAAGTCTCTAACCGCCGATCTGACCCTTCGTTTGTAGTTCGATGGTAAAGGAATACCTCCTCTCTTCCAAACACTCAAATCGGCTCTTTTCTTACCTATCTTGTTGATCTTAAATCGCCCTAAAAATACGATCGATTAGTAGTCTATCTAAATAAATCGATATGATCTAAATTAATAACCTTACCTTGATGATTTGAATGGTCACTTAAAGGTTATCTTCAACAAAGATCTTTGAAAAATCTTTTCAAATGATTGACCTAGAGAGAAATTAAAAGATCATGATTCTAAATTTGCTAAAGTAAAAAGAATTGATGAAAATGATTGATAAAATCTTACTTTGAGTTCTTCAAGATTCGGCCTTGAATAAGAAGAAAAGAATATGATGATTCGCCTTAATAAAAAGAAAAGAGAAATGGTGGTTTCAATATGATGGTTTGGTTTGAGGAAAGAAGAAAGATAATGGAAATGATAGGAGAGAGAAAGAAAGAAAAGATGATGTTAAAGAAAAGAAAAAGGGATAGGTTTAGAGACCTATGCACATTGACCAAAGAGGTAAAAATTTGAAGAAAAATGGTTCTTGATCCTTTGTAGTTTCTAAAGAGGGAAAGAAAGAGAGAAATAAAATGAAAAGAAAAGAAAAGGAGAAATGATCAAAGAGAAAGGAGATTGGTTTTGGGGCTTAGATGCATTCGCCAAGAGGGAGAAATGAAGAAGAAAAATGGTGCTTGAACCTTTTGGTACTTTCGGCAATGAGAGAAAAGGAAGAAAAGAAGAAAGGCTTTCCAACTTTTGAGGCTTTTGATAAGAATTTTGAGAGAGAGAATTTTAACCAAATGGTCAAAATGTGAACCAAAACAAAGAGAAGTTTTGCCTAATTCCCAAAGCAAGATTCGCTAAGAGGAGAATTTTTGGAGAAATGAGAAAAGATGGACAAATTTTGCTAGGATTTTGGCCAACTAGCACCCTAATGGCTACACTAATTTTCGGTCAACCTAGCCAACATCATTCCCTTTTTCCTCCTTGTTTCTTCCCCATCATATCCAAAATTTGCTACACAATTAAACCACTCCTTAACCCTTCATGCCGTCCGGTGTTCATGGTCAAATGACCATGAACACACTCCCAAAACATTGCCCAAACTTATGCCTTTTGTCCCCTCATCTTATCATCAACTTATGATTCCATACCATAAGTTCTTAGCTTCCTTTTCACTTGGTAAAATAGCCAAAATTAAGAGAACACTCATCCACTCTAGAACATTCTTGGCCGACACTTATAGGGAAGAAAACAAAAAAATAAAATCCTCCCTTATGCTAACTAGGAGATTCGAACCTCACTCCTCAAGCACACATCCATGCATCTTAACCACCTTGCCAATTACTCAATTCATGCTAAAACCTCTTATCATTAATTCTTAAGGCCTAACTTGCTTAGCTCCCTCTAATTAATAGGAATAAAAAGTTTTACTAAGCATTCACTTAATTAATGAAGCTCAAATAACTTCCAAAATACACTTAATAATAATTAAGCATGCAACATCATAATTATCGAGGATGTTACAAGGTTTGCGGACTAGCACATGGGCGTGTGAGGTCATTTCGAAGGGCACACAGGCTCGTCACATGGGCGTGTAGTTGGCCGTGTGACCCAAGTCAGAGAGTTACACGAGGTCGGACATGGGTTGGGACACGGCCATCCCATTTTGAATGTCCACATGGCCTGTGACACGGGCGTGTCTTTGGCCGTGTGAGACGCATGGCCAGGCCACATGGGCGTGTGTCCCTATATTTTGAAAAAAAAATTCTAAGTTCTTTAAAAGTTTCCCACATTATCGGTTTATTCCCAAACCACTTCTAATGCATGATTTGGGCCTTATAGGCTCATATTAGGGACTTGATGTATTATTGTGAATGGTTTATAATTGAGAATGAAAAATGTATGAGAATTGTATGTTTAATTATGTAATAAGTCTGGTAATGCTCTACAACCCTATTTCGGCATTGAATACAGATGAGGAGTGTTATACAAAAATCTCGCCGATGGTGTAGAAATCATAAAAAATCCCTTGACGAGTCTTCTATAATATCTGGCTAAACCCAGAAAACTTTTGACCTCAGATACATTTCTCAAAGGCTTTCAATCTACTACAACTGAAATTTGCTCGGATCAACTCTGATGCCGTTGGCCGATACAACATGTCCAAAAATTTGACTTCTCGAAGCCAAAACTCACATTTGCTAAACTTAGCGAACAATTATTTTTCGGATAAAGTTTGTAAAACAATTCTCAAATACTGTGCATGCTCTATCTCATCTTGTGAATAGATCAGAATATCATAAATGAATACGACAACAAATCTGTCTAAATATGGTCTGAATATTCTATTCATCAAGTCCATAACTATAGCAGGTGCATTAGTCAAACCAAATGGCATCAGAAAAAACTCATAATGTTCGTACCTAGTTTTGAACGTGATTTTCAACACATCCGAGTCTTTAACTCATAACTAATAATAACTAGAATGAAGATAGATCTTTGAGAATAGTATTGCACCTTTCAACTGATCAAACAAATCATCAATACGTGGCAATGGATATTTATTCTTGATCGTAACTCTGTTGAGCTTCCGATAATCAATACAAAACCACATAGATTTGTCCTTTTTCTTAACCAATAACACAGAAGCACTGTAAGGAAAGAAGCTGGGTTGAGCAAAACCCTATCTGTCAACTCTTGCAACTGTGCTTTCAAAACTTTCAACTCTATAGGTGCCATTTTATAAGGAGCTAATGATATTAGAGATGTTCCCGGCATTAACTCAATAGAAAATTCAACCTCTCTAATCGGTGGAACCCTAGTAACTCCTCTAGAAACACATCTTTGTACTCACATACCATTAGAACCGATTCGATCTTCAATTCTGAAACTCTAGAATCAAATATATAAGTTAGATATGTTTTACAACATGTTCTAACATGTTTTTATGCTGACATAGCCGAAATAACATTAGATACACTAACCAGTTTATCGGATTCAATTTGAAGCTTTTCACTATTATTACATTTCAATACAATATGCTTTCATATACAATTCACAACAGCATCATGCAGAGTTAACTAGTCTATACCCAGAATCACGTCAAACTCATCAAAGGGTAGTAACATCAGATCAGTCAGAAAGTTACAACCCCGAATCATCAAAGGATAGTTTTTACAGACTTTATCAACTAACACATACTAACCTAGGGGTTTGTTACTTTAAGAACAAACTCAGTAGAATCGAAAGGCAATTTCTTATCTAACACTAATGTCATGCATACATATGAATCTGTTGACCCCGGTCAATCAAAGCAATAACATCAGTATCAAAGATAAAAATGTACCAGTGATAACATTTGGCGCTGAAGCTTTCTCTCGAGCACGGGTTGCATACGATCTAGCCGATGCTCATGCCTTAGATCTCACAATAGAATCCTTTGACCCACTACGGCTATTACCCGTATTTCTAGTGTTTCGAGGTGGTCTCCTTCTTGCAGCTGTATTTCTCGGTCGAGTAGTCTGAGCCTTTTCTATTTCGGACCTTTTCAGGAAATCTCTGAGATAATGTTCATACAAACCAAATTTAAAACATGCCCAATCTTTTAGTCTGCACTCACCAAAGTGTTGTCGATTACAATGCTAACATTCAGGCTTGTTGTTTCTAACACTACCCACGCTTGCTACAGATGTAGCTTGAGGTTTCAAGCTTGTATGCTATTTTACTCGACCCCAGGCCTCCCTAGGACCCTTATACACCCCTAAACCACACACACAGAACCAGCACAACATGCAAAAGCCCAAATTTTACAGACCCCCAGATTTTATGATGTTACAATTTTACCCCCTTAAAGAAATTTCGGCCTCAAAATTTACCTGGTTAAAAGAGATGAGAGTACTTCATTGCATTGCCTCTTTCGGCTCCCATGTAGCTTCCTCTGAACCGTGATTATGCCACAACACCTTGACCAATAAAATTGATTTCCTCCTCAACACCTTAATATCTTGGTCTAGGGTCTGCGCTGGATCTTCTTCAAATGACAGATCAGGTCTAAACTCAATTTCCTCTCGATACTATGTAAGAGGGATCTAAATGATAGTGTATCAGCATCGGAACATGGAATACATTATGTATTTGATTCAGCTCTGAGGGTAGCTCAAGCTGATATGCGACTGGTCCCACACGTCTCAACACCCAATAAGGTCCGATGATTTGGGGCTCAACTTGCCCTTCCCTCCAAATCTTAAAACCTTCTTCCAAGGTAAGACCTTTAAGAAGACCTGATCTCCCACTGAAAATTCTATCTCCTTACACTTTAGATTTGCATACGACTTCTATCTATTAGAAGCTTCTTTTAACCTTTCCTAAATCAACCTATCCTTTTCCTCAGTTTCTGTGATCAATTCTGGACCCAACAACTGTCGCTCATTTAATTCTATCCAATGGTGAGGTAGACACCTCGCCATATAATGCCTCGTAAGGTGCCATCCGAATCTTGGATTGGTAGCTGTTGTTGTACGCAAATTTTGCTAATGACAGATAATCTTCCCAACTACCTCAGAAGTCAATCACACAGCCCCTTAACATATCCTCCAAAATCTGGATTACCCTTTCTGACTGACCATCAGTCTGTGGATGAAATCCTGTGCTGAAATTTAGCCTCGTACCCAAAGCTTCCTATAATGCTTTCCAGAACTGAGATGTAAATCTAGGGTCCCTATCCGATATGATGGACACCAGTACCCCATGCAACCTCACAATCTCCACCACATACAACTTAGCCAATTTCTAGAGTGATTAGTCAGTGCGAACCAGTATGAAATGAGCAAACTTAGTCAACCGGTCAACAACTACCCACACTGAATCTTTCTTGGTAGGTGTCAAAGGTAATCCACTAACAAAATCCATCGTTATCCTCTCCCACTTCCACAATGGAACCTTCACCGGTTGTAGCAATCTTAAAGGCAACTGATGTTCCGCCTTTACTTGTTGACATGTCAAACATTTGCTTACGAAGTCAGTAACCTCACATTTCAACCCTGGACACTAGTACCGCTCACGCAGATTTTGGTACATCTTGTTTCCACCGGGATGTATAGCATATGGGCTACTATACGCCTCCCACAAAATCATCTGTTTTAACTCAAAGTCATTCAGCATACAAATTCTTCCACAGAAACATATTACCCCTTCACTGTTTAGTCCAAAATCCACTGTCTCTCCACTTTCCACTTGCTGAAGCCGAGAACCCAACATTTCATCCAACAACTGCCTCACATTAATCTGACTAACCCATGTTGGCTTTACTTGAAGTTTCACTAACAAGCTACCATCTTCATAAAGATTGAGATGAGCAAACATTTCTCTCAGATCCGATACCACCTTATGACTTAATACATCTACCACCACGTTGGCTTTACCCGGTGATACTCGATCGAGCAACCGTTGTCTTTTACCAACTCTATCCAACTCCGTTGCCTCAAGTTCAGCTCTTTTTGCGTAAGGATATATTTCAGACTCTTGTGATTGGTGTAAATAATCGACTTTTCCCTATACAAGTAATGTCTCCAAATCTTCAGTGCGAACACCACTGCAGCAAGTTTTAAGTCATGGATGGGATAGTTCACCTCATGAGGCCTTAACTGATGCGATGCATATGCCACTATGTTCCCTTCTTGCATCAACACACATCTCAAACCTGTGTGTGACGCATCACAATAAACAACAAATTATTTCCCTACCTCAGGCTGAATCAACACTGGCGCCTCAGTCAGAATCTTCTTTAGCTTTTCAAAGCTTCCCTGCTATCTATCGGTCCAAACAAATGGCACTCCCTTACGGAGTAACTTAGTTAAGGGTGCAGTAATCAACAAAAATCCCTCAAAAAACCCTCTGTAATATCCAGCCAAACCCAAGAAACTTTGAATTTTCGATATTGACTTTAGTGGTTTCCAATCCAATATCGCTTCAACCTTTCGAGGATCAACCCTAATCCCCTCGGCAGACACCACATGACCCAAGAATGTCACTTCCTTCAACCAAAACTTGTACTTATTGAATTTGGCATAAAGTTGCTTCTCTCTCAATATCTGTAGGACAACCCAAAGATGTAAGTCATGCTCCTATTCTGTTCTTGAGTATACCAAAATGTCATCCATGAATACCACCACGAATCGGTCTAAATAAGGTTGAAAGACCCGATTCATCATATCCATAAAAGCGGCTGGTGCATTCATCAATCCGAACAACATCACAAGAAACTTGTAATGCCCATAAATAGTTCAGAAGGCAGACTTGTGAATATCAGCCTCCTTGACCCTTAACTGATGGTACCCTAACCTCAAATCTATCTTTGAGAAAACTGAAGCTCCTCGTAGCTGATCAAACAAATCATCAATCCTCGGTAGCAGGTATTTATTCTTAATAGTTAACTTATTTAATTGACGATAGTAAATGCACATACGCATCGACTCGTCCTTTTTCTTCATGAACAATACCGGCGCTCCCCACGGAGATACACTTGGTCAAATAAACCCATGATCCAATAGCTCTTGGATTTGAGCTTTGAGTTCTACTAGCTCTTTCGGTGCCATCCTAACAGGGGCAATGGACACCAGAGTCGTTCCTAGTAATAACTCAATGCCAAATTCCACCTTGCAATTTGGAGGTAACCCCGGAAGCTCTGTAGGAAATACATTCGAGAACTCCTTCACGATTCGACATCCCCAACAGATAATTCCTTAACATTCGATGTACTGACGAAAGTTAAGAACGCCTCACACCCTTTACGAACCATATTTTTAGCCTTTAATGCCGATATCACATGAGACAGATAATCCCTTCTTTCTTCTATTACTAACACTTCCTAATCCGCTAGAGTCTTTAAAACATGTGCTTAGCACCCAATCCAAATTTGCACGGTACTTAACTAGCCAGTCCATGCCTAAAATAAGATCAAACTCTCTGAACGGCAGTTCCATCAAATCTACCGGAAATACCATTCCTTAAACCTCTAAAGGCACATCCCTAAACAACTTGTTCACTACCACTAATTGTCCTAGAGGGCTAATCACAGACATTTCTCTAACAACAATCTCAAATTTTATACCCAAAGTCCCAGATATAGTAGTAGCAATATATGAATGGGTAGATCGAATATCAATCAAAGTAGTACATAGAACATCAAATATAAAAAATATGCCGATTATGATGTCTGGTGCGTCGCCCTCCTTTCGACGTCTAACCATATAAACCAACCCCGGCTGCCTTGCATCTATATTTTTAGCACGTCTGCCCGGTGCTCCACGACCTCGACCAAAACCATTTTCCCCTCGGGATAAGCCACGACCTCTCGGTGGCTGCTGACCCCCTCTCTAGCTAAATATAACCTTATCTTGTAGCTGGCATCGGACCCAATTTCTACGGATAGTCTTTGATTCTGTGGTCTCTCGACCCACACCTAAAGTAAGCCCCAACTCTCCTTCAACATTCACCCTGATGAAACAACCTACACACGGCACAAGGCTACAATCTGCCAACAGTACTCGAAACTCTATTTCAGGCCAGCTCATCAAATATTGGCCTCTTTTGAAATCTATCAGAATGACAAGAAGTCCTAAAATCCCTCATATTCCTGTCCTTATCTTTGTCACGGTTCTGACGCTCAGTGAGTTTCACCTCCTCAGCAATCTTGGCTTTCTCGACCAATACAGTAAAATCTCTTTCCCGCTGTGAAGCTATCAATACTCACAACTCATCTCGTAGCCCATCTTCAAAATGCACACAACGTTCATAATCAGTCGAGAATATCCCCAGGCATACCGGCTCAGACGCAAAAACTCTGCCTCATACACTACCATAGATTTACTCCCCTGAACCAGACTCAAAAATTCTTTCCTCTGAGCATCCACATAGCTAGCCCCGATATATTTACCTTGGAAAGTCGCTTTACAGAAATCTCAGGTGATACGATCTGCTTGAGTACCCTCCTTCACTGTAAGCCACCACTGGTATGCCTCATCTCACAAGAGAGACACTGGTCCTCTTAGTTTTTTCCTCTATAGTGCAGTCTAGGTCATCCATAATTAGTTTAACTGCCTATAGCTAGTATTCAGCTACACTTGGAGCTACCCTAGAAATGCCCTTAAATACCTCAGCCCCGTTTGCTCAGAGTCGCTCAGGAATAGATTTTTGGGCTACCGATCCGGTACTTGCTTCAGCAACCCACTCCAAGACTCGCAGCATAGCTTGGGCCTGAGCATCATCCCCTCCAGTCCGGTCTTGTGATCCTACTTCCGCTACTGGCGATGCTGGCATTTCACCTTCTGGCTCATGCCCTGATTCTAAGGATCCAGCCTCAGTACCTCGGCCTCTACCATGGCCATGTGTACCACGTATCCATGTCCTATTGTACTCATGTTACTGAATCGAGTTAATCTGATATTAGAAATTTTATGAATTAGTGTATAATTCCAATTTTTTATTAGCAGATGTTTTATGAATAACAACAGTACGAGTAGTTTTCGCAGCTCGAGTTTCCCTAATGTCTCAGTCTCTATAGGCTTAGCTCCTATAAATAACAGTCTCAGTATACTAACTCTAATATTTTCTCACTAAAGTAATTTCATCCATTTACCGAATAGAATCAAAAGACTTATGGATTTGGTGCTGAAGACTCGGTGCCATACTCCTACAAATACACATTTATCTAAAACAAATTTTAAAAAGCATTTTTGAACCCATTCCACAAGCCAAGTTTTGTAACCTGGCTCTGATACCATAAAATGTAACACCCTAAACCTGGCCTAGACGTTACGACCAGATCTAGCATGTCACATGAAAGTGTTGTTGGAAGACCGCGCGTTTGATAAAACTTTGTATCCTTTTGAAAATTTCGAGTTCGATGTTTGTTTATAAAGACCCATTTTACACACTGACCATTTTAGAAAAAGTTATAATTAATTTTGAAAACTGTCTTTGTTATGAAATTGAAATTTGAACATTTGCGGGGACGTGATATTTTGAAAAAAAATGGTTATCAATGTTTTAAGGAAAACATCCATTTTAAACATTTAAAAATAAACAGTAACGAAAATGTAAGTTTTAAGAAAAGCTATACCAATGGCCTTATTACAACAATAATCCCAAAGTAAATATTATCCTGAAATTTAAAACGTAATGGAAGTTTACTAGAATTTACGATGTATGACCACCTCAGAGTCCTCCTCAGCTCCAAATTCACTAATGCTGGGGATCACCTGCAAGGTTGAAACAACGGGGTAAGTTACGAGAACTCAGTGTGTAATCCCCTAAACAGTAATTACTGGGCCTGAGCCCATAAAGTCTCAATTGGGCCGAAGCCCCATCCAGTAACAATCTGGGCCTTAGCCCTGTACAGTATCAATCTAGCTTACGGGCCCAAAATCATGGTAAAGCAAACACAACATGCAACCCTCCCTGAACCTAACGATCCATCCGCTACACTCCACCTGTACCAGCCCTACACACCTGTGGGGATTTCTAAATCAACCCACCCATACGCTACACTCTAAAAATATAGTCAAGCTGCCAGTATAGTCGCAGTAAAGCTACCGATATCAGTAAATTGTGGCATAGCCACTAGTATTAGTATTGCAGCAGAGCTGCCAGTAATAGTACATTTCCTCCAACATTTACATAACCCAACCCCGTGCATCATGTCATGGCATAATAATCTCGTGAATGCAATAATGTGTAATCATGGAGAATTAATCAAGCATACACAACATAGCATAACTACCCTCAGGGCATAACAGTCATTTACCCAACGAGGGCATTTTAGTAATTTACCCTCAAAGGGTAGTCCGGTAAATTTTACCCAATACGGTGTAATAGCCTAGAATTAGGGGTTTTGCATTTTATGCTATTCTAGGTGTTTGGCTTGTTTAGCATATTATTTTGGTGTGTTTGGGGGTCTTGGGGAGGCTCAGGTTCGAGCCAGAGCTTTAGAAAAATTTTACTTTTTGGGCACTTTAGGGGGAGAGCTAATTGAAGTAGGCTTTAAGAATATTTACTTGTGCTAGTTGAAATAAAAAGGAGCGTGGTGTGGTGGCAAGGTGTCGCCACTTAAGGAGCAAGGGAGTGGCGTCACAAAGGAGTAGGAGGGGGGAAGGAGTTCGAGTCTTATCTGCAGCATGTGAAACTTTATTTTTATGCTCCAGGAGAGGAAGAAGTGGCATTCAGCGGGAGTCTTTAAGGTGGTTGTGGAATGGGTTAAATACATCTGAATGGGTGGACAAGAGGGGTTTGTGGAGTTTGAAGAGGTCAACTAATTCAAATGGTGGATAGAGAGCAAAGTAAGGAGCAAATTAATGAGAGAATCGTGGGGTGTGGGTCTGTGAAGTGTTTGCCCGAATGTGGGTAGTGCTAAGGGGCATTTTTAATTTTGAGCTAGGGAAGGTGGGGTGCCGTTTTTCCAAGTACCTTTTGAAAGAGGAGTAAAATCGAAACCTTTAGGTGTATTTGGTTTCTTTTTTATTTTTAACTATTACATTATTTTTATGAAACTATTCTCTTCTCTTCCATATAACTGTGCTGAACTCACCACACATTTCTTTTCCTTCTTTGCATATTTTCTCTACTCTAACAAACTCAATAGCTGAACCTTAGCTTGCTTATTTTCTTTTCTTTTCTTTTCATTTCTTCTTGTTTTATTCTTGTAGCTGAAACATAATTCTCCCATTCTCTCTTTGTTTACCTTGTTCCATACCATACATCATAGCCGAACCTTCACCCCTTCCCTTTTCTTCTCTACTTTCTTTATTAAAATCGAAACCCCCTTCCTTATTTCTTGCTTTGTTAGTCTAACCCCAGTGGCCATTCTATTCACTTTTTTTTGCCCTCTCTTATTTTTCTCTTTAGCCAAAACCCTGTTGACATTTTTTACTTATACTGAATCTTCTTAGACTTCATTCGGTTTCTCCTTATTAAAAGTAAAGAACTTTTCTCTTATTCTTATCACCTCCTTACTTCTTCCTAGGAAACTAAAAATTTATTGTTGATCACAAATCGAGTTTAGATTCTCTTCTGAAGTTGGCTACTCCATCCTCTGTAACTATTTCTTTCATCACTTGTTATGTAGCTGAATCCCAAGAATCAAAGGGCTAGTTGGTTGCCGAAGGTCTCCTTGTCAATCAGTTTTAGTTTGTGCAAGGTAATAGAAACTCTTTCATTTCTTTCTCTATCTTTCGGTCTTAGTTGGGCATAGCCGAAATTGCTATTTTGTTCTTAATTTTAGTTTGCGCTAAACTTTTCTCTTCTCCTCTTAACGTGACATGTTTGCATCGAATTAGAATCTTTAGCCAAATCTAGTGTGGTGCGACTTCTTGTTAACCAAGGTAAGGAGTTCCTCTTTTGTTCTTTGTGATCAGCCTCTATTCATTTACTCGCCATAATCAAACCCCTTGTTGGGGAAATCGCTGTTTCACTATAGTACTGTATTGATCAAGATTTGTCTTCATGGATGCGACTGCTAGCCAATCTAAGGAGGGGAGTGGACTCGCAGTCTCTGCCCCTAAGTTTAAATGACGTGCTGTGTCGACAGTTTGAGATTTTTCATTGGTTGTGGTAGAGAGCCGACATCTACTTGGGATAGACAAATCGCGATTATTCCTACTAGTGAGAGTGTCGACGATCTAGAGCGTCTAGTTTTACGTTTAATCAGGTGTGTATTGCTCACACTCTCCTTTGTTATTTTACGTTAATAACAGTGTTGGTTGAAAGCCGAAATGACTGTATAAGGAGTTGTGATACCCTTGTAGGTAAGGTTGGAGATACCAGGTAAGTGCCTAAGAATATGTATGATTTGATTATCGGCTATATATTGAAAATATGATTGCATTCATTACAAATTGATAACATGTTGCATGGGCTTTGGGATATGATTGAAAGGGGAAGTGTGATTCAGTGACTATGTCATAGTGGTTTGGTACCACAGTGGGTTGGCCTCACATATATTTATCAGTGATTGTTACAGTGGTTTGGTACCACAGTGGGTTGGCCTCGTATATATTTATCAGTGATTGTCACAGTGGTTCGGTACTACAGTGGGTTGACCCAACATATATTTATCAGTGATAGTCACAGTGGTTTGGTACCACAGTGGGTTGGCCCCACATATACATATCAGTGACTCTGTCACAGTGATTTGGTACTATAGTGGTTTGGTACCGTAGTAGCTTGTTGCCACAGGTGTTTTGGATGATTCTGGTGATGTAGAGAATGGAAAATTAGGTTGGGCTGGGTTGCATTGCACATATACTCTTTCTTATGCCATGTTGTGAGGGCTAAGGCTTAACGTGCATCTGTGGGCTTAAAGCACGATTGCGTCATAAGGGGATATACACTCTGAGTCTTGGTGACTCACACTTCTGCTTAACTTTTTAGGTAACCCCTAGTTGTGGATTTGGAGCTGAGGTGAACTTTGAGGTGGCCATGCATTACTACTTCTGTAAATTTTCATTGCTTTATTTAAACTTACTTTTACTTTTAGTTTTTGCTTTGTAATAATGCCGCCATAACTTTAATTTGGGTTTTTATTTAATGTTGCTATTACATATGTTATGAAATGTAAAATATGGAGTTTTTCTAAAATCAAAATATAAACAATCTTTTTTTTTTTCAAAGTGTTAACAAAAAGGTGACAAGCGAATAACCAACTAATTCAGAAATTTTCTTAAAACCATAAATATTGTTTTCAAATGTAATGATTATGGAATTTCCTAATTTTAGATTTCGTAATACAAACCTATTTTCGGTTGTTAAGGTTACTCATAAAAATGTTTGCAAGGAAGCCTTAAAGCTGAACATGATTTTCAAAATGCTAACACATCGCTAGGTTTCATTTAATTCAAAGTTCCTTAAAACCTTCTTTCCATGTGACATGCCAGATCCGATCGTAATGTTTAGGCTGGGTTTATGGTGTTACAATTATGGTATCAGAGCCAAGTTCCAAAACTTGGCTATGGCGTGGGTTCAAAAATATTTTCAAAGTTGGTTTGAAATATAGTTTAGAAAAATACATGTTTTCTAGAAGTATGGCACCTGAGTCTTCGACACCAATCCTTATTGTAAGTTTTTGATTATTGCTTGATTTCTTATGGAAAGAATATATTATGTTGGGATTGATAGTTGTAAGAGATTCAACTTTAGAGATTGAGACCTTTAGAAATATGTTTTGCGAAAAACTACTTTTAATTTTATTTTCATAAGATTATCCGATAATAAACGGTGGAAGACATACTAATTCATAAAACTTGTAATCAGATTAAGTCAATTCCATAGTCATGTGCACTAGAGGACGTGGACGTGGACGTGGAATGCGTGGCCGAGGTAGAGGCCGGGGAGTTGAGGCTGAACCCTCAAAATCAGGACATGGGTCGGAAGGTGAAGTGCCAACATCACCAGTAGTAGAAGCGGGGTCTCAGGATCGATCTGGAGGGGACGATGCTTTGTCCCAAGCTATGCTGCGTATTTTAGAGCGGGTTGCTGGAGCTAGCACGGGATCAGTAGCTCAAAATCTATTCTTGAGCAACTTCAAGCAAATGGGGCTGAGATATTTAGGGGTATTTTTGGTGTGGCTCCTAATGTAGCTGAATACTGGCTAGAAGCGGTTGAACGAATCGTAGACGATCTTGACTGCACGAAAGAGGAAAAGTTGAAAGGAGTAGCATCCCTCCTTCGAGATGAGGCATACCAGTGGTGGCTCACGGTAAGGGATGGTACATCAACAGACCGTATTACCTAGGATTTCTTTAAGACAATATTCCAAGGAAAGTATGTTGGGGCAAGTTATGTGGATGCTCAGTGGAAGGCATTTTTAATTTTGGTCCAGGGGAATAAGTCAGTGGATGAGTATGAGGTAGAGTTCATGCGTCTAAGTCACTATGCTTGGGGTATCGTCGCAACTAATTACGAGCGCTGTGTTGGGTTTGAGGATGGTCTGAGGGACAAGTTGCGAGTACTAATAGCTCTGCAATGGGAAAGAGAGTTTGCTAATCTGGTTGAAAAGGCAAAGATAGCTGAAGAGGTGAAATGATCTGACAGGCAGAATCGGGACAAGGATAGGGGTAGGAATAAGAGGAACTTTGGGTCGTCAGGATCTGCTAGGGGTTTCCAAAGGAGGCCTAGATTGGATGGGCCGGGTCGAGTTATGATGCCTAATGCTGTTGGTCAGTCTCATTCGTGTGCTCGATGTTGGAATTTTTATTCGGGGATTGCTGGACAAGAAATAGAATATGCTTCAGGTGTGGATCTATGGATCATCGGATAAGGGACTGTCTACAAGAGCCAGACAAGGTGCAGCCAGTAGGTCAGGGTTATGCATAGTTTGAAAGAGGTGGTCAGCAACCGCCGAGAGGTCGTGGTCCGGCTAGAGGAGAAAATGGATTTGGTCGAGGGCGTGGAGCATCGAGCAGAAGTGCTGGGAGTACAGATGCAAGACAACTTGGATTGGTTTATACAGCTAGACGATGAGAGGACGGTGATGCATCGAACATCATAACTGGTACGTTCCTTATTTTTGGTGTGCCCTTTACAACTTTGTTAGATATTGGGTCTACATATTCATATGTTGCGGGTACTGTATCTGGAACTTTGAAAATAGAATCTGAGGTTGCTTCTAGAAAATGACAGTGATTAGCCCTTTAGGACAATCTGTAGTGGTGAACAAACTATTTAGGGATGTGCCTTTAGAAGTGCAAGGGATTATTTTCCTGCCGACTTGATAGAATTACCGTTCAGCGAGTTTGAATTGATTTTGGGCATGGACTGGTTAGTTAAGTATCGAGCAAAGTTGGATTGTGCGGCTAAGCGCATGATATTGAAGACTCCTGAGGATAAAGAGGTGCTGGTGATAGGTGAAAGAATGAATTATCTATCCAATGTCGTGTCTACCTTAAAGGCTGAAAAGATGGTGCTAAAAGGGTGTGAGGTGTTCTTAGCTTTCATCAGTGCTTTAGAGGCCAAAGAATTGTCTGTAAGAGATGTTAGAATAGTGAAAGACTTCATGGACGTTTTCCAAAGAGCTTCTAGGGTTACCTCCAGATCGTGAAGTGGAGTTTGGCATTGATCTACTTTCGAGAATAGCTCCGGTGTCCGTTGCCCCATATAGGATGGCGCCGAAGGAGCTGGTAGAACTTAAAGCTCAAATTCAAGAACTGTTGGACCGGGGTTTTATCCGACCAAGTGTGTCTCCGTAGGGAGCACTGGTGTTGTTCATTAAGAAAAAGGACGGGTCGATGCAGATATGCATTGACTATAGGTAATTGAACAAGTTGACGATTAAGAACAAATGCCCGTTACCTAGGATTAACGATCTATTCGATCAGCTGCGAGGCACTTCGATCCTCTCGAAGATAGAATTGAGGTCGGGGTATCACTAGTTAAAGGTTAAGGAGGTGAATAATCATAAGACTGCTTTTCGAACTCGTTATGGTCACTATGAGTTTTTAGTGATGCCGTTTGGGTTGGTGAATGCACCAGCTGCATTTATAGATATGATGAATTGGGTATTCCAACCCTATCTGGATCGATTTGTTATAGTGTTCATAGATGATATTTTGGTATATTCAAGGACTGAGGAGGAACATGACTCGTATCTTCGGATAGTTCTGCAAATTTTGAGAGAGAAGCAAATGTATGCCAAATTCAGCAAGTGTGAATTTTGGTTGAGGGAGTTAACTTATTGGGGCATGTTGTGTCTGCCGAAGGGATTAGGGTTGATCCCCGAAAGATTGAAGCTATTTTGGATTGGAAACCATCGAGGTCAGTAGCTAAAATTTGAAGTTTTCTTGGGTTAGCTAGGTATTACAGAAGGTTCGTTGAGGGATTCTCGTTGATAGTTGTACCATTAACCAAGTTGTTACGGAAATGGGTACCATTTTTTGGGCTGATAAGCAACAGGAAAGCTTTGAGAAACTAAAGAGGATCTTGACTGAGGTATCGGTGTTGATTCAACCTGAGGCTGGGAAGGAGTTTGTCATCTATTGTGATGCATCACACACAGGGTTAGGATGTGTGCTCATGCAAGAACGGAAGGTAGTGGCATATGCGTCTCGACAATAAAGACCACATGAAGTGAATTATCCCACTCATGATCTGGAGGTAGCTACGGTAGTGTTAGCCTTGAAGATTTGGAGATACTACTTGTATGGAGAAAAGTCAATTATCTACACCGATCATAAGAGCCTGAAATATCTCGTAACCCAGAAGGAGTTGAATTTAAGGCAGCGGAGTGGATTAAATTGTTGAAAAACTATGACTGCTTGATTGAGTATCACCCGGGTAAAGCTAATATGGTGGCGGATGCATTGAACCGTAAGGTGATATCGGAGTTGAGGCAATGTTTTCTCATCTCAGTTTGTATGAAGATGGGAGTTTATTAGCCAAACTTCATGTGAAGCCTTCATGGGTAAGTCAAATTAAGGAAAAACAATTGTCAGATGAATTGTTGAGTTCTCGACTTCAGCGTTCTCGACTTCAGCAAGTGGAAGGTGGTGTATTATGCTTTCGTGGAAAGGTTTGTATGCCGAAGGATTCTGAGTTGAGACAGAGAATTCTACAGGAGGCGCATAGTAGCCCATATGCTATGCATCCCGGTGGGAGTAAGATGTACCAAGATTTGCGTGAACAATTTTGGTGGCCAGGTCTAAAGCAAGAAGTTATCAAGTTTGTGAGTAAATGTTTGACATGTCAACAGGTGAAGGCAGAGCATCAATTACCTTTGGGGTTGCTACAGCCAATGAAGATTCCACTTTGGAGTGGGAGAGGATAACGATGGATTTTGTTAGCGGGCTACCTCTTACGCCTACTAGGAAAGATTCAGTGTGGGTGATTGAAGATCGGTTGACAAAGTCCGCTCACTTCATACCCGTTCATGTCGACTATTCGTTGCAGAAGTTAGCCAAGTTATATGTGGTAGAGATTGTGAGGTTGCATGGGGTACCAATGTTTATCATATCAGACAGAGGCCCTATGTTTACGTCGCGATTCTGGAAGGCGTTACATTAAGTGTTGGGTACAAGACTAAATTTCAGCATGGTGTTTCATCCACAGTCTGATGGCCAATCAGAGAGGGTAATTTAGATTCTGGAAGACATGTTGAGAGGTTGTGTCATCGACTTCAGGGGTAGTTGGGAGGATTTCTTACCGTTGGCAGAGTTTACGTACAACAATAGCTATCAATCCAGTATTCAGATGGCACCCTACGAAGCGTTGTATGGTCATAAGTGTCGTACTCCTACCTGCTGGATAGAATTGGGTGAGCGACAGTTGTTGTGTCCGGAGTTGGTCTCAGAGATAGAGGAAAAGGTTAAATTGATTCGGGCTCGGCTGAAGGAAGCGTCCGATAGGCAAAAATCGTATTCATATCTAAAATGTAAGGAAATAGTTTTTTCAGTGGGTGATCGGGTTTTTCTGAAAGTTTCACCTTGGAAGAAGGTCCTAAGATTTGGACGGGAAGGCAAGTTGAGCCCCAGATTCATCGGACCTTATCGGGTATTGAAACGTGTAGGACTAGTGGCTTATCAGCTTGAGTTACCATCAGAGTTGAGTCAGATGCATGATGTGTTCCATGTTTCAATGTTAAGGCATTATCGTTCGGATCCATCTCACATAGTGCCAGTAGAGGAAATCAAAGTAAGACCCGATCTATCTTTTGAAGAGGAACCAGTGCAGATCTTAGATCGAGATGTCAAGGTGTTGAAAAGGAAGTCAGTTCCTCTAGCCAAGGTGTTATGGCATAATCAAGGTTCAGAAGAGGCCACGTGGGAGCCAGAAGATATGATGCGACAGCAATACCCTCACCTCTTTTGATCAGGTTAATTTTGAGGTCGAAATTTCTTTAAGGGGGTAGAACTGTAACATCCTAGAATTAGGGGTTCTGCATTTTATGCTATTCTAGGTGTTTGGCTTTTTTAGCATGTTATTTTGGTGTGTTTGGGGGTCCTGAGGAGGCTCAGGTTCAAGCCAGAGCTTTAGAAAAATTTTGCTTTTTGGGCACTTTAGGGGGGAGAGCTAGTTGAAGCAGGCTTTAAGAATATTTACTTGTGTTAGTTGACACAAAAAGGAGCGTGGTGTGGTGGCAAGGTGACGCCACTTTAGGAGTAAGGGAGTGGCTTCACAAGGGAGCAAGAGGGGGAAGGAGTTTGAGTGTCATCTGCAGCATATGGAACTTTATTTTTGTGCTCCAGGAGAGGAAGAAGTGGCATTCGGTTGGGACTCTTCAAGGTGGTTGTGGAATGGGTCAAATTCATTTGAATGGGTGGACAAGAGGAGCTTGTGGAGTTTGAAGGGATCAACTAATTCAAATGGTGGATGGCGAGTGAAGTAAGGAGCAAATCAAGGAGAGAATCGTGGGGTGTGGGCATGTGGAGTGTTTGGCCGAATGTGGATAGTGTTAATAGGGCATTTTCGATTTTGAGCTAGGGAAGGTGGGGTCCTGTTTTTCCAAATACCTTTTGAAAGAGGAGTAAAATCGAAACCTTTAGGTGCATTTGGTTTCATTTTCATTTTGACTATTGCTTTGTTTTTATGAAACTATTCTCTTCTCTTCCATATAGCTGTGCTGAACTCACCACCCATTTCTTTTCCTTTTTTGCATATGTTCTCTACTCCAACAAACTCAATAGTGAACCTCAGCTTGCTTATTTCCTTTTCTTCTCATTTCGTTTCTTCTTGTTTTATTCTTGTAGCTGAAACATAATTCTCCCTATTCTCTTTTTGTTTATCTTCTTCCATACCATACATCATAGCCGAACCCTTACCCCTTCCCTTTTCTTCCCTACTTTCTTTATTAAAATCGAAGCCCCCTTCCTTATTTCTTGCTTCGTTAGTCGAACCCCAGTGGCCATTCTCTTCACTTTTTTTTGCCCCTCTCTTGTTTTTTCTCTTTAGCTGAAACCCTGTTGACATTTGCTGCTTGTGCCAAATCTTCTTGGACTTCATTCGGTTTCTCTTTGTTGAAGGTAAAGAACTTTTCTCTTATTCTTATTACCTCCTTACTTCCTAGGAAACCGACCACTTATTGTTGATCACAAATCGAGTTTGGTTTCTTTTTCGAAGTTGGCTACTCCGTCCTTTCCAACTGTTTCTTTCATCACTTGTTATGTAGCCGAATCCCAAGAATCAAAGGGCTAGTTGGTTGTCGAAGGTCTTCTTGTCAATCGGTTTTGGTTTGTGCAAGGTAATGGAAACTTTTTCATTTTTTTCTATCTTTCAATCTTAGATGGGTATAGCTGAAATGGGTATTTTGTTCTTAATGTTAGTTTACGGCTAATATTTTGTCTTCTCCTCTTAATGTGGCATGTTCGGGTCGAATTAGAATCTTTAGCCAAATCAAGTGTGGTGCGACTTCTTGTTAACCAAGGTAAGGAGTTCCTATTTTGTTCTTTATGATCAACCTCTATTCGTTTACTCTGCCATAATCAAACCCCTTGTTGGGGAAATCGCTGTTTCACTATAGTACTGTATTGATCAAGATTTTTCTTCATGGATGCGAGTGTTAGCTAATCTAAGGATGGGTGTGGACTCGTAGTCTCTGCCCTTAAGTTTAAACGATGTGCTGTATCGGCAGTTTGAGATTTTTCGTTGGTTTATGGTAGGGAGTCGACATCTGCTTGGGATAGAGAAATCGCGATTATTCCTACTAGTGAAATTATCGATGATCTTGAGTGTCTTGTTTTACTCGTAATCAGGTGTGTATTGCTCACACTCACCTTTATTATTTTGTGTTAATAACAGTGTTGGCTGAAAGCCGAAATGACTGTATAAGGCAGTTGTGATACCCTTGTGGGTAAGGTTGGAGATACCAGGTAAGTGCCTAAGAATATGTATGATTTAATTATTGGCTATATATTGAAAATATGATTGCATACATTACAAATTGATAACATATTGCATGGGCTTTGGGATATGATTGAAAGGGGAAGTGTGATTCAGTGACTATGTCACAGTGGTTTGGTTCCACAGTAGGTTGGCCCCACATATATTTATTAGTGATTGTCACAGTGGTTTGGTACCACAGTGGGTTGGCCCCACATATATTTATCAGTGACTCTGTCACAGTGGTTTGGTACGACATTGGTTTGGTACCACAGTGGATTGGTGCCACAGGTGTTTTGGATGGTTCTGGTGATGTAGAGAATGGAAAACTAGGTTAGGCTGGGTTGCATTGCACATATACTCTTTCTTATGCAATGTTGTGAGGGCTAAGGCCCAACATGCATCTGTGGGCTTCAAGCCCGATAGTATCATAAGGGGAAATACACACTGAGTCTTGGTGACTCACACTTCTGCTTAACTTTGCAAGTAACCCCTAGTTGCGGATTTGGAGCTGAGGTGGGCTTTAAGGTGGCCATGCATTACTACTTCCATAAATTTTCATTGTTTTATTTAAACTTACTTTTACTTTGGGTTTTTGCTTTGTAATAAGGCCTCCATAACTTTAATTTGGGTTTTGATTTAATGCTGCTATTACATATTTTATGAAATTTCAAATATGGAGTTTTTCTAAAATCAAAATATAAAAAATCATTTTTTTCAAAGTGTTAACAAAAAGATGACAAGCAAATAACCAACTAATTAAAAATTTTCTTAAAACCACAAACATTGTTTTCAAATGTCACGATTATGAAATTTCCTAATTTTGGCTTTTGTAATACAAGCCTATTTTCGATTGTTAAGGTTACTCATAAAAATGTTTGCAAGGAAGCCTTAAAGCTGAACTTGATTTTCAAAATGCTAAAACATCGTTAAGTTTTGTTTAATTCAAAGTTCCCACAAACCTTCTTTCCATGTGACATACTAGATCCGATCGTCACATTTAGGTTGGGTTTGGGGTTTTACAGCGGGTATTTCAGTAACTTCGCATTAATCGCTCACTCTGAAGGCCCATGGTCACCTCAAACGACTCGGCCACCATTTTCGTCGTTGCCAAACTTTTGGGCCTAAAATCTAATTTTGGCCTATTCGGGCCCACATGCTCCTGTGGTCCATTTTGTGAGGTTTCAGTCACAGATTTCTAGTTTTTCACAATCGTACTTACTCTTGATGACTTTTCGCTATCTTCGCCCATGTGGGCTGAAAAGCCCATTAGGCCCGTTAAGCCCGTATCGGCTCAGTTAGGCCCATTATAGCCCAAATGTCGCGAGAGCACTCGTGACACCCTCAACAAATTATCATCACTACTCATACCATAATTTACAACTACGAACACTCGCACGCTTGAGTGGCACAGATGCCGATTTTTTAGCTTTTCAGCTTTTGGCCGATTCGCAAATCATCACATGCAAATATTCCGAGGCTGTAAGATTGCACACAAAACGAGCGTAGATTTAATCCTCGAAATTACGCACCTATGAATCCATGCACTTAAACCATTAGTCTTAATCTCAATAAGTCGTATCCACATATTGAAAACCAACCCAATTCGCATCACTTACCAAGAACGTCAACAACTCTTTATTACGATTGAGAGTTCAGTACACTTTCTCTGATCACCAACTGAGTCCCTAAGAAGGAGTACAAGTCAGTTATGTTATCACAAAATGACGAAGAAACAGCCTTTTGGCCTAAATAAACTGAGAAAACAAAATGTCCAACCACCCCCTCCATTCGGCCAAAACTATCTTACCAATGAACTTTCGGAGACCAAGGTTAAAAGAATGATGAGCGGTAGCAAAGGGTGATTTGATTCGGCCCTTACCAAAAGAGAACAAAAGAGAGTTTAGAATAAAACAAGTGATTGCATTCAGCTTAACCAAGAGAAGAGAACAATAAGAAAGGAAGATATCATGCATTCGGCCAAAGAAGAAATAATTAACACGGTAAGAAAAGAAAAAGAAAACCCAACGGTATTGAGAACTTACCTAATCAACCACTGTCCAGAGAAGGGAATGATAGAGCAAGAAATATTCGGCACTTGCAAATGGGAAAGGTAAAATATTGAAGAAGAGGAAAAAGAAGAGTAATAGTGATTTCGGCTATGTGTAGCAAAGAACAAATGGGAAAAAGAAATGGAAAGGTTCGGCCAAACTGTTAAGCACAAAAAATGAGGAAAACATATGGGAAGAAGAAAAGAAACAAAATGAGAGAATACAAGAAGAGAGTTGAAGTTTCGGTATCCCAAAAATTGAAGTACTAATATGCAAAAAAAGCAAAGAAAACAAAACACCCACCAAAGAATTTCGGTTTACTACTTTCACAAATGACAGAAAATGCACTCACTCAAGACCCTTGGCCGAAACACCCCTCTCCCACTTGGCACTCTCTCACACACGGCACAACTCCCCCACAAAACCCCTATTTGGCCAACCATCAACCACTCCCCCAAATCCCTTGATCCACTCATTGTTTTACTCATCTACTCACTCCACGTCACCCATACAAAATATTTGACCAGGTCTTCCCTCTCTCCTCAAGAGTTTGAACTCAACTCAGCGACCTCCCTTGCCTGATTACAAAATAAAACCCCCAAATTCTTCTTGTGAGATTCAAACCTCACTTCCCTTGCTTCACAAGTGACACCAACTCCACCCTTACCCTTGCTCAACTTGTGCTAGCAATCTACCAATAATTTCTCTTGAGCCCTGCCTCCAACAATCCTCTCCCCTAAAATGCCCAAAAACTAAAATTTTACCAGGGCCCAAACTCGACCCCAAGCCTCCCTAGGACCCCTATACACCCCTAAACCACACACAGAACCAGCACAACATGCAAAAGCCCAAATTTTGCAGATCCCCAAATTTTAGGATGTTACAGTCTTATGCTAAAAAATTAATTCGCCTTGATGCTTCAAAATTGATTCTCGATTTTACGCTTTTAGTAGTGTCTGTCGAGCCGTTTTTCTCTCTTTGTGAAAATCTGTCGAAAATAATCAAAATTAATCAAAATTTGATATAAAATTAATTAAAATTCAACATGTTCATAATTTTAGTGCAATTTAATTATTTTATAATAATTATATATTTGTCGACAAGAATTTTACCGAAACTACATGAATTTGAGTTAAAAAGGCATGAAAAAGTTTGTATATTTTCGTGTTTCCACACCCCCAAACTTAATTCATTGCTAGTCCTGAGTATTTCACAAATTTGAAAAGAATTTCTCAGAAACACCTTTGAAAAATGCCTTCAGAACAATTTTTTTCCCAAAATTATGATTTTAGTATACATATGTTCAAGAACAAGAAATTTGATATTTATGCTACTTATGTATACATATCATTCAAATTAATCTCAATTATTCTTATGATAGAAAAATAGACTAAATGCTTTCTCAATAAAGACATGCTAAATTCCTACCAATTTGATTTTATTCCTTTATTCAAGATTAAGCTGCAATCATTAAGTTTAACTTTTTCCTTCATATGTTGATCATAGCAATTTATCTCCACTAATATAGGTAGCATAGAAACTTGAATCAACATGTCTTTAAAAAGGTTGTAACGTGGCTAAGCTAGGGGTAGGTAAAAGATATATAAATTGTAACAGTCCGGTTTAGACTCTAGTCAGAATAGTGGTTTTGAGACCACAAATCTGAGATAGAAAAATATTTAAATATTATTTTTGTATTTTTAGTATGTGAATTGACATGTGTGAAATTTTCGTGATTAAATTTGATTTTCTTGTGTGCTTAATTTGCAAAAAGGACTTAATTGCATAAAATGAAAAAGTTTTGTTTTAATTATATAAGTGCCGAAGTGACATGGCTTCTTACATGGAAGGTCCTTATGTTGTTATTAGACCATGTGGTTAATGGATGGACACAAATGCCTAAGGTGAGTGGAATTTAAATGATATTAATTAGGCTAAATAGCTAATTTGTAAAATAAAAGATTAATTAAACAAAACTAAAGCCAAATTCTATCATCTTTATGCTTTATAACAGAAAATCATAAAGAAAATATAGGGTTCATGAGCTTTGAGCATTCGACATCTATTAATCTTGATTAAGGTATGGTTTTTGATCCGTTTTTGATAATTTTTAAGTTTTTGAGACCGTTGCTTCGTGTTTTAACTAGCCCATGCTTGAATTTTTAATTTGATGATATATTCATGAAATGCCATTGATGATAGTTTGTAGTTTTTGTTGTTTGATGATGGAAAATAAAAGATATGTGGTAGATTAATATGTTTTGTCTTTGAATTTTTGATGAATTTGAGTAATTTAGGCTAAATTGTGAAAATAATAAATTGGGGACTAAAATGTAAAATATATGAAATGTGTGGACTTGTATGAGCTTAGTGAATATTCGGCCAAGCTATTATGTAATGAAATTATGTCTATTTTGTATTTTTTGAAATAATGACTAATTTGTGAAAAATGTGAAATGTCAAGGGCAAAAATTAATTTGCCCATTTATGTGTTTTTGGTTCAATTTGATTGAATATGTGATTAAATAAGTTTAATTTATACTAATTTAGATCAAGAAAAGAGGAAATCAAAATTAGATCGAGGAAAATCTAAAGTTGTCGAATAATCTTTCCGTTTCATCTGTCATTATCCGAGGTAAGTTAATAAGTAAATAAATGTCGTTAAATTCAATTGTATATATTTTATTAGTACCAAATTGAATTATTACATCTATATTTATGTGAAATCCAAATTGATAAAAGTGTTGAAGAATTGTTTACATGCTTGAATCGATCGAGGTACGATGTCTGAAAGCCCCGTACGAACCTTAGGAATAGATAGGATACATATGTCATGACATAGGATTCCGAGATGTGATTTCATGTAAGACCACATTTGGGACGTTGGCATCGACTTGTGTTTACATGTAAGACCATATCTGGGACATTGGCATCGTATTTGTTTCATGTAAGACCCTGTCTGGGACAATGGCATTGATATGTGATTACATGTAAGACCACGTTCGGGACGTTGGCATTGTATGGGCTTTCCAACTAGCCGAGTATCCTTATTAATTTTGAATGGTTCAACAGGCATTATCGAGATGAGATCGAAGTTGAAAATGAACTAAAAGGTTCAGGTACGTGCTATATTATGTTAATATGGAAGTAAGGTAATTATATGTTAGAAATGAATATATGAGTTAGACATAGTAAGTAAGAAATTTATATGTGCTTATGAGTAAATGTGTATTCAGCTATTAATGCTATAATTGCTATTGTATATGTGATAATATTTGAGTTTGGAAACATAATAAATGTACAAATGGTTAAGGTTTGTTTGATTTGTTTAGTTGATAAAATGTGTATGTTTATTTGATCATTAATTGCTTATGACTTACTAAGCTATGAAAGCTTACTCTGTGTGTGTTTCATTCATTTTTTTATAAATTATCAAAGCTACGTAAAGCTCGGGGATCGTTGAGGATCATTACCACACTATTGAACTATATATTTTGGTACCTTTTGAAAATGTACATATTAAAGTATGGCATGTATGGGCTAGAGAACTTTGATTATGTTTGGAGATGTGTAAATATAGCCATGTGATATGGCTTGTAAATGAATGTGATTATGGATGAGTTTTGTCCTTGCTTTATGATGCATAAGTTGGAATGTTTGATGTGCTCATGAATGGCCAAAAGAAATGGTCTATATTGGTAAGTTCATGGTTGATTTGAGAAATTGATTTGATGAGAAATGCTAGGAATTGAAATGGTTTTAGATGAAGTATGAAACACATGATTTTGATGTGAAATCTATGCTTTGAATTGGTATATGAAAATGAATGATGTTGTTAAGAGTCGAATTGTGCATGTTTTGGTATGTTTTTGGATGCTTTGGGACATGAATTGAGTCTTGTTTGATACTTGTAGGTTTGGCTCAATTTTGGTGGCAAATTGGCCTTGCAAATGTCCTATATTTTCCCATACGGTTGAGCACACATGCGTATGTCTCGACTGTGTCTTTCATGGTTGCATTTCAAAATAAGTTAGGAAGTCACACGAGCTGGACACATGGGCATGTGACTGGCCGTGTGAGCAAGTCAGTAGCCTCCCTAAATATCACACCGCTTGGCACACGGGCTTGTCTTTTGGTGTGTGGACAAGTCAGTATGTATGCCTTGTTTTGCCACGGCCTACCCACACGGGTGTGTGACCTCTGTAACTTTGAAACATGTTTAATTTTTGGAAAAAATTGTATGTGCTTGGTTTAGTCTCGAACCCTTCCCAATGCATGTTTAAGGTCTCGTAGACGTTTTAAAGGGACTCTATGTATATATTTCTCTATGGAATATATGTGAATGTTTGATGTTAGTAAAATGTTTGTGTTTTGATTCGATATGTTCGGTAACGCCTCTTAACCTTATTCCGACGACGGATACATGTTAGGGGTTTTACATTTTATTGCTATCAAAGCTACGGTTTAGTCGATTCTAGGACTAACATAGCGTGTGTGAGTCTAGCTATACATGCCATATTATTATGCTGCGATAGTGTGATCATTCTTGACAATTGAAATGTGTTTTCATATAGTAAATGGATCTCAATCGAGCCATAGCTAATGATGTGTAAAGTAATGCGCCCACTCCTGCTCAGGGGGCAGCGCCGACTGATTCTAGGCCGATTTTGAGTAGTCATGAGAGTGAGGCTAAACAAGCCTTCTATCAGATGATGAATGATTGGTTCACATAGTACAATCGTACAAATCTGGCTATTCAACAACCCCACCTCAGCCTAATCCTTGTCCGATACCTGCAATACCTTAAGTACTTGATCCGATGAGATCACATAAGCCTCATGTGGATAAAATTAGAAAATACGGGGCTGAAGAATTCAGAGCCACTATTGATGATGATGTTGAGCGAGTTGAATTCTGGCTCAATAATACTATTCGTGTATTTGATGAACTATCTTGTACCCCGGTGAGTGTATTAAATGTGCTGTATCAATACTTCGAGATTCTTCATACCATTGGTGGAATACACTAGTTTCGATAGTTCCACGAGAATGGGTTACTTGGGAGTTCTTTCAGACTAAATTTCGTAAGAAATACATCAGTTAGAGATTCATCGATCAAAAGCGCAAAGAATTCCTCGAGTTGAAACAGGGTTGTATGACCGTAATAGAATATGAGCAAGAATTTGTGAAACTTAGTAGATATGCCTGAGAATGTGGTTCGACAAAAGCAATTATGTGTAAAAGATTTGATGACGGGCTGAATGAAGACATTAAATTGCTTGTTGGGATTCTTGAAATAAAAGACTTTGCTATACTTGTTGAGCGAGCATGCAAAACTGAAGAGCTCGGAAAAGAGAAAAGAAAAGCTGATTTTGAAGCTAGAGATGCACGTAAGAGATCATCAAGTAAGTCATTCCAACATGCATCAAAGAAATTCTGAGATGACTTTAGCCATTCAAAGGCTACTACGGGTTATTCTAGATGGGATCGGGACAGACCACCCGTGAGTTCAAAAGCTACCTCAGTAGCTAGTGTTGGTAACATCCAATCAAACTGTAACATCCTGATAATTAGGGGTTATGCATCTTTACTTAATTGAATGATGTTGCATGCTTAAATATGATTGAGTGTATTTTGGAAGTTATTTTTGAACTTCATTAATTAAGTGAATGCTTAGTGATTTATTAAATTTTTAATAATTAAGATGGAGCTAAGCATGATAGGCTTTAAGAAATAATGACAAGAGGTTTTAAGCATAAGATGAGTAATTGGCAAGGTGGTTAGGATGCATGGATGAGTGCTTGAGGGGAGAGGTTCGAATCCCCTAGCTAGCAAATGTGAGGATTTTATTTTTGTTTCCTTCCCTATAGTGTCGGCCAAGACTCTTCTAGAATGGATGAGCATCTTTTTAATTTTGGTTAATTGACCATATGAAAAAGGTAAGCTAAAACTTATGGCATGGAATCAAGAAAGGATGGTAAGAAAGGGGGATAAAAGGCTTGAAGTAAGGGCAATGTTTTGGAAGCTTTTCATGGTCATTTGACCATGAATCTAGCCGGTTTTAGGGGCTAAAGGGGATAGTTAATTGTGATAGCAATTTAAGGGTTGATGGGGAAGAAACAAGGAGGAAAAAGGGGGATAATGTTGGCATAGGTTGGCCGAAATTTTTCTTAGCCATTAGGGGGTGAAAGTTGGCCAAAAAGTCTTGCATTTTTGTGCATCTTTTCTCATTTCTCCAAAAGTTTTTCTCCTAGCCGAATTTTGTTATTGATTTTAGGTAAAAATTTCTCTTTGTTTTGGCTTTCATTTTGACCATTTTGGCTAAAGTTCCTATTCTCTCAAATTCTTGTTCTCTTTAGTCAAAAGCATTAAAAGTTTGGAAAACATTTCTTCTTTTCTTTTTCCCTCATTGCTGAAACTACCAAAGTTCAAAGAACTATTTTTCTTCAATTTCTCCCTCTTGGCCGAATGCACATAGATCCCTAAAGCTATTTCTTTTCTTTTGGAATCATCTTCATCATCATCTTTTCTCCTTCTCCTCTTTCTCTCTTCTTTCATTTTTCATTTTCTTTCTTCTTTCTCTCAACCGAAACTATTTTCTACCAATACCAAAATCAACATTATTTTCGTCTCTTTTGTCAATCGAATCATTTTCTATTTTGATTTCCTTTCTTCTTTTCTTTTATTGAAAATCGAAACCATTTTAGCCATAAATCACTATCTTTTTCTCTTTTCTTTTTTGTGCAAACCAAAATCACCAAATCTATATTTTTATTCTCTTCTTTTTGTTCAAGGCCGAATATTCAAAGTGATCAAGTAAGGTTTTGTCAATTGTTTTCTTTATTTTTTTTTTACTATAGTCGACTTAGAAACATAAATCCTTTTATTTTTCTCTCCTAGGCCAAATCCTTGGAAGGGATTTTTAAGGATCTTTGTTGAAGCTAACTTTTAAGAAGTGATTTTTCAAAATCATCAAGTTTTCTTAAACAATGAGAATTTTGCTAAAGATTTACTCGAGGAACATATCAAATTTGATCGGGCTTTTGGGCCGAGTTTGGGGTGTTTCAACTTGGTATCAGAGCCCAGTTTTAAACTCTCGGCCTTGGGTTTTGAAGCCCACAACGTTTTCAAAATTTGGCCCAAATGACTTTTTGAAAGTTTTCTTAAGTTAAAATGGTTTTATAAGAGCATGGCACTCAAGTTCTCAAATTTGCATCCATCGTAAGTATCTTTATTGATAAGTGATGTATGATAAGCCTAAGGAAACTATACTTTAGAGACATGGACCCTAGGTGTTTGTATACTACTACGGAAAAAACCACTAAATATCTGTTTCATAAAACTTCCTTTTAATAAGAAGTGAAAAGACTCTAATACATAAGACTTTTTCGTAAAAATAGATAAGACGCGTAGTAGACATGAGTTCTAGGGGCGTGGTCGTCGTGGGCGTGGAAGAGGAAGAATGGTCAGATCGAAACTAGTTAGATCTGGTCAAGGTTTGAGAATGAAGCTCGCCTTTGGGTCGTTGGGGTGGATTTTCAAGAGCAAAATAGAGGGTGATGCAAGATCACAAGTCGTATTTGAGTATTGGAACGAGTAGTAGAAGCTAGTACTGGAAATGGGTCTCGAAAGTCAGTAGTTGAGAGACTAAGATCGAATGGAGCTGAGGTTTTTAGGGGAGTATCTGGAGTAGCTCCAAATGTAGCGGAATACTGGTTGGAGGTAGTGGAGAGAATCACAGACGATTTAGACTGCACTGTTGAAGAAAAATTGAAAGGTGCTATTTCACTACTCCGTGATGAGGCCTACCAGTGGTGGCTCACTATCAAGGAAAGTACCCCTGCGGATCGACTGGATTAGGGGTATTTTAAAATTAAATTCGAAGGAAAATACATTGGAGCTAGCTACATCGACTCCCAGAGGAAGACATTTTTGAATTTGGTGCAAGGAAACAAGTCGATAGCTGAATATGAAGTAGAGTTTTTGCGACTTAGTCGTTATGCCAGAGGGATAGTAGCTACTGAATATGAACGGTGTGTCAGATTTGAAGATGGACTTAGAGATGAACTGCGAGTGATGATTGCTCCGCACCGGGAAAGAGACTTTGCAATCTTAGTGGAAAGGGCAAGAATAGCTATAGAGGTTAAGCGGACTGAAAGACAGAATCGGGACAGAGGCCAGAATAAGAATAAGAGAAGCTTTGGATCTTCAGGGTCATCGGGAATTTCTAAAAGAAACCAAGAAATGATGGACCGTGAGGTCAGCAGACTGCTACGGGTGGACAACATCGTACTTGTGCTCAATGTGGGAAGATGCACCCGGGAGAATGTTGGAAAAAGACCGGGGGATGTTTCAAGTGCGGATCTAAAGATCATATGATCAAAGATTGCTCGATGAATTCAGATAAGAACCGCCCAGTAAGTCAGGGTGTTAATCAGACTGGCAGAGGTGAACAATAGCCGATAAGGGGCTGTGGTCCAAATGGAAGGGGTAATGGCTCTGGTAGATGTCGTGGAACTTCAGGCAGAGGCAGTGGTAGCTCTGAGGCGAGACGGCCAGTCCGTATATGCGATTCATCGCAGAGAAGGCGATGACCTTTTGATGTAATCACGGCACGCGTTTACGATTTACGGTTGCCCTTTATTGCTTTGATAGATATAGGGTCAACTCATTCTATATCGCTAGTGAAGTATCTGGAACTTTACATGTGACTTTTGAGACTGTACCTAGGAAGATGACTGTACTTAGTCCTTTAGGACGAGACAGTAGTAATAGACAAACTCTTTAAGGAAGTGCCTTTAGAAGTTCAAGGGACGCAGTTTCCGGCTGATTTAATGGAGTTACCATTTGGGGAGTTCGACTTGATCTTAGGCATGGACTGGCTTGTGAAGTATCGTGCAAATGTGGATTGTACTGCTAAGCGAATGTCCTTAAGAACTTTTGATGACAAGGAAGTTGTAGTGATGGGCGAGAGACGGAACTACTTATCTAATGTAGTATCCGCTCTTAAGGCTGAAAAGATGGTTAGGAAGGGATGTGTACCATTTCTGATGTTGGTGAGTGCCTTGGAGGCTAAGGAGGCAACTGTTAATGAAGTCAAGACTGTGAATGAATTTGTAGATGTTTTTTCGGAAGAACTTCCAGGTTTGCCTCTGGATCGTGAGGTAGAATTCGGGATTGATTTATTGCCTGAAACGACGCCAGTTTTTATTGCCCCATATAGAATGGCATTGAAAGAGCTAGTTGAGCTTAAGGCTCAGATTCAAGAGTTGCTTGATCGTGGATTTATCTAACCTAGTGTGTCTCCATGAGGAGCACCGGTCCTATTCGTGAAGAAGAAGGACAAATCGATGAGGATGTGTATAGACTACCGGCAGTTGAATAAGCTGACCATCAAGAACAAGTATCCTTTGCCAAGGATCGACGACATGTTCGATCAGCTCAAGGGAGCTGCAGTATTCTCAAAGATTGATCTAAGGTCAGGGTATCATCAGCTTAAAGTGAAAGAAGCGGATATCCATAAGACGGCTTTTCGAACTAGATATGGGCATTATGAATTTCTGGTAATGCCATTTGGATTGACGAACGCCCCAACTGCGTTCATGGATATGATGAACCGGATTTTCCAACCCTACTTGGATCAGTTTGTCGTGGTGTTCATAGATGACATTCTGGTGTATTCCAAGTCCGAAATGGAGCATGATGAGCATCTCCGGATTGTGTTGCGAGTTTTAAGGGAGAAGAAACTTTATGCCAAATTCAGCTAGTGTGAATTTTGGCTGAAAGAGGTTGCATTTTTAGGCCATGTGGTGTCGGCAGAAGGGATAAGGGTGGATCCTCGGAAGATTGAGGTTGTACTAGATTGGAAACCACCTAAGTCCATAACTGAGGTTCGTAGTTTCTTGGGATTAGCAGGCTACTATAGAAGATTCATCGAAGGATTCTCATCGATAGCTGCACCTTTAACAAAATTGTTGAGAAAGGAAGTACCTTTCGTGTGGATTGATAAACAGCAAGAGAGTTTTGAGAAGCTCAAGAAGGTTTTGACTGAAGCTCTAGTTTTGATTCAGCCTGAGGCAGGAAAGGATTTCATCGTGTACTGTAACGCTTCTCACCCGGGATTAAGATGTGTTCTGATGCAAGACGAGAAGGTAGTTGCGTATGTGTCTTGGCAGTTAAGACCTCACGAGGTTAATTACCCAACGCATGACTTAGAGTTGGCAGCAGTAGTCTTTGCTCTTAAAGTTTGGAGACATTATTTATATGGGGAAAAGTCAGTGATATACACGGACCACAAAAGTCTGAAATATCTACTGACTCAAAAAGAACTGAATTTGAGGCAGTAAAGGTGGATAGAGTTGTTGAAAGACTACGACTGTTCTATAGAGGACCACCCGGGCAAGGCGAATATGGTGGCAGACGCTCTAAGTCAGAAAGTAGTGTCAGATTTAAGGGCAATGTTTGCACATCTTAGTCTTTACGATGACGGGAGCTTGTTGGCAAAATTACAAGTTAAACCGACATGGTTGAGTCAAGTGAAAGAGAGGCAGTTGATAGACGATGATCTGAGTGCAAAACTTCGGAAGGTACAGAGTGGGGAATTAAAAGATTTTGGCATTAACCGTGATGTGGTATTATGTTTTAAAGGTAAAGTCTGTATGCCGAGGGATCAGGAGTTGAGGCAAAAGATTCTTCAGGAGTCACATGGCAGCCCCTATGCTATGCATCCCGGAGGAAGTAAATTATCTAGATTTGCGAGATCGGTTTGGTGGCACGGACTTAAGCGGGAAGTTACGGAGTTTGTAGGAAAGTGCTTAACGTGTCGACAAGTCAAGGCTAAACATCAAGTACCTTCGGATTACTTCACCGATAAAGATTTACATAATGGAAATGGGAGAGAATCACCATGGACTTTGTTAGTGGGCTTCCTCTTACGCCTACTAAGAAAGACTCAGTATGGGTGATAGTGGACCGATTGATGAAATATGCACATTTTATCCCAGTTCGAGTTGATTACTCTTTGCAGAAGTTGGCGAAGTTATATGTGGTTGAGATTTTGAGACTGCATGGAGTGCTGGTGTCAATTATTTCGGATAGAGATTCGAGGTTTACGTCTCGGTTTTGGAAAGCATTGCATCAGGCTTTGGGCACCAGATTAGATTTCAGTACGGCATTTCATCCACAATCTGACGGCCAATCTGAACGAGTAATCCAAATCTTAGAAGATATGTTAAGGGGATGTGTGATGGATTTCAAGGGAAGTTGGGAAGAGTTCTTACCGTTAGCAGAATTTGCATACAACAATAGTTACCAAGCCAGTATATGGATGGCACCATATGAAGCACTATATGGAAGGGAGTGTCACACTCCTACGTGTTGGATAGAATTAGGGGAACGTCAGATTTTGGGTCCAGAAATAATGGCTGAATCCGAAGAAAAGGTTAAAGTAATCTGAGCTCGGTTAAAGAAGCATCGGCGGACAAAAGTCATCGCAGATCTAAAGCGGAAGGAAATAGAGTTTGCTGTGGGAGATCAAGTATTCTAAAGGTTTCACCTTGGAAAAAGGTGATGAGATTTGGTCGCAAAGGAAGTTAAGTCCTGTGTTCATTGGACCTTATCGGGTTTTGAAGCGGTCGGACTGTGGCATATCGCTTAGAATTACCTTCTGAGTTGAAGCAAATGCACGATGTGTTCCATGTTTCAATGTTACGCCATTACCGATCGGATCCATCTCATATAGTGCCAGTTGAGGAGGTGGAATTAAGACCAGATTTGTCCTATGAAGAGGAGCCAATTCAAATTTTGGAGCGAGATATAAAGGTTTTACGGAGAAAGTCGGTTCCTCTCGTCAAAGTGTTATGGCGTAATCATTGATCAGAAGAAGCTTCGTGGGAACCGGAGGAAGCGATGTGACAGCAATACCCTCACTTGTTCTAGCCAGGTAATTTCGAGGACGAAATTATTTTAAGGGGGTAGAACTATAACATCCTGATAATTAGGGGTTATGCATCTTTACTTAATTGAATGATGTTGCATGCTTAAATATGATTGAGTGTATTTTGGAAGTTATTTTTGAACTTCATTAATTAAGTGAATGCTTAGTGATTTATTAAATTTTTAATAATTAAGATGGAGCTAAGCATGATAGGCTTTAAGAAATAATGACAAGAGGTTTTAAGCATAAGATGAGTAATTGGCAAGGTGGTTAGGATGCATGGATGAGTGCTTGAGGGGAGAGGTTCGAATCCCCTAGCTAGCAAATGGGAAGATTTTATTTTTTGTTTCCTTCCCTATAGTGTCGGCCAAGACTCTACTAGAATGGATGAGCACCTTTTTAATTTTGGTTAATTGACCATATGAAAAAGGTAAGCTAAAACTTATGGCATGGAATCAAGAAAGGATGGTAAGAAAGGGGGACAAAAGGCTTGAAGTAAGGGCAATGTTTTGGAAGCTTTTTCATGGTCATTTGACCATGAATCTAGTCGGTTTTAGGGGCTAAAGGGGATAGTTAATTGTGATAGCAATTTAAGGGTTGATGGGGAAGAAACAAGGAGGAAAAAGGGGGATAATGTTGGTATAGGTTGGCCGAAATTTTGCTTAGCCATTAGGGGGTGAAAGTTGGCCAAAAAGTCTTGCATTTTTGTGCATCTTTTCTCATTTCTCCAAAAGTTTTTCTCCTAGCCGAATTTTGTTATTGATTTTAGGTAAAAATTTCTCTTTGTTTTGGCTTTCATTTTGACCATTTTGGCTAAAGTTCCTATTCTCTCAAATTCTTGTTCTCTTTAGTTAAAAGCATCAAAAGTTTGGAAAACATTTCTTCTTTTCTTTTTCCCTCATTGCCGAAACTACCAAAGTTCAAAGAACTATTTTTCTTCAATTTCTCCCTCTTGGCCGAATGCATATAGGTCCCTAAAGCTATTTCTTTTCTTTTGGAATCATCTTCATCATCATCTTTTCTCCTTCTCCTCTTTCTTTCTTATTTCATTTTCATTTTCTTTCTTCTTTCTCTCAACCGAAACTATTTTCTACCAATACCAAAATCAACATTATTTTCATCTCTTTTGTCAACCGAATCATTTTCTATTTCGATTTCCTTTCTTCTTTTCTTTTATTGAAAACCGAAACTATTTTAGCCATAAATCACTATTTTTTCTCTTTTCTTTTTTGTGCAAATCGAAATCACCAAATTTGTAACAGCCCAAACCCGGCCTAAACACTTCGACCGAATTTGGTTTGCTATTGAGAAAATCTTTTGAAATCTTTTAAAACCGGTTTAAGTTTTTGATAAAAGATTATGCGTTTTGTTAAAAAACAGTTGAGGTGTACAAATCATATACTTGGATTTATTTTGAAAATATTTGTTAAGTCAAGTTATTATGTATATTTTATATGTACCGATGGTACTTGAAAACCCTTTTCGA
Source organism: Gossypium rotundifolium (assembly GCA_025506655.1). Classification (NCBI taxonomy): domain Eukaryota; kingdom Viridiplantae; phylum Streptophyta; class Magnoliopsida; order Malvales; family Malvaceae; genus Gossypium; species Gossypium rotundifolium. The sequence goes on along the minus strand of CP106731.1, from coordinate 60,988,410 downwards.
TTGCTAAAAAAATGTGAATTCATTCCTTTAATCATAAAGTTTGAAACGAATACTCAAGCATATCACAAGAATAAAATAATTTTTAGGAGGCCGATTACAACCCAATTAAAATTAACCAAAAATAAAGAGAAATGTAAAGAACCAAATTCAAAGTCTAATAAATTTAAAACTCCACCGCATGGCCACCTCAAGTCCCTCCTACCCATATCCGCAACTATGTGTCACCCAAAAAATAAAGGAGAAAGTGAGTCACCAAGACTCAAGATGTAACCCTTCCCTGTGGTAAATACCACATCATACACACTATATAACACATTAATCATGCATTAAGACATATACCCAACCTAGCCAACCAAACGCCTCTTCTACCCGCTGTGGTACCAAACCACCGGTGGTGCCAAACCATCGGTGACGATAGTCACGATGTGATACCAAATCATCGGAGGTACCAAACCTCCGTGTCCGAAGACACAAATCGGTTGATGGGGCCAACCCATCGCGGATACCAAATCATCGGCGCCAATCCCATATCTCAAAGTGGGGCCAACCCACGGTGGTCCTAAGCCACGTGGACGGACGCTATGAGGTGCCAAACCTCTGGAGGTACCAAACCTCCGTGACCGTAGTCACAGCAGGTGTTACCAAAACACCGTGTCCGTCCGACACTAATAATAACGCCTCCACTCATCAACCCATATCAAATCATATTATAACAGAGTTTTTAACAACATACATTTATCACATGTATCACATAAGCTATGCTTCCCAAAAGCATTATTATCAATCTCATAATGATAGAGACTTACCGAGATCCTCGCTTGTACCATTAAGGTACTAAATTCAGATTCTACATAAATCGATTTACATACAACATGTACTTAATACGCTTTATTAATTGTTATAAGTGTGTATGTACACACCGTCACCCTTGGATGCTCTAAATCCGAAAAGACAGTCGGCCACACTAGATCTCTCTGTACCTATATTCGGCCAACCATAGGATTAGTACTATGGCCTACTCGACCAACCCACATAAGTTAAAGGGGTAACCTTTTGTACCCGAATCCTTACCTAATCACTTTGAATACTAGCTTCAGCACCCGAATCACGAATCTGGTTCACAAACTACAATCGGTCAATATTAATAACCATAGCCTTTGGCTTTTAAATGAACACCAAATACATATGTAGATCCTTACCGAAAATTGATTGACGAACGTTGGCGAACTCACTTGCTTATTTCCAAATCTCGAAGATCCTACAACGAATTTGGTTTAATCTGTGATTAGTACCCTTAATTAACAGTTGCCGAAACCCACACCTACCTTTACCAAAGTCGACATAATGAGAAAAATATAAACATTCAGCCTAAGACCCTTACCTTCCGAAATCGACTAAAGGAAAGCCATCTTCTCTTGCACAATATTCGGCCAAGTAGAGTTTAATATAAAGAAAAGGGATTTCGGCACTTTGATAGGGATTAAATTCGGCTATGATTGATTTTATAATTAAACAAGGCTGGACTTTTAGTGAGAAAAAGAAGAAGAAAGGTAAAAGGGAGTAGATGATTCGGCTAATGTGGGTAAGAGTAGAGAAGGAAGAATAAGGAGAAGGGAGGAGTGGGGAGTTTCGGCCAAAAGAGTTTTATGAAGAAAGAAAATAAAAGAAAATGAGAGGGAGGGTGTGTTAGGTCTCAAGAAGAAAAGGAAAAGAAATGGTAAATGGGAAGAATGCTAGCCGAAATTGTCAAGTAAATGGCTAAGAAGAATTCGACATTCCCTCTTCATAAAGACTTCATGCCGTCCACTCCACTCCAACAAAGAGTTCAATTTTCGTCAATCTCATTGGTTTTCTCTTAGCCACCCATTTAATTTAATTCAAACTAATTTGAATTAATTCCTAATAATAAGTAATAATCTCTTAATAATCCATGTAATATCCTCATTTATCTTCTATTTTCCTTAGAATAAAAAATCCCTTTTAAAGCTCATATTATCTTTAATAATAATAATAAAAGATTTTAAAGGGAGGAAGACTCTCCCACCGTGTCATCCAAACATAATGCAAAAGGAATCTTCGTGACTCGAACCAAGGCTCTGCCTTGTTCCTTGATGGCGTCACTTGCAGCACTTAAGTGGCCTCACTATTGCCACTTTTCCAAGGCTTATTCTATGTCAAATGTTCCTTCATTTATTCTTATAACCCCTATTTACTAAGGCTATCCACCTTTAAAGCTTATAAATAATATTTCCTACTATTCCGAGCCAACTCAAGGCCCTTAATTAAATCTTATCATTCCATAAATATTTTCTCAGCAATTCAACTCAAGCAAAATAATGCAAATACGAATAACCCCATTTTTAGGATGTTATAGTTCTACCCCCTTAAAAGAATTTCGTCCTCGAAATTACATGATCAGAAGAGGTGGGGGTATTGCTGCCGTATCACATCCTCGGGTTCCCACGTAGCTTCCTCTGCACCATGGTTCCGCCATAGCACTTTCACTAAGGGCACTGACTTCCTACGCATAACCTTTACATCCCGATCCAAAATCGAACCGGTTCTTCCTCGAAAGATAAGTCCGAAGTTGACCTCAATTTACGCCACGGGCACCACGTGTGATGGATCGATCGATACCGCCTAAGCATCGACACATGAAAGACGTTATGAATCGACTTAACTCACGGCAGCTCGGTGATAAGCTACCGATCCTATTCGCTTCACATCAGATATGGGCCAATGAATCTTGGGCTTAGCTTCCTCTTCGCCAAATCTTAGTACCTTCTTCCAAGGCGACACCTTCAGAAGACCTTATCCCCATCTTGATACTCCATTTCCTTGCGCTTAAGATCAAGATAGGACTTCATCTATCCGACGCTTCCTTAAGACGAGCTCGAATCACCTTCACTTTATCCTCGCCTTCGTTACCAATTCGGACCCAACACTTGTCGCTCACCCAACTCGTCCAACACGCCGAGTTTGGCATTTCAATCCATACATGCTTCAGTGGTGCCATCTGAATACTCGCTTGGTAACTATTGTTGTAGGCGAACTCGGCTAATGGTAAAATACCTCCCAACTACCTCGAATTCCAAAACACAACCCTCAAAGATATCTTCTAAGATCTCAGATGACCCTTTCATTGCCCGTCCGATTGTGGATGGAAAGTCAGATCAAATCCAATCGTGTTCCCAATGCTTGATGCAACGCTTTCCAAAACCTCAAGTAAACCTTGGGTCCCTATCTGAGATAATTGATACAGCACACCATGCAATCTGACTATCTCGCCACATACAACTTTGCTAGCTTCGAGTGAGTAATCCATTCTCACCGTGCAGACGAAGTGAGTGATTTAGTCGAAGCGGTCTCGATTACCCAAATCGCATCTTTCTTCTTGGGCGTGAGGGTAGCCCATCGATGAAATCCATAGTGATCCGCTCCACTTCCATTGAGGAATCTTTATCGGTTGAAGTAACTCGATGGCAATCGATGTTCACCTTAACTCACGACATGTCGACACCTCCCTACGAACTCGGTCACCTCACGCTCAACCCGCCACCGTAATTATTCCGTAAATCTCTATACATCTTGCTTCCTCCCGGATGCATAGCGTATGGGCTGCTATGTGCATCTTGGAGAATTTTTCGCCTCAGCTCTACATCCCTCGACATACAGGGCCGTCCTTGAAAACATAATACACCATGATCAGTCAAACTATACCCTTCCATACCACCATCTTGGACTTGCAATCTCTTTGCATTCAATCCCTCGTCTACCAACTGCTTATCCTTAATCTCCTCGATCCAAGTTGGCTTAACTTGTAACTCCGCCAAAAGACTTCCATCATCGTATAGACTTAAATGAGCAAACATCGCTCTTAAGTCTGCCACGACCTTCTGACTTAACGCGTCAGCCACCACGTTAGCCTTACCCAGATGATACTCGATGGAACAGTCGTAGTCCTTTAACAGTTCAATCCATCGGCGCTGCCTTAAGTTCAAGTCTTTCTGGGTCAAGAGATACCTCAGACTCTTGTGATCCGTGTAAACTATCGACTTCTCCCTATAAAGGTAATGTCTCCATATTTTCAAGGCGAAGACCACTGCTAACTCCAAGTCGTGAGTTGGGTAGTTAACCTCATGCGGTCTTAGGCGACGGACACATAGGCTACTACCTTCCTTTCTGCATTAATACACATCCCAACCCCAGATGGGACGATCACAAGAAATCAAACAACTTCCCTACCTCAGTCAGTACCAAGACCGAGCTTCGCGTAATCTTTCTCAACTTGTCAAAACTTTCTTCTTTGCTTCCGACCAAACAAATGGTACTCCTTCCTTAATAGCTTAGTTAATGGTGCAGAATTAACGAGAATCCTTCCACAAACCTTCGATAGTACCCGCTAGACCCGAGCTTGAATCTCGCCACCGACTTAGGCGGTTTCCACTCCAACACCGCTTCAATCTTGCGGGATCCACTCTAACCCTTTCCACGACACCACGTGACCTAAGAAAGCCACCTCCCTTAGCCAAAATTAGCACTTCATCGAATTTGGCATATAACTATTTCTCCTCGATTTGCGTAACTATTCGCAAATGCTTGTAGTGCTCCTCCTCCGTCTTTGAGTAAACCAATATGTCGTCTATGAACACTACGACAAATTGGTCCAAGTACTGTTGAAATACTCTATTCATTAAATCCATGAACGCCACCAGTGCATTGGTCAACCCAAATGGCATCACTAGGAACTCGTAATGCCCATACCGAGTTCGAAATGCCGTCTTGTGAACATCAACTTCCTTCACCTTTAATTGGTGATAACCCGACCTAAGGTCAATCTTTGAGAATACTGATGCACCCTTTAGTTGGTCAAACAAGTCATTGATCCGAGGCAACGGATACTTGTTTTTGATCGTTAACTTGTTTAACTGACGGTAGTCAATGCACATCCGCAAAGAACCGTCCTTCTTCTTGACAAACAATACAGGTGCTCCCCACGGAGATATACTAGGTTGAATAAACCCTCTATCCAAGAGCTCCTGAATTTGAGCCTTCAGCTCCACCAAGTCCTTTGGTGTCATTCGATACGGTGCTATAGATACAGGTGTCGTTCTAGGTAGTAAATCTATACCGAATTTGACTTCCCGATCCGAGGCAAACCGGAAGTTCTTCCGGGAATACATCGATGAATTCCCTCTTGCTTGGACCTTTTCAACACGACTCCTTAGCCTCCAAGGCACAAATTCAAACTATAAATGCCTCACACCCTTTCCTAACCATCTTTTTAGCCTTCAAGGCCGACACCACATTAGACATGTAATTTCTTCGATTACCGATCATAACCACTTCATCCCTTCTACCATCTTAAGAACCATGCGCTTAGCAACAAATCCAACTTTGCACGGTACCTAACCAACCACCCATTCCAAGGATCAAATCGAACTCCCCAAACGGTAGTTCCATCGGATCGACCACAAACACGACCCTTTAGAGTTCCAGGGGTACATCCCTAAAAAGCTTGTTCACAACTACGAATGGCCTAAAGGGCTAATTACACCATCTCCTTAGTAGCGCCTCGAGTCTAGGTTCAAAGTCTCTACCACACTACTCGCTACGTATGAATGCGTAGAACCCACATCAATTAATGCAACATAAGGAAGACCAAAAATTAGAAATGTATCGGTTATGACATCCGATGCGTCACCCTCCTCGCGATGCCTCGCCGCATAGACTAAGCCAGGCTGCCTTGCCTCTGTATTGCCTGTGCCTTTGCCCTGAGTTCCGCGACCACGATTTGCACCATTTCCCCCTCTACCATTACCACGACCTCTTTATGGTCCCCCACTTCTATCCCGAGTGCAGTTACGCCTCCGACCGATTCTCGAGCTCGCTCCGGGATAATCCCTCACACGGTGATCCAAAGACCCACATTCAAAATAACCTCTCTCACCGGTCCAACAACCTCCCCAATGGGACTTCCCACAGTGATCTGATTAGTAGCTATGGGCCTTGCTGCCTGATTTGGCCCACTCTGCCTAGCCTTTTTCTGATCATTACCACCGAACCCAGATGGCCCAAAACCTCTCTTTTGCTTGAGCCTATCGTAGTTTTGCCTCACAGTTGCCTTGATACCCTCGGCTACCTTAGCCTTTTCTACTAGGGATGAAAACTCACGAACTCGTCATGAGCAATCAGCAACCTCAAATCATCTCGGCCCGTCCCTCAAAGCGGACACAGCTTCATGTTCAGTAGCCACGATGCCTCTCGAATATCTACTTAGCCTCGTGAATTTCGCCTCATACTCCGGCCACGCACTTAGTTCCTTGTACCAACCCCAGAAAAGCCTTTCTCTGCCGTCAGTGTAGCTGGTACCCACATACTTTTTCCTCAAAAGCAACTCTAAAGTACTCCCATGTAAGATCCTCTGCGTGGCGCCATCTCGAACGATGAGCCACCACCGATATGCTTCATCCTTCGAGTTTACATGGCTCCTTCACTTCTCCTCGTTAGTCGTCAAGATCGTCCATGATCCTTTCCGTTGACTCCAACCAGATTCTCTCGCACTAGCCGCCACCCCACACACCCCGGAACACCTCAGCTCCGTTGGACCGAATTCGCTCGGGAACAAATTTTCGAGCTCCTAAATTTCCACTAGCCCCAGCCACTAACTCGAGAACTCGCAACACAGCTTGCGATACTTCCTCTCCTCCCGTCTGATCTTGCTCCTCGGCTCCAAAAACTGGAGGTGGTGGTGGCGGTGGTACCTCATTTTCAGAACCATGTCCTGACCTAACGGGTTCAGATATGGTCATTCTTCCCCTACCACGTCCATGTCGGCCACGTCCTCTAGAACTCATTCTATCTAACGCGCTTTTAATCTGATTAAGAAAAATTTTATGGATTAGTAATTTGTTTCGCTTGATTATCCGCGAAGAATTTTATGAAGAGTTTAATAAGGATTCTTTCGATCAAACAATGTTTTAAGTCTTCTACCCTAGTTCACACCAAAGGCCACATTCATTCCCTAATACTTTCCATACCTATTCACTCCTCGGACATTTCTGTCCTGTTTCTAACCTAGGGGTATTTTCGTTATTTTCCTACAGGGGTATTTTTGTAATAAAATCCGAGAGATTTCAAAACTTAATTAAAGCAGGTCACTTTGAAATTCCCAAAACTGGAGGGTATTACTTGAAAATTTTGTAAAATTTATTAATATGGCATCATTTTAGAAACCAGGGGTATTTCAGTAATTTGTCAATCAGGGGTAATTTTGTAATTTTTAAACAAATCCGAGGTTTTTAACAGTTGTAAAACTCTGAGGGTTCCTTTTGCGAGTTTCCCTTTCTTGAAATGATGATGTTGCAAAAATTTTATACTCAGGGTCGTTTTGGTAATTTTACAAGTTGAGGGCATTTTCGAAATTTTCCAAAACAAAAGTATTTTATTGGTGATTTGCAAAATAGAGTTTTTGGATATTTCTAAAATAAGGAAATTTTTGGGCAAAACCATTGATTTGATATTTTATGAGTCAAGGGTATTTTAGTAATTTCACCCCTAAGGGCATTTCTGTAATTTTCACAAATCAACTTTTTCGGGGAAAACATTGTAAAAATGGTTGATCTCATATTTGAAAGAGTGATTTTAAAAATTTTGAAGAAATTAGGGTTTTGTTGTTTTCTTCTTTTTCAAAAACATGGTTAGTTCCCTTTCGGGTTTTAGTCGTTACGTTTAGCCTATGACCGAGCCCTCTTGGTCAGGGTGAACCAGAGCTACGCACCAGGCAGGATTCGAGTGGAGAGGAGGTGAGTCACACGGACTGCTTAAATACCAAGCTCCCACCGAACCTTTCTAGACATGCGCATAGAGGTTACCACACCACTGAGCCCTCTGAGTTAGGGCGAACCCAAGCTACACACCAGGTAGGATACTTGCGAAGAGGTGGTGAGTCACTCGGACTGCTTAAATACCAGGCTCTTCCGGATCCAATCCTAAACATGCGTACAGGGGTTACCACACCCTAGCTCAGTGACTTGGTCATAGGTTGGTTGAGTTCATTAAGTCTTATGCTCCGTTTATGTTTGAGTAGTCTAATCCTAGGGTTCAAATTCCTATAAGTCTATTCTACGTTCCATGCTTCCTACCCTTCTACAGAAATTAAATCATGCAGGAGTTAGGAGTACTTACCTGGGCGGATAAGTGCCGGAGACTCGGTGCCATGCTGTTCAAAAACCCGAAAATACTTCAAAAAGGCCTACCAAAACATTTTTGGGCCTTGGGCCCCACAAATTTAGTATTGAATCGGCTCGATACCAATTTAGTAATAACCCAAACTCGCCCAAACACTTCAATCAATTTGGTTTGCTATTGAGAAAACCTTTCTAAATCTTTTAAAACCGGTTTAAGTTTTTGATAAAAGATTGCGTTTTGTTAAAAACAGTTGAGGTGTACAAATCCTATACTTGGATTTATTTTGAAAATATTTGTTAAGTCAAGTTATTATGTATATTTTATATGTACCGATGGTACTTGAAAACCCTTTTCGATTGCTAAAAAAAACATGTGAATTCATTCCTTTAATCATAAAGTTTGAAACGAATACTCAAGCATATCACAAGAATAAAATAATTTTAGGAGGCCTTATTACAACCCAATTAAAATCAACCAAAAATAAAGAGAAATGTAAAAACTGAAATTCAAAGTCTAATAAATTTAAAATTCCTTTGCATGGCCACCTCAAGTCCCTCCTGGCTCCATATCCGCTAACTATGTGTCACCGAAAAAATAAAGGAGAAGGTGAGTCACCAAGACTCAGATGTAACCCTTCCCCGGTAAATACCACATCATACACACTATATAACACATTAATCATGCATTAAGACATATACCCAACCTAGCCAACCAAATGCCTCTGTCTACCCCGTTGTGGTACCAAACCACCGGTGGTGCCAAACCACCGTGACGATAGTCACAGATGTGATACCAAATCATCGGAGGTGCCAAACCTCCGTGTCCGAAGACACAAATCGGTTGATGGGGCCAACCCATCGCGTGATACCAAATCACTGGCGTCAATCCCATATCTCAAAGTGGGGCCAACCCACGGTGGTGCTAAGCCACGAGGGACGGGGCGCTATGAGGTGCCAAACCTCCGAGGTACCAAACCTCTAGTGACCGTAGTCACCGTGTGTTACCAAAACACCGTGTCCGTCGACACTAATAATACGCCCCTCCACTCATCAACCCATATCAAATCATATTATAACAGAGTTTTAACAACATACATTTATCACATGTATCACATAAGCTATGCTTCCCAAAAGCATTATTATCAATCTCATAATGACAGAGACTTACGAGATCCTCGCTTGTACCATTAAGGTACTAAATTCAGTATCTACATAAATCGATTTACATACAACATGTACTTAATACGCTTTATTAATTGTTATAAGTGTGTATGTACACACATCACCCTTGGATGCTCTAAATCCGAAAAGACAATTCGGCCACACTAGATCTCTCTGTACCTATATTCGACCAACCATAGGATTAGTACTATGGCCTACTCGACCAACCCACATAAGTTAAAGGGTAACCTTTTGTGCGAATCCTTACCTAATCACTTTGAATACTAGCTTTAGCACCTCGAATCACGAATCTGGTTCACAAACTACAATCGGTCAATATTAATAACCATAGCCTTTGGCTTTTAAATGAACACCAAATACATATGTAGATCCTCACAGAAAATTGATTGATTAACGTTGGCAAACTCACTTGCTTATTTCCAAATCTAGAAGATCCTACAAATAATTTGGTTTAATCATGATTAGTACCCTTAATTAACAGATTGTCAAACCCACACCTACCTTTACCAAAGTCGACATAATGAGAAAAATATAAACATTCAGCCTAAGACCCTTACCTTCCGAAATCGACTAAAGGAAAGCCATATTCTCTTGCACAATATTCGGCCAAGTAGAGTTTAATATAAAGAAAAGGGATTTCGGCACTTTGATAGGGATTAAATTCGGCTATGATTGATTTTATAATTAAACAAGGCTGGACTTTTAGTGAGAAAAAGAAGAAGAAAGGTAAAAGGGAGTAGATGATTCGGCTAATGTGGGTAAGAGTAGAGAAGGAAGAATAAGGAGAAGGGAGGAGTGGGAGTTTCGACCAAAAGAGTTTTATGAAGAAAGAAAATAAAAGAAAATGAGAGGAGGGTGTTCGGTCTCGAAGAAGAAAAGGAAAAGAAATGGTAAATGGGAAGAATGCTAGCCAAAATTGTCAAGTAAATGGCTAAGAAGAATTCGACATTCCCTCTTCACAAAGACTTCATGCCGTCCACTCCACTCTAACAAAGAGTTCAATTTTCGGCAATCTCCTTGGTTTTCTCTTAGCCACCCATTTAATTTAATTCAAACTAATTTGAATTAATTCCTAATAATAAGTAATAATCTCTTAATAATCCATGTAATATCCTCATTTATCTCCTATTATCCTTAGAATAAAAAAAATCCCTTTTAAAAGCTCATATTATCTTTTAATAATAATAATAAAAGAGTTTAAAGGGAGGAAGACTCTCCCACATGCGTCATCCAAACATAATGCAAAAGGAATCTTCGTGACTCGAACCAAGGCTCGCCTTGTTCCTTGATAGTGTCACTTACAAGACTTAAGTGGCCTCACTATTGCCACTTTTCCAAGGCTTATTCTATGTCAAATGTTCCTTCAATTATTCTTATAACCCCTTTTACTAAGGCTATCCACCTTTAAAGCTTATAAATAATATTTCCTACTATTCCGAGCCAACTCAAGGCCCTTAATTAAATCTTATCATTCCATAAATATTTTCTCAGCAATTCAACTCAAGCAAAATAATGCAAATACGAATAACCCCATTTTTAGGATGTTACAAAATCTATATTTTTATTCTCTTCTTTTTGTTCAAGGCCGAATATTCAAAGTGATCAAGTAAGGTTTTGTCAATTGTTTTCTTTATTTTTTTTTACGATAGTCGACTTAGAAACCTAAATCCTTTTATTTTTCTCTCCTAAGCCGAATCCTTGGAAGGGATTTTTAAGGATCTTTGTTGAAGCCAACTTTTAAGAAGTGATTTTTCGAAATCATCCAAGGTAAGGATTATTAATTTCGAACGTATCAATTCTTTTAGAATGGATCACTAACTAACTTTATTTTAGGGGTGATTTTGAGACTAACAAGATAGGTAAGAAAAGAGCGTACGGAGTGTTTGGAAGAGAGGAGGCACTGTTTTACCATCGAACTTCAAGCGAAGGGCTATATCGGTGATAAGAGATTTTCCACCGAGTTGTGGACCCTCTGCTAGTGAAGATCGGTTATTTGAAGTAGTGCGTACAACCGAACCACTTTTTGTTGGTGGGTTATCATCGGGTTTTGATCCATCTAGCGGAGAAAAACCATAAATATCGGTCGTTCAAGAATCCGAGGGTAAGGATTTAGATCTCTCATCAATAAGCATAATTTTATTAGTAATAGTATATTCTAACCAAGTGTGATAATTAACTAGGTGTTGACGAGCGAGAAGGTATCGTTCTCATAGTCATAAGGTGTGTAACCATACAATAAAATCTCATAGATCTATTTTTAAATATGATTATATGACAATGTGTTTGAAAATGATTGTGGATACCAATCATTGGTATACAAAATTCAGGTATGTTTACCCCAATATTTCGTTAATTTTGCTATATGCATAAATGTGAAATAAGTATGATTATATTATGATTTTGGGGTAAATGGCATGAAAAATGAATAATATGTATGTGCATGGGCATATGGGTGAATTTGATAAAGGGGAAGTATTCTGGTGGTTTTTACCACATTTTCAGTGACTTCGGTCACATATTTGAAATCCGTGACTTCACATATGTGAATCTGGTGACTTGGTCACATATTTGAAATCTGTGACTTGGTCACATTTGTCCAGTGGCCTTGCCACAAAATTATAAGGCGATGTGCATGTTGACCGCAAAGAATCGCCTTCGATGGTGTGTAGCGGATGGAGGGTCGACTTAGTAATCCCACGGTGTGATTGGTTGGTGCGGGTGGTGTGTAGCGGATGGATATTTAGGTGGGCCGGGTTTACATTTCATTATATGTACATATCCATGTGATTTTAAATGATTATTATTTAATCTACTATGAAAATGGGCTTTTGGGCTAAAAATGACTTAAATGGGCCTATGAATATATGTGCTATGAAAATGGGCTTAAAGACCATTAAATGGGCTTTTTAATGTATGTGTTACACATTGAGTTTATAACTCACCCCTTTTGTGGGATAACTTTTCAGATGATTCGTAGTGCGATGGATCGAGTCAGCAAGGACTCCGTGGTGGCCAATGCTCACATCAAGTATTTTGGAGATTTTCCAATTTAAACTTATTAAATTTTATTTCTTAGACTTTATTATGGGTTTTGCTATTTTTATGTAATAAGGCCACTATGAACTGTTTTTTTTATTTTTATGTTTGGATTTATTTTTCTGCCATGAACAATTATTAATTAAATAACTAAATGGTTTTCGATAAATAATTTAAAATATTTTGTCACTAATATATATATATATATGTTTTAAGTTAATAAATAAATTTTCCATTAAGTTTGGTTTTTCTTTTAACTTACTAATTTTTCTTAAAATTTATGTTTTAAGAAGATACAAATCTATTTTTCAATTTGATTTCAACCGATCTTTAAGTTAGTCTATTTCATTCAAAATCATCAAGTTTTCTTAAACAATGAGAATTTTGCTAAAGATTTACTCGAGGAACATATCAAATCCGATCGGGCTTTTGGGTCGGGTTTGGGGTGTTTCACGAACCAACTTGAGTGCAAACACTCCGATAAATGACATCCCGGCAGCTGTAGATTGAATGATCAGGCTTACTTTAAATATGGATCGATGGATAACTTCATTCGTGAATTCCCTAAGTTGGTTGAGCAAGAAATGAAGCAGAATATGAGGCTGAGTAATACGGTAGCTCATGGTAGACCACCCAGAAATACGGGTAATGTGAGTGGAGTCAGAGAGAAACTAAAGACACATCTGTTAGATCGGAGGCTCGTACACCTGCCAGAGCTTATGCTATTCGTGCCCGCGAAGAAGCTTTGTCTCTAGATGTGATTACTGGTACTTTCACTCTCTATGATACAAGTGTTGTTGCATTGATTAATCCTGGTTCGACTTATTCTTATGTATGTGAGACTTTAGTATCCAATAAGACTTTGCCTGTAGAGTCTACTGAGTTTGTGATTAGATTATCGAACCCCTTAGGCCGTTGTGTTTTGGTTGATAAAATGTGCAAGAATTGTCCATTGATGATTCGAGATTCATGTTTTTTGGCAGATTTGATGTTGTTTCCAGTCAACGAGTTCGATATAATTCTGGGAATGGATTGGTTAACTTTGCATGATGCTATTGTGAACTAAAAATAGAAGACTATTGAATTGTGATACGAGAATGATGAATTATTCGAATTGAGTCTAATGATCTGAAAGGTTTACCAGTAGTGATATCTTCGATGTTAGCTCAGAAATATGTGTGAAAGGGTTGTGAAGGTTACTTTTCTTATGTGCTTGACTCTAAAGTGACAGAAAAGAATATTGAATTAGTACTAGTTATGTGTGAGTATCCGGATGTGTTTCCCGAAGAATTACTGGGTTTGCCACCAATCCGCGAGATAGATTTTGGTATTGAGTTAGTGCCGGGGATGACTCCGATATCTATAGCTCTGTATAGAATGGCACCGAATGAATTAAAAGGATTGAAAGCTCAGTTGCAAGAATTGACGGATAGAGGCTTCGCACGACCAAGTTTTTCTCTTTGGGGTGCACCGGTCTTGTTTGTGAAAAAGAAAGATGTGACTTTGAGAATGTGCATCGATTACTGATAGCTTAATAAGCTGACTATAAAGAATAAATATCCTATGCCACGGATTGATGATTTGTTTGATGAGTTAAAAGGGGCTACTGTGTTTTCTAAGATAGATTTGAGATCAAGTTACTATCAGTTGCGAGTTAAAGACTCTGATGTACCAAAAATTGCATTCCGAACGAGGTATGGGCACTATGAGTTTTTAGCTATGCCTTTCGAACTTACTAATGCACCTATTGTTTTTATGGATTTAATGAATCAGATCTTCAGACAATATTTGGATCGATTTCTGGTTGTGTTCTTAGATGACATATTGATTTATTCCCGTGATGAATTCGAGCATGATGAACATCTGAGATTAGTGCTACAGACTTTCCGTGATAAGCAGTTGTATGCAAAGTTCATTAAATGTGATTTTGGTTACGAGAAGTCAGTTTTTTGGGACATGTTGTATCAGCATCGTGTATTCGGTTGATCCGAACAAGATTTCGACTATACTAGATTGAAAGCCTCCTAGAAATGTATCCAAAGTTTTCTGGGTCTAGCTTGTTATTATAGACGGTTTGTAAAAGGTTTCTCTATGATTTCAACCCTAATGACGCGACTACTTCAGAAAGATGTTAAGTTTGAGTGGTCAAAAAAGTGCCAAAAAAGTTTCGATCAATTGAAAGCTTTATTGACCGATGCTCCAGTGTTAGTTCAACTAGAATCGGGTAAAGAATTCCTTATCTATAGTGATGCATCTTTGAATAGTTTGGGTTGTGTTTTGATGCAGAAAGGCAAAGTCATAGCTTATGCCTCGAGACAATTAAGGCCGCATAAAAGAATTATCTGATGCACGACCTGGAATTGGAAGCTATTGTGTTTGCGTTGAAAATTTGGCGCCACTATCTATTCAGTGATAAATGTCACGTCTATTCCGATCATAGAAGCTTAAAATATTTGATGACCCAAAAGATCTAAATTTACGACAGCGAAGATGGTTAGATTTGTTAAAAGATTACGAGCTTGTAATTGACTACCATCCGGGAAAAGCCAATGTTATTGCAAATGCCTTGAGTCAGAAATCATTGTTTTCCCTACGTGTGATGATTGCTCAAATGGTTCTATCTGATGATGGTTCAATTGTAGCTGAGTTGAAAGTGAAATCATTATTTATTTAGCAGATTTGTGAGGCTCAAAAAGTTGATAATGAATTGATAGAAAAATGGGCTCAATGTAATGCAAATATTGATTCAGAGTTCCGAGTTGATACTAAAGGTTGCTTGAGGTTCAATGATCGAATGTGTGTTCCAAGAAATTTAGAGTCAATACAGATGATTTTGAATGAAGCTCATAGTAGTCGATTATCTGTTCACCCGGGTTATACAAAAATGTATAATGATTTGAAACAACTTTACTGGTAGCATGGTATGAAACAGGACATTTTTTACTTTGTTTTGAGATGTTTGATCTGTCAACAAGTCAAAGTTGAGCATCAGGTTTCGTCTGGGTTACTTCAACCGATTATGATACCCAAGTGGAAATGGGACAGAGTCACGATGGATTTAGTATTAGTTTTGCCTTTGTCACTGAGTAAGAAAGATGCAATTTGGGTTATTGTAGATAGATTGACTAAATTGGTTCATTTTGTTCCGGTTCGCACAGATTATTCACTTAATAAGCTTGCTGAGTTGTATATTTTCCAGAATGTGAGATTGCATGGAGTACCTATTTCTATTGTTTTAGACAGAGATCGGAGGTTCACATCATGGTTTTGGAAGAAATTGCAAGATGTACTAGGTACGAAACTACACCTTAGCACTGCTTTCCATCCGTAGACAGATGGTCAGTTTGAACAAATTATACAGATACTCGAGGATATGTTGAGATGTTGCATTCTTGAGTTTAAAGGTACGTGGGAATGATACTTGCCATTGATTGAATTTGCGTATAATAATAGCTTCAATTGAGTATTAAAATGGAACCTTACGAGGCTTTGTACAGTCGTAAATTTCGAACACCTTTGTATTGGACTGAGCTCAATGAGTATAAGATACACGAGGTCAATTTGATCAAAGAGATTGAACAGAGAGTGAAAGTGATTCGCGATAGTCTGAAAGCATTGTTAGATCGTCAGAAATCGTATGCAGACTTGAAACGAAAAGATATTGTGTTTCAGATTGGGGACAAAGTGTTTTGAAAGTCTCACTGTGGACAAAAATACTTCGACTCGGTCGTAAAGGCAAATTGAGTCCAAGATTTATTGGACCGTATGAGATTGTTAAACGTATCAAGCCGGTTGCTTACAAACTATTGTTGCCACCTGAGTTGGAAAAGATTCATAATGTATTTCATGTTTTGATGCTTCGACGATATCGATCCAACCCATCACATGTAATTTCCTTATCTAAGATTGAGATTCAATCTGATATGACAAATGAGGAAGAACCGATTTCGATTTTAGATCGCGAACTGAAAGAATTGATAAATAAGAAAACTTCTTTAGTAAAAGTCTTATGGCATTGACACGGGATTGAAGAATCTATGTGGAGCCCGAAGATGCTATGAGAGAACGTTATCCAAACCTATTTTATTAGTCGTTATCCGAGGTAAGTTCATAAGTAAATAAATGTCGTTAAATTCAATTGTATATATTTTAGTAGTAATGAATTGAATTATTACATGTATATTTATGTGAAAGCTGAATTGATAAAAGTGTGGAAGAATTGTCTACGTGCTTGAATCGATCGAGTTATAATGTCCGAAAGCCCCGTACAAACCTTAGGAATAGATATGATACATATGTCATGACATAGGATTTCGAGATGAGATTTCGAGTAAGACCACGTCTGGGATGTTGGCATCGGCTTGTGTTTTTTCATGTAAGACCATGTATGGGACATTGGCATCATATTTGATTTGTGTAAAACCATGTCTGGGATAGTGGCATCGATTTGTGATTACATGTAAGACCACGTCTAAGACGTTGGCATTGTACGAGCTTTTGAAAATTTGAGTATCCTTATTAATTTTCAATGGTTCAACGGGCATTATCAAGATGAGATCGAATGTGAAAATGAACTAAAAAGTTCAGGTACGTGCTATATTATGTGAATATGGAAGTAAGGTAATTATATGTTAGAAATGAATATATGAGTTAGGCATAGTAAGTAAGAAATTTATATGTGCTTATGAGTATATGTGTATTCAACTATTAATGCTATAATTGCTATTGTATATGTGATAATATTTGAGTTTGCAAACATAATAAATGTACAAATGGTTAAGGCTTATTTGATTTGTTTAGTTGATAAAATGTGAATGTTTATTTGATCATTAATTGATTATGACTTACTAAGCTATGAAAGCTTACTCTGTGTGTGTTTCTGTTCATTGTTTTATAGATTATCAAAGCTACGTGAAGCTCGGGGATCGTTGAGCATCATCACCACACTATCGAACTATATACTTTTGTACCTTTTGAAAATGTACATATTAAAGTATGGCATGTATAGGCTAGAGAACTTTGATTTGACATGTGTAAATATAGCCATGTGATATGGCATGTAAATGAATGTGATTATGGATGAGTTTTGTCCTTTCTTTATGATGCATAAGTTGGAATGTTTGATGTGCTCATGCATGGCCAAAAGAAATGGTCTATATTGGTAAGTTAATGGTTGATTTGGGAAATTGATATGATGAGAAATGCAGGAATTTAAATGGTTTTAAATGAAGTATGAAACATAAGTTTTTGATGTGAAATCTATGTTATGAATTGGTATGTTTGAGTTGGATTTGTATATGAAAATGAACGATGTTGTTAAGAGTCGAATTGTGTATGTTTTGGTATGTTTTTGGATGCTTTGGGACATGAATTTAGTCTTGTTTGATACTTGTAGGTTTGGCTCAATTTTGGTGGCAAATTGGCCTTGCAAATGGCCTATATTTTCCCACACAGTTGAGCACACAGGCGTGTGTCTCGACCGTGTCTTTCATGGTTGCACTTCAAAATAAGTCAGAAAGCGACATTGGCTGGATACACGGGCTTGTGATTGGCCATGTGAGCAAGTCAGTAGCCTCCTTAAATTTTACATGGCCTGGCACACTGGTGTGTCTTGTGGCCGTGTGGACAAGTCAGTATGTATGCCTTGTTTTGCCACAGCCTAGACATATGAGTATATCTAATGCTGTGTGAGCCACATGGCCTACCCAAACGGGCATGTGACCTCTGTAACTTTGAAAAATGTTTAATTTTTGAAAAAATTTGTATGTGCTCGGTTTAGTCCCAACTCCTTCCCAATGCACGTTTAAGGTCTCGTAGACCTTCTAAAGGGACCCTATGTATATATTTCTCTATGGAATGTATGTGAATGTTTGATGTTAGTGAAATGTTTGTGTTTTGATTCGATATGTTCGGTAATGCCTCTTATCCTTAGTCCGGCGACGGATACAAGTTAGGGGTGTTACATAAATTTAGGCTAAAAACCCTGGACTTAGCTTGAATCGGACCTTAAAATATTTACCTTCAATACACCAACTTATTTTGCTCTCACATGCTCTTTTGTACATCTATTTTCTTTCAAGTATGTATGCTCTTTTTTTTTCACAAGCATTTTTTTGTACATACTATAATTTTGTTGAGCATTTTATACTTCTTTACAACTCCTCCAAACTTATTTTCAAAGAATATTTTGAATAGTATTGAGTCTAGTTTTTGGGACAATTTAAAGATAATTAAGAGAAAAGTGATAGCTAAATATTGCAAGGGTTCAAATAAAATTAGGCCATATAGTCTCAAAGTTGGATTTCAAGGGATAAAAATTCATCATGGTTGACTTGAAATGCTCAAAGGGTCCAAACAAAAGTTGCCTAAATCATTTTCAGCATTCCATGCTTCCTAGGATTTCGCCTCAAGAAACTACTAAGTCAATTCTAGAGACTTAAACTTTCATGCATGCCTAACTCTCTTAAGGAACTAAAAATTTTATGGTATGATTTGTATGCTTTATTAAAAATACATTTATACCATATTTCAATTAACATATCAGTTATTGAAATAATCGAACTTTATTCATATTGAAGTTTAGCATACTTAACAAAATTTCAAATTTTTGAACAAAATATAACCTAATCATAACTGAAAGAAAAATTTATTCTGAGTGGGAATAATTTCAATTTTTTAGTCCCCCCTACTTAAGATGAAAAATGTCCTCATTGTTAAAAGTGAATAGATACTATACACCAGGTAGGATTCTACAAAAGAGGAGGTGAATCAATTTGACTACTTAAATACCAAGCTCTCTCTAGATCCAATCCTAGACATGTATATATCTATTGCCACACTTTGTACTTTGAGACTTGATCATTTTTATTTATAATTTCCGCCTCTTGATTTATTATGTGAAAATAAAAAATTCCTAATAAAACCCAATCCTAAAACATTAAATAACCTAAGAATGAAAATAAAATAAAGTCAATATCCCCCTTTTTATTTATTTGCAGATCCCTCTGATTTTGACTCATCTTTTGCTCCATCATCTTTTTTTTTTTTTTTGCATGAATCACTTCACTCGCTCTTTGATAGCGGACTCCATAGTTCAAATATAAAATATGGAAACTCAGGCACTAAAATAAATGGGTCATTGAATATTTTTGTAAGAGCACTTCTTATTGATTCATCCGGTATTTTTTTAATATCTCTTGTAAGCTTGTTGCTGCCACTGCAAATGTTGCATTATGTCCATCAAGTTAGCCAGCTCATCTCGAAAATCTGGGCGAGGTGATTGAGTCCTGAACATTGGAGTTATAGCGTCAAGTTCGATTATTGGTTCCATTGGTTCTGCCTTATCAGGGATTTTAGCTGATTTCATTGGTTTGACCTTTGTGGTATCTTCTTCTTCTTCTTTTTTGAGATCCTCACTTTTTTCAATTCGTTGCTGTAGAACAGAGTCTCTGGCTATTCTATAGATGTCCCAATCTATGATTGTGCCCTGTCTATAACCTACCTTCTTTACGTTTGCAAGAATTTTAGCTTTCAAGCACAAAATTGTTATTGTAAAGGGAAAGTAACCTGGGCCAGAATGTCTAGCGACACAATTCTGCATTTCTCTCAGGATGATTTTTCCCACATCAATGGCCTTTCCAGTTAAATTGAGTATAATAAGACCATTCGCTCTAATGAAATTGTAGCCCCATGTGAAATAGGCACAAGGTTGAATCGAATGAAATAAAACCATACCTTCACTAGTGGTGTCAAATATTCTCTACGATAAGTGTGAATTCCTTGATTTGACACAGTCCACTTAGAACTCGAAACTGCAAGTTCCTCGAGAATTTCTTGCAGATTTTTAGAATTTCTCATCAAGGAAGAGTATTGGTTGTCTTCGAAATAAGGTAATTCAAAGAATTCATTAATAGCGTTTGAGGTTATTGGTACCTTGATTCCTTGAACAGAAACTTCTCTCAATTTGCTTGAGGCCAAATTCGCGTAAAATTCACAAACTAACTCCTCATCTATACTAGGTCTTTTCTCACAAAATAATTCCCAATTGAGAGCTTTAACAATTTGTCAAATGCGCGCCATAAAATCAATATAGTTGCTTTCTTTTAGCTTAAAGCCTTTTTCTAGGTGCATCTGCTGATTTCTGAAAATGCTTTTGTATCTCACTTTGGTTTTTCACAGTGGAATTTGTTTTGTGATTCACTAATTTGGATAGAGTAATGAGTTCTCCTATGAGGCATAATTAACCTTAACATAAGATGGAAACAAATATTTTCTCAAAAATTTAATTAGTATAAAATATTAATAATTCAATAAATTTAATAATTAAATAATTAAATAAAATTGAAATTCAGGAGAAAAATTTGTCTTACCACCTTTATATCAAAATTAAGAACTCAAAGAAAATAAATAGAAAACAAAAGAGATCTGTTTAGGGATGGTTGTAGGGTGTCTTGATGGTGTGGTGCGGTAGGCAAGGGTTTGGTGCTAGTAGCAAGGCAATAGCGGCACGCAAGGGAGCAGTGGTGTGCTAAGCATGGCTTGGCACGATAGAGGCAGCAACAGTGTGTAGATCCTTACGTGAGTAGCAGGGCATGCATGTACTGGTAGCAGATCTTGGAGAGTGGGCGAGGGCGGTGGCCGAAAGCGGGCTGGTGAGCTGCTAGGCGTGTGAGCTGGTGCAGAGGCTGCTGGAGCTAGACGTACAAGCAGGTGCAGCGAGAAGGAGCAAGTTGCTGGGCCGTTGGCGCGTATGGGCTGTAGTTGGAAGCAGCAACTGGTGTATGTTGGGGTTGGTAACCGACTAGGGCTGTTGGGCAGTGCTATTGCTGGTGGTTTTTGGATGCAAGGATTAATGGTGGAATGGGTGAATGAATGTTGGTTTGATGATGGTGAATAATAGAGGAGGTTGGTGGAATTTATAGGGAAAAGGTAGGAGTTTAATTAGAATTCTTAAAAAAATTTAATAATTAAAATATTCTAAGTTCTAATTCTACATGGAGTTAACAACAATTAATAATTAATATAATGCATATTAAATTATTATTTGCTATTAATTTATTGAAAACTATAAATTATAATCAAATTTAAACTAATCCTAATTCTATGCAAAGTTGATAATAATTAATATATATTATAATAAATATAATTATATACTAGTTATTATCAACTTATTTATTAAATTAAATTAAAAACATTTATTCTAGATGCCTTTGAAAATAATTACAAAAGAGACATCAAATTTTTAATATT
The DNA here is from genome assembly GCA_025506655.1 of Gossypium rotundifolium. Taxonomy (NCBI): domain Eukaryota; kingdom Viridiplantae; phylum Streptophyta; class Magnoliopsida; order Malvales; family Malvaceae; genus Gossypium; species Gossypium rotundifolium. The sequence goes on along the minus strand of CP106731.1, from coordinate 60,966,754 downwards.
TACAAAAAAAAAAAGCAACCAAATTCTGAAAATAGTTCAATTAAGTACCTAGACTTAAAGAAAATTTGAAATTGAGTTGCAATTAAAACTTGGATCAAAATTAACCTTTTTATTTGAAAAACTAAAAATTTATTTTTCTATTTTGGGATTAATTTCTCGGAAGATTATGTTAAAATCAATTCCCATGAAAGATTGGAGGGGTCAGAAGTGGTCCCGCTTAAGTTCCAATCTCCTAGACAGAATTTATTTAAACATATTAATCCTGAAAATATACCCTAAATCATTTATTTAAAAAGGAAAATAAGAAAAATTAAATATCTGATAAAATGAATGAGATTTGATCCCATTCTATTTTATCTCCCCAGTAATGTTTTAAGCGCTGAACATTGACTCGAAAATTACCTCCCTTACTTTGAAGTTTGACAAATCCTTATGGATAAACTTGGTGAATCGTAAATGGACCGGACCAACGTGATTTTAACTTACTTGGAAAGAACCTTAGTTTGGAATTAAATAACAAGACTTGCTTACCTACTTCAAATTCTCGAACTCGAATGTGCTTGTCATGCCATCTCTTAAGTCTTTCCTTGAGTAATTTGGCATTCTCGTATGAGAACTTTTGGAACTCTTCTAACTCATTGTGTTGGAGTATCCGTTTCTATTTAGCAAGCTTAAGATCCAAGTTGACTTGTTGGAGAGCCTAGTAAGCTTTGTGTTCTAACTCCAAGGGCAGATGGCAGGCTTTCCTAAATACCAACCTATAGGGTGACATCCCTAAAGGTGTCTTGTATGTTTTCCTGTAGGTCCATAAAGCATCGTCTAATATTTTGGACCAATCTCATCGATTCAGGCAAAATACCCCATCGAGCATGCCTTTGATCTCTTTGTTTGCCAGTTCAGCTTGCCCATTCGTCTGCGGATGGTAAGCTGTGGCAACATTGTGCTTCACTCTATGTTTGTCAAGTAACCATTTCAACCATTTGTTCACAAAATGGGACTCTTCATCACTGATGATAGCTCTCGGGGTTCCAAACCTTGTGAACACATGTTTCTGCAAAAACTTCATCACAACCTTAGCATCATTTGTCGGATATGCCTCAGCCTCAACCCACTTAGACACATAGTCTACTGCTACCTATATGTACTTGTGACCAAAAGATGGAGGGAAAGGATCGAGAAAGTCAATACCCCAAACATCAAATAATTCTACCTCAATGATGTTTGTTTGGGGCATCTCATTTTTGTTGGTGACATTTCGAACCTTTTGGCATCAATCACATCTCTTTACATAAGCATACGCGTCTTTGAATAGCGTTGGCCAAAAGAATTCGGCTTGTAATACCTTAGTCGTAGTTTGTGTACCTCCGAAGTATTGCCACTCGGAGTTGAGCGACAATGATGTAGAATCTTATGTACTTCATTTTCTGCCACACATCTATTGATCATTTGATCTGCACACTTTTTAAACAAGTATGGTTCTTCCCAGAAATAGTGCTTCACATCGTGAAGACACTTTTTCTTTTGATGATACATGTTATCAATCGGCATCAACCACAAGCTAAATGTTAGAAATATCAGCAAACCGAGGGGCATTATGGACATGATTTACCTTCAGTATGTATTCATCTGGAAATTTCTTTTGAATGGGTATAAGTGGAGAATTCCCTTCTTGCGGTTACAATCTGGACAAGTGGTCTGCTACTTGGTTTTCTACTCCCTTTCTATCTTGAATTTCTAGATCGAACTCTTGAAGTAGAAGTACCGATCAGATCAGTCTCGGCTTAGAGTCTTTATTGGCAAGTAAATACTTAATTGTCAAATGGTCCATATAAACAGTCACTTTGCTACCTACAAGATAAGATCGAAACTTGTCAAAGGAAAACACAACACCAAGTAACTCTTTCTCTGTTACCATATAATTCAATTGAGCTCCTGTCAGAGTCTGACTTGCGTAGTAGATGGGAAACTTTGTTCCTTCGCTGGCCCATGAGAGCTCCTATCGTAAAGTCACTTCCATCACACATCAGTTCTGTAACACCCCAAACCCGACCTAGTCATTACGATCGGATCTGATGTGTCACATTGAAATGTCGTATGGAAATCGGGATTGTCGATAAAAGTTCGCCACTGAATTTTAAATCCCATTTAATCAATTGCTGTTGAACACGTTAGTGTTGTAAAATCAAAACATGTTGTCCAATTATAGGTCATATTAATTGGTATAAGTTTATTAATCTGAATTAAAACTGCGAAAGCTTTTCTAATTGAATACCTTGAAGTTTAAAATTACGTGCTTTTCTTCGAAAACAATTATTATTTTGAAAACTCGTTCTCCAATCCTAGTAGATTGAATAATTAAACAAAAGCCCAATTAAAAATGTTAAAAAACCCTTAAATGGCCTTATTGCACACACAAAAAAAAAAAACCAAATCTGAATTTTATATAAATAAAGTCAAAACCGAATAATAATAGTCATGTGGCCACCTCTGAGTCATTCGCGGCTCCAAATAAGCTAAGACTAGGGATTACCTGTACAGTTAAAAGAAAGGGGTGAGTTTGGAAAAACTCAATGTGTAATCCCCTAATAGACAAATAGTAAACAGTATATGCAGTGTAGACTGGGCTTCAGCCCTATTTAGTAGCAGTACAGTTTGGACCTTAGCCTAATACAGTAACAGTATGGGCCTAAGCACAAATAATATCAGTACAGAGTAGAAATGCAACCCAACCCAATCTAGCCAACACACCACCCGTATCAACCAACACACCATGTGGTAACTAAGTCGACCCACCCAGCCAACACACCAATATCGCAGCACAACTGCTAATAGTAACGCAGCAAAGCCGCTAATAACAGTAAACATGGCCAAGCCACTAGAACAATAAAATGTGGCAGAGCCACTAGTACAATACTTCCTCCAACTTAGATCCCAACCCCAATACAGAATGTCATGTCATAAATATTACGTGAGTGCAGAATGTCATATTCAAAACCAGTCAAATAAATATCATACACACATCAATTAAACTACCACTAGGGGAATAATGGTTATCTCGTCAGTTAGGGGTAAAACAGTACCTTTTTCCCTCAGGGGTATTTCGATCATTTAACTAATTTTGGGGTTCCAGTACAGATAATGACCCTTCAGAAGATCTACGTAACACCCCTAACCCGAAACTATCACCAAAATAGGGTTAAGAGGCATTACCGAACAATCGAATCATTACACATCTCATTTAGGAAACAAAGTCAATCATCATCATAGCACATCAAAACATAAACAAATAGTCCCTTATTGAGGCCTATAAGACCTTAAACACATGCTAGAGGAGGGTCGGGACTAAACCAAAACACATACAGAAATTCTCGAAAATTTAAAACTTTTCTAAGTTTCAGGGGTTACACGCCCGTATGGGCAAACTGTGTGCTTCCCATGGCTACTAGACACACTATGTGTCCTCCCCGTGGTCGAACCTTACTTTACCCCACGGCCACCAAGCATGCTCCTGCACCTTGGCCGTGGTCAATACTGACTTGGCTCCACGACCACAAAGCACCCCCGTGTGCTAAGGTCGTGTACTATTAGGCCATATACTGACTTTTTCACATGGCTAATAGGCACGCCCATGTACCATGACCGTGTGCTCATAAGATGGCTATTGACTTATACCCACGGCTAGTTGACACCCGTGTCAAGGCCGTGTGCTATTAGGCTATATACTGTCATTCACCCACGGTCATTAGGCATGCCTGTGCCACAACGGTGTGACAAAATAGGCCATTTGCAAGGCCAATTTGCTACCCACACAAGGGTCAATCTCTACAAGCACATTAAAGCATAATTACAAACATAATTTGGCAACCAATTTCATGTCAAATGATCAAAATATCATCTTATACAATCTCATTCACAACCATGTTAACTAATAGACTAAATTGCACCACTTGAACACATTCCATACCGATATGATTCATTCCCAAATTCTCTAATTCATATTAACATCATACCAACACAAAGTTTACCATTCATAAGTCATTTTCTTAACTCACACTCCATACTAAAAGATGCATCATATATCAAAACCATTCATGCTAAAACTTAACACATATCTAGCCACATCACATGGCTATTTACACATCTCAAACATAATTCAAATAAGTAGCCTATACATGCCATATTTCAACTATGTACATCTTTCCAAAAGTACCCAAAAATAGATTGTCGATAGTGTGATTGAGATGCTGACGATCCCTAGATCCAAGCTTGCTTTACTGAACTGTAAACAGAGAAACAATCACACAGTAAGCTTTCAAAAGCTTAGTAAGTTCGTAACAAAATACATTAAATCAAAACATATCATCACATAGATTATTTCACAATCTAATATCTCAAATCATCCAATGCTAGTATTTTCAATTAACCTTCCATAAACTCATTCATAGTTTCATCAACCACATAGGTTCCGAACGTACCTTAGCCAACACTTAGTTGTCAAATACTTATGCTACTCAATACTCACGATTCATTTCGATCAACATTCGTCCCTTCTTCAGTTTATTCGCACACTTAGTCCCTAAATAGTTAGCCGAAGCTTAATTAGCACCGCACAGTTAGTGCATCCATATCAAACCGATCTTGAATCGGTATTGCATACACAGTGCCAACCACAAAGCCAAAGCTTATATTACTCCGCACACACAGTGCTATGTATCTCGGTCACATTTTTGAATACACACACTTAGTGCCATTTAACTGAATCTATCACATAACATTCACATTTCAATAATATCATACCATTCATTTCATAACATTAAACATAGCTAAATACACGTATTATGTCCGAACTTACCTCGGACGTCGAACTATCGAAGCGGTCAATTAATCGATCACTTTATCTTTGCCTCGATCTCAATCTGAAGCTCTCCTTTCTTGGTCTATACACATTCAAATTCAATCCATTCAATCACCAATTCATTCAATTTAGTCCACACACACACATTTAGGGCATTTTACAAAATAGCCCTCACATTTTTACATTTCGACACTTTAGCCCTTATTTCACAAAATCATCAAATACATAACATTTCAATAATCATATGCTTAACTGAATTCTCCATATATTTATACAAACCCACACATTTCATTTATTTCACATTTTAGTCCCTTAAAATATTATTTTCACAATTTAGTCCAAATTACTCAATTTCATCAAAAATCCAAAGACAACACATGTTAATCCAACAACAAGTTTTCATATTTGACTATCAACTAGCACATAGCTCAAGCATTCATCAATGGCTCATCACAAAAACATCACCAATTCACTACAACATGGGTTAGCTAGAGCACTAAGCAACGATTACGAAAACGTAAAAATTAACAAAAATCGAGCTCAAACATACCTTCAATCAAGCTCAAATGTTGGACGAATTTACCAAAACTTAAAACCTCTCTTCTTTCTTCAATATTCAGTGAAAAGATGGATAACAAATGGCTTATTTTAATGCTTTGTTTTATTATAAATTAGCTTAATAATGAAATCCAAATTTTGCCCTTTTATTAGTCATATAAGACAAATTTACATTATGGTTATCTAGTCATTTAATCATCCACTATCTTAAAATTTGATTAATAACAACAGAAGGCCTCCACCTTAAAAAGCCAACAACAATTAAGTATTCATAAATCAGCACACAACATTTTACCCTTTATGCAATTAAGTCATTTTTCTTAATTCGGCACACCATTGATCAAATTATCACACAGAATTTTAACACAGACTACGTCACATAGAATCAACACCAAATATAACATTAAAATAATATTTTGACCTCAAATTTGTGGTCTTGAAACCACTATTTTGACTAGAGTCTTAACCAGGCTGTTACATCTACAGTTGTTTCGAACGACTCAGATAACCTATATAGCCAAAAACAATGTAAATGGGCCCAAGGCACATTACTCGACCCAAGTGGGCCCACACGCTTATGTGGCCCATTTAGCCCAATTTTAGTAACAACTATGAGAACACCATAGCCCAATCCATTATTTGTCACTTACCGTGGATTTTACCCATGTGGGGTCTATGAGCCCATTGGGCCCACGTGACCTATCTCGACTCAATGAGGCCCATTACTGTCCAAACCTACGAGAATGCTCATGGTGGCCTCTACAGTCTTGTCGCTAACAATTTGTAGGCTTGGTTTACCTTACGAGCGTTCACACACTCATGAGGCCTCAAATGCCAAAGTTTTGACTTTTCAGCTTTTCGACTTTTGTCGATTCACAATTAAACATAGGTGTGAATACACACCTTTATCCATCGTTTTGACAGTAACTATATTGGTTATACGATTACACACCTTATTCGTAGCTCGTACAAATAACCCAAGAACACTGAACCTGTATCCATCAACATTTTCGGTTAATTTCAATACCTAATACTAATGTTAAATCCCAAACAGAATGGTATTATACTCACCTTCACCCAAGTATGCTATCCAATCCACTTATGATGCTAACCAAAAGATATCTATACCCTTTTCCTGCCGAAATGCTGCATTAACCAAGAGAATCCAACACGAGAGAAGGGTCCAAGAGTTAGCAACCCTAAATCGAATCATTCCGGCTTCGCCAGAGAAGAGAGCCATCAAAATGAAACCAAGAACCGAATAAAAAAAAGGAATACTTACCCAAAATTAGTTGATAAAATGGTAGAATAACGTAACAATCGGCCACTTGACAGATCCTAGTCGCCCAAACCAACACAAATCTGAAGTAATGAGAAGGGGGAAGTATTCGGCTAACTTGAAAAGAAAAAAATAGTAAAGGGAAAGGAGAGGTTGGTTTCAGCTTACTCAAACTTAAAGAACAAGAGAAGAATGTTGAGAAGAGGGAATAACATGTTCAGCTATGAGGGTAAAACCGAAAGATTAAAAGAGAGGAGAAGAAACGAATATGAACTAATTGATAAACAAAGGAAAAGGGAATAGATTTGGCTAAAGAGAGGAAACAGTTTAATAAAGAAGAAGAAGGATAGTGTGATTCGGCACAAAAAGAATGGAAAGAAGGAAATTAAGAATGGGGGATTTGGCAATGTAACAAGAATGTAACCTGAAGACAAAATCGATAAAAGTAAAATAGCCTAAATAGTCACTTATGAAAATGGCACTAAAGAAAAAGAAGCTAGAACCGTCAAAAGAACAAAACCTAAAATGTCAGAGAGGAAAATCGGCTCTTACACACTCAGAATTTGCCAAAATGCATAATAAATGAACACTAGCCGAATTCACATACTCAAGTTACCCAATTCGGCACTCTTCTCACCTCACTCAAACTCCTTGAAAATCTCCACAAATCACTCCCCTTATCCCTCCTTGATACTCTCCACAACCACTCACAAGACCAGTTCAAACTCCCACACAACAAAGTTCGAAACCACTATAAACTCTTGCCATTCCTGTTAGCAAAATAAATGCTCTTTGCTTGCCATGGGATTCGAACCCCAAGCCCCACTCAATAGCTCAACACGCCACTTGCCTCATTGCTACAAGCTCTTTTGTGACATAAAATCACACACATTTAAACATAAGTCCTAACTGCTAACAGCCAATTTCACTTAAGAGCAAAAACTAAAAATTTTACCAAGGCCCAGATTTGAACCCAGGCTTCCTAAAAACCCCCAAATACACTCAAATACTTATCCATTGAAACAAACATGGTATTGAGCCAAATCATGCAAAATTACATACCCTATATTTTTGTAGCGTTACAACTCTACCCCCTTAAAGAAATTTTGGCCTCAAAATTTACCTGGTTAGAATAAGTGAGGGTATTGTTGCCGCATCGCCTCTTCTGGTTCCCACGTGGCTTTTTCTGAACTGTGATTATGCTAGAGCACTTTGACCAGTGGAATAAATTTCTTTCTCAGCACCTTAATGTCACGATCCAGTATCTATATCTGTTCTTCCTCGATAGTTGGATAGGGCCTAACCTCGATTTCCTCAACTGGCACTATGTGTGAAGGATCAGAGCGGTATCGCCTCAGCAAGGAGACGTGGAACACATCATGAATTCTGTCTAATTTAGGAGGAAACTCAAGTTGATAGGTGACTGACCCCACACGTTTTATTACTCGGTAAGGTCCAATGAATTTAGGGCTCAGTTTGCCCTTCCGTCCAAATTTCAGAATTTTCTTCCATGGTGAGACCTTCAGAAAGACATAATCCCCAACAGAAAACTCGATCTCTTTACACTTTAAATCCATATATGACTTCTGCCTGTCAGATGCTTCCTTTAATCGATTTCAAATAAACTTTTCTTTTTCTTCGGTCTCAGAAACCAACTCTGTCCCTAGAACTCGCTGCTCACCCAGTTCAGTCTGACATGTAGGAGTATGACACCTACGACCATATAATGCATCGTACGGTGCCATTAGAATGCTGGACTGGTAGCTATTGTTATACGCAAAATCTACCAGCAGTAAATAATCCTCCCAACTGCCTCAGAAATCGATTACACAGCTTCTTAACATGTCTTCCAGTATCTGAATCACCCTCTCTAACTAACCATCTGTTTGAGGGTGGAACCCGGTACTGAAATCCAATCTTGTACCCAAAGGCTCATCCAGAATCGAGATGTGAATCTAGGATCTCTGCCAGATGTGATAGAAACTAGTACACCATGCAATCTTACAATCTCGGCCACATACAACTTTGCCAACTTTTGTAACGAATAATTAGTGCAAATCGATATAAAATGGGTAGATTTAGTCAATTGGTCTACAATAACCCATACCAAATCCTTCTTAGTAGGCGTCAAGGGAAGCCCACTGACAAAATACATGGCTACCCTCTCCCACTTCCTGAGTGGAATCTTAATTGATTGCAGTAATCCAGAAGGCAGCTGATGCTCGGCCTTAACTTGCTACCATGTTAGACATTTACCCATAAAATTGGTAACTTCGCGTTTCAGTCCTGGGCACCAGTATAGCTCACGAAGGTCTCGATATAACTTGTTTCTGCCAGGAATAATAGAATAAGGACTACTATACGCCTCTTGTAATATAGATCGCCTCAGATCAGAATCTCTTGGTACACAGACTCTCCCACGGAAGCATAGTACACCTTTACTATTCAACCTAAAATTTGTAGTCTCTTCACTCTCAACTTGTTGGAAACAAGGAGCCAGTGACTCATCAAACAATTGTTTCTCCTTAATTTGATCAGTCTAATTTAGTTTCACTTGAAATTTAGCTAACACGCTACCATCATCGAATAGGCTGAGACGAGCAAACATTGCTCTCAAATTAGATACAACCCTACGGCTCAGTGCGTCAGCTACTACGTTAGCTTTACCAAGGTGATACTCAATTGAGAAATCATAATCCCTAAGCAACTTTATCCATCTTCATTTTCTAAGGTTCATCTCCTTCTAAGTAAGAAGGTATTTGAGGTTCTTATGATCTGTGTAAATAATAGACTTTTTACCGTATAAGTAATGCCTCTAAAAATTTAATGCGAATACCACCGCAGCTAACTCCAAGTCATGAGTAGGGTAATTCACCTCGTGAGGATTAAGCTGACGAGATGCATATGCAACTACCTTACCTTCTTGCATCAACACACAACCCAATCCAATGTGGGACCAATCATTGTAGACAGTGAATTCCTTCCCATACTATGGCTGTATTAACACAGGGGCTTCAGTCAGAACATTCTTCAGTTTCTCAAAATAATATTGCTGCTTATCAGTCCAAATAAACGGACCCATTTACAAAGTAACTTAGTCAGCGGTGCAGCGATTAGTGAAAACCCATCAACAAAACGTCTGTAATACCCAGCCAGACCCAGAAACTTCGAAAATTAGATATAGTTTTTGGTGGTTTCCAATCCAATACGGCTTTAATTTTTTGAGGATCCATCGTAATTCCCTCAGCAGACACTACGTGACCCAGAAATGTCACTTCTCACAACCAGAACTCACACTTGCTGAACTTTACGTATAGCTACTTTTCCTCAAAATTTGTAAAAAATTTGAAGATGTGTATCATGATCCTCTTCGATTCTCGAATATACCAGAATATCATCTATAAAAACCACTATGAACCGATCCAGGTATGGTTGGAACACACGATTCATCAGATCCATGAAAGCAGCTGGTGCATTCGTCAGCCCAAATGACATCACTAGGAACTCATAATGACCATAACGAGTCCTAAATGCAGTCTTATACACATCAGCCTCCTTAACCTTTAGCTGATTGTACCCAGATCGAAGATCTATCTTGGGAGAAAACTAAAGCTCCTTGCAGCTGGTCAAATAGATTATCTATCCTCGGTAAAAGGGTACTTGTTCTTGATAGTCAGTTTGTTCAGTTGACGATAATCAATACACATGTGCATGGATCCATCTTTCTTCTTCACGAATAGCACTGGTGCTCCCCATTGAGACACACTCGGTCAAATAAATCCTAGGTCCAGTAGCTCTTGAATTTGAGCCTTTAACTCTACTAGCTCTTTCGGTGCCATCCTATAAGGGGCGATGGACACCGGAGCTATTCTAGGTAGAAGCTCAAAATAGAATTTGACCTCTCAATTTAGAGGCAACCTAGGAAGCTCTTTAGAAAATACATCCGAAAAATCCTTAACAGTTCTGACATCTCCAACAGAAGGACCTTTAGAATCAAAAATGTTGACATAAGCTAAGAACGTCTCGTAACCCTTGTAAACTAGTTTCTCGGCCCTTAATGCTGAGATTACATTAGACAGATAATCTCTTCGCTTCCCTAACATAGCCACCTCCTCATTTTTAGTAGACTTCAACACCATACACTTAGCAGCACCATCCAAATTCACATGGTGTTTTACTAGCCAATCCATGCCCAATATAAGATTGAATTCACCAAACGACAGTTCCATCAAATCCATCGAAAAGACAACCCCTTGGACCTCTAGAGGTACGTCTCTAAACAACTTATTCACCCTAACTGACTATCCCAGTGGACTTAACAAAGTCATCTTACTAATAGTATTTTCAAAATGAAAACCAAGCATCCCAGACACAGTGTATGCAACATACGAGTCTGTAGACCCAATGTCAATTAAACCAGTGTATGGTACATTATAAATTAGGAACGTACAAGTTGTGACATTAGGGGAATCACCATCTTCTCGGTGACGAGCAGCATAAAGTAAGGCTGGCTATCTCACCTCAGTGTTACAAGCACCTCTGCTCGTTGCTCCACGACCACGTCCCAAACCATTCCTATCTCTACCCTGACCACGGCCTCTTGGTGGCTACTGACCACCTCTCCCTGGCTGAACATGGCCCTGACTAGCAGCTTGCATATGAACAGGCCTCTGAGTATAGTTTTTAACTTGATGATCCATGGACCCACATCTGAAGCACGCTCTAGTTCTTTTCCAGCATTCACCCTAGTGAGATCTCCCACGATCGGCCACAAGGTCATGCAGCGGCAAAGAACAACAGAACCCCACTTAGACCGCCCATCAAATCTAGGCTTCTTCTTAGGCCCACCAAAAGAACTTGAGAGCCTAAAATCCCTCTTATTTTTGCCTCTATCTTTTCACGGTTATGGCACTTTGAGCGCTTTACATCCTCGGTAATTTTTGCCTTCTTAACAAGGGCAGCAAAGTCTCATTCCCTCTGTGGAGCTATCAGCACCTACAACTCATCTCAGAGGCCATTCTCAAAATGCACACAGCATTCATACTCAGTTGCGACTATACCACGAGCATACCGACTCATCTACAGAAACTCTGCCTCATACTCTGCCACAGACCTATTCCCTTGGATCAGGCTCAGAAATTTCTTCCTCCGGGCATCCACATAACTCGCCCCAACATATTTTCCTTGAAAGCCTTCCTTAAAGAAGCCCCATGTTAAACGATCAACCCGCGTACCCTCTCTCACGGTGAGCCACCACTGGTATGCCTCATCTCGCAGTAAGGACATTGCTCATTTTAACTTTTGTTCTATAGTGCAGTCGAGATTGCCCATTATTCGTTCGGTGGCCTCTAACCAATATTCTACCACATTCGGGGCTACTCCAGAAATACCCCTAAAAATTTTTGCTCTATTAGACCAGAGTCACTCAGAAATTGACCCTTGGCCCCGATAATCTAGTACTCACCCCAGCAACCCTGTCTAAAACACGAAGCATCACTTGAGATAAAGCATCATCCCCTGCAGCTCGATCATGACGCCTTGTTTCTGTTACTGGTGAGGCTGGTGCCTCCCTAGCAGGCATATGGCCTGACGCTAAAGACCCAGCCCTAGCACGCGGCCACATGTACTCCTTCCGCGACCTCTTGTGCTCATATCGATATAGCGTATTTATCTGCTTTAAGATTTTTATGTATCATCTTATAATTTAAATAATTATTAATGGGATTTTATGATAAATAGTAATTAGAGTTGTTTTCGCAGATCGAGACCTCACTATAGTTTTCAATCTTCTATAGTCTCAGTTTACTCTAACTAAAGAGTTTCAGTAGAATACTACTATCCATAGTAGTTTCTTAGTATAACATTTCAAGATATAACGAAAACAAAGGTCGAGAACCTCTGATTTGGTCTTTGGAGACTCAGTGTGCTACACTTTCAGTAACGACTTTTTACTTTTCTTTCCAAAACCAAAATTTAAAAAATTTTAGAAAAAATTTACAAGAACCCATTCCACAGTCGAGTTTTGCAACTGGCTTTGATACCACTAAATGTAATACCCCAAACCCAGCCTAGTTGTTATGACCAGATCTGACGTGTCACATCGAAGTGTCGTTTGGAAACCGAGCTTGTTGATAAAAGTTCGCTACTGAATTTTAAATCCCATTTAATCAATTTCTGTTGAAAACGTTAGTGTTGTAAAATCAAAACATGTTGTCCAATTATAGGTCATATTAATTGGTATAAGTTTATTAATCTGAATTAAAAACATGAAAGCTTTTCTAATTGAATACCTTGAAGTTTAAAATTACGTGCTTTTCTTTGAAAATAATTATTATTTTGAAAACTCGTTCTCTTATCCTAGTAGATTGAATAATTAAACAAAAGCCCAATTAAAAATTAAAAAACCCCCCTTAAATAGCCTTATTACACAAACAAAAACCAAATCTAAATTTTATCTAAATAAAGTTAAAACCAAATAACAGTAGTCATGTGGCCACCTCCGAGTCCCTCGCGGCTCCAAATCAGCTAAGACTAGGGATTACCTGCATGTTAAAAGAAAGGTTGAGTTTGGAAAAACTTAGTGTATAATCTCTAACAGACAAATAGTAAAGAGTATATGCAGTGCAGACTGGGCCTGAGCCCTATTTAGTATCAGACAGTCTAGGCCTTAGCCCTATACAGTAACAGTGTGGTCCTAAACCTAAATAATATCAGTATAGAGCATAAATGCAACCCAACCCAATCCAAGCCAACACACCACCCATACCAACCAACACACCATGTGGGGACTAAGTCGACCCACCTAGCCAGCACACCAATATCGCAAAGACAACAAGCTAATAGTAACACAAATGAGCCGCTAATAATAGTAAACGCTTGCCAAGCCATCGAATAAGAAAACGCGTGGCGAGCCACTAGTACAGTACTTCCTCCAACTCAGAATCCCAACCCTAATGCAGAATGTCCTGTCATAAATATTACGTGAGTACAGTATGTCATATTCAAAACTAGTCAAATAAATAGCATACGCATACTAATTAAACTACCACTAGGGGAATAATGGTTATCTCGTCAGTTAAGGGTAAAACAGTACTTTGCCCCTTAGGGGTATTTCGGTTATTTAACTAATTTTGGGGTCCCGATACAGATAACGACCCTTCAGAAGGTCTACAGTCGTCTCAAATGACTCAGATAACCTATATGGCCAAAATAGTGTAAATGGGCCCAAGGCCCATTACTTAGCCCAAGTGGGCCCACACGCTCATGTGGCCCATTTAGCCTAATTTTTAGTCACGACTATGCGATCACCATAGCCTAATCCAATATTTTTCACTTATCGTGATTTACCCATGTGGGCCCATGAGCCCATTGGTCCCACATGGCCCATCTCGACTCAATGAGGCCCATTATTGCCCACACCTATGAGAATGCTCGTTGTAGCCTCTACAGTTTGTCGCCAACAATTTGTGGGCTTGGTTTACCTTACGAGCGTTTGCAAACTCATGAGGCCTCAAATGTCGATGTTTTAGATTTTTGGCTTTTCGGCTTTTGTCGATTCACAATTAAACAGGGGTGTGAATACACACCTTCATATGTCGTTTTGACAGTACCTATATTTGGTGTACGATTACACAACTTTTTCAAAACTCGTACAAACAACCGATGAACACAGAACCTACATCCATCAACGTTTTCGGTCAATATCAATACCTAATACTAACGTTAAATCCCAAAGAGAATGGTATTGATACTCACCTTCACCCAAGTATGCTATCCAATCTACTTGAAACACCCCAAACCCGGCCCAAAAGCCCGACCGGATTTGATATGTTCCTCGAATAAAACTTTAGCAAAATTCTCATTGTTTAAGAAAACTTGATGATTTTGAATGAAACAGATTAACTTAAAGATCGGGTTGAAATCAAATTGTAAAATAGATTTGTATCTTCTTAAAACATTAATTTTAAGAAAAATTAATAAGTTAAAAGAAAACCAAACTTAATGAAAGATTTATTTATTACCTTAAAACATATATATATATATATATTTAGTGTCAAAACATTTTAAATTATTTATCGAAAACCATTTAGTTATTTAATTAATAATTGTTCATGGCGAAAAATAAATCCAAACATAAAAATTAAAAATAGTTCATAGTGGCCTTATTACATAAAAATAGCAAAACCCATAATAAAGTCTAAGAAATTTAATAAGTTTAAATTGGAAAATCTCCAAAATACTTGATATGAGCATTGGCCACCACGGAGTCCTTGCTGACTCGATCCATCGCACTACGAATCATCTGAAAAGTTATCCCACAAAAGGGGTGAGTTATAAACTCAATGTGTAACACATACTTTAAAAAAAGCCCATTTGATCATATGCCTTAAAGTCCATTAATTACACATATGGCCATAGGCCCATTTAGCTCATATTTAGCCCAAAAGCCCATTTTCATAACAGATTAAATAATAATCATTTAAATCACATGGATATGTACATATAATGAAATGCAAACCCAGCCCACCTAATATCCATCCACTACACACCACCCGTACCAACCAACACACCGTGGGGATTACTAAATCGACCCTCCATCCGCTATACACCATCGAAGGCGCTTCTTTGCATTAACATGCACATCACCCTTATAATTTTGTGGCAAGGCCACTGACAAAATTGTGACCAAGTCACCGGATTTCAAATATGTGATCGAAGTCACCAGATTCACATATGTAACTGAAGTCACCGGATTTCAAATATGTGACCAAAGTCACCGGAAATGTGGTAAAACCACCAGAATACTTCCCCTTTATCAAATTCACCCATATGCCCATGCACATACATATTATTCATTTTTCATGCCATTTACCCCAAAATCATAACAAAATCATACTTATCTCACAATTATGCATATAGCAAAATTAACAGAATATTTGGGGTAAACATACCTGAATATCGTATACCAATGAATGGTATCCACAATCATTTTCAAACACATAGTCATATAATCACATTTAAAAGTAGATCTATGAGATTTTATTGTAAGGTTACACACCTTATGACTGTGAGAATGATACCTTCCCGCCACAACACCTAGTTAATTATCACACTTGGTTAGAATATACTATTACTAATAAAATTATACTTATTGACGAGAGATCTAAATCCTTACCCTCGGATTCTCGAACGACCGATATTTGTGGTTTTTCTCCACTAGATGGATCAAAACCCACTGATAACCCACCAACGAAAAGTGGTTCGGTTGTACGCACTACTTCAAATAATCGATCTTCGCTAGCAGAGGGTCCAAAACCCAGTGGAAAATCTCTTATCGTCGACATGACCTTTGTTTGAAGTTCGATGGTAAAACAGTGCCTCCTCTTTTCCAAACACTCATCTTTGCTCTTTTCTTACCTATCTTGTTAGTTTCAAAATCACCCCTAAAATAAAGTTAGTTAGTGATCCATTCTAAAAGAATTGATACGTTCGAAATTAATAATCCTTACCTTGGATGATTTCGAAAAATCACTTCTTAAAAGTTGGCTTCAACAAAGATCCTTAAAAATCCCTTCCAAGGATTCGGCCTAGGAGAGAAAAATAAAAGGATTTATGTTTCTAAGTCGACTATAGTAAAAAAAATAAAGAAAACAATTGACAAAACCTTACTTGATCACTTTGAATATACGGCCTTGAACAAAAAGAAGAGAATAAAAATATAGATTTGGTGATTTTGGTTTGCAAAAGAAAAAAAAAAAGAAAAGAAAAAGATAGTGATTTATGGCTAAAATGGTTTTAGTTTTCAATAAAAGAAAAGAAGAAAGGAAATCAAAATAGAAAATGATTCGGTTGACAAAAGAGATGAAAATAATGTTGATTTTGGTATTGGTAGAAAATAGTTTCGGTTGAGAGAAAGAAGAAAGAAAATGAAAAATGAAAGAAGAGAGAAAGAGGAGAAGGAGAAAAGATGATGATGAAGATGATTCCAAAAGAAAAGAAATAGCTTTAGGGACCTATGTTCATTCAGCCAAGAGGGAGAAATTGAAGAAAAATAGTTCTTTGAACTTTGGTAGTTTCTTGATGAGGAAAAAGAAAAGAAGAAATGTTTTCTAAACTTTTGATGCTTTTGACTAAAGAGAACAAGAATTTGAGAGAATAATCAAAATGAAAGCCAAAACAAAGAGAAATTTTTACCTAAAATCAATAACAAAATTCGGCTAGGAGAAAAACTTTTGGAGAAATGAGAAAAGATGCACAAAAATGCAAGACTTTTTGGCCAACTTTCACCCCCTAATGACTAAGCAAAATTTTGGCCAACCTATGCCAACATTATCCCCCTTTTTCCTCCTTGTTTCTTCCCCATCAACCCTTAAATTGCTATCACAATTAACTATCCCATTTAGCCCCTAAAACCGACTAGATTCATGGTCAAATGACCATGAAAAAGCTTCCAAAACATTGCCCTCACTTCAAACCTTTTGTCCCCCTTTCTTACCATCCTTTCTTGATTCCATGCCATAAGTTTTAGCTTACCTTTTTCATATGGTCAATTAACCAAAATTAAAAAGATGCTCATCCATTCTAGAAGAGTCTTGGCCGACACTATAGGGAAGGAAACAAAAAAATAAAATCCTCCCATTTGCTAGCTAGGGGATTCGATCCTCTCCCCTCAAGCACTCATCCATGCATCCTAACCACCTTGCCAATTACTCATCTTATGCTTAAAACCTTTTGTCATTATTTCTTAAAGCCTATCATGCTTAGCTCCATCTTAATTATTAAAAATTTAATAAATCACTAAGCATTCACTTAATTAATGAAGTTCAAAAATAACTTCCAAAATACACTCAATCATATTTAAGCATGCAACATCATTCAATTAAGTAAAGATGAATAACCGTTAATTATCAGGATGTTACACTACTTATGATGCTAACCGAAAGATATCTATACCCCTTTCCTGTCAAAATGCTGCATTAACCAAGAGAATCCAACATGAGAGAAGGGTCCAAGAGTTAGCAACCCTAAATTGAATCATTCAGCTTCGCCATAGAAGAGAGCCATCAAATGGAACCAAGAATCGAATAAAAATAAGGAATACTTACCCAAAATTAGTTGATAGAAATGGTAGAATAAAGTAACAATCGGCCACTTGATAGAGCCTAGTCACCCAAATCGACACAAATCCAAAGTAGTGAGAAGGGGGAAGTATTCGGCTAACTTGAAAAGAAAAGAAATAGTAAAAGGAAAGGAGAGGCTGATTTCAACTTAAAACTTAAAGAATAAGAGAAGAATGTTGAGAAGAGGGAATAACATGTTTGGCTATGAGGGTAAAACTGAAATATCAAAAGAGAGGAGGAGAAACAAACAAGAACTAATTGAGGAACAAAGGAAAAGGGAATGGATTCAACCAAAGAGAAGAGACGGTTCAGTAAAGAAGAAGAAGGATAGTGTGATTTGGCACAAAAAGAATGGAAAGAAGGAAGTTAAGAATGGGGGATTCGACAAGGTAATAAGAATGTAACCTGAAGAAAAATCGAAAAAAGTAAAAGAGCCCAAACGGTCACTTGTGAAAATGGCACTAAAGAGAAAAGAAGCTAGAACCGTCAAAAGAACAAAACCTAAAATGTCAGAAAGGAAAATTGGCTCCTACACATTTAGAATTTACCGAAAATGCACAACAAATGATCCCTAGCCGAATTTACATACTCAAGTTACCCAATTCGGCACTCTTCTCCCCTCACTTAAACTCCTTGAAAATCTCCACAAATCACTCCCCTTATCCCTCCTTGCTTTACTCCTTGATATTCTCCACAACCACTCACAAGACCAGTTCAAACTCTCACACAACAGAGTTCGAAACCACTACAAACCCTTCCTGTCCCCTGTTAGCAAAATAAATGCTCCTTGCGTGCCATGGGGTTTGAACCCCAAGCCCCCTCAATAGCTCAACACGCCACTTGCCTCCTTGCCACAAGCTCTTTTGTGACATAAAATCACACACGTTTAAACATAAGTCCTAACTGCTAACATCTAATTTCACTTAAGAGTAAAAACTAATAATTTTGCAATGGCCTATACTCGAACCCAGGCTTCCTAAAAACCCCCAAATACATTCAAATACTTATCCATTGAAGGAAACATGGAATTTAGCCAAATCATGCAAAATTATAGACCCTATGTTTTTGGCGTTACAAGTTCAAATGGAAAATCCAAGTTTGGTGTGATGATTATTGGTGCTAAAACTAACCGGCTCTTCAAATCTTTGAAAGCTCTTAAGCACTCCTCATCAAATTTGAACATCATTTCCTTCTCTAATAATTTGTATAAGGGTTTAGCAATTTTGGAGAAGTCCTTGATAAATTTTTGATGGAAATCGGTGTGGCCCAAAAAACTTTAAACACCCTTTATAGATATTGGAGGTGGAAGTTTCTCGATAACATCTACCTTTGTTTTATCTACCTCAATTCCATGTCTCGTTATGTGATGCCTTTGAACAATACCTTCTCGTACATTGAAATGACACTTTTCCTAGTTGAGTACAATGTTTGTTTCTTTGTATCACCTTAATACCTTGGCTAGATTGGCTAGGCAATCATCATATGTATCTTCGATTTTGAAAAATCATCCATAAATATTTCTAAGTATGTAATACCCTAAATTTGGGCCTAGTAGGATTGAGCCTTGGCCATGGGAGCATTTTAAAATTTTTGGAATTATGAGAACGACATTATTTCAAGTTGGACCTGTTAAGAAGGTGATTTTGGAAGGTTAGGGGGCTTCTATGAAGTCCCGGGATCAAACTTGGGCTTTAGGAAAATTTGATTTTAGGTGAATAAAACCCTGGGATATAGTAGGTAGGCCTTAAGAATAAAATGTGGGAAGAAATGACACAAGAGGAGCTTGTGGTGTAGTGGATAAATGACACCACTTAGGGAGCAATGGAGTGACGCCACAAGGAAGTAATGGGTCCAAGGTTCAAGCCTTGGCGCTGGCATTATATTTTGATTTATTTTTAAGTGAACTTGGACTTTAGCCCATAGATTTATATTTAGTTGCACATGATGTTAGACACAAGAAAGTGAGTGGTCTAGTGGCAATGTGTTATTAAGGGAGCCTGGGTTTGAATCTCATGACAAGCAGGGGAGTATTTATTTTGCGGATTGGATGACTAGAGTTTGAGTTGGATTTAAACTCTACTGACGGAGGGATCCCACATCGGAAAGATAGCAAGAGGGAAGGTGAGAAGCTGGCTATATATAGAGCTGTCTATGAGGAGAGGAATCATACCTTGGTGGGCGTTTGGGCATAGGAACATTCGGAGTGCGCGGATTAGCTTCAGACTCCTATCAGGTGTGTATTCTCTCTACTCTAGCTGTAGAGAGGCAAATGTCAAAATGCCGTTCACACGACGATGGTAGCCACACGAGCGTGCGAGCTTCGACGCGATAGTTGAGGCTAGCTTGAGTGTTCTTGTGCGTTTAGGCTGTTCAGGCCTAATGGGCCCGTAGGCCCATAGGAATAAATTGTATGATTGTGTAGTAGATAGTCAACTGGACTATGGGAATCTCGTATCTGTGGCTAGATTTGGGCAAAGTGCACCACACGAGCGTGTGGGCCCACATGGGTCGAATAAGGAGCCTCGGGCCCATTTACACCATTATGACCATTTAGGTTATCTGAGTCGCTTGGGGAAGCAGGCCTTTGGAAAGGCTGTTAAATGTGAAATTATCGAAATACCCCTAGTTTGTAAAATTACCGAAATACCCCTTGGTTTGCGAAATTATCGAAATACCACTGGTTTGCGAAATTATTGAAATACCCCTAGTTTGAGAAATTATCGAAATACCCCTAGTTTGCAAAATTATCGAAATACCACTAGTTTACGAAATTACCAAAATACCCCTAGTTTACGAAATTACCAAAATACCATTGGTTTGCAAAATTATCGAAATACCCCTAGTTTGTAAAATTATCGAAATACCCTTGGTTTTTAAAATTATCGAAATACCCCTAGTTTACAAAATTATTGAAATACCCCTAGTTTATGAAATTACTGAAATACCCCTAATTTGCAAAATTACCGAAATATCCCTAGTTTGTGAAATTACCGAAATACCCTTGGTTTACAAAATTATCAAAATATCCCTAGTTTGTGAAATTACCAAAATACCCCTAGTTTGCAAAATTACCAAAACACCCTTGGTTTGTGAAATTACTGAAATACCCTTGGTTTGTAAAAGTATTGAAATACCCCTGGTTTACGAAATTACTGAAATACCCCTAGTTTGTGAAATTACTAAAATACCCTTTGTTTGCAAAATTACTGAAATACCCCTAGTTTGTAAAATTACTGAAGTAGCCCTGGTTTGCAAAATTATAAAAATATCCCTGGTTTGGTTGGAAAATTACCAAAATACCCCTGGTTTACAAAATTACCGAAATACCCTTAGTTTGTAAAATTACCAAAATACCCCTGGTTTACAAAATTATTGAAATACCCCTAGTTTATGAAATTACCGAAGTACCCCTGGTTTGTAAAATTACAAAATACCCCTAGTTTATGAAATTATCGAAATACCCTTGGTTTGAGAAATTACTAAAATACCTTTGGTTTGCAAAATTACTGAAATACCTATGGTTTGCAAAATTACTGAAATATTCTTGGTTTGTGAAATTATCGAAATACCCCTGGTTTACAAAATTACCAAAATACCCTTAGTTTATAAAATTATTGAAATACCCCTAGTTTGCAAAATTATTGAAATACCCCTAGTTTGTAAAATTATCGAAATACCCATGGTTTGTAAAATTACCGAAATATACTTGGTTTGCAAAATTATCGAAATACCCTAGTTGGCAAAATTATTAAAATACCCCTGGTTTGTAAAATTACTGAAATACCCCTAGTTTACAAAATCACTGAAATACCCCTGGTTTGTAAAAATTACCAGAATACCCTCGATGGATAAAATGACCGATATGCCCCTAAAGGGCAAGATGATAAAAATGCCCTTACATGTTATATGGTTATTCTTGTATGCAATTTATGATTATTATGGTATGTTTATTGTTGTGTGATGCATTCATGTGTTATTATGTTGTATGGGAATGAGATTATTAATATGGAGGAAGTGCTAATAGGATCGCATGGTCGCTTGACGACTGTGGATCCACTGAAGGCTTTTTAGCCACCGAGCAGTCATGCTGCACCGATAAGTTAGTGCTGCAACCGGTGCTACAAAAGGAGTGTATGAATAGGTAGGTCGATAAGTTAGTGTAAGGATAGGAGACAAAGTGCAGGGTTGGTATGGGCATTAATGTATTGCATATATGGATTTTAATATTGAGATGGGCTTAGGCCTAGATATTTATGATATGTGACATATGATATAGGTTAAGGCCCAACCGAGGCTATTTTGGGCTAAGGCCCAATTACCACCTTTATTATAATGGGCTTCAGCCCGGATTATTGTGATGCATATTTTTACTGATAAGGCTTGTACACACTGAGTTTCCACAAACTCACCCCCTCTTTTTAATTTTTCCAGGTAACCCTCAGTAGGCGGTTCGACGTGTAACAGCCTGATTTAGACCCTAGTTAAAATAGTGGTTTTGAGACCACAAATCTGAGGTCGTATAAAAATTTAATATTATTTTCTGTGTGAATGGTATGTGACATTGTCTGTGTGAAAATTTTGTGTGATAATTTGATCGTTTGTGTGCCAAATTAAGAGAAAGGACTTAATCGCATTAAATGCAAAAGCTGTGTGCTGATGGTTAAAATGCTTAATTGTCATGGCTTTTTAAATGAAGGGTCTTTATGTTGTAAATGGACCATTAAAAGTATAGATGGACATAAATGGGTATATATTAAGTGAATTTATAATTTTTTAAGGAAGGGCAAAATAGTAAACTTTGTTTTAATGTTAATATAATAAGTAAAACACAAAGTTTTACCCATTATGTTTATCCATGCACCAAAAATAGAAAGGAAAGAAACAGTTAAGTGCTTTGTAGACTTCGGCACATTGAATTCTTGATTGAGGTATGTTCTAAGTTTGGTTTTTGATAATTTCTACGTTTTAGTGATCGTTACTTTGTGCTTGACAAAACCCATGCTCAAATTTTATTTATTGATAGTGTTTGTGAAATGTGCCATTAATGAAAGGGTGAGCTTTGTGATCAGTGTTGGTGTTAAATGAAAGATACGTGTTTAATGAACATGTGTTGTTCTTGAATTTTTTATGAATTTAGCTAATTAGGGCTAAATCATGAAAATAGCAATTTGAAGGACTTAAATATGAAATAGATGAAATGTGTGGGTTTGTATTAATATTGAAAGAATTCACTAAGCACATGTGTATTGAAATTTTGTGTATTTGATGATTTTGTGAAATATGAACTAAAGTTTCGAAATGTGAAAATGTAAGGGCTATTTTGTAAAATACCCTAAATATATGTGTTTGGACTAAAATGAATAATTTGATGATTGAATGGATTGAATTTGAATGTGTATAAACCAAGAGAGGAGAGGTTTGGATCGAGATTGAGGCAAAGATAAAGTGCTTAATTAATCAACCGTATCGATAGTTTGACGTCCGAGGTAAGTTCGGATAGGATACATATTATTAAGATATGTTTTAGCATTATGAAATGAATATGTATTTGTGTATGGAAGTGAGTTGCTATGTGTAAGATTTTAGTTGATGGCACTAAATGTGCGAAATTGAAATCAAAACAGAAATGAATAGCACTGTGTGTGCGATGATATGAAGGCTTGACTTATGAACACGCAATCGTAAAAGCGATCGAGATAAGTCGGTTGAAAGATTAGGCACTAAGTGTGCGATGACGATTATGATTCTATTATGAAATTGGCACTACATGTACAAAATAATCAAAAATAATAGTAAAGGTTGAGTGAGAGGTAATATCAAATAATTGAATTGCATGAATGGAGAGTAACTATGTGTTGATCAAGGTATGTTTGAACCTAGGTAGTTGATGATAGCCTTAATAGTTATATGAATAGATACTTGAGCATATGGTTGAGATTGATGATGAGCCTAATTGTGCAATTTATCTATGTGATGATTTAACTGTGTATGATGTGGTATTATTGAGTAATATGTATTAAATTATGAACTTACTAAGCTTTGAAAAGCTTACTGTGTGATTTATTTTTTGCTTTACAGTGTCAGTAAAGCTATCTTGGATCTGGGGATCATCAGCATCTCAATCACACTATCGGCAATCTATTTTGGGTTATTTTGGAAAGATGTACATAATTAAAATATGGCATGTGTAGGCTAGTTATTTGAATCATGTTTGAGATTTGTAAGTAGCCATAAAATGTGGCTAGATATGTGATAGTTTTTGGCATAAATGACTTTGGTATATATGATGTATTTTTGGTATGGATTATACGTTGAGAAATTGACTTATGGATGGAAATTTTGGTGATGGTATGATGTTATAAGGAATAAGTGAAATTGGGAATGAATTATACTTGTGATAAGATAAGTTTTGGTATTAAATTTGGTATGAATAGAATTGGTATTGAATGCATGGTTTGAATGACTATTTTGATATGCTTTTAGGTAGTCATATATGCATGAGTTGTTTTGGTAAATGTTGCTTGTAGGTGTGACCCATTTGGGTGGCATTTTTGGTCTTGCAAATGACCTATAATGTCACACGGCCATGGTACACGAGCGTGCCTAGTGACCGTAGGGTAAAGCCAGTAGCTTGCTTATGGCCACACGGCCATGGCACATAGGCGTGCCTAGAAGCCGTGTGAGAAAGTCAGTATATGGCTTAGTAGTGAATGGCCTTAGCACACAAGGGTGCTTGGTAACCGTGTTGCTTTGGCAGGATTGACCATGGCCGGGGTACACGGGCGTGCTTGGTGGCTGTGGTGAAGAATCAGGTTCGACCACTAGGAGGACACACGGGTGTGTTTAGCAACCGTGTAGGGCAAACAGTTGGATCCCACGGGCATGTATCCCCTGTATTTGGGATAAGTTTTTAAGTTTTTCAAAAATTTTGTATGTGTTTCGATTTAGTCCCGATCTTTATCTAGCAGATGTTTATGGTTTTATAGGTCTCAATAAGGGAATATATGTTTATGTTTTAATGTGATATACTAATGATTCACTTTGTGTCGTGAATAGGTTGTTAAATAATTTGATTGTTCAGTAATGCCTCTTAAACCTATTCTGACAATGGTTTTAGGTTAGGGGTGTTACATTTTTATTAGTATCAGAGCTACGATTTAGTCGATTCTCGGACTAACGTACCATGTGTGAGTCTTGCTATGCATGCCATATTATAAAATTATGATAGTGTGATGAATTTTGACAATTGAAAATGTGTTTATATATAGTAATGGGTCCTGATCGAGCAGTTGCTGACATCGTAGAAAGTAACGCATATGCTCCCACTCAAGGGACAGCGCCGACCACATCTAGGCCAAATGAAAGTAGTGAGGGAGGAGAGGCTAAGCAAGCCTTCTTCCGTATGATGAGTGAATGGTTTTAAAATTCGTTTGAATGAATCCGACTACTCCACAACCTCCACCCCCACAAGTACCTGTTGTGCCACAAATTGTAGATCCGAATCGATTGAATAAACCACCTGTAAACAAGATTCAAAAGTATGGGGTTGAAGAGTTTAGGGCCACGGCTGATGATGATGCTAAGCGGGCTGAGTTTTGGGTCGAGAATACCCTTTGAGTATTTGATGAGATGTCATCGACATTGGATGAATATATTAAATGCGCTATTTCATTGTTGAGGGATTCGTCTTATAAATGGTGGAAAACATTGATATCTGTAGTTTTGAGAAAGAGAATCACCTGGGATTTTATTCAAGCCGAGTTCAAAAGAAGTATATCAGTCAACGCTTCATTGATCAAAAACGTAAAGAGTTTTTAGAGCTAAAATAGGGCCATTTGTCTATTACTGAGTACGAGCGGAATTTGTAAGATTGAGTCAATACGCTAGAGAATATGTTTTGATCGAAGCTACTATGTGAAAATGCTTCATAGGGGGATTGAATGAAGACATTAAGTTGCTGGTTGGAATACTAGATATAAACGAATTTGTTGTGTTAGTTGAAAGAGCATGCAAAGTTGAGAAGCTTAGTAAAGAAAAGAAGAAAGCTGATTCTGAAGCTCGTGATGAAAGAAATAGATCGATGAGTAAGTTTTCTCAACCTTCTACAAAGAGATTTAAAGATTCAAACAATCGTTCAATTGCTTTATTCAGACATTCAAGTAGAGATCATTCGAGACAAAATACTGGTCCACGAGCTCAGGTTTCGATTGAATCAAGTATCGGCAGTGTTAAGAGTAACAAGCTCGAGTGTAGACAATGCGAGAGACGGCATGCTGGAGAGTGCTTGGGTAAGTATAACAATAGAACATGTTATAAATGTGGATCTTGAGATCATTTTATTTGAGATTGCCCAAAGATGGTGGAAGAGGAAAATGTTCAGAATGAAAGACCAAGTAATGTGACAGCCAGGGGTAGACCACCCAGAAACACCAAAATGTGAGTGAGAGCCAGAGAGGGACAACTGATACAGTTGTGAGGTCAGAAGCAAGAGCACTTGCCCGAGTTTATGCTATACGTGCACGAGAGGAAGCATCGTCTCCAGACGTCATCACTGGTACTTTCGCTTTATTTGATACTGATGTCATTGCACTGATAGATCCAGGGTCTACATTTCTATATGTGTATGAATTTAGTATTGAATAAGACTCTACCTATTAAGCCTACTGAATTTATTATTAGAGTATTGAACCCCTTAGGCAAGTGTGTTTTGGTGGATAAGGTGTGCAAGAATTGCCCATTGATGTTTCGAGATGTTTGTTTTCCAGTTAATTTGATGTTGCTGCCATTCAAAGAATTTAACATTATTTTGGGTATGGATTGGCTTACTTTGCATAATGCCATCATGAATTGTAAGAGAAAGAGCATTGAATTGAAGAGTCAGAATGATGAGATAGTTTGAATTGAGTCCAATGATATGAAAGGATTACCAGCTGTTGTATCTACGATAAAAGCTTTGAACTATGTGAGAAAGGGTTGTGAAGTTTATTTGGCATACGTAATTGATGCCAAAGTGTCAGAAAAGAAGGTCGAATTTGTGCCTGTGGTATGTGAGTTTCCAGACATGTTTCTTGAAGAGTTGCCAGGATTACCTCCAATTCAAAATGTTGAATTTGGTATTGAATTAGTGCCGAGAACCACTCCCATTTCGATAGATCCATACAGAATGGCACCAACGAAATTAAAAGAGTTGAAGTCTCAATTTCAAGAGTTGACTGATAGAGGATTTGCACGACCGAGTTTCTCACCCTAGGGAGCTCTTGTGTTATTTGTGAAAAAGAAAGATGGAACTATGAGAATGTGTATTGATTATCGACAGTTGAATAAAGTAACGATAAAGAAAAAATATCCATTGCCCTATATTGATGATTTATTTGATCAGTTGAGAGGAGCTATAGTGTTTTCAAAGATAGACTTGAGATCCGGTTACTATCAGTTAAGAGTTAAAGAATCCGATGTGCCAAAAACTACTTTTAAAACGAGGTATGGACATTACGAATTCTTATTGATGCCTTTTAGACTAACTAATGCTCCTGTGGTGTTTATGGATCTAATGAATCGGATATTTAGACCGTTTTTGGATCACTTTGTTGTAGTGTTCATAGATGATATTTTGATTTATTCATGTAATAAGATGCAACATATCGAGCATTTGAGAATCGTGCTACAAACTCTTCATGAGAAATAGTTGTATGCAAAGTTTAGCAAATGTGAATTTTGGTTGTATGAGGTCAGTTTTCTGGGGCATATCATATCAGCTGCTGGAATACAAGTTGACCCGAGTAAAATCTCTGCTATTTTAGAGTGGAAGCCTCCGAAAAATGTGTCTAAAGTCCGTAGTTTTTGGGACTAGTGGGATATTATAGACGATTTGTGAAAGGCTTCTCGATGATTGCGACCCCATTGACAAAGTTGTTACAGAAAGATGTTAGATTCGAGTGGTCAGAAAAGTGCCAACAGAGTTTTGAATAGTTAAAGGTGTTGTTGACAGAAGCACCAGTGTTGATTCAACCCGAGTCAGGTAAAGAGTTCATAGTTTATAGTGATGCATCGTTAAATGGTTGGGCTATGTGCTGATGCAAGAAGGGAAAGTCATTGCTTATGCTTTGAGACAGTTAAAATCACACGAAAAGAAATATCCAACACATGACCTTGAATTGCCTGCAATTGTGTTTGCATTGAAGATTTGGTGTCACTACTTATTCGGTGAAAAATGTCATATTTACACTGATCATAAGAGTTTAAAGTATTTGATGATTCAGAAATATTTGAATTTGTGACAGAGAAGATGGTTAGAATTGTTGAAAGACTACGAACTTGTGATAGATTACCACCCGAGTAAAGCTAATGTTGTAGCTGATGCCTTGAGTCGTAAATCGTTATATGCTTTGCGAGCTATGAGTAATCAGATAGATCTATATGATGATGATGTAGTTATAGTTGAATTGAAAATAAAGTCGATGTTTATACAGCAGATATGTGATGCTTAGAAGATTGATAATGAGTTGTTAGCAAAAAGAGTTCAATGTGATTCGAATGCTGAATCGGAATTTCGAGTTGATAGTGATGATTGTTTGAGATTTAGAGATCGAATTTGTGTCCTGAGAAATTCAGAGTTGATTCAAACAATTTTGAATGAAGCTCACAATAGTCATTTGACTGTACATCTGGGGAGTACGAAAATGTATAATGACCTAAAATAGTTCTATTGGTGGCATGGTATGAAAAGAGATATTTCTAACTTTGTGTCGAAATGTTTAGTTTGTCAGCAAGTTAAGGCTGAACATCAAAATTCGTCCAATTTACTACAACCAATTATGATTCCTAAGTGGAAATGGGAGAGGATCACAATGGACTTTGTCTCGGGTTTGCCCTTATCTCCAAGCAAGAAAGATGCGATCTGGGTGATAGTTGATAGATTGACGAAATCAGCTCATTTCATTCTAGTAAAAATCGACCATTCTTTGGATAAGTTAGCTGAACTGTATATTGATGAGATTGAGAGATTGCATGGGGTACCGTTATCTATAGTGTCTGACAGAGATCCGATATTTACCTCGCGATTTTGGAAGAAATTGCAAGATGCTTTAGGCATGAAATTGCATTTCAGTACTGCGTTTCATCCGCAAAAGGATGGTCATACTGAGCGAATCATTCAGATTCTCGAAGACATGATGAGATGTTGCATACTTGAATTTAAAAGTACGTGGGAAAAGCATTTATCGTTGATTGAGTTTACGTACAACAACAGTTTTCAATCTAGTATCAAAATGGCACCATACGAAGCTCTTTATGTTCGAAAGTGTCAAACTCCATTGTATTGGACTGAGCTGAGTGAGAATAAGATTCACGGGTTGATCTTATAAAAGAGACTAAACAAAAAGTGAAAGTAATTCGTGACAGTTTGAAAGCAGCCTCAGATCATCAAAAGACCTATGCAGATTTGAAACGAAAGGATATTGAATTCGAAATTGGTGATAAAGTGTTTTTGAAAGTGTCTCCGTAGAAGAAAATACTTTGATTTGGTAGAAAGGGCAAGTTGAGTCCGAGGTTCATTGGACCGTATAAGATCATAGAATGAGTTGGACCGGTTGCTTATAGATTGAGATTGCCATCTGAGTTAGAAAAGATTCATAACGTGTTTCATGTGTCAATGCTTCGACGGTATAGGTTAGATCCGTCTCATGTGATTGCTCCTACTGAGGTTGAGATTCAGTCAGACTTGTCGTATAGTGAAGAATCGATCTGAGTTTTGGCACGAGAGATCAAAGCGTTGAGAAATAAGAAAATTTCTTTAGTGAAAGTATTATGGCACAAACACAGAATTGAAGAGGCTACGTGGGAGCCTGAGAACGATATGAGAGAACAATATCCACAACTATTCACTGGTAAGATTTTCGGGGATGAAAATCTCTAAGGGGGAAGAGTTGTAACAGCCCGGTTTAGACCCTAATCAGAATAGTGGTTTCGAGACCACAAATCCAAGGTCAATATAAAAATTTAATATTATTTTCTGTGTGAATGTTATGTGACATTGTCCGTGTGAAAATTATGTGTGATAATTTGATCGTTTGTGTGCCGAATTAAGAGAAAGGACTTCATCGCCTTAAATGCAAAAGTTGTGTGCTGATTGTTAAAATGCTTAATTGTCATGGCTTTTTAAATGAAGAGTCCTTATGTTGTAAATGGACCATTAAAAGTATATATGGACATAAATGGGTATATATTAAGTGAATTTATAATGTTTTAATGAAGGTAAAATAATAAAATTTGTTTTAATGTTAATATATTAAATAAAACACAAAATTTTACCCATTATGTTCATCTATTTTGTAAAATGCCCTAAATATATGTGTTTGGACTAAAATGAATAATTTGATGATTGAATGGATTGAATTTGAATGTGTATAGACCAAGAGAGGAGAGGTTCGGATCGAGATCAAGGCAAAGATAAAGTGCTCGATTAATCGATCGTATCGATAGTTCAACGTCCGAGGTAAGTTCGGATAGGATACATATTATTAAGATATGTTTTAGCATTATGAAATGAATATGTATTTGTGTATGGAAGTGATTTGCTATGTGCAAGATTTTAGTTGATGGCACTAAGTGTGTGAAATTGAAATCAAAACATAAATGAATAGCAATGTGTGTGCGATGATATGAAAGCTTCGGTTTATGAACCTAGCACTATGTGTGCGATACCGAGATAAGTCGATTGAAAGATTAGGCACCAAGTGTGCGATGAAGATTATAATCCGGTTATGAAAATGGCACTAGGTGTGCGAAATAATAAAAAAGAATAGTAAAGGTTGAACGAGAGGTAATATCGAGCAATTGAGTAGCATGAATGGTGAGTAACTATGTGTTGATCAAGGTATGTTTGAAACTAGGTGGTTAATGATAGCCTTAATAGTTATATGAATAGATACTTGAGCATATGGTTGAGATTGATGATGAGCCTAATTGTGCAATTTATATATGTGATGATTTAATTGTGTATGATATGGTATTATTGAGTAATATGTATTAAATTACGAACTTACTAAGCTTTGAAAAGCTTACTATGTGATTTGTTTTTCTACTTTGCAGTGTCAGTAAAGGTAGCTCGGATCTGGGGATCGTCACCATCTCAATCACACTATCGGCAATCTATTTTGGGGTATTTTGGAAAGATGTACATAGTTAAAATATGGCATGTGTAGGCTAGTTATTTGAATCATATTTGAGATTTGTATGTAGCCATGAGATGTGGCTAGGTATGTGATAGTTTTTGGCATAAATGACTTTGGTATATATGATGCATCTTTTGGTATGGATTGTGAGTTGAGAAATTGACTTATGGATGGAAATTTTGGTGATGGTATGATGTTATTAGGAATAAGTGAAATTGGGAATGAATTATGCTTGTGAAAAGATAAGTTTTGGCATTAAATTTGGTATGAATAGAATTGGTATTGAATGCATGGTTTGAATGGTTATTTTGATATGCTTTTGGGTAGTCATAAGTGCATGAGTTGTTTTGGTAAATGTTGCTTGTAGGTATGACCCATTTGGGTGGCATTTTTGGTCTTGCAAATGACCTATATTGTCACACGGCCATGGCACACGGGCGTGCCTAGTGATCGTGGGGTAAAGTCAGTAGCTTGCTTAAGAGCACACGGCCATGTCACACGGGCGTGCCTAGAACTCGTGTGAGAAAGTCATTATATGGCTTAGTAGTGCACGACCTTAGCACAGGGGGGTCCTTGGTAACCGTGTTGCTTTGGCAAGATTGACCATGGCCAGGGTACACGGGCGTGCTTGGTGGCCATTGTGAGGAATCAGGTTCAACCACAAGGAGGACACACGGTGTGTCTATCAGCCATGGAGGGCACACGGTTGGATCCCACAGGCGTGTATCCCTTGTATTTTGGATAAGTTTTTAAGTTTCTAAAAAATTTTGTATGTGTTTCGATTTAGTCTTGATTCTTCTCTAGAAGGTGTTTAAGGTTTTATAGGTCCCAATAAGGGATTACATGTTTATGTTTTTGATATGATATACTGATGATTGACTTTGTGTCGTGAATGGGTTGTTAAATGATTTGATTGTTCAGTAATGCCTCTTAACCCTATTCTGGTGATGGTTTCAGGTTAGTGGTGTTACACGACGTATCAGAGGACTCAGAGGTTGCCACACTACGAGCAATTTTTGATTTTAGTATTCTACTTTACTTTATTAAACCATTTTTATTGGGTTGTAATAAACCTTTCTTAAATTCAGGTATAGTTTGGGATTTTTAGTTTATTATGTTTTAAATCTGCTCAACCTTGAATCGCGATTTTCTAAAACAATGTCTATTTTTAAAACACTACGTTTTCGCAACCAAGTTGTAAATATCACGTTTTATAAGTCAGTTGTTTTAAATTAAGCTTCCGCAACGAACAAGGTTTTGAAGGTAATAACTTCTTAATAAATGTTGATTAATAATAACAATCGCAAACCGGGACTTTAGTTTTTAAATATCAAGAGGGGTTTTCAATGAAAATGCGATTTTTGAAAAAAACACCTCAATGTGACACGCCATATTCGGGCCTAACTTCTAGGCTGGATTTGGGGTGTTACAAAGTATTTCTCAACCATGTTAATAAAAATAGACATCATACATCTTTGAAATGTGGTAGGTGCATTACATAAACCAAATAACATGCGTCTAAATGCAAATGTACCATACGAGCAGGTGAATGTTGTCTTGTGTTGATCTTCTGGTGATACTGTAATCTGATTATACCCCGAGTATCCCTCGAGAAAGAGTAATAGTCTCGCCCCGTGAGTCTATCCAGCATTTGGTCCAAAAACAGCAAAGGAAAGTGATCTTTCCTAGTTTCCTTGTTCAGCTTTCAGTAATCGATGCAAATTCTCCATTCTGTAACCGTTCTAGTCAGTATCAAGTCGTTATTCTCGTTCTTAGTGACCATAATACCTCCTTTCTTTGGCACGCACTGGACCGGACTAACCCACGAACTGTTTGAGATGAGGTAAATTACACCCACATCTAACCACTAGATGATTTCTTTTTTAACCATGTCCTTCATGATGGGGTTTAGTCTTCATTGTCCATCAGTCATCCCTTTCTCGCCATCTTCCAGGATGATCTTGTGCATACATACAGATGAGCCAATGTTGTGAATATCGGCTATGGTCAATCCAATAGCCTTCTTGAATTGTTTCAATACTAGCATGAGTTTCTCTTCTTGCTCAACGGTTAATTCTGCTGAAACAATCACAGGCAAAGTAGAAGAGTTATGTGACAACCCTAGCCCAAATCCGTCACCAGAACAGGGTTGCAAAGTATTACCAAAGTTGTTGGGTCATGTAACAGACATTTCATAAATGCTTAGTGTTCATACCAGATTTCAATCAAATTTAATCATATAGTCCCTTACATGAGCCCTCGAGGCCCAAATCATGCATTAGAATCATGTCGGGACTAAACCAGTTACTCAAAAAAAATTTCGTAAAATTTCAAAATTTCTCCTAACTGCAGAGGTCACACGCCCGTGTCTCAGGCCATGTAACTCTCTCATTTGGGTCACACGATCAGGTCACACACCCGTGTGCTAGACGTATGTTGGTGCAGGGGTCACACAGCCAAGTCACATGCCCATGTGCCAGGTCGTGTGATTAATTCTGGGCATTATGTTTTGACATTTTAAAGATGTAGGGGACACACAGCTAGATCACACGCCCATGTGACACATGGCTGAGACACACGCCCGTGTCTCTGCCCGTGTGGACAACAATAGGCTATTTTTCAAGCCACATTTCTCACTCATTTTGTCTTCCTCCACACCAATACTTTAACATATTAATAAACCATTTCAAAAAAATTAATTCAAGTCAAAACCGAGCCTCATGCAAGACATATCATCACGTACAACCAATGTGCTCTTAAGCACCTCAGATGACACTTTACCATTATATAACAAAATATATATAAAATTTACTTATCAAATTCACCTATATGCATATTTTACGAAATATGCTACAATTAATCACCAATATGCCAACATTATTCCTATCATTCAACCATTTAAGCACACACCAAACATGTTATAGCCTCATTTATACATATCAAAACATGTTCATCACAAGCCATTCCAATGGCTAGTTATAACCCAAACATTTACATGCCAACATTGGCTAATTAACCTATACATACCATTATAACCATAATTAATTTACCATATATACCAAAATGAGCCGATGGATAGTGTGAGTGATCTTCGCCAAGCTTCCAATCTAACGAGCTTCTGAATTGCTATAGAACAGGGGAAAATAAAACAGAGTAAGCATGAAATGCTTAGTAAGTTCGTATAACAAGGTAAACAACTTACCATATATTTATGCTCAAAATAAACATGTAAGGCACTATCAACCAATTTGGTTATAAACCCTAAACATATATCCTCATCGTGTTAACCAAGTAATCACATATAATAGTCCTTAATCATGAATGAACAAAGTTATCAAGCATGATCCACATTCATGTAATAACCAATTCATGCATCATTATATCAAGTAATGTCATTTCCATGTACTTCATGTACATACGGGTAATAATTCGTTTCTAAATCATACTATCTCATATAAACATCAAGAAGCATGTATGGGCTCAATAATAACCAAATTTCCATATACATATATTTTCCACATCATGAATTCAAATAACATATACAATTTGTATCCCTGTATTTCAAGTACATTTTCATAATAATTTTGTTTCAAGTTCAATTTATTTCATGTTAGGGTTATGCTCATTAAATCGATTAAAATATCAATGGAAATTTGAGAAAATACACTCATAGGGTGCAAAACTATAATCTTAGATGAACATATTCATCAAACAAGTTCCATGTTCATATATCACCATCTCATACTTTCATATATAATGTATTATCATTTTCATGTATTTTAGGCAGCTACATGTAATAATTCATTTCATGTTCACATTTTCTCGTATTAGGATTTTGCCTGTTGAATTATTGAAAACATCGATGGATACATAAGTAGTACACTTGAATTGTACAAATCAAAATCGTCAATTCTTATTCAGGAGCACCCAATTAGGGCACATAATTGGGAAGCACACTCTCGAGCCTTGTAATAGGAAACTCATATAGAGCCATTTTAGGAAACTCATAAAGGGCATATCGGGAAGTTTATCTGGGCTATATAATTGGAAACTCATAAGAGTTATAATTGAAAAGTTCACAAAGAACCATATCAAGAAACTCCTGATAGCCAATATCGAGCATTATCGGGAAGCTCAGAAAGAGCCAATTAACGGGAAGTTCACAAAGAACCTTTAATTGGGATGCTCATAAGAGAGAAGGTGTGTCCACAACAAATGTAGGATCACAACCTATCGGGACGCTCCAAAGAGCTATTATCAGGAAACTCACTGAACCATATAATGGGAAGCTCGAGAGGGCTTATAACGGGATGCTCGTAAGAGCTGTGGTGTGTCCGCAACATATGCTAGACCTCAATCAAGACGGGAAACTTTTATCCATTGACTTTCATCTATTCAAACGGGATTTGATATTTTTCTAGCATTATCGGATATGTGATCATTCCATACATTTATAATAAATACAATTCACATAAACACATTCAATTCAAACATAAAATATACACAATTTAGTTACACAAACTTAGCTCAATAAATGTTCGTGTACGTAAAATCTACTAATTCGACACTTTCTCTTTTCCTCGCTCTAACTACGAATTTGGCCTATCTGGATCTATACGAGTAAATTTAACATCAATTTAATATAATTCGTACCCAATTCAATATAATTCATATTTTAGGAAAAATTACCATTTTGCCCCTAAACTTTTAAATAATGACGATTTTGTCCCTAGGCTCGGAAAATGAAATTCATACAATTTAATCATTATTCCAAGCCTAGCTAAATTTCACAAGTAACATTTACAACCCATGTATTTCACAAAATTTAGAATTTTTCCATAAATTTTACAACTTTACAATTT
Source organism: Gossypium rotundifolium (assembly GCA_025506655.1). Classification (NCBI taxonomy): domain Eukaryota; kingdom Viridiplantae; phylum Streptophyta; class Magnoliopsida; order Malvales; family Malvaceae; genus Gossypium; species Gossypium rotundifolium. The sequence goes on along the minus strand of CP106731.1, from coordinate 60,930,908 downwards.
AGCCCCTAATTCACATTTTCATCAAAATTCACTCTATAAAAGTTGTTTGCTTATCAATAGCCTTTCATTTTCTACCATTTATTTCAAAATTTCAGCATATTCATCCATGGAAAAATTTCTATACTTTGATAACTTTTAAAATTAATTCCCAAAATAGCTAGATTAGGTTATACCGATCTTAAAAATATAAAAATTACTAAAAACGGGACTTGAATACTTACCTAATTTGGCCAAATAAGTTTTCTCTTTCTTCCATTCTCCATGGCTAGGGTTTCCATATTTATTTGGGAAATATGATGATAAAAATGATGATATTTTCTTTATTTTATTATTTATCATCTTTATTTTTCATCTTTCCAGTTTTGACCTTTTCTTTATTTTATTTTCGATGGATGATTCATCATCCATAACAACTAAATATTTTTTAATGGTCTATTTTCCATATAAGGACCTCAAATTTTGAATTCCATATCTATTTAATCCCTTTAGCTATTAGAACTCAACTTTTCAACTTTATGCAATTTGGTCCTTTATCAAATTAAACATGTAATCAGTAAAATTTCTTTATGAAATTTTTATATGACATTATTATCATACTGTAGATCATAAAATAATATTAATCCAGAATCAAATTTGTGGTCCCAAAACCACTGTTCCGATTTTACAAAAATGGGTTGTTAGAACTCTTTCCCATTAAAAATTTTCTTCATTGAAAATTGTACTAGTAAAGAAGTCTGGATATTTCTTTCCCTTCACATGCTTGAATTTCAATCAGTCTCTTACTGTAATTGTCAAGCTGAATTTCAATATCTATCATAGAAATATCATGTGACAGATATAATCGATACCATCGTAGCATATACACATGAATAACATTATGAATTCTGTCAAGCTCTGGCAATGATGCCAATCAATACATAACAAGTCCGATTCTTCTCAATATAGATGGAACAATATCTCAACATCAATTGTATTCTCCAAATAGAAGAAGAAAAACAAAAGTATTCCCAATAACAATCAGTGCCATAATACAATTTCTATAATCTGAAATTCATATCACTAAACTCCCATGATCAGCCAGGGTTTATAATAGTAGTAAATGTAATTACCTCTGGACAATGAATATCTTTCACAGTTAAACCATGTTTGATAAATAATATCAAACCATAAGAATAACAAGAAAACTGAGATAATGAAATCCAAAATGTGAAGCTATACTGAATTTCCAAGAATACAACCCATATTAAATGGTAACGAGATCAATGATATCCTAGAAAAAGTCCAGAAGAATAATATTGCTCATACGCACTAGAAACAATGTAAATTGCATATTTGGAATTCAGAACTTCAACCAGTAGAAGTAGAAAATAGTATCATATGAATCTTATCATCAAGTCCTCTCTCAAACATAATAGATTAGAAAACCAGGGGAAGATATAGCAATACCGCTCATGAATCAATCAGACTAACAATAATTCTGTCTAATATCATGATTTGCCAACCTTTCTATATGATAAATATCACATCTGAACATGAAGAATTTCATATGCCTCTGAGAATAATAGAACATGTAGAATACCCAGAAGAAATTATTGTAATATAATCGATTTTAACAACTACATTCAAATATCTTTGCAATTTCATCACTATTACACTAACTAATAAAGTCATCAATAATCTCACATTATTTAGTTCACTAAAGAAGCCAATTCAGAAGAAATTTTTGGTTAATTCATTCTATAGATGCCGTACCTAAATAAGTTAATTACTCATGAATAACTTCTTCCTTAACAGTGACATTGCGTATCCCGATTATAATAGCTATATTCAAATAACATGTGTCTCACGCCGTGTAACTCTTTGACTTGGGTCACACAGTTAGGTCATACACCCTTATACTAGACCGTGTATAAGTGCAGGGGTCACACGGCCAAATCACACGCCCATATGACACCTGGCTGAGACACACGCCCGTGTCTCTGCCCGTGTAGACAACAATAGGCTATTTTCCTAGCCACATTTCTCACTCATTTTGTCTTCCTCCTACACCAATACTTTAACATATTAATAAACCATTTTAAAAATTATTTCAAGTCAAAATCTAGTCTCATGCATGACATATCATCACATACAACCAATGTTCTCTTAAGCACCTCAGATGACACTTTACCATTATATAACCAAATATACAAAATTTACTTAACTTATCAAATTGAACTATATGCATATTTTACCAAATATGCTAGAATTAATCATCAATATGCCAACGTGATTTCTATCATTCAACCATTTAAGCACACACTAAACATGTTATAGCCTTTTTTATACCTATCAAAACATGTTCATCACAAGCCATTCCAATGGCTAGTTATAACCCAAACATTTACATGCCAACATTGGCTAATTAACATGCCATTATAACCATAGTTAATTTACCATATATACCAAAATGGGCCGATGGATAGTGTGTGTGATCTCCGCCAAGCTTCCAATCTAACAAACTTCCGAATTGCTATAGAACAGGGGAAAATAAAATAGAGTAAGCATGAAATGATTAGTAAGTTTGTATAACATGGTAAATAACTTACCATATATTTATGTTCAAAATAAACATGTAAGGCACTATCAACCAATTTGGTTATAAGCCTTAAACACATATCCTCATCATGTTAACCAAGTAATCACATATAACAGTCCTTAATCATGAATGAAACATTCATGTAATAACCAATTCATGCATCATTATATCAAGTAATTTCATTTTCATGTACTTCATGTACATACGGGTAATAATTCATTTCTAAATCATACGATCTCATATAAACATCAAGAAACATGTATGGGCTCAATAATAACCAAATTCCATATACATATATTTTCCACATCATGAATTCAAATAACATATACAATTCATATCCTCGTATTTCAAGTACATTTTCATAATAATTTTGTTTCAAGTTTAGATTATTTCATGTCGGATTATGCATTAAATCAATTAAAATACCAATGGAAATTTGGGAAAATACACTCATAGTGTACAAATATATAATCATAGATGAACATATTCATCAAACAAGTTCCATGTTCATATATCACCATCTCAAACTTTCATATATCATGTATCATAATTTTCATGTATTTTAGGCAGATACATGTAATAATTCATTTCATGTTCACAGTTTCTCATATCAGGATTTTTCCTATTGAATTATTGAAAACATCGATGGATACATAGTTAGTACACATGCTGATGTGATCCTAGGAAAGCTCCTACTGATCCCATTGAGCTACCTTTAGACCCATCACTCGGTCTCGTTCTAAGAAGTTCCAAGAAGCTCTTTCAAGCTATATTGATCGAGCATGGGGAGAAGAAGTGGCGGGCCTTATTGATCAATCATGAAGCTTAACAACATACGTCCCATACATTTTATTAATAGCTAAATTTTAGTTTTCATTCTTGAGCTGATTAGTTGCTGGAATAAACTTTAATTAAGTTTAGTTATTTTATTTTAAGTAATTAATGTGTCTTGAGTTTATTTAATATGTATAAGTATATACGACAATTAATATGTCTTAAGATAATTAATTTGTTCTAATTAATACAACCATTTAATTTGTCTTAGTTTATACAGCTATCTAAAGTGTCTTAAGTTTAGACAACTTAATTGCATCATGTCCTTACCAAATTTATTTAGTGTTTATAGGTAATCAATTCAGCTGAATCAACTAGCTTAGGTGCAAAATAAAGCATTAAAGAAGAGCATGCATTTTGCTAATGCATGGGACAACAATTAAATGATAACCAGCTAGTTTCTCTTCTCTAAGGGACTGTTCGTGGATACCAATGGACAAACACACATTCACATTAGTCCATTCAGCTAGCAAGTGAGTTCACACCATGGGAGCTGGTCAAATTTGTTTGCTCACATTTGGAGGCTAATGGAGTTGAAGTGTTTACACCAATTGGGTTGTTCGTGTGCCTAAACTACCACTTTTTTGGCTGCTGTTTATTCGGCTGCCCAAGGAAGAATTAAAGGCTGTTCATAACTGTTTAGCTGAACAATCATTGAACAAATTCATCTTAGCTCATCAAGTCAATTAATTAGCTGAATTGGAAGACTAAATAGGCTTCCCATTGGTGTCACCTAGGCATAGGTTTCACCAAAAGACTTGTAATCATTTAGGGAGCTAGTTCAGCTCATCAATAGCTCAATTTGAGCTGATTGTAAGTGTCCATTCAGCTGGACTTAGCTCAAGTCTATAAATACTTTGTTCATTGTTGGTTGTAAGGACTTTTGATTAATTTATGAACTACTTTTGTTCTTTTGTGAGAATTCAACTCCCATTATTCTCTCTTGGACTGAAGTTCAGCTTGTGGCATCATTCCTTCCTTGTTTAACCGAACTTATCACTTTTAAAGTGTGGCATTCAACCATACCTTTGGTTCCTATCTTGCTAGATAGTGGGTCAAGGTTGACCAAGTTATTTCCAAACCATTTTCACCTAAGTGCCATTTTAAGAATCAGGTCAACAATCATCTTCATTGTTGGTTCACTCTTGGCCTTAGCCGAATCCTTCCATTAGCCAATTCAACTATCTATTAACCATTGTTTGAACCTATCTTTCATCCTTTTTTAGCCTATCTTGAAACAAGCCATCCCTTACTTAATTTCACGATTGGGCAAACTAATACGACTCAAATTAACATCAATCGAGTTTGTATCATTTGGTATCAGAGCTAGTAAAATTGAAGTAAGTATTGACCTTTTTTTGTATGCCGGGAATTGCAAGTTGAAAAAAAATTCGTACAAAAAAAAAATTAGTGTCAATTGTAGTTCAAAGTGTAAATATCAAGTTTGAGAGTACAAAAGTCGTTTGAGTAAAAAACAAAGAGGAAAGAAGCTAACTCAAAAATTTTACTTGCTGCCCAAATTAATTTAATCACTTTCCTACCTTTTGGCCACACCTCAAAGCTTTCCATTTTGTTTTCTAGCCTACCCTTATCCTAACATCTATTCTTATCGAAAACAGATCATCAATTTTACAAACTGACTCCACATCGATTGCTGCTAAGTCTAAGTATTGAGAATTTAGAGAGGTGAATTGAGAGGAAATAGGCAAGAGTGTGGTGAGACTATTCGAGTGAGCAAAAGCCAAATTGTGTGATGTTTTTTCTTTAAGAGAACTTATGAGGTTTTTGTTTTGAGTACTTTAAAATGTCACAAAGTTCGGAAAGGAATACGAATGAAGGTGGTGGTTTTCGTCACGTAAGGAATGTGGCAACTGAATGAAGAGTGCTAGATCTTACACTCTAAGCCATCATGCGCAAAATGGAGCGTCTATTTGATAGAGGGCTCGAACCCATTGAAGAACGTTTAGATCGAGTCAAAGAGCGAGGCCAACGTGAGGGAACCCCTTAAAATGCAAGGTGAGGGCGCGGTCGTCCTATACAAAACCAAGAAGACTTTTTCAAACCAAGTGACAATGATAGTGATCAAGTGTCGGTTTGAAGTGTAAGGCAACAAGACCATAGAAACTGTGGCCTTAGGGAAAGAACTCGTGTGACGATAGTCTCAAGAACATCAAGATGGCCATACCCTCGTTCCTAGGGAAAAGTGATCCCGAGGCGTACTTGGAGTGGGAGAAAAAGATAAAACTTGTCTTTGAGTGTCATAATTACTTGGATAGCAAGAAAGTGAAGCTCGCGGTCATAAAGTTCTCAGACTATGCTATAGTGTGATGGGATCAACTCGTGACAAGTCAAAGAAGAAATGGAGAAAGACCCATGTCAACTTGGGCTGAAATGAAGGTAGTCATGAGGAAGCGATTCATTTTGACTTACTATCACCGAGACCTATACCAATGTTTGCAAAGCCTTACCCAAGGTAATAGAAGTGTCGAAAAGTACTATAAGGAGATGGAAGTAGCCATGATCTGAGCTAACATCGAGGAGGATTGTGAGGAAATAATTGCCAGGTTTCTTGTAGGACTAAACCGTGACATTGCCAACATTGTGGAATTACAATGTTATATCGAACCAAAGAGCCTACCGTAGCTGTCAAATCCAATCAAATCGTTGGTGCGACAAGTAAAAACAAGAATGAACTTGTTCCAAATCGCACGAGAGATATCACGTGTTTCAAGTGTTATAAGAGGAAACATAGCTAGCCAATGTCCCAATCGACGAGTCATGATGGTAAGCGCCAATGGTGAGATCGAATCTGAGGAGGAAAAAGAAGATGAGCCCAAAATCCCCACCAATGAAGAAGAAGAAATGGAGTATCCAGGTGAAGGTGAAATTCTTGTTGTGAAGAGAAGTTTGAACATCCAAAGTGTTAAAAACGAGTAATAAAGGGAGAACATCTTTCACACCAGTTGCCACATCCAAGACAAGGTGTGTAGCGTGATCATCGGTGGTGGGAGTTGTACCAACATCACAAGTAGCATGCTGGTGGAGAAGCTTGTGTTAGCCATGACCAAGCACCCAAATCATTACAAGTTACAATGGCTCAATGACGGTGGTGAGTTCAAAGTGACCAAACAAGCTGTTGTGGCATTTTCCATCGAGAAGTATCAAGACGAGATGGTGTATGACGTGGTGCCAATACACGCGAGACATATTCTTTTGGGGCATCCATGGCAGTTTGATCGATGTGTAATCCACGATGGATATACAAACCGATACACGTTCAAGCACTTAGGCAAAAATGTAACGTTAGCACCCCTCACACCGAAATAAGTGCACGAAGACCAAATAAAGTTAAAACAATTTGTTGAAAAAGCAAAAGAAAAAGAGCAAGAAAAAATAAATGAAAAAGAAAAAGAAAAAAATCGAGAAAAAGAGAAAGTTGAGGCAAAGACACGAGTGGAAAAAGAAAAGCAAAAAGAAAACTAGAATGAAAAATGAGTGTTTTTGCGAGGAGAAGAGAAGTGAGGAAAATGTTTTTGATGAGACAGCCCATTCTTTTACTTATGTACAAAGAATGTCTTTTTGAAACTAACGATTTTGACCAAATTTTTCCTTCTTCTATTGTTTCCTTACTTCATGAATTCGAGGACATGTTTTTGAAGGAAGTGCCAAGCGGATTGCCTCTCATTCTAGGCATTGAGCATCAAATCGACTTTGTGCTCGGAGAATCAATCCCGAACTGACCAGCCTATTGGAGCAACCCCAAAGAGAGTAAAGAATTACAATGTCAAGTGGCTGATTTGATGGAAAAGGGATACATACACGAAATTTTGAGCCCTTGTGCGGTGCTCGTTCTTCTAGTGGCAAAAAGGATGGCTCATGGTGAATGTGTGTGGATTGCCGTGCCGTTAACAAGATCGCGATCAAATATAGGCATCCCATTCCTAGGCTCGACGACATGCTATATGAACTTAGTGGAGCCAAACTCTTTTCCAATATAGACTTGAAGAGTGGATATCATCAAATCCGCATGCGAGAAGGGGACGAGTGGAAAACGGCCTTCAAAACAAAATATGATTTGTATAAATGGCTAGTGATGCCATTCAGCCTCACGAATGCCCCTAGCACATTTATGCGTCTAATGAATCATGTATTGTGTGCTTTCATTGGTAGGTTTTGCGTAGTATACTTTAACGATATTTTAATTTATAGCAAGTCTTTGAATGATCATATTGAACACTTGCTTGTTGTATTGGAAGTTTTGTGTAAGGAAGTGCTTTATGCTAACCTCAAGAAACGTTCTTTTTGTACTGATAAAGTTGTGTTTCTAGGGTTCATTGTGAATGCTGATGGCCTTGAGTTGGACTAGGAGAAAATCAAGGTGATTCAAGATTGGCCGCGTCCTACAAGCATCAGCCAAGTGAGAAGCTTTCATGGACTTGCAAGCTTCTATAGGAGGTTTGCGTCAAATTTTAGCACCTTAGCTACCCCCTTGACGGGTATTATAAAGAAAAACTCCCCTTTTCTTTGGACTAATGAATAAGAAACTTCTTTTAACAAAATTAAAGAATGTTTGACTAACGGTCCTTTGTTATGTTTACCTGATTTTAACAAGACTTTCTGTAACACCCTAACCCGTATCCGTCACTGGACTAAGGTTAAGAGGCGTTACCGAACATATCAGATCAAAACACAAACATTTCATTAACATTAAACATTCACAAACATTCCATAAAGAAATATACACATAGTGTCCCTTTATAAGGTCTACGAGACATTAAACATGCATTGGGTAGGGGTCGGGACTAAATTGATCATAAATTTTTTCAAAATCTTAAACATTTTTTCAAAGTTACAGAGGTCACACGTTCGTGTGGGCAGGCCGTGAGAAAATAGGGCATATATACTGACTTGTCCACATGGCCACAAGACACGCCCATGTGCCAGGCCGTGTGAAATTCTGGAGGTTACTAATTTGCTCACACGGCTAGTCACACCCCCATGTGTCCAGCCCGTGCGGCTTCCTGACTTGGTTCTAATTGCAATCTTAAGAGACACGGTCGAGACACATGTTCGTGGGCAAATATAGGCCATTTGCAAGGCCAATTTGCCACCCAAAAATTTAGTCAAACCTACAACCTTAATTCATGACCCAAAAGTAGCAAAAAACTTACCAAATCATACACAATTTGACTCTTATCAACATCATTCAATTCCATATACAAATTCAACTCAAACATACCAATTTTAAACACCAACTTCACATCAAAAACATATGAATCATACATCATTTTAATCCATATCATTTTCCCAAATAAACCATGAAACTTACCAAAATTGACCCTTTCATTTTGCCATTCATGAGCACATCAAAACATACCATCTTTTGCATCTTATAGCATGAACTAAACTCATCCATAAGCACATTAATTAACAAGCCATATCACATGGCTATATTTACACATTTCAAAACATAATCAAAGTTCTCTAGCCTATACATGCCATACTTTAATATATACATTTTAAAAATGTATCAAAATATAGTTCGATAGTATGGTGATGATCCTCAATGATCCCCAAGCTTCCTATAGCTTGATAATCTATAAAAAAATAAACAAACACATACACAGAGTAACCTTTCATAGCTTAGTAAGTCATGAGAAAATAATGATCAAATAAACATTCGCATTAAATCAACAAACCAAATCAAACAAATCTTAACCAAATGTACATTATTATTCTTGCAAACTCAAGCATTATCACATATACAGTATCATTATAACATCAATGGCCGAATGCACATATACTCATAAGCACATATAAAATTTCTCTTTAACCATGTCTAATTTATATATATTCATGTCAAACATATAATTACCTGACTTTCATATTCATATAACATAGCACGTACCTGAACTTTTTAGTTCATTTTCACATTTGATCTTAACTCGATAGTGCCCGTTGAACTATTCAGAATCAATAAGGATACTCGGATATTCAGAAAGCTCGTACAATGCCAATGTCCCAGACGTGGTCTTACATGTAATCACATATCGATGCCACTGTCCCAAACAGGGTCTTACACGAATCAAATATGATGCCAATGTCCCAAACATGGTCTTACACGAAAACAAAAGTTGATGCCAATGTCCTAGATATGGTCTTACATGAAAACACATATAAAAATCTTATGTCATGATATATGTATCCTAACTATTCCTAAGGTTCGTACGAGGCTTTCGGGCGTCGTAACTCGATCAATTCAAGCTCGTAGACAATTCTTCCACACTTTTACCGATTCAACATTCACATAAATATACAAGTAATAATTTAATTTGGTACAAATAAAATATATACAATTGAATTTAACGACATTTATTTACTTATGAACTTACATTGGACGAAGACGGACGAACCGGAATGACTATTCAACAACTTTATATTTTCCCTGATCCAATTCCAATTCCCTCTTTTCTTGATCTAAATTAATATAAATTAAACTTATTTAATCACATTTTCAATCAAATTCATTCAAAAACACATAAAAGGGAAAATTACACTTTTGCCCTGATATTTCACATTTTTCACAAATTAGTCCTTCTTTCACAAAAATACAAAATATTCAAAATTTGACCACACTATAGCTTGGCCGAATGTTCACTAAGCTCATATAAACCCACACATTTCATTTATTTCACATTTTAGTCCCTCAATTTATTATTTTCATAATTTAGCCTAATTTACTCAAATTCATCAAAAATAAAAAAAATAAAACATATTAATCTACCACATATCTTTTATTTTCCATCATCAAACAACAAAAACCACAAACTATCAACAATGACATTTCATGAATACATCATCAAATTCAAAAATTCAAGCATGGGCTAGCTAGTACTCAAAGCAATGATCACAAAAACATAGAAATTGTCAAAAACCGAAACAAAAACATACCTTGATTAAGCTTAGACAATGGCCGAATGTTGCTAGCTTTAAAAATCTTCTTTTCTTTCTAATTTACGGTGGAAAGATGATGATAATGGCCATATTTTATGATTTTGTTTTATTAATAATAACCTTATTTAATCATTTACCATATTAACCTTTTTAATTAACAAATAAAACATATATATATTAAGGTCATAAATGTCCATTATCAATCAAAATGGTCTAATTATCATTTAAGGCCATCACATTCAAAAGCCAAATCATTTAAACACATTAACACATAGAATGTCACTTTTACTTTTTATGTGATTTAATCCTTTTTGCAAATTAAGCACACAAACAATCAAAATTAATCACAAAATTTCACACATGTCAATTCACATAATAGAAACATAGATAATAATATTAAAATATTTTCCTGACTCGATTTGTGGTCCTAAAACTACTATTCTGACTAGGGTCTAAACCAGACTGTTCTGACTAGGGTCTAAACTCTCCCCCTTAGGGATTTTCTTCCCCAAAAATCTTATCGGCGAATAGGTTTGGGTAACATTCTCTCATAGCATATTCGAGCTCCCATGTAGCTTCTTCAACCCCGTGTCGATGCCATAATACTTTTACTAAAGAAATTTTCTTATTTCTCAAATCTTTCACTTCGCGATTCAAAATATGAATCGATTCTTCCTCGTATGTCATATCATATCGAATCTCAATCTCAGACAGAGAAATTATATGTGACGGGTCAGATCGATATCGTCGAAGCATTGAAACATGAAATACGTTATGGATCTTTTCTAACTCAGGTGGCAATAATAGTTTGTAAGCAACCAGCCCAATACGCTCAATAATCTCATACGACCCAATAAATCTCAGACTCAATTTGCCTTTATGATCAAATTGGAGTATTTTCTTCTGTGATGAGACTTTCAAAAACACTTTTTCCCTTATCTAAAACTCAATATCTTTACATTCAAGTCTGCGTACGACTTTTGATGATCTGACGTGACTTTCAAACTATCGCGAATCACTTTCACTTTTGTTCAGTCTCTTTGATCAAATAACCTCGTGTATCTTATTCTCACTGAGCTTAGTCCAATACAATGGTGTTCGACATTTGCGACCGTACAAAGCCTTGTAAAGTGCCATTTTGATACTCGATTGAAAGCTATTATTATATGCAAATTCAATCAGTGGCAACGTTCCCACGTACCTTCAAACTCAAGAATGCAACACCTCAACATATCCTCGAGTATCTAAATAATTCGTTCAGACTGACCATCTATCTGCGAATGGAAAGCAGTGTTAAAGTGTAGTTTCGTACCTAGTGCATCTTGCAGTTTCTTCTAAAATGGCAATGTGAACCCCGAATCTCTATCTAAAACAATAGAAATAGGTACTCTATGCAATCTCACAATCTAAGAAATGTAAAATCAGCAAGCTTATCAAGTGAATAATCTGTGCGAACCAAAATGAAATGAGCCGATTTAGTCAATCTATCCACAATAACCTAGATTGCAACTTTCTTGTTCGATGACAAAGGTAAGCCCAATACAAAATCCATCATGACTCTATCCCATTTCCATTCGGGTATCATAATCGGCAAAAGAACCTAGAAGGTACCTTGTAATAGCCCTTTTTAGACCCTAATCAGAACAGTGGTTTTGGGACCATAAATTCGAGGTCAAAAAATATTTTAATATTATTTTTGGTGCTTATAATATGTTATTGAGCATGTGTGAAAATTTTATCTATTATGTGTTTAAAATGTGAAAAGGACTTAATTACATAAAATGTAAAAGTTGCATGCTGATTGTTAAAGTGTCTATTTGACATGGCTTATTAAAATGGGAGTCCTTATACTGTTATTATTCCATTGATAAATTGGATGTACAAAAATGGGCTTTAGTTGGTGGAAATTTAAATGAAATAATAAAGGGCAAAATGGTAAAAAGCTAATTAATGTGTATTAAAATAAAACAAAAAGATGAAAACATGTCCATTCTTGTTTCTTTCAACCAAAAATAGGAAAATAAATAGGGCTTGAAAGCTTTCTTATATTTGGCTATGACTTAGCTTAATCAAGGTATGTTTTGAGCTCGATTTTTTATAATTTCTACGTTTTTTGTGATCGTTGCTTAGTGTTCTAGCTAGTCCATGTTTTAATTTTAGAAAATGATGGTGATTTTGAGATAAATCATTGATGAATGTTTGAGCTTTGTGATAGTTGGTGATGAAATATGAAAGATATGTTAAAGATTAACATGTTTTGTCTTTGAATTTTTGGTGAAATTGAGTAATTTGAACTAAATTGTGAAAATAATATTTTGAGAGACTAAAATGTGAAATAAATGAAATACATGGACTTGTATGAGACTAAGGAAAATTTAGCCTAAGCATGGTGTCATAAAATTTTGTGTATTTTGTGATTTTGTAAATTAGGGACTAAAATGTCAAAATGTGAAAATGTAAGGGTAATTTTATAAAATTCCCTAAGCATGTGTGTTTGGACTAAATTGAATGAATTGGTGATTAAATGAGCTAAATTTGGATTGTATAGACCAAGAAAGAGAGATTTGGATCGAGATCGAGAAAAGACAAAGTACTCGATTGATCGACCAGTTTTGGTATTTCGACGTCTGAGGTAAGTTCGGATACAGTACAAGTTGTTAAATTTATATCTATGTGATGTGAAAGGAATAAATGTATAGTTATTGAATTAGAAATGTTATATATGAGATTGAAAAATGTGGCATTAAGTATGCGTAATTGAAATCGAGACAGATTTGAATAGCACTCTGTGTGCGAAGTAATGAAAGCTTCAGCTTTTCTTATTGGCACTATGTATGTGATACCAAATTGAGTTTGATTTTATATTGAGGCACTAAATGTCTGATGACAATTATGCTTTAGCTATGAAATTGGCACTAAGTGTGCGATTAAATCAAATGAATAACAAAGGTTGATTGAAATGTGATATCGAGCATTGAGTAGCATTGATGGTGAATAACTATGTATTGGCTAAGGTATGTATTGAACCTTTTGGTTGATGATATGGTGTATAGAATTATGAATGGTTGAGTGAGTATATTAGCTATGGATGAAATTGTGTGAATAATTGAATGTTGATCGATGTGATGAATTAACTTTGTATATTGTATTTGATTTATTAAGTTGAATGTATTATATTACGAACTTACTAAGCTCTTAAGCTTACTGTGTGAATTATTTCTATGTTTTACAGTGTCAGTAAAGCTAGCTCAGATCCGTGGATCGTCAATGACTCAATCACACTATTGGCTATCAATTTCGATACTTTTTAAAGATGTACATATTTGGTATATGGCATGTATAGGCTAGGAAATATGGTGTATTTTGAGATGTTAGACCTTGCCATGTGACATGGCTTGGAAGTTAGATGATTTTGGTTATTATGGTAAGCTATGTAAATGATGAATGTAGTATGAAATAGTGAGGTTGGAAATGGTATAATTCAAGCTTGAATTGGTTGATGAGATTGGTATTTTAAATGTGAATTTTGTGGTATGACTAGATTATGTTTAGTTTATATAATTTGAGTTGTTAAAATGATGTTTTGGATGGATTTATTTGAGTAGGGATTGAGTATGAAACTAAATGATGTAGTAGTTGATTAGTTAGTACTTGTATTTGTATGTTTTAATTGCATTTGAGGCATGAATTGGTATTGGTTTGATGCTTATAGGTGATTTCAAAGTGTGGTTGGTAATTTGGCCTAGAAAATGGCCTATAATTACCCACACGGTTGAGCACATGGGCGTGTGGCTCGACCGTGTCCTTCGAGGTTGTGTTTTAAAATAAGTCAAGCTCGACCACGGGCTGGACATACGGGCGTGTGACTAGCCGTGTGGTGCAAGTTAGTGTCAACCACAGGTGAGGCACACGGGCATGTCTCAGGCCATGTGAACAAGTCATTGTGTATGCCCTATTTTTCCATGACTTGGACACATGAGTGTATCCGAGGCTGTGTGAGGCGCACGGGCGTATTCGAGGCTGTGTGAGGCACACGACCTACTCACACAGACATGTGATCTCTGTAACTTAAAAAAATGTTAAAATTTTCATAAATTTTTGTATGAGTTTGGTTTAGTCCTGACCCCTTTCTAATACGTGTTTAAGGTCTCGTAGACCTCATTAAGGGACTATATGATTGTGAATTATTTTATTTGATTGACTTTGTGTTGAAAATGATATGGAATGTTCGGAAATGATTAGCAATTCCTTTTAACCCTCGTCCAACGACAGTTACGGGTTAGGGGTGTTATATTTGATTTTTATCAGAGCTACGATTTAGTCAATTCTCAAACTAATGTAGAGCGTTTTATTCTAGCTATACATTCCATATATATAATTGCAATAGGGTGATGAGTCCTGATAGTTGAAAATGTGTTTTCATATAGTAAATGGATCCTGATCGAGCAGTTACTGATGATATATAGAGTAATGTGCCTGCTCCCGCTCAAGGGACAGTACTGTCCACATCTAGGCCGAATGATAGTAGCCAAGATGGAGAGGCTAAGCAAGCCTTCTTCCTAATAGTGAGTGGTTTTCAGAGTTTGTTCGAACGAATCCGGCTGCTCCACATCCTCCACCCCCACAAGTACATGGTGTGCCACAAGCTACAGATTCAATCCGATTGAATAAGCCTCTTGTTGATAAAATCTGAAAGTATAGGGCTGAGAGTTTAGTGCCACAGCTGATGATGATGTCGAGTGAGCTGAGCTTTGGCTTGAGAATAGCATTCAAGTGTTTGATGAGATGTCGTTGACTGCTGATGAATGTATTAAATGTGTTGTTTCCTTGTTGAGAGGTACAACATATAACTAGTGGAAGACATTGATATCTGTGGTTCCGAGAGAGAGAATTACCTGGTATTTTTTCAAGCTAAATTTTGAAAGAAGTATATTAGTCAACGATTCATAGATTAGAAATGTAAAGAGTTTCAAGAGCTAAAATAAGGCCGCATGTCTGTTACTGAGTATGAATGGGAGTTTGTGAGGTTGAGTCCGTATGCTCGTGAATGTGTTTCGACTGAAGCTACTATGTGCAAATGTTTCATTGAAGGGTTGAATGAAGACATTAAATTGTTGGTTGGAATACTTGATATAAATGAATTTGTTGTACTAGTTGAAAGAGCCTGCAAGGCCGAGGAGTTGAGAAAAGAAAAGAAGAAAGCAGATTCTGAGGCTAGAGATGAAAGGAAAAGATTAATGAGTAAGTCGTCTCAACCTTTGACGAAGAGATTTAGAGATGCAAGCAATCGTTCAAATGCTTCATTTGGACATTCGGATAGAGATCATGCGAGGTAAATTATTGGTCCAAGAAATCAAATTTTGACCGAATAAAGCGTTGGAAGTGTTAAAATCAACAAGCCCGAGTGTAGACAATGTGGAAGACGACACGTCATAGAATGCTGGGGCAAGCACAATAATAGAACTTGTTATAAGTGTGGATCACGAGACCATTTCATTCGAGATTGCCCAGAGTTAGCTGAGAAAGATAATGTTTAGAGTGCAAGACCGAGTAATATGACAGCTATGGGTAGAACACCCAAAAATACTAGAAATGTGAGTGGTAGTCAGAGAGGAACGATAGATACAGCTGTGAGATTCGAGGCAAGAGCACCTGCTCGAGTCTATGCTATTTGCGCTCGTGAATAAGCATCATCTTTAGACATCATTACTGGTACTTTTACTCTATTTGATACTGATTTGATTGCATTGATAGATCCAGGATCTACTCATTCATATGCGTGTGTAAACTTCGTATCAAGTAAAACTCTAACCTGTTGAGTCTACTGAATTCGTGATTATACTATCGAACCCCTTAAGCAAGTGTGTCTTGGTTGATAGAGTGTGTAAGAACTATCCGTTGATGTTTCAAGATATTTGCTTTTTGGCTAATTTGATGTTGCTACCTTTTGATGAATTTGATATCATTCTGGGTATGGATTGGCTCACTTTGCATAATGCCATTATGAATTGTAAATGGAAAAGTATTGATTTGAGAAGTCAGAATGATGAGATAGTTCGGATATAATCCAATGATTTGAATGGATTACCAGCTGTTATATCATCGATGAAAGCTCTGAATTATGTGAAAAAGGGTTGTGAAGCTTCTCTCTCATATGTGATAGATACAAAAGTGACAGAAAAGAAAGTTGAATTTGTGCTTGTGGTTTGTGAGTTCCCATATGTGTTTCTTGAAGAACTATCGAGATTACCTTCGATACGAGAAGTTGAGTATGGTATTGAATTAGTGTCAGGGACCACTCTGATATCGATAGCTCCATATAGAATGGCACCGATTGAATTGAAAGATTTGAAGTCTCAGTTGCAAAAGCTGACAGATAGAGGATTTGAACGACTGAGTTTCTTACCCTGGGGTGCTCTTATGTTGTTTGTTAAAAAGAAAGACGTCACTATGAGGATGTGTATTGATTATCGATAATTGAACAAATTGACGATAACGAATAAATATCCATTACTGCGAATCGATGATCTGTTTGATCAGCTGAAATGAGCTACAGTATTTTCTAAGATAGATTTGAGATCAGGCTATTATCAGTTAAGAGTCAAAGAATCAGATGTGCTGAAAACTACTTTTAGAATGAGGTACGGACATTATGAATTCTTAGTTATGCCTTTTGGACTAACGAATTCTACTACAGTATTTATAGATTTGATGAACCGAATATTCAGACCGTATTTGGATCGTTTTGTTGTGGTGTTCATTGATGGCATTCTGATTTACTAGTATGATGAGACGCAACATGCCGAGCATTTGAGAATTATGTTACAGACTTTGCGTGAGAAGCAATTGTATGCAAAGTTTAACAAATGTGAGTTTTGGCTACGTGAGGTTGGTTTTCTAGGGCATATTGTATCAGCTGCGGGAATACGAGTTGATTCAAGTAAGATATCAACTATTTTAGAATGGAAACCACCGAGAAATGTGTTTGAAGTCTGTAGTTTTCTAGGACTAGCGAGATATTATAGGCGATTTGTGAAAGGCTTTTCGATGATTGCAACTCCGTTGACAAAGTTGCTACAGAAAGATGTTAAATTTGAGTGGTCAGAAAAGTGCCAGCAGGGTTTTGAACAGTTGAAAACATTGTTGATAGAGGCATCTGTGTTAGTTCAACCCGAGTCTGATAAATAATTCATAGTTTACAGTGATGCATCGTTGAATGGTTTGGGCTGTGTGTTGATGCAAGAAGGAAAAGTCACTGCTTATGCTTCGAGACAGTTAAAGCTGCATGAAAAGAATTACCCAACACATGATCTTGAATTAGTTGCAATTGTATTTGCATTAAAGATTTGGTGTCACTACCTATTTGGTGAGAAATTTCATATTTATACAGATCACAAGAGTTTGAAGTACTTGATGACTCAGAAAGAATTGAATTGGAGA
Organism: Gossypium rotundifolium; assembly: GCA_025506655.1. Classification (NCBI taxonomy): domain Eukaryota; kingdom Viridiplantae; phylum Streptophyta; class Magnoliopsida; order Malvales; family Malvaceae; genus Gossypium; species Gossypium rotundifolium. The sequence goes on along the minus strand of CP106731.1, from coordinate 60,913,102 downwards.
CAGAGAAAATGGTTAGAGCTTTTGAAAGACTATGAGCTTGTGATAGATCATCATCCGGGTAAAGCTAATGTTGTTGCTGATGCTTTGAGCTAAAAGTCTATATGTGCTTTGCGAGCAATGAGTACTCATATAGATCTATGTGATGATGGTTCAGTTTTGGCTAAATTGAAAGTTAGGCAATTGTTTATATGCCAGATTTGTGTTGCCCAGAAAGGTGATGATGACATAATGACAAAACGAGCTCAATGTGGTTTGAGTTCTGATTCAGAATTTCAAGTTGATAATGATGCTTGTTTGAGATTCAAAGATTGGATTTGTGTTCCAAGGAATTAAGAGTTAATTCAGTTGATTTTGAACGAAGCTCACAGTAGTCGTTTGGCTGTTCACCTGAGGAGTACAAAAATGTATAATGATCTGAAATAGTTTTATTAGTGGCATGGTATGAAACGGGATATCTCAGAGTTTATTTTGAGATGCTTGGTTTGTCAGCAAGTTAAAGCTGAACTATAACACCCCAAACCCAGTCAATACACCACGACCGAATCTGGTATGTTACAGGAAAAAGGTTTTTGAGAGGTTTAAGTTTGAGTATAAAAGTTTGAGGAAAACACTTCGCTAAAATTTTGTATTTGAGGAAAACCCGAGTAGGTTTGATTGAAAATTTGATGATGTATTTGAAAAGCCAAAAATTTTAAAAAACTTACTCCGATGGGTAGACAAAACAGGTTTATCTCGTTAAGAAGTTTGAGTTGTTTATCATTGTTACAAAAACATTCTGTCTTAGTGGAAAATCGTGTTTAAGTTAGAAAACATTTGAGTTCTTCTTTATTCCAAATCTTAGTGTGATACCCGATGGTATAGTTTAAAATATCGCTTTTGTACTTTGAAATCGTTGTCTTTCCAAGTTTTAGCACAATTTAACCCAATTAATTTGTTAAGGCATATTATAAATCCACTTTAATCATAAACAAACATAACTTAAAAGGCCATTTACAAACCCAAATAAAACCAAGTAATAATAAAACTTAAGTACCAAAATTTCATAAAAGTCCGAGCAAATCTTTATTTGAGCATGGCATGAGCACCTCGAGTCCATCTCGGCCCATGTCCGCGGCTAAGTGTCACTGAAAAGTCAAAGGAGAGAGTGAGTCGCAAGACTCAGTATAAATCCTCTCCCGTATAACATGCCAACACACATATCATAACAAAATAATGCAAGTAATGCACCCGATCCTAGCCAACCATATCACTTTTTCTACCCCGTGGTACCAAACCACCGGTGGTGCTAAACCACCGGTGACCCAAAGTCACGATATCCATATTGTGGTACCAAACCACCGGTGACCCAAAGTCACAAATAATCCAATGATGGGGCCAACCCATCGTGTGATACCAAATCACTAGCGACAATCCCGCATCTCATAAGTGGGGCCAACCCACGGTGGTGTCAAACCACGTGGACGAGTCGCAATGAGGTGCCAAACCTCCGTGTCCCAAAGACACAATGTGATACTAAATCACCGTGACCGTAGTCACAAATCCGATGATGGGGCCAACCCATCGTGTGATACCAAATCACCGGCGCCAATCCCAGATAATCAATCGTGGGGCCAACCCATCGTGGTACTAAGCCACCGGGACAAGACGCCGAGGTGCTAAACCTCCGTGACCCAAAGTCACAAAATATCATTGTGGTACCAAACCACCGGAGGTGCCAAACCTCCGTGTCCCAAAGACACAAGGTCCCAAAGACACGGATATCATACTCCCCTCCTCTCATATCACCCAATCACATATCATACTAGATGCAAAATCGCAATCATGCTATCATGCTCACATGCTCAATATGGCATCTTAATGAATATACACCCATAATCATGATATCGATAGATCATCACATATTTCATAATGAAACGGACTTACCCGAATCCGTATCCATACCTCAATGGGTATCAAATAGTCAACCACACTGCTTCATTTATACAAACAAAGTTATCACATTACTTAGTTAAGATAGTGTGTTGGTTTACACACCTGATATATCGTAAGCCTTAATCCCAAAGAACCCGATCTAAAGCCCTCAATCCTCTTGCTCCTAAAACAATCGGCCAACTATGGGTTAGTTCCTTAAACCATTCGGCCATAACCAAATAAATCAAAGGGTATATCACCATACCTTATTTTAAACTGGATTTGGTTTCCTACCAAATCCGAACCCAACAATGGTTCTTTCAGCAATCGGCTTCACCCTAGAAAGAAAGTGGTTAATCCCTTTGAAACTTTGGCTTAAAGAATTCTAAAAGAAAAGACTAACACAAATAACCTCTTACCCCTACTTACCACTTGACTTCTCCAATCGGCTGCTTCAAAATCCAAAGGCCCTATATAAAATGATTACCAAACCAACATTAACTCCTTCTAATAGATACCGAAATCAGCCCTTAAACATACCAAAAATCGACAAAGTACCAGAGAAAGAAGAAATGGCCATTCGGCCAACACTTACCCTCTTGGTAGACCGATTGCAACAAGACTCCCACAAGAGGAGTAGGTTCGGCTAACAGGTTTTAGAAAAGAAAGAAAATAAAGAAAGATGAATGGATGAATAGAGAGGGTGCTTTCGGTTTTGTGTGAAAGAAAAGAGAGTAAATGAGAGGAAATGGGTGGATATTCGGCCAATGAATTCTTGGAAAAGAATAGGAAATGGAGAAGAAAGTTTTGAGGAGACTTTCGGCTAACAAAAGTTCGAAAGAGAAAAGAGTTGAAAAGGGATGCTAGGTTCGGCTTTGCACAAGATGCAAGTGAAAGAAAAATGAAAACAATATTCAGTCACACACCAAGTAAAGATGAAAGCAATTTGGCATCAAGATATTTGGACTTTCGGTTTTAGGAGAACAAATTGAAAAAAGAAAAAAAATGAAAACACACTTGGGGTTTCGGTTTCAAGAATGCAAAAATGAGAATGGATGAAATTCGGCTTACCAAAAAGACCACAAAAGAGACTTGTTGACACTTGCTAAAACCGAAAATGCACAAGTTGCCTAAGAGAAAATCAGCACTCTCCTCCTCAAGCTTACCAACCGGCCAACTCCCCCAAAAATCTCCTAAAAATCAGCCAACTTCCCCCCATTCACTCCAAACCACAAATTCAAATCCCTTGACCAAGTCTTCCTCCACCATTTGCTCTCCACCCACCATTCAAATGAGAAGACTTAGTCCAAGGCGAGTTCAAACTTCCTACAACTCTTCCCTTCATGTCAAAAATGGATGCAAAAGTGTGGGATTTTCGCAGCTTGAACTCGGACCTCTTCCTCCTGCAGCTTGACGCCAACCACACTCTCCATGTGGCGATGTCTTGCCACTCCACCAACCCCTTTGCTATGCCACAATTCAACAAATAAAATATATAACCCCAACTCCTTCACTCCTATCACCTAAAGCCCAAAACTAAAATTTCACCACCTACTCAAAGCTCACTCCTAGCCTACAACTAAGCCCCAAACTACACAAACAACAACATAGCAAGCCATCAACATGCAAACAATGCCAAAATAAAATAGCCCTTAACCCGGATATTACGCTTCTACCCCTTAAAATAATTTCGACCTCGAAATTACCTAGTCGTAAGAGTTGCGTATTGTTGCCTCATCGTATCCTCGGGTTCCCAAGTCGCTTCTTCACGCCATGATTCCACCAAAGAACCTTAACCAAAGGCACAGACTTCTTACGCAGAACCTTCACATCCCGATCTAAAATCAGACAGTGCTCTTCCTCCATGGTCATATCTGGTTTACCTCGATTTCTTCCATCGTCACCACGCATGATGGATCTCGAACGATATCGCCAAAGCATCAAACGTGGAACACATCGTGAATCGACTTAGTTCTCTGGCAACTCAAGTGATATGCAATCGTCCCACTCATCTCAAGACTTTATATGGCCCAATAAACCTCGGACTTAGCTTGCCTTTCCTCCCAACCTTAATACTTTCTTCCACGGTGAGACCTTCAGAAAACCCGATCTCCCACAAAGAAATTTAATATCTCTCCGCTTAAGATCGGCATAGGACTTCGCGGTCGAAGCTTCTTTCAACCGAGCTCAATCAACTTAACCTTGTCTTCGCCTCAAAGAACCAACTCGTCCCAACAATCGACGCTCACTTAACTCGTCCAACAAGTAGGTGAGCGACACTTCCTACCGCATAACGCCTCATATGGTGCCATTTTGATACTTGCTTGGTAACTATTATTGTAGGCGAATTCAGCCTAACGGTAGATACTCCTCCCAACTACCCTCAAATCCAATACACACCCTCGCAACATGTCCTCCAAGATCAGATAACCTTTCCGATCGCCTCGTCGGTCATGGATGAAATGCCGTCTTTGAAATCTAACTGTACCAAAAGCATGATGCAACGCTTTCAAGAACCTTGATGTGAATCGATCCCTATCCGAGATGATCGACATCGCACCCCATGCGTCTCACTATCTCGATACATACAACTTCGCCAACCTCTCAAGTGAGTAATCCACCTCACCTAATAAAGTGAGCCGATTTAGTCAATCGATCCACGATTACCCAAATCAATCCTTCTTGCTCGGTGTAAGCGGTAATCCACCGACGAAATCCATAGTTATCCTTTCCCACTTCCATCGAGGAATCTTCATCGGTCAAGCAACCCGACGCAGAATCGATGCTCACCTTGACTCACCGACATGTCGACACTTCCCACAAACTCGCTACTTTTTTTTCGCATCTTACCACCGTAATCGCTTCTCCGAGGTCCCTATACATTTTGCTACCTCCAGATGCATAGCGTAGGGTCATGTGCATCCTCAAGAATCTTCCGCCTTAACTCAAGATCTCTCAAGATACAAGCTTTCTTAAAAACACGAAGACCCCATCACTAGACAAGCTATAACCCTTCAAACCATCGCTCTCGCACTTGTGTCCTCTCGCAAGACTCAAAACCTCATCCAACAACTGCTTTCTCTCGATCCGCTAACCCAAGTAGGCTTAACTCGTAGTTCTCGCTGTAATACTCCCGTCGTCATACAAACTCAAGTGGGCAAACAACGCTTTAGATCCGAAACAACCTTACGGCTCAACGCGTCGCCACAACGTTAGCCTTGCCCGGATGATACTCAATTGAGCAATCGTAGTCTTTCAAAGAGCTCAATCCATCGCTACCGCCTCGATTCAAGTCTTCGAGTCAAGGTACTTCAGACTCTTATGGTCCGTAGACTATCGATCTTTCTCCGCATAAGTAATGCCTCCATATCTTCAAGGTAAAAATTACACCGCTAACTCCGGATCATGCGTTGATAATTTACCTCATGTGGCCTCAATCGCCGAGATGCGTAAGCCACAACCTTCCTTCTTGCATCAAGACACAACCCAATCCCATATGTGATGCATCGCAAGACACCGTGAATTCCTTATCACCTCAAAGTTGAATCGTAACCGAGCTTCACCAAAATCTTCTTCAACTTATCGAAGCTCTCCTGCCGCTTCACCCAAATAAACGAACCCCTTTTCTCAATAATTTAGTCATCGGTGCACGATCAATGAGAAACCTCTACAAATCTTCTAGGTAGTATCCTCGCCAAGCCCAAAAACTCAATCTCATCTATCGACTTAGGCGGCTTCCAATTCAAAACGGCTCTATCTTACGAGGGTCCACTTAATCCCTCACCGACACTACATGACCCAAGAACGCCACCTCCCTAAGCCGTAACTCGTGATTTATCGAACTTCAGATAGAGTCAAGCTTTCTCCTTAGAATCGCAATACCACCCAAAATGTGCATCATGTTCCTCCTCACCCTTGAATATACCAAGATGTCGCCGATAAAACCACTACTGAATCGATCTAGATATCGTTGGAACACCCTATTCATCGATCCATGAAGGTCCGCCATGTTAGTCAATCCAAACGGCATAACTAAGAACTCAAAGTGCCCATACCGAGTACGTAAATGCCGCCCCACGATATTCGCCTCCTTTACCCTTAATCGGTGATACCTGCACCTTAAGTCGATCTTCGAGAAAATCGACGCACTTCAAATTGATCAAACAAGTCATCTATCCGAGGTAGTGGATACTTGTTTTGATCGTCACTTATTTAGTTGGCGGTAGTCTATACACATCCGCATGGTACCGCTTTCTTCTTTACAAAGAGTACCGGCAGCCCCCATGGTGAAATACTTGACCCGATAAAGCCTCGGTCCAATAACTCCTGGATCTGAGCCTTAAGCTCCACTAGCTCTTTTGGTGCCATCCTGTACGGAGCAATAGATACGAGCGCAGCCCGTAATAGATCTATCCCAACTCTACCTCCCGATCCGTGGCAAACCCTAAGCTCCTCAGGAAACACATCCACAAATTCCCTAACTGTCCGAATCGTCTCCACAGCAGACTCCTTAGCCTCCAAGGCATACACATGTACCACATATGCTTCACAGCCCTTTCTGACCATCTTCTCGGCTTTCAGAGCAGATATCACATTGGATAGATAATTCCTCCTATTACCGATCAGAACTACCTCATCACCCTTAGCTGTTTTCAGAATCATGCGCTTAGTAGCAAATCCAACTTCGCCTAGGTGCTTAACCACCAATCCATCCCTTAATCGATCGAACTCCCCAAAAGGCGCTCCATCAAATTAGCCACAAAAGATACCCTTGAGTTCTAGAGGTACGCCTCTATACAACTTATCTACCACTACAGAGTGACCTAGAGGGCTTATTACTACTATGTGCCTAGAAGATATTTCGAATCTAAATCCATGGTCTTCACTATGCTACTTGCAATATATGAATGTGTTGAACCCACATCAATCAAAGCAAGAATGGAGAACCAAAGATTAAAATGTATCGGTAATGACGTCCGGTCATCGCCCTCCTCTCCTGCGCCTCAACATACACCAACCCCTACCGTCTGCCTTAGAACTACTCACACCTCCTTCTTGCTCCACTACCCCACTGTAACTATTACCTCCTCTCGCCATTACCTCGGCCCTCTGCGATGGTGGTCCGTTATTTTGTATCGAGTACGGCCCGACTCTCTGATCAATTCTAGCCAACTTGCGCGGACAAATTCCTCACACGGTGGTCCAAATGAGCCACACTCAAAACAAATTTCTACCATCACCCAACATCCTCCCCAATGAGCCTTCCCACAACGATTACATCATGATGGCCCCGCCTAGCAAGAATAAACCTACCCGATCGATTCAAATTTCGGTCTAGCCCTTTTCGCTGATTACTTGATGACCCGAAGATCCAAAACTCCTCTTGTGTCGGCCTCCTATCCATACCCCGCCTCACGCACTCCTTAATACCCTCACCACTTTTGCCTTTTCAACCGTAACTGCAATTCACGCTCCCGGGGCGCAATTATCAACCTTAATTTGTCTCGCAGCCATCCTCGAAATGAACGCACCTCTCATGTTCAAGAGCCACCATACCTCGCATACCGACTCACCGAGAAACTCCGCCAGACTCGGCACGATTTGTTCTCGAACTAACCTCGTAAATGCTTTCCTTTGCTCATTAATGTAGTTAGCCCCACATACTTTTTCCGATAAGCACCCAAAATAGTCCCAAGTCGATCTTCAATTTGCAGTCGTTCCCAACAAAGGAGCCACCACCGGTATGACTCATCTCGAGAAGTGATACGATCCCTTTAATTTTTCTTCAAGAGTTAGGTCTAGATCATCCATGATCCGCTCTGTCACTTCCACCAAGATTCAAGAAGGCTGGAGCAACACCAGAGACACCTCGAAGAATTCAAATTTCGCTTGTTCAAGTCGCCAGCACGATTTCCTAGCTCCTACGCCACCACCTACTCCACTACCCGTTCTAAAACTCAAGAAGATCGCTCGTGACACCAAGGTCGTCCCCACCCCGTTCCTAAAACTCACCACCTCCAAATTGTGGCGAACTCAGATCTCATTTTTGAACTCCCCACTGTAACCTACGGCTCAAAAATCGCCATCCTACTGCGACCACGCCCACAACCACGCCCACCTCGTACTCATGACTAAATCTCGTCCGATTTAAAGAATTTTATGCATCAAGAATTATTCCATCGCTTAAAAGCAAAGTCTTATGAATATTGCTTATTAAAGAAGTTTCGTTTTCATGAGTCCACAGAGTCCTATCGGCTTTAGTCTCTAAGGTAGTCTTACTATCACTAGCCATTCAATCTTATCAATATCATTACCACAAACAATAGTATGGGTACTTACCAAGCGGATTGGTGCTTGACTCGGTGTCATGCCTTTCAAACCATGCTTTTTAAAATAAAACACTTAAACAAACTCTTGAAAACATTTTGGGCCTCAGACCCACAGTCGAGCCTTTGAACTTAGCTCTGATACCACAAATGTAACACCCCAAACCCGGTCAATACACCACGACTGAATCTGGTATGTTACAGGAATAAGGTTTTTGAGAGGTTTAAGTTTGAGTATAAAAGTTTGAGGAAAACACTACGCTAAAATTTTGTATTTGAGGAAAACCCGAGTAGGTTTGATTGAAAATTTGATGATGTATTTGAAAATCTGGAAATTTAAAAAAACTTACTCCGATGGGTAGACAAAACAGGTTTATCTCGTTAAGAAGTTTGAGTTGTTTATCATTGTTACAAAAACATTCTGTCTTAGTGGAAAATCGTGTTTAAGTTAGAAAACATTTGAGTTCTTCTTTATTCCAAATCTTAGTGTGATACCCGATGGTATAGTTTAAAATATCGCTTTTGTACTTTGAAATCGTTGTCTTTCCAAGTTTTAGCACAATTCTAACCCAATTAATTTGTTAAGGCATATTATAAATCCACTTTAATCATAAACAAACATAACTTAAAAAGGCCATTTACAAACCCAAATAAAATCAAGTAATAATAAAAACTTAAGTACCAAAATTTCATAAAAGTTTGAGCAAATCTTTATTTGAGAATGGCATGAGCACCTCGAGTCCATCCCGGCCCATGTCCGCGTCTAAGTGTCACCGAAAAAGTCAAAGGAGAGAGTGAGTCGCAAGACTCAAGTATAAATCCTCTCCCAGATAACATGCCAACACACATATCATAACAAAATAATGCAAGTAATGCACCCGATCCTAGCCAACCATATCACCTTTTCTACCCCGTATGGTACCAAACCACCGGTGGTGCTAAACCACCGTGACCCAAAGTCACGATATCCATATTGTGGTACTAAACCACCGGTGACCCAAAGTCACAATAATCCAATGATGGGGCCAACCCATCGTGTGATACCAAATCACTAGCGACAATCCCAGATCTCATAAGTGGGGCCAACCCACGGTGGTGTCAAACCACGTGGACGAGTCGCAATGAGGTGCCAAACCTCCGTGTCCCAAAGACACAATGTGATACCAAATCACCGTGACCGTAGTCACAAATCCGATGATGGGGCCAACCCATCGTGTGATACCAAATCACCGCGGCCAATCCCAGATAATCAATCGTGGGGCCAACCCATCGTGGTACTAAGCCACTGGACGAGACGCCGAGGTGCTAAACCTCCGTGACCCAAAGTCACAAAATATCATTGTGGTACCAAACCACCGGAGGTGTCAAACCTCCGTGTCCCAAAGACACAAGGTCCCAAAGACACGGATATCATACTCCCCCTCTCATATCACCCAATCACATATCATACTAGATGCAAAATCGTGCAATCATGCTATCATGCTCACATGCTCAATATGGCATCTCAATGAATATACACCCATAATCATGATACAGTAGATCATCACATATTTCATAATGAAACGGACTTACCCGAATCCGTATCCATACCTCAATGGGTATCGAAATAGTCAACCACACTGTTTCATTTATACAAACAGGTTATCACATTACTTAGTTAAGATAGTGTGTTGGTTTACACACCTGATATATCGTAAGCCTTAATCCCAAAGAACCCGATCTAAAGCCCTCAATCCTCTTGCTCCTAAAACAATCGGCCAACTATGGGTTAGTTCCTTAAACCATTCTACCATAACCAAATAAATCAAAGGGTATATCGCCATTACCTTTTAAACTTGATTTGGTTTCCTACCAAACCAACCCAACAATGGTTCTTTCAAAGAATCGGCTTCACCCTAGAAAGAAAGTGGTTAATCCCTTTGAAACTTTGGCTTAAAGAATTCTAAAAGAAAAGACTAATACAAATAACCTCTTACCCCTACTTACCACTTGACTTCTCCAATCGATCGCTTCAAAATCCAAAGGCCCTATATAAAATGATTACCAAACCAATGTTAAGTCCTTCTAATAGATACCGAAATCAGCCCTTAAACATACCAAAAATCGGTAAAGTACCAGAGAAAGAAGAAATGGCCATTCGGCCAACACTTACCCTCTTGGTAGACCGATTGCAACAAGACTCCCACAAGAGGAGTGGGTTCGGCTAATAGGTTTTGGAAAAGAAAGAAAATAAAGAAAGATGAATGGATGAATAGAGGGGGTGCTTTTGGTTTTGTGTGAAAGAAAAGAGAGTAAATGAGAGGAAATGGGTGGATATTCGGCCAATGAATTCTTGGAAAAGAATAGGAAATGGAGAAGAAAGTTTTGGGGAGACTTTCGGCTAACAAAAGTTCGAAAGAGAAAAGAGTTGAAAAGGGATGCTAGGTTCGGCTTTGCACAAGATGCAAGTGAAAGAAAAATGAAAACAATATTCGGTCACACACCAAGTAAAGATGAAAGCAATTTGGCAACAAGATATTAGGACTTTTGATTTTAGGAGAACAAATTGAAAAAAGAAAAAAAATGAAAACACACTTGGGGTTTCGGTTTCAAGAATGCAAAAATGAGAATGGATGAAATTCGGCTTACCAAAAAGACCACAAAAGAGACTTGTTGACACTTGCTAAAACCAAAAATGTACAAGTTGCCTAAGAGAAAATCGACACTCTCCTCCTCAAGCTCACCAACCGGCCAACTCCCCCAAAAAATCTCCTAAAAATCGGCCAACTTCCCCCCATTCACTCCAAACCACAAATTCAAATCCCTTGACCAAGTCTTCCTCCACCATTTGCTCTCCACCCACCATTCAAATGAGAAGACTTAGTCCAAGGCGTAGTTCAAACTTCCTACAACTCTTCCCTTCATGCCATCAAAATGGATGCAAAAGTGTGGATTTTTGCAGCTTGAACTCAGACCTCTTCCTCCCGCAGCTTGACGCCAACCACACTCTCCATGTGGCGCATGTCTTGCCACTCCACCAACCCCTTTGCTATGCCACAATTCAACAAATAAAATATATAACCCCAACTCCTTCAGCTCCTATCACCTAAAGCCCAAAAACTAAAATTTCACCACCTACTCAGGCTCACTCCTAGCCTATAACTAAGCCCCGAAACTACACAAATAACAACATAGCAAGCCATCAACATGCAAACAATGCCGAAATAAAATAGCCCTTAACCCGGGATATTACATGAACATCAGGTTTCGTCTGGTTTGTTACAACCGATTATGATTCCTGAGTGGAAATGAGAGAGAATTATGATGGACTTTGTGTCGAGATTGCCTTTATCTCCGGGCAAGAAAGATGCAATCTGGGTGATAGTTGATAGATTGACGAAATCAGCTCATTTTGTTCTGGTAAGAACAGATTATTCACTTGATAAGTTAGCTGAATTATATATCTCTGAGATTGTGAGATTACACGGGTACCACTATCTATTGTGTCTGACAGGGATCCAAGATTTACCTCGTGATTTTGGAAGAAATTGCAAGAGGCTTTAGGCACAAATTTGCATTTTGGTACTGCATTTCATCCACAAACAGATAAGCAATCTGAACGGATCATTCAGATTCTTGAGAATATGTTGAGATGCTGCATTCATGAGTTTGAAAGTACGTGGGAAAAGCATTTGTTGTTGATTGAATTTGCATACAATAACAGTTTTCAATCTAGTATCAAAATGGCATCTTATGAGGCTCTTTATGGTCAAAAATGTCGAACTCCATTGTATTGGACTAAGCTAAGTGAGAATAAGATTCACGGGGTTGATTTGATAAAAGAGACTGAGCAGAAAGTGAAAGTGATTCGTGACAGATTGAAAGCAGCGTCAGATCGTCAGAAGTCCTATGCAGACTTAAAACGAAAAAAATATTGAATTTGAGTTCGGTGACAAAGTGTTCTTGAAAGTGTCTCCGTGGAAGAAAATACTTCGATTGGCCGAAAAGGCAAGCTGAGTCTGAGGTTCATTGGGCCGTGTGAGATTATTGAACGAATTGGACCAGTTGCTTATAAATTGCTATTGCCACCTGAATTAGAAAAGATTTATAATGTATTTCACGTATCGATGCTTTAACGATACATATATGATCCATCGCATGTAATTGCTCCAACTGAGGTTGAGATTTAGTCAGATTTATCATATAGTGAAGAACCGATCCGAATCTTGGCACGAGAGATTAAATAATTGAGAAACAAGAAAATTTCTTTAGTGAATGTGTTGTGGCACAAACACGAAGTTGAAGAGGCTACGTGGGAGCCTGAAGATGTTATGAGAGAGCAATATCCGAACCTATTCACTGGTAAGATTTTCGGGGATGAAAATCCCTAAGAGGGGAGAGTTGTAACAAATCGTTTTAGACTCTAGTCAGAACAGTGGTTTCAGGACCACAAATTCGAGATCAAAAAAATATTTTATTATTTTTTTGTGTTTATAATATGTGATTGAGCATGTGTGAAAATTTTATCGATTGTGTGTTTAAATTGCGAAAAGGACTTAATTGCATAAAATGTAAAAGTTGCGTGCTAATTTTTGAAGTGTCTATTTGACATGGGTTATTAAAATAGGAGCCCTTATGTTGTTATTATTCCATTGATAAATTGGATGGACAAAAATGGGCTTTAGTTGGTGGAAATTTAAATGAAATAATAAAGGGCAAAATGGTAAAAAGCTAATTAATGTGTATTAAAATAAAACAAAAAGATGAAAACAAGTTCATCTTTGATTCTTTCAACCAAAAATAGGAAAATAGATAGGGCTTGAAATCTTTCTCATATTCGGTTACTACTTAGCTCAATCAAGGTATGTTTTGAGCTCAATTTTTGATAATCTCTACGTTTTTGTGATCATTGCTTAGTGTTCTAGCTAGCCCATGCTTTAATTTTAGAAAATGATTGTGATTTTGAGATAAACCATTGATGAATGTTTGAGCTTTGTGATAGTTGGTGATGACATATGAAAGATATGTGAAAGATTAACATGTTTTGTCTTTGAATTTTAGGTGAAATTGAGTAATTTAAACTAAATTGTGAAAATAATATTTTTGAGGGACTAAAATGTGAAATAAATGAAATTATGGGCTTGTATGAGACTAAGAAAAACTCATCCTAAGCATGGTGTAGTAAAATATTGTGTATTTTGTGATTTTATGAATTAGGGACTAAAGTGTCAAAATGTGAAAATGTGAGGCCAATTTTGTAAAATGCCCTAAATTTGTGTGTTTGAACTAAATTGAATGAATTGGTGACTAAATGAGATAAATTTGAATATATATAGACCATGAAATGAGAGATTCAGATCGAGATTGAGGCAAAGACAAAGTACTTGATTGATCGACCAATTTCAGTATTTCGACGTCCGAGGTAAGTTCGGATATTGTACAAGTTGTTAAATTTATATATATGTGATGTGAAATGAATAAATGTATAGTTATTGAATTAGAAATGTTATATATGGGATTGAGAAATGTGGCACTAAGTGTGCGTAAATGAAATCGAGACAGAGTTGAATAGCATTCTGTGTGCGAAGTAATGAAAGCTTCGGCTTTACTTATTGCCATTGTGTGTGCGATACAGAATTGAGTTCAGTTTTATATTGAGGCACTAAATGTATGATGAAAATTATGCTTCGGATACGAAATTGGCACTAAGTGTGCGATTAAATCAATTGAATAACAAAGGTTGATTGAAATGTGATATCGAGCATTGAGTAGCATGGATGGTGAATAACTATGTGTTGGCTAAGGTATGTACTGAACCTTTTGGTTGATGATATGGTGCATAGAATTATGAATGGTTGAGTGAGTTTATTAGCTATGGATGAAATTGTGTGAATAATTGAAAGTTGATCTATGTGATGAATTAACTTTGTATATTGTATTTGATTTATTAAGTTGAATGTATTATATTACAAACTTACTAAGCTCTTAAGCTTACTGTGTGAATTTTTTCTCTGTTTTACTATGTCAGTAAAGCTAACTCGATTCGGGGATCGTCAGTGACTCAATCACACTATCGGCTATCAATTTTGGTACTTTTGAAAGATGTAGATATTTGGTATATGGCATGTATAGGCTAGAAAATATGGTGTAGTTTGAGATGTTAGACCTTGCCATGTGACATGGCTTGGAGGTTAGATGATTTTGGTTATTATGTGTGAGCTATGTAAATGATGAATGTAGTATAAAATAGTGAGGTTGAAAATGGTATAATTCATGCTTGAATTGGTTGATGAGATTGGTATTTTAAATGTGAATTTTGTGGTTTGAGTTTATATAATTTGAGTTGTGAAAATGATGTTTTGGATGGATTTATTTGAGTAGGGATTGATTATGAAACTAAATTATGTAATAGTTGATTAGTTAGTACTTGTATTAGTATGTTTTAAGTGCATTTGAGGCATGAATTCATATTAGTTTGATGTTTATAGGTGATTTCAAAGTGTGGATGGTAATTTGTCCTTGAAAATGGCCTATAATTGCCCACATAGTTGAGCACACGGGTGTGTGGCTCAACCATTTCCTTTGAGGCTGTGTTTTAAAACAAGTCATGCTCGACCACAGGCTAGACACACGGGCGTGTGACTGGCAGTGTGGTGCAAGTCAGTGTCGACCACGGGTGAGGCACACGGGCGTGTCTCAAGCCATGTGAACAAGTCAGTATATATGCCCTGTTTTGCCACAGCTTGGACCCACGGGCATGTCCGAGGCTGTGTGAGGCATACGGCCTACTCACACGGGCATGTGACCTCTATAACTTAGAAAAATGTTAAAATTTTTAGAAATTTTCGTATGAGTTCAGTTTAGTCCCGACCCCTTTTTAATACGTGTTTAAGGTCTCGTAGACCTTATTAAGGTACTATATGATTGTGAATTATTTTATTTGATTGACTTTGTGTTGAAAATGATATGGAATGTTCAGAAATGATTAGTAATGCCTCTTAACCCTAGTCCGGCGATGGTTACGGGTTAGGTGTAACGCCCTAAATTTGGGCCTATTGGGCTTTGGGCTTTGGGCTTTGGGTCTTAGAAAATTTTTAATTGAGTAAGAAAATGAAAATTGACATGTGGGCTTTGAGGGTTAGTGAATTTGGAGTGTCTAGGGGTGTTGGAGATGTTCTGGGATCAAGTAAGGGTATAGGAAAAATTTCGGTTTTAGCCTCAAGGGAACTGTGACTTCAGTTAGTAGGCCTTTTAAATAAATGAGGAAGAGAAGAGACAGAAGAAGAGCATGTGGTCCAGTGGCAAGTGGCATCACTTGGGGAGCTATAAGGTGGTGTGTTGTCAGCTGAAGAGGTCCAAGGTTCGAGCATTAGGAGTGGTGTTTTTGGAGTGTTTTATTTTGCATAGGTGGACGGCCAGAGTTGTGTTGAATATGAACTCTTGCGTTGGAATGCTTGAGTGGTAAGGGGAACTGATAATGGAGGGAAATTCAGATAAGGCTAAGGTGTTATCAGGGAGGAAAACTAGGAGATAAGGAGGGGGAGGAATTTGTGCCGAATGGGACTGTGGGGAAAGGAGTATTCGACTTGTGTCTATAAAAGGAGAGGGCTGAATGCTTGAAAGGTTCTTTGATCTTTCATTGGTCTTTCTTTTCTTCCCTTAATCGATTTTCCTGCCAAATTCTCCCTATTGCTGAAATCTCCTATGCCGAATTCTCTTTGCTGAATTTTCTCATAGCCAAACTCTCCTATTGCCGAATTACCATCATCTTTCCTTGCCAAAATTCCTATTTGTGCCAAACCCTTGTTGTTTTCCTCCATCACAAATCAAATATTATCTACTATTAGTCAAGGTTAAAAGTCAAATTTAGGTTGTAGGATCAAAAGTAGATTTGGTAAGTATTCAGTTAACCTCTTTTGTACGTTTTGTAAAAGCCAAAAGGCTATCTAACTGTCCTATTGTTAACTCTGTGATAACAAGGATAAGGTTCAAAGATCGCAAGCGTGGTAAGGATAGTTAGCAAAGTTTAAGTGTACTCAACTCAATTATGGTTTAAGTGAATGGCTGAATGTGTATGATCTATAAGTCCATAATAGCATCTTTGTTGCAACATTTGAGTATTGCCGTTTTTGGTGCTACCTTTGGTGTGTAGGGATGGGTGGGTTGATATTTATATCCCCACAGGTGTGTAGAGTTGGAAGGGAAATGGTGTGTAGGGTTGGATTTGGGATAGGTACATTGCATTCATGTGACTCTGATGTGGAACGAGGTGTGGGCTAAGGCCCAAGAATACTAATTTTGATAGGGCTTAGGCCCAATGTAATATTTTCATGTTGGTTTGATTGCCAAAGTGTTGTAAACACTGGGTTTCGAAACTCACACCATTTTTATTAAATGTTTCATTGATCCTCAGTAAATGGCTCGACGTGGGAGAGGACTCGAAGATGGCCACACTACAAGATACTTAGACATTTTGTTTATTGGTTTCTAAAGACTTGTTTTGATTTACTTTATTTTCCTTGGATGTAATAAGGCCTTGTACTCCGATTTGACTTTGGATTTGAGTTTTGTTATTGTTGTTTCAACTGTTTACTTAATGGTTAAACTTAAATAATTTCTGAAGTTTTACCATGGTATTCTTAAAAAATGGGCTTTTATCACAACTAAATAAATTGAAAGGTTTTCAAGTTTCTAAGCTTTAAATCTAGATTTTTAACTTGGTAAAATCATTTTGAATTATTCCTTTGATGTGACATTCCTAGATTCGACCATAACGTCTGGGCCGGGTTTGGGGTGTGACATTAAAGGTGTTACATACCTAATGCTCGGCTTTGACTTGTTGACAAATTAGACATTTTGAAACAAATTCAAAGATGTCTCGTTTCATACCGGGCCACCAGTAAAACTGTTTTAAATCATTATACATTTTCGTACTACCCGGGTGAATTGATAACCGACTGCTATGAACTTCATTCAAAATCATCTGAATCAACTCTAAATTTCTCTAAACGCACATTCAGTCTTTGAACCTCAAACAACCTTCAATATCAACTCGAAACTCTGAATCAATATTCGCATCACATTGAGCTCTTTTTCTATCAATCCGTTATCAACTTTTTGAGTCTCGCAAATCTACTAAATAAATAACGGTTTCGCTTTCAACTTAGCTACTATAGAACCATCATCGGATAGGGCCAACTGAGTATTCAACTCAGCTACTTTTGTTCTTTTGTGAGAATTCAACTCTCATTTTTCTCTCTTGGACTGAATCGACTTATCAAGCTCAGCTTGTGGCATCATTCCTTCCTTATTTAACAGAACTTATCACTTTCAAAGTGTGGCGTTCAACTATACCTTTGGCTCCTATCTTATTAGATAGTGGGTCAAGGTTGACCAAGTTATTTCCAAACCATTTTCACCTAAGTGCCGTTTTAAGAATCGGGTCAACAATTATCTTCATTGTTGGTTCACTCTTGGCCTTAGCCGAATCCTTCCATTAGCCAATTCAACTATCTATTAACCCTTGTTTGAACCTATCTTTCATCCTTTTTTTTAGCCTATCTTGAAACAAGCCATCCCTTACTTAATTTCACGAGCGGGCAAACTACTACGACTCGAATTAACATCAACCGAGTTCGTATCACTTGCAGTGTACAAATCAAAAACCGTCAATTCATATTCTGGAGTACCCGATTAAGGCACATAATTAGAAAGCACACTCTTGAGCCTTGTAATAGGAAACTCACATAGAGCCATTTTGGGAAACTCATAAAGAGCCTATCGGAAGCTTATCCTGGCTATATAACGGGAAACTCATAAGAGTTATAATTGTGAAGTTCACAAAGAACCATACCGGGAAACTCCAGATAGCCAATATTGGGAAGTTCAAGTGAGCACTATCGGGATGCTCATAAGAGCTAAGGTGTATCCACAATGAATGTAGGATCACAACCTATCAGGACAATTCGAAGAGCTATTATCGGGAAGCTCGCTGAACCATATAACAGGTAGTTCAAGAGGGCATATAATGGGATGCTAGTAAGAGCTGTGGTGTGTCTGCAACATATGCTGGACCTCAACCAATACGGGAAATCATGTATCCATCGACTCTCATCTATTCAAATGGGATTTGATATTTTTTTTTGCATTGTTGGATATGTGATCATTTCATACATTTATAATATTTATACAATCCACATAAACACATTCAATTCAAACATAAAAATATACATAATTTAGTTACACGAACTTACATCAATAAATGTTCATGTACGTAAAATCTACTAATTCGACAATTTCTCTTTTCCTCGCTCTAACTCCAAATTTGGTCTATATGACATCCCAAAATTGGACCTAGTAGGATTGGGTCCATTGGGCCTTGAGCATAGAAGCGTTTTAAAATTTTGAGAACAAGAGAACGACATTATTTCAAGTTGGACTTATTAGGAAGGTGATTTTGGAAAGTTATGAGGTTTGTAGGAAGTTTCGGGTTTAAGTTAGGCTATAGGAAAATTTGGTGTTTATTGCCTATTTAGGAGAGATAGTAAGTGGCATCAAGGCTTATGGAAATAGGAGAGCAATTTGCTTGCATAAATGAGCATATGGTAAAGAGGATGTGGTGTCACATGAAAGGCTTTAAGGGAAGAGGTTCGAATCCTTCTTGGTGCAAAAATTTGACTTTTTTTTTTGCATTCCTTCCCTAAGTGTCGGCCATGGGTGTATTTTTGGTAAGGTGGACTTTTTAATTTTGGCAAGGTGGATAAGGAAATATGGTAAGGAAAAATGGATGGAAAGGAGTAAAAGAAAATGGAAGGAATAGGGAACATGTTGGCATTTTTCGTGGGGGATGTTTTGGAAAGGTTTTTTTTGGTCTATGTTCATCTTTTGGTAAAGATGATAATGGTTTGGAAAAGGGAGAGGGTAGCCAAATTTTGATGGGAGCATTTTGATAGTTTTGGTGTTTGTTAGGTCTAATTCCTTTTGGCATCCTTTGTGTTCATTCTTCCAACTTCTCCTCCCATTGCTGCAACTTCAAGACAATAGTGGACGTTTTCTCTTTTCTTTCTTGTCTTGCCGAAAACATTTTCACTCATCTTCTCTTGAAAACCGAAACTACCGATCCTTCTTTGTTTTCTTGCTACTAGTGCCAAACCGTGTTCTTCATTTTGGTCCATCCCTATTATTAAGGTAAAGGTTCTTTCTTCTTATTCATGTTGTTTGTTCTTTCTTCTCTTGACTTGGCTAAGCCGAAACTCTCATCCCTTGGCTAAGCTGAACCTAGCCACTTGTTGTTATTTTAAACTCCTCTTATTCTCTTTTGATGAAGGCCGAATCAAGCCATCCTTTGCTACTACTTATCTTTCTCTTAGCCTTGGTTTCAAAAGTTGATTGGGACTCGTTGCAATAGCCAAGGTGCAAGGCCGAATTTTAGAATCTAGTAGGGAAGGATCGTGATTGTGGTAAGTGACTCTTGTGAGTTAGTACTTTTGGGCTTTTGGAAACTTTAAGAAATCGAGGCTAACTTTTGATAGATTTTATTTTTAGGGGGCAACGAAGAGTGGTTCTTTAGGGAACCCTAATCAAGGTGTGTAATCCCGTACTTTCCGAATACATGTTTGAAATGGTGTATAATCTCACACTTCTCTGAAAATTTGCATGAAATATTCTGTGATTTGGTCAAATACCAAAGAAAACTGGAAACCGGGATCTGTGATCACTCGGGCGTGTGTAGGTTCATAGTGGTAACCATATTTTTGCAATGAAATAGTTTTGGTCAGTAGCAGTGATGTAAATTCGAAAAATCATAAAAATAGGAGAAAGAGAAATTTGAAAGTGAATAAGATATCGAATAAAAGCTTACTGTGTCTATTTTGATATGAGAGAAATAGAGAAGGAAAAGGAATTTTATTTTATGTGATATTCTAATTTTAGTGAGACTGGTTCTGATTGACTTCGTGGTTCCCTGATCTGCCTTGGAAAAATCTTATAAAATTTTAAAAAGTGAATTATGGGTTATAATTTATATGTATAGATTCCTTATAGAGCCTATTTGCATTAGAAACAAGTGGGAGTAATATATGAAAACCATACAGTGAGATATTTGAAATTAAGGTAAGAGAGGTTAGAATCGTTGGACAGTGAAACAAGGGAAACTTTAAGGAATAAACTATACTAAATGATTAAGCCAAAAATTATGGAAAAATTGTAGTAAGAAGATATATGAGTCTACTTTCAAGGAAAATTTACGGATTTAGATTTCAAGATTTCTAACTCAAGTTATAGTAAATTTAGTTAGTACGACGCAGTTGGATAGTTTAAATTTCTATGCCCAAATTAGTAGTTAAGTCTAGATTGCGAAAATTACCGAATTACGAAAATACCCTAATGGGCCGAATTGATATTTCTTAATGGGCTGAATTGATATATTGCTTTATGGGCTGAATTGATAAATTGCTTAATGGTCCAAATTGATATATTGCTTAATGGGTGAATTTGATAATTTGCCTTAAAGGGCCGATTTGCAAAGTGTTAATGGGCCAAAATTTTGTCTGAATTAATTATTGTTGTTATATTTGTAAATATCATGATTTGCTATGTATGATGCATTTACATGATAATATGATGCATTTAATGGGAAAATGTTGAAGAGAAGAAATTCCAATGGCACTGCCACAAATATGTTTGATAATATGATACTCTGTGATTCTGGGGGCTTGCCCAAAATTAAATTTGTTATAAATGGCATAATGCCTGCGATTGGTGTGTTTGGCGGTGTGGGTTGACTTGATCCCCACAGGTGTGATGGATGGTACGGGTGGTGTGTAGCGGATGGATTATTGGTTGGTTTGGGATTGCATTACATTCATTTGATTCATTTGATATATTCTTTTTTGTAAATGGGCTTTGGCCCAAGATTATGCTTTATGGGCTTCGGCCCAAGTTATTATAAATGGGCTTTGGCCCAAGTTATTGTTATATGGGCTCAGGCCCAACTTTTTGCTAAACGGGTTCAAGCCCAGTGAAAAATGGTAAGGGGATTATACACTGAGTTCTTGTAACTCACCCCCTTTCTTTTCTTAATCCATGTAGGTAATGCTCAGTGATAAGGACTTGGGGCCATGGATTACTCGGTGGAGGCCATACTTCATAAATGATGTTTGCAAACATTAGTAAACTACTTTTCCATATTATTTCGTTACCTTTACTATTTCGGGTTTTAAAGTTGTAATAAGACCTCTGGGGTAAACTTTAATTTGCTTTATGTTTGGACGTATTTATTATGTTGCTTGAATTATTTTTAAAATGGGGATTTTTCTAAAAGCATAACCAACGAATTTTCCAAAGTTGATTAATAAATGGATTTTATAATAAACTTTTACAAATGATTTTAACTCGGACTTTCTTTCAAATTATCGATGACATTTTTAAAAGTCACGGTTTTAAAGTTCACTACCTTGATTTTTGATTCATCAATCAACCTCTCAAAAATAGTTTTATTTTATCAAATATTTACATCCAAACTTGTTTTCTTTGTATTTTATCAAATATTTCAAATCAAATTTGTTTTCTTGTTTATAACAAATTAATATCTATTTTAGTACGAATCACAAGGATTTTATATGTTTTCCTCATGTGACACATTAGATTCGGTCATAACGCATGGGTCGGGTTTGGGATGTTACAGTCTATCCGGATCTATACGATTAAATTTAACATCTATTTAATTAATTCATACTCAACTCAGTCCAATTCACATTTTAGGCAAAATAACCGTTTTGCCCCTAAACTTTTAAATAATGACGATTTCGTCCCTAAGCTCGAAAAATAAAATTCATACAATTTAATCCTTATTCCAAGCCTAGCCAAATTTTACACGTAACATTTATAGCCCATGTATTTCACAAAATTTAGAATTTTTCCATAAATTTTATAATTTTATAATTTAGTCCCTAATTCACATTTTCATCAAAATTCACTTTACAAAAGTTGTTTATCTATCAACAACCTTTCATTTTCTACCATAAATTTAAAAATTTCAGCATATTCATATATGGAAAAATTTCTATACTTTGATAAATTTTTAAATTAATCCCCAAAATAGCTAGATTGGGTTATCCCGATTTCAAAAATATAAAAATTACTAAAAACGCGACTTGAATACTTACCTAATTTGGCCAAATAAGTTTTCTCTTTCTTCCATTCTCCATGGCAAGGGTTTCCATATTTATTTGGGAAAGATGATGATAAAAATGATTAAATTTTCTTTATTTTATTATTTATCATCTTTATTTTTCATCTTTCCAATTTTTTATTTTTCTTTATTTTATTTACCATGGATGATTCATCATCCTTAACAACTAAGTATTTTTTAATGGTCTATTTGCCATAGAAGGACCTCAAATTTTGAATTCTATAGCTATTTAATCCCTTTAGCTATTAGAACTCAACTTTTGCACTTTGTGCAATTTGGTCCTTTATCAAATTAAACATGTAATTGGTAAAATTTCTTTACGAAATTTTTATATGACATTATTATCATACTGTAGATCATAAAATAATATTAAAATCAATTTCCTTTACAAAATCGAATTTGTGATCCCGAAACCGCTATTTCAATTTTACCAAAACTGGGCTGTTACAGGTTACCTAAATAAACAAGTTTTAAATGTGAGCGAAGTACCTTAAGTTCTAATTTAGGTGGCTCCTTGATTGACGCTTTTGGTTGGGCATAATCCCTATTCTCTAATTCCAAAGATTCAAAGCGGGATTGCAAATTAAATCCCCCTTGATTAGCTTCTAACAAAGCTAAGTATTCATCCTTCTCTTCATCATTTGGAGGGTCTGATGTCAAAATTTGCTCTAACGGGTCCTCAACAAACTTAAGTTACCTTTCCATGATTAATTCCTCTAAATTGGACATTGTAGAACAATAATAAATTGTGTTAGGAAATTGCATAAACTTGAAAACATTAAATGTTACCTGATTGTCCTGAACACGCATAGTCAACTCGCCCTTCTATACATCAATAAGGGTCCTTCTAGTTGCTAGGAAAGGCCTTCCTAGGATGATTGGCACTTTTTTTTTTTTTGCTTCAAATTCTAGAATAACAAAGTCAGCAGGAAAAATAAATTTGTCTACACGTACTAATACATCCTCGATTTTTCCTTCTGGATGTGCTAAGGATCTATCCACTAATTGAAGTGTAACCATAGTAGGTCTAACTTCACCTATCCCTAACTTCCTAAATATTGACATGGGCATCAAGTTACTCGCACCCAAATCACATAGTGCCTTACCATAATATGTTGCTCTTCATACAGGCAATTTCATAGAGGTACCAATAGCACAATCAAACATTATCAATAATAATTTCAAATGCTCAAGATCATGAAAAATACACATGTGAGATCCTACCCATACCATCCACTACACACCACTAGTTCCCTAGAACTCGTCTTCCAAACTCCAATGTATGTAAGCAAAGCTTGATGTGGTAAAACCACCAATAATCAATAATACAGTGAAAGTGCCAAATAAATAATGCGATAAAATCACCAATCCCCTCTGTACTCAAAATGCGGTGCACTGAATACAAATATAGGTGGTCTTAATATGCCGCCGGTACTCCACGAAACTCCTTCGTCAACCACAAAGTCCCATCCCAATGCACATGTAATATGTCATACAAACTTATACATAATCATATTTCAATACTTTTCACATTTACTCAACATGTTCAACATGTCCTCAATAATCACATACTTTCAAAAAAAGGAAGCAGTGTTTCAATTTTAAAATTACCATTAAGATGGTATCTATCAATATCATTCAATTAACATACTTTACGAATTTCATTGTGCACCATTAGCAACCTCACGTATATATATCATAGTAAATATTTCATGCATTTAAATCATGCATAAACCTAATATTTCAACATTTCATACCATTCAATCAAACATTATAATATCACATAATATAATTATACATAACAATCTCAATTACACATCCATATAGGCAAACTAGAAATTTTTCCAACACATCATTCTTTTAAGGCTCAAAACGTACACGGCTTGGCCACTCATAAAACTAATATTTTGGATACTATGCCAAACCAATCATTAAGCTAAATTATCAAATTTAACATCTCATTTATCATTATCAAACAAATTTTACAAGTTTAGGTTCCACACCTTAATTTTCGCTTTCTCGCAGCACCCTAGTGAATCTTCCAATTTTCCTTAATAAAAATTTATACTATCCTAAACCAAAATTCAGTATAAATTCAATCAATTTACCACTTAACCAACTCCCAGTTACCCATTTATGGGTTCAAACCAATTGTTGAATTAATAACTATTTTACGAATTCAACTAGTTTGATTCTTTCCCTTCTATCAATGCGAACCGTACATACGATCATTCTTTGGCTTTACAGTTGATTCAGGGCGTCTGGGTCAACACCTAATTCAATAATATACTAGAAGATAAGTAGCTAATAATTATTAAATTCCTTCATTCAATCAATCCATAAATTTTACCCTACAACTATGTCAAAAAACAATTAATTTTATGCTTAGCTACACCTACGCTTCCCGATTTGTAACTTTCGAATGCCCAAAATGTAACAGCCTATTTTTGGTCAAATCAGAATAGTGGTTTTGGGACCACAAATTTGATGTCAAAATATTTATTTTATTATTATTTTAATGTCTACAGCATGTAAATATGATTCTGTGAAAATTTTGTTAAGAAATTTTGTCATTTGAGTACCTAATTTGATTAAAAGGACTAAATCGCATAAAGTAAAAAAGTGTTGTTCTATTAGTTAAAGGTATCAAATGCTTATGAAATTAAATAGTGGAAGTCCTTATGTGGTAAATATACCATTTTAATTATGAGTGGACAATTATGGGTATATATTAAGTGATTTCTAATGTTTTTAAACAAGGTTAATATGGTAATTTATAAAATAACTTAAGTTAAAATAATAAAAATCATAATTCATCATCATCTTTCCTTCATTCCATTGAAAATTCAAGAAAATAAAGAACCAAGGGAGTTTTCTAGGGTTCGGCCATTTTGATGCTCAATTGTAAGTTCATTTTTGTCCCGTTTTTATTAATTTCTATGTTTTTAAGATCGTTGCAACTAGGTCTAGCTAGCCTAAGGACAATTTTACAAAAATATTAAAGATTTTGAATGTTTCCATTGATGAATAAGCATGATTTTTGAAGTTTATGATAGATTTTGAATGTTTGATGATAGTTATACAAGTTTTGTTATAGATTTTGAATGTTTGATGATAGTTATACAAGTTTTGTTAAGTGATTTTTGGTGAAAATGCAAATTAGGGATTAATTTGTGAAAAGTTTAAAATTCATGGTTAAAATGTGAAATAAATGAAAAATATGGGCTTCTATGGTAATAAGACAAATTTGGCTAGCATGGGTAGAGACCTAATTGCATGAATTTGTGATTTTATGAAATAAGGACTAAATTATAAAAGTGGTAAATAATAGGTGCAAATGTGTAAAAGTGCTTTAAAGTGTGTTTTGGACTGAATTGAATAGAGAAATTATTAAATAAGCTAAATTTGATATCATATAGATCAAGAAAAGGGAAACTCAGAGTTTGATCAAGGGAAAAACAAAGTACTTGACTAATCGACTTATTTGTTGTTTTACATCCGAGGTAAGTTCGTATGTAATAAGCATTGTTATAATTATGCTTTAAATGCTTTGATATTGCATAAAGTGTGTATACAAAACTACAGTCGTGTTTGACGACGATTTGGCTATGTATGGCACTTAGTTTGCGAGATCGAGATAGCTTCAGCTATGTATGGCACTTAGTGTGCGTGATCGATATAGCATTAGCTATATATATATTGGCACTTAGTGTGCGAGATTGATACACTTCGGCTATTTATTTGGCACTAAGTGTGTGAGTTTTTTGAGTATCCAAAAATATTTCAAATATTTTAACGGATATGTCAAAGATATGAATGAGTATGAATTAAATACGGGAAGGTACAGGTATTTACATGAACCGATTAATGCATTGAAATGATGAAAAATTATGGAAATTAAATCTAATTTGGTTTATGCAAATGTGGTAGGTTGGTGGTTCATTATGATATATGTTATGTTATGTTTTTGGCTTAATTTGAGTTACTATGATGAGTTGATATAAATGCTATACGAACTTACTAAGCTATAAAGCTTACTTTGTGTATTTCTTTGTGTTTTATAGTGTTTTCAAAGCTTGCTTGGATTTAGGGATCGTTGGAGATATCATCACACTATCCAACTATCATTTGGTACTTTTGAACTTTGGAATTTTGGTATATGGCATGTATAGGGATTTTTGTAACATCATAAACTATTGGGCCTATGTGTTTGGTTTGGGGATATGTTTAATGTGTTAAATTAAGTGTTAAGGGTTCAAATTGGGCTTAGGTTTGGGCCGAGGCTATAGTTAAAATTTCTTGTTTGAGCACTTTAGTGGAAAGCTTGTTAAGGTAAGGCATAACAAATATTAGCTATGTTTTTAAAGCACAAATGGGCTTGTGACCCAGTGGCAAAATGGCACCACAATGAGGGAAGGGAGTTGGCGCCATTTGAAGGTCCAAGGTTCGAGTCGCCTAGTACCTTTTATTTTAATTATTTTCGGCATTTACAAGAGCAGTAGTAGAGTTCGGCAATGATGCTTAAATTTAGGAATTTTGTAATGTGATAATAAGGTAGATAATGTGCTGATAAAGGAATGAAGAGTTTGTGTCATCCATGACACTGTAGATGAGTAGTCATTTGAGGATAAGGAGAAAATCAAGGAGTTATCTACAAGACTAGGTGGTGGTCAAAACTTTGACTCTAAGAGGAGTAAAGGAATCGATTTCTTTATAGCTAAGGGGTGCCAAATTTTCCCCTATTCCTTGTTTAATTTTTAGCTATCAGGAAGGGCACTTTCGGTTTTGATAAGTAAGTGCCAAAATTGCCTATAAATAAGGGTGGTAGCTCATCAATTCCAGCATTTGAACCCTACTCTTTTCTTCTTTCCCTGTGCTGAAATTCTCAGTCTTCCTCTCCAATTTCTTTTCTTTTGATTTCTTCAAAATCCGAGACCTCCCAATCTTCTCAACATCTTTTCTTTCAAAAGTCGAAACTCTGAACTCTCTTCTCATTTCCACAGCCGAATAATCCCTATTCATTTTTGTCAATTTCTTCAACTAAAAGTGAAACTACTTAGATTTCTTCTTATTATCTCATTTTCTTAATCTTATCAAAAGCCGGAATCCCCTGGGAGTAGCCAAATTTTCTCTAGTAAGGTAAGTGTCGATTCTTGTTGTCCTTAAGATCTCTCTTTCGGTTTCTGAAAGACAAAGCCAAAAAGCTAATGGTTTAATGGTTTCATGTATTTTATGTGTTTGGCGACATTCGAGAAGTGAAATAGATCAAGCAGATCTAAAAGCCAGAAATCTTTAGTCTCTGATTTCGGGATTTCAAGGTAAGGATTTCAATTCTCCTTAAGAGTTATCAATCGATTTCTTTTTGTTATTCATGCCCTTAACCAATCGTTTCGTTAAGCAATCGTCATAGTACCTTCTGACCAAGATCATTCATGGACTCGAATGTCAGCAAATCAAAGGAAGGGGTTGGATCTATAGTCCCAGCCCCAAAGTTCAAGAAACGCACTGTGTCTGCTATTCGTGATTGGCCACCAGGTTGTGGACCAACTTCAGAACAAAATCTTAGGCTATTAGCAACCATAGCGATTTTCAATAGTGCCGACTTTGACAGTATCATCTTGACAGTAATCAAGTGTGTAGATCTTTATCACTTTAGTCTCCTGTATAATATCTATTATGGGCTAAAAAGCCAGAAAAAGGCTATGTGACAGTCGAATAACCCGTAGGGATTGGGCTAGGAATGCCAGGTACGTAAACATAGTATTATCTCTATGTGTATCGATGTATGTGTTATCCTGTTATCCAGTAAATGGTTTAGTGCCTTTGATATGGCATGTGTGTATGCATGGGATATGGGTTTGATTTGATGAAGGGGAAGAGCATATATTTAGGTCACAATAGTGATCGGTGGCTATGCCACGTTATCCTAATATCCTGATTCCTGAATATTATGATTGACAACATGACTGTCAAATTAGTGTGTGGAGGTTGGTGGGTTGATTGTAGAAATCCCCGAGGTGTGATGGTTGGTAAGGGTTGGCATGTAGAGGATGGAACCCTAGGTGGGTTAGGTCATTTCTGAATGCATTTTTGCTTTCAAAATGTGTTTTTGGGCCTTAAGTCATTTAAGTAATTTGGGATTTGCACATTGACTCTTGGTGACTCACCCTTTTTTTTCCCCTTCATTGCTTTTCAGATGAACAGTAGATCGTGGAAATGGGAGCCAAGGCGGACTCGAGGGGCCATCAAGTTTTTGTTATCTTTATAGACTATCTCCGTTTTTTTCTTAAAGTTTAAGTTTGGGATTATTTTTGTAATAAGGCTCCATAACTTAGGTTATTTTTTTATTTATTTATTTCTTAATTATTATGCCACATTTTTAAAAACTTATGTTTTCAAACTTAAATTGTAAAGCGAGAAGAAAATAGGCTTTTCAAACACACTCATGAAAATACTAAAGTTTCTTCAAAATATCACAATTGGTGATTGATCGGTTAAAATAAACTGAGATTCTTCGAAACCCTACAAGCAAAGTTTTCAACATTCAACCCGTAGCATACCAGATCCGGTTATGACATATGGGCCGGGTTTGGGGTGTTACATTTTGGTATCAGAGCCCAGTTTAAAACTCGGGCTATGAAATGGGTCCAGTAGTAAATTATAAAATAAATAAGAGTTTAAGAAAAGTTTGGTTGGGATATGGCCCTCGAGTCTACCGACACCTGATCCACCCAGTTAAGTACTCTAACTCTTGATGTGATATGCATGATGGGCTTGATGGGCCTTATGGACATAGACTAGTATGATAGGATTAATGGACTCTAAGTTTAGTTTAAACAACTCCTCAATTTCATAAGATTTAATCTAATGAAACTTGATCGTGAACAAGTCGCAGGGTTAGGGTGTGGTAACAGGCATACGCATGTCTAGGATTGGATCTAGGAAGAGCTTGGTACTTAAGCGGCCCTAGTGGCCCACCTTCTCTTTTCTGGAATCCTACCTGGTGTGTAGTGACTGTTCACCTTAGCTACAAGGACTTGTTGACAGGCCAAAAATTTATAACTAAAACCCAAAAGGGACCAGCCACCCTATTTTCTAAAATTACCAAAATACCCCTGGTTTGGAAAATTATCGAATCACCCCTGATTTGTAAAATGACCAAAATACCCTTGGATAGAAAAATGACCAAAATACCCTTAATTTGTAAAATGACCAAAATACCATTAGATAACAAAATGACCAAAATACCCCTAGATTGTAAAATTACTGAATTACCCCTGGATTGTAAAATTATCGAAATACCCCCAGATTACAAAATTACCAATATACCCCTATTTTGAAAAATCACCAAGATACTTTATTTTAAAAAATTATGAAAATACCCTATACGATAAAATTAAAAAATACCCCTGGATAGTGAAATGACCAAAATACCCTTATGTGATGAGTTCATGGATGCTATTTCTATGTTGGTGTGTATGAATGTTGAATGTGCATGGTTCCTAGAATTAGGAAGACTGAAACATGAAGGTATAATCGCGAATTCGAAAGAACTACTATTAAAACTACTTATCATAAGACTGTTCGTGATTAAACAGTGGAAGTAATTAATAATTCATAAAATTTCTAATCAGATAAATGCCAATCGAAAGAATGAGTACAAGGGTTGTGGACATCCACCGCGTAGTCGTGGTAGGGGTAGGATGACCGTGTCAGAACCAGTAGGGTCTGGCCAAGGGTCAGGAAATGAGATGCGGATCCGCCACTATGGAGGAGAATTTGAACCGACGGTCGAGAGATGATCACGTATCTCGAGCGATGTTAAGGGTGTTGGAAAGGGTTGCTGGGGCAGGCATGGGCACAGGAGCTCAAAATCTATGTTGAAACGACTGAGAGCCAACGGGGCAAAAATGTTTAGAGGAATTTCTAAAATAGCCCCTAGTACAGCTGAGTACTGGTTAGAGGCAGTGGAACGTATAATGGATGATCTGGATTTCACGGAGGAAGAAAAGCTGAAAGGAGCCATATCTCTCCTACGGGATGAAGCATACCAGTGTTGGCTTACGGTTAAAGATGGTGTAGTGGCTGATCGTATCACTTAGGATTTCTTCAAAACAACATTCCAGAATAAGTACATTAGATCGAGCTATGTGGATGCACAGCGCAGGGTGTTTCTGAATTTGGTTAAGGGTAGTAGGTCGGTGGCTGCGTATGAGGCAGAATCCTTGTGCCTTAGCCGTTATGCTCGAGGGATGGTGGCCACAGACCATGAATGTTGTGTTCGATTTGAAGATGGTCTGAGAGATGATCTGCGTGTTTTGATAGCCCCACAGCGGGAGAGAGAGTTCGCTGTCCTGGTGGAAAAGGATAAGATAGCTGAGAAGGTAAAGCGGACAGAGAAGCTAAACCAAGATAAAAGTGGGAATAAGAGGAATTTTGGACAATCAGGGTTAGCTGGGCGTACTCAGAAAAAGTCTAGGCAGATGGACTGAGTCAGGTTGAGAGACCTCCTGCTGCTAGCCAAACGCAGAAGTGTGCTCGGTGCGGTAAACTCTATTGGGGTAAGTGTTGGTCAAGTAGCGGAAGTGCTTTAGGTGTGGGTATTTTGACCTTCAAGTTAGGAACTGTCCACAGCAAAAAGACAATAAAGGGCCTACGGGTCAAGGGAATGTTCAACCTAGTAGAGGAGGTCGTGGGGCAGCCAGAGGTGGTAACAGTTTCGATCAGGGCCGTGGAGCAGCAGGCCGAGGGGCAGGAAACACTGAGGCGAGACAGTGGGGTTAGTCTATATTGTTAGACGTCGAGAGGAGGCTGATGCATTGGATGTTATAATCGGTACATTCTTAATTTATGGCTTGCTCTATACTGCATTAATTGACATTGGATTGACACATTCATATGTTGCTAGGAGGGTATCTGAAACTTTAAGTGTAGATGTTAAGATTTCCTCTAGGGAGATGACTGTAGTAAGCCCATTAGGACACTCTGTGGTGGTAAATAAGTTTTATCAAAAAATAACTTTAGAGGTTCAGGGGATAGTTTTCCAATGGATCTAATGGAATTATCGTTCGGGGAGTTTGATTTAATCCTAGGCATGGATTGGCTTGTGAAGTATCAAGCTAAACTGGATTGTGCAGCTAAGCGTATGGTGTTAAAAACTCCTGAAGGTGACGAAGTGTTGGTGATAGGAGAAAGGGGGAACTGTCTGTCGAACGTAGTGACTACCGTAAGAGTGGAAAGAATGGTGAGAAAAAGGTGTGAGGCAGTCTTAATGGTTGTTCGCGCTATGGAAGCTAAGGAACTAACGGTTAGAGACGTTAGGATGGTGAAGAAATTTCCTGATGTTTTCCCCGAAGAGCTTCTAGGATTACCTCCAGATCGTGAAGTAGAGTTTGTAATCGATCTTCTTCGGGAATAGCGTCGGTATCGATAGCTCCATATCGAATGGCGCCAAAGGAGTTGGTGGAGTTGAAAGCGCAGATTCAAGAGTTGTTGGATAAAGGGTTTATTCGACCTAGTGTGTCACCGTGAGGAGCCGATTTTATTCGTTAAGAAGAAGGATGGGTCAATGCGTATGTGTATTGACTATCGCCAGTTGAATAAGTTAACGATCAAGAACAAGTACACATTGTTAGAGGATCGATGACTTGTTCGATCGATTGAAGGGGCCTCGATCTTTTCAAAGATAGATCAAAGTTCAGGGTACCATCAACTTAAGGTCAAGGAGGCTAATATTCATAAGACGGCCTTTAGGACTTGCTATGGTCACTTTGAGTTCATGGTGATGCCATTTGGGTTGACCAATGCTCCAGCAGCATTTATGGATATGATGAATCGAGTGTTCCAACCCTACTTGGATCGGTTCATCGTGGTGTTCATAGATGATATCCTGGTTTATTCAAGATCAGGAGAAGAGCATGACTCACATTTGCGAATGGTTCTACAGATTCTAAGGGAAAAGCAATTGTATGCCAAATTTAGTAAGTGTGAATTTTGGCTGAAGAAGGTTTGTTGAGGGATTTTCTTTAATTGCGGCACCGTTGACTAAGTTCCTATGGAAAGGAGTTCCATTTGTTTGGCCTGATAAGCATCAGGAGAGTTTCGAGAAGTTAAAAGGATTTTGACGGAGGCTCCGGTGTTGATTCAGTCGGAGGCTAGAAAGGAGTTCATGATTTACTGTGATGCTTTACACATGGGGCTAGGATGCGTGTTGATGCAAGATGGAAAGGTTGTTGCATACGCTTCTCGGCAGTTAAGACCATACGAATCAAATTATCCCAACCATGATTTGGAATTGGCTGTAGTGGTATTTACTTTGAAGATATAGAGGCATTATTTGTACGAGGAGAAATCTGTCATTTATACTGATCATAAGAGCTTAAAGTACCTGTTAACACAGAAGGAGTTGAATCTAAGGCAAAGGAGGTGGATCGAGTTGTTAAAGGATTATGACTGCTCGATTGAGTACCACCCGGGGAAGGCTAAAGTGGTGGCGGATGCTCTAAGTCGTAAGGTGATCACTGACTTGAGAGCAATGTTTGCTCACCTTAGTCTATATGAAGATGGGAGTTTATTAGCTGAACTCCAAGTAAAACCCTCTTGGGTTAGTCAGGTAAAGGAAAAGCAACAAATCGATGAGTTGCTTAAGGAGAAGTGGCAGCTTATCTCGAATGATGGGCCAGTAGAATTCAGTGTGAACGAGAAAGGACTATTATGTTTTCAGGGAGGATTTGCATGCCGAAAGATCCAGAGGATTTGCATGCCGAAAGATCCAGAATTGAGGCAGAGGATTTTGCATGAAGCGCATAAAAGGTACATACGCTATGCATCCTGGAGGGAGTAAGATGTATCGGGATTTACGAGATCAGTTCTAGTGGCTGGGTTTGAAGCAGGAGGTAACTGAATTAGTAAGTTTTGACCTGTCAGCAGGTAAAAGCAAAGCATCAGTTACCATCAGGGTTATTACAGCCAATAAAGATTCAGCAATGGAAGTGGGAAAGGATCACAATGGACTTTGTTAGTAGGCTACCCCTCACGCCTACTAAGAAAGACTCAGTTTGGGTAATTGTAGACCGCTTGATGAAGTCTGCTCATTTAATACATGTACGTGTCAACTACTCTTTGCAGAAGTTAGCTAAGTTATATATAGTGGAGGTAGTAAGGTTACATGGAGTACCAGTATCGATCATCTCGGATAGGGGCCCTAGGTTCACCTCATGATTTTGGAAGGCATTGCATTAAGTGTTGGGGACGAAGTTGAATTTCAGTACAACATTTCATCCTCAAATTGATGGACAGTCTGCGGGTGATTCAAATCTTGGAGGACATGTTGAGAGGATGTGTCATTGATTTCAGGGGTAGTTGGGAAGGATTCTTACCATTAGCAGAGTTTGCTTACAACAACAGCTACCAGTCTAGTATTCAGATGGCACCCTATGAAGCTTTGTACGGGCGAAAGTGTCATACTCCTACCTCTTGGAAGGAATTAGGGAACATCAGATTTTGGGTCCGGAGTTGGTGACCGAGATAGAAGAGAAGGTTGAGTTAATTGAGCTCGACTAAAGGAAGCGTCGGACAGTCAGAAGTCCTATGCTGATTTAAAATGTAGGGACATAAAATTTGTTGTGGATGACAAGGTTTTCTTGAAGGTATCACCTTGGAAGAAGGTACTAAGGTTTGGATGGAAAGGTAAGTTAAGTCCTAGATTTATTTGATCATACCGAGTGTTAAAACGAGTAAGACTAGTAGTATATCAGCTAGAGTTACCTCCGAGTTAAGTCAAATTCACGATGTATTCCACGTCTCTATGCTGAGACGATAACGTTCGGATCCATCCCATATGGTGTCAGTAGAGGAAATCAAAATAAGACATGATCTATCCTTCGAAGAGTAACCGGTGGAAATTTTGGATCTTGATGTCAAGGTGTTGTGACGGAAAATGGATTTCATTAGTGAAGGTGCTATGGCGGATCCACGGTTCTGAAGAGGCTACGTGGGAATCGGAGGAAGTGATGCGGCAACAATACCACCATCTTTTCTTACCATGTAATTTTGAGAACAAAATTTCTTTAAGGGGGTAGAACTGTAACATCCTGAACTATTGGGCCTATGTGTTTGGTTTGGGGATCTATTTAATGTGTTAAATTAAGTGTTAGGGGTTCAAATTGGGCTTAGATTTGGTGAGGCTGTAGTTAAAATTTCTTGTTTGAGCACTTTAGTGGAAAGCTTGTTAAGATAAGGCATAACAGATATTAGTTGTGCTTTTAAAACACAAATGGGCTTATGACCCAGTGGCAAAATGGCGCCACAATGAGGGAAGGGAGTTGGCATCATTTGAAGGTCCAAGGTTCGAGTCGCCCAGTACCTTTTATTTTAATTATTTTCAGCATTTACAAGAGCAGTAGTGGAGTTCGGCAATGATGCTTAAATTTAGGAATTTTGTATTTCGATAATAAGGTAGATAATGTGCTGAAAAAGGAATGAAGAAGTTGTGTCATCTATGACACTATAGATGAGTAGTCAGATGAGGATAAGGATAAAATCAAGGAGTTATCTACAAGGCTAGGTGATGGCTGAAATTTTAACTCTAAGAGGAGTAAAGGAATCGGTTTCTTTATTGCTAATGGGTGCCAAATTTTCCCCTATTCCTTGTTTAATTTTTAGCTATCAGGAAGGGCACTTTC
Source organism: Gossypium rotundifolium (assembly GCA_025506655.1). NCBI lineage: Eukaryota > Viridiplantae > Streptophyta > Magnoliopsida > Malvales > Malvaceae > Gossypium > Gossypium rotundifolium. Next base: position 60,878,012 of record CP106731.1, on the reverse strand, counting down.
GGGTTTTGATAAGTAAGTGCCAAAATTGCCTATAAATAGAGGTGGTAGCTCACCGATTTTGGCATTTGAACCCTACTCTTTTCTTCTTTCCCTGTGCCAAAATTCTCAGTCTTCCTCTCTAATTTCTTTTCTTTTGATTTCTTCAAAAGTCGAGACCTCCCAATCTTCTCAACATCTTTTCTTTAAAAAGTCGAAACCCTAAACTCTCTTATCATTTCCATAGCCGAATAATGCCTATTCTTTTTGTCGATTTCTTCAACTAAAAGCCGAAACTACTTAGATTTCTTCTTATTATCTCCTCTTCTTGATCTTCTCAAAAGCGGAATCCCCTGGGAGTAGCCGAATTTTCTCTAGTAAGGTAAGTGTCGATTCTTGTTGTCCTTAAGATCTCTCTTTCTGTTTTTGGAAGACAAAGCCGAAAAGCTAATGGTTTAATGGTTTCATGTATTTTATATGTTTGGCGACATTCGAGAAGTGAAGTAGATCAAGTAGATCTAAAAGCCGAAAATCGTTAGTCTCTGATTTTGGGATTTCAAGGTAAGGATTTTGATTCTCCTTAAGAGTTATCAATTGGTTTCTTTTCGTTATTCGTGCCCTTAACCAATCGTTTCGTTAAGAAATCGTCATAGTACCTTCTGACCAAGATCATTCATGGACTCGAATGTCAGCAAATCAAAGGAAGGGGTTGGATCTGTAGTCCCAGCCCCAAAGTTCAAGAAATGCGCGGTGTCTTCTATTCGTGATGGGCCACCGGGTTGTGGACCAGCTTCAGAACAGAATCTTAGGCTATTAGCAACTGTAGCGGTTTTCGATAGTGCCAACTTTGACAGTATCATCTTGTTAGTAATCAGGTGTGTAGATCTTTATCACTTTAGTCTCCTGTATAATATCTATTATTGGCTGAAAAGCCGGAAAAAGGCTGTGTGACAGTCGAATAACCCGTAGGGGTTGGGCTAGGAATGCCAGGTATGTAAACATAGTATTATCTCTTTGTGTATCGATGTATGTGTTATCCTGTTATCCAGTAAATGGTTTAGTGCCTTTGATATGGCATGTGTGTATGCATGGGATATGGGTTTGATTTGATGAAGCGGAAGAGCATGTATTTAGGTCACAATAGTGATCGGTGGCTATGCCACGTTATCTTGATATCCTGATTCCTAAATATTATGATCGACAGCATAACTGTCAAATTACCGTGTAGAGGTTGTGGGTCGATTGTAGAAATCCCCGAGGTTTGATGGTTGGTAAGGGTTGGCGTGTAAAGGATGGAACCCTAGGTGGGTTGGGTCATTTCTGCATGTAATTTTGCTTTAATGCTATTTTCCATGGGCCAGGGCCCAGAATGTGTTTTTGGCCCTTAAGCCGTTTAAGTGATTTTGGGATTTGCACATTGAGTCTTGGTGACTCACCCCTTTTTTTCCCCTTCCCTACTTTTCAAATGAAAAGTAGATCGTGGACATGGGAGCCAAGGCCGACTCGAGGGGCCATCAAGTTTTTGCTATCTTTATAGACTATCTCCATTTTATTTCTTAAAGTTTAAGTTTGGGATTATTTTTGTAATAAGGCTTTATAACTTAGGTTATTTTTTTATTTATTTCTTTCTTAATTATTATGCCACATTTTTATAAACTTATGTTTTCAAAACTTAAATTGTAAAGTGAGAAGAAAATAGGCTTTTCAAATACACTTATGCAAATACTAAAGTTTCTTCAAAATATCACAATTGACGATTGATCGGTTAAAATAAACTGAGATTCTTCGAAACCCTACAAGCAAAGTTTTCAACATTCAACCCTGTAGCATACCAGATCCGGTCATGACGTATGGGCCGAATTTGGGGTGTTACAATTTTGGTCATTTTGATAAATGTGATGCTTGTGAATTTAGCCATTTGAATTGGCTTGTAAATATCTAAGGTTTGGTTTGTATATATGTAGCCATGTAAGTTGGCTTAAAATGGTGAATTTGATGATGTATGCTCCACACGGCCTCATACACAGGCGTGTGACCTGGCAGTGTGGCATAAGTCAGTATACCCTACAGGTTTGGCACAGCCTAGCACACGGCCTGGCACACGAGCGTGGATGGCCATTTTTAGGGCATACGGGCTAGCCACACGAGCATGTGTGTTAGCCATGTGACCCAAGTCAGAAAGTTACATGGGGTTGGACACGGGCTGAGACATGGCCATGTGCTCCCATTTTGAATGTCTACAAGGCCTATGAAAAGGGCGTGTCTATTGGCCGTGTGAGATACACGGGAATGTGTCCTCTATTTTTGAGAAAATTTTCTAAGTGTTTAAAAAGATTCCAAAGTTATCAGTTTAGTCCCGAACCACTCCCAAAGCATGTTTAGGGCCTCGTAGGCTTGTATTAGGGACAAATTGATTGAGATTGAATGATGAATGCATGAATTGTGAAAATGTATGCTAAGTGAATGTTTAATTGTTTTGTAAGTTCGGTAATACTTCGTAACCCTATTCTAGTATTGAATACGGGTGAGGGGTGTTACAAAAACAATCAAGAATGTTTTTCTCTAATTGACATGGGTTTAATATCTGATTAGGAGAGTTCAAGAACTCAAATTATGGCTATAGTTAAATGTGCAAGATTCTAGAAACGAAACAGCCCCTATTCTACACATAGGTGCACACACCACCACCCATGGAAGCCGAAATTGGGGCTGAATTTTAAAATGCATTGAGACCTTATTAAAATCTACAAAAATCCATTTTAAAACATTTAAAATATCTCAAATTATAGATCTGGAAATTTTGGTTTTTAATTGACAAGATTAACCAAGAAACTAAAGAGAAAATAGATTTTACCCAAGCTAGTTGAGAGAAACGAGAATGGAACCTTCTTGGCAATGTTTGGGGTCAGTGTTTAAGTTTAATATTTCAGATTTAGGACTGATTTTTTTGGGGAAAAACTAAATGTAACCCCTAAACCCGGCCTAAACGTTATGGTCAAACCAAGAAGACCATATTGGACACTTTAGTGTCGAACCTACCCTAACGGTTGTTAAAACCTTCTAGTAATTCCTTTTAAAAAAAACTGTGGTTTCTATTGTTAGCTTTGGGAAATGTTCATTTACTTAGTCCAACCATGCTTAGGTCAAATTAGCAAATTAGGTGAGTTTTTGTAAAACCTTATTAACGGTGTTGCCTTTGAAAAATCATTTTGTTATCTTCTTAGCAACGGAAATGTACCATTACTAGTCAAATTATTAATTTAGCCATATATCATGCATAGTCCATTTCAACAAATTTATAAAAACTATATCTATTCCAAATATGCGTGTCATGTATGCATGAAAAACCTCAAAATCTCAAATAGTCCCAAACCACAATTTAAAGAAACTTTTTTAAGATTAAATAAACCAAAACCCTAAAATTGAGAAACAAAAATTGAAAGAGGAAGAAGAGGGGAAAACATGACAAGGAATATGGAAAAGAATGTGGAAAACTTCAAATTTTTAAAAAATAAAAAATAAATAAGTATTTTAAAACTTAAAAACAAATCTAAATTAAAAATATTTCCTCAAAACACACTTGAGGATTCGAACCTAAAACCCAAAGGTAAAGTAACACACATCCAACCACTAAACAAACAGGCTCATTCTGACACTAAAATGTAGAAATAAGCACAATTGCTCAAACTACTCATTGACCCTAATTACAACCTCAAAGCTTCTATTCCCAAATTTTGGGATGTTACAACTCACCCCTCCTTAAAAAATTTTGTCCCTAAAATTTCCAATAACAAAATTGTCATCTAAACACAAGTTCAACCACTACGCTCTCGCTTTGATCAAGATATCATGTAAGTCCAAGGCAAGCTTGGTACTGATCAAGTTAGCAAGCAAGTTATCATGTAAGTCCAAGGCAAGCTTGGCATTGATCAAGTTAGCAAGCAAGTTATCATGTAAGTCCAAGGCAAGCTTGGCATTGATCAAGATATCATGTAAGCCCAAGGCAAGCTTGGCATTGATCAAGTTAGCAAGCAAGTTATCATGTAAGTCCAAGGCAAAGTTGGCATTGATCAAGTTAGCAAGCAAGTTATCATGTAAGTCCAACGACTCAAGCTTGGCATTGAGTATGTTATCAAGAGCAAGACTTCATATAAGTCCATGTCAAGACATGGCCTTGAAACCAAGAAGAGATAACCCATGTAAGACCATGTCTAGGATATGGTTTTGGCATCATATTATGTGGGAAGAGATTTAGTATCCTCGGCTATTCGCAGAAATTCATCGAGCAAATGAGTAAGCTAAAAAAAGATAGCAAGAAAGCTAAGAAAGTAAAGTTAGTATCAGGATGAAGTTAGATAGAGTTGAGTAATATTCATGTTGTGAATGAGAAAGCAGATATCATGATTATTGTTATTATAATATACTGATCAATGTGATCAAGTGATACAAGTATCATGGTTACCTTACAAGTATGATAATAGTAAGTGTCATGAGACATGTAAGAATCTATATGAGTAAGAAAGCTCTTTAGCTGAAATTCATGATACAATTGTTTTTGTGAAATGGTTTATATTAAGCAATGATAATGCTATGAGTCATTACATGCAAACTTACTAAGCTATATGCTTACGTTATGATTCTTTCTTTCTATGCAGTCCTGCCAAGCTAACTCGTGGATCATTAAAGTCGGAGCTTGCAACACACTATCAACTCTTATTTTGGTATAGCCAAGTTACTTTACTAAGTATGGAATGTATAGGAAACATTCATTTTGTGGACATGTTTTAAGAAGGGCCTTTGTAAAGGCTATTAAGTTTATTATTCTTTTTTATATGGCTAAGTGATTGGCCAAATTTGACTAAGCATGTATGTTTGTCGAGATCAATGAAGCATGTAGTATTATTCTTAAAATTGGGTTGTTATTGCATCTTTGAATTGTGTATGGTTATGATCTTCATTTTAGGGTGGCTAAAGGCTTGGTTAATAGCCTGTAAGTGCCCACACGGTTGGACACACGGGCGTGTGTCAAGATCGTGTTAACCCTGCACCTTAATATTATTAATCATAATAGGCCACGGGCAAATCCCACGGCCGTATGTGTGTGCCACGGTTTGGACATGGGCGTGTTCCCAGATTGTGTTGATTTAGTCAGTATATCAAGGATTAGCACACGGTCTAAGCCCACGGGCATGCGTCTAAGCCATGTGGAAATAGTCAGTAGCCCTACACGGTTTAAGGGCATAGGCATGTTTAAGGGTACACGGGCGTGTTCTAAGTCACACGAGCGTGTTAACCCTGCCTCAAAAATGAGTTATTTGATTTTAATTCTGAAAGTATTCTGACATGAGTTAAAGGCCTCGTAGGCCCTTGTTATAAGTGTTGACTAAGAAAGTGAAGTTTTTAGGTTGGAACAAAATTTTATAGCCCGTAAGTACATGTTTAAGTGAGTTCAGGCATAGTAATGTCTCGTATCTAGACCCAGTATTAGTATTGGATGCAGGGTGTTATAGATATCTCATTCAACATTAACTACTCGATTTAATAGAGCATCATGCATCAATATAATGCCAAGCATTCTCAAACATGCTAACATAAATGTTGAATCTATTTCATACAAACTTACCTCATTTTCAAAATGAGCTAGTTCGTCGGTTTAGTCTTGTAACATCCCAAAAATTATGGGTTTGTGATTTTTCATGATTGCATGTTGTGCTTGCTCAACGGGTTATTTAAGTGTGTTTGGGAGTTCTAGAGAGGCTTGGGTTCGAGTCCAAGGCCTAGAAGAATTTTTATTTTTGGGCCTTTAATTGAGAGGGTTGTTGGAAGTAGGACTTATGTAAATTAAAGTGTGTTTTACTAACACAAGTTGAGCACATGGTGGAGTGGTGTGGCGTCAAATGGATAGCATGGAGGGAAGGGGTTGAAATCCCATAGATTACAAATGAGGGATTTTTTTGTGACTTGGGACAGCAAGAGTTGGAGTTGGGATCAAACTCTATAAGGTGGTTGGGAGACTTGGTCAATCAATTTGAATGGGAGGCCAGGAGTAATTCAAGGAGAGGAGAGTGGAGTAAATCAGGGAGTAGTGGCCGAATTTGGGAGTGTGCCTTAGGGGGGCAATTTTGGCTAACGGGTTAATAGAGAAGCATTTTTCGGTAGCTTGGGTGTGTGTGCAAATCGAAAACTCTCATTGTGTGTGTGATTTCTCCTTTTGTTCTTTTCGAGATTTCTCTTTGGGAAGCACTTCGTGCACTCTTCCTCCTTTTCTCTTTTTATTTTTACCTCTCATGCTTTCTTCCATTTCTTTTGTTAATTGCCCAAAACTTGTTTTAGCTGAATCTTCTTTTGCTCATCTATCCTCTCATGCATCTCTTCTTCAACCTTTATTCTCTTTTCTTTAAGTCGAATAGCCACATCTCCTTCTATTTGATTTCCCTTTAAGCTGAACATCAAATTGTTTGGAGCTTTGGTTCTCTTTTGTTGACCGAACTTGGTAAGCCTTTACATCCACTCTCTTTTTCCTCTTCACACTATTCTTCTTTCTCAGACCGAATACAACATTCTCTTGTTCTCTTAATATATTTCTTCTCTCTCTGCAAAGCATAAGCCAAAACACTCTTTCTAGGATGTAGGTCGAATCTATTACAGTTCAAGCTTACATGCTTCTCTGTTCATTCAGCATTCGGGTATTGGAAAGTGGTTGGTAAGTGTGACTATAGCCGAATAGGGGTGGTTGGCTTTTCTTTATCATTTGAAATTTCCTGAGGGCTGAAAGTCGTTTCTTTTATTGTCTTGGAATAGCGTTGCTAACTTGTTCTTTCCACTAGGGATTAGGTTTCTTAATCAAAGGGTATGAACCGAATACTCCATCATAACGAAGAGTTGTCGATTCTGGTAAGTAAAGGCAAGGGATGAAGTATCTTTATATCTTGGTTTAACGAGGGTAGAGACTAACTAATAGTCAACTGCGATCTCAGGTGCTTCGAAAAGTGTTGGTAACTGTAATCTGTAACAGGTGTGTAATCTCACACCATTGTTTGTGATAGTATATGATGCTTTGTGATTTGGCCATAAGCCGTAATACTGAAAAGCTGGGTATCGCCAACCGAGGCACTCAAACGTGCGAACGCTCGTAGTGATAAACTGAGCCACTAGCGATGGCGATAGACCGTTGAGAGTGTCACGAACACTTTCGTGAACATGAGGTTGTAATGTGCCTTATTGAGCCAAAATGGGCTAAGTGGGCCCAATGGGCTAACAAGCCCACACGGGCAAAACTAATGGAAAATTGACCGAATGACTGATGCGACTGCGAATTTTGCAAAACTGAGACTGAAAGCGTACAGAATGGGCCATATGAGCACATGGGCCCGAATGGGCTAAAATCGGGTTTTAGGCCCAATAGCACTATATTGATCAAAATGGTAATCGAGTCGCTCGAGGTGACATTAGGCCTTCAGAAAGGTCGTTGCAGGAGTAAATTACTGAAATACCCTTAGTGGGTGAATTACTGATGTACCCTCGATGGGTAAAATTATCGAAACACCCCAAAAGGGTGAAGATTACCGTTTTATCCTTAGGTGACAAAATGACCGTTATACCCTTGATTGTGGTTAAATATCTTGTATGTGATTTTATTTACACTGTTAAAACTTGTAATACACTGCATTCATATCATGTTGTATGGGTTGGGTTGATGATTAGAGGAAGTACCGTTTTAGTGGCTCTACCACATACCGTTTTAGTGGCTCTGCCACCTACCATTTTAGTGGCTCTGCCACATATACCGTGATTATCAATTGACTGCAATATTGGTGAGGATTGGCTGGGTGGGCTGACTGGTCCCCACATGGTGTGATTGGTTTGTATGAGTGGAGAGTTAGACGGCTTGTAGGATTGGGCTGGGCACATATCCATATACATTGAGATGATTATAGGGCTTAGGCCCAAACCGATACCATGCGGGTTCAGGCCCAGATAGAGACCGTTATAGGGGATTACACACTAAGTTCTCGTAACTCACCCCTTTCTTTTAACCGTGCAGGTAATCCCCAACGTTAGAGGGTTTAGAGCTGTGGAGGACTCGGAAGTGGCCATACGTCAGATTTTCTTCTTAATGAAACTTAGAAATTTTGGTTTTAATTTATTATTTTTGGGTTAATATTTTGTGTAATAAGGCCATTGGATTTTTTTCTTTTTCTTAAACTTCCACTTCTACTAGTTATAAATTGTTAAATGATTAAACACTGGTTTTTAAAACGATAACAACCATTTTCAAAATATCACGTTTCCACAGTTCTTAAAGTTAAACTTCTACAACAAGCAAAGTTTTCAAAAATAATAACATCTTTACAAGAATACACTTTAAGCAACTCTTGTTTTTACAAACAACAAAATTCAGAGTTTAAAAAAGGATACAAAGTTTTTAATAAACGTAAAGCTTTTAAACAACCTTTTGATGTGACATGCTAGATCCAATCATAACGTCTAGGCCGGGTTTGGGGTGTTACATTTAATGGTATCAGAGCCAAGTTACAAAACTCGACTGTGGAATGGGTTTGAAAATTTTTCCAAATCTATTTTAATTGTGGTTTATAAAAAGTGATGGTGTTATTGGAAGTATGGCACACCAAGTCTCCGGCACCAAATCCGTAAGTTCCTTGATCTTATACTTGGTTATATGCTATAGTGATTATACTGAAATGCTACTAGGGATAGTAGTATACCAAACTCTTAGTTAGAGAAACTGAGATTATAGAGACTAAACTTCAGTAAAATCGATCTGCAAAAACTACTCACGTTATTGTTCTTTCATAAAACATTTGTTAATAATTACATGAACGATAAGCTGATGCATAAAACTTTCAAGCAGATTAACACGTTACAGTGATATAGTACAAGAGGACATGTACGGGGTACATGTAGTCGTGGTAAAGGCCGTGCTAGGGCTGGATCCTCAGCATTAGGGCATATGCTCGAAAGGAAGGCGTTGGCATCGCCAGTGACTAAGATGGGGTCTCCTGATCGAGCCGGAGGGGATGATGCTTTATCCCTAGCGATGCTACGAGTTTTGGAAAGAGTGGCTAGAGCGAGTACTGGGTTGGTGCCCTAAGGGTCAATTTCTGAGTGACTTCAGTCCAACGGGGCAAAAATCTTCAAGGGTGTCTCTGGTATAGCCTCGAATGTAGCAGAGTATTGGTTAGAGGCGATAGAGCGAATCATGGATGACCTGGACTGCACTGTGGAATAGAAACTGAAAGGAGCAGTGTCTTTACTGTGAGATGAGGCATATCAGTGGTGGCTTACCGTGAAGGAAGGCACCCAGGCCGACCGATTAACATGGGATTTCTTTAAATCGTCCTTCCAAGGGAAATATGCTGGGGTAAGTTATGTGGATGCCCGGAGAAAGGAATTTTTGAATCTAGTTCAGGGGAATAAGTCCATTGCAGAATATGAGGCAGAGTTCTTGCACTTGATCCAGTACGCTCGGGGAATAATGGCGATTGAATATGAGCGCTGTGTATGATTTGAGGATGGTCTTCAGGATGAGTTACGGGTACTGATAGCCCCGTAAAGGGAAAGAGACTTTGCTGCCCTAGTAGAGAAGGCTAGGATTATCGAGGATGTGAAACGCTCTGAGTGTCAAAACCGTGAGAAGGAAAGGGGCAGTAATAAGAGAGATTTTGGGTCTTCAAGGGGATTTCATAAGTGGCCTAAGTTTCATGGGCCAGCCCGAGTTAGGATTCCAATTGCTGTTGGTCGACCACAACCATGCGTTGAGTGCGGGAGACCACATTCGAGAGAGTGTTGGAGAAGAACTAGCGGGTGTTTCAGATGTGGGTCCAAAGATCATCAGTACAGAATGTAACAGTTCAGCTTATACCCTAGTTAGAACAGTGGTTTTGGGACCACAAGTCTGAGTCCGTATAATATTTTAATATTATTTTCTATGCCGTTGATATGTGACTAAGCATATGTTAAATTTCGTAAGTTAATTTGTCCCTCTGTGTGTTTAATTTGACAAAAGGATGAAATTACATTGAATGCGAAAGTTTCCTGCTATTTTTTAAAGCACCTATGTGTTGTGGCTTTTAAATGTTATGGCCTTAAATGGCTATTGAACCACTATTTAGTTGGTGGGTTGTTACGGTAAAAAATGATCTTATTATTTATGTTATAAAAATTTTGTTTTATAAGGCTAAAATTGGAAGTTGTTTATTAATGAATAATTAATAAAAATTGGCATAAAAATAAGCATTCATTCATGCATTCTTCACCAAAAAATCAAAAGAAAAAGAAAGGTTTATAAGCTCTCATTCATTCGGCACATACAAGCTTGATTCAAGGTAATTTTTTAGTTGATTTTCGATAATTTCTACGTTTTTACAATCGTTGCTTTGAGAGCTACAAAACCCATGTCTCAATTTGATGAATTGATTTTGTTCATGATAAATGCCATTGATGTTATGTTGAGCTTTGTGATAATTTATGGTGTTAAATGAAAGTTTGGAGCTAGATGAATATGTTTTGTTCTTGATTTTTCATGAATTTAGCTAAATAGGGCTAAATTGAGAAAATAGCAATTTGAAGGACTAAATTTCAAATTTGATGAAAAATATGGACTTGTATGGTCCCTAGAGAAATTCGGCTATGCATGTGTGTGAATAAATTTTGTATATTTGATGTTTTGAGAAAAATGGACTAAATTGATAAATTATGCAAGTATGAGGGTTATCTGCAAATATCCCTAAATATGTGTCCTTGGATTGAATTGAATGAATTAGTGAATAAAAGGGTTAATTCTGAATATGTTTAGATTAATAAACGAGGAAAGCAGACTTAGAACGCGGGAAAGCGAAAGTAACAGAGTAGCCGTTTTCATTCATTTAAACTGAATCCGAGGTAAGTCACTATGCAAATAAACGTACTTGTATGAAATTGTGGTTGCTCATGTGACTAATGTTGATAATGAATGCTTATGAGAGGTTATGCATATGAATTCTGAGATAAGTTCGATATAATGACAACATCCGAGAAGTCCCGTACGAACCTAGGAATAGATAGGATTAGCTATGTCATGACATAGGTATTTGTTCTGTTTTATCATGTAAGACCACATCAGGGACGTTGGCATCGATACGAGCTTTACGAATAAGACCATGTATGGAACGCTAGCATCGATATGAGCTTTATGTGTAAGACCATGTCTGGGACCTCAGCATCATATTGATTTGTATAAGACCCTGTCAGGGACAGTGGCATCGATATTTTAGTGCATATAAGAACTCGTCTGGGACGTTGGCATTGTACGACTATTCCGAGCTTTCTAAGCATCCTACTAGATTCCTAAAGTTTCAACGGGCAAGTTTGTGATACGAATTGTAAATTTGAACTATGATCAAATAAGTGAACGAATGTTCGTTTCAGGTACGTTGAATGTACATTAAGTATGAATAAAAGGTAAGTACCTATATGACTTTGATTTGAAGAGAAGTATGATTGAATATGAGAAGGTGAATGAGATGCAAGAATAATTATCAAAGAGCTTTGTATAAATATTATTAATGAATTGTGAATATGGAAAATGTGGTCACAAGTATATGAACCAAAGCACATTTGTGATAGTATGCTAAGTGCTTGAGATGTGCCAATATATCTACTTGCATAATATGCATTCTATGCTAAGTTTGTTTGCATATTGACTTACTAAGCTTTTGGAAAGCTTACTCTGTGTGTCTGTTTTCTCTATTTTATGGGTCGTCAAAGCTACTGAAGGCTCGGGACCGTCAAGGATCGTCATCACGCTACTAAACTCTTTTTGGTACTCTTTGAAAAATGTATATAGGTAGATATGGCATGTATAGGCTAGATATGTGTATATGTTTATAAAGTGAACTTAGCCATGGTTTTGGCTAGTTTTGAGTTGATAAAATGCTTGAATGAATGAGTTATATGATGCATATTTTTGGTGTGGTTGAAGCACTTGAAATGGTCATGTTTTGAGTTAGCAAATGAATAGATTATATTTGTGATGAAATGAGTTATAGTCTTGAAATTTGTCATAGTTGGAATTGGTATTGAAAGCATGGTTTGAATGGTTACTTTGGTATGTTTTTGGTTGCCATATATGCATGATATGATTTGGTAAATGTTGCTTGTAGGTATGACGCAATTGGGTGGCATTTTGGTCTTGTAAATGACCTATAATGTCACATGGCCATGGTACACGGGCGTGACTAGTGACCGTGGGGTAAACTCAGTAGCTAGCTTAAGAGTACACGACCCTGGCACACGAGCGTACCTAGAGGCCGTGTGAGAAAGTATATGGCCTAGTAGGACACGGCCTTAGCACACAGGGTTTCTTGATAGCCGTGTTGTTTTGGCATGATCGACCACGGTCAAGGTAAACAGACGTGCTTGGTGGTCGTGGTGTGTAGTTAGGTTTAACCATGGGGAAGACACACGAGTGTGTCTAGCAATCGTGGAGGGCACACGGTTGGCTCCTACTGGCTTGTATCCCCTGTATTTTAGAAAAGTTTTAAAGTTTTCGAGAACTTTTGTATATGTTTCATTTTAGTCCCGACTCAGTTTATAAGCATGCTTAGGCTCTCGATGACTCACTTAAGGGACATTGTGTGTATGATTAATGAAAGTAATGAATGAAATATTATGGAAGTTTCTGATCTATCTAGTAACACCTTTAGCCCTAGTCCGACGAAGGTTACAAGTTAGGGGTGTTACACAAAAGCTGTCCTCGGGAGCCTGTTCAGACGCAAGCAATAGGTCAGGGCTATGTGCAGCCAGAGAGAGATGGTCAATACCCACTGAGAGGTCGTGGTCCACCTAGAGGGGGAAATGGGTTAGGACAAGGTCGTGGAGCACCAGGCAGAGGTATTGGTAATACATAGGCAAGATAGCCAGGATTGGTTTATGCTGCTCGGCGTCGAAAAGAAGGCTTGCTTTAATTGATATTAGGTCGACGCACTCGTATGTTGCATGTACTGTGTTTGGAACTTTGGGTATACAGTTTGAATTTGCTGATAAAGAGATGTCAGTGATTAGTTCTTTAGGACAGTCTGTTGCAGTGAATAAGCTATTTAGAGATGTGCCTCTAGAGGTTCAAGGGGTCGTCTTCCCAGCAGATTTGATGGAACTGTTGTTTGGTGAGTTTGATCTCATTTTGGGCATGGATTGGTTCGTAAAACACCGTGCAAATTTGGATTGCACTGCTAAGCATATGGTATTAAGGACTTCAGAGATGAAAAGGTGATCGTGATAGGGGAGCGGAGGAACTATTTGTCCAATGTAATCTCAGCGTTAAGGGCCAAGAAGCTAGTTTGCAAAGGTTGCAAGGCGTTCCCTGCTTATGTCAACACATCTATTGTTAAGGAACCATCTGTTGAGAATGTCAGGGCTATAAAAGAGTTTCGAATGTATTTCTGAAAAGCTCTCGGGGTTGCCTCCAAACTGTGAGGTTGAATTCGACGTTGAGCTTTTACCGGGTACGGCTCCGGTGTCCATCGCCCCTTATAGGATGGCACCGAAGGAGCTGGTGGAATTAAAGGCTCAGATCCAAGAGCTATTGGATCGAGGATTTATCCGACCGAGTGTGTCTCCATTGGGAACGCTGGTATTGTTCGTGAAGAAGAAGGACAGGTCAATACGCATGTGTATTGACTACCGTCAGTTAAACAAGCTAACAATTAAGAACAAGTATCCACTACCAAGGATAGATGATCTGATTGATCAGCTGCGAGGAGCTTTGATTTTCTCAAAATAAATCTAAGGTTGGGATATCATCAGTGAAGGGTTAAGAAGGCAGATGTGTTCAAGACCGCATTCAAGACTCGCTATATGCACTACGAGTTCTTGGTCATGTCGTTTGGGTTAACGAATACACCAGCTGCTTTCATGGATATGATGAACCGGGTTTTCCAACCCTATCTAGACCGGTTCATGGTGGTGTTCATAGATGATATTCTGGTGTATTCAAGAACTGAGGAGGAGCATGATTCACATCTCCGGGTTTGTTCTGCAGATATTAAGGGAAAAACAACTCTATGTCAAATTCAGGGGAAGTGCAAGTTTTGGCTGCAAGAGGTGACATTTTTGGGGCATGTCGTGTCTGCCGAGGGGATTAGGGTTGATCCTCGAAAAATCGAGGTCGTGCCATTTTGGAAGCCACCAAAGTGGGTATCTAAAATTCGAAGTTTTCAGGGTTTGGCCGGGTACTACAGGTGGTTCGTTGAGGGGTTTTCATTGATTGCTGCACCCCTAACTAAGTTACTGCGTAAGGGGGTATCATTTGTTTGGACGGATAAACAAGGAGAGTTTTGAGAAGTTGAAAAAGACTCTTACTGAAGCTTCAGTATTAATACAACCAGAGGCTAAAAAAATTCGTTGTCTATTATGATGCATCGCACACGGGTTTGGGTTGTGTGTTGATGCAGGAGGAGAAGGTGGTGGCGTATGCATCTCGTCAGCTTAGGCCGCACGAGGTGAACTACCCCACTCATGACTTGGAATTAGTTGCGGTAGTGTTTACACTAAAGATATGGAGACATTATTTATATGGGGAAAAGACGATCATCTACACTGACCATAAGAGCCTTAAGTATCTCCTTACCCTAAAGGAGTTGAATCTTAGGCGCGAAGATGGATTGAGTTGCTGAAGGATTATGATTGCTCAATTAGGTACCATCCGGGAAAAGCCAACGTGGTAGCAGACGCACTGAGTCGTAAGATGGTAACTTATCTAAAAGCAATGTTTGCTCGTCTCAGTCTATTTGAGGATGGAAGTTTGTTAGCAGAACTGCAAGTAAGACCGACTTGGATTAGTCAGATTAAAGAGAAGAAGATGTTGGATGAGTCGTTGGTTTCTCGTTTCCAATAGGTGAAGAGGGGAGAGACTGTGGATTTTGGGCTGAATAGTGAAGGGTTATTATGTTTCTGTGGAAGAGTTTGTGTACCGGGGCACTTTGAGCTAGGATAGTCAATTCTATGGGAAGCGCATAGTAGCCCATACGCTATGTACCCCGATGGAAACAAGTTATACCGAGATCTTCGTGAATTGTATTGGTGGCCAGGAACTTAAGCGGGAGGTGACTAATTTTGTGAGTAAGTGCTTGACATGCCAGCAAGTGAAGGCTGAGCATCAACTACCTTCTGGATTATTGCAACCAATGAATATTCCACTCTAGAAATGGGAGAGGGTAACCATGGATTTTGTTAGTGGGCTACCCCTGACACTTACTAAGAAAGATTCAGTATGGGTAATTGTTGATCGGTTGACTAAGTCCACCCACTTCATACCGGTTCACACCGATTACTCGTTGCAGAAATTAGCAAAGTTGTATGTGGCGGATATTGTAAGGTTACATGGGGTGCCAGTGTCTTTCATCTCGGACAAGGATCCTAAATTCACATCTCGGTTCTGGAGAGTGTTCAGGAAGCTCTAGATACAAGGTTAGATTTTAGCATAGCATTCCATCCGCAGATTGATGGTCAGTCAGAGAGGATAATATAGATTTTGAAAGATATGTTAAGGAGTTGTGTGATTGATTTCAAGGGCAGTTGGGAAGACTATCTACCCTTTTCAAAATTTGCTTATAACAACAACTACCAATCCAGTATTCACATGGCACCATATGAGGCATTATATGGTCGTAGGTGTCGTACCCTACGTGTTGGACAGAATTGGGTGAGCAACAATTGTTGGGTTTAGAGCTAATTTCGGAAACTGAAGAGAAGGTGAAGTTGATACGTGATCGATTAAAAGAAGCATCTGACAGGCAGAAGTCATATACAGATATAAAGTGTAAAAAAATCGAGTACTCGGTCAGAGATTTTGTCTTCTTAAAAGTTTTACCCTGGAAGAAGATTCTGAGGTTTGGGCGGAAGGCCAAGCTAAGCCCCAGATTCATCGGACCTTCGGGTATTAAAACGTGTTGGACCGGTCGCCTATCAGCTTGAACTGCCTCTTGAGTTAAACCGAAAACATAATGTATTCCAAGTCTCTATGCTGAGGCGCTACCCTTCGAATCCTTCTCATATAGTGCCGATGGAAGAAATTGAGGTAAGACCTAATCTGACATTTGAAGAATAACCAGTGCAGATTTTAGACCGTGATGTTAAGGTGCTGAGATGAAAATCTGTTCCAATAGTAAAGGTACTGTGGCATAATCACAGTTCAGAGGAAGACAAGTGGGAGCCTGAGGAGGCAATGCGACATCAATACCCTCATCTCTTTTGATCAGGTAAATTTCAAGGTCGAAATTTCTTTAAAGGGGTAGAATTGTAACATCCCAAAAATTAGGGGTTTGTGATTGTTGCATAATTGCATGTTGTGCTTGCTCAGCGGGTTATTTGAATGTGTTTAAGGGTTCTAGGAGGCCTAGGTTCGAGTCTAAGGCTTGGAAGAATTTTGGTTTTTGGGCCTTTAATGGAGAGAGCTGTTGGAAGTAGGACTTATGTAAATTAAAGTGTTTTACTAACAAAAGTTGAGCACATGGTGGAGTGGTGTGGTATTAAGTGGAGAGCATGGAGGGAAGGGGTTCGAATCCCACAGATTACAAATGAGGGATTTTTTTTTTATGACTTAGGAGAGCAAGAGTTGGAGTTGGGATCAAACTCTATAAGGTGGTTGGGAGACTTGGTCAATCAATTTGAATGGGAGGCCAGGAGTGATTCAAGAGAGGAGGGTGGAGGAAATCAGAGAGTTGAAGAGTGAGGGAGTAGTGGCCAAATTTGGGAGTGTGCCTTAGGGGGGTGATTTCAGCTAGGGGTTAATGAAGAAGCATTTTTTGGCAGCTTGGGTGTGTGTGCAAACCAAAAATTCTCCTTGTGTGTTTGATTCCTCCTTTTGTTCTTTTCGGAAATTCTCTTTGGGAAGCACTTCGTGCACTCTTCCTCCTTTTCTCTTTTTGTTTTTACCTCTCGTGCTTTCTTTCATTTCTTTTGTTAATTGCCCAAAACTTGTTTTAGTCAAATCTTCTTCTGCTCATCTATCCTCTCGTGCATCTCTTCTTCAACCTTTCTTCTCTTTTCTTTAAGTCAAATAGCCACATCTCTTTCTATTTGATTTCCCTTTAAGTCGAACATCAAATCTTTTGGAGCTTTGGTTCTCTTTTGTTGACCGAACTTGGTAAGCCTTTACATCCACTCTCTTTTTCCTCTTCACACTATTCTTCTTTCTCTGACCGAATACAACATTCTCTCGTTCTCTTAATATCTTTCTTCTCTCTCTGCAAAGCATAAGCCGAAACACTCTTTCTTGGATGTCGGCCGAATCTATTAGAGTTCAAGCTTACCTGCTTCTCTGTTCATTTATCATTTAGGTATTGGAAAGTGGTTGGTAAGTGTGACTATGGTCGAATAGGGGTGGTTGGCTTTTCTTTATCATTTGAAATTTCCTTAGGGCTGAAAGGTCATTCCCTTTGTTGTCTTGGAACAATGTTGCTAACTTGTTCATTTCACTAGGGACTCGATTTCTTAATCAAAGGGTGTAAACCGAATACTCCATCATAACTAGGAGTTGTCGATTCTGGTAAGTAAATGCAAGGGATGAAGTATCATTATATCTTGGTTTATCGAGGGTAGATACAAACTAATAGTCAACTGTGATCTCAGGTGCTTCGGAAAGCGTTGGGAACCGTAATCCGTAACAGGTGTGTAATCTCACACCATTGTTTGTGATAGTATGTGATGCTCTGTGATTTGGCCATAAGCCATAATACCGAAAAGCCGAAGTATCAGCACCCAAGGCACTCGAACGTGTGAATGCTCGTAGTGATAAACTGAACCACTAGCAATGGCGATAGACAGTTGAGAGTGTCACGAACACTTTCGTGAACATGAGGCTGTAATGGGCCTTATTTAGCCAAAGTAGGCTAAGTGGGCCCAATGGGCTAACGAGCCCACAAGGGCAAAATTGATGGAAAATTGACCGAATGACTGATGCAACTGCGAATTCTGCAGAACCAAGACTGAAAGCGTACAGAATGGGCCATATGAGCGCATGGGCCCGACTGGGCTAAAATCGGGTTTTAGGCCCAATAGCACTATATTGACCGAAAATGGTAACTGAGTCACTCGAGGCGACATTAGGCTTCCGAAAAGGCCATTGTAGAGTAAATTATCGAAATACCCTTAGTGGGTGAATTACCGAAGTACCCTCGATGGGTAAAATTACCGAAACACCCCCAAAGGGGTGAAGATTACCGTTTTACCCTTAGGTGACAAAATGACCGTTATACCTTAATTGTGGTTAAATATCGTATATATGATTTTATTGACACTGTTAATACTTGTAATACACTGCATTCATATCATGTTGCTTGGGTTGGGTTGATCATTGGAGGAAGTATCGTTTTAGTGGCTCTACCACATACCGTTTTATTGGCTCTACCACATACCATTTTAGTGGCTCTGTCACCTACCATTTTAGTGGCTCAGCCACATATACCCTGAATAGCAGCTTGACTGCAATATTGGTGAGGATTGTCTGGATGGGTTGACATGGTCCCCACATGGTGTGATTGGTTGGTATGGGTAGAGAGTTAGACGACTGGTAGGATTGGGGTGGGCACATATCCATATACATTGAGATGATTTTAGGGCTTAGGCCCAAACCAATACCGCGCGAGCTCAAGCCCAAATAGAAACCATTATAGGAGATTACACACTGAGTTCTCATAACTCACCCCTTTCTTTTAACCGTGCAGGTAATCCCCAGCGTTAGAGGGTTTGGAGCTGTGGAGGACTCAGAGGTGGCCATACGTTGGATTTGCTTCTTAACGAAACTTAGAAATTTTGGTTTTATTTTATTTAATTTTATTTTATTATTTTTGGGTTAATATTTTGTGTAATAAGGCCATTGGATTTTTTTTTTTTCTTAAACTTCCACTTCTGCTAGTTATAAATTGTTAAACGATTAAACACTGGATTTTAAAATGATAACAACCATTTTCAAAGTATCACATTTCCGTAATTCTTAAAGTCAGACTTCTACAACAAACAAAGTTTTCGAAAATAATAACATCTTTACAAGAATACACTTTAAGCAACTCTTGTTTTTACAAACAACAAAATTCAGAGTTTCAAAAATGATACAAAGTTTTTAACAAGCAACGCTTTTAAACAATTTTTTGATGTGACATGCTAGATCCAGCCATAACGTCTAGGCCGGGTTTGGGGTGTTACAAGTCCAAAACTTTGTTCTTTCCCCGATCGAGGTGGATTCTCGATTCTACTTGCTCTATAATAGAAATTTAGCTTATTTTAATCACCACATTAATAAAAGCATTTCAATGAACATGCTTTGGCAAAATTACTATTTTGCCCTTAAACTTTGGCAAGATGACCATTTTGCCCCTTAGCTCGAAAATAAATTCTAATCATATTTCTACCTTCAACAAGCCTAGGTGAACATTTAATACTCTTATAGCTATCATCAAAACTCAATATTTCACATATTTACTATAATTTTGTAACCTTTTCATAAAGGTCCAATTAGGTGTTTTCAAGACAACACCTTTCACAAAAGTTGTTTATCTAACAACCAAGACTCAATTTCTTCCATAAAATGCAGAAAATAACAATAAAAGCTCTAATGGAAAAACTCTAAACTTTTCACCATATTGCACAATAGTCCCCTCATTTGAAAGCTTAAGTTTTAGGGGTCTCAAATGTACAACTATTTTCAAGAAAAGATCACTAAAACACTTACTTGTAAAGAGATGAGTGTGCTAAAATTTTTGAAGCTTTCGACCACTATTTGGCTATCAATTTATGGTGGGAGAGATGAGCAAGAAAGATGGATATTATCTTTTCTTTATTTTATTAATACTAGTCAAATTAGCCACCAACTATTACTAACTTTGACCAAATTTTTGACCATCTTCGTCTCCCATGATAACCTATGGTCGGTCACTCTAATCTTGGGGGTGTAATTTCCTTTTAAAGACCTCCAATTAACAATCTATGGCTATTTGGTACTTTTAGATTATAGGATGAAACTTTTGCACTTTATGCGATTTAGTCCTTTTTCACTATTAAGTAAGAAATCGCTAAAATTAAAGCACCAAAATTTTCATACACTAATGTAATCATGCTTTGACTCATAAAGTAACATGAAACCAATTTTTCTCTAACCTCGGGTTAGTGATCTCTAGATCACTTTTCTGACTAGCCCATCAGGCTGTTACATTAATTTCTCGGTCATTTTCCTTCGTCTTTTGGTCACAAGTACATTTTAGTAGCAGTAGACTATGTGTCTAAGTGGGTTGAGGAAGAGGCATATCTGAAAAATGATTCCAAGGTTGTAATGAAGTTTTTGCAGAAACATGTGTCACAAGGTTTGGAACCCCAAGAGCCATCATCAGTGATGAAGGTCCCATTTTGTGAACAAGTGGTTGAAATGGTTATTAGATAAACATGGAGTGAAACATAAAGTCGCTATAGCTTACCATCCGCAGACGAATGGGCAAGCTGAACTGGAAAACAAGGAGATCAAAAGCATACTTGAGAAGGTAGTTTGCCCGAATCGACGAGATTGGTCCAAAATACTGGATGATGCTTTATGGCCTTACAGGACAACATACAAGACTCCTTTAAGGATGTCACCCTATAGGTTAGTCTTTGGGAAAGCTTAGCATCTACCCTTGGAGTTAGAACACAAAACTTACTGGGCTCTCCGACAACTCAACTTGGATCTTAAACTTGCTAAAAAGAAAGGATGCTCCAGCTCAACGAGTTAGAAGAATTCCGAATGTTCTCATACGAAAATGCAAAATTTCTCAAGGAGAGACTAAAAAAATGGCATGACAAGCACATTCGAGTTCGTGAATTTGAAGCAGGATAGATAGTTTTGTTATTTAATTCTAGCTTAAAGTTCTTTCCAGGTAAGTTAAAATCACGTTGGTCCTGTCCATTTACGATTCATCGAGTCTATCCGTACGAAGTTGTTGAACTTCAAGGTAAGGGAGGTAATTTTCGAGTTAATGCTTAACGCTTGAAACATTACTGGGGAGATAAAATTGAACATAATCAAATCTCGTTCATTTTATCAAATATTTAATTTTTCTTGTTCTTTTTGAATAAATGATTTAGGGTATATTTTAGGGATTAGTATGTTTAAATAAATTCTGTCTAGAGATTGGAATTTAAGCGGGACTGCTTGTGACCCCTTCAATCTTTCTTGGAAATTGATTTTGACATGATTTTCCAAGAAATTATTCCCTGAATGGCAAAATAAATTTTTAAATTTTCAAATAAAAGGGTCAATTTTGATCCAAGTTTTAAAATTGCAACTCAATTTCAAATTTTCATTAAGTCTAGGGACTTAATTGAACTATTTTTAAAATTTGGTTGCTCTTTTGTAATTATTAAAATTAGATGCCTCTTTTGTAAATATTTTCAAAAGGCTTCTAGAATAAATATTTTAAATTAATAAAAAGATGATAATTACTAATATATAATTATATCTATTATAATATATATTAATTATTATCAACTTTACATAAAGTTATGATTAGTTTTAATTTAATCATATTTTATTTTAATCAGTTTTTATCTTTAATAAATTAATAAATAATAATAATTTAATATGCCTTATATTAATTATTAAATGTTGTTAACTTTGTATAGGATTAGATCTTAGAATAATTTAATTATTAAATTGCTCTAAGAATTCTACTTTAATTTCTACTTGTCTAATTATAAATACCACCAACCATCTCCATCATTCATCACTCACAATCCATTCCCACCAAAAACCAAATCATCTAGTGTCGTAAGCTTCCAACATTGCCTCGCTACTCATCACCCTCACCCAATCAGGCAGCAGCCCCACGCCCACCGTGCACACCCAGTAGTTGCTCCTTGGCGCCACACCTACTCACATCTAGCTCCAGCACTAGTCAGGCCTACTCTACACGCTCGCAAGGATCCGCGGGCCTAGTTTTCCTTGCTCCCACGCTGCTGCCTCCTCCCACACACATCTGTGCGGCACACCAGCCCCGCACCAACATCCTTAGTCGACAACCCTCCAACCTACCCTAAATCGACCTCTTTTGTTTTCTAATAATTTTTTTTAGGAGTTCTTAATTTTTATAAAAAGGTGGTAAGACAAATTTTTCTCTTAAATTTTAAATTTTCTTTAATCACTTAATTTTTCAATTTATTAAATTTTTGAGAAATTATTTTCCATCTTATGTTCAGGTTAATCATGCCTCGCAAAAGAACTCGTGCCTCTGCTTAAATTGACGAATCACAAAGCAAATTCCACTGTGAAGAAGCTAAAGCAAGATACGAAATTGTTTTCAAGAATCAATAGATGCATCCAGAGAAAGGCTTCACATTGAAAGAAAGCAACTATATTGATTTTATGGCCCGTATTCATCAGGTTGCTGAAACTCTCAATTTGGAGTTGTTTTGTGATAAGAGACCTAGTGTGGATGAAGAGTTAGTACGTTAATTCTATGCGAACTGAGTTGATAGAAGTTCTAGTTCGCGGAATCAAGGTACCAATAACTTCAAATGCTATTAATGAGTTCTTTGAATAACCTGATTTCGAAAACGATGAATATTCTTCTTTAATGAGCAATATCGAGCCTGAAAATTTGCAAGAAATACTTGAGGAACTTACAGTTCCATGCTCTAAGTGGATTGTGTCAAAGTAAGGAATCCACACTTGCAGAAGAGAATATTTGATACCACTCGCAAAGGTATGGTTCTATTTTATCCATTTCAGCCTTATGCCTAGTTTGTATGGGACTACAATCTCATTGGAGCAAATGGTCTTATTATACTCAATTTGAACTGGAAAGATCATTGATGTAGGAAAAATCATCTTGAGAGAAATTCGGAATTGTGCCACTAGACGTTCTGGCCCAGCTTACTTTCCTTTTACAATAACAATTTTGCGCTTGAAAGCTAAAATTCTTGCAAACATAAACAAGTTGAAGAAAGTGATGATCCCGAAGAAGAAGAAGAAGAAGATCCCATTGAGATCGAGCTAGTGCAATCGGCTGAAGTCCCTGATAAGGTGGAACCAATGGAACCAAAAGCTGAACATGATGTCGAGTATTCAATGTTCAGAGCTCAACCGCCTCACCCAGATCTTTGAGATGAGCTATCAAAGTTGATGGACAAAATGCAACATATGCAGTGGCAGCAACAAGCTTACTGGAGATACTCAAAAATAAGGGATGACTCAATGAAAAGTGCTCTTACGAAAATTTACAATAACCCATTTATTTTTGTGCCTGATTTTCCAAATTACATATTTGAACCATGGAGCCCATTATCGAAGAAGGAGTGAAGAGATTCATGCAAAGACAATAATGATGGAGCAAACGATGAGTCGAATTTGGAAGAATCTGCAAATAAATAAAGGGGGATCTCGACTTTATTTTATTTATGTTCTTAGGTTATTTTAGGATTAAGTTAATTAGGATTTTTTTTATTCTCTCATAATAAAACAAGAGATGGAAATCATTAATAAAATTGAACAAGTCGTGAAGGATAAAGTGTGGCAATAGATATATTCATGTCTAGAATTGGATTTAGAAAGAGCTTGGTAGTTAAGCAGTCAAATTGATTCACCTCCTCTTTTCTAGAATCCTACCCGATGTATAGTATCTATTCACTTTAAAAAATGAGGACATTGTTCATTTTAAGTAGGGGGATCGAAAAATTGAAATTGTTTCCACTCAGAATAAATTTTTCTTTTAATTATGGCTAGGATATATTTTGTTCAATAAATTTGAAATTTTATTAAGTATGCTAAACTTCAGTATAAATAAAGTTCTATTATTTCAGTAAATTGTTGCGTTAGCTTAATAATGATATAAATGTATTTTTAATAAAGCATGCAAATCATACCATAAAAATCTTAGTTCCTTAAGAAAGTTAGGCATGCATGACAGTTTAAGTCTCTAGAATTGACTTAGTAGTTTCTTGAGGTGAAATCCTAGGAAGCATGGAATGTTGAAAATGATTTAGCCAACTTTTGTTTGGACCGTTTGAGCCTTTCAAGCAAACCTTGATGAAATTTTATCCTTTGAAACCCAACTTTGAGACTATATGGCCTAATTTTATTTGAACCCTTGCAATATTTAGCCATCACTTCTCTCTTAATTATTTTTAAATTTTCCTAAACACTAGACTCAGTACTATTTAGAATATTCTTTGAAAATAAGTTTGGGGGAGTTGAAAAGAAGTATCAAGTGCTCAAAAGTTTTGTAGTACATAAGCAAAATGCTCATAAAAAAAAAGAACATACGTACTTGAAAGAAAATAGATGTATAAAAAGAGCATGTGAAAGCAAAGTAAGTTGGTGTATTAAAGGTAATTATTCCGAAAGTTTGATTGAAGCTGAATCTAGGGGTTTTTAGCCTAAATTTATCTATCTTTTACCTACCCCTAGCCTAGCCACGTTACAATCTTTTAAAACACCTATTGATTCAAGTTTTCTATGCTACCTACATTAGTGGAGAGAAATTGCTATGTTCAAATATGAAGGAATAAGTTAAACTTCATTATTTCAGCTTAATCTTGAATAAAGAAAAAAAACAAAATTGGTAAGGGTTAACATGTCTTTGTTAAAGAAGCATTTAGTCTAATTTTGCTATCATAATAGTTGTTGAGATTAATTTGAACGATATGTATACTTGAGTAGCATAAATATCAAATTTCTTGTTTTTGAGCATAAGTATACCAAATTCATAATTTTGGGAAGAATGTTGTTCTGAAGGAATTTTTCAAAGGTGTTTTCGAGAAATTGTTTTCAATTTGTGCATTACTCGGGATGACCAATGAATTAAGTTTGCGAGTGTGGGAACACAAAATATGCACACTTTTTCATGCCATTTTTAACTCAAATTCATGCAGTGTCGGCAAAACTATTGTCGAAAAATATATAATTATTATAAAATAATTATTTTGTACTTAAATTATTAAAATAATAAATTTTAATTAATTTTATAATAAATATTGATTAATTTTGATCATTTTTCGTCAGATTTACACAAAGGGAAAAAATGACTCGGCAGACACTGCTAGAAATTCACAATCGAGAAGCAATTTGAAGTATCAAGGCGAATTAATTTTCAGCCTAAGTCGGTCCAATTATGTGTATTAATTCATGATATAATTAATTTTAATTTATATCCAATTTAATTTGGATTAAATAAATTATTATTAATTAATTATGAAAAAGTGGTCCAATTGAGCCGAACCGACCAAGAAGTGGACAGCCCAAAACCGTCCATAGGCTGACCCAAATCAGCTTATTGGCTGATTATTTAGCTTGCAAAGAGGCCTCTGAAGACTTGTTCATGTAACATCTGGGATTTAGGGGTCTCGTATTTTACCTCGTATTTGTGTGCTAGTATGCTCTGTATGCTTGTTTGAGTGTGTTTGGGGGCTTCGAGGAACCTTGGGGTTAAGTCTTAGCCTTAGTGAAAATTTTGGTTTGAAGCCTTTAGGGGGAAGCTAGGGGAGTTAGGCCTTAAGGGAATTAATGTGGGGTTTATGACACAAGAAAGGAAGTGGTGGAGTGGCAAGGTAACGCCTAGGAGAAAGGGGAGTGTTTGCGTCACAAAGAGTTCCAAGGGGGAGGAGGTTCGAGCAACATGGACGGCATTTTTTTTGGAGTTTGTTTTTGCATAAAGGGGAGTGGGGAGTTGGATTCAGCATGGGCACTTGAAAGGTGGAAGTTTGAATGGGTCAAGGATTTCAAATAGGTGGTGGAGAGTAAGGCTTGAGTTTGAATCATTCAAATAAGTTTGAATGAGTGAATGGGAGGAAAGTTAGGAGGAAAAGAAGGGATGAGGAGTGAGGTTGAAGAGTTGGCCGAATGTGGGATGCTAGAGGGTGGAAATTTCGGTCATGTTAGAGGGGAATGGGAGTCGAATTTGCTTAGTGGTTGTAGGGTGCATCTTTTGTATTTTTTTCCTTCTCTAGTTTTGTGCCGAAAAGTGTTAGTCAAGGCTCTTTAATTGTTTTCTCTTCATATGACCAAAAGCCGAATGTGAGAGACCATTTTTATGCATCTTGCTCTTCTCTTTGCAACCCTTTCTCCTCTCTTCTATTCACTCTCTAAAATTCGAAAGTGTCACATTTTCTCTCTTTTTCATCTTGAGTTCATTATCTTGAAGTCACTCTAGCCGAATCATAACTCTCCCTTCTCCTCTTTTCTTTTTCACTTTGACAACCTTAAACCTTCATTACTTTTGCAAAAGCCAAATATTTCATCTTTACATCTCTTCTCTTGGTGGCCGAATCTTTTACTCATCATTATTCTCTTCTTGCTCATCTCTATTCTATATTTTCCTCTTTTATTGTGTTTATTTCTCAAGTTATATCTCTTGGCCGAATCTATCAGAGCCTATAGAGGGGGTGTCATTGTTCATCTCCTATCAATCTCTCAATCGGTTCTAGTGTTGTGGTAAGGGGTTCTCTTTTATTTGAATACTACTCTTTCTTTTTGGTGTGCCAAAATCAAAAGACTAATCCTATTTTCTTGTATGGCTGAATCTATGAAGGAAGGATTTTGAGTTCTCGGTGTAAGCCAGCATTAGGAGTATTAAGGATCTTTCAGGATTTGACCAAGCAAGGTAAAAAGATATTTGGTTCGTCCAAAGGGCCATATCTTTTAGACAATCGGTGTTAGGCCGAATCAGATATTGATTTATGTAGGGATTTCGACAGCTTTCAAGTACAAGTGAGAACCTTCGGGATTTGGGTCGACTTTGGTAAGGTTATTCAATTAACATGATTATTTAGTCTAGTTTAGATCTGATTTAACATTTACCCGGGTCTTCTGATTAAGTTATTATTCGATGGATGCGAGTACCAGCCAAGGAGAGAAAGGGGTTGGACACGTAGTCCCTACCCCTAAGTTCAAGAGGCGGTCAGTTTCAGCAGTTCGGGATTGGCCACTAGGGTGTGGGCCAGCGTTGGAAGAGACAAGTAGATCGCTGTAGTTTCTTCGAGTGAGGACATTATAGAGATTGATAGCCTAGTTCTTCAAGTTTTCAAGTGTGTAATTAACACACTGGTTATTTATCTGCTTTAATTTAAATAAATGTATCATGTACAGTAGCTGAAACAGTGGTTGTGGTGGTGTTATTACTCATGTTGGGTAATCCGGTAACCAGGTTAGTATACTACCCATGCTACGGATGTGGTTAGTAATTGTGGATCTATGTAAGCATGTCACATATGTATATTTGGTATGTTTATATGTTATGTTACCATTCTATCATATTATGCTGCATGTGCATGGGGTTCGGGATATATACTGTTAAAGGGGAAGTGTGTTCATTTATGTGCGTGGATTGATGACGACCATGAGTCTCATCGTGGATATTTGTGATTTCAATCACGTGGATCAGTGGCTAGACCACTAAGTGGACTTGAGCAGTGTACCATCGGTACGGACTGCCAAAGAGGTGTGTAGCGGATGGAGGGTCGATTTAGTAATCCCCAGGTGTGTGGTGGTTGGATACGGGTGGTGTGTAGCGGTTGGATATTAGGTTGAAATTTGGGTTAACATTTTTGCATCACTATAAGTGGTATGTGGTTTAATGTTGGTTAGGGCCAAGCCCAATTGTGGATATATGTGGGCTAATTGCACACTGAGTCTGGTGACTCACCTTGTTTTTCCAACAATGCAGGTAATTCGTAGTCTATTGGACCGGGCTAGAGTGGACTCGGGGTGGCCATGCAGAAGCTGTTTTTATTTCTAAGTACATTATGAACTTTTGGTTATTTTCTTGGGATATTTTTATTGTAATAAGGCCACTTTAAATGTTTTGGGATTATTATTATGGGTTTAAGTTAGTCTTTCCTATCCATTGATTAATTAAAAGATGGTTTTAAGATATTTCTAACGTAAGGGTAACAAATGAAAGTTTTTGTTCAAAATTTTAGATCACCTATAAGCAAACATTTTAACTCAAGCATGAATCATGTTTTGAACTTTAAATAACCCAAAATTTTATTCACCGACAAATTGCAAATTCTAAACGAGAAACCTTTATCTTTAAAAACGATGTTTTGATTTAGAAAACCAAAATCTTATTTTCACTTCCAAACAGGACTCTTTTTACACTTTTCCCTGTAACATTCTGAATTTGGCCGTGGTGTTTTGGCCCGGGTTTGGGGTGTTACAATTTAGTATCAGAACCCGATTCTAAACTTGGCCTTTGGGGGTTTTGAGGCCCACAACGCTTTTAAACTTTGAAATTGGTTTAAAAGAAAATTTTTCGAGAAATGGCTTTGTGGAAGCATGGCACCTGCATCTCCAGCCCAAGTCCGCCAGGTAAGTATTCCAAATCTTTGTATGATATATATGAGTGGGCTTGATGGGTTTCATGGGATGTAGACTATTTTAATTAGACTCGATGGACTATAGGTTTAGCTTGAACAACTTCTTACAAATCATAAGACTTAAACCGAGCAAACAAACCTCTGAACCAGTCGTCGAGTTATGGTGTGGCAATAGGCATATGCATGTCTAGGATCGGATTCAGGGAGAGCTTGGTATTTAAGCAGTCCTAGTGACTCACCTCCTCTTCGCTGAAATCCTACCTGGTGCGTAGTGACTGTTCACTCTAACCATGAGGATTTGTTGACAGGCTAAACCTTATAATTAAAACCCAAAAGAGACTAGCCACCCTGTTTTGTAAAATCCTAAAGTAAACCCTAGTTTTTAAATTCCCAAATTACCCTGATTCGTAAAAATTACCTTGGTTTTGGAAAATAACTGAAATACCCCCGAGTTGAAAATTACCAAAATACCCTTATTTTGGCAAATCACCCAAAACCTTATTTTGGAAAATAACGAGAATGCCCTTTGTGATGAATGTGAATTCGTGGATGCTATTTGTGTGATGATTGATGAGTATATGTGGTTTCTGGAATTAGGAAATAAGCTTGAAACTGAAACTATAAGTAGGTTCAAGTTCGAAAGAACCACTATCGAAATTACTTTTCATAAAATTGTTCGTGATTAATAAGTGAAAAGGAATACTGATGCATAAAAATTTCTTTAAATCAGATTAAGATGCTATTATAGAGATGAGTGGTAGGGGACATGGACGTAATACGCGAGGATGTGGTAGAGGTGGGATGGCTATATCGGAACCAGCAGGGTCTGGTTATGGGTCAGGAAATGAGGCACCACTACCACCACCGTAGAGGTGAGTTTGGGTCAAATAGGGGAGACGACGATCGTTGTCTCGAGCAATGCTACGTATGCTAGAGCGAGTGGCTAGGGCGAGTCTTGAGGACGATAACTCGAAGTCCATTCCTGAGAGACTCCAAGCTAATGGAGCTGAAGTGTTTCGAGGTATTACTGGAATAGCTCCAAATGTGGCTGAGTATTGGCTAGAGGAAGTCGAAAGGATCGTGGATGACTTGGACTGCAGGGCTGAAGAGAAGCTGAAGGGCATAGTTTCCCTACTTCGAGATGAAGCCTACCAGTGGTGGCTCACTATTAAACAGGGTACCCCAGCAGACTAAATAAATTGGGATTTCTTCAAGATGAAGTTCCAAGGGAAGTACGTTGGAGCTAGTTATGTGGATGCTCAGAGAAAGGCATTCCTGAACTTGGTGCAAGGGAGTAAGACGGTAGCTGAGTACGAGGCAAAATTTTTATGGTTGAGCTGGTACGCCTTAGGAATTGCCGCAACCGACTATGAGTGTTGTGTGATATTTAAGGATGGGTTGCGAGACAAACTGCGGGTGTTGATAGCTCTTCAGCGAGAGAGGGATTTTGCGGAGTTGGTAGAAAAAGCTAGGATAGCAGAGGAGGTCAAGCTGAACACCAAGTGCCTTTGGGGTTGCTGCAACCAGTAAAGATTCCGCAGTGGAAGTGGGAGAGAATCACGATGGATTTCATTAGTGGGCTTCCTCTTACGCCTACTAAGAAAGACTCGGTATGGGTGATAGTGGATCGGTTGACAAAATTCGCTCATTTCATACCTATTCGTGTTGATTACTCCCTGTAGAGGTTGGCGAGGTTATATGTAGCGAAAATTGTGAGACTGCATGGGGTGCCAATATTGATCATCTCGGATAGGGACCCTAGATTTACGTCATAGTTTTGGAGAGCGTTACATCAGGCTTTGGGTACTAGGTTGGATTTTAGCACAGCTTTTCATCCGTAGATGGATGGCCAATCTGAAAGGGTAATTCAGGTGTTGGAGGATATGTTGAGAGGATGTGTTATCGACTTCAGAGGTAGTTGGGAGGAATTCTTGCCTTTAGCGGAGCTCGCGTACAATAACAGTTATCAAGTAAGTATTCGGATGGCACCGTACGAAGCATTGTATGGGTGAAAGTGTCGCACTCCCACCTGTTGGACAGAGTTAGGTGGACGTCATGTGCTAGGTCCAGAGATAGTGGCAGAATCAGAGGAGAAGGTTAAGGTAATCTAAGCTCGATTGAAGGAGGCATCTGATAGACAAAAATCGTATGCAGATCTTAAGCGAAAAGAGATAGAGTTTGTAGTGGGTGATCGAGTATTTTTGAAGGTTTCACCGTGGAAGAAGGTAATGAGGTTTGGACGTAAGGGTAAGTTGAGTCCCAGGTTTATAGGACCTTATCGGGTTTTGAAGCGAGTGGGGCCAGTAGCGTGCCAGTTGGAGTTGCCTTCAGAGTTGAAGAAGATGCATGATGTGTTTCACGTCTCGATGCTACGACGTTATCATTCGGATCCATCGCATGTGGTGCCAGTTGCAGAAATTGAATTAAGACCAGATTTGTCCCACATGAAACACCCTAAACCCGGCCCAAAAAGCCTGACCGGATTTGATATGTTCCTCGAGTAAAACTTTAGCAAATTCTCGCTTTGTTTAAGAAAAACTTAATGATTTTGAATAAAACAGATTAACTTAAAGATCGGGTTGATATCAAATTGTAAAGTAAATTTGTATCTTCTTAAAACATTATTTTAAGAGAAATTAATAAGTTAAAAGAAAACCAAAATGAAAAATTTATTTATTACCTTAAAATATATATATATTAGTGTCAAAACATTTTAAATTATTTATCGAAAACCATTTAGTTATTTAATTAATAATTGTTCATGGCAAAAAAAAATAAATCCAAACACAAAAATTAAAAACAGTTCATAGTGGCCTTATTACATAAAAATAGCAAAACCCATAATAAATTCTAAATAAGTTTAATAAGTTTAATTTGGAAAATCTCCAAAATACTTTGTTTGAGCATTGGCCACCACATAGTCCTTGCTGACTCGATCCATCGCACTAAAAGTTATCTGAAAAATTATCCCACAAAAGGGGTGAGTCTTAAACTCAATGTGTAACACATACATTAAAAGCCCATTTGATCATAGCCTTTAAGCCCATTAATAACACATATAGCCATAGGCCCATTTTTAGTCATATTTGGCCAAAAGCCCATTTTTATAGCAGATCAAATAATAATCATTTAAAATCACATGGATATACACATATAATGAAATGCAAACTCGGCCCACCTAAATATCCATCCGCTACACACCACCCGTACCAACCAATCACACCGTGGGGATTACTAAATCAATCCTCCATCCGCTACACACCATCGAAGGCGATTCTTTGCGATCAACATGCACATCGCCTTATAATTTTGTGGCAAGGCCACTGAAAAATGTGACCAAGTCACCAGATTCAAATTATGTGACCGAAGTCACCGGATTCAAAATATGTGACCGAAGTCATCGGATTCAAATATGTGACCGAAGTCACCGGATTATGTGGTAAAACCACCGGAATACTTCCCCTTTATCAATTTTACCCATACGCTTTAGTTTTCATGCCATTTACCCCAAAATCATAGCAAAATCATATTTATCTCACATTTAGGCATATAGTAAAATTAGCAAAATATTGGGGTTAAACATACCTGAATATCGTATACCACTGAATGTTATCCACAATTATTATCAAATATATTGTCATATAAATCACATTTAATATAGATCTATGAGATTTTAGTGTAATGTTACACACCTTATGACTGTGAGAATGATACCTTCCCGCTCGTCAACACCTAGTTAATTATCACACTTGATTAGTATACACTATTACTAATAAAACTATACTATTGATGAGAGATCTAAATCCTTACCCTCGGATTCTCGAACAACCGTTATTTGTGGTTTTTCTCCGCTAGATGGATCAAAACCCGCTGACAACCCACTAACAAAAAGTGGTTCGGTTGTACGCACGACTTCACATAATCGATCTTCATTAGCAGAGGGTCCACAACCCGGTGGAAAATCTTTTATCCCCGATACAGCCCTTCGTTTGTAGTTTGAGGGTATAACAGTGCCTCCTCTCTTCCAAACACTCCGTATTGCTCTTTTCGAACCTATCTTGTTAGTCTCAAAATCACCCCTAAAATAAAGTTGATTAATAATCTATCTAAACGAATTGATATAACCGAAAGTGATATTCTTACCTTGGATGATTTCGAAAGGTTTCTCTTAAAACGTTGGTTTCAAAAAGATTCTTAAAATCCCTTCCAAGGATTCGGCCTAGGAGAGAAAAAAAATAAGAGAATTATGTTTCTAAGTCGGCTATAATAAAAGGAGATAATGAAAACAATTGACAAAAATCTTACTTGACCACTTGAAGATTCGGCCTTGAACAAAAAGAAGAGAAAAATATGGTGTTTTGGCTATGGTGGTTTCGGGTTTCCAACAAAAGAAAAGAAAGATTAAGATGAAAATAAAAGATGATTTGGTTTGACAAAGAGAAGAAAAGAATGTTGATTTTGGTTTTGGTAGAAGGTAGTTTGGTTGAGAGTGAAGAAGAAAGAAAATGAAAAGAGAAAGAAAGAGAAAAGGAAGAAAAGATAATGTAAATGATGATTTCCAAAAGAAAAGAGATGAGTTTAGGGACTTATGTGCATTCGCCAAGAGGGAAAAAGTGAAGAAAATAGGTTTATGATCTTTGGTATTTTCGGTTACAAAGAGGATGAAAGATGTTTTGTTTAGGGGAAAAGAAACTAGAAAGACTTTTCAAACCGAAATGGCAAATTGCAAAAGACCAAAAGAAGAGAAAAGACTTCTCTTTTGTGTAGATAAACATTCGGCTATCAACAAGGTTTTGAGAGAAAATTGGTTAAAAATTTTGGCCAACTAACACCCTATTGCCTATGCAAAATTCGCCAACCTTACAAACATAATCCCCTTTTTCCTCCTCAATTCTCCCATCAATCCTTTGTTTCCAAACACAATTAAGCCTTCTCCCTTAGCCCCTAAAGTCGACTAGGTTCATGGTCAAATGACCATGAAAAAGCTTCCAAAACATCCTCCTTTCTTCAAGCCTTTTGTCCCCCTATCTTACCATATCATCATGATCCCATGCCATAACTTCTAGCTTGCCTTTTTCATATGGTCTACTAATCAAAAATAAGAAGATGACCATCCATTCTAGAATAGTCTTGGCCAACACTATAGGAAAGAAAATAAAAAAAATTAAAATTCTTCCATTTGCTAGCTAGGAGATTCGAACCTCTCTCCTCATGCATTCACTCATGCACCATTACCACCTTGCCAAATGACTTATTATGCTTTAAACCTCTTGTCAATATTTCTTAAAGCCTATCTTGCTTAGCTCCATCTTAATTATTAAAAACTTAATATTTCACTAAGCATTCACTTACATAATGAAGTTCAAAAATAAACTTCCAAAACACACTCAATCATATTTAGGCATGCAACAACATTCAATTAAGTAGAGATGCATAACCCCTAATTATCAGGATGCTACAGTTTTACCCCCTTAAAAATTATTTCTTCCTCGAAATTACCTGGCTGGAACAAGTGAGGGTATTGCTGTCGCATCGCTTCCTCCGGTTTCCACGAAGCTTCTTCCGATCCATGATTTTGCCATAATACTTTGACGAGAGGAACCGATTTTCTCCGTAAAATCTTTACATCCCGCTCTAGGATTTGAATTGGCTCCTCTTCATAGGACAAATTTGGTCTTAATTCCACCTCCTCAACTGGCACTACATGAGATGGATCTGGCCGGTAACGACGTAACATTGAAACATGGAACACATCGTGCAATTGCTTCAACTTTGAAGGCAAATCTAATTGATATGCTACAGGTCCGACCGGCTTCAAAACCCGATAAGGTCCAATGAACCTAGGACTTAACTTCCCTTTACGACCAAATCTCATCACCTTTTTCCAAGGTGAGACCTTTAGGAATACTTGATCCCCCACAGCAAACTCTATTTCCTTCCGCTTAAGATCTGCGTACGACTTTTGTCTGTCAGATGCTTCCTTTAACCGAGCTCGGATTACCTTAACCTTTTCTTCGGATTCAGCCACTATTTTTGGACCCAAAATCTGACGTTCCCCTAATTCTGTCCAACACGTAGGAGTGCGACACTTCCGTCCATATAGTGCTTCATATGGTGCCATCCGAATACTGGCTTGGTAACTATTGTTGTACGCAAATTCTGCTAACGGTAAGAACTCTTCCCAACTTCCCCTAAAATCCATTACACATCCCCTTAACATATCTTCTAAGATTTGGATTACTCGTTCAGACTGTCCGTCAGACTGTGGATGAAATACTGTACTAAAGTTCAATCTGGTGCCCAAAGCTTGATGCAATGCTTTCCAAAACCGAGACGTAAACCTCAGATCTCTATCTAAAATAATTGACACCGGCACTCCATGCAATCTCACAATCTCAGCCACATATAACTTTGCCAATTTCTGCAAAGAGTAATCAACCCGAACTGGGATAAAATGTGCAGATTTTGTCAATCGGTCTACTATTACCCATACAGAGTCTTTCTTAGTAGGCGTAAGAGGAAGCCCACTAACAAAGTCCATGGTGATTCTCTCCCACTTCCACTGCGAATCTTTATTGGTTGTAGTAATCCCGAAGGTACTTGATGTTCAGCCTTGACTTGCTGACACGTTATGCCCTTTCCTACAAACTCCGTAACTTCTCGCTAAGACCGTGCCACCAAAACCGATCTCGCAAATCTCGGTATAACTTACTTCCTCCGGGATGCATAGCATAGGGCTACCATGCGATTCTGAAGAATCTTTTGCCTCAACTCCGATCCCCAAGATAGACTTTACCTTTGAAACACAATACCCCATCACTTTATTAATACCATAATCTTCCAATTCCCCACTCACACTCTTTGAAGCTTTACACTCGAGATCTTCATCTACTAATCGCCTCTCTTTCACTTGACTCAACCATGTCGGCATAACTTGTAGTTACGCCAACAAGCTTCACATCGTAAAGACTAAGATGTGCAAACATCGCCTTAAATCGACACCACTTTTCGACTTAGAGCGTCTGCCACCACATTCGCCTTGCCTGAGTGGTACTCAATAGAACAGTCGTAGTCTTTCAACAACTCTATCCACCTTCGCTGCCTCAAATTCAGTTCTTTCTGAGTCAATAAATATTTGATTCTTGTGGTCCGTATATTCTTCGACTTTTCCCGTATAAATAATGTCTCCAAACTTTAAGAGCAAAGACTACACCGCCAACTCCAAATCATGCATCGGGTAATTAACCTCGTGTGGTCTCAACTGCCGAGACGCATACGCAACTACCTTCCCATCTTACATCAGAACACATCCTAATCCCGTGTGAGAAGCGTCACAATATACGATGAAATCCTTCCCTGCCTTAGTTGAATCAAAACCGAGGCTTCAGTCAAAACCCTCTTGAGCTTCTCAAAGCTCTCTGGCTGCTTATCAGCCCACACGAAAGGTACTTCCTTTCTCAACAATTTCGTTAAAGGTGCAGCTATCGATGAAAATCCTTCAACAAATCTTCTGTAATAGCCTGCTAATCCCAAGAAACTACGAACCTCAGTTATAGATTTGGGTGGTTTCCAATCTAGTACAGCCTCAATCTTCCGAGGATCCACCCTTATTCCTACTGCTGACACCACATGGCCTAAAAATGTGACTTCCTTCAGCCAAAATTCACACTTGCTGAATTTGGCATATAGCTTCTTCTCCTTAAAACTTGCAACACAATCCGAGATGCTTATCATGTTCCATTTCGGACTTAGAATACACCAGATGTCGCCTATGAATACCACAATGAATTGATCCAAGTAAGGCTGGAAAATCTAATTCATCATATCCATGAACGCAGCTGGTGCGTTCATCAATCCGAATGGCATTACCAAAAATTCATAATGCCCATATCTAGTTCGGAAAGCTATCTTATGGATATCCGCTTCTTTCACCTTAAGCTGATGATACCCCGACCTTAAATCAATCTTTGAGAATACTGCCGCTCCTTTAAGCTGATCGAACAAGTCGTCGATCCTCGACAAAGGATACTTGTTCTTGATGGTCAGCTTATTCAACTTTCAGTAATCTATACACATCCTCATCGTTCCATCCTTCTTCTTCACGAATAGGACCAGTGCTCCCCATAGAGACACACTAGGTCGGATAAATCCACGATCAAGCAACTCCTGAATCTGAGCCTTAAGCTCAACTAACTCCTTCGGTGCCATTCTATATGGAGCAATAGAAACTAGCGCCGTTCCAGGCAATAATTCAATCTCGAATTCTACCTCTCGATCCGGAGGCAATCCTGGAAGTTCTTCCGGAAAAACATCTACAAATTCATTTACAGTCCTGACTTCTTCAACAGTTGCCTCCTTAGCCTCCAAGGCACTCACCAACATCAGAAAGGCTACACATCCCTTTCTAACCATCTTATCTGCCTTAAGAGCGGATACTACATTTAATAAGTAGTTCCGTCTCTCGCCCATCACTACAACTTCTTTGTCATCAAAAGTTCTTAAGGACATCCGCTTAGCAGCACAATCCACATTTGCACGATACTTCACTAGCCAATCCATGCCTAAGATCAGGTCGAATTCCCCGAATGGTAACTCCATTAAATCAGCCGGAAACTGCGTCCCTTGAACTTCTAAAGGCACTTCCTTAAAAAGTTTATCTATTACTACTGTCTGTCCTAAAGGACTAAGTACAGTCATCTTCCCAGGTACAGTCTCAGAAGTTACATGCAGAGTTTCAGATACTTCACTAGCGATGTAAGAGTGAGTTGACTCTATATCTATCAAAGCAATAAAGGGCAACCCAGAAATCAGAAATGTACCCGTGATAACATCAGGTGCGTCACTGTCTTCTCTACGATGAACTGCATATACCGACTGGCCGTCTCGCCTCGAGCTACCACGCCTCTGCACGAAGTTTCATGACCTCTACCGAACCATTACCCTTCTATTTGGACCACGGCCCTTATCGGTACTTTGTTCACCTCTGCCACTCGATTAACACCCTAACTCATTGGGCGGTTCTTATCTCAATTCATCGGGCAATCTTTGATCATATGATCCTTAGACCCACACTTGAAACATCCCGGTCTTTTTCCAACATTCTCCCGTGCATCTTCCCACATTGAGTGCAAGCACGATGTTGTCCACCGTGTGATCTCACGACTTCACGACCCATCATTTCTTGGTTTCTTTTGAAAATTCCGGATGACCTCAAGACCCAAAGCTTCTCTTATTCTTATTCTGGCCTCTATCCTGGTTCTGTCTCTCAGTCCGCTTAACTTCTTCACTATTCTTGCCCTTTCTACTAAGATTATCTCTAAGCCCATCCTCAAATCTGACACACCGTTCATATTCAGTAGCCACTATCCCTCTGGCATATCGGCTAAGTCACAAAAATTTTGCTTCATATTCAGCTATCGACTTATTTCCTTGCACTAAATTCAGAAATGCCTTTCTCTGGGAGTCAATGTAACTAGCTCCAACGTATTTTCCTTTGAACATAACTTTAAAATACCCCCAGTCCACTCGATCCACAGGGGTACTCTCCTTGATAGTGAGCCACCACTGGTAAGCCTCATCACGGAGTAGTGAAACAGCACCTTTCAGCTTTTCTTCAGTAGTGTAGTCTAAATCGTCCATGATTCTCTCGACTGCCTCCAACCAGTATTCAACTACATTTGGAGCTACTCCAGATACTCCCCTAAAAACCTCAGCTCCATTTGATCTTAATCTCTCAGCTACTGACTTTCGAGACCCATTTCCCGTACTAGCTTCTACTACTCGTTCCAAAACTCGAAGCACAGCTTGTGATACTGCGTCACCTCCTTCATTTTGCTCTTAAAAATCCATCCCAACAAATGGTATGAGCTTCATTTTAGAACCTTGACCGGATCTAACTGGTTCCGACACAATCATTCTTCCTCTATCACATCCGCGATGACCACATCCCTAGAACTCATGTCTACTACTAGATATTATCTATTTTACTGAAAAAGTCTTATGCATTAGAGTCTTTTCACTTCTTATTAAAAGAAAGTTTTATGTAATGATATTTATTCGATTGGTTTTTCCGTAGTAGCACACATACACCTAGGGTCCATGTCTCTAAAGTATAATTTCCTTAGGTTTATCACTTTAGAATATCATACACTCACATCACTTTATCAACAAAAAGTACTTACGATGGATCCGGGTCGAGAACTCTAAAAGCCATGCTTCTATAAAACCATTCTAACTAAAGAAAATTTTCAAAAAGTCATTTGGGCTAAATTTTGAAAATGTTGTGGGCTTCAAAACCCAAGGTCGAGAGTTTAAAACTGGGCTCTGATACCAAGTTGAAACACCCCAAACCCGGCCCAAAAAGCCTGACCGGATTTGATATGTTCCTCGAGTAAAACTTTAGCAAATTCTCGCTTTGTTTAAGAAAAACTTGATGATTTTGAATAAAACAGATTAACTTAAAGATCCTGTTGAAATCAAATTGTAAAGTAAATTTGTATCTTCTTAAAACATTATTTTTAAGAGAAATTAATAAGTTAAAAGAAAACCAAATTCAATGAAAAATTTATTTATTACCTTAAAACATATATATATATATATATTAGTGTCAAAAACATTTTAAATTATTTATCGAAAACCATTTAGTTATTTAATTAATAATTGTTCATGGCAAAAAAAAAAAATCCAAACACAAAAATTAAAAACAGTTCATAGTGGCCTTATTACATAAAAATAGCAAAACCCATAATAAATTCTAAATAAGTTTAATAAGTTTAATTTGGAATCTCCAAAATACTTTGTTTGAGCATTGGCCAACACGTAGTCCTTGCTGACCCGATCCATCGCACTAAGAGTTATCTGAAAAATTATCCCACAAAAGGGGTGAGTCTTAAACTCAATGTGTAACACATACATTAAAAGCCCATTTGATCATAGCCTTTAAGCCCATTAATAACACATATAGCCATAGGCCCATTTTTAGTCATATTTGTCCAAAAGCCCATTTTTATAGCAGATCAAATAATAATCATTTAAAATCACATGGATTTATACATATAATGAAATAAAAACCCGGCCCACCTAAATATCCATCCGCTACACACCACCCATACCAACCAATCACACCGTAGGGATTACTAAATCGACCCTCCATCTCGCTACACACCATCGAAGGCGCTTCTTGCATCAACATGCACATCGCCCTTATAATTTTGTGGCAAGGCCACTGCATAAATGTGACCAAGTCACCAGATTCAAATTATGTGACCGAAGTCACCGGATTCAAAATATGTGACTGAAGTCACCGGATTCAAATATGTGACCAAAGTCACTGGATTATGTGGTAAAACCACCGGAATACTTCCCCTTTATCAATTTTACCCATATGCCCATGCACATACATAATATTTAGTTTTCATGCCATTTACCCCAAAATCATAGCAAAATCATATTTCTCTCACATTTAGGCATATAGCAAAATTAGCAAAATATTGGGGTTAAACATACCTGAATATCGTATACCACTGAATGGTATCCACAATCGTTATCAAACATATTGTCATATAAATCACATTTAATATAGATCTATGAGATTTTAGTGTAATGTTACACACCTTATGACTGTGAGAACGATACCTTCCCGCTCGTCAACACCTAGTTAATTATCACACTTGATTAGTATACACTATTACTAATAAAACTATACTATTGATGAGAGATCTAAATCCTTACCCTCGGATTCTCGAACAACCGTTATTTGTGGTTTTTCTCCGCTAGATGGATCAAAACCTGCTGACAACCCACTAACGAAAAGTGGTTCGGTTGAACACACGACTTCAAATAATCGATCTTCGTTAGCAGAGGGTCCACAACCCAGTGGAAAATCTCTTATCACCGATCTGACCTTTCGTTTGTAGTTTGAGGGTATAATGATTGCCTCCTCTCTTCCAAACACTGTCATCGCTCTTTTCGAACCTATCTTGTTAGTCTCAAAATCACCCCTAAAATAAAGTTGATTAATAATCTATCTAAAAGAATTGATATAACCGAAAGTGATATTCTTACCTTGGATGATTTCGAAAGGTTTCTCTTAAAATGTTGGTTTCCAAAAAGATTCTTAAAATCCCTTCCAAGGATTCGGCCTAGGAGAGGAAAAAAATAAGAGAATTATGTTTCTAAGTCGGCTATAATAAAAGGAGATAATGAAAACAATTGACAAAAATCTTACTTGACCACTTGAAGATTCTACCTTGAACAAAAGAAGAGAAAATATGGTGTTTTGGCTATGGTGGTTTGGGTTTCCAACAAAAGAAAAGAAAGATTAAGATGAAAATAAAAGATGATTTGGTTTGACAAAAGAGAAGAAAAGAATGTTGATTTTGGTTTTGGTAGAAGGTAGTTTCAGTTGAGAGTGAAGAAGAAAGAAAAATGAAAAGAGAAAGAAAGAGAAAAGGAAGAAAAAGATAATGATAAATGATGATTTCCAAAAGAAAAGAGCTGAGTTTAGGGACTTATGTGCATTCGGCCAAGAAGGAAAAAGTGAAGAAAATAGGTTTATGATCTTTGGTATTTTCGGTTACAAAGAGGATGAAAGATGTTTTGTTTAGGGGAAAAGAAACTAGAAAGACTTTTCAAATCGAAATGGCAAATTGTAAAAGACCAAAAGAAGAGAAAAGACTTCTCTTTTGTGTAGATAAACATTTGGCTATCAACAAGGTTTTGGAGAGAAAATTGGTTAAAATTTTGGCCAACTAACACCCTATTGCCTATGCAAAATTCGCCAACCTTACAAACATAATCCCCTTTTTCCTCCTCAATTCTTCCCATCAATCCTTTGTTTCCAAACACAATTAAGCCTTCTCCTTTAGCCCCTAAAGTCGACTAGGTTCATGGTCAAATGACCATGAAAAAGCTTCCAAAACATTCTCCTTTCTTCAAGCCTTTTGTCCCCCCTATCTTACCATATCATCATGATCCCATGCCATAACTTCTAGCTTGCCTTTTTCATATGGTCTACTAATCAAAAATAAGAAGATGACCATCCATTCTAGAACAGTCTTGGCCGACACTATAGGAAAGAAAATAAAAAAAATTAAAATTCTTCCATTTGCTAGCTAGGGGATTCGAACCTCTCTCCTCATGCATTCACTCATGCACCATTACCACTTTGCCAAATGACTTATTATGCTTTAAACCTCTTGTCAATATTTCTTAAAGCCTATCTTGCTTAGCTCCATCTTAATTATTAAAAACTTAATATTTCACTAAGCATTCACTTACATAATGAAGTTCAAAAATAAACTTCCAAAACACACTCAATCATATTTAGGCATGCAACAACATTCGATTAAGTAGAGATGCATAACCCCTAATTATCAGGATGTTACACCACGAGGAGGAACCAATTCAGATTTTGAATGAAATGTGAAGGTACTGCGGAGGAAATCAGTCCCTTTAGTCAAGGTGTTGTGGTGGAACCATGGTTCAGAAGAAGCATCGTGGGAGCCGGAGGAGATGATGAGACAGCAATACCCTCACCTATTTTGACCAGGTAATTTCGAGGCCAAAATTTCTTTGAGGGGTAGAACTGTTACATCCAGGATTTAGGGGTCTCGCATTTTACCTCGAATTTGTGTGCTAGTATGCTCTGTATGTTTGTTTGAGTGTTTTTGGGGGCTTCAAGGAACCTTGGGGTTAAGTCTTAGCCTTAGTGAAAATTTTGGTTTGAAGCCTTTAGGGGGAAAGCTAGGGGATTAGGCCTTAAGGGAATTAATGTGGGGTTTATGACACAAGAAAGGAAGTGGTGGAGTGGCAAGGTAACGCCTAGGAGAAAGGGGAGTGTTTGCGTCACAAGGAGTTCCAAGGGGGATGAGGTTTGAGCAACATGGACGGCATTTTTTTAGAGTTTGTTTTTGCGTAAAGGGGAGTGGGGAGTTGGATTCGGCATGGGCACTTGAAAGGTGGAAGTTTGAATGGGTCAAGGATTTCAAATAGGTGGTGGAGAGTAAGGCCTGAGTTTGAATTATTCAAATAAGTTTGAATGAGTGAATGGGAGGAAAGTTAGGAGGAAAAGAAGGGATGAGGAGTGAGGTTGAAGAGTTGGCCAAATGTAGGATGCTAAAGGGTGGAAATTTCAATCATGTTAGAGGGGAATGGGTGCCGAATTTGCTTAGTGGCTGTAGGGTGCATCTTTTACATTTTTTCCTTCTCTAGTTTTGTGCCGAAAAGTTTTAGTCAAGGCTCTTCAATTGTTTTCTCTTCATATGACCAAAAGCCAAATGTGAGAGACCATTTTTGTGCATTTCGCTCTTCTCTTTGCAACCCTTTCTCCTCTCTTCTATTCACTCTCTAAAAGCCGAAAGTGTCACATTTTCTCTCTTTTTCATCTTGAGTTCATTATCTTGAAGTCACTCTAGTCGAATCATAACTCTCCCTTCTCCTCTTTTCTTTTTCACTTTGACAACCTTAAACCTTCATTACTTTTACAAAAGCCGAATATTTCATCTTTACATCTCTTCTCTTGGTGGCCAAATCTTCTACTCATCATTATTCTCTTCTTGTTCATCTCTATTCTCTCTTTTCCTCTTTTATTGTGTTTATTTCTCAAGTTATATCTCTTGGCCGAATTTGTCAGAGCCTATAGAGGGGGCGTCATTGTTCATCTCCTATCAATCTCCCAATCGGTTCTAGTGTTGTGGTAAGGGGTTCTCTTTTATTTGAATACTACTCTTTCTTTTTGGTGTGCCGAAATTAAAATACTAATCCTATTTTCTTGTATGGCTGAATCTATGAAGGAGGGACTTTGAGTTCTCGGTGTATGCCAGCGTTAGGAGTATTAAGGATCTTTCGAGATTTGACCAAGCAAGGTAAGAAGATATTTGGTTCAGCCAAAGGGCCATTTCTTTTGGACAATCGGTGTTAGGCCAAATCTGATATTGAATTATGTAGGGATTTCGACAGCTTTCAAGTGCAAGTGAGAACCTTCGGGATTTGGGTCGACTTTGGTAAGGTTATTCAATAAACATGATTATTTATTCTCGTTTAGATCTGATTTAACGTTTACCCG
The DNA here is from genome assembly GCA_025506655.1 of Gossypium rotundifolium. Taxonomy (NCBI): domain Eukaryota; kingdom Viridiplantae; phylum Streptophyta; class Magnoliopsida; order Malvales; family Malvaceae; genus Gossypium; species Gossypium rotundifolium. The sequence continues at coordinate 60,834,637 of CP106731.1, read as the reverse complement.
GGTCTTCTGATTAAGTTATTATTCGATCGATGCGAGTACCAGCCAAGGAGAGAAAGGGGTTAGACACGTAGTCCCTACCCCTAAGTTCAAGAGGCGGTCAGTTTTAGCGGTTCGGGATTCGCCATCGGGGTGTGGGCCAGCATTGGAGAGAGACAAGCAGATCGTTGTAGTTTCTTCAAGTGAGGACGTTAGGGAGATTGATAGCCTAGTTCTTCAGGTTTTCAGGCGTGTAATTAACACACTGGTTATTTATCTGCTTTAATTTAAATAAATGTATCGTGTACGATAGCTGAAACAGTGGTTGTGGTGGTGTTATTACTCATGTTGGGTAATCCGATAACCAGGTTAGTATACTATCCATGCTACGGATGTGGTTAGTAATTGTGGATCTATGTAAGCATGTCACATATGTATATTTGGTATGTTCATATGTTATGTTACCATTCTATCATATTATGCTGCATGTGCATAGGGTTCAGGATATATACTATTAAAGGGGAAGTGTGTGCATTTATGTACGTGGATTAATCACGACCATGAGTCTCATCGTGGATATTTGTGATTTCAATCACGTGGATCAGTGGCGAGACCACTAAGTGGACTTGAGCAGTGTACCATCGGTACGGACTGCCAAAGAGGTGTGTAGCGGATGGAGGGTCGATTTAGTAATCCCCAGGTATGTGGTGGTTGGATACGGGTGGTGTGTAACGGTTGGATATTAGGTTGGGCTGGGTTAACATTTTTGCATCACTATAAGTGGTATGTGGTTTAATGTGGGTTAGGGCCAAGCCCAATTGTGGATATATGTGGGCTAATTGCATACTGAGTCTGGTGACTCACCTTGCTTTTCCAACAATGCAGGTAATTTGTAGTCTATTGGACCGGGCTGGAGTGGACTCAGGGTGGCCATGCAGAAGCTGTTTTTATTTCTAAGTAAATTATGCACTTTTGGTTATTTTCTTGGGATATTTTTATTGTAATAAGGCCGCTTTAAATGGTTTGGGATTATTATTATGGGTTTAAGTTAGTCTTTCCTATCCATTGATTAATTAAAAGATGGTTTTAAGATATTTCTAACGTAAGGGTAACAAATGAAAGTTTTTGTTCAAAATCTTGGATCACCTATAAGCAAACGTTTTAACTCAAGCATGAATCATGTTTTGAACTTTAAATAACCTGAAATTTTATTTACCGGCAAATTGCAAATTCTGAATGAGAAACCCTTATCTTTAAAAATGACATTTTGATTTAGAAAACCAAAAACTTATTTTCACTTCCAAACAGAACTCTTTTTACACTTTTCCTAGTAACATTCTGAATTCGGCCGTGGTGTTTTGGGCCGGGTTTGGGGTGTTATAGTTCAAGTTGCAAACAAACCCCTCCACAATTGGCAGTTTTATAGATTTGCCCCATGCCTAAATTAGCAAAGTTGAAACTATCAACCTTGCCACATGTGTGCCCACCCAAGGGAGAGCTCTTTGGCTGATAATTTTAGCTATTTTTAACAGCCCTCTTCAGCTATAAAAGCCCCCTTATGCTGGTCATTTGAAACACACCACAACATTCTCATCTTTTCTCTCCTCTCTCAACTTTCTCTCTTCTTTTCCATTCCAAATTCCCTTGCTCTCTTTCCGATTTCTCCTCTTGGAAAAGGTCCATTCATCAGCCATTTGGAGCAGCAATTAAGTGTTCATAGCGGCCTTGGTCGACGAGGACAACAAAGAAGAAATAATGGAGCAAACTAGTCAAGCCACAGAAAACCTCGGATTTGATTCTTATTGTCTATCTCTTTAATTTTTGTTGTTATGATGAACATATCTATGAATAATTATGTTGTTGGAATGGTTAATTTAATCAATTTAGCTTGAATAATTCATGTTAGGTTGATTGCATTTTGTTTGCTTAAATTTTTAAATTGTGTTTATGTTGTTATAGGCCTCGGTACGATGCTTGATTAAGTAAAATCATGATTAAGTTATTCTTGCATTACAATTGTAAGGTAGCTAATGAATTAATTATTTAAACGGACTGAAATTGTAATTAATGGACACAATACTTAATCAGTGCATGTTTAATCATCTAAGGTAGCTGAGGGTTAAATTAGCAACGGTATCTGACGATACATTTTCCTTGCATAACTTGCAAGATTATTGTGATTAAACTGTTTCAAGGTAAGGATACTTTGTTACCTCACATAGTCTTTTATGTGCTTATTAAATCGAGATTATTTCGATTTAACAAGTATGTATGTGCAATAGCATATTTGCCTATTAAGGTTTGTTTAATCGGTTGAATTGACATAGGGATATAGTCAAGAAATGATTGGATTTTGGTAGGTGAGTATGTTCATAAGTTAGCAAATTACCGAGTTGCCGTGAATTTATTCGTAACAATATAAATATGAGTTTAATAATTCTAAGTTAAGAAATGTAATTAATCTAACACAATTATGTCATCTTGATTAAAATAGTATTTTGAAATTGTGCATTTGAGATTTATTTATTTAGTTTACTTAGTTTAAAATATTAGTTTTTAATCACCCTTTTCAAACAAAATTTTTTCTTCACCAAATTGTTTTAAATAGCATTCATAAATAATTCCTTTCACAATCCCTATGGGTACGATAACTCAACATTTATTTGTCACTTTATTACTTTTTGCTATTGTGTACACTTGTACATTTTTGTCGTTCCATATATACAACACCAAGTATACCAAAACGAGCCAAATCTCATGGCTATAATCATTAACAAAACTTACAACATTTACAAGCCAAATCACTTGGCTAAATCAATTATAAACATATAAACCTTATTAACCACAACTCTTATACATGCCATATAACCAAATACATAAATTCGAAAGTACCAAAATAATAGCTTGATAGTGTGATGAGATCTCCGACAACTCCCAAATCCGCGCAAGCTTCAATATTCACTATAAAACATGAAAAAGTAAACAGAGTAAGCTATAAAGCTTAGTAAGCTCATATAGTTAATAAGTAAAACTCACCATTCATTCACCATTCAAGTAATATAACATAATATACTACAAAACCATTTAACCACAAGGTTAATATATATTCATTCATATAATGATCATGAACTCACAATTTCATGGATTCAATAATCATATGAATTTCCGTACATACCTGTACTGATACATAATTATCTCTCACCATTTCATATCTTTGATATACCCGTTGAACCATTTGGAATAATATCGAATACTCTGGAATCTTGCACCTAAGTGCCAATACATAGCCAAAGCTATCTCAATCTCATATCTCATATAATGCTCACTCTCGAGCTGTCAACGAATCTGCTCACACAAGCTAGACGGTCAAGACATAACTACACGGTGTTGCTTACACAAGCTTACGAGAATCCGCAACACATGCCGAAAAACTCAGCCACCGGTAGAACATACAGACCAGCACCCAGAACACATAACCCCTAATGACATGTCATTCGTATCCTAATCTATTCTTAAGGTTCAACTGGGATTTCACACGTAGCCAATTCTTCGTCGAACATTTCCGTAAAATCATATTCACAATTAATTCAATAATAAAGCATTTAAAACATAATTAAATTAATGCTTATTAACATAGGTACTTACGTCAATTCAAAAAAATGACAAAATGGATCAACTAGTCCAATACTTTATTTTTCCATCGATCTAGATCCGAACTTCGCTTTTCTTGATCTATATACAATAAAATTTAAATTATTCAATTTTCACTCTTATTCAATTTGGCCCAAAAAGCATATTATGGCAAAATTGCACTTTTTCCCTAATATTTCAACATCTTTACTATTTAGCCCTTAGCTCATAAAAATACAAATTCATGCAATTAGGTTCCTACCCATGCTAGCCGAATTTCCCTTATCATCATAGCATCCCATATTTTTCATTATTTCACACATTTACCACACAATTTATCACATTTTACAAATGAATCCCTAATTTGAAATTTCAACCAAAATCACTTAACAAATGTAACATCCTGAAAATGGGCCTATGCATTTTTGATTTAATTATACGAAATGGCATGTCTTATGTGTTATGAATGTATGGTGAACATTTTTGGAAACTTGGAAGTGTTAAGTTTAAAAGAGGAAAGTGAACATTTTTGGAAACTTGGAAATGTAAGGAAATGTTTTAGAAATGTTAAGTTTAAAAGAGGAAACTAAAACAAGGTGGCCTTAAGAAAATTAGTAGAGGAATTTGACACACAATTGGGCTTGGAAAAGTGGCTTGGAGATGCCACTTAAGGCTCGGGAATGACGCCATACACAAAGCAAGGAGGGCTTGTGTTCGAGTCATGAGGGAGCAAATGAAAGTTTTATTTTGCGCCATGGAGAAGAGGTAATGGATGGCATTAAGGCACTAAGGAGGAGTTTAAATTCTTTTAAAATTTCGCTAAGGGGTAGATAAATGATGATTTATTTTAGATTATTTTCAAAGAGATAATTGAGGATTATTCTTTAATTTTTAAATAAAGTGATAAAGATAAGAGAAGTGATGGCCAAGTAAGGGACACCAGGCCTAGTAATTTGGCAATAGGAGGAAAAGAGGCCATTCATCATTCTTTCTTTCTCCTTTTCTCTCTCGAATTTTCCTAGCAAAATCCTCCTTCTCGCTATTTTGCCAAAATGAAAACTCTAGCAAAGCAAGCCGATTTCTTCACCTTTCTTCTCTTCCTTTTTCTTTTCTCTCAACCTTCCAAAAGCCAAAAGTAGGTTCTCTTAGGCCTAGCCGATTGTCCATTAACACCAAAAGCTGAAACCTTTTTGATCACTATCTAGTCTCCATAGCCAAATATTTGTGGGACTTCAAGCAAGGGTGTGTCGACTCCTATAGTAAGGGTAAGGATCTATTATTATCATTATGTTTCTTTTCTTCAAGACCAAGATTAAGATTCTAATGCTATTTGTATCTCTTGGCCAAAACTACAAAGGATCTTTCGGGATTTTGTCTATTGTCGACTACCAGGGAGAAGAGACTACTTTTCGGGATTTAAAGATTCAAGGTAAGACATGTGAATATTCGGCCATGGCCTATTTTTGGTGTTTTAGATCTAGTTCATATTTATTCAAAAGCCGAAACTAACCAAGTTAATTGATTCAACGTTGGACGATTGAAGGAAGGTATAGCACAAAGTTTTCAGGATTTGATTTATAGTGAAATCGGCACCAAGGTAAGTTTTAGAGTACTAATCCTACTAGGATTTGGATTTATGGCTGAATGGCTCTTTACTAAGTATTAAATGATTGATTAAATGTAGAGATTTAAGATCTAAGGCATTAGATCAAGCTTTTTGGGATCTGGATTGGAAACCTTAAGCGAATCAGGTGTGTACCCCACACTATCTTTTAATAAGAATTATGGCTAAAATTTAATATGAATGTATCATGAACTAAACCCTAAATGTTTTGTCACCTAAAGTCAAAGGATTTCAAATATAAAATTTACTTGTTTTCCAACCCGAGCCCAACCCAAAAACAATCTTTCTTTTAAATCACATCGTTCTATTTCCAATGGCACAAAAAAATTTTTGAACCGGTTTACATCGAGGAACATACCAGATCCGGTAAAAGCTCGTGGGTCGGGTTTGGGGTGTTTCAATTTGATATCAGAGCCCAGTTTTAAACTCTCGGCCTTGGGTTTAAGGCCCAAAAAGTTTTCAAAGTTAAGCCCAAAAAGAATTTTTGTGAATTAAGCAGTATTTTCTGGCATGGCCCACTAAGTCTCCGACCCGAAGTCCACTAGGTAAGTACTCTGATCTCTTGGGTGATCTATATTATGATTTGTAGAAGGGTAGAAATGGAACATAGAATAGAGATTTAGTACTTGAACCCTAGGGCTAGTTACCCCAACAATTACATAAGACTTAAATGCCTAATTGAATAAACCTATGGTTAAGTCGCCGAGTTAGGGTGTGGCAACCATGGTGCGCATGTCTAGGATTGGTTTCGGTGGGAGCTTGGTATTTAAGCAGTTCGCGTGACTCACCTCCTTTCCACTCGAAACCTACCTGGTGTGTAGCCTCGGTTCACCCTAACCAAGAGGACTTATACACGGGCTAAACCCCTAACTAAAACCCGAAAGGGACTAGCCGTATTTTTTTATGAAAACCCTAGTTTTATAATCACTAAATTACCCCTTGAATAGTAGCAAAAACTTATTTTGGAAAATTTTCAAAATATTTCGACTTATAAAAAATTACAAAAATACCCCTAGTGGTAAAATTACAAAATGCCCTTGGTTTATGGAAATTTTAAAATACCCAGTTCTTATCAAAATTTCACTACTTTGCTTAAAGGAACCCTAAATTTACAAAATATCAAAATACCTTGATTATGGAAAGAAAAAAATTTACGAAATTACCCCTAACTCGCAAATTAAAATACCCCAGTTACAAAATTACCGAATCGACTCCGATCTTCAAAAATTTTTGCAACAACACTAATTTGGAAAACAAATTCTCAAAACAACCCTCAAGTTTTGTAAATTCCAAAGTACCTTGATTTATCAAGATTTACAAATTTACCAGTGTTAATTACCAAAATACCTCAATTTCAAAATTTCCAAAATACCACTGGGAATGCAAAATTTCCAGAATACCCTTATTGACAAAAACACCAAGGAACCTTATTCTGACAAATTACGAAAAATACCCCTGTAGGATAAATTACGAGAATACCCCAGGATAGAAGCAGACGTAATGTCCAAGAGTAAATGTGTATGTGAGATACTATGGAATGGATGTGCTTTTCTATGAATTAGGATAGAAGACTTAAAACTTTGAATGATCAAAAGAACCCCTATTAAACTTCCTGCCATAAAACTTCTTGTGGATAATCAGTGGAATAAGGGCTAATTCATAAAATTTCTTAAACCAGACTAAAGCACGATCGTAGAAATGAGCTCTAGGGGACGTGGTCACAATGTACGAGGACACGATCGAGGTAGAATGATCGTGTCGAAACCTGTTAGATTGGGACAAGGATCTGAGAATGAGGTACCACGCCAAGACCACCACCACCGTTGGTGTTGAGCGTAAGATCGACGGAGAAGATGATGTATCGCAGCGGTCTTTGTGAGTTCTTGAAATGGTGGCTCGTCTTTGGAGGGAATATGGGAGCTCAAAAATCAGACTCGAAGTGACTCCGAGCCAACTGAGTGAGGTGTTCTGTGGAGTATCCGTGTGGCACCCAAGATAAATTGAATCATTGGTTGGAGACGATTGAGCGCATTATGGATGAGCTCGATCGACTCGAGGAAAAGTTGAAAGGAATGGTGGCACTGCTACCCGATGAAGTGTATCAATGGTGGTTAATAGTTCGGGATGGTGCCACAGCTGAGGATCTGACCTGGGAATATGTTAAGGTGGCATATCAGAAGAAGTATGTCGGCACACGTTATATTGATGAGCAGAGGAAGGCATTTTTGGGGCTGGTTTAAGGGAACTAGTCAGTAGCAGAGTACGAAGCTAAATTTTTAAGGTTAAACCGGTATGCTCGAGGAGTGGTGTCAATAGAGCATGAGCAGTGTGTCCAGTTTGAGGACGGACTAAGGGATGACCTGAGGTTGTTAGTCGCTCCACATCAAAAGTGGGAGTTTTCTGCTTTAGTAGAGAAAGCTAAGATAGCGAAAGGAATTAAGGACTCTGTGAGGCAGAACATGGATCGGAATAAGCAGAAGAGAGGATTTGGGTCATCTGGATCTTCTGGGAATGCTCAGAAAAGGCCTAGAGCTGATGGGCCGCGAGGTTAGCAAACTGGTACTAGAGGGCAATACCGTACTTATGAGCAGTGTGGGAAGAAACACTTAGGCGAATGCTGGAAGAAGACAGGTGGGTGTTTCAGATGTGGGTCAAAGGACCATATGATCAAGGACTGTCCGATGAGACCAGATGGGAATCATCCAGTAGCTCAGAATGTTAATCAGGCTGGTAGAGGTGGACAGCAGCCTCAACGAGGTCGTGGTCTGAATAATCGAGGAAATGGTACTGGTAGAGGATGTAGAACACCGGGCAGAGGTGTTGCTGAAGCTAGACAGTCAAGTTTGGTTTACGCAGTACGCCGGAGGGAGGATAGAGACGCACTGGACGTCATAACCGGTACGTTCCTCATTCATGGCAAGCCCTATTTTGCTCTTATTGATGTGGGCTCGACCCATTCTTATGTTGCATGTAGTGTAGTGGAAACACTAGGCCTAGACTCTGAACCTTCTGATAGGGAGATGACTGCAGTAAGCTCATTAGGCCAAACTGTAGTGGTGGATAAGATCTTTCGGAGTGTATCCCTAGAAATTCAGGGAGTGAGCTTTCGGGCTGACTTAATGGAGTTACCCTTCGGAGAATTTGACCTCATACTTGGTATGGATTGGTAAGTAGAGCACCAGTAGTGTTGGATTGTGCGGCTAAATGAATGGAACTAAGGACCCCTAAGATGAAGTGGTAGTAATGATAGAGAAAGAAGAAACTACTTGTCTAACGTAGTTTCAGCATTGAAGGCGGAGAAAATGGTTCGGAAAGGATGCAAGGCATTTTTGGCCTTTGTTAGTGCTGTGGATGCGAAGGAAGGGGGAATTTGTGGAGTTAGAACGGTAAGGGACTTCGTGGATGTTTTTCTAGAGGAGTTACCCGGAATACCCCTAGATAGGGAGGTGGAATTTGGAATAGACTTGCTACCGGGAACAGCTCCTGTGTCAATCTCTCCATATCGAATGGCGCCAAAAGAGTTAGTTGAGCTCAAGGCTCAAATTCAAGAATTACTTGACCATGGGTTTATCCGCCCAAGGTGTCTCCGTGGGAGCACCGGTCTTGTTTGTGAAGAAGAAGGACGTAACTATGCGAATGTGCATAGATTATCGTCAGTTGAATAAGCTGACCATCAAGAACAAGTATCCTTTGCCAAGGATTGATGACTTGTTCGATCAGCTTAAGGGGGCGGCAGTGTTCTCAAAGATCGACTTAAGGTTAGGATATCATCAGTTGAAGGTAAAGGAGGCGGATATCCATAAGACAGCCTTTAGGGTAAGATACGGCCATTTTGAGTTTGTAGTAATGCCGTTTGGGTTGACCAATGCCCCAACCGCGTTCATGGATATGATGAACCGAGTTTTTTAACCCTATTTGGATCGGTTCATCATTGTGTTCATCGACGACATCCTAGTGTACTCCAAGTCAGAAGAGGAGCATGATGAGCATCTCCAGATTGTGTTGCAAGTGTTAAGGGAGAAAAAGCTCTATGCCAAATTTAGCAAGTGTGAATTTTGGCTTAAGGAGGTGGCATTCTTAGGACACGTGGTATCTGCTGAAGGAATAAGGGTGGATCCTAGAAAGATTGAAGCGGTGTTGGATTGGAAACCACCTAGGTCAGTGGCTAAGATTCGCAATTTCTTGGGATTGGCGGGCTACTGGAAGGTTTGTAGAAGGATTCTCGCCGATAGCCGCGCCTTTAACAAAGTTGTTAAGGAAGGAAGTACCCTTGTATGGACGGATAAGCACCGTGAGAGCTTTGAAAAGCTCAAGAGGGTTTTGACCAAGCTCCAGTGTTGATTCAAATGGAGGCGTGAAAGGATTTTGTGGTGTCTTGTGACACTTCGCATACGGATTAGGATGTGTTCGATGCGAGGATGGTAAAGTAGTCGCTATGCGCCTCGGCAGCTTAAGGCCGCATGAGGTTAACTACCCAACCCATGACTTGGAGTTGGCAGCAGTGGTCTTTGCTTTGAAGGTGTGGAGGCAATATCTTTATGGAGAAAAGTCAATAATCTACACAGACCACAAAAGCCTTAAGTATTTGTTGACTCAGAAGGAGTTAAACTTAAGACAGCGAAGGTGGGTGGAATTACTAAAGGATTATGACTGTTTGATAAAGTATCACCCGGGCAAGGCGAATGTGGTAGCAGATGCGCTAAGTCAGAAGGTGGTGTCGGATCTGAGGGCATTATTCACACACTTGAGTTTGTATGATGATGGAAGTCTGCTGGCAGAATTGCAAGTCAAACCAACATGGTTGAATGAGGTAAAGGAACGTCAGTTGGTGGATAAGGACCTAAGTGTTAAGTTACAACAAGTACAGAACAGAGAGTTAGAGGACTATGGTGTTAGTGATGAGGGAGTATTGTGCTTCAAAGGAAAGTTCTGTATGCCGAGGGACGAGGAGTTAAGATAGAGGATTCTTCGGGAAGCGCATGGTAGCCCTTATGCTATGCATCCCAGAGGCACCAAGCTATACAGGGATCTAAGGGAACAGTTTTGGTGGCCTGATCTTAAGCGGGAAGTTATTGAATTCGTGAGGAAATGCCTGACGTGTCAGCAAGTTAAGGCTGAACACAAGGTTCCGTCAAGATTGCTTCAGCCAATCATGATTCCGCAGTGGAAGTGGGAGAGAATTACCATGGACTTCGTTAGTGGGCTTCCACTTACGCCTACTAAGAAGGACTCGGTATGGGTAATAATGGACCGTCTGACAAAGTCCGTGCACTTTATCCCAGTAAGAGTTGATTATTCTCTTCAAAAATTGGCTAAATTATAAGTGGCAGAAATTGTGAGGCTACATGGAGTACCGGTGTCTATCATTTTGGATAGAGGCCCAAGATTTACGTCTTGATTTTGGAGGGCACTTCATCAAGCTTTAGGCACTAAGTTGGATTTCACTACGGCTTTTCATCCACAATCGACGGCATCGAATGGGTAATCCAGGTGTTAGAAGATATGTTGAGGGGCTGTGTGATGGATTTCAGAGGAAGTTGGGAAGAATATTTGCCTCTAGCGGAATTTGCGTACAACAACAGCTATCAAGCTAGCATTCGGATGGCACCGTATGAAGCGTTGTATGGTCGAAGCTGTCGAACTCCTACGTGTTGGACTAAATTAGGGGAACGTCAAGTTTTGGGACCAGAATTAGTAGCAGAGTCTGAAGAGAAGGTTGAGATAATTTGTGCACAGTTGAAGGAAGCATCTGATAGGCATAAGTCGTATGCAGATCTTATATGGAAGGAAATTGAATTTGATGTGGGAGACCAGGTATTCCTTAAGGTTTCGCCTTGGAAAAAGGTGATGAGATTCGATCGCAAAGGGAAGTTAAGTCCAAGGTTTATAGGACCCTATCGAGTGTTGAAGCGAGTTGGACCAGTGGCATACCAGCTAGAGTTGCCACTAGAGTTGCAGCAGATGCATGACATATTCCATGTATCCATGCTACGTCGTTACCGATCGGATCCATCTCATGTGGTACCAGTTGAAGAAGTGGAGCTAAGGCCAGACTTATCCTACGAGGAAGAACCGATTCAGATCTTTTAACGAGACGTGAAAATATTACGGAGGAAGTCAGTTCCCCTAGTCAAAGTGTTGTGGCGCAATCATGGATCGGAGAAAGCTTCGTGGGAGCCAGAAGAGGCAATGCGACAGCAATACCCTCATTTATTTTAGCCAGGCAATTTTGAGGACGAAATTATTTTAAAGGGGGTAGAACTGTAACATCTTGAAAATGGGCCTATGCATTTTTTATTTAATTATACGAAATGGCATGTCTTATGTGTTATGAATGTATGGTGAACATTTTTGGAAACTTGGAAATGTTAAGTTTAAAAGAGGAAAGTGAACATTTTTGGAAACTTGAAAATGTAAGGAAATGTTTTAGAAATGTTAAGTTTAAAAGAGGAAACTAAAACAAGGTGGCCTTAAGAAAATTAGTAGAGTGAATTTGACACACAATTGGGCTTGGAAAAGTAGCTTGAGATGCCACTTAAGGCTCTGGAATGACGCCATACACAAAGTGCAAGGAGGGCTTGTGTTCGAGTCATGAGGGAGGAAATGAAAGTTTTATTTTGCGCCATGGAGAAGAGGTAATGGATGGCATTAAGGCACTAAGGAGGAGTTTAAATTCTTTTAAAATTTCTGCTAAGGGGTAGATAAATGATGATTTATTTTAGATTATTTTCAAAGAGATAATTGAGGATTATTCTTTAATTTTAAATAAAGTGATAAAGATAAGAGAAGTGATGGCCAAGTAAGGGACACTGTGCCTAGTAATTTCGCAATAGGAGGAAAAGAGAGGCCATTCATCATTCTTTCTTTCTCATTTTCTCTCTCCGAATTTTCCTAGCAAAATCCTCTCTTCTCGCTATTTTGCCAAACCGAAAACTCTAGCAAAACAAGCCGATTTCTTCACCTTTCTTCTCTTCCTTTTCTTTTCTCTCAACCTTCCAAAAGTCGAAAAGGTTCTCTTAGGCCTAGTCGATTGTCCATTAACACCAAAAGTCAAACCTTTTGATCACTATCTAGTCTCCATAGCCAATATTTGTGGGACTTCAAGCAAGGGTGTGTCGACTTCTATAGTAAGGGTAAGGATCTATTATTATCATTATGTTTCTTTTCTTCAAGACCAAGATTAAGATTCTAATGCTATTTGTATCTCTTGGCCGAAACTACAAAGGATCTTTCGAGATTTTGTCTATTGTCGACTACCAGGGAGAAGAGACTACTTTTCGGGATTTAAAGATTCAAGGTAAGACATGTGAATATTCGCCAAGGCCTATTTTTGGTGTTTTAGATCTAATTCATATTTATTCAAAAGCGGAACTAACTAAGTTAATTGATTCAATGTTGGACGATTGAAGGAAGGTATAGCACAAAGTTTTCAGGATTTGATTTATAGTGAAATCGGTACCAAGGTAAGTTTTAGTGTACTAATCCTACTAGGATTTGGATTTATGGCCGAATGGCTCTTTACTAAGTACTAAATGATTAATTAAATGTAGAGATTTAAGATCTAAGGCATTAAATCAAGCTTTTCGGGATTTGGATTGGAAACCTTAAGCGAATTAGGTGTGTACCCCACACTATCTTTTAATAAGAATTATGGCTAAAATTTAATATGAGCATGTTTATAAGAATGTGAATATGGCTAAAGTACCATGCTATGGTACAAAGTACCCAGGTACGTTTCCTACTCCTACTAGGACTATGAAAAATATCTGTTAAGGCACACATATGAAACTATAAGTGTGTGATTTAAGAATTTGGCATGTTTTGTATGACATGGGCATATGGGATATTATGAAAAAGGGGAAGTGAATGTGGTGACCTAAGACCACAATATCTGAATGTGGTGATCTAAGACCACGATATTTGAATATGGTGTCTCATGACACAAAGTATGTATCTGGTGGCTATGCCACGAACTTTATAAGGGCGATGTGCACGCCGATTGCAATGATGCCTTCGATGGTGTGTAGCGGATGGAGGGTTAACTTAGTAGTCCCTACTGTGTGCGGGATGGTGCGGTGATGTGTAGCGGATGGCATATAGGTTTGGGTTCAGTTGCATCATTATTTCCTATCTCATATATGAATATGCATGTAATATGTGAACATATGCCTAAATTGTTAAATTTTAGTGTTGGTTACACATTGAGTCTGCTTGACTCACCCCTTGTGGGATTACTTTTCGTGACGATCGGTGATGGGCGGGTCGGCAGGGAGCTTAGTGGAGGCCATGTGAAGTTCAAATTTTCTTTGTTTTGGACTCTTTTTATTTTGAGTACTTTGAATTTATTTTGGGAATTATTTGATGTAATAAGGCCATAGTTGAATTATTTTGTTTTACTTCTACTTATCCTGCTACAAAATATTCTTTTAAAAAAAAAAGACTAAGTGAATATATCATGAACTAAACCCTAAATGTTTTGTCACCTAAAGTCAAAGGATTTCAAATATAAAATTTACTTGTTTTCCAACCCGAGTCGAACCCAAAAATAATCTTTCTTTTAAATCACATCGTTCTGTTTCCAATGCCACAAAAAAAATTTTGAACCGGTTTACATCGAGGAACATACCAAATCCGGTAAAAGCTCGTGGGCCGGGTGTGGGGTGTTTTAACAATTGTTGTTTATCTAACAACAACTATCCATTTTCTATCATTAAACATCAAAATACACACATGTTCATCTATGGTAAAACCCTAAACCTTCGACAATTTTACAAATTAGTCCCCGAGCTAGCTAGATTAAGCTACGACGACTCCAAAAACATAGAAATTATTAAAAACTGAGTCAAAAATCACTTACATGCATGGATGATACATAACTGAACCTTCAAGCTCTATCAATGGTGTTTCCTTAGCTAAATTTTGGTGGATGAATACACTAAGGAAGATGACAAATTTGTTTTTTTCTATATTTTACTTAGTTTAATTTACTAAATTACAATTTTAACCTTAATTGATAACATTTAAAACACCTAATAATGTGTCCAAATATGTCCACTCACATTATGGATAGTTTAATTACCACATTAGAAACTGCACTTTAAGGTTCTATAGCTATTAGACACCTTTAGCTATTAGAACCCAACTTTTACACTTTACACGATTTAGTCCTTTTATCAAATTAAGCAGTCAAACGATAAAATTTCTTAACAAAATTTTTACAAAATCATACTATCATGATGTAGACATTAAAATAATAATAAAATAATTATTTTGACCTCAGATTTGTGGCCCAAAACCACTATTTTGATTTTACTAAAAACAGGCTGTTATAAACATAGCATGTACTAGTTTAGCTATACATGCCATTATATAATTTGTGATAGTGTGATATCTCCTAACCATTTTAAATGTGTTTTTCATATAGTAATGTCATCTAACCAAGCTAGAGCTGAATCCGAGGAAGCTGAGAGCATTGCTCAAGCTTCTGTTCAAAGAGTTGTATCTAGTAGTAGAAGGCTCGTATCTGAGGGCCGAGGTAGGGAGGCAAAAGAAGCCTTTTTTCAAGTGTTGAATGAGTGGTTCACTGAATACTTGAGAACAAATCCTACTGTACAACAACCTCCCTACCTGCTCCTCAACTGGTTCCTGAGATGCCACAGGGTGCTAAACCTGTTAAAATCGGTAAGCCTACTATAGATAAAATCTAAAAAAAAAAGGGCAGAAGAATTAGGGCTACTGTCGAAGATGATCCGAAAAAGGCTAAATTTTGGTTGGAAAATACTATCAGGGTTTTAGATGAATTATCATGTACACCAGCTAAGTGTCTGACATGTGTCCTATCATTATTAAAAGATTCGACTTATCAGTGGTGGAATACTTTGATTTCTGTTGTTCCAAGGGAAAATGTTAACAGAAATTAGAAAGAAGTACATTATTCAGAGATTTCTGGATCAAAAAAAGAAAGAATTTTTAAAGCTCAAACAAAGAAGCATGACAGTATCTGAATACAAACAAGAATTTGTTAGATTGAGCAAGTATGCCAGAAAATGGGTTCCAAATGAGGCTAATATTTGTAAACATTTTGAGGAAGGATTAAATAAAGACATCAAGCTATTGATTGGAATTCTTGAATTGAGGGAATTTGTGGTACTGGCTGGTCGAGCACGCAAAGTTGAGGAATTGAATAAAAAAAAAAAACAAGCAAGGAAAGAAGCTTGGATTTTTGGTAAAAGATCTATAGGTAAGTCACAATCATCTGCTTCAAAGAAATCAAAGAAGTACCATGATAGATTTACCATATCAGTGGGATATTTTGGAAAATAGTAAGGCTCTCAACACTCTAACCCAAGATCTTCGTCTCTATTTGTAACAAGTGTTGGAAGTGTCGGTAACCACAAACCAAGATACAAATATTGTAATAAATTTTATTTTAGGGAGTGTTTTCTGAGAAGTGGGGCTTCCTATAGATGTGGTTATCTTGATTATTTTCTTAAAGATTGTCCAGAAAGGGTTGAAAAAGATAATGATAAGACTTCGAAGTCGAGTAACCCCACCTTGAGAGGTAGACCACCTTGACACCCTAGCAATGTTAGTGGTAGTCAAAGTGTTACAAAAGATTCAACAGTTAAATCTGAAGCAAGAGCACTGGCAAGGACATATTCTATACGTTCCAGAGAGGATGCTCTGCACCAAACGTCATTACTGATACATTTTCTCTTCTTGATACTAATATTACTACTTTTGTAACAACCCAAAATTTGGGGTTTGTCATATCTGTGTAATTGCATGTTATGCTTGCTCTGCGGGTTATTTAAGGGTGTTCAGGGGCTCTAGGAAGGCTTGGGGTCGAGTTTGAGCCTTGGTAAAATTTTGGTTTTTTGGCACTTTAGGGGAGGACTGTTGGGAGCAGGACTTATATTTATTAGAGTGTGTTTGTTCACACAAAGGAGCTTATGGTGGAGTGGTGGTGGCGTCACTTGTGAGGCAAGGGGAGAGGGTTTGAATCCCACAGTTGGTAAATCAAGGCTTTTATTTTTGTGTTAAGTGGGTGGAAGAAGTAGAGTTCAGATAGAACTCTGCAATGGGAGAGTGGAGACTCATTCAAACGATTTGAAGAGGAGGTGAAGAGTGAATGGTGGAGCAAAAAGATGAGAGAATCATGGGATATGGGAGAGTGGTGGAGTTTGGCCGAATGTGGGGCGCGTGAAGCAGTGGTGCCGTGTGTGGGTAGTGGTTATTTGTGAAGGCATATTCAGTTTGAGTGGGGGGGAGGTAGTGCCATTTTTTTCAAATTCATTTTGGAGAGTGTTACATTTTGGTGTTCTGACTATAGGAATTCGGGTTTTCTTTTTCTTATTTTGCTATTGCCAAAGTTTTTTCAGCTTCACATTTCCTCTCTTTCACTCTGTTTTCATATTTTTCTTTTCTTTATCTATTACCTATTCACTTCTTGGCCGAAACTCACCCTCTATCTCCTCCCATTAGTTCTTTGCTACACTATAGCCAAAACCTCTACCCCTCTTCTTTTTCTAGTCTTCAATTGGATTACTTCTTCTCTTTCACACCATTGAATCTTCATTTCGGTTAGCTGAGCCGGGTTCTTTTCTTTGGCTGTCAGTTGCCGAAAGGTTTCTTCCTAAATTCATAGTTCCTATTCTTAGTTGCCGAGCCTTCTTTTCTATTCGATTTTTCTTTGATCAAGGTAGTGGTTTCTTTTTCTCATCTTCTTCTCCTCTCTCTTTATGAAGTCAAAACCAAAATTCCTAACTCCAATCTTCACCTAGGCTAATTTTGTTGGGAATTGACCTTACTTTCTTCTCTATTCCTTCAAACATTTAGGTTTCAGGAAGAATTTGGTAAGTGAAGCTATGGCCGAATAGGGGGTTGGCAATTCTTGTAGTATTTTATAAATTTCTTAGGGCCGAATAGCCATTTCTTTATGGATTTGGAGCAACATTACTAAATTGTGTTTTTGCTAGGGGCTCAAGTTCGTAATCGAAGGGAGTGACCAAAAGTTCTAGCATAGTAAGGGGTTGTCGTCGTTGTTGGTAAGTATTCTGGATTGTTTTATCAATCTCAAATCTGGGAGTATTGTGGATTAAGACTAACTGTTAGTCAATTATGATCTCAGGTGTTTGGAAACTACCGAGTACCGCAAACAATAAACAGGTGTGTAATCTCACACCAAACTTGATGATTGCATACGATGCACTAAGAATCGGCCAAAACCCGAAAAGCCAAAAATTGACAAACTATGACCACTCGAGCGTGTGAACACTTGTGGCATTCAACCGAGACACGAATGATGAGAATAGATTGTTGAGAGTGTCACAAGCACTCTCGCGAAATTGAGGCTGTAATGGACCTGATCGAGTGAAAATGGGCTAAATGGGCCCAATAGGCTAACGGGCCCACATGAGCAAAACTGATAGAAAATGACTGAATAATAGATGCGATGGCAAAATTGCAAAACTGAAACCAAAACCATGAGTAGTGGGCCATACGAGCATGTGGGCCTGTTTGGGCCTAAAATGGATTTTAGGCCCAATTGTAATGTGGAGACCCAAAAAGGGGTCCCATGTCGCTCGAGGCGACAATAGGCCACTAGAAAGGCAATTAGACGACAAAATTACTAAAATACCCTTAATAGGTAAATTACTGAAATACCCTTAATGGGTAAATTGCTGAAATACCCTTAATGGGTAAATTGCTAAAATACCCTTAATGGGTAAATTACTGAAATACCCTTGGAGGGTAAATTACTAATATACCCTCGGTGAGTAAAATTACTAAAATACCCTCGTTGGGCAAAATTACAGTTATACCCTTAGGGTCAGTTTGGTATGTTTGTGTATAATTTGAGTAATTTCCATGATGATACATTATTGCATACACTAAATTATTATGCCATGACATGTTGCATTGGGTTGGGTTTTATTAATGGAGGAAGTACTGTACTGGTGGTTATGCCACGTTATACTGATTTTAGTGGCTCAGTGACATATACTTTTACTGGCAGCTTTGCGTTTATACTAGCAGCTCGGCTACATTCATGGAGTGTAGGGCTGGGTGGGTTGACTTGGTCCCCACATGGAGTGTAGGGTTGGTACGGGTGGAGTGTAGGGCTGGATTGGGGTGGGCTGCATTCTTTATTTGCATTACCATGATCTTAGGGCCGTAGGTCCAAACTGAGACTGTATGGGGCTTAGGCCCAAACTGAGACTATGACTGTGACTTAAAATGGGATTACACACTGAGTTCTTGTAACTCACCCCTTTTTCCCATAACCTTACAGGTAATCCCCAGTGTTAGAGGATTTGGGCGCTGCAAAGAACTCGGTGGTGGCCAGAGTTGTTCCTCACGAAACTCAAAAATTCAGATTTTATCCTATTTATAAGATTACTTAATTTGGGCTATTGTTTTGTAATAACGCCATTGGATTTATTTTTCTCTTTAAACTTTCATTTTGGTATTTACTAAACCGTTGAGCTTTTAAAAATGGGGTTTCTTAAAACATTAATAATCGCTTTTCAAAATAGCACGTTTTCGTAACTATTCAAGTTTGATTTTCACAATTGAAAAAGTAGTTTTTTTTTAAATAATATCTAAAAATAGATATAAAGCAAATCGCATTTTTTACAAGCAACCAACTAAACTCGGAGTTTCAAAAAGAGAAGCAACATTTTTAACGATCGCTTAGCTTTTCAACTACCTGTTGATGTGACATGCTAGATCCGGCCATAACGTCTAGGCTGGGTTTGGGGTGTTACAACTTTAATTGATCCTAGTTCAACACATTCATACATATGCACAATTTTAGTGTCTGTTAAAAATTTACCTATTGAGTTCACTGAATTTGTGGTTAAAATTTTTGTACCAGTCCGGTTTAGACCCTAGTCGGAACAGTGGTTTCAGGATCAGAAATTTGAGTCAAAAAATTATTTTAATATTATTTTCGTGCTTATCGTATGTGAATTGACATGTGTGAAATTTCTGTGATTTAATTTATCCGCTTGTATGTTTAATTTGATTAAAAGGACTTAATCGCGTAAAATGCAAAAGTGACAATCTATATGTTAATATGTTTAATTGAGTTGGTTTGTGAATATGGAGGCCTTATGAGGTAATTAAACTATTATGTATGATAATGGACATTAATGGCCATAATATACATATGTTTTATATGTTAAGTAAAAGGTTAAATTTGTAAATGGATTATTAAAGTTATATTAATTAAAACAAAACAAGATTTAAGTCATTTTGTTCATCTTTTATGCTGAAAATACAAATGAAAAGAAAAGAAAAAGAACAAGCTTCATTCAACCTAGGTTTGGCAAAATTAAGGTATGTTTTGTTTCGGTTTTTGATGATTTTTACGTTTTTGAGATCGTTGCTTCGAGTAATAGCTAGCCCATGCCTTAATTTTTGAATTTGATAATGATTTTGTGTTTTGCCATTGTTGAAAGCTTGTGGTTTTTGTTGTTTGATAATGGAAAATAAAGAATATGTGATAACTTAATATGTTTTGTCTTTGAATTTTTGATGAATTTGACTATTTTGGGCTAAATTGTGATAATGATATTTTGAGGGACTAAATTGTGAAATAAATGAAATGTATGGACTTATATAAGCTAATGGAAAATTCGGCTATACTAGAGTTTAGTGAAATGATGTGTATTTTGTGTTTTGTGAAATAAGGACTAATTTGTGAAAAAATGTGAAATGTAAAAGGCAAAAGTGTAATTTGCCCATTTATGTGTTTTTTAGATGAATTTGTATGAATGTGTAACTAAATTAGTTAAATTTGAATTTATTTAGATCAAGAATGAAGAAAACAAAATTAGATCGAGGGAAGTCGAAAGTAATCGAGTAGTCGATTTCATCCGTTGTTATCCGAGGTAAGTTCATAAGTAAATAAATGTTGGTAAATTATATTCTATTCATTTTAATAGTGTCAAATTGAATCATTACTTGTGTATATAATATGCTGAAAATAAGTTGAGCATGGAAGCAATATTCATGAGCTTGAAATGATCGAGTTACGACGTCTGAAAGTTCCGTACGAACCTTTGGAATAGTTAGGATGCATATGTCATGACATAGGATTTCGAAATGTGATTTTGTGTAAGACCACGTCTGGGACATTTGCATCGACTTGTGTTTACGTGTAAGACCATGTCTGGGACATTAGCATCGTATTTGATTCGTGTAAGAGCCTATCTGGGACAGTGGCATCGATATGTGATTACATGTAAGACCACGTCTGGGACATTGGCATTGTATGAGATTTTTAACTATCCGAGTATCCTTATTAATTCTGAATGGTACAATGGGCATTATCGAGATAAGACCAAATGTGAAAACAAACATAAAAATTCAGTTATGTGCTTTGTGATATGTATAAGAAAGCAAGTATATGCTAGAGATGAATACATGAATTAGACATGGTAAAATATAAATCCATATGTGCTTATGAGTATATGTGAATCCGAATATTGATGTTATATTACTATTATAAATGTGATAATATTTGAGTTTGCAAGCATACTAAATATACAATTGGTTAAGGTTAGTTTAATTTGGTTAATTGATTTATAGTAATTGTATATTTGCTCATTATTTGCTTATGACTTACTAAGCTATGAAAGCTTACTTTGTGTATGTTTGCTTATTGTTTTATAGATCATTAAAGCTACAGGAAGCTTAGTGATCGTTGAAGATCATCACCACACTATCAAATTATATTTTGGTACTTTTTTAACGTGTACATATTTAAGTATGGCATGTATAGGCTAGAAGTATTAGAATATGTTTTGAGATGTGTAAAAGTAGCCATGTGATATGGCTTGTTAATAAATATGTTTATGAATGAGTTTTGTTCGTTCTTATTGATGCATATGTTGGTATGTTATTATGTGCTCATAAATGGCTAAATGAAATGGTATATACTTAGGTAAGTTCATGGTTGATTTTAGATATGTAAATGATGAGAAATTACTATGAATTGAAATGGTTTAGATGAAGTATTAGTTTTATGTTTTTGATGTATAGTTGATACTTTGAATTCCTATATTTGAGTAGGAATTGTATATGGAAATGAAAGATGTGATTAAAGGTTAATTTGAGCATGATTTGGTATGTTTTTGGTTGCTATTAGATCTTGAATTGAGGCATGTTGGATGCTTGTAGGTTTGACCCAAATTTGGGTGGCAAATTGGCCTTGCAAATGGCCTATATTTGCGCACATTGTTGAGCACACGGGCGTGTGTCTTGACCATGTCCCTCATGGTTGTATTTCGAAGTACGTCAGGATGTCACACGGGCATGTGACTGGCCGTGTGAGCAAGTCAGTAGCCTCCCTAATTTTCACACGGCCTGGCACACGGGCGTGTCTTGTAGCCGTGTGGACAAGTCAGTATGTATGCCCTGTTTTGCCACGCCCTGCCCACATGAGCCTATAACCTCTGTAACTTTGAAAATTGTTAAAGTTTTTTGGAAAAATTTTGTATGTTCTCGGTTTAGTCTCGACCCTTTTCTAATGCATGTTTAAGGTCTCGTAGGCCTTTTTAAAGGACTCTATGTATATAATTTTCTATGATATGATGATGATGTATTTTGTGTTGTGAAATGATAGTAAAAGTTCTGGTATTTCAGGTAATGTCTCTTAACCCTATTCCGAAAATGGTTATGTGTTAGGGGTGTTACATTTTATTGGTATCAAAGCTACGGTTTAGTTAGATCTAGGACTAACGTAGCGTGTGTGAGTCTAGCTATACATGCCATATTTATAAACTACGATAGTGTGATGATTCTTGACAATTGAAATGTGTTTTCATATAGTAAATGGATCCCAATCGAGCCGTAGCTGATGATGTGGAAAGTAATGCACCTGCTTCTACTCAAGGGGCAATGCTGACTGATTCTAGGCCAATTTCGAGTAGTCATGAGAGTGAGGCTAAACAAGCATTCTATCAGAGGATGAACGATTGGTTTACACAGTATATCTGGACAAATTCGGCTGTTCCACAACCTTCTCCCCCACTGATTCCTCCTTAAATACCTGTTATGCCACAAGTTGTTGATCCAATACGAATGAATAAGCCACCGGTTGATAAAATTAGAAAATACGAATGAAGAATTCAGAGCCATTACTGATGATGATGTTGAGCGAGCTAAATTTTGGCTGATAATACTATACATGTGTTTGATGAGCTTTCATGTACCCTTGACAAGTGTATTAAATATGCTGTATCATTGCTCCGAGATCCTGCATATCATTGGTGGAATACATTGGTTTCGGTATTTCTGAGAGAACGAGTTACCTGGGAATTCTTTCAGATTGAATCTCATAAGAAATACATCAGTTAGAGATTTATCGACCAAAAGCGTAAAAATTTCTCGAGTTGAAACAAGGTCGTATGACCATAACAGAATATGAACAGGAATTCGTGAGACTTAGTAGATATGCTTGGGAATGTATATCGATCGAAGCAATAATGTGTAAAAGATTCGAAGATGGGCTGAATGAAGACATCAAGCTATTAGTCAGGATTCTAGAAATAAAAGAGTTTGTTGTACTTGTTGAACGAGTGTGTACAGTTGAAGAACTCAAGAAAGAGAAAAGAAAAGCTAATTTTGAAGCTAGAGATGCACCTAAGAGATCATCAGGAAAGTCTTTCCAACAAGCTTCAAAAAATTTCGAGATGACTTTAGCCGTTCAAATACTACTGCGGGTTATTCTAGACACGATCGGACAGACCACCCATGAGTTCGAAAGCTACCTCAGTAGCTAGTGTCGGTAACGTCAGATCAAATCAACCAAAGTGAAAATATTATGGTAAACGTCGTCCCGACAGTTGTAGATTGAATGATTGGGCTTGCTTTAAATGTGGATCGATGGACATTTTATCCGTGAATACCCTGAGTTAGCTGAGCAAAATATAGTACAGAATGCGAGATCGAGTAACATGTCAGCTTGAGGTAGACCACCCAGAAACATGGGTAATGTGAGTTGCAGTCAGAGAGGAACTAAAGACACAGCTATTACATCAGAGGCTCGTGCACTTGCCAGAGCTTATGCTATTCGCGCTCGCGAAGAAGCTTCATCTTCAGATGTGATTACTAGTACTTTCACTCTCTATGATACTAGTATTGTTGCATTGATTGATCTAGGATCAACTCACTCTTATGTATGTAAAACTTTACATCCAGTAAGGCTTTGCCTGTAGAGTCTACTGAGTTTGTGATTAGAGTATCGAACCCCTTAGGCCAGTGTGTTTTGGTTGATAAAGTATGTAAGGATAGTCCGTTGATGATTCGAGATTTATATTTTTCGGCTGATTTGATATTGTTTCCATTTGATGAGTTTTATATAATTCTAGTTATGGATTGGTTAACTTTGCACGATGCTATTGTGAACTGCAAATGAAAGACTATTGATTTTCGATGTCAGAATGATGAGATTATTCGGATTGAGTTTAATGATATGAATGGTTTATCGGCAGTGATATCTTCGATGTTAGCTCAGAAATATGTTAGAAAAGGTTATGAAGCTTACTTTGCCTATGTGCTTGACTCTAAAATGACCGAAAGGAAGATTGAATTAGTACCAGTTGTGTGTGAGTATCCAGATGTGTTTTTAGAAGAATTATCGGGTTTGCCACCGATCAGAGAGGTAGAGTTTGGTATTGAGTTAGTGTCAGGAACGACTTCAATCTCGATAGCTCCGTACAGAATGGCATCAACTAAATTAAAAGAATTGAATGCTCCGTTGCAAGAATTGAAGGATAGAGGTTTTACACAACCGAGTTTTTCTCCTTGGGGTGCACAGATTTTGTTTATGAAAAAGAAAGACGGAACTATGAGAATGTGCATCGATTATCGACAACTCAATAAGGTGACTATAAAGAATAAATATCCTTTGCCACGGATTGACGATTTGTTTGATTAGTTAAAAGGGGTTACTATGTTTTCTAAGATAGATCTGAGATCGAGTTACTATCAGTTGCGAGTTAAAGACTCTGATATTCCAAAAATTACTTTCCGAACAAGGTATGGACACCATGAGTTTTTAGTTATGCCTTTTGGACTTACTAATGCACCTGCTATTTTTATGGATTTAATGAATTGGATCTCCAGATAGTATTTGGATCGATTCGTAATTGTGTTTATATATGACATATTGATCTATTCTCGTGATGAATCTGAGCATGCTGAACATTTGAGATTAGTGCTACAGACTTTGCGTGATAAGAAGTTGTATGTGAAGTTCAGTAAATGTGAGTTCTTATTACGAGAAGTCAGTTTTCTAGGACATATTGTATCACCATCGGGTATTTAGGTTGATCCGAATAGGGTTTCGCTATTCTAGATTGGAAGCTCCTAGAAATGTATCCGAAGTCCGCAATTTCTTGGAATTAGCTGGTTACTATAGACGATTTGTAAAAGGTTTCTCTATTATTGCAACCCTTAATGACGCGACTACTTCAGAAAGATGTTAAGTTTGAGTGGTCAAAAAGTGCCAGAAAAGTTTTGATCAGTTGAAAGCCTTGTTAATCGAAGCTCCAATGTTAGTTCAGCCAGAATCGGGTAAAGAATTTGTTATCTTTAGTGATGCATTTTTGAATGGTTTGGGTTGTGTTTTGATGCAAGAAGGCAAAGTTATAGCTTATGCCTCAAGATAGTTAAAGCCACACGAAAAAAACTATCTGTCACACAATTTGAATTGGCAACTATTGTGTTTGCATTGAAAATTTGGTGCCACTATTTGTCCGGTAAAAAATGTCACGTCTATTCTAATGACAAAAGTTTAAAATATTTGATGACTCAGAAAGATTTGAATCTACGACAGCGAAGATGGTTAGAGTTGTTAAAAGATTATGAGCTTGTGATTGACTACCATCCAGGAAAGGCTAATGTTGTTGCTGATGCTTTAAGTAGGAAATCATTGTTTGCCTTACGCGTGATGAATACTCAGTTGGCTCTCTCTAATGATGGTTCATTAGTAGCTGAGTTAAAAGTGAGACCATTATTTTTTCAGCAGATTTGTGAGTCTCAAAAAGTTGATAACAAATTGATAGCAAAAATGGATCAATGTGATGCGAGTACTGATTCAGAATTTTGAGTTGATACCGAAGGTTGTTTAAGGTTCAAAGATCGAGTGTGTGTTCTGAGAAATTCAAAATTAATTCAAATGATTTTGAATGAAGCTCATAGTATCCGGTTATCTGTTCACCCGAGTAGCACAAAAATGTATAATGACTTGAAACAGCTTTACTGGTGGCATGGTATGAAACGAGACGTTTCTAAATTTGTTTCGAGATGTTTGATTTGTCAGCAAGCTAAAGCTGAGCATCAGGTACCGTCTGGGTTACTTCAACCGATTATGATACCCGAATGGAAATAGGACGAGTCACTATGGATTTTGTAACGGGATTGCCTTTGTCACCGAGTAAGAAAGATTCAATCTGGGTTATTGTGGATAGATTGACTGAATCAGCTCATTTTGTTCCAGTTCGTACAGATTACTCATTAGATAAACTTGCTGAGTTGTATATTTCTCAGATTGTGATATTTCATGGATACCTATTTCTATTGTTTCGGATAGAGATCCGAGGTTCACATCACGGTTTTGGAAGAAACTACAAGATGCATTACGTACAAAACTACACTTTAGCACTGCTTTCCATCCGCAGACAGATGGTTGGTCCGAACGAAATATTCAGATACTCGAGGATATCTTGAGATGTTGCATTCTTGAGTTTGAAGGTACGTGGGAACGATACCTGCCATTGATTGAATTTGCATATAGTAATAGTTTTCTATCAATTATCAAAATGGTACCTTATAAGGTTTTGTACGGTCGCAAATGTCGAATACCTTTGTATTGGACTAAGCTCAGTGAGAATAAGATACACGGGGTTGATTTAATCAAAGAGACAGAACAGAAAGTGAAAGTGATTCACGATAGTTTGAAAGCCGCGTCAGATCATCAGAAATCGTATACGAACCTGAAACAAAAATATATTGACTTTCATATAGGGCACAAAGTGTTTTTGAAAGTCTCACTGTGGAATAAAATACTCCAATTTGGTCGTAAAGGCAATTTGAGTTCGAGATTCATTAGGCCATATGAAATTATTGAGCATATCGGGCTGGTTGCTTACAGACTGTTGTTTCCACCTGAGTTGGAAAAGATTCATAATGTATTTCATGTTTCGATGCTTCGACGATATCAATCTGACCCATCACATGTAATTTTTTCGTCAGAGATTGAGATTAGATCTAATATGACAAACGAAGAAGAACCGATTTGAATTTTAGATCGCGAAGTGAAAGAATTGAGAAATAAGAAAATTTCTTTAGTAAAAGTCTTATGGCATCGACACGGGGTTGAAGAAGCTACGTAGGAGCTCGAAGATGCAATAAGAGAACATTACCCTAACCTATTCGCCGGTAAGATTTTCGAGGATGAAAATACCTAAGGGGGGAGAATCGTAACAGTCCAATTTAGACCCTAGTCGAAACAGTGGTTTCAAGACCACAAATTCGAGTCAGAAAAATATTTTAATATTATTTTTGTGCTTATCGTATGTGAATTGACATGTGTGAAATTTCCGTGATTTAATATATCCGTTTGTGTGTTTAATTTGATTAAAAGAACTTAATCACGTAAAATGCAAAAGTGACAATCTATATGTTAATATGTTTAATTGAGTTGGTTTGTGAATATGGAGGCCTTATGAGGTAATTAAACTATTATGTATGATAATGGACTTTAATGGCCACAATATACATATATTTTATATGTTAATTAAAAGGTTAAATTTGTAAATGGATTATTAAAGTTATATTAATTAAAACAAAACAAAATTTAAGTCATTTTGTTCATCTTTTATGCTGAAAATACAAAAGAAAAGAAAAGAAAAAGAACAAGCTTCATTCAGTCTAGATTTGGCTAAATTAAGATATGTTTTGTTTCAGTTTTTGATATTTTTACGTTTTTGAGATCGTTGCTTCGAGCCCATGCCTTAATTTTTGAATTTGATGATGATTTTGTGTTTTTCCATTGTTGAAAGCTTGTGGTTTTTTTTGTTTGGTGATGGAAAATAAAGGATATGTGATAGATTAATATGTTTTGTCTTTGAATTTTTGATGAATTTGACTATTTTGGGCTAAATTGTAAAATGATATTTTGAGGGACTAAAATGTGAAGTAACTGAAATGTATGGACTTATATAAGCTAAGGAAAATTCAGCTATACTAGAGTTTAGTGAAATTATGTGTATTTTGTGTTTTGTGAAATAAGGACTAATTTGTGAAAAATGTGAAATGTAAGAGGCAAAATTGTAATTGGCCCATTTATGTATTTTTAGATGAATTTGTATGAATGTGTAATTAAATTAGTTAAATTTGAATTTATTTAGATCAAGAACGAAAGAAAACGGAATT
Source organism: Gossypium rotundifolium (assembly GCA_025506655.1). Lineage (NCBI taxonomy): Eukaryota > Viridiplantae > Streptophyta > Magnoliopsida > Malvales > Malvaceae > Gossypium > Gossypium rotundifolium. The sequence goes on along the minus strand of CP106731.1, from coordinate 60,806,958 downwards.
AGATCGGGGGAAGTTGAAAGTAATCAAGTAGTCAATTCCATCCGTAGTTATTCGAGGTAAGTTCATAAGTAAATAAATGTCGGTAAATTTTATTGTATTCATTTTAATAGTGTCGAATTGAATCATTACTTGTGTATATAATATGTTGAAAATGAGTTGAGTATGGGAGCAATATTCACGAGCTTGAAATGATTGAGTTACGACATCCGAAAGCCCTATACAAACCTTGGGAATAGTTAGGATACATATGTCATGACATAGGATTCTGATATGTGATTTCGTGTAAGACCACATTCGGGACGTTGACATTGACTTATGTTTATGTGTAAGACCATGTCTGGGACATTGGCATCATATTTGATTCGTGTAAGACCCTGTCTGGGATAGTGGCATCGATATGTGATTAAATGTAAGACCACGTCTGGGACGTTGGCATTGTATGATATTTTCGACTATCCAGGTATCCTTATTAATTCCAAATGGTTCAACCAGCATTATCGAGATAAGACCAAATGTGAAAATGAACCTAAAGATTCAGGTATGTGCTTTGTGATATGTATAAGAAAGTAAGTATATGCTAGAGATGAATACATGAATTAGACATGGTAAAATATAAATTTATATGTGCTTATGAGTATATGTGAATTCGAATATTGATTTTATATTGCTATTGTAAATGTGATAATATTTGGGTTTGCAAGCATACTAAATGTACAATTGGTTAAGGTTTGTTTATTTGGTTAATTGATTTATTGCAATTGTATATTTACTCATTATTAGCTTATGACTTACTAAGCTATGAAAGCTTACTTTGTGTATGTTTGCTTATTTTTTTTATAGATCATTAAAGCTACGGGAAGCTCGGGGATCATCGAGGATCATCACCACACTACCAAAATATATTTTGGTACCTTTTGAATGTGTACATATTTAAGTATGGCATGTATAGGTTAGAAGTATTAGAATATGTTTTGAGATGTGTAAATGTAGCCATGTGATATGGCTTGTTAATGATATGTTTATGAATGAGTTTTGTTCATGCTTATTGATGCATATGTTGGTATGTTATTATGTGCTCATAAATGGCTAAATGGAATGCTATATAATTAGGTAAGTTCATGGTTGATTTTGGATATGTAAATGATGAGAAATTATTATGAATTGAAATGGTTTTGATGAAGTATTAGTTATATGTTTTTGATGTATAGTTGATACTTTGAATTGGTATATTTGAGTAGGAATTGTATATAGAAATGAATGATGTGATTAAAGGTCAATTTGAGCATGATTTGGTATGTTTTTGGTTTCTATTAGATCTTGAATTGAGGCATGTTGGATGCTTGTACGTTTAACCCAAATTTGGGTGGCAAATTAGCCTTGCAAATGGCCTATATTTGCCCACATTGTTGAGCACATGGGCGTGTATCTCAACCGTGTCCCTCATGGTTGCATTTCGAAGCAAGTCAGGACATCGCACGGGTTGGACACATGCGTGCGTGACTGGCCGTGTGAGCAAGTCAGTAGCCTCCGTAATTTTCACACGGCCTAGCACACGGGCGTGTCTTGTGGCCGTGTGGACAAGTCAATATGGTTGTGGGATCATTATGATGGCAAGGGATCTTGGGTTCGAGTCACCCTGTGCACAAAGGAGTATTTATTTTACTCCTTTGCTGCGAGGTGGTGGAATTCGAGTGAAAGACTGCTAGGGAGAAAGTTTGAATTGGTCTTGAGTTGTTGGGAGAAGATTATGCAGCAAATCAAGGAGGGATTTATGGAGATGTTTAAGGAATTTGAAAAGGGGGAGAAGTTGTAGTCGAATGGGAGTGTTGGTATATGCAAATTCAACTAGAATGTTTTAGGTGCTTACGTTTTGCTTTGTTGGGTTTTTAGCATTTTATTTTGTGCTCTTCAAGTTCTTTTTATGTGCTGAATTGTGTTCTTGGGGTAGCCTTCAGCACTATTTTTTCTCTCGTTTTCTTTTCTGGTGGCTGAATATTGCATTTTGAGTATTTTATGAGTGGTCGATTTCTACTTTCTTTATTTTGTCGAATCTTTCCTTTCTTTCGGCTTCTCATTTCTTTTTTTCTTTCCACTGGGTTGGCCGAATCTCTATCTTTCTCCTCTCATATTTCTAAACCGATTATACCTTTCCTTTCCCTTTCTTTTCTTTGCTGAATCAATTATTCTCCTTTTCTTCTCCTAGACCGGATACTCTCTTCTTTCTTACACCTATTTTGAATCTGTTGGCCGAATATCACATCTTGTAGCTTGGGTTTTGTGTTGACCGATTGTTGCTCTTCTTTTCATCTTTATTACTTACTTCAGTCCTGGCCATAGGTTTTGACCGATTCTCTTTCTCCTCACCTATTCATCTCGTTTGGCTTGACAACTATTCTCTAGTAATTGTAAGTATGATTGACTCTTGCTCTGTTTCGTTAATTTCTTTTTTGTTTTAAGATACCTCACTCTTCGGTTCTGCTTAAAAATGAATGCCATTTCTCCCTATCTCTTGTTTTGAGACTGGGTTGGACAATGGTTTTTGTTTCAAGCCTTTGGTTATGAGAGTTTTGTTAATGGGTGGTGTGTTTCGTGTGTAGATACTAATCAAGAAGTGGGTAATCGCTTTTAATCAGTAGATTAGTTGCAAGTATCCATTGGTTCAAGGAAGGTTGGTGACTGTGGTTTGAGTGATGAGGTTTGGTTGATTAAGGCTGGTTATGTTTTGTTGATTTGCATGTAATCATATGTTGTGAATGATTATAGGTTGGCGCTCGAAGGCAGTGCGCGAGTGTTCACAAGCAGGTGTGTAACTTTGTGCTCTGTTGATGATCGGCTGAAAAGCCGAAAGTGTGTTCACATACTCTTCGCGTCGTACATTGACAAAATGTTGAAAAGCCGAAATACTGGCGAATGATGCCACACGAGCGTGCGATCGCATGTGTGGTGGACCGAGCCCACGAATATAGGCGTAAGATGGTTGAGGCCACCATGAGCGTTCTCATGGGCTTAGGTCGTTTTGGGCCGTGTTGGGGCCGAAATGGGCCGTATGGGCCCCACACAGATTGAATTTGCATATTATGGTAAATGTTAGATCGATTCGTGTAGTCCATATGGCTAGGGTCATTTTTGGGCAATGGGTCGTGTGGGCCCACTAGCTGGTGGGCTTCACACAGATTAAATGCATGTTATATGGTTTCTATTGGTTTGAATTGTGCTGTTCGTATAGCCGAGGCTATCTCTGGGCTAATTGAGCCACACGAGTGTGTGGGCCCACTTGGGCCGAGTAATGGGCCTTAGGCCCATTTACACTGTTGTGTCTGTTTGGGGTTACGTAAATCGCTCGATGTGACGGTGGACCTTCTGTTGAGTCGCTGAGACCCCAATTTGTAAAATTACTTATATACCCTCGATTTGTAAATTTACCGAAATACCCTCGTTTTGTGAAATTATCGAAATACCTCGATTTATAAAATTATTGAAATACCCTCAATTTGTAAAATTACTAAAATACCCTCAAATTTTGAAATTTCTGAAATAACCTCAATTTGTGAAATTACTGAAATACCATCGATTTGTAAAATTACTGAAATACCCTCGATTTGTGAAATTTCTAAAATACCCTCATTTTGTGAAATTACTAAAATACATCAATTTATAAAATTACTGAAATACCCTCGATTTGTAATATTACTGAAATATCTCTGATTTGTAAAATTACTAAAATACCCTCAATTTATAAAATTACTAAAATATCCCCGATTTGTAATATTACTAAGATTCCCTCGATTCGTAAAATTATTGAAATACCCTTGATTTGCAAAATTACAAAATACCCTCGTTTTGTGAAATTACTAAAATACCTTGATTTGTAAAATTACTAAAATACCCTTAATTTGTAAAATTACTAAAATACCCTCGATTTGTAAAATTACAAAATACCATTTATTTTTGAAATTATCGAAATACCCTCATTTTGTGAAATTATTGAAATACCCTTATTTTGTGAAATTACCAAAATACCCTCGATTTGTAAAATTATCGACATACCCTCTTTTTGTAAAATTACTTAAATACCCCCAGTTTGTAAAATTTTTGAAATACCCCTGTAGGGTAGAATTATCGAAATACCCCTATAGGGTAGAATTATCGAAATACCCCTAAAGGGTAGGATTACTGAAATACCCTTATAGGGTAAAATGACTGTTTTGCACTTGTGGGTAAATGACTAACTTGAGCTATGATTTGATCGATTTGATTGGGATTGTATGACTATGTTTTAACTGACTTGATGGTTATGATTGATACGCTTTTAATATATGTCTAAATGATTGTTACTGAGCATGGCAATTTTGCATACACGTGTAATGATTGAGCATGACATACATGACATATTGCATGGGGTTGGGACATTGATACGGAGGAAGTTCTGATAGGGTCGCATGGATCGCATGAGATGATGTGGATCCAGTATTGATCTGTTAAGGTCGCACTGGTCGTATGAGATGACTATGGACTGACGGATGGCTTAAAGCCACGTAATCTGATTATGGCTCTATGCCAACCTAAATATGGCTCTGTGCCATCTTGATTATGGCTTTGTGCCAATCGTATTTACCCGTGGTTATGTACCTAACATATATACTGATGACTCTGTGTCGATCATAATTACCCATGGCTGTGTATCGATTATATTACCGTCGCTGATGGCTATGTGTCAAACTTATTACAGTTATCGATAGCTTTGTGCCATCCTGATTATGGCTCTGTGCCATCCTAATTATGGTTTATAACCATTCTGTTTATGGCTTTTAGCCATTCTATTCACGGCGCTTAGTTGTTCTATTTACTTAGTGCCGCAACCGATGCTAAGCTTGGTGTGTTGGCTGGGTGGGTCGATTTTATCCCCACAGGAGTGCAGGGTTTGTACAGGTGGTGTGTTGGCTGGATTGGGGTGGGATGCATCCACATACTGTTGCATATCTGTTTATGAGATCTGTCACTATACTAGGCTTAGGCCACTTGTTCTGTTATTGGTTTGGGCTAGGCCCAATTGATTCTGTTATGGGCTGAGACCCAAATGATATTGTGTGGGTTTGACCCACGTAAGCTCTGAACTGGACTGTATTGTTACTGTTAAAGGGCTTGGCCCAGACTGTTTCGATTTCTATTTTTGTATACTGACAGTTTTTATATTAGGGGATTACACACTGAGTTTTCGTAAACTCACCCCGTTTTTAACTGTAGGTAATCCCTAGCCTTAGACAAATCGGAGCTACGAGGGACTAGGAGATGGCCACACAACTGCTTCTGTTGTTCTATTAAGTTATTCATAAGTACTTTATTTTGGTTTGGTTTTAGTTTAATTTATATCTGGTAGAAGTAAATCGCGGTTTTTCCAAAATGATTACTATTTTCAAAACACTACGTTACAACAAATATTTTCGGTTATCACATTTCCGCAACGTTTTTAAAAAAAAAACTCCCGCAGTTGAAAGGGATTTTGAAGGAAATCAATAACGTTTTAAAAGTGAACAACTTTTTTCAATGAACCCCATTTTGAAAATAAACGAACGCAAGCTGAGACGTTACACAAGTTTAAATGGAAGAAGTTTTTAAATATTGAGAAGGGTTTTCAACGAAAACATGTTTTTTGAAAAACACTTCAATGTGACACACCAGATTCGGGCCTAACTTCTAGGTCGGATTTGGGGTGTTACAATTCTCATGCCTTGATGGCGCTATCCTCTCACTTCGTAAGGTCCAACCGGGACTTTAACATCATAAATTTTCATGATTTTCTCATTGAACATCATTACTCAATTTCATAGAATTAATATACATCTTCACAAATATCAAACATTTTAAATCATAATAGCATGATATTGAATTTATTGCACACAAACTTACCTCAGGACCAAAATAGGTCAATTTGTCGATCTAGTCCGAAACCTTGCATTTTCCTCGATCAAGGTTAATTCCTCATTCTTCTTGATCTGTAATATCAAATTAGCTCATTTAATTACCACATTAATCAATACATTTCAATAATCATACTTTGGCAAAATTACCATTTTGCCCTTAGAATTTCACAAAATGATAATTTTACCTTTAGGCTCGTAAATCAATTCTAATCAAATTTCTTCCTTTAACGAGCCTAGGTGAATATTTATTACTCTTATAGCAACTCTCAATACTCATTATTTCACACATTTACCACCTATTTTACAACTTTTACAAAAAGGTCCTTTTAAGTGTTTTCATGGAAACACCCTTCACAAAGGTTGTTTATTTAACAAAAAAAGACTCATTTTCTTCCATAAAATTTTAGAAAACAACATTAATACTCTCATGGAAAAACCCTAGACTCTTAACCATTTTGCAACATAGTCCCCTCATTAGCTAGCTCAAGCTACAAAGGTCTCAAAAGTACAAAAATTATCAAAGAATGGCCATTAAAGTACTTACTTGCAAGGAGAAAAGCTTGGCTAAAATTTTTGAGCTCTAAACCCCTATTTTTCTGCTAATATTCAGTGGATAAGAAGAGAGGAAAGATGATATCTTTTCCTTTTCTTTATTTTATTATAAAACATCAATTTAGTCACCAAATTTCTACCAACTTTGACTCATTTTCACTCTTTGTCCCCTATGGCTGGCCAACCATTATTTGAGGGGCTAATTGCACTTTAAAGACTTCCAATTAATATCCTATGTCTTTTAGACACCTTTTGCTTGTAAAATAGAACTTTCGCACTTTATGCGATTTAGTCATTTTTCGCAATTAAGCATGCAATCGCAAAAATTAAAGCACCAAAATTTTCATGCACCTATATAATCAGGCTATAACTCATAAAATGATATTAAAATAATTTTCTTCAACCTCAGATTAGTGGTTCCGTAACCACTATTTCGACTAGCCCCCAAATTGGGCTGTTACAATTATCGGTAGTTTTGATGTCTTGATTAAGGTTATAATGGCATGTATAGGTGGACTTATGGTTGATGATAGTTGAATGTAACTTAATGATTTTGGCATGTATATGTCATTTTGGGTGATAAAGCCTTGGTACATTTGGTGCCTTGTTGATATGTGTTAATTTGATAATGTGTTAAAGCATGTTTGAATGGTCAAAGTGGTATATGATGAACTGACCTCAATGTGGTCAAGATATGGTATGCTTTGGAAAGGTTCTGAATAGATGTGTATGGTTGAAATATGGTTTGTATACATGTTGATTATTGGAACCATCTAGATATGGTTAGATTTGTGTCATTTAGATGGCTTTGATGGTTGGAGTTGATATGGTCATTTGAAGTTGTGTTTTAAATAACCAAATTGGTATGTTTGAATGTAATTTTGGCATGTGGTCAATTATGGTATAACTTGGTATGGAATTAAACTATAAATATATATGGATGAGTTATGGTCAATTATGTATAAGTTAGATATATGTATATTTGAGATGCATAATAACTATATGATGGAAGTTCAAATGGTAAATAAAAATGTATATTATAAATGGTCTTTTGATATGTTTGAATGTGGTGAATTGGTATAATTGTTATAGATTACATGTATGGCTATTGGTGCTAGATGTAAAATGGCATGTTTGGTACTTTTGGTGTTAAATTTGATAGGTAAACAAAGTGGTAAGTTATGACATAAGTTTAGTTATAAGTTAGTTGAACTTTTGGCCAATTTATATATATGGATATACATGTTTAATGGTTGTGATTGAGGCATCTTTTGGGCACATTGGTTGTATGCTTATGTTCCTTAATTGGATAGCTTGTTATAGCATGGTTTGGTGCATTTTGGAGTGCTTGATTACATGTGGTAAGTTGGTTATAGGTGTGTGCATGAATGGGTGAGAAAAATGTCTTGGAAATGGCCTATTTTTCGTCCATACGGTTAGAGACATGAGCGTGTGTCTTAGTCGTGTTTGATATATGGCTAGGCGACACGGCCGTGTGTCCCCTGTAGGTTTTTAAAGGTTGCATTTCGAGAGTTATACGGCCTGGCACACGGGTGTGTGGCTTGGCTATGTAACCCAAGTTAGAGAGTTACACAGGCACAGACATGGGCTGGGACACGGGCGCATGTCCCTACTTGATTGTCCACATGGCCTGAGGAACGGGCGTGTCTCTCAGTCGTGTGAGTCACATGGCCTAGCCACACGGCCATGTGACCCTTGCAGTTTTGAAAATTTTCACCTTTTCCTGAAAAATTGTATATGATTCCGATTTAGTCTCGACTTGTTTCCAATATATTTTTAGGGCCACGAGGGCTCGTATAAGGGACGATATGCACGCTATTGTTTGGTTTTTCTATGATTAATGATATGAATTAATATGTTTAAACTTTTTGTTTGTTTTGAAATGAAAACTCCGGTAATGCTCCGTAACCCTATTTTGGCGGTGGATATGAGTTAGGGGTGTTACACAATATTTGTTAACGTAGTTCGGACCTACTTTGTGGAGCCTTACTCAGAGAATGATTTTATTCAACAATTCATCCAATACAACTCTTGGTTTAAGTTCAATCTACCCTCTCCTTAGGATAATCGCGGTCCCAAAGTTGAACCCAATTGCTATAAATCACTCTCCCAAATACTTAACATTACATACAATATCTTTATATAAAAATCCCTAAATAAGGAGTGTCTAATACAACCCAAATGACTAAAGAAGAAAGTCTACCATCAGCCTATTTATAGGCTCTTCAACATTGATCAATAGCCAAGAGCATGTCTTTATCACTAGTTTAAAAACCGGTAATTATCTTCATAACTTATCTTGAAAAATAGTCAAATAAATCTCTTCATAAAGAAACTCTCCATCAGCTTCAAAACTCTCAAGAGATAAGGATAGGATAAGGATAAACATAAGCATATTTAACACTTCAAGCTTCTCCCTTGTCCTCCAAGTTAGTCGAATGGATAAAGATAATATTTCAGCAAAAAATGTTTCTTCATTTGCTGCATTAACGAGATTAAATAAAAATTCAAACACGCCAACACAAACTTTAACTGCACCAAAGTTATTGTTCTATCTGTTGTTCGAACATATAACTGTCAAAGTTCCCACACAAATGGTATTTTCAAAAACCTAAGGGAGATGGTTAGGTTTTGGAGTAAGCGGTTAGAGATTCTGGATAAATTTTGGCAAAGTTTTGGTATGGACAATGTCTTAAGGTAGGAGATGGTTTGATTGAGGTACTTATACCCTTTTTAGTGAGTCCCTCTCGATGGTGTTGAGTTGGTGCAAGTTACTAAGTTATTGAGAACCTTCAACACTTGTACTTAAAAGTCCTAATATGAGTCCAATGTGATTTGGCAAAACCCTATATGCTATACATGCAAGACTTTGCAATCCAAATAGTATTTTCCTCCATGGCCCTATGATTAAACTTTTGTTTAGTAGATTGTTGGTCATGTTCTGCTCAGAGAAGAGATCCTTCTTAATGAGGTGTTAGGGTCATCCTTTTTTGTAGCCACTAAGTGAACCTGATGTGCTAAGACTATTTTTTAGTCCAAATGGTTAGACATATGGTTTGAACAGTATTGGACCAATCAGCCAAACTAGTCGAGGTATTAATATATAATGTCATCAGACCAGTTGACCTATGAATCGTATGGACCAAATGAACTAGACTAAAAAACCAATTGAATAGACATTAAACTGAATTTTTTAAGTTTTAATTTTTATAAATTTTAAAATAATTTATCTAATCAAATCAGTTAGACCAGTCAAACTGGTTGTAATAGTGAATCAATACCATCTTGGCCAAGCGTGATTATATCTCGATGAACTTGACACGCAAACTTTCTTGGTATTACGCCTAATACGTTGATTTTCCAAGCAACGGTTCATTTGATAATTTTGCAAATTACTTTTTCCTTAGAAATTTTTTATTAAAAAGATTATAAAATACAAATATAGATATAGTACTCATCAATCCAGGAAAAGGTTCATTTGTCTAGAAGTTAATTACTCAACCTTGATAAATAGTTAACCGGGAAATATATAGTTTATTGCTTACAATAACCAGGCCAACCTATGTATGGATCCAATTCAACAAGTATACTCTTAATTATTAAATTCTTTTTTCATATTTAAGAGATCATATGAAAGTTCGGAAGTGAAAACCCAACAGACTAAACACAAACATTAAAAACAAATTACTTTCTCTGATGCGCTCACCCCATACAAAATACAAAATAACATGATTTTAAATTGAAAAGCAGCAATACTTGAAATCTGATAGTAAGATAGCCAAATCTCTGTACTTTTATTGGTAACACATGGAAAGGCTAACATTGATAAAATGCTAATTAAAATGGCTAACTGCCAATACCAATGCTAAGGTCTAGAGATTATTTTTAAATAAATTCATCAGCCAGTGTTATTTTATTCAAATTAAATGTTTGTATATCCTTCCAAGTTAATGATTTTAGAAAAGGTTCAAGAAATGCCACCGGGAATACAGCATGTAAAATTTCTTCTGATCAAAGTGAAGTCTTCCAGAAAGGAGAGAAAGCGTTAAAAATCGAACTAGTTAAACGTTGGAATGTAGGAGGATTCCGGTGACTACAAAATCAATTATTAGCGATGATCTCCATTTTGTGCCGAACTGGCAAGACCCCTGCAAAACCCAATACTCACCTCGGTCATATCAACTTATATATATGCATATCTATATATTCCATATTATGAATGCATGAAACCAATAACATGATCAAATACTCCCTCAAAAATGTAAAAGAAATAAATATCCCTCCATACAATCAGGCCCGGGGTTATCCTTTTATGAAGACTAAGACTTACATAAAATGTTCTTATTAACAGTATAACAGAAAAAAGGGATGAAGGTGATGTTTGTGTTGGTATTTAAACTTAATATCTAGGCCATTAATTCAACCAGGCAATGTAGTAGAGAACTTTACAAAAGCACATCCACTAATACTTCACTTCCATCATGAAAACACAAGCTCATCCCTTTTAAATGGTAATAAGTTGGACAAGATCTTGACCCAGCCAGAGTTCCTTGAAATAAAAGAAGCTGACTATATTTTGCATTATGTGAAACTCAAACACTTTCCACATTACCATACACGGTCATTGATAGTTTATCAATACCCCAACTAGTTTCCATCTTATCTAAAGATTTAGTAAATCATAAACAGAATCCATCTGGAAAACAGAAATACCCAAAATGCCAAGTTAAATGGATGCCCCCAAGGAAGACATTACACTGTCAACAAATGTAAAATGCAAATGAGAGACAGCAACCGCTCCAATTGAGGATCATAACTAATGTGGATAATAATATCAAACCTTAAATTGTCACCATAGCTTAAAAGGGCGAATGACCGCAATGTTTCCGGTCAATTTTCCCAAATTGATGCTGAGACAATGAAGGCAACCTTTTGAGTGGAACGTCAAAAATTTCTAGCATTATACTGGATACACGTACTAAAGCTACCAAAATCATTATCAAGTTTCACTAGCTTAGCCAGCTTAGATGTTAATACTTTTCAATTTTTCCTGATTAGTATTGTATCCATAGAGCAAAGCAAGAAAATAGATATCCACAGATACATGTCTAGTGCAATCGCATTAAGGTAATGAATTTGAATTTCACCAATGACATACATTACACACACATAGGACGCATTCATATGATAATATAGTAAAGATAAATAAGAATTAATACTTATGACTGCCTGAAACTCATTAAGGTACCGCCACAAAAGAATTAACAGAAACATTCTCAGGAGGATGCATTAACAATAAGTTTACCAATGATCTCAAATGTTGAAATATAGTGGGATAACCTGCTCATATATGTTACAAACTATATAAGTTAAAACTTAAAGAATCTGCAAACCTCACAACATAATACCAAAACATCATAAATGCAAGACTTACTAAAAAAGGAAAATCAAATTCAAATAGTGATTCCACACAACAGATCTGTTGGCTAAATGCAAATTATGCAACTGTTTGCTTTGCCATATTCCAAAAATAACTTCTTCCTTTCTGCTTAAGTTTCTCACTTAAAAATAAATAACTCATTCTTCATAAATCTCAAGAACGTTATTAAGTATAAATGTTGCTGACAAACATGACAATCTAGATGCATTTTTTTTTTAACTTGAGTCATTTAACCACGTCTAGCAGATCAAATTATCAACAATGTCAAGATTTTCACATCCTTATGTTTTTCATATTCATCCCAATGCAAGAGGAAAATATGCAGATTATACACAACTCTCTAATAACGACAGAGCAACCACAGTGAACAAAATGCTAAGTTTTACACCGATGAAAGCCTCCTAAATTCTTTTACTGGAGACAAGCCAAAACACATGAAGATCCGTTTTTCAGATCTTTAAAAACCCAGAACCACCAAAAATTAAACAATATCTCAATGTAATTGAAATTCAACAAAAAGGAAAACAATTTTGCCTAGGCATCCAAAAAAAAAAGCAGTCTATGAAAATGCTAAACAATAAAATAAAATTCATAAGTTTCTATTAAAATACATTAATCAAACAAAGCTCACAGATTAAATCCCACCCAAAAGCCCCCTCAAAATATAATCAATAAATAAATCAACCGGAGGAAAACCCAATCCTCCCAAAAGCCATCAAAATCAACCCTATAAGGACTTACTTTTTATGGCGTCTCCCTCTCTTCGGACCCCAACCTTCAAGCTTAGCAATAGGGCAACCACAGCGAGCCCGAAAAAGCAAAACAGCTCGCCCATTAGGCGGTGCCATCTTCCTTAATTCAGCCCTCAAACACTCATAATCGGGGTTCCCTTCACTCCCACCTTTCCAAGGCAAACGATCAATCTCCTTTGATCCATTTTTCACACAATCCTCCGTTTGTAGCTGCAAATCAAACTCCAAAGCCTTTTTCAGCCCTTTACAACCAGGCTTTTCGCATTTACGGGACCGTGAACCGCAGCAGAACTCGATGGAAATAAGGGTTGTGACAAAGAAAAGTGTGCAACCCAAAAGGTAGGAAACGAAAGGGAGAGAAAAGGAAGCGCTTTGGGTGGAGAGGAGAGGGGAAAGGATAAGGGAAAGGGAATGGAACAGGTAGGAGAAGTAAGAGGATAGAAGGAAAGTGCCTGAGAAAAGGACTAAAATTAGGATCAGGAGGTCTAGGGTGGCTGATGGAGAGTGTTTGCAGAGGAGGAGAGGGGAGTGGGAATGGTGGTTTTGGTGGTGATGGTGGTGGTGGCCGGTAAGTTTCGTGGCGGAAGAGGTGGCAGCACCGGGGGTGGAGGAGGCGGGAGGCGGAGGCGGAGGCGGTGGCGGTGGATTTTGAAGAAGGGGGCATGATGAGGAGATCGAGCATGTTAAAACTTTAAAAAAATGTAAATTTGTGAGGGTGCACTGGGATTTTACAGCTCAGACAAGGTGTATTGTTGCAGGTAATATATATGTACTATAACTTTTTTTTTTATTTTAAAATTATGTACAGTTTTTTCTTTTTCTTTTTTAATTTAAATTTTAAAGAGACAAACAAAATATATTCTTTTCCTTTTTTCCTTTTTGCCAAAGAAAAATTATATTCTTTGCTTAGAAGAGGGTGATTTTGGAAGTTAAAAGACGCAAGTTCAAGGCTTTTCCTTTTTCCTTTCTTTTTTTTTTTTGGTTAAAATATCTAAAAATAATAAATAATAATTATTTTTTATTATACTTAAATAAATGCTTAACATTTAGTTTACATTTGAAAACATTTAATTGGGGAAATGGGTTTAGATTTGCTTGATCTCACCGCACTTTTATCTTTATTTTTATTTAATAAAGAATTAAATATAAACTTTTGTTTTCTTCCTTTTCATTTTTCTTAAATCTAAACGTAAAATCTTCAAAACATGCAAGAAAACGCTCTGAATTCTGGAGATTCTATTCCCCAACTAGAAGCTGTAGATGGAGATGGATCTCAGAAGCAAGCGGATTGCAACACTAAGAAAGTCCGGTTTAAAGGAGGAACAGGCGAGGAAGATATGGATATGCTGGTTGATCCTGTGTTGAGCCCCAGGATATCTTGTAAAGATAAACTTTTGGGTTTCAAATCTGAAGTATCTGATGAAGAAAAAACGAACCCTTCTCGAGAAGTCACTAATGACGACCTCGAATTCTTGGAGGGAGATATTCAACGTTCTGTAGTGAATGGTGTTCCTGCCATTGATTTCTCGGAGAGGATTCAACAACTCCTGTTCAAAGAAATGGAAACAACAGTAGTTATTAAATTACTCGGTAGAAACATTGGATGTGGGGCTCTTTCTAACCGAATTAGTAACTTATGGAACCTTTCCAAGCCTTTCCATCTCAAGGACATTGAGAATGGATACTACTTAGCGAAATTTCATTCCTTCTACGACTACACAAAAGTCTTGTCTCAGGGGCCGTGGCTGGTCTATGGCCAGTACTTAACTGGAAAACCTTGGACAAAAGATTTCAATCCAGCACAACTTTATCCAAGCATGGTTTTGGCTTGGATTCGTGTAATAGCCTGATTTAGGGCTAGCCAAAATAGTGATCTCGAAATCACTAAATCGAGAAAAGAGAAAATTATTTTCATGTTATATTATGTGTTATAACATGTTTAAAAAGATGTATGAAAGTTTTGGTGTTTTAATTTTAGCGATTTCATGCTAAATCGCGAAAAAGGACTAAATCGCATAAAGTGCGAAAGTTCCATTCTATAGGCTAAAGGTACCAAATAGACATGAAATATTAATTGGAGGGTTTTAAAGGGCAATTAGACCATCTTGAATACGATGGCCGGCCATGTAGACAAGAGGGGACTAGAGTTTTAATTTTTAGTCAAAGTTGGTGGGTTGAAATTGATGTTTATAATAAAATAAAGAAAGGAAAAAGATATCATCTTTTTCTCTCTTCTTCTCCACCGAAAATGAGCAGCAACAAGGGGGTTTTAAAGCTTAAAATTTTAGCAAGCAATCCTCCTCCCTAGTAAGTGATTTTGATCATTTTTCTTGAAGAAAATTATACTTTCGTGATCCCTAAAGCTTAAGCTAGCTAATGAGGGGACTATTTTACAATATGGTTGAGAGTCTAGGGACTTGCCATTAGAGAGTCTATGTTGTTTGATGAGTTTTTATGGAAGAAAATGAATGATAGGATGATGAGAAACAGCTTTTGTGAAAGGTGTTGTCATGAAAACACCTAATTAGGACTAAAATGCAAAAGTTGTAAATTATTCATTAAGGCATGAAATAGTTGGAATTGTGGATAGTTGTAAGAGGATTAAATGATCATATAGGCTTGTTTAATATGAAAATGTGATGAAAATTTATTTACGAGCCTAGGGGCAAAATCATAAATTTGCCAAAGTGTAGGGACAAAATGGTTATTTTTGCCTAAGTAGATATTATGTTGTAATATGATCATTAAGTGATTAAACGAGTAAATTTTATTGTTATAGATCGAGGAAAATGAAATTCGGACCTAGAACAAGATAAAGAGAAATTTGGGAAAAAAGTCCTTTTCGGGCCTTTTCGTTATTGAGGTAAGTTCATGTGTGTATGTGGCAATTACATATGAGTTAATTTGATACTCTATTGTGGAATGGAATGTATGTTTATACTATGAATGTATGAAATCTATTTGATGAGATATCAAGAGAATCAAGTCTAAGAGTAATGATAATTGTAAATAGCATGATCTGATGATAGTTAAGATTCCGTGTAAAACCGTATTGGAATATGACCTCGGTGATAGATATTAAATAAGACCATATCAAGGACATGGCAACAATGTGAGCATATAAGCCCACGTAAGGGACATGGCATCGATATGTTGATGCAAGTAGTACTATGTATATGAGACATCGGAGAGTCATTTAGTGAATTGAGTGTTTTAACAAGAGAACTGAAAATGAGAACGTATGGGATTGTATCATGGGAAACACAAGGGTGTGTTAGAATGGAATTGAAGTGATTTCAGTATATAATGAACCCTAGTGGGTTATGTGTCAACAATGCACTTTAGTTAATTGAGATAGATTTGTTATTGCATTTTGTGAATGCAAACGAGTATCATAGAAAGTTAAGTAAACATAGTAGTGTGTGAGAAGGTTCTTGGCAAACATTCGAAGTAGAGAAATGTTCGTGGATAGATATTGTGGAGATATTATAATCGATGGGCTGTGTGCGATACCATCTCTTATAAATGAATGGTGGGCTGTGTGCGATACCACCCGAATATCATTAATTGATGGGCTGTGTGCTATACCATCAACCGTAATACTATCAGTGGGCTATGTGTGTTACCACCTGATTGAATAAGTAATCAATGGGCTGTGTGCAATACCATCGCTTATAAATGATTGGTGGACTGTATGCGATACCACCCCGTAAGAGATTCTATGGTGGGCTAAGTGCGTAGCCACCGAGAGTTTAGTAGTATGAGTGGCTTAGCGAAAATGTTTGATATGCTATATATATATATATATATATGATCTTGAGGTGGTTAGTGCAGGATTGTGTACTAACTGAATGAGAAATTGGCTTGTGGCATGGTGATAATGTGGTAAGAGATAGGATGAGTAAGCTTCATGAGTGGTTAGAAAGTAACCTTGAGTTAAGAGAAGAAACTCAGTATAATACTATTTGGTTATCTATATTTAATGAATAGCAACATTTGTTAGATTTACACAGATGAACTTACTAAGCAATGTTGCTTACTCATCTTCCTTTCTCATCTCTTATAGGTTAATTTAGCTAGCTCGGGTTGGAGATCGTCGGAGATAATTTCACACTGTTGAGCGGACACTTGGTATGAGGTATCAAGTCCTTATGAGTCATGGCATGTATAGGGCTAGTAATTAAGGTTGATTAAGTCATTGTTAGTGTAGCCAAATTGTGTTGGCCTAAGAGAGTTTATATTTTGTTTGTGTATAGCCATAAATGATGGCTTAAGTTGTTTGTAATTACATGGGAAATAGTTCTGCCTAGTGTATAGGACAAACACCTTATTTCTTTTATAGTTAAATATCTTTAATTCAAGAGTTTTACAAATATTATAGTAGCTATGTGATAAGGTATGAATGTATGCGAGTGTGAATGGCATAAGGCTTGGTAAATAGCCTTCATGTACCCACACAGGTAGACACATGGGCATGTGTCTAGGCCGTGCTAACCCTGCATCTTATTATTATTAATTAGAATAGGCCATGGGTAAATCCCACGGCCATGTGCATGAACCGTGTAAGATACACAGTAGGGACATGGGCGTGTGCCCAGGCCGTGTGGGTTAAGTTAGTAGTTCCCTACGGTTTGAAACACAGGTATGTCTCGAGGGTACACGGGTGTATCCCATTCCACATGGGCGTGTACCCTAGCCGTGGAAGTTTTGGCAGAATGCTAGGGTTTTTAGGCACGGTGTAAGCACATGGGCATGTGTGACTACACATGGGCGTGTATTCCCTGTGTAGAAGGGAAAGAAATTTTATGGACCGTAAGGTTTCCGATATAGTCCTGAGAGCTCTCGTAGGTACAATTAAGGTCTCATAGGTCGAATGTAAAGTCGTTGAAGTGACACTAGAAGAGTAGTCACATTGAGCCTAAGTGGCGGTCAGGTAGATTTGTTTAGTAACACCTCGCACCCGATTTCGGCGGGGATTACGGGTAAGGGTGTTACATTTAGTGGTACCAGAGCATGGTTTAGTCGGTTCTTGGACAAACCTAGCGTGAGTAAGAGTCTAGCTATACATGCCATAGGTGGACTGTGACAGTGTGATATCTCCCGGCACTAACAAAATTGTTTTCTTAAGACAGGGATAGTTCCTAAACGAGCTAAACCCAATAATGTTGTAAGAAGTAATGAGGTAATTAAAATACTCTTATGCATTGATGAGGTTCAAAAAGGTATGAATAGAAGTATATGATATGTGTGTGATAATGCATTAAATGAGATCTATAAAGTGATAAGTTTATTTGTATTGGCTTGATATGCATACGGTGTTATATACTCGACCTATTGGGTTAGGTGCATAAAATGAGTAAATTTACCCAGAGAACGGGGTACACGTGTATGTATGATTGTTTGAATGATGTATGATAAATATGTCCACATGGTTAAATTTCACATGTGAATGCGAAAGTGGATGATTGTATAACATTTTATTTCGTGACTCTGTATGAAACTACGAGTAATATGGTGTGAGAGTTAAACCGGGAAGCTTGACTAAGTAGAATGCAGGGATGAGTACAGTCGTTCAATGATAAACTGATGAATAAGACCATGGTTGGACCATGGCGATACATGTGATCCCATGTAAGGCCATGTTTGGGACATGGCATTGGTGACAACATGGGAGCTAGTGTAAGACCATGTTTGGGACATGGCATCAGCCTCGATATGTGAACCAGAGTAAGACCATTGTTGGACTATGGCAATCAAGAAAATGACGTGCTCAAACCCATAAGACATTCTTTAATTGATTAGTAATAGTAAGAGAAATTAGAGTAAAGTGTTGAGTACTCGAGTAAAGATTAATGTGAGACATGAGTATGTGGAAGTCTTGATTGAAATTAAAATTTCCTAGGATACTCTATCACTCACATGAGACGAGAGAGTCTGCATAAGACCAAGCTAAGGCATGGCATCGGCAAACAAGCAGATATACTAGGTAAGTCCATGTCAAGACATGGTGTCGACGGTGAGTTAAAACCTCCCACATAAGACTATATCTGGAATATAGCATTGGCATCGAGATATATGTGAGATGAGATTCAGTATCCTTAGTCATTCATAGTAATTAATCAAGCAAGAGAGTGAAGATTGAATGAAAGAGAAAGGAAGTCAAGTGAGTAAAGCTATTATCAAGCTATGTTAGTTAAGGCTAACTAAGAGTATTATGCATGTTATGAATGATGAAGTTGAGATTATGTTTACCATATTAGAGTATACTGATGTAAGTGATAGCAATAATTGTAGTATGATAAACGTGAAAATTCACTTGGTGTGAGATGTGTGACTAGGATGATATTTCATTGATGATGAATGTTAAATCATATGTATGTAGTCACGAGAGTCAAGTTATGGGGCGCTACGCTCTCACCCCTTACCACTGTGGAATTATTATAAGGTGCTATGAGAGTTAAGTTGAGTAAGTTTGCATTTGAATAATGCAATAATTATGTTAGCATAATTGAGAATGTCTTGTATCACATTGATACATAATACTCTATTAGATAGAGCAATTGTTGTTAAACATGAGGTTGAAGTCATAGAGAGCTAAAATGAAAAGGTTATCTATGAGATATGGAATATGATAATCGTATAAGACCATATTCGGAATATGGCATCGATACTTGATGTGGCAGTCCATATGAGACCATATTTTAAATATGGCATTGGCATTGGCATTTAGAAGTGATTCCATATAAGATCACCTCTAGAATGTAATATTGGCTCTGAACTTGTTTTAATAATGATATTATGCATTTTTGAGTATCCCTAATGATCATTGGGACTGATAGATGAGTCTAGAGGTAGAAAGGAGGAATGTACTAAAATCATAGGAATGAGTGAATACAGGCACTCATGAACGAGTTGCAAGGAAATGAGTACGGAGTGTGGCACGGTATGTGCTCATTAGAGGCAATTGTAAGTGAGTATGTCTGAATGCTTTGACGATTGTATTGTTTATACAATGTTAAGAACAAAAAGAAAGTTAACCTAGGCTATTTGACTCAAGTGATTAGGAAGCCTGAGGTGTATGTTTATCGAGACCTTCTTAATCTGATGTTCATTAATAAAAGAAATTGTTAAGGAGTTGAAGACGAAATGGTTAAAGAAACAATGTTTGAACTATGAGAGTGTTTAATTCTGATAACCATAGTTGTATGGATTATAATGACCTCTTTAGGTATTATGCGTTAATATATTTTGCCTTCTAGGAGCGATGTAGTTGTTTATTTCATAAATCGAGATCGTACGAGAATGTTAGCTAATTATGAAATTAGATTAAACGGTTGTCGATTTGGTAATTGGAATTGACATTCCTTTATCTCCTTCTAACCTTATTCGGGTACCTTGAGGAGGAAGTTGGTGATGATTCTCGTACAAGGAGTAAATTCTTGAGTTTCACGTTGTGGGATGAGTTTTTGGGTAAGCCGAATAGAGTTAACGAATTCGATTGAGATATCCCTGCTACCGTGAGGTGTGACGATAGTAAAGCTTTTAATCTAGCATAGAAAGAGGAAATCAGATGAGAATGTGCTTAACTGCTATTCTCAGTATGGAGAAAAGAAGAGATTAGTGTATTGAGATATGATTCGAGTTCTATATATATTCATGAATGAGTCAGTACAGAGAATAAAAAAATTCTTTTTGTGTGTGAGTAGGAAGCATAATACAAAGATATACTCATCGAAATGTTCAAAGCATGATGATTGAGTTGAAAGCTATAGAAGGAACTACTAATTGAAAGTTCTAGTACTAAATTCAGTCTGAATCGAGAAAAAGAGTTAATCGGTTGGTGACCTAGAGATGAATCACTTTTTTGTCTGTGTTGTGGGCTAGGTGTTATGAAATGATTCATGGGAAAATTAATGTGTATTTTCTAAATTTTAATGAGTGGGAGTGTCTTATGCTGCAAAAGATTTGAAATAAAATAGTGGAAATGGCTTGAACTATTACAATGGTGTGTATAGTTAGTGTAATGCTTATCAGATAATAGACGTAGCACAAATTTCTGGATGAAAGATCCATGTTGGATAAAATTTCTGTTGTTGATGTTTCCTTAAGATAGAACTTAAATATTGATGAATCCAGAATTTGTACAGAAGTTTTGGTGTGAGACTTAGTAATAGCATATCTACTAATGTAAGAATAAGGTAATGCAATTATGTTCATAAATGTTTGACAGTAGAGTACATTTCATGATATGAACGAGTTTATGGCAAGAAGTAGTTGACCACTAAAAGCTGAGTATTCAAAGTGTTCAAGTCAAGACTATTACAGTTGGTAAATGCTTTAATGAGAAAGTGAGATAAAATCATATAAATTTCAAATTTAGCTTGACAAGATTCGCAAAGAGAGGGATGTCATTTGAGATGTGGTGAATCAACCAGTAAAGATCAGAATGATCATCTGGACACGTATGGAGTTTCAAATTAGTAAATTTCTGGATATAGTATATGCCCCAGAGGGAGAGTAACCTAGGTCTCAAGTTATGTTTCGACCTTAGGTGTCACAACTTAAGAGTTATTGGCAAGAGAAACTTGAGGATAAGTGGATTCGTGATTTGAAAGAGTAGTATGGAAATGTTTTAAGAATGTTGATAACAACTCCTCCTGATAAGATTTTTGGGGATGAAAATCCCTAAGGGGGAGAATTGTAACAGCTTGATTTAGGGGCTAGCCAGAACAGTGATCTCAAAATCACTAAACCGAGAAAAGATAAAATTATTTTCATGTTATATTATGTGTTATAACATGTTTATAAAGATGTATGAAAGTTTTGGTGTTTTAATTTTAGTGATTTCATGCTAAATCGCGAAAAAGGACTAAATCGCATAAAGTACAAAAGTTCCATTCTATAGGCTAAAGGTACGAAATAGCCATGAAATATTAATTAGAGGGTTTTAAAGGGCAATTAAACCATCTTGAATATGATGGCCGGCCATGTAGACAAGAGGGGACAAGAGTTTTAATTTTTGGTCAAAGTTGGTGGGTTGAAATTGATGTTTATAATAAAATAAAGAAAGGAAAAATATATCATCATTTTCTCTCTTCTTCTCCACCTAAAATGAGCAGCAACAAGGGGGTTTTGAAGCTTAAAATTTCAGCAAGCAATCCTCCTCCCTAGTAAGTGATTTTGATCATTTTTCTTGAAGAAAATTGTACTTTTGTGATCCCCAAAGCTTAAGCTAGCTAATGAGGGGACTATTTTACAATATGGTTGAGAGTCTAGGGACTTGCCATTAGAGAGTCTATGTTGTTTGATGAGTTTTGTGGAAGAAAATGAATGATAGGATGATGAGAAACAGCTTTTGTGAAAGGTGTTGTCATGAAAACACCTAATTAGGACTAAAATGCAAAAGTTGTAAATTGTTCATTAAGGCATGAAATAGTTGGAATTGTGGATAGTTGTAAGAGGATTAAATGATCAGCTAGGCTTGTTTAATATGAAAATGTGATGAAAATTTATTTACGAGCCTAGGGGCAAAATCATAAATTTGCCAAAGTGTAGGGACAAAATGGTCATTTTTGCCTAAGTAGATATTATGTTGTAATATGATCATTAAGTGATTAAACGAGTAAATTTTATTGTTATAGATCGAGGAAAACGAAATTTGGGAAAAAAGTCCTTTTCGGGCCTTTTCATTATTGAGGTAAGCTCATGTGTGTATGTGGCAATTACATATGAGTTAATTTGATACTCTAATGTGTAATGGAATGTATGTTTATACTATGAATGCATGAAATCTGTTTGATGAGATATCAAGAGAATCAAGTCTAAGAGTAATGATAATTATAAATAGCATGATCTGATGATAATTAAGATTCCGTGTAAGACCATATTGGAATATGGCCTCGGTGATAGATATTAAATAAGACCATATCAAGGACAAGGCAACGATGTGAGAATTTGTATAAGCCTACGTCAGGGACATGGCATCGATATGTTGATGCAAGTGGCACTATGTATATGAGACTTCGGAGAGTCATTTAGTGAATTAAGTGTTTTAACAAGAGAATTGAAAATGAGAATGTATGGGATTGTATCATGGGAAACACAAGGGTGTTTTAGAATGGAATTGAGGTGATTTTAGTATATAATGAACCCTAGTGGGTTATGTGTCAACAATGCACTTTAGTTAATTGAGATAAATTTATTATTGCACTTTGTGAATGCAAACGAGTATCATAGAAAGTTAAGTTAACATAGTAGTGTGTGAGAAGGTTCTTGGGCGAACATTCGAATTAGAGAAATGTTCATGGATAGATATTGTGGAGATATTATAACCGATGGGCTATGTGCAATACCATCGCTTATAAATGAATGGTGGGCTGTGTGTGATACCACCTAGATATCATTAATTGATGGGCTGTGTGCACTACCATCAACCGTAATACTATCGGTGGGCTGTGTGCGTTACCACCTGATTGAATTAGTAATCGATGGGCTGTGTGCGATACCATCGCTTACAAATGATTGGTGGGCTGTGTGCGATACCACCCCATAAGAGATTTTATGGTGGGCTAAGTGCATAGCCACCGAGAGTTTAGTAGTATGAGTGGCTTAGCGAAAATGTTTGATATGTTGTTATATATATATATATATATGATCTTATGGTGGTTAGTGCAGGATTGTGTACTAATTGAACGAGCAATTGGCTTGTGGCATAGTGATAATGTGGTAAGAGATAGGATGAGTAAGCTTTATGAGTGGTTAGAAAGTAACCTTGAGTTTAGAGAAGAAACTCAGTATAATACTATATGGTTATCTATATTTAATTAATAGCAACATTTGTTAGATTTACACAGATGAACTTACTAAGCAATGTTGCTTACTCATCTTTCTTTCTCATCTCTTATAAGTTAATTTAGCTAGCTCAGGTTGGAGATCGCCGGAGATAATTTGACACTGTTGAGCGGACACTTGGTATGAGGTATGAAGTCCTTATGAGTCATGGCATGTATAGGGCTAGTAACTAAGGTTGATTAAGTCATTGTTGATGTAGCCAAATTGTGTTTGCCTAAGAGAGTTTATATTTTGTTTGTGCATAGCCATAAATGATGGCTTAAGTTGTTTGTAATTACATGGGAAATAGTTCTGCCTAGTGTATGAGACGAATACCTTATTTCTTTTTTAAATATCTTTAATTCAAGAGTTTTACAAATATTATGAGTATCTATGTGATAAGGTATGAATGTATGCGAGTGTGAATGGCATATGGCTTAGTAAATAGCCTTCATGTACCCACACGAGTAGACACACGGGCGTGTGTCTAGGCCATGCTAACCCTGCACCTTATTATTATTAACTAGAATAGGCCACGGGTAAATCCCACGGCCGTCTGCATGAACCGTGTAAGACACACGGTAGGGACATGGGCGTGTGCCCAGGCCGTGTGGGTTAAGTCATTAGTTCCCCACGGTTTGAAACATAGGCATGTCTCGAGGGTACACGGGCGTGTCCCATTCCACATGGGCGTGTACCTTAGCCGTGGGAGTTTTGGCAGAATGCTGGGGTTTTTGGGCATGGTGTAAGCACATGGGTGTGTGTGACTACACACGAGCGTGTGTGTCATCTAACACGGGCGTGTACTCCCTGTGTAGAAGGGAAAGAAATTTTATGGACCGTAAGGTTTCTGATATAGTCCCGAGAGCTCTCGTAGGTACAATTGAGGTCTCATAGGTCAAATGTAAAGTCGTTGAAGTGACACTAGAAGAGTAGTCACGTTGAGCCTAAGTGGCAGTCAGGTAGATTTGTTCGTTAATGCCTCACACCCGATTTCGACGGGGATTACGGGTAAGGGGTGTTACAATTCGTCTACCAGGACTTTTAGGATTCTTGTACAAGAAGAGAATCCTTGAGGAAATCGGAGGGGTCATTGGGAATGTTGTTCGATTAGATCTTAATACCGATAGTAGGTCTAGAGGTCATTTCGCTAGGATGGCTGTTTACATCAATCTGGATAAGCCTCTGATCCCCTAAGTCCTCGTTAATGGTGTGATATAGAGGGTAGAGTATGAGGCACTACCAACGATCTGCTTTAGGTGTGGAAAGTATGGGCATACAAGGGAATTATGTCCCCTGATGCGAACGGAATCCATACCGAGATAGACCAAACGGTGGATATCTCGATGAAGGCGGAAGGAGGGGGAGAAAGCGAAGCTTTCGGGCTTTAGATGGTGGTCGAACGAAAAACACAGAGTAACTTTCGGAACAATAATAATCTTGCTAAAAGAGATAACAAAGGAAAACGAACTTCGGGATCTAGATATGAAGTTTTATCTAATATGGGAAGAAAAAGGGATTTGGAAACTAAGCAGAATAAGGGCGAAGATGAGTAAAATAAAGGTGAAAATGAAACATTAGCTGACTTTTAGGATCACTCAAACGTAGGTATTAATGGGGAGGAAAAGGAGCAAGTATCTAGGGGCAGGCCTAAATTAAATATAGGGAAATAGTTGGACACAGTCAAAAAGAGTAGTGGTCCATTGGCTACTAAAATATTTGTCTCAATTAATGAACCAGTGGGCCGACACTTGAATAATAGGGGCGACGAATCTGCTGGAAAAAGCCCATCAACAAGCAAATATGCAGACGACCCAATAAGAAAAAAAATAGTGTAGGCCGAACATGTGGTGGGGCCTAGGGATACACTAAAAAGTCAGATCCTTAATGAAACGGGGAGCTCTTCTTGCCACCTTTTAAATACTCCTTTGAATATGTTGGAAACAACACCTTTTTATTACATAATAATAACTCCAATTCAACGCTTTTAAATAGTTCCTGTATTAACCCCATTTTTGATACTAGATGAAAATAGGGATAGTGGGCATCTAATGACATCCAAGTCGAATTCTACATCACCGATCATGGTTGAAGCTAAGATGATCGAGTCTTGTGATAATTTAGTTAGCACAAAACATACGACAGTCTCCTTCAAAGAGAAAGAGAAAGGTCCAGCTGAAGGCTTGAATAAGAATCAAAATTCGTAAACTATTAGGGGGTAAGGAAGCTGGTTTTCGAGCCACCAAAAAAAGTAATAAAATCACGCATGGGAAAATGAATAATTTTAAAATAAAAAATTCCTCTAAAATTCCTCTAAAATTCCTTTGAGTGAGTCCATTTCTAGACTGGCTAAGACTGTATCCACTTTTAAAAATATGGATTTAGAGACTTCTACCCTGATCACTGGTAAAGGGATTTAATTTTATTTTATTTTATTCTATTTTATTCGGTTTTTTGAGTTTTGGCTGTTGACCTTGTTCTATTTACTAATTTTTCTATGAATTTTAATTTATCAATTTTTTTTGGAACTGCCAAGGGTGTGCAAGTAGCAAATTTTTCCGTGCTTTTCGTGAGTATAATCTTGATTATAAACCTGACATTATGTGTCTTTTGAAGCCGAGAGTTAGTGGTCAAAAGCCTAATACCATTATTGATAAACTAGGATTTGATCGTTCTCATCGTATTGAATCTGTTGGCTTTTCAGGAGGCATATGGGTTGGATAGAAAGATTATATTTCTATTAGTATTATTCATAATCTCCCTCAATTCATGCTTCTTCATGTTCAGGGCACTAATTTTAATGATGGTTTTTTTATCTTTGTTGTGTATGGTAGTCCTGATAGAACTAAAAGGAAACATCTCTGGGATGATTTAATGGATGTTTTGCCTCAGGTTCCTTTGCCATGGATGATTTTGGGTGACTTTAACGCTATTCTGTCCCCTAAGGATAAAAAAAGTGATCGAGCAACAAGTAAAAGCTGTAAGTATTTTGGTAACTTTGTTGATGCTTGCAACTTGCAGGATCTTGGTTATATAGGACCCTCCTATACCTGGCAAAGAGGGAATACGTTCGAGCGTTTGGATAGAGCCATGGCAAACGATGCTTGGATCTCTACTTTTCCACATTCTCTAGTTTATCATCTCTTTCGTATGAAATCAGATCGTAGGCCTATTCCACTCAAAACTAACCCTATGTTCAGTGTTTCAAAAGGAAGACCGTTTCGTTTTCTTGCAGGATGGACGAAACATGCAAATTTTAAGGATCTAGTGTTAAACAGATGGAGATATTCAGGTAATATGGCCGACTCGTTATCTGATTTTACCTCTCATGTAAAAGATTGGAATAGGTCCACCTACGTCTATATAGGCACTTGTAAAAGACATCTTTTGAATTCACTTGGAAATATTCAAAAGGCCATGGAGTAGTCGAATTCCAGACATTTAGCTAATTTGGAGATGGAGATTCAAGATGAATTGGAGAGTGTGCTTAACCACGAAGAACTCTTATGAAGGCAAAAGGCTAGGTGTGATTGGCTTTAATTTGGGGACAAGAATACCAAGTTCTTTCACAGTCGCATGATGCAAAGAAGAAAATTCAACCTCATTCTAGCTCTACGTATCAGGAATGAGGAGTAGTGCTCAGAGCAGTCTATTCTTAGTGAAAAAGCCGTTAAATACTTTGAGAAGCTGTGGTGAAAATCCTAATCCCATGCCAGATATCCCTTCCAATATCTTTCCTAGTCTTAAGGAGCAAGATATTGATTTTCTCAAAAAGTCTGTGGTGAATGAAGAGATCAAGAAGGCCTTGTTTGATATGGATCCGCTAAAAGCCCCAGAAGTGATGGATATCATGCATTTTTCTTTCAAAATCAATGGGACCTTATTGAAGGGGCAGTTTGTGAATGGGTTCAGGGTATTTTTGCTCGTAAAAGGATTGGGGGGAGCTTAATAACACTCTCATTATGCTTATCCCAAAGAAGGACCGACTAGAAGACTTTAGTCAATTTCGGCCAATTAGTCTTTGCTCGGTTATGTACAAGTTAGTGATGAAGGTAATTGCTAATAGGTTCAAAGTGGTGTTTCTGAACTTCATCTCTCTTGAACAAGCTGGGTTTATTGTGGGGAGGAACATATCAGATAATGTTATTATAGCACAGGAAGTTATCCACTCTATGTGCAGCAGGAAAGTGGGTAAAAACTGGATGGCCATAAAGTTAGACTTGGAGAAAGCTTATGACAGAGTTAACTGGAAATTTATAGATGTGTCCTTGTTGCAGCCGGGATTCCTGAGGGACTCAGAAAGGTTATTATGAATGCTATTTCCTCTTCCACTATGCAGATCCTTTGGAATGGAGTCCCGTCTAGATCATTTAAACCGGTAAGAGGGATTAGACAAGGATGCCCTTTATCGCCTTACCTTTTCGTTCTTTGTACGGAATGGTTAGGGCATCTTATCAGCTTTGAGATAGAAATCGGTAGGTGGCCTCCTATTCGGCTTTCTAGATTGGGACCAGCTTTATCCCACCTTTTCTTTGCTGATGACCTAGTTATCTTCAGTAAAGCGGAGATGAATCAAGCTCACTTGCTAAAGGATATTCTTAGACATTTCTGTGATCTTTTCAGTCATAAAATCAGCACCAGAAAGAGCAACATGTTTTTCTCAGAGGGAGTGGACACAAGTTTAAGTGATCAGATTAGTCAGCTCTTTGGTTTTCAGAATGTTCGTAATCTAGGAAGCTACTTAGGGGTACCTCTTCTCCATGAAGGTGTTACCAAGAGCACTTTAACTTTGTGATTGACAAGTGAAAAGTAAACTCCAAAACTGGGACACTCGAAAACTCTCTCTGGTAGGGTGTGTTACTCTCATTCAATCAGTTCTTTTAGCTATTCCCAGTTACTTTATGCAGACCATGGTAATTCCAAAAGGGGTTTGTGATAAGATAGAAAGAATAGCTAGACAGTTTATTTGGGGGAGATCAGTTGGTAATCCAAAACTAGCCTTAGTTGGATGGGAGTTCATTTGTCAGCCTAGAACTTGTAGAGGTCTCGGGCAAAGACATCTACAGACCATAACAACTCCTTTCTTATGAAAATTGGTTTTAATCTTGTTTCTCAAAAGGATGCCTTATGGGTACGAGTTCTTCGATCAAAATATGGTTGGAAGACTCAGCTTCCTGAGTCTATCCTCAAAAGTCACAATTCCCATCTTTGGAAATCTCTTTCTAAGGTGTGGCCACTTCTTCTTGAGAACCTCATGTGGTCTGTTGGGGATGGAGCTACAATCTGTGGGTGGAAAGATAATTGGATTCTCGATGCTAGGCCTCTACTTTCTTATGTTTCTACTCCTGAGAGACTTAACTTGGATAGCACCTTGAAGGATTGGGTACTCCCAGATGGATCATAGAATATAGACATGCTCCGTATTTGGCTACCTGATGCTAAGATAAAATGCATTGTTAGCATTCCTCCGCCACACCCTACTGGTGGGGAAGATAGAATCATTTGGGCTCATTCTGGGTTGGGGCCTTTCTCTATTTGTAGTGCTTATTGAGCATTAAAGGAAAGTTCTTGGAGGCCTAGAAATGACATATAGAAATCCATTTGGAGATATCAAAGACCTCATAGAGTTCGCCTTTTTCTTTGGATTGTGGCCAATTAGAGGCTCTTAACTAATTCAGAGAGGACCAGGAGAGGTATTGGACAAAGTAGTGCATGTCCAAGATGTGTCATGATTGTGAAGACATCAGGCACGTTCTTTGTGATTGTACAATGGCCAAGGAAGCATGGATGCTTGTAGTCCCTCCAGAGAAACAATCCAGGTTTTTTTCTGAACCTTTACAAAGTTGGTTAATATCTAACCTTTGCTGTCATCTTAAATTGCAGGATAAGGAAACTACTTGGTCGTGCCTTTTCGGGATCATAGCATGGAGAATTTGGAAGAATAAGAACCTCTTCATCTTCCAAAACATCGATTGGGCACCTATTGAACTCATCAAATCATCTCTCAGTTGGGCACAAAGTTTTGAGACCCTCATCACTGATTCTAAGGTTACTGCTACTTACTTAAGGAATCAACAACATTGTTCTGACAACTGGGTTCACTTATCCTCTGACGGAGTAGTGGCTAGAGTATTCAAAATGCTTCAGTGGTTGGTGTGGTTCGTGATCAGAATGGTAATTGGATATTAGGATTTACGCATTACTTGGGAGCTACTCAGCTTTGGAAGCAGAATTCTAGGGTATCCTTGATGGAGTGCTCATCTTATTGAATAAAGGGTACAAGAAGGTCAAGATCCAGACTGGCAATATTGAAGTGGTTAGGGTCTTATCCATGGAGGATATTGTGGATTCTAGAACTACAATACTTAGAAGAATTAAAGGACTGTTACATTTTGAAGGTCATTGGGAAATTAAGCATGTCCCCAGGGAGCATAATTTAATCGCAAACCAAATGGCGAAGATTGGACTCTATTGGCAGACTTCTCTCCGGATATTTAAAGTACCACCCGATGCGGTGGCTATGGCCCTCCAACAAGACAAAGGTTTTTATGCCTCTTAGAAGTTTCTAAGCTGTCTTTTTTATATTCACCAAAAAAAAAAAAATCTAAATGTAAAATTATTTTTATTATTTGTGTAAAATAATAGGATTTTGTAATAATAGTGGTTGAAATTATCGTGTAAAAGTATAATTAGTTGATGATTAGTTTCTTATACCACACGAGTTGATTGTATTTACTTAAAAAACTATATTAAATCTATTAATATCAGGAACTAATAAGAGGAGGAGCGGAGAAGGTAAAATGTGGTTCACACATGAAGGGTGAAGAATCGTCGTAGAGAGGTGATAAGTGCAACGAGAGGAAAGAGTGATTGGCTATATAGTAGAATGAGAATAAGGATTGTCTAAATGTCCCTACTATTTAGGTGAAAGTTTAACACCCTATACTCAGCTTGGACACCAAGCCCAATATCGAGATGTCACACCGTTGTCTTAGTACTTGTTCATCTAAAATGACATGTTATTTCTCAGGCATCTTTTTTTTCCGATTAATAACAACATAAAATTATCATGAATTATAAACCATACATTCACTTTTTGTTGATAAATCAAGCCAAGAATTCATAAAATAGCATAACATAGGCATTACTCATGCATTAGGACCGCTTATCAAAAAATTTTCCCAAAAATGTTACGTAAGTATCGATATTGCCTCTATGGTATCGATATTTCCTTTAAGTGGTATTGATACCACCTGGAAAATCGATACCAAACTAGCATTCTGTTTCTTGCCAAATTTCAAAACTTCAGAATGTAATAGCCCGAATTAGGGGCTAATTGGAATAGTGATCTCGGGGTCACTAATCCGAGGTTAGAGAAAATAATTTTCATGATATTTTATGAGTCAGAGCATGATTATATTAGTGCATGAAAATTTTGGTGCTTTAATTTTATCAATTTCTTGCTTAAACTCGAAAAGGACTAAATTGCATAAAACATGAAAGTTCCATTCTATTGGCTAAAGGTGCCAAATAACCATGGATTGTAAATTGGAGGTCTTTAAAAGAAAATTAGCCCTTTGATAGATGGTTGACCAGCCATAGGAGATGATAAGAGACAAAGATGGACAAAATTGGTCAAAGTTGGTAATAGTTGGTGACTAATTTGATTAGTTTTAATAAAATAAAGAAAGAAAAGATATCATCTTTTGTAACAGCCAGATCTAGGGGCTAGTCAGAATAGTGATCTCGGGATCACTAATCCGAGATTTTAGAAATTTATTTTCATGTTATATTATAAGTCGGAGCATGATAGAATATGTGCATGAGAATTTTAGTACTTTAATTTTAACGATTTCATGCTTAATCGCGAGAAAGGACTAAATCACATAAAGTGCAAAAGTTCCATTCTATAGGCTAAAGGTACCAAATAGCCATAGATTGTTAATTGGAGGTTTTTAAAAGGCAATTAGACCCCTAAATTTAGCATGGTCGGCCATAGGAGACAAAGATGGACAATGTTGGTCAAAGTTGGTGATAGTTGGTGACTTATTTGACTTGTATTAATAAAATAAGGAGAAAAAAATCATCTTTTCTCCTTTTCTCTTCCACCAAAAATTAGCAGCAAACAGGGGGTAGAAAGCTTCAAAAATTTCAGCACACTCATCTCTTCACAAGTAAGTGTTCTAGTGAACTTTTCTTGAAGATAATTGTACTTTTGAGACCCCTAAAGCTTAAGCTTTCATATGAGGGGACTAATGTGTATTATGGTGAAGGTTTAGAGTTTTTCCATGAAAGCCTTCATTGTTATTTGCTGCATTTTTATGGAAGAAAT
This sequence comes from Gossypium rotundifolium, assembly GCA_025506655.1. Lineage (NCBI taxonomy): Eukaryota > Viridiplantae > Streptophyta > Magnoliopsida > Malvales > Malvaceae > Gossypium > Gossypium rotundifolium. The sequence continues at coordinate 60,775,110 of CP106731.1, read as the reverse complement.
TGAGTCTTAGTTGTTAGATGAACAACTTTTGTGAAAGGTGTTAGCATGAAAACACCAAATAAGACCTTGATGAAAATGTTACAAAATTTGTTGTAAGTATGTGAAATTTTGAGTTTTGATAATAGCTATGAGAGTATTAAAAGTTCACCTAGGCTTGTTGAAACACCCCAAACCTGGCCCACAAGCCCTGACCGGATCTGGCATGCTCCTTCAGTAAAATGTAGTTAAGCCTCGAAATGTCATTTTGAAAATCTTGGTGGTTTTTGAAGAAAATAGATTTGGGATTGTTCTCAAGTTAAAAATTGAGTTGAAATTTAATTTTGTACTAAAACGATAATTTCATATTTCAAAAGTTACAAGTTAAAGAAATGCCAATTTTTAAAGTTTATTATTATTATTAACTTGAAAACCGTAGGCGTTTGAGTTTCAAAACAATTGAAGTTGTTTGTATCATAGTAGAAATTTAAAACACATAAATAAAACAGTTAAGTGATAATGGCCTTATTACATCAAAATATATCCCAAAATAAACCAAAATAAACTTAATAAGAAAACTGAAGAAAAATTGAGCTGTGCATGGCCACCACTAAGTTCCTGCCGACCCGGTCATTCACTGAGTGCCATCTACAAAAAGTTAGCCCACGAAGGGTGAGTCAACAGACTCAGTGTGTAACAACCATCACAGACTCCCAAAACATATAAGGCATATAATATCACATATGAGCAAATATAAGCAATGATGCAACCCAAACCCACCTAGATATCCATCCTCTACACATCACCCATACCTACCAATCACACCGTGGGCATTACTAAATTGACCCTCCATCCGCTACACACCATCGAAGGCAGTCGTTGCAGTCAACTGCACATCGCCCTTATAATTGTGGCATAGCCACTAGATAATGTGACAGAGTCACCAGATTCATAATATGTGACATAATCACCAGATAATGTGGTAAAAACCACCAGATCACTTCCCCTTTAACATAATCACCCATATGCCCATGCAACATACAAAACATGCTATTTATCATGCAATTTACCTTACCCCTAAAATCCAACGGAATACCACATATTTTCACATTAATGTTATTAAACATTATTTACGAGTGTTAAGGGGTAACGTACCTGAATACACTGTACTATTAAATGGTACCCTTAGCCATGTTTATTTGTCACTTCACTAACACATGATTAACATAATTATTATCAAACTATCGGGAACTCAGTGTAGGGTTACACACCTGATTTCTAACGCGATTACCAAATCCGAAAATCCCGATCTAATGCTCTGACCCTTTTTCCTACATTCGCCAACACTAAGCATATTAGCAAGGAGCCATTCGGCTACATAGCAAAACCTGAAGGGTTAACGTGGCCAAAATCCTTACCTTGCTGCCAATTTGGTTACCACCCAAATCCCGAAACTACGTGATAAGCCTTCCTTGAAATCGGCTAAGCACTAGTATATTCAAATGGTTAGCTTTCGACTTTTCAGATAACTAAGAGATGAATTGAATCGAGACGAAACCTTACCAGCGACTTCATCAAACTATTGACAAGGAAAAGATGCTCCCGATCTACTGCTTCAAAATCCTAGAAATCCTAAAAGAAAATCGATTGCATGGTTGATTAAAAGTCAAGACAAATGCCAAAATTCGGCTTTTGTTCTACACATGTCGACAAAGAGGAAATAAGGAAGAATGGTGGAGATTCAGACTTACCTATCCCCAAACCGATTTGAGAAGAGATTAAGGGAGATCTCTGCTTGGTTGCTATTCGGCCAAAAACTGAGAAGGGATGAGGTTGAAAGATTTCGGCAATAGCTTTAGGAAAACAATAGAGGTTCGGCCAATAGTGAAAGGAGGGAATAGGAGAAGGATGAATGGTATTCAGCTTTTGATGATTGTGATAAGAAGAAAAAGAATGATATGGAGGCTCAGTTATGATTCGGCTAAAGTGAGAAAGAAGAAGAAAGAATTGAGAGAAAGAAAAGAGTAAAGAAAGTGATGGTGGCACAAATTCGGCTTAAGGGATTTTGGCTACTAGGTGACCGAATTTGTCATCCTAGAAGTCCCTTGGCCGGCCAACTCTCCTTCTCTCCACTCAATCCCCCTTTTCACTCTACCTTAGTAGAATCTCTAAGCTGTCAGACCCAATCTATACCTCCTCCATCAGAGTCCTCGTGCCGTCCACCACTGCCCTTCCTTGCTGAAAAATAAAACTCCAAGACGCTTCCATTACTGCTCGAACCTAGGCCTTTCTCACTCCCTGTGGCGTCACCTTACAAGGCCCTAAATGGCGCCTCCTTGCCACCTTACCACTGGGTTATTTGTGTCCTAAACCACACAATAATCTCCTTAAGGCCTAGCTCCCTTAGTTCCCCTTTTTGGGCTTAAAATTCCAATAGCTTCTAAGGCTCCTACCTACATCCCAAGGTTCTTGAAGCCCCCAAAACACATTAAAAACACACTCAAGCATGAAATCACATACATTCAAATAAAAATGCATAGCCCCTAAATCCCGAATATTACACTTGTTGAAGATAGAAATACGATTAGAATTTATTTTTGAGCATAGGGGCAAAATGGTCATTTTACCAAAGTCTAGGGGCATAATAGTAATTTTGCCTAAGCATAATTTTTGAAATGCTTTTATTAATGTAGTGATTAAAATGAGCTAATTTGCTATTATAGAGCAAGAGGAGTCGAGAATCTGCCTTGATCGGGGAAAGAATAAAGTCTTGACTGAACCGAAGAACTAGCTCATTTTGATAACAAGGTAAGTTTGTATGCAATTTAAGTAATATTTATATTAGCATGTTGAGAAATGCTTGACATTATATTAATGCATAATGCACTACTAAATTGAGTAGTTAATATGAATGAGATGTTGAAGTCCTAGTGGGCCATATTGATCATAAAAATATTATCATTGAGTTATGAAATAAATAAGGTCCCATGTAAGACCATGTCCGTGACATGGCCTCAGCATCAAGTTTAAATCCCGTATAAGACCATATCTGGGATATGGCTTCAGTAATGATTATGAGAATTGTATAAGACCATATTCGGGATATGGCATCGATACATGATAAGAAATTCCATATAAGACCATATCCGAGATATGACATTTGTATATAGAGGAAATCCCATATAAGACCATATCCGAGATAAGAGATTGGCATCTAGAAGTGACTCCATGTAAGACCACCTCGAGGATGTGGCATTGGCTTTATACTTACAGTAATGACGATAAACACTCGTCTTTGACTATCCCTTGTGAATAGTAGGATAAGTAGGTGAATTTAGAAGTAGAAATGTGAATGATATTTAAGTCATGTGAATGAGTGAATACAGGTACTTGTGAATGAGTCACGAAGAATTGATTTCGATATGTGGCACGGTATGTGCAAGATAAGCGCAATTGTAAGTAAGTATTGTCAAGAAGTCTTGACTCATGTACGGGTAGCTAACACAGTGGATGGATTATTTTATGGGCTTGTTATTTCTATTTATTTCCATGCAAACTTACTAAGCTTTATGCTTACCCCATTTCCACTGCCTTTCTTTCTTGTAGTATTACCAAGGTAACTCGAGGATCGTGGACGTAGGAGTTCAAAATCACACTATCTATAGCACTTTGGTATAACAATTTTAGACTTATTTTGAGTATGGCATGCATAGGACTTGAGTATTTTGTTAAGTTGTAATTGTTAGTCAAAGTGTTGGCTATGTAAGTTTGTAAAAGTCATTTTGTAGATGGCTTTATGAGTTAGGCAAATACTTGGCAAACTCTTTTGCTTAATAAAGATGAAATTCATGAAGTGTATGTTCCTTTTACTACCTTATATGTTGGAATGAGTTCTTAGACTTGCTCGGGATAGAAGTTGTATTGTTTTGAATGGGAGTATGTATGTGTGCTTTGTAGGGTGGAAAGGACTTGGTATATAACCTACTATTTGTTCACATAGGTAGACATACGGGCATGGGTCTAGACCTTGTGGGAGGCACAACTAGCACATGGGCGTGCGCCTAGACTGTGTGAAGTCTGCACCTTGCACATGGGATTTGAATCACCACATAGCTGGGGTACACGGGCGTGTGCATATGCCATGTGGATAAGTCAGAATGCTAGGGTTTTACACACAAGTCAGGGCCACAGGCTTGCCATGGCCGTGTGAAATTAGTTAGTGTCGACCACGGGTGGAAGACACAGGCATGCCTTAGGGGCACACGGGCATGTCCCTAGACCTACACGGGCGTGTGGCCTCTGTTTTGTCAAAAAGTTTCTTGAACTCGTGAAAGCTCCCGAAAAGATTCTGATACTTCTCGGATGTATGTTTAGGGCCTCCTAGGCTGAATATGTGCAGGCAATAGGGCTAAACGAAATTTTATAATCCTATTCTAGATGTTTAAGCAAGGTTAGCTATGTAATGCCTCCAACCCTGTTCCGGCTCGATTACGGGCAAGGGGTGTTACATCTTTTCTTTCCATCCTTCTTCACCAAAAATAGCAAACAAAATAAGGGTTTTGAAAGCTCAAATTTTCAGCAAGCTTTCCTCCATCCCAATAAGCGATTTTAATGGTTTTTCTTGAAGATAGTTGTACTTTTGAGACCCCTAAAGCTTAAGCTTTCTAAAGAGGGGACTATTTTGCATTATGGTGAAAAGTCTAGGGATTTTCCATGTGAGCTTTTAAGTTGTTTGATGCATTTTTATAGGAGAAAATGAGTCTTGGTTGTCAGATGAACAACTTTTGTGAAAGGTGTTGCCATAAAAACACCTAATTTGACCTTGTAGTAAAGGTTATAAAAATGGTAGTAAATGTGTGAAATGTTGACTTTTGATGATAGCCATAAGAGTATTAAATGTTCACCTAGGCTTGTTGAAGGTAGAAATATGATTAGAATTAATTTCCGAGCCTAGGGGAAAATTGATCATTTTGTCAAAGTCTAGGGACAAAATAATAATTTTACCAAAGCATGATTATTAAAATACTTTTATTTATGTGATGATTAAAATGAGCCAAAATTTGCTATTATAGAGCAAGAAGAACCAAGAATTCACCTCGATCGAGGAAAGAATAAAATCTCGGATTAGACCGACGAGATCTCGGATTAGACTGATGAGCTAGCTTATTTCGAGATCGAGGTAAGTTTGTATGTGATAGATTCAACATTTATGTTAGCATGTTGACAATGCTTGGTATTATATTGATGCATGATACTCTACTAAATTGAGTAACTGATGTTGAAAAAGATGTTGAAGTCCTAGAGGACTATAACGAATATGTAAAATTGCTATCATCAAGGTATGAAATAGATAAGGTCCCGTATAAGACCATGTCCAGGACATGGCCTCTGCACCGAGTTGAGATCCCGTATAAGGCCATATCCGGGATATGACTTTGGTAATGAATATAAAAATCGTATAAGACAATATCCGGGATATGGAATCGGCATTCAAAAGTGACTCCATGTAAGACCACCTCTGGGATGTGGCATTGGCCTCGTACTTATATTAATGATGATATTATGCATCTTTGAGTAAACCTAGTGTAACACCCTAAACCTGGGACCATCGCCAGAATAGGGTCAAGAGGCGTTACCAAACATTCTAAACATTTCACCACCATTTCACAACACCAAGTCATTAGTCAATCAATACATATCAATTAGTAACATACAGTCCCTTATAGAGGTCTACGAGACCTCAATCACATGCTAGATAGGAGTCGGGGCTAAATCGAATACTTACAAAAATTTTTAGAATTTCAAACATTCTTCAATACTATTGAGGTTACATGCTACCAGACACACCCATGTGTCCACGCCGTGTCAAAACAGAGCATGCATACTGACTTATCCCTATGACCACTAGACACGCTCGTGTGCCATAGCCGTGTATTACTAGGCTAGCTACTGACTTGATCACACGGCCACCATGCATGCCTGTGGGCCTCAGCCATGTACCCTGTCCAGACACAACTAAAAATGATCCTTAAACCACACGGCAGAGACACACGCCCGTGTCACTTAGCCATATATGCAAAATAGGCCATTTGCAAGGCCAATTTGCCACCCACCCAAAGGTCAACCAACAAGCTTCAATACAATACCAATTCATGCTTTTAAATGCATTCCAACATACCATTTCATGCACCAAATAATCATCGACATTACCATCTACTTTCATGGATAATATCATTACAATAAGTCCGTTCAAAGTAACAATTGTATATCTCAAAATATATATATCAAGCATTATGTATTTCATGCTATGATTCATCTTCAGATCACATCTTTCATAATCCACAAAGTCATGAAATATACCACATTCATAGCTCATTCATAAATTCTACATCATTCAACTTCCAAGCCAAATCACATGGCAAGGATTAAACATTTCAAGACATATCACAACTTCTAGCCTATACATGCCATATTTCAAATATATACATCTTTCCAAAAGTACCAAAATAGCTTGCCGATAGTGTGATAGAGATGCTGACGATCGTCGAATCCGAGCTAGCTTTATTAACACTGCAAAGTAGAGAAACAAATCACACAGTAAGCTATTCAAAGCTTAGTAAGTTTGAAATACAATACAATTAACTCATTGAATCAAATCAATGTAAAAATTGAACCATCACATAGATAATTTACCAATGATACATAATTTCAACTATATCCAATACTCACATAGCATTCTATTCATCTACTTTCAATTTCACCAACCACATAGGTATCATACATACCTTTTCCAACACTTAGTTACTCACTAACCATGCTATCCAACCATCACATAAATAAAGACACAACTAAGCATATTATCAATCTCAACCACATACTCAAATATCTATTCATTCAACTCTTTAATCTATCATCAACCACATAGGTTCAAACATACCGTGATCAACATACAGTTACTCACCATTCATGCAACTCAATTTCTCGATATTACCTCTCGTTCAACCTTTGCTATTCCTTTGATAAATTTTCACACTTAGTGCCAATTTCATAACCGAAACATAATTGTCATCGCATATTTAATGCCAATATGTTAAACCGAACTTATATCGGTATTGCACACACAGTGCCAATTTGATAAGCTAATACTTCTATCTTTTCGCACACACAGAGCTAATCATTAAAGCCGTAGCTTCTATCGTTTCTCACACACAGTGCTAATCATTAAAGCCGTAACTTCTATCGTTTCGCACACACAGTGCTAATTCAACTCTATATTAGCTCAATTTCGCACACTTAGTGCCTCAATACTCGAACTCAAACATAACATATTCTATTCCATTAATATACATTCATTCATTATTCATCACATAGGTACTAGTTTAATAGCAAGTATTATATCGAAATTACCTCGGACGTCAATATACCGAAACGGTCGATTAATCAAGCACTTTGTCTTTGCCTCAATCTTAATCCGAACCTCTCCTCTCTTGGTCTATACACATTCAAATTCAATCCATTTAATCACCAAATTATTCATTGTAGTCCAAACACGCATATTTAGGGCATTTTACATAATATCCCTCACATTTTTACATTTTGACACTTTAGTCCCTAATTCACAAAATCACTAAATACACATAATTTCATTTCATCCATGCCTAGCCAAATTCTCTCTATATTTATACAAGCCCACACATCTCATTTATTTCACATTTTAGTCCCTCAATACTCAATTTCACCAAAAATTCAAATACAAACTACGTTAACCCAACACCAAACTTTTATATTTCACCAACTAACATCACAAAACTCACATATTTTTCAATGGCACATCTCATACACATCATAAATTCTTTAAATTACAACATGGACTTGATAGTAGACTAAGCAACAATCTCAAAAACATAAAAATCATCAAAAGCTAAAGTCAAAACATACCTTAATTTTGCTTGTATATGGCCAAAACTAGCTTGGCTTATTTCTTTCTTTTCTTTGCTAATTTCAGCTAACATAAGATGAACAAATGCCATTTTCTATTCTTATGTTTTATTATAAACATATTAATATACATTTTACCATATTAACCCTTTTAATAAACATTTAGTAACATATAAACATAAGGTCACTAAAGTCTTTTAATCATCCACTAACTTAGAAATGGCTTAATTGCCTCATAAGGCCATCCTTGTAACATCCCATACCTGAGTCCGTTGCTAAGACTGGATACGGGACGTTACCATGCTTGAACTCACTTAAAACATGTACTTATGGGCTATAAAATTTTGTTCCAAATTAAAAACTTCTCTTTCTTAGTCTAATCATACATTTCATGGGCCTATGAGGCCTTAAACACTTATCTAGAAACTTTCGAAACTCAAATGAAAACTTTTCCTTAAAATAGGGGTCACACTCCCATGTGACTTGGGACACGCCCGTGTACCCCTAACACATGCCCGTGTCTTCCAACAGTGGTCGACACTGACTAATTACACACGGCCTTGACACGCCCGTGGATATAAATCGTGTGCCATACCTTGATATACTGACTTACACACACGGTCTGGGGCACACGCCCATGTTCTGACCGTGTATCAGACGCAGCCTAAACAAACGACTGTGGAATTTGCCCGTGGCCTATTCTAACTTAAAACACTAAGGTGTAGGGTACGCACGGCCTAGACACACGCCCGTGTGTCTAACCGTGTGGGCACATAGAGGCCATTTACCAAGCCAATTGTCACCCTAAAATCAAGACCAAACTCATGCTCAATTCAATACATTTTTCATAAACATTACTACATGCTTCATTGATATCAATAAACATACATACTTAGTCAATTTTGTCCAATCACTTAGCCATATACAAAAGAATAATAAACTTGATAGCCAACACTTTGGCTCTTCTTAGAACATACTCTCAAAATAAAATGCTTCCTATACCTGCCATACTTAGCAAAATAACTTGGCTATACCAAAATAGCAATTGATAGTGTGCTCCGAGCTCCGATGACGATGATCCACGAGATTGGCTTGGTGGAACTACATAGAAAGAAAGAATAAAAGACATAAGCATTTAGCTTAGTAAGTTTGCATATAATGCACATAACAACATACTTGATTAATATAAACCATTTATCATAAACAATGGCATCATAGATTTCAGCTATACAGCTTATTTACTCGTACTGATTCTTACATATCTCATTACTTACTAGTCTCATCCCCATGGGATAATATCACTTGATCACATTGATCAGTATACTTTAACATGATAATCATAATCTTTCCTTCATCATTCATAACATGAATAATACCCATTTCCAACTTGATAATAGCTTTGCTTACTTATCTTTCTTGTCATCTAATTTTAACTTTACTCATTTGCCCGATGAATTTCAGCGAATAATCGAAGATACTAAATCTCTTCCCACAAACTTGATACCAAAGCCATACCCTAGATACGGTCTTACATGGAATAACTCATCTTGGTTTTGAGGCCATGTCTTGACATGGACTTATACGAAGTCTTTCTTATTCTCACCAATGCCATGACTTGCTTGGACTTACATGATATCTGTTCAATGCCAAGCTTGCCTTGGACTTACATGATATCTGTTCAATGCCAAGCTTGCCTTGGACTTACATGATATCTGTGCTTGATTGCCGATGCCATGCCTTGGCTTGGTCTTATACGGACTTTCTTATCTCATGTGGTAGATCGAGTATCCTGGGAAATTCATCTTCAATCGAGACTTGCTCATACTTAATCTCATTGATTTCTTTGGTTAACATAACATTAAACATTCCATGAAAATAGTGTACATTATAGTAAGCAATTCAATGATAAAAATCATAAAGCTTAGAAATCATACAAACTTACCTCAATATACAAAATGTATGTAGATATGCAATTTGGTCCTCGACTTTGTTCTTGCCTCAATTTCGATCCGGGCTTTATTTTTCTTGATCTATAATAATAATTCAACTCATTTAATAATCACATTGACTAAATTGGCCCTTAACACATACTTTGGAAAATTTACTATTTTGCCCCTAAACTTTCTCATATTTTCACTTTTTCCCCAAGGCTAGTAAAATGATTATCATTCAACTTTCATCAACTTCATGCTTAGGTGACTCATTATCTCAACTATAGCAATAGCAAATTCTCACTATTTCTACCATGTATGACCAAATCTCATAAATTAACAAACTAGTCCTTACATGCATTTTCATGAATTTCACATAGAAAAAGATGTTTATCTAACATCAAACTCTCATAATCTTCCATAAAACATCATTTAACAAGCATGTAATTCATGAGTATATTTTTGAACATGCATCTTAGCTCATTTTATAGCTAAAAATAGCTAATTCATAATACGAGAACTTCAAAAATACGAAGAATATTAAAAACGAGCTAAGATGAACTTACTAGCAAGCTTGAAAAAAATGAAGAACCCTAGCTATGGAGTCTCCAAATTTTCGACAATGTGAGGAAGAAGATGAATAGATTTTGTAACACCCCAAACCCGGCCTATGCATTAAGCCCGGATTTCAGGGCATGCCACACAAATTAAACGTACATTCAAATCATTTAACGAAGTAGAAATCAAATTCCAAAACGATTAAGAGAATGACTCTATCGAAAAATCGAGGTTTATTTGAAATCCTTAATTAAAAACACAATAGATTATCATTGAATCTATAGATTAGTATTTGATTAAAATTTTGAAATTTATTTAATCAAAATATTCTAACGAAGAGTTAAAGGGCTTCTTGAGTTTTAAAATATTTAAGAAAAACCTTTATTTATACGAAAGTTATATAAAAACATTTATGAAAAACTAAATCAATCCAACTTAATAAAACTAAAACATAATAAATCCATCCACATAATAAAATCCATAATTAAAAGGCCTTATTACATCGCCATTAAAAATAGTACTTAATAAAATTATAAAAGAAGTCTTAAAGTGTTATAAACCACCATTTGTAGGATAGCCTCCCACGAAGTCATCTCCACCCAAGTCTCCATCAATTGTTATTACCGAGAGGGTAAAAAAATGGGGTGAGTTACTTAGAACTCAGTGTGTAACTCACTTACCATAGTCCACTGGGCCAAGAGCATTTAAACATTTATTTGGGCCTAAGCCCATTCAAATATAATAATTTAGCATAAAAAAAATGCAAATGATATGCAATTCCCAAAACCAAACCTAGATTTCCATCCGCTACACACCCCCGTACCAACCAGCACACCGGTGGGGAGCTTTAGTCACCCACCCCGCCAAAACACCAAAGTAGGCTTTAAGCCCAATATAATATTTGTGGCAACGACCATTTAATAATTGTGGTAGAACCACCGATCTAGATTTCGGGCAACGGCCATCGTGATAGAGTCACCTATCTAGAATTTTGGCATCAAGCCTTTCTTCTTTTCATCATTGATCCCAACCCATGCAATCATGTTTATGCATAACAAAATATTTGTAAAGAAAACCATATTATAATTTATAAATTTTGGCCCATTAAAAACACATATCACATATAACCCATTTATCAATTATCGTAAATGGCCCAATTATCAAATATCACTTATGGCCCATTTATCAATTATCACATATGGCCCAAATTCTCAAATATTACATATGGCCCAAATTGTCAAATATCACATATGGCCCAAATTGTCAAATATCACATATGGCCCAAATTTGTCAAATATCATATATGGCCCAAATTTATCAAATATCACATATGGCCCAACTTTGTCAAATATCACATATGGCCCAAATTGTCAAATATCACATATGGCCCAAATTTATCAAATATCACATATGGCCCAAATTTGTCAAATATCATGTATGGCCCAAATTTGTCAAATATCACATATGGCCCAAATATCATTTATTATCATTTTAGCCATTAAGGGCGATTTCAAAATTTTCACGATCTTAATACCGATTTCTTGATCTTAACACTAAAGTGTCAATAATACCATATTTTTTGATTTCACCAACTTTGCAATTTTTAATCCAACTTTTACTACTGTATAGTCATCTAACCCATGAGATACAGTGTGAGATTACACACCTGAGACGGTGAGAACTACACTCTCCCGCTCGTCGATATCTAAACACACATTACGAAGGATTAGAACACTAAAATTTAATATTAAACTATTCTAATATTAAGTGATCTAGATCTTACCCTCGAATCTCGAACAACCACTATTTGCGATTTCTCTCCGATCAAAGGTTCAGAACCACGAGTAAACAATGGTTCGGGGGTACGTACGACTTCGAATAATTGATTTTCACCGGATGAGGGTCCACAACCCGGTGGAAAGTCTCGGATTCCTGAAACAGTCCTTCTCTTAAATTTAGGGGGAATAATGAAACCACCCCTCTTACGAATACTATTTACTGCCCTTTTTGTCCCTATTTTGATTGTCTTCAAAGACAAAGAATCATTAGTCCTAACAATATATCGAAAATCTTAAGACTAAAGACTTGAAGAGTATAATCGGCTTACCTTAATAATCCCTTACATTTAACACCTTAAATCCGGTTTCAACGATCTACGACGTTTACGAACACTTGAGTTTCGGTCCTCCACTATCACACAACCTCTTAATATGTCTTCTAAAATCTGGATTACTCTTTCCGATCGACCATCATCGAGGGTGAAAAGCCGATCAAGTTTAACTTTGTACCCGAGCCTCATACAAAGCTTTACAAATGTGATGTAAACCGAGGATCCTCGTCCGATATGATGAACCTTTGGTACCCCATGCAACCTCACGATTTTAGATACATACAGTTTAGCCAACTTCAGAACGAGTAATCCGTTTAACCGGTAGAAAATGAGCGGTCTTTGTTAATCGATCTACTACCACCCGTGCGAATCTTTCTTAGTAGGTGTTAAGGGTAACCCACTAACAAAATCCATCAATATCCGCTCCCATTTCCATAATGGAATCTTTACTGGTTGCAACAATCTCGACGGTAATTAATGTTCTGCCTTTACTTGTTGACAAGTCAAACACTTTCCCACACAATCAGTAACTTCCCGTTTAACTTTGGCCACCAAGACTGTTCACGGAGATCCTGATACATCTTATTTCCTCCGGGGTGCATAGCATAAGGGCTACTATGCGCCTCTAGAAGAATCATTTGCCTCAAATCCGGATCCTCGAGCATACAAACCCTTCCACGAAAACACAGTACACCATCTTTGTTCAAACCAAAATCTCCTATTACACCACTTCCAGCTTGTTGTATTAAAAGACCCAACTTTTCATCGGATAATTGCTTTTCCTTGATTTGCTCCAACAACAGAGGCTTCACCTGAAGTTCCGCTAGCAAACTGCCATCCTCATACAAACTGAGATGAGCAAACATTGCTCTTAACTCCGATACAACCTTTCAACTTAAAGCGTCTGCCACAATGTTAGCCTTTACAGGATAATACTCGATTGAGAAATCATAATCCTTTAACAGCTCCACCCATCTTCGTTGTCTTAAATTCAATTCCTTTTGGGTAAGGAGATACTTAAGACTCTTATGGTCCACATAAATGATTGACTTCTCACCGTAAAGATAATGTCTCCAAATCTTTAATGCAAACACTACATGACCAACTCCAAATCATGAGTAGGATAATTGACTTCATGCGGCCTCAATCGTAGAGAAGCATAAGCTACCACTTTTCCACTTTGCATCGGTACACATCCTAAACCCGTGTGTGACGTATCACAATAAATAGTAAACTCTTTTCCACCTCGGTTGAATCAATCTTGGCGCTTCGCTAGAATCTTCTTCGCCGAAACTTTCTTGTTATTTATCGGTCCATACATACGGTACTTCCTTCCGCAACAACTTAGTTAGGGTGCGAGAATCAACGAAAACCCTCAACAAAGCGTCTATAATAACCACCAAACCTAAGAAACTTTGGATCTCGACTCGACTTTGGCGGTTTCCAATCCAATACAGCCTCTACCTTTCGAGGATCAACTCTAATTCCTTCAGCTGACACTACATGACCCAAGAAAGTCACTTCCTTCAACCAAAATTCACACTTACTGAATTTGGCATAAAGTTGCTTATCTTGCAAAATTTGTAACATAGTGCGCAGATGAGAGTCATGCTCTACTTCATTCCTCAAATATACCAAGATGTCATCTATGAACACTACTACGAACTAGTCTAAATAAGGCTGAAAGACTCGGTTCATCATGTCCATAAATGAAGTTGGTGCATTAGTCAAACCAAACGGCATCACTAAAAACTCATAATGTCCATAGCGAGTTTGAAATGCCGTCTTATGAATATTTGCCTCTTTCACCTTGAGTTGATGATAACCCGATCTCAAATCAATCTTGGAGAAGACTGAAGCTCCTCTTAATTGATCAAACAGGCCGTCAATTGTCAGTAATGGATACCTATTCTTGATCGTCAATTTATTCAACTGCCTATAATCAATGCACATACGCATCGACCCATCCTTTTTCTTGACGAACAAAACTGGTGCTCCCCACGGAGACACACTTGGTCGAATAAATCCCCGATCTAGCAGTTTTTGAATTTGAACTTTAAGCTCCGCTAACTCCTTCGGTGCCATTCTATAAGGAGCAATGGACACCGGAGTAGTTCTGGGTAAAAGCTCAATGCCAAATTCTACTTCCCGATCTAGAGGTAGACACGGAAGTTGTTCGGAAAAGACATCTGGAAATTCTTTCACCGTTCTCACACCTTCTACCGATAAATCCTTGGCATCCAAAGCACTGATGAATGCTAGGAATGCTCTATTCCCTTTTCGTACCAACTTTTACGCCTTTAAGCGATACCACATTTGCCAAAAAGTTTCTTCGCTCGCCATCATTATTATCTCCTTATCATCCACGGTCCTAATTGACATCCGCTTTTGGCACAATTCAATTCGCCGATGCTTCACCAACCAATCCATGCCCAAAATAAGATCAAACTCGCGAAAGGTAATTCCATCAAGTTCGCTAGAAATACCTCTCTTTGACTCTCTAAGGGCACATCTCTAAATAATTTATTCACTATTACCGATTGTCCCAAAGGACTAATTATCGCCATCTCTATCGGTAATCTTAGATCTAATATTTAAGTTTCCAGATATAGCACTAGCAACATACGAGTGGGTAGACCGATATCTATCAAAGCGATGAATGGTACATTAAAAATGAAAACGTGCAGTTATCACATCAGGTGCATCACCGTCCTCACGATGCCTGACAGCATAGACCAATCCTAGCTGTCTTGCCTCCGTGTTACCTCTAACACCATTACCTCGACCCGGTACACCTTGTCCACGTCCGTTACCATTACCACCACGACCTGGTCCACGAACTCTTGGTGGCTACTGAGTACCTCTAGCTGACTGAACCTCAGGGTTACGAGTTTCTTAAGTCATTTTAGTCCGTCGAGGACAATTCTTAAACTGATGATCCTTGGATCCACATTTAAAACAGGCTTCAGTTTTCCTTCAACATTCTCCGGAATGTCGTCTTCCACAGTCGGTACATTCTCGAATCTGATTGGTAGTCACAAGTGCCCTAACTTGAATTGGCTCATCATTCCATGGCCTCTTTTGAAACTTTTTAGAAGAACCAGAATACTTAAAATCCCTCTTGCCTCTTACTTTTTCCCGATTCGGCGTTTCAATTCTTAGCCTCTTGACTATCTTAGCTTTCTCTACAAGTGAGGTAAAAGTCCAGACTTGTTGTGGGGCTATCAAGATCAGAACTCATCATTCAGCCCATCCTCAAAGCATACACAGTATTCATGATCAGTCTGCACTATAGTACGAGCATAACGACTCAAATGAAGAAATTCTACCTCGTAGGCTGCTACGATCTTACTTCCTTGAACCAAATTCAAGAATTCCTTCCTCCGGGCATCTACATAACTTGTCCCAACGTATTTCCCTTAGAAAGTAGCTTTAAAGAAATCTCAATTAACCAATGCAACCTTGGTGCCTTCTCGAACAGTAAGCCACCATTGATACGCCTCGTCTCTTAGCAAAGACACGGCTCCTCTCAGTTTCTGCTCGACGATACACTCTAAATCATCCATAATTCGTTCTACAGCCTCAAGCCAATATTCGCCACTTCGAGCTACACGAGACACCTCTAAAACTTCGCACCACTAGACTTGAGTCATTCCGATATTGATCCATGATTCTATCGCCCGATTCGCTCCAACTACTCTTTCTAAGACTCGCAACATTGCTTGAGTCAAAGCATTATCCTCATTGGCATGATCATGAGATCCACTTCGCTCTCAAATGACGTAGGTGCATCCATTTCTAGTATATGACCCAAGACTTGGATGCAAAGACACCTCGTCCACGACCACAGCCACATCTATCGCGTCCATGACCACGCCCTCTAGTGCTCATATTGACTAATTCACTTTTAATCTGATTACAAGTTTTATGAATCGAGGATATTATTTCATTTTATTAATGATATTTTATGAGATATAAGAGATAGGGTTGTTTTCGCAATCACATCCTATAGTCTCGATCTCTATCGTTTTCAACACCTAAAACTAGAAGTTCTAGAGTGTTCCTAAGGTCTCATCACAATAATAAACATTTAATAAACAAATACTTACTTGACTTGGTGTCGGATGCTCGTGGTGCCATACTACCTTTAAAACATAAAGTCTAGAAATTTGAGTGGTTTTTTAAACAAAATCATTGTTGAATCCAAACCACAGCCGAGTTTTGAAACTGGGCTCTGATACCATAAAATGTAGCACCCCAAACCCGGCCTATGCATTAAGCCCAGATTTTAGCATGCCACACAAATTAAACGTACATTCAAATCATTTAACGAAGTAGAAATCAAATTCTAAAATGATTAAGAGAATAACTCTATCGAAAAATCGAGGTTTATTTGAAATCCTTAATTAAAAACACAAGAGATTATCATTGAATCTATAGAGTAGTATTTGATTAAAATTTTGAAATTTATTTAATCAAAATATTCTAACGAAGAGTTAAAGGATTTCTGAGTTTTAAAAATATTTAAGAAAAACCTTTATTTTATCTGAAAGTTATATAAAAACATTTATGAAAAACTAAATCAATCCAACTTAATAAAACTAAAACATAATAAATCCATCCACATAATAAAATCTATAATTAAAAAGGCCTTATTACATCGCCATTAAAATAGTACTTAATAAAAATTATAAAAGAAGTCTTAAAGTTTTATAAACCACCATTTGTAGTATAGCCTCCCACTAAGTCATCTCCACCCAAGTTTCCATCAATTGTTATTACACGAGAGGGTAAAAAAATGGGGTGAGTTACTTAGAACTCATTGAGTAACTCACTTACTATAGTCCACCGGCCAAGACCATTTAAGCATTTATTTGGGCTAAGCCTATTTCAAATATAATAATTTAGCATAAAAAATGCAAATGATATGCAATTCCCAAAACCAAACCTAGATTTCCATCCGCTACACACCCCCGTACCAACCAGCACACCTGTGGGGAGCTTTAGTCACCCACCCCGCCAACACACCAAAGTAGGCTTTAAGCCCAATATAATATTTGTGGCAACAACCATTTAATAATTGTGGTAGAACCACCAATCTAGATTTCGAACAGCGCCATCGTGATGAGTCACCTATCCGTAATTTGGCATCAAGCCTTTCTTCTCTTCATCATTGATCCCAACCCATGCAATCATGTTTATGCATAACAAAATATTTGTAAAGAAAACAATATTATAATTTATAAATTTTGGCCCATTAAAAACACATATCACATATAACCCATTTATCAATTATCGTAAATGGCCCAATTATCAAATATCACTTATGGCCCATTTATCGATTATCACATATGGCCCAAATTCTCAAATATTACATATGGCCCAAATTGTCAAATATCACATATGGCCCAAATTTATCAAATATCACATATGGCCCAAATTTGTCAAATATCACATATGGCCTAAATTGTCAAATATCACATATGGCCCAAATTGTCAAATATCACATATGGCCTAAATTTATCAAATATCACATATGGCCCAAATTTGTCAAATATCATGTATGGCCCAAATTTGTCAAATATCACATATGGCCCAAATATCACTTATTATCGTTTTAGCCATTAAGGGCGATTTCAAAATTTTCACGATCTTATTATCGATTTCTTGATCTTAACACTAAAGTGTCGATAATACCATATTTTCCGATTTCACCAACTTTGCGATTTTTAATCCAACTTTTACTATTGTATAGTCATCTAACCCATGAGATACAGTGTGAGATTACATACCTGATTATGGTGAGAACTACACTCTCCCGCTCGTCGATATCTAAACACACATTACGAAGGATTAGACCACTAAAATTTAATATTAAACTATTCTAATATTAAGCAATCTAGATCCTACCCTCGAAATCTTGAACAACAACTATTTGTGATTTCTCTACGATCAAAGGTTCAGAACCACGAGTAAACAATGGTTCGGGGGTACGTACGACTTCGAATAATTGATTTTCACTGGATGAGGGTCCACAACGCGATGGAAAGTCTCAGATTCCCGAAACAGTCCTTCTCTTGAATTTAGGGGGAATAATGGAACCACCCCTCTTACGGACACTATTTATTACCCTTTTCGTCCCTATTTTGATTGTCTTCAAAGACAAAGAATTATTAGTCCTAACAATATATCGAAAATCTTAAGACTAAAGACTTGAAGAGTGTAATCGGCTTACCTTAATAATCCCTTACCTTTAACACCTCAAATCCGATTTCAATGATCTACGACGTTTACAAACACTTGAGTTTCGGTCCTCCACTATCACACTATTGTCCAAGGCTTCAAAGAAGAAAAAGAAAAGATTGAAGAGAATACTTATGTATAAGAAAAGATTCGGCTATGAATAAACAAAGAAAAAGAAGAATGATTCTACAAAGATTTTACCATCAATATTCGGCCATGAAGAAAGGTTTTGGAAAAAAATAGTGATGTTTGAGTCTTCTTTACCAAAAAGAAATAAAGAAGAACAAAAAGAATAAAGAGAGTGTTTATGTGTTTATTTTCCAAGGATGGAAGATGAACAAAGATAGGGTCTTGGGGTTGGTGTATATTCTACCAAAAGGAAGAAAAGAAAATGACCTTTCAAGATGGTATGGTTTCGACACAATGAGGAAAAGAGCTTGGGGAAGTATGGAGGATGATAACCATTTGGTCTAAAAGAAATGACCAAAACCAAAGCAAAATTTTACCTATTACACAAGACACATTCGGCTAGGAGAAGAAATTGGAGAGAAAAATTTTGGAGAAAAGCACAAAAATGACCATAAGCTAAAGTGGTCAACTAGCTACCAAAAGCTATCAAAATTTCGACCAACCCTTAGCCCCAAAAACCTTCCAAGTACATAGCTATCAAGGATCAACTTTTGCCAACCTTTCTTTCCATAGCACATTCCACAATTTAAGCCATTTGTTCCCCTTACTTGCCTTATCCTATTGATTCCTTTCCTCAACTTCAATGTTTCCTTAATCCATTTAGCCACCTTACCATAAAAATTAAAAGTCTAACATACCAAAAATGAAGCTTGGCCTACACTTGATAGGAGAAAGCAAAAATAAAAGCTTTCAAATTGCATGCTAGGAGATTCGAACCTCTCCCCTCAAGCAAACATGCATGCGCCAACTCCACCTTGCTACTAGCTCATCTTATGCTAGTTTTTGACACTTAAATTTACTTAAACCTCAAAGTCACTTGATCCACTTCAATTAAATACTCCTTACTAAAATTTATTCTAATTAGAATAGTTCTCAAGTCTTCTCAAGACTATACTAAACATGCAAAATTTAATTATTCACAAGTTAAGCACCAAAACATGCATCATATCAATACTCAAATTTTAGGATGTTACAGATTTTATCATCTTTTTCCTATTTTAGTCATTTATTAGACAAATGACTAAAATGCCCTTCTCTTTAAATTTCTATTTTACTAACTCATGCCCAATTTTTTCCAAAAATTATAATTTGGGAAAATTGCTATTTAAGGACTTCTAATTGATATTCTAAAGCTATTTCATACAAAAAGCTTCTAGAAACTCATATTTTGAAACTTTTGCAATTTAGTCCTTTTGGACCATTCAACCTTAATTTAACAAAATTGCTTCATGAAACTTTCACACTAGCATGCAAACACGACATAAACCTTAAAACTCATAAATCCACCTCGGATTCATGGCCTTGCACCACTATTCTGACTAGGCCCTAAATCGAGCTGTTACACTTCTCCGCCTTAGGGATTTTCATCCTCAAAAATCTTACCGGGAAATAAGTTCGGGTGCTGGTTTCTCATGCTCTTTTCTGGTTCCCATGTAACTTCCTCTATCCCATGCCTTTGCCACAATACTTTCACTAGAGCAATACTTTTATTTCTTAGCTATTTGACTTTTCGAGCTAAAATCTTGATTGGTTCTTCATCATAAGTCATGTCGGGATGAATTCTATCTCTGACGGGGGAATTACATGTGAAGGATCTGATCGGTAGCGTCTCAACATTGACACGTGAAACACATCATGTATCTTTTCTAACTCTGATGGCAAATCCAATCTGTAAGCTACTGGCCTAACTTTCTTAGTAATCTCAAACGGTTCAATAAAACGTGGACTTAACTTGCCTTTTCGGCCAAATCTGAGAACTTTTTTCCAAGGTGACACTTTCAAGAAAACTTTTTCCCCGACTTGATATTCTATCTCTATTCTCTTTAGGTCCGAATAAGATTTCTGTCTGTCTGATACAGCTTTTAAACATTCTCGTATCACTTTCACTTTCTCTTCAGCTTCTCTAACCAAATCAACCTTGTGAATTTGGTTTTCTTTGAGTTTAGTCCAAAATAAAGGCGTTCTACACTTACGCCTATATAGAGCCTCATAAGGTGCCATCTTTAAGCTCGACTGAAGGCTATTATTGTAGGAAAATTCTACCAATGGGAGAAACTTTTCCCAACTGCTTCGAAATTCTAGAATACAACATCTAAGCATATCCTCGAGTACTTGAATTAATCTCTCCGACTGATCACCAGTTTGAGGATGAAAAGCTGTACTAAAACTCAATTTTGTACCCAAGGCTTCTTGCAACTTCTTCCAAAATCTGGAGGTGAATCTCGGATCTCTATCCAATATGATTGACAAATGAACTCCATTAAGTCTTACTATTTCAAAAACATACAAGTTTACCATCTTATCGAGTGAGTAGTCAACTCGTACAGGTAAGAAATGAGCTGACTTCGTGAGTCTATCAACTACAACCCATATAGCATCTTTCTTGCTCAGTGATAATGGTAATCCCGTTACAAAATCCATAGTGATATGGTCCCATTTCCACTCGTGTAGCATAATTGGTTGAAGCAAACCCGAAGGTACTTGGTGTTCTGCCTTTACTTGTTGACAAATCAAACATCTTGAAATGAACTCTGAAATATCTTTCTTCATTCTCGGCCACCAATACAATTGCTTCAAGTCATTATAATCTTGGTACTACCCGGATGTACAGATTGACATCCATTATGTTCCTCATAAAAATTCTCCGAATAAGCTCCTCTTTTCTTGGTACACAAACTCTATTTTTAAACATCAAATATCCATCAGAATTAATCCAAAAGTCAGATTCAACATCTGACTCGCATTGAGTTCTCTTGGCTTGTAGCTCTTTGTCTTGTTTTTTGAGCTTCAGTGATCTCTTGAAGGAATTGGTCTAGCTTTTAACTCATCTAGAATAGAACCATCGTCAGATAAGGTCATCAGTGAATTCATTGCCCTTAATGCAAAAAGGTACTTCCTGCTCAACGCATTGGCGATGACATTCGCCTTTCCTAGATAGTAGTCAATGACCAACTCATAGTCCTTTATCAACTCTAACCATCTCCATTGCCTTAAGTTCAACTCTTTCTGCATCATCAAGTACTTCAGACTTTTGTGATCAGTAAAAATCTAACATCTTTCACCATATAAATGGTGTCTCCAAATCTTCAAAGTGAAGACTATGGCAGCCAACTCTAAATCATGCATCGGATAATTCTTCTCATGAGGCTTCAACTATCTTGAGGCATAAGTAATCACATTTCCCTCTTGCATGAGTACACAGCCTAATCTATTTAAGGATGCATCACTGTAAATCACAAATTCTTCCCCTGTCTCGGGTTGTACTAAAACTGGAGCTTCAGTCAACATTGCTTTCAATTTCTTGAAACTTTGTTGACATCTTTCTATCCACTCAATCTTCACATTTTTTTGTAACAATTTAGTCATCGGGGTTGCGATCACAGAAAACCCCTTGACAAATCGTTGGTAATAACCGGCTAGGCCTAAGAAACTCCTAATCTTAGAGATATTACTCGGTGGTTTCTAGTCCATTATAGCCGAAATCTTGCTTGGATCCACTCAGACTCCATCTCCTGAGACAATATGTCCCAGAGATCCTACTTCCTTGAGCCAAAATTCACTTTTACTGAACTTGGCATACAACTGACTTTCTCGTAGAATCTGTAAAACTGTCCGTAGGTGTTCAACATGCTCATTCTCATCCCAGGAATAAATCAATATGTCGTCAATGAAAATGACTTCAAACTTGTCGAGGTAGGGTATAAAGATGCAGTTCATTAAGTCCATGAATACCGCAGAGCATTGGTCAAACCAAAGGGCATGACTAAGAATTCATAATGCCGATATCTTGTTCAAAAAACTATCCTGGACACATCTAAATCCTTTACTCTTAACTAATAATACCCTGATCTCAAGTCTATTTTGGAGAACACATTAGCTCCTTTCAATTGATCGAAAAAATCATCGATCCTAGGCAATGGGTACTTGTTCTTCACTGTCACTTTATTAAGTTGACGATAATCTATGCACAATCTCATGGTGCCATCTTTATTTTTCACAAATAAAACTAGAGCACCCTTGGGAGAACAACTCGACCTAGCAAAGCCTTTATCTGTCAACTCTTGCAACGTATCTTCAGCTCTTTCAACTCTGTTGGAGCCATTCTGTATGGAGTAATAGATATGGGTACAGTACCGGGAGCGAGCTCAATATTGAACTCAACCTCCCTAATAGTAATTGCTCAGGAAAAATATCCACGTACTCACATACTATCGGTACTGACTCAATCTTTAGCTCTGTTTCTTTATCATTCATCACAAAGGCCAGATATGCTTCATACCCTTTTCTTAAGTATCTCTGTGCCATCATATAAGAAATCACTATTGGTGAGCTACTCAATTCATCAGATTCTATATGAAGAGTGTCTCCATTCTCACATTTCATCTCAATGTATTTCTTCCCACAATTAACTATTACATCATGGGTGGTCAACCAGTCCATACCAAGAATGATGTCAAACTCATCAAAGGGTAGCAACATAAGATTTGGTTTAAAATAATGACCTCTAATCATTAATGGACAATCTTTACATACTTCATTAATTAACACTCTCTGGCCTAAAGGATTAGACACCTTAACCGTAAATTCTATAGAATCTATAGGCATATTCATATTGGATGCTAGTTTCATATAAATATAAGAGTGTATAGATTCGGGATCTATTAAAGCAATAGCTTTGATATCATAAAGAGGAAAGGTACCCATGATAACATCAGGAGAAGATGCCTCTTCACGAGCGCGAATGGCATAAGTCCTCGTAGGTGCCCTACCCTCGGGTCTCGCAGCCTACTTTCTAGGGTTACCTCTTCTGTAACAGATCGAATTTGACCCTAATCGAAATGGTGGTTTGGGACTACGAATTTGAGTCTGAGAAATATTTTAATAATTTATTTTGTGTTTATTATATGTGAATTAATGTGTGTGAAAGTCTCGTAGAAAAATTTTATCGTTTGTGTGTTTAATTTAGAAAAAGGACTTAATCGCGTAAAAGGTAAAAGTTGCAAACTATAGTGAAATATACCAAATTGATTGTGGCTTTATAAATGGAAGTCCTAAAAGGGTATTTAGCCCATTATTCAAGATAGTGGATGGCATAGGACTAAATTACCCTTATTTTATAAGTTAGTTTTATTATTATTAAAAGGTTATATTAGTAATTAGTTTAATAAGTTAATATATACTAAAATATCACAAAATAAGCCATCATCTTTTTTTGCTTTCTCCTTGGCCGAATGTTAATGAAAGAAGAAAGGGTTTGTTTCTTTGAAATTTCGGCATTTAGAAGCTCAAATTGAAGGTTAGTTTGACTTTGGTTTTTGTTTATTTTTACGTTTTTGAGATCGTTGCTTAGTATATTATCCGACCCATGCTAAAATTTTTGAGATTTATGTACATGTGATATTCGGCCATTGATGGATTCATGTAGGTTGTGATGTTTGATGACTTTGAATTATAGATATGTTAAAGATTAATATGTTTTGTCTTTGAATTTTTGGTAAATTTGAGTATTTGGGTTAAATTGTAAAAAAATAAAATTTTAGAGGGCCTTAATTGCGAAATAAATGAAAGAAATGGACTTGTATAGTCCCTATACATATTCGGCCCTTAAGTAGTATTGAGAAATTTTGTGTATTTTGTGTTTTATGCAAATAGGACTAAATTGTAAAAATGTGAAATAGTAGGGGTAAAATGGTAATTTGCATATTTATGTGCTTAGGGACTAAATTGAGATGAAATGTACTTGAATGAGCTAAATTTTTATGTGTTTAGATCAATAACAAAGAAAAATGGATTTGGATTGGGGAAAGACGAAAATTATCGAATAGCCGGCCTACGTGATCAGTCGACAGTCGAGGTAAGTTCTTAAGTTAAAGTTCATTAAGTTGATAATTAAAAATGTATGAAATCAAATTATGTGATTAATTTGGGTAAATAGTATGAGATAGCTGAATGTGAATGTTTAACTTTGGAATGAATATATGTTTTTGAATACAAGGTGAATTAGTATACTTGACATGACAGATGAATTGATTGTGTGAATACGATTGGATAGTAATGTATGTGTTGAGAAATGTGAATTGATGAATTGAGTTGATAAATATATCAGGTTTTGTACCGGTGTTGTATATCAGGCTTTATGCCTAGCAGGCTTAGTGCCGGTGACATATTCGGGCTTCGTGCCTAGCGAGCTTAGTCTTTGCTAATATATTCAAAGCTTCGTGCCTAGCGAACTTTAGTGCTTGGGTGATATATTCAGGCTTCGTGCCTAGCAGGCTTAGTGCCGGTGATATATTCGGGCTTCGTGCCTAGAGGCTTAATGCCGATGATTTATATTAAATGAAAGAATTCGTAGACCATCGACAAGGTGGAAATTATTTACTTAAAGAAACTAAATGTCCAGGTATGTGTAAGTTTTATAGTTGTGAGAAATGAGGTAAGTTGTTCTACCACTATTTGGTGTTGGTAAAATATTGTATAAGGAAAACATTTTGCATGACTATGATATGTGTATATGATCTAATTAACAAAGTGTTTTATATATATATTGGTATGTAATCTTGGTTGTATTATTGAGATTTGGCCATTCAATTAAGTGTAATATGTGAGGATTTTGAGTATGTTTGCATAGCTAATCGATGGAAATTATGTGGTTGTTATGTACATGGCATTTGAAGTCAATTCAAATAGAGGTAGAAATTGTATTAAAACTTTGCATGGATTTGATGAGTTGCGTATTAAAGGTGATATGGGTGAAATATATATATTCGGTGTTGAGGGACTATATTAATGTCTGTAAGCTTTTATAAGAACGTTTCAATATTATTTATGAATTCATAATTATATGAATAACCATAGGTTTTAATCTTGTTGCTTAAGACTTACTAAGCTAGTGAGCTTACTTGTGTGACATGTTTCCTCTGTTTTATAGATTTCATTCAAGCTACGGGCTCTAAGGATCATCAGAGGAATCAACCACACTATCAATCCCTTTTTGGTACATATATATACTTGGTTTTTGAATCAAAGGCATGTATAGGCTAGCTAAGTTTTCGAATGATATTATGATAATGTATAAAAGCCATGCGAAAGTGGCTAGTTCTTAATGTTAATGTTCGATGGTATAAATCTATCCTTGATGTGATATGCGTGTATGTTTTGTTTGGAAAATGAATGAGGATGATATATATATATATATGTTTCATCTTTGAATAGGTATGATTGTGCATGAATGATTGTCGTGAGGTCATTAGGTGTAAATTTTGTTAACTGTTGGAAATGGACATAGGTAGGAATTTATTAAGAATGGGTTTAGCCTTGATATATGTATATATATATATATCTTTCGAATGTATGTTTATGTATATTAGTCATACGAAAATGATTTGAATTGGATCATTAAAATTTAGCGTGGTTATTATGAGTTATTAAATCAAGTGTTAAGAGTGTTTGTTTTATCAATTCAGCTATGATTTAATTATAGTTAACATTTGGTTGCTATGTCTCGTAAGCAAGGTGGTGAACGGGTTGATTTATGTATATGATAGGTGTAGTGTCTTTGTAAATGGAATTTCATTGAAGTAATTATGGACTTGGGCATTTAAAGAGATGTTGTCTGTGTCTTAAATGTTTAAGATTTAACTTTTGAATTTATGGAAAATATGCGTACCATACATATATGTTTGTATAAGTTACAATAATAGATTCGAACATGTATAAGTTATCATAATTACATATGTGATTAATTTATTATTATAAAGAGGAAATTTTGTGAAGTTGGTTTTGTTATATGCGAACATAGACTGGATCTTTGATAGGTGAATATTCAGAAATAGAAAATAGTATGTCTTGTCTGTGCAATGTATTTATATATTTGGTATATATATATTATGAAGTGTTATAAGATTGTAACATTTATAATTATTGACATGTATTTGATTTGAACTCAGGAGTATTAAGGTTCGAAATTTTGAATAAGATAAGTGTATTAATGTATTTCATTTGAAACATGGAAGTAATGAATGTTTGATCGGAATGCCTATTTTTAAGTGCATGTTATTAGGTAATACCTCATAACCCAAATCTGGCGACGGATACGGGTTAGGGGTGTTACATCTTCCACTTGGTATCAAAGCTACGATTTAGTCGATTCTAGGACTACCGTAGTGCGTAAGAGTCTAGCTATACATGCCTTTGAATTGTATATATGATAGTGTGGTGACTTCTGACAATTTCAATTGTATTTTATATAGTAAATGGATTCTAATCCCGATAGAGCCGTAGCTGAAACACCCCAAACCCGGCCCAAAAAGCCTAACCGGATTTGGTATGTTCCTCAAGTAAAACTTTAGCGGAAACATTTTTTTTATTTTTAATTTTAAAAAAAAAGAATTAATTAAATCGAAAAGGAAACCAAACTTAAGAAAATTTCTTTGAAAACATTTATATAATAGTAACAAACACATTTTTAAATAATTTATCGAAAACATTTAGATATTTGAGAATTATTCATGGCGAATTTAAAATAAATCCAAACACAAAATTAAAGATAATTTATAGTGGCCTTATTACATAAAATTGGCAAACCCAAAATAAAGTCTAAATAATAAAATTAACTTAAAAAGTTCAAGTAGGAAAATTTCCAAACGTCATTGTTTGAGCTATGGCCACCTCAATTCCTTCTCGATTCGATCCATCGCACTACTGAATTATCTCGAAAAGTTATCCCATAAAATGGGTGAGTTATAAACTCAATGTATAACACATACACTAAAAAGCCCATTTTATGAAATGCTTTCAAGCCCAAAATTTCACATATGGCCATAGGCCCATTTAATCAAATATTTAGCCCAAAGGCCCATTTAACTCATATTTAGCCCAAAGGCCCATTTAATTCATATTTAGCCCAAAGGCCCATTTTAGCTCAAATTTAGCCCAAAGGCCCATTTCATAACAGATCAAATATAATCATATAATATTACATGGATATACTTATGAAATGAGATGCAAGCCCTACCAACCTAATTATCCATCCGCTACACACCCCGCACCAACCAAAGACACCGTGGGATTACTAAATCGACCCTCCATCCGCTACACACCATCGAAGGCGATTCTTGTAGTCAACATGCACATCGCTCTTATTGTGGCAAAGCCACCAAAACAGATGTGACCAAGTCACCGACCAAGTCCAAATTTCAAATACGTGACCAAGTCACCAGATTCACATACGTGACCGAAGTCACCGGAGCCAAATATGTGACCAAAGCCACCGGAGTCAAATATGTGACCGAAGCCACCGGAGTCAAATATGTGACCGAAGCCACCGGAGTCAATTATACGTGACCGAAGTCACCAAATTCACATATGTGACCGAAGTCACCAGAAATGTGGTAAAACCACCAGAGTACTTCCTCCTTTATCAAATATACCCATATGCCCATGCACATACATATCAAATCAGATTTTCATGCTATTTATCCACAAATCATAATATAGTCATGCTTATTTCATATTAATGCATATAGCAAAATAAATAGAATATTGAGGTAACATACCTGAATTTTGTATACCAAAGTTTGGTATCCACAAACAAACATATTATCATATAATCACTTTTAAAACATAAATCTATGGAAATTTTAATGTATGGTTACACACCTAGTAACAAAGAGAACAATACCCTCTAGTTCGTCCCACACCTAAATGATTAATACACTCGGTTAGTATAAACTATTGTTAGCAAAAACTATACATATAAACAATGGATCTAAATCCTTACCCTCATTCACGAATGATAGTTATTTGCGGTTTTCTCCACTAGATGGATCAAAACCCGCCGATATTCCACCAACGTAAAGTGGTTCTGGTATACGACTACTTGAATAACCGATCCTCGTTTGCAGAGGGTCCACAACCGGTGGAAAGTCTCTAACCCCGATATCGCTTCTTCGTTTGTAGTTCGATGGTAAAGGAATACCTTCCTTCTTCCAAACACTTGAATGCTCTTTTCTTACCTATTTTGATGATCTTAGATCGCTCCTAAAAATAACTTAGATTAGTGATCCGTCAAAAAAATTGATATAATCTAAATTAGTAATCTTACCTTGATGATTCGAATGGTCACTTAAGGGTTGTCCTCAACAAGATCTTTGTAAAAATCTTTTCAAGAGATTCTACCTAGGAGAGAAATAAAAGATTATGATTTTAAGTTTGCTAAAGTAAAAGGAATAATGAAAATAATTGATAAAGTCTTACTTTGATCACTTGGAGGTTCGGCTTTGAAAAGAAGAAAAGAATATGATGATTCTACCTTCACAAAAAGAGAATAAAAATGGTGGTTTCAATATGATGGTTTCGATTTTGAAGGGAAAGAAGAAGGAGAATGAAAAGAGAAGGAAAGGAAAAAGAAGAAAAGAGAAAGAGAAGAAGAAAATGATAATGGTGATTTCGGCAATGAGAGAAAGATAAGAGAAAAATAAGATGAAAAGAAAAAGAAAAGAGAATATGATCAAAGAGAAGGAGATTGACTATGGAACTTAGATGCATTGACAAGAGGAGAGAAATGAAGAAGAATAATGGTGCTTAATCTTTGTGGTTTTGGTTTCAAAATGAAAACTAAATGGGAGAAAGAAAGTTGTATTTGGTTCAAGCAATTGAGGCTAAATCAAAAGCGAAAATGTACCAAAATGTCTAAGGTACATTTAGCCAAAATGAAGAAAATTGGTCAAAAAGATGAAAGCTAAAACAAAAGAGAGTTTTACCTAAACTCTATGGCAAATTCGGCTAGGAGAGAATTTTGGAGAAAATGAGAAAAGATGGACAAACAAAGACTTTTGGCTAACTTTTCCCCTAATGGCAAAGCATAAATTCGGCCACATCAATGCCAACATATCCCCTTTTCCTCCTTGTTTCTTCCCTATCCACTCTTGATTTGCTATCAAAGAAATAAACCTCTCCCTTTAGCCTCCATGTTGTCTAGGTTCATGGTCAAATGACCATGGACACATCCCCAAAACATAGCCAAATATCAAGCCTTTGTCCCTTCATCTTATCACCAACTTATCATCCCATGCCTTAAGTTTTAACTTCCTTTTTCACATGGTCAACTAGCCAAAATGAATGAAAGCTCATCCACTCTAGAATATTCTTGGCCGACACTTACAAGGAAGAAAACAAAAATTAAAAATCTCCCTAATGTTAGCTAGAGATTCAACCTTACACCTTAAGCACACATCCTGCATCTTAACCACTTTGCCAATTACTTAACTTATGCTAGAACTTCTTATCATCAATTCTTAAGGCCTTATTAGCTTAGTTCTCTCTCTAATTAATAGTAATTAAAAGTTTAACAAAGCATTCACTTAATAAATGAAGCTCAAATAACTTCCATAATTGCACTTACTAATGATTAAGCATGCAACATCATTCAATTATGTAAAATGCATAGCCCCAAAATATCGTGGATGTTACGCCTACCCCTTAAAATAATTTTGTCCTCAAAATTACCATGCAGAATAAGTGAGGGTATTGCATCGCATCGCTTCCTCCTGCTCCCACGAAGCTTCTCCGATCCATGATTTCACCATAATACGTTAACGAGAGGAACTGATTTTCTCCGTAAAACCTTTACGTCTCGCTCCAGAATTTGAATTGGCTCCTCCTCATATGACAAATCTGATCTTAATTCCACCTCCTCAACTGGTACTACATGAGATGGATCCGATCGGTAACGGCGTAACATTGAAACATGGAACACATTGTGCATTTGCTTCAATTCCGAAGGCAAATCTAATTGATATGCCACAGATCCGACCCGCTTCACAATCCGATAAGGTCCAATGAACCTGGGACTTAGTTTCCCTGCGACCAAATCTCATCACCTTTTTTCAAGGTGAAACCTTTAGGAAAACTTGGTCTCCCACCGCATATTCTATTTCCTTCCGCTTTAAATCACAGATGATTTTTGTCATCGAGCGCTTCCTTTAACCGAGCCCAGATTACCTTAACCTTTTCTTGGATTCACCACTATTTTTGGACCCAAAATCATGTTCCCTAATTTCATCCAACACGTAGGAGTGCGACACTTCCGTCCATATAGTGCTTCATACGGTGCCATCCAGTATCTTCGGATTGAAACTTTTGTTGTCGTAAATTCTACCAACGGTAAGAATTCCTCCCAACTTCCTTTGAAATCTATCACACAACCCCTTAACATATCTTCTAAGATCTGGATTACTCTTTCGGACTGACCGTCTGACTGAGGATGAAATGCCGTACTGAAGTCCAATTTGGTGCCCAAAGCTCGATGCAATGCTTTCCAAAATCGCGACGTAAATCTCTGGATCTCATCTAAATTATCGACAACGGCACTCCATGCAGCCTCACAATCTCAGTCACATATAATTTTGCCAATTTCTTCAAAGAGTAATCAACCCGAACTGGGATAAAATGTGCAGATTTCGTCAATCGGTCCACTATCACCCAAATGGAGTCTTTCTTAGTAGGCATAAGAGGAAGCCCACTAACAAAGTCCATGGTGATTCTCTCCCACTTCCATTGCGGAATCTTTATTGGCTGTAGCAATCCAGAAGGTACTTGATGTTCAGCCTTAACTTGCTGACACGTCAAGCACTTTCCTACAAATTCTGTAACTTCTCGTTTAAGACCAGGCCACCAAAATTGATCTCGCAAATCTCGATATAACTTACTTCCTCCAGGATGCATAGCATAGGGGCTACCATACGATTCTCGAAGTATCTTTTGCCTTAACTCTTGATCCCTCGGCATACATACTTTATCTTTGAAGCACAATACCCCGTCACTGTTAATACTAAAATCTTCCAATTTCCCACTCTGTACTAGTCGAAGCTTTTCACTCAGATCTTCATCTATTAACTGCCTCTCTTTCACTTGACTTAACCACATCGGCTTAACCTGAAGTTCTGCCAATAAGCTTCCGTCATCGAAAAGACTAAGATGTGCAAACATCGCCTCAAATCGACACTACTTTTCGGCTTAGAGTCGCCACCACATTAGCCTTACCCGGGTGGTACTCGATAGAACAGTCGTAGTCTTTCAACAACTCTATCCACCTTCTCTGCCTCAGATTCAGTTCTTTCTAAGTCAGTAGATATTTCAAACTTTTGTGGTCCGTGTATATCACTGACTTTTCCCCGTATAAGTAATGTCTCCAAACCTTAAGAGCAAAGACTACAGCTGCCAACTCCAAGTCGTGCGTCGGGTAATTAACCTCGTGCGGTCTCAATCTGCGAGACGACATACATAACTACCTATCCGCCTTGCATCAAAACACATCCTAATCCGTGTGAGAAGCATCGCAATACCGACAAAATCCTTTCTGCTTCAGTGAATCAAAGCAGAGCTTAGTCAAAACTTTCTTGAGCTTCTCAAAACTCTCTTCGCTTATCACCCACACAAAGATACTTCCTTTCTCGGCAATTTCGTTAAAGGTGCATTATCGATGAAAATCCTTCAACGAATCTTCGATAATATCCGCTAATCCCAAGAAACTGCGAATCTCGATTCACGGACTTAGGTGGTTTCCAATCTAATCTGACCTCGATCTTCCGAGGATCCACCTAATCCTCTCGCAGATACCACATGACCTAAAATGCAACTTCTTTCACCAAAATTCACACTTGTGAATTTGGCGTCTGACTTCTTTTCTCTTAAAACTTCAACACAATCCAAGATGCTCATCATGTTCTACTTGGACTTAGAATACACCAAGATGTCGTCTATGAATACCACGACTAACCGATCCAAGTAGGCTGAAAAATTCGGTTCATCATATCCATAAACGCAATTTGGGGCATTCGTCAATCCAATGGCATTACCGTAAATTCATAATGCCCATATCTAGTTCGGAAAGCCGTCTTATGGATATCCGCTTCTTTCACTTTAAGTGATGATACCCGACCTTAGATCAATTTTAGAGAATACCGCAGCTCCTTTAAGTCGATCGAACAAGTCGTCGATCCCGGTAAAGGATACTTGTTCTTGATAGTCACTTATTCAAGCTGCGGTGAGTCTATACACATCCTCATCGATCCGTCCTTCTTCTTCACGAATAGGACCGGTGCTCCCCATGGAGACACACTAGGTCGGATGAATCCACGATCAAGCAACTCCTGAATCGAGCCTTAAGCTCAACCAATTCCTTCTGCCATTCTATATGGAGCAATGGAAATCGGCGCCGTTCGGGCAATAAGTCTATCCGAATTCTACCTCACGATCCGGAGGCAACCACGGAAGTTCTTCCTAAAAACATCTACAAATTCATTGGTCGTCTGACTTCATTAATGATTTGCTTCCTTAGCCTCCAAAGCATTCACCAACATCGAAAGGCTTCACATCCTTTTCTAACCATCTTTTACGCCTTAAGAGCGGATACTACATTAGATAAGTAGTTCCGTCTTTCGCCCATCACTACAACTTCCTTATCATCAAGAGTTCTTAGGACATTCTCTTAGCACAATAATCCACATTTGCACGGTACTTTACAAGCCGCCCATGCCTAAAATTAGGTCAATTCTTGAATGGCAACTCCATTAAATCACCGAGAAGCTGTATTCCTTGGACTTCTAGAGGCACTTCCTTAAAAGTTTGTTTATTTCTCTTTGTGCGTCCAGAGGACTAAGTACGATCATCTTCCTAGGTACGATTTGAAGTCACATGCAAAGTCCCGGATGCTTCACTAGCAATATAGGAATGAGTTAACCCTATATCTATCAAAGCAATAAAGGCAACCTGAAATCAAAAAGCGTGCAGTGATAACATCAAAAGGCCATCGCCTTTCTTCTCTGCGACGAACAGCATACACCAAACCTGGTTGTCTCGCCTCAGAGTTTCCACTGCCTCTGCCTGAAGTTCCGCGACCTCTACCGGAA
Source organism: Gossypium rotundifolium (assembly GCA_025506655.1). Taxonomy (NCBI): domain Eukaryota; kingdom Viridiplantae; phylum Streptophyta; class Magnoliopsida; order Malvales; family Malvaceae; genus Gossypium; species Gossypium rotundifolium. The sequence continues at coordinate 60,741,256 of CP106731.1, read as the reverse complement.
CCATTGCCCCTTCCATTGGGACCACGGCCTCTTATCGGTTGCTGTCCACTTCACGACTTGATTAGCACCGACTTGTTTGGACGGTTCTTCTCTGGAGTTTATCGGACAATCCTTGATCATGTGATCCTTCGAACCGCACTTGAAACATCCGCCGTTTTTCTTCCAGCATTCTCCCGAGTGCATTTTCCCACACTGAGAACAAGTACGACTTTGCACTCCCGTAGCAGTCTATTGACCTCGCGGTCCATCATTTCTTGACTTTTTCTGAAAGCTTCCAGACGACCCCGAAGACCCAAAGCTTCTCTTATTCTTGCCCTGACCTCTGTCCCGTTCATCTCTCGATCAGTTTAGCTTCTTCGGCAATTCTTGCCCTTTCCACTAAGATTGCAAAATCTCTTTCATGGTGTGGGGCAATCATCACTCTTAGCTCATCTCTAAGTCCATCTTCAAATTTGATACACCGTTCATATTCCGTTGCCACTATCCCTCTGGCATAACGGCTAAGTCGCAAAAATTCGCTTCATATTCAGCTATCGACTTGTTTCCTTGCACTGATTCGTAAATGTCTTCCTCGAGAATCGATGTAGCTAGCTCAGACATATTTTCCCTCAAATTTCACTTTAAAATACCCCCAATCCAGACGATCCATGGGGTACTTTCCTTGATAGTAAGCCACCACCGTAGGCTTCATCACGAAGAAGTGAAATAGCTCCTTTCAATTTCTCTTCGTCGGTCAAGATCTATATCGTCCATGATCCTCTCGACGCCTCCAACCAATATTCAGCTACGTTTGGAGCTACTCGGATACTCCTCTCGAAAACCTCAAATCCATTCGATCTTAGTCTCTCATTCTGAGACTTTCGAGACCCATTTCGAAACTAGCTTCCGCTACTGCGTTCTAAAACTTCAAAGACAACTTGTGATATCTGCGTCACCACCTTCATTTTGTTCTTGAAAGTTCGCCCCAACAAATGTGGTGGAGCTTCATTCTGGAACCTTGACCAGATCGAATCTGTTTCAAATAGTCATCCTTCCTCTTCCATGTCCACGACGACCTCGTCCCTAGAGCTCATGTCTACTACGTATCTTTTCTATTTTTACGAAAAGTCTTATGTATTAGAATCTTTTCACTTCTTATTAAAAGAAAGTCTTATAAACAGATATTCAATTGGTTTTCGTAGTAGTACACATACACCTAGGGTCCATGTCTCTAAAGTTTCCTTAGACTTATCAAACATTCATATTACTTATCAAATGAAAGTACATACCTGATGGATCTGGGTCAAGAATTCCGAGTGCCATGCTCTTATAAAACCATTTAACTTAAGAAAAACTTTCAAAAATCTTTTGGGCCAAATTTTGAAAACGTTGTGGGCTTCAAAACCCAAGGCCGAGAGTTTAAAAGCTGGCTCGATACTGTGAAACACCCCAAACCCTACCCAAAAAGCCTAACAGGATTTGGTATGTTCCTCAAGTAAAACTTTAGCGGAAACATTTTTTATTTTTAATTTTAAAAAAAAAATTAATTAAATCGAAAGGAAACCAAACTTAAGAAAATTTCTTTGAAAACATTTATATAATAGTAACAAACACATTTTAAATAATTTATCGAAAACATTTAGATATTTGATAATTATTCATGGCGTAATTTAAAATAAATCCAAACACAAAATTAAAGATAATTTATAGTGGCCTTATTACATAAAATTGGCAAACCCAAAATAAAGTCTAAATAATAAAATTAACTTAAAAAGTTCAAGTAGGAAAATTTCCAAACGTCATTGTTTGAGCTATGGCCACCTGAATTCCTTGTCAATTCGATCCATCGCACTACGAATTATCTGAAAAGTTATCCCATAAAAATGGGTGAGTTATAAACTCAATGTATAACACATACACTAAAAAGCCCATTTTATGAAATGCTTTCAAGCCCAAAAATTTCACATATGGCCATAGGCCCATTTAATCAAATATTTAGCCCAAAGGCCCATTTAACTCATATTTAGCCCAAAGGCCCATTTAATTCATATTTAGCCCAAAGGCCCATTTTAGCTCAAATTTAGCCCAAAGGCCCATTTCATAACAGATCAAATATAATCATATAATATTACATGGATATACTTATGAAATGAGATGCAAGCCCGGCCCAACCTAATTATCCATCCGCTACACACCCGTACCAACCAAAGACACCGTGGGATTACTAAATCGACCCTCCATACGCTACACACCATCAAGGCGATTCTTTGCAGTCAACATGCACATCGCCCTTATTGTGGCAAAGCCACCAAAGCAGATGTGATCAAGTCACCGATCAAGTCCAAATTTCAAATCGTGACCAAGTCACCAGATTCACATACGTGACCGAAGTCACCAGAGCCAAATATGTGACCAAAGCCACCGGAGTCAAATATGTGACCGAAGCCACCGGAGTCAAATATGTGACCGAAGCCACCGGAGTTAATTATACGTGACCGAAGTCACCAAATTCACATATGTGACCGAAGTCACCAGAAATGTGGTAAAACCACCAGAGTACTTCCTCCTTTATCAAATATACCCATATGCCCATGCACATACATATCAAATCAGATTTTCATGCTATTTATCCACAAATCATAATATAGTCATGCTTATTTCATATTAATGCATATAGCAAAATAAACGGAATATTGAGGTAACATACCTGAATTTTGTATACCAAAGTTTGGTATCCACAAACAAACATATTATCATATAATCACTTTTTAAAACATAAATCTATGGAAATTTTAATGTATGGTTACACACCTAGTAACAGTGAGAACAATACCCTCTAGTTCGTCCACACCTAAATGATTAATACACTCGGTTAGTATAAACTATTGTTAGCAAAAACTATACTTATAAACGATGGATCTAAATCCTTACCCTCGGATTCACGAATGACAATTATTTGCGGTTTTTCTCTACTAGATGGATCAAAACCACGATATTCCACCAACGTAAAGTGGTTCTATTATATGCACTACTGAATAACCGATCCTCGTTTGCAGAGGGTCCACAACCGGGTGGAAAGTCTCTAACCCCCGATACTGCTCTTCGTTTGTAGTTCGATGGTAAAGGAATACCTTCCTTCTTCCAAACACTTCGAACGGCTCTTTTCTTACCTATTTTGATGATCTTAGATCGCTCCTAAAAATAACTTAGATTAGTGATCCGTCAAAAAAAATTGATATAATCTAAATTAGTAATCTTACCTTGATGATTCGAATGGTCACTTAAGGGTTGTCCTCAACAAGATCTTTGTAAAAATCTTTTCAAGAGATTCGGCCTAGGAGAGAAATAAAAGATTATGATTTTAAGTTTGCTAAAGTAAAAAGGAATAATGAAAATAATTGATAAAGTCTTACTTTGATCACTTGGAGGTTCGGCTTTGAAAAAGAAGAAAAGAATATGATGATTCGGCCTTCACAAAAAGAGAATAAAAATGGTGGTTTCAATATGATGGTTTCGATTTTGAAGGGAAAGAAGAAGGAGAATGAAAAGAGAAGGAAAGGAAAAAGAAGAAAAGAGAAAGAGAAGAAGAAAATGATAATGATGATTTCGGCAATGAGAGAAAGATAAGAGAAAAATAAGATGAAAAGAAAAAGAAAAGAGAATATGATCAAAGAGAAGGAGATTGACTATGGAACTTAGATGCATTGGCAAGAGGAGAAAATGAAGAAGAATAATGGTGCTTAATCTTTGTGGTTTTGGTTTCAAAATGAAAACTAAATGGGAGAAAGAAAGTTGTATTTGGTTCAATCAATTAAGGCTAAATCAAAAGCGAAAATGTACCAAAATGTCTAAGGTACATTCTACCAAAATGAAGAAAATTGGTCAAAAGATGAAAGCTAAAACAAAAGAGAGTTTTACCTAAACTCTATGGCAAATTCGGCTAGGAGAGAATTTTTGGAGAAAATGAGAAAAGATGGACAAACAAAGACTTTTGGCTAACTTTTCCCCCTAATGGCAAAGCATAAATTCTACCACATCAATGCCAACATATCCCCTTTTTCCTCCTTGTTTCTTCCCTATCCACTCTTGATTTGCTATCAAAGAAATAAACCTCTCCCTTTAGCCTCCATGTCCGTCTAGGTTCATGGTCAAATGACCATGGACACATCCTCAAAACATATCCAAATATCAAGCCTTTGTCCCCTTCATCTTATCACCAACTTATCATCCCATGCCTTAAGTTTTTAACTTCCTTTTTCACATGGTCAACTAGCCAAAAATGAATGAAAGCTCATCCACTCTAGAATATTCTTGGCCGACACTTACAAGGAAGAAAACAAAAAATTAAAATCTCCCTAATGTTAGCTAGGAGATTGAACCTTACACCTTAAGCACACATCCATGCATCTTAACCACTTTGCCAATTACTTAACTTATGCTAGAACTTCTTATCATCAATTCTTAAGGCCTTATTAGCTTAGTTCTCTCTTTAATTAATAGAAATTAAAAGTTTAACAAAGCATTCACTTAATAAATGAAGCTCAAATAACTTCCATAATTGCACTTACTAATGATTAAGCATGCAACATCATTCAATTATGTAAAATGCATAGCCCCCAAAATATCAGGATGTTACAAAGGCGATGATGTGGAGAGCGTTGCGCCTGGTCTCGCACGTGGATCAGCGCCATTAAACCCTCGACTAGTTTCGGGTAGCCATGAGGGGAAGGTTAAACAAGCCTTCTATCAGATGATGAACGAATGGTTTACCCAGTTTATTCAGACTAATCCGGCTGTACAATAACCTCCACCCCCGAATAATCTAACTCCGGTACCTTCAACACCCCCGATGATAGATCCGATGAGATCTAGCAGCCTCCCTTGATAAAATTAGGAAATATGGGGCGGCGAATTCAAGGCCAATGATGATGATGATGCGAGAGCGGTGAGATGTGGCTTGATAACACTATTCGAATTTTCGATGAGTTATCTTGTACTCCAGATGAATGCCTAAAGTGTACTATATCTCTACTTGGGACACGCTTATCGTTGGTGGAACACCGGTATCCGTAGTTCGAAGAAAAAGTAACTTGGACTTCTTCCAAATTGAGTTCCCTAAGAAATATATCGATCGAGATTCATCGATCAAAAAGCAGAAAGAATTTCTAGAATTAAAAGCAGGTCGCATGGCTGTGATTTAATATGAGCGGAAGTTTGTCGATTGAGCCGTTACGCTCGGAGTGTATATCTACTGAAGCCATTATGTGTAAAAGATTTGAAGATGGCCTGAATGAAGACATAAAGTTACTTGTTAGCATTCTTGAAATCAAAGAGTTTGTGACATTAGTCGGCGAGCTTGTAAAGTCAAGAGCTCGGAAAGGAGAAAAGAAAAGTGAAGTAGACGCTAGAGACACTCGAAAAGATCATCGAGTAAAATTTTCCATTCTATGCATAAGAAGTTCAGAGATGACCCTAGTCGACATAAAGCCACTTCAGACTTGCCTAGACGTGATCGACCTCCAATGAGATCCCGAGCCACATCGATAGCTAGTGTCGGTAATGTTCCACAGAAGCGGGCAGTGTAAACATTGTGGGAGATGGCATCACAGGAGTTGCGAGTTCGTGATCGGTCTTGCTTTAAATGTGGATCGTCGGATCATTTTATTCGAGAGTGCCGATGTTAGCCGAGCAAAATGCAACTCGAAACACTAGACCGAAGCGAAGGCGCCAATGCAGGTAGACCACTCAAACACTCGTGCAATGTAGGTGGCGGTCGAGAGAGGACGAAAGACACCGCATACGATCGAGGCTAAAGCTCCAGCTAGAGCTTATGCTACATGAGCGGAGAGGATGCTTCCTCCACCGATGTCATTACGGTACTTTCACCCTTTACGATACTATTGTGATTGCATTGATTGATCTGGTTCGACTCATTCATATATGTGAAACTCTAGTATTCGGTAAGACTCGCCATTGAGTCTCTTGAGTTTGTGATTCGTGTGTCCAACCCTTTGGGTAGATATGTACTTGTTAATAAAGTGTGTAGAGGTTGCCCGTTGATGATTCGGGATTCTTACTTCCCAGCCGATTTAATGTTGTTGCCCTTCGATGAGTTCGATATAATTTTGGGAATGGACTAGTTAACTTCACATGATGCGTTGGTGCATTACAAAAGAAAGCTTATTGATTTGAGATGTCGAGCGGTGAGATCATCGAATTGAATCCGATGATTTAAGTGGGTTTCCTCTGATAATATCCTCGATGTTAGCAGAAAGTATGTGAGAAAAGGGTGCGAAGCTTATTTGGCCTATGTCTTGGATAATAAAATGTCCGAAAAGCATATTGAATCTGTCTGGGTTGTGTGTGAATACCCAAATGTGTTTCTTGAAGAACTACGAGATTACCACCAAGATCGAGAGATTGAGTTCGGCATTGAATTAGCAGGAGCGACTCAATCTCGATAACTCCGTGTCGGATGGAACCTCTTGAGTTAAAAGAGTTGAAAGCACAGTTGCAAGAGTAATGATAGGGGTTTTGCACCAGAAGTTTCTCTCCTTGGGTGCACCATTCTTTTGTGAAGAAGAAGCGAGCGATGCGAATGTGTATTGATTATCGATGGCGAATAAGCTAACTATAAAGAATAAGTACCGCTACCTCGGATTGATGATTTGTTTGATCAGTTGAAAGGGCTTGATATTTTCGAAGATAGATTTGAGATTGGGTTATTATCGATTCTGAGCGAGAGATACGAGATGTGCCAAAGACGCATCTCGGATGAGGTACGGACATTTTGAGTTTCTGTTATGCCTTTTGGACTCACTAATGCACTGCTATTTTATGGATCTAATGAATCGGGTCTTGAGCGGTTTTAGATCAGTTTGTTGTAGTGTTTATTGTTGATATACTAATCTACTCCAAAGATGAAACCGAGCATCTTAGCATTTGAGATTAGTGCTACAAACTTTACGAGATCAACAGTTGTATGTAAAGCTTAGTAAGTGTGAGTTTTGGATGAATGAAGTCAGCTTCTTGGGTCATGTTGTTTCAGCATCAGGTATTCGGGTGGATTCAAACAAAATAGCAGCTATACTCGATTGGAAACCACCAAAGAATGTTTTCGAGATTCGAAGCTTTCTAGGCCTTGCGGGATACTACAGACGGTTTGTAAAAGGTTTTTCTATGATAGTTACACCTTTGACAAGGCTACTATAGAAAGATGTCAAGTTTGAGTGGTCGAAAAAGTGTCAGAAAAGTTTCGAACAACTGAAAGCTCTTTTGATCGAAGCTCCAGTGTTAACTCAGCCTGAATCGGGTAAAGAATTTATCGTTTTTAGTGATGCTTCTTTGAATGGGTTGGGTTGCGTTTTGATGCAGGAAGGCAAAGTTATAGCCTACACTTCGAGACAATTGAAGCCGCACGAAAGAAATTATCTGACTCATGATCTGGAATTAGCAGCCATTGTTTTCGCATTGAAAATTTGGCATCATTATTTATTCAGTGAGAAATGTCATGTTTATTCGGATCATAAAAGTCTAAAGTATTTTATGACTCAGAAAGATCTGAACTTGAGACAACGCAGATGGTTAGAATTATTGAAAGACTATGAGTTGGTGATTGACTACCATCCGGGAAAAGCCAATGTTGTTGTAGATGCGTTAAGTCAAAAATCATTATTTGCTCTTCGTGCGATGAACACACAGATGGTTATGTCTGGTAATGGTTTGATCATAGCCGAGTTAAAAGCAAGACCGATGTTCATTCAACAGATTTGTGATGTGCAAAGAATTGACAAAGACTTGGTTGCTAGACGAGTTCAATGTGAAAATAATGCAGAGTCAGAGTTTCAAATTGATGCAAATGATTGTTTGAATTTCAAAGGCCGAATATGTGTTCCAAAGAACGTGGACTTGATTCAGATAATTTTGAGTGAGGCTCATGATAGTTGATTATCAATACATCCGGGTAGCACGAAAATGTATAATGATTTGAAATAGTTCTATTAGTGGCCTGGCATGAAACGGGATATATCTGAATTTGTTTCAAAGTGCTTAATCTGTCAGTAAGTAAAAGTTGAGCATCAAGTGCCTTCTGGGTTGCTTCAACCGATCATGATACTTGAATGGAAATGGGATAGAATCACTATGGATTTTGTACCTGGTTTGCCTATGACACCGAGCAAGAAAGATGCAGTCTGGGTTATAGTAGATAAACTGACCAAATCAGATCATTTTGTACCGGTTCGTATGGATTTTTCACTTGATAAACTTGCTGAGCTGTATATAACTCAAATCGAGAGATTACATGGTGTGCTGAGTTCTATTATCTCAGACAGAGACCCGAGATTCACATCACGATTGTGGAAGTTACAGGATGCTTTAGGTACTAAACTTCATTTTAACACCGCCTTTCACCCGCAGACAGACGGTCAATCTGAGCGAACCATTCAAACACTTGAGGACATGTTGAGATGTTGCATTCTCGAGTTTGAAGGTACGTGGGAAAAGTACTTACCTTTGATTGAATTTGCCTATAATAACAGTTTTCAATCAAGTATCAAAATGGCACCCTATGAAGCTCTATATGGCCGCAAGTGTCGTACATCTTTGTACTGGACCGAGCTCAGTGAGAATAAGATACAAGGGGTTGATTTGATTAAAGAGACCGAATGAAGTGATCGTAATCAAAGGTAGTTTGAAAGTCGCATCGGATCGTCAAAAGTCTTATCTTGATTTAAAACGTAAAGATATAAATTTCAAGTCGAGATCGAGCGTTCTTGAAAGTATCTCGTGGAAGAAAGTACTTCGTTTTGGTCGGAAGGAAAATCGAGTCCAGATTTATCGGACCGTATGAAATCATCGAACGTATTGGGCTGTTGCTTATAGATTGAAGTTGCCCTCGAATTAGAAAAGATACATGATGTATTTCACGTTTCGATGCTTCAGAATCTGATCGGATCCGTCACATGTGATTGCTCCATCTCGAGATTGAAATCCAACCCGATATGACGTATAAGGAAGAACCGATCCGTATTTTAGCTCGGGAAATGAAAGAGTTAAGAAACAAAAGAATTCTATTAGCAAAAGTACTATGGAAGTGGCACGGAGTTGAAGAGGCTACGTGGGAGCCTGAGGATTCAATGAGGCAACAATATCCAACGTTGTTTAATGGTCAGATTTTCGGGAACGAAAATCCTTAAGGGGGAGAGTTGTAACAGACCAAATTTGATCCTAATCGAAATGGTGGTTTCGGGACCACGAATCAGAGTCTGAGAAATATTTTAATATTTTATTTTGTGTTTATTATATGTGAATTAATGTGTGAAAGTCTCGTAGAAAAATTTTATCGTTTGTGTGTATAATTTAGAAAAAGGACTTAATCGCGTAAAAGGTAAAAGTTGCAAACTATAGTGAAATATACCAAATTGATTGTGGCTTTATAAATGGAAGTCCTAAAAGGGTAATTAGCCCATTATTCAAGATAGTGGACGGCATAGGACTAAATTACCCTTATTTTATAAGTTAGTTTTATTATTATTAAAAGGTTATATTAGTAATTAGTTTAATAAGTTAATATATACTAAAATATCACAAAATAAGCCATCATCTTTTTTTTGCTTTCTCCTTGGCTGAATGTTAATGAAAGAAGAAAGGGTTTGTTTCTTTGAAATTTCGGCATTTAGAAGCTCAAATTGAAGGTTAGTTTGACTTTGGTTTTTTTTTTTATTTTTACGTTTTTGAGATCGTTGCTTAGTATATTATCAGACCCATGCTAAAATTTTTGAGATTTATGTACATGTGATATTCGGCCATTGATGGATTCATGTAGGTTGTGATGTTTGATGACTTTGAATTATAGATATGTTAAAGATTAATATGTTTTGTCTTTGAATTTTTGGTAAATTTGAGTATTTGGGTTAAATTGTAAAAAATAAAATTTTAGAGGGGCTTAATTGCAAAATAAATGAAAGAAATGGACTTGTATAGTCCCTATACATATTCAGCCCTTAAGTAGTATTGAGAAATTTTGTGTATTTTGTGTTTTATGCAAATAGGACTAAATTGTAAAAATGTGAAATAGTAGGGGTAAAATGGTAATTTGTATATTTATGTGCTTAGGGGCTAAATTGAGATGAAATGTACTTGAATGAGCTAAATTTTTATGTGTTTAGATCAAGAACAAAGAAAAACAGTTTGGATCGGGGAAAGACGAAAATTATCGAATAAGCAGGCCTACGTGATCAGTCGACAGTCGAGGTAAGTTCTTAAGTTAAAGTTCGTTAAGTTGATAATTAAAATGTATGAAATCAAATTATGTGATTAATTTGGGTAAATAGTATGAGATAGCTGAATGTGAATGTTTAACTTTGGAATGAATATATGTTTTTGAATACAAGGTGAATTAGTATACTTGACATGACAGATGAATTAATTGTGTGAATCTGATTGGATAGTAATGTATGTGTTGAGAAATGTGAATTGATGAATTGAGTTGATAAATATATCGGGTTTTGTGCGGTGTTGTATATCGGGCTTTATGCCTAGCGAGCTTAGTCTTAGGTGACATATTAAGACTTCGTGCCCTAATGAGCTTAGTCTTAGGTGATATATTCGAGCTTCGTGCTGGCGGGCTTAGTCTTTGATATATTCGAGCTTCGTGCCTAGCAGCTTAGTGCTTGGTGATATATTGAGTCTTCGTGCCTAGCGAGCTTAGTCTGCCTGATATATTCGGACTTCGTGCCTAGCGGGCTTAATGCCGATGATTTATATTAAATGAAAGAATTAAGTAGACCATCGACAAGGTGGAAATTATTTACTTAAAGAAACTAAATGTCCAGTGCGTGTAAGTTTTATAGTTGTGAGAAATGAGGTAAGTTGTTCTACCACTATTTGGTGTTGGTAAAATATTGTATAAGGAAAACATTTTGCATGATTATGATATGTGTATATGATCTAATTAACAAAGTGTTTTATATGTATATTGGTATATAATCTTGGGTGTATTATTGAGATTCGGCCATTCAGTTAAGTGTAATATATGAGGATTTTGAGTATGTTTGCATAGTTAATCGATGGAAATTATGTGGTTGTTATGTACATGGCATTTGAAGTCAATTCAAATAGAGGTAGAAATTGTATTAAAACTTTGCGTGGATTTGATGAGTTGCGTATTAAAGGTGATATGGGTGAAATATATATATTCGGCGTTGAGGGACTATATTAATGTCTGTAAGCTTTTATAAGAACATTTCAATATTAGTTATGAATTCATAATTATATGAATAACCATAAGTTCTAATCTTGTTGCTTAAGACTTACTAAGCTAGTGAGCTTACTTGTGTGACATGTTTCCTCTGTTTTATAGATTTCGTTCAAGCTACGGGCTCTAAGGATCGTCAGAGGAATCAACCACACTATCAATCCCTTTTTGGTACATATATATACTTGGTTTTTGAATCAAAGGCATGTATAGGCTAGCTAAGTTTTGAATGATATTATGATAATGTATAAAAGCCATGCGAAAGTGGCTAGTTCTTAATGTTAATGTTCGATGGTATAAATCTATCCTTGACGTGATATGCGTGTATGTTTTGTTTGGAAAATGAATGAGGATGATATATATATATATATATATATATGTTTCATCTTTGAATAGGTATGATTGTGCATGAATGATTGTCGTTGAGGTCATTAGGTGTAAATTTTGTTAAGCTGTTGGAAATGGACGTAGGTAGGAATTTATTAAGAATGGGATTAGCCTTGATATATGTATATATATATATATCTTTCGAATGTATGTTTATGTATATTAGTCATCTGAAAATGATTTGAATTGGATCATTAAAATTTAGCGTGGTTATTATGAGTTATTAAATCAAGTATTAAGAGTGTTTGTTTTATCAATTCACTATGGTTTAATTATAGTTAACATTTGGTTGCTATGTCTCGTAAGCAAGGTGGTGAGCGAGTTGATTTATGTATATGATAGGTGTAGTGTCTTTGTAAATGGAATTTCATTGAAGTAATTATGGACTTGGGCATTTAAAGAGATGTTATCTGTGTCTTAAATGTTTAAGATTTGACTTTTGAATTTATGGAAAATATCGTACCATACATATATGTTTGTATAAGTTACAATAATAGATTCGAACATGTATAAGTTATCATAATTACATATGTGATTAATTTATTATTATAAAGAGGAAATTTTGTGAAGTTGGTTTTGTTATATGCGAACATAGATTTGGATCTTTGATAGGTGAATATTGAAATAGAAAATAGTATGTCTTGTCTCAGTGCAATGTATTTATATATTTGATATATATATATATATATTATGAAGTGTTATAAGATTGTAACATTTATAATTATTGACATGTATTTGATTTGAACTCGGGAGTATTAAGGTTCAAAATTTTGAATAAGATAAGTGTATTAATGTATTTCATTTGAAACATGGAAGTAATGAATGTCGATCGTAATGCCTATTTTTAAGTGCATGTTATTAGGTAATACCTCATAACCCAAATCATGGCGGATATACGGGTTAGGGGTGTTACATCTTCCACTTGCCCCAGTCCCCAAGTTTCTCTGCGGTCTACCTCTGACCATACCCCTAGATCTTGGGTTTTGAGTTCTCTCTTCTTTCGTCATCTCAGGACAATCTTTTATAAAGTGATCATGGGAACCACATCTGAAACAAGCATTTTCATGCGCTCGACATTCACCAAGATGGCGTCTGCCACACTGTGGGCATTCAGGTCTATCAGATCGAATGTTCCCTACACTAGCAATTGAAGTAGTCTGTGCTTTATTCCCCGAATTCTGCTTACTCTTATCCTTCTTTGAAAACCCAATGGAAGTAGCCGATCGGGTAGGGAAATCTCTTGACTTCTTGGATGAAGATTGGAATGACTTATTCCACTGTATTTTTCTAGAGTCACTGTAACACCCCAAACCTGGCCCATGCGTCACAACCGGATCTGACATGTCACATGAGGAAAACGTATAAAGTCCTTGTTCTTTGTACTAAAATAAATGTTATTTGATTGTAATTAAGAAAAACAAATTTGGTTGTTAATGTTTTATAAAATACGTCTAATCTTGAGAGGTTGATTGATAAACCGAAAATTTAAACTAGTGAACCTTAAAACCGTGACTTTTGAAAAATAGTGTTGATAATTTGAGATAAAATTTCCAAATTAAAATATTTGTAAAAGTTTGTTATGAAATTTATTTGCTAATCTATTTTAGAAAACCTTTATTAAAGTTTTTAGAAAAATTCCCATTTAAAAAATTTAAGCAAAATATAAGTACGTCAAACATAAAGCAAAAATAAAATATTCCAGAGGCCTTACTACAACATAAAAACCCAAATAGTAAAAAAAAAATAACAAAAAAGAGCAGAAAAGTAATTTACTAAAGTTCAAAACATTTATTTCCGAAGTATGGCCTCACCGAGTCATCCATGGGCCCAAGTCCTCGTCACCGAGCATTACCTACAAAGATTAAGAAAGGAGGGGGTGAGTTACTAGAACTCAGTGCATAATCCCCTTACCGTTATCCACTGGGTCTGAACCCTTTTAGTAATATCTTGGGCCGGAGCCCATGTAGCATAATCTTGGGCCGAAGCCCATTTACAAAACAAACTGGGCCTTAGGCCTATAAACATGATAATGCAGATAATGTAATGCAACCCAACCCATCCTAGTAATCCATCCGCTACACACCATCCGTACCATTCCATCACACCTGTAGGGATCAAGTCAACCCACCCTGCCAAACACACCAATCGCAGGCAAGTTGCCATTTATAATAATTTGTGGTTGAGCCACCAGAAACGCTGCAGTCAAACTGCTTTTTATAATATTTGTGGCCGAGCCACCAGAGTCATAATTATGCCTGGCATAGCCATATACAGATTGTGGCAGAGCCACCAGAATATCACATACGGTAATATAATCGGCACAGCCTTGGGCAAATATGATCGACACAGAGTCGTTAATTCATATGTTAGGCACATAGCCCCGAGTAAATATGTTTAGCACAAAGCCATAATCATGATGGCACAAAGCCATATTTAGGTTGGCACTTAGCCATTATCAGAATTTGTGGCAGAGCCACCAGAATATGTGGCAGAGCCATCAAAATCAGAATGAATCATATTAACAAACATTTTTGTGGCAGTGCCACCGGAATCACTTCTCTTCAACTTTTTCCCATCCCATGCAAAATTATGTAAATGCAACATACAAAGTAAATCATGATATTTACAATTATAAACAAAAATCATTAATTCAGATATTCATTACAAAAATTCGACCCATTGTAACACTTTACAAATCGGCCCATTAGGGCAATCTATCAAATCGGCCCATTAGGGGCAATTTCGTAATTCATCCCATTAGGGGCAATTTCGTAATTCGGCCCATTAGAGTATTTTTGTAATTTTACCCATAGAGGGTAATTCAGTAATCTCGCAACCCAGGCTATTTCGGTAATTTGCCCTCCAAGGGTATTTTCGTAATTTCGCAACCCCAGACTTAACTACTAATTTGGGGCATAAAAAATTGAAACTGTCCATCTGCGTCACGCTGACTAAATTGACTATAACTCGAGTTAAGAAACTCAAAATTTAGATCCGTAAATTTTTTTAGAAACTAGACTCATAAATATTCTTACTACAAGTTTTCCAAAATTTTTGGATTATCCGTTTAGCACAATTTATTCATTAAAAATTCTCTTGTTTCACTGACCAATGATTCTGACCTCTCTTAACCTAATTTCAAATATATCCTTGTACAGTTTTCATATCTTGGTTCCACTTATTTCTATTGAAACTAGGCTCACTAAGAAATCTATACATATAAATTATAACTCATAATTCACTTTGTACAATTTTTAATGATTTTTCTAAGACAGAACAGGGAACCACGAAGTCATTCAGAACCAGTCTTACTAAAATTAAAATATCACATAATATAAAATTCTTTTTCCTTCTCTGTTTCTTTCATATCAAACTAGACACAGTAAGATTTAATTTGATATCTTATTCACTCTCTAATTCCATTTCTCCTATTTTTCATGATTTTTCAAAGTCACATCACTGCTGCTAACCAAAAACTGTTTCATTGCAAAATATGGTTTCCACTACGAACATGCGCACGCTCGAGTAATCACATATGCCAATTTCTGATTTTTTTGATCTTTCGACCAAATCACAAAAAATTTAGTGCAAATATTCAGAGAAGTGTGGGATTACATACCATTTCAAACAAGTATTCGGATGGGTACGAGATTACACACCTTATTCGAAATCCGTAACACGATACTCTCCGCGGCACCTAAAGGTTCAATCGGTCAACAATTAATCCAAAGCCCAATTTACAAATTCAACCAAGTATTGCAATTGATTAACAATCTATATCACTTGCCAACAATCCGAGTCTCTTATTACAAAGAATAGGTGTTCGATTAGCCCTCATTAAAGTACTTGAGTCCTTAGAAGTGATTAACACAAGAACAAATGTTAGCCACACCTTATTCGAAGCGAGTAAGAATCACCCAAACAATATACCCCTTCACCTATATTCGCTTGGAAGAAAAGAAAAGAAATGAAAAGAGGGATATACGATCACTTAGTGATTCGATTAAGAAGAGATTGTCCAACACGAAAGGAAAAGAAATGGTGAAGAAGTAGGGTGGTAATAGGTTCGGCTATGGAGAGAATCGAACAAGAAAGTTTAATCACAAGATAATGTCAATTTTAACAAAAGAGAAAAGGTTGATGAAATGATCAAAAGAAAAGAATGGATGGAGGAAAAGTGCCTTGGTAGTTTCGGCCAAAGCAAAGAGGGAGATGAATTTGAAAAGAAGACACAATTGGTCAAGGAGAAAAGTGTACCTCTCATGCACCAAAACTAACAAAATGATCTCAAGAGAAAAGAGAAATTCATCTCTCCCTTCCCTATACCAAAACCGTCCATACCTTGGCAATAAGGTAAAAAATTTTTCCAACCAAAACTTTCCAAAACACTTTCCTCTATTTGGGCCAACATGTTCCCTATACTTTCCTTTTCTCTTAATTTCTTTCCCTACTCCCATCCTTTCCTAATTTCCTTAGCCACCTTGCCAAAATTAAAAAGTCCACTTTGCTATATATACCATATTGGCCGACACTTAGGGAAAGAATACAAAAAAATTAGTCAAAAATTTGCACTTGATGGGATCTGAACCTCTTCTCTCCTTGTTCTCCACTTGATGCCATAACCTCGTTGCCATATGCTCATTTATGCTAGCACGTTACTCACCTATTTCCATAAGCCTTGATGTCAGTTACTATCTCTCCTTAATAGGCTTAAACAAAAAATTTTTACTAGGGCCCAAATAAACCCTGAACTTCCTAGAAACCCCGTAACTTTTCAAAATAACCTTCCCAATAAGTCCAACTTGAAATAATGCCGTTCTCTTGTTCTCAAAAATTTTAAACGCTCCCAAGCCCAAGGCCTAATGGGCCTAATTCTACTAGGCCCAATTTTGGGATGTTACAATTCTACCCTCCTTAAAGAAATTTCGTCCCCGAAATTTCCAACCAATTACTAAACACATCGCTCAAGTCAAACCACTATGCTTTCGTTGCGCACTCTGATTTTAATAACACTAATGTACTTTTAACTTAATCTTGAATCCTCATACACACAACCAAACATCTAACCATAGAAGCAAGTAGTTATCTTCCACTTATACCTAAAATTTCTACATTCAAACATCACTTCCAACCACATTATACCTGACTTAATGGTGATGGAACAATTCCAAGCCCTATGCTCCTTAGACCCGCATCTCAAGCATGCTCCTGACCTCCTCCAGCATTCTCCCGGATGACACCTTCTGCAATAACTGCAAGCCGAAAAGTTTGGACGTGCCTTAACACGCTTTACGGAATAAGACTGCGACCCTAAAGAACCACGATCTCTTTTCTTCTTCCAATCCATGCACCTAACCTGAAGTGCCTCACCGATTCCTTTAATCTCCTTTAAAAGCCTCCCTAACTAGCTGAGGCAACTCATTGGCTCCGGCTCCTTCATGAGACCCCATTTCAGCCACTGGCGATGCTGTTGCCTCCCTTTCGGGCACATGCCTCGGTGCTGAAGATCCAACTCTAGCACCTCGGCCTCTACCACAACTACATCCATTGCGTCCACATCCTCTAGCGCTCATATTTACTAAGTCGATTTAATCTGATTAAGAGTCTTATGAATCAGTATACTATTCAATGTTTATTAAACAATGTTTTATGAAGTATAGAAGTAAAGTCATTTCCGCAAAATGTATCCTATAGTCTCAATCTCTATAGTTTCAGCTCCTAAAGCTAAAAGTTCTAGAGTATTTCTATAGTCATACCACAATAATCATAAAAACATAAACTTACTTGACTTGGTGCCGGATACCCGTGGTGCCATACTTCCTTTGAAACATGCATTTATAAATTAAAAATTTTAAACAGCTTTTGAAATCGCTTTTGAACCCAAACCACAGCTGAGTTTTGAAACTAGGCTCTGATACCATAAAATGTAACACCCCAAACCCGGCCCATGTGTCACAACCGGATCTGACATGTCACATGAGGAAAACGTATAAAGTCATTGTGCTTTGTACTAAAATAAATGTTATTTGATTGTAATTAAGAAAAAAAAATTTGGTTGTAAATGTTTGATAAAATACTTCTAATCTTGAGAGGTTGATTGATAAACCAAAAATTTAAACTAATTAACCTTAAAACCGTGACTTTTGAAAAATAGTGTTGATAATTTGAGAGAAAATTTCCAAATTAAAATATTTGTAAAAGTTTGTTATGAAATCCATTTGTTAATCTATTTTAGAAAATCTTTATTAAAGTTTTTAGAAAAATTCCTATTTAAAACAATTTAAGCAAAATATAAGTACGTCAAACATCAAGCAAAAATAAAATATTCCAGAGGCCTTATTACAACATAAAAACCCAAATAGTAAAAAAATAACGAAAAAGAGCAAAAAAGTAATTTACTAAAGTTCGAAACATTTATTTCCAAAGTATGGCCTTCACCGAGTCATTCATGGGCCCAAGTCCTCGTCACCGAGCATTACCTACAAAGATTAAGAAAGAAGGGGGTGAGTTACTAGAACTCAGTGCATAATCCCCTTACCGTTGTCCACTGGGTTTGAACCCGTTTAGCAATATATTGGGTCGGAGTCCATGTAGCATAATCTTGGGCCAAAGCCCATTTACAAAACAAACTGAGCCTTAGGCCTATAAACATGATAATGCAGATAATGTAATGCAACCCAACCCATCCTAGTAATCCATCCGCTACACACCACCCGTACCATTCCATCACACCTGTAGGGATCAAGTCAACCCACCCTGCCAAACACACCAATCGAGCAAGTTTCCATTATAATAATTTGTGGTCGAGCCACGAAAACAGCGCATGATCAAACGCTTTTATAATATTTGTGGCTGAGCCACCAGAGTCATAATTATGCCTGGCATAGCCATATACAGATTGTGGTAGAGCCACCCGAATATCATATACGGTAATATAATTGGCACAGCCTTGGGTAAATATGATCGACACAGAGTCGTTAATTCATATGTTAGGCACATAGCCCCGAGTAAATACGTTTAGCACAAAGCCATAACCACGATGGAACAAAGCCATATTTAGGTTGGCACTTAGCCATTATCAGAATTTGTGGCAGAGCCACCAGAATATGTGGCAGAGCCATCAGAATCAGAATGAATCATATTAACAAACATTTTTGTGGCAGTGCCACCGGAATCACTTCTCTTCAACTTTTTCCCATCCCATGCAAAATTATGTAAATGCAACATACAAAGTAAATCATGATATTTACAATTATAAAAAAAAAATCATTAATTCAGAGATTCATTACAAAAATTCAGCCCATTGTAACACTTTACAAATCGGCCCATTAGGGCAATCTATCAAATCGGCCTATTAGGGGCAATTTCGTAATTCATCCCATTAGGGGCAATTTCGTAATTCGGCCCATTAGGGTATTTTTGTAATTTTACCCATTGAGGGTAATTCGGTAATCTCGCAACCCAGGCTATTTCGGTAATTTACCCTCCAAGGGTATTTTCGTAATTTCGCAACCCCAGACTTAACTACTAATTTGGGGCATAAAAAATTGAAACTGTCCATCTACGTCATGTTGACTAAATTGACTATAACTCGAGTTAAGAAACTCAAAATTTAGATCCGTAAATTTTTATAGAAACTAGACTCATAAATCTTCTTACTACAAGTTTTCCAAAATTTTTGGATTAGCCGTTTAGCACAGTTTATTCATTAAAGATTCCCTTGTTTCACTGACCAATGATTCTGACCTCTCTTAACCTAATTTCAAATATATCCTTGGACAGTTTTCATATGTTGGTTCCACTTATTTATATTGAAACTAGGATCACTAAGAAATCTATACATATAAATTATAACTCATAATTCACTTTGTACAATTTTGAATGATTTTTCTAAGACAGAACAGGGAACCACGAAGTCATTCAGAACCAGTCTTACTAAAATTAAAATATCACATCCCTTTCTGTTTCCTCGATATCAAAATAGACACAGTAAGCTTTAATTTGATATCTTATTCACTTTCTAATTCCATTTCTCCTATTTTTCATGATTTTTCAAAGTCACATCACTGCTGCTAACCAAAAACTATTTCATTGCAAAATATGGTTTCCACTACTAACATGCATGTACCGAGTAATCACATATGCCAATTTCGATTTTTTGATCTTTCGACCAAATCACAAAAAAATTCGTGCAAATATTCAGAGAAGTGTGGGATTACACACCATTTCAAACAAGTATTCGGATGGGTACGGGATTACACAGCTTATTCGAAATCTGTAACACGATACTCTCCGCGGCACCTAAAGGTTCAATCGGTCAACAATTAGTCCAAAGCCCAATTTACAAATTCAACCAAGTATTGCAATTGATTAACAATCTATATCACTTACCAACAATCCGAGTCTCTTATTACAAAGAATAAGTGTTCGATTAGCCCTCTGTTAAAGTACTTCGAGTCCTTAGAAGTGATTAACACAAGAACAAATGTTAGCCACACCTTATTCGGCTTGAGTAAGAATCACCCAAACAATATACCCCCTTCACCTATATTCAGCTTGGAAGAAAAAGAAAAAGAAATGAAAAGAGGGATATATGATCACTTACCGATTCGATTAAGAAGAGATTGTCCAACACAAAAGGAAAAGAAATGGTGAAGAAGTAGGGTGGTAATAGGTTCGGCTATGGAGAGAATCGAACAAGAAAGTTTAATCACAAGATAATGTTAACTTTAACAAAAGAGAAAAGGTTGATGAAATGATCAAAAGAAAAGAATGGATGGAGGAAAAGTGCCTTGGTAGTTTCGGCCAAAGCAAAGAGGGAGATGAATTTGAAAAGAAGACACAATTGGTCAAAGAGAAAAGTGTACCTCTCATGCACCAAAACTAACAAAATGATCTCAAGAGAAAAGAGAAATTCAGCTCTCCCTTCCCTATACCAAAACCGTCCATACCTTGGCAATAAGGTAATAAATTTTGCCAACCAAAACTTTCCAAAACACTTTCCTCTATTTGGGCCAACATGTTCCCTATACTTTCCTTTTCTCTTAATTTCTTTCCCTACTCTCATCCTTTCCTAATTTCCTTAGCCACCTTGCCAAAATTAAAAAGTCCACTTTGCTATATATACCATATTGGCCGACACTTAGGGAAAGAATACAAAAAAATTAGTCAAAAATTTACACTTGATGGGATCTGAACCTCTTCTCTCCATGTTCTCCACTTGATGCCATAACCTCGTTGCCATATGCTCATTTATGCTAGCACATTACTCACCTATTTCCATAAGCCTTGATGTCACTTACTATCTCTCCTTAATAGGCTTAAACAAAAAATTTTTACTAGGGCCCAAATAAACCCGGAACTTCCTAGAAACCCCGTAGCTTTTCAAAATAACCTTCCCAATAAGTACAACTTGAAATAATGCCGTTCTCTTGTTCTCAAAAATTTTAAACGCTCCCAAGCCCAAGGCCTAATGGGCTAATTCTACTAGGCCCAATTTAGGATGTTACAATTCTACCCTCCTTAAAGAAATTTAAGTCCTCGAAATTTCCAACCAATACTAAACACATCGCTCAACTCAAACCACTATGCTTTAGGATTTTAATAACACTAATGTACTTTTAACAATCTTCTAACCATTAAAAGTAAATTTCTACATTCCATCACTTCCAACCACATCATACGAAATCCTCATACACAAACAAGAACCACGATCTCTTTTCTTCTTACAATCCATGCACCTAACACCAAACATCTAACCATACACACAACCAAACATCTAACCATTGAAGCAAGTAGTTATCTTCCACTTATACCTAAAATTTCTACATTCAAACATCACTTCCAACCACATCATACCTGACTTAATGGTGATGGAACAATTTCGAGCCCTATGCTCCTTAGACCCGCATCTCAAGCATGCTCACGACCTCCTCCGACATTTTCTCGAATGGCATATACGCAATAGCGCAAGCGAAAAGTTTGGACGTGCCTTAACACGCTTTACAGAACAAGACTGCGACCCTAAAGAACCACGATCTCTTTTCTTCTTCCAATCCATGCAGCTAACCTGAAGTGCCTCACCAATTCCTTTAATCTCCTTTAAAAGCCTCCCTAACTAGCTGAGGCAACTCATTGGCTCCGGCTCCATCATGAGACCCCATCTCAGCCACTGGCGATGCCATTGCCTCCCTTTCGGGCACATGCCTCGGTGCTGAAGATCCAACTCTAGTACCTCGGCCTCTACCATAACTACATCCATCGCGTCCACGTCCTCTAGCGCTCATATTTACTAAGTCGATTTAATCTGATTAAGAGTCTTATGAATCAGTATACTATTCAATGTTTATTAAACAATGTTTTATGAAGTATAGAAGTAAAGTCATTTTCACAAAATGTATCCTATAGTCTCAAACTCTATAGTTTCAGCTCCTAAAGCTAAAAGTTCTAGAGTATTTCTACAGTCATACCACAATAATCATAAAAACATAAACTTACTTGACTTGGTGCCGGATACCCGTGGTGCCATACTTCCTTTGAAACATGTATTTATAAATTAAAAATTTTAAATAGCTTTGGAAAATGCTTTTGAACCCGAACCACAGCCGAGTTTTGAAACTAGGCTCTGATACCATAAAATTTAACACCCCAAACCCGGCCCATGCGTCACAACCGGATCTGACATGTCACATGAGGAAAACGTATAAAGTCATTGTGCTTTGTACTAAAATAAATGTTATTTGATTGTAATTAAGAAAAATAAATTTGGTTGTAAATGTTTGATAAAATATTTCTAATTTTGAGAGGTTGATTGATAAGCCAAAAATTTAAACTAATGAACCTTAAAACCGTGACTTTTGAAAAATAGTGTTGATAATTTGAGAGAAAATTTCCAAATTAAAATATTTGTAAATGTTTGTTATGAAATCCATTTGTTAATCTATTTTAAAAAATCTTTATTAAAGTTTTTGAAAAATTCCTATTTAAAATAATTTAAGCAAAATATAAGTGCGTCAAACATCAAGCAAAAATAAAATATTCCGAGGCCTTATTACAACATAAAACCCAAATAGTAAAAAATAACGAAAAAGAGCAAAAAAGTAATTTACTAAAGTTCGAAACATTTATTTCCAAAGTATGGCCTTCACCGAGTCATCCATGGGCCCAAGTCCTCGTCATCGAGTATTACCTACAAAGATTAAGAAAGGAGGGGGTGAGTTACTAGAACTCAGTGCATAATCCCCTTACCGTTGTCCACTGGTTTGAACTTGGTTTAGCAATATCTTGGTAGGAGCCCATGTAGCATAATCTTGGGCCAAAGCCTATTTACAAAACAAACTGAGCCTTAGGCCTATAAACATGATAATGTAGATAATGTAATGCAACCCAACCCATCCTAGTAATCCATCCGCTACACACCACCGTACCATTCCATCACACAGTGAGGATCAAGTCAACCCACCACCAAACACACCAATCGCAGCAAGTTGCCATTTATAATAATCATGGTGAGCCACCGAAACGCCTTCTGATCAAGCGCTTTTATAATATTTGTGGTGAGCCACGAGTCATAATTATGCACGCATAGCCATAATTATGCTGCATAACCATATCTGATTAATGGCGAGCCACCGAATATCATATCTGATAATATAATCGACACGACCTTGGGTAAATATGATCGACACGCAGTCGTTAATTCATATGTTAGGCACATAGCCCCGAGTAAATCGTTTAGCACAAAGCCATAATCACGATGGCACAAAGCCATATTTAGGTTGGCACTTAGCCATTATCAAAATTTGTGGCAGAGCCACCAGAATATGTGGCAGAGCCATCAGAATCAGAATGAATCATATTAACAAACATTTTTTGTGGCGATGCCCAAGAATAACTTCTCTTCAACTTTTCCCATCCCATGCAAAATTATGTAAATGCAACATACAAAGTAAATCATGATATTTACAATTATAAACAAAAATCATTAATTCAGAGATTCATTACAAAAATTCGGCCCATTGTAACACTTTACAAATCGTCCCATTAGGGCAATCTATCAAATCGGCCCATTAGGGGCAATTTCGTAATTCATCCCATTAGGGGCAATTTCGTAATTCGGCCCATTAGGGTATTTTTGTAATTTTACCCATCGAGGGTAATTCGGTAATCTTGCAACCCAGGCTATTTCGGTAATTTACCCTTCAAGGGTATTTTCGTAATTTCGCAACCCCAAACTTAACTACTAATTTGGGGCATAAAAAATTGAAACTGTCCATCTGCATCACGTTGACTAAATTGACTATAACTCGAGTTAAGAAACTCAAAATTTAGATCCGTAAATTTTTATAGAAATTAGACTCGTAAATCTTCTTACTACAAGTTTTCCAAAATTTTTGGATTAGCCGTTTAGCACAGTTTATTCATTAAAGATTCCCTTGTTTCGCTGACCAATGATGCTGACCTCTCTTACCCTAATTTCAAATATATCCTTGTACAGTTTTCATATCTTGGTTCCACTTATTTCTGTTGAAACTAGGCTCACTAAGAAATCTATACATATAAATTATAACTCATAATTCACTTTGTACAATTTTGAATGATTTTTCTAAGACAGAACAGGGAACCACGAAGTCATTCAGAACCAGTCTTACTAAAATTAAAATATCACTTAATATAAAACTCTTCTTCCTTCTCTGTTTCTTTCATATCAAACTAGACACAGCAAACTTTAATTTGATATCTTATTCACTTTCTAATTCTATTTCTCCTATTTTTCATGATTTTTCAAATTCACATCACTGCTGCTAACCAAAAACTGTTTCATTGCAAAATATGGTTTCCACTACGAACATGCGCACGCCCGAGTAATCACATATGCCAATTTCTGATTTTTTGATCTTTTGACCAAATCACAAAAAATTTTGTGCAAATATTTAGAGAAGTGTGGGATAACACACCATTTCAAGCAAGTATTCGGATGGGTACGGGATTACACAGCTTATTCGAAATCCGTAACACGATACTCTCCGCGGCACCTAAAGGTTCAATCGGTCAACAATTAGTCCAAAGCCCAATTTACAAATTCAACCAAGTATTGCAATTGATTAACAATCTATATCACTTACCAACAATCCGAGTCTCTTATTACAAAGAATAGGTGTTCGATTAGCCCTCTGTTAAAGTACTTCCAGTCCCTAGAAGTGATTAACACAAGAACAAATGTTAGCCACACCTTATTCGGCTTGAGTAAGAATCACCCAAACAATATACCCCCTTCACCTATATTCGGCTTGGAAGAAAAAGAAAAAGAAATGAAAAGAGGGATATATGATCACTTACCGATTCAATTAAGAAGAGATTGTCCAACACGAAAGGAAAAGAAATGGTGAAGAAGTAGGGTGGTAATAGGTTAGACTATGGAGAGAATCGAACAAGAAAGTTTAATCACAAGATAATGTCAATTTTAACAAAAGAGAAAAGGTTGATGAAATGATCAAAAGAAAAGAATGGATGGAGGAAAAGTGCCTTGGTAGTTTCGGCCAAAGCAAAGAGGGAGATGAATTTGAAAAGAAGACACAATTGGTCAAATAGAAAAGTGTACCTCTCATGCACCAAAACTAACAAAATGATCTCAAGAGAAAAGAGAAATTCAGCTCTCCCTTCCCTATACCAAAACCGTCCATACCTTGGCAACAAGGTAAAAAATTTTGCCAACCAAAACTTTCCAAAACACTTTCTTCTATTTGGGCCAACATGTTCCCTATACTTTCCTTTTCTCTTAATTTCTTTCCCTACTCTCATCCTTTCCTAATTTCCTTAGCCACCTTGCCAAAATTAAAAAGTCCACTTTGCTATATATACCATATTGGCCGACACATAGGGAAAGAATACAAAAAAATTAGTCAAAAATTTGCACTTGATGGGATCTGAACCTCTTCTCTCCATGTTCTCCACTTGATGCCATAACCTCGTTGCCATATGCTCATTTATGCTAGCACATTACTCACCTATTTCCATAAGCCTTGATGTCAGTTACTATCTCTCCTTAATAGGCTTAAACAAAAATTTTTTACTAGGGCCCAAATAAACCCGGAACTTCCTAGAAACCCCGTAACTTTTCAAAATAACCTTCCCAATAAGTCCAACTTGAAATAATGCCGTTCTCTTGTTCTCAAAAATTTTAAACGCTCCCAAGCCCAAGGCCTAATGGGCCTAATTCTACTAGGCCCAATTTCGGGATGTTCTACCCTCCTTAAAGAAATTTCGTCCTCGAAATTTCCAACCAATTACAAAACACATCGCTCAAGTCAAACCACTATGCTTTCATCTAAGACTCGATTTTAATAACACTAATGTACTTTTAACTTCATCTTGAATCCTCATACACACAACCAAACATCTAACCATAGAAGCAAGTAGTTATCTTCCACTTATACCTAAAATTTCTACATTCAAACATCACTTCCAACCACATCATACGACTTAATGGTGATGGAACAATTAAAACCCTATGCTCCTTAGACCAAGCATCTCAAGCATGCTCACGACCTCCTCCAAGCATGCTCCGGATGGCATATACAATAATCGCAACCGGAAAGTTTGGATGTGCCTTAACACGCTTTACGGAATAAGACTGCGACACTAAAGAACCACGATCTCTTTTCTTCTTACAATCCATGGACCTAACCCGAAGTGCCTCACCGATTCCTTTAATCTCCTTTAAAAGCCTCCCTAACTAGCTGAGGCAATTCATCGGCTCCGGCTCCATCATGAGACCCCATCTCAGCCACTGGCGATGCCGTTACCTCCCTTTCGGGCACATGCCTCGTTGCTGAAGATCCAACTCTAGCACCTTGGCCTCTACCACAACTACATCCATCGCGTCCACGTCCTCTAGCGCTCATATTTACTAAGTCGATTTAATCTGATTAAGAGTCTTATGAATCAGTATACTATTCAATGTTTATTAAACAATGTTTTATGAAGTATAGAAGTAAAGTCATTTTCGCAAAATGTATCCTATAGTCTCAATCTCTATAGTTTCACTCCTAAAGCTAAAAGTTCTAGAGTATTTCTCTGATCATACCACAATAATCATAAAAACATAAACTTACTTGACTTGGTGCTTGGATACAATTGGTGCCATACTTCCTTTGAAACATGCATTTATAAATTAAAAATTTTAAACAGCTTTGGAAAATGCTTTTGAACCCAAACCACAACTGAGTTTTGAAACTAGGCTCTGATACCATAAAATGTAACACCCCAAACCCGGCCCATGCGTCACAACCGGATCTGACATGTCACATGAGGAAAACGTATAAAGTCATTGTGCTTTGTACTAAAATAAATGTTATTTGATTGTAATTAAGAAAAACAAATTTGGTTGTAAATGTTTGATAAAATACTTCTAATTTTGAGAGGTTGATTGATAAACCAAAAATTTAAACTAATGAACCTTAAAACCGTGACTTTTGAAAAATATTGTTGATAATTTGAGAGAAAATTTCCAAATTAAAATATTTGTAAAAGTTTGTTATGAAATCCATTTGTTAATCTATTTTAGAAAATCTTTATTAAAGTTTTAGAAAATTCCTATTTAAAACAATTTAAGCAAAATATAAGTCGTCAAACATCGGCAAAAATAAAATATTCGAGGCCTTATTACAACATAAAACCCAAATAGTAAAAAATAACGAAAAAGAGCAAAAAGTAATTTACTAAAGTTGAAACATTTATTTCCAAAGTATGGCCTTCACCGAGTCATCTATGGGCCCAAGTCCTCATCACCGAGCATTACCTACAAAGATTAAGAAAGGAGGGGGTGAGTTACTAGAACTCAGTGCATAATCCCCTTACCGTTGTCCACCAAGTTTGAACCTGTTTAGCAATATCTTGGGCCGGAGCCCATGTAGCATAATCTTGGGCCAAAGCCCATTTACAAAACAAACAGAGCCTTAGGCCTATAAACATGATAATGCAGATAATGTAATGCAACCCAACCCATCCTTGTAATCCATCCGCTACACACCACCCGTACCATCCCATCACACCTGTGGGGATCAAGTCAACCCACCCCGCCAAACACACCAATCGTAGGGAAGTTGCCATTTATAATAATTTGTGGTCGAGCCACGAAAATCTTCTTGATAAAGCGCTTTTATAATATTTGTGGCTGAGCCACCAGAGTCATAATTATGCGTGGCATAGCCACTATACAGATTATGGCAGAGCCACCAGAATATCATATACGGTAATATAATCGGCATACAACCTTGGGTAATTATGATCGACACAGAGTTGTTAATTATATGTTAGGCACATAGCCCCGGGTAAATACGTTTAACACAAAGCCATAATCACGATGGCACAAAGCCATATTTAGGTTGGCACTTAGTCATTGTCAGAATTTGTGGCAGAGCCACCAGAATATGTGGTAGAGCCACCAGAATCAAAATGAATCAATTAACGAACATTTTTTTGGCAGTGCCACCGGAATCACTTCTCTTCAACTTTTTCCCATCCCATGCAAAATTATGTAAATGCAACATACAAAGTAAATCATGATATTTACAATTATAAACAACAACCATTAATTCAAAGATTCATTACAAAATTTGGCCCATTATAACACTTTGCAAATAGGCCTATTAGGGCAATCTATCAAATCGGCCCATTAGGGGCACTTTAGTAATTCAGCCCATTAGGGGCAATTTCGTAATTTGGCCCATTAGGGCATTTTTTTAATTTTACCCATCGAGGGTAATTCTCGCAACCCAGAGTATGTTAGTAATTTACCCTCCAAGGGTATTTTCGTAATTTTGCAACCCCAGACATAACTACTAATTTGGGGCATTAAAAATTGAAACTGTCCATCTACGTCACATTGACTAAATTGACTATAACTCGAGTTAAGAAACTCAAAATTTAGATCCGTAAGTTTTCCTAGAAACTAGACTTATACCTCTCGCTTCAGACCCAGCCACCAGCAGTTCTCGTAAATCCCGATACATTTTACTCCCACCAGGATGCATAGCGTATGGGCTACTATGCGCTTCCTGAAGAATCTTCTGCCTTAACTCGGAATCTTTCGGCATACAGGCCTTTCCACGAAAGCACAAAACCCCATCATTGTTTAGACTGAAGTCCTCTGTCTCACCCCCTGCCACTAACTGAAATTTAGAACTTAGCGAGTCATCTATCGACTACTTCTCTCTAATCTGACTGATCCAAGAAGGCTTCACTTGAAGTTTAGCTAACAAACTTCCATCGTCGTACAAGCTGAGATGAGCAAACATTGCTCTCAAGTCCGATATTACCTTACGACTCAATGCATCTGCCACTACGTTAACCTTACCCGGGTGGTATTCGATCGAACACTCATAATCCTTCAACGACTCGATCTACCTCCGTTGCCTCAAATTCAACTCCTTCTGGGTAAGACGATATTTCAAGCTCTTATGATCTGTGTAGATAATAGACTTCTCCCCATACAGGTAGTGTCTCCAAATATTTAGAGTAAACACTACCGCAGCCAACTCCAGATCATGCGTGGGATAGTTCACCTCATGTGGTCTCAATTGCCGATACTCATATGCTACCACTTTCCCTTCTTACATCAACACACAACCTAACCCTGTGTGCGACGCATCACAGTAGACGACAAACTCCTTCCCTGCCTCAGGCTGAATCAACACTGGTGCCTTTGTCAAAATCCTCTTCAACTTCTCAAAACTTTCCTGCTACTTATCTGACCAGACAAATGGTACTCCTTTCCATAATAACTTGGTTAATGGTGCAGCTATTAACGAGAACCCCTGAACAAACCTTCTATAATACCCATCCAAACCAAGAAAACTTTGAATTTCTACCACGGACTTAGGTAGTTTCCAGTCTCACACGGCTTCAACTTTCTGGGGATCAACCCTAATTCCCTCAACAGACACAACATGACCCAAAAAGGTAACTTCTTCTAACCAAAATTCACACTTACTGAATTTGGCGTACTGCTGCTTTTCCCTCAAAATTTACAGAACCATCCGAAGATACGAATCATGCTCCTCTTTCGTCCTTGAATAAACCAAGATATCATCTATGAACACTATGACAAACCGATCTAGATAGGGTTGAAATACCCAGTTCATCATGTCCATAAACGCCGCTGGTGCATCGTAGTGACCATAACGAGTTCGAAAAGCTATATTATGAATATCTGCCTCCTTGACCTTAAGCTGATGATAGCCTAACCTCAGGTCTATCTTTGAGAAGACCAAAGCGGCTCGTAACTGATCGAACAGATCGTCTATCCTAGGCAACGGGTACTTATTCTTAATCGCCAACTTGTTCAATTGCCTGTAGTCAATGCACATCCGCATTAATCCGTCCTTCTTCTTTACGAACAACATCGGTGCTCCCCATGGTGAGACATTTGGTCGGATAAAACCCCAGTCCAACAGTTCCTGAATCTGGGCTTTAAGTTCCACTAGCTCCTTCGGTGCCATTCTATATGAAGCAATGGACACTGGAGCTATTCGCGAAAGAAGATCAATACTGAACTCCACCTCGCGATCCGGAGGTAGCCCTAAAAGCTCTTTTGGAAAAACATCAGAGAATTCCTTCACCGTTCCAACATCTTTTACCGATAATTTCTTGGCTTCCAATGCACTGACAAAAGCTAAGTAAGCCTCGTATCCCTTTCTCACCATCCTTTTAGCCTTATGAGCAGACACTATATTAGACAAGTAGTTCATTCTTTCACCTATCACTAACACCTCATTATCCTTGGGAGTCTTTAACACCATGCACTTAGCAGCACAATCCAAGTTCGCTCGATACTTCACTAACCAGTCCATGTCTAAGATTAAATCAAACTCACCAAACGGCAGTCCCATCAAATCAGCCAAAAAACTACCTCTTGAACTTCTAAAGGCACATTCCTAAAGAGTTTGTTCACCACTACAGATTGTCCTAAAAGGCTAATCACAGTCATCTCCCTATAAGCAATCTCAGATTCTATGTTCAAAGTTCCAGACACAATACTAGCAAGATAAGAATGTGTTGACCCAATATCAACTAGTGCAGTAAAGGGTAAACTAAAATAAAGAATGTACCGATTATGATGTTTGGTTCATCACCCTCCTCTCAGCATCTAGCTGCATAGACCAACCCAGGCTATCTCGCATCTGTATTCCAAACACCTCTGCCTGGTGCTCCACGCCTTGGCCAAAACTATTTCCTCCTCTAGGTTGACCACAACCTCTCTGTGGCTGCTGACCACCTCTTCCAGGCTGAGTATAACCCTAACCTACTGGTCGCACTCTATTTGGCTCTTGTGGACAATCCTTTACCCAATGATCCATAGATCAACATCTGAAGCATCCTCTACCACCCAACCAACACTCCCCCGAATGAAATTTCCCACATCGATTACATAGTTGAGATCGACCAATAGCAGTAGGCCTCACAGCTCAACCCGGCCCATTGAACCTAGGCCTCTTCTAAAATCCCTATAGATCCTGACGACCCAAAATTTCTTTTATTCCTTCCCTTGTCCCTATCCTGATTTTGCCTTTCAAACCTCTTTACCTCTTCGGCTATCTTAGCCTTCTCAACCAGAACGGCAAACTCCCTTTCCCGTTGTGGAGCTGTAACATCCCAAAGTTGGGCCTAGTAAGATTGGGCCCATTGGGCTTTAGGCGTCGGAGCATTTAAAATTTTTGGGAACAAGAGAACGGCTTTAATGCAAGTTGGATCTAGTAGGCGAGTGTTTTTGGAAGGTTAGGGGGCTTCTATGAAGTTTCGGGTTCAAACTTTGGCTTTAGGGAAATTTTGGTTTTAGGTGAAAAAAAACACTCTGGAAGTTAGTAGGTACGCTTTAAGAATAAAATGTAGAGAAAATGACACAAGTGGAGTGTGTGGTGTAGTGGCAAAGTGACGCCACATAAGAGACAAGTGGGTGACGCCACAAGGTAGGAAGGAGGTCCAAGGTTCAAGTCTTGGCTCTTGCATTTTGGTTTTCTTTTTAAATGGACTCTAGAATTTTGCCATAGGGTTATATTTAGTTGCGCATGGTTTTAGACACAAGGAAGCGAGTGGTCTAGTGGCAAGGCATCATTAAGGGTGCAAGGGAGCCTGGGTTTGAATCTCATGGAAAGGAAGGGAGTATTTATTTTACGGATTGGACGGGAAGAGTTTGAATTGGATTTAAACTCTATTGACGAAGGGATCCCACATCGAAAAGATACAAAGAAGGAAGGTGAGAAGCTAGCTATATATAGAGCTACCCAGGAGGAGAAGAAGCATACCTGGTTTGCATTGGGTGTAAGAGGTGCTCGGAGCATGGTTTAGTGGCTTCAGATTCCTATCAGGTGTGTACTTCTCTCTACTCTAGTTGTAGAGCGGCAAATGCTGATAAGTCGGTCACACGGCGATGGTAGCCACACGAGCGTACGAGCGCACGTGTGGGGCTTCAACGCGATAGTTGAGGCCATAAAAGTAAATTGTACGATTGAGTAGTAGATAGTGAACTAGACTATGTGAATCTCATATATGTGGCTAGGTTTGGGCTAAGTGGCCCACATGAGTGTGTGGGCCTACTTGGGCTGAGAATGGGCCTTAGGCCCATTCGCAACATTATCTCTGTTTAGAATACTTAGTCCTCGAGGCGACAGTGGACCTTCTATTGGGTCATTAATACCCTAATTTGTAAAATGACCAAAATACCCTTAGTTTGTAAAATGATCGAAATACCCATGTTTTTTAAAATTACCAAAATACCATTGGTTTGTAAAATTACCAAAATACCCTCGATTTACGAAATAACCATTTTACCCCTAAATAATAAAATGACCGTTGTACCCTCGTGGTAGTACTAGCGTTGTATATACTAATTGTATGATTGATTATGTTTGAGATGCGTTGTATGCATTGATTGGTTATGAGTAGAATTACCGAACTACCCCCGTAGGGTGGAATTACTGAAATACGATTATAGGGTAAAATGACTGATTTCCCTTGTAGGTAAATGATCGACTTGTGCAATGAGTTGTCTAATTTGACTATGGTTGTATGACTGATATGATTTTATTACATGTTTAAATAATTGTTACTGAGCATGTCCATTTTGCATACACGTGTAATGATTGAGCATGACATACACGGCATATTGCATGGGGTTGGGATTATTCATAAAGGGGAAGTGCTAATAGGATTGCATAGTCGCTTGACGACTGTGGATCCACTGAGGCTTTTTAGCCATCGAGCAGTTATGCTGCACCGTTAAGGTAATGCCACAACCAGAGTTACATAAGGAGTGTTCGAATGGGTGGGTCGATTAAATCCCCACAGGAGTGAACGGTTGGACGGGAGATAGAGTGTTCGGCTAGTATGGGCATTATTGCATTGCATATATGGATTATACTATTGAGATGGGCTTAGGCCCAGTTTTATATATATGATATGTGACATATATGGGTTAAGGCCCAACTAAGGCTATTTTGGGCTAAGGCCCAATTGCCACTGTTACTATAATGGGCCTCGGCCCAGATTATTGTGATGCATGTTCTCACTGATAGGGGTTGTACGCACTGAGTTTTCTTAAACTCACCCCCTCTTTTTAAATGTTTCAGGTACTTCCCAGCGATAGAGGATTGGGAGCCATGGAAGACTCGGGGGTGGCTATAGATCGAGATACTACTCGTGAACTTTAGTAATTTTGATTTTTGCCTTTTCTTTTAGATTATTTATTTTGGGTTAATATTTTGTAATAAGGCCATTGGTTTTTTTTTTCTAAGTTTTCATTTATAACTGTTAAACTTATAAATACGGGGTTTTATTAAAACATTAGTAATTGTTTTTTAAAATATCATGTTTACACAATGATGCAAGTTTAACTTTCATAACAAAATAGTTTTTCAAGATAATAATAACTTTTAAACGGTCATTTAGTAAATCACGTTTTTCTCAATCAAACAATGAACTCAGAGTTCAAAAATCTGATAAAACTTTTCTAAACAATTTCTTTGCTTTTTAACTTCCTTCACTGTGACACACCAGATTCATGCCTAACTTTTAGGCGGGTTTGGGGTGTTACAATTATGGTATCAGAGCCTAGGTTGCAAAACTCGGCTGTGGAATGGGTTCAAAAATATTTTTCAACGTTATTTGAAATTTGGTTTTTTTAAAAAAAGTATCTTTATTGGAAGTATGGCACCCGAGTCTCCGGCACCAAATCCGTAAGTCCCCTTACTTATTATTATATGCTATAATGACTGTAATTATTCTGTGTATGTTTTGGATGTGACGTTTGAATGAAAAATTTTTATGTATGAGTGTTAAATATCTGTTTGCTTCTGTATTAGATATTGGTTGTATGAAAAGGTTCCAAGCTTAAGTTAGAAAGTGTATTCTTGTTTTAGAATTAGAGTCTTGTGATGTGAGTGTAGTGTTGTAGGTTAGGATGTGCGATTGCTTCTATAGCTGGAAATTTTGAGGACGAAATTTCTTTAAGGAGGGTAGATTTATAACATCCCAAAGTTGGGCCTAGTAGGATTGGACCCATTTGGCTTTAGGCGTAGGAGCGTTTAAAATTTTTGGGAACAAGAGAAATGCAAGTTGAATCTAGTAGGTGAGTGATTTTGGAAGGTTAGAGGGCTTCTATGAAGTCCCGGGTTCAAACTTTGGCTTTAGGGAAATTTTTGTTTTAGGTGAAAAAAAAAAAACTGGAGTTAGTAGGTAGGCATTAAGAATAAAATGTGGAGAAAATGACACAAGTGGAGTGTGTGGTGTAGTGGCAAAGTGACGCCACATAAGAGACAAGGGGGTGACGCTACAGGGAAGGAAGGAGGTCCAAGGTTCAAGTCTTGGCTCTTGCATTTTGGTTTTCTTTTTAAATGGACTCTAGAATTTTGCCATAGGGTTATATTTAGTTGCGTATGGTTTTAGACACAAGGAAGCGAGTGGTCTAGTGGCAAGGCATCATTAAGGGTGCAAGGGAGCCTGGGTTCGAATCTCATGGAAAGCAAGGGAGTATTTATTTTGCGGATTGGACGTGAAGAGTTTGAGTTGGATTTAAACTCTACTGATGGAGGGATCCCACATCGGAAAGATACAAAGAAGGAAGGTGAGAAGCTAGCTATATATAGAGCTACCTAGGAGGAGAAGTAGCATACCTGGTTGGCGTTGGGCGTAAGAGTGCTTGGAGCGCGGTTTAGTGGCTTCAAATTCCTATTAGGTGTGTACTTCTCTCTACTCTAGTTGTAGAATGGCAAATGTCGATAAGTCGGTCACACGACGATGGTAGCCACACGAGTGTGCGAGCACACGTGTGGGGCTTTAACGCGGTAGTTGAGGCCATCAGTAGTGTTTTTGTGGGTGTGGGCTGTTGGGCCACGATGGCCCGAAGAGGGCCAAGTGGGCCCAATGGGCCCTGAGGCCCATGTGAGTAAATTGTACAATTGAGTAGTAGATAGTGATCTAGACTATGTGAATCTCATATATGTGGCTAGGTTTGGGCTAAGTGGGCCACACGAGTGTGTGGGCCTCATTGGGCCGAGAATGGGCCTTAGGCCCATTCGCAACGTTATCTCTGTTTAGAATACTTGAGTCGTTCGAGGCGACAGTGGACCTTCTGTTGGGTCGTTAATACCCTAATTTATAAAATAACCAAAATACCCCTGGTTTGTAAAGTTACCAAAATACCCCTATTTTGTGAAATTACCAAAATATCCCTAGTTTGTAAAATTATTGAAATACCCCTAGTTTGTAAAATTACCAAAATACCCCGATTCATAAAATTACCAAAATACCCCTAATTTGTGAATTTATCGTTTTACCCCTAAATCATTATACCACCATTATACCCTCGTGGTAGTACTAGCGTTGTATATGCTAATTGTATGATTGGCTATGTTTGAGATGCGTTGCATGCATTGATTGGTTATGAGTAGAATTACTGAACTACCCCGTAGGGTGGAATTACTAAATACGCTTATAGGGTAAAATGACTGATTTGCCCTTGTAGGTAAATGATCGACTTGTACAATGAGTTGTCTAATTTGACTGTGGTTGTATGATTGATATGATTTTATTACATGTTTAAATAATTGTTACTGAGCATGTCCATTTTACATACACGTGTAATGATTGAGCATGACATACACGGCATATTGCATGGGGTTGGGATTATTCATAAAGGGGAAGTGCTAATATGATTGCATGGTCGCTTGACGACTGTGGATCCATCGAGGCTTTTTAGCTATCGAGCGGTTATGCTAAATTGTTAAGGTAATGCCACAACCGGTGTTACACAAGGAGTGTTCGGATGGGTGGGTCGATTAAATCCCCACATGAGTGAACGATTGGATAGGAGACGGAGTGTTCGCCTGGTATGGGTATTATTGCATTGCATATATGGATTATACTATTGAGATGGGCTTAGGCCCAGATTTTTATATATGATATGTGACATATATGGGTTAAGGGCCAACTGAGGCTATTTTGGGCTAAGGCCCAATTGCCACCGTTACTGTAATGGGCCTCGGCCGGATTATTGTGATGCATGTTCTTACTGATGGGGGTTGTACGCACTGAGTTTTCGTAAACTCACCCCCTCTTTTTAAATGTTTCAAGTAATTCCCACCGATAGAGGATTGGGAGCCGTGGAGGACTCGGGGGGTGGCTATACATCGGAGATACTACTCGTGAACTTTAGTAATTTTGAATTTTTCCTTTTCATTTAGATTATTTATTTTGGGTTAATATTTTGTAATAAGGCCATTGGTTTTTTTTTTCTAAGTTTTCATTTATAACTATTAAACTTATAAATACGGGGTTTTCTTAAAACATTAGTAATCGTTTTCTAAAATATCATGTTTACGTAGTGATGCAAGTTCAACTTTCATAACAAAATAGTTTTTCAAGATAATAATAACTTTTAAACGGTCATTTAGTAAATCACATTTTTCTCAATCAAACAATGAACTCGGAGTTCAAAAATCTGATAAAACTTTTCTAAACAATTGCTTAGCTTTTCAACTTCCTTCACTGTGACACGCCAGATTTGGGCCTAACTTTTAGGCCGGGTTTGGGGTGTTATAGGATCTATCAGTACTCACAACTCGTTCCTCAGACCATCTTCAAATCAGACACAATGCTCGTGATCTGTTGCAACAATACCCCGGGCATAACGACTTAGACGTAGGAATTCTGCCTCATACTCGGCCACTGACTTACTCCCCTGAACCAAATTTAGGAATGCCTTTTGTTGAGCGTCCATATAGCTCGACCCAATGTATTTCCCCTGGAATGCTGACTTAAAGAAGTCCCAGGTAATTCGATCAGTGTTGTACCATCTCTAACAGTGAGCCACCATTGATATGCCTTATCTCGAAGAAGAGACACCACTCCCTTCAATTTCTCTTCTGCGGTACAGTCAAGATCATCCATGATGCGCTCAACCGCTTCTAACCAATACTCAGCTACGTTAGGAGCCACACCAGAAATGCCCCTAAACATTTCCACCCCATTAGCTCGAAGTCACTCCGACACAAATTTTTTAGCTACTGATCCCGTGCTCGCTCCAGCAACTCTCTCCAAAACACGTAACATCGCCTAGAGACACAGCATCGTCTCCACCAGTTTGATCCTAAAATTTCGCTTCTGCAACAGGTGGTGCTGGCACTTCGCATTCTGGCCCATGTCCTGATTTCGAAGGTTTAGACCCAACACCCTGGCCTCTACCACTACGCGCATGCCACGTCCACGTCCTCTAGCACTCATGATTATCGATTCGACTTAATCTGATTAAAAGTTTTATGAATTAGTATTTTCTTCCACTATGTATTACTGAGCAGACTTATGAAAATAACATTAAAAGTAATTCTCACAAATACATATATACCTAAAGGTTTCAGTCTTCTAAAGTTGAATTTCTTAGTACTAGCAATCACAACACAATACAATTATTTCACGCAAAGCAACCAATGATTAGAAGACTTACCGTGCAGATTTGGTGCCGGAGACTTGGGTGCCATGCTTCCAGAAAACATGTATTTTATCTAAACCATTCTCCAAACCATCTTTTAAAAACATTTTTGAACCTCATACCCACAGTCGAGTTTTTGAAACCTGGCTCTGATACCACAATTGTAACACCCCAAACTCGGTCAAAACTCTACGACTCGAATCTGGTATGCTACAGGAAAGGAAATTTGGAAAACTAACTAAATATCATGAGTTGGTAAAGCTTTGTGTTTTGTTAGTGTACCTTTAGAGAAAATTTAAAGTAATTGTTTAACTTAGACTGCATTACAAAAACGGGTTCATTTGTCGAAATTCGAATTTAAGAAAATTCCATTAAATTTGCTAGTTGAAAATGATATTGCAATTTTTAAGTGAAAACTCCGAATCAATTTATTACTCGCTATCCATCTTTCATTAGTCATTTGAAAATCAATTATTTAAAGTTCTTAATCTTAGAAAAACTCCAACTTTTATAGTTTATTAAATATGCTATATCAACTTCATAATAAAACCCAAATTAAAGTTAAAGTGGCCTTATTACAACACCAAAATCCAAACTTAATAGTGAAATTTAAAATAAAGAAAATGAAATTACTAGAAAATACTACATGGCGACCTCGAGTCCGCCTCAGCTCCAAATCCGCGATCTAGTGATTACCTGTACAAATAAGTAGAGGGGTGAGTTACCGAGACTCAGTGTGTAAATCTCCAACAAGCGATACTTGGGCTTTAAGCCCACAGATGCACATTTAGGCCCACATAATCCAACATATTAAACATGTATGCAATGCAGCCCAACCCAACCTACTTTTCCAACCTCTATAACACCGAATCAGCCAAACGCCCGTGGCACCAAGCCACCGTGGTTCTAGACCACCGTGATACCAAATCATTATGACAAAGTCACTAATATGTGTGGGGCCAACCCACCGTGGTACCAAACCACTGTGACAATCCCAAATAGATATATGTGGGGCCAACCCACCGTGGTACCAAACCACTGGGATAAGTCACTGAATCATATATATATACGTGGTGTTAAACCACAGTGGTACCAAACCACTAAGAAATAGTCACTGTATGAGATATGTGAGGCCAACCCACTATGGTACCAAACCACTGTGACAGTCCCTAAATAGCACTTCCCCTTTTGCATCAAGTTCGAAGCCCATGCACATACTAGCATGCTGAAATGAATGCAACCATGCTTCAAATGCACAAATGTCAAATATTACGCACATTCACATATTTCAAAAATAAAATTGTAGTGGAACTTACCCAGTGTCTCCGAATTTACCCATAAGGGTATCTCGACTGTCAATACAATCGTTTTGACTTTCAGCCAACATAGCTAATAACGTAATTTATTATACAGTATGTGAGAATTACACACATGATAACGTGTAAGACTAAACTCTCTACGTCGACGCTTTCACTAGCAGGGACGATGGCTATTTGTCTATCCTAGACAGACGTAGGCTCTCTGCCACAACTCGGCGGATAATCTAGAACCGCCGACACAGCACGCCTTTTAAACTTTGAAGCGGAGGCTATGGGTACACTCCCTTCATCAGCTTGATCGTTTCTTGTATCCATGAAATAGACTTGATCAGAGGTAGATAAAACGTCAATTGACCATCAAAAGAATTAATTAAAGCAGGCTATAACCCATAAGGGATATAATAACCAAAAACCGAAAAGAAGTGACTCCTACCTTTGATACTAATACAAATAAGCAAGACCGACTGGAAAAAACTCCTCCCGAAAACTGAAGAAACCTTAACACTTCTCTTCTTAATATTCGGCCACTAGACATGAAAAATGAAAGACGAGTTATGGAAGAATGAGTGGTCAATTTGTTGAATAGGAGTAAAGGAGATGAAGAGAAACTAAAAGGGAATACCTTACCTTGATCAATGAAAATCGAACACTAGAAGGTTGGCTTGTAAAACTGAATGAGTCCCTAGATATCACCAAATTAGAATTGATTCTCGAAACAGAACAAAAGGAACGGCCTTTCGGCTAAATCAAAATGAAAAGAACCACCCTTTCCAACCATTTGACCAACATTCAAACTTACCAATGACCTTCTAAACGCTACCTAGATGAAGAAGAGAATACGAGAATGAGCCCCCTACAATCAGCCAATGCCCAAAAGGAACGAATCAACACCTTCAGTTTAACAAACCACAAGAGAAAAGTAAAAGAATAAAAAGGAAAACCAAAAGAAGAATCCTTACCAAAATAAGAAGATGTCGATTGGAAAGGCTATAATTGGCTACTAGAAAAACAAATGAAGAATGCCTTCAGTTAACACTAAAAAATATTTGGCTTCCACAAGATACGAACAACGAAGAGAGGAGAGGAAGAAAAGAAGAAAGTTTCGGTTTCAATCACTTAGAACAAGAGAAATATGAAGTAAAGGGAAAAATAAGCAACTTTGATTTGGCTAACAGAAGAGATGAGTTTTAGGAGATGGTTCGACTAGCACAGAAAATGTTAAAGGAGAAGAAAGATTCGGCTTGGCAAGAGAGGAGATGATAGAATGATTCGACTAAGGTAGCTAATAAGGTAGGCTTCCAAGATAAGAGAAGAGGAGTATTTGGCTACTTGTGAGAGCTTTAGAGAAAAAAGAAACAAAAGATGGAAAGGAATAAAGAAAATGTTATGGTTTTGGTAACAGAGATTGACACAAAATGACCGAATAAGCAAAATAAAGAAATAAAACCAAAGCCTCAAGCCTCCAAAATTTTGGGACACCAAAGTTAACACTAAATCGAATTCTCCCCCCACTTCAAGCTTCCCACATTCGGCCACCACTCCACTAACATCAAATCATATGCTTTGCTCCTACTTTCACTCCCCTTTATCAATTTGAACTTGTTTGACCCATTCAAACACCACTATCACCTCATGGCCACTCATTCAAAATCTTTGACTCATTCAACCAACTACTATGAAGAGTCCAGCCGAATGCCACTACCTTAGGTCCCTAAATGCAAAAATAAAGTTTCTGAATGCTGGTGACTCAAACTCCTTCCCCCTACTGCTCCCTTGTGAAGCCACATCCCTGCACCTTAAGTGGCATCCTCTTGCCACTCTACCACCCTACTTCTTGTGTAACCAAACACAAGAAATTACCCTTAAGACCTACCTCAACCATCTCTCCCCTAAAGTGCTTAAAAACAAAATTTTTACCAAGGCCTTAACTTGACCCAGGGCCTTCCCAGAACCTAAAGCACACCAAAATAACATGCAGAACAAACCAAACACACAGAAATACATAGAATGAAGAACCCCTAATTCCAGGATGTTACATAAAAGTTTTGATTTTTCGGTAATGCTTGTTAACCCTAGACCAGCGATGGTTACGGGTTAGGGTTTACATTCTTGAGATGAAAGAATTCGTTGTTTAGTTGACAGAGCACATAAATTTGATAAGCTTACAAAAGAGAAAAGAAAATCTGATTTTGAAGATAAATATTCAAGAAAAAGGTGGACTGGAAAGTCATGTCAGTCACAGTTGAAGAGATTAAAAGAATACCATAATCGCTCGATTGCTTCAGTGAGTTACCCTGATAAAGACCGAGGCAAACATTATACAAGTTGTAAGACACAAGCTACGTCTATGGCTAGCGTAGGTAGTGTTAAAGATAATAAACTTGATTGTCAACGGTGTGGACGTCAACATTTTGGCGAGTGCAGAGTGAAAGACGGGACGTGTTTCAAGTGTGGTTCACTTAAGCATTTTATTCGTGATTACCTAGAATTATCTGAGAAATAAAAAGTTTAAAATGTTCAACCTAGCAACACTGCCATGAGAGGTAGGCCACCTCGTAACCCTAGAAATGTGAGTGGTAGCTATGATGTAACAAAAGACTCTAATGCACGATCCGAAGCACGAGCACCAGCTAGGGCTTACGCTATTCGCGCACGAGAGAAAGCTTCTGTGCTAGATGTTATTACAGGTACTTTCTCTATCTTTGGCACTGATGTTATTGCTTTGATTGATCCGGGATCAACTCATTCATATGTGTGCATGAATTTAGTATCTAGTAAGAATTTACCTGTTGAGTCCATTGAATTTGTGGTTAAAGTGTCGAACCCTAT
The DNA here is from genome assembly GCA_025506655.1 of Gossypium rotundifolium. Classification (NCBI taxonomy): domain Eukaryota; kingdom Viridiplantae; phylum Streptophyta; class Magnoliopsida; order Malvales; family Malvaceae; genus Gossypium; species Gossypium rotundifolium. The sequence continues at coordinate 60,699,504 of CP106731.1, read as the reverse complement.
AGGTCAGGAAGTATTAGTTGATAAAGTTTGTGAGAACTGTCTGTTGATTACTTGGGGTTATAGTTTTCTAGCTAATTTGATGTTATTTCTATTTGACGAGTTTGATGTTATTTTGGGCATGGATTGGTTAACTCTACATGACATTGTTGTAAACTATAGACGAAAGCTTGTTGTATTGAAATGTCAGAATGGTGAGATGCTTCGTATGAATCAGATAATGTGAGTGGGTTAACTATGATTATTTCAACTATGTCAGCCCAGAAATATGTGAGAAAAGGTTAAAATGCTTACCTTGCATATGTGTTACATATGTGTGACCTCTATAGTTTTGAAAATTTTCACTACTTTCTGAAAAATTCTTTGAGTTTTTGATTTACTCCCGACTTGTTTCTAACACATTTTTAAGGCCTCGAGGGCTCGTGTAAGGGACATAATGTATGTTATGAATTGGTTTTAATGTGTTTATTGATTCAATTTGAAAAGTTTGAAATTTATGTTAGTTTAATTTGAAAAATTTGGTAATGTTTCGTAACCCTGTTCTGGCGATGGATATGGGTTAGGGGTGTTACATTTTCATTCATAATTGATTTTATTAATTCATTCATTAATTCTCTTCATCAATTTATCATTTGTTTCTTTTGCACAAATTAATTTGTCAAATTCATAGTAATAGCATAACCAATTTTTTTAATCAATTTCGATCCCTATGGAGACAATACTCACCTATCACTTTATTACTTTATTCAACGTGTATACTTGCACATTCGCATTACATATTCACACACGACACAAGCGAGCCTATCTTTTTGGGCAATCACCAAACATGATATAGACTTACCTTGGGTGCTATGAACTTGACTCAGAATAGAGGCTTAACAACAGAATATTCAATGAGATAATTATAATGAATGAAGGGTCGTATTTATAGACCTAAGTGTCTTGGAAATCTTAGGATACCCTACTTGACTTAGGAATGGTGTTACTTGCACATAAAGTATTCCTAGATACACCATATCTTTATTTCCTATTCAAAGTCTGACTCAATCTTTGACTGGCGAACCCCAGTTTGTCAAATAAACTGGTGAACCCCAGTTTGCAACTGAATTGGCGAACACTAGCTCACTAAACATACTGGTAAACACACTTGCAATAATTTTGGCGAACCCTTTACCACATCCATTGGTGTATACTATTATGTTGAAAACTGATGAACACTTTGTCGATACACTTTTGGCGAACTCCCCCTTTTGTGAACTCCTGAGTTCATCGGAGTACTAGTGAACCCTTACTTGCAAGGCCAAAAATTCTAGGCTCGATCTCGAGATGTTACACTTCCAACCAACAAGACCTTCTAGTGGCTTCTTCATCCGCTCCACCATCTACTCCGCCTATCTCCGACGACATGTTTTCCACCATCCTTGGTGCCATTACTTCCTTAAGTGAGGAGTTTAGAGGTTGTCGCACTTGAGTAGATGATGCATTTGAGTGTGTTAATAACAATGTTAGTGGTCTAGACTCTAGGATGTCTAGGATGGAAGAAAATATTCCATTTCTAATATATCAATTCTCTCCTCCTCCACCACCTCAAGAAGACTAGGATGCATATATTTCATTTTCTCGTGCATTTTACTCATTTTCATTGCACATTTTCCTATCTCTATGTTAGAACTTAATCTTTATTTTTGTATCTTGTTTGTAGATACTTGAAGATTTATTTTGGTACATTAATGTTAGTTATATGTCTTCATATTTTATTTTCTTAGACTAACATCTCTCTACTAAGCTTTATTTGTTGATTTTTATATAACAAAAGGGGAGAAAAGAAGATAAATGTAAATTATTGGTATTTGGTTGATTATTTCTATGACTCCTTTAATGCCAACATTCGAGTGATAAATTTTTTTCAATTCCTTCTTTCAAAGTTTCATAAAAATCAAGTCATTTCTTCAAAATGAACTTTTAAAGGGGAGTAACAAATTAAGAAAAACAAATTTTCCAAAATATTTTGTAATATCAAAAGGGGAGATTGTTAAAATAGCTTTATTTGATAAATTATTTTGATATAACAAACAAAAATTATTTTTAAATATAAATTTGTTTGTTGAACAAAGAATTCAAAGCATAAAATTATTTCAAGACTTCAAAACATCTTAGGAAATGCTTTGAATAGTTAGAATATTTTTTAAGAAAGTTCAACAAAGATTTTAAACACTTAAACTTGACTGAAACAATCTAAAATCAATTGAAATTCCACTCCCTACAAAAAGTATTGATATTTTCCAAAATGTACCGATACCACCATAAGTTTTATCGATACCTCATTTTTTATCGATACCGAAACTGCTCTCTAACTTGAATAAGAAATTGAAAAAAATCAATAAGTATCGATACTTTTAAAATATATCGATACCTATTGAATTTTATATATACCAAATATTATATCGATACCATTCTTGCATTATGTTTCTATTATCTATCATGAATTAGCGAAAAGTATCGATACCCATTAAAAATATATCGATTCCTTTTGTCAGGTATCAATAAATCTTTCTTGGTACCACTGGAAACTAACTTTAACGGTTACTGAATCAGCCATTAAATTCTACTAGTATCGATACTTGTACAAAAAGTATCGATACTTTTTTTCGAAGTGAACTTAATGATCTGGTATTTTCTTCTCTAACAACTCTATTTATTTTGTCAACAACCACAACAATTGGAAATAAAATAGAGAGTACAAATATACCAGCTTCTAAAGGTCCTACAATGTTCAAGCTTAAAGATCAACCAAAACAACTTTTGTGCCAAATATTTCCATACTTTTCTTTCATACACTTCTAACCATTTTTTCATTCTATTTGCTAAAGTGTTTTTCATAGTAATTGAGCTTAATTTACAAACACATCAATCTTGTAAGGATTATTTCCTTGTTTGCTTCTTTGTATCTCTTTGAGAGAGTTTGTGCCTTAAGGTTTGGGTAGAAATCTTAAGAGAGTTTTTAAGGTTAAACCTTGTCCTCAAAGGTTATCAAAATAGTGAATTTAGGAAAATCCTTACTAGTGGAAAGTTAAGTAGTGGAGTATCGATATATTTTTAATGGGTATCGATACTTTTTACTAATTCATAAACCATAATATGATTTCTGTTCTTGTTTGTTTCGGGTGTCTGCTTAAAAATCCTTTGATTTTTATGGCAGTTTAGCGGTGATGTTTGGGGGGTCTATGGTTTCTTTGAATTTTGGTCTCTATTTTCATTCTGATTGATGTGTTTTTTCGATTTCTGCCTTCTTGTTTCGGTGGAGTTTGGATTTTGGTCCCGTGACTTTATCCTTCTATGACGTTCTTCGACTTGATGGATTGACATGCCCTATCTTGTCAACTGACATCTTGCGTCATTTTCCTGGTGATCGGGTATTATTTTTCCTTTATTTCATTTTTGTTGTCTTTTTCTTTCGATTTCTTTTATTGTTAATCATCGCTATTTTTGACTTTGTTTGTGATTCTCTTTACGTAGTTTTCATTTCTACATGGTTTTTTTCTCCTTTTTTATTCTTTTTTTATTCTGAGGATAGTAGTGGGCCCCACGATGGTCTGTGTGTTGTTTTGTTGTGGTTTTTTACGTTCTTGCATGGTTTCAGAATTTCTTGGTCTCCACGTCTTTTTCCATGCACGTTCTAGGGGTTTTGTAAGTCAGGTTCTTTTTCTATTTTTATGCATCGCGCTTTCTTTTTGTGATAGTTTCTTTTATTTTCTCGTGTTTTTTAGTTTGGTTTTGCTGTTTCGTGTTTTCTAGGGTCCGTTTGAAAGTTTTGCATCGTTATCGTTCTTGTTGTATTTAGGTTTTTATTTCTTTTCCTTATCGGTCGTCTGTATCTCTGTCGGTGTGTTTTAATATTGTGGCTGATGTTACGTATATTTTTCTATTCTATTTTTTGGAGTTGAATGCTTTTCTCGCGCCTTATACCCTAGCATTTTTGCAGAGCGTCTTCTTGTTTGTTTTCTTATTTTTCTTGAATAGGTGGTTAGCTACCTTTTCGATGGAAGATTGGCAGGACAAGGGTAGAGAAAAGGGTGTCGACGACATTAACGTGTTAATGGAAAGATTAAAGTTTTCAGAGGAAGAATATTCTAAGGTGTTTTGCCCACCGGAGGAAAGTAACCCCCAGGGTGTTGAGTCGTGGGCAGTAGGCAGAGTTATGGCGAGGTTAAACCAAATAGGGAGGCTATGTATAGGATGTTTAGATTGATCTGGTTCACAAAAGAAGCGATAAATTTTGTGGCATTAAAGGAGGACGCAATCATTGTCAAATTTGGTTGTGTGGAAGATAGGAATAGAATTCTTAATCTGATGCCTTGGTTGTTTGATAATTGTCTGTTTTCAATGCTCCCCTTTGAAAATGGAAAATCAATTGAAGATTATGAGTTCCACAAATCTCCATTTTGGGTTAGAATCCTCAACATCCCTCTGGAAATCATGGTCCGTCGAACTGCCTTAGAAATGGGAGATATTATTGGAGAGTTGGTTACTATCGATTGGAAAGACAGAGATGGCAGTTGGACAGGGTTCATTAGGTTAAAAGTGAAGATTAACATCTTAAAACCTTTGAGGCGGATTGTGAAGTTTATCGATAGGAATGGGACTGAAAGCTTATGTTTTCTGAAGTATGAAAGACTTCCCAAGTTTTGTTTTAAATGTGGAATTATTGGGCATAAGGTGGAAAGCTGTTTGGAGAAGAGCGGTCCAGAGGGGGTCAATGAAGCAGATCTTCAATATGGTAACTGCCTGAGAGCCACGGTCACTCGTCCAATTCAAAACAAGGGTAACTGGCAAAATGGCATTGAGGTGCTATCAACTAAATCCTCATCGGATGCGAATAAGGATGGGAGCAAATCTGAATCAAGGGAGGAAAGTGGTCCTATCATTCTAAAGGGTAAAGAAAAAAGGGGAGAGGAGGAAATCATGTCTGCCTCTCCAGCTGAAAGAAGGCTTCACAAATGTATGCGAGATAGTATGGGTAGGTTCAAAAGTAAAAGAAGGAGATCGAAGGCACAATACAGAGAGAGCTTGGAAGAGAGTCCAGCTAAACAAGCAAAGAGAAGAATGTTGGAATTCACATCCCCAATTAAGGCGGTGGCTGGCGACCAGCCCCGCCAGGAGCCATAAAATATTATGTTGGAACTATCGAGGGTTGGGGAACCCTACGACAGTTCGTGAGCTGAAGCAACTTATCGTTGCTAATACCCCTAATGTTGTTTTTATTTGTGAAATGAAGATTAAGGATAACAATGCTTCGAGGGTTAGTTCGCTGTGTAGGATGAGTGGCTATTTGGTGATTAGTTCGGATGGTAAAAGTGGCGGGTTGATTCTTATGTGGAAGGAGGGGGCCAAGGTTGTGGTCCAAAATTACTCTAATTTTCATATGGATTCGCTTGTTGATCTGGAGGATGGAACGGAGATGCGTTGGGTCTTTATGGTCCCTCTAACCCTGGTCTGAGAAACCAAGCTTGGGACATGTTGAGAAGTATAAAGAACAGAACTAGAGAGGGATGGGTGGTGGGGGGACTTTAACGCCATTCTTAATCCTAATGAGAAAGAAGGGGGAAGGAGGAAGCCAAGGTCTTCGTGGATGAGTTTAGAAATACCCTGGATGATTTGTCCCTGATTGACATCAAGACGAGCCACGGTTGGTTTACTTGGAGCAATAACAGGGAGGGCTTGGGTCTTATTAAAGAAAGGCTTGACAGATTTGTTGTTTCTGAGACTTTTGACAAGAGTATGCCTTTTGTGGATACCAAAGTTATTTGCCAGTCAAAATCCGACCATGATACTGTTTTCATGGACACGCTGGGGAAAAAACTGAAGGAGAAATGTATGGAACCCAAATATAGATTTAGATACGATAGCTGTTGGGCTAAGGAGCACGAGGCCAAGGAGATTATTAATTCTGTGTGGTCGAATAGAGACAGAACATTTGTTGACAAGCTGGAGGTTATTAGAGAGAAGCTGGGTTCCTAGCAGTATAAACGCTTTAATGATGTGAAGCGCAAGGTCATTACTTTAGAGAGAGGATCAGTAACCTTATGGATGGCCCTAATAGTGCGAATACCTCGAGGCTGCTCAAGATGGCGCGTAGCAAGTTGGGACATATCCTTGATATTGAGGAAAAATATTGGGCTCAGAGATCCCGTTCCCAGTGGCTTAGAGAAGGTGACCGTAATACGTGGTACTTTCATGTTCGTGCTACCTGCCGTAGGAAGAAGAACAACATTGAGAAAATTAAAGACTCTAGTGGGACGTGGCATGAAGACAACTGAAATCAACGAGGTGGTTCGGGACTATTTTAAAGAGCTCTTCAAGAAGTCGACTGACTCAAGGGTTGAAATTGATTTACATTGTATCCCTAGCTGTGTGACGGAGGGCACTAACAGGAAGCTGAGTGAAGAGTTCTCTGATGAAGAGATTCTTCGACCTTTAATCAAATTGACCCTAGGAAGGCCCCTCGCATTGATGGTCTTCTTGGGAGTTTCTTTAGAGAGAATTGGCAGACCGTGGGAAAGGATGTCATTGACTTTTGTCATATGTTGTTAAGGAATACTAACAACATTCATCATATTAATGAAACCCTTATTGTTTTGATCCCTAAGGTTAAAAATCCTACTGCTATGACTAACTTTCACCCTATCAGCCTTTGCAGGGTCATTTACAAAATTGTGTCGAAAGTGCTTGCTAATCGTCTCAAAGATACCCTATCCACGTGCATTAGTGAGAACCAAAGCGCCTTTGTGCCTAGTCGAATAATCCATGACAATGTATTGATTGCACATGAACTCGTTCACTATCTCCGCAGCGCTAAAAATGGTCCCAATAAGGGTTGTGTGATCAAGCTCGACATCAGCAAGGCTTATGACCGGGTGGAGTGGGACTTCCTTGAAGAAGTCATGATTAAGCTTGGCTTCTCACCCGATTGGGTCGCTATGATCATGAATTGTGTTCGCAGCGTTAAATATAGAGTCAAAAGCAACTCGAGTATTTCTGACGTTATCATTTCGGAAAGGGGTCTTCGCCAAGGGATCCCTTGTCCCCCTATCTTTTTCTTTTTTGTATGGAGGCCCTCTCTCGAATGCTTTTAGAAGCTCAAAATAATAATTCCATCAAGGGCATTCGGGCTAGTATGGAAGGGCCAAGGATAAATCACCTTTTTTTTTTTTACTGATGATGCTCTCTTGTTTGTCAGGAATAAGCGGAATGAGGTGGACGCATGTTTGAAGATTCTTAATATGTTTGAAAGGATGTCGGGTCAAAGAATTAATGCTGATAAGTCGATGGTTTGCTTCAGCCTAAAAACTCCTGCGGCCCAAAGAGATGCTGTGAACGATATCCTCCGTATGAAGATGATGGAAAATTTGGTCAATTATTTGGGGCTCCCGATTCCGGTGGGAAAGAAGAAGCTTTGGCTTTTAAAAACATACTGGAGCGCATGACTAATAGATTCAACAGCTGGTCTAAACGTTTGCTATCGGGGGCGAGAAAAGAGATATTCATCAAGTCCGTGGTACAAGCTATTCCCACCTATGCCTTTTCTATTTTCTTTGCTACGAATGGTGTGATTGAGGAGCTCCATTCCATGATTGGCCGATTTTGGTGGGGTTGTGGTGATAATAACAGAGCTTGGAGCAGGGTTGCTTGGGACAGATTGTGTTTCCCTAAAGGAATGGGTGGTCTAGGCTTTAGGGACTTGCGCCTGTTTAATATTGCTCTTTTGGGTAGGCAGGTTTGGCGCCTCCTAACTTGTAAAGAAACTCTTTGCTACAAGGTGCTTAGTGCCAAATACTTCCCCAACGGAGATGTTTTTTACCCCAAAAAAGTTGACAAGCCTTCATTCACTTGGCAAAGTATCTCTAAAGCGGTAGACATGTTGATCGGGGGATTCGGTTGGAGTGTTGGCAATGGAAAAAGCATAGACATTTGGAGGGATCATTGGGGTGTTGAGGGCTTGAATGGTTCTTCTATTCGTGTGGAGAAAAGTTTGGTGCATGAAAAGAGAGTTTCTGACTTATTAAATGACAACGAGGAAGGGTGGAAAGAAGAAAGGATCCTGGAATTATTTGGAGAAAATTTGAAGGACCAGATCTGTAAAATTCCCGTTTCTCATAATGGGCATGCTGACAAACGTATTTGGTTTCATAACCCTTGGGGCTTTTATTCGACAAAAACGGCCTACTCCTGGTTGATCTTAAAGCAAGCTGGTTTCGGTCCTCACCGTATCTATTGGAAGATGATTTGGAAATTGTGAACCATTCCTAAGGTCCGTATATTTGCTTGGAAGCTTGGCCATAACGTCTTACCTACCTATGATCGTATTGTTGGTATTAGAAGCGGCTTCAACAGTTCCTGTCCAAGATGCGGGCAGGCCAGGGAGACCCTTCTTCATGCCATGAGGGACTGCCCCAAAGTGAAAGCTGTGCTGATGTACGGAGGGTTAAATGACAAGCTACTTAATGGGAGTTTCCTCCACTGCATCGATTGGATTGAAGAGGCACTGCGAATTCTCGATAGCTGGGCAATGGCTGACTTCATCACTGTCTTGTGGAATGTTTGGAACAGCAGAAATAATAGGGTGTTTAGGGGGTGGATGAAGAAGCTAGAGTAATGTGGGAGCGAGCCTCCAGCTTGAGCCATGATTTCAGAATCTTTAACATGATAGGTAGGCCGTTGCTGCGATTGTGGAAATAGAAAGGGATGGAAAAAACCCGAGCCTGGGGAAATAAAAATCAACTTCGACGCATCGTTCCAGAATGACAACGCTAGCTTTGGCGTGTTGGCTAGGGACCACGACGATTTTGTGTTGGGAGGCATGATGGGCGTGTTGGATTCTGCCAAGAGTGTCGAACGGGCTGAGTTGCATGCACTTGAAGAAAGTATTAGCTATGCTCGAACACGTGGCTGGAAAAATGTAGTTTTTGAAACCGACTGTGCAAGCATTGTTAATCGATTCAAAAAGAGAAATAGTGATAGGACTAGCCTTGGCATATGTATGAGACGCCTTTTTTGCTTAGCTGATTTTTTCTTATTTTTTACTTTTAATTGGGTTCCTAGGTCTAGTAATAAGGCTGCTGATACCCTTTGTAAATTGGCTAAAGTCAATCATTGTACTAAGAGCTTCAACGTCGATTATCCGTTGGAGATTCACAATTGTATTTTGAAAGATGCTATAATATGAGGTGACCTTTGGGTCATTTTCTATCAAAAAAAAATGTGCTCCTAATCCTTTGTTTTCATGTTTTATACGCAGTAGAGTACCGGAGGCTAAAAAGAATGGAAAACGAGTCGAAAATGGAGAAAATGGGCCAAAGTACGAAATCCACACGGCCTGTGTAACAACCCATTTTAGACCCTAGTCGGAACAGTGGCTTGAGACCACAAATTCGAGGTCATAAAAATATTTTAATGATATTTTCTGTGTGAATGAGATGTAACATAGCTTATGTGAAAATTCTATGTGATAATTTGATCGTGTGTGTGTCGAATTAAGAGAAAGGACTTAATTGCATAGAGAGTAAAATGATGTGTGCTGATTTATGAGTACTTAAATGTAGTTGTCTTTTTAAGGTGGAGGCCTTATGTTGTTATTGATCCATTTTTATGATAGTGGATGTTTAAATGGCTTAATAACCTTATTGCACTTTTGTTTTATATGTTTAATAAAAAGGGCAAATAGGTAAAATGTTAAATATTAATAAGTAAATGAAAGAAAAAGATGAAGGTATCATCTTTCTTATTGTCGAAAGTTGGAGGAAGAATAAGGGCTTGAAGTTTTGTAATTTTTGGCTAGAATTTGGCTTAATTCAAGGTATGTTTGAGCTCGATTTTTGATAATTTCTACATTTTTCTAATTGTTGCTTCTTCTACTATCAAGCCCATGTTGTAATTTTGTGAATTGATGATGTTTTTGTGATGAGCCATTGATGAATGTGTGAGCTATGTGCTAGATGATAGTGATATAATACTTGGTGTTGGATTAACATGTTTTGTCTTTGGATTTTTGATGAAATTGAGTATTTTGGGCAAAATTATGAAAAGTGTAAATTGAGGGACTAAAATGTGAAATAAATGAAATGTGTGGGTTTGTATGGACATTAGTAAAATTCGGCTAAGCTCGTGCTAGGTGGAATTTAGTGAATTTGATGATTTTGTGAGATAGGGACTAAAGTGTCAAAATGTAAAAATGTGAGGGCTAATTTGTAAAATGCCCTAAATATGAGTGTTTGGACTAAAATGATTAAATTGATGTTTGAATGGATTGAATTTAAATGTGTATAGACCAAGAACGGAGAGGTTCGGATAGAGATCGAGGCAAAGACAAAGTGCTCGATTAAATCGACCGTTTCAGTATTTCGACGTCCGAGGTAAGTTCAGATATAATACATGTATTTAAGATATGTTTTATCGATATGAAATGAATATGTTTATGTATATGAAAGTGAGTTACTATGTGCACGATTTTAATTTGATGGCACTAAGTGTGCGAAAGTAAAATTGAGATAGAAATGAATAGCACTGTGTGTGCGATGTGATGAAAGCTTGGTTTATTGCTGTGGCACTGTGTGTGCGATGTGATGAAAGCTTTGGTTTATTGCTGTGGCATTGTGAGTGCGATGTGATGAAGACTTCGGTTTATTGATGTGGCACTATATGTGCGATACCGAGATGAGTTGGTTATAAGAATAGGCACTAAGTGTGCGATAACAATTATGCGTCGAATATGTATGTGGCACTGAGTGTGCGATTAAATCAAAGAATGATTGGAAAATAATATCGAGCATTGAATAGCTTGGAGATTTAATAGCTTTGTGTGGTAAGGTACGTATTGAACCTTTGTGGTTGATGAGTAAAATTAAGCTTTGATTTAGGAAATGAGCATTGTAGCTATGGATGAGAAGGCACGAATATGAGATAATAGATCTAAGTGATTGTTTATTTATGCATTGATTTAATTTGATATGATAATGGTATTGTATATCGAACTTACTAAGCTTTGGAAAGCTTACTGTGTGATTTGTTTCTCTGCCTTGCAATGTCGGTAAAGCTAGCTCGGATCTAGGATCTTCAGCTTCTCAATCACACTATCGGCATTCTATTTCGGTACTTTTGAAATGATGTATATAGCTGGAATATGGCATGTATAGGCTAGTTAATTGAATCAAGTTTGAGATTTGTAATTAGCCATGAGATATGGCTAGATATGTGATAGGTTTGGCATGAATGAATGTGATATGTGTGATGCATCTTTGGCATGATTTGTCGATTGATAAAATTTCTATCAAGTGGTAACTTTGTGTTGATAAATGCTATTAGAGGTTAGTGAAATTGGGAATGAATTATGCTTGTGGTAGAATAAGTATTGCTATTGAATTTAGTAAATAGAATTGAAATTGAATGCATGAGTGGAATGAAAATATTGGTATGTCTATGGTGATAATATGGGCATGAGATGTTTAGGTTGTATGGCTTGTAGGTTAGACCCTTATGGGTGGCATTTTGACTTTGCAAAGTGGCCTATAATGTCACACAATTGAGGCACACGGGCGTGCCTAAGATCGTGTGTAAATTGGAAAAATGTGGCTTAAATTATACATGATCTTGGCACAGGCGTGCCTTCAGGTCGTGCGAGAAATGGCAATATAGGACCACAGACAGGACACACGGGGGCGTCTAGAAACTGTGGAGGACACACGGTCCCCTCCCACAGGCGTGTTTGGCAGCCGTGTTGATTTTAGAGTATACGACCATGGGAAGGACACACGGAGGTCAAGTAGCTGTGGGTGAGGCACGGCCTACCCCCACGGCCGTGTGTCCCCTGTATTTTAGAAAAGTTTCAAATTTTGAGAAATTTTATAAGTGTTTGGTTTAGTCCCAACTCGGTTTATAAGCATGCTTAGAGTCTCGATGACTTATTTAAGGGACATTATGATTGTATATGAATGTGTTTGATGATGATTGACTTTGTGTCTTGAATGCAATGTAAGATGATCCTATTGTTCGGTAATGCCTCTAAACCCTATTCCAGCGACGGTCTCGGGTTAGGGGTGTTACAGCCTGGGACCATGACCACACGGCCGTGCCCTATAAAAAGAGCCAACCACAGCCTGGACCTTAAAATACACGTCCATGTCTCATCAATAGGTTCGACCATGACCTGGCAACGATTTACACGGGCGTGTGCCATGGGCGTGTCTCTGCCGCAGATTAGAAGAATTCTATTCGGATTAGGGTACTTAGAGGCAAAGAAACATATTCCAAAAGCCTATATAAAGACCCTAGAGGCCAACCTTTAGGGGGCGTTCAGCTAGGCCAAAGAGCCGAGCTGGAGCAATTAAATTCAGGGATTTACTCAAAGAAAGCCAGTTAATTCATCTTAAGAAGCCTGAATCATACTCAAGACTGATGGTCTCTCCTTCAATTCCTTCAGGGGTTTTAGGGTTTTCTTTATGTTTTGTTTTATATTTTCTTCTGAGATGTTTTCTTATACAATTATGAACTAAACCCTCAGAAACCTGAGAGGGATGAAACCTAAGATGGATCTTGTTATTGTTATCTGATCTATATGATAAATACTTGATTCATTCTTAACTATGTGTTCTTAATTCTTGTTTTGGTATTTTCAGGATATTGATTCAAGTGTGATGTGCTTAGGCAAAGGAGGAAGAGACCCTGTCTAAGAGTAGATCTAGCATAGTTAAGTGAAGTTGCTTTCGCGCCTAGTGATAGGGTGACGAAAATTTGCCGCATTAGGGTCAAACCTAATATAGGAGTCCATAGATCGTGTTAATGCAATTCTAGGGGTTTTAATTAGGAGATTTCAATTAATCAACCTAGGTTTAGATGTTAGTAGCCTCGAGAGAGGTATTGATATAAATTAGGGAATTCTATGGATCAAGTCAAGTGAATAAATCGTCCAGTTCAGAGTTAGATAACAAGTGAAGCCTAGGTGGATTCTTCCTCGGGTATTGTCTAATTCAATCGGTTTTCCCTCAAGTCCTTGCCCAATTTCTTCTTTGTCTTAGCATCTTTAGTTTAGTTAATTAGTTAATTTTAGATTAGATAAAAATTCCCTTAATTTGTAGGCTAAATAATAGAAAGAGAGTTAATATTAGTACTTTTGGTTCCTTTGGGTTCGATAATCCGGTCTTGCCATTAGCTATACTACTGTTTGATAGGTGCGCTTGCCTCGATCGTTGTCTTAGTTAGTTTCTAGGTTTGATCATTCTTTTTATAAATTTTTAAGACTCGACAGACACGATCAAGTTTTTGGCGCCGTTTATAAGGAACTAAAATATTAAGAACGCTCAATTTTTATTACTTTAGCCATATTATATTTTATTTTTTTGCAATTAAATTTTATTTTTACATTTCTAAAAATTTTCTTTTTTCTTTTTCTCTTTTCCTAGTAGGTACCTCTAGTTTATGACTAGAAGGAACCCGACAAGGCCACTACTTTACAACAGTGATATTGAAGGAACCGTACGCAGAAATCGTAGAGAAGTAAGGTGAGGCTTAGATTACATACAAGAAGAGCAAGAGGATGAAACTAATACCATCGAAAGGATGGCTGAGAATAATCCACTACCTCAAGAGGTGACCGATCATCATGCTCCTCGAACTATGTATGATTATGCTAAACCTAATTTAACAGAAGATGAATCGAGTATTGTTAGGTCGGCTATAGCCGCTAATGATTTGAATTAAAATTTAACATTATACAAATGATTCAATAGTTTGTTCAATTTGATGGTTTGCAGGATGAAGACCCAAATACTCATTTAGCTAATTTTATAGAATTCTATGATACCTTCAAAATAAATGGCGTTCCTGATGATGCCATTCGTCTTCGGTTATTTCCCTTTTCTTTGAGAAATAAAGCCAAATAGTGGTTACATTCTCTTCTACGAGGATCAATCACTACATGGGACCAAATGACCGAAAAATTTTTACTGAAATATTTTTCATTGGCCAAAATGGCCAAATTAAGGAATGATATCTCTTCTTTTGTGCATATGGATTTAGAAACATTATACGATGCATGGGAGAGATACAAAGATCTATTAAGAAGGTGCCCACACCATGGTTTACCCTTATAGTTATATGTCCAAACTTTTTACAATGGTGTGAACCCCTCAACCTGGCAGTTAATTGACTCAATAGCCGGCAGAACCCTTAATAACAAAACTCCTAAGCGGCTTATGAATTCATAGAAGAGATGTCACTGAATAACTCTCAGTGGCAAGTTACAAGGACAAAGCCAACCAAAGCAACCGGAGTTTTCAATCTCGACGCAGTCACCATGCTATCAAATCAGGTAGAGATGATGAATAAAAGGATTGATGGTTTGTATGGTTCTTTGTAGGTACATCCAGTTATGCAATGTGACTCAAATCTAAGAGGTGTGGCAAATCCTAAGTACCCACCCTACAATCAAGGCATGTAAAGCGAACAATTAAACTATACGGGTAACAATTTTAGACCTCAAAATAACCCCTATAGTAATACTTATAATCCAGGTTGGAGAAACCACCCCAATTTCTTGTGAGGTGGCCAAGGAAATCAGAGACAACAACCACCCTCCAAACTTCTAACAACAGCCCTACCCATAGGAAAAGAAGCCGAACCTTGAAGAGATGCTGACAAAATTTATAGTGGTGTCTAAAACTCTATTTCAAAACATCGAGACAACACTTAAAAATCAACAAGCGTCGATCAAAGGAATCGAGAACCAGTAAGGGCAACTCGCAAAGCTAATCTCCGAACGACCACTGGACAGCTTGCCGAGTAACACTGAGACTAATCCAAAGGAGAAAGTTCAAGCCATAACAGCTCATGACAGTGAAGGATTAGTAGATTCTGAATCTGAGCCCAGGAAAGAACCTGTGGTAAGTGAAGGTAAGGCTGAGGTAAACCAAGAAAAGCCAAAACCGGTAATTAAAGAATACAAACCTCGTATGCCTTACCCCAATACGATGAAGGAAGATGACACAGAAGAACAGTTCGATAAGTTCCTTAAACTCTTAAAGAAATTACGTATTAACTTACCATTTCTTGAAGCTATTTCATAGATGCTACATTCAAGAAACTTTTTAAAAGTGCTCCTAATGAACAAGCGAAAGTTAGACGAGGAGTCGCATGTGGAACTAAATGCAGTGTGCTCGGCAATGTTACAGAATAGATTACCACAGAAATTAAAAGATCCAGGGACTTTTACAATTCCATGTTTAATTGGTAGTTTATCTATTGAGAATGCTTTAGCCGATTTAAGGGCAAGCATCAATGTTATGCCATCTAAAATGTTTAAATAGCTAGGTCTAGGGAAACCCAAGCAAACTAGGATGAGTATTCAACTAGCTGATAAGACTATTCTCATCCCTAAGGGTATAATTGAAGATGTACTAATTAAGGTTGACAAATTCATATTCCCCTTAGACTTCGTTGTTTTAAAAATGGATGAAGATAATAGTATCCGCTTAATTTTAGGAAGATCATTTCTAGCAACTTCTAGATCTAAAATAGATTTTAGCACATGTGACCTCATATTTCGTGTAGGTGACGAATCAATCAGTCTTCAAGCTCTCGACTTAGCCAGGACAT
The DNA here is from genome assembly GCA_025506655.1 of Gossypium rotundifolium. NCBI lineage: Eukaryota > Viridiplantae > Streptophyta > Magnoliopsida > Malvales > Malvaceae > Gossypium > Gossypium rotundifolium. The sequence continues at coordinate 60,683,865 of CP106731.1, read as the reverse complement.
CGACTGTAACATCCTGAATTAATGGGCCTTTGCATTGGATGTGTGTTACATTCAATATGATAATTAGAGTGTTTAAGGGGTTCAGATTGGGCTCAGGTTTGGGCTGAGGCCTTAATCAAATTTGCGTTTTGGGCACTTTAGTGGAAAGCTAGATAGGTCCGGGCTTAAAAATATTATCTGTGAATTAAAACACAAGAGGAGCTTGTGGCCCAATGGATAGTGGTGTGAAAAGCAGTAAGGGGGATCCAAGGTTCGAGTCACATTGCCTACTTATTTTTAATTACTTTTGGAGACAAAGGAGAGGAGAGTGGGGGTGGCTAGGATGCTTTAAAATAGGAAGATTTATCTGTTTGGATAATGTGGATATTGTGCTGATAATAGTAGGGAGAGGTGGTGTTATTTAGGCCTCTTCTAAAGATATGAATAGATTAAGATAAAGAAGAAAAGATAGAAGTTATCTGCTGAGTGCAGTGTTGGCAAAAATTCCATCTCCTAGAGGGGGAAAGAAATCGATTTCTTATGGCAAAGGGGTGCCACACTTTCAGGTTTTAAGAAGTATGCCAAAAATTCTCTAAAAATAGGGGTGGTATCACTTCAATTCCGGTATTTGAACCCTATTATTTTCCTCATTCTTTGTGGTGAAATTCTCAGTCAGTCTCTACAATTTCTTTCTTTTGATTTCTTCAAAACCAAAATCTCTCACTTCACTCTCTTTTTCCATTCTTTCCCTTTTGTGCCGATTTCTCCATAAAGTCAAATCTCTAAGCCTATTCTCTCATCTTCACTTTCATTCAAAAGCCAAAACTTTGAACTTTATTCTCATCTCCATAGCCGAATACCTCTTATTCTCTTCTATTAATTTCTTCATCAAAGCCAAATCTACATAGATCTCTTGAGATCATCCTTTCTTTCTGATCTTCCCAAAAGCCAAAATTCCTAGGAGTTGCTGAATTCCCTATGTTAAGGTGAGTGCCGATTTCTTCTGTTCTTTTTCCCTTCTGTTTCAATTTTTTTGAGACCATAGCCGAATGGCTAGTTGGTTGATAGGCCATCTTTAGTTGACTTTACCACTAATCTCATGTTCTTTTGGGCGGCACTTCGGGAAATCAGAGTAGATCGAATCATTCAGATCTCAAAAGCTGGAAACTGTTAATCTCTAAGTATCCTATCTATTTCGAGATTTCAAGGTAAGGGGTTTTCTTAGATTCCGATTAGATTCTCTATCATATTTGAGATCTTAAATCATATAATAAGGTTTAACAAACCCTACTTCGTTATAGTTGTTCTGACAAGGACTTTTGATGGAATCAAATATGGATCAGGCAAAGGAGAGGATTGGGATCGTAAACCCAATCCCTAAGTTTAAGAAACGAGTAGTGTCCACTATTAGAGATTGGCTGCTAGGTTATGGACCGGCTTCTAAACAGCATCTTAGGCAGATATCAATCGTATCGACTTCTGATAGTGTCAACATTGAGGGTGTCGTCATAACCGTAATCAGGTGTGTAGATCTCTATCACACTAGTTAAACTGTACTATGTATATGTTATGGGCTAAAAGCCAGAAATTGAAGCTGTATGAACAGTCGTAATACCCAAAAAGGGTAGGCAAGGGATGCCAGGTACGTAATCATAGAAACTTCTCAATGTGTATCGATGTATGTAAAAGTCTGAGATCTGTTTAAATGGATTAATGTTTTGATTCTTGCATCAATGTATGCATGGGATGGGATTGATTGATTTATGGAAGGGGAGTAGGTCGCGAGGCGATCGGTGGCTTTGCCACATAGGTCACATAGTGATCAGTCTTTATGATAGGCAGCATAGCTGTCGAAATACTATAATATATTTTCTGAGGTTCGCATAATCGATCGGTGGCTTTGCCATAAAGGTCACATAGTGATCGATATGGTGTGTAGCGGATGGAGGGTTGATTGTAGAATCCCTACGGTGTGATGGTTGTTACGGGGGTGTGAAGAGGATGGACTCTTAGGTTTGGGATGGGCCATGTTGCATGAAACATTTTGTTACCATTGTGTATGGGCCAAGGCCCATAATATGTTTGTGGGCCCAAGGCTTTTATGTGATTTTGAGATTTACACACTGAGTCTTTGTGACTCACCCCTTTAATTTTTTTCACTTTTCAGATGAGTAGTAGTTCACGGACATGGGAGCCGATGCAGACTCGAGGGGCCATGAAAACACATAGACTATTTTTGGTTTTTGTATCCATTTAAGTTTTAATTTTTGGGAATATTTTTGTAATAAGGCCTCCATAACTTAGGTTTCGATTTTTTTTTTGTTTTGTTATGTTGGTTTTTAAAAACTTATGTTTTCCTACAAAGTTCAAAATATAAAATGAAATGAAAAATGTGTTCTTCAAACCCAATCAACGCAAATATTAAAGTTATTTCCAAAATTTCACATTTAATTGACTGTTCGGCTATAATAAACTAAGTTTTTCCAAAAACCCTCAGAGTAAAGTTTTCAAGATTCAACCCGTAGCATACAGATTCGGTCATGACGCATGGGCCAGGTTTGAGATGTTACATTTTTGGTATCAGAGCCCAGTTCAAAACTCGGGCTGTGAAATGGGTCCAGTAGTGGTTTGTAAAAAAAAAGGATATAAGTTTGGGAAAAATGCAGTTGAGATGTGGCATTCGAGTCTACCGGCACCCGATCCACGCAGGTAAGTATTCTAACTTTTGATGTGGTTTGTATTGTTGGGCTTTATAGGGACGTAGGCTAGTATGTCAAAATTGATGTTCTTTAGGTTTAGTACAAACAATTCTTCAAATTCCATAAAACTTAATCTCTAATCAAACATGTCTGTGAAGAAATCACAGGGTTAAGGTGTGGTAACAAGCATACACATGTCTAGAATTGGATCCAGGAAGAGCTTGGTATTTAAGTGGTCATAGTGACTCACCTCCTATTTTTTGGAATCCTACCTGATGCGTAGTGACTGTTCGCCTTAGCCACGAGGGCTTATTGACGGGCCAAAGTTTATAACTAAAACCCGAATGGGACCAGCCACCCTATTTTTGTAAAACTATCCCTAGTTTGTAAATTTTTGAAATACCGTTGATTTGTGAAAACTTCTCAAAAATACCCTGGATTTGTAAAATATTACCAAAATTTGAAAAATTACCGAAATACCCCTGGTTGACAAAATTACTGAAATACCCCCAAATTGTAAAATTACCAAAATACCCTTAATTTACAAAATCACTAGGAAACCCTATTTTGGAAAATTACGAAATTACCCATGTAGGATAAAATTATGAAAATACCCCTGGGTAGTGAAATGACAAAAATACCCCTAGGTGATGAAAGTAAGTTCATGGATGTTTACTTGTGTGTTTGATGCATGTATGTGGTGCTCTGTTTGATGTTGATTGGATGAGAACTCTAGAACTAGAGAATATAGACCTGAGAACTGAACTTTGTAGATAGAATTCAAATTCAAAAGAACTACTATTAAAACTACTTTCCATAAGACTGTTCGTTATTAATCAATAGAAGAAAAATTATTAATCCATAAAATTTCTAATCAGATAAATCGCGAAAGGTAGAATGAGCACTAGAAGACGTGTGTGCATGGCCGAGGTAGAGGCAGGATTGCTGTGTCAGAACTCATAGGGTTTGGTCGCGAGTCAGGGAATGAGGTACCACTGCCACCAGCTGTGGAGGCAAAATTTCATAATCAGATGGCTAGAGATGATGATGTATCTCAGGTAATGTTAAGGGTCTTAGAGATGGTTGCTGGGGCAGGCATGGGCATAGGAGCCCAGAAGCCTGTACCAGAGCGGCTTAGAGCCAATGGGGCAGAGGTGTTTAGGGAATTTTCGGTGTAGCTTCTAGTATAGTTGAGTACTGATTGGAAGCAATGTAACGCATAATAGATGATCTTGACTTCACAGAAGAAGAGAAGCTGAAGGGAGTGGTGTATATTCTTTGAGACGAAGCGCATCAATGGTGGCTTACGGTTAAGGATGGTGGCATAGCTGACCGTATCACCTGGGATCACTTCAGAACGACATTCCAAAGTAAGTACATTGGAACGATCTATGTGGATGCACAGTGTAGAGCATTCCTGAATCTGGTTCAGGGAAGTAGGTCAGTGGCGGCTTATGAAGCAGAATTCTTATGCCTTAGTCGTTATGTTCGATGGATAGTGGCCACAGAACATGAGCAATGTGTTCGTTTTGATGGAATTACTATTCGGGGAGTTCGACTTAATATTAGGCATGTGCTGGCTGATGAAGTACCAAGCTAACTTAGATTGTGCAGCCAAGCGAGTTGTGTTAAGAACCCCCGAGGGAGGTGAAGTGTTGGTGATAGGAGAAAGGGGGAACTGTCTGTCAAACATAGTGACTGGCCTAAGAGTGGAAAGAATGGTGAGAAAAGGATGCGAGGCAGTTTTAATATTTGTACGGGCTCTGGAAGCTAAGGACCTAACTGTTGGGGGCATTAGAAGGTGAAGGAATTTCCTGATATTTTCCCAAAGGAGCTTTCGGGATTACCTCCGGATCGAGAAGTGGAGTTTGGAATTGATCTTCTTTCGGGAACAGCGACCGGTATCTATTGCTCCTTATAGAATGGCGCCAAAGGAGTTGGTGGAATTGAAAGCACAAATCTAGGAGTTGTTGGATAGGGGTTTATTTGACCAAGTGTGTCACCTTGGGGAGCACCGGTGTTACTTGTTAAGAAGAAGGATGGCTCAATGCGTATGTGCATTGATTATCGTCAATTGAATAAGTTAACCATTAAGAACAAATACCCGTTGCCGAGGATCGATGACTTGTTCGATCAGTTGAAAGGGGCCTCAGTATTTTTGAAGGTAGATCTGAGGTCAGGGTACCATCAGCTTAAGGTCAAGGAGGAAGATATTCATAAGACGGCTTTTAGGACTCGTTATAGTCATTATGAATTCATGATGATGCCATTTGGGTTGACCAACACACCAGCAGCATTTATGGATATGATGAACCGAGTGTTCTAACCCTACTTGTATCGGTTTGTCGTGGTTTTTATTGATGACATCTTGGTTTACTCAAGGTTGGAGGAGGAGCATGATTCACATCTGTGAGTGGTTCTATAGATTTTGAGGGAGAAGCAACTTTATGCCAAATTCAGGAAGTGTGAATTCTGGCTTAAGGATGTTACTTTCCTAGGTCACGTTGTGTTAGCAGAGGGGATTAGGGTGGACCCTCGAAAAATAGAAGCGGTGTTTGATTGGAAGCCACCTAGATCTGTGGCAAAAATTCAGAGTTTTCTTGGTTTGGCCAGGTACTACAGAAGATTTGTTGAAGGATTTTCTCTGATTGCAGCACTGTTGACTAAGCTGTTACGGAAAGGAGTTCGATTTGTGTGGTCTGATAAGCAACAAGATAGTTTCGAGAAGTTAAAAGGATTTTAATGGAAGCTTCGATATTGATTCAGTCGGAGGCTGGAAAGGAGTTCGTAATTTACTGTGATGCTTTATACACGGGATTAAGATGTGTGTTGATGTAGGATGGAAAGGTTGTTGCATACGCATCTCGGCAGTTAAGGTCACACGAACAAACTATCCCACCCATGATTTGGAATTGGCAGTGGTGGTGTTTGCCTTGAAAATTTGGAGGCATTATTTGTACGGGGAGAAATCTATCATTTACACGGATCATAAGAGTTTAAAGTACCTTTTGACTCAGAAGGAGTTAAATCTTAGGCAGAGGAGGTGGATCGAATTGTTAAAGGATTATGATTGTTCAATCGAGTATCATCCAGGTAAGGCTAATGTGGTGGCATATGCCTTAAGTCGTAAGGTGATCACTGACTTAAGAGTAATGTTTTCTCACCTTAGTCTATACGATGATGGGAGTTTATTGGCGGAACTTCAAGTGAAACCCTCTTGGGTTAATCAGGTTAAGGAGAAGCAACAGACCGATGAGTTACTAAAGGAGAAGTTTTGTGTGGGACCAAGGGATGGATCAACGAACTTTAGTGTGAATGAGGAAGAGCTATTGTGTTTCCAAGGGAGAGTGTGCATGCCGAAAGATCCTGAATTGAGGAATAGGATTTTGCAGGAAGCGCATGGTAGTCCATACGCTATACACCCTAGAGGGAGTAAGATGTATCAAGATTTACGGGAACAGTTTTGGTGGCCAAGCTTAAAATGAGAGGTGACTGAGTTAGTGGAGAAGTGTTTAACTTGTCAGCAGGTAAAGGCGAGCATCAGTTATCATCAGGGTTATTGTAGCCGGTAAAGATTCCCCAATGGAAGTGGGAAAGGATCACAATGGACTTTGTTAGTGGGCTACCTCTCATGCCTACTAGGAAAGATTCAGTTTGGGTGATCGTTGATCTGTTGATGAAGTTCGCTCATTTTGTACTAGTTCGGGTCAAATATTCTTTACAAAAGTTGGCTAAGCTGTATATAGCGGAGATTGTAAGGTTGCATGGAGTACCTATGTCGATTATCTCGGATCGAGATCCTAGGTTTACGTCAAGGTTTTGGAAGGCGTTGCATCAAGCATTAGGTACGAAGTTGGATTTCAGTACAGCGTTTCTTCCTCAGACCGATGGACAGTCTGAGCGGGTGATTCAGATCTTGGAGGACATGTTAAGAGGTTGTGCCATTGATTTCAATTGAGAAGAGTTTTTACCATTGGCAGAGTTTACGTACAACAACAATTACCAGTCTAGCATTCAGATGGCGCCCTATGAAGCATTGTATGGGCAGAAGTGTCGTACTCCTACTTGTTGGACAGAATTAGGGGAACATCAAATTTTGGTTTCGGAGTTGGTTACCAAACGGATGAGAAGGTTGAATTAATTCAGGGCTCGACTAAAGGTAGCATCGGATAGACATAAGTCTTATTCTGATTTGAAGCGCAAGGACATAGAGTTTGCAGTGGGTGACAAGGTGTTCTTGAAAGTGTCGCCATGGAAGAAAGTGTTAAGGTTTGGAAGGAAGGGTAAGTTAAGTCCTAGATTCATCAGACCTTATCAGGTGTTGAAACGAGTTGGACCAGTAGCGTATCAGCTAGAGCTACCTTCTGAGCTAAGCCAGATTCACGATGTATTTCATGTCTCTATGCTAAGACGATATCATTCGGATTCGTCCCATGTGGTGTTAGTAGAAGAAATTGAAGTAAGACTTGACCTATCTTTTGAAGAGGAATCAGTGGAAATCTTGGATCGTGATATCAAAGTATTACGAAGGAAGAAAGTTCTATTGGTTAAGGTTCTATGGCGGAATCACGGCTCTGAGGAGGCTACGTGGGAACCGGAGGAAGCAATGCGACAATAATACTGGCATCTATTCGGATTAGGTAATGTCAAGGACAAAATTTCTTAAAGGGAGTAGAACTGTAACATCCTGAATTAATAGGCCTTTGCATTTGATGTGTGTTACGTTCAATATGATAATTAGAGTGTTTAAGGGGTTCAGATTGGGCTCAAGTTTGGGCTGAGGCCTTAATCAAATTTGCATTTTGGGCACTTTAGTGGAAGGCTAGATAGGTCCGGGCTTAAAAGATATTATCTGCGAATTAAAACACAAGAGAAGCTTGTGGCCCAGTGATAGTGGCGTGAAAAGCAGTAAGGGGGATCCAAGGTTCGAGTCACATTACCTACTTATTTTTAATTGCTTTTGGCATCAAAGGAGAGGAGAGTGGGGGCGGCTAGGATGCTTTAAAATAGGAAGATTTATCTGTTTGGATAATGTGGATATTGTGCTGATAATAGTAGGGAGAGGTGGTGTTATTTAGGCCTCTTCTAAAGATATGAATAGATTAAGATAAAGAAGAAAAGATAGGAGTTATTTCATGATTGCAGTGTTGGCCGAAATTCTATCTCCTAGAGGGGAAAAAAATTGGTTTCTTATGGCAAAGGGTGCGAAATTTCCCCTATTATTTGATCAATTGTTAGATATCAAGAAAGGTACTTTCGTGTTTTGATAAGTATGTCGAAAATTCTCTATAAAAAGGGGTGGTATCACTTCAATTCTGGCATTTGAACCCTATTCTTTTCCTCATTCTCTTTGCCGAAATTCTCAATCAGTCTCTGTAATTTCTTTCTTTTGATTTCTTCAAAAGTCAAAACCTCTCACTTCACTCTCTTTTTCAATCCTTTCCCTTTTGTGCCGATTTCTCCATAAAGCCGAAATCTCTAAGCCTATTCTCTCATCGTCACTTTCACTCAAAAGCTAAAACTCTGAACTTTCTTCTCATCTCCATAGCCGAATGCCTCTTATTCTCTTATGTTGATTTCTTCATCAAAGCTGAATCTTCATAGATCTCTTGAGATCATCCTTTCTTTCTGATCTTTCCAAAAGCCGAAATTCCTAGGAGTTGCCAAATTCCCTGTGTTAAGGTGAGTGCCAATTTCTTCTGTTCTTTTTCCCTTCTCTTTCAATTTTTTTGAGACCATAGCCGAATGGCTAGTTGGTTGATAGGCCATCTTTAGTTGACTTTACCACTAATCTCATGTTCTTTTGGGTGGCACTTCGGGAAATCAGAGTAGACCGAATCATCCAGATCTCAAAAGCTAGAAATGTTAATCTCTAAGTATCCTATCTATTTTAGGATTTCAAGGTAAGGGGTTTTCTTAGATTCCTATTAGATTCGCTATCATATTTGAGATCTTAAATCATATAATAAGGTTTACCAAACCCGACTTCGTTATAGTTGTTCTGACAAGGACTTTTGATGGAATCAAATATGGATCAGGCAAAGGAGAGGATTGGGACCGTAAACCCAATCCCTAAGTTTAAGAAACGAGCAGTTTTCGCTGTTAGAGATTGGCCACCGGGTTGTGGACCGGCTTCTAAACAGCATCTTAGGCAGATAGCAGTCGTATCGACTTCTGATAGTGTTGACATTGAGGGTGTCGTCATAACCGTAATCAGGTGTGTAGATCTCTATCACACTAGTTAAACTGTACTATGTATATGTTATGGGCTAAAAGCCAAAATTGAGGTCAGTATGAGCGATGTAATACCCAAAAAGGGTAGGCAAGGGATGCAAGGTACGTAATCATAGAAACTTCTCAATGTGTATCGATGTAAGTAAAAGTATGAGATCTATTTAAATGGCTTAATGTTTTGATTCTTGCATGAATGTATGCATGGGATGGGATTGATTGATTTATGGAAGGGGAGCAGGTCACATGGAAATCGGTGGCTTTGCCACATAGGTCACATAGTGATCAGTCTTTATGATGACTGAGATAGTTGTCGAAATACTATAATGTATTTTCTGAGGTTCGCATAAGTGATCGGTGGCTTTGCCACAAAGGTCTATAGTGATCGATATGGTGTGTAGCGGATGGAGGGTTGATTGTAGAAATCCCACGGTGTGATGGTTGGTGCGGGGTGTGTAGAGGATGGATTCTTAGGTTTGGGATGGGCCATGTTGCATGAAACATTTTGTTACCATTGTGTATGGGCCAAGGCCCATAATGTGTTTTTGGGCCCAAGGCTTTTATGTGATTTCGAGATTTACACACTGAGTCTTTGTGACTCACCCCTTTAATTTTTCCCACTTTTCAGATGAGCAGTAGTTCATGGACATGGGAGCCGAGGCGGACTCGAGGGGCCATTAAGACTATTACCTACTTAGACTATTTTTTGTTTTTGTTTCCATTTAAGTTTTAATTTTTGGGAATATTTTTGTAATAAGGCCTCCATAACTTAGGTTTGGATTTATTTTTTTGTTTTGTTATGTTGGTTTTTACAAACTTATGTTTTCCTACAAAGTTCGAAATATAAAATGAAATGAAAAATAGGCTTTTCAAACCCAATCAACACAAATATTAAAGTTATTTCCAAAATTTCACATTTAATTGACTGTTCGACTATAATAAACTAAGTTTTTCCAAAACCCCTCAGAGTGAAGTTATCAAGATTCAACCCTGTAGCATACCAGATCTAATCATGACGTATGGGCCAGGTTTGGGATGTTACATCGAGTGAGAAAGTTAAGGACGTAAATTCCCTTGATAAGTCTAGCTTAAGACTTTAAACGAGAGCTTCTCGGGAGGAAACCTAACCACTAACCCTATTTATTTACATTTCTTTTTCTTTTAGCACCTAACTACAGAGTAACCAAGTTAATGAAGCATAGATTTTCACATCACACGGCCTTACACACGGCTTGTGGATGTTATGAATTTTCGTACTGACATGGTAGAGATAGTACGAGACAGGACGAGAAAAATATCTTTGAATCACGGACTCACCTAACACCACGGCCGTGTGACATAGCCATGGCCGACATTATTGAACCAACACGGGCGTGGCAACTTAAAAACCAGGTGCGGGAGAAGCAATTAAACCACCACACGGTCGTGCGATATGGTCATGTGACACAACATGCCCACAATACATGGGTGTAGGGGTGTACCAGAGCTGAAAATCTCCATTTAAAACACCCCTCTCCCCTTCTCACCCATTCCCTATCCACTTTCCACTCCCATCCATCTTCACCTCCCCTTCTTCATTCTATAAAAGTCTCAATCTACGTTTCAACAATGTCGAAGAAACAAAAAGATCGAGCCTGTCTCCCTATGCAAGACCAATCAACATAAGTTCATGCCGGCCGCTTCATTAACTCAACAAGCCAAGGGTCTTTGAGACCATTTAACTCTTATTTTACTTCTATCTTCTCCTTTATTTTCCTTTTCTTTATTTTTCATATATTAAATTTAGTTTATTTTGTTTTAGTTTCTTGGTTTTAGGTTCTAAAGGCTGCTAGGGAATCACAACACCACGGCCTTAGAAACCACACCCACCTCGCGAACCATCTACCAATATGGACTTTCTAGTCCATTCATCTTCTCTTTTAGTCTTATTTTAATTCATATTTTCATTCTTGTTATTTTTATTTACTTTAATTATATAATTAGTATAATTTAAATTATTATTACTATTTCCTGGCTAACTTTTCATGAGGTTCCCAATTTCTTCATCTAGCACGGGAAGTAGAGGCGCCCCTTCCAACTTATCTTTCGTCTACGAATTAAGTTTCCACACTTCCAACTCAAGGAATCCATCCAAAAATTCAGGAAGTTTCACCTCTCTCCCTCACTTTTTGATTTTCTTGTTATATGATTGTTATCTATCTTTGTACATTGAGGGCAATGTACATCTTAAGTGTAGGGGGTGAAAATTATTTAGAAAAGGTGCCTAACTTTTTGCATTATTCTCAAATCCCTGAATGATATTCTGTCTTAAAGTAATTTTCTCATATCACTAATTAGAATGAAATTCTTGTTGATTCATGATTTTTATTAATATGTTTTAGATTAAGTCATTGATAATTGGGCAATGATGATTTAAACTTTAAGGTACTAAAGAATCAACCATGATGAGTCTATTTTCAAAAAAATTTGTTAGGGTGTCTACCTGAATCTAAATTGTTATCTTGAAGTTTGAAATTTACGAGGTTGACATCAAAATACCCATAATTTTAGTGATATTTTGAGCCTTTTAGAGCATACATTCTTTTCGTGCTCACTTTATTGATTATGAGTGTGTCAATATTGATTTGTTATTCTAGAACTTGCTTCGATTATACATGTCCAGACCACACTATTGATTTGATATACAAAGATGATTAAGGCATTTAGGATTTAACCCACTTACTCTACTAAAAGCCTACCCTTATAATTAACCCCTAGTGAACCCCTTTGATCCTAACAACCCTTTTTGTTGACTCAACCCACTAATATTAACCCGAAACCCATCTTATATTTGTTATCACCATTCCTTTTGACTACCCTTCTATCGAGACTTGTTTTGATCAGTTGCCTAATTATATTATTTCAGTGTTAAAGTTTTATCTTACATTGTTTTGGTATTTCAAAAAAAAAATCAAAGTATATTCTTTATTATCAAAGTATATTAATTATTAGTTATGTGATTAAGCGATCCTATATGTTTAATTTCAACATCTTAAAGAAGAAGCTCGTAATATTAGTATTACAAGTTTTCAGTTAATGTGATTATGTTGGTTATTAGTTCAGTTTTCTAGTTAGGTAATTTGTCAATTCAATCTCGATTCTAACCCTTTTAATTTAGCCTTTTATCCACACCATTAACCTAAGCCTCGTTACAACCCTTTTTAAAGACCTATTGATTTGTGTATCATCTCATTTTACAATGCTGGAGATTTGATTTTCACGCAAGCCTATGAGATTAACTTTTCATGTTCGACTTATGAGTGCTTTATTTTCGAACCTTAAACACCTTCAGTGATTTGAGTGAATCTTTAGTAAGGATGTCAACTTTTGTCAATTTTGAATTAAGAGTAATTATTCAGATAAGGGGAAAACACCTGTGTTTTCATGCTAAAAACTCATGACTTTGATTGTTTGAATCTTTAGGACTCGTTGAGTTGAATTATCCATGTATAAATTATCTATGAATTATGATGAAACATTATTAATGAATATTATGAGTAGAGGAAGTTCGTTTTAATTGTAAGTTGAGAATTTTGCTTGAGGACAAGCAAAAGCTTAAGTGTGGGGGTATTTGATAAACCATAATATGAACATATTTTAATCCCACATTTAGCTTGTTTTTGGATGATTTATCCCTTTAATTATGGAAATAGGTGCTCTTAATCCTTTATTTTCATGTTTTATATGTAGTAGAGTATCGGAGGATGAAAAGAACGAGAACGGGCCAAAAATAGAGAAAATGGGCCAAAGTACGAAATCCACATAGCTTGGGACCATGACCACACGACCGTGCCTCGTAAGAAGAGTCGACCATGACCTGGACCCCGAAATACACGGCCATGCCTCATCAACAGGTTCGACCACGGCCTGGCCATGATTTACACGGGCGTGTGCCATGGGCATGTCTCTGCTGCAGATGAGAAGAATTCTATTTGGATTAGGGTACTTAGAGGCAAAGAAACATATTCCAAAAGCCTATATAAAGACCCTAGATGCCAACCTTTAAGGGGTGTTCAGCTAGGCCAAAGAGCTGAGTTAGAGAAGTTAAATTCAGGGATTTACTCGAAGAAAGCCAGTTGATTCATCTCAAGAAGCCAGAATCATACTCAAGACTAAGGATCTCTCCTTCAATTCCTTCAGGGGGTTTTAGGGTTTTCTTTATGTTCTATTTTATATTTTCTTTTGAGATGTTTTCTTTTACAATTATGAACTAAACCCTCAGATACTTGAGGGGAATGAAACCTAAGATGGATCTTGTTATTATTATCTGAGCTATATGATAAATACTTGATTTGTTCATGTGTTCTTAATTCTTGTTTTGGTATTTTTGGGATATTGATTCAAGTGTGATGTGCTTTGGCCACAAGGTAGGAGGAAGAGAACCCTAAGTAATAAAGGATGAATCAAATGTAGGGACTAAGGATCTAAACTTTAGCCTAAAAGTAGATCTAGCATAGTTAAGAAGGTGTTGACTTGGTCGAGTAGCTTGACTTAGTAGTCCCCACGGTGTGAATGGCGGTGCGGGTGGTGTGTAGCGGATGGACCATTAGGATTGGGTTTGGGTTGCATCATAATTTTATTTTTATATGGATCCGATGATTTGAACCTAGAGATAGGGTGACAAAATCTTGTACGGGTTTCATTAGGGTCAAACCTAATATGGGAGTTCATAGATCGCGTTAATGCAATTCTAGGGGTTTTAATTAGAAAGAGATTTCAATTAATCAAACTAGGGTTAGATGTTAGTAGCCTCGAGAGAGGTATTAATATAAATTAGGGAATCCTACAGATTAAGTCAAGTGAATAAATTATCCGGTTCAGAGTTAGATAACAAGTGAAGTCTAGGTGGATTCTTCCTCGGGTATTGTCTAATTCAATCGATTGTTCCTCAAGTCCTTCCCCAATTTCTTCTTTGTCTTAGCATCTTTAGTTTAGTTAATTAGTTAATTTTAGATTAGATAAAATTTCCCTTAATTCGTAGGCTAAATAATAGAAAGAGAGTTAATATTAGTACTTTTGGTTCCTTTGGGTTCGACAATCCGGTCTTGCTGCTAACAATACTATTGTCTGATAGGTGCGCTTGCCTTCATCGTTGTCTTAGTTAGTTTCTAGGTTCGATCATTCTTTTTATAAATTTTTAAGACTCGACAGACACGATCATTTGACTTATTGAGCTAACATCTAAGATATAGCAGCCACAATTAGTGATATACACAAGATAAAAGGAAACTCATAGAAGAGAAAAATAAACTGGATACTCACAGATAATTACAACGAGCTTTTTTAAACAATCTCTATTGCACAACCCTTTCTTACTAATTGATCACTTGTTGATTCCTCTACAATGAAGAACTCTTTCTTAAGTAGGGTACCAGGGTGTAATAAAGAAAGAGAAAAAAAAAAGAACCCTCTACAAAAGTTTCACTGACATATATAGTTCACACAACTCTCACACAACCTATTTGTGGCTAACATCCAAAGCTAACTCATACCCTATGGTGGCCAACATAATCATTCAAGGAATCTCACTCCATAAAATAACCATTAAACTTTGGTTAATTCCTAACTAGATTTTTAACAAGGACTATCATAAAACTGAATAGTAAACACATATGTAAATAGAAAACAATTAGGTCCATAATCCCACAATCCGCTAGTGGCATATACTAACAGAAGAATCTATCACCAACTTACCAAGAGGTGACACTGATTGGTCAATGACCACGCCAAAACAAAAAACTAGAAACCTAACACTTTACCAAAAGGCGAACCCTCAAAATCATAACAGACCTACCATATTACTCAAATAGTCCGCCACTCATTTTGTATCTAACATTACAAAATATAACGCTGGCAGATAGATCACAAATCAGCCTTTTCTTAGCTTAATCTTTGCTAACTATCAACCCACACAAACCATCATCTAAGACTACGTCGGGCGGAGTGTTAAAACTCTCCTACCCTAAAAAGGAATTTCACCCACGATATTCTTTCCATCAGGCACAACATCATATTGATTTCTGAGATCACAAACACTAGTTGATTCTCTCGAGCAAGTCTTAGCATATTTTCTACTTAAAGTTCCCAAGGCGGTGTTTGATCTCCCAATAATCCTTATTCTCATATCACTTTGATTCCTACCAAATGCTTGAGTTGTTTGATCATGTTGGCCTCTAGTTTTCTATGGACAGTTTTGTACCAAATGATCAGTTGACCCGCAATCATAAAAGACTTTCTTCGCATTTCAATGAATTCTCACATGGTTCCTTCTACATATATTATAGACAAGAGTCTTTAACTTTTTCTATCCGTTAGAAATTTTCTTAGATGTAGTTTGTGAAACACCCCACACCCGGCCCACGAGCCTGGACTGGATCTGGTATGTTCCTCGATGTAAACCGATTCAAAATTCTTTCGAATACTTTGAAAACTGTGTGTTTTGTAGATAGTTTGACTGTGGGTTGGGCTTCGAGTTGAAAACAAGTTTATTTTTAGATTGGAAACCCATTTATTTCAGGTGACAAATATATTTAAAGTTTATTTTAAATTAATTTGACTTAATCTTTAAATAACATAAATTAAGTAGCATAGTAATTAAAACAATAATAAAATCATCACTATGGCCTTATTACATAAAACAAAACCCAAAATAAAATTGTAGAGTACTTAAATAAAATAAAATGTCCAAATTAAATAAAACTTTAAAATTGAGCATGGCCACCACAAGTTCTCATAGTCTCGGTCCATCACCTGCTCATCACAAAATCAAACATAATATCCTTGACTATCACTAATTATCCTTAGATAAAAATCTATTAATTCCCAAATAATCAAATAATCTCCTAATAATCCAAATAATTTCCTTATTATCACCTATTATCTTGTTTATCTAAATAGACTAATATCATCCTTATTATCCTTAGAATTAAACAATTTAAAAAACAATTTAAAAATGCTCATATTATCCTTTATTAATGAAATAAAATTTGAGCATTTCCCTCTCATTATTAATCAAACAAGGTGCCAAAAGGAGAATTTGTGACAAGACCAAGGCTCACCCACTTGTGCGCGTCAAGTTAGCAGCTTCTTCCTGCCATATATATATTATAGACAAGAGTCTTTAACTTTTCTATCCGTTAGAAATTTTCTTAGATGTAGTTTGTGAACACCTCACACCCTTGACCCACGAGCCCTGGATCGGATCTGTATGTTCCTCGATGTAAACCAAACTCAAAATTCTTTCAATACTTTGAAAGCGTGTGTTTTGTAGATAGTTTGACTGTGGGTTGGGCTTGAGTTGAAAACAAGTTTATTTTTATATTGGAAACCCATTTATTTCAGGTGACAAAAATATTTA
This sequence comes from Gossypium rotundifolium, assembly GCA_025506655.1. Lineage (NCBI taxonomy): Eukaryota > Viridiplantae > Streptophyta > Magnoliopsida > Malvales > Malvaceae > Gossypium > Gossypium rotundifolium. The sequence goes on along the minus strand of CP106731.1, from coordinate 60,667,560 downwards.
AAGTTTATTTTAAATTAATATGACTTAATCTTTAAATAACATAAATTCGTAGCATAGTAATTAAAACAATAATAAAATCATCACTATGGCCTTATTACATAAAACAAAACCCAAAATAAAATTGTAGAGTACTTAAATAAAATAAAATGTCCAAATTAAATAAAACTTTAAATTGAGCATGGCCACCACAAGTTACATTGTCTCGGTCCATCACTGTTCATCACCTGAAACATGTTCCCACAAGGGGTGAGTCAACAGACTCAATGTGTAACCAACACTAAAATTTAACAGATTTAGGCATACCATACATATCATGTTCACATAATAATAATGATGCGATCCAGAACCCACACCTAGATACCATCCGCTACACATCCCAAGTACCAACACACACACAGTGGGGACTACTAAGTCAACCCTCCATCCGTTACACACCATCGGGCGATCATCGCAATGACGTGCTCATCGCCCATATAAAATTCGTGGCATAGCCACCAGATTAAATAATTGTGTCATGAGACACCACATTTAGATAATGTAACCGGGTTACCACATTCGGATAATGTGACCAAGTCACCACATTCAGATAGTGAGACCAAGTCACCACATTCACTTCCCTTTCTCATATAACCCAATGCCCCATATTATTTATATCATGCATATCATACTTAAATTCACATTCATGTCTCTTTTCACATGTTAATTATAACATATTTCAGTAATCCTAGTAGGAGTAGGAAACGAACCTGAGTATTTTGTACCATGGTACCTTAGCTATATTCACATTCTTATAAACATGCATATATTTATTATAGCCATGAATCTTATTAAAAGTAGTGTGGGTACACACCGATTAAACTTAACAATTTCACTTGAAATCCCAAAATTTGATCTATCGCCTTAGATCTTTAACTCCCTACATTCTACCCATATTAAAGGTTTAATGAAAAAGTTATTCTATCATAAACCAAATCCTAGTAGGATTTGTGCACTAAACTTACCTTGTTGCCGATTGAATTAAAAATCAAATCCCTAAAACTTGTATTCTTCCCTTTGAAATCACTACTCACTTGAAATTCTCAAATCCGAAACTTTGCTTATGCTCCTTCCTTGTATTCAGCCAACTCTAGATCCGTTTAACATATTAGTTTTCGGCTTTTAAGATAATAAAAGATAGATCCAAACACTAAAATAAGCCTTGGCGAATGCTATAGGTACTTACCTTGTGAATTTTAAATCCCAAACTCACCAAATAACTAGGGAACACGCGCCTATGGTATACCTTCGGAAAAGAACCTCTCCTTCCTTGTAGTCGACACTTAGTAAATCCCGAAAGATATCTTCAAGGTTTTGGCAACAATATATTGAGGGTATTAGAATCTTAATTTCGACAGACTTAAATGAAATAGAATGAGAATCGAACCTAATCTTACCCTTACTGAAGAATTCGATGGAACTCTTGCTTGAACCCTTAGCACTATTCGGCTATGGCCCTGATATGTATCACAATTTCAATTATTGAGGCTTAGTGAGAAATTGGCTAGGGCTATTGGTACTTTCGGCTTTTGATTGTGTTTGTAATAGAAGAAGAAAAGAAAAGAGAAGAAGAGAATAATGGCAGAGAGAATTCGGTAGAGGAAAGAAAGAAAAGAATAGAGAAATTTGCTAGAGAATTTCGACAAAGGCTTCTTTGAAGAGAAAAGAATGAATGAAGAATGGCCTTATTTTCCTTCTATTGCCAAAATTCCTAGGCTAGAGTCCCCTACTTGGCCACCACTCTTCCTATATGATAAATTTTTATCTTTTAATTATCACTTTATTCAATAATAGACTTAATCCCCCAATTATCTCTTATCTCTTAAAAATAACAATAATTATCCATCATTTATCCACCTATTTAGCCAATTTTAAAGAGAATTAAACTCTTCACTTAGGTTCCTTGTGCCGTCCACCTCCTTTGCTTCCAAAGAGAAAAAATAAAATTTCTTTTATTTGCTTCCCAAGTGACTCGGTCCTGGCCCAAATACACAAGCTTGTGGGCGTCACTTGTTTGGGCTTTTAAGTGGTGCCTTCAAGCCACTTTGACAAGCCTTTGTTTGTGTGTCAAATTCCTCCAATTAATTTTCTTAAGGCGACCTTGCCTTAGTTTCCTCTTTGAAACTTAACATTTCCATACATTTCCGTGTTTCCAAAATGTTCACTTTCCTCTTTAACTTAAGTTTCCAAAATGTTCACTTTCCTCTTTAACATAAGTTTCCAAAATGTTCACTTTCCTCTTTTAACTTAAGTTTCCAAAATGTTCACTTTCCTCTTTTGAAACTTAACATGTCTAAACCATTTCTTTCATTTCCAAGTTTCCAAAAATGTTCATAATACATTCATAACACATAAGACATGTCATTTTGTACAATTAAACCGAAAATGCATAGGCCCATTTTCAGGATGTTACAGTTCTACCCCCCTTAAAAATAGTTTCGTCCTCGAAATTACTTAAATAATCGTACATCCTAACTCACCACACTACACTATCTTCACAAGACTCGATCTTAAAACTAACACATCTCCTATGCACAATCCCAAAGTTCACATCCAAGGTTTCATACCATTCACTAGCAATACAAGAATGAACTAGCTCTATAATAAGCAGGCAATAAAGGCATTCCAAAAATAAGAAACTTACCCGTTGTCACATCGGCACATCACTCTCCTCATGACGGTATTGATAAACCAACCTTGGTCGCCTTGCATCTAAACTTTCAAAGACCTCCGCTTAGAGCTCCACGACCACGGCCAAACCATTTCCTCCATGGTTGGGACCACGACCTCGGCCGAGGTCATTGTCCACCTCTACCACTGATTAACATTCCGAAAGTTCTTGGTTGATTCTCATCCGGTCTCATCGGATAGTCCTTAATCATATGGTCCTTTGACCCACACTAAAACATCCTCCGTCTTTTTCCAACATTCACCTAAGTGTTTCTTCCCACATCGTTCGCAAGTATGGTATCGCCTCCAAGAGCGACTTTTGTCGATCTCGTGGCCCTTCAACTTTAGGCCTCTTTTGCTCATTCCTGGATGGCCTTGACGATCCAAATTCTCTCTTCTGCCTATTTCGATCGGAGTTCTCCCTTACGGACTCTGTGATTCCTTCCGCTATCTTAGCTTTCTCTACTAAAGCGAAAAAAACTCCGCCCGATGTGGAGCTATCAATAACCTGAGGTCATCCCTTAAACCATCTTCAAAACGGACACATCTCTCATGTTCCGTTGCCACTACTCCTCGAGCATATGGCTTAACATCAAAAATTCAGCTTCATACTCAGCTACGGACTTGTTTCCTTAAACTAGTCCTAGAAAAGCCTTTCTTTGGGCATCAATATAATGAGTGCCCACATACTTCTTCTAGTATGCTTCCTTAGCATACCCCCACGTGAGTTCCTCAGCCATAGCACCATCTCGCACCGTGAGCCACCATTGATATGACTCATCGCAGAGAAGCGACGTGAATCCTTTCATCTTTTCCTCGTCAGTTAAGTCGAGCTCATCCATAATCTGCTCAGTCGCCTCCAACCAATACTCAGTGGTATTGGGTGCTACACTTGATACAGCGTAGAACACTTCAGCTCCGTTGGCTCGGAGTCACTCAGGTACCGACTTTTGAGCTCCCATGCCTCCACCCGCTCCTGCTACCCTTTCCAAGACCCGCAGCATCACTTGTGACACTGGTCATCCCCCGTCTGGTCCTGATATTCCACATCAGCGGCTAGGGGTGGTGGTGGTGGCATTTCATTTTCAGATCCTTGACCCGATCTAATGGGTTCAGACACAGTCATTTGGCCTCTACCATGGCCTCGAACGCTACGGCCACGTCCCTTTGAATTCATACTTTCGCTTGCGTTTATCTGATTAAAGAATTTTATGCATTAGTTTGGTTCCACTTGACTAACCACGAACAGTTTTATGTTAAGAATTTTAGGAGTGGTTCTTTCGTATTCATACATGCACACAGTCTTTACATTTATACTCCATCAAACAATTATGAACTTTCGTTCATTTAGAGAAATGTTCTGTTTTCATTGTTGTTGTTTTTCCACTACCTAGGGGTATTTTCGTAATTTTATCCTATAGGGGTATTTTGGTAATTTCCAAATTAGATTATTTGAAAATGTTGTAAAATAGAGGTTGTTGATATTTTACAAAATTAAAATACTTATTGGAAAAATTTTAAGGGTAAAATGGTAATTTATACACTAGGGGTATTTTTGTAATTTTACAAGTTAGGGTCATTTCGGTAATTTTTCACGAAGATATGGTTCCTAGTGACCTTCAAAACAAAGGCATTTTTGAAGATTTCTAGTTTGAGGGCACTTCGTTGATTTTTCCTTACCGAGGCTATTTCGGTCATTTTGTAAGTCAGGGGTAATTTCGTAATTTTCTTTCAAATCAGGGTGTCTTTGATTGTGAAATTTTTGGATATTTTTGCAAAACCAGAAATTTTATTAAAATCAGGGGTAGTATGGTAATTTTGGAAAATTAAGGGCATTTTAGTAATTTTTACCACTAAGGGCATTTAGGTAATTTTGTAAATCGAGAATTCTTAGAAAGTTTTTCCAAAATAATAATTTTCAAAATTCCAAAAGGGTAGTTCGTTGACTTTTAAAACTAGGGTTTCCATAAAAATATGGCTAGTCCCTTTCGGGTTTTAGTTATTGGGTTTAGCTCGTGACTAAGTCCTCTTGGTTAGGGTGAACCGAAACTACGCACCAGGTAGGGTTCGAGTGGAGAGGAGGTGAGCCACACGGACTGCTTAAATACCAAGCTCCCACCGAAACCAATCCTAGACATGCGCACCATGGTTACCACACCCTAACTCAGCGACTTAACCACATGTTTGTTTAGTTAGGCATTTAAGTCTTATGTTTTTGTTAGGGTATACTAGTCCTAGGGTTCAACAGATCCTAGTTCACTAATCTACGTTGCCATAAAAGCCCATACATTTCACATATTCAAATCACTTTAGAAGTCAGAAGTACTTACCTGGTGGACTTCGGGTCGGAGACTTAGTGGGCCATGCCAGAAAATCCTGCTTAATTCACAAAAATTCTTTTTGGGCTTAACTTTGAAAATGTTTTGGGCCTTAAACCCAAGGCTGAGAGTTTAAAATTGGGCTCGATACCAAATTGAAACACCCCACACCCTACCACGAGCCCGGACCAGATCTGTATGTTCCTCGATGTAAACCTGTTCAAAATTCTTTCAATACTCAAAAGCTGTGTTTTGTAGATAGTTTGACTGTGGGTTGGGCTTTGAGTTGAAAACAAGTTTATTTTATATTGAAACCCATTTATTTCAAGTGACAAAATATTTAAAGTTTATTTTAAATTAATTTGACTTAATCTTTAAATAACATAAATTAAGTAACATAGTAATTAAAACAATAATAAAATCATCACTATGGCCTTATTACATAAAACAAAACCTAAAATAAAATTTTAGAGTACTTAAATAAAATAAAATGTCCAAATTAAATAAAACTTTAAAATTTGAGCATGGCCACCACAAATTCTACCGTCTGGGTCCATCACCGCTCATCACCAAACATGTTCCCACAAGGGTGAGTCAACAGACTCAATGTGTAACCAACACTAAAATTTAATGATTTAGGCATACCATACATATCATGTTCACATAATAGTAATGATGCAATCCAGACCCACACCTAGATACCATCCGCTACACATCCCCGTACCAACCTGCACACCGTGGGGACTACTAAGTCAACCCTCCATCCGCTACACACCATCGAAGGTTGTCGCTGCAGTCGACGTGCTCATCGCCCATATAAAATTCATGGCATAGCCTCTAGATTAAATAATTGTGTCATGAGACACCACATTCAGATAATGTAACTGAAGTTACCACATTCAGATAATGTGACCGAAGTCACCACATTCAGATAGTGAGACCGAAGTCACCACATTCACTTCCCCTTTCTCATATAACCCGAATGCCCCATATTATTTATATCATGCATATCATACTTAAATTCACATTCATGTCCCTTTTCACATGTTAATTACAACATATTTTGTAATCCTAGTAGGAGTAGGAAACGCACCTGAGTACTTTGTACCATAACATGGTACCTTAGCCATATTCACATTCTTATAAACATGCATATATTTATTATAGCCATGAATCTTATTAAAAGTAGTGTGGGGTACACACCTGATTCGCTTAACAATTTCACTTGAAATCCCAAAATTTGATCTACTGCCTTAGATCTTTAACTCCCTACATTCGGCCCATATTAAAGGTTTAATGAAAAACTCATTCGGTCATAAAACCAAATCCTAGTAGGATTTGTGCACTAAACTTACCTTGATGCCGATTGAATTAAAAATCAAATCCCGAAGACTTGTATTCTTTCCCTTTGAAATCGACTACTCACTTGAAATTCTCAAATTCGAAAACTTTGCTTATGCTCCTTCCTTGTATTCAGCCAACTCTAGATCCTTTTAACATATTAGTTTTTGGCTTTTAAGATAATAAAAGATAGATCCAAACACTAAAATAAGCCTTGGCCGAATGCTATAGGTACTTACCTTGTGAATTTTAAATCTCGAAACTCACTGAATAACTAGGAAACACGCGGCCTATGGTGTACCTTCGGGAAAAGAACTTCTCCTTCCTTGTAGTCGACACTTAGTAAATCCCGAAAGATATCTTCAAGGTTTCGGCAACAATATATTGAGGGTATTAGAATCTTAATTTCGACAGACTTAAATGAAATAGAATGAGAATTGAATCTAATCTTACCCTTACTAAAGAATTCGATGGAACTCTTGCTTGAACCCTTAGCACTATTCGGCTATGGCCCTGATATGTATCACAATTTTGGTTCTTGAGGCTTAGTGAGAAATCGGCTAGGGCTATTGGTACTTTCGGCTTTTGATTGTGTTTGTAATAGAAGAAGAAAAGAAAAGAGAAGAAGAGAATAATGGCAGAGAGAATTCGGTAGAGGAAAGAAAGAAAAGAATGGAGAAATTTGCTAGAGAATTTCAGCAGAGGCTTCCTTGAAGAGAAAAGAATGAATGAAGAATGGCCTTATTTTCCTTCTATTGCCAAATTCCTAGGCTAGAGTGTAACACCCCAAACCCGACCTAAACGTTACGTTCGGATCTGGCATGTCACATGAAAGGAATGTCTAAAAACTGTGCGTTCGTAAAAAAAAACTCGTGTTCTTTATAGTTGTTGTGAAAAATCGAGTTTAAGTAATTTTGAATAAGAAACGATTTATTATCATTTTAGAAAAATCCCATATTGATCATTTAATAATAAGCAGTAACCAAATTGAAAGCTGAAACCAAATAAAATACCCAAGGCCTTATTACATAACAAAAACCCAAATAAAAATAAGTCCAAATAAATGAAACGAATTTACAATTAAACATATGTATGGCCTCCACGAGTCCACCTCAACTCTCAAATTCGTGATCTAATGATTACCTGTAAAATTTAACTAAAGGGGTGAATCATCGAGACTCAGTGTGTAAATCCCCATCCAACGGGTGTTAAACCCTTACACAATTTCCTATGAAAATATGCATGTCATGCAACCCAAAACCTAACCATCCAAAACTCCCGATTCTACCCCGTGTGGTCAAAACCACTGGTGGTCAAAACCACCGTGACCGTAGTCACAAATAATATAAGTGTGGTCAAAACCATCGTGACCGTAGTCACGAATCATATGTTGGGGCCAACCTACCGTGTGGTCAAAACCACCGATGACAATCCCATAATCAACATGTGGGGCCAACCCATCGTGGTACCAAACCACCGGATGAGTCACGATAATCCATGTGGTCAAAACCACTTTGGTGACCGTAGTCACAATAATATCCGTGTGGTCAAAACCACTGGTGGTCAAAACCACTGAGACTAGTCACAAATAATAAGGAAAGCGGGGCCAACCCACTGTGTGGTCAAAACCACTGGTGACAGTCTAAATCATCCTTCCCCCTCCTCTCATCATACCCATGCAATATGACATAATAATTCGTGTATGCAGTATGTCATGTATGCTAGACATATATCAAAAAATGTATGAAACGAATTACCATCATAATCAGAATAATAATATACAACATAATCAAGCTAACCAACCTCTAAGGGTATAACAGTAATTTTACCTACCAAGGGTATATTCATAATTTACCCACCAAGGGTATTTTTGTAATTTACCCACCAAGGGTATTTTTGTAATTTACCCACCAAGGGTATTTTCGTAATTTACCCACCAAGGGTATTTTCGTAATTTACCCACCAAGGGTATTTTCATAATTTACCCACCAAGGGTATTTTCGTAATTTACCCACCAAGGGTATTTTCCTAATTTACCCACCAAGGGTATTTTCATAATTTTTGCACCAAATGGCCCTAATTTAAGGTCTAATGTTACTGCGAGCGACTGGCTACCATTTTCAATCGTCACTAGACTATTGGGCCTAAAACCCGATTTCGACCCATTCAGCCCACACGCGTGTGGCCCACCTAACACAAATCTAGCCACGATATAGGTTCCACCTAGTCTAGTTCACTATATACTATATCATCATATAATTTATTCCAATTGGGCCCACGGACCCATTAGGCCCACTTCGGCCTATCGCGGCCCAAGCAGCCCCAACCTACAAGAATACTACTGATGGCCTCAACTATCGCGTCGAAGCCCCACATGTGCGCTCGCATGCTCGTGTGGCTACTATCGCCATGAATCAGTGCTTCGGCATTTGCCGCTCTACAACTAGAGTAGAGAGTTACACACCGATAGGACTCGGTGCTAAACCGCCACTGCGACCACTCCTCGTGCCCAACGCCCACCAAGGTATGTTAACCTCCTCCGCATGCTCTTTATATAGCTAGCTCTTCACCTTCCTTCTTTGTATCTTTTCGATGTGGGATCCTCCACAAGAGAGTTTAAATTCAATCAAAAACTCTTACCGTCAATCCATAAAATAAATACTCCTTGCTTTTCATGAGACTCGAACCCAGACTCTCCCATCAGCCAACTCACGCCACTAGCCACTAAGCCACAAGCTCCTCTTGTCTTAAACCATGCGCAACTAAATATAACCCTATGGCCAAAGTCTAAATTCATTTAATAAAAATAATCTAAAAGGAATGCAAACGCTACAACTAGAACCTTGGACCTCCTTCCTTCCTTGTGGCATCATTCCCTTGTCCTTAAGTGGCGTCCCTTTGCCACTACACCACACACTCCACTTGTGTCATTTTTCTCCACATTTTATTCTTAAGGCCTACCCGCCAACCTTCAGGGTTTTTTTCACCTAAAACTAAAATTTCCCCAACGCCAATATTTGATCCTGGGACTTCTTAGAAGCCCCCTAACCTTTCAAAATCACTTATCTAAAAGGTCCACCTTGCATTTAAGCCGATCTCCTGTTCCCAAAATTTTAAACGCTACTATACCTAAGGCCCATTGGTCTCAATTCTCTTAGGCCCAATTTCAAGATGTTACAAATCTACCCTCCTTAAAGAAATTTCGTCCTAGAAATTTCCAACTACTAACATCACACATCCTAACCCACCACACTACGCTCTTGTCACAGACTCGATCTTAATAAAACTAATATACTTTCTAACTAAATCTTGGAACCCTTCACATAACCAACTATCTACCACCAAACAATGATATTTTTCACACATACATACAATTCCTATATTCAAGCATCACATCCACACATCGCAGAATAAATACAATCATTCGCATATACAAGAATATAGTAAAAAGGAAACCTACGAATTTGGTGCCGAGACTCAAAAGCCATACTCACGTAAAAGATATATAAAACATTTTGAACCCAAACCCACAAATAGAGTTTTTGAACCTAGGCTCGATACCATAATTGTAACACCCCAAACCCGACCTAAACGTGCGTTCGGATCGGCATGTCACATGAAAAGAATATCTAAAAACTGTATGCTCAGTAAAAAAAACTCGTGTTCTTTATAGTTGTTGTGAAAAATTGAGTTTAAGTAATTTTGAATAAGAAACAATTTATTATCATTTTAGAAAAATCCCATATTGATAATTTAATAATAAGCAGTAACCAAATTGAAAGCTGAAACCAAATAAAATACCCAAGGCCTTATTACATAACAAAAACCCAAATAAAAATAAGTCCAAATAAAAGAAATGAATTTACAATTAAACATATGTATGGCCTCCACGAATCCACCTTAGCTCTCAAATTCGCGATCTAATGATTACCTGCAAAATTTAACTAAGAGGGTGAGTCATCGAGACTTAGTGTGTAAATCCCCATCCAACGGGTGTTAAACCCTCACACAATTTCATATGAAAATATGCATGTCATGCAACCCAAAACCTAACCATCTAAAACTCCTGATTCTACCCCGTGTGGTCAAAACCACTGGTGGTCAAAACCATCGTGACCGTAGTCACAAATCATATAAGTGTGGTCAAAACCACTGGTGACCGTAGTCACGAATCAGATGGTAGGGCCAACCCACCGTGTGGTCAAAACCACCGATGACAATCCCGTAATCAACATGTGGGGTCAACCCACGTGGTACCAAACCACCGGGCGAGTCACGATAATCCATGTGTGGTCAAAACCACCGTGACCGTAGTCACAAATAATATCCGTGTGGTCAAAACCACCGGTGGTCAAAACCACCGAGACTAGTCACAAATAATAAGGAAAGCGGGCCAACCCACTATGTGGTCAAAACCACTAGTGACACTAAATCATCCTTCCCTCCTCTCATCATACCCATGCAATATGACATAATAATTGTGTATGCAGATGTCATGTATGCTAGACATATATCAAATAACGATGAAACGAATTACCATCATAATCGAATAATAATATACAACATAATCAAGCTAACCAACCTCTAAGAGTATAACAGTAATTTTACCTACCAAGGGTATTTTCATAATTTACCCACCAAGGGTATTTTTGTAATTTACCTACCAAGGGTATTTTCGTAATTTACCCACTAAGGGCATTTTCGTAATTTACCCACCAAGGGTATTTTCGTAATTTACCCATCAAGGGTATTTTCGTAATTTGCCCACCAAGGGTATTTTCGTAATTTACCTACCGAGGGTATTTTCGTAATTTACCCACCAAGGGTATTTTCGTAATTTACCCACCAAGGGTATTTTCATAATTTACCCACCAAGGGTATTTTCATAAATTTTGCACCTGCAATGGCCCTCCCGAAGGTCTAATGTTAGCCTGAGCGACTCGGCTACCATTTTCAGTCGTCACTAGACTATTGGGCCTAAAACTCGATTTCGACCCATTCAGGCCCACACGCTCGTGTGGCCCACCTAACACAAATCTAGCCACATATATAGGTTCCACCTAGTCTAGTTCACTATATACTATATCATCATACAATTTATTCCAATTGGGCCCACGGCCCATTAGGCCCACTTCGCCCATCGCGCCCAAGCATTTTAACCTACAAGAATACTCATGATGGCCTCAACTATCGCTGTTGAAGCCCCACACGCGTGCGCCAGATGCGCTCGTGTGGCTACTATTGTCGTGACCAGCACTTCGGTGTTTGCCACTCTACAACTAGAGTAGAGAGAGTTACACACCGATAGGACTCGGTGCTAAATCACACCACGACCACTCCTCGTGCCCAACGCCCACCAAGGTATGTTAACCTCCTCTTGGCATGCTCTTTATATAGCTAGCTCTTCACCTTCCTTCTTTGTATCTTTTCGATGTGGGATCCTCCGTCAATAGAGTTTAAATTCAACCAAACTCTTACCGTCAATCATAAAATAAATACTCCCTTGCTTCTCATGAGATTCGAACCCAGACTCTCCCATCAGCCAATTCAAGCCACTAGCCACTAAGCCACAAGCTCCTCTTGTCTTAAACCATGCGCAACTAAATATAACCCTATGGCCAAAGTCTACATTCATTTAATAAAAATAATCTAAAACGAATGCAAACGCTACAACTAGAACCATGGACCTCCTTCCTTCCTTGTGGCGTCATTCCCTTGTCCTTAAATGGCGTCACTTTGCTACTACACCACACATTCCACTTGTGTCATTTTCCTCCACATTTTATTCTTAAGGCCTACCTGCCAACCTTCGGGTTTTTCACCTAAAACTAAAATTTCCCCAAAGCCAATATTTGATCCTGGGACTTCTTAGAAGCCAACTAACCTTCCAAAATCACTTATCTAAAAGGTCCACCTTGCACTTAAGCCGATCTCCTGTTCCCAAAAATTTTAAACGTTACTATGCCTAAGGCCCATTGGGCTCAATTCTCTTAGGCCCAATTTCAGGATGTTACAAATCTACCTCCTTAAAAAATTTCATCCTCGAAATTTCCAACTACTAACAAATACACATCCTAACCCACCACACTACGCTCTTGTCACAAGACTCGATCTTAATAAAACTAATATACTTTCTAACTAAATCTTGGAACCCCTTCACATAACCAACTATCTACCACCGAAGCAAGAGATATTTTTCACACATACATACAATTTCTATATTCAAGCATCACATCCACACATCGCAGAATAAATACAATCATTCCGCATATACCAGAATATAGTAAAAAGGAAACTTACGAATTTGGTGCCGGAGACTCGGGTCCCATACTTACAGAAAAGATATATAAAACATTTTTGAACCCAAACCCGCAGCCGAGTTTTTGAACCTAGGCTCTGATACCATAATTGTAACACCCTAAACCCGACCTAAACGTTACATTCGGATCTGGCATGTCACATGAAAGGAATGCCTAAAAACTGTGCGTTCGTAAAAAAACTCGTGTTCTTTATAGTTGTTGTGAAAAATTGAGTTTAAGTAATTTTGAATAAAAAACGGTTTATTATCATTTTAGAAAAATCCCATATTAATCATTTAATAATAAGCAAGAACCAAATTGAAAGCTAAAACCAAATAAAATACCCAAGGCCTTATTACATAACAAAACCCAAATAAAAATAAGTCCAAATAAAAGAAACGAATTTACAATTAAATGTATGTATGGCCTCCACGAGTCCACCTCACTCTCAAATTCGCGATCTAATGATTACCGCAAAATTTAACTAAGGGGTGAGTCATCGAGACTCGGTGTAAATCCCCATCCAACGGGTGTTAAACCCTTACACAATTTCATATGAAAATATGCATGTCATGCAACCCAAAACCTAACCATCCAAAACTCCCGATTCTTCCCCGTGGTCAAAACCATCGGTGGTCAAAACCATCGTGACCGTAGTCACAAATCATATAAGTGTGGTCAAAACCACCGGTGACCGTAGTCACGAATCATATGGTGGGGCCAACCTACCGTGTGGTCAAAACCATCGATGATAATCCGTAATCAACATGTGGGCCAACCCACCGTGGTACCAAACCACCGGGATGAGTCACGATAATCCATCTATGGTCAAAACCACCGTGACCGTAGTCACAATAATATCCGTGTGGTCAAAACCACCGTGGTCAAAACCATCGAGACTAGTCACAAATAACAAGGAAAGTGGGGCCAACCCAATCGTGTGGTCAAAACCACTGGTGACAGTCTAAATCATCCTTCCCCCTCCTCTCATCATACCCATGCAAGATGACATAATAATTTGTGTATGCAGTATGTCATGTATGCTAGACATATATCAAATAACGTATGAAACGAATTACCATCATAATCGAATAATAATATACAACATAATCAAGCTAACAAACCTCTAAGAGTATAACAGTAATTTTACCTACCAAGGGTATTTTCATAATTTACCCTCCAAGGGTATTTTTGTAATTTACCTACCAAGGGTATTTTTGTAATTTACCCACCAAGGGTATTTTCGTAATTTACCCACCAAGGGTATTTTCGTAATTTACCCACTAAGGGTATTTTCGTAATTTACCCACCAAGGGTATTTTCATAATTTACCCACCAAGTGTATTTTCATAAATTTTGCACCTGCAATGGCCCTCCCGAAGGTCTAATGTTGGCCTGAGCGACTTGGCTATCATTTGCAGTCGTCACTAGACTATTGGGCCTAAAACCCTATTTCAGCCCATTCAGGCCCACACGCTCGTGTGGCCCACCTAACACAAATCTAGCCACGTATATAGGTTCCACCTAGTCTAGTTCACTATATACTATATCATCATACAATTTATTCCAATTGGGCCCACGGGCCTATTAGGCCCACTTCGGCCCATCACGGCCCAAGTAGCCCTAACCTACAAGAATACTATTGATGGCCTCAACTGTCGCGTCGAAGCCCTTGCGCGCATGCGCCACATGCTCGTGTGGCTACTATTGCCGTGAATCAAGCACTTCTCAGATTTGTCGCTCTACAACTAGAGTAGAGAGTTACACACCGACAGGACTCGGTGCTAAATCACACATGACCACTCCTGTGCCCAATGCCCACCAAGGTATGTTAACCCTTCTCCGGCATGCTCTTTATATAGCTAGCTCTTCACCTTCCTTCTTTGTATCTTTCCGATGTGGGATCCTCCACAAGAGAGTTTAAATTCAACCAAACTCCTACCGTCCAATTCGCAAAATAAATACTCCCTTGCTTCTCATGAGATTCGAACCCAGACTCTCCCATCAGCCAATTCACGCCACTAGCCACTAAGCCAGAAGCTCCTCTTGTCTTAAACCATGCGCAACTAAATATAACCCTATGGCCAAAGTCTAAATTCATTTAATAAAAATAATCTAAAAGGAATGCAAACGCTATAACTAGAACCTTGGACCTCCTTCCTTGCTTGAGGCGTCATTCCCTTGTCCTTAAGTGGCGTCACTTTGCCACTACACCACACACTCCACTTGTGTCATTTTCCTCCACATTTTATTCTTAAGGCCTACCCGCCAACCTTCAGGGTTTTTTTTCACCTAAAACTAAAATTTCCCCAAAGACAATATTTGATCCTGGGACTTCTTAGAAGCCCCCTAACCTTCCAAAATCACTTATCTAAAAGGTCCACCTTGCACTTAAGCCGATCTCCTGTTCCCAAAAATTTTAAATGCTACTATGCCTAAGGCCCATTGGGCTCAATTCTCTTAGGCCCAATTTCAGGATGTTACATAGAGTCCCCTACTTGGCCACCACTCTTCCTATGTGATAAATTTTTATCTTTTAATTATCACTTTATTCAATAATAGACTTAATCCCCAATTATCTCTTATCTCTTAAAAATAACAATAATTATCCATCATTTATCCACCTATTTAGCTGAATTTTAAAGAGAATTAAACTCTTTACTTAGGTTCCCTTGTGTGCGTCCACCTCCTTTGCTTCCATAGCAAAAATAAAATTTCGTTTATTTGCTTCCCAAGTGACTCGATCCTGCCCAAATACACAAGCTTGTGGCGTCACTTGTTTGGGCTTTTAAGTGGTGCCTTCAAGCCACTTTGACAAGCCTGTTTGTGTGTCAAATTCCTCCTATTAATTTTCTTAAGGCCACCATGCCTTAGTTTCCTGTTTTGAAACTTAACATTTCCATACATTTCCAGGTTTCCAAGATGTTCACTTTTCTCTTTTAACTTAAGTTTCCAAAATGTTCACTTTCCTCTTTTAACTTAGGTTTCCACTTTCCTCTTTTAACATAAGTTTCCAAAATGTTCACTTTCCTCTTTTAACTTAAGTTTCCAAAATGTTCACTTTCCTCTTTTTGAAACTTAACATGTTTAAACCATTTCTTTCATTTCCAAGTTTCCAAAAATGTTCATAATACATTCATAACACATAAGACATGTCATTTTGTACAATTAAACCGAAAATGCATAGGCCCATTTTCAGGATGTTACAGTTTGATATTCACAACTATCACCTCGCCTTTTCATCACTCGAGGTTGTTTTTCTAACACATAAGCAAAGTTTCTCACATTATTAGGCTTCTCAAAGCTTGTAACAGGGAACAGTTCAACATTTTCATGTTCAATTCTCTCTCCCTCCTCGCTTCTACTTCTATTTTGTACAATCGTTTACATCTTGTGAGCATTGGCTATCATGGCTACTAAACTCTAAACTTCAGAAGCTACTACTAAAGCACGAATTTCGTCTCTTAAACCCATTCAAACTTGTCACAAAGAGCTTTTTCGGTTAGAAACATTTCCCTTACATATTGACTAAGTTTAACGAATTCCCTATCATATTCCATTACTGACATTTGTCTTTGTCTGAGATACAAAAATTCTTTCTTCATGTGCTCTACATACATCATATTCACATATTTCTCTCTGAATTTTGATACAAAGAAATTCCAATCAATGAGTTCTTCCAAGTTCACACTTACTAAAGTTTCCCACCATCGATAAGCCTCACCTTCCAACAAATAAACAAAGCATAACAAACTATCCTCTAGCATACACTTCAGTTGCAGTAACTATTCCAAAGCAACATAACATTGCTCTGCTACTGTAGGATCATCACCTTTATAGCTAGTTCATGTAAATAACTAATGCAATTGTACAAGTGTACACGTCATTCAAGTAATAAAGTGATAAATAAGTATCATCTCCACTGGGATTGGAACTTGGTAAGAGATTGACTAAGTTATTATAATCATATTAACTATACTAAATAGCAGGAAATACTCTAAAATTGAATAAGATGTTGGTGTAATTAATTAATGTAATTTAATGCTAAAAATAGAGAATTGATATGGCAAATAAAATTTAGTGGCAAATTACAGAGAAAAGCAAAAGTAATTTTGTTGTTGAATGAATAAGGCTGGAATTATTCAAGTGAAATGCTTATATCAAAATAATTTCATGGAAAAATAATTATCTAATCAACTGCTCAGAGAGTTACTACTGTAACTTGTCTCTTTCGATAGCTAGATTTTAAGCAAAAAATCAAAGTTAATGTATGTCTATAGGACTCTAGACTAATAACTGCAATAAACGTTCTTCTCTACACAACTCGCAACATCTATGTCTAGAGTGCTACTAATATTCTGTCAAATATTTGCTTGCATCAAATGATTCTAGATCCAGTATATTTAACCTTTTTAGAATTAAAAATACATCTATGAACACAACATACAATCAGCTATGTCTAGAGCTTGCATGCATGTATTTAAAATAGGTATAAATTGAATGAAATAGTGATATAGGCAATCTCAAATCATGAGCATTAAAGATGATAAACATCCACCCAAATAACTCCAACCCATAAAAGATTTAGTTCATGGGTGGAAAAGTAAACACTAAATTTAAATCATTCATTAATATTTAAAGAAGTTTGAATCACAAAAATCATGAAAACTAAAGGCAGAACTGCAACATTTCTCACCATGCTACAATTTCTCTTTTATCTTTCGATCATACATGAATCCAAGATAGATGTCTTTTCCCCCTTCTTCACGTCTGTACCTGCTCTATATAGTTGCCACGCTTTCTTTCTCTGAAATTCTCCAATGGAGTTTTTTCTGTGCAGAAAGATGATTTCTATCATCAGTTCTAATAGCCCGTTTTTAGTGAAATCAGAACAGTGGTTTCGGGACCACAAATTTGAGTCAGAAAGAAATTTATTTTAATATTATTGCATGATCTACATTATGATAGGAATGTTATTAGAAAATTTTAATAAGAAAATTTTTACCGATTACATGTTTAATTATGGAAAGGACTAAACTGCATAAAATGCAAAAGTTGAGTTCTAGTAGCTATAAGTATCAAATAGCTATGGAATTCAACACTTGAGGTCCTTTTATGGTAATTAGACCATTAAGAGAAGTTAGTAGATATTTATGATGATTGATCCATGGAAAATTTGAAAAAAGAACTAAATTGGAATTTAAAATAAATAAAGATGATAATAGCCTAATATCATCTTATTTCATCATCTTCCCCAAATTACTTTTATGGAAACCTTAGCTAAGAGAAAGAAATTCAAGCAAGTTTAATTGGGTAAGTAATCATATCCTGTTTTTAGTAATTTTTACATTTTCGAGATCGTAACAACCTAATCTATCTATTTCGGGGATTAGTTTGCAAACTTATCAAGGTATTAAAATTTTTCCATGGATGTATATGCTGAAATTTTGAAATTTATGGTAGAAATTGAAAGGTTGTTGATAGATAAACAACTTTAGTAAAGTGAATTTTCATGAAATTATGATTTAGGAACTAAATTGAAAAGATCTAAAATTAATGGAAAATTTTTTATTTTTATGAAATACATGGGCTGTAAATATTATATGTAAAAATCGGCTAGGCTTGGAATAATGATTGAATTTCATGAATATCATTTTTTGACCCAAGGGTCGAAATCGTCATTTATTGAAAGTATAGGGGCAAAATGGTAATTTTTCCTAGGAAGTGAATTGAATTAAATTGTGTATGAAATAGATTAAATTGATGTTAAATTCATTTATATAGATCTAGAAAGACCTAGTACTGAAGTGGATCGAGGAAAACAAAAAGTGTCAAATTAATAGATTCTCGAAACGAATAAGTATCGAGGTAAGCTCGTGTAGCTAAATTGTGTATATTTACATGTTTGAGTGAAATATTGTTTATGTGAATGTTGAATTATGAATTTGGTATGATTAGGAAATAAATTCATAATTCTGATAATGCCGAGTAATTATTAAATCCCGAATGAATACATGAAATTCGATTGGAGACTGGGCCCTTATATTAGTTGTGGTCTTGCATATGTTGCAGACACACCATATCTCAAAAGAGCATCCTGTTATTAACTCACATAAGCTTCCCGATTTATGGTTCTTGCGAGCTTCCCGTTATAGGTCTTCGGAGCGTCCTGATAGGTTGTGATCCTACATGTGCTATGGACACACCTTAGCTCTTATGAGCTTTTCAATACGGCTCTTCATGAGCTTCTTGTTAATTGGATCTATCTAAGATTCCCAATATGGATCGCTTGAACTTCCTGATTTATGGCAATCCGGAGCTCCCCAATTAATGGCTCTTTGGAACTACCTGTTATACGCTCACACGAGCTTCCTGAATATTGCTCTAATGAGCTTCCTATTTTAGCCCAGATAAGCTTCCCTTTTTGTGCTTTATAAGCATTCCTGAGTATGAGTTGACAGATTTACCATATTGTACACCTTGAGTGTATTGCCCAAGTATTCATTGAGTTTTCAAATGATTCAACGGGTAACGTCCTAGTAAAGGATAATATAGATATAAAATGAAATACCATGAGAATATTTGACATGCAAAAGTGTGGTATACACATGTTCCTTGGAGATTCAAAATGATAAATACAAGTATGTGGATATGGACATTGATGAGCTCATCCATATTTATTAGTATTTATATGAACTGTATAACTAACATGCTCGATAATGATATATGTGTGATTAGGTTATTGATTTCTTTGATTTGGAAGTACTATGAGTGCTTGTTTTAGATGAACATAATTGGTAAGTTAATTTCCTGTTATACGAACTTACTAAGCATTTGAAATGCTAACTCGATTTTCTTTCCTTTGTTTTATAGTGCTTAGAAGCTCATAAAGGTTGGAAATCGGTCGAAGCATCATCACACTATCATTCAGCTCGTTTTGGTATAAATAAAAACTTATTTTGGTATAATGGCATGTATAGGCTAACATGGCTAATGTTGGCATGCAAATGGTTGTTTGTAACCTAGCCATTGGAATGGATAGTAATGGTATGTTTAGTGTATATATATAAGGTTATATAATGATTAATATATGTATGCTTGGTATGGTTATATTGAATTATGGTAAACATATATGTTTTATAGAAGGTAAGTTTGAGTACATAAATATATGTGATGATATATTATCCATAATGTTAATGTTGGCTTGGTTTTAATGTCTTGAATTGATTGGTATATATATAAAAATATTAATGTAGGTTGAAGACAATTTGGGTGAGAAAAGTGGCCATGGAAATGGAGTATTTTCATCCACACGGGTAGACACACGGGCATGTGTCTCAACCGTGTGTGACACACAACCATTTACACAAGCATGTGGTTTGGCCGTGTGTCTCTTGCATCTTAAAAATTGAGAAATAGAATGCTTAGAATTGGACATACGGGAAGAGACACGGGCGTGTATCTTGGCCGTGTAAAACTTGCACTTAAATTTTGAAAATTGAATTGTCCACATGACCTAGCATCCGTGTAACATCCTGAAATTAGGCCTAGTAGAATTGGGCCTAATTGGCCTTGGGTGTAGGAGTGTTTAAAATTTTGAGAATAAGAGAACAACATTGTTTAAAGTTGGACTTGTTAGGAAGGTGATTTTGGAAAGTTACGGGGTTTCTAGGAAGTTCCAAGTTCAAGTTAGGCTATAGGAAAATTTTAGTGTTGAAGCACTTAAAAGGGGAGAAGGCAAGTGGCGTCTTGTATAAGGGAATAATTGGGTAACTTGCTAGCCCAAGAAGAGCTAGTAGCAAGGTGGTGAGACGTCAGTTGTAGGAGCTAAGGGGGAAGGGTTCGAATCCCACCTATTGCAAATTTTTTGGATTAATTTTTGTGCTTCTTTTCCAAAGTGTCGGCCATGGTTCTAAAAAAGGTAAGGAAGACTTTCTAATGATGGAAAGAACACTAAGGAGAAGAGCAAGAAGGAGATCAAGGGAAAAAGAAGGAAAGAAGTAAAGGAATTGTGGTAAAAGGTGGATATGTTGGCCGAATCTAATGGAGGTGCTTGGGGAAAGAATTTTTGGTCAACCTTTATCTTTTTGGTAAAGGTTGTACACGATTTTAGTATGAAGAAAACGGGTGCCGAAATTCTTTTGGCCATTTTGCAAGTTTGTGCATGAAAGTCTCTTAATTTTTTTTAACAATTTGGTACTTTCTTTTCCAACTTTTTTCCTTTATTTTGCTGAAACACTCAAGCCAATTTGTTCACTTTTTCCTTTGTTTTGCCGAAACACTCAAGCCATTTTGCTATTCTTTTCTTGTTTTTCCTCACCGTTCCTCCTATCTTTCTCTCTTTTTTCTTTAGTCAACCATATTTGGAGGACAAATCTTCCTCTTTTCTTTGTCTCAAAGTAGCCAAATCCTCTTAGCCATATCTCTTCTCCATTCTTGTGTGTTCGACATTTCATCCTTTGTTGAATCGGGTAAGTAGCTTCACTCTATTTCTTTCATCTTCTTTTCTCCCTAGCCGAATGTATGTCTATCATTATTCGGTTGTTTCACTTTGTTTTCAAACCAAAACACCATTCCCTTCTACTCTCTTAAATCTTGATCACTTTCTTGTTGTAGTGTTCTAGTAGATTGGCCGAATATCACATCCTTGCCGACTCATCTTTAGCCTTAAATCCAATCGGTGGGAATCAAATTCTTCATCATTAAGGTAAGGAGTTTTTCTTGGTTCATCCCATATCTCTCTACACCGTTATTTTGCTAATCGGATTGAAAGTTTGACTAAACGATTATTTTAGAAAATAAACCACTCGTCTTTCTCTACTCGTTGGTCCTCCAGAAGTGGTGGTAAGCCAAACCCTCTCCTTAGACAACTATTTTCTCTCATCGTAGTATTTTTCTAACCGAGACTCTTCGAATGGAGACAAGTGGTAATGATACTAAAGGCATATCGATAGGAGGGCAAAAAGGGAGTGGACTTGCAATCTCTAGTCCCAAGTTCAAAAGTAGGGCGGTATCAGCAGTTCGAGATTTCCCATCGGGTTGTGGACCATCATCCGGTGAGAGTAGATAAATTGTGGTCATTCACGATACTAAGAGTAAGCATTTCATTAGATCGTTAGATTTAGATATTTGGATTAAGACACTCTCTTTTTGTTAGTTAATCGAGTATTATAGTGACATAGGTGCCGACGATCAATAAGGTTTAGTCCTTTACCGTAATCAGGTGTGTAATCGCACACCGAAATTCTGTAGATTTGTGATTCACTATCATGTTGGAAAATAGATTGTTGTTGCTTACTAATCTAATAGCCATAATATGGCATGAATCGAGTAACTTTCTTAATCAACGCTATTTCTAAAGATATGTCAAAATCGGTATTGAAATTGCTAATTTACAAAAATACCCCTATAGGCTATTTATTTAAAATACCCCTATGGGCCGATTTATGAAAATGCCCTTATGGGCTAATTTACCAAAATGCCCCTATGGGCCGATTTGCTAGAATGCCTTAGTGGGCCAATTTATGTATGTTGCATTTTTACATTTTGCATGGGATGGGAAAAAATTGTATGGAGAGTAGTGTAGCCTGGTGGCATAGCCACAATTTGTTTATTATTGTGCTTAAATTATGATTTTAGTGGCTTGACCAAAAAATATATATATTATAGCAGCTTGACTGCAAATTTGGTGTGAGCGGTGGGGTGGGTGGACTTGATCCCCACAGGTGTGATTGGCTGGTCGGGGGTGTGATGGATGGATGGATTGGGTTGCAATCATTCCATTTAATTATTACCTTGTAAATGGGCTTAGGCCCAAGATGTTTCCTATGCGAGTTCAGGCCCAGTGGATGATGGTAAGGAGGGATTATACACTGAGTTCTAGTAACTCACCCCTTCTTTTTATTCCTTGCAGGTAATGTTCAGTGACAAGGACTTGGGGCCATGGATGACTCGGTGGAGGCCATACTTTTGGAATAATATTTTCAAACTATAGTAAATTTATTTTTTGCTTTATTTCATTATTATTTTTACTATTTTGGGATTCAAAGTTGTAATAAGGCCTCTAGGATTTTTATTTTTTTTATGTTTGACGTACTTATTACCTTCCGTGAATTATTTTAAATGGGAATTTTCTGAAAATCATAAACAACGATTTTTCTTAAAATTTTTAATAAACGGATTTCATAACAAATATGTACGAATAATTTAACTTGGATTTTCCTTCGAATTATCAACTTCAAAAGTGACGGTTTATTTAAAGGCACTAGTTTAAATTTCGATTCATCAAATCAAACCTATTGAAATTTGTGGTACTTTATCAACCAAACTTGTTTTCCTTAACGATAACTAATCAACGTCAATTATTAGTAAAATCACAAATACTTTCTCATGTGACAACGCATGGGCCGGGTTTAGGGTGTTACAACCCGGGAGTGTGGCTCACCGTGTGACCCAAGTTAGAGAGTGACACGATTAAGGATAAGGTCGTGTGCCTCGCATCGATTGCAGACACAAACACCTCTCTTTATGAGCATCCTGATATAGGCTCTTTTTGAGCTTCTTGATATAGCTTCTTGAACTTTCTATTATATGGCTATCTGGAGCTCCCTTATAATAGCTCTTCGGAGTTACCTGTTAAGCTCAATCAACTTCAAGTTCTAAACTCTTATGAGTTTCCTGTTATAGCCCAGATAAGCTTCCTGTTACATGGCTCACATGAGCATCCTGTTATATGGATCGAGGGAGTGCTTCCTAATTATGTGCCCTAATTGGGTACCCTTGAATATGAGTTGATGGTTTACAGTGTCATACATTTCAAGTGTACTACATGTGTATTCATCGATATTTCAAATATATTCAACGGGCAAAGTTCTGTTATGGCTAATCTGAACTTGAGATGATTTATCATTGAAATGTATATGTTATATGGAAATATGATAAGAAAAGTATATGTGTATGAAAGTTATTACATGATGAGCTTATCTTTATTACTTGAAAAGTATGTAGAAATTCATGACTAACTTGCTTGATTGAGTGTATGTGATTAGGCAATTGGTCAATTTGTTGGGATGCATGATATTTACATGATTACTTAAATTGAATATAAATGGTAAGTTAAATTCGTGTTATGTGAACTTACTAAGCATTAAATGCTTACTTTGTCTCATTTTCCTCTGTTTTATAGTGCTCGAAAGCTCGTAAAGGTTGGAATCGATCGGAGCACCATCACACTATCCTTGTAACAATCCGGTTTAGACCCTAGTCGAATAATGGTTTCGGGACCATAAATCTAAGTCAGTAAAATATTATAATATTATTTTTCGTGCCTATTGTATGTGATTAAGCATGTGTTAAAGTTTCGTAAGTTAATTTATCCATTTGAGTGTTTAATTTGAGAAAAGGATTAATGTGCATAAAATGCAAAATTTTCATGCTTTATGAAAAGACACCTATTTGAGATGGCTTTGAAATGGGAAGCCCTTAATAGCCAAATAGCCCATTAATAAAATGATTGGGTGGTAATGGTCAAAAATGACCTTGCATTATATGTTATATATATTTTGTTTTAAAGGCTAAAATTGGAATTATGTTATTAAGTTTATTTCAATGGAATAAAAACATGAAAAAAAGTCACATTATCATCCATAGTTAGCCAAAATTCACAAAAGAAAGAAAAGAAAAACACAAGCTAGGGTTCAGCCATTGTATTGCAAAATTAAGGTATGTTTTGACTTTAGTTTTTGATGATTTTTATATTTTTGAGATTGTTGCTTAGTCTACTATCAAGCCCATGTTGTAATTTGAAGAATTGATGATGTTTATGAGATGTGCCATTGATGAAATGTGAGCTTTGTGATGAATATTGGTATTAAATGAATGATATGTGTTTAATGAACATGTTTTGTTCTTGAATTTTTGATGAATTTAGCTAATTAGGGCTAAATTGAGAAAATGATTATTTAGGGGACTAAATTGTAAATTTGATGAAAAATATCAATTTGTATGGTCCCTAGGGAGTTTCGGCTATGCATGTGTGTGAACAAATGGTGTATATTTGATGTTTTGAGAAAAATGGACTAAATTGATAAAATGTACAAATGTTAGGGATAAATTGCAAATTTCCCTAAATATGTGTTTTGGATTGAATTGAATGATTTGATGAATGAGTCGGTTAAATCTGTATATGTATAGGTCAAGAACCAAAGAATACAAATTTAGATTGCAAGAAAGTGAAAGTAGTTGAATAACCGAATCTGAGGTAAGTCAATATACAAATAAATGTATTTGAATTGGACTCTTTGTGAATATGGAATTTGAATTGACGTGAATATCCATTAAGATGGGATGTATGTGAAATTCGAGTTTGCAGATAAATCAACAAGTTGTATAAGTTAGAGAAGTCCCGTTTGAGCCTAGGAATAGATAAAATTGTAAATGTCATGACATAGGTGTCTGTTATGTGATATCATGTAAGACCACGTCTGGGACGTTGGCATTGATTCGAGATTTCGTGTAAGTCCATGTCTGGGACGTTGGCATCGATGTGAGATTTACATGTAAGGCCATGCCTGGGACACTGACATCGTATTTGATTCGTGTAAGACCCTATCTGGGACAGTGGCATCGATATCTGGATACATGTAAGACCACGTCTGGGATGTTGGCATTGTACGACTATTTCGAGTTTTCTGAATATCCTATTTAGTTTTGAATTGTTCAACGGGAAAGTCTGAGAAATGAACGACTGTGTGATTTGAATATCTTTTTCATGTATGTTTGAAAAGTACACTACGTGTGTATGAAAGGTAAGTTTCTATATGAACTTACTAATGTGGATATGTGTATTGAAATAATGAGATATTATGTGAATATAAGCTTGGATGAGCTATGAGTATATGTGATATTAGAGTTGAAGAATGTGGTAAGTTATGGCTAAGTAAATGAGCCAAGGATTATGTGATGCAATTGTAATGAGAACCTTTAATGTCATTGTATCAATATGGTTATGAGCATGTTATGATAAGTTTATTTGTATATGACTTTCTAAGCTTTTGGAAAGTTTACTTTGTGTGTGTTTATTTTAATTTATAGATCGTCAAAGCTACTGAAGGCTCAAGACCGTCAAGGATCATCATCACACTATCTAAGCTCATTTTGGTACCTTTTTGAAAATGTATATATTAAATATGGCATGTATAGGCTAGTCATTTAGTATATGTTTGAGATATAAATAGCCAAGTGATTTGGCTAGATAAATGTTGGTAATATGCATGAGAGAATATGATATATGATACATGTTTTGATATGGCTTGATGGTGGTGAAATGGTCTTATGAATGGTAAGCATAAGGATGAAATTGAGTATGCATGTTTAATCAAAGAAATGATTATATGATAGGTATATATGAATGAATCATACTTGAACATTTATGTGTTTTTAGTTGTCCAAATTGGCATGATTGGAAATGAAATTGAATGTGGAGAATTGTTGATTATTTGATATATCTTTGATTGTCAATTGTACATGAAATGAATTGGTATATTGCTTGTAGGGTTGATCCTAGTGTTGGTGGCATTTTGGCCTTGCAAGTAGTCTGTTTTGCATACACAACTGTGGCACACGGGCATGCATTGTGGCTGTGTGAATAAGTTAGTATCTAGCCTAATTTTACATGACCATGGCACGCGGGCATGTTTGGTGGCCATGTGGATAAGTCAGTAGACATGTTCTATTTTTGCACGGCTGGGACACATGGTTGTGTCTAGTAGCCGTGGGAGGCACACAGCCTACCTATACGGGCGTGTGACCTCTGTAACTTAGAAAATTTCTAAATTTTTGAGAATTTTAGCATGTGTTCAGTTTAGTCCCGACCCTATTCTAAAGCATGATTAAGGTCACGTTGACCATTAAAAGGGACTCTTTAATTGCGATTGATGAATAGTTTAATGAAATATCTGTTAAAGTTTTTGATCTATTCGGTAACGCCTTTAGCCCTAATCCAGCAACGGATACGGGTTAGGGGTATTACATTTGGTTGGTATCAGAGCTACGGTTTAGTCGATTCTCGGATTAACGTAGCGTGTGAGAGTCTAGCTATACATGCCATATATCTAAAATGTGATAGTGTGATGAATCCTAACGTGTAAAATGTAATTTTCATATAGTAATGGATCCCAAAAGAGCCGTAGCTGACGATGTAGAAAGCAATGCGCCTGCTCCCACTCAAGGGACAGTGCCATCTGAATCGAGACCGACTACAAGCGGTCAAGAGGGAAAAGCTAAATAAGCTTTCATCTACATGATGAGTGAGTGGTTCACTCATTTTGTGCGAAATAACCCGACTGTTTCACAACCTCTTCCCCTAGTTAATCCCCCCCAGGCTTTAGTTGTGCCTCCGGTTATGTATCTGAATATGTTAAACAAGCCTCCGGTCGACAAAATTCGTAAGTATGGAGCTGAAAAATTCAGGGCCACTAGTGATGATGATGCTAAAAAAGCTGAGTTTTGGTTAGAAAACACTATCTGAGTATTTGATGTAATGTCTTTAAGTCCCGAAGAATGTATAAAGTGTGTTGTTTCTCTGTTACGAAACGCGGCCTATCAGTGGTGGAAAAATTTGATTTCTGTTGTTCCAAAAGAGCAGGTTACATGGGATTTCTTTCAGTCTTAATTTCGGAAGTAATATATCAGTCAGAGATTCATTGATCAGAAATGGAAATAATTTCTGGAATTGAAGCAAGGCTGCATGTCTGTCACTGAATACGAACGAGAGTTCGTGAGGCTAATTTAGTATGCCCGAGAATATGTATCGTCTGAAGCAATAATGTGTAAGAGACTTAAAGATGGCCTTAATGAATACATCTACTTGCTAGTCAGGATTTTGGAGATAAAAGAGTTTGTTGTGCTTGTAGATTGAGCGTGCAAAGCTGAGGCACTCGGGAAAGATAAAAGAAAAGATGAGTCTGAAGCTAGAGATGTGAGAAAGAGATTTCTGGGTAAATCATTTCAGTCTACTTCGAAGAAATTTAGAGATGAACAAAGTCGTCCGAGAGCTAATGTGGGATATTCTAGTAGAGTTCGAGCTAGATCACATTCCAGTTCTAAAGCCCAAGCAACTTCAATAGTAGGTATTAGAAATTTTTGATCCAAGAAACCTAAATGTAAACATTGTGGAAAAAGGAATTGGGAAGTTGTAGATTAAATTATCGAGCCTTCTTGATGTGGATCATTAGATCATTTTATTCGTGACTATCTAGAGTCCTTGAGCAAGAAATTTTGCAGAATCCAAGATCGGAGAATGCTTCCGTGAGAGGTAGACCTTCCTAAAATGTAAGAAATGTCAGTTGTAGTCAGAGAACTACGAGAGATACTATTGTGAGATCCGAAGCTAGAGTGCCTGCCAGAGCGTATGATATCCGAGCTCGGAGGAAGCTTCAACTCCAGATGTTATAATGGGTGCATTTACACTTTATGATACTTCTATGATTGCATTGATAGACCCTAGTTCTACTCATTCATATATATGCATGAACTTAGTATCTAGAAAGACTTTGCCTGCAGAGTTTACTGAGTTTGTTATAAAAGTATCAAACCCCTTAGGTAAAAGTGTCCTGGTTGACAAAGTATGCAAGAATTATCTATTAATGTTTTGAGATATCTGTTTTCTGTTGATCTGATGCTATTACCATTTGATGAGCTTGATATCATTCTGGGTATGGACTGGTTGACATTGCATGATGTTGTTGTGAATTGTAAAAGAAAGACAATTGATTTGAGATGTCCGAATGATGAAATAGTTTGGGTTGAGTCTAATAATTTGAATTGATTGCCTGCTGTGATATCTGTGTTGAAAGCTCAAAGATATGTGAAAAAGGGATATGAGGTATATTTTTCTTATGTGATTGATTCGAAAGTGTCTAAAAGGAAAGTTAAATCAGTGCCTGTTGTTTGTGAATTCTACGATGTATTTCTTGAGGAATTACAGGGTTTGCCTCCGATACGCGAAGTGAAATTTGGTATTAATCAGCTGCCTGGTACGACACCCATTTCGATAGCTCCGTATAGAATGGCACCAATAGAGTTGAAAGAGTTAAAGTCACAACTACAAGAGTTGTCTGATAGAGGATTCGCCAAACTGAGTTTCTCACCTTGGGGTGCTTCCATTCTATTTGTGAAAAAGAAAGATGGCACAATGAGAATGTGCATTGATTATTGTCAGTTGAACAAAGTGACCATAAAAAAATAAATATCCGTTGCCCAGGATTAATGATTTGTTTGATTAGCTAAAAGGAGTCACTGTATTTTCAAAGATAGATCTGAGATCGGGTTATTACCAGTTGAGGG
Source organism: Gossypium rotundifolium (assembly GCA_025506655.1). Classification (NCBI taxonomy): domain Eukaryota; kingdom Viridiplantae; phylum Streptophyta; class Magnoliopsida; order Malvales; family Malvaceae; genus Gossypium; species Gossypium rotundifolium. The sequence continues at coordinate 60,638,552 of CP106731.1, read as the reverse complement.
TAAAATTTGAGATCGGGTTATTACCAATTGAGGGTAAAAGACTCAGACATTCCAAAAATTGCTTTTAGAATGAGGTACAAGCATTATGAGTTTTTAATTATGCCTTTCGGATTAACGAATGCTCTTGCTATTTTTATGGATCTGATGAACAAAATTTCTAGACCGTGTAACATCCTAAAATTTGAGTATTGATATGATGCGTGTTTTGGTGCTTAACATGTGTATAATTAAAATTTTGCATGTTTAGTATAGTCTTGAGAAGACTTGAGAACTATTCAGAATTTGAATAAATTTTAGTAAGGAGTATTTAATTGAAGTGGAGCAAGTGACTTTGAGGTTTAAGTAGATTTAAGTGATAAAAACTAGCATAAGATGAGCTTGTAGCAAGGTGGAGTTGGCGCATGCATGTTTGCTTGAGGGGAGAGGTTCAAATCTCCTAGCATGCATTTTGAAAGCTTTTATTTTTACATTCCTTAGCAGGTGTCGGTCATGGATAAGGTTAAGGGATGAGTTGGATATCATTTTTTTGGTAAGAAGACCAAAGGAAAAAGGTAAGTAAAGGTTTAATGAAAAGAATCTCATGAATTAAGGTGATAAGGGGACATAAGGCATGAATCAAGGGCTTTGTTTTGGAAAGCTTTGAATGGCTAATTGTCCATGAACTTGGACAGTTTTTGGGGCTAGGGAGGTTGGCCAAATTTTGTTAGTAGTTTGATAGGGATTAGGAGCTAGTTTAGTCATTTGGTGTTTTTTTTTTCTCAAAGCTTGTTTCTCTCTAATTCGTTTTGACCATTTTGGTCTTATTTTGTCTATTCTCTCAAACCATTCCTCCTAGTGCCGAAATCACCAAGGCATTGGAAGGCCATCTACTTTTTCTTTTCACCCTTGCCGAATGCACACAAGCCTCAAATTCAATTCTTTGTTCATCTCCCATTCTTGAAAAGAACCTTAACATAAACACCCTCTCTTTATTCTTTTTGTTCTTCTTTCTTTCTTTTTGTTAAGAACACTCAAACATCACCATTTTCCAAAACCTTTCATCATTGCCGAATGTTGATGGTAAAGCCTTAGCCGAATCTTTCTTTTATTTTTAATCTTTTCTCCTTCAATCAAATCCTTCTTTCTTTGTAGTGGTATAGTGGAGTGCCGATTTCTTTTCTACATCTTAAGTTGATCATAGCTATCATAGATTGGGTGAAAAAGGAGATTTCATCAATCAAGGTAAGGGATTATTTGGAAAAGGGATTCTTTTTTTATCCTTCTATTTTGATAAGATTGTATTGATTAAATCGATTTTATCACAGGGACTCTATCAATCGACTTCCACCTTTTGAACGAAAGAATCTTGTGGTAAGCCAATCTCACTCTTAAAATAAATTGGTGGTGATAAGGAAATATTAGTTTGACTAACAATTATTTGTCAATGGAGGCAATCAAAATAGGGACGAAAAGGGCAGTAAATAGTGTTCGAAAGAGGGGTGGTTCCATTATTCCCCCTAAGTTTAAAAGAAGGACTGTTTCGGGAATTTGGGATTTTCCACCGGGTTGTGGACCCTCATTCGGCGAAAATCAATTATTCGAAGTCGTACGTACCCCCAAACCATTGTTTACTCGTGGTACTGAACCTTTGATCGGAGAGAAATCGTAAATAGTGGTTGTTCGAGATTCCGAGGGTAAGATTTAGATCGCTCAATATTAGAATAGTTTAATATTAAATTTTAGTGTTCTAATCCTTCGTAATGTGTGTTTAGATATCGACGAGCGGGAGAGTGTAGTTCTCACCGTAATCAGGTGTGTAATCTCACATTGTATCTCATTGGTTGGATGACTATACAGTAGTAAAAGTTGGATTAAAATTGCAAAGTTGGTGAAATCAAAAAATATGGTATTATCGACAGTTTAGTGTTAAGATCATGAAATCGGTTTTAAGATCGTGAAAATTTTGAAATCGCCCTTAATGGCTAAAATGATAATAAGTGATATTTGGGCCATATGTGATATTTGACAAATTTGGGCCATATGTGATGTTTGACAAATTTGGGCCATATGTGATATTTGATAAAATTGGGCAATATGTGATATTTGATAAAATTGGGCCATATGTGATATTTGATAAATTTGGGCCATATGTGATATTTGATAAATTTGGGCCATATGTGATATTTGATAAATTTGGGCCATATATGATATTTGACAAATTTGGGCCATATGTGATATTTGACAATTTGGGCCATATGTGATATTTGACAATTTGGGCCATATGTGATATTTGAGAATTTGGGCCATATGTGATAATCGATAAATGGGCCATAAGTGAAATTTGATAATTGGGCCATTTATGATAATTGATAAATGGGTTATATGTGATATGTGATTTTAATGGGCAAAAATTGATAAATTATAATATGGTTTTCTTTACAAATGTTTTGTTATGCATAAACATGATTGCATGGGTTGGGATCAATGATGAAGAGAAGAAAGGCTTGATGCCAAAATTTTAGATAGGTGACTCTATCATGATGGCCGTTGCCCGAAATCTAGATCGGTGGTTCTACCACAATTATTTAAATGGCCGTTGCCACAAATATTATATTGGGCTTAAAGCCTACTTTGGTGTGTTGGCGGGGTGGGTGACTAAAGCTCCCCACAGGTGTGCTGGTTGGTACGGGGGTGTGTAGCGGATGGAAATCTAGGTTTGGTTTTGGGAATTGCATATCATTTGCATTTTTTTATATGCTAAATTATTATATTTGAAATGGGCTCAGGCCCAAATAAATGCTTAAAGGGTCATGGCCCAGTGGAGTATGGTAAGTGAGTTACACACTAAGTTCTAAGTAACTCACCCCATTTTTTTTACCCCTCTCAGGTAATAACAATTGATGGAGACTTGGGTCAGAGATGACTTCGTGGGGAGGTTATACTACAAATGGTGGTTTATAAAACTTTAAGACTTCTTTTATAATTTTTATTAAGTACTATTTTTAATGGCGATGTAATAAGGCCATTTTAATTATGGATTTTATTATGGGGATGGATTTATTATGTTTTAGTTTTATTAAGTTGGATTGATTTAGTTTTTCATAAATGTTTTTTCTAAAACTTTTGTATAAAATAAAGGTTTTTCTTAAATATCTTTAAAACTCAAAATCCTTTAACTCTACGTTAGAATATTTTGATTAAATAAATTTCAAAATTTTAATCAAATACTACTCTATAGATCCAATAATAATCTCTTGTGTTTTAATCAAGGATTTCAAATAAACCTCGATTTTTCGATAAAGTCATTCTCTTAATCATTTTGGAATTTGTTTTCTACTTCGTTAAATGATTTGAATGTACGTTAAATTTGTGTGGCATGCCAAAATTTGGGCTTAATGCATAGGTCGGGTTTGGGGTGTTACAGACCGTACCTAGATCAATTTGTTGCTGTATTCATTGATGATATCTTGATTTATTCATGGGATGAAACTAAACATGCTGAACATCTGAGAATTGTGTTGCAAACTCTGTCAGAAAAGTAATTGTATGCGAAATTCAATAAATTTGAATTCTGGTTACGTGAGTTTAGTTTTTTGGGGCATATTGTGTCAGCATTAGGGATACGAGTTGGTTTGAGCAAGATTTCTTCTATTCTTGAATGGAAACCTCCGAACAATGTGTCAGAAGTCCGTAGTTTTCTGGGACTCACTGGTTATTATTGTCATTTTGTAAAAGGAGTTTCAATGATAGCTACTCCGTTGACTAGATTTGTAACATCCTAAAATAAGAGGGTCTAGCATTTTTCAACTATTGCATGTGTTGAGCTCGTTTAGCTTGTTATTTGGGAGTGTTTGGAGGTCCTAGGGAGGCTTGGGTTCGAGCCCAAACCCTGATAAAAATTTTCTTTTTGGCACTTTAGTGAAGAGGGCTATTGATAGTAGGACTTAAGTAAAATTGTGTGTGTTTAGGAGACACAAGTGGAGTGTGTGGCAGGGTGGTGATGGCATCAATAGGTAAGTAAAGTGGGATGGTGTTCAAATCCTACAAGCAGCATGTGGGGAGTTTTTATTTTGTGCTAAGCAGGTGGAAGAAGTAGAGTTTAGTTAGAACTCTGCCTTAGAGGATGGAAACTTGGTCAAATGGTTTGAATGGGAGGTGGAGAAGAAATGTAGGAGGGAATTGGGGAAGAAATCGTGGAAGAGTTGGTATAGGGAGAGTTTGGCCGAATGTGGGTTGGGTGAAGGAGTGTGCCGTGTGTGGGGAGTGGTCATTTTGTGAAGGCTTATTCGGTTTGAGTGGGGAAGCTAGTGCCATTTTCTTCAAAATTCACTTTGAGGAGTTTGGTTTTTTGAGCATTTTGACTATAGGATTTCGGGTCTTTTTCCTTCATTTTGTTTTGTGCTGAATTTCTATTAATCTCTTTTGTCCCTCTTTTCTGCTTTGTTTTGTGCACCATTTTTTGCTAGTTACCTAAACACCTTTTGGCCGAACCTCTCCCTTCCATCTCCTTTTCACACGTTCTTTCCTCTTATCTTTTTCTTATAGCCAAAATTTCAACCTCTTTTGTTCTAGTTTTCAATCGACCTTTTCTTTTTTTCTAATCTTTGGAATCTCATTTTATTTTAACCCCATAGTTGAATCTAATCTTTGGTATTGCTGCTAGGTGCCGAATCATTCCATCATTAGTTCACGGTTATTACTCTTTACTGCCGAACCTTACCTCCCTATTCGGTTTTGGTCAAGCTGAAGGTATTATTCTCTTTGTCCCTTATCTCTTTTTTCTCTCATATCAGTGAAAGCTGAAACATTCATCTTTTAACTCTTTTTAATTAGGCTAAATCTGATTACTCCTCTCCACCCCGAATCTTGTTTGTTCCTGTATGGAAGCCAAAACCCTTGCTTGAGATACTGCCAATCTGTGGCACTTTGGTAAGTATTTCTATGGCCGAATAGGGAGAGTGGAGAGTTGTTCTTTATTTTAGGGCATTTTGGCTGAAAGGTCGTTTCTCTGTTATGTTGTGGCAACATCACTAACTCGTGCTCTTCATTAGGGACTCAATTTCGTTGTCAAAGGAGTAAACCAACCATTCAAGCATAGCAAGGGAGTTACCGTCGTTCTTGGTAAGTGTAATGGATTGTGTTCTCAATTTCAATTTTGGGATTACCGAACAAGAAGACTAACTGACAGCCACTTATGTCCTTAGGTGCTTCGGAGAGTATCGTGATACATTTTCCAAATCAGGTGTGTGATCTCACACCCTTTTTGATGATGAATGCATGCGATGTCTTTGGAATCGGCCAAAAGCTGGAAAGCCAAAAATAGGTAAATGTGACTACACGAGCATTCGAGCGCTCCTAGTGGTAAACCAAAACGTGAATAATGATGGTAAGCCATTAAGAGTGCCACAAGCCCTCTCGCAAAATCGAGGTTGTAACGGGCCTAAAATCAAGCCAAAATGGACCAAATGGGCCCAATGGGCTATCCGACCCACTTGGGAAATTTTTTTTTGGAAAACTATCAACCGATAGGTTCGTTGGCGTAATCTGGAAAACTGAGACCGAAATAATGCAAAATTGGCCACAAGAACTTGTGGGCACGTTTGGGCCTAAAATGGATTTTTGGCCCAATAGTCCCGTAGAGACCCAAAAAGGGTCCTGTGTCACTCTAGGAGACCATGTGTCTCTGGTAAGGCCGTTAATTGATAAAATTACTAAAATACCCTTAGAGGGTAAATTATCGAAATACCCTTGGAGGGTAAAATTGCATAAATAATTGTGGTTGGTTATAATGTATATGCTTTATTTACACTTTTATATGTATGATGCATTGCATTTATAATATGTTGCATGGGTTGGGCTTGATGATCGGAGGAAGTGTATTCTGGTGGCTCTGCCACAAATTTTGTGATTAGCAGCTTGTCTACCATATTGGTGTGTAGGGCTGGGTGGGTTGACTTGGTCCCTACAGGTGTGTAAGGCTGGTACGGGGGTGTGTATTGGATGGATTTTTGGGTTGGGCTGCATACTTTGTTTGCATTATCATGTTTATAGGGCTAAGGCCCAGATTGTTACCAAATAGAGCTTGGTCCACGCACTTACAGATGGGATTGACCCATTCTACTTACATGCGGGCTTCGACCCTGTTAATGACCGATTAGGGGATTACACACTGAGTCCTCGTAACTCACCCCTCTACTTTAACCTTCCATGTGATCCCTAACGTTAAGGATTTGGAGCTGCAAAGGACTCTGTGGTGGCCATACATCGGAGTACTTCTCCCAAACTTTAGTAAATTTTTGTTTTGCTTTATTTTGAGATTTATTTTAATTTGGGTTTAATTTTTTGTAATAAGGCCATTGGATTTTAATTTTTTTTAAGCTTTCATTTTAGTTATATTCAAACTATAAACGATTAAACTCTAGATTTTCTTAAAACTACAATAATTATTTTCAAAATATCACATTTTTCGCAATTCACTAGATCTAATTTCTGCTATAAACAAAGTTTTCAAAAATAATAGTAATAACATTTTTACAAGAAAACCATAAAAATCAATCTGAATTTCACAAACAACAAGGATTTTTCTTTCAAAAAGAATACGAAATTTTTAACTCACGCGTAGTTTTTAAACAACCTTTCTATGTGACATGCTAGATCCGATCATATGTCTTGGCCGAGTTTGGGGTGTTACATTTTATGGTATCAGAGCCAGGTTGCAAAACTCAATTGTGGAATGGGTTCAAAAATGTTTTTCAAATTTGTTTGAAATATGGTTTAAAAAAATAAGTAGCTTTACTAGAAGTATGGCACACCAAGTCTCCGACACCAAATCCGTAAGTCCACTTACTTTATATGATGATATGATGAAATGACTATAGTTAGTGGTAGTATATTGAGATTGATAGCTATAAGAATTAAGACTATAAAGACTAAAATGGTAGGAAATTCGATCCGCGAAAACAACACTTATACCTATTTTCCATAAAACACTTGTTAATAAACATTGGAATTATAGACTGATTCATAAAATTCTTAATCAGATTAATACGATTCAGTAGTATGAGTACGAGAGGACATGGGCGAGGTACATGCGGTCGTGGTAGAGGCCAAGATGCTAGGGCTGGATCTTCAGCATCGGGGCATATGCCAAAAAGAGAGGCACTGACATCGTCAGTGACTAAAATAGGGTCTCATGACCGAACTGGAGGGGACGATGCTTTGTCCCAAGCAATGTTGCGAGTTTTGGAATGGGTTGCTGGGGCGAGTATTGGATCGGCAGCTCAGAGGTCTATTTTTGAGTGACTCCGGTCAAGCAGGGCTAAAGTTTTTAGGGGCATATCTAGTGTAGCCCCAAATGTGGCGGGGTGTTGGTTAGAGGCTGTGGAACAAATTATGGATGACCTGGACTGCACAATAGAACAAAAATTGAAAGGAGTAGTGTCTCTACTGCGAGATGAGGCATACGAGTGGTGGCTCACTGTGAGGAAAGTATGCAAGCAGATCGTATAACATGGGATTTCTTTAAACCAACTTTCTAGGGAAAATATGTCGGGGCTAGTTATGTGGACACCTAGAGGAAGGAATTTTTGAATTTGGTGTAGGGAAACAAATTCGTAGCAGAGTATGAGTCAAAGTTTCTACACTTGAGCCGTTACGCTCGGGGTGTAGTTGCGATCAACTATTCACGTTGTGTGCGGTTCGAAGATGGTCTGCGGGATGAGCTATTGGTACTGATAGCTCTGCAGAGAGACAGAGATTTTGCCACTTTGATTGATAAGGAAAAGATTGTCGAAGAGGTGAAACATTCTGAGAGGAAAAATTGGGACAAGGAAAGGGGCAAGAATAAGAGAGGTTTTGGGTCTTCAGGTTCTTCTGGGGATTTCAAAAGAGGCCTGGGGTGGATGGGCCAGCTCGAGTTGGGGTGCTAATTGCTATGGGTCGGTTACAACCTTGTGTGCAGTGTGGGAAAATACATCCAGGGGAGTACTGGAGAAGATCTGGTGGGTGTTTCAGATGTGGGTCTAGGGATCCCGGATAAAAGACTGTCCTTGGGAACCTGTTCAGATGCAAGGAGTAGGTTAGAGGTTTGTGTAGTCGGGGAGAGGTGGTCAGTAGCCACCGAGAGGTCGTGGTCCAGGCAGAGGGGGAAACGGGTTTGGACGTAGGCAAAGGTGCTAGTAATACGGGTAATACAGATACGAGGTAGCGAGGACTGGTTTATGCTACTCGACATCAGAAGGATGGCGACACACCGGGCGTTATAACTGGTACGTTTCTTATATATGATGTGCCATTTATAGCTTTTATTGATATTGGATATACACATTCATATGTTGCTTGTACTGTGTTTGGGACTCTGGGTACACAATTTGAGTTTGTTGATAGAGATATGTCGGTAATTAGTCCCTTAGGACAATCTGTGGTAGTGAACAAGTTATTTAGAAATGTGCCTTTAGAAGTGCAATGGGTGGTATTCCTGGTAGATTTGATGGAATTGCTGTTCGGTAAGTTTGACCTTATGCTAGGCATGGACTGGCTAGTTAAGCACCACGCGAACTTGGATTGCGCTGCTAAGCGTATGGCATTAAGGACTCCTAAGGATAAGGAAGTGACTGTGATATGTGAGAGAAAGAATTATCTGTCCAATGTGATCTCTACGTTAAAGGCTAAGAAGTTGGTGCGTAAAGGTTGTGAAGCATTCATAGCATATGTCAACATGACTGATACTGATAATTTATCAGTTAAGAATTTCAGGACCGTAATAGAATTTCAGGATGTATTTCCTGAAGAGCTTCCGGGGTTGCCCCCAATTCGTGAGGTCGAATTTGGCATTGAGCTGTTATCGAGAATGACTCTAGTGTCCATCGCCCCTTATAGGATGGCACCAAAGAGCTAGTAGAACTAAAAGCTCAGATTCAAGAGCTGTTGGATCGAGGATTTATCATACCAAGTGTATCTCCGTGGGGAGCACCGGTATTATTTGTGAAGAAGAAGGATGGGTCAATGAGTATGTGTATTGACTATTGCCAATTGGATAAGCTAACTATTAAGAACAAATATCTACTACCAGATCGCTGAGCCATGCTTCATAATTGGAAAAATGAGCACCGTGGAAATACATGCCGCTCAGCCAAAGAAAGATGATGGAGAGTTGGCCGAAATGGGCACTAAATATTTTGCGAGAGATCTCCTCCAAATCACTGGTCTGGCTATCGAAATCGTGAGCATCGGCATGTAGGTTCTAGATCCAAGTGGTAGTATCGAGGATTGATGACCTATTCGATCAGCTATGGGGAGCTTCAGTCTTCTCAAAAATAGTTTAAGATCGGGGTACCATCAGCTTAGGGTTAAGGATGCAGATATTCACAAGACTGCATTCTGAGCTCATTATGGGCATTACGAGTTTTTGGTTATGCCATTCGGTTTAATGAATGCACCAGTTGCTTTTATGGATATGATGAATCGGGTCTTCCAACCTTATCTAGACGGTTCGTGGTGGTATTCATAGATGACATCTTGATGTATTCAGGAACTGAGGAGGAGCATGATTCACATCTTCGGGTTATGCTGCAGATATTGAGGGAAAGGAAACTTTATTTTAAATTCAGTAAGTGTGAGTTTTCGCTGAAGGAAGTGACATTTTTGGGGCATGTTGTGTCTACTGAGGGGATTAGGGTTGATCCTCGAAAAGTTAAAGCTGTATTGGATTGGAAGCCGCCGAGGTCAGTGTCAGAGATTCGAAGTTTTCGGATTTGGCTGGGTACTACAGGTGGTTCATCAAGGGGTTTTCCTTAATTGTCGCACCCCTAACTAAGTTACTGCGTAAGGGTGTACGGTTTGTTTGGACTGATAAGCAGTAAGAGAGTTTTGAGAGACTGAAGAAGATTCTAACTGAGGCACCCGTTTTAATTCAGCCTGAGGCTGTGAGAGAATTTGTTGTCTATTGTGATGCATCGCACACAGGGTTGGGTTGTGTGCTGATGCAAGAAGGGAAGGTGGTAGCGTATGCATCTCGTCAACTTAGGCCGCATGAGGTAAACTACCCCACTCATGACTTAGAACTAAACACAGTAGTGTTTGCCCTAAATATATGGAGATAATATCTGTTTGTAGAAAAGTCGATCATCTACACTGACCATAAGTGTCTGAAGTATCTTCTTACCCAATAGGAGCTGAATTTAAGGCAACGGAGATGGATAGAGTTACTGAGGACTACGACTGCTCGATTGAGTATCACTTGGGTAAAGCCAACATGGTGGCAGATTCACTAAGTCGAAGGTGGTATCTGATTTGAGATCAATGTTTGCTCGTATTAGCCTTTATAAAGATGGTAGTTTATTAGCAGAACTTCAGGTGAAACCAACGTGGGTTAGTCAGATTAAGGAGAAAAGGTTTTTGGATAAGTCATTGGGTTCTCATTTTTAGCAGGTGAAAAGTGATGAGACAGTGGATTTTAGGCTGAATAGTGAAGGGATGTTTTGTTTCCGTGGAAGAGTTTGTATGCCGAAGGACTCTGAATCAAGACAGATGATTCTGCGGGAAGCGCATAGTAGCCCATATGCAATGCATTCCTGTGGAAATAAGATGTACCGAGATCTACGAGAACAGTACTAGTGGCCAAGATTGAAACGTGTTGTTACCAACTTCATGACCAAGTGTTTGACATGTCAGCAAGTGAAGGCAGAGCTTCAACTGCCTTTGGGATTGCTGCAACCTGTGAAGTTTCGACTCTGGAAGTGGGAGAGGGTAACAATGGATTTTGTTAGTGGGCTACCCCTCACGCCTACTAAGAAAGATTCAGTATGGGTAGTTGTGGACCGGATGACTAAAACTACTCACTTCATATCGGTTCAGATCGATTATTCATTACAAGTTACGGTTGTACGTCAAAAATTCGAGGTCGCATGGGGTACCAGTGTCTATCATCTCGGACAGGGACCCTAAATCTCGGTTCTAGAAAGTGTTACATAAAGCTTTGGGTACAAGGATGGATTTTAGTACAGCATTTCATCTACAGACTGATGGTCAGTTGGAGAGGGTAATCCAGATTCTGGAAGATATGTTAAGGGGCTATGTGATCGATTTTAGGGGTAGTTGGGAAGATTATTTACTGTTAGCAAATTTACGTATAACAACAGCTACCAATCCAGCATTCAAATGGTACCCTACGAGGCGTTATATGGTCATAGGTGTCGTACCCCTACTTGTTGGATAGAATTGGGTGACCAACGGTTGTTGGGTCTAGAATTGATTTCGAAAACTAAGGAGAAGGTGAAGTTGATTCAGGGTCAGTTAAAGGAAGCTTCCGATAGACAGAAGTCGTATGTATATCTTAAGCGTAAAGAAATCGAGTACTCAATGGGAGCTTATGTTTTCTTGAAGGTTTCATCGTGGAAAAAGATCTTGAGATTTGGACGGAAGGGCAAGTTAAGCCTTAGGTTCATCAGGCCTTATCGAGTGTTGAAACATGTTGGACCAGTCGCATATTAGCTTGAGATGCCCCCTGAGTTAAACCAGATACACAACGTATTTCACGTTTCTATGTTGAGGCGCTATCACTCAGATCCTTCTCATATAGTACTGGTGGAAGAAATTGAGATAAGACCTGATTTGACTTTTAAGGAAGAACTAGTGCAGATTCTGGAGTGGGATATTAAAGTGTTGAGGAGGAAATCTGTTCCGTTGGTGAAAGTGTTATGCGTAATCACGGTTCAGAGGAAGCCACATAGGAGTAGGAGGAGGTGATGCGACATCAATACCCTCACCTTTTCTGATCAGGTAAATTTCGAGGCCAAAATTTCTTTAAGGGGGTAGAATTGTAACATCCTAAAATTTGGGGTCTAGCATTTTTGCACTATTTCATGTGTTGAGCTTGTTTAACTTGTTATTTGGGTGTGTTTGAGGGTCCTAGGAGGCTCGGTTTGAGCCCAAGCCCTGGGAAAAATTTGCTTTTGGCTCTTTAGTGGAGAAGGCTACTAATAGTAGGACTTAAGTAAAATTGTGTGTGTTTAGAAGACACAAGTGGAGTGTTGCAGGACGTTGATGGCATCAATAGGGAAGAAAAGTGGGATGGTTTTCGAATCCCACAAGTAGCATGTGGGGAGTTTTTTTTTGTACTAAGCAGGTGGAAGAAGTGGAGTTCAGTTAGAACTCTACCTTGGAGGAAGGAGACTTGGTCAAATGGTTTGAATGGGAGGTGGAGAGGAAATATAGGAAGGAATCGGGGAGGAAATCGTGGAAGAGTTGGTATGGGGAGTGTTTGGTGAATGTAGGGTGGGTGAAGGAGTGTGTCGTGTGTGGTGAGTGGTCATTTTGTGAAGGCTTATTCGGTTTGAGTGGGGAAGCTAGTGCCATTTTCTTCAAAATTCACTTTGAGAAGTTTGGTTTTTAAGCATTTTGACTATAGGATTTCGGGTCTTTTTCCTTCATTTTGTTTTGTATCGAATTTCTATTCATCTTTTTCTCCCTCTTTTCTGCTTTGTTTTGTGCATCGTTCTTTGCTAGTTACCTAAACATCTTTTGGCCGAACCTCCTTCCATTTCCTTTTCACATGTTCTCTCCTCTCATCTTTTTCTTTTGTGTGCCACCATAGCCAAAATTTCAACCTCTTTTCTTCTAGTCTTTAATCGACCTTTTCCTTTTGTAGAATTTTTAGTTTTTCTCTTAAATGAATATGGACACTGGCATATAGGCCTTATCAATAATAATGCTGGTTTTATGACACAAAAAGGGCTTATGGTCTAATGGCAAGGTAGCGTGTTGTGTAACTGTGAGGTCTGATGTTCAAGTCCTGGGTTGCACTTCTTGAGCTGTGTAGGTAGTAGAGTTGGACTGAAACACAACTAAGGGGAGTTTGAATAAAAGTTGAATGGAGTTGTCGATGGAGTTGAGGAGAAATTGGTGGAGTAATTCAAGAAGGGATAATAGGAGACATAGTAGGAGAAAATCAAGGAGTTTGATTGAGAGGAAGTGTTTGTACCAAATTTAGGTTTTTTTCTCTCTGTCTGCTTCTGTTTTGGTCAGTATTCTTTTCACCTTTTTGCTTTTCCTATTGAATTTTGGCAAAGACTTTGAGTACCTCTCGGGTTTGTCCATTTTCTTTTTCTTCTCTTCCCTTTAATTCCTTTTTTGTTTGGTTGAATAGCTCTTTGGTTCTCTCCTCTGTCGAATCCACTTTTCTCTTCCCCTCTTCTCTTTTCTATTTCTTTTCTCTCCTCTACTTTCCCAAACCTTGACCGAATAGTGTTGAGTAGTTTTGTGTTGCATTTTTTTCTGATTTGCTCTTCTTCCTCTACCCCTTTTTGGTCAACTGTTTGTCGAATATTGCTTTTCTCTCCCTTTTCATCTCTTCAAATTTGTTTTCAGCATGACAACTATTCTCTGAGGTTCAAATTCCTCGAGGTGTGAAAGAATTTTAGGTGAGATTAAAGTCGTAGAAACCTTTCTCTTATCACTCGATCAAAGGTAAGTATGTAGGCTAGCATTCTAAAATGTAGGCCGAATGCTTTTTGCGATTTTGTAAGTTATCATGTGTGGATTTAAACCACATGAATAAATAATCCTATTTAATAAAATCAGTTTGTAATGAAGATATCCGTCAAAGAGATGGTAATCAACCTTTTTCAGTGGTATAAGTGGGCTAAGCCACATTTGTCAATGGAGGCAAATGTTAATTTTAGTTTTAGTTAAGGGAGCAAAAGAAGGGGATTAACCTTACTGTTCAGCGACTAATGGAAAGCCTTGTATGAATGTAGGTTTGGGTGCTCGTGGATCTTCGTGCATTTTCACAAGTAGGTGTGTAAACACCCCACTGTAACTGTAGAATGGCAAAAGCCGAAAAGCCAAAAATACAGCGCTTGAGACCACACAGCGTGCGATCGCTCATGTGGTAAGCCACACCCATGAATCATGGGCGATAGAATGTAGAGGTCTCCATGAGCATTTTGATGGGCTTAGGCCTAACGGACCACGTTGGGTCGAAAAGGGCCGTGTGTGTAACACCCCAAACTCGGCCCAAAACACCACGGTAGAATTTAGAATTTTACTGGAAAAAATGTTTGAAAAGAATTTGCTTTAAGGGTGAAAACACGTTTTGAGTTTAAAATATTTTTCTTAGTTTATAAAAGATACCCGGTTTACAACATGTTCGTCGTTTTGCAAGTAGGTTGCCAAGGAGAATGAAAACTTTGAAGGTCGTGAGTAGTTTAAAACATTGTACGTTTGAAAATTCAAGAAAAATCGAGTTGTTAAGAGTATCCGGGTTTAAAACTTTAATTTAAGTCTTTAAGTTGTAAATTATTTCAGAAATTGTTTCCAATTATTAACCGATAGTCAATCTAACTCAATACGAAGTAAAAATCCCCAAATATTTAAAATGGCCTTATTACAATAAAGAAAAATTAACCCAAAAGTAATTAAGAATCTAAGGTGCATAAATAAATAAAACAACTTCTGCATGGCCACCTCGAATCTACTCTAGCCCGGTCAAAGTATCAAGTATTACCTGCATTGTTTTTAGGAAAATAGGGTGAGTCGGACAGACTCAGTGTGCAATTATTCCACATGTTTCCACAGATGGGCTTGGCCCAAAACCACACAATCCACATACCACACATGATGATGCAAACTGTTACCCATCCCAGCCTAATATCCATCCGCTACACACCCCTGTATCCTACCACCACACACCAGGGGGATTACTAAATCGACCCTCCATCCGCTACACACCTCTTTGGAAGTCATACTACTCAAAGTCAATATAACGTGGCCTAGCCACCAATCACCATGTGACCAAATATAATGTGGCCTAGCCACTGATCACTATGTGAACAAATCTCGATATCCACGATATGACTTAGGGTCATCATCAATCCACGATGAAGCACGAAGCTAACATCAACCCACGATGTGGCACATAGCGACATCAAGCCACGATATGGCACATAGCCAATCATCAATCCACAGTGAGGCTCGAGGCCATCACTAAACCACGTACATAAATGTACACCCCGTCCTTCATTCAATGTATATATCCCGACCCCATGCATATGCAACATATTATAATGATATGGAAGGATAATGCATGAACATATTAAGTAGGCATGCGACATGCTTACAAGTATCTACAGTAGTAAACCACAACTACACCATAGATAGGGTACTAACCTGGTTACCGAAATACCCAATTAAGAGTAACAATTCCACCACAACCATTGTATTGGCTATCACACACATAACACATATAATTAATTAACTAACAGGGAAACAGCGAATTAACCACACACCTCATAACCCAAAACACTAGACTCTCGATTTCCCTAACATCCTCACTCGAAGAGTCTACAGCGATCTACTTGTCTCTTTTCGACGCTGGCCCACACCTCGGTGGCCAATCTCGAACCACAAAAATTGAACATCTCTTGAAATTAGGGGTAGGGACAACCCCTTTCTCTCATTGACTGGTACTTGTATCCATTGAATAGCAATTAATCAAAAGACCCGGTTAAACGTTAAATCAAATCTAAACGAGACAAAAACCTACTCTTAATCGAATACTCTTACTGAAATAGATCTGAATCCCGAAGGCTCCTCCTCAACCTTTGTTGAACCCCCCTACATCAGTCTAATTAGAATCGACTAAACTACATAAGGTCAAAAGATGTGGCCTTTGGCCGAACCAAAAGTACACCCCATTACCTTGATCGATCAAATCCCAAAAGTTCTTAGATACCCCTAACGTCGGCTTCCAACAATGGTCACAAAGTCAATACCTTGAACAGATTCGGCCACACCTAAACAAAGTTAGGCATCTAACTTTCAGCAACCAAAAGAAAAAGAAGCAAATCGAAAAGAAGAGAACCCTTACCAACTATTAGATCCGATTGGAACAGATTCTAACAGATTCGGCCTAGTGATCAATCTTGAAGATCAACACGAAATGGAAGAAGAGAAGAAAAGAGTATAACCGCAAAGAGAAAAGGAATTATGAATGGAAGATTCGGCCAAGATTCAAAGAAGTAGAAAGGGCTATTCGGCTTCTAGGAAATGAAAACAAAAGTGAGGGTTAGGGGAGTTTATGGGGTTTCGGCTATGGTGACAATGGAGTGTGTGTTTTGGCTTTGAGAGAGTGAATTGAGAAGAGAAGAAAGAATTACAAAGAGGAGAAAAGATGCACAATTGGTCACTTACCCCTTTCGGCTTTAGACTTAAGAAAAGAAAAGTCAGAAAATGAAATTCCCTTGCTGACACTTGCGGCAAAACATAGAGAAGAAAGAAAAGGGAAACAAAAAACTACACATCCAAAACCAAAAAGGGAACCCACTCTAAGGAATTTCGGCACCCACATATCCCACTACCACCAAACTGAAAATGCCACTCTCCAAAGCCCCATATTCGGTCAACTCTTCCTCTCTCACCCAAATCCCTTCTTTTTCTTCTATTTTTCCTCCCCTCCACTCATTCAAATGAGTTTGAATGAATCAAACTCCTACCTCCCTTCTTAGCCACAAGTTTAAGCTGTTGACCCAATCCACACCTCATCCACTCAGAGTTTGCTTGCCGTCCAACTCTCCCTCCTCCCTTGACATAAAAAGCCACCTCTAAAATGCTTTCTCCGCAACTCGAACCTTGGCCCACTAGCTCCCTGAGGCGTCACTCCATTATGCACTAAGTGGCGCCTCCCTTGCCACTTCACCACTTCCTCTCTTGTGTCTTAAACTCCACATAAGAACCCTTAAGGCCTATCTTTTCCTAGCTCTCCCCTAAAGGCTCTAAACCAAAAATTTACCTAAGGTCCAAACTTAGCCTTAAAATTTCCCGAAGCCCCCAAACACATACAAACAACATATAGAGCACACTACCACATAAATATGACTTAAAAATGCATGACCCCTAAGTCCCGGATGTTACAGTTCTACCCCCTTAAGGATAATTTCGGCCTCGAAATTACCTGATCAAAATAAGTGAGAGTATTGCTGTCGCATCGCTTCTTCCGGCTCCCATGAAACTTCTTTTGAACGATGGTTACGCCATAATACTTTAACTAAAGGAGCTGATTTCTTTCGAAGCACTTTCACGTCTCGCTCCAGAATCTGAGTCGGTTCTTCTTCATAGGACAAATTTGGTCTCAACTCCACTTCCTCCACTGGCACTACGTGAGATGGATCCGATCGATAATGACGTAGCATTGACATGTGGAATACATCATGCATCTGCTTCAATTCTGACGGCAACTTTAACTGGTAAGCCACCGGCCCCACTCGCTTCGAAACCTGATAAGGCCCTATAAACCTGGGACTCAGTTTACCCTTGTGTCCAAATCTCATCACCTTCTTCCATGGCGAAACTTTCAGGGACACACTATCACCACGACAAATTCTATCTCTTTCGCTTAAGATCCAGATCGACTTACATCATCGGATGCCTCTTTCAACTGTGCTCAGATTACCTTAACCTTTTCCTCTGATTCTGCCACTATCTCTAGACCCAAAACATGACGTTCACCTAATTCTGTCTAACATGTAAGAGTGCGACACTTCCGTCCATACAACGCTTCATACGGTGCCGTCCAAATCCTTGTTTGGTAACTGTTTTTGTATGCAAACTCCGCTAAAGGCAAGAATTCCTCCCAGCTACCCCTGAATCGATAACGCAACCCCTCAACATATCCTCTAACACCTGAATTACCCTTTCAGACAAGCCGTCTATCTGTGGATGAAATGCCGTATTAAAGTCCAACCTGGTGCCCAATGCCCGATGCAACGACCTCCAAAACCTTGACGTAAATCTAGGATCCCTATCCGATATGATCGACACCAAGATTACTCATGCGCCTCTCAACTGCTACATACGACTTACGCTAATCTCTCAAGAAAGAGTAATCAACCTGAACAGGTATGAAATGCGCGGACTTTGTCAATCAATCCACAATCACCCATATCGAGTCCTTCTTAGTAGGCGTAAGAGGAAGCCCACTAACGAAATCTATTGTGATTCTCTCCCACTTCCATTGCGGGATCTTCACTGGTTGCAGTAACCCCGAAGGTACTTGGTGTTCAGCTTTGACCTACTGACACGTAAAGCACTTCCCTACAAATTTTGTAACTTCTCGCTTCAATCCAGGCTACCAAAACTGTTCCCGTAGATCCTTATACAACTTACTTCCTCTAGGATGCATAGCGTAAGGGCTACTATGCGAATCCTGCAAAATCTTCTACCTCAATTCCACATCCTTCGGCATACACACCCTACCATTAAAACACAGAACTCCATCACTGTTCACACTGTAGTCCCCTAACTCTATACTCTGAACCTGCTAAAATCAAGTAATCAAAACCTCATCCACCAAGTGTTTCTCTTTTACCTAACTTAACCATGTCGGCTTTACCTGTAGCTCTGCTAACAAACTCCCGTCATCATAAAGACAAAGATGCGCGAACATCGCTCTCAGATCTGATACCACCTTCTGACTTAGTGCATCCGCCACCACATTCGCTTTACTCGGGTGGTACTCAATCGAAAAATCGTAATCCTTTAACAGCTCCACCCATCTTCGTTGTCTCAAGTTCAACTCCTTTTGAGTCAACAGATACTTCAGGCTCTTGTGGTCCGTGTAGATCATTGACTTCTCTCCATACAGATAATGCCTTCACACTTTCAAAGCGAAAACTACTACTGCCAACTCCAGATCGTGCATCGGATAGTTGACTTCATGCAGTCTCAACTGTCGAGACGCATAAGCAACCACCTTCCCTTCTTGCATCAGTACACAACCTAACCCCGTATGAGAAGCATCACAATATACCACAAAATTTTTCCCTGCCACAGGCTGAATCAAAACTAGAGTTTCTGTCAAAACTCTCTTTAACTTCTCGAAACTCTCCTGCTGCTTATCCGACCATACAAAAGGTACCACCTTCTTCAACAACTTAGTCAAAGGTGCCGCTATTGAAGAGAAACCCTCGACAAACCTCCTATAGTACCCTGCTAGCCCCAAGAAACTGCGAATTTTTACTACCGACTTAGATGGTTTCCACTCCAGTACTGCCTCAACCTTCTGAGGATCCACCCTTATTCCCTCCGCGGATACCACATGACCCAGAAAAGTGACTTCACTCAACCAGAATTCGCACTTGCTAAACTTGGCGTCCAACTTCTTTTCCCTTAAAATTTGCAGCACTACCCGAAGATGTGCATCATTCTCTTCCTCTGACTTGGAATACACCAGGATGTCGTCTATGAACACCACGACAAATTGATCCAAGTAAGGTTGGAAAACTCGATTCATCATATCCATAAACGCAGTCGGTGCGTTAGTCAACTCGAACGACATTACTAGGAATTCGTAGTGCCCGTATCGAGTCCAAAATGCCATCTTATGGATCTCAGCCTCCTTCACCTTAAGTTGGTGATACCCCGACCTCAAATCTATCTTCGAAAAGATCGTAGCTCCTTTGAGCTAGTCAAACAAGTAGTCTATCCTCGGCGGGTACTTGTTCTTGATCGTCAGCTTATTCAACTGGCTATAATCTATGCACATACGGATAGACCCGCCTTCTTCTTTACGAACAACACCGGTACTTTCCACGGAGACACATTGGGTCAAATAAACCCGCGATCTAGCAACTCTTGGATTTGGGATTTCAGCTCCACCAACTCCTTTGGTGCCATTCTGTATGGAGCGATAGACACTGGCGCTGTACCTGGCAATAGGTCGATTCCAAATTCCACCTCTCGATCTGGAGGTAACCCTGAAGTTCTTCTGGAAAATATCCACAAACTCCTTTACTGTCCTGACCTCCCCCACAACTGCTTCCTTAGCATCCAAAGCACTCACAAACATCAGAAAAGCCAAGCACCCCTTCTTCACCATCTTCTCTGCCTTAAGAGTAGACACTACGTTAGACAGGTAGTCTCTCCTCTCACCTATCACTACAACCTCATAGTTCTCGGGAGTCCTCAATGACATGCGCTTAGCAGCACAGTCTATATTCGCATGATACCTTACCAACCAATCCATCCCTAAGATCAGGTCAAATTCCCCGAACGACAGCTCCATCAAGTCAGCTGGGAACACCACCCCCTAAACCTCTAAAGGCACATCTCTAAAGAGTTTATCTACTACCACAGATTTCCTTAAAGGACTAAGTACAATCATCTTCATGGAGACAGATTTAAGGTTCCAGACACTATGCTAGCAATGTAAGAGTGCGTTAACCCAACATCAATTAAAGCAGTAAAGGGTAACCCATTAATAAGGAACATACCCATGATAACATCTGGTGCGTCCCCTTCTCACGATGTCTGGTTGCATACACTAACCCTGGCTGCCTTGTATCTGAGTTACCAGCACCTTTGCTCGGTGCTTTACAACCTCGGCTAAAACCATTTCCTCTACGGTTCAGACCACGACCTCTCGACATTTGTGGACCACCCTTCCTGGTCAGATATACCCACGACATCTTTATCTGAGCCCTATCCACATTCTAGGGACAATTCTTCACTAAGTGAGCCTTGGACCCACACCTGAAGCACTCCTTACTCCTTCCCCAGCACTCACTTACATGAGTTCTCCCACATTGAGCACATGGACGGGCCTGATTCCAAGCAGCTGGCACAAAAACACGAGTAAAATTATCGACCCTAGGCTTTTTCTGAAAACCCCCGAAGATCATGATGGTCTAAAACCCCTCTTATTCTGGCCTCTGTCTCTATCTCTGTTTTGTCTCTCAGTTTGCTTACCTTCCTCGGCGATCCGAGCTTTCTCCACCAAAGTAGCAAATTCACTCTCACGCTGAGGAGCATCAACACCCGCTGTTCATCTCGTAGCCCATCCTCAAATCTCACGCAGCGCTCATAATCAGTAGCAACAATCCCTCTGGCATACCGATTTAACCTCAAAAATTATGCCTCATATTCCGCTACGACTTACCCCCTTGCACCAGATTCAAAAATGCCTTCCTCTGTACATCCACATAACTAGCTCCGACGTACTTTCCCTCAAACATTACCTTAAAGTAACCCCAATCTACTCGGTCCGCTAGAGTACCCTCTCTGACGGTAAGCCACCACTGATAGGCCTCATCCCAAAGTAAAGATACAGCACCTTTTAGCTTTTCCTCCGCAGTGCAATCCAAGTCATCCATGATCCTCTCGACTGCCTCTAACCAATACTCCGCCACATTCAGAGCTACCCCCGAGACACCTCTAAATATCTCAGCTCCATTCACTCGAAGTCTCTCAGAGACGGACTTCCAGTCCCTAGTACCCATATTCGCTCCTGCAATTCTTTCCATGACTCGCAGCATAGCCTGATATACTGCGTCATCTCCACCCGTCTGATCTTGAAACTCAGCTTCTACCGCAGCGGCATCGTTTCATTTCCGATCCACGACTGCACCTAACCGGTTTCGTCTGACCATTACGCCTTAACCACGTCCACGCGATTACGACCTCGTCCCTAGAACTCATATCTATCGCTGCGTTTTACTCTATTTTAAGTAATTTTATGCATTAACTTTTTGTTCCACTGATTACCCACAAGCAATTTTGTGTAAAGACATTTAATAGTAGCTCTTTCGATCATTCAAAGTTTTTGTATCAAGTCTTCTACCCTAATTCAGAGAATCACATTCATTCATCAACACAACCCACTAACACGTTTACCACCTTGAGCATTTTCGTCTGCCCAACCCAAGGGTATTTTCGTAATTTAACCTTATAGGGGTATTTTTCGTGATTTTCAAAATATAAGGTATCTTGGTAAAATTTTTACTTTTTTGTGAAATCAAGGGTAGTTTGATAGTTTTATGAAACTGGGTATTCAGTTCCTTTTGGGTTTTAGTTATAGATTCGACCCGTTAGCAAGTCCTCATGGTTAAGGTGAACAATCACTGCGCACCAAGTAGGATTCCAGAAAAGAGGAGGTGAGTCGCTAGGACTGCTTAAATACCAAGCTCATTCGGAATCCATGCCCAGACATGCACATGCTTGTTACCACACCTGAACTCTGCGACTTATTCCCGGGTTTGATGAAATAAGTTAAGTCTTATGAAGTTTAGTGTTAGAGTAAGCTAATCCTAAGGTTACTAATATACGATCCCATATCACCCATCATTTCTACATACAAATCACGCAATGGTTTGAAGTACTTCCCTGGTGGACATCGGGTCGGAGACGCAGGTGCCATGCCAGAATAAACTTGAATAGCTTGTAGAAATACATGTTTTAGTAAACCCATCTTTGAAAAATGTTTTGAGCCCCAAAACCCTCAAAGTTGAGTTTTGAACCTGGCTCTGATACCAAACTGTAACACCCTAAACCTAGCCCAAAACACCACGGCCGAATTCAAAATGTTACTAGGAAAAAAGTTTGAAAAGAATTTGGTTTAAGGGTGAAAACACGTTTTGAGTTTAAAATATTTTTCTTAGTTTATAAAAGATACCCAGTTTACAACATGTTCATCGTTTTGAAAGTAGGTTGCCGAGGAGAATGAAAACTTTTAAGGTCATGAGTAGTTTAAAACATTGTATGTTTGAAAATTCAAGAAAAATCGAGTTGTTAAGAGTATTTGGGTTTAAAACTTTAATTTAAGTCTTTAAGCTGTAAATTATTTTAGAAATCGTTTCCAATTATTAACCAGTAGTCAATCTAACACAATACGAAGTAAAAATCCCCAAATATTTAAAATGGCCTTATTATAATAAAGAAAAATTAACCCAAAAGTAATTAAGAATCTAAAGTGCATAAATAAATAAAACAACTTCTGCATGGCCACCTCGAATCTACTCCAGCCCGGTCCAAGTATCACGTATTACATGCATTATTTTTAGGAAAATAGGGTGAGTCGGACAGACTCAGTGTGCAATTATTCCACATGTTTCCACAGATGGGCTTGGCCCAAAACCACACAATCCACATACCACACTTGATGATGCAAAATGTTACCCATCCCAACCTAATATCCATCCGCTACACACCACCGTATCCTGCCACCACCCACCAGGGGGATTACTAAATCGACCCCTATCCGCTACACACCTCTTTGGCAGTCATACTACTCAAAGTCAATATAACGTAGCCTAGCCACCGATCACCATGTGACCAAATATAACATGGCCTAGCCACCAATCACTATGTGACCAAATCTCGATATCCACGATGTGACTCAGGGTCATCATCAATTCGCGATGAAGCACGAAGCTAACATCAACCCACGATGTGGCACATAGCCGACATCAAGCCATGATATGGCACATAGCCAATCATCAATCCACAATGAGGCTCGAGGCCATCACTAAACCATGTACATAAATGTACACCCTGTCCTTCATTCAATGTATATATCCCGACCCCATGCATATGCAACATATTATAATGATATGGTAGGATAATGCATGAACATATTAAGTAGGCATGCGACATGCTTACAAGTATCTACAGTAGTAAACCACAACTACACCATAGATAGGGTACTAACCTGGTTACCAAAATACCCAATTAATAGTAACAATTCCACCACAACCACTATATCGGCTATCACACACATAACACATATAATTAATTAACTAATAGGGAAACAACAAATTAACCACACACCTGATAACCCGAAGCAATAGACTCTCGATTTCCCTAACGTCCTCACTTGAAGAGACTACATCGATCTGCTTGTCTCTGACGTTGGCCCACACCACGGTGGCTAATCCCGAACCACAGAAACTGAACGTTTCTTGAACTTATGGGTAGGGACAACCCCTTTCTCTCCTTGATTGGTACTTGTATCCATTGAATAGCACTTAATCAAAAGACCTGGTTAAACGTTAAATCAAATCTAAACGAGACAAAAACCTACTCTTAATCGAATACTCTTACCAAATAGATCCGAATCCCAAAAGCTCCTCCTCGACCATTGTCGAAACCCCCCTATATCAGTCTAATTAGAATCGACTAAATTGCATAAGGTCAAAAGATGTGGCCTTTAGTCGAACCAAAAGGACACCCCTTACCTTGATCGATCAAATCCCGAAAGTTATTAGATACCCCTAACACCGGCTTCCAACAATGGTCACAAAGTCAATACCTTGAACAGATTCGGCCACACCTAAACAAAGTTAGGCATCTAACTTTCAAAACCAAAAGAAAAAAAAGCAAATCAAAAAGAAGAGAACCTTTACCAACTATTAGATCCAATTGGAACAGATTCTATAGATTCAGCCTAGTGATCAATCTTGAAGATCAACACGAAATGGAAGAAGAGAAGAAAAAAGTATAAACGTAAAGAGAAAAGGAATTATGAATGGAAGATTTGACCAAGATTCAAAGAAGTAGAAATGGTTATTCGGCTTCTAGCAAATGAAAAGAAAAGAGAGGGTTGGGGGAGTTTGTGGGGTTTCGGCTATGGTGACAATGGAGTGTGTATTTCGACTTTGTGAGAGTGAATTGAGGAGAGAAGAAAGAATTATAAAGAGGAGAAAAGATGCACAATTGGTCACTTACCCCTTTCGGCTTTAGACTTAAGAAAATAAAAGTTAGAAAATAAAATTCACTTGCTGACACTTGCGGCAAAACTTAGATAAGAAAGAAAAGGGAAACAAAAAACTACACATCCAAAACCAAAAAAGGAACCCACTCTAAGGAATTTTGGCACCCACATATCCCACTACCACTAAATTGAAAATGCCACCCTCCAAAGCCCCATATTCGGCCAACTCTTCCTCTCTCACCCAAATCCTTCTTTTTCTCATATTCTTCCTCCCCTCCACTCATTCAAATGAGGTTGAATGAATCAAACTCCTACCTCCCTTCTTAGCCATAAGTTTAAGCTGTTGACCCAATCCACACCTCATCCACTCAGAGTTTGCTTGCCGTCTAACTCTCCCTCCTCCCTTGACGCAAAAAGCCACCTTCAAAATGCTTTCTCCGCAACTCGAACCTTGCCCCACTAGCTCCCTGAGCCGTCACTCCCTTATGCACTAAGTTGCGCCTCCCTTACCACTTCACCACTTCCTCTCTTGTGTCTTAAACTCCACATAAGAACCCTTAAGGCCTATCTTCCCCTAGCTCTCCCTTAAAGGCTCTAAACCAAAAATTTACCTAAGGTCAAAACATAGCCTCAAGATTTCTTGAAGCCCCCAAACACATACAAACAACATATAGAGCACACTACCACATAAATATGACTTAAAAATGCATGACCCCTAAATCTCGGATGTTACAGTGTGGGCCCAATGGGCTCGTGGGCCCACATAGATAAAATCCACGATTTGTGGAAAATACTGGACAAGGCTATGTATGTCTCATAGCCATGGCGAAATCTGGGCTAAACGGGCCGTACGAGCATGTGGGCCCACTTGGGTCGAGTAATGGGCCTTGGGCCCATTTACACTATTATGACCATTTAGGTTACCAGAGTCGCTCGAGGTGACTGCGGACCTTCCAAGAGGGTTGATATCTGCATCGAGACCCTAAAGTAGGTAAAATGACCAAAATACCCCTAAAGGGTGAAATGACCATTTTACCCCTAATAGATGGAAATGATTGTTATACCCCTTAAGGTAGGTGGGCTGATGTGTTCATGATTTGTATATGACTGTTACTGAGTATGACATTCTGCATATACATATGGTTTATGACATGACATACTGCATGGGGTTGGGGTACTGTTATGGAGGAAGTATACTGTACTGGTGGCTTTGCCACATATACTGTTACTAGCAGCTTTGCTGCGATACTTGTAACACCCTAAACCTGACCTGGACATTATGGTCGAATATGGCGTGTCACATTGAAGTGTTTTCGAAAACCATGTTTTCATTTAATACCCTTCTTGAAATTTAAAACTTCTTGTACAAAACCTTATTTTGCGTTTGTTTATTTTTAATCGTGATTTATTAAAAAGTCATTCCCTTTTAAAATGTTATTACCTTTAAAACATCATTGTTGTAGAAGCTTGATTTAAGACAAATGATTTACGAACACGTGATATTTTAAAAAAAATTGAGTCGCAAAACGTAGCGTTTGAAAATAGTTATTGTTTTGGAAAATCGTGTTTTATTTCTAGAAGATACAGATCACAATCAATAAAATCCCAAATTTAAAATCCAAAAATTAAAAGACGACTTATTACAACCCAATAAGAAAGCAGTTTAAGTAAGGTAAAATAGAATACTAAAATTTAAAGCTATTCGTAGTGTGGCCACCTCCGAGTCCTCCAGTACGTCAAACCGCTTATTGAGGATTACCTAAAAATTTAAAAAGAGGGGGGGTAAGTTTATGAAAACTCAGTGTGTATAACCCTCATTGATCATAAAACATGCATCACATCAATTCGGGCTTAAGCCCATTATAGTAAAAAATATGGGCCTAAGCCCAACATAGTAACGGTGGCATTTGGGCATTAGCCCATAATAGCCTCAGTTGGGCCTTAGCCCATATCAAATGTCACCTATCACATATATTTGGGCCTAAGCCCATCTCAATATCAGAATCAGTAACCCTACTCTCTTGTGGGGATTAAATCGACCCACCCATTCCTACACTCCTTATGCAACACCAGTTGCGACACTAACCAATATTACAACAGAGCTGCCAATCACACAATCAGATTAAAGCCATCGATGGATCCATAATCGTCAAGTGACCATACGACCCTAACAAGTCATATTCTTCCTCCAAATCAATGATCTCATCCCCCATGCAGCATAATATCACATGAATGCAAACATACCATAAATTGCATACAATAACAATCATATAACATGTAGGGGTATTTTAGTTATTTTTCCTTTTAGGGGCATAGCGGTCATTTTAACCTATGGGGTATTTTGTTCATTTACCCTATGGGGGTATTCCGATCATTTTACCCTATGAGAGTATTTCAGTCATTTTACCCTATGAGGGTATTTCGGTCATTTTACCCTATGAGTGTATTTTGGTCATTTACCTTATAGGGGTATTACAGTTATTTTGCTCCTTAGGGGTATTTTAGTCATTTAACGACCTTCCCAAAGGTTTACAGTCGCCTCGAGCGATACAGATAACATATATGGTCAAAATAGTGTAATTGGGCCTAAAGCCCAATATTCGGCCCAAGTGAGACCACATGCTCGTGTGGCCCATTAAGCCCAAAACTGCCTTTGGTCATGTGATCGTCATGGCCGGCTCAATATTTCCTATCCATCCACAAAATTACTCGCGTAGGGTCTACGGGCCCATTGGGCCCACTCGCCCATTCGGTCCATTTGGCCCCAAGAATGGCCTAAAACCACGAGATGCTCATGGTGACCTTTGTCGTTGTATCGACTTATCAACACACGCGTTCGTGCGCTTGTGTGATAGTCATAGCCATACTTTTAGCCTTTCAGCTTCTCAGTATTTCAGGATTTCGACATTTCTTGATCTACAATTGGAGTGGTGTGTGTGTACACACCTTATTGGAGAAAAACGCAGTAGCCCACGAGCATAGAACCTATATCTAACATGATACACCATCAGTCCTTTAATAACAGGATTAAACAATCCCTTTCTATACCACTATCCAAGATATGATTTATTACTTGCATTGATCGAACGATTGAAGATCACTCACTTAAACCGTCGCAAAAGATTGATCAATAGGCCTTAGGGGTTATTTGCATTCCAACTAACACTTATCAACCATCAAATAATTGAATAGCTTGAACTAGAAGAGAAGTCACTTACCAAAAAAGCAGAGTCCAGATTACAAGAAAATAACAATCGCCACACCTACACAAAAGCTGAAAGTACAGAGAATGATAGAGGCAAAATGGAATAATCGCACCCCTGAGATGGAATGTTTGGCTAACACAAAATGTAGAGAGCCGAGAAAAAAATAAGGAAAAAGTATTCAGCCAGTTGACAGAGGTTGGCATCACAAGGAAATGAAACGGAGACAATCACCAATAGCAGAACTTGAATCAAAAAGGGAGGGAGAACTTTCAGTCACAAGTGAAAGGGAGAAAAAGTCACAAAGGCTAGGGTGATAGGTTTGGCCAAAAGAATCAATAGGCAAGAAAGGATGAAATAGGCCGTTGCCAGAACTCGAAAAGAATAGAGAAGAAGAGGAGGTTTCGACAGTTTTTGGTGCAAAAAAGGGCAGAGGAATGGACTTGAAAACAAAATAGTTTAATTTACCCAAATTGGTAGAAATCGAAAACCAAAATGCACAAATGGCCACTTGCAAATTCGACACAAGAGAGCAGAGAAAGAAAAGAGCCTTCATAGTTCCAAAAATTGATGACCAATTGACCAAAACTGAGAGAAAACCCTTCAGCAGAATTTCCTAAGGCCTTAGAGTCCCATTCGGCCACTACTCTCCTCACATTTCAATTTCCTTGAAAATCTCCACAAATCACTCCCCTTATCCCTCCTTGATATCCTCCATAACAACTCCAAGACCAATTCAAACTTCACCTTGTAGAGTTTCAATCTAACTTCACTTCTCATGCTACAGGGAAATAAAATAAATACTCCTTTGCATGCTAAGGGATTCGAACCTCAGACCATTAGTACACTCCACACTCCACACGCCACTTTCCACCTTTACCAGCAGACTCCTTGTGTCATGATTTCCCCAAAAATATTTATAAAGCCTTCAAGCTAAGGCTAAGATTCACTTAAGAGCAAAAATAAAATTTGCTAAAGCCCAGGTTTGAACCCAGGACTTCTCAAATACTCCCATAAACACCCAAATCACTTAGCCATTAAAGCAAACAAGTAATTTGTCATTTCCTTGCACACATAAATTTTATTTGTTCCTACGCTTAAGACCTATTTCCTTCTAGGCCCAAATTCAGGGCGTTACAATACTGTTTCTGGTAGCTTTGCTGCGATATTGGTGTGTTGGCTGGGTGGGTCAATTTTATCCCCACATGGTGTGTTGGTGGTACGGAGTGGTGTACTGGCTCGATTGAGGATGGGTTGCATTATTGCATTGTACTGATATGATATTGGACTAAGGCCCACATTGTTACTTTGTTGGGCTAAGACCCACACTACACTGTTACTGAATAGGGCCAGGCTCAGACTGTTACTGCATGTTGTATACTAACTAACTGATAGGGGATTACACACTGAGTTTTTCGTAAACTCACCCTTTCCTTTTAACTGTACAGGTAATCCTCAGCCATAGGTGATTTGGTGCTGTGAGGGGCTCAGAGGCGGCCATACAACTGTGGCTGTCCTACACTTGCTTTTATTTAAATTTAAAGTTTGTGTTGGGTTTTGTTTATGTAATAAGGCCATGTACGTTTGTTTAAATTTTTAATTGGGCTTTTGCTTACTTATTTTAAACTACTAGTTTAAGAGAAGACAAATTTTCAAAATAATTACTGCTTTCAAAGACACAAAATTCAAACATTAGAGTTTTCAAAAGCTTCTGCAATTTTAAATCAACCTACTATAACAATAGCAGATAATAAGTCAAACGCTTTGACTAGATGATTTGTTAAATAATAATGAAAGAGGTTTTTAAACGCAGAAACGAGTTTTTACTGACAAGTCCAATTTTTGAAAGACACTTCAATGTGACACGCTAGATTCGAACATAACGTCTAGGCCGAGTTTAGGGTGTTACAAAATGTGCATGCTCAATTTAGATCCTAACCCGATTAAATTGCAGGTTGCATAACAACTCTGACCATGCTCTATTATCTGCATAGTTTTTAGATTTGTGTGATTAAACTATTTCAAACCTAACACATCCTTATTAGCTCACATGAATGCTAAGAAATCCTTAGTAAATAAGGATCAGTAAAATGCGTATTTACTAAGTAACGGATTCTGAAAGGACCTAATGTGGTTTCCAAACTCATGAAAGATTGAGTTGCCATGGATTGTTTTTCTGAATGTTATTAAGCATGTTGATGATAAATTGAGTTTAATTAAAGTGATTGTCCTAGTTTATTTATGTTATAATTGTTGCAAATTGTGTTTAAATTTGCTAAAATCTATTTCATTCATATTGTTTGCATATTTAGGATGTCGAAACCATTTTTTTGACGAGTTTTGAAAAATGGAATCGACTTTAAAAATATGAAAATGGAGTCGCCACTGATCTTTTATTTAAGATTTGATCGGATCACCTTGAGATGAATTATTTTAATAAAACAATTTTATTAAAACAATAATTTTGGTCTACAAAATCTAAGAAAAAAAGTTCGGGAGTCGATTACGTACGAGGAAGGATTAGCACCCTCGCAGCGCCCAAAATTGGTACCAAGTTGATTAATTAATGTCCTGATGTCGAATATTTGAAAAGATTCTAGATTACGATCCATTTACTTAATATATATTTAGACAGAATCATATTGGATGCCAAAGCTTCTTATTTCGAAGAAATAAAATGCCGTACTCAGTAAGTTAGGGCACCACATCTTATATTCTTGAAATTAGGTTTATCCTTCGACATTCAATACTCGTACATAAAAAAAATAAGAAGGATATTCAATTATCGGGTCAAATGAAAAACGCAACCCAGTAAGTTAGGGCACTATTTCTCAAAAATTCCCGAATACGGAATATTGCCTTTGTTCTTTTGAAATTCTTATCTCGAGATGATAAAATATCACACTCAATAAGTTAGGGCGCAATATCTCAACTTCCCGATAATAAGTTTTTTTATTTAAAATCGTGCATTTGATTTAAAAGAGAAAGGATACTCGGTTACTAGGTTTTAAATGAGGAGAATCGGAACTCAGTAAGTTAGAGCACGATTTTCTCGAAACCCCTAAACACGAGCATTGCCTTGTGATCTTAAAATCGAAATGACATTACAACACTACCTCTTTTTGTAAGACATAATGGAATACTAACACATAAAGCAATATATTAATCCATACATCAAACATTGCAACAATGAATCACGAATAATTAATAATTACAAATTAACGAATTACAATTCATATGCTAGCAATAATCATATAATGAAATTAACAATAAAAATAGGCAATAAACATACATATGAATAATTTGAAATATAAAACAAGTAATTAATTAATGGTAAACAGAATAATATTATAAATGTAGAATTAAATCACAATACATACGAATGAACATGTATTAAAAAGGCTAATTTCCCATAATCAAAACAAAATATACAAATTGGATCTAATCGATATAACATACAAATTATAGGGGCAAATTAAAGAACCAGGAAAATGTTTAATGGATCCGATTGAAAAAACAACACATGAAAATAGGATTAAGCAGATAAATATCCCTTCAGCATCAAAACGCACAGGTCTTAGCCAAATTCGGGTCGGGTCTCTGGGTGTAAGTCAATACGACGCCATTTAAAGGATATCATTATAAGCCTGAACGACATCGTTCTGCTAACAGATTTAAAAACCGATTAAGAGCTTAAATCCTATCTGCTCTACCTAAACCAAAACCCTAAGTCCCCCTTTTGCTTTCGCTTCAGCCGCAGAGGAGAGAAGGAAAATTTGGCCTTCTCACGCCATGATAATCGGTGGTCAATGGCCGATTCAAAACCATCAAACTGTTCTCCTTCAAACCAGGCCTGACTATAGCCTTGACGGACTCGTTTGTTTTGATTTTGATGAAAAAAGAGTCCGATCGATTCGACTTTCGTAGGTATGTTGTTCCCCTTTTATTTTCACATATAGCAGCAGAAGAAGAAGAAACAAAAAATACCGAAATGGATTCGAAAGAAAAAAGAAAACTGTAGAGAGAATAAAAGAACAACCTTTTTTTGAATCTCTTTTTTTTTTCTATTGATGTATTATGTGTACGTAAAAAAATACAGATGGACTCCTTGGTCTTTTAAAGGCCTAAAATCAGGAATCAAAAGCCAAAGAAAAATAAAGTTTTTGTTCTCTATACATTTTGCTGTCTCTCTACTATTGGAGCCCCTGCTTTATGTAAGTACGGCCATCGTACGAAGGCAGACGTGGCGTGTGTGTAGGCGTGAAGGCTCGCTGGCATTACAGAGGCCGTATGGAGGTACGTGTGGTGGCGCACGTGGAATCTGACGATTCTTGCGTAGAGGCTCACACGAGGAAGCTAAGCGGTCTAAAACACTGAACTCTCTAGGTTACGCCACAAAAATTATTTGGGCCCTTTGGGCGATTTCAATTGGGCTTGATTGTAAAAGGGTCTGGCATTAAAAAAAAATGGGTAGTGGATTATTAATTTGGGTAGGCTGGTTTGGGTTTTAAATTTGTTATAGGCTTTTATGGATTGTTTAATTATTTTTGTGTTTTTTGGCATCTATTTTTGTTAATGTTTTGTTTGGCTAATGAGTCGGGCAAATTTTGGGCCCTACATCTTCCCCTCTTTGCTCATTGTCGTGTAATAGGAATGAAGCAAAGATTTTAAAGAGGGCCAAATTTGCCCGGTCTTTTAAGATTTTGACCTCTCTCAGTGCCTTTCTTCTTTGAGCAGCTTTCCCATCCCACTGCATCTTCTAGGGCATGAAAACTAGCGTTTCGATCCAATTCGATGTAATTTCCTAGAGAAGAGATTTGTGGCTTTAGTCTGCTCCGTCGAAACTTCATGGTGATAAGAATTCAAAGAGAAGAGATTTGTAGCTTTGATCTTCCTACTAAAACTTATCGAAAATATAGGTTGATCCTCAATAACCTCAGGGAGGAGGAATTTGTAGCTTCGACGTGTTCCACTGGGACTTCAAGGTGATAAGAATCTAGAGAGAAGAGATTTTTATTTTCGATCTTCTCACTAAAACTTATTGGAAATAAAGGTTGATCCTCAATACACTCAGGAAGGAGGGATTTGTAACTTCGACCTGCTCCACTGGGACTTCGAGGTGATAAGAATCTAGAGAGAAGATATTTGTAGTTTTGATCTTCTTAATAAAACTTCTCGAAAATAAAGGTTGATCCTTAATACACTCAAGGAGGAGGGATTTGTAACTTTGACCTGCTCTACTGGGACTTCGAGGTGATAAGACTTGCATCTTCGATCCGCTTCGTTCAGGAAGGCAAGATCTACTATCTTCAATCTGCTCCACTACAATGTAACATCCTTAAAAATTTTTTAGCACTTAAGAAGAAGGAGCTAGGGGAATTATGGGTTAAAGTAGTTATTGGGAGTTTTAGACACAAGAAGTGCCTTGGTAAAGTGGCAAGGAGGCGCCACTTAAATCACAATGGAGGTGACGCCACAGGGAGCTGGGAGAACCTTGGTTCGAGCTGTAGAAATCTCTTTTCTACTTACTTATTTTGATGCCACAAGCTAGAAGGAGGAGTGCTCAGGTTGGACTCTGGGGGATAAGGATAGAGGGAGTCAAATAAGATGTAGATGAGGGAATTGAGGAGTTAGGATAGTTTCAAACTCATTTGAAGAGAGTTGGCCGAATGGTAGATTACGAGCAAAGGGGGCTATCAGTTTTGAGGAGATTGTGGTATAGCCGAATGTCCCTCTAAGCTTTTTAGTGTTACTTTATTTCTTTTTCTCTCAAAGTACTTGGCCAAAATTTTCACCTCCCTCATCTCTCTCTTTTTCCTCCTATTTTGCTCAAAGTTGAAAACACCACAGTTCAACCCTTTACACCTATCTTTCCTCTTCTCTCTTTCAAATCCTTTGTGCCAAAAGTCCTCTCATTCATCTTGGCTGAATATTTTGCTCATAAACCCCTCTTCTTGTATTCTCTTTTCATCCCAAGTGCCGACATTCATCTCTTCTTGATTCTCTTTGCCAAATCCCAAATCTTGGTGTGGTAAGTCCTTATTATTTCATTACTGCCTTTCTCTTTCTCTCTTTCGATTTATGGCTGAATCTCTTAGTAGTCTCACCTTCTCTTTTGGTTGTTGATTCTTCTATCTTTGGGTGTTAGGGTCGATTCTTGGTAAAAACCGGAGAGATCTTGTGCGTTAAGGTAAGTGTGGTTGTTATGGTATGGTTTACTCCTTTCAAGATTTGTTGATCATAGCCGAATGGTTATAAGAGTTGATGTAGTGTTAATCAATTGCAGGAAGGTGTGTAGCCGAAACCTCTAACACCATTAAGGGGTGCTGATCTTTGGTGTTTGAGCCGAATCAGTCATCAAGGTAAAAAGATGATAATCTCTTTCGATTTTGGGATTTATGTTTTGGCCGAATAGCCTCTACGTCTCTAATGTTGTGTTAAGCTGATTGTAGGGGGAGGTGAAGTAGTCGAATACAGTAAAGTTGGAAGATTTGACTGCCGATTAAGGGTGTGGTCGATTGCAAGGGGGACTTAGTGTGTGGTTTCGAGATTTGGTTGGAAACCAAATCGGCACTAAGGTAAGGAATTAACCTTGTGTGATTCATCTTTCAGGACTTTGTGAATAAGCCGAATGGCTTTAGATCTAAAGGGTGATGTTGGCCGATTGTAGGTGCAAGAAGGACACACATTTCGGGATCTCGTGGTATCGCGTAGTTTCAGGATTTCGTGTATAGTCAGGTGTGTAATGCTTTCACACTCTATTAGTATAATGTGCCTAACATAATATTGTTTTAGCAATGAAATCGGTGATTATACCTTGTGGGTATGTGCTTGGATTTCAGGTAAGTCCCCTGTTATGTGACTTTTAGTATACATCATCATGAAGCGTTGATGATATGTTATATGTTAATTGCATGATCATTCGATACTATGGCATGTATGTTATGAGCATGATGATGGGTTTGATGAGAGGAGGGGGATGATTTATTTTGGACTGTCACCAGTGGTTTTGACCACACGACGGGTTGGCCCCGTCTTGATATTATATTTGTGACTAAGTCCCAATGGTTTTGACCACCGGTGGTTTTGACCACATATCGATTTGTGACTCGTCCCAGTGGTTTGGTACCATAGTGGTTGGCCCCACGAGATTATTTACGGGATTGTCATCAGTGGTTTTGACCACACGATGGGTTGGCCCCATCATTTGATTTGTGACTCCGGTCATCAGTGGTTTTGACCACACCGATATATTGTGACTACGGTCACGGTGGTTTTGACCACCAGTGGTTTTGACCACACGGGGTAGTTAAAGGTGTTGGGATGGCTAGGTTATGGGTTGCATGTTTTGCATGGTTTGCATATTGCTACTGATAGTTTGTGTAAGTGAATCCATTATCGAGTTGGGGATTTACACACTGAGTCTTGGTGACTCACCCCTTCCCTTATATTTTGCAGATGGGTAGATTACGGAGGTGGACTTGGAAGGACTCGAGGCGGCCATGCATGTTTATGGGACTTTGTATTCTTTTAGTTACTATTCAAATTTTAAATTTTGGTTTTGGGTTATGTAATAAGGCCGCTAAGATTTGTTTTGGACATTTTTATTATTGCTATTATTTTAACTATGTGGGATAAATGATTTTATTAATTAACCGGCAGAACGCAATGTTTTTAAAACTATAACTCTTTCATTTTTCTTTAAAGTGTTGCCATCGGGTAACATCACTTAAAATAGGATAACAAAGATAACTTGAATGTTTTCTAAAAATTTGCAACAATAATTAGACTTTAAGCACGGATTTCAAAAAGGGTTTTCTAAAGAAAATTATTCGACAAACTTTCATTTCCAAAAGGTTATCATTCCGTGACATGCCAGATCCGGTTGTGGTGTGCTGACCGGGTTTGGGGTGTTCAATTTTGGTATTAGAGCCAAGTTCAAAGGCTCGGTTGTGGGCCCGAGGCCCAAAACGCTTTAAAGTAAGGTTTTTAAATGTTCATGGTTGGAAATACATGGGTTGAACAGCATGGCACCGAGTCTCCGGCACCAATCTGCCTAGGTAAGTACTTCTCATTCGCTAGTGATTTATATGTGGGGCAAATGGGTATTTTGGGATCGTAGATTAGTAGAATAGGAATTATTGAACCCTAGGAATAGTTTACCCCAACTCAAGTACATAAGACTTAATGATCCACTAAACAAACACATGAGTACGCCATCGAGCCAAAGGTGTGGTAACCACAGCGCATGTGTAGGAGTGGATTCGTGGAGGAGCTTGGTATTTAAGCGGTCTTAGTGACTCACCTCCTCTTCACTCGAATCCTACAGTGCGTAGTGACGGTTCACCCAAATAAGACGACTTATTCACAAAGCTAAACTTCATAACTAAAACCCGAGAGGACCAATTTGCTTTGTTTTGAAACGCTTTAAAACCTTGGTTTTGAAATGGCCACAGTAACCTTGATTTAAGAAATGACTAAAATACCCCGATTTGAAAAGAATGACCAAATTACCCCTAACTTGTAAAATTACCAAAATGCCCTCAGTATGGGAAAATTTTCGAAGCACCCTCGAAGTGAAAATATTCAAAATACCCTTACTTTGTAAAATCACCTTGAACAATATTTTGAAAAAAAAATTCAAAAATACCCTTGGATTATGAAAAATTATGAAAATACCCCTGGTTTATGAAATTACCAAAACGCCCTCAATTTTTGGAATTTTTGAAACATCTATGATTTGTAAAGGTTTTCGAATTTACCCTATTTTAATTACTAAAATACCCCGATAGGTTAAATCATGGAAATACCCCCAGGTAGTGAAATGACGAGAATACCCCTACTCGTGGAATGAGGGTAGGAAGTTGAACTAAAAATTGTGTGATGATCAAAAGAACCACTACCAAATTACATTTCATAAAACTTATTCGTGAGTAATCGGTAAAGCGAAGCTAATTCATAAAAATCTCTTAAATAGATAAATCGCGACTATAGACATGAGTATTAGGGGCGTGGTCGCAATGTGCGCGAGGTAGTGGTAGAATGAATGACGTAACGAGGCCAGTCCGGTCAAGGTGCGAGAATGAGATATCACCACTACCATTTCTTGGTGTTGAGTATCAAGATCAAGCGGGGGATGATCAAAGATGTCGCAGCGATCTTTGTGAGTCTTTGGAAAGAGTGGCTAGAAACGGTGGGCTTACGAGCTCGAAAATCGTGTCGAGAGCGACTTCGAGCCAATGGAGCCGAGGTATTCTGGGGTGTTTCTGGTGTGGCTCCCAATACGGCTAAGTAATGGTTGGAAGTGACCGAACGAATTATGGATGATCTGGACCTGACTACTGAGGAAAAACTGAAAGGGATAGTGTCACTTCTCCGGGATGAGTCGTACCAATGGTGGCTCACGGTTCGGGATAGTGCAGCGATAGATGATCTCACTTGGGACTATTTTAAGGTAGCCTATCAGAAGAAATATATGGGGTCTAGCTACATTGATGCGCAAAGGAAGGCATTTCTAAGGCTAGTTCGGGAATAAATCAGATCGGTCTGAGGCGAAAATTTTTAAGGCTGAGCCGATATGCTCAGGGCATTATAGCTACGGAGCATGAATGGTGTGTTAGATTCGAGGATGGATTAAGGGACGATTTGAGGTTGCTGATTGCTCCACAACATGAGAGAGAGTTTGCGATCTTAGTAGAAAAGGCCAAAGTTGCTGAGGAGGTGAAACAGTCAGTGAGACGAAATCAAGATCGGGGATGGAATAAAAGAAATGCTGGATCATCTGGGTCTAGCGGGAATCAGTAGAAATGGGGTAGATATAATGGGCCGAATCAAGATGCTAGGCCACTACTGGTAATACTCAGTGGCTGCCACGATGTGCTCGGTGTGGGAAGTCTCACATGGGAGAATGCTGGACTGAAAATAGAGGATGTTTTGAGTGTGTGTCGATGGAGCACCGAGTGAGGGATTGTCCATAGCGGTCAGCTAGATTACAGTCTGGGGATCGAGCTGTACTTCGAGCAGGAGGGATGGTCGTGACCCACGGAGGGCCGTGGTGCTGCTAGTGGAGGTAATGGCTCTGGTAGAGGTTGTGGAGCACCGGGCAGAGGTGCAGGTGGTACGGAGGCTAGACAGCCTGGGTTAGTCTACGTAGGGAGGCGTCGAGAGGAGGGTGATGCATCGGATGTCATAACCGGTACGTTCTTAATCTTTGGATTACCTTACAATTCTTTAATAGATGTGGGTTTGATGCACTCATATGTAGCCAATAGCATAGTGGAAACTATGAATTTAGACTTTGAGATTACTTCTAGTAAGATGACTGTGATAAGCCCTTTAGGTCACTCTATAGAAGTAAGCAAACTATATAGGGATGTACCCCTAGAACTTCAAGGGGTCGTGTTCTTGGCCGATCTGATGGAGCTGCCGTTTGGGGAGTTTGATCTGATTCTAGGGATGGATTGGCTGGTGAAGTACCAGGCCAGTTTGGATTGCGCGGCTAAGCGCATGGTGTTGAGGATAATGGAAGGTGAGGAGGTGGTGATGATAGGTAATAGGAAGGAGTACTTATTGAATGTGGTCTCTGCACTGAAGGTGGAGAAAATGATCAGAAAGGGCTGTGAAGCATTTCTGGTTCAGGTGTGTGCCTTGGAGGCCAAGCAGTCAGCAGTGGAGAATGTTCGAACAGTGAAGGAATTCGTTGATGTATTCCCAAAAGAACTTCCGGGTCTACCTCCAGATCGGGAAGTTGAATTCAGTATAGACCTGTTACTCGAAACTACGCCAGTGTCTATAGCCTCGTATAGGATGGCGCCAAAGGAATTGGTGGAGCTGAAGGCTCAAACTCAGGAGTTGTTGGACCAAGGTTTCATCCGACCGAGTATATCTCCTTGGGGAGCACCTGTACTCTTTGTTAAGAAGAAGGATGGTACAATGTGGATGTGTATAGATTACCGCCATCTGAACAAGTTCACAATTAAAAACAAGTATCCGTTGCCCCAGATTGACGACTTGTTTGATCAACTTAAGGGTGCATCAGTTTTCTCAAAGATAGATCTTAGGTCGGGTACCATCAACTCAAAGTAAAGGAGGCAGACGTTCATAAGACGGTATTTCGTACTCGGTATGGGCATTACGAGTTTCTGGTAATATCGTTCGGGTTAACTAATGCACCGGTAACATTCATGGACTTGATGAATTAGGTGTTCCAGCAGTACTTGGACCAATTTGTCGTAGTATTCATAGACGACATATTGGTGTACTCCAAGACTGAGGAGGATCATGATACACATTTGCGGGTGGTATTGCAAATTCTGAGGGAGAAGCAGCTCTTTGCCAAGTTCAGTAAGTGTGAATTATGGCTTAGGGAAGTAACTTTCTTAGGTCACGTAGTGTCCGCTGAAGGGATTAGAGTGGACCCTCGCAAGATTTTGGCGGTGTTGATTGTAAACCGCCGAGGTCGGTTGCTAAAATTTAGAGTTTTCTAGGTCTTGCAGGGTATTATCGGAGATTCGTGGAAGGATTTTCTCTGATCGCGGCACCGTTGACCAAGCTATTGAGGAAAGGAGTCCCATTTGTGTGGACGGAGAAACAGCAGGAAAGTTTTGATAAGTTGAGGAAGATTTTGACGGAAGCTTCGGTTCTGGTATAGCCTAAGGCAGAAAAGGTATTCACGGCCTACTGTGATGCATCACATACTAGTTTGGGATGTGTGCTAATGTAGGAAGGGAAAGTAGTGGCATACGCGTCTCGACAGCTGAGACCGCATGAGGGTAACTACCCGACGCATGACTTGGAGTTGGCTGTGGTGGTTTTTGCCTTGAAGATTTGGAGGCATTATCTGTATGGAGAGAAGTTGATGGTCTACACAGATCACAAGAGTCTGAAGTATCTTCTGACTCAGAAGGATTTGAACTTGAGACAGCGCAGATGGATTGAGCTGTTGAAGGATTACGATTGCTCGATTGAGTATCATCTGGGCAAGGCTAACGTAGTAGCTGATGCGTTGAGCCAAAAGGTGGTAGCAGACTTGAGAGCGATGTTTGCCCACTTTAGTCTGTATGACAATGGGGGTTTGTTGGCGGAATTACAAGTAAAGCCGACTTGGGTGGAGCGATTAAAGAAAGCAGTTAGTGGATGAGGTTTGAATGCTCGGAGGTCGCAAGTCTGAGTAATGGTTTGAAAGGTTCACGCTTGACTCACGATGGAGTAGTGTGTTTTTAAGGGAGAGCTTGTATGGCGAAGGATGTGGAGTTAAGGTAGAGGATTCTTGAGATGTACATAGCGACCCATATGCTATGCATCCCGAAGGTAGCAAGATGTACCGAAATTTGTGAAAGTAGTTACGGTGGCGGGGTTGAAGCGGAAAGTGATTGAGTTTGTGGGTAAATGTCCGGCGTGTCGAGAGGTCAAAGCGAGCATCACCGCCGTCGAGTTTACTTGACCGATGAAGATTCCTCGGTGGAAGTGGGAAAGGATTACCATGGACTTTGTCGGTGGGCTACCCTCACGCCTAGTAAAAGGACTCGATCTGGGTGATTGTGGATCGTCGACCAAATCACTCACTTCATCTGGTGAGGTTGATTATTCACTCTAGAAGTTAGCCAAATTATATGTGGCCGAGATTGTAAGGTTACATGGAGTACCAGTGTCTATCATCTCGGATAGGGATCCTAGGTTCACGTCGAGGTTTTGAGAGCTTTGCATCAAGCCTTGGGAACGAGGTTGGATTTCAACCTGATGCTTTTCACCCGCAATCGATGGATAGTCCGAAAGGGTGATTGATTTTGAGGATATGCTAAGGGGTTGTGTTCGGATTTCAGGTAGTTGGGAGGAGTATCTACTATTGGCGGAATTCGCTTATAACAATAGTTATCAGCGAGTATCCGGATGGCACCATATGTGGCAATCAGATGGAATGTAAGTGTCGTACTCTACATCCGGATGAGTTGGGTGAATGGCATGTTTTGGGTCCGGAGTTGGTGGTAGAAACTGAGGATAAGGTTAAGGTGATTCAGGCTAGTCTCAAGGAAGCGTCGGACAGGAAAAAGTCTTACACCAATCTTAAATGCGTAGATATAGAGTATGCAAAGGGTAATAAAGTTTTTCTAAAGGTATTGCCATGGAAGAAGGTGCTAAGATTTGACGGAAGGGAAGCTAAGCCCTAGGTTTATCGGATCATCGGGATTTTGACTAAGTCCCTGATGGTTTTGACCACCGGTGGTTTTGACGTAACATCCTTAAAATGGGGTCTCTGCATTTGCATCTAGTTGCATGTGTTGGTTGATATGTTGTGGGGTCTAGGCATGGCCTTGGGTTAGTTTGGTCATGGCTAATTTTTTTTTGCACTTAAGAAGAAGCGAGCTAGGGAATTAGCGG
Organism: Gossypium rotundifolium; assembly: GCA_025506655.1. Taxonomy (NCBI): domain Eukaryota; kingdom Viridiplantae; phylum Streptophyta; class Magnoliopsida; order Malvales; family Malvaceae; genus Gossypium; species Gossypium rotundifolium. The sequence goes on along the minus strand of CP106731.1, from coordinate 60,597,515 downwards.
TTAAGAGGAGTTATTGGGAGTTTTAGACACAGAAATGCCTTGGGTAAAGTGGCAAGGATCGCCACTGGAGGTGGCATACCTTGGTTACAATCTCTACCTTATTATTTGGCCACAAGCTACTGAGGAGGAGTTCAAGTTGGACTCAAGTAGATGAGGAATTGAGGAGTTGGGATATTTTCAAACTCATTTGAAGAGTTGGTCGAATGGTGGATTGTGGGCAAAGATTTGTGGGTATAGCCAAATGTCCTTTAAGCTCTTTAGTGTTACTTTATTTCTTTTTCTCTCAAAGTACTTGGCAGAAATTTTCATCTCCCTTATCTCTCTTTTTCCTCCTATTTTGTTCAAAGAAAAAACACTATGTAAGAGACCCTTTACACCTATCTTTCCTCTTCTCTCTTTCAAATCCTTTGGAAAGTCCTCTCATTCATCTTGGCTGGCTTTTTCTTGTATTCTCTTTTCATCCCAGTCACGACATTCATATTCTCTTTGTCCCAAATCTTGAAGTCCTTATTATTTCGGTTTATGCATTTGAATCTCTTACTCACCTTCTCTTTTGATTGTCGATTCTTCTACCTTTGGGTGTTAGGGCCAAATTTAGTAAAAGACTTTTGCGTTAAGATGTGGTTATTGTGGTATGGTTTACTCCTTTGAGGTTTGTTGATCATGAGCGAATGGCTATGGGTGTGTGGGGAGCCGATCTTTGGTGTTTAGTAGAATTCATGGGGTAAAAGATGATAATCCCTTTTGGTTTTGGGGCTTATGTTTTGTATGGTTTGCATATGAAGTGGCTCTTGATTTGCTTTGATTAAGGGTGTGGCCGATGTGTGTGTGGTTTGAGTTTGGTTGGAAACCAAATCGTGAGAATTAACCTTGTCGATTCATCTTTCGAGACTTTGTGAATAATCAAGGGCTTTAGATTTGATGTTGGCTTGTAGGTGCTGGGACATATGTTTTAGGATCTCATGATGTCTCAGATTTAGTGTATAGTCGGTTCTTACACACTCTATTAGTATTGTGCCTAACATAATATTGTTTTAGCAATGAAATCGGTGATTATACCTTGTGGGTATGTGCTTGGATTTAATTAAGTCCCTGTTATGTGACTTTTAGTATACATCATCATGAGCGTTGATGCTATGTTATATATTAATTGCATGATCATTCGATACTATGGCATGTATGTTATGAGCATGATGATGGGTTTGATGAGAGGAGGATAATTTATTTTGGTTTGTCACGGGTTTTGACCACCGACGAGTTGGCCCGTCTTGATATTATATTTTGTGACTAAGTCGATGGTTTTGACCACGTGGTTTTGACCACATATCGATTTGTGACTTTTGGTTTGGTACCACGATTGGGTTGGCTATTATTTAAATTTTTTGACCACACGATGGGTTTCACTTGATTTGTGACTCCGGTCACGATGGGACCACAGCGATATATTGTAATACGATGGTTTTGACCACCGGTGGTTTTGACCACGAGGTAGTTAAAGGTGTTGGGATGTTTAGGTTATTTGCATGTTTTGTATGGTTTGCATATTACTCTTGATAGTTTGTGTAAGTGAATCCATTATCGAGTTGAGGATTTACACTTTGAGTCTTATGACTCACCTTTTATATTTTGCTGAGTAGATTACGGAGGTGGATCGTGAATGCATGTTTGGGACTTTGTAAGTTACTATTCAAATTTTAAATTTTGGTTTTGGGTTATGTAATAAGGCCGCTAAGATTTGTTTTGGATATTTTATTATTGCTATTATTTTAACTATGTGGGATTAATGATTTTATTAATTAACGGCGAGCATGATGTTTTAAAACTATAACTCTTTCATTTTTCTTTAAAGTGTTGCCATCGGGTAACATCACTTAAAATAGGATAACAAAGATAACTTGAATGTTTTCTAAAATTTGCAACAATAATTAGACTTTAAACGGATTTCAAAAGGGTTTTCTAAAGAAAATTATCAAACAAACTTTCATTTCAAAAGGTTATCATTCAGTGACATGCGAGATCCGGTTGTGGTGTCTTGTGGGGTTTAGGGGTGTTCAATTTTGAGTATTTGAGCCAAGTTCAAAGGCTCATTTGTGGGCTGAGGCCCAAAAGCGCTTTAAAGTAAGGTTTTTAAATGTTCATGGTTGGAAATACATGGGTTGAACGACATGTATAAGTCTCGGCACCAATCCGCCTAGGTAAGTACTTACATTTGTTGTGTGATTTATATGTGGGAAATGGGTATTTAGGGATCGTAGATTAGTAGAATAGGAATTATTGAACCACAGGAATAGTTTACCCCAACTCAAGTACATAAGACTTAATGATCCACTAAACAAACACAGTGAGTGCGTCCTTGAGCCAAAGGTGTAATGTAGCAGTTGTGCGCATGTCTAGGTGGCGGGGCATTCTCTGAACATGATGGATTGGTGGTTAAGAAGTACTCCACAACATGAGAGAGAGTTTGCGGTCTTAGTAGAAAAGGCCAAAGTTCTTTGAGGAGCGGTGAAGCGGAATCGGGAATGAGGGGATGGAATAAAAGGAATCTTTGGATCATCTGGTGGTGAAATGGGGTATATAGTGGGCGAATCAAGGCTGCTGGCCCTCTTGGTAATACTCGATGGCATACGATGTGCTCGGTGTGGGAAGTCTCGCGCGGAGGATAATGGAAGGGATGAGGAGAATTTAGACTGAGATTACTTCTAGTGATGATAGGTAATAGGAAGGAGTACTTATTGAATGTGGTCTTTGGATTCTTGACTAAGCGCAGAGGTGGTGAAATGATACGAAAGGTGGAAAAATGATCGTCGTGAAGCGTTTACGGTTCAGTGTCTGCCTTGGTAGCCAAGTCGTGATGGAGAATGTCCGACGAGTGAAGGAATTCGTTGATGTATTCCCAAAAGAACTTCCGGTCTACCTCGGATCGGAAGTTGAATTCGATATAGACACATTACTCGAAACTACGCCGGTGTCTATAGCCTCGTATAGGATGGCGCCAAAGGAATTGGTGGAGTGAAGGCTCAAATTCGGGAGTTGTTGGACCAAGGTTTCATCCGACCGAGTATATCTCCTTGGGGAGCACACATACTCTTTGTTAAGAAGAAGGATGGTACAATGTGGATGTGTATAGATTACGCCATCCTAACAAGTTCACAATTAAAACAAGTATCCGTTGCCGGATTGACGACTTGTTTGATCAACAAGGTGCATCAGTTTTCTCAAAGATAGATCTTAGGTCGGTACCATCAACTCAAAGTAAAGGAGGCGGCGTTCATAAGGCGGCATTAGGTACTCGGTATGGGCATTACGAGTTTCTAGTAATGCCGTTCGGGTTAACTAATGCAAATAACATTCATGGACTTGATGAATCGGGTGTTCGGTGATGCTTGGACCGGTTTGTCGTAGTATTCATAGGCGACATATTGGTGTACTCAAGGCGAGGAGGATCATGATACACACTTGGGTGGTATTGCAAATTACGAGGAGAAGCGACTCTTTGCCAAGTTGATGAAGTGCGAATTATGGCTTAGGGAAGTAACTTTCTTAGGTCACGTAGTGTCCATTGAAGGATTAAGTGGACCTCGCAAGATTGAGGCGGTGTTGATTGGAAATCGTCGAGGTCGGTTGCTAAAATTTAGAGTTTTCTAGGTCTTCTGAGGTGTTATCGGAGATTCGTGGAAGGATTTTCTCGATCACGCACAGCATTGACCAAGCTGTTGAGAAAGGAGTCCCATTTGTGTGGACGGGAAACAAAGCAGGAAAGTTTTGATAAGTTGAGGAAGATTTTGGCTAAGCTTGGTTACGGTAATAGACCTAAGGCAAGAAAGGTATTCACGACCTCTTGTGATGCATCACATACTGGTTTGGGATGTGTGCTAATGAGGAAGGAAAGTAGTGGCATCTGGCGTCTCGACATCGAGACCGCATGAGGGTAACTACCCGCGCATGACTTGGAGTTAGGTTGTGGTGGTTTTGCCTTGAAGATTTGGAGCATTATCGTATAGAGAAGTCGATGGTCTACACGGATCACAAGAGTCTCAAAGTATCTTGACTCGGAAGGATTGAACTTGAGGCAATGCGGATGGATTGAGCTGTTGAAAGATTACGATTGCTCGATTGAGTATCATCTGGGCAAGGCTAACGTAGTAGCTGATGCGTTGAGCCAAAAGGTGGTAGCAGACTTGCGAGCGATGTTTGCCCACTTTAGTCTGTATGACAATGGGGGTTTGTTGGCGAAATTACAAGTAAAGCCGACTTGGGTGGAGCAGATTAAAGAGAAACAGTTAGTGGATGAGGGTTTGAATGCTCGGAGGCTGAAAGTACAGAGTAATGGTTTGGAAGGTTACAGCTTGACTCACGATGGAGTAGTGTGTTTTCAAGGGAGAGCTTGTATGGCGAAGGATGTGGAGTTAAGGAAGAGGATTCTTCAGGATGTACATAGCATTATCGCTATGCATCCGAAGGTAGCAAGATGTCTGAAATTTGCAAAGTAGTTACGGTGGCGGGGTTGAAGCGGAAAGTGATTGAGTTTGTGGGTAAATGTCGGCGTGTCGGTGGGTCAAAGTCGAGCATCACCGTCGCCGTGAGTTTACTTCACCAATAAAGATTCCTCGATTGGAAGTGGAAAATGATTACCATGGACTTTGTCGGTGGGCTACCCTCACGCCTAGTAAAAGGACTCGATCACGGGTGATTGTGGATCGTCGACCAAATCAGCTCACTTCATACCTGGTGAGGTTGATTATTCACTCTAGAGTTAGCCAAATTGTATGTGGCCGAGATTGTAAGGTTACATGGAGTGCCAGTGTCGATCATCTCGGATAGGGATCCTAGGTTCACGTCGAGGTTTTGGAGAGCTTTGCATTAAGCCTTGGGAACGAGGTTGGATTTCAGCACAGCTTTTCACCCGCAGTCTGATGGATAGTCTGAAAGGGTGATTTAGATTTTTGAGGATATGCTAAGGGGTTGTGTTCGGATTTCAGCAGTAGTTGGGAGGAGTATCTACCATTGGCGGAATTAAACTTATAACAATAGTTATCAGCGAGTATCCAGATGGTACCATATGAGGCCTTCGTATGGATGAAGTGTCGTACTCTACATCTTTGGACGAGTTGGGTGAATGGCATGTTTTGGGTCCGGAGTTGGTGGCAGCAACTGAGGATAAGGTTAAGGTGATTCGGGCTAGTCTCAAGGAAGCATCGGATAGGCAGAAGTCTTACACCAATCTTAAATGCAGAGATATAGAGTATGCAGTGGGTAATAAAGTTTTTCTAAAGGTATTGCCATGGAAGAAGGTGCTAAGATTTGGACGGAAAGGGAAGCTAAGCCCTAGGTTTATCGGGCCGTACACGGTGTTGAAACGAGTAGGACCGGTAGCTTATTAGCTCGAGCCGCCAATGAAATTAAGTCGATTCACGACGTTTTCCATGTTTGATGCTTAGGCGCTATCGATCGATCCGTCACGTGGTACCGATTCTGAGAGATTGAGGTAAGCTTGGATTTGTCTTTCGAGGAGGAGCCGGTGCAGATCTTAGATCGGGATGTCAAAGTTCTACGTAGGAAGTCAGTACCCCTGGTGAAAGTATTATGGTGGAACCATGGTACGGAGGAGGCCACGTGGAACCCGAGGATGTGATGAGGTAGCACTACCCTCAACTCTTGATCAGGTAATTTCGAGGCCAAAAGTATTTTTAAGGGGGTAGAACTGTAACATCCTTAAAATGGGGTCTCTGCATTTTGCATCTAGTTGCATGTGTTGGTTGATATGTTGTGGGGTCTAGGCATGGCCTTGGGTTAGTTTCGGGTCATGGCTAAATTTTTTTTTGCACTTAAGAAGAAGGAGCTAGGGGAATTAGCGGTTAAGAGGAGTTATTGGGAGTTTTAGACACAAGAAATGCCTTGGTAAAGTGGCAAGGATGCGCCACTTATATCACAAGGGAGGTGACGCCACAGGGAGCAGGGAGAAACTTGGTTCGAGCTGCGAGAAATCTCTTTTCTGCTTACTTATTTTGACGCCACAAGCTACAAGGAGGAGTGCTCAAGTTGGACTCTGGGGGATAAGGATAGAGGGAGTCTAATAAGATGTAGATGAGGGAATTGAGGAGTTGGGATATTTTCAAACTCATTTGAAGAGAGTTGGCCGAATGGTGGATTGTGGGCAAAGGGGGCTATCGGTTTTGAGGAGATTGTGGTATAGCCAAATGTCCCTTTAAGCTCTTTAGTGTTACTTTATTTCTTTTTCTCTCAAAGTACTTGGCCGAAATTTTCATCTCCCTCATCTCTCTCTTTTTCCTCCTATTTTGTTCAAAGCCGAAAACACCATAGCCAAACCCTTTACACCTATCTTTCCTCTTCTCTCTTTCAAATCCTTTGTGCCGAAAGTCCTCTCATTCATCTTGGCTGAATATTTTGCTCATAAACCCCTCTTCTTGTATTCTCTTTTCATCCCAAGTGCCGACATTCATCTTTTCTTGATTCTCTTTGCGAATCCCAAATCTTGGTGTGGTAAGTCCTTATTATTTCATTACTGCCTTTCTCTTTCTCTCTTTCGGTTTATGGCTGAATCTCTTAGTAGTCTCACCTTCTCTTTTGATTGTCGATTCTTCTACCTTTGGGTGTTAGGGCCAAATCTTGGTAAAAGCCGGAGAGATCTTTTGCGTTAAGGTAAGTGTGGTTGTTGTGGTATGGTTTACTCCTTTCGGGATTTGTTGATCATAGACGAATGGCTATGAGAGTTGATGTAGTGTTAATCAATTACGAGGAAGGTGTGTGGCGAAACCTCTAACACCATTAAAGTGCCGATCTTTGGTGTTTGAGCCGAATCAGTCATCAAGGTAAAAAGATGATAATCTCTTTTGGTTTTGGGGCTTATGTTTTGGCCGAATGGCCTCTAGATCTCTAATGTTGTGTTAAGCCGATTGTAGGGGGGAGGTGAAGTAGCCAAATACAGTGAAGTTGGAAGATTTGACTGCTAATTAAGGGTGTGGCCGATTGCAAGGGGGACTTAGTGTGTGGTTTCGGGATTTGGTTGGATACCAAATCGGCACTAAGGTAAGGAATTAACCTTGTCCGATTCATCTTTCGAGACTTTGTGAATAAGCCGAATGGCTTTAGATCTAAAGGGTGATGTTGGCCGATTGTAGGTGCAGTAAGGACATATGTTTGGGATCTCGCGATTTCGCGTAGTTTCAGGATTTCGTGTATAGTCAGGTGTGTAATGCTTACACACTCTATTAGTATAATGTGCCTAACATAATATTGTTTTAGCAATGAAATCGGTGATTATACCTTGTGGGTATGTGCTTGGATTTTAGGTAAGTCCCCTGTTATGTGACTTTTAGTATACATCATCATGAAGCGTTGATGCTATGTTATATGTTAATTGCATGATCATTCGATACTATGGCATGTATGTTATGAGCATGATGATGGGTTTGATGAGAAGAGGGGGATAATTTATTTTGGACTGTCACCAGTGGTTTTGACCACACGACGAGTTGGCCCCGTCTTGATATTATATTTTGTGACTAAGTCCCAGTGGTTTTGACCACCAGTGGTTTTGACCACATATCGATTTGTGACTTCGTCCGGTGGTTTGGTACCACGATGGGTTGGCCCCACAATATTATTTACGGATTGTCATCGATGGTTTTGACCACACGATGGGTTGGCCCCATCACTTGATTTGTGACTCGGTAATCGATGGTTTTGACCACACCGATATATTGTGACTCTGTCACGATGGTTTCGACCACGGTGGTTTTGACCACATGGGGTAGTTAAAAGTGTTGGGATGGCTAGGTTATGGGTTGCATGTTTTGCATGGTTTGCATATTGCTATTGATAGTTTGTGTAAGTGAATCCATTATCGGGTTGAGGATTTACACTTTGAGTCTTGGTGACTCACCCTTCCTTATATTTTGCGAGATGAGTAGATTGTGGAGATGGAGTAGGAAGGACTCGGGCGGCCATGCATGTTCGTGGGACTTTGAATTCTTTTAGTTACTATTCAAATTTTAAATTTTGATTTTGGGTTATGTAGTAAGGCCGCTAAGATTTGTTTTGGTTATTTTTATTATTGCTATTATTTTAACTATGTGGGATAAATGATTTTATTAATTAACCGGCAGAACGCAATGTTTTTAAAACTATAACTCTTTCGTCTTTCTTTAAAGCGTTGCCATTGGGTAACATCACTTAAAATAGGATAACAAAGATAACTTGAATGTTTTCTAAAAATTTGCAACAATAATTAGACTTTAAGCACGGATTTCAAAAATGGTTTTCTAAAGAAAATTATCAGACAAACTTTCGTTTCCAAAAGGTTATCATTCCGTGACATGCCAGATCCGGTTGTGGTGTGCTGACTAGGTTTGGGGTGTTACATGGAAACTCAGGGATGCTAAACTGGTAGCTTAAATCTGTTCCACTACTACTTAGGGGGATAAGATTTGCCGTTCGATCTTGGTTCCCTAATGCTTAGGGTGACAATATCTACAATCTTCGACCTATTCCACTGCTGGCCATGGAGATAGGGCTGGTGGCATAAATCTGTTCCACTATTGGTTAGGGAGACAAGATTTTTCGTTCGATCTTGGTTTCCGACTACTTAGGGTGACAAGATCTACAATCTTCTACCTATTCCACTGCTGGTCATGGAGATAGGGCTGGTGGCTTAAATCTGTTCCACTATTGCTTAGGGAGACAAGATTTGCCGTTCGATATTGGTTCCCTACTGCTTAGGGTGACAAGATCTACAATCTTCGACCTATTCCAATGCTAGTCATGGAGATAGGGCTGATGTCTCTGATTTGCTCCTATAACTTCAATATTGCCAGATCTGCTCTCTTCGATCCCTCCACTCAGAAAGGCAAGATCTTCGAATTTACCAATGTTGCGACAACGTTCTTTAGGGGACCTGTCCTGTAAAATCAATTTTGTGTTTATGCAAAATGGTTATTATGCAATGATCAGAATGAATCTAATGCTCCTAACTAAATGTATTATGGACGACATTTGCATGAATGCATGAGAATGGTCTTTTTACAAAGATTAGGATGCAATGATTGGAATGAATCAAATGCCCCTAAATAGATGTGTGACATTTGTATGAATGCAAAATGTCATGAGAATGATTTCTTACAATGATTAGGATACAATGATCGGAATGAATCTAATGCTCTTAACTAAATGTGTCTTATGGATGACATTTGTATGAATGCAGAATTTCATGAGAATGATCCCTTTTTAAAAGTTTAAGGTGTCATCGCTCATTGTTTTTAGGGCTATATCACTGATGTCTTATGCTGCGATCTTGTTCGGCTGGTATTCTCAATAGAAAACTCGAGAAAACAAATATCTTGCTCAACAGATTTGCCCCACTCTAACTTGAGGGTTCATCTCATTGTGACTTAGTAGTATAGGATCTGAATCTTTTCCAATCTATCCCAAACCTCAAAATGTATAATTTGTTTCTTCTTCAGTCTATCACATTCCTATTCAAAGGTATAGGATCTATATCAGCTTCCATCTATTGATCACTCCTCGGGTGACCCAACCAGATGTGTATGCATGAGACTCGTATGGATGCAGAATATCATTTTCTTGCGAATGATTCCCCTTTTTACACTTGGGTTAACATTACCCATTTTTCGTCAAGATAGTATCACCAACTATTTTTAATAGAAAATCCAAGGAGATAGCCTCAATTTAGACTCTTCCTTAAACTTGGTGGGTTTTAAACAATAGTCCTATTTCAAGTTCTTGTATTATTCGGGAGTTTCCAGAGTAATATGCAAAACTCATTTATGAAAATATTATTAGTCCATTAATCGTTATTTTAGTGCAAAATGCCTAAAAAAGGTCATAACCATGGACAAGAAGGAAATTAATTAGGAGCATAGCTCGAAATAAATAAGCTAAGCAAAGATAGCAATCGCAATTAAGAAGGAAATTTATTGTGAACATATTTTGAAAAGAATAATATAATCACAAATAACAAATTTAAAATGGGTAAAATGGAAATTAGGTGCCCCAGATATTGTAGTCTGAGCTTCTCTGTTCCAACTTCTTGAGGACCATTTTAAGCTCAATATGTGTTTAGGGGATCCGAAGTACTTTGTCGATGCCTCAAGACATATCATACTTCTTCACTGTTAATTCAGGCATAGCAGGACTGCTGTATGCCCCCTTTGATCAAAATTTGAGCTGCCCTTTCCGGGTTTTTAACTCAAATCCCCTTTGGTCTCAAAGTGCCCTTTTCGGGTTTTCACCTTGGCCTATCCTTTTTCTTTCTTTTTGATTGAAGTTTATCTCTTTTTCTTTTTCTTTTTTTTTTTTTGAAAATATACCTTTGCAAGTTTTCGCCTTGTCTTCTCCTTTTTAAGTGAAACACTTCTTGATTAAATTCACTGGATTGGGCATATTCCTACCATCCATTTTGTCAATGTTTCTAGAATAGACTTTTTCTACTATATAAAGTCTTTTCTAGTTTGGCCTCCATTTTCTCTGAAATCTTTTTGTATATGAAGGATCATTTTCAATATTAGGTCCCCATTTGGAAATTTTCTAGGATGAAGCTCGTTGTCGCAAACCTACATCATCTTACTGTAACGGATAGCTATTAACCTCTCCTCACAAATTTGATTGTTCAGATCGAGATTAGATCCATTTTGCCTTATCCAACTTATGTTCTGATAAAACTTGGAAAAAGGAATTTTGACTTCAATGGGCAAGACCAATGAGGAATGTGTTAATCTGGTGATAGTCTTGGCCAATGTTTGATGAGCATAGAGGGTAAATAGTAACTTCTGCATGCCAATCCTTATAGGTCTCGGTCTTTTTATGATCTTTGTTTTGGCTGCCTTTGCTGTACTGTGATGTGGCAGCTGATCTTTGAACAGACCGCAAACTTTTGACATTGCGGTTAAATATGATCTTTTCGACATTTTTTTTGTCAATATTCTTTCTTTCTCTTTTTCTTCTTCTTCTTCTTCTTCTTTTTTGTGTTCTGATGACTATCAACTTTGTAATATTGGCATATGCAGCGGCTTTTACCATCTTAGTAAAGTACCCGACATCCACGAAAATGACTGGCTTGATAAAATCCATGACCCACATATAGGAAATCTTATTTCTGCATTGAGCTAGGCTTTGATCTTCATCTCCTTTTTTGGTTCACGATGTAGGATCTGTTTTTCATCCATTATTAACAAATTAGAAGATATGTTACACTTTCTATCATTTTCAAAGTCCTGAGATCCCTTAGACCCCTATTTCGCTCAAAAAGGGAGTCAGTAACAGTGTCGCCCATGTCATTGATATCTGGGGACCTATTGTAAGTTCAAAAGAATATAGAAAGAATGAATGAACTTATGAATGATTATTTGTATGTATAATCTTGAATAAAAAATGAAGGAAAATTTGGATAGTAATCCAAAGTATAAAAGAATCTATAAACAAAAAGATGCATCTCATTGAAATAAGGATTTTGAACACAAGGCTATTTCACAAAATGACTCTTATCACTTTTAGGCTGAAAATAAAAAGCATGTTTCGAATATTACTATAGATTAGCCTTAAAATACATGTCTCTTCCAGAGTCCTATTGCTCAAAACACTCTCAAGTATATAAAGGCCGATGCTTGGAAAACTTTTATTCCTTGGTGCACTCTTTGGATATGCCATTGGTGTTCTGACTTCCCAATTTCTAGGCTTCTGATGACTTCTTTAAGGAATCACAACTCCCTTATCCCCTCATTCAATTATCACAAATTACTACTTCGATCGACTCATCGAACTTCAAAACCTCTATTTTAATAAGCCTCTCCACCAATTTCTTAAATGCAATGAAATTATCGAATGAATGACCCGTTATCCCCGCTTGATACTCGCATTGAGCATTTAAATCATACCATTTAGGGTATGGGGGTTGTATTGGTTCCATGTAATGAGGAGCCACCATATGTGCATCGAATAGGCTTTGATACAACTCCCTATATGTCATTGGAATTGGTGTAAATCGGAGTTGCTTTAGACTGGATTCTTATCTTGATGAGCCCTGATGATCAGTAGTCATAGCCCTCGGTTGACCTAAGGTGACTAATTTGGAATGCTTGCTCAAGCTGTTCACTTCATTTTCTATACTTTTCGGGGCTGATCTTTTGGCACTTTCTCCCGTATCTATCTTTCCACTCTTTATGGCATTCGTAATCATTTCTCCAGTCATTAGATGTATGAGAAGCTCTTTGTGGTGCTCCCTAGCATATGAGTGATAAATGGGGCCTTTAGTGTATTAATAAAAAGCATTGTGGTCTTTTTCTCCAAAAGTGGTGGCTGGACTTGGATGGAAACCTCTCTCCACCGATGCGCATACTGTCTAAAACTTTCATTTGCCCTTTTCTCTATGTTTTGAAGTGTAATTCTGTCGGGAGTCATGTCTTTCACATGACTATACTGTTTCATGAATGCATAGGCTAAATCTCTCCATAAACCAATTCTGGCAAGACTCAACTGGTTATACCATTTGGCTGCTGCTCCTACCAGGCTATCCTGAAAGCAATGGATTAACAGTTGGTCATTATTAATGTACCCCGTCATTCTTCTACAAAACATTGTAATATGAGCCTCGGGGCAACTTGTCCCATTATACTTATCAAATTTAGGCATTCTGAACTTGTATGAGAGCACCAAGTCAGGGACCAAGCTTAAATCCTTGGCATCAATTCCATAACAGCTATCAACACTTTCTAAAGCCTTAAATTTCTCCTCCAATCGTTTATATCTATCTTCTAGATGTCTTGATAATTCTTTTTTTGTCCTCTCTCCTTCAGCTATTTCATCCAAATTAGGGACATTAGTCATGATTGGATTATCTCCTAAACCTAAGCCAGTTTAGGGGTTCACTGAAGCATTAACTTGAAATTACTGAGGTCTGATCGTGACAGATGGCCTTTGTACAGTCACTTCAGGTAGTGCTTGCATGTGTGGTGGAGTAAGATCCTTGGGATATTGATGATACTCAGTATTCTCCTCAATATTAGCCATGGGGCTTTCTCCTTTATCCATAAACCCATTCAACAGCTGCATCATCTGAGTCATCATATTTCTCTACGATTCCATCATTTTGTCCATCATATCCTACTGGATCTTAGCAAGTTGCTCCTGCATTTGCAGCTGAAGTTTATTGAAACACCCCAAACTCGACCCACGAGCCTGAACCGAATCTGGTATGTTCCTCAAGTAAACCGGTTTCAAAATTCTTTTGTTACTTAGAGAAAAACTTGTGTGATTTTGAAAAAAAGATTGGTTTGGGTTGGGCTTGTGCTGAAAACCAATTTATCTAACATTAAAATCCATTTATTTAAAGTGACAAAACATTTAGGTTTTATTTTAAAAATGTATTTGCTTGATCTTTACTTAATAAAAATTCGTAAACATAATAATTAAAAGTAAAAATAAATAAAGAAATCCAACTTGGGCCTTATGGCCTTATTACATCAAGTAAAACCCAATAATAAAATTAAATGTACTAAAAAGAAATAAAGTCCAAAATAAATAAAATCTTCAAATTGATGCATGGCCACCTCAAGGTCTACCGTCCCGGTCCGTCACTGTTCATCACCTGAAAATAGTTCCCACAATGGGGTGAGTCAACAGACTCAATGTGCACACAGTACTAACATTCAACAAATCAGGCATACATGTTCATATCAAATTCATATTCATATAAAGATAAATGATAATGCAACCCAACCCAAGCCTAAAGATCCATCCGCTACACACCACCCGCACTGCCACCACACCGTGGGACTACTAAGTCAACCTCCATCCGCTACACACCATCGAAGGCGATCGGCTGCGATCGACGTGCTCATCGCCCATATACGTTGTGTCATTAGACACTATAGTCAAATTATACGTTGTGTCATTAGACACTACATTCAAATATTGTAACCGGTTACCAAAATTCCGCAATGTGACCGTAGTCAACATATTTCGTTGGTGAGACCGAAGTCAACACCTTCGTTGGTGAGACCGAAGTCAACACCTACTCTTCCCCTTTCACAAATATCCCATATGCCCCAAATATTTATACATATCTTATTTCTCATTCATATTACATATTCAAAATATATATATCATATTCGTAATCCTATCGGAAGTAGGAAGCGTGCACAGGTACTTTTACCACATTTGTGGTACTTAGCCACATTCACATTCTTATACATATTCATATATTAAAATAATAGCCATATAAAATATCGAAGGTTAGTAAGGGTACACACACGATTGGCTTAATAGATTCCTTGAAATCTCAAGAACGATCTACCGATCTAGATCTTTATCTCCTATATTCGCCAATTATTAAAACATATTAACAAACCTATTTGGCTTAAAAACCAAATCCTAGTAGGATTTGTATTATTTACCTTGTTGCTGAATTGGATGATTGTAAATCGAATCCCAAAATTGCTAGTATCCTTTTCCTTGAAATCGGCTAACACTAATTCATGTAACCATGTGAGTTTTTGGCTTTTGAAATAATGAAAAATAATTCCAAATACCAAAATTAAGCCTTTGCCGAATATCACTTACCATACAAATTCCAAATCAAGAGGATTCCTTGCCCTATATATGCTGTCGAAATCTTCATGTTAGATCTAATCTAACATATACATCATAACCTTTAATCAAATAAATTTATCTTACCTTAGATCCTTGATCCTTGTATTGACAGTTGAAGAAACCCTTTTGATGTTGTAGTTGATTGCTCCTTTACTTAGAATCAACAAAGATTAGACTTTGATAGTAGAAAGCAGAAGAAAATAGAAGAAGAAAAGATGGATTTTTCTTAAAGAAAAATTCGAGAGAGGGGAGAGAGCTAGGAAAATTCGGCAGAGAGGAAGAGGGGCAAAAGTGAATGAGTAGCCCTCCCCGCCTCCTTTTATAGCCAAAGTTATCACCTAGGATTCCTTACTTGTCCACCACTCCTCTTTTGATAATATTATCTCTTTTATTTAAAAGATAAAAGCCTTTAATCCATCCATTATCTCCTCAATTATCTCCTTAGAAAATAATCCTTTATTTATCCCTTATTATTCACATATTTATGTGAATAAAACTCCTTTATTTATCTCTTATTATTCACATATTTATGTGAATAAAACTCCTTTATTTATCTATTATTATTCACATATTTATGTGAATAAAACTCCTTTATTTATCTCTTATTATTCACATATTTATGTGAATAAAACTCCTTTATTTATCTCTTATTATTCACATATTTATGTGAATAAAACTCTTTATTTATCTCTTATTATTCACATATTTATGCAAATAAAACTCTTCCTTTTCTAGAAACCCATGCCGTCCACCTCAATTTACGGAAGCAAAATTAAACTTATTTACTTGCTTCCCAAGTGACTCGAACTTAGGCCCAATTCCCTTATATGTGGCGCCATTTTCAGAGGCCCTAAGTGGCATCTCCAGGCCGCTTTTCCAAGCCTGATTGTATGTCAAACTTCACCAACTTTTACTTTTAAGGCCCTCTTGCCCTTATTTCCTATTTTGGACTTTAAAATTTGACATTTCGACCTTATTTCTAAGTTTCCTAAAATTTTCGATCGGCTCTATAACTTGCCATTTTTCTTACATCTTTAGGTTTCCAAAATGTTCAGGTTTCCAAAATGTTCAGGTTTCCAAAATGTTTGGGTTTCCAAAATGTTCAAGTTTCCAAAATGTTCAGGTTTCCAAAATGTTCACTTTCCTAATTTGCTTAGGTTTCCAAAAATGGTCATTTTCCTGTTTCCATCATAACATTTCCATACATTCTCAGGTTTCCATATATCATTCCAAATTTATTCCAGAACACATAAAAGATGTCTTTTCGCACAATTTGGCCAAAATGCATAGGCCCTTTTCAGGATGTTACATTTATCCTACATCTCCCTTTGGAGTTGCTCAAGCTTCTCTAATCTCTGATCCATATCTTTCATCTTAGTTCGGGTACCGTAAGATGTTTGGTTTTCTTGGTGTCCAGGTTAATGCTGAAATAATTTTAATTAATCAGGGTCTTCTCATAAAATCTAATGCATATGATGTAATTCTATGTGAACAAAATGCAATGCAAATGCATGGAATGAATGCAATGTAATGCAATCAAAAAAAAAAAAAAAAACACGTTAGTGCAAGAGAAATAAATAACATAGAACACCTGACCAAGTGACCATTAAGATTTGGTGTGGCTCTATCTAGGGTACGCGCCTAGGGCTGCTATATGCGACTTGGTTCTAAAGAATGGGTACCTGAACTAGCAGATTCCTCGATCCACACCCATTATAGGCTCATACGGACGAGTTGATGCGGAAATACATTTCCCTATGGTCGCATGAAGATGAAAATCTCACGAAGACATAGGTATGGATGTATCCCGAGGCGATTCACTATCACCTTGCGGAGGTGAAAACCTCACAGTAGTAGCTTCTCACTCCCACTTAAAAAGGTGTGACCCGACGGTCATGCAATATGATGCAAAAATATTTTACAAGATTTAAAGTAATCACACCAATACGAATGGAATAATAGGATTGTAACTTTTCAAATCAAATTTTCAATTTTCGACAAAAGGATAGAAATTAATCAATTTTATGGCTTGACTCTCTTTCATGTTCCCCAGTGGAGTCGCCAAGCTGTCGAAACCATTTTTTTGACGATTTTAGAAAAATGGGGATCGACTTTAAAAATATAGAAATGGAGTCGCCACCGATCTTTTATTTAAGATGTGATTGGATCACGTTGAGATGAATTATTTTAATAAATTTTTTATTAAAACAATAATTTTGGTCTACGAAATCTAAGAAAATAGGTTCGGGAGTCGGTTACGCACGAGGAAGGATTAGCACCCTTGTAGCGCCCAAAATTGGTACCAATTTGATTAATTAATGTCCTGATGTTGAAAATTTGAAAAGATTCTAGATTACGATCCATTTACTTAATATATATTTGGACAGAATTATATTGGATGCCAAAGCTTCTTATTTCGAAGAAATAAAATGCCGTACTTAGTAAGTTAGGGCACCACATCTTATATTCTCAAAATTAGGTTTATCCTTCGCATTCAATACTCGTTTAAAAAAATAAGAAGGATATTCAATTATTTGGGTCAAATGAAAAATTACAACCCAGTAAGTTAGGGCACTATTTCTCAAAATTTCTGAATACGGAATATTGCCTTTGTTCTTTTGAAATTCTTATCTCGAGATGATAAAATATCACACTCAGTAAGTTAGGGCGCAATATCTCAACTTCCCGAGATTAAGTTTTTTTATTTAAAATCATGCATTTGATTTAAAAGAGAAAGGATACTCGGTTACTAGGTTTTAAACAAGGAGAATCGAAACTCAGTAAGTTAGAGCATGATTTTCTCGAAACCCCTAAACACAAGCATTGCCTTGTGATCTTAAAATCGAAATGACATTACAACACTACCTCTTTTTGTAAGACATAATGGAATACTAATACATAAAGCAATATATTAATCCATACATAGAACATTGCAACAATGAATCACGAATAATTAATAATTACAAATTAACGAATTACAATTCATATGCTAGAAATAATCATATAATGAAATTAACAATAAAAATAGGCAATAAGCATACATATGAATAATTTGAAATATAACACAACTAATTAATTAATGGTAAATAGAATAATATTGTAAATGCAGAATTAAATCACAATACATACGAATGAACATGGATTAAAATGGCTAATTTTCCATAATCAAAAGCAATATTCGAATTGGATCGAAACGATATAACATACATATTATAGGGGCTAATTAAAGAACCAGGAAAACGTTTAATGGATCCGATTGAAAAAACAACACAGGAAAGGAGAATTAAGCGCATAAATATCCCTTCAATATTAAAATGAGCGGGTCTTAGCCGCATTTGGGTTGAATCTCTGGGTGTAAGTCAATACGGTGTCGTTTAAAGGCTACCATTATAAGCCTCAACGACATTGTTCTGCTAACAGATTTAAAAACTGATTAAGAGCTTAAATCTTATCTGCTCTACCTAAACCGAAACCCTAAGTCCCCCTTTTGCTTTCACTTCAGCCGCAGAGGAGAGAAGGAAAATTCGGCCTTCTCATGCCATGATAATTGGCGGTCAATGGCCGATTCAAAACCATCGAATGGTTCTCCTTCAAACCAGGCTCGACTCTAGCCTCAACAGACTTGTTTGTTTTGATTTCAACGAAAAAAGAGTCGGATCGATTCGACTTTCGTAGGTATGTTCTTCCCTTTTTATTTTCACATATAGCAGCAGAAGAAGAAGAAAAAAAATACTGAAATGGATTCGAAAAGAAAAAGAAAATCGTCAAGAGAATAAAAGAACAACCTTTTTTAAATCTCTGTTTTTTTCTATTGTTGTATTATGTGTGCGAAAAAAAATACAGATGGATTCCTTGGTCTTCTAAAGGTCGAAAATCAGGAATCAAAAGCCAAAGAAAAATAAAATTTTTGTTCTCTATACATTTTGCTGTCTCTCTACTATTGGAGACCCTGCTTTGCAGGTACGGCCATCGTACTGAGGCGGACGTGGCGTGTGTGTGGGCGTGAAAGCTCGCTGGCATTATAGAGGCCGTATGGAGGTGCGCGTGGTGGCGCGCATGGGAATACAAATAGTCGCGCACGTGGAGGCACACATGAGGGAAGCTAAGGCGGTGCTGGAACACTCTGAAACTCTCTAGGGTTCTTCCTTGCTGAAATTATTTGGGCCCTTCGAGCCGATTTCTAGATTGGGCTTGATTGTAAGAGTGTCTGGCATTAAAAAAAAATGGGTAGTGGTTTATTAATTTGGGTAGGTTGGTTTGGGTTTTAAATTTGTAATGGACTTTTATGGACAGCTTAATTATTTTTGTGTTTTTTGGTTTCTGTTTTGGTTAATGTTTTGTTTGGCTAATGGGCCTGGGCAAATTTTGGGCCCTACATAGGATAATTTCCATTAGGGATCATTGCATTTAGTTTAATATATTAAATTTTAATCATCACTTCTCATTCATATTGTGTTTTTATTTACCAAATTGTTAATATCATTTTACAAATTAAGTGACTTTGCACAAATACAATCCTTATGGAGACGATAACTCGATACTTACTTATTACTTGATAACGAATGTGTACACTTGCACAAACCTACACATTATAAGTTTTTGGCACCGTTGCTGGGGATTGTTAACTGTTGCCATAATCATTTTTTCGTGAAATTATTTACTTCCAATTTGGTTTCTTTCTAACATTAATAACTTATTATTTTTAAGTTTTTTATTTTCTTTTGAGGTGTTTATGAGCATAGATCAGATTATCAATTTACTCCTTGTAGACCCTGAAATTGAGCGAACATTTAGACAAAGATGACATGAATGAACAACACAAAGACAAATTGAGATGGACCTTGGAAATCGTAATCAATACCAAGGTAATGAAGCCGATCGTGTACAAAATCCCATCCTCATTGTCGATTATAGGGATCAATGCATCATACAATATGCTGTGCCACTTTTCAGTGAGTTAAATCCAAGAATTAGAAGGCCAGATATTGAAGCAACCCAATTTGAATTGAAACCACTGATGTTTCAAATGCTCCAAACGGTAGACCAATTCAGTGGTGTGCCCACGGAAGATCCACATCTCCACCTTCAATTGTTTATGGAGGTGAGTGATTAATTCAAGATAGTCGATGTATAACACCCCTAACCCGTATCCGTCGCCAGATTAGGGTTAAAGGAGTTACCAGACAAATCAAAAACTTTTACAGACATTTCATAATAAAATTCATCAATTGCAATCAAAATGTCCCTTTTATAGGTCAACGAGACCTTAATCATGCTTTAGAATAGGGTCAGGACTAACGTAATACCCCAAACCTGGCCTAGAAGTTAGGCCCAAATCTGGCGTGTCACATGAAAGTGTTTTTTTTTTTTTAAAAAACCATCTTTGCAATTATTAAAAACTTGTTTGAGAATTACAGCCTCTTTGTTAAAACCCAAAACATTTAAGCAATCGTTATCTACTTGAAAACGTAATTATCTTTAAAAACCTTTTTGGTTGCAAAAACATATTTGAAATAACAATTTACGAAAATATGACGTTTGGAAGTAGAGTTGCAGAAGCATTTTGAAAACATTACGGAAACGTAGATAAAATGCAATATTTTTGAGAGGTTGATTGATGAATCGAAAATCGAAGTGGTGGACTTTAAAATCAGGACTTTTGAAAATGACGTTGAAATTTTGAAAGAGAATCAAGTTAAATTATTTGTAAATGTTTGCTATAAAATCCATTTATTAATCAAATTTGAAAACCATTATTTATATTTTTAGAAAATTCCTTTTAAACAATTTAAGAAGAATAATAAAAACATCCCAAACATAAAGCAAAATAAAAATAGTCCAGAGGCCTTATTACAACTTTAAAACCCGAAATAATAAAAGTAATTAAATAAAAAAGATAGTTAGTATACTAATATTCGAAAATGTTATTTCCAAAGCATCGCCTCCACCGTGTCATCCATGGCTCCAAGTCCTCATCACTGAGCATTACCTACAAGGGTTAAGAGGAGGGGGTGAGTTCAAGAATTCAGTGTGAAATCCCCTTACCATCATCCACTAGGTCGAAACACACATAGCAATATTTTGGGCCTAAGCCCATTTACAATAACAATAATGTATCAAATATAACATGTATAAGAAATGCACTTTCCCAACCAAACCTAGTTTTCCATCCGCTACACACCACCTGCACCAACCAACACATCTGTGAGGAGCTTTAGTCACCCACCCCGCCAACACACCAAAACTGGGCATTAAGCCATATATCAAACTGGGCATATAGCCATAAGAATTTTGTAGCAAAGCTACCAGAACTTCTTTTCGTTAAATATCCCAACCCATGCAAATCATGTATGCATATTCATTTACAATAATTCATTCATATAATTATTACAAACATACGGCCCATTATAAAAATTTAAACAATCTGGCCCATATCACATTTTGGCCCATATAACAAATATCACATTTGGCCCATATAGCAAATATCACATTTGGCCCATATATCAAATATCACATTTGGCCCATATATCAAATATCACAATTGGCCCATATATCACTTTTATCGATTTAGTCCATTGAGGGCAATTCTGTAATTCAGCCCATAAGGGCATTTTCGTAATTTTACCTGTCGAGGGTAATTCGGTAATCTCGCAACCCAGGGGTATTTTGGTATTTTACCCTCTAAGGGTATTATGGTAATTTCGTAACCTAGGCTTAACTACTAATTTGGGGCATAAAAGTTTGAAACTATCCATCTGCGTCATACTGACTAAATTGACTATAACTCATGTTAGGAATCTTGAAATCTAAATCTATAAATTTTTATTAAAACTAGACTCATATTTATTCTTACTACAATTTTTCCAAAATTTTTACTTTAACCATTTAGTACAGTTTATTCCTTAAAATTTCCCTTGTTTCACTGTCCAAAGATTCTGACCTCTCTTACCCAAAATCTAAATATCTCACTGTACAATTTTTATATACTGCTCCCACTTGTCTCTATTAATAATAGGTTCACTAAGGAATCTATACATATAAATTATGTCCCATAATTCACTTTTTACAATTTTATACTATTTTTCCAAGACAGAACAGAATACCTCGAAGTCATTCAGAACCAGTCTCACTAAAATTAACATATCTCAGAAAATAATATTCCTTTTCCTTCTCCGTTTCTTCCACATTAAAGTAGACATAGTAAGATTTAATTTGATCTCTTACTCACTTTGTAATTCCTTTTATCCACTTTTTCGTGATTTTTCAAATACAGGTCACTGTTTTTTACTGAAACTATTTTATTACAAAACATGATTACCACTACGAGCATAAGCACGTCTGAGTGATCACGGATGCCGGTTATCGATTTTCTTCAGTATTTCTACCGAATCACAAAATATTTCATGTAAACTTTCAAAGAGATGTGAGACTTACTCACCATTTCAAACATATATTCGGAAGGGTACAGGATTACACACCTTGATTACGAGTTGTGCTTTTTACCAATTTCAACACCTATATTGATAGTTGATAGAAGGTTAGTCTCAACTTCGATAGTCGTAACTAGAAACACTTTATTAGGTTAACTCCACTTATCACGACTATGATCTCCCTCGATGCACCAAGAATCGATCCTACCAACAATATCAATTAGCCAACCTTCAATCCGATTAACTCAATAACTAAATGGAGATATCTAATGGGCTATGAAAGATCTTCCTTACCTTAATCGATTATAATCCCGTTCCTCATGATCATCCTATGACTAGAGATGATTAGGCGATGTTGTGGTATTTGGCCTCCCTCTATATCACTACAAAAAGAAAACGATCTCGTATGAGAGAAAGTAAGGTGATGGTCTCAGTCAAAATGACCATCCAAAACCAAAGTATGGATCCGGTCATAAGAGGAGAAAATAAAACATTGGAAATAATACTTACCGATTGCTTAAGGAATGAGAAAGAAAGAACAATGGAAAGGTTTCAGTTATGGAGGAGAATGAACAATGATATTCGGCTATCAATGAAATTAGACAAAAGATGAATATGTGACCAATTCAAGAGAAGAGAAAATACACTATTGTGCTAATATGTTTCGGCAAGAAGAGTTGCAAAATGGGAGAGATGACACAAAGTTGTCAAAGGGAAATTTTGCCAAAACAAAACCAAGACCTTACCAAATGCCAAGGTAAAATTTGGCTATCACTCTAGCCCCAAACCGTCCACATTCATCCCCCCTAGGATAAGAGTTGGTCACCCAAGCTTTCCAAAACATCACCCACGAATTAAGCCTCATGTCCCCTTTTCATTCCTATTTATCTTGATTCCTTTCCCAAACTTCAACCTTGCCTTATTCTTATAGCCACCTTACCAAAAATAATGAAGTCAAACTTGCCATATTTACTCCTTGGCCGACACTTAAGGAAAGAGTGCAAAAATAAAAGTCAAAATTGCACACAAAGGGATTTGAACCTCTTCCCTCAAAGTACTTCACTTGATGCCATAACCTCTTTACCAATAGCTCATTTATGCTAACCATTTATTCATTTATTTCAATAAGCATTGAAGCTACTTACCATCTCTTCTTAAAGTTCTAAAATACCAAATTTTTCCTAAGGCCCAATTAAACCCGAGACTTCATAGAAACCTTGTAACCTTCCAAATTCACTTAGCTAAAAATTCCAATTTGCAATAATGCCATTCTCTTGTTCTCAAAATTTTAAACATTCCTATGCCCAAGGCCCATTGGGCCCAATCCTACTAGGCCCAATTTTGGGATGTTACAATTCTACCCTCCTTAAAGAAATTTCACCCTCAAAATTTCCAATCAACTATTAAATGTATCGCTCAAATCACATCACTAAGCTTTCGCTGCGCACTCTGATCTTAATAACACTAATTCGCTTTCTATATCTAACCTTGGAAACTCTTCATATCATCAAATATTTAATCCCAGAAGCAAACAGGTATTTATCACTCATTCATAAAATTTTCTACATTCAAACATAACGTCCAATGAAAACATACCTGACTTGATAGTGATGGAACAATCCTGAGCCTTATGCTCCTTAGACCCGCATCTCAAACATGCTCCTAACCTCCTCCAGCACTCACTGGGATGACGTCTTCCGCAATAATCGCAAGTTGAAAAATTTTGACGTGCCTTGACACGCTTTACAGAATGAGACTGCGATCCAAAAGAACCACGATCTCCTTTATTCTTACAATCCATAGACCCAACTCGAAGTGCTTCATTGATTCCCTTAACCTCCTTCAATACCTTCTTCACTATCTGAGTTAGCTCATCAACCCCAACTCGATCATGAGACCTTGTCTCAGCCACTAATGATGTCTGCGCCTCTCTTTCGGGCACATGCCTTGGTGCCAAAGATCTAGCCGTAGCACCTCGGCCTCTACCACGTCCATGTCTACCACGTATGCGTCTTCTAGCGCTCATGTTCACTAAGTCGAAATAATCTGATTAAGAGTTTTATGTATCAATATGCTATTCAATGTTTATTAAACGATGTTTTATGAAGTACGAGTAGAAAAGTTGTTTTCAAGAGTCAAATCTGCATCCTAGAGTCTCAGTCTCTATAGTTTCAACTCTTAAGACTGATAGTTCTAGAGTATTCTACTTTGTAGAATTTTCGTAACATAATAATCATAAAATGAAAACAAATAATTACTTGACTTGGTGCCGGATACCCGTGGTGCCATACTTCCTTTAGAACATATATTTATAAATCAAAATTCTAAACAGCTTTGGAAAACGCTTTTGAACCCAAACCACGGCCGAGTTTTGCAACTGGGCTCTGATACCATAAAATGTAACACCCCAAACTCGGCCTAGAAGTTAGGCCCAAATCTGGCGTGTCACATGAAAGTGTTTTTTTTAAAACCATCTTTGCAATTATTAAAAACTTGTTTGAGAATTACAGCCTCTTTGTTAAAATCCAAAACACTTAAGCAATTGTTATCTACTTGAAAACGTAATTATCTTTAAAAACTTTTTTTATTGCAAAAACATATTTGAAATAACAATTTATGAAAATATGACCATTGGAAGTAGAGTTGCAGAAGCATTTTGAAAATATTACGGAAACGTAGATAAAATACAATATTTTTGAGAGGTTGATTGATGAGTCGAAAATCGAAGTGGTGGACTTTAAAATCAAGACTTTTGAAAATGACGTTGAAATTTTGAAAGATAATCCGAGTTAAATTATTTGTAAATGTTTGCTATAAAATCCATTTATTAATCAATTTTGAAAACTATTATTTATATTTTTAGAAAATTCCTTTTTAAACAATTTAAGAAGAATAATAAAAACATCCCAAATATAAATTATTACAACTTTAAAACCCGAAATAATAAAAGTAATTAAATAAAATGGAAAGGTAGTATACTAATATTCGAAAATGTTATTTTCGAAGCATGGCCTCCACCGAGTCATCCATGGCTCCAAGTCCTCATCACTGAGCATTACCTACAAGGGTTAAGAGGAGGGGGTGAGTTACAAGAACTCAGTGTGAAATCTCCTTGCCATCATCCACTGGGTCAGAACACACATAGCAACATTTTGGGACTAAGCCCATTTACAATAACAATAATGCATCAAATATAACATGTGTATGAAATGCAATTTCCCAACCAAACCTAGTTTTCCATCCGCTACACACCACCCGTACCAACCAACACACCTGTGGGGAGCTTTAGTCACCCACCCCGCCAACACACCAAAACTGGGCATTAAGCCAATATCAAACTGGGCATTAAGACATATATCAAACTGGGCATATAGCCATAAGAATTTTGTAGCAAAGCTACCAAAACTTCTCTTCGTTAAATATCCCAACCCATGCAAATCATGTATGCATATTCATTTACAATAATTCATTCATATAATTATTAAAACATACGACCCATTATAAAAATTTAAACAATCTGGCCCATATCACATTTTGGCCCATATAGCAAATATCACATTTGGCCCATATAGCAAATATCACATTTGGCCCATATAGAAAATATCACATTTGGCCCATATATCAAATATCACATTTGGCCCATATATAAAGTATCACAATTGGCACATATATCACTTTTATCGATTTAGTCCATTGAGGGCAATTTTGTAATTCGACCCATAAGGGCATTTTCGTAATTTAGCCTATAAGGGTATTTTCGTAATTTTACCCATCGAGGGTAATTTGGTAATCTCGCAACCCAAGGGCATTTTGGTAATTTACCCTCTAAGGGTATTATGGTAATTTTGTAACCTAGGCTTCATTACTAATTTGGGGCATAAAAGTTTGAAACTGTCCATCTGCGTCATACTGACTAAATTGACTATAACTCATGTTAGGAATCTCGAAATCTAAATCCGTAAATTTTCCTTGAAACTAGACTCATATTTATTCTTACTACAAGTTTTCCAGAATTTTTAGCTGAACCATTTAGTATAGTTTATTCCTTAAAGTTTCCCTTGTTTCACTATCCAACGATTTTGACCTCTCTTAACCAAAATCCAAATATATCACTGTACAGTTTTTATATACTGCTCCTACTTATCTCTATTAAAAATAGAATCACTAAGGAATACATACATATAAATTATGTCCCATAATTCACTTTTTACAATTTTATACGATTTTTCCAAGATAGAACAGAATACCCTGAAGTCATTCAGAACCAGTCTCACTAAAATTAACATACCTCAGAATATATATTCTTTTTCCTTCTTCATTTCTTTCATATTAAAGTAGACACAGTAAGCTTTAATCTGACATCTTACTCACTTTGTAATTATTTTTATCCAATATTTCGTGATTTTTCAAATACACATCACTATTTCTGACCGAAACTATTTTATTACAAAACATAATTACGCCTATGAGC
This sequence comes from Gossypium rotundifolium, assembly GCA_025506655.1. Classification (NCBI taxonomy): domain Eukaryota; kingdom Viridiplantae; phylum Streptophyta; class Magnoliopsida; order Malvales; family Malvaceae; genus Gossypium; species Gossypium rotundifolium. Next base: position 60,570,992 of record CP106731.1, on the reverse strand, counting down.
ATATGCACGTCCGAGTGATCACGGATGCCGGTTATCGATTTTCTTCGGTATTTCTATCGAATCACAGAATATTTCATGTAAAATTTTGAAAGAGATGTGAGACTTACTCACTTACCACCTTGATTACGAGTTGTGCTTTCTACCAATTTCAACACCTATATTGATAGTTGATAGAAGGTTAGTCTCAACTTCGATAATCATAACTATAAACACTTTATTAGGCTAACTCCACTTACCACGACTGTTATCTCCCTCGATGCACCAAGAATCGATCCTACCAACAATATCAATTAGCCAACCTTCAATCCGATTAACTCAATAACCAAATGGAGATATCGAATGGACTATGAAAGATCTTCCTTACCTTAATCGATTATAATCCTATTTCTCACGATCGTCCTATGACTAGAGATGATTAGGCGATGTTGTGGTATTCGGACTCCCTCTATATCACTACAAAGAAGAAAATGATCTCGTATGAGAGAAAGTAAGGTGATGGTCTCGGTCAAAGTGACCATCCTAAAACCAAAGTATGGATCCGGTCATAAGAGAATAAAATAAAACATTGGAAATAATACTTACCGGTTGCTTAAGGAATGAGAAAGAAGGAACGATGGAAAGGTTTCGATTATGGAGGAGAATGAACAATGATATCCGGCTATCAATGAAATTAGACAAAAGATGAATATGTGACCAATTCAAGAGAAGAGAAAATGCACTATTGTGCTAATATGTTTTGGCAAGGAGAGTTGCAAAATGGGAGAGATGACACAAAGTTGTCAAAGGGAAATTTTGCCAAAACAAAACCAAGACCTTACCAAATTCCAATGTAAAATTCGGCTATCACTATAGCCACATGTCCCCATTTCATTCCTATTTATCTTGATTCCTTTCCTAAACTTCAACCTTGCCTTATTCTTATAGCCACCTTACCAAAAATAATGAAGTCAAACTTGCCATATTTACTCCTTGGCTGACACTTAAGGAAAGAGTGCAAAAATAAAAGTCAAAATTGCACGCAAAGGGATTTGAACCTCCTCCCTCAAAGTACTTCAGTTGATGCCATAACCTCTTTACCAATAGCTCATTTATGCTAACCATTTATTCATTTATTTCAATAAGCATTGAAGCTTCTTACCATCTCTCCTTAAAGTGCTAAAATACCAAATTTTCCTAAGGCCCAATTGAACTCGAGACTTCATAGAAACCTTGTAACCTTCCAAATTCACTTAGCTAAAAAGTCCAATTTGCAATAATGCCATTCTCTTGTTCTCAAAATTTTAAACATTCCTACGCCCAAGGCCCATTGGGCCCAATCCTACTAGGCCCAATTTTGGGATGTTACAACTAAACTAAACACATATAGAATTTCTCAGAAAATTTAAAACTTTTCTAAGTTACAAAGGTCACATGCCCGTGTGAGCAGGCCATGTACCTCCCACGACTACCAAACACACCCATGTCTCCTGGCCGTGCCAAAACAGAGCATACATTTTGACTTATCCACACAGCCACCAGACATGCCCGTGTGCCATGACCATGTAAAGTTATGCTAGCTACTGACTTATTCACACGGCCACCAGGCACGCCCGTGTGCCACAGCCGTGTATGCAAAATAGACTATTTGCAAAGCTAAAGTGCCACCCACACTTGGGTCATACCTACAAACACATATAATGCCTATTTTCACACACAATTTGGTAACCAAATGAATGTCATATAATCAACAAATCTTCACATTCAATCTCATTTCTCAACATGCTAATTTGCACAATCAATTCACATGTAATTCCAAGCATATTTCTTCCATACTTCACTAAATCAATATAGCATCAACCTATCAATATGCTTACCATTCATAAGACCATTTCACCACCATCAAGCCATATCAAAACATGCATCATATATCATGTTCTATCATGTATATTACCAACATTTATATAGCCAAATCACATGGCTATTTACATCTCAAGCATATACCAAATGACTAGCCTATACATGCCATATTTAGCTATATACACATTTTCAAAGTAACAAAATAGTTTGAGTAGTGTGATAATGATCCTCGACGGTCCTCGAGCCTCTCGTATGTTTAACGATCTATAAAACAGAGCAAACACACACAGAGTAAGCTTTCCAAAAGCTTAGTAAGCCATATACAAATAAACTTATCATAACATACTCATAACCATATTAATAAAATGACATTAATTGTTCCCATTGCAAATGCGTCACATATTCTTTGGCTCATTAACTTAGCCATATCTTGCCACATTCTTCAACTCTAATAACACATATAGTCATAGCTCATCCAAGCTTATATTCACATATTATATCATCATTCCAATATAGATATTCTCCTTAGTAAGTTCATATAGATACTTACCTTTCATACACGCATATTGTAACACCCCTTACCCGAGACTATTGTCAGAGTCGTGTATGAGGAATTACTAGACTTGACTACTAATTCAGGGATAAAAATTAAAACTGTCTAACTGCGTCATGTTGACTAAATTGACCATAACTCGATTTACGAAACTCAAAATTTAGATCCGTAAATTTTTCTTGAAACTAGTTTATTCATTAGTACAGTTTATTTATTAAAATTTCCCTTGTTTCACTGTTTGATGGTTCTGACCTATCTTTACAAAAACTCAGTTATCTCATTCTACAGAATTCCAATAATGTTCTTGTTTATTCCAATAAAAAATAGACTCATTAAGGATTCTATGAAATATAAACTATGCTCCATGATTATTTTTGTACAATTTATAACAATTTTACAAGATGTAACAACTTTGAATCACGAAGTCATTCAGACCGATCTCACTAAAATTTTAATATCTCATAATATGAAATTCTTTTGCCTGCTATGTTTCTTTCATATAAAAATAGACACAATAAGATTTAATTCTATATCTTATTCACTCTCTAATTCCATTTCTCCTATTTTCGGTCATTTTTCAAAATCACGTTACTGCTGTTAACCAAAAACTATTTCATTGCAAAGTATGGTTAACTAGTTTATAACATCCTTACTCCATTTCATTTAAACTCCATGCATTAACCATACTTATACACAAAAGTATAGCCATTTTCCCATGGCTTTTATATACATTCCAACCCCAAAGAGACCATAAAGTATCCAAGCTATTACATGCCATAATTTCTAAGGTTTGAAGCTAATAATAATACCAAGAGTAAGTGAAAATGTGCTTGACTTCAACAAAGATCACCGAGTGCAAGCTTCAACTCCAAAAATCTACACCAACAATAACCAAAATACAAATGGTAAGCTATGTAAAGCTTAGTAAGTCATAAGCAAAAGGTAGCATACATATAACCAAGCATTTTTAATAGGTTCTAACTAACTCAACTCAATCATTTATTAGTTTGCATTATCCATACATATAATGGATCGCCATTAACCAATATCATACTTACTTGGTTTCCACACAAAAACCGAATGTCTATATGCTAAACTTTCAAACCGGAATGGCTTACCTAGTTTATACCAAGATAATGAACTATCATATAAAACATTCTTACCTATCACCCTTATTTACCTCCACTAATTGTTTTCGTCTTTTTATGAAAATCCGTACACTTAGTACAAATCCTGTAACATATCGCTCACACAGAGCTGTTACTTAACGTTTCCACACACAGTGCTGACTTCCCGTAACGTATCGCTCACATGGAGTCGTTGCTTAACATTTTCGCACACACAGTGCCAACTTTCTCCGTAACGTATCGCTCACATAGAGCCGTTACTTAACATTTTTGCACACACAGTGCCAACTTTCCGTAACGTATCGCTCACATAGAGCTGTTACTTAACATTTTCGCATACACAGTCCCAACTTTCCGTAATGTATCGCTCACATAGAGCTGTTACTTAACATTTTCGCACACACAGTGCCAACTTTCCGTAACGCATCGCTCACATAGAGCCGTTACTTAACATTTCTGCACACACAGTGCCAACTTTCCATAATGTATCGCTCACATAGAGCCGTTACTTAACATTTCCGCACACACAGTGCCAACTTTTCATAACGTATTGCTCACATAGAGCCGTTACTTAACATTTCCGTACACACAGTGCTCATTAACAACCTCCACTTAAACATAACTTATAAATTCACATATTATAAATATGACATACCTAAATACACACATTCAACCCGAATCTTTCTTCTTATAATTACCATTACATTCGGCATTACACAATTAAACACTTATTTATTCATTCATTCACCACCATCATTCATTTCATGTTCCTCAACTAACTACAACTCAACCCATAATTATTTATCCAGTCCAAACATATCCACCTTTCATACTTATGGCAAACATATCTTTATACATATTCAACCATCCAATGTATTTCGATATATTTATATAAATACATGTTCATGGTACCACACATTCGACAACCACATTCAAAGTCATCCTCTCACATTCGACATCATCAAGGATATACTTACATGCACAAATATCCGAATATTCCTTTTTCCATATATATAATGATATATATCAAATTCTTTATCACAGTTGCATATATGCATGTATTTACAAATTCACATCAACTATCATGTATAATACTCCTTATGCCTTATTCGGCAAATTTGAAATTTAAAAGTATTTATGTCACTTAAACATGAACATTAATATATAGATAATTCAAATTAATCCAATTTCTTAAAGCTTACCTCGGGAATTGACGGATTAAACTTCTCGGCTATTCGTTTAGCTTTGTTTTTTCCACGATCGAATCTCGTTTCCTTTTGTTCTTGATCTAATTAATTACAAATTAAACCCATTCAAATGCATTTCCATTCAATTTAATCCAAAAATACATAATTATTTAAATTACCATTTTACCCCCAACATTTACAAAGTTTACAATTTAGTCCTTATAGCTCAAAACACAAAAATATCAAGAATTTAATCATACTTATTAAGGGCCGAATATTCATAGCCTCTCTATCAACTCTTTCCTTCCATTTATCTTGATGTTTAGTCCTTTCAAAAATTTTCTTTTTATAAAATCATCCTTATGCCAAAATTCCATCAAAAATTATAAAGAAAATCTTGTTAATCTAGCTTTCTTATAACATATACTATCATTAACCACACACACACCCAATTTCCATCTATGGCAACACTCGAATCATACAACCAAATTAAGAATTTGGGTATGGGCTAGCTATTTTACATGATAACAACCTCAAAATTGTTAAAATCAACAAAAACTAAGTTTAATCACTAACCTTATTAGAACATGCAAATGCCGAAATGTGGAGAGCTTGAACTCTTCTCTTCTCTGCTATTTTCGGTGTTGAGAGATAAAAAATGATGATGTTTTTCTTTTGTCTTTCTTATTATAATGATTTCATTTTATTATAATATTATTACATATCATTTTATTTATCATATAATATAATTGAACACTCCCCACTAACTATTTTTAATCAATGCCATCCACAACCTTCCAACAAGGTAAACTTACAATTTAAATCCCCAGGCAAAAGAAAATAATTTAATTTAATTACTCTATTTAATGATTAGCTACTTTACCACTTATGCAATTTAATCCCTTATCTAAAATTAAGCATCCAAACAAACAAATTAACCCACCATATTTTAGGACATGCTCAAACACATAACATAGATATCAATTTAAATGTAAAGATATTTATCTAACCCGAATTCGTGGTCCCGAAACCACCGTTCCGTTTAGGGTCGTAATTGGGCTATTACAACTCCCCCTCCTTAAGGAATTTTCGTCCCCGAAAATGTTACCCGTGAATAAATGTGGGTATCGTTCTTTCATTGATTCTTTGGTTTCCCAAGTTGCTTCTTTTACCCCGTGTTTAACCAATGATATCTTCTTATTTCGCAATTCTTTCACTTCACGAGCTAATATGTGAATAGGTTCTTCCTCATAAGTTAAATCGGGTTGAATTTCAATTTCGGATGGGCTTATCACATGAGAAGGATCAAATTTATATCGTCATAACATTGACACATGGAAAACATTATGAATCTTGTCTAAGTCAGATGGTAACCTCAATCGGTACGCGACCGGCCTAATACGCTCAATAACCTCATACGGCCCAATAAATCTCGAACTCAGTTTTCCTTTACGACCAAATCTCAGTATTTTTTTCCATGGCGATACTTTCAAGAACACACGATCACCCACTTGGAATTCTATATCCTTTCATTTCAAATCTGTGTATGATTTCTGACGATCTGATGCGGCTTTCAAATTTTCTCTAATTACCTTAACTTTTCTAATCAAATCAACCCCGTGTAACTTGCCTTGACTTAGCTCGATCCAATATAAAGGTGTACGGTATTTTCTACCATACAACGCTTCATAGGATGCCATTTTAATACTTGATTGAAGGTTTTTATTATAAGCAAATTCAATCAAAGGTAAATATCGTTCCCATCTATCCTCAAACTCAAGAACACAACATCCCAACATATCCTCGAGTATCTGAATAACACGTTCGGATTGACCATCCGTTTGAGGGTGAAAAGCCATACTGAAGTGTAACTTGGTACCCACAACATCCTTTCCAAATTTGCGATGTTAATCTCGGATCTCTATTTGAAACAATAGAGACAGGCACCTCGTGCAATCGTACAATCTGTGATATGTACAACTCAAATAGTTTATCAAGTGAGAAATCCATACACACTGGGATAAAATGAGCAGATTTTGTCAATCTATCTACGATACCCCAGATTGAATCTTTCTTACTTGGTGTCAAAGGCAAACTAAACATTTCGACACATATTCTGAGATGTCTCATTTCATAATTGGCTGAAGAAGTCCCGATGGCACTTGATGCTCAGCTTTCACTTGTTGGCATACTAAACATTTCGCCACATATTCTGAGATGTCTCGTTTCATGCCATGCCACCAGTAATGCTGTTTCAGGTCGTTATACATTTTCGTACTACCTGGATGAATTGACAAACTACTACTATGAGCTTCATCATAAATCTTTCTAATTAATCCAGGGTTCTCCGGTACAGAGATCCAATTCTTGAACCGTAAGCATCCTTCAGCATCTATCTAAAACTCTGAATCCGCACATAATCCACAATGACTTTTCTTTGTTTTTAAATCATTATCGAATTCTTGAGCTTCTTGAATCTACTGTTTAAATAATGGTCTTACCCTTAACTCGGCAATGATCGCACCATCCTTAGTCATAGCTATATCCGCATTCATTGTGCGTAGAGCAAATAGTGATTTTCGGCTAAGTGCATCACTAAAAATAACAAATTCTTTACCCGATTATGGCTGAACGAGTACCGGAGCTTCCGTTAACAAAGCTTTCAGCTGATCGAAACTCTTCTGACACTTTTCTGACCATTCAAATTTAACATCTTTCTGTAATAGCTTTGTCACCAGTGATGCTATCATAGAAAACCCTTTTACGAAGCGTCTATAATATCCGACAAGTCCCAGAAAGCTACGTACCTCAGAAACATTTCGCAAAGGTTTCCAATCCAGTATAGCTGAGATTTTACTCGGGTCAACCCGAATACCCGACGCTGAAACAACATGCCCTAGAAAGCAAACTTCACGAACCAAAACTCACAGCTGATAATATCCTAACCTTAAATCAATTTTCAAGAACACTGAGGCTCCCTTAAGCTGATCAAATAAATCATCAATATGTAGCAACGGATATTTGTTCTTTATGGTCACCTTATTGAGTTGTTGATAATCGATGTACATTCGCAAAGTACTGTCCTTCTTTTTCACAAATATAACTGGCGCACCCTAGGGTGAGAAAATCAATTAGGCGAAACCTCTATCTGTCAATACTTGCAACTGATCCTTTAATTATTTTAATTCAGTCGGTGCCATTCTATACGGAGCTATTGAAATCGAGTTGTCCCTGACACTAGCTCAATACCAAACTCTACCTCCCGAACGGTGGCAATCCCGATAATTCCTCCGGAAACACATCCGGATACTCACCAATAATCGGTACAAAATCAATCTTCCTTTCAGTTACCTTGCTATCAATCACATACGCAAGATAAGCTTCGCAACCCTTTCTCAATTACTGTCGAGCCAACATTGGATATATCACAACTGGTAACCCATTCAAATCCGCAGATTCAATTCAAATTATCTCGTTATTCTGGCACCTTAAATCAATAGTCTTTCATCTGTAATTTACTACTGCATCGTGTACATTTAACCAATCCATACCGAGGATAATATCAAACTCTTCAAATGGTAGCAACATCAAATCAGTCGGAAAATATGAGTCTTGAATCATTAAAGGGCAATTCTTGCACACTCTATCAACTAACACACACCGACCTAGGGGTTCGAAACCCGAATTTCAAACTCAGTAGACTCAACACGTAGAGTCTTACTGGATACTAACGTTTTACACACATATGAATGAGTTGAGCTGGGATCTATCAAAGCAGTTACACTAGAATCAAAGAGAGTGAATATACCGGTAATGATGTTTGGTGATGAAGCCTCCTCTCCGGCTTAAATGGCATAAGCTCTAGCCGGTGCACAAGCCTCTGATCGAATAGCCACATCTGGCGTTCCTCTCTGAGCGCCACTCCTACTCTCTGGCGTTCCTCTAGCTGTAGTGCTGCTCGGTCTCGCGCTCTGAACAACGCCTTTTTCAGTTGTCTCCAGGCAATCCCGTATGAAATGATCTTGTGAACCACACTTATAACAAGTTTGATTAATAGTTTTACCCCAACACTTGCCAATATACCGTCTACCGTACTGTTGACACTTAGACCTACTCGGTCGGGTATTGCCAACACTAGCAACTGATGTAGCCCAATAACTCACTGGTGGTCATTCTTGTATAGAGATCCCTGTGTTAGATTTGGACCGGTTGCCATCATTCTTGAATTTCTTCGTTGATGCTTGAGGAAATTTACTTGCAAATCTCTTTCGAAGTCTCTAGCTTCAAACTCGGCTTTTCACTTTTCTTTTCCTAGTTCTTCAGCTTTACAAGCTTGTTCAACTAGTTCTACGAACTCTTTTATTTCAAGGATGCCAACTAGAAGTTTTATATCTTCATTTAAGCCTTCTTCAAATCTCTGGCACATAGCAGCCTCAGAGGAAACACATTCACGAGTGTAGCGACTAAGTCTCACAAACTTGCGCCCGTATTTGGATACAGTCATACGACCCTGCTTAAGCTCAAGAAACTCTTTGCTTTTCGAATCTATGAATCGTTGGTGATGTATTTCTTTCGAAACACTGTCTGAAAGAAGTCCCAAGTAACTCGTTCATTAGGAACAACTGATACAAGAGTATTCCACCAATAGTAGGCAGAATCTCGTAATAGTGATACGACACACTTTAGGCACTCATCGGGTGTGCAAGATAGCTCATCGAAAACATGAATAATATTTTCGAGCCAAAATTTATTTCACACTCATCATCATCATCTTCGGCTCTAAATTCATGAGCCCCGTGTTTTCTAATGCGATCAATCGGGGTTTACTAGCTCTCTCAATATTTACAATCGGGGGTACCACCGGTACTACTGGGGGAGTATTCGAATTCAGGGGTTGTTGAATAGCCGGATTGGTTTGTATATACTGACTAAACCAATCATTCATCATGCTATAAAAGGCTTGTTTAACCCCCTCATCAGGATTACTCGCAACTGGTCGAGATTCCTTCGACATGGTCCCTTGAGTGGGAATGGGCGCCACACTCTCGACATCGTCAGCTATAGCTCGCTCGGGATCAGGATCAATTTACTATATGAAAGAAGAAAACACATTTCACTGTCAGAAGTCATCACACTATCACATTATAAAATATGGAATGTATAGCTAGACTCACACACGCTATGTTAGTCTGAGAACCAACTAAACCGTAGCTCTGATACCAATCAAATGTAACACCCCTTACCCAAGACCGTTGCTGGAGTCGAGTATGAGGCATTACTAGACTTGACTACTAATTCGAGGATAAAAATTGAAACTGTCTAACTGCATCATGTTGACTAAATTGACCATAACTCGAGTTACGAAACTCAAAATTTAGATCCGTAATTTTTCTTGAAACTATACTCATGTATCTTATTACCATAATATTTTCAAATTTTTTCACCGATTAGTACAGTTTTATTCATTGAAGTTTCCCTTGTTTCACTGTTTGATGGTTCTGACCTATCTTTACAAAAACTCAATTATCTAATTCTACAAAATCCAATAATGTTCTTGTTTATTCCAATTAAAAATAGACTCATTAAGGATTTTAATAATATAAACTATGCTCCATGATTATATTTGTACAATTTATAACAATTTTACAAGATAGAATAGTGAATCACTAAGTCATTCAAGACCAGTCTCACTAAAATTTAAATATCTCATAATATAAAATTCTTTTTCCTACTATGTTTCTTTCATATAAAATAGACACAATAAGATTTAATTTGATATCTTATTCACTCTCTAATTCCATTTCTCCTAGTTTTGGTGATTTTTCAAAATCACATTACTGCTGTTAACCAAAAACTGTTTCATTGCAAAGAATGGTTAACTGGTTTATAACATCCTTACTCCATTTCATTTAAACTCCATGCATTAACCATACTTATACACAAAAGTATAGCCATTTTTGCATGGCTTTTATATACATTCCAACCCAAAAGAGACCATAAAGTCTCCAAGCTATTACATGCCATAATTTCTAAGGTTTGAAGCTAATAATAATACCAAGAGTAAGTGATAATGTGCTTGACTTCGACAAGGATCACCGAGTGCAAGCTTCAACTCCAAAAATCTACACCAACAATAACCAAAATACAAATGGTAATCTATGTAAAGCTTAGTAAGTCATAAGCAAAAGGTAGCATACATATAACCAAGCATTTTTAATAGCTTCTAACTAATTCAACTCAATCATTTATTAGTTTGCATTATCCATACATATAATAGATCGCCATTAACCAATATCATACTTACTTGGTTTCCATGTAAAAATGGAATGTCTATATGCTAAAATTTCAAATCGGAATGGCTTACCTAGTTTATACCAAGATAATGAACTATCATATAAAACATTCTTACCAATCACCCTTGTTTACCTCCACTAATTGTTTTCGTCTTTTTATGAAAATCCGTACACTTAGTATAAATCCCGTAACATATCGCTCACACAGAGCCGTTACTTAACATTTTCGCACACACAGTGCCAACTTTCCGTAACGTATTGCTCACATAGAGCCGTTACTTAACATTTTCGCACACACAGTGCCAACTTTCCGTTATGTATCTCTCACATAGAGACGTTGCTTAACATTTCGCCCACACAAGTACCAACTTTTCGTAACGTATTGCTCACATAGAGCCGTTACTTAACATTTCCGCACACACAGTGCTCATTAACAACCTCCACTTAAACATAACTTATAAATTCACATATTATAAATATGACATACGTAAATACACACATTCAACCCAAATCTTTCTTCTTATAGTTACCATTACATTCAGCCTTACACAATTAAACACTTATTTATTCATTCATTCACCACCATCACTCATTTCATGTTCCTCAATTAACTACAACTCAACCCATAATTATTTATCCAATCCAAACATATCCACCTTTCATACTTATGGCAAACATATCTTTATACATATTCAACCATCCAAAGTATTTCGATATATTTATATAAATACATGTTCATGGTACTACACATTCTAAACCACATTCAAAGTCATCCAATCACATTCGACATCATCAAGGATATACTTACATGCACAAATATCTGAATATTCCTTTTCCATATATATAATGATATATATCAAATTCTTTATCACGATTGCATATATGCATGTATTTACAAATTCACATCAACTATCATGTATAATACTCCTTATGCCTTATTTGGCAAATTTGAAATTTAAAAGTATTTATGTCACTTAAACATGAACATTAATATATAGATAATTCAAATTAAACCCATTCAAATACATTTCCATTCAGTTCTTTAATCCAAAATGCATAATTATACAAATTACCATTTTACCCCAATATTTACAAAGTTTACAATTTAGTCCTTATAGCTCAAAACACAAAAATATCAAGAATTTAACCATACCTATTAAAGGCCAAATATTCATAGCCCCTCTATCAACTCATTCCTTCCATTTATCTTGTTGTTTAGTCCTTTCAAAAATTTTCTTTTTATAAAATCATCCTTATACCAAAATTCCATCAAAATTATAAAGAAAATCTTGTTAATCTAGCTTTCTTATAACATATACTATCATTAACCACACAAACACCCAATTTCCATCTATGGCAACACTCGAATCATACAACCAAATTAATAATTGGGTATGAGCTAGCTAATTTACATGATAACAACCTTAAAATTGTTAAAATTAACAAAAACTAAGTTTAATCACTAACCTTATTAGAACATGCAAATGCCGAAATATGGAGAGCTTGAACTATTCTCTTCTCTGCTATTTTCAGTGTTGAGAGATGAAAAATGATGATGTTTTTCTTTTGTCTTTCTTATTATAATGATGTCATTTTATTATAATATTATTACATATCATTTTATTTAGCATATAATATAATTAAACACTCCCCACTAACTATTTCAAATCAATGCCGTCCACTACCTTCCAACAAGGTAAATTTGCAATTTAAATCCCCATGCAAAAGAAAAAAAATTTAATTTAATTACTTTATTTAATGATTAGCTACTTTACCACTTATGCAATTTAATCCCTTATCTAAAATTAAGCATCCAAACAAACAAATTAACCTACCATATTTTAGGACATGCTCAAACACATAACATATATATCAATTTAAATGTAAAGATATTTATCTAACCTGGATTCGTGGTCCCGAAACCACTGCCCGCTTAGGGTCGTAATGTAATTTATTACATATCGTATTTTTCAAACATACCTGAAACAGATATTCAAATCACCTAGTCGTTCATTTCTCGAACTTGCTTGTTGAACCTTTAGGAATCTAATAGGATACTCAGATTGCTCGAAATAGTCGTACAATGCAAACGTCCCAGACGTGGTCTTACATGTAATCAGATATCAATGCCACTGTCCCATACAGGGTCTTACATGAATCAAATACGATGCCAATGTCCCAGACATGGTCTTACACGTAAATCTTATATCAATGCCAACATCCTAGACGTGGTCTACACGAAATCTCGAATCAACGCCAATGTCCCAGACGTGGTCTTACATGATATCACGTAATAGAAACATATGTCATGACATATGCAATCCTATTTATGTGGTCTAAAACTAACTACGATCACAATAAAGGCAAGCGCACCTATCGTTCAATAGTATAGTTATGGTAAGACTGATAATATCGTATCCACAAGGACCAAGAGTGCTAGTAATTACTATCTTTTTATTATCGAGCCCAAGAATTGAAGTGATTTCTTTTAAACTAAAACCAATTAAACACGACGATGAAATAATTAGGAAAATACTTTTAGACAACTTATATGAGATAGGCAATACCTAAGGAAGAATTCACCTAGACTTCACTTATTACTTTTGATTCATATGATTTATTCACTTGACTTAATCTATAGAAATCCCTGATTTATGTTAATATCTCTTTCAAGACTAAAAACAACTAACTCTAGGTTCATTAATTGAAATTTATTTCTAATTAAAACCCCTATTGTCGCATTAACTCGATTTATGGATTCCCTTATTAGATTTGACTCTAATACGATAGATTTTCGTCGCCCTATTTCTAGGGTTACAATCAACTCCGCTTAATTGTGTTGATCTACTCTTAAAAAGGGACTTTTGCTCATCTGAATAAGCACATTTGACTTGAATCAATAACCTGAATTATCAAAACAAGAATAAGAACTCACAATTAAGAAAAAGAGCAAGTATTTATCTTATAAATCAAATAATAATAAGATATGTCTTAGGTTTCATCCCCTTAAGTATCTAAGGGGTTTAGTTCATACTAATAGGGGAAACATCTTATTATAAGGAAAACAACAAAACATAACAAAACCAAAAACTTCTAACAAACTTAATGGGAGATCTTCAGTCTTGATGGAGATCCTTCTCTTAAGTTGCTTCCAATGACTGTCTTCGAGTATTTTCTATATTATATTCAGTATCGCCATTTAGGTTTCCCCCTAGGGTGTTTATATAGGCTTTGGAACACCTCTCTTACCCCACAAGTGGTCTATTCCAAATAGAATTAAACTTTGATACTATAGGGACACGCTCGTGTGACACTCCCTTGTTTGATTCCTTAGACCGTGCTCAATACTACTCGCCACACATGGCCGTGTGGTCTGCTCGTGTACGTTGATCCAGCCGTGTTTGATCCTGCTCATAATAGATGGCCGTGTTCATTGGTCCATGCCTTGTTCATTGGTCCAGGTCGTGTTGATTTCCTAGGTAGGCCCATTTTGTCCCGTTTTGGCCTGTTTCTTTTTTCTTTTCAACTCCCTAAGCTCTCTTGAGTGCAAAACATGAAATTAAGGGATTAGTAGCATCAAATTCATCAAATCTAATGAAAATTCATCCAAAATAAGCCAAGCATGGGGTTAAAATATGTATAAATTGAGGTTTATCAAATATCCCCACACTTAAGCCTTTGTTTGTCCTCAAGCAAAATCCTCAACTCATAATTAAAATTAAACTTCCTCAAATCATAATTCTCATCAATAATGTCTCATCATAATTCATAGATAATTCATACGTGGATAATTTAACTAAAAGAGTCCTAAAGATTCAAACAATCTACGTCATAAATTTTTTATAGTATGAAAACATAGGTGTTTCCCCTTACCTAAATAATTACATCTGATTCAAAACTGACAAGGATTGACATTCTCACTAAGGATTCACTCAAATCACTCAAAGTGTTTCAAGGTTCGAGATAAAGCACTCAAAAGTCAAACATGAAGAGTTATTACCATAGGCTTGCATGAAAATCAAATCTCCACCACTATAAAATGAGATGATACATAAATCAAAAGGTCTTTTAAAAGGGTTGTAATGGGGCTTGGGTCAAAGGTGTGGATAAAGGCTAAATTAAAGGGTTAAAATCGAGATTGAATTGTCAAATTACCTAACTAGAATAATAGACTAATACTGAATAATTACATCAATTGAAAACTTATCATAATAACATGAGCTTCTTCTAAAGATGTGAATTTTAATCGTTTTACGCTCAAATAACATAGAACTAATAATGAATGAATTTCCAACTTTTTTTATTATTTATTATTTTTTTATAATAAGATCATACAATAATAAGAAAGAACTTAACAACTGAAATAGAGAACATAGTTAGGCAACTGCTCAAATCAAATCTTGACAAAAGGGGTTAATTCAAATAGGGAAAATTCTTAATGAATCAAAAAGGGTGAGTTTTGGGTTGATATCAAGGGTAAATCAAAAATGGTTCATTAGGATTCAAAGGGGTTCACTAGGGGTTAATTATAAAGGTAGGATTTTTGTGGAGTGAGTGGGTTAAATCCTAGGTGCCTTTATCATCTTAGTATATCAAATCAAAAGTGTGGTCTCGACATGCATAATCGAAGAAAGTTCTAGAAAAACAAATCAATGTTGACACACTCATAATCAATAAAGTGAGTACAAAAAATGTATGCTCTAAAGGCTCAAAATCTCACAAAAAATTATGGTTTTTGATGTCAACCTTGCAAATTTTAAACTTCAAAGTAATATTTAAATTTAGGGAAAGAACCTAACCAAATTTTTAATTCTGAAAAGACTTACCATGCTTGATTCTCTAATGTCTTAAAGTTTAAACCATCAATGCACAATTACCTACGACTTAATCCAAAACATATCGATGAAAATCATAAATCAATAGAAGTTTCATTCTAATAGTAATTATGAGAAAATTACTTAAGAACAAGGCATAATTCAGTATTGTTGACACCTCCCCACACTTAAGATGTACATTCTCCTCAATTTAGAAAGATAGATGATGACAATATAATAAGAAAATCATAAGATAAGGAGAGAAGTGAAACTTGAATTTTGGATGGAGTCAAAGAAAAGAAATCTGGTAAATTTGGGCAGAGGGTGGATACTCCGGTGGTGGTGTGGTCTTTCCTTTATAGCACTTTGAACCTAAATTAAAGAAATCAAAATATACTAATATAAATTAAGGACAAGAAAGGTAAAGGGAAAGAATTTAAAAATGTAAATAAAAGAAAAATAAAAAATAAATGGACTCAAAGGTCCTTGTTTTGTCGAGGGAATGAATCGACCGACATGAACTTATGTAAAGTGGCCGCGCACGGGGAAACCGTGCTAGGATCCTTTCACTTTTCGACATGGGAATGGTGGTCTTGGTCTTGCCTCTAGTATTATTCATTATGTACAATGGCAAGGATAGTGGTTGGTGTGGTGGTGGTGTAAAGAAATAATGAGGGAAAGGAGGAAAGGAAAATGAAGGGAGAAAGATAATGGAAAAAAGAAAGGGGTGTCTTAGGTAGGGTTTGAGAGAAGAAGAATTGGGGAAGAAGGTGAGAAGAAGGGGGTTTAAATAGAAATCAGGGCACCTAATTGCTGCCCACACCCGTGTGCCATGGGCGTGTTAGGTCACACGGCCGTATCGCATGGCCGTGTGGTGTCTCATTCATTTCTCCCATGCCTGTTTAGAGGTTTTCATGCCCATGTTGCATAATGAGTGTCGGCCACGGCCTAAAAGAATCAGCGTGTCTCACTCCGGTGTTACTTTTCTAGTGTCGACTACAACCGTATCGCACGGTCGTGGCTTTTTTTCGTAGCCCATGTATTGGGGAAAATTTTCATCCTTAGTTTGCATGGTCTTTTCCATGCCGATGTGCCTATTTGTGGTGTCCACACGGCCACAACCACGCCTGTGTGCAAGGCCATGTGGTAGGGAAACCAGCGCTTTATTAGTTTCGTTAGTTTTTGGTTAGGTGCTAAAAATCAAAAATATGAAAATTAATGGCGTTAGCGCTTGGGTTGCCTCCCGAGAAGCGCTCGTTTAAAGTCTTAAGCTAGACTTACCTTTCATTCGCATAATCATGGTTGTTTGGGGAGTTGAAACACTTCATTTTTTCTATCAATTATATTAAAATAAGGTTTTAGACGAGTACAATTTACCTTGAAGGTGCCAAATTGAGAATGAGTTACCTCGATTGTACCGTATGGGAAAGTATTAAGTACCGTGAAAAGAATTATTCCATTAAGTTTAGAAGGGGCAACACGAGGATCTATATTATCCATTAGAACTTGGTCTCCAACCTTGAAGTAATTTCCTTCATCTTTAAGTCCGTTATAGAGTTGCCTCGGTTCTGCTTAATGTGTTCTTGGTTTCTCCTTGACATGTGTCTTCCACTCGTTTAGGTCATTGATCTGAATCCTTAGCTCCTCATGAGTTATTTCTTTGTTGGCATGAGCTCTAAGATATGGATCAGTTGTGTAATTTCGTGGTACTTCCTGAAAAGAAGGTTGACCCAAATGGTCATTAGTAGAATTTATGTTCTCACCTTTATTACTCGATGTCCTAGCTGAGTCTCAAGCCTAAAGAGTGATCGTTTCGTCACCTACACGAAGTGTGAGTACACTTGTACCAACATTAATTCTAGTTTTAGCAGTTGCTAAAAAGGGTCTTCCTAAAATTATAGGAACATTATTGTCCTCATCCATGTATAAAACAACAAAGTCTATTGGGAATATGAATTTATCAATTTTAACTAGTACATACTCAATTATACCCCTAGGAACTCTGATAGTTTTATTAGACAATTGAATGCTCATCCTAGTTTGTTTGGGTTTCCCGAGACCTAGCTGTTTAAACATTTTATAAGGCATAACATTAATACTTCCCCCTAATTTTGCTAAAGCATTATTAACATATAAACTACCAACTAAGCAAGGAATCATAAAACTCCCTGGATCTTTTAACTTTTGCAGTAGTCTATTTTGTAAGATTGTTAAGCACAATGCATTTAACTCCACATGTAACACCTCATCTAACTTTTGTTTGTTTGTCAAAAGCTCTTTTAATTTTTTTTAATTAGGCATCTGCGAAAGAGATTTAATAAATGGTAATTTAATATGTAATTTTTTAAGAGTTTAAGAAATTTACCGAATTATTCATCTGTTCGGTCTTTCTTTATCGCATTTTGGTTGGTATTCGGTACTTACCAATTTTGGTTTATCATGGCTTATCTCAACCTTACGTTCCTCTACCACATTCTCTTGCCTCAATTTTGGTTCATCTAACCCTTCACTATCGTGAGCAGTAATGGCATGAACTTGCTCATTTGGGTTAGTTTCAATGTTACTTGGCAAGCTACCTCGTGGTCGTTCAGATATGAGATTAGCAAGTTGTCCTAATTGGTTCTTGAGCCCTTGAATCGATGCTTTCTAATTTTTGAGTGTTGTTTCACTGTTTTGGAAATAGGTTTCAAACACCGCGATAATTTTTGTTAGCATCTCCTCAAGGTTCAACTTTTTCTCTTATGGGTAGGGTTGCTGTTGAAAGCCTGGAGGGGGTTGTTGTCTCTGGTTTCCTGGGCCACCCCATGAAAAGTTTGGGTGGTTCCTCTAACCTGGATTGTAAGTGTTACTATAAGGGTGTAACACCCCAAACCCGGCCCATGAGTCCTGACCGGATCTGGTATGTCACGGAGTAGAATAGTTTGAGTCATTTTGAAAGTTTGGTGAAAACTTGATAAAATTGGGCTAAGGTATGAAAACGGGGTTTGAAAATTTAGTTGGGCTTTTATAAACATAGTTGGGTTGATAGACCCTTTTTAAAAACATTGATCATGTATCATTGTGAAATCATCAAAGTGATAGTTAACTTAGTGAATATTGTTACCGATGGTAACTTCTTTGAAAACCCGTTAAATTTTATTAAGTTTGAAAAGGTTACTTTTAACCTGCTTCAATTAATATTTATAAATTTCCATTTGTAACATAACATAAGTAAAATAAAATACATCCACATAATAAATAGTGGCCTTATTACAATCTCAAAATAAAAATACTTAGGAAATAAAATAATTAAACTTGACGAAAATAAATTTAACTCCAACAATAAGCATGGCAGCCTCGAGTCCTCTCCGGCTCCATCTTCACGATCTACTCATCTGCAAAATGTTAAGGGAAGGGGTGAGTCACTAAGACTCAGTGTGTAATCCCCCACCCGGTAAAGTAACTCATATACAAATCATTAATAACATGCAAATAAGCAACCCAACCTAACCATCCATACTTCTTAACTACCCCGTGTGGTCAAAACCACTGATGACTTAGAGTCACAAATCAAATGATGGGGCCAACCCATCGTGTGGTCAAAACCACTGATGACCATAGGTCACAATATATCAAAGTGTGGTTAAAACCACTGCTGGTACCAAACCACTGGGACTTAGTCGCAATTTATCAATCATTGTGGTCAAAACCACTGATGACCATAGGTCACAAATAATCTGATGGGGCCAGCCCATCTTGTGGTCAAAACCACTGATGACCATAGGTCACAAATAATCTGATGGGGCCAACCTATCTTGTGGTCAAAACCAGTGGCGACAGTCCATAAAATCATCCCCCTCCTCTCATCAATCCCACCATCACATGCTTTTATATCAATTTTCATATATCATGTCATAGCATTTAATTTCATGTGATAGCATGCAAATCATATATCAAAAGTCACAAGTTAGGGACTTACCGAAAACCATGATTATGCCACAAGCTAATCACAACCAAAAGATTAAGGGCAAATAATAAAGTCATGAAATTAATAAAGTGTGTATTGAGATCTTACACACACATTACTATCGTAATTCCTAGATCTCGAAACTCTGATCTACAACGCTAGATCTTGACCCTACATTCGGCCAATCATCTTTGTTAGTATCAAAAGCCTATTCGGCCAAACCAAGATTGTACCAAAAGGTTTCACACGAACCCAAAACCTTACCTACACGTCCTTTGAACACTAACCACCTTACGATATATAAATCCGTTTCACTTCCCTACAATTGCTTTAATCGTATTAGTAAGAATTATAGGCCATAACTTTAATTCCAAAAGAGATGATTACCCCTTACCACACTTAATGAAAATTGGCAGCACCTTGTTGGAGATGTAAGATTCGACCTAAGCACAAGATGGAGGCTGGAATTTTGAGAAGAAGAGAAGGGTATTCGCTAAGAGTAAACAACAATGCTGGAAATTTCTGAGCAAATTTTGGCTAAGATTTTAAGGAAGAATTCGGCAGCACAATGAAGAGAGAAAGAAGAAAAGAATTTGCTGGAAATTTTCTCTTAAAGAGGGGGTATATTCGGCTAAAAGGAAGCAAGAAAAGATGGAAATTTTTGAACAATTTTGGCTATGGTTTAAGGGAGATTTCGGCAGCATAAAGAAGAGAAAAAAAAGGAGTTGTTGGAGTTTTTCTCTTCTTTCAGAGTAAAAAAATCAAAATATGAACAGCCAAGGAGTCCCAATTTTCTAAGCAACTACCTCCTACTTTGTGATAATTTCCACCTCTAATTATCACAAAAAAAAACAAGTTTTATCTTATTTTCTATCCCTAATCCCTCCAAACAATTTAATAGCAAAAAAACTACCTATAATCACCCTTCCCATCGAAATTGAGAGTCCAAATTTGAACCAAACTCTCCTTTATACGCCAGTAGCATGAAAAAAAAATAAGAAAGACATGTACAGTTGCCTTGGTTCGAAACCAAGACCTCACGCCCCAGCCCCCTCTAAGCGCCCCTAGCCACTTCTCCCCTTTAGACTTTCATGTCAAATAATCCCACCATTTATTCATAAAGCCTTATTCCTGAGCCCTTTTCTCTTTTAGCGCCAAAGCCCAAAAATAAAATCCCCTTTGCGTTCGTCACGACTCGAACCCGAGTCCCTTTTGCCAAATCCCCTTTAAGTGGCACCCCAAGCCACTCCGCCCACCTGCCTTTCATGTCCGATCCTTACCCAAAATTTCTTTAAGGCCTTCCTTACCTGGGCCCTTTCTTTAACGCAAAAAAAAAATTCCCTTGTTGCTTCCACGGATCGAACCTCCTCCCTTATAACCTCTTAGGCGCACCACGCCACTTATACCAAGCCCATTCTTTGTGCCATAATTCGCCCAAAATTTTATTTAACCCATACCCCCTAGCTTCCTTCCTTTTACCCTTAAAAAGAGATTTTTAATTCCAAATCGACTTAATTCGGGGTTATGTCAAGACCCTAAATTTTCTTAGAAATCGAAATATTTATTTCTACAAGCACATACATAGGAAATATTTAAATTTTCAACAACCCGTAATTCAGGGTGTTGCAGTTCTACCCCCTTAAAAATAATTTTTTCCTCGAAATTACTTACTAACGAATAGTCGTACATCTTAACTCACCGCACTACGCTTATGTTGTGCACTCTGATTTTTAGAAAAACTATCTTACTTCCTAGGCACAATTTCTAAGCTCACAACCAAGGTTTGAGCACTTCCTGGAAAACCAAAAACTCTACAATAATTAAAGCAATTAGGGTATTCGAAATTAAGAACGTGCAGTTGTCACATCTAGCACATCTTCCTTCTCGCGACGGCCAACTACATAAACAAACCTTGGTTGCCTCGCCTCTGCACCTTCAGCACCTCGGCCACGCCCGTTACCAGTTCCATTACCCCTAGCGCACTCGACCCTCCATGGTTTTTGGTTATCCCGGTTCGGTGGCATATCCCGACCCTCCGATCTCAAATTTTTGCCTTCTTCGGATAGTCCCTAACCCGATGCTCCATAGACCCACATTCAAAGAATCCACGATTACCATTCCAACATTCCCCCTTGTGAGACTTGCCACAGTTATCACACTGTGGCGGCCATTGAGGATTAGCAGCAGCAGTAGGCCTAGCAGCTTGATCTGACCCATCAAACCTTGTCCTCTTCTATTCATTACCCGAGAACCTTGAAGGTTCCGAGCCCCTCTTATTCCAATTTCTATCTTGATTTTGTCTAACCGACTGTCTTACGCCCTCAACAACTTTAGATTTCTCCACTAAGACCGCGAACTCCCTTTCCTGTTGTGGAGCTATTATCATCCTCAGTTCATCTCTAAGGCCATCCTCAAACCTAACACAGCGTTCATGCTCGGTACCTACAATACCACGAGCATACCTACTCAGCCGGAGGAATTTGGCCTCATATTCCACCACTAACTTATTTCCCTGAACCAGGTTCAAGAAAGCCTTTCGCTGTGCATCCATATAACTGGTTCCGATATACTTCTTCTGGTAGGCATCCCTGAAGAATTCCCAAGTAAGATTTTCTGCCACCGTTCCATCCCTTACGGTGAGCCACCACTGATATGACTCATCCCGAAGCAAAGAGATGATACCCTTTAGCTTCTCCTCAGCGGTGAAATCCAAATCACCCATAATTCTTTCAGTGGATTCTAGCCAATATTCTGCCGCACTGGGCGCCACTCCGGACACTCCTCTGAATACTTCTCCTCGTTGGCAGGAGTTGTTCACCACGATTTATGGGTTCTCGCACACATGACCTCACTACTCGTTCTAACACAAGTAGCACAGCCTGGGATACTACGTCATTACCACCCGTGTGGTCTTGAAACTCAGTCTCGACCGCTGGCAAATCCGGCATCTCATTTCTGAACCCATGACCAGACCTCGCAGGCTCCGACAGGGTCATCCTACCTCTACCACGGCCACGCGACGGACGTCCACGACCTCTTGAACTCATTCTAACGATCGCGTTTATCTGCTTAAGAATTTTATGCATTAGTATTTCACATTGTTATCCGCGAAGAAGTTTTATGACAGGAGTTTTGGAAGTTGTTCTTTCGTAATCAAACAAACACACAGCCTTTCATTCGTTCAATCCAAAGAGACGTAGTTTCGTTGTGATCATTTTTCCACTACCCAGGGGTATTTTCGTAATTTATCCTACAGGGGTATTTTTGTAATTTTTTTAAAAATGAAAATTTTCTGATGATTTTGTCAAAAATTATTTTAAAACTCTTAATTTCTCGGGGTATTTTGAAAAATTTTGAAATTCGGGGGTCTTTCGGTGATTTTGAAACTCAGGGGCATTTTGGTAATTTTTCACAAATCAGGGTGAATTTGTAAAATTTGATAAATCAGGGATGTTTCAAAAGTTGTAAAACTTTGGTAGTTATTTTTAAGAATTTATCTTCCATTTTGATGGTGTTGCAACAATTTTGAAAACCAAGGTCATTTTGGTAATTTCTTTGGTGAGGGCAATTTTGTAATTTTCCAAAATCATGACGTTTTTGAAGTTTAAGGTTTCTAAGCACTTTTTATGAAATGAAAATTTTGATTAAAACTATGGGTATTTTGGGAATATCATAAATCAAGGCGTTTTTTGTAATTTTACCCCTAAGGGTATTTTAGTAATTTCTCACATAATCAGGGAATTTTACAAAATGATTTCCAAAAATTAGGTTCTAAGTGATTTCACAGAAGAAAAATATTTTGGAAATTCCTATTTAAAAATTTTTCACATGGAGGGTATTTTGATAATTTATAAGCCAGGGGTATTTTGGTCATTTTTTCAAACTGAAGGGTATTTTGGTCTTTTTTTTTAAAGCTAAGATTTTATTTATTTCCAAAATCAAAATGGCTAGTCCCTTTCGGGTTTTAGTTATCGAGTTTAGCCTGTGAGTGTGTCGTTTCAGCTAGGATGAACCGTTACTACGCACTGGTAGGATTCGAGTGAGTAGGAGGTGAGTCACGAGGATCGCTTAAATACTGTGCCCCACCGAATCCAATCCTGACATGCGATATAACGATTGCCACATTCTTTGCTCAGTGATAACTCACAGGGTTGTTTAGGTAATTATTAATTCTTATGTATAGTTGAGGTATACTAGCCCTAGGGTTCAATAGTTCTACTCTAATAGTCTACGTTCCCATTTTACCCTTCTACCCCACATCAAAAGAATTCACAAAAATTGATAGAAGTACTTACCTGGGCGGATAGGTGCCGGAGACTCGGTGCCATGCTGTTCAAGTCAAAACATCATAATAAGGCCTACTAACAAAAATAAAACATTTTAGGCCTTGGGCCCCCCACAGCTGAGTTTTGAATCGGGCTTTGATACCAAAAATGTAACACCCCAAACCCGACCCATGAGTCCTAACCAGATCTGGTATGTCACGGAGTAGAATAGTTTGAGTCATTTTGAAAGTTTGGTAAAAACTTGGTAAAATTGGGCTAAGGTATGAAAACGGGGTTTGAAAATTTAGTTGGGCTTTTATAAACATAGTTGGGTTGATAGACCCTTTTTAAAAACATTGATCATGTATCATTGTGAAATCATCAAAGTGATAGTTGACTTAGTGAATATTGTTACCCGATGGTAACTTCTTTGAAAACCCGTTAAATTTTATTAAGTTTGAAAAGGTTACTTTTAACTGGTTCAATTAATATTTATAAATTTCCATTTGTAACATAACATAAGTAAAATAAAAATACATCCACATAATAAATAGCGGCCTTATTACAATCTCAAAATAAAAATACTTAGGAAATAAAATAATTAAACTTAACGAAAATAAATTTAACTCCAACAATAAGCATGGCCGCCTCGAGTCCTCTCCGGCTCCATCTCCGCGATCTACTCATCTGTAAAATGTTAAGGGAAGGGGTGAGTCACCAAGACTTAGTGTGTAATCCCCCACCTGGTAAAGTAACTCATACACAAATCATTAATAACATGCAAATAAGCAACCCAACCTAACCATCCATACTCCTTAACTACCCCGTGTGGTCAAAACCACTGGTGGTCAAAACCACTGATGACTTAGAGTCACAAATCAAATGATGGGGCCAACCCATCGTGTGGTCAAAACCACTGATGACCATAGGTCACAATATATCAAAGTGTGGTCAAAACCACTAGTGGTACCAAACCACTGGGACTTAGTCTCAATTTATCAATCATTGTGGTCAAAACCACTAATGACCATAGGTCACAAATAATATGATGGGGCCAACCCATCTTGTGGTCAAAACCACTGATGACCATAGGTCACAAATAATCTGATGGGGCCAACCCATCTTGTGGTTAAAACCACTGGCGACAGTCCATAAAATCATCCCCCTCCTCTCATCAATCCCACCATCACATGCTTTTATATCAATTTTCATATATCATGTCATAGCATTTAATTTCATGTGATAGCATGCAAATCATATATCAAAAGTCACAAGTTAGGGGACTTACCCGAAAACCATGATTATGCCACAAGCTAATCACAACCAAAAGATTAAGGGCAAACAATAAAGTCATGAAATTAATAAAGTGTGTATTGAGATCTTACACACTGTTACTATCGTAATTCCTAGATCTCAAACTCCGATCTACAACGCTAGATCTTGACCCTACATTCACCAATCATCTTTGTTAGTATCAAAAGCCTATTCGCCAAACCAAGATTGTACCAAAGGGTTTCACACGAACCCAAACCTTACCTACACGTCCTTTGAACACTAACCACCTTACGATATATAAATCCGTTTCACTTCCCTACAATTGCTTTAATCGTATTAGTAAGAATTATAGGCCATAACTTTAATTCCAAAGAGATGATTACCCTTACCACACTTAATGAAAATTGGCAGCACCTTGTTGGAGATGTAAGATTCGCCTAAGCACAAGATGGAGGGCTGGAATTTTGAGAAGAAGAGAAGGGTATTTGGCTAAGAGTAAACAACAATGTTGGAAATTTATGAGCAAATTTTGGCTAAGATTTTAAGGAAGAATTCGGCAGCACAATGAAGAGAGAAAGAAGAAAAGAATTTGCTGGAAATTTTCTCTTAAAGAGGGGGTATATTCGGCTAAAAGGAAGCAAGAAAAGCTGGAAATTTTTGAACAATTTTGGCTATGGTTTAAGGAGATTTCGAACAAGAAGAAGAAAAAAAAAAGAGTTCTTTGGAGTTTTTCTCTTCTTTCTAACAAAAATCAAAATATGAACAGCCCAAGGAGTCCCAATTTTCAACAACTACCTCCTACTTTGTGATAATTTCCAGCCTCTAATTATCACAAAAAAAAAAAACAAGTTTTATCTTATTTTCTATCCCTTAATCCCCTCTAAACAATTTAATAGCAAAAAAACTACCTATAATCACCCCCTTCCAGTCGAAATTGAGAGTCCAAAATTGAACCAAACTCTCCTTTATACGCCAGCAGCATGAAAAAAAAATAAGAAAAACATGTGCAGTTGCCTTGGTTCAAAACCAAGACCTCACGCCCCAGCCCCCTCTAAGCGCCCCTAGCCACTTCTCCCCTTTAGACTTTCATGTCAAATAATCCCACCATTTATTCATAAAGCCTTATTCCTGATCCTTTTTCTCTTTTAGCGCTAAAGCCCAAAAATAAAATCCCTTTATGTTTGTCACGACTCGAACCCGAGTCCCTTTTGCCAAAGCCCCTTTAAGTGGCGCCCCAAGCCACTCCGCCCACCTGCCTTTCATGTCTGATCCTTACCCAAAATTTCTTTAAGGCCTTCCTTACCTAGGCCCTTTCTTTAACGCAAAAAAAAAAAAAACAATTCCCTTGTTGCTTCCACGGATCGAACCTCCTCCCTTGTAACCTCTTAGGCGCACCACGCCACTTATACCAAGCCCATTCTTTGTGCCAAATTCGCCCAAAATTTTATTTAACCCATACCCCCTAGCTTCCTTCCTTTTACTCTTAAAAAGAGATTTTTAATTCCAAATCTGACCTAATTCGGGGTTATGTCAAGACCCTAAATTTGCTTAGAAATCCAAATATTTATTTCTACAAGCACATACATAGGAAATATTTAAATTTTCAACAACCCCTAATTTAGGGTGTTACAAAGGGTTATTTTGAGGTCTAGAATTGTTACCCATATAGTTCATCTGTACATTTTCTATGCCAGGGTTGTAAGGTGGGTATTCTATATTGCTCATTCCTCCTCCATTCGTATCGCACTGCATAACTGGATGCACTTGCGAAGAACCACAAAAGCCATCAATCTTTTTACTTAAAAGTTCTACCTGGTTTGACAGCATGGTCACTACGTCGAGGTTGAAAACACTGGCTGCCTTCGTTGGCTTAGTCCTCATAACTTGCCACTAATAGTTATTCAGTGACTTCTCTTTAATGAATTCGTAGGTAGCCTCAGGTGTTTTGTTGTTTAGTGTAGCACCGGCAGCTGCATCAATCAACTGCTTGGTTGAGGGGTTCACACCATTATAAAAGGTTTGAACCTGTAACCATAATGGTAACCCATGGTGAGGGCACCTTCTCAGTAAATCCTTGTATCTCTCCCATGTATCATAAAGTGTTTCTAAATCCATCTGTACAAAAGAAGAGATATCATTCCTCAACTTAGCCGTTTTAGCCGGCGAAAAATATTTAAGTAAAAAATTTTTGATCATTTGTTCCCATGTAGTGATTGATCCTCGTGGTAACGAGTTCAACCACTGTTTGTATTTATTCCTCAATGAGAAGAGAAACAACCAAAGGTGAATGGCATCATCAAAAACATCATTTATTTTGAAAGTGTCGCAGAATTCCAAAAAATTTGCCAAGCGATTGTTTGGATCCTCATCCTACAAACCATCAAACTGAACAAATTGTTGAATCATCTAAATAGTGTTAGGTTTCAGTTCAAAATTATTTGCAGCAACAGCAGGTCTAACAATACTTGATTCAGCTCCTGTTAAATTAGGTTTAGCATAATCATACATAGTAAGAGGCATGATTTTGATTCACCGGGTTTTCGGCAACCACAGGAGGTAGCGGATTATTGTCGGCCATCTCTTTGGTAGTATTGGTTTCATCTTCTTGCTCTTCTTCTATGTATTGTAGACTTCGCCTTATTTCTCTTCAGTTTCTGTGAGCAGTACCTTCTATATCATTGTCGTAAAGTAATGGTCTTGACGGGTTTCTTCTAGTTATAAACTAGAGTTACCTACCAGAAGCAAATAAAAGAGAAAATTAGTAAAGAAAATAATAAAAAATAAATAAATTACAAATAAAGTAAAAATGGCTAAAGTTGTAACATCCTAGAATTAGGGGGTTCTGCGTTTTGTGATATGCTATGTGTTTGGCTAGCTATGGTTGTTATTTGGGCATGTTTTATGGTCCTGGAAAGGCTTGGAGTCGAGCCTATGCCTTGGTAAATTTTTGCTTTTGGGCAATTAAGGGGGGAGGCTATGGACAACAAGGCTTAAAAGATAATGTTGGTAAATTACTAGCACAAGAGGAGCAAGTGGCAAGGTGGTGTGTCGTCACTAGTAATGAAAAGAGGGAAGGAGTTCGAATCCGATCTGCTACATTATGGAGCTTTATTTTTGTGCCAGGATGGAGAGGAGGTGGCTTTCGACTGGGACTCTACCAAGGTGGTTGTTGAATGAGTCAAATAAATTTAAATGGATGGAAGAGGGGAGCTTGGGAAGTTTGAATGGGTCAACCAATTCAAATTGGTGGATAGAGAGTAAATGGAGGAGAAAATTGTGGGAGGTGGGGAGAGAGGAGGAGTTTCGTTGAAAGTGGAGTGGTGCTAAGGGGGGAGCATTTCAGTTTTTAGCTACTATAGGGGTGTGCCAAAATTTTTTTAGCTCTTAGGCATGTCCATCTTAGCATATTTGGTCATAGTATGTAGGGAGAGTGCCGAAATTTTCATTAAGTGCTTTTAGCTATTCTTTTTCTTTTCTTTCAAATTTGTGCATTTTTGTTCTCTTGAGCTTTGCCTAATTTTCAATTGCTTTCCTCCTTTTCACACCGTTTTCTTTTATTATCACCTAAGTCCATTTCTATCTTTCTCCTCTCATCTCTTCCTCTGGTGATCTTTATAGCCAAAACTTGGGGTTTTTGTTCATTGCTCTTCCATTTCTTTTTCCCTTAAGCTGAACCTCAGTTTGCCCACTCTCTTCTCATTCCTTTTCGTCTCTTTATTGTTCTATTCTTGAGCCAAAACCTCTCTGGTGTCAAACTAAACCCATTCTTTCATCTTTTGTTGCTAGCCGAACATTAAGAAGTAAGGTGGTAGGATTCCTTTGGTGGCCAAAATCCCTTCCAATTGGCGTTACTTGTTGTAAGGTAGCGGGTTCTCTCTTCATGTGATTTCTTTTCTCTCTTGTAATGACCGAAGCAGTCATCCTACTACTCATTTCTTTTTAGGCCGAATATAAGTACCCTCTCCACATTGAAGTGTGTTCGTTCTTTCGTAGGAAGCTAGAGCTCTTGTCAGCAGTGGCCGAATATAGAATTAATCTGCGTTGATTATTAAGGTAAGGAGTTTTCTCTAGTTTCTATATGGTTAAACTCTTTTCGTTGTACTCTGCCTTAACCAAACATCTTTATTAGACAATCATTGTATTCACTGAGGTACCTTACTGATCGAACTCTTTTCATGGATGTGAGTGCTAGTCATTCTAAGGAGGCATCGACAAAGGAGCCTGAGGGGAGTGGACTTGTACCCTCTGCTCTCAAGTTCAAACGGCGTGCAGTATCAGCCATTTGGGATTTCCCATCAGGTTGTGGTAGAGAGCTGACATCTATTTGGGATAGACAGATCGTAGTTGTTCGTGCTAGTGAGAAAAATGATGATCAGGAGTGTTTAGTCCTTCGTGTAATCAAGTGTGTAATTCCCACACCTTCATTTGTTTGTTTAGTAATAAATATGTGTATGGATTAAAAGCCATAATAACTGTAACAATTGAGATACCCTTGGGGTAATATTGGAGATACCAGGTTAGGAACCTTTATGACTATGTCATTTAAATAACTTAGCATGAATATATGTATGCTCCGATTATCCGATGTACACTGATATATGTTTGCATTCATTACATCATGATATATGTTGTATGGGTTTGGGATTTGATACTGATGAAAAGGGGCAGTGTATTTCAGTGTCTATGGCACATATTTTAGTGACTCGGTCACATTATTTCAGTGGCTATGCCACATATTTCGGTGACTTTATCACATTATTTTGGCTTTGAGCAGCATGACTACCATCATGACTGCCAATGAGGTGTATAGCAGATGGAGGGTTGATTGTAGAAATCCCTATAGGTGTGATAGGTTGGATACGGAGTGGTGTATAGCGATTGGAATACTAGGCTGGGCTAGGTTGCATTGTATTCGCTATCTGATATGCCATATTATCAGGGCTTCGGCCTATTTCGATCCATATGGGCTTTGGCTAGATTGGTTACCATGGGGGCGAAGGCCCAATTTACTTTGGTGGGCTTAAGCCCAGATTTCGTTCGTTTGGGGAATTACACACTGAGTTCTTGTAACTCACCCCTCTGCTTTAATTTTTGCAAGTAATTCCCAGCACTGAGGATTTGGATGCTGAGATAGATTTTGGGGTGGCCATACGTCGTTACTTTAGTAAATCTCATTTTACTTCACCTTAACTAATTACTTTAATTTGGGTTTATGTTTTGTAATAAGGCCTTTGGTATTTTATTTGGATATTAACTTTAAATTTGGATTTTGTTTATTATTAGACATTCAAACGAGATTTCCTTAAACTTTAATTACTGTTTTCCAATGTATTTATGAATGGTTCACAACTATAAATAATTAAACCCGGGATTTTCTTAAACCTACACAACTGTTTCCAAAATGTCACATTTTCAGAATCCCCTGAAACTATTTTATGGTTTAGTAAACCAAGTTTTTGGTGTTATGGGCATTAAGAACAAAAAGAAATAAAATCTTAAAAACAAATCTGATTTTCAAAATGGAAACAAAACTCAAAATCTTTAACGATCACAAAGTATCTTTTACAACCTTTCCTTTGACATGCCAGATCTGGTCATAACATGTAGATCGGGTTTGGGGTGTTACATTTATTGGTATCAGAGCCAGGTTGCAAAACTCTACTTTGGAATGGGTTCGAAAACATTTTTTAAAATTGGTTCGAAATATGGTTTAAGAAATATGTCTTTTTGTAAGTATGGCACCTTGAGTCTCCGGCACCAAATCCGTGACTCCGTTTGATGTTATGAAATGATTTTTGAGTTAGTGGATCATGACTGCTAGTTATAAGACTATAGAGCTTGAGACATTAGGAATTCGATACGCGAAAACCACTTTTAAACCTACCTTCATAAGATATTTGTTAATAAAATTGGAATGCTATACTAATTCATAAAACAGGTAATCAGATGATGTCGATTCTGTTAACATAAGCGCAAGAGGATGTAGAAGTGGCACACGCGACCGTGGTAGAGGCCGAGGTGCTGGGGCTGGATCTGAGGCATCGGGGCACATGCTAGAAATGAAAGCACTTGTATCACCGGTGACCGAGGTGGGGTCCCATGATCGAGCTAGGGGACTATGCTTTGTCCCAAGCTATGCTGTAAGTTCTAGAGCGGGTTGCTGGAGCGAGTATTGGATCGGTAGCTTGAAAATCTATTCCTGAATGACTTCAAACAAATGGGGCTGAGATATTTAGAGGTATTTATGGTGTGGCCCCAAATGTAGCTGAATACTGGTTGGAGGCCGTTGAGCAAATTATGGATGATCTAGATTGCACAGAGGATGAGAAATTGAAGGGAGCAATGTCTCTTCTACGGGATGAGGCGTACCAGTGGTGGCTTACAATGAGGGAAGGTATACTAGCGGATCGTATTACCTGGACTTCTTTAAGACAGCATTCTAGGAAAAATATGTTGGGGCGAGCTATGTGGACGCCCAGAGAAAAGCATTTTCTAAATTTAGTCCAGGGGAATAAATCAATGGCTGAATATGAGGTGGAATTTTTGCGTTTAAGTCATTACGCCCGAGGAATAGTTGTGACTGATTATGAGCGTTGTGTTCAGTTCGAGGATGGTCACCGAGACGAGCTGTGGGTTTTGAGAAAGCAAAAATAGCTGAAGAGGTAAAATGGTCTGAGAGGCAAAATTGGGATAAGGATAGGGGAAAGAAAAAAGGAGTTTTGGGTCATCAAGATCTGCTGGGGGCTTCCAAAAGAGGCCTAGGTTTGATAGGTCAGGCCGAGTTGCGATGCCTGCTGCTGTTGGTCAGTCTTGACCGTGTGCTCTGTGTGGGAAAATACATGTGGGGGAGTGTTGGAGAAGAACTGGAAGGTGCTTCAAGTGTGGATCTATGGATCATCTAATAAAGGACTGTCTACAGGAGTTGATAAATCATAAAAGTAACATATTTTAATCCCACATTTAGCATACTTTTGGATGATTTATTCCTTGATTTATGTGAAAAGTTGCTCTTAATCCTTTCTTTTCATGTTTTATACTCAAGAAAGCACCTAGGGACAAAAAGAACGAGAAACGGGCTTAAAACGGGCCAATTTAGGCCAAAGTGGAAATCGACACGGCCTGGTCTTCAATTTACACGGCCGTGCCTCAATCAACAGAACTGAAACACGGCCTAACCACGATTTACACGGTCGTGCCTAAATCAAAAGAATCGAAACACGGCCTAAAGTTGATTTACACGGGCGTGTGCCATGGCCATAACCCTGTTGTGGAAAAGAGAAATTTCACTCGGAAAAGGATACTTAGGGAGAAGAAATGCATTCCAATAGCCTATATAAAGACCTTAAGTGTAACCTAAAGGGGACGGTCAGTTAGGCAGTCAGCTAGCCAAGAAGCCGAGCCAGAAGGCCAGATTGGTGGGAATCACTCGAAGATAACCAGTTGATCCATCTCAAGAAGCCGGAATTCTACTCAAGACGGCGGATCTCTCTTTTAATTCCTTCAGGGGGTTTTAGGGAGTTCTTATGTTTTGTTTTACCTTTTCTCTTGAGATGTTTTATTTTATCATTATGAACTAAACCCTTCAGATACCTAAAGGGGATGAAGCCTAGATGAATCTTGTTATTATTTTCTGAACTATATGATAAATACTAACTTTGTTCTTAATTATGTGTGTTTAATTCTTGTGTTAATATTTCGGAATATTGATTCAAGTTGAATGTGCTTAGGTGGTGGAGTAAAAGTCCCTACTTAAGAGTAGATCTAGCATAATTAAACGGAGTTGATCGCACGCCTACAGATAGGGTGACGAGATTTTGTTGGATTAGGGTGAAACCTAATATGGGAGTCCATAGATCAAGTTAATGCAATTCTAGGGGTTTTAATTAGAAAGATATTTCAATTAATCAACCTAGGGTTAGACGTTATTCGTCTCGAGAGAGGGTTTAATATCATAATCAACTGAGTTCTTCAAAAAGTTATTTCTTCAATTTTTTCTTTTTGTCTTTGCGTCTTAGTTTAGTAATTAGATTTTAGTTCAAATCAATCACTTCATATTTAGGCTAAATAATAGAAAGAAAGTGAGTATTAGTACTTTTAATTCCCTTGGGTTCAACAATCCGGTCTTGCCTAGACTATACTATTGTTTGATAGGTGCACTTGCCTTAAGTCGTTGTCAGAGTTAGTTTCCAAGTTCAATCATTCTTTATTATAAATTTAAAACTCGGCAATTCTAGACGATCAATTTTTTGGCGCCGTTGCTGAGGAATTAAAATATTAAGAAAACTCTTTTTTTATTACTTTAGCCATTTTTTCTATTTTTTGCAATTTATTTTATTTTATTGTTTTTGCTAATTGTATTTCTTTCTTTGCCTAGCAGGTACCTCTAGTTTGTGACTGGAAGGAACTCGACAGGACCTCTAATATACGATCGAGATATCGAAGCTACCGCTCGTAGGAATCACAAAGAAATCAGGCCAGCCTTAAATTACCAAGAAGGCGAATCCAATCCTATTGAAGGGATGGATGAAAATAATCCACCACGAGATGTGGCAGAGAATAATGCTCCGCGTACTATATATGATTATGCTAAACCTCATTTAACAGGAGCAGAATCTAGTATTGTTAGGCCTGCTATAATTGCTAATAATTTTGAATTAAAGCCTAACACTATACAAATCATTCACCAATTTGTTCAATTTGATGGTTTGCAGGACGAAAACCCGAATACTCATATAGCTAATTTTTTAGAGTTCTGTGATACCTTCAAAATAAATGGCATTTCTGATGATGCCATACGGCTTTGGTTATTTCCCTTTCATTAAGGTATAAAGCTAAACAATGGTTGAACTCATTACCACGAGGGTAAATAACCACATGTGATGAAATGACCGAGAAATTTTTATTAAAATATTTCCCACCGGCCAAAACAACCAAATTACGGAATGACATTTCTTCATTTGTGCAGATGGATTTAGAGACATTATACGATGCATGGGAGAGATACAAGGATCTCTTGAGAAGATGTCCACACCACGGATTACATTTGTGGCTACAAGTCCAAACTTTTTACAATGGTTTAGGTCCCTCAATGAGACAACTAATAGATTCAGCTGCCGGTGGAACTCTGAATAACAAAACTCCTGAAGCAGCCTATGAATTCATTGAAGAGATGTCACTGAACAACTATCAGTGGCAAGTTACAAGGACAAAACCAACAAAATCAGCCGGAGTTTTCAACCTCGACGCAGTAACCATGCTATCAACACAGGTAGAGATGATGAATAAAAAGCTTGATAGTTTGTGTTTTTCGCAGGTACATTCAGTAATGAAATGCGACACAAGTGGAACTGTGGCGAATCTTGAGTACCCACCCTACAAACCAAGCACAGAAAGCGAACAGATGAACTATATAGGTAATAATTTCAGATTTAATAATAATCCTTACAGTAATACTTATAATCAAGGTTGGAGGAACCACCCAAAATTTTCATAGGGAGGTCAATGAAATCAAGGAAATCAAAGACAACAACCTCCCCCAAATTTCCAAAAT
This sequence comes from Gossypium rotundifolium, assembly GCA_025506655.1. Lineage (NCBI taxonomy): Eukaryota > Viridiplantae > Streptophyta > Magnoliopsida > Malvales > Malvaceae > Gossypium > Gossypium rotundifolium. The sequence continues at coordinate 60,536,146 of CP106731.1, read as the reverse complement.
CAACCCTATCCACAGGAAAAGAAGCCCAACCTCAAAGAGATGTGGACAAAATTCATGGCAGCCACAGAAAATCGTCTTCAAGACACTAAGGAAACACTTAAAAACCAACAAACATCGATGGAAGGGATCAAGAACCAAGTTGGGGAACTTACTAAGTCAGTCGGGAAAGTGACAAAGTTAGTTGGACAACTTGCAAAGTTACTGTCTGAACAACCGTAAGGGCATCTACCAAGCAACACCGAGATTAACCCAAAGGAGCAAATCCAAGCCATAAGAGCTCAAGAAAATGTATGGTTAGATGAACCCAATTCCACACAAGAAAGTGAGGTAGAGGAAGGTAAAATTGAGGTAACCCAAGAAAAGCCAAAACCGGTAATCAAAGAGTACCAAACTCGCATACCTTATCCCGAAGCATTGAAGAGAGACGATATAAAGGAATAGTTCGGTAAGTTTCTTAAACTTTTAAAGAAATTACATATTAACTTACCACTTCTTGAAGCTCTTTTATAGATGCCGGATTCGTAGAAATTTTTAAAACAACTTCTGACAAACAAACGTAAGTTAGACGAGGAACCACATATGGAACTGAATGTAGTATGCTCAGGAATGTTGCAAAATAAACTACCACGAAAGCTAAAAGATCCAGGGAGTTTTACAATTCCATGTTTAATTGGTAGAATAACCATTGATAATGCATTAGTTGATTTAGGGGAAAGCATAAATGTCATGCCTTATAAAATGTTTAAACAACTAGGTCTAGGGAAACCCAAACAAACTAGGATGAGTATACAATTAGCTGATAAAACTGTTAAAATTCCTAGAGGTATTATCGAAGATGTTCTCGTAAAAATTGATAAATTCATTTTCCCAGTAGATTTTGTTGTCTTAGACATGGATGAGGACAATTCGATCCCTTTAATTTTAGGAAGTCCCTTTTTAGCAACTGCCAAAACTGAAATTGATGTTGGTGCAGGAGAACTTATACTCAGTGTAGGTGATGAATCGATCAGATTACAAGCTCTTGACTCAGCCAGGACATCAAATGATGAAGGTGAGAAAGTAAATTTAGTTGATAACAATTCTATTCAAATTTCACCACAGGAAAAGCACAAAGCTACAAACCTAAGCCGGATCATAAACCTCGTCCCAACAAAGAAGAAATAGATGAAGAACAAAGCCTTGAGTTCGACAAACTAAGGGAGTGGAAGACCCACTTTAAAGAAGAACTAGAACCACACGAAGTAAAACCGAAGGAGCCCCCAAACTTGTAGAGACATCGAATCACTTCAAAATAGGTGATCAACTGCGGTTAGATAAAGCAGATCCTCACATTACCACACCAAACTTGAATTCAAACACAAACATCCCTCTCGAGGTACGAAATATCTTCACATACAAAACAGTCGAGGTGAGTAATCCCATATTTGGCACTCTTAAGGTAAATTCTTCCCGGCTTAAAATTTATCATGAAAATAAAACTGATAGTATGAGGGAAGATGTTCAAACTTTCAAACCACCATGATTACACAAACAAATAGAAAGTCTAGCTTAAGACTTTAAACAAGCGCTTCTCGGGAGGCAACCCGAGCACTAACATTATCTCTTTATTTCTATTTTTGGTTATTTCTTTTCTATTTTTATTTTTCTCCTTCTCCATAATTTTAATGAATCAAAAGTGCAGAATCCTAGACCATACGGCCTAGCACACAGCCGTGGCCGTGTCAGTGGCTATGTGGGTACTCCAAATCGTCATACTGACATGGCAGGGATGGTACGCGTCAGAACGAATCAATTTTTCAAAGTCATAGATCCAACCATCACGCCACGGTCGTGCGATGCAATCATCGCTGACATTGAGAGTTCACACACGGCCGTGGAAAACTACACATGGGCGTGGGCAAAAAGATATGCCACGCAGCCGTGGATGACACCGACTTCCCAAACACAGGCTGGACACGCCCGTGCTATCCAACCGTGCCAGCATACTGACTTTTCACCAACGGACGAGGCTTGTTTAAAAATGGGCATAGAGAATCAACACGCCTAGACACATGGACGTGTGAGGAGGCCATGTGAAACAACACGCCCTTGGGCCACGGGCGTGGGAACGTACCAGAATTGATTGAGCCCCTACTTAAACACCAACCCCACCCTCCCCATTTTTCTACATACCACCTCTCTTCTCCTTTCCCACTACCAGATTTCCCTCCTCTCCTTACAAATTCTCTAAGACCCTTAAGTTATATCATGTCAAAGAAGCATAAGAGGCCAACCACAGTTTCCTCAAAGGAGACCAATCTACATAAGTTCATGACGACCGCTTCAACCCTACAACACGCCAAGGGTCTCCGAGACCTTTTCATTTCTTAGTTTTAGGTTCTAAAGATGTTAGGGAATCATGCACCATAGCCTTAGAAACAACCCCACAACCATCTATCAATAAGGACTCTTCAGTCCATTAGTCTTCTCTTTTAATTTCAATTTTCTTCTTAGTCTCCTTCTTTTTATTTTCATTGTCTTTAATTATACTAGTAATATATGTTTTTAATGTTTCTTTAGATTTTTTTGGCTTTATCTTTACAGGCTCCCCAATTTCTTCATCTAGTACAGAGATTGTCGGTAGCCACCCCACCAGGACCATAGAAAACACCACCACCGCTCCTCCAACTCATCTTCTATCACGACCTCTGCCAACTCAAGGAATTAATCCGAAATTCAGGAAGTGTTACTTCTCCCCTTCTCTTTTAATTTCATGATTATTTATCTATCTTTGTACATTGAAGGCAATGTACATCTTAAGTGTGGGGGGTAAAAGTACCTAACTTTTTGCATTATTATCAAAACCCTAAATTTTATCTAGTTTTTAAGTATTTTTCTCATATTACTAATTAAGGTGAAATTTTGATGATTTATGATTTTTATTAATATGTTTTGGATTAAGTCATTGATAATGGTGCATTGATGATTAAATTTGAAGAATACTAGAGAATCAAGCATGATAAGTCTATTTTTCAGAATTAAAATTTTTTAGGTTGTTAAACTAAATTTGAAAATTACTTTGAAGTTCAAAATTTATAGGGATTGATGTCAAATACCCATAATTTTTGTGAGACTTGAGCCTTATAGAGCATATATCCTTTTCTATGCTCACTTTATTGATTATGAGTGTGTCAACACTGGATTGTCATTCTAGAACTTGCCTCGATTATACATGTCAAGACCACATTATTGATTTGATATACTGAGATGATAAAGGCACCTAGGCTTTAACCCACTCACTCCACTAAAAAGCCTACCCTCAGAATTAACCCTTAGTAAACCCAGTTGATCCTAACAACCCTTTTTATTTATTCACCCACTAATATTAACCAAAAACCCTTTGGATTTGTTATCACCATTCTTTTTGACTACCCCTCTATCGAGAATTGATTTGCCTAGTTGCCTAATTAGTTTATTTCAGTTGATAAATTTATCTCTTTATTATGTATTCCTTTTAGTTTGTTCTTAAAAAAAATCAAAGTATATTCAGTATTAGTAACATAAAAAGTGAGCTTGTATATTTAATTTTCAATTTTCAAAGAAAAAGCTCGTATTATTCATTTCAAAGTTTCAAATGATGTAATCATTTATTTTCTAGTTCATTATTTTTAGTTAGGTGATTTTTCAATTCAATCTCTATTCTAACCCTTCTAATTTAGCCTTTATCCACACCTTTAACTCAAGCCCCATTGCAACCCTATTAAAGACCTTTTGATTTGTGTATCATCTCATGTTATAGTGGTGGAGATTTGATTTCTAGACAAGCCTATGTGATTAAGTTTTTAGGTTCGACTTATGAGTGCTTTTTCTTGAACCTTAAACACTTCGAGTGCTTTGAGTGAATCTTTAATGAGGATGTCAATCCTTGTCGGTTTTGAATGAAAAGTAATTATTTAGATAAGGGGACACACCAATGTTTTCGTTCTACAAATATATGACTTAGAATTGTTTGAATCTTTAGGAGTCTTTGAGTTAAATTATCAATGTATGAATTATCTATGAATTATGATGAGGCATTGTTAATGAGAATTATGAATTGTGGAAAGTTTGTTTTAATTTTAAATTGAGAATTTTGCTTGAGTTAGCTAGGGCGGCCGTAGGAGGTCGTGGATTTACACCGGGAAGAGGTGGTCGTGACCACCGAGAGGTCGTGGTCCGGTTAGAGGAGGAAATGGATTTGGTCGAGGCGTGGAGCACCGCAAGAGTCTTGTGTCTGGTGAAAGACGACTGGGTTGGTGTATGCAGCTAGACGTTGAGAGGATGGCGACGCACTGGACGTCATAACCAGTACGTTTCTTATATTTGATGCACCCTTTACAACTTTGATAGATATTAGGTCTACACATTCATATGTTGCTAGTACTGTGTCTGGGACATTGTGTATAAAATCTAAGGTTGCTTCTAGAGAAATGACTATGATTAGCCCTTTAAGATAATCTTTAGTGGTGAACAAATTATTTAAGAATGTGCCTTTAAAAGTACAAGGGAATTTTTTCTCGGCAGACTTGATGGAACTACCGTTTGGCGAGTTCGATTTGATTTTAGGAATGGACTGGATAGTTAAGCATCAAAAAATTTGGATTATGTTGCTAAGCGCATGATGTTGAAAACTTACAAGGACAAGGAGGTACTAGTGATAGGAGAAAGAAGAAATTACTTGTCCAATGTGGTGTCAGCACTAAGGGCTGAAAGGATGGCGTGAAAAGGGTGCAAGGTGTACCTAGCTTTCATCAACACTATAGATGCCAAGGAAGTGTCTATAGGGGATGTTAGAATGGTGAAAGAATTCTCAAATGTCTTTCCTGAAGAGCTTCCGAGTTTGCCTCCAGATCGCGAGGTCGAATTTGGCATTGAGCTGTTGCCAACAATGGCTTCGATGTCCATCGCCCCATATAGGATGGCACCGAAGAAGCTGGTTGAACTTAAAGCTCAGATCCAGGAGCTGTTGGACCATGGTTTTATCCAACCAAGTGTGTCTTCGTAGGGAGCACCGTATTGTTCGTTAAGAAGAAGGATGGGTCGATGCAAATGTGCATTGACTATTGCCAACTGAACAAGTTGACTATCAAGAACAAATACCTGTTACCAAGGATTGACAAATTGTTTGATCAGTTGCGAGGAGCTTTGGTTTTCTCAAAGATAGATCTGAGATTAGGGTATCATTAGTTAAGGGTCAAAGAGGTAGATATTCACAAAACTGCTTTCTGAATACGTTATGGGCATTATGATTTTCTAGTGATGTCATTCGGATTTACGAATGCACCAGCTACTTTTATGGACATGATGAACCCAGTCTTCCAACCTTATTTGGATCAGTTTGTGGTAGTGTTCATAGACGACATCCTGTTATATTTGCGATTGGAGGAAGAGCATGATTCACATCTTCAGACAGTTCTGCAGATTTTGATGGAGAAGCAACTGTATGCAAAATTTAGCAAGTGTGAATTTTGGCTGAAGGAAGTGACCTTTTTGGGGCATGTTGTTTCTCGAGGGATTAGGGTTGATCCCCGGAAGATTGAAGCTGTATTGGATTGGAAACCACCGAAGTCAGTGTCAAAAATTTGATGTTTTTTAGGTTTGGCTGGTACTATAGAAGATTCGTTGAGGGGTTTTCGTTGATTGCTGTGGAACACCTAAAACCTCAAGCCCGAAGCTAGGACTGGATACTAGATATTACCATGCTTGAACTCATTAAAACATACACTTATGGGCTGTAAAATTTTGTTCCAACTAAAAAAAAAACTTCTCTATATTACTCTAATCATACATTTCATGGGCCTACTAGGCCTTAAGCACATATCTAAAAACGTTCGGAACTTAATCAAAACCTTTCTTTAAAGCAGAGGTCACACGCCCAAGTGGCTTGGGACATGCCCATGTTTTCAACCGTGAGGAGCTACTGAATATATTCACATGACCTGAACACGCCCGCGGGCTTAAACCGTGTGATAAACCTTAATATACTGACTTGATCCACACGGTATGGGAACACGCTCATGTTCAACCGTGTATTCAACATGGCTCATCCACACGGCGGTGGGGTTGTACCGTGGCCTATCCTGATTAATAATAATAAGGTGCAAGGTTCACACGGCCTAGACACACGCCTGTGTGTCTAACCTTGTGAGCACTTTGAGGCTATTTACCAAGCCATTTGCCACCTTGAAATCAAAATTAAACCAATACCTTTCAAAAACTATACAACATGCTTCATTGAATACAACAACATACATATAACCAATTTTGGCTAAACACTTAGCCATATACAAAAGAATAATGGTTTGATAACCTATACAATGGCCCTTCTTAAAGCATGTTCTCAAAATGAATGCTTCCTATACATGCCATACTTAGTAAAACAACATGGCTATACCAAAATAAGGATTGATAGTGTGCTACGAGCTCTGACTCCAATGATCCACAAGTTAGCTTGGCGAGACTACATAGAAAGAAAGGATTAAAGACGTAAGCATTTAGCTTAGTAAGTTTGCATGTAAAACACATATTAATAAACTTGCTTAATAAAAACCATTTGACATAACAATGGTATCATAATTTCAGCTTTAGAGCTTACTTACTCATACTGATTCTCACATGTCTCATGATACTTACTATCCTCCTTCTTGTAAGGTAAACATGGTGCCTGTATCACTTGATCACATTGATCAACATACTCTAATTTAATAATCATGACCTCTAATTTATCATTCATAACATAAATAATACTCAATTTCAACTTGGTAATATCTTTGCTTACTAAGCTTTCTTGTTATCTCATTTTAACTTTACTCATTTGCTCGATGAATTTCTGCGAATAACCGAGGATACTAAATCTTATCCCACGTAACTTGATACCAAAGCCATATCCTAGATACGGTCTTACATGATATATCTCTTCTTGAATCAATGCCAAGCTTGCCTTGGACTTATATGATAACTTATTCAATGCCAAGCTTGGGTCCTTGGACTTACATGACAACATATTCAATGCCAAGCTTGGGTCCTTGGACTTACATGATAACTTATTCAATGCCAAGCTTGGGCCCTTAAACTTACATGATAACTTGTTCAATTCCAAGCTTGGGTCCTTGGACTTACATGTTAACTTGTACAATGCCAAGCTTGGGTCCTTGGACTTACATGATAACTTGTTCAATGCCAAGCTTGGGTCCTTGGACTTACATGATAACTTGTTCATACTTAATCACATTGATTTCTTTATTTAATAAACATTAAGCATTCCATGATAACAATGTCCATTATACTAAGCAATTCAATGATAGAAATCATAAAGCTTAGAAATCATACAAACTTACCTCAATATATAAAATGTATGTAGATATGCAATTTAGTCCTCGACTTTGTTCTTACCTCGGTTTTGATCCGAGCTTCATTTTTCATGATCTATAAGCATAAATAGACCATTTAATAAGCATATTGACTAAATTGACTCATAACTCATTCTTTGGAAAATTTACTATTTTGCCCCTATACTTTCTCATATTTTCACTTTTGCCCCTAGGCTCGTAAAATGATTTTCATACAACTTTCTTAAACTACATGCTTAGCTGATTAATAGTCTCAACTATAGCAATCATCAATTCTCACAAAATCACCCATGTATGACCAAACTTAAGATTTTCACAATCAAGTCCCTACATGCATTTTCATGGAAAATCACTTAACAAAAGATGTTTCTACTACATCAAGCTTTCATAATCTTCCATAAAACATCAAAATACATGCATGTCATACATGACCACATTTTCTACCATCCATTATAGCTCATCAAATAGTTGACCACATTTTCTACCATCCATTATAGCTCATCAAATAGCTAAAAATAGCTTACTCATGCTACCAAGACTTCAAAAATACAAAGAATATCAAAAATCGGGCTTAGGAGCACTTACTAGCAAGCTTGGAAAATTGAAAGAGCCCTAAAAATGGGTATTGGAGTTTTTGCCAGCTTGGGGGGGAAGATGAATGGGTTTTTGTCATCTTTTTCCTATTTTAATCATTTATTAGGCAAATGATCAAAATGCCTCTCTTTTTAAAAATTTCCATAAAATTATCTCATGACCAATTTTGTCCAAAAATTAAATTTTGGTCAAATTGCTATCTAGGGGTTCATAATTATTATTCTAAATCTATTTCATACAAAAAGCTTCTAGAAATTCATATTTTGCAACTGTTGCAATTTAGTCCTTTTGGACCATTCAACCACAATTTAGCAAAATTGCTTCATGAAACCTTCATACTAGCATGCAAACATGATATAAACCTTAAAAATCATAATTTCATCTCGGTTTCGTGGTCTCACACCACCATTCTGATTAGGCCCTAAATCAAGCTGTTACAATTCTCCCCCTTAAGGATTTTCATCCTCGAAAATCTTACCAGCAAAAAGGTTTGGATATTGGTTTCTCATATTCTCTTATGTTTACCACGTAGCTTTTTCTATTCCATGTCTTTGCCACAATACTTTCACTAGGGCAATACTTTTATTTCTCAGTTGTTTGACTTCCGAGCTAAAATCTTGACTGGTTCTTCACCATAAGTCATGTCGGGATGAATCTATATCTCTGATGGGATAATTACATGTGAAGGATCTGATCGGTAGTGTCTCAACGTTGACACGTGAAACACATCATGTATCTTCTCTAATTCTGATGGAAAATCCAAACGGTAAGCTACCGACCCAACTCTCTCAGTAATCTCGTAAGTCCAATAAAACGTGGACTCAATTTGCCTTTCCAGCCAAATCTGAGAACTTTTCTCTATGGTGACACTTTCAAGAACACTTGATCCCCGACTTGGTACTCTATCTCTTTTCTCTTTAAATCTGAATAGGATTTACATGCATACGAGCCGACTTTTAAACATTCTCGTATCACTTTCACTTTGTCTTCAGCTTCTTTAACTAGATTGACCCTGTAAATTTGGTTTTCCTTGAGTTTAGTCCAAAATAAAGGTGTTCTGCATTTACGCCCACATAGAGCCTCATAAGGTGCCATCTTTAAGCTCGATTGAAAACTATTATTGTAGACAAATTATATCAATGGGAGAAACTTTTCCCAATTGCCTTAAAATTCTAAAATACAACATCTGAGCATATCCTTGAGATCTTGAATTAACCTCTCCGACTGACCATTAGTTTGAGGATGAAAAGCTGTGCTAAAATTCAATCTTGTACCTAAGGCTTCTTGTAGCCTCTTCAAAAATCTGGATGTGAATCTCGGATCTCTATCCAATATAATTGATAAGGGAACTCCGTGAAGCCTTGCTATTTGTTAAACATCCAAGTTTGCCAATTTGTCGAGGGAGTAATCCACTCGTACGGGTATGAAATGGGCTGACTTCGTGAGTCTATCAACTACAACCCATATAGCATCCTTCTTGCTTGGTGACAACGGTAACCCCGTTACAAAATCCATGGTGATACGGTCCCATTTCCACTCGGGAAACAAAATGGACTGAAGTAAACCTGAAGGTACTTGGTGTTCAGCCTTTACTTGCTGACAAATCATGCACTTGGAAACAAATTCTGAAATATCTTTCTTCATTTTCGGCCACCAATACTATTGCTTTAAATCATTATACATCTTAGTACTTCCTGGATGTACAGATAAACATCCGTTATGTGCTTCATACAAAATTCTCTGAATCAACTCCTCTTTTCTTGGCATACAAATTCTATCACTAAATATCAAGTATCCATCAGAATTAATCTGAAAGTCGGATTCAACATCTGAATTGCACTGAGCTCTCTTGACTTGCAATTCACTATCTTCTTTCTGAGCTTCTAGGATCTCGTGAAAAAACATTAGTCTAGCTCTCAACTCAGCTATAATAGAACCATCGTCAGATAAAGATATCCTGGAATTCAATGTCCTTAATGGAAAAAGGGACTTCCTGCTAAAAGCATCGGTGACTACATTTGCCTTTCCTGGGTGGTAGTCAATGACCAAATAAAAGTCTTTTATCAACTCTAACCATCTCCAATGCCTTAAGTTCAACTCTTTCTGTGTCATCAAGTACTTCAGACTTTTATGATCAATTAAAAACCGACATCTCTCACCATATAAATGGTGTCTCCAAATCTTCAAAGCGAAGACTATAGCAGCTAATTCTAAATCATGCGTCGGATAATTCTTCTCATGAGGTTTCAACTATCTTGAGACATAAGCACTCACCTTGCCTTCTTGCATGAGTACACAGCCTAATTCATTTAAGGATGCATCACTGTAAATCACAAATTCTTTCCCTGCATCTGGTTGTACTAAAACTGGAGTTTCTGTCAACATTGCTTTCAACTTCTCAAAACTTTGTTGGCATCATTCTGACCATTCAAACTTCACATTCTTCTGTAACAGTTTAGTTATTGGGGTTGCAATCATGGAAAACCCCTTGACACATCGTCTATAATAGCCGACTAGGCCTAGAAAACTTCTAATCTCAAAGATGTTCTTTGGTGGCTTCCAATCCATTATGCCCAAGATCTTATTTGGATCTACTCGGACTCTATCTTTCGAGACAATATGTCTAAGAAATCCTACTTCCTTGAGCCAAAATTCACTTTTATTGAATTTGGCATACAACTGATTTTCTCGAAGAATCAGTAGAACTGTCTATAGGTGTTCAGCATGATCATTCTCATCTTGGGAATAAATCAGTATGTCCTCAATAAAAATGACTACAAACTTGTCGAGGTATGGTTTAAATATGCGGTTCATTAAATCCATGAATACCGCGGAAGCATTGGTCAACCCAAAGGGCATGACTAAAAATTCATATTGCCCATATCTCGTTTGAAAGGTGGTCTTGGATACATCTAAATCCTTCACTCTAAGCTGATAGAACCCTGATCTCAAGTCTATTTTGGAGAACACAGTGGCTCCTTTCAATTGATCTAACAAATCATCGATCATAGGTAATGGGTACTTGTTCTTTACTGTCACTTTATTAAGTTGACGGTAATCTATGCACAATCTCATGGTGCCATCTTTCTTTTTCACAAATAAAATCGGAGCACCCCATGGTGAACAACTTGATCTTGCAAAGCCTTTGTCTTTAACTCTTGCAACTGTGACTTTAGCTCTTTCAACTATATTGGAGCCATTCTGTAAGGAGTAATGGATATCGGTACAGTACCGGGAGCTAGCTTAATATTGAACTCAACCTCTCTAACTGGTGGTAGTCCTGGTAATTCCTTGGGAAAAACATCCACGTACTCATGTACTATCGATACTGACTCAATCTTTAGTTCTGTTCCTTTATCATTCATCACATAGGCCAGATATACTTCATACCCTTTTCTTATATATCTCTATGCCGTCACAAGAGAAATCATTGCTGGTGATCTACATTGTTCCTCTGATCCTACATGAAGAATATCCCCATCCTCACATCTCATTTCAATATATTTCTTCCCACAATTAACTATTACATCATGGGTAGTCAACAAGTCCATGCCAAGAATGAGGTCGAACTCATCAAATGGTAGCAACATAAGATTTGCTTTAAAGCAATGACCTCTAATCACTAATGGACAATCTTTACAAACTTTATCAACTAACACACTCTTGCCTAAAGGATTAGACACTTTAATCATAAATTCTGTAGAATCTATAGGCATACTCAAATTGGATACTAATTTCATGCAAATGTAAGAGTGTGGATCTGGGATCTATTTGTAACACCCCAAACCTGGTTAAAATGTTACAACCGAATCTGGCGTGCCACGGGGAGAAAATGTTTGCAAATTGATTTGTCAACTTTGTTTAAGGAGAAAACTTCTTAATAATTTTAGAGAAAACGAGTTTGAATCTTGCGGTGTTCAAAACGCGTTAAATCTTGTTTTAGAATAAACTTAGTTGCTTATTTGCTACTTCATATTCATTACTTAATCCGTGAGAATTACCGAAAACACATACTTATCATGATTTGAAAAGAAACAACCAAATAAAACATCCCAAAATAAAAGTTAGGCGGCCTTATTACAATACTGAAATCCTAAATTAAAGGAAACAACTATGTCCGAAAAGAAATCTTTGAAATAAAAAAACTGAGCATGGCCACCTCGAGTCCACTCCAGCTTCATATCCACGATCTAATTCTGATCTGCAAAATGTAAAGGAAGGGGTGAGTCACCGAGACTCAGTTTATAAATCCCTATCCCAAAGAAATTATGCCTTTACACAAATTCATACATTAATATGCGAGTCATACAACCCATCCAACCTAGTATCCATCTGAGTCTCCCAAATCTACCCCTTGTGGTACCAAACCATTGGTGGTGCCAAACCACTGGTAACCGGAGTTACGAATATATCATATGTGGTACCAAACCACTGGTGGTGCCAAACCACTGAGACTTAGTCACAATTTTTTTTGTAATATGTGGGGCCAACCCACTGTGTGATACCAAATCACTGGTGACAGTCTAATAGATCATACTTCCCCATCCTCTCATCACCCATAACACATATTTATGGTAACAACATCAGTATGATCATGTTTAACATACCAAATTATGTATAAAGGATAACATGCTTTCATAGATCACATACAATGCGAGTAATAATAACAACTTACACGGCATCCACGCTTTTACTCAAAAGGGTATTTCAATAACCATAGCCGTCATTCCGGCTTTTAAACAACACACAACATTAACATATTAAGTAAGAAAGTGTGTAAGAGTTACACACCTGGTTTTCGTACTACTGCTTCTATGCTACTTTGGCGTTTGGTTTACAGATCCAACCGCTCCTACTGTTTGACTGTTAATATTGTCCATGATAACCCCTTTATCACTATACAATTTAAACGATAAGATCCAACTACTTAAATAAATACAATCCCTTAAACGAACACTTACCTAGTTGGTCGAATCCCGAATGTCTTTAAGAAAGCTTCACACCCCCATCTACATTCGACCAACACCAAACTATCAAATCGATGCCTTACTCGGAACCAAACATGTACCATATGACATTCGGCCAACCATAATGAACAAGAAAGGCCATTCGGTCAACCCTACCATCAACCTACCTTCGGTTTTTCCACCAAATCGACACTTCTAACTATAGTAGGGCAGGATTTGGCTTTCAGGAACAATGAGGGAAATCGACAGGGCCTTGGAAAAATTGATTTGGATTAGATCTTGATGAAAAGAAAAAGAGAAATCACAAAGAAAAAAATCCTGAAACTCACCGGATTAAAGAGGAGTATTCGGCTTATGGAGCACCTTCGGAAAAGAACCTTCTCTTGTAGATTCGACTATAGAGGAAGATGATCAGAGGGGAGTGTGTTTTGAAAGAAAATCAGTTGAAGAGAGGGAGAAAGTGTTGGAAGGTGGCGGTAAGGAAAAGAAAAGAAGAGAGTTTGAGACAAAAGGAGGAGAGGATTTTCGGCTAGCAAAGTAGATGAATGAAAAAAAATGAAAGAAAGATGAGTACTATGGCTACAAAATTCAGCTACACTAGCACACACCTCAGAGTTGGAATTTCGGCCAACTCTCTCCCTCTTGATAACCTTTACCCATCTTGATAACCCTACCTTTATCTCTCTTTTAAAAGAGACCACCTTAAATCCACCTCTTCCCTCTTAATTATCATCTTTTTAATCATAAAATAAAAGAAATAAACACTCCTAAATTGTAGCTAGGTGCCATCCAACCCCCTTCCCCTAGGAGTGCCAAATTTTACCCATCAATTTGGGCCCCAAACGGCCATACTAGGCCCAATTCCTTCCTCCTTGTGACACCCTCTTAATACCCACCTAAAGCACCTCCAATTTCGGGCCACAAGCCTAACTTGCTACTAAATATAATAATTTAAATTAAAAATACTACCAACTCTCTTTTTAAACAATTTAACTCTGATTTAAGCCCAAACCTGAGCCTAATCCAAACCCCAAAGCCTTCACCTACTAATTTAGCCATGCAACGTATCAAATGCACAAACCCACAGAATTAGGATATTACAGTTCTACCCATCTTAAAATAAATTTCGACCTTGAAATTTACCTGGTCAAAAGAGTTGAGGGTATTGTTGTCGTAAAACATCTTTAGGCTCCCATGTCGCTTCTTTCGACCCATGGTTCTGCCATAGTACCTCTACCAAAGGAACAGATTTCCTACGCAAAACCTTAACATCCTGATCTTGGATTTGCACTGGTTCCTCCTCAAATGATAAGTCTGGATTTACCTCTATCTCCTCCACCGGCACAACGTGTGATAGATCCGAGCGATAGCGTCTAAGCATGAAAACATGAAACACATCGTGGATTTGACCCAACTCTGGTGGCAACTCAAGCTAGTACGCCACTGGTCCTACCCGCTTCAACACCTGATAGGGCCCAATAAATCTAGGGCTTAACTTGCCTTTCCTACCAAACCTCAAAACCTTTTTCCACGGCGACACCTTCAAGAAAACCTTGTCACCTTCAGAAAACTCTATATCCTTCCACTTGAGATTGGCATAAGACTTCTGCCTGTCCGAGGCTTCTTTCAAACGAGATTTAATCACCTTCACCTTATCCTCTATCTCTGTAACCAGTTCCGGACCCAACAACCGCCACTCTCCCAATTTAGTCCAACACGTAGGGGTACAACACTTCCGACCATATAATGCTTCGTATGGAGCCATCTTAATACTACTTTGATAACTATTGTTATCTGCGAACTCACATATGAGTGGAATTCTTCCCAACTGCCCTTGAAATCCAAGACACATCCTCTTAGCATGTCTTCCAAAACTTGAATCACCCTCTCCGATTGTCCATCTGACTGGGGATGAAATGCCGTACTAAAATCTAATATTGTGCCTAGTGCCTGGTGCAAAGCTTTCCAAACCTTGACGTAAACCTTGGGTCTCTATCCAAAATAATTGACACTGGCACCCCATGCAACCTTACAATCTCCGCTACATATAATTTTGCTAACTTCTGAAGAGAAAAATCCATACATATAGGTATGAAATGAGCCGACTTTGTCAGATGGTCCACAATCACCCAAATTGAATCCTGCTTGGTAGGCGTAAGGGGTAGCCCACTCACAAAATCCATTGTAATCATTTCCTACTTCCATTGTGGAATCTTAATCGGTTGCAACAATCCCAAGCGTAACTGATGTTTAACTTTAACCTGCTGACATGTCAGACACTTGCTCACAAATTTTGTTACTTCACGCTTAAGGCCCGGCCACCAAAACTGCTCCCACAAATCCCGGTACATCTTACTACCTCCTGGATGCATAGCATATGGACTGTTATGTGCCTCTTGCACAATCTTCTTCCTTAGCTCCACATCCTTAGGCATACACACCTTCCCTTGAAAACACAACACTTTATCACTGTTCAAGCTATACCCTTCCAATTCACCATTCAGTACTTGCAACCACTGAGCACTTAAAACTTCATCTGCCAGTTGTTTTTCCTTAACCTCGTTAATCCATGTTGGCTTTACTTGCAATTCCGCTAACAGGCTTCCATCCTCATATTAACTAAGGTGAGCAAACATGGCTCTTAAATCTGCCACTACCTTACGGCTCAAGGCGTCTGCTACCACATTAGCCTTTCCAGGGTGGTACTCAATCGAGCAGTCATAGTCCTTTAACAACTCAATCCACCTCCTATGCCTTAAATTCAACTCCTTCGTGTGAGAAGGTACTTCAAGCTCTTGTGATCCGTATACACTACCGACTTCTCTCTATACAAATAATGTCTCCAAATTTTTAGCGTGAAAACTACTACAGCCAATTCAAGATCATACATCGAGTAGTTCACTTTGTGAGGTCTTAACTGTCAGAAGCGTACGCTACCACTTTTCCTTCTTCCATCAGCACACAACCCAATCCTGTATGGGATGCATCACAATAAACCGTAAATTCCTTTTCGGCTTTCGGTTGAATTAACATAGGGGCCTCCGTCAGAATCATTTTTAACTTCTCAAAACTTTCCTGTTGCTTGTCTAACCACACAAACGGAACCCCTTTCCTCAGTAACTTGGTTAACGGCATTGCAATCAGAGAAAATCCTTCTACAAACCTCCGGTAATACCCTGCTAGCCTTAGAAAACTCTTAATCTCTACCACACACTTCGGTGGCTTCCAATCCAAAACGGCCTCAATCTTCTGAGGGTCCACTCTAATCCCCTCAGCTGACACTTCATGACCCAAGAAAGTAACCTCCTTCAGCCAGAACTCGCACTTACTAAACTTGGCGTATAAATGCTTTTCCCTTACAATCTGCAACACCACTTGTAAATGCGCGTCATGCTCCTTTTCCTATTTCGAGTACACCAGAATATCGTCGATAAATACTATGACGAATCGATCCAAATACGGCTAGAACACTCGATTCATCATATCCATAAACGCTGCTGGTGCGTTCGTCAACTTGAACGGCATAACCAAAAAATCATAATGCCTGTATCGAGTATGAAATGCCGTCTTATGGATATCCAGCTCCTTTACCTTAAGTTGGTGATACCCCGACCTCAAATCTATCTTGGAAAAGACCGATGCTCCCTTAAGCTGGTCGAACAAGTCGTCTATCCTAAGCAAAGGGTACTTGTTCTTAATCGTCAATTTATTCAACTGACGATAGTCTATACACATGCGCATCGACCCGTCCTTCTTCTTAACAAAGAGTACCGACGCTCCCCACGGAGACACACTAGGCCGGATAAAACCCCATTCTAACAACTCCTAAATCTATGCTTTTAACTCCACCAATTCCTTTGGTACCATCCTATACGGAGCCATTGACACTGGCGCAGTTTTCGGTAGAAGGTCTATACAAAACTCCACTTCGCGATTTGGAGGAAAGCCCGAAAGCTCTTCCGGAAAGACATCGACAAAGTCTTTCACCGTTTGAACATTCTTTATTCCTGATTCCTTAACTTTCAAGGCACACACGTAGACCATAATCGCCTCGCATCCTTTCCTTACCATCTTTTTCGCCTTAAGTGCGGACACCATATTCGATAGGTAATTCCTCCCCTCTCCTATCATTACCACCTCTTCACCCTCAACCAATCTAATCACCATGTGCTTAGCTCCACAGTCTAGTTTGGCCTGGTACTTAACCAACCAATCCATTCCTAAGATTAAATTGAACTCTCTGAAGGGTAGTTCCATCAAATCCGCTTGAAACATGACCCCTCAAAGTTCTAGGGGTACATTCCTATACAGCTTGTCTACTACCACAGAGTGTCCTAGAGGGCTAACTATTGTCATCTTCCTAATAGATATCTCATAGGCTAAGTTCAAAGTTCCCACTACACTACTGGCAACATAATAGTGTGTCAAACCAACATCAATTAAAGTAATATAAGGCAACCCAAAAATTATAAACATACTGGTTATAATGTCCGGTACGTCGCCCTTCTCTTGGCAACTGGCTGCGTAGACCAACCCAGGCTGCCTAGCATTAGCCCCTCCAGCACCTCGGCCAGGTGCTCCACGACCTTGACCATTGCCATTACCATTACCCCTACCCGCACCTCGACCCCTCTGTGTTTGTTGGCCATCTCTCCTGAATTGACCACGTCCTTGACCCTCAACTTGGATCCTAGCTAACTTCTGCAGACAGTCCCTTACCCGGTGCTCCATGGACCCGCACTCAAAGCACCCTCTACTACCAGCCAAACACTTTCCTGAATGAGACTTCCCACACCTAGCACACTGAGGTGGTCATTGAGCGGTAGCTGTAGGCTTTGCAGCTCACTCCGGTCCATCAAATCTAGCCCTCTTCTGAGAACTTCTAGCAGACCTTGACAGCCCAAAGCTCTTTTTATCCCTACCTCGGTCTGATTACATCTCTCGGTTAAACTTCTGCCTCAGCTATTTTGGCCTTTTCCACGAGAACAGCAAATTCCCTTTCACGCTGAGGTGCAATCATCACCCGTAGCTCATCTCTTAGCCCATCCTCGAACCTAACACAGTGCTCATGCTCCGTAGCCACCATACCCTGAGCATACCTACTTAACCTCAAAAATTTAGCCTCGTACTCGGGTACCGACTTATTCCCTTGTACCAAATACAGGAATGCCTTACGCTGCTCATCAGTATAACCAGCTCCCACATACTTCCTTTGATAGATTGCCTTGAAGTAATCCCAGGTGATATCACCGGCCACTGCACCATTCCTGACCGTGATCCACCACTGGTATACCTCATCCGGGAGAAGAGACACTATCTCCTTCAACTTCTCCTCAGCCGAGAAGTCTAAATCTTCCATTATACATTCTGTCGCCTCTAACTAGTATTCAGCAGCACTGGGAGCTACTCCAGAAACTCCCCAAAACACCTCTGCTCCGTTAGCCCGAAGTCGCTCCACCACGGATTTATGAGTTCCTGCTCCCCACCTGCCTCGGCAAACCTTTCTAAAACTCACAGTACCGCCTGCGATACTACATCATTACCATCGATGCGGTCTCGAAACTCGACTTCCGCAGGCGGATCGGCATCGCATTTCTGGACCCATGGCCAGACCTTGCTGGTTCTGACAAGGTCATCCTACCCCTACCACGGCCATGCGACGGATGTCCATGACCTCTTGTACTCATGCTTCTCGTTTGCATTTATCTGGTTTAGAATTTTATGAATTAATAATTCTGTTTACTATTTATCCACGGATAATTTTATGAGTAATAGTTTTTAAAAGTGATTCTTTCACATTCGGACCTATCTACGATTTTAGTCTTCCTAATTCTAGGAAACATGCACATTCAACATTCATACGAGCACATCCATCACCTAAGGGTATTTTTGTCATTTCACTACCCAAGGGTATTTTCATAATTTTAACCTACATGGGTATTTTTGTAATTTTCCAAAATATGATTCAAGGTGATTTGGCAAAATAAGGGTATTTTGGTAATTTTTTTCAACTCAGGGGTATTTCGATAATTTTGTAAATTCAAGGGGTATTTTGGTAATTTTGTAAATCTGGGGGTATTTCAAAAATTTTACAAGTCAGGGTAATTTGGTAATTTTATAAACCAAGGGTATTTTGGTCATTTTTCAATCTAAGGTAATTTTCACAAATCTAGGGGTTATTTGGTAATTTCAAAACTAGGGTTTTCACAAAACAGTGTGGCTGGTCCTTTTTGGGTTTTAGTTGTAAGTTTTAGCCTGTCAACACGCCCTCTAACTAAGGTGAATAGTCACTATGCACTAGGTAGGATTCTAGTGAAAAGGAGGTGAGTCACTAGGACTGCTTAAATGCCAAGCTTTTCCTGAATCCATTCCTAGACATGCATATGCCTATTGCCACACCTTGGCTTGGCTAAAGTGAATAGTCACTATGCACCAGGTAAGATTCCTACGAAGAGGAGGTGAGTCACTCAGACTGCTTAAATACCAAGCTCTTCCGGATCTACTCCTAGACATGCATATGCTTGTTGCCACACTTTAGCCTTATGACTTGCCTACAAGTTTTGTTTATTTAGGTTAAGTCTTATGGATTAGAAAAGTTGTTTGTCTAAACCTAGAGTTCATTGGTACTATCATCCTTAGCTACGTCTAAGCCCAACAAATATATCACAACAGAAGTTAGGGTACTTTCCTAGGTAGATTGGCGTCGGAGACTCAGGTGCCATGCTTTTCAAAAGCTAATCGTTTCACAAACCCAAAAACATATTTTGGGCCCTAAGCCCACAATCGAGTTTTTGAATCGGGCTCTGATACCAAAATGTAACACTCCAAACCCGATTAAAATGTTACAATCGAATCTGGCGTGCCACGGGGAGAAAATGTTTGCAAATCGATTTGTCAACTTTGTTTAAGGAGAAAACTTCTAAATAATATTGGAGAAAATGAGTTTAAATCTTACGGTGTTCAAAATACGTTAAATCTTGTTTAAAAAAAACTTAATTGCTTATTTGCTACTTCATATTCATTACTTAATCCGTGAGCATTACCGAAAACACATACTTATCGTGGTTTGAAAAGAAACAACCAAATAAAACATCCCAAAATAAAAGCTAGGCGGCCTTATTACAATACTGAAATCCCAAATTAAAGAAAATAACTAAGTCCGAAAAGAAATCTTTGAAATAAATAAAAACTGAGCATGGCCACCTCGAGTCCACTCCAGCTTCATATCCACGATCTAAGTCTGATCTGCAAAATGTAAAGAAAGGGGTGAGTCACCGAGACTCAGTGTATAAATCCCTATCCCAAAGAAATTATTCCCTTACACAAATTCATACATTAATATGCGAGTCATGCAACCCATCCAACCTAGTATCCATCCGAGTCTCTCAAATCTACCCCTTGTGGTACCAAACCACTGGTGGTGCCAAACCACTAGTAACCGGAGTTACAAATATATCATATGTGGTACCAAACCACTGGTGGTGCCAAACCACTGAGACTTAGTCATAATTTTTTTGTAATATGTGGGGCCAACCCACTGTGTGATACCAAATCACTGGTGACAGTTTGATAGATCATACTTCCCCCTTCTCTCATCACCCATAACACATATTTATGGTAACAACATCAGTATGATCATGTTTAACATACCAAATTATGTATACAGGATAACATGCTTTCATAGATCACATACAACGCGAGTAATAATAACAACTTACTCGGCATCCACGCATTTACTCAAAAGGGTATTTCAATAACCATAGCCATCATTCCGGCTTTTAAACAACACACAACATTAACATATTAAGTAAGAAAGTGTGTAAGAGTTACACACCAGGTTTTCGTACTACAGCTTCTACGCTACTTTGACGTTGGGTTTACAGATCCAACCGCTCCTACAGTTTGACTATTAATATTGTCCATGATAACCTCTTTATCACTGTACCATTTAAATGAAAAGATCCAACTACTTAAATAAATACATTCCCTTAAACGAACACTTACCTAGTTGGTCGAATCCCGAATGTCTTTAAGAAAGCTTCACACCCCCATCTACATTTGGCCAACACCAAACTATCAAATCGATCCCTTACTCGAAACCAAACACGTGCTATATGACATTCGGCCAACCATAATGAACAAGAAAGGCCATTCGACCAACCCTACCATCAACCTACCTTCGATTTTTCCACCAAATCAACACTTTTGACTATAACAGGGCAGGATTCGACTTCCAGGAACAATGAGGGAAATCGACAGGTCCTTGGAAAAGCTGATTTGGATTAGATCTTGCTGAAAAGAAAAAGAGAAATCGCAAAGAAACAAAATCTCAAAACTCACCGGATTAAATAAGAGTATTCGTCTTATGGTGCACCTTCGGGAAAAGAACCCTCTCCTGTAGATTTAGCTATGGAGGAAGATGATCAGAGGGGAGTGGATTTTGAAAGAAAAATAATTAAAGAGAGGGAGAAAGTGTTGAAAGGTGGAGGCAAGGAAAAGAAAAGAAGAGAGTTTGAGACAAAAGGAGGAGAGGATTTTCAGCTAGCAAAGTAGATGAATGAAAAAAAATGAAAGAAAGATGAGTACTATGGCTACAAAATTCGGCTACACTAGCACACACCTCAGAGTTTGAATTTCGGCCAACTCTCTCCCTCCTGATAACCTTTATCCATCTTGATAACCCAACTTTTATCTCTCTTTTAAAAGAGGCCACCTTAAATCCACCTCTTCCCTCTTAATTATCATCTTTTTCATCATAAAATAAAAAATAAACACTCCTAAATTGTAACTAGGTGTCGTCCAACCCCCTCCCTAGGAGTGCCAAATTTTACCCATCAATTTGGGCCCCAAACGGCCATACTAGGCCCAATTCCTTCCTCCTTGTGACACCCTCTTAATACCCACCTAAAACACCTCCAATTTTTGGGCCACAAGCCCAGCTTGCTACTAAATATAATAATTTAAATTAAAAATACTACCAACTCTCTTTTTAAACAATTTAACTCTGATTTAAGCCCAAACCCCAAACCCCAAAGCCTTCACATACTAATTTAGCCATGCAACGTATCAAATGCACAGACCCATAAAATTAGGATAATACATTATTAAAGTAATAAATTTAACATCATGAATAGAAAAGTTACCCGTAATAACATCATTGGAAGATGCCTTTTCACGAGTGTGAATGGCATAAGTCCTTGCAGGTGCTCTACCCTCGGGTATCCCCGCCTGTTCTCTAGGGTTACCTCTTTCACTTGCCCCACTTCTTGGGTTCCTCTGCGGTTTGCCTCTGACCATACTCCTGGATCTCGAGTTCTGAGCTCTTTCTTCTTTCATCATCTCTGGACAATCTTTTATATAGTGGTCTTTAGAACCACATCTAAAGCATGCATTTTCATGTGCTCGGCATTCTCCAAGGTGACGTCTGCCACACTGTATGTAACAGCCAGATTTAGGGCCTAGTCGGGATAGTGGTGCGAGGCCACGAACCTAAGGTGAAATTATGAGTTTTCCAGGTTTATGCCATGTTTGCATGCTAGTATGAAAGTTTTGTAAAGTAATTTTATTAAATTGAGGTCAATTGGTCCAAAAAGGACTAAATTACAAAAGTTGCAATATATGAGTTTCTAGAAGCTTTTTTGCATGAAATAGCTCAAGATTAATAATTGTGAGTCCTTAAGTAGCAATTTTCCCAAAATTTAATTTTTGGACAAAATTGGCCTTAAGAGACTATTATGGAAAATTTTAAGAGGAAGGGCATTTTGGTCATTTGGCCTCATTACTAATTAAAATAGGATAAAGATGAAAAAATTCACTCATCTTCTTCCTTGTTGCTGCTGAAAATTAGAGACACCATAGCTAGGGTTCTTCATTTTTTTCAAGCTCATAGTAAGTTCATCTTGGCCCCGTTTTTAATATTTTTCGTATTTTTGAAGTTCCCGTATTATGAATTAGCTAATTTTAGCTATAAAATGAGCTAAGATGCATGTTCAAAAATCTACCCTTGAATGACATGCTTGTTAAATGATATTTTATGGAAGTTTAAGAGAGTTTGATGTTAGATAAACATCTTTTCCTTAATGAATTTCATGAAAAATGGTAGCAGGGACCATTTTGTAATAGTTATAAAATTGGTCATACCTACTAGAAATAGTGAGAATTGATGATTGTTATAGAAGACAAAACGATTGAGTTGAGCATGAAGTTTAAGAAAGTTGCATGAAAATTATTTTACGAGAATTGAGGCAAAAGTGCAAATATTAGAAATTATAGGGGCAAAATAGTAATTCTACCAAAGTATGAGTTATGAGTCAATTTAGTCAATATGGTTATTAAATGATCTATTTATGATTATAGATGAAGAAAAATGAAGCCCGGATCGAAACGGAGGCAAGAACAAAGTCGATGACTAAATTGCACATATACATACATTTTGTATATTGAGGTAAGTTTGTATGATTTCTAAGCTTTATGATTATTATCATTAAATTGCTTAATATAATGTACAATAATTGTATGAAATGATTATGTTATGTTCAAGCAAGAAATCATGATGATAAGTACGAGCAAGTCCCGATGGGAGATGAATTTCCTAGGATACTCGATCTACCACGCAAGATATCATGTAAGTCCAAGGCAGGCTTGGCATTGATCAAGTTAGCAAGAAAGTTATCATGTAAGTCCAAGTCAAGCTTGGCATTGATCAATATATCATGTAAGTCCAAGGCAAGCTTGGCATTGATCAAGTTAGCAAGCAAGTTATCATGTAAGTCCAAGGCAAGCTTAGCATTGATCAAGATATCATGTAAGTCCAAGGCAACCTTGACATTTATCAAGTTAGCAAGCAAGTTATCATGTAAGTCTAATGACTCAAGCTTGGCATTGAGTATGTTATCAAGAGCAAGACTTCATATAAGTCCATGTCAAGACATGGCCGTGAAACCAGGATGAGATAACCTATGTAAGACCATGTCTAAGATATGGCTTTGGCATCATATTATGTGGGAAGAGATTTAGTATCCTCGGTTATTCACAAAAATTCATCGGGCAAATGAGTTAGCTAAAAAAGATAGCAAGAAAGCTAATAAAGTAAAGTTAGTATCAAGATGAAGTTAGATGAAGTTGAGTATTATTCATGTTGTGAATGAGAAAGTAGATATCATGATTGTTGTTATTATAGTATAATGATCAATGTAATCAAGTGATATCGGTATCATGGTTACCTTACAAGTATGATAATAGTAAGTGTCATAAGACATGTAAGAATCTATATGAGTAAGTAAGCTCTTTAGCTGAAATTCATGATACTAATGTTTATGTGAAATGGTTTATATTAAGCAATGATGATGCTCTGAGTTGTTACATGCAAACTTACTAAGCTATATGCTTATGTTATGATTCTTTCTTTCTATGTAGTCCCGCCAAGCTAACTCGTGGATCATTAAAGTCAGAGCTCGCAACACACTATCAACTATTATTTTGGTATAGCCAAGTAACTTTACTAAGTATGGCATGTATAGGAAACATTCATTTTGTGGACATGTCTTAAGAAGGGCCTTTATAAAGGCTATCAAGTTTATTATTCTTTTGTATATGGCTAAGTGATTGGCCAAATTTGACTAAGCATGTATGTTTGTTGAGATCAATGAAACATGTAGTATTATTCATAAAATTGGGTTGTGATTGCATCGTTGAATTGTGTATAGATATGATCTTCATTTTAGGGTGGCTAACGGCTTGGTAAATAGCCTATAAGTGCCTACACGATTGGACACACGGGCGTGTGTCAAGATCGTGTTAACCTTGCACCTTAGTATTATTAATCAGAATAGGCCATAGGCAAATCCCACGGCCATGTATGTGTACCATGTAAGACACGCGATTTCGACATGGGTGTGTTCCCAGACCATGTTGATTTAGTTAGTATATCAAGGATTAACACACGGTCTAAGCCCACAGGCATGTCATGGCCATGTGAAATTAGTTAGTAACCTCCCACGGTTGGTAGACATGGGCGTGTCTAAGCTGTGATGAAATAGTCAGTAGTTCTACACGGTTTGAAGGCATAGGCGTGCTTAAGGGTACACGGGCGTGTTCCAAGTCACATGGGCGTGTGAACCCTGCTTCAAAAATGAGTTATTTGATTTTAATTCCAAAAGTTTTCTGACATGAGTTAAAGGCCTCGTAGGCCCTTGTTATATGTGTTGACCAAGAAAGTGAAGTTTTTAAGTTGGAACGAAATTTTATAGCCCGTAAGTACATGTTCCATTGAGTTCAAGCATAGTAATGTCTCATATCCAGACCCAGTATCGATCTTGGGTGTGGGGTGTTACATTTAGTGGTATCAGAGCTACGATTTAGTCGGTTTTAAGACTAACGTAGCAGGAGCATGAGTCTAGCTATACATGCCATACGTAAGAATATTTTTATAATGATAGTGTGACGACTCCTGACGACTTAAATTATGTTATACATATAGTAAATGGATCCCGAAAGAGCTGAGGCAGATGATGTAGAAACTAACGAACCAGCTCCCGCAGAAGGGACGGTGTCGTATGAGAATGAGAATAGACCCACTACGGTGAGTCAAGAAGGAGGAGGAGAAGAGGCTAGAGAAGCCTTCCTCCATATGATGGATGCCTGGTACATGGAGTTCGTTTGAGTGAACCCGAATGCACAACCCCTCCACCCCCGCCTGTTCCACAACCTACTCTAGTAGCCCCTCAAGTAGTAGAGGTGGTAAGAGGAGGTAAACCTCCAATTGATAGGATCAAGAAGTATAGGGCAGAAGAATTCTGAGCTAGAAAAGATGATGATCTAGAAAGAGCTGAGTTTTGGTTAGAAAAACCATCAGAGTATTTAACAAACTGTCCTGCACTCCTGATGAATACATTAAGTGTGTAGTCTCACTCTTAAGAGATTCTGCTTACCAATGGTGGAACACCCTTGTGTCGGTGGTACCAAGGGAAAGGATCTCATGGGAATTCTTCCAAGAAGAGATTAAGAAAAAGTATATCAGCCAGAGGTTTGTAGACCAGAAGAAGAAAGAATTTCTAGAGCTGAAGCAAGGCAAGATGACAGTATCGATTATGAGTGAGAGTTTGTACAACTCAACAAGTACACTCGCAAATGTGTGTCTACTGAGGCCATTATGAGTAAAAGGTTTGAAGATGGTTTAAACGAGGACATTAAGCTGGTTGTTGCTGTAACAGTCTAAATTTGACCCTAATCAGAACGGTGGTTTTGGGATCACGAATCCAACTCTAAAAAATTTTTACATATTATTTTTGGTGTTTTTTATATGTGTATTAATGTGTGTGAAAGTTTCATAAGAAAATTTTATCGTTTGAGTGTTTAATTTGACAAAAAGGACTTAATCGCATAAAGTGTAACAGGTGCATACTATAGTGAAAAGTGATAAAGTGATAATGGCTTTTTAATATGAGGTACTAAATGGGTAAATAGCCCATTTTTAAGTTAGTGGGTGGCATATGACAAGATTAACCTTAAGTTTTATATTATATAATTTTATATAATAAGGTTATATAAGTAAATGATTAAATGCCATAATATATGTTAATAAAACAAAAGAAAAAGCATATCATCTTTTTTTTATGCATGAAAGCCGAATGTATAAAGAAGAAAGATTGGTTTTTAAGCTTCCAAAATTTGGCACTTGTGAGCTAAAATTCAAGGTTAGTTTGATTTCGATTTTTGATAATTTTTACGTTTTTGTGATCGTTGCTTCGAATACTTTAAGACCCATGCTTGAATTTTTGATTGTGGTGAATATTTCGAAATGTGCCATTGATGAGTTTATGAGTTTTATGATGATAGTTGATGAATTATGAAAGATATATGTTAGATTAATATGTTTTGTCTTTGAATTTTTGGTAAATTTGATTATTTGGGCTAAATTGAAAAAATGAATTTTTGAAGGGACTAAAATGCAAAATAAATGAAAGAAATGGACTTGTATGGTCCTTGTGAACATTCGGCCCTAAGGCACTATTGTGAAATTTTGTGTATTTTGTGTTTTGTGCAAATAGGAACAAATTGCAAAAATGTGAAACAGTAGGGTAAAATGGTAATTTGACTGTTTATGTGTTTTGGGACTAAATTGAAATGAAATGTACTTGAATGAGCTAAATTTTAATGTGTTTAGATCAAGAACAAAGAAAAACGAATTTGGATCGAGGAAAGGTAAAGATTATCGAATAGCCGGTATACGTTGTCCGTTGACAGTCGAGGTAAGTCCTTAAGCAAATATAAGTGAAAAAATTATTTGTGAATATAATAAATGATGAAATTTGAATATTTTAAGCATAAATATATCAATTGGCCGAATGTAGGGATATGATATTGGATTAAGTTTTAATTGTTGAAAGTAATGTGTAATAGATATGCTCGGTTGTTATGTGAAAGTGATATTGAATTATATGAAATATATGTGATATTGATAGTATGTGGTGTGAATGAAATGACTCAATAATATGAATGTTCGAGCTTCGAGCCTAGCAGGCCTTCTACCGATGAAAGATTATCAGGCTTATTGCATAGCAGGCCTTGTGCTGGTGATTTATATCGGGCTTTGAGCCTAGCATGCCTCGTGCTGGTGAATTATATCGGGCTTATTGCCTCGCAGGCTAAATGTCGGTGTTCGAACTTCGGACCTTGAGTCTAGTAGGTCTAGTGCCAGCATGCGAGATTCGGGCAAATGCCTAGCAGGTTTTATACCGGTGAGTTGAAATTCCAAGCTTAGATTATGTACTAGTAAAGCCATGAAATGAATCAAGTGAGCCTAAGCATTTGAAAATGAATTTGTTAATTTGGCTACAAGGTATGTGCTATTCATATTCATGTATTATACATATATATATGTGATGATAATAAGTAAATGAATTGGTGAAGGAAATGTGATATACAATTGGTAGATGCAAATTGTGTATAAACTATGCCATGTGGAAATTGGTTATATGAAAGCATAAAGTGGTTAAAGGTATTCAGTATAAGTATATTGATATGAATGATACTAATTGATCCCAGTATATTCAAATTTATGCTTATGTTTACGTGACATATTGGGATTACTTTGATGCCATGTATACGAATGTATGAAATGTTACATGGATATATATATACATGTGAATATATTTCCTTTTATGTGAAATTACTAAGTGTAAAGTATATATTTATTGCATATACATATATATATATATATATATATGATCCTATTGAATTATGTGTATTGAAAATATGAGTAGTTGGAAAAGAGTATTTAATCTATATGTGAATTATATGATGGGATTATAAATTGAAGTCTAAAGGTAAAATAGTGATAATGGTTAAGCTAAATGAGCTTTAGCATTCGACATTAGTAGATCATTGAAGTGCTAAGCTTGGATATATTAGATGCTTGGATATATGAGAGTTTAAATGAACATGTGTTTACGTAATTAAAGAGGTAATTCAGATGTACACAGCCCTTTAGTTGTTCGATTATTTATGTGAACTTATTGAGTTTCATGTATGTGTATTATGAATATATTATAAAGAAATGATGTTTTATATTTTGAATTTGAGGCTAAGTTGGTAAGTTGTATATTAATGGTAAGGAGATGATAAGTGTTATGTTAAGTGAGGTAAAAGCATTCGGTTTTGAAGGACTTTCGAGTTAAGCTGTTTGATTCAATGTTATTACTTGATTGTTTTAATATGTTAGAATTTCCAATTGGTATATTATGATTGCTTAAGACATACTAAGCTAAATTAGCTTATTCTGTGTGTTCATCGTTCTGTTTTATAGAGTTTGATCAAGCTAAGAGCTCAGGAGATCGTCATCAAAGTCATCCACACTATCAACCTATTTTGGTACTTTTGAGCTTGGATTTTAAACTAAAGGCATGTATAGGCTAGACTAAGTTTTGAGCTATGAATTTGTTCTTGTATATATTAGCCATGCGAAAATGGCTTCAGTTGGATCATTAGAATTAGACTTGGCTTTATGAGTTCGTGATTGAGTGTTTAATATGTTTTGTTATATCAATTTGATTATGACTTAATTTTATGTAGTATATGATTGCTATATTTAAGTAAATAATGTGGTGTATGCGAGTTGATATATGTATATGATGGATATGGCAAGTATGTTACGATTAGTTGTAATGGATAGTTAAAAGAATATGATATGAAGTTCAGGTATACTAATATGTATATGCGACTTAGGTGTATAATGAGATGTTGTTTGTGTTTTAATGTTTCTTTTAATTTAATGGCTGAATTATGGCATTTTGGTCTTTATTGCTTTCGGCCATGGCATTTAAGCACCATGGTAGTGTATTTCATAATGAGATTGTGCGTGTGACAATAGGTTGATTGATTTATGTTATACATGTTAGGTATAGGATCAAGTATTTAGCTCACCTTAGAAATATATCTAATTGTATATCACGTGTGTGTTGGATATTCATATGACTTGACCGAAATGTTGAGGTGGTTGACAAATATGGTTATATTATGCATGTTTGATAAATCATGAATGGAAAGTTCATTATGTAATAGTTGGTTATATTTATGTAATTTGAAACAATAGGGTTGAAGTTGGGAAATGATTGATAAGGATTTACTGTGAAGTGATTGAATGAAACATGAATTGAGAAGATAGTATTATAACGAAATTTGCATATTCGGTTATATTCTTATAAATAAATTTAGACGTACTTTGCTGAGATGAGTATATTTAGTTTATTTGAATATGATTGAACAAGATACCATGCAACTATACATATGTATGTTTATATTTAGTGATTCCTATTTATTTTTTTAGAAAAGCCATTACAAGCATGTGTATATTTGGCTAATGTGGTTTAAAAGATCAAGTGGATAGTATTCATTGTTAATTATATTGATGAGTTATTTGTGAATTTCATTAAAGGGATTAAATTTTTTGGTATGTTATTATCTAAGCATATTCATGTTGTTTAATTTGCTTTCGAATGAGACTATGTCAACAATAATTGTTTATGGCTACTTGTGTTTTGTTCGGTAATGCCTTACAACCCAATCCGACGATGAACAGGGTTTAAGAGTGTTACATTTGATTGGTATCAGAGCTTATGGTTTAGTCGATTCTAGGACTACCGTATCACGTGTGAGTCTAGCTATACATGCCTTAAATTATAATGTGATAGTGTGGTGACTTCTGACATCTGAATTGTGATTTTATATTGTAAATGGATCCCAATAGAGCCGTAGCTAATGATGTTGAAGCATAGTGCCTGATCCCGCACATGGGTCAGTGCCGGTAGACTCTTGACCTATTTTGAGTAGCCATGAGGGGGACGCTAAGCAAGCCTTCTACTAGATGATTAACAAATGGTTTGCTCAATATCTGGACTAACCCGACTATGCAATGACCTCCACCCCCGAATAATCCATTTCTGATACCTACGATACCTCTAATGATAGACCCGATGAGATGTAGCAGGCCTCCTATTGATAAAATCAGAAAACATGGGACCGAAGAGTTTAAAACTAATGATGATGATAATGATCTTTGGCGAAATTTGAGTTGTGGTTTGATAATACTATATGCATGTTCGATGAGCTATCTTGTACTCCGGATGAATGTTTAAAGTGTACCATATCTTTGTTAGGAGACAATATGGTCATATCTGAAGCCAGAGTGCCAGCCAGTGTAGGCTATTTGAGCTCTAGAGGATGCCTCATCACCTGATGTCATAATTGGTACATTTACTCTTTATGATATTTTTGTGATTGTTTTGATAGACTCTGGTTCTACGCATTCATATGTATGCATGAATTTAGTATTCAGCAAGACTTTAACTGTAGAATCTTCTAAATTTGCTATAAAAGTAACGAACCCTTGGTAAAAGTGATCTGGTTGATAAAGTATGCAAGAACTGTCCGTTAATGTTTTGAGATATCTGTTTCACGCTAAGTTGATGCTTTTACTGTTTGATGAATTCGATATTATTTTGGGAAGGGATTTGTTGTTTATGCCTGATGCTGTTGTGAATTGCAAAAGAAAGACCATCAATTTGAGATGTCCGAAGGATAAGAAAATACGAATTGAGTCTGATGATTTGAGTGGATTGCCTGCTGTAATATCAGTTTTGAAAGCTCAGAGTTAAGTGAAAAGGGGTTACGAGGCATATTTTGCCTACGTGATTAATTCGAAAGTATCTAAGAAGAAAATTAAATTAGTGCCTATTGTTTATAAGTTTTCTAATGTGTTTCCTGAAGAGTTACCAGGTTTGCCTCTGATTCATGAAGCTGAATTTGTTATTGATTTGTTGTGGTAATTGTAGGTGACATTTTGATTTATTCACGTGACGAAAAGGAGCATACTGAACCTTTGAGAATTTTGTTGCAAACTTTGAGAGAAAAATAATTATATGTGAAATTCAGTGAATGAGAATTTTGATTGTATGAAGTTAGTTTTCTAAGACATATTGTGTTAGCCTTTGGAATCCGAGTAGATCCGAGTAATATTTTTGCTATTTGAGTTGGAAACCTCCGAAAAATGTTTTTATAGTTCGTAGTTTTTTGAGCTTAGCTGGTTATTACCATAGGATTATAAAAGTTTTTCAGTGATAGTTACTCCATTGACTAGATTGCTTTAGAAAGATGTCAGATTTGAATGGTCGAAAAAGTGTCAGAAAAGTTTCGATCAGTTGAAGGCCCTTTTGACTGAAGCTCCAGTGTTAGTTTAGCCTGAATCGGGTAATGAATTTGTTGTTTTTAGTGATGCTTCTTTCTAGGTTGTGTTTTGATGTAGGAAGTCAAAGTCGTAGCCTACGCTTTGAGACAATTGAAGCCGTATGAAAGAAATTACCCGACACATGATTTGGAGCTAGCAGCTATTATATTCGTGATGAAGATTTGGTGTCATTACTTGTTCGGAGAGAAATGTCATGTCTATTCAGATCACAAGAGCTTAAAATATTTGATGACTCAAAAAGATTTGAACCTACATCAGAGAAGATGGCTTGAGATATTGAAAGATTATGAGCTAGTGTTAGATTATCATCTGAGTAAAGCAAACGTTATGGATAATGGGCTGAGTAGAAAGTTATTGTTGCATTACAGGCTTTGAATACTCAGTTAGATTTGTTTGATGATAGTTTTATAATAGAAGAATTGAGATCAGAACCAATGTTTTTACAACAAATATATGAAGCTCAAAAGTTTGATAATGAATTGCTAGCGAAATGAGACCAGTGGGAAACGACATTTGAATCTGAATTTTTAATTGTGAATGATTGTTTGAAATATCGAGATATTATCTGTGTTTCAAGAAAATCCAGGATTGATTCAATTGATTTTGAATGCAACACGTAATAGAGGTTTATCTGCTCATCTAAGAAGTACTAAAATGTACCATGATTTGAAGCAACATTACTGGTGGTCTGGAATAAAAAAAAGACATTTCTGACTTTGGTTTGGAATGTTTAGTTGTCAACAAGTGAAAGCCGAACATCAAGTTCCATATGGATTGCTACATCCGATCTTGGTTTCAGAGTGGAAATGAAATAGAGTAACAATGGACTTTATTTCTGATTGACCTTGACTCAGATAAAGAAAGATGTGATATGGGTCATAATTGATCTATTAACTAAATCTGCCAGTTTTATTCCGGTTAGGTATGATTTCTCACTTGAGAGATTGGCAAAGTTTTATATTACTGAGATTGTGAGGTTACACGGGGTTGATTTGATAAAGGATACAGAACAGGAAGTGAAATTGATCCGATATTGTTTGAAAGCAGCATCTGATCTTCAATAGTCCTATGCAGACTTGAAACGAAAAGATATAGAATTGGAGATCAACGATAAAGTATTTCATGTTTCCATGTTTCGTAGATATCGATCCGACCCGTCACATGTAATAGCCCCATCTAAAATAGAAATCTAATCTAGTATGACATATGAAGAAAGGCCGATCTGTGCCTTAGTCGTGAAGGAAAGGAGTTATGAAATAAGAAATGGCAACCTGAATATTTAAGAAGACAACAATATCTGAAATTGTTCTGCGAAAAGATTTTCGAGGACGAAAATCCCTAAGGGGGAGAGTTGTAACGGTCTGAATTTGACCCTAATCGAAACGGTGGTTTCGGGACCATGAATCCAACTTCAAAAAATTTTTAGATATTATTTTCGGTGTATTTTATATGTGTATTAATGTGTGTGAAAGTTTCGTAAGAAAATTTTATCGTTTGAGTGTTTAATTTGACAAAAGGGCTTAATCGCATAAAGTGTAAAAGCTGCATACTATAGTGAAAAGTGCTAAAGTGATAATGGCTTTTTAATATGAGGTACTAAATGGGTAAATAGCCCATTTTTAAGATAGTGGGTGGCATATGACAAGATTAACCTTAAGTTTTATATTATATAATTTTATATAATAAGGTTATATAAGTAAATGATTAAATGCCATAATATATGTTAATAAAACAAAAAAAAAAGTATATCATCTTTTTTTTTATGCATGAAAGCCGAATGTATAAAGAAGAAAAATAGGTTTTTAAGCTTCCAAAATTCGACACTTGTGAGCTAAAATTCAAGGTTAGTTTGATTTCGGTTTTTGATAATTTTTACGTTTTTGTGATCTTTGCTTCGAATACTTTAAGACCCATGCTTGAATTTTTTATTTTGGTGAATATTTCGAAATGTGCCATTGATGAGTTTATGAGTTTTATGGTTATAGTTGATGAATTATGAAAGATATATGTTAGATTATTTTTTTCTTTGAATTTTTGGTAAATTTGATTATTTGGGCTAAATTGCAAAAATGGATTTTTGAGGGGACTAAAATGAAAAATAAACAAAAGAAATGGACTTTTATGGTCCTTGTGAACATTCGGCCCTAAGGTATTATTGTGAAATTTTGTGTATTTTGTGTTTTTTGGAAATACGACCAAATTGCAAAAATGTGAAACAGTAGGGTAAAATGGTAATTTGACTATTTATGTGTTTTGGGACTAAATTGAAATGAAATGTACTTGAATGAGCTGAATTTTAATGTGTTTAGATCAAGAACAAAGAAAAACAGATTTGGATTGGGGAAAGGCGAAGATTATCGAATAGCCGGTATGCGTTGTCCGTTGACAGTCGAGGTAAGTCCTTAAGCAAATATAAGTCAAAGAATTATTTATAAATATAATAAATGATGAAATTTGAATATTTTAAGCATAAATATATCAAATGGCCGAATGTAGGGATATGATATTGGATTAAGTTTTAATTGTTGAAAGTAATGTGTAATAGATATGCTCGGTTGTTATGTGAAAGTGATATTGAATTATATGAATTATATGTGATATTGATAGTATGTGGAGTGAATGAGATGACTCAATAATATGAATGTTTGGGCTTCGAGCCTAGCAGGCCTTGTCCCGGTGAAAGATTATCAAGCTTATTGCCTAGCAGGCCTTGTGCTGGTGATTTATATCGGGCTTGAGCCTAAGCAGCCTCGTCTTGATGAATTATATCGGCTTATTTCCTAGCGGCTAAATGCCGTTGTTCAACTTGGACCTTGAGTCTAGCAGTCTAGTGCCGATGTGAGATTTGGACAAATGCCTAGCAAGTTTTATACCGGTGAGTTGAAATTCCAAGCTTAGATTATGTACTAGTAAAGCCATGAAATGAATCAAGTGAGCCTAAGCATTTGAAAATGAATTTGTTAATTAGGCTACAAGGTATGTGCTATTCATATTCATGAATTATACATATATATATATATATATATATGTGATGATAATAAGTTAATAAATTGGTGAAGGAAATGTGATATACAATTGGTAGATGCAAATTGTGTATAAACTATGCCACGAGGAAATTGGTTATATGAAAGCATAAAGTGGTTAAAGGTATTCGTATAAGTATATTGATACGAATGATACTAATTGATCCTGTATATTCAGCCTTATGCTTATGTTTACATGACATGTATATGAATGTATGAAATCTCAAATGGATATATATATATATATATGTGTGTGAATATATTTCCTTTTATGTGAATTTACTAAGTGTAAAGTATATACTTATTGTATATACATATATATGATCCTATTGAATTATGTGTATTAAAAATATGAGTAGTTGGAAAAGAGTATTTAATCTATATGTGAATTATATGATGGGTTTATAAATTGAAGTCTAAAGGTAAAATAGTGATAATGGTTAAGCTAAATGAGCTTTAGCATTCGACATTAGTAGATCATTTAAGTACTAAGCTTTGAAATATTGATGTTAGATGCTTGGATATATGAGAGTTTAAATGAACATGTGTTTACGTAATTAAAGAGGTAATTCAGATGTACACAGCCCTTTAATTGTTCGAATATTTATGTGAACTTATGGAGTTTCATGTATGTGTATTATGAATATATTATAAAGAAATAATGTTTTATATTTTGAATTTGAGGCTGAGTTGGTAAGTTGTATACTAATGGTAAGGAAATGATAAGTGTTATGTTAAGTGAGGTAAAAGCATTCAGTTTTGAAGGGCTTTCGAGTTAAGCTATTTAATTCAATGTTATTACTTGATTGTTTTAATTTGTTAGAATGTCCAATTGGTATATTATGATTGCTTAAGACTTACTAAGCTAAATTAGCTTACTCCATGTGTTCATTGTTACATTTTATAGATTTTGATCAAGCTAAGAGCTTAGGGGATCGTCATCAAAGTCATCCACACTATCAACCTATTTTGGTACTTTTGAGTTTAGATTTTAAACTAAAGGCATGTATAGGCTAGACTAAGTTTTGAGCTATGAATTTGTTCTTATATATATTAGCCATGCGAAAATAGCTTCACTTGGATCATTAGAATTAGACTTGGCTTTATGAGTTCGTGATTGAGTGTTTAATGTGTTTTATTATATTAATTTGATTATGACTTAATTTTATGTAGTATATGATTGCTATATTTAAGTAAATAATGTGGTGTATGAGTTGATATATGCATATGATGGATATGGCAAGTATGTTCTGATTAGTTGTAATGGATAGTTAAAAGAATATGATATGAAGTTCAGGTATAGTAATATGTACATGCGACTTAGGTGTATAATGAGATGTTGTTTGTGTTTTAATGGTTCTTTTAATTTAATGGCTGAATTATGGTATTTTGGTCTTTATTGCTTTTGGCCATGGCATTTTAGCACCATGGTAGTGTATTTCATAATGAGATTGTGCGTGTGACAATAGCTTGATTGATTTATGTTATACATGTCACGCATAAGATCAAGTATTTAGCTCACCTTAGAAATATATCTTATTGTATATCATGTGTGTGTTGAATATTCATATGACTTGACCGAAATGTTGAGGTGGTTGACAAATATGGTTCTATTATGCATGTTTGATAAATCATGAATGGAAAGTTCATTATGTAATAGTTGGTTATATTTATGTAATTTGAAACAATAGGGTTGAAGTTGGGAAATGATTGATGAGGATTTACTGTGAAGTGATTAAATGAAACATGAATTGAGAAGATAGTATTATAACGAAATTTGCATATTCAGTTATGTTCTTATAAATAAATTGAGGCGTACTTTGCTGAGATGAGTATATTTAGTTTATTTGAATATGATTGAACAAGATACCATGCAACTATACATATGTACGTTTATATTTAGTGATTCCTATCTCTTTTTTTAGAAAAGCCATTACAAGCATGTGTATATTCGGCTAATGTGGTTTAAAAGATCAAGTGGACAGTATTCATTTTTAATTATATTGATGAGTTATTTGTGAATTTCATTAAAGGGATTAAATTTTTTTGTATGTTATTATCTAAGCATATTCGTGTTGTTTAATTTGCTTTCGGATGAGACTATGTGAACGGTAATTGTTTATGGCTACTTGTGTTTTGTTCGGTAATGCCTTACAAACCAACCCGACGACGAACAGGGGTTAAGGGTGTTACATTTGATTGGTATCAGAGATTATGGTTTAGTCGATTCTAGGACTACCGTATCACGTGTGAGTCTAGCTATACATGCCTTAAATTATAATGTGATAGTGTGGTGACTTCTGACATCTGAATTGTGATTTTTTATTGTAAATGGATCCCAATAGAGCCGTAGCTGATGATGTTGAGAGCGTAGTGCCTGATCCCGCACATGGGTCAGTGCTGGTAGACTCTCGACCCATTTCGAGTAGCCATGAGGGGGACGCTAAGCAAGCCTTCTACTAGATGATTAATAAATGGTTTACTCAATATCTAGACTAACCCGACTGTGCAATAACCTCCACCCCCGAATAATCCATCTCCGATTCCTACGGTACCTTTAATGATAGACCCAATGAGATGTAGCAGGCCTCCTGTTGATAAAATCAGGAAAACATGATACTGAAGAGTTTGAAACTAATGATAATGATAATGATGCTGAAGGGGCTGAGTTGTGGTTTGATAATACTATCTGCGTGTTCGACGAGCTATCTTGTACTCCGAATGGATGTTTAAAGTGTGCCATATCGTTGTTAGGAGACAATATGGTCATATTTGAAGCCAGAGTGCCAGTCAGAGCGTAGGCTATTCGAGCTCTAGAGGATGCCTCATCACCTGATGTCATATCTGGTACATTTACTCTTTATGATATTTTTGTGATTGTTTTGATAGACCCTGGTTCTACACATTCATATGTATGCATGAATTTCGTATTCAGCAAGACTTTGACTGTAGAATCTTCTGAATTTGCTATAAAAGTAACGAACTCCTTGGTAAAAGTGTTTTGGTTGATAAAGTATGCAAGAACTGTCCGTTAATGTTTCGAGATATCTATTTCACGCCGAGTTGATGCTTTTACTGTTTGATGAATTCAATATTATTTTGGGAAGGGATTGGTTGTTTATGCCTGATGCTGTTGTGAATTGCAAAAGAAAGACTATAAATTTGAGATGTTCGAAGGATAAGAAAATACGGATTGAGTCTGATGATTTGAGTGGATTGCCTGCTATAATATCTGTTTTGAAAGCTCAGAGTTAAGTGAAAAAGGGTTACGAGGCATATTTTGCCTACGTGATTGATTTGCATGTATCTAAGAAGAAAATTGAATCAGTGCCTATTGTTTATGAGTTTTCTAATGTGTTTCCTGAAGAGTTACTAGGTTTGCCTCTGATTCATGAAGCTGAATTTGTTATTGATTTGTTGTGGTGATTGTAGATGACATTTTGATTTATTCATGTGACGAAAAGGAGCATGCTGAACCTTTGAGAATTTTCTTGGAAACTTTGAGAGAAAAACAATTGTATGTGAAATTCAGCGAATGAGAATTTTGATTGTATGAAGTTAGTTTTCTGAGACATATTGTGTTAGCCTTTGGAATCCGAGTAGATCTGAGTAAGATTTCTGCTATTTGAGTTGGAAACCTCTGAAAAATGTGTCTATAGTTCGTAGTTTTCTAAGCTTAGCTTGTTATTACCGCAGGATTATAAAAGTTTTTCAGTGATAGTTACTCCGTTGACTAGACTGCTTTAGAAAGATGTCAGATTTGAATAGTTGGAAAAGTGTCAGAAAAGTTTCGATCAGTTGAAAACCCTTTTGACTGAAGCTCCAGTGTTAGTTCAGCTTGAATCGGGTAATGAATTTGTTGTTTTTAGTGATGATCCTTTTTGGGTTGTGTTTTGATGCAGGAAGGCAAAGTCGTAGCCTACGCTTTGAGACAATTGAAGCCGCATGAAAGAAATTACCTGACACATGATTTAGAGCTGCAGCTATTATATTCGTGGTGAAGATTTGGTGTCATTACTTGTTCGGAGAGAAATGTCATGTCTATTCAGATCACAAAAGCTTAAAATATTTGATGACTCCAAAAGATTTGAACCTGCATCAGAGAAGATGGCTTGAGATATTGAAAGATTATGAGCTAGTGTTAGATTATCATCCGGGTAAAGCAAACGTTGTGGATAATGGGCTGAGTAGAAAGTCATTGTTGCATTACAGGCTGTGAATACTAAGTTAGATTTGTTTGATGATAGTTTTATAATAGAAGAATTGAGATAAGAGCCGATGTTTTTACAACAAATATATGAAGCTCAAAAGTCTAATAATGAATTGGTAGCGAAATGAGACCAGTGGGAAACAAAATTTGAATCTAAATTTTTAATTGTGGATAATTGTTTGAAATATCGGGATATTATCTGTGTTCCAAGAAAATCCAGGATTAATTCAATTGATTTTGAATGAAACACGTAATAAAGGTTTATCTGTTCATCTAAGAAGTACTAAAATGTACCATGATTTGAAGCAACATTACTAGTGGTATGGTATAAAACAAGACCATTCCGACTTTGGTTTGGAATGTTTAGTTGTCAACAAGTGAAAGCTGAACATCAAGTTCCGTATGGATTGCTACATCCGATCTTGGTTTTTGAGTGGAAATGAAATAGAGTAACAATGGACTTTGTTTCTGATTGACCTTGACTCAGGTAAAGAAAGATGTGATATGGGTCGTAATTGACCAATTAACTAAATCTGCCGTTTTATTAGGTTAGGTCGATTTCTCACTTGAGAGATTGGCAAAGTTTTATATTACGAGATTGTCGTTACACGGATTGATTTGATAAAGGATACTGAGCAGAAGTGAAATTGATGCGAGATTGTTTGAAAGCGACATCGATCTTGATAGTCCTATGTAGACTTGAAACGAAAAGATATTGTAATATCCAAGACTATGGCTTATGCATAATTGCTTAATTGAATGTGAAAGCATGCCGTTGTATGTATAAATGTGTTCTATGAACCTTAATGAGTAGGTGAACGCTTTTGAAAGTATTTAATTTTAAGTCTAAAAGAGGGGGTTAAGCCTGATAGGCCTTAAGAAAATAAATGGGGAAAATAAAACACATAATTGGGCTTGGAAAAGTGGCCCGGAGGTGCCACTTAAAACCTCTGGGAATGACGCCACCAGCAGGATAAATGGGCCAAGGTTTGAGTCGCATGGGAAGCTAAATGGAAGCTTTTATTTTTGGCAAGAAGGAGTAGTAGTGGACGGCAAAAGGAGTCTATGGGAGGAGTTTGAGATGAAGTCTAGTTCTCTTAGAAATTTCGGCTAAGGTAAGAGATAGGTGATGAATTATTTTTGGAAAGGGTAAGGAAGAGTGAATTAAGGGATTTGATAGTGAGAGGAAGAGGTGGCCAAGGGACTCTAGGTTTAGTAATTTCGGCAAGAGGAGGAAAAGTAAGGCTATTATTCTTTTCTCTTTTGAAACCTCTGCCGAATTCTCTAGCCACTCTTCTCCTTCTCTCTTTATTTTGTCAAAAGCCGGAAAACACAAGTAACCACTGCCGATTTCTTCACCTTTCTCTTCTTCTTTTTGCAAACTTTTCAAAAGCCGAAAGCAAGTTCCTCTTAAGCCATTGTCGATTCTCTCTAAGTCCCATACACCTTTCTTCTCTTTTCTTTTCCTTGTTAAAGCCAAATCTCACATATTAGTGGACATAGCTGAATACTCCCCTATCCTCTAGGAGCCAAATTTCTCTACTTCAAGGAAGGACATTTGATTAAATTGGTAAGGAATATCGCCTATGTCAATCTACTTTCTTTATTTCTTCTCATTTGTTGAAGTCGAAATCCAATCTCTCTAATCTTGTTGGCCAAAACTTGGAAGGTGAATTTGGGATTTTCCATATTAGCCATTTCTAGGAGATCATCCGGGATTTCAGATCTAAGGTATTTCGGCATCTTCATAAGCCAAGTGACCAGTTTTCAGGATTTTAGATTAACAAGTTAAGTGAATATTTTAATCGGCCAAAGCTAAATTTGGTAGTTTAAATCTATTTCTTGTTTATTCAAAAGTCGGAAACTAATTATTTAGGTAATCTAGTATTGGCCGATTGCTAGGGGGCAAGATCACGAAATTTCAGGATTTGAGAAGTACTCAAATTGGCAAGCAAGGTAAGAAGTTGGTTACATTAAGCCTTCGAGATTTGGTTTTATAGCCGAATGGCTTTTTACTAACATGTTAGGGTTGGTCGAATATAGGAATTAAAAATCTAAAGCGATAGATCGAGTTTTCGGGATTTCAGTAAATTTGATAAGTATACCAGGTGTGTACTCCACACTATGTAAGGCAATATTTAATATATATGTTATAATAATGTGAATGTGGCTAAGTTACCATGCGATGGTACAAAGTACTCAGGTACGTTTTTCCTACTCCTACTAGGAATATAATACGATCTATTATGGCACATAAGTGCAACTATAAGAATGTGAATAAAGCATAAGGCATAATTTTTACATGTTTTGCATGACATGGGGCATATGGGTGATATGTAAAGGGAAGTGAATTGGTGGTTTTATACCCCAATATGTGAATGTGGTGACTTATGTCACAATATCCGAATGTGGTGACTTATGTCACAATATATGAATGTGGTGACTTATGTCACGAATAAATATATGGTGGCTATGCCACAAAATTATAAGGGCAATGAGCACGTCGACTGCAGCGATTGCCTTCAATGGTGTGTAGCGGATGGAGGGTTGACTTAGTAGTCCCCACGGTGTGATGGTTGGTACAGGTGATGAGTAGCGGATGGTTATATAGGCTTGGGTTCGGGAATTGCATCATTCTATATAAATGCCATGTGAATATGTATGATGTGACATGCGTGAATCTGTTTGAGACTTAGTATTGATTGTACACATTGAGTCTGTTTGACTCACCCCTTTGTGGGAATGTTTTTCAGGTGACACTCAGTGATGGACCGGGTCGGCAGAAGCTCAGTGATGGCCATGCACAGTTCGGGATTTTATTTCATTTTGGACTTGTTATATTTTAAATATTTTGGATTTAATTTGGGTTTTAATTTGATGTAATAAGGCCTTGGTTTGAACTGTTATGCATGCATGTTTAATTATCTAAGTATGACTCGATTTTAATAATACAAGGTTAAAGTCTATTTTTCTTAAGTAGAAATATTAAACATTTTGACACATAATCAACACGGGTTTTAAAATTCGAGCCCAACCCAAATCAACTGTTTTCAAAAACTCGCAAAATTTTAGCAAGGTTTCAAACAAGATTCGAACGGTTTTTCCTAGGAACATGCCAGATCTGGTCAGGGCTTGTGGGCCGAGTTTGGGGTGTTTCATTTTGGTATCGAGCCAGTTTTAAACTCTCGGCCTTGGGTTTCGAGCCCAAAACGTTTTCAAAATTAAGCAAAAGAATTTTGTGAAAAATTTTGAGAAATAAGTAGGTTTTCGGCATGACACACAGTCTCCCAGTAGAAGTCCACCGTGTAAGTACCCTATCTCTTGTGTGATTTATGATATGAATTGTAGAAGGGTAGAAATTGAATGTAGATTAGCATGATAAGTATTTGAACCTAGGACTAGGTTACCCCAACAATTACATAAAATTTTAAGTGCCTAATTGAACAAACATTTGGTTAAGTCACGAAGTTAGGGTGTGGCAACCATTGTGCGCATGTCTAGGATTGATTTGGTGGGAGCTTGGTACTTAGCGGTTAGCGTGACTCACGTCCTCTCCACTCGAATCCTACAGTGCGTAGCTTCAGTTCACCCTAACCGGGAGGACTTAGTCACGAGTCGAACCTAATAATTAAAACCGAAAGGGACTAGCCACATTTTATGGAAACCCTAGTTTTAAAAATCAACAAACTACCCTTTCAATTGTGAAAATTATTATTTTGGAAAAAACTTTCTAAGAATTTTAATTTACAAATTACCTAAATACCCCCAAAGGTAAAAATTACCTAAAATGCCATTGGTTCTAAAATTTCCATATTACCCTTGATTTTAATAAAATTTCTCTCTGTGTAAAAGTATCCATGAAACCCTAACTTGTGAAAATTCAAGATACCCTGG
Source organism: Gossypium rotundifolium (assembly GCA_025506655.1). NCBI lineage: Eukaryota > Viridiplantae > Streptophyta > Magnoliopsida > Malvales > Malvaceae > Gossypium > Gossypium rotundifolium. The sequence continues at coordinate 60,493,349 of CP106731.1, read as the reverse complement.
TTTGAAAAATTTTTTACAAAATTACCCCTGATTTGTAAAATGACCAAATTACCCCTAACTTGTGCAAATGACCAAAATACCCTTAGAAAGGAAAACTACCAAAGTACCCTCATCTAGAAATCTTTAAAAACACCCTTATTTTGGAAAGTCACTAGGAACCACATTTTGCAAAAAATTACCGAAATGACCCTGGCATGTAAAATTACAAAAATACCCCTAGTGTATAAAATTATCATTTCACCCTTGAAATTTTTTCCAGCAAGGATTTCAATTTTTGTAAAATATCAACAAACTCTATTTTGCAACATTTTCGAATACCCTAATTTGGAAAAATACCAAAATACCCCCGTAGGACAAAATTACAGAAATACCCCTAGGTAGTGGAAAACAACAAACAACGACAACTACAGCATTTCTGTGTAATGAACGCAAGTTCCTGTGTGTGACTAAATGAATGATGTGAAACTGTATGTGTATGAATCGAAAGAACTACTTCTTAAAACTATTAAACATAAAAGTGTTCATGATAAATCAGTGGAACCAAACTAATACATAAAATTCTTTAATCAGATAAACGCTAAGCGGAAGTATGAATTCAAGGGGATGTGGTCGTAACGTGCGTGGCCGTGGAAGAGGCCGAATGATCATGTCTAAACCTGTTAGATCAGGTCAAGGATCTGAGAATGAAATGCCACCACCACCACCACCCACCACTAATGTGAAATATCAAGATCAGACCGGGGATGACGCAGTGTCCCAGGCGATGCTGCGGGTTTTAGAAAGGGTGGCTGGAGCAGGTGAAGGCATGGGAGCTCGAAAGTCAGTACCTGAGCAACTCCGAGACAAAGGAGCTGAGGTGTTCCGTGGTATATCTGGTGTGGCACCCAGTACCGCTAAGTATTGGTGGGAGGCGACTGAGCGGATTATGGATGAGCTCGACTTAACTGACGAGGAAAAGCTGAAAGGGTTGGTGTCGCTCCTCCACGATGAGTCATATCAATGGTGGCTCACGATGCGGGATGGTGCTTGGTGAGGATCGTGCCAGGAATTTGTTAAGGCGGCATATCGGAAAAAGTATGTTGTACGCATTATATTGATGCACGAGAAAGGCTTTCACGAAATTTGGTTCAAGGAACAAGTCCGTAAGTGATCTGACGAAATTTCTAAGGCTAAGCCGTTATGCTCGAGCATAGTGTCGATTGAGCATGAGCGGTGTGTCCGGTTTGAAGACGGACTAGGGGATGACCTTAGGTTATTGATAGCCTCGCAACAAGAGCGAGAGTTTACCGTGTTAGTGGAGAAGGCTAAGGTAGCCGAGGGTATCAAGGATTCTGTAAGGCAGAACACTGATCAAAATAGGCAGAAAAGAGGGTTTGGATCATCAAGGCCATCTAGGGATGAGCAAAAGAGGCCTAGAGTTGATGGGCATGCGAGGTCGACAAGTTCTTTGCTAGAGGCGATGTCGTACTTGTGATCAGTGTGGGAAAAAGCACTTGGGTGAGTGTTGGGAAAAGACGAGAGGATGCTTCAAGTGTGGGTCCAAGGACCACATGATTAAGGATTGTCCCGAGAGAACCGAAGGGGGGCGACCAGTAGGTCAAGGACCTAGCCAGGCGAGAAGAGGAGGACAGCAGCCATCGCGAGGTCGTGGTTCGGCTAGCAGAGGCAATGGTTCTAGTAGAGGACAAGGAACACCGGGCCGAGGTATTGGTAACACGGAGGCCAGAAAACCAGGCTTGGTGTATGCAGTTCACCGTAAGAAGGACAGAGATGCACTGGACGTCATAACTGGTACGTTCCTTATATCTGGCAAACCCTATGTTACTTTAATTGATGTGGGCTCGACCTATTCTTATGTTGCATGTAGTGTAGTTGAAACACTAGGCATAGCCTCTGAACTCTCTAATAGGGAGATGACTGTAGTAAGCCCACTAGGTCAAACTGTAGTGGTAAACAAGATATTTCGGAGTATGCCTTTGGAGCTTCAGGGAGTAGTATTCCCTGCTGACTTAATAGATTTACCCTTCGGGGAATTCAATCTGATACTTGGCATGGATTGGCTAGTGGAGCATCGGGCTGTATTGGATTGTCCAGCCAAACGAATGGAGTTAAGGACCCTAGAGGATGAGGTGATGGTTATGATAGGCGAAAGGAGGAACTATTTGTCTAACGTAGTTTCAGCATTGAAGGCGGATAAGATGGTTCGAAAGGGGTGTAAGGCATTTTTGGCCTTCATTTGTGCTTTGGATACGAACGAAGGGGGAGTTAATAGAGTTAGAACTGTAAGGGAGTTTGTGGATGTCTTTTAGGAGGAATTACCTAGAATACCCCCAGACAGGGAGGTGGAGTTTGGAATTGACTTGCTGCCGGGTACAGCTCCTGTGTCCATTGCCCCGTATAGAATGGCACCAAAGGAGTTGGTTGAGCTTAAAGCTCAGATTCAGGAATTGCTTGACTGTGGTTTCATCTGACCCAGTGTGTCTCCATGGGGAGCACCGGTCTTGTTTGTGAAGAAGAAGGACGAAACTATGCGTATGTGCATAGATTATCGTCAGTTGAACAAGTTGACCATCAAGAACAAGTATCCTCTGCCAAGGATATATGACTTGTTTGATCAGCTTAAAGGAGTCGCGGTTTTCTCAAAGATAGATCTGAGGTCTGGATATCATCAGCTTAAGGTGAAAGAGGCTGATATCTATAAGACGGCTTTCTGAACAAGGTACGGGCATTATGAGTTTTTGGTAATGCCGTTCAGCTTGACTAATGCCCCAGCTGCGTTTATAGACATGATGAACTGGATATTCCAACCCTATCTAGATCGGTTTGTCGTTGTGTTCATAGACGATATCTTGGTGTACTCGAAGTCGGAGGAAGAGCATGATGAGCACCTCTGAATTGTGTTGCAAGTGTTGAGGGAGAAGAAGCTCTGCGCCAAATTCAGCAAGTGTGAATTTTAGCTTATGGAGGTTACGTTTTTAGGACATGTAGTATCTGCTGAAGGAATAAGGGTGGATCCACGAAAGATTGAAGTAGTTCTGGATTGGAAACCCCCTAAGTCTGTGGCAAAAGTTCGGAGTTTCTTAGGATTGGTAGGATATTATAGATGCTTTGTGGAAGGGTTCTCGTCGATCGCCGCGCCACTGACAAAGCTGTTAAGGAGGGAAGTGCCTTTTGTATGGACTGATAAGCAACAGGAGAGCTTTGAGAAGCTTAAGAAAGTCTTGACCGAAGCTCCAGTTTTGATTCAGCCGAAGACAGGGAAGGATTTTGTGGTATATTGTGATGCTTTCCATACAGGATTGAGAGGTGTCCTTATGCAAGATGGGAAAGTAGTTGCGTATGCGTCTCGAAAACTAAGGCCACACGAGGTTAACTACCCGACACATGACTTGGAATTGGCAGTAGTGGTCTTTGCCCTTAAAATTTGGAGGCATTATCTTTATGGAGAGAAGTCGATAATCTACACAGACCATAAGAGTCTTAAGTATCTGCTGACTCAAAAAGAGTTAAATCTGAGACAATGAAGGTGGGTAGAATTATTGAAGGACTACGATTGCTCTATAGAATATCACCCAGGCAAGGCAAATGTAGTGGCGGATGCCCTAAGTCGGAAGGTAGTGTCGGATCTGAGGGCGATGTTCGCGCATCTAAGCTTGTATGATGATGGAAGTCCATTGGCGGTACAAGTTAAGCCAACGTGGTTGAATGAAGTGAAAGAGGGACGCTTGGTTGATGAGGATCTAAGTGTTAAGTTGCGACAAGTGCGAATGGAGAGTTAGAGGTTATGGTGTTAATGACGAGGTCTTGTGCTTCAAGGGTAAGGTCCAGTATCTTAGGAAGGACGAGGAGCTTAAGCAAAGAATTCTTCTGAATCGCATAGTAGCACTTATCTTGTGCATCCCGAGGTAGTAAAATGTACAGAGACCTAAGGGAATAGTTTTGGTGACCAGGTCTTAAGCGAGAAGTTACCGAATTTGTTGGCAAGTGTTTGACGTGTCAGCAAGTTAAGGCTGAACACCAAGTTCCATCAGTATTGCTTCAGCCAATACAGATTCCCCAATGGAAGTGGGAGAGAATTACCATGGACTTCGTTAATGGGCTTCCCCTTACGCCTACTAAGAAGGACTCGATATGGGTGATAGTGGATCGACTGACAAAGTCCGCGCATTTTATTCCAGTGTGGGCTGACTACTCCCTACAAAAGTTAGCAAGGTTGTATGTGGCAGAGATTGTAAGGTTACATGGAGTACCGAAGTCAATTATCTCAAATAAGGATTCGAGGTTCACGTCTCATTTTGGAAAGCACTATATCAGGCTTTAGGCACCAAATTGGATTTCACTACGGTTTTTCATCCACAGTCGAATGGCCAGTCTAAACTAGTAATCCAAGTCTTAGAGGATATGTTACGGGGCTATGTGATGGATTTCAGAGGAAGTTGGGAGGAATATTTGCCTTTAGCAGAGTTTTCCTACAATAATAGCTATCAGGCAAGTATTTGAATGGCACGCACGAAGCATCAGATGGTCGAAGTGTCGGACTCCTACATGTTGGATAAAATTAGGGAACGTCGAGTTTTGGGTCCGAGATTGTGGCTAAATCGGAGGAGAAGGTTAAGATAATTAAGACACGATTGAAGGAAGCATCCGATAGACAAAAGTCGTACGCGGATCTCAAACAGAACGGGATTGAATTTGATGTGGGAGATCAAGTGTTCCTTAAAGTATCACCTTGGAAGAAGGTGATGAGATTTGGCCGAAAAGGGAAGCTAAGTCCAAGGTTCATAGGACCCTATTGGGTATTGAAGCGAATTAGACCAGTGGCATACCAGTTGGAATTGCCATCAGAATTGAAGTAGATGCACGACGTATTCCATGTTTCCATGCTACGTCGATACCGATCGGATCCATCTCACGTAGTTTCAGTTGAAGAGGTGGAGCTAAGGCCAGGCCTGCCCTACGAATAGGAGCCGATTCAGATCTTGGAGTGAGATGTGAAAGTGTTACGGAGGAAGTCGGTACCTTTAGCCAAAGTGTTATGGAGAAATCATGGATCGGAGGAAGTTTCTTGGGAGCCAGAAGAAGCAATGCGACAGTAATACCCTCACTTGTTTCAGCCAGGTAATTTCGAGGACGAAATTATTTTAAGAGGGTAGAACTGTAATATCCCAGACTATGGCTTATGCATAATTACTTAATTGAATGTGAAAGCATGCCGTTGTATGTATAAATGTGTTCTATGAAACTTAGTGAGTAGGTGAACGCTTTAGAAATTATTTAATTTTAAGTCTAAAAGAGGGAGTTAAGCCTGATAGGCCTTAAGAAAATAAATGGGGGAAATAAAACACACAATTGGGCTTGGAATAGTGGCCTGGAGGCGCCACTTAAGGCCTCTGGGAATGACGCCACCAGCAGGATAAATGGGCCAAGGTTCGAGTCGCATGGGAAGCTAAATGGAAGCTTTTATTTTCGGCAACAAGGAGCAGTAGTAGACAGCAAAAGGAGTCTATAGGAGGAGTTTGAGATGAAGTCTAGTTCTCTTAGAAATTTCGGCTAAGGTAGGAGATAGGTGATGAATTATTTTTGGAAAGGGTAAGGAAGAGTGAATTAAGGGATTTGATAGTGAGAGGAAGAGGTGGCCGGCCAAGGGACTCTAGGTTTAGTAATTTCGGCAAGAGGAGGAAAAGTAAGGCTATTATTCTTTTCTCTTTTGAAACCTCTGCCTAATTCTCTAGCCACTCTTCTCCTTCTTTCTTTATTTTATCAAAAGCCAGAAAACACAAGTAACCACTGCCGATTTCTTCACCTTTCTCTTCTTCTTTTTGCAAACTTTTCAAAAGCCGAAAGCAAGTTCCTCCTAAGCCATTGCCGATTCTCTCTAAGTCCCATACACCTTTCTTCTCTTTTCTTTTGCTTGTTAAAGCTGAATCTCACATATTAGTGGCCATAGCCGAATACTCCCCTATCCTTTAGGAGCCGAATTTCGCTACTTCAAGGAAGGACATTTAATTAAATTGGTAAGGAATATCACCTATGTCAATCTACTTTCTTTATTTCTTCTCCTGACTGTTGAAATTGAAATCCAATCTCTCCTAATCTTATTGGCCGAAACTTAGAAGGTGAATTTTGGGATTTTCCATATTAGGCGATTTCTAGGAGATCATCCGGATTTCGGATCTAAGGTATTTTGGCATCTTCATAAGCCAAGTGACAAGTTTTCGGATTTTAGGTTCACAAGGTAAGTGAATATTTTAATCGCCAAAGCTAAATTTGGTAGTTCAAATCTATTTCTTGTTTATTCAAAAGCCGAAAACTAATTATTTAGGTAATCTAGTGTTGGCCGATTGCTAGGGGGCAAGATCACGAAATTTTGGGATTTGAGAAGTACTCAAATAGGCAAGCAAGGTAAGAAGTTCGTTACATTAAGCCCTCGGGATTTGGTTTTATAGCCGAATGGCTTTTTACTAACATGTTAGGGTTGGCCAAATATAAGAATTAAAGATCTAAGGCGATAGATCGAGTTTTTGGGATTTCAGTAAATTCGATAAGTATACCAGGTGTGTACTCCACACTATCTATTAATAGATGTAAGGCAATATTTAATATATATGTTATAATAATGTGAATGTGGCTAAGTTACCATGCGATGGTACAAAGTACTCAGTACGCTTTTCCTACTCCTACTAGGAATATAATACGATCTATTATTGCCCATAAGTGCAAATATAAGAATGTGAATAAAGCATAAGGCATATGTAAAGGGAAGTGAATTGGTGGTTTTATACCCCAATATGTGAATGTGGTGACTTATGTCACAATATCCGAATGTGGTGACTTATGTCACAATATATGAATGTGGTGACTTATGTCACGAATAAATATATGGTGGCTATGCCACTAAAATTATAAGTGGCGATGAGCACGCCGATCGCAACGACGCCTTCGATGGTGTGTAGCGGATGGAGGGTTGACTTAGTAGTCCCCACGGTGTGATGGTTGGTACGGTGATGTGTAGCGGATGGTTATATAGGCTTGGGTTCTAAGAATTGCATCATTCTATATAAATGCCATGTGAATATGTATGATGTGACATGCCCGAATCTGTTTGAGACTTAGTGTTGATTGTACACATTGAGTCTGCTTGACTCACCCCTTTGTGGGAATGTTTTTGGTGACACTCGAAGGATGGATCGGCCTAGTGAAGCTCGATGATGGCCATGCAATCGCTCGAGATTTTATTTCATTTTGGACTTGTTATATTTTAAGTATTTTGGATTTGATTTGGGTTTTGATTTGATGTAATAAGGCCTTGGTTTGAACTGTTATGCATGCATGTTTAATTATCTAAGTATGACTCGATTTTAATAATACAAGGTTAAAGTCTATTTTCTTAAGTATTAATATTAAACGCTTTTGACACATAATCAACACGGTTTTAAAATTGAGCCCAACCCAAATCAACTGCTTTTCAAAACTCACAAAATTTTAGTAAGGTTTCAAACAAGATTCGAACGGTTTTTTCTAAGAACATGCCAGATCCGGTCAGGGCTTGTGGGCCGGGTTTGGGGTGTTTCAGATATAGAATTAGAGATCAAAGATAAAGTATTTCATGTTTCAATGTTTCAGATATCGATCCGACCACACATGTAATAGCCCCATCCTAAATAGAACCGATCTAGTATGACATATGGAGAAAGGCCGATCTGTGTCTTAGTCGTGAACTAAAGGAGTTAAGAAATAAGAAATGGAAACCTGAAGATTTAAGAAGGCAACAATATCTAAAATTGTTCAGTGAAAAGATTTTCGAGGACGAAAATCCCTAAGGGGGAGAGTTGAAACAGTCTGAATTTGACCCTAATCAGAACGGTGGTTTCGGGACCACGAATCCAACTCCAAAAAATTTTTAGATATTATTTTCAGTGTTTTTTATATGTGTATTAATGTGTGTGAAAGTTTCGTAAGAAAATTTTATCGTTTGAGTGTTTAATTTGACAAAAATGACTTAATCGCAGAAAGTGCAAAATTTGCATACTATAGTGAAAAGTGCTAAAGTGATAATGGCTTTTTAATATGAGGCACTAAATGGGTAAATAGCCCATTTTTAAGTTAGTGGGTGGCATATGACAAGATTAACCTTAAGTTTTATATTATATAATTTTATATAATAAGGTTATATAAGTAAATGATTAAATGCCATAATATATAAAGATAAAACAAAAAAAAAGCATATCATCTTTTTTTTTTTATGCATGAAAGCCAATGTATAAAGAAGAAAGATAGGTTTTAAGCTTCCAAAATTCGCACTTGTGAGCTAAAATTCAAGGTTAGTTTGATTTGGTTTTTGATAATTTTACGCTTTTGTGATCGTTGCTTGAATACTTTAAGACCCATGCTTGAATTTTTGATTTTGATGAATATTTCAAATGTGCCATTGATGAGTTTATGAGTTTTATGATGATAGTTGATGAATTATGAAAAATATATGTTAGATTAATATGTTTTGTCTTTGAATTTTTGGTAAATTTGATTATTTGGGCTAAATTGCAAAAATGAATTTTTGAGGGGACTAAAATGAAAAATAAATGAAAGAAATGGACTTTTATGGTCCTTGTGAACATTCGCCCCTAAGGTATTATTGTGAAATTTTGTGTATTTTGTGTTTTTTGCAAATGCGACCAAATTGCAAAAATGTGAAACAGTAGGGTAAAATGTTAATTTGACTGTTTATGTGTTTTGGGACTAAATTGAAATGAAATGTACTTGAATGAGCTGAATTTTAATGTGTTTAGATCAAGAACAAAGAAAAACAGATTTGGATCAGGGAAATGCGAAGATTATCGAATAGCCGGTATACGTTGTCCGTTGACAGTCGAGGTAAGTCCTTAAGCAAATATAAGTCAAAGAATTATTTGTGAATATGATAAATGATGAAATTTGAATATTTTAAGCATAAATATATCAAATGGCCGAATGTAGGGATATGATATTGGATTAAGTTTTAATTGTTGAAAGTAATGTGTAACAGATATGCTCGGTTGTTATGTGAAAGTGATATTGAATTATATGAAATATATGTGATATTGATAGTATGTGGTGTGAATGAGATGACTCAATAATATGAATGTTTGGGCTTCGATCCTAGCAGGCCTTGTGCCGGTGAAAGATTATCAGGCTTATTGCCTAGCAGGCCTTGTGCCGGTGATTTATATCGGGCTTCGAGCCTAGCAAGCCTCGTGCCGGTGAATTATATCGGGCTTATTGCCTAGCAGGCTAAATGCTAGTGTTCAAAATTCGGACTTTGAGTCTACTAGGTCTAGTGCCAGTATGTGAGATTTAGGCAAATGCCTAGCAGGTTTTTATACGAGTGTGTTGAAATTTCAAGCTTAGATCATGTACTAGTAAAGCCATGAAATGAATCAAGTGAGCCTAAGCATTTGAAAATGAATTTGTTAATTGACTCACAGGTATGTGCTATTCATATTCATGTATTATACATATATATATGTGATGATAATAAGTAAATGAATTGGTGAAGGAAATGTGATATACAATTGGTAGATGCAAATTGTGTATAAACTATGCCATGAGGAAATTGGTTATAAGAAAGCATAAAGTGGTTAGAGGTATTCGTATAAGTATATTGATATGAATGATACTAATTAATCCTATATATTTAGCCTTATGCTTATGTTTACGTGACATATTGGGATTATTGTGATGCCATGTATACGAATGTATGGAATGTCAAATGGATATATATATATATGTGAATATATTTCCTTTTATGTGAATTTACTAAGTGTAAAGTATATACTTATTGTATATACATATATATGTGATCCTATTGAATTATGTGTATTGAAAATATGAGTAGTTGGAAAAGAGTATTTAATCTATATGTGAATTATATGATGAGATTATAAATTGAAGTCTAAAGGTAAAATAGTGATAATGGTTAAGCTAAATAAGCTTTAGCATTCGACATTAGTAGATCATTTAAGTACTAAGCTTTGAAAAATTGATATTAGATGCTTGGATATATAAGAGTTTAAATGAACATGTGTTTACGTAATTAAAGAGGTAATTGGATGTACACCCTTTACTTGTTCGAATATTTATGTGAACTTATGGAGTTTCATGTATGTGTATTATGAATATATTATAAAGAAATGATGTTTTATATTTTGAATTTGAGGTCGAGTTGGTAAGTTGTATACTAATGGTAAGGAAATGATAAGTGTTATGTTAAGTGAGGTAAAAGCATTCTTTTGAAGGACTTTCGAGTTAATACTGCTTGATTCAATGTTATTACTTGATTGTTTTAATATGTTAGTATGTCCAATTGGTATATTATGATTGCTTAAGACTTACTAAGCTAAATTAGCTTACTCCGTGTGTTCATCGTTTTGTTTTATAGATTTTGATCAAGCTAAGAGCTTAGGGGATCGTCATCAAAGTCATCCACACTATTAACCTATTTTGGTACTTTTGAGTTTGGATTTTAAACTAAAGGCATGTATAGGCTAGACTAAGTTTTGAGCTATGAATTTGTTCTTGTATATATTAGCCATACGAAAATGGCTTCACTTGGATCATTAGAATTAGGCTTGGCTTTATGAGTTCGTGATTGAGTGTTTAATGTGTTTTGTTATATCAATTTGATTATGACTTAATTTTATGTAGTATATGATTGCTATATTTCGTAAATAATGTGGTGTATGAGTTGATATATGTATATGATGGATATGGCAAGTATGTTCTGATTCGTTGTAATGGATAGTTAAAAGGATATGATATGAAGTTCGTGTATACTAATATGTATATGCGACTTAGGTGTATAATGAGATGTTGTTTGTGTTTTAATGTTTCTTTTAATTTAATGGTGAATTATGGTATTTTGGTCTTTATTGCTTTCGCCATAGCATTTAAGCACCATGGTAGTGTATTTCATAATGAGATTGTGCGTGTGACAATAGCTTGATTGATTTATGTTATACATGTCAGGCATAGGATCAAGTATTTAGCTCACCTTAGAAATATATCTTATTGTATATCACGTGTGTTGGATATTCATATGACTTGACCGAAATGTTGAGGTGGTTGACAAATATGGTTCTATTATGTATGCTTGATAAATCATGGATGGAAAGTTCATTATGTAATAGTTGGTTATATTTATGTAATTTGAAACAATATGGTTGAAGTTGGGAAATGATTGATGAGGATTTACTGTGAAGTGATTAAATGAAACATGAATTGAGAAGATAGTATTATAAACTAAATTTGCATATTCGGTTATGTTATTATAAATAAATTGAGACGCACTTTCTTTGAGATGAGTATATTTAGTTTATTTGAATATGATTGAACAAGATACCATGCAACTATACATATGTATGTTTATATTTAGTGATTCCACTATTTTTTTAAAAAAGCCATTACAAGCATGTGTATATTCGGCTAATGTGGTTTAAAAGATCAAGTGCAAAGTATTCATTGTTAATTATATTGATGAGTTATTTGTGAATTTCATTAAAGGGATTAATTTTTTTTTTGTATGTTATTATCTAAGCATATTCGTGCTGTTTAATTTGCTTTCGGATGAGACTATGTGAACAATAATTGTTTATGGCTACTTGTGTTTTGTTCAGTAATGCCTTACAACCCAATCTGCCGAAAGACAGGGGTTAAGGGTGTTACAGTTGCTATCCTCGAATTAAAAGAATTCATTGTGCTAGTGGAAAGGGCTTGCAAAGCCGAAGAACTAGTAAAAGAGAAGAAGAAATCTGAAATGGAGTCTCGCGATTCTAGAATGACACAGTGGAACAAGTCGTTCCGATTGTCATCCAAGAAGTCAAGAGATTTTTCTACTCGAACAACTACTTCCACTGGATTTTCAAGAAAAGACAAGAGTAAACAGTATTTGGGAAATAAAGCATAGACGACTTCAGTTGCAAGTGTTGGAAATTTTAGACCTGACAGACCAGAATGTCCACAATGTGGCAGACGCCATTTGGGAGAATTTCGAGCACATAAAAATGCGTGTTTTAGATGTGATTCCCAAGACCATTTCATAAAGGATTGTCTAGAGATGACTAAAGAAGAGAGAACTCAGAACCCAAGATCTAAGAGTATGGTCAGAGGGAGACCGCAGAGGAACCCGGGAAGAGGGGCAACTGGAAGAGGTAACCCCAGAGAGCAGGCTGTGAGACCCGAGGGTAGAGTGCCTGCAAGGACTTATGCCATACGCAATCGCGAAGAGGCATTTTCCCCTGATGTTATTACGGGTACCTTTTCTCTTTACAATACCAAAGTTATTGCTTTAATAGATCCCGGATCCACACACTCTTACATTTGCATGAAATTATTACCCGGTTTGGGTGTGCCTATAGATACCACAGAATTTGTGATTAAGGTGTCTAATCCTTTAGGCAAGAGCATGTTAGTTGATAAAGTTTGTAAAGATTGTCCATTAATGATTAGAGGTCATTGCTTTAAAGCAAATATTATGTTGTTACCATTTGATGAATTCGACCTCATTCTTGGTATGGACTGGTTGACTACTCATAATGTAATTGTAAATTGTGGGAAGAAATACATTGAGATGAGATGTAAGAATGGGGATACTCTTCATGTAGAATCAGATGAGCAAGGTAGATCGTCGGTAATAATTTCTCATATGATGGCTCAGAGATATATAAGAAAAGGGTATGAGGCATTTTTGGCCTTTGTATTGAATGATAAAGAGACAGAGTTAAAGATCGTGTCAGTGCCAATAGTATGTGAGTATGTGGATGATTTTCCTAAAGAATTACTAGGATTACCACCGCTTAGAGAAGTTGAGTTTGGCATCGAGCTAGCTCTGCACTGCATCAATATCCATTATCGCTTATAGAATGGCTCCAACAGAGTTGAAAGAGTTGAAGTTACTGCTTGCAAGAGTTGATGTAAAAAGGCTTTGTAAGATCAAGTTGTTCACCATGGGCGCTTCGATTTTACTTGTGAAAAGAAAGATGGCACCATGAGATTATGCATTGATTACCGCCACTAATAAAGTGACAAGAAAGAACAAGTATCCATTGCCTAGGATCGACGATTTGTTTGATCCGTTGAGAGGAGCGATCATTCTCCAAAATAGAATTGAGATCAGGGTACTACTAGTTGAGAGTGAAGGATTTAGATGTATCCAAGACTGCCTTTCGAACAAGATATGGGCATTATGAATTTTTAGTCATGCCCTTTGGGCTGACCAATGCTCTTACGGTATTCATGTACTTAATGAACCGCATTTTCAGACTATACCTTGAAAAGATTGTAGTCATTTTTATTGAAGACATACTGATTTATTCCCGAGACGAGAATGAACATGTTGATCATCTACGGATAGTTTTATAGACTCTTCGAGAAAATCAGTTGTATGCAAAATTTAATAAAAGTGAGTTTTGGCTCAAAGAAGTGGGATTCCTGGGACATATTGTCTCGAGAAATAGAGTCAGAGTAGATCCAAGTAAGATTTCAGCTATCACAGACTGGAAACCACCGAAGAACATTACAGAGATTAGAAGTTTCCTGGGCCTAGCTGGCTATTACAGACGATTTGTCAAGGGGTTTTCTATGATTGCAACCCCGATGACTAAATTGTTACAGAAGAACGTGAAGTTTGAGTGGTCGGAAAAATGCCAACAAAATTTTGAGAAGTTGAAAGCAATGTTGACGAAGCTCGGCTTTAGTACAACCCGAAGCGTGGAAAGAATTCATAATTTATAGCGATGCATCCTTAAATGGATTAGGTACGTGTACTTATGCAAGAAGGCAAGGTAATTGCTTATGCCTCCGCACATTGAAGCCTCATGAGAAAAATTATCCGACGCATGATCTTGGATTGGCTACCATAGTCTTCGCTTTGAAGATTTGGAGAGACCATTTATATGGTGAACGATGTCAGATTTTTACCGATCACAAAGTTTGAAATACTTGATGACGCAGAAAGAGTTGAACTTAAGACAACGAAGATGGTTAGAGTTGATAAAGGACTATGAGTTGGTCATTGATTACCATCCTGGAATGGCGAATGTGGTCACTGATGCTTTAAGCAGAAAATCCCTATTTGCCTTGAGAGCATTGAATTCAAAAATATCTTTATCTGATAATTGTTCTATTTTAGCTAAGTTGAGAGCTAGACCAATGTTCCTTCAAGAGATCTTTGAAGCTCAGAAAGAAGATAGTGAGTTGCAAGTCAAGAGACCTCAATGCGAGTCAGATGCTGAATCTGACTTTTAGATAAATTCTGATGGATACTTGATGTTCAGAGATAGAGTTTGTGTTCTGAGAAAAGAGGCTCTTATTCAGAAAAGTTTGCATGAGGCACATAACAGATGTTTATCTGTACATCCAGGTAGCACCAAGATGTATAATGATCTAAAGCAATAGTATTGGTGGCCGAAAATGAAGAAAGACATTTCAGAATTTGTTACCAAGTGCATGATTTGTCAGCAAGTAATGGCTGAACACCAAGTACCTACGGGTTTACCTCAACCTATCTTAATTCCCGAGTGGAAATGGGACCGTATCACCATTGATTTCGTAACGGGAAAGATGCTATTTGGGTAGTGGTTGATAGACTCATGAAGTCAGCCCACTTTATACCTGTAGGAGTGGATTACTTCCTAGACAAGTTGGCAAACTTTAATGTTTCAGAAATAGTAAGACTTATCGGATAGAGATCCGAGATTCACATCCAGATTCTGGAAGAAGCTGCAAGAAGCTTTGGTACAAAATTGAGTTTTAGCATAGCTTTTCACCCTCAAACTGTCGGTCAGTCAGAGAGGTTAATTCAAGTACTCGAGGCCATGCTTAGATGTTGTGTTTTGGAATTCCAAGGCAGTTGGGAAAATTTTCTCCCATTGGTAGAATTCGCTTATAATAATAGCTTTCAATGAAGCTTAAAGATGGGGCCTTATGAGGCCCTATACGGGCGTAGTGCGTAACTCCATTGTTTTGGACCGAACTTAAATGTAACCCAATTCACGGGTTGATTTTGTTAAAGAAGTCAAGAGAAAGTGAAAGCGATTCGAGAATGTTTAAAGGTCGCATCAGACAAACAAAAATCCTATTCAGATTTAAAGAGAAAAGAGATAGAGTATCAAGTTGGGGATAAAGTTTTCTTAAAAGTGTCATCATGGAGAAAAGTCCTCAGATTTGGCCGAAAGGCAAATTAAGTCCACGTTTTATTAGACCCTACGAGATTACAAAGAGAGTTGGATCGGTAGCTTATCGTTTGGCTTTGCCCCCTGAATTAGAGAAGATACATGATGTATTTCACATGTCAATGTTACGACGCTACAGATCAAACCATTCGCTTGTAATTACCCCTTCAGAAATAGATATTCACCCTGACATGACTTATAGTGAAGAACCAGTCAAGATTTTGGCTCGGGAAGTCAAGCAACTGAGGAATAAGAGTATTGCCTTAGTAAAAGTAGTGTGGCAAAGACATGGAATCGAAGAATCTACATGGTAACCAGAAGAGAGTATAAGAAACTAGTATCCAAACCTTTTTGCTGGTAAGATTTTCGAGGACGAAAATCCCTAAGGGCGAATTGTAATCACCGATTTAGGGCCTAGTCGGATAGTGGTGCGAGGCCACGAACCCGAGGTGAAATAATGAGTTTTCCGTGTTTATGCCATGTTTGCATGCTAGTATGAAAGTTTTGTAAAGCAATTTTATTAAGTTGAGGTCAATTGGTCCAAAGGACTAAATTGCAAAAGTTGCAATATATGAGTTTCTAGAAGCTTTTGCATGAAATAGCTCAAGATTAATAATTGTGAGTCCTTATAGCTATTTGCCCAAAATTTATTTTTTGGACAAAATTGGCCTTAAGAGACTATTATGGAAATTTTTAAGAGGAAGGGCATTTTGGTCATTTGGCCTCATTACTGATTAAAATAGGATAAAGATGAGAAAATTTCACTCATCTTCTTCCTTGTTGCTACCAAAAATTGGGAGACACCATAGCTAGGGTTCTTCATTTTTTTTCAAGCTCATAGTAAGTTCATTTTAGCCCCGTTTTTAATATTCTTCGTATTTTTTGAAGTCCCCGTAGTATGAATTAGCTAATTTTAGCTATAAAATGAGCTAAGATGCATGTTCAAAAATCTACCCTTGAATGACATGCTTGTTAAATGATGTTTTATGGATGTTTAAGAGAGTTTGATGTTAGATAAACATCTTTTCCTTAATGAATTTCATGAAAAATGGTAGTAGGGACCATTTTGTAACAGTTATAAATTTGTCATACCTACTAGAAATAGTGAGAATTGATGATTGTTATAGAATACAAAATGATTCAGTTGAGCATGAAGTTTAAGAAAGTTGCATGAAAATCATTTTACGAGAATTGGGGCAAAAGTGCAAATATTAGAAATTATCAGGGCAAAATAGTAATTTTGACAAAGTATGAGTTATGAGTCAATTTAGTCAATATGGTTATTAAATGATCTATTTATGATTATAGATCAATAAAAAAAGAAGCCCGAATCAAACCGAGGTAAGAAAAAGTCGAGGACTAAATTGCACATCTACACACATTTTGTATATTGAGGTAAGTTTGTATGATTTCTAAGCTTTATGATTATTATCATCAAATTGCTTAATATAATGTACAATAATTGTATGAAATGATCATGTTATGTTCAAGCAAGAAATCGTGATGATAAGTACAAGCAAGTCCCGATGGGAGATGAATTTCCTAGGATACTCGATCTACCACTCAAGATATCATGTAAGTCCAAGGCAAGTTTGGAATTGATCAAGTTAGCAAG
Organism: Gossypium rotundifolium; assembly: GCA_025506655.1. NCBI lineage: Eukaryota > Viridiplantae > Streptophyta > Magnoliopsida > Malvales > Malvaceae > Gossypium > Gossypium rotundifolium. The sequence continues at coordinate 60,476,531 of CP106731.1, read as the reverse complement.
CAAGTTATCATGTAAGTCCAAGGCAAGCTTGGCATTGATCAAGTTAGCAAGCAAGTTATCATGTAAGTCCAAGGCAAGCTTGGCATTGATCAAGATATCATGTAAGTCCAAGGCAAGCTTGGCATTGATGAAGTTAGCAAGCAAGTTATCATGTAAGTCCAAGGACTCAAGCTTGGCATTGAGTATGTTATCAAGAGCAAGACTTCATATAAGTCCATGTCAAGACATGGTAGTGAAACCAGGATGAGATAACACATGTAAGACCATGTCTAGGATATGGATTTGGCATCATATTATGTGGGAAGAGATTTAGTATCCTCGGTTATTCACAAAAATTCATCAGGCAAATGAGTAAGCTAAAAGAAGATAACAAGAAAGTTAAGAAAGTAAAGTTAGTATCAAGATGAAGTTAGATGAAGTTGAGTATTATTCATGTTTTGAATGAGAAAGTAGATATCATGATTATTGTTATTATAGTATACTGATCAATGTAACCAAGTGATACAAGTATTATGGTTACCATACAAGTATGATAATAGTAAGTGTCATGAGACATGTAAGAATCTATATGAGTAAGTAAGCTCTTTAGCTGAAATTCATGATACTAATGTTTATGTGAAATGGTTTATATTAAGCAATGATGATGCTATGAGTTGTTACATGCAAACTTACTAAGCTATATGCTTACGTTTTGATTATTTCTTTCTATGTAGTCCCGCTAAGCTAAATCATGGATCATTAAAGTCAAAGCTCGCAACACACTATCAACTCATATTTTGGTATAGCCAAGTTACTTTACTAAGTATGGCATGTATAGGAAACATTCATTTTGTGGACATGTTTTAAGAAGGGCCTTTGTAAAGGCTATCAAGTTTATTATTCTTTTGTATATGGCCAAGTGATTGGCCAAATTTGACTAAGCATGTATGTTTGTTGAGATCGATGAAGCATGTTGTATTATTCATAAAATTGGGTTGTGATTGCATCATTGAATTGTATATGGATATGATCTTCATTTCAGGGTGGCTAACGGCTTGGTAAATAGCCTGTAAATGCCCACACGGTTGGACACACGGGCGTGTGTCAAGACCATGTTAACCCTGCACCTTAGTATTATTAATCAAAATAGGCCACGGGCAAATCCCATGGTCGTGTATGTGTGCCGTGTAAGACACACAGTTTCAACATGGGCGTGTTCCCAGACCATGTTGATTTAGTCAGTATATCAAGGATTAGCACACGGTCTAAGCCCACGGGTGTGTCATGGCCATGTGAAATTAGTTAGTAACCTCCCACGGTTGGTAGACATGGGTGTGTCTAAGCCGTGTGGAAATAGTCAGTAGTTCTACACGGTTTGAAGGCATAGGCGTGCTTAAGGGTACACGGGCGTGTTCCAAGTCACATGGGCGTGTGAACCCTGCTTCAAAAATGAGTTATTTGATTTTAATTCTGAAAGTTTTCTGACATAAGTTAAAGGCCTCGTAGGCCCTTGTTATATGTGTTGACTAAGAAAGTGAAGTTTTTAAATTGGAACAAAATTTTATAGGACGTTAGTACATGTTCCAGTGAGTTCAAGCATTGTAATGTCTCGTATCCAGACCCTAGATCGGTCTTGGGTACGGGGTGTTACACTGTGGGCATTCAGGTCTTTTAGATCTAATATTCCCAACACTTGCAACTGAAGTAGTCTGTGCTTTATTCATTTAATATTGTTTACTCTTGTCTTTCCTTGAAAGCCCAGTGGAAGTAGACGATTGGGTAGGGAAATCTCTTGACTTCCTGGATGAAGATTGGAATGACTTATTCCACTGTCTCTTTCTAGAGTCATGAGACTCCATTTCAGACTTCTTCTTCTCTTTTACTAGTTCTTTAGCTTTACAAGCCCTTTCTACTAGCACAACAAATTCCTTTAGTTCTAAGACAGCAACAAACAACTTGATGTCCTCATTTAATCCATCTTTAAATATTTTCCTCATAATGGCCTCAGTGGATACACATTCATGAGCGTACTTGTTGAGTCGTACAAACTCTCGCTCATAATCAGTTACTGACATCTTGTCTTGCTTCAGCTCTAGAAATTCCTTCCTCTTTTGGTCTACAAATCTTTGGCTAATATACTTTTTCTTGAACTCTTCTTGGAAGAATTCCCATGTGACCCTTTCCCTCGGTAGTACCGACACAAGGGTGTTTCACCATTTGTAAGAAGTGTCTCTTAAGAGAGAGATTACACACTTCATGCATTCTTTAGGGGTGCATGACAGCTCATTAAATACTCTGATGGTATTTTCTAACCAGAATTCAGCTTTTTCTAGATCATCATATTTTCCAGCCCGGAATTCTTCTGCCCCATGGTTCCTGATCCTATCAATTGGAGGTTTATCTCCTCTTACCACCTCTACTACTTGAGGGGCTATTGGAGCAGGTTGTGGAACAGTGGGGGTGGAGGGGGTTGTGCATTCGAGTTCGCACGAATGAACTCCATATACCAGGCATTCATCATATGGAGGAAAGCTTCTCTAGCCTCTTCTCCTTCTCCTTGACTCACCGTAGTAGGTCTATTCTCATTCTCATTTGGCACCGTCCCTTCTGCGGGAGCCAGTGCGTTACTTTCTACGTCATCCGCCACAACTTCTTCGGGATCCATTTACTATATGTATAAACATAATTTAAATAGTCAGGTGTCGTCACACTATCATTATTAAACATTCTTATGTATGGCATGTATAGCTAGACTCATGCTCATGCTACGTTAGTCCTAGAATTGACTAAATCGTGGCTCTGATATCACTAAATGTAACACCCCATACCTTAAGCCTGAGGCTAAGACCGGATACGAGATATTACCATGCTTGAACTCATTAAAACATATACTTATGGGCTGTAAAATTTCATTCTGACTAAAAAAAAACTTCTGTATATTAGTCTAATCATACATTTCAGAGGCCTACTAGGCCTTAAGCACATATCTAAAAACATTTGAAACTTAATCAAAACCTTTCTTTAAAGCGGGGGGACACACCTATGTGGCTTGAGACACGCCCGTGTACCCCTTAACACGCCCATGTTTTCAACCGTGGGGAGCTACTGACTATATTCACACGGCCTGAACACGCCCTGGGCTTAAATCGTGTGATAAACCTTGATATACTGACTTGATCCACATGGTATGGGAACACGCCCATGTTTAAATCGTGTATTCTACACGGCTCATACACACGGCCGTGGGGTTGTGCCGTAGCCTATCCTGATTAATAATAATATGGTGCAGGGTTCACACGGCCTAGACACACGCCCGTGTGTCTAACCGTATGAGCACTTAGAGGCTATTTACCAAGACATTTGCCACCTTGAAATCAAAATTAAACCAATACATTTCAAAAACTATACAACATGCTTCATTGAATACAACAACACACATATAACCAATTTTGGCTAACCACTTAGCCATATACAAAAGAATAATGGTTTGATAACCTATACAATGGCCCTTCTTAAAACATGTTCTCAAAATGAATGCTTCCACAAGTTGATAACCAAAATAAGGATTGATAGTGTGCTACGAGCTCCGACTCCAATGATCCACAAGTTAGCTTGGCGGGACTACATAGAAAGAAAGAATTAAAGACGTAAGCATTTAGCTTAGTAAGTTTGCATGTAAAACACAGGTTAATAATCTTGCTTAATAAAAACCCTTTGACATAACAATGGTATCATAATTTTAGCTTTAGAGCTTACTTACTCATACTGATTCTCACATGTCTCATGATACTTACTATCCTTCTACTTGTAAGGTAAACATGGTGCCTGTATCACTTGATCACATTGGTCAACATACTTTAATTTAATAATCATGATCTCTAATTCATTATTCATAACATAAATAATACTCAATTTTAACTTGGTAATATCTTTGCTTACTTAGCTTTCTTGTTATTTCATTTTAACTTTACTCATTTGCTTGATGAAATTTTTGCGAATAACCGAGGATACTAAATATCATCCCATGTAACTTGATACCAAAGCCATATCCTAGATACGGTCTTACATGATATATCTCTTCTTGAATCAATGCAAAGCTTACCTTGGACTTATATGATAACTTATTCAATGCCAAGCTTGGGTCCTTGGACTTACATGACAACTTATTCAATGCCAAACTTGGGTCCTTGGACTTACATGATAACTTGTTCAATGCCAAGCTTGGGTCCTTGGACTTACATGATAACTTGTTCAATGCCAAGCTTGGGTCCTTGGACTTACATAATAACTTGTTCAATGCCAAGCTTGGGTCCTTGGACTTACATGATAACTTGTTCATACTTAATCACATTGATTTCTTTATTTAACAAACATTAAGCATTCCATGATAACAATGTACATTATACTAAGCAATTCAATGATAGAAATCATAAAGCTTAGAAATCATACAAACTTACCTCAATATAAAAAATGTATGTAGATATGTAATTTAGTCCTCGACTTTATTCTTGCCTCGGTTTTGATCCGGGCTTCATTTTTCTTGATCTATAATCATAAATAGACCATTTAATAAGCATATTGACTAAATTGACTCATAACTCATTCTTTGGCAAAATTACTATTTTGCCCCTATACTTTTTCATATTTGCACTTTTGCCCCTAGGCTCGTAAAATGATTTTCATACAACTTTCTTAAACTACATGCTTAGCTGATTAATAGTCTCAACTATAGCAATCATCAATTCTCACAAAATCACACATGTATGACCAAACTTAAGATTTTCACAATCAAGTCCCTACATGCATTTTCATGGAAAATCACTTAACAAAAGATGTTTCTACTACATCAAGCTATCATAATCTTCCATTAAAACATCAAAAAACATGCATGTCATACATGACCACATTTTTGAACATCTATTATAGCTCATCAAATAGCTAAAAATAGCTTACTCACGCTACCAAGACTTCAAAAAAAAACGAAGAATATAAAAAACTAGGCTTAAGAGCACTTACTAGCAAGCTTGGAAAATTGAAAGATCCCTAACAATGGCTATTGGAATTTTCGGCAGCTTGGGGAGTAAGATGAATGGATTTTTGTCATCTTTTTCCCATTTTAATCATTTATTAGGAAAATAACCAAAATGCCCCTCTTTTAAAAAATTTCCATAAAACTATCTCATGACCAATTTTGTCCAAAAATTAAACTTTGGGAAAATTGCTATCTTTCATACAAAAATCTTCTAGAAATTCATATTTAACAACTTTTGCAATTTAGTCCTTTTGGACCATTCAACCACAATTTAGCAAAATTACTTCATGAAACCTTCATACTAGCATCTAAACTTGACATAAACCTTAAAACTCATAATTTCATCTCAATTTTGTGGTCTCGCACCACTATTCTGACTAGGCCCTAAATCAGGCTGTTACATGCTACACCTTTAACCAAGTTGTTGCGAAAAGGGGTATTATTTGTTTGGGCCGATAAGCAGCAGGGAAGCTTTGAGAAGCTAAAGAAGATCTTGACTGAGGCACCAGTGTTGATTCAGCCTGAGGTTGGGAAAGAATTTGTCGTCTATTGTGATGCATCGCAGACATGTTTGGGATGTGTGCTAATGTAATAAGGGAAGGTGGTAGCATATGCGTCTCGATAATTAAGGCTACATGAAGCGAATTATCCCACTCATAACTTGGAATTAGCTACTTTAGTGTTCGCCCTGAAGATATAGAGACATTACCTGTATGGGGAAAAGTCGATTAGTTATACGATCATAAGAGCCTGAAATTTCTCCTTACCCAGAAGGAGTTGAATTTAAGGCAGTGGAGGTGGATTTAGTTGTTGAAGGACTATGATTGCTAGATCGAGTATCACCCAGCTAAAGCTAATGTAGTGGCAAATACGTTGAGTCGTAAGGTGATATCAGATTTGAGGGCAATGTTTGCTCATCTCAGTCTGTATGAAGATGGTAGCTTGTTGGCCAAACTTCAGGTGAAACCAACTTGGGTAAGTCAGATTAAAGAGAAGCAACTATTAGACGAAGTGTTAAGTTTTCCACTCCAGCAAGTGGAAGATGGAGAGACGGGGACTTTAGGCTGAACAGTGAAGGGGTATTGTGTTTTCGTTGAAGAATTTGTATGCCGAGTGATTCAGAGCTGAGACTAGTGATTCTACGGGAAGCGCATAGTAGCCCATACGCTATGCATCCCGGTGGAAGTAAAATGTATCGAGATCTATGGGAACAGTACTGGTGGCCAGGGTTGAAGTGAAAAGTTACCGAGTTTGTGGGTAAGTGTTTGACTTGTCAGCAAGTGAAGGCAGAACATCAATTGCCTTCAGGATTGCTACAACTGGTGAATATTCCACTTTGGAAGTGGGAGAGGATGACGATGGATTTTGTTAGTGGGCTACCTCTGACGCCTACTAAGAAAGATTCCGTGTGGGTGATTGTCAATCGGTTGACAAAGTCACACACTTCATATCGGTTCGTACCGACTATTCGGTGCAGAAGTTAGATAAGATGTATGTGGTAGAAATTGTGAGGTTGCATAGGGTACCTGCGTCTATCATATCAGATAGGGATCTTAGGTTTACATCATGGTTCTAGAAGGCGTTGCATGAAGCTTTGGGTTCAAGGCTAGATTTCAGCACAGCGTTTCACCCATAGACTGATGGTCAGTCGGAAAGGAAAATTCAGATTCTGAAAGACATGTTAAGGGGCTGTGTAATCGACTTAGAAGGTAGTTGGGAGGATTTTCTTCCATTGGCTGAATTCGCATACAATAATAGCTATCAGTCCAGCATTCAGATGGCACCCTATGATGCGTTGTATGGATATAAGTGTCGTACCCCTACCTGCTGGACAAATTTGGGTGAACGACAGTTGTTGGGTCCAAAATCGATCTCAGAGACTGAGGAAAAGGTTAAGTTGATCCGTGCTCGGTTGAAAGAAGCCTTTGATAGACAGAAATCGTATGCAGATCTAAAGTGTAGAGAAATAGAATTCTCAGTGGGTGATCGGGTCTTTCTAAAAGTTTCACCTTGGAAGAAGGTTCTAAGATTTGGATAGAAAGGCAAGTTGAGCCCCAGATTCATTGGGCCTTATCGAGTGTTGAAACCTATGGGACCAGTAGCTTATCAGCTTGAGTTACCTCCGGAGTTGAGTCAGATCCATAGTGTATTCCATGTTTCGATGTTAAGGCGCTATCATTCGGATCTATCTAACGTAGTGTCAGTGGAAGAAATTGAGGTTAGACTTGATCTGTCCTTTGATGAGGAGCCAGTGCAGATTCTAGATTAGGATGTTAAGGTGTTGAGAAGGAAATCAGATAAACTGGTTAAAGTTTTATGGCGTAATCACGGTTCAGAGGAAGCCACGTGGGAGTCGGAGGAGGCAATGCGACAGCAATACCCTTATCTCTTTTGACCAGGTAAATTTCAAGGCTAAAATTTCTTTAAGGGGGTAGAGCTGTACCATCCTAGAATTAGGGGGTTCTGCGTTTTATGTTATGCTATGTGTTTGGCTAGCTATGCTTGTTATTTGGGTATGTTTGAGGGTCCTGGGAAGGCTCGGGGTTGAGCCTAGGCCTTGAAAAATTTTTGCTTTTGGGCACTTAAGGGGGGAGGCTGTGGACGGCAAGGCTTAAAAGATAATGTTGGTAAATTACTAGCACAAGAGGAGCAAGTGGCAAGGTGGTGTGGCGTCACTAGTAAATAAAAGAGGGAAGGAGTTCGAATCCCATCTGTTGCATTATGGAGATTTATTTTTGTGCCAGGATGGAGAGGAGGTAGCTTTCAGCTGAGACTCTACCAAAGTGGTTGTTGAATGAGTCAAACAAATTCAAATGGATGGAGGAGAGGAGCTTGGGGAGCTTGAATGGGTCAACCAATTCAAATTGGTGGATGGAGAGTAAATGGAGGAGAAAATTATGGAAGGTGGGGAGAGATGAGGAGTTTCGCTGAAAGTGGAGTGGTGCTAAGGGGGGAGCATTTCAGTTTTTATCTAGTATAAGGGTATGCCGAAATTTCTTTTAGCTCTTAGGCATGTCCATCTTAGCATATTCGGTCATAGTGTGTAGGTAGAGTGACAAAATTTTCATTAAGTGCTTTTAGCTATTCTTTTTTCTTTTCTTTCAAATTTGTACATTTTTGTTCTCTTGAGCATTGTCGAATTTTCAGTTGCTTTCCTCCTTTTCACACCATTTTCTTTTATTGTCACCTAAGTCCATTTCTATCTTTCTCCTCTTATCTCTTCCTCTGGTGGTCTTCATAGTCGAAACTTGGGGTTTTTCTTCATTGCTCTTCCATTTGTTTTTCCCTTAAGCCGAACCTTAGTTTGCCCACTCTCTTCTCCTTTCTTTTTGTCTCTTTATTGTTCTATTCTTGAGCCAAAACCTCTCTGGTGTAAACTAAACCCATTCTTTCATCTTTTTTTACTAGTGAACATCAAGAAGTAGGGTGGTAGGATTCCTTTGGTGGCCGAAAGTCCCTTCCAATCAGTATTACTTGTTGTAAGGTATCGAGTTCTCTCTTCATGTGATTTCTTTTCTCTTGTAATGATCGAATCAGTCATCCTGCTACTCCTATCTTTTTAGGTCAATTTAAGTACCCTCTCCACCTTAAAGTGTGTTCGTTCTTTCGTAGGAAGCTAGAGCGCTAGTCAGTAGTGGCCGAATACAGAATCAATATGCATTGATTATTAAGGTAGGGAGTTTTCTTTAGTTTCTATACGGTTAATCTCTTTTCATTGTACTCTGCCTTAACCAAACATCTTTGTTAGACAATCGTTGTATTCACTAGGGAACCTTTCTAATCGAACTCTCTTCATGGATGCGAGTGCTACTCATTCTAAGGAGGCATCAACAAAGGAGCCTGAGGGGAGTGGACTCATACCCTCTGCTCCTAAGTTCAAATGGTGTGCAGTATCAGCCGTCCGGGATTTCCTATCGGGTTGTGGTAGAGAACCAACATCTATTTGGATAGACAGATCGTAGTTGTTCGTGCTAGTGAGAGTAATGATGATCAGGAGTGTTTAGTGCTTCACGTAATCAGGTGTGAAATTCCCACACTTTCATTTGTTTGTTTAGTAATAAATATGTGTATGGATTAAAAGCCGTAATAACTGTAACGGTAGTTGAGATACCTTTAGGGGTAAGATTGGAGATACCAGGTTAGTAACCTTTATGACTATTCATTTAAATAACTTAGCATGAATATATGTATGCTCCGATTATCCGATGTACATTGATATATGTTTGCATTCATTACATCATCATATATGTTGCATGGGTTTGGGATTTGATACTGATGAAAAGGGGCAGTGTATTTTGGTGGCTATGCCACATATTTCGGTGACTCGATCACATTATTTTGGTGGCTATGCCACATATTTCGATGACTCTGTCACATTATTTTGGCTTTGAGCAGCATGACTATCAGCATGACTGCCAATGAGGTGTGTAGCAGATGGAGGGTTGATTGTAGAAATACCTATAGGTGTGATAGGTTAGATACGGAGTGGTATGTAGTGGATGGAATACTAGGCTCGATTGGGTTGCATTGCATTCGCTATCTGATATGCAATGTTGTCAGGGCTTTGGCCTATTTCGATCTATATGGGCTTCGGCCAGATTGGTTATCGTGGGGGCAAAGGCCCAATTTGCTTTGGTGGGCTTAGGCCCAGATTTCATTTGTTTGGGGAATTACTGTAACATCCCAAAATTGGGCCTAGTAGAATAGGGCCCAATGGGCCTTGGGCGTAGTAGCGTTTAAAGTTTTTAAGAACAAGTGAATGGCTTAAATGTAAGTTGGATCTAATAGGTGAGTGATTTTGGAAGGTTAAGGGGCTTCTATGAAGTCCCGAGTTAAAACTTTGGCTTTAGGGAAATTTTGGTTTTAGGTGAATAAAACCCTGGGAGTTAGTAGGTAGGCTTTAAGAATAAAATGTTGAGAAAAATGACACAAGTGGAGTTTGTGGTGTAGTGGCAAAGTGATGTCACATAAGAGACAAGGGGGTGACGTCACAAGGAAGGAAGGAGGTCCAAGGTTCAAGTCTTGGCTCTTGCATTTTGGTTTTCTTTTTATATGGACTTTAGAATTTGGCCATAGGTTTATATTTAGTTGCGCTTGATGTTAGACACAAGGAAGTGAGTGGTTTAGTGGCAAGGCGTTATTAAGGATGCAAGGGAGCCTAGGTTCAATCTCATGTCAAGCAGGGGAGTATTTATTTTGCGGATTGGACGACAAGAGTTTGAGTTGGATTTAAACTCTGATGATGGAGGGATCCCACATCGGAAAGATACAAAGAAGGAAGGTGAGAAGCTAGCTATATATAGAGCTATCTAAGAGGAGAGTAAGCATACCTGGTTGGTGTTGGATGTAGGAGTGCTCGGAGTGTGGTTTAGCAGCTTCAGATTCCTATCAGTGTGTATTCTCTCTACTCTAGTTGTAGAGCGGCAAATGTCGAAATACCGGTCACACGGTAATGGTAGCCATATGAGCGTGAGAGCACACGTGTGGACACATCGACACGATAGTCGAGGCCACCATGAGTATTCTTGTGGGTGTGGGCTGTTGGGCCACGATGGCACGAAAGGGGCCTAGTGGGCCCAATGGGTTCAGGGGCCCATATGACTAAATTGTATGATTGAGTAATAGATAGTGAACTAGACTATGTGAATCTCATATATGTGGCTAGGTTTGGGCTAAATGGGTTACATGAGTGTGTGGGCCCACTTGGGCCGAGAATGGGCCTTAGGCCCATTCGCATTATTATATCTGTTTAGAATACTTCAGTCATTCGAGGAGACAGTGGACCTTCTGTTGGGTCGTTAATACCCAGATTTGTAAAATGACCAAAATACCCCTAGTTTGTAAAATTATCGAAATACCATTGGTTTGTGAAATTACCTAAATACCCTAATTTGTGAAATTACCAAATTACCCTGGTTTGCAAAATTATCGAATTACCCCTGGTTTGTAAATTACCAAATTACCCCTGGTTTGTAAAATTACTGAATTACCTTTGGTTTGCAAAATTATCAAATTACACCTAGTTTGCAAAATTACCGAAATACTTCTGGTTTGTAAAATTATCGAATTACCACTAGGTTTGCAAAATTATCAAATTACCCTTGGTTTGGGAAATTACCGAATTACCCCTGGTGTGTAATTATCGTTTTACCCCTAATCGACAAATGATCGTTGTACCCTCGTGGTAGTACTAATGTTGTCTATGTTAATTCTATGATTGATTATGTTCGAGATGCACTGCATACATGGATTAGTTAGGAGTAGAATTACCAAAGTACCCTTGGCAAGTAAATTACTGAAATACCCTCAGTAGGTAAAATTACCGTTATACACTTAGGGGTTGATTAGCGTGATTGTGTGTAATGCTCACACTTTTCTTATTAATTTCGTTATTAATTGTGTTGGCAAAAGTCAAACTACTATTTAGATAATCGAGATACCCTTATGGGTAAGGTTGGAGACACCGGGTAAGTACTGCTATGATTTTACTTTCCAATATGTGTATGTATGAATTAATTGTCCATTGTACATTGAAAGTACGTTGCGTTCATATCAGTATGACATTATGTTGCATGGGCTTGGGAATATGATTGAAAGGGAAGTGTGATTCAGTGACTCTGTCACGAGTGGTTTGGAACCACAATGGGCTGGCCCCACGTATTTATTGAGTGACTATGTCACGGTGGTCTACGACCACGGTGGTTTGAAACCATGTATACTTATCAGTGACTCATCTCGGTGGTCTGGAACCACAGTGGGTTGGCCCCACGTATACATAAACTTATCAGAGATCATCACGGTGGTCTGAGACCACAGTGGGTTGGCCCCGCGATTATATATATTAGTGACTTTGTCATGAGTGGTCTGGGACCACGGTGGTCAAGAACCACAGTGGCATGATGCCACAGGTGTTTGGATGATTCTGGTGACCTAGAGGATGGAAAACTAGGTTGGGTTGGGCTGCATTGCATACATTTTTAATATGCCATATTGTGTGGGCTAAAGCCCAATGTGCATTTGTGGGCTTAGGCCCAAATTATGTTCGTAAGGGGAATTACACACTGAGTCTTGGTGACTCACCTCTCTGCTTAATTTTGCAGGTAACCCCTAGTTGCGGATTCGGAGCTGAGGTGGACTCTGAGGTGGCCATCTATTGTTTCTTTCGTAAACTCCATTTTTCTTTATTTTAAACTTACTTTAAATTTGGGAATTTGTTATGTAATAAGGCCTCCGGATTTTAATTTGGAATTTGCTTTTATTCAGTTGTTATAACTTATGAATTGATCAATATGAGGTTTCCCTAAAAACGTAATAACTGTTTTCCAAAATGTGAACAAACAGATCACAAGCAATAAATAATTAAACTTGGGATTTTCTTAGAACTTCAAAAACTATTTCAAAATGGTGCATTTTCCTAGAACCATGGACCCTGATTTCTGTATTGTAAAACAAAACTTGAAAATTTTAATCGCGAAGTTTCTTTTACAACCTTTCCTTGTGACATACCAGACCCGGTCATAACGTCTAGGCCGAGTTTGGGGTGTTACAATTGCACACTGAATTCTCGTAAGTCACCACTCTGCTTTAATTTTTGCAAGTAATTCCTAGCACTGAGGATTTGGATGCCGAGATGGATTTTAGGGTGGCCATACGTCGTTGCTTTAGTAAATCTCATTTTACTTCACCTTAAATAATTAGTTTAATTTGGGTTTGTGTTTTGTAATAAGGCCTATGGTATTTTATTTGGATATTAACTTTAAATTTAGATTTTGCTTATTATTAGACATTCAAACGGGATTTTCCTTAAACTTTAATTACTGTTTTCCAACATATTTACGAACAGTTCACAACTATAAATAATTAAACTCGAGATTTTTTAAACCTACACAACTATTTCCAAAACGTCACATTTCCGGAATCCCCTTAAACTGTTTTATGGGTTAGTAAATCAAGTTTTCGGTGTTAGGGGTATTAACAACAAAAAGAAAGAAAGTCTTCAAAACAAATCTGATTTTCAAAATGGAAACAAAACTCGAAATCTTTGACGATCACAAAATATCTTTTACAACCTTTCCATGTGACATGCCAGATCTGGTCGTAACGTTTAGGCCGGGTTTGGGGTGTTACAAAATTAATAAAAATTTAGTGTTCCTAATATCTTAGTCCCCGGCAACGGCACCAAAAACTTGAGTGTGGTCTAAAACTAACTACGATCACAATAAAGGCAAGTGTACCTATTGTTCAATAGTATAGTTATGGTAACACCGGTATTATCGTACCCACAAGGACCAAGAGTACTAGTAATTACTATCTTTTTATTATCTAGTCCAAGAATTAAAGTGATTTCTTTTAAACTAAAACTAATTAAACACGACAACGAAAGAATTAGGAAATACTTTTAGACAACTTATATGAGATAGGCAATACCTAAGGAAGAATTCACCTAGACTTCACTTATTACTTTTGATTCATATGATTTATTCACTTGACTTAATCCATAAAAATCCCAGATTTATGTTAATATATCTTGCAAGACTAAAAAAAACTAACTCTAGGTTGATTAATTGAAATTTTTTTCTAATTAAAGCCCCTATTGTTGCATTAACTCGATCTATGGATTCCCTTATTAGATTTGACTCTAATCTGTAGATTTTCGTCACCCTATTTCTAGGGTTGCAATCAACTCCACTTAATTGTGTTGATCTACTCTTAAATAGGGACTTTTTCTCCTCTAAATAAGCACATTCGACTTGAATCAATAACCTGAATTATCAAAACAAGAATAAGAACTCACAATTAAGAATAAGAACAAATATTTATCTTATAAATCAAATAATAATAAGATCTATCTTAGATTTCATCCCTTTAGGTATCTAAGGGATTTAGTTCATACTAATAGTGGGAAACATCTTAAAATAAGGAAAACAACAAAACATAAGAAAACCCAAAAACTTCTAAAGAACTTGATTGAAGATCTTCAGTCTTGATGGAGATCCTTCTCCTAAGCTGCTTCAGATGGCTGTCTTCGAGTATTTTATGCCTTCTATTCAGCGTCGCCATTTAGGTTGCCCCTTGGGTGTTTATATAGGCTTTGGAACACCTCTCTTGGCCCAAAGTGGTCTATTCTGAATAGAATGAAACTTTGATACACAAGGGACACACCCGTGTTCGATTCCTTAGACCATGCTCAATTATGCTCGCCACACACGGCCGTGTGGTCTGCCTCGTATACGTTGATCCAAGCCTTGTTTGATCTTGCTCGTAACACACGGCCGTGTTCATTGGTCCAGGCCATGTTGATTTCCTAGGTAGGCCCATTTTGTCTCATTTTGGCCCATTTCTTGTTCTTTTCAATTCCCTAAGCTCTCCTGAGTGTAAAACATGAAATTAAGGGATTAGGAGCATCAAATTCATCAAATCTAATGAAAATTCATCCCAAACAAGCCAAGCATGGGGTTAAAATATGTATAAATTAAGGTTTATCACCTATCTATTCCTAGGCTCAAACGGGACTTCTCGAATTTTAACAACTTATCGACTTATTCGTAAACTTGGATTTCACATACATTCCATCTCAATGAATATCCATAACAATTCAAACCCATATGTATAAAAATAATTCAATTCAAATACATTTATTTGTATATCGACTTACCTCGAGTTCGGTTTAACGGAAACGGATATAGCTACTCGATTACTTTTGATTTCCATCGATCTAAGTCAGTTTTCTTCGGTTCTTAATCTATACATATTCAAATTTAACCCTTTCAATTAAATGCAAATACACATATTTAAGGAAATTTGCAAATTAGCCCTTACATTTTCACATTTGGACATTTTAGTCCGTATTTCACAAATTCACAAAATACACAAAATTACCATATACTCATGCTTAGCTGAATATTCCCCATGATCATTTCAATCCATACATTTCATTTATTTCACAAATTAGTCCTTCAAAATTTCATTTTCTCAATTTAGCCCTAATTAGCTAAATTCATCAAAAATTCAAGAACAAAACATATTCATTAAACACATATCTTTCATTTAACACCAATATTCATCACAAAGCTCATCATTTCATCAATGGCACATCTCATAAACATCATTAATTATTCAAATTACAACATGGGCTTGATAGTAGACTAAGCAGCAATCTCAAAATCATAAAAATCATCAAAAACTAAAGGCAAAACATACATTAATTTTGAAATACAATGGCTGAACATTAGCTTGTGTTTTTCTTTTCTTTCTTTTGTGAATTTTGGCTAACTAATGTTAATGTGACCATTTTTCATGTTTTTATTACATTAAAATAAACTTAATAACATAATTCCAATTTTACCCTTTAAAACAAAATATATATAACATATAATGCAAGGTCATTCTTGACCATTACCACCTACCATCTTATTAATGGGTTATTTGGCTATTATGGGCTTCCCATTTCAAAGCCATCTCAAACAGGTGTCTTTTCATAAAGCATGCAAATTTTTCATTTTATCCACTTTAATCATTTTCTCAAATTAAACACTCAAATGGATAAATTAACTTACGGAACTTTAGCACTTGCTTAATCACATACAATAGGAATGGAAAATAATATTATAGTATTTTATTGACTCAAATTTGTGGTCCCAAGACCACTGATCCGACTAGGTTCTAAACCAGACTGTTACAATTCTCCCCCTTAGGGATTTTCATCCTCAAAAATCTTTCCGTTAAATAGATTCGATATTGCTGTCTCATTGAATCTTCAGGCTCCCACGTAGTCTCTTCTATTCCGCGTCGATGCCATAACACATTCACTAACGGAATTTTCTTATTTCTTAACTCTTTCACTTCACTAGCTAGGATACGGATTGGTTCTTCCTCATAAGTCATATTAGATCGGATTTCAATTTTATATGGAGAGATCACATGTGACGGATTGGATCGGTATCTACGGAGCATTGAAACATGGAATACATTATGTATCTTTTCTAGCTCAGATGGCAATAACAATCTGTATGCAACAGGTCCAACACGCTCGGTGATTTCATACGGTCCAATGAACCTCGGACTAAACTTGCCTTTATGTCCAATCGGAGTAATTTCTTTCACGGAGACACTTTCAAGAATACTTTGTGACTGATCTCAAATTCAATCTCTTTTCGTTTCAAGTTTGCATAAGACTTTTGAATATCAGATGCTACTTTTAGACTGTCACGGATCACTTTCACTTTCTATTCTATATCTTTTATCAAATCGACCCCGTGTAACTTACTTTCATTGAGCTCAGTCCAATACAAAGGTGTTCGACATTTATGTCCATACAAAGCTTCATAAGGTGCCATTTTAATGCTTGACTGAAAACTGTTGTTATATACAAATTCAATCAATGGCAAGTACAATTCCCACGTACTGCTAAATTCAAGGATACAACATCTCAACATGTCCTCGAGAATCTGAATAATCTGTTCGGATTGACCATCTATTTCCGGATGAAAAGATGTACTGAAATGCAAATTCGTGCCTAAAGCTTCTTGCAATTTCTTCCAAAACCTTTATGTAAACCTTGGATCTCTATCTGACACAATAGACAATGGCACCCCGTGCAATCTCACAATATTAGAAATATGAAGTTCAGCTAACTTATCAAGTGAGTAATCAGATCGTACTGGAATAAAATGGGAGAATTTTGTCAATCGATCAACTACAACCCAAATCGCATCTTTCTTTCTCGAGTCAAAGGTAACCCGAAATAAAATCCATTATCACTCTATCCCATTTCCACTCAAGAATCAAAATCGATTGTAGCAACCCAGATGGAACCTGATATTCAGCCTTAATGTAACACCCCAAACCGGCCTAAACGTTACGACTAGATCTAGCATGTCACATGAAAGGAATGTCTAAAAACTGTGAGTTCATTAAAAATCTCGTATTCTTTATAGTTGTTGTAAAAATCAAGTTTAAGTAATTTTGAATAAGAAATGATTTATTATCATTTTAGGAAAATCCCATATTGATCATTTAATAATAAGTAGTAACCAAATTGAAAGCTGAAACCAAGTAAAATACCCAAGGCCTTATTACATAACAAAAACCCAAATAAAAATAAGTCCAAAGAAAAGAAACGAATTTACAAGTAAACATATGTATGGCCTCCACGAGTCCACCTCAGCTCCCAAATCGGCGATCTAATAATTACCTGCTAAGGGGTGAGTCATAGAGACTCAGTGTGTAAACCCCCATTCCAAAAATAGCAATGCTCGTACATGTTTTCATAAGTCAACATACAAGTCATGCAACCCCAAAACCTAACCATCCATACTCTAGTATCTACCCCGTGTGGTCAAAACCACTGGTGGTCAAAACCACTGGTGACCGTAGTCACAAATAATATCAGTGTGGTCAAAACCACTGGTGACCGTAGTCACAAATAATATTGATGTGGTCAAAACCACTGATGACCGTAGTCACAAATAATATGGTGGGGCCAACCCACCTTGTGGTCAAAACCACTGATGACAATCCCATATCCATATGTGGGGCCAACCCACGGTGGTGCTAGACCACAGGGACAAGTTACAAATATAGCAATATGTGGTCAAAACCACTAGTGGTGCCAAACCACTAAGACTTAGTCACAAGATAATGAGAATCGGGGCCAACCCACTATGTGGTACCAAACCACCGGCGACAGACTGATATTCATATCTTCCCTCCTCTCATCATACCAATGCAATATGACATAATAATTCGTGTATGCAGTATGTCATGTATGCTAGACATATATCAAATATAAGTATAACATGAATTACCATCATAATGAAATAGACATAAAACAACATAATCACGCTAATCAACCTCTAAGGGTATAACCGTAATTTTACCTACCAAAGGCATTTTCGTAATTTACCTTTCAGGGGTATTTTGGTAATTTACCCATTAAGGGTATTTTAGTAATTTTGTACCTGGAATGGCCTTTTTGAAGGCCCAGTGTTGCCTCGAGCGACTCAACTACCATTTTTGGTCTTTACCGGACTGTTGGGAATAAAACCCGATTTCGGCCCATTTGGGCCCGTACGCTCGTGTGGCCCATCTAACACAAATCTAGCCACGTTTATAAATTTCACCTTGTCTAGTTCACTATATACTACATCATCATACAATTTATTCTATTAGGCCCATGGGCCCATTGGGCCTACTTTAGCCCATCACGACCCAAGTAGCCCCAACGCAAAAGAATACTATTGATGGCTTCAACTATCGCGTCGAAGCCTCACACATGCGCTCGCACAGCTCGTGTGGCTACTATTATCGTGACCGGCACTTCTACATTTGCCGCTCTACAACTAAAGTAGAGAGAGAGTTGCACACCTGATAGGAGTCTGGTGTTAAACAGTGCTGCGACCACTCCTGTGCCCAAATGCCCACCAAGGTATATTAACTCTCCCCCTGGAATGCTCTTTATATAGCTAGATCTTCACCTTCATTCTTTGTATCTTATCGATGTGGGATCCCTCCGTTAGTAGAGTTTAAATCCAACTCAAACTCTTGCCACCCCAACTTAGCAAAATAAATACTCCCTTGCTTGTCATGAGATTCGAACCTAGGCTTCCTTGCAACATAATCCACGCCACTAGCCACTTTACCAACTAGCTCCTTTTTGTGTGTGGCATGCGAGATTCGAACCTTCACCCTTTCTGCTACCCCTGAGGCGTCATCCCCCTAGCTCCCTAAGGCGTCACTTTGCCATTGCACCGCACACTCCACTTTCTTGTGTCACTTTCTTCCACATTTTATTCTTAAGGCCTACCCGCCAACCTCCAGGGTTTTTTTCACCTAAAACCAAAATTTTTCCTAAGGCCTAACTTGAACCCGGGACTTCATAGAAGCCCACTAACCTTCCAAACTCACTTATCTAATTGGTCCAACTTGTATTTAAGCTGATCTCTCGTTCTCTAAAAAATTTAAATGCTACTACGCTCAAGGCCCATTTGGCTCAATTCTCCTAGGCCCAATTTTAGGATGTTACAAATCTACCCTCCTTAATGAAATTTCGTCCTCAAAATTTCCAACTAACTAACATTCACACATCCTAACCTCCCACACTACGCTCTTGCTGCGCACTCTGATCTTAATAAAACTAATATACTTTTAGCTAGAATTTAAAACTCCTACACATACTCAAAAACACCTAGCCATTAAAACAGACGAATATTTCATACGCACCCAACACTATGTCTGAACATCACATCCAAACCAAACACATAGAATAGAAACCCAAAATACAGTATATAACAAAGAAAAGTATCAGGAAACTTACAGTGCTGATTGGTGTCGGAGACTAGGGTGCCATACTTCCAGGAAAGAGATATATATATTTCTAAACCATATTTCAACCAAAATTTGAAAAACATTTTTGAACTCATTCCACAGTTGAGTTTTTGAACCTAGGCTCTGATACCATAATTGTAACACCCCAAACCCGGCTAAACGTTACGACTAGATCGGCATGTCACATGAAAAGAATGTCTAAAAAATGTGCGTTCGTTAAAAAGCTCGTATTCTTTATAGTTGTTGCAAAAAATTGAGTTTAAGTAAGTTTGAATAAGAAATGGTTTATTATCATTTTAGGAAAATCCCATATCGATCATTTAATAATAAGTAGTAATCAAATTGAAATCTGAAACCAAGTTAAATAACCAAGGCCTTATTACATAACAAAAACCCAAATAAAAATAAGTCCAAATAAAAGAAACAAATTTACGAGTAAACATATGTATGGCCTCCACGAGTCCACCTCAGCTCCCAAATCCACGATTTAATGATTACCTGCAAAATTTAACTAAGGGGTGAGTCATAGAGACTTAGTGTGTAAGCCCCCATTCCAAAAATAGCAATGCTCGTACACGATTACATAAGTCAACATACAAATCATGCAACCCCAAAACCTAACCATCCATACTCCAGTATCTACCCCGTGTGGTCAAAACCACTGGTGACCGTAGTCACAAATAATATCGGTGTGGTCAAAACCACTGGTGACCGTAGTCACAAATAATATGGTGGGGCCAACCCACCTTGTGGTCAAAACCACTGATGACAATCCCATATCCATATGTGGGGCCAACCCACGGTGGTGCTAGACCACATGGACAAGTCACAAAGATAGCAATATGTGGTCAAAACCACTGGTGGTGCCAAACCACTAAGACTTAGTCACAAGATAATGAGAAGTGGGGCCAACCCACTGTGTGGTACCAAACCAATGGTGGCAGTCTGATATTCATATCTTCCCCCTCCTCTCATCATACCCATGCAATATGACATAAAAATTTGTGCATGCAGTATGTCATGTATGCTAGACATATATCAAATATAAGTATAACATGAATTACCATCATAATGAAATAGACATAAAACAACATAATCACGCTAATCAACCTCTAAGGGTATAACCATAATTTTACCTACCAAAGGCATTTCCATAATTTACCTTTTAGGGGTATTTTGGTAATTTACCCACTAAGGGTATTTTAGTAATTTTGTACCTATAATGGCCTTTTCGAAGGCCCAGTGTTGCCTCGAGTGACTCAACTACCATTTCTAGTCTTTACCGAACTGTTGGGCCTAAAACTCGATTTTGGCACATTCAGGCCCACACGCTCGTGTGGCCCACCTAACACAAATCTAGCCACGTATATAAGTTTCACCTTGTCTAGTTCACTATATACTACATCATCATACAATTTATTCTATTGGGCTCACGGGCCCATTGGGCCTACTTCGGCCCATCACGGCCCAAACAGCCCTAACCCACAAGAATACTACTGATGGCCTCAACTATCGCGTCGAAGCCTCACATGTGTGCTCGCACGCTCGTGTGGCTACTATTGCCGTGACCGACACTTTGGCATTTGCCGCTCTACAACTAAAGTAGAGAGAGAGTTGCACACCTGATAGGAGTCTGGTGTTAAACCACGCTGCGACCACTCTTGTGCCCAAACGCCCACCAAGGTATATTAACTCTCCTCCTGGAATGCTCTTTATATAGCTAGCTCTTCACCTTCCTTCTTTGTATCTTACCGATGTTGGATCCCTCCATTAGTAGAGTCTAAATCCAACTCAAACTCTTGCCACCCCAACTTAGCAAAATAAATACTCCCTTGCTTGTCATGAGTTTCGAACCCAGGCTCACTTGCAACATAATCCACACCACTAGCCACTTTACCAACTAGCTTCTTTTTGCGTGTGGCATGCGAGATTCGAACCTTCACCCTTTCTGCTACCCCTGTAGCGTCATCCCCCTAGCTCCCTAAGGCATCACTTTGCCACTACACCGTACACTCCACTTTCTTGTGTCACTTTCCTCCACATTTTATTCTTAAGGCATACCCACCAACCTCCAGGGTTTTTTTCACCTAAAACCAAAACTTTTCCTAAGGCCTAACTTGAACCCGGACTTCATAGAAGCCCCCTAACCTTCCAAACTCACTTATCTAATTGGTCCAACTTGCATTAAAGCCGATCACTTGTTCTCCAAAAAATTTAAACGCTACTACGCTCAAGGCCCATTGGGCTCAATTCTCCTAGGCTCGATTTCAGGATGCTACAAATCTACCCTCCTTAAAGAAATTTCATCCTCGAAATTTCTAACTAACTAACAGTTACACATCCTAACCTACCACACTACGCTCTTACTGTGCACTCTGATCTTAATAAAACTAATATACTTTTAACTAGGATTTAAAACTCCTCCACATACTCAAAAACACCTAGCCATTAAAATAGACGAATATTTTATACGCACCCAACTCTATGCCTGAACATCACATCCAAACCAAACACACAGAATAGATACCCGAAATACAACATATAACAAAGAAAAGTATCGAAACTTACGGTCGGATTGGTGCCGAGACTAGGTGCCATACTTCGTGAAAGAGATATATATATATTTGTGTAAACCATATTTCAACCAAAATTTGAAAAACATTTTTGAACCCATTCCACAATCGAGTTTTTGAACCTAGGCTCTGATACCATAATTGTAACACCCCAAACCCGACCTAAACGTTACGACTGGATCTGACATGTCACATGAAAGGAATGTCTAAAAATTGTGTGTTCGTTAAAAAGCTCGTATTCTTTATAGTTGTTGTGAAAAAATCAAGTTTAAGTAATTTTGAATAAGAAACGGTTTATTATCATTTTAGGAAAATCCCATATTGATCATTTAATAATAAGTAGTAACCAAATTGAAAGCTGAAACCAAGTAAAATACCCAAGGCCTTATTACATAATAAAAACCCAAATAAAAATAAGTCTAAATAAAAGAGAAACAAATTTACGAGTAAACATATGTATGGCCTCCACGAGTCCACCTCAGCTCCCAAATCCGCGATCTAATGATTAGCTGTAAAATTTAACTAAGGGGTGAGTCATATAGACTCAGTGTGTAAACCCCCATTCGAAAAATAGCAATACTCGTACACGATTACATAAGTCAACATACAAGTCATGCACCCCAAAACCTAACCATCCATACTCCAGTATCTACCCCATGTGGTCAAAACCACTGGTGACCGTAGTCACAAATAATATCGATGTGGTCAAAACCACTGGTGACCGTAGTCACAAATAATATCGGTGTGGTCAAAACCATTGGTGACCGTAGTCACAAATAATATGGTGGGGCCAACCCACCTTGTGGTCAAAACCACTGATGACAATCCCATATCCATATGTGAGGCCAACCCACGGTGGTGCTAGACCACATGGACAAGTCACAAAGATAGCAATATGTGGTCAAAACCACTGGTGGTGTCAAACCACTGAGACTTAGTCACAAGATAATGAGAAGCGGGGCCAACCCACTGTGTGGTACCAAACCACTGGTGGCAGTCTGATATTCATATCTTCCCCCTCCTCTCATCATACCCATGCAATATGACATAATAATTCGTGTATGCAGGATGTCATGTATGCTAGACATATATCAAATATAAGTGTAACATGAATTACCACCATAATCAAATAGACATAAAACAACATAATCACGCTAATCAACCTCTAAGGGTATAACCATAATTTTACCTACCAAAGGTATTTTCGTTATTTACCTTTCAGGGGTATTTTAGTAATTTATCCACTAAGGGTATTTTAGTAATTTCGTACCTGGAATAGCCTATCTGAAGGCCCAGTGTCGCCTCAAGCGACTCAACTACCATTTTCGATCTTTATCGGGCTGTTAGGCCTAAAACCCAATTTTGGCCCATTCGGGCCCACACGCTCGTGTGGCCAACCTAACACAAATCTAGCCACGTATATAAGTTTTACCTTGTCTAGTTCACTATATACTACATCATCATACAATTTATTCAATTGGGCCCATGGGCCCATTGGGCCTACTTCGGCCCATCGTGGCCCAAGTAGCCCCAACCCACAAGAATACTACTATGGCATCAACTATCGCGTCGAAGCCTCACACCTACGCTCGAACGCTCGTGTTCCTACTATTGTCGTGACTCGGCACTTTGGCATTTGCCGCTCTACAACGAAAGTAGAGAGAGAGTTGCACACCTGATAGGAGTCTAGTGTTAAACCGCGCTGCGACCACTCCTATGCCCAAACACCCACCAAGGTATATTAACTCTCCTTTTGGAATGCTCTTTATATAGCTAGCTCTTCACCTTCCTTCTTTGTATCTTACTGATGTGGATCCCTCCATTAGTAGAGTTTAAATCCAACTCAAACTCTTGCCACCCCAACTTACCAAAATAAATACTCCTTGCTTATCATGAGATTCGAACCCAGGCTCCCTTGCAACATAATCCACGCCACTAGCCACTTTACCAACTAGCTCCTTTTTGTGTGTGGCATGCGAGATTCGAACCTTCACCCTTTCTGCTACCCCTGTGGCGTCATCCCCTTAGCTCTCTAAGGCGTCACTTTGCCACTACACCGCACACTCCACTTTCTTGTGTCACTTTCCTCCCCATTTTATTCTTAAGGCCTATCCGCCAACCTCTAGAGTTTTTTTCACCTAAAACTAAAATTTTTCCTAAGGCCTAACTTGAACCCGGGACTTCATAGAAGCCCCCTAACCTTCCAAACTCACTTATCTAATTGGTTCAACTTGCATTTAAGCTGATCTCTTGTTCTCCAAAAAATTTAAACGCTACTACGCTCAAGGCCCATTGGGCTCAATTCTCCTAGGCCCAATTTTAGGATGTTACACTTAACTTGCTGACAGATTAAACATTTTGACACAAAGTCAGAGATATCTTGTTTCATACCAGTCCACCAATAGTGTTGTTTCATATCATGGTACATCTTCGTACTACCCGGATGAACAGACAGTCGAATGTTATGTGCTTCAATCAAAATTAACTGAATCAACTCTAGGTTTCTCAGAACACATAATCGATCTTGGAATCTTAAGCAATCATCTACATCTACTCTAAATTTAGAATCAAAATTTGAATGACACTGAGCTTGTTTCGCTAACATTTCATTATCAAGTTTCATAGAATCACATATCTACTGTAAAAACAACGGTTTCGCTTTCAATTCAGCTATCATTGAACTATCATTAGACAGTTTATGATCTGAAAACACGTGACATTTCTCACCGAAAAGATAATGTCGCCAAATTTTTAATGCGAATACGATCGTAGTTAATTCAAGATCGTGTGTCAGATAGTTCATTTCATGCGGCTTCAATTGTCTCGAAGCATACGTATGACTTTGCCTTCTTGCATTAGTACTCATCCCAAGCCATTCAATGAAACATCACTGTAAATCACAAACTCTTTGCCTGATTCTGGCTGTGCCAACACTAGAGCTTCAGTTAATAAAGTTTTCAATCGATCAAAACTTTTCTAACGTTTATCGGACCATTCATATCTCACATCTTTCTAAAGCAATCTAGTTAACGGGGTAGCTATCATCGAAAAGCCTTTTATGAATCTTCGATAATAACGAGAAAGTCCCAAAAAACTACAGACTTCATATACATTCTTCGGAGGCTTCCATTTCAAAATAGTAGAAATCTTGTTCAGATCAATTCATATTCCTGATGCTGACACAATATGCCCCTAAAACTAACTTCACATAACCAGAATTCACATTTGCTGAATTTCTCATACAATTACTTTTCTCTCAGAGTTTGCAACACAATTCTCAAATGTTCATCATGTTCAATTTCATCTCTAGAATAAATCAAAATGTCTTCAATGAAAACAACAACAAATCAATCTAGGTATGGTTTGAAAATTCTATTCATTAGATCCATAAAAATAGCAAGTGCATTCGTTAGTCTGAAAGGCATAAATAAAAATTCATAATAGATAAACCGTAAAAGTAACATATTTTAACCCCATATTTAGCATGCTTTTGGATGATTCAGCCCTTGATTTATGTAAAAAGGTGCTCTTAATCCTTTCTTTTCATGTTTTATACTCAGGAAAGCACCCGAGGACGAAAAGAATGAGAAATGGGCTTAAAATGGGCCAATTTGGGCCAAAGTGGAAATCGACACGGCCTGGACTTCAAGCCACACGACCGTGCCTTGACAATTAACTAAGACACGACCATACAATGATTTACACAGTCGTGCCCCAATCGACAGAACCGAGACACGGCCTGAAGATGATTTACACGGGCGAGTGCCATGGCCGTGCCCCTTGTCGTAGAAAAGAGGATTTGTACTCGAATTTGGATACTTTGAGGCAAAGAAACACATTCCAAAGCCTATTCAAACACCGAGTAGGAAGTATACTTGAATTAGGGCACTTAGAGGCCAAGTAAAAGCATCTCAAAAGCCTATATAAAGAACCGTGAGGCCAACCATCAAGAGGAGGCCAAGGCATTAGAAATTCGGTAGAAGCCAGAACTTTTGTGGGAATCACTCGAAGATAGCCAGTTGATCTATATCAAGAAGCTGGAATTCTACTCAAGACGGCGGATCTCTCCTTTAATTCCTTCAGGTGGTTTTAGGGATTTCTTTTGTTTTGTTTTATCTTTTCGCTTGAGATGTTTCATTTATTTGTTATGAACTAAACCCTTCAGATACCTGAAGGGGATGAAACCTAGATGAATCTTATTATTGTCTTCTGAATTATATGATAAATACTTGATTTGTTCTTAATTATGTGTGCTTAATTCTTATTTTAATGTTTCTGAGATATTAATTCAAGTCAGATGTTTTTAGGTGGAGGGGGAATAGACCCTGCCTAAGAATAGATCTAGCATAATTAAGCGGAGTCGTTCGTGCGCCTAGAGATAGGGTGACGAGATTTTTCCAGATTAAGGTGTAACCTAATATGGGAGTCCATAGTTTGATTTACTACTATTCTAGGGGGTTATTAAGTGAGAAAGAGATTTTCGTTAATTAATCTAGGGTTAGGCATTATTCGCCTCGAGAGAGGGTTTCATATACGTTAGGGAGTCTTACGATCAAGTCAAGTGAATAAATCATATGGTTCAGCATTAGATAATAAGTAAAGTCTAGGTGGATTCTTCCTTATGGTATCATCATGATCAACTGAGTTTCTCTTCAAGTTATTTCCCAATCCATTCTTTTTGTCTTTGCATCTTAGTTCAGTAATTAATTGGTTAATCAACCAAATCATTTAATATTTAGGCTAAATAATAGAAAGAAAATGAGTATTAGTACTTTTAGTTCCTTTCGGTTCGATAATTCGGTCTTGCATAAGCTATACTACTGTTCGATAGGTACACTTGCCTTAAGTCGTTGTAAGAGTTAGTTTCCAGGTTTGATCATTCTCTTTATAAATTTTAAAACTCGACAATTTTAGACCGATCAAGTTTTTGGCGCCGTTGCCGAGGAACTAAAATATTAAGAAAACTTTATTTTTATTAATTTAGCCATTATTTTTATCTTTATTTTCGCATTTGATTTGATTTGATTTTTCTAATTTTCTTTCTTTCTTTTTTAGTAGGTACCTTTAGTTTATTACTAGAAGGAACCCGATAGGACCTCTAGTATATGATAGTGATATCGAACTGACTGCTCGTAGGAATTGTAGAGAAATCAGTCGAGCCTTAAATTACCAAGAAGAACAACAACAAGGCGAATCTAGTCCTACTGAAGGGATGGACGAGAATAATCCACCACAAGATATGGTAGAAAACAATGCTCCGCGTACTATGTATGATTATGCTAAACCTAATTTAACAGGAGCATAATCTAGTATTGTTAGTCCTGCTATAGTTGCCAATAATTTTGAATTAAAGCCTAACAAAATACAAATGATTCAACAATTTGTTCAATTTGATGGTTTGCAGGACAAAGACCCGAATAATCATATAGCTAATTTTTTAGAGTTCTATGATACTTTCAAAATAAATGGCGTTTCTGATGATGCCATTCATATTCGGTTATTTCCCTTTTCATTAAGGAATAAAGCCAAACAGTGGTTAAACTCATTACCACGAGGGTCAATCACTACATGGGACCAAATGATCGAAAAGTTTTTATTAAAATATTTCCCATTGGCCAAAATGGCCAAATTATGAAATGATATCTCTTCTTTTGTGAAGATTGATTTAGAGATTATAAGACACATGGGAGAGATACAAGGATCTCTTAGGAAGGTGTCCACACCATGGTTTACCCTCGTGGCTACAAGTCCAAACTTTTTATAACGATGTGAATCCCTCAACAAGGCAACTAATTGATTCAGCTGCCTGTGGAACTCTGAATAACAAAACTCCTAAAGCAGCCTACAAATTCATTGAAGAGATGTCGTTGAATAATTATCAGTGGCAAGTTACAAGGACAAAACTGACAAGATCGGTCAGAGTTTTCAGCATCGATGCAGTAACCATGCTATCGAATAAGGTAGAGATGATGAATAAAAAGCTTGATAGTTTGTGTTCTTCGTAGGTACATCCAGTAATACAGTGCGACACAAGTGGAACTGTGGCGAATCTTGAGTACCCACCCTACCAACCGAGCATAGAAAGCGAATAGATGAACTATATAGGTAATAATGCCTGATCCAATAATAATCCTTATAGTAATACTTGCAATCTAGGTTAGAGGAACCACCCAAAATTTTCATGGGGAGGTCAAGGAAATCAAAGACAACAACCTCCCCAAAATTTCCAAAATCAGCCATATCCGCAAGAGAAGAAGCCAAACCTCGAAGAAATGTTGACAAAATTCAAGGCAAACATAGAAAGTTGTCTCCAAGATACTGAGAAAAAACTTAAAAGTCAACAAACATCAGCTGAAGAGACCAATAACCGATTAGGGGAACTTACTAAGTCAGTAGGGGAAGTCACTAAAGCAGTCGGACAACTTGCAAAATTAATGTCTGAATGACCGCAAGGGCGTCTACCAAGCAACACTGAGATCAACCCAAAGGAGCAAATCCAAGCCATAACAGCTCAGGAAAATGTAAGGTTAGATGAACCCATCTCAACAAGTGAAAACAAGGACAAAGAAGGCAAAATTGATGTAACACAAGAAAAGCCAAAATCGATAATCAAAGAGTACCAACCCCGCATACCTTACCCCGAAGCAATAAACAGAGATGATACAGAGGAATAGTTCGGTAAGCTTCTTAAACTCTTAAAGAAATTACATATTAACTTACCATTTCTTGAAGCTCTTTTTCAGATACCAGACTCGAGAAAATTTTTAAAACAGCTTTTGATGAACAAGCACAAATTAGACGATGACCCACATGTGGAATTGAACGCAATGTGCTCAGCAATTATACAAAATAGACTACCATAGAAGCTAAAATATCCAGGGAGTTTTACTATCCCTTGTTTAATTGGTAGTTTAAAAGTGCCTTAGCTGATTTAGGGGCAAGTATAAATGTCATGCCTTATACATTGTTTAAACAACTAGGTTTAGGGAAACCCAAGCAAACTAGGATGAGTATTCAATTAGCTGATAAAACTATTAGAATTCCTAGAGGTATTATCAAAGATGTTCTTATAAAAATTGACAAATTCATTTTCCTAGTAGATTTTGTTGTCTTAGACAAGGATAAGGATAATTCAATCCCTTTAATTTTAGGAAGGCCTTTCCTAGCAACTGCCATAACTAAAATTGATGTTGCCACAGGAGAACTCATTCTTCGTGCAGGTGATGAATCAATCAGTCTTCAAGCTCTTGACTCGACCAGGACTACAATCAATGAAGGTAAGAGAGTCAATACAGTTGATGATCAATTTGAGCAACCTTCATTGGAGGAAACACCACAAGGATACAAACTTGAGCCGAAGCACGGACCTAGTGCCAACAAAGAAGAACTATATGCGGAACGAAGCCTTAGGATCGACAAACTAAAAGAATGGAAGACACAATTCAAAGAAGAACAACAATCGGACAAAGTAAAACCTAAGGAACCCCCAGAAGAGCTCATAGGAACATCAAACCACTTCAAAACATGAGATAAGGTATGGACGAACAAAGTAGATCCACGAACAACCAAAGGAATCCCTCTTGAGGTACAAAATATCTTCCCATACGAAACAGTCAAGGTAAGCAATCCAACATTCAGCACTTTTAAGGTAAGCGCTTCTCGGCTTAAACTTTATCATGAGAGTAAACCCAACAACATAAGGGAAGATGTTAAAACCTTCAAACCACTATGATTATACAAACAAAGGGACAATCTAGATTAAGACTATAAACGAGCGCTTCTTGGGAGATAACTCGAGCTCTAACATAATTTATCTTTACACTTTGCTTTCAAATTCTTTTCCTCTCTAAAAATTTAGTTTTAAATTAACACAAAAGTGTAGATTTCAAAGCCACACAGTCGTGTCAAAATACCAAATCTCCATACTGACATGAGCAGGGGCAGTACGAATCAAATCCCACCTAATATTTGACACTACGGATCCAACCACTCCCCCATCGGCACCGACAAAGTGGCACGGCCGTGCTCACGATCGTGTGAAGCTACTGACATACTAGACACGGAAAGACACGCCTATGCTACCCAACCGTGCCAACATACTGACTTATCACACTCGGGCGTGGCTGGCTAAAAAATAGCCGTGTGAATCAACACACCCTTGGTCCACTAGCATGGGCAAGCACCAGAAAGCAAAACTCTATTTAAACCCACCCCTTCTTATTCTTACTAACAATTCTTGTTCCTTTTCTTCCTCCCCTTTCTCTAAAAATTCTTCCCCTTCTTAACAAACATTTTCCAACCCTTGAGCCATACCAAAGTCATGTCGAAGAAGCATAAGAAGGCAAGCATAGTCTCCCCGATGAAGACCCCGACACATAAGTTCATGCTAGCCGATTCATCCGAACACCAAGCCAAGGGCCTTTGAGACCATTTAGATTTTATTTTTATTTTCTCTTTTGCTTTAATTTCCTTATCTTTACTTCTCTTCCACTTAATTTAGTTTATTTTGTTTAAGTTCCTTGGTTTTAGGTTCTAAAGGCTGCTTGGGAATCACACCAGAACCATGACCACAGCCCCTCCACAGCCTTAGAAATCACCCCCACCTCGCGAACCATCTATCAATAAGGACTCTTCTGTCCATTAGTCTTTTATTTTAATTTTAATTTTCTTCTTAGTATTCTTATCTTTATTTTCTTTGTCTTTAATTACATTATTAGTATATTTTTAATGTTTCTTTAGATTTCCTGGCTATATCTTCCCAGGCTACCCAATTTCTTCATCTAGCACAATGCTTATCGGTAGCCACCCCACGAGGCCCATAGAAAATGCCACCACCTCCAAATCGATGAGGGAATAAGGAATCCATCAAAAAATTCAAGAAGTGTTACTTCTCCGCTTCTCTTTTGATTTTATAATTATTTATCTATCTTTGTACATTGAGGACAATGTACATCTTAAGTGTGGGGGGTAAAAGTGCCTAAATTTTTGCATTATTCCAAAATCCTGAATTTTAGCCTTGTTCCTAAGTAATTTTCTCATATTACTAGTTAGGGTGAAATTTTTGATGATGTAACATCCTAAAATTGGGCCTAGTAGGATTGGGCCCATTGGGCCTTGAGCACAGAAGCATTTAAAATATTTGGAGAGCAAGATAATGACTTTATTTCAAGTTGAACTTATTGGGAGGGTGATTTTGGAAAGTTATGGGTTCTAAGAAGTTCTAGGTTTAAGTTGGGCCTTAGTAAAATTTGGTGTTTAAGCCTATTAAGGAGAGATAGTAAGTGGCATCAAGGCTTATGGAAATAGGTGAGTAATGTTCTAGCATAAATGAGCATATGGCAAGGAGGTTATTGCATCAAGTGGAGGACATGGAGAAAAGAGTTTCAAATTCCATCAAGTGCAAATTTTTGACTAATTTTTTTGTATTCTTTCCCTAAGTGTCGGCCAAGATGGTATATAAGGCAAGGTGGACTTTTTAATTTTGGCAAGGTGGCTAAGGAAATTAGGAAAGGATAAGGGTAGGGAAAGAAATCAAGAGAAAAGGAAAGTATAGGAACATGTTGGCCCAAAGAGAGGAAAGTGTTTTGGAAAGTTTTTTGGTTGGCAAAATTTTTGACCTTATTGCCAAGGTATGGACGATTTTGGTATAGGGAGAGGGGAGCCAATTTTGCTAGGATCATTTTGCTAAGTTTTAGTGCATGAGAGGTATTTTTCTCTTTGAGCAATTTGTGTCTCTTTTCCAAACTTTTTTTCTCTTTTGTTTTGGCCGAAATCTTCTTAATTCTTTTCTCATCAATAGCCGAATTTCAATCATCTTCTCTTCTCCATCTTGCGAGTTGAACACATCTTCTTTAATCGAATCGTGTTCTAGTGTGTGGTCGTAAAGCACATTCTTGTCGATTCCTCTCTAGTCTTAAGTCAATCGATTGAAGTCGGATCTATCATCATTAAGGTAAAGGGTTCATTTTTGGATTTTTTGTTATAACACTATTTGGCTATGTTGCAAATCGGATTGAAGTTTTGAATAATTGATTATGTTTTAGGGAAGAAATCATTCGATATATTCCATTTTCTAATCTTTCGGATATAGTGGTAAGTGATTCAAGTGTAAGTAATACATTGGGTATGAAATCTTATGGAAATTTAAGGCTAACTTTTGGTTGGTATTGTTCTAGGGCAACGAAGAGTGGTTCTTTTGGATATTTGAATAACGTGTGTAATCCCGTACCCTTCCGAATACATGTTTGAAATGGTTCATAATCTCACATCTCTCTGATATTTGCATGAAATGTTTTGTGATTCGGTCAAAAAATCAGAAATCGGTATATGTGATTACTCGGGCGTGCGTATGTTCGTAGTGGTAACCATATTTTGCAAAGAAACATATTTTGGTTAGCAGCAGTGATGTGATTTAGAAAAATAATAAAAACTAGGAGAAAGGGAATTAGAAAGTGAAGGAGAGATGGATTGAAAGCTAATTGAGTCTATTTTCTTATAAAAGAAACATAGCAAGCAAAGGATTAGTATATTTTGAGATTTTTTAATTTTAGTGAGATTGGTTCTGATTGACTTCATGGTTCCCTATTCAATTTTGGAAAAATCATTCAAAATAGTAAAAAGTGAATCATTGAATTAATGATTGTTCTTTATATTTGTAAATATCATGATTTACTATGTATGTTGCATTTACATATTGTATGGGATTGGGATATTGATGATCGGAGTTTTATAACGAAGTTATTTAGTCAATGTGTGGCTTTTATGTCCCAAATTAGTAGTTAAGTCAGGGTTACGAAATTACGAAAATACCTCAATGGGTAAAATTATAGAAATACCTTTGGGTTGTGAAATAGTGGCTATGCCACACATAATTATGACTCTGGTGGCTCAACCACAAATATTATAAGTGGCACTTGCCTGCGAATTGGTGTGTTTGGCGGGGTGGGTTGACTTGATCCCCACAGGTGTGATGGATGGTACGGGTGGTGTGTAGCGGATGGATTATTAGGATTGGTTTGGGATTGCATTACATTATCTGCATTATCATGTTTATAAGCCTAAGGCCTAGTTTTTTTTTTTTTGTAAATGGGTTTCGGCCCAAGATTATGCTAAATGGGCTTCGGCCCAAGTTATTGCTAAATGGGTTCAAGCCCAGTGGACAACGGTGAGGGCATTATACACTGAGTTCTTGTAACTCACCCCTTCTTTCTTAATCCTTGTATGTAATGTACCATGATGTGGACTTGGGCCCATGGATGACTCATGGAGGCCATACTTCGGAAATAAATGTTTCGAACTTTAGTAAATTAATTTTCTGCTCTATTTCGTTACTTTTATTATTTTGGGTTTTTAAAGTTGTAATAAGGCCTCTGAGATATTTTTATTTTGCTTATGTTTTGTCATGCTTATTATTCTGCTTGAGATACTTTAACTGGGAATTTTCTAAAAATTCTAAATAAAGGTTTTTCTAAATTGATTAACAAATGGATTTTATACAAACTTTTGCAAATAATTTAACCCTGATTTTCTTTTGAATTATCAACGATATTTTCAAAAGTCACGATTTTAAACTCACTATTTCAATTATCGATTTATCAATCAACCTTCAAAATTAGTAGTATTTTTATCAAATATTTCTAATCAAACTTGTTTTCTTCAATTACACCTATTTTAGTATGAATCGCAAGATCCTTTATACGTTTTCTTCATTGTGACTGATAAACCGTAAAAGTAACATATTTTAATCCCACATTTAGTATGCTTTTGAATGATTTATCCTTAATTTATGTAAAAAGGTGCTCTTAATCCTTTCTTTTCATGTCTTATACTCAGGAAAGCACCTAAGGATGAAAAGAACAAGAAACAGGCTTAAAACGGGCCAATTTGGGCCAAAGAGGAAATCGACATGGCCTAGACTTCAAGCCACATAGCCGTGCCTCGTCAAATTACTCCACATGGCCATACCACAATTTACACGGCCATGCCCCAATTGACAGAATCAAGACATGGCCTGAAGACAATTTACACAGGCGTGTACCTTGGCCGTGCCCCTGCCACGGGAAAAAGTAACGTCACTCGATTTGGATGCTTGAAGGCAAAGAAACACATTACTAAGTCTACTTAAACATCCTAGGAGGAATTTTACTTGAATTAGGATACTTAGGAGCCAAGTAAAACTATCTCAAAGCCTATATAAACACCCAAGGTAGCAACTAAAAAGAGACTTCGGCAGAAGTCGAAACAGGGATGGCTTTTTGCAGAGGCTTTTGTCGAAGCTTTCATCTTTTATGGAATCACTTGAAGATAGCTTGTTGATCCATCTCAAGAAGCCGAAACTCTATTCAAGATGGAGGATCTCTCCTTCAATTCCTTCAGGGGGTTTTAGGGATTTCTTATGTTTTGTTTTATCTTTTCTCTTGAGATGTTTTCTTATTTAATTATGAACCAAACCCTTCAGATACCTGAAGGGGATGGAACCTATGATGGATTTTGTTATTTGATTTCTAAATTATATGATAAGTACTTAGTTTGTTCTTAATTATGTTGCTTAATTTAATCTGATGTGCTTAGGTAGAGGAAGAATAGACCCTACCTAAGAGTAGATCTACCATAATTGAGCGGAGTTGATCGGGCGCCTAGAGATAGGGTTATGAGATTTTGCTGGATTAGGGTGAAACCTAATATGGGAATCCATTGATCGATTAACTGCTTCCTTGGGGGTTATTCTAAGAGAACGAGAGTTCCACTAATTAACCTAAGGTTAGATGTTATTCACCTCGAGAGAGGGTTTAATATAGGTTAGGGAGTCTCACGGATCAAGCTAAGTAAAGAAGTCATATGAATTAAAAGTTAGACAACAAGAGAATTCATAGGTGGATTCTTCTTGAGGGTATCATCGTAATCAACTGAGTTTTTCCACAGTCTTTTCCCAAAGTTTCATTCTTTTTTCTTTGCATTTAGTTTAAGTATTTTATTAGTTTTTAGATTAATAAACCAATCACTCCATATTTTAGGCTAAATAATAGAAAGAAAGTGAGTGGTAGTACTTTTAGGTTTCCTTGGGTTCGATAAGATACTCTTGCCTAAACTATACTATTGTTCGGTAGGTGCACTTGCCTCTATTGTTGCCATAGTTAGTCTACAAGTTCAATCATTCTTTTTTATAAATATTAAAACTCGGTTGTTTGACACGATCAAGTTTTTGGCACCGTTGCTGGGGAACACTAAAATATTAAGAAAGCTTTATTTCTATTACTTTAGCCAAATTTTTTTTTACAATTTATTATTATATTTATTTTTACTTTTATTTTTTTTTAATTTGATAATTTTTCCTCTATTTTGCTTTGAGCAGAAAATTTTAGTCTATGGATAAGATGGCACTGAGTAATTATTAGTGGCAAGTCATGAGGGCAATTCCTACTAAAGCAGCCAGTGTTTTCAACCTCGACGTGGTCACCAGGTTATCTAATCAGTTAGAGATAATGAATAAAAAGATTGATGATTGGTATAGTCCCTCGCAGGTACATCCAGAAATGCAATATGATTTGAATCTAGGAGGCATGGCGAATCTTGAGTACCCACCTTATGGATATGGCGTGGAAAACGAGCAAGCTCACTATACAAGTAACTATTCTAGATATCAAAATAATTTTTATAGTGACACTTATAATGCAGGTTGGAAGTACCATCCCAATTTCTCGTGGGATGATCAAAATAGCCAAAGATCGGAACTTCCTCCAGATTTTCTACAATCACCTCACCAACAAGAAGAGGAGCCGAATCTTGAA
Source organism: Gossypium rotundifolium (assembly GCA_025506655.1). Lineage (NCBI taxonomy): Eukaryota > Viridiplantae > Streptophyta > Magnoliopsida > Malvales > Malvaceae > Gossypium > Gossypium rotundifolium. Next base: position 60,440,835 of record CP106731.1, on the reverse strand, counting down.
GAGATGCTGACCAAATTCATGGCAGCCACAGATTCTCGTTTCCAAAAGACTAAAGCAGCACTTGATGAACAACAAAAATCGATCAAAGGGATCGAGAAACAAGTTGGAGAACTTACTAGGTCAGTGAGACATCTCGCAAAGCTAATGTAAGAACGACCACTAGGACGTCTACTAAGTAACACCGAGGTTAACCCAAAGGGGCAAATTCAAGCCATCTCAGCTCAAGACAGTAAGGGGTTAGATGAACCAAACTCAATACAAGAAAACAAAGTAGACGAAGGTAAGGTAGAGGTAACACAAGAAAAGCCAAAATTGGTAACCAAGGAGTACCAACCTCGCATACTTTATCCCAAAGAAATGAAATGAGACAACTCAGAGGAACAGTTTGGAGAAGTCATACTTCGTGTAGGCGACGAGATAGTCACTCTTCAAGCTCTTGACTCGGCTAGAACATCAATTGATAAAGGTGAGAAAGTAAATTCAGTTGATAACCAACTTGTTCAACCTTCATTGCAGGAAACACCACAAAGCTACAAACCTGAGCCGAATCATAGACCTCGTGCTAATAAATAAGAATTACATGAGGAACCAGAACCACACGAAATGAAACTGAAGGAAACCCCAGACGAGCTGATAGGAACAACGAATCACTTCAAATTAAGAGATCAAGTATCGTTGAATAAGGAAGACCCTCGAATCACCAATTCAGAACTCAAGGCAAACGAAGAAATCACTTTTGAGTTACTTAATGTCTTCATATATGACACAGTCGAGGTAAGCAATCCTAAATTCAACATTTTGAGGTAAACATTACTCGACTTAAACTATATATCCATAACCGAAGTGATTGCATGAGAAAGGATTTTCACCTCCTCAAACCACCATGACCATAAGAATGAGAGGTACAGTTTAGCTAAGACTATAAACGAGTGCTTCTCGAGAGGCAACCCGAACACTAACCCCATTTATACATTTTTTTATTTTTTATTTTTATTTTTTCTTTTCTTTTTCTTTTTAGCACCTAACCATAAACTAACCAAAGAGCAGATTTTTAGGCCACACGGCCCTACACACGGGCGTGCCCGTGGCCGTGTGGAAGCCAGGGGATGAACCATTGGCATGCTAGTAGCCGTGCACGACATTGAAAAATTTATTTTCCCAACACGGGTGGTGATAATAGTCCACGCCCATGCCGATGCCCCGTGCGAGGTTACTGACTTGTCAAGCACGGGCTAAACACAGTCGTGCCTTTCAACCGTGCCAACATTCTAACTTATCGAACACGGGAGGAGCACGCCCGTATTAAATGACAGTGTGAAGAAAGACACGGGCGTGCCATGACACCCACGGCCATGCCCAACACCCTGAATGCGTTCAAAATTCAAAATCCCAAAACACGGGCTACATCTTTATTTAAACCTCATTCCCCATTTTTCTAGTTGTCTTTCATTTTCCATTATTTTTTTATTTTATTTCATCATTATTTTTTACTTTATTTTATTTTAATTTCTTCTTCTTATTCTTTATGATATTTAGATTTAGCTTAGGATACAATAAAACCAAGCTGGCTACTTCAAGGATTCAATTTCAAACGGTTCGAGACGCTTTCCCACGTTCACCTCCAATCTTTTCCTGGTTTCTTTTCATAGACTTCATCCAAAATTTAGGAAGTGTTACTTCTCCCTTCTCTTTGATTTTATTATTACATAATTGTTTATCTATCTTTTACATTGAGGGCAATGTACATCTTAAGTGTGGGGGGGTAAAAGTACCTGACTTTTTGCATTACTCTCAAATCCTGAATTTAGTCTTATTTTCAAGTATTTTTCTCATATTACTAATTAGGATGAAATTTATGTTAATTTATGATTTTTATTGATATGTTTTAGAGTAAATCATAGTTAATTGTGCATTGATGATTCAAATTGAAGAATATTGGAGAATCAAGCATGATAAGCCGACTTTCTAAAAATTAAAATTGATAGGTTGTTGAACTGAATTTGAGTACTACCTTGAAATTTGGAATTTATAAGGATTGATATCAAAAACACCCATAATTTTTGTGAGATTTTGAGCCTTATAGAGCATATATTCTTTTTCATGCTCACTTTATTAATTATGAGTATGTCAACTTTGAACTGTTATTCTAGAACTTGCCTCATTTATACATGTCGAGACCACATTAATGATTTGATATACTGAGATGATAAAGGTGCCTAGATTTAACCCACTTTGTAACACCCCAAACCCGGCCCAAACACCATAACCGGATCTAGCATGTCACTTAGGAGATTTTAAAAGATGTCGCAATTTCGGAAAAACTATTTTTCTTGAGTTTAACCTTTTATTCGGGAAAACTAAATGGTTGAATAAGTTGTAAAATATGTACATTTTATATTAATGCCTTAGTTTAATTAAAACATAGAATTTAAATGTCTAATAATAATAAAAGCCCAAAATAAAACCAAAAAAAAAATGTGAAGCTAATGGCCCGTGGCCTTATTATAATGAAATTTAAAAGCCGCTAATTAAAAATAATAAAAGTAAATAAACTAAGTAAAGTATTTTGCTGAATCAAAATATTCTCTCGCATGGCCACCTTGCGCTCCTCTCTAGCCCGGTCCGAAGCACTAGGTGCTGCTTGAAAGATATTAAATAATAGGGTGAGTCGCGAGACTCAGTGTGCAACACTCGTGCACCATCAGATTGGGCCTTAGCCCCACAGAACAAATAACAAAAGCAATCCTAGGTTTCCATCCGCTACACACCACCCTTACCTGCCAATCACACCATTGGGGATTTCTACAATCAACCTACACCGCTACACACCATCGATGGCAGTCATGCTACAGTTAGCTGCGCATCATCAGATCATGGCAATAGCCACTACAACAGATCATGGCAAAAAGCCACTACAACAGATCATGGCAAAAGCCACTACAATAGATCATGGCAAAAGCCACTACAATAGAAAACTTCCCCTTTCATCAATCACCCAACCCCATGCAATCACAAAAATTGGCATACATATAAAACATATCATCTCAACAGAAACATTCACTTATGAATGACAAAAATCACTAACCTGGTGATTCACCTTTACCCTCCTTAGGTTTCAACCAGTATGCCAAGATTTTGGCATTTAACAGAATATAGTAGATTTACATACATTTACTATCAAACAATCTAAATGGTGTGGAAAGTTACACACCTAATAAATACGTAGGACTACCCTTTATGTTGATACCCTCGCTAATCGGATCTATTGCCCTTTGTCTACAACTCTGCTCAAAAGCCAGAAGAACACGAAGATAAGGGCTCTCCTATATTCCACCAAGGGTTAGTGTTTTACTCGAACTATACGTTTAAATTAACAGATCTCCTTACCTTGAAATCCTGAAAGTAATACGATCCGAGTGCTACTGAACTCTGGCTTAGAAATCTAAGCAATTGAATCCCCTTCAAATATCGAAATGCCACAAATTAAAGAAAACACTCGATTAGTTAACCATATAGCCATTCGATAAGATCTCTAAAAGCCAGAAAAAGATTTAAATCTCACAAATCAACACTTACCATTAGTTTTCTTCAAGATTCGGCACAAGCAAACACCACAGAAGGAATTGACAATCATAGGAGATGAGATCTAGGGATTTTAGCTTTTAAGAGAAGAAAAATAAACCACTTAACAAAGTTTAAGAGACTATTCGGCCAGAAGGAGTGTAATATCCGAGATTCAAGGGTTGTGCATATTTTAATGTGTATCTGTGTGTTTATGTGCTCTATATGATGTTTGGAAGTGTTTGGGGTTTTGGGGAAACCTTGGACTTGGGTAGAAGTCATAGGAAAATTTTTGTTTTAATCTGAGGAAAGGGAAAACTAGGGGAGCTAGGCTTTAAAAGAAATTATGTGTGGAACATGAAACAAGAAAGGAAGCAGTAAGGTGGCAAGGGAGGCGCCACTTAGAGCTTAGGGGAGTGACACCTCAGGAGGTATGAAGGACCTAGGTTCGAGTAGCAAGGAAAGCGTTTGGGGTTTTTATTTTTGCAGCAAGGAGAAGCAGTGGTGGTCGGCATTTGGACTCTGGTTGGATGAGGTGTAGATTAGGTCTGACAGTTTAAAGATTCAGCTAAGTAGGAGGGAAATAAGAGATAAGGGAGAGAGAGAGAAGCAGTGGCTGAATGTGGGACTCTAAGGGGTGAGAGTTGGTGGCAGTGGGGCTCTTGGTGATGGCATTTTCGGTCAAGATAGGGGGGAGAGGTCGAATTTGTTAGTATAGTGTTAGGCACCCTTTTTGCGATTTTTCTCTTCCAAAGAACTCATTTGTCTCTTATTCCTTTTGTGACATCTTTACTTCTTCTCTAAACCGAATCTATTTCTTCTTCCCAACCTCTTTTCTTTTTCTTCTTTTTTGTTCTCTCCATAACTCTCTATAGTCGAACCCTATAGTTCCTTATTCTTTCTTCTTTTTCACAAATTCTTAAAGCCAAAACACCAAAGCCGCAACTCTCCACACTTAATTTTTTCTTAATCTTCTTTTCTTTGTTCATTTGTGCCATCACTTTTTTCGGAGTCTTTCTTCTTCTCTGTCGACCTATTAAAGCTGAATCTCTAAGGGTGGTGCCATCGACTACTCTCTCTTAATCTTTTCAATCGTGTTTGGTGGTAAGTGTTTTTCCTCTTTAGCAATCGGTTTCATATCTTTTTTATTAGTGTGCCAAAACCGAATGGTTGGCTTTGGTTTTAGGGATGGCTGAACCTTAGGAGGCCCTTAATCTTGAATTTTTTTGTGCGTAGCTAGCGTAAAGGAGCGTTAAGGATTCTCCTGGATCGACTACTCTAGGTAAGGGTAATAGTGATCGGCCAAAGGCCATTTTCATAAACTTTATGTAGTTTTAATCGACTTGGGTTGTAGAGGATTTCGACAAGTGGGAAGCAAAGCAAAGGCCTTGGGTTATCAGGTGTGTGATTATTACGTAATTTCCCGAGTATGCATAAAATATTGTATGTGTTATAAGTGTGATGATTAGCGCAGTGGTAATAATGAGATGGATACCCTTAGCGGGTATGTCGATAATCAGGTCAGTGTTAAATGCCGATAAAATTATGGTTATTGCTGTATATATGTGTTGTATGTTTGATTAATATGTTCATGCATTATTTCATCACATCACTATCGTATGTTGCATAAGCATTGGGCGGGATTTGTATATATGAAAGAAGGGCAGGGTATACATTTATGTACGTGGTTTAGTGATGGCTACGAGCCTCACATGGATTGATGATCGGCTAAGTGCCTCATCGTGGTTGGTATCAGCTTTGTGCCATATCGTGGTTGGTGATGGATATGTGCCTCATCGTGGATTGACGTTGACTACGGTCACGTTATGGATTATATTGTGACTTGATCATGTGGACCAGTGGCTCGGCCACTTGGTGGATGGCATGACTTGTCGAATTGGTGTGTAGAGGTTAGAGGGTCGGTTTAGTAATCCCCTGGTGTGTGGTGGTTGGATACGGGGGTGTGTAGAGGATGGACCCTAGGCTGGGTTGGGTGCATATTGCATTATTCTCTGTTATGTGGATTGGCGTGGTTTTGGGCTAAGCCCATGCGTGGAAATCTGTGGACTAATTACATCGAGTCGGTTGACTCACCCAAATTTTACCAAACAATGCGGTGATTTGTGATGTTTGGACCGGGCTTAGATAGGAGTGGAGATGGCCATGTAGACGCAATTTTTATATTTAGAAACATATACTTTTAATTTCGGTTTAATTAGGTTGTTTTATTGTAATATGGCCATTTAACTATTTTGGGTTTTCATTATGGTTTATGCTAGACTAGACATGAATTAGTAATTGCAAACTATTTCAAATAATGACATTTGATGATCTTTAAAAAAAAAAACTTAACTAAGGTTTTCTAATTGAGATTCTCGTAATTACTCGGATTCTTTTAAAGATTTCAAAAGGACCCGTTTTCAACTAACCTTGAACTTCAAATTGTTTTTCAAATGAAATGTCTCTCTAATAAATTGAATCCTATTTTAAAACCTAATCATTAAGGATTTAGTTTAGCACTTGTTTTCATGCCGACCCTAACACTGCTACAAGCAAGTTTTATCATCACTTAGCCGACTTCAACCTAAGGTTTTCCAGTAGCATTTCGAATTCGACCATAGTGTTTTGGGCGGGTTTGGGGTGTTACAAATTGGTATCAAAGGCCAATTTCTACACTCGCCTATGGATGTTTGAAGCTCATAAACATTTTCATTTTGTGTTTTAGTGGGTCAAAGGAAAATTTTCAAGAAAAAGGGTTTTGTGAAGCATGGCACTCGAATCGTCCGGCCTGAAGTCCACCAGGTAAGTACCCCTAATTATTGTATGATTGTGTGTGGGTATTACAGGATCGTATATTAGTAGATTAGGAGTTAATGAACCCTAGGAGTAGCTTACCCCAACATAGAGGTACATAAAATTTAAACCCTAATCAAACAAACCTTTGAGTAAGTTACTGAGTTAGGGTGTGGCAACAGTTGTAAGCATGTATAGGATTGGATTCGGTGAGAGCTTGGTATTTAAGTAGTCCTAGTGACTCACCTCCTCTTCACTTGAATCCTACCTGGTGCGTAGTGACGGTTCACCCTAACCAAGAGGACTTATTCACATGCTAAACTCGATAACTAAAACCCGGAAGGGATTGACTACACTGTTTTATAAAACCCTAGTTTTAAAAATCACCGAACTATCCCTTTGATTTGTAGGTTTTGAAAAAAAATTTGAAATATTCCCAGTTTACAGAATTACCGAAATACCCCTGATTTGTAAAATTACTAAAATACCCTCAGTTTACAAAACTGTCATATTACCCTCAACTTTTATCAAAATATTCCATTTTACAAAAATACCCAAAAAACCTTATTTTGCTAAATATCAGGATACCCTGATTTGGAAAATTACCAAAATACCCCTATAGGACAAATTACGAAAATACCCCTGGGTTGGGAACGGACAAAATGCCCAAAGTAGTGTAGTGGATTTTATTGATGAATGAATGTGCCTCTCTGAATTAGAATAGTAAACTTGAGCTGAAAACTTTGGTTGATTGAAAGAACTACTACTAAAACTTCTTTACATAAAATTGTTCGTGGATAATCAATGGAACAAAAACTAATGCATAAAAATTTTTAAAGCAGATTAAATCACGAACGTAGACATGAGTTCTAGGGGACGTGGTCGTAATGTGCGAGGGCGTGGTAGAGGCAGAATGACTGTGTCGGAACCAGTTGGGTCTGGTCAAGGTTCCAAAAATGAAGCATCGCCACCGGCTGTAGAGGCAGAGTTTCAAGAGCAAACAGGAGGAGATGACGCAGTATCGTAGGCTATGTTGTGAGTTTTAGAGCGAGTGGCTGGAGTGAGTATGGGAAATGGGGCTCGAAAGTCGATTCAAGAGACTTAGAGTGAATGGAGCCGAGGTTTTAGAGGAGTATCGGAGTAGCTCGAATGTGGCGAATCTTGGTCGAGGCAGTCGAATGGATTATGGACGATTTGGATTTCACTACTGAGGAAAAGCTAAAGGGTGTTGTTTCGTTGCTCCAGGACGAGGCTTACTAATGGTGGCTCACAGTCAGGGAAGATACCCCTGCGGACCGAGTGGATGGGGTTATTTTAAGATCAAGTTTGAGGGAAAGTACGTAAGAGCTAGTTATATGGACGCACAGAGGAAGACGTTCCTTAATTTAGTACAAGGTGGCAAGTCAGTAGCTGAGTATGAGGCAAAATTTTTACGATTGAGCCGGTATGCTTGGGGCATCGTGGCTACTGATTATGAGAGGTGTGTCTGATTCAAAGATGGACTGAGGGACGAGCTGCGAGTGTTGATTGCTCCACAAAGAGAGAGGGACTTTGCTATACTAGTAGAGAAAGCTTAGATAGCCGAGGAGGTTAAGAGGACTGAGAGACAGAACAGGGATAGAGATAGAAACTGAAATAAGAGGAGTTTTGGGCATTTAGCATCATCTGGGGGTTTCCAGAAAAGACCAAGGGTTGAGAATTCTGTTCGTGCACCGGTACCAGTTGTCGAGAATTAGAGTCGCCCATGTGCTAAATACAAGAGAGCTCATACGGGAGAGTGCTGAGGACAGAGTAAGGAATGTTTTCGGTGTGGGTCCAAGGCTCATTTGATTAGGAATTGTCCTCAGGAGATGGAAAGGGCTCGGACAATAGGCCAGGGATATGTGCAGTGGGCAGAGGTGGTCAGCAGGCGACGAGGGGTCGTGGTTCGAACCATGGAAGGAATGGTTCTGGCCGAGGTCATCGAGCACCAGGAAGAGGTGCTGGGGGTTCAAGTGCGAGACAGCCAGGGTTGGTTTATGCAACCAGGCGTTGCGAGGAGGGGGATGCACCAGATGTAATCACGTGTACGTTTCTTATTGTTGGATTACCCTTTATTGCTTTAATAGACATCGTGTCTACTCATTCTTATATTGCTAGTGAAGTATCTGGAACTCTGAATGTAAACTTTGAGATTGTACCTAGGAAGATGACTGTACTTAGTCCTTTAGGGCAATCAACAATAGTAGACAAACTCTTTAAGGAAGTGCCTTTAGAGGTTCATGGAGTGAAGCTTCCGGCTGACTTAATGGAACTACCATTCGGGGAGTTTGACCTAATATTAGGCATGGACTGGCTGGTGAGGTATCATGCGAATCTAGACTGTGCTGCTAAGCACATATCGTTGAAAACTTTCGACGACAAAGAGATTGTAGTGATAGAGGAACGGAGAAACTACTTGGTGAATGTAGTGTCTGCTCTTAAGCCAGAGAAGATGGTGAGGAAAGGATGTGTGGCTTTTCTGATGCTTGTTAGTGCCTTAGAGGCTAAGGGAGCAGCGGTAGGTGAGGTTAGGATAGTGAAAGAGTTTGGGGATGTTTTTTCGGAGGAACTGCAGGGGTTGCCTCCAGATCACGAGGTGGAATTTGGGATTGATTTGTTGCCAAGTACAGCGCCAGTATCTATCGCTCTGAACAGAATGGTACCAAATGAGTTGGTTGAGGTCAAGGCTCAGATCTAGGAGTTGCTTGATCGTGGGTTTATTCGACCCAGTGTGTCTCCATGGGGAGCACCGGTCTTATTCATAAAGAAGAAGGACAGGTCTATGCGGATGTGCATAGACTATCAGCAGCTAAATAAGCTGACGATCAAAAATAAGTACCCGCTGCCGAGGATAGACGACTTGTTTGATTAGCTTAAGGGGCTACGATATTTTCAAAAATAGATCTAAGGTTGGGATACCACCAACTCAAGGTGAAGGAAATGGATATCCATAAAATAGCTTTTCAGACTCGATACGGGCATTATGAATTCCTAGTGATGCCGTTCGGGTTGACGAACGCCCCAGCTGCGTTCATGGATATGATGAATCGGGTTTTCCAACCCTACTTGGATCGATTTGTCATTGTGTTCATAGACGACATCCTGGTGTATTCCAAGTCTGAGGAGGAACATGATGAGTATCTCCGGGTGGTGTTATAAGTGTTAAGGGAAAAGAAGCTGTATGCCAAATTCAACAAGTGTGAATTCTGGCTGAGGGAGGTTGCTTTTCTGGGTTATGTGGTGTCTGCGGAGGGGATAAGGGTAGATCCCAGGAAGATTGAGGCGGTGTTAGATTAGAAACCACCTAGGTCAGTGGCAGAGGTTCGCAGTTTCTTGGGATTAGTAGGCTACTATAGGAGATTTGTAGAAGGGTTCTCGTCTATAGCAGCACCTTTGACGAAATTATTGAGAAAGGAGGTACCTTTCGTGTGGACGGACAAGCAGCAGGGAAGTTTTGAGAGATTGAAGAAGGTAATGAGATTCGGTCGCAAGGGAAAGCTGAGTCCCAAGTTTATAAGGCCTTATCAGGTTTTGAAACAGGTTGGACTAGTGGCATATCAATTGGAGTTACCTTCAGAGTTAAAGCAGTTGCACGATGTATTCCATGTCTCGATGCTACGTCGTTATCGATCGGATCCATCTCACGTGGTTCCAGTTAAAGAAGTGGAGTTGAGACCAGACTTGTCCTACGAGGAAGAACCAATTTAGATTTTGGAGTGGGATGTGAAAGTCTTGTGTAGGAAATCAGTTCCTTTAGTTAAGGTGATATGGCTTAACCATGGATCGGAGGAAGCTTCGTGAGAGCTAGAGGAAGCAATGCGGCAGCAATACCCTCACTTATTTTGATTAGGTAATTTCGAGGCGAAATTATTTTTAAGGGGGTAGAACTGTAATATCCGAGATTTGGGGTTGTGCATATTTTAATGTGTATTTGTGTGTTTATGTGCTCTGTATGATGTTTGGAAATGTTTGGGGGTTTTGGGGAAACCTTGGACTTGGGTAGAAGTCATAGGAAAATTTTTGTTTTAACCTGAGGAAAGGGGAAACTAGGGGAGCTAGGCTTTAAAAGAAATTATGTGTGGAACATGACACAAGAAAGGAAGCGGTAAGGTGGCAAGGGAGGCGCCACTTAGAGCTTAGGGGAGTGACGCCTCAGGAGGTATGAAGGACCTACGTTAGAGCAGCAAGGAAAACGTTTGGAGTTTTTATTTTTCCAGCAAGGAGGAGCAGGGTGGGTGGCATTTGGACTCTGGTTGGATGAGGTGTAGATTAGGTCTGACAGCTTGAAGATTCGGCTAAGTAGGAGGGAAACAAGGGATAAGGGAGAGAGAGAGAAGCAGTGGCCGAATGTGGGACTCTAAGGGGTGAGAGTTGGCCGGCAGTGGGGCTCTTGGTGATGGCATTTTCGGTTAAGATAGGGGGGAGAGGCCAAATTTGTTAGTATAGTGTTAGGCACCCTTTTTGCGATTTTTCTCTTCCAAAGAACTCATTTTTCTCTTATTCCTTTTGTGACATCTTTACTTCTTCTCTAAACCGAATCTATTTCTGCTTCCCAACCTCTTTTCATTTTCTTCTTTTTTGTTCTCTCTATAACTCTCTATAGCCGAACCCTATAGTTCCTCATTCTCTCTTCTTTTTCACAAATCCTTAAAGCCGAAACACCAAAGCCATAACTCTCCACACTCGGTTTTCTCTTCTTCTTCTTTTCTTTGTTCATTTGTGCCATCACTTTTTTCGGAGTCTTTCTTCTTCTCTGTCAACCTGTTAAAGCTGAATCTCTAAGGGTGGTGCCGTCGACTACTCTCTTTTAATCTTTTCAATCGTGTTTGGTGGTAAGTGTTTGCCCTCTTTAGCAATCGATTTCATATCTTTTTTATTGGTGTGCCAAAACCAAATGGTTGGCTTTGGTTTTAGGGATGGTCGAACCTTAGGAGGCCCTTAATCTTGTATTTCTATTGTGCATAGCCAGCGTAAGGGAGCGTTAAGGATTCTCCTGGGATCGACTACTCTAGGTAAGGAAATAGTGATTGGCCAAAGGCCATTTTCATAAACTTTATGTAAAAGCCGAATCTTACTTGGGTTGTTTAGGGATTTCAACAAATGGGAAGTAAAGCAAAGGCCTTCGGGTTGTCAGGTGTGTGATTATTACGCAATTTCCCGAGTATGCATAAAATATTGTATGTGTTATAAGTGTGATGATTAGTGTAGTGGCAATAATGAGATGGATACCCTTAGCGGGTATGTCGATAATCAAGTCAGTGTTAAATGCCGATAAAATTGTGCTTATTGATGTATATATGTGTTGTATGTTTGATTAATATGTTCATGCATTATTTCATCACAACACTATCGTATGTTGCATAAGCATTGAGCGGGATTTGTATATATGAAAGAAGGACAGGGTGTACATTTATGTACGTGGTTTAGTGATGGCTACGAGCCTCACATGGATTGATGATTGGCTCAGTGCCTCATCATGGTTGGTATCGGCTTTGTGCCATATCGTGGTTGGTGATGGCTATGTGTCTCATCATGGATTGACGTTGACTACGGTCACGTTGTGGATTATATTGTGACTTGATCACGTGGACCAGTGGCTCGACCACTTGGTGGATGGGATAACTTGCCAAATTGGTGTGTAGAGGTTGGAGGGTCGATTTAGTAATCCCCTGGTGTGTGGTGGTTGGATACGGGGATGTGTAGAGGATGGACCCTAGCTGGGTTGGGTGCATATTGCATTATTCTCTGTTATGTGGATTGGTGTGGTTTTGGGCTAAGCCCATACGTGGAAATCTGTGGACTAATTACACATTGAGTCGGTTGACTCACCCAAATTTTTACCAAACAATGCAGGTGATTCGTGATGTTTGGACCGGGCTTAGATGGGATTCAAGATGGCCATGCAGACGCAGTTTTTATATTTAGAAACATATACTTTTAATTTCGGTTTAATTGGGTTGTTTTATTGTAATATGGCCATTTAACTATTTTGGGTTTTCATTATGGTTTATGCTAGACTAGACATGAATTAGTAATTGCAAACTATTTCAAATAATGACATTTGATGATTTAAAAAAAAAAAACTTAACTAAGGTTTTCTAATTGAGATTCTTGTAATTACTCGGATTCTTTTAAAGATTTCAAAAGGACCCGTTTTCAACTAACCTTGAACTTCAAATTGTTTTTCAAATGAAATGTCTCTCTAAGAAATTGAATCCTATTTTAAAACCTAATCATTAAGGATTTAGTTTAGCACTTGTTTTCATGCCGAATTCTAACACCTGCTACAAGCAAGTTTTATCATCACTTAGCCGACTTCAACCTAAGGTTTTCCAGTAGCATTCGAATTCGGCTGTAGTGTTTTGGGCCGGGTTTGGGGTGTTACAAGGAGAAAATAAAAGAAGACAGGAAATAACATAGAACTTACCGAAATATGGTATAGGGGTTCGACTATGATGAATACTTCGGGAAAAAGAGCCAAATGGAATGTTGCTGAGACTTAGAGATTTTGGCTACAAGAACAAACAATAATGTAGTTTCAACTTTTAGTGAATGGGAGAAGAATAACAATGGGGGTCAGAAGATTCGGCTAAAAGGGAATTTCAACGAAAAAAGAAAGGGTGAGAGAGATGGCCCTCAAATTTTCAACACATCCCCTTGCCTATACCAAACCGATTTTCCCCCCTCCTGTGTTTGATTTTTGGCCAACTCTGCAACCCAGAGATCACTCTTATCATTCTATCCCTTATCCTTAACAGAGCACTCATCCAACAGAGACCTACACCACACCAATACTTCCCCTTTATCTGCGTTATATCCATATAATTTAAAACATAAAATCCCCCTAGTTAATAGCCATATTATCGTCCCATCCTAGCTCCCTTTAGTGCCAAAATTGGTCCAACTTTATGGGCTCCAAACGGCCACAAATTAGGCCTCTCCCTTTGCCTATTGACGCCATCTATAACTCCCCTGTACCGCGCCCCTTGCAGCTGGGCCACAAGCCCAGTTTGTCAATTAAACTACCAGGACTTTATTTTAAGCCCTAGAGTGTCTAAATAGAATATTTAATCAAGGCCTCAACCCAAACTTGAGCCCCATTTGCACCTCAAATTCTCAAATTAACACATTAAACATGTCTACACATTAAACGCATAAGCCCACTAATTCGGGATGTTATAGTTCTATCCCCCTTAAAATCCGCTTTCGACTCAAATCCGCTATCGCTTTCTGACTCAGCGCATCTACCACCACATTAGCCTTACCCGAATGATATTCAATCGAGCACTCATAGTTCTTCAAGAGTTCAATCCACCTACGTTGTCTTAGGTTCAACTCCTTCTGGGTAAGGAGATACTTTAGGCTTTTATGGTCAGTGTAAATAATCGACTTCTAGTGTCTCCAGATCTTCAGAGCGAACACTATCGCTGCCAATTCTAGATCATGCGTAGGGTAGTTCAACTCATGCGGTCTTAACTATCGAGACGCATATGCAACCACTTTTCCATCTTGCATCAACACACACCCTAAACCCGTGTATGACACATCATAGTAGGCGGTAAATTCTGTTCCCGCCTCTGGCTGAATTAACACTGGTGCTTCCATCAGGATTCTCTTCATCCTCTCAAAGCTCTCCTATTATTTTTCGGTCCATACAAACGATACTCCCTTCCTCAACAACGTAGTTAAAGGTGCCACTATCAATGAGAACCCTTCAACAAACCTTCTGTAGTACCCGACCAATCACAAGAAACTTTAAACTTCCACCATAGACTTTAGCGATTTCCAATCCAATACGGCCTCTATCATCCGAGGGTCCATCCTCATTCCCTCTGCGGAAACTACATGCCCTAAGAAAGTCACTTCCTTCAGCTAGAACTCACACTTACTGAACTTTTCGTACAACTGCTTCTCCCTCAAAATTTGCAACACCACACGAAGATGTGCATCATGCTCCTCCTCAGACTTGGAATAAACTAGAATATCATCGATAAACACCACAATGAACCGATCAAGATATGGTTGAAACAACCGATTCATCATATCCATAAATGCTACTGGCACATTCATCAACCCAAATGGCATTACCAAGAACTCATAATGATTGTATCGAGTTCGAAATGCCGTCTTATGAATGTATCCTTCCTTTACCCTTAACTGATGATATCCTGACCTTAAGCCAATCTTAGAAAAGACCGAAGCTCATTTGAGCTGATCGAACAGTTGTTGATTCTTGGCAGTGGGTACTTGTTCTTAATCGTTAACTTATTCAGTTGACGGTAGTCCATGCACATACTGTAACATCCTAAAAATGTGAGTATCGATATGTTGCATGTTTTTGGTGTTTAGCTTGTGAATGATTTTATTTGTGTGTTTAATATAGTCTTGAGAAGGCTCGGGTTTATTCAGAGTTAGAATAAATTTTAGTAAAGAGTACTTTACTATAGAGGAATCATGTGACTTTGAAGTTTAAGTTAATTAAAGTGATAAAGGATAGCATGAGTTGAGCTATTGGTGAAAGGGATATGCGCTACATGTATGGTCTTGAGGGGAGAGGTTCAAATCTCCTAGCATGCAAATTGTGAGCATTTATTTTTTCTCTTTCCTAGCAAGTGTCAGCCAAGCTTCATTCATGGATAAGATGGACTAAATTTTTTATGGAAAGATGGCTAAAGGTTATGGTAAATATTAATTAAGGGGTTGAATTTGCTTGATTTTAGGGATTGTTTTTTTTAAGCATTTGGAAAGTGGAGGAATACAAGGCATGATACAAGAGTGATGATTTGGAAACTTTTGCATGGCCATTTTGACCATGTATTTGGACAGCATTGTGGACTAAAGGGGTTGGCCGAATGTGGTTGTAGCTTGGCTAGGATTAGGAGTTAGTTTTTGGTTATTCTTAGCATATTTGTGCAAAATTTTCAATTCTCTTCAAAACTTTTCTCTTAGTCGAAATTGAGCATTTGGTAAGCTTAGTTCTTTTGACCATTTCTTTTTCATGTTACCATTTGGGCACATTTTTGCCTAGCATCTCAATACACTCTTCTCCTTATGTCGAAATACCAAAGCTAAAGACCATTCTTTTTCCTTCCCCTCCCCCATTCCCTAATGCATTTTGTTCCTAAACTCATCACTTTTCTCTTTCTCTTTTCTTCTCTTTTAAAACTGAATCATAAACACCTACTCCCCATTCTATTTTCCTCTCCATTTTATTTATCATTCAAGCACTTTCTCCATCCTTTTCTCCCCATGGCCGAATGGTGCTAATACCATTTTCTTCAATTTTCCTTCAAAGCCGAATCTTCTCTTCATTTATATTGTTTTGTTGATTATTCCTTCAACCTTCGTTTAAGCAATCGGTAAGAACTCTTTTCGAATCTTTTCTTTTCCCTTCTTTTCTTAGCCGAATATATATATATATATATAAGTTTAGGAGGGTCTTATGACCGATAATAACATTCTTTGTCCTTAGACAATCTTTCATTTTTATAGTGTTATAAAGAAGGTCAAACTTAGAGTATTCGTTATCATCGTGATTCGTTAGAAATCGAGTCGAAATGTTAAGGTAAGGGTTCTTATCAATGAGCTATATACTACTCGACATATTGTTATAAATGAACTATTAATCGATTTTGTTTTAGGGGACGCTATCGCTCGATTTTCATCTTGTGGGACAAGGATATTTTGTGGTAAGCCAATCTCACCCTTCAAACCGTTAGTCATAATTTCTGATATACTTTTTAGTTGGACTAACGATCTTTTTTCAATGGAGACAATCAAGATAGGGACTAAAAAGGTTGTGAATAGTGTTCAAAAGAGGGGTGGTTCTGCTATTCCCTCGAAATTTAAGCGAAGGGCTATTTCGGGAATCCAAGATTTTCCACCGGATTGTGGACCCTCATCTGAGAAGAATCTATTATTTGAAGTCATTCTTACTCCTGATCCTTTGTTTGTTCGTAGATATTCAACAAGTAACGAACCAACAATTGGGGAGAAACCACATATAGAAGTTGTTCGAAATTCCAAGGGTAAAGTCTAGATCGTTATTTATAAGAATAGATTTATAAATAGTATTAGTGTTCTAAATTATCGTGATGCGTGTTTAGGTATCGACGAGCGGAAAGTCCGATTCTCCTTTGTAACTGTGTGTGTAACTTCACAATTATCTCTCGGGTTAGATACTATACCGTAAGTATTGGGATAAAATCGTAAAGATGGCAAAATCAAAGAAATACAAAATAATTAACACTTTTGTGTAAATGCATGAAAATGGTTAAAGTCATGGAAATTACGAAAATGCCCTCAATGGGTTAATTGATAAATAGTAAAATTTTATGCCTCATGTGATATATGGGCCAACAGTTGTTAGATCGATATATGGGCCAAAAACTACTAGATCGATATATGGGCCAAAGTTGCTAGATCATTAAATGGGCTAAAATGTTATTTTGCCTTATGTGCCAAAATAAAAATTTGAGATATGGACCCACTTGTATTATGGGCCTTTTTGTTAAATTTACAATGTGAATGTATTGTTATGTTTTATATATAAACATGATTGCATGGGTTGGAAAAAAATTGACGAATAGAAGAAAGGACTGTTGCCAAAAATCTAGTTCGGGTGGCTTTGCCACAATCTAGTTTGGTGGTGCACCACAATATTATTTAAAATGGCTTTATGCCTGCGATTGGTGTGTTGGCAGGGTGGGTTGACTTGACCCCCACACGTGTGTTGGTTGGTACGGGTGGTGTGTAGCGGATGGAAAATTTAGGTTTGGTTGGGAATTTCATTCTACATGCATTATTATTACTATATTGTTAAATCCGTAAATGGGCTCAAGCCCAATATAATGTCTTGATGATTCGACCCAGTGGATATGGTAAGTGGGTTATACACTGAGTTCTGAGTAACTCACTCTGCTTTATTATCCTTCTCAAGTAATGGCAATTGATGGAGGCTTGGGCCGGGGATGACTTCGTGGAGGCAATACTTCGAACAAGGGTTTTATAAACTATGAACTTCAATTAAGTATATTTATTTAATTGCTATTTTGGGTATGATATAATAAGGCATCTATTATTATTATTTTATAGATTTTTATGTGTGGATGGATTTAATTATGCTTTAGACACTTAATTTGGACTAATACTATTTTAATAATATTTCCTTAAATATTTTCTTTTTAAACATATGAGATTCTTTAAATATTCTTGTTTTGATTCTTTTGAACTCTTTAAAAATTACTTTAAAGTCTTTAACAATTAAATATTAAATAATAAGATTTCAAACTAGTACTACTTTATTCATCAATTTTAAATCAAATTCTTGGTTTTTACTAAACTTCATTTTCAAAAGGTTTTGTAGAACTGTTTTACTTAAATCATTAGATAATTAAATGGATGTTCGTTCTGTGTGACAAATCAAATCTCATCTTAATGCATAGACCTGGCTTGGGGTGTTACACATACACATGGATCCGTCCTTCTTCCTCACAAACAGGACCGGGGCTCCCTACAGAGACACACTTGGTCGGACAAAACCATAATCCAACAGTTTATGGATCTGAGCTTTGAGTTCCACCAAATCCTTCGGCGCCATTTTGTAAGGAGCAATGGACACCGGAGCTGTACCCGAAAGTAACTCTATTCAAAACTCCACTTCGTGATTGGGGGTAATCCTGGCAACTCCTCTGGAAAGACATCCGCGAAATCCTTGACTATCCGAACATCATCAATAGTCACCACTTTAGCATTCAAAGCACAGATAAAAGCTAGAAATACGTTGCATCCTTTTTGAATCATCTTAAAAGCCTTCATTGCCGATACTATTTTGGATAAATAGTTCCTTCTTTCCCCTAACACAACCACCTCCCCTCCTTCCGGAGTACTCAACACCATGCGCTTAGTCTCACAATCCAACTTAGCATGGTGTTTAGTTAACCAATCCATTCAAAAATAAGGTCAAACTCTCCAAACGGTAATTCCATCAAGTCTGCCGGGAACACTACTCCTTGAGTCTCTAAAGGTATGTCCCTAAACAGTTTGTCCACTACCCTAGATTATCCCAGAGGGCTAACCACTGTCATCTTCCTAGTAGTTGTTTCAGAGTCTAAACTTTGGGTATCAGATACCGAACATGCAATATAGGAGTGGGTTGACCCAATATCAATCAAAGCAAGGTATGGGCTATTAGCAATAAGAAACGTACCGGTTATGACATCCGGTGCATCACCATCCTCCCGTCGATGTGTTGCATAGATTAGACCCGGCTACCTTGCATCTACATTTCTAATACCCCTACCAGGTGCTCCATGACCTCGATCAATCCATTTCCTCCTCTGTCCATGCCATGACCCCTCGGTACTAGCTGACCACCTCTCCTAACCTAATCAGAACCTCGTCCCGCGGGCTGTGCCTGCTCCATCTGTGGATAGTCCTTAATCATATGCTCCGTGGATCCACACCTAAAGCATCAACTGGTTCTCCTTCTACACTCCCAATAATGCACCTTCCCACATGAAAGACATGATTGAATCTGACCCGTCGAAGCACGAGCTAGCCCATCAGACCTAGGCTTTTTCTGAAAATTTTAGGATGATCCCGACGGCCTAAAATTCCTCTTATTCTGATTTTGATCCTTATCCTTATTCTGCTTCTCAGTCCGCTTCACCTCCTCAGATATTTTAGCTTTTTCAACTAAAATCGCAAAGTCCCTTTCCCGTTGCGGTGCTACTAATACCTTCAGCTCATCCCTTAGTCCATCCTTGAACCGTACATAACGCTCATAGTCAGTCACCACAATCCTCAAGTGTAACGGATCAACCGGAGAAACTCTGCCTCGTATTTAGATACAGACTTACTTCCCTCTACCAAGTTTAGGAATGCCTTTCTCTGTGTATCCACATAACTGGCCCAGATGTACTTTCCCTAGAACGACTCTTTAAAGAAGTCCCAATCAATGTAGTCTGCGGAAGTACCCTCCTTCACCGTGAGCTACCACCGATAGGCCTCGTCTTGAAGAAGAGACATGACCCCCTTCAACTTTTCCTCCACAGTGAAGTCAAGGTCATCCATTATGCGCTCAGTTGCCTCAAACCAATACTCAGCTGTGTTAGGGGCTACGCCAGAAACTCCTCTAAACATCTCCGCTCCATTGGCCCGGAGCCATTCTGACACAGACTTTTGAGCTCCTACACCCGTGCCTGCCCCAGCAACTCTCTCCAGAACCCACAACATTACCTGAGACACAGCATCGTCTCCACCCGTTTGGTCTTAAAATTCTCTCTTTACAACCGGCGAGATCCAAAGATCTCGTTTCTGACCGTGACTGACCCTCTTGGTTCGGCACGGTCATCCTACCCCTACCATGACCACGCGACGGACGTCCTTGACCCCTTGTACTCATTGTCCTAATATCGCCTTTATCTGATTTAAGAAAATTTTATGAATTATTAACTCTTTCCACTGATTATCCACGAACAATTTTATGAAAAAGTAATTTGAAAGTGGTTCTTTCGAATTCGAAATTATATCTAAAGGTTCAGTCTCAAGTCTATTACCCTAATTCAGAGAATCACATACATTCAGAATCAGCATACAGAGGGCATTCTCAAACTTACGTTCATCACCTAGGGGCATTTTTGTCCTTTCACTACACAGGGCATTTTCGTAATTTATCCTACAGGGGTATTTTTGTAATTTTCAAAATAGGGTATCTTGGTGATTTTACAAAATAGGGGTATTTTGGAAATATTGTAACTTTTGATAATTTTCCAAATTAAAGGCGTTTTGATAAACTTGTTTTTTTTTCAAAACTAGGGCCATTTTGTATAATTTTTACAAAACTAGGGTGGTTGGTCCCTTTCGAGTTTCAGATTGAAACTTTTGGCCTGTTAACAAGTCCTCACGGTTAAGGTGAACTATCATTACGCACCAGGTAGGAGGAGGTGAGTCACTAGGACTACTTAAATACCAAGCTCTCCCTGGATCCAATCCTAGAGATGCGTATGCCTGTTGCCACACCTTAACTCATCGACTTATTCCCGGGTTTGTTTAATTAGGTTAAGTTTTATGGAAGTTGAAAAGTATGATGTAAACTAGGCTTAAAGTCCCCAAATTCTATTTAAACTAATCTACGTCCCTTAAAGCCCATCAAGCCCACATATATATATCACACAATGATTCAGAATACTTACTTGGTGGACTTGGTAGGAGACACAAAAGTATGTCGAGCTAATGACACAGATCATTTATAAAAATGCATGTTTCAAAACCCATCTTTATAAAACATTTTGAGCCCAAAAAACCCCAAAGCCGAGTTTTAAACCGGGCTCTGATACCAATTTGTAACACCCCAAACCCAGCCTAAACACCATAACCGGATCAAACATGTCACTAAGGAGATTTTTAAAGATGTCGCAATTTCAGAAAAAATATTTTTCTTGAGTTTAACATTTTATTCGGAAAACTAAATGGTTGAATAAGTTGTAAAAGATATACATTTTATATTAATGTCTTAGTTTAACTAAAACATAGAATTTAAATGTCTAATAATAATAAAAGCCCAAAATAAAACCAAAAAAAAAAAAGAAAATTATGAAGCTAATGGCCCGTGGCCTTATTACAATGAAATTTAAAACCCGCTAATTAAAAAAATAAAAATAAATAAACTAAGTAAAGTCTTTTGCTGAATCAAAATATTCTCTCGCATGGCCACCTTGCGCTCCTCTCCAGCTCGGTCTGAAGCACTAGGTACTACCTAAAAGATATTAAATACTAGGTGAGTCGTGAGACTCAGTGTGCAACCCTCGTGCACCATTAGATTGGGCTTTAGCCCCACAGAACAGATAACAAAATGTAATATATAAGGAATTATGCAAAGCCCAACCCAATCCTAGGTTTCCATCCGCTACACACCACGCTTACCTGCCAATCACACCATTGGGGATTTCTACAATCAACCCACACCGCTACACACCATCGATGGCAGTCATGCTGCAGTTAGCTGCTCATCGTCAGATCATGGCAATAGCCACTACAACAGATCATGGGAAAAGGCCACTACAACAGATCATGGCAAAAGCCACTACAACAGATCATGGCAAAAGCCACTACAACAAAAAACTTCCCCTTTCACCAATCACCCAACCCCGTGCAATCACAGAAATCGGCATACATATAAATTGTATCATCTCAACAGAAACATTCACTTATGAATGACAGAAATCACTAACCTGGTGATTCACCTTTACCCTCCTCAGGTTTCAACCGGTATGTCAGGATTTTGGCGTTTAACAAAATATAGCAGATTTACATACATGTACTAACAAACAATCTAAATGGTATGGAAATTTAGACACCTAATAAATATGTAGGACTACCCTCTATGTCGATACCCTCGCTAATCGAATCTACTGCCCTTTGTCTACAACTCTGCTCAAAAGCCAGAAGAACGCGAAGATAAGGCCTCTCCTATATTCGGCCAAGGGTTAGTGTTTTACCCGAACTATACATTTAAATTAACAGATCTCCTTACCTTGAAATCCTGAAAGTAATACGATTTGATTGCTACTGAACTCTGGCTTAGAAATCTAAGCGATTGAATCCCTTTCAAATCTCGGAATGCCTTAAATTAAAGAAAACACTCGATTAGTTAACCATATAGCCATTCGGTTAAGATCTTTAAAAGCCAAAAAAGATTGAAATCTCGCGACTCGACACTTACCTTTATTTTTCTTCAAGATTCGGTACAAGCAGACACTACAGAAGGAATTCGGCAATCATAGGAAATGAGATCTAGGGATTTTGGCTTTTAAGAGAAGAAAAATAAACCAATTTAAAAAGTTTAAGAGACTATTCAGCCAAAAGGAGAAAAGAAAAGAAGATAGGAAATAACAGAGAACTTACCAAAATATGGTATATGGGTTCGACTATGGTGAATACTTCGAGAAAAAGAACCGAATGGAATGATGCTGAGACTTAGAGATTTCGGCTACAAGAACAAACAAGAATGTAGTTTTGGCTTTTAATGAATGGGAGAATAATAACAATAGGGGTCAGAAGATTCGGCTAAAAGGGAATTTCAAAGAAAAAGAAAGAGTGAGGGAGATGGTGATTTTTGACTTTTAGAAGAGAGAAGATAAGAAAAGAAAATAAATGAGATGGCCTTCAAATTTTTGGCACATCCCCTTGCCTATACCAAATCAATTTTACTCCCTCTCCTATGTTTGATTTTGGCCAACTCTACAACTAAGAGATCACTCTTATCATTCTATCCCTTATCCTTAACAAAGCACTCATCCAACAGAGACCTACACCACACCACTACTTCCCCTTTATCTGCATTATATCCACATAATTTAAAGCATAAAATCCCCCTAGTCAATAGCCATATTGTCGTCCCCTCCTAGCCCCCTTTACTGCTGAAATTGGCCCAACTTTGTGGGCTCCAAACAGCCACAAATTGGGCCTTTCCCTTTTCCTATTGACGCCATCTATAACTCCCTTTACCGCACCCCTTACTGCTGGGCCACAAGCCCAATTTGTCAATTAAACTACCAAGACTTTATTTTAAGCCCTAGAGTGTCTAAACAGAATATTTAATCAAGGCCTCAACCCAAACCTGAGCCCCATTTGCACCTCAAATTCTCAAATTAACACATTAAACATGTATACACATTAAACGTATAAGCCCACTAATTCAGGATGTTACACACTTACTCCATAAAAAGTCGACCTTCACAAATTAACCCCTAGTGAACCCCGTTGAATCCTAACAACCTTTTTATTGAATCACCCATTAATATTAAACAAAAACCCTTTGTGTAAAACCCCTTTGTGTTTGTTATCACCCTTTCTTTTAACTACCCTTTAATCGAGGTTTGATTTGATTAAGTTACAAAAGTATATTAGTTCATTAGTTACATTTATCATTTATGATGCAAAATTTTAGTTTGTTCTTAAAAAACTCTAAATATATTCAACATTAGTAGTATATAAAAGAGCTTAGAGCATTTAAACTCCAATTGTTAAAGAAAAAGCTTGTATTAAAGTATATCAAATTTTAAGTGATAAAAATACTCTTTATTATAGAGTAATTATCAATAGTAGGTATTAGTAGTTTTCATTCAATGTAAATATTCATATTTAGTTTATTGTTTCTAGTTAGGTAATTTGTCAAGTCAGTCTCGATTCTAACCTTCTAATTCAGCCTTTATCCACACCTTGTAACTCAAGCCCCATTACAAGCCTAATTAAAGACCTTTTGATTTGTGTATCATTTCATATACAATGGTGGAGATTTGATTTTCAGGCAAGCCAATGCGATTAACTTTTTAGGTTTGACTTAGAGTGCTTATTCTTGAACCATAAACACTTCGAGTGTTTGAGTGAATCTTTTGTGAAGATGTCAATCCTTGTCAGTTTTGAATTAAAGGTAATTGCTTAGATAAGGGGAGACACCTATGTTTTTGTACTACAAAGGTATGACTTATCATGATCAAATTTTTAGGGTTCTTTGAGTGAAATTGTCCATGTATAAATTATCTATGAATTATGATGAGACATTGTCGATAGGAATTATGAATTATGGAATGTTCGTTTTAATTGTAAGTTGAGAATTTTGCTTGAGGACAAGCAAAAGCTTAAGTGTGAGGGTATTTGATAAACCGTAAAAGTAACATATTTTAATCCCATATTTAGTATGCTTTTGAATGATTTATCCCTGATTTATGTCAAAAAGGTGCTCTTAATCCTTTCTTTTCATGTCTTATACTCAGAAAAGCACCTAAGGATGAAAAGAACGAGAAACGGGCTTAAAACGGGCCAATTTGGGCCAAAGAGAAAATCGACACAGCCTGGACTTTAAGCCACACGGCCATGCCTCGTCAAATTACTCCACACGACCATGCCATGATTTACACGACCGTGCCCCAATCGACAGAATCGAGACACGGCTACATAGGCATGTACCTTGGCCGTGCCCTGCCACGGAAAAGGGTAATTTCACTTGAATTTGGATGCTTGAAGGCAAAGAAACACATTCCTAAGTCTACTTAAACATCCTAGGAGGAATTCTACTTGAATTAGGATACTTAGGAGCCAGGTAAAAGCATCTCAAAGCCTATATAAACAAGCAACTAAAAAGGGAGTTCGACAGAAGCCAAAATAGGGATGACTTTTTGCAGAGGCTTTTGCCAAAGCTTTCATCTTTTAGGGAATCACTTGAAGATAGCCAGTTGATCAATATCAAGAAGCCGAAAATCTATTCGAGACGGAGGATCTCTCCTTCAATTCCTTCAGGGGGTTTTAGGGATTTCTTATGTTTTGTTTTATCTTTTCTCTTGAGATGTTTTCTTATTTAATTACGAACTAAACCCTTCCGATACCTGAAGGGGATGAAACCTATGATGGATTTTGTTATTTGATGTCTAAATTATATGATAAGTACTTAGTTTGTTCTTAATTATGTTGCTTAATTTAATCAATGTGCTTAGGCGGAGGAGAAATAGACCCTACCTAAGTGTAGATCTACCATAATTGAGCAAAGTTGATCGGATGCCTAGAGATAGGGTTACGAGATTTTTTCCGGATTAGGGTAAAACCTAATATAGGAATCTATTGATCAATTTACTGCTTCCTTAGGGGGTTATTATAAGAGAACGAGAGTTCCACTAATTAACCTAAGGTTAGACGTTATTGACTTGAGAGAGAGGGTTTAATATAGGTTAGGGAGTCTCACGGATCAAGCTAAGTAAAGAAGTCATATGAATTAAAAGTTAGATAACAAGAGATGTCATAGATGGATTTTTCCTGAGGGTATCGTCGTAATCAACTGAGTTTTTCCACAGTCTTTTCCCAAAGTTTCATTCTTTTGTCATTGCATTTAATTTAAGTATTTTATTAGTTTTTAGATTAATAAACCAATCACTCCATATTTTAGGCTAAATAATAGAAAGAAAGTGAGTAGTAGTACTTTTAGGTTCCCTTGGGTTCGATAAGATACTCTTGCCTAAACTATACTACTGTTCGATAGGTGCAATTGCCTCTATCGTTGTCATAGTTAATCTATAGGTTCGATCATTCTTTTTATAAATATTAAAACTCGACTGTTTGACACGATCAGTGACACACCAGATTCGGGCCTAACTTCTAGGCCAGGTTTGGGGTGTTACATTTTATGGTATCAGAGCCCAGTTTTAAAACTCAACTGTGGTTTGGGTTTAAAAACATTTTTGAAGCCGTTCAAAATGTTAATTTATACATGTATGTTCTGAAGGAAGTATGGCACCATAGGTATCCAACACCAAGTCAAGTAAGTATATGTTATCATTTTATGATTATAATTATTATGGTATGACTGTAGAAATACTATAGAACTTTTAGCTTTAAGAGCTGAAGCTATAGAGATTGAGACTTAAGGGTACATTTTGCAAAAATGACTTTATTTCCTATACTCCATAAAACATTTGTTTAATAAACCTTGAATAGCATAATGATTCATAAGACTCTTAATAAGATTAAATCGAATTAGTAAATATGAGTGCTAGAGGATGTAGACGTAGTGGACGCAACCGTGATAGAGGCCGAGGTGCTAGGGCTGGATCTTTAGCATTGAGGCATGTGCTCGAAAGGGAGGCACCAGTTTCGCCAGTGGCTGAGATGGGATCTCATGATCGAGCTGGGGTTGATGAGCTAACTCAGTTAGTTAAGGAGGTATTGGAGGAGGTTAAAGGAATCGGTGAGGCACTTCGAGTTGGGTGTGTGGACTGTAAGAAGAAAAGAGATCATGGTTCTTTAGGGTCGCAGTCTCGTTCTGTAAAAGCGTGTTAAGGCACGTACAAACTTTTCGGCTTGTGATTATTACGAAAGGTGTCATCCAAGTGAGTGCTGGAGGAGGTCAGGAGCATGTTTGAGATGCGGGTCTAAGGACCATAGGGCTCATGATTGTTCCATCACCATTAAGACGGGTATGTTTTGGTTGAATGTAGAAAATTCTATGAATGAGTGATAAATACCTGTTTGCTTCTGAGAATTAGATATTTGATGATGTAAAGAGTTTCCATGATTAAGATAGAAAGTGAATTAGTGTTATTAAGATCAGAGTGCACAGCGAAAGTGTAGTATGCTAGGTCAGGATGTGCGACTGTTCCTATAGTTGGAAATTTTGAGGACGAAATTTTTTTAGGAGGGTAGAATTGTAACATCCCAAAATTGGGCCTAGTAGGATTGGGCCCATTGGGCCTTGAGCACGAAAGCATTTAAAATTTTTGGAGAGCAAGAGAATGGCTTTATTTCAAGTTGAACTTATTAGGAGGGTGATTTTGGAAAGTTATGGGGTTTCTAGGAAGTTCCGGGTTTAAGTTGGGCCTTAGTAAAATTTTGTGTTTAAGCCTATTAAGGAGAGATAGTAAATGGCATCAAGGCTTATGGAAATATGTGAGTAATGTGCTAGCATAAATGAGCATATGGCAAGGAGGTTATGGCATCAAGTGGAGGACATGGAGAGAAGAGGTTCAAATCCCATCAAGTGCAAATTTTTGACTAATTTTTTTGTATTCTTTCCCTAAGTGTTAGCCAAGATGGTATATATGGCAAGGTGGCTAAGGAAATTAGGAACGGATGAAGGTAGGGAAAGAAATCAAGAGAAAAGGTAAGTATAGGATACATGTTGGCCCAAAGAGAGGAAAGTGTTTTGGAAAGTTTTGGTTGGCAAAATTTTTGACCTTATTGCCAAGGTATGGACGGTTTTGGTATAGAGAGAGGGAGCTGATTTGCTAGGATCATTTTGCTAAGTTTTAGTGCATGAGAGGTATTTTTTCTTTGAGCAATTTGTGTCTCTTTTCCAAACTTTTTTCTCTTTTGTTTTGGTGAAAATCTTAATTCTTTTCTCATCAATAGCCGAATTTCAATCATCTTCTCTTCTCCATCTTGCGAGTTGAACACATCTTCTTTGATCGAATCATGTTCTAGTGTGTGGTCATAAAGCACATTCTTGCCAATTCCTCTCTAGTCTTAAGTCAATCGATTGAAGTCAGATCTATCATCATTAAGGTAAAGGGTTCATTTTTGGATTTTTCATTATAATTCTATTTGGCTATGTTGAAAATCGGATTAAAGTTTCGACTAATCGATTATGTTTTAAGGATGAAATCACTCGATATATTCTATTTTCTAATCCTTTGGATATAGTGGTAAGCGATTCAAGTGTAAGTAATACATTGGGTATGAAATCTTTTGGAAATCCGAGGCTAACTTTTGGTTGGTATTGTTCTAGGGGCAACAAAGAGTGGTTCTTTAGGATATCCAAATAAGGTGTGTAATCACGTACCCTTCCGAATACATGTGTAAAATGGTGTGTAATCTTACATCTCTTTGAATATTTTCATGAAATGTTTTGTGATTCGGTTGAAAGATTTAAAAATCGAAAATCGGCATATGTGATTACTCGGGCGTGCGTATGTTCGTAGTGGTAACCATATTTTGCAATAAAATAGATTTTAGTTAGCAGCAGTGACATGATTTAGAAAAATCATGAAAAATAGAAGAAAGGGAATTAGAAAGTAAGAAGATATGGATTGAAATTTAATTGAATCTATTTTCTTATAAAAGAAACAGAGCAAGCAAAGGGTTAGTATATTTTGAGATTTTTAAATTTTAGTGAGACTAGTTCTGATTGACTTCGTGGTTCCCTATTCTGTTTTCGAAAAATCATTCAAAATTGTACAAAGTGAATTATGAGTTATAATTTATATGTAAAGATTCCTTAGTGAGGTTATTTTCAATAAAAACAAGTGGAGCAACATATGAAAACTGTACAATAAAGGAAGAGAGGTCAGAACTGTTGGTCAGTGAAACAAGGGAAACTTTAATCAATAAACTTTACTAAATGGATAAGCAAAAAATTCTGGAAAAATTGTGGTAAGAAGATATATGATCCTAGTTTCAATGAAAATTTACGGATCTAAATTTCATGTTTCCTAACGTGATTTATATTCAATTTAGTCAATATCACGCAGATGGACAGTTTAAATTTTTATGCCCCAAATTAGTAGTTAAGTTTGGGGTTGCGAAATTACGAAAATACCCTCGATGGGTAAAAATTATAGAAATACCTTTGGGTTGTGAAATTTACCGAAATGCCCCTATGGGCCGACTTACGAAAATGCCCTTATAGGTCGAATTACAAAATTGCCCCTAATGGGCCAAATTACAAAAATGCCCCTAATGAGCCGATTTGATAGATTGCCCTAATGGGCCGATTTGTAAAGTGTACTAATGGGCCAAATTTTTGTAATGAATCTCTGAATTAATGATTGTTGTTTATATTTGTAAATATCATGATTTACTATGTATGTTGCATTTACATATTGCATGGGATTGGGATATTGATGATCGGAGGAAGTTATTCTGGTGGCTCTGCCACATGTATTCTGGTGGCTCTGCCACAATATGTATAGTGGCTATACCACACATAATTATGACTCTGGTGCCTCAGCCACAAATATTATAAAAAGTAGCTTGACTGTAGCGTTTCTGGTGGCTCAGCCACAAATATTATAAATGGCAGCTTGCCTTCGAATTGGTGTGTTTGGCGGGGTGGGTTGACTTGATCCCCACAGGTGTGATGGATGGTATGGGTGGTGTGTAGTGGATGGATTATTAGGATTGGTTTGGGATTGCATTACATTATCTACATTACCATGTTTATAGGCCTAAGGCCCAGTTTGTTTTGTAAATGAGCTTCAGCCTAATATTATGCTAAATGGGCTCCGGCCCAAGTTATTGCTAAATGTGTTCAAGCCGAGTGGATAACAGTGAGGGGATTATACACTGAGTTCTTGTAACTCACACCCCTTTTTTCTTAATCCTTGTAGGTAATGTACCATGGTGTGGACTTGGGCCCATGGATGACTCGGTGTAGGCCATACTTCGAAAATAAATGTTTCGAACTTTAGTAAATTAATTTTCTGCTCTATTTCGTTACTTTTATTATTTTGGGTTTTTAAAGTTGTAATAAGGCCTCTGGGATATTTTTATTTTGCTTAGGTTTTGTCGTGCTTATTATTTTGCTTGAGATACTTTAAGTGGGAATTTTCTAAAAATTCTAAATAAAGGTTTTTCTATGTAAAACCCCAAACCCGACCCATGAGTCCTGACTGGATCTGGTATGTCATGGAGTAAAATAATTTGAGTCATTTTGAAAGTTTGGTGAAAACTTGGTAAAATTTGGCTAAGGTATGAAAACGGGGTTTGAAAACTTAGTTGGGCTTTTTATAAATACAGTTGGGCTAAGAAACCCTTTTGGAAACATTTGATCATGTAGCAATTTAAAATCGTCTGAGTTATTGGTGACTTGGTAAATTTTGTTACCCGATGGTAACTTCATTGAAAACTCGAAGTAGTTACTTAGTAAAAAAAAAGTTGCTTTTATCCGGTTCAATTAATATTTATAAAATTCCATTTGAAATATCACATGAGTAAAATAAAGCAATAAAATGAACATCCAACAATAATTAGCGGCCTTATTACAACCCAAAATAAAAACTTAGAAAATAAATAATTAAACTTAACGATAACAAATTTAAATCCAACGATAAGCATGGTCTCCTCGAGTCCTCTTCGGCTCCATCTCCGCGATCTACTCATCTGCAAAATGTTAAGGGAAAGGGGTGAGTCACCAAGACTCAGTGTGTAAATCCCCCACCCGGTAAAGCACTCATACACAAGATATTAATTAACATGCAAATATGCAACCCAACCTAACCATCCATACTCCTTAACTACCCCGTGTGGTCAAAACCACTGATGACTTAGAGTCACAATTTTAATGATAGGGCCAACCCATCGTGTGGTCAAAACCACTGATGACCATCGGTCACAAATAATCAAGTGTGGTCAAAACCACTGGTGGTACCAAACCACTGGGACTTAGTCACAAATAATCAATCGATGTGGTCAAAACCACTGATGACCATAGGTCACAAATAATCTGATGGGGCCAACCAATCTTGTGGTCAAAACCACTGACGATAGTCCATAAAATCATCCCCCTCCTCTCATCAATCCCACCATCACATGCTTATACATCAATTATCATATATCATGTCATAGCATTTAACATCATGTGATGGCATGCAAATCGTATATCAAAAATCACAAGTTAGGGGACATACCCGGAATCCATGCTTAACCATAAGCAAAACACTACCAAAAAGGTGAATAATAACAACAATAATCATGTAAATTAATAAAGTGTGTAGTGAGTTCTTACACACCTGTTTCTACCGAATTCCTAGATCCCAAAGTTTCAATCTTTAGTGCTTTATCCCTTGACCTATATTTGGCCAATCACCAAAATTAGTACCATAGGCCTATTCGGCCAAATTAGTAATCCCGAAGGACTTAATCGCACCTTTAATCCAAATATGGCCCTTGGCCAAATGTGACTTATTCACTTAACCCACTTACCGAAATCCCAAAATATCACTTGAGTCTTCAAGATCCCTACCAAAACACATGTTAAAAATCGACTTGCACAAACACTCATAATCAAGGCCTATGGCCGAATGTCACTTACCTCTTTACCTTAGGAGAACAAATCCCGAAGGCTCCCTTAAATCGACTATGGCCTCCCTACAATTTCTTTGATCATATTAGTAAGAAACTTAGGCCATACGACCATAACCTTGAACCTAAAAGAGGTGATTACCCCCTTACCTTGATAATTGTTTCAGCCCTTAAACTCCACAAATCAGCACCACTTGGTGTTGTGAGGGGGTTCGGCTATCTTTAATGAAAAGAAAAGAACTAAAACAGCAACTTACCTTAGAGGGATTTGGCTAATCACAAGATGGAAAGGGGCTGGAATTTTCCTCTTAAAAGAGGAGGTAGATTCGGCTAAAAAGGACAAGAGAAGCTGGAAATTTTTGAACAATTTTGGCTATGTAACAATGGGAGAATTCGGCCAGCACAATGAAGAGAGAAAAGAAGAAAAGAAATTGATGGATTTTTGGCACTTCTTTGCTGTACAAAACTGATATGGACAGCCCCCCAAGGAGTCCCTATTTCAGCCATTACCTCTTTTTGGTGATAAATTTCCAGCTTTTATTTATCAAAGATAATGCAAGACTTATCTTACATTTAATCTCCTAATCACTTCCAACACTTTAATAGCAAATAAACTACTAATAACCCCCTTCCAAATTAATATGAGTAAAAAAATAGCTCTCCCTTATCAAAATAAGAGTCCAAAATTAAGCCAACTCTCCCCCTCCCTAACGCCAGCAGCATAAAAAGAAATAAAACCATATGCTGCTTCTTAGGCTCGAACCAAAGACCTCACTGCCGCAGCCTCCCTTAAACGCCCCAGGCCACTTCTCCCAATTTGACTTTCATGTCAAATATCCTCACCATTTATTTATAAAGCCTTCATACCTGGGCCCTTTTTCCTTTTAACGCCAAAGCCTAAAAATAAAATTCCCCTTGCGTCCGTTACGACTCGAACTCGAGTCCTTGCACCAAGGCCCTTAAGTGGCGCCCCAAGCCACTCCACCAGCCCGAATTTCATGCTCTTACCTTGCCCAAAAATTCTTTAAAGCCCTCTTACTTGGCCCTCCCTTTAACGCCCAAAAGCCTAAAACAAAACGCATTCCCCTTTCCAAGAATTGAACCCAAGACCTCCCATCCGTCCCCCTAAGCCTTTAAGTGGCGCATGCAAGCCACTCTGCCACCTATTTCTTTTAGTCATGTTTCTATCAAATTTTTACTTAACCCCTATCTCCTAGCTTCCTTCCTTTTAAACCCTTAAAAGAAATTTTAATTCCAAATTCAACCTAATTCGGGGTTATGTCAAGACCCTAAATATGGTTAGAAATCAAAATATTTATTTCTACATGCACATACATGGGAAATTAATTAAATTTTCAACAACCCTTAATTTAGGGTGTTACATTCTAAATTGATTAACAAATGGATTTTATACAAACTTTTGCAAATAATTTAACCCTGATTTTCTTTCGAATTATCATCGATATTTTCAAAAGTCACGATTTTAAAACTCACCATTTCAATTATCGATTTATCAATCAACCTTCGAAATTAGTAGTATTTTTATCAAATATTTCTAATCAAACTTGTTTTCTTCAATTACACCTATTTTAGTATTAATCACAAGATCCTTTATATGTTTTCTTCATTGTGACACACCAGATTCGGGCCTAACTTCTAGGCCGGTTTGGGGTGTTACAAATGATTTATGATTTTTATTGATATGTTTTTGAGTAAGTCATTGATAATTTCTACTTGAAGAATAGTAGAGAATCGAGCATGATAAGTTTATTTTTCAAGAATAAAAAATTTCCTAGGTTGTTGAACTGAATCTAAATATTACCTTGAGGTTTGAAATTTACAGGGATTGATGTCAAATACCCATAATTTTTGTGAGATTTTGAGCATTATAGAGCATATATTATTTTTTGTGCTCACTTTATTGTTTATGAATGTGTAAACACTGAATTGTTATACTAGAACTTGCCTTGATTGTACATGTCGAGACCACATTATTGATTTGATATACTGAGTTGATAAAGGCACCTAGGTTTTAACCCATTCACTCCACTAAAAAGCCTACCTTCACAAATTAACCCTTAGTGAATCCATTTGATCCTAACAACCCTTTTATTGATTTACACATGAATATTAACCTAAAACCCTTTGTATTTGTTATCACCATTCTTTTGACTACCCTTCTATCGAAAATTGATTTGATCAATTCCCGAATTAGTTTATTTCAGTTGATAAAGTTCTTTCTTTATTATGTTTCTATTTGATTTGTTCTTAAAAAATAAAATAAAAATCAAAGTATATTCAGATTAGTAGTAAAAAAGTGAGCTTGTACATTTAAATTTCATTTATCAAAGAAAAAGCTCATAGTATTATTAGTTTCAAAGTTTCAATTGATGTAATCTTTTATTTTCCAGTTCATTGTTTTAGTTAGGTAATTTGTCAATTCAATCTCGATTCTAAACCTTCTAATTCAGCCTTTATCCACACCTTTAACCTAAGTCCCGTTACAACCCTGTCAAAGACCTTTTGATTTGTCATCTCATATTACAATGGTGGAGTTTTGATTTTTAGGCAAGCCTATGGGATTAACTTTTTAGGTTCAACTGTTGAGTGCTTAATTGTGAACCTTAAAAAACTTTGAGTGATTTGAGTGAATCTTTAGTGAGGATGTTAATCCTTGCCAGTTTTGAATTAAATGTAATTATTTAGATAAGGGGAGACACCTATGTTTACGTGCTACAAACATATGACTTAGAATTGGTGAATCTTTAGGAGTCTTTGAGTTAAATTATCCATGTATAAATTATCTATGAATTATGATGAGGCATTATTGATAGGAATTGTGAATTATGGAAAGTTCATTTTAATTGTAAGTTGAGAATTTTGCTTGAGTACAAGCAAAAGCTTAAGTGTGGGGTATTTGATAAAAAAGTAAATATTTTAACCCCATATTTATAATTTTAACCCTTGGATGAAAAGAACATGTTTTATACTCGGAAGCAAAGGATGAAAAGAACAAGAAACGGGCTTAAAACGGGCCAATTTGGGCCAAAGTGGAAATCAACACGGCCTGGACTTTGATAAATCGTAAAAGTAACATATTTTAACCCCATATTTAGTATGCTTTTGGATGATTTATCCCTCAATTTATGTAAAAATGTGCTCTTAATCCTTTCTTTTCATGTCATATACTTAGGAGAACACCTAAGGATAAAAAGAACGTAAACAAACTTATCTGGACCAAATTGGGCCAACCCAAGAAGTCGACACGGCTTGGGCTTTATTCCACACGATGTGCCTTGTTATTCACCTAGAACACGGCCTGTCACCTATTCACAAGGCCATGTCTCGTCGATGTAAAGTCCAACAGCCCACCTCGACTTGCACTAGCGTGCCACCATTAAATCACGTAATGAGACACACCACGACTTACACGGGCGTGCCTTGACTGTGCCCCTACCGCAAGAAAGAGCAATTTCATTCGAGAAAAGATACTTAGAGGCAAAGAAACACATTCTAAAGCCTATTCAAACACCCCATTAGGAATTAGACTTAAATTAGGATACTTAAGGGCCAAGTAAGGCATCACAAAGTCTATATAAACACCTTAGGAGGCAACTTGGAAAGAGAGTTCTAGAAGCCAAAACAGCGTCGAGTTTTAGCGAGTTTTTGCGAGCTTTACTCTTTTAGGAATTACTCGAAGATAGCCGTTGATCCATCTCAAGAGCCGAATTCTACTCAAGACGGAGGATCCCTCCTTCAATTCCTTCAGGGGGTTTTAAGGATTTCTTATGTTTTGTTTTATCTTTTCTCTCGAGATGTTTTCCTATTTTATTATGAACTAAAGCCCTCAGATACCTGAAGGGGATGAAACCTATGATGAATTTTGTTATTTAATTCTTTCAATTTATATGATAAATACTTAGTTTTTTCTTAATTATGTTGCTTAATTTAATCTGATGTGCTTAGGTGGAGGAGGAATAGACCCTGCCTAAGAGAAGATCTAGCATAATTAAGCGGAGTTGATCGGGCGTCTAGAGATAGGGTTATGAGATTTTGCCAGATTAGGGTGAAACCTAATATGGGGGTCCATTGATCGATTTACTACTTCCTTAGGGGGTTATTATAAGAGAACGAGAGTTCCACTAATTAACCTAAGGTTAGACGTTTTTCACTTTGAGAGAAGGTTTAATATAGGTTAGGGAGTCTCACGGATCAAGCTAAGTAAAATAAATCATATGAATTGAAAGTTAGATAATATGTGAAGTCATAGGTGGATTCTTCCCGAGGGTATCGTCTTTATCAATTGAGTTTTCTTCAAAGTCTTTTCCCAAAGTTTTTTTTTTTTGTCTTTGCATTTAAGTTTAAGTATTTCATTTTTTTAGATTTAATAAACCAAACACTCCATATTTTAGGCTAAATAATAGAAAGAAAGTGAGTAATAGTACTTTTAGGTTCCTTGGGTTCGATAAAGATATTCTCGCTTGAGCTATACTACTGTTCGATAGGTGCGCTTGCCTCTATCGTTGTCACAGTCAGTCTACAGGTTCGATCACTCTTTTTAAATATTAAAACTAGACTATTTTGCAGCGATCAGACTTCAAGCCACACAACCGTGCCTTGACAATTAACTAAGACACGACCATGCCATGATTTACACGATCGTGGCCCAATCGACAGAACCGAGACACGGCCTAAAGATGATTTACACGGGCATGTGCCATGGCCATGCCCCTGTCATGGAAAAGAGGATTTGTACTCAGATTTGGATACTTTGAGGCAAAGAAACACATTCCAAAGCCTATTCAAACATCGAGTAGGAAGTATACTTGAATTAGGGCACTTAGAGTCCAAGTAAAAGCATCTCAAAAGCCTATATAAAGAACCTAGAGGCCAACCATCAAGAGGAGGCCGAGACATTCATAATTCTACAAAAGCTAAAACTTTTGCGGGAATCCTCGAAGATAGCTAGTTAATCCATCTCAAGA
The DNA here is from genome assembly GCA_025506655.1 of Gossypium rotundifolium. Taxonomy (NCBI): domain Eukaryota; kingdom Viridiplantae; phylum Streptophyta; class Magnoliopsida; order Malvales; family Malvaceae; genus Gossypium; species Gossypium rotundifolium. The sequence continues at coordinate 60,404,908 of CP106731.1, read as the reverse complement.
AATCAGAATTCTACTCAAGACGGCAGATCTTTCCTTCAATTCTTTCATGGGGTTTTAGGGATTTCTTATGTTTTGTTTTATCTTTTCTCTTGAGATGTTTTCTTTATTTGCTATGAACTAAACCCTTCAGATACCCAAGGGGATGAAACCTAGATGAATCTTATTATTGTGTTCTGAATTATATGATAAATACTTGATTTATTCTTAATTATGTGTGCTTAATTCTTGTGTTAATGTTTTCGAGATATTAATTCAAGTCAAATGTTCTTAGGTGGAGGAGGAATAGACCCTGCCTAAGAATAGATCTAACATAATTAAGTGGAGTCATTTGCGCACCTAGAGATAGGGTGATGAGATTTTTCCGGATAAGGGTGCAACCTAATATGGGAGTCCATAATTCGACTTACTACTATTCTAGGGGGTTATTAAGTGAAAGAGATTTCATTAATTAAATTAAGGTTAGATGTTATTTGCCTCGAGAGAGGTTTTAATATACGTTAGGGAGTCTTATGGATCAAGTCAAGTGAATAAATCATATGGTTCAGCGTTATATAATAAGTGAAGTCTAGGTGGATTCTTCCTGATGGTATCATCGTGATCAACTGAGTTTCTCTTCAAGTTATTTCCCAATTTATTCTTTTTTGTCTTTGCATCTTAATTTAGTAATTAATTAGTTAATCAACCAAATCATTTAATATTTAGGCTAAATAATAGAAAGAAAGTGAGTATTAATACTTTTAGTTCCTTTGGGTTCGATAATTCGATTTTGCCTAAGCTATACTACTGTTCGATAGGTACACTTGCCTTAAGTTGTTGTCAGAGTTAGTTTCCAGGTTCGATCATTCTCTTTATAAATTTTAAAACTTGATAATTTTAGACCGATCAATAATACCTGTACCTTGTTCTAAAAGTAGTTTTCGAATGTCTGAGTCTTTCACTCTCAACTGGTAGTATCCCGATCTCAAAACAATCTTAGAAAACACAGTGGCTCCTTTTAACTAATCAAAAAAATCGTCAATCCTGGGTAACAGTTATTTATTCTTTATGGTCACTTTGTTCAATTGGCGATAGTCAATGCACATTCTCATCGTGATGTCTTTCTTTTTCACAAATAAAACGGGAGAACCCCAAGGTGAGAAACTCGGTCTAGCGAACCCTCTATCAGTTAACTCTTGCAACTATGACTTTAACTCTTTCAATTCTGTTGATGCCATTCTATATGGAGCTATTGAAATAAGTGTCGTGCCAGGCAAAAGATCTATACCAAATTCAACTTCACGTATCGGAGGTAATCTCGAAAATCTTGGGAAACACATTAGAAAATTCACAAACAACTGACACAGATTCAACTTTATTTTCAAATACTTTCGAATCAATCACATAAGCAAAATATGCCTCATATCCCTTTTTCACATAACTATGAGCTTTCAATACAAATATAATAGCAAAAATTCATTTAAATCATTAGACTCAACCCGGACTATTTCATCATTCGGACATCTCAATTCAATAGTCTTTCTTTAATAGTTCACAACAGCATCATGCAATGTCAACCAGTCCATACCCAAAATGATATCAAACTCATCAAATGGTAATAGCATCAGATTAGTAGGAAAACAGGCATCTCAAAACATTAACGGATAGTTCTTGCATACTTTGTCAACTAGGACAATTTTACCTAAGGGGTTCGATAGTTTTATAACAAACTCAATAGACTCTACAGGCAAAGTCTTACTAGATACTATGTTCATGCATATATACGAATGAGTAGAACCAGGGTCTATCAATACAATCACAAAAGTATCATAAAGTGTAAATGTACCCGTTATAACATCTGGAGATGAAGCTTCCTCACGAGCCCGAATAGCATACGCTCTGGCAGGTGCTCTAGCTTTAGATCTCGCAACAGTATCTCTTGTAGTTCTCTAACTACCACTGACATTTCTTGTACTTTGAGAAGGTCTACCTCTCGTTGGAACATTATCGGATCTCAGATTCTGGGAAATCTCTTGCTCAACAGACTCTGGACAGTCACGGATAAAATGATCTAATGAACCACATCTGAAGCAGGCTCCATCATTTAATCTACAACTTCTCGGATGCCTTTTTCCACAATGCTTACATTCAAGTCTCTCAGATCAGACATTTCCCACACTTGCTATCGAAGTTGCTGGTGCTTTGGAGCTCAACTGTGATTTATGTCGATCTCTATTTGAATGTCCCACATTAACTCTTGAATGGCTTTGTTCATTTCTAAATTTCTTCGAGGCAGATTGAAATAATTTGCTCGAAAATCTTTTTCTCGCATCTCTAGGATCAGAATCAGCTTTTCTTTTATCTTTCCCCAGTGCCTCAGCTTTGCACGCTCTGTCAACAAGTACAAAAAACTCTTTTATCTCCGAAATCCCAACTAGAAAATGAATGTCTTCATTTAGGCCATCTTCAAATCTCTTACACATTATCGCCTCCGATGATACACACTCTCGAGCATACTAACTCAGTCTCACAAACTCTTGTTCGTATTCGGTGACAGACATACGGCCCTGTTTCAAGTCTAAAAATTCTTTTCATTTCTAATCTACGAATCTCTGACTGATATATTTATTTCGAAATTCAGACTGGAAGAAATCCCAAGTAACTTGTTCCTTTGGAACAACAGAAATTAAAGTTTTCCACCACTGATAGGCCGCGTCTCGTAACAAGGAAACAACACATTTAATACTTTCTTCTAGGGTCAAAGACATCTCATCAAATACCCGGATAGTATTTCTAACCAAAACTCAACTTTCTCGGCATCGTCATCACTGGTAGCCCTGAATTTTTCAGCACCATACTTACGAATTTTGTCAACCGGAGGCTTGTTCAATAGATTTAAATTCATAGTCGGAGGCATAGTAGATGTCTGAGAGGGAATAACCGGGGGCGGAGGTTGTGAAATAGTAGGATTATTTCTTACAAACTGAGTGAACCACTCACTCATCATTTGGAAGAAAGCTTGTTTAGCTTCACCGTCTTAGCCACTCATAGCCGGTCTCGAATTAGATGGTGCTATCCCTTGTGTGGGAACAGGTGCATTATTTTCTACATTGTCAGCTACGGCTCTTTCGGGATCCAACAATAATATTTTGCACATCAAGATTCATCACACTATCACATTTCAGATATATAGCATGTATAGCTAGACTCTTACACGCTACATTAGTCCGAGAATCGGCTAAACCGTAGCTCTGATAACAACCAAATGTAACACCCCTAACCCGTATCTGTCACCAAATTAGAGTTAAAGGGGTTACCGAACAGATCAAAAGCTTTTACAGACATTTCATAATACAATTCCTCAATCGCAATCAAAGTGTCCCTTTTATAGGTCAACGAGACCTTATTCATGCTTTAGAATAGGGTCAGGACTAAACCAAACACATATAGAATTTCTCAAAAAATTTAAAAATTTTCTAAGTTACAGAGGTCACACGCCCATGTGAGCAGGCCGTGTGCCTCCCACGGCTACCAAACACACACATGTGTCCTAGCCATGCCAAAACAGAGCATACATTCTAACTTATCCACATGGCCACCAGACACGCCCGTGTGCCATGACCGTGTAAAGTTATGCTAGCTATTGACTTATTCACATGGCCACCAGGCACGCCCGTGTGCCACAGCCATGTATGAAAATAGACTATTTGCAAGGCTAAAGTGCCACCCACACTTTGGTCATACCTAATACCTATTTTCACACACAATTTGGTAACCAAATGTATGTCATATAATCAACAAATCTTCACATTCAATCTCATTTCTCAACATGCTAATTTGCACAATCAGTTCACATATAATTCTAAGCATATTTCATCCATACTTCACTAAATCAATATATCATCAACCTATCAATATGCTTACCATTCATAAGACCATTTCACCACCTTCGAGCCATATCAAAACATGCATCATATATCATATTCTCTCATGTATATTACCAACATTTATCTAGCCAAATCACATGGCTGTTTACATTTCAAACATATACCAAATGACTAGCCTATACATGCCATATTTAGCTATATACACATTTTCAAAGTACCAAAATAGTTTGAGTAGTGTGATGATGATCCTCAACGGTCCCCGACCCTTTCGTAGCTTTAACAATCTATAAAATAGAGTAAACACACACAGAGTAAGCTTTCCAAAAGCTTAGTTAGCCATATACAAATAAACTTATCATAACATAGTCATAACCATATTAATACAATGACATTAATGGTTCTCATTGCAAATGCATCACATATTCTTTGGCTCATTAACTTAGCCATATCTTGCCACATTCTTCAACTCTAATAGCACATATACTCATAACTCATCGAAGCTTATATTCACATATTATCTCATCATTTCAATACACATATTCACCTTAGTAAGTTCATATAGATACCTTTCATACACGCATAGTGTATTTTTCAAACGTACCTAAAATAGATATTCAAATCACCTAGTCATTTGTTTCTCGAACTTGCCTGTTGAAACTTTAAGAATCTAATAGGATACTCAAATTTCTCAGAATAGTCATACAATGCCAATTTCCTAGACGTGGTCATACATGTAATTAGATATCGATGCCACACGAATCAAATACGATGCCAATGTCCCAGACATGGTCTTACACGTAAATCTTATATAGATGCCAATGTCCCAGACGTGGTCTTACACAATGATGTCAACCCGGTCGCATCATGTTACGATACCACCTGATGCCATCGAGAGTGTCCTAAGCTCAATGGGCCTAAGTGAAAAATGAAGCATAATTCCAGCTCAACGACTTAAATCTTTAGCTTTCCCTAGCTGATCTAACTATGACGCGAACCCGGTCGCATCATGTTACGACACCACCCGACGCCATCAAGAGTGGCCTAAGCTCGAGGGGCTTAAGTGCAAAATGAAGCATAATTCCAGCTCAATGAGCTCAAATCCTTAGCTTTCCTTAGCTGATCTAGCTCATTCCAGCTCAATGGAGCTTAATTCGGTTTGATGCAAGCTCATTGAGCTTGGTTCGAATTTATTTAATTTAATGCAACAAAGTATCTAGAATAAATTTATTAAGTTAGTTAATTAGTTAAATTCATCTCAACTAATTTAATTAGTTAAATTCATCTCAACTAATTAATTAAATAAATTTGTTATTAAATTTGGACATTTTTAATTTTTAGGTATTAAATATGTTCTATATTAATACATGTTTTAATATGTCTTAAGTTAAGACATAAATTAAATGGGTTTAGTTTAATTACATAAATTTAATGTGTCTAAGCTCAAGACAAATTTATTAGTGGCTACTAATTAATTTGTCTTAGCCTTATTTAATTACTACTGATTAATTTGTGCAGCATACATGCATGGACGACATTAAAGGTTTGGGCGACAGGAAACAAATGACACCATTTATTGAGATGTTGGTGCATTGTTTGGGACGGCATTTGAGGCCACTAAGCTGCTAATTTCTTTTTCCAAATAAAGGTGTTGGTTCGGTCATTGCAACAACCACCATAAATTGCTATTTACCTTCCCAACGTGACCATTGAGCTCAACCAAGCTCCCTTGTTACTGCGTTCACACCAGCAGCACGGGGCGTTGACATTTGACCGTTACTTCCCTTATGTTCATACCAGCTGACCAACAAGCTACTCAAGGCAAACATTACAGCTCCCATTAAGCTATCCAAGTTCCCAATGTTGAAATTAATGTTGTAATTCAGCTCCCAACATTTCCATTAAATTTTGGCTGCACCTAGGCCATTCTAGAAGCTGATTTTTAGTGTTTCATTTGGCTGATTGTTAATGATTTCTTCTAGACTAATCTAGGTTATTCAAGGCTGAATTTTTTAAGCATTAAGCATGTCCATTCAGCTAGCCTTGTTCAGCCTATAAATAGGCTATGTAATTCATATTTTGGAGGCTAATGAACAATTATATAACTTTGTTAATTTGTGAGGTTTTTTTCAACTCTCGATTCTCTCCAAAGACTTGTTGACTTATCAAGTATCATTATGGCATCATCCTTGTCTTTGTTTATCCTGAACTTATCACTTTGTAACCCCAAAGTGTGGCATTCAACTATACCGAGGTTCCTATCAACTTTGTTAATGGGTCGAGGTTTCAATCACTTCCTTAACCATTCCACCAAAATGGTACCTACCTAAGTGTTCATATAAGCCTTGGGTTAACACACTCTATTGTATTAGTTCAGCTTGGACCCGTAGTCCCAAACTTCCATCATCTATTCTCAACCTATCCATACACCAACGAACCTACTTGAGCCATTCCATTTCTTTCTTAAACTGTTTCTTGAAACTAAGCTTTCACTTACTCCAATTTATGATTGGCCACACATTACGACTCGAATCTTCAACGAGCTGAGTTCGTATCAAGTTGGTATCAGAGCTAGTTAAATTCAAGTAAGTATCAACATTCTCGGGAGTCCCGGGACTACTTCGTAAAAAATTCATAAAAAAATCAAAAGTTTTATTTTTATTTTGTATTCAAAGTATAGTATTTAAAGTATAAAATAATGAAAAAAATATACGAATTAAAAAAAAGTGTAGTATTGAGTTTGATTCATTGTTCTTCATTCAATTTCCCAATTAACAATCTTTTCTACCATTGCTTCTTTCCCAAAACGCCACACTCAAACACAATTTTTTTTTCATTTTCTTAGTTTGGTAGCCTACCCCATCCCGACATTATTTCCCCACCAAGCCACATTAATTTTGTAAGTCGATCCCAAACGGTGTTGATTCGTCTACCTAGTTTATAGAGAACTTCAAGAGGGGAAAACTGAGTGGTAAAAGGAAAGAGAGATTGGTGAGACTATCCGAGAGTATAAAAGCCTAAAATGAGTAAAAAGCACGAGCGGAGTGAACATTCTTTATTTTTTTCTTTCCAAGAGACTTGCAATAATTTGTGGTGAGGTATTTAATTTTTCTATTTTTGTTCTTTTTAACATTTTCTTTTTAGAAATAAACATGTCTCAAGATGAGATCTCAACCGAAGAATTTCAATACGTGGTGAACAGAGTGGGTCGAATGTTAAAGGAAGAGCTAAGCCCAATACAAAGACGGTTGGACCAATTGAAAGAACAAATCTGACGAAAGTAAAATCCACCAAGTCGAGACACGGAGTCACGACTCTCTTGATGACCCATTTCTGATGACTATTCACGAAGAGATTCTCGTCGGGATTCCTACTCATCGAGGCCCTCAAGACGGAGAGAAGAAAGATTCAAGTTTGAGACTTTTCGAGGCGACGAACTAGAAAGCACGAGTTATTCCTCGTATGCTTCAAAGAAGTCCTTCCCAAAGGATCGTTCCCAATGAAATGGACGAGAAGCCCATGAAAATACTTTCCCTTTCTTTAAGCCAAACGACTATCTTCTTGATTTTTTTGTATCTTCCTTTAGTTGTAATATAATCGAAGAAGACATAGAAAAGGAGGAAAAAAGAGAGAAAAAAGAAAACGAAGAAAAGAAAATTGAAATAGAAATTGAGATTGAGAAAAAAGTGAAAAAGAAAAAGATATTGAAAAGGAAACAAAAGAAAAGAATGAGCAAGAAAAAGTGAGGAGTGTTTTAACTAACTCGAATGAAACTTGTCTTTGTTCTCCTTTTCAGGTTTCTGAAAATCCACATGATGAATTTCAACTGCAATACCTTCCTAAAGAAAGACATTTTCGTATGAGCAACAAAGGTAAAGTTGAAGTTGAGACTAAACCACATCAGCCCGAAGGTAAGCGAGGTAAGGAATTTTTAAACGAGTCACAAAATCAGATTTGAAATTTGTCAATGAAATTTTCGGTGACTTAGTTTTTAAAAGCTTCCCTTATTCTCATCCGATCAATTTTTACTCTTTGATTGTGGTTGATATCATTTGTTCTGATCGAGAAACCCATTTGATTTTGCAAAATAACAAGTTTTCACAAAACGCGATTAAATTGTTCAATTGTGGTAATTATGTGAGACATTTACCGTTTTGTTTGAAATCCATGATTTCCTACAAATCTATTTCAAAGAGTTTTGATTATTCATTATTGTGTCCGCAAAAATCCCTTAGATTTAACATGAGTGATTTAATGAAACCTTTGCTACACTTTGGCATAAGTAGTCAAACTCATGTTCTTAAACCCGAAATCTATTTGGGTTCATTTTGTGTGAATAATCTATATTTGTTGAATAGTTGGTTATTGTCAAAGGGAATGATATTTGATCTTTTTTATCACCATTTAAGGTCATTCCCTGAACATTTTATGTGGTTGTACTTGAAGTTCACGACTCATTTGGAAAGGTTGATTCGACCAAGAAGTTTCAACTACCCTATACCCCCGAGGAGCGAATGTTTGTGTTGGTCGAGCGAGGTAAAAACCATCTTTGTTTTCCTACTCTTGACGACAAACAAGGTAAGATTCCTAAAAGATATAAAACATTTTTGTCTTCCTCGGATGATCATAACCATCAAGTTGATGATTTCATTTTTGTAAAACTCTTAGATCATAATGTGCTTACTTGTTCTAGTTTGTTTGATAATGATCTATCTATTTTGGACGATGATAAAAAGATTATTGTTTTTATAATTGGCATGATGCGTTTGTTAGTGAGCCCATATTCAATCGTACATTGAAAGGTTTGATTGTGCGAGTCTATGAACCATGTGAAACTTTTCAATTACCTGCTTGTGATGATTATGTCTATCATTGGATTCATTACTCGCGATCTATCATGATTTGTGGAATCCATTTAAGTTGCAAGCTTGCCTTGAAACTTGTTCAACTTTGTTTCAAACATTTGATGAGGCATTGTCGAGTAATTTAGTTTGTTTGCATGGTAATTTGAATATGTCCATCCACAAGCGTCCTACTTGTCTTATTTTGTTTATGCTTGGATTACAAATTTGTTGGGAATGCTCATTGCTAATTCATGGTTACTCTTTTCAGTTGAATCAACTACCATCTGCCACATTCGACCGAGGAAAGCCGAACAAAAGGAACTATGTTCTCGAGGACTAACAGCTCGATTCGAGGACGAATCATTTTCAAGAGGGGGTATGATGCGAACCCGATCGCATTATGTTATGACACCACCCGACGCCATCGAGAGTGGCCTAAGCTCGAGGGGCCTAAGTGCAAAATTAAGCATAATTCTAGCTCAACGAGCTCAAATCCTTAGCTTTCCCCAGCTGATCTAGCTTGTTCCAGCTCAATGGATCTTAATGCGGTTTGATGCAAGCTCATTGAGATTGATTCGAATATATTTAATTTCATGCAACAAAGTAGCTAGAATAAATTTATTGAGTTAGTTAATTAGTTAAATTCAGCTCAAGAAATTAAGTAAATAAATGTGTTACTAAATTTGGATATTTTTAATTTTAAGTATTAAATATGTTCTATATTAATACATGTTTTAGTATGCCTTAAGTTAAGACACAAATTAAATGTGTTTAGTTTAATTACATAAATTTAATGTGTCTAAGCTCAAGACAAATTTATTAGTGGCTGCTAATTAATTTGTCTTAGCTCAATTAATTTGTCTTAGCCTTATTTAATTACTGCTGATTAATTTGTGCAGCATACATGCATGGACGACATTAAAGGCTTGGGCGACAGCATGCAAAGGACACCATTTATTGAGATGTTGGTGCATTATTTGGGACGGCATTTAAGGCCACTAAGCTGCTGATTTATTTTTTCCAAAGATAGGTGTTGGTTCGGTCATTGCAACAACCACCATAAATTGTTGTTTGCCTTCCCAACGTGACCATTGAGCTCAACCAAGCTCCCTTGTTACTGCGTTCACACTAGCAGCATGGGGCGTTCATATTGAAGGCTATTAGTTTCTTTGTTTTCACACTATTTGACTGTTGGTTCCCTTGTGTTCACACCAGCTGACCAGCAAGCTACTCAAGGCAAACATTAATACTCCCATTAAGCTATCCAAGTTCCCAATGCCGAAATTAATGTTGCAATTCAGCTCCCAACATTTCCATTAAATTTTGGCTACACCTAGGCCATTCTAAAAGCTGATTTTTGGTGTTTCATTTGGTTGAATGTTAATGATTTATTCTAGACTAATCTATGTTATTCAAGGATGAATTTCTTAATCATTAAGCATGTCCATTTAGCTAGCCTTGTTCAGCCTATAAAAAGGCTATGTAATTCACATTTTGGAGGCTAATGAACAATTATATAACTTTGTTAATTTGTGAGGTTGTTTTCAACTCTCGATTCTCTCCAAATACTTGTTGACTTATCAAGTATCCTTGTGGCATCATCCTTGTCTTTGTTTATCCCGACCTTATCACTTTGTAACCCCAAAGTGTGGCATTCAACTATACCGAGGTTCCTATCAACTTTGATAGTGGGTAGAGGTTTCAATCACTTCCTTAAGCATTCCATAATATTGTACCTACCTAATTGTTCGTATAAGCCTTGGGTTAACACACTCTATTGTGTTAGTTCAACTTGGACCCTTATTCCCAAACTTCCATCCATCTATTCTAAACCTATCCATCCACCAACGAACCTACTTGAGCCATTCCATTTCTTTCTTAAATCGTTTCTTGCAACTAGGCCTTCACTTACTACAATTTATGATCGAGCACACATTACGAGTATAATCTTCAATGAGGCGAGTTTGTATCACATGAAATCTCGAATCAATGCCAATGTCCTAGACATGGTCTTACATGATATCATGTAATAGACACCTATGTCATGACATATGCAATCCTATCTATTCTTAGGCTCATACGGGACTTCTCACACTTTAACAACTTATCGACTTATTCGTAAACTCGGATTTCACATACATTCCATCTCAATGGATATTCATAGCAATTCAAATCCATATGTACACAAATAATTCAATTCAAATACATTTATTTGTATATTGACTTACCTCGAGTTTAGTTTAACGGAAATGAATACGACTACTCAATTACTTTCGATCTCCTTCGATCTAATTCCGTTTTCTTCGGTTCTTGATCTATACATATTCAAATTTAACCCTTTTATTCACTAATTCATCCAATTCAATCCAAATACACATGTTTAGGGTAATTTGCAAATTAGACTTCACATTTTCACATTTGGACATTTTAGTCCCTATTTCACAAATTCACAAAATACGCAAAATTACGATATATTCATGCTTAGCTGAATATTCCCCATGATCATATGAATCCATACATTTCATTTATTTCAAAAATTAGTCCTCCAAAATTTTATTTTCTTAATTTCGCCCTAATTACCTAAATTCATAAAAAAATTCAAGAACAAAACATATTCATTAAACACATTTTTTTCATTTAACACGAATATTCATCACAAAGCTCACCATTTCATCAATGGCCAAGCTCACCATTTCATCAATGGCACATCTCATAAACATCATCAATTTTTCAAATTACAGCATGGGCTTGATAGTAGACTAAGAAACAATCTCAAAAACATAAAAATCATCAAAAACTAAAGTCAAAACATACATTAATTTTGCAATACAATGGTCGAACCCTAGCTTGTGTTTTTCTTTTCTTTCTCTTGTGAATTTTGGCTAACTATGGATAATAATGTGACCATTTTTCATGTTTTTATTACATTAAAATAAACTTAATAACATGATTCTAATTTTAGCCTTTAAAACAAAATATATATAATATATAATGCAATGTCATTCTTGACCATTACCACCCACTCATTATATTAATGGACTATTTTCCTATTAAGGGCTTCCAATTTCAAAGCCATCGCAAATAGGTGTCCTTTCATAAGGCATGCAAATTTTGCATTTTATGCACTTTAATCCTTTTCTCAAATTAAACACTTAAACGGATAAATTAACTTATGGAACTTTAACACATGCTTAATCACATAAAATAGGCACAAAAAAATAATATTATAATATTTTACTGACTCGGATTTGTGGTCCCAAAACCATTGTTCCTTCTAGGGTCTAAACTGGACTATTACAGAATGTGACTGAAGACATACTGAGGTTGAAGTTGTTCCTATACTCGTTGTGAGATCGAGCACGATCATGGCTCAATTCATTCCCAACATGTTCCATATCTACATGGCAAGAATTAGCAGAGAGATTTTTGGTTAAGTATTTCCCACCTAGCAAAAATGCTAAGTTGAGGAATGAAAACGCAACTTTCCAATAATTGGTTGACGAGTCTTTGTACGAGGCTTAGGTGCGATTCAATGAGTTACTTCATAAGTGTCATCATCATGGGATTCCTCATTGTATCCAGTTAGAGACATTCTATAATGGTCTCAATGCACATATAAGATTGATGGTAAATGATTCTATGAATGGTGCAATTTTGTCTAAGTCTTATAATGAGGCTTATGAGATCATCGAGAGGATCGCGAGTAATAACTATCAATGGCCAACAAGTCAAATAGTTTCAAGAAGACTTGCAGTCAGGTTTCATGAAGTTGACACCCTCACTTCATTATCAGCTCCGGTCTCATCTATTTCCTTTATATTGAAGCAGTTTACCGCTAATAGTGCTAATAATTTTGCAGCTCAGCCATCAAGTCCATTTGAAGTAGTTTCATGTGTGTATTGTGGGAAGGTCATTCCTTTGAGAACCGTCCATCAAAACTCAAGCCAGTGTACTATGTAGGGAACCAACATAAAAATAGGAGTGGACAAGAACCCTAGTCCAACTTCTACAATCCTTCATGGCATAATCATCCTATCTTTTCTTGGAGCAACCAAGGAAATGGATTGAATAACAACCTATTGTAGCATAGATCCAACCAACCTCAAGGGATTAATCAGCAAGCTCCAAAACCACCTTAAGCTGAGGTATCAAATAGTTTGAAGAACTTGTTGAAAGCGTACATGGCAAAGAATGACACTTTGATCCAAAGCCAAGCAGTAACACTGAAACCAAATGGGTTAGTTAGCTATGGAGCTTCGTAACAGACAGCAAGGAACCTTGCCGAGCGATACTGAGAATCCAAGAAATTTAAGTAAAGAACATATCGAGGTAGCGGTATTACGAAGTAGTAAAATTCTAAAACCCTGATTGATTGATGTTGAAGATAAGCCCGTTGAGAAGAATCAACCAATTGTTGAAATTCCTACACCAAAGGAAACAAAATCTGTAAAGACTGACAAGGTAAATCCTAACTTAGTGAATTCAGATATTTTAACATCTTCTTTGGATGCAGATTTACCTACTCAGAAGAGTTGTCTGATTCAACTGAAAGTTCCATCACCTCCATATCCACAAAGATTGCAACAACACAAACATAAATAGGAGGTGCAATTTAAGAAGTTTTTGGATGTTCAGAAGCAGTTACACATCAATATTCCATTAGTGAAGGCTTTAGAACAAATGCCAAATTATGTGAAGTTTATGAAGGATATACTATCCAAGAAGAAACAACTGAGTGAGTATGAAATTGTTGCCTTGACAAAGGAGTGCAGTGCGTTCTTCCAGAACAAATTGCCACCGAAATTGAAGGACCCGGAAAGCTTTACTATACCCTATAACATTGGTGAATCTTATTGTGGTAAAGTTTTGTGTGATTTAGGAGTGAGTATTTTATCACCCCAAACCCGGCCTAGAAGTTAGGCCCGAATCTAGAGTGTCACGTTAAACTATTTTTCAAAAATAATTTTTTCGGTGAAAACCCTTATTATTTAAAGGCTTAAGTAAAAACCCAGTTACGTTAGTTTATTTTTAAAATGTGATACATTGAAAAATTTCTAGTTTTAATCCCAAAACATCTTTTCAGTCGCGAAAGCTGATTTTGAAAGTAATTGATTTACAAAAAAGATTAAGTCACGAAACCATTTCGAAAATGTTGTGAAAACGTATTATTGTTTTAAAAATAGTTAGCATTTTGGAAATCGTGATTTACTTATAATGAATATAATTCAAAGTAAAGAAAGACCACTAGAAAAAATATAAAAACTTAAAGAAGCCTTATTGCAACCCAAATCAAAATACTTGAATGTAACTAATCAAAATAGAAAACACAAGCAGTATGTGGCCTTCTCTGAGTCCCTCGCAGCACCGATCCATCTAAGGCTGGGGATTATCTACAGTTAAAAATAGGGTGAGTTTACGAAAACTAAGTGTATAATCCCCTTACTAGAGTAACAGTCCGTATACAGATCAGAGCATACTGGGCCAAAGCCCACTACAATATCATTTGGGTCATAGCCCATAACAAAATCAATTTAGCCTAGCCCATTTTAGAATCAATTCCATATGCATAATGTGTGATGCATGCTAACCCATCCCATCCAACCTTGCACTTGCTTCCATCCAACCCTGCACTACCTGCGGGGAATAAATCACCCACGCCATCCCTACACTCCCAATGTTAGCACCAGTTGCGGCACTAACCAAAATTGTAGCAAAGCTGCTAGTATATATATATATATGGCTCTAAGCCTTTAGTGGCGGTATTATAATTGGCACAAAGCCATCAGTAACTATGTTATGTTTGGCACATAGCCATCAGCGATGGTAATGTAATCGGTACACAACCTTGGGTAAATATTATCAACACAGAGTCATCGATATATATATGTTAGGCACATAGCCACGGTAAATATGATTGGCACAAAGCCACAATCAAGATGGCGCAGAGCAATGTTTAGGTTGGCACAGAGCCATAACCAGATTACGTGGCTTTAAGTCGTTCGTTGGTCCACAGTCGTCATGCGACTTGTGCAACCTCAATAGATCAATATTGGATCCACAGTCGTTATGTGACCCGTGCGATCCTATCAGATCAATATTGGATCCACAGTCGTCATGCGACTCGTGCGACCCTATCAGAACTTCCTCCGTATCAATGTCCCAACCCCATGGAATATGTCGTGTATGTCATGCTCAATCATTACACGTGTATTCAAAATGGCCACGCTCAGTAACAATCATTTAAACATTTAATAAAAGCATATCAGCCATACAACCACAATTAAATTAGTCAACTCATAGTCTAAGTCAGTCATTTACCTACAAGGGTAAAATAGTTATTTTACCCTATAAGGGTATTTAGGTAATCCTACCCTACAACAGTATTTTGGTAATTCTACCCTACAGGGGTATTTTTGTAATTCTGCCATATAGGGGTATTTTGGTAATTTTGTAAACCAGGGGTATTTTAGTAATTTTCTAAATTAGAGGTATTTTAGTAATGTTGAAAATCGAGGGTAATTTAGTAGTTTTGTAAATCGGGGTATTTTAGTAATTTTACAAATTGAGGGTATTTCAGTAATTTTTCAAACTAGGGGTATTTTAATAATTTTACAAATTAGGGGTATTTTAGTAATTTTGCAAACTAGGGGTATTTTAGTAATTTTACAAATAGGGGGCATTTTAGTAATTTTGCAAATCGAGGGTATTTCAATAATTTTCCAAACTGAGGGTATATTAGTAATTTTATAAAATTAAGGGTACTTTGGTAATTTCACAAACTGAGGGTATTTCTGTAATTTTGTAAACCAAAGTATTCTAAACAGAGATAACGATGCGAATGGGCCTAGGGCCCATTCTCCGCCCAAATAGGCCCGCACGCTCGTGTGGCCCATTTAGCTAAAATCTAGCCACAGATATGAGATTCACATAGTCCAGTCCAATATTTACTACACAATCATACAACTTATCCGATTGGGCCCACGGGCCCATTAGCCCTACATGGCCCTTTTTGGCCCATCGTGGCCCAACCAGCCTAAACCTATAAGAACACTCAAGATGGCCTAAACTATTGCATCGAAGCTCCCACAAGTGTACTCGCATGCTCGTGTGGCTACCATCGCCATGTGACCGACATTTCGGCATTTGCCGCTCTACAGCTAGAGTAGTGCGAAATACACACCTGATAGGAATCTGAGTTAATCCGTGCTCCGAACACTCTTATACCCAAATGCCAACCAAGGTATGCTTACTATCCTCATAAATCGTTCTATTTAAAGCCAACTTCTCGCTTACTCTCATGCTAGCTTCCCAATGTGGGATCCCTCCATCAATCCTCCAAAACCGTCCGAAATTACATGCAAGGGGTTTCGAACTTAGGCTCCCCTACGTACTTAATGACACCACAACCACTGGACTACATGCTTCCTTGTGTCATGTTTTTCCCAACAATATTCTTAAAGCCTACTCATTTACAACCAGGGTTTTATTCACCTAAATCAAAATTTTTCCTAAAGCCCAGGTTTGAACCCAAGATTTCATAGAAGCCCCCTAACCTTCCAAAATCACTCACCTAATAGGTCCAACTTGTATTAATGTCATTCTCTTCTCAAAAATTTAAACACTCCATGCCCAAGGCCCAATAGGCCCAATTCTACTAGGCCTAAATTTAGGGTGTTACAAGTGTCAACTTGATGCCTAAGTCTATTTTCAAGATGATAGGGATAGGTGAAGTAAGACATACAACTGTGATGCTTCAGCTAGCGGATCGATCTTTAGCATATCCGAGGAAAGATGGAGGATGTTTTGGTAAGAGTCAATAAATTTATTTTTCCTGCTGATTTCATTATCTTAGATTTTGAAGCATATAAGGAAGTACCGATCATCCTTGGGAGACCTTTCTTAGCCACAGGAAGAATGTTAATTGATGTGCAGAAAGGTGAACTCACCATGCGAGTTCAAGACGATCAGGTCACCTTTAACATTCTTAAAGTGATGAAATTTCTCGATCCAGTAGAAGAGTGTACAGTTATGGAAGAAACCTTGGTTTCTATGGAAAGCAATTTTGAAGAAGATCCATTGGAGAAAGCCTTAGATCTTGACCCTTTGGAGGATGAAGAAGGTGAAGAAAACATGGCTTTGATGGAAACGAATTCGAGAAATTTTATTCAATCTACACGGTTTGAACCGTTGGAGTTAGAAGTTAGAGAATTTGTGCAACCCAAGTTGTCAATTGAAGAACCACCTAAACTCGAACTAAAGGTACTTCCTTCCCATTTGAAGTACGTTTATTTAGGTGATTGTTCCACTTTGCCTGTGATTATTTCAAAGAAATAAAGAAAGATCAAGAAGAGCAACTAATTGTTGTTTTAAAGAAATTTAAGAAAGCAATTGGTTGGACCATTACTGTTATTCGAGGTATAAGCCCTTCTTTTTGCATGCATAAAATAATTTTTGAAGAAGGTAAAAGAGCTCGAATTGATGGGCAAAGGAGGCTCAATCCTATTATGAAAGAAGTTGTGAGAAAGGAAGTGATCAAATGGTTAGATGCAGGAATTATCTATCCTATTTCAGATAGTTTGTGGGTAAGTCTAGTGCAATGTGTACCGAAGAAAGGTGGAATCACGATTGTTGAAAATGAGCGTAACGAGTTGATTCCAACAAGAACTTTTACTGGTTGGAGAATTTGTATTGATTACAGAAAGTTGAATAAAGCCACTCGGAAGGACCATTTTTCGTTGCCTTTTATGGATCAGATGTTAGATTGACTAGCAGTTAATGAATTCTATTATGTTTTAGATGGCTATTTGGGATATAACCAAATAGTTGTAGCTCTGGAGAACCAACATAAAATGACCTTTACTTGTCCATATGGTATGTTTGCTTTTAGACGAATGCCTTTTGGTTTATGCAATGCACCTGCAACATTTCAACGATGCATGATGGCAATATTCACTGATATGGTTGAAAATTTTGTTAAGGTTTTCATGGATGATTTTTCTATTTTTGGTAACACTTATGATATTTGTTTGAGTAATTTGGCTAAGGTACTAAAGAGATGAGAAGAGACAAATCTTGTCCTTAACTGGGAAAAATGCCATCTTATAGTTAAGGAAGGGATAGTCTTAGGGCATAAAATCTCAAGGAGAGGAATTGAAGTCGATAAAGCAAAGGTGGATGTAATTGAAAGATTACTGGCCCTAACTAATATGAAAGGAGTCAGTAGTTTCTTAGGCCATGTCGATTTTTACCGAAGGTTTATCAAAGATTTCTCAAAAATTTCTAAGCCATTGTGTTTTGTAACATCCTGAATTAGGGGCTTTGCATTTAATATGTTTCGTTGGTAGGCTAAGCTCTGTGTGTTAATTTGGTGTGTTTAGGTTGCCTTATTTATTGTTTGGGTATGTTTGGGGTCCCCGAGAAGGCTTGGGGTTAAGCCGAAGCCTTGGTCAAAATTTCAATTTTGGGTATCTTTAGGGGAAGCAAGCGGAGGCAGGTCTTAAGTAATTTTTGCTTGTGGTTGAAGACACAAGAGTTGCAGTGGTAAAGTGGCAGAAAAACGCCACCTATCATGCAGGGAGGTGGCGTCACAAGAGAAGCTGAATGGGAGAGGGTTCAATCTCTTGGAAAGTAGGGGGTATTATTTTTTTGGCTCAAACAAGGGAGGTGGCTGGATGGTAATCAGACTCTGGAGGAGAGAGACAAGACCTGGTCAAAAAATTCATGAAACACCCCACACCCGGCCCACGAGAATGGACCGGATCTGGTATGTTCCCTGGTGTAAACCGTTTCAAAATTCTTTTGAATACTTTGAAAACTGTGTGTTTTGGAAGATAGTTTGTTTGTGTGTTGGGCTCGAGTTGAAAACAAGTTTTTTTTTTTTTGGTAATGAAAACCCATAATTTCAGGTGACAAAATATTTAAGCATATTTTAAATTAAATGGGCTTATTCTTTATAAAGCCCTAAATTCATAGCATAGTAATCAAAACAGAAATAAAATCATCACTATGGCCTTATTACATAAAACAAAACCCAAAATAAAATTTATACAGTACTTAAAATAAAATAAAGGCTCAAATTAAATTAACTTCAAGCTGAACATGGCCACCACAAGTTCTGCCGTCCCGGTCCATTACTGCTCATCACCTGAAACATGTTCCCACAACGGGGTGAGTTGATAGACTCAATGTGTAACCAGCACTAAAATATAATAGAATTAGGCACACCATACATATCATGTTCATATAAAATTCAAGATAATGATGCAAACCCGAACCCAAACCTATATGCCATCCGCTACACTCCACCGTACCAACCTCGCTGGCGTGGGGACTACTAACTCAACCTCCATCCGCTACACACCATCGAAGGCGTCATTGCGCAATGACGTGCTCATCACCCACATAAAATTTTGTGGCATAGCCACCAGATATTTGTGTCATGAGACACCACATTTAGATAACGTAACTGAAGTTACCACATTCACTTAATGTGACCGAAGTCACCACATTCACTTAGTGAGACCGAAGTCGTCACATATCCTTAGTGATACCGAAGTCATCACGTTTCACTTAGTGAGACCGAAGTCATCACATTCACTTCCCCTTTCTCAAACAACCCAAATGCCCCATATTATTCATATCATGCATATCATACTTAAATTCACATTCATGTCACTTTTTACATGTTGAGTATAACATATTTCGTAATCCTAGTAGGAGTAGGAAAATGTACCTGAGTACTTTGTACCATAATATGGTACTTTAGCCACATTCTTACACTTTCACATTAACATATATATCATATTTAAGCCATAAATCTATTAAGATTAGTGTGGGGTACACACCTAATTCACTTAGCGATTACTTGAGATTCCGAAAAGCTAGATCTAATGTTTTAGATCCTTAGTCCCTACATTTGATTTATCACTTATTACTTAGCATAAATCCTATTTGGCTATAATATCTAAATCCTAGTAGGATTTGTAAAAAGACTTACCTTTGATACCGATTTGATGATTATTCAAATCCCGAAAACTTGGTTTTCTTTCACCTGATATTCGGCCAACCCTGAATCTCAACATAGGTTAGTTTTCGACTTTTTAATAATTAAAGAACCGATCCATGTATTCATACAAGCCTTGGCCGAATGCTTTTGGGTGCTTACCTTGTGGATTTTAAATCTCGAAAACTTCACTTTTCTCTTCCTTGTATTCGGCCAAATCCTAAATCCTTGAATCGATTAGTTTTTGATTAATTTGATCTAAATACCTAAGATTGGGCCTTGGCTAAATATATGAACACACTTACCTTGGAGTTCTCAAATCTCGAAATTGATCTTTTATTTTAGATTCCTGCCGAAATCACATGTTAGATTTGATCTATCATTCAAATATGGAAGAGACCTTTTTGGTTGAATGTATATAGATGTACTTACCTTGTTTTCAAATCCCGAGTGATCTTTTATACTAATTGGCTATGGCTCTTATATGGAACACAAAGTTTCAAATTTTGTGAAGGAATAGAAGAAGAAAAAAAAAAGAGAAGGAGAGAGTTTTGACAGAGAGAATTCGGCTAAAGGGAGAAGAAAAGATTGGTGCTATTTGCTAGAGAATTTCGGCAGGGGTTCCCTTGAAGAGAAAAGAATGAAGAATGGCCCTTATTTTCCCTCTTTGGCCAAAAATACTAGCCTTAGAATCCTCAATCAGCAACTCTTCCTATGTGATAAATTTTAACTTTATCAAAATATTAAATTCAACAATTATCTCCTAATTAGTAGTAATTCTAAAGGAAATAAAACTCCTCTTTCAAGATCCCTTGTGCCGTCTAACTCTTTCAAGCAAAATAAAACTTCTTTTATTTGCTTCCTATGTGACTCGAACTCAGGCCAAACACCCTTGCATGTGGGCCATTTCCTAAGGCCCTAAGTGGCATCTTCAGGCCACTTTTCCAAGTCATTTAGTGGGTCAAATTTCACGTACTTTTTTATCTTAAGGCCTCCTTGCCCTAAGTTCCCCTTTAAACTTTAAAACTCGACATTTCGAGGTCATTTCTAAGTTTCCAAAAATTTTTGTTCGGCTCTATAAACTTGACATTTCCTAGGTTTCCAAAATATTTACTTTCCTCTTTTAGCTTAGTTTCCAAAATTTTTACTTTCCTCTTTTAGCTTAGTTTCCAAAATGTTTACTTTTCTCTTTTAGCTTAGTTTCCAAAATGTTTGCTTTCCTCTTTTAGCTTAGGTTTCCAAAATGTTCACTTTCCTAATTTACTTAGGTTTCCAAAAATGGTCACTTTCCTATTTTCAACGTAACATTTCCATACATTCTCAGGTTTCCAAAAATATTTAAAATTTATTCAAAACATATAAAACATGTCTTTTCATACAATTTGGCCAAAATACATAGGCACTTTTTCAGAATGTTACAGTTCTACCCCCTTAAAATAATTTCGTCCTCAAAATTTCCTAACTAAATAATTGAGGGTATTGCTGTCACATTGCCTCCTCTGGTTCCCACGAAGCTTCCTCCGATCCATGATTGCGCCATAACACTTTGACTAGAGGAATCGACTTTCTTCGTAACACTTTCACGTCATGTTCCAAAATCTGAATCGGCTCTTCCTCATAGGTTAAGTCTGGCCTTAGCTCCACTTCTTCAACTGGTACTACATGAGAGGGATCCGATCGGTAGCGACGTAGCATGGACACATGGAATACGTTGTGCATCTGCTGCAGAACTCGTGTGGCAACTCTAGCTGGTGCCATCTTGGTCCCACTCGCTTTAGTACCCGATAGGGCCCTATAAACCTTGGGCTTAACTTCCTTTCCAACCAAACCTCATCACCTTCTTCCATGGTGAGACTTTTAGAAACACTTGGTCTCCCACTTCAAACTCTATTTCCTTCCGCTTGAGGTTGGCATAAGACTTACGCCAATCCGAGGCTTCCTTTAACGTGCTCGGATTATCTCAACCTTCTCTTCCATTTACGCCACCATCTTGGTCCCCAAAACTCGACGTTCTCCTAACTCGGTCCAACAAGTAGGAGTACGACACTTCCGTCCGTACAATGCTTCATATGGTGCCATTCAATGCTAGCTCGATAACTGTTGTTGTAGGTGAACTCGCTAAAGGCAAGTAATCCTCCCAACTTCCTAAATCCATCACACATCCTCTCAACATATTCTCCAACACTTGTATTACCCGTTCAGACTGCCCGTCTGATTGTGGATGAAAAGCCGTAGTGAAATCCAACTTGGTTCCTAAAGCTTGGTGGAGTGACTTCCAAAATCGAGACGTGAATCTTGGGTCTCTATTCGAAATAATTGACACTAGCACTCCGTGTAGTCTCACGATTTTCGCCACATATAGCTTGGCTAACTTTTAAAGGGAATAATCCACTCTTACTGGGATGAAATGTGCGGACTTAGTCAAACGGTCCACTATTACCCATACCGAGTCCTTCTTAGTAGGCGTAAGGGGAAGCCCACTAACGAAGTCCATGGTAATTCTTTCCCACTTCCATCATGGAATCTGGATTGGTGAAGCAATCCGATGGAACTTGGTGTTCACCTTAACTTGTCGACACGCCGACATCTTCCCATGAATTCGTAACTTCTCGCTTAAGATCGGCCACCAAAATTGTTCTCTTAAATCTCTGTACAACTTAATGCCTCTGGGATGCATAGCATAAGGACTACTATGCGCTTCCCAAAGAATCCTCTGTCTTAACTCCTTGCCCCTCGGCATACAGAATTTTCCTTTGTAGCACAATACTCCTTCATCATTAACCTCATAGTCCTCTAACTCTCCGTTCTGTGCTTTTTGTAATTTAATACTTAAATCCTCATCACCCAACTGTCCCTTTTTTACTTCCTTCAACCACGTTAGCTTGACTTGCAATTCAGCCAACAGGCTTCCATCCTCATACAAACTTAAATGGGTGAACATTGCTCTTAGGTCTGACACAACCTTCCGACTTAGGGCATCAGCTACTACATTCGCCTTGCCCGGGTGGTATTCTATCGAGCAGTCATAGTCTTTCGAGAATTCCACCCACCTTCGTTGCCTCAAGTTTAACTCCTTCGTGTCAAGCAGTACTTGAGACTCTTGTGGTGCTGTAAATCACCGACCTTTCTCCATATAGGTAGTGTCTCCACACCTTAAGAGCGAAGACCACTGCTGCCAATTCTAAGTCATGTGTTGGATAGTTCACCTCATGCGGCCTTAACTGTCGAGACGCGTAAGCGACTACTTTTCCATCTTGCATTAGAACACATCCTAACCCCGTATGTGAATCGTCACAGTACACCCCAAAATCCTTTCCTACCTCCGGCTGAATCAACACTGGAGCTTCCATTAATACTTTCTTAAGTTTTTCAAAACTCTCCTGTTGTTTATTCGTCCATACAAAGGGTACTTCCTTCCTCAACAACTTTGTTAATGGCGCGGCTATTGATGAAAATCCTTCCATGAACCTTCTGTAATAGCCTGCCAATCCTAAGAAACTACGAATCTCTGCCATCGATTTAGGTGGTTTCCAATCCAACACAGCTTTGATTTTCTTAGGATCCACCCTTATTCCCTTGGCAGACATTACGTGTCCTAAGAAAGCAACCTCCCTAAGCCAAAATTCATAATTGCTGAATTTGGCATAAAGCTTCTTTTCCCTCAATACTTGCAACACAATCCGGAGATGCTCGTCATGCTCCTCTTCAGACTTAGAGTATACCAAAATATCGTCGATGAACACTACGACGAACCTATCTAAGCAAGGTTGAAACACTCGGTTCATCATATCCATGAATGCGACTGGGGCATTTGTCATCCCAAACGGCATTACCACAAACTCAAAATGGTTGTATCTTGTTCTAAAAGCTGTCTTATGGATATCCACCTCCTTTACTTTTAACTGGTGATATCCTGACCTTAAGTCGATCTTTGAGAACACTGCCGCTCCCTTCAGCTGATCAAACAAGTCATCAATCCTAGGCAAGGGATACTTGTTCTTGATGGTCAGCTTATTCAATTGACGATAGTCTATGCACATACGCATAGTTCCGTCCTTCTTCTTCACAAACAAGACCGGTGCTCTCCACGGAGACACACTGGGTCGAATAAACCCACGATCCAACAATTCTTGGATTTGAGCCTTGAGCTCCACTAACTCCTTTGGTGCCATTCGGTATGGAGCGATTGACACAGGTGCTGTTCGCGGTAGTAAGTCTATTCCAAATTCAACTTCTCTATCTGGGGGTATTCCTGGTAATTCCACTAGGAACACATCCTCAAAGTCCCTTACCATTCTGACTCTTTTAACACCTTCCTCCTTTCCATCCAACGCACTTACAAAGGCTAAGAATGCCTCGCACCCTTTACAAACCATCCTTTCAGCCTTAAGCACCGAAACTACATTGGTCAAGTAGTTTCTTCTTTCTCCTATCATAATGACCACCTCATCCTCAGGGGTCCTTAGTTCTATTCATTTAGCCGCACAATCCAACATGGCTCGGTGCTCTACTAACCAATCCATACCAAGTATGAGGTCAAATTCCCCGAAGGGTAACTCCATTAGGTCAGCCCGAAAGCTCACTCCCTGAGTTTCTAGGGGTATATTTCGAAAGATCTTATTCACCACTATAGTTTGGCCTAATGGGCTTACTACCGTCATCTCCCTATCAGAAAGTTCAGAGTCTAGGCCTAGTGTTTCAACTACACTACAGGCAACATAAGAATAGGTTGAGCCCACATCAATTAAAGCATAATAGGGTTTGTCATGAATGAGGAACGTACCGGTTATGACGTCCGACGCATCTCTATCCTCCCTATGGTGAACTGCATAAACCAAACCCGACTGCCTTGCCTCAGTATTAGTAGCACCTCTGCCACGTCCTCTGCCAGCACCATTACCTCTGTTATTCAAACTTCAACCTCGTTGAGGTTCTTTGTCCTCCCTACCCGCTTTGATTAACATTACGAGTTCTTTGTCGCTTTTCATCTGATATCTTTGGACAGTCCTTGAGCATATGGTCCTTGGACCCATACTTAAAACATCTTCCCGTCTTTTTCCAACACTCACCTAAATGCTTCTTTCCACAATGCTCACAAGGACGATACTGCCCTCTGGTACCAACTTACTGACCCTTCGACCCCTCAGTTCTGGGCCTTTTCTGCACATTTCTCGACGATCCATAACCCCTCTTGGGTCTATTCCTGTCAGAGTTCTGCCTAGTCGATTCCTTGATTCCCTCAGCTACCTTAGCCTTTTCAACCAACGCGGAGAACTCCCATTCCTGATGTGGAGCTATCAATAATCTTAGGTCATCCTTTAATCCGTCCTCAAAAAGGACACAGCGTTCATGTTCGGTTGCAACTACTCCTCGAGCATATCAACTTAACCTCAAAAATTCAGCCTCATATGCTGCTACCGTCTTGTTCCCTTGAACTAGTCCTAGAAAAGCTTTCCTTTGCTCACCAATATAACGTGTGCCGACATACTTTTTCTGATATGCCTCCTTAGCATATTCCCAAGTCAGATCCTCAGCCGTGGCATCATTCCGGATAGTTAACCACCATTGGTATGCTTCATCACGTATATGCCACCATTCCTTTCAACTTCTCTTGAGGGTCGTCGAGCTCATCCATAATACGCTCGGTTGCTTCCAACCAAGATTTCAATATCTTGGTGCCACACCGACACTCCACTAAACACCTCGGCCCCATTGGCTCGAGTCGCTCGGTATAGATTTTTGAGCTCCGTATTTCCACCGCGCCACCACCATTTCAAAACTCGCAACATAGCTCGCGACACAAGATCATCCCCGTCTGAGCTTGCTACTCGACATTGACAACAGGGGGTGGTGGTGGCGGTGGTAACTCATTGCTAGACCCTTGACCCGATCTAACGGGTCCTGACACAGTTATTCTTTCTCTACCGCGTCCTTGACGACCGCGTCCTCTAGAACTCATTTCTAACGTCGAGATCTGATTAAGAAGTTTTTATAAATTAGTACTTTTGTTTCACTTGATTACCCGTAAAGAAATTTTATGAAAAAGTTTAGGAGTGGTTCTTTCGTATTCATATATGCACACAGTCTATTTATTCATTCATACATCCATCAAACAATTATGAACCTTAGTTCATTCAGAGAAACGTTGTAGTTTTCATTTGTTGTTGTTTTTTTTTCCACTACCCGGTGGTATTTTCGTAATTTGTCCTACAAGGGTATTTTCATAATTTGTCAAAATAAGGTTCCTTGGTGATTTTGTCACAAAGTATTTTAGTATTTTTAAATTCTCGGGGTATTCCAAAAAATTTTTAAAATTCGAGGGTATTTCAAAAATTTTTTTTGGACCTTGGGGGTATTTTGGTAATTTTTTCCACAAATGGGGTAAATTGTAAAATTTTAATAAATCGGGGATATTTTAGAAGTTGCAAAACTTTGAGGGTTCTTTTTGAGAATTGTACTTTCCAAAACGGTGTTGTTGCAAAAATTTTGGAAATTAGGGTCATTTTGGTAATTTTGTAAATTAGGGGCAGTTTTGTAATTTTTTTCAAAATCAAGGTATTTTCCTGATAGTTTGCAAATTAAGGTTTTTTGAAAATTTATGAAATATTGAAATTTTGGCAAAACTGTTGAGTAGTTGGGCATTTTATAAACCAAGGGCATTTTTGTAATTTTACCACTAAGGGTATTTTTTTGTAATTTTATAAATCAGAAATTTTTGGAAAAAAAAGTTGTGTATAAGAAATAGTTTTCGTGAATTAAGGGAAAAAATGATTTAAGAATTTTAATATTAAGGTTCCAAAAAAATGGCTAGTTCTCTTTCGGGTTTTAGTTATTAGGTTTAGCCTATAACCGAGCCTTCTTGGTCAGGGTGAACCAAAGCTACGCACCAGGCAGGATTCAAGTGGAGAGGACACGCGGACTGCTTAAGTACCAAGCTCCCACTCAAACCATTCCTAGACATGCGTCTGAGGTTGCCACACCCACTAAGTCCTCTGGGTTAGGGTGAACCGAAGCTACGCACTGGTAGGATTCTGCAAGAGGAGGTGAGTCACTAGGACTGCTTAAATACCAAGCTCTTCAGGATTCAATCCTAGACATGCGTACCATGGTTGCCACATCCTAACTTGATTGACTTAGCCATAGGTTTGTTTAGTGTATTAAGTCTTATGTATTTGTGTTTGAGTAGACTAATCCTAGGGTTCAAGTTCCTATCATGCTATTCTACGTTCCATTCCTTTTCTACCCTTCTATAATTCACATAATCACACAGATAGTTAGGGGTACTTACCTAGTGGACTGCGGGTCAGAGACTTAGGTGCCATGCCATCAAACCTGTCTACTTTCAGAAATATTTCCATAAAACTCATTTGGGCTCATTTTGTAAACGTTTTGAGCCTTAGGCCACAGGCCGAGAGTTTAAAATTGGGCTCTGATACCAAACTAAAACACCCCACACCCGGCCCACAAGAATGGACCGGATCTGGTATGTTCCCCGGTGTAAACCGTTTCAAAATTCTTTTGAATACTTTGAAAAATGTGTGTTTTGGAAGATAGTTTGTTTGTGTGTTGGGCTCGAGTTGAAAACAAGTTTTTTTTTTTTTGTAATGAAAACCCATAATTTCAGGTGACAAAATATTTAAGCTTATTTTAAATTAAATGGGCTTATTCTTTATAAAGCCCTAAATTCATAGCATAGTAATCAAAATAGAAATAAAATCATCACTATGGCCTTATTACATAAAACAAAACCCAAAATAAAATTTATACAGTACTTAAAATAAAATAAAGGTTCAAATTAAATTAACTTCAAGCTGAATATGGCCACCACAAGTTCTGCCGTCTCGGTCCATTACTGCTCATCACCTGAAACATGTTCGCACAACGGGGTGAATCGATAGACTCAATGTGTAACCAACACTAAAATATAATAGAATTAGGCACACCATACATATCATGTTCATATAAAATTCAAGATAATGATGCAAACCCAACCCAAACCTATATGCCATCCGCTACACTCCACCGTACCAACCTCGCACACCGTGGGGACTACTAAGTCAACCCTCCATGCTCTACACACCATCGAAGGCGATCGTTGCGTTCGGCGTTCTCATCGCCCACATAAAATTTTGTGGCATAGCCACTGATATTTGTGTCATGAGACACCACATTTAGATAATGTAACCGGTTACCACATTCACTTAATGTGACCAAGTCACCACATTCACTTAGTGAGACCAAGTCATCACATATTCTTAGTGAGACCAAGTCATCACGTTTCACTTAGTGGGACCAAAGTCATCACATCCACTTCCCTTTCTCAAATAACCCAATGCCCCATATTATTCATATCATGCATATCATACTTAAATTCACATTCATGTCACTTTTCACATGTTGAGTATAACATATTTCGTAATCCTAGTAGGAGTAGGAAAACGTGCTGAGTACTTTGTACCATAATATGGTACTTTAGCCACATTCTTACACTTTCACATTAACATATATATCATATTTAAGCCATAAATCTATTAAGATTAGTGTGGGTACACACCGATTCACTTAGCGATTCCTTGAGATTCAAAAGCTAGAACTAATGTTTTAGATCCTTAGTCCCTACATTTGATTTATCACTTATTACTTAGCATAAATCCTATTTGGCTATAATATCTAAATCCTAGTAGGATTTGTAAAAAGACTTACCTTTGATACCGATTTGATGATTATTCAAATCCCGAAAACTTGGTTTTCCTTCACCTGATATTCGGCCAACCTTGAATCTCAACATAGGTTAGTTTTCGGCTTTTTAATAACTAAAGAACCGATCCATGTATTCATACAAGCCTTGGCCGAATGCTTTTGGGTGCTTACCTTATGGATTTTAAATCCCGAAAACGTCGCTTTTCTCTTCCTTGTATTTGGCCAAATCGTAAATCCTTGAATCGATTAGTTTTTGATTAATTTGATCTAAATACCTAAGATTGGGCCTTGGCCGAATATATGAACACATTTACCTTGGAGTTCTCAAATCCCGAAATTAATCTTTTATTTTAGATTCCTGCCGAAATCACATGTTAGATCATGTTAGATTTGATCTATCATTCAAATATGGAAGAGACCTTTTTGGCCGAATGTACATAGATGTACTTACCTTGTTTTCAAATCCCGAGTGATCTTTTATACTAATCGGCTTTGGCTCTTATATGGAACACAAAGTTTCAGCTTTTGTGAAGGAATAGAAGAAGAAAAGAAAAGAGAAGGAGAGAGTTTTGACAGAGAGAATTCGGCTAAAGAGAGAAGAAAAGATTGGTGCTATTTGCTAGAGAATTTTGACAGGGGTTCCCTTGAAGAGTAAAGAATGAAGAATGGCCCTTATTTTCCCTCTTTGGCCGAAAATACTAGCCTTAGAATCCCTCAATCGGCCAACTCTTTCTATGTGATAAATTTTAACTTTATCAAAATATTAAATTCCAACAATTATCTCCTAATTAGCCGTAATTCTAAAGGAAATAAAACTCCTCTTTCAAGATCCCTTGTGCCGTCCAACTCTCTACTTATGGAAGCAAAATAAAACTTTTTTATTTGCTTCCTATGTGACTCGAACTCAGGCCCAACACCCTTGCATGTGGGCCATTTCCTGAGGCCCTAAGTGGCATCTTCAGGCCACTTTTCCAAGTCCGTTAGTGGGTCAAATTTCACGTACTTTTTTATCTTAAGGCCTCCTTGCCCTAAGTTCCCCTTTAAACTTTAAAACTCGACATTTTGAGGTCATTTCTAAGTTTCAAAAAATTTTCGTTCGGCTCTATAAACTTGACATTTCCTAGGTTTCCAAAATGTTTACTTTCCTCTTTTAGCTTAGTTTCCAAAATGTTTACTTTCCTCTTTTAGCTTAGTTTCCAAAATGTTTGCTTTCCTCTTTTAGCTTAGGTTTCTTTCCTCTTTTAAAATGTTCACTTTCCTAATTTACTTAGGTTTCCAAAATGGTCACTTTCCTATTTTCAACGTAAAATTTCCATACATTCTCAGGTTTCCAAAAATATTCAAAATTTATTCAAAACATATAAAACATGTCTTTTCATACAATTTGGCCAAAATGCATAGGCCCTTTTCAGAATATTACAATTCAAACTAGTGGTGGAGAGCTATTTGGGAGATTTGAATTATTCAAATTGTTTGAATATGTGAACCAGAGTGAAGCTAGGAGAAAAATGTGGGATAGCATATGGGTAAAGGCAGTGGCTGAGTCTTGGACACTTGGTGTAGGGAGGGGGAATCAGTTTTGGCTTGTTGTTGGTGTGCCGAAAGTCTAGAGGTCTTAGCTTTGTTGCTTTGTTGCTTTGTTGTCATTTGTGCATTTTCAGTTGTTAGGGGTGAGTGCCGAATTTACTGAGCCAACTTTTTTCTCCCTTCTTTTGCTCTCTAGCTGAATTGGTGAGACTATTGGTGCACCTCTTTCTTCTTCACTTTCTCTTTTCACTAGAGACTTCAAGCCGTAACCTTTTCTACCCTCTACAGAATCTCTCCTTCTCTCCACACATACTCTTAAACCTCATAGCTGAAAGCACCACACCGATTTCTTCTTTCCATCATTCCCTTATTCTTTTCTTCTCTACTTTCCTGCAAAAGCCGAAATCATCTCCATTTCAATTTCTTTTTCTTTCTTTAATCACTCACTCTTTTCTTTCTTTTGGATCACCGCCCATTATTCTTCTAGCCTTCTCATTTGGCTTCTTCCTAATTGTGGTAAGATTCTTCTCCTCTTTCGGTATTTCTTCCACTTGATTAGTTGTTAGGCCGAATGGATGAACTTGGTTCCTTGGTGTTTTGGCCAAATGTAGGTAGGGCTTTGTCTTCATATTTTTCTGGCATCTGGCATTTGATTGAAGGGGTTTGAAGGACAATCGATTTCTGTTGAATTAAGGTAAGAGGAACACTGTCATCTTTTCTTTTTGTTCTTTCGATTTTTGGTAGCCAAAGCCGAATGGCTAATTGGCTTGGTGTTGCTATTGTTGTGATTTACACTCTTTTTCCTTTTTTTGTTCTCTTCGGGGGTGCCTATTCTGGGAAATCTTGTTAAGTAGAATCAATTGAATTCCAAGTCGAGAATCAGTCGAATCTTATCCCCCCATTCGGGATCTCTAGGTAAGGGTTTTTCTCTAGTTATTCGATCAGGTTTTCCTTTTGTTATTCGCTATCTTAACCCAATATTATGTTAAGCAATCACTATTTCAATATAGCATCTTCTGACCAAGATCGTTCATGGACTCAAATGCCAGCCAATCTAAGGAGGGGGTTGGACCTATAGTCTCAGCCCCTAAGTTTAAAAAATGAGCGGTGTTCTACGGTTCGAGATTGGCCACCAAGTTGTGGACTGACTTCAGAACAGAATAGTAGGCAAATAGCAGTTGTCCCTATTAGCGATGGTGTTGACATAGAAAGCGTTGTATTGTGTGTTATCAGGTGTGTAAACAACACACTTCTTTATTATTTGTTTGTTTGTACTTGATAAAACGTAAAAGTAACATATTTTAATCCTACATTTAGTATGCTTTTGGATGAATTTATCCTCGATTTATGTAAAAAGGTGCTCTTAATCCTTTCTTTTCATGTCTTATACTCAGGAGAACACCTAAGGATAAAAAGAACACAAAACGGGCTTAAAACGGACCAAATTGGGCCAACCCAAGAAGTCGGCACGGCCTGGACTTCATGCCACACGGCCATGCCCCAATATTTAGATTGCCAATGGTCACACCTTGATTTACATGACCGTGCCTCGTCGACAAAGAAACCCAACATGGCCTGACCCCGATGTACACGGTGCCCCCAATTGCCAGACCCAAAGCATGACCTCTACCCATATATTGCACAGGTGTGTCATTGTCATGCCTAAATCAACAGAATGGAGACATAGGCTGGATCACGACTTACACGGGCGTGCCTTAGCCGTGCCCCAACCTCGGGAAAGAGCAATTTCACTCGAAATAGGATGCTTGGAGCCCAAGAAACATAATCCCAAGTCTACTCAAGCACCTAGGATGAATTATACCCGAATTATGAGTGCTTAGGATCCAAGTAAAGCATCTAAGAAGTCTATATAAACAACCCGAGGCAGCTATTCCATGGCGTGAGGTTTTAGCAGAGTTTTCTGTCAGAGCTTTACTCGTTTAGGGATTGTCTCAAAGATAGCCAATTGATCCATCTCGAAGAGTCGAATTCTACTCAAGACGGAGGATCTCCTCTTCAATTCCTTCAAAGGGGTTTTAAGGATTTCCTATGTTTTGTTTTATCTTTTCTCTTGAGATGTTTTCTTATTTTATTATGAATTAAACCCCTCAGATACCTGAAGAGGATGAAACCTATGAAGGATTTTGTTATTTAATTCTTTCAGTTTATATGATAATACTTAGTTTGTTCTTAATTATGTTACTTAAATTTATCGGATGTGCTTAGGTGGAGGAGGAATAGATCCTGCCTAAGAGAATATCTAGCATAATTAAGCGGAGTTGATCGGGCGCCTAGAGATAGAGTTGCGAGATTTTGCCGGATTAGGGTGAAACCCAATATGGGAGCCCATTGATCGATTTATTGCTTCCTTAGGGGGTTATTATAAGAGAATGAGAGTTCCACTAATTAACCTAAGGTTAGACGTTATTCACTTCGAGAGAAGGTTTAATATAGGTTAGGGAGTCTCACGGATCAAGCTAAGTAAAGAAATCATATGAATTGAAAAGGTAGATAATAAGTGAAGTCATAGGTGGATTCTTCCCGAAGGTATCGTCTTTCTCAATTAAGTTTTCTTCAAAGTCTTTCCCAAAATTTCGTTTCTTTTGTCTTTGAATTTAGTTTAAATATTTCATTTGTTTTAGATTAATAAGCCAATCACTCCATATTTTAGGCTAAATAATTGAAAGAAAGTGAGTAGTAGTACTCTTAGGTTCCTTGGGTTCGATAAGATATTCTTGCCTGAGCTATACTACTGTTCAATAGGTGCGCTTGCCTCTATCGTTGTCGCAGTTAGTCTACAGGTTCAATCACTCTTTTATAAATATTAAAACTAGACTATTTTGCAATGATCAAGTTTTTGGCGCCGTTGCCGGGGAACTTCTAAAATATTACGAAATCTCTATTTTTATTACTTTAGCCATTATTTCAAATTTTTTTTACTAATCCACTTTATTTATTAAACTTGCAAGGTACCTCTAGTTTATGACTAGAAGAAACCATAGAGGACCATTAGAATACACCAGTGATATTGAAGTTACCGCTTGTAGAAATCACATAGAAACTAGACGAGCTCTAGACTACCAAAGAGAATAACAACAAAATAGATCCAATCCTACTGAAGGGATGGCCGAAAATAATCTGCCTGATGCGCAAGATCAGAATGCTCTGCGTACTATGTATGATTATGCTAAACCTAATTTGACAGGAGTAGAATCTAGTATTGTTAGGCCTGCTATAGTTGCTAATAATTTTGAATTAAAACCTAACACAATACAAATGATTCAACAGTTTGTTCAATTTGATGGATTGCAGGACGAAGATCCAAATACTCATATAGCTAATTTCTTAGCGTTCTGTGATACTTTCAAAATAAATGGCATTTCTAATGATGCCATGCGTCTTTGATTATTTCCTTTTTCATTAAGGAATAAAGCGAAGCAGTGGTTGAATTCGTTACCACGAGGGTCAATCACCACATGGGACAAAATGACCGAAAAATTTCTTTTAAAGTATTTTCCACCAGCCAAAATGGCCAAATTTAGGAATGACATATCTTCTTTTGTGCAGAATGACGCAGAAACATTATATGATGCATGGGAAAGATACAAGGATCTCCTAAGAAGATGCCCACACCACGGATTACCTTTGTGGCTTCAAGTCCAAACTTTCTACAATGGTGTGAATTCTCCAACTAGGTAAATGATTGATTCATCAGCCGGTGGAACTTTAAACAACAAAACTCCTGAAGCGGCCTACGATTTTATTGAGGAGATGTCATTAAACACTTATCAATGGCAAATCACAAGGGCAAAGCTGACAAAATCAACCAGAGTTTTCAACATAGATGCAAAGACAATGTCACAACACAGTAGAGTTAATGAATAAAAAGCTTGATAATTTATGTTCTTCGCAGGTACATCCAGTAATGCAATGCGAAGCAAGTAGGAATATAGCTAATGCTGAGTACCTACCTTACCAGCCAGGAGCAGAAAATGCGCAGACAAACTATATAGGTAACAATTTCAAATCCAATAATAATCCTTATAGTAATACTTATAACTCAGGTTGGAGGAACCACCCAAATTTTTCGTGGGGAAGACAAGGAAATCAAGGAATTCAAAGGCAGCAACCTCCTCCAAATTATCAAAATCAGCCCTACCCACAGGACAAAAATCAAGCCTTGAAGAGATGCTGACAAAATTCATGGCAGCCATAGAATCTCGTCTTCAAAAGACTGATACAAACCTTGATGAACAACAGAAGTCGATGAAAGGACTCGAGAATCAAGTTGGAGAACTTACTAGGCTAGTGGGACACCTGACAAAGCTAATCTCTGAACGCTAACAATGACGTCTACCAAGCAACACAGAAATAAACCCAAAAGAGCAAATCCAAGCCATTACAACTCAAGAGGGTATGTAGTAGACGGACCCACATCAACATGAAGAAAAGAAGGATAAGACCAAGGTAGCTCAAGAAAAGCCAAAATCGATAATCAAAGAATACCAACCTCGTATACCTTATCCCGAAGCATTGAGAAAAGATGATTCAGAGGAATAATTCGGTAAGTTTCTAAAACTCTTGAAAGAATTACATATTAACTTACCTCTTCTTGAAGCTCTTATTTAGATGCCCGATGCAAGGAAATTCTTAAGCAAGCTATTGACGAACAAATGCAAAATAGATGAAGAGCACCATGTGGAATTAAATGCAACATGCTCATCAATGCTACAGAACAAGCTACCACAAAAACTAAAAGATCCAAGGAGTTTTACGATTCCATGCTTAATTGGTAGTTTGACTATTGAAAATGCGTTAGCTGATTTAGGGGCAAGTATAAATGTTATGCCTTATGCACTGTTTAAACGACTAGGTCTAGGGATGCCCAAACAAACTAGGATGAGTATTCAACTAGCTGATAAAACTGTTAGAATCCCTAGGGGCATTATTGAAGATGTTTTAGTCAAAATCGATAAATTTATTTTCCCAGTAGACTTTGTTGTTTTAGACATGGATGATGATAATTCAATCCCATTGATTTTAGGAAGGTCTTTTCTAGCAACTGCTAGAACTAAGATTGATGTTGCCATAGGAGAACTCATACTTCGCATAGGAGATGAATCAATAAATCTTCAAGCTCACAACTCACCTATAGCCATGAATGATGAAGGTACGAAAATTACTGTAGTCAATAATCAAATGATTCAACCTTCATTGCAGGAAACACCATACGACACCAAATCTGAGTCAAACTATAGCATCTTAGTCAACACAGAAGAATCACGTACACTTAAGGTCGACAAATTAGAAGATCAGAACACACAAGCAAAGCCGGACCAACACAAAGTAAAACCTGAGGAACCGCCAGAAGAGCTCATGGGAACATCAAATCACTTTAAAATAGGAGACCAGGTACTGTTAGAAAAAAGCCGATCTTCACATCACTTCAACAGACTTAATGGTAAAGGGAGAAATTCTTCCCAAGGTACAAGAAATCTTCCCCCACACAACACAGTCAAGGTAAATGCTTCTCAACCCAAACTTAATCACGAAAATAAAACTGTCAGCAAGAGGGAAAATATTCAAACCTTTAAACCGCTGTAAAATTTTTCAAAGTTAAGGATAGTCTATTTTAAGACTATAAATGAGTGCTTCTCGGGAGGCAACCTGAGCACTAACACTTTTTATTTTTTTATTTTTAAAATTTTTTTTTTTTTTATTATTTTTTTCTTTCCTTTCCTTCTCTCTTCTCTCTCCATATTTAAAACAAAGTGCAGATTCCAGGCCACACGGCCTTACACATGGCCGTGGCCGTGGCCGTGTGGACTACCGGAACCACCACACTGATAGAGTAGAGCCGTGCAAGTTAGTCCAACCACCCCCCAATGTCATGGATCCAACCACCCACAGTACGGGCACCGATAAAAATAGCATGGCCGTGCCTCACAGCTGTGCTAAAATACTGACCTATTTAGCACGGGCAAACCACTCCCGTGCATTCCAACCGTGCTCCTATACTAGCTCTATAGTAACGGGCTTACAAACCAACAAAACGGGCGTGGAAGAACAACACACCCCACAACACGGCCATGCGATACGGCCGTGTGAATCAACACACCTTCGGTACATGGGCGTAGGAACGTGCCAGATTTGAAATCCTATTTAAACCCCCACAGCCCTTCCTCTTTTTCCCATCTTCTTTCTTATTCCTTCTTTCTCTTTTCTTTCAAATTTTTCTTCCTACTCATAGAAAAGGTCCAAGACTCTTGAGCGACACAAAGATCATGCCGAATAAACTAAGCATCGTCTCCTCAGAGGAGACCTCAACATGAGTTCATGCCGGCAATTTCACTTAATTGACACGCCAAGGGTTTCTGAAACCTTTTCAGTTCTATTTTTCTTTTTTCATCTCCTTTATTTTCCTTATCTATACTTATTTTATGCTTAATGTAATTTATTTCATATTAGTTTCTTGGTTTTAGGATATAAAGGCTGCTAGGGAATCACACACCTTAGCCTTCGAGGTCACACCCACATCGTAAACCATCCAACAATAAGGACTTCTCAGTACATTAGTCTTTTCTTTCAATTTTAGTTTTCTTCTTAGTCTCATTCTTTTTTTTTCCTTAATCTTTAAGTTTATTATTAGTATATTATTATTTCTCTAGATCTCTTGGCTATATCTTCACAGGCTACCCAATTTCTTCATCTAGCAAATTGCTTCTCGGTAGCCACTCCACCAGGCCCATAGAAAACACCATCACCGCCACCAAAGACGCTAGGGATCATCTAGATTTCAGGGAGTATTATTTTCCCCACTTATCTTTTTGATTTGGCACATAAATTTCATTCTCTATCTTTGTACATTGAGGGCAATGTACATCTTAAGTGTGGGGGTAATAGTGCCTAACTTTTTGCATAATTCTCAAAACCACGAAATTAGTCTTGATCTTAAGTATTTTCTCATATTATTAATTAGGATGAAATTTCTAATGATTTATGATTTTTATTGATATGTTTTAGAATAAGTCTTAGTTAATTGTGCATTGATGATTAAATTTGAAGGATACTAGAGAATCGAGCATGATAAGTCTCCTTTCTAAAAAAAAAAATTTGATAGGTTTTTGAACCTAATTTGAATATCACCTTGAAATTCAAAATTTATAAGGATTGATGTCAAAACACCCATAATTTTTGTGAGATTTTGAGCATTATACAGCATATACCCTTTTTCATGCTCACTTTAATTGATTATGAGTGTGTCAACTTTGAACTGTTATTCTAGAACTTGCCTCGTTTATACATGTCGAGACCACATTAATGATTTGATACATTTGAGATGATAAAGACACCTAGGTTTAACCCATTCACTCCACTAAAAACCCCGCCCCGTTCACAAATTAACCACTAGTGAACCCAAAATCCTTGAATCCTAATAACCACGTTTGATTTGATTAAATTACCGGATTATATTAGTTCAGTAGTTACATTTATCATTTATGATGTAATATTTTAGTTTGTTCTTAAAAAAAATCGATCAAAGTTTAAAGCTTATGTATCTAAATTCCAATTGTTGAAGAAGAGCTCGTATTGAAGTATTATAGTATTCTTATTAGCTTTTAATTAATGTAAGTACTTATATTAGTTCATTGTTTCTAGTTAGGTAATTGGTTAAATCAATCTCGATTCTAACCTTCTAATTTAGCCTTTATCCACACCTTTAACCTTAGCCCCGTTACAACCCTAATAAAGACCTTTTGATCTATTTATCATCTCATATACAGTGGTGGAGATTTGATTTTAAGGCAAGCTTATGGGATTAACTTTTCAAGTTTGACTTAAAGTGCTTATTCTTGAACCTTAAACACTTTTGAGTGATTTGAGTGAATCTTTAGTGAGGATGTCAATCCTTGTCGGTTTTGAATCAAAGGTAATTACTTAGATAAGGGGAGACACCTATGGTTTTAGGCTATAAAGGTATGACTTATCGTAATTGAATCTTTAGGGCACCTCGAGTTAAATCATCCATGTATAAATTATCTATGAATTATGATGAGGCATTGTCAATAGGAATTATGAATTTTGGAAAGTTCGTTTTAATTGTAAATTGAGAATTTTACTTGAGGACAAGAAAAAGCTTAAGTGTGGGGGTAGTTGATAAACCGTAAAAGTAACATATTTTAATCCCATATTTAGTACGCTTTTGGATGAATTTATCCTCGATTTATGTAAAGAGGTGCTCTTAATCCTTTGTTTTCATGTCTTATACTCAGGAGAACACCTAAGGATAAAAAGAACACAAAACGGGCTTAAAACGGACCAAATTAGGCCAACCCAAGAAGTTGACATGGCTTGGACTTCATGTTACACGGTCGTGCCCTAATATTTAGATTGCACATGGTCACACCCTGATTTACACAACCGTACCTCGTTGACAAAGAAGCCCAACACGGCCTGACCCTGATGTACACGGTCGTGCCTCAATTCGTAGACCCGAATCACGGCCTCTACTCATATATTACACGGGCTTGTCGTGGCCATGCCTAAATCAATAGAATGGAGACACGGACTGGACCACGACTTACACGGGCGTGCCTTAGCCGTGCCCCTACCATGGGAAAGAGCAATTTCACTCGGAATAGGATGCTTGGAGCCCAAGAAACGTAATCCTAAGCCTACTCAAACACCTAGGATGAATTATACCCGAATTACGAGTACTTAGGAGCCAAGTAAAGCATCTAAGAAGTCTATATAAACAACCCAAGGCAGCTATTCGAAGGCGTGAGGTTTTAGCAGAGTTTTCTGCTAGAGCTTTACTCGTTTAGGGATTGTCTCGAAGATAGCCAATTGATCCATCTCGAAGAGTCAGAATTCTATTCAAGACGGAGGATCTCCTCTTCAATTCCTTCAAAGGGGTTTTAAGGATTTACTATGTTTTGTTTTATCTTTTCTCTTGAGATGTTTTCTTATTTTATTATGAATTAAACCCCTCAGATACCTGAAGGGGATGAAACCTATGATGGATTTTCTTATTTAATTCTTTCGATTTATATGATAATACTTAGTTTGTTCTTAATTATGTTGCTTAAATTTATTTGATGTGCTTAGGTGGAGGAGGAATAGACCCTGCCTAAGAGAAGATCTAGCATAATTAAGCGGAGTTGATCTGGCGCCTAGAGATAGGGTTATGAGATTTTGCCAGATTAGGGTGAAACTTAATATGGGAGTCCATTAATCGATTTACTACTTCCTTAGGGGGTTATTATAAGAGAACGAGAGTTCCACTAATTAACCTAAGGTTAGACATTATTCACTTTGAGAGAAGGTTTAATATAGGTTAGAGAGTCTCACGGATCAAGCTAAGTAAAGAAATCATATGAATTGAAAAGGTAGATAATAAGTGAAGTCATAGGTGGATTCTTCCCAAAGGTATCATCTTTCTCAATTAAGTTTTCTTCAAAGTCTTTTCCCAAAGTTTCGTTTCTTTTATCTTTGCATTTAGTTTAAATATTTCATTTGTTTTAGATTAATAAGCCAATCACTCATATTTAGGCTAAATAATAGAAAGAAAGTGAGTAGTAGTACTTTTAGGATTCTTGGGTTCGATAAGATATTCTTGCCCGAGCTATACTACTATTCGATAGGTGCGCTTGCCTCTATCGTTGTCGCAGTCAGTCTATAGGCTCGATCACTCTTTTATAAATATTAAACTAGACTATTTTGCAGCGATCAGTATTATTTACTGTTTGGGCTGAAAAGCCAGAATGACTGAGAAGCAGTCATAATACCCTTGTGGATAGAAATGGGAATACCAGGTATGTGATTTTATTAATCTCTTGATGGGTGTGGAATAAGCATTATAATATGTATGTGCATTCATATGATTGTATGTTCTGCATGGGTTGGGAAATGATGTAAAAGGGGAAGTATTTGAGACTGTCATGGTGGTTGTTACCACGGTGGCTTAGCCCCACGATACATATATGATAATAGTGACCATGTCTCAATGGCTTTATAACAGTCCTGTTTGTACCCTAGTCAGAACAATGGTTTTGGGACCACAAAATCGAGTTTTTATAATATTTTAATATTATTTTCTGTGCCGTTTATATGTGATTGAGCATGTGGTAAATTTCCGTAAACTAATTTGTTCGTCTGTGTGTTTAATTTGACAAAAGGATTAAAATGCATTAAACATGAAAGTTGCTTGCTATTTGTTGAAGTGCTTAAGTGATGTGGCTTTTAAGTGTCAAGGACTTATGTGGCAATTTAACCACTATTTTGGTTAGTGGACGGCAAGCTATTAAATGAATGAGTTTTATATGTTATAATAATGGTTATTATTTTATTATGAAAAGGTATATGATATTTTATATTATATGTATATTATAATCTATTATTTTATAATAAAAAAACATGAGTGGATGGTTTCATTTTACCATCTTCTTGCTGAAACCATAAAGAAAAAGAAAGAAAAAAATCAAGCAAGGATTCGGCCATTCTAAGCTTATATTAAGGTGAGTTTTGTCTTCGATTTTCGATAATTTTTACATTTTTGCAATCGTTGCTTTGAGAGCTACAAAACCCATGTTCTAATTTTGTGAATTGATGATGTTTGTGTGAGAATCCATTGATGATTAGTTGTCAACAATTGAAAGCTGAACATCAAGTTCCGTCTGGTTTGTTATAGCCAATTCTAATTCTCGAATGGAAATGGGATAGAGTGACTATGGATTTTGTTTCTGGTTTGCCTCAGACTCCGAGAAAGAAAGATGTGATTTGGGTCGTGGTTGACCGATTGACGAAATCTGCCCATTTTCTTCCGATAGAGATTCGAGATTTACATTGCGATTTTGGAAGAAATTGCAAGAAGCTTTGGGCACGAAATTACACTTCAGTATATCCTTTCATCCGCAAACTGATGGCCAACCTGAACGAGTTATTTAGATTCTAGAGGATATGTTAAGATGCTGTATACTTGAGTTTAATGGTTCGTGGAAATAGTATCTACCGTTGATCGAATTTGTGTATAATAACAGTTTTAGTCAAGCATTAAAATGGAACCTTATGAAGTTTTGTACAAACGCAATTGCCGTACACTTCTATGTTGGACTGAGATCAGTGAAAATAAGTTACACGAAATTGATTTCATAAAAGATTCAGAACAGAAAATGAAATGGATCCAAGATTGTTTGAAAGTAGCATCTAATCGTCAGAAGTCTTACATGGACATGAAACGAAAAGATATAGAATTTGAGATCAACGACAAAGTATTTCTGAAGGGATCACCGTTGAAGAAAGTGTTTCGATTCAGACGTAAAGGCAAGTTAAGTTCGAGATTCATCGGACCGTATGAGATTACTGACCGTGTCGGGCCTGTTACATATGGAATAAAGTTTCCCTCTGAGCTAGAAAAGATTCATAATGTATTTCACGCTTCGATGCTCCGTAGATATCAATCTGATACGTTACATGTGATTGTCCCATCTGAGATTGAGATTTGATCTGATATGATGTACGAGAAAGAATCGATCTGTATCTGAGCACGTGAAGTAGAAAGGAAAAATGTTGAGAAATAATAAATTTCATTAGTAAAAGTACTATGAAATTGACACGGGATAGATGAGGCTACGGGGGAGCTTGAGTATTTAATGAGATAACAATATCTGACTCTGTTTAACAGTAAGATTTTCGGGAACGAAAATCCCTAAGGGGGAGAATTGTAACAGTCTGGTTTGTACCCTAGTAAGAATAGTGGTTTTAGGACCACAAAAACGAGTTCGTATAATATTTTAATATTATTTTTTGTGTCATTTATATGTGATTGAGCATGTGGTAAATTTTCGTAAAATAATTTGTTCGTCTGTGTGTTTCATTTGACAAAAGGATTAAAATGCATTAAACATGAAAGTTGCTTGCTATTTGTTAAACTGCTTAAGTGATGTGGCTTTTAAGTGTTAATGACTTATGTGGCAATTTAGCCACTATTTTGGTTAGTGGACGGCAAGCTATTAAATGAATGAGTTTTATATGTTATAATAATGGTTATTATTTTATTATGAAAAGGTATATGATATTTTATATTATATGTATATTATAATCTATTATTTTATAATAAAAGAAATATGAGTGGATGGTTTCATTTTACCATCTTCTTGCTGAAACCATAAAGAAAAAGAAAGAAAAAAAATCAAGCAAGGGTTCGGCCATTCTAAGCTTATATTAAGGTGAGTTTTGTCTTCGGTTTTCGATAATTTTTACGTTTTTCCAATCATTGCTTTGATAGCTACAAAACCCATGTTTTAATTTTGTGAATTGATGTTGTTTGTGTGAGAAGCCATTGATGATATGTTAAGATTTTTGATGATTTTGGTGTTAAATGAAAGATATGAGCTAGATAAACATACTTTATTCTTGAAGTTTTGATAAATTTAGCTAAATAGGGCTAAATTGTGAAAATATTATTTTAGAGGGTTAATGTGTGAATTTGATGAAATATTTGGACTTATATAGTCCTCAGGAAGGTTCGGCTATGCATATGTGTGAACAAATTGTGTATATTTAATGTTTTGAAAAAAAATAGGACTAAATTGATAAAATATGCAAATGTGGAGGCTAAATTTAAATAGCCCAAAATATGTGCGTATGGATTGAATTGAATGAATTAGTGAATAAAAGGATTAATTCTAAATATGTTTAGATCAAGAACCAAAGAAAACGGACG
The DNA here is from genome assembly GCA_025506655.1 of Gossypium rotundifolium. Taxonomy (NCBI): domain Eukaryota; kingdom Viridiplantae; phylum Streptophyta; class Magnoliopsida; order Malvales; family Malvaceae; genus Gossypium; species Gossypium rotundifolium. The sequence continues at coordinate 60,362,251 of CP106731.1, read as the reverse complement.
TATCCGAGTAGCCATTTTCATTCCGATAAACTGAATACGAGGTAAGTCATATTGCTAATAAATGTAATTCTATTGAATTCAGTTTATTTACATGATTATCAATGATAATGACTGCATTTGTGATACTATGTATATGAATTTTGAGATAAGGTCGACATAGTGATAAGTCGGAGAAGTTTTGTATGAACTTGGGAATACAAAGGTATCTGTTCTGTTTTATCATGAAAGGCCACGTCTAGGACATTGGCATTGATTTGATAATCATGTAAGACCCTATCTGGGATAGTGGCTTCGAGATCTAATTATATATAAGACCTCGTCTCGGATGTAGGCATCATTATCTGATTATATATAAGACCTCATCTGGGACGTAGGCATCATTATCTGATTATATATAAGACCTCTCTGGAACGTAGGCATCATTATCTGATTATATATAAGACCTCGTCTAGGACGTAGGCATCATTATCGATTATATAAGACCTCGTCTGGGACGTAGGCATCGTTATCTGATTATATATAAGACCTCGTCTGGGACGTAGGCATCATTATCTGATTATATGTAAGATCACGTCTGGGACGTTGGCAGCGATATGAGCTTTTCGTGTAAGCCCATGTCTAGGACATCGGCATCATATTGATTCGTGTAACAATCTGTCCGAGAGTGAGGTATCGATATCTAAGTACATGTAAGGTCTCGTTTAGGACGTTGGCTTTGTACGACTATTTCAAGTTTTCTGAGCATCCTATTAGATTCCTATTAGATCAACGGGCAAGTCTGTGATGCGAATTACAAATCCAAGTTAAGAATAAATATGTGTATGTAAAACCATTTTAGGTACGTTGATTATACACTAATTGTGTATATAAGGTAATCATCTAAGTAATTTTACTATGGCGCTATGGATACGGAATTGATGATATGATATGTAAAGTTTTATGTATATGAATTACGTAATTATATGATTCTTGAATTTGCAAAGATAACAAATGTGGTTAACAGTGTATGGATCAAAGCATATATGCAATAATATGTTAAATGATTGATATGTACTAATGTATTTATTTGCATAAGTGCCTTCTATGCCAAGTTTATTTGTATATGACTTACTAAGCTTTTGGAAAGCTTACTCTGTTCATGTGTTTTTTCTGTTCTATAGGTCATCAAGCTATTGAAGGCTCGGGACCGTCAAGGATTGTTATCACACTACTAAACTCATTTTGGTACTCTTGTGGAAATGTAATAACTAAATATGGCATGTATAGGATAGGTATATGCGTATATGTTTATGTTGCAAACTTAACCATGTGATTTGGCTAGCTATGTTTTGGTAATTTGATTAAATGAATGTGATGTGTGAAATTGGTTTGGATATGATTAGTTGATATATGAAATGGGTATGAGATGGTAAGTATATATAAGAATAGTGTTTGAGCATAATTGAGGCTTGGTTATGAAAATTGGTATGTTTGGAATTGGTTTTGAATGCATATGTTGAATGATTATTAAATATGTTTTTGTGATTACCTTAGTTGTCAAATGTGCATGATTTGGATGGCTATTTGGTATATCTTAATGGTTATGTGAATGGAATAAGATGTTATATGTGTTGTTTACAGGTTTGACCCTTTAGGGTGGCATATTGGCTTTGGAAATGGCCTATAATGTCACACGGTTGATGTGCACGGGCGTGCCTCATGACCGTGGGTGTATAACAGGATATGGTTTTGTAGCACACGGCCTCGAAATGGGGTGTCAGCTAGCCGTGGTGTACAAGTTAGTAGCTAGCCATGGCCATAGCACACGGGCGTGCTTGTTGGCCGTGGGGACCAAGTCAGTATATTACCATGGGGAAGACACACGGGGGTGTCTATCAGCCATGGAGGGCACACGGTCTCCTTCCAGAGGGGTGTGTCCCCTGTAGTTTAGAAAAGTTTTAAATTTTTATGAAATCTTGTATGTGTTTCGGTTTAGTCCCGACCCAATTTTTAAGCATGTTATTGGTTTCAAAGACTTATTTATGGGACATTATGTGTGAAAATGATGATTGATTGTATGAAATTTCTGTAAATGCTTTTTGAATTGTCTGGTAACACTCCTAACCCTAATCTAGCGACGGACACGGATAGGGGTGTTACATTTGATTAGTATCGAGCTACGATTTAGTCGATTCTCGGACTAACGTAGCGTGTTAGAGTCTAGCTATACATGCCATATATCTGAACTGTGATAGTGTAATGAATCCTGACGTGTAAAATGTGATTTTTCGTATAGGATGGATCCCAAAGAGCCGTAGCTGACGACGTAGAAAGTAATGCACCTCCTCCTATGCAAGGGACAGTGCCCTCTAATTCGAGGCCGACTACGAGCGGTCAAGAGAGAAAAGCTAAACAAGCTTTCTTCCAGTTATGAGTGAGTGGTTCACTTAGTTTGTAAAGAATAACCCGACTGTTTCGTAAACTCTGCCCCCGATTGATCCCCCTCAGACATCCGATATATTTTTGACTATAAATTTGAATCCGTGGAATAAGCCTCCGGTTGACAAGACTCGTAAGTATGGGGCTGAAGAGTTCCAGACTACTAATGACGATGATACTGAGAAAGCCGAGTTTTTGTTAGAAAACACTATCCGAGTATTTGATGAGATGTCACTGACTCTAAAGAATGTATAAAGTGTGTTGTTTCTTTATTACGAGATGCAGCCTATCGGTGGTGGAAAGCTTTGGTTTTGGTTGTTCCTAAAGAACAGATCACATGGGATTTCTTTCAGCCTAGTTCAAAAAGAAATAAATTATTCAGAGATTCATTGATCAGAAATGAAAAGAATTTTTAGAATTGAAATAATGTCACATGTCTGTCATTGATTACAAACGAGAGTTGTGAGATTAAGTTAGTATGCTCGAGAATATATTTTGAATGAAGCGATAATGTGTAAAAGATTTGAAGAGGTTTAAATGGAGATATCCAATTGCTAGTTGGTACTCTGGAGATACAAGAGTTCGTAGTGTTAGTTGCATGAGCACGTAAAGCTGAGTCGGAAGCTAGAGATATGAAAAAGAGATTTATGAGCAAATCATTTTAGTCTACCTCAAAGAAATTCTGAGATGAACATAGCCGTTCAAAAGCTAATGTGAGGTATTCGAGTAGAGATCGAACTAGATCACAGTTAAGCTCTAAAGCTCAAGCAACCTCAATGGCTAGTATTGGAAATGTTAGATTCAAGCGACCTAAATGTAAACATTGTGGAAAAAGGTGTTCGGAATTTGCAGATTAAATGACCAAGCTTGTTTTAGATATGGATCGTTAGATTATTATATTCGAGACTGCCTAGCGTCTGTTGAACAAGAGACTACTCAGGATCCGAGATTAGATAATGCCCTAGAGAGAAATCGATCTTCTCGAAATACAAGAAATGTCGTAATAGTTAGAGGCCTACAAGGGATACTGTTGTAAAATCTAAATTTAGAGAGCCATCTAGAACGTATACTACTCGAGATTGCGAGGAAACCTCATATTCAGATATTATTACGGGTATGTTTACTCTTTATGATATTTCTGATTGCATTGATAGACCCTTGTTCTACGCATTTGTATATATGTATGAAATTAGTATTCATTCAGACCTTGCCTGTAGAGTCCACTGAGTTTACTATAAAAGTATTGAACCCTTAGGTAAAAGTGTTTTGGTTGACAAAGCATGAAAGAACTGTCCGTTAATGTTTCGAGATACCTGTTTTCCTGCTGATCTGATGCTTTTGCCATTTGATGAGTTTGACATTATTTTTGGTATGGATGGGTTGTTTATGCATGATGCTGTTGTGAACTGTAAAAGAAAGACAATTAATTTGGGGTGTCCGAATGATGAGATTGTACGAGTTGAGTTTAATGATTTGAATGGAAGGCCTGCTGTGATATCTATTTTGAAAACTCAAAGTTATGTGAAAAAGGGTTACGAGGCATATTTTACTTATGTGATTGATTTGAAAGTATATGAAAAAAAAGTTGAATTGGTGCCAGTAGCCTGTGAGTTCTCTGATGTTTTCCCTGAATAATTGATGGGATTGCCTTTGATTTATGAAGTTGAATTTGTTATAGATCTGTTGCCTGGTAGGACCCCTATTTTGATAGAATAGATTGACACCAATGGAATTGAAAGAGTTAAAGTCACTGTTACAAGAATTAACCAATAGAGGGTTCGCAAGATCGAGTTTTTCACCTTGGGTTGTTAGATTTGGTTGATGATAGTTCAATGTTAGTTGAATTGAAATGCAAAACTGTTGTTTTTACAGCAAATATGTGATGCTCAGAAAGTTGATAATGAAGTGTTAGCGAAACGAGTTCGGTGTGATTCAAATTCTAATTTCGAGCTTTGAGTTGTTGATGATTGATTAAGATTTCGAGATTGTGTCTGTGTTCCGAGAAATCATGAGTTAATCTAGTTGATTATGAACGAAGTATATAATAGTCGTTTAACTGTTCATCCGTGTAGTACAAATATGTATCATGATCTGAAACGACACTATTGGTGGTCTGGTATGAACATCAAGTTCCGTCTGGTTTGTTATAGCCAATTCTAATTCTCGAATGGAAATGGGATAGAGTGACTATGGATTTTGTTTCTGGTTTGCCTCAGACTCCGAGAAAGAAAGATGTGATTTGGGTCGTGGTTGGCCGATTGACGAAATCTACCCATTTTATTTCGATAGAGATTCGAGATTTACATTGCGATTTTGGAAGAAATTGCAAGAAGCTTTGGGCACGAAATTACACTTCAGTACATCCTTTCATCCGCAAACTGATGGCCAATCTGAACGAATTATTTAGATTCTAGAGGATATGTTGAGATGCTATATACTTGAGTTTAATGGTTCGTGGAAACAGTATCTACCGTTGATCGAATTTGTGGATAATAACAGTTTTAGTCAAGCATGAAAATGGAACCTTATGAAGTTTTGTACGAACGCAATTGCCGTACACTTCTATATTGGACTGAGATTAGTGAAAATAAGTTACACGGAATTGATTTGATAAAAGATTCAGAACAAAAAATGAAATGGATCCAAGATTGTTTGAAAGTAGCATCTAATCGTCAGAAGTCTTACATGGACATGAAATGAAAAGATATAGAATTTGAGATCAACGACAAAGTATTTCTAAAGGGATCACCGTTGAAGAAAGTGTTTCGATTCGGACGTAAAGGCAAGTTAAGTTCGAGATTCATCGGACCGTATGAGATTACTGACCGTGTCGGGCCTATTACATATGGAATAAAGTTTCCCTCTGAGCTAGAAAAGATTCATAATGTATTTCACGCTTCGATGTCTCCGTAGATATCAATTTGATACGTTACATGTGATTGTCCCATCTGAGATTGAGATTCGATCTGATATGACGTACGAGAAAGAATCGATCTGTATCTGAGCACGTGAAGTAGAAAGGAAAAATGTTGAGAAATAATAAATTTCATTAGTAAAAGTACTATGACATCGACATGGGATAGATGAGGCTACGGGGGTGCTTGAGTATTTAATGAGATAACAATATCTGACTCTGTTTAACAGTAAGATTTTCGGGATCGAAAATTCCTAAGGGGGAGAATTGTAACAGTCCGGTTTGTAACCTAGTAAGAATAGTGGTTTCAGGACCACAAAACCGAGTTTGTATAATATTTTAATATTATTTTTGTGTCATTTATATGTGATTGAGCATGTGGTTAATTTTCGTAAAATAATTTGTTCGTCTGTGTGTTTAATTTGACAAAAGGATTAAAATGCATTAAACATGAAAGTTGCTTGCTATTTGTTAAACTGCTTAAGTGATGTGGCTTTTAAGTGTTAATGACTTATGTGGCAATTTAGCCACTATTTTGGTTAGTGGACTGACAAGCTATTAAATGAATGAGTTTTATATGTTGTAATAATGGTTATTATTTTATTATGAAAAGGTATATGATATTTTATATTATATGTATATTATAATCTATTGTTTTATAATAAAAGAAATATGAGTGGATGGTTTCATTTTACCATCTTCTTGCTGAAACCATAAAGAAAAAGAAAGAAAAAAAATCAAGCAAGGGTTCGGCCATTCTAAGCTTATATTAAGGTGAGTTTTGTCTTGGTTTTCAATAATTTTTACGTTTTTCCAATCATTGCTTTGAGAGCTACAAAACCCATGTTTTAATTTTGTGAATTGATGATGTTTGTGTGAGAAGCCATTGATGATATGTTAAGATTTTTGATGATTTTGGTGTTAAATGAAAGATATGAGCTAGATAAACATACTTTATTCTTGAAGTTTTGATAAATTTAGCTAAATAGGGTTAAATTGTGAAAATATTATTTTGAAGGGTTAATGTGTGAATTTGATGAAATGTTTGGACTTATATAGCCCTTAGGGAGGTTCGTCTATGCATATGTGTGAAAAAATTGTGTATATTTGATGTTTTGAAAAAAATAGGACTAAATTGATAAAATATGCAAATGGGGGCTAAATTGTAAATAGCCCAAAATATGTGTCTGGATTGAATTGAATGGATTAGTGAATAAAAGGATTCCTTTTGAATATGTTTAGATCAAAAACCGAAGAAAATAGACGTAGATCGTGGGAAAGCGAAAGTAATCGAGTAGCCGTTTTCATTCTGATAAACCGAATACGAGGTAAGTCATATTGCTAATAAATGTAATTGTATTGAATTGAGTTTATTGACAGGATTATCAATGATAATGACTGCATTTGTGATACTATGTATCTGAATTCTGAGATAAGGTCGACATAATGATAAGTCAGAGAAGTTTTGTATGAACTTGGGAATACAAAGGTATCTCGCTCGCTTTATCATGTAAGACCACGCCTAGGACGTTGGCATTGATTTGATAATCGTAAGACCTATCCGGGATAGTGGCTTCGATATCTGATTATATATAAGTCCTCGTCTGGGACGTAGGCATCATTATCTGATTATATATAAGACCTCGTATGGGTCGTAGGCATCATTATCTGATTATATATAAGACCTCGTCTGGGACATAGGCATCGTTATCTGATTATATATAAGACCTCGTCTAGGACGTAGGCATCATTATCTGATTATATATAAGACATCATCTGGGATGTAGGCATCATTATCTGATTATATATAAGACCTCATCTGGAACGTAGGCATCATTATCTGATTATATATAAGACCTCGTCTGGGACGTAGGCATCCTTATCTTATTATTTATAGACCTCGTCTGGGACGTAGGCATCCTTATCTGATTATTTATAAGACCTCGTCTAGGATGTAGGCATCATTATCTAATTATATGTAAGATCACGTCTGGGACGTTGGCAGCGATATGAGTTTTTCATGTAAGACCATGTCTATGACATCGACATCATATTGATTCATGTAACAATCTGTCCGAGACTGAGGTATCGATATCTGAGTACATGTAAGCTCTCGTTTAGGACGTTGGCTTTATACGACTATTTCGAGTTTTCTGAGCATCCTATTAGATTCCTATTGGATCAACGGGCAAATTTGTGACGCGAATTGCAAATCTGAGTTAAGAATAAATATGTGTATATAAAACCATTTCAGGTACATTGATTATACACTAATTGTGTATATAAGGTAAGCATCTAAGTAATTTTACTATGACGTTATGGATACGGAATTGATGATATGATATGTAAAGTTTTGATTATATGAATTACGTAATTATATGATTCTTGAATTTGCAAAGATAACAAATGTGGTTAATAGTGTATGAATCAAAGCATATATGCAATAATATGTTAAATGATTGATATGTACTAATGTATTTATGCCAAGTTTATTTGTATATGACTTACTAAGCTTTTGGAAAGCTTACTCTGTTCATGTGATTTCTCTGTTTTATAGGTCGTCAAGCTACTGAAGGCTCGGGACCGTCAAGTATTGTTATCACACTACTAAACTCATTTTAGTACCCTTGTGGAAATGTAATAACTAAATATGGCATGTATAGGCTAGGTATATGTGTATATGTTTATGTTGCAAACTTAACCATGTGATTTGGCTAGCTATGTTTTGGTAATTTGATGAAATGAACGTGATGTGTGAAATTAGTTTTGATATGATTAGTTGATATATGAAATGGTTATGAGATGGTAAGTATATATAAGAATAGTAGTTGAGCATAATTGAGACTTGGTTATGAAAATTGGTATGTTTGGAATTGGTTTTGAATACATATGTTTAAATTACCTTAGTTGTCAAATGTGGATGATTTGGTTGGCTATTTGGTATATCTTAATGGTTATGTGAATGGATTAAGATGTTATATGTGTTCTTTGCAGGTTTGACCCTTTATGGTGGCATATTGGCTTTGGAAATGGCCTATAATGTCACACGGTTGATGTGCACGAGCATGCCTCATGACCGTGGGTGTATAACAGGATGTGGTTTTTAGCACACGGCCTCGACACGGGGGGTGTCAGCTAGCCGTGGTGTACAAGTCAGTAGCTAGCCACGACCATAGCACACGGGCGTGCTTGGTGGCCGTGGGGATCAAGTCAGTATATTACCACGGGGAAGACACATGGGGGTGTCTATCAGCCATGGAGGGCACACGGTCTTCTTCCACGAGCGTGTCTCCTCTGTAGTTTAGAAAAGTTTTAAATTTTCATGAAATCTTGTATGTGTTTCGGTTTAGTCCCGACCTGATTTTTAAGCATATTATTGGTCTTAAAAACTTATTTATTGGACATTATGTGTGAAAATGATGATTGATTGTATGAAATTTCTATAAATGCTTTTTGAATTATCTGGTAACACTCCTAACCCTAATTCGACGACGGACACGGGATAGGGGTGTTACAGGCTTAGTGCCACAGTGGTTTAATACCACGATTATATATGACTAGTGACTCGTCCCAGTGGTTGCTACCACAGTGGGTTGGCCCCACGTATATTCATCAGGGATTGTCGCGGTAGTTGTTACCACAGTGGGTTGGCCCCACGTATATTAATAGTGAATTTGTCATGGTGATCTAATATCACGGTGGTATAGAACCACGAGGGGCCTAGTGCCACATATGAGGTGTGTAGTGGATGGAGATTTGATTGTAGAAATCCCCACGGTGTGATGGGCTGGTACGGGTGGTGTGTAGAGGATGGAAAAACTAGGTTGGAATGGGACACATATTGCATAATTGTGTATGATATTATGAGTGGGCTGAGGCCTAGTATGTGATTGTGGGCTTGAAGCCATGTGTGTGACATAAGGGGGATTTACACAATGAGTCTCAGTGACTCACCCCTCTGCTAAAATCTTACAGGTAATTAGTAGATCGTGGATCAGGGAGCCTGGGCGGACTCGTAGAGACCATAAAGTATTTCTTTTCATAAAGTCGTTTATTTTCTAGTAATTATTAAATTTGGGAATTTTGTTATGTAATAAGGCCTCTCTAAGATAGTTTTTGGGTTTTATTATTCTATTATTTATTTAAGTATGATATTATTACATTTTAACATGATAATCAAATTGGAGTTTTCAAAACCTAAGCAACATTAAGCAATTGTTTTCTCAAACCTCACCTAAGTTAACAAATGGAATTTGACTCAAATCTTAAATTTTCATTAAACATTAAATCACTGGTTTTCAAACATCACCCTAAATGAAAAGTTTTTCAAACTTACAATATTTTCTTAAGATTTTAAAAATTATTTTTACAACTTTTCCATGTGACATTCCAGATCTGGTCGTAACATCTAGACCGGGTTTGGGATGTTACATGTTTTTTGTTAGAGAAAGATACAGTGTTTGATTTCAACAAAGCATGTTTGGAAGCTTTTGAAGATAAAAAATGGGGTTAATCTCAGCCCCAATAATCATTACACCTGATTGGAACTCACCTTTTGAGTTGATGTGTGATGCAAGTGATTATGCCATTGGAGCTGTGATGGGTCAAAGAAGAAACAAAGTGTTTCACCCTATTTACCATGCAAGTAGAACTTTGACGGGAGCCCAAATCAATTATAAGGTAACCGAAAAGGAACTCTTTTCTATAGTTTTTGCTTTTAAAAAATTTCGCTCATATCTTATAGGTACCAAAGTTACAGTATTTACTGACCATGCGACCATTAAATACTTGCTCACGAAGAAAGATGCCAAATCGAGGCTAATTCATTGGATACTTTTACTCCAAGAATTTGACCTTGAGATCCAAGATAGAAAAGGTGTCAAAAATCAAATAGCTGATCATCTGTCAAGGTTGAAACAAGATGAGGTAACTCAATCATGTGTGCCTATCAACGAGAATTTCCCATATGAACACTTATTTGAGGTAAGTCAAAATCATGAAACACCTTGGTTTGCTGATTTTTCCAATTATCTTGCATGTGAAATAATTCCTCGAAAAATGACATACCAACAAAGGAAAAATTCCTTCATTATTTTTGGGAGGATCCATTTTTATTTAAACAATGTGCAGATAATATAATTCGAAATTGTGGAGCTGAAAGTGAGATTGCTGAGACCTTGTATCATTGCCATTCATCTCCAAGTGGGGGGCACTTTGGTGGTTCACATACTGCGACAAGGATTTTGCAAGTAGGGTTCTTTTGGCCTACACTATTTAAAGATGCTTATGCTTATGTGAAGAACTGTGATAAATGCCAAAGGATCGAAAATATATCAAGGAGGAATGAGAGGCTCTTGACAAACATTTTGGAGATTGAATTGTTCGACGTATGGGGCATTGACTTCTTAGGCCCATTTCCTTCTTTGTATGGGAACAAATACATCTTACTTGCTGTGGACTAATATTTATTTTTCAATGGAGGCAAACAAGATCGAATCAAAAAGGGTAGTGATTGGTGATCGAAAAAGGAGCGAATTTACGATCCCTTCTAGATTCAAACGAAGGGCTATTTCGTGATCTGAGACTTTCTGCCGGGTTGTGGACCCTCATCCGGTGAGAATCAACTATTCAAAGTTGTTCGCAATAGTGAGGCATCAGCGATTCGGGATTTTCCACCGGTTATGGATTGTCAACCGGGGAGAAACAACAAATAGTAATTATTCGTGATTCCGAGGGTAAAAATTTAGACTGTTTATCTTAGAGTAGATTTCCTATAACTGTACATGATCTAATCGAGCGTTAAAAATATTTTTAGGTGTCGATGATCAGGAAAGTGTAGTGCTTACCGTAATCAAGTGTGTAATCTCACACCGTATTTCATGGGTTAGATAATTATATCGTCTTAACCGCTTGATGAAATCACATGTTAGTGAATTCGGGTAAAATGGCATATTTATCACTATGTTGGTAAAGACTATGAAATCGGTATTAAGACTGTGAAAATTACAAAATTGCCCTCAATGGGCCAAATCGATAAAAGTGACTTTATGGGCCAAATGTGAAATTTGATAAATGGGCCAAATATGATATTTGATATATGGGCCAAATGTGATATTTGATAAATGGGCCAAATGTGATATTTGATATACGGGCCAAATGTGATATTTGATATATGGGCCAAATGTGATATTTGATATATGGGCCAAATGTGATAATTGATATATGTGCCAAATGTGATATTTGATATATGGGCCAATTGTGATATTTGGTATAATGGGTCTTATTGTTCGTAATAAATATTTGAATGAATGATTGTAATTGAATATGCATTATATACATAGTTTGCATGGGATGGGATAATGATGAAGAGAAGTTCTAGTAGCTATGCTACATAAATCTGGTGCTCTGCCACAAATCTAAAAAATGGCAATGCCATGTAAACTCTGTAAATCTAGTGGCTTGTCCACAAATTGATATAAACGGCTTAATGCCTATTTTGGTGTGTTGGTGGGGTGGGTGACTAAAGCTCCCCACAGGTGTTCTGGTTGGTACGGGTGGTGTGTAGCGGATGGAAATTAGGTTTGGTTTGGGAATTGCATATCACATGCATATTATATACATGTTATTATGTTATAATTGTAAATGGACTTTGGCCCAATAAATGCTAAATTGGATTTTTGGCCCAGTGGACAATGGTAAGTGGGTTACACACTGAGTTCTAGTAACTCACCCCATTTTCCTTATCCCTTTCAGGTAATGATCATTGATAGAGTCTTGGGCTGTGGATATCTTGGTGGAGGCCATACTTAAAAATGGTTAAATTTGGAAATTTGATTTTCTTTAAATGCTTTTAATTATTTTGCTATTTTGAATTAAGGTTTGTAATAAGGCCTCTTGATAATTTTTGATTTGGTTTTTGTTTGATGAAATTATAAACTGCTTTAAGTATTTTAAATGACATTTTAATTTCTAAAACTTAAATACATGTTTTATTCCAAATGAATATATAAAAGGATTTCATAAAAATTTTCATAATAGTAACTCGGAAATTATTCTTAAGTTTTTCATCAATTCTTTCAAAAAATATCTTTAATTTCTTTTAAAATTTTTCTCGAACTATGAAACGGTATTTTCAAATTTCAATTTATAAGATATTACATCTCAAATTATCGATTTATTATTCAAACCTTTTACTCGATGAAGACTTCGTCAAAACTTTGAAATCGCTTTTACTAGAATAGGAATCAAAGTGTAATTATTTTGTGTGGCATGTCAAAACTGGCCTTAACGCTTAGGCCGGGTTTGGGGTGTTACAAAACTCAATTTTTATCGATGAAGAAGTGAAAGAGAGATTTGATTCAATCTTCAAGCATCAACCTATGATGTTGTAAAATAGTTTTGACTTGAAGAATAATGATTTGATGGTTGTTCTTATACCAATTAGAAATAAAATCAATACTCTTAAGTGGGAATGATTTTGTGATGCTCGTTCACTTCCCGATGATGAACTAGTTCGAGAATTCTATTCTGATTTGACTATGCAAGATGCTACTGAGGTCATCATTTGAAAGAAAAAGGTACCTCTTACTTATAAATCCATCAATGATTTGTTTAACTTACCTGAAGTTGAAGAAGATGAGTACTACCCTATGATGAACAATATCAATTGGGATTTTCTTCAACAAATGCTTGATGTTGTGACAAATTAGAGATCCCAATGAATTATAAGAAAGTATGGGAGCCATTCTTGCTGAAGGGAATACCTAAAACCAGTAGCAAAGGTATGGTTTTACTTTGTTCGCTACAATTTTATGTCTAGCTCACATAGTTCCACCATCTCGATGGAACAGATGCCCTTGTTATATGCAATCTTGACAGAAAAGTCCATTAATGTTGGGAAAAATATTCTCAAGGAGATTCATGATTGTGCTAAAAAGAAGATAGGAAGTGCTTATTTTCCATTATTAATCACTTCACTTTCCTTAAGAGCCCATGTTAAAACAAAAGCAAATCTGAAGGGGCGATATGTTCAAGGGTGCATTACAAATTATGATCTTGAAAGGTTAGTAGAAAGGGTACATAATCTGAATCAATGCGAGCAAGAAGAGCCAACTAAGCCAGATACCGAGGAGTCAACAAATGAACTTGAAACTGAAGCTAATTCAGTTACAGACACTAAAGTGGAAGAATCTGATAAGGAACTGAAGAGTCCTAAACCAGTTGAAGGAGCTGCAAACCCTGAGCCAAGGGTTGAGCCAGAAGAAGAACCAATCAAGCTAAGTGTTGAACTTGAATCTACAAATCCTATGCCGACTTCTACAAGTGATTCAAGGAAATCAGAGTTGTCAATTCTAATGGATATGTGCAAGTTCATGCACAATCAACAACAAACTTACTGGAAATATGCAAAAATTAAAGATGACTCAATTCGAATACTTTTAAGAATATCTCTAATACTTTTGTTCTTGAGTTCCCAGATGTTATCTTTGAGACATGAACAGAAGTTACTGAGTATGCAAGCGAAGATAGAGCTAAAGAAGACAAGAGGAATGATTCAAAAAATAAAAGGGGGATTCTTGTCTTGTTATTTATTTAATTTCTTTTAGGTCTTTAGGAATTTATTTCTTTCGTAATTAGGATTTAATTTCTGCGGAATAAAACATAGCAAGCATTAATAAACTTAACACTTCTTTAGAAAGAAAAAAGTCTAGGTAATGTGGCAATGGGAATGAACATGTCTAGGATTCGATTATTAGGAAAGACTTGGTATTTAAGCAGTCTTAATGACTCACCTCTCTTTCTTTACAACCCTACCTGGTATTCAGTTTTCATTCATTACTTTGTTCTTGCAATGAAGACGTTGCTTCTTTTTAAATGGGGGGTAAGGCAAATAAATTGCTCAAATTTTTAAATTTTCAAGTATGTTTCAATTATTTCTTTCATAAGTATGTTTTAATAAATGAATGTTTAGAGACATTTTTTGTTAATAAGATAGTTTGTATGCAAGTATGAATGATGATTATATCTGAGTGAAAGTATGTTATCATGAAGAATGGAATGCTTGTATGATCTTAGCCTTAGCAATGTTTGCCATGAAGACTTAGTTTCTCTTGAGATTAGACATGCCTGAAGGTTTATATATTTAGAATTGACTTAGTAACTTTCTTGAGGCGAAATCCTAGTAGATATAAAAATCAAAAATGATATAAGCACTATTTCTTTAGATCGTTTGAGACTTTTCAAGCCAACCTTATGATATTAGACCCTTGAAACTATAATTTTGAGCTTAAAGGCCTATTTATTGCAATGAACGCACATTATAAGCCAATTACCATCTTTTTAAGTTACCCTAATTTTGTGCACCCATCTGAACTAAAGTTGTCTTGGTAATCAAAATTTGAGGAAATTTTCAAAAAGATGTATGTGCTCATGCTTAAAAAAATAAGAGAGAGAGAGCGAAAAAAAGTTTGCTCAGTCTCTAAAAAGGAAAAATGTATGAGCTTGAGCTCAAAATAAGTTTGTGGGTGTCATAAAGGTTCACTTAAAGAAGAAGGCTATAATTCGATAAATCCAAGACAGAGTTAAAGGTTAAGATTTTGAAACCGAAATGTCCCATCTCTTAAAATCCCTACCTTTAATCGAGCCCCATTACAACCTTATAAAAGACCTATTGATTTGATGCTTACGTCACCTACATTACTGGAGAGGAAGTACTAAGTTCAACATATGAAGTTCATAAATAAGCATTAGTAATAAGGATCAGTAAAATGTGTATTTACTATGTAAAGGATTCCGAAAGGACCTAATGTGGTTTCCAAACTCATGAAAGATCGAGTTGCCATGGAATTTTTCCGAATGTTATTAAGCATGTTGATAATAAATTTAGTTTAATTAAAGTAATTGTCCTAGTTTATTTATGTTATAATTGTTGCAAATAGTGTTTAATTTTGCTAAAATCTATTTCATTCATATAGTTTGCATATTTAGGATAATTTGCATTAGGGATCATTGCATTCAGTTTAATATATTTAATTTTAATCATCACTTCTCAATCATATTGTGTTTTTATTTACCAATTTGTTAATATAATTTTACAAATTAAGTGACTTAGCACAAATACAATCCCTATAGAGACGATAACTCGATACTTACTTATTCCTTGATAACAACTGTGTACACTTGCACAAACCTACGCATTACAGGGTGTGCCAGTTTTGTTTGTTAAAAAGAAAGATGGATCATTAAGGTTATGTATTGATTATAGATAGCTCAATAAAGTTACAATAAAGAACAAATATCCATTCCTCGTATTGATGATTTCTTTGATCAGTTGAAAGGTGCCACTATATTTTCGAATATTGATCTTCGTTCTGGTTACTATCAACTACGGTGAAAGACTCAGATGTACCAAAGACAACCTTCAGAACCAGGTACTGGCACTATGAGTTTCTTGTGATGCCGTTTGACTTGACTAATGCACCTGCAGTATTTATTTAATGAATAGAATTTTCAAACCCTATCTAGATAGATTTGTAGTGGTCTTTATTGATGATATCCTAGTATGTTCTCGAGATGAAAATGAGCATGCTAATCATTTGAGAATTGTGTTGCAAACTCTGTGTGAAAAACAACTATGTTCCAAATTCAGTAAATGTGAATTTTTGCTTGGAAAGTTGGTTTTCTTAGACATATAGTATCTGCTGAAGGCATCAGAGTAGACCAGAATAAAATTTCAGTTATTGTTAATTAAAAGCCACCAAAAATTGTGTTTGAAGTTAGAAGTTTTTTGGGATTAGCAGGTTATTATCGAGATTTGTATAGGGGTTTTCGATGATAGCTTCACCGATGACATAGCTAATACAAAAAGATGTGAAATTTGAATGGGCAGACAAATGCCAGCAAAGCTTTGATCGGTTGAAAGCCTTGTTGAACGAAGCACTGGTTCTGGTTCAACCTGAATCTGGTAAAGAATTTAGAATTTATCATTAAATGGTTTGGGTTGTGTCTTGATGCAAGAAGGTAAAGTAATAACCAATTCTTCTAGACAGCTAAAACCATATTAAATGAACTACCCGAGTTGTCTTTGTCTAATGATGGTTCAATCATAGCTGTGATAAAAGCTAAACCGACATTTCTACAATAGATATGTGAAGCTTAGAAAAACTTTGATGAACTACAAGCTAAATAGGTTCAATGTGAGTCAAATTTCAAATCAAAATTTTAGATCGGATCTGATGGTTGTCTATTATTCAGAGGTAGAATGTGTACTAAAGAATTCAGAACTTATACAAAAGATATTGTATGAACCTCACATTGGTGTTGTGCTTGTTCATCCGAGTAGTAATAAAATGTACAATGATTTGAAAAAGATGTACTGGTGGCTGGAAATGAAACGTGACATTTTTGAATTTGTGTCTAAGTGTTTGATATGTCAACAAGTTAAAGCTGAACAACAGGTACCTTCGGGATTATTACAGCCAGTTACGGTACCAAAATGGAAATGGGAAAGAGTTACTATGGATTTGTATCAAGGTTAACCTTATCTCTAAAAAAGAAAGATTCCATTTGGGTAATCATCGATCGTTTAACAAAATCTGCACACTTTATTTCGGCATGTATGGATTTCTCCCTAGATAGATTGGCTAAGTTATATGTTTTTGAGATTGTTAGAATACATGGAGTACCAGTCTCCATTATTTCTGTTGGAGATCCTCAGTTTACAACCCGATTCTTGAGTAAGTTGAAAGAAGCCTTGGGTACATAGTTACGTTTCAACATCGCTTTACATCCTCAAACTATGGACAATCCAAACGTGTGATATAGATTTTAGAAGAAATGTTTTGGTGTTGTGTGTTGGAATTCGAAGTTAACTGGGAAAAATATTGGACTTTAGTTGATTTTGCATACAATAATAGCTATCAGTCAAGTATTAAAATGGCTCCTTATGAAGCTCTGTATGGTCATAAATGTAAAACTCTATTGTACTGGATGAAACTAGGTGAGAAAAAGATACATGGAGTTGATTTGATTCATGAAACTGAAGAAAAGGTGAAGGTGATTTGGAATAGTTTTAAAGTAGCCTCTAATCGTCAAAAATCTTAGGCCGATCTAAATGAAAAGAGATAGAATTTCAGATCGGTGATAAGGTATCCTTGAAAATATCACATTGGAAGAAAGTTCTCTGGTTTGGTCGTAAAGGAAAACTAAGTCTACGGTTCATTGGACCATATGAGATCACAAAAAGAGTCGAACATGTTGCATACAGATTGGCATTACTGCCGGAGCTTGATAAAATTTACAATGCTTTTCATGTACCTATGTTACGAAGATATCAGTCAGATCCTTCACATGTTATCTCTCCAATAGAAGTGGAGATTCAACCTAGCATGACTTACAGTGAAGAACCAATTAAAATCTTGACATGAGAGGTAAAAGAATTAAGAAATAAAAAGGTAGCTTTATTAAAAGTTCTTTGGCAACGACATGGGATTGAAGAAGCTACTTGGGAACAGAGGATACTAAGAGAAAGTAATATATGAACCTCTTTACCGATAAGATTTTCAGGACAAAAATTCTTTAAGAGGGAAGAGTTGTAACAACTCATTTTTAGTGAAATCGGAATAGTGGTTTCAAGACCACAAATCCGAGTCAGAAAGAAAATTTATTTAATATTATTGCATTGTCTACATTATGATAGGAAAGATATATGGAAATATTGATAAGAGAATTTTACCGATTTCATGTTTAATTATAGTAAGGACCAAAATTGCATAAAATGAAAAAGTTGAGTTTTAGTAGCTATAAGTGTCAAATAGCTATGGAATTCAAAACATGAGGTCATTATATGGTAATCGACCGTAACATCCTTGTCGTAACCATTTTTTTTTGGGGAAACGGTAAGCGATGCGGTCGACTCGATTTTGAAAAAAGAAAAGAAAAGGAGTCGCCACCGATCTTTATTTGGTGTGATCGGATCACCTTCGCTTTAATAAAACATTTAATTTACTAAAACAATGCTTTTGGTCCACGAACTTTGAGAAAACGGGTTCGAGGTCGATTACGTGCGAGGAAGGATTAGCACCCTCGACACGCCCAAAATTAGTACCAAACCGATGGATTGATGTCCTATTTGTTGAAAACTTTAAAGGATTCAAAATACAATGCTTTTATTTTTAAAATTGGAAGGACGTTAAGACTTTCTTATTTTCAAGAGGTAAAGCATCATGTCCAGTAAGTTAGGGCACAATACTTTAAACTCCCGAAACTAAGCTCGCCTTTTGAAACTTGGTTTTTATTTGAAGAGGATCTTCCATTTATTCATCAAATGAGAAATCGGAACCCAGTAAGTTAGGGCTCGATTTCTCGAGATTTCAAATATGGAAGATTGCCTCTATTTTAGGAAAAGAAACTTATCTCGAAATATCTAGATGTCGAGTCCAGTAAGTTAGGGCGCGATATTTCAAATTTCCGAGATTAAGCTTTTGCTTAGAAATGTATTTGTTTAAAAAGGACATTCAGCCATTTAGATTAAACGAGAAAATCGCGACTTAAAAGGAGATATCCCGTTGTTTAACATAAACGAGAAAAACCGGAACCCAGTAAGTTAGGGCTTGATCTTCCCGAATTTTCAAACACCGAACATCATCTCTATTTTTGAAAATTTGATTGATTAATATTAAACAAAGTAATGATACTAACAAATTAAACGAATATATGAATAACTCTAACTCTTATAAACAAATGAGCAAATAAATAATGAAATAATAATAAAGTCATAGGAACAAATAGGATGATAATAATAATAATAACAATAAATAAATAAAAATTAAAAAATGTGATAAGTAATTGAAGTGCTTTAAAGTATTAAAAGGTAAAGAGCAATAAACGAATAAATAATAAGTGAATGAAATGAGAAATAAATAAGATAACAAATAAATAAATAATGAATAAAATAATATAAAACAAAATTCATAAATGGTGAAGATTAAACAATGAGAATAATAAGAGTACATTAATAATGAAAATAATAGCATATTAATAAATGAACAATAATAAAATAAATAGGAGTAATAATAAAAATAATAATAATAATAATAATACTAGTAATGAAGTAATAATAATAGTAAATAATAATAATAATTAATAATAGAGGAATAAAATAATAATAATAATAATAATAATGTTAATAATAATAATATAGTAATAATAATAATAATAAAACAATAATAATAATAAATAATCAATAAAACATTAAATAACAATGATAATTAAAGGGGGAGGACCAAATCAGATTAAAAATAAAATTCTGGGGAGATTTATAATATAAAAAAAAGGGAAGAGGACCCTATTGTAATGCGCGCGAAAATATGGGGGACTGGGAGCGCAAATTTACCCAAAGCGTCTAAACGCAGCGTTTTATAGGGACCAAATTGTAATCGTATGAAGTTTTTGGGGCAAAATAACAATATTGAAAAACTTGATTGAAAAATATAAAAATGCGGAAGGACCGCGCGCATAAAATTCCCTTTTTTTCGGCAAAACACGCGGATCCTCTGGAGCGGGTCGGGTCATCTCTACGGTCACGACGAACGACGCGTCGTTTTAGGCCATTATGACGTGCCCTAAACGACGTCGCTTTGAAACCTTTATAAATTCAATTTTTCCTTTTTTTCATTTGCGCAGCTTTAAAAAAAAAACACTTTTAACCTTGTTTTGTTTTCTCTGCAGGGGATCTCCTGAGGATTCAATGAGGGTCCGCCGCAAGTCGTCACCGTGGCCGAGTTCGAACCACCGCATACAGTGGTAGGAAAAGGTAAAAGTCGTCTTTTCTTTCCTTTTTTTTATTTTGGTGTTATGCATGTATAGATAACTATTTTTTAAAGAAAATAAAAGAAAAAGTTTTATTCGGTTTCAAAAAGGAAAAGGAAAAATATAAATAAAATAAAGGTTTCCCCTTCGGTTTTTCTCTTTTAGTATTTTTTGTAAAAGATTTTAAAAAGAGATAAAAAAATAAAAATAAAGATAAAAAAAAATGACAATAAATCGTGATAGGAAAGAAGAAGTGAAATCAACCTTTGATTTTCTCTTTTCGATTTCTATTAGTTTGCAAATGTTGTTTTTTTCAAATCCGAAAATCCCTTTTTTTGCTACAATGTTCTCACTGTTTTTTTTCCTCTCCCAAAAATGAACCCCCTTTTTACGATCGTTTCGTGTGGTTTTATAGCCAAGGCTGAATACAAATGGCTTCCCTCTTTGCTGTACTGTTGCTTATTTTGTTTTTCTTTGCAGGCTACGGGCTGAGGAATTGGTCGACGGAGCGGATGGCTGGTGCGGCGCAGAGGCAGACAGGGGGTCAGACGTCACAAGTCAGAGAGGCTAGGGTTTCTTTGTTTTTTCTGTTTTGTTTTTTTTTTTTTGGTTTCCTGAGTTGGGTTGGTTTGGGCCAGGGTAGTTGGGCTTTGGGTTTGTAAATTAATTTTAATTTAATTTTTTGTGTAATTGGGCCTGGCAAATTTGGGCCATCTATACCGCCCTCTTTGCTCATTGTCATGCAACAGAATAGAGCAAAGACATAACGAGGACCAAATTTGCCGGTTTCTTTGAGTCGACTTCTTTGGTGCTTTTCTTCTTCATGTAGTCTCATCCCGCCTCATCGCATCTTGTTACTTCAATCCACTCCTTCGCTATGTGGCTTCAATTTGCTCTTCTCATGCGACTCCAATGGGATGTGACTTGTTTTATTTTAGATTGCTCATTGCATCTTCGAGAGATGAGGTCTTTGGTCTTCACCTATCCCACTTCTAGTTAAGGCAATAGGATCAAGCTTAACCATGCTCCCTACTGGTTAGGGACAGGAATTGCAATTTTTGACCTATTCCACTGCTGGTTAGTGGCAATAGGACTAAAGCTTAACCATGCTCCCTACTGGTTAGGGACAGGAATTGCAATTTTTGACCTATTCCACTGCTGGTTAGTGGCAATAGGAGGGTGGCCTAAATCATGTTCTCTACTAGTTAGAGAGCCAAGATTCACCTTCGATCTTGCTCCACTACTGGTTAGGGCTACAAGATCTACAATTTTGGCCTATTCCACTGCTGGTTAGTGGCAATAGGAGGGTGGCCTAAATCGTGTTCCCTACTTGTTGGGAGCCAAGATTTGCCTTCGATCTTGCCCCACTCATGGTTATGGTGACAAGATCTACAATTTTTGGCCTATTCCACCGGTCGGTGGCAATAGACAATCTTCAACCTATTCCATCACTGGTTGATGGTAATAGGACAATCTTCAACCTATTCCATCACTGGTTGATGGAAATAGGACAATCTTCAACCTATTCCATCACTGGTTGATGGTAATAGGACAGTCTTCGATAGTGTTGCTACACCTTCCTTTAGGGACATATCCTGTAGACTCGATTTTGTGTTTATGCCAAATGGTGAGGATGCTATGGTCAGAATGACTCGAATGCTCCTAACTAATGGATGACACTTGCATGAAGGCAGAATCTCGTGAGAATGATGATCTTTCGTTAAGATGCAATGATTGTAATAAATCGGATGCTCCTAACTAAATGATATTACGGAGGACATTTGCATGAATGCAGGATGTCATGAGAACGATTTATTTTTCCTTAAAAGGTCTTAGGGCTATAATCGCTCGTTCGCTCGTCAAGGTCACGACACAGATGCAACATCTTGTCCGATGTCTATGTCTGCGAATCTAAAGAAATGGTCATAATTTTGGACTCCTCTTCTTCGAATGTTTCCAACCCCTAAGTGTGGTGGTTCCTAAACAACAGTCTTGTTTTAGGTTCCTACGCTGTTTAGAAGCTTTCAGAGTAATAGGCGGGACTCGTTTCATGGAAGCATTATGGGTCAATGGGTCGTTATTTCAATTGTAAACAACTCAAAGTTTTAAAATAACAATGGAATTTATAAAGAATGGAATTGGATTAATTCAACAAAAGTAAACATTATTGAGTACAAAAATGGGTAAAAAGAAAAGTAGGTGCCCCGATATCGCAAACTGAGCTTCGCCACCGAATCTTTTCGAAGATCATTTGAGCTGAAAAGGCGTTGGGAGATCTGCAGTGCTTTGTAGATGTTCCGAGGTGTAACATTCATCCTTTTGCTAATTCTGGGGGGATAAAAATCGTCACATACCCCTTCCTTTGTGCAAATTCAAGCCGCCCTTATCGGGTTTTCAACTCAAAGCCCCTTTGGTCTCAAAGCGCCCTTTACGGGTTTTCACTTCGGCCTCTCCATATTTTTTTTCCTTTTTTTTTTTGCCGTAAAGTGCCCTTTGCGGGCTTTCACTTTAGCCTTTCCCTTCTTCAAGCGTAATACTTCTTAACTCGAATCAATTTATGGGATTGGGTAGATTTTTCCCATCCATCTCAACCAAGATTAGTGCCCTCCGAGAAAGCCTTTTCACCACATATGGTCCTTCCCAATTGGCATCCATTTCCTCTGAAATCCTTTTGTATGGGAAGGATCTTTTTCAAAGACGAGATCCCCTTCGTGGAATTCCCTTGGGCGAACTTTTTTGTTGTAAGCTCGTATCATTCGCTTTTGGTACATCTGGCCATGACGGATAGCCCTCAATCTCTTTTCCTCGATTAAGTTCAACTGATCATATCGAGCTTGGATCCATTCAGCTTCATCCAGCTTTACTTCTGACAATACTCGAAGAGAAGGTATTTCCACTTCGATAGGTCATCCCATAGACCAATGAGAAAGGTGTTGCCCCAGTAGAGGTTCGGACGGACGTTCGATAAGCATAGAGCGTGAACGGTAATTTTTCATGCCAATCCTTGTAAGTCTTAGTCATCTTCCCACTATATTTTTGATGTTTTTGTTGGTCGCTTCCTTTGCCCCATTCATTTTTGGCGATCTGGTGATGAATTGTGGTGTTTGATGTTGAATTGGCTACAAACCCCGCTATCGTGCTATTGTTTAAATTGATGCGTTGTCCGATATGATCCTCTGGGCATTCCATATCGACAAATGATTTCCTTCTTCAAAAATCGGCTATTGGCCGATTTAGTGACGTTGGCATATGAGCGACCTCTACCCATTTCGTGAAGTAGTCGATGACCACAAAGATGAATCGATGCCCATTCGATGCCTTCGGAGATATTGGCCCAATGACGCCCATGCCCCACATGGAAAATGGCCATGGAGAAGTCATAACATGCAAAGGTGACGGGGTACATGAATCTTGTCTCCATAACCGCATTTATGACATTTTTAGCATAGTTGATACTGATCTCCTCCATGGTGGACCAATAATATCCGAACCTCATTATTTGTCCGCCATTGTGAAGCCATTAGCGTGAGTTCCACAGACACCTTCGTGGACTTCTTCTAGGATTAACTTAGCTTCTAGGCGTCCACACACCTTAGCAAAGACTTGATCTTTCCTTTTCTTGTATAAGACTTCTCCATCCAAGACGTAATCACATGCTAATCTCCTCAAAGACCTTTTCTCATTCTCTGTGGCTTGATCAGGGTACTCACGAGTCTTCACATACCGCAATATATCGTGGTACCATGGTGGGCCAATCTTCCCTTCTTCCTCGACATTGTAGCAATGGGCTGGGGCCTCATAAATGCTCATTTGTATAGGTCTCATGTCCTCCTTGTTGTTTGCTCGTACCATAGAAGCCAATGTGGCTAGGGCGTCGACCATCGATTTTAGCCCCTTAGTAAATAACTGAAAGTGATGTCATCGAACTCTTTGATTAGTTCTTGGACCAATCTTTTGTATTCGACCAATTTGGGATCTCTCGTCTCCCATTCTCCTTTAAGTTGATAAATTACCAACGCGGAGTCTCCGTATACTTCCAGCACCTTGATTTTGCATTCAATAGCAGCACGGATGCCCATGATACAAGCTTCATACTCTGCCATATTGTTTGTACAATCAAAATCCAATTTACAGGTAAATGGGTAATGATCTCCGCTTGGGGACACCAAAACTGCCCCAATTCCGTTGCCCATAGCGTTCGATGCCCCGTCGAAGTTCAGTTTCCAAGGACAACTTTCTATGGTATCTTCTTCAGTGGTTGCTACATACATTAGGTCTTCATTAGGGAAATCAAAGTCCAGAGGCTCATAATCGCCAAAGCTCTACTAGCCGTAAAATCCGCTATTGCACTCCTTTTATCGCTTTTACGGTTTACATAAACTATGTCAAACTCGTAAAGTAAAATTTGCCATCGAGCCATCTCATCCATTAAGAGTAGTTGACTCCATTAGGTATTTCAAAGGGTCTAGCTTGAGATGAGCCAAGTCGTATGATACAACATGTCTTGCCTCGCCTCCGAAAGTTGTCCGCACCAAGGCACAACATATTTTCTCAATCGGTGAGTACCTTGTTTCACACTCGGTGAACTTTTGCTAAGGTAGTATATTGCTTTTCTTTCTTTCCGATTCATCATGCTGGCCGAACACGCATCCCATTGAATTATCAAGCACCGTCAAATAGAGGATTAAAGGCTTCTCCGATTAGGCGGTGTCAATCTTTGGAGGATTGGACAGTATCGCTTACTTTGTCGAAGGTCTTCGACATTCCTCGTCCCACACACTGGTTGTGTTTTTAAGAAGATGAAATATGGGATCACATTTCTCGGCCGGTTGTAAAATGAACCGAGCAATGTAATTTAATCTTCCTAAGAAACCTCGAACTTCTTTTTGCATTTGAGGCGGAGGCAATTCTTGTATAGCCTTGACTTTGTCTGGTCAACCTCAATCCCTTTTTCACCGACTATAAATCCTAGCGGCTTCACGACCGCTCCAAAGGTACACTTTGCCAAGTTAAGCTTCGATTGGACTTTCCTCAACCTCAAAAATAATTTCCTTAAGACTTGGATATGCTCATTTTCTGTCCGAGATTTGGCAATCATATCGTCGACGTAAACCTCAATTTCCTTGTGCATCATGTCATGGAATGGGGTCACCATGGCTCTCTGATATGTTGCTCCCGCATTCTTCAACCCAAATGGCATTACCTTATAGCAAAAGGTTCCCCACATGGTTATGAATGTGGTTTTATTCATGTCTTCAGGAAGCATCTTTATCTGGTTGTATCCTGAGAAGCCATCCATGAACGAGAATAGTGAATAACCCGCCGTATTGTCCACCAAGGTGTCGATATGAGGTAATGGAAAGTTGTCTATCGGCCTAGCCTTGTTTAGATCTCTGTAGTCCACACACATTCGTACTTTCCCATCTTTCTTAGGGACGGGGACGATATTAGCTACCCATTCTGAGTACTTAACCACTTGCAAAAACCCTGCGTCAAACTGCTTCTTGACCTCTTCTTTTATTTTTAGTAAAACGTCTGGCCTCATCCTTCGAAGTTTCTGTTGGACTGGCTTGTATTCTTCTTTTATGGGCAAATGGTGTACCGCGATATCAGTGCTTAACCCGGGCATGTCTTGATATGACCATGCGAAGACATCTTTGAATTCTTGGAGTAACTCAATAAGATCTTGCTTTGTCTCTGCGGTGATACTAGCTCCAATCTTCACTTCTTTCTTTTCTTGCCCATTTCCTAGATTCACTATTTCCACTGATTCTTTGTGAGGTATGATTTGTTTCTCCTCTTGTTCCACCATCCTTAACAGTTCAGGAGCTAAATCACAGCCTTGGCTATCTCCAAAATCCTGAAAATCTTCCGCACCCATATCTTGCTCAAAAGTACATTCTGAGTCATCGTCTGGAGACCTGTTATGGAAATGAATAAAGGCTCATAGAATCATAGAATCTTGGCATGTTTATTGGTATGATAAATGAAGAATAGAAATGTTTAGAAGAATATTTAAAGAAAGAATAATGAATGAATGAAATGAACATAAAAGAAAGTTTGCTCAAAAGATAGCGGAGATGTATTTCATTGAAAATAACGATGGCTTATACAAATTCATGTTTCACAAAAGGGGTTCTTATTGCTTCTAGACTTAAAGCAATAAGTGTGTTCCGAGTATTACTCTGAATAAGTTCTAAAGGCTATAGGAATCTCCTCCGCAGTCCAATTGTCTAGAACGCTACCCGGCTCATAGGGGCGGATCCCATTCCAATTTTTTCCTCAATTTTCCCTTCAGATATAGCGTTGACATGCACGATCTCTTCATTTTGTATTTCTCGTCCCGGATGGATAACCCCTCCTGATACAAAAGTCTCACGAATATGAGGAATTATCATCGGTTGCCATTTCATCTCATCTCCCCTCAAACGTGCCTTCCTTCTCTCTTGCTTCTTTTCTGACTCTTCTCTTTTTTGCTTGGCGTTTGGCTTGAATCCTAGACCGAAGAAGTCTCACTTTTCTTTTAGTCTTGGGACCTCGATTTCTCCTTGGAGGTATCTTTCAAGTCCTTTCTCTGGCACAGCTCCATTCCCGACCATCAGTTGTAGACCCATTTTCGTGGTTTTGGACAATTGCGGTATTGGGACCTTATTCCCCTCGGCGACGAAGGTTGCGTTGACAAATTCCAAAGAACGGAAGGAACACTCAGCTGCTTCATCGTTGGCTTCTAAATAGGGTGCATTGTTTGTTACGCCATGCGATGATGTCCTCTTCACATTTATGGTTACTAGACGGCCCTCCGAGATTAATTTCAACTTTTGGTGCAATGATGAGGCACTACCCTGCCGAAAGTGTATCCAAGGTCTCCCCAAAGAAGCGCTTATAAGAAGGCGGATATCCATCACAACAAAATCCACCTCATATGTGCTCGGTCCGATTAAAAGAGGTACTTGATCCTTCCATGACTTTCCTCTCGGTTCCATCGAATGCCCTTACTATGTTGTGGCAGCCTTCATATGAGAACTATCAACGGTAATCGATTCGATTGTCGATAGTGGTAGAACATTGAGCGCCGATCCATTGTCGACTAGTACCCCGGTAATGTGGAGAGCCTTGTTGGAACCCGTACCTCCCGGAGGAATCTCATCATCGTTAAAGAAAATAAAGTTATCGGCACTTATGTTGCTAACCAGGCGATCCAGATTGTTAACTGTTATATCATTCGCAACATAAGTTTCGTTCAATACCTTCATCACATAGCGTTACGGTGTTTTGAAACTCAATAGTAAATCTAGCAATCGATATACGAGCCGGCTATTTATGTAGTCGCTCTACGACCTCGTATTCACTATGCTTCAAAAACTTTAAGAATTCCCTAGCTTCTTCCTCCTTCACTGGCTCGTTTATATGTGTCTCGTGCCTGGTCCCTTTTTCTTTCTTCTGTTCGCTCATCAAGTTTTTCCCTCTTGAGTGCTCCGTCTTTGTGTTTGACAAGTCGTAGCGCTTTCCACTGCGCGTGTAGGAGCCTTCCTCTTCGTTTCCTTTTGTAGTGTTGGGTGAATCTCCCCTCTCAGGAGTCGTCACATTGCAGTTATAGTTCCAGGGGACCTTCTTGTCATCTTTATATGAAAAGGTTGCAGGTTTTTGGATCACAATCCTAGGATACTCTTGGCTCCCTTTTGTTGACTGGACCTCCTTTCGTGAATCGTCACATTGCGGTTATAATCCCCGGGAGTCTTTTGGTTGTCTTCGGATGAAAAGTGGTAGGCTTTGAATCACGATTTTGGTTTATTTTCACTCCGCCCCTTTGATCGTGAGATAGTGACTAAAGGATTGCTCGCCTCCGAGGCTTTTCTCACGACTCATCCTCCAACGTGCGATGTTACCCTCTTTTCGGCCTTCATTGCTTTCAAAGAATTCTAGCTCTTTATTGTCCATCAGTGCCTGTACCAGCATTCTGAACTTAGTGCAACTTTGGATTTCGTGCCCTTTTGAGTCATGAAATTCACAGCCCTTTCGTGTTTCTTCATGTTCTCCCCTTGGACGTGCCACAACCAATCCTCTTTTTAGCATTTCCTTCCAGACCTGTTTCATTGGGGTTTTCACATCGAAAATATCCCTTTTAACTCTTCTTCTCGCATCATCGCCTATCATGTTGACCCCGTGATTAGGTAGCGGGTGCCCCTTGCAAGAGGTGTCATCGACTTCTATAACTCCCATCTGGATCAGTCTTTCCACTAGTTTCTTAAAAGCGAGACAGTGCTCTATAGAATGCCCCACGATTCCTACATGGTATTCACACTGTGCGTTGGCATCATACCACTTAGGGTACGGGGGTTGCAAGGGTTTTAAGTAATGGGGGGAGACAACGTGTGCGTCAAATAATTTCTGGTATATTTCCTTGTATGGGACCGAGATAGGCGTAAATTGGATTTTCTCCGTATTTTGCCTTGTATTGGACTCCTGTCTAAAGGGGCTCTGATGATCGGGGGTCATAGTCCTCGGCTAGCTCACAGTAATAGGTTTTGAATAACCTTTACCTATGTTGTTTATATTACTCTCCTCTTCTTTGGGACCGCTTTTCTAGTACTTTCTCCACCTCTATTTTGCCGCTTCGATTGCATTCTCGATCATTTCCCCACGGACAATATCGGAAAAACTTTTGTGGCACTTCTAAGCATGTGATTAATGAAGGAGCCTTCAACATATTGACAAACAAGATGGTTGTCTCTTTTTCTAGGAGCGGTGGTGAACTTGTGTGGCTACTTCCTCCACCGGCGGGCATACCGCCTCAAACTTTCGCTTGGCTTTTTCTCCATATTTTGGAGAGTGATTCGATCAGAGCTATATCGCCACGTGTTCAGATTGTTTCGGAAGGCACGTGCTAGGTCCTTCCATGACTTGATCTGGTATGATAGCTGATTGTACCACTTGGTCATGCGGCCCTACCAAACTATCTCCGGAAACAATGAATGAACAGCTTGATCATTGTTAACATATCCCGCCATCCGCCGGCGTAACATCGTGATGTGCGCTTGTACAACCGGTCCCATTGTATTTTTCAAAATCCGGTCTTGAACTTTGGCGAAAGTATGAGGTCCAGGACTAGGCTCAAATCTTTAGCGCCCACTCCGTAGCGATGGTCGGCCAGCCTCTATTTCCTTAAATTTTTCTTCTAACCATTTGCAACGATCCTCGAGTTGTTTGGGAAGGTTCGTTTTGCCTTATCCATTTCAACGATTTCATCAAAGTCGTGGACTATAGGGTTAGTCGGACCTTCTCCGGATTACCGCTGAACGATCGGAAGAATACGCCGGCATTGCGGTCTCAACTCGCACCGTGGCACGATAACAAAAGCGCCCTTTGGGGAACTATTTCGTGGTGCTTGGGTATTTGGCGGTAAATCCGGAGGGTGTGAGGTCGCCATTATTCCCTGAACTAGTAGCGACGCCTTTTCCTCGTTCGTTGGCTAATAGTTACGCCAGTTGGCTCATCATGTTGTTTTGGGACTCTTGCATCCGTTCTATCATATCTTGCTGGAGTTTCATCATTTGCTCCTGCATCATTCTTGCATCTCCTTCTAAAATTGTTCAAATCTACGATCCATTTTCTTTGTCTTAGCACGAGTCCCGTAGTGATGTCCAGCCTCCTGCATTTCTTTTTTCTCTCTTGTTTCTCTTTTGTTTCTCTCGTTAATCTTAACCAATTAGGCTTCTTTTATAAACTTTAATGCATGTAATATGATGCAAATGCATGAATGCGAGAAGACATCGATTCGATCAACTTCATTTTAGAAAACTTTATTAGAAGGCAAAACCCTTTACATAAAGTAGATTACAAATACGTTCTAGCCCTAAGACCTAAGGTTTTGATTTTTCCAAGCAAAGTGAGATTAGCTCTTCATCACGACCGGTGGTAGTCCATATCTCATGCCCACTATGTCACCTCCTCACCAAAGTCAGAGGTGATCGCCTACTTCTCGAATCTGGATTATTGCTTCTCCGATGAGGTAGTCCCGGCTCAACTTGCTCACAAGAATGGTGAAGCTCTTCCTCCCAACGCCTTTCTCTTGTTTCCAAGCTCAATCCGAGCTCGCTACTATGCAATGCCGATTCTCACTCTTCAACCCTACCTTTCAGTTCCTCTATTCTGCTTAGCTTGACTTTAATTGGCTTTCCAGTCTCGACTTCGTAGTGGTGCGTAGATCGCCCAAGCTCAGCCTATTCTAGCTTCTAATCCCTTTTCTCTTCTCGTCTTCGTCACCTCCCTTCTCTTCTAAGCCTTCCTTCAAGGTCAGATTTCATGAAACTTTTCTTCCAACTACTAACTTTGGCTCTTTCCTCTCCGACCTCTTGTTGCCATCGCTCAAAGTTTTCTAATCCTGCTTTTTCATCGTTAAGCGGATCCTCTTGTACTCCGCCTTCAAGTCATCTCGGTCTTCCTTTACTTTTCGCTTTTCCTTTCGAAGTTTCTCGACCTCGATTTTTGACCGTCCACTTCTAACCGGAGGAGCATCTTTTCTTCCTCCAACCTTTCTATCCTTTTCCAGTTCGAGCTCATCCGCTCAAAATCTTGCTTTACAACCTCTAATTACGATGGGACCACTGCATGCAATCTTCTTTTGATCGGGCGCCTACGGATTTGGCTCAGAATGTTATCGTTGACTCTCCTAGCCCTCCATTCAAGGTATTCCGGTCGTCCTCGGGCTCGTAGATAATCTTCTCATTCGTGAATCGATTCCGTGCACTAGAAATCTCTTTAACCCTTTTCTTATAGCTTCCCTTCATATGAAAACTCGCATTGAGCTAGCCCAGTATGTCGTTGGTACAAACCGCCTTGAACCATACTTGTCTTAAGACCAAAGAAGGGGCGTGGCGGTGGCACCCCAAATTCCCAATAGGGAACCCGTCAAAGCTTCATAACGATAAAGGATCCCGTCAGGAATCATCTAGGAGCCTTCCACTCAATGTCGTCCTCTTGAAGGTTTTGAAAGATCGCGATCCGCTTTCTTCGACACATCCTCTCTCTAAGCGTAGTTGCTATCTCTTCTAGTGGGGAGTACTTCTCGACATGAACCTAAGACACTTTCTATTTTCCAAAAGTGACTATGGAACCAAGCCAATAACAAGCAAGACACCCAATAAACACCGCTTTCACCTCTTCTCCCAGGCATGCGGTCAAGGATCCAATGTTTCACTAAGATGGCATGAACAGGTGTGACCCTTTGTCCAACCGTTGAATAGATCAATAATCGCTTCATCAATGTGCCTCAAAGCTTTGGGGAAGATTACCAGGTAGTAAATACACAAGGCCAAGATGTCTATCTTTTCTTCGACGGATCGCCGTAATCGTGTCTCTCAAACATGTCCAGGTATGCATTTACCTCGCCCTTCTGCATCCTATTTGAGACCCACTGCTCACTCATTCGGTGATATTCATCAACTTCTTGAAGGTTGGGCCATTAATCGCTTTGGAATAAGCTTTGTCAACTTGAATTCTCGCAACGCAACAAGGTTGTATATTCTTCTACTATGGGAACCAGATCCACTTTTCGAAGGAGAAACAAATTTATAAGCAACATTCCGAATCGGGTCATTGCTCTAATGCGAGTGCTTGTCTATTTTGACCTCAGCGGGTAAAGCAGTCACCGTAAGTACCATAGAACACCGCTTCGCTTCATCATCCCATCGAGTCCAAATTTCTTTCAACTCACGGAGCTCGCTTTTGCGTGACAATCGATATTGGTGGAGTTCCGTAGTTCTGACACATACCCTTCGACTAAGCTATCTCCTTTTCCTATTTGGCATTGCTCTGACCATATGCGGACTGCCGCATTGTCTTCTACTTTATCAAGGAATTCGCTTTCCATAACCAGCTTCCCAACTCAGAAATGGACCGTGAAACGATGTCTCTTTAAAATATGAAATGATATGCACAAAAAGAAAGAAACACAAAAAGTTAGTACCATGGAATGTAAAGTAAGTAAAATAAACTAATGCCTATTTCGGTGACCACTAAAGTTTGCCATGGCTCTACCTAGGGTGGGCTCTTAGGGTTTGCTATATGCGGCTTAGTTCTAAAGTTTGAGGTTCCCGAACCAGCAGATTCCTCGATCCTCACCCATTATAGGCTCATGCGGACCGAGTTCGGTTCAGGGGAATACATTTTCCTATGGCCATGTGGAAGTGAAAACTTCACGGAGACATAGGTACGGATGTATTCCGAAAGCAGTCCACTAGCCCATGCGGAGGTGAAACCCTCACGATGGCATAGCTTCTCGCTCCCACTTAAAGGTGTGACCACAACGGTCATGCAATGCAATGCCAAAATATTTACAAGACCAATATTGAAAGTGCATTAAAAGAAACATGATTTTTCAAAACCATTTTAATCAAAAGGACAAAAATCAATCAATCTATGGCCCGATCCTCGAGTCCCTGTGAGTCGCCAAGTCGTCAGAACCATTTTTTGGGGAAAGCAGACGGCGCTGATCGACTCGATTTTTGAAAAAGAAAAGAAAAGGAGTCGCCACCGATCTTTATTTGGTGTGATCGGATCACCTTCATTTTAATAAAACATTTAATTTACTAAAAGCAGTGCTTTTTGGTCCACGAACTTTGAGAAAACGGGTTCGGAGGTCGATTACGTGCGAGGAAGGATTAGCACCCTCGACACGCCCAAAATTGGTACCAAACCGATGGATTGATGTCCTATTTGTTGAAAACTTTAAAGGATTCAAAATACAATGCTTTTTATTTTAAAATTGAAGGACGTTAAGCCTTTCTTATTTTCAAGAGGTAAAGCATCATGTCCAAGAAGTTAGGGCACAATACTTTAAACTCCCAAACTAAGCTCGCTTTTGAAACTTGGTTTTATTTGAAGAGGATCTTCCATTTATTCATCAAATGAGAAATCGAACCCGATGAAGTTAGGGCTCGATTTCCGAGATTTCAAATACTAAGATTGCCTCTATTTTAGGAAAAGAAACTTATCTCTAAATATCTAGATGTCGAGTCCGAGAAAGTTAGTAGCGATATTTCAAATTTACGAGATTAAGCTTTTGCTTAGAAATGTATTTGTTTAAAAGGACATTCACCATTTAGATTAAACGAGAAAATCGCGACTTAAAAGGAGATATCCGTTGTTTAACATAAACGAGAAAACCTAACCCAAAGAAGTTAGGGCTCGATCTTCCGGATTTTCAAACACCAACATCATCTCTATTTTTGAAAATTTGATTGATTAATATTAAACAAAGTAATGATACTAACAAATTAAACGAATATATGAATAACTCTAACTCTTATAAACAAATGAGCAAATAAATAATGAAATAATAATAAAGTCATAGGAACAAATAGGATGATAATAATAATAATAACAATAAATAAATAAAAATTAAAAAAAATGTGATAAGTAATTGAAGTGGTTTAAAGTATTAAAAGGTAAAGAGCAATAAACGAATAAATATTAAGTGAATGAAATGACAAATAAATAAATAAGATAACAAATAAATAAATAATGAATAAAATAATATAAAACAAAATTCATAAATGGTGAAGATTAAACAATGAGAATAATAAGAGTACATTAATAATGAAAATAATAGCATATTAATAAATGAACAATAATAAAATAAATAGGAGTAATAATAAAAATAATAATAATAATAATACTAGTAATGAAGTAATAATAATAGTAAATAATAATAATAATTAATAATAGAGGAATAAAATAATAATAATAATAATAATAATAATAATGTTAATAATAATAATATAGTAATAATAATAATAATAAAACAATAATAATAATAAATAATCAATAAAACATTAAATAACAATGATAATTAAAGGGAGGACCAAATCGATTAAAAATAAAATTAAGGGAGATTTATAATATAAAAAAAAGGGAAGAGGACCCTATTGTAATGCTGCTAAAATATGGGGACTGGAGCTAATTTACCCAAAGCGTCTAAACGCAGCGTTTTATAGGGACCAAATTGTAATCGTATGAAGTTTTGGGGCAAAATAAAATATTAAAAACTTGATTGAAAAATATAAAAATGCGGAAGAACCGCAGCATAAAATTCCCTTTTTTCGGCAAAACACGCGGATCCTCTGAGGCGGGTCGGTCGCTTCAGTCACGACGAACGACGCTGTTTAGGGCCATTATGACGTGCCCTAAACGACGCTGCTTTCTAACATTTATAAATTCAATTTTTCCTTTTTTTTTCATTTGCGTAGCTTTAAAAAAAACACTTTTAACCTTTTTTGTTTTCTCGCAGGGGAGCTCGGGAGGATTCGGCGAGGTCCGCCGCAAGTCGTCACGCCGCTAGAGCTCGGCCACCGCACCTGAGTGGTAGAAAAAGGTAAAAGTCGTCTTTTTCTTTCCTTTTTTATTTTTGGTGTTATGCATGTATAGATAACTATTTTTTTAAAGAAAAATAAAAGAAAAAGTTTTATTCGGTTTCGAAAAAGGAAAAGGAAAAAATATAAATAAAATAAAGGTTTCCCCTCGATTTTTCTCTTTTAGTATTTTTTGTAAAAGATTTTAAAAAGAGAGAAAAAAATAAAAATAAAGATAAAAAAAATGACAATAAATCGTGATAGGAAAGAAGAAGTGAAATCAACCTTTGATTTTCTCTTTTCGATTTCTGTTAGTTTGCAAATGTTGTTTTTTTCAAATCCGAAAATCCCCTTTTTTGCTACAATGTTCTCACTGTTTTTTTTTCCTCTCCCGAAAATGAACCCCCCTTTTTACAATTGTTTTGTGTGGTTTTATAGCCAAGGCTGAATACAAATGGCTTCCTCTTTCTTTGTCTCATTGCTTATTTTATTTTTCTTTGCTACTCTGGTGGAGGAATTGGTCGGGACGGAGTGATGGTGGTAAAGTGATGGCAGAGGCGCATTGTGGGTCGACGTCACAAGTCGAGAGGCTAGGGTTTCTTTGTTTTTACTGCTTTTGTTTTTTTTTTTTTTTGGTTTCCTGAGTTGGGTTGGTTTGGGCTAGGGTAGTTGGGCTTTGGGTTTGTAAATTAATTTTAATTTAATTTTTTTGTGTAATTGGGCCCTGGGCAAATTTGGGCCATCTACAATCCTAGAATTAGTGGTTCTACATTTTATGCTATTCTAGGTGCTTGGCTTGTTTAGCATGTTATTTTGGTGTGTTTAAGGGTCCTAGGGAGGCTCAGGTTTGAGCCAGAGCTTTAGAAATTTTTTTATTTTTGGGCACTTTAGGGGGGGAGAGCTAGTTGAAGCAGGCTTTAAGAATATTTACTTGTGTTAGTTGACACAAAAAGGAACGTGGTGTGGTGGCAAGGTGACGCAACTTAAGGAGCAAGGGAGTGGCGTCACAAGGGAGCAGGAGGGGTGAAGGAGTTCGAGTCTCATCTGCAGCATGTGGAACTTTATTTTTGTGCTCCAGGAGAGGAAGAAGTGGTATTCAGCTGGGACTCTTCAAGGTGGTTGTAAAATGGGTCAAATACATTTGAATGGGTGGACAAGAGGAGCTTGTGGAGTTTAAATGGGTCAACTAATTCAAATGGTAGATGGCGAGTGAAGTAAGGAGCAAATCAAGGAGAGAATCGTGGGGTGTGGGTGTGTGGAGTGTTTGGCCAAATGTGTTTGGCCAAAACACATACAAATCACGATTATTCCTGCTAATGAGAGTGTCAATGATCTAGAGTGTCTAGTTTTACGCGTAATCAGCTGTGTATTGCTCACACTCTCCTTTATTATTTTGCGTTAATAACAGTGTTGGTTGAAAGCCAAAACAACTGTATAAGGCAATTGTGATACCCTTGTGGGTAAGGTTGGAGATACCAGGTAAGTGCCTAAGAATATGTATGATTTGATTATCGGCTGTATATTGAAAATATGATTGCATTCATTACAAATTTATAACATGTTGCATGGGCTTTGGGATTTGATTGAAAGGAGAAGTGTGATTCAATGACTATGTCACAGTGGTTTGGTACCACACTGGGTTGGCCCCACATATATTTATCAGTGATTGTCACAGTGGTTTGGTACCACAGTGGGTTGGCCCCACATATATTTATCAGTGACTTTATCACAGTGGTTTGGTGCCCCATGTGGTTTGGGTGGTTCTGATGATGTAGAGAATAGAAAACTAGGTTGGGTTGGGTTGCATTGCACATATACTCTTTCTTATGCCATGTTGTGAGGGCTAAGGCCCAACGTGCATCTGTGGGCTTAAAGCATGATTGTGTCATAAGGGGAAATACACACTGAGTCTTGGTGACTCACACTTTTGCTTAACTTTGCAGGTAACCCCTAGTTGCAGATTTGGAGCCGAGGTGGACTTTGAGGTGGCCATGCATTACTACTTCCGTAAATTTGCATTGCTTTATTTAAACTTACATTTACTTTGGGTTTTTGCTTTGTAATAAGGCCTCCATAACTTTAATTCGGGTTTTGATTTAATGTTGCTATTACATATTTTATGAAATGTCAGATATGGAGTTTTTCTAAAATCAAAATATAAACAATCATTTTTTTTCAAAGTGTTAACAAAAAGATGACAAGTGAATAACCAACTAATTCAGAAATTTTCTTAAAACCACAAACATTGTTTTCAAATGTCACAATTATGAAATTTCCTAATTTCAGCTTTCGTAATACAAAACTATTTTCGATTATTAAGGTTACTCATAAAAAGGTTTGCAAGGAAGCCTTAAAGCTGAACTTGATTTTCAAAATGCTAACACATCGCTAGGTTTTGTTTAATTTAAAGTTTCTTAAAACCTTCTTTCCATGTGACATACCAGATTCGGTCGTAACGTTTAGGCCGGATTTGGGGTGTTACAATTATGGTATCAGAGCCATGTTGCAAAACTCTGCTATGGCATGGGTTCAAAAATGTTTTCAAAGCTAGTTTGAAATATGATTTAGAAAAATACATGTTTTCTAGAAGTATGGCACTCGAGTCTGCGACACCAATCCATACTATAAGTTTTTGCACCCGAGTCTCCGGCACTAATCCGTACTATAAGTTTTCTAATTATTACTTGATTTCTTATGGAAAGAATATATTATGTTGTGATTGATAGTTGTAAGAGATTCAACTTTAGAGATTGAGACCTTTAGAAATATGTTTTGCGAAAAACTACTTCTAATTCTATTTTCATAAGATTATCCGGTAATAAATAGTGGAAGACATACTAATTCATAAAACTTGTAATTAGATTAAGTAGATTTCGTAGTCATGAGCACTAGATGACGTGGACATGATATGTGTGGCCAAGGTAGAGGCCAGGGAGTTGAGGCTGAACCATCGAAATCTGGACATGGGCCGAAGGTGAAGTGCCAGTATCACCAGTAGCGGAAGCGGGGTCTCAGGACCAATTTGAAGGGGGCGATGCTTTGTCCCAAGCTATGTTGCGTGTTCTAGAGTGGATTCTTGGAGCTAGCACGGGATCAATGTCTCGAAAATCTATTCCTGAGCGACTTCAAGCAAATGGAGTCGAGATATTTAGGGGTATTTCTTGTGCGGCTCCTAATGTAGCTGATACTGGCTGGAAGCGGTTGAACGAATCATGGATGATCTTGACTGCACAGCAGAGGAAAATTTGAAAGGAGTAGTATCCCTCCTTTCAGATGAGGCATACCAGTGGTGGCTCACAGTAAGGGATGGTACATCAGCAGACCGTATTACCTAGGACTTCTTTAAGACAGCGTTCCAAGGAAAGTATGTTGGGGCAAGTTATGTGGACGCCCAGTAGAAGGCATTTTTAAATTCGGTCCAGGGAAATAAGTCAATGGCTGAGTATGAGGCGGAGTTCCTACGTCTAAGTTACTATGCTCGGGGTATCGCCTCAACTGATTATGACTGTTGTGTTCGATTTGAGGATGGTCTGAGGGACAAGTTGCGAGTACTGATACCTCCATAACGGGAAAGAGAGTTTACTAATCTGGTTGAGAAGGCAAAGATAGCCAAAGAGGTGAAGCGGTCTGAGAGGCAGAATCGGGACAAGGATAGGGGTAGGAATAAGAGGAATTTTGGGCAAGATCGGGACAAGGATGGGGGTTTCCAAAAGAGGCCTAGGTTAAATGGGTCGAGTCGAGTTGCGATGCCTACTATTGTTGGTCAGTCTCAACCATGTGCTCGATGTGGGAATTTTCATTCGGGGGATTGCTGGACAAGAAATAGAGGATGCTTCAGGTGTTGATCTATGGATCATCGGATAAGGGACTATCCACAAAAGCCAGACAGGGCGCGACCAGGAGGTCAGGGTTATGCGCAGTTTGGAAGAGGTGGTCAGCAGTCGCCGAGAGGCCGTGGTCCGGCCAGAGGAGAAAATGGATTTGTTCGAGGCGTAGAGCATCGGGTAGAGGTGCTGGGAGTATAGATGCAAGATAGTCTGGATTGATTTATGAAGCTAGACGACGAGAGGATAGTGATGCACCGGATGCCATAACTGGTATGTTCCTTATTTTTGGTGTGCCCCTTACAGCTTTGATAGATATTTGATCTACACATTCATATGTTGCTGGTACTATATCTGGAACTTTGAATATAGAATCTAATATTGCTTCTAGAGAAATGATAGTGATTAGCCCTTTAGGACAACCTGTAGTGGTGAACAAACTATTTAGGGATATGCCTTTAGAAGTGCAAGGGACTGTTTTCCTGGCTGACTTGATGGAATTACCGTTCGGTGAGTTTGACTTGATTCTAGGCATGGACTGGTTAGTTAAGTATCGAGCAAACTTAGATTGTGCAGCTAAGCGCATGATATTGAAGATTCCCGAGGATAAAGAGATGATGGTGATAGGTGAAAGAAGGAATTATCTGTCCAATGTCGTGTTTGCCTTAAGGGCTGAAAAGATTGTGCGAAAAGGGTGTGAGGCGTTCTTAGCTTTCATCAGTGCTCTAAAGGCCAAAGAATTGTCTGTAAGAGATGTTAGAACGGTGAAGGAGTTCACCAACGTTGTTCCAGAAGAGCTTTCAAGGTTACCTCCGGATCACGAAGTGGAGTTTGGCATTGATCTACTTTCGAATAGCTCTGGTGTCCGTTGCCCCATATAGGATGGTGCCAAAGAGCTAGTAGAACTTAAAGCTTAGATTTAGGAACTGTTGGACCGGGGTTTTATCTGACCAAATGTGTCCACGTGGGGAGCGCCAGTATTGTTCATTAAGAAAAAGGACGGGTCGATGCGGATGTACATTGACTACAGGTAATTGAACAAGTTCACGATTAAGAACAAATACCCGTTGCCTAGGATTGACGATCTGTTCGATCATCTGTGAGGCACTTCGGTCTTCTCGAAGATAGACTTGAGGTCAGGGTATTACCAGTTAAAGGCTAAGGAGGCGAATATTCATAAGGTTGCTTTTTGAACTCGTTATAGTCACTATGAGTTCTTAGTGATGTCGTTTGGGTTGACGAATGCACCGGCTGCATTTATGGATATGATGAACCAGGTATTCCAACCTTACCTGGATTGGTTTGTTGTAGTGTTCATAGATGATAACTTGGTATATTCAAGGACTGAGGAGGAGCATGACTCGCATCTTCGGATAGTTCTGCAGATTTTGAGAGAGAAGCAACTGCATGCTAAATTCAGCAAGTGTGAATTTTGGTTGAGGGAAGTTACCTTCTTGGGGCATGTTGTGTCTGCCGAGGAGATTAAGGTTGATCTCCGAAAGATTGAAGCTGTTTTGGATTGGAAACCACCGAGGTCAGTAGCTGAAATTTGAAGTTTCCTTGGGTTAGCTAGGTATTATAGAAGGTTCGTTGAGGGATTCTCGTTGATAGCTGCACCATTAACCAAGTTGTTACAGAAAGGTGTACCATTTGTTTGGGCTGATAAGCAACAAGAAAGCTTTGAGAAGCTAAAGAGGATCTTAACTAAGGCACCGGTGTTGATTTAGCCTGAAGCTGGAAAGGAGTTTGTCATCTATTGTGATGCACCACACACAGGGTTAGGATGTGTGCTGATACAAGAAAGAAAGGTAGTGGCATATGAGTCTCGGTAATTAAGACCACATAAAGTGAATTACCCCATTCACGATCTGGAGTTAGCTGCGGTAGTGTTCGCCTTGAAGATTTGGAGACACTACTTGTATGGAGAAAAGTCAATTATCTACACCGATCATAAGAGCCTAAAATATCTCCTTACCTAGAAGGAGTTGAATTTAAGGCAGCGGAGGTGGATTGAATTGTTGAAAGACTATGACTGCTTGATTGAGTATCACCCGTAAAGCTAATGTGGTGGCGGATACGTTGATCCGTAAGGTGATATCGGAGTTGAGGGCAATGTTTGCTCATCCCAGTTTGTATAAAGATGGGAGTTTATTAGCCGAACTTCAAGTGGAGCCTTCATGGGTAAGTCAGTTAAGTAAAAACAATTGTCAGACGAATTGTTAAGTTCTCGACTTCAGCAAGTGGAAGGTGGTCAGATAGAGGATTTTGGTCTGAACAGTGATGGTGTATTATGTTTTCATGGAAAGGTTTGTATGCTGAAGGGTTCTGAGTTAAGATAGAGAATTCTGTAGAAGGCGCATAGTAGCCCATACGCTATGCATCCCGGTGGGAGTAAGATGTATCAAGATTTGCATGAACAGTATTGGTGGCCAGGTCTGAAGTAAGAAGTTACTGAGTTTGTGAGTAAATGTTTGACGTGTCAATAGGTGTAGGCAGAGCATCAGTTGCCTTGGGGGTTGTTGCAGCCAGTGAAGATTCCACTTTGGAAGTGGGAGAGGATAACGATGGATTTTGTTAGTAGGCTACCTCTTACGCCTACTAGGAAAGATTCAGTGTGGCTGATTGTCGATCGGTTGACGAAGCCCACTCACGTCATACCCATTCGTGTCAACTATTCATTGCAGAAGTTAGCCAAGTTATATGTGGCAGAGATTGTGAGGTTGCATGGGGTACCAGCGTCTATCATATCAGACAAAGACCTTAGGTTTACGTCACGATTCTGGAAGGCGTTACATCAAGCGTTGGGTACAAGACTGGATTTCAGCACGGCATTTCATCCACATTCTAATGGTCAATCAGAGTGGATAATTTAGATTTTGGAAGACATGTTGAGACGTTGTGTCATCGACTTCAGGGGTAGTTGGGAGGATTTCTTATAGTTGGCAGAGTTTGCGTACAACAATAGCTATCAATCCAGTATTCAGATGGCACCCTACGAAGCATTGTATGGTCGTAAGTGTCATACTCTTACCTGCTGGATAGAATTGGGTGAGCAATAGTTGTTGGGTCCGGAGTTGGTCTTAAAGATAGAGGAAGAGGTTAAATTGATTTGGGCTCGACTAAAGGAAGCGTCTGACAAGTAGAAATCATATGTAGATCTAAAATGTAAGGAAATAGATTTCTAAGATTTGGACGAAAAGGCAAGTTGAGCCCCAGATTCATCGAACCTTATCGGGTATTAAAACGTGTGGGACCAGTGGCTTATTAGCTTGAGTTACCATTGGAGTTGAGTCAGATGCATGATGTATTCCATGTTTCAATGTTAAGGTTGTATCATTCAGATCCATCTCACAGAGTGCTAGTAGAGGAAATTGAAGTAAGACCCGATCTGTCTTTTGAAGAGGAACCAGTGCAGATCTTAGATCGAGATGTCAAGGTGTTGAGAAGGAAGTAAGTTCCTCTAGTCAAGGTGTTATGGTGTAATCACGATTCAAAAGAGGCCACGTGAGGGCCAAAAGATATGATGCAATAGCAATACCCTCACCTCTTTTGATCAGATAAATTTTGAGGCCAAAATTTCTTTAAGGGGGTAGAACTGTAACATCCTAGAATTAGGGGTTCTACATTTTATGCTATTCTAGGTGTTTGGCTTGTTTAGCATGTTACTTTGGTGTGTTTGGGGGTTCTGGGGAGGCTCGGGTTTGAGCCAGAGCTTTAGAAAAATTTTTCTTTTGGGCACTTTAGGGGGGAGAGCTAGTTGAAGCAAGCTTTAAGAATATTTACTTCTGTTAGTTGCCACAAAAAGGAGCGTGGTGTGGTGGCAAGGTGACGCCACTTAAGGAGCAAGGGAGTGGCGTCACAAGGGAGCAGGAGGGGGAAAGGAGTTCGAGTCTCATCTGCAGCATATGGAACTTTATTTTTGTGCTCCAGGAGAGGAAGAAGTGGCATTCGACTGGGACTCTTCAAGGTGGTTGTGGAATGGGTCAAATGCATTTGAATGGGTAGACAAGAGGAGCTTGTGGAGTTTGAAGGGGTCAACTAATTCAAATGGTGGATGGAGAGTGAAGTAAGGAGCAAATCAAGGAGAGAATCATGGGGTGTGGGTGTGTAGAGTGTTTGGCCGAATGTGGGTAGTGGTAAGGGGGCATTTTTAGTTTTGAGCTAGGGAATGTGGGGTGCCATTTTTCCAAGTACCTTTTGAAAGAGGATTAAAACCAAAACCTTTAGGTGCATTTGGTTTCTTTTTCATTTTTTGCTATTGCTTTGTTTTTATGAAACTATTCTCTTCTCTTCCATATAGCTGTGTCGATCTCACCACCCATTTCTTTTCCCTTTTTGCTTATCTTCTCTACTCCAACAAACTGAAAAGCCAAACCTCAGCTTGCTTATTTGCTTTTCTTTTCATTTCGTTTCTTCTTGTTTTATTCTTGTAGTCGAAACATAATTCTCCCCATTCTTTCTTTGTTTATCTTCTTCCATACCATACATCATAGCCAAACCCTCACCCCTTTCCTTTTCTTCCCTACTTTCTATATTAAAACCGAATCCCCCTTCCTTATTTCTTACTTTGTTAGTCGAACCCAGTGGCCATTTTCTTCACTTTTCTTTTCGCCCCTCTCTTGTTTTTCTCTTTAGTCAAAACCCTGTTGACATTTGCTGCTTGTGCCGAATCTTCTCGGACTTCATTCGGTTTCTCTTTGTTGAGGGTAAAAAACTTTTCTCTTATTCTTATTACCTCCTTACTTCTTTTTAGGAAACCGACCACTTATTGTTGATCACAAACCGAGTTTGGCTTCTCTTCCGAAGTTGGCTACTCCATCCTTTGTAACTATTTCTTTCATCACTTGTTATGTAGCCGAATCCCAAGAATCAAAGGGCTAGTTGGTTTCCGAAGGTCTCCTTGTCAATCGATTTCGATTTGTGCAAGGTAATGGAAACTCTTTCGTTTCTTTCTTTATCTTTCTATCTTAGATGGGCATAGCCAAAATGGCTATTTTGTTCTTAATGTTAGTTTGCGGCTAATCTTTTCTCTTCTCTTCTTAACGTGGCATGTTCGCATCGAATTAGAATCTTTAGCCAAATCGGGTATGGTACGACTTCTTGTTAAACAAGGTAAGAAGTTCCTATTTTGTTCTTTTTGATCTGACTCTATTCGTTTACTCTACCATAATCAAACCCCTTGTTGGGGAAATCATTGTTTCACTATAGTACTGTATTGATCAAGATTTGTCTTCATGGATGCGAGTGCTAGCGAATCTAAGGAGGGGAGTGGACACATTGTCTCTGCCCCTAAGTTTAAACAACGTATTGTGTCGACAGTTCGAGATTTTCTACCGGGTTGTGGTAGGGAGCCGACATCTACTTGAAAATCGGTTATTCCTACTAGTGAGAGTGTCGACGATCTAAAGTGTCTAGTTTTACATGTAATTTGGTGTGTATTGCTCACACTTTCTTTTACTATTTTGCGTTAATAACAATGTTGGTTGAAAGCCGAAACGATCTGTATAAGGCAGTTGTGATACCCTTGTGGGTAAGGTTCGAGATACCAGGTAAGTGCCTAAGAATATGTATGATTTGATTATCGACTGTTTATTGAAAATATGATTCCATTCATTACAAATTTATAACATGTTGCATGGGCTTTGGGATATGATTGAAAGGGGAAGTGTGATTCAGTGACTATGTCATAGTGGTTTGGTACCACAGTGGGTTGGTCCCACATATATTTTCAGTGATTGTCACAGTGGTTTGGTACCACAGTGGGTTGGCCCCACATATATTTATCAGTGCTTGTCACAGTGGTTTGGTACCACAGTGGGTTGGCCCCACATATATTTATCAGTGGCTATGTCACAGTGGTTTGGTACCACAGTGGCTTGGTGCCACAGGTGATGGTTCTGGTGATGTAGAGAATGGAAAACTAGGTTGGGCTGGGTTGCATTGCACATATACTCTTTCTTATGCCATGTTGTGAGGGCTAAGGCCCAACGTGCATCTGTGGGTTTAAAGCCCGATTTCGTCATAAGGGGAAATACACACTGAGTCTTGGTGACTCACACTTCTACTTAACTTTGCAAGTAACCCCTAGTTGCGGATTTGGAGCCGAGGTGGACTTTGAGGTGGCCATGCATTACTACTTCCGTAAATTTTCATTGATTTATTTAAACTTACTTTTACTTTGGGTTTTTTCTTTGTAATAAGGCCTCCAAAACTTTAATTTGGGTTTTGATTTAATGAAGCTATTACATATTTTATGAAATGTCAAATATGGAGTTTTTTTGAAAATCAAAATATAAACAATCATTTTTTTCAAAGTGTTAACAAAAAGATGACAAGCGAATAACCAACTAATTCAAAATTTTCTTAAAACCACAAACATTCTTTTCAAATGTCACGATTATGAAATTTCCTAATTTCGGCTTTCGTAATACAAACCTATTTTCGATTGTTAAGGTTACTCATAAAAATGTTTGCAAGGAAG
Organism: Gossypium rotundifolium; assembly: GCA_025506655.1. Classification (NCBI taxonomy): domain Eukaryota; kingdom Viridiplantae; phylum Streptophyta; class Magnoliopsida; order Malvales; family Malvaceae; genus Gossypium; species Gossypium rotundifolium. The sequence continues at coordinate 60,317,458 of CP106731.1, read as the reverse complement.
CCTTAAAGTGAAGTTGATTTTCAAAATGCTAACACATCGCTAGGTTTCATTTAATTCAAAGTTCCTTAAAACCTTCTTTCCATATGACATACCAGATCCGGTCGTAACGTTTAGGTCGGGTATGGGGTGTTACATAGACCATTAAGAGAAGTTAGTAGATATTTTTGATGATTCATTCATGGAAAATTAGAAAAAAAAGGGCTAAATTAGAAAAAAGAAAAAAATAAAAGATGATATCTTAATTAAATAGAAAATATCATCATTTTATATCATCTTCCTCCCCAAATTCTATGGAAACCCAAAGAAAGAGAAATAAAATCAAGCAAGCTTAATTAGGTAAGTTATCGTGTCCCGCTTTTAGTAATATTCATATTTCCGATATCGTAATAACTTAGTCTATCTATTTTGGGGATTAATTTGTAAATATATTAAAGTATTGAAATTTTTCCATGGATGAAAATGTTGAAATTTTGAAATTTATGGTATAAATTGAAAGGTTGTTGATAGATAAATAACTTTTGTAAAGTGAAATTTCATGTAATTGTGATTTAGGGACTAAATTGTAAAGATGTAAATTTCATGGAAAATTTTGATTTTTATGAAATATATGTGCTGTAAATGTTATATGTAAAAATTAGTTAGGCTTGGAATAAGGATTAATTGTACGAATTTCATTTTTCGAGCCTAGAGACAAAATCGTCATTTATGGAAAGTGTAGGGGCAAAATGGTAATTTTACCTATGGTGTGAATTGAATTAAATTGAGTATGAAATGAATTAAATTGATGTTAAATTCATTTATATAGATCCGGATAGACCTAGTACGAAGTCAGATCAAGGAAAACAAAAAGTATCGGATTTGTAGATCCTTCTATACAAACATTTATTGAGGTAAGTTCGTGTAAATAGATTATGTATAGTAATATGTTTGGAGTTGAATGTTGAATATGTGTGAATTGTATAAATGTTTAATGTATAAAATTAATTACATGCCTGATATTGCTCGATAAGTATAAGTCTCGTTGAATAGATGGAATTCCATGGACACAAGATTTCCCGATTGGTTGTGGTCTTGCATGTGATGCAGACACACCAAAACTTGAAAAAGCATCCTGATATAAGCCTTCTTGAGCTTCCTGCTATATGTTTCTTATGAGCATCCTGATTAGTAGTGAACCTACATGTATTGTGGACTATCGCAGCTCTTTGTGAGCGTCTTGTTATATGATCGATTGTGATCCTGCATATATTGTGGACACAAATGCAACTCTTTATGAGCTTCCTGATGTAAGCTCTTTTTTAGCTTCCTGATATGGCTTGCTTGAACTTTCTATTATATGGCTATTAAAGCTCCCTGATAATAGCTCATTGAAGTTACCTGTTAAGCTCAATCAGCTTCCTATTCTAAACTTTTATGAGTTTCCTATTATAGCCCGGATAAGCTTCCTGTTACATGGCTCACATGAGCATCTTGTTAGATGGCTCACATGAGCATCCTATTATATGGCTCAAGAGAGTGATTCCTAATTATGTGCCCTAATTGGGCACCCCTGAATATGAGTTGATGGTTTACATTGTCATACATTTCAAGTGTACTACATGTGTATCCATCGATATTTCAAATAAATTCAACGGACAATGTTCTATTATGGCTAATCTGAACTTGAGATGATTTATCATAGAAATGTATATTTTATATGGAAATATGATGAGAAAATTATATGTGTATGGAAGTTATTACATGATGAGCTCATCTTTATTACTTGAAAAGTATTTAGAAATTCATGACCAACTTTCTTGATTGAGTGTATGTGATTAGGCAATTGGTCAATTTGTTGGGATGCATGATATTTACATGATTACTTAAATTGAATATAAATGGTAAGTTAAATTCCTATTCTGTGAACTTACTAAGTATTAAATGCTTACTTTGTCTTATTTTCCTCTATTTTATAGTGCTTGAAAGCTCGTAAAGGTTGGAATCGATCGGAGCACCATCACACTATCCTTCAGCTCGTTTTTGGTATAAATAGCAAACTTGTTTTGGTATAATGGCATGTATAGGCTACCTTGGCTAATGTTGGCGTGTAAATGGTTATTTGTAATCTAGCCATTGGAATTGCTAGTGATGGTATGTTTAGTGAATATGTATATGTGTTCTTGGTATGGTTAGATTTAATTATGGTAAACATATATGTTTAAAAAAAAAGGTAATACATGTGATGATATATCATGTATAATGTTATTGTTAGCTTGGTTTTAATTTCTTGAATTGGTTGGTATATGTATGCAAGTATTAATGTAGGTACAAGGCAAAATTTATGTGAGAAATAAGGCTTGGAAATGGTCTTATTTTTTCCACATGAGTAGACACACGGGCATGTGTCTCAACCGTGTGTGATACATGGCCATGCGCATGGTGGTGTGGTTTGGCTGTATGTCCCTTGCAACTTAAAATTTGAGAAATAGAATGCTCAGAATTGGTCACACAAGTAGAGACAAGGGTGTGTGTCTCAGCCTTGTGAAATACATGGCCCAATACACGAGCATGTATCTTGGCCGTGTGAATCCTGCACCTATTTTTGAAAATTAAATTGTCCACATGGCCTAGCACACTGGCGTGTATGGCTGGCCGTATGACCTAAGTCAATAGCTACCCTAATTTTAAGCACGGGCGTGTATCATACGGGTATGTGTCCCTTGTATATAAAGAAAATTTAAGAATTTTGCAAAAAATTCTCTGAGATCTCGAATTAGTCCCGACTTGTTTCTAATGTATAAATTGGGCCTCGAGGGTCCAATTAATGGACAATAAGATTGAATATGATTGGTTTCGGATATGAATAGTAAATGAGATAAATTAACTATATTTGTTCTGTAACACCTTTAAACCCGTGTTCGTCGTCGGAATAGCGCTACGAGGTATTACTGATCAAAACTCAGCTTATAACATATAAATCTTATTCATAATTCAATATCACATAATCAACATCAACCACAGTCATATCATCCTTTACAAGGCTCATCGAGGCCTTAAAACATGCTTAGAAGTGGTTCAGGACTAAACCGATCACATTAGAAAACTTTGAGAAAACTTTAAATTTTTTCATGCAGATAAAGGCCACATGCCCGTGTAAACAGGCCGTGTGCCTCACATGGCCACCAGACACGCCCATGTGTTAGGCCATGTGAAAATAGGGCATACATAATGACTTGGCCACATGGCTGACCACACGACGTGTGCTATACATGGCCAATAGACATGCTCGTGTGTCTATACCATGTAACTAACCGTCTTATTTAATTAAGGTGCAGAGGTCACACAATTGAGTCACACGCCCGTGTTCTCAGTCGTGTGACATGAAAATAGGCTTGGATTAAGCCATATTTTCCAACTAACTTTCCAACACCTACACAAGAGCAAATGGTACAATTTATAAACCCAATTGGCAACCAAAACAATCTCAATTTATGCATAATTCAAGATATGCCAATACAATAATTTCATTTACCCAAACATGTATTAAAACAACATGATCATGACTTTAACTCATACCCATTTCATGCCATTACAAACACTTCGATTCATCATTCAAATTTATACCATTTACTTAGTCAATTATCACAACAAGACATGACCATATTTCAACCAACTCATCATTATAAAACCAAGCTACAATCATACCATTTCTCAAGCTATAATCCACCATATGTCTATTAGCCAAAAACACAACCCTATGACATCACAAAATTCATATCAAGCATGCCTAAGTATAAGGCAATATATAAACATCATATAAACATACCAATCTCACATCTCAAATGACCAAATACGTTTCCAACAATAATATCAAATACCATTGCCTATACATGCTATATAACCAAGTCATAAAGGGTATAAATACCGAAATCATTAGCCGGATAGTGTGATACGATCTCCATGGACTAGTCTGATGCGATCTCCGTCGACTTCCAAACCGAGCGAACCAACACAAAGTAAGCTATAAAGCTTAGTAAGCTCGTATCTTAATAAACTTAACATAACAAATAATTTCAATTCACTCTCATAAGCATAATATGCTATCTCATATGACAAAACACAACTTCTCTCAAGTTTATAACATGATTTCATATAAAAACATCACCATTCAATAATATACTTACTTACTTACTAACTTTAGCTTTCACAAGCTTATTCAATTCGATCCTCATATAACATTAAATTATCACTTTCATATAGCCAAATGAGCACATTTTGTGAAATAACATATTTAATTACATATCTTTCTCATATGAATCACATATCACCATTTATACCCAAATTCACCTTTCATTCATATAGTATCTAACAATTTCACATATGCCACTTTATAAACCACATCTTATTCATTTGCTCATGTTTCATTTGCACATATTCACATTTCATTTGCATATACATCACACAAAATTCTTTGCACATATATACTTACCTTTCATGATCAAATATTGTATACATTTCAATGTACCTGAATCGAAATGTCATTCATTTAATCACTTATTTCTCGAAACACCAATTGAACTGTTCAGAATCAGTTAGGATACTCAGATAGCTCAAAAAGCTCATACAACTCCAACGTCCTAGACGTGTTCTTACATGTAATCAAATATCGATGCCACTGTCTTAGATAGGGTCTTACACGAAATCATATACGATGCCAATGTCCCAGACATGGTCTTACATGATATCTCAAACCGTTGCCAACATCCCAAATGTGGCCTTACAAGAAATCATATCTTGGAATCCTATGTCACGACACATGTATCCTCTACTATTCCTAGGGTTCGTATTGGGCCTTTTGGACGTAGTCACGTTATCGAAACTTTCTCGTATTTATATATTCTCAATCTCGAACAATTCAATATCATAATAACATATATATAACTTATTCAAAATACATACATTTGCATTACCATTCGGAATTGGATTCAATCATACAAATAATATGCATTTATAACTTGATTTTGTAATGTCTATTAAAATATGAACTTACCTCGTTCGTAGTAATGACAAATTAAGTCGACTAATCCGATATTTTGACTTTCCCTCGATCTAGATCCGAATTCCACTTTTGCCAATCTAATTAATATCAAAATTAACTTATTTAAAATTTCATTCAATTTTCATCCAAGAACATATAAATGAGAAATTTGCATTTTAGCCACTAACATTTCACATTTTTGCAATTTAGTCCCTAATTCAAAACAATACCAAATATTCAAAATTTCACTATGCCCATGCTAGGTCGAATGCTCCATAAATCCTTAACAGCCCTTTAATTTAATTTATTTCACATTTAAGCCCCTAAACTTTCAAATTTCAAAAATAAATCCCTAATTTGAATTTTTATCAAAAATCACTTAATTAAACATGATAATCAAACATCAAATATTTATTTTTCATCATCAAACTAAAAATTCATCACATTATCAATAGTGGGAAGTTTCAAATTTATCATCAGTTCAGAAAATTAAAGTATGGGCTAAGTAATATTCGAAGTATCGATCTCAAAAACGTAAAAATTATTGAAAATCGAGCAAAACACATTCCTGAATTAAGCTTCAAGAGTGCCGAATATAAAAGCTTCATCCATTCTTCTTTTTTTTTTTCTTCAACATCCGGCCATAAGATGAATGATAATGGACATTTTATGTTTTACTTTATTTTATTACATATTAATATAACATTTACAAATTTAACCTTTATAAATTAATTAGAAAACCATATAATGGTTTTCTATTACCGTCCATCCCATTTTCCAATGGCCAAATTTCATTTTAAGGACTTCATAATTAATTAATCAAAGCAAATAGGCACTTTAACATATAGCACGCTACTTTTACAATTTATACGATTAAGTCCTTTTCACAAACCGACACTCAAAAAATGAAATTTTCATGCGAAAATTTAACACATATCAATTCATATATTTTAAGCTTGGAAAAAATATTAAAATATTTTTCTAACTCGGATTTGTGGTACCAAAACCACTATTCTGACTAAGGTCTAAATTAGGATGTTACATGTTCTGTAAATTTCGGTAATACTCTACAACCCTGTTCTGGCGACGGATATGGGTTAGGGGTGTTACACAATCAAATATTAAACATGAGAATATTAGCTAACCTAGGGTTTAGGAAAAAACAACCTTAACTCTATAAATAGACTCATTTAACACTTGTTATAAACAAGTTTTTGTACTGTATAATTTTATTTATAGTTTTGGTTTTTAGTTTTTTTTCCTTTTCTTATGCTTTAGGTTATTTTAAATTTTGAATTTGTTGGGAGATTTGATTTGTGGAACTCAATCAACTCTTTATGGACCTCTCTTTATTTATTTTTGTAACACCCCTCACCTATATTCAATGCTAGAATATGGTTAAAGAGCATTACCTGACTTACAACTCAATTATACATACTATAAGCATACATTTCATCAATCCAAACATTCATCTATCAACCTCAATCAATATGTCCCTAATACAAGCCTAAGAGCCCATATTCATGCATTGGAAGTGGTTTGGAACTAAACCAATAACCTTTAAAACAATTTGAGCACTTAGAATTTTTTCTCCAAAATAGGGGACACACGCTCGTGTGACCAGGCCGTGTGTCTCACACGGCACCAGACACACCCGTGTCACAGGCTATGTGGACATTCAAAATGGGATCACATGGTCGTGTCCCAGCCTATGTCAAAACAAGTGAGCTTACTGACTTGGGTCACACGGCCAACCACACGCCTGTGTGCCCTTCGAAGTAACCACACACTTTCGTGCCCAAGCCGTGTGATAGACTGTGCCAAACATGTAAGGTATACTGACTTATGCAACACGGCCAAGTCATACGCCCATGTGCTAGGCTATTTGCCAATTAGGGGATATACTAACTTGTGCCACACGGCCGATCACACGCTCGTGTGTAAGGCCGTGTGGAGCATACTGACTTCATTTCAATTTTAACACCAAGGGACACACAGCCATGTAACATGATCGTGTCTCACACACGGCTAAGACACACGTCCGTGTCTCTGCCCTTGTGGACAAAAATAGGCTATTTACTAAGTCATTTTACCACCCATTTTATACATACCTAAACAAGCTCAAATAATTCCGTTTCAAGACACAAATAAGTAGCCAAAAGTCATCAAACAAAGTTCAAATCATACCAATTCTTTACCATCAATATAAATCACAAATATACCATAATTTACCATATAATTTTATACCTAATTCACATATACCATTCAATTAACTAAACCATTCCAAACATGAAATATCCATTCAACCTCAATCACTCATTATAGATCAATTACCTAACTCAAAATAATACAATTTGCACATTTATAAACAACATCAAATTCACCATCAAACCAACTCAAATGACTTAAATACATGTTTATCAAACATACCAAAATGACTCAAGCCTATACATGCCATATACCATATATACACACTTCAAAATCACCAAAATAGATGTTCGATAGTACGATGAAGTCCTTGATGATCCCCAGACTTGAGCCAGCTTCGTAGAATTATAAAACATCAAAAATTAAACAAAGTAAGCTATAAAGCTTAGTAAGTTCGTATGTAAATATGAAATAATCTCAACAATCATTAACACTTCAAAATGGATAACATAATTAACATTTAAAGCATCAATAAATGAGCTAACATAAAGTTTAACCATATCGTAACTCATAAGTCCTCAACTTCTTCTAACTCATTACTAGAATAATTTTCAGTACATACTTGTACCGATACATATATATGTACCACCAGCTCTCTTACCAAATCCCTTCGAGCTTATAAATGTTTACGATACAATTACTTCTATTTTTCGATGTCATAGTCCAACTATGGTCTTACACATACCAAGGCCCTGTCGTGGTCTTACATTTACATGCCATAACCCGACAATGGCCTTGTAACATCCCAAATATGAGGCTCTACATTTGTACTGTGTTATGTGTGTACGCTGTGCTGTGTGTGTTATTCTGGTGTGTTTAGAGGTTTCGGGGAGGCTCGAGGTTAAGCCTAAGCCTTGGTAGAAATTTCATTTTTAGGCACTACAAGGGAGAACTAGTTGAAGTGGGCCTTAAGGATACTTAAGTGGGGAAGTTGACACAAGAATCTAACTGTTAAAGTGGCAAGGAGGCGCCACTAAGGGTGTAGGTAAGTGACACCACAGGGAGGTGGTGAGGGAGCAAGTTCGAGTTGCGTTGACAACAACTAGGAGCTTTTTTATTTTTTTATGCGCCTAAAGAGTTTGAAAGGTGGTTTCAGCTGGGACTCTACATGGGTGAGTGTGGATTAAGTCAGAAGATATGAAGATGAGGATAAGAGGAAAATGTGGTATAGAATGTGAGTGTAGGTGGTGGGCGAATGCTGGACACTAGAAGCAAGGGGGAGAAATCAATTTTGTTGTGGCTAGGGTGTGCCAAATTTTTACTTTGGTGTATAGGTTTCTGTTCTCAAAAATAGTGCATTTTCAGCTTTTGGGTTAGTAGGTGCCAAAATTTGTTTGCTAAGGTGAGAGTTCTCTTCTTATTTTTTGGCATTTGAGGGTTCTTTTCTTCTCTTCTTTTTTGCCAAAACTGAAACCACTTAGGTCCTGCCAAATCCTTCTTTTTACCCTTCCTTACACTTTTCCCTATCTTGTTTTATTTCTCTTCTCCCAATTATTTCCTTCTCAAAAATCAAAAACCCCTAGACCTTATCTATGGTTTTGTTTTATTTCTTTCGATTTCCAATCTTCTTCCTTGTCATTGCCGAATCTTCTCTTAAGTGGCAGTCGAATCTCCTGTGTTAAGGTAAGCGTCGACTCTTGTTAATCCTTCATGTTCTCTTTCGGGTTTTGGAAGCTAAAATTGAATGGCTAATTGGTTTGGTAAAGCCATTATTATACTGATGTTTCTCACTATTTCTTATGTTCTTTTGGGGTGCTATTCCGAGAATTGAAGGAGATCTGATCATCTAGGTTCGTAATCCAGAAACCATTAACCTCTGAACCATATCTCTTCTTTCAAGATTTTAATGTAAGGGTGTTCTCTTTGGATTGTATTTAGGATTCATTATCTTAATCGGTACGTTAACCCTACCTTGTGGTTTGATAATCATATTTCGTTATAGTAGCATCTGACCAGATCTTTGATGGAATCCAATATCGATTAGGCAAAGGAGGGGGTTTGACTCGTGAACCCAACCCCAAAGTTTAAGAGACGTGTAGTGTCTGCTGTTTAAGATTGGCCACCGGGTTGTGGGCCAGCTTCTGAGTAGAATAGTAGACAAATAGCAGTGGTTCCTATTAGCGATAGTGTCGACCTAGAAAGCATGGTATTGCGTGTTATCAGGTGTGTAAACTTTCACACACTTTATTTTATCTGTACTAACAAATGTGTGCGCTGAAAAGCTGAAAAGGCTGTGTAGACAGTCGTGATGCCCTTAGGGGTAAGGCCAGGGATGCCAGGTACGTTATCGTATCATTTTCTTTATATTGACATATATGTGTGTGGTAATCTGTTGTGTTTTGGATAGTATGTTACATTCGTTAGGATATGTATGTAGTTCATGGGGTATGGGTTTGATATGAAGGGGAAGAGCATGATTATTTGGTCACATAGTGATCGGTGGCTATGCCACGATATATATACATACATTAATTAGGTCACATCGTGATCGGTGGTTAAGCTACGATATATATATATTATTTGGTCACATTGTGATCGGTGGTTAAGCCACGATGTATTATTTGGTCACCTAGTGATAGGTTTATAACTGGTAGCATGACTATCCAAATGGAGTGTAGCGGATGGGGGTTGATTGTAGAAATCCCCACAGTGTGATGGGCTGGTGCGGGTTGGTGTGTAGAGGATGGAAAAACTAGGTTTGGGTTGGGCTTATTACATTCATGCGGTTGTATGTTTTTTATATGGGCTAAGGCCCAACGTGTGGTTGTGGGCCATGAGCCGTCTGTATAATGTGGGAGAATTTACACACTGAGTCCCGGTGACTCACCCCTTTCTTTAATTTTTTAGGTAATCAGTAGATCGTGGATGTGGGAGCCTAGGCGAACTCGTGGAGGCCATAAAAGATGTTATCTTTATCCTATGAACTTTTCACTGCTTAAAGTTGGTTTTTATTTAGGGTTTTCCTTGTAATAAGTCCTTTGGTGATTTTAAATTTGGTTTTAGTGTTTACTTTGGTTACTTGTTATTAAAAGATGCTCAAACCGAGATTTTTCCTAGAACGATTAAACAACTACCTTTTTAAAATAGTAGCAAATGGGTTACAAGTTATTTCGATAAAACTCTAGATTTTCTTAACAATGTTAACTCTTAACTAAGTAACCTTTATCTTGAAAGTTGCTTGAAACTGATTACTTAAACACAAAGTTATTGCTTTAATCAGGAAGCTTTTTTTTAAATTCATGGTTTTTTCCCAAAGTCACTATAAGATTGTTTCTAACTCACCCTGTGACATACCAAATCCTGGTCGTAATGTTTGGTTCAGGTTTGGGGTGTTACATTTTGGTATCAAAGCCTAGATTACAAAACTTGGGTTATGAAATGGGTTCAAAAAGGTTGTATAAAATCGAAGTGAGTATTAGGGATTTAATCGAGATATGGCATCTGAGTCCACCGGCAACCAATCTACGCAAGTAAGTCTTCTAACTCCTAGTAATGTATGCATAAAATGCCTATTTAACTGGATGGATATGTTGTTAGCATATGGAAACTTCAACTTTAGGGACTGAAACCTCTAGCTTATGACATATTATGCGAAAACTACTCTTTAAAACTAAGTTTCATAAAATTGCTTGTTCTTAAGATAGTGGAAGACACTAACTCATAAAACTTTTAATCAGATTAAATCACAAAAGTTAGTCATGAGCATTAGGAGGCATGGTGTGCATGGCCGCGGTAGAGGCAAGATTACTGTGTCAGAACTGGTGGGGTCTGGTCATGGGTCATGAAATGAAAGGCCAATGCCGCCAGCTATGGAAGCAGAATATCAAGACCAAACGGGCAAAGACGATGCGGTGTCTAAGATGATACTACGGGTACTGGAGAGAGTTCATGGGGCAGGCATGGGTACAGGGGTTCGAAAATTTGTGTCGGAGCGTCTCCAGGCTAATGGGATGGAAATGTTCATGGGTATTTCTGGCGTAGCTCCTAATACAGTTGAGTATTGGTTGGAGGCAGTGGAGTGTATAATAAATGATCTCGACTTCACAGAAGAGGAAAAGCTGAAAGGAGTAGTGTCTTTTCTTCGGGATGAGGTGTACCAATGGTGGCTTACAGTTGGGATGGATTAGTAGCTACCACATTACCTGGGATTTCTTCAAGTTGGCATTTCAGAGTAAGTACATCGGATCGAGCTATGTAGATGTGCAGTGTAGGGCATTTTGAATCTAGTTCAGGGAAATAAATCGGTGGTTGAATATGAAGCGGAGTTCCTGTGCTTAAGTCGTTATGCAGGGGATAGTGGCCACAGACCATGAACATTGTGTTCAGTTTGAGGATGGTCTGAGGGATGACCTGCGTGTGCTGATAGCTCCTCAGCGAGAAAGAGAGTTTGCAGTCTTAGTGGAAAAGGCTAAGATAGCCGAGGAAGTTAAGCGGTCCGAGAAGCGGAATCAGGATATGGATAGGGATAGGAATAAGAGGAGTTTTAGATCGTCGGGGTCAATGGGGCGTTTCCAGAAAAGACCTAAGATGGATGGGCCGAGTCGGGGTGTGAGATCTGGGGGTAATAGTCAGCCTCAGAGGTGTGGCTAGTGTAATAGATTTCATTCGGGCGAATGTTGAATGGGTGACAGAAGATGTTTCAGGTGTGGGTCTACTGATAATTAGGTTAGGGATTGCCCACAAGATCAGGGTGGTGCAGGGCCGATAGGATAGGCTAACGCCAACCCGTAGAGGAGGTCAGCAATCACAGATAGGTCGAGGTCCAGCCAAATGGGGTAATGGTTATGGTGGGGCCATGGAGCACCAGGCAGAGGTGTAGGGAACACTGATGCGAGACAGCTGGCGTTGGTCTATGTAGCTAGATGTCGAGAGGAGGGGGATGCACCGGATGTCATAACCTGTACGTTCTTGATTTTTGTTTGCCTTTTTCTACATTAATTGACATTGGATCGATGCATTCTTATGTTGCTAGTGTAGTATCTGGAACCTTAAGTATAGACTCTGAGATTATTTCTAGGGAGATGACGGTAATTAGCCGGCTAGGTCAATCGGTAGTGGTAAACAGACTGTATAGGGATGTGCCTCTAGAAGTGCAAGGGGTATTTTTTTCGTCGGATTTAATGGAACTGCCGTTTGGGGAGTTCGACCTGATCTTAGGTATGGACTAGTTAGTGAGATATCCGTCAAATTTGGACTGTGCACAGAAGCGTATAATACTAAGGACCCTTCAAGATGATGAAGTGGTGATAATAGGGAAAAGGAGGAACTACTTGTCTAATGTAGTGTATGCTCTAAAGGCTGAAAGAATGGTGAGAAAAGGATGTAGGGCATTCGTAGCTTTTGTTTGTGCTCTAGAGGTCCAAAATTCAACTATGGGAAATGTTAGAATGGTGAGGAATTTTTGACCTTTTCCCAAAAGAACTTCCAGGACTACCTCTAGATCGCGAGGTGGAGTTTGAAATTGATCTTTTTCCAGGGATAGTACCAGTGTCCATTGCACCATATAGAATGAAGCCGAAGGAGTTGGTGGAACTGAAAGCTCAGATTCAGGAACTGTTGGATTGGGGTTTCATCCAACCAAGTGTATCACCTTAGGGAGCGCCAGTGCTATTTGTTAAGAAGAAGGATGGATCAATGCGTATGTGCATTGACTACCGCCAGCTGAACAAGTTGACTATCAAGAACAAGTATCCATTGCGAAGGATTGATGACTTGTTTGATCAATTGAAAGGGGCGTCAGTTTTCTCAAAGATAGATTTAAGATCAGGATATCATCAGCTTAAGGTCAATGAATCAGGCATTCATAAGATAGCTTTCAAGACCCATTATGGCCATTACAAATTTTTGGTGATGCCATTTAGGTTGACCAACACACCAGCAGTGTTTATGGATGTGATGAACCGGGTTTTCCAACCCTATTTGGACAAGTTTGTCGTAGTATTTATAGACGATATCTTGGTATATTCAAGGTCGGAAGAGGAGCGATTCACATCTTTGAGTGGTTCTACAAATCTTGAGAGAGAAATAATTGTATGCAAAATTTAGTAAGTGCAAATTTTGGCTAAGTGAGGTTACTTTTCTGGGACACATTGTGTCGGTGGAAGGGGTCAGAGTTAATCCTCGAAAAGTTGAAGCTATCATGGATTGGAAATCACCAGGTCTATGATAGAAATCCAAAGTTTCCTTGGTCTTGCTGGATACTACAGGTGGTTCGTTGAGGGATTCTCCTTGATTTCGACACCTTTAACCAAGTTGTTGAGGAAAGGAGTACCTTTTGTGTGGGGTGATAAGCAGCAGGAAAGTTTTGAGAAGCTGAAGGGGGTGTTGACGGAAGCTCTAGTTTTGATTCAACCGGAGGTTGGAAAGGAGTTCGTGGTTTACTGTGATACTTCACACATGGGGTTAGGATGTGTGTTGATGCAAGGTGGGAAAATTGTTGCTTATGCGTCTTGAAAGTTAAGACCGCATGAGCTAAACTATCCAACACACGATTTGGGGTTGGTAGCAGTGGTGCTTGCCTTGAAGATCTGGAGACATTATCTGTATGGAGAGAAATATGTCATTTATACAGATCATAAGAGTTTGAAATATCTCCTTACACAGAAGGAGTTGAACTTGAGGCAGAGGAGGTGGATTGAGTTATTAAAAGATTACGATTGTTTGATTGAATCCCATCTGGGTAAAGCAAACATGGTGGCAGATACGCTAAGTCGGAAGGTAATCTCATATCTGAGGGTGATGTTTGCCCATCTGAGCCAGTATGAGGATGGGAGTTTATTAGCTAAGCTTCAAGTGAAGCCGAAGTGGGTAGATCAGATTAAAGAGAAGTAGTTGCAGGATGAAGACTTAAGTGCTCGATTATCTCAAGTGCAACATGGAGAAGTAAGGGATTATAGTGTGAATGAGGATGGGGTCCTGTGTTTCTGAAAAAAAGTTTGCGTGCTGAGGGACGTGAAATTGAGGCAGATGATTCTTCAGGAAGGGCATAGTAGCCCATACGCTATGCATCCTGAAGGAAGTAAAATGTATCAAGATTTACGAGAACAATTTTCATGGCCAGGTCTGAAGCGAGAGGTTACCAAATTTGTGGGTAGATGTTTGACATCTCAGCAGGTAAAAGCGGAGCATCAATTGCCTTCGGGGTTATTACAGCCGGTAAAGATCTCGCAATGGAAATGGGAGAGGATCACTATAGATTTTGTTAGTGGACTACCCCTTATGCCTACTAAGAAGGATTCGATATGGGTAGTCATTGATCGATTGATGAAGTCCACTCATTTTATACCAGTTCGGGTTGATTACTCTCTTCAAAAGTTAGCTAAGTTGTATATAGCGAAGATTGTGAGGTTGCATGGAGTACCTGTGTCCATCATCTCGGATAGAGATCCTAGGTTTATGTCAAGATTTTGGAGGGCAATGCAACAGGCGTTGGGTACAAAGTTAGATTTTAGTATGGCATTTCATCCGTAGACGGAAGGACAGTCAGAAAGGGTGATTCAAATCTTGGAAGACATGCTGAGAGGTTGCATCCTCGATTTCAACAGCTATCAGTCCAGTATTCGGATGGTGCCATATGAGGTGTTGTATGGGCAGAAGTTTCGTACTCCTATGTGTTGGACAAAATTGGGTGAGCGTCAGCTATTGGGTCCAGAATTAGTGTTGGAAACTGAGAATAAGGTTGAGTTGATCCGGGCTAGGTTGAAGGAAGCTTCTAATCGGCAGAAATCTTACGCTGACCTGAAACGGAGGGACATAGAATTTGCAGTGGGTGACCAGGTATTCCTAAAGGTGTCACCGTGGAAGAAAATTCTAAGGTTTGGACGGAAGGGTAAGCTAAACCCCAGGTTCATCGGGCCTTACTGTGTATTGAAGCGTGTAGGACTAGTTGCTTATCAGCTCGAACTACCTTGGAGTTATGTAAGATTCATGATGTGTTTCATATATCTATGTTGAGACGCTACCGTTCAGACCAATCCCATGTGATACCGTTGGAGGAACTTGAAGTAAGGCTTGATTTATCCTTTGAAGAGGAACCAGTTCAGATCTTGGTGTAGGATGTTAAAGTTTTACGAAGGAAAATAGTTCCTTTGGTTAAGGTTATGTGGTGTAATCACGGGTCAAAGGAAGCTACATGGGAGCCGGAAGATGTTATGCAACAGCAATACCCTCATCTCTTTTAACCAGGTAATTTTAAGGCAAAAATTTCTTTAAGAGGGGTAGAACTATAACATCCCAGATAGGGGGCTCTGCATTTGTACTATGTTATGTGTTTACGCTATGCTGTGTGTGTTATTTTGGTGTGTTTAGAGGTTTTGGGGAGGCTCAAGGTTAAGCCTAAGCCTTGGTAGAAATTTTTTTTTAGGCACTACAAGGGAGAACTAGTTGAAGTGAGCCTTAAGGATACTTAAGTGGGGAAGTTGACACAAGAATCTAACTGGTAAAGTGGTAAGGAGGTGCCACTAAGGGTGTAGGTAGGTGACGCCACAAGGAGGTGGTGAGGGAGTAGGTTCGAGTTGCGTTGACAGCAACTAGAAGTGTTTTTTTTTTATGCGCCTAAGGAGTCTGAGAGGTGGTTTCGGCTGGGACTCTGCATGGGTGAGTGTAGATTAAGCTAGAAGATATGAAGATGAGGATAAGAGGAAAATGTGGGATAGGATGTGAGTGTAGGTGGTGGCCAAATGTTGGACATTAGGAGAAAGGGGGAGAAATCAGTTTTGGTGTGGCTAGGGTGTGCCGAATTTTTACTCTGGTGTATGGGTTTTTGTTCTCAAAACTAGTGCATTTTCAGCTTTTGGGTTAGTAGGTGCCGAAATTTGTTTGGTAAGGTGAGGTTCTCTTCTTATTTTCAGCATTTGAGGGTTCTTTTCTTCTCTTCTTTTTCTGCCAAAATCGAAACCACTTAGGTCCTACCAAAATCCTTCTTCTTTACCCTTCTTAACACTTCTCCCTATCTTGTTCTATTTCTCTTCTCCCAATTGTTTCCTTCTCAAAATCGAAAACCCCTAGATCTCATCTGTGGTTTTATTTTATTTCTTTCGGTTTCCAATCTTCATCCTTGTCATTGCCGAATCTTCTCTTAAGTGGTAGCCGAATCTCCTATGTTGAGGTAAGCGTCGACTCTTGTTAATCCTTCATGTTCTCTTTCGGGTTTTGGAAGCCAAAACTGAATGGCTAATTGGTTTGGTAAGGCCATCGTTAGACTGATGTTTCTCACTGTTTCTTTTGTTCTTTTTGGGGCGCTATTCTAGGAATTGAAGGAGATCTAATCATCTAGGTTCATAAGCCAGAAACCATTAACCTCTGAACCATATCTCTTCTTTCGGGATTTCAAAGTAAGGGTGTTCTCTTTGGATTGTATTTAGGATTCATTATCTTAATCGGTACCTTAACCCTACCTTGTGGTTTGACAACCATATTTCATTATGGTAGCATCTGACCAGATCTTTGATGGAATCCAATATCGATCAGGCAAAGGAGGGGGTTGGACTCGTGAACCCAACCCCAAAGTTTAAGAGGCATGCGGTGTCTGCTGTTCGAGATTAGCCACTGAGTTGTGGGCCAACTTTTGAGCAGAATAGTAGACAGATAGTAGTGGTTCCTATTAGCGGTAGTGTCAGCATAGAAAGTGTGATATTGCGTGTTATCAGGTGTGTAAACCTTCACACACTTTATTTTATCTGTACTAACAAATGTATGGGCTGAAAAGTCGAAAAGGGCTATGTAGATGGTCGTGTTGCCCTTAGGGGTAAGGCTAGGGATGTCAGGTACGTTATCGTATCATTTTCTTTACATGGACGGATATGTGTGTGGTAATCTGTTGTGTTTTGGATAGCATGTTGCATTCATTAGGATATGTATGTAGTTCATGGGATATGGGTTTGATATGAAGGGAAGAGCATGATTATTTGGTCACGTAGAGATCGATGGCTATGCCACGATATATATATGTACATACATTAATTGGGTCACATTGTGATCGATGGTTAAGCCACGATATATATATATATTATTTGGTCACATTATGATCGGTGGTTAAACCACGATGTATTATTTGGTCACCTAGTGATCGATTTATAACTAGCAGCATGACTGTTGAAATGGAGTGTAGTAGATGGAGGGTTGTTTGTAGAAATCCTGTAACACCCTGAATTAGGGGTTGTTTGTAATTCAATTAATTCCCCATGTGTGTGCTTGAAGAATTAAATTATAGGATTATTTGGCACGTTTTAGGGTCTAAAAATAACCCCGAGCTAGGCCTAACCTAGTATTAAAAATTTCTTTTAAGTATCAAAAGGAGGAGCTAGGTGAGATAGGGCCTAAATAAAGTTTTGGGCGAAATATGACAAAAGAATGGGCTTGGCACAATTGGCTTAGTGCGTCTAAGGGTTTGCAAGGGAGGTCTTGGTTTCGATTCTTGGGAGTTACAAGGGGGAAATGTTTTTCTTTTGGGTTTTAGGCGTTAAAGTGAAGAGGGCTTTAAAGAAATTTCGGGCAAGGTTTGAGCATGAAAGTCCAGGTGGTTAGAGTGGCTTGGGGCACCACTTAAGAGTTTAGAAGTGGCAGGTCTCGGGTTCGAGACACAAGGGACGCAAGGAGCATTTTATTTTGGGCTTTTTGTGTTAAAAGAAAGAGGGCCAAGAAGAAGGTCCTATAAATAAATGAAGGGTTATTTGACATGAAAGTCTAATGGGAGAAGTGGCTAGGGGCATTGGAAGAGAGGGCTGGGGCATGAGGTCACTAGTTCGAACCTAAAAAGTAGCATATGGATTTTATTTTATTTTTCTCTTTGCTGCTGGCGTGAAGGAGAGTAAGTGTTGGCAGCTTATTGGACTCTTAATTGATAAGAGATAAGGCTTATTTTTGCTCTTATTCTATTTGGAAGGGAGTAGCATTAGCAAGTTTATTTTCATTTAAATTATATGAAGGGAGGATAGGAGATTAAAGTAAGATAAACCTTGTTTAAATTTTTTGATAATTAAAGGCTGGAATTTATCACCAACAAGAGGGTGTTTGCCGAATATTGGACTTCTTGGGGGCTATCCATATTTGATTTTGTTATAGCATAGAAGTGCTAAAAATTCCAGCAAATTCTTTTCTTCTTTCTCTCATCATTGTCTTGAATTCTCCTTAACTCTTAGCCAAAATTGTTCGAAATTTCCAGCATTGTTGTTTCTTCTTATCCGAATACACCTTTTCTTCTTCTCAAATTCCAGCCCTCCATCTTGTGCTTAGGCCGAATCTCACATCCCCAACTAGGGTGCTGCCGAATTTCATGGTGTGGTAAGGGATAATCACTTCTTTTAGGTACAAAGTTATGGCTTATGATTCTTACTAATACGATTAAAGCGATTGTAGGGAAGTGAAATAGATTTACATATCGTGAGGTGGTTAGTGTTCAAAGGACGTGTAGGTAAGGTTTCGGGTTCGTGTGTAACCCTTTGATATAATTTTGGTTTGGCCGAATAGGCCTTTCATACTAACAAAGATGATTGGCCGAATATAGGGGCAAGATCTAGCATTGTAGATCGGATCTTCAGGATCTAGAAATTTCGGTAGAAACAGGTGTGTAAGAACTCACTACACACTTTATTAATTTACATGACTTTATTGGTTGCCTTTAATCTTTTGGTTGTGATTAGCTTGTGGCATAATCATGGATTCCGGGTAAGTCCACTAACTTGTGATTTTTGATATACGATTTGCATGCCATCACATGATATTAAATGCTATGACATGAAATATGATAATTGATGTATAAGCATGTGATGGTGGGGTTGATGAGAGGAGGGGGATGATTTTATGGACTGTCGTCAGTGGTTTTGACCACAAGATGGGTTAGCCCCATCAGATTATTTGTGACCTATGGTCATTAGTGGTTTTGACCACATCGATTAATTATTTGCGACTAAGTCCCGGTGGTTTGGTACCACCGATGGTTTTGACCACACTTGATTATTTGTGACCTATGGTCATCGTGGTTTTGACCACACGATGGGTTGGCCCCATCATTTAATTTGTGACTCTAAGTCATCGATGGTTTTGACCAAACGGGGTAGTTAAGGAGTATGGATGGTTAGGTTGGGTTGCATATTTGCATGTTAATTAATATCTTGTGTATGAGTTACATTAGGGTGGGAGATTTACACCTTGAGTCTTGGTGACTCACCCTTTCCCTTAACATTGCGCGATGAGTAGATCGCGGAGATGGAGCCGGAGAGGACTCGTATGCCATGCTTGTCGTTGGATTTGTTTTACTTGATTTAGTTAAAATTATTTATTTTCTAAGTTTTTATTTGGGTTGTAATAAGGCCGCTAATTATTGTTGGATGTTTATTTTATTGCTTTATTTTACTCATGTTATATTATAAATGGAATTTTATAAATCTTAATTGAACCGGTTAAAAGCAACTTTTTTTCAACTAAGTAACTACTACTAGTTTTCAAGGAAGTTACCATCGGGTAACAAAAATTTACCAAGTCACCAATAACTCAGATGATTTTAAAATGCTACATGATCAAATGTTTTCAAAAGGGTTTCTCAGCCCAACTGTATTCATAAAAAGCCCAACTATGTTTTCAAACCCCGTTTTCATACCTTAGCCAAATTTTACCAAGTTTTCACCAACCTTTCAAAATGAATCAAATTATTTTACTCCGTGACATACCAGATCCGGTCAAGACTCATAGGCTGGGTTTGAGGTGTTACATTTTTGGTATCAGAGCTCGGTTCAAAACTCGGCTATGGGGGGCCCAAGGCCCAAAATGTTTTGTTTTTATTAGTAGGCCTTATTATGATGTTGAGAAATTGTTTTGGATTGATCGGCATGGCACCGAGTCTCCGGCACCAATCCGCCCAGGTAAGTACTTCTATCCATTTTTGTGAATATTTGATGAGGAGTAGAAGGGTAAATTGGGAACGTAGACTATTAGAGTAGAAACTGTTGAACCCTAGGGCTAGCATACCTCAACTATGCATAAGATTTAATAATTACCTAAACAACCCTATGAGTTGTCACTAAGCAAAGGATGTGGCAATCGTTATACGCATGTCTAGGATTGGATTCGGTGGGGGCCTGGTATTTAAGCAGTCCTCGTGACTCACCTCCTACTCATTTGAATCCTTCCAGTGCGTAGTGACGGTTCATCCTAGCGAGACGACACACTCATAGGCTAAACCTGATAACTAAAACCCGAAAGGGATTAGCCGTTTTGTTTTTGAGGTAATTAAAACTTTAGTTTAAAAAAAAAAAGAGACCAAAATACCCCTCAATTTGAAAAATGACCAAAATACCCCTGGCTTGTAAACTACCAAAATACCCTCCGAATGAAAAAAAATTTCAAATGGAAAATTTTCAGAATATCTTTCTTTTGTGAAATCACTTAGAACCCAAATTTTTGGAAATCATTTTTCTGAAAATGCCCTGATTATGTAAAATTACTAAAATACCCTTAGGGGTAAAATTTTCAAAAACGCCCTTGATTTATGATATTCCCAAAATACCCAAAGTTACAATCAAAAATTTCCATTATATGCAAAGTTCCCAAAAACCTTACTTTGCAGAATATCGAAAATGTCATGATTTTGTAAAATTACAAAATTGCCCCTCACCAGTAAAATTACCACAATGACCTTGGTTTTCAAATTTTTGGAAAATAAATTCTTAAAAAGAACCCTCAAAGTTTTACAACTTTTAAAATATCTCTGATTTACTAAATTTTAGAAATTCACCCTGATTTGTGAAAAATTACCGAAATACCCCTGAGGCCAAAATTACCGAAATACCCCTTGAGGCCAAAATTATCGAAATACCCCCGAATTTCAAAATTTTTCAAAATACCTCAAAAATTTAAGAGTTCCAAAATACTTTTTGACAAAATCATCCGAAAATTTTCATTTTTGAAAATTTACGAAAATACCCCTGTAGGACAAATTACGAAAATACCCCTGGGTAGTGAAAAAATGATCACCATGAAAACTACAACGTCTCTTGGATGAATGAATGGAAAACTGTGTGCATGTATGATTACAAAAGAACCACTCCTAAACTCTTATCATAAAATTTCTTCGCGGATAATCCAGTGAATCAAGTACTAATACATAAAATTTTAAAACAGATAAACGCAATCGCTAGAATATGTTCAAGAGGTCGTGGACGTCCCGGCGTGGCCGTGGTAGGGGTAGAATGACCTTGTCCGAGCCAGACAAGGTCAGTCACGGGTCTAGAAATGAGATCTTAGGATCTCACCGTGGCGTAAACTAAGTTCCAAGATCGGATGGGTGGTAATGATGTCGTGTCTCAAGTCAGTATTACGGTATTGGAGCAGGTTCTTTGAGGTAGGCGTGGTGCGAGAGCCCGCAAATCTATGGTTGAGCGACTCAAGCTAACGGAAGCGAGAGGTGTTTAGAGGAGTTTACGGGTGGCGCCCGGTCTTGGCGAGTATTGGTTGGAATCCTTGAAAGGATTATGGGTGACTTGGATTTCACACCTGAGGAGAAGTTGAAGAGTATCATTTCTTTGCTTCGGGATGAGTCATATCAGTGGTGGCTCACCGTAAGAGATGGAACGGTGGCAGAAAATCTTACTTGGGAATTCTTCAGGGATACCTACCAGAAGAAGTATATCGAACCAGTTATGTGGATGCACAGTGAAAGGCTTTCTTGAATCTGGTTCAAGGCAATAAGACGGTGGTGGAATATGAGGACAAGTTCCTCCGGTTGAGTAGGTATGCTCGTGATATTGTGGGAACCGAGCATGAACGCTATGTTAGATTTGAAGATGGGCTGATGGATGAGCTAAGGATGATGATAGCTCCACAACAGGAACGGGAGTTTGCTGTCTTAGTGGAGAAATCGAAGGTTGCTGAAGGAGTAAGACAATCGGTTAGACGAAATCAATATAGAAATTGGAATAAGAGGAGCTCGGAACCTTCAAGGTTCTTGGGTAATAAGCAGAAGAAGACGAGGTTTGATGGGTCGAATCAAGTCATTGGGCTGCTTCTTGCTAATCCTCAATGGCCACCACGGTGTGCTTGGTGTGGCAAGTCTCACATGGGGAATGTTGGAATGGTAATCGGGATGCTTGAGTGTGGGTCCTTGGAGCATCGAGTTAAAGACTATCCAAAAAGGCGGCTAGGCCGAGATCGGAAGGTCGAGGATCGTGCCGAGCAGGAGGGATAACCAACGACCACGGAGGGGTCGAGGTGTAGTTAGGGGTAATGGAAATAGTAACAGGCATGGTAGAGGTCTTTGAAGTTGCAGAGGCGAGGCAACCAAGGTTGGTTTATGCAGTTGGCCGTCGCGAGGAGGAAGATGTGCCAGATGTGACAACGGGTATGCTCCTTATTTCTGGAATACCCTTAAATTGCTTTGATTATTGTAGAGTTTTCTTGTTTTACTAGGGAAGTGCCTAAAACCTTGGTTGTGAACTTAGAGATTGTGCCTATGAAGTAAGATAGTTTTATTAAGATCAGAGTGCGCAGTGTAAGCGTAGTACAGTGAGTTAAGATGTACGACTATTCGTTAGTAAGTAATTTCGAGGACGAAACTATTTTTAAAGGGGTAGAACTGTAACACCCTGAATTAGGGGTTGTTTGTAATTCAATTAATTCCCCATGTGTGTATGCTTAAAGAATTAAATTATAGGATTATTTGGCATGTTTTAGGGTCTAAAAATAACCTCAAGCTAGGCCTGACCTAGTATTAAAAATTTCTTTTTAAGTATCTAAAAGGAAGGAGCTAGGTGAGATAGGGCCTAAATAAAGTTTTGGGTGAAATATGACAAAAAGAATGGGCTTGGCACAATTGGCTTGGTGCGTCTAAGGGTTTGCAAGGGAGGTATTGGGTTCGATTCTTGGGAGTTACAAGGGGGAAATGTTTTTTCCTTTGGGTTTTTGGGGCGTTAAAGTGAAGAGGGCTTTAAAGAAATTTCAGGCAAGGTTTGAGCATGAAAGTCCAGGTGGTTGGAGTGGCTTGGGGTGCCACTTAAGTGTTTAGAAGTGGTAGGTCTCGAGTTCGAGACACAAGGGACGCAAGGAGCATTTTATTTTGGGTTTTTTGCGTTAAAAGAAAGAGGGCCAAGAAGAAGGTCCTATAAATAAATGAAGGGGTTATTTGACATGAAAGTCTAATAGGAGAAGTGGCTAGGGGCGTTGGAAGAGAGAGTTGGGGCATGAGGTCGCTGGTTTGAACCTAAGAAGCAGCATATGGATTTTATTTTTTTCTCTCTTCTTCTTTGGCGTGAAGGAGAGTAAGTGTTGGCAGATATTGGACTCTTAATTGATAAGAGATAAGGCTTATTTTTGCTCTTATTAATTTGGAAAGGAGTAGCATTAGCAAGTTTATTTTCATTTAAATTATATGAAGGGAGGATAGGAGATTAAAGTAAGATAAACCTTATTTAAATTTTTTGATAATTAAAGGCTGGAATTTATCACCAACAAGAGGGTGTTTGCCGAATATTAGACTTCTTGGGGGCTGTCCATATTTGATTTTGTTATAGCATAGAAGTGCCAAAAAAATCCAGCAAATTCTTTTCTTCTTTCTCTCTTCATTATCTTCAAATTCTCCCTTAACTCTTAGCCAAAATTGTTCGAAATTTCCAAGATTGTTGTTTCTTCTTAGCGAATACACCTTTTCTTCTTCTCAAATTCCAGCCCTCCATCTTGTGCTTAGGCGAATCTCACATCCCCAACTAGGGTGCTACCGAATTTCATGGTGTGGTAAGGGATAATCACTTCTTTTAGGTACAAAGTTTTGGCCTATGATTCTTACTAATGCGATTAAAGCGATTGTAGCGAAGTGAAACAGATTTACATATTGTAAGGTGGTTAGTGTTCAAAGGACGTGTAGGTAAGGTTTCGGATTCGTGTGTAACCATTTGATATAATTTTGGTTTGGGCGAATGGGCCTTTCATACTAACAAAGATGATTGGCCGAATATAGGGGCAAGATCTAGCGTTGTAGATCGGATCTTCAGGATCTAGGAATTTCGGTAGAAATAGGTGTGTAAGAACTCACTACACACTTTATTAATTTACATGACTTTATTGGTTGCCTTTAATCTTTTGGTTGTGATTAGCTTGTGGCATAATCATGGATTTCGGGTAAGTCCCCTAACTTGTGATTTTTGATATACGATTTGCATGCCATCACATGATATTAAATGCTATGACATGAAATATGATAATTGATGTATAAGCATGTGATGGTGGGGTTGATGAGAGGAGGGGGATGATTTTATGGACTGTCGTTAGTGGTTTTGACCACAAGATGGGTTGGCCCCATCAGATTATTTGTGACCTATGGTCATCAGTGGTTTTGACCACATCGATTGATTATTTGCGACTAAGTCCCAGTGGTTTGGTACCACCAGTGGTTTTGACCACACTTGATTATTTGTGACATATGGTCATCAGTGGTTTTGACCACTCGATGGGTTGGCCCCATCATTTAATTTGTGACTCTAAGTCATCAGTGGTTTTAACCATACGGGGTAGTTAAGGAGTATGGATGGTTAGGTTGGATTGCATATTTGCATGTTAATTAATATCTTGTGTATGAGTTACATTCCGAGTTGGGGATTGACACACTGAGTCTTGGTGACTCACCCTTTCCCTTAACATTTTGCAGATGAGTACATCGCGGAGATGGAGCTGGAGAGGACTCGTGGCGGCCATGCTTGTTGTTGGATTGTTTTTACTTGATTTACTTAAAATTATTTATTTTCTAAGTTTTTATTTCACAATTTAACCACTAACTTTACACATTTCTCAATTTAATCCCTATTTTGTATTTTTACTCAAAATCACTTAACAAAACTTATATATCTCATAAAAATATTCATAATCTACCATCAAACATCAAAAATCATACTTATTCATCAACGACATCATTCAAAATCTTTAAAAATTTTGCAAATTAGTCCTTGGGCTAGTTAGTACTAGCTGCAACAATCTCAAAAATATAGAAATCATTAAAAATGGGACAAAAATCGTACCTTAATAGCACAAAATAGCTTGGCCGAATGCAAGGAATGGAAACGAATTTTCTCTAGCCCTAATTTTCGGTTGAGGAAGAAGCTAAAAGATTATACATATTTTGATTTTATTTATTATATCATTAATACATAATTTACCAAATTAACCTTGGTTTAAAACATTAATATTCACTTGTTTTATATCCATAGAAGTCCACTTACACTAAGGATAGTCTAATTACAACATAAGGACGTCACTTACACTAAGGATGGTCTAATTACAACATAAGGACCTTTACTTTAGGGTTCTATAGCTATTTCATACCTTTAGCTAATAGAACATCACTTTTGCATTTTACGCGATTTAGTCTTTTTTCTCAAATTGAGCAATTAAACGATAAAATTTCTGAAGAAATTTTCACACCAACATGATATCATACAGTAAATGTTAAAATAATAATGGAATAATCATTCTGACCTCAGATTTGCGGTCCCAAAACCACAGTTCTAATTTTACCAAAAACGGGCTGTTATAATTTTAATATTGATGTTCATCTTTTATATCAAGTTTATTATGTTTTTGAGATCCGTGAAGACCTAATCCTATTTTGGGGAATTATTGAGTGGAGGTATGGTTAATTGGTTGTTGTGCAGGGTTTTCTTAACGAAATAGTTGTTTAAGAAAGGAAGAATTTAAACCCTAGGCTTGACAACCCTAGGAAGTCATTTAGGTGGGAATTAACCTAAAATTGGTATGACTTATCCACGACCACCTTTACCTTGAACCAGTCTAGACTGTGAGGTCTAGAGATAAGTAGTTATTGCCAACTCATTATTCTAGAGAAAGATAGAGAGATCCTTCTAAGGTAATGACTAGTAGATTGAACAGGGAATACTAAGCAACGGTTAGTTATGATTTCCGAAGTGAGCTAGTCATTCATGCTCATATCTGATTAATTTTCCATAGAAAATTTAGCAAAGTTTTTCCATTTATATTATTTTATTTCTTTACTTATTAAAAACTCTCTATTTTGGTTATAATATAATTTATTTAGTGCTCGTCTCATTTGGGTACGATCCTCAGAGTACTCACCTACTTCATTGTAACTATATTACAACATGACCCATATACATGCAAATACCACCTATTTAACATTTGTTGCGCATGATTTCTACTCTGGACATTGGTACGTCTAGAGGCGGTCAAGTTGTTGGCATTGTTGACGGGTAGGCTAGGTCACTAGATTGATTTTAATTTTTTCAGTTAATAGAAAAACTAGTAAATTCCTAAATTCTAGATTCAATTTTATTTTCTTATTTTTACTAACTTCTTTATTCTCTTTGGGTTTAATGTATGACTTGTAGTAGGGGAACACCTATAGAGCCAACAACAGATCTAGAAATAATAATTTGTAGGAATCATTGATAACAACAACAGTAGATGCAGAACCCACCACCTACTTTTGGAAACATACCTCGTGAGAACCTATTGTTTAAATAAGATAACGATAACCCACAAGACTTACCACGACCACCACAGCTACTCCCAAATATGGCACGTAATGAAAGAACTCTAAGAGAATATGCGCTACAAATGGAGACGGTTCAAGGGAGTATAGCGAGGCCAACTATTAGGGCCAATAATTTCTAGGTCAAACCAGTAATGATTCAAATGATTCAAAAAATCTACAGTTTAGGGGCACAATGACGGAGGATCCAAACCAGCATTGAAAACAGTTCCTTCAGCTTTGTGGCACATTTAAATATAATAAGGTTACTGATAATGCTATTCGTCTTCAGTTGTTCCCTTTCTTCTTAATAGATAACATTTTCTCGTGGTTAGGTTCATAGGCACCAGGATCCATTTTGACATGGGACGAGCTCGCAGGGAAATTTTTACAAAAGTTATTCCCTATTAGTAAGACAGGTCCAGCTAAAGAGAGAGGTTGCTATGTTTAAGCAGTTAGAAGGTGAAAGTTTCCATGAAGCTTGAGAGTGCTTTAAAATGTTGATTAAAAAATGCCCATACCATGGACTACCTGAGTGGTTACGATTATAGATGTTATATAATGGTTTGGATGCTCATGCACAGTCAGTGTTAGATGGAGTAAGAGGAGGAGCTTTAATGAACATAACATATGAGAATGCATATGAACTAATAGAAAACATGGCGATGAACTCTTGTCAATGGTCAACTGAACATTTTACATATGGCCAAAGACCATCTACAGTGAAGGCTATCCAAGAAGATGACAGATAGAAACAATTAGTGGACAAACTCAACCGTATTGAGGCTTTTAATAGTGCACCATCATATATGTAGGAGATAAACCAATCTTCCTCTATATTAACAATCCTACTAAAGATGTGAATTATATCAGGAATAGGGGTGGAAACCCTTATTCGAATACATACAACCTCGAATGGAGAGATCACTCGAATTTGAGATGGGGAGGAAATCAATGAAGAGGTAATAGCTCTAATAGGTTAAAAATGCTAACTATCAACGTCCTTATTTACAGAAACCTCAAAAGAGGGCCAACCCAAATGTCCATATTGTATGTGGTCAACGTTTGGATTGGATCGAAGGGGAAATGTAGTCAATGAAGACATATGTGAAACAAGTGTAGTATAAGTACACCAATTTAGTGAAAACATTGACTAAGCCTGAAGATCAAATGAGGATATTAATGAGCATGGTGGGAGGCATCAAGAGATAAATTTGCACTGGTAACCCTAGTAACACTGAAGATAATCCTCAGAGAGGGGGGAAGGAGCATGTGAAAGTAATCATGCTCCTATCGGGTAAAATGTTGAGTAGCCCAGAAAACCCAACTCAAAAGGTAAACAAAGGGGAATACTGATGATCTTCCTGAAAAGCCTTTAGAAGCTAATGATGAACCAGAACTGGAATAAGTAGTTGAACTGATAGCTGAGCCGAATGAAGAACTAATAAAGGAACCTAAAATTACAAAGGTACCATTCCTATCAGGATTGAAGGAGAAACAAAGATGGGATGAAGATGATTTTGTAAGTTTTATAAATTTATTCAAATCATTAAATGTTAACATGCCATTGATAGACTTAATTGAAAAAGTTCCAAAGTATATTAGGTACCTTAAAGAAATTATGTCAAGGAATAGGAAAATTAAAATTGGAGAACAAGTTAATATAAACGTATTAATTAGTGTGCTAATATCAAGATAGGTTCCCCCAAAATTAAAAGACTCAGGAAGTTTCACAATTCCTATAGAGATAGGGTATATTTATTTCAGTAAAGCTCTATATGACTTAGGATCTAGCATAAACCTAATGCTCTATCTATTTATGAAAAATCGGGTTAAGGGACCTCAAAAATATTCAAATTACAATATAGTTAGCCGATAGATTGTCAGTACAACCTATGAGAGTATTGGAAGATGTGTTGGTTAAGGTGCGTAATTTCATAATCCCTACAGACTTTGTGATCCTCAACTTTGAGGAAGACTGTGAAATATCCATTCTATTAGGTAGACCTTTTCTAGCTACGTTAAGGTCAATAATCGATCTAGAGAAAAATGAGTTAACCATGAAGATCACTGGTGAAACAGAAATTTTTAAATGTGGTCACTTACAGAGTGAGGAATATAGGAAAATCAAGGGAAGTATTTTTTGTACCAGTGCAGGTCGAAAGAATAGGTTTAAAGAAATGAACAATCGAAATAAGGTGGAGTGGCACGACAGGCAATGGACTAACACTGAAACAAACAGAAAAGCGTCCTCGTATGCATCGATGGAGTTGTCGGATGAATCCGACAATAAAACTTAACAATTTGGATTAACTTCTAATTTTATATAAATTATTGTATATTTAACTAACTGTTTAGTCTAGAATCTAATTTGTTTCAAATTTAGGTTTTATAGAAATCAAGACACTCTGGAAATTGGAATTTTGGGCAAAAACAGTGTTAGTATTGCAACATGGCAACCTTGTGTGGCAACACCAAGGCCAAAACCAAAGGAATTGAGAAAACCAACATGATGTCGTCACATGGAACCCCTATATCGCGACCAAAAACACAGTCTACCTAGATTTCTAAAATTTAAAAGTGTTTGGCGACACTGAACCCTGATGTCGTGACAACGGCAAATTGCCAAGGATGTCGTGACATGAAACCCCTCTGTCGTGACATCGCTGCAATTTTTGGTTGAGTTGACTCGATCTGATTGCAAAACCCAACGACATAAACCCTTTCTTTACCTGATTTTTATCCTTAAAAAGCACTTTAAAAACCTAAAAACTATTTTTAACCTAAGACTAAAATTCTTTTAACATCTAAACCCTCCCAAATCCTTCAAAATTTCTTAAAACCTTTTAAACTTTAAACCCCTTTTTTCACTCTGCATATTTGGTGTGTTGCAAATTTCATCTTCTTTCAAGTTGATTTGGTGTAGAAGTAAGAGAAAAACAATCAAAGGAACGACAACGAACGATTTTTTCAAGGGAATCTGAACAAATTATACGAGGTTAAAATTTCCAAACTTGAAATTTTTCCATTTCTTGTGAAATACATTGCTTAAATTTTATAGTTTTCTAAAGTTTTAATACCGAATATGCCTACTAGGAAGAGTAGAAAAACTAACGTGCAAGAACCACCAGCGATGTTGAATCCCTTAAAATTTAAAAACCAAAATGTTGAGAAGTACTTTGTCGAACTTCAAGGCAAAAATTTTATTCATGAAAGGGGATTTGAACCATCAATGGTTCTTTGCAATGAAATTTGGTGTTTAATACGGTATCATAAATTGGAATGTTTCTGCTCAATCTTAAAAGAAAATGTTGTCATCCCACTCGTCTAAGAATTTTATGCTACTGTTAGGGACAAGGAAACCCGGAGTCCACATGGAGTAATGTGGAAAATGGTAACAGTAAGAGGGAAGGATGTGCCATTCTCCTGAAAAATTTATAAATATTATGATGCTCCATCTTATGAGTCCAACTATTTAGAAAATACTGATCTAACGAAATTTAAACATGTTGATATGGTAAGCATGGTTAAGCATCGAACTAAAAATCGAGGTGAATGGAATCTCCAACCCAATACCGAACTACTGACTAATTTTAATCAAGCAATAAGTTTCCAATAGCTAAAATGTGGATGCAATTTATTTTCACTAGAATTTCACTCGCTTTTAACATTTCTAATGTCAATGCATTATGAGCTGTTTTATTATATGGCATTTTATAGAAAAAAAAAACAAATATGTATAGGACAATGGATCCATCAGAGTATGAAGCATTGTGTCAGTGGCCAGAAGGTTGGGATTTTCTTTCCCCATCTTGTGACAGCACTTTGGAAAAGCTCGAAGGTTCCAATGGAAGACAATGAGCAGTTCATGCACCCAACAAGGAGTTTAATTAGTGATTTGATGTACATCTAGTACATAGAACTTAATCAAAAGAAAATTATCGATTGGAACCAGAGGACGAAGGAAAAGATGGATGTCCCTACCTCACTTAAAAAAAAAAGTGAGATGACGTCTCAAGGAAAAATGGGTGAGAGAAGTGAAGCAAAACTAGATGGAATGATACAATGGATGCAAGAAATAGGTCCAGTCCTTGAAGAATTTGCATGGCGGAACAACATGGGAGTTCTTAATGATATAGCGAACATTTTTGGTCTGATGCAAACTCCTCATGGAGAAGAAGAGGAAGGGAGTGAAGAAAGAGGTGATAGTGAAGAGGAAAAGAGGAAGAGATAGCTTCTGAGGAAGAAGAGGAGGATTAGACTAAATTTTAAAACTTTTTTGTTTTAAGGCTATAATTAATTGTTGGATCATTTGTGTCTTAGTAATAGGTTGTTATTTACTTTATTTTTCTGTTATAAAGTTTTCTATGCAGGAATCCTCATGGAACAAGCACAACAATTTCGATCTCATAACAATCAAAGAAGGAAGCACCCACCAATAGCTTACGTACCATGTTCAATTGAGTAACTTATTTCCTTATCCTTTTAGGGCTACACATTAAGAACAATGTGTTATCTAAAGTGTGAGGGGTAACATAGGAAATTTGTTTCAATTTTTATGCTTTTCTTACAATTTTTATTGTCAATGGTGTGCTTAAGCTTATAAAAATACAAGTGATTGGTTAGGATAATATAAATAGGTTGATTGTATTTACTATAAATTTGGCATGATAGTAGATGATTTTAAAATTTTTATTATTAGACTACTAAGATCTATATATTTCACTGTAAATAGGCATTGAGCAATTGAATATACCTTATAATTTAGGAAATATAGGGAAATGAGCATGCATGTATGTATGATAAATTAATCAAATTGTGATTATTTGGTTGATTAAATTTGTGAATATTGAGATGCCTAGGCATAACCTAAGGCATTGTTTGATATACACCCGGAGCCAGAAAGCTAACCTTATTTATTCATCCTTAGCACTAATATTTGAACCAGAAAACACTTCTTGATGAACCTTCATGCAAAATCTGACCTAAAAATGTTAATTTGTATTCTACTAGGATAATCAAATTACATATCTAACTTATTGATGGACGACTACATTTGAAACCCTTAATGTTTGTAGCTTCGTAATATACTAAACTTAGGTGTTTAATATCAAAAGTGGTAAGTTAGCTATATATCATGCCAAGATTATGTGTGAATATGAAATGCTTAGTCATGTGCTCCAAAGCTAACATTTGTACCATATTTTCTCAAGGGTCATCTTTGAACTACTATTTTTGTTTGCTTTGCTTGAGGACAAACAATGGCTTAAGTGTAACACCCCAAACCAGGCCCAGAAGTTAGGCCCGAATCTGGTGTATCACATTGAAGAAAACGTATAAAGGATTTGTGATTCATACTAAAATAAGTTTTGTTAAAATCAAGAAAAACAAATTTGATTTGAGACATTTGATAAAATACTACTGACCTCGAAGATTGATTGATAAATTGATAAATTTGAGCTAATGCTCTTATAAAACTGTCTTTGCGACTGTTAAAAACTTGTTTGAGAATTACAGCCTCTTTGTTAAAACCCAAAACACTTAAGCAATTGTTATCTACTTGAAAATGTAATTATCTTTAAAAACCTTTTTGGTTGCGAAAACACATTTGAAATAAACGATTTACGAAAATATGACATTTGGAAAGAGAGTTACAAAAACATTTTGAAAACATTGCGGAAACGTAGATAAAATACAAGTATTTTTGAGAGGTTAATTGATGAGTCGAAAATCGAGGTAGTGAACTTTAACCTTGACTTTTGAAAATGTCGTCGATAATTTGAAAAAGAATTTCCAAGTTAAATCATTTGTAAAAGTTTGTTATGAAAATCATTTGTTAATCTATTTTGGAAATCCTTTACTTAAGATTTTTAGAAAAATCCCCGTTTAAAAAAACAATTCAAGCATAATACTAAGTACGACAAAACATAAGCAAAATAAAATATTCCAGAGGCCTTATTACAACACAAAATAAACCCAAAATACTAAGAATAATAAAGTGAATGAAATCAGGAAACTAAAGTTCAATAAAAACCATTTCTGAAGTATGGCCTCCACCGAGTCATCCATGGCCCAAGTCCATGTCCTTTGGCGTTACCTACAAGGGTTAAGAGAAAAGGGGGGTGAGTTACAAGAACTCGGTGTGAAATCCCCTTACCGTTGTTCACTGGGCCAAAATCTCATTAAGCAATTATTTGGGCCTAAGCCCACATACAATAATAATGTAATGAATATAACATGAATATGAAATGCAATTCCCAAACCAAGCCTAGTATTCCATCCGCTACACACCACCCGTACCAACCAACACACCTTTGGGGAGCTTTAGTCACCCACCCCGCCAACACACCAAACGTAGGCATTAAGCCATTTATATCAAATTATTTGTGGACAAGCCACCAGAATAATAGATTTTACGTGGCATAGCCACCAGACAGATTGTGACAGAGTCACCAAATATGTGGCAAAGCCACCAAAATTATGTAACAAAGCTACCAAAACTTCTCTTCATTATTATCCCATCCCATGCAATTTATGTATATGCATCATACATATCAAATCATGATATTTACAAATATAATAACAATAATTAAAAATATAGAAATTTATGACAAACAAATTGGCCCAATAACACTTTGTAAAATAGGCCCATTAGAGCAATATATCAAATCGGCCTATTTTATCACATATCCATTCGGCCCATTTAATCACATATTAGATTGGCTCATATAGCAAAATATCAGATTGGCCCATATAGAAAAATATCATATTGGCCCATTAATCAATATGTCCAATCGGCCCATAAGGCATAATGTCAATTCAGTCCATTAAGCAATATCGTATTTCGGCCCTTTAGGGGAATTTGATAATTCAGTAATCTTACCCACTAAGGGTATTTTTGTAAATTAGTAATATTAACCACTAAGGGTAATTTGGTAATTTCGCAATCCAGATTTAACTACTAATTTGGGTATAAAAATTTAAACTGTCCATCTGCGTCATACTGACTAAATTGACTATAACTTGAGTTAGGAAACTCGAAATCTAAATCTGTAAATTTTTCTTGAAACCAGAATTTTTGGCTTAACCATTTAGTACATTTCATTCCTTAAAGTTTCCCTTGTTTTAATGTCTAACGATTCTGACCTCTCCTTCCTTAATTTCAAATATCTCACTGTACGGTTTTCATATGCTGCTCCACTTGTTTCTATTGAAAATAGACTCACTAAGGAATCCATAAATATAAATTATATTTCATAATTCACTTTGTAAAATTTTATATGATTTTTCCAAGACAGATCAGGGAACCACGAAGTCATTCAGAACCAGTCTCACTAAATTTAACATATCTCAGGATGTAAAATTCCTTTTCCTTCTCCGTTTCTTCCTTATCAAAATAGACACAATAAGATTTTATTTGATATCTCATTCACTTTTAATTAACTTTCTCCTAACTTTTGTGATTTTTCATAAACACATCACTGTTTCTAATCGAAACTATTTTATTACAAAATATAATTACCACTACGATCATACGCAGCCCGAGTGATTACGAATGCCGATTTTTGGTTTTGTTTGGTATTTTGATCTATTCACAGAATATTTCATACAAACTTTCAGAGAAGTGTGAGATTACACACCATTTCAGATATGTATACGGAAGGTAGGGGATTACACACCTTATTACAGGATCAGTAACACGATACTCTTCGTGTAACAGGCCGAATTTGACCATAATCGGAATGGTGGTTTTGGGACCACGAATCCGAGTCAAAAATCTTGTGATATTTATTTTATTTTATGTGATGTATGTTGAATTGTGTGAATTTGATTGTATGGTGTGTTTGAATTAAGAGAAAGGATCTAATAGGTAAAGTATAAAGGTAACATTCAATAAATTGAAAGGTTTAATTTAAGTGTAGTATAAAAAGAAGGGGGTTTGCATGTCAAATAACCCAAAAATGTGGGTAGTGGACGGCAATGATGAGTGAATATATATATGTAATAAGTGATTATTAGTTAATGGAATTTTAAATGATTATTTTAAGTAATGAAAATGAATAAAGTAAAATAAAGAAAATAAGAAATACATTTTACTTCTCTCTTTCATCTTCCTCACCATTTTCACGAAACAAAAGAGAAGAAGGGGAGAAAATTTTAACTTCCATGGCCGGCCTTTGCATGTGCCATTAAGGTGAGGTATTTAGCTTAATTTTGATAAATTCTTGCTTGGTTGTGTTAGTCATCATGAATGCTATCAAATATATGAAAAAGATTTTGAGTTTAAAACTCCTCCTAGGTTCGACCATGGATGAGCATCATGGTTTTGTTATGTTTGATGAAAGAACATTGAATATATTTAGGACATCAACATGTTGAATAGGAAATTTTAGATAATAGGTATGTGTTAAGGTTTGAATTTTTCTTGAAATGAATAGATGAGAACATAATTGCATAAATAAAAAAATAAATAGTTATATGAACTTGTGAATGAGGGAAAGAGATTCGGCTCTTAAGGGGATTAGACCAAATTTCATGAAACTCTTGTGTTTTATTTGGGGACTAAATTACAAGGAAATCGAAACTAAGGGGGTAAATTTGTAATTATATAAATTATGTATATATGGGTGAGATTAATTCATTTTAACTAAAGAAAGGTTAAATTGTACAAAAATTGAGTTGTATAGATTCGCATTAGGGTAAATAGCATTCGACCATGGAGTATTAAAATTAAATCAAGTACATATTGTGTATTGTATGCTTGGGACTTAATTGAAAAGCCGTGAAATATTAGGGGTAAAATAGTAATTTGCCCATTTATGTGTTTAGAGACTAAATTGATATGAATTGTGTTTGAATGAGCTAAATTTGAATATGTTTTAGATCAAGAGCAAAGAAAAATGGATTTAGATTGGGGAAAGACGAAGGTTCTCGAATAGCCAATTTGCACGGTCTATCGACAACCGAGGTAAGTCCTTAAGCAAGTATAGGTTATCGAATTATTTATGAATGTGTTAAATGATAGTATTCAATAAAATTTTGTATAAAACCTTGTGTTAGCCGAATGTGAAAGTATTGGTATGGATTGGTTGGAAGTTTATTCAAAGTGATGTGAATAAGTGTTTTGGTTTGTTATTCGATATAATCGTGAATTATAAGTGGTGGTGAATCTAGCACAATGAAATGTGAAATGAAAGATTAACTATACATATTCGGCTTCGTGCCTAGCGAGCTTAGTGCCGGTGACATATTCGGCTTCGTGCCTAGCGAGCTTAGTGTCGATGACACATTCGGCTTCGTGCCTAGCGTGCTTAGTCTTAGGTGACATATTGGGCTTCGTGCCTAGCGGGCTTAGTCTTAGGTGACATATTCGAAGCTTCGTGCCTAGCGTGCCTTGTCTTGGTGATTTATTTCGAGCTTTAATGCCTAGCGGGCTTTATGCCGGTGATGTGTTTTACAAAGGAGAAATCGAATTGTAGTTCAAGTTAAATCGTAGATAATGTGTCTAGTTAAAGGCTCAGGTAAGTAAGCAAGGTTTGATATGTTTAATGTTACTTGAGTTTAACTAATATTACGAGTACAGTGTTATGTATATTTGAGATTACGATTGATGTGCACAAGTATTATATGACTGAGATTGAGCTTGAATGTACTATCATGGAGATTCGATTTTCAAATAGTAGTGCTAAAGGTGAAAGAAATTTTAATATGATAACATGATAGAATTGAATGATCTAAATGTTTAAGTAATTGAATGTAGTATTATTATGAGCTTGGGACTTACTAAGTTTGTAAACTTATTTGTGTGTAATGTTCTCCCTGTTTTATAGATTAGGTAAAGGCTACACTCAGCGGGATCGTCAAGACAATCGACCACACTATCGATCTAATTTTGGTACTCTTTCATTTTGGTTTTGGATAGAGGCATGTATAGGAAAGACTTGACCTTGTTTGTTGAAAACTTTTTGTTCATGTATATAATAGCCATGCAAATATGGCTAAATTTCTTTGGTTAAGTATGTTTATCAAGCTTTTGAAATAATAGTCAGTTTATATCGTTAATGTTTGTGCAAACTCAATCAAGGATTAATTCGAATATGGTAAGGAAATATGTGATTGAGAGCTGAAAATATGAGTTGGGTGATGTGGTATGAATAATTAAATGTATACTCGATTATATTGAACCATAGTTGTGTTATTTGGGTATATTCGGTTATAATCTAGGTGCATATCGTATATACATATATATAGGTTGGTCATGGCATATTTGTGTGATGTGTTTAGTTGTGTAATATTGATTAAATTAAATATGCATGTTTTTGCTTGGATATTATATTTGGACTTGGATTGTATTCGTACATGACTATTAAATATTATATGCTTGGTTCGAATTTGTCTTTTCAAATAACTTAAGTATATATTTTGTTTTTATGGATTATATTAAGACGATTTTAAATTGTTAGATTAAAGTATCACTTAAACATGTATATGAATGATTAAATGTTATTATTTTCGATTTATTAAAGAAAATGTGATTATGTGTAAGATAGGTGTTACACTAATTGAGTACAATATGAGTTGTTTTGTGTTTGCAAATGGTTTAAATTAAAATGGTCACATGCGCATGGTCTTGTAAATAGAAAAGAGGTATGTTTAGTCTTTAATAATTGTGCCAAGTTCATTGTTCATAATGATTATTTCCAACAACGCATATGATATTGGATATTAAACTTTGTGAAATGATTGTTGGTCTATTAAGTTCATGTATATATTTTTGAGAATAAGCGATTAATAGTTATTAAATATTTGAATGTCATTATAATGATAAGCTCATGATTTATGTATGTATTTTAAGGTATTTTGTGTGATTTTAAGACATGTATATTGACTTGAAAATAATGGTATAGGTTTGAAATGAATTTGATGGAACTTTGAGATATGATTGGTATATTGGGGTGCTTAATAATTTAAGACAAAAACTTAATTAACAAAATGTTATATATATGTATATTTGTAAATAGGTTCTATATGATTATGTGAATGTACGAAAGCTATATTTTCTTTGAAAATGCCTCGTAACCCTAATTTGGCGACGGATATGGGTTAGGGGTGTTACATTTTATTGGTATCAGAGCATACGGTTTAGTCAATTCTAGGACTACCGTAGGCGTGAGGGTCTAGCTATACATGCCTTTTTCATATATTGATAGTGTGGTGACTTCGACATTACGAATCTGTGTTTTATATAGTAAATGGACACCGATCACGAGAGAGCGATGGCGGATGATGTAGAGAGTGTAGCGCTGACCGCACACGGATCGGTCTTGATGACTCTCAACTTGTATCGGTATCCATGAGGGAGGCTAAACAAGCCTTCTACCGGATGATGAGCGAGTGGTTTACCCGTTTATTCAGACTAACCCAACTATACCCCAACCTCCACCCCGAATAATCCAACTCCGATTCCTTCAAGACTTCGATGATAGATCCAATGAGATCTAGTAGGCCTCAGTTGATAAAATCGGAAGTTTGGGGCCAAAGAATTGAGGCCAATGATGATGATGATGCGAGCGGCCGAAATGTGGCTTGATAATACTATTCGGGTTCTTGATGAGCTATCTTGTACTCGGAGGAATGCTTGAAGTGTGCTATATCTTTACTTGGGACCTTGCATATCACCGATGGAATACACTAGTATCGATGGTCCCGAAAGAAAAGTGACGTGGGATTTCTTCCGAATGAATTCCATGAGAAATATATCACCGAGAGGTTCATCGACCAAAACAAAAAGAATTTCTTAAACTGAAGCAGGCGAATGACCGTGATGAATATGAACGAAATTTATCGGGCTCGGCAGATATGCTAGAGAGGTGTTTCTCTGAAGCTATTATGTGCAAAAGGTTTGAAGACAGTCTGAATGAAGATATAACTTTGCTTGTTGGCATTCTTGAAATTCAAGAGTTTGTGACATTAGTTGAGCGAGCTTGCAAAGCTGAAGAGCTCGAGAAAGAAAAAAGAAAGGTTGAGACAGAAGCTAGAGACACACGAAAGAGATCGTCGGGTAAGAATTTTCATTCCACATCTAAAAAGTTTCGAGACAATTTCAGCCGACATAAAGCTACTTCAGATGTACCTAGACGTGAACGACCTCCAGTGGGCTCCCGAACTACCTCGATGGCCAATGTTGGTAACGTTCCACAGAATCGAGTTGAATGCAAGCATTGTGGGAAATGGCATTATGGGAGTTGTAGATTCCATGATCGGTCTTGCTTTAAATGTGGATCGTCAGATCATTTTATTAGAGAATGTCCGATGTTAGTTGAGCAGAATACAGTTCAGAACATTAAGTCGAGCAATGCGTCGATCTGAAGCGAGCCACCCGGACATTCGTGCAATGTAGGTGGTAGTCGAGAGGAATGAAGAACACTGCGATTCGATCGAAGCTGGAGCTCGATTAGAGCTTATGATACACGAGCGAGAGGATGCTTCCTCCCGATGTCATTACTGGTACTTTCACCCTTTATGATACTCATGATTGCATTGATTGATCCTGGTTCAACTCATTCATATGTGTGTGAAACTCTAGTAATCAGTAAGACTCTGCCAGTTGAGTCTACTAAGTTTGTGATTCGTGTGTCCAACCCTTTGGGTAGATGCGTACTTGTTAATAAAGTGTGTAGAGGTTGCCCATTGATGATTCGGGATTCTTGCTTCCACCAATTTAATGTTGTTGCCCTTCGATGAGTTCGACCTAATTTTGGGGATGGACTGGTTAACTTCACATGATGCAGTGTTGAATTGCAAAAGAAAGCTTATTGATTTGAGATGCCAGAACGGTGAGATCATCAGAATTGAATCCATTGATTTGAGTGGATTTCCTCGATAATATCTTGATGTTAGCCAGTATGTGAGAAAAGGATGCGAAGTTTATTTGGCCTATGTCTTTGGATAATAAAGTGTCCGAGAAGCATATTGAATCTATCTGGGTTGTGTGTGAATACCAGACGTGTTTCTGAAGAACTACTAGGTTTACCACCAAGAAGAGAGATTGAGTTGACATTGAATTAGTACCGGAATGACTCGATCTCGATAGCTCCGTATCGGATGGCACCTCTGAGTTAAAAGAGTTGAAAGCCGATTGCAAGAGTTGTGAGATAGGGGTTTTGCACGGCCAAGTTTTTCCCTTGGGGTGCACGATT
The DNA here is from genome assembly GCA_025506655.1 of Gossypium rotundifolium. Taxonomy (NCBI): domain Eukaryota; kingdom Viridiplantae; phylum Streptophyta; class Magnoliopsida; order Malvales; family Malvaceae; genus Gossypium; species Gossypium rotundifolium. The sequence goes on along the minus strand of CP106731.1, from coordinate 60,277,551 downwards.
CTTTTGTGAAGAAGAAAGATGGAGCGATGCGAATGTGTATTGATTATCGGCAATGAATAAGGTAACTATAAAGAATAAGTACCGTTACCTTGGATTGATGATTTGTTTGATCGGTTGAAAGGGCTTGATATTTTCAAAGATAGATTTGAGATAAGGTTATTATCGATTCTGAGTCGAGATACATAAAGACTACATTCGGACGAGATACGGACATTTTGAGTTTTTGGTTATGCCTTTTGGACTCACTAATGCACTGTAGTTTTATGGATTTAATGAATCGAGTCTTGAACGCTTTTTGATATGTTTGTAGTAGTGTTTATTGATGATATCTTGATCTACTCCAAAAATGAAACCGAGCATACCGATCATTTGAGATTAGTGCTACAAACTTTGAGAGATCAACAGTTGTATGCGAAGTTTAGGAAGTGTGAGTTCTGGATGAAAGAAGTCAGATTCTTGGGACATGTTGTTTCAGCATCAGGTATTCGAGTCGATCCAAACAAAATTTTGGCTATACTTGATTGGAAGCCACCGAAGAACGTTTTTGAGATTCCAAGTTTTCTGAGACTTGCCGGCTATTATAGACGGTTTGTGAAAGGTTTTTCGGTGATAGCTGCACCTTTGACAAAGCTACTACAGAAAGATGTCAAGTTTGAGTGGTCAGAGAAGTGCCAGAAAAGTTTCGAGCAGTTGAAAGCCCTTTTGACCGAAGCTCGGTGTTAGCTCGGCTGAATCGGGTAAAGAATTTGTTGTGTATTCTGATGCTTCCTTAAATGGTTTGGGCTTTGTATTGATGCAGGAAGGTAGGGTAGTAGCCTACGCATCAAGACAATTGAAGCCGCATGAAAGAAATTACCCGACGCATGATTTAGAGCTTGCAGCCATTGTGTTTGCACTGAAGATTTGGCGTCATTACTTGTTTGGTGAGAAATGCCATGTTTACTCGGATCACAAAAGTCTGAAGTATCTAATTACTCAGAAAGACCTGAATTTGAGACAACGCAGGTGGCTAGAACTGTTGAAAGACTATGAATTGGTGATTGACTATCATCCGGAAAAGCTAACGTTATTGCGGATCGTTAAGTCGAAATCATTATTTGCTCTTCGTGCAATGAATGCACAGATGGCTATGTCTAGTGATGGTTCGATCATAACCGAAGTTACGAGCAAGACCGATGTTTATTCACAAATTTGTGATGCATGAAAGTTGATGAAGATTTGATTGCTAGTCGAATTCGATTGTGAAAAGGGTGCGAATCGATTTTCGATTGATGCAAATGATTGTTTGAATTTTAAAATCGAATGTGTGTTCCAAAGAACTCGGTTTGATCTGAGATGATTTTGAGTGAGGCTCATAGTGGTCGACTATCGATACATCCGGGTATACGAAGATGTATAACGATTTGAAATAGTTCTATTGGTGGCTGGCATGAAGCGGGATATATCGAATTTGTTTCTAAGTGCTTAATCTATCGACAAGTAAAAGTTGAGCATCAAGCGCCATCTGGACTACTTGACCAATCATGATACACGAATGGAAATGGGATGGAATTACAATGGATATTGTATCCGATCTTCCTATGACACCGAGTAAGAAAGATGTCGTCGGGTTATAGTTGATAGGTGACTAAATCGACTCATTTTGTGCGGTTTGTATAGACTTCTCACTCGATAAACTTGTTGAATTGTATGTATCGCAAATTGTGAGATTCATGGTGTATCGAGTTCCATTATTTCAGATAGAGACCCAAAATTTACATCGCGATTTTGGAAGAAGTTGCAAGATGCTTTAGGTACTAAACTACATTTTAGTCTGACTTTTCATCCATGAAGAGACGGTGGTCGATCTGAGCAAACTATTCGGATACTTGAGGACATGTTGAGATGTTGCGTTCTTGAGTTTGAAGGTGCGTGGGAGCGATACCTACCTTTGATTGAATTTGCTTATAATAATAGTTTTCAATCTAGTATCAAGATGGCACCGTATGAAGCCTTATGCGGTGAAAGTGTCAAACACCATTGTCTTGGGTGAGCTCGGTGAGAATAAGATACAGGGGTTGATTTGATTAAAGAGATGAGCGGAAAGTGGCCATAATCAAAGATAATTTGAAAGTCGCATCGGATCGACAAAAGTCCTATGTTGATTTGAAATGTAAAGACATTGAATTTCAAGTAGGAGATCGTGTATTCTTAAAAGTTTCCCGTGGAAGAAAGTACTCGATTTGGTCGGAAAGGCAAGTTGAGTCAAGAGATTTATCGGACCATATGAAATCATTGAGCGTATTGGGCTGTTGCTTATAGATTGAGATTGCCCTACGAGTTAGAAAAGATACATGGCGTATTTCACGTTTGATGCTTCGTAAGTCTGATCGATCCGTCTCATGTGATCACATCGGCAGAGATTGAAATCAATCGATTTGACATATGATGAAGAATCGATCCGTATCTTAGCTCGGAAAATAAAGAGTTGAGAAAAAAGAATTCCTTTAGTGAAGGTTATGTGGAATCGTCACGGAGTTGAAGAGGCTACGTGGGAGCCTGAGGATTCAATGAAGCAACAATATCCGACCTTGTTTAACGGTAAGATTTTCGGGGACGAAAATCCTTAAGGGGAGAGTTGTAACAGACCGAATTTGACCCTAATCGAAACGGTGGTTTCGGGACCATGAATTTGAGTCAGAAATCTTGTGATATTTATTTTATTTTATGTGATGTATGTTGAATTGTGTGAATTTGATTGTTTGGTGTGTTTGAATTAAGAGAAAAGATCTAATAGGTAAAGTATAAAGGTAACATTCAATAAATTGAAAGGTTTAATTTAAGTGTAGTATAAAAGAAGGGGGTTTGCATGTCAAATAACCCAAAAATGTGGGTAGTGGACGGCAATGATGAGTGAATATATATAATAAGTGATTATATGTTAATGGAATTTTAAATGATTATTTTAAGTAATGAAAATGAATAAAGTAAAATAAAGAAAATAAGAAATACATTTTACTTCTCTCTTTCATCTTCCTCACCATTTTCACGAAACAAAAGAGAAGAAGGGGAGAAAATTTTAGCTTCCATGGCCGGCCTTTGCATGTGCCATTAAGGTGAGGTATTTAGCTTAATTTTGATAAATTCTTGCTTGGTTGTGTTAGTCATCATGAATGCTATCAAATATATGAAAAAGATTTTGAGTTTAAAACTCCTCCTAGGTTCGGCCATGGATGAGCATCATGGTTTTGTTATGTTTGATGAAAGAACATTGAATATATTTAGGACATCAACATGTTGAATAGGAAATTTTAGATAATAGGTATGTGTTAAGGTTTGAATTTTTCTTGAAATGAATAGATGAGAACATAATTGCATAAATAAAAAAATAAATAGTTATATGAACTTGTGAATGAGGAAAGAGATTCGGCTCTTAAGGGATTAGACCAATTTCATGAAACTCTTGTGTTTTATTTGAGGACTAAATTACAAGGAAATCGAAACTAAGGGGGTAAATTTGTAATTATATAAATTATGTATATATGGGTGAGATTAATTCATTTTAACTAAAGAAAGGTTAAATTGTACAAAAATCGAGTTGTATAGATTCGCATTAGGGTAAATAGCATTCGGCCATGGAGTATTAAAATTGAATCAAGTATATATTGTGTATTGTATGCTTGGGACTTAATTGAAAAGCCGTGAAATATTAGGGGTAAAATAGTAATTTGCCCATTTATGTGTTTAGAGACTAAATTGATATGAATTGGTTTTGAATGAGCTAAATTTGAATATGTTTTAGATCAAGAGCAAAGAAAAACAGATTTAGATCGGGGAAAGACGAAGGTTCTCGAATAGCCGATTTGCACGGTCTATCGACAACCGAGGTAAGTCCTTAAGCAAGTATAGGTTATCGAATTATTTATGAATGTGTTAAATGATAGTATTCAATAAAATTTTGTATAAAACCTTGTGTTAGCCGAATGTGAAAGTATTGGTATGGATTGGTTGGAAGTTTATTCAAAGTGATGTGAATAAATGTTTTGGTTTGTTATTCGATATAATACATGAATTATAAGTGGTGGTGAATTTAGCGCAATGAAATGTGAAATGAAAGATTAACTATACATATTCGGGCTTCGTGCCTAGCAGGCTTAGTGTCGGTGACATATTCGGGCTTCGTGCCTAGCTTAGTCTTAGGTGACACATTGAGCTTAGTGCCTAGGTGACACATTCGAACTTCGTGCCTAGCGAGCTTAGTGCCGGGTGACATATTCGGGCTTCATGCCTAGCGAGCCTTGTCTTGGTGATTTATTTCGGCTTTAATGCCTAGCGGGCTTTATCTTGGTGATGTGTTTACAAAGGAGAAACCGAATTGTAGTTCAAGTTAAATCGTAGATAATGTGTCTAGTTAAAGGCTCGGTAAGTAAGCAAGGTTTGATATGTTTAATGTTACTTGAGTTTAACTAATATTACGATCAGATGTTATGTATATTTGAGATTACGATTGATGTGCACAAGTATTATATGGTGAGATTGAGCTTGAATGTACTATCATGGAGATTCGGTTTTCAAATAGTAGTGCTAAAGGTGAAAGAAATTTTAATATGATAACATGATAGAATTGAATGATCTAAATGTTTAAGTAATTGAATGTAGTATTATTATGAGCTTGGGACTTACTAAGTTTGTAAACTTATTTGTGTGTAATGTTCTCCCCTGTTTTATAGATTAGGTAAAGGCTACCTGCTCAACGGGATCGTCAAGACAGTCGACCACACTATTGATCTAATTTTGGTACTCTTTCATTTTGGTTTTTAGATAGAGGCATGTATAGGAAAGACTTGACCTTGTTTGTTGAAAACTTTTTGTTCATGTATATAATAGCCATGCGAATATGGCTAAATTTCTTTGGTTAAGTATGTTTATCAAGCTTTTGAAATAATACTCAGTTTATATCGTTAATGTTTGTGCAAACTCAATCAAGGATTAATTCGAATATGGAAAGGAAATATGAGACTGAGAGCTGAAAATATGAGTTGGGTGATGTGGTATGAATAATTAAATATATACTCGATTATATTGAACCATAGTTGTGTTATTTGGGTATATTCGGTTATAATCTAGGTGCATATCGTATATACATATATATAGGTTGGTCATGGCCTATTTGTGTGATGTGTTTAATTGTGTAATATTGATTAAATTAAATATGCATGTTTTTGCTTAGATATTATATTTGGACTTGGATTGTATTAGTACATGACTATTAAATATTATATGCTTGGTTCAATTTGTCTTTTCAAATAACTTAAGTATATATTTTGTTTTTATGGATTATATTAAGGCGATTTTAAATTGTTAGATTAAAGTATCACTTAAACATGTATATGAATGATTAAATGTTATTATTTAAATCGATTTATTAAAGAAAATGTGATTATGTGTAAGATAGGTGTTACGAATTGAGTACAACATGAGTTGTTTTGTGTTTGCAAATGGTTTAAATTAAAATGGTCACATGCATGGTCTTGTAAATAGAAAAGAGGTATGTTTAGTCTTTAATAATTGTGCCAAGTTCATTGTTCATAATGATTATTTCCAACACCGCATATGATATTGGATATTAAACTTTGTGAAATGATTGTTGGTCTATTAAGTTCATGTATATATTTTGAGAATAAGCGATTAATAGTTATTAAATATTGAATGTCATTATAATGATAAGCTCATGATTTATGTATGTATTTTAAGGTATTTTTGTGATTTTAAGACATGTATATTGACTTGAAAAAAATGGTATAGGTTTGAAATGAATTTGATGGAACTTTGAGATATGATTGGTATATTGGGGTGCTTAATAATTTAAGACTAAAACTTAATTAACAAAATGTTATATATATGTATATTTGTAAATAGGTTCTATATGATTATGTGAATGTACGAAAGCTATATTTTCTTTGAAAATGCCTCGTAACCCTAATCCGTGACGGATATGGGTTAGGGGTGTTACACTTCACGGCACCTAAAGTACAATCGGTCAACAATTAGTCCAAACCCAATTTACCATTTCAACCAAATATTTCGATTGATTAACAATCTATATCACTTACCAACAATCCGAGTCTCTTATTACGAGTGATAGATCGAGTGATTTAGTCCCTAAAAATATAACCGATTAGTCACAACCACAATCTCGTTAAGCAAAATAATCGGTCAACTAAAAGATCCAAAAAGAACCATGATGAATCCCTTACCTTAACGATATTAGTTCTGATTTCTAACGATTGTACAATGGCTACGAATGAGTCAAAGTTTCGGCCTTCCACTATAGCTCGATTGATCAAATGAGTGAGTGTCAACACAAATGAGTAGAAATGATTAAAAGAAAGGAGAAGATGTATCAAGGTGTTTGGAGTGTTTTGGTCAATACCAAAAGAGATATGAACCAAAGAGAAATGTGAGTATTTCGGCAATAAGAAGAATGGTGAATAATGGATTAAGGTTTCGGCACCCAAGGAAGAAGTGAAGAAAATATGCTCACTAATGGCTTGTAAATTCGGAACAAAGCAAAAGAAGGAGTTTGGAGAAAAACACAAAATAGTGCAAAAGTGATTTTTTTCCTAACAACACCAAATTTCTACCAAATGACCAAGCAAAATTTAGCTACCTCCCTTTCCCCCAAAACCGTCCACATACATGACCACAAGGGTCAAAAGTTGGCCAACCATACCTTCCATAACACTTTCCTTGAAAAAGGTCACATGTTCCCTTTACTTGCCCTTTTCTTTTGATTCCCTTCCATCCATTCTTCCTGACCATATTTCCTTAGCCACCTTGCCTTATTTTCTTCCTCAATCTCCTCTCATCACCTCAATCTCCTCTCCATCTCTATGATTTCCTCTATGAATCCCTCCACTTGTCCCCTTATCATCTCTTCTCCTGTTTGGAAAAAATAAAACTCCCTTGCTTTCCATGAGATTTGAACCTTAGTTCTCCCATCTTGATAAAAGTCAATTCACACCACACTTATAAGTAAAAAGCCACAAAGCTCCTCTTGTGTCTCTTAAATGCACCCATTTATTCCTAAGTCCTACTTCCATCATCCATATCCACTAAAAGTCCAAAAATGAAAATTCTTCCTATGGCCTAAATTGAACCCGAGACTTCATAGAAACATCATAACCTTCCAAATTCACTTAACTAATAAGTCTAATTTGTAACAACGCCATTCTCTTATTCTCAATTATTGTAAACAGTCCTACGCCTAAGGCCCATTAGGCCCAATCCTACTAGGCCCAATTTTGGGATGTTACATTAAGTGTGGGGGATTTTGACCTGCCATAATTTGATGTAGCATATTAAACTAGTTTGCACACTTGAAGAGCTTGAATACAAGTATCTTTATTATGTTTTAATTAAGTTTTCTTGGTTTTGTTTACATTCAATAAAAAGCGTAATTTGAGTCTTTTATTTTAAGGGTCGAATGAGACCTAAAGGTAAGCTAATATACTTTGTGACTGTGCAGGAGACCATTAGAGGGCGTACCAAATCAATATTGGTCGATGTCTTGCAACACAGAGAGGTTAATGTCGCAACATAAGGAGAAGACAGCAAGAATTCCAAGAGAGCCTTCAATGTCACGAAACAAATAAGAGATGTTGTGACACACCCCTGAAGCTATCCTGAGTACGAGCATATTGCCTTCGATGTCGTGACACAAGCACTAAGGTAGGTCTTGTATGAGAAATATTTAAGAGCTAGAGGCATTTTTGGTCTCCACATTCAAATATTAAACATAATAGCGTCAACTGACCTAGGTTGTGGACGACGACAACCCTAACTATATAAATAGGCTCATTTAACACTTTTTATAGACAGCTTTTCATAATATATAATTTTTTTTTTTTAGAGTTTCAATTTTTAGTTTTCCTTTTTCTTAGGCTTTAGGTTAGTTTCAATTTTGTATTTATTGAGATATCTGATTCATAGAATTCAATCAACTCTTTGTGGATTTTTTGCTTCAATTAAATACAATTCAAGCTTCTCTTAAACCTTCATCTATTGATTTACTATTCACGTTCATCTTTTATATCAAGTTTACTATAACACCCTAACCCATATCCGTCACTAGAATAGGGTAACGGAGCATTACCGAAGTTTACGATTCAAACAGATAGAAAATTTAAACTTTTGATAACATATCATTAAACATATTAAAACCAAATCAAAACATACAAATTGTCCTTTATGTGAGCCCTCGAGGCCCAAAATACACATTAAAAACAAGTCGAGACTAAATTGGAAACTCAAAGAAATTTTTAGAAAACATTGAAATTTTTCAATACTGCAGGGGTCACACGCCATATCCCAACCCATGTCGTGCCTATGTAACTCACTGACTTTGGTCACATGACCAAGCCACATGCCCTTGTGCTAGGCCATATACCTTTCGAAATAACTCACACTCCCGTGTGCTAGGCCGTGTGCTAGGCCGTGTAACAGCTTGACTTACAACCCTTTGAAAGCTATAGGGGAACACGCCTGTGTCTCTATCCGTGTGGACCAAAATAGGCCATTTCACAAGCCATTTTTCTCACCCAATTTGACATGTACCTACAATCCCATATGCACGTATACACAAGCCATAATAAGGCACCAAAACTAAGCATAAACAAACCTTAAACATATGATATAACATCATACAACCAATATGCCCTTAGACACCTTAAATGACAATTTCTAACATGACCAACCATATATTCAATTTAACCAAATATCCAAATAACTTGTGTGCATACTTGCATCAATACATACCATGTATCTTACTTACCAACACACAACCATTTGATACCAAAATTGTAACACCCCAAACTCGGCCAATACGCTACGACCAAGTCTGGTATGCTACAAGAAAGGAAATTTGGAAAAACTGACTAAATATCATGAGTTGGGAAAAAACTCTGCATTTCGCTATTGTACCTTTAGAGAAAATTTAAAGTAATTGTTTAACTTGGACCAAATTACGAAGTCAGGTTTATTTTTCAAAAATCAAATTTAAGAAATTTCATTAAAGTTGTCAGTTGAAAACAATGTTGCGGTTTCTTTTTTTTTTAAGTAAAAACTCTGAATCAATTTGTTTCTTGTTATCCATCTTTTGTTAACCATTTGAAAACCATTTGTTCAAAGTTTTATGTATATTTTTTTAATCTTAGAAAAACTCCATCTTCTATAGTTTAATAAACGTGCAATATCGACATTATATCAAAACCCAATTTAAAGTTAAAGTGGCCTTATTATAACACCAAAACCCAAACTTAATAGTGAAATTTAAAATAATGATGACGAAATTACTAGAAAATACAGTATGGCCACCTCGAGTCCGCCTCGGCTCCAAGTCTGTTAGCTAGTGATTACCCAAAAATTAAGCAGAGGGGTAAGTCACCGAGACTCAGTGTGTAAATCCCCATTTAAATGTAGTCTAGGCTTCAAGCCCACGAATGCCCATCGACTTTAACCCACAACATACAACATATATAAACATGTATGCAATGCAGCCCAACCCAACCTACTTTTCTATCCTCTACATCACCTGAATCAGCCAAACGCCTGTGGCATCAAGCCACTGTAGTTCCAGACCATCGTGATACCAGATCACTATGACAGAGTCACTAATAATGTGTGTGGGGCCAACCCACCATGGTACCAAACCACTGCGACAATCCCGAATTAATATATGTGGGGCCAACCCACTGTGGTAACAAACCACTAAGACGAGTCACTAAAATATATATACGTGGTGTCAAACCACCGTGGTACCAAAACATTGAGACATAGTCACGGAATAAGATATGTGGTGCCAACCCACCGTGGTACCAAACCTCTGTGACAGTCCCTAAATAACATTTCCCTTTTTCATCATAACCCAAGCCCATGCGCATATTAACATACTTATATGAATGCAACATACTTTGAATGTATAATGTATATTTATATTAACTTGAAAGAATTGATATAGCAAAACTTACCCAGTGTCTCCACCCTTACCCGTGAGGGTATCTCGACTATCAAAATAGTTGTTTCGGCTTTCAGCCAACATAGTTATTAACAAGAATTAATTAACCAGTAAAGTGTGGGTATGCACACCTGATAATGCGTAAAACTAAACTCTCTACGCCAACGTTCTCACTAGCAGGGACAACGGTTATCTGCCTAACCCAGACAGACGCCAGCTCTCTACCACAACCCGACAAAAAATCCTGAACAGCTAACATAGCACGTCTTTTAAATTTGGGATCAGAGGCTATGGGTAAACTCCCCTCCTCAGCTTGACGTTTCTTGTATCCATGAAATAGACTTGATCAGAGGTCAGAGAAACACGTCGGTTGTCTATTAAAGAGATGTTGATTCAGGCAACCAAAAACACAAAGGAGAATACTAGCCGAGGAATCTGAGAAGATAATCCCTTACCTTGGTTACCAAAAAGCCGCACCACACGAGATTGGCTATGGTCTAAGGGAGACCCCAATGGTCAGCTGAAGGGATTCGGCTAATCACCTTATTCTAGAGCAATCACGCCAAGTTGAGAGAAAGTAAAAAGGGGTTAGCCGCAACTTCATTAAGAAATAACAATAGCCCTTTCGGCTATGACCCCACATAGAACCGAAGACACGGAGAAGAGTGATAGAATCTTCCATTACCTTGAACAAACGAAATCCGATCGATGAGGGACCTTCAATAGTCAACAAGCACCTTACTTTTGAGATACGACTAAAAGCATAGCATGGAAGGAACAAATTTAGTTGATACAAGGGAGATTCGGCTTCCTTTTAGAAAGAAAGAATGAAGGGAAAGTCTATTAGAAAAAGAAGAAAAGAAAATAATCCTTACCTTGAACAGAGAAAAGCCGTGTGAGACCAAGAAATTCGGCTCTGCCAGTAATGTTAGAAAATACTTCCACGTTTCGCTAAGGAGGAACCAAACAAGAATAACAAAAGTAAGAGTTTCAGTTTCCAACACTAGAACAAAAGAAATGCAGAGAAAAGAGAGAATGACCAACTGGGATTCGGCCAACAGAAGAGTTAAATTTGAGAGATGATTAGGCTAGGAAAGAAAATGGTGGAGGAGAAGGAAGGTTTTGCTTAGCAAGAGAGGAGATGATAGGAAGAGAGATCCGGCTAAGGTATAGCTAATAGAGGTAGGCTTCCAAATGAGAGAAGAGGAGTATTCAGCAATCTAAGAGAGCTTTAGAGAAGAAGGAAGCCAAATATGGAAAGAAAAGAATAAAGTGTTACGATTTTGGTAACAGAGAATGACACAAAATGACCGAATTGTAAATAAGAGGAAAGCTTCTCTAATGGTTTTGGTTTCTTCTCTTTTACCAATAGGCAAGACGGCATATACTGCCCTTAGACCCAATAACCGAAATGCTCTCCCTCCATTCTCTCTACAATCGACCAACCACCCCATTAGCCACCAAATCCCTTGTTTAGCTCCAAACTAAGACCTTACCAAATGCCAAGGTAAAATTCGGCTATCACTCTAGCCCCAAACCATCCACATTCATCCCTCCTAGGATAAGAGTTGGCCACCCAAGCTTTCCAAAACATCACCCACGAATTAAGCCTCATGTCCCCCTTTCATTCCTATTTCTCTTGATTCCTCTCTCAAACTTCAACTTTGCCTTATTCTTATAGCCACCTTACCAAAAATAATGAAGTCAAACTTGCCATATTTACTCCTTGGATGACACTTAGGAAAGAGTGCAAAAATAAAAGTCAAAATTTCACACAAAGGGATTTGAACCTCCTCCCTCAAAGTACTTCACTTGATGCCATAACCTCTTTACCAATATCTCATTTATGTTAACCATTTATTTATTTATTTCAATAAGCATTGAAGCTACTTACCATCTCTCCTTAAAGTGCTAAAATACCAAATTTTTCCTAAGGCCCAATTAAACCCGAGACTTCATAGAAATCTTGTAACCTTCCAAATTCACTTAGCTAAAAAGTCCAATTTGTAATAATGCCATTCTCTTGTTCTCAAAATTTTAAACATTCCTACGCCCAAGCCCCATTGGGCCCAATCCAACTAGGCCCAATTTTGGGATGTTACAATTCTACCCTCCTTAAAAAAATTTCATCCTCGAAATTTCCAATCAAATACTAAACGTATCGCTCAAATCACATCACTAAGCTTTCGCTGCTCACTCTAATCTTAATAACACTAATTCGCTTTCTATCTCTAACCTTCGAAACTTTTTATATCATCAAATATTTAATCCCCAGAAGCAAATGGTATTTATCACTCATTCATAAAATTTTCTACATTCAAACATCACGTCCAACCAAAACATACATGACTTGATAGTGATGGAACAATCTCGAGCCTTATACTCCTTAGACCTGCATCTCAAACATGCTCTTGACCTCCTCTAGCACTCACCCAAATGACCCCTTCCGCAAAAATGGCAAGCTGAAAAATTTGGAAGTGCCTTGACACGCTTTACGAAATGAGACTGCAATCCAAAAGAACCATGATCTCCTTTCTTCCTATAGTCCACAGACCCAACTCGAAGTGCTTCACTGATTCCCTTAACCTCCTTCAATACCTTTTTAACTATCTGAGTCAGCTCATCAACCCCAACTCGATCATGAGATCACGTCTCAGCCACTAATGATGTTTGCGCCTCTCTTTCGGGCACATGCGTTGGTGCCAAAGATCTAGCCCTAGCATCTCGGCATCTACCACGTCCACGTCTACCACGTCCGCGTCTTCTAGCGCTCATGTTCACTAAGTCGATATAATCTGATTAAGAGTTTTATGAATCAATATGCTATTCGATATTTATTAAACGATGTTTTATGGAGTACGAGTAGAAAAGTTATTTTCGAGAGTCAAATCCGCATCCTAGAGTCTCAGTCTCTATAGTTTCAACTCTTAAGACTAACAGCTCTAGAGTGTTCTACTTTGTAGAATTTTCGTAACATAATAAACATAAAATGAAAACAAAAACTTACTTGACTTGGTGCCGGATACCTGTGGTACCATACTTCCTTTAGAACTTATATTTATAAATCAAAATTCTAAACAGCTTTGGAAAACGCTATTGAAGCCAAACCACGGCCGAGTTTTACAATTGGGGTCTGATACCATAAAATGTAACACCCCAAACCCAGCCTAAAAGTTAGGCCCAAATCTGGCGTGTCACATGAAAGTGTTTTTTTTTTTTACCATCTTTGCAATTATTAAAAAGTTATTTGAGAATTACAGCCTCTTTGTTAAAATCCAAAACACTTAAGCAATTGTTATCTACTTGAAAATGTAATTATCTTTAAAAACCTTTTTGGTTACGAAAATATATTTGAAATAACAATTTACGAAAATATGACGTTTGGAAGTAGAGTTGCAGAAGCATTTTGAAAACATTACGGAAACGTAGATAAAATACATTATTTTTGAGAGGTTGATTGATGAGTCGAAAATCGAAGTGGTGGACTTTAAAATCAAGACTTTTGAAAATGACGTTGAAATTTTGAAAGAGAATCCAGTTCAATTATTTGTAAATGTTTGCTATAAAATCCATTTATTAATCAATTTTGAAAACTATTATTTATATTTTAGAAAATTCCTTTTAAACAATTTAAGAAGAATAATAAAACATCCCAAATAGAAAGCAAAAAAAATAGTCCAAAGGCCTTATTACAACTTTAAAACTCGAAACAATAAAAGTAATTAAATAAAACGGAAAGGTAGTTTACTAATATTTGAAAATGTTATTTCCGAAGCATGGCCTCCGTCGAGTCATCCATGGCTCCAAGTCCTCATCACTGAGCATTACCTACAAGGGTTAAGAGGAGGGGGTGAGTTACAAAAACTCAGTGTAAAATCCCCTTACCATCATCCATTGGGTCGGAACACACATAGCAATATTTTGGGCCTAAGCCCATTTACAATAACAATAATGTATCAAATATAACATGTGTACCATTTACAATAACAATAATGTATCAAATATAACATGTGTATGAAATGAAATTTCCCAACCAAACCTAGTTTTTCATCCGCTACACACCACCCGTACCAACCAACACACCTGTGGGGAGCTTTAGTCACCCACCCCCGCCAACACACCAAAACTGGGTATTAAGCCATATATCAAACTAGGCATTAAGCCATATATCAAACTGGGCATATAACCATAAGAATTTTGTAGCAAAGATACCAGAACTTCTCTTTGTTAAATATCCCAACCCATGCAAATCATGTATGCATATTTATTTACAATAATTCATTTATATAATTATTACAAACATACGGCCTATTATAAAAATTTAAACAATCTGGCCCATATAGCAAATATCACATTTGGCCCATATAGCAAATATCACATTTGGCCCATATAGCACTTTTATCGATTTAGTCCATTGAGGGCAATTTCGTAATTCGGCCCATAAGGGCATTTTTGTAATTCATACCACAAGGGCATTTTCGTAATTTTACTCGTCAAGGGCAATTCGGTAATCTCGCAACCCAAGGGTATTTCGATAATTTACCTTCTAAGGGTATTATGGCAATTTCGTAACCTAGGCTTAACTACTAATTTGGGGCATAAAATTTTGAAACTGTCCATCTGCGTCATACTAACTAAATTGGCTATAACTCTTGTTAGGAATCTCAAAATCTAAATCCGTAAATTTTCCTTGAAACTAGACTCATATTTCTTCCTACTACAATTTTTTCCAGAGTTTTTACCTCAACCATTTAGTACAGTTTATTCCTTAAAGTTTCCTTGTTTCACTGTCCAACTATTTTGACCTCTCTTACCCAAAATCCAAATATCTCACTGTACAATTTTTATATACTACTCCCACTTGTCTCTATTAATAATAGGCTCACTAAGGAATCCATGCATACAAATTATGTCCCATAATTCACTTTTTAAAATTTTATATTATTTTTCCAAGATAGAATAGAATCCCCCTAAGTCATTCAAAACTAGTCTCACTAAAATTAACATATCTCAGAATATAATATTCCTTTTCCTTCCTCGTTTCTTCCATATTAAAGTAGACACAGTAAGATTTAATCTAATATCTTAATCACTTTGCAATTCCTTTTATCCAATTTTTCTTGATTTTTCAAATACATGTCACTATTTTTGATCGAAACTATTTTATTACAAAACATGATTACCACTACGAGCATACGCATGTCCGAGTGATCACGGATGCCAGTTATCGGTTTTCTTCAGTATTTCTATTGAATCACAAAATATTTCATGTAAACTTTCAAAGAGATGTGAGACTTACTCGCCATTTCAATCATATATTCGAAAGGGTACGGGATTAGACACCTTGATTACGAGTTGTGCTTTCTACCGATTTCAACACCTATATTGATAGTTGATAGAAGGTTAGTCTCAACTTCGATAATCGTAACTAGAAACACTTTATTAGGCTAACTCCACTTACCACGACTGTGATCTCCCTCGATGCACCAAGAATCGATCCTACCAACAATATCAATTAGCCAACCTTCAATCAGATTAACTCAATAACCAAATGGAGATATCGAATGGACTATGAAAGATCTTCCTTACCTTAATCGATTATAATCCCGTTTCTCACGATCATCCTATAACTAGAGATGATTAGGTGATGTTGTGGTATTCGGCCTTCATCTATATCACTACGAAGAAGAAAACGATCTCGTATGAGAGAAAGTAAGGTGATGGTCTCGGTCAAAATGACCATCCAAAAACCAAAGTATGGATTCGGTCATAAGAGAAGAAAATAAAATATTGGAAAGAATACTTACCAATTGCTTAAGGAATGAGAAAGAAAGAACGATGGAAAGGTTTCGATTATGGAGGAGAATGAACAATGATATTCGGCTATCAAGGAGATTAGACAAAAGATGAATATGTGACCAATTCAAGAGAAGAGAAAATGCATTATTGTGCTAATATGTTTCGGCAAGGAGAGTTGTAAAATGGGAGAGATGAGACAAAGTTGTTAAAGGGAAATTTTGCCAAATCAAAACCAAGACCTTACCAAATGCCAAGGTAAAATTCGGCTATCACTCTAGCCCCAAACCATCCATATTCATCCCCCCTAGGATAAGAGTTGGCCACCCAAGCTTTCCATAACATCACCCACGAATTAAGCCTCATGTCCCCCTTTCATTCCTATTTCTCTTGATTCCTTTTCCAAACTTCAACCTTGCATTATTCTTATAGCCACCTTATCAAAAATAATAAAGTCAAACTTGCCATATTTACTCCTTGGCCGACACTTAAGGAAAGAGTGCAAAAATAAAAGTCAAAATTGCACACAAAGGGATTTAAACCTCCTCCCTCAAAGTACTTCACTTGATGCCATAACCTCTTTACCAATAGCTCATTTATGCTAACCATTTATTCATTTATTTCAATAAGCATTGAAGCTACTTACCATCTCTCCTTAAAGTGCTAAAATACCACTAAGGCCCAATTAAACCCGAGACTTCATAGAAACCTTGTAACCTTCCAAATTCACTTAGCTAAAAAGTCCAATTTGCAATAATGCCATTCTCTTGTTCTCAAAATTTTAAACATTCCTACGCCTAAGGCCCATTGGGCCTAATCCTACTAGGCCCAATTTTGGGATGTTACATATATATGTTCATATGAGAATTTATAATGATGAATGTGTATGAGATGATGAGTACATGAAATCCGAGATAGTATCGACATGTTGTCAACATTCGAAAAGTCCCATACGAATCGGGGAATAGATAGGATTACGTTTGTTATGACATAGGTTTCTGATATGTGATATCGTGTAAGACCACGTCTGGGGCGTTGGCATTGTGCGACTATTTCGAGCATTCTGAGTATCCTATTAGATTCCAAATGGTGCAACTGGCAAATCTGAGAAATGAAAGACTACATGAAATGTATAAACGAGTTAGGTACGTTTGAATTGTACACTAAGTATATGTATGAAAGGTAAGTATATGAATGAATTTATCAAGGTGAAATCTGTGTATAGAATTGGTGAGGAATATATGATATATGTATGGATGTGCAATGAGCAAAAGTGATATTGAGATATGATATGTGGGTGAGCAATGGCTAAGCAAATGAGCTAAATAAAATGATATGAATTTTCCATTGGAAAATTTATTAATGACATTGTCATCTTGTGCTTATATGCATTTATGTTAAGTTTATTTGTATATGACTAACTAAGCTTTTGAAAGCTTACTTTGTGTGTGTTTACTCTGTTTTATAGATCGTCAAAGCTACTGAGGGCTCGAGGATCATCGAGAATTGTCATCACACTACTCAAATCACATTTTGGTACCTTATGATCATGTATATATTAAGTATGGCATGTGTAGTCTAGTTGAAATGAATTATGTTTATGATACGTAATAGCCATGTGATATGGATAGTTAAATATTTGTGATGTGTATAAGTGATTAAGCTATATGATGTTTGGTTTTGATATGGTATGGTGGCTAGTGAAATGGCCAAAGTAATGGTAAATTTATTGATGCATAGTTGAAATATCATTGATGAGATCATGCTTAAATGTTGTTGTAAATTATGGAAGAATCATGGTTGGATATACTTGTGAATTAGTTAAGTTAAATGGTATATGAGTTGGTATATTTGAAATGTACTTGAATGAGTTCATAAGGATGCCCAATTGGTATGTTTTTGGTTGTTATTTTGTTTGGTATAATGCTTGTAGATGCTAATATGGATGACCCTAAAGTGTGGGTGGCATTTTGGCCTTAAAAATGGCCTATAATTGCCCACACAGTTGAGCACACGGGCGTGTGGCTCGACCACGTCCCTTGTGGTTTCAAAACAAGTCAGACTCGACCACGGGCTAGACACACAGGCGTGTGATTGGCCGTGTGGTGCAAGTCAGTAGCGACCATGGGTAAGGCACACGGGCATGTCTGTAACACCCCAAACCCTGGCCCAAACACTACAACCGGATCTGGTATGTCACTAGGAAAATTTTTGTAAAACCAATTGTGTTGACAGAAAGCCCAAATATAATTTATATAAAATATGCCTAATAATCAAAAGCCTAAAACTGAATTACATGTCTTAGTTTTAAAATAAATAAAAATAAATAATAAAGGCCCATAATAAAACAACAAGGTAGGCTAGTGGTCCATGGCCTTATTACAACGTAGTTCAAATCCATAACATAGAATACTTAAAAAAAACTAATAAAGGAAAACTTTTCACCGGATCTACATGTGCTTTTGCATGGCCACCTTGCGCTCCACTCTGGCCCGGTCCGATGCACTAATTGTCACCTGAAAGGTTAGTTTAACTAGGTGAGTCGCAAGTCTCAGTGTGCAACCCTCATGCACCACTATATTTGGGCCTCATAAAACATAAGAATAATTTCATTTACATGGAAACAAATAATATGCAAAACCCAACCCAATTGCCTAAGTTTCCATCCGCTACACGCCCCCATACCAACCAACACACCATTGGGGATTTCTACAATCAACCCACACTGCTACACGCCAAGATAGTAGTCATGCTGCTTATCAACATATATTGGCCGAAGCCCTTATAACATATCACGGCATTAGCCGCTACATAAATCACAGTAAAAATCGCTACACATATACATATACATATACTTCCTCCTTTATCACCCAACCCATGCAAACATGTACAATAATTTAAAAACATGTACAACAATTTACTTGTAACACATAATCAGATTATTTACTAACCTAAGGGTCCGCTGTTTAAATTCGAGATTTTAGCTTTTAATGTAACATATAAAACTTATGAACATAAATATATAATTAATCAGATCTAGATGGTGGGGAAGTATTACACACCTATTCGCGTACCAAGGCTTTCACTATATCTACGCTACCATCACTCGAGACTACCACTATTGGCCCACGATCTCACTTCGATTTCGGCCCACACTCCGATGGCCAATCTCACACTATCAAAACAGATCGCTTCTTGTATTTGAGTGGCAGTTTTACAGATCCAACCTCTACTGCTTGACTGTTAGTTGAGTCCATAACAATCCCTTAATCACTAAATCAAATAAACGATGAGATCTAACTCATGAATTAAATATACCCCTTAAAACGAGCACTTACCTAGTTAGTCGAATCCCGAATGTCCTTGAGAAATCGTCACCACCAACCTACTTTCGGCTTTTCCACCACATCGACACTTTCGAATAAAACAAGACAAGATTTGGCTTCTAGGATAGAGAGAGTGAAGTCGACAAGCCTTTGTAATAAATTATTTGGTTTAGAACTTGACAGAAAAATAAAAAAAACGCAAAGAAACAAAATCCCAAAACTCACCAGATTAGAGAGGAGTATGCAGCTTATGGTGCACCTTCGGGAAACAGAGATCTCACTTGTAGATTTGGCTATGGGAGAGGAAAATAAAGACTAGGGTATTCGGCTTTGAGAAGAAAAGAGGGGAAAATAAATTGTGTTGGAGAGTTGCGGCAAAGAAAAGAATTTGAGAGAATAGGAGAAGGGAATTTCGGCTAGGTGAGGAAGAAGAAAAAAATTAAAAGAATGGATGATCAATTGGCTTAAATAGAATTCAGCAGTGCACCCCCTATCCCAGAGTTGGATTTTCGGCCAACTCTGTAAACACCTGATAGCTCAAATTCCTATCCCTTATCATGATCTGCTGACTCATTTAAAAGAGTGTCAACTAGATCCAACTCCTCATCCTCTTAATTATCATCTTTTTAATCACCAAAAATAAAAGAAATAAACACTTCTAAATGCTAACAAGTGTCCCACCCACTCTCCCTCCTTGGTATGTCGAAATTTGGCCCCAACTCTTGGGCCTCAAGTGGCCACACATGGCCCAATAACCTCCCTAAGTGCCGCCACCCTAGTGCCCACTCAAAGCACACCAAATTTTTGGGCCAAAAGCCCAACTTGCTACCAAACATATCTATTTACATTTAATTACTACTAACACCATTTTTAATCATTCTAACCCAAGTGTTAAAGCCCAAAATATCACTTAAACATCTCAGAATTTTAATTTAACCTCTAATCCATATATTTAATCAAGGCCTCAGCTTGAGCCTTAAATTCTTAAACTAACATGTTAAACCAACATCTCATATAAATGCACAAGCTCATATTTAGGATGTTACAGTTCTACCCACCTTAAAATAAACTTCGGCCCCGAAATTTACTAGTAATCTTACTACCTAAGTCTCACCACTAGACTTTCGCTGCGCACTCTAATTCTAAAGACAAAATAAACACTTAGTATATTATGGTAGGGTACGCACCATTATTCGCATCTGGAGCGTCTTCATCCCTTTGTACTCATTCTTTCAATTGATGTTTATCTGATTAAGAATTTTATGAATAATTAATTCTTCCCACTTATTAACCGCAAACAATCTTATGTAAAATCATTTCGATAGTAGTTCTTTCGAATTCGAATTCTATCTACGGGTTTAGTTCTCAAGTCGATACTTCCTAGCCTTAGAGTTCACCTTCAGTCATCATTCAGCACACATCAATCATAAAAATAGCCTTATAATCTTACATTCACCACCTAGGGGTATTTTCGTCGTTTCACTACCCAGGGATATTTTCGTAATTTTATCCTACAGGGGTATTTTTGTAATTTTTTCCAAAATAAGGTTCCGAGTGATTTGGCGAAATAAGGGTATTTTGGTAATTTTCAGGGTATTTCGATAATTTTGAAATCTGGGGTATTTCGATTACTTTTGAAATCTGGGATATTTGATAATTTTACCTATCGAGGTATTTTGGTCATTTACAAATCAAGGGTAATTTGGTAATTTTACAAATCAGGGATATTTTGATGTTGTTGTTGTTGTTGTTTTGTTTTCTATGGAAAAATTCTATTGACTTTGTAAATCAGGGTATATTTGCAAATCATAGGTGTATATATATATATTTCAAAATAAGGATATTTTAATAATTTTGTGAGAAAAAACAGGTGGCTAGTCCCTTTCGGGTTTTAATTATAAGTTTTGGCCTGTCAATACGTCCTCATGGTTAGGGTGAACAGTCACTACGCACCTGTAGGATTCGATGAAGAGGAGGTGAGACACTAGGACCGCTTAAATACCAAGCTCTCCTCGTGTCCACTCCTAGACATGCGTATGCCTGTTGCCACACCCTAACTCGGTGACTAGTTCACATGATTTGTTTCGGTAAATTAAGTCTTATGGAATTTAAGAAGTTGTTTAAGTTAAGCCTATAGTCCATCAAAGTCTAATTAAACTAGCCTACGTCCCATAAAGCCCATCAAGCCCACATATATATATCACATAATGGTTTAGAGTACTTACCTGACGGACTTGGGCCGGAGACACGGGTGCCATGCCAAGCTAACAAACCTTTACTAAGAGAAATCCATGTTTTAAAAAACCCATTTTTAGAAAATCTTTTAGGCCCAAAATCCCAAAGTCGAGTTTTGAACTGGGCTCTGATACCAATTTGTAACACCCCAAACCTACCCCAAACACTACAACCAAATCTGGTATGTCACTAGGAAAATTTTTGTAAAACCAATCGTGTTGACAGAAAGCCCAAATATAATTTATATAAAATATGCCTAATAATCAAAAGCCTAAAATTGAATTACATGTCTTAGTTTTAAAATAAATAAAAATAAATAATAAAAGCCTATAATAAAACAAAAAGGTAAGCTAGTGGCCCATGGCCTTATTACAACGTAGTTCAAATCCATAACATAGAATACTTAAAAAAAAAACTAATAACGAAAAACTTTTCACCGGATCCACATGTGCTTTTGCATGGCCACCTTGCACTCCACTCCGGCTCGGTCCGATGCACTAATTGTCACCTGAAAAGTTAGTTTAACTGGTGAGTCGCGAGACTCTGTGTGCAATCCTCATGCACCACTAGATTTGGGCCTCATAAAGCATAATAATAATTTCATTTACATGGAAACAAATAATGTGCAAAACCCAACCCAATTGCCTAGGTTTCCATCAGCTACACGCCCCCGTACCAACCAATACACCATTGGGGATTTCTACAATCAACCCACACCGCTACATGCCAAGATAGCAGTCATGCTGCTCATCAACATATATTGGCCGAAGCCCTTATAATAGATCACGGCGTTAGCCGCTACATAAATCACGGTAAAAACCATTACGCATATACATATACATATACTTCCTCCTTTCATCACCCAACCCATGCAAACATGTACAATAATTTAAAAACATGTACAACATTTTACTTGTAACATTTAATCAGATTATTTACTAACCTGAGGGTCCGCTGTTTAAATTCGAGATTTCAGCTTTTAATGTAACATATAACACTTATGAACATAAATATATAATTAATCAGATCTAGACGGTGGGGAAGTATTACACACCTAATTTGTGTACTAAGGCTTTCGCTATATCTACGCTA
Organism: Gossypium rotundifolium; assembly: GCA_025506655.1. Taxonomy (NCBI): domain Eukaryota; kingdom Viridiplantae; phylum Streptophyta; class Magnoliopsida; order Malvales; family Malvaceae; genus Gossypium; species Gossypium rotundifolium. The sequence continues at coordinate 60,255,108 of CP106731.1, read as the reverse complement.
CTATCACTCGAGACTACCACTATTGGCCCACGATCTCACTTCGATTTTGGCCCACACTCTGATTGCCAATCTCGCACTATCGAAACAGATCACTTCTTGTATTTGAGTGACAGTTTTACAGATCCAACCTCTACTGCTTGATTGTTAGTTGAGTCCATAACAATCCCTTAATCACTAAACCAAATAAACGATGAGAACTAACTCATGAATTAAATATAACCCTTAAAATGAGCACTTACCTAGTTAGTCAAATCCGAATGTCCTTGAGAAATCGTCACCACCAACCTACCTTCGGCTTTTCCACCAAATCGACACTTGAGAATAAAACAAGACAAGATTCGACTTCTAGGATAGAGAGAGTGAAATCGAAAAGCCTTTGGAATAAATGATTTGGTTTAGAACTTGACAGAAAAATAAAGAAAACGCAAAGAAACAAAATCCCGAAACTCACCAAATTAGAGAGGAGTATGCAGCTTATGGTGCACCTTCGGAAAATAGAGATCTCACTTGTAGATTCAGCTATGAGAGAGGAAAATAAAGACTAGGGTATTCGGCTTTGAGAAGAAAAGAGGGGAAAATAAATTGTGTTGGAGAGTTGCGGCAAAGAAAAGAATTTGAGAGAATAGGAGAAGGGAATTTTGGCTAGGTGAGGAAGAAGAGAAAAAAAAATAAAAGAATGGATGATCAATTGGCTTAAATAGAATTGACGATTACCCTTATCCCAGAGATGGATTTTCGGCCAACTCTGCAAACACCTAATAGCTCAAATTCCTATCCCTTATCATGATCTGCTGACTCATTTAAAAGAGTGTCAACTAGATCCAACTCCTCATCCTCTTAATTATCATCTTTTTAATCACCAAAAATAAAAGAAATAAACACTCCTAAATGCTAACAAGTGTATCGCCCACTCTCCCTCCTTGGTGTGCCAAAATTTGGCCCCAACTCTTGGGCCTCAAGTGGCCACACATGGCCCAATAACCTCCCTAAGTGGCGCCACCCTAGTGCCCACTCAAAGCACTCCAAATTTTTGGGCCACAAGCCCAACTTACTACCAAACATAACTATTTACATTTCTAACACCATTTTTAATCATTCTAACCTAAGTTTTAAAGCCCAAAATATCACTTAAATGTCTCAGAACTTTAATTTAACCTCTAATCCATATATTTAATCAAGGCCTCAGCCTAAGCCTTAAATTCTTGAACTAACATGTTAAACCAACATCTCATATAAATGCACAAGCCCATATTTAGGATGTTACAATGTCCACGACCGTGTGGACAAGTCAGTATGTGTAACACCCCAAACCTGGCCCAGAAGTTAGGCCCGAACCTAGCGTGTCACATTGAAGTGTTTTTTCAAAAACCATGTTTTCACTGAAAGCCCTCCTTAATATTTAAAAACTAAAGTCTCAATTTGTGTTCGTTCAATTTCAAAATATGGTTCATTGAAAAGTTAATCACTTTTAAAAACGTTATTAACTTCGTTAAAAATCTCTTTCAGTTGCGGAAGCTAATTTAATGTAAAGAAGTTTAAATCATATGTTTTTAAAAATAGTAATTGGTTTGAAAACTCGTCTACGCCTAACAGATATAAAAAGTAACAAAATCCCAATTTCAGAATTAAATCCAAAGAGGCCTTATTACAGAAATTAAAACCCAAAATAGAACTTAAAACATATATAAAGTCGTCCAAAGCATAACAGCCGTAGTCGTGTGGTCACCTCCGAGTCCTCGCAGCACCGATCCTCCTAATGTTGGGGATTACCTGCACAGTTAAAAATAGGGTGAATTTACGAGAACTTAATGTGTAATCCCCCAACTAGAGTAACGATCGATGTCTGAAGCGAAACCAAAGTAGTGCAGGCTAAAACCCTTTAATGTGATGCAGTCTAGTTCAGAGCATACGTGGGCCAAAGCCCACTAAATATCATTTGGGTTACAGACCATAATAGAATCAATTAGGCCCAACCCAAACCAATAACAGAACAAGTGGCCCTAAGCCCAGTATAATGATAAATCTCATAAATAGATATGCAATAGTATGAGGATGCATCCCACCCCGATACAGCCAACACACCACCTGTACCAACCCTACACTCCTGTGGGCATAAAACTGACCCACCTAGCCAACACACCAAGCTTAGAACCAGTTGCGACACTAAGTCAACAAAATGACTCGGCGCCATAAATAAAACGGGTAAAAGCTATAAATATCGCAACAACGCTACCAGTTAACAAAATGGCTAAAAGCCATAAACAAAATGGTTATAAACCATAATCAGGATGGCACAGAGCCATAATCATGATGGCACAAAGCTATCAGTAACTGTAATAAGTTTGGCACATAGCCATCAGCGATGGTAATATAATCGGCACACAACCACAGGTAATTATGATAAACACAGAGTCATCAGTATATATTTAGGCACATAGCCACGAGTAAAAACGATTGGCACAAAGACATAGTCAAGATGGCACAGAACCATATTTAGGTTGGCACAAAGCCAAAATTAGATTACACAGCTTTAAGCCGTCCTTCGGTCCACAGTTGTCTCATGTGACCCGTGCGACCTTAACAGGCCAATACTAGATCCACAGTCATCTCATGCGACCCGTGCGACCCTATCAAAACTTCCTCCGTATCAATGTCCCAACCCCATGCAATATGTCGTGTATGTCATGCTCAATCATTACACGTGTATGTAAAATGGCCATGCCCAGTAACAGTTATTTAGACATATATTAAAAGCATATCAGTCATACAACCACAGTCAAGTCAGTTAAAACACAGTCATACAATCCCAGTCAAATCAGTCAAATCATAGCACAAGTCAATCATTTACCCACAAGGGCAAAGCAGTCATTTTAACCTATAAGGGTATTTCGATCATTTAATCCTACAGGGGCATTATAGTTATTTTACCCTACAAGGCATTACGGTCATTTTACCTTACAAGGGCATTACGATCATTTTACCCTATAGGGGCATTACGATCATTGTACCCTATGGGAGTATTTCAGTCATTTTACCCTATCGGGGTATTTTGGTTATTTTATAAACCCGAGGTATTTCGGTAATTTCCCAAATAGGGGGTATTTTGATACTTTCACAAATCGAGGGTATTTTGATAATTTTAAAAATCAGGGGTATTTCTATAATTTTACAATTCGAGGGTATTTCGATAATTTCACAAATCGAGAGTATTTCGATAATTTTACAAATCGAGGGTATTTTGATAATTTCACAAATTGAGGGTATTTTGATAATTTTACAAATCGGGGTATTTCAATAATTTCACAAATTATGGGTATTTTGGTAATTTAACAAATCAGGGGTATTTCAGTAATTTCTCAAATCAAGAGTATTTCGATAATTTTACAAATCGAGGGTATTTTGGTAATTTTACAAATTGGGGCTATTTTGGTAATTTCACAATTTAGGGTATTTTGATAATTTCGTATTCGGGGGTATTTTGATAGTTTTGCAAATTGGGGTCTCAACGACCCAGCAGAAGGTCCACCATCGCCTCGAGTGACTTAAGTAACCTAAACAGTCACAATTGTGTAAATAGGCCTAAGGCGCATTACTCGACCCAAGTGGGCCCACACACTCGTGTGGCCCAATTAGCCTAGAAATAGCTTCACAGAATAGTTCAAACCAATAGAAACCATATAACCTGCATTTTATCCATGTGAGGCCCACCAGCACAGTAGGCCCACACGGTCTATTGACCAAAAATGACCCTAGTCGTGTGGACTACACGGCTCGGTCTAACATTTATCACAATATGTAAATTTAATCCATGTGGGGCCCACAAGCCCATTTCGGCCCCCAGCATAGCCCAAAATGACCTAAGCCCATGAGAACACTCATGGTGGCCTCAACCAGCTTATGCCCATATTCGTGGTCTCGATCCACCACACATGCGATCGAACGCTCGTGTGGCATCATTTGCCGATGCTTTAGCTTTTCGACATTTTATCGATCTACAATCAGGAGTGTGGTTACACACACTCTATCGGCTTTCTCGCCAACTATCGAATACAGGGTACTGTTACACACCTACTCGTGAAACGAACTGCACCCCAAATATCCTCGCACCTAGATTAAAACATCATAACTATTATTTACCCAAAACAAAATAAAAAGAAACTGATAGAAAACTAAATCAACTACTGTGACCTTATCAATAGTAAAACACCTATTTCCCAACTTTCAAACAATTGCCAAACCCCCTCGTCCACAACCAACCCACAGAATCAGTTCCAAACTAAAAGAGTAATACACAAGTGCTAGGTAATGCGTTGAGTCAGAGAGAAATGATCAGAGAAGAGTATTTAGCTTAACAAAATGTGAGTGTATCAAAAGAAAATAGGAAAGGGGTGGGCAACGAGATGAAGAGGGGGTTCGGCTAGGAAAGAGACCAAAAGAAACTCCACAAAGAATCGGTCAAGACAGAATCAGAGTATAAGAGAGAGGTTAAATTCGGCCAACAATGGGAAGGTTATTAAGGGTAGAAAAAAAGTAGTTGAAGAGGGAGAAAAGGGCTAATGTAGTCGACTATGGTTGTGAGAGACGAAGAACATAGGCTTGGCCAAATACCACAAGAGTAATGCCGAAAACAATAAGAGAAGAGATAGGCACTCGAAAGAAATAGGGAAGTAAAAAGACTGCTAAATAGTCACATTCAAAATCGCTATTCTTGCAAAAAGAAAGAGTAGACCAAAAATACCAATTTGGCACCACTTGCTCTAAGCCGAAACTACGCCGAGAAAATAACTCCCCCACTCTTAAAATGATAAAACGCATACCCTGAAAAGCCTAAGAGAAAATTCAGCACCTATTCAAAAACCAAATGCCGAAAATGCACAACCCCAAACCCTTTAATCGAATTTGTACCAACTAGTTCCCCAATTCGGCTACAACTTCCCCCAATCTCAAACTCCTTGAAAATCTCCATGATCCTCTCCTCTTATCACCAAAGCACACATATTTTTATGTAATTCACATGCACAACTAAATTCCAATTCCTCCAGCACGCGAAGCCCATTTTCTCTAGGCCCAAAATTCAGGGTGTTACAGTATGTATGCCCTATTTTGACACAGCTTAAACACACGGTTGTGTCTGAGGCCGTGGGAGGCACACGGCCTGCCCACACGGGCATGTGACCTCTGTAACTTAGAAAAATTTTAAAATTTCTTAGAAGTTTTGTATGTGTTCGGTTTAGTCCTGGCCCTATTCTAAAGCATGTTTAAGGTCTCGTAGTATAACATCCTAGATTGAGGGCTCTGCATTTGTGATGTGGTGTGTATGTTGCCATGCTATGTGTGTGTCTCTGATGTGTTTAAAGCTTTCGGGAAGGCTTGAGGTTAGGTCTGAGCCTCGGTAAAAATCTCATTTTTAGTCACTGAAAGGGAGAACTAGGTGAAGTGGGCCTTAAGGGTACTTGAATGGAAAAGTTAACACAGGAATTTAATTGGTAAAGTGGCAATGAGGCACCACTAAGCGAGCAGTTAAGTGACGCCACATGCAGGTTTGGAGGGAGCAGGTTCGAATCCCATGTTAGGCAAAAAGAGTGTTTTTTTTTTATGATATGTGCCTAAGGAGTAAGAGGTGGTTTCGGCTGGGACTCTAAAGGAGTGGGAGTGGATTGAGTCAGAAGATAGGAAGATGGGGATAAGAGAAAAATGAGGGATAGGATAAAGGGGGAAGAGGTGGCCAAATGTGAGATTGTGTGCAAGAGGGAACGACTAGATAAGGCTAAGGGGGTGCTGAATTTTTATTATTTTCCTAGAGTATAGCTTTTTAATTTTCTTTCTCTTCTTTTTATCCTCCTAAATTTCGACAACTAAGGATTTCTTCTTCTTCTTTTCTTTTTTGCCAAAAGCCAAAAAACTCCTAACTTTATTCTTCTAAAGCCGAAAATGCCTAAGCCTCTTCTTGTTCATCTCTTTTTTGGATCTTTCTTAAAAGCTAAAAACTCCTAGATCTCGTTTGTGGCTTGGTTTAATTTCTTTCATCGTTTTAATTTTCTTCTTTAATTGTCAAATCTTTTTACAAGTGGTAGCCAAAATCCTCTATAAAGGTAAGTGTTGACTTGTGCTATTATTTTTGTAATCTTTTTCGACTTTTGAGGCCAAAGCCGAATGGCTAGTGGATGGTTAGGGCCATCTTTAGTTTGACGTTTTCACTGATCTCGTGTTCTTTTTGGGCGGCATTCTGAGATTTGAAGGAGATCTAGACGCCTAGATTTCTAAGCCAAAAATTGTTAACCTTCGAACCGCATTACTGTTTCGGGATTTCAGGGTAAGGGTTTTGATTCTCCCTGAGTGGTTCAATCAGTTTCCTTTCATTATACGAGTATTAATTTAATGTTTCATTAAGCAATCATTATAGTGCCTTCTGGCCAAGGTCATTCATGGACTCGAATGTCAGCAAATCGAAGGAAGGGGTTGGATCTGTAGTCCCAATCCCAAAGTTCAAAAAACGCGCGGTGTCTGCTATTCGTGATTGGCCACTGGGTTGTGGGCTGGCTTCTGAGTAGAATAGTAGGCAGATAGCGGTAGTTTCGGCTAGTGATAGCGTCGACATAGAGAGTGTCATCTTACGTGTTATCAGGTGTGTAAACTTTCACACAATATACTATAACTGTACTAACGCTTGAGTGGGCTGAAAAGCCAAAAAAAGGGCTGTGTAGACAGTCGTGATACCTTTAGGTGTAAGGCTATCGTGACTGTATCGTTACTTTGTATAGCCGAATGTATGTATGTGAGACTGATGTGTTATGATTAGCTTGTTACATTGTTAGGATTGTAAGTAGATCATGGGTATAGGTTTGATATGAAGGGAAGTGCTTAATTGGTCACGTAGTGATCGGTGGCTTTGCCACGATATATATACATGTGTTCATACATTATTTTTGGTCACATAGTGATCGGTGGCTCTGCCACGTTGTATATATATATTTTATTTGGTTACATAGTGATCGGTGGTTATGCCACGAAATATTATTTGGTCACCTAGTGATCGTGTATACTTGGCAGCATGACTGTCGTGATGGAATGTAGCGGATGGAGGGTCGATTGTAGAAATCCCCACGGTGTGCTTGGTTGGTATGAGTTGGTGTGTAGCGGATGGAAAAACTAGGTTTGGGTTGGGCTTATTGCATCTCATGCGTTGTATGTTGATATGTGGGCTAAGGCCAATGTGTGACTGTGGGCTACATGCAGTATGTATAATGTGAGTCTTGGTGACTCACCCCTTTCCTTAACTTTTCAAGTGAGCAGTAGCTTGTGGATGCAGGAGCTGAGGCGGACTCGTGGAGGCCATACTTTCGAATTCTTTTCCTTATAGTTTCGGCATTTCTATAAGTTTATTTTAATTTGGGATTTTCGCTATGTAATAAGGCCTTTCAAGGTTGTACTTCAATTTATTTTATTATTTTCCAGTTTATATCAAACACGACACCTCGGTGGTTTAAATATTAAAGTTAAATTGGAGTTTCATTAACCTAATCATCATGTTTTCAAAAGACCACATACTAATCGAGAAAAAGTTATCTTTCAAATCGCTTGTTTTTCATAAATATAACTAAGGCTTGATTTTACTTCACCCTGTGGCATACCAGATTCGGTCGCAACGTATGGGCCGAGTTTGGGGTATTACATTTTTGGTATCAGAGCCCAGTTTAAAACTCAGCTGTAAATTGGGTCCAATGGTGTTTTATAGTTTGAAGTGAGTTTGAGAAAAATGTTTTGGGTTGAGATATGGCCTTCGAGTCTAGCGGCACCTGATCCACCCAGGTAAGTATTCTAACCTTTGATGTGGTATGCATGATTGGATTTAATGGGCTTTATGGGGACATAGGCAAGTATGCTAGGGTTTATGGACCTTAGGCCTTAGTACACAACTCTTAAAATCTATAAAACTTAATTTCTCTAATTAAACATGTCCATGGATAAGTCGTTGGGTTGGAATGTAGCAACAGGCATACGCATGTTTAGGATTGGATCTAGGGAGAGCTTGGTATTTAAGTGATCCTAGTGGCCCACCTCCTCTTCGCTGGAATCCTAGCTGGTGCGTAGTGTTTGTTCACTTTAGCCGAGAGGACTTGTTAATGGGCCAACATTCATGACTAAAACCCAAAAGGGACTAATACCCCTATTTTGTAAAATTACCCAGATACCTTATTTTGTGAAATTACAAAAATACCCCTGTAGGGTAAAATTACGAAAATACCCCTGGGTAGTGAAATGACAAAAACACCCTTATGTGACGAAGGTGAGTTTATGGATGTCACTTTTGTGTTTGATGTTGTTATGTGATGCTCTATTTGTGATGCATATGGATGTGGAATGTATGTGATTTCTAGAACTAGGAGATACAGACTTGAGACTGATTTTGAATTCGAAAGAACTACTGTTTAAACTACTTTTCATAAGACTGTTCGTTATTAATCAGTGGAAGAAAGTATTAATTCATAAAATTTTTAATTAGATAAATCGTGAACGCTAGATATGAGCACTAGGGGACGTGGTGTGCGTGGCCGAGGTAGAGGCAGGATTGCTGTGTCGGAACCAGTAGGGTCTGGTCATGAGTCCGAAAATGAGATCCAGTGCCACCAGCTATGGAGGCTGAGAATCAGGACCAAATAGATGGAGATGATACGGTGTCTCTGGTGATGCTCCGGGTGTTGGAGAGAGTTGCGAGGAGCTGGCATGGGTACGGGAGCTCGAAAATCTGTGCCAAAGCGACTTAGGGCTAATGGAGCAAAAATATTTAAGGGAATTTTTGGTGTAGCTCCTAATACAACTGAGTATTGGATGGAAGCAGTGGAGCGTATAATGGATGATCTTGACTTCACAGAAGAGGAAAAGTTGAAGGGAGTGGTGTCTCTTCTTCGAGATGAAGCGTACCAATGGTGGCTTACGGTTAGGGATGGTGCGATGGCTAATTTTTACTTGGGATTTTTAAAGTACATCGGATTCGAGCTATGTAAGTACATCGGGCATTTTGAATCTAATTCAAGAAAGTAAATCAGTAGATGCTTATGAAGCAGAATTTTTGCGCTTAAGTCATTATGCCCGAGGGATAGTGGCCACCGAGCATGAGCATTGTGTTCGATTTGAGAATGGTTTGAGGTGATCTGATAGCTCCATAATGAGAGCAAGAATTTACAGTTTTAGTAGAAAAGGCTAAGATAGCCGAGGAAGTTAAGCGAACCAAAATGAAATAATGATAGAGACAAGGATAGGAATAAGAGGAATGTTGGATCGTCGAGGTCAACAGGGCGTTTCCAGAAAGGACCTAAGATGGATGGGCTGAGACAGGGTGTGAGATCTGGTGGTAATGGTCAGCCTCAGAGGTGTGGTCGGTGTAATAAATTTCATTCGAGCTAATGTTGGGTAGGTGACAGGAAATGTTTTAGGTGAGGGTCCTCAAATCATCTAGTTAGGGACTGTCCACAGGACCGGGGTGGCGCAAAGCCGGTAGAATAGATAAATGCTCATCCTGGTAGAGGAGGTCCACAACCACAAAGTGGTCGCGGTCCAGCCAGAGGAGGTAATGGTTATGGTCGGGGTCGTGGAACACAAGGAAGAGGTGCAGAGAACATCGATGCAAGATAGCCGGGGTTGGTCTATGCGGCAAGATGTCAAGAAGAGAGCCATGCACCGGATGTCATAACTAGTACGTTCTTGATTTTTGGTTTGCCTTTCTCTGCATTAATTGATATTGGATCGACGTACTCTTATGTTGCTAGTGTAGTCTCTGGTATAGACTTTGAGATTGTCTCTAGGGGGATGACTGTAATTAGCCCACTAGGTCAGTCGGTAGTGGTGAACAGACTGTATAGGGATGTACCTCTAGAATTGCAAGGGGTAGTCTTTCCGACGGACTTAATGGAACTGCCTTTTGGGGAGTTCGATCTAATCTTAGGTATGGATTGGCTAGTGAAATATCGAAAGAACCTAGATTGTGCAGCCAAGCGTATGGTACTAAGGACTAGTCAGGTGGATGAGGTGGTGGTAATAGGTGAAAGGAGGAACTACTTGTCTAATGTAGTATCCGCTATAAAGGCTGAAAGAATGATGAGAAAAGGGTGTAGGGCGTTTATAGCTTCTGTTTGTGCTTTGGAGGTTCAGGATTCAACTGTGGGGAATGTTAGAATGATGAGGGAGTTTTCTGACCTTTTCCCAAAAGAACTTCCCGACTACCTCCAAATCGCGAGGTGGAATTTGGAATCAATCTTCTTCCGGGAACGGCACTAGTATCTATTTCACCATATAGGATGTCGCTGAAGGAGTTGGTAGAACTGAAAGCCCAAATTCAGGAATTATGGGATCGAGGTTTCATTTGACCAAGTGTATCACCTTGGGGAGCACCGGTGCTATTTGTCAAGAAGAAGGATGGATCAATGCGTATGTGCATTGACTATTGTCAGCTCAACAAGTTGACCATCAAGAACAAGTATCCGCTGCCAAGGATTGATGACTTGTTCGATCAACTGAAAGGGGCGTCAGTATTCTCAAAGATAGATTTGAGATCAGGATACCATCAGCTTAAGGTCAAAGAATCGAATATTCATAAGACAACTTTCAGGACCCGTTATGGCCATTACGAATTCTTGGTAATGCCATTTGGGTTGACTAACGCACCAGCGGCGTTTATGGATATGATGAACTGGGTGCTCCAACCCTATTTGGACCGATTCGTGGTAGTATTTATAGATGATATCCTGGTATATTCAAGGTCGGAGGAGGAGCATGATTCGTATCTGCTAGTGGTATTACAAATCCTGAGGGAAAAACAATTGTACGCAAAATTCAATAAGTGTAGATTTTGATTAAGGGAGGTTACTTTTCTAGGACACATTGTGTCAGCTCAAGGGGTCAGAGTTGATCCTCGGAAGGTTGAAGCTATATGGATTGGAAAGCACCCAGGTCTATGACAAAATTTAGAGTTTCCTGGGTCTTGCTGGTTATTACAAGAGGTTCGTTGAGGGATTCTCCTTGATTGCGACACCTTAAACCAAGTTGTTGAGGAAGGGAGTACTTTTTGTGTGGGGTGACAAGCAGTAGGAAAGTTTTGAAAAGCTGAAGAATGTGTTAATGGAAGCTCGGTGTTGATTCAACCGAAGGCTGGAAAGGAGTTCGTAGTTTATTGTGATGCTTCACACACCAAGTTAGGATGTGTGTTGATGCAAGGCGGAAGAGTGGTTGCTTACGCGTCTCGACAGTTAAGACCTCATAAGCTAAATTATCCCACGCATGATTTGGAATTGGCGGCGTGGTTTTTTCTTTGAAAATTTGGAGACATTATCTGTATGGAGAGAAGTCCATCATCTATACAGATCATAAGAGCTTGAAATATCTCCTCACCCAAATGGAGTTGAATTTGAGGTAGAGGAGGTGGATTGAACTATTAAAGGATTACGATTGTTTGATTGAATACCATCCGGATAAAGCTAACGTGGTGGCGGATGCACTAAGTCAAGGTGATCTCGCATCTGAAGGTGATGTTTGCTCATCTAAGCCTGTATGAAGATGGGAGTTTGCTAGCTGAGCTTCAAGTAAAGCCGACATGGATAGATAAGATTAAGGAGAAGCAGTTGTAGGATGATGACTTGAGTGCTCAACTATCTCAAGTGCAACATGGTAAAGTGATGGACTATAAGCTGAACGATGACGGGGTTCTGTGTTTCCGAAAGAAGGTTTGTATGCTGAGGGATGTGGAATTGAGGAGGATGATTCTTTAGGAAACGCATAGAAGCCCATATGCTATGCATCTGGAAGGAGGCAAAATGTATCGGGATTTACGAGAATAATTTTGGTGGCCAGGTCTGAAGCGGGAGGTAACTGAATTTGTGGGTAAATATTTAACATGTAAGCAGGTCAAGGCGGAGCATCAGTTACCTTTGGGGTTGTTGTAACCGGTGAAGATTTCGCAATGGAAATGGGAGAGAATCACTATAGATTTTGTTAGTGGGCTACCCCTTACGCCTACTAATAAGGATTCAGTATGGGTAGTCGTTCATCGGTTGACGAAGTTTGCTCATTTTATACCAGTTCGGGTTGATTATTCTCTACAAAAGTTAGCTAAGTTGTATATAGCAGAGATTGTAAGGTTACATGGAGTACCTGTGTCCATTATCTCGGACAGAGATCCTAGGTTTACGTCAAGATTTTAGAGGGCATTACATCAAGCGTTGGGGACAAAGTTGGATTTTAGTACAGCGTTTCATCCACAGACGGACGGACAGTCAGAAAGGGTGATTCAGATTTTGGAAAACATGTTGAGAGGTTATATTATCGATTTCAAAGGTAGATGGGAGGACTTTCTACCATTGATAGAATTCGCGTATAATAACAACTACTAGTCCAATATTCAGATGGCACCATATGAAGTGTTGTACGACCGGAAGTGTCGTACTCCTACATGTTGACGGAGTTGGGTGAACGACAGATTTTGGGTCCAAAATTAGTAGTGGAAATGGAGAATAAGGTTGGGTTGATTCGAGCTAGGTTAAAGGAAGCATCGGACAGGCAGAAGTCTTACGCTGACCTGAAACAAAGGTACATAGAGTTTGCAGTGGGTGATCGGGTTTTCTTAAAGGTATCACCTTGGAAGAAAATTTTAAGGTTTGGACGGAAGGGTAAGCTAAACCCTAGGTTTATCGGGCATTATCGAGTGTTAAAGCGTGTAGGACCAGTTGCTTATCAGCTTGAGCTACCTTCGGAGCTAAGTAAGATTCATGATGTATTCTATATTTCATTGTTGCGACGTTACCGCTCAGACCCATCTCATGTGATACCGTTGGAGGAATTTGAAGTAAAGCCCGATTTATCTTTTGAGGAGGAACATGTCTAGATCTTGGAGCGCGATGTTAAAGTTTTGCGAAGAAAATTGGTTCCTTTGGTTAAGGTTCTATGGCGTAATCACGGATCAGAGGAAGCTACATGGGAGCCAGAGGATGTTATACGACAGCAATACCCTCACCTCTTTTAACCAAGTAATATCAGGGATGAAATTCTTTTAAGGGGGTAGAACTGTAACATCCTAGATTGGGGGCTCTGCATTGGTGATGTGTTGTGTATGTATGCCTTGCTGTGTGTGTGCCTACTATGTTTAGAGCTTTTGGAAGGCTTGAGGTTAGGTCTAATCCTTGGTAGAAATCTCATTTTTAGTCACTGAAAGGGAGAACTAGGTAAAGTGGGCCTTAAGGGTACTTGAATGGAAAAGTTAACACAGGAATTTAATTGGTAAAGTGGCAAGGAGGTGCCACTAAGGGAGCAGTTAAGTTACGCCACATACAGGTTTGGAGGGAGCAGGTTCGAATCCCATGTTAGGCAAAAGGAGTGTTTTTTTTATGATATGTGCCTGAGGAGTAAGAGATGGTCTCGGCTGGGACTCTAAAAGAGTGGGAGTGGATTGAGTCAGAAGATAGGAAGATGGGGATAAGAGAAAAATGAGGGATAGGATAGAGGGGGAAGAGGTGGCCGAATGTGGGACTGTGCAAGGCGGGAACGGCAAGATGAGGCTAAGGTGGTGGCAAATTCTCATTATTTTCCTAGAGTATAGCTTTTCGATTTTCTTTCTCTTCTTCTTTTATCCTCTTAAATTTTGGCAACTAAAGATTTCTTCTTCTTCTCTTTTTCTGCCAAAAGTCAAAAACTCCTAAATATGTTCTTCTAAAGCCGAAAACGCCTAAGCCTCTTCTTGTTCATCTCTTTTTCAAATCTTTCTTAAAAGCTGAAAACTCCTAGATCTCGTTTGTGGCTTGGTTTTATTTCTTTCATCGTTTCAATTTTCTTCTTTAATTGTTGAATCTTCTTGCAAGTGGTAGCCAAAATCCTCTGTAAAGGTAAGTGTCGACTTGTGCTATTTTTTTGTAATCTTTTTCGGCTTTTGAGGCCAAAGTCTAATGGCTAGTGGGTGGTTAGGGCCATCTTTAGTTTGACGTTTTCACTAATCTCATATTCTTTTTGGGTGGCATTCCAGGATTTGAAAGAGATCTAGACGCCTAGATTTCTAAGCCAGAAATCGTTAGCCTTTGAACCGCATTACTATTTCAGGATTTCAAGGTAAGTGTTTCAATTCACCCTGAGTGCTTCAATCAGTTTCCTTTCATTATTCGAGTATTAATATAATCTTTCGTTAAGCAATCATTATAGTACCTTCTGACCAAGGTCATTCATGGACTCGAATGTCAGCAAATCGAAGGAAGGGGTTGGATCTGTAGTCCCAGTCCCAAAGTTCAAGAAATGCGCGGTGTCTATTGTTCGTGATTGGCCACTAGGTTGTGGGCTGACTTTTAAGCAGAATAGTAGGCAGATAGCGGTAGTTTCGGCTAGTGATAGCGTCGACATAGAGAGTGTTGTCTTACGTGTTATCAGGTGTGTAAACTTTCACACACTATACTATAATTGTACTAACACTTGAGTGGGCTGAAAAGCCAAAAAAAGGGCTATATAGACAGTCGTGATACCCTTAGGGGTAAGGCTAGGATTGCTGTGCGTGGATCAGATCGTTACTTTGTATAGCCGAATGTATGTATGTGAGGCGATGTGTTATGATTAGCATGTTGCATTGTTAGGATTGTATGTAGATCATTGGTATGGGTTTGATATGAAGGGGAAGTGCTTAATTGGTCACGTAGTGATCGGTGGCTTTACCACGATATATATACGTATGTTCATACATTATTTTTGGTCACATAATGATCGGTGGCTCTGCCATGATGTATATATATTTTTTATTTGGTCACATAGTAATCGGTGGCTGTGCCATGAAATATTATTTGGTCACCTAGTGATTGTGTATACTTGGCAGCATGACTGTCGTGATGGAGTATAGCGGATGGAGGGTCGATTGTAGAAATCCCCACGGTGTGATTGGTTGGTACGGGTTGGTGTGTAGCGGATGGAAAAACTAGGTTTGTGTTGGGCTTATTGCATTTCATGCGTCGTATGTTGATATGTGGGCTAAGGCCAATGTGTGACTGTAGGCTACATGTAGTATGTATAATGTGGGAGGTTTTACACACTGAGTCTTGGTGACTCACCCCTTTCCTTAACTTTTCAGGTGAGCAATAGCTCGTGGATGCAGGAGCCGAGGCGGACTCGTGGAGGCCATACTTTCAAATTCTTTTCCTTATAGTTTTGGCATTTCTATAAGTTTATTTTAATTTGGGATTTTCTATGTAATAAGGCCTTTCAAGGTTGTACTTCGGTTTATTTTATTATTTTGTGGTTTATATCCAACACGACACCTTGGTGGTTTAAATATTAAAGTTAAATTAGAGTTTCATTAAACTAATCATCATGTTTTCAAAAGACCACATACTAATCGAGAAAAAGTTATCTTTCAAATCGCTGGTTTTTTATAAATATAACTAAGTCTTGATTTTACTTCACCCTATGGCATACCAGATTCGGTCGCAACGTATGGGCTGGGTTTGGGGTATTACACGTAGACCTATTTAAGGGACACTTTGATTTGTTTCGTTGAATTATATTAGGAAATGTTCGTGAATGTTTTCGTTTGCCCAGTAAGACCTTTTAACCCTATTCTGGCGATGGTTATGGGTTAGGGGTGTTACATTTGATTGATATTAGAGCTATGTTTAGTCGATTCTCGGACTAACATAGCGTGTGAGAATATAGCTATACATGCCATATATATGAAATGTGATAGTGTGATGAATACTGACGTGTAAAATGTGTTCTTCGTATAGTAACGGATCCAAAAAGAGCTGTAGCTGACAATGTACAAAGCAATGCGCCTACTCCTGCTCAAGGGACAGCGCCATCTGATTCGAGACCGGCTACTAGCGGTCAAGGAGAAGCTAAACGAGCTTTCTTTCAAATGATGAATGAGTGGTTCACTCAGTATGTAAGTAATAATCCGGCTATTTTGCAACCTCCGTGCCTGCCTAATCCCCCTCAAACTTCAGTTGTGCCTCTGGTTGTGAACTTGAATCTATTGAACAAGCCTCCTGTTGATAAGATCTGCAAGTATGGGGCTGAAGAGTTCAAGGCCACTAGTGTTGACGATGCCGAAAAAGTCGAGTTTTGGTTAGAGAACATTATCCGAGTATTTGATGAAATGTCACTGAGTCCCAAAGAATGCAAAAAATGTGTTGTTTCTTTGCTATGAGACATAGCTTATCAATGTTGGAAGACCTTGATTTTCGTCGTTTCGAAAGAATGGGTCACATGGGATTTCTTTCAGTCTAAGTTCTAAAAGAAATATATCAGTCAGAGATTCATTGATTAGAAGCAAAAGGAAGTTCTAGAGTTGAAACAGGGCCGCATGTCTGCCACTGAGTATGAACGAGAGTTCGTGAGATTAAGTCAGTCGAGAATGCGTATCAACCGAGGTAATAATGTGTAAACAATTTGAATACGGCCTAAATGAAGATATATGTTTGCCTGTTGGGATTCTGGAAATAAAAGAGTTCGTTGTGCTTATTGATCGAGCGTGCAAAGCTGAGGCACTCAGGAAAGACAAAAGAAAAGCTAAGTCTGAAGTTAGAGATACGAGAAAGATATTTTCGAGCAAATCATTTCAGTCTACTTTAAAAAAATTCAGAGATGAGCATAGCTATTCCAAAACTAATGTGGGACATTCAAATCCAAGAGATCGAGCTAGATCATAGTCGAATTCTAAAGCTCCAGCTACATCGATAGTTAGTGTGGGAAATGTCTGATCCGAATGACCTGAATGTAAGCACTGTGGTAAAAGACATCCAGGTAGTTGTAGGATTGAATGATCGAGCTTGTTTCAGAAGTGGATCGTTAGATCATTTCATCCGTGATTGCCCAGAGTATGTTGAGCAAGAGATTGTTCAAAATTCGAGATCTGATAATGCTTCAGTGAAAGGTAGACCTTCCCAAAATGCAAGAAATGTTAGTGGTGGTCAAAGAACTATGAAAGACACTATTGTGAGATCTGAAGCTAGAGCGCCTGCCAGAGCATATGCCATTCGAGCTCGTGAGGAAGCTTCATCTCCAAATGTTATAACGGGTACATTTACTCTTTATGATACTTCTGTGATTGCAGTGATAGACCCAGGTACTACACATTCGTATATATGCATGAAGTTAATATCCAATAAGACTTTGCCTATAGAGTCTACTAAATTTGTTATTAGAGTATCGAACCCCTGAGGTAAAAGTGTCCTAGTTGATAAAATATGTAAGAACTGTCCGTTGATGCTTGGAGATGGTTCTTTTTCGGCTGATCTGATGCTATTACCATTTGATGAGTTTGATATAAATTTGGGTATGGACTGGTTGATGTTGCATGATGCTATTGTGAATTGCAAAAGAAAGACTATTGATTTGAGATGTCAGAATGATGAAATAGTTCGGATTGAATCTAATGAATTGAATGGGTTACCAGCTGTGATATCTGTGTTAAAAGCATGGAGTTATGTGAAAAAGGGTTATGAAGCTTATTTTTCTTATGTGATTGATTCTAAAGTGACTGAAAAGAAAGTTGAATAAGTGTCAGTGGTTTGTGAATTCCCTGATGTATTTCCTAAAGAATTGTCGGGATTACCTTCAATACGTGAAGTTCAATTTGGAATTGATTTGTTACCGGGAATGACTCCTATTTTAATAGCTCCGTATAGAATGGCACCAATAGAGTTGAAAGATTTAAAGTCACAGTTGCAAGAGTTGACTGACAGAGGGTTTGCAAGACCAAGTTTCTAACCTTGGGGTGCTCCTGTTCCGTTTTTGAAAAAGAAAGATGGCACGATGAGAATGTGCATTGATTATCGTCAGTTGAATAAGGTAACCATAAAGACTAAATATCCTCTGTCTAAAATTGATGATTTGTTTGATCAGCTAAAGGAGCCACTGTGTTATCAAAAATAGATCTGAGATCGGGGTATTATCAGTTGCGAGAAAAAGATTTAGATATTCTAGAAACTACTTTCATAACGAGGTACGGGCATTATGAGTTTTTAGTTATGCCTTTTGGACTAATAAATGCTCCTACTATTTTTATGGATCTGATGAACAGAATTTTTAGACTGTACTTAAATCAATTTGTTGTAGTGTTCATTGACAACATCTTGATTTATTCACGTGATGAGATTGAGCATGCTGAGCATCTGAGAATTGTTTTGCAAACTCTGCGAGATAAGCAATTGTATGCAAAGTTCAGTAAATGTGACTTCTGGCAGCGAGAAGTTGGTTTTTTGGGATATGTTGTATCAGCCTCTGGAATACGAGTTGATCCGAGCAAGATTTCTACTATTCTGGAATGGAAACCTCTGAAGAATGTGTCTGAAGTCCGTAGTTTTTTGGGACTTGCTGGTTATTATCGAAGGTTTGTAAAAGGCTTTTCGATGATTGCCACTCCGTTCATTGGGCCGTATGAGATTATTGAACGAATTGGACCAGTTACTTGTAGATTTTTGTTGCCACCTAAATTAGAAAACTTTCATAATGTATTTCACATATCGATGCCTCGATGATGCAAATCTGATCCATCGCATGTAATTGCTCCAACTGAGGTTGAGATTCAGTCAGATTTATCATATAGTGAAGAACTTATCTGAATCTTGGCACGAGAGATTAAAAAATTGAGAAACAAGAAAATTTCTTTAGTGAAAGTGTTGTGGCACAAACATGGATTTGAAGAGGCTATGTGGGAGCCTGAAGATGCTACGAGAGAGCAATATCTGAACCTATTCACTGGTAAGATTTTTGGGGACGAAAATCAATAAGGGGGAGAGTTGTAACAGCTCATTTTAGACCCTAGTTGGAACAGTGGTTTCGGGACCACAAATTCGAGGTCAAAAAATTATTTTAATATTATTTTTGATGTTTATAATATGTGATTAAGCATGTGTAAATGTAACACCCCAAACCCGGCCCATGCGTTATGACCAGATAGGACATGTCACATGAGAAAAACGTGTTAACTCCTTTTTATTCGTACTAAAGTAGGTATTTTGTTATAATTAAGAAAACAAGTTTGATTTGAAATATTTGATAAAGTACTACTAACCTCGAAGGTTGATTGATAAATTGATAATTTGAACTAGAGATGTTATAAACCATGACTTTTGAAAACATCATTTGATAATTCGAGAGAAAATTTCTGAGTTAAAAATATTTGTGAAAGTTTATTATGAAATCCTTTTGTGAATATATTTTAGAAAATCTTTATTTAAGTTTTTAAAAAATTCCATTTAAAACAATTTAAGCAAAATTAAGTACGTCAAACATAAAACAAAAATAAAATATTCCAAAGGCCTTATTACAACATAAAAACCAAAAATAGTAAAAGTAATAAAGTGAACAGAAATAGAAAACTAAAGTTCAATAAAAACCATTTCTGAAGTATGGCCTCCACCGAGTCATCCATGGCCCAAGTCCACATCACTGAGCATTACCGCAAGGGTTAAGGAAACGGGGTGAGTTACTAGAACTCAGTGTATAATCCCCTTACCGTTGACCACTGGGCCTGAATCCATTTAGCAAAAACTTGGGCCTAAGCCCATATAGCATAATCTTGGGCCGAAGCTCATTTACATAACAGAATATCTATAAGTACAAAGTATGCAACCCAACCCATCCATCCAATCACACCCCCGTACCAGCCAATCACACCTATGGGGATCAAGTCAACCCACCCCGCCAATCACACCAATTCACAGGCAAGTTTCCATTTATAATATTTGTGGCTGAGCCACAAGAATCATATACGGTAATATAATTGGCACATAGCCTTAATCACGATGGCACAAAGCAATATTTAATTTGGCACATAGCCATTATCAGAATTTATGGCAGTGCCACCAGACTACACTTCTCTTCATTCAATTTTCCCATCCCATGCAATACTTCAAAAGACAAGTCAGGTCTTAACTCAACTTCCTCCACTGGTACAATATGAGACGGATCCGAACGATAACATCTTAACATAGAGACATGGAATACACTATGTATCTGACTTAACTCTGGAGGTAACTCAAGCTAATAAGCCATTGGCCCAACACATTTTAGTACACGGTATGGTCCGATGAACCTAAGGCTCAACTTGCCTTTCCGTCCAAATCTAAAGATCTTCTTCCAAGGTGAGACCTTCAGAAAGACCTGATCTCCCACCGCAAACTCTATATCCTTAAGCTTCAAATCTGCATACGATTTTTGTCTATCCGAAGCTTCTTTTAACTAAGCCTGAATTACCTTAACTTTCTCCTCCATCTCTGAAATCAACTCAGGACCCAATAGCTGACGCTTACCCAGCTCAGTCCAACAAGTATGAGTGCGACACCTACAACCATACAATGCCTCGTAGGGTGCCATCTAGATGCTGTATTGATCACCTGATTACTGTAAGGATTAAACCATCTTGATCGTTGGCACTCTCAAAATTGTGAACGACCACGATTTATCGATGCTCACCGAATGATGGTCCACAACCCGGTGGAAAATCTCGAACCGTTGATATCACCCTTCGTTTGAACTTAGGAGTAGAAATCACAAGTTCACTCCTTTTGAGTTCTCCAATCGCTTTTCCTTTCGATTCGGTACCGCTTGCCTCCATTGGAAAAAAGTCTTAATTAAAACGATATACAATATATATCGATTGCCTAAGGAGAAAGGGTTCGGCTTACCACTATTTTTGTAGAATCAACAAGTGGATAGATCGAGTGATTTAGTCTCTAAAAATAAACGATTAGTCACAGCCACTATTCCGTTTAGCAAACTAACCGGTCAACGAAAAAGATCATACTGAACCATAACGAATCCCTTACCTTAATGATTATAAAACCAATTCCCACTGATTGTGCTTATGGATACGGATGAATCAAAGGTAATAGATTCGACAATCCCACTATTATACTACAAAAAGATAACTATTAAGGTATGAGGGAGTATGGAAAAACTCCATTTCGATTTAGAAACAATATGAAATAACCAAATGATGAGGAATATTCATTCGGCTAAAGAGAGAGAAACTGAAAAGATTTGAATGAAACACTTACCCGGTTTAATCAAGAAAGAAAAGTCCAACTTGTAAGATGGAGAAGATGATCAATATTTGGCTTTTGAATAGAAAAAGGCTTGATGAAAAGATCAAAAGAAAAGAAAAGATGAAGGAGGAGTGCTTTGTTAGTTTCAGCTAACAAAAGAAAAATGAACAATAGTGGGTTGAGTGTTACAGCAAAACAAAGAAGTAAGATGAACAATTAGGCTAGGTGTTTTGGCTATCAAAGAAAGAATAACCAAAATGCATTGAGGTTTTGGTCAAAACAAAGAAAAGAAAATGGTCACTTTTGGCTTAGAGTGTTTCGGCAAGAAAGTGAAAAGGTTTAGAAAAGAAATCCAATATGTTCAAACAAAATAAAATATACTTCTCATGGACTCAACTAGTAAAATGATCTAAAGAGAAAAGAGGAATTCGGCTACCAAGCTTTCCTTTCCCCCAAAACCGTGTATACCATACCAAAAGGATAAAAATTGACCATAAAAACTTTCCAAAACATTCTTCCCAAAACCGACCAACATATCCCCATTCTTGCTCCTTTTCTTTCATTTCTTTCCTTATCCTTACCTTATTTCCTTAGCCACCTTTCCAAAAATTAAAAAGTCTTCCTTGCCTTAAATACATCCATGTCTGACACTATGGATGAATAGCACACAAGAAAATAAATCAAAATTTGCACCAAGTGGGATTCGAACCTCTTCCCCTAAAGCCCTTCATATGATGCCACATCCTCTTTACCATATGCTCATTTATGCTAGGAAATTACTCACTTATATCCATATACCCTTATCCTTACCTTATTTCCTTAGCCACCTCTCCAAAAATTAAAAAGTCTTCCTTGCCTTAAATGCATCCATAGCCGACACTATGGATGAATAGCACAAAAAAATCAAAATTTGCACCAAGTGGGATTCAAACCTCTTCCCCTAAAGCTCTTCATGTGATGCCACATCCTATTCACCATATGCTCACTTATGCTAGCAGATTACTCACTTATATCCATAAGCATTGATGCCACTTACTATCTCTCCTTAAAGTGCTTAAACACCAAATTTTCACTAAGGCCCAATTCAACCCCGAGCCTTCTTAGGACCCCTTAATCATACACAACTAACATTCTTTATTAACCTACCACAAGATATAATGCACAAACATAAAATTTTGAATTTTAGGATGTTACAGTGAAAATTCTGTGTGAAAATTTTATTGATTATGTCCTTAAATTGCGAAAAGGACTTAATCGCATAAAATGTAAAAGCTAAGTGCTGATTGTTAAAGTGTCTATTTGACATGGCTTATTAAAATGTGAGTCCTTATGTTGTTATTATTCCATTAATAAATTGGATGGACAAAAATGGGCTTTAATTGGTGGAAATCGAAATGAAATAATAAAGGGCAAAATGGTAAAAAGCCAATTAATGTGTATTAAAATAAAACAAAAAGATGAAAAAATGTTCATCTTTGTTTCTTTCAACCGAAAATAGGAAAATAGATAGGGCTTGGAAGCTTTCTCATATTTAGGTACTACTTAGCTCAATCAAGGTATGTTTTGAGCTTGATTTTTGATCATTTCTACGTTTTTGTGATTGTTGCTTAGTGTTCTAGCTAGCCCATGCTTTAATTTTAGAAATTGATTGTGATTTTGAGATATGCCATTGATGAATGTTTGAGCTTTATGATAGTTGGTGATGAAGTATGAAATATATGTGAAAGATTAACATGCTTTGTCTTTGAATTTTTGGTGAAATTGAGTAATTTTGGTGAAATTGAGTAATTTTAACTAAATTGTGAAAATAATATTTTGAGGGACCAAAATGTGAAATAAATGAATATATGGGATTGTATGAGACTAAGGAAAATTGGCCTAAGCATGGTGTTGTAAAATTTTGTATATTTTGTGATTTTGAGAATTAGGGACTAAAGTGTTAAACGTGAAAATGTGAGGGCTATTTTGTAAAATGCCCTAAATATGTGTGTTTGGACTAGATTGAATGAATTGGTGATTAAGTGAGCTAAATTTTAATATGCATAGACCAGGAAAGGAGAGATTTGGATTGAGATCGAGGCAAAGACAAAGTACTCGATTAATCGACCAGTTTTGATATTTCGACGTCCGAGGTAAGTTTGGATATAGTACAAGTTAAATTTATATCTATGTGATGTGAAATGAATAAATGTATATTTATAGAATTATAAATTTTATATATGAGATTGAGAAATGTGGCACTAAGTGTGCGTAATTGAAACCGAGACAGAGTTGAATAGCACTGTATGTGCGAAGTAATGAAAGCTTTGGCTTTACTTATTGGCACTGTGTGTGTGCGATATCGAATTGAGTTCAGTTTTATATTGAGGCACTAAGTGTACGATGACAATTATTCTTCAGCTACCAAATTGGCACTAAGTGTGCAATTAAATCAAATGAATAACAAAGGTTGATTGAAATGTGATATCGAGCATTGAGTAGCATGGATGGTGAATAACTATGTGTTGGCTAAGATATGTATTGAACCTTTGTGCTTGATGATATGGTGTAACATCCCAAAATTGGGCCTAGTAGGATTGGGCTTATTGGGCCTTGGGCGTAGGAGTGTTTAAAATTTTGAGAACAAGAGAATGGCATTAATTCAAGTTGGACTTATTAAGAAAGTAATTTTGGAAAGTTACGAGGTTTCTATGAAGTTTCAGGTTCAAGTTGGGCCTTAATAAAATTTTCTGTTTAAGCCTATTAAGGAGAGATAGTAAGTGACCTCAAATCTTATGGAAATAAATGAGTAAATTGCTAGCATAAGTGAGCATATGGCAAAGGGAAATGGCACATCATGAAAGGCTTTGAGGGAAGAGGTTCAAATCCCATGGTGTGAAAATTTTGACTATTATTTTTGCACCCTTTCCCTAAGTGTCAGCCAAGCTTGTAAATAAGGTAAGTTGGACTTTTTAATTATGGTATGATGGCTAAAGAAACAAGGAAAGGATGAAGGTAAGGAAAGGAATCAAGAGAAAGGGGAAAGTAAGGGGAACATGTGGCCTTTTTCTAGGAAATTATTTTGGAAAGTGTGGTTGGCCAATTTTTTTTGACCAATATTGTCATGTATGTGGACGGTTTTGGCATGGGGAGGGCTTAGCCGAATTTTTCTTTGGCAATTGGTAAAAGATTTGGTGTTGTTTTGGCCAAAATTCCTATTTACAACTTTTGTGTCATTTTTCTTTTCTCTCCAAAATTCATTCTCTTCTATTTGCCGAATTTTCAAGCCTTTAGTGTGCATTCTTGTTTCTTCTTTTCTTACTTGTTGCCGAAAGTACCTAAGCCTTGGAGACCAAATTGTTTCACTCGTTTTCCTTGGAAAACCGAATTCTCATAAACACTCATTTGTATCTTCTTTTCCTTTTTACAAAATTTCCAACCCTTTCTTCTTCTTCTCAAATCCATATCCTCCATAGCCGAATATCATTGTTCATTTTCCATTATAACTGAACCCTTCATTTCTTCTTTATCGTTCTTCTCATCCGTATTAAAACTCACTCCTTTGATCAATCGTGTTCTAAGTGGGACAGTCGAACCTATCACATTTGATTCTCCCGTAGCCATAAGTACAATCGGTAAGTAGTAGTTCTCTCTTTGTTAATGACTTTGTTTCATTCGAGTTCTTCATTAATAATCATGTGTTCTTCTTTCTCTCCCTCGTTGGGTCTGAGTTACATTCTTTTCTGTGATATGGCCATCGTTGGGCTTAGGACTTTCAACAAGGTGAAGGAGCACAAGTGATTTGTATTAACCAAATTGTTATCGTCGACTCGTCAAGCAAGTGGGGTAAGAACATTGTTATAAGATTTGTTTTGGCCAAAGGTGGGATATTTGCTAACAACTCTTTTGCTCACCAAATATTGTTAGGACGGGATTTTAGTAGCCAAAGGGTAGGATCGATTCTTGGTGCATTGAGGGAGATCACATTCGTGGTAAGTGGAGTTAGCCTAATAAAGTGTTTCTAGTTACGATTATCAAAGTTGAGACTAACCTTCTATCAACCATCATTATAGGTGTTGAAATCGGTAGAAACCACAACTCGTAATCAAGGTGTGAAATCCCGTACCTTCCAAAAACATGTTTGAAATGGTGTGTAATCTCACATCTCTCTGAAATTTTGTATGATATGTTTTGTGATTCGGTCGAAATACCAAAGAAAATTGGAAATCGGCATCCGTGATCACTCGGGAGTGCGTATATTCGTAGTAGTAACCATATTTTGTAATAAAATAGTTTCGGTTAGAAACAGTGATGTGTTTTTTAAAAATCACAAAAAAATAGGAGAAAGGGAATTATAAAGTGAATAAGATACCGAATTAAAATTTACTATGTCTATTTTGATATGGAAGAAACGGAGAAGGAAAATGAATTTTATATTCTGAGATATTTTAATTTTAGTGAGACTGGTTCTAATTGACTTTGTGGTTCCCTGTTCTGTCTTGGAAAAATCGGTTAAAATTGTACAAAGAGAATTATGAGAAATAATTTATATGTATAGATTCCCTAGTGAGCCTATTTTCAATAGAAATAAGTGGAAGCAGTATATGAAAACCATACAGTGAGATATTTGAAATTGATACATTATTTTGTAAAGGGGCTTAGGCCCAAAGTATTGTTGAATGGGCTCAAGCCCAAGATTATGCTTTATGGGCTCAGGCCTAAGTTTTTGCTAATTGGGCTCCCACCCAGTGGATGATGGTAAGGGGATTATGCACTAAGTTCTTGTAACTCACCCCCCTTTTCTCTTAACCCTTGTAGGTAATGCTCAGTGACGTGGACTTGGGCCATGGATGTCTCGATGGAGGCCATACTTCAGAAATGGTTCATATTGAACTTTAGATTTCTATTTTCGTTCACTTTACTATTTTGGGTTTTATGTTGTAATAAGGCCTCTAGAGTATTTTATTATTTGCTTTATGTTTGATATACTTATTATTTTGCTTAAATTGTTTTAAAAGGAATTTTTTAAAAATTAAATAAAGGTTTTCAAAATTGATTAACAAATGGATTTCAAAATAAACTTTTACAAATATTTTAATACGAAATTGTCTTTCGAATTATCAACGAAATTTTCAAAAGACTCAGATTCTCTTTTGAATTTTCAAACGTCATTTTCAAAAGTCACGATTTTATAAGAGCATTAGTTCAAATTTATCGATTTATCAATCAATCTTCGAGGTCAGTAGTATTTTATCAAATATTTCAAATCAAACTTGTTTTCTTGATTTTAACGACGCAATACCCCTTTTTACGTATGAATAAAAAGGACTTAAATGTATTTTTCTCATGTGACATGTCAAATCTAGTCTTAACGCCTAGGCCGAGTTGGAGGTGTTACATATGGTGCATAGAATTGTGAATGGTTGAGTAAGTATATTAGCTATGGATTAAATTGTGTGAATAATTGAAAGTTGATCTATGTGATGAATTAACTTTGTATATTGTATTTGATTTATTAAGTTGAATGTATTATATTACAAACTTACTAAGCTCTTAAGCTTACTGTGTGAATTATTTCTCTGTTTTACAATGTCAGTAACACTAGCTTGGATCTGGGGATCGTCAGCGACTCAATCTCACTATCGGCTATCAATTTTGGTACTTTTGAAAAATGTACATATTAGGTATATGGCATGTATAGGCTAGAAAATATGGTGTATTTTGAGATGTTGGACCTTGCCATGTGACATGGCTTGGAAGTTAGATGATTTTGGTTATAATGTGTGACCTATATAAATGATAAATGTAGTATGAAATAGTGAGGTTGGAAGTGGTATAATTCATGCTTGAATTGGTTGATGAGATTGGTATTTTAAATGTGAATTTTGGTATGACTAGATGATGTTTAGTTTATATAATTTGAGTTTTGAAAATAATGTTTTGGATGGATTTATTTGACTAGGGATTGAGTATGAAACTAAATGGTGTAGTAGTTGATTAGTTGGTACTTGTATTGGTATGGTTTAATTGCATTTGAGGCATGAATTGGTATTGGTTTGATGCTTGTAGGTGATTTTAAAGTGTGGATGGCAATTTGGCCTTGAAAATGGCCTATAATTGCCCACTTGGTTGAGCACACGGGCGTGTGGCTCAACCGTGTCTTCGAGGTTGTGTTTTAAAACAAGTCAGGCTCGACCACGGGCTAGACACACGGGCGTGTGACTTGCCGTGTGGTGCAAGTTAGTGTCGACCACGAGTGAGGCACACGGGCGGGTCTCAGGCCGTGTGAACAAGTCAGTATGTATGCCCTGGTTTGCCATGGCTTGGACGCACGGGCGTGTCCGAGTCCATGTGAGGCACACGGCCTACCCACACGGGCGTGTGACCTTTGTAATTTAGAAAAATGTTTGAATTTTGGAAATTTTTGTATGTTTCAGTTTAGTCCCAACCCATTTCTAGCATGTTTTTAAGGTCTCATTGACCTATTTAGGGACTGTATGATTGTGAACTACTATGTTTGAATGTGAAATGAAGTTAGATGTTCTGAAATAATCGGTAATACCTCTTGCCCCTATTCCGGCAACGGTTATGGGTGTTACAAATTGTCCTAGTTTATTTATGTTATAATTGTTGCAAATTGTGTTTAATTTTGGTAAAATCTATTTTACTCATATAGTTTGCATATTTAGGATAATTTTCATTAGGTATCATTGCATTTAGTTTAATATATTGAATTTTAATGTAACACCCCTAACCCATATCCATCGCCGGAAAAGGGTTATGAGGTATTACCAGACGAAACATAACTTTCAAATATATAATGATATGCATAATTTTATTGAAACTCTTAAAATAGATAATTATTAATACACTAACATAATTTGAAAACACACAACAAAGCATCCAAATTTACTATTCAAATGGTCAAAACCCAAATACAGTTGTCGAATATAAACAAGCTAAATTCATATGCTTTAAAATACTTATAGGAATTATACTTTTTCCAAATCACAAGACCATATTAAGTCATTTTATATTCGGCTATTCAATAAAGGTACACTATGAATCAAATTTTATACCTATCATTATAAAACCAAAGTATTAGCCATATATGCACAAAACCCATTTCTCAATAAAACTAAATACAAGACATATTCGAATCAATAAATTCATGAGTAAAATATCAAACATAACCATACTTATATATACCAAAACCAAATCAACCAAAACCACAACCAAACAAAATCATCAAGCCAAAATATAAATTCCAAGATTAACAAGATGGACAAGCCATTTTCGCATGGCTTATACATATATATACAACTTCAACCATATTCGAAAAGTAGTATAGCCTATACATGCTATAAATTTCTAATTCAACTTTTAAAAGTACCGAAAGCAGTCGATAGCATGATAAATTTTGCTGACGATCCCTGAGCCTACAACTAGTCTCCAAAATCTATAAATAGAAGTAAAAATACACACACAGAGTAAGCTATCATAGCTTAGTAAGTCATAAGCAAATATTAACTCAATAACAATAATAATTTAATAATACATAACCAAACCATACTTGTACATTCAAATATCGACATATAACTAAACACGAATTAAGTTTTGTCCAAACACGCATCCGTTCTTTATCCAAAATCATCTTTCATACATATCAATAGAAATTTCATTTGACCGAATACATACTATCATAATACATTTATACAATTCACATTTCCTTAGTCATAATTTGATTCAATTACCATATAGACAAATGCACATATAAACTTTGGCATGAGTATGAAATTCACATTTCCATATCATACATATATTTATATCATTAAACCGATATGACCAATCATATACTTAAACATATGGTTTCATTCACTTCATTCATAGATTAATTTTAATTCAAATATTATTTCAATGGCATTGATAATTTATTAAGGTATAACCAAGCCATACTTATGAAATTTAATTCCCAAACATTTATCTACACATAAATTATAACATTTCCAAACACACATTGATTCATTAACATGTTTAATATCCCATTGACCTTATTTTGCCAATATATATATATATATATATTTATTCCTATAAACACGTTCAAGGTTCACATTTCAAATACCCACTAATCGAATGCACAAAAATCCTTTAATATCAATATGAATTTCACATTTCAATTTATTCCTCATGTAACATTAGGCCGAATATAAGCTCAAAAATCAAACATTAATATCACATATTTATGTACCAATCCACATATAGCTTTTCATATACACATTCACTACTATTAACGTCATCTATAACTTGTATCACATATCAAATAATCAACTTACCTTATTTCTAAAAGGTAATAAATTATCACATACCTGTTCACTTTAACTTATTTAACACATTTGATTACTTTTACCGTTGCCAACATAAAATTTGCTAGGCATAAAGCATAATAAAATACACCGAAATAGAGCCTGGTAGGCAATAAGCCTAATATAATTCACCAGCATAAAGCCTGCTAGGCATAAAGCCTGATATTGTACACGACACAAACCTTGCTAGGCATAAAGCCCGATATTATACATAGGCACAAAGCCTGCTAGGCATAAAGCCCGATATTATACACCGGCACAAAGCCTGCTAGGCATAAAGCCCGATATCACTGATACAAAGTCATCTTACACATAATTCATATATCGAAAATCTTAACTAATCCTTAAGGTTCATACGAAGCTTTTCAAACATCCTATCTCAATTGAATCGAACTTGTTCCCAAATCTCATAAACATTTATACATTTGGCTAAGTCAAATAAAAATTCATATGTTTATTTCTACATGTATACTTCACATTTTATAAAATTGAGTACGTCTTTTTGCTTATAAACTTACCACAGATAACGGTAATCGGAACAGGACGATTAATCGACGATTTTAGTTTTCCTCCGATCCAAATCTGATTTCTTTGGTTCTTGATCTAAATGTATTCAAAATAAAACAATTCAATATAATTTCATTCAATTTAGTCTAAGAACACATAAATAGGCAAATTACCATTTTACCCCTAACATTTACACTTTTTACAATTTAGTCCATATTGCACAAAACATAAAATACACAAAATTTCAGCATACCCACGTTGAGCCGAATTTTACCCACTCTCAAAGAAATCCACATATTTCATTTATTTCACATTTTAGTCCTTCAAATTATTATTTTTGCAATTTAGTCCTAATTACTCAAAATCATCAAAAACTCCAATACAAAACATGTTAATCTAAAACATATCTTTCATATTTCATCATCAAACAACAAAAATCACAAGCATTCAATAATGGCATAATTCAAAATATTCACCAAAATAAAAAATTCAAGCATGGGTCTTGTAGATAACTTAGCAACGATCTCAAAAACGTAAAAAATATCAAAAGTCAAAACCGAAACATACCTCAATTTGCTTAAACAAGGGCCGAACTCAAAGCTTTCTTATTTCTTTTTCTTTTCGTTTCATTTCGATCCATAAAAGATGAAAACATGGCTTTTAATTATGTTTGTCTTATTATA
The DNA here is from genome assembly GCA_025506655.1 of Gossypium rotundifolium. Classification (NCBI taxonomy): domain Eukaryota; kingdom Viridiplantae; phylum Streptophyta; class Magnoliopsida; order Malvales; family Malvaceae; genus Gossypium; species Gossypium rotundifolium. The sequence continues at coordinate 60,224,571 of CP106731.1, read as the reverse complement.
ATAACTTTATAATATAATATATATTATTTAACCTTTATAAATAATATAAAAACTATATATAATATAAACATAATATCGTCCACTATATTTATTAATGGAAAAATTGCAACATAAATCCCCCATATTAAAAAGACAACAACAATTAGGCACTTCGATAATTAACCATCGAATTTTCATTTTACGCGATTAAGCCCTTTTATCAAATTAAACACTCAAACAATAAAATTAATTCACGAAACTTTCACACATGTAAATTCACACATAATTAACATAGAAAATAGTATTAAAATATTTTTTGGACTCTAATTTGTGGTTTTGAAACCACTATTCTGATTAAGGTCAAAATCAGGCTCTACATTTAATCATCACTTTTCAATCATATTGTGTTTTTATTTACCAAATTGTTAATATAATTTCACAAATTAAGTTACTTAGCACAAATACAATCCCAACGGAGATGATAATTCGACACTTACTTATTACTTGATAACGACTGTGTACACTTGCACAAACCTACGCGTTACACATCTATGAAAAATTTTGAAATTTCAAAAAAAATTCTCAGTGGTTCTGAATTAATCCCAATTTGATTCTACTATACATATTGGGCCTCGAGGGTCCATTCAAGCAATAATACGATTGGTTTTGGACATAAATAGTTCTTTAACACGATTTACCTATTCTTATTCTATTGTAACATGCTGAACTCGGCCTAGAAGTTAGGCCCAAATCTGGCGTGGCCCAAATCTGGCGTGCCACATTGAAGTGTCTTTCGAAAACCATGTTTTCATTAAAAACCCTTCTTAATTAAAAGCTTGAGTAAAATCCCAGTCACGTCAGTTTATTTTTTCGAGGTTTATTAAAAATTTATTACCTTCAAAACCTTATTGTTGCGGAAGCTTAATTTAAAACAAATGATTTACGAAAACGTGACATTTAAAGATTAAGTCTCAAAACCATTTCAAAAGTGTTGCAGAAATGTAGTGTTGTTGAAAAATAAAACAGTTAACATTTTGGAAAACCGTGACTTACTTCTAACAGATACAAGCCAAAGTAAATAAAAACCCAAAGTTAAAATCGAGAAACTTAAAGAGGCCTTATTACAACCCAAATCAAAATACATGAATGCAAATAATCAAAACTAAAAACATAAGTAGTGTGTGGCCTTCTCCGAGTCCCTCGCAGCACCGATCCGTCTAAGGCTGGGGATTTCCTAAAAATTTAATAAACGGGGTGAGTTTATGAAAACTCAGTGTGTAATCCCCTTGCTAGATTAACAGTCAGTATACAAAAATAGAAACTAAAATAGTCTGGGCCAAAGCCATTTAACAGTAACAATACAGTCCAGTTCAGAGCATACATAGACCAAAACCAACTAAAATATCATGTGTCATAGCCCATAATAGAATCAATTGGGCCTAGCCCAAACCAATAACAGAACAAGTGGCCTAAGCCCAGTACAATGACAGATCTCATAAACATATATGCAATAGTATGAGGATGCACCCCGCCCCGATCCAACCAACACACCACCTGTACCAGCCCTACACTCCTGTGGGGATTAAATCGACCCACCCAGCCAATCACACCAAGCTTAGCACCGGTTGTGGCACTAAGTCAACAGAATGGCTCAGCGCCATGGACAGAATGGTTAAAAGCCATAAACAGAATGGTTATAAACCATAATCAGGATGGCACAGAGCCATAATCAGGATGGCACAGAGCCATAATCAGGATGGCACAAAGCTATCAGTAACTGTAATAAGTTTGGCATATAGCCATCAGCGGCGGTAATATAATCAGCACGCAGCCACGGTAATTATGATCAACACAGAGTCATCAATATATATATGTTAGGCATATAGCCACAAGTAAATACGATTGGCACAAAGCCATAATCAAGATGGCACAAAGCCATATTTAGGTTGGCACAGAGCCATAATCAGATTCCGTGGCTTTAAGCCGTCTGTCGGTCTACAGTAGTCTCATGCAACATGTACGACCTCAACAGATCAATACTAGATCCACAATCGTCTCATTCGAACCGTGCGACCCTATCAAAACTTCCTCTATATCAATGTCCCAACCCCATGCAATATGTCTTGTATGTCATGTTCAATCATTACACGTGTATGCAAAATGGCCATGCTCAGTAACAGTCATTTAGACATATATTAAAAGCATATCAGTCACACAACCATAGTCAAGTCAGTTTAAACACAGTCTGTAACACCCCAAACCCGACCTAGACGGTACGACCGGATCTGGCATGTCACATGGAAAGGTTGTTAAAGAATCAACGCGTTCATTAAAAATATCAAGTTTTTTTGCTTGTGAAAAATCCAATTTGTTTTATAGTCCTCTTTGCAAAAACATTTTCATTGCTATTTCCGACGATCTTGTTTGTAATTAATCCAACTCAATGAGTTTCAAAAAAATGACATTTAAATTATTGTAGACATGCGATATTTTGAAAAGAGTTATCAATGTTAAGAAAATCCAGAGTTTTATCCATTATAGTTTGTAAACCGTGTATTAATATTATAGAAAAACTGTTATTAATGTTTTAGAAAATCCCAAATTGAGCATTCAAAATTAATAAGCAGTAACCTAATTAAAAGCTAAAACCAAAACAAAATACCAAAGGCCTTATTACAAAACAAAAACCCAAATTTAAATAAAATCTATAGTACCGCAAAACGGAATTTATTAAGCTATGATGTATGGCCACCACAGAGTTCACCTCGGCTCCAAATCTACAAAGCTAGGAATTACCTGCAAAATTAAGCAGAGGGTGAGTTATGAGAACTCAGTGTGTAATCCCTTATACGAACGATAACTGGGCCTAAGCCCGCAGAAGCACATCGAGCCTTAGCTCTCACAGTAATGAATTTGGTGAAGCCTATACAAGTCAAACTGGGCCATAACCCTAACAACATGGCATAAATAGTGAATGCAATGCAACCCAGTCCAACCTAGTATTCCATCCTCTACACACCACTCCATATGTCCAACCTCAACACACCTGTGGGGATTTCTATAATCAACCCTCCATCCGTTGCACTCCTCATTGGCAGCCATACTGACAGTCATGCTGCTCAAAGCCGATACAATGTGACAGAGTCACCGATATATGTGGCACCAAGCCATCGAAACAATGGGGCAGAGCCACCGATATATGTGGCACCAAACCATCGAAATAATGTGGCAGAGCCACCGATATATGTGGCGCCAAGCCATCGAAACAATGTGACAGAGCCACGAAAATGATAATATAATCGGCACACGGCCTTGTTTAAATATGATTGACACAGAGTCATCAATAACTGTATTATATTTGGCACATAGCCATCAGCGATGATAATATAATCGGCACACAGCCTTGGGTAAATACGATTGACACAAAGCCATAATCAAGATGGCACGGAGCCATATTTAGGTTGGCATATAGCCATTATATAGAATGTGGCAGAGCTACTAAAATATGTGGCAGAGCCACCGAAATATACTTCCACGATCATCAATATCCTAACCCCATGCAATATGTCGTGTATGTCATGCTCAATCATTACACGTGTATGCAGAATGGCCATGCTCAGTAAAAATCATTTAAACATGTAATAAAATCATATCGGTCATACAACCACAACTAAATCGGTCATATCATAGCATAAGCCAATCACTTCCCTACAAGGGCAAATCAGTCATTTTACCCTGTAAGGGTATTTCGGTAATCCTACCCTTCAAGGGTAGTTCAGTAATTCTACTCATAACTAATTCCTATATGCAGCGTATCTCAAACATAATCAATCATACAATTAACACATAAAACGCTAGTACTACCACAAGGGTACAACGGTCATTTTATCGTTTAGAGGTAAAACAGTAATTTCACAAATCGAGGGTAAAATAGTAATTTCATAAACTGAGGGTATTTCAATAATTTCACAAATCAGGGGTATTTTGGTAATTTTACAAACTAGAGGTATTTTGTAAACCAAGGCATTCTAAATAGAGATAACGATGCGAATAGGCCTAAGGCCCATTCTCGACCCAAATGGACCCACACACTCGCGTGGCCCATTTAGCCCAAACCTAGCCACATATATGAGATTCACATAGTCTAGTTCACTATTTACTACTCAATCAAACAATTTACTCATGTGGGCCCTCGGGCCCATTGGGCCCACTTGGCCCTTTTGGGCCACACCCACAAGAATACTCATGGTGGCCTCGACTATCGCGTCGAATCTTCCACACGTGCGCTCGCACGCTCGTGTGGCTACCATCGCCGTGTGATCGACATTTCTGCATTTGCCACTCTACAACTAGAGTAGAGAGAATATACACCTGATAGGAGTCTAAAGCTGCTAATCCACACTCCGAATGCTCCTACGCCCAACGCCCACCAAGGTATGTTCCTTCTCCTCCTAGATTGCTCTATATATAGTTAGCTTCTCACCTTCCTTCTTTGTATCTTTTCGATGTGGGATCCCTCCGTCAGTAGAGTTTAAATCCAACTCAAACTCTTGTCGTCCAATCTGCAAAATAAATACTCCCTTGCTTGTCATGAGATTCGAACTCAGGCTCTCTTGTAGCATAATCCATGCTACTAGCCACTAGGCCACAAGCTCCTCTTGTGTCTAAAACCATGCGCAACTAAATATAAATCTATGGTCAAATTCTAAAGTCCATATAAAAAGAAAACCAAAATGCAAGAGCCAAGACTTGAACCTTGGACCTCCTTCCTCCCTTATGGCATCATCCCCTTGCCTCTTATGTGGCATCACTTTGCCACTACACCACAAGCTCCTTTTTGTGTCATTTTCTCCACATTTTATTCTTAAAGGCTACTTACTAACCCCTAGGGTTTTATTCACCTAAAACCAAGATTTTTCCTAAGCCCAAGTTTGATCTCGGGACTTTATAGAAGCCCTCTAACCTTCCAAAATCACTCACCTACTAGATCCAACTTGAAATAATGTCGTTCTCATATTATCAAAAATTTTAACCGCTACTATGCCCAAGGCCCACTGGGCCAATTCTACTAAGCCCAATTTCTGGATGTTACACAGTCATACGATCACAGTCAAATCAATCAAATTCATAATCTAAGTCAGTTATTTACCCACAAGGGCAAAATAGTCATTTTATCCTATAAGGGTATCTCGGTAATCCTACCTTTCAGGGGCATTTCGGTAATTCTACCCTACATGGGTATTTTGGTAATTCTACTCTATAGGGGTATTTAGGTAATTTTACAAATCGGGGATATTTCGATAATTTTCCAAATTGGGGGTATTTTGATAATTTTATAAATCGAGGGTATTTTGGTAATTTCATAAATCGAAGGTATTTTGGTAATTTTACAAACCAGGGGTATTTCAATAATTTTACAAATTAGGGACATTTTAGTAATTTTACAAATCGAGGGTATTTTAGTAATTTTAAAAATTGAGGGTATTTTGGTAATTTTACAAATTAAGGGTATTTCAATAATTTTACAAATCGGGTGTAATAGTTCGGTTTAGACCCTAGTCAAAATAATGGTTTTAGGACCACAAATTTGAGTCTAAAAAATATTTTAATATTATTTTCTGTGCCGTTGATATGTGATTAAGGATGTGTTAAATTTTCGTAAGTTAATTTGTCTGTCTGTGTGTTCAATTTGATAAAAGGATTTAATTGAATCGAATGCAAAATGTGTGAATGATTTATGAAAGGACACCTATTTGAGATGGCTTTTAAGTAGGGAGGCCTTATGTGACAATTAAACCACTATTTAGATAATGGATGGATAAAAGTCAAATATGCCCTTGTGTTATGTATGTTTCTTATATTAATTGAAAGGTTAATAAGGTAAATAGATTAATATGTATGTTATAATATGATGAAACATGAAAAATGGCTATATTCATTCATCTTTTGATCAAAAATTATAAAATAAGAAGAAAATAAAACATAAGCTAGGTTTCGGCCATAATCAAGCTAAATTAAGGTATGTTTTAACTTTGAATTTTGATGATTTTTATGTTTTTTTGAGATTGTTGCTTAGTCTACTATCAAGCCCATGTTGTAATTTGAAGAATTGATGATGTTTATGAGATGATCCTTTGATGAACTTATGTGATTTGTAATGCTTTATAGTGAAATATGAAAGATATGTATATGATTATCATAGTTTGTCTTTGGAGTTTTCTTAAATTTGAGTATATTGGACCCAATTGAGAAAAATAATTATTTGAAGGATTAAATTGTGAATTTGATGTATGAGATACATGGACATTCAGCTAAGATATGTGGTGATTTTGTATATTTGATGTTTTAAGAAAAATGGACTAAATTAATAAAATGTGCAAATGTGAGAGCTAAATTGCAAATTACCCTAAATCTGTGTTCATGGATTAAATTGAATGAATTAGTGAATAAATGGATTACATTTGAATATGTATAGATCAAGAGTCAAGAAAACAGACTTAGATCGCGGGAAAGTGAAAGTAGTTGAATAACCGAGTTTGAACGAATATTCAATCCGATGTAAGTCATTATACAAATAAATGTGTTTGAATTAAATTATGTATGTTCATATGACTATTGACAATGTTGAATGCACATAAGATGATGTATACATGATCTCTGAGATAGATTCGACATAGTGTTAATATCCGAGAAGTCCCGGCAAACCTAGGAATAGATAGGATTAACTATGTCATGGCATAGGTGTCTGTTATGTGATAGCATGTAAGACCACATCTGGGACGTTGACGTTGATTTGAGATTTCGTGTAAGACCACGTTTGGGACGTTGGCATCGATATGAAATTTATGTGCAAGACCATGTCTGGGACATTGGCATTATATTTGATTCATGTAAGACCCTGTCTGGGATAGTGGCATCGATATTTGAGTACATGTAAGACCTCATTTGGGACGTTGGCATTGTACAACTATTCCGAGTATTCTGAGTATCCTATTAGATTTTGTATGGTTCAACGGGCAAATCTGGGATAAGAACGATTATGTGATTTGTATATCCGTTTCAGGTACGTTTGATATGTACACTAAGTGTGTATAAAAGGTAAGTATCTATATAAATTTACTATGATGAATTGTGCTTTTGAATATAAGAATGTGAATGAGATGCAAGAATGGAAATATGTTTGAATGAGCTAAGTACATATGTGATATGTGAATAGAAGTATGTGGCAAGCTTTGTGTACGCAAATGTGCCAAAGATTATGTGATGAATTGGCTATGAGAACCATAAGTACCATTGTATTAATTTAGTTATATGCATTGTATGATAAGTTTATTTGTATATGGCTTACTAAGCTTTGAAAGCTTACTATGTGTGTGCTTGCACTGTTTTATAGATTGTTAAAGCTACTGAAGGCTCGGGACCATCGAGGATCGTCATCACACTACCCAAGCTCATTTTGGTATCTTTTGGAAATGTAAACATTTAGATATGGCATGTATAGGCTAGTTATTTGATATAAGTTTGAGATGTGAACTTGGCCATGTGATGTGGCTAATTATGTGTTGGTATTATACATATGTGATTGTGGATAATAATGTTAGTTTGGTATGAGTATGTGCCTATGAAATGGTCAAGGCTATGGTAAGAATATGAATGAAATACATTTGATATGTTTTGTATGTAGGGTAAATTGTGGTTAAACCATGCTTATAGACATATGTGATTTAGTTGTGCAAGTTGACATGATTAGAAATGAGTTCATAATTGTACATGAAATGGATTGGTACATTGCTTGTAGGTATGACCCAATTAAGAGTGGCACTTTGGCCTTGCAAATGGCATGTTTTGCCTACACAGTCATGCACACAGCGTGCTTGGTGACCATGGGATTAAGTCAGTAGCTAACCTAAGTGTGCACGGCCTTGGCACACAGACGTGCCTAGTAGCCATTTGATTTAGTCAATATATAGCCTATGAGCACACGGCCATGGTGCACGGGTGTGTCTAGTGGCCGTATGGGTTAGTCAGTATACTTGCTCTGATTTGGCACGGTCTAGACACATGGGTGTGTATAGTAGTCGTGGTAGGCACACGGCCTGCCCATTCGGGCGTGTGACCTCTGTAATATAGAAAAGTTTTAAATTTTTGAAAACTTCCATATGTGTTCGGTTTAGTCCTGATCCTATTCTGAAACATGATTAAGGTGTCGTTGACCTATAAAAAGGGACATTTGGTTGTGAATGATGATTTGTATTATAGAATGTTTGTAAAGTTTTTAATCTGTCCGGTAATGCCTTTAACCCTATTCCGGTGATGGATACGGTTAGGGGTGTTACATTTGGTTGGTATCAGAGCTACAGTTTAGTCGATTCTTGGACTAACGTAGCGTCTTAGAGTCTAGCTATACATGCCATATATCTGAATTGTGATAGTAATGGATCCCGAAAGAGCCGTAGCTGACGACATAGAAAGTAATGCGCCTGCTCCTGTGCAAGGGACAGTACCTTCTGATCCGAGACTGACTACAAGCGATCAAGAGAGAGAAGCTAAACAAGCTTTCTTCCAGATGATGAGTGAGTGGTTCACTCAATTTGTAAGAAATAACTCGACTTTTTCGCAACCTTTGCCCCCGGTTAATCCCCCTCAGACATCTACTATGCCTCCAACCACAAATCTAAATCTGTGGAACAAGCCTCCGGTTGATAAAATCTGTAAGTATGGAGTTGAAGAGTTTAGGGATTGTAATGACCCGAATTTGGGCCTAGCAGAATTAGGCACAATGGGCCTTAAGCGTAGAAGCGTTTAAAATTTTTGGGAACAAGAGAACGGCTTTAATACAAGTTGGATCTAGTAGGTGAGTGATTTTGGAAGGTTAAGGGGCTTCTATAAAGTCCTGGGTTCAAGTTAGTCCTTAGGAAAAATTTTGGTTTTTGGTGAAAAAAACCCTGGAGTTAGTAGTAGGCTTTAAGAATAAAATGTGGAGAAAATTAGCACAAGTGGAGTGTGTGTAGTTGCAAAGTGATGCCACTTAAGGAGCAAGGGAGTGACGCCATAAGGAGGTAAGGGAACCAAGGTTCTAGTCTTAGTGCTTGCAATTCTTTTTGATTTATTTTTAAGTGAACTTAGACTCTAGCCATAGACTTATAATTAGTTGTGCATGTTTTAAGACAACAAGGAACTAGTTGGTAAAGTGGCTAGCGGCGTGGATTATGCTACAGGGGAGCCCGAGTTCGAATCTCATGACAAGCAAAGGAGTATTTATTTTGTTAAGTTGGGGCGAAAAGAGTTTGAGTTGGATTTAAACTCTGCTAATGGAGGGATCCCACATTGAATAGATAGCAAAAGAGAAGGTGAGAGGCTAGCTATATACGGAGTTGTCTATGAAGAGAGGAAGATACCTTGGTGGGCGTTTGGGCACAGGAGTGGTCGGAGAGCGGATTAGACCAGATTCCTAATAGGTGTGTATTTCTCTCTACTCTAGTTGTAGAGCGGCAAATGCCAAAATGCCGGTGACACGATGATAGTAGCCACATCAGCGTGAGAGCACGTGTGGGGCTTCAACGCGATAGTTGAGGCCATCAGTAGTGTTCTTGTGGGTTTAGGCTATTAGGCCACGATGGGCCCATATGAATAAATTGTATGACTGTGTAGTAAAAAATGGACTAGACTATGTGTAACATCCCGAAATTAGGCCTAGTAGGATTGGGCCTTGAGCTTTAGGAAATTAGAATAGTTTTTAGTATGGTTTATTTAATGAAGTAGGATTAAGTGAGCTTGACACTTAAGTTAATTAAGTGTTCATTTTAAAGCATAAGAGGAGTAAGTGGCAAGTTGGTTAAGGAGTTTCAAAGGTGGCTTGAGGTTAGAGGTTCGAGTAGTGTGTTTAGCATTTTGAAACTTTATTTTTTTTTATATTTTAACATTGATGGCCGGTCAACCTATGTTTATGATAGGTTGGACTTCATCTTTTGGTAAGTTAAATTTTTGCTTAAGGAAAGCTTGAAGATAGGGATAAGAATCTTGAGTTTATGGTATTATGAGGGACAAGGGCATGAAAGGTGGAGAATGTTTTCCTAGGCCTTAATGGTTGAATGTGGATGGCATGTGTGGAAAAGGGGATGGCCGAATTTTGTTAGGTGGTTTAGGGGAATATTTGGCCAATTCCTCTTTTGTGCATCTTTTGCATTTTGCTTTTCCTCTCCAAAACTCTTTCTTTTGGCTGATTGTTATTGTGCACTTTTGTGCAAATTTTACTTGTGTTTTAGCCTTCATTTTGTTGAACCAAATACCATTTTTCTTCTTTTATTTGTCCTTTTGAAACCAAACAACATTGGAACTTTTGTGCATTTTCTTCTTTGGTAAAATAGGTGTTGGCTTAATCTTTTCTTCCATCTCTCTCTTTTCTTCTTTTGATTTTTTCTCTCAACCACATTTTCCTTCTCTTTCTTTTGGCCGAACCATTCTCTTCTCCAAACACTCTCTTTTCTTTCTTCCATTGTTGATTAAACTGAATTCTCTCTCTCATTTCTATTCTCTTTCTACTCACATACCTTTCTTCTTTCATAACCATATTCAAACTTTCCACTTCCTTTTGCATTGTTTTGGCGAATATTCAAGGGTAGATTTTCTTTGATTTCTAGTCAATCGATTTTGAAAGATAGGCTCTTTGGGACGTTGGAAACAATTTATTTAAGCCCTATATCTCTCTAGCAATCAAAGGTTGGTAAGTCAAAGGGTAAGGACTTTAGTTGATTCATCATTCTTTTGAAAAGACTAAAGTTTTTGGGATTAAAGTATTGTGGTTTGGTAGAATGGCCCTTGTTAATAATTTTTAGTATTGGCCGATTGTAGGACAAAGTGATCTAGTGCGATAGATCGGATTTTGGGAGATAGTTCTTGTGTTGGTGAAAGGTGTGTATCTTACACACTTATAACTTGATTCATATTTGTATATATGTATGTTAAATAACTATTCATGTTGTTAAAGCCAAAATGATGAGTTTTTGAGATGATACCATGATGGTATGAATGAGGATTCGGGTAAGTCCGATTTGATATGTTGTTAATACATGAGGATTTAAATCATGATCTATGATTTATGAGATTTTGTTATATGATTCATATCAAGGTACATTGACATGATTTGTTTATATTATTGATTCATGTGGGATCAAATGAGTGGAGGGGGCAGTGATAATCGTGTCGACGGACACCGGTGTTTTGGTAACACATTGTGACTACGGTCACCGTGAGGTTTGGTACCTCCGAGGTTTGGCACCTCATAGCGCCTCGCCCCTCGTGGCTTAGCACCACCGTGGGTTGGCCCCACCTTGAGATATGGGATTGATGCCAGTGATTTGATATCACACGATGGGTTGGCCCCATCATTCGATTTGTGTCTTCAGACACCAGAGATTTGGTATCTCCAAAGTGATTTGGTATCACATATGTGACTTTAAGTCACCAAGTGGTTTGGCACCACCAAGGTTTGGTACCACAGGTAGAAAAGGAGTTAAGGATGGCTAGGTTGGGTGCATAATACATATATGTTGCTTGTTATAATTTGTGTAAGAATGTGCATTTACTCGGGAGAGGGATTATACATCGAGTCTTGGTGACTCACCTTCTCCTTTAAATTTTAGGTGACTCGTAGATTATGGATGAGGAACCGGATGGACTCGAGGTGGCCATGCAAAGGACATTAGATATAAAAGAACTTTGAATTTTAATTATTTTTCCGTTGGTTTGTTTTATTTAAGATGTGATAAGGCCTCCTAGAATTATTTTTGTTATTGTTTGCATGTTTTGAATATTTTGTTTAAACTATTTGATGATGTTAAAACGGATGCACATGTTTTCTCAAATTAAACGCAAAATGTTTTAAAGTGCCATCGGGTACATTTGAAGTCTGTAAACAATTCGACTCAATAAATATTTTTAAACAAATTAAGTATGGTTTTAACAAAGAGAATTGAAAATGAAAGGCATTTCAACAAAATTTTGAATCGGTTTTAAAATGGTTTTCAAAATGTTTTCTCAGAGCAAACCAAATTTGGTCATAATGTTTGGGCCGGGTTTGGGGTGTTACAAATTGGTATCAGAGCCCAGTTCAAAGCTCGGCTTTGGGGGGACCCAAGGCCCAAAAATGTTTTTAGTAGGCCTATTTGAAATATTTTGGTTTTGAATAAGCATGGCACCAAGTCTCCGCACCAATCCGCCTGTAAGTACTCCTAACTTCAGATGATTTATTTTCTCAGAGAAGGGTAGGAAGCATGGAACGAGATAGTGATAAGTACTTTAAACTTTAGGACTAGTTACCCCAAACAAAGTCATAAGACTTTAAGAGCCTAATTAAACAAACCTACGACCTAGTCGCCGAGTTAGGGTGTGGTAACCTTTGTGCGCATGTCTAGGATTGGATCCAGAAGAACTTGGTATTTAAGCAGTCCTCGTGACTCACCTCCTCTTTGCAGGAATCCTACCTGGTGCGTAGCTTCGGTTCACCCTAACCAAGAGGACTCGGTCATAGGCAAAACCCTAAATAAAACTCGAAAGGGACTAGTCATGTTTTAAGGAAAACTTCGGCTTTAAATCACTAAATTATCTCTTTTAGATAGTAGGACAAATTCATTTTCAAAAATTATCAAATATTTTCGGTTTAAAAAAAATCTTCAAAATATTTTCGGTTTATCAAAATTACCAAAATGCCCATAGTGGCAAAATTACGAAAATGCCCCTGGTTCTAGAATTATTGAATTATCTCGATTTCAATAAAATCTCCTTACTTTGCAAAAGTAGTCAAAAATCTTGTATTTCAAAATATATACACTGACTTTTAGAATTTACAAAATTACCCCCGATTGACAAAATTACCAAAATACCCCGGTTTCCAAAATTTTGCCATACCTTTAATTTGAGAAATTTCGAAAAGAACCTCTAGTTTTGAAAATTTCAAATGTTCAATTACGAAAGTTTAAAAAAATTTCTCCGATTTATGACGAAAATACCCACGGATAGAAACAGGACAAAAATGTCCGAAGAGTGAATAAGTATGGAAGGAATTTGGGAATGGATGTTCTTCTTTGTGTGAATTAGGATAGAGAACTTAAAACCTTGATTGATCGAAAGAATCCCTATTGAGCTTTCCATAAAACTTCTTCGTGAATAACCAAGTGAAACAAATTACTAATCCATAAAATTTTTCTAATCGATTAAGAGCGCGATAGTTAGAATGAGCTTTAGAGGACGTGGCCGCCGTGGACGCTTGAGGGGTAGGATGACCGTATCGTAACCTCTCGTGTCGTCGGGGATCTCGAGAACGATATACCACTACCACCCCAACTTTTGGAGCCAAGAGCGGGGATCGACGGTGATGACGCAGTGTCACAAGGCGATCATGCGAGTTCGGAAAGGGTAGCTGGAATGGGTGGAGGTGGAGGAGCTCAAAAATCGGTATCTGAGAGACTTCGAGCTAACGGACCTGAATTTTTCCGAGGTGTATCTGGTGTAGCGCCTAACATCGCCGAGTATTGGCTAGAATCGACCGAAAGAATCATGGATGAGATAGATTTGACAAATGAGGAGAAACTGAAAGGGGCGGTGTCGCTTCTCAAGGATGAGTCATATCGATGGTGGCTCACGGTTCGAGATAGTGCTACGGCAGACGATCTTACGTGGGAGTATTTCAAAGCTACTTTTCAGAAGAAATATGTGGGCACCAGCTACACTGATGCTCAGAGGAAAGCTTTTCTGGGGTTAGTACAAGGAAATAAGTCAGTGTCGGAGTTTGAGGCAAAATTTTTAAGGCTGAGCCACTATGCTCGGGGAATTGTGTCAACAGAGCACGAACGCTGTGTCCGCTTTGAGGACGGACTTAGGGATGATCTAAGGTTACTGATTGCTCCACAACAAGAGCATGAGTTTTCAGTCCTAGTGGAAAAGGCTAAGGTAGCCGAAGGGATCAAGGAGTCCGTAAGACAGAATCACAAAAAGAATAAACAGAAAAGAGGCTTTGGATCGCCTGGATCGGGCAATAATGTGGAGAAGAGGGCTAGATTTGGGGAATCAGAAAGAGCCACAAAGCCTACTCAGTGGCCACCTCAGTGTGCTAGATGCGGGAAATCCCACTCGGGAGAATGTTTGGTCGGAAGCAGAGGTGCTTTGAATGTGGATCGTTGGATCACCGTGTAAGGGATTGTCCTCGGTTAGCTAAGAATCACCCGTAGGTCGAACCGTGCTCAAAGTTAGAAATGAAGGACCACCACAGAGGGTCGAGGTACAGCTAGAGGAAATGGTAATGGGTGTGGCCGAGGTACTGAAGGTACAGAGGCGAGGCAACCAAGGTTGGTTTATGCAGTTGGCCGTCGCGAGGAGGAAGATGTGCTAGATATGACAACGAGTAAGTTTCTGATTTCCAAAATACCCTCAATTGTCTTGTTTGTGGTTACGTTAGTTTGCTCTTATGTAGCTAGTAAAGTGCATGGGGCTTGGATTATGGACATAGGGAATGTTTCTAGAACGTATGATAGATCTTTAAGATCAGAGTGCGCAATGAAGAGCGTAGGGTGATGAGTTAAGGATACGATTGGACGATAGTAAATAATTTCGAGGACGAAATTATTTTAAGGGGGTAGAACTGTAACATCCTGAAATTGGGCCTAGTAGGATTGGGCCTTGAGCTTTAGGAAATTAGAATAGTTTTTAGTATGGTTTATTTAATGAAGTAGGATTAAGTGAGCTTGACACTTAAGTTAATTAAGTGTTCATTTTAAAGCATAAGAGGAGTAAGTGGCAAGTTGGTTAAGGAGTTTCAAAGGTGGCTTGAGGTTAGAGGTTCGAGTAGTGTGTTTAGCATTTTGAAACTTTATTTTTTTATATTTTAACATTGATGGCGGTCAACCTATGTTTATGATAGGTTGGACTTCATCTTTGGTAAGTTGAATTTTGCTTAAGGAAAGCTTGAAGATAGGGATAAGAATCTTGAGTTTATGGTATTATGAGGGACAAGGGCATGAAAGGTGGAGAATGTTTTCCTAGGCCTTAATGGTTGAATGTGGACGGCATGTGTGGAAAAGGGGATGGCGAATTTTGTTAGGTGGTTTAGGGGGAATATTTGGCCAATTCCTCTTTATGCATCTTTTGCATTTTGCTTTTCCTCTCCAAAAACTCTTTCTTTTGGTGATTGTTATTGTGCACTTTTGTGCAAATTTTACTTGTGTTTTAGCCTTCATTTTGTTGAACCAAATACCATTTTTCTTCTTTTATTTGTCTTTTGAAACCAAACAACATTGGAACTTTTGTGCATTTTCTTCTTTGGTAAAATAGGTGTTGGCTGAATCTTTTCTTCCATCTCTCTCTTTTCTTCTTTTGATTTTTCTCTCAACCACATTTTCCTTCTCTTTCTTTTGGCCGAACCATTCTCTTCTCCAAACACTTTCTTTTCTTTCTTCCATTGTTGATTAAACCAATTCTCTCTCTCATTTCTATTCTCTTTCTACTCACATACCTTTCTTCTTTCATAACCATATTGCCAAACTTTCCACTTCCTTTTGCATTGTTTTGGCCAAATATTCAAGGGTAGATTTTCTTTGATTTCTAGTCAATCAATTTTGAAAGATAGGCTCTTTGGGATGTTGGAAACAATTGATTTAAGCCCTATATCTCTCTAGCAATCAAAGGTTGGTAAGTCAAAGGGTAAGGACTTTAGTTGATTCATCATTCTTTGAAAAGACTAAAGTTTTGGGATTAAAGTATTGTGGTTTGGCCGAATGGCCCTTGTTAATAATTTTAGTATTGGCCGATTGTAGGACAAAGTGATCTAGTGCGATAGATCGGATTTTGGGAGATAGTTCTTGCGTTGGTGAAAGGTGTGTATCTTACACACTTATAACTTGATTCATATTTGTATATATGTATGTTAAATAACTATTCATGTTGTTAAAGCCGAAATGATGAGTTTTGAGATGATACCATGATGGTATGAATGAGGATTCGTAAGTCCGATTTGATATGTTGTTAATACATGAGGATTTAAATCATGATCTACGATTTATGAGATTTTGTTATATGATTCATATCAAGGTATATTGACATGATTTGTTTATATTATTGATTCATGTGGGATCAAATGAGTGGAGGGTCATTGATAATCGTGTCGATTTTGACACCGTTGTTTTGGTAACACATTGTGACTACTTGGCCACCGTGAGATTTGGTACCTCCAGAGGTTTGGCACCTCATAGCGCCTCGCCCCGTGGCTTAGCACCACCGTGGGTTGGCCCCACCTTGAGATATGGGATTGACGCCATGATTTGGTGTCACACGATAGGTTGGCCCCATCATTCGATTTGTGTCTTCTGACACCGTAGATTTGGTATCTCCAAGGATTTGGTATCACATATGTGACTTTAAGTCACCAGTGGTTTGGCACCACCAAGTTTTGGTACCACACGGGTAGAAAAGGAGTTATGGATGGCTAGGTTGGGTGCATAATACATATATGTTGCTTGTTATAATTTGTGTAAGAATGTGGCATTTACTCTGGAGAGGGATTATACATCGAGTCTTGGTGACTCACCTTCTCCTTTAAATTTTCAGTGACTCGTAGATTGCGGATGAGGAACCGGATGGACTCGAGGTGGCCATGCAAAGGACATTAGATATAAAAGAATTTTGAATTTTAATTATTTTTCGTTGGTTTGTTTTATTTAAGATGTAATAAGGCCTCCTAGAATTATTTTTGTTATTGTTTGCATGTTTTGAATGTTTTGTTTAAACTATTTGATGATGTTAAAACGGATGCACATGTTTTCTCAAATTAAACGCAAAATGTTTTAAAGTGCCATCGGGTACATTTGAAGTCTATAAACAATTCGACTCAATAAATATTTTTAAACAAATTAAGTATGGTTTTTAACAAAGAGAATTGAAAATAAAAGGCATTTCAACAAAATTTTGAATCGGTTTTAAAATGGTTTTCAAAATGTTTTCTCTGTAGCAAACCAAATTCGGTCGTAATGTTTGGGCCGGGTTTGGGGTGTTACACTATGTGAATCTCATATCTGTAGTTAGATTTGGGCTAAATGGGCCACACGAACGTGTGGGTCCATTCGAGCCGAGAATGGGCCATAGGCCCAATTGCACCGTTTCGATAAAAAAACGTATCCGTGTCGCTCGAGGCGATAGTAGGCCTTCAGAAAGGCCGTTAAAGGTAAAATTACTGAAATACCCTTAGTTTACAAAATTATAGAAATACCTTCGGATTACAAAATTATCGATATACCCTCGATTTGTAAAATTATCGAAATACCCCTGATTTGTGAAATTTCCAAAATACCCTCGATTTACAAAATTACCAAAATATCATTGGTTTGCAAAATTACCGAAATGCTCCCAGTTTGTATAATTATCAAAATACCCTCGATTTGCAAAATTATCAAAATACCATTGGTTTACAAAATTATCGAAATACTATTGGTTTGCAAAATTACCAAAATACCCTCAGTTTGTAAAATTACTGAAATACCCCCTATTTGTGAAATTACCAAAATACCTCCAATTAGTGAAATTATCGAAATGCCCCCAGTTTGCAAAATTACTAAAATACCCCTAATTTATGAAATTACTAAAATACCCCTAAGGGGTGAAATTATCATTTTACCCTTAAACGACAAAATGATCGTTGTACCCTCGTGGTAGTACTAACATTGTATGTGTTAATTGTATGATTGATTATGTTTGAGATGCACTGCATACATGGATTGGTTATGAGTACAATTATTGAAATACCCTGATAGGGTAAAATGACTAATTTGCCCTTGTAGGTAAATGATCGACTTGTGCAATGAGTTGCCTAATTTGACTGTGCTTGTATAACTAATTTGCTTTTATTACATGTTTAAATAATTGTTATCGAGCATGGCCATTTTGCATGCACATGTAATGGTTGAGCATGACATACACGACATATTTCATGGGGTTGGGATTATTAATACGGAGGAAGTGCTAATAGGATCGCATGATCGCTTGATGACTGTGGATCCACCGAAGGTTTTTTAGCCATCGAAGGCTTTCTAGCCACCGCAAGATTTTTAGCCACTGAGTAGCCATGCTGCACCGATAATGTTATCGAGGGCTGTGTGCCATTAATATAGGCTTCGTGCCATAATTATGGGCTTTGTGCCAACACCGCAGGCTTTTTAGGCACTGACCAGCCATGCTGCACCGATAATGTTAGTGCCACAACCAGCGCTACATAAGGAGTGTACGGATTGGTGGGTCGATTAAATCCCCACAGGAGTGCATGGTTGGATAGGAGACAAAGTGTACTGATGGTATGGGCCTTAATGCATTGCATATATGGATTATGTTATTGAGATGGGCTTAGGCCCATATATTTATGGCATGTGACATATGATATGGGTTAAGGCCCAATCGAGGCTATTTTGGGCTAAGGCCCAATTTCCACCGTTACTGTAATGGGCTTAAGCCCGGATTAATTTGATGCATGTTTTATGATCGATGAGGATTGTACACACTGAGTTTTCATAAACTCACATCTTCTATTTATTAAATGTTTCAGGTAATCCCCAGCGAGAGAGGATTTGGAGCCGTGGAGGACTCGGTGGTGGCCATATATATGAGTTAATTCTCGCGAACTTTAGTAAACTTCCGTTTTGCTTTATTTTAAGAGTATTTGGTTTGGGTTTAATATTTTGTAATAAGGCCTTTTAGCTTTAAATTTTCTTTTAAACTTTCTTTTTCGTTAGCATTTATTATTAATTGTTTAATATGGGGTTTTTCTTAAAATGTTAATAAACTATTTTTCAAAATATCATGTTTCCGCAACTATTCAAATTCAATTTTCATAACAAAAGTAGTTTTCAAAATAATAACAACTTTTGAATGGTCATTTAGAAAATCACATTTTTCACAAACAAACAATGAACTCGGAGTTCAAAATTTGATAAAACTTTTCTAAACAATTGCTTAGCTTTTCAACTTCCTTTAATGTGACACGTCAGATTCGGGCCTAACTTCTAAGCCGGGTTTGGGGTGTTAGAATTATTGTATCAGAGCCCGGTTATAAAACTTGACTGTGGAATGGGTTTGAAAATGTTTTCCAAAAATTGGTTTGAAACATGGTTTAAAAATATAGGTCTTTTTGGGAAGTATGGCACCCGAGTCTCCAGCGCCAAATTCGTAATTCCTTTTACTTATTATTATATGATGAAATGATTGTATTTTGGTATTTATTCTGTGTGTGTTCTGTTTGGATGTGATGTTTGAATATAGAAATTGTATGTATGTGTGGTAAATATCGGTCTGCCTCTGTTAGATATTTGGTTGTGTGAAGAGGTTCCAAGATTAAGTTAGAAAGTGTATCAGTGTTTTAGAATTTGAGTGCGTAGCGTGAATATAGTGTTGTAGGTTAGGATGTGCAACTGTTCCTGTAGTTGGAAATTTTGAGGATGAAATTTCTTTAAGGGGAGTAGATTTCTAACGACCCGAATTCAGACCTAGTAGAATTGGGCCCAATGGGCCTTAAGCGTAGGAGCGTTTAAAATTTTTGGGAACAAGAGAATGGCTTTAATGCAAGTTGGATCTAGTAGGTGAGTGATTTTGGAAGGTTAGGGGGCTTCTATGAAGTCTTGGGTTCAAGTTAGGCCATAGGAAAAATTTTTGTTTTTGGTGAAAAAAACCCTAGAGTTAGTAGTAGGCTTTAAGAATAAAATGTGGAGAAAAATAGCACAAGTGGAGTGTGTGTTGTAGTGGCAAAGTGATGCCACTTAAGGAGCAAGGGAGTGACGCCTTAGGGAGGTAAGGGATCCAAGGTTCTAGTCTTAGTGCTTGCAATTCTTTTTGATTTATTTTTAAGTGAACTTAGACTTTGGCCATAAACTTATAATTAGTTGCGCATGTTTTAGGACAACAAGGAGCTAGTTGGTAAAGTGGCTAGCAGTGTGGATTATGCTATAGGGGAGCCTGGGTTCAATCTCATGACAAGCAAGGGAGTATTTATTTTGCTAAGTTGGGGCGGAAAGAGTTTGAGTTGGATTTAAACTCTGCTGACGGAGGGATCCCACATCGAAAAGATATCAAAAGAGAAGGTGAGAGGCTGGCTATATACGGAGTTCTCTATGAAGAGAGGAAGATACCTTGGTGGGCGTTTGGGCACAGGAGTGGTCGGAGAGCGGATTAGCACCAGATTCCTAACAGATGTGTATTTCTCTCTACTCTAGTTGTAGAGCGCAAATGCCAAAATACCGGTGACACGACGATAGTAGCCACATCAGCGTTCGAGCGCACATGTGGGGCTTCAATGCGATAGTTGAGGCCATCAGTAGTGTTCTTGTAGGTTTAGGCTGCTGGCCCACGATGGGCCCATATGAATAAATTGTATGACTGTGTAGTAAAAAATGGATTAGACTATGTGAATCTCATATCTGTAGTTAGATTTGGGCTAAATGGGCCACACGAGCGTGTGGGTCCATTTGGGCCGAGAATGGGCCCTAGCTCAATTACATCATTTCGATAAAAAAGGAATCCGTGTTGCTCGAGGCGACAGTAGGCCTTCGAAAAGGCCATTGAAGGTAAAATTACTGAAATACCCTTAGTTACGAAATTACTAAAATACCCTTAGTTTACAAAATTATAGAAGTACCCTTGGATTACAAAATTATCGATATACCCTTGATTTGTAAAATTACCAAAATACCCTTGTTTTGTGAAATTACCAAAATATCCTCGATTTGCAAAATTACTGAAATACCATTAATTTGCAAAATTACTGAAATACCCCTGATTTATAAAATTACTGAAATACCCCCGATTTGTAAAATTACTGAAATACCCTTAATTTGCAAAATTATCGAAATACCCCTATTTGTGAAATTACCAAAATACCCCAATTAGCAAAATTACTGAAATACCCCCAGTTTGCAAAATTATTAAAATACCCCCGATTTGTAAAATTACCAAAATACTCCTAAGAGGTGAAATTATCTTTTACCCCTAAACAACAAAATGATCATTGTACCCTCGTGGTAGTACTAGCATTGTATGTGTTGATTGTATGATTGATTATGTTTGAGATGCACTGCATACATGGATTGGTTATGAGTAGAATTACTGAAACACCCTTATAGGGTAAAATGATTGATTTGCCCTTGTAGGTAATTGATCGACTTGTACAATAAGTTGTCTAATTTGACTGTGGTTATATGTCTGATTTGCTTTTATTACATGTTTAAATAATTGTTACCGAGCATGGCCATTTTGCATACACGTGTAATGATTGAGCATGACATACATGACATATTTCATGGGATTGGGATTATTAATCCGGAGGAAGTGCTAATAGGATCGCATGGTCGCTTGACAATTGTGGATCCACCGAAGGCTTTTTAGCCACCGTAGGCTTTATAGCCACCGTAGGCTTTTTAGCCACGGAGCAGCCATGCTGCACCGATAATGTTACCGAGGGCTGTGTGCCATTAATATGGGCTTCGTGTCGTAATTGTGGGCTTTGTGCCAACACCATAGGCTTTTTAGCCACCGACCAGCCATGCTACACTAATAATGTTAGTGCCACAACCGGTGCTACATAAGGAGTGTATAGATGGGTGGGTTTATTAAATCCCCACAAGAGTGCACGGTTGGATAGGAGACGAAGTGTACGGATGGTATGGGCATTAATGCATTGTATATATGGATTATGTTATTGAGATGGGCTTAGGCCAAGATATTTATGGCATGTGACATATGATATGGGTTAAGGCCCAATCGAGGCTATTTTGGGCCAAGGCCCAATTGCCACCGTTACTGTAATAAGCTTAGGCCCGATTAATTTGGTGCATGTTTTATGCTCGATGAGGATTGTACACACTGAGTTTTTGTAAACTCACCTCCTCTATTGTTAAATGTTTCAGGTAATCTCCAACTAGAGAGGATTTAGAGCCGTGGAGGACTCGGTGGTGGCCATATATAGGAGTTAATTTTTGCGAACTTTAGTAAACTTCCGTTTTGCTTTATTTTAAGATTATTTGGTTTGGTTTAATATTTTGTAATAAGGCCTTTTAACTTTAAATTTTATTTTAAACTTTCCTTTCTGTTAGCATTTATTATTAATTGTTTAATATGGGTTTTTCCTAAAATGTTAATGAACTGTTTTTCTAAATATCATGTTTCCACAACTATTCAAATTTGATTTTCATAACAAAAGCAATTTTCAAAATAATAACAACTTTTGAACGGTCATTTAGCAAATCGCGTTTTTCACAAACAGACAATGAACTCGTAGTTCAAAAATCTGATAAAAATTTTCTAAACAATTGCTTAGCTTTTCAACTTCCTTCAATGTGACACGTCAGATTCGGGCCTAACTTCTAGGCTGAGTTTAGGGTGTTACAGGGATACCAGTGATGACGATGCCAAGAAAGCTGAGTTATGGCTAGAAAATGCTATCCGGATATTTGATGAGATGTCTCTGACTCTGAAAGAAAGTATTAAATGTGTTATTTCGTTGCTAAAAGATGCAGCCTATCAGTGGTTGAAAACTCTAATTTTTGTTGTTCCAAAGAACGAGTTACATGGGACTTCTTTCAGATTGAGTTCCAGAAGAAATACATCAGTGATAGATTCATCGATTAGAAATGAAAAGAATTTTTGGAATTGAAACAGGGCCGTATTTCAGTCACTGAATACAGACAAGAGTTCGTGAGGTTAAGTCAGTATGCCCGAGAATGTGTATCATCTGAAGCAATAATGTGCAAAATATTCAAAGTCGGCCTTAATGAAGATATCCGCTTGTTAGTTGGGATTTTAGAGATAAAAGAGTTTGTTATACTTGTTGACCGAGCATACAAAGCTGAGGCACTCGGGAAAGATAAAAGAAAAGCTAAGTCTGAAGCCTGATATGTGAGAAAGAGATTTCTGAGCAAATCATTTCAGTCTATTTCGAAGAAATTTAGAGATGAACAAAGTCGATCAAAAGATAATGTGGGACATTCGAATATGTAACATCCTAAAAAAATTAAGAATCGATATGTTGCATAATTTTGGTGCCTAGCTAGTGAAATGATTCAATGTGTGTGTTTTAATAGTCTCGAGAAGGCTCAGGATTTAATTGGATTTTGGAATAAATTTTGTAAATAGTACTTTATTGAAGTGGATCAAGTAACCTTAATGCTTAAGGTAATTAAGAGGTTTAAGTTAGCACAAGCTAGTATTTATGGTAGGTTAGACTTTATTTATTTATTTTTTTTTTGAAAGGTGGCTAAGGGAAAAAAGGCAAGTGTAAACTTAAGGTAGGGAATCATGAGGTTATGGTATGTAGGGGGAACACAAGGCACTTTACAAGGAGGATGTTTTGGAAAGTTTGGATTGGCCAAACTTTGGCCTTGTGTCCATGAACTTGGACGGTTTTAGGGGCTAAAGGGGGTGGCCGAATTTTTGAAGACTTTTGAGTAAGGATAGGTGCTTGTTGGGCACATTTCTTTTGGTCATTTTGTTTTCTCTCGAACATTTTCTCTTCATCTTTTCTCTCCCTAGCCGAATGCACTTTGAGCATTAGGTAAGCATCTTTTGTTTTCTTTTAGTTATTCATATTTTTGACCATTTTGGTCTTATTTTGCCTATTGTTTCAAGTCATTTCTTCCTAGTGCCGAAACCATAACACCTTGGAAGGCCATTTTCTTTTTCTTTTCTTTCTCCATTGCCGAATGCTCTCTAACCTCAAACCCCTCTCTTTGTTCATCTTTCATTCTTGAAATGAATCAATATCGAAACACCTAATTGTCATATACCTTTATTTCATCTCCTTCTTCTTACAA
This sequence comes from Gossypium rotundifolium, assembly GCA_025506655.1. Lineage (NCBI taxonomy): Eukaryota > Viridiplantae > Streptophyta > Magnoliopsida > Malvales > Malvaceae > Gossypium > Gossypium rotundifolium. Next base: position 60,200,761 of record CP106731.1, on the reverse strand, counting down.
AATCTATCCAACATTTTCTCCCTTTTCTTTTCCTCCATGGCCAAATGTTGCTAACACCATCTCCTTCAATTTTTTTTCTTTATAGCCAAATATTTTACTACACTTATCTTCTTCTCAAATCATTTCATTCTTTTCTTCTCACACTTTGATCACTCGGTAAGTGGCTAGTATAATACTTTAGTATTTTTATTTTTTCCCTTTTCCTTTGTGTCAAATTTACATGTTGGTTTTGGATCGAGATCATTATCACACCATATCTCATTCAAATCTTTTTCTCCATCATAGAAACTTAGTGGAAGGCCGAACTTAGAGTGTCCAAAATCATCGTGAATCGCTAGGATTCGGTCCAAAGTTTTAAGGCAAGGGTTTCTATCAAGGATTTCATTTTACTCATTATTTCATTAATGATGGGTTTTACTAATCGATGTTACTTTAGGAATGCTATCGCTTGATTTTCATCCTTTGAACGTAAGGATTTCGTGGTAAGCCGATTTCGCCCCTTAAAATCAATTGTCTTAATTTTCGAAATATTAGTTGGACTAATATTCTTTTGTGAATGGAGGCAAGCAAGATAGGATCAAAAAGGGTGGTGAATAGTGATCAGAAGAGGAGCAGATTCGCTATTCTTTCTAGATTCAAGTGAAGGGCTATTTCGGTAATCTGAGATTTTCCACCGGGTTATAGACCCTCATCCAGTGAAAATCAATTATTCGAGGTTGTTCGTAGTCGTGAGGCACCGACGATTTGGGATTTTCCACCGGGTTGTGAACCGTCAACCGGGAGAACCGATAAATAGTAGTTGTTCGAGTTTTTGAGGGTAAAAATCTAGACCGCTTATCTTAGAATAGATTTATTTTAAGTGTTAAGTGTTCTAATCGAGCGTTATAACATTTTTAGGTGTCGACGATCAAGAAAGTGTAGAGCTCACCGTAATCAGGTGTGTAATCCCACACCATATCTTGCGGGTTAGATAACCACATCGTATTAATAGCTAGATTAAAATCACAAAGTTGATGATATCGGGTAAAATGGTATATTTAACACTTTAATGGTAAAAACTATGAAATCGGTATTAAGATTGTGAAAATTATGAAATTACCCTTAATGGGCTAAATCGATAAAAGTGACTTAATGGGCCATATGTGATATTGATAAATGGGCCATATGTGATTTTGATAAATGGGCCATATGTGATATTTGATAAATGGGCCATATGTGATATTTGATTATGGGCCATATGTGATATTGATAAACGGGCCATATGTGATTTTGATAAATGGGCCATATGTGATATTTGATAAATGGGCCATATGTGATATTTGCTAAATAGGCCAAATGTGATATGAGATTATGTGGGCCAAAATGTGAAATGGGCTAGATTGTAATAACTTTTATAATGGGCCTTATGTTGGAATAATTATATGAATGGATTGTTATGCATATTATATACATGATTGCATGGGTTGGGCTATTTTGATGAAGAGAAGTTCTGGTAGCTTTGCTACAAAATTCTGATGGCTTTATGCCCAGTTTGATATATGGCTTTATGCCTAGTTTGATATATGGCTTTATGCCCAGTTTGATATATGGCTTTATGCCCAGTTTGATATATGGCTTAATGCCCAGTTTGGTGTGTTGGCGGGGTGGGTGACTAAAGCTCCCCACAGGTGTGCTGGTTGGTATGGGTGGTGTGTAGCGGATGAAAATTTAGGTTTGGTTTTGGGAATTACATATCACATGCATTCTATACATGTTAAATTGTTATATTTGTAATGGGCTCAGGCCCAAATAAATGCTTAAATGGTTTTGGCCAGTGGAATATGGTAAGTGAGTTACACGAGTTCTAAGTAACTCACCCCGCTTTTCTTTACCCTTTTCGTAATGATCGGTGATTGAGGCTTGGTAGGGGACGACTTAGTGGAGACCATACTATGAATAATGGGTTATTTAAATTTTGGATTTTTTTAAAGTACTTTTAATATTTTCTATTTAAGTTATGTTGTAATAAGGCCTCTGGTTAAATTTTATGGATGTTTTACCTATGGATGGATTCTATGATATGCTTTAAAGTACTTAAGTGGGATTTTATTTTTCTAAAATAGAAATAAACATTTTCCGTAAATAAACGTGCAAAAAGGGTTTTCATTCTTAAATATTTTAACTTGAAAGTTTCTTTGTAACAATTCTTTTAAAATCTTTGCTTTTCAAAATTTCTTCGAACTCTCTTAAATTCTCGGAACATTAAATAAATTTTTCTTAGGTTTTTAAATTATAAATTTTTACGTCTCAAATTATTAGATTTAACAATCAACCTCGGTTTTCAATAAACACCTTTTCAAAATCTTTTTGAAAATCTATTTTCTTTGAATCTTTAAAAGACTATATATATGTTCAATTCGTGTGACATGTCAAATCTGATCCTAACGCATAGACCGAATTTGGGGTGTTACATTTATGATATTAGAGCCAGATTTAAAACTCGGCTGTGGTTTGAGTTCAACAACAATTTTCATTGAAAACTGTTTTGAATTTATAGAATTTATGTGTTAAAGGTAGTATGGCACCACGAGCATCCGGCACCAAGTCAAGTAAGTATTTGTATAATGAATAATTATTATTGTGAAATGATCATAGGGACACTCTAGAACTTCTAGTTTTAGGTGTTGAAACTATAGAGATTGAGACTATAGGATGTGTTTGCAAAACAAACTCTATCTCTTATATCTCATAAAATATCATTAATAAACACTGAAATAGTATTCTGATTCATAAAACTTGTAATCAGATTAAACCGAATTAGTCAATATAAGCGTTAGAGGACGTGGACGTGGTAGACATGGCCGTGGTAGAGGCTGAGGTGCTAGAGTCGTGTCTAGGCATCGGGACATATGTCAGAAATGGATGCACCGGCATCACCTGTGTCAGAAAATGGATCCCATGACTGTATGAGAGAAGACATTACTCTGTCTCAAGCAATGTTACGAGTCTTGTAAAGGGTTGCTAGAGCTAGATCAGGGCCAGTAGCTCGTGGGTCAATATCGGAGCGACTCAAATCAAATAGTGCTGAGACTTTTAGGGGTATCTCTGGAGTAGCCCCAAATGTTGCGGAATATTGGCTTGAGGCTGTGGAGCAGATTATGGATGATCTGGAATGTACTGTCGAGTAGAAATTAAGATGAGCTGTGTCCTTGTTGAGGGACGAGGCATATCAATGGTGGCTTACTATTTGAGAAGACACCCAGGCTGAACGTGTTAATTGGGATTTCTTCAAATCTACTTTCCAAGGAAAGTACGTAGGGGCAAGTTATGTGGATGCCCAGAGGAAGGAATTCCTAAATCTGGCTCAAAGAAATAAGACGCTGGCAGCTTACAAGGCAGAAAAGTTGGTGCGAAAAGGGTGTGGCGCATTCCTAGCCTTCATTAGTGCTTCGGATGCCAAGGAATTGTTGGTGGAAGATGTTAGAACGGTGAAAGAATATTCAGATGTCTTCCCCGAGGAACTTTTGGGTTTACCTCTAGACCGGGAAGTAAAGTTTGGCATTGAGCTTTTGCCTGAAATGGCTCCGGTGTCCATTGCTCCTTATAGAATGGCGTCGAAGGAGTTAGCGAGCTTAAGGCTCAAATTCAAGAATTGTTGGATCGAGGATTTATTCGACCGAGTGTGTCTCCGTGGGGAGCACCGATCTTGTTTGTCAAGAAGAAGGATGGGTCGATGCGTATGTGTATTGATTATAGGCAGTTGAATAAATTGAAGATCAAGAATAGGTATCCATTACCGAGAATAGATGACCTGTTTGATCAGTTGAGAGGAGCTTCAGTTTTATCCAAGATAGATTTGAGATCGGGTTATCAACAAATCAAGGTTAAGGAGGCAGATATTCATAAGACAGCATTCTGAACTCGTTATGGACATTATGAGTTTTTGGTGATGCCATTTGGTTTGACCAATGCACCAGCTGCATTTATGGACATGATGAATCGAGTCTTTCAACCCTATCTAGATCGGTTTGTAGTGGTATTCATAGATGATATCTTGGTATATTCGAGGAATGAAGAAGAGCATGACTCACATTTGTGCATAGTATTGCAAATACTGCGAGAAAAGTAACTTTATGCCAAATTCAGTAAGTGTGAATTTTGGCTGAAGGAAGTAACTTTCTTGGGACATGTTGTGTCAGCCAAAGGAATCAGAGTTGATCCTCGGAAGGTAGAGGCTGTGTTGGATTGGAAACCACTAAAGTCAGTGGTTGAGATTCGGAGTTTCTTATGTTTGGCTGGCTATTATAGACGCTTTGTTGAGGGGTTTTCATTGATTGCTGCACCCCTAACTAAACTGTTGCAAAAGGGGTACCGTTTGTGTGGGCATATAAACAACAAGTGAGTTTCGAGAAATTGAAGATTTTGATAGAAGCGCCAGTACTGATTCAACCTGAGGCTGGAAAAGAGTTTATTGTTTACTATGATGCTTCACACACGGGCTTGGGATGTGTGTTGATGCAAGGTGGAAAGGTGGTGGCTTATGCATCTCGTCGATTAAAAATTTGCACAAGTCAACTATCCTACTCATGACTTGGAATTGGCTGCGGTGGTTTTTGCTTTAAAATTTTGGAGGCATTATCTCTATGGTGAGAAGTCGATCATTTATACGGACTATAAGATTCTTAAGTACCTCCTTACCCAAAAGGAGTTGAACTTAAGACAACGGAGGTGGGTGGAGCTGTTGTAACACCCTTTACCCGAGTTCGTTGCCGGATTAGGGTTACGGGCATTACCAGAAAAGTCAAAACTCCTATTCAGTCAATCATTCTTAATCCAACATGCTTAACAAGAGATACGATCATAAACAAATAATCACTTAAGTGTAAGATATGCTAATAATAATAAACTAAAACAGGCAAATAAGTAATATAGTTACTTATGAACATGATTGGTTACTCAATGTACACATTACTATTACATACTAATAGTATAATTCTATAAACCTTAATTTTCCTATTTTCAATATTTATAAAAATAATACGAACCATTGAATCATTTGTGTCCAATATGTATATAAATATTATAAAAACATATAAGCATGATCAAAACGTCATCACATAATTACACTCTATTAAGACTGAATTCTTATAGCTTTAACCTACTTCCATATAATCGAATACATGCAACTTATTACACAACACTTACATACTTAAGCATTTGGCCGAATATACAAGGTCCCATTTATGACATTTCATGTTTATTACCTAACACAAGTCGAGTTTGGTAGTTTTATGCACTCGATAAAATTTAAACAATCTCTCAAGCCATTTATATATATATATATATATATCATAGTTATGCACATTTCCATATTCGAACATAAGCCCAACCAACTAGTTCGTTGAGCATGTTAACTACATTTGACTATAGCACATAGACTCAGCCGAATATACATACATATGATACACAACGTAGCCCCCTTTTTTTCGAATTTATTTAATCAAAGCCACATTGAATACTAAGGTCATAAAGAAATACTATTAACCTACCAAACACATGAGCTAATATAGCTAGTGGAATTGCATAAGTATAATCAATTCTTTGACCACATGCTCGGATCTCAAATAAACACTCCAATGCTCAACCTCAAACATTCATCAATAAACATTTTCACTATCATCATCGACTCATAACTAAACTTCTCAATATAAATGTCATAATATATGCTTTCAAGCTAAACTTAAAACATAACAAGAAGCACATAACCAAGAACAATTATACAAACCAATCTATCAAACACATAAGTAAAGTTTAGCCAAAAGTAATATCCATTTAACAAAGGCTATACATATATATACAAGATTAAATACCATTAATTAACAATATAGCCTAGCTTATACATGCCTTTTGAATCAAACTAGGTTTATAAGTACCAAAAGAGTTGATAGTGTGGTTGACTTCTCTGAAGATCCTCTGAGCCCGTAGCTGACCCAAAATCTATATAACAGCACATTAAAACACACAAAGTTAGCTTACTAGCTTAGTAAGTCTCAAGCAAGTATTAATGTAATAAATGAACATCTAAACATATTAATCTCCATGCTTTTAGCATTGAATTTAATCATTCCAACATGAAAATTATGCTTAACCAAATACTAATTATATTATGTTTATTCATAACCGCAAATACCAACAAATCATTAAGTATTATGTTTATTCATATATTTTGAGTCAAACAAACTCAATTACAAATACTTTCAAACACTTTTACCATTCATCTTTTCATTATAATTGAATCTTCCATGTGTTATATATACATATCTCAACCTCACACATTTTAAATGTTCATACCTATTAATGATAAGATCATCATCACTAAATAAAATACTTAATGAATCATTCACTTCATCACACCATACTTAAGTAAAATGGTAATGAATTGAGCTACTTCATTTCTTACTAATACAATAAGCCAACTCTTACCTGAGCTTCTAACACATATCATTAATATGCCATACCTCATTTCATTCTCAAATTCTTCGATCATAGCGTATCACCGACATTTAGCCTGCTAGGCATTCAAGCCCGAATTACCCACCGGCATTAAGCCTGCAAGACCAAAGGTCCAAAGTATAAACACTAGCATTGAGCCTGCTAGACCAAAGGTCCAAAGTATAAACACTGGCATTGAGCCTGCTAGACCAAATTTCTGAAGTATAAACACCGACATTAAGCCTGCTAGGCTGTAAGCCCGAATTAAATCACTGGCACAAGGCCTGCTAGGCTCAAAGCCCGAAATAAGTCACCAGCACAAGGCTTGCTTGGCTTGAAGCCTGAAATAACAACATAATAAATCGTTCAATGAACATTTCTCAACACTAACATCTCAAACAACCTATGTAATGCTTATCACTTTCACATAACAACCGAGCATATCTATTACACATTACTTTCAACAAATAAAACTCAATCCAATATCATACCCCTACATTTGGCCATTTGATATATTTATGCTTGAAATATTCAAATTTCATCATTTATTATATTCACAAATAATTATTTGACTTATATTTGCTTAAGGACTTACTTCAACTGTCGACGGACAACGTATACCGGCCATTCGATAATCTTCGCCTTTCCTCGATCCAAATCTATTTTTCTCTGTTCTTGATCTAAAAACATTAAAATTCAGCTCATTCAAGTACATTTCATTTCAATTTAGTCCCAAAACACATAAACAGTGAAATTACCATTTTACCCTACTATTTTACACTTTTGCAATTTGGTCCTATTTGCACAAAACACAAAATACACAAAATTTCACAATAGTACCTTAGGGTAGAATGTTCAAAAGGACCATACAAGTCCATTTATTTCATTTATTTTGTGTTTTAGTCCCTTAAAAATTCATTTTTGCAATTTAGCCCAAAATACTCAAATTCACTAAAATTTTCAATACAAAACCTACTAATCTTTAACATATCTTTAATTTAAAATCATCAAACATCAAAAACACATGAACATGTCAATGGCCGAATATCACATACACACTAATCTCAAAAATTTTAGCATGGGTCGATAATATCTGAAGCAAGAATCACAAAACATAAAAATTATCAAAAGTCGAGCTAAAATTCATACCTAATTGAGCTTGATGATGGCTGAATGTTTCAAGCCTTTAAACCCCTTTTTCTTAGCTAACTCACGGCAATGGAAGAAGAAGAACAACTAAAATGGCTTTTAATTTCATGCATTTTAACATATAATAACATTTTAATGATTTACCATTTTAACCTTTATTTAATAATAAAACAAAATATAATATAAGGTTAATCTTGTCATATACCACCCACTAACTTAAAATGGGCTATTTTCCCTCTTAATACATCATATTATAAAGCCATCATCATTCTAGATCTTTACACTATAGTTTGTAACTTTTACACATTACGCGATTAAGTCCTTTTATTTAATTAAACACACAAACGATTAAATTTTTCTATGAAACTTTCACACACATTAATTCACATATAATAAACACAAAATATAATATTTAAATATTTCTCAGACTCAAATTCATGGTCCCGAAACCACCGTTCCGATTAGGGTCAAATTCGGTCTGTTACAACTGTTAAAGGATTATGACTTCTCAATCGAGTATCATCCTGGAAAGGCTAACGTGGTAGCAGACGCATTGAGTAATAAGGTAATATCAGATTTGAGAGCAATGTTCACTCACCTCGGTCTGTATGAAGATGCTACTCTTCTAGTCGAACTTCAGGTGAAGCCTGTGTGGTTAGGTCAGATTAAGGAGAAGCAATTATCAGATGAAAAGTTGGGTCCCTTAATTCAACAAGTTGAAAGTGGTGTAATAGGGGATTTTGGAATGATTAAGGATGGAGTGCTGTGTTTTTGTGGAAGAGTTTGTATGCCCATGGATTCGGATTTGAGACAAATGATTCTGCAAGAGGCACATATTAGCCCTTATGCTATGCACCCCGGAGGAAATAAAATGTATCAAGATCTACGGGAGCAGTATTAGTGGCCAGAGTTGAAGCGGGAGGTTGCGGATTTTGTGAGTAGGTGCTTGACGTGTCAACAAGTGAAGGCGAAACATCAATTACCATTGGGATTGCTACAACCGGTGAAGATTCCATTATGGAAATAGGAACGGATAACGATGGATTTTGTTAGTGGGTTACCCTTATCACCTACTAAGAAAGATTTTGTCTGGGTAATAATGGATTGGTTAACAAAGACTGCCCATTTTCTACCAGTTCGTATGAATTTCTCGCTGTAGAAGTTGGCTAAGTTGTATGTATCGGAGATCGTGAGGTTGCATGGGGTACTAGTGTCTATAATATCGGACAGGGACTCTAGGTTTACATCACGGTTTTGGAAAGCTTTGGATGAGACTTTGGGAACAAAGTTAAACTTCAGCACGGCTTTCCATCCTCATTCAGATGGTCAGTCGAAAAGAGTAATCCAAATTTTGGAAGACATGTTAAGGGGTTGTGTGATTGACTTCAGAGGTAGTTGGGAGGATTTTCTACCGTAGGCAGAATTCGCGTATAACAACAGTTATCAATCCAGTATCCAAATGGCACCTTATGAAGCATTATATGGTCGTAGATGTCGTACCCCTACTTTTTGGACTGAATTAGGGGAACGATAGTTGTTGGGTCCTGAATTGATATCTGAGACGGAAGAAAAATTAAAGGTGATTCGAGCGCGGTTAAAGAAAGCTTCGGATAGACAAAAGTCATATGATGATCTAAAGCGTAAGGACATTGAGTTTACGGTGGGAGATCAGATTTTTCTAAAGGTTTCACCTTGGAAGAAAATCTTCAGATTTGGACGGAAGGGCAAGTTGAGCCCTAGGTTCATCGGACCGTACCGTGTGTTGAAGCGTGTAGGACCAGTGGCTTATCAGCTTGAATTACCTCCGGAGTTGAGTCAGATTCATAGTGTTTTCCATGTCTCTATGTTGAGGCGTTATCGATCGGATCTGCCTCACATAGTACCGGTAGAGGAAGTTGAGTTAAGACCAGACTTGTCATTCGAGGAAGAGCTAGTGAAAATTTTGGATCGAGATGTTAAAGTGCTGAGAAAGAAGTCTGTACCGTTAGTAAAGGTTCTTTGGCAGAATCACGGATCAGAGGAAGCTACTTGGAAGCCTAAGGAAGTGATTCGGCAGCAATATCCTCACCTCTTTTAACCAGGTAAATTTTGAGGATGAAATTTTCTTTAAGGGGGTAGAATTGTAACATCCTAAAAAAATTGAGAATCGATATGTTGTATAATTTTGGTGCTTAGCTAGTGAAATGATTCAATGTGTGTGTTTTAATAGTCTCGAGGAGGCTCGGGATTTAATTGGATTTTGGAATAAATTTTGGTAAATATTACTTTATTGAAGTGGATCAAGTAACCTTAATGCTTAAGGTAATTAAGAGGTTTAAGTTAGCATAAGATGAGCAGGTAGTAAAGAGGATGTGGTGCCATAAGTGTTTGCTTGAGGAAAGAGGTTCGAATCCCTTGTTATGCATGTGAAATTTTTACTTTTGCTTCCCATCTTCATAGTGTTGGTCGAGCTAGTATTTATGGTAGCTTAGACTTTATTTTTTATTTATTTTTTTTTTTTTGGAAAGGTGGCTAAGGGAAAAAGGCAAGTGTAAACTTAAGGTAGGGAATCATGAGGTAATGGTATGTAGGGGGAACACAAGGCACTTTATAAGGAGGATGTTTTGGAAAGTTTGGATTGGCCAAACTTTGACCTTGTGTCCATGAACTTGGACAATTTTAGGGGCTAAGGGGGGTGGCCGAATTTTTAAAGACTTTTGAGTAAGGATAGGTGCTTGTTGGGCACATTTCTTTTTGGTAATTTTTGTTTTCTCTCAAAACATTTTCTCTTCATCTTTTCTCTCCCTAATAGAATGCACTTTGAGCATTAGGTAAGCATCTTTGTTTTCTTTTAGTTATTCATATTTTTGACCATTTTGGTCTTATTTTGCCTATTCTTTCAAGTCATTTCTTCCTAGTGTCGAAACCATAACACCTTGGAAGGCCATTTTCTTTTTCTTTTCTTTCTCCATTTCTGAATGCTCTTTAACCTCAAACTCCTCTCTTTGTTCATCTTTCATTCTTGAAATGAATCAAAATTGAAACACCTAACTGCCTTTACCTTTATTTCATCTCCTTCTTCTTACAAAATCTATCCAACATTTTCTCCCTTTTCTTTTCCTCCATGGCCAAATGTTGCTAACACCATCTCCTTCAATTTTTTTTTTTATAGCTGAATATTTTACTACACTTATCTTCTTCTCAAATCATTTCATTCTTTTCTTCTCACACTTTGATCACTCGGTAAGTGGCTAGTATAATACTTTAGTATTTTTATTTTTCCTCCTTTGTGCAGAATTTACATATTGGTGTGGGATGGTCTTTTTGGATCGAGATCATTATCACACCATATCTCATTCAAATCTTTTTCTCCATCATAGAAACTTAGTGGAAGGCCGAAACTTGGAGTGTCCGAAATCATCGTGAATCGCTAGGATTCGGTCCAAAGTTTTAAGGTAAGGGTTTCTATCAAGGATTTCATTTTACTCATTATTTCATTAATGATGGGGTTTACTAATCGATGTTACTTTAGGGACGCTATCACTTGATTTTCATCCTTTGAACGTAAGGATTTCGTGGTAAGCTGATTTTGCCCCTTAAAATCACTCGTCTTATTTTTCGAAATATAAGTTGGACTAATATTCTTTTGTGAATGGAGGAAACCAAGATAGGATCAAAAAGGGTGGTGAATAGTGATCAGAAGAGGGGCGGATTCGCTATTCCCTCTAGATTCAAGCGAAGGGCTATTCGGTAATCTGAGATTTTCCACCGGGTTGTGGACCCTCATCTGGTGAAAATCAATTATTTGAGGTTGTTTGTAGTCATAAGGCACCGACGATCTGGGATTTTCCACCAGGTTGTGAACTATCAACTGGGGAGAACCGACAAATAGTAGTTGTTCGAGTTTTTGAGGGTAAAAATCTAGACCGCTTATCTTAGAATAGATTTATTTTAAGTGTTAAGTGTTCTAATCGAGCGTTATAACATTTCTAGGTGTCGACGATCAGGAAAGTGTAGAGCTCACCATAATCAGGTGTGTAATCCCACATCGTATCTCACGGGTTAGATAACCACATCGTATTAATAGCTAGATTAAAATCGCAAAGTTGATGATATCGGGTAAAATGGTATATTTAACACTTTAATTGTAAAAACTATGAAATTGGTATTATGATTGTGAAAATTATGAAATTTCCCTTAATGGGCTAAATCGATAAAAGTGACTTAATAGACCATATGTGATATTGATAAATGGGCCATATGTGATATTTGATAAATGGGCCATATGTGATATTTGATTAATGGGCCATATGTGATATTGATAAAATAGAAATAAACTTTTTTCGTAAATAAACGTGCAAAAAGGGTTTTCATTCTTAATTATTTTAACTCGAAAGTTTCTTTGTAACAATCTTTTAAAATCTTTATTTTTCAAAATTTCTTTGAACTCTCTTAAATTCTTGGAACATTAAATAAATTTTTCTTAGGTTTTTAAATTATAAATTTTTACGTCTCAAATTATTAGATTTAACAATCAACCTCGGTTTTCAATAAACACCTTTTCAAAATCTTTTTGAAAATCCATTTTCTTTGAATCTTTAAAAGACTATACGTTTGTTCAATTCATGTGACATACCAAATCTGATCTTAATGCATAGACCGGGTTTGGGGTGTTACAGAATAGAAATCAAGCTAGATTACAAATGAGCTCTAAAACCCCAGTGACTTCAGTAGTAAGTGTTGGAAATGTTCGATCTGAGAAACTTGAATGTAAGCATTGTGGAAAAAAGGCATCCGGGAAGTTGTAGTTTAAATGACATTGCTTGCTTCAGATGTAGATCATTTGATCATTTTACTCGTGATTGCCCTGAGTCTGTTGAGCCAGAGACTATTCAGAATCTTAGATCCGATAATGCACCTGTGAGAAGTAGACCTTCCCGAAATGTAAGAAAGGTCAGAGGTAGTCAAAGAACTACAAGAGATACTATTGTGAAATTCGAAGATAGAGTGCTTGCCAGAGCGTATGCTATCTGAGCTCGAGAGGAAGCTTCATCTCCAGATGTTATAATGGGTACATTTACACTTTATGATACTTCCGTGATTGCATTAATAGACCCTATTTCTACTCATTCGTATATATGCATGGACTTAGTATCCAGTAAGATTTTTCCTGTAAAGTCTACTGAGTTTGTAATAAAAGTATTGAACCCCTTAGGTAAAAGTGTCCTAGTTGACCAAGTATGCAAGAATTATCCATTAATGTTTTGAGATATCTGTTTCCCTGCTGATTTGATGCTCTTGCCATTTGATGAGTTTGATATCATTCTGGGTATGGACTGGTTGACATTACATGATGCTGTTGTGAATTGTGAAAGAAAGACTATTGATTTGAGATGTCTGAATGATGAAATAGTTTGAATTGAATCTAATGATTTGAATGGATTGCCTACTGTAATACCTCTATTGAAAGCTCATAGTTATGTGAAAAAGGGTTATGAAACTTATTTTGCTTATGTGATTGATTCAAAAGTATATGAAAGAAAGTTGAATCAGTGCCAGTTGTTTGTGAGTTCTCTGATGTATTCCCTAAAAACTACTGGGATTACCTCCGATACGTGAAGTTGAATTTGGTATTGATCTGCTTGCCTTGTACGACACCTATTTCGATAGCTCCGTATAAAATGGCACCAATAGAGTTGAAAGAGTTAAAGTCACAGCTACAGGAATTGAATGACAGAGGGTTCGCTAGATTGAGTTTCTCACCTTGGGGTGCTCCTATTCTATTTGTGAAAAAGAAATATGGCACGATGAGAATGTGCATTGATTACCGTCAGTTGAACAAAGTGACCATAAAGAATAAATATCCGTTGCCCAGGATTAACAATTTGTTTGATCAGCTAAAAGGAGCTATTGTGTTTTTAAAGATTGTTCTGAGATCGAGTTACTACCAGATGAGAGTGAAAGATTCAGATGTTTCGAAAACTACTTTCAGAACAAGGTATGGGCATTTTGAGTTTTTAGTTATGCATTTCGGACTAACGAATGCTCCTGATATTTTTACAAATCTAATTAATAGAATTTTTAGACCGTACCTAGATCAATTTTTTGTAGTTTTCATTGATGACATTTTGATTTATTCATGTAATGAGACTGAATATGCTGAACATCTTAGAATTATGTTACAAACTCTGAGAGAAAAGCAATGATATGCGAAATTCAATAAATGTGAATTCTGGTTGTATGAAGTCAGTTTTTTGGGACATATAGTATCAGCTTCTGGAATATGAGTCGATCCGAGCAAGATTTCTACTATTCTGGATTGGAAACCTCCAAAGAATGTGTCTGAATTCCATAGCTTTTCGGGACTAGCTAGTTATTATCGTCGATTTGTGAAAGGCTTTTCGATGATTGCAATCCAATTGACAAGATTGCTTAAGAAAAATGTGAACTTTGAATGGTCCGATAAATGTCAGAAAAGCTTTGATCAGTTGAAAGTTTTATTAACTTAAGCTCTAGTTTTAGTACAGCCAGAATCAGGCAAAGAGTATGTAATTTACAGTGATGCTTTGTTAAATGGTTTGGATGTGTTTTGATATAAGAAGGAAAAGTAATAGCTTAAACTTCGAGAAAATTTAAGCCACACGAAAAGAATTATCCAACACATAAGCTTGAGCTAGTTGCGATTGTGTTCGCGCTAAAGATTTGGCGCCATTATCTATTCGGTGAGAAATGTCACTTATTTTCTAATCATAAAAGTTTGAAATATCTGATGACTCAAAGAGATTTGAATCTGCGTCTACAAGCTTTTGATAGATTATCATCCGGGTAAAGCTAATGTTGTTGCCAATGCACTGAGTCGAAAGTCGTTGTTTGCTTTGTATGCTATGAATGCTCAATTATATTTGTCTGATGATAGTTCAGTGATAGCTGAGTTGAAAGCAAAGCCGTTGTTTTTACAGCAGATTAGTGAAGCTCAGGAAATTGATAATGAAATAATAGCGAAACGAGCTCAGTGTGATTCAAATTCTGATTCTAAATTTTGAGTGGATGATAACGATTGTTTAAGATTCTGAGATCGAATTTGTGTTTCGAGAAATCCAAAATTAATTCAGTTGATTTTGAATGAAACACATAACAGTCATCTATCTGTTCATCCGGGAAGTACAAAGATCTACCATGATTTGAAACAACACTATTGGTGGTCTGGTATGAAGCGAGACATTTTATATTTTGTTTCGAAATGTTTAGTCTGTCAGCAAGTTAAAGCTGAACATCAAGTTCCATCTAGTTTGCTACAACCGATTCTGATTCCCGAATGGAAATAGGATAGAGTAATGATGGACTTTGTTTCGGATTTCCTCTAATTTCGAGAAAGAAAGATGTGATTTGGCAGTAATTGATCAATTGATGAAATCTACCCATTTTATTCTGGTACGATCCGATTATTCACTTGATAGATTAGCTGAGCTTTATATTTCTAAGATTGTGAAATTGCACGAAATGCTACTATCCATTGTATCAGATAGAGATCCGAGATTTACATCAAGATTCTGGAAGAACTTGCAAGAAGCTTTAGGCACGAAACTGCATTTCAGTACATCTTTTCATCCGCAAATGGATGGTCAATCCGAGTAGATCATTCAGATTCTTGAGGATATGTTGATATGCTGCATTTTTGAGTTTGACGGTACGTGGTGTAACAGACCGAATCTGACCTTAATCGGAATGGTGGTTTTGGGACCACGAATTCGAGCCTTAGAAATATTTAAATATTATATTTAGTGTTTATTATATATGAATTTATGTGTGTGAAAGTTTCGTAGAAAAATTTTATCATTTAAGTATTGAATTTGATAAAAAGGACTTGATCGCGTAAAAGGTAAAAGTGGCATACTAAAGTGTAATGTGCTAATTTGAGCATGGCTTTTTAATAGGAAGTATTAAAAGGGTAAATAACCCATTTAAGAGTTAGTGGCTGGTCATGGACAAGTTTGTCCTTAAGATATAATATTTTGTTATTATATTATAAAGGTTAGTTAGGTAATTTAATAATAAATTAATATAAGTAAAACAAACAAACAACGGCCAATTTTTCTTTCATCTTTGTTCATGGCGAATGTAGCTAAGAAAAGGGTGAAGAAACTTTGAAAATTTTGGCAACTATTGGGTTCAATTAGGTAAGAATTTTAGCTCGATTTTTGTTGATTTTTACGTTTCTGAGATCGTTGCTTAGTGTACTAGCTGACCCATGTTGAAATTTTTGAATTCAAGCATGTGTGATATTTGACCATTGAGATTTTCTTGTGGTTTTTGATGTTTGATGTTTTTAAATGAAAGATATGCTTAAGATGAAAATATTTGGTGTTGGAAATTTTGGTGATTTTGAGTAATTAGGGCTAATTTGTAAAAGTAAATTTTTAGAGGGGCTTATTTGCAAAATAAATGAAAGGAATGGACTTATAATGCTCTTGTGAATATTCGGCCCTTGTATGGTTTTTGCTAATTTTGTGTATTTTGTGTTTTAGGTAAAAATGATTAAATTGTAAAAATTTGAAATAGTAGGGGTAAAATGGTAAATTGCCTATTTATGTGCTTAGGGACTAAATTGAGATGAAATGTACTTGAATGAGCTAAATTTTAATGTGTTTTAGATCAAGAGCAAAGAAAAACGGATTTAGATCGGGGAAAGACAAAGGTTCTCAAATAGCCGATTTGCACGGTCTATCGACAACCAAGGTAAGTCCTTAAGCGAACATATGTTAAAAGTTTATTTATAAATCTAATGTATGATAAAATTGGTATAAGTATAGTATTAAGTCATGAATTGGCCGAATGTGATGATAATAAAATTGGATTGGTTGAAATTTTATTTAATGTGAAATGAAAGATTAACTATAATTACATTTGGGCTTTAATGCATAGCGAGCTTCGTCTTAGGTGATTTATTTCGAGCTTTAATGAATTTATTTCGCTTTAATGCTTCATGCTTCGTGTGATTTATTTTGGCTTTAATGCCTAGCGAGCTTCGTCTTGATTTATTTTGGGCTTTAATGCCTAGCGAGCTTCGTCTTAGGTGATTTATTTGAGCTTTAATGCCTAGCGTGCTTCGTCTTGGTGATTTATTTCGGGCTTTAATGCCTAGCAAGCTTTGTGCCGGTGTTTAAATCTCGGACCTTTGGTTTAGCAGGTTTTATACCAGTGATTTTTAATACGAGTTTATGCTTATGAATGAAATGGTCTAGTTATGATGGTATTTGAATAAGCCAAGGTTTATTACTATAGTATGAGTGTTCGACCGAAAGTTATGTATCGAATCAAGTTTATGATATATGTGATGCTTCTTGAATAAGCAAGTTGATAGAAATGTGTTCATATATTCGATACTTAAGATACGTGATTAGAAAAGACATTGAGTTGATATGTTTACTTACTTACTTGAGATTATTATATTGATATGAGAAATTATATCTATATAGGTTCTACCATGAGCTATACATATAGATAATTGTACACATTCAATTATGTGCCCTCATCTTAAATGTACGGAAGATATTATTTGGTTGTAAGTGGAAATATATATATCTTTGATTAGCAATCTGGGTACTATTGATAAGTCTCACATTTTAAGTGTACGTTGAATAATATTTCACTAGGTATGAATATTGATAATCGGCCACGATTGTACATATGTGTTATGTTAGTTCATAAATGTTAATAATGTTATTCTATTCAATTTAATTGAATACCTAGTTGAGTTGTAAAATTTCTTAAGGCTTACTAAGCTAAGTTAGCTTACTCTGTATGTTTTCACTCTGTTTTATAGATTGTGATCAAGCTATAGGCTCGAGAGTTCATCGTTGAAGTCATCCACACTATCAACTTATTTTGGTACTCTTAGAAGTTGAATTTTAAACACAAGGCATGTATAGGCTAGCTTGTTATTTTGAAGGATACTATGTTAATGTTTATAGCCATGCGAAAATGGCTTGTCTTTTATTAATTAACTTAAGGTTATGCAAATCTTGAATATGGTAAAAGTGCAAGTTTGCTTGAATAATAATTATGGATGTGTTTTAAATCATGTTAAGCAAAACGTTGGAATATGTATGTTTGATATGTGATCACCTATATGAGTTTTGATAGACCTTTTGAGTGTGAATAGTGTGGTAGTTTAGTAAGTTTGGATTAAGACTCGGTGTATATTATTTGGATGTGTAATTTGGAAGCATGAGTTAGCCTTGTAAACTTTGTATTCAGTAATAGGGGATACTAATGAACATGTACTTGAATGGAAAATCCGGTTATGAAAGTCATAGGTATATGAGTATCAAATGTGTTTTATGTGAATTAGTAATGAGATAGCCAAATGAGGGAAATATGGTCTTGATGGCATTCGGCCATATGCTTGAATATTGTATAATTTCAAATTAATAATATGCGTATGTATGTGATGATAGATAGATTAAATTTTGAGTCTATTATGCCATGCATTACATTTACTAAATTATGTTTTTAGAAGTTGATCTTATTATGCATATCTAGACAAAAGAGATTGCACATGGAAAATTAGTATATGCTTGAATGGTATGCAAATTAGGTACGGTTGGTGCATGCAAAAGTAATGAATAAGTTATATAAACATTTGTGGCTCAATTATGCACATGTTAACAAATTTTAGGTGTGCATTGGATCGATTGAGTATTGGTTCTATTTGATTTTGGTATGAGAGATGTAATGTGATCTCCTATATGTTTATTTAAATGCCATGACTATTACATAGTTAAAAGCGATTATCTTTGTATATGACTTAAGTGATTGATTAAAAGTTGTGATATAACTAGTAATGCCCCGTAACCCTAATCCGGCGACGGATAGGTGTTAAGGGTGTTACATTTTTATTGGTATCAGAGCTACGGTTTAGTCGATTCTAGGACTACCGTAGTACGTAAGAGTCTAACTATACATGCCTTTGAATTTTATATGTGGTAGTGTGGTGACTTCTGACAATTTCAATTGTATTTTATATAGTAAATGGATTCGATCCCGATAGAGCCGTAATTGATGATGTGGAGAGTGTTGCTTTGGTCTCGCACATGGATCGATGCCATTGGACTCTCAACCGTTATGGGTAACCACAAGGGAGAGGCTAAACAAGCCTTCTACCAAATGATGAATGAATGGTTTACCCAGTTTGTTCAGAATAATTCAGCTGTACAACAACCTCCACCCCCGAATAATCCAACTCTGGTACCTTCAGCACCCCCGATGATAGATCCAATAAGATCTAGTAGGCCTCTTGTTGATAAAATCAGGAAATTTGGGGCCGAGAAATTCAAGGCTAACGATGATGATGATGCAGAGCGAAATGAAATGTGGCTTGATAACACTATTCGGTACTTGATGAGCTATCCTGTACTCGGATGAATGTTTGAAATGTGCTATATCTTTACTTGGGACACTTCTTATCACCGGTGGAATACACTAGTATCGGTGGTTCCAAAAGAAAAAGTGACATGGGATTTCTTCGAATGAATTTCGCAAGAAATATATCACCAGAGGTTCATCAACCGAAGCGTAAAAATTTCTTGAACTAAAATAGGGGCAAATGACCATGACTGAATATGAATGAAAATTTGTCAGATTGAGCCGATATGCTCGGGAGTGTGTATCAACTGAAGCCATTATGTGCAAAAGGTTTGAAGATGGTTTGAATGAAGATTTAAAGTTGCTTGTTGGCATTCTTAAAATCAAAGAGTTTGTGACACTAGTTGAGCGAGCTTGCAAAGCTGAAGAGCTTGGGAAGGAGAAAAGAAAGGCTGAGACAGAAGCTAGAGACACTCGTAAAAGACCGTCGGGTAAGAATTTCCATTCCACATCTAAGAAGTTTAGAGATGACTTCAGCCGACATAAAGCTACTTCAGATTCACCTAGACGTGATCGACCTTCAGTGGGCTCCCGAGCTACCTCGTGGCTAGTGTTGATAACGTTCCACAGAATCGAGTTGAATGCAAACATTGTGGAAAATGGCATTCTGAGAGTTGTAGAGTTCGTGATCGGTCCTGCTTTAAATGTGGATCCTCGCACCATTTTATTCGAGAGTGCCCGATGTTAGTGAGTAGAATCTGACACGTAACTCTAGACCGAAAGCGATGCATCGGACGGGCGCACCACCCGGCATTCGGCAATGTAGGTGGTAGTCGAGAGGGTGAAGAACACGGCGCTTCGATCGAGGCTAGAGCTCTAGCTAGAGCTTATGTTACTCGAGCTAGAGGATGTTGCTTCTCCAGATGTCATTACCGGTACTTTCACCCTTTATGGTACTCTTGTAATTGCATTGATTGATCTGGTTTGACCCATTCATATGTATGTGAAACTCTGGTATTAAGTAAGACTCTTCCAATTGAGTCTCTTGAGTTTGTGATTCAGCGTATCCAACCCTTTGGGTAGATGTGTGTTTGTTAATAAAGTGTGTAAAGGTTGCCCATTGATGATTCGGATTTTGCTTCCCGATCGATTTAATCTTTGTTGTCTTTCGATGAGTTTGATATAATTTTGGGAATGGACCGTTAACTTCACATGATGCGGTGGTGAATTGCAAAAGAAAGCTTATTGATTTGAGACATCGAGCGGTGAGATCATTAGAATTGAATCCATGATTTAAGTGGGTTTCCTCGATTATATCCTCGATGTTAGCCCGAAGTATGTGAGAAAAGGGTGTGAAGCTTATTTAGCTTATGTCTTGGATAATAAATTGTCTCGAGAAATGCAGTTGAATCTGCACTGATTGTATGTGAATACCGGATGTGTTTCTGAAGAACTATCGGGTTTACCCCAAAGACGAGAGATTGAGTTTGTCATTGAATTAGCACCGAACGACTCCGATCTCAATAGCTCCATAAAGGATGGCACCTCTTGAGCTAAAAGAGTTGAAAGCACGTTGCAAGAGTTAACAGATAGGGCTTTGCATGACCAAGTTTCTCTCTTTGGGTGCACCGTTCTTTTGTGAGAAAGAAAGATGGAGCGATGCGAATGTGTATTGATTAT
This sequence comes from Gossypium rotundifolium, assembly GCA_025506655.1. Lineage (NCBI taxonomy): Eukaryota > Viridiplantae > Streptophyta > Magnoliopsida > Malvales > Malvaceae > Gossypium > Gossypium rotundifolium. Next base: position 60,180,118 of record CP106731.1, on the reverse strand, counting down.
CGGCAATCTGAATAAGGTAACTATAAAGAATAAGTACCGTTACCGGATTGATGATTTGTTTGATCGGTTGAAAGGGGCTTGATATTTTCAAGATAGATTTGAGATCGGGTTATTATCGATTCTTGAGTCGAGATACGGATGTGCCAAAGACGCATTCGGATGAGGTACGGACATTTTGAGTTTTTGGTTATGCCTTTTGGGCTTACTAATGCACTGCTATTTTATGGATTTGATGAATCGGGTTTTAGACATTTTGGATCGATTTATGGTAGTGTTTATTGATGACATATTGATCTACTCCAAAGATGAAATCGAGCATCTTGAGCATTTGAGATTAGTGCTACAAACTTTCTGAAATCAGCGATTGTATGCAAAGTTTAGTAAGTGTGAGTTCGGATGAAAGAGGTCGACTTTTGGGACATGTTGTTTCAGCATCAGGCATTCGAGTTGATCCGAACAAAATATATGCTATACTTGATTGGAAGCCATCGAAAAATGTTTTCGAGATTCAAAGTTTTCTGGGACTTGTAGGTTACTATCGACGATTTGTGAAAGGTTTTTCTATGATAGCTACCCCGTTGACAAAGTTATTGCAGAAAGATGTCGAGGTTTGAGTGGTCGGAAAAGTGTCGGAAAAGTTTTGATCACCGAAAGCCCTTTTGATGAAGCTCGGTGTTAGTTCAAATTTAAATCGGGTAAAGAATTTGTTGTTTATTCGATGCTTCTTTGAATGGTTTGGGCTGCGTTTTGATGCGGGAAGGCAAAGTTGTAGCCTACGCTTCAAGACAATTGAAGCCGCATGAAAGAAATTACCCGACGCATGACTTAGAACTTGCAACCATTATTTTCGCATTGAAAATTTAGCATCACTATTTATTTGGCGAGAAATGTCACATTTATTCAGATCATAAAAGTCTAAAGTATTTAATGACTCAGAAAGATCTAAATTTGAGACAACGCAGATGGTTAGAGTTGTTGAAAGACTATGAGTTGGTGATTGACTACCATCCGGGAAAAGCTAACGTTGTTGTAGATGCGTTAAGTCGAAAATCATTGTTTGCTCTTCGTACAATGAACACACAGATAGCTATGTCTGGTGATGGTTCGATCATAGCCGAGTTACAAGCAAGACCGATGTTTATCCAGCAAATTTGTGATGCACAGAAAGTTGACAAGGATTTGATTGCTAGTCGAATTGATGTGAAAAAAGGTCTGAGAATCAGATTTTCAAATTGATGCAAATGGTGTTTGAATTTTAAAAGCCAAATGTGTGTTCAAAGAACTCGATTTGATCTGAGATGATTCTGGTGAGGCCTATAGTGGTCGATTATCAATACATCCGGTAGCACAAAGATGTATAATGATTTGAAACAGTTCTATTGGTGGTCGGGCATGAAGCAGGATATATCTAAATTTGTTTGAAATGCTTAATTTGTCGACAAGTAAAAGTTTGAACATCAAGTGCCATCCGGACTACTTGACCAATCATGATACACGAATGGAAATGGGATAGAATTACAATGGATTTCGTATCCGGTCTTCCTATGACACCGAGTAAGAAAGATGCCGTCGGGTTATAGTTGATAGGTAGGCTAAATCACTCATTTTGTGCTTGGTTAAATACGGACTTTTCACTCAATAAACTTGCTAAATTGTACGTATCACAGATTGTGAGATTGCATGGTGTATCGAGTTCCATTGTTTCAAGCAGAGACCGAGATTTACATCACGATTTTGGAAGAAGTTGCAAGATGCCTTAGGTACTAAACTACATTTTAGTACTGACCTTTCATCCATGAACAGACGGTCGATCTAAGCGAGCTATTCGATACTTGAGGACATGTTGAGATGTTGCGTTCTCGAGTTTGAAGGTGCGTGGGAAAGATATTTACCTCGATTGAATTTGCCTATAACAACAGTTTTCAATCTAGTATCAAAATGGCACCCTATGAAGCCTTGTACGGGTGAAAGTGTCGAACACCATTATATTGGACTAAGCTCAGCGAGAATAAGAAACACGGGGTTGATTTGATTAAAAAAACTGAACAAAAATTAGCTATTATTAGAGACAATTTGAAAGTCGCCGGATCGTCAAAAGTCTTATGTTGATTTGAAATGTAAGGACATTGAATTTCGGTCGAGATCGAGTATTTTAAAGGTTTCTCCGTGGAAGAAAGTACTGCTTTTTGGCCAAAAGGCAAGTTGAGCCCGAGGCTCATCGGACCGTATGAAATCATTGAGCGTGTTGGGCACATTGCTTATCGTTGAAGCTACCCTCTAAATTAGAAAAGATACACGATGTATTTCACGTTTCTATGCTCGTGATCTGGATCGGATCATCACATGTGATTGCTCCGTCGAGATCGATATCAACTTTGATATGATGTATGAGGAAAAATCGATCCGTATTTTAGCTCGGAAATGAAAGAGTTAAGAAACAAAAGGATTTCCTTAGTGAAAGTACTATGGAATCGTACGGAGTTGAAGAGGCTACGTGGAGCCCGAGGATTCAATGAGGCAACAATATCGGCGTTATTTAACGGTAAGATTTTCGAGGACGAAAATCTTTAAGGGGGGAGAGTTGTAACAAACCGAATCTGACCCTAATTGGAACGGTGGTTTTGGAACCATGAATTCGAGCCCGAGAAATATTTAAATATTATATTTAGTGTTTATTATATATGAATTTATGTGTGTGAAAGTTTCGTAGAAAAATTTTATCGTTTAAGTATTGAATTTGATAAAAAGGACTTAATCGCGTAAAAGGTAAAAGTGGCATAGTAAAGTGCAATGTGCTAATTTGAGCATGGCTTTTAATAGGAAGTATTGAAAGGGTAAATAACCCATTTTAAGAGTTAGTGATTTGGTCATGGACAAGTTTGTCCTTAAGATATAATATTTTGTTATTATATTATAAAGGTTAGTTAGGTAATTTAATAATAAATTAATATAAGTTAAAGTAAAACAAACAAAAGCCAATTTTTCTTTCATCTTTTTCATGGCGAATGTAGCTAAGAAAAGGGTGAAGAAACTTTGAAAATTTCGGCAACTATTGGGTTCAATTAGGTAAGAATTTTAGCTCGGTTTTGTTGATTTTACGTTTCGAGATCGTTGCTTAGTGTACTAAATGACCCATGTTGAAATTTTTGAATTCAAGCATATGTGATATTTGGCCATTGAGATTTTCTTGTGGTTTTTATGTTAGATGTTTTTAAATTAAAGATATGCTTAAGATGAAAATATTTGGTGTTGGAAATTTTGGTAATTTTGAGTAATTAGGGCTAATTTGTAAAAGTAATTTTTAGAGGGCTTATTTGCAAAATAAATGAAAGGAATGGACTTATAATGCTCTTGTGAATATTCGCCCTTGTATGGTTTTTGCTAATTTTGTGTATTTTGTGTTTTAGGTAAAAGGATTAAATTGTAAAAATTTGAAATAGTAGGGGTAAAATGGTAAATTGCCTATTTATGTGCTTAGGGACTAAATTGAGATGAAATGTACTTGAATGAGTTAAATTTTAATGTGTTTTAGATCAAGAGCAAAGAAAAAGCAGTTTAGATCGGGGAAAGACGAAGGTTCTCGAATAAGCCGATTTGCACGGTCTATCGACAACCGAGGTAAGTCCTGTTTAACATATGTTAAAAGTTGATTTATAAATCTAATGTATGATGAAATTGGTATAATTATAGTATTAAGTAATGAATTGGCCGAATGTGATGATAATAAAATTGGATTGGTTGAAATTTTATTTAATGTGAAATGAAACATGAACTATAATTACATTCGGGCTTTAATGCCTAGCAGGCGTCGTGCCGGTGATTTATTTTGGGCTTTAATGCCTAGCAAGCTTCGTGCCGGTGATTTATTTCGGGCTTTAATGCCCAAAGAGCTTTAATGCCTAGCTTTGGTGATTTATTTCGGCTTTAGTGCCTAGTAAGCATGCTTGATTTTGTTTCGTTTAATGCCTAGCGATTTTTAAATCTCGGACCTTTGGTTTAGCAGGTTTTATACCAGTGATTTTTAACATGAGCTTTTGCTTATGAATGAAATGGTCTAGTTGTGATGGTATTTGAATAAGCCAAGGTTTATTACTATAGTATGAGTGTTAAATCGAAAGTTATGTATCGAATCAAGTTTATGATATATGTGATGCTTATTGAATAAGCAAGTTGATAGAAATGTGTTCATATATTGGTACTTAAGATACGTGATTAGAAAAGACATTGAGTTGATATGTTTACTTGCTTACTTGAGATTATTATATTGATATGAGAAATTATATCTATATAGGTTCTACCATGAGCTATACATATAGATAATTGTACACATTCAATTATGTGCCTCATCTTAAATGTACACTAAGATATTATTCGGTTGTAAGTGGAAATATATATATCTTTGATTAGCAATATGGGTACTATTGATAAGTCTCACATTTTAAGTGTACGTTGAATAATATTTCACTAGGTATGAACATTGATAATCGGCCATGATAGTACATATGTGTTATGTTAGTTCATAAATGTTAATAATGTTATTCTATTCAATTTAATTGAATACCTAGTTGAGTTGTAAAATTTCTTAAGGCTTACTAAGCTAAGTTAGCTTACTCTGTATGTTTTCACTCTGTTTTATAGATTGTGATCAAGCTATAGGCTCGAGGGTTCATCGTTGAAGTCATCCACACTATCAACTTATTTTGGTACTCTTAGAAGTTGAATTTTAAACACAAGGCATGTATAGGCTAGCTTGTTATTTTGAAGGATACTATGTTAATGTTTATAGCCATGCGAAAATGGCTTGTCTTTTATTTATTAACTTAAGGTTATGCAAATCTTGAATATGGTAAAAATGCAAGTTTGCTTGAATAATAATTATGGATGTGTTTTAAAATCATGTTAAGCAAAACATTGGAATATGTATGTTTGATATGTGATCACCTATATGAGTTTTTCATTGACCTTTTGAGTGTGAATAGGTGTGGTAGTTTAGTAAGTTTGGATTAAGACTCGGTGTATATTATTTGGATATGTAATTTGGAAGCATGAATTAGCCTTGTAAACTTTGTATTCGGTAATAGGGGATACTAATGAGCATGTGCTTGAATGGCAAATCCGGTTATGAAAGTCATAGGTATATGAGTATCAAATGTGTTTTATGTGAATTAGTAATGAGATAGCCAAATGAGGGAAATATGGTCTTGATGGCATTTGGCCATATGCTTGAATATTGTATAATTTCAAATTAATAATATCCATATGTATGTGATGATAGATAGATTAAATTTTGAGTCTATTATGCCATGCATTACATTTACTAAATTATGTTTTTAGAAGTTGATCTTATTATGCATATCTAGACAAAAGAGATTGCATATGGAAAATTAGTATATGCTTGAATGGTATGCAAATTAGGTACGGTTGGTGCATGCAAAAGTAATGAATAAGTTGTATAAACATTTGTGGCTCAATTATGCGCATGTTAACAAATTTTAGGTGTGCATTGGATCGATTGAGTATTGGTTCTATTTGATTTTGGTATGAGAGATGTAATGTGATCTCCTATATGTTTATTTAAATGCCATGACTATTACATAGTTAAAACTGATTATGTTGTATATGACTTAAGTGATTGATTAAAAGTTGTGATATAACTAGTAATGCCCTGTAACCCTAATCCGGCGATGGATATGGGTTAGGGGTGTTACAAGTGGGAGCAGTACTTACCACCGATTGAATTTGCTTATAATAATAGTTTTCAATCGAGCATTAAAATGGCACCATATGAAGCTTTGTCCGGATGTAAATGTTGTACACCTCTGTATTGGACTGAGCTTAGTGAAAATAAGCTACAGGGGTTGATCTGATAAAAGACATTGAACAAAAATTGAAAATAATTCGTAATAGTTTGAAAGCAGCATATGATCGTCAGAAGTCTTATGCGGATATGAAAAGAAAAGATATTGAATTTGAGATCGGTGATAAAATGTTTCTAAAAGTGTCTTCGTGGAAGAAAGTACTCCGATTCAGACGTAAAGGCAAGTTAATTCTGAGGTTCATCGGACCGTATGAGATCATCGAGAGTGTTGGGCCAGTTGTGCATAGATTATTGTTGCCTTCTGAGTTAGAAAAAATACATAATGTATTCCATGTTTCGATGCTCCGTTGATACCAATTCGATCTGTCACATATGATCTCTCTATCTGAAATTGAAATCCGATCTGACATGACTTATGAGGAAGAACCGATCCGTATCTTAGCTCTTGAAGTGAAAGATTTGAGAAACAATAAAATTCCGTTAGTGAAAGTGTTATGGTATCGACAAGGAATAGAAGAGGCTACGTGGGATCCTGAAGATTTAATGAAACAGCAATATCCGAATCTATTTAACAATAAGATTTTTGGGGACGAAAATCCCTAAGGGAGGAGAATTGTAACAGTCCCGTTTAGACCCTAGTCAGAACAGTGGTTTTGGGACCACAAATTTGAGTCTAAAAATATTTTAATATTATTTTCTGTGTCATTGATATGTGATTAAGCATGTGTTAAATTTTCGTAAGTTAATTTGTCCGTCTGTGTGTTCAATTTGATGAAAGGATTTAATTGCATCGAATGCAAAATGTGCATGCCTTATAAAAGGACACCTATTTGAGATGGCTTTTAAGTGGAGAGGCCTTATGTGACAATTAGACCACTATTTAGATAGTGGATGGATAAAAGTCAAATATGCCATTGTGTTATATTTCTTATATTAATTGTAAGTTTAATAAGGTAAATAGATTAATATGTATGTTATAATATGGTAAAACATGAAAAATGGCTATATTCATTCATCTTTTGACCGAAATTAGAAAAGAAGAAGAAAAGAAAACATAAGCTAGGTTTCAGCCATAATCAAGCTAAATTAATGTATGTTTTGACTTTGAATTTTCATGATTTTTATGTTTTTGAGATTGTTGCTTAGTCTACTATCAAGCCCATGTTGTAATTTGAAGAATTGGTGATGTCTATGAGATGAGCCTTTGATGAACTTATGTGATTTGTAATGCTTTATAGTGAAATATGAAAGATATGTATATGATTATCATAGTTTCTCTTTGGAGTTCTGTTGAATTTGAGTATATTGGACTCAATTGAGAAAAATGATTATTTGAAGGATTAAATTATGAATTTGATGAAATGTTTGGACTTGTATGAGATACATGGGCATTCGGCTAAGCATGGATATGTGGTGATTTTGTATATTTGATGTTTAGAGAAAAATAGACTAAATTGATAAAATGTGCAAATGTGAGGGCTAAATTACAAATTGCCCTAAATGTGTGTTCATGGGTTAAATTGAATGAATTAGTCAATAAATGGATTACATTTGAATATGTATAGATCAAGAGCAGAAGAAAACGGACTTAGATCATGGGAAAGCGAAAGTAGTTGAATAACCTAGTTCGAATGAATATCCGAATCTGAGGTAAGTCATTATACAAATAAACGTGTTTGAATTGAATTATGCATGTTCATATGACTATTGACAATGTTGAATTCATATGAGATGATGTATACATGAACTCCGAGATAGATTCAACATAATGTTAATATCCGAGAAGTCCCGTACGAACCTAGGAATAGATAGGATTAACTATGTCATGGCATAGGTGTCTATTATGTGATATTATGTGAGACCACGTCTGCGACGTTGACGTTGATTTGAGATTTCGTGTAGGACCACGTCTGGGACGATGGCATTGATATGAAATTTACGTGTAAGACCATGTCTTGGACATTGGCATCGTATTTGATTCGTGTAAAACCCTGTTTTGGGACAATGGCGTCGATATTTGAGTACATGTAAGACCTCATCTACGTATCCTATTAGATTTTGTATGGTTCAACAGGCAAATCTGATATAAGAACGATTATGTGATCTGTATATCCGTTTCAGGTACATTTGATATGTACACTAAGTGTGTATAAAAGGTAAGTATCTATATAAATTTACTATGATGAATTGTGTTTTGAATATAAAAATGTGAATGAGATGCAGGAATGGAAATATGTTTGAATGAGCTAAGTACATATGTGATATGTGATATGTGAATAGAAGTATGTGGCAAGCTTTGTGTACGCAAATGTGCCAAAGATTATGTGATAAATTTGTAACATCCCAAACCCGGCTTATGCATTAAGCCCGATTTCGGCATGCCACACAATTTTAACGAACATTCAAAACATTTAACGAAGTAAAAATAAAATTGCAAAATGATTAAGAACATTACTTTATCGAAAAATCGAGGTTTATTCGAAATGCTTGATTTAAAACACAAGAATTTGTCGTTTGATATATATAAAGTAGTAATCGATAAAAACTTTAGATTTATTAAATCGAATATTTCATCAAAAAGTTTTAAAAGAATTTTCTAAGTTTCTAGATAAGAAAAACTTTTATTTGAAACGAGAGTTCTGTAAAATCATTTATGAAAAACAAAATCAATCCAACTTAAATAAACTAAAACATAAATAAATCCATCCACACAATAAAATCCATAATTAAAAAGGCCTTATTAGATCGCCATTAATAATACTTAATAGAAATTATAAAAGAAGTCTCAAAGTTTTATGAACCACCATTTGTAGTATAGCCACCCCACGAAGTCATCTTGAACCAAGTCTCCATCAATTGTTATTACCGAGAGGGTAAAAAATGGGATGAGTTACTTGGAACTCGATGCAACTCACTTACCATAGTCCACTGGGCCAAGACCATTTAAACATTTATTTGGCCCTAAGCCCATTTCAAAATATAATAATTTAGTATTTAAAAATAATAATGCAATGATATGCAATTCCCAAAACCAAACCTAGATTTCCATTCGCTACACACCCCCATACCTAACCAACACACACCGGGGAGCTTTAGTCACTCACTCGCCATCACATCAAGTAGGCTTTAAGCCCAATATCATATTTGTGGCAACGTCCATTTAAATAATTGTGGTAGAACCACCGATCTAGATTTCTAACAGCGACCATTGTGACAGAGTCACCTATCTAGAATTCGGCATTAAGCCTTTCTTCTCTTCATCATTGATACCAACCCATGCAATCATGTTTATGCATTTCAAAATATTCGTAGAGTATATCATATTATAGTTTATAATTTCAGCCTATTAAAACACATTTCACATATAACCCATTTATCAATTATCATAAATGGCCCAATTATAAATTTTCACTTAAGGCCCATTTATCGATTATCACATGTGGCCCAAATTCTCAATTATCACATATGGCCCAATTTGTCAAATAACACATATATTTAAATTTGCCAAATATCACATACATTAAATTTACCAAATAACACATATGGCCCAAATTTTCCAAATATCACAGATGGCCCAATTTGCCAAATAACACATATGGCCCAAATTTACCAAATAACACATATGGCCCAATTTATCAAATATCACATATGGCCAAAATTTACCAAATATCACATATGGCCCAAATTTACCACTTATTATCGTTTTAACTATTAAGGGCAATTTTTAAAATTTCACGATCTTACTACCGATTTCGAGATTTAACACTAAGTGTCAATAATGTCATATTTTTCGATTTCTCCAACTTTGCGATTTTTAATCCAACTTTAACCATTGTATAGTCATCTAACCCATGAGATATAGTGTGAGATTACACACCTGATTATGGTGAGAACTACACTCTCCCGCTCGTCGATATCTAAACACACATTACGAAGGATTAGAACACTAAAATTTGATATTAAACTATTCTAATATTAAACGATCTAAATCTTACCCTTGGAATCTCGAATAACCACTATTTGCGATTTCTCTCCAACCAAAGGTTCTATACCCCGAGTAAACAGTGGTTCAGGAGTACGTACAACTTCGAATATTTGATTTTCGCCGGATGAAGGTCCATAACCCGGTAGAAAATCTTAGATTCCCAAAACAGTCCTTCTCTTAAACTTAGGGGGATTAATAGAACCACCCCTCTTCCGAGTACTATTTACTGCCCTTTTCGTCCCTATTTTGACTGCCTCTAATGACAAAAGATCATTAGTCTTAATAATAAACTATCAAAATTTGACTAAAAATTTTAAAGAGTGGGATTAACTTACCACAAATACCCTCGTTCCACAATATGTCAATCGAGCGATAACTTCTCCTAAAACGAAATCGATTAATAAACCATTCATAACCATATGTCGAACAATATGAAAATCCTTAATAATCCCTTACCTTAATACCTTAAATCCGATTTCAACGATCCACGATCTTTATGAATACTTAAGTTTCGACCCTCTACTAAGTTTCGATTGATTAAAGTTTGAGTAGAAGAAAAGAAAAAAATAGATGCTTATGGAGAATAGAAGATTCGGCTATGCAAAAACAAAGGAGAGGAAGAATTGATTCAGCTATGATGAATTCAATATTCCATGAAGGAAAAAAAGAATAAGAAGGAGAGAAAATAATAAAGATAAAACAAAAGAACTTTGAGATCAAAAGTGTAATCGACAATGATGAGGAAAAGAGAAGAAAAGAAATGGTCTAAAATGGCTATATGGTTTCTAACACAAAGAAGAGAGAAAAGACTTGATGATAATAATCAAACTAAGACCAAAATGGTCAAAAAGGGAGAAATGGTAAAAAGATGCAATTGTTTCCTCAAGGCTTAAGGTATATTCATTAGGAAGAGAGCAAATTTTGAAAGAAAATTTGATAAGAAAACACCAATTGACCAAAAAGAAAATGCTCATCCAACACCCAAACCTACCAAGCCAACAACAAAAATCCGCCATCCCCTAGCCCCCTATTCCGTCAACATACATGGTCAATAGGCCATTAAAAAGTTTCCAAAACATCTTCCCTTAATCCAAGCCTTATGTCCCCTTATCATACCAAAATTTCTTGATTCCATACCTTAAGTTAGTACTTACCCTTAGTCTACTTTCCATAAATGAAAAAGTCCATCCTTACCATAAGTATTGCTTGACCGACACTTTCCAAACAAGTGCAAAAAAATAAATCATCTAATTGTTATCCAAGGGATTCGAACATCTCCCCTCATGCAATTACTCATGCGCCAACACCACCTTGCCAATTACTCATCTTATGCTAATTTTTAGACACTTAAATTAACTTAAGTATTAGGGTCACTTGATCCACTTCAATAAATTCCCAATACTAAAAATTATTCAATACCCGAATAATTTATGCCCTTTTCAAAGATATAATAAACACGAAAAAGAAGGAAAGAAAATTTTCATTCATAAGCTAAACACTAAAACATACAATATATCGATACTCAGATTTTTAGGGTGTTACAACTCTACCCTCCTTAAAAAAAATTTCATCCTCGAAATTTATCTGATTAAAAGAGGTGAGGATATTGTTGCCGAATTGCATCCTCAAGCTCCCACGAGCTTCCTTCACTCCGTGATTACGCCATAAAACTTTGACCAATGGTACAGTCTTCTTTCTTAGCACTTTAACATCTCGGTCTAAAATTTCCATTGGTTCCTCCTCGAAAGACAAATCTAGCCTTAATTCCACTTCTTCTACCGGTACTATGTGCGATGGATCCGATCTATAGCCTCTCAACATAGAAACATGGAAAACACTATGAATCTGACTCAATTCTGGAGGTAAATCAAGTTGATAGGCTACTGGTCCTACACGCTTCAACACACTGTATGGCCCAATGAACCTAGGGCTCAACTTGCCTTTTCTTCCGAATCTGAAAATCTTTTTCCACGGTGAAACTTTCAAAAAGACCTGATCTCCCACCACAAACTCAAAATCTTTACGCTTCAGATCAGCGTACGACTTTTGTCTATCCGAAGCTTCCTTTAACCGCGCTCGAATTACTTTTACCTTTTCTTAGTCTCGGTTATCGATTCGGACCCAACAAGCGCCGTTCCCTAATTCACCCAACAAGTAGGAGTACGACACCTACGACCATATAACGCTTCATAGGGTGCCATCTAAATACTGGATTGATAACCATTGTTATACGCAAACTCTTCCAAGTAGAAAATCCTCCCAACTACCTCTGAAATCAATCACACAACCTCTTAACATGTCTTCCAAAATCTGGATTACTCTTTCCGACTGACCATCTGATTGAGGGTGAAAAGCTGTACTGAAGTTTAACTTTGTACCCAGAGCCTCATGCAAAGCTTTCTAAAGCCGTGATGTAAATCGAGGATCCCTATCCGATATGATAGAAACTAGTACCCTATGCAACTTCACGATTTTAGATACATACAGTTTAGCCAACTTTTGCAACGAGTAATCCGTACGAAGTGGTAGAAAATGAGCAGTCTTCGTTAATTGATCTACTACCACCAAGACAGAATCTTTCTTAGTAGGTGTTAAGGGTAACCCACTAACAAAATCCATCGTTATCCGCTCCCATTTCCATAATGGAATCTTGACTGGTTGCAACAATCCCGATGGTAATTGATGTTCCGCCTTTACTTCTTGACAAGTCAAACACTTTCCCACAAAATTAGTAACTTCCCGTTTTAACTTTGGCCACTAATACTGTTCACGGAGATCCCGATACATCTTATTTTCTCTGGGATGCATAGCATAAGGGCTACTATACGCCTCTAGAAGAATCATTCGCCTCAAATCTGAATCCTCGGGCATACAAACCCTTCCACGAAAACATAGTACACCTTTTTTGTTCAAACCAAAATCTTCTATTACACCACTTTCAGATTGTTGTATTAAAGGACCCAACTTTTCATCGGATAATTACTTTTCCTTGATTTGTTCCAACCACAGAGGCTTCACCTGAAGTTCCGCTAACAAACTGCCATCCTCATACAAACTGAGATGAGCAAACATTGCTCTTAACTCCGATACAACCTTTCGACTCAACGCGTCGCCTGGCGTTAGCCTTTCCAGATGATACTCGATTGAGAAATCATAATCCTTTAACAACTCCACCCATCTCCGTTGTCTTAAATTCAACTCCTTTTGGGTAAGGAGATACTTAAGACTCTTATGGTCCGTATAAATGATTGACTTCTCACCATATAGATAATGCCTCCAAATCTTTAGTGCAAACACTACCGCAGCCCAACTCCAAATCATGAGTAGGATAATTGACTTCGATGCGGCCTCAAGCGTCGAGAAGCATAAGCTACCACTTTTCCACTTTGCATCAAGACACATCCTAATCCGTGTGTGATGCATCACGATAACAGTAAACTCTTTTCACCTCTGGTTGAATCGATCTTGGCGCTTAGTTAGAATCTTCTTGATTTCTCGAAATTTTCTTGTTGTTTATCGGTCCATACATACGGTGCTTCCTTCCGTAACAACTTATTTAGGGTGCGACAATCAACGAAAACCCTCAACAAAGCGTCTATAATAACCACCAAACCCAAGAAACTTGGATATCGACCATCGACTTTGGCGGTTTCCAATCCAACATAGCCTCTATCTTTCGAGGATCGACTCTTATTCCTTCAGCTGACACTACATGACCCAAGAAAGTCACTTCCTTCAACCAAAATTCACACTTACTGAATTTGGCGTAAAGTCGCTTATCTCGCAAAATTTGCAACACAGTGCACAAATGAGAGTCATGCTCTTCTTCATTCCTCGAATATACCAAGATGTCATCTATGAACACTACTATGAACTGGTCTAAATAGGGCTGAAAGGCTCGATTCATCATCCATAAATGTAGCTGGTGCATTAGTCAAACCAAACGGCATTACTAAAAACTCATAATGTCCATAACGAGTTCGAAATGCCGTCTTATGAATATCTGCCTCCTTCACCTTGAGTTGATGATAACCCGATCTCAAATCAATCTTGGAAAAGATTGAAGCTCCTCTTAATTGATCAAACAGGTCATCGATTCTCGATAATGGATACTTATTCTTGATCGTCAATTTATTCAACTGCCTATAATCAATGCACATACGCATCGACCCATCCTTCTTCTTGACGAACAAAACCGGTGCTCCCCACGGAGACACACTTGGTCGAATAAATCCCTGATCTAGCAGTTCTTGAATTTGAGCTTTAAGCTCCGCTAACTCCTTCGGTGCCATTCTATAAGGAGCAATTGACACCAGAGTAGTTCCGGGTAAAAGCTCAATGCCAAATTCCACTTCTCGATCTAGAGGTAGACCCGAAAGTTCTTCGGGAAAGACATCTGGAAATTCTTTCACCGTTCTTACACTTTTTACTGATAAATCATTGGCATCCAAAGCACTGATGAATTCTAGGAATGCTCTATTCCCTTTCCGCACCAACTTTTCTACCTTCAAAGTAGATACCACATTTGCCAAAAAGTTTCTTCGCTCGCCTATCATTATTATCTCCTTATCATCCACAGTCCTAATTGACATCCGCTTTTCGGCACAATCCAATTGCGTCCGATGCTTCACCAACCAATCCATGCCCAAAATAAGATCAAATTCACCGAAAGGTAATTCCATCAAGTCTGCTAGAAATACCTCTCTTTGAATCTCTAAGGGCACATCTCTGAATAATTTATTCACTATTACTGACTATACTAAAGGACTAATTACCGTCATCTCTCTATCGGTAATCTCAGATCTAATGCTTAGGTTTACAGATATAGCACTAGCAACATACGAGTGGGTAGATCCGATATCTATCAAAGCGATGAATAGTACATCTGATATGAAGAACGTACCAGTTATCACATCAAGTGTATTACCGTTCTCACGACGCCTGACAGCATAGACCAATCCTGGCTGTCTTGCCTCCGTGTTACCTCTGACACCATTACCTCAACCTGGTGCACCTTGTCCATATCCGTTACCATTACCACCATGACCCGGTCCACGACCTCTTGGAGGTCACGAAGTACCTCTAATGGTGAGCCTCAAGGTTCTGAGCTTCCTAGTCATTTCAAATCAAATCGAGGATAATTCTTAAATCGATGATCCTTATATCCACATTTAGAATAGGCTCCAGTTTTCCTCCAACATTCTCCGGGATGTCGTCTACCACAGTCGGCACATTCTCGAATCTGATTGGTAGTCACAGGTGCCCTAAGTTGAACTGCCACATCATTCCGTGGCCTCTTTTGAAACCTTTTAGAAGAACCAGAATACTTAAAATCCCTATTGCCTCTTACTTTTTCCTGATTCTGGTGTTCTGAAATCTTAGCCTCTTCGGCTATCTTAGCTTTCTCTACTAGTGAGGTAAAAGTCCGCACTTGTTGTGGGGCATCAATACCCGCAACTCATCATTAAGTCCATCCTCAAAGCGTACACAATGCTCATGATCAGTCTGCACTATAGTACGAGCATAATGACTCAAACGAAGAAATTCTGCCTCGTAAGCTGCTACAGTCTTACTTTCTTGAACCAAATTTAGGAATTCCTTCCTCCGGGCATCTACATAACTTGTCCCGACGTACTTCCCTTGGAAAGCAGTTTTAAAGAAATCCCAATTAACAATACAGCCTCGGTGCCTTCTCAAACAGTAAGCCACTATTGATATGCCTCGTCTCTTAACAAAGACACAGCTCCTCTCAGTTTTTGCTCGATGGTGCATTCCAAATCATCCATAATTCATTCTACAGCCTCAAGCCAATATTCTGCCACATTCGGGGCTACACCAGACACTGTAATATCCCGGGTTGGGGGCTATTTTGTGGTGGCTTTTGTTTGCATGTTAATGGCTTGCTATGTTGTTGTTTGTATGGTTTCGGGGCTTAGTTATAAGCTAGGAGTGAGCCTGGGTAGGTGGGAAAATTTTTGTTTTGGGCTTTATGTGATAGAAATTTGAAGAAGTTTGGGTCTTATGTATTTTATTTGGTGAATTGTTGCACAAGTGATGAGCTAGCAAAGTGGCAAAGCATGCGCCACTTAGAGCTTGTGTGTGACGTCAAGTGCAAGGGAGGATGTCACAGGTTCAAGCTGCGAAAATCCCTATTTTGCATCCATTTTGACGGCATGGAGGGAGGAGTTGTAGGCGATTCGAACTCGCCTTGGACCAAGTCAAAACTTCAAACAATGGGTGGAGAGTGAAAGTAGGAGGGAGACTAGTTCAACTAGTTTGAATTGGTGGCTTGGGAGTGTTTGGGGGGAGTTTGGCCAGATTTTGGAGAGGTTCTAGGGGAGTGGCCGGTTGGTAAGTGTTGTGGAAGAGTGTCTTAAATGTTCATTTTGGCATTTTGGTACATTTTCGGTCAAAGGGTGGTAAGCAAAAGCTCTCTTCACTTGCAAATAGCCTAAGCCGAAAAACCCTTCCATTTTGCTTTTTGAAACCGAAACCCCAAGCAACTTTATTTGCCAAACTTTGCACTTTTATTTTTTCTACACTTTGTGTTGCTAATCAAATGCCCCATTCGCTTTCTCCATTTCCTCTTCATTCAAACCGAAAGCTTCAACAATCATACCCTTATCGAATTTGCTTTGTTGTTTCCATCATTTTTGGTAGCTGAATGCTCCCTTGATCTCTTTGTTTTGCTTCTTGCTCTCTTTTTATCATTTGGCCGAACCCTCCCTTTCTTCTTCTTTTCATTTGTGCTAAGCCGAAACTAGCATCTTCTTCTTACACTTTCTTTCTTCCTTTCTTGAAGATTAGTAGTCGAAACTCATTCTCCAAAACACCTTCTCCATTTCTTCTCTTTTCAAAACCGAAAGTACCCTCCCTCTATTCATCTTTTACTTTGTTTTTCCCAAACTCTTTAGCCGAACTCTCATCTCTTTTACTAAAATTTCCCCTTTCTATTTTCTCTCATCTTGGCCGATTGTGAGGTGTGGTGTGGATCGCTTTTGGGTGTTGTTTTCAAGCGTTGGAAAGGGTAAGTAGGTAAGGCCGAATGCCTTATGTTCTGTCCTCTGTTCTCTGTCGACATCTACATGGGTAAGAGTTGGTTTTGGGTTTTTGTTGGAAAGGTGTTAACTTCTTGTTTTGGTAATCATTTCGTTATAGGGTCTCCAGTGGCGATCAAGTGAAGCAGCCACCTTTGTTTAGTCGATTGGTAGGTGGTGGTAAGAGGTTGGATGTTGGTTTATTCTTTTAGTTTTTGACTTGTGAGACTAATTGTTTATGTTTTAGGGGGGAGGCCGATTGTCAGAGGAACCGTTATTTGGTTCGGGTTTTGGTTGGAAACCAAACCATGTGCAAAGGTAAGGCTTAACGCAATCCCTTTGGGTTATCTATTTTGGCCGAATGGCCTAGGGTGCTAATCTCCTGTTTGGCTATTTTTAGGAGCAAAGGTTATCGAGGTTATCGAGGGTCTTAGTTGGTTCTTCGGTTAAGGCTTGCAGGTGTGTAAACTAACACACTGATTACCTTGTAATATGTTAATAATATGTTCGTGTATTAAGTGAAACAGTATGATGATTGTTATGGTACCCAATGGGGTATGTGTTCGGATCCGGATAAGTTCGTTCCATTGCGAGTTCTCTTAAGGGTATATGCTAGCATGATTGCTGATGTGTGTAATATGTGAGGTGATACTATATTAGCATGTTTGCACTATGGCATGATTTGCATCAGTATGACATGTATGGGTGATATAAGTGGAGGGGAGAAATATGATATCCGTGTCTTTGGGACACTGTGTCTTTGGGACACCGGAGGTTTGGCACCTCCAAAGTGGTTTGGTACCACAAATGATATTTTGTGACTTTGGGTCACGGAGGTTTGGCACCTCGGCGTCTCGTCCCAAAGTGGCTTAGCACCACGGTGGGTTGGCCCCACGATTGATTATCTGGGATTGATGCTAGTGATTTGGTATCACACGATGGGTTGGCCCCATCATCGGTTGTATTGCGGTCACCAAAGATTTAGTATCACACTTGTATCTTTGGGACACCGGAGGTTTGGCACCTCATTGCGACTCGTCCACGTGGTTTGACACCACCGTGGGTTGGCCCCACTTATGAGATACTGGGATTGTCGCTAGTGATTTGGTATCACACGATGGGTTGGCCCCATCATTGGATTATTCGTGACTTGGTCACCAAAGGTTTGGCACCACATTATGGATATCGTGACTTTGGGTCACGGTGGTTTAGCACCACCGGTGGTTTGGTACCACACGGGGTAGAGAAGGTGTAATGGATGGTTAGGAAGGGTGCATTAATTGTATTACTTTGCTATGATGTGTGTTAGCATGTTGTATTATCGGGAGGGGGATTTACACACCGAGTCTTGCGACTCACTCTCTCCTTTGACATTTCAGGTGACACTTAGACGCGACATGGGCCGGGATGGACTCAAGGTGCTCATGCCATGCTTAAATAAGGATTTGCTCAGACTTTTATAAAATTTGGTACTTAAGCTTATTTATTACTATTTGGTTTTTATTTGGGTTTGTAAATGGCCTTTTAAAATTATGTTTTGCTATGTTTATGTTTAAAATAGGTCCTTGATATGCCTTAATAAATTAATTGGGTTAAGATTTGCTAAAACGTGGAAAGATAATGATTTCAAAAGTGATATTTTAAACTATACCATCGGGTATCACACTAAGATTTGGAATAAAGGGGACTCAAATGTTTTTCTAACTTAAACTCGATTTTCTACTAAGTCAAAATGTTCTAGTAACAATCAGAACGACTTGAATTTCTAAATGAAATAAACATGTTTTTAACTTCATAACCGATTAAGTTTTTAAAATTCCTGAGTTTTCAAACAAAACATCAGTTCTCAAACAATCATGCCCATGATTTCTGCAAGTATGAAATTTACCAAAGGGTTTTATCAAACTTTTAAACAGAAACCTATCTTCACCAAAACACGATTTCTCCCTGTAACATACCGAATTCGATCGTGGTGTATTGACCGGGTTTGAGGTGTTACAATTGTGGTATCAGAGCCAAGTTCAAAGGCTCAGCAGTGGGCCTGAGGCCCAAAATGTTTTCAAAAGTCAGTTGTAAGTGTTATGTTTTAAAAGTATGGTGTGAAAGCCATGGCACCGAGTCCCCACCAATCCGCCTGTAAGTACCCTTACTATTGTTTGTGATAATGATATTAATGAGATGTGATTGGATGGCTAGTGATAGTAAGACTACTTTAGAAACTAAAAGCCGATAGGGGTCGAGTGGACTCATGAAAACAAAGCTCCTTTAATATTCATAAGACTTTGCTTTAAAATAGTGAAATAATTATCGATGCATAAAATTCTTTAAATCGAGATTTTAGTCATGACTACCCGAGGTGGACGTGGTCGTGGACGAGGCCACGGTAGGATGACAGTTTCTGAACCCGTAAGATCTGGTCAGGGGTCAGAAAATGAGATACCAGTTCCGCCACCAGCTGGAGGTGGTGAGTTTCAAGATCAGACTGGGGATGACGCATGTCACGAGCGATCTTTGCGAGTTTTAGAAAGGGTAGTTGGAGTAGGTGGAGGCGGGAGTTAGGAAATCATGCTGAGCAACTTCGGACAAGCGAAGTGAGGTTTTCGAGGTGTTTACGTGTTGCTCAAAGACGGTTGAATATTGGTGGAAGCGACAGGCGGATCATGGACGATCTAGACTGTTGCTGAAGAAAAGTTAAAGGGATAGTATCACTTCTCGAGATGAGTCCTACCATGGTGGCTCACGGTTCGAGACAATACTGCAAATGAAGATCGACTTGGGACTATTTGAGTCGCTTATCAAAAAAAGTACGTTGGAGCTAACTACATTAATGAGCAACTAAAGCATTTACGAGGTTAGTTCGGGGAGTAAATCGTCGAGTCGAGGCGAGTTTACGAGTCGAGTCGGTATGCGGGTATGGTGGCTCTTGAACATGAGAGGTGCATTCGTTTGAGGACGGCTGCGAGATGAATTAAGGTTGTTGATTGCGCCAAATAGAGCGTGAATTCTGCTGCTCAAAGTTGAAAAGGCAAAGGTGGCCGAGGGTATTAAAGAGTCGTGAGGCAAGGCATGGATAGGAACCGACACAAGAGGAGTTTTGGATCTTACGGGTTGTCGGGTAATCCATGAGAAAAGGGCTAGACCGAGTGGGTCGAATCGATCCGTAGGTTTGTTGTTTGCTAGTCGGGGACCGCAAGGATGTAACCGCTGTGGGAAAGCTCATTGGGAGGATGTTGGACTGGTGGTAGAGGTTTGTTTTGAGTGTGGCTCATTTGGACCACCGTGTGAGGGACTGTCGCAAGTTGGCTAGGATTCAGATGAGAGTCGGGCCGTGCTCGATCTGAAATAACGGACCACCCACCGCAGAGGGCCGAGGTAATGGCGAGGAGGTAATGGTTCAGTCGGGGCGTGGAGCACCGGTAGAGGTCTGAATGTAATCTTGAGGCCAGACACCGAGGCTAGTGTATCTGGCGAGGCGTCGAGAGGAGGCGGACGCACCAACATCATAACCGGTACGTTTTTAATCTTTGGTTCTCTATTTACTGCTTTGATTGTTGTGGGTTCAACACATTCATATGTTGCAAGTAGCATAGTGAAGACCATGGATTTAGACTCTGAGATATCTCTAGGCGATTACCATAATAAGCCCTCAGGTCACTTTGTAGTTGTAGATAAGTCGTATAGAGGCGTACCTCTAGAACTCCAAGGGGTAGTGTTTGTGGTCGATCCGATGGAACTGCGTTTGGGGAGTTCGATCGATTCTCGGGATGGACCGGTGGTTAAGTACCAGCGAAGTTGGATTGCTGTGACTAAGCGCATGGTTACAACGACTAAGGGTGATGAGGTAGTTTTGATCGGTAATAGGAGAAATTATCTATCCAATATGGTATCTGCTCTCTGGCCAGAAGATGGTCGAGAAAGAGGCGTGAAGCGTATGTGGTTCATGTGTATGCCTTGGAGGCTAAAGAGTCTCTTGTGGAGACAGTTGAGACGATTAGGAATTTGTTAATGTGTTTCCTAAGGAGCTTAGGGTTTGCCACCAGATCGTGAGGTAGAGTTCGGATAGATCATTACCCGAATCGCGCCGGATATCTATAGCTCCGTCAGGATGGCGCCTAAAGAGTTAGTGGAGCTTAAGGCTCGAGATCCGAGAATTGTTGGACCGAGGCTTTATCAGGCCAAGTGTTTCGCCTTGGGGAGCACCGATACTCTTTGTCAAGAAGAAAGACGGTACTATGCAGATGTGTCTAGACTACCGCCAACTGAATAAGCTGACGATCAAAAACAAGTATCCGCTACCTCGGATAGATGACTTATTTGATCAGCTGAAGGGTGCGTCGATTTTCTCGAAGATCGATTTAAGGTCTGGGTATCACCAGTTAAAGGTGAAGGAGGCGGATATCTACAAGACGGCATTTCGTACTCGGTATGGGCACTTTGAGTTCTTAGTTATGCCGTTTGGGTTGACTAACGCGCCGGCAGCCTTCATGGATATGATGAATAGGGTGTTCCAACGGTATTTAGATCGATTCGTAGTGGTTTTATTGACGACATCTTGGTATATTCAAGGGCCGAGGAGGAACATGATGTGCATTTATGGGTGGTATTGCGATTCTAAGGAGAAAGCGACTTTATCTAAGTTTAGTAAATCTGAGTTACGGCTTAGGAGGTGGCGTTCTTGGGTCATGTAGTATCGGTGAGGGATTAGAGTGGATCCTCGAAAGATTGAGGCGGTTTTGGATTGGAAGCCGCCTAGGTCGATGGTGAGGTTCGGAGTTTCGGGTTTGGCGAGATACTATCGAAGGTTTGTAGAGGGTTTTCGTTGATCGCAAAGACCGATAACCAAATTATTAAGGAAAGGGTTCCGTTCATGTGGGTGAGAAGCGGGAGGAGAGCTTCGACAAGTTGAAGAAGATTTTGACCGAAGCTCCGGTCCTAATTCAACCTGAGGTTGGTAAGGAATTCACAAGTCTTGTGATGCATCACATCTGAGTTTGGGTTGTATCTTGATGCAAGAAGGGAAGGTTGTGGCTTACGCATCTCGGCAGCTGAGGCCACATAAGGTAAATTATCCAACGACGATCTGGAGCTAGCGGCTATAGTCTTTGCCTTGAAGATTTGGAGGCATTACTTATGCGGAGAGAAATCGATAGTCTACGGATCACAAGAGTCCAAGTACCTTCCACTCGGAAAGACTTGAATCAGAGACAGTAGCAGATGGATTGAGTCTGCTGAAAGACTATGACCGCTCAATTGAGTATCACCCGCAAGGTTAACGTTGTGGCGACGCGTTGAGCCGTAAGGTTGTTTCGGATCTAAGGCGATGTTTGCCCACTTGAGTTTGTATGTTAACGGGAGTATTACGCAGAGCTGCGAGTTAAGCCTACTTGGGTTGAAATGGATCGAGAGAAAAATAGTTGATGGATGAGGTTTTGAGTGCACAGAGGACACAAGTGCGTAATGATGGTTTGGAGGGTTCTGATTTGTCTAGTGATGGGGTCTTTGTATTTTTAGGGAAAGCTTGTATGCCGAGAAATAATGAGTTAAGGCAGAAGATTCTTGAGACGCCATAGCGATCCATATGTTATGCATCCCGGAGGTAGCAAAATGTATAGGGATCTCGGAGAACGATTACGGTGGCCGGATGCGAAAAAGGAAGTGACGAGTTTGTAGGGAAGTGTCGACATGTCGTGGTCAAAGTGAGCATCGATTCTTGCGTCGGTTGCTTGACCGGTGAAGATTTCTCGATGGAAGTGGGAAAGGATAACCATGGATTTCGTCGGTGGATTACCGCTTACACCGAGCAAGAAGGATTCGATTTGGGTAATTGTGGATCAACCGACTAAATCACTCACTTTATCCGGTGAGGGTGGATTACTCACTTGAGAGGTTGGCGAAGCTATGTGTCGAGATAGTGAGATCGCACGGTGTGCCATGTCGATCATCTCGGATAGGGATCAATTCGTCAAGGTTCTAAAAGCGTTGCATCGAGCTCTGGGTGCAGCGGTTGGATTTTAGCACAGATTTCATTCGCAGATGACAGCGATCGGAAAGGGTTATCTGATCTTGGAGGACATGTTACGAGGTTGTGTATTGGACTTGAGGGTAGTTGGGAGGAGTATCTACCGTTAGCTGAATTCGCCTACAACAATGAGTTACCAAGCAAGCATCAAGATGGCACCATATGAGGCGTTATGCGGTAGGAAGTGTCGCTCACCTACTTGTTGGACGAGTTAAGTGAGCGTCGGTTGTTGGGACGAGTTGGTTCTTTGAGACCAAGACAAGGTTAAGTTGATTTAGGCCCGATTGAAGGAAGCTTCGGACCAGCAAAAGTCCTATGCCGATCTTAAACGGAGAGATATTGAATTTGCCGTGGGAGATCAAGCTTTTCTGAAGGTCTCACCATGGAAGAAAGTGGTAAGGTTCGGAAGGAAAGGCAAGCTAAGTCCGAGATTTATTGGGCCGTATAAGGTACTGAGACGAGTGGGACCAGTAGCATATCAGCTTGAGTTGCCAGCAGAGCTAAGTCAGATTCACGACGTGTTCCACGTTTCGATGCTTAGGCATTATCGCTCAGATCCATCGCACGTGGTGGCAGTGGAAGAGATTGAGGTAAACCCAGATTTGACCATGGAGTAAGAGCCTGTACAGATTTTAGATCAGGATGTGAAGGTTCTGCGCAGGAAGTCTGTGCCTTTGGTTAAGGTACTATGGCAGAATCATGGCGTGGAAGAAGCTACGTGGGAACCCGAGGATGTGATGAGACAGCAATACCCGCAACTCTTCTGATCAGGTAATTTTGAGGTCGAAATTATTTTAAGGGGGTAGAACTGTAATATCCCGGGTTGGGGGCTATTTTGTGGTGGCTTTTGTTTGCATGTTAATGGCTTGCTATGTTGTTGTTTGTGTGGTTTCGGGGCTTAGTTATAAGCTAGGAGTGAGCCTGAGTAGGTGGGAAAATTTTTGTTTTTGGGCTTTATGTGATAGGGGCTGAAGAAGCTGGGTCTTATGTATTTTATTTGGTGAATTGTTGCACAAGTGATGAGCTAGCAAAGTGGCAAAGCATGCGCCACTTAGAGCTTGTGTGTGACGTCAAGTGCAAGGGAGGATGTCACAGGTTCAAGCTGCAAAAATCCCTATTTTGCATCCATTTTGATGACATGGAGGGAGGAGTTGTAGGCGGTTGAACTCGCCTTGGACCAAGTCAAAACTTCAAACAATGGGTGGAGAGTGAAAGTAGGAGGGAGACTAGTTCAACTAGTTTGAATTGGTGGCTTGGGAGTGTTTGGGGGGAGTTTGGCCAGATTTTGGAGAGGTTTTGGGGGAGTGGCCGGTTGGTAAGTGTTGTGGAGGAGTGTGCCGAATGTTCATTTTGGCGTTTTGGTACATTTTCGGTCAAAGGGTGGTAAGCAAAAGCTCTCTTCACTTGCAAATAGCCTAAGCTGAAAAACCCTTCCATTTTGCTTCTTGAAACCGAAACCCCAAGCAACTTTATTTGCCAAACTTTGCACTTTTATTTTTTCTACACTTTGTGTTGCCAATCAAATGCCCCATTTACTTTCTCCATTTCCTCTTCATTCAAACCGAAAGCTTCAACAATCATACCCTTGCCGAATTTGCTTTGTTGTTTCCATCATTTTTGGTAGCCAGATGCTCCTTGATCTCTTTGTTTTGCTTCTTGCTCTCTTTTTATCATTTGGTAGAACCATCCCTTTCTTCTTCTTTTCATTTGTGCTAAGCCGAAGCTAGCATCTTCTTCTTACACTTTCTTTCTTCCTTTCTTGAAGATTAGTAGCCGAAACTCATTCTCCAAAACACCTTCTCCATTTCTTCTCTTTTCAAAACTGAAAGTACCCTCCCTCTATTCATCTTTTACTTTGTTTTCCCCAAACTCTTTAGCCGAACTCTCATCTCTTTTACTGAAATTTCCCCTTTCTATTTTCTCTCATCTTGGCCGATTGTGAGGTGTGGTGTGGATCGCTTTTGGGTGTTGTTTTCAAGCGTTGGAAAGGGTAAGTAGGTAAAGTCGAATGCCTTATGTTCTGTCCTCCGTTCTCTGTCGACATCTACATGGGTAAGAGTTGGTTTTGGGTTTTTGTTGGAAAGGTGTTAACTTCTTGTTTTGGTAATCATTTCGTTATAGGGTCTCCAGTGGCGATCAAGTGAAGTAGCCACCTTTGTTTAGTCGATTGGTAGGTGGTGGTAAGAGGTTGGATGTTGGTTTATTCTTTTAGTTTTCGACTTGTGAGACTAATTGTTTATGTTTTAGGGGAGAGGCCGATTGTCAGAGGAACCATTGTTTGGTTCGGTTTTGGTTGAAACCAAACCATGTGCAAAGGTAAGGCTTAACGCAATCCCTTTGGGTTATCTATTTTGGCCGAATGGCCTAGGATGCTAATCTCTGTTTGGCCATTTTAAGAGCAAAGGTTATCGAGGTTATCGAGGTCTTAGTTGGTTCTTGGTTAAGGCTTGCGGTGTGTAAACTAACACACTGATTACCTAGTAATATGTTAATAATATGTTCGTGTATTAAGTGAAACAAGATGATGATTGTTATGGTACCCAATGGGGTATGTGTTCGGATCCGGTAAGTTCGTTCCATTGCGAGTTCTCTTAAGGGTATATGCTAGCATGATTGCTGATGTGTGTAATATGTGAGGTGATACTATATTAGCATGTTTTCACTATGGCATGATTTGCATCAGTATGACATGTATGGGTGATATAAGTGGAGGGGAAAATATGATATCCGTGTCTTTGGGACACTTTGTGTCTTTGGGACACCGAGGTTTGGCACCTCCAAAGTGGTTTGGTACCACAAATGATATTTTGTGACTTTGGGTCACCAGAGGTTTGGCACCTCAGCGTCTCATCCCAGTGGCTTAGCACCACGGTGGGTTGGCCCCACGATTGATTATCTGGGATTGGCGCTAGTGATTTGGTATCACACGATGGGTTGGCCCCATCATCGGATTTGTGATTGCGGTCACCAAAGATTTGGTATCACACTTGTGTCTTTGGGACACGGAGGTTTGGCACCTCATTGCGACTCGTCCTCGTGGTTTGACACCACCGTGGGTTGGCCCCACTTATGAGATTCGGGATTGTCGCTAGTGATTTGGTATCACAAGATGGGTTGGCCCCATCATTGGATTATTCGTGACTTTGGGTCACCAAAGGTTTGGCATCGCATTATGGATATCGTGACTTTGGGTCACCAAAGGTTTGGCACCACCAATGGTTTGGTACCACACGGGGTAGAGAAGGTGTAATGGATGGTTAGGAGCAGGTGCATTAATTGTATTGCTTTGCTATGATGTGTGTTAGCATGTTGTATTATCGGGAGGGATTTACACACCGAGTCTTGCGACTCACTCTCTCCTTTGACATTTCAGTGACACTTAGACGCGACATGGGCCCGGATGGAGTCGAGGTGCTCATGCCATGCTTAAATAAGGATTTGCTCGGACTTTTATAAAATTTGGTACTTAAGCTTATTTATTACTATTTGGTTTTATTTGGGTTTGTAAATGGCCTTTTAAAATTATGTTTTGCTATGTTTATGTTTAAAATAGGTCCTTGATATGCCTTAATAAATTAA
The DNA here is from genome assembly GCA_025506655.1 of Gossypium rotundifolium. Lineage (NCBI taxonomy): Eukaryota > Viridiplantae > Streptophyta > Magnoliopsida > Malvales > Malvaceae > Gossypium > Gossypium rotundifolium. The sequence continues at coordinate 60,153,680 of CP106731.1, read as the reverse complement.
TTGGGTTAAGATTTGCTAAAATGTGGAAAGATAATGATTTCAAAAGCGATATTTTAAACTATACCATCGGGTATCACACTAAGATTTGGAATAAAGGGGACTCAAATGTTTTTCTAATTTAAACTCGATTTTCTACTAAGTCAAAATGTTCTAGTAACAATCAGAACGACTTGAATTTCTAAATGAAATAAACGTGTTTTTAACTTCATAACCGATTAAGTTTTGAAATTCACGAGTTTTCAAACAAAACATCGGTTCTCAAACAATCATGCCGAGATTTACGCAAGTATGAAATTTACCAAAGGGTTTTATCAAACTTTTAAATGTAAACCTATCTTCACCAAAACACGATTTCTCCTGTAACATACCGGATTCGGTCGTGGTGTATTGACCGGGTTTGGGGTGTTACAGACACCTCTAAAAACTTCTGCACCACTAGGCTTGAGTCATTCCGATATTGATCCGTGAATTATCGCCCGATTTTGGCTCGATATTTTCTAAGACTCGCAACATTGCTTGAGTCAAAGCATTATCCTCATTGGCATGATCATGAGATCTAGTTTCACTCTCAAATGATGCAGGTGCATCCATTTTCGGTATATGACCCGATGCTTCAGACGCAACACCTCGGCCTCTACCATGGCCACGTCTATCGCGTTCACGACTACGTCCTCTAGAGCTCATATTGAGTAATTCGCTTTAATCTGATTACAAGTTTTATGAATCAGAATATTATTTCAGTGTTTATTAACGATATTTTATGAGATATAAGAGATAGAGTTGTTTTCACTCGCATCCTATAGTTTCGGTCTCTATCATTTTCAACACCTAAAACTAGAAGTTCTAGAGTGTTCCTTAGTTCTCATCACAAAAATAAACAAATACTTACTGAACATACTTACTTAACTTGGTGTCGGATGCTCGTGGTGCCATACTACCTTTAAAACATAAAGTCTAGAAATTTAAGTGGTTTTTAAACAAAATTATTTGTTGAACCCAAACTACAGCCGAGTTTTGAAACTGTGCTCTGATACCATAAAATGTAACACCCCAAACCTGGCTTATGCATTAAGCCCGAATTTCGGCATGCCACACAATTTTAACGAACATTCAAAACATTTAACGAAGTAAAAATCAAATTGCAAACGATTAAGAACATTATTTTATCGAAAAATCGAGGTTTATTCGAAATGCTTGACTTAAAACACAAGAATTTGTCGTTTGATATATATAAAGTAGTAATCGATAAAAACTTTAGATTTATTAAATCGGAATATTTCATCAAAAAGTTTTAACAGAATTTTCTATGTTTCTAGATAAGAAAAACTTTTATTTGAAATGAGAGTTATAGAAAATCATTTACGAAAAACAAAATCAATCCAACTTAAATAAACTAAAACATAAATAAATCCATCCACACAATAAAATCCATAATTAAAAAGGCCTTATTACATCGCCATTAATAATAGTTAATAGAAATTATAAAAGAAGTCTCAAAGTTTTATGAACCACCATTTGTAGTATAGCCACCCCACGAAGTCATCTTCGAACCAAGTCTCCATCAATTGTTATTACGTGAGAGGGGTAAAAAAAATGGGATGAGTTACATAGAACTCAGTGTGCAACTCACTTACCATAGTCCACTAGGCCAAGACCAGTTAAACATTTATTTGGGCCTAAGCCCATTTCAAAATATAATAATTTAGTATTTAAAAATAATAATGCAATGATATGCAATTCCCAAAATGAAACCTAGATTTCCATCCGCTACACACCCCGTACCCAACCAGCACACTTGTGGGGAGCTTTAGTCACCCACCCCGCCATCACACTGAAGTAGGCTTTAAGCCCAATATCATATTTGTGGCAACGGCCATTTAAATAATTGTGGTAGAACCACCGATCTAGATTTCAGGCAACGGCCATTGTGATAGAGTCACCTATATAGAATTCTGGCATTAAGCCTTTCTTCTCTTCATCATTGATACCAACCCATGCAATCATGTTTATGCATTTCAAGATATTCGTAGAGTATATCATATTATAGTTTATAAATTTCAGCCCATTAAAACACATTTCACATATAACCCATTTATCAATTATCATAAATGGCCCAATTATAAATTTTCACTGAAGGCCCATTTATCGATTATCACATGTGGCCCAAATTCTCAATTATCACATATGGCCCAATTTGTCAAATAACACATATGGCCCAAATTTTCCAAAAATCACATATGGCCCAAATTTACCAAATAACACATATGGCCCAAATTTCCCAAATATCACATATGGCCCAATTTGCCAAATAACACATATGGCCCAAATTTATCAAATAACACATATGGCCCAAATTTTCCAAATATCATATATGGCCCAAATTTAACACTTATTATTGTTTTAACCAGTAGGGGTGATTTTTAAAATTTCATGATCTTACTACCGATTTCGAGATTTTAACACTAACTGTCAATAATGTCATATTTTTCGATTTCACCAACTTTGCGATTTTTAATCCAACTTTAACCATTGTATAGCCATTTAACCCATGAGATATAGTGTGACATTACACACCTGATTACGGTGAGAAGTACACTCTCTCGCTCGTCGATATCTAAACACACATTACGAAGTATTAGAACACTAAAATTTGATATTAAACTATTCTAATATTGAACGATCCAAATCATACCCTCGGAATCTCGAATAACCACTATTTGCGATTTCTCTCCAACCAAAGGGTCTATACCCCGAGTAAACAGTGGTTCGGGAGTACGTACGACTTCAAATATTTAATTTTCGCTGGATGAAGGTCCACAACCCGATGCAAAATCTCGGATTCTCGAAACAGTCCTTCTCTTAAACTTAGGGGGATTAATAAAACCACCCCTCTTCCGAGTACTATTTACTACCATTTTCGTCCCTATTTTGATTGCCTCTAATGACAAAAGATCATTAGTCTTAATAATAAACTATCGAAATTTGACTAAAAATTTTAAAGAGTGGGATTAACTTACCACAAATACCCTCGTTCCACAATATGTCAATCGAGCGATAACTTCTCCTAAAACGAAATCGATTAATAAACCATTCATAACCATATGTCAAACAATATGTCCCCTTATCATACCAAAAAGAAACTTTGATAAGAAAACACCAATTGACCAAAAAGAAAAATTCTCATCCAACACCCAAACCTACCAAGCCAACAACAAAAATCCGGCCATCCCCCCTAGCCCCCTATGCCATCCACATACATGGTCAATAGGCCATTTAAAAGTTTCCAAAACATCTTCCCTTAATCCAAGCCTTATGTCCCCTTATCATACCAAAATTTCTTGATTCCATACCTTAAGTTAGTACTTACCTTATTCCCTTAGTCTACTTTCCATAAATGAAAAAGTCCATCCTTACCATAAGTATTGCTTGACCAACACTTGCCAAACAAGTGCAAAAAAATAAATCATCTAATTGCTATCCAAGGGATTCAAACATCTCCCCTCGTGCAATTACTCATGCGCCAATACCACCTTGCCAATTACTCATCTTATGCAAATTTTTAGACACTTAAATTAACTTAAGTATTAGGGTCACTTGATCCACTTCAATAAATTCCCAATACTAAAAATTATTCAATACCCAAATAATTATATGCCCTTTTCAAAGCTCTAATAAACACGAAAAAGAAGGAAAGAAAATTTTAATTCATAAGCTAAACACCAAAACATACAATATATCGATACTCGGATTTTTAGGGTGTTACAGAATTGGCTTTGAGAACCATAAGTACCATTGTATTAATTTAGTTATATACATTGTATGATAAGTTTATTTGTATATGGCTTACTAAGCTTTGAAAGCTTACCCTGTGTGTGCTTGCTCTGTTTTATAGATCGTCAAAGCTACTAAAGGCTCGGGACCATCGAGGATCGTCATCACACTACCCAAGCTCATTTTGGTATCTTTTGGAAATGTAAATAGTTAGATATGGCATGTATAGGCTAGTTATTTGATATAAGTTTGAGATGTGAACTTGGCCATGTGATGTGGCTAATTATGTGTTGTTATTATACATATGTGATTGTGGATAATAATGTTGGTTTGGTAGGAGTATGTGCCTATGAAATGGACAAGGCTATGGTAAGAATATGAATGAAATATGAGTGCACATGTTTGATCAATGAAATGGTTGTATGTAGGGTAAATTGTGGTTAAACCATGCTTATAGACATATGTGATTTAGTTGTGCAAGTTGACATGATTAGAAATGAGATTGAATATGGAGAATTGTTGATCATTTGATATGTTTTTGGTTCATAATTGTACATGAATTGGATTGGTACATTGCTTGTAGGTATGACCCAAATAAGTGTGGCACTTTGGCCTTGTAAATTGTCTATTTTGCCTACACGGGCGTGCCTGGTGACCGTGGGACTAAGTAGTTGCTAACCTAAGTGTGCACGGCCTTGGCACACAGACGTGCCTGGTAGCCATCTGATTTAGTCAGTATATAGCCTATGAGTACACGGCCATGCTGCACGAACGTGTCTAGTGGCTGTGTGGATTAGTCAGTATACTTGCTCTGATTTGGCACAGTCTAGACACATGGGTGTGTCTAGTAGCCGTGGTAGGCACACGACCTGCCCATACGGGCGTGTGACCTCTGTAGTATAGAAAAGTTGTAAATTTTCAAGAACTTCCATATGTGTTTGGTTTAATGCCGACCCTATTCTGAAACATGATTAAGGTCTCGTTGACCTATAAAAAGGGACATTTGGTTGTGAATGATGATATGTATTATAGAATGGCTGTAAAAGTTTTTGATTTGTTCGGTAACACCTTTAACCCTATTCTGGCGACAGATACGGGTTAGGGGTGTTACATCGGGGGTATTTCGATAATTTTAAAAATTGAGGGTATTTTGATAATTTTACAAATTGAGAGTATTTCGATAATTTTACAAAACGGTGGTATTTTGATAATTTTGCAAATCGAGGATATTTCGGTAATTTTACAAAATAGGGTCTCAATGACCCAACAAAATGTCCACCGTTGCTTCGAGCAGCTTAAGTAACCTAAATAGTCACAATAGTGTAAATGGGCCTAAGGCCCATTACTCGGCCCAAGTAGGCCTAAGACCCATTACTCAGCCCAAGTAGGCCTACACGCTCGTATGGCCCAATTAGCCTAGAAATAGCCTCAGCTATACGAACAGCACAGTTCAAACCAATAGAAACCATATAAAATGAATTTTATCTGTGTGGGGCCGACCAGCCCAGTGGGCCCACATAGCCCATTGTCCAAAAACGACCCTAGCCATGTGGACTATATGGCTTGGTCTAACATTTACCACAATAGGCAAATTTAATCCATGTAGGGCCCACAAGCCCGTTGGGCCCACACGGCCCATTACGCCCCCAAAACGACTTAAGCCCATGAGAATGCTCATAGTGGCCTCAACCATCTTACGCCCATATTCGTGGGCTCGATCCACCCCACATGTGATCGTACGCTCGTGTGGCATCATTCGCCGGTACTTCAAATTTTTGGCATTTTGTTGATCTACGTTCAAAAAGAGTGTGGTTACACACACTCTATCAGCTTTCTCGCCGACTATCAAATATAGGGTACTGTTACATACCTTCGACTTATCAGCCCGCTATCAGGTACAGGGTAAAAATACATACTTGATTGCGAACGTGCACGACTAACCCACAAGAACACCAACTTATCACCCGCCTTAATCAATCTCGCTCAAGTTGTCGCAGGAGATCTCTTCACTTCAAGTACTTAAAAAACTACCCAAACTGTGGAATTAAGACTGAGAGACAGAAGTATTCGGCCACCACCACAACACACCCTTAAATCGAGGTAGAGAAGAAACAATCGCACTCCCCTTAGACCAGTTATTCGACTAGCACAGAAGTTTAGAGGTTATTCGGCTCTAGCAAAAGAGGAGGGAAATGAGAAAAGCTGAAAGAAGGAAGAGAGGAGATAACAATGTGTATGGCCAAAAACACATCAACCAATTGAGAGAAAAAAGAAATATTTGACAAAAGTGTGAAGAGGTAGAGGAAAGAAAAAAATCGATTTGACAAGAGGTTTGCAGAGGAATGCAAAGTAGAGAATAGAAGAACCCGAAAGGTATTCGATATGACCAAAAACAAAAAGATATTGCCCACACTCTTCGCACAAATTGGCCTCCAAGTAAAAAAAATAAAATGTTTCAAGCCACCGAATTAGAGAGTAAAAGGCTACTCAAAGCCGATTTTTGATAAGCCAGAATTCTCATTCGGCACACACCCCTCTTTCCTTTCAAAATCCTGAATTTTCCTCCCTAAATCAATCAAACCATCCACCACCCTTAATCCACTCCTAAAATCCCTCCTCCAACCTCTCCACCATCCAATTCAAATTCCCTTTTTTCCTCCTACATTTTCTCCATGACCAATTCAACTTTCTCCCTTTTACAAAGTCCACAACAACCTTCCAGAGTTTCAATCCAATTCGACCACTTACCATCCCCATATAGCAAAATAATTATATTTTGCTTGCAAGGGGATTCGAACCCATGCCCCCCTCAATAGCTCAATAATCCACTTGCCTCCCTGCCACAAGCTCTTTTGTGTCACAAAATATCCTCAATTAATAAAAAGGTCTATAGGCCAAAGTCTAGGTTCCTTTAAAAGAAAAACCAAAATAAATTGCAAGAGCTAAGACTCCAACCCAGGCTCGCTTACAACGTTAATGATGCCACAACCACTAGACCACATGCTTCCTTGTGTCATTTTTTTAACACAATAATTTAAAGGCGTACATCCAAGCATCTAAGGTTTTATTCACTTAAAACCAAAATTTTTGCTAAAGCCCAAGTTTGAACCCAGGACTTTTCCAACTCCTCTCAAGACCCTTAACCACTTGAGCAGACATTTGATTGTGTCATTTCCTTGCACAATTAAATACTTATTTACAACCTCCTTACGGACCCAAAATTAAGGCCCAATACTTCTAGGCCCAAATTCGGGGCGTTACATCTGTAAACTTTGATAATGCTCTGAAACCCTATTCTGGCAACAAATATGGGTTAGAGGCATTACATTTGTTGGTATCAGAGCTACAGTTTAGTCGATTCTTAGATTAATGTAACAAGTATGAATTTAGCTATACATTTCATTATATAATATATGATAGTGTGATATCTTCTGGCCAATTTTAAATGTGTTTTTCATATAGTAATGTCTTCCGATCGAGCTAGAGCTGAATCTGAGGAAGCTGATGGCACTGTTCAAGCATCTGTACAATCCTTCTTTCAAACAATGAATGAATGGTTTTTTGAATACTTGTGCACGAACCCTACTGTTCAGCAACCTCCCCCACTTGCTTCTCAACTCGTTCCTGAGATGCCACAAGGTACTGAACATAATAGAATCAGAAAGGATCTAGTAGACAAAATCAAAAAATATAGGGTAGAGGAATTCAAGGCTGTTGATGATGATGATCCAGAGAGGGCTAAATTTTGGCTGTAAAATACTATCCGAGTTTTAGATGAATTATCATGTACGCCAGCTGAGTGTTTGAAATGTGCAGTATCTTTATTAAAAGACACAGCTTATCATTAGTGGATGTAACACCCCAAACCCGGCCCATACGTCATGACCAGATCCGGTATGCTACAGGTTGAAACTTGAAAACTTTGCCTTGAAGGGTTTTGAAAATCTTAGTTTATTATAGCCGGTCAATCAAGTAATTGTGAAACTTTTGAAACAACTTTAAGCATTCGCATTGTTTGTGTTTGAAAAGCCCATAACCATTTCATTTTATAATTAAGACTTTAAGAAAAAAACATAAGTTTATAAAAACTTAACATAAAAAAAATAAAATCGAAAACCTAAGTAATGGAGGCCTTATTACAAAAAATATTCCCGAAAATTAAAATTCAAATGAAAAACTAAAAACGATCTATGTAGACAATAATCTTGATGGCCCCTCGAGTCCGCCTCGGCTCCCATGTCCATGATCTACTGCTCATTTGAAAAGTTGGGGAAAGATAATAGGGTGAGTCACTAAGACTCAGTGTGCAAATCCCAAAATCACATAAAAGCCTTGGGCCCACAAATACATTATGGGCCTTGGCCCACACACAATGGCAATAGAATATTTCATGCAACATGGCCCATCCCAAACCTAAGTGTCCATCCTCTACACACCCCCATTCCAACCTTCACACCGTGGGGATTTCTACAATCAACCCTCCATCCGCTATACACCATATCGATCACTGTGTGACCTCTGGCAAAGCCACTGATCGCTATGCAACCTCAGTAATACATTATAGTATTTGACAATTATGCTACCTGTCATAAAGACCGATCACTATGTGACCTATGTGGCAAAGCCACCGATCACCTCACGACCTGCTTCCCTTCCATAAATCAATCAATCCCATCCCATGCATACATACATACAATAATCGAAACATTAAACTATCTAAACAGATCACAGACTTTTACATACTTCGATACACATAGAGGAGTTTCTATGATTATGTACCTGGCATCCCTTGCCTACCCTTTCTGGGCATACGACTATTCATACAGCCTCTCTTTTCGGCTTTTAGCCCACAACATACATATAATACAAATTAATGAGTGTGATAGAGATATACACACTTGGTTTCCATTAAGACAACACTCTCTATGCTGACACTATCAGAAGCTGATATGACTGCTATCTGCCTAAGATGCTGTTCAGAAATCGGTCCCCAACCTCTTACCTTTACCTGCTATCTGCCTAAGATGCTGATACGACACCGCTCATTTCTTAAACTTTGGGATTGGTTTTACGGACCCGATCCTTTCCTTTGCCTGATCCATATTTGCTTCTATCAAAAGTCCTTGTCAGAACTACTATAACGAAATAGGGTTGTTAAACCATATCATATGATTAAGATCTTAAGTACGATAACGAATCTAAAAAAAATCTAATGAAAACCCCTTACCTTGGAATCCCGAAATAGATAGGATACTTAGAGGCTAATGCATTTCGGCTTTCAGAATCTAGATAATTTGATCTACTCTGATTTCCTGAGGTGTCGCCCCATGATGTGAACACAAGAACAATCCAAACGTTATTCAAAAGATAACCTTACCACGCCTATAAGCCTTTCGGCTTTGGCCTCCAAAAATTGAAAGTAAAGAAAAGAATAGAAGAGATCGACACCTACCTTAACAGAGAATTTGGCAACTCCCAAAAAATTTTTGGCTTTCGAGAAGGTCAAAAAGAGAGAAGATTATAGGAAGAAATCTATCCGGATTCGGCTTTTAGTGGAGAAATCGACAAAAGATAATAGGAGGTATTCGGCTATGGAGATGAGAAGAAAGTTCAGAGTTTCGACTTTTGAATGAAAGTGAAGATGAGAGAATAGGCTTAGAGATTTTGGCTTTATGGAGAAATCGGCACAAGAGGAAAAGAATGGAAAAGGAAAGTGAAGTGAGAGGTTTCACTTTTGAAGAAATCAAAAGAAAAGAAATTACAGAGAATGACTGAGAGTTTCGGCACAAAGAATGAGGAAAAGAATAGGGTTCAAATGCCGGAATTGAAGAGATACCACCCCTATTTATAGAGAATTTCGAAACTTACTTATCAAAACCCGAAAGTACCCTTCCTGATAACTAACAATTAAACAAATATTAGAGGAAATTTTGGCACCCTTTTTCCATAAAGAAACTGATTTCTTTCCCCCTCTAGGAGATGGAATTTCGGCCAACACTGCTCTCAACAGATAGCTCCTATCTTTTCTCCTTTATCTTAATCTATTCATACCTTTAGAAGAGGCCTAAATAACACCACCTCTCCCTACTATTATCAGCACAATATCCACATTATCCCAATCATTGAATCCCCCCTAAAATTAAGCCTTATTGTCGTCCCCCTCCTTGCTCCTTTTAAGTGCCAAAATGGCCCAAAGACATGGGCTCCTTGTGGCCAAAACTTGGGCCTCACCTCCTGCTATTGGCGCCAACCTATAACTCCTCTGCAACACCATATACTACTGGGCCACAAGCCCATTTTGAAACCTAAAGCACCGATACCATCTTTTAAACCCCATGGTACCTAAACAAGAATTTTAACCAAGGCTTCGGCCTAATCCTGGGCCCAATTTAACCCCTAACACTCAAATTAACACATTAAACATATCCACCCACTAATCGCATAGTCCCATTAATTCAGGATGTTACAGTTCTACCCCCTTAAAGAAATTTCAGCCTCGAAATTACCTGATCAGAAAAGATGAGGGAACTACTTCCGTATTGCTTCCTCCGGTTCCCAAGTAGCCTCCTCAAACCGTGATTCCGCCATAGAACTTTAACCAACGGTACCGTCTTCCTTTGCAACACTTTGACATCATGATCCAGGATTTCCACTGGTTCCTCTTCAAATGTGAGGTCAGGTCTCACCTCAATTTCTTCCACAGGCACCACGTGAGACGGATCCAAACTTTAACGTCTTAACATAGAGACATGAAATACATCGTGGATCTGGCTTAACTCTGAAGGTAGCTCAAGCTGATAGGCCACTAGTCTGACTCGTTTCAACACCCGGTATATTTCGATAAATCTGGGACTTAATTTACCCTTCCGTCCAAACCTCAGCACTTTCTTCCATGGCGATACCTTCAAGAACACCTTGTCACCCACTGCAAACTCTACGTCCTTACGCTTCAAATCAGCATAGGACTTTTGTCTATTCGAGGCTTCCTTTAGTCGAGCTCAAATTAACTCAACCTTCTCCTCTGTCTCTGCAGCCAACTCCGAACCCAAAATTTGACTTTCCCCTAATTTCGTCCAACAAGTAGGAGTACGACACTTCCGCCCGTACAATGCTTCATAGGGCACCATCTGAATACTAGACTGGTAGCTGTTGTTGTAAGCAAATTCCGCCAACGGTAAAAACTCCTCCCAACTACCCCTGAAATCAATGACACATCCCCTTAACATGTCCTCTAAGACCCGAATCACTCGCTCAGATTGCCCATTGGTCTGAGGATGGAACGCCGTACTAAAATCCAACTTCGTACCCAGCGCTTGATGCAACGCCTTCCAAAATAAGGATGTGAACCTAGGGTCCCTGTCTGATATGATCGATACTGGTACTCCATGTAACCTTACTACCTCCGCTATGTATAGCTTAGCCAATTTCTGCAGAGAGTAATCGACTCGTTCCAGTATGAAATGAGCAGACTTCGTCAAGCGATCTACAATCACCCAAACCGAATCTTTCTTAATAGGCGTGAGAGGTAGCCCACTAACAAAGTCCATTGTGATCCTTTCCCACTTCCACTGTGGAATCTTCACTGGCTGCAACAACCCTGATGGTAACTGATGTTCTACATTGACCTGCTAGTAGGCCAAGCACCTACTCACAAACTCAGTTACCTCACGCTTCAAGCCCACCACCGAACTGGTCGCGTAAATCTCGATACATCTTGCTCCCTCCGGGGTGCATAATGTATGGACTACCATGCGCTTCTTGCAAAATCCTATGCCTCAATTCAATATCTTTCGGCATGCGCACTCTCCCTTGGAAACATAATAGCCCTTCCTCATTCACACTAAATTCTGTTGATTCATCACTTGCTCCTACCGAAAATTTCTCCTTTAGCAACTCATCAGTCTGTTGCTTCTCCTTAACTTGACTGACCCAAGAGGGTTTCACTTGAAGTTTAGCCAATAAACCCCCATCATCATATAAGCTAAGGTGAGCAAACATTGCTCTCAGGTCAGTGATCACCTTACGACTTAAGGCATCTGCCACCACATTAGCCTTACCCGGATGATACTCGATCGAGCAGTTATAATCCTTTAACAACTCGATCCACCTCATTTGCCTTAGATTCAACTCCTTCTGCGTCAAAAGGTACTTTAAGCTCTTATGATCCGTGTAAATGACAGATTTCTCCCTGTACAAATAATGCTTCTAAATTTTCAAGGCAAACACTATCGCCGCCAATTCCAAATCATGGGTGGGATAATTCGACTCGTGCAGTCTTAACTGCTGAGATGCATATGCAACAACCTTTCCATCTTGCATCAACACACATCCTAATCCTGTGTGAAGCATCACAGTAAATTACGAACTCCTTTCCAGCCTCCTGCTGAATCAACACCGAGCCTCCGTCAAAATCCTCTTTAACTTCTTAAAACTCTCTTGCTGCTCATCAGACTAAACGAACAGAACTCCTTTCCGTAGCAACTTAGTCAACGGTGCTGCAATCAGAGAAAATCCTTCAACAAATCTTCTGTAGTACCTGGCCAAACCAAGAAAGCTCTGAATTTTCGCCACAGATCTAAGTGGCTTCCAATCCAACACCACTTCTATTTTTCGAGGGTCCACCCTAATCCCCTCTATTGACACAACGTGACCTAGAAAAGTAACTTCCTTAAGCCAGAATTTGTGCTTGCTAAATTTTGCATAAAGCTACTTCTCCCTCAGAATCTGCAGAACCACTCGCAGATGTGAATCATGCTCCTCTTTCGATCTTGAGTAAACCAAGATGTCATCAATAAATACCACGAAAAATCGATCCGAGGAGGGTTGGAACACTCTGTTCATCATATCCATAAATGTGGCTAGTGCATTAGTCAACCCAAATGGCATCACCATGAACTCGTAATGTCTATAGCGAGTCCTAAAAGCTATCTTATGAATATTCGCCTCATTGACCTTGAGCTGATGATATCCTGACCTCAGATCTATCTTTGAGAACACTGACGCCCCTTTCAGTTGATCGAACAAGTCATCAATCCTTGGCAACGGATACTTGTTCTTGATAGTCAACTTGTTCAGCTGACGGTAGTCAATGCACATATGCATTGAACCATCCTTCTTCTTAACAAATAACACCGGTGCTCCCCAAGGCGACACACTTGGTTGAATAAACCCTCTATCCAACAACTCTTGGATTTACGCTTTCAATTCCACCAACTCCTTTGGTGCCATTCTATAAGGAGCAATAGATACCGGCGCTGTTCTCGGAAGAAGATCGATTCCAAACTCCACTTCTCGATCTGGAGGTAATCCTGAAAGCTCTTCTGGGAAAACATCAGAAAATTCCTTCACCGTCCTAACGTCCCCAACATCTAGGTCATTGGCTTCCAAAGCCCGTACAAACATTAAAACTTCCTCGCATCCTTTTCTCACCATTCTTTCTGCTCTTAGGGCAGTCACCACATTCGGTAGACAATTCCCCCTTTCTCCTATCACCAACACTTCCCCTCTCTCGGGGGTTCTTAACACCATACGCTATCGCACAATCTAAGTTAGCTTGGTACTTCATCACCACCCATGCCTAATATTAAGTAGAACTCCCCGAACGGTAATTTCATCAGATCCATCAGGAAAACTATTCCCTGAACTTTTAAAGGTACCTCCCGAAAAAGTTTATCTACTACCACAGATTGTCCTAATGGGCTAATTACTGTTATCGCCCTAGGGGTAATTTCAGAATCTAAGCTTAAGGTTCCAGACACACTACTAGCAACATATGAGTGTGCCGATCCAATATCAATCAATGCAGTATAAGGTAATCCAAAAATTAAAAACGTACCATTTATAACATCTGGTGCATCCACCTCCTCTCGACGTCTGGCAGCATAGACCAACCCTGGCTGCCTCGCCTCAGTGTTTCTTACCCCTCGGCCTGGTGCTCCTCGGCCTCAACCATAACTGTTACCACCTCTGGCTGGACCATGACCCCTCTGCGGCTGTTGACCTCCTCTACCCGGCTAAGCATTTCCCTGCCCTGAGGGTCTTACCTCATTTCGTGGCTAAGGATAGTCTCTTATTTGATGATCTGTAGATCCACACCTAAAGCACTTCCCACTGCCTGCCCAACACTCACCTACATAGAACTTACCACATCGAGCACACTTCCGTGTTTGGCTAGCAGCAATAGGTCTCTCAGCCTGTCTCGGTCCATCCAATCTAGGTCTCTTCTGAGTACGCACGACTGTCCCTATCTCTATCCCGATTCAGCTTTTCTGTCCGTTTCACCTCCTCAGCTATCTTAGCTTTCTCCACAAGCACAGCAAATTCCCTCTCTCGTTGTGGAGCTATCAACACCTGTAGATCATCCTTCAAGCCATCCTCAAAATGAACACATCGCTCATGCTCTGTGGCCACTATCCCTCGAGCATAATAACTAAGGCGTAAGAATTTCGCTTCATACGTCGCCACTGACCTACTTCCTTGAACCAGATTCAGGAACGCTCTACGCTATGCATCCACATAGCTTGTTCCAATATATTTACTTTGGAACGTCGTTCTGAAGTAATCCCAAGTGATACGGTCAGCTACGGTACCATCATTAACTGTAAGCCACCTTTGATAAGCTTCGTCCCGGAGGAAGGACACTACTCCTTTCATTTCTCCTCTTCCATGAAGTCAAGATCATTCATTATACGCTCCATTGCTTCCAACCAATACTCCGCCGTGCTAGCAGCTACACCAGAAATTCCCTTAAACATCTCTGCCCCATTGGCTTTAAGTCACTCCGGCACAGACTTTCGGGCTCCTGTACCCATGCCTGCCCCAACAACCCTCTCTAACACTCTCAACATCGCCTGAGATACCGCATCATCTCTGGCCGTCTGATCCTCGAATTCTACCTCCGCAGCTGGTGGCACTGGTACCTCATTCCATGACTCGTGACTAGACCCTATGGATTCTGACACAGCAATCCTACCTCTACCTCGGCCACGCACACCACGTCCCCTAGTGCTCATTCTACCGTTCGTGATTTATCTGATTAGAAATTTTATGAATTATTAATACTCTCTTCCACTGATTAATAACGAACAGTCTTATGGAAAGTAGTTTTAACAGTAGTTCTTTTGAATCTGAATTTTATCTACAAAGTTTAGTTCTCAAGTCTATATTTCCTAGTTTTGGAATACACATACATACAACATCCATCACACATCAACATACAAGCAGCATCCATGAACTTACATTCATCACATAGGGGTATTTTCGTCATTTCACTACCCAGGGGTATTTTCATAATTTTATCCTACAGGGATATTTTTGTAATTTCTCAAAATAGGGTATCTTGGCGATTTTACAAAATAGGGGTATTTTGGTAATTTTGCAATTTGAGGGTATTTCGATAATTTTATCAATCGGGGGTATTTCGGTAATTTTACAAATCCAGGGTATTTTGGGAAGTTTTCACAAATCAAGGGATTTCAGAAATTTTACAAAACTAGGGACATAAGTAATTTTTACAAAAATAGGGTGGCTGGTCCCTTTCGGGTTTTAGTTATAAGTTTTGGCCCGTCAATCCCTCTCGGTTAGAGTGAACAAACACTACGCACCAGGTAGGATTCTAAAAAAAGAGGAGGTGAGCTGCTAGGGCCACTTAAATACCAAGCTCTTCCTGGATCCAATCCTAGACATGCGTATGCCTGTTACCACACCCTAACCCTGTGACTTGTCCACAGACATGTTTAATTAAAAATTAAGTTTTATGGAATTTGGAGAATTGTTTATACTAAACCTAAAGTCCATCAATTCTAACATACTAGCCTACGTCCCTTTAAAGCCCAACAATATATACCACATCAAGAGTTATAATACTTACCTGCGTGGATCTAAAAGCTTGAGACAAAGCCATATCTCAAATGCATTTTTCTCAAACTTACATCATTTTTACAAACCACTACTGGACACATTTCACAGCTCGAGTTTTGAACTGGGCTCTGATACTAAAAATGTAACACCTAAAACCCAGTCCATATGTCATGACCGGATCTGGTATGCTACGGGTTGAAACTTGAAAACTTTGCCTTGAAGGGTTTTGAAAATCTTAGTTTATTATAGCTGGTCAATCAAATAATTGTGAAATTTTTTAAACAACTTTAAGCATTCGCGTTGTTTGTGTTTGAAAAGCCCATTTACCATTTCATTTTATAATTAAAACTTTAAGAAAAAAACATAAGTTTATAAAACTTAATCTTGAATGGCCCTCGAAAATTCAAAAAAAGTCCAATAATCTTGATGGCCTCGAGTACGCCTCGGCATGTCCATGATCTACTGCTCATCTGAAAAGTTGGGGAAAGATAATAGGGTGAGTCACCAAGACTCAGTGTACAAATCCCAAAATCACATAAAAGCCTTGGCCCACACACAATGGCAATAGAATATTTCATGCAACATGGCCCATCTCAAACCTAAGTGTCCATCCTCTACACACCCCCGCACCAATCATCACACCGTGGGGATTTCTACAATCAACCCTCCATCCGCTACACACCATATCGATCCCTATGTGACCTATGTGGTAAAGCCACCGATCGCTATGCGACCTCAGTAATACATTATAGTATTCGATAGCTATGCTGCCTGTCATAAAGACCGATCACTATGTGACCTATGTGGCAAAGCCACCGATCGCCTCGTGACTTACTCCCCTTCCGTAAATTAATCAATCCCATCCCATGCATACATACATACAATAATCGAAACATTAAACTATCTAAATAGATCGAATACTTTCACATACTTCGATACACATAGAGGAGTTACTATGATTACATACGCATCCATTTCCTACCCTTTCTGGGCATACGACTGTTCATACAGCCTCTCTTTCTGGCTTTTAGCCCACAACATACATATAATACAAATTAATGAGTGTGATAGAGATCTACACACCTGGTTACTGTTAAGACGACACTCACTATGTAGACACTATCAGAAGCAGATACGACTGCTATCTGCCTAAGATGTTGTTCAGAAGTCGGTCCACAACTCGGTGGCCAATCTCGAACAATGAACACCGCTGCTTTCTTAAACTTAGGGATTGGGTTTACGCACCGATCCTCTCCTTTGCCTGATCCATATTTGATTCCATCAAAAGTCCTTGTCAGAACTACTATAACGAAATAAGGTTGTTAAACCATATCATATGATTAAGATCTTAAGTATGATAATGAATCTAACAAAAATCTAATGAAAACCCTTACCTTGGAATCCTGAAATAGATAGGATACTTAGAGACTAATGGATTTTGGCTTTTAGAATCTAGATAATTCGATCTACTCCAATTTTTTGAGGTGTTGCCCCATGATGTGAACACAAGAACAATCCAAATGTTATTCAAAAGATAACCTTACCACGCCTATAAGCCTTTCAGCTTTGGCCTCTAAAAATTGAAAGTAAAGAAAAGAACAGAAGAGATTGGCACCTACCTTAACAGAGAATTCAGCAACTCTCAAAGAATTTTTGGCTTTTGAGAAGGTCAAAAAGAGAGAAGATATAGGAAGAAATCAATGTGGATTCGACTTTTAGTGGAGAAATCGACAAAAGAGAATAGGAGGTATTCAACTATGGAGATGAGAAGAAAGTTCAGAGTTTTGACTTTTGAATGAAAGTGAAGATGAGAGAATAGGCTTAGAGATTTTGGCTTTATGGAGAAATCGGCACAAGAGGAAAAGAATGGAAAAAGAAAGTGAAGTGAGAGGTTTCACTTTTGAAGAAATCAAAAGAAAAGAAATTACAAAGAATGACTGAGAGTTTTGGCACAAAGAATGAGGAAAAGAATAGGGTTCAAATGCCAAAATTGAAGAGATACCACCCCTATTTATAGAGAATTTCGGCACTTACTTATCAAAACCCGAAAGTGCCCTTCCTGATAACTAACAATTAATCAAATAATAGGGGAAATTTTGGCACCCCTTTTTCCATAAAGAAACCGATTTCTTTCCCCCTCTAGGAGATGGAATTTCAGCCAACACTGCTCTCAGCAGATAGCTCCTATCTTTTCTCCTTTATCTTAATATATTCATACCATTAGAGGAGGCCTAAATAACACCACCTCTGCCTACTATTATCAGTACAATATCCACATTATCCCAATCATTAAATCCCTCCTAAAATTAAGCCTCATTTTCGTCCCCCTCCTTTCTCCTTTTAAGTGCCGAAAATGGCCCAAAGACATGGGCTCCTTGCGACCAAAACTTGGGCCTCACCTCCTACTATTGGTGCCAACCTATAACTCTTCTGCAACACCACATACTACTGGGCCACAAGCCCATTTTGTAACCTAAAGCACTGATACCATCTTTTAAACCCTATGGTACCCAAACAGGAATTTTAACCAAGGCTTTGGCCCAATCTTGGGCCCAATTTAACCCCTAACACTCAAATTAACACATTAAATATATCCACCCACTAAACGCATAGGCCCATTAATTGAGGATGTTATAGTGGAAAACCATATCTTCAGTTGTACCAAGAGAAAATATCACCTGGGTGTTTTTCCAGATAGATTTCAGAAAAAAGTATATTACTCAAAGATTTCGGATCAGAAAAGAAAAGAATTTTAGAACTTCAACAAGGGAATATGACTGTATCTAAATATGAACGAGAATTTATTTGGCTGAGTAAAAATGCTAGAGAATGGGTCCAGACTGAGGCTGAGATGTGTAAACATTTTGACGAAGGTTTAAATGAAGACATTAAGCTATTGATTGGTATCCTTGAATTAAGAAAATTTACAGTACTGGCTGATAGGGCACATAAAGCTGAAGAATTGAGTAAAGAAAATAAACAAGCTAAAAAAAAGCTCAGGTTTCTAGTAAAAGAATTATGGGTAGGTCCCAATCATTTGTTTCAAAAAAATCAAAGAAATACCAAGATTGTTTTACTTCATCTGTTGGATATTTTGGAAAAGAGTAAAGTTTTCAACGCTCTAACCCGAGGTCTTCATCCCTATCAGTAACAAGTGTTGGGAGTGTCGGTAATCCTAAACCAAAATGTAAATACTGTAATAAGTTTCATTTTGGGGAATGTTGTCTGAGAAGTGGGGTCTGTTATAGATGTGGTTCATTTGACCATTTTCTCAGAGATTGCCTAGAAAGGGTTGAAAAAGATGTTGAACAGACTCCAAAATCGAGTAATCCTACCTCGATAGGTAAACTGACTTGACATTCTGGAAATGTTAGTGGTAGTCAAGTGCTACAAAAGATTCGACAGTTAAATCTAAGGTACTAGCACCGGCAAGGACATATGCTACACGTGTGAGAGAAGATGCGTCTGCACCAAACGTCATAACTGGTACATTTTCTTTACTTGATACTAATATTACTGCTTTGATTGATCCTAGTTCTACACATTCATATATATGCAAAAACTTAGTGACTATTAAAAGTTTGCCTGTGGAATTCACTGAATTTGTGGTTAAAGTTTCCAATCCCCTGGGTCAATATGTTATGGTGGATAAAATCTATCAAAATTTCCCTTTGATGGCAAACAGTTACTATTTTTTGCTAATTTGATGTTGCTACCCTTTGATGAATTTGATGTGATTTTGGGAATGGATTGGTTAACTCAGCATGATGTAGTGGTGAATTGTAAACAAAAATATATTGTGTTGAAATGTCAGAATGGTGAATTACTTCATATTGAATTTGATAAATTGGATGGCTTATCTAATGTGATCTTAGTAGTTTCAGCTCAGAAATGTATCAGAAAAGGGTATGATGCTTATTTTGCGTATGTATTGGATACTAAAGTAACTGAGTCAAAGATTCAGTCAGTACCAGTTGTTTGTGAGTTTCATGATGTGTTTGCAGAGGAATTACCTGGGTTACCACCAATTAGAGAAGTGGAGTTTTCTATAGACCTTATGCCAGGAACAACTCCAATATCTAGTGCACTTACAGAATGGCTCCTACTAAATTGAAAGAATTGAAAACACAGTTGCAAGAACTGATTGAAAGAGGCTTTGCTCGGCCTAGTTTTTCACATTGGGGTACACCGGTCCTATTTGTAAAGAAGAAAGATGGATCTTTGAGATTATGCATTGATTATAGATAGCTCAATAAGGTCACAATAAAGAATAAATATCCATTGCCTCGCATTGATGACCTGTTTGATCAGTTGAAAGACGCCACTGTATTTTGGAAGATTGATCTTCGTTTAGGATATTATCAACTAAGGGTAAAAGATTCAGATGTTCCAAAAATAGCTTTCAAACCCAGGTATTGGCACTATGAGTTTCTTGTGATGTCGTTTGGGTTTACTGATGCACCAGTAATTTTCACGGATTTAATGTATAGAATTTTCAGACCATACCTAGACAGGTTTGTGGTAGATTTTATTGATGATATTTTGGTTTATTCCCGAGATGAAAATGAGCATGCTGAGCACCTAAAAATTGTGTTACAAACTCTACGTGAGAAAAAACTATATGCCAAATTTAGTAAATGTGAATTTTGGCTACAGGAAGTTGGTTTCCTTGGACATATTGTATCTGCTAAAGGTATCAGGGTAGACCTAGGTAAATTTCAGCGATTGTTAATTGGAAGCCACTGAAAAATGTATTTGAGGTTAGAATTTTTCTGGGATTAGCTGGATATTATCGGAGGTTTGTTAAAGGATTTTCGATGATAGCTTCTCCAATGACCCGTTTGTTACAGAAAAATGTAAAGTTTGAGAGGACTGATAATGACAGTAGAGTTTTCACAGATTAAAGGCTTTATTGACAGAAGCACCTATGTTGGTTCAACCTGAATCGGGTAAGGAATTTGTGATTTATAGTGATGCATCATTGAATGGTTTAGGCTGCGTCTTGATGCAAAAAGGTAAAGTTATAGCTTATGCTTCAAGATAGCTAAAACCACATGAAAAGAAATACCCGGTACGTGATCTTGAACTAGCAGCCATTGTGTTTGCATTGAAAATTTGGTAGCATTATCTGTTTGGTGAAAAATGTCATATATACATTGATCATAATAGTTTGAAGTATTTGATGACACAGAAATATTTGAACTTGAGACAAGGGAGGTGGCTTGAATTATTGAAAGACTATGATCTTATTATTGACAATCATCCAGGAAAAGCTAATGTAGTTGCAAATGCTTTGAGTAGAAAATCTCTATTTGCTTTACGAGTAATGAATACCCGGTTGTCTTTATCTGATGATGGTTCAATCATGGCTGAGTTAAAGGCTAGACCAACATTTTTGCAACAGATTTGTGAAGCTCAGAAAGATAATAATGAATTACAGTCTAAACGGGTACAATGTGAATTAAATTCTGATTCAAAATTTCAAATTGGTTCTGATGATTGTTTGTTATTCAAAGGCAAAATGCGTGTACCGAAGAATTCAAAATTGGTACAAAAATTTTATATGAAGCTCATAATGGTAAAATGTTTGTTCATCCTAGTAGCAATAAAATGTATAACGATCTGAAAAAGATGTACTAGTGGCCAGGAATGAAAAGGGGTATTTCTATATTTGTATCCAAATGTTTGATATGTCAGTAAGTAAAACCTGAGCATCAGTTGCCTTCAGGACTGTTACAACCAGTTACTATACCAGAGTGGAACTGTGAAAGGATTGCTATGGACTTTGTATCGGGATTGCCCATGTCACCAGGGAAGAAAAATGCCATTTGGCCAATTTTTGGTCGATTAACAAAGTTTGCACACTTTATATCGATACGTATGGATTTTTCCTTGGATAAATTGGCTGAGTTATATATTTCTGAGATTGTCAGATTACATGAGGTACTAGTTTCTATTATCTCTAATAGAGATCCCCAGTTTACATCCCGGTTTTAGAATAAATTGCAAGAAGCATTGGGTACATAGTTGCATTTTAGCACTACATTTCATCCTCAAACAGATGGCCATTTCGAACGTATTATACAGATTTTGGAAGATATGTTTCGGTGTTGTGTACTTGAATTTGAAGGTAACTGGGAAAGATATTTGTCACTGGTTGAATTTGCTTATAATAACAGTTATCAGTCCAGAATTAAAATGGCACAGTATGAGGCTTTATATGGTCAAAAATGTAGAACTCCATTGTATTGGATAGAGCTTAGTGAGAAGAAGATACATGGAGTTGATTTAGTCTGAGAAAATGAAGAAAAGGTAAAGGTGATTCGAGATAGTTTAAAAGCAGCCTCAGATCGTCAAAAGTCTTACGCTGATCTTAAACGGAAATAATAAAATACTAGATTGGTGATAAAGTATTTCTAAACGTATCACCTTGGAAGAAAGTTCTCCAATTTCGTCGAAAAGGGAAAATGAGTCCATGTTTCATCGGACCTTACGAGATTATTGAAAGAATTGGACATGTTGCATATCGATTAGCATTACCATTGGAACTTGATAAAATCCATAATATCTTTCATGTATCGATGTTGCGACGGTTTCAATCAAATCCTTCACATGTTATCTCTCCGGCAGAAGTTAAAATTCACCGATATGACGTATAGTGAAGAATCAATCAAAATCTTAGCATAAGAGTCAAAAGAGTTAAGAAATGAAAATATACGAGTGGTAAAAGTTCTTTGGCAGAAACAAGGAATAGAAGAAGCTACCTGGAAGCCAGAAGATACCATGAGAAAATAGTACCCAAATCTCTTTACTGGTAAGATTTTCGAGGACGAAAATCCTTAAAGGGAGAGAGTTGTAACAACCCAATTTCAGTGAAATTGGAACAATGGTTTCGTAACCATAAATTCGAGCCAAAAAGATAAATTATTTTAATATTATTTTATGATTAGTGACATGATAGGAAGGTTATATAAAAATTTTGAAAAGAAAATTTTATCGATTATGTGTTTAATTAGAGAAAGGACTAAACTACATAAAATGTTAAAGTTGAATTCTATTAGTATAAGGATTAAATAGCTATGGAATTCAAAACTTGAGGTCTTTATATGGTAATTGGACAATTAAAGAAAAAGTATGTAGATATTTTTGGTGAATCATCCATGGACATTTAGAAATGGGAAAGGACTAAATTGGAAATTAAATTAATTTAATTAATTAAAAGATGATAAAAGAAATATCATCTTATTTTCTCATCATCTTCCCCAAATAATCTATGGAAGCCCTAGGAGAGAGAAAAGGAACTTTTCAAGCTTAATTGGGTAAGTTTCCAACTCCTGTTTTTAGTAATTTTTATATTTTTAGAATCGGGATAGTCTACTCTCTTTATTTTGGGGATTAATTTGAAAAGTTATTAAAGAATGGAAACTGTGCCATGGATGTAAATGCTGAATTTATGAAATTTATGGTAGAAAATGAAAATTTGTTGATAGATAAAACAACTTTTACAAAGTAAATTTTGATGAAAACATGATTTAGGGACTAAATTAAAAACTTAGAAAATTCCATAGAAAATTCTAATTTTTATGAAATATATGTGCTGTAAATTGTATATTGAAATTTCAGTTAGGCTTGGAATAGGGTGTAAATTGCATGAATTTTATTTTCCGAGGCTAGGGACAAAATTGGATTTTTTAGAAAGTTTAGGGGCAAAATAGTAATTTTACCTAGAATGTAAATTAAGTTCAAATGAATATGACATGTGAGATATCGATGATTAAATTCATTTATATAGATCTGGAAAGATCAAATAAAGAGTTGGACCAAGGAAAGGAAAAAGTTTTGAAATAGTAGTTTTCAAACACAAACGAATATCAAGGAAAGTTAGTGTAACTTAAATGAGTATGAAATTATGTTGAATTGAATGTTTTGTTTGAGTTATATGTGAATTATGTTTATGTAAATGATAAAAATGCAAGAAATGGATACATGTTTGAAATTGAATGAAAAGGGATTTAATTCCGTTTGAACATTGAATTTCGATGGATAAATGCGATTTCCCGAGATGAATGAGGTCCTGCATTTGCTGCTGATGGGATTTAGCTCGGACGAGTAATCCTTTGACTTCATTTCAAAAAGGATTTAGCCTGGACGGGTAATCTAGATCAAACTCTTTAGAGCATATTTCATAAAAAGGATTTAGTCTGGACTGGTAATCCTGACTAAGCTCTTTTGAGTATATATTAAAGATAGGATTTAACCTGGACTAGTAATCCTGTTGCATAGATATGGCTCGAGAGTGAGCTTGTAACAGCCCACTTTTGACCCTAATCGGAAAAGTGGCTTCCGGACCACAAATCGAGTCTGAAAAATATTTTAAAAATTATTGTGTATTTATTGTGTGTGAATTTGTTAGTATTAAATTTTCGTGATTTAATTTCGTCGTTTAGGTATTCGATTTAATAAAAGGACTTAATCGCGTAAAAGGTAAAAGTTACAAATTATAGTGTAGAGTGCTTAGTTGATAGTGGCTTTTTAATATGGAGGATTTGCATTGTAATTAGTCCATTTTATATATACAAAGGACAAAGATGTGTGATTATGAATGACTTTATTATATATATTATAAAAGTTATAATTATTAATTCTATATTATATTAACTTATAATAATGCATAAAATAAAAGAGAAAGACATGCATTCTTTTATGCTTTGTGACCGAAACAAAGAAAATAAGAAAGAAAGAAAACCATTTAGGTTCGGCCTTGATGTTCTTTGATTAAGATCAAGAACAAAAGAAAGCGGACTTGGATCGGGGAAAAGTGGAAATAATCGAATATTCAGTTTTTACCGTCCGACGATATCTGAGGTAGGTCCTTAAGCTAAAGTATGTTAAAGAATTATTTATGAATAGGTTCAATGAAATTATTTGATAAATTTGAGTATGAATATATGTGTTAGCCGAATGTAAAGGCTTTAAAATGGATTAGATGTGTTTATGTATATATGATAAGAATTTGTACATTAGTGGTGATATGTGAATGTGAATTGTATATATGTTTAGTTAATGATGATAGTGTTAAGAAATGAAATTTGATAGACTGGTTTATGAATTATTTCGGGCTTATTGCCTAGCAGGCCTTGTACCGGTGATTTGATTTGGGCTTATTGCCTAAGCGTGCTTAGTGCTTGGGTGATATATTCGCTTATTGCCTAGCGTGCCTTATGCCTGGTGACATATTCGAAGCTTCGTGCCTAGCGTGCTTAGTGCTGGTGATATATTCGGCTTCGTGCTTAGCGTGCTTAGTGCCTGGGTGATATATTCAAAGCTTCGTGCCTAGCAGCTTAATGCCTATGATACTTTAAAACGAAGAAACCATAAATTGATCGAGGTGTAACATAGTGAAACTATTGAGTTAGAAACTCGAGTAAGCTTAAGTCCCATTGAATTCATCGAAGTAAGGTAAGTTGTGATTAATGTTACTTGAGTTGAAATATTATGTTAAGAATGGTGTTATGTGAATTTGAGTGGTAATCGACATGTATGAATATAGAAATAATAGAATTTTTAGTGTGATAATGTAATGGATATGAATGTTGAATCTACATGATTATAAACATGTGATTTTAATGTGTGCATTCGGTTTTACAAATAATGAATATAATAAATTGGAATTTGATTTTGAATGTGTCTTTGAGATTCGCCATTAGGTATGTATTTACATAAGTACATGTTATATGTGATGTTTATCGAATAAGTAAGTTGATAGATAATGTGTTTGTATTTTCGGCATCTTGGATATGTGGATAAAATGATATTGAGTAGATTTTATTCATATCTGAAGATGATATTACTTGATAGATGCATATATATATATATATATATATATACATGGACACATACTGTTATGGGGATTTTCTTATATGTACATGGTAAATTGATAACCTATTGTATATATATGTGAATAAATATATTTAATCATTGATGTACATTGATAAGCTTTACCTTCTTAAGTAGGTAAAGATAAGTGTTTTGCTATGTGAGAATATTCGTATTCGATTTTGGTAATCTATATGTGCTATTATATGATAACCTTGTATTTGAGAACATGTATATTCGGTTTTGCTAACTTAGTGTTAATTAATAATAGTTGATAAATATATAATTGCTTATGACTTACTAAGCTTAAATAGCTTACTCGTGTGTATTCTTGTTTATTCCTGCTTATAGATTTGGATATATGTTACGAGTTCGGGATCGTCAAGAAGACTACTCACACTATTGATGCTTTTTCAGTATTTTACTAAGTTGAATTTGGGTTTATGGCATGTATAGCATAGATGGAATGTTTGATTTTGGAACATGTATATATATAGCCATGCGAAAATGGCTTGATCACTATGTTTAAGTTCGTTTTATGTGTACTTGGTTAAGTGCTTGATATGTTTGGTTTAGCAAATTGCCTTTGACTTATTATATGCAAAACATGGTTTCTATGCTTATGTTTGTGTATATGATCTCGCTTAAGGTGAGTTTATGTGTAACTTGCTCAATATGCTATGCTAATGATAGACAATTATGTGTTTTGGCAATAAGGTAAATGATATATGCTTGATGCATTTAGTAAGAATAAATGATGTTAAGTTTAAATGATTTTGGTTATTTGATATTTATATATATACATAATGAAGTATGTTTATGAATGTTGGAAGCTAAAGTTATCCATAATTCGGATTAGAAAGTTGATAAAAGGATAATTATATGTATGAATGTGTATAGGATATTCTGATTCGGTTTATAATGGCTATGTATGCACCTTTATTATGCTTGAACGATTGGTTATATAGGTACGGTTGATGAAGGCAAATAATGAATATGTTGTATGGTTGTTTTGGTCGATAAGCTTGTTCATGTTTATTTTATATGCATGCCTATTATTCCGTATGGATGTTTAACATAGACAAACATACGTAACATGTGAAATTATATAGTCATGACTTAATTAATGGAATAGGTTACTATTGATTCAAGAAAGATACATAGAAAAGATTTTTAGGATAAATGCATATAATATAATGATTTCAAAGGTATGTACGGCCATATGGTAATGTTGATAATGTCATATTTGTGATTGGATATTAAGTTGTTTATGTCTTGGTTCAAATTTGGAACATGTTCAATTAAGTTTTGATGTATGTTCGAATTGAATTATTAAAATAATTGAATTATGGATATTCAAGTTTGATAATGATATAAATGTATCGTTATTCATTGGTGCATGAAAGGTGATGAATAATTGTGCTGAATAGTATTTTATACGGTGATGCCTCGTAACCTTAATCTGGTGACAGATTCGGGTTTGGGGTGTTACATTTGATTGGTATCAAAGCTATGGATTAGTCGGTTCTAGGACTATCATAGCGTATATGAGTCTAGCTATACATGCCATATTAAATCTGCGATAGTGTGATATCTCCCGACTCTAACGAAGAACTTTTTGATGACATAAATAAGATTTCCAATTGAGCTAATTCAGATGGTACAGAAATAAATATTTAAATAATTGAGTGGGGATGTGTTGATGATGAGTTGAGACTCATAAATGTAAGAATTAAATTATATGACATGTTGTTATTGATAAATGTGGTAATTACATGAGCATATGAGATATGATATTTGACTTATGATTGCTATCCTAAATGCATTGATTTTTTTTAAATGGTGATTTGAGTTGGCATATGAACAATGTGATAATAATAAAAGTGATTTAAAGAAAAGGTATGTTAAATGATTTTAGAATGTGAAATTAGTAATGAACTGACTATTCGTGATAGTATGTATTATGTGCATATATGTGAGAGTTAAATTTGAGGCTCTACTACCCTCACCCCCTTGTCAGAAAAATGTTGCAATTTTATTATAAGAGTTGGAATGAATAAGCTCACCAATGTGAAGTTCTAGAAAATTCGTGCTTGAAAGATTAGTAATGTGGTCAGAAAAGAGAATGAATCAGCAAATGAAAATAGTATTAAAAGAGATATTGGGCAGTTCTGAAGACTATTCAGATTTTGCAAAGTCACTGTTAAAGAAGAAGTTAACTCTGATCAAATGACTTATTCAGGTATGATATCTAAATAAAGTATTAACTAAAGCTTTCTGAATTGATTTACATTAGTGATGGGATAATATGAAAATTTCGATGATGAAATTAGACAAAGGATTGATGTTTGAATTCTATTGATGGTTAAATGCAATGGTTATAGTCAGTTTATTATGATTCCATTTGGACATTTTGTGTGTATAATTATCCTCGTGAGTATATGTTACTTTATTTAAATTTAAAAAGAAAGTTTTATCGTATAAGAACAAGAGCTAAACATATTAATAGGCAAAGATATCGTTAATATATTTGGGTTATATTCGACATCATTATTGAAACATTCCACACCCTACCACGCGAATGGACCGGATCCGGTATGTTCTCAAGTAACCCGATTCAAAATTCATTCAATACTTTGAAATCATGTGTTTTGAAAGATAGTTTGTTATGGGTTGGGCTCGAGTTGAAAACAAGTTTATTTTTTTTATATTGAAAATCCATTTATTTCAGTTGACAAAATATTTAGAGTTTGTTTTAAATAAAATTTACTTAATCTTTAAATAACATAAATTCGTAACATAGTAATTAAAACAATAATAAAATAATCACTATGGCCTTATTACATAAAATAAAACCCAAAATAGGATTAAAGGTACTAAAAGAAATAAAGTCCAAATTACATAAAATCTTCAAATGAAGCATGGCCACCTCATGGTCCACCTACCATTCACAACGCTCATCACCGAAAAATAATTCCCACTATGGGGTGAGTCAATGACTCAATGTGCACACAATACTATCATTCAATAAATCAGGCATTCATGTTCAAATCAAATTCATATTCATATAAAAATGAAATTATGATGCAACCCAAACCCAATCCTAATGGTCCATCCGCTACTCTCCACCAGTGCACGCCATTCACACCGTGGGGACTACTAAGTCAACCTCCATCCGCTACTCTCCACGTTGTGTCATTAGACACTATAATCAAATTTAAATGTTGTGTCATTTGACACTATTGTAACCGGTTACCAAAATTTCGCAATGTGACCGTAGTCAACATTTTTCGTTGGTGAGACCAAAGTCAACACCTTCGTTGGTGAGACCAAGTCAACACTGTTCTCCCCTTTCACATAAATCCCGAATGCCCCAAAACATATATATAGCATAACTTAATTTCATGTTCATATTCATATATTCGCATGTTATTAAATAACATTTTTTCACAATCCTATCGAAGTAGGAAACGACTGGTACTTTTTGCCACATTTGTGGTACATAGCCACATTCACATTATTATTCATATCATATATTAAAATATTTAGCCATACAATATCGAAGGATAGTAAGGGTACACACTGCTTCGCTTAATAGGTTCCTTGAGATTTCAAAAGCTAGATCTAAAGTTTAGATCCTTAGTCCCTACATTTGATTCATCCTTTATTACTTAGCATAAATTTATTTGGCTATGATATCCAAATCCTAGTAGGATTTGTAAAAGACTTACCTTTGATGCCGATTTGGTGTTTATTCAAACTCAAAACTTGGTTTTCCTTCACTTGATATTCGCCAACCTTGAATCTCAATATGGGTTGGTTTTTGGCTTTTAATAATTAAAGAACTGATCTAGATAATCATACAAGCTTTGGTCAATACTTTTAGGTACTTACCTTGTGGATCTTAAATCCCAAATTCACCGAATAACTAGGGAACACGTGGCCTATGGTGTACCTTCGAAAAGAATTTCTTCTTCCATGATTCGCCAAGATTAATAATCAAATTAGTCTCTAAATTTCAATAAGTCTAGAATATAAAAGAATGGAAAACTAAACTTGGATCTTACCCTTATTTGAAGGAATCAATTGCACCTTCACTTCAACCTTCGAGATTCGGCTTAGAGACTTGATGAACAATCGGCTATGATTCCCTTATGTATTTGGTTTCAAAGATGAAAGAAGACAGAATAATAGGCTTAGAAGGAAATCGGCTAGGAGGCTAAAAGGAAAGAAGAAAAGAATGGATGCTCAAGAAGAATATTTGGTGAGGAAAAGAGAGGAGAATGAATAATGAATGGCCCTAGTCCCTCCTTTTATAGCCGAATTTACTAGGCCAAGAATCCTTTACTTGGCCACCACTCTTCCTTATTTTCCTAATTAAAGAATAATTCTTCATTTATCCACCTATTTAGCCAATTTTAAAGAGAATTAAACTCTTCCTTAAGAGTCCTTATGATCTTCTAATTAGCCGAGTTTTAAAGAGAATGAAACTCCTCTTTGCAAGCTTGTGCAGTCCACCTCTTGGGCTTCTAGAAGTAAAATAAAACTTATTTTATTTGCTTCTTATGTGACTCGAACTCAAGCCCAAAACCTTTTGCATGTGGGCCATTTTCTAAGGCCTTAGGTGGCATCTTCGTGCCACTTTTCCAAGTCCGTTATTGGGTCAAATTTCATGTACTTTATATTTTAGGGTCACTTGGCCCTAAGTTCCCTTTGGGCTCTAAAATTCGACATTCGGGTCATTTTTAAGTTTCCTAAAATTTTCGACATGACTCAGATTTTCCAAGTTTCCAAAATGTTTAGTTTCCTATTTTGGCTTGGTTTCCAAAATGTTTAGTTTCCTATTTTGGTTTGGTTTCCAAAATGTTTAGTTTCTCTTTGGCTTGGTTTCCAAAATGGTCACTTTCCTATTTTAGTTTAGTTTCCAAAACTTAACATTTCTAAAGCATTTCCTTACATTTCCATACATCTCCTTACATTTCCACACATTTCCATACATTTCCATACATTTCCATACATTTCCTTACATTTCCATATATTTCCATACATTTCCATACATTTCCATACATTTCCTTTCATTTCCTTACATTTCCTTTCATTTCCTTTCATTTCCTTTCATTTCCTTACATTTTCCTTACTTTTCCTTACATTTCCCTACATTTCCTTACATTTCCTTACATTTCCTTTCATTTTCTTTCATCTTAGGGTTCTTGAAACTCTTCAGAACACATCCAACACACCCACTGATCCCACTATCTCATGAATTATGCACGAACGCATAACCCCTAATCTAGGATGTTACAGTTATGTCTTCTTTTGATAATTTATTCCATGGTGTAGATATGAAAGTCAATGGTAAAATCTGTATGAGACTAAAATTCTGTTCCTATTGGTTATTTCTCTGTTGAAAATATGTGAAGATTATATTACTTCTATTAATGTGGATTTTAGTATTTATGAGCGACATTGATCTTTCTGGATATTTTTGGGATATTATAGGAACAAATATTATTTTATATGAGTTGTAATTTTCAGATATTCTGTACAACTCCAAATGTTGAAATTTTTTTGTTACGGTATTTTTATGATTCCATGTGATTATCTGCAATAGATTTCTATCTGACAGAGAAGACTATGTCTATTGTAATTATAATTTCTGGCTTGAAATGTGAGGATACAATGGTACCTTCTTCAGAATTATAAAAGATGTGCTTCTACAATGGTTGCTAACTAAATCATATTTGATTCCTTTCTATGTTCAGATACTTCATTAACAGCTGGAATAATACTCATTATAGGATTGAGACATTGTTCCTAATAAAGTTCAATTATTTCTATTTGGTTAAGGTGATTATAGTATAATTTAGAGTTTCGATGATAAATGTATGAGACAACTTTATTATAAACTCTTTCCTAGTTCTCGTGAAAGTTCGACAGTGATAAAAGTGAAAATGATAGAAGATCAAGACTAATTTGTATAAAGATATGACTGGGGTCATCCTACTAATGAGAAGAAAGATTTCTTTGAAAAGTCTGATTCAGTAGTTAATATGATTAGAATTATTTGATGGAAAAGTTAATTGGGATATATGTGTTTGAATTTACCTATGAATTAGAAACAAACTTTGAATGTACATGTATGAATTGAAGGATGGTTTGAAAGAAGAATTTGCATTCTTAAAGACTCTGATGTATGTTTCAGAACGAGGTACGGACACAATGAATTTCTGGTTATGTCTTTTGGACTTACTAATGCACCTACTATTTTATGGATTTGATGAATCAAATCTTCAGATAGTATCTTGATCGGTTTGTGGTATTATTCATAGACGGCATTTTGATCTATTTTCGTGATGGAACCGAGCATGTCGAACATCTGAGGTTTGTGTTACAGACTTTGCGAGATAAATAGTTGTATGCGAAATTCAGTAAATATGTGTTATGGATACACAAAGTCTGTTTTATAGGTTATGTTGTATCCGCATCGGGTATTCGGGTTGACCCGAGTAAGATTTCATCTATATTTGATTGGAAACTTCCGAAAAAAATGTCTTTGAAGTTCAAAGTTTTCTGGGGCTTGCTGGTTACTATAGACGATTTGTGAAAGGTTTTCCTATGATAGCTACACTGTTGACAAAACAACAACAGAAAGATGTTAAGTTCAAGTGGTCGAAAAAGTGTCAGAAAAGTTTTGATCAGTTGAAAGCTCTTTTGATCGAAGCTCCAATGTTAGTTCAGCCTGAATCGGGTAAAGAATTTGTTATTTATATTGATGTATCTTTGAATGGTTTGGGTTGTGTTCTGATGTAGGAAGGCAAAGTTATAGCTTATGTCTCGAGACAGCTGAAGCCACACGAAAAGAACTATCCGAAACATGATTTGAAGTTAGCAGCTATTGTGTTCACATTAAAGATTTGGCATCACTATCTTTTCAGTGAGAATGTCACATTTGTTCTGATCATAAAAGTCTGAAGTATTTAATGATTCTGAAATATCTAAGTTTGAGCCAACGTCGATGATTAAAGTTGTTAAAAGACTACAAGCTAATGATTGAATATCATTTGGGTAGTATGAATATGTATGATGATTTGAAACAGTTCTATTTGTGGTCTAGTACAAAACGAGACATATCTGACTTTGTTTCAAAATGCTTAGTCTGTCAATAAGTAAAAGCCAAGCATCAAGTACCTTTTGGGTTATTGCAGTCGGTTATGATACCCGAGTAGAAATGGGATAGGGTTATGATAGATTTTGTATCTAATTTATCGTTGACACTAAGAAAGAATGAAGTACTCTGGGTTATTGTGGATAGAGTGATTAAATCTGGTTTATCTTTGATTGAATTTGCTCATAGTAGTAGCTTTCAATTTAGTAGCAAAATGGTGCCCTACGAGGCTTTGTATAGTACATCATTGTATTGGACCGAACTCAGTGAAAGTAAGATACACGAGGTTGACTCGATCAAAGAAAAAAATGATAGTGATTCGTGATAGCTTGAAAGCTGCATTAGATCGTCAAAAGTTATATGCATATTTGAAACGCAAAGATATTTAATTTCAGATCGGAGATCAAGTGTTTCTAAAAGTTTCACTATGGAAGAAAGTACTCAGATTCGATCGTAAAGGCAAGTTAAGTTCGAGATTCATTGGACCGTATAAGATCAAAGAGCGTTATCCAAATCTATTCACTAGTAAGATTTTCGGGACGAAAATCCTTAAGGGGAGAGTTGTAATGACCCACTTTTGACCCTAATCGAATAGTGGTTTCGGGACCACAAATCGAGTCCAAAAATATTTTAAAATTATTTTGTGTATTTATTGTGTGTGAATTTGTTGGTATTAAATTTTCGTGATTTAATTTCGTCGCTTAGGTATTCGATTTAATAAAAGGACTTAATCGCGTAAAAGGTAAAAGTTACAAATTATAGTGTAGAGTGCTTAGTTGATAGTGGCTTTTAATATGGAGGATTTGCATTGTAATTAGTCCATTTTATATATATAGTGGACGGCATGTGTGATTATGAATGACTTTATTATATATATTATAAAAGTTATAATTATTAATTATATATTATATTAACTTATAATAATGCATAAAATAAAAGAGAAAGACATGCATTCTTTTATGCTTTGTGACCGAAACAAAGAAAATAAGAAAGAAAGAAAACCATTTAGGTTCGGCCTTGATGTTCTTTGATTAAGATCAAGAACAAAAGAAAGTGAACTTGGATCGGGGAAAAGTGGAAATAATCGAATATTCAGTTTTTGTCGTCCTACGATATCTGAGGTAGGTCCTTAAGCTAAAGTATGTTAAAGAATTATTTATGAATAGGTTCAATGAAATTATTTGATAAATTTGAGTATGAATATATGTGTTAGCCGAATGTAAAGGCTTTAAAATGGATTAGATGTGTTTATGTATATATGATAAGAATTTGTACATTAGTGGTGATATGTGAATGTGAATTGTGTATATGTTTAGTTAATGATGATAGTTTTAAGAAATGAAATTTGATGGACTAGTTTATGAATTATTTCGGGCTTATTGCCTAGTAGGCCTTGTTCCGATGATTTGATTCGGGCTTATTGCCTAGCATGGTTAGTGCCGGTGATATATTTGGGCTTATTGCCTAGCAGGCCTTGTGCTGGTGACATATTCGGGCTTCGTGCCTAGCAGGCTTAGTGCCGGTGATATATTCGGGCTTCGTGCCTAGCAGGCTTAATGCCGATGATACTTTAAAACGAAGAAACCATAAATTGATCGAGGTGTAACATAGTGAAACTATTGAGTTAAAAACTCAGGTAAGCTTAAGTCCCATTGAATTCATCAGAAGTAAGGTAAGTTGTGATTAATGTTACTTGAGTTGAAATATTATGTTAAGAATGGTGTTATGTGAATTTGAGCTGGTAATCGACATGTATGAATATAGAAATAATAGAATTTTTAGTGTGATAATGTAATGGATATGAATGTTGAATCTACATGATTATAAACATGTGATTTTAATGTGTGCATTTGGTTTTACAAATAATGAATATAATATATTGGAATTTGATTTTGAATGTGTCTTTGAGATTCGCCATAAGGTATGTATTTACATAAGTACATGTTATATGTGATGTTTATCAAATAAGTAAGTTGATAGATAATGTGTTTGTATTTTCGGCATCTTGGATATGTGGATAAAATGATATTGAGTAGATGTTATTCATATACTGAAGATGATATTACTTCATAGATGTATATATATATATATATATACATGGACACATACTGATTATGGGGGATTTTCTTATATGCACATGGTAAATTGATATCCGGTTGTATATATATGTGAATAAATATATTTAATCATTGATGTACATTGATAAGCTTTACCTTCTTAAGTAGGTAAAGATAAGTGTTTTGCTATGTGAGAATATTTGTATTCGATTTTGGTAATCTATATGTGCTATGATATGATAACCTTGTATTTGAGAACATGTATATTCGGTTTTGCTAACTTAGTGTTAATTAATAATAGTTGATAAATATATAATTGCTTATAACTTACTAACCTTAAATAGCTTACTCTATGTGTATTCTTGTTTATTCCTGTTTATAGATTTGGATATATGTTACGAGTTCAGGGATCGTCAGCAAGACTACTCACACTATCGATAGTTTTTCGGTATTTTACTAAGTTGAATTTGGGTTTATGGCATGTATAGCATAGATGGAATGTTTGATTTTGGAACATGTATATATATATAGCCATGCGAAAATGGATTGATCACTATGTTTAAGTTCGTTTTTATGTGCACTTGGTTAAGTGCTTGATATGTTTGGTTTAACAAATTGCCTTTGACTTATTATATGCAAAACATGGTTTCTATGCTTATATTTGTGTATATGATCTCAGTTAAGGTGAGTTTATGTGTAACTTGTTCAATATGCTATGCTAATGATAGACGAATTATGTGTTTTGGCAATAAGGTAAATGATATATGCTTGATGCATTTAGTAAGAATAAATGATGTTAAGTTTAAATGATTTTGGTTATGTGATATTTATATATATACATAATGAAGTATGTTTATGAATGTTGGAAGCTAAAGTTATCCATAATTCGAATTAGAAAGTTGATAAAAGGATAATTATATGTATGAATGTGTATAGGATATTCTGATTCGGTTTATAATGGCTATGTATGCACCTTTATTATGCTTGAACGATTGGTTATATAGGTACGGTTGATGAAGGCAAATAATGAATATGTTGTATGGTTGTTTTGGTCGATATGCTTGTTCATGTTTATTTTATTTGCATGCCTATTATTCCGTGTGGATGTTTAACATAGACAAACATACGTAACATGTGAAATTATATAGTCATGACTTAATTAATGGAATAGGTTACTATTGATTCTAGTAAAGATACATAGAAAAGAGTTTTTAGGATAAATGCATATAATATAATGATTTCAAAGGTATGTACACCATATGGTAATGTTGATAATGTCATATTTGTGATTGGATATTAACTTGTTTATGTCTTGGTTCAAATTTGGAACATGTTCAATTAAGTTTTGATGTATGTTCGAATTGAATTATTAAAATAATTGAATTATGGATATTCAAGTTTGATAATGATATAAATGTATCGTTATTTTTTGGTGCATGAAAGGTGATGAATAATTGTGCTAAACTGTATTTTATACGGTGATGCCTCGTAACCTTAATTTGGCAACAGATTCGGGTTTGGGGTGTTACGAGCTCTCTGAAATAGTGCCTTATGGGTAACATTGAGCATGAATTGACAGATATACTATTTTGTACACTTTGTGTGTACTACTTGAGTATCCATCAGAATTTCAATGATTCAACGGATAAAATAAATAACATGATATGTAACACCCTATTACCCGTATTCAATGCCAGAACAGGGTATGAGGCATTACCGGACATAAGCACAAGCAAACATACATTTCCAAGTCATAAATTTCCATATGAATTTAAAACTTTTAATACACATTCACATCATCCCTAAAACGAGCCTACGATGCCCAATACATGCTTTGGAAGGGGTTCGGGACTAAACCAAGAACTTCAGGAAATTTTACAAAACTTAGAAAATTTTTCATGTTACAGGGCTCACACGCCCGTGTGACCCTTAGACACGCCCATGTTCAAAATAGGAAGCTCTCTGACTTGTTCCACACACCCATGTGCTAGGCTGTGTGGTCGATTTAGTTTTCATAATTTTTCATAAAAAAAGTGCAGACTTCACATGGCCGAGACACATGCCCATGTTCAAGGCCGTGTAGCACACACGGCTGAGACATAAGCCCGTGTCTCTGCCCGTGTGCTATATTCTAGACATTTTGTTTCTCAAAATTAAGGTGCAAGGGACACACGGTCGAAACACATGCTTGTAGGGTAGACCGTGTGTTACACATGGCCTAGACACACGCCCATGTGCCTGCCTGTGTGGACAAAAATAAGGTTATTTACCAAGCCATTTTGCCACCCTTACTTGTACATACCTACACAACATCATATGGCACCAATCCAAACATTTACATAAAACCAAATCATCCACAATCAAGACATCAACACTTCATTCACATGCAACCATCTATCATACACAAACATCACATGTTTATCTGTAACACCCCAAACCCGGCCCAAACAATATGACCGAATTTGGTTTGCTACAGAGAAAACATTTTGAAAACCATTTTAAAATTTAGACGAATTGCCTTTCAATTGAAATTTTATGTGTTAAAAACCATACTTAATTTATTTAAAAATATTTGTTGAGTCGTGTTGTTTACAAATTTCAGATGTACCGATGGTACTTTAAAAACATTTTGTGTTTAATTTGAGAAAACATGTGCATCCGTTTTAACATCATCATATAGTTTAAACAAAACATTCAAACATGTAGCAATAATAAAATCATCCTAGGAGGCCTTATTACAATTAAGCAACATAAACCCAAAGTAAGATAGATAAAATCTAAAATTTATTTATTAAAAGTCTCCACTGCATGGCCACCTCGAGTCCATCCGGCCCTCACCCATGATCTACTTAATCACCGAAAAATTAAAGGAGAAGGTGAGTCACCAAGACTCAATGTGTAACCCTTCCCGATTTAGTGCAACAACATACACAAATCATAACCAATTAATATGCATAAGTTTAAAATGCACCCAACCTAACCATCCAAACGCTTTTTCTACCCCGAGTGGTACCAAACCACCGGTGGTGCTAAACCACTAGTGACATATAGTCACAAATGTGATGCCAAATCACTAGAGATACTAAATCTCCGTGTCCGAAGACACAAATCGAATGATGGGGCCAACCCATCGTGTGATACCAAATCACCGCGATTTATCCCATATCTCAAAGTGGGGCCAACCCACGGTGGTTTCAACCACGTGGACAAGTCGTTATGAGGTGCCAAACCTCGGAGGTACCAAACCTCCGGTGACCGTAGTCACAATGAGTTACCAAAACACCGTGTCCGCTGACACGAATATCACGCCTCCACTCATCAACCCACATCAAGCAAATACAT
The DNA here is from genome assembly GCA_025506655.1 of Gossypium rotundifolium. Taxonomy (NCBI): domain Eukaryota; kingdom Viridiplantae; phylum Streptophyta; class Magnoliopsida; order Malvales; family Malvaceae; genus Gossypium; species Gossypium rotundifolium. Next base: position 60,115,610 of record CP106731.1, on the reverse strand, counting down.
GCTTTTACAATAATCATACTAAAAGGTTTATTTAACAACATTAATAAATTTATCATTTGCCATATAACAATTAATACACATACCAAATGTGTCATGCTTCCTAAAAGCATCAAATAATAATCTCAAAGCAATAAAGACTTACCCGAGTCCTTGTTAATACCATGATGGTATTACATCCATGTCTACACAAATCGATTAGGCATAATATAACACTTAGCATATTAAAAGTTATAAGATGTGTATGTACACACCTGGTACCAACAAGCGTTCTAAATCCCGAATAAACAAATCGGTCACACAAGTATTCTTGCCCTATATTCGCCAAAATGGACATTAGTGCCATGGCCTATTCAGCCAAACCAAAATAATTGAGAAAGGTTCCTTGCGAACCTAAAATCTTACCCAACTGCCTTCGAACACTAGCCAACACACTCCTAAATGAATCGGCCTCCCTTCCCTATAATCAACCATCATCGTTAAGGTTATTAGCCTTCGGTTTAAACGAAAACTTAAAAGAATAATCCTTTGAAATAAACTCTTACCACTATACCAAAATCGATTGATCAAAGATGATGGATTCAATTGCTTGCTTCCAAATCCAGAAGGCCCTAAAACAAATCGGATTAGCATCATTACTACAAGTGCCGAAATTGGCCTTTTTACTCCTTTAGAAATTGACAAGAACAAGAGAAACAAAGAAAAATATTCGGCCTTGGACACTCACCTTAAAAACCGATTGGAGAAAACCCAAAAATGAATGCCTACCCTTTGAATATTCGGCCAACAAAAATAATACTAATAAGGAAGTAGAAGATTCGGCTATGGTTTTGAATGAAGGTAACAAAAGATATTATGGAGAAAAAGAAATAGAGTATGTGAGTAGCAAAGAAAATGAGAATGAGAGGGAGAGGATTCGATTTTAGAAATAATGGAAGAAAAGAAAAGAAAAGAGGATTTGGGGAAGAAAGAGGTTCGGTCAAGAAGAAAATAAAAAGGAAAAAGTGATGTTGAGCAAATACCAAAAGTAAGAAAAGGGAAAGAGAGATGGGAGAAAGAGTGCACAAAAGTGCAAAAGATGTTTTCGGTTTCAAAGGAAAAGATGAGAGAAAGAAAATATAAATTTTTGGTTCAAACAAAATGAAGGCTAACCAAAGGCAAAACTTGCACAAAATGTACAATACTCATTCGGCCAAACAAAGGATTTTTGGAGAGGGAAAACAAAAATACAAAAGATGTTCAAAAGGAGAATTGGCCAACTATTCCCCTCCCAAGCTACCTAAAAAAATTCGGCCACCCCCCTAGACACCCATGCCGTCCACATACATCCACTAAAGGCATAAGAATTGTTTCCAAAACATTTTCCTTGATACTAGCCCCATGTCTCCATATTTTCCTTAATTACTTGATTCCCTTCCATATGTTAGCACTTGCCTTAAACCTATAGTCTACTAACCAAAAATAACAAGGTCAACCCTTACCTTAATTATCCTTGGTCGACACTTACCATACCAAAGCAAAAATAAAAGTTGTCCCAATGCTATTTAAGGGATTCGAACCACTCGCCTCAAGCTAATATCCATGCGCCATTACCAACTTGCCATGCACTCAACTTGTGTCACTTATTGACACTTAAATTAACTTAAGTGCTAAGCTCACATAATCCACTTCATTAAATAAACCAAACTAACAATTATTCTACTAAACCGAGCCTACTCAAGACCCCTAATTGAGTCTTATAACACCACAATAATATCACATAAATTTAAACACAAGCAAAATAATTCAATCACAATTAACCCCATTTTTAGGATGTTACATTATCAACTCAAGTCTTATAAATTCCCACATCTATGAAAGGCATCATCATATAAATTACTCATACCAATTGTAGCCAATTTTCAATGGCCTTATACAAAATGTACTTTCAACCAATATAAGCCAACACATTTGGCCAAATCAATTATGATAAATAACAAAATGACCAAGTCTCCTATACATGGCATAACTCAAAATGTTGAATTCAATGGTACCAAAATAATAGTTGATAGTGTGAATGGATCTCCGACGATCTCCAATCCCGACCTAGCTTGGTGACACTATAAGATAAGGGAAAGAAAGGGGTAAGCTACATAGCTTAGTAAGTTCATATGCAAATAATAAACAATATTAATCATACAATTTCGATATGAGTAACATACATATATTAGCCTAATGTCATTAAACCTCATGAACATTACATACTCAATCACATTCTTACCAATAGTTCATCACATACCGAATTCATTTCCTTTTGAGTTTTTCATACATACCTGTACCAACTCGTAACATAATCACATACTTTCTCATCTTTGACATACCCATTGAATTTCCAGTTGAACCATTTGGAATACTAAAGGATACTCGGGAATATCGTACACCCTGTATCGTACTAATGCCATATCCTAGATATGGTCTTACATGTAATCTCGTATTGATGCAAATAGCCCAGCTATGGTCTTACACGAAATCTCATATCGATTACATATCCCAGATATGGTCTTACACGTAATCTCAGTAACCCTAATGTCATGAAATTTATATACTATCTATTCCTAATGTTCAACCGGGATTTCTTTCTTGTCGAAGCTTTGTCGAATATGCTCATAGAATCAATAATACATTTCATGCAATATCAAAACATTAAAATACAAATATAACATTGCATTATTTACATACGAACTTACCTCGATACAAAAATAGTGAAAATGGACCTAATCGTCAAACACTTTGTTTTTCTCCTGATCTAGGTCCGAACTTTGTTTTTCTTGATCTATAATAGCAAATTTAACTCATTTAATCATCACATTATTCAATTCAGTTAAAAAATCACATTACAAAAAAATTACATTTTGCCCCTAAACTTTTAACATTTTATATTTTGGTCCCTAGGCTCGTAAAATGAAATGTATTCAATTTCTTTAAAACCCAAGCCTAGCCAAACTTTAATAATGCTCATAACAGCCCACAATTTCAATTAAATCACACTTTTACTACATATTTTATAACCTTTACAAATATGTCTTTTTTGACATTTTTACCGAAAATCACTTAGTAAAAGTTATTTATCCAACATCAAACTTACATAATCTACCATTAAACATCAAAATACACAAATATTTAACATGTTTCAAACCCTAGACTTTGATTATTTCTTAAATTTGTGGTAGAAATAGATAGATTGGGTTACAACGATTTCAAAAATGTAAAAAGCATTAAAAACGGGGCAAGAACGGACTTACAACCGAGCTTGAAAGTGGACAAACCCAAGAAATGGCTTCCTCCTCTAAATTTTGGCTAGCATGAAGAAGATGGACTAAATTTTGGCTTGATTTTTGCTTTTTAATTCATTTAATTACCAAATGACCGAAATACCCCTAACTTAAAACATAAAAATTTTCTTACTCCATGTCCATTTTTGTCCACTAACTTAACAAATGATCTAATTAAGGTCCTCCAATTTAAAATCTCATAGAAATTGGACACTTCTAACATATAGAAATCAAGTTTTGCACTTATTGTAATTTAGTCCCTTTAACTAAATTGAGTGCCCAAACGTCAAAATTTTCGAACGAAATTTTCACGAAATCATTTCATAAAATTGTAGACCATAGTAATATAATAAAAATATTTTTTACTACGTCAAATTTGTGGTCCCAAAACCACTGTTCGGACTAGACCCAAAATCGGGTTGTTACATGATATGAGAGATATGGGATGGAAAGAATAATGCCTTGAAGGAATATGGCATGATGAGCTCATCTATGCTTATATGATGAACATGAAAATTATATAGCTAACTTGTTTGATTGAGTGAATGTGTTTAGGCAAATTGCCAATGTTATAGAAATTATGTTGTTGTTTGTTTGATATTAATGAAAGTAAATGGTAAGCTTAATTCCAATTATACAAACTTACTAAGTATAAAATGCTTACTATGTTTTCTTTTCCCTGTTTTATAGTGCTCGAAAGCTTAGGAAGGTTGGAGATTGGTTGGAGCAATCATCACACTATCCACCCGTTGAATTTGGTATAAATAGTAAACTAGCTTTGGTATAATGGCATGTATAGGCTAAAATGACCAAATGATAGTTTGTAAATGATGGATGTAATCTAGTCATTGGAATGGCTAGTAATAGTTATTTTGATATACTTAAGGTTAAGCTATAACAATTATCTATAAATTGAGAATGTTAAGTATAGTTGACTAAGTTTTGCATAAGAAATCGATTAAACAAAGGTAAGGTAATGAACATGACTGCATGTGATATTGGTTGTTGGAATTCGGCTTGGAAATATGCTTGAATTGGTTGGTATATGTTGGTTTGTTTTTGGTGTACGTTAATGGTATATTCAATTTAGCACAATTTACATATTTTGGAAAAATTATATTTTTATCCCTATTATTTCACATTTTTACGATTTAGTCCTTATCACATAAAGTCATAATTCATTCAATATAATACAAATTCATGCTGGCTGAATATTGCCAATTCTCATATCAGCCCATATTTTTTATCTATTTTAAAATTCAACCACTAAATTTTGATATTTCATGATTTAATCCAAAATTGACATTTTTACCAAAATTCACTTTACAAAACTTGTACATCTAACAACAATGATTTATTTTCGATCATCAACTAACAAAATACTCAAAATGGCAACATTCAAATACTTTAAAAATTTTGAAATCGGAGGTACGGGCTAGCTAGATTACGAAGCAACGATCACAAAAAAAATAGAAATCATTAAAAATCGAGTCAAAAATGGACTTACATGCTTAAGAAGACAAGGCTGAACATACCAAGCTATTTCCATGGCTTTTCTTCTTCTCATTTTCAGCTATATGATGAAGATGGCACTAAAATATAACTTTTATTTTATTTATTATAACATTATTAATTAATTACAAATTTAACCTTAATTATAAACCATTTAAATCATCCATTTAATGTCCAAATATGTCCACTCATGTGTCAAATGGTAAAATTACAACATAAGGACCTCTAAAGTAAGATTCCATAACTATTGAATACCTTTAGCTAATGGAACTTCACTTTTACACTTTACACGATTTAGTCCTTTTTATCAAATTGACCATTTAAACGATAAAATTTCTTCACGAAATTTTCACACATATATGCTATCATGCTATAAACATTAAAATAATAATAAAATAAATATTTTGACTTTGGATCTGTGGTCTTGAAACTACTATTTTGATTTGACCCAAAAACGGGCTATTACAACTCTCCCTCCTTAGAGATTTTAATCCCCGAAAATCTTATCAGAGAACAAATTAGAGATATGCTTTCTTATAACCTTAACCATTTCTCACATAGCCTTAGATTTCTCAACTCTTTAATCTCACAAGCTAAGATTCTGATATTTCCTTTGCTATACATCATATCAAGCTGAATTTCAACTTCTAAAAGAGATATTATAAACAAAGGGCCTTATCTAAATCATCGCATCATAGATACAAGAAACACATTATGGATCTTCTCAAGTTCTGACAATAATATAAGTTGAATAAGCCACTGGCTTTATTTTCTCAATAATCTCATATGGCTCGATAAATCATGAACTCAACTTCTCTTTATAGCTAATTCGAGAAAGTCTATTCTCATAGCAATACTTTCACAAACACTCAGTTCACTAACTAAAATTCAATGCTTTTACGTATCAAGTCTGCATATGTTTTCTATCAATCTGAAACTGCTTTCTAACTGTTATGAATTAATTTCATTTTCTCTTCAATTTCTCTATTAAAATCAAACCCATGAATCTTTTTCTCACAAAGCTCAATCCAATAACAATGGAGTTCGGTAATTGCAATCATACAATACTTCATACAATGCCATCTTTATACTCATATGATAATTATTAATATGTTCAAACTCAACCAATAGTAATAGTCTTTCTTAATTGTTTTCACATTCTAAAATACAGTAACAAATCATATCTTCGAGAATCTGAATCACTTTCTCATATCATCCATCAATTGGAGAATGAAATCCGATGTTACAATGCAACCTCATCCCCAAAGTTTACAGTAGTTTTCTTTAGAAACACAATATAAACATTGGATCTCTATCCGAAATGATGGAGACTGGCACTCTGTAAAAACTAACAATTTCAGAATGTATAACTTGGCTAGTCTATCAAGAGAGAAATTATACGTATTGAGTTAAAATGTACAGATTTCTTCAACAATCAACAATAGTTCAAATAACATCTTCCTTTTCCAAAATCCAACGAAATTATATTTCATCTCCACTCAAATAATAACACAGAATGCAACAATCCCAAAGGTACTTGATTATTAGCTTTAAATTGTTGATAAATTAGACATTTGGATACTAGTCAGAAGTATCACATTTCATACTCATTCACCAGTAAAATTGTCTCAGATTATTTTACGTCTTAGCATTCCCCGAATGAACAGATAATTACCACTGTGAGCTAGATATAAAAATTGTTGTAAAATCTCTAGATTTCTCGATACACAAACTTTATCTCGAAACAAAAAACAATCATTGGTTCCAATTTGAAACTCTAAATCAGAAATCAATTCACGCTGAACTCTTTTAACTTGCAATTCATTGATACATTTCTGAGCTTCACAAAATCATGAAATAAACATCAATTTAGCTTTTAACTCAGCTAATATCTATCCATCATCCTATAAGATCAATCGCGTATTCATCGCTTGTAAAGCACACAAAGATTTCTTGTTCAAAATATCCGTGATTATACTCGTTTGTCCAGGATGATAACCAATTACTAACTCAAAATCTTTCAACAGTTCAAGCCATCTTTGCTGTACCAAATTCAAAGCTCTATGTAACATCAAATATTTTAAACTCTTGCAATCATCAAATAGGTTACATTACTCACCAAACAATTAATGTCGCTAGCTATTCAATGCAATTACAATGTCAACCATCTCTAATTTGCGCTTTGAATAACTCTTTTCATGCAACTTTAACTGTATGGAAGTATAAGTCATCACTATACATTCTTGTACTAAAACACACTCCAAACCATTCAATAACGTATGACTGAAAATCATAAACTCTTTACCTGATTCAGGTTGAATCAAAACTAATGCTTCAATTAACAGTGTTTTCAATTGTTTATAACTTTATTAGCATATATTAAACCAAATCAAACTTCGCACAAATAAAAACTTCCACAATTGAAGCAAATTTAATTTACAATAATACTTTTCAATTACAACCGTTCTAATAATTCTGTATCATGTCTTCTAAAATATGAATTCTTCATTCAGACTATCCATCAATTTACCCGTGAACGCACAAAATTTATTTCCAGACCTAAGGATAAACACAAACACATATAACTCAATTAACCTTTCAAATAAATAACCCTATCAAACTAAACAACTGAATCGATCTTGGTTGTCAAACAATAACTTTTCAAAGAAAATCTTTCTTCTTATTGTCAAGATAATTCAGTCATACAATTTATTGCAATTTCTTCAGGATACTAGTAAAATATCTTCTTAAAAATTGCATAACTTGAATATGACATAACATTCCATCTTTACTCGTTGACATATATCAAGATTTACCTGAAAGTGATAACTATTATACAGATTTGAACTTGATCTTCTATAATCTATACGTTTATCGATGTCAATTCCCTTTCAAGAAAACTAGAAAGGATTATATAATAAAGTTATCTCAACTATTAATCATCGAAGCATTGTACTACACTAAAGCGACCTTCGTCAGATAAAAAATCATAATGCCATAATAAGACCGACATCTCAACCGTATAAATAGATAATATCCCAGCTGTTAATAATTCATTTTTAACATAAAAGAAAATAAAATATGGTTTCAACAGAACATAACCTCTATATATCTGATGACAATACTACTGTACTCTATGATCAAACCAGAAATTATAATCATAATAGATATATTCATCTCCATCAAAAGAATATTTCTTGCAGATAATCACATAGAATCATAATAAAACCGAGGTAGCAAAATCTCAAACTATGGAACTATATAGAATTTCTGAAAATTACAACCCAGATAGAATGATAAAGATCTCAATGATATCCCAGAGAAATTCCAGAAGAAAAACATCACTCATAAGCACTGAAATCAACTGTGACAGAAGTAATATAATCTGCATGTATATTCAACAAAACAATAACCAGTAGAAATAGAATACTAGCATCATATAGATTTTACCGTCAACTTTTCTATCAACACAATGGAATAGAATACCAGGGAAAGATAGAGCAATGTCGATCATAACCCAAACAAACCAATAATGCTTTCATCTATCAATATGTTTAGCTAGCGTTCTTATACTATAAGAGTTTCATTTGAAAATAAATAGCCACATATACCTCTAAGAATAATGGATTACTCAGAATACCCAAAAGAGATCATTATAAGATAGTCAACTTTACTACTGTACTCAGATATCTTTACAATTCAAACATTATTCCACTGTCTAATTCTGTCATTATTGATTCCTCTTTATCCCATCATCAACAAAAATCAATTAAATAGAACTTCCAGTTAATACATTCTTTAGATATCATAGCTGAATATTTTGTTTCATCAAAGTCAACTTCTTCTTTAATAGAGGCTTTGCATAATCCAAATAGCCTTCAAAACGATTTGATATCTCTTCTAGTATTGTTTTTATGGTTGACTCATTCTCTTATCTGACCACAGTATTAATTCTTCAATCACGGAACTCTGTAATACCACACTTGTGAGCTTATTCAATCTAAATTTTTTGGATTTCATTGTAACACTATACTGATAAGGGGGTGAGGGTTGTAAAGCCTCAAATTTAACTCTCACATATACATGCACATAACATAACATTTATCAATAACATAATATTATGAACTTTTTATTCATGTAATGCCCCAAAATTTTAATTTTTGATTTTGTGTATATGTGACACACAAATATCTATCTACTTCAGTGGTTAAGTGTTCTGGGTGTGTGTATGAGGTCCCAAGTTCAATCCTTGACTTGGGCATATTTTGGTATTTTTATGAATAAAGCCCTATCTCTAGCCAGTAGGCTTATAGTTAAAAGTTGGTAAAAATATATTAGAATGGGCCTGCTGGTCTGGTGGCTAAGGTGTGTGTTGGCGTGTGGGAGGTCTAAAGTTCAAGTCTCTGCACGAGCAAGGGAATTATTTTTGTTGCTTGGCCGTGTGGCGTGGTGGAGTCCTAGTCAAATTAAAATCTCGAGTAGTGGAGTTGTTGTGGGAGGTTAGGGAGAGAATTAAGGAGGTAAGTTACCAGAATTTTAGGCATTATCTTTTTGTTTAGTTTTTTTTTCAAATTTTGGACTCTTTTCCACCTTTTTGACGTTTTCTCTCTTCTCCTCCACTCTCAATTTTCATTTTTCCTCTTTTTTTTAAATAATAAATCCTTGCTGGTGAATTTCCTTTGAATTCCCCTTTTGTTTTATTTGTCTTTCTTCATCTTTTCCCCTTTGTGCAAGCATGCAATTGTGTTGTACGGTAAGTTTTCGTTTTATTAAACTTGAATGTTACTCTGGATAAGGGATTAAGGGGTGTTTTGTTGACTGCTTAGGATCCGATCGTGAGGCTTGAATTAACGTTCGTCGATTTAACTCGAAGTGGTGATCGTTTAGTAAGCATATAAGGTATACATTTTCTTGTGTTGTTTGGGCGAGTGGTTTTGGCTTTGAATTCGTTCTTAACTTTGTTGAACTCTTCATTAATGAGGAATGCTTATTTTTACAGCAGTGAATCGTTTCGGTTGCTATCTCCCTCGTGTTGAGTGGTGGTGAAATTGTGCAAAGTTAGAAGGTAAGTGATGAATGGGAAAGCTTAGACCTTTTGGCACGTGAATACTATTTAATCTTAGTTTAAGATCAATTCTAAAGATGGAATTGTCAATTATAGGTTTTTGGTGATCTCGGGATTGCATAAGCAACGAAAATGATATAGGTGTGTACCCGAAACGTAGAAAATGGGATCCGGTTAAAAGTTGAAATAGCTTGCTATCAAGAAATAAGAGTAATAAGAGAAAATGATGCGACAAATTGTAGAGAAAGGAAGTAAGGGTGTTATAAACTTGGAAATCAACATTTTGCACTAAAATAGTTTTGGACAGCAACAGTAGTCTAACTTTGAAAAATCATCAAAAATATTGAGAATTGAGTTAGAGGTTGAATAAAATATGAAATTAAATTTTATTGAGTCTAGTTTTTCATGGAAGAAGCAGTGTAAGCAATGAAATTTTAAATCATGAGATATAATAAATTTTGTGAGATAATGTTAGAATGATTTCGGGTTCCCCTGTTTTGACTTATGAAAATCATCAAAAATTGTAAACAAATAATTAGGGGCTTAATTTTATATTTTTAAATCCTTAATGAGTCTATTTTCAATAGAAACAAATGAAAACATCATCTAAATTCCGTACTAAGAGATAAATAATTTTTAGTAAGGAAAGGATGAAGCTGTCAAACAGTAGAATAGGGATATCTTTAAAGATTTTACTGTACTTATTTGATAAACTATAAATTCAAAAACTTTCTGGTAGAAAGGTATTTGAATCTAGTTTCAAAAAAATCAAGAGGATCTTAATTTGGAGTTATGTAGCTCAAGATATAAATAATTTAGTCATAATTACTCAAGTAGACAACTTTGAACGAACATATAAGTAAATAGTGAAAACATATATGAGTACTGTAACAGCCCAAACCCGGCCCAAACGCTTAGACCGAATTTGGTTTGCTACGGAGAAAAACCTTTTGAAATCTTTTAAAACCGGTTTAAGTTTTTGATATAAGAAAGCGTTTTGTTAAAACAGTTGAGGTGTACAAATCCCATACTTGAATTTATTTTGAAAATATTTGTTAAGTCAAGTTATTATGTATATTTTATATGTACCCGATGGTACTTGAAAACCCTTTTCGATTGCTTTGGAAAAACATGTGAATTCATTCTTATAAAAAAAAGTTTAAAATGAATGTTCAAGCATATCACAATAATAAAATAATTTTAGGAGGCCTTATTACAACCCAATTAAAATCAACCAAAAATAAAGAAAAGAAATGTAAAAGAACCGAAATTTAAGTCTAGTAAACTAAAATCCCACTGCATGGCCACCTCAAGTCCCTCCGGCTCCATATCCGCGAACTATGTGTCACCTGAAAAAATAAAGGAGAAGGTGAGTCATCAAGACTCAGGATGTAACCCTTCCCCGTAAATACCACATCATACACGCTTTATAACATATTAACATGCATTAAGTCATGTACCCAACCTAGCCAACCAAACGCCTCGGTCTACCCCATTGTGGTACCAAACCACCGGTGGTGCTAAACCACCGGTGACGATAGTCACAGATGTGATACCAAATCACCGGAGGTGCTAAACCTCCGTGTCCGAAGACACAAATCGGTTGATGGGGCCAACCCATCGCGTGATACCAAATCACCGGCGTCAATCCCATATCTCAAAGTGGGGCCAACCCACGGTGGTGCTAAGCCACGGACGAGACGTTATGAGGTGCCAAACCTCTGGAGGTACCAAACCTCTGGTGACCGTAGTCATAGTGTGTTACCAAAACACTGGTGTCCATCGACACAATATAACTGCCCCCTCCACTCATCAACCCATAACAAATCATTGTATAACGAATCTCATGCCAACAGATATTTAAGTTACAATTAAATTCATGCCATGCTTCCCAAAAGCATTAAATAGCAACACATATTAACAGGTACTTACCTGAATCGTCACTTATACCAACACGGTATTAAATCCAATGCTACACAAATTAGAGTTAGCATTCACAACGTTTAGCACAGTTAATAATAGTTATAAGTGTGTATGTACACACCTGTTGCCAATGAGAAGTCTAAATCCCGAAAAAAAGAAGTCGGCCACCCTAGATCTATTGTCCCTATATTCGGCCAAAACATGAGTTAGTATTATGGCCTATTCGCCAACCCAATTTAATTCCAAAGAGTTATCCTTGAAACCCGAGATCTTACCTTGCTCGACTTGGTTTCCAACAACCCGAATCCTTATACGGGTTCCTAGCAATCGGCCAACCTTTAGTACCAAACAAGATTAGTTTCGCTTTTCCAATTATCCACTAAAAGGCTTAGAAAGATTTGACTTACCGTCAACTTACCAAATTTAGTTGATAGAGAATGGAGACTTGAACCGATTACTTCAAGATCTCAAACACCTAGACGAATCGGTTTCAACATAGGAAGTTAATACCTTTTCAACAAGTGCCGAAATCGGTTCTACCCTCTAGAAGTCGACAAGTACAAGAGAACCAATAGAGAAAGCACTGGTCTTGGACACTCACCTTAGAACCAATTGAAGAAATAGATAGAGGAGAACACCTTGTTTGCGATTCGGCCAAGACCACACCAAATAGGGGAAAGAAATTCGGCACACCAAGGAGGAGTATATTCGGCCAATGGTGAATTTAATAGGAAGAACAGAAGTTTCGGCTAAGAGCTTTGAGAAGAGGAAAGAAATAAATTAGTGGTGAGGGTGTAGAGGATTCGGCCAAGGTCTAAGAAAAAGGAGAATAGTTTTTTTCGATTTTAAGAGATTGAGAAGAAAAGGAAAATCAAAGATGGGAATTTTGGCTACTTGCAATTTGGAGGAAAAGAAAACAAAAGATGGAGAATATGCCTAAAGAAAATTCGGCACTCCCCCCCTTCAACTAGTCCTTGCCGTTCACTCCTCCTCAACAAGGAGTCCAAAATTCCACCAATTCCTTAATTCACTCTAGGCCACCCATTTGAATTAACTCAAAATAATTTGTATTAATCCCCAAATAATCATTTAATAATCTCTTAACAATTCAAGTAATATCCTTATTTATCTTCTGTTAACTTATTATCTAAATAAATAATAAAAAGAGTTTCAAAGAGAGAAGATCTCTCCCTTCCTATGCCGTCCCTTTCAAGAGCAAAAAGAGAGAACTCTGTGACTCGAACCAAGGCTCTCCCGTATCCTCTTGTGGTGTCAACTTCAGCTCCTAAGTGGCCTCCCTTTTGCTACTTTTCCAAGGCTTATTCTATGTCAAATGTTCCTTCATTTATTCTTATAACTCCTAAGTACTAAGGCTCCCTACCTTGAAAGCTTACAAATAACATTTCTACTAACTCGAGCCAACTTTTAAATCTTATCACTTCATAAATAATTCAAACACAAAGAAAAACATTTAATCACAAATAGCCCCGGTTTTAGGATGTTACAGTTCTACCCCCTTAAAAGAAATTTCGTCCTCGAAATTACCTGATCAGAAAAGGTGGGGGTATTGCTGCCGTATCACATCCTTGGGTTCCCACGTAGCTTCCTCTGCACCATGGTTCCGCCATAGCACTTTTACTAAGGGCACTGACTTCTTACGCAGAACTTTTACATCTTTATCTAAGATCTGAACCGGTTCTTCTTCAAAGGACAAATCCGAGTTGACCTCAATTTCTGCCACAGGCACTACGTGCGATGGATCTGACCGATATCGCCTAAGCATCGACACATGGAAGACATTATGAATCTGACTTAACTCTGCCGATAGTTCGAAATGATAAGCTACCAGTCCTACTCGCTTAACATCAGATATGGGCCAATGAATCTTGGGCTTAGCTTCCTTTTCGCCCAAATCTTAACACCTTCTTCCAAGGCGACACCTTCAGAAGACCTTATCCCCATCGATACTCCATTTCCTTGCGCTTTAGATCAAGATAGAAGTCTTGACTTAACGCGTCGGCTACCACATTAGCCTTACTCGGATGATACTCGATTGAACAAAGAGTCCTTTATCAGCTCAATCCATCGGCGCGCCTTAAGTTCAAGTCTTTCGGGTCAAGAGATACCTTAGACTCTTGTGATCCGTGTAACTATTGACTTCTCCCCATAAAGGTAATGCCTCCATATTTTCAAGGCGAAGACTATCGCCGCTAACTCCAAGTCGTGAGTTGGGTAGTTAACCTCATGCGGTCTTAGCCGACGGGGACGATAGGCTACTACCTTCCCTTCCTGCATCAATACACATCCCAACCCAGATGGGACGATCACAAGAACTCAGAACAACTTCTCCGCCAGTCAGTACCAAGACCGAGCTTCGCCGAATCTTTCTCAACTTATCAAAACTTTCTTGCTTTTTCCACCAAACAAATGGTACCCCTTCCTTAATAGCTTAGTTAATGGTGCAAAGAATTAACGAATCCTTCCACAAACCTTCGATAGTACCCTGCTAGACCCAGAAAACTTTGAATCTCTGCCACCGACTTAGGCGGTTTCCAATCCAACACCGCTTCAATCTTGCGAGGATCCACTCTAATCCTTCCACGACACCACGTGACCTAAGAAAGCCACCTCCTTAGCCAAAATTCGCACTTCATCAATTTGGCATATAATCGTTCTCCCCTCAAGATTGCGTAACTATTCACAAATGCTTGTCATGCTCCTCCTCCATTTTTGAGTAAACTAATATGTCGTCTATGAACACTACGACAAATTGGTCCAAGTACTGTTGAAATACCCTATTCATTAAGTCCATGAATGCCGCCGGTGCATTGGTCAACCCGAATGGCATCACTAGGAACTCGTAATGCCCATACCGAGTTCGGAATGTCGTCTTGTGCACATCAGCCTCCTTCACCTTTAATTGATGATAACCCAACCTAAGGTCAATCTTTGAAAATACCGATGCACCCTTTAGTTGGTCAAACAAGTCATCGATCCGAGGCAACGGATACTTATTTTTTATCGTTAACTTGTTTAACTGACGGTAATTGATGCACATCCGCATAGAACCGTCCTTCTTCTTGACAAACAATACAGGTGCTCCCCACGGAGATACACTAGGTCGAATAAACCCTCTATCCAAGAGTTTTGAATTTGAGCCTTCACTCCACCAACTCCTTTGGTGCCATTCGACACTGTGCTATAGATACAGTGTCGCTCCGGGTAGCAAATCTATACCGAATTCAACTTCCGATCCGGAGGCAAACTCGAAAGTTCCTCCGAATACATCAAGAAATTCCTCATCGTTCGGACCTTTTCAACCGCGACTCCTTAGCCTCCAAGGCACAAATTCGCACTATAAATGCCTCACACCTTTCCTAACCATCTTTTCACCTTCAAGGCCGATATCACATTAGATGATAATTTCTTCGACACGATCATAACCACTTCATCCCCTTCTACCATCATAGAACCATGCGCTTAGCAACAGCAATCTAACCTCGCTGTACCTAACCAACCACCCATTCTAAGGATCAAATCGAACTCCCCAAACGGTAGTTCCATCGGATCGACCACAAATATGACCCTTGGAGTTCTAGGGTACATCCCTATAAAGCTTGTTCACAACTTCATGAATGGCCTAAAGGGCTAATTACGCCATCTCCCTAGCGTTAGCCTCTGAGTCTAGGTTCAAAGTCTCTACCACACTACTCGCTACGTATAAATGCGTTGAACCCACATCAATTAATGCAACATAAGGAAGACCGAAAATTAGAAATGTACCGGTTATGACATCCGGTGCGTCACCTTCTTCGTGACGCCTCACCGCATAGACTAAGCCAGCCGCTTTGGCTCAGATTGCTCGCCTCGCCTCGACCTCCACAACCACGCCAAAGACCCACATTCAAAGCAACCTCGCCACCAATCCAACAACCTCCCAATGGGCTTTTCCACAGCGATTACATCGAATCGGTTTCGATTAGCGTCATGGGCCTTGTCACCTGACTTGGCCCACTCGCCTAGCCTTTTTTAATCATTACCACCGACCCGGATGGCCCAAACCTCTCTTCCGCTTGAGCCTATCGAGTTTTGCCTCACAGATGCCTTGATACCCTCGGCTACCTTAGCCTTTTCCACTAGAGACGAAAACTCATGAACCCGCTGCGAACAATCGCCACCTCAAATCATCTCTCACCCGTCCTCAAAGCGGACATAGGGCCATGTTTCAGAGCCACAATGCCTCTCGATATCTACTCAACCTTAGGAATTACGCCTCATACTCCGGCTACGACTTAGTTCCTTGTACCAACCCGTAAAAGCCTTTTTCTCGGCGTCCGTAGCGGTGCCCACATACTTTTTCCGAAAAGCAACTCTAAAGTACTCCCATGTAAGATCCTCCGCCAGGCGCCATCTCGGACCGTGAGCCACCAATCGATATGCTTCATCCTTCGGTTTACGACACGGCTCCTTTCAATTTCTCCCCATCGATGTGTCAAGATCGTCCATGATCCTTTCTATAGATTCTAGCCAAGATTCACCAAGACCGGGTGCCACTCCTAACACACTTTAACACTTCAAATTGCATAGATCAATTCGCCGAATAGATTTTTGAGCCCCTAAATTTCCACTAGCCCCACCACCAACTCCAAGACCAAGAACATGACTATGACATCGCTTTACCTCCCGTCGATCTTGCTCCTCACCCAAAGTCGGGGTGGTGGCGGTGGTATTTCATTCTCGAACCCCATCCGACCTAACGGGTTCAGATACGGTCATTCTTCCCTACCACATCCACGCTTACCACGCCCTCTAGAACTCATTCTATCTAAGCGCTTTTAATCGATTAAGAAAAATTTTATGGATTAGTAATTTGTTTCACTTGATTATCCGCGAAGAATTTTATGAAAAGTTTAATAGGGATTCTTTCGATCAAATCATGTTTTAAGTCTTCTACCCTAGTTCACACAAAAGGCCACATTCATTCCCTAATACTTTCCATACCTATTCACTCCTCGGACATTCCTGTCCTATTTCTAACCCAGGGGTATTTTTGTCATTTCCTTACAGGGGTATTTTTGTAATAGAATTCGAGAGATTTCAAACTTTAATAAAGCAGGTCACTTGAAATTCCCAAAACTGAAGAGCATTCCTGAGAATTTGTAAAATTTGAAGTTATGGCATCATTTTGGAAACTAGGGGTATTTTGGGTATTTTGTCAATCGGGGTAATTTTGTAATTTTTTAACAAATCCGGGGTATTTTAACAGTTGTAAAACTCTGAGGGTTCCTTTTTGCGAGTTTCTCTCTTTTTAAACGATGATGTTGCAAAAATTTTGAATTCGAGGTCATTTTGGTAATTTTACAAGTTGAGGGTATTTCCGTAATTTTCCAAAACCAAGGTTTTTATTGGTGATTTGCAAAGTAGAGTTTTTGGATATTCCTAAAAATAATAAAATTTTTAGGCAAAACCATTGAATTAATATTTTATGAGTCAAGGGCATTTTAGTAATTTTACCCCTAAGGGCATTTTTGTAATTTCATAAATCAAATTTTTCGGGGAAAACATTGTAAAAATGGTTGTTCTCATATTTGAAAGAGTGATTTTAAAAGTTTTGGAGAAGTTAGGGTTTTGTTGTTTTTTTTTTTAAACATGGTTAGTTCCTTTCGGGTTTTAGTCGTTATGTTTAGCCTATGACCGAGCCCTCTTGGTCAGGGTGAACCAAAGCTACGCACCAGCAGGATTCGAGTGGAGAGGAGGTGAGTCACGCGGATCGCTTAAATACCAAGCTCCCATCGAACCTTTCTAGACATGCGCATGAGGTTACCACACCACCGAGCCCTCTCGAGTTAGGGTGAACTGAAGCTACGCACTGGTAGGATACACAGGAAGAGGTGGTGAGTCACTCTGACCGCTTAAATACCAAGCTCTTTCGGATCCAATCCTAGACATGCGTGTGGGGTTACCACACCTAGCTCGATGACTTGGTCATAGGTTGGTTGAGTTCATTAAGTCTTATGTTCGGTTTGTGTGTTTGAGTAATCTAATCCTAAGGTTTGAATTCCTATAAGTCTATTCTACGTTCCATGCTTCCTACCCTTCTATAGAAAGTAAATCATACGGTTAGGAACACTTACAGGCGGATAGGTGCCGAGACTCAAGGCCATGCTGTTCAAAACCCCAAGATAACTCAAAGAGGCCTACTAAATCATTTTTGGGCCTTGGGCCCCACAATGAAAGCTTTGAACTGGCTCGATACCAATTTGTAATGTACCAAACTCATTTCAAACGCTTAGACCGAATTTGGTTTGCTAGGAGAAAAACCTTTTGAAATCTTTTAAAACCGATTTAAGTTTTGATATAAGAAAGCGTTTTGTTAAAACAAATTGAGGTGTACAAATCCCATACTTGAATTTATTTTGAAAATATTTGTTAACTCAAGTTATTATGTATATTTTATATGTACCGATGGTACTTGAAAACCCTTTTCGATTGCTTTGGAAAACATGTGAATTCATTCTTATAAAAAAGTTTAAAACGAATGTTCAAGCATATCACAATAATAAAATAATTTTAGGAGGCCTTATTACAACCCAATTAAAATCAACCAAAAATAAAGAAAAGAAATGTAAAAGAACCGAAATTTAAGTCTAGTAAACTAAAATCCCACTGCATGGCCACCTCAAGTCCCTCCGGCTCCATATCTGCGAACTATGTGTCACCTGAAAAAAAATAAAGGAGAAGGTGAGTCACCAAGACTCAGTATGTAACCCTTCCCCCGGGTAAATACCACATCATACACAGTTTATAACATATTAACATGCATTAAGTCATGTACCCAACCTAGCCAACCAAACGCCTCGATCTACCCCATTGTGGTACCAAACCACTTGGTGGTGCCAAACCACCGGTGACGATAGTCACAGATGTGATACCAAATCATCGGAGGTGCTAAACCTCACGTGTCCGAAGACACAAATCGGTTGATGGGGCCAACCCATCGCGTGATACCAAATCACCAAGCGCCAATCCCATATCTCAAAGTGGGGCTAACCCACGGTGGTGCTAAGCCACGTGGACGAAACCCTATGAGGTGCCAAACCTCTAGAGGTACCAAACCTCTGGTGACCGTAGTCACAGCAGTGTTACTAAAACACCGTGTCCGCCGACACAATATAATCGCCCTCCACTCATCAACCCATAACAAATCATTGTATAACTAATCTCATGCCAACAGATATTTAAGTTACAATTAAATTCATGCTATGCTTCCCAAAAGCATTAAATAGCAACACATATTAACAGGTACTTACCTGAATCGTCACTTATACCAACACGGTATTAAATTCAATGCTACACAAATCAGAGTTAGCATTCACAACATTTAGCACGATTAATAATAGTTATAAGTGTGTATGTACACACTTGTTGCCAATGAGAAGTCTAAATCCGAAAAAAAAAGTCGGCCACCCTAGATCTATTGTCCCTATATTCGCCAAAACATGAGTTCAGATATGGCCTATTCGCCAACCCAATTTAATTCCAAAGAGTTATCCTTTGAAACCCGAGATCTTACCTTGCTCGACTTGGTTTCCAACAACCCGAATCCTTATACGGGTTCCCTAGCAATCGCCAACCTTTAGTACCAAACAAGATTAGTTTCACTTTTCCAATTGTCCACTAAAAGGCTTAGGAAGATTTGACTTACCGTCAACTTACCAAATTCAGTTGATAGAGAATGGAGACTTGAATCGATATCATGGGTTACTTTAAAATGGATCACCTCTTACGACCAAGGCCAATTTGGTTCCTTCATTTATTCTTATAACTCCTATGTACTAAGGGAAAGCTTCCAAATAACATTTCTACTAACTCGAGTGTGTTTAATCACAAATAGGGGATGTTACAAGTCTCGAGCTATCATGGGTATATCACATAGGCGTGTGGGCCCATTTTTACCAAATTTTTTTAAGGTTGCACGGGTCGCCCAAGTCGATTGTGAACCAACTGTAGGGTCGGTGAGCACTACTTAGACCCCTAAATGTGTGAATTGATTGAATGATATATGTACTGGGCATGTTAATAACTGAACTGAATATATGTATTGAAATTGCATAATAGCATGTCATCCAGTGTATGTTGCATTGCATTGGGTTGGGGGTTGTTATTCGGAGGAAGTGTACTAAAATGCTTTAAGGCAAATTTACTGGTAGCTCAGCTGCAAACTACTATGTTGTGCCGCATTCGGTACTACTTGGAGTGTAGGGATGGATGGGTTGATTATATCCCCACATGGAGTGTAGGATTGGATGGAGATGGTGTGTAGAGGCTGGTTGGGTAGGATTTTGCTCTTGCATAATCATATTACTATCGATACTATGATGGGCTAAGGCCCATCAGTATTTTGACATCAGATCGAGATGGGCTAAGGCCCAAATCATATCGATCATCGAAAAGGGCTTAGGCCCAAGACAGTTCAACTATGCATTGTGAATACTGATTGTTTGTTTGTTTTACGGGATTACACACTAAGTTTACGTAAACTCACCCTTTTTGTTTAATGTGCACAGGTAATCCCCAGACTTAGACGGATCGGTGCAACGGAGCACTCAATGGTGACCACAATAATTTTTGGACTTCATGGTTTTCAATTTACGATTTATGATTTGATTATTATTGATTATTTGGGTTGTAATTTAAGGACCCTCTGGGACTTTGGTTTTAAATTTCGGTTTTTATTAATTTATTTTTCTTTATGGATTTATACCTGCTGGTCGTAGGAAGTTCGGTTTTCAAAAAGTTAAAGTAATTTCTAAACGTATGATTACCTAGACTATTTTATTAAAGCTTCCGCAACGAGGGGTGTTTCAAAAAAAATGTTTTAAATGAATAAAGACGACTTCCTAAGTTCTAACAAAGGTTTACTAAAGATAATAACATGGAATGTTTTCATCGTAAAAACCAGGTTTCGAAAACATTATCATGTAACTTTTTCAGATACGGCCATAATATCTAGGTCGGGTTTGGGGTGTTACAATTCATACCTTTATGAATCTCAACTCATCATGAACACATTTTCGCTCAAATATTTGACTACCACTTTCTACACTACCGAAATTAGCTTGGTTAAAAAACATATCTGTCTACTTAAAACAATTTTCGTCAGAGTTGGGAGATGTCACACTATCTTAGGTTTTATATGGCATGTATAGCTAGACTTACATGCGCTACGTTAGTCTTAGAATCGACTAAATCGTAGCTTTGATACCAATAAATGTAACACCCTTACCTGTATTAAACACCGAAATAGGGTTACAGAGCATTACCAGACTTACAACACTTATAAACATACATTTCATATACAATTTATCATATCATATACAATTCAATCACAACCAATGATAGTGTCCCTTAAACGAGCCTATAAGGCCATAAACATGCATTAGAAATGATTCGAGACTAAACCAATAACTCGAGAAATTTTTGTGAAACTTAGAAAATTTTTGCTTCAAATATAGGACACACGCCCGTGTGGCCCAGTCGTGTGTCTCACACGGCTACCAGACACCCCTGTGTCATAGGCGTGTGAAAACATAGGATACATACTGACTTGGGTCACACAGCCAACCACACGCCTATGTGTCTAGCCCGTGTGCCCTTCAAAGTGGCCACACACGCCCGTGTGCCAAACCGTGTATTAGGCTGTGCCAAACCTATAGGGTATACTGACTTATGCAACATGGCCAAGTCACACACCCGTGTGCCAGGCTGTGTGCCAATTAGGGGGTATACTGACTTCATTTCAATTTCAACACCAGGGGAGACAAGGCCATGTAACATGACTGTGTGTCACACATGGCTGAGACACACGCCCGTGTCTCTGCCCATGTGGACAAAAATAGGCTATTTACCAAGCCATTTTGCCACTCATTTTGGACATACCTACACAAGCTCAAATGGTACCATTTTAAGACACAAATATACTGCCAAAAGTCATCAATCAATACACAATCATACTATATTTATTTCAATCATTCTAATACTCAATTCAAATTCATTTATCAATTCAAGTACCTATCAACTCATATTGCTTTACTAGACATAATTCACATATATAACTCCTTTAATTAAACCATTTCAAACACGCATTATCAATTCAACATCATCCATTCAATGTCAATTACCAAACTCAAAACCAAGCACATCTCAAGCTATTACACAACACATACCAACTGGCCATTTGAATATCTTAAACCATCATTAAGCTTACCAAAATAACTCATATCACATGGGAATATATATACTTTAAACCACATAACTTAATCATACCAAATCTCATGAATAAATACATATCAAGCATATATGCATCAATCACCAAAATTACTTTTACTCAACAATACCCAAACACCTATACATGCCATATAACCAATATCACAAAGCTTATAAGTATCATACCATAACTGGATAGTGTGATGTGATCTCCGATGACTTCCAACCCTAGCGAGCCTCCGAATCACTATAAACATAGAAAAGATAACAAAGTAAGCTATAAAGCTTAGTAAGCTCGTATGATAATAACTCATCTAATCAAATAAACACATTTTAAGCCATTATAAATACTATAATATAACTTGTATAATTCCACCTTTAAGTCATGCATCCGTTCACATAGTTAACCAAGAATTTCACAGGTTTATTCATTTCAATGCTTATATGGTTTGGATACTTCTTATCAATTCATTCACATTTACATAAGCATAAGCAAGATAGAAATAAACTATATTCAATTCAATTGCCATCATATTTATATATATTAAATTGAACCATATGAATTCTCATAATTTTCCACTTACTCATCATATGAAATTCACTTTTAACACTTACTTGTCGATTTCTATCACGAGTACCTTGACTGAGTCGTACCATCACTTGTAGCCACGTTTTGTCAACATTTCCCGTTGAACCATTTAGAATACTAAAGGATACTCGGGCATCTCATACATACAGTACCGAACAAATGCAATATCTCAAATATGGTCTTACATGTAATGTAACACCCTAAACTCGACCTAGAAGTTAGGTCTGAATCTGGAATGTCACATTAAAGGCACAATTCAAAACGATTTTGCTAATTAACAATTTAAGACCCAAAAGCTCTTTCATCCTTAAGTCTTGTTAGGTAATGATAAAATCCCATTTTATTATTTTAAGCATTTCAAAAACTAAGTTTAAACATACAATTACTTAGGTTTAATAATTAAGTAAACAGTTGAAAACAACAACCCAAAATCTAAAGTCAAATCGGAATACAAGATCTTATTACATCCAACTAAAATAAAGTAATTAAAACCATGTTTTTTTGAAATAAAAACAAAAAAACACAAAATTTAAACATCTCGTAGTGTGGCCATCTCCAAGTCCTCTCCCACGTCGAGTCATTTATTGAGGATCACCTGAAACATTAAATAAAGGGTGTGAGTTTCGAAACTCAGTGTGTACAACCCTTGGCACTCAAATCAACATACAAATATTCACATTGGGCCTAAGCCCTATCAAAATCAGTGGTCTTGGCCTTAGCCCACAATGAGCTCATATCATATCATATCATATGAAATCATATGCAAAACAAGGTAATGCAAAACCCTCCCCAAAAATCCATCCACTACACACACCATTTCCCTTCCAACCCTACACACTTGTGGGGATTTCTAAATCGACCCACCCATCCTCTACACACCAAAGGTAGCACTCACAGCAGCACTACTCAACGTTGCAGTAAAGTTGCTAGTCATATAATGGGCTTAAAGCCACCGGTGGATCTACGGTCATCAAGCGACTATGTAATCCTCAAATTCTTCCTCTGTACCATAATTCCCACCCATATGCAACCTAAACAGAATATCGTATGAATGCAACATGCATATGAGTAACATCCACAAAACTCATACTCATCATATAGGGGTATTTTCGGCATTTCACAACCCAAGGGTATTTCTGTAAATCCACTCTATATGGGTATTTAGGTAATTTTCAAAACAAAAATACTTTGGAAATTTTTTAAATCAGGGATGTTTGGTAATTCAGCAAATCAAGGGTACTCTGGTAATTTCACAATTCGGACTATTTTAGTGATTTTACAAATCTAAGGGTATTTTGGTAATTTTCAAACTAAGGGTATTTTGGGTATTTTCAAATTAGAGGCATTTTAGTAATTTTACAAATTAGGGGTATTTGGTCCCTCTCGGGTTTTAGTTATGATCTTTGGCCCATTAACAAGTCCTTGAGGCTAAAGTGAACAGACACTATGCACCAGTTAGGATTCTAGAGAAGAGGAGGTGGGCCACTAGGACCGCTTAAGTACCAAGCTCTCCCTAGATCCAATCCTAGACATGCATATGTCCATTGCCACACTCTAACCCAGCGACTTGTTCATGGATAGGTTTAATTATTAGAAGAGTTTTATGTTATTCAAGAGTTTGTCAAACTAGGCCTAGAGTCCATTAAACCCTAACATATATTTCTAAAATCTCATAAGGCCCATTAAGTCTATTTCATGTCATATAGCCCATTAAGCCTATTTCATATCATATAGCCCATTAAGCCAATTTCATGCTCTTATAGCCGATCACGCCAATCTCATGCTCATGCAGCCCTTTGGGCTCAATTACGATCCAATCATACAACCGTTCATGCCTATTCATCATTCATGCTCACATATTAACCATTGCCATTTTGGGCCCACAAGTTCGACAGGCCCATTTAGCCACATTCGACTTTTCAGCTTTTCGACTTTTCGGCGTTGCCGATATCGTGTGTGTAGTGTTTGTACACACTTGGTTACTGTGACGTGCTATTCTTTCCTTAGCCTTGATCCTACAACCAACCAACCTTCAATCAATTCACACATACCTAATCAAGATATTTACTCAAAAGTTGAAACCTTACTGTAACCTTACCGTGTGCCAACAGGTTCTAATAGCCCTTCCTTAGCTACTAATCAGGAGTATCATCTAGATCCACACTCAAACATACACCATCAAAATTCAGATGACTCGTAATCCACACAAGTCATCCAACCATTCAGCCATTCACTTCTACCATAATCGAGTTGGGTTCACTTACCCTTACTAATGATCCTACCATGCTTACTATCTTTGAACCGTATCCTTGTTACTACAGAGTTAACGACAGGATAGCTAGATAGCCTTTCGTCTTTTAGCAAAATGTACAAGGAGGTTAACCTAATGCTTACCAAATCCACTTTCGATCCTACGGCCTAAATTTGACTTTTAACATTGACTGATAGTAGATAATAATCGATTTGTTATGGAGGAATAACCACAAAGATTCGGCACTAATAGGGATTTTGGTAAGGGAAAATGATGGTAATTCGACAATAGAAAAGTTTGGCTATGCGAGAATTCGGTAAAAAAAAGGATGATGATTTGCCAAATGGAAGAACATGATT
Source organism: Gossypium rotundifolium (assembly GCA_025506655.1). NCBI lineage: Eukaryota > Viridiplantae > Streptophyta > Magnoliopsida > Malvales > Malvaceae > Gossypium > Gossypium rotundifolium. The sequence continues at coordinate 60,090,337 of CP106731.1, read as the reverse complement.
GAGAGGAGAATAGAAGAAAAAGAAAATATGGAAACTCAAGAACCTCTCAAGGGAAATCGGCAATGGGAGAAGAGAATGAGGGGAAGAAAAGGAAGAAATAATAGAACCCAAGGAACCTTTCAATAAATTCCGCACGCCTTTTTATAACCAAAGCCGAATCTTACCTTCCCCCCACAGTCCCATTCAGCACCAACACTTCACACACCTCATCTTCTAACTTTTCTCTCTGATAACACCTTAATCTTATCTGAAATTCCCTCCACATCCATCACACAAAACTCTCCACTACAGGAGTTCAAAACCAACACAACTCTGGCCGTCCACTCTGCAAAATAAACACCCCAAAATACCTTGCCACTACTCGAACCTTGGACCTCTTCAGTTGACAATCACGCCACCTTATGGCTCCCCAAGTGATGCCACCTTGCCACTGGACCACAGGACCACTTGTATCCTATTTCTTCTTCATTTACTTAAAAGGCCTACTAACTGGAGTCATTGTTCCCTATGGCTAAAACAAAATTTTTTCCTATACCCTTACTTGATCCTAGAACATATCCAACACCCCTAGACACTCCAAATTCATTAACCATTAAGGTAAGCATGCAATTCATCATTTTCTTGCTCACTTAAAAATTTTCTGAGACCCAAAGCCCAAAGCCCAATAGGCCCAATACTTATAGGCCCAAATTTGAGGCGTTACATGTAATCTCGTATCGATGCCAATAGCCTAGCTATGGTCTTACACGAAGTATCATATCAATGCCATATCCTAGATATGGTCTTACACGTAATCTCAGTAACCCTAATGTCATGACATTTGCATCCCATCTATTCCTAATGTTCAACTGGGACTTTCGCTATATCGAACCTCTATCAGTCTTTTCTATAGTATCGTACTCAATAGTATTCATATTTCATTTCAATAATATAGCATTTACCACAATTATATCAACTAAGCATTTATACATATATAACTTAATGCTTATTAAACATACGAACTTACCTCATTCGCTATAATGATAAAGTAGGTCGACTAATCCGATACTTTGTTTTTCCTCGTTCTAGATCCAAATCTCGTTTATCTCAATCTATATAATATAAAAATTTAATTATGTATCATCATTTCATTCAATTTAGCACAATTTACACATTTTGGAAAAATTACATTTTTGGCCCTATTATTTCACATTTTTACGATTTAGTCTTTATCACATAAAATCACAATTCATTCAATTTAATACAAATTCATGTTTGTCGAATATTACCCATTCTCATATCACCCCCATATTTTTTTTCTATTTTAAAATTCAACCACTAAATTTTCATATTTCACAATTTAATCCAAAATTGATATTTTTACCAAAATTCACTTTACAAAACTTGTACATCTAACAACAATGATTTATTTTCCATCATCAACTAAAAAAATACTCATGCATTCAACAATGGAAACATTCAAATACTTTAACAATTTTGAAATTAGATGTACGGACTAGCTAGATTACGATGCAACAATCACAAAAAACATAGAAATCATTAAAAACCGAATCAAAAATGGACTTACATGCTCAAGAAGACAAGGCTGAATGTATCAAGCTATTTACATGGCTTTTCTTCTTCTCATTTTCGGTATGATGAAGATGACAGTAAAATATAACTTTTGTTTCATTTATCATAACATTATTAATTAATTACAAATTTAACCTTAATTATAAACCATTTAAATCATCCATTTAATGTCCAAATATGGCCACTCATGTGTCAAATGGTCAAATTAAAACATAAGGACTCTAAATTAAGGTTCCATAGCTATTGAATACCTTTAGCTAATGGAACTCCACTTTTATACTTTACGCGATTTAGTCCTTTTTATCAAATTAACTATTTAAACGATAAAATTTATTCACGAAATTTTCACACATACATGCTATCATGCTGTAAACATTAAAAAATAATAAAATAAATATTTTGACTTTAGATTTGTGGTCCTAAAACCACTGTTCTGATTTGACCCAAAAACGGGTTACTACAATGTGTCCCATGCATCTTAAAATTGAGAAACAAAATGCTCAGAATTGAGCACACGGGAGTGTGTCTCAGCCGTGTGAGGGACATGGCCTCGAACACGGGTGTGTATCCTGGCCGTGTGAAACTGTACCTATTTTGTGAAAATTAAATTAACCAAATAGCCTAACACACACAAATGTATGGCAGGCCATCTGACACAAGTCAAAGAGTTACATGGGATAAGACACGGCCTAAGGCACAAGCATGTCTAAAGGTCACACGGGCGTGTCCCTAAACCACACAGGCGTGTGAGCCCTACATCTATGAAAAATTTAGAAATTTCACAAAAAATTCTCAGTGGTTCTGAATTAATCCCGATTTCATTCTATTGTACATATTAGGCCTCGAGGGTCTATTCAAAGGATAATATAATTGGTTTTGGACATAAATAGTAGTTTAACACGATTTATCTGTGATTAATCTATAAACTCTATTAATGCTCTAAAACCTTATTCTGATGACAGGTACGGGTTAAGGGTGTTACATTTAGTGATATCAGAGCTACGATTTAGCCGATTCTCAAATTTGACGTAGTAAACATGAGTTTAGCTATACATTCCATTATATATAAATTTTGATAGTGTGATGATTCCTGATCATTTTAAATGTGTTTTTCACATAGTAATGTCTTCCAACTGAGCTAGAGCTGAATTTGAGGAAGCTGAGAGTACTGGTCAAGTTTCTGTACAACGAGTTGTATCTAGTAGTAGTAGAAGGCCCGTATCTGAGGGTCAAGGTGAGGAGGAAAAATAAGCCTTCTTTCAAACAATGAATGAATAGTTTTCTAAATATTTGAGAAAGAACCCTGCTGTTTAGCAACCTCCCCCACCTGTTCCTCAACCCGTTCCTAATATGCCACAAGGTACTGAAACTAATAGAATCAGAAAGGCTCCGATAGATAAAATTAGAAAATATAGGGCAGAGGAATTTAGGGTCATGATGATGATGATCTAGAGAGGGCTGAATTTTGGATGGAAATTACTATCCGAGTTTTAGATAAATTATCATGTACACCAGCCGAGTGTTTGAAATGTGTAGCATCTTTATTAAAAGAAACAGCTTATCATTCGTGGAAAACCATATCTTTAGTTGTACTAAGAGAAAATATCACCTGGGAGTTTTTCCAGACAGAAGTCAAAAAGAAGTATATCAGTCAAAGATTTTGGATCAAAAAAGAAAAGAATCAGGGGAATATGACTGTATTTTAATATGAACGAGAATTTGTTTGGCTGAGTAAATATGCCAGAGAATGGGTCTAGATTGAGGTTGAGATGTGTAAACGTTTTGAAGAAGGTTTAAATGAAGACATTAAACTGTTGATTGGTATCCTTGAATTAAGAGAATTTGTAGTACTGGTTGATCGGGCACATAAAGCTGAAGAATTGAGTAAAGAAAAAAACAAGCTGAAATACAAGCCCGGGTTTCTAGTAAAAGAATTATGGGTAAGTCCCAATCATTTTTTTCAAAGAAATCAAAGAAATACCAGGATCGTTTTACTTCATCTGTTGGATATTCTAGAAAAGAGTGAAGTTTTCAACGCTCAAACCCGAGGTTTTCATCCCCATCTGTAACAAGTGTTGGGAGTGTCGGTAATCCCAAACCAAAATGAAAACACTGTAATAAGTTTCATTTTGGGGAATGTCGTCTGAGAAGTGGAGCCTGTTATAGATGTGGTTCATTTGACCATTTTCTCAGAGAATGCCCAAAAAAGGTTGAAAAAGATGTTGAACAGACTCTAAAACCGAGTAATCATGCCTCAATAGGTAGGCCGCCTCACAATTCTAGAAATGTTAGTGGTAGCTGAAGTTCTACAAAAGATTCGATAGTTAAATCTGAGTCACGAGCACCGGTAAGGACATATGCTATACGTGTGAGAGAAGATGCGTTTTCACCGGACGTCATAACTAGTACATTTGTTTTACTTGATACTGATATTACTGTTATGATTGATCATGGTTCTACACATTCATATATATGCACAAACTTAGTGACTATTAAAAATTTCCTTGTGGAATTCACTGAATTTGTGGTTAAAGTTTTCAATCCCCTAGGTCAATGTGTTATGGTGGATAAAATCTATAAAAATTGTTCGTTGATGGTAAATGGTTACTGTTTTCAGCTAATTTGATGATATTGCCATTTGATGAATTTGATGTGATTTTGGGAATGGACTAGTTAACTCAGCATGATGTAGTGGTGAACTGTAAACAGAAATATATTGTGTTGAAATGTAAGAATTTTGAATTACTTCATGTTGAATCTGATCAAGTGGATGGCTTATCTAATGTGATCTCAGCAGTTTCAGCTCAGAAATGTATCAGAAAAGGGTATGATGCTTATCGTGCGTCTGTATTGGATACTAAAGTAACTGAGCCAAAGATTCAATCAGTGCCATTTGTTTGTGAGTTTCTAATGTGTTTCCAGAGGAATTACTTGGGATACCACCAGTTAGAGAAGTGGAGTTTTATATATACCTTGTGCCAGGAACAACTCCAATATCTATTACACCTTACAAAATAGCTCCTACTGAATTGGAAGAATTGAAAACACAGTTGCAGGAAATGATTGACAGAGGCTTTGCTCGGCCTGGTTTTTCACCTTGGGGTGCACCAGTCTTGTTTGTAAATAAGAAAGATGGATCTTTGAGATTATGCATTGCCTACAGACAGCTCAATAAGGTCACAATAAAGAATAAATATTTTAACATAATTTTATTAATTAGAAAGCACTAACTGCCCACTTAAACTATATAATTTTTACGTAAAACCCTCCAATTATGATTCTATATCCATTTAGCACAAATAAGTTAATAGCGATTAACTTTTTGAGCTTTTACGATTTAGTCTTTTTTACCTAATTAACCAACCAAACATCTAAACCTGTAACATCCCAAAGTTGGACCTAGTAGGATTGGGCCCATTGGGCCTTAGGCGTAGGAGCGTTTAAAATTTTTGGGAATAAAGAACGGAATTAGTGAAAGTTGGATCTATTAGGTGAGTGATTTTGGAAGGTTAGAGGGCTTCTATGAAGTCCCGGGTTCAAACTTTGGCTTTAGGGAAATTTTGGTTTTAGGTGAAAAAACCCCGAGAGTTAGTAGTAGGCTTTAAGAATTAAATGTGGAGGAAAAATATACAAGTGGAGCATGTGGTGTAGTGGCAAAGTGACGCCACATAAGAGACAAGGGGGTAACGCCACAAGGAAAGGAGGAGGTCCAAGGTTCAAGTCTTGGCTTTTGCTCAAGAAATAAGGGACTCCGTGTTAATAACCCAATCAATTCTTAGAAAATATATTATATTACCTTCACTGATAATAGTTAAAAACATTGCCCGTATGTTATTATTTCAATTTCCTGAGTGGTCTAAGGATTTAACAGATTGGAATCGAGAAATGCATGTTAAATGCACTTATAATGGTGTTCAATTATCTAAAACCGAATTTCCAAAAACTAGTTAACATACGGTATTCAGATAAAGATCCTATTTCCTTTTGCACGAAACCTTGGCACGATTTAAACTACAACCCTCTCATAAAGATCCAATGAAAAAAAAGAAAGGTCAAAAGAATGATTTTTGCTTTTTAACAGTTTGGGGAATTGAAACTGAACTACCTTTCAGCTCTCCTCGAAAACGGCGTTTGTTTTTTGAGCCTATTTTTAAAGAACTAAAAAAAATAAAAAAAACTTAAAACAAAATGTTTTATAGCTTTAACAATTTTAAAAGAAAAAACTAAATTGTTTCGAAAAGTTTCAAACGAAACAAAAAAATGGACCACTCAAAGCATTCTATTTCTAAAAGGAATAATAAAAGAACTTTCAAAAAGAAATACAATTCCATTTTTGGGGTTGAGAGAACCATATGGTTTTCTTTTTAAATGGACTCTAGAATTTTGCCATAGGGTTATATTTAGTTGCGCATGATTTTAGACACAAAAGAGCTTGTGGCAAGGAGGCAAGTGGCGTGTTGAGCTATTGAAGGGAGCAAGGGTTCGAATCTCATGGACAGCAAGGGAGTATTTATTTTGCGGAGTGGACGGCAAGAGTTTGAGTTGGCTTTAAACTCTGCTAACGGAGGGATCCCACATCGGAAAGATACAAAGAAGGAAGGTGAGAAGCTAGCTATATATAAGCAGTATATGAGGAGAGTTAAGATACCTTGGTGGGTGTTTGGGCAAAGGAGTGGTTGGAGCCCTGATTAGCACCAGATTCCTATCAGGTGTGTACTTCTCTCTACTCTAGCTGTAGAGCGGCAAATGCCGAAAAGCTAGTCACACGGCAATGGTAGCCACACGAGCGTGCGAGCACACATGTGGGAGCTTTGATGCGATAGTCGAGGCCACCATGAGTATTCTTGTAGGTTGAGGCTGCTTGGGCCATGATGGGCTGAGGTGGGCCTATATGAATAACTTGTATGACTGTGTAGTAGAAATTGGACTAGACTATGTGAATCTAATATCTGTGTCGTAGAAATTGGACTAGACTATGTGTAGTAGAAAGGTATCTGTGTCACTCGAGGAGACAGTAGGCCGTTGGAAAGGCCATTAAGTGTAAAATTACTGAAATACCCTTGGTTTATAAAATTACCGAAATACCCCTGGTTTGTAAAATTATCGAAATACCCTTAGGTTGTAAAACTATCGAAATACCCCTAGTTTACAAAATTACCAAAATACCCCCGATTTACAAAATTATCGAAATACCTCTGGTATACAAAATTACCGAAATACCCTCGATTTGAAAAATTACTGAAATACCCCTAGTTTGTAAAATTACCAAAATACCCCTAGTTTGTGAAATTATCGAAATACCCTCAGTTTACAAAATTTCTTAAATACCCCTAGTTTGTAAAATTATCGAAATACCTCCGATTTGCAAAATTACTGAAATACCCCTAGTTTGTAAAATTACCGAAATACCCCTAGTTTGTAAAATTATCGAAATTTCTCGATTTGTAAAATTACCAAAATATCCCTGTATAAATTACTGAAATACCCCTAGTTTGCAAAATTGTCGAAATACCCTTGGTTTGTAAAATTACCGAAATACCCTTAGTTTGCGAAATTACCAAAATACCCCCAATTTGCAAAATTACTGAAATACCCCTGATTTGCAAAATTATCGAAATACCCCCGGTTTGCAAAATTGTTGAAATACCCCAGGTTTGTAAAATTACCAAAATACCTCTGGTTTGTGAAATTCCTAAAATACACCCGATTTGCAAAATTATCATTTTACCCCTACACGACAAAATGATTGTTGTACCCCCGTGGTAGTACTAGCGATGTATGTGTTAATTGTATGATTGATTATGTTTGAGATGCATTGCTTACATGGATTGGTTATGAGTAGAATTACGAACTACCCCTGTAGGGTAGAATTACCGAAATACCCTTATAGGGTAAAATGACTGATTTACCCTTGTAGGTAAATGATCGACTTGTGCAATGAGTTTTTTAATTTGACTGTGGTTGTATGACCGATATGCTTTTATTACATGTTTAAATAATTGTTACTGAGCATGTCCATTTTGCATACACGTGTAATGATTGTGCATGACATACACGACATATTGCATGGGTGGGAATTATGGTACGGAGGAAGATTTGAGGATCGCATGGCCGTATGGTATGGATCCAGGATTGCATGGCCGTATGGCATGGATCCACCGTAGGCTTTTAGCCACCGAGCAGCCATGCTGCACCGATAATGTTACCGAGGGCTGTATGCCATTAATATGGGCTTCGTGCCATAATTTTGGGCTTTGTGCCAATACCGAAGGCTTTGTGCTATTATTATGGCTTTGTGCCAATCATATTTACCGTGGCTATGTGCCTAACATATATACATTGATGACTCTTTGTCAATATTTGAGGATCGTATGGTCGTATGGTATGGATCCAGGATCGCATGGCCGTATGGTATGGATCCACGGAGGCTTTAAACCCAATGTATGTGATTAAGCAGCTTTGCTGCAATGTTTGGTAGTACCGCAATCGGGCTACCCTTGGTGTGTAGCGGTGAGGGTCGATTGTAGAAATCCCCACTAGTGTGTTTGGCAGGAATGGGTGGTGTGTAGCAGATGGAAAAATTAGGTTAGGCTGGGTTTGTATTGCATTGCATACATTATCTGCTGTGACATATGATATGGGTTAAGGCTCAACCGAGGCTATTTTGGGCTAAGGCCCAATTGCCACCATTACTGTAATGGGCATCGGCCCAGATTGTTGTGATGCATGTTCTTACCGATGAGGGTTGTACACACTGAGTTTTGTAAACTCACCCCTCTTTTATTAAATGTCTCGTAATTCCAATGATAGGGATTGGGAGCCGTGGAGGACTCGGGGGTGGCTATACATCGGAGATACTACTCGTGAACTTTAGTAATTTTAATTTTTACCTTATTTTAAGATTATTTATTTTGGGTTAATATTTTGTAATAAGGCCATTGGTTTATTTTTCTAAGTTTTCATTTATAACTGTTAAACTTATAAATATGTGGTTTTCTTAAAACATTAGCAATCATTTTCTAAAATATCATGTTTACGCAACGATGCAAGTTCAACTTTCATAACAAAATAGATTTTAAAAATAATAACAACTTTTAAACGGTCATTTAGCAAATCGCATTTTTCTCAAACAAACAACGAACACAGAGTTCAAAAATTCGATAAAACTTTTCTAAACAATTGCTTAGCTTTTCAACTTCCTTCAATGTGACACGCCAGATTCGGGCCTAACTTCTAGGCCGGGTTTGGGGTGTTACAAAACAACTTAACCAAACTTTAATACGATACTCTAATAGACTCATAAATATTAAATAAATAATATTTATTAACTCACTAGTTGGAATTATGGTCCCGAAACCACCATTTTTACACCACTAAAAAACAAGTTGTTACATGTCTCATCTTGGGTATCGGAGCAGATGACTCCCGAAAGATAGAAACATAGATGTGACTAACTGGATTGACACTACATCGGACTAGACCCAAGAAGAATAGATCCTAGATCTGTTTATCAATTTATTCACTTATCACATTCATAGTGTCGCATACCTAAATCCTGAGTGGATGACGGACTATATATCTGTGACTCGTATACTTTGATGTAAGTAAAAACTTGGGTTCAAATAGATAATGAACCAAAATTTGGTACGCTAGGTATATGACTTCTGTAGTATGTAGCGTCATTCACAACAGTAGATAATTTATAGCCCGAAACATAGGTAAATGATATCCTCTCATTGGCATTACATGGTTGATGTAAACATGGCCACAAGTTGTTCGTCTTTGTGATGAATGAATTTATTACTATTTGATAGTAATTGACTTTTAATTAAGCAAGATGTAATGGTTACCATAATATAAAATAGGATCATATTGGGAGAACGGATTTATCCCAAAGAGAATAAGGATATATGGAATGACGTAAATGTGCAAGTGTACACAATAGTATCAAGTAATAAAGTGACAAGAATGTTGAGTTATCATACCCATAGGGACTATGCAAGAAAATATTTATGAAATGTAAAAATTAAACAAATTGGTGAAGAAAATATGTTTGATTGAAAAGAGGTGATATAAAAGTAGAAATTAACTAAGTGATTAACTAAAAAATAACATTAAAAATTCCAATGCACGATTTCTAAAAACAAGTTCAATCAATATGACAAAATGTGTTAGATAAATTGTATTCTTTAACTTAGAATTATTAAAACTATGTTCGTGATATTACGAATAAATTCACATCAACTTGGTACCTTGTTAACTAATGCACATACTTACTTACTAAACCCATTAATCTCTTCAACATATCTCTATGTCAATTCAAACAATTAATCAAATTTTTATAAGAAAGTATAAGATTAAGTGAGATAACAATATATTTCTATATTGAAACAATTTAATCACAAAAATCTTACAAGTTATGCAAGGCTAATGTATTCTTTAATACAATCGCTAATTTAACCCTCAACCACCTTAAAAATTAAACATGCACCAATTAAATATAGTGTCAACTAATTACAATTTCAATCCATTTAATAATTAATTCAATTGTTACGACAATTAAAATCCAAGCATTACATGAGCATGATTTTATTCAATTGAACAATTTACCAAGATCTAATAACAACACAAACACATTTTTAACAATCTAAGTGGACAAAATGCAATTAATCTAACACGAAAGAATTTTAAGTCATTTTAATTAATTAAAGAACAACAACACAACAAATATTCATGTTCATGATAACAACATAAATGGAAAAAATAAAGAGAAGGGAACTAGAAAACAAATCTCAGTTAGTGTGCTCCTCTTCTTCTCTACTCGTTCTATCGATCCAAGACCTTCACGAACACTTGAATGCTACTACTCCAAATGGTGTGCTAGCTCTTTTTCAAGAGGGGAAATCGGCAAAGGAAGGAAGACAAAGAAAATGGGAAAACAAGAAAAGGAATGGAAGAGAGAACAGGGAGAATAATGTGTGAAGTGATGGATGAAAAATGAGGAAGTGAGGGGGTTATTTATACTTGATATTGGTAGCTCAATTTGGCTAAAAATAGAAGTCAATCCCTCATCCTATGGTCGACCATGCAAGTGGAAGGAGTGGTTGAGTTTGAGTTTGTTATTTTAAGCTTGTGGCTAAAAATAGAAAGCATGAAAAGATTAGAAGTTTAAATGGCATTTAAGAAAAGTTCAAGGGCTGATTTGCAAGTGTAAAAATCAGCTAAAATAAGCTTATTGGGTCAGCAATATGGGACGATTTGGACTATTCTTTTGGGCTTGTCCATCCTTCCTCTTTACTTGCTCAATTCAAGCCCTTTCCTCCACTTCAAGCTACCCATTTTTCCCGATAAAAATTAAATTGGACCAATTGATTTGAGGAAGTCCAAAAACTTAAATTTAATTCCTCCATGGCTATTAATTCATCATCTTGTGTTCCTAAGGTGCCTCGTAAATTGTAACATCCCAAACCCGGCCTAGCATTATGGTCGAATCAGGAAGTGTTACGAAGAAGGGTTTTGAAATGAATGATACTTCGATAAAAATCTTGTATAGTTACTTGTTAAGAAGAGTCCGAGTTTTGCAAAACATATTCACTTACATATTCATTACTGAAATCGTCGTTAGTTTGTTCATTCACCAAAACCTAATTTGTAGCGAAAATCTTAAAAGCCATTTTTTTTAAAACCCAGTTCGTGTTTTTAGAAAACATTTGTTTGCATAAAATCGAGTTTTTGTCAATCATCGTTATAACAGCCCGTTTTCAGTGAAATTGGAATAGTGGTTTTGGGACCATAAATTTGAGGTCAAAATATTTATTTTATTATTATTTTGAGGTCTACAACATGATATTATGATTGTATGAAAATTTCGTTAAGAAATTTTATCGTTTGAATGCTCAATTCGATAAAAAGGACTAAATTAAAAAAGGTGAAAAATTAAGGTAAAAGAAAGATATCATCTTTCTTTCTTCTTCATGAACCAAAAATAAGGAAGAAAATACTCCATTATTGTGCTTTTGAAGGTTCAGCCATAGTCTCATTGCATGTAAGTGCATTTTTGCTCGGCTTTTAGTGATTTTTATGTTTTTTGAGTCGTTGTAGCTAATCTAGCTAGCCCAGTGACTAATTTGTGAAATTGTTAAAAGTTTAGGGTTTTACCATTGATGAATGTGTATGTGTTTTGAATTTTAATGGTAGAAAATGAATGGTTGTTGTTAGATAAATAACATTTGTTAAGTGATTTTGAATGAAATTGCAAATTAGGGATTAAATTAAGAAATGTGAAAATTATGTGGTAAATGTGTGAAATAATGAAAAATACGGGTGCTATGTGTATATATATATAATTCAGCTAGCATGGGTGTAGGTTAAATTGCATGAATTTGCATTTTTATGAGCTAGGGACTAAATTGTAAAGAAGTTGAAATATTAGGGATAAAAGTGTAAATTTATAAAAATATGTATTTTGGGCTGAATTGAATAGAATGAATACTAAATGGATTGAATTTGATTATTTAGATCAAGTTAAGCTTCATACGGAACTAGATCGAGGGAAAGATAAAGTATTGGATTAGTCGATCCTATTCCGTCGTTTTTGTGATCAAGGTAAGCTCGTATGTTAATAAGTATTAATGTAATTGTGTTTTAAAGGATTTATTATTGCATTATTGATGAATAAGGCTTCATGTAAATATTCGTCAAAGATTTGGTGACGTGTGAAATCTCGGTTGAACCTTAGGAATAGATAGGATACAAATGACATGTCATTAGGGTTATTTTGTTTTGGGTGCTAGTTCGTACATTCTACCAGTGGCTGAGTTTTCTAGCATGTGTTGCGGTTATCGTCAACTTGTGTAAGCAGCACCGTGTAGCTACTTCTTGACCGTCAGCTTGCGTGAGCAGACCTGGTGATAGCTCGAGATGAGCATTTACATATGAGATATGAGATTGAGATGGTTTCAACTATGTATTGGCACTTAGGGTGCAAGGTTCTCGAGTATCTGATATTATTCCAAATGGTTCAATAGGTATATTGATGGTATGAAAGAATAAGTGATTGATACGTATCATAACAGGTATGTATGTGAATCATATAAGCTTTGAGTCTATGAAACTTGTGAATTTCATATCTAACCTTGTGAATGAATATGTGATAGGTTTGCCGATCAATATGAGTTATATTATGATATGTTTGATTACTTAAATTGTGTTTATAGGGCAAGTTGAGTTTATTGCTATATAAATTACTAAGCTTTACTTTTCGTGTTTTATAATGATTTCGAAGCTTGCTCGGATTGGGAGTTGTCGGAGATCTCATCACACTATCCAGCAGTTGTTTTGGTACTTTTGAACTTGTGTTCTTGGTTATGTGGCATGTATAGGTGTTGTGGTTATTATGACCTATATGTTTGTAATGTTGATAGACAATTGATTTGGCTTGTAAATGATATATGTTTTTGGTTATGTGTTTAGCCATGTGATTTGGCTTATTTTGGTAAACTTGGTTATGTTAATATGTGTAAATGGCCCTTGATATGTGGTTCATAATTGCTATGTGAATGTCTTGTTGAGATTTGGTATTGAAGGTAGCAAATGGTTGAATTTGAGAATGTATAAGCATGCTAAGTATTAAACAAGATAATGCATATATGGAATTGACCGTTTAGGTTATTTTTGGATGTGAAATTAGTAAGAATTTGACTGGCCCATTGTGATGTTTATGAATAATGTTGTTGGTTTTGGAATTGTATAAATTGGACTTGGTTGTGGTTGTTTTGAATGCCTATTAAGGATATGGTAATATGCTTTTTGGTATGCCTAGGTTGACAGCATTTTAGGTGAGAAAGATGGCTTGGAAAATAGCCTATTTTTGTCCACACTGGCAGAGACATAGGCGCGTGTCTCAGTCATGTGTGACACATGGCTAGGTAACACGACCGTGTGTCCCCTGGTACTTATTTAGAAACCAATTCAGTAGCTTCACACAGCCCAACACACGGGCGTGTGACTTGGCCGTATGGAATAAGTCAGTATACCCTCTAGTTTTCACACAGCCTAGCACACGGCCTGGCACACGGGTGTGTGAGGCCATTTCAAAGGGTACATAGGCTAGTCACACGGGCGTGTGATTGGCCGTGTGACCCAAATCAGTGAGTTACACAGGGTAGGGCACAGGCTGGGACACGACCATGTGATCCCATTTCGAATGTCCACACGGCCTGTGACACGGGCGTGTCTTTGGTCATGTGAGACACACCGCCTGGCCACACGGGCGTGTGTCTCCTTTACTTTGAAAATTTTCTATGTTTTCCCAAAAATTTCCCTAAGTTTTTGGTTTAGTCCCGAACCACTTCTAATGCTTGGTTTAGGCCTCGAGGGCTCGTATTAGGGACTATATGATTGTATTTGAATGATATTTATTTGGTTATGAGAATTGTATGATTGTTTAATTGATAAGTCTAATAATGCTCTGAAACCCTATTTCGACGACAGATAGGGGTTAAAGGTGTTACAATCGTAGTTTAGAAATCATAACGCATCCAAATCCAAACATTTAAAACAAACAGCCCAAAAGTCCGGAGAGTCCAAAATTTACAAAACTTTTAAGAAAAACCAGAATTAAAAATATATAATCGATAATTAAAAGATGGTTTATATACTAGTGGTCATCGCTGAGCCTCCGTCACACCGACCCGCCTATGTCTGAGGATTACCTAAACAGAACAGACAAACAGATGTGAATTTTATGAACTCAGTGTATAACTCACGGAAATATACATGCACAAAATTCAAATTTCTAATATTTCAGATCAAAAGCATACATAAGTCCCTAACAAACTCAAATCATATCAGAATCGGATTTTTAGAACATACAGATATACAAAGTCCTACGCCTATCCTCTACACACCATCTCCATCCATCCCAACACACCATGTGGGGTATAAAACACCCACCCATCCCTACATACCACATAGTGTCTATATAACACTTATCAGAATAGTATGCAGACAAGTTACCAGTATATCGACGATAGGCACAGAACACTTCCTCCACATATACAAATCCCACCCTATATATGGATACAGATATCAAGTACAGATAACAGATGCAAATATTCAGATTTAACGTGCTCGCATGCTCACATACATATACCATACATACTTTTACAAAATAGACAAATCATACATATCAATATCTTAATCTCAAATCAGACTATCAAATTTGGAAGGTATCATGCATTAGGCTTTGTTTGCCCTTACCGACCTTACGGAAGGCCCACAATCAATCGAAACGACTTATGCGACCTTAGGGAAAATTTCAGGCATGTGGGCCGACACACCCAAATCAGCCTTGCCCGTGTGGCCCATACAGCCTGGCCCAAGACCCACACGCTGGTGGAATGCCCATGTGGGCCCACACACCTGTGTGGCCACATGTCCAAATTGGTATAGCCTGTGTGGCCCACTCGGGCATACACTTGCCCGTCACACGGCCAGGCACATGCCCGTATGGCGTCGACAAGCCACTTTTTTGGCTTTCGTTAAACCTCGTTTTTCCATGGTTTTGTTACACACCTAGTTCATTTTTATGCTACAGCAATTTCAAGCCCTCCAAAACCTAAAAATAATACCCCAAACACCAATTTAGCAACCAATTACAAATTTAACACGATTTAACAAAGCACACATATACAAACTTACCGCTAACAAATAGAACCGCAACCCTAAATCAGACTGTTGGAGTGAAAAATCATTACTCACCGCTTTCACCTACACAACAATAATCGCAGAAATCACTTCCCTCAAATATACCATTACGCCAATACAAAAAAAAGAAATAGTCTTACAGAAGTCGAAAACTACCACTAGTGAGACCCCACTTACCTTAACTGCATGAGGAGACCAAAATTGAAACACCTCAATTAGAAAGGAAGAAAATTATGACAGAAATTGGAGAAGCAGAAGGAGAAACTTTGATAGAGAGAACAAGGAAATCGATAGGAAGAGGGGAGAAGCAAAACTGACGTCAAATAGAGTTTTGGGAAGAGAGAGAAAATTTAAAAAACATAAAAATAAAATAAAATAATATATTTGATTGCTATCCTAACTCCCCACTAACAACCACCACCCACCAAATCCCCCTAAATCCGACACTATCCTCATCCCCACTAGAATTTCAACTCCATCCAAATTCCACCACACGGCCAATACACATAGGAGCAAGAATTACACTCTTCGCTCGCACAAGGGTTCAAATACGGAACCACAAACAAGATGATCCCTTACCACTCGAACCAGTAAGCTCATTCTGATATGAGTTTATGGAAAAATATAATAAAGCCCACCCAACAGAGATAAGGCTAGGATAAACAAAATAACAAAATTTTTCATAAATGACACTTAAACTCAAGACCTCAAACACACAATCATAACACTTAGCCACTGAAAGAGATTCATATTTGTGACAAAATTTATAGAAACAAAAATAAATTAGTCAAGGCGTTACATAAATTAATTCTTTCAAGGTGATTGTCGGGTTGATTAATCACCTTTTTGTAAAACTACAAAAATTAACCTAATTTATGCAAAATTATTATAAAAATAATTAAAATTCAAAATGTTTTATAAACTAAACTTTAATTAATTATTTTATAGTAAGTATAAAATTTGACAGAAATTACTTAGAAACTGCATGAATTAGTGCTTAAAAGGTGCTGAAAAATTATATATATATTGGTGTTTCTAATTTCCTATAAGAGTAAAAGACTTATGACAAGGTCATTGGATGAGCATTAGTCGAGTTGCTTTTATAATAGTATGTCGTTGGAGAGAGCTCAATCATGATACTATAGTGAAATGATTTTATAACTAAATAAGTTTATAATTAATAAACAAAAAATTAGAACTTAATTATAAATCAATTAGTTTGATTTCTCCCTATGAAAGAATTTCTTCGTGGGCAATTAATTATTGCTATTGTAGTACTTGTTTGTTTGGTACGATCCTTTTCATTGCGTGGTTGACAATGTGCAATGCTTTGCAATTGCAAGCATATATCTTTGCTTTGATTTTGCTGCCGTTTCTTCTTTATTTTTTCTTTCACACCAGAAAGCAGAAGATATTGCGTCTCAATTTCTAATAAATTTTCATTTTATTTGAAAGATAAATATTAGAAAAATGACCATAGACACTTTGACAACAACTTTTTAAACATTGATTTAACAAGATGTATTAGTTTGGTTCATCAATTTCAAAGTGACTTGTGTAGATAATTGTTTTTTCTTACCAACTGTCCAATCAATAATAGTTTCTTACACATTTTTAAAACAATTTTCTTTGGGAATAACTCCACGTTCAAAACAATTATTTGAAAAAAAAAAATTTGGAAGACTGGCAAAATTTTTGAGTTATTTTATTTTTGAGATATTCTGAAGAGTATAATTTGAAGGCTTAAATATGAAAACTATTAAGAGTTTCTTCTAATCTTTTTTTGGGAATGCAACTGTTTTTTTCTTATTTCTTTAATGAACAAAGGTTGCATTGTTCCTTAAAAACCTTCTATTATTAAAATACTTTAAGTAGGTACAACTTTGATTAACTGTTATTATACCCATCATCATATAAGTATAACCGCTTTCAATCCACTACCCATAATTTTAGCATATTTATGCCCATATTTTCTTCATAATTTTCTTTGTCAAAACTTATAAATAGAAGTTTGAGCGTCTCATTTGGGCAAACTTAATTTTGTAAATATTCTCTTAGTAACTTTCTTTTTAGTACCACAACAACTAGAGCGATTGTTGTTCGTCTCAACTCTTTATTGCCTCCATCACCACTGCTTGCCAACGTACTTGATTCCTACCATCTGCTCCGATCTTCCTCTTCGCTATCTCTACATGATATCTCGTTTTGATAGATTGTAATGTCTTCTCACCTTATCAAATGAACCCTAAATAATTTGTGAATAATAATTTGAAGTTAGAGAAATCCTTTCTTTTGTTTTGATGATGGAAACAGGAAATGAAGTTTGGGCTTCCAAGAAGCATAATTTATGGCTCTAATCAAGTAAACATATTCCACCTATAGTAGGTAATAGAGCGTGTGACTTTCCACTATCCATTAATCTAAGCTTTTGAAGAAACTTCTAAGAGAAGCCATCCAAACATGTCCTCGAATCCTGGCAGACTGTGGGTCTAGTTATGTTATCTTACAAACATTGGGACAAACAGGAATCTTATACAGACAAGGGAGGGCCTTCAAGATGTAGGATACGTTATGGCATTAGATAATTCTTTTCCAGGGTTGGTTTGTTAGGCTGACCAGCTGATGCGAGTCTGCCTTGACATTTCGTGATTCAATGGGGCCTTGTCCATGTTAACCAAGTTACCAGCCACCACTTACCACTCACCACTCATTGCCTCTCACAGATCTTCACATCTATATAATTCCATGTTCCATGAAGAGCTTTCTTTCATAGAAAGCAAATATACCAGATTCTAAGTTATAATACCAAAAAGAACATGTTGGGCTGTAATTGTATGCCATGCTTCTGGTTGAACATGGCAGCCGTCTGCCCAAAACCAGCACGAATCCCTAAGCTTCGACTATGGCAGAGATGCTCAAGGCTTGTCAAGGAGCAGGGAACAATATGTTACATTATATGGAGATGTACAGGGCTGCTTTTACGTTGGGAGGAGCAAAGTTTAGAAGCTTAGCTGGAATATTTAGAATCCTTGTAAATTTGCAGGTTTGTTAGCTAGGGTTAGGTCTTTACAATGCAAAGCTCAAAACTACTTTTTTTATTTTAATTTCATGGAATCAACTAGGATTATATGCCTAAAGTTTTGTTTGCTTCTATTGCCGACTGGGTTATTCGGGGGATATAAAGTAGTGCACTTATATTACTGACTGCTTCTAAGGGCCTGATAACGTTTACTATATAAAATTCAGTATTTTTAGAGTGTAAAGGGTTGTTTTTAACCTCGAACGCTATTTTCCAACTCGTTTATATGCCTCAACTGATTGTTCGTATCACGCTTGCAAATAATGCAGTTATATCATATCAGATCCCATTAAAAATCTACGGTGATTGGATCATATTGCTTCCTTGACTCAAGAATTCCTCCCGAGGCTTTCTTTAATTGTGCAGCTCTTCAGATTTAACATCAGCGATCAGTTGTCGAACAATCACCCTCAAAAGTACATAAAATTCAAAGCACCCGTTATATATATAAAATTTGTATGCGCACTATACTCTTAGAGATAACGGACACGATCAAAGACTGAATTACTTGCTCAAATTTGAAATCTCACCTAATATTAATAAGGATTTAATATAAAAACGTTAAACCCAAAAATGCATTTGAATAAACAAAATTAAGTCAATTTAAATTATGAATCAACATTTAATTTTAATATTCAATACCCAGGCTCAATACAATCCAACCTGTTTGCTAATTTTATATTTTATTTTATTTTTATTTTTATTTTCATGTAATTTTTATAATAAAAAATAAATTTATAAAATGATGTGAATTCCACATAAATTTATAAATTCAAGTTATTAAATTTTAAATTAAAATAACGCCTTCTATAAAATAAATTTAAATCAATTTGAAATTTATATTTTAATTCAGACTGAGCTTAAACAAACAAGAGTTGTAAGAATTCCACATATAACCTTCACCTCAACCCATTCCGATCTGACCCTTAGAATATTGGAGCTTGATAGAGTTAATAATCTTTCCCAAGGACTATAGTTGACACCGAAGAACACAAAGTCCTGAAAACAGTTAAATATGTTTTCACCATTGCCATCAACTTGATCTTATCTTTGAAGTTCAGGCAAAGCAGAAAATTCAAATAGATAATTTTATGGCTTGAAGAAGCAGTTCACGAATTGAAATACAAAGATGATAACAAAGCTGCATTCAATGGGGTTTTCCCGATTTAATCTAGTTTCCATTCCCCAGCTGTAGGCTAGTTAACTAATTGTTTATTTCAAGAGGAAAGTCACACCAAAAACTTGAATCAAATCTATCCCCACAAAATCATGGTTCAATTCCATATTTCTTGACCCAAAATGAAAATTATAATATGTTTGGAAGTTTTAATCACATTTTTCCTTATATATAGAGAGAGAAAGCCATTATGCACAAGGGCAAAAAATCATCACGACACAAAGTAATCATGTCAATGAACCCACCCCTCATCGCTGGCATTAATCCGAATAATTATATACTTGTTTCATTTCTTTTTCTCTCAGCAGGTGTACCTTGAAACCTAGTAGAGGACTGAACCATCCTAGGCAGGTTTCTTCGTGGCTTGACCTTTGCTTTGGACCCCCTGGACGAAATTATAAACAGAAGAAACACCAATACTCAAACTCCAACTTGGAGAACTCATTAGGTAGTCTTATAGAATTAAAATTACATGGAGATGCAGTTTTTGTACTAGTCCTTGGTGTGATGATCAACTCTCACTGAACCTAATACCACCTTATAAAAGTGCACTAAGGGTGTGCTAGATTGAGTGAAAAAGTGGAATGATGGGTGGAGAAAGTAGAAAAGTGGAAGAAAGTACATTTTGAGTGTGCTTGATAGGGAAGAAAAATGAGAGGAAAGAAAATAGGATAGATGTGTATGCTAGATCAAAATTATACATTTTTCAAATGTTATATTTTATTTTCTTTCATTTTTCAACTCTACCAAGC
Organism: Gossypium rotundifolium; assembly: GCA_025506655.1. Lineage (NCBI taxonomy): Eukaryota > Viridiplantae > Streptophyta > Magnoliopsida > Malvales > Malvaceae > Gossypium > Gossypium rotundifolium. The sequence continues at coordinate 60,070,050 of CP106731.1, read as the reverse complement.
AATGGAGGGAAAGAAAATACTTCTTTATATTTTTCCATCTTTCCTACCAAGCACATCCATGGAAAGAAAATTTATATTTTCCATCATCTTAGTTTTCTACCCCTTAATTTTTCATCCTTCCAATGTTTTTTTCTACTCTACCAAGCAAAACCTAAAAGAATTTGGACAAAATTTCAAGCCCTAAATCTTGTCCGTCTCTAAAAAAATTGTGCATATTCCAATACCAACCATTAAAGCTAGAGAAGCTAGTGATTATGAAGCAGTATACAACTTTTGTAGTACCTTACAATGTGTTTTCTCTGTACTTATATGCTATTAATTTTTTTATTTAAAAAAGTCTTTCATTTAGATTTTCTTTTTTTTTTTTTAGTCAGAGTACGCAAAGGAAAACTTTAATGCTTTGCTATTTTATAAATAAATCCAAAACCTTCTTTTCCTTTTTCTATTTAAGTTCAAAAGCTTTTGATGTTTCACAAGTAGTTTCAAATCTTTTGAAGATGCTGACTCTGAACAGATTAAGCAGATCCATCCGTGACAGACGAAAAAAGGAAAAAATGCTAGAAGTAACATTTCCTTACCACTCCCTTCTGACCAGTTAGCCTCCTACTTGATGGTGCACGTGCCACTGATGAAGCAGCTGCAGCTGCAGCAACACGGATTCTACAAAATAGATGATATGGAATCCATTCTTATTTTTCATATTCTTCTAGAAGATAATTGAATGAATATTGAAGTTCTAACAGTCCAATACCTTTTATGCACGTCAACATATTCATCAGTTTCATCCACTATCTCCTCCTGTGTTAGTAACAAATCAGTAGCAATACCAAACCCTTTAAAGATGATACAGTTCAGACTAAGAAAAGATTTATTTCAAAGAATTTTCTTTATTATGGATGAATGAATAAATTATTCATTTACTGTAAATTAATATTTATTAATTGATAAGGAATTTATATTTTCAATCCATATACACTTTATGTTATCATTTTCTTTTAGATAGACGACAAATGAATAAACAAAACTAGATATAGTGGTGGAATCACCTACAAATGAAAAATTATTCAGAAGGTCATGAATAGCCCATTGGAAACAATAAAATCCAAAGGACAACAGTGTTTTTACTAACTGTTTCTTCAGAAGAAATATTTCGAGCAAATCACCTTAAATAACTATTGTGTTATAATAAAAAGAATGCATTGAGTATTGTGCGTGCAATGCAAAAACTTAAGGACGAAGTTTGGTTTGGTTTAGGTACAAAGAAAATACAAACTTTAGATGCATATTTTAAGGGGGAAAAGGAAGAAGAATTAAAAGTAGTTGTTAAGAAAAAAACTTCTTTATGGTAACCTTATATATATATATATATATATATATATTGTCTCTTTTTTCAGGATTATGAATTTATTTCTTAGGCCTCAAGAATTATTAAAATTATTATGATATGCATTTAGCAATTAGTTATTTTAATACATTGGTTGAAGGCTGGGATTTGATTGATTAAACAAGATTACTAACATATTGATCATTCATTTATTGAGGTTTTACTGTAATTTACCTGCAATAATTCTTCGAAAACATCTTCTAGGGTGATAATACCAATCACTTCACCATCTTCAATGTCCTCTGATGTGACAGACAATCCATTTGTTACAGCATCTAGCCTGCTTGTATTGGTAGGTCTTGACAACTTATCAACGTCAACTACAATGCTCTCTGGCTTCTCATCCAGCTTGGATAGCAGAGGAGTAGTCAGCTGGGTATCTGCACTGGAGACTTTGTTTTCTTCAGACTTCAGTCCGTCAACAGTTGAAGGAAGGTTCTTATTTTTTCCTTTAGCCTTCACAACAGCTGCCATATGACTGCTGCCCTTTTGAAACTCATTCAAAATATCATAGAGAGGCATATCAGCTGGAACCCTGTCAAACATCCCATGCATGAACTCTAAACTAGCAGGATATTTTAAGCTTATACAGAAATCATAACCATATTTATCAATAATTAAGAAACCTTGGAATTCTTCGGATGGAAACAGCACTGACAGGTGTCTCAGTTTCAGGGCGTACAGTGAGAAGGCTTTTCACCTTATTCCAATTCCAAGAAGGATTTCAAATGCAGAATAAGCAAAATGACCAACAAGATCAGCAAAGCTTTAGACCCAAATGCACGACTGCCATGAGACTTCATCTAAAGTTTAAGACAAACACATACCAGCAGAAGTCCAATAATATTTTTGGGATTCCCTGAGTAGACAGGGACTCGGCTATGACCACGAGCAAGGATCTTACCCATTGCCTCCCTGGAGTAATTCATTTAAGATTAAAGATCAGAGAGAGAGATAAATGAGAAACTCATTACATTAATTCTTTTAGCATTTCAGGTTTCAACTAAGATTAAGGAAACAACAAAAAAGGAATAGATGCAGCTGTTATATTGCTAGACTTCATTGACACATATAAAAGCATTATGATAGAAACTAAATATATAAACACGTTAATCAATAGGCATCAGTTAATAAGTAGTTATAAATTGCTCATTCAATTAGAAAGTATAGAAAAAGCGGAAGAAAGTTTTAACATATTTATCCTTTTTTATGACAGATCTGGAAGAGGGAAATAGTTGTAAAAGTACAAACTTTAGCACTTAAGATGATTAAAGTATTAATCCTTATATCAAACTACAATATGAATTGAGGAGAAATATTACCAGTCCAACTTTGAATTGACATCTAAAGAGAAAGTTGATTCTATAGGTGTCATAGCCTCCTCAGCAGTCTGTCCATTTATCATAACAGAACAGGAAAAATTAGTTTAAGAAGCCAAGGAAAATGAAGAAATTGTTTCAATACCGATCCTAGTAAAGTCACATGACAAAGAAACGAGTATGCAAAATCTAAATCTCATGTTAATTTATAATATTTCACTTCTGCACAGAAAGTGACCATTACTACAGTAGCGGTCCTCAACCATATCATCTTTGTAGAAGAAGAGTAAAAGCTATCAATAAAGTTACTTTTATTGTGACGCATACCTTTTCAGTCAAATCTAGTGCTCCACTAATAATTGTTGTTTCATCATGTGTGAGCTCACCTCCTTTTCCAGCCTAAAAAGTTAAATCAAGAAAGAAATCTTCATAGTGAGAAAAAATAATGAATGTAATGGTTATCTTCTGCTATTTATAGGATTCTTCAAAAATTAGCAAACTTCTGCTAAGGGGTTACTATGTAATGTGCAGTGACATCAAATTGATTTACCTCCTGGCTATGGATGGAGACAAGGGCTTTTAGTTGAGCCCGCCTAAATAGTGCTTCATTATGCCCCAGTACCCAATCCAGAACCTGGAAAACATATATAACTTCAGTGCTTCATCCGTTCTACTGGCCTGTTAAACCACCAAAATGAGAAGACAAAACTGTATAGGCCTTAGTGTTGTCTAGGCATGTGCCCAGGCATTGCACCTTAGTGTCAGACACAAAAGTGCCTCAAACCCTTTCAGCAAGATGCATTTGATCAGGCACATGCTTATTGCACCTAGGCAGTCTTTTTGGTAAGGTGATAAGCACAAAAAAGCCCACCTGATTGAAGTTCTATTTTATTTCTTCTATTTTTTACTTTTTTATGCTATACCTTTACCATTAAGAAATAGAACAATATCGAACTATCATTCCATTATAGTCTTTGGTCACAAAAGTTAACAATATTTTTAAAAAAAATAAAACAAGTGGCACCACCAATCATTGAGAACGTGCCCCATGCCATTCCTTTATACATGGCATTTGAAGTCAAGGTATCCATTAAAAAACTACTCAAAATTCAAAAAATATAAATAATATCTAAAATATATAAAAATTCAAAAATATACAAATTGATTAAGTTCAAAAGTTCAATTTTAAAAATATAAAAATTATTTAAAAAATTGTAAAGACATTATACAATATATAAAAACACAAATATATATAAACTCGGAAAACATAAAAATTCAAAAATATATAAAATTTGTGAAATTAAAATTTTTAAAATTATAATATATTAATTATATAAAATAAAAATTATAAAACAATATATAAAATATAGATAATTCAAAAAAAGGAAAAAGGAAATTCTAGTATTTAAAAATATATATATTAAAACAGTCAACAATCAATGGTTGATCAACACCAGTCAACGATCAGTCAACGGCCAATCAACAGTTTGCTTTGGTTGCATTTTACGGTTCTCCTAACTACCATTGGCCACACATGCCTGCTTTCCTTCTTTAAAACTCTGTGGTTTGTTGTGTATTTTCCAGCACTTGTCTCTGGTGTGGCAGTTCTTCCAGCAAGTGCAGAACAATGAATCCTAGTTAATAATCTTGGATCCAGTCTGATGTTGCAGCTCCTTGTTTCCATTGGCATTCTAGATTAAGGCTGAACCATCACTTCCCTACTCCCCCAACGTAAGACCTCTTCATCCTTCCTCCACTCTTATTATTGAGATAACTTCATTTAAGGGTAGCAGATCCTCATTTCCTAAAATCTGCACCCTTACAAGGTCAAATTCAATGTTCAAGCCCGTCAGGAATTCATAGATGTGCTCCTTCTCTATGAATCTTTTCAACATGGCAGCATCTTCAACACACTTCATCTGGATGCATTGCAGGAACTGATGCAGTTCCTGCCTAGTCCTTGTAGCAAATGAGCATATTCCATGGAACATGCTCCTTGTTTGGTCGCTGAAATTTTTGTCTTCAGCTCAAAAATTCTTGAAGATTGCTAGCCTTTGAATAGGTCAAATGAATTCCATCCCCAAATATCCTTAGTCATGTTCAGGAACATCATGATGTTAATTTCTGGAATCATTGAATTCCAAAGCCAAGACATTATAATGGAACCTTGTTCATCCCAGGCCTCAAATCCAGGGTCTTCTCTTGAAGGACAATTGCCCAGCAAATGGACTTAAGCCAGAAATTTCCAAACCAGTTCATATCTTGGGCACTTGTCATTTGCTGGAAAATCTCCCTCGAAGATCTTATGATACATAAGAGAAGACCCTGGATTTGGTAAAACACATAACTTCATAGGCCAGACACTTGTAAAAAGGACGGGTGTTAAAACTGTGCCTATTCAGGGGGTTAATGTTTCTATGGCAAATGAAGAGTTTATGCATGTTTGAGATTTATGAAAGGAGGTTCAATGGAGGCTTGAGTGGTACAACTAACTAATATTGGTGTGATATCTCTCAAAAGATGTGATGTAGTCCATGGTGTGCAACGGTTAAGAAATCTAGGACCTATTATCTCGGATTTCCATAAGCTGATCATGCAGTTTTTTGCAGCTGACAGTGGGTGACATTTCATGGCCTCAACGATGAAACTGTGGAGTTAGTTAATGACAAGCAGCTAGCAAGAATGCACGCTTATCCCATGTGGACTTAGACCTTGCTGTTGACTAATGAGTGTCACGAAAAGTTGCCTTCTCAAAATGATAAGGCCTTGATTGATGCTCTCCCTGCATATTTGAAGACATTGCTATGACAATATTCAATACTCTTTAACACCCCGAAGGTATTGCCCCTAAGAGGTTTACTAATCATAAGATTCCTCTTATCGATGAGTTCAAGACGGTCAAGATTAAACTTTATAGACAACCCTTAATTCAAAAGGATGCAATTGTGACGGTGGTGGCTGAAATGAAGGCTTCTAGAATTGTTCGGATAGCACCAACTTATTCGCGCCTCCAGTGATATTGGTTAAAAAACGACTCCTAAAAGATATGTAAAGCCATTTTACCACTATTTGTCAAACTATCTACACATGATCATGTAAAGCCATTTTACCCCAAATTACCAGAGAATCCCTGACTTCAATGCCTCAAGAAGCTAAGAAAGAGGATTTCCTCCAGCTTTCTATAGTTTAATAAAGCTTTGTTTCTCATTGCTTTTCAAAAGAGCTTTTGGAGCCATAAGCGATGTTAAACAAACAACTTTTGAAACCAAAAGTGCTTTTAAACCCAAAAGCATATGCAGTGATTTTAGCTTTTGCTTTTGGGAAATGTACTTTTGGAGCCAAATGACATTTTTAACCCTTATTTATAATCCAATATATTTTATTTAATATTTGTATTGGGTATATAATTATTTTCCTATTGAAATTTATTCCAAATATATAACATTATATATTTAAATTTAAAATGTTTGTATTTTAATAAAATTTAAAATGTAGATTATATATTCAAATTAAATTTTAGGAATAATTAATATTAATTGCTTGCAAATATTTAAAATTTATATTTCATATATTAAAGTATTAATAATGAGTTACAACAATAGATTTTTTTTTTTTATATTCTTACTAAAATATCACAATATTAACGAATTTGAACATCATTTAAATGCATATTTTTACTTCACAACATCATGCCTAAAATGAACATTTTATTTTTCAAAAGCACTTTTGGAGAGCAATACTAAACAACATAAACTTTAAATCCAACTTTTCATAAGCAATGAGAAACTGGCTCTAAGTCCCATGGATTTGTTTTTCAGGCCATCGGCCAATTAGCATCAACATAATACTCGAATCTAGCAAACATGGTTCAACTACTCATAAAACCGTCTTACTGAGTAAAGAGACAAGACTAACTACAAAAAAAGGTTCACAAAATCTACTCCATTGCCCATAGCATGTAGCATAAACTAGGATTTTTATGAAAGTTTCAAGAATCAACAGGACTTTTCCCAATATGGGGGATTAAAAAAGTGCACCTCATGTAATGGCCTTTGAACTTACCTTTCCAATGGGATAAGCTATTGGATAGCAAATAATCATTAAAATCCACACAAGACCTGCAAGGTTTGCACCTACAGCAAGTCCATATCTAGTGCATATTGCTTGTGGAATAACCTAAAAAGTAAAAAGAAACTCTTTTTGGTCAAGGATTCAAAGGTTGAAATTCAAGCTTAAATAATACAAAAGCTGAACAACCTACCTCACCAAAAGCTAGAACAAAAGTCACAGAAAGTATGATAGCCACATATTGATTGAAAAGCTTATCCAAGTATATAGGGAGGGCCTGCAAGTAATAAATATATCATGCAAGTCAAAGAAAGCCAACCTTCTTTCAAACATCCTCCAAATATGTAATGCAAAGAAAATTTCAAGTCACAATGCAACTTTATTATGCCCATTAGATAGCCTCAACCCCCACAGCAAGCATAAATAAAGCAACAATTTTAAAACATCCTCCGATTATGCAATACATAGAAAATTTCAAGTAATATTAAATGGTCATAAAGCAACTATGTTATGCCCATTAGATAGCCTCAAACCCCCTTAGCAAGCATAAAAAAAGCAATTTCAAGTTTCTAACAAACTACTTGCGGACATGCTGTGAATCAGTTAAATGACACCGTCTGAACTTCCACAGCTAGTTAATTGATAATGGAGAACTACCTAAAATCTTACTCAATATGATATAGAAAAGGCTTAGGAAAGAAATCAGCTAATAACTCTAGGTTAAATACTTCTTTGTAATTAGAGCTGAATCGCCTACTTGACAGAATCAAAACTTCATTAGTATAATAAGATAAAGGCAAAAAAGTACATGGTGATGGATTCGGCAGTCATTCCCAGATGCAAAGTTCCAACAAACTTGTATGTAAGAAACAGTATTATCAACAAGCCATATTACTAGGACCTAACTAATCAACTGAAAACTTCAGTTTGCTATCTCAGAAATTCATCGGAAAATCAGTTTTCTAGCAAATGTAATTCCAATCAAACATTGCTTATTCAAAAACTTTGAACGATCCTTATGTAATTTTCTTTGGGATCAAAAATCAAATAAACAAACATGATAGTTTCACTCAAATTCATATCAAATTGAACCGAAAAAATTGTTAAATAAGCTTTTACCTCCATAGCAGCAGCATTGCAAAGAAGCAAAGTCACCAAAAGCTGATGCTGTTTTTGAACTACCGGCAAAATAGCAGCTAAAAACCCAAAGATATTTTTTTAAAAACAGACCAAATTTCACACTAATAATAATCGAATTTCAATCATTCCTTCACAACTATTCCAAATCAGAACCAAAAAATTTCCACCTGCTTGTTTTTTCTCGGTGGAAGTGCCGCTCCGTTGAAGAATTTCGAGTTCGACGAGACCAAGCGACATCAGTCCGAGGGTGAGACCCGACATCATCCCTGCGAAAAGTACTAAAAAACAAGAAATCCCGGCGTAGATAAACCACCATGGAGATCCGAACGGAATCCCTTCTCCGACGGATTCACTGACCGAGGCCGCCGTGTTAAATAGCATCCTCGCCGCCAAAACCGCATTTATCAGATGCATCGTGGCTTTTACAACTTTCAATTACAGGAGTCCAAGAAAGAGAAATGAGAGACAAAGGTTGCTTTCTTCTGCTCCTTTTATGGTCTGTATAATATACTGACCAAGCAAGTCCGTGAATTGAGTGAAGACACGTGATGGGTCTTTAGGTTTTGCTACAGTGTCCTCGCGAGCACGTGTGCACCGAAACGACAGCAATGATTTTAGTTAGCCAACTACACGTGGCAGAAATTGGCGCCGTGATCTTCAGATTTGCTCAAAAGTAGAAAATAAGACTTAGCTCCGTTTGTTTGCCAGTAAAATATTTTTCGGAAAATAATTTTTGGAAAGTGATTTACTTTTCTGGAAAATAATTTACTGAAAATATTTTCTGGTGTTTGGATGAATCAGATAAAATATTTTACATTGTTTGGTAGATTTCAAAATATTTTCCTAAAAACTGCTTTTACATTTATTAATAAATTTTATATACATATTAATCAATTTTTATTAATTAACCCTTTATTTTATCATTTCATAGAGATTTTCACATTATTTTATCATTTCATAGAGATGAAGTAATAACATTAAAAAGAATTTGTAGCTCTCAAGGATGATACACATTTGGTTCTCTTTTTCTTTTTCTTTTTTTTTTTTTTTTTTGAAGAGAGCTATTGCTTTATGATACACAAAATGGAGGAACGGTTTTAAGTGCTAAAACTATGGCGAGAAAAGGTATAAGTAAACAATGTACAAGCTATGGGAGATGGTAACAATTTGCATCTTTGCTTAATCGGCTTTTAGTACTTCTTTGCCGCATGGTACACTCCATATAATCAAGCGCAGTAGATTCCAAGACCGATCTTGCTCCATCACTCTCTTGCACAATGAATTAAACCATTCCGACCATCATACCAAGCGAGATAGCCCTAGATTTCAACAAGTCAAGATCGAATCAATCATACACGTTCGAACATAGAACCAAGTATTGTGGATTAGGGAACTCGAAACTAATTGATAATGAAGGAATGGATGAACAAATGCACTTACAAAGGTGCTTGTGAAATTAACTCACCTATTGAGGCATAATCTACTCCAAAGACCATTAGCTCCATCGAAGTTAAATCCAGTTGGGTTCAAGACCTTGTGCTTGACTCTAGCTTTATCATCGTCAACATCGAATACAATATCATAAAGTCCTTGAAACAAGTAATTGAGACACAATGTCAATACACTTTAGGAAGATCTAACTTGTAAGAACGGAGGCCAAGTAAGATTCTTGATTCTCCATCCGAGAAAAACAAAAATTCAATGAAATCGATGCAATTTTCAAAACATAAGAGAAATCTAGATGTATGTAATTCATGGTTGCACACTTCCATATCCTTGGTAACAGATCGTCCACATATCTACACATATTTGTAATTAAAGACGAGAAGAATATAGTTTAGAGGTATCAAAATTACAGATTTAAGGAGAGTACACACCTCTGCTTTTACTGAACAACGTATGGAGCCATATCTCATTCTTTGTCGATTAAGGCCACCACAAGGCTCAAAAATTGATGGAACTAGAATGAAATTGGCACCAAATATATCTAAAAATAGACAAATAAAAGAACACTGATTAAAGCTGCTAGGATCAAATTGCAAAGGCAAAATATAAGCATGCTCCTTAGAGAATAATCATAAACGGAAAAAACTTTGAGAGTGCAAACCAAGTGAGAAAGAGGTTCATACCGCATCTTGCAGAAGACATAATCATGGCACAGCAAGTGGTTAATTGTCTTTGAAGCAAATTCAAGACTACCATAGAGATACAACATATATTCCTTGGCCCAAAAGGCGCCCAAAACAAAACAGGTTTCTAAGTGTTAACAGAGTTCAAACAATGGAATAGTGCAAAAGCTACATTTAACTAGTTCATTGTCTTCAAAGTTTTGAATAGAGAAATATGAATTTCACCATCTAATGTAAAAAGCACCAAAATAATTGAAAGGAGAAAAATAATGAACAAGGACCACAATATCTTGGGAAGTGGTTCAACAACATTGAAATATCAATTCCCACCAAAGAAAGACAAAGACAATGAATCACCATCTTATGAAATGAAACTCATTTCGAGAGGAAGGAAAAGAAAAGCTAATCGAAATCACTTCATCATCATTCCTAATTTCCAACAAAATTTGTCAGGATAGGATCATCATTACGATTCTAATGAATCAAGCAAAGAATTAATCACATTTACAAGATGACTATACCCACTTTGCTTCCCAAATTCAAATGAAAAACTTAATGACCAAATCGGGTTTCATTTTCACCAAGTTCAAAACTTCAACAACAAACTTTTCATTGATACTTCCTCTAAATTGCCTAAGAAAAATCTGGGTTCGTACCATAATTCCCCATTGTCAATTAAAATGGTATTTGCAATCAAAACAAGATCGAGTGAAAACTTACGAGCATTAACTTTTGTTTTGATGAAGTCCCGAATCAAAACTTAGAAAAGCAAAATCTTGGGCGAAATGGGTTCGACCCTGCGTTGTTTTGTAATGGAAATGGGTCATCTGGATCGATTAAACCATCGAGATTGGCGGGGAAGAGGTGGAAATGAATTGGAAGATTATGCGATTAAGCTTGAAAACCCATAAATGAACAAAGAGGAATAAACAGAGAATAAATGAAAAAATTGAGAGAATAAACAGAGAAATATGCACATACGGAGGAGATCAAAGATGAAATTTTCCAAAGATGTCAAGAAGACCAACGAAAAGAGGAACTTACCAAATTAATGACAACAAATGAAGTTCTTTGGAAAATGATCCGGGAAAGAAAGAAGGAAGGAGAAGAAGAAGGGAAGAAGGAGAACGTACCTGGGAAAGCTTTGGAAAATGACTTACCGAAAAATATTTGGTAAGACGTTTTACACAAATTAGGAAGACATTTTACCGTGTTTGTAAAATGTTTTCCTTGAGGAATTCATTTTCCTTCAACCAAACATTGAAAATTTGGAAAATGTTTTCTGGAAAACATTTTCCACCAAACAAACAGACCCTTCGTTTCTTTTAAAATATTTTATGTTTTTATTTTTAACAAAATATATATTCATTTTTTTATTTGGGAAGTTAAAAATATATATATATATATTTTAGGAATAGAAACAAAATTTATTTTTAATAAAAATATACAACATATTAATAAAAGGAAAGTATTTGGTACATTAGTAGTAGAGTTGCTCATTGGTGGGGTTGGGCTAAGTAAAAAATTTAGGTTTTTTTCTAGGCTCGACTCTAAAAATAGGTTTAAAATTTTATCCAAGTCCAATCCAAATAAAATGTTAAAACTATTAAATTTTTTATGCTACTTTTATATGAAATAAATTTCAAAATATAATATATCAAATACACTAAAAATATTAAAATAAATGTTTCTTAACAAATGAAAAATAAAAAAATATTTAAATAATTCTAAGATAACTACAACTTAGCAAATAAATATCTCTAAAATAGTAGAAAACTAATAATAAAACAAGAGTTATACAATATCCAAACAATAACAACAAAATGGTAGCAATATAATAGCGAAATGATAACAAAACAATGAAAAAAACAATGTCAAAGCAGTAAAAAACAGCAGTATTTTTTTTTTGTAAATTCGTGCCAGGCCGGACCAGGCTCAAGCCAAAAAAACTTACTCGAGGCCTGGCCCGTTTAAAAAAGGGCCTTATTTTATTATCAAAAACCATTTTTCGAGCCTATATTTTTGCTGCCCAAACCCTCTCACTTTTCGGGCGGGTTAAACCATAAACAAGTCTATTATACATTAGTAACCACGACCCAAGCCCTAGAAAGGATCCGAGTTTCCAACCCAGGCACCGGATAGATCCCACTCGAAGACTAAGCATAAGGAGAATCACAAGAAGATAGCGAGGATGTAACACCCCTTACCCGAGACCGTTGCCGGAGTCGAGCTCGAGGCATTACTAAAGTTAACTACTAATTTGGGGCATAAAAATTGAAACTGTCCATCTGTGTCATGTTGACTAAATTAACTATAACTCGAGTTAGGAAACTCAAAATTTAGATCCGTTAATTTTCCTTAAAACTAGACTCATATATCTTCTCACTATAATTTTTCCAGAATTTTTCATGTGGCCAATTAGTACAGTTTATTCATTAAAGTTTCCCCTGTTTCACTGACCAGCGGTTCTAACCTCTTCTAACCTAAATTCAAATATCTCATTGTACAATTCTCAAATGTTGTTCCCACTTATTTCTATTGAAAACTCACTAAGGAATCTATACATATAAATTATAACTCATAATTCATTTTGTACAATTTTTAATGAATTTCCAAAGTAAGACCAGGGGATTCCAAAATCATTCTGACTCTATCTCACCAAAATTAAAATATCACAGAATATAAAATTCCTTTTCCTACTTTGTTTCTTTCATATAAAAATAGACACAATAAGCTTTAATACTATATCTTAATACTAATCTTATTAACTAATTCCATTTCTCCTGTTTTTGGTGATTTTTCAAAATCACGTCACTGCTACTAACCAAAAACTATTTTATTGCAAAATGTGGTTAACTAGTTTATAACATCTTTACCAAATTAACAACCAAATTCACTCTTACTCTTATCTACCCATATGTCACAACCGAATCAACCAAATGCACACAATAGATATCATGAATACCCTTCAATCAAGACATATAGCATAATAACCAAATGAACGTAAGCCGTAATCAACAAAACCGTAGTAAAGCATTGAAGTTAGGCCATTTTTGCACGGCTTAATTTATACAAAACCAAAATCTAACATTTCAAATTTCAATCTAGCCTATACATGCAATAGGTTCGAAAATTCAACTTATAAAATACCGAAAATAGTCAATAGTGTGATAGACTTTGACGGTGATCCCGAGCTCGTAACTTGACTCCAAAATCTAATAAACAATGCAAACAAGCACATACAGTAAGCTATCATAGCTTAGTAAGTTATAAGCAATTACATAACAACAATGCATTACATCATTATATTAGTAAGGCCAATTTAAAATAATCACAATCGAGGTTTATAACTATAACTATAATTTATATCACCATTTCTAAACCTTCACATTTCATAGCTCTAAGGCCAAACACACACATTCAATAATAGATTTCACATCGATCTATAAATTACTTTCCCATCTCAAATAAATACATATACATTTATACAAGTATACACATATATCACATTTTCTTAATTTCATGTGCATATATCACTTACCAATTTATTCTTGCATTTCAAACCCATATAAATCACACATTAATATGTATAATACATAATTTCATTTCAATAGTTAATACTTACTTTAATATCCAAAAGTTGATTTATCATCACATACCGATCATTTTATTTCGCTTAACACATTTATTAATCGATACACTTAAAGGATCAAAAATCCACACACTCGATTGCCAAAACCTTGTAACGTATCGTACACTTAGTGCCGTTACATTTAGCATCTCGCACACTTAGTGCCAAATCCTTGTAACGTATCGCACACTTAGTGCCGTTACATAAATTTTTCTATACACACAGTGCCATTCAACCGATCTCGCACACACACGATTTCGGTGAATAAATCGCACACAAGCCATTCAACCGATCTCGCACACACAGTGCTCGGTGAATAAATCTGCACACACAGTGCCATTCAACCGATCCCGCACACACAGTGCTCGGTGAATAAATACGCACACACAGTGCCCTTAGCCGATCATTTCCTCAATCACATAAACAAATATAATTTCACTATCAATATTATCTATACCCAATTAAAACATCTATTATTCATAGTTCATTCTTCCATCTCAACCCATCATATTCGGCAACCATTAATGCACATATAAATATATATACATATCAAGGATAACTCTTATCAATTATCAATTGCCAACACATTCGCTAACATACAATATATGAACCTAACCATCGAATTTAATACAACTAAAATTCTTCGCTATTTATTTTCACATATACTATCACCCAATGTAAATATATATATACATACTTTTTTTTCCATCTCAAATAATCAAGCTTAAATATTCATATATATATAACAACATCTCATTCGGTCAATAATTTTAAACAAAATTTTCTTCCATTTAACTTATGTTTAATAATATAGATCAAAATTGAATTAATCCAATTGCTTATAACTTACCTCGAAAGTCGACAATTTAAGCTTCTGGGCTATTCGTTCAATTTTGTCTTCCCCCGATCCAATCCCGTTTTCTTTTATTCTTTATCTAAATAATTCAAATTTAAACTCAATAAATTTATATTCATTCAATTTGATCCATAAACACTTAATTTAGCAATTTATGAATTTACCCCTAACTTTTACAATCTATACAATTTTGTCCCTAATACAATACTCACGAATTACTCAAAATGACCCAACTTCCTTTAGGCCGAATCATCCTAAGGACTATATAAGTCCATATACTTCAATATTTTCTCAATTTGGCCCTTCCATGATAATATTTTCACAACCAAATTTTTAATTAGCTACATTCACCTAAGACCCAAGAGTAAAATATTTTCATCTAGCTCAAATCTCCCATTTACTACCAAAAATCATCCTAAAACTTAAGTTATCATCAATGGCATCACCAACATACAGGACCATTTCACAAAATTAACACATGGGCTTTATAATAGGATGAACATTCATCTCAAAAATGCAAAAATCATTGAAAACCCAAAGCTAAAACTTACTTAATTGAAATGGATAAGTGCCGAACCCTTGTTGAACTTCTCTTTTCTTTTTCTTTTACTAGTTTCGGCTATGGAAGAGAAATGATGAACATGCATAGCTTTCTTCATTATTTTATGTTTTATACCACTATGTTAATATAATATATTATATTATTAATATAAAACATATATTTAACTTAACAAACAAACAAACACATGATATAATATCATCTTGCCGTCCACTACAAGAAGAATTGGGGAAATTACAACATAAAACCCTTTAATTTAAAAGACATATTAAAATAACCATCCAATTTAGTAAATAGCTAAAATTTTCTTACTTACTCAATTTAGTCCTTTCACTTAAATTAATCACTCAAACACACAAATTAATTTACGATATCATAACACATGCTTCAACATATAACATAAATATCAGATAAAAGATTAAAACATTTTTTCTATCCCGAATTTGTGGTTTCAAAACCACCGTTCCGATTAGGGTCGTAATTGGGCTGTTACAACTCTTCCCCCTTAAGGATTTTCGTCTTCAAAAATCTTACCGTTGAATAAATTTGGGTATCGTTCTTTCATCAAAGCCTCAAGTTCCCAAGTTGCTTCCTCGACCCCATGCTTATACCACAATACTTTCACCAACAAGATTTTCTTATTACTCAACTCTTTCACTTCGTGAGCCAAAATACGAATCGGTTCTTCCTCATAGGTCAAATTAGACTGAATCTCAATTTCTGATGAAAAAATCACATGAGAAGGATCAGATCTATATCTTCAAGCATCAAAACATGGAAAACGTTGTTGATCTTTTCTAACTCAGGTGCAACATCAACCTGTATGCAACCGGCCCGATACGCTCAATAATCTCGTACGGCCTAATAAATCTCGAACTTAGCTTTCCCTTACGACTGAATCTAATTATCTTTTTCCATGGCGATACTTTCAAGAACACTCGATCACCCTCTTGAAACTCTATATCTTTTCGTTTCAAATCCGAGTACGACTTCTGATGATCTGATGCGGCCTTTAAACTTTCTCTTATCATATTTACTTTTGTTCAATCTCCCTGATTAACTCAACCCGTGTATCTTGCTTTGACTCAGCTCGGTCCAATATAAAGGTGTACGATATTTACGATCGTACAAAGCTTCATAAGGTGCCTCTTTCTTTCTTTTTTTTTTTGTACGGAAATCCAATCAGAGATAGATGTCGTTCCTACGTACCTTCGAACTCAAGAATGCAACATTTCAACATATCCTCCAGTATCTGAATGACTCGTTTAGACTGACTACTTGTCTGTGGATGGAAAGCTACTTGTCTTTGAAATATAATATAATTTCGTACCTAAAGCATCATGCAGTTTCTTCTAAAACCTCGATGTAAACCTCAGATCTTTATTCAAATTAATAGATATAGGTACACCATGTAATCTTTCAAATTGAGAAACATACAATTCAACCAACTTATCAAACGAGTAGACTGTACATATCAAAACAAAATAAGCCAATTTAGCCATTTAATCGACAATAACCCAAATTGCATCTTTATTGCTCAGTGTCAACGGAAAACCAAATACACAATGACTCTATACCTTTTCCATTCAGGTATCATTATCAGCTAAAGCAACCCAGAAGGTACCTGATGTTCAACTTTTTACTTGTTGACAGATTAAGCATTTCAATGAAAAGTCAGAAATATCTCATTTCATACCATACCACCAGTAAAATTGTTTTATATCATTATGCATCTTTATACTTCCTGAGTGAACATACAATCAATTGTTGTGGGCTTTATTCAAAATCATCTGAATCAACATCTGAATTTCTCGGAACAAATATTTGGTTTCTGAATCTCAGACAAATTTTAGCATCAACTTCGAAACTCTGAATCAACCTTCAAATCACATTGGACCTGCTTTGCTAACAAATCATTATCAACTTTTTGAGTATCACTAATTTTGCTGAATAAATAACGGTCTTACTTTTAATTCAACTATTATTGAACTATCATCAGTCATAGCCATATACGCATTCATTGCACACCAAGCAAACAGTGATTTTTGGCTTAAAACATCAGTAACAACATGAGCTTTTCTCGGAAGGTAGTCAATCACAAGCTCATAGTCTTTTAACAATTCTAACCATAAGGAATCACAGGATATCTCTGTGTGCTCCATTATTATACCTCAACTCGTCCATTGACACATAAATGAGGTTCGTAAATTCTTCGTTCAATTTAGGCTAAATCAGAACTAATATTTTAATGGATAATGTCTTTATGCAAAAGAAAACTTCAACAATTGAACTGACTTTAATTTACCACAACATTTCTCAGAAAAGATTGTTCCGATAGACATAATTCTGTATCAAATCCTCAAAAATACAAGTTCTACTTCCATACTATCTTTCAGATTACACATGTACATTTAAAGTTTATTTCCGATCTAGTGGATAGATTCAAACTCATATAACCCAGTTACATTTTCAATCAAATAGTTTCATATAAGATTAGACCACAGAATCGGTCTTTTCGAAGAAATCTTTTCTTCTCGTTAGAAAGAATAATCTAAACATATCTTTATATATATACTACAGTCATCAAATATAAATCATATTGTCATAATAGTATTATTGTCTTACCCATGACAATAGATAATATCCCGGCTATTAACGAAGCATCTGAACCCAGAAGAAAATCAAATATGATTTGAACAACAACCATTGCAGAAGCACAACTTTTATAACTATTTCCTTCAAATGGCATCTCTTATAGATAATCACATAGAATCATGAGAAAACCAAAATAACTAAATTTTCATCATCTGAAGCTACACTGAATATCAGAAAATTACAACCCATATAAAATGATATCAATTCCGATGATATTCCAAAAATGTCCAGAAAGAACAATATTACTCGTAAATGTTGAAATCCACAGTAGTAGAAGCAATATAATTTTCACATATTTTCAACAGAACAAGAGCCAGCAGAAACAGAATATTAGCATTATACAGATTTCACCATCATCTTTCATATCCGCACAAAGGAATAAATACCAAAGAAAAACATAACAATGTCGAATATAACCCCAAACAAACCAACGATACTTTTGTCTATTAATATGTTTAGCCAATGTTCTTTTATGATAAAAATTCCTCCTGATATTAAACAATCACAAATACTTCTGAGAATAAATATATACATAGAATGCCCAAAAGGAATCATAATAACTGTCCGACTATAACCACCACACTCAGCCTTCAATACAATTCAAACATTATTTCAACTGTCTAATTCTGCCATTAGAATTTTTCACATTATCCATTCTCTAACAGAAATCAATTCAGAAAAGCTTTTAACTAATATTTACCTTTATTCTTAGCACTTAATTCATATCCCAACTCAAATCATTAATTTACGATCAAAACATTTCAGATAACAATCACAACTCACATATCATAATCTATGTGCTCATATAATTATAACATTTATCAACATCAATATATCATACTCTTTGATCCATACCTTTATGAGTTTTAAACACATCATCAACACATTTCCATTCAAACATTCGAATACACATTCCGTACTATCAAAATTAGCTCGGTTGAAAACTTATCTGTCTCATCAAAAAAAAAAATTCGTCAGAGTCAGGAGATATCACACTATCGCAAGTTAAATATGGCATGTATAGCTAGACTCACACGCGCTACTTTAGTCCGAGAACCGACTAAACCGTAGCTCTGATACCAATCAAATGTAACATCCCTTACCCGAGACCGTTGCCGGAGTCGAGCTCGAGGCATTACTAAAGTTAACTATTAATTCGAGGCATAAAAATTGAAACTGTCCATCTGTGTCATGTTGACTAAATTAACTATAACTCGAGTTAGGAAACACGAAATTTAGATCCGTTAATTTTCCCTAAAACTAGACTCATATATCTTCTCACTAGAATTTTTCCAGAATTTTTCATAGGGCCAATTAGTACAGTTTATTCATTAAAGTTTCCCCTGTTTCACTGACCAGTGGTTCTGACCTCTTCTAACCTAAATTCAAATATCTCATTGTAAAATTCTCAAATGTTGTTCCGAATTATTTCTATTGAAAATAGACTCACTAAGGAATCTAGACATATAAATTATAACTCATAATTCATTTTGTACAATTTTTAATGAATTTCCAAAGTCAGAACAGGGGATTCCGAAATCATTCTGACTCTATCTCACCAAAATTAAAATATCACAGAATATAAAATTCCTTTTCCTACTTTGTTTCTTTCATATAAAAATAGACACAATAAGCTTTAATACTATATCTTATTAACTTTCTAATTCCATTTCTCCTGTTTTTGTGATTTTTCAAAATCACGTCACTGCTGCTAACCAAAAACTGTTTTATTGCAAAATGTGGTTAACTAGTTTATAACATCTTTACCAAATTAACAACCAAATTCACTCATACTCTTATCTACCCATATGTCACAACCGAATCAACCAAATGCACACAATAGATATCATGAATACCCTTCAATCAAGACATATAGCATAATAACCAAATTAACGTAAGCCGTAATCAACAAAACCGTAGTAAAACATTGAAGTTAGGCCATTTTCGCATGGGTTAATTTATACAAAACCAAAATCTAACATTTCAAATTTCAATCTAGCCTATACATGCCATAGGTTCGAAAATTCAACTTATAAAATACCGAAAATAGTCGATAGTGTGATAGACTTTGACGGTGATCCCGAGCTCGTAACTTGACTCTAAAATCTAATAAACAATGCAAACAAGCACATACAGTAAGCTATCATAGCTTAGTAAGTTATAAGCAATTATATAACAACAATGCATTATATCATTATATTAGTAAGGCCAATTTAAAATAATCACAATCGAGGTTTATAACTATAACTATAATTTATATCACCATTTCTAAACCTTCACATTTCATAGCCCTAAGGCCAAACACACACATTCAATAATAGATTTCACATCTATCTATAAATTACTTTCCCATCTCAAATAAATACATATACATTTATACAAGTATACACATATATCACATTTTCTTAATTTCATGTGCATATATCACTTACCAATTTATTCTTGCATTTCAAACCCATATAAATCACACATTAATATGTATAATACATAATTTCATTTCAATAGTTAATACTTACTTTAATATCCAAAAGTTGATTTATCATCACATACCGATCATTTTATTTCGCTTAACACATTTATTAATCGATATACTTAAAGGATCAAGAAATCCACACACTCAATTGCCAAAACCTTGTAACGTATCGCACACTTAGTGCCGTTATATTTATAAATTTTCTGCACACACAATGCCATTTTTTCTGCACACACAATGCCATTAAGCCGATCTCGCACACACAGTGCTCGGTGAATAAATCTACACACACAGTGCCATTCAACCGATCTCGCACACACAGTGCTCGGTGAATAAATCCACACACATAGTGTCATTCAACCAATCTCGCACACACAGTGCTCACATAGTGCTCGGTGAATAAATCCGCACACACAGTGCCATTCAACCGATCTCGCACACAAGTGCTCGGTGAATAAATACGCACACACAGTGCCCTTAGCCGATCATTTCTTCAATCACATAAACAGATATAATTTCACTATCAATATTATCTATACCCCATTAAAACATCTATTATTTATAGTTCATTCTTCCATCTCAACCCATCATATTTGGCAACCATTAATGCAAATAGGGGTGAGCAAAACTCGATTCGACTCGAAAAAATAAAAAAAAAATTTGAATTTTGAGTTAAACGAATCGAATTATTCGAGTTAATCGAGTTATTCGAGTCAACTCAAATTTTTTTTCGAATTTCGAGTTCGAATCAAGTTGAGTTTTCGAATTCGAATAATTCGAATAAATCGAATAATTCGAATATTAAAATAAAATATTTTATATTTTTACCCCAAACTCCCAAACCTTTTTACTTTTCCCTCAAAATTTTTACTCCTTCCCACTTTCCCCCCAAAACTTTTATTCTCCTCCCATCCCAACCTTCCAATCTACCCAAAATCCATTTCCCACCAAAATTTTACTCTCCCATTTACTTTTTCTCAAAATTTTACTCCAAAAAACCCTCAAAACTTTTTATTTTCCCCCCAAATTTTTACTCCCTCCCACTTTTTCCCTAAAACTTTTACTTCCTTCCCATCCCACTCCCCATCTACCCCAAACCCACCCTCCCATTTTTTTTTATATTTTCCTTCCAAAATTTTACTCCCCTATTTACTTTCCCTCAAACTTTTATTCCCCAAAACTTTTATTTTCCCCTAAACTTTTACTTTTCACCTTTTACCTCAAATAAAAAATCAAAATTATCCAAAAAATCACTAAACATAAATAGCAATAAATTTATTTATATCTACTATGTATATTATTAAATTAAATTTCACATTTTATATTATTTATATTGTTTAGTCATATTGAATATTTATATTAAAATTGAATTATTAATTATGCCATAAAATATTCCTATTAAAATTTTATATTGGTATCAATTTCATATTTTATCTTTAAAATAACTTTTATTAAAAATTCACATTTTACATTTAATATATATTTTAATTCTAAAATATATAGTGACAAGAATCAAGATAATTGAAATAACTAAGCAAGCAAAGAAGCTAACTCAGATATAAAAGATTAATAAATAAATTATGAGGTGATGAAAGTTAATAAAATTTGATTAAGGTGGACAAATTTTATTACGATGGGTGATAGTGGTTACAAGGACCCAAAATTATTTTTAAAATTTAACTCGAACAAATATATTCGATTCGATTCGATTCAATTCCATCTCACTCGACTCGATTCGAGAAAATTTCAATTCAAATTAGGATGATAAAATATGATTCGTCAACTCGATTAACTCGAAATTTTTTCATTCGATTCGATTCGATTCGATCGAACGCTCACCCCTAAATGCACATATAAATATATATACATATCAAGGATAACTCTTATCAATTATCAATTGCCAACACATTCGGCTAACATACAATATATGAACCTAACCACCGAATTTAATACAACCAAAATTCTTCGCTATTTATTTTCACATATACTATCACCCAATGTAAATATATATATACACATACTTTTTTTTCCATCTCAAATAATCAAGCTTAAATATTCATATATATATATATATAACATCATCTTATTCGGTCAATAATTTTAAACAAAATTTTCTTCCATTTAACTTATGTTTAATAATATAGATCAAAATTGAATTAATCCAATTGCTTATAACTTACCTCGAAAGTCGACAATTTAAGTTTCCTGCTATTCGCTCAATTTTGCCTTCCCCCGATCCAATCCCGTTTTCTTTTATTCTTTATCTAAATAATTCAAATTTAAACTCAATAAATTTATATTCATTCAATTTGATCCATAAACACTTAATTTAGCAATTTATGAATTTACCCCTAACTTTTACAATCTATACAATTTAGTCCCTAATACAATACTCACGAATTACTCAAAATTGACCCAACTTCCTTTAGGCCCGAATCATCCTAAGGACTATATAAGTCCATATACTTCAATATTTTCTCAATTTGGCCCTTCCATGATAATATTTTCACAACCAAATTTTTAATTAGCTACATTCACCTAAGACCCAAGAGTAAAATATTTTCATCTAGCTCAAATCTCCCATTTACTACCAAAAATCATCCTAAAACTTAAGTTATCATCAATGGCATAACCAACATACAAGACCATTTCACAAAATTAACACATGAGCTTTATAATAGGATGAACATTCATCTCAAAAATGCAAAAATCATTGAAAACCCAAAGCTAAAACTTACTTAATTGAAATGGATAAGTGCCGAACCCTTGTTGAACTTCTCTTTTCTTTTTCTTTTACTAGTTTCGGCTATGGAAGAGAAAATGATGAACATGCATAGCTTTCTTCATTATTTTATGTTTTTATCACACTATGTTAATATAATATATTATATTATTAATATAAAACATATATTTAACTTAACAAACAAACAAACTTAACAAACAAACAAACACATGATATAATATCATCTTGCCGTCCACTACAAGAAGAATTGGGGAAATTACAACATAAAACCCTTTAATTTAAAAGACATATTAAAATAACCATCCAATTTAGTAAATAGCTAAAATTTTCTTACTTACTCAATTTAGTCCTTTCACTTAAATTAATCACTCAAACATACAAATTAATCTACGATATCATAACACATGCTTCAACATATAACATAAATATCAGATAAAAGATTAAAACATTTTTTTCTATCCCGGATTTGTGGTTCCAAAACCACCGTTCTGATTAGGGTCGTAATTGGGCTGTTACAGAGGCGGGTTCACAGGCATATCTCACAAGAAGAACTCACGAATACGGCTCGCTAAAGAGGTATGCGAGCACGGGTCATAGATCGAGCTCGCAGGAATCCAAGAAGGGCCACGGCTTCAGCTCGCACGCACCCAATGAGTGTACAAAAAAGGACCGGGTGCCCGCAGGTCACCCAAACACGTGTCCAACAGGTATAGAGCCCGCTCAAGATGTAACACCCCTAACCCGTACCTGTCTCCGGAACAGGGTTTCAGAGCATTACCAGAACATTCATAACATTTTTATATTAAACTATGTAAATTTACTTTTCATTTATCGAGATCATCCATAATGTCCCTTGATTGGACCCTTGAGGCCCAATACGAGCATTAAAATCGAATCGAGACTTAATCGGAACTTCTAAGAATTTTTCTCAAAATTATAAAATTTTTCTAAGGTGCAGGACTCACATGCCCGTACTACAAGCCGTGTTTGATTTAGGTTGCTCTCTGACTTGCGCCACACGGCCTTGCCATATGCCTGTGTACTAGGCCGTGTGGTTAATTAAATTAATTCAAATCAGGTGTAGGTTTTACTTGGCCAAGACATATGCCCATGTTCTAGGCCGTATGGCACACACGGCTGAAACACACGCTCGTATCTCTATCCGTGTGCCCAATTCTTAGCATTCTATTTCTCAAAATTATGGTGCAGGGGACACACGGCCCAACTACATGCTCGTGTTACCAGGCCGTGTGTCACTTACGGTCTAGACACACGCCCGTGTGTTTGCCCGTGTGGACAAAATGAAGCCATTTCTAGCTTTATTTCTCACCCAAAATTTCACCCAAGACCTGCACTTGAAACACACATCCAATACCAACCAATACAAGCATTCAAATTGGGCAATTTCTATTATTCACAAGGTATATCACTACAAGCATACACGATCACAACCTTACCTTAGTATATAACTTAGGCATTCCCAACATTGATCACATATTTTTTAACATAACACGTATATATTTATATCATAATAATCTACTTAGTCATACCAAAATGAACCAATACTAGCCATTCCAATGGCTAGGTTACAAAATAACATTTTAAGCCACCATTGGTCAAGTTGTCCTATACATGCCATTATGCCCAAAATGATTTCACTAAATATACACAAAATGCTAGTTGATAGTGTGGCGATGCTCCAATGATCTTCCAATCTTCACGAGCTTTCGAGCACTATAAAACAAGGGAAAAATAAATGGAGTAAGCATTACATGCTTAGTAAGTTCGTATAATGGAAACTAAACTTACCAATCTTGTTATTAAATTTAAGCACACAACATCATGTTTTCCATCCATTAGCAAAATTCCCTAAGCACATGCTTTCAATCAAACAATTAGTCACAACACTTACAAACATGTCAAGTAAAAATAGATGAGCTCGTCATGCAATGTTCTTTCAAGTCATTATTATTACATCCCAAGATTTTCATACCAAGTCAAGAGATACGTTCCCATTGAATCATTGAATTTCGATGGATGCTCAAGTAATACACTCGAAGTGTATGGCTCCATAATCCGTCAATTTCTTATTCAATGGTACTCCTTAGGGCAATTAACCAAGGAACACACTTTCGAGCCACATATCATATAACAAGATTACCATTCCAGGCTAAATCCTTTATATAACGTAAGCTCGGAGGAGCTCGATTAGGATTACTAGTCCAGGCTAAGCCCTAATCTTAATGCATACTCGAGAGGTATTATATTAAGATTACCCATCAGGGCTAAATCTTTTATATAACAAGGTCAATGGGATTACTCGTCCAAGCTAAATCCCACCCGCAACAAATGCAGGGTCTTATTAGTTTCGAGAAAGCGCATATAATCATCGAAATTCAACATTCAATCGAGACAACCCTTTATCACCATTTCAAGCATGTAGCAAATTTTCCATCATAGCATACAAGTAAAGCACATTATCATAATTCACATTTCATACAAACACAACATTCAATTAACATAATTAGATGTCTGATTAAGTTACACGAACTTACCTCGACACTTGTTCGCGTAATAATCTACTAATTTGAAATCTTTTCTTTTCCTCGATCTAGCCTCGAGTTTGTGTTTTCCAGATCTATATAAATGAATTTAACTATCAATTTCATACATTTCATATTTAAATGGACTCAATTTATGTCCTAGGTAAAATTACCATTTTGCCCCTAACTTTTCCATAAATTTTGATTTTGTCCTTAGGGCCGGAAAATGAAACTTATGCAAATTACTCCCTATTCCAAGCCTAATCAAAGCCCCATTACAAAATTTATAACACATGTATACATAAAATTTTAGAATTTTTCTTTCAATTTCACATTTTTTACATTTTAATCCCTAACTCAAAGTTTTCATCAAAAATCACTTTGTAAAAATTGTTTATCTATCAATAATATTTCATTTTCTACCACAAATTTCTAATTTCCAGCATAATGCATCGATGACCCATTTTCATTCCTTGATAACTTTTCAAATTAATCCCTCAAATAGAGAGATTAAGCTATCCCGGTTTCAAAAATACTAAAATTATTAAAAACGGGACAAGAGAACTTGCCCAATTAAGCCTTGAAAGTTTCCCCTCTCTCCCCTAGTGTTTCCATAAAATTTTAAGTTGAAGATGACAATAATAAGATGATATTTTCTTTTATCATCTTTTAATTAATTAAGTTTTTATTATTTCCAATTTAGTCATTGATCTTTTTTATAATTCCATAGATGAGTCACCATGAAAAATCTACATACTTTTATTAATGGGCTAATTACCATATAAGGACCTCTAGTTTTGAATTCCATAGCCATTGGATCCTTATAGCTACTAGAATTCAACTTTCACATATCATGCGATTTAGTCCTTCTCGTAATTAGGCATTAAATCGATAAAATTTTCATGTCAAGATTTTTACATGTCACGTCTATCATATTATGGACCATGTAATAAAATAAAAATAAATTATCTTTTGGGTCGGATCTATGGTCCTGAAACCACTGTTCCGATTTCACTGAAAAATGGGTTGTTACATAGGATATCAGTCCCAAGAACATAAAGGACCACGCACTTCGTGGACGCGTGTCCGAGGCCTGGAGTTTGCAGAGAATGTCAGTACTAGGGATAGAGAATGTTAGTGCTGGAGGTAATAGAATCAAGATAAAGTAGTGGGGCCATGTTTTGAGCTGTAATAGTACATGTAACCGCATGTATAAATATCCCAACATTCCTATCAATAAGACACAAAAAAAGTATTACTCAACAATTGGTGTAGTGAGCGTGGGCAGACTTCCGATCATTAGATTTGTAACACCCCTAACCCATATCAGTCGCCGAACTAGGG
Source organism: Gossypium rotundifolium (assembly GCA_025506655.1). Lineage (NCBI taxonomy): Eukaryota > Viridiplantae > Streptophyta > Magnoliopsida > Malvales > Malvaceae > Gossypium > Gossypium rotundifolium. The sequence goes on along the minus strand of CP106731.1, from coordinate 60,043,206 downwards.
TTAAGAGGCATTACCGGACATATCAGAACATTTTACGCTCACTTCACAACATCAATCACACAACATCATTTCATAATAAATCATACTCATATAGTCCCTTTAGAAAGTCTACGAGACTTTAAACATGCTTTAGGGAAGCTTCGGGACTAAACTGATCTCATACGAAAATTTGTAGAACTTAGAAAATTTTTCTTTCAAAATAGGGCACACGCTTGTGTGGCTAGGCCGTTGCCTCACACGGTCGTGCCTTGGACCATGTCTCAGCTCGTGTGCAACACTGACTTGGGTCACACGGTCTGGAACACGCCCGTGCTTCTTGCTTTGGATTGTAACCTGACTTGCTTTGGATTGCTACCTTGAGAGACACAGTCGAGACACACACCCGTGTGCTCAACCGTGTGGGCAAATATAGGCCATTTCAAGGCCAATTTGCCACCCAAAAATTGGGTCACACCTACAAGCATCGAACAAGCATCAATTCATGTCCCAAAGGCAGCCAAATACATACTAAATCATGCACAATTTGACCCATAACAACATCATTAATTTCCATATACAAATCCAACTCAAACATACTAATTCAAAGTGCCCAATTACATCTCCAAACATTGTAACACCCCAAACCCAGCCTAGACATTACAACCGGATCTGGCATGTTACATAAAAGGGTTATTTAAAAACTGTGCGTTCATTAAAAACTTCGTATTCTTTTTGAAACTCTGAGCTTTGTTGTTTGTGAAAATTCAGATTTGCTTTTAAGGTTTTCTTGTAAAAACATTGTTATTGATATTATTATTATTATTACAAAAAAAAAACACTTGTTTAAAATCGCAATCAGGTTCAGTAAATTACGGAAATGTGATATTTTAAAAACAATTATTGTCATTTTAGGAAAATCTAGAGTTTAATTGCTTAAAGTTTGAACATAACTGAAATGAATGCTTAAAAGAAAAATTAAAGTCCAATGGCCTTATTACAAAATATTAAGCCCAAATTAAAATAAATCTCAAAATAAGGCAAAACGAAAATTTACTAAAGTTTGGGAGAAGTACTCCGATGTATGACCACCACAGAGTCCTCCTCAACTCCAAATCCTCAATGCTGGGGATCACCTGCAAGGTTAAAGTAGAGGGGTGAGTTACTAAAACTTAGTGTGTAATCCCCTAATCGGTCATTAGCCGGGCCTGAGCCCATATAGAAGTAGACTGGGCCGAAGCCTTATTCGGTAACAATCTGGGCCTTAGCCTTATAAACATAATCATGCAAACATAATATGCAGCCCAACCTAATAATCCATCCGCTTCACACCCCCGTACCAGCCCAACAAACTAGTGGGGACCAAGTCAACCCACCCTGCCAAAACACACCAATATTGCAGACAACCTACTAAATACAGAATTTGTGGCAAAGCCACCAGAATAACAGAATATACATGGCATAGCCACCAGATTACACTCCCTCCGATCATCAATATCCCAATCCCATGCAGAATGTCATGCAAGCAAATCATATATAAAAATTATGTATGAGATAAATTACCATCATAACCAGTTAAACAGAATACACACAATCGTACTAATTAACCCCTAAGGGTAAAACAGTAATTTACCCACCAAGGGTATTTCAGTAATTTACCCATCAAAGGTATTTTAGTAATTTACCCACCAAGGGTATTTTGGTAATTTATTCTCTAGGGGTATTTTGGTAATTTTGCATTTAATGGCCTTTTCGAAGGCCTACTGTCGGCTCGAGCGACCCGGAACCCTTTTTGGGTCTCCACGAAACTATTGGGCCAAAAATCCATTTTAGGCCCAAATGGGCCCATACACTTGTGTGGCCCAAAATGCATAGTTTCGATTTCAAATTTGTAGATTTTGCATTCGGATCTATCATTTGGTAGTTTTCCAACAGTTTTGCCCAAGTGGGTCGGATAGCCCATTAGGCCCATTTGGCCTGTTTCGTCCCGATGAGGCTCTTTATAGCCTCAGTATCGTGAGAGTGCTCATGACACTCTTGACGACCTACGGTCATTATTCACATTTCGATTTACCACTACGAGCGTTCAAATGCTCGAGTGGTCAAAAATGTTAGTTTTTCAGCTTTTCGGATTTAGGCCGAATCACAGAACATTACAAGCATGCATTTGGAGGGGTGTGAGATTACACACCTGCTACGAGCATTGATTAAACCCTCGAGATTATGCACCTATGAGATCAAATCATCCCAATCCATTAGTCTTATCACCAATAGTACATAATTAAAACTTGAATCTGAATAATCACCAATACCACTTACCACCAGATGGGACTTTCTTCAATCGAGTGACCACTATTTGGTTTTACTTCCTTAATGGCTAAAGCGAACAACTCCTAAATTGATTGATGCATAGGGGTTAGCATCTGCCAACAATCAGCACAAGAAAGAAAACCAATAGTGTTTAATGCTACTTACCCTTATAATCGGTGGGAACAGATTCCTTGAACAAAGGGAGTTAAGCACGTACGCCCTCAATGATGATATCTAACTAAAAGAAAAAAAAAAGAGAAGTTAGAAGCGTACTAGGAACCAAAAGAATTAGATTTGGCAATTAGTCCTTTCCCCTAAAGAGTTTTGGCTCTTACCAAAACTTTCCAAAACTCGAACGTTTACTGAATAGAGAAGAGGGTAAGCTTGATCTTAATAAAATCGACCTACACCACGAGAGTAGTGCATCGATTTATGCTAAGCAGAGAGGGGAGAAAATAAATAGTGAGTGAATGTGAGAATGTTGCATTTGGTCAGAGAAAAAGAATGGTGTGAAGAGGAAAGAAAGAAGGAAAGAAGGTGGATGAAAAGCTTACCAAGTGCGGCCACAAATGAGAACCCCAGCGCCAAATAGTTTGATGTATGGATTAAAAGGAAAATAAGTAAAAGAAGATGTGGCTATTCGGCTTAAGAAAAGAAAAGAACGGTTGAATAAAAACAAATGTACGAAAGGTCAATTCTCAACCAGATTCGACAAAAGTACTTTTGAGAGAAAAGAAGGAAGAGAGAAAGTGTATAAAGAGAAGACAAAAATGTGCCAAATGAGGTGAACCAGAAATGCTCTTAACCGAAATTGCCAAAACAACACTCTCCCAAAGGAATTTTGAAAAATGACACCCCCTAAAATTGATCGAATATACACTTTCAAAATGATAAAACTTTGGCCTAAATTCTCATCCCCCATAATCCCAAATTCGGCCACTAACTCCTCTCCCCTCAATCACATGATTCACTCCTTATTTTGCTTCCCAACTTCCTCTCCATCACCCATTCAAACCATTTGACCAAGTCTCCAACCAACCTTGTAGAGTTTGGTCTCCACTCAGCTTCCTCTTTTCCTAAGCATAAAATAAAAACTCCCCATATGCTGCTTGTGAGATTCGAACCTCCAACCTCCTTGCACTCCCTTTGACGCCACACCATATTGCCATATTCTCCACTTGTACTAGCAAATTACCAAAAATTTTTTAAGTCTTGCTTCCAACAACCCTCTCTAATAAAGAGCCAAAAACCAAAATTATCCCAAGGCTTGGGCTCGAACCCGAGCCTCCCTAGGACCCCTAAACACACCTAAATAACAAGCTACACAAGCTCAACACATGCAATAGTGTAAAAATGCCAGACCCCTAATTTTAGGATGTTATAGTTCTACCCCCTTAAAGAAATTTCGACTTCGAAATTTACTTGATCAAAAGAGATGGGGGTATTGATGACGCATTGCCTCCTCAGGCTCCCACGTGGCTTCCTTTGAACCGTAATTACGCCACAACAGTTTGACCAATGGAATAGATTTCCTCCTCAACACTTTAACATCCCGATCCAAAATCTACACTGGTTTTTATTCAAATAACAGATCAGGTCTAACCTCAATTTCTTCCATCGACACTATATGAGAAGGATCTAGCGGTAGCGCCTCAACATAGAAACGTGAAATACGTTATGTATCCGGTTTAACTCAGGGGGTAGATCAAGCTAATATGCGACCGGTCCAACATGTTTCAACACCCGATAAGGCCCGATAAACCTAGGGCTTAACTTGCTTTTTCGTCCAAATCTCAAGATCTTTTTCCACGGTGAAATCTTCAAGAAAACATAATCTCCCACTGAGTACTCGATTTCCCTACACTTAATGCTTAAGATCTGTATACGACTTCTATCTATCGAAGCTTCTTTTAACCGACCCTAAATTAACTTCACCTTCTCCTCAGTTTTTGAAATCAGTTCTGGACCCAATAACCGTCGCTCACCCAATTCTGTCCAACAAGTAGGGGTACGACACCTACGACCATATATCGTAGGGTGCCATCTGAATGCAGGATTGGTAGCTATTGTTATACGTAAATTTCGCTAATGGTAAATAATCTTCCAAACTACCTCTGAAATCAATCATACAGCCCCTTAACATGTCTTCTAACACTTGAATTACTGTAACAGATCGAATTTGACCCTAAGTGGAACGATGGTTTCGGGACCACGAATCCGAGTCTGAAAAACTTTTAAATATTATATTTTGTGTTTATTATATGTGAATTAATGTGTGTGAAAGTTTCGTAGAAAAATTTTATCGTTTAAGCGCTTAATTTGATAAAAAGGACTAAATCGCATAAAGCGTAAAAGTTGCATTCTTTAGTGTAAAGTGCTAGAATGCTGATGGCTTCTTAAATTGAGGTATTAGGTGGGTAAATATTCCATTTTATAAGTTAGTGGATGGCTTTTGACTAATATGCCATTATTATATGTATATGTTTATTTTATATTAAAGGTTATATTAGTAAATTAATTAAATAACCTATTATATACATAATAAAATAAAATGAAAAAGCCAATATCATCTTATGTTGTTCTTTGACCGAATATGGGAGAAAGAAAAGGGTTCTTATTCCTTTGAAATTTCGGCAATTTGAAGCACAAAATTAAGGTTAGTTTGATTTCAGTTTTTGTTAATTTTTACGTTTTTGAGATCGTTGCTTCGTATATTATCCGACCCATGCTTGAATTTTTGAGAATAATGTGTTTATAAGGTTCGGCCATTGATGAATTCTTGAGGTTTTTGATGTTTGATGATTTTAAATTAAAGATATGTTAAGGATTGATATGTTTTGTATTAGAAATTTTAGTGAATTTTAGTATTTAGGGCTAATTTGTAAAAGTAAATTTTTAGAGGGGCTTATTTACAAAATAAATGAAAGAAATGGACTCATAAGGCCCTTGTGAATATTCGGCCCTTACATAGTCTTAACAAATTTTGTGTAATTTATGTTTTGTACAATTAGGACTAAATAGTAAAAATGTGAAATCTTAGAGGCAAAATGGTAATTTGCATGTTTATGTGTTTTGGGACTAAATTGAGTTGAAATGTACTTGAATGAGCTGAATTTATTGTGTTGGATCGGGGAAAATGAAAGTTGTCGACTAGCCGGTTAACGTTGTCCGTCGAAAATCGAGGTAAGTCCTTAAGCTAGATTATATTAAAGAATGAATTATGAATGTGTTTAATGACAATTTTTGATAAATTTGGGCATGTTTTTATGTGATAGCCGAATGTAAAGGTATTATATTGAATGGGATATGTTTTGTTAATACCTTGTAAAGGTGTATAATCGATATGATATGCGAGTATACAATGATGTAATGATTTTATTTAGAAAATGTGAATAAGTTTAGTTGAGTTTGAAATGTGATAGAATTATGAAATTTAAGTGATTTAATTGGTTATGGTATTATTGAAATGTGCATTGGAATGTTGAAAATGTTGATATCTCGGGCTATTAGCCCAGCAAGCCTTGTCTTGGTGTTACTTATCGTGCTTTGATGCCTAGCGGTGCCTTGTGCTTGGTGTTACTTATCGTGCTTTGTGCCTAGCGTGCTTAGTCTTTGGTGACATATTCAAGCTTCGTGCCTAGCGACTTAGTGCCTGACATAATCGAAGCTTCGTGCCTAGTAGGCTTAGTGTCGGTCACATATTCGAGCTTCGTGCCTAGCGAGGCTTAGTGCCGGTGACATATTCGGACTTCGTGCCTAGCGAAAGCGAGTAGGTGACATATTCAAGCTTCGTGCCTAGTAGGCTTAATGCCAGGTAAATTGATATAAATGGGAAATTTGAGAATCGAACAAGGTAAGTTATATATAATGTTTTGTGTTAAAAGCTCGGGTAAGAGTTGGTATATTATGTTTATAAGGATTGAAGTGAGTAAAGTTCTTATTGTTTTGAATCAAATTCGATGTGTAGAAATGGTTAACTCCACAAGTACTATATTTTATAATGTTGAACCTATCATTAATGTGTATGTACATTGCTTATATGTAAAGTTGATAAAGTATGTGTTCATGATGACATAATGATAATAATTAATACAAATGTGACATTAGTATTCGCTAAGTGTATTATATATATATGTATAGAAATAATTATATACAATATTATATGTGCTTAAGACTTACTAAGCCGTGAGCTTACTTTGTGTGTTTTCACCGCTCGTTTTATAGATCTTGGTCAAGCTACAGTGCTCAAGGATCGTTAGTGAAGTCAACCACACTATCATCCCTTTTTGGTACAATCCAGTTAGTTGATTTTGAATATAAGGCATGTATAAGCTAGATTAATGTTTGAATGATTTCTAACTTTTATACTTATAGCCATGCGAAAATGGCTAGATTTATATGCTTGAGTTTTATTACGTCTAATCATGGTTTAAACTCATTTTGGTAAATATACTATATGACGTGCATGAATGGTGTTTTTGATTATACAATATGATTTGTATTCGTTTATGTGATTGAGGATTTAAGATTTTGACTTAGACTATATGGTAGATGGTTAATGCTTGATGATTTATGACAAGTGACATATAGATTGATTAAGTATTGTTTATGTATATGTTCATGTAATTGATTCGGTTATTGTGAGATAACTAGTAGGTGGTTTAATGTATGAGTATATTCACTATGCTTAATCATATATACATGATCATAGTATGCTGAATTAGGCATGTATGGTTTAATATAAATGTTCAAAATAACACAAATGGATATGGTCTTATATACATAAAATATGTAATAAGAAAAAATGTATAATTGATTTAGTCATAAAGTCACTTTATGTGTGTTATATAGAAATAAGTGTATATATCTTGTATGCCGTGTATGTGTAAGAAAAACGTTAGTAAACTAGGTATATTATGAACTTATCTATTGGGACCGAATATGGTGGTTGGTATAATAGTCAAATGGATGTGAATTAACGGTTAAGTTGATGGTTACTTTAGTATATAGTAAATGGTTAATGATGAGCATGATTGTTGTTAAAATTCGGTTGATGTTTTGGTTATGCATTTGTAATTTGAGTAGGGTAAGTTAGTATGTGATTTGAGCGTACTTTTAATTATGATTGTGCATCGAAATGATTCAAATTGATATGGTCATATGCGAATGGTCTTATAATTAGGAACGGGGTATGTTTCAACTTAAAATAATGTACCAATCATATTCGCTCATATTGACTAATATCAAGGTTGCATAGGTAAGAAATATTTAAGTTGTGTAATATGGCTCATATAGTTTTGAATGAGCATGGACCTGAGTAAGAAATGGTACATTGATATTTGATGATCAATAGATATATTGTTTCATATTAGATATATGAAATGTATTAATATATGTTTGCATGTTATAATGTATGCGATATAAATTTTTTTAGAGTAAGAATTCATCCAAACTTTGATTATTTGAATGTTATATATGATTGACTGGTGAAGTTTTAAAACATGTGAATTATGACTGTTCTGAGATGTGTTTTGACCGGTAATGCCTCGTAACCCAAGTCCGTCGACAGATATGGGTCATGGGTGTTACATTTATTGGTATCGAGCTACGGTTTAGTCGATTCTAGGACTACCGTAATGCGTAAAGAGTCTAGCTATACATGCCTTTGAATTGTATATATGATAGTGTGGTGACTTCGACAATTTCAATTGTATTTTATATAGTAAATGGATTCGATCCTAATAGAGCCAGAATGATGATGTGGAGAGTGTTACGCCTAGTCTCGCACATGGATCACCCATTAGACTCTCAACCGATTCACGGGTAACCACGAGGGGAGGCTAAACAAGCCTTCTACCAAATGATGAATGGATGGTTTACCCAGTTTGTTCAGAATAATCCGGCTGTACAACAACCTCCACCCCCAAATAATCCAACTCTAGTACCTTCAGCACCCCCGGTGATAGATTCGATGAGATCTAGTAGACCTCCTATTGATAAAATCAGGAAATATGGGGTCGAGGAATTCAAGGCCAATGATAATGATGATGCAGAACGAGCCAAGATGTGGCTTGATAACACTATTTAGGTACTCGATGAGTTATCTTGTACTCCAGATGAATGCCTAAAGTGTGCTATATCTCTACTTTGGGATACTGCCTATCACTGGTGGAACACACTGGTATCCGTAGTTCCGAAAGAAAAAGTAACTTGGGACTTCTTCCAAATTGAGTTCTGTAAGAAATATATCAGTCAGAGGTTCATTGATCAAAAACAAAAGGAATTCCTTGAATTAAAACAGGGGTGAATGACTGTGATAGAATATGAACGGAAATTTGTCAGACTTAGCAGATATGCTAGAGAGTGTGTTTCTACTGAAGCCATTATGTGCAAAAGATTTGAAGACAGTCTGAATGAAGATATAAAGTTGCTGGTCGGCATTCTTGAAATCAAAGAGTTTGTGATACTAGTCGAGCGGGCTTGTAAGGCTGAAGAGCTCGAAAAAGAGAAAAGAAAAGCTGAAATAGAAGCTATAGATACTCGAAAGAGATCAACGAGTAAGACTTACCATTCGGTGCCTAAGAAATTCAAAGATGACTCTAACCGACATAAAGCTACTTCAGACTTACCTAGACGTGATCGACTTCCAGGGAGTTATCGAGCCACTTTGATAGCTAGTGTAGGTAATGTTCCTCAAGACCGGGTCGAGTGTAGACATTGCGGGAAATGGCATTCTGGAAGTTGTAGGGTCCATGATCGGTACTATTTTAAATTTGGATCGTCGGACCATTTCATTCGAGAATGCCGATGTTAATGTGAGCGAATACGGTTGAGAAACACCGCATCGAAAGCGAAGACGCCAGATTGAGGTCAACCACCCAAACCTTCCAGTATAATGGGTGGTAGTCAGAGAGGGACGAAGGACACTATAGTTCGACCAGAGGCCCGAGCACCTATCAGAGCTTATGCTATACGAGCCAGAGAGGATACTTCTTCCCCCGATGTCATTACTGGTACTTTCACCCTTTATAATATTACTGTGATTGCATTGATTGATCCTGGTTCGACTCATTCATATGTGTGTGAAACTCTAGTGTTCGGTAAGACTCTGCCGGTTGAGTCTACTGAGTTTGTGATTCGGGTGACCAACCCTTTGGGTAGATGTGTACTTGTTAACAAAGTGTGTAAAGGTTGCCCGTTGATGATTCAGGATTATTATTTCCCAGCTGATTTAATGTTGATGCCCTTCATGAGTTCGATATAATTTTGGGAATGGATTGGCTAACTTCACATGATGCAATGGTGAATTGCAAAAGCTTATTGATTTGAGATGTCGGAACGTGAGATCATCGTAATTAAATCCAAAGATGATTTAAGTAAGTTTCCTACAATAATATCCTCGATGTTGGCCGAAAATATGTGAGAAAAGGGTGCGAAGCTTATTTGGCCTATGTCTTTGGATAATAAAGTATCTAAAAGCATATTGAATCAGACCGGTTGTGTGAATACCGGATGTATTTCTGAAGAACTACTAGGGTTTACCCCAATACGAGAAATTGAGTTTGGCATTGAATTGGCACCTAAACGACTCCGATCTTGATAGCTCCATATCGAATGGCACCCATCTTGAAATGAAAGAGTTGAAAGCACAATTGCAAGAGTTAACAGATAGGGCTTTGCACGACCAAGTTTCTCTCCTTGGGTGCACCAATCTTTTGTGAAGAAAAAGATGGAACAATGCGGATGTGTATTGATTATCGGCAATTGAATAAGGTAATCAGAAGAATAAATACCCGTTACCTCGGATTGATGATTTGTTTGATCAATTGAAGGGGGCTTCAGTATTTTCGAAGATAGATTTGAGATCGGGTTATTATCAGTTGCGAGTCAGAGATACCGATGTGCCAAAGACTGCATTCCGGACGAGGTACGGACATTTTGAGTTTTTGGTTATGCCTTTTGGGCTTACTAATGCACCTGCTATTTTTACGGATTTGATGAATCGGGTTTTAGGCAGTTTTGGATCAATTTGTAGTAGTGTTTATTGATATATATTGATCTACTCCAAAGATGAAATCGAGCATCTTGAGCATTTGAGATTAGTGCTACAAACTTTGCGGAATCGGCGGTTGTATGCAAAGTTTAGTAAGTGTGAGTTCGGATGAAAGAGATCAGCTTTTTGGGACATGTTGTTTCAGCATCAGGCATTCGAGTTGATCCAAACAAAATCTCGGCTATACTTGATTGGAAGCCACCAAAAATGTTTAGAGATTCAAGTTTTACGGGACTTGCGGGCTACTATAGATGGTTTGTGAAAGGTTTTTACGTAATAGCTACACCTTTGACAAAGCTACTACGTAAAGATGTCAAGTTTGAGTGGTCAAAAATTGTCGAAAAAGTTTCGATCGGTTGAAAGCCCTTTGACTAAGCTCCGGTGTTAGCTCAAATTTGAATCGGGTAAAGAATTTGTTGTGTATTGCTTCCTTAAATGGTTTGGGCTGCGTTTTGCAGGGAAGGCAAAGTTGTAGCCTACGCTTCAAGACAATTGAAGCCGCATGAAAGAAACTACCCGACGCATAATTTAGAACTTGAAGCTATTGTGTTCGCATTGAAAATTTGGCGTCATTATTTATATGGTGAGAAATGCCATGTTTACTCGGATCACAAAAGTCTTAAATATTTTATGACTCAGAAAGAGTTGAACTTGAGACAACGCAGATGGTTAGAATTGTTGAAAGACTATGAGTTAGTGATTGACTACCATCCGGGGAAAGCTAACGTTGTTGCAGATGCATTAAGTCAAAAATCATTGCTTGCTCTTCGTGCATTGAACACACAGATGGTTATGTCATATGATAGTTCGATCATAGCCGAGTTAAAAGCAAGACCGATGTTTATTCAACCAATTTGTGATGCATAAAAAGCTGATAAAGATATGACTGTTAAACGGGTTCAGTGTGAAAATAATGCAGAGTCAGAATTTCGAATTGATGAAAATGACTGCTTGAAATACAAAGGCCGAATGTGTGTGCCGAGGGACGTGGATTTGATTGAGATGTTATTGAAAGAAGCTCATAATAGTCAGATGTCGATACATCTGGGTAGCACGAAAATGTATAATGACTTGAAGCAGTCTTACTGGTGGCCTGGTATGAAATCATTGAACGTGTTGGGCCTGTTGCTTATAGGTTGAAGCTACCCTCCGAATTAGAAAAGATACGATGTATTTCACATTTCTCGCTCGTGAATCTGATCGATCCGTCACATGTGATTGCTCCATCGAAATTGAAATCCAACCCGATATGACGATGAGGAAAAATCGATCCGTATCTTAGCTCGAAATGAAAGAGTTAAGAAACAAAAGGATTTCCTTAGTGAAAGTGCTATGGAATCGACACGGAGTTGAAGAGGCTACGTGGGAGCTTGAGGACTCAATGAGGCAACAATATCCGACGTTATTTAATCTGTAAGAATTTTGGGACGAAAATACTTAAGGGAGAGTTATAATGAGATCGAATTTGACCCTAATCGAGCGGTGGTTTGGGACCACGAATCCAAGTCTGAAAAACTTTTAAATATTATATTTTGTGTTTATTATATGTGAATTAATGTGTGTGAAAGTTGCGTAGAAAAATTTTATCGTTTAAGCGCTTAATTTGATAAAAAGGACTAAATCGCGTAAATCGTAAAAGTTGCATTCTTTAGTGTAAAGTGCTAGAATGATGATGGCTTCTTAAATTGAGGTATTAGGTGGGTAAATATTCCATTTTATAAGTTAGTGGATGGCTTTTGACTAATATGCCCTTATTATATGTATATGTTTATTTTATATTAAAGGTTATATTAGTAAATTAATTAAATAACCTATTATATACATAATAAAATAAAATGAAAAAGCCAATATCATCTTATGTTGTTCTTTGACCGAATATGGGAGAAAGAAAAGGGTTCTTATTCCTTTGAAATTTCGCAGTTTGAAGCACAAAATTAAGGTTAGTTTGATTTGGCTTTTGTTAATTTTTACGTTTTGAGATCGTTGCTTCAGATATTATCAGGCCCATGCTTGAATTTTTGAGAATCATGTGTTTATGAGGTTCACCATTGATGAATTCTTGAGGTTTTGATGTTTGATGATTTTAAATTAAAGATATGTTAAGGATTGATATGTTTTGTATTAGAAATTTTGTGAATTTTAGTATTTAGGGCTAATTTGTAAAAGTAAATTTTAGAGGGCTTATTTGCAAAATAAATGAAAGAAATGGACTCATAAGGCCCTTGTGAATATTCGCCCTTACATAGTCTTAACAAATTTTGTGTATTTTATGTTTTGTACAATTAGGACTAAATAGTAAAATGTGAAATCTTAGGGGCAAAATGGTAATTTGCATGTTTATGTGTTTTGGGACTAAATTGAGTTGAAATGTACTTGAATGAGCTGAATTTAATGTGTTCTAGATCAAGAACAAAGAAAAACAAGCTTGGATCGGGGAAAAGCGAAAGTTGTCGATCAATTTGTTAACGTTGTCCGTCGAAAGTCGAGGTAAGTCCTTAAGCTAGATTATATTAAAGAATGAATTATGAATGTGTTTAATGACAATTTTTGATAAATTTGGGCATGTTTTTATGTGATAGCCGAATGTAAAGGTATTATATTGAATGGGATATGTTTTGTTAATACCTTGTAAAGGTGTATAATCGATATGATATGCGGAGTATACAATGATGTAATGATTTTATTTAGAAAATGTGAATAAGTTTAGTTGAGTTTGAAATGTGATAGAATTATGAAATTTAAGTGATTTAATTGGTTATGGTATTATTGAAATGTGCATTGGAATGTTGAAAATGTTGATATCTCGGGCTATTAGCCTAGCAAGCCTTGTGCCGGTGTTACTTATCAGGCTTTGATGCCTAGCAGGCCTTGTGCCGGTGTTACTTATCAGGCTTTGATGCCTAGCAGGCCTTGTGCTGGTGTTACTTATCGAGCTTCGTGCCTAGCGACTTAGTCTTAGGTGACATATTCGACTTCGTGCCTAGCGAGCTTAGTCTTAGGGTGACATATTCGAGCCGTGCCTAGCGGTGCTTAGTCTTGGTGACATATTCTAAGCTTCGTGCCTAGCGAACTTCGGCCGGTGACATATTCGGGTTTCGTGCCTAGTAGGCTTAATGCCGGTAAATTGATATAAATGGGAAATTTGAGAATCGAACAAGGTAAGTTATATATAATGTTTTGTGTTAAAAGCTCGGGTAAGAGTTGGTATATTATGTTTATAAGGATTGAAGTGAGTAAAGTTCTTATTGTTTTGAATCAAATTCGATGTGTAGAAATGGTTAACTCCACAAGTACTATATTTTATAATGTTGAACCGATCATTAATGTGTATGTACATTGCTTATATGTAAAGTTGATAAAGTATGTGTTCATGATGACATAATGATAATAATTAATACAAATGTGACATTAGTATTCTTAAAGTGTATTATATATATGTATAGAAATAATTATATACAATATTATATGTGCTTAAGACTTACTAAGCCAGTGAGCTTACTTTGTGTGTTTTCACTGTTCGTTTTATAGATCTTGGTCAAGCTACAGGCTCGAAGGATCGTTAGTGAAGTCAACCACACTATCATCCCTTTTTGGTACAATCCAGTTAGTTGATTTTGAATATAAGGCATGTATAAGCTAGATTAATGTTTGAATGATTTCCTAACTTCTATACTTATAGCCATGCGAAAATGGCTAGATTTATATGCTTGAGTTTTATTACGTCTAATCATGGTTTAAACTCATTTTGGTAAATATACTATATGACGTGCATGAATGGTGTTTTTGATTATACAATATGATTTGTATTCGTTTATGTGATTGAGGATTTAAGATTTTGACTTAGACTATATGGTAGATGGTTAATGCTTGATGATTTATGACAAGTGACATATAAATTGATTAAGTATTGTTTATGTATATGTTCATGTAATTGATTCGGTTATTGTGAGATAACTAGTAGGTGGTTTAATGTATGAGTATATTCAGCTATGCTTAATCATATATACATGATCATAGTGTGTGAATTAGGCATGTATGGTTTAATATAAATGTTCAAAATAACACAAATGGATATGGTCTTATATACATAAAATATGTAATAAGAAAAAATGTATAATTGATTTAGTCATAAAGTCACTTTATGTGTGTTATATAGAAATAAATGTATATATCTTGTATGCCGTGTTTGTGTAAGAAAACGTTAGTAAACTAGGTATATTATGAACTTATCTATTGGGACCGAATATGGTGGTTGGTATAATAGTCAAATGGATGTGAATTAACGGTTAAGTTGATGGTTACTTTAGTATATAGTAAATGGTTAATGATGAGCATGATTGTTGTTAAAATTCGGTTGATGTTTTGGTTATGCATTTGTAATTTGAGTAGGGTAAGTTAGTATGTGATTTGAGCGTACTTTTAATTATGATTGTGCATCGAAATGATTCAAATTGATATGGTCATATGCGAATGGTCTTATAATTAGGAACGGGGTATGTTTCAACTTAAAATAATGTACCAATCATATTCGCTCATATTGACTAATATCAAGGTTGCATAGGTAAGAAATATTTAAGTTGTGTAATATGGCTCATATAGTTTTGAATGAGCATGGACTGAGTAAGAAATGGTACATTGATATTTGACAGATCAATAGATATATTGTTTCATATTAGATATATGAAATGTATTAATATATGTTTGCATGTTATAATGTATGCGCATATAAATTTTTTTTTTAGAGTAAGAATTCGTCTGAAACTTTGATTATTTGAATGTTATATATGATTGACTGGTGAAGTTTTAAAACATGTGAATTATGACTGTTCTGAGATGTGTTTTGATCGGTAATGCCTCGTAACCCAAGTCCGGCGACGGATATGGGTCATGGGTGTTACAATTACCCTTTTCGACTGACCGTCAGTTTGTGGATGAAATGCTATGCTGAAATCTAGCCTTGTACCCAAAGCTTCATGTAACACTTTCCAGAACCGAGATGTAAACCTAGGGTCCCTGTCTGATATAATAGACACTGGAACCTCATGTAGTCTCACAATTTCTGCCACATACAACTTGGCCAACTTATGTAATGAGTATTCAGTGTGAACTGGTATGAAGTGAACGGACTTAGTCAACCGGTCAATGATTACCCACACTGAATCTTTCTTAATAGGCGTTAGGGGTAGCCCACTAACAAAATCCATTATTATCCACACCCACTTCCAGAGTGGAATCTTCACCAGTTGCAGAAGTCCCAAAGGCAACTGATGATCTGCCTTCACTTGCTGACATGTCAAACACTTGCTTACGAAGTCGGTAACCTCACGTTTCAGTCCTGGCCTGTAACAGTCTAAAATTTGACCCTAATCAAAATGGTGGTTTCGGGACCACAAATCCGTGTCTAAGAGATTTTTAAATATTATATTCTATGCTTATTATGTGTGAATTAATGTGTGTGAAAGTTTCGTAGAAAAATTTTATCGTTTAAGTGTTTAATTTAAAAAAAAAAGGATTAAATCGCGTAAAGCGTAAAAGTTACATACTAAAGTAAAAAGTGCTAGAATGATAATGGCTTTTTAATATGAAGTATTAAATGGGCAATTAGCCCATTTTATAAGGTAGTGGACGGTATATGCCAACAATGCCCTTAATTATATGTTATGTTTATTTTATATTATAAGGTTAGTTTGGTAATTTATTTATAACATAATATATGTAATAATAATAAAAATATGGCCATTATCATCTTTTAGCTTTGCATGGCCGAATGTTGAGAAAAGAAAAAGGGGTTTGATTTCTTTTGAATTTCGGCACCTATAATCACAAATTCAAGGTTAGTTTGATTTCGGTTCTAGATAATTTTTACGTTTTTGAGATCGTTGCTTCGAACCGTAGCTGACCCATGTTAAAATTTTTAAATCTAAGCAAGCTTGATGTTCAACCATTATTATATTCTTGTGGTTTTTGATGTTTTATAATTCTATATTAAAGATATGTTAAAGATTAGTATGTTTTGTATTGGAAGTTTTGGTGAAATTGAGTATTTAGGGCTAATTTGTAAAATTAAATTTTTAGAGGGGCTTATTTGTAAAATAAATGAAAGAAATGGACTTGTATAGTCCCTATGAGTATTCAGCCCTTGAGTGGTGTTGAGAAATTTTGTGTATTTTGTGTTTTATGCAAATAGGACTAAATTGTAAAAATGTGAAACATTAGGGGTAAAATGGTAATTTTTCCATTCATGTGTTTTGGGACTAAATTGAAATGAAATGTATTTGAATGAGATAAATTTCATTGTGTTTAGATCAAGAACAAAGAAAAATGGATTTGGATCGAGGGAAGTCCAAGATTGTCGAATAATCAGTATACGTTGTCTGTCGACTATCGAGGTAAGTCCTTAAGCAAGGATATGTTAAAGAATTATTTATGAATTTAGTAAATGATGAAACTTGAAAATTTAAAGCATAAAAACATGAGATATCTGAATGTGGAAGTATGATATTAGATTGAATGTATTTTAATGTGAATAAGTATGTTTGGTTGATATGTGAACGTAATATGAAGTATATGAGATGTTTGTGACTTTAGCAATAAGTAATGTGTATTGAATGATTAAATGTATTGATATTCGAGCTTCGAGCCTAGCAGGCCTTATGCCAGTGATTTATATCAGGCTTTGAGCCTAGCAGGCCTTGTGCCGGTGATTTATATCAGGCTTCGAGCCTAGCAGGTTTTGTGTCGGTGAAATATTTCAGGCTTATTGCCTAGCAGGCTAAATGCTAGTGTTTAATCTCGGACCTTGAGTCTAGTAGGCCTAGTGCCGGTATGTGCGATTCGAGCTAAGGCCTAGCAGGTTCTATACCGGTGAGTTTCATGTTTGAACTTCGTTTATATAGTAACAAGGTAATGAAGCAAATATAGTAAGCTTAAGCTTTGAAAATGAATTTGTTAATTCGGCAATAAGGTATGTACTTTCACGCTTTAATGCTATGTACATATGTGCTATGATAGTGAGCAAATGGAATGATGAAAGAAATGAGTTATACACTTGGTTGTGAAGTTGTATATGTACAATATATTATGTCATCTGGTTATTATAGAAATACGAAACATGAGTGTAGTTAAAATGTTCATGTTGGTGTATTTATACACCTAGTTATGTGATTATTTATGTATATTCGGCAATTGATGTATTTAGTAAAGAAGTTAAAACTACCAAGTTAAGTAAGGTGATGATACTTTGTTATGGGGATTTTGTAAATAAGACATATATGTTTAATGTTATGAATTAGTTATATCATGCTTGGATGGTTGAGAGTTATAATAATGCTTAAGACTTACTAAGCTAGTAAGCTTACTCATTTATGTTTAATGTTACATTTTATAGATTTGGTCAAGCTACGGGCTCGAATTAAATCGAAAAGTGAACCACACTATCATCTTTTGGTACTCTTTTGGTTTGATTTATTTTTGGAAAAAGGCATGTATAGGATGATTAATGGTCATGCTTGAGTTGGAAACTTTGTTGTTATGTATTTAAGTCATACGAATATGGCTTATGTTTTGTATTAGTTGATGTAGTGGCATATGGTTTTAATAATTGAATATGCGTATAATTGATCATTTTGATGCAAGTGATAGTATAAATTTGCTTATCCTATATTCGGATATAGTTTAGATTCATGTAGTAAGTATAAACTTATTGTGAGTAATGGTTGTATGTGTTAAGATAATACCTTTATAATGAAACATTGTCCATGGAAAACAAATGATATATGTTTATTTATGCGTTTTTGGTTAGTAAAGAAAAGGTGATTATGATTTAACCAACGTACTTAAAGCGAGATTAAATTCGGTCAAGATATAAATTATTTATGCAAGTCACCATATGGATTACATGATCTGAAAGTACGGTTTTAGTAAGCAACTAATTATGCTATATGCGAACATAGTGGTTGCATAATGTTGTGGGTATAAATTTTATACTAAGATGAAATGGTATATTATAATGATATGCTTACTTAGGTATGGAATAGATATAATCATGCTCATTATATCGTATGGAATTTCTTAATTTAGCTTATAATGCATTACTTGTGAATTGACATTCCATAGAGTGCTCTGAGTTTATATGTTTAAATATGCATATGTACATAAGATATGAAATGGTATGTTAATATGTATGAAGTGAATGGTATATGCTTGAACGGGTATTAAGTGATTGAACAACATAAATTCTATGATTAGATGATTCGATCTATAGGAACATTAATCATGTTTAATTTGATTTTGATAAATAACTGTGATGACTTGAGTCGGGTTTGGTAATGCCTTATAACCCTAATCCGGTGACGGATACGGGTTACGGGTGTTACATTTGATTGGTATCAGAGCGTACAGTTTAGTCGATTCTAGGACTACCGTAGTGAGTGAGAGTGTAGCTATACATTCCTTTATTGTACCTTTGATAGTGTGTTGACTTCTGACATTTTGAATTGTGTTTTATATAGTAAATGGATTCCGATCCTGACAGAGCCGTAGCGGATGATGTAGAGAGTGTAGCACCTGATCGCGCATGGGAATCGGTCTTGTAGAACTCTCGACCGGTTCGAGTAGCCATGAGGAGAGACTAAACAAGCCTTTTCCGGATGATGAGCAGTGGTTTACCGAGTTTATTCAGACTAATCCGGCTGTACAACAACCTCCACCCCTGAAAATCCAACTTCGATACCTTTCGCACCTCCGATGATAGATCCGATGAGATATAGTAGGCCTCCCGTTGATAAAATCAGGAAACATGGTGCCAAAGAATTTAAAGCTAATGATGATGATGACGTAGAGCGAGCTGAGTTGTGGCTTGATAACACTATTCGGGTACTTGATAAATTATCCTGTACTCCAGACGAATGCTTGAAATGTGCTATATCGTTACTTTGGGACACTGCATATCACTGGTGGAATACACTAGTATTAGTGGTTCCAAAAGAAAAAGTTACGTGGGAATTCTTCCAGATCGAGTTCCGTAAGAAATATATCAGCCAAAGATTTATCGATAAAAAACGTAAAGAATTTCTTAAACTGAAACAGGGGCGAATGACCTTGACAGAATATGAGCGAAAATTTGTTAGACTCAATAGATATGTAGAGAGTGTTTCTTCTAAAGCCATTATGTGCAAAAGATTTGAAGACGATCTGAATGAAGACATAAAGTTACTTGTGGGCATTCTTGAGATCAAAGAGTTCGTGGTACTAGTCGAGCGAGCTTGCAAAGCTGAAGAGCTCGAAAAAGAGAAAAGAAAGGCTGAGATAGAAGCTAGAGACACTCGTAAAAGATCATCGAGTAAGACTTTCCATTCAGCGCCTAAGAAGTTTAGAGATGACTTTAACCGACATAAAGCTACTACAGACCTGTCTAGACGAGATCGATCTTTAGTGAGTTCTCGAGCCACTTCGATGGCTAGTGATGGTAATGTTCAGCAGAATCGAGTTGAATGCAAGCATTGTGGTAAATGGCATACCGGGAGTTGTAGATTCCATGATCGGTCCTGCTTTAAATGTGGATCATCGGACCATTTTATTCGAGAGTGCCCAATGCTCGAGGTAGACCAAGACATGCACGAGGTAGACCACCCAGACATGCAGGGAGTGTAGGTGGCAGTCAAAGAGGAACGAGGGACACTGTAGTTCGACCAGAGGCTCGAGCACCAGCTAGAGCTTATGCTATACGTGCCAGAGAGGATGCCTCTTCCCTAGATGTTATTACCGGTATTTTCACACTCTATGATACTACTGTAATTACATTGATTGATCCTGGTTTGACTTATTCATATGTGTGTAAAACTCTAGTAACCAGTAAGACTCTGCCAGTTGAGTCTACTAAGTTTGTGATCCGTGTGTCCAACCCTTTGGGTAGATGTGTACTCGTCGATAAAGTGTGTAAAGGTTGCCCGTTGATGATTCGAGATTCTTGCTTTCCAGCCGATCTAATGTTGTTACCTTTCGACGAGTTTGATATAATTTTGGGAATGGATTGGTTAACTTTGTATGATGCGGTGGTGAATTGCAAAAGAAAGATCATTTATTTGAGATGTCAGAACGGTGAGACCATCTGAGTTGAATCTAGTGATTTAAATGGGTTACCTACCGTAATATCCTCGATGCTAGCCCGAAAATATGTGAGAAAAGGATGCAAAGCTTACTTGGCGTATGTGTTGGATAATAAAGTGTCCGAAAAGCAAATTGAATCCGTACCAATTGTGTGTGAATACCCAGATGTGTTTCTCGAAGAATTATCGGGTTTACTATAACATTCGGGATTTAGGGGTCTCGCATTTTACTTCGTATCTATGTGCTAGCATGCTCTGTATGCTTGTTTGAGTGTGTATGGGGGCTTCGGGGAACCTTGGGGTTAAGTCTTAGCTTTAGTGAAATTTCTGGTTTGAAGCCTTTAAGGGAGAGCTAGTGGGGCTAAGCCTTAAGGGATTAAAAGTGGTGATTAAGGACACAACAAGTGAAGTGGTGGAGTGGCAAGGAGACGAAATCTGCTGTGCAGGGGAGTTGCGTCAAAGGGGAGTTCCAAGGGGGAGGAGGTTCGAGCAACATGAACAGCATTTTGGGAGTTGTATTTTGCGTCAAGGGGGGAGGTGTTGTACGGCAATCAAACTCTGGAAGGATGAGGGAAGACTTGGTCATGATATTCAAACAAGTGGTAGGGAGCTTTTGGGGGAGTTTGAATTATTCAAACGAAATCAAATGAGTGGAGAAGAGTGATTGTAGGAGAAAATTTTGGAGGAGGCATGTTGGGTGTTAGCCGACATTTTGAGTGGTATAGGGGAGTGGGTATATTCGGTTTTGGGAGTGGCTTAGTGTGTCGAATTTTTGTGTAGCTTGCATTTTCTTTCTTCTCCCTTCTTGAACCGAAACTATCTTGTGTTCTCTTTTTCCTTATTTGCACATAAAGCCGAAATTGTTAGCCTACATTTTGGAGTTCCACATCCAACCAAAACCAAAACCTCTATTATGTTTCTTCTTTAATTTTCTTTTTTTCTTTTGAAGCCGAATCATCTATTACTCATTCTTTCTTTTTCATAAACCTTATCTTTACTACTTTGTATTCATAGTCGAAAGTCACTTCTCATTTTCTCCTTAGGAATCGTTTGTTCTTGAAGCACTAAAAGTCAAGTTCATACCCATTTCTTTTCTCTTGGCGAATCACTAATCTTGGACACACCTTCTCTTTGATTTCTTTTACATCTTGGCGAATTTTCTATACTCTCTTCTTTCGATTTTCACCTCTTTTCACTAAGGCAGTCGACCTCTATTTTCATCCCTTAAAGTTTTTGATCGGTTTCTAGTAATAGTGATTTAGTATCGCTATTGTAGCAGTGAGGGGCATTAGGGATCGATGGGGTTTGACTATTTAAGGTAAGTTGGGGTACACTTTTGTTGGTGAAGGCCACTTTGTTTGGATTATAAGTGTAGGCGAATCTAACATGGGATTTATGGAGGATCTTGACAACTTCTAAACTTAAGTGAATAGCCTTGAGTTCTACCGACTTGATGAGGATGTTCTTTCACCAAAGTATTCTTTTGGTTTGTTATATTATTATTCCACGTTTTAATCGGGTTTCGACCAAGATCTTATTGGATGGAACCGAGTACTAGTGAATTGAAGGAAGGGTTGGATCGTAGTCCTTACCCCTAAGTTTAAGCGATCGATTTGATGATTCGGGATTGGCCATTGTGGCGTGACGGCGTCTGAAAAGGATAAGCGGATCATTGTAGTCTCTTGAGTGAGGGCGTTAGGGAGATCGATAGTCTAGTTCTCTGAGTTTTCGGTGTAATTATCACCTTTGTTTTCTTTAGTTATTTTAATTAAATATATGTACCTTGTGTGGTAGCCAAAATAGTGGTCGTGGTGATGGTATTACCTATATGGGGTGTCGGGTAAACTAGGTTAGTATACTACCTACATCAAAATTGAGGATAGCGGTTGTAGATGCATATACGCATGTTATATATCTCTGGATATGTTTGTATTCTATCATATTGCCATTCACCATTTTATGCTGCATGTGCGTGGGGTTCGGGATATATTGATTAAAGGGGAAGTGTATATTTATATGTGGGTGACTTTGTCACGATTGATGATGACCTTGAGTTTCATCATGGATATTTGTGATTTAATCACGTGGATTAGTGGCTAGGCCACTAAGTGGACTTTAAGCGGTGTCCGCTAAAATCGGCATAGGCGCCAAAGAGGTGTGTAGCAGATGGAGGGTCAATTGTAGAAATCCCCAAGTGTGTATGAGGATGGATATAAGGGTGGTGTGTAGCGGATAGATACTAGGCTGGGTTGGGTTAACATATTGCATTATTATGTATGGTATATTGTGTTGATGTGGATTTGGGGCTAAGCCCATTTGTGGAATCATGTGGATTAATTGCACACTGAGTCTGGTGACTTACCCTGTTTTTCAAACCAATGCGGGTAATTCATAACTCAATGGACCGGGCTGGAGGGGATTTGAGGTGGCCATGCAGAAGCTATTTTCACTAAGTTTACATATGCTTTAAACTGATGGATATTAATTGGGTTATTTTCGATGATGTAATAAGGCCATTTTAACTATTTGAGATATCATGGATTTAAGTCAGATTTGTTAACGGACAATTTATTAAAAAATGATTTCAAAACATTTGCAACCTAAAAATCAAATTGGAGTTTTCAAAATTTGGATTACTTATAAATAACTTGTTTTCCCAAAATTTCATTCTATTAATGATTTGAACTCTATACAACTCGAAAGTTTTTATTCCTCGGCAAACTACTACTTTCAATCGACAAACCCCTTTTAGCGGAGTATTTATTTTTAGGGGAAGTAAGAGAATTATTATTTTCACCTTCTAAACATAATCCTTTCAACACTTTTCGGTGACATTACGGATTCGTAGTAGTGTTTTGAAATTTGGGTTTAGGGCGTTACAATTTTGGTATCAGAGCCGGTTCTAAAGCTCGGCCTTGGGTTTTGGGTTCAAAACGTATCTTTGAAAATGGTTTTAAAGCAAAGTGGAATGAAATACATGTTTTTCCTTTTGCATGGCACCTGCGACTTAGCCCAAGTCCGCCAGGTAAGTATTTTGAACCATTGTGTGATCTATATATGGGCCTGATGGGCTTTTGGGGACGTAGAGTAGTGTATATAGAATTTGATGGACTTTAGGCCTAGTTTACATTATACTTTAAACTTCATAAAACTTAACCCAATCAAACAAACCTGGGTATAAGTTGCTGAGCTAAGGTATGGCAACAGGCATACGCATGTCTAGGATTAGATCCAGGAAGAGCTTGGTACTTAAGCAGTCCTAGTGACTCACCTCCTCTTTTTCTGGAATCCTACATGGTACGTAGTGTCTATTCACTTTAGCCATGAAAACTTATTGACGGGCCAAAATTTATAATTAAAACCCGAAAGGGACTAACCACCCTATTTTGTAAAACCACAAAAATACCCCTGATTTGTGGAAACTTTCCAAAATAACCTTGATTTGACAATTCCCAAAACGCCTTGATTTGAAAAAGTACCGAATTACCCCTAGATTATAAAATTATCGAAATACCCTTGAATTGCAAAATTACCAAGGTACCCTTATTTCGTAAAATCACCGAAAAACCTTATCTTGAAAAATTATAAAAATACCCCTGTAGGATAAAATTATGAAAATACCCCTAGGTAGTGAAATAACGAAAATACCCCTAGGTGATGGATGTGAGTTCATGAATGTTTTCTTGTGTTTGATGTATGTATGTGATGCTCTGCTTGAGGTGGATTGAATGTGAACTCAAGAATTAGGAAATACAGACTTGAGAACTGAATATTGTAAATAGAATTCGAATTTGAAAGAACTACTGTTAAAATTCTTTTCCATAAAACTGTCCGTTGTTAAATAATGAAAAGAGATGCTGATGCATAAAACTTTTAAATCAGATTAAACCGTGAACGCTGGTCATGAGCACTTGAGGATGTGGGCGTAATGTACGTGGTCGTGGTAGGGGTAAGGTGACTGTGTTGGAACCAGTAGTGTCTGGTTATGGGTTAGAGAATGAGGTTCCGCTACCGCTTGTTGTAGAAGTAGAGCTTCAGGGTCAAATGGATGGAGACGACGCAGTATTTCAGGCAATGCTGCGGGTTTTGGAGAGAGTTGTGGGGGCAAATATAGTCTTTGGGTCCGAAAGTGCGTATGCGAGTGACTCGGCGAATGGAGTGAGATATTTAGGGGTGTCTCGGGGGTGGCTCTGAATGTGGCGGAGTATTGGTTAGAAGTGGTCGAGAGAGTCATGGATGACCTGGACTGCATAGCTGAAGAGAAACTGAAGGGTGCTATTTCTTTACTCTGGGATGAGGCCTACCAGTGGTGGTTCACTGTCAGAGAGGGTACTCCTTCAGATAGAGTGGATTGGAGTTTCTTTAAAATAAAGTTCAAGGGGAAGTACGTTGGGGCTAGTTACGTGGATGCGTAGAGGAAGGTGTTCCTGAACCTAGTGTAAGGGGTAAGTCGATGGCGAATATGAGGCGAATTCTTGCGACTAAGAGCGATCTTTGAGGATGGTTGCCACCGACTCTGGCGCTATGTGAGATTTGAGGATGGGCTGCGAGATGAGCTGCGGGTGTTGATAGCTCCTCAGCGGGAGAGGGATTTTGCTATTTTGGTGGAAAAAGCTAGGATAGTTGAAGAGGTTAAGCGAATTAAGATGCAGAACAGAGGTAGGAATAAGAGGAGTTATGGACCATCAGCATCATCGGGAGGTTTTCAGAAAAAACCTAGGGTTAAGGGACCTACTCGCATTTCTGCGCCATCTTCTGGAAGTCAGTTTCGACAGTGTGCTCAGTGTGGGAGGTCTCATGTAGGAGAGTACTGGGAAAGAAGTAAAGAGTGCTATAGGTCTGAGTCAAAGGATCATTTGATTAAGAACTATCCTTAGGACATGGCTAGGGCTCGGACGGTAGGTCAGGGGTACGTGTAGCCAAGAAGGGGCGGTCAACAAATGTCAAGGGGTCGTGGTCTGAACCGAGGAGGGAATGGATCTAGCTGAGGTCGTGAAGCACTTTGAAAGTCGATGCAAGATAGCTCAGGTTGTTTCTGTGACCGGGCGTCGTGAGGAGGGGATCGTGAGATGTTATCATGGGTACGTTCTTCATCTTTGGGTTACCCTTTACTACTTTAATTGATATTGGATTGACTCACTCCTATATTGCAAGTATGGTGTCTGGAACTTTGAAGGTGAATCTTGAAATGACCTCTAGGAAGATGACAATACTTAGTCCTTTAGGGCAATCGGTGTGGTAGATAAACTCTTTAGAGATGTGCCTCTAGAAGTCCAAGGGTCAATTTTCCCAGCTAACTTGATGGAGCTACCATTTGGGGAATTTGACTTGATCTTAGGCATGGCTGGTTGGTAAGGTATCGTGTGAATTTAGATTGTGCTACTAAGCGCATGATGTTGAGGACTTCCGGGGACGATGAGGTTTTGGTGATAGGTGAGATGAGAGATTACTTGTCAAATGTAGTGTCTGCTCTTAAGGCAAAGAGAATGGTGAAGAAGGGGTGCATGGCATTCTTAATGTTTGTTAGTGCCTTGGATGCAAAGGAAGTAGCTGTGGGGGAGGTTAGAACAGTAAAGGAATTTGTAGATATTTTTTCGAAAGAACTTTCAGGGTTGCCTCGGATCATGAGGTGGAGTTTGGGATCGAGCTTTTGCCAGGTACAGCGTCGGTGTCCATCGCTCCTTATAGGATGGCACCGAAGGAGTTGGTTGAACTTAAAGCTCAAATCCAAGAGTTGTTAGATCGCGATTTTATTTGACCCAGTGTGTCTCCATGGGGAGCACATGTGTTGTTTGTAAAGAAGAAGGACAGATCTATGCGTATGTGCATAGATTACCGCCAGTTGAATAAGCTGACGATCAAGAACAAGTACCCGCTACCGAGGATAGACGACTTGTTTGATCAGCTCAAGGGGGCTTCGGTCTTTTCAAAAATCGATTTGAGGTCCGGATATCACCAGCTTAAGGTAAAGGAAGCAGATATTCACAAGACGACTTTTCAGACTCGCTACGGGCACTATAAATTCTTGGTAATGCCGTTTGGGTTGACAAACGCACCATCTGCGTTCATGGATATGATGAACCAGGTTTTTAACCCTATTTGGACCGGTTAAATCGTGGTGTTCATAGGCGACATTCTAGTATATTCAAGTCGGAGGAGGAGCATGATCGCGATCTTGAGTAGTGCTCTGATTTTGAGGAGAAGAAATTGTATGCCAAATTTAGTAAGTGTGAGTTTTGGTTAAGAGAAGTTACTTTTACGGGTCATGTATTATCTGCGGAAGGGATAAGTGGATCCTCGAAAGATCGGCGATCTTGGATTGGAAACCACCTAAGTCGGTGGCAGAGATTCGCAGTTTCTTGGGGTTAGCGAGTTATTATAAAAGATTTGTCGAAGGTTTTTCCTCTATAGCGGCACCTTTAACTAAGTTCTTTGAGAAAGGAGGTACCTTTTGTGTGGACGGACAAGCGGCGGAGAGTTTGAGAAGCTCAAAGGGTTTTGACCGAGGCTCAATTTTAATTCAACCTAAAGGGAAAAGATTTTGTGGTGTATTGTAATGCTTCTCACACGGGTTAGGTTGTGTATTGATCTGAAAGGGAAGGTTGTAGCCTATGCGTCTCGTGATTGAGACCACATGAAGTTAACCATCCCACTCATGACACAGGAGTTAGGCTGCGAGTGGTTTTGCTTTGAAGGTGTGGAGGCATTATTTGTATGGAGAGAAGTCGGTGATCTACACCCACCACAAAAGCTGAAGTATTCTTGACTCGAAGGAGTGAACTTGAGACAGCGGAGGTAGGTGGAGCTGCTGAAGGATTACAACTGCTCGATTGAATACCACCCGGGTAAGGCAAATATGGTGGCAGATGCGCTAAGCCGGAAGGTAGTATCGGATCTGAGAGCGATGTTCACTCATCTCAGTTTATATGACGACGGAGCTTATTAGCTGAGCTACAGGTGAAGTCGACATGGGTAAGTCAGGTTAAGGAGAAGCAGTTAGTGGATGATGTCCTGAGTGCTCAACTTCTACAAGTTTGGGATGGTGGAATAGAGAATTACAGTTTGAACAACGACGGGGTCTTGTGTTTCCGTGGGAAGATGTGCATGCCTAAGGATGGGGAGTTTAGACGGATGATTCTTCGGGAACCGCATAGTAGCCCTTATGCTATGCATCCGGGAGGAAGTAAAATGTATTGGGATCTACGAGAATAGTTTTGGTGGCCTGGATTGAAGCGAGAAGTTACAGAATTTGTGGGGAAGTGTTTGACGTGTCAACAGGTCAAAGCTGAACACCAAGTGCCTTTGGGGTTGCTGCAACCGGTGAAGATTCCACAATGGAAGTGGGAGAGAATCATGATGGACTTTGTTAGCGGGCTTCCTCTTACACCTACTAAGAAAGACTTGGTATGGGTGATCGTGGATCGGTTGAAAAATCCGCTCATTTTATACCTGTTCGGGTCGATTACTCTCTGCAGAGGTTGGCAAGCTGTATGTTACAGAAATTGTGAGACTCCATGAGGTACCAATATCAATCATTTTAGATAGGAACCTTAGATTCACGTCGCGATTTTGGAGGGCATTGCATCAGGCTTTGGGTACTAGATTGGATTTTAGCACGACATTCCATCCATAGATAGATGGATAGTCTGAGCGGGTAATTCAGGTTCTAGAGGATATGTTGAAGGCTTGCGTCATTGATTTCAGGGGTAGTTGGGAAGAATACTTACCTCTGGCAGAGTTCGCGTACAATAACAGTTATCAAGCAAGTATTCGGATGGCACCGTACGAAGCATTGTTTGGGCGGAAGTGTCGCACTCCTACGTGTTGGACGGAATTGAGTGAACGCCATATATTGGGTCCAGAAATGGTTGTGATGATAGAGGAAAAGGTTAAGGTAATCCGAACTCGGTTGAAGGAGGCATCAGACAGACAGAAATCGTATGCGGATCTTAAGCGGAAATAGATAGAGTTTGCAATAGGTGATCAAGTATTCTTGAAAGTTTCACCATGGAAGAAGGTGATGAGATTTAGACGTAAGGGTAAGCTGAGCCCCAGATTTATAGGACCTTATCGGGTTTTGAAGTGAGTGGGGCCGGTAGCGTACCAGTTGGAATTACCTTCGGAGTTGAAGTAGATGCACGATGTGTTTCACATCTCGATGCTAAGGTGTTACCGTTCGGATCTATCGCACGTGGTGCCAATCGAGGAAGTTGAGTTGAGACCAGATTTATCTTAGGAGGAGGAATCAATCCAAATTTTGGAGCAAGATGTGAAGGTATTACGGAGGAAATCAGTTCCTTTAGTCAAAGTATTATGGCGGAATCATGGTTGGAAAGAAGCATCGTGGGAACCAGAAGGGATGATGCGACAGCAATACCCTCACTTATTTTGACCAAGTAATTTCGAGGTCAAAATTTCTTTAAGGGGGTAGAACTGTAACATCCGGGATTTAGGGGTCTCGCATTTTACTTCGTATCTATGTGCTAGTATGCTCTGTATGCTTGTTTGAGTGTGTTTGGGGCTTCGTGGAACCTTAGGGTTAAGTCTTAGCTTTAGTGAAATTTCTGGTTTGAAAACTTTAAGGGAGAGCTAGTGGGGCTAGGCCTTAAGAGATTAAAAGTGGTGATTAAGGACACAACAAGTGAAGTGGTGGAGTGGCAAGGAGACGCCATCTGGTGTGCAGGGGAGTTGCATCAAAGGGGAGTTCCAAGGGGGAGGAGGTTCGAGCAACATGGACAGCATTTTGGGAGTTGTATTTTGTGTCAAGGGGGGAGGTGTTGGACGTCAATCAAACTCTGGAAGGATGAGGGAAGACTTGGTCATGATATTCAAACAAGTGGTGGGGAGCTTTTGGGGGAGTTTGAATAATTCAAACTAAATCGAATGAGTGGAGAAGAGTGATTGTAGGAGAAAATTTAGGAGGAGACATGTTGGGTGTTAGCCGAAATTTTGAGTGGTATAGGGGAGTGGGTATATTCGGTTTTGGGAGTGGTTCAGTGTGCTGAATTTTTGTGTAGCTTGCATTTTCTTTCTTCTCCCATCTTGAACCGAAACTATCTTGTGTTCTCTTTTTCCTTATTTGCACATAAAGCCGAAATTGTTAGCCTACATTTTAGAGTTCCACATCCAACCAAAACCGAAACCTCTATTATGTTTCTTCTTTAATTTTTTTTTTCTTTTGAAGCCGAATCATCTAGTACTCATTCTTTCTTTTTCGCACACCTTATCTTTACTACTTGGTATTCATAGTCGAAAGTCACTTCTCATTTTCTCCCTAGGAATCATTTGTTCTTGAAGCACTAAAAGCCAAAGTTCATACCCTATTTTTTTTCTCTTAGCTGAATCACTAATCTTGGACACACCTTCTCTTTGATTTCTTTTCTGTCTTGTCCGAATTCTCTATACTCTCTTTTTTTGATTTTCACCTCTTTTCACCAAGACAGAGTCGACCTCCATTTTTATCCTTTAAGGTTCTCGATCGGTTTCTAGTAATAGTGATTTAGGTATACTGTTGTTGTAGCAGTGAGGGCATTAGGGATCGATGGGGTTTGACTATTCAAGGTAAGTTGGGGTACACTTTTGTTGGTAGAAATACTTTGTTTGGATTATAAGTGTAGGCCAATCTAACATGGGATTTATGTAGGATCTTGACAACTTCTAAACTTAAGTGAATAGCCTTCTGGATTCTATCGACTTTGGTAAGGATTCTTTCAATCAAAGTATTCTTTTGGTTCGTTATATTATTATTCCACGTTTTAAGGGTTTCGACCAAGATCTTATTGGATGGAATTGAGTACCGATCAATTGAAGGAAGGGTTGGACTTGTAGTCCACGCCCCAAGTTTAAGCGCGGTCGATTTAATGATTCGAGATTTACCATGGGCTATGGACGGCGTCTGAAAAGGATAAGCAGATTGCTGTAGTCTCTTAGAGTGAGGACGTTAGGGAGATCGATAGTCTAGTTCTATAGGTTTTCAAGTGTGTAATTATCACACTGTTTTCTTTAGTTGTTTTAATTAAATATATGTACCTTGTGTGGTAGCTGAAATAGTGGCTGTGGTAATGGTATTACCGATATGGGGTAATCGGGTAAACCAGGTTAGTATACTACCTACATCAAAATTGAGGATAACTGGTTGTAGATGCATGTACGTATGTTATATATCTCTGGATGTGTTTGTTTTCTATCATATTGCCATTCACCATTTTATGCTGCATGTGCATGGGGTTTGGGATATATTGATTAAAGGGGAAGTGTATATTTATATGTGGGTGACTCTATCACGATTGATGGTGACCTTGAGTTTCATTGTGGATATTTGTGATTTAATCACATGGATCAGTGGCTAGGCCACTAAGTGGACTTTGAGCAGTGTGTCCGTCGGCATAGACTGCCAAAGAGGTGTGTAGCGGATGGAGGGTCGATTGTAGAAATCCCCAGGTGTGTATGAGGATGGATATACGGGTGGTCCATAGCGGATGGATACTAGGCTGGGTTGGGTTAACATATTGCATCATTATGCGTGGTATATTGTGTTGATGTGGATTTGGGGCTAAGCCTATTTGTGGAATCATGTGGATTAATTAAGCCGAGTCACGTGACTCACCTATTTTTCAAACCAATGTAGGTAATTCATAACTCAATGGACCAAAATGGAGGGATTCGAGGTGGCCATCTGGAATTTTTCACTAAGTTTACATATGCTTTAAACCGATGGATATTAATTGGGTTATTTTCGATGATGTAATAAGGCCATTTTAACTATTTGAGATATCATGGATTTAAGTCGATTTGTTAACGAGACAATTTATTAAAAATGATTTCAAAACATTTGCAACCTGAAAATCAAATTGGAGTTTTCAAAATTCGGATTACTTATAAATAACTTATTTTCCCGAAATTTCATTCTATTAATGATTTGAACTCTATACAACCTGGAATTTTTTATTCCTTGGCAAACTACTACTTTCAATCGACAAACCACTTTTAGCGGAGTATTTATTTTTAGGGGAAGTAAGAGAATTATTATTATTTTCACCTTCTAAATAGAATCCTTTCAACACTTTTTCAGTAGCGTTCTGGATTCGGCCGTGGTGTTTTGGGCCGGGTTTGAGGCATTACATTTACCACCAGTACAAGAGATTGAGTTCAGCATTGAATTAGTATCGGGGACGACTCTGATTTCGATAGCTCCGTATCGAATGGCACCTACTGAGTTGAAAGAGTTGAAAGCACAGTTGCAAGAGTTGACAGATAGGGGCTTTGCACGACCGAGTTTCTTTCCTTGGGGTGCACCAGTTCTGTTTGTGAAAAAGAAAGACGGGACTATGCAAATGTGTATTGATTATCGGCAGCTGAATAAAGTGACAATAAAGAATAAATACCCATTGCCTCGAATTGATGACTTGTTTGATCAGTTGAAAGGGGCTTCAGTGTTTTCAAAGATAGATCTGAGATCGGGTTATTATCAGTTGCGAGTTAGAGATTTCGATGTGCCAAAGACTACATTCCGAATGAGATACGGACATTTTGAGTTTCTGGTTATGCCTTTTGGACTTACTAATGCACCTGCTATTTTTATGGATTTGATGAATCGGGTTTTCAGATAGTATTTAGATCGGTTTGTAGTAGTGTTTTACTCTATAGATGAAACCGAGCATGCCGGGCATTTGAGATTGGTGCTACAAACTTTGCAAGATCAACAGTTGTATGCAAAGTTTAGTAAGTGTGAATTCTGGATGAAGGAAGTTAGCTTTTTGGGATATGTCGTCTCAACGTCAGGCATTCGGGTTGATCCGAACAAAATATCGACTATACTTGATTGGAAGCCACCAAAGAATGTTTCTAAGATTCGAAGTTTTCTAGGACTTGTAGGATACTACAGATGGTTCGTCATAGGTTTTTCCATAATAGCTACACCTTTGACAAAGCTATTACAGAAAGATGTCAAGTTTGAGTGGTCGAGCGATTATCGGAAAAGTTTTGATCGGTTGAAAGCCCTTTTGACTGAAGCTCGATGTTAACTTTCACCTGAATCGGGTAAAGAATTTATTGTTTATAGTGATGCTTCTTTGAATGGTTTGGGTTGCGTTTTGATGCAAGAAGGCAAAGTCATAGCCTACGCTTCGAGACAATTGAAGCCTCACAAAAGAAATTATTCGACTCACGATCTAGAATTAGCAGCCATCGTTTTCCCATTGAAAATTTGGCGTCATTACTTATTCGGTGAGAAATGTCATGTTTACTCGGATCACAAAAGTCTGAAGTATTTGATGACTCAGAAAGATTTGAATTTGAGGAAATGCAGGTGGTTAGAACTATTGAAAGACTATGAATTAGTGATTGACTACCATCTAGGGAAAGCTAACGTTGTCGCAGATGCCTTAAGCCGAAAATCATTGTTTGCTCTTCGTGCGTTGAACGCACATATAGTTATGTTTGATAATAGTTTGATCATAGCCGAGTTGAAAGCAAGACCGTTGTTTATTCAGCAAATTTGTGAGGCATAGAAAATTGGCAAATATATGATTGCTAAATGAACTCAGTGTGAAAGTAATGCAGAATCAAAATTTCGAATTGATGAAAATGATTGTTTGAACTTCAAAAGCTGAATATGTGTTTCAAGGAATGTAGATTTGATTCAGATGATTTTAAATGAGGCTCATAATAGTCAATTGTTGATACATCCAAGTAGCACAAAAATGTATAATGATTTGAAACAGTTCTATTAGTGGCCTGGCATGAAAAGGGATATATCTGAATTTGTTTCAAAGTGTTTAATCTGTCAGCAAGTAAAAGTCGAGCATCAAGTGTCTTCCGGATTACTTCATCGATTATGATACCTGAATAGAATTGGGATAGAATCGCTATGGATTTTCTATCCGGTTTGCCTACGACACCGAGCAAGAAAGATGAAGTCTGGGTTATAGTAGATAGACTGACCAAATTAGCTCAATTTGTCCCAGTTCGTACAGATTATTCACTTGATAAACTTGCTGAATTGTATGTATCACAAATTATAAGGTTACATGGTGTGCCAAGTTCCATTGTTTCAGACAGAGACCCAAGATTCACATTGCGGTTTTGGAAGAAGTTTCAAGATGCTTTAGGTACTAAACTTCACTTTAGCACAGCCTTTCATCCGCAGACAGATGGTCAGTCTGAACGAACCATTCAGATACTTGAGGACATGTTGAGATGTTGCGTCCTCGAGTTTGAAGGTACATGGGAAAGATACTTACCATTGATTGAATTCGCTTATAATAACAGTTTTCAATCTAGTATCAAAATGGCACCATACGAAGCTCTTTATGGCCACAAGTGTCGTACTCCATTGTACTAGACCGAGCTTAGTGAGAATAAGATACACGGGGTTGATTTGATTAAAGAAACTGAGTAGAAAGTGGCTGTAATCAGAGATACTTTGAAAGCTTCCTCGGATTTAAAAAAGTCTTATGCTAATTTGAAATGGAAAGACATTGAGTTTTAGGTCAGAGATCGGGTATTCTTGAAAGCTTCTCCGTGGAAGAAGATACTCTGATTTGGTTGGAAAGGCAAACTAAGTCCGAGATTCATCGGACCGTATGAGATCATCGAACGTATTGGGCCTGTTGCTTATAGATTGAAGTTGCCCTCTGAATTAGAAAAGATACACAACGTATTTCACGTTTCGATGCTTCGTAGATATAGATTAGATTAGTCACATGTGATCGCTCCGTCTGAGATTGAAATCTGACCCGATATGACGTATGAGGAAGAACCGATTCATATTTTAGCCCGGGAGATGAAAGAGTTAAGAAATGAGAAAATTTCGTTAGTGAAAGTACTTTGGAATCGTCACGAGTTGAAGAGGCTACGTGGGAGCCTGAGGATTCAATGAGACAACAACATTCAACTTTGTTTAAAAGTAAGATTTTTGGGGACGAAAATCCCTAAAGGGGAGAGTTGTAACAGTCTAAAATTTGACCCTAATCGAACGGTGGTTTCGGGACCATGAATTCGAGTTCGAGAGATTTTTAAATATTATATGCTATGATTATTATGTGTGAATTAATGTGTGTGAAAGTTTCGTAGAAAAATTTTATCGTTTAAGTGTTTAATTTAACAAAAAGGATTAAATCCCGTAAAGCGTAAAGGTTACATGCTAAAGTAAAAAGTGCTAGAATGATAATGGCTTTTTAATATGAGGTATTAAATGGGCAATTAGCCCATTTTATTAGGTAGTGGACGGTATATGCCAACAATGCCCTTAATTATATGTTATGTTTATTTTATATTATAAGGTTAGTTTGGTAATTTATTTATAACATAATATATGTAATAAAAAAATAGCCATTATCATCTTTTAGCTTTGCATGGCCGAATGTTGAGAAAAGAAAAAAGGGTTTGATTTCTTTTGAATTTGGCACCTATAATCACAAATTCAAGGTTAGTTTGATTTGGTTCTTGATAATTTTTACGTTTTGAGATCGTTGCTTGAACAAGTAGGTGACCCATGTTAAAATTTTTAAATCTAAGCAAGCTTGATGTTCGGCCATTGTTATATTCTTGTGGTTTTTGATGTTCTATGATTCTATGTTAAAGATATGTTAAAGATTATTATGTTTTGTATTGGTAGTTTTGTTGAAATTGAGTATTTAGAGCTAATTTGTAAAAGTAAGTTTTTAGAGGGGCTTATTTGCAAAATAAATGAAAGAAATGGGATTGTATAGTCCCTATGAGTATTCGGCCCTTGAGTGGTGTTGAGAAATTTTGTGTATTTTGTGTTTTATGCAAATAGGACTAAATTGTAAAAAATGTGAAACATTAGGGGTAAAATGGTAATTTATCCATTCATGTGTTTTGGGACTAAATTGAAATGAAACGTATTTGAATGAGCTAAATTTCATTGTGTTTAGATCAAGAACAAAGAAAAACGGATTTGGATTGGGGGAAGTCGAAGATTGTAGAATAGTCGGTATACGTTGTCCGTCGACTGTCGAGGTAAGTCCTTAAGCAAGAATATGCTAAAGAATTATTTATGAACTTAGTAAATGATGAAACTTGAAAATTTCAAGCATAAAAACATGAGATAGCCGAATGTGGAAGTATGATATTGGATTGAATGTATTTTAATGTGAATAAGTATGTTTGCTTGATATGTGAAAGTAATATGAAGTATATGAGATGTTTGTGACTTTAGCATTAAGTAATGTGTATTGAATGATTAAATGTGTTGATATTAGGGCTTCGAGCCTAGCAGGCCTTGTGCCGGTGATTTATATCATGCTTTGAGCCTAGCAAGCCTTATGCCAGTGATTTATATCAGGCTTCGAGCCTAGCAGGCTTTGTGCCGGTGAAATATTTCAGGCTTATTGCCTAGCAAGCTAAATGCCGGTGTTTAATCTTGGACCTTGAGTCTAGCAGGCCTAGTGTCAGTGTGTGCGATTCGGGCTAAGGCCTAGCAGGTTCTATGCCGGTGAGTTTCATGTTCGAACTTCGTTTACATAGTAACAAGGTAATGAAGCAAATATAGTAAGTTTAAGCTTTGAAAATGAATTTGTTAATTCAGCAATAAGGTATGTACTTTCACGCTTTAATGCTATGTATATATGTGCTATGATAGTGAGCAAATGGAATGATGAAAGATATGAGTTATACACTTGGTTGTGAAGTTGTATATGTACAATATATTATGTCATGTGGTTATTATAGAAATGCGAAACATGAGTGTGGTTAAAATGTTAATGTTGGTGTATTTATACACCTAGTTATGTGATTATTTATGTATATTCTGCAATTGATGTATTTAGTAGAGAAGTTAAAACTACCAATTAAGTAAGGTGATGATACTTTGTTATGGGGATTTTGTAAATAAGACATATATGTTTAATGTTATGAATTAGTTATATCATGCTTGGATGGTTGAGAGTTATAATAATGCTTAAGACTTACTAAGCTAGTAAGCTTACTCTGTTTATGTTTAATGTTCTATTTTATAGATTTGGTCAAGCTACGGGCTCGGGAATTCGTCAGTAAAGTGAACCACACTATCATCTTTTTGGTACTCTTTTGGTTTGATTTATTTTTGGATAAAGGTATGTATAGGATGATTAATGGTCATGCTTGAGTTGGAAACTTTGTTGTTATGTATTTAAGTCATACGAATATGGCTTATGTTTTGTATTAGTTGATGTAGTGGCATATGGTTTTAATAATTGAATGTGCTTATAATTCAGTCGTTTTGATGCAAGTGATTGTATGAATTTGCTTATCCTATATTCGGCTATAGTATAGGTTCATGTAGTAAGTATAAACTTGTTGTGAGTAATGGTTGTATGTATTAAGATAATACCTTTATAATGCTACATTATCCATGGAAAACAAATGATATATGTTTATTTATGCGTTTTTGGTTAGTAAAGAAAAGGTGATTATGATTTAACCAATGTACTTAGGCAGGATTAAATTCGGTCAAGATATAAATTATTTATGCAAGTCGGTCATATGGATTACATGATATGAGTACGGTTTTAGTAAGCTTAATTAAGTATGCTATATGCGAACATAGTGGTTGCATAATGTTGTGGGTATCAATTTTATACTAAGATGAAATGGTATGCGGTTATAATGATATGCTTACTTAGGTATGGAATAGATATAATCATGCTCATTATATCGTATGGAATTTCTTAATTTAGCTTATAATGCATTACTTGTGAATTGACATTCCATAGAGTGCTACAGGTTTATATGTTTAAATATGAATATGTACATAAGATATGAAATGATATGTTAATATGTATGAAGTGAATGGTATATACTTGAATGGGTATTAAGTGATTGAACAACATAAATTCTATGATTAGATGATTCGATCTATAGGAACATTAATCATGTTTAATTTGATTTTGATAAATAACTATGATGACCTGAGTCGGGTTTGGTAATGCCTTATAACCCTAATCCGGTGACAGAGACGGGTTAGGGGTGTTACATGGCCACCAATACAGCTCTCGTAGATCTCGGTACATCTTATTTCCACTGGGATGCATAGCGTATGGGCTACTATGCGCCTCCCGCAGAATCATCTGTCTTAACTTAGAGTCCTTTGGCATACAAATTCTTCCACGGAAACATATCCCTTCATTGTTCAGCCCAAAATCCACCGTCTCACCCCTTTTCACCCACTGGAAATGAGAACTCAACGACTCATCCAAAAACTATTTCTCCTTAATCTAACTAACCAACGTTGGTTTCACCTGAAGTTCTGCTAATAAACGACCATCCTCATAAAGGCTGATACGAGCAAACATTGCTCTCAAATTAGATACCACCCTCCGACTTAGTGCATTTGCTACCACATTGGCTTTACCCGGGTGATACTCAATCGAGCAGTCGTAGTCCTTCATCAACTATATCCATCTCCATTGGCTTAAATTAAGCCCCTTTTAAGTAAGGAGATACTTCAGACTCTTATGGTCAGTGTAGATAATCAACTTTTCTCCATATAGGTAATGTCTCCATATCTTCAGTGCGAACACCACCGCAGCTAGCTCTAAATCATGAGTAGGATAGTTCACCTCATGCGGCTTTAGTTGACGAGATGCATACGCCACTACCTTCCTTTCTTGCATCAACACAACCCAAACCTGTGTGCAACGCATCACAATAGACAACGAATTCTTTCCCAGCCTCTAGTTGAATTAATACCGGTGCTTCAGTCAGAATCTTCTTCAGTCTTTCAAAACTCTCTTGCTGCTTATCAGTCTAAACAAAATGTACACCTTACGCAGTAACTTAGTTAGAGGTGCAGCAATCAAAGAAAACCCTTAGCGAACCTTTGTAATACCCAGTAAACCCAAAAACTTGGATTTACGATCACGACTTGATGGCTTCAATCAATACACCTTCAACTTTCCAAGGATCAACCCTAATCCCCTCGACAGGCACAACATGCCCCAAAAATGTCATTTTCTTCAGCCAAAACTCGCACTTACTAAATTTGGCGTAAAGTTGCTTCTCTCTCAATATCTACAGAACAACCCGAAGGTGTGAATCATGCTCCTCCTCAGTTCTTGAGTACACTAAGATTTCATCTATGAATACCACCTCGAACCGGTCTAGATAGGGTTGGAAGACCGGATCATCATATCCATAAAAGCGGCGGGTGCATTCGTTAACCCAAACGACATGACTAGAAACTCATAATACCCATAACGAGTTTGGAATGTAGTCTTGTGAATGTCTGCCTCCTTGACCCTTAGCTGATGGTACCCCAATCTTAAATCTATTTTTGAGAAAACCAAAGCTCCCCGTAGCTAATCGAATAGGTCGTCAATCCTTGGTAGCAGGTATTTCTTCTTAACAGTTAGCTTGTTTAATTGACGATAGTCAATGCACATACGCATTAACCCATCTTCTTCTTCACGAACAATACCGGCGCTCCCCATGGAGATACACTTGGTCGGATAAATCCTCCGTCCAACAACTCTTGGATCTGAGCTTTAAGTTCCACCAGCTCCTTCGGTGCCATCCTATAAGGGGTGATGGACACCGGAGCCATTCTCGGAAGTAGCTCAATACCAAATTTGACCTCACGATTTGGGGGCAACCCCGAAAGCTCTTCAGGAAATACGTCCGAGAATTCACTTACTGTCCTGATCTTCTCAACAGACAAACTCCCAGCATCAGTTGTGTTGACATAAGCTAAATACGCTTCACAACCTTTATGCACCAACTTCTCAGCCTTTAATGCAGAGATTACATTGGACAAATAATTCCTCTCTCACCTATCACAATCACTTCCTCATCCTCTAGAGTCTTTAATACCATACGCTTAGCAGCGCAATCCAAGTTCACACTATGTTTCACTAACCAGTCCATACCTAGTATAATGTCAAACTCGCCGAACGACAGTTCCATCAAATCTGCCGGGAATACAATCCCTTGCACTTCTAAAGGCACATTTCTAAATAGCTTGTTCACTACCACAGATTGTCCTAAGGGACTAATTACTGACATATCTCTATCAGCAAACTCAAATTGTATACCCAGGGTCCCAGACACAGTACATGAAACATATGAATGGGTAGATCCAATATCAATCAAAACTATAAATGGCACATCAAATATAAGAAACGTACTGATTATGACGTTGATGCGTCGCCATCCTCTCGATGTCGAGTTGCATAAACCAATCTCGGCTGTCTTGCATCTGTATTACCAACACCTCTGCCCGGTGCTCCACGACCTAGTCTAAACCCATTTCCCCTCTAGGCAGATCCATGGCCTCTCGGTGGCTGCTAACCACCTCTTCTTGGCCGCACAAATCTTTGACCTACTATCTGCGCCCTAACAAGCTCCCGAGGACAGTCCTTTAGCTGATGATCCTTGGACCCACATCTGAAACACCCATCAAATCTTTTTCAGCACTCCCCCAGATGTGTCTTCCTACACTGCACACAGGGTTGCAATTGACCCACAGCAACTGGCACCCCAACTCGAGCTGGCCCATCCAACCTAGGCCTCTTTTGAAATCCCCAAAAGAACTTGATGACTCGAAACATCTCTTATTCTTGCCTCTTTCCTTATCACGATTTTGACGCTCAGAGCGTTTTACCTCCTCAGCAATCTTGGACTTTTCCACTAACGCAGCAAAATCTCTCTCCCTCTGTGGGGCTATCAGTACCCGTAGACCATCCTCGAACCGCACACAGCCCTCATAGTCAGTCGCAACTATACCCCAAGCATAACGGCTCAAGCACAGGAACTCTACCTCGTATTCCGCTACCAATTTATTCCCCTGAACCAGATTCAAGAATTCTTTTATCTGAGCATCCACATAGCTAGCCCCGACATATTTTCCCTGAAAAGCTGTCTTAAAGGAGTCCCGGGTTATATGATCCACTTGTGTGCCTTCCCTCACAGTGAGCCACCACTGATATGCCTCATCTCTCAATAGAGACACTACCTCTTTCAGTTGCTGTTCAGCTGTGCAATCCAAATCATCTATAATTCATTCCACCGCCTCAAGCTAATATTCTGCCACATTCGGGGCTGCACTAGAGATGCCCCTAAAAACTTCGACCCCGTTCAACCGGGGTCTCTTAGAAATAGACCCACGAGCTGTCGACCCAGTACTCGCTCCAGCAACCCGTTCCAAGACTTGCAACATTGCTTGGGACAGAGTGTCGTCACCTCCAGCTCGATCATGAGACCTTATTCTAGTACCTCTTTTTGGCATATGCCTTGATGTTGAGGATCCGCCCTAGCTTCTCGGCCTTTACCACAGTCGCGTGTACCACGTCCACATCCTCTTGTACTCATACTGCTGAATCGTATTGATCTGATTAAGAGTTTTATGAATCAGTCTATAATTCCAATGTTTATTAACAAGTGTTTTATGAAAGACAGATACAAGAGTTGTTCTTGCAGATTGAATTTCCTAATGTCTCAGTCTCTACAGTCTTAGCTCCTATAGCAAATAGTTTTAGTGTACTACCACTAACTCTAGTAGTTTCCTTCCTACAGTCATTTCTTCATATCATCAGATATAAAATAAGAGGACTTACGGAATTGGTATCAGAGACTCGAGGTGCATACATCCAATAAAGATATATTTTTCTAAACCAAATTTCAAACAAATTTAAAAGAAACATTTTCGAACCCATTCCACAGTCAAGTTTTACAATCGGGCTCTGAAACCATAAAATGTACCACCATAAACCCGGCCTAGACGTTACGACTGGATCTGGCATGTTACATAAAAAGGTTGTTTAAAAACTATGAGTTCGTTAAAGGCTTCGTATTCTTTTAAAACTTCGAACTTTGTTGTTTGTGAAAATTCAGTTTT
This sequence comes from Gossypium rotundifolium, assembly GCA_025506655.1. NCBI lineage: Eukaryota > Viridiplantae > Streptophyta > Magnoliopsida > Malvales > Malvaceae > Gossypium > Gossypium rotundifolium. Next base: position 60,001,928 of record CP106731.1, on the reverse strand, counting down.
GCTTTAATGGTTTTCTTATAAAAACATTACTATTGCTATTATTATTATTATTACAAAAAGAACTTGTTTAAAATCGCAATCAGGTTCAGTGAATTGTGAAAATGTGATATTTTGAAAACAATTATTGTCATTTTAGGAAAATCCAGAGTTTAATTGCTTAAAGTTTTGAACATAACTGAAATGAAGGCTTAAAAGAAAAATTAAAGTCCAATGGCCCTATGACAAAATATTAAGCCCAAATTAAAATAAATCTTAAAATAAGGCAAAACGGAAATTTACTAAAGTTTGGGAGAAGTACTCCGATGTATGGCCACCACAAAGTCCTCCACAGCTCTAAATCCTCAATGATGGGGATCACTTGCAAGGTTAAAGCAGAGGGTTGAGTTACGAGAACTCAGTGTGTAATCCCCTAATCGGTCATTAACTGGGCTTGAGCCCATAAAGCAGCACTAGGCCGAAGCCCATATAGAAGCACACTAGGCCAAAGCCCTATTCGGTAATAATCTGGGCCTTATCCCTATAAACATGATCATGCAAACAAAATATACAACCCAACCTAATAATACATCCACTACACACCCCCGTGCCAGCCCAACACACCTGTGGGGACCAAGTCAACCCACCCTACCAAAACACACCAATATTGCAGAAAAGCTGCTAAATACAGAATTTGTGGCAAAGCCACCAGAATAACAGAATATATGTGGCATAGCCACCAGAAAGAATGTGGTAGAGCCACCATATTACACTTCCTTCAATCATCAATATCCCAATCCCATGCAGAATTTCATGTAAGCAAAGCATATATAAAAAATGATGTATGAAATAAATTACCATCATAACCAATTAAACAAAATACACACAATCGTACTAATTAACCCCTAAGGGTATAACAGTAATTCACCCACCAAGGGTATTTCAGTAATTTACCCACCAAGGGTATTTTGGTAATTTACCCTCCAGGGGTATTTCGGCAATTTTGCATTTAACGGCCTTTTTGAAGGCCTACAGTCGCCTCGAGCGACACGGAACCCTTTTGGGTCTCTATGGAACTATTGGGCCTAAAATCTATTTTAGGCCCAAACGGGCCCACGCACTCGTGTGGCCCAAAACGTATAGTTTCGATTTTAGATTTGCAGATTTTGCATTCGGATCTATCATTTGGTAGTTTTCCAATAGTTTTACCTAATTGGGCCGGATAGCCCATTTGGCCCATTTGGCCCGTTTCGGCCCGTTACAGCATCAGTATCGCGAGAGTGCTCGTGACACTCTCAATGATCTACCGTCATTATTCGTATTTCAATTGACCACTACGAACATTTGCATGCTCGAGTGATCACAGATGCCGATTTTTCAGCTTTTTGGATTTCGACCGAATCACAGAACATTGCAAGCATGCATTCAGAGGGGTGTGAGATTACACACCTGCTACGAGCGTTGATTGAACCCTCGAGATTACGCACCTATGAGATCAAATCATCCCAATACATTAGTCTCATCACCAATAATACATAATTAAAACTTGAATCTGAATAATCACCAACACCACTTACCACTAGATGAGACCTTCTTCAACCGAGTGACCACAATTCAGTTTTGCTTCCTTAATGGCTAAAGTGAACAACGCCTAAATTGATTGATGCATAGGGGTTAGCATCTACCAACAATTGGCACAAGAAAGAAATCCAATAGTGTTTAATGCTACTTACCATTATAATCGGTGGGAACAGATTCCTTGAACAAAGGGAGTTAAGCACGTACGCCCTCAATGATGATATCTAACTAAAAGAAAAAAAAAGGAGAAGTTAGAAGCGTACTAGGAACCAAAAGAATTAGATTCGACAGTTGGTCCTTTCCCCCAAAGAGTTTCGGCTCTTACCAAAACTTCCTGAAACCCGAATGTTTACTGAATAGAGAAGAGGGTAAGCTTGATCCTTAATAAAATTGACCTACACCACGAGAGTAGTGCTTCGATTTGTGCTAAGCAGAGAGGGAGAAAACAAATAGTGAGTGAATGTGAGAATGTTGCATTTGGTCAGAGAAAAAGAATGGTGTGAAGAGGAAAGAAAGAAGGAAAGAAAGTGGATGAAAAGCTTACCAAGTGCGGCCACAAATGAGAACCCCAGTGCCAAACAGTTTGATGCACAGATTAAAAGGAAAACAAGTAGAAGAAGATGTGGCTATTCGGCTTAAGAAAAGAAAAGAACAGTTGAAGAAAAAGAAATGTACGAATGGTCAATTCTCAACCGGATTCGGCAAAGGTACTTTTGAGAGAAAAGAAAGAAGAGAGAAAGTATATAAAGAGAAGACAAAAATGTGCCAAATGAGGTGAACTCAAAATGCTCTTAGCCAAAATTGCCAAAACAACACTCTCCCAAAGGAATTTTGAAAAATGGCACCCCCTAAAACTGACCAGAATATACACTTTCAAAATGCCAAAACTTTGGCCGAAATTCTCATCCCCCATAATCCCAAATTCAGCCATTAACTTCTCTCCCCTCAATCCCATGATTCACTCCTCATTTTGCTCCCCAACTTCCTCTCCATCACCCATTCAAATAATTTGACTAAGTCTCCAACCAACCTTGTAGAGTTTGGTCTCCACTCAGCTTCCTCCTTTCCTGAGCACAAAATAAAAACTCCCCATATGCTGCTTGTGGGATTCAAACCTCCAACCTCCTTGCACTCCCTTTGACGCCACACCACCTTGCCATATGCTCCATTTGTCCTAGCAAATTACCAACAAATTTCCTTTAGTCTTGCTTCCAACAACCCTCTCCACTAAATAGCCAAAAACCAAAATTTTTCCAGGGCTTGGCTTGAACCCAAGCCTCCCTAGGACCCCTAAACACACCTAAATAACAAGCTACACAAGCTCAACACATGCAATAGTGCAAAATACAGACCCCTAATTTTAGGATGTTACAAACATAATATCAAATACCATAGCCTATACATGCCATATAACCATATCATGAAGGGTATAAATACCAAATTCATTAGCCAGATAGTGTGATGCGATCTCCGTGACTTCTAACCCGAGCAAATCTCTGAAAATATATAAACATAGAAAAAACACATAGAGTAAGCTTTGAAAGCTTAGTAAGTTCGTATCTTAATAACCTTAACATAACAAATCATTTCATTACAATGATATAAGCATGATATGCTATCTCACATGCCAAAACACAACTTATCTCAAGTTTATAACATAATTTCATATCAAATTATCACCATTCAATAATATACTTACTTACTTACTAACTTTAGCTTTCATAAGCTTATTCCATTCGATTCTCATATAACATTCAATTCCAACTTTCATATAGCCAAATAAGCACATTTTGGGAAATAACATATTTAATCACATATCTTTCTCATATGAATCACATAACATCACTTATACCTAAATTCATCTTTCATTCATATAGTATCTGACAATCTCACATTTGCCGCTTTATAAATCACATCTTTTTCATTTGTTCATGTTTCATTTTCACATAATCACATTTCATTTCTATATACATCATAAAACATTCTTTGCACATATATACTTACCTTTGATTATCAAATATTGTATACATTTCAACGTACCTAAATTGGAATGTCATTCACTTAATCATTTATTTCTCGGAACGCCCATTGAATCGTTCGGAATCAATAAGGATACTTGGATAGCTCGTAAAGCTCGTACAATGCCAATGTCTCAGATGTGGTCTTACATGTAGTTAAATATCGATGCCATTGTCCCAGACAGGGTCTTACACGAAATCATATACGATGTCGATGTCCCATACATGGTCTTACACGTAATCTCTAATCGATGCCAGTGTCCTAGACACGGTCTTACACGATATCTCAAATCGTGACCAACGTCCTAGACGTGCTCTTATACAAAATCATATCTCGGAATCCTATTTCATGACACATGTATCCTCTACTATTCCTAGGGTTTGAACAGGGCTTTTTGGACGTCGTCACATTATCGAAACTTTCTCGTATTCATATATTCTGCTTCTCGAACAATTCAATATCATAATAACATATATATAACTTATTCAAATTACATACATTTGCATTACCAATTGGCATTGAATTCAATCATACAAATAGTATGCATTTATAACATGATTTGTAATGTCTATTAAAATGCGAACTTACCTCGTTCGTAGTAACAACAAATTAAGTCAACTAATCTAATATTTAGACTTTCCCTCGATCTAGATCCGAATTCTGCTTTTTCCAATCTAATTAATATCAAAATTAACTTAATTATTCAACATTTATTCAATTTCATCCAAGAATAGAAAATTGGGCATTTTGCATTTTAACCCCTAACATTTCACATTTTTATAATTTAGTCCCTATTTCAAAATAACACAAAATACGCAAAATCTCATCAAACCCATGTTAGGCTGAATTTACCTTAGGTCACTAGCAGCCCATTAGTTTCATTTATTTCACATTTTGACCCCTCAATTTATAAATTTCTCAATTTAGTCCTTAATACACATTTTTATCGAAAATCACTTAATTAAACATAATAATTTATCAACAAAAATTTATAATTCATCATCAAATCACAAAAAAATCAAGCTATTATCAATGGAAAATATCAAATTCTTCATTAAATCTGAAAATTAAGACATGGGTCTACTAGTATTCGAAGCAACGATCTCAAAAATGTAGAAATTATCAAAAACCAAACAAAGAACATGCCCAAATTAAGCTTCTTAGGTGCTGAAACTTAAAGCTTTAACAATGGTGTTATTCTTCTCACATTCGACCAATAATAAGATGATAATGCATGCTTTTTTTAATGTTTTGTTTTATTTATTTATAATTTAACACATAATTTACCATTTTAACCATTATAAAATAATATAAAAACTATATATTAAAAGCCTAATGCCGTCCACTCTATTTATAATGGCCAAATTTCATTTTAAGGACTTCACAATTAATAGACCATAGCAATTTAGTGCTTTAACAATTAGATTGCCACTTTTACATTTTACGCGATTAAGTCCTTTTTCAAATCGGCACTCAAACGATGAAATTTTCATACGAAAATTTCACACATCAATTCACATACTTTAAGCACAGAGAATAATATTAAAATATTTTTTTGACTCGGATTTGTGGTCCCAAAACCACTATTCTAACTAAGTCTAAATCGGGCTGTTACTACTCTCCCCCTTAAGGATTTTTGTCCCCGAAAATCTTTCCAGAAAGTAGATTAAGGATTTACTTCCACACAATACATTTCAAATTCACACATAGCTTCAGATTTCAAATCTCTTTAATCCCACAACTAAAATTCTGATTTGACTTTCGCTGTAAACAATCTCTAGCTAAGACTGCTTATAACTGTATTATATTGTTTTCATTATCTGTTCACTTTCTTTGACGATATTAATCCCGTGGATCATTTTCTCACAAAGCTTGATCCTTAAATAATGGAGTTCGGTAGCTGTTTATAACAACAACAGTCTTTCTTAGTTGCTTTGAAACTCTAAAACACAGTGAAAAATAAATATTTCGAGAATTTGAATTGCGTTTCCCGATTTCAATGCAATCTCATACTCACAGATTACTGTAATTTCCCTCAGAATTGCAATATGAGTTCAGATCTGAATCCGAAACAACAATGATTGGCACCATGTGTAGACTTATCATCTCAGGAATAGATAACTCTATCCTTTTCAATGATAAGGATAACCACGATACAGAATTCATCAACACTCTATTTCTATAATCAACAAAGTCAGAAATATCACAGTTCACACTCATTCATCAATACCATATCTCGGAATGTCGTGCATCATGTTACTCTCATACGAACAGACTAACTGACACTATGAGCTACCTATAACAATGGTTATACAATCTCAGAGCTTCTCGGTATAGACACTTTATCTCAAAGTAACAAATAATCATCGATTCCACATCTGAAGTTCCAAATCAGAAATCAATTTATACTGAACTCCTTTTTAACTTATAATTTGATAACACATTTCTAAGTTCCACATCTTCACTAAATAACATCTATGTAGCTTCTAACTCAGCTAACAACTATTCATCATCTGATAAGATCAATCACTTATTCATTGCTCATAAAGCACACAAGAGTTTTCCATTCGGAGCATCCGAAAATATCATCATTTTCCTCGGATAAGGCTTACTTACAAACTCAAAAGTTTTTCGATGATTCGAGCTAACTTTGCTGTACCAAGTTCAGATCTTTTTCTGACATTAAACATTTTAAACTCTTATAGTCATCCAATATGTCACATAACTCTTTTTATGCAACTTTAACTGTATAGAATCACAAGATATCTCTGCACATTCCTGTATTAAAACACATTTTGAACTATTCAATAACGTATGGCCAAAAATCATAATCTCTTTATTTAACTCAAACTGAACCAGAATGGATGTTTCAGTTGAAAATATCCTGGTGCAAAAGAAAGCTTCAATAATCGAACTAACTTTAATTTACCAAAACATTTCTCAGATAGAATCGTTCTGATAGATATAATTCTGTATCAAGTCTTCAAGAATACAAATTCTTCTTCCAGACTATCCTTCAATTCATACATATACGTTCAAAGTTTATTTTCAATTTTTAAATATATTCAAACACAAATAACCCAATTAACTTTTCAATATAATAATTTAGATCATACTAACTACTGAATTGATCTTTTCGAAGAATTTTTTCTTCTCATTAGAAGGATAACCCCAAACATATATCTTGATCTTCTATCATTTTCACTTTTATCAATGTCAAACCTTCACGAGAACTAGAAAAGAGTTTATAATGAAGCTGTCTTATATATTAATCATTGAAACTCTAAATTATACTGAAATCACCTTAACCAAATAGAAATCATTGGGCCTTACTAAGAACAATATCTCAACTCTATAATAAATATTATCCCGGCTGTTAATGAAACATTTGAACACATAAAAGAATCAAATATGATTTAAATAGAAACCATTGTAGAAACACAACTTCTATAACTCTGAGGACGATACCACTTTACTCTCACATTTCAAGCCAGAAATTATAACCATAATAGACATAGTCATCTTTGTCAAATATAGATCTCTTACAGATAATCACATAGAATCATAAGAAAACCGGAATAGAGAAATTTCAACATTTGGAGTTACACTTGATTTCTAATAATTACAACCCATATAGAATGATATCAATTCAATGATATCCCAGAAAATGTCCAGAAAGAACAATGTCATTCATAAATACTAAAATCCACAGTAATAGAAGTAATATAATTTCCACGTATATTCAACAAAACAATAACTAGTAGAAACAAAATATTAGCCTCATAAAGATTTTACCGTCGACTTTCATATCCACACAATGGAATAAGTTATCAGAGAAAGACATAACAATGTCGAACATAACCCAAACAGTTCAACGATACTTTCGTCTATTAATATGTTTAGCTAATGTTCTCATACGATAAGACTTTCTTTCTGAAATTAAATAGTCACATATACTTCTAAGGATAAATGTACACATAGAATGCCCAAAAGGAATCATAGTATCTGCCCGACTATAACCATTGCATTCAACCATCAATACAATTCAATCATTATTCAACTGTCTAATTCTGTCATTAGAAATTTTCACATTATCCCTTCACTAACAGAAGTCAATTCAAAAAGCTTTCAGTTAATACTTTATTTAAATAACATACCTAAATAGGTCATTTGATCGGAGTTATCTTCTTCTTTAATAGTGACGTTGCATAATCTGAATAGTCTTCAGAACTTTTCAATATCTCCATTAGTACTATCTTCATTTGTTGATTCATTCTCTTTTCTGACCACATTAGTAATCTTTCAAACACTGATCTCTGTAACTCCACACTCGTGAGCTTATTCATTCCAAAATCTTATAGATTCCATTTTAATATTTTACTGATAAGGGGGTGAGGGTAGTAAAGCCTCAAATTTAACTCTCACATACATGCACATAACATATATTATCACAAATAGCCAGTTCATTTCTAATTTCACATTCTCAAAACATTTAATAATCATTGACTTATCAACACTTTTGTACTTAACACATAATTCATATGCCAACTCAAGTCACTAATTCATAATCAAAGCATTTCATATGGTAGTCATAGGCCACATATCACAACTCATATACTCATATCATTACAACATTTATCAACAACAGAATATCTTGCATTCTTATTCATATATTTAAGAGTCTTAACTCATCATCAACATATTTTCACTCAAATATTTGAGTATTTACTTCTGTACTATTAGAATTAGCTTAGTTGGAAAATTTATATGTCCCATCAAAATAATTTTTGTCAGAGTCGAGTGATATCACACTATCACAGGTTAAATATGGAATGTATAGCTAAACTTACATACGCTATGTTAGTCCTAAAACCGACTAAACCATAGCTCTGATACCAATTAAACGTAACACCCCTAACCCGTATCTGTTGTTGAACTAGGGTTAAGAGGCATTACCGGACATATCAGAACATTTTACGCTCATTTCACAACATCAATCATACAACATCATTTCATACTAAATCATACTCATATAGTCCCTTTAGAAAGTCTATGAGACTTTAAACATGCTTTAGGGAAGGTTCGGGACTAAACCAATCTCATACGGAAACTTTGCGAAACTTAGAAAATTTTTCTTTCAAAATAGGGCACACGCCCGTGTAGCTAGGACTTGTGCCTCACACGGTCGTGCCTTGGACCATGTCTCAGCTAGTGTGCAACACTGACTTGGGTCACACGGTCTGGCACACGCCCGTGCTTCTTGCCTGTGTGGCAACCTGACTTGCTTCAATTGCAACCTTGAGAGACACGGTCGAGACACACGCCCATGTGGCAAATATAGGCCATTTGCAAGGCCAATTTTCCACCCAAAAATTGGGTCACACCTAAAAGCATCAAACAAGCATCAATTCATGTCCCAAAGGTAGCCAAATATATACTGAATCATGCACAATTTGACCTGTAACAACATTATTAATTTCCATATACAAATCCAACTCGAACATACTAATTCAAAGTACCCAATTACGTTTCCAAACATAATATCAAATACCATGCCTATACATGCCATATAACCATATCATAAAGGGTATAAATACCAAATTCATTAGCCAGATAGTGTGATGTGATCACCGCCGGCTTCCAACCCGAGCAAACCTCTGAAAACTATAAACATAGAAAAAAACACACAGAGTAAGTTTTAAAAGCTTAGTAAGCTCGTATCATAATAAACTTAACATAACAAATCGTTTCATTACAATGATAGAAGCATGATATGCTATCTCACATGCCAAATAACATAACAAATCGTTTTATTACAATGACAGAAGCATGATATGCTATCTCACATGCCAAAACACAACTTATCTCAATTTTATAACATAATTTCATATCAAATCATCACCATTAAATTCTCACTAACATAATTTCACATGCCAAAACACTAACTTTAGCTTTCACAAGCTTATTCCATTCGATTATCATATAACATTCAATTGTCACTTTTATATAGCCAAATAAGCACATTTTGGGAAATAACATATTTAATCACATATCTTTCTCATATGAATCACATAACATCACTTATACCTAAATTCATCTTTCATTCATATAGTATCTGACAATTTCACATATGTCACTTTATAAATCACATCTTATTCATTTGTTACATTCCATTTCTATTTACATCATATAACATTCTGTAACACCCTTAACCCTTATTTGTCATCGGACAAAGGTTGAAGAGGCACGACTGGACATATCGAAACATATTACATACATTCCACTAACATTTATCATTCACAACATTCTATAGAGAACTATACAAATAGAGTCCCTTTAGAAGGTCTTCGAAACCTTAAACATGCAATTGAAAGGGGACAGGACTAAACCGAGCACATACCAAATTTTTTTGAAAACTTAAACATTTTTTAAAGTTACAGAGGTCACATGCCCGTGTGCCTCACACGACATTAGACATACCCGTGTGTCTAGGCCGTTTCAAAACAGGGCATACGTACTGACTTTTCCACACGGCCAAAGGACACACACATGTGCCAGACCGTGTGAAATTTAGGTTGGCTACTGACTTACTCACACGGCCAGTCACACGCCCGTGTGTCTAGCCTGGGTGGCTTCTTGACTTATTTCAAAATGCAACCATGTGAGACACGGTCGAGACACACGCACGTGTGCTCAACCGTGTGGGCAAACATAGGCCATTTGCAAGGCCAATTTGCCACCCAAAATTTGGGTCAAACCTACAAGCATCAAACAAATCTAAATTCATATCCCAAATGCATCCAAAACATACCAAAACATGCACAATTTGACTCTTAACAATATCATTCATTTCCAAATGCAAACTATAACACCCCTAACCTGAAACCGTCACCGGAATAGGGTTAAGAGGCATTACCAAACAATCAAAACATTTCACATCCATTTAATGACACAAAGTCATTCTTCAATCATACACATTCAATTACAATCATAAAGTCCCTTTTCTAGGTCTACGAGACCTTAAAAACGTGTTAGAAAAGGGTCGGGACTAAACCGAACACCAATGAAAGTTTCTAAAATTTCAAATCTTCTTCAATACCGTTGAGGTCACATGCCTGTGCAATCAGGCCGTGTGCCTCACACGTTCACCAGACACACCCACATGTCCAGGCCGTGCCAAAACAGAGCATGCATACTGACTTGTTGACACGACCACCAAGCACGCCCGTGTGCTAAGGCCGTGTACTCTTAGGCAATATACTAACTTATTCCCACGGTCACTAGACATGCCCATGTGCCATGGCCGTGTATCCTTAAGCTAGTTACTGACTTGGTCAAACGGTTATCATGCATACCAGTGGCCACGGCTGTGTAACCTATCCAGATACACCAAGAAAAAAGTTTTTAAATCACACGGCAGGGATAAACACTCGTTCCTTTTGTCCAGTATGCAAAATAGACCATTTGCAAGGCCAAATTTTCCACATACACAAGGGTCAACCCACAAGCTTCAATACAATATCAATTCATGCTTCTAAATACATTCAAACATACCAATTCATGCACCAAATTTCACAACAAAACACAAGCATAACCAATCATAATTCATCCACCATATTACCATATCACTATAGCATCATTCCCTCAATAACTTACCATTCATAAGGTCTCCTCATTGCTATCAAAACATTTCAAAACATGCATCATATATTAGCATATAACTAGCCAAATCATGGCTATTTACATCTCAAACATATACCAAATGACTAGCCTATACATGCCATATTCAAATATACACATCTTCAAGAGTACCAAAATAGATTACCGATAGTGTGATTGAGATGCTGACGATTCTTGGATCTGAGCTAGCTTTACTGACACTGTAAAACAGAGAAACAATCACATAGTAAGCTTTCATAGCTTAGTAAGTCCGTAATATAATACTTGTAATTCAACAATTCAAGTCAATGTACAAAGATAAACCATCACTTAGATTAATTGACCAATGATACACCAACTCAAGTATACTCAATATTCACATAGCATTTCATCCATCTACTTTCAAATTCACCAACACATAGTTATCATACATACCTTAGCCAACACATAGTTATCATACATACCTTAGCCAACACATAGTTACTCACCAACCATACAACTCAATCACTCGACGTTACACTTCGATTAACTTTCGTTATTCTCTTGCTTTATTCATACACTTAGTGCCAATTCGTAGTCAAAATGTAATCGTCATCGCACACTTAGTGCCAATATATTAAATCGAGCTTATATTGGTATCGCACACACAGTGCCAATTCAGTAAGTCAAAGCTTCTATCTTTTTGCGTACACAGTGCCAATCATATCTGTCTCGTTTCTAACTTCGCACACTTAGTGCACTATAACTCAATTCCACACATAACATCTCTACTTCCATAATTGTATATATATATATATATATCGTTCAATTCATATCACATAGATATATTTTACAACTAGTATTATATCCGAACTTACCTCGGATGTCGAAATACCGAAACGATCAATTAATTGGGCACTTTATCTTTGCCTCGATCTCGATCTGAACCTCTTCCCTCTTGGTCTATACACATTCAAATTAAATCCATTCAATCACCAAATCATTCATTTTAGTCCAAACACACATATTTAGGGCATTTTACATAATAGCCCTCACATTTTCACATTTTAACACTTTAGTCCCTAATTCACAAAATCATCAATTTCACATAATTTCTTTTCACATAAGCCTAACCAAATTTTTCATTGTGTTCATACAAGCCCACACATTTCATTTATTTCACATTTTAGTCCCTCAATTTACACTTTTCACAATTTAGTCCAAATTAACTAAATTCACCAAAAATTCAAGAACAACACATGTTCATCTAACACATATCTTTCTTTTAACACTTATACTCATCACAAAGCTCACCATTTCATCAATGGAACATCTCACAAACGTCATCAATTATTCAAATTACAACATGGGTTTGGTAGTATACTAAACAACGATCACAAAAATGTAAAAATTATAAAAACCGAGCTCAAAACATACCTTGATTGAGCTTAGCAAGTGCCAAAATTTCAAAAGCTTTAAAAACCCTTTTTTTTCTTCCACAACCGGTGTAAAAGATGAACAACCCCATGTATTTTCTCTTTATGTTTTATTATTATTAACATAATATACATTTTACTATTTTATCCTTTATTATTAACATAATATAACACATGATAGTTGGTTATAATTGTCCAACTACCTTCCACTCAATATATAATGGCTAAATTGTTTTATAAGGCCACTTCATTTAAAAGCCATAACACATAGATACTTCAAGAATCAGCACACAGCTTTTACACTTTATGCGATTAAGTCCTATCTTACAATTCAACATTCAGTCAATAAAATTACCACACAAAATTTTCACACAGGCTATATCACATATAATTAACATCAAAATAATATTAAAATATTATTTTGACCTCAAATTTGTGGTCTCGAAACCACTATTTTGACTAGGGTCTAAACCGGGCTATTACATAAACCCTACTCAAACATACCAATTCAAAGTATAATTTCACATCAAAACATATGATTACCACTTCATTTAAAACCATTTCAATTCATAGCATTTCTCATCATATTGATTTCCCAAATCAACCATGGACTTACCAATATAGACCATTTTATTTGGCCATTTATGAGCACATCAAAACATTCCAAATTATGCATCATAAAGCATGGACAAAACTCATCCATAAGCAGATTTATTAACAAGCCATATCACATGGCTATATTTACACATCTCAAAACATAATCAAAGTTCTATAACCTATACATGCCATACTTTATTATAAACATCTTCAAGAGATACCAAAATATAGTTCAATAGTGTGGTGATGATCATCAACAATCCCTGAGCTTCCTGTAGCTTTGATAATCTATAAAACAATGAACAAACACACACACACAAAGTAAGCTTTCATAGTTTAGTAAGTCATAAGCAAATAATGATCAAATAAACATTCACATTAGATCAACTAGCCAAATCAAACAAATGTTAACCAAATCTACATTTATTATGCTTGTAAACTCAAACATTATTATCACATATACAATAGCATTATAACATCAATGGCCGAATACACATATACTCATGAGCACATATAATTTTCTCTTTTACCATGTCTAATATATTCATCTCAAACATATACTTACTTTACTTTCATATTCATATAACATAGTTCGTACTTGAACCTTTTAGTTCATTTTCACATTCGATCTTAACTCGATAATGCCCGTTGAACCATTTGGAATCAATAAGGATACTAGGATGGTCAGAAATCTTGTACAATGCGAACGTCCCAGATGTGGTCTTACATCTAATCACATATCGATGCTACTGTCCTAGACAGGTCTTACACGAATCCAATATGATGCCAATGTCCCAGACATGGTCTTACACATAAACACAAGTCGATGCCAACGTCCCAAACGTGGTCTTACACGAAAACACATATTGGAATCCTATGTCATGACATATGTATCCTAACTATTCCTAAGGTTCGTACAGGACTTTCGAACTTCGTAATTCGATCGATTCAAGCTTGTAGACAATTCTTCCACACTTTTACCAATTTAGCATTCACATATATTTACAAGTAATAATTCAATTCGGTACAAATAAAATATACATATATAAACGAATTTAACGACATTTATTTACTTAAGAATTTACCTCGTACGGAAATGAACAGATCGAAGCGACTGTTCCACAACTTTCGATTTTCTTCGATCTAATTCCGATTTCTTTCGTTCTTGATCTAAATAAATTCAAATTTAACTAATTTAATCTCACATTCATTCAATTTAATCCACAAACACATAATTAGGCCTTTTTACACATTAGCCCTTATAATTTCACACTTTTACATTTTAGTCTCTATTTCACAAATACACAAAATTCACATAATCTCATTAAATCCAAGCTTGACCGAATATCATGTGAGTCCCTAACAATCCATATCTTTCATTTATTTCACATTTTAACCACATATTTTACACAATTCATAATTTAATCCTCACTATGCATTTTCACCAAAATTCACTTAACAAAATATGTTAATCTATCATCACATGCTTATTTTCTATCATCAAACTTCACAAAGCTCAAATTATCATCAATGGAATCTCATGGAATCATCAAAAAATTTAAAAATTCAAGCATGGGCTAGCTAAAACACGAAGCAACGATTACAAAAATGTAGAAATAATCAAAAGCCGAGCAAAATCAAACTTACAATTAAGCCTTGAAGTAGCCGAATGTTTCAAAGCCCTAAATCTTTCTTTTCTTCTTCAATTTTTAGCATTAACAAAGTTGAATGCCTTAATTTATGTTTTATTTTAGTTTATTACATATTAATACACTAATTACCATTTGAGCCTTTTTATTTTCATTTAAAATCCACTAACCATTAGTTTTTATGTCCATCCAATATTTCAATGGTATAATTTCAACATAAGGACCCCACATTAAAAAGAACATAGCATTTTAGTACTTTAACAAATAATTAGCCACTTTTACATTTTACGCAATTAAGTCCTTTTATTAAATTAGACAATCAAACGATGAAATTAAATCACGAAAATTTCACACATACCTTATCATATGCCATAAACATTGAAAATAATAATAAAATATTTTTATGACCTCAAATTTATGGTTCCAAAACCACTGTTCTAACTAGGCTTTAAACTGGACTGTTACAACTCTCCCCCCTTAGAGATTTTCGTCCCCGAAAATCTTACCAGCGAATAATTTTGGGTAACGTTCTCTCATAGCATCTTTGGGCTCCCACGCAGCTTCGTCAACCTTGTGTAGATGCCATAAGACTTTTATTAAAGTAATTTTCTTATTTCTCAATTCTTTCACTTCACGATATAGAATCCGGATCAGTTCTTCCTCGTATGTCATATCGGATCGAATCTCAATCTTAGAAGGGGAAATCACATGCGATGGGTTAGATCGATATCTTCAAAGCATCGAAACATGAAATACATTGTGGATCTTTTCTAACTCAGGTGGCAACAACAGTCTGTAAGCAACCGCCCGATACGCTCAATAATCTTATACGGCCCAATGAATCTTGGACTCAATTTGCCTTTACGACCAAATCGAGTATTTTCTTCCATGGCGAGACTTTCAAAAACACTTTGTCCCCAATCTAAAACTCAATATCTTTTCGTTTCAAGTCTACATACGATTTTGATGATTTGACACGTCTTTCAAACTATCGCAAATCACTTTCACTTTCTGTTCAGTCTCTTTGATCAATTGACCCCGTGTATCTTATTCTCACTTAGCTTAGTCCAATACAATGGTTTTTGACATTTGCGACCGTACAAAGCCTCGTAAGGTGCCATTTTGATACTTGATTGAAAACTATTATTATATGCGAATTTAATCAGTGGCAAGTATCGTTCCCACGTACCTTCAAACTCAAGAATGCAACATCTCAACATGTCCTCAAGTATCTGGATAATTCATTCGGACTGACCACCTGACTGCAGATGGAAAATAGTGCTAAAGTGTAGTTTCGTACCTAGTACATCTTGTAGTTTCTTCCAAAATCGCGATGTGAACCTCGGATCTCTATCCGAAATAATAGAAATAGGTACTCCATGTAATCTCACAATCTAAGAACTGTAAAACTCAGCAAGTTTATCAAGTGAATAATCTATGCGAATTGGAATAAAATGAGCGATTTAGTTAATCTATCTACAATAACCCAGATTACATCTTTCTTACTCGGTGACAAAGGTAAACCTGATACAAAATCCATCGTGACTTTGTCCCATTTCCACTTGGGTATTGTAATCGGTTGAATTAACCCAGATGGAACCTGATGCTCAACTTTGACTTGCTGACAAATGAAACATCTCGAAACAAAATTAGAGATATCTTGTTTCATACCAGGCCATCAGTAAAGCTATTTCAAATCATCATACATTTTTGTACTAACTGGGTGAATAGATAACTGACTGCTATGAGCTTCATTCAAAATCATCTGAATTAACTCTGAATTTCTCGGAACACACATTCGGTCTTTGAACCTCAAACAACCTTCAGTATCAACTCTGAACTCTGAATCAGTATTCGCATCACATTGAGCCCATTTTACTATCAATTCATTATCAACTTTTTGAGCCTCACAAATCTGCTGAATAAATAACGGTTTCACTTTCAACTTTGCTACTATCGAACCATCATCGAATAAGGCCAATTGAGTATTCATCGCACTTAGGGCAAACAATGATTTCTATCTCAAAGCATTAGCAAAAACGTTTGCTTTTCCTGGATGATAGTCAATTACAAGCTCATAATCTTTTAACAACTCTAACCATCTCCGCTGTCGTAAATTCAGATCTTTCTGAGTCATCAAATATTTTAAGCTTTTGTGATCAGAATAGACATGACATTTCTCACCAAACAGATAGTGGCACAAAATTTTCAATGCAAACACAATAGCTTCCAATTCTAAATCGTGTGTTGGATAGTTCTTTTCATGTGGCTTTTACTATCTTGAGGCATAAGCTATAACTTTACCTTACTGCATTAAAACACAACCTAAACCATTCAATGATGCATCACTATAGTTAACGAATTCTTTACCCGATTCTGGTTGAACTAGCACTGGGGCTTCGGTCAACAAAGCTTTCAACTAATCAAAACTTTTTGGCACTTTTCTAACCACTCAAACTTAACATCTTTCTAAAGGAGTCGCGTCATTGGGGTTGCAATTGTAGAGAAACCTTTTACTTACTGTCTATAGTAACCAGCTAGTCCTAGAAAACTTCAGACTTCGGATACATTTCTAGGAGGCTTCCAATCTATTATAGTCAAACCTTGTCCGAATCAACTCGAATACCCAATGTTGATACAATATGTCCCAGAAAACTGACATTTCTTAACTAGAACTCACATTTACTGAACTTCGCATATAACTGCTTATCACACAAAGTCTGTAGCACTAATCTTAGATGTTCAGCATATTCGATTCATCATGAGAATAGATCAATATATCATTTATGAACACAACCACGAATCGATCCAAATACTATCTGGAGATCTGATTCATTAAATCCATAAAAGCAGCAGGTACATTAGTAAGTCCGAAAGGCATAACCAGAAACTCATAGTGCCCGTATTGTTCGAAAAGTAGTTTTTGGCACATCGGAGTCTTTAACTCACAACTAATAGTAACTTGATCTCAGATCTATCTTAGAAAACACAGTATCCCATTTTAACTGATCGAAAAAGTCATTAATTCGTGGCAAATGATATTTATTCTTTATAGTCACCTTATTAAGCTGTAGGTAATCGGTGCACATTCTCATAGTTTCGTCTTTCTTTTTTCACAAACAAAATCGGTGCACCCTAGGGAGAAAAACTCAGTCGTGCGAAGCCTCTATCAGTCAATTATTGTAATTGAGTCTTCAATTCTTTTAATTCAGTAGGTGGCATTCTATACGGAGCTATTGAAATTAGAGTCGCCCCGGCACTAACTTAATACCAAACTCTACCTCTCAGATCGGTGGTAAACTCAGTAATTATTTGGGAAACACATCCGGATACTCACACACAACTAGTATTGATTCAATCTTCTTTTCTGTCACTTTAAAGTCTAGTACATAAGCAAAGTAAGCTTTATAACCCTTTCTCACATATTTCTGAGTTAACATTGAAGATATTACTACCGGTAAGCCATTCAGATCATTAGACTCAATATGAATAATCTCATCATTCTGACATCGTAAATCAATAGTCTTCTATTTGCAATTCACAATAGCATCATGCAAAGTTAACGAATCCATACCCAAAATTATATCAAACTCATCGAATGGAAACAACATCAAATCAACCAGAAAACATGAATCTCGACTCATCAATGGACGATTCTTGCACACTTTATCAACCAAAACACACCGGTCTAAGGGGTTTGATACTCTAATCACAAACTCAATAGACTCTACAGGAAAGTCTTACTGGATACTAAAGTCTCACATACATAAGAATGAGTCGAACCAGGATCAATCAATGCAACAACACTAGTATCATAGAGAGTGAAAGTACCAGTAATGACATTTGGAGATGAAGCTTCTTCGCAAGCACGAATAGTATAAGCTCTAGCAGATGCATGAGCCTCCGATTTAATAGCTGTGTCTTTAGTTCCTCTCAGATTGCCACTCACATTACTATATTTCTGCGTGGTCTCCCACGAGCTATTATATTACTCGACCTCATATTCTACTTCATGTCTTGCTCAACCAACTTAGGGCATTCACGAATGAAGTGATCCATCGATCCACATTTAAAGTAAGCCCGATCATTCAATCTACAGCTGTCGAGATGTCGTTTACCACAATATTTGTACTCTAGTTGATTTGATCTGACGTTTCTAACACTAGCTACTGAGGTAGCTTTCGAACTCACAGGTGGTCTATCTCGATCCTGTCTAGAATAACCCGTAGTAGCCTTTGAATGACTATAGTTATCCCAAAATTTCTTTGATGTCGACTGAAATGACTTACTCGATGATCTCTTACGTGAATATCTAGCTTCAAATTTAGCTTTTCTTTTCTCTTTCTGAGCTCTCCAGCTTTGCACGCTCGTTCAATAAGTACGACGAACTCTTTTATTTTAAGAATCCCAATGAGCAATTTAATGTCTTTGTTCAGCCCGTCTTCGAATCTTTTACACATTAATGCTTCTGTTGATATGTAATATCCTGAATTAATGGGCCTATGCGTTTAATATGTGTGGTTGTGCTTGTTATGCTTGATAAAATATTTTAGGGGTCTAGAATGGGCTCGAAGTTGGGCTGAGGCCTTAGTTGAATTTTCTGTTTGGACACTCTAGTGGAATGTAAGTTAGGATAGGGCTTAAAAGACATTACCTGTGAATTAAGACACAAAAATGGGCTTGTGGCCCAATGGTTAGTGGCGATATGCAAGGACTAGAAGTGGCGTGTCAAGCTGTTAAGGAGGTCTAAGGTTCGATTCCCATAAAGCCCAATTCTTTTCATCTAATTTTTGGCATTTAAATGGGTAGAGTGGGACGGCAATAAGGCTTGGAAATAGGAGGATTTATTTGAGTGGATGTAACAGACCGAATTTGACCCTAATCGAAACGGTGGTTTTGGGACCACGAATCTGAGTTCGAGAAATATTTTAATATTATATTTTATGTTTATTATATGTGAATTAATGTGTGTGAAAGTCTCAGAGAAAAATTTTATTGTTTGTTTGTTTAATTTAGAAAAGGACTTAATCGCGTAAAAAGTAAAAGTTGCAAACTATAGTGAAAAGTGCCTATTTGATGATGGCTTTTTAAAGTGGGATATTAAAAGGCAATTAGCCCATTTTAAAGTTAGTGGGTGGCTAAAGTCACTATTTCCTTATTATATATGTTAGCATTATTTTATTAAATGGTTATATTAGTAATTAGCTAAATAACATAATATATGTTAAAATAACATAAAACAAAGCCATCATCTTTTTCACTTCTTCTTGGTTGAATATTGGAGGAAGAAATAAAGCTTTGGGTTCTTTGATTTTCGGCACTTCTAGGCTAAAATTCAAGATCAAGAATAAAGAAAAACGGATTTGGATCAGAGAAAGACAAAGGTTATCGAATAGTCGGATAACGCGGTTCGTCGATAGTCTAGGTAAGTCTTTAAGCTAAAGTATGTTAAAGAATTATTTATGAATAGGTTCAATGAAATTATTTGATAAATTTAAGTATGAATATATGTGTTAGCCGAATGTAAAGGCTTCATAATGGATTAGATGAGTTTTTGTATATGTGATAAGAATTTGTACATTCGTTGTGATATGTGAATGTTAATTGTGTATATGTTTAGTTAGTGATGATAGTGTTAAGAAATGTAATTTGATGGACTAGTTTATGAATTGATTCGGGCTTATTGCCTAGCAGGCTTAGTGCTGGTTATATATTCGGGCTTCGTGCCTAGCAGGCTTAGTGCCGGTGATATATTCGGGCTTCGTGCCTAGCAAGCTTAGTGCTGGTGATATATTTGGGCTTCGTGCCTAGCAGGCTTAGTGCTGGTGATATATTTGGGCTTCGTGCCTAGCAGGCTTAATGCCGGTGATACGTTAAAACAAAGAAACCATAAATTGATCGAGGTGAAACATAGTAAATCTATTGAGTTAAAAACTCAGGTAAGCTTAAGTCCTATTGAATTCATCAGAAGTAAGGTAAGTTGTGATTTACATTTCTTGAGCTGAAATATTATATTAAGAATGGTGTTATGCGAATTTGAGCTTGTAATCGATAGGTATGAATATAGAAATAATAGAATTTTTAGTGTGATAATGTAATGGATATGAATGTTGAATCTACATGTTTATAAACATGTGATTCATGTAATATATGTACTTTGTGCTTTGATGAGTTGCAGGTTGATGGTATTGAAGTATAAGTAATTGAGTTAATACATTACTAGTATTCGATTTTGTATAAATTGCATATTGAAATATACATATACAATGTTCTACATTTATTGATTAAAAATGTTAAAGTACTTGATTAGTGAATTATCTTTTGCTTAAGACTTACTAAGCTAGTATGCTTACGGTGTGTTCTTGTCCATTTCTATTTTATAGACTTTTGATTCAAGCCACGGGCTCAAAGGATCTTTGAAGAAGTCAACCACATTATCGACTCTCTTTTGGTATTGATAAACTTAGTTTTTGAGTTGAAAAGGCATGTATAGGCTAGATCGAATCAGTATTACTAATGATACTTGATCATGTATATAGATATTTAGCCATGCGAATATGGCTATCTATTTTGGTTAAATTTTGTTCATGTGTTTTGATGAAATGGCTTGCTCATGCTATGAATTAATGTTTGTATTCGGATGTGGTTTAGGTACTATTTGAAATGTGAATGGGTGATATGAATGTTATGTATCTAGTTGAAGAAAAACTTGACTTAGGTCATTGTTACTTAATATAGTTGATTCGGTTAAGTAATATGAGTGATATTATGATCAAAGACTGTATATGTAAGTTAACTTGTTGGATTCATTGATAATGATAAGTATAAGTAGTTACAAATTATGGAAAAGTGATAATGAATATTCGGTCAAGGTATGGTTTATATACTTATGTTTTTAGGTTAAGTTGGTTTTGAGACCTATGTTCATGTATGTTTAATTGTTGTACAATTAGTAATATAAATTTTGCATGAGTTATGGAAGTTTATTTGGCACATTCGGTCTTTGACTTAGGTTGTGGTTATGCATTAAAGCTAAGGTTATGCGTATTCGGATATATTCGTTTATATATAAATGAAGTGTATTGTCTATTAGTCTATAGAGGTAAAGTCAAGTGATATATGCATGTAACCGTAATGATGCTTATTAATAGTTCCAACTACAAGGTTCGGTGTGCTTGATTAAAAATGAAATAGTACGTGAGGCATGTTTGCATGAAATGGTTACAAAGGTAGTGGTACTAAATAGATGACTGTATCATAGAATAAAATAGATAATTATGCTAATAATGAGGTTAGAAGTATGTTATTTGATCACTTTGTATATGTGAATGATTATATTGAATATGTTTTAACTTGGTATATCAAGTATATATATATATATATATAGACTATACCCATGTGCTTTGTTTGTCTAAGATAAGAATTAATTGATTGAAAAAGATTTGGCTATTTGGTAATGCCTGTAACCCTAATCCGATGACGGATACGGGTTAGGGGTGTTACATTTTAATTGGTATCAGAGCAACGATTTAGTCGATTCTAGGACTACCGTAGTATGTAAGAGCCTAGTTATACATGTCTTTAAATTGTAGATATGATAGTGTGGTGACTTCTGACAATTTCAATTGTATTTTATATAGTAAATGGATCCCGATCCTGATAAAGCCGTAGCTAATGATGTGGAGAGTGTTGCGCCTGGTCTCGCAAGAGGATCAGTACCATTAGACTCTCGACCAGTTTCGAGTAGCCATGAGGAAGAGGCTAAACAAGCCTTCTATCAGATGATGAATGAATGTTTTACCCAATTTATTTAGACTAATCCGGCTGTACAACAACCTCCACCCCCGAATAATCCAACTCTGGTACCTTCAGCACCCCCGATGATAGATCCGATGAGATCTAGCAGCCCCCATTGATAAAATCAAGAAATATGGGGTCGAGGAATTCAAGGCCAATGATGATGATGGCGCAGAGCGAGCCGAGATGTGGTTTGATAACACTATTCGGGTACTCAATGAGTTATCTTGTACTCCAGATGAATGCCTAAAGTGTGCTATATCTCTACTTCGGGACACTACCTATCATTGGTGGAACACACTGGTATCTGTAGTTCCAAAAGAAAAAGTAACTTGGGACTTCTTCCAAATTGAGTTCCGTAAGAAATATATCAGTCAGAGATTCATTGATCAGAAACGGAAAGAATTTCTGGAATTAAAATAGGGTCGCATGACTGTGATGGAATATGAGCGAAAGTTTGTCAGATTGAGCCGTTATGCTCGGGAGTGTATATCTACCGAAGCCATTATGTGTAAAAGATTTGAAGATGGCCTGAATGAAGACATAAAGTTACTTGTTGGCATTCTTGAAATCAAAGAGTTTGTGACATTAGTCGAGCGAACTTGTAAAGCCGAAGAGCTCGGAAAGGAGAAAAGAAAAGCTGAAGTAGAAGCTAAAGACATTCAAAAAAGATTATCGAGTAAAATTTTCCATTCTGTGCATAAGAAGTTCAGAGATGACCCCAGTCAACATAAAGCTACTTCAGACTTGCCTAGACGTGATCGACCTCCAGTGAGATCCGGAACCACGTCGATAGCTAGTGTAGGTAATGTTCCACAAAATCGGGCCAAGTGTAAACATTATGAGAAATGGCATCCTGAGAGTTGTAGAGTTCATGATTGGTCCTGCTTTAAATGTGGATCGTCGAATCATTTTATTCAAGAGTGCCCGATGTTAACCGAGCAAAATACAACTCAGAACACTAGACCGAACAAAGTCGCCAAAGACGGGTAGACCACTCGCACATTCGGTGCAATGTAGGTGGCAGTCAGAGAGGGACGAAGGACACCGCAATACGATCAGAGGCTAGAGCTCTAGTTAGAGCTTATGCTACACGAGCCAGAGAGGATGCTTCCTCCCCCGATGTCATTACCGGTACTTTCACCCTTTATGATACTACTATGATTGCATTGATTGATCCTGGTTCGACTCATTCATATGTGTGTGAAACTCTAGTATTCGGTAAGACTCTGCCAGTTGAGTCTACTGAGTTTGTGATTCGTGTGTCCAACCCTTTGGGTAGATGTGTATTTGTTAATAAAGTGTGTAGAGGTTGCCCGTTGATGATTCGGGATTCTTGCTTCCCAGCCAATTTAATGTTGTTGCTCTTCGATGAGTTTGACATAATTTTGGGAATGGATTGGTTAACTTCACATGATACAGTGGTAAATTGCAAAAGAAAGGTTATTGATTTGAGATGTCAGAACGGTGAGATCATTAGAATTGGATCTAGTAATTTAAGTGAGTTTCCTACAGTAATATCCTCGATGTCAACTTGAAAGTATGTGAGAAAAGGGTGCGAAGCTTATTTGGCCTATGTACTGGATAATAAAGTGTCTGAAAAGCATATTGAATCTGTACCAGTTGTGTGTGATTACCCAGATGTGTTTCCTGAAGAACTACCGGGTTTACCACCAGTACGAGAGATTGAGTTCGGCATTGAATTACCACCGGGAATGACTCCAATCTCGATAGCTCCGTATCAGATGGCACCTATTAAGTTAAAAGAGTTGAAAGCAGAGTTGCAAGAGTTAACAGATAGGGGCTTTGCACGATTGAGTTTCTCTCCTTGGTGTGCACCAGTTCTTTTTGTGAAGAAGAAAGATGGAACGATGCGAATGTGTATTGATTATCAGCAACTGAATAAGGTAACTATAAAGAATAAGTACCCACTACCTCGGATTGATGATTTGTTTGATCAGTTGAAAGGGCTTGATATTTTGAAGATAAATTTGAGATCGGGTTATTATCGATTCTATGAGTCGAGATACAGATGTGCCAAAGACTGCATTCCGGATGAGGTACGGACATTTTGAGTTTCTGGTTATGCCTTTTGGACTCACTAATGCACCTGCTGTTTTTATGGATCTAATGAATTGGGTCTTTAGACAGTTTTTGGATCGGTTTGTAGTAGTGTTTATTGATGATATACTAATCTACTCCAAAGATGAAACCGAGCATGCCGAGCATTTGAAATTAGTACTACAAACTTTGCGAGATCAATAGTTGTATGCAAAGTTTAGTAAGTGTGAGTTCTGGATGAATGAAGTCAGCTTCTTGGGTCATGTTGTTTAAGCATCAGGTATTCGGGTGGATCCAAACAAAATAGCAGCTATACTTGATTGGAAACCACCAAAGAATATATTTGAGATTCGAAGCTTCCTAGGCCTTGCGGGATACTACAGACGGTTTGTAAAAGGTTTTTCTGTGATAGCTACACCTTTGACAAAGCTACTACAGAAAGATGTCAAGTTTGAGTGGTCGAAAAAGTGTCAGAAAAGTTTCGAGCAACTGAAAGCCCTTTTGACCGAAGCTCCAGTGTTAGCTCAGCTTGGATCGAGTAAAGAATTTGTCGTTTTTAGTGATGCTTCTTTGAATGGGTTAGGTTATGTTTTGATGCAGGAAGGCAAAGTTATAGCCTACGCTTCGAGACAATTGAAGCCGCATGAAAGAAATTATTCGACTCACGATCTAGAATTAGCAGCCATTGTTTTCGCATTGAAAATTTGGCGTCACTACTTATTCGGTGAGAAATGTCATGTTTATTTGGATCATAAAAGTCTAAAGTATTTGATGACTCAGAAAGATCTGAACTTGAGACAACGCAGATGGTTAGAATTGTTAAAAGACTATGAGTTGGTGATCGACTACCATCCGGGAAAAGCCAATGTTGTTGCAGATGCGTTAAGTCAAAAATCATTATTTGCTCTTCGTGTGATGAACGCACAGATGGTTATGTCTGGTGATGGTTTGATCATAGCCGAGTTACAAGCAAGACCGATGTTTATTCAGCAAATTAGTGATGCACAAAAAGTCAAAAAAGATTTGATTGCTAGACGAATTCAGTGTGAAAAGATACGGAATCAGAGTTTCAAATTGATGCAAATGACTGTTTGAACTTTAAAAGCCGAATGTGTGTTCTGAAGAACTCGGAGTTGATTCAGATGATTCTGAGTGAGGCTCATAGTGGTCAATTATCGATACATCCGGGTAGCATGAAAATGTATAATGATTTGAAATAATTCTATTGGTGGCCTGGCATGAAACGGGATATATCTGAATTTGTTTCAAAGTGCTTAATCTGTCAGCAAGTAAAAGCCGAGCATCAAGTGCCTTCGGGTTACTTTAACCGATCATGATACCTAAATGGAAATGGGATAGAATCACTATGGATTTTGTATCTGGTTTGCCTATGACACCGAGCAAGAAAGATGCAGTCTGGGTTATAGTAGATAGACTGACCAAATCAGCTCATTTTGTACCGGTTCGTATGGACTTTTCACTCGATAAACTTGCTGAGTTGTATATATCTCAAATTGTGAGATTACATGGTGTGCTGAGTTCTATTATCTTAGACAGAGACCCGAGATTCACATCACTATTATGGAAGAAGTTACAGGATGCTTTAGGTACTAAACTTCATTTTAGCACCGCCTTTCACCCGCAGACAGACGGTCAGTCTGAGCGTACCATTCAAACACTAAGGACATGTTGAGATGTTGCACTCTTGAGTTTGAAGGTACGTGGGAAAAGTACTTACCTTTGATTGAATTTGCCTATAATAATAGTTTTCAATCAAGTATCAAAATGGCACCCTATGAAGCTCTATATGGCATAAGTGTAAATGCGCCTTTGTACTGGACCGAGCTCAGTGAGAATAAGATACAAGGGGTTGATTTGATTAAAGAGACTGAACAGAATGTGGCTGTAATCAAAGATAGTTTGAAAGCCGCATCAGATCATCAAAAGTCTTATGCTGATTTGAAACGTAAAGATATATAATTTCAAGTCGGGGATCGGGTATTCTTGAAAGTATCTCCGTGGAAGAAAGTACTTCATTTTGGTTAGAAAGGCAAACTGAGTCCGAGATTTATCGGACCGTATGAAATCATCGAACGTATTGGGCCTGTTGCTTATAGGTTGAAGTTACCCTCTGAATTAGAAAAGATACACGATGTATTTCACGTTTCTATGCTCCGTAGATATAGATCAGATCCGTCACATGTGATTGCTCCATCTGAGATTGAAATCCGACCCGATATGACATATGAGGAAGAACCAAACCGTATCTTAGCTCGGGAAATGAAAGAGTTAAGAAACAAAAGGATTCCATTAGTGAAAGTACTATGGAATCGGCATGGAGTTGAAGAGGCTACATGGAAGCCCGAGGACTCAATGAGGCAACATTATCCGACGTTGTTTAACGGTAAGATTTTTGGGGACAAAATCCTTAAAGGGGGAGAGTTATAACAGACCGAATTTGACCCTAATCGAAACGGTGGTTTTGGGACCACGAATCCGAGTCCGATAAATATTTTAATATTATATTTTGTGTTTATTATATGTGAATTAATGTGTGAAAGTCTCAGTGAAAAATTTTATTGTTTGTGTGTTTAATTTAGAAAAAGACTTAATCGTGTAAAAAGTAAAAGTTGCAAACTATAGTGAAAAGCGCCTATTTGATGATGGCTTTTTAAAGTGGGATATTAAAAAGGCAATTAGCCCATTTTTAAAGTTAGTGGGTGGCTAAAGTCACCATTGCCCTTATTATATATGTTAGTATTATTTTTATTAAATGGTTATATTAGTAATTAGCTAAATAACATAATATATGTTAAAATAACATAAAACAAAGCCATCATCTTTTTCACTTCTTCTTGGCCGAATATTGGAGGAAGAAATAAAGCTTTGGGTTCTTTGATTTTCGGCACTTCTAGGCTAAAATTCAAGATCAAGAACAAAGAAAAATAGATTTGGATCGGGGAAAGACAAAGGTTATCGAATAGCCGGATAACGCGGTTCGTCGACAGTCTAGGTAAGTCTTTAAGCTAAAGTATGTTAAAGAATTATTTATGAATAGGTTCAATGAAATTATTTGATAAATTTGAGTATGAATATATGTGTTAGCCGAATGTAAAGGCTTTATAATGGATTAGATGAGTTTTTGTATATGTGATAAGAATTTGTACATTCGTTGTGATATGTGAATGTGAATTGTGTATATGTTTAGTTAGTGATGATAGTGTTAAGAAATGTAATTTGATGGACTGGTTTATGAATTGATTCGGGCTTATTGCCTAGCAGGCTTAGTGCCGATGATATATTCGGGATTCCTTCCTAGCAGGCTTAGTGCCGGTGATATATTCAGGCTTCGTGCCTAGCAGGCTTAGTGCTCGTGATATATTCGGGCTTCGTGCCTAGCAGGCTTAGTGCCGGTGATATATTCAGGCTTCGTGCCTAGCAGGCTTAATGCTGGTGATACGTTAAAACAAAGAAACCATAAATTGATCGAGGTGAAACATAGTGAATCTATTGAGTTAAAAACTCAGGTAAGCTTAAGTCCCATTGAATTCATCAGAAATAAGGTAAGTTGTGATTTACGTTACTTGAGCTAAAATATTATATTAAGAATGGTGTTATGCGAATTTGAGCTTGTATTCGACAGGTATGAATATAGAAATAATAGAATTTTTAGTGTGATAATGTAATGGATATGAATGTTGAATCTACATGATTTTAAACATGTGATTCATGTAATATATGTACTTTGTGCTTTGATGAGTTGCAAGTTGATGGTATTGAAGTATAAGTAA
This sequence comes from Gossypium rotundifolium, assembly GCA_025506655.1. Lineage (NCBI taxonomy): Eukaryota > Viridiplantae > Streptophyta > Magnoliopsida > Malvales > Malvaceae > Gossypium > Gossypium rotundifolium. The sequence goes on along the minus strand of CP106731.1, from coordinate 59,973,386 downwards.
TTGAGTTAATACATTACTAGTATTCGGTTTTGTATAAATTGCATATTGAAATATACATATATAATGTTCTACATTTATTGATTAAAAATGTTAAAGTACTTGATTAGTGAATTATCTTTTGCTTAAGACTTACTAAGCTAGTATGCTTACGGTGTGTTCTTGTCCATTTCTATTTTATAGACTTTTGATTCAAGTTACGGGCTTGAAGGATCTTTGAAGAAGTCAACCATATCATCGACTCTCTTTTGGTATTGATAAACTTAGTTTTTGAGTTGAAAAGGCATGTATAGGCTAGACTGAACCGTATTACTAATGATACTTGATCATGTATATATATTTAGCCATGCGAATATGGCTATCTATTTTGGTTAAATTTTGTTCATGTGTTTTGATGAAATGGCTTGCTCATGCTATGAATTAATGTTTGTATTCGGATGTGGTTATTTGAAATGTGAATGGGTGATATGAATGTTATGTATCTAGTTGAAGAAAAACTTGACTTGAGTCGTTGTTACTTAATATAGTTGATTCGGTTAAGTAGTATGAGTGATATTATGATCAAAGACTATATATGTAAGTTAACTTGTTGGATTCGTTGATAATGATAAGTATAAGTAGTTACAAATTATGGAAAAGTGATAATGAATATTCGGTCAAGGTATGGTTTTTATACTTATGTTTTTAGATTAAGTTGGTTTTGAGACCTATGTTCATGTATGTTTAATTGTTGTACAATTAGTAATATAAATTTTGCATGAGTTATGGAAGTTTATTTGGCACATTCGGTCTTTGACTTAGGTTGTGGTTATGCATTAAAAGCTAAGGTTATGCGTATTCGGATATATTCATTTATATATAAATGAAGTGTATTGTCTATTAGTCTATAGAGGTAAAGTCAAGTGATATATGCATGTAACCGTAATGATGCTTATTAATAGTTCCAACTACAAGGTTCGGTGTGCTTGATTAAAAATGAAATAGTACGTGAGGCATGTTTGCATGAAACGGTTACAAAGGTAGTGGTACTAAATTGATGACTGTATCATAGAATAAAATAGATAATTATGCTAATAATGAGGTTAGAAGTATGTTATTTGATCACTTTGTATATGTGAATGATTATATTGAATATGTTTTAACTTGGTATATCAAGTATATATATATATATATATATAGACTATACCCATGTGCTTTGTTTGTCTAAGATAAGAATTAATTGATTGAAAAATATTTGGCTATTTGGTAATGCCTGTAACCTTAATCCGGCGACGGATACGGGTTAGGGGTGTTACAGTGGACAATGCAGATAATATGGCAGATAAAGGTAGGAAGAGGTAGTGTTATCTAGGATTTTTTTGGAGGTGTGATTAGATAAAGATAAGGGAGGAAATTTAGGATTTATCTACTGGTCATAGTGGTGGCTGAAATTCCAACACTGAGGGGGAGGAGAAATCGGTTCTGATATGATCAAGGGGTACCAAAATTTCCCTTGATTAATAGCCTAGTTTTAGTTTTAAAAAAGGGCATTTTTGGGTTTAGGCAGTAGGTGCCGAAATTATGCTTAAGTAGGGGGGATATCTCTTCAATTTTGGCATTTGATCCTATTCTCTTTTTTCTTTCCTCTCATCCCCACTTCTATGCAAAAGCCAAAAATTTCATTGTTCTTTTCTCTCATCCTTTCCTCTAAAAGCCGAAACTCATAACTCTTCTCATCTCTATTCTTTTCCTATAACCGAATGATCATTGTTCTTTCCTTTATTCTCTCTTTTGTCGATTTCTTCATAGCCGAATCTTCATAGATCCTGTTACACTGTCTTTCTTTTGATCTTCTCAAAAGTCAAAATCTGTCAGGAGAAGTCAAACCTGTTGGTAAGTGCTGATTTCTTTTGATCTTTTCTCTTTCAGTTTTAGGGGCTATAGCCGATTGGCTAATGGGTTGTGAGGCCATCATTAATTCGATATTCTATTCACTAATCTTGTGTCCTATTTGGGCAGTATTCTGGGATTTAAAGGAGATCTAACCAACTAGGTTCCTAGGACAAAAATCAGTAGCTTCCCAATCCTATTGTCTTCTTTTGAGATTTTAAGGTAAGGATTTCAATTCTCCATAAGTTGATCCATCGGTTTCCTTTCTTTATTGTGCCTTAACCTAATGCCTCGTTAAGCAATCATTATAGTATCCTCTAACTAAGGTCATTCATGGACTCGAATGTCAGCAAATCGAAGGAAGGGGTTGGATCTGTAGTCCCAGCCCCAAAGTTCAAGAAACGCGCGGTGTCAATAGTACGGGATTGGCCGCCGGGTTGTGGACTGGCTTCAGAACAAAACCTTAGAAAGTTAGCAGTTGTATCGACTTCTGATAGTGTCGACATAGAAAGTACGGTCCTATCGGTAATCAGGTGTGTAGATCTTTATCATATGTTATGGGCTAAAAGCCGAAAATGAAGGCTGTATGAACAGTCGTATTACCCAGAAAAGGTAGGCAAGGGATGCCAGGTACATAATTATAGAAACTTCTCTAGGTGTATCGAAGTATGTAAAAGTCTGTGATCTGTTTAGATAGTATAATGTTCTGATTCTTGCATGTATGTATGAATGGGATGGGATTGATATGATGAAGGGGAAGAAGGTCACATGGCGATCGGTGGCTTTGCCACATAGGTCACATAGTGATTGATCTTTATGACAGGCAGCACAGCTGATTGAAATACTACAATATATTATTAAGGTCGCATGGCGATAGGTGGCTTTACCACATAGGTCACATAGTGATCGGTCTTTATGATAGACAGCACAGCTGTCGATATGGTGTGTAGCGGATGGAGGGTTGATTGTAGAAATCCCCACGGTGTGATGGTTGGTACGGGGGTGTGTAGAGGATGGACTCTTAGGTTTGGGATGGGCCATGTTGCATGTAAATATATATTCTTTTGCCATGTGTATGGGCCCAGGGCCCATAATGTGTTTGTAGACCTCAAGGATTTTATGTGTTTTCGGGATTTGCACACTGAGTCTTGGTGACTCACCCTTTCATTTCTCCCAACTTTTCAGATGAGCAGTAGATCGTGGACATGGGAGCCGAGGCGGACTCGAGGGGCCATCAAGCCTTTTATCTTCATAGACTATTTTCGGTTTTTCTTTAAGTTTCAATTTTAGGATTATTTTTGTAATAAGGCCTCCATAACTTAGGTTATCGAACTATATTTTTTTTACGTTACATCTTATAAACTTATGTTTTCAAAGTCTTAATTATAAAGTGAAAGGAAAATGGGTTTTTCCAGTATGTTCAACGCGAATGTTAAAGTTTCTTAAAAATGTCACAATTAATGATTAATCGGTTAAAATAAACTGAGATTTTCAAAACCCTTCAAAGAAAAGTTTTCAACATTCAACCCAGTAACATACCGCATGACCATATCCGGTAGGTGTTACATTTTGGTATTAGAGCCCAATTCAAAACTCGGCCGTGTGAAATGGGTCCAAGATGATTTGTAAAAGTGATGTAAGTTTGAGAAAAGTTCGGTTGAGATATGGCCTTGAGTCTCACCGCACCCGATCCACGCAGGTAAGTATTCTAAACTCATTATATGATATGCATGTTGGGCTTGATGGGCTCTATAGGGACGTAGGCTAGTATGCTAGAGTTTATGGACTTTTGGTTTAGTATAAACAATTCTTCCAATCTCATAAGACTTAATTTCTAATTAAACATGTCTGTGAACAAGTCACAGGGTTAGGGTGTGGTAACAGGCATACACATGTCTAGGATTGGATCCAGGGAGAGCTTGGTATTTAAGCGGCCCTAGCGGCTCACCTCCTCTTCACTGGAATCCTACCTGGTGTGTAGTGACTGTTCACCGTAGCCACAGGAACTTGTTGACGGGCCAAAATTTATAACTAAAACCCGAAAGGGACCAGCCACCCTATTTCGTAAAATTACTAAAATATCCTAGTTATCTAAAATTTTTGAAATACCCTCGATTTGTGAAAATTTCCCAAAATACCCTTGGTTTGCAAAATTATCGAAATACCCCCGAATTGTAAAATTACCAAAATACCCCTATTTTGTAAAATCACCAAGATACCCTATTTTGGAAAATTACGAGAATACCCCTAGGTAGTAAAATGACAAAAATACCCTTATGTGATGAATTTGAGTTCTTGGATGCTACTTGTATGTTGATGTGTGATGGTTGAATGTATGTGGATTCTAGAGCTAGGAAATACAGACCTAAGAACTGAACCTTGTAGATAGAGTTCGAATTTGAAAGAATTACTGTTAAAACTACTCTCTATAAGATTGTTCGTTATTAATCAGTGGAAGAAATTAATAATTCATAAAATTCCTAATTAGATAAATGCGAATCGGTAGAATGAGCACTAGAGGACGTGGTGTACGTGGTCGAGGTAGAGGCAGGATTGCTGTGTCAGAATCGGTAAGGTCTGGTCACAAGTCGGGGAATGAGGTACTAGTGCCACCAACTGTGGAGGTAGAATTTCAGGATCAGACGGCCGGAGATGATGCGGTATCTCAGGTGATGTTGAGGGGTTTAGAGAGGTTCTTTGGGCGGGGCATGGGCACGAGGCCAAAAATCTGTCGGAGTGACTTAGAGCTAATGGGGCAGAAGTGTTTAGGGGAATTTCTGGGATAGCCCCGAGTACAGCTGAGTATTGGTTAGAGGCGGTTGAACGCATAATGGATGATCTAGATTTCACGGAAGAAAAGAAGCTAAAAGGAGTAGTGTCCCTTCTCCGGGATGAAGCTTATCAATGGTGGCTTATGATTAATGATGGTACAGTGGCTGACCGTATCACTTGGGATTACTTCAGAACGGCGTTCTAGAGTAAGTACATTGGAACGAGTTATGTGGATGCAGCGTGGAGCATTTCTAAATTTGGTTCAGGGAAGTAGGTCGGTGGCGGCGTATGAAGCAAAATTCTTACGCTTGAGCCATTATGCTCGAGGGATAGTGGCCACAGAACATGAACGGTGTGTTCGATTTGAAGATGGCCTGAAGGATGATTTACGTGTTTTGATAGCTCTACATCGGAGAGGGAATAGTTTTCCAGACGGATCTGATGGAATTATCGTTTGGGGAGTTCGACTTAATATTAGGCATGGACTGGCTAATGAAGTATCAAGCTAATTTAGATTGTGCAGCCAAGTGTATGGTGTTGAAAACCCCCGAGGGTGGTGAAGTGTTGGTGATAGGAGAAAGGGGAACTGTCTGTCGAATGCAGTGACTGCCCTAATAGAAGAAAAGATGGTGAGAAAAGGATGCGAGGCAGTTTTAATGTTTGTTCGGGCTCTGGAAGCCAAGGACCTAACTATTGGGGATGTTAGGACGGTGAAGAAGTTTCCTGATGTTTTCCCAGAAGAGCTTTCGGGACTACCCCCGGATCGTGAAGTGGAGTTTGGTATCAATCTTTTTTCGAGAACAACACCAGTATCTATTGTTCCATATAGGATGGCGCCAAAGGAGTTGGTGGAATTGAAAGTACAGATTCAGGAGTTGCTGGATAGAGGGTTTATTCGACCAAGTGTGTCGCCGTGGGGAGCACCGGTGTTATTTGTCAAGAAGAAAGATGGATCAATGCGTATGTGCATTGACTATCATCAGTTGAATAAGCTAACAATCAAGAACAAATACCCGTTGCCGAGGATCGATGACTTGTTCGATCAATTGAAGGGAGCCTCAGTCTTTTCAAAGATAGATCTGAGGTCAGGATACCATCAGCTTTAGGTTAAGGAGGCATATATTCATAAGATGACTTTTAGGACTCGCTATGGTCATTACGAGTTCATGGTAATGCCATTCGGATTGACCAATGCGCTAGTAGCATTTATGGACATGATGAACCGAATATTCCAACCCTACTTGGATCGGTTTATCGTAGTATTCATAGATGATATCCTGGTTTATTCAAGATTGGAAGAGGAACATGACTTACACCTTTGAGTGGTTTTGCAGATCTTGAGGGAGAAGCAGCTGTATGTCAAATTCAGTAAGTGTGAATTTTGGCTAAGGGAAGTTACGTTTTTAGGCCATGTTGTGTTGGTAGAGGGGATTAGGGTTGACCCCCAAAAAATTGAAGTGGTATTGGATTGGAAGCCGCCTAAGTTCGTGGCAGAAATTCAGAGTTTTCTTGGACTGGCCGGGTACTATCGAAGGTTTGTTGAAGGATTTTCTTCAATAGCGGCACCATTGACTAAGTTATTATGGAAAGGAGTTTCATTTGTTTGGTCCAATAAGTAGCAAGAGAGTTTCAAGAAGTTAAAAGGATTTTGATGGAGGCTCGGAATTGAATTCATAATTTAATTCATAATTTCTTGTGATCGTCACACGAGACTAAGATGCGTGTTGATGCAAGATGGAAAGGTTGTTGTGTATGCATCTCAAAGATTAAGACCGCACGAAGCAAATTATCCCACCCATGATTTGGAGTTACGGGTGGTTTTTGCTTTAAAGATTTGGAGACATTATTTGTACGGGGAGAAATCTGTTATTTACACTGATCATAAGAGCCTAAAATACCTTTTGACCCAGAAAGAGTTGAATCTAAGGTAGAGGAGGTGGGTCGAGTTGTTAAAGGATTATGATTGCTCGATCGAGTACCATCCGGGTAAAGCTAATGTGGTGGTGGATGCTTTAAGTCGTAGAGTAATCTCTGACTTGAGAGCAATGTTTCCTTACCTTAGTTCATACGATGATGGGAGCTTATTGGTTGAACTTCAAGTGAGACCCTCTTGGGTCAATCAGGTTAAGGAGGAGCAGCAGACCAATGAGTTGCTAAAGGAGAAGTTTCATGTAGGATCAAGTGATGGGTAGACGGACTTCAGTATGAATGAGGAAAGACTGTTATGTTTTCAAGGAAGAGTTTGCATGCCAAAAGATCTGGAATTGAGGCATAGGATTTTGCAAAAAACGCATGAAAGTTCATATGCTATGCACCCCGGAGGGAGTAAGATGTATCGGGATTTGTGGGATCAGTTCTAGTGGCCAGGCTTGAAGCGAGAGGTAACTGAACTGGTGAGTAAGTGTTTGACCTGTCAGCAGGTAAAGGAGAAGCATCAGTTACCATCAAGGTTATTACAGCCAATGAAGATTCCACAATGGAAGTGGGAAAGGATCACAATGGACTTTGTTAGTGGGCTACCCCTCACGCCTACTAAGAAAGATTCAGTCTGGGTGATTGTTGATCGCTTGACGAAATCTGCTCATTTCATACTAGTACGGGTCGATTACTCTCTGCAAAAGCTGGCTAGGTTATATATAGAGGAGGTAGTGAGGTTGCATGAGGGTACCAGTATCAATCATATCGGACAGGGACCCGAGGTTCACGTTGCGATTCTGGAAGGCTTTGCATCAAGCGTTGGGTACGAAGTTGGGTTTCAGTACAGCGTTTCATCCTCAGACAGATGGACAGTCTGAGTAGGTAACTCAGATTTTGGAGGACATGTTAAGGGGATGTGTCATTGATTTCAGAGGTAGTTGGGAAGAGTTTTAATTGTTGGTGAGTTTGCTTTCAACAACAGCTACCAGTCTAGTATTCAGATGGTGCCCAATGAAGCATTGTACGGGCGGAAGTGTCATACTCCTACCTATTGGACGAAATTAGGGGAACGTCAAATTTTGGGTCTGGAGTTGGTTACCAAGACAAAGGAGAAGGTTGAGTTAATTCGAGCTAGACTAAAGGAAGCATCGAACCGACAGAAGTTCTATGCAGACTTGAAGCGTAAGGACATAGAGTTTGCAGTGGGTGACAAGGTGTCCTTGAAGGTGTCGCCATGGAAAAAAGTGCTGAGGTTTGGACGGAAGGGTAAATTAAGTCCAGATTTATCGGACCTTATCGGGTGTTAAAATGAGTGGGGCCGGTAGTGTAACACCCTTAACCCATGTTCATTGCCGAATTAGGGTTACGGGTGTTATCATGTAAGTTAAAAACTTCAGTTCACTCGATTGAAACTTAATCATTCATCTTTATCAATGTTTTAATAATAATAAACAAACAATTTCACATGTGTAACACATACTTGATACATCAATCTAAGTCATGTACAGTATAATCATCGATGAACTTAAAAAGACTAAACAATGTATACGACAACATTGTCACTTAACAATACAAATTTCATGCAATATACTTCCTATTAATACCTATTTCATAAGGCATAAACCTATTTCCACATAACCAAAAATATGCAACTTATTACACAACACATACATGCTTATAATTTGGCTGAATATACAAGACCTCATTTACAACATTTCGTTGATTCCTAGCACAAACCAAGTTTGGTAATTTCATGTACCCAAATTTATTAAGTGACTTCACAAGCAAAATATTTATATATCATAGTTATAAACATCTTCTATATTCGACTATGAGCCCGAACAAATAATTCATTAAACATGTTAACTACATTTGCAACTATCACCTAGGTTTGGCGAATACACATACATGCATTACTCACATAATTCCTACTTAACAAATTGATTAAAGTTGTCACGCTTATACAATTCCCAAATAATACTCAACTAGCATATATCTACCTTGACTTAGGCATGCGAAGATTTACCTAAATGCCAATCCACCCGACTAATTTAACACAAATGTTGGTTCTACACGCAAGTAATCATATAGAATGCATAAGATTAAAGTAAAGAAACAACCATGACCAAACAGTTGAAACCGAACACTCGTAACCACATTGTCAAAACAAATAAAACCAAACTTATAATGTATGTTTAAGCCATTTTCGCATGGCTATTTTATATACATATAAACATAACATCATTCCAACATTTAGCTAGCCTATACATGCCTTTGATTCAAAAATAACTAGCTTAAAAGTACCAAAATGGGATGATAGTGTGGTTGACTTCACCAACGATCCTTCGAGCCCGTAGCATGAATAAAATCTATAAAACGAACAATGAACACACACAAAGTAAGCTCACTAGCTTAGTAAGTCTCAAGCAAATATAATTACAAGGATCATACTCTCAAACATATTAAGTCTTCATGCATATAATATTGAACATAAATTCTTCAATATGTTAAAACAATGTACATAGTCGAATACTAGTTATTCCCATAATTTAAATATTATAACTATATCATCTTGAACATATAATATCAAAACTCATAATTATTGTATTTAACCGTATATTCCGAGTCACATGAACACATCTCAAAAATCAATCTCATATGTCTACTTATACATATATGCAAACCCTTTCAAACTCTTTTACCATTGATCTTTCCATTTGTAACCAAGTCTTTAATGTAATAAGCATATATATATATATATATATATATATATATATATATATCAATTCCATACGCATATAATATTCATTCACATTAATGATGAGCATCATCATTACAAAGAAACATACTTATAGAGTCACTTCATCACATCGTACTTAACTAAAGCAATAATAAATTAACTTACTTTATTCTTTGCTAATATAATAGGCCAACTCTTACCCAAGCTTTCAAAGACATAGCACCGCATATATGTGTCACATTAGTTAAATTTTGATTTCTCCATTTATAGCATTTCACCGGCCTTAAGCCCGCTAGACTGAAGTCTGAAATTTGAACACCAATTTAGCTTCGCCGGGTAATAAGCCCAAAATAGTACACCAAGACAAGGCACGCTAGGCAATAAGCTCGAAATGATTCACCAAGACAAGGCCTGCTAGGCACTAAGCCCGAATATGTCACCAAGACTAAGCACGCTAGGCATCAAAGCTCGATAAGTAACACCAAAGACAAAGCCTCGCTAGGCATTAAAGCACGATAAGTAACATCGACAAAGCCTCGCTAGGCACTAAGCAGAATATGTCACCCAAGACTAAGTCTACTAGGCATCAAAGCACGATAAGTAACACCGGCACAAAGCCTGCTAGGCTAATAGCGCGAGATATCAACATTTTCAACATTTCAATGCACATTTCAATAATATCATAACCAACTAAATCACTTAAATTTCATAATTCTATCACATTTCAAATTCAACTAAACTTATTCACATTTTCTAAATAAAATCATTACATCATTGTATACTCGCATATCATATCGATTATACACCTTTACGTGGTATTAACAAAACATATCCAATTCAATGTAATACCTTTACATTCGGCTATCACATAAAAATATGCCCAAATTTATCAAACATTGTCATTAAACACATTCATAAATCATTCTTTAATATAATCTAGCTTAAGGACTTACCTCGATTTCGCTTGGACGACGAAGACCTAATTATCCGTGAACTTGCGTTTTTCCCCGATCCAAAATCGATTTTCTTTGTTCTTGATCTAAACACATTAAAATTTAGCTCATTCAAGCACATTTCATCTCAATTTAGTCCCTAAACACATAAATAGGCAAATTACCATTTTTACCCTTGACATTTACAATTTTTACCATTTAGTCCTTATTGCACAAAACACAAAATACACATAATTTGAAACTACTCCTTTAGGGCCGAATCTTCCCCATGCTCCTACAAGTCCCCACATTTCATTTATCTTGCATTTTAACCCTTCAAAAATTTATTTTCTCAATTTAACCCTATTTAGCCAAATTCATCAAAAATTCAAGAGCAAAGTTTATTCATCAACTATATATCTATCATTTAACACCATAAAACATTATGAAACTCAACATAGCATCCATGGTATTTTACACAAACATCATCCATTCATAAAATTAAGACATGGGCTTTAAAGCTCTCAAAGCAACGATTACAAAAACGTAAAATTATCGAAAACCGATCAAAATCTAACCTTAAATCACCAATTTCTTCTTGGCGAATGCTAAACCTTGTTTTTCTTTTCTTTTTATGAATTTCGCAAGACCAATGCAAAATAAGGCCACTTTTTATCTTTCTTTTATTATAATATAAACATAACTTTTATAATAAATAAAATATAACTTTAATTATTAAATAATTAAAATAAACATGTCATATAATGATACACCACTAGCTTTTGCCGTCCACTATCCTTTAAATTGGGTAATTTGCATTTTAAATGCTCCCAATTAGAAAAACAACCTTAACTTAGTCCTTACACTTTAAACTATCAAGTTTATAATTTACGCGATTAAGCCCTTTTGTCTAATTAAACACACAAACGATCAAATTTTTATACGAAACTTTCACACATCATAAATCACATAGAATTAGCACCGAAAATAATATTAAAAGAATTTTCGAACTAGGATTCATGGTCCCGAAACCATCGTTTCAATTACGGTCAAATTCGACTGTTACAACTCTCCCCCTTAGGGATTTTCGTCCCCAAAATCTTTCCGCTGAACAGTTTCAGATATTGTTGTCTTATTGAATTTTCAGGCTGCCATTTCTTATTTCTCAACTCCTTTACTTCACGGCTAAGATACGGCTCAGCTCTTCTTCATATGTCATATTAGATTGGATTTCTATTTCATATGGCTATCACATGTGATGGGTCGGATCGATATTGTAACATCCCCAAACCCTACCCATTTACTACGATCGAATCGGTTATGTTAGTGAAAATATTTCGACTTAGAATAAAATAGTAAAATTTATTTTATCTCTAACCCATGTTCTTTTGAAAAAAAATATACTTTAGACTTGATATTATAAAATGTCCATATTAAAACACTTTATTATCTTATGAATACTTTAAATAAGTAGATTAGAGTAAAATCATTTTCACTAGCTCGTAATTTAATTTACCAAGTCATAACCAAATTAAAATAAAATAGTACCCAATAATAATAATTAAGTCATTTCCAAAGTAGATAAAAATAAATAAAAGTCAAAAGGCCCTTATTACATCCTTATTTAAAAGATCAAGTACTTAATATAAATAAACTTAAAACAACTCCTTGGCATGGGCCATCATGTGTCCTCTCCGATCCCGGTCCAACTCATGAATCACACGAAATGTTGGGAAAATAATTGGGTGAGTCACGACTCAATGCATAATCAAAACACAGATTTCCAGTATGGGCTTGGCCCCATACCAATCAATTCACATAGCAAGTCATGCACATATGCATCTCACCCAACCCACTCCAACCTAACACCAACCTTAGCGGACTCCGCACTTAAGGCCGTGGGTAACCACCACCGATCACATCGTGATCCAAAATCCTACCTTGGCAACCCATCGCTCAAGGCCGTGGTGAGCCACCGATCAACCATAGTGATCCAAATATCGTAATCTGTCTACGGTGATGCACATAGCCATCAACCGCCGAGATGGGTACCAAGCCAACATCTCCTTGATGAGGCACACAAGAACTCATCAAGCGCTAATGTAGCCGAGCTATCATTAGACCACGTACACCGTGTACACTTCCTCCTTCATCGAATCAAGCCCCACCTCATGCAAATATATAGATGCTACATGTTAAGTCATTGTATCACTTAGGTACATAAATATACACATATATAAATCTACATCACAAATAATCTTACCGTCACCAGTACTCATCACTTAAGCCATTATAAATGGCTACCACACATAACACAGTGTTTATACTTTAGCAATCAAATCAAGAAATAGTGCGATGATTACGCACCTTAATGATACAAACGATCAGCTCTCGAAATATCACTTGACCAAAACTCGCCGATACTCCCTAAACAACCCACAATAGAATCGGTCACCACCTAAAAAAATACATATCATGGTCTTAGGCCGAATATTACCTTTACAACATCCTTACCTTGATGAATCGGACCTAAGAGTCCTCCCTACCGCTCCTCCTTGCTGGTTACACAAGAAAGAATCACCTTATTAGGACCACAAGAATATTCGGCCAATTCCATGCACCAAGACCACACTTTGGTTAACGAAATACACAAAGAAATAGATTAACAACATAATCCTTACCCTCCACCACGACTAGAGAAAGGACCCAAAAAGTTCCACCCCTTGCTTAAGATTCGGTCAACCACTACGACAACAAGGAAGGTTTCAGCAACGGAAAAGTGGAGAGAAATAAGTAGGAAAATCGGCTAGGTGCCCTTGAAGATTCGGCCAAAGTGCATAGGTGAAGAGAAGGAATGTTTTAGCGTTGGTAGAGTCCGGAAGAAAAATGGATGAAAGCTTTAGAAGTGTAGGCTAAAAATTGACAAAAGGTTCAAAAGGAAAACAAGAAAAAGTCGCCCATTAAATAGCACATTCGGCACTTGCTTCCCCTTGAAGAATCCTAATTTGGTACGCCACCTATGGCCTCTTAATTCAAATTGATTTGAATTAATCAAATCTCTAAATTCACTCCCATCCAATCAATTCAAATTTAAAAAAAACAAAATAAAACCCACTTTTATCCCATATCCCTCTTCATTTTAAAAGAATAAAAACATAGCAATTATCCTTACTCCACCAAAGGATAAAAGCTTAATCCTTTCAATTTAAAAACCATGTGCCACCCAATTGCTTCAAATCACTGCCCAAAAAACAAAGAAATAAAACTCAATGTGCCGCCCACTCACGTCAACCAAAGAAGAAAAGAAGGAAAAATCCCCAATGACCTCCAAGGCTCGAACACACGACACAGGGGAACCAATGACCATATAAGCGTCCCTAGGCCATTCGGCCTAGCGCTGCTTTAATAATGTAAGCGCAACAAATTCTTTTAAGCCTTCCCAAAGACTTAACGCTCGCTTGCAAAATATGAAAACTCTGCCTCCCTTGCGCCTCGAGCTCATGACCTTTACCCAAAGACCCTTACATGCGGTACCACTCAGCCCACACCTTTCATGTCCATAGAGCCCCAACAATTATTCATAAAGCCTTCATACTCGGGCCCAATCGCATATGAAAAATAAAAGCGTAAGCTACTGCTGCCTCCCACTCGAACCAAATACCCTTCTCCCCTTCGCCCAAGTGGCGACGCTAGCCACTTCGCCAAGCTCTTCCTTGTGCCAAAATTACCGAAAAATATACTTAAGGCCTCCTTGGCCGATTCCTTCTTAACCCCACGAAAATCAAAATTTTCCAAAGTCTTCCTTTTTCTCCGAGCACTCTCAACACCACTCAAACACATCCAAGCCTACCCAAAACCCCTAGAACATGAGTTATACCCCACATGCATAGCCCCTAAATCGAGGTGTTACAATTCTACCCTCCTTAAAATAATTTAGTCCTCAAAATTACTTGTCTAGACTAACACTCAATTCCTCCCACTATGCTATGATCAAGACTCGATCTTAAAGAGCTATCATGCTTCTAGGCACAGTATCTAAGTTCATACTCAAAATTCCACATACTTTACGAGCAACAACACAAACAGTCACCCAAGCGAACAAAATATCAGAGAATATCCCAAACATAAGATACTTACCCGCTGGCACATCATGCACATTATTATCCTCTCTCCGGTGGACTGCATAAACCAGACCTGGTTGTCTTGCCTCGGTGCCACCATTACAGCGATCTCTTGCTTCCACGTCCTCGCCGAACCATTCCTCCATGGTTGGGACCACGACCTCTAAATAAACTTCGACCACCTCTGCTGGTTGCACATAACCTTGACCCACTATCCGAGTCCTATTCGGGTTACGGGGACAATCCTTAATCGAGATGAGATTTGGACTTGCATCCAAGCACTCCGAACCCGATTCCAAAGACTCGCCAACATGATACCTTCCGCCTGCGCATTACAGACGATCTGGATTTCCGTGGTGACTTAGCAATATGAGCAGAGTCTCAACCCTCGGTCTTTTCGGACCCTCTCAAACACTTCGGCGATCCAACACTTCTCTTATCACGGTTCCTTTCTCTATTGTGCCTCTTAGCCTTTTGACCTCCTCGGCTATTCGAGCTTTTTCCACTAAAAGCGGCGAAGTCTCTTTCCGATGCGAGCAATCAAAACTCGCACTCATCCCGCAGACCATCTTCAAATCTGACACATCTCTCATAATCTGTTGCCACGATGCCCCGAGCATACCGGCTCAAACGCAGAAACTCAGCTTCGTACTCCGCTATCGACTTGTTTCCTTGCACCAAGTTAAGGAACGCCTTCCTCTGAGCATCCACATAGCTCGCTCCGACAAACTTCCCTTCAAACTTGATCTTAAAGTAGCCCCAGTCCACTCGATCCGCAGGGGTACTTTCCTTAACCGTGAGCCACCACTGGTAGGCCTCATCCCGCAGCAACGAAACAACACCCTTAAGCTTCTCCTCAGCAGTTAAGTCGAGATCATCCATAATCCTTTCAAGCGCCTCCACCAATTATTTCGCCACATTCGAGCTACCCGGACATTCCTCTGAAAACCTCGGCTCCATTCGCCCTAAGTCTCTCGGGTACCGACTTCCGATTCCTATTGCCCACATTGGCTCCTGCCACTCGTTCGAGTACTCGTAACGACTTGTGACACTCGTCGTCTCCTCGGTCGATCCTGTTTGTTCAACCTCAACACCGGTGGTGGTGCATCGCTTTCGACCCATGGCGTGACCCAACCTGTTCGACACAACGACATCCCGCCTCTCTGGCGTCCACGAGTATTGTGACCACGCCCCTAGAACTCATATCTAGCCTCGATTTAATCTGTTTAAAAGTTTTATGGATTAGAAATTATTGTTTCACCGTTATAACCACGAGCAATTTTATGCAATGAAGTTTTGAGAGTAGTTCTTTCGAGCAATCAAGTTTCCTTCCCTACCGAGGGGTAAATTCGTCATTTTTCCTAAAGAGGGATATTTTGGTAATAACTCAGAGTCAATTTTGAAAAATAGTTTTCCAATCTTCAAAATTTACAAAATCTCAAGGGTCGTCTCGAAAATTTTGTTTCTCAAACAAAGTGTGTTGCAAAATTCAAAAAGTAGGGTCATTTTCGTAATTTTGGAAATCATGGGCATTTTCGTAAATTCTCCAAATCAAAATATCACAATATTTCATAAAATAAGATTTTTGATCTTTGGCAAAATAAGAATATTTCAGTAGAAGTTGAGAGGAAACTGAAAATTTAGAAATCAAGGGCATTTCGGTAATTTTATCAACCAGAGTATTTTCGTAAATTTTCACAGACCAAGGTATCTTAATTTTGAAAACTCGAGATTTTGGTACTTTACCAAGTAAAAAGCATTTTATCAAAAAAAATTGAGGTAAAACGGTAATTTTGCAATACAAGGGCATTTTGTAATTTTGCCACTAGGGCATTTTGGTAATTTTATAAATTGAGAAACATCTTTCAAAATCGGTTTAGGGTTTCACAAACCAAAGGGTGAGTTTGAAAAGAAAGAAAGAAAGAAAAAATTTAGAACATGAGGTTTTTTTTTAAAAAAAAACAAGAAGGCTTATTCCCTTTCGGGTTTTAATAATCGGTTTAGCCTATGAACAAGTCCTCTTGGTTAAGGTGAACCGTAGCTACGCACTAGGTAGGATTCCTGCGAAGAGGAGGTGAGTCACGTGGACTGCTTAAGTACCTAGCTCTTCCGGATCCAATCCTTGACATGCGCACCAAGGTTACCACACCTTAACTCGTCGACTTACTTCACAGGTTTGTTTAAGAGCTTTAAGTTTTATGCACATGTTTGAGTAAACTAATCCTAGGGTCCAATGATCCTAATATTCTAATCTCGAGCCCAAACTAAGCCCAAATCAATTCATACAACAAATCACTTCAAGAAAGTCCAAAGTACTTACAGTGGACTTGAATTGAGGTACAAGTGCCATGCCGGAAAATCTGAAAAATTTCTTAAAACCCATATTGAAAATATTTTGGGCCCAAAACCCTCAAAGCCGAGTTTTGAACACGGCTCGATATTAGCTAACATCCCCAAACCCGGCCCATTTACTACGACCGAATCTGGTTATGTTAGTGAAAATATTTCTGACTTAGAATAAAATAGTAAAAATTTATTTTATCTCGGAACCCATGTTCTTTTGAAAAAAAATATACTTTAGACTTGATATTATAAAAATGTCCATATTAAAACACTTTATTATCTTATGAATACTTTAAATAAGTAGATTAGAGTAAAATCATTTTCACTAGCTCGTAATTTAATTTACCAAGTCATAACCAAATTAAAATAAAATAGTACCCAATAATAATAATTAAGTCATTTCCAAAGTAGATAAAAATAAATAAAAGTCAAAAGGCCCTTATTACATCTCTATTTAAAAGATCAAGTACTTAATATAAATAAACTTAAAACAACTCCTTGGCATGGGCCATCATGTGTCCTCTCCGATCCGGTCCAACTCATGAATCACACGAAATGTTGGGAAAATAATTGGGTGAGTCATGGACTCGATGCATAATCAAAACACGATTTCCAGCGTATGGGCTTGGCCCCATACCAATCAATTCACATAGCAAGTCATGCACATATGCATCTCATTAACCCACTCCAACCTAACACCAACCTTAGCAGACTCCATGCCTAAGGCCGTGGGTAAACCACCACTGATCACATCGTGATCCAAAATCCTTACCTTGGCAACCCATCGCTCAAGGCCGTGGCTGAGCCACCGATCAACCATAGTGATCCAAATATCGTAATCTGTCTCACGGTGATGCACATAGCCATCAACCGCCGAGATGGGCACCAAGCCAACATCTCCCTTGATGAGGCACACAACTCATCAAGCGCTAATGTAGCCGAGCTATCATTAGACCACGTACACACGTGTACACTTCCTCCTTCATCGAATCAAGCCCCACCTCATGCAAATATATAGATGCTACATGTTAAGTCATTGTATCACTTAGGTACATAAATATACACATATATAAATCTACATCACAAATAATCTTACCGTCACGGTACTCATCACTTAAGCCATTATAAATGGCTACCACACATAACACAGGTTTATACTTTAGCAATCAAATCAAGAAATAGTGCGATGATTACGCACCTTAATGATACAAACGACCAGCTCTCGAAATATCACTTGACCAAAACTCTGCGATACTCCCTAAACAACCCACAATAGAATCGGTCACCACCTAAAAAAAATACATATCATGGTCTTAGGTAGAATATTACCTTTACAACATCCTTACCTTGATGAATCGGACCTAAGAGTCCTCCCTACCGCTCCTCCTTCTCGGGTTACACAAGAAAGAATCACCTTATTAGGACCACAAGAATATTCGGCCAATTCCATGCACCAAGACCACACTTTGGTTAACGAAATACACAAAGAAATAGATTAACAACATAATCCTTACCTCCACCACGACTAGAGAAAGGACCCAAAAGTTCCACCCTTGCTTAAGATTCGGTCAACCATTACGACAACAAGGAAGGTTTGAAAGAACGGAAAAGTGGAGAGAAATAAGTAGGAAAATCGGCTAGGTACCCTTGAAGATTCGCCAAAGTGCATAGGTGAAGAGAAGGAATGTTTTAAGCGTTGGTAGAGTCTGAAGAAAAATGGATGAAAGCTTTAGAAGTGTAGGCTAAAATTCGACAAAAGGTTCAAAAGGAAAACAAGAAAAAGCTGCCCATTAAATAGCACATTCGGCACTTGCTTCCCCTTGAAGAATCCTAATTTGGTACCGCCACCTATGGCCTCTTAATTCAAATTGATTTGAATTAATCAAATCTCTAAATTCACTCCCATCCAATCAATTCAAATTTAAAAAAACAAAATAAAACCCATTTTTATCCCATATCCCTCTTCAATTTAAAAGAATAAAAACATAGCAATTATCCTTACTCCAAATAGAAAGGATAAAAGCTTAATCCTTTCAATTTAAAAACCATGTGCCACCCAATTGCTTCAAATCTGCGCCCAAAAAACAAAGAAATAAAACTCCAATGTGCCGCCCTCACGTCAACCAGCTGAAGAAAGAAGGAAAAATCCCCCAATGACCTCCAAGGCTCGAACACACGACACAGGGGAACCAATGACTCATATAAGCGTCCCAGGCCATTCGGCCTAGGCCTTTGCTATATGTAAGAAGCGCAACAAATTCTTTTAAGCCTTCCCAGACTTAACGCCTACACAAAATATGAAAACTCTGCCTCCTTAGCCTCGAACTCATGACCTTTACCCAAATACCCTTACATGCAACGCCACTCCGCCCACACGCCTTTCATGTCCATAGAGGCCCAACAATTATTCATAAAGCCTTCATACTCGGCCCCATCGCATATGAAAAATAAAGCGTAACCTGCTGCTGCCTCCACTCAAACCAAGACCCTTCTCCCCTCAACGCCAAGTGGCGACGCTAGCCACTTCGCCAAGCTCTTCCTTGTGCCAAAATTACCGAAAATATACTTAAGGCCTCCCTTGGCCCGATTCCCTTCTTAACCCCCTGAAAATCAAAATTTTCCAAAGTCTTCCCTTTTTCTCCGAGCACTCTCAACACCTCTCAAACACATCCAAGCCTACCCAAAACCCCCTAGAACATGAGTTATACCCCACATGCATAGCCTCTAAATCGTGGTGTTATAGATATCTACAAAACATTGAAACATGAAATACTTTATCATCGATCTCCAATTCTATATCTGCGGAGCATCGAAGCGTGAGATCGTTGTGTATCTTATTTTCACCGAGCTCGGTCCAATATAACGATTATACGACACTTGCGGCCATATAGAGTTTAAGTAAGGTGCCATTTTGATACTCGATTGATAAGCTGTTATTATAAGCAAATTCAATCAAAGGTAAGTATCTTTCCCACGCACCTTCAAACTCGAGGATGCAACATCTCAACATGTCCTCAAGTATTTGAATGGTTCGCTCAGACTGACCGTCTGTTTGTTGATGGAAGGATGTGCTAAAGTGGAGTTTAGTACCTAAAGCATCATACAACTTCTTCCAAAACCGCAATGTAAATCTCGAGTCTCTGTCTGAAACAATGGAACTCAGCATACCATGTAATCTCACAATTTGAGATACATACAACTCAGCAAGTTTATCGAGCAAATAGTCTGTACGAATTGGCACAAAGTGAGCTGATTTGGTTAATCTATCCACTATAACCCAAACTGCATATTTCTTGCTCGGTGTCATTGGTAAACAGGATACAAAATCCATAGAAATTTTATCCCATTTCCATTCAGGTATCATGATCGGATGAAGTAACCCAGAAGGCATCTGATGTTCAACTTTTATTGCCGACAAACTAAACACTTCGAGACATATTCAGATATGTCCCATTTCATACCAGGCCACTAATAGAATTGTTTCAAATCATTATACATTTTCGTGCTACCTGGATGTACCGATAGTCGACTATTATAAGCCTCATTCAAAATCATCTCAAATCAAATCCATATTCCTCAAACACATATTCGGCCTTTGAAGCTCAAACAATCATTTGCATCAATTCAAAACTCGACTCGCATCATTTTCACATCGATCCCTTCTAGCAATCATATCTTTGTAAATTTTCATGCATCACAAATTTCTTTGAATAAACATCGGTCTTGCTTTTAATTTGGTCATTATCGAACCCTCACTAGACATAGCCATATGTATATTCGATGCACGAAGAGCAAATAATGAGTTTCGACTTAAAGTATCAGCAACAACATTAGCTTTCCTTAGATGGTAGTCGATTACTAGCTCGTAATCTTTCAATAACTCTAACCACCTGCGTTGCCTCAGATTCAAATCTCTTTGCATCATCAATTACTTCAAACTCTTGTGATCTGAATAAACGTGACATTTCTCATTGAATAGATAATGACGCCAAATCTTCAATGCGAACACAATGACTGCAAGCTCTAAATCATGTGTTAGGAAATTTCTTTCATGCGGCTTCAATTGTCTTGAAGTGTAGGCTACGACTTTGCCTTCCTGCATCAAGACGCAACCCAAACCATTCAAAGAAGCATCACTATAAACAACAAATTCTTTACCCGATTCAGGCTTAACTAACACTGAAGCTTCAGTCAAAAGGGCTTTCAACTGATCGAAACTTTTCTAACACTTTTCCAACCATTCAAATCTGACATCTTTCTAAAGTAGTATAGTCAACGAAGTAACTATTACTGAAAAACCTTTTATAATTCTGCGGTAATAACCAGCTAAGCCCAGATAACTACGAACTATAGACACACTTTTGGAGGTTTCCAACTCAAAATAGCGTAAATCTTACTCGATCTACTTGGATTCCAAAAACTAACACCATATGTCCCGAAAACTAATCGCATACAATCAAAATTCTCATTATTGAATTTCACATATAATTGTTTTCTCTCAAAGTTTGCAACAAAATTCTCAAAGGTTCAAGATGCTTCTTTTCATCACGTGAATAAATCAAAATGTCATCTACAATTATCACAACAAATCAATAATGATTCAACTTCATGAATCGAGGCAAACTGGTAACTCTTGAAATACATCGAAAACTCATCAACAATAGGCACTGATTCAATTTTCTTCTTTGATACTTTTGAATCAATCACATAAGTAAAATATGCCTCGTAACCCTTTTTCACATAATTCTGAGCTTTCGATTTTAATATTATAGCAGGCAATCCATTCAAATCATCCGACTCAATTCTTACAATCTCATTATTCAGAAATCTCAAATTTATCACCTATCTTTTGTAATTAACAAAAGCATCATGCACAAATAACCAATCCATACCCAGAATAATATAGAATTTATTAGATGGCAAGAGCATCAGATCAGCAGGGAAACGGATATCTCAAAACGTTAACGGACAATTCTTGCGTATATAATCAACCAAAACACTTTTACCTAAAGAGTTCAATGCTTTTATGGCAAACTCAGTAGATTCTATAGGCAAAGTCTTAATGAATACTAAGTTCATGCACATGTATGAATGTGTAGAACCAAGGTCTATCAAAGAAATTACAGAAGTACCAAAAAGAGTAAAAATACCATTTATTATATCAAATAATGAAGTGTCTCTCAAGCTTGGATAACATACACTCTGACAGGCACTCTAGCTTCGTATCTGACAATACTGTCTCTCATAGTTCTCTGACTACCACGATGTTTCTTACATTCTTTCAAGATCTACCTCTCACACGCACGCTATCGGATCTTAAATTCGAACAATCTACTTGAGCGGACTCAGGACAATCTCGAATAAAATGATCAAGCGATCCACATCCAAGCAAGCTTTGTCATTAAATCTACATCTTCTCGGATGTCTCAACATAAGCTCACCAACGAGTACAACGAACTCTTCTATTTTCAAAATCTCAACTAGCAACCGAATATTTATTTATTTATTTTTTTAATGCCATCTTCAAATCTTTTGCACATTATAGCTTCGGAGGGTATACATTCTCATGCATACTAACTCAATCTCACAAATTCCAGTTCGTACTCAGAAATAGTCATTCGACCCTATTTTAATTCAAGAATATTTAACTGATATCTTTCTTATGGAACTCAGTCTGGAAGAATTCCCAAATCACTTTCTCTTTCGAGTCCACCAATACTAGTGTATTCCACCAGTGTGGTGTCCCTCAATAGTGATATTGCACTTCTTAAAACTTCCTCTGGAGTACATGATAACTCATCAAACACTCAAATAGTATTATCAAACCACAGCTCAGTTCGTTTTGCATCATTATCGTCATTAGTTTTAAACTCTTCGACTCCGTATTTCCTGATTTTAGCTACGGGATGTCATCCAATCTAATCCAATTTACTATCGGAGGTACCATAGGTATCGGAGTTGGATTATTCAGGGTGGAGGTTGTTGCCACCGGGTTAGTCCAGATATATGGAGTAAATCATTCGTTCATCATCTAGTAGAAGGCTTACTTAGCCTCCCCTCATGGCTACTCGAAGCAGTTGAGAGTCTATCTACGATCATCTACGCGCGATTAGGCGCTACACTCTCTACATCATCCGCTACTTACTCATTAGGATCGAAATCCATTTACTATATAAATCACGGTTTGAAATGTCAGAAGTCACCACACTATCAAATGTATAATAAAGACATGTATAGCTAGACTCACACGTGCTACAGTAGTCCTAGAATCGACAAAACCATAAGCTCTGATACCAATAAAATGTAACACCCTTAACCCATGTTCGTTACCGAATTAGGGTTACGGGTGTTATCATGTAAGTTAAAAACTTTAGTTCACTCGATTGAAACTTAATCGTTCATCTTTATCAATGTTTTAATAACAATAAACAAACAATTTCACATGTGTAACACATACTTGATACATCAATCTAAGTCATGTATAGTATAATCATCGATGAACTTAAAAAGACTAAACAATGTAAACAATAACATTGTCACTTAACAATACAAATTTCATGCAATATACTTCCTATTAATACCTATTTCATAAGGCATAAACCTATTTCCACATAACCAAAATATGCAACTTATTACACAACACATACATGCTTATAATTTGGCCGAATATACAAGACCTCATTTACAACATTTCTGTTGATTCCTAGCACAAACCAAGTTTGGTAATTTCATGTACCCAAATTTATTAAGTGACTTCACAAGCAAAATATTTATATATCATAGTTATAAACATCTTCTATATTCGACTATGAGCCTGAACAAATAATTCATTAAACATGTTAACTACATTTGCAACTATCACCTAGGTTTGGCCGAATACACATACATGCATTACTCACATAATTCCTACTTAACAAATTGATTAAAGTTGTCACGCTTATACAATTCCTGAATAATACTCAACTAGCATATATCTACCTTGACTTTGGCATGCGAAGATTTACCTAAATGCCAATCCACCCGACTAATTTAACACAAACGTTGGTTCTACACGCAAGTAATCATATAGAATGCATAAGATTAAAGTAAAGAAACAACCATGACCAAACAGTTGAAACCGAACATCAGAACCACATTGTCAAAAACAAATAAAACCAAACTTATAATGTATGTTTAAGCCATTTTCGCATGGCTATTTTATATACATATAAACATAACATCATTCCAACATTTAGCTAGCCTATACATGCCTTTGATTCAAAAATAACTAGCTTAAAAGTACCAAAATGGGATGATAGTGTGGTTGACTTCACCAACGATCCTTTGAGCCCGTAGCATGACTAAAATCTATAAAACGAACAATGAACACACACAAAGTAAGCTCACTAGCTTAGTAAGTCTCAAGCAAATATAATTACAAGGATCATACTCTCAAACATATTAAGTCTTCATGCATATAATATTGAACATAAATTCTTCAATATGTTAAAACAATGTACATAGTCGAATACTAGTTATTCCCATAATTTAAATATTATAACTATATCATCTTGAACATATAATATCAAAAACTCATAATTATTGTATTTAACCGTATATTTCGAGTCACATGAACACATCTCAAAAATCAATCTCATATGTCTACTTATACATATATGCAAACCCTTTCAAACTCTTTTACCATTGATCTTTCCATTTGTAACCAAGTCTTTAATGTAATAAGCATATATGTATATGTATATATATATCAATTCCATACGCATATAATATTCATTCACATTAATGATGAGCATCATCATTATAAAGAAACATACTTATAGAGTCATCCACTTCATCACATCGTACTTAACTAAAGCGATAATAAATTAACTTACTTTATTCTTTGCTAATATAATAGGCGAACTCTTACCCAAGCTTTCAAAGACATAGCACTTTGCATATATGTGTCACATTAGTTAAATTTTGATTTCTCCATTTATAGCATTTCACCGGCCTTAAGCCTACTAGACTCAAGTCTAAAATTTGAACACCCAGATTTAGCTCTTTGGGCAATAAGCCCGAAATAGTACACCAAGACAAGGCCTGCTAGGCAATAAGCCCGAAATGATTCACCGGCACAAGGCCTGCTAGGCACTAAGCCCGAATATGTCACCGGCACTAAGCCTGCTAGGCATCAAAGCCTGATAAGTAACACCGGCACAAAGCCTGCTAGGCATTAAAGCTTGATAAGTAACACTGGCACAAAGCCTGCTAGGCACTAAGCCCGAATATGTCACCGGCACTAAGCCTACTAGGCATCAAAGCCTGATAAGTAACACCGGCACAAAGCACCTTTAGGCTAATAGCGAGATATCAACATTTTCAACATTTCAATGCACATTTCAATAATATCATAACCAACTAAATCACTTAAATTTCATAATTCTATCACATTTCAAATTCAACTAAGCTTATTCACATTTTCTAAATAAAATCATTACATCATTGTATACTCCGCATATCATATCGATTATACACCTTTACGTGGTATTAACAAAACATATCCAATTCAATGTAATACCTTTACATTCGGCTATCACATAAAAATATGCCCAAATTTATCAAACATTGTCATTAAACACATTCATAAATCATTCTTTAATATAATCTAGCTTAAGGACTTACCTCAGATTTTGTCGGACGACGAAGACCGGTTATCCGTGAACTTGCGTTTTTCCCTAATCAAAAATCAATTTTCTTTGTTCTTGATCTAAACACATTAAAATTTAGCTCATTCAAGCACATTTCATCTCAATTTAGTCCCTAAACACATAAATAGGCAAATTACCATTTTACCCCGAACATTTATAATTTTACCATTTAGTTCTTATTGCACAAAACACAAAATACACATAATTTGAAACTACTCCTTTAGGGCCAAATCTTCCCATGCTCCTACAAGTCCCCACATTTCATTTATCTTGCATTTTAACCCTTCAAAATTTATTTTCTCAATTTAACCCTATTTAGCCAAATTCATCAAAAATTCAAGAACAAAGTTTGTTCATCAACTATATATCTATCATTTAACACCATAAAACATCATGAAAATCAACATAGCATCCATGGTATTTTATACAAACATCATCCATTCATAAAATTAAGACATGGGCTTTAAAGCTCTCAAAGCAACGATTACAAAAACGTAAAAATTATCGAAAACCGATCAAAATCTAACCTTAAATCACCAATTTCTTCTTAGCCGAATGCTAAACCTTGTTTTTCTTTTCTTTTTATGAATTTCGGCAAGAACAATGCAAAATAAGGCCACTTTTTATCTTTCTTTTATTATAATATAAACATAACTTTTATAATAAATAAAATATAACTTTAATTATTAAATAATTAAAATAAACATGTCATATTATGATACACCACTAGCTTTTGCCATCCACTATCCTTTAAATTGGGTAATTTGCATTTTAAATGCTCCCAATTAGAAAAACAACCTTAACTTAGTCCTTACACTTTAAACTATCAAGTTTATAATTTACGCGATTAAGCCCTTTTGTCTAATTAAACACACAAACGATCAAATTTTTATACGAAACTTTCACACATCATAAATCACATAGAATTAGCACCAAAATAATATTAAAAGAATTTTTGAACTAGGATTCATGGTCCCAAAACCACCGTTCCAATTACGGTCAAATTCGGACTGTTATAGGTAGCCTATCAGCTAGAGCTACCTTCTTAGCTAAGCCAGATTCACAATGTATTCTACATTTCTATGTTAAGATGTTACTATTCGGATCCATCCCATGTGGTGTCTGTGGAAGAAATCGAAGTGAGACCTGACCTATCCTTTGAAGAAGAACCGGTAGAAATCCTGGATCATGATGTCAAGGTATTGCGAAGGAAAATGGTTCCGTTAGTTTCTATGACGGAATCATGGTTCTGAGGAGTCTACTTGGGACAAGAGGAAGCGATACGACGGTAATACCCGCATCTATTCTGATCAAGTAACTTCGAGGCCAAAATTTTTTAAGGGGTATAACTGTAACATCCTAAATTAATGGGCCTATGAATTTAATGTGTGTGGTTGTGCTTGGTATGCTTGATAGAATGTTTTAGGGGTCCAGAATGGGCTCGAAGTTGGGCTGAGGCCTTAGTCAAATTTTCTGTTTGGACACTCTAGTGGAAAGTAAGTTAGGACAGGGCTTAAAAGACATTACCTGTGAATTAAGACACAAAAATGGGCTTGTGGCCCAGTGGTTAGTGGAGATATATAGGGACTAGGAGTGGCGTGTCAAGCTGTTAAGGAGGTCTAAGGTTTGAGTCGCATAAAGCCCAATTCTTTTCAGCTAATTTTTGGCATTTAAGTGGGTAGAGTGGGACGGCAATAAGGCTTGGAAATAGGAGGATTTATTTGTGTGGATAATGCAATAATATGGCAGATAAAGGGAGAAAGAGGTAATGTTATCTAGGATTCTTTTGGAGGTGTGATCAGATAAAGATAATGGAGGAAATTTAGGATTTATCTGCTGGTCACAGTGGTGGCCGAAATTCCAACACTGAGGGGAAGGAAAAATCAATTCTGATATGATCAAGGGGTGCCAAAATTTCTCTTGATTAATTGCTTAGTTTTAGTTTTAAAAAAGGGCATTTTTAGTTTTAGGCAGTAGGTGCCGAAATTTTGCCTAAGTAGGGGGATATCTCTTCAATTATGGCATTTGACCATATTCTCTTTTTTCTTTCCTCTCATCCCTATTTCTATGCAAAAGCCAAAATTTCATTGTTCTCTTCTCTCATCTTTTCCTCCAAAAGTCGAAACTCATATATCTTCTCATCTCCATTCTTTTCCTATAATCGAATGATCATTATTTTTTCCTTTATTCTCCCTTTTGCCTATTTCTTCATAGTAGAATCTTCAAAGATCCTGTTACACTGTCCTTCTTTTGATCTTCTCAGAAGCTAAAATCTATTAGGAGAAGCCAAACCTATTGGTAAGTGCCGATTTCTTTTGATCTTTTCTCTTTTGATTTTGGGGGCCATAGCCGATTGGCTAATGGGTTGTAAGGCCATCATTAATTCGATATTCTATTCACAGATCTTGTGTTCTATTTGGGCGGCATTCTAGGATTTAAAGGAGATCTAACCGCCTAGATTCCTAGGATAAAAATCGGTAACTTCCCAATTCTATTGTCATCTTTCAGGATTTCAAGGTAAGGATTTCAATTCTCCCTAAGTTGATCTATCGATTTCCTTTCTTTATTGTGCCTTAACCTAATGCCTCGTTAAGCAATCATTATAGTATCCTCTAACTAAGGTCATTTATGGGCTCGAATGTCAAGAATCGAAGGAAGGGGTTGGATCAGAGTCCCACCCCAAAGTTCAAAAACGCCAGCAGTAGCGAAGACGAGATTGGCCACCGGGTTGTGGACAGGCTTCAAACAAAACCTTAGAAAGTTAGCAGTTGTATCGACTTCTGATAGTGTCGACATAGAAAGTCTTCTCTGTCGGAATCGTGTGTATAGATCTCTATCACACTAGTTAATCTATATTATATGTATGTTATGGGCTAAAAGTCAAAAAATGAGGTTGTATGAACATTTGTATTACCCAGAAAGTGTAGGCAAGCGATGCCAGGTACGTAATCATAGAAACTTCTCTATGTGTATCGAAGTATGTAAAAGTCTGTGATCTGTTTAGATAGTATAATGTTCTGATTCTTTTATGTATGTATGCATGGGATGGGATTGATATGATGAAGGGGAAGAAGGTCGCATGGCAATCGGTGGCTTTGCCACATAGGTCACATAGTGATTGGTCTTTATGACAGGCAGCACAGCTGTCGAAATACTACAATGTATTATTAAGGTCGCATAGCGATCGGTGGCTTTGCCACATAGGTCACATAGTGATCAACCTTTATGATAGATAGCACAGCTATCGATATGGTGTGTAGCGGATGGAGGGTTGATTGTAGAAATCCCCACGGTGTGATGGTTGGTATGTAGGTGTGTTGAGGATGGACTCTTAGGTTTGGGATGGGCCATGTTGCATGTAAATATATATTCTGTTGCCATTGTGTATGGGCCTAGGGCACATAATGTGTTTGTGGGCCTCAAGGCTTTTATGTGTTTTCGAGATTTGCACATTGAGTCTTGGTGACTCACCCTTTCATTTCTCCCAACTTTTCAGATGAGCAGTAGATCGTGGACATGGGAGCCGAGGCGGATTGGAGGGACCATCAAGTCTTTTATCTTCATAGACTATTTTTGGTTTTTCTTTAAGTTTCAATTTTGGGATTATTTTTATAATAAGGCCTCCATAAATTAGGTTATCGAGCTATATATTTTTTTATGTTACATCTTATAAGCTTATGTTTTCAAAGTCTTAATTATAAAGTGAAAGGAAAATAGGTTTTTCCAGCATGTTCAACGCAAATGTTAAAGTTTCTTCAAAAATGTCCCAATTAATGATTAATCGGTTAAAATAAACTGAGATTTTCAAAACCCTTCAAAGCAAAGTTTTTTCAACATTCAACCCGTAGCATACTAGATCCGATCATGACGTATGGGCCAGGTTTGGGGTGTTACATGATACATATTTTCGGGCAAATCTATTAAGTCTCACGAACTTCCGCTCATATTCTGTTACGGTCATACGACCCTGTTTCAACTCGAGGAGTTCTTTGCGCTTTTCATCGATGAATATCTGACTGATGTATTTCTTACGAAATTTAGTCTGAAAGAACTCCCAGGTAACCCATTCTCTCGGAACTACCAAAACTAGTGTATTCCACCAATGATACGCGAAATCTTGTAGCATTGATACAACACATTTAATACACTCATCAGGTGTAGGATAGCTCATCAAACACACAAATAGTATTATCGAGCCAGAATTCAGCTCGCTTAAGATCATCATCAACAGTGGCTCTGAATTCTTCAGCCCCGTATTTTCTAATTTTATCAACAGGGGCTTATGTAATCTCATCGAAACAAGTTCTTAAGGTATTATGGGTATCGGAGGAGGATTTGGCTGGGGTAGGGGTTGTTGAACAGCCGGATTTGTACGAATGTATTGTGTGAACCAATCTTTCATCATCTGATAGAAGGCTTGTTTAACCTCACTCTCATGACTACTCAAAATTGACCTAAAATCAGCCGGTGCTGCCCCCTGAGAAGGAGCGGGCGCATTACTTTCCACGTCATCAGCTATGGCTCGATCGGGATCCATTTACTATACGAAAACACATTTCAATTTTTCAGAATCATCATACTATCGCAGTATAAAAATATGGCATGTATAGCTAGACTCACACGCGCTACGTTAGTTTTAGAATCAACTAAACCGTAGCTCTGATACCAATAAATGTAACACCCTAACCCATATCCGTCGTTAGATGAAGGTTAAGAGGCATTACCAGACATATCAGAACATATTACATACATTCCACTAACATTTATCATTCACAAACATTACATAAAGAAATATTCACATAGAGTCCCTTTAGAAGGTCTTCGAAACCTTAAACATGCATTGGAAAGGGGTCGGGACTAAACCGAGCACACACAATTTTTTTGAAAACTTAAAAATTTTCAAAGTTACAGAGGTCACACGCCATGTGGCCAGGCCGTGTGGCTCACACGACATTAGACACACCCATGTGTTTAGGCCGTGGCAAAATAGGGCATACATGTAATAACCCAATTTAGGGGCTAGTCAGAATAGTAGTCTCAAAACCACTAATTTGAGGTAAGAGACAATTATTTTTATGTTATTTTATGAGTTAGAATATGATTATATCGGTGCATGAAAATTTTGGTGCTTTAATATTAGCGATTTCATGCTTTATCGCGAAAAAGGACTAAATCGCATAAAGTACAAAAGTTCTATTTTACAAGCTAAAGGTGCCTAATAGCCATAGAATGTTAATTGGAGGTCCCAAATGTGTAATTAGGCCTTGTTTTAAGAGGTGGCCGTCCATGGGGGACAAAGAAGTCAAAATTAGTCAAAATGGGTGTGGTAGGTGGATTAAATTGATGAAATAAAATAAAATAAAGAAAGAAAAGATATCATCTTTTCTTCTCCTTCCTCCCACCAAAAATTAGCAGCAAAAATAGGGGTTGAGAGCTCAAAAATTTCAGCAAGCTTCTCTCTTTACAAGTAAGTGATTTGATGATCATTTCTTGATAAAAATTGTACTTTTAGAACCCCTAAAGCTTAAGCTAGCTAATGAAAGGACTATTTTGCAAAATGGTTGAAAGCTTAGAGTTTCACCATGTGAGCTTTTAAGTTGTTTGCTACATTTTTATGGAAGAAAATGAGTCTTAGTTGTTAGATAAACAACTTTTCTGAAAGGTGTTACCATGAAAACACCTTGAAGGACCTTTTCGTAAAGGTTGTATAATAAGAGGTAAATGTGTGAAATTATGAGTTTTGATGGTTGTCATAAGAGAAATAAATGTTCACCTAGGCTCGTTAAAGAAATAAATTTGATTAGAATTGATTTTCGAGCCTAGGGGTAAAATGGTCATTTTGTAAAAGCTTAAGGGCAAAATAGTAATTTTGCCAAAATTATGATTATTGAAATGTATTTATTAATGTGGCGATTGAGTGATCTAAATGGTTATTATAGATTAAGAAGAACGAAAATTAATCTCGACCGAGGAAAGCGTAAAGTATCGGACTAGATCGAAAATCTAGCCTATTTTGAAATCAAGTTAAGTTTGTGTGCAGTAAATTTAACATCATGTTATTTAAGGCTCTGTTTGATTGATGGAAAATGTTTTCCAGAAAACATTTTCAAAATTTTTCGGTGTTTGTTTGATGGAAAATGGATTCCTCAAGGAAATCATTTTACAAACACGGGTAAAATCTCTTCTTTTATTCTGGAAAATGTCTTACCAATTTTTTTCCGTAAGACATTTTCCATGCCTTTCCCTTCATCCCAGAAGATGTTCTCCTTCTTCCTTCATCCCTTCTTCCCTTTCTTTGTTTCGAAAACATCTTACCCATTTGGAATCTGTAAGACATTTTCCATTCCCTTCAGACACTCTCATCGTCTCAAATTGCCTCGACTTCAAAACCTTCTTCGCGTCTCAGTTGCACTTCCCACTCTGTTTCTCCCACTCATCGAAGAATTCAATTTCGGTGCTACTTTCGATGGCCTCTGATCCCGATCCTCCAAAGTCCAAAACCTCAAGGTGCCATTTCTCTCTAATCATTTGATCCTTTATTTATGAGATGGATTTGTATGCTTCTTACATATGGGCAAGAATGTGGAAGAAAATGTTTCATTGGTTCACTTACTTTGCTTTTACTTGATTTTTACTTACGGTGCTAAAGAAAGTAACACATGCACATAGTTCCTTTTGTTTGCTCGAAATTTTGGGAATCAGTCTTTTATTGCGTTTTTTTTGCTCGAGGTTTTATTTGGTTTCTAATGCCTACTTTTTCCATCAATCAACCAAAATGGTAGTAAAGTTTAATCTAGTAAGTCTTCAACTTAAATATTTTTTGTAGGTTGGAACAATTTCGCTAATGGAGAGAGGAAATTGGTGAGTTGATTGCAAAGGCCATGGAGAAAGTTGGCAAAGAAGGGTGATAACAATTGAGGTATCGCACCTTCATATCATATCGGCTTGAGGATATTCCTATTTTCTTGTAATTTTACTAGTATTTGTTGCTCATGCTTGGCATATAATTTTGAACCATTTTATACCGATATGATGTCTTCTTGTGGGTTATGCTGCGCTTTAAACCTTTGCAAGATGGTAAAACATTATATAATGAGTTGGAAGTTGTTGAGGGCATGAAGCTAGACAGGGGCTACATATCCCTTATTTCATCACCAACACTAAAACCAATAATGTATAAGTAATCGATTTCTCCTTTGGTTAAACTGGAAAATCTCTCGAGTCTTGAGTCTAGACCATGCTATGGTTCGATTCAATTCAACGTGTTATGGTAGGAATTAGATGATCCTCTTATCCTAATTCATGAGAAGAAAGTATCAAGCTTGAATGTTGTTGTAAAAGTATTAGAGTTAGCTTTAAAGGTAAGCAAATTTTGAGCAAGTCATGCATTATTAACATTCGGGTGAATTAATTTTGATTAATCATCACTCATCACAATTGTTTTTCTCACTAAACGGCATGAAAATATTAAAATAACTTCTAAACTTGATTTGTAACAATAACATCTTCTATGCTATGTTTGTTCAGAGACAAAAGCCCTTGCTGATTGTAGCTAAAGATGTAGAGAGCGAAGCACTTACTACACCCATTCTTAACAAGCTTTGTGCTGGCACCTCTGATTATGATAAGGAGAAGTTGCAAGAGAGATTGGCAAAACTTTACGGTGGTGTGGTCATCTTAAAGGTATAGTTACCTTCTCACATCGCATTTTTAACTTGTCATTTTTTTGAGATGCAATAGTTGTTCCTTTCTTGGAATTAACAAAGAATTTAATGGACATTTCAGATTGGTGGAGCTAGTGAAGCTGAAGTTGGAGAGAAGAAGGATAGTGTTACAGATGCATTAAATGCTGCAAAGGCACCTGTAGAAGAAGGCATCGTGCTAGGTAAAAGAAACTTTTTATTCTTTAAGTTTTTTTGGTTTTTTTTAATTCTTTTTTGGTTTTTCATGAAAGTTTCAGTAGAACTTGGAATATGTGTAACTATACTTGTGGAGTTCTACCATCTAGGTGGTGGTGTTGCATTTTTATATGCATCGAAAGAGTTGGACAATCTACCTACGGCCAACTTTGACCAGAAGATTGGTGTTCAAATCATCCAGAATGCTCTAAAGGTTTGTAACTCTTTCCGCATGTCGATAGGTTCAAATTCTGAAAATTTTGTTCCTAATGTACTGTTGAAAGTCTAGACAGCTCTTCCACTATATTGTTTCAAAAAGCTGGTGATTTTGATGTGTGAAGTTTCACTCTTCCTCATAATTGAATTTATTGCGCACACTATACACACATTGCTTCAAATGTTTGAGTCGAGGGAGTCATCATTGTTGGTAAGTCGTTGGAGCAGATAACCACGATCTTGGCTATGATGCACCAAAGGTTTGTGAATCTCTTGGAAGGTTTTTTCATCGTATTTTTTCCTGTTCTAATGAAACGAACACAACTTATATTCCTATGTTTGGTGTATAACCGGTGAATATGTGTAATTTTCTTGTCAACGATTTTATTGTGTAATTTTCTTATTTCTTATTTTATTGTGTAGAAGAAAGGTTCAATCGTAAGGTAAATGGCCTTCAACTTTGAGGATAAGAATTGGAGCGAATGTTTTGGTTGATAGCAATGCATAAAAGGAAAGATTCTTTTTTTTGAGTTTTCCTTGTACATTTTTTGGTTGCTTTTACAATGAAATGGTTTTAACAAGCATTCCTAGCATATTTTAATGACACAGTAAATGAAGCAAACACTAGTAGAATTGTTGGAACATAGTAAGTTAAACCTTTTTCAAACAGGTTTCCTTTTGTTTGATTTGGTGTATATTGCTTAGCATATTTTAATGACAAACAAATATTATTAATAATTATGTGGTGGAAGTGATGGATCAATTGATCTTTGTACTTGAGTGTGGTGTTATTATATGGTGTATTACTAATTATGCATTTGGATAATATTATTAATTTTAGTATTAATTGTGGTTTGAAGCTAATTTGTAATTATTCAATCTTTGTTTTTTAACACAATTACGAATAATTTATTTGACTTTAGTTGTTTTCAATTTATAACGGGTAATATTGTAACTTAATAATTGAGTATTATTATATATTTAATTTGATTTATTTGTAAATAAATCATTGTAATATATGTAAAAATAATTTAAAATATAAAATTTATTAATATGTATATAAAATTTATTAATATATGTAAAAACAACTTTTCCGTAAAATATTTTCGTGAAATCTACCAAACAACAAAAATATTTGACACAGATTCATCCAAACATCGTAAAATATTTTCAAGAATCATTTTCCAAAAAGTAAATCATTTTTCGTAAATCATTTTCCAAAAATATTTTACCGGCAAACAAACGAGCCTAATTTATAATTATTCAATCTTTTTTTATTTTTTAACACAATTATAAATATTTTATTTGACTTTGGTTGTTTTCAATATGACGGTTAATAATGTAACTTAATAATTTAGTATTATTATATATTTAATCTAATTTATTTATAATAAATAAATTATTGCAATATATGTAAAAACATTTTAAAATATAAAAATTGTTAATATGTAAATAAATTTATTAATATATATGTAAAATCAACTTTTCCTAAAACATTTTCAGAAATCACAAACAATGTAAAATATTTTACATGATTCATCCAAACACTAGAAAATATTTTACGGTAAATCATTTTCCAAAAAAATTATTTTCCAAAGATCATTTTCCTGAAAACATTTTACTGCCAAACAAACAGACCCTAGGTTTCTAAATTTTGATATTGATGATGTTGTATAATATTACCATGAAATTGAACAATGATGTTGAATGAGAAAATGTTGAGGATTTCAGATGTGGAAGTCCCGGTTAGACTTTAATAAATGAGAGAATAATATTATCAAGACTTGAGAAGGGTAAAGGTAAGGTCCTATATAAGACTATGTCCGGGACATGGCCTTAGCACCGAATTGAGATCCCGTATAAGACCATATCTGGAATATGGCATCGGCATCGAATATCAGAATTGTATAAGACCATATTCGGGATATGGCATCGACAATCGATATGAGATCCCGTATAAGACCATATCAGGAATATGGCATTGGCATCTAGAGGTGACCCCATGTAAGACCATATCTGGGATATGGAATTGGCATCGAATTTATGTAAATGATGATGATTATGTACCTTTGAGTATCCCATGTGATTCAATGGGGTAATAGTTAAGCTTGTAATAGAGATGAGATTAGTGCTAAATTCTTGTGATGAAGTGGTATAGGTACATGTGAGTAATTCACAAGAAAAGTTTACGATATGTGATATGATATGCAATTGGTAAGAGTAAGCATGAGAAAGTTATGGCAATGTGCCTAAGACTTTGTGTTTTACTTAATGCCATGGATGGATGACATTAAGAGCCTTATGTTGTTAACTCTTTCATACAAACTTACTAAGCTTTATTCTTACTCTTCTCATTTCCCTTTTCCTTGTAGCATTACCAAGTTATCTCGATAATTCGTGGAACATCGGAGTTCAGAAATCACACTATCGACTACTCTTTGGTATAGCATAGTTAAATTCATTTTGAGTATGGCATGTATAGGACTTAATCTCTTTTGTTAGGTCATATTTGCTAGCCAAAGTGTTGGGTATTAATATTGCTAAATTCATTTTGTAAGTGGTCCTTGCAATTGGGCCAATACTTTACAAGTTTATATATATTCAATGATGATGAATTTCATGAAGTGTATGCTTGAGTGGGTGCTTTGATTTGGGTACTTAGAAGTGCTCTATCCTCCTGATATATGTTGGATTGAATTGGTGTAAGTATGATTGTTGTATAGGGTGTCATTTGGCTTGGTAGATAGCCTTTCAAATGTCCATATGGGTAGACACACAGGCGTGTGTCTAGGCCGTATGTGACACACGATCAGTCCCATGGGTGTGTGGCTAGATCGTGTGTCCCTTGCATGTTAGTGATGCAAGTTAGGGTTGACCACGGACCGCACACATGGGCGTGTGACAGGCCATGTGATGCAAGTCAGTGTCTACCATGGGTGGAGCACATGGGCGTGTCGAGGCCGTGTGAGGGACACAGGCGAGACACGGCGTGTGTCCAGCCGTGTGAAAACCCCTGTAGGTTCAAAATGAAAATAAATTCCACACGGGCTAGGAACATGGGCATGTGTGAGCACACGACTTGCCCATACAGGCGTGTGGCCCTATTTAGGAAAAAAATTTCTAAGAGTATAAAAGTTTTCGTTCTAATTCTGAGACCTTCCGTATGTATGTTTAGGGCATCGTAGGCCCATAATAAGGATGTTATGAATATGAATGAGAAGTTATGTTGAAATAAATTTTTATAGCCCAAAGTTTTATGTTTAAGCAAGATAAGTTCGGTAGTGCTTCGTATCTGATTCAGACATTGAACATGGGTAAGAGGTGTTACATTTAGTGGTATTAGAGCTACGATTTAGTCGATTCTCGATCTAACGTAGCATAAGTATGAGTCTAGCTATACATGCCATAGGTAAGAGTAATTGTGTAATGATAGTGTGATGACTCTTGACGATTTGAATTGTGTTTTATATAGAAAATGGATCCTGATCCTGACCGAGCCGCAACCGATGATGCTGTAAGTAATGTGCCAGCTCCTGCGCAAGGGACTGCTCTAGTAGAGAGTAGACCCGAGACTTTGGGTTTAGGAGAAGAGGCTCAAGAAGCCTTTCTCTATATGATGAGCAATTGGTACACCGAGTATATTCGAGCAAATCCTAATGCTCAACCCCCTTGTGTCGGTGGTACCAAGAGAGAGAGTTAACTGGGAGTTCTTCTAAGAGGGGAGAAATTTCGGAAGAAGTACATTAGTCAAAGGTTCATCAACCAGAAAAGAAAAGAGTTCTTAAAGTTAAAACAAGGCCAGATGATGGTGATTGAATATGATCGTGAGTTCGTAAGGCTCAGCAAATACGCTTGAGAGTCCATATCGACAGAAGCCATCATGTGTAAAATATTCAAGGATGGGTTAAATGAGGATGTCTTTTTGTTTGTTAACGTCCTCGAACTAAAAGAGTTTGTGGTGCTGGTAGATCGAGCATGTAAGGCTGAGGAACTAGTCAAAGAGAAAAAGAAAGCTGAAATTGAGTCTCACGACTCGAAGAAGAGACAGTCAGGCAAGTCATTCCAATCCTCGTCCAAGAATTCAAGAGAGTTAACTATTCAGTTAGCTACTTCAGCTTGGTTTTCAAACAAAAGTAAGAGCAAACAGTTGTCGGGGTCTAAGGCTCAGACTACTTCGGTTGCTAGTGTTGCCAACACTAGACCGAGTAGACCGGAATGCCTGCAGTGTGGCAGACATCATCTCAGTAAGTGTCGATCAAATGAGTTTCAAGTGTGGATCTCTAGACCATTTTATTAGAGATTTCCCGAGGCGGGTGAGAAAGATAAGCATCGGAATGCAAGACCGGGAACTACAGCTAGAGGAACACCATAGTAAAACCTAGGAAATGAAATGAGTAGCAAGAATTTATCTAAAGAACAGACTGCAAGAGCTGAGGGTAGAGTACCGGCAAGAACATATGCCATTCGTGCTCGTGAAGAGGCGTCCTCCCCTGACGTGATCACATGTACATTTTCTCTCTATGATACTCATGTTATAGCTTTAATTGATCCGGAATCTACCCACTCGTATATTTTCATGAAATTAGTCTCTAGCATGAGCATGCCTATAGAGTCTACTAAATTTTTGATAAAAGTGTCAAATCCCCTAGGCAAATATGTGTTGGTTGATAGAGTATGCAAAGTTTCCCTTTGATGATTAGAGGTCATTGCTTTCTAACTAATCTTATGTTATTACCGTTTGATGAGTTCGATGTCGTCTTTGAGATGGATTGGTTAGCCACTTATGATGTGATAGTGAATTGTGGAAGGAAGTTTATTGAGTTAAAATGTGAAAATGGGGATCTTATTCATGTTGAATCAGATGAGCAAGATAGATTGCCGGTAATGATATCTTCCTTGTTAATTCAGAAGTATTTAAGAAAGGGGTATGAAGCTTACATTGCCTTTGTGATGAATACGAGAGAGACTGAGTTAAGAATCGAATTAGTGCCCATAGTATGTGAATATCTAGACGTTTTCCTAGAGGAATTTCCAGAGCTACCTCCGGATAGAGAAATCGAATTTGGGATTGAGTTAGCTCCTGGTACTACCCCCATTTCTATTGCTTCATCCAAAATGGCTCCAACCGAGCTAAAGGAATTGAAGGCACAGTTACAAAAATTAATGAACAAAGGCTTCGCAAGACCGAGTTATTCTCTATGGGGTGCTCCCGTATTATTTGTGAAGAAGAAAGATGGTGTAACGCCCCTTACTTGTAGCCAAAGTTGGAACTGGTTTGAGGATTACCTAACTTATCCCACTTAACGTCTCGAATCGGGTTATAAAATATCGCTATTACACCTATCGTAAAGCTTAATCTTGGCCTACGAGGCCCTAAACATACCTCCAAGAGGCTTCGGACCTAATCTTGGAACTTTTATGAACTCGAGAAACTTTTCATCAAAATAGGGGCCACACGCCCGTGTATTATCTACCACACCCGTGTTCGATGCCCGTGGATGACACTGACTTAATTCACACAGCCTAGACAGGCCTGTGTCTTCTACCCATGGAGCTCTTTGACTATGACATCATCAACCCTTAATTAGCACACGGCCAAAGCACACGACCGTGTGGCTATCCCGTGGTCATCTCTGATTAATCCACACAGCTGTCGCACGTCCATGTGCTTCTATCGTGTGGCGATTTAAATTCCAAATCCTAAGTGCAGACTTCACACTGCCTGAGAACACGCCCATGGACTGACTATATGTCACACATGGTATAGACACACGCCCATGTGCCTACCCATGCGGACGAGAACGAGGCTACTTGCCAAGCTCTTTACACCCCTCTAAATCACACTACATGAATCCATTCAACATATCAATAAACAACTCATTAATTTCAATATGAACTTCCATGAATAACTTCATATTTTCATAAATGACAAGGTGAGCCATCAACCATGGCAATATACAATGTAGTTATCTTGATAAAGGGCCAACACACTTTTGGCCAAAATAACAAAATAATCTAACTAGTCTAGCCCCTATACATGCCATATACAAAATCACTAAGTCTAGATATACCGAGGTGAGCTGATAGTGTGAACGATCTTCTAGTTATCGGCGTATCCCAGCTCAACTCTTAAGCTTTATAAAACAAGGGAAAAGAGAAGGGGGAGTAAGCTTTAAGCTTAGTAAGTTTACAT
Source organism: Gossypium rotundifolium (assembly GCA_025506655.1). Taxonomy (NCBI): domain Eukaryota; kingdom Viridiplantae; phylum Streptophyta; class Magnoliopsida; order Malvales; family Malvaceae; genus Gossypium; species Gossypium rotundifolium. Next base: position 59,933,698 of record CP106731.1, on the reverse strand, counting down.
GCAAACAATTAGCATTATAGTATGTGCTAAACAATAAATAGCATTACATACTAAACAAGAAACATTCCACATTCATAATCGTGCTTACTCATTTCTTCCATTTCCACATCCAAACCATATCACAAGCTTAATGTATACATTTATTAGCATGCCTCCCTGCACTTAGCACCACAATGTCACATAATACAACATATCACAATCTTTCAATCAACTACTCATAATCAAATTACTCGATGGTTCCGCACTTAGCCCACCATCAGTCTTTATTAGGGTGGTATCGCACATAGCCCATCAAAGAGGTTAGTTACGGTGGTATCGCACATAGCCTACCAAATGATAAATAGTCGATGGTATCGCACCTAGCCCATTGTAATTAAGTATTAAGGTGGTATCGCACTTAGCCCACCCTCAAGTATTGATATACCACACTTACATATCCAATCTATCATTCACACTAGAGTTATTCAATAACTACCATATTCTATCCATTTGAATCATACATGTTCTTAATTGTGCCATGCACTAATTAGCAATACGAATGTATATATAAAATGCAGCGTTGATAGATAAACTTACCGAGGTGCAAAACGTATTGAATTGCAGTTTACTCCTTAACCTTGCCTTTTCCTTGTTTAGGGTTAATTCTGCATTCTTCTTGATCTATAACAATAAGATTCATTCATTTAGATCATTTAACGATCATAATGCATCAAAATCTACATTTAGGCAAAAATGACCATTTTGCCCTTGTACTATGGCAAAGTTACGATTCTGCCCCTAGGCTCGTAAATCATTTTTCAACACATTTTATAAATAAACAAGCCTAGCTTAACATTTTTTTCTCTTACAACTACTCAATATTCCAACCATTTCATGCATTTATGACACAAATTCATTCTTTGCATTTAAGTCCTATTTAGGTGTTTTCATGCTAACACCTTTCACAAAAGTTGTTTCTCATCTTCCTAACAATCATTTTCTTCCATAAAAACTCAGCTAACAACATAAAATCTTTCATGGCAAGTCCCTAGACTTTCAACCATATTGCAAATTGGTCCCCTCATTAGCTAGCTTAAGCTTTGGGGACTCCAAAAACACAAAAGTCATCAAGAAAAACTTCAAAAATCACTTACTTGCTAGGGAATATGTTGTTTGAAAGTTTGAGCTTCAAAACCCTTGTTTTCTCTTCAAATTTTTGGTGGGTGAAGGTGGATGAATAGTGAAAAGATGATAACATCTTTATTCATCTTATTTTATTCATTTTTATTACCTAATATCCATCAAATTTTGGCCAACATTAAAAGCTTGTCTCCCTAGCTCCTATATGAATGGCCATCACTAGATAAATGGACTAATTGCACTTTAAAGACCTCCAAATTGCATTTTACAGCTACTAGGTACCTTTACCATATAAAATATAACTTTCGCACTTAATGCGATTTAATCCTTTTTCACAATTAAGCATGCTATCACTCAAATTAATGCACCAAAATTTTCACATAACCTCATAATTATGCTACAACACATAAAATAACATCAAAATAATTTTCCCTGACCTCGATTTAGTGGTCCCAAAACCAAAATTCTGACTAGCCCCTAAATCGGGCTGTTACGACTCTCCCCCTTTAGAGATTTTCAAACTCGAAAATCGGTAAAGAGGTTTGGATAATGCTCTCTCATGGCTTCTTCCGGTTCCCACATAGCTTCTTCTACATCGTGTTTTTGCCATAACAATTTTACTAAAGCTATGTCCTTGTTCCTTAACTATTTCACCTCTCGAGCTAAGATTTTAATCGGCTCCTCTTCATATGTCATATCCGACTGTACCTCAATTTTTGTTGGAGGAATCACATGCGAAGGATCGGAGCGATAACGCCTTAACATCGATACATGAAACATATTGTGAATTTTCTTTAACTCTACCAGGAAAGCCAACCGATATGCCACTGGCCCATTCCTTTCGGTAATCTCATACGATCCTATGAACTGCAGACTCAATTTTCCTTTTCGGCCAAATCTCAATATTTTCTTCCACAGGGACACTTTAAGAAATATTTTGTCACCTACATTAAACTCGATTTCCTTTCATTTCAAGTCCGTATACAACTTTTGTTGGTCTGAAGCAGTTTTCAGACTGTCCAGAATCACTTTCACTTTCACCTCAGTCTTTTTAACTAGATCGACCCCATGAATTTGCTTCTCACTCAGCTCGGTCCAATACAAAGGAGTCCGACACTTACAACCATACAAGGCTTTATACGATGCCATCAGTATACTCGACTGATAACTGTTGTTGTAGGCAAACTCAACCAAAGGTAGGTATCTCTCCCAACTACCTTCAAATTCCAACACACAACATTCGGAGCATATCTTCAAGAACTTGAATCACTTTTTCAGACTGATCGTCAGTTTGATGATGGAATGCAATACTAAAATTCAACCTTGTACCTAAGGCCTTTTGCAACTTCTTCCAAAACCTCGAAGTAAATCTCAAATCCCTATCCGAGATAATAGATATAGACACTCCATGTAATCTTACCACTCCCGCAATATACAACTTAGCCAACTTATCCAGTGAATAAACAACACGCACTAGTATAAAGTGAGCCGACTTCGTTAGTCTATCAACAACAACCCACACATCATCTTTCTTTTTAGGAGTCATAGGCAACCCCGTCACAAAATCCATGGTGATTCGATCCCACTTCCACTCGGGAATCATCACTGGTTGAAGCAGTCTCAAAGGCACTTGATGCTTAGCTGTCACTTGTTGACATATCAGACACCTTGTTACAAACTCTGAATGTACTGACCGGATGTACTGACAAATAACCACTATGTGCTTCATTTAATATCTTTTGGATCAATTCATCATTCTTAGGTACACAAATCCTATCATGAAACATCAAACAACCATCCGAACTTATCCAAAAATCAGAATCATCTTCCGATAACACTTAGCTCTCTTAGCTTGCATCTCATTATCATTCTTTTGAGCTTCACATATCTGTTGAACAAATAGTGGCCCAGCTCTCAACTCGGCTAATACAGCACCATCGTTAGACCATGCTAAGCTCGTGCTCATAGCTCTCAAAGCATACAGGGATTTCCTATTTAGGGCATCCGCAACCATTCACTTTCCCCGAATGGTAATCAATTACTAGCTCATAGTCCTTCAATAACTCAAGCCACCTCCTTTGTCGTAAATTCAATTCCTTTTGATCTATAAAGTACTTCAAACTCTTATGATTCGTGAAGATTCAACACTTCTCACCATATAAATAATGTCGCCAAATTTTTAAAGCGAAAACAATCGCGGCCAACTCCAAGTAATGAGTCAGATAATTCCTCTCATGTAGTTTTAGCTACCTCGAGGTGTAAGTGACTACCTTACCCTCTTGCATCAACACACAACCGAGACCATTAAACGATGCATCAATGTAGACCACAAACTTTTCCCGAGTTAGGTTGAACCAAAATCGGTGCCTCCATCAACAATGTTTTCAATCTCTCAAAACTCTATTGACATTTCTCAGTCCAGTCAAACTTAACATCTTTGTGAAATAGTTTCATCATCAGAGTAGGAATCATGGAAAACCCCTTTTACAAACCATTCGTAGTATCCTGCCAAACCTAAAAAGCTTCTAACTTTTGACACGTTTCTCGATAATTTCCACTCCACAATAGCCGAGATCTTTTCTGGATCAACTCTAATACCCTCGCCGGACACAAGGTGTCCTAGGAATCCAACCTTTCTGAGCCAAAACTCACTCTTACTAAACTTAGCATACAACTACTTGTCTCTTAAAGTCTGTAAGACAATTCTTCGATGCTCCGCATGTTCACTCTCATCCCAAGAATAAATCAATATATCATCAATGAAGACAACTACAAACTTTTCCAAACACGGTCGAAAGACATGGTTCATTCAATCCATAAAAATTGTAGGAGCATTCGTTAAACCAAATGGCAAGATAAGGAACTCATAATGACCATAACTCGTCTCGAAATGCAATTTTCAGCACATCTTGCTCCTTAACCCTCAACTGATAATATCTAGACCTCAGGTCTATCTTAGCGAACACCGTAGCTCCTTTCAGTTGATCAAATAGATCATCTATCCTTGGTAAGGGATACTTATTCTTCACCATCACCTTATTGAGTTGTCGGTAGTCTATACACAATCTCATCGACCCATCTTTCTTCTTCATAAATAGTACTGGAGCACCCCACGGTGTATAGCTTGGTCTCAAAAACCCTTATTCGTCAACTCTTACAACTGAACCTTCAGTTTTTTCAATTCTAAGGGTGCCATCCTATACGGAGCAACTGAAATGAGTGTCGTTCCCAAAACTAACTCAATCCCAAACTCGACCTCTCTAACTGGAGGTAATCCGAGTAACTCTTCTGGGAATACATCCAAATACTCACATACAACCGGCACTATTTCAATCTTTACTTTAGACTTTTGAGTATTTAACACGAAAGTGAGATAAGACTCATACCCTTTTCTCAAATATTTCTCAGCCACCATGGAAGAAATCATCACTGGTAAACTATCTAACCCACCTGATTCAACCCGAATAACATCTCTATTTTCACATTTCAATTCAATAAATTTACTACAACAGTTCACTAAAACACTATGGGTAGTCAACCAATCCATACCAAGAATCAAATTAAATTCATCAAATGGCAACAACATAAGGTCGGTGGAAAATAATGACCCCTAATTGTCAAAGGACACTTCCTACACACCTTGTCAACTAACACATATTTACCTAACGGGTTTGACTCCTTTACCACAAATTCTGTAAACTCAACAATCTTGCTCATGCGAGATGCTAATTTCATGCAAATATAAGAATGGGTAGACCCCGAATTAATCAAAGTGATAACAAAGGTGTCATAAAGAGAAAAAGTACCCGTTATTACATCTAGTGATGATGCCTCTTCGTGAGCACGAATGGCATAAGTCCTTGTAGATGCCCGACCCTCTGGCCTCATAGTAGTGTCTTGCGACGCACCTTTACTACTAGCCTCACTTCCTGGGTTCCTTTGCGGCCTACCCTTAGAAGATACATTGATTGATCTTATTTCTTGCTTCTTCTCTTTGTCATCCCTTTTATGATAGTTTCGGATGAAATGGTTGGGAGAACCACACTTATAACAATTTCGGTTGTTTCCCCAGCACTTCCTAGTGTGATGTCTGCCACGACTTGGGCACTCCGGTTTGGACTTTGGATTGCCCACACTTGCCATCGAGGTGGCATGAACTCTTGAAACCGAGTACGTGTTGTCGCGCTCTCCTTGCATATACCCGACTGATGTAGTCGTCCGAGGGTTCACTTCCTTGGACCTCTTCAATTGAGCTTGGTAAGATTTTCTCATCAGCCTTTTCTTTGCATCCCGAGCCTCACTCACGACCTTTCTCTTTTCTTTACTCAATTCTTCAGCCTTACTGGCCCTATCCACTAATACCACAAATTATTTTAGTTCTAAAATCCCTACTAAAAGTCTAACATCTTCATTCAGCCCATTTTTAAACCTCTTAAATAAAATGGCTTCTGTAGACACGCACTCTTGTGCGTACTTGCTGAGCCTAACAAATTCGTGCTCATATTCTGCCACAGACATTTTTTCTTATTTTAACTCAAGGAATTCCTTTTGTTTCTGGTCCACAAACCTCTGGCTTATATACTTCTTTCAAAACTCTTCCAAAAATGTCACTCTCTCTTTCGGAACCACTGACGTCAACGTTTTACACCAATGGTATTCCGAGTCCCTTAGCAAAGACATGACACATTTTAAGCTCTCCTCAGGTGTATAAGAGAGTTCATCACTCTCATCGAGTTCTCAAGCCAAAACTCTGCCCTCTCAGGTTCATCATCTATATTAGATCGAAAGTCCTCAGCCCCTTGCTTCCAAATTTTGTCTATCGGAGGCGTAGTTGTCCTCACTAATTCTATACCTTGGGAGACACGGAATTGGCTATGGTATAGGAGGGGGTGGAAAAGGTTGAGCATTGGGGTTTGCTTGTACATATTCTATGTACCAGTTACTCATCATTTGGAGAAAGGCTTCTCGAGCCTCTTCTCCATGAACCCTAGTCTCGGGTCCATTCTACACAGGCATAGTCCCTTACGCGGGAGCTAGCACATTACTAGCTATATCATCAGTAGCTGATTGATTGGGATCCATATACTACATAAAAATAAAGTTTAGAATCATCAGAAGCCACCACACTATCATTATACACTTATGGCATGTATAGCTAGACTCTTACACACGCTACAGTAGTTTAAAAACTGACTAAACCATAGCTCTGATACCACTAAATGTAACGCCCCTTACCTATAGTCAAAGTCAAAACTGGGTTTGAGGCATTACCTAACTTATCCCACTTAAAGTCTAGAATCGAGCTATAAAATATCGCTATTAGACCTATCGCAAAGCTTAATCTTAGCCTACGAGGCCCTAAACATACCTCCGAGAGGCTTCAAAACTAATCCATGAACTTTTACGATCCCAAGAAACTTTTCATCAAAACAGGGGCCACACGTCGCGTTGGTCTAAGAACACACTCGTGTTTCATCTTACATGCTCGTGTTCGATGCCTGTGGACAACACTGACTTAATTCACACGGCCTAGACACGCCCGTGTCTTCTACCTGTGGAGCTCTCTGGCTATGACATCATCAACCCTTAATTAGCACACAGCCAAAGCACACGCCCGTGTGGCTGGCCTGTGGTCATCTCTGATTAATCCACACGGCTGTCGCACGCCCGCGTGCTTCTACCGTGTGGCGATTTAAATTCCAAATCATAAGTGCAGACTTTACACGGCCTGGGAACATGCCCATGGACTGATCATGTGTCACACACGTCATAGACACACGCCCGTGTGCCTACCCATGCGATGATAACGAGGTTATTTGCCAAGCTCTTTACACCCCTTTAAATCACACTACATGAATCCGTTCAACATATCAATAAACAACTCATTAATTTCAATATGAACTTCCATGAATAACTTCATATTTTCATAAATGACAAGGTGAGCCATCAACCATGGCAATATACAATGTAGTTATCTTGATAAGGGGCCAACACACTTTTGGCTAAAATAATAAAATAATCTAACTCTTCTAGCCCCTATACATGCCATATACAAAATCATTAAGTCTAGATATACCGAGGTGAGCTGATAGTGTGAATGATCTTTGGTTATCGGTGTATCCTAGCTCAGCTCTTAAGCTCTATAAAACAAGGGAAAAGATAAGGGGGAGTAAGCTTTAAGCTTAGTAAGTTTACATGCAAATAATTAGCATTATAGTATGTGCTAAACAATAAATAGCATTACATACTAAACAAGAAACATTCCACATTCATAATCGTGCTTACTCATTTCTTCCATTTCCACATCCAAACCATATCACAAGCTTAATGTATACATTTATTAGCATGCCTCCTTGCACTTAGCACCACAATGTTTCATAATACAACACATGTAATCTTTCAATCAACTACTCATAATCAAATTACTCGATGGTTCTGCACTTAGCCCACCATCAGTCTTTATTAGGGTGGTATCGCACATAGCCCATCAAATGACAAATAGTTGATGGTATCACACATAGCCCATCGCAATTAAGTATTAAGGTGGTATCACACTTAGCCCATCCTCAAGTATTGATATACCTCACTTACATATCCATTCTATCATTCACACTAGAGTTATTCAATAACTACCATATTCTATCCACTTGAATCATACATGTTTTTAATTGTGCCATGCACTAATTAGCAACATGAATGTATATATAAAATGCATCATTTACACATAAACTTACCTCAGTACAAAACATATTGAATTGCAGTTTACTTCGTAACCTTGCCTTTTCCTCGGTCAAGGTTAATTCCACGTTCTTCTTGATCTATAATAATAAGATTCATTCATTTAGATCATTTAATGATCATAATGCATCAAAATCTACACTTAGGTAAAAATGACCATTTTGCCCTTACACTATGGCAAAATTATGATTTTGCCCCTAGGCTCGTAAATCATTTTTCAACATATTTTATCAATAAACAAGCCTAGCTTAACATTTTTTTCTCTTACAACTACTCACCATTCCAACCATTTCATACATCTATGATAAAAATTCATTCTTTGCATTTAAGTCCTACTTAGGTGTTTTCATGCTAACACCTTTCACAAAAGTTGTTTCTCATCTTCCTAACATTCATTTTCTTCCATAAAACCTTAGCTAACAACATAAACTCTTTCATGGAAAGTCCCTAGACTTTCAACCATATTGCAAATTAGTCCCCTCATTAGCTAGCTTAAGCTTTGAGGACTCAAAAAAGACAAAAATATCAAGAAAAACTTCAAAAGCCACTTACTTACTAGGGAATATGTTGGCTGAAAGTTTGAGCTTCAAAACCCTTTTTCTCTTCAAATTTTCAGTGTGTGAAGGTGGATGGATAGTGAAAAGATGATAACATCTTTATTCATCTTATTTTATTCATTTTTATCACCTAATATCCATCAAATTTTGACCAACATTAAAATCTTGTCTCCCTAGCTCCTATATGGCCGACCATCACTAGATAAATGGCCTAATTGCACTTTAAAGACCTCCATATTGCATTTTACAACTATTAGGTCCCTTTACCATATAAAATAGAACTTTTGCACTTAATGCGATTTAATCATTTTTCACAATTAAGCACACTATCACTCAAATTAATGCACCAAAATTTTCACATAGCCTTATAATTATGCTACAACACATAAAATAACATCAAAATAATTTTCCTTGACCTCAGTTTAGTGGTCCTAAAACCACTGTTTCGACTACCCCTAAATCAGGCTATTACAGATGGTTCCATGAGGTTATGTATAGATTATCGGTAACTCAACAAGGTAACTGTGAAGAACAAGTACACGTTGCCAAGAATCGATGATTTATTTAACCAATTAAAGAGAGCCACGGTGTTTTCCAAGATAGACTTAAGGTCTATGTATTATCAGTTGAGGGTCAAGGACTCGGATGTGCCAAAACTAAATTTCGGATGAGGTATGGCCACTATGAATTTTTGGTCATGCCTTTTAGTTTAACAAATGCCCCTGCAGTTTTCATGGATTTGATGAATCGTATTTTTTGGCTGTATTTGGATAAATTTGTGGTGATCTTTATCGATGATATATTAATCTACTCTAGGGATGAGAACGAACATGTCGAGCATTTGAGAACGATTTTGCAAATTTTGAGAGATAAACAATTATATGCCAAGTTCAGTAAAAGTGAATTTTTGCTGAAGGAAGTTGGATTTTTGGGGCACATCGTCTTGGGAGATGGAATCAGAGTCGACCTGAGTAAGATCTCAATAATTGTATATTGGAAGCCATCAAGGAATGTAACCGAGGTTAGGAGTTTTCTGGGCCTAGCCGGTTACTTTAGGCAATTTGTCAAGGGGTTTTCCATGATAGCTACACTGATGACGAGGCTATTGCAAAAAATATGTGAAGTTTGATTGGACAGAAAAGTGCCAACAAAGTTTTGAGAGGCTAAAGGCATTGTTGACTGAGGCTCCTGTTTTGGTGCAACATGAGCTGGGAAGAGAATTTGTGGTGTGCAGTGATGCATCCATGAATGGATTGGGTTGTGTACTTATGCAAGATGGCAAGGTGATTGCATGTGCTTCTAGACAATTAAAGCCACACGAGAAGAATTACCCGACTGAAGACTTGGAGTTAGCTGCAATTGTATTTGCACTAAAGATTTGGAGACATCATTTATATGGTGAGAGATGTCGGTGTTTGCGGATCATAAGAGCTCAAAGTATCTAATGACTCAAAAGGAATTGAATTTGAGGCAACTAAGATGGTTAGAGTTATTAAAGGATTATGAATTAGTAATAGACTACCATCCGGGAAAAGCAAACTTGGTTGCCAATGCCTTAAGTAGGAAATCCTTGTTTGCACCGAGAGCCATGAATACACGAATGGCTTTGATAGATGATGGTTCTATTCTAGCCGAGTTGAGGGCTAGACCATTGTTTCTCCAAGAGATTTGTGAAGGTCAGAAAGGTGATAGTGACTTACTAGCCAAAAGAGTACTATATGAGTCAAATTTTGAGTCGGACTTTCAGATAAGTCCTAATAGATGTTTGATGTTTCGGGATAGGATCTGTGTACCCAAAGATGATGAACTTATTCGGAAGATTCTGCATGAAGCCCATAGCGGATGTTTATCTGTACATCCAGGCAGCACAAAGATGTATAACGACTTGAGGAAATCGTATTGGTGGCCGAGTATGAAGAAAGACATTTCTGAGTTTGTGTCGAGATGCCTAATTTGTCAATAAGTGAAGGCTGAACACCAAGTACCTTCGAGTCTACTTTAGCCTATTATGGTTCCCGAGTGGAAGTGGGACCGTATTACTGTGGACTTCATGATGGGTTTATCCCTGACGTCAAAAAGAAAGATGCCATATGGGTTGTAGTTGATAGACTCATGAAGTCAGCCCATTTTATACCGGTGTGGGTTGACTACTCACTTGATAAGTTGGCAGATTTGTACGTGATTGAAATAGTGAGATTTCATGGAGTACTGTTGTTGATTATTTCAGATAGAGATTCGATTTATGTCACGATTTTGGAAAAAGTTGCAAGAAGCTTTAGGCATAAAATTGAGTTTCAGTACATCTTTCCATTCACAAACCGATGGGCATTCAGAGAGAGTAATACATATACTTGAGGATATGCTTCGATTTTGTGTTTTGGAATTCCAAGGTAATTGGGAAAAATACTTACAGTTGGTGGAATTTGCCTACAACAATAGTTTTCAGTCAAGTTTGAAAATGGCACCTTATGAAGCATTGTATGGGTGTAAGTGTCGAATGCCCTTATATTGGATAGAACTTAGAGAGAATCAGAATCACGAGGTCGATTTGGTCAGGAAAACTGAAGAGAAAGTAAAAGTGATACGTGAATGTCTAAAAGCTACCTCAGATAGACAAAAGTCCTATTCAGATTTCAAAAGGAAAGAAATCGAGTTCCAAGTAGGTGATAAAGTGTTTTGAAAGTATCACTATAGAGAAGAGTCCTCAGATTTGACCGAAAGGCAAATTGAGTCTGTGTTTCATTGGACCATATGAGATTACTAAGAGGATAGGGCCGATAGCTTATCATTTGGCCTTGCCACCTGAGCTAGAAAAGATTCATGATGTCTTCCACGTGTCCATGTTACGTCGGTACCATTCAAACCCTTCACATGTGATTGTACCATCAGAGGTAAAAATTCAATCGGACATGACTTACGGCAAGAGCCAGTTAAAATTTTGGCACGAGAGGTCAAATAGTTGAGAAACAAAAGTATAGCCCTTGTGAAAGCGCTATGGCAAAGACATGGAATAGAAGAGGCTACATGGGAGCCTGAGGAGGCTATGAGAAACCAATATCCCAACCTTTTCACCGATAAGATTTTTGGGGACTAAAATCTTTAAGGAGGAGAATTGTAACAACCCAATTTAGGGGCTAGTCAGAATAGTGGTCTCGAACCACTAATTTGGGGTCAGAGAAAATTATTTTTATGTTATTTTATGAGTTAGAGTATGATTATATAGGTGCATGAAAATTTTGGTGTTTTAATTTTAGCGATTTCATGCTTTATCGCAAAAAATTACTAAATCGCATGAATTGCGAAAGTTCTATTTACATGCTAAAGGTGCCTAATAGCCATAGAATGTTAATTGGAGGTCTTAAATGTGCAATTAGGCCTTGTTTTAAGAGGTGGCCAGCCATGGGGGAGACAAAGAAGTCAAAATTAGTCAAAGTGGATGTAGTAGGTGGATTAAATTGATGAAATAAAATAAAATAAAGAAAGAAAAGATATCATCTTTTCTTCTCCTTCCTTCCACCGAAAATTAGCAGCAAAAATAGGGGTTGAGAGCTCAAAAATTTTAGAAAACTTTTCTCTTTAAAAGTAAGTGATTTGATGATCATTTTTTGATAAAAATTGTACTTTTGGAACCCCTAAAGTTTGAGCTAGCTAATGAGGGGACTGTTTTGCAAAATGGTTGTGTAACATCCCAAATTAGGGCCTAGTCGGAACAGTGGTTTTGAGATCACAAATCTGACGAGGAAAATTTTATTTTTATTATATTTTTATGGTCTACGATTTCACGAAAATATTTCGTGAAAATTGCGTTCGAAAATTTCGACATTTGGGCACTCAATTTAGTCAAAAGGACTAAATTATAAAAGTGTAAAAGTTGAGTTCTACATGTTAGAGGTGTCCAATTATGAAATTTTAAATTTGAGGTTCTCAAATGATAATTAGACCATTGGTTAAGTTTGTGGACAAACATGGACATAGATGGGTATGTTTCAAAAGATTTTTTAAGGGGTATTTTGGTAATTTAGTGAATTAAATGAATTAAAAACAAAATTTAAATGCCAAATATGCCCATCTTCTTCATGAGGATGAAATTACAAGGGCTCTCCATAGCTAGGGTTTGTTTCAAGCTTCCAAGCTCCATAGTTAGTGATTCCAAGCCCCGTTTTTAATGTTCTTTACGTTTTTGGAATCCTGGTAACTTGGTTTAACTTATTCTTGTAATAATTTAACCTAGGGTTCATATTTGGAAAAATACCCACAACTGAAATGTGTTTATTTTGATGTTTTATGATAGAATATGAAGGTTGAAATTATGTTAAACAACTTTTGCTAAGTGATTTTACGTGAAAACGAGTAAAATGACATAATCGGTAAAAATACCTAATGTTCATAAGTACATGTTAGAGTGAGAATTTGATGTTGCTATAGAAGGGAAAAATGTTCAGCATTTTATAAAACATAAGAATAAGGGATTAAGTTTAATTTTTGAGGCTAGGGGAAAAATTATAATTATGCAAAAGTTTAGGGGCAAAATTGTAATTTGCCAAAGTTTGAGTTAGGGACTATTTTGAGTAGTACATTAATTAAATAAATGAAATGTGATGTTTTAGACCTAGAAAAATGAGATTTGGACCTAGAACTGGAGGAAAGTCAAAAATCGGAAAGTTGGTAAAATGACCGTTTCAGCATTCGAGGTAAGTTCGTGCGTTAATAATAATGCAACACCATGCTTGAATTGTAATTCTCTATTGATATGGCATAAATTGTATGATTTAATATGTTTAGGAGAAGTCGATGGATGGTATGTATGGTATGGAAAATGTGATGTTTGTTGTGTTATGTGAAATTGAATGGCAAATTAATGTTACATGAATTGAATGTTAAATTAATATTACATGGGTTGTATGAGTTGCTACACGGTTGTACCTCACGAGATTTCGACAAGTAAGTTCGAATAACCTAAAGTAATCCCATAATATGCCTAAATGCATGTTTTATGAATGTATGATGGTTGTATAAAATGATGGCATGAAAATTTATGAATTGGTAAAATGTTGAAAAGTGAGAATTCTCGATTGAACCTTCGGAATAGAAAAGATACGAATGAGGTAGCTAGGTCACATGTGTGGTACTAAGTGTAGGCCACTATGTGTACAAGAGAGCTACGGGATGGTTTTAGGTCACGTGTGTAGTACTAAGTGCAGGCTACTATGTGTACCAGACGGATAGGTTGCATGTGTAGTACTAAGTGCTGGCTACTATGCATACCCAATAGCTTCGATCACATGTGTGGTACTAAGTGCAGGCCACTTTGTGTAAGTGATGGTTTTGGTCACATGTGTAGTACTAAGTGCAGGCTACTATGTGCACCAGCTAAGTGCAGGCTACTATGTGCACCAGATAGCTTCGGCTACAAGGGTGGTACTATGTGCAGGCCACCGTGTATCTGTTATTATTCCAATGAGTTCAACAGGAAATTGACTAAGTGAAAATACATGTGATCGTTTAACGACTAAGTGTAATCGAATACGATCATGTTATGAATAAGTGCAAGTGTGAATGTGACCAATTGAGAAATGTGGCAAATGTACGTATGAACAATATGCTCAATATGTGATCGAAAATTGGAAAGATTGGTATCGGCAAGTGATGAACACAACTAAAGTGAGAGAGAGTAAAAATTTACAATAGAACTGCTTTGGATAGTAGAAGTGACGTGAATTTGAAAAATCACCAAAAATAGTAGAAATTTAATTATAAGTTGGATTAGATATTGATTTAAATCTTATTGAGTCTATTTTCATATAAAAGAAACATAGCAAACAAATGATTCGTATATTTTGAGATATTTGAATTTCTATGAGACTAGTTCAGAATGATTACGTGATCCCCTATTCTACCTTGGAAAAATCATTAAAAATTGTAAAAAAATAATAATTGTGGGATATAATTTATATTCCTGAAATCCTGAATGAGTTTATTTTCAAATTAACAAAATAAGAAGGTCATATGAACTCTGTACGAGGAGAAAATTGATTCGTAGTGAAGAGAGGTCAGAATAGTCAAGAGTAAAATAGGGGAATCTTTATTGAATAAACTTTATTGATTGGCTAAACCAAAAATTCTATAAATTTTATGGTAGAAATATATGAGAGTCTAGTTTCATGGAAAATTAACGGATCTTAATTTAGAGTTCAGTAGCTCCAGATATAAATAATTTAATGACTATAACTCAAGAAAATAGCTTAACTGGAATTTGAATAAATAGGAAGAATATGAAAATAGCATGTTATCACATTGATTATTAGTTTCATGCGAGCTTACTAAGCGTAAAGCTTACTCTCTCCTTTCCATTTCTTTTACTTTTGTTAGGTCAGCTCAGGGTTGGAGATCGTCAGGGGTAGTATCACACTATCGGGGCATTATCCTTGGAGTAATGGCATATGGATAGTAAATGTTTTCAAGTAAGTGGCATGTATAGGGACTTAGTTTTTTTTTTATGATGGATGTTGCTGTGATTAGCCAAATGTATTGGATTATATTGATTTGTTGATTATAGCCATGAAATGTGGCTTATAATGATTTTGGTTTGTAAGCCTATTTGTCCATGGTATGTGTTAATGTCTTGTTATGTGGTATAAGTGATTAAATAGATGACAAGTTCAAATGCATGTGTTTGAGAAGTTTTAATTTTGGGAGAAATTTGGTAACATGATTTGTACGATTGTGAATGTTTAATATTTGTGAATGTTGAAGTACGGTAACGCCTCGAACCCTATTTCAGAGTTGGACACGTGTAACACCCTAAAAATCTGAGTATTGATATATTGCATGATTTGGTGTTTAGATTATGAAGGAAAATTTTCTTACTTTTATTTTTGTGTTTATTATAGTCCTGAAGAAGAGTATAGCATAATTTGGGTAAAGAATAAATTTTATAATTGAGAATTTATTGAAGAGAAGCAAGTGTCATTAATACTTAAGTTAATTTAAGTGTTAATAAGTGACACAAGATGAGTACATGGCATGGTGGTGTTGGCGCATGAATTAGTGCATGAGGGAAGAGGTTCAAATCCTTAAATAGCATTTAGACAACTTTTATTTTGCTCTTCTATGGTAAGTGTCATTAAGCTTATTTATGGTAAGTGTTGACCTTGTTATTTTTGGTTAGTATATCAAAGGAATAAGGTAAGAGTGAATTTAAGGTAGGGAATCAAGGAAATATGGAAAGATATGGAGACATAGGGCAAGTATCAAGGAAAGTGTTTTGAAACAAATTCATGGTCATTTGACCAATGAATTTGGACTGACAATATGGCTAGGGGAGGTTGGCGAATTTTGCTAGTAGCTTGGTAAGGGTTAGGAGTTCACTTTTAGTCATTTTAGTTTTTGTGCAAAGTTTTGCAACTTTTCTTTCAACCTCTTTTCCTTTAGCCGAATTTGATCCCTAGTAAGCCTTGATTATATTGACCAATTGGTCATTTTGCTTTTCACTTTAGTGTTCAATTTTGTGCCTTTCTCATAGTTCCGATTCTACCAACACAAAAGGCCATTCTTTTCTTTTCTTCTCCCATTGCTTAATATACACCTCTCCCAAAACTTATCTCTATCTTCTTTCTCTTTATTCTCTTTGAAAATTTAAACAACATCATCATCATTCTTCTTTCATCTTTTATTCTTGACACTTATAATTTCTCCATTATTTTCTCTCATGGCGAATGTTGATGTACCCATAGTCAATCATTTTCTATTTCCTTTGGTCATATAGTCAATCTCTATCTTTCACAAACATCATTTTCAATCCTTTCTTTTCAACCGTGGACAAAAGGGTAAGAATTTTTTTTAGTTTCGTTTAGTTAGAAGTAGTCATGGCCAAATGTTGATGGTGGTATGAAGGCTTTCTTAGATCGAAATAAACGTTCATTCTATTAACGTTTATTTATGTTATACTTTAGTGCGATAAGGAAGATCAGAAATCAAGTGGTCGTGAGTGACATAGAATGTTTGGATCGATTCTCCTTGTGGAACAAGAATATTTGAGGTAAGGAAATCTCGCCTTTAAGATCTTTAGAATTTTATTTCGATATATTATTAGGATTAACGATCTTTTGATATTGAAGATCTTCAAAATATGGAAGAAAAGGGCGGTGTTTAGTTATCGTAAGAGGGGCGGATCCACTATTCCCCCTAAGTATAAACAAAGGGTCGAGATTTTCCACCAAGTTGCGAACCATCTACCAAGGAAATCAATTATTCAAGTAGTAAAAACTCCCAGCCTTTGTATGCGTTAGTGGATTCTCGTAATAACGAATCGATAAACGAGTAGAAATCGAAAATTGAAGTGATCCAAAATCAAGAGGGTAAGGTTTTGGATCAAATGTCTATAACATATTTTTGTTCATGATAATGTCCTAATAAGATCGTATTATGTTTAGGTCTTGAAGAGCGGAAGGGTTAGTACTCATGATATCGAGGTGTGTAACTTCACACTTTTCTCGGGTTTGGATGTTATTCGTGGTATGGAGTTAAATCGTAAAAACGACTAGATCGGTATAAAACGTAATAATTGGTATTTGGTGAAATTACATGAAAACGGATAATATGGTGAAAATTACGAAAAAGCCCTCGATGAGTTAGATGGAAAAATATAAATTTTCATGTCTTCGTAAAATGGACCGATAAATTTGATAATTAGTAATTGGGCCGAAATCTCTGTTAGATCGATAATTGGGCCGAAATAAATTGGGCATTTAAATATGGGCTTATGATTTTATGATGTTTTTATCAAAATAAATTGGGTTTTCAAATATATGAAATTCCTTTATAAATATTTTATTATTTTTAACTCTTAAATAAATTACCTAAGGGTTTTGATAATACAATGTTAATGATGTTTTTCAACTAATGTTTTCTAATATACATCAAATTAAAATACTCTTGATTTTATTAAACCTTGTAATTAAAAATAATATTGTAGATTTCAACTTATTGAAGATTTTAAGATAGCTCGATTCATGTAACAAACCAAATCTAGTCTTAATGCATAGGCCGACTTTGGGGTGTTACATTTAATGGTATCAGAGCCAGTTTCAAAAGCTCGGCTGTGGTTTGGGTTCGCAAATAATTTCTGTATGAAATCGTTCAATTATATTTTAAAGATCAGTATGGCACCACAAGCATCCGACAACAAGTCAAGTAAGTATTTATTGCTTAATGATTACTATGATGATCATAGGAACACTTTAGAACTTCTAATTTTAGATGTGAAAAAAAATCGTAGAGATTGAGACTATAGGATATGTTGCGAAAAACAACTTTATCTCTCAAATCTCATAAAACATCGTTAATAAACACCGAAACAAATTTTCTGATTCATAAAACTTGTAATCAGATAAAAACGAATAAGCCATCATGAGCACTAGAGGACGTGGTCGTGGTCGCATGAGATGTGGCCGTGGTAGAGGCCGAGGTGCTACAATGAAGCACCAAATCATATGTCGAAAATGAATGCACTGCATCAATTGAGAGTGAGGCGGGATCACGCGATCACATGGAAGAAGACAATGCTTTGACTCAAGCCATGTCATGAGTCCTAGAAAGGGTCATTTGAACTAGAATTGGGCCAACAACTCGTGGGTCAATTTCGAACGACTTAAGTCCAATAATGCGAAGTTTTTAGAGGAGTCTCCGTGTAGCTCAAATGTGGTGAATCTTGGCTCAAGCTATGGAATGCATTATGGATGATATGGAATGCCTTTGTTGAGCAAAAGCGAAAGGAGCTGTCTTTGTTAAGAGATGAAGCGTGTCGGTGGTGGCTCATTGTTAGAGAAGGCACCAAGTCAAGCTGCTTGATTACTTGGGAATTCTTTAAAGTCGCCTTCCAAGGAAAATACGTTGGAACAAGTTATGTAGGCGCTTGAAGGAAGGAATTTCAATCTTGTACAAGGGAGTAAAACAGAGTGGCAGATATGAAGTGAGTTTTTACGTTTGAGCGCTATGCTCGGACAATTGTATCAACGGATCATGAACATTGTGTACATTTCGAGGATGGACTTAATGATGAGTGAGGGTTTTGATTGCCCACAAGAAGTTAGAACTTTTTCCACGCTTGTGGAGAAGGCCAAGATAGCCGAGGAGGCTAAGGACTCGAGCGTCGTAACAGAAAGATTTAGAAACAAGAGAGACACAATATCCGGTTCTTCAAAGAAATTTCGAAGAGACCTCAGAATGATGAACCAGTTCAAGGTAGAACACCGGTAACAAATAATCGAAATCAAGACTGTGCTGAATGTGGAAAAGACACTTTGGAGAGTGTTGGAGGAAAAGCGGCGCTTGTTACAAATGCGGTTCGATGGATCATCGATATAGAAATTGTCCTCGGCGTATGGATACGACTCAAAAGTTCGTAATAATGATGCACAATCGGCCAGAGGTACTCAGCAGCCACCGAGAGGTTGTGGACCAGGTCGTGGTGGTAATGGGGCTGGTCGTGGTCAAGGTGCATCGAGTCAAGGCAATGGTCCTAGAGAAATCTGATGCAAAGCGGCTGGATGGTTTATGCGATTAGGCGCCATGAGGACGGCAATGCACCGGATGTGATAAGCGGTACGTTCTTCATCTTGATGTACATGTTATTGCTTTAATAGATATTGGCTCTACCCACTCATATGTTGCTAGTGCCATATCTCGAAACTCAATTTAGAATCTAAAATTACCGATAGTGAGATGCGATGAATTAGTCCTTTAGGACGATCGGTAATAGTTAATAAAATGTTTAAAGACGTGCCCTTGAAAATTCAAGAAGTGGTATTCTTGGCGAACTTGATGGAACTGCCTTTCGGTGAGTTCGATCTCATTCTGGGCATGGATTGGTTGGTTAAACATCGGGCACAATTGGATTGTACTGAAAAATGAATGTCAGTAAAAACCTCGGATGATAAGGAAGTCATAATGATTGGTGAGCGAAGGAACTACTTGGCAAATGTGGTATCTGCATTAAAGGCAGAGAAGTTGGTTCGGAAAGGATACGGAGCATTCCTAGCCTTTATCTGTACTTTGGATGCCAAAGAGTTATCTGTGAATGATGTGAGGACGGTGAAGGAATTTCTCGATGTATTTCCCGAAGAACTTCCTGGTATACCACCAGATCGGGAAGTAGAATTTGGCATTGAGCTTTTGCCTGGGACAGCTCCAGTGTCCATTACTCCTTATAGAATGGCACCGAAGGAGTTGGCTGAGCTTAAAGCTCAAATTCAAGAATTACTGGATCGGGGATTTATTCGACCAAGTGTGTCTCCGTGGGGAGCACCAGTTTTGTTCGTCAAGAAGAAGGATGGATCGATGCGTATGTGCATTGATTACAGACAATTGAATAAATTGATGATCAAGAATCGGTATCCTCTGCCGAAATTGACGACTGTTTGATCAATTAAAAGGAGCTTGATTTTCTCAAAATTGATTTGAGGTCGGGTTATCACCAAATCAAGGTGAAAGAAGCGGACATTTATAAGACGGCATTTCGGACTCGTTACGGACATTATGAGTTTGTAGTGATGCCGTTTGGATTAACCAATGCACCAGCCGCATTTATGGACATGATGAACCGAGTCTTTCAACCATATTTAGACCGGTTTGTGGTAGTGTTCATAGATGACATATTAGTTTATTCGAGAAATGAGGAGGAGCATGACAAGCATTTGCGAATAGTATTACGACTACTTTGTGATAAGCAACCAGTATGCCAAATTTAGTAAATCGAATTTTGGCTAAAGGAAGTGACTTTCCTTGGTCATGTGGTATCACCAGAAGGAATAAGGGTGGATCCTCGAAAATTGAGGCTATTCGGATTGGAAACCACCAACATCGATAGCTAAAATTCGAGTTTCTTGGGTTTGGTGGATACTATAGATGTTTTGTAGAGGGTTTTCGTTGATTGTCTGCACCCCTAACTAAAGCTATGCGGAAGGAGTTCCGCATAATTGACCGAAAAGTAGCAAGAGAGTTTCGAAAAATTGAAAAAAATCTTGACGGAAGCTCCAGTTTTGATTCAGTCGGAGGCTGGAAAAGAATTCACTGTTTATTGTGATGCGTCTCACATGGGTTTGGGTTGTGTGTTGATGCAAAATAGAAAGGTGGTGGCCTATGCTTCTCGTCAATTGAGACCGCACAGTAAAGTACCCTACTCATGATTTGGAGTTAGGCTTTGTGGTCTTTACTTTAAAGATTTGGAGGCACTATCTCTACGGTGAAATCTATCATCTACACGGATCACAAGAGTCTTAAATACCTCCTTACCCAAAAGGAGTTGAATTTACGACAAAGAAGATGGGTAGAATTATTAAAGGATTATGATTTCTCGATCGAATATCATCCTGGAAAGGCTAACGTGGTAGTGACGCGTTAAGTCGTAAAGCGATGTTCGATTTGAGAGCATTGTTTGCTCATTTGAGTTTGTATAAGGATGGAAGTTTGTTAGCGAAACTTGGTGAAGCCATTGTGGTTGGAACAAATCAAGGAAAATAGACATCGGATGAAAAGTTGGGACCTTTACTTCAGCAAGTTGAAAATAGTGAAATCGAGGATTTTGGAATAAACACGGAAGGTGTGTTGTGCTTTCGAGGAAGAGTATGTATGCCTAAGGACTCAGATCTGAGGCAAATGATTTTATGGGAGGTGCATAGTAGCCCTTATGCTATGCATCCCAGAGGAAATAAGATGTATCCGGATCTCCGTGAAGCGATATTGGTGGCGTGGTTAAAGCGGGAGATTTCAGAGTTTGTGGGAAAATGTTTAACTTGGCGTGAAGGAAGGAAGAACATCAATTACCGTCTGGATTGTTACAACCGGTAAAAATTCCTCTTTGGAAATGGGAACGGATAACCATGGATTTTGTTAGTGGGTTACCTTTAACACCTACTAAGAAAAATTCTGTTTGGGTAATTGTTGATCGTTTGACGAAGACTGCTCATTTCCTACCAGTTCGTATGGATTATTCATTACAAAAGTTGGCAATGCTGTACGTATCTAAAATTGTGAGGTTGCATGGGGTACTGTATCTATTATATCGACGAGATCCGATTACATCACGATTTTGGAAAGCTCGCATGAAGCCTTGGGGACAAAGTTGAATTTCGATGGCTTTTCATCCTCGATCGATGGTCATCAAAGAGAGTAATTCAGATATTGGAAGATATGTTAAGGGGATGTGTAATCGACTTCAGGAATAGTTGGGAGGATTATCTACCACTGGCGAATTTGCGTATAACAACAGCTATCGATCTAGCATTGGATGGCACCTTACGAGGCATTGTATGGTCGTGAAGTGTCGTTCTCCTATTGTTGGACCGAGTTGGGCGAGCAGCGGATGTTAGGTCCCGAGATGATATCTGAAGCAGAGGAAAAGGTAAAAGTTATTCGAGCACGGTTGAAAGAAGCCTCAGATAGACAGAAGTTGTATACAGACCTAAAGTGAAAGGATATCGAGTATGATGTGGGGGATCAGGTTTTCTTGAAGGTCTCACCTTGGAAAAAGATTTTCAGGTTTGGAAAGAAGGGCAAGTTGAGCCCTAATATATTGGACCATACCGTGTGGTGAAGCGTGTTGGTCCAAAGTGGCTTATCGATTGAGTTACCTCCGGAGTTGGGTCAAATTCATAATGTTTTCATGTTTCCATCTTTGGCGTTATAGATCGGATCCTTCGCACATAATGCAGTAGAAGAAGTGGAATTGAATTGATTTGTCTTTTGAGGAGGAACCGGTGGAAATCTTAGATCGAGATGATAAAGTGTTAAGAAAGAAAACCGTGCCGTTGGTCAAAGTTCTATGGCGTAACCACGAGTGGAGGAAGCTACGTGGGAACTGAGGATGCAATTCGACAACAATACCTCACCTCTTTCAACGAGTAAATTTAGGGACGAAATTTTCTTTAAGGAGGGTAGAGTTGTAGCACCCTAAAAATCCGAGTATTGATATATTGCATGATTTGGTGTTTAGATTATGAAGGAAAATTTTCTTACTTTTATTTTTGTGTTTATTATAGTCCCGAAGAAGAGTATAGCATAATTTGGGTAAAGAATAAATTTTATAATTGAGAATTTATTGAAGAGAAGCAAGTGTCATTAATACTTAAGTTAATTTAAGTGTTAATAAGTGACACAAGATGAGTACATGGCATGGTGGTGTTGGCGCATGAATTAGTGCATGAGGAAGAGGTTGAATCCTTAAATAGCATTTAGACAACTTTTATTTTGCTCTTCTATGGTAAGTGTCGTAAAGCTTATTTATGGTAAGTGTTGACCTTGTTATTTTTGTTTAGTATATCAAAGGAATAAGGTAAGAGTGAATTTAAGGTAGGGAATCAAGGAAATATGGAAAGATATGGAGACATAGGGCAAGTATCAAGGAAAGTGTTTTGAAACAAATTCATGGTCATTTGACCAATGAATTTGGACGGCAATATGGCTAGGGGAGGTTGGTAGAATTTTGCTAGTAGCTTGGTAAGGGTTAGGAGTTTACTTTTAGTCATTTTAGTTTTTGTGCAAAGTTTTGCAACTTTTCTTTCAACCTCTTTTCCTTTAGCCAAATTTGATCCTGGTAAGCCTTGATTATATTGACCAATTGGTCATTTTGCTTTTCACTTTAGTGTTCAATTTTGTGCCTTTCTCGTAGTCTGATTCTACCAACACAAAAGGCCATTCTTTTCTTTTCTTCTCCCATTGCGAATATACACCTCTCCCAAAACTCATCTCTATCTTCTTTCTCTTTTATTCTCTTTGAAAATTTAAGCAACATCATCATCATTCTTCTTTCATCTTTTATTCTTGACACTTATAATTTCTCCATTATTTTCTCTCATGGTAGAATGTTGATGTACCCATAGCGAATCATTTTCTATTTCCTTTGGTCATATAGCGAATCCTCTATCTTTCACAAACATCATTTTCAATCCTTTCTTTTCAACCGTGGACAAAAGGGTAAGAATTTTTTTTAGTTTCGTTTAGTTAGAAGTAGTCATGGCCGAATATTGATGGTGGTATGAAGGCTTTCTTAGATCGAAATAAACGTTCATTCTATTAACGTTTATTTATGTTATACTTTAGTGCGATAACGGAAGATCGAAAATCAAGTGGTCGTGAGTGACATAGAACGTTTGGATCGATTTTCCTTGTGGAACAAGAATATTTGTGTTAAGGAAATCTAGCTTTTAAGATCTTTATAATTTTATTTCGATATATTATTAGGATTAACGATCTTTTAATATTGAAGATCTTCAAAATAGGGAAGAAAAGGCGGTGTTTAGTTATCGTAAGAGGGCGGATCCACTATTCCCCTAAGTATAAACGAAGGCGATTTGGTGAGTCGAGATTTTCTACGGGTTGCGGACCATCTACCAAGGAAATCAATTATTCAAGTAGTAAGAACTCCCGAGCCTTTATGCGTTAGTGGATTCTCGTGAATAACGAATCGATAAACGAGGAGAAACCGAAATTGAAGTGATCCAAAATCAAGAGGGTAAGGTTTTGGATCAAATGTCTATAACATATTTTTGTTCACGATAATGTCCTAATAAGATCGTATTATGTTTAGGTGTTGAAGAGCGGGAAGGGTTAGTACTCACGATATCGAGGTGTGTAACTTCACACTTTTCTCGGGTTTGGATGTTATTCGTGGTATGGCGTTAAATCGTAAAAACGACTAGATCGGTATAAAACGTAATAATTGGTATTTGGTGAAATTACATGAAAACGGATAATATGGTGAAAATTACGAAAAAGCCCTCGATGAGTTAGATGGAAAAATATAAATTTTCATGTCTTCGTAAAATGGACCGATAAATTTGATAATTAGTAATTGGGCCGAAATCTCTGTTAGATCGATAATTGGGCCGAAATCTCTGCTAGATCGATAAATGGGCCGAAAACTCTGCTAGATCGTAAATGGGCCGTAATCTCTGTTAAATTGTTAAACGGGCTGAAATCCCTGCTAGATCGTTAAATGGGCCAAATTCCTACTAGATCGTAATTTTGGGCCTAAGATATTAAATTGCTAAAATGGGCCAAATGTTTGGGCCTTAATAAAAATCTGAAATATTGACTCTTGTTAATGGGCCTTTTTAATAAAATCATTATATGATCATAGACTACTTTGCATACATATTGCATGGGTTGGGAAAATGATGAAGAGAAGAAAGGCCTGTTGCCAAAATCTAGTTCGGTGGCTCTGCCACAAAATTTATAAATGGCTATTTGCCTCTAGTTCGGTGGCTCTGCCACAAAATTTATAAATGGCTATTTGCCTCTAGTTCGGTGGCTCTGCCACAAAATAATAATTGGCTCAATGCCTCTAGTTCGGTGACTTTGTCACAATCTAGTTCATGGCTCACCACAAATATAAAATGGCTTAATGCCTATGATTGGTGTGATGACGGGGTGGGTTGACTTGATCCCCAGAGTGTGATGGTTGGTACGGGGTGTGTAGCGGATGGAATTAGGTTTGGGAGGAAAAATTCATTTTACATGCATGATATTAATTATGTTATTCATTATGCTATTAATTATGTTGTTAATTCGCTTATGGGCTCAAGGCCCAAATCCATAATTTAAAAATCGCCCGATGGACAAAGTAAGTGAGTTATACACGAGTTCTAAGTAACTCACTCCTCAAATTTTCCATCTCGGTAATGGAAATTGACGTGGACTTGGGCCGAGGATGACTTCGTGGAGGCCATCTTGCAAAACATGGGTTTATTAAACTCGAACTTTTTAATAAGTATTTTACTATTTTGGGTTAATGTAATAAGGGCCTCTATTAATAATTCATGGATTTTTATGTGTGTTTGGTTTTAAACTATATCTTGGACATTTAAATATGGGCTTATGATTATATGATGTTTTTATCAAAATAAATTGGTTTTTCAAATATATGAAATTCCTTTATAAATATTTTATTATTTTTAACTCTTAAATAAATTACCTAAGGGTTTTGATAATACAATGTTAATGATGTTTTCAACTAATGTTTTCTAATATACATCAAATTAAAATACTCTTCTAATTTTATTAAACCTTGTAATTAAAAATAATATTGTAGATTTCAACTTATTGAAGATTTTAAGATAGCTCGATTCATGTAACAAACCAAATCTAGTCTTAATGCATAGACCGGGTTTGGGGTGTTACAACACGGGTGAGGGGTGTTACAGGTTGAAAGCTTAGAGTTTTACCATGTGAGCTTTTAATTTGTTTGCTGCATTTTTATGGAAGAAAATGAGTTGATGGAGCTCGAAACAACTATTATTTCGACAAAGGCAAGAGCACCTATCGAACAGTAGTATAGCCGTGGTGAGTCCAGAATATCGTATCCTCAAGGACCAAGAGTATTTAGTAATAGCTATCTTTTTATTATCTAGCCTAATAATTAAGGGGATTTATTTTTAATCTAAAATTTAACTAACTAATTTAACTAACTTATGAACTTGACAGGGAGTAAATTGGGAAAATACTTTGGACAACTTATATGAGATGGACGACACCTAAGGAAGAATCCACCTAGACTTCACTTATTACTTTTGATTCATGTGATTTATTCACTTGACTTAATCCGTAGAAATCCCTGAATTATATTAATTCCCCTTTCGAGGCTACTAACAACTGACTCTAGGTTGATTAATTGAAATCTTTTTCTAATTAAAACCCCTATTGTCGCATTAATTCGATCTATGGATTCCCATATTAGCTTTGACCCTAATCTGGCAGATTTTCGTCGCCATATTTCTAGGGTTGTAATCAACTCCACTTAATTGTGTTGATCTACTCTTAAACAGGGACTTTTGCTCCGCTGAATAAGCACATTCGACTTGAATCAATAACCTAAATTATCAAAACAAGAATAAAACTCACAATTAAGAATAAGCACAAGTATTTATCTCATAAATCAAATAATAATAAGTTCTGTCACAGGTTTCATCCCCCTAGGTATCTAAGGGATTTAGTTCATACAAGAAGAGGAAAACATCATAAAATAGGGAAAACCACAAAACATAATGAAAACCCAAAAACTCCTGAAGAACTTGATGGGAGATCCTCAGTCTTGATGGAGATCCTTCTCCTAAGCTATTCTCGACGGCTATCTTGGAGTATTTTCTCCTTCTACTCGACATCTATTCGACGTCCTATCAACTCCCCATTTAATTTGCCTCCTAGGGTGTTTATATAGGCTTCGAGATGCCTTTCTTGGCCCGAAAGTATCCTAATCCAAATGAAATTCTTCTTTGCTGCGACAGGGACACACCCGTGTGAATCGGGCCCAGTCCGTGTTTGAGTCTGCTAAAGTGACACGGCCGTGTGGTGAACTCTAGGCCGTGTTGATTTCTCACTTTGGCCCAATTTCTCTATTTTTGGCCCATTTCTCGTTCTTTTCATCCTCCTATGCTCACCTAAGTATAAAGCATGAAATTAAAGGATTAAGAGCATCGAATTCCATAATTCAAGGGTTAAATCATTTAAAAGTATGTGAAATGTGGGATTAAAATAAGTATATATTATGGTTTATCATGAGTCATAGTTGTTAGATAAACAACTTTTGTGAAATGTGTTACCATGAAAACACCTAGAAGGACCTTTTTGTAAAGGTTGTATAATAAGAGGTAAATGTGTGAAATGTTGAGTTTTGATGGTTTTCATAAGAGAAATAAATGTTCACCTAGGCTCGTTAAAGAAAGAAATTTGATTAGAATTGATTTTTGAGCCCAGGGGTAAAATAGTCATTTTGTGAAAGCTTGAGGGCAAAATAGTAATTTTGCCAAAATTATGATTATTGAAATGTATTTATTAATGTGGCAATTAAGTGAGCTAAATGGTTATTATAGATCAAGAAAAATGAAGAATTAATCTTGACCGAGGAAAGAGCAAAGTATCAGACTAGATCGATAAACTAGCCTATTTTGAAATCGAGGTAAGTTTGTGTGCGATAAATTCAACATCATCCCATTTACATGCTTTCCTCGGCCAAGGGAGACATGCAAGGCG
This sequence comes from Gossypium rotundifolium, assembly GCA_025506655.1. Classification (NCBI taxonomy): domain Eukaryota; kingdom Viridiplantae; phylum Streptophyta; class Magnoliopsida; order Malvales; family Malvaceae; genus Gossypium; species Gossypium rotundifolium. The sequence continues at coordinate 59,906,261 of CP106731.1, read as the reverse complement.
GCCAAGAAGGCCTTAAGGGCAGATAAGGAATACACATGGGTATGTCTATAGGCTTTATTCAAGGGATGGGAAATGCAAAAGGAAAAGGCCTCGGAATGATACCGATTTTTATGTATCCCATGTGGGTAATCCATGGCTTTTTCCCCGGGTTTCCTCAATTCCTGACTATAAGGGCTGTCCATAATTAAATTTCTATAGCCTAAAGGGTAAGAATGCCCGCCAGAGAAGGATCTTTGGAGCCCATATCAAGGGAGCAGGACACCTTCCCAAGGGTGGTAAGCATGGCATGGGGACCAAAAACAAGAGATTAGATCCCTCTCTCCTTGATACAAGAACACACAGAAAAGTCCCGATACCGTCTCGGAGGGGGGTAGGAATGACACACCTTTTTTATGGCGTACTCTACTATGCCCTTTTTCCCTTAAGTTTCTAAATGTTGATATTGATGAGGTTGTATAATATTAGCATGAAATTGAACAATGATATTGAATGAGAAAATGTTAAGGATTTTGGATGTGGAAGTCCCAGTTAGACTTTCATAAATGAAAGGATAATATCATCAAGACTTGAGAAGGGTAAAGGTAAGGTCCGTATGAGACCATGTCCGGGACATGGCCCTAGCATTGAATTGAGATCCTGTATAAGACTATATCTGGGATATGGCATCGGTATCAAATATGAGAATCGTATAAGACCATATTTGGGATATGGCATCGACAATCGATATGAGATCCCGTATAAGACCATATCGGGAATATGGCATCGGCATCTAGAGGTGACCCCATGTAAGACCATATTTGGATATGGCATTGGCGTCGAATTTATGTAAATGATGATGATTATGTACCTTTGAGTATCCCAAGTGATTCAATGGGGTAATAGTTAAGCTTGTAATAGAGATGAGATTAGTGCTAAATCCTTGTGATGAAGTGGTATAGGTACATGTGAGTAATTCACGAGAAAAGTGTATGATATGTGATATGATATGCAATTGGTAAGAGTAAGCATGAGAAAGTTATGGCAATGTGCCTAAGACTTTGTGTTTTACTTACTTTCATGGATGGATGACAGAGCCTTATGTTGGTAATTCTTTCATACAAGCTTACTAAGCTTTATGCTTACTCCTCTCATTTCCTTTTCCTTGTAGCATTACCAAGTTAGCTCGAGAATTCGTGGAACGTAGGAGTTCGAAAATCACACTATCAACTACTCTTTGGTATAGCATAGTTAAATTCATTTTAAGTATGGCATGTGTAGGACTTAATCTCTTTTGTTAGGTCATATTTGCTAGCCAAAGTGTTGTTTATTAATGTTGATAAATTCATTTTGTAAGTTGTCATTGGAATTGGGCCATTACTTGAAAAGTTTATATATATATATATATATATATATATTCAATGATGATGAATTTCATGAAGTGTATGATTGTGTGGATGCTTTGATTTAGGTACTTAGAAGTGCTCTATCATCCTGATATATGTTGAATTGAATTGGTGTATGTATGGTTACTGTATAGGGTGGCATTTGGCTTGCTAGATAGCCTTTCAAATGTCCACACGGGTAGACACATAGGCGTGCGTCTAGGCCGTGTGTGACACACGGTCAGTACCATGGGTGTGTGGCTGGGCCGTGTGTCCCCTGCATATAACACCCCTAACCCAAAACCGTCGCCAGAACAGGTTTAAAAGGCATTACCGAACAATCAGAACATTTCATATCCATTTCGCAACACCAAGTCAATTATCATTCAATCATATTCAAACATAATCATATAGTCCCTTAATGAGGTCATCGAGACCTTAAACATGCTTTAGAATAGGGCCGGGACTAAACCAAACACTTACAAAAAATTTTGAAATTCAAACATTTTTCTAAGTTACAGAGGTCACACGCCCGTGTGGGTAGGCCATGTGCCTCACACGGCCTCGGACACGCCTATGTGTCCAAGCCGTGGCAAAACAAGGCATACCTACTGACTTGTCCATACGGCCTGAGACACGCCCGTGTGCCTCACCCGTGGTTGAGCCTGACTTCCACCACATGGCCAGTCACACGCCCGTGTGTTTAGCCCGTGGTCGAGCCTGACTTGTTTCACTTAGAAAACTTAAACAACACGGTTGAACCACACGCCCGTGTGCTCAACCGTGTGGGCAATTATAGGCCATTTTCAAGGCCAATCTTGCCTCCCACACCTTGAATTACCTACAAGCCTCAATTCAAAACTAATTCATGTCTCAAAATGCAACCAAACATACCAATACCAACACCAATCCATCATTAACCATACCATCTATAGCTATGCTCAAACTCATCTCAAATAAAACCATTTAAATATAAATTTCACATCCTAAATCATGCACAACAAGCATCATACAATTTCTATCATAATTTCACATTAAACCTTATTCTCAACAACCAAATTTATCTTAAACAAACCATACTTATCATACACTTATCCAACACATATATTACTACATTATTCATCCTTTAAACCATGTCTCATGGTAATATTTATACAACTCAAAACATGCCACATTCAATAGCCTATACATGCCATATACCACATATACACATATTTCAAAAGCACCAAAATAGTTTGCTGATAGTGTGATTGAATCGCCTGGCGATACCCAAATCCGAGCTAGCTTTACTGACACTATAAAACAGAGAAACACATCACACAGTAAGCTTAAAAGCTTAGTAAGTTCGTAACATAATACATACTTCTCAATAATGCAACATCAATACAAAAATAATCCATCACATATATAAATATACAATTAGACACATTATCATCCTCAACCATATGCTCAAATATCCATTCCTTCAGCCTTAAAAAAATCATCAACCACATAGGTTTAAACATACCTTTGCCAACACTCAGTTAACAAATGTTCTTGCTATTCGATGTTCGATACCATACCTCATTTACTGCTTGATATTTTTCCAACTCGATCGCACACTTAGTGCCCGAATCATAGCCAAAGCTCAATTAATGTCGCACACTTAGTGCCTCGATACAAAACTGAACTTAATTCGGTATCGCACACACAGTGCCAATCAATAAAGCTGAAGCTTCTATTACTTCGCACACTCAGTGCTATTTACTTTGATCACATTTTCGAATACGCACACTTAGTGCCACATAGCTCGATTTCTCACATAGCATTTATAATTTAATAACATCATAACCAATCATTTCATAACATTTAAACATAGTTAAATACACGTATTATATTCGAACTTACCTCGGATGTCGAAATACCGAGACTAGCCGATTAATCGAGTACTTTATCTTTGCCTCAATCTCGATCCGAATCCCTCCTTTCTTGGTCTATACACATTCAAATTTAGCTCATTCAATCACCAATTCATTCAATTTAGTCCAAACACACATATTTAGGGCATTTTACAAAATAGCCCTCACATTCTCACATTTCGACACTTTAGTCCCTATTTAACAAAATCACAAAATATATGAAATTCCATATCACACAAGCTTGGATGAAAATTCCCATGCTCAATAAAAGTCCACACATTTCATTTAATTCACATTTTGGTCCCTCAAAATATTATTATCATAATTTAGTCCAAATTACTCAATTTCACTAAAAATTCAAAGACAAAATATGTTAATCTTCTACCTATCTTTCACATTTCATCATCAACTATCAAAAAACTCATGAATTCATCCATGACACAATTCAAATTCATCATTAATTCACAAAATTTAAGCATGGGTTTTGTAGAGCACGAAGCAACGATTACAAAAATGTAGAAATTATCAAAAACCGAGTCAAAATCATACCTCAATCAAGCTAAGCCCTAGCAGATTATCATAAAGCTCAAATCTTTCTTCTTCTTTCAATACTCGGTGGAAAAGATGAACATTCATGGCTTATTTTTAGCCTTTTGTTTTATTATTTAGAACATATAAACATCAAGGTCATAATGGTCCATTGTCATCCACTAACTTAATAGTGGGCTATTTGTATCATAAAACTTCCCAATTATAAAGACAACAACAATTAGGCACTTAAACAATCAGCACACAGCTTTTGCATTTAATGCTATTAAGTCCTTTTTGCTAGTTAAGCACTCAATCGATAAAATTTTCACACGAAATTTTCACACATGCTTAATCACATAATATAAACACCAAAAATAATCTTAAAATATTTTTACGACCTCAAATTTGTAGTCTCAAAACCATTTTTCTGACTAGGGTCTAAACCAGGCTATTACAACTCTCCTCCTGGGAATTTTCGTCCCTGAAAATCTTACCAGTGGATAGGTTCGGATACTCGTTTCTCATAACATCTTCAGGCTCCCACGTAGCCTCTTCAACTCTGTGTTTGTGCCACAACACTTTCACTAAGGAAATTCTTTTGTTTCTCAATTCTTTGGCCTATTGTGCCAAAATTCAAATCGGTTCCTCACTATATGACAAATCTGACTGAATCTCAACCTTAGTAGGTGTAACACCCCTAACCCGTATCCGTCGCCGGAATAGGGTTAAAGGCATTATCGAATAGATCAAAACTTTTACAAACATTTTAATAATACAAATCATCATTCACAATCAAGTGACTATTTTTATAGGTCAACGAGACCTTAATCATGCTTCAGAATAGGGTCGGGACTAAACTGAACACATATGAAAGTTCTCGAAATTTTAAAAATTTTCTATATTACAGAAGTCACACGCCCATATGAGCAGGCCATGTGCCTCCCACGACTACTAGACACACCCATCCCGACCGTGCCAAATCAAGCAAGTATTCTGAGTAACTCGCACGGCTACTAGACACGCCCGTGCAGCATGGCCGTGTGCTCATAAGTCATATACTAACTAAATCACACGGTTACTAGGCACGTCCGTGTGCCATGGCCGTGCACACTTAGGCTGGTTACTGACTTTCACCCACGGCCACTAGGCACGCCCGTGTGCCACGACCGTGTAGGCAAAATAGGCCATTTGCAAGGCCACAATTCAAGCATACTAGGGTCTTACCTACAAGTAAAATACCAATACAACTCATGCACATTTGGTAAACAAGAACATATCAAATCTCTACATTCAATTACAATTCCAATCATGCAAATTTACATAACTAAAACAAATATACACTCAAGTACAATTCATCCACAGTTATCTTTCATTTTTCCCTTTCTTTGATCGATTATGTATAATCACAATTTCATTCATATACTTACCATTAACTTAACCAAGTCATAGTTACCAAGACATACCAAAACATACACCATATTTCATGTTTACTCATGCATATTACCAACACTTATGTAGCCACTTCTCATGGCTAATTATACACATTTCAATCATAACCAAAACATCTAGCCTATACATGCCATATTTAACTATGTACACATTTCAAAAGTACCAAAATGAATTTGAGTAGTGTGATGATGATCCTCGACGGTCCCCGAGCCTTCAGTAGCTTCGACGATCTATAAAACAGAGAAAACACACACACAGAGTAAGCTTTCAGAAGCTTAGTAAGCCATATACAAATAAACTTAACATATAATACACTTATTCAATTTGATGGAATGTCATTTATAATTCTTATAGCAAATTCATCTCATATTCATTAGCTCATATACTTAGCCATATAATACCAAAATTCTTCAATTCAAATATCATATTCACACATAACTTATTCAAGCATATTTTGCATATTAACTCATCATTCCATTTCACATATTAATCATAATAAGTTCATATAGATACTTATCTTTATGCACACTTAGTGTACATATCAAACATACCTGATACAAATATACAAATCATATAATCATTCAATGCCAACGTCCCAGACGTGGTCTTGCATGAAATCAAACATCGATACCTCTGTCCCAGATAGGGTCTTACACGTAATCAGATATCGATGCCACTGTCCCAGACAGGGTCTTACACGTAATCAGATATCGATGCCACTGTCCCAGATAGGGTCTTACACGTAATCAGATATCGATGCCATTGTCCCAGACAGGGTCTTACGCATAATCAAATATCGATGCCACTGTCCCAGACAGGGTCTTACGCGTAATCAGATATCGATGCCATTGTCCCAGACAGGGTCTTACATGTAATCAGATATCGATGCCACTGTCCCAAATAGGGTCTTACACGTAATCAAATATCGATGCCATTATCCTAGACAGGGTCTTACACATAATCAGATATCGATGCCACTGTCCTAGACAAGGTCTTACACAATATCTCGAATCAATGCCAACGTCCCAAAAATGAATTAAATTTACGATTTACATTCCATAAAATCTAGAAACCCTTGCTTTTTCATAATTTTTATGATTTTTTCAACTTTAGAGCATATATTAACTCATATATCTTTTTCGTCGTTTCAATTGTAATTACAATTCATTTTTAACCTTATTCTTATTAGTAGATGAAGTCGTAGGACTATATGATTCATCGAGAAAAGGGCATGATAGTCACCTTTTTACGTATAACGAGTTATTAGTCACTCGTTGGATTTATTCGGGACATTTCCCATTAAGTGATTTATATGAATCATTAATCTTTCTTTCGAGAATTGGATCGGAAAAAGAGGATTCTAGTTGTAAGATATCTAATAAAACCGTCATTGGAATTGAGATCTCATTCAAAGAGAAAGATATCAAATATCTGGAGTTTCTTTTGTATATTATATGGATGATTCGATCCGCAAGGACCATGATTGGGAATTGTTTGATCGTCTTTCTCCAGTAAGAGGCGAAACATAATCAACTTGAACTCGGGAATGACTATTCAAATCTTAGTGAAAGATGGATTTGTTATCTCATAAGATATCGGATATCGAACACCTATGTCATAACATAGTTAATCCTATCTATTTCTATGTTTGAATGGAACTTCTCGGATGTTAACACTATGTCAATCTTATCTTAGAATTCATATATACAACATCTCATATGCATTCATCATTATCCATAGTCATATGAATATACATAATTCAATACAAATACATTTATTTATTTATCGACTTACCTCAAATTTGGATATTTGTTCGGTCTCGGTTATTCGACTACTTTCATTTTTTTGCGATCTAAGTCTGTTTTCTTCGATTCTTGATCTATACATATTCAAACTTAACCCTTTTATTTACCAACACATTCAATTCAATCCAAAAACACATATTTTGGGCAATTTACAAATTAGTCCTCACATTTTCACATTTGGATAATTTAGTCCCTATTCCAAAAATCAAAAAATACACCAAATTACCATATACCCATGTCTAGCCGAATATTCATGTATCTCATACAAGTCCATACATTCCATTTATTTTACAATTTAGTCCCTCAAAATACTATTTCCTCAATTAAGTCCAGAATACTCAGATTCATCAAAAACTCAAAGACAAGCTATGTCAATCAAATACATATATTTCATATTTTATCCTCAAACATCATAAAACTTATGAATTCATCAATGGATCATTTCAAAAACATCATCAATTTACAAAATTGAGACATGGGTTTTGAAGAACACGAAGCAACGATTGCAAAAACGTAGAAATTATTAAAAACTGAAGTCAAAACTTACCTTAATTAAGCTTGGACAATGGCAGAACCTAGCTTTGTTTTCTTCTTTTATTTCTCTTTTAATTTCGACTAAAATGAATGACCCACTTCCCACTATCTATTTCTTTTATTCTATTATAACTTATAACCAAATTCCCATTCTTGATTTTCCTTTTTCTTCTCAAACTCTCAAAAGCGGAAAAAAAAAACAACATTCTCCTTAAAATTCCCATTCTTAAATCTTCTTTCTCTTATTTCCTACTAGCCAGAATCAACAATTCCCTCTACCTTTCTTCTTTTCCTCACTAAAAAATCCAGCCTTATTTAGGCAATAATAGCGAATCTAATACCTATCAAAGTCTGAAATTCCTTTTCTTTTCTTTAAACTCTACTTGGCGAATAGTATAGTGGTTTGAGATTCTCCTATATTCGATTGTTGCGAAGGTAAGTGATGGCGAACACTCTTTTCCTATTTTCCTTTCTCTGTCGATTTGTGGGTTGGAGAAAAGCGAAATTTGACGCATTTGCAAGCGAAGAACTAACCACTCTTTGGGCCGATTTCATCTAGGAACTCCGGGATTCTGGCGATAGATCGACCCTCCTTTCTCGATATCTAGTTGGTAAGTAATGGTAAGATCTACTTTAGTCAAGTAGTTGTTAATCGATTAAGCGAAGGCTACTAATTTAGTTAAGTGTCGATTTTAGGGTGGTGAAGCAAAGGGTGATACTCAAGACTTTCGGGTAAGGATTCGGGTTCAAAGGAGAACCCTTTAAATTATTTACTTTGGCGAATAGGCCATAGGGCTAATCCATGGTTGGCGAATGTAGGTACCAAGAGATCTAGGGTGGTTGACTTCTTCATTGGGTTTAGATCACTCGGTGGTGTCGGTGTGTACATACACACTTATATCGATTAATATGTGTGATAAATATTTGTTGTTTGTAAATCGCTTGATGTAGATTTGGATTTGGTACCTCAAATGGTACAAGCAAGGACCTCGGTAAGTCTCTATTTATATGAGATTATTATGATGCTTTTGGGAAGCATGATTTATTTAATACATGTGATAAATGTATGATCTCTGTTATGATTGTGATGTGGGTTGATGAGTGGAGGCGTGTATTAATCGTGCCGGCGGGCACCGATGTTTTAGTAACACACCGTGACTATATGTCACCGAGGTTTGGTACCTCGGAGGTTTGGTACCTCAATAGCGACTTATCCACATGGTTAACACCAGTGGGTTGGCCCCACTTGAGATATGGGATCGTCTACCGGTGATTTGGTATCACACGATGGGTTGGCCCCATCACCCGATTTGTGTCTCACGGACACCGGTGTTTTAGTAACACATTGTGACTATATGTCACAGTGGTTTAGCACCACCAGTGGTTTGGTACCACAGCAGGGTGAGCGATGGCGTATGGTTGGCTAGGTTGGGTACACATTATTACGCATATTAAATGTTATATGTTGTGTATGAAAAATATCTTAAAAGCGGGGAAGGGTTACATCTTGAGTCTTGGTGACTCACCTTCTCCATTATTTTTTCGGTGATGCTTAGATCGCGGATATGGGTAGGAGGGACTTGAGGAGGCCATGCGGTGGATTTAAAACTAAATGAACTTTAATTTTAGTTATTCATATAATATAAATTTTATCTTATAAAATTAGTATATAAAATGGGCGACGGGTCTAGTACAAGGAACTAAGTCCGTGGTAGAGTATGAGGCGGAGTTTTAAGGCGAGTAGGTATGCTAGAGGCATCGTGGCTCTTGAACACGACGTTGTGTCCGCTTTGAGGACGGACTCGAGATGATTTGAGGTTCTTGATTGCCCATGACAAGTCCGTGAGTTTTCATCTCTTGTGGAAAAAGCTAAGGTAGCAGGGGATCAAGGAGGTGTGAGGCAAAATTATAGTAGGAATAATCAAAAGAGAGTTTGGGTCAGTGGATCCGATGGTAATGATCGAGAAGAAGGCTAAGTGGGTGGGCCGTCGGTGACAAGGCCGTAGCTACTAATCGGTGGCCCGGTCTGATCGGCTGTGGGAAGTCTCATTAGGGAGGTTGTTCGGCCGCGATAGAGGATGTTTTGAGTGTGGGTCTTTAGAGCATCGAGTCGAGATTGTCCCGAAGTGAGCTCGAGAATCAGCGGAGGCGAACCGCACCAAGATAGAAATATGGGACCACGGACATATATATATATATATATATATATTCACGTCGATCATATAAATACTTAATGCCATCCATTATCACCACTTATGGCCAAATTGCCACATAAATCCTCCACATTTAAAAGCCACATCGATTTAGTCATTAATCAAATAGAAAGCTACTTTTACGATTTACGCTATTTAGTCCTTTGCCCAAATTAAGCACACAAACATACAAATTAAATCATAGAAATTTCACACATGCTTAATCACGTATCGTAGGCACAAAAAATAATATTAAAATATTTTATTGACTCAGATTTGTGGTCCCGAAACCACTATTCCGACTAGGGTTAAACTGGACTGTTACAGTAGGAGCAATCATGAGACGAATTTGATATGTATCGTCAAAGCATCGATACATGAAATACATTATGAATTTTCTCTAATTCAGGTGGCTACAGCAGTCTATAAGCAACCGGTCCAATTCTTTTGATGATCTCATACGGCCCTATAAACCTCGAACTTAGATTGCATTTTCGGCCAAATCGAAGTATTTTCTTCCACGGAGACACTTTCAAAAAAACTTTGTCACCAACCTCAAATTCGATATCTTTTCGTTTCAAATCTGCATAGGATTTCTGACGATCTGAGGCTGCTTTAAAAATGTCACAAATCACTTTTACTTTCTGCTCAGTCTCTTTTATCAAATCAACCCCGTGAATCTTGTTCTTACTCAGTTTGTCGAATACAATTGAGTTCGACATTTTCTACCATAAAGAGCCTCATACTGTGCCATTTTAATACTAGATTGAAATTTGTAATTTATGCGAATTCAATCAATGGTAAATGCTTTTCCCACATATCTTCAAACTCGAGAACACAACATCTCAACATATCCTCAAGAACTTGAATGACCCGCTCGGATTGTCCATCCGTTTGCAGATGAAATGTAGTACTAAAATGCAACTTTGTACCTAAAGCTTCTTGCAATTTCTTCCAAAACCACGAGGTAAATCTCGGGTCTCTATCAGACACAATAGATAGTGGCACCCCGTGCAATCTCACAATCTCTGCAATATACAATTTGGCTAACTTGTCAAGTGTATAATCTATTTTTATCGAAACAAAATGAGCTAATTTCATCAATCTATCAACTATCACCCAGATTGCATCTTTCTTTCTCGGAGACAAAGGTAATCCTGACACAAAGGCCATCGTAATTCTCTCCCATTTCCACTCAGGAATCATAATCGGTTGTAACAAACCAGATGGAACTTGATGTTTAGCTTTAACTTGCTGACAAACTAAACACTTCGACACAAAGTTAGAGATATCTCTTTTCATACCATGCCACCAATAAAACTGTTTCAGATCATTATACATTTTCGTACTTCCCAGATGAATAACCAAAAAACTACTATGAGCTTCATTCAAAATTAACTGAATTAACTCTGAAATCCTCGAACACAAATCCGATCTCTGAATCTCAAACAATTATCACTATCAACTAGAAATTTTGAATCAGAATTTAAACCACATTGAATTTGTTTTGTTATCATCTCATTATCACTTTTCTCTGCATCACAAATCTGTCGTACGAACATCGGTTTCAATTTCAACTCAGCCAAAACTAAACCATCATCACTTAGATTTATCTGAGTACTCGTAGCTTGCAAAGCACATAAAGACAAGCATCGACAACAACATTAGCTTTCCCTGGATGATAATCAATTACTAATTCATAGTCTTTTAGTAATTCTAACCATCTTCGCTGTCTCAAATTCAATTCTTTCTGAGTCATCAAATATTTCAAACTCTTATGATCAGTATAAATATGACATTTCTCACCAAATAGGTAGTGTCGCCAAATCTTCAGCGCAAATACAATTGCAGCTAATTCAAAAACATGCGTCGGATAATTCTTTTCATGCGGCTTTAACTGCCTCGAAGTATAAGCAATAGCTTTTCCTTCTTGCATCAACACACAGCCCAAACCATTCAACGATGCATCACTATAAACTATGAATTCTTTACCCAATTCAGGTTGAACTAATACGGGTGCCTCTGTCAACAATGTTTTCAGCTGTTCAAAACTCTGCTGGTATTTTTTAACCACTCGAACTTAACATCTTTCTGTAGTAACTTCGTCAATGGAGTCGCAATCATTGAAAAGCCTTTCACAAACTGCCTATAATATCCTACTAGTCCCAGAAAACTATGGACTTCAGACACATTTCTCGGTGGTTTCCATTCAAGAATAGCTGAGATCTTACTCGGATCAACTCGTATTCCCACACCTGACACAATATGCCCTAGAAAACCAACCTCACACAACCAAAACTCACATTTGCTGAATTTTGCATACAATTGCTTCTCACATAGATTCTGTAATACAATTCTCAAATGTTCGGCATGTTGCATCTCATCATAGGAATAAATCAGAATATCATCAATGAACACCACCACAAAGCGATCTAAGTACGGTCTAAATATCCGATTCATTAAACCCATAAACACTGCAGGAGCATTCGTTAGTCCAAATGGCATAACTAAGAATTTATAATGTCCATACCTCATTCTGAAAGTAGTTTTCAGAACATCTAATTCTTTAACTCTCAATTGATAATAGCCTGATCTCAAATCTATTTTCGAAAACACAGTAGCTCCTTTCAGCTGGTCAAACTAATCATCAATACGAGGCAACGAATATTTATTCTTTATTGTCACTTTTTCAACTACCGGTAGTCAATACACATTCTTATAGTGCCATCTTTCTTTTTCACAAATAACACAGGAGCACCCTAGGGCTAGAAACTTGGTCGTGCAAATCCTCGATCTGTCAACTCATGTAACTGTGAATTTAACAATTTTAGTTCTGTTGGTGCCATTCTATATGAGCTATCAAGATAGGAGTTGTTCCTGGTACTAATTCAATACCAAACTCAACTTCTCGTATCGGAGGTAATCCTGGTAGTTCTTCAGGAAACACATCCTGGGTATGGATTAGTTAACATTGCATGATACTGTTGTAAACTGCAAAAGAAAGAAAATTAATTTGAGACTCAAAATGATGAAATAGTTAGGATTGAATCAAATGATTTAAATGGATTATTCGTGATATCAGTGTTGAAAGCTCAGAGTTATGTGAAAAAGGCTATGAAGATTACTTTGCGTATGTGATTGATTGGAGAGTGATGGAAAAAAAGTTGAATCACTGCTAGTTGTTTGTGAATTCCTTGATATGTTTCCTGAAGAACTACCGAGATTACCTCCTATACGTGAAGTTGAATTTGGTATTGTTTTAGTGCAGGAACGACTGCTATTTCGATAGCTCCGTATAGAATGGCACCAACGAAATTGAAAGAGTTGAAGTCACAATTGCAAGAGTTGACTGATAGAGGATTTGCAAGACCGAGTTTCTCACCTTGGGGTACTCCTATCCTATTTGTGAAAAAGAAAGATGGCACGATGAGAATGTGCATTGATTATCGTCAATTGAACAAAGTAACTATTAAGAACAAATATCCTTTACCCAAAATTTATGATTTGTTTGATCAGCTTAAAGGATCCACTATGTTTTCAAAGATAAATCTGAGATCGGGTTATTATCAGTTGCGAGTAAAAGATTCATACATTTTGAAGACTGCTTTCAGAACGAGGTACGGGCATTATGAGATTTTAGTTATGCCTTATAGACTAACAAATGCTCCTGTTGTCTTTATGGATTTGATGAATAGAATTTTTAGACCGTATTTAGATCAATTTGTTTTTGTATTCATTGACAACATTTTGATTTATTCACGTGATGAGATTGAGCATGCCAAGCATTTGAGAATTGTGCTACAAACTCTACGAGAAAAGCAACTATATGTGAAATTCAGCACATGTGAGTTCTGGTTGCGTGAAGTTGGTTTTCTAGGACATATTGTATCAGCATCTGGTACAAAGGTTGACCCAAGCAAAATTTCAGCAATTTTGGAGTGGAAGCCTTCAAAAAATGTGTCTGAAGTTTGAATTTTTCTGTGACTTGCTAGTTACTATCGAAGCTTCGTAAAAGGCTTTTTAATGTTTGTTACTCCGTTAACTAGATTGCTTCAGAAAGACGTGAGATTTGAATGGTCTGATAAATGTCAGAAAAGTTTTGGTTAGTTGAAAATTTTGTTGACTGAAGCTCCAGTTTTGGTACAATTAGAATCAGGTAAAGAATTCATGATCTATAGTGATGCTTCGTTAAATGGTCTGGGATGTGTTTTGATGAAAGAAGGAAAAGTTATAGCTTATGCCTCGAGTCAATTAAAGTAGCATGAAAAGAATTACCTGACGCACGACCTTGAGTTAGCTACGATTGTTTTGCATTAAATATTTGGCGCCACTATCTCTTCGGCAAAAAATGTCATGTGTTTTTGGATCATAAAAGTCTAAAATATTTGATGACTCAAAAAGACTTGAGTCTGTGACAGAGAAGATGGTTAGAGCTGTTGAAAGATTACGAGCTTGTGATAGATTATCAACCGGGTAAAGAAAATGTCGTTGCTGATGCATTGAGTCAGAAATCACTATTTGTATTACTTGCGATGAATGCTCATTTAGATTTGTCTGATGATGGTTCAGTTTTGGCTGAGATGAAAGTGAAACTGTTGTTTTTACAGCAAATATGTGATGCTCAAAAGATTGATAATGAAATGATAGTGAAATAAGCTCGTGTGATTTGAACACCGATTCTGAATTTAGAGTTGATGATGATGATTATTTGAGATTTTGAGATCGAATGTGTGTTCCGAGAAATCTAGAATTTATTCACTTGATTTTGAATAAAGCTCATAATAGTCGTTTATCTATTCATCCGGGAAGTACAAAGATGTACCATGACTTGAAGCGAAATTAGTGTTCTGGTAGATATTTCTGAATTTGTCTCAAAATATTTAGTCTGTCAGCAAGTTAAAGCTGAACATCAGGTTCCATCTGGCTTGATACAACCAATTCTGATTCCCAGTGGTGATGAATTTTGTTTCAGGGTTGCCTTTGACTTTGAGAAAGAAGGATGCAATTGGGGTTGTAGTTGATTGATTTTAACCCATTTTATTTTGGTACGATCTGATTACTCACTTGATAAGTTAGCTGAACTTTACATTTCTGATATTGTGAGATTGCATGGAGTGCCACTATCTATTGTGTCTGACAGAGACCCGAGACTCACTTCATGATTTTGGAAGAAATTGCAAGAGGCTTTAGGTACTAAATTTCATTTAGTACAGGTTTTCACCCACAGAAGGATGATCAGTCTAAGCAGATTATTCAGATTCTTGAGGATATGTTAAGATGTTGCATACTTGATTTTAATGGTACGTGGGAACAATATTTTCTATTGATCGAATTTGCGTATAATAATAGTTTTCAGTTGAGCATCAAAATGGCACTTTATGAGGCTTTGTACAGACGCAAATGTCGAACACCTTCGTACTGGACTGAGCTAAGTGAAAATAAGATACACAGGGTTGATATGATAAAAGAAACTGAGCAGAAAGTGAAAGTGATTAGTAATAGTCTGAAAGTCGCGTCAGATCGTCAGCAATCTTATGTAGACTTAAAACGAAAAGAAATCGAGTTTGATATTGGTGATAAAGTGTTCTTAAAAGTATCTCCGTGGAAGAAAATACTTCGTTTTGGAAAGAAAGGCAAATTGAGTCCGAGGTTCATCGGACCATATGAAATTATCGAGCTTATTGGACCTGTTGCATACAGATTGTTGTTGAAACTTGAGCTAGAAAAAATTCATAATGTATTTCATGTATCAATGCTTTGCCGATACAGATCTGATCCCTCTCATGTGATTTCTCCTTCTAAGATTAAAATTCGGCCCGATATGACTTACCAGGAAGAACCGATCTGTATTTTAGCTCGTGCGGTGAAAAATTACGAAATAAGAAAATCTCGTTAGTTAAAGTATTGTGGCATCGACACGAAGTGGAAGAGGCTACGTGGGAGCCCAAAGATTCTATGAGGAAATAATTTCTGAATCTTTTATGGTAAGATTTTTAGGGACGAAAATCCCTACAGTCTAGTTTATGCCCTAGTTGAAATAGTGTTTTTGAGAATCCGAGTAAAAAAATATTCTAATATTATTTTTTGAGTCCTCGACATGTGAATTAGTATGTGTGAACTTTCTGTGATTTAATTTGATCATTTGTGTGCTTAATTTGAGAAAAAGGTAAAAGTGATATTCTATATGTTAATGTGCTAAATTGAGTTGGCTTTTGAATGTAATAGCCTTATGAGGCAATTAAACCATTGCATAAGTGAGTGGATAATAATGGACATAAATGGCCATATATTACATGAATTTTAAATGTTTTCATTAATGGTAATTTGGTAAATTGTAAATAATGTCATTAAATTAAAACAAAACAATATTTTGTTCATCATTTTAATGACTATTGCCTAAAGTTAAAAGGAAAAACACCATTGTTGAGCTAGCTAGGTTTTGGCCATTATTTAAGCTTAGATTAAGGTATGTTTTGCTTCGATTTTTGATAATTTCTACGTTTTTGTAAAATGTTGCTTCGTGTTCTTTCAAACCCATGCCTTAATTTTGTGAACTGATGAAGATTTTTAAAAGTGCCATTGATGAATTCATGAGTTTTGTGATGGTTGTTGATGAAATATGAAATATATATGTGTTAGTTTAACATGTTTTGTCTTTGGATTCTTGGTAAATTTGAGTAATTTGGACTAAATTGAGAAAATGATATTTTGAGGGACTAAAATGTGAAATAAATGAAATGTATGGACTTATATGAGCATGGGTAATATTCAGCATAAGAATGATGTGTGCAAATTTTGTATATTTTGTGATTTTATGAAATAGGGACTTAAATGTTAAAATGTGAAAATATGAGGGCTGATTTGTAAATTTCCCTAAATATGTTTTTTGGATTGAATTGAATGATTTGGTGAACAAATAAGTTAAATTTTAACATGTATAGATCAAGAACCAAAGAAAACAGATTTAGACCGAGGGAAGTCGAAAGTAGTTGAATAGCTATTCGTTACTGTTCTTTCCGTACGAGGTAAGTCTATATACAAATAAATATATTTGAATTGGTTTATTTATGTACCTATGAAATTTAATTGTGATGAATGTGCTTGAGATGATATATACTTGGAATCTGAGAAAGTATCGACCAAGTGTCAACATCTGAAAAGTCTCGTTCGAACCTACGAATAGATAGCATTTTATATGTCATGACATAGGTTTTCGATATGTGATATCGTGTAAGACCACGTCTGGGATGTTGGCATCGATCTGAGATTTACGTGTAAGACCATGTCTAGGACATTCGCATCATATCTGATTTTGTATAAGGCCCTATCTGGGACAATGGCATCGATATTTGGTCACATGTAGGACCACGTCTGGGACGTTGGCATTGTACGATTATTCCTAGTATCCTCTTTGATTCCGAATGGTTCAACAGGCAGATCCTAGAAATGAAAGACTATGTGAATTTTATAACTATTTCAGGTACGTTTGATGTGTATGCTTTGTTAAAGCATGAAAGGTGAGTATTCATGGACTTGCAAAAGAGAAATATGTGCATAGATGTAAAGTGATAAAATATGATATATGTATGACTATGGTATGAGCAAAAGTGATGCTTTGAGATATGATATGTTGATAAGCTATGGCTAAATAATTGAGCCAAAGGAAAATATTATGAATATGCACTTGAGAAACATTAATGATATTGTATTAATATGATTATGTGCATTTTATGTTAGGTTTATTTTTATATGGCTTACTAAGCTTTTGAAAGCTTACTCTGTGTGTGTGTTTGTATTGTTTTATAGACTGTTAAAGCTACAGAAGGCTCGGGGATTGTCGAGGATCGTCATCACGCTACCCAATCCTATTTTGGTACCTTTTGAAAGTTTTTATACTAAAGTATGGCATGTATAGGCTAGTCATTTTGAATTATGTTTAAGATGTGTATATAGCCATGTGATATGGCTAGATAAATGAATGTGATAAGAATGAGTAGTTCATGTACAAGCATTTACCAAGCTACTCAATCTAACTCTTTCCAGCATTCATTCAAATAACTATCCATTTATCTCATACACAACTTCATCAACCACATAGGTTTTGTACGTACCTGTACCATCACGTATTTAACTACCACATTTACCATTCAATGCTCCAAACGATTACTCATTTGATCCTCTTAAAACATTCGATGAATTCGCACATGCGTAGTGCCATATAATTAGCCGAAGCCACAATATTATCGCACGCTTAGTGCCATCACATTAAACAGATAATGTCTCAATATCACACACAGTGCCAAATAATATAGTCGATGCTTTCTTTATCTCGCACACTTAGTGCCGATTATCATTGTATCGATTCGGTTTACGCACACTTAGTGCCATATAACTTAAAAACCACATCTCACATTTTCGAATTCCCTACTCACATTTCCATTCATTTCAATACATAAGAACATCGTTTAAACAACATGTATATACACGAACTTATGTCAAATGTATAAACATCGATATAAGTAGATCAATCGAGCACCTTATTGTTGCCTCAGTCTCAATCCAAATCTCTCTTTTCTTGATCTATACATATTCAAATTTAGCTCATTCATTCACCAAATCATTCAATTTAATCCAAAAACACATATTTTGAGCATTTTACAAAATAGCCCTTACATTTGCACATCTTGACATTTTAGTCCCTATTTCATAAAATCATCAAATACACATAGTTTCATTATATACATGTTGAGCCGAGTTTTCCCCTACCTCATATAAGCCCACATATTTCATTTATTTTAGATTTTAGTCCCCAATTTATCATTTTCACAATTTATCCCAAAATAGTTAAATTCATCAAAAATTTAAAGGCAAAATATGCTAACTCAACATTAAACTTTCATATTTCACTAACTATCAACACAAAGCTCACATATTTATCAATGGCACATCTCAAAATCATGATCAAATTCTAAAATTAAGACATGGGCTTGATAGTATTCT
Source organism: Gossypium rotundifolium (assembly GCA_025506655.1). Taxonomy (NCBI): domain Eukaryota; kingdom Viridiplantae; phylum Streptophyta; class Magnoliopsida; order Malvales; family Malvaceae; genus Gossypium; species Gossypium rotundifolium. The sequence goes on along the minus strand of CP106731.1, from coordinate 59,887,491 downwards.
AAGCAACGATCATAAAAACGTAAAAATCATAAAAAATCGAGCTCGAAACATACCTCAACCAAGAACAAAAATGGCCGACCCTACATAGCCCTTTTTTTTTTCTTTTCTTTTCTTTCAATTTTCGGCAGGATGAACATGATAATGGCCTTTAATTTATTTTTATTTATTTATTATACATTAATACATAGTTACCATTTTACCCTTAATTAATAAACCATTTAACCATCAAATATTAGACCATTTATGTCAAATTCGACTATAAAGGGTCTAATTACAACATAAGGACTTCTCATTTAATAAGCCATGACAATTAAGCACTTTAACAATTAGCACACAGCTTTTGCATTTTATGCGATTAAGTCATTTTTCACATTTTGGCAACAGAACTTTCACACATACTTTATCACATACTGTAAACACAAAATAATATTAAAATATTTTTTTGACCTCAAATTTATGGTTTTAAAACCACTATTCTGACTAGGGTCTAAACCGGGCTGTTACATAATTGCTATAGGTAGTTTAAAAAAAAGAGAAATAAAATGTTTTGTTCTCTCCTACTCACAATTATATATATACTTAAGTTAATGATGTGATTAAGTTTAACCAATTTAAAATTTTAACCTTTAACATGCTTAATTTATTAGTTAACCTTTCTTTATAAAAAGTAAGTGGATGAACTTCAAAATTCACTAATTCATTACACATTAATGGTTAAATAACCATTTGGTCCTTTGGTTAATTGTTGATTGGGACCTCAAGCATTTTCTAAATTAAAAGTAAACAACAATTGAACTATTATAGTTTAGTCCCTATACTATAATTAATGACTTTCTAGGGTTCAATTATTTAATTGTTCTTAATATATTTTCAATTTAAGCATATAAATTTTTGTATTCGTGATTTCACTAACTCGGTTTACGAAACTGAGTTTTGAAACTACAGTTTTTAGCATCGTCTAAAATAATATCATTACAAGAACATACAAACTAAAAATTTTGATAAATTCAAAGAGTTTCGAGTGAAAATGGATAAACAACTGGGTTTACCCATAAAGACACTTTGATTTGATCGAGTTGGGGAATACTTATTAGACGAGTTCATAGGATACCATGTAAAAAATGGGATATTATCCCAATTAACTGTGCTACGAACTCCAAAACAAAATTCCATGGTAGAAAGAAGGAATCAAACCTTTTTAGACATGGCTCGATCAATGTTAAGTTATTTGCACTTACCAGTATCCTTATGCGAATACACTTTACAAAAGGTTTGCTACATAATGAATGATGTACCAAATAAGGTTGCAACTAAAATTCCATATGAATTGTGGCACGATAGGAAGCCAAGCCTAAAGCATTTTAGGATTTAGGGATGCCTAGCCTATGTTGGACAAAGATATGAGGAAGTTGGATTCATGAGAAAAATTGTGCATGTTTGTGGGATATATTAAAGGAACAAAAGGGTGGTTTGTTCTATAACCCAAAAGAGGGAAATGATTATAGTGACAACTCAAGCTACATTTCTTTAGGAGAGTTACATGAACAAATTTAATCCTAGAACTGAAGAATTACTCGAGGAACTTTTAGGAAATTCATAAAAACCTTGTAACGATTCTAAATCCAAATCCTAATAGTAGACATGCAAACAATCAGTGGCATAGGGAGCTTCATCGTAGTGGAAGGATCCCTAGTAGGCTTGAGTTCTTCTAAACTGGCGAAAGTGCTTTCAACAATGAGTTTGCCAAACAAGAAGATGATGACCCACTCACATTTGATGAAGTAATGCAAAGTGTTGATTCCATGTTCTGGAAAATAGCTATGAAAGATGAGGTGGAATCTATGAAATACAACTCAGTGTGGGAACTTGTAGACTTACGAGAAGGGATAAAACCAATAGGGTGTAAGTGGATCTACAAAAAAAAAAAAAAAGAAATTTGTATGGAAAAAGTGAAAACTTAGAAGTCCAAACTTATAGCAAAAGGGAAAGAATGTATCGATTACCAAGAAATATTCTCTCTGATTGCCATGATCAAGTTAATCTACATATTGTTATCCATCACGACAACCCTCGATTATGAGATCTAGAAAATGGATGTTAAGACAACATTCTTGAATGACTATCTTGAAGAACGATTAGCTTGAAGAGAAAATATATATGATGCAACCCATCAAATATATAGCTAAAGGAAATGAGTATAAAGTTTGCAATCTACTTAGATCCATATATGGACTTAAGCAACATCCCACTCATGGAATTAAAGATTTGATCAAGCGATCAAAACTGTAACAGCCCATTTTCAGTGAGATCGGAATAGTGGTTTCGTGACCACAAATTTGAGACCAAAAATAAAAATTTAATTTAATTTAATTTATTTTATTTTATGATCGTTATTATGATAGGAATGTTACGTGAAAATTTTGATACAAAAATTTGATCGATTGTGTGGTTAATTAGGTAAAGGACTAAATTGCATAAAATGTGAAAGTTGAATTCTAGTAGCTATAAGGATTAAATAGCTATGGAATTCAAAACTAGAAGGTCCTTATATGGTAATTAGACCATTAAGAAAAGTATGAATATTTTTCTTGCTGACTCATCTATGGAAAAATTAGAAATGCATAGGGACTAAATTGGAAATCAATAAAATTAAAAAATAATAGAAAAATAAAAAGAAATTATCATCTTTTCTATTGATCATCTTCCCCAATATTTTTTATGGAAACCCTAGGAGATAGGAAGAGAACTTTTCAAGCTTAGAAAGGTATGAAATCAAGTTCCGTTTTTAATGATTTTTATATTTTTAGAATCAGGATAGCCTAATATTTCTATTTATGGGATTTATTTGAAAAGATAACAAAGTGTAGAAACTTTTCCATGGATATAAATGCTGGAAATTTGAAATTTATGGTAGAAAATGAAAGATAGTTGATAGATAAACAACTTTTACAAAGCAAATTTTCTTGAAAACTTGATTTAGGGACTAAAATGAAAAGGTGGTAAAACCCATGGAAAATTCTAAAATTTGTGAAATGTGTGTGCTGTAAAAATTGTTATTAAATCTTGGTTAGGCTTGGAAAGAGGACTAGATTGCATGAATTTCATTTTCCTAGCCTACAGACAAAATTGGAATTTTTGAAAAGAGTAGGGGCAAAATAGTAATTTTTCCTATGATGTAGTAGAATGCAAATGTATGTAAAATATGATGAATTAATAATTAAACTTGCTTATATAGACCCAAAAAGACCAACTACGGAATTAGATCGAGGGAGACAAAAAGTTTCGGATTAGTTGGAATTCAAACCCGAACAATTGTCAAGGTAAGTTCGTGTAACTTAAACCTGTATATTAAATGCTTTAATTGAATTATATGATTGTGTTGATGTACATTACTTGAATGCTATATTGAGAAATTTAATACATGCTTAACATGGTGAAAAAGGGTTAAGTCCCGATGGAATATTGAATTCCGATGAATATATGTGCTTCCCTAAAACTAATAAGGCCTTGCATTTGTTGTGGACGGGATTTAGCTCAAACAAGTAATCCTATGGACCTTGTTATAGAAATGATTTAGCTCGGACGAGTAATCCTGATATAATACCTCTTGAGCATATATTATCATTAGGGTTTAGCCTGGACTGGTAATCCTAATTGAACTCTTTTGAGCATACGTTATATAAAGGATTTAGCCTGGACTGGTAATCCTATTATATGATATGTGGCTCGAGAGTGTGTTCATTGATTAAGTGCTGTAATAGGTACCCTTGAATAAGAATTGACGAATTATGGAATTATACACCTCGAATGTACTACTTGAGCATCCATCGAAATTTCAATAATTCAACGGACATAGAACTTTTAACATGGCATGAAAATTTTGAGATGAAATAATTTGAAAGGACTATTGCATGATGAGTTCATCTATGTTTTACTTGAAATTCATATGAGATTATGTGACTAACTTGTTTGAATAAGTGATTGTGTGTTTAGGTAACTTACCCAAAATTGATGGATTTGTGTTTTATGTATGCTTGTGTTAATAAATATAACTGGTAAGTTTATTTCCCGTTATATGAACTTATTAATCATGAAAATACTTACCTTGTTTAATTTTCCCTTGTTTTATAGTGTTCGTAAGCTCGCGAAGGTTGGAGGATTGATATACTTATAAATCTCATTTTGGTACAATGGCATGTATAGACTTATTTGGCCAAATGTTGACTTGTAACATCCCGAATTATTGGGCATATGCATTTTATGTGATGTATGCTTAAAATGTTAATTTGAGGTTTAGAGGTGCAAATTGGGCTTAGAAATGGGCCGAGGTCTTGGCTAAATATTTTGTTTAGAGACTATTGGGTTTAAATAAAGTATTGAGAGTGTAATAGGCATAATGGGCTGGTGGCCCAGGAACAAGAGGAGCAGTAGGAGGGAGCTATAAGTGGCGCCAATAGGCAAAGAAAGGGGCCCCAGCGTGGCCGCTTGGAGCCCAAGGAATTGGGCCAATTTTAGTAGCCCAAGGAGAGCAAGGGGGGACGGCAATGTGGCTACAAAATAGGAGATTTTATGTTTTAAATTATGTGGATATAATGCTGATAAAGGGGAAGTAGTGGTGTGGTGTATGTCTCTATTGGATGAGTGTTCTGTTAAGGATAAGGGATAGAATGATAAGAGTGATCTCTTGGTTGCATAGTTGGTCGAAAATCAAACACAAGAGAGGGGGGAAAAATCGGTTCAGTATAGGCAAGGGGCTGCCAAATTTTTCATTGGGTTATCTAAAAATAGCCTCAAGCTTTCTCTCTTTTCGGCAAACTAGAATCATCTTTTCTTCTTCTTTTTTTTCCCTTCTGCCAGAAACCGAAACCCCTGCAATTTACCTTCTCTTCTCTTGCAAACACTTTGGTCGAATCTCTCTATCTAATTCCTTGCCCATCTTTTTAATTCTTAGTTCTTCCAAAAGCTGAAAACGTATCAGCATTTCTCTCGTTCATCTTTTTTGGGATTTTCTTAAAAGCCAAAATCCCTAGATCTCATCTCCTGTGATTACCGAATTCCTTCTGTGGTGTCTTCTTGTGCCAAATCTTGAAGAAAACTAAAAGGTAAGTACCGGTTCCCGAGATTTTAATCTTTTTCTGACTTTTAGAGATCTTATCCAAATGGCTATATGGTTAACTAATCGGGTGTTTTCTCTCATTTGCGGCATTCTAGGATTTGAAAGGGATTCAATCGCTTAGAATTCTAGGCCAGAGTTCAATAGCACTCGGATTGTATTACTTTTGAGATTTCAAGGTAAAGAGATCTATTGATTTAAATGTATAATCCGGGTAAAACACTAACCCTTGGCCGAATATAGGAGAGGCCTTATCTTCGCGTTCTTCCGGCTTCTGAGCAAAGTTGTAGACAGAAGGCAGTAGATCCAATTAGCGTGGGTATCGACATAGAGGGTAGTCCTACGTATTAATTAGGTGTGTAACATTCTCACACCATTTGGATTGCCTGTTAGTATATGCTTATAAATCATATATCTGTTAAATGCCGAAATCTGGCGTGGTATTGAAAACCGAGGGAGGTAAAGGCAAATCACCAGGTTAGTGATCTCTGTCATTCTTAAGTGAATGGTTCTGTTGATTTGATATTGGTAAACATGTATGTCAGTTTCTGTGATTGCACGGGGTTGGGTGATTAATGAAAGGGGAAGTGTTCTGTTGTAGTGGCTTTTGCCATGATTTGTTGTAGTGGCTTTTTTTGCCATGATCTGTTGTAGTGGCTATTGCCATGATCTGACGATGAGCAGCTAACTGCAGCATGACTGCCATCGATGGTGTGTAGTAGTGTGGGTTGATTGTAGAAATCCCCAATGGTGGGATTGGCAGGTAAGAGTGGTGTGTAGCGGATGGAAACCTAGGATTGGGTTGGGCTTTGCATAATTCCTGATATATTATATTTTGGTATATATCCTATGGGGCTAAGGCCCAGTCTAATGGTGCACGAGGGTTGCACACCAAGTCTTGTGACTCACCCTATTATTTAACATTTTTTTCAGGTAGCACTTAGAGCATCGGACCGGGCTGGAGGGGAGCGCAAGGTGGCCATGCAAGAGTTTGAATTGTTACAGAAAAGATGCCATTTATTTAAATTTTCCTTCAATAAGTTAAATTATTTTGGGTTTTATATTTTATTGTAATAAGGCCATGGGCCACTAGCCTTATACTTTGGGCTTTCTTTTGGGTTTTTACTATTATTGGACACCTAATTTCGGCGAAAAATATAAACTAAGGCATGTACTAAATTTTGGTTTTTAATTCATAAAGGCATCATATAAAATTTATATCTTTTAGAAATTATCAAATCATTAAGTTTTCCAAATACATGTTTAAACTCGACAAATGTTTTCCAAAATGCGACATGTTTTACTAAAAGAAATAATTGGACCTTAGGCCTAGCTTACACCAAACAATAAACTCCATAAAACTTAGTGGTAACAGGCATATGCATGTCTAGGATTGGATCCGGAGAGCTTGGTATTAAGCAGATCCTAGTGACTCACCTCCTCTTCGTTGGAATCCTGCACAGTGCGTGAGTGTCGCTCACCTTAGCCATGAGGACTTGTTGATGAGCCAAAATTTATAATTAAAACACGATAGGGACCAACCACCCTATTTTGCAAAATCACTAAAATACCCCCTAGTTTTGTAAAATTTCTAAAATACTCTTGATTTGTAAAGATTTACCAAAATACCTTAGATTTGAGAAAAAATTACCAAGATTTGTGAAATTACCGAAATACCTCCGGTTTACAAAATTATCGAAATACCCCCAGATTGTAAAATTTCCAAAATACCCCCTCTTTTGTAAAACCACCAAGATACCCTATTTTGAAAATTACGAAAATACCTCTGTAGGGTAAATCACAAAAATACCCTGGGTAGTGAAAGGACAAAAACGCCCTTAGGTGATGAATGTAAGTTTGTGAATGCCCTCTGTATGCTGATTGTGAATGTATGTGATTCTTTGAATTAGGGTAGTAGACTTGAGACTGAACCTTTAGATATAATTCTGAATTCGAAAGAACCACTATCAAACTACTTTTTCATAAAATTGTTCGTGGATAATCATTGGAAAGAGTTAATAATTCATAAAATTTTCTTAAATCAGATAAAGGAGATATTAGGACGATGAGTACAAGGGGTCGAGGACGTCCGCCGCGTGGTCGTGGTAGGGGTAGGATGACCGATTCGAACCAAAGAGGGTCTGCCACGGGTCGAAATAAGATGCCGATCTGCCACCGTGGAGGAAAATTTTAGGACCAAATGGGTGGAGATGATCACGGTGTCTCGGCGATCTTTGTGGGTCCTTGAAAGAGTGGTTTGGAGTAGGCACGGTTTAGGAGCTCTAAGTTCAGGTGCGAATCGCTCCAAGCCAACGAAGAGATGTTTAGGAGTTTCTAGCGTAGCCCCTAACACACCGAGTATTGGTTAGAGGCAATCGGCGCATAATGGATGACCTTGACTTCACTATGGAGGAGAAGTTGAAGGGGTCGTGTCTCTTCTTTGAGAAGAGGCCTATCGGTGGTGGCTCACGGTGAAGGAGGGTACTCCATGGATCGTATTGATTGGGACTTCTTTAAGGAATCATACTAGGAAAAGTATATCGAGACCAGCTTTGTGGATGCACAGAGAAGGGCATTCCTGAACTTGGTGCAGGGAAGTAAGTCTGTGTCAGAATATGAAGCTGAATTTCTACGGTTGAGCCGTTATGCTCGAGGGATTGTAGCAACTGACTATGAGCATTGCGTGCAGTTCGAGGATGGACTAAGGGATGAATTGAGGGTATTAGTTGCACCGTAGTGAGAAAGAAACTTTGCAATTCTGGTCGAGAAAGCTAAAATATCTGAGGAGGTGAAGCGGACTGAGAAGCATAATAAGGATAAGGATCGAAATCAGAATAAGAGGAATTTTGGGCCGTCGGGATCATCTGGGAATTTTCATAAAAGGCCTAGGTCTGATGGGCCAACTCGTGCTCTGACGGGTCAGAATCGATCATGTCCTTCGTGTGGTAAGGTACATTATGGGGAATGTAGAAGGAGAACCGATAGATGCTTTAGGTGTGGATCCACGGAGCATATGATTAAAGACTATCTACAGTGGAGCGAGCCTGACAAATCATGGGACGAGGTTCGATCGAAGTTAGGAGGTGGTCACCAAGATCGAGGGTCGTGGCATGGCCAGAGGAGGAAATAGATTCGGTCGGGGTCGTGGAGCACTTGGTAGGCGTGCTAGAAATGTAGACGCAAGGCAGCTGGGTCTAGTCTATGTAGCACGTCGATGGGAGGATGGTGACGCACCGGACGTCATAACCGATACGTTTCTTATTGCTAATAGCCCATACCTTGCTTTGATTGATATTGGGTCAACCCACTCCTATGTTGCATGTTCGGTATCTGAGACCCTAAGTTTAGACTCTAAAACAACTACTAGGAAGATGACTGTGGTTAGCCCTCTAGGACAATCTAGGGTAGTGGACAAACTATTTAGGGACGTACCTTTAGAGACCCAAGGAGCAGTGTTCCTGGCAAACTTAATGGAAATACCGTTTGGAGAGTTTGACCTTATTTTGGGAATGGATTGGTTGACTAAACACCGTGCTAAGTTGGATTGTGAGACTAAGCGCATGGTGTTGAGTACCCCAGAAGGTGGGGAGGTGGTTGTGTTCGGAGGAAGAAGAAATTATTTGTCCAACGTAGTGTGCGCATTAAAAGCTGTTAAGATGATTCGGAAGGGATGTAACGCGTTTCTAGCCTCTATCAGTGCTTTGGATGTTAAGGAGGTGACTGTCAGTTGAGGTTCAAACAGTCAAGGATTTCACAGATGTCTTTCCTGAGGAATTGCCAGGATTACCTTTGGATCGCGAAGTGGATTTTGGAATAGAGCTACTTTCGGGTACATCTCCAATGTCTATTGCTCCATCTGTAATGGCGCGAAAGAGCTGGTGGAACTCAAAGCCCAGATCCAAGAACTATTGGATCGTGGATTTATCTGACCGAGTGTGTCTCCGTGGGGAGCCCTGGTCCTATTTGTGAAGAAGAAGGACGGATCCATGCATATGTGTGTGGACTACCGTCAATTGAATAAGTTGACGATTAAGAACAAGTACCCACTGCCAAGAATCGATGACCTATTCGATCAGCTCAAAGGAGCTTCAGTCTTTTCTAAGATTGACTTAAGGTCGGGATATCATCAGTTAAGGGTAAAGGAAGGAGGCATTCATAAGATGGCATTTCGAACTCAGTACGATCATTACGAATTTTTGGTGATGTCGTTCGGGTTGACGAATACGCCAGTGGCATTTATGGATATGATGAACCGAGTATTTCAACCGTATCTTGATCGATTCGTCGTGGTGTTCATCGACGATATCCTGGTTTACTCTAAGTCCAAGGAGGAGCATGATGCACATCTTCGTGTGGTGTTGCAAATTCTGAGGGAGAAGTAGTTGTACGAAAAGTTCAATAAGTGTGAGTTCTGGCTGAAGAAAGTGACATTCTTAGGGCATGTAGTTTCCGCAGAGGGAATTAGGGTGGACCCTTGGAAGATAGAAGCCTATTGGATTGGAAATCGCTGAAGTCTGTGGCAGAAGTTTGAAGTTTCTTGGGATTACCGGGTACTATGTAAGGTTTGTTGAAGGGTTCTCATTGATAGCGGCACCTTTAACTAAGTTGTTGAGGAAGGGAGTATCATTTGTATAGACCGACAAATAGCAGGAGAGCTTTGAGAAGCTGAAGAGAATCTTGACAGAAGCGCCAGTGTTAATTCAGCCAGAGGCTGGAGAAGAATTTACCGTCTACATGATGTGTCACACATAGGTTTAGGATGTGTGTTGATGCAAGATGGAAAAGTTGTTGCATATGCGTCTTGACAGCTTGAGACCGCATGAATTAAACTACCCTATGCACGATTTAGAATTGGCGTGAGTGTTCAAAATGCAATGACTATGAGCATTGCGTGCGGTTCGAGGATGGACTAAGGGATGAATTGAGGGTATTAGTGGCACCGTAGTGAGAAAGGGACTTTGTGATTCTGGTCGAGAAAGCTAAAATATCTGAGGAGGTGAAGCGGACTGAGAAGCATAATAAGGATAAGGATCGAAATCAGAATAAGAGGAATTTTGGGCGTCGGGATCATCAGGAATTTTCATAAAAGGCCTAGGTGCGATGGGCCAACTCGTGCTCTGCGGTCGAATCGATCATGTCCTTCGTGTGGGAAGGTACATTATGGGGAGTGTAGAAGGAGAACAGATAGATGCTTTAGGTGTGGATCCACAGAGCATATGATTAAAGACTATCTACAATGGGCGAGCCTGACTGCGGACGAGGTTTTGATCGAGTTAGGAGAGGTGGTCAGCCGATCGAGGGGTTGGGACGAGGAGGAAATGGATTGATCGGGGTCGTGGAGCACTTGGTAGGCGTGCTAGAAATGTAGGCATAAGGCGGTGGGTCTAGTCTGTCAGCACATCGATGGGAGGATGGTGGCGCCGGACGTCATAATCGATATGTTTCTTATTGCTAATAGCCCATACCTTGCTTTGATTGATATTGGGTCAACCCACTCCTATGTTGCATGTTCGGTATCTGAGACCCTAAGTTTAGACTCTAAAACAACTACTAGGAAGATAACTGTGGTTAGCCCTCTAGGACAATCTAGGGTAGTGGACAAACTATTTAGGGACGTACCTTTAGAGACCCAAGGAGCAGTGTTCCTAGCAAACTTAATGGAAATACCGTTTGGAGAGTTTGACCTTATTTTGGGAATGGATTGGTTGACTAAACACCGTGCTAAGTTGGATTGTGAGACTAAGCGCATGGTGTTGAGTACCCCGGAAGGTGGGAAGGTGGTTGTGTTCGGAGGAAGAAGAAATTATTTGTCCAACGTAGTGTACGTATTAAAAGCTGTTAAGATGATTCGGAAGGGATGTAACGCGTTTCTAGCCTCTATCAGTGCTTTGGATGTTAAGGAGGTGACTGTCGGTTGAGGTTCAAACAGTCAAGGATTTCACAGATGTCTTTCCTGAGGAATTACCAGGATTACCTTTGGATTGCGAAGTGGATTTTGGAATAGAGCTACTTTCGGGTACAGCTCCAATGTTTATTGCTCCATACAGAATGGCGCTGAAGGAGCTGGTGGAACTCAAAGCCCAGATCCAGGAACTATTGGATCGTGGATTTATCTGACCGAGTGTGTCTCCGTGGGGAGCCCTGGTCCTATTTGTGAAGAAGAAAGATGAATCCATGCATATGTGTGTGGACTACCGTCAATTGAATAAGTTGACGATTAAGAACAAGTACCCACTGCCAAGAATCGATGACCTATTCGATCAGCTCAAAGGAGCTTCAGTCTTTTCTAAGATTGACTTAAGGTCGGGATATCATCAGTTAAGGGTAAAGGAAGGAGACATTCATAAGGCGGCATTTCGGACTCGATCGATCATTACGAATTTTTGGTGGCGTCGTTGGGTTGTGAATCGCCGATGGCATTTATGGATATGATGAGTAGTATTTCAACCGTATATTGATCGATTAAATCGTGGTGTTCATCGACGATATCTGGTTTACTCTAAGTCCAAGGAGGAGCATGATGCACATCTTAGGTGTGGTGTTGCAAATTCGAGGAGAAGTAGTTATCGAAAAGTTCAATAAGTGTGAGTTCTGGCTGAAGGAAGTGACATTCTTAGGGCATGTAGTTTCCGCAGAGGGAATTAGGGTAGACTCTTGGAAGATAGAAGCCTATTGGATTGGAAATCGCTGAAGTCTGTGGCAGAAGTTTGAAGTTTCTTGGGATTGGCTGGGTGCTACAGAAGGTTTGTTGAAGGGTTCTCATTGATAGCGGCACCTTTAACTAAGTTGTTGAGGAAGGAGTATCGTTTGTATAGGCCAGGCAAATAGCGGGAGAGCTTTGAGAAGCTAAAGAGAATCTTGTGAAGCACGGTGTTAATTGACGAGGGCGGGAGAAGAATTTACCGTCTACTATGATGTGTCACACATAGGCTTAGGATGTGTGTTGATGCAAGATGGAAAAGTTGTTGCATATGTGTCTTGACAGTTGAGACTGCATGAATTGAACTATCCTACGCACGATTTAGAATTGGCGACGGTAGTGTTTGCTCTGAAGATTTGGAGGCACTACCTGTATGGGGAGAAGTCGGTTATTTACACAGACCATAAGAGCCTGAAGTATCTTCTTACCCAAAAGGAGTTGAATCTGAGGCAACGTAGGTGGATTGAGCTCTTGAAGGACTATGACTGCTCGATTGAATATTATCTGAGTAAGGCTAACATGGTGGCAGATGCGCTGAATAGAAAGGCTATAGCAGATTTGAGGGCGATGTTTGCTCATCTTAGTCTGTATGAGGATGGAAGTTTGGTAGCTGAGCTCTAAGTAAGACCTATGTGGACAAGTCAGATAAAAGAGAAGCAACTTCTAGACGATGTTTTGAGTGCTCGACTCTGGAAAATGCGAAGTGGTGAAGGAGAGGACCATAGTTTGAATGGTGATAGAGTCCTCTATTTTCGTAAGAGAGTTTGTATGCTAAAGGATGTGGAGTTAAGGCAGATGATTCTTCAAGAGGCGCATAATAGCCCTTACGCTATGCATCCTGGAGGGGTTAAGATGTACTGGGATTTGCGAGAATAATTCTGGTGGCCAGGTCTGAAGCGAGAGATAACGGAATTCTAAGTAAGTGTTTGACGTGCTAGTAGGTGAAAGAGAAACACCAGTTGCCTTCGGGGTTGTTACAGCCGGTAAAGATTCCGTAGTGGAAATGGGAGAGAATCATGATGGATTTTGTTAGTGGGTTACCCCTTACGCCCACTAAGAAGGATTCAATTTGGGTGATTGTGGATTGGCTAACGAAGTCTGCTCAATTCATACTGGTTCATGTCGACTTTTCTCTGCAAAGGTTGGCTAAGCTGTATGTGGCTAAGGTGGTGAGACTGCATGGTGTACCTATGTCGATTATATCGGATAGAGACCCTAGGTTCACGTCACGATTCTGGAAGGCTCTGCATCAAGCAATGGGAACAAGGCTGAACTTGACCTTTGCTTTTCATCCACGGTGATGGTCGGTCTTAGAGGTAATCGGATCTTGGAGGATATGCTAAGGGGTTGCATCATCGATTTTAGGGGAAGCTGGAGGAGTATTTGCCTTTGGCAAAATTCGTGTACAATAATAGTTATCAATCTAGTATTTAGATGGCGCCTTATAAAGTTTTACACAGAAGGAGATGTCGTACCCCAACTTGTTGGACAGAGTTGGGTGAGCGTCAGGTGTTGGGCTTAGAACTAGTGTCAGAAACAGAAGAGAAAGTTAGGTTAATTCAGGCTCAGTTGAAGGAAGCGTCTGATCGGTAGAAGTCTTATGCGGATCTTAAATGGAAGGGGATGGAATTTGCAGTAGGAGATCAAGTCTTCTTGAAAGTATCACCGTGGAAGAAGGTAATGAGGTTTGGTCGGAAGGATAAGCTAAGTCCCCAGTTTATTGGGCCTTATCCGGTACTAGAATGCGTGGGCCCAGTGGCTTATCGATTGGAGTTGCCTTCAGAGTTGGAGAAAATACATGACGTTTTCCATGTCTCGATGCTAAGACGCTATCGTTCTGATCCATCGCATGTTGTACCGGTGGAAGAGATTAAAGTAAGGCCAGATTTGTCTTTTGAGGAGGAACCAGTGCAAATCTTGGATCGAGACGTAAAAGTGTTGAGAAGGAAGTCCGTCCCTTTGGTCAAGGTTTTGTGGTGAAACCACGGTGCAGAGGAAAAGACATGGGAAGCAGAGGATGTTATGCGACAGTAGTATCCCCATCTCTTCTGATCAGGTAAATTTCGAGGCCAAAATTTATTTTAAGGGGGGTAGAACTGTAACATCCCGAATTATTGGGCCTGTGCATTTTATGTGATGTATGCTTAAAATGTTAATTTGAGGTTTAGTGGTGCAAATTGGGCTCAGCAATGGGCTGAGGTCTTGGCTAAATATTTTGTTTAGAGACTATTGGGTTTAAATAAAGTATTGAGAGTGTAATAGGCATAATGGGCTTATGGCCCGAAACAAGAGGCGATGGGAGGGAGCTATAAGTGGCGCCAATAGGCAAAGGAAGGGGGGCCCAGTGTGGCGCTTGGCCCAATGAGGAATTGGGCCAATTTTGGCACCAATGAGAGCTAGGGGGACTGACAATGTGGCTACAAAATAGGGATTTTATGTTTTAAATTATGTGGATATATAGGCGATAAAGGGAAATAGTGGTGTGGTGTAGGTCTCTATTAGATGAGTGTTCTGTTAAGGATAAGGGATAGAATGGTAAGAGAGATCTCTTGGTTGCAGAGTTGGCCAAAAATCAAACACAGAAGAGGGGGAAAAATTGGTTCAGTATAGGCAAGGGGTTGTGCCGAATTTTTATTGTGTTCTCTGAAAATAGCCTCAACCTTTCTATCTTTTCGGCAAACTAGAATCATCTTTTCATCTTCTTTTTTTTCCCTTCTGTCAGAAATCGAAACCCCTACAATTTACCTTCTCTTCTCTTGCAAACACTTTGGCTGAATCTCTCTATCTACTTCCTTGCCCATCTTTTCAATTCCTAGTTCTTCCAAAAGCCAAAAATGCATCAGTATTTCTCTTGTTCACCATTTTTGGGATTTTCATAAAAGCCAAAATCCCTAGATCTCATCTCCTGTGATTGCCAAATTCCTTCTGTGGTGTCTGCTTGTGTCGAATCTTAAAGAAAACTAAAGGTAAGTATCGATTCACGAGATTTCAATCTTTTTCTGGCTTTTAGAGATCTTAGCTGAATGGTTATATGGTTAACTAATCAGGTGTTTTCTCTTATTTGTGGCATTTCGAGATTTGAAGGGGATTTAATCGCTTAGAATTCTAAGCGAGTTCGATGCTTTTCGGATCGTATTACTTTCGAGGATTTCAAGGTAAGGAGATCTGTTGATTTAAGCGTATAATCCGGGTAAAACAATAACCCTTGAGCGAATATAGGAGAGCCTTATCTTGGCGTTCTTAGGATTCTTAGTAAAGTTGTAGGCGAGCGATGATCCGATTAGCAAGGGTATCGACATAGAGGGTAGTCTTACGCGTTAATCGGTGTGTAACATTCTCACACCATTTGGATTACTGTTAGTATATGCTTATAAATCTGTTATATCTTGTTAAATACTGAAATCTGGCATGGTATTGAAAACCGATGAGGGTAAAGGCGAATCACTAGGCTAGTGATCTACGCCATTCTTAAGTGAATGGTTACATTGATTTGATATGATAAACATGTATGCGGTTTCTATGATTGCAGGGGTTGGGTGATTGATGAAAGGGAAGTGTTACATTGTAGTGGCCTTTGCCATGATCATTGTAGTGGCTTTTTTTTGCCATGATCATTGTAGTGGCTATTACCATGACTGACGATGAGCACTAAGCGTAGCATGGCGCCATCAATGGTGTATAGCGGTGTGGGTTGATTGTTGAAATCCCCAATGGTGTGATTGATGAGTAAGGTGGTGTCGTGGATGGAAACCTAGGATTGGGTTGGGCTTTGCATAATTCTGATATATTATATTTTGTTATACATTACGTGGGGCTAAGGCCTATCGATGGTGCACGAGGGTTGCACTGCTTGAGTCTTGTGACTCACCCTATTATTTAACATTTTTTGAAAGCACTTAGTGCATCGGATCGGGTGGAGGGGGCCAAGGTGGCCATGCAAGAGTTCAAATTATTCTGACAAAGATGCCATTTATTTAAATTTTCCTTCAATAAGTTAAATTATTTTGGGTTTTATATTTTATTACAATAAGGCCATGGGCCACTAGCCTTATACTTTGGGCTTTCTTTTGGGTTTTACTATTATTGGACACTTAATTTAGTGAAAAATATAAACTAAGGCATGTACTAAATTTTGGTTTTAATTCATAAAGGCATCATATAAAATTTATATCATTTATAAATTATCAAATCATTAAGTTTTCGAATACATGTTTAAACTCGACAAATGTTTTCCAAAAATGCGACATGTTTTACTAAATCTTCTTAGTGACATGCCGAGATCCGATTAAGTAGTGTTTGGGTCGAGTTTGGGGTGTTACATGACTTGTAAGTGATGTTTTGTAATCTAGCCATTAGGATGGCTAGTAATGATTTAATATGGTATGTTATAAGTTATCTCATGTTCAATCCTTATGTGTAAAGTATGGATAAATGGAGTATGTTATGTTTTAAATTATGTGGATATATAGCGATAAAGGGAAATAGTGGTGTGGTGTAGGTCTCTATTGGATGAGTGTTCAGTTAAGGATAAGGGATAGAATGGTAAGAGAGATCTCTTAGTTGCAGAGTTGGCCAAACATCAAACACAGAAGAGGGGGAAAAATTGGTTCAGTATAGGCAAGGGGTTGTGCCAAATTTTTCATTGTGTTCTCTGAAAATAGCCTCAACCTTTCTCTCTTTTCGGCAAACTAGAATCATGTTTTCATCTTCATTTTTTTCCCTTCTGTCAGAAACCGAAACCCTTGCAATTTACCTTTTCTTCTCTTGCAAACACTTTGGCTAAATCTCTCTATCTACTTCCTTGCCCATCTTTTCAATTCCTAGTTCTTCCAAAAGCCGAAAATGCATCAGTATTTCTCTTGTTCATCATTTTTGGGATTTTCATAAAAGCTGAAATCCCTAGATCTCATCTCCTGTGATTGTCGAATTCCTTCTGTGGTGTCTGCTTGTGCCGAATCTTAAAGAAAACTAAAGGTAAGTATCGATTCACGAGATTTCAATCTTTTTCTGGCTTTTAGAGATCTTAGCTGAATGGTTATATGGTTAACTAATCAGGTGTTTTCTCTTATTTGTGGCATTCCGAGATTTGAAGGGGATTTAATCGCTTAGAATTCTAAGCCAGAGTTCAGTAGCACTCGGATCGTATTACTTTCGGGATTTCAAGGCAAGGAGATCTGTTGATTTAAACGTATAATCCGGGTAAAACACTAACCCTTGGACGAATATAGGAGAGGCCTTATCTTCGCGTTCTTCCGGCTTCTGAGTAAAGTTGTAGACAAAAGGCAGTAGATCCTATTAGCAAGGGTATCGACATAGAGGGTAGTCTTACGCATTAATCAGGTGTGTAACATTCTCACACCATTTGGATTGCCTGTTAATATATGCTTATAAATATGTTATATCTTGTTAAATACCGAAATACCGGCATGGCTGTTGAAAACCCGATGAGGGTAAAGGCGAATCACTAGGCTAGTGATCTCTGCCATTCTTAAGTGAATGGTTCTGTTGATTTGATATGATAAACATGTATGCCGGTTTCTATGATTGCACGGGGTTGGGTGATTGATGAAAGGGGAAGTGTTCTATTGTAGTGGCCTTTGCCATGATCTGTTGTAGTGGCTTTTTTTTTTTGCCATGATCTGTTGTAGTGGCTATTACCATGACCTGACGATGAGCAGCTAACTGTAGCATGCCTGCCATCAATGGTGTGTAGCGGTGTGGGTTGATTGTTGAAATCCCCAATGGTGTGATTGACAAGTAAGGGTGGTGTGCAGCGGATGGAAACCTAGGATTGGGTTGGGCTTTGCATAATTCCTGATATATTATATTTTGTTATCTGCTCGTGGGGCTAAGGCCTAGTCGATGGTGCGAGGGTTGCACATCGAGTCTTGTGGCTCACCCTATTATTTAACATTTTTTCGTGTAGCACTTAGTGCATCGGATCGGGCTGGAGGGGAGCGCAAGGTGGCCATGCAAGAGTTCAAATTGTTACAGCAAATATGCCATTTATTTAAATTTTCCTTCAATAAGTTAAATTATTTTGGGTTTTATATTTTATTATAATAAGGCCATGGGCCACTAGCCTTATACTTTGGGCTTTCTTTTGGGTTTTTACAATTATTGGACACTTAATTTCGGCGAAAAATATAAACTAAGGCATGTACTAAATTTTGGTTTTTAATTCATAAAGGCATCATATAAAATTTATATCATTTATAAATTATCAAATCATTAAGTTTTCCAGAATACATGTTTAAACTCGACAAATGTTTTCCAAAAATGCGACATGTTTTACTAAATCTTCTTAGTGACATGCCAGATCCGGTCGTGGTGTTTGGGTCGAGTTTGGGATGTTACATGACTTGTAAGTGATGTTTTGTAATCTAGCCATTAGGATGGCTAGTAATGATTTAATATGGTATGTTATAAGTTATCTCATGTTCAATGCTTATGTGTAAAGTATGGATAAATGGAGTATGTTTATATTGTATATGCATTAAAATTATGATTATAAATATGAGTTGCTTGTGATATTATGCCATGATAGATGTTATTTTAGGCTTGGTTTGATGCTTGATTTGGCTGGTATATACATGCAAGTAAGGGTGTAGGTTGTCAGCAAAATTGGGTGAGAAAATGAAGCTAAGAAATGGCTTTATTTTGTCCACATGGGTAGACACACGGGCGTGTGTCTAGGTCGTGTGTGACAAATGACCAAGTACATGGGCGTGTAGCCAGGTCATGTGTCTCCTGCACCTTAAATTTGAGAAAATAGAATGCTTAGAATTAAGCACATGAGTAGAGACACGGGCGTGTGTCTCAGCGATGTGGGAGACACGGCCTTGAACACTCTTGGCCATGTGAAACCTGCACCTAATTTGAATTAAATTAATTATCCACTCGGCCTAGACACGAGCGAATGGCATGGCCGTGTGGTTCAAGTTAGAGAGCACCCTAAATCGGACACGGCCTATGGCATAGACGTGTCCTAGGGTCAGATGGGCATGTCCCTTGGACCACACGGGCGTGTGAGCCCTGTACCTTAAAAATTTTTATAATTTTGCAAAAAATTATTAGAGGTTTCGATTAAGTCCCAATTCAATTCTAATACTTGTTTTGGGCCTTGAGGGCCCATTCAAGGGATAATAAGGAAAAATTTGGAGTATAAATAGTATGTTTAATACAAAGTGCATGAGAATGTTCTGTAAGCCTCGATAACACTCTGTGACCTTATTTTAGCAATGGATACGGGTTAGGGGTGTTACATTTAGTGGTATCAGAGCTACAGTTTAGTTGATTCTCGGACTAACGTAGCAAGTATGAGTCTAGCTATATATGCCATTATATAAATTGTAATGCCCCAAAATCTAAGTAATTATTTTTGTGTGTTTGTTACATATATATCTGCCTGTCATAAGGGTTAAGTGATTTGGGTGTGTTTGGGAGTGGTTGAGAAGTCTTAGGTTCAAGCCTGAGCTTTGTGCAAAAAGTTTTGTTTTTAAAGAATAAATCGTTCCTATAGTTATTAGGTTTTTTAAATTATTGTGTGTATAATAAGACATAAAAGCCTGCTAGTCTAGAGGGTAAGTGGCGTGTTACCTATGCCAGTGGACTGAGGTTTGAATCTTGGTGGAGGTAAGGGAGTA
Source organism: Gossypium rotundifolium (assembly GCA_025506655.1). Classification (NCBI taxonomy): domain Eukaryota; kingdom Viridiplantae; phylum Streptophyta; class Magnoliopsida; order Malvales; family Malvaceae; genus Gossypium; species Gossypium rotundifolium. The sequence goes on along the minus strand of CP106731.1, from coordinate 59,868,032 downwards.
TTTATTTTGCTACTGTGTCGTGGGTGTGTTGTAGTTTGACTGAAACACTGAAATGGTTGAAAAGAATTCAAATTGAGTGGTTGAGGGGAGGTGTGATCGGGTGGAGAGATTTGTGGAGGGATTTTAGGAGAAAATCAAGGGAGGTGAGAAGAGAGGGAGTGTTGTGTCGAAATTGGACCGTGGGCACTCATGAAATTTGGCCAGAGTGGTATACTCCTCATTGGGTATACTCATCATTCCGGGTTTTGCTTGTATTTGTTTTGTTTCTCTCTTTTGCTGGAAAGCCGAAAGTGGTAGTCGTTTTAGTTCAACTCGTTTGGTTTTTTTTTTTTTTTTGACAACCATTTCTTTGGCCGAATACTCCCTCTTGCAATTGCCTCTTCTTCATTTCTTTTCCCAAGTAATTCTACTATTGGTCGAATACACTTTCCTCCCCCTTTTGTCATTTTGAATCTATTTCTCTACAGTTCTTTTTCCTGCTTCACTGTTGTCGATTTGCTCTTTTGTTTTTTCTCTTCTTTCATCCTTTCCTTTTATTTTCTTATTGCCGAATCTTTCCTTTCCCTTGGGCCCGATCGTGTCCTTTCTCTGTTTTTTGGAAGCATTCAATACTTACTACTAAGTCTTGCACTTTGTAGTTGATTCTCTTTCTCGCATTGTTGGTAAGTGTAACAGTATGGTGTCATTTTGTCGCTTGTTGAATAAGTGCTTACTCATTTTCGATTGGTGCCTAGGAACTTTTTGAAGGGTGAAAGGTTTGTAATTAACATTTTGGTAAGTGAAACGTCCCTCTTTACTCGATCAAAGTTTAGCTATTGTGAGTATAACGATTGGGATAACTTGTGTGTATTCGATTGAGTAACTACTTAAATGAATAATTGGATTTTGTTGGTCAAGTGTAGGTTTCAAAGGCATGGGCAATTTTCTCAACAAATAGAACCCAATTGTGTAGCAGTACTCCATAAACAATATCATTGAAATTTCAAAAGTGTGTAAACATTGCCCAAATCGTAAATCTGCAAAAGTTAGTAAATCTGACAATTGACGCTACACAAGCGTGCACTCGCTCGTGTGGTAATTCGAACGCATAAAACATGGGCGTTTGACAATTGAGGCCACCATGTGCAATTTCATGATCTTAGGCCGTTTTGGGCCATATGGGCCCAACAGGCTTGTAGGCCTTACGGCCTTGTAGGCCCCACACGGGTAGACCACACAAACGTGTGGAGGATAGTGGGCCAAACTGTGTAATTTACATGGTAGAGATTAATTTTGGGCTATGTGGGCCACACAGGCGTGTGGGCCCGCATTATGGGCCTTGGGCCCATTTTCACTGTTTGATTGTTAAAGGTTGCACATGTCTCCCGAGACGATTGTGGACCTACTGATGGAGCGGTAAGTATACCTAGACCCTAAACTGATAAAATGACTATTATGCCCCTATGGTATTAAATGATTGTTACGCCCCTGTGGTATAAAATAACTGTTATGCCCCTATGATATTAAATAACTATATGCCTTATGTTATGTATGACTATATATGAGCATGCCATGATATATATATGTTGCATCCATGTGTGATATGTTGTATGGGCATGGGATTATGATGATTGGAGGAAGTATACTATACTGAGCTCTACTGTATATGAGCATGCCATGGTATATATGTTGCATCCATGTGTGATATGTTGCATGGGCATGGGATTATGATGATTGGAGGAAGTGTACTGTACTAGAAGCTCTATTGCAAATACTGTTTAGTGCCGCAACTGGTGCTAATTTTTAGAGTGTAGGGATGGGTGAGTTGATTTTATCCCACATAGAGTGTAGGGCTGGACGGAGTGGAGTGTAGAGGCTGGTTGGGTAGGAATTCTGATTGCATGCCTGAACTGTTACTGCCACTGAAATGGGCTAAGGCCCACACTAATACTGATACTATAATGGGCTAAGGCCCAACTGAACTAAACTGTTATTGATTTGGGCTTAGGCCCAGACTATAATTGCACTGGCTATTTGCTTATATGGGGTTGCACGTTGACTGTTCGTAAACTCACCCCTCTGTTTATCTTATAGGTAATCCCTAATCTTTGGCGGATCGGTGCTGCGAGGGATTCGGAGGTGGCCACACAACCGCACTTGCTTTTATATTTGACTTTTTATTTACAAGAAATTTATTTTGGGTATTTGTTTTGTAATAAGGCCTCTTTAAATTTTTAACTTTTAATTTGGGATTTTAATTATTTTAATTCATATCTGAAAGAAATAGGACTCGAATTTTCAAAGGATAAATGCTTTTCAAAACACCACGTTTTCGTAACATACTATAAAAGCTTCCGCATCAAACATTGTTTTAAATATAGTAACAAACTAATATGATCAATAAACTACTAAAAAAACTTGAGTTTCAAATGAACAAGATACCCTTAAATTCCCATTATGATCATAAATGAGATTTAATATAGAACGGGTATTCCAATGAAATTATCTTTTCAAAAAACACTTCAATTTGATATCGCTAGATTCGTCCATAATGTCTAGATGAGTTTGGGATGTTACATTTAGTGGTATCAGTGCCAAGTTCTAAAACTCGGCTGTAGTTTTTAGATTTTGCTAAAACTTGGAATTTAAAAAAAAAACTGTGCCAAACGATTTGGAAGTATTTTGAAATATTTTTACTGAATATGTGGCAAGTAGAGTCTCCGGTGCCAATGTGGTAAGTCATTTGAAACTTTTGTTTGTTTAAAGTGAAATTCTGAGACTACTATAGGTAGTAGATTGTACTAAAATATTCTGGTTAGGGAAACTAAAACTATAGTAAGACTGCGTTCTGCGAAAACAAACTTATGTACTGATATTGCTTCTATAAGATATCTGTTAATCAACACTGAAACTGTAAACTGATGCATAAAATTGTTAAAAATAGATAATAAACAAATCTATATTAAGCACTAGAGGTACACGTGGAAGGCGTACAAGAGGCCGTGGCGGAGGCCGTAGAGGTGCTCGAGTTGGGTCTTTGTCATCGGCCACATGCCTAATGCTAAAGCTAAAGAGGCACCGACTTCACCCGTGATTGAGACTAGGTCTCACGATCGAGCGGCTAGAAACTACGCATTATCCCAAGCTATGTTACGAATTTTGGAGAGGGTCGCTGGGCCCAATACTGGTACTATAGGCCGTGGGTCAGTCACGAAACGACACCGATCTAATGGGGATGAGATTTTTAGGGGTATTGCTAGAGTTTCCCCTAATGTGGCTGAATATTGGATTGAAGCTACAGAGAGAATCATGGATGACTTCGACTGTACCCCTGAACAGAAACTAAAAGGTACAGTGTCATTGCTGCGAGATGAAGCCTATCAATGGTGGCTTACAGTTAAAGAGGGTACTCAGGCTGACCAATTGACATGTGAATTCTTCAAGACTGCTTAACAAGGGAAGTTTGTGGGCGCTAGTTATGTGGATGCCCAGAGGAGGGAGTTCTTAAATCTGACTCAGGGGGATAAATCAGTGGCTGAATATGAAGCTGAATTCTTATAATTAAGCTACTATGCACGTGGGATGGTGGCAACTAAATATGAGAAGTGTGTTCATTTCGAGGATGGCCTCAGGGATTGTCTGAGAGTTTTGATAGCTCCACAGAAGGAGCGAGATTTTTCTACACTAGAAGATAAGGCAAAGATTGTCGAGGAGGTAAAGCGTACTGAGCGTTAAAACCAAGAAAAGGGTAAGAATAAGAAGGATTCAGAGCCCTCAAGTTCCTTTTAGCGGCCAAAGAAAAAGGCCAGAGTGGATGGCCTGGTCAGAGTTGGGGCCTCTATTACTGCTACTGGATTGCAGACATGTGTTGACTATGGTAGACGCCATTAGGACTAGTGCTAGAAAAGGATTGGGGTATGTTTGAGGTGCGGATCATTAGAAAACCTTATCAGAGATTGTCCATGGAAGCCCGATCAGATGCAAGTTATAGGTCAGGGTACGGTTCAACCGTCTAGAGGTGTTTAGTAGCCACCGAGAGGCCGGGGTCAGGCCAAAGATAGAAATGGTATGGGCTGTGGTCATGGAGTATCGGGCAGAGGTGCCAATCATACTGAGGCAACGCAGCCAGCTCTGGTTTATGCTACACGTCACCAAGAGGACGGAGACACCCCAGATGTTATTAATGGTACGTTCTTTATATATAATGTACCTTATGCTACACTGATTTATGTTGGGTCTATGCATTCTTATATAGCATGCTCGGTGTCTAAGACTTTGGATATAATGGTTGAAACCTCTGCGAGTGAGGTTACTGTGTTGAGTCCTTTAGGGTAGCTAATCAAGGTAAACAAATTGTTCAAAGATGTACCTTTGAAGGTTTAGGAAACAATCTTTTTGGCAGATTTAATGGAACTTCCTTTTGGTGAATTCGACTTAATACTGGGCATGGATTGGCTGGTTAAGCATCAAGTGAATTTGGATTGTATTGCTAAGCGAGTGTACTAAAAACTGTGGAGGGTGATAAGGTGGTGGTAATAAGGGAGCGCCAAAATTATTTGTCAAATGTGATTTCTGCCCTGAGGGTCGAGAAGTTGGTTCGTAAGGGTTGTAAGGCATATTTAGCCTACATTAGTGGTGTTGATTCTGAGGTTTCGTCTGTTAATGATATTAGAATAGTTATATAATTTTTGGATGTTTTCCCAATGAACTACCTGGACTACCTCTAAACCGTGAAGTTGAATTTGGGATTGAGCTCCTATTGAGTATAGCTCCTATAATGCCCTAAAAATTTTGAGACCTTAATTTCTGTGCATGGAAGTTAGTATGATTGTGTAGCACTTAGTTTATTAATATTAAGGAATTATCGAGATTATTTGAAGCCTTAGAGATAGGGGAGACAGTAGGAAAAAAATATTTTTCTTGCTTAGTGGACCTTAGTATCAGGCATGAGGCCTCTTAAGTAGATTAAGAGAAAATAGGACACAAATGGGCTTGTGGTCCAGTGGTAGGTGGCATCACTTGAGAGCTGTAAGGTGGCGTATGAGTAAACTGATGAGGTCCAAGGTTCGAGCGTTGGAAGTGTATTTTTGGAGTTTATTTTGCATAGGTGGACGGCAAGAGTTGTGTTGGTTTTGAACTCTTACCGTAGAGAGTTTGAGGTAAGCAGGTGATATGGATGTGGAGGAAATTTCAAATAAGATTAAGGTGTTATTAGAAAGAAAAATCAGGAGATGAGGAAAGGGAGGAGTTGGTGCCGAATGGGACTTTGGGAGATGGCATGTTCGGATTGTGGCTATAAAAGGGAGGGGTCGAATGCTTGAAGGTTCTTTGAACATTCTTTAATTTTTTTTCTCCTCTCAATTGGTTTCTCCTATAGCTGAATTCTTCCACTTGTCAAAAGAAACCCATTAATCTTTTTACCAAAAATTCCTATCGAGTTGTGCTCTATTTCTTTCCCTAAAAGTGGAATACACCTTCTTATCATTTAGCTTCACTTATGTCAATTCTTTGTTTGTTTTCCTTCATCACAATCGTTTGCTACCCACTTTTAGTCAAGCCGAATCTTGTTCAGAAGCGATCTAGGTCACAGGACCAAAGGAGAATTTTGGTAAGTGTTTAGTTGAACTTTTTAGTGCGCTTTGTTAAAAGTCAAGGGCTATCTAACCCCTCCTTATCATTAATTTGTATTAACAAGGGTAAGGCTCAACAATCGTAAGCGTGGTAGGTAAGGATTCGTAACAAGGTGGTAAGTGTTAAGGATTGCAGACAAGGTGGTAAGTGTTCTCAACCCAGTCATGGTTTAGTAAATGGACGAATCTAATGTGGCTCATAGAGGTGACTTATGATCAATATGGGTCACTTGGTTTTGACGATATAGGTGTTTGGATGCAGTTCTAGAGGTTAATCGCAAATAGTAGCAAAGGAAGGGCTACTAAAACGTGAGGCATACGGTAAGGGTACGGTGAGGTGTCGATTTTTGATTAAGTATGTGTTTAGCCATGATTTATCGTTAGAAGTTATCGATTGTAAGTTCGTGATTAACGGGTTTGTAGCAGGCGTGGTAACCAGGTATGTACAAACACTACACACACGATATCAGCGATGCCAAAAAGTCAAAAAGCCGAAAGTGGCTAAATGGGCCCCTAAGGCTAGGTTTGATGAGTTCGTTTGGTTTGGTGTATGAATTGAGTCAATTAAGCATAATTCATAATCTGGAATTATTTTAGGCTTAATAGGCCATAAGGATGCGATTTAGGCCTAATGGGCCGTATGGATGAAATTTGGGTTTGATGATCATTATGGGCCGTAGACAAGTATGCTAGGGTTTATGGACTTTAGACTTAGTTTGAACAACTCTTAAATTTCATAAGACTTAATCTAATTAAACATGTCTGTGAATAAGTCACTGGGTTAGGGTGTGGCAATGGACATACGCATGTCTAGGATTGGATCTAGGGAGAGCTTGGTATTTAAGCGGTCCTAGTGGCCCACCTTCTCTTCTCTGGAATCCTACCTGGTGCGTAGTGTCTGTTCACTTTAGCCGCGAGACTTGTTGATGGGCCAAAGTTCATAACTAAAACCCAGAGGGACTAAAATACCCTTATATTTGTATAATTACTAAAATACCCTTATATTTGTAAAATTACTAAAATACCCTTATATTTATAAAATTACCAAAATACTCTATTTTGCAAAAGTACCAAAATACCCCTATTTTGCAAAATTACAAGATATCCCTAATTTGCCAAATTACCAAAATACTTCTGTAGGGTAGAATTACGAAGATACCCCTAGGTAGTGAAATGACAAAAATACCTGTATGTGACGAATATAAGTTTGCGGATGTTACTCATATGTTTGATGCATTCATATGATAATCTGCTTAGGATGCATGTGGGTGGGATTTATGGTACAAAGGAAGATTTGGGGATCGCATAGTTGTATAGCCATCGATCCATCGGAGGCTTTAAGCCCATTATATGATTAGCAACTTTGCTGCAACGTTAAGTAGTACCGCAGCCGGGCTACCTTTGGTGTGCAGAGGATGGGTGGGTTGATTTAGAAATCCCCACAGGTGTGTAATGGTTGGAAGGGAAATGGTGTGTGTAGCGGATGGATTATTGGGATGGGTTTTGCATTATCTGTTTGTATATGATACAATATGATATGATATGAGGTTAATGTGGGCTAAGGCCCAAGACGACCGATTTTGATAGGGCTTAGGCCTAATGTGAACATTTGTATATAATTTGATTGCCAAGGGTTGTACACACTGAGTTTCGAAACTCACACCCTTTAATTTATTATTTCAGGTAATCTTGAATAGACAGCTCGACGTGGGAGAGGACTCGGAGGTGGCCATACTACAAGCTAATCAAATGTTTTAATTTGTTCAAATGAATATGTTTTTAAATACTTTGTTTTTTTTTCATTGGATTGTAATAAGGCCATGTAACTCCTAATTGACTTTAGATTTAGGGTTTATTATTATTGTTTCAACTATCTGCTTAATAAATTTCATAAAATTTCTAAAGTTAGCATAGTTTTCGAAATAACCTAACATATGATCGTTTCTTAAAATTTGGGTTTTTCCTCTTAACTTAACAAGATACAAGGGTTTTGGTCTTTTGGGCCTTAAGTTATTAAATTGTAAAATTGTTTTGAAGTATGCCTTTAATGTGACATTCCGGACTCGAGCCTAACTTCTAGTCCGAGTTTGGGGTGTTACAGCTCCGGTGTCCATCGCTCCTTATGGAATGGCACCGAAGAAGCTAGTGGAGCTTAAGGCTCAGATTCAAGATTTACTGAATCGAGGGTTCATCCGACCTAGTGTGTCTCCATGGGGAGCACCGGTGTTATTTGTGAAAAAGAAGGATGGATCCATGCGTATGTGCATCGACTACCAACAATTGAATAAACTGACTATTAAGAATAAGTACCCCCTGCCAAGGATTGATGATCTATTTGACCAGGTTCGAAGAGCTTCGGTCTTCTCTAAGATTGATCTCCAATCGGGGTACCATCAACTGAGAGTCAAAGAGGCTGATGTTCACAAGACAATGTTTAGAACTCGTTATGGTCATTATGAGTTCCTTGTGATGTCGTTTGGACTGACGAATGCACCTGCAGCTTTTATGGATCTGATGAACCAAATGTTCCAGCCTTATTTCGATCGGTTTGTAGTGGTTTTTATAGATGACATCTTGGTGTATTCGAGAATTGAGGATGAACATGATGCAAATCTTCGAGTTGTTCTATAGATTCTAAGGGAGAAACAATTATACGCTAAGTTTAACAAGTGTGAATTCTGGCTACGAGAGGTAACATTTCTTGTCCATATGGTATCTACGGAAGGGATTAGGGTTGATCTTTTGAAAATTGAAGCTATTTTGGATTGGAAGTCGCCTAAGATAGTATTTGAGATTCGAAGTTTTTTGGGTCTAGCAGGGTATTATAGACGTTTTGTTGAGGGGTTTTGTTGATTGCTGAACCTCTGACTAAATTGTTGCTTAATGGGGTGCCATTTGACTAGACTGATAAGTAGCAAGAGATCTTTGAGAAACTTAAGAAGGTTCTGACAGAGGCCCCTAACTTAATACAGCCAGAGCTCTGGGAAAGAATTTACTATCTACAGTTATGCATCATATGTCGGTTTGCGATGTGTGTTGATGCAAGAGGGTAAGGTAGGGGCATATGCATCTCACCATCTTATGTCTCATGAGGCAAATTATCCGACGCTTGACTTGGAGTTGGCCACAGTTGTATTCGCACTGAAAATCTGGAGTTGGCTGAACTTCAAGTTAAACCATCGTGGATTGAAAAAATTAAGGGTAAACAATTGGAAGATGGGTTTTTGGGTCCTCGATTCCGACAGATTGAGAGTGGGGAAACTTCAGATTTTGGATTGAATAGTGAAGGGGTATTGTGTTTCCGTGGGAGAGTCTGTGTACCAAGGGATACTAATTTGAGGCAGTCTATACTGCGAGAGGTGCATAGTAGTCCTTATGCTATGCATCCCAGCGGGAATAAAATGTGTCGATACCTTCGTGAGTTATTTTGGTTGCCAGGTCTTAAGCGTGAAGTCACCGACTTTGTGAGTAAGTGTCTAACTTGCCATCAGATTAAGGTTAAACATCAGTTACCTTCAAGGTTGCTTCAGCCAATTAAAATTCAACTTTGGAAGTGGGAGAGGGTAACTATGGACTTCATTAGTGGGCTGCCCCTAACACCTACTAAGAAGGATGCAGTATGGGTCATCGTGGATCGGTTGACCAAGTCACCCATTTCATACCAGCTCGTACTGATTACTCTTTGCAGAAGCTGGCTAAACGTATGTGGCTGAAATAGTGAGATTGCATGGGGTACATGTTTCCATAATATTAGATAGAGATCCTTACTTCAAGTCTCGATTCTGGAAGAAGTTACACGAGGCTTTGGGTACAAGATTGGACTTCAGTACTGCATTTCATCCTCAGACAGATGGCCAATCTGTGAGGGTGATTCAAACACTGAAGGATTTGTTAAGGGGTTGTCTAATGGATTTTTGAGGCTGTATGGAAGACTATTTACCATTGGCAGAGTTTGCATATAAAAATAGCTACAAGTTTAGCATACAGATGGCACCTTATGAGGCATTATATGGCCGTAGGTGTCATACTCTTTCGTGTTGGACTGAGTTGGGCGAGCGGCATGTTCTGGGCCCTGAATTGGTTTTTGATACCGAGGACAATGTTAGATTAATTCAGGCTCGATTGAAGGCGGCTTTTGACAGACAGAATTCGTATACGAATTTGAAGAGTAAGGAGATTGAGTATTATATGGGGGACTTCATTTTTCTTAAAGTCTCGCCATGGAAGAAGGTACTGAGATTTAGACGGAACGGCAAGTTGAGCCCTAGGTTTATTGGGCCTTATTTGTAACACCCCTTACCCGTGATCCCCGTCAAAATAGGGCACGAGGCGTTACTGTACAAAAGTACTTGATTGCCACTTAGGCTCAACACGACTACTCTTCTTGAGTCACTTCAACAACTCTATATTTGACCTACGAGACTTCAATCGTACCTATAAGAGCTATTGAGACTATATCGAAAACCTTACGATCTATAAAATTTCCTTCCATCTAAATAGGGAGTGCACGATCTGTTAGATGACACACACGCTCGTGTGCTCACGCCGTGCCCAAAAACCCTAGCATTCTACCAAAACTCCCATGATTAGGGCACACGCCCATGTGAAATGGGGCCACGCCCGTGTACCCTCACAACATGCCCGTTGCTTTGAACCGTGAGGAGTTACTAACTAATTTAACAAGGCCTGGACACGGCCTTGTGGACAGTCCATGGTCTATTCTAACTTAAAATTCTAACATGAAGGGGACACACGGCCAAGTCACACGCCCGTGGGCTGACCGTGTGTGACACATGGTCTAGACACATGCCCGTGTGCCTACCCATGTGGACAGAACAAGGCTATTCGCCAAGCTTCTAGCATCCCTATATCTTACACTACATGAGTTTAGTCAACAAACTAATAAACATCTCATAATTGAACATGCACTCACATTGATAACTTTGAAATTTCATAAATGATAAAATGTGCCATCATTCTTGGCAATTTACAAAATAAATGTCTTAGCAAGAGCCAATACACCTTTGGCCAAAATAACAAAATAATATATCTAGTCTAGCATCTATACATGCCATACACAAAATCACTAAGTCTGAATATACCGAGGTGAGCAGATAGTGTGGGTGGCCTCCTTGTTATCGGCGTATCCCGGCTCAGCTCTTAAACTCTATAAAACAAGGGAAAAAGAGAAGGGGGAGTAAGTTTTAAGCTTAGTAAGTTTACATGTAAACAATATAACTTTATAACATGTATTAAACAATTACATAGCATTACATACTAAGCGAGAAACAATCTACATTCATGATCATGCTTACTTATTTTCTCCATTCCCACATTGCAACCATATGACAAGCTTAGTACATGCATTCATTAGCAAGTTCCCTACACTTAGCATCACAAAGTCACATCGTACAACACATCACTATCTCTAATTTCATTACTCATAGTCAAATTACTCGGTGGTTTCGCACTTAGCCTACCATCAGCCTTTATGAGGTGGTATCGCACATAGCCCACCAAAAAGTTATATTGACGATGGTATCGCACATAGCCCATCGTAATTAAGCAACAAGGTGGTATCACATACAGCCCACCATCAAATATCGTCAACACGTTCATATGATTATTTTGTCATTCATACAATAATTATTCAATGACTATCACATTCAATCCACTAGAACCACATATGTTCTCAATCATGCCATAGTCTAATTAACATCATAATGTTTAAGAATATATATATATATATATATATTGCTTACACATAAACTTACCTCGATGCAAAACGTGTTAGCTAGCGATTTACTCGATCACCTTGCCTTTTCCCACGGTCAAAGTTGATTCTGCGTTCTTCCTGATCTATAACAATGAAATTCATTTGTGTAGATCTGTCTATGATTATAATACATCAAATTCTATACTTGGGCAAAAATGATGATTTTGCCCTTGTACATTGGCAAAATTATGATTTTGCCCCTAGGCCCGTAATTTATTTTTCATCAGATTTTCTTGATAAACAAGTATAGATGAACATTTATTTCTCTTACAACTACTTACCATTTCAACTATTTCATGCATTTATGACACAAACTAAATCTCTGCATTTAAGTCCTACCTAGGTGTTGTTATGAAAACACCTTTCACAAAAGTTGCTTCACCACTCCCCAACATTCAATTTCTTCCATAAAAACTCAGCTAACCACTTAAAAACTCCCATGGAATGTCCCTAGACTTTCAACCATATCATAAATTAGTCCACTCATTAGCTAGTTTAAGCTTTGGGGACTCCAAAAACACAAAAATCATCAATTAAAACCACCTAAATCACTTACTTGAATGAGAATTGAGTTGCTCAAAAGTTTGAGCCTCCAAGAGCTCTATTTCCTCTTAAACTTTTGGTGGAAAGAGATGAGTGAATAGTGAAAGATGATAACATCTTTTACTTCTCTTATTTTATTCATTTCATCACCTAATTTCCACCAAATTTGACTAAAATTTAATGCTCTTGTCCCCCCTTTGTCTACATGGCCAGCCATACCCTACTAATGGCCTAATTGCATTTTAAAATCCTCCAATTTATAATCTATAGCTATTAGGTACCCCTACCTTATAAAATAAAACTTTTGCCTCTCATGCAATTTAGTCCTTTTTCTCAATTAAATATGTTATTGCTAAAATTAAAGCACTAAAATTTTCGTATAGCCATGTATTAATACCATAACACATAAAATAATACTAAAATAATTTTCTTCAACCTCGAATTAGTGGTCTCGAGACCACTATTTCGACTAGCCCCAAAATCGGGCTGTTACATTATTACATACTGAAACGTGTGGGACAGGTTGCCTATCAACTCGAGTTACCTCCAGAGTTGGATCGAATTCATGATGTGTTCCACATCTCTATGTTGAGGCGTTATAGCTCTAATCCCACACACGTGATTTTGATTGAAGAGATTGAGGTTAGACCGGACCTGACTTTTGAGGAAGAACCAGTTCAGATTTTAGATCATGATATGAAAGTTTTGAGGAGGAAGTCTATCACACTGGTACAGGTACTTTAGTGTAATCACAGTTCAGAGGAGGCCATGTAGGAACCCAAAGAGGCAATGCATCAACAATACCCTCATCTATTTTGATTAGGTAAATTTCGAGGCTGAAATTTTCTTTTAGGTGGGTAGAGTTGTAACGCCTCAAAATCTAAGTAATTATTTTTGTGTGTTTGTTACATAAAATTCTACCTGTCGTAAGGGTTAACTGATTTGGGTGTGTTTGGGAGTGTCTGATAAGTCTTGGGTTCAAGCCTGGGCTTATGCAAAAAGTTTTTTTTAAAGAATAAACCTTTCCTATAGTTAGTAGGTTTTTTAAATTATTATGTGTATAACAAGACATAAAAAGCCTGTTGGTCTAGTGGGTAAGTGACGTGTTACCTATACCAGTGGATTGAGGTTTGAATCTTGGTGGAGGCAAGGGAGTATTTATTTTACTGCTGTGCCGTGGGGGGTGTTGTAGTTTGATTGAAACACTGAAGTGGTTGAGAAGAACTCAAATTGAGTGGTTGAGGGGAGGTATGATCGGGTGGAAAGATTTGATGAGGGATTTTAGGAGAAAATCAAGGGAGGTGAGAAGAGAGGGAGTGTTGTGCCGAAATTGGACTATAGGCACTCAAGAAATTTGGCCAGAGTGGTATACTCCTCACTGGGTATACTCCTCGTTTCGGGTTTTGCTTGTATTTATTTTGTTTCTCTCTTTTGCTGGAAAGTCGAAAGTGGTAGGGGTTCTGTTTCAACTTGTTTGTTTTTTTATTGACAACCATTTCTTTGGCCGAATACTTCCTTTTGCAATTGCCTCTTCTTCGTTTCTTTTCCCAAGTAATTTTACTATTGGCCGAATACACTTTTCTCCCCCTTTTGTCATTTTGAATCTATTTCTCTACGGTTTTTTTCCCGCTTCACTGTTGCCGATTTGCTCTTCTAGCTTTTCTCTTCTTTCATCATTTCCTTTTATTTCCTGGTTTTCAAATCTTTCCTTTCTCTTGTAGCCGACCGTGTCCCTTCTCTGTTTTATGGTAAGCACTTAATATTTGCTGCTAAGTCTTCACTTCGTAGTTGATTCTATTTCTTGCGTTGTTGGTAAGTGTAATAGTATGGTGTCATTTTGTTGCTTGTTGAATGAGTGCTTACTCATTTTTAGTTAATGCTTAGGAACTTTTTGAAGGGTGGAAGGTTTGTAATTAACGTTTTGGTAGGCCTCTTGACTCGATCAAAGGTGAGTTATTGTGAGTATAATGATTGGGATAACTTGTGGGTATTTGATTGAGTAACTACTTAAATGAATAATTGGGGATTTTTGGTCAAGTGTAGATTTCAATGGCGTGGGCAATTTTCTCAGTAAATAGAACCCAGGTGTGTAACTGTACTCCACAAACAATATCGATGAAATGCCAAAAAGTGTGTAAACACTGCCCAAATCCTAAATCAGCAAAAGCTGAAAAATCTGGCAATTGACGCTACACGAGCGTGCGCTCGCTCGTATGGTAATCTGAATGCATAAAATGTGGGCGTTTGACTATTGAGGCCACCATGAGCAATTTCATGGTCTTAGGCCGTTTTGGGCCATGTTGGGCCGAAATGGGCCGTGTGGGCCCAAAGAGCTTGTAGGCCCCACACGGGTAAATAACACGAAAGTGTGGAGGATATTGAGCCAAGCTGTGTAATTTACATGGACGAGATCAATTTTGGACTATGTGGGCACACAGGCGTGTGGGCATACATGGGCCTGCATTATGGGCATTGGGCCCATTTTCATTGTTTGATTGTTAAAGGTTGCACTGCTCGCTCGAGATGATTGTGGACCTACTAATGGGGCGGTAAGTATACCTAGGCCTTAAACTGATAAAATGACTATTATGCCCCTATGGTATAAAATGACTATTACGCCCCTATGGTGTAAAATGACTATTATGCCCCTATGATATTAAATGACTGTATGCCTTATGTTATGTATGATTGTATATGAGCATGCCATGATATATATATATATGTTGCATCCATGTGTGATATGTTGCATGGGGATGGGATTATGATGATTGGAGGAGTGCACTGTACTGGCAGCTCTGCTGCAAATACTATTTAGTGCCACAACAGGTGCTAATTTTTGGAATGCAAGGATGGGTAGGTTGATTTTATCCCCACATGAAGTGTAGGGCTGGACAGAGTGGAGTATAGAGGCTGGTTGGGTAGGATTTCTGATTGCATGCCTGAATTGTTACTGTCACTGAAATGGGCTAAGGCCCACACTGATATTGATATTGTAATGGGCTAAGGCCCAACTAAACTAAACTATTATTGATTTGGGCTTCGACCCAGACTATAATTGCATTGGCTATTTGCTTATATGGGGTTACACATTGAGTTTTCATAAACTCACCCCTTTGTTTATCTTATAGGTAATCCCCAATCTTAGGCGAATCGGTACGGTGAGGGATTCAGAGGTGGCCACACAACCGCACCTGCTTTTATATTTGACTTTTTATTCACAAGAATTTATTTTGGGTATTTGTTTTGTAACAAGGCCTCTTTAAATTTTTAACTTTTAATTTGGGATTTTACTTATTTTAATTCATATATGAAAGAAGTAGGACATAGATTTTCAAAAGATAAATCCTTTTCAAAACACCACGTTTTTGTAACATACTATAAAAGCTTCCGCATCAAACATTGTTTTAAATATAGTAACAAACTAATATGATCAATAAACTACTAAAAACAACTTGAGTTTCAAATGAACAATATACCATTAAATTTCTGTTATGATCATAAGCAAGATTTAATATAGAACGGGTTTTCCAATGAAATTATGTTTTCGAAAAACACTTCAATGCGATATCGCCAGATTCGGCCATAACGTCTAGGTCGGGTTCGGGATGTTACATAAATCATTATAGTTTTATGTTTCATGACCACTTTTTAATGTATTGTAATGCCCTGAATTTTTGGGCCTAGATGAATTGGGCTTTGGGCTTTGGGTCTCATAAATTTTTTAAGCAAGAAAATGACAAATGACATGTTGGCTTTAAGGGTTTAATGAACTTGGAGTGTCTAGGGGTGTTGGAGAAGTTCTGGGTTCAAACTTTAAGGAAAGGGAATATTTAGTTAGTTATTAAAGGAACCAGGGCGGTGAGTAGTTGGGCTTTTAAATAAAAATAGGGAAAAATGGCATCAAAGAGCCTTGTGGTGGAGTGGCTAAGTGACGCCACTTAGGGTATAGAAAGGTGGCATTATGGGCTAGCAAGGATATCCTAGGTTCGAATCCTAGCTTAGTATTTTTTTAGGAGTTTAATTTTGGCCTTCTAGATGGTTGGAAGTGGTGTAATGATGGACTCTAAGGAGAGTGATCAGAAGAGAAAATTTAGGAAAAGGATTAGGGAGTTATCAGGGAAAAGAACGAGGAGATGAGATGGGGAAGAGTTGGAGTCGATTGGGACTTTGGGGGGTAGGCAGAGTTTCAGTTTTGTGTATAAATAGGGGTTGCCAAATTCCCTCTATGCTATTTCGCAATTAGAATTCCCTTTGTGCTATTTCAGCAAATATAGTGCTCTACTGAATTCTCCTTCATTTTTTTTCTTCTAAACCTTACCTTTTTCTTATGTGTTTTCTTTTCTTCTCTCCTAAAGCCTTAAATCGAATATCATTCTCTTCTTTCTCCATTTCTTGTGCCGTCCCACCTTCATCTCAATTGTTTGGGACTTAATATTCGTGACTTCAAAAGTCCGAAAACCTTTGCTCTTAGAGCCGTTTTCTTCATCGCCCCAAACCTTGTACTGAATACTTTAGTGACCAAATCTCTGTTGTGCTGTCATCATTCCTTTAATTTTTGGTGGACCGGATCTTGGAAAAATCAGAATCAAGCTTGGATCTAC
Organism: Gossypium rotundifolium; assembly: GCA_025506655.1. Classification (NCBI taxonomy): domain Eukaryota; kingdom Viridiplantae; phylum Streptophyta; class Magnoliopsida; order Malvales; family Malvaceae; genus Gossypium; species Gossypium rotundifolium. The sequence goes on along the minus strand of CP106731.1, from coordinate 59,851,503 downwards.
AAGTCTCTGCCGAAAAGCTATCCATACATTTCGACTTTTGGGTAAGTGTTCTTGATTTTGGGATAAGTTGGCCGAATAGTCTATAGTAAGGAAAATGGTGACTTAAATGGATACAAGTCACCTATTATTTTGTCTTTAACGATTAATATTGATGCAGATCTAGGGGATGTTCGTGCATAGTAGCTAAAGAAAGGCTATTAGGACTGATGGCATACGGTAAGGTTATGGTAAGGCATCGATTTTTGGTAAATATTGTGGTTAAGTGTGTGATTGATTGGAGGTTAATATTGGTTGTAGTTTCAAGGTTGAGGATAGTATAACATGTCTTATTTACTAGGTGTGTACATACACTTCACACACGACAAATCGGCAAAAGCCAAAATACCAAAAATTGAAATGCCAAAAAGCCAAAACGCTGAAAGGTTGGCACCGAAAACCACATGAGTGTACGAACATTCGTGTGGGAACACCGATACGACTACCGGGACCAAGAGAACAATCTCACGGTCTCAGGCCACTATTTGGCCAACTGGGTCAGAAGGGGCTAAATGGGCCTACTGAGCTCGTGGGCCCAAATTGGCAAGAGTTGATATGTGAAATTGAATGATGGATTGATATGGATGGTCGTATGATTTGATTATGATTGGGCCTAATGGGCTACATATACATGATTGGGCTTAATGGGCTATATGGACATGGTTGGGCTTAGTGGGCCTTATGGGATCTTAGAAATGCATGCTAGGGTTTTAATGGACTCTAGGCTTAGTTCTGATGAATTCTTAAACAGCATAAAACTTAATTTAATAGTAAAAAATGTCTGTGGAGAAGTAGTGTGTGTGGCAATAGACATATGCATGTCTAGGATTGGATCTAGGGAGAGCTTGGTACTTAAGCGGTCCTAATGACCCACCTCCTCTTCTCTGGAATCCTACCTGGTGCGTAGTGTCTGTTCATTTTAGCCACGAGGACTTATTGACGGGCCAAGGTTCTAATTAAGACCCATACTATTAAGAATTATTGAAATACCCCTATAGGGTAGAATTATCAAAATACACTTGATTTGTGAAATGACTAAAATACCCCTATGTGTTGATTGTAAGATTTATGGATGTTACATGTACATTTGCTGCATTCATATGATATTCTGTTTACTCGCACACTTAGTGCCAATTACTTAGCCAAAGCTTTAATATCATCACACACTTAGTGCCTTTACATTAAACCGAATTTGACTCAGTATCTAACACACAATGCCAACTAATATAGTCGATGCTTTCTTTATCTCGCACACATAGTGCCGTTCACCACTGTATCAATTCTATTTACGCACACTTAGTGCAACATCTCTTCATACTAACATTTCGATTACTAACTCAACAACCACATTTCCATTAATTACATAATATGTGAACATAATTTAAATAATTCGTATCATACACGAACTTACCTCGGACGTATAAACAACAATACAAGTCGATCAATCGAGCACTTTATTCTTGCCTCGATCTAAGTCCGAATTTCTCTTTTCTTGATCTATACATATTCAAATTTAGCTCATTCATTGACCAAATCATTCAATTCAATCCAAATACAAATATTTAGGGCATTTTACAAAGTAGCCCTCACATTTTTCACATTTTGACATTTAAGTCCCTATCTCATAAAATTACCAAATACACATAATTTCAATATACAAATGCTTAGCTAAATTTTCCCCTAGCTCATATAAGCCCACATATTTATTTTATTTTGAAATTTTAGTCCTTCAAGTTCTCATTTTCACAATTTAGTCCAAAATAGTCAAATTCATCAAAAATTCAAAAACAAAATATGTTAATCTACCACATATATTTCATATTTCATTAACCATCATCACAAATCTTATAAAATCATCAATGGCATAGGTCAAAATTACCATCAAGTTCTAAAATTAAAACATGGGCTTGATAGTATGCTAAGCAACGATCACAAAAACATAAAAATCACTAAAAATCGAGCTCAAAACATACCTTGATTGAGCTTAGACAATGGCCGAATATACAAAAGCTTCAAAACCCTTATTCTTTCTTTAATTTTCAGCAAACAAGGATGATAATGGCCTATTTTCATATTTGCTTTATTATAATACATATTATTTCATCAATTACTAAAATTTCCTTTAATAAAAAATAATATTTCATTCATTTAATGGCCATTTATGTCAAATTCCACTATCAATGGTCTAATTACAACATAAGGACTTCTCTTTTAATAAGCCATGGCAATTAAGCACTTTAACAATTAGCACACAACTTTTGCATTTTACGCGATTAAGTCCTTTTCACAAATTGACACACAAACAATAAAATTTTCACACAAAACTTTCACACATACTTTATCACATACCAAAAATATTAAAAATAATATTAAATTATTTCTTTGACCTCAAATTTCTAGTCTTGAAACCACTGTTCTGACTAGGGTCTAAACCAGGTTGTTACAACACTAGTATTATTTGTAAAGAAGAAATATGGATCATTGAGATTATGCATCGATTACAATAGCTTAATAAAGTCACAATAAAGAATAAGTACTCGTTGCCTCGTATAGATGACTTGTTTGATCAATTAAAAGGTGCCACGGTATCTTCAAAAATTGATCTTTGATCTGGTTACTATCAACTACAGGTAAAGGATTCGGATGTGTCGAAGACAGCTTTCGAACTAGATATAGGCATTATGAATTTTTGGTGATGCCATTCGGATTAATGAATGCCCCAATGATATTTATAGATTTAATAAATAGAATTTTAGACTATACCTAGACAGGTTTGTGGTTGTTTTTATTGATGATATTCTAGTTTATTCTCAGGTTGAAAATGAGCATGTTGAACATTTGAGAACTGTATTGTAAACTCTGCGTGAGAAGTAATTGTATGCCAAGTTTAGTAGATGTGAATTCTGGTTATAGGAAGTTAGTTTTCTTTGAGATGTTGCATCTGCAGAAGTTAGTTATGTGGACCCGAATAAAATTTAAGCTATTGTAAGTTGGAAGCCACCGAGGAATGTTTCCAAAGTCTGAAGTTTTCTAGGGCTAGCCAAATATTATCGAGATTTGTTAAAGGGTTTTCAATGATAGCTTCTTCGATGACTCGATTGCTGCAAAAAGATGTAAGATTCGAGTGGAACGATAAGTGCCAGCAGAGTTTTGATAGATTGAAAGCCTTATGGATGGAAGCGCTTGTACTAGTCCAAATTGAATCGGGTAAAGAATTTGTAGTTTACAGTGATGCCTTATTAAACGGTTTGGGATGTGTATTGATACAAGATGGTAAAGTTGTAGCTTATGCATCCAGACAGTTGAAGCCGCATGAAAGTAATTACCCGGTATATGACCTTGAGTTAGCAGTTGTTGTGTTTGCACCGAAGATATGGCGGCATTATCTCTTTGGTGAAAAGTGTCATATTTTTACGAATCATAAAAGTCTTAAGTATTTAATGACACAGAAAGAGTTGAACTTGAGACAACGAAGATGGTTGGAATTATTGAAAGATTATGATCTTGCTATTGATTACCATCCAGGGAAAGCTAATGTAGTAGTGGATGCCTTGAGTCAAAATCTTTTTTCGCCTTGCGGGCATTGAACACCCATGTAACGCCCCAAAAATGAAGGGTTAGTAATTTTACTTAATTTCCATGTTGTGCATGAGTGGCTAGCTATGTGAGTGTATTTGGGTGTTCTAAGGTAGCCTGGGTTTGAGTCAGAGCTGTGGAAAAAATTAGTTTTTGGCTCTTAAGAGAAGGGGGGCTTTAGCAATTAGACTTAAGAATATTTGTGTGTGTTTAGTTGACACAAAAAGAGCTTGTGACTTGGTGGTTGTGGCGTCACTAGGGTAACAAGGAGGAGTGGGGTTCGAATCCCATGACTAGTAAAAGGGGGACTTTTTTTTATGTCTTGAAGGTGCAAGAGGTAGAGTTTTGATCAAAGGGAAGTTGAAGACTTGGTCAAGATTTTCGAATAGGAGGCTGAGAGTGTTTCAAGGAGGATTCGGTGGAGGAAATTAAGGAGATGGATGAGTGAGGGAGTATTGGCTGAATGTGGGGAATGATAAGTATGGAGTTTCAACCAAGGGTTTCCATTTGGGGAGTGCATATTTGGTTTGTGCTAGTATGGGAGTGCCAAATTTTCTCTGGATTTTTCAGGGAGTGTTTGCATTTTGGTACTTTTGGATGTTTTAGGTCTTTCTTTTCTTTTTGACCTCTATCGAATTCACTTCTTCTTCATCCTTTCTTCCTCCTTCACTTTTCTTGCTAATTGTTGAATTTAAAAGCTTTTACTTTCACCTTCTTTTCTTATTTCTCTTCATTATTCTTCTTACTTTTCATTATCATCTCGCGATTACTGCTCACTTGCTGCTGAATCCCTTTTCTCCTTTTGGTTCTCCTTGGAACACAACCTTCTTTTCCCTCTTGTTACTCTTCTCTATAATTTGCAAGCTAGCCGCTTGGTGTAGGCTGAATCCATTTCCTTTCTTTATTTCTAATCTTTTCGAATCTCTCTGACTTCGTAGTAAGTACATACTCTAGCCGAATCTTGACCGGTTTCTCTGCTATACTTAGTTCTAGATCTCTCAAGCTGAAAGGCTGTTTTATTTTCCATTGTGGCCGTGGTTATTGTGTATCTAACACATCCTCTTCATTCAAACATTTCTAAGGACTCACTTTCCTTAATCGAGGAGTCGGTAGATTACTCTTCCCTTGCAGGAGATCTCTTAATTGGTGGTAAGTAGCGTTAGTTTGATTAGAAGGTTTCAATTTTGTGGAGATATCTTATCATGGGTTGAAACTAATCGATTAGAATTGTTGATTTCATATGTGCTTTGTAAAGCCCCAAACCCAGCCCAAAACACCACACCCAAATTCGGAATGTTACAAGAAAAAGGTTGAAAATGGTCTGGTTTCATAAGTGAAAAATGGGTTATAAAATCTTAAAATAGAAACTTCATTTAAAGAGGGTTTCTCGTTCAAACTTAACAATTTATTTAAAAACAAAACTTTTGAGTTGCACAAGTTCAAATCATTATTCATTTATACAAAAATTTTGGGAAACCAAAAGGTTTATAAGTAATCCATATTTTGAAAATTTCACTTAAATTTGAGTGTTGCCGATATTTTAGAGTTTTTGTTAATTAACCATTTGATAGTGGTTCCAACTTGAAACTTAAAAATCCAAAGTATTTAAAGCGGCCTTATTACAATAAAAATACCCCAAAAAGTAATAAAAGTTTATAATGTACTTTAAGAATAAAAACAGCTTCTGCATGGCCACCCCGAATCCACTCCAGCCCACTCCAAAGTATCATGTATTACCTGCATTGTTTGAAAAATAAGGTGAGTCATTTTGACTCAGTGTGCAATTAATCCACAAATTTCCACAAATTAGCTTAGCCCCAAAACCACATCAAGTCCACGTACCACATACTATCATGCATAATGTGAACCTAACCCAACCTAATATCCAACCGCTACTCACCACCCGTATATCCAACCACCACACACCAGGTGATTACTAAATCAACCCTCCATCCGCTACAGACCTCTTTGGCAGTCAGGCTTCTCAAAGTCCACTTAGTGGTCTAGCCACTTATCCATGTGATTGAAATCACAATATCCATGATGAGACTCATGGTCATCATCAATCCACGATGTGGCTTGAGGCCAACATCAAACCACAATGAGGCACGAGGCCATCTTTAATCCACGTACATAAATGTACACACTTCCCTTTTAGCCATATATATCCCGAACCCTATGTACATGCAACATAATATGATGAAATGGCATAAAACATATGAACATGTCCAGATATACATATTTATTTACATGCTTTCATAGATCCACATATATCCAACCACATTTTGATATAAGAAATGTACTAACCTGGTTACTGAATTACCCCTTTATAGGTAACAATACCACCCCAGCCACTAAATCGGCCACCACACATATCACATGTATTTTATTAATTCATAATAAGGAAAGTAAAGAAACAATGTGCTAACTACACACCTGATAACCCGTAACACCACGCTCTCTATGTCGACGCTATCACTAACTGACACTGCCGCTATTTGCCCATGATCTTGCTCTGACGCTGGCCTATACCCTGGTGGCCAATCCCGAACTACTGAAACCGAATGCTTCTTGAACTTAGGGGTAGGGACTACATGTCCAACCCCTTTCTTTCCTTGGCTGGTACCCGCATCCATCGAATAATAACTTAATCAGAAGACCCGGTTAAATGTTAAATCAGATCTAAACAAGACTAAATAATATCTAAATCAAATAACCTTACCAAAGCTGACTCAAATCCCAAAGATTCTCATTTGATCTTGAAAGTCGTTGAGATCCCTACATTAACCATGTTAGAATCGGCTCAAACACTTATGGGCAAAAGAAATGGCCTTCAGTCAAATGCTACAATCATCTTACCTTGATTGATCGAATCCCAAAAGATCTCCCCCCTTAACACTGGCCTAACAAAAGTCCCGAACTCAAACCTTCATGGTTTCGTCCACACAAAAGAACAAGATTAGATTCTTGGTTTTGGCAAACCAAAGAGAAAAGAAAGAGATTTTAATAAACAGAGATTCCTTACCACCACTTCTAGGATATGAAAGAGAAAATCAGTAGAGAGAGTCACCACCCAAGAGACGTTCGGCCTTACTAGATTCAACCAAGAATTAAGGCTTGAAGATTAAACCCGAGTTGAGGAAGAAAAGAAGCATAAAAAAATGAAAGGTAAAGAGGAATAATGGTGAATAAGAGATTCGGCCAAGGGTTCAAAGGAGTAGAAGGGTTATTCAGCTTTAGAAGGAAAAAGAGATTAAAGAAGAATAATGGTAGAGGTTTTGGCTTCAGAGAAGAGAGAAGAGAAGATGAACAAAAATGCACAAAAAGGTTCTCTCACTTTCGGCTTTTGAGGATGAGAAGATAAGAAGAATAAAAGTGACCTTAATGGTCTTTCAAGTTTCGGCTAAGGGTCAAAAGGAGAGAAAGAAATTGTTAAGTGTTTTCGGCACCAAAAGAGAGGATGAAAAACTAGAAAAAAAAAGAAGACTAAATTTCGGCACTCTAAGCCCTTCCCCAAAATCGATATGCCCACCTCTAGAATCCCACATTCGGCCACCACTTCAACCTCACTCCACACCCCTTATTTTCTCCTAACTTTCCTCCATTCCACTCATTCAAACACATTTGAATGATTCAAACTCTTATCTCCCTTCATAGCCACTCATTTGAAATCCTTGACCCATTCAAACTCCCACCTTCAAGTGTTCATGCCGAATCCAAATCTCCACTCCTCTTTCCGTAAAAATAAACCCCAAAATACTTCCCTTGTTGCTCGAACCTCCTCCCCTTGAACTCCTTTGACGTAAACTCACCCCTTGCTCCTATGCGTTACCTTGCCACTCCACCACTTTCTTTCTTGTGTCATAAACTCCTCATTAATTCCCTTAAGGCTTAGCTCCCCTAGCTCTCCCTAAAGGCTTAAAAACAAAAATTTTACCAAGGCTCCTACCTAACCCCAAGGTTTCCTGAAGCCCCCAAACACACTCTAACAACATCCAAAGCATACTAGCACATAGAAATAAATTAAAATGTGAGACCCCTAAATCTCGGATGTTACATGCTTAATCTTGGGAGCTTCAACCTACAACCCATAACAGGTGTGTAATCGTACACCTATGCTGTTATTGTAAAGTGATGAATGAAGGTGTGTATTCACACCCAGATTAACTGTGAATCGGCTAAGGCTGAAATACCGATAAGTCAAAACTTCAGTAATTGTGGGCTCTCGAGCATTTAAGGGCTTGTAGAGATAAGCTGAGCCAAAAACCATTGGCAATAAACCGTTGAGGCTACAACGAACATTCTCGTGGCTTAGGTCATAATGGGCCTTGTTGGGCCGAAACGGGCCATTGGGCCCATAAGCCCCATTTAGGTAGGATTCACAAAATTGATAGATAAGAGATTGGGTTGCAAGATTTGCATAGTCGTGACTAAAATTGGGCTGATTTGTCCTATGAGCGTACGAGCCCGCTTAGGCTAAAAATTGGACTTTGGGCCTAATTGCATCGTTTCGCCTAAAAAGGGTATCTGCGTTGCTAAAGACAACTGTATGCCTTCGGGAAAGCTAATACTGAAGTACCCTCAATGGGTAAATTACTGAAATACCCTCGATAGGTAAATTACTGAAATACCCTCGATGGGTAAATTACCGAAATACCCTCAATGGGCAAATTGATCGTTATACCCTTAGTGGTAGTACCAGTGATGTATGAGTAATATTTGTATGATTGATTTTGTTTGTGATACACTGCATACATGGGTTATTTATGACATGGCATCTCGCATTGGGTTGGGTTTTGTATTTTGGAGGAAGCACTGTACTAGTGGCTCTGCCACGTTTTACTGATTTAGTGGCTCCGCCATGTATACTATTATTAGCAGCTTTGTTGCGTTATTATTACCAGCTAGGCTACGTTATTGGTGTGCTAGTTTGATGGGTTGACTTGGTCCCCACAGGTGTGTTGGTTGGTTCGGGAAGGTGTGATGGCTGGATTGGGTTGGGTTACATGTATGTTTTGCATTGATATGATTTTGGGCTTAGGCCCAAAATGTTACTTAATAGGGCTTAGGCCCAGACTGTTACTGAATAGGGCTTAGGCCAACACTAAGACTGTATGGGCTTGGGCCCAGACTGTGACTGTAATAGGGGATTACACACTAAGTTCGTGTAACTCACCCTTTTCTTTAACTGTGCAGGTAATCCCCAGCCTTAGAGGATTTGGAGTTGTGAGGGACTTGGAGATGGCCACATGTTCGATATGTTTTAAACTTAAACTTAGCTACTTTTATTTTATTTAAATTTATTGGGCTAATAATTTTGTAATAAGGCCATTTGGGATTTTTAACTTTTATATGGTGTTTCTTTTAATTTCAACCTGCTAGTCTATTAAACATGTTTTTAAAACTATAATTATTGTTTTCAAATATCACATTTCCACAACTGTTTTATGTTAAACTTCTGCAACAAACAAGGTTTTAAAGTTAATAATTTTTAATAAGAGAATAATTATGAATAAATAACATTTTGAATATAAACAACAAAATTTGAGGTTAGAAAGTTTTAAATTGTAAGGAGGGTTTCCGATGAAAGCATGGTTTTCAAACAACACCTTGATGTGACATGTTAGATCCGATCGTAACGTCTAGGCTGGGTTTGGGGTGTTACAACCCGATTGTCCTTGTCTGATGATGATATAATTATAGTTGACTTAAGAGCTAGACCAACATTTCGGCAACAAATCTGTGAAGCTCAGAAGGATGATGATAAGTTACAGGCCAAACGAGTGCAAAGTGAGTCTGATCCTAATTCAGAGTATCAAATTGATTCAGATGGTTGTTTGTTGTTCAGAGACAGAATATGTGTACTGAAGAATTAAAAACTAGTACAGAAGATTTTACATGAAGCATACAATAGTGTTATGTCTGTGCATCCTAATAGCAATAAAATGTATAATGACTTTAAGAAAATGTACTGATGGCCGGAATGAAGAGAGATATCTCCAAATTTGAATCTAGATGCTTGATATGTTAAGAAGTAAAGGCTAAACACCAAGTACCTTCGAGATTATTACAACCAATTACAATACCGAAATGGAAATGGGGAAAGATTACCATGGATTTTGTATCGGGATTACCCTTGTCACCGAAAAAGAAAGATGTTGTTTGGGCAGTTGTTGACTGCCTAATGAAGTCAACACACATTATCTCGGTACATATGGACTTTTCATTGGATAGATTGGCTGAACTATATGTTTTTGAGATTGTAAGACTACATGGAGTGGCAATCTCTATTATTTCTGATAGAGATCCCCGGTTTACATACAGATTTTAGAGGACATGCTTCAGTGTTGTGTACTTGAATTTGGAGGTAACAGGGAAAGGTATCTGCCTTTAATTAAATTTACCTGCAATAATAGTTATCAGTCTAGTATTAAAATGGAACCGTATGAGGCTCTATATGGTCGCAAATGTAGAACTCTATTGTACTGGGCAGAGTTAAGCAAGAAAAAGATACACGAAGTTGACTTGATCTGTGAAACAGAGGATAAGGTGAAGATAATCTGAGATAGTTTGAAGGCAGCCTCAGAACGTCAAAAGTCCTATGCCAATTTGAAAAGAAAAGAGATAGAGTTTTAGGTTGGTGATAAAGTGTTCTTGAAAGTGTCACCATGGAAGAAAGTTCTCTGATTCGGTCGTAAAGGGAAATTGAGTCCACGGTTCATCGGACCTTATGAAATCATTGAAAGAATCAAGCCGGTTGCACATTGGTTAGCACTACCATCTGAGCTTTATAAGATTCATAATGTTTTTCATGTATCCATGTTACAAAGATATAGATCAGACCCTTCACATGTTATTACTCCAACAGAAGTTGAGATTTAGCCTGATATGACCTACAATGAAGAACCGATCAAAATACTTGCACATGAGACGAAAGAGCTAAGAAATAAAAAGGTGGCATTGGTAAAAGTGCTCTGACAAAGGCATGGTTTAGAGGAAGCTACCTGGGAGCCAGAGGATACTATGAGGAAGCAGTACCCTAACCTCTTTTTTGGTAAGAATTTTCGAGGACGAAAATATCTAATGGAGAGAGTTGTAACAACCCGTTTTCAATGAGATTGAAATAGTGGTTTCGTGACCACAAATTCGAGCCCAAAAATAAAATTTTATTTTATTTTAACTTATGTTCGGTATTATAATAGGAAGGTTACATGAAAATTTTGATACGAAAATTTTACCAATTGTGTGGTTAATTAGGTAAAGGACTAAATTGCATAAAATGCAAATGTTGAATTCTAGTAGCTATAAGGATTAAATAGCTATGAAATTCAAAACTAGAGGACCTTATATGGTAATTAGACCATTAAGAAAAGTCTGTAGATTTTTCTTGGTGACTCACCCATGGAAAATTTATAAATAGGGACTAAATTAGAAATCAACAAAAATAAACAATGATAGAAAAATAAAAAGAAATTATCATCTTTTCTATTCATCTTCTTCCCCAATTTTTTTATGGAAACCCTAGGAGAGATGAAGAGAACTTTTCAAGCTTAGAAATGTATGAAATCAAGTCATGTTTTTTATGATTTTTATATTTTTAGAATCGGGATAGACTAATCTTTTTATTTATGGGATTTATTTGAAAAGATAACAAAATGTAGAAACTTTTCCATGGACGTAAATCCTGGAAATTTGAAATTTATGGTAGAAAATGAAAGATAGTTGATAGATAAACAACTTTTACAAAGCAAATTTTCATGGAAACTTGATTTAGGAACTAAAATGAAAGTGGTAAAACCCATGGAAAATTCTAAAATTTGTGAAATGTGTGTGCTGTAAAAATTGTTATTATATCTTGGTTAGGCTTGGAAAGAGGACTAAATTACATGAATTTCATTTTTCGAGCATAGGGATGAAATTGGAATATTTGAAAAGAGTAGGGGCAAAATAGTAATTTTGCCTAGGATGTAGTCGAATGCAAATGTATGTAAAATGTGATGAGTTAATAATTAAATTTGCTTAAATAGACCCGGAAAGACCAACTACGAAATTAGATTGAGGGAAACAAAAAGTTTTGGATTAGTTGGAATTCAAACCCGAACAATTATCAAGGTAAGTTCGTGTAACTTAAACCTGTATGTTAAATGCTTTAATTGAATTGTATAACTGTGTTGATGTAAATTACTTGAATGCTATAATGAGAAATTTAATACATGCTTAATATGGTGAAAAAGGGCTAAGTTCCGATGGAATATTGAATTCGGGAATATATACGCTTTCCTGAAACGAATAAGGTCCTGCATTTGTTGCGGACGGGATTTAGCTCAGACGAATAATCCTATGGACCTTGTTATAGAAAGGATTTAGCCCGAACGGTAATCCTGATATAATACCTCTCGGGCATATGTTATGATTAGGGTTTAGCCTAGATTGGTAATCCTAATTGAACTCTTTTGAGCATACGTTATATAAAGGATTTAGCCTGGATTGGTAATCCTGTTATACGATATGTGGCTTGAGAGTGTGTTCCTTGATTAAGTGCCCTAATAGGTACCCTTGAATAAGAATTGACAAATTATGGAATTGTACACCTCGAGTGTACTACTTGAGCATCCATCAGAATTTCAATAATTCAACGGACATAGAATTTTTAACATGGCATGAAAATTTTGAGATGAAATGATAATGACTTGAAAAGACTATTGCATGATGAGCTCATCTATGTTTTACTTGGATTTCATATGAGATTATGTGACTAACTTGTTTGAATAAGTGATTGTGTGTTTAGGTAACTTACCCAAAATTGATGGATTTGTGTTTTATGTATGCTTGTGTTAATAAATATAACTGGTAAGTTTATTTCCCATTATACGAACTTACTAAGCATGAAAATGCTTACCCCGTTTAATTTTCCCTTATTTTATAGTGCTCGTAAGCTCGCGAAGGTTAGAGGGTCGGTCAAGCATAATCACACTATCCACTATCTCCTTTTAGGTATACTTACAAATCTCATTTTGGTATAATGGCATGTATAGACTTATTTTTCCAAATGTTGACGTGTAAGTGATGTTTTGTAATCTAGCCATTGGAATGGCTAGTAATGATATAATCTAGTATGTTATAAGTTATCTCATGTTCAATGCTTATGTATAAAGTATGGATGAATGGAGTATGTTTATATTGTATATGCATTAAAATTATGATTATAAATATGAATTGCATGTGATATTATGCCATGATAGATGTTAGTTTAGGCTTGGTTTAATGCTTGATTTGCCTGGTATATACATGGAAGTATTGGTATAGGTTGTGGGCAAAATTGGGTGAGAAAATGAAGCTAAGAAATGGCTTCATTTTTCCACATGGGTAGACACATGAGCGTGTGTCTAGGTCGTGTGTGACACATGGTCGAGTACATGGGCGTGTAGCCAGGCCATGTGTCCCCTGCACCTTAAATTCGAGAAAAAAATGCTCAAAATTGAGCACACAAGCAGAGACACGGGTGTGTGTCTCAGCCGTGTGGGAGACACAGACTAGAACATGGGCGTGTGTCTTGGCCGTGTGAAACCTGTACCTAATTTGAATTAAATTAATTATCTACATGGCATAGCACATGAGCATTTGGTATGGCCATGTGGCGCAAGTCAGAGAGCACCCTAAATCGGAAACGGCCTGTGGCACGGGAGTGTCCTAGGGTCACATGGGCGAGTGAGCCTGTACCTTAGAAAAATTTTGTAATTTTTTGAAAATTTCTTAGAGGTTCAGATTAAGTCTCGATTCAATTTTAATACTCGTTTTGGGCCTTGAGGGCCCATTCAAGTTACAATAAGAAAAAATTTGGAGTATGAATAGTATGTTTAATACAAATTGCATGAGAATGTTCTGTAAACCCCGGTAGTACTCTATGACCCTGTTTGACAATGGATATGGGTTAGGGTGTTACAAAAACTTTTGGATTTAAGAAAAATATTGGTGGACCTTATGATAATGTATTAAGGATGGAAAGTTTGTCTTTTTTTTTGGTATGTCGATGACATTCTACTCATTCAAAATGATGTAGGTACATTGCCATTAGTTAAATTGTTCTTAACCCAAAAGTTTAGCATTAAAGACTTGAGAAAAGCTTACTTTGTTCTAAGTATTCAAAATACTCAAGGATTGAAAGAAAAATTTATAGATTTATCACAAGCTTCATACAAATATAAGATATTCGAATATTTTGCATTGATTGATTTAAAGAAGGGAACTCAACCCTCTATACCACACTTACATCTTTCTTTGGAAGATTATCCTATGATAGCAAAAGAAAGAGAATACATGAGAAAGGTTCCTTATGCTTAGACAATAGGAAAACTCACGTATGTTATGTTATGCACACGTCCAAATATCTATTTCGCGTAGGGTTGGTGAGTCAATATGAGGCGAAGCTCGATCTAAGACATTAGCAAGTTGCAACACACATAACCCATATCCATCGCCAGACTAGGGTTACGAGGCATTATTGGTCAAATCATAACATTTAAACAACCAATACTTACACACCAACATATCATAGTTAATCAATAACACAAAGTCCCTTTAGAAGGTCTGTAACGCCTCAAAAGTTAGGGGTTAGTAGTTTTGCTTAAATTCATGTTGTGCTTATTTGGTTAGCTATTTGAGTGTGTTTGGGGGTCCTATAGAGGCCTGGGTTCGAGGTTGAGCCTTGGAAAATTTTGGCTTTTGGCCCTAAAGTGGAGAGGGTTGTTAATAGTAATGTTCAAGTAAATTTGTGTGTGTTTTAGAAACACAAGTTGAGCATGTGGAGTGGTGGTGTGGCGTCAAGTGGAGAGCAAGGAGGAGTTGGATTTGAATCCCACAAGATGCATATGGAAGCTTTTATTTTATGCCTTGAGAGGGGAGGAAGTAGAGTTCAAATCAAACTCTTCAAGGGGAGTTGGTGACTTGGTCAAATGTTTCAAATGGGTGAAGGAGAGCAAAGTTAGGAGGAAATGGTGGAGAAAATCAAGGGATAAAGGGGTGTGCAAGTGGTGGCCAAATGTGAGGAAGTGGGGTTAAGCAATTTCGGTCATGAGAGGTCCTTTGGGAAGGTGCATATTTGGCTTTGAGTCTTGAGAGTGCCAAATCCCCTCCAACTTTCTTTGGTGAATTTTTGGCATTATTCGTATTCTTTTCTCTCTGAGTGTTTGTGCAAGTGGTCTCTTGGTACTTTCGGGATCAAGTGAGAGCAAGTTTTGGTGCCAAAATCTCTAAGAGAACTTCTTTTCTTCCTCTTTTGTCCCTTGCCGAAATTCCATTTCTTTTCTGAGAGCAAGTTCTTTTGTTGTTGGCCAAATCCAACCTCCCTTCTTTCTCTTTCATTTTCCTGTTAGGTGACAAATTGGTAAGCTTTTTCCTTCATCTCTTTTCCTTCTTTCTACTCATCTCTTTTCTTCTTATCACTTGTTTCTCTTCTTACCCCTAAGTCATAACCACATTCCTACATTTCTAATTTCTTCCTAGGCCAAATATTTGAGGGTTGAACATACCTTTCTTTCATTCTAAGCAATTCTGAGTTTCTTCTATTTGTCAGGAAGTTGTGGCTAAAACTGAATATAGGCTTGCTATTTCTTCTCTCATTCTCAATTTTGGTTCTCTAAGTCAAAGGGCTGGTTCTTTAGTTGATGTAGAGTAGCATTTCTAATGTGCTCTTTTTTTTTTATCAATGCTAGGGACTCAATTTATCTAACCTCGGAATAGGGCCGATTACCTTGGTGTTGAGGAAGATCGTATCACGTGGTAAAAAAGGCTTGTTTAGTTAAATACATTGGTATGTCGATTTACATGAAGTAGAGGCTAACTATTAATCAATTGTTTCATAGGTGCCTTGGAAGGTTTCAAATCACACTCGCAATCAAGATGTGTAATCTCACACCACTATTTAATCTGCTACTACTGTGATCCATGGATCGGCTAAAAGCCGAATTATCGAAAAGCTGAAATACCAGTAACTGAGATCACTCGAGCGTGCGATCGCTCGTAGGGATAAACCGAGCCACTAGTGATGGCAGTAGACCTTTGGGAGTGTCACGAACGCTCTCGTGGAACTGAGGCCATAATGGGCCTCGTTGGGCCGAAGCGGGATAAAGGGCCCAATAGGTTAACAGGCCCATATGAAAGAAAACGATGAAAAGTGTCAGCTGAATGATGCGACTGCGAAGTCCGCAGATCCGAGACTGAAAACGAACAGAATGGGCCACACGAGCATGTGGGCCCATATGGGCCAAAATTAAGTTTGAGGCCCAATAGCACTGTGTTGACTGAAAATGGAAATCGAGTCGCTTGAAGAGACATTAGGCCTTCAGAAAGGCCGTTGTAGAGGTAAAATTACTAAAATACCCTTAGTGGGTAAAATTACTAAAATACCCACGGTGGGTAAAATTATTAAAATACACTCGGTGGGTCAAATTATTGAAATACCCTCGATTGGTAAAATTACTGAAATAGCCTCGATGGGTAAAATTACTGAAATAGCCTCGGTGGGAAAAAATTACTGAAATACCCTCGGTAGGAAAAATTACCTAAGTACCCTTAAAGGGTGCAATTACTAGAACGCCCTCATTGGGTGAAATTATTGGAGTACCCCCGAGGGGTAAATTATCGTTTTACTCCCAACTGATCAAATGACCATTATACCCCTAGGGGTAGATTTAGTGTTGTATGTGTAATCTGTTCAATTGTTATGATGGTAATTTATTGCATACGTTAAGTTATTATGTCACGACATGTTGCATTGGGTGGGTTATGTTTTTGGAGGAAGTACTATACTGGTGGCTATGCCACATTATACTGATTCAGTGGCTCTTCCATGATATACTGATTCAGTGGCTCTGCCATGATATACTGATTTTAGTGGCTCAGCCTCATATACTATTACTGGTAGCTTTGCTGCGTTGATATTAGTAGCACGACTGTGTTATTGGTGTGTAGGGCTGGGTGGGTCGACTTGGTCCCCACATGGTGTGTGGGGTTGGTACGGGTGGTGTGATGGTTGGACTGGGTTGGGTTGCATTTTTGTTGCGTTGACATGATTTTAAGGCTGAGGCCCAGACTGATACTGCTTAGGCTTGGGCCCAAACTATGATTGTAATAGGGGATTACACACTGAGTTCTCGTAACTCATCCTTTCTCTTTAACTGTGCAGGTAATCCCCACCTTAGAGGATTTGGAGCTACGAGGGACTCAGGGGTGCCCACATGTCCTGTATGTTCTTGGGGGTTAACTTAGCTATTTTTAATATAGTTTACCTTACTTTAATTTTGGGTTAATAATTTCTATAATAAGGCCATTGGATTTGTTTTAACTTTTATTTGGCATTTCTCTATAAGCTGCTAAGTTATTAAACACGAGTTTTTAAAACATGAACTATTGTTTTTTTTTAAAATACAGCATTTTTACAACTATTTAAAATAAAACTTCCATACCGAACAAGGTTTTACAAAACAAGATAATAGAAGCATATCGTTATTCTTGAATTAATTCGAGTAAAATTTGTTTTGTTAAAAAGCAACAAAAATCAGGATTTCTAAATTCTAAAAGGTTTGGTTATAGATGAGTTTTCCAACGAACACAAAGTTTTCAAACAACACCTGATTTTGCAAGGTGGATCTGGTCATAAAGTCTAGGCTGGGTTTGGAGTGTTACATTTAGTGGTATTAGAGCTAGGTTGCAAAACTCGGCTGTGGAATGGGTTTTGAAATTTTTCCAAATTTGTTTAAATTCTAGTTTAGAAAAGCGGTGATATCACGAAACGTGTGGCACATTGAGTCTCCGGTGCCAAATCCATAAGTTTCTTTACTCTATATTTTATTGTATGCTTATATGACCGTATTAAGAAACTACTAGGGATAGTAGTAGTATACTGAAACTCCTTAGTTGTAGAAACCAAGACTGTAGGAGACTAAAACTGTAGTAGTTGCGATCTGCGATAACAACTCTAATTACTGCATCTCATAAGATATTTGTTAATAATTACATGAACTATAAGTTGATTCATAAAACTTTTTAAATAGAAATACGCTTCATGATATGAGCACAAGAGGTCACGGCAGGGGTATACATGGCTGTGGTAGAGGCCGTAGTGCTAGGGCTGGATCCTCAGCATCGGGACATATGCCCGAAAGGGAAGCGTCGGCATCACCAGTGACTGAAACGGGGTCTCATGATCGAGTTGGTGGGGATGATGCTTTGTCTCAAGTGATGCTACGGGTTTTGGAAAGGGTTGCTAGAGCGAGTACTGGGTCAAGGGCTCGAGGGTCAATCTCTGAGCGACTCCGGTCAAACGGGGTGGAAATATTTAGGGGCATCTCTGGTGTAGCCCCGAACGCAGCAGAGTATTGGTTAGAGGCCGTAGAGCGAATCATGGATGACCTTGACTGCATGGTAGAACAGAAACTAAAAGGAGCAGTGTTGTTACTGCGGGACGGCATGCAGGCCGACCGATTAACCTAGGATTTCTTTAAGTCAGCCTTCCAAGGGAAATATGTTGGGGCAAGTTATGTGGATGCCCAAAGAAAGGAATTTCTGAATCTGGTTCAAGGGAACAAGTTTGTATCAGAGTATGAGGCAGAGTTTTTCTGCGGTTGAGCTGGAATGCTCGGGGTATAGTCTGCGATCGATTATGAGTGCTGCGTGTGGTTTGAGGATGGTCTTCGGGATGAGTTACGGGTACTGATAGCCCTGCAGGGGGAAGGAGATTTTGTTGCTTTGATTGAGAAGGAAAAGATTGTCGAGTATGTAAAACACTCTGAGCGTCATAACCGTGAGAAGGAAAGGGACAGAAATAAGAGGCGTTTTGGCCCTCAAGTTCTTCTGGTGGGTCTAATAAGAGGCCTAGATTTTATGTGCCAGTCCAAACTGGAGTTCTGATTGTTGCTGGCATACTATATCCTTGCGCTGTGTACGGATTATCCCACCAGGGTGAATGTTGGAATAGAACTGGGGCGTGCTTCAGATGTGGGTCTAGGGATCATAGGATTAGAGATTTGTACATAGAGGCCGGGTCAGATGCAAGCTACGGGTCAGGGATATGTTTATGCAGGAAGAGGTGGTCAGCAGCCACCGAGAGGCCGTGGTCCAACCAATGGGGGAAATAGGTTTAGACGAGGTCGTGGAGCACTGGACAGGGGTGCTGGTAACACAGAGGGAAGACAGCCAAGGTTGGTTTATGCTGCTCGGCATCGAGAGGATGGCGACGCGCCTGATGTCATAACTGGTACGTTCCTCATTCATGATGTACCATTTATAGCTTTGATTAACATTTGATCTATGCACTCGTATGTTGCATGTACTGTGTCTGGAACTTTGGTATACAGTTTGAACTTGCTGGTAGAGAACTGTCTGTGATTATTCCACTAGGGCAGTCGGTTATAGTGAATAAGCTATTTAGAGATGTGCCCCTAGAGGTCCAAGGGGTTGTCTTTTCGGCGGATTTAATGGAAATGCTGTTTGGCGAGTTTGATCTTATTTTGGGCATGGATTTGTTGGTTAAACACCGTGCGAATTTGGATTGCGCTGCCAAGCGTATGGTATTGAAGTCTTCTAAGGAGGATGAAGTGATGGTGGTAGGGGAGCGAAGAGATTATCTATCCAATGTAATCTCAGCATTAAGGGCCGAGAAGTTGGTTTGCAAAGGTTACGATGCGTTCCTAGCTTATGTCAGCACGTCTGATGCTAAGGGTTTGTCTGTTGGGGATGTCAGAACGTAAAGGAATTTTCGGATGTATTCCTTGAAAAGTTTCTTCTATTTGTTGGTAAGTTGCAGCTACAACTGAATATAGGATTGCTATTTCTTCTCTCATTCTCAATTTGGGTTCTCTATGCCGAAGGGCTAGTTCTTTAGTTCTTGTAGTGTAGCGTTTCTAATGTGCTCTTTTTGTCGATCAATGCTACGGGCTCAATTTCTCTAACCTCGAAATAGGGCCAATTACCTTGGTGTTGAGGAAGATCGTATCACGTGGTAAGAAAGGCTTGTTTAGTTAAATACATTGGTATATTGATTTACATGAAGGAGAGGCTAACTATTAATCAACTATTTCATAGGTGCCTTGGAAGGTTTCAAATCACACTCGCAATCAAGGTGTGTAATCTCACACCACTGTTTAATCTGCTATCTTGTGATCCATGGATGGGCTAAAAGTCGAATTACCAAAAAGCTGGAATATCGATGACTGAGATCACTCGAGCGTACGAGCACTTGTAGGGATAAACCGAGCCACTAGTGATGGCAGTAGATCATTGGGAGTGTCATAAACGCTCTCGTGGAATTGAGGCCATAATGGGCCTTGTTGTGCCAAATCGGGCTAAATGGGCCCAACGGGTTAACGGGATCATATGAGCGAAAATGATGAAAAGTGTCAGCTAAATGATGCGACTATAAAGTCCACTGATCCGAGATTGAAAACAAACCGAATGGGCCACACGAGCGTGTGAGCCCATATGGGCTAAAATTAGGTTTTAGGCCCAATAGCACTGTGTTGATCGAAAATGGAAACCGAGTCGCTTGAGGCGACATTAGGCCTTCGAATAAGCCGTTGTAGAGGTAACATTACTGAAATACCCTCAGTGGGTAAAATTACTGAAATACCCTCAATGGGTAAAATTACTAAAATACCCTCGATGGGTAAAAATACTAAAATAACCTCGGTGGGTAAAATTACTAAAATACCCTTAGTGGGAAAAATTAGTGAAATACCCTCGGCGGGTAAAATTACCAAAGAACCCTTAAAGGGTGAAATTACTGGAATGCCCTCGTTGGGTGAAATTATTAGAGTACCCCCGAGGGGTAAGTTATCGTTTTATCCCTAACTGATCAAATGACAATTTTACCCCTAGGGTAGATTTAGTGTTGTATGTGTAATCTGTTCAATTGTTATGATGGTAATTTATTGCATACATTGAGTTAATATGTCACGACATGTTGCATTGAGTGGGTTATGTTTTTGGAGGAAATACTGTACTGGTGGCTATGCCACATTATACTAATTCAGTGGCTCTGCCATGATATACTGATTTTAGTGGCTCAGCCATGTATATTGTTGCTAGCGACTTTCTTTGCGTTGATATTAGCAAGACGATTATGTTATTGGTGTCGAAATGAGTGGGTCAACTTGGTCCCCACATGGTGTGTAGGGTTGGTACGGGTGGTGTGATGGTTGGACTAGGTTGGGTTGCATTTTTGTTGCATTGACATGATTTTGGGGCTTAGGCCTGGACTGATACTGCTTGGGCTTGGGCCCAGATATGATTGTAATAGGGGATTACACACTTAGTTCTCATAACTCACCCTTTCTCTTTAAGTGTAGGTAATCCCCAGCATTAGAGGATTTGGAGCTGCGAGGGACTTGGGGGTGGCCACACGTCCTGTATGTTCTTGGGGGTTAACTTAGCTATTTTTAATATAGTTTACCTTACTTTAATTTTGGGTTAATAATTTCTGTAATAAGGCCATTGGTTTTGTCTTAACTTTTAGTTGGTATTTCTCTACAAGCTGCTAAGTTATTAAACACGGGTTTTTAAAATATTAACTATTATTTTTTAAAACAAAACTTCTGTACCGAGCAAAGTTTTACAAAATAAGATAATAGAAGCATATCGATATTCTTGAATGAATTCGCGTAAAATTTGTTTTGTTAAAAAGCAACGAAAATCAGGATTTCTAAACGCTAAAAGGTTTGGCCGTATATAAGTTTTCCAACGAACACAAAGTTTTCAAACAACACCTGATGTGGCACGCTGGATTCGGTCATAACGTCTAGTCTGGGTTTGGGGTGTTACAGGGTCTACGAGACCTTAATCATGCTTTATAAATGGTTCAAGACTGAACCGATCACATTTAAAACTTTTACGAAACTTTAAAAATTTTCTTCTTCAAAATAGGGCACATGCCAGTGTGGCTAGGCCGTGTGTTAGACCATGTCTTACCACATGTGCAACACTGAGTTGGGTCACACGGCCTGTCACATGCCTCTATATCTAGCCTGTGTGCAACACTAACTTGAATCACATTGCTTGTCACACACCTGTGTGTAACACTGACTTGCTTCGAATTGGGACAATAAAGGACACGATCGAGACACATGCCCGTGTGGTCAACTGTGTGGGCAATTGTAAGCCATTTACAAGGCCAAATTGCCACCCATTTTGGGTCATTCCTACAAGCATCACTCTATACTCAATTTATGCCCAATTAATGGTCAAAACCCTACCAAAACATGCACAATTCATGCTACAATATCCTCATTCATTTCCATATGCAATTCCAACTCAAAACATGTCCATTTCATGAACCAATTCCATACAAAAAGCATATGATTCACATCTCATTTCAAACCATTTCAAACATGCAATATATTCACCATTTCAACTACCAAATCAAGTTGAAACATACTATTTCTATTTCACTAAAGCATGCCATAATGGCCATTCACACAAGACCATATATACACATCACATACACCATTTTCACATAGCGAAACATATACCAAAGTCTTATCCATTATCAAGCCATGTCACATGGCAAGATTTATACATCTCAAAACATTCCACAACCTCATTAGCCTATACATGCCATATGCCATAAATACAACTTTCAAAAGGTACCAAAATAGATGTCCGATAGTGTGATTGAGTCACTAACGATCCTCGGATCCGAGCTAGCTTTAAATACCACTGTAAAACAGAGAAAGACTTCACACAGTAAGCTTTAAAGCTTAGTAAGTTCGTAATATAACAC
Organism: Gossypium rotundifolium; assembly: GCA_025506655.1. Taxonomy (NCBI): domain Eukaryota; kingdom Viridiplantae; phylum Streptophyta; class Magnoliopsida; order Malvales; family Malvaceae; genus Gossypium; species Gossypium rotundifolium. Next base: position 59,829,119 of record CP106731.1, on the reverse strand, counting down.
AATTAACTCAACAATTCAAATTCAATACGCAAAATCAACTAACAATTAGTTCAATTCACATCACTACTCAATCTCATCCATGGATTTAACTCACTTTCATACCATATCTATAGGTTCATATACAAACATTTATAATGTTACTCAATCCAACTCTTTTCATCATTCATTCACATAATCTTCCATCTATCTCAGACACAATATCATCAACCACATAGGTTCTGTACATACCTGTACATACCTATACCATAATTCATTTCGATCCTCTTTAAACGTTTGATGAACTCGCACACTTAGTGTCAATTAATTAGTCGAAGCTATAATAATATCGCACACTTAGTGCCATCACATTAAATCAAATTTATCTCCGTATCGTACACGTACTACCAAATAATCCAGTCGATGCTTTCTTTATTTCGCACACTTAGTGCCATTCATCACTATAACGATTCTATTTACGCACACTTAGTGCAACATATCTTCGAACTCAAATTTCACCTTACCAAACTCCACAATAACATCCATTCATTTAATCACATATGAACATTGTTTAAACAATAAGTATTATACACGAACTTACCTTGGACGTAGAAAAACCGATACTAGTCGATCAATTGAGCACTTTGTTCTTGCCTCGATCTAAGCCCAAATTTCTCTTTTCTTGATCTATATAATATCAAATTCAACTCATTCAATCTCATCTTTACTCAATTCAATTCACAAACACACAATTAGGGCATTTTGCACTTTAGTCTTTATAATTTGCACACATGAGCATTTTGGTCCTTATTTCACAAAAACATCAAATTCACAAAATCCAATTTAATCCATGCTTAGCCTAATTACCATAGTGCCCATAGCAGCCCATATTTCACATTTATTTCACATTTCAACACAGTTTTCGCATTTCTTAATTAAATCCCAAAAATGCATTTTTACACAAAATCACTTTAAAAAACATGTATATTAATCATCAAACACTTAGTTTTCATCATCAAACATCTCAAAGCTCACAAAATCAACAATGGCATAACTCAAAATCTTCATCAAATTCAAAAATTGTGACATGGGCTAGTACACTTAAGAATAATCACAAAAACATGAAAATCATTAAAAATGGATCAAATTTCATACCTTAATTGTGCTTGGCAATGGCCGAATGAAACAAAAGCTTAAAACCCCATTTTTTTTCTTATGAATTTTGGCAAGCAATATGATAATAGCCATATTTTCATGTTTGGTTTATTTTAATTCATAATAATTCATCAATTACCAAAATGTCCATTAATAAAACATTAAAAATTCATATAATGGATGACTATTTAAGTCAAAATCCACTAACTATGGTTTGATTACATAATAAGGACCTTTCATTTAAGAAGCCATATCAAATAAGCACTTTTAACTATTAGCACACAACTTTTGCATTTTACGTGATTAGATCCTTTTTCACAAATCGACACACAAACGATAAAATTTTCACACAGAACTTTCTCACATACTTTCTCACATGCCATAAACATCAAAATAATATTAAATTATTTCTCTAACCTCAGATTTGTGGTCCCGAAACCACTGTTCTGATTAGGGTCTAAACCGGCTATTACAATTCTTCCCATTAGGGATTTTAGTCCCCAAAAATCTTACTAGTGAATAGAGTCAGATATTGCTCTCTCATAGCATCTTCGGGTTCCCACGTAGCTTCTTCGACCCTGTTTCGATGCCATAATATTTTTACTAACAAAATTTTCTTATTTCTCAATTCTTTAACCTCGCGAGCTAAGATACAAATCGATTCTTTTTCATAAGTCATATTTGTAACACCCCTTACCCGGGTTCTACGCCGGAGCAAGGCTTAAGGCATTACCTTAACAAAATCCTCATGTTCGCCACTCAGACACATCGACTTCTCTCAAAAGTCATCTCAATAACCTCATTCTCAATTTACGATGCCTCATTCATACATACGAGGGCTTTCAAGACTATTCCGGAACTTTTTCGAATCTTAAAATTTTCTCTTTTGTACATGGGCTAACACGCTCGTGTAAGAAGAAACACGCCCGTGTGTAGTCAGACACGCCCATGCCTTCAACCCGGGGTGAACACTGACTTCACCCACATGGCCTCAAGGCTTAGTTACACGCCTGTATGACTAGCCCGTGGTCTATCCTGACTTAAAAGATTAACCTACAGGGGACGCACGGCGAGAGCACACGCCCGTGTATCTATTTACATGGACAAGAACAAAGCTATTTGCTATGCTCTTCTCACCCCTATGGCATTCACAACATGCACTCATACAACACATCCATAATCAACTTAAATTTAAAAGAAATCTTACATAGAAAACTACATCTTTTCAAATAATATGATAGCCAACAACTATGGCATTATAAAAAATTCACTATCCATCTAAAGGCCAACATATCTTAGCCATATACAACATAAATTCACTAACTTGTCTAGCCCCTATACATGCCATATACAAAACATTGAATCTCATATACTAGAGTGTGTTGATATGTGGGCTATCTTCCAATGATCCTCGTGTCTCGGTTGACCATTTTTACTCTATAAACAAAGGAAAAGAAAAGGGAGTAAGCTTTGAGCTTAGTAAGTTTACACATAAACAATTAAGCATTATAGTATAAGCTAAACAACAATTAGCATTACACTAACATATAATGTACAACTATGCTTACTCTTTCTATTCCTTACCACATTTCCAACACATTATGAATCACATATTCATAACCATTGGAATGTACCCATGCATTCAATATCACATTTACACAATATATAACACATCGTTATTTCTCGATAACACATCCACACAGATATACTACTCACTACTACCACCATACAGCTAATCCACATAGCTAATTCACACAGCTAATCCACAAAGGTAATCCACACAGCTAATGTCTCGGTGGTTTCATACCTAGCCCACCACAATTAATTAATAAGGTATTATCACACTTAGCCTACCGTAAAGGTAATCATAGTGGTCTCACACTTAGCCTACTAGACGATATACCTAATGATAGCATCGCACATAGCCAGCTCATCATTAATATGCATTAGGATGGCAGCGCACTTAGCCCACCATCTAGCATTATCAATACACATTCATATGTTTACTTACTCTATCATTCATTCACAAATTCTAACACATTCATCCCACACAGGTTCTCAATCATTCTCAAATTCTCAATCATTCTCAATCATGCTACACACTAGCTAGCATTAAAAAATTTGTAAGTATAAATGCATTGTTTATGCATAGACTTACCTCGAAACTCAAAAGTATAAAAACGTGCAATTTAGTCTACCACATTACTTTTGCCTCAATTTCAATCCGGGCTTTGTCTTTCTTCATCTATAATAAATAAATCATCTTATTCAATACACACATTGACTAAATTGACTCACATCTCATACTTTTGCAAAATTACTATTTTTCCTTCTAATTTTTCATATTTACACTTTAGCCCCAAGGCTTGTAAAGTAATTTTTATTCAACTTTCTAGCCTTTCATGCAAAACCAAACCACTTACTCAACTAAAGCATTCATCAGTTCCCACTAAATCACACATGTATGATCAAACTAACGTTTTTCACAAACTAGTCCCTGCATGCATTTTCATGGAAAAATCACTTAGCAAAAGATGTTTCTACTACATCAAGCTTTCATATTCTTCCATAAAACATCAAAATACATGCATGTCATACATATCTACATTTCTGAACATCCATCATAGCTCACCAAATAGATAAAAATAGCTTTCTCATGCAACTAAGACTTCAAAATACGAAGAATATGAAAAACGAGACTTAAATGCACTTACTATCAAGCTTGAAAAATTTGAAGAACTCGAACAATGGCTTCTCAAATTTTCGGCAGCCTTGGAGAAGAAGATGAATGAATTTTGTCATATTTTCTCCTATTTTAATCATTTAATAACCAAATGACCAAAATGCCCTTTTTGATAAACTTTCTATTTTAACTCATCCTTGCCCAATTTCCAAAAATTAAAATTTGGGAAAATTGTTCATTAATGACCTCTAATTAATATTCTAAAGCTATTTCACACAAATAGCTTCTAGAATCTCACATTTTGCAACTTTTGCAATTTAGTCCTTTTGGACAATTTAATCGAAATTTCTCAAAATTGCTTCATGAAACTTTCACACTAGCATTCATACATAGAATAAACCCCATAACCCTTGGATTAAGGTCTCACACCACTATTCTGACTAGACCCTAAATCGAGATGTTACAACTCTCCCCCTTAAGAGATTTTTGCCCCCGAAAATCTTACCAGTAAAGAGGTATGGATGTTGTTCTCTCATAGTTTCTTTTGTTTCCACATAGCTTCTTCCACACCGTGTTTCTGCCATAATGCTTTCACTAGTGCTATGCTCTTATTTCTCAACTGTTTCACTTATCGAGCCAAGATCTTAATCGACTTCTCTTCATAAGACATATACGGTCTTATCTCAATTTTCGTTGAAGGAATCACATGTGAAGGATCGGAGCGATACTGTTGCAACATCGATACATGGAACACATTATGAATCTTTTCCAACTCGACCAGCAAAGCCAATCGGTAAGCTACTGGCCCAATTCTGTCTGTAATCTCATACGGCCCTATGAATCTTGGACTCAATTTCCCTTTTCGTCCAAACCTCATAATCTTCTTCCACGGAGACACTTTAAAAAACACTTTGTCACGCACCTCAAACTCGATCTCTTTTCTTTTCAAATCTGCGTAAGACTTCTGTCGGTCCGAAGTAGCTTTCAGACTATTACAGATTACTCTCACTTTCTCTTTAGTTTCTTTCACTAGGTCAACTCCATGGATCCATTTCTTACTAAGCTCGGTCTAATACAAGGGAGTCTGACACTTATGACCATACAAGGCCTTATATGGAGCCATCCGTATACTCGACTGATAACTGTTGTTGTAGGCAAATTCGACCAAAGGTAGATATCTCTTCCAACTACCCTCGAATTCTAACACATAGCATCAGAGCATATCCTCAAGAACTTGGATCACCCTCTCAGACTAGCCATCAGTTTGCATATGGAACGTAGTAGTGAAATTCAACCTCGTACCCATGGCTTCTTGCAACTTCTTCCAAAACCTTGAAGTAAATCTCGGATCTCTATCCGATATGATGGACATAGGCACACCATTCAATCTCACTATCTCTGACATATACAACTCAGCTAACTTATCCAGTGAATAATCAACACGTATTGGAATAAAATGAGCCGACTTTGTAAGTTTATCCACAACAACCCATACAGCATCTCTCTTTTTCAGAGTCATCGGCAATCCTGACACAAAGTCCATGGTAACCCGATCCCACTTCCATTCGAGAACCATCACTGGCTGAAGCAATCTCGAAGGCACTTGATGTTCAGCTTTCACTTGTTGACAAATCAAACACTTTGCCACAAACTTTGAAATATCTCTTTTCATCCTCGGCCATTAATGAAACTTCCTCAAGTCGTTATACATTTTCATACTACCCGGGTGCATTGATAAATAACTACTATGTACTTCAAGCAAAATATTTCTGATCAACTCCTCATATCTAGGTACACAAATTCTATCACGGTATAATAAACAATCATTCGAGCCCACTCAAAAATTAGAATCACTTTCTGATCAGCACTTAGCTCTTTTAGCTCACATCTCATTGTCATTCCTCTGAGCCTCACATATTTGTTGAAAAAATAGCGGCTTAGCTCTTAACTCTGCCAAAATAGCACCATCATCAGATAATGCTAAACTCGTGTTCATAGCTCTTAGAGCATACAAGGATTTCCCACTCATGGCATTCGCAACCACGTTTACTTTTTTCGGGTGGTAATCAATGACTATTTCATAGTCTTTCAGTAACTCAAGCCACCGCCTCTGTCTCAGATTCAGATCCTTCTGATCCATCAAGTATCTCAAACTCTTATGATCTGTAAAGATTCAGCACTTCTCACCATACAAATAATGTCGCCAAATCTTTAATGCAAAAACAATCGCAGCCAACTCCAAATCATGAGTCAAATAATTCTTCTTATGTGGTTTTAACTGCCTCGAGGTGTAAGCGACTACCTTACCCTCTTGCATTAACACGCAACCGAGACCATTAAATGATGCATCACTAAAAACCACGAATTCTTTTCCTGATTCTGGCTAAACTAAAATCGATGCCTCTGTCAACATTATTTTCAGTCTCTCGAAACTCTGTTGACATGTCTCTGTCCATTAAAACTTGACATATTTATGCAATAGTTTCGTCATTGGGGTAGAAATAATAGAGAACCCCTTCACGAAACATCTGTAATATCCTGCTAATCCCAAGAAGCTTCTAACCTCCAACACATTCCTCGACTGTTTCCAATCCACAATAGCCGAAACCTTACTTAATTCAAATCTGACACCATCACCCGACACAACGTGTCCCAAAAATTCAACCTCTCTGAGCCAGAACTTGCTCTTGCTAAACTTAGCATACAACTACTTATCTCTTAAAGTTTGCAAGACAATTCTCAAATGCTCCTCATGATCGTTCTCATTCCGAGAATAGATCAATATGTCGTCAATGAAGACAACCACAAACTTATCCACATATGGTCTGAAAACACGGTTTATCAGATCCATAAAAATTGCAGGTGCATTCGTCAAACCGAACGGCATAACCAAAAACTCATAATGGCCATACCTTGTTCCAAATGCATTCTTTAACACATCTTTCTCTTTCACTCTGAGCTGATAATAACCTGACCTCAGGTCTCTTGAAAACACTGTAGCTCCTTTCAATTGATCAAAAAGATCATCAATCCTTGGTAAAGGATTCCTATTCTTCACTGTCACCTTGTTGAGTTGTCTATAGTATATACACAACCTCATAGACCCATCTTTCTTCTTCACAAATAATACTAGAGAACCCCATGATGAGTAACTTCGGTCTTAAGAAACCCTCATCTGTCAACTCTTGCAACTGTATCTTGAGTTCTTTCAACTCTATAGGTGCCATTCTATACAGAGCAATAGAAATTGGTGCCGTTCTTGGAATCAATTCAATCCCAAACTCAACCTCTCTCACTGGAGGTAATCCAGGTAATTCTTTCGGGAATACATCCGAATACTTGCATACCACTGTCACTGTTTCAAACTCTACTCCAACCACTCGAGTATTCAACATAAAGGTGAGATAGGACCATACCCTTTTATCAAACATTTCTCAGCCACTAGAGAAGAAATCATCACTGGTAGACTATCCGATCCACATGCTTCAACCCAAACCACATATCCACTCTCACATTTTAATTCGATATACTTACTACCACATTTCACTAAAAAATTATGGGTAGTAAACAAATCCATACCTAGGATTAAATCAAATTCATCAAACGGCAACAACATAAGGTTTGTCGAAAAATAATAATTCTCAATCAACAAAGGACAATTTTTACACACCTTGTCCACTAACACATGCTTACCCAATGGGTTTGACACCTTAACCAGTATGTCCGTAGACTCAACGATCATACTCAAACTAGATGCTAATCTCATACAAATATAAGATTGAGTAGACCCTGGATTTATTAAAGCAATAACAAAGGTGTCAAAGAGAGAAAAAGTACCCGTTATCACATCTGGGGAGGATGCCTCCTTGCGAGTGCGAATGGCATACGTCTCGCAGGTGCTCGACCTTTCGATCTCACAGTAGAGTCTCTAGACGCACCTCTACCACTAGCCCAACCTTCTGGGTTTCTAGGTGGTCTACCCCTTGTAGACACATCGCTGGATCTTATCTCTTGCTTCTCTTCCTTATCATCCCTCTCGAGGCAGTCTTGGATAAAATGGTCGGGGAAACCACACTTATAACATTTTTTACTATTTCTCCAACACTCTTCAGTGTGATACCTACCACAACTTGGACACTCCGGTTTACCCTTCGCATTACCCACACTTTCTATCGAGGTAGCTTGGACTCTCGAACCAAAATGAGTATTGCCCAAGTCACGATGCAAAAACCCACTGGTGCTATCATCCGAGGATTCCCTTCCTTGGATCTTTTTGACTAGGCTTGATACGACTTGCCCATCGACCTCTTTCTAGCATCTCAGGCTTCACTCACAGCCTTTTTCTTTTTTTTTCACCCAACTTTTTGGCCTTACTTGCCCTTTCCACTAGCACTACAAACTCTTTCAACTCCAAAATACTCATTAGGAGTTTGATATACTCATTCAATACATCGTCGAACCTCTTACACAAGATAGTCTCTATCGACACACATTCTTTAGCATATTTGCTAAACCTAACAAACTCACGCTCGTACTCTACTACTGACATTCTTTCTTTCTTCAACTTGAGAAATTCTTTTCTCTTCTGATTTGTAAATCGTTGGCTTATATACTTCTTTCAAAACTTTTTCAAAAGAAATCCCACGTTACCTGCTCTTTTGAGACCACTAACGTCAGCGTTTTCCACCACTGGTATGCTGAATCTCTCAACAAGGATGTAACACACTTCAAGCTCTCTTCAGGTGTATATGAGATTCATCAAACACTTTCATCGAGTTCTCTAACCAGAACTCCACCCTCTCAGGGTCATCATCTACCTTTGCTCTAAACTCCTCGGCCTTGTGCTTCCTAATCTTATCCACCGGGGTTTGATATCCTCACTACATCAACACCTTGCGGAGCCACTTAGGTTTCACTGAGGTATAGGAAGAGGTGAAGGAGGTTGAGCATTAGGGTTAGCTCAGACATACTCTGAGTACTAGTTGCTCATCATCTAAAGAAAGGCTTCCCGTGCCTCTTCACCTTAACCCCTAGTGTAACACCCCAAATTTGGGCTTAGTAGATTTGGGCCTATTAGGTTGTAACGCCCCAAAAATCTTGAAACTTTTAATTTATGGGCATGGGAGTTAATATGTATGTGTAGCACTTAGAATAACAATATTAAGGTATTATCGAGATTGTTTGAAGCCTTAGAATTAGGGGAGACCATAGGGAAAATTTATTTTTCTTACTTAGTGGACCCTAGACTCAAGCATGAGGCCTCATAAGTAGATTAAGAGAATAGAGGACACAAATGGGCTTGTAGTCTAGTGGAAAGTGGTTTCATATAGGGGCTATGAGGTGGCGTGTTAAGCAGTTAATAAGGTCCAAGGTTTGAGGCCTAAGAAAGGAAAATTTAGGAGTTTTATTTTTGTGTCTGGATAGAAGGAGTTGACATTGGAGGGGACTCTGAAAGAGAGTGTTCAGGAGAGAAATTTAAGGTGCAGATAAGGGAGAAAAGATAGGGATTGGGAGGTGGATATAGTGGTGCCGAATTGGACTCTGAGGGAAGGAAAGCTCGGCTAGGGGCTATATATATGAGTGCCGAATTAAGTTCCTATGTTAATGCTGAATTTTTGCTTCTATGCTAGCTGAATTTCATCACTTGTGAGAGGTAGACATTTTTTCTAAGTGTGTCAAAGCTGAATCCTTCATATCTTCCCTTTTCAAATTCCTGTTTTGGTTCACCACTAGGTTCTAGCCAAATCACTTTTATTTCTTTTCCCCCTGTGTTGCCAAATTACCTCTATCACCTTACTAGATTCAAAAGCCAGACTTAAGTCGTAGGATTAAAGGAAGATTTCGGTAAGAGCTTAGTTGAATTTTTAATGTGTTTTATTAAAAGTCGAAGGGCTATCTAACCCCTCTTTACCATTACCATGTACTAACAAGGGTGAGGCTCAACAATCGCAAGTGCGGTAGGAAAGGATTGTGAAAAGGTAGTAAGTATTCTCGATCCAGTTAAAGTTTTAATAAGTGACCGAATCTATTGTGGCTCATAGGGGTGACTTATGATCAATATGGGTCACTTTGTTTTGACGATATTGGTGTTTGGGTACAGATATAAAGGATAATCGTCAATAGTAGCAAAGGAAGGGCTACTAGAACGTAAGGCACACGGTAAGGTTACGGTGAGGTTTCGATTTCTGATAAGTGTATATTAAGTTATGATTAATCATTAGGTGATGTCGATTACAGGTTCGTGACTAAGGGGTTTATAGCACACGAGGTTATCAGGTGTGTACAAACACTACACACGATATAGGCAATACTGAAAAGCCGAAAGTGGCTAAATAGGCCCAGTGAGCCCTGGGGCTAAGTTTGATGAAATGGTTTGGTTGGTTATACGAATAGAGTTAGACATGCATGATACATGATCTGAAATTATTTTGTGCCTATTTGGCCATATGATGAGACTCGGGCCTGATGGGCCGGAATGATGTAATTTGGGTTTGATGAGCTTTATGGGGACGTAGACAAGTATGCTAGGGTGTATGGACCTTAGGCCTAGTTTGAACAACTCTTAAATTCCATAAGACTTTCTAATAATTAAACATGTCCGTAAACAAGTCGCTGGGTTGGAGTGTGGCAACGGGCATACGCATGTCTAGGATTGGATCTAGGGAGAGCTTAGTATTTAAGCGGCCCTAGTGGCCCACCTCCTCTTTTCTGGAATCCTACCTAGTGCGTAGTGTCTGTTCACTTTAGCCGCGAGGACTTGTTGATGGGCTAAAGTTCATAGCTAAAACTCGAAAGGGACCGAATACCCCCTGATTTACGAAATTACCAAAATACCCTCGAATTACAAAATTACTTAAATACCTCTGATTTGCAAAATTACCAAAATACCCCCTATTTGTGAAATTATCAAATACCCCTGATTTGTGAAATTACCAAAATACCCTTGGATTGTAAAATTACTAAAATACCCCTATTTTGTGAAAGTACCAAAATACCCCTATTTTGCAAAATTACCAAGATACCCCTATTTTGGAAAATTACCTAAAATACCCATGTAGGGTAAAATTACGAAAATACCTCTGGGTAGTGAAATGACAAAAATACCCCTATGTGATGAATATAAGTTTATGAATGTTACTTGTGTGTTTTATACATTCATATGATATTCTGCTTAGGATGCATATGGGTAGGAATTATGGCATGGAGGAAGATTTGAGGATCGCATGGCCGTATGGTATGGATCCAAGATTGCATGGCCGTATGGCATGGATCCAAAGGAGGCTTTAAGCCCAATATTTGATTAGCAACTTTGTTGCAACGTTTGGTAGTACCGTAACGGACTACCCTTGGTGTGTAGCGGAGGGGTGGGTCGAGCTAGAATTCCCCACAGGATTCATAAGTTTAGAAGGAAATGGTTTGTGTAGCGGATGGATTTGGGGTGGGTTTTGCATTATCTTGTATGTATATGATGCATTATGATATGATATGAGGTCATTGTGGGCTAAGGCCCAAGACCACCGATTTCGATAGGGCTTAGGCCCAATATGAATATTTGTATGTGATTTGAATGCCAAGGGTTGTACACACTGAGTTTCGAAACTCACACCCTTAATTTTAATGTTTCAGGTAATCCTAAATAGACAGCTCGACGTGGGAGAGGACTCGGAGATGGCCACACTACAAGCTATTTAAATGTTTCAATTTATTCAAATGACCTTATTTTAAATACTTTGTTTTTTCATTGGATTGTAACAAGGCCTTGTAACTCCTAATTTAATTTATATTTTGGGTTATTATTATTGTTTCAACTACCCACTTAAGAAATTTCATAAAATTATTAAAGTGTTAATATGGTTTTCAAAAAAAAAATTATTTTGGGCTTTTGGGCCTTAAATGTTTAAATAATAAATCATTCTAAACTGCGCCTTTAATGTGACATTCCAGATTCGAGCCTAACTTCTAGGCCGGGTTTGGGGTGTTACACCCAGCTTCGGGTCCACTTTGTACCAGCGCAGTTCCTTGGGCAAGAGCCAGCGCATTACTAGCTGTTTCATCAGCAGTAGATTGATCGGGATACATATTCTATATAAAATAAGGTTTAAAATCATCAGAAGCCACCACACTATCATTGTACACTTATGGCATGTATATCTACACCTGCTGTAACATCCTAAATTAAGGACTAATCCGAACAATGGTTTCGAGACCACAAATTCGACGTAAGAAAATTTATTTTTATTATATTTTTATGGTGTACAATTTTACAGAATGATTTCGTGAAAATTTCGTTCGAAAATTTTGACGTTTGGCCACTCAATTTAGTCAAAAGGACTAAATTGTAAAAAGTGCAAAACTTGAGTTCTAGAAGTTAGAGGTGTCAAATTGCTATGAAATTTTAAAGTAGAGGTTCTTAAATGGCAATTAGCCCATTGGTTAAATTTTTTGACAAAAATGGATATGATATATGTTAGATAAGATATTTTTTTTGTAAGGGCATTTTGGTCCTTTTTCAAATTAAATGAATTAAAAACAAAATTAAAATGCCAAATTTGTCCATCTTCTTCATATGGAAGAAATTCACCAAGAGAAGACATGGCTAGGGTTTTCCCAACTTTTCAAGCTCATGACCCCGAAAAACGAGATTTGGACCTAGAAGTGGATGAAAATCAAAATTGAGAAAGTTGGTAAAATGGTTGTTTCAGCATTTGAGGTAAGTTCGTGTGTTAATAATAATGCAACACCATGCTTAAATTGTAATTTTCTATTGATATGGCATAAATTGTATGATTTAATACGTTTAGGAGAAGTTGATGGATGGTATATATGGTATGAAAAATGTGATGTTTATTGTGTCAGGTGAAATTGAATGGTAAGTTAATGTTATAGCAATTGAATGTTAAATTAATATTACATGGGTTGTATGAGTTGCTACAGTTGTACTGATTTAGATTTGAAAAGAAAGTTTATATGTAAATAATGCATTTATTTTACTTGTACAATAATTATTTTGCTAGATATTATGGAAATCATTGGGTGATAACTAAAATATGAAAATGAATGGAATAGGAAATTCTCGATTGAACCTTTGAAAAATCGAGAGATACGGACAATATGTAACTAGGTCACACGAGTGATAAGGGACCTTCACCGTGTGCACAAGAAAGCTACTAGATGGCAAAATTTGATATGTAGCTAGGCCACATGGATGATAAGGGACTTTCACCATGTGTGCAAGAAAGCTACAGGATAATAATTTCATATGTAACTAGGTCACATGTGTATCTGTGTATACCATGTGTACAAAAAGTTACTGGCTATGAGTAGCTAGGTCACATGAGTGGTTCCTAGTGTTGGACACCATGTAGACAAGAAAGCTACGAGATGGAATGGCTAGGTCACATGGGTGATAAGGGACCTTCACCATGTGTACAAGAAAGCCAATTATGTGCGGTGGAGCTATGTCTTTGAGACTATCGAGTATCGGGCGTTTTCCGAAGGGGTTCAATGAGATAATTTACTAATGATGATTGGTGCGATCATGTTATGAATAAGTGCAAGTGTGAATGTGACCAATTGAGAAATGTGGCAAATTTACGTATGAACAATATGTTCGATTTGTAATCGGAAATTGGAAAGGTTGGTATAAGCAAGTGATGAACACAACTAAAGTGAAAGAGAAAGCAAAAATTTACAATAAAATTGTTTAGACAGCAACAGTGACATGAGTTTGAAAAATCACTAAAAATAATAGAGATTTAATTATAAGTTTTATGGGATATTTATTTAAATCTTATTGAGTCTATTTTCATAGAAAAGAAACATATAAAACAAATGATTCGTATATTTTGAGATATTTGAATTTCTGGGAGATTGGTTCAGAATGATTACGTGTTCTCCTATTCTGCCTTGTAAAAATAATTAAAAATTGTACAAAAATAATTGTGGGATATAAATTATATTCCTAAAATCCTTAATGAGTCTACTTTCAAATGAACTAAATAAGAAGGTCATATAAACTCTGTAGAATAAGAAAATTGATTCGTAGTGAAGAGAGGTCAGAATAGTCAAATAGTAAAATAGGGGAATATTTAATGAATAAACTGTATTGATTGGCTAAACCAAAAATTATGGAAATTTTATGGTAAGAAGGTATGTGAGTCTAGTTTTAGAATAATTAACGAATCTTGATTTGGAGTTCTTTAGCTCCAGATATAAATAATTTAGTGACTATGACTCGAGTAGACAGCTTGAGATGAACATGAATAAAAAGTGGAACTATGTTCAATTATGATTGTATTATCTTGAGAACATATTGTGAAGATTTATAAAAGCCTGTTAATAAATCACTTATTATTTACATACTTACTTGCTAAGCTTTGTAGCTTACTTCCCTTCATTTCCCATATCATATAGGGTTGTATGCTAACTTGAGTTGGAGATCGTCGGAGATGTAATCACACTATCAAGCTATCATTGTGGGGTAAAGGTGAATATAAACCTCTTAAGTTTATGGAATGTATAGGAGACTTAGTCATTTGCATATGTCATAATTGGTTTGGCCTAAAATGTTGGCCTTTAATATTTAGCAGTTCATTTTGTATATTTTGGATGAAATTTTATGACTCAGTTTAATATGTTTTCAAGTGTATGTGTTTTGGTAATGCCTCATATCCTATTGCGGCATTGAATATGGGTAAGGGGTGTGATATTTAGTGGTATCGAGCTATGGTTTTGTCGATTCTCGGACTAACATAGCGTATGTGAGTCTAGCTATACATGCCATATTACTACTCGTGATAGTGTGATATCTTCCGACTCTGACGAAATTATTTTGTTAAGACAGAGATGACTTCCAACCGAGCTATTTTTCGATAATGCTGATAATAATATTGAAATGATTGAGACATGCTTATGATGTATCGAAATTTGGAAAGGTATGAATAGAAGTTCACGATATATATGTGTTAATGTATGAAATGAGATAACCACAAGTTGAGAAATGTGAAAAGTGGAATGAAATGAAAGTTTATATGGTGAAAAGCCCATCCATGTTTGTTTGGCATGCATATGATGTTATGTGCCCTAGGATTAGTCTACTCAAACACAAATACATAAGACTTAATGCACTAAACAAACCTATGGCTAAGTCAATCGAGTTAGGGTGTGGCAACCATGGTACGCATGTCTAGGATTGGATCCGGAAGAGCCTGGTATTTAAGCAGTCCTAGTGACTCACCTCCTCTTCGCAGGAATCCTACCTGGTGCATAGCTTCGGTTCACCCTAACCTAGAGGACTTAGTGGGTGTGACAATCCCAGTGCGCATGCCTAGGAATGGTTTCAGTGGGAGCTTGGTACTTAAGCAGTCCATGTGACTCACCTCCTCTCCACTCGAATCCTGCCTGGTGCATAGCTTTGGTTCACCCTGACCAAGAAGGCTCGGTCATAGGCTAAATCCAATAACTAAAACCCGAAAGGGAACTAGCCCTGTTTTTTTATAAGAACCCTAATTTTAAAACTCTTAGAATCATTATTTTTAATTTGTGAAAACTATTTTCCCCACACAATTTTCCTAAAAATTTCGATTTATAAAATTACAAAATACCCTAGTGGTAAAATTATGAAAATACCCTTGGTTTATAAAAATGTCTAAAATACCCACAGCTTTTAATCAACATTATCATTATTTTATAACAAGTCCAAAAACCCTTATTTGCAAATTATCAAAAATACCTTAATTTTTGGAAAATTACAAAATTGCCCCTAAGTTACCAAAATTTTCAAAATGACCCTGATTTCTAAAATTTTTGCAACTTCATCATTTTGGAAAATAAATTTCTCAAAAAGAACCCTCAAAGTTTTGCAAATTTTGAAATATCCCTGAATTATTAAACTTTACAAATTTACCCTGGTTTATTACCAAGATACCCCCGAAATTCAAAATTACCAAAATACCCCTAAAATTTCTAAATTTACCAAAAAGCCCCGGGATTTTAAAATTTTCAAATACTTTTTGACAAAATTACCAAGGAACCCTATTTGACAAATTACGAAAATACCCTTGTAGGACAAATTATGCAAATACCCCTAGGGAGTGGAAAAACAACAACAATGAAAACTACAACATTTCTCTGAATGAACGGAAGTTCATAATTGATTGATGGATGAATGAATGTGAAGACTGTGTGCATGTATGAATACAAAAGAACCACTCTTAAAATTCTTTTCATAAAACTTCGTCGTGGATAATCAGTGGAATAAAGGCTAATTCATAAAACTTTCTTAAATCAGATTAAAGCGCATCGTTAGATATGAGTTCTAGAGGACGCGGTCGTTATGGACGCGGTAGAGGAAGAATGACTGTGTCAGAACCCGTTAGATCGGGTCAAGGGTCTAACAATGAGTTACCACCGCCACCACCACCCTCAGCTGTTGGTGTCGAGCAGCAAGCTCAGACGGGGGATGATGCTATGTCGCAGGCTATGCTGCAAGTTTTGGAAATGGTGAATGGCGCGGGTGGAAATACGGGAGCTCAAAATTTGTACCCGAGCGACTCCGAGCCAACGGAGTTGAGGTGTTCCGTGGAATATCCAGTGTGGCACCCACTATAGCTGAGTTCTGGTTGGAAGCAATCGAGCGCATTATGGATGAGCTCGATCTGACCCCGGAGGAGAAGTTGAAAGGAATGGTGGCACTACTACGCGATAAAGCGTATTAATGGTGGTTAACAGTGAGGGATGGTGCCGCTGCTGAGGATCTGACCTGGGAATATGCTAAGGAGGCATATCAAAAAAAGTATGTCGGCACACGTTATATTGATGAGCAAAGGAAAGCTTTTCTGGGGCTGGTTCAAGGGAACAAGTCAGTAGCAGCATATGAAGTTGAATTTCTGAGGTTGATCCGATATGCTCGAGGAGTAGTGCCTGCGAGCATTAGCGGTGTGTGCGGTTCGAAGATGGTTTAAGGGATGACCTAAGGTTACTGATAGGTCCACATCAGGAGCGGGAGTTTTCTGCGTTAGTAGAAAAGGCTAAGGTAGCCGAGGGAATCAAGGACTCGGTTAAGTAGAACTCTGATAGGAATAGACCCAAGAGGGATAATGAGTCGTCAGGATCATCAAGAAATGTGCAGAAAAGGCCCAGAGCTGATGGGCCATGGGATCAGCAAGCTGGTACATGATGGCAGTATCGTCCTTGTGATCATTGTGGAAAGAAACACTTAGGGAGTGCTGGAAAAAGACGGGAGGATGTTTTAGGTGTGGGTCCAAGGACCATATGCTCAAAGATTATCCTAAGAAACCAGATGAAAGTTGATCAATAGCTCAGAATGTTAATCAGGCTGGTAGAGGTGGACAGCAGCCTTAGCGAGGTCGTGGTCCAAACCATGGAGGAAATAGTTTCGGCCGTGGTCGTGGAGCACCAAGCGGAGGTGCTGAAGGATCTGATGCAAGGCAACCAAGGTTGGTATATGCAGTTGGCCGTCGTGAGAAGAATGATGTGCCAGATATGACAACGGGTAAGTTTCTTATTTTTGGAATGCATTTATTGCCCTATTTATTATAGAGCTAGTTCATTCTTATATTGCTAGTGAATGGTATGAAACCTTGGATGTGAACTTTGGAATTGTGCATAGGAGATGTGTTAGTTTTAAGATCAGAGTGCGCAGCAGTAGTGTAGTGTGGTGAGTTAGGTTGTACGATTATTTAAGTAATTTGGAGGATGAAATTATTTTCAGGGTGTAGAACTGTAACATCCTGAAAAGGGCCTATGCATTTTCGGGTTAATTGTACGAAGTGACATGTTTTATGTGTTAAGAATAAATTTTGAACATTTTTGGAAACCTGAAAAATGTATGGAAATGCTAAGTTTAAAGAGGAAAGTGAACATTTATGGAAACTAGGAAAATGATTTAGAAATGATTCAAAAGAGGAAAGTGAACATTTATGGAAACTAGGAAAATGATTTAGAAATGATTCAAATGAGGAAAGTGAACATTTCTGGAAACTAGGAAATGTAAGGAAATGTCAAGTTTAAAGAGCCAAAAGAAAATTTTTGGAAACTTAGAAATGACTCAGAAATGTCTAGTTTTAAAGTTTAAAAGAGGAAATTAAGGCAAGGTGGCCTTAAGAGATAAAATATGTGAAATTTGACACACAAACAGGCTTGGAAAAGTGGCCTGAAGATGCCACTTAGGGCCTCTGGAAATGGCGCCACATGCAAGGGTGTTGGGCCTGAGTTCGAGTTACATGGGAAGAAAATAAAAGAAGTTTTATTTTTGCTTCTAGAAGCACAGAGGTGGACGGCACAAGGCTTGCAAAAGAGGAGTTTTATTTCCTTTAGAATTTCGGCTAAATAGGAGATAATTGTTGGATTAATTTTTTTTGATAAAGTGATAAGTATCACATAGGAAGAGTGGTGGCCAAGTAGGGGACTCTATCCTAGCAATTTTGGCTAAGAAAGGAAGAGCAAGGCTATTCTTCACTCATTCTCCCTCTCTTTTCTTTTGCCAAATTTCTTTCTCCTCTCCTCTCCAAGATTTTCTTCTTCTCAAGCCAAATTCTTCATAGCCTCAAAAGCCGAAAATAAGCAAAGCCCTAGCCGATTCCTTCACAGTTACAAAAGCTAAAACTTTATGTTACATATGAGAGCCATAGCCGATTATTACTAAGGATCATTCGAGATTTAAAAACAAGGTAAGTACATATATGTACATTCGGCCAAAGGTCTCTTCCATACTTTAATATTAGATCAAATCTAACATATGGTTATAGGAATTTCGACAGCATTAAGGAAGCAAAGATCAATTTCGGGATTTAAGATTTGGAAGGTAAGTCTCTATAGCATTCGGCCAAGGCTTATCTTAGTGTTTGGATCTATCTTTTATTATCTTAAAAGCCGAAAACTAATATGTTAAAGGGATCTAGAGTTGGCCGAATACAAGGAAGGAGCATAAGCAAAGTTTCAGGATTTGAGAACTCCAAGGTAAGTGTATTCACATATTCGGCCAAGGCCCTATCTAAAGTACTTAGATCTATTTGTTTTAACCGAAAACTAACTGATTCAAGGGATCTAGTGATTAGTCGATTTCAAAGGGGAAAGAATACAATTTTTCGAGATTTGATTAATCATCTAAACGGCAACAAGGTAAGTTTTAAGAATAAAATCCTACTAGGATTTGGTTTTATGGCCAAATAGGCCTTTGCTAAATAATACCATGTTGGCCGAATGTAGGCATTAAAAACCTAAAGCAGTAGATCGGATTTCGGGATTTCAGTGAAGTTGTTAAGCGAATTAGGTGTGTACCTCACACTAAATATCAATAGATTTACGGTTTTAATTCATTATATGTGTTAATATGAAAGTGTAAGAATATGGATAAGGTACTGTGTGTACCCCACAAAAATATTTATAGATTTATGGCTCTAACTTGATATATGTTGTTAATATGAAAGTGTAAGAATGTGGCTAAAGTACCATGTTATGGTACAAAGTACTCAGGTACGTTTCCTACTCCTACTAGGATTACGAAATATGTTATATTAACATGTGAAAAGTGACATGAATGTGAAATTAAGTATAATATGCATGATATAAATAATGTGGGGCATTCGGGATATATGAGAAAGGGGAAGTGTATGTGGTGACTTCGATCCCACTATCTGAATGTGGTGACTTGGTCACATTATCTGAATGTGGTAACTTCGGTTACATTATCTAAATGTGGTGTCTCATGACACAATTATCTGGTGGCTATGCCACGAATTTTATATGGGCGATGAGCACGTCGACTGCAGTGACTGCCTTCGATGGTGTGTAGCGGATGGAGGGTTGACTTAGTAGTCCCCACGGTGTGCAGGTTGGTCCGGGGATATGTAGCGGATGGCATCTAGGTTTGGGTTTGGGTTGCATCATTATCTTGAATCATTAAATGTAAAATTATGATACGTATGAATATGATTTGTTATGCCTGAATTTGTTAAGACTTAGTGTTTGTGTACACATTGAGTCTGTTTGACTCACCCCGTTGTGGGAATATGTTTCAGGTGACGATCAGTGATGGACCGGGTTCGGCAGAAGCTTAGGGATGGCCATGCATAGCAAGAAATTTATGACTTGGACTTTTATTTTATTTTAAGTAATTTAAAGTTTATTTTGGTTTTAATTTTGGGAAATTATTTGATGTAATAAGGCCGTAGTAGCGTTTACTTTACTTTTATTTATTGAGCATACAATCTTTATATTTATTAAAAGATTAAGTAAAAATTAATTTAATTCAAAGCCCAAACGTTTTGTCACCTAAATCAAAAGGATTTTTAATAACAAAATAAACCTGTTTTCAACTCAAGCCCAACCTAAAACAAACTTTCCCTCAAAACGCTCAAGTTTTTCCTAAATACAAAAGAAATTGAAATGGTTTTCACCGAGGAACATACCAGATCCGGTCAAGGCTCGTGGGTGAGTTTGCGGTGTTTCAGTTTAGTATCAGAGCCCAGTTTTAAACTCTCGACCTGTGGTCTAAGGCCCAAAACATTTTCAAATCGAGCCCAAATGAGTCTATGGAAGTATTTCTGGAAATAAGCAGGTTTTTCTGGCATGGCAGCTAAGTCTTCGACCCGCAGTCCACCAGGTAAGTACCCTTAACTATCTGTGTGATTATGTGAATCATAGAAGGGTAGAAAAGGAATGGAACGTAGAATAGCATGATAGGAACTTGAACCCTAGGATTAGTCTACTCAAACACAAATACATAAGACTTAATGCACTAAACAAACCTATGGCTAAGTCAATCGAGTTAGGGTGTGGCAACCATGGTACGCATGTCTAGGATTGGACCCGAAAGAGCCTGGTATTTAAGAAGTCCTAGTGACTCACCTCCTCTTCGCAGGAATCCTACCTAGTGCGTAGCTTCGGTTCACCCTAACCCAGAGGACTTAGTGGGTGTGGCAATCCCAGTGCGCATGCCTAGGAATGGTTTAAGTGGGAGCTTGGTAGTTAAGCAGTCTGTGTGACTCACCTCCTCTCCACCCGAATCCTGCCTGGTGCATAGCTTTGGTTCACCCTGACCAAGAAGGCTCGGTCATAGGCTAAACCCAATAACTAAAACCCAAAAGGGAACTAGCCCTGTTTTTTATAAGAACCCTAATTTTAAAACTCTTAGAATCATTATTCTTTAATTTGTGAAAACTATTTTTCCCCACACAATTTTTCGAAAAATTTCTGATTTATAAAATTACAAAAATACCCCTAGTGGTAAAATTATGAAAATACCCTTGGTTTATAAAAATGTCTAAAATACCCACAGTTTTAATCAACATTATCATTATTTTATAACAAGTCCAAAAACCCTTATTTGTAAATTATCAAAAATACCTTAATTTTTGGAAAATTACAAAATTGCCCCTAACTTACCAAAATTTTCAAAATGACCCTGATTTCCAAAATTTTTGCAACTTCATCGTTTTGGAAAATAAATTTCTCAAAAAGAACCCTCAAAGTTTTGCAAATTTTGAAATATCCCTGAATTATTAAACTTTACAAATTTACCCTGGTTTATTACCAAGATACCCCCAAAATTCAAAATTACGAAAATTTACCGAAAAACCCCAGGATTTTAAAATTTCTGAAATACTTTTTAACAAAATTACCAAGGAACCCTATTTGACAAATTACGAAAATACCCATGTAGGACAAATTACGCAAGTACCCCTGGATAGTGGAAAAACAACAACAATGAAAACTACAACATTTCTCTGAATGAACGGAAGTTCATAATTGATTGATGGATGAATGAATGTGAAGACTGTGTGCATGTATGAATACGAAAGAACCACTCTTAAAATTCTTTTCATAAAACTTCGTCGTGGATAATCAGTGGAATAAGGGCTGATTCATAAAACTTTCTTAAATCAGATTAAAGCGCATCGTTAGATATGAGTTCTAGAGGACGCGGTCATCATGGACGCGGTAGAGGAAGAATGACTGTGTCAGAGCCCGTTAGATCGGGTCAAGGGTCTGACAATGAGTTACCACTTCCACCACCACCCCATTATTGATGTCGAGCAAGAAGCTCGAGACGGGGATGATCTTTGTGTCGCAAGCTATCTTTGCGAGTTTTGGAAATGGTGGTCGCGGGTGAAAATACGGAGCTCGTAAATCAGTACTCGGCGACTCGAGCAAACGGAGTGAGGTGTTTCGTGGAGTATCGATGTGGCACCTAATACAAATTAAATCTTGGTTGGAAGTGGCGAGCACATTATGGATGAGCTCGATCGACCCCGAGGAGAAGTTGAAAGGAATGGTGGCACTACTACGCGATGAAGCGTGTCAATGGTGGTTAACAGTGAGGGATGGTACCGCTACTGAGGATTTGACCTGGGAATATGCTAAGGAGGCAAATCAAAAAAAGTATGTCGGCACACGTTATATTGATGAGCAGAGGAAAGCTTTTCTGGGGCTAGTTCAAAGGAACAAGTCAGTAGCAGCATATGAAACCGAATTTCTGAGGTTGAGCCGATATGCTCGAGGAGTAGTGGATACGGAGCATGAGTGGTGTGTGCGGTTCGAAGACGGTTTAAGGGATGACCTAAGGTTACTGATAGCTCCACATCAGGAGTGGGAGTTTTTCACGTTAGTAGAAAATGCTAAGGTAGCCGAGGGAATCAAGGACTCGGTTAAGTAGAACTCTGATAGGAATAGACCCAAGAGGGATTATGAGTCGTCAAGATCATCGGGAAATGTGCAGAAAAGGCCCAGAGCTGATGGGCCGCAGGGTCAGCAAGCTGGTACAGGATGGCAGTATCGTCCTTGTGATCATTGTGGAAAGAAGCACTTAGGGGAGTGCTGGAAAAAGACGGAGGATATTTTAGGTGTGGGTCCAAGGACCATATGCTCAAAGATTGTCCTAAGAAACCAGATGAAAGTCGATCAGCAGCTCAGAATGTTAATCAGGCTGGTAGAGGTGGACAGCAGCCTCAGCGAGGTCGTGGTCCGAACCATGGAGGAAATGGTTTCGGCCGTGGTCGTGGAGCACCAAGCGGAGGTGCTGAAGGTTCTGATGTAAGGCAACCAAGGTTGGTTTATGCAGTTGGCCGTCGTGAGGAGAGTAATGTGCCAGATATGACAACGGGTAAGTTTTTCATTTTCGAATGCCTTTATTGCCATGTTTATTATAGAGCTAGTTCGTTCTTATATTGCTAGTGAATGGTATGAAACCTTGGATGTGAACTTTGGAATTGTGCATAGGAGATGTGTTAGTTTTAAGATCAGAGTGCGCAGTAGTAGTGTAGTGTGGTGAATTAAGATGTACGATTATTTAAGTAATTTCGAGGACGAAATTATTTTAAGGGGGGTAGAATCGTAACATCTGAAAAGGGCCTATGCATTTTCGGGTTAATTGTAAGTGACATGTTTTATGTGTTAAGAATAAATTTTGAACATTTTTGGAAACCTGAAAAATGTATGGAAATGCTAAGTTTAAATAGGAAAGTGAACATTTATGGAAACTAGGAAAATGATTTTGAAATGATTCAAAAGAGGAAAGTGAACATTTATGGAAACTAGGAAAATGATTTAGAAATGATTCAAAAGAGGAAAGTGAGCATTTCTGGAAACTAGGAAATGTAAGGAAATGTCAAGTTTAAAGAGCCAAACGAAAATTTTTGGAAACTTAGAAATGACTTAGAAATGTCGAGTTTTAAAGTTTAAAAGAGGAAATTAAGGTAAGGTGGCCTTAAGAGAAAAAGTTTGTGAAATTTGACACACAAATAGGCTTGGAAAAGTGGCCTAAAGATGCCACTTAGGGCCTCTGGAAATGGCGCCACATGCAAGGGTGTTGGGCCTGAGTTCAAGTCACATGGGAAGCAAATAAAAGAAGTTTTATTTTTGCTTCTAGAAGCACAGAGGTGGACGGCACAAGGCTTGCAAAAGAGGAGTTTTATTTCCTTTAGAATTTCGGCTAAATAGGAGATAATTGTTGGATTAATTTTTTTTGATAAAGTGATAATTATCACATAGGAAGAGTGGTGGTCAAGTAGGGGACTCTAGCCTAGCAATTTTGGCTAAGAAAGGAAGAGCAAGGCTATTCTTCATTCATTCTCCCTCTCTTTTCTTTTGCCGAATTTCTTTCTCCTCTCCTCTCCAAGATTTTCTTCTTCTCAAGCCAAATTCTTCATAGCCTCAAAAGCCGAAAATAAGCAAAGCCCTAGCCAATTCCTTCACAGTTACAGAAGCTAAAACTTTGTGTTACATATGAGAGCCATAGCCGATTATTACTAAGGATCATTCGGGATTTAAAAACAAGGTAAGTACATATATGTACATTCGGCCAAAGGTCTCTTCCATACTTTAATATTAGATCAAATCTAACATATGGTTATAGGAATTTCGACAACATTAAGGAAGCAAAGATCAATTTCGGGATTTAAGATTTGGAAGGTAAGTCTCTATAGCATTCAGCCAAGGCTTATCTTAGTGTTTGGATCTATCTTTTATTATCTTAAAAGCCGAAAACTAATATGTTAAAGGGATCTAGAGTTGGCCGAATACAAGGAAGGAGCATAAGCAAAGTTTTGGGATTTGAGAACTCCAAGGTAAGTGTATTCACATATTCGGCCAAGGCCCTATCTAAAGTACTTAGATCTATTTGTTTTAACTGAAAACTAACTGATTCAAGGGATCTAGTGATTAGCCGATTTCAAAGGGGGAAGAATACAAGTTTTTGGGATTTGATTAATCATCTAAATGGCAACAAGGTAAGTTTTAAGAATACAAATCCTACTAGGATTTGGTTTTATGGCCGAATAGGCCTTTGCTAAATAATACCATGTTGGCCGAATGTAGGCATTAAAAACCTAAAGCAGTAGATCGGATTTCGGGATTTCAGTGAAGTTGTTAAGCGAATCAGGTGTGTACCCCACACTAAATCTCAATAGATTTACGGTTTTAATTCATTATATGTGTTAATATGAAAGTGTAAGAATATGGCTAAGGTACTGTGTGTACCCCACACAAATCTTAATAGATTTATGGCTCTAACTTCATATATGTTGTTAATATGAAAGTGTAAGAATGTGGCTAAAGTACCATGTTATGGTTCAAAGTACCCAGGTACGTTTCCTACTCCTACTAGGATTACGAAATATGTTATATTAACATGTGAAAAGTGACATGAATGTGAAATTAAGTATAATATGCATGATATAAATAATGTGGGGCATTCGGGATATATGAGAAAGGGGAAGTGTATCTGGTGACTTCGGTCCCACTATCTGAATGTGGTGACTTCGGTCACATTATCTGAATGTGGTAACTTCGATTACATTATTTGAATGTGGTGTCTCATGACACAATTATCTGGTGGCTATGCCACGAATTTTATATAGGCAATGAGCACGTCGACTGCAGCGACTGCCTTCGATGGGTGTAGCGGATGGAGGGTTGACTTTGTAGTCCCCACGGTGTGCAGGTTGGTGCGGGGATGTGTAGCGGATGGCATCTAGGTTTGGGTTTGGGTTGCATCATTATCTTGAATCATTAAATGTGAAATTATGATACGTATGAATATGATTTGTTATGCTTGAATTTGTTAAGACTTAGTGTTTGTGTACACATTGAGTTTGTTTGACTCACCCCGTTGTGGGAACATGTTTCAGGTGACGATAAGTGATGGACCGGGTTTGGCGAAGCTTAGGGATGGCCATGCACAAGAAGAAATTCTGACTTGGACTTTTATTTTATTTTAAGTAATTTAAAGTTTATTTTGGTTTTAATTTTGGGAAATTATTTGATGTAATAAGGTAGTAGTAGCATTTACTTTACTTTTATTTATTGAGCATACAATCTTTATATTTATTAAAAGATTAAGTAAAATTAATTTAATTCAAAGCCCAAACGTTTTGTCACCTAAATCAAAAGGATTTTTAATAACGAAATAAACCTGTTTTCAACTCAAGCCCAACCCAAAACAAACTTTCCCTCAAAACGCTCAAGTTTTTCCTAAATACAAAAGAAATTGAAATTGTTTTCACCGGGAAACATACCAGATCCGGTCCAGGCTCGTGGGTCGGGTTTGGGGTGTTTCACTCTTCTTATATTTCTACTGATTATGGTTTTGTTTTATATATATGGGAAATATATTATCACTATTATGATAGAAGTCTAGAGTCGGTAATCATTTTTTTTCTGCTGGGTGAACTGATTTGTTGAGATATGATTTGAGTTATGTATATTTAAACATGCCTCAACTAAGAGAATATATTTTGTGTATTCATGAGTATGAAGACGGATAGTCGGAATAAAGAAATTATATTTTTGAAAGCATAATACAGAGACATGCTTATTGGATTATTCTAATCGGATGATGTTATTATAAGTTAAAGTTATTCTGATTGGAAAAGTTATCATATTTGTGAAAGTTTGAATGGTCTTGGTATACTAACAAAGTTAAAGCAATTGAATGTATTATTAACCGAAGCTATAGTTTTGAGTTCAGTTGGAATTGAGTAATGAGTTTATGATTTTTTCAGTGATGCACTAGTGAACAAATTAGAATGAGTTTTATTGCTAGAATATAAAGTGATGGTTCATGTTTTCATACGATTAATGTCACATTAAAAAGAATTGTTCGACTAGTGATTTAGAGATGGTTATTATTATGTCTATATTGAAAAATTTGATGACACTGTTTGTTTAACGAGGATTTTCATATGTTTCTTGGTTTCGAGAGTTTAATATATCTGATGGCATAGCAAAATTTGAGTTTAAGACAGTGGTTATGAATTAAGCTATTGAAAGATAGTGAGTGATTATCGATTGATCTGTGCAAAGCCAAGAGAAATGCTAGTGGGTTGTTTTCGAACGTTTGATAGAATTAGCATAATAATTTCAATATGTATCGATTCTTTGTTTGACAAAATTCATTGAGTTCTATTAGGATTCAGATCGATGATAGAGTGTTTCTGAAAGTATAGACTTGTAAAAGATTATTTAGTGATGTTGGAAATTAAGAGAAAGATACTAAACCACTCTTCTGGTAAAATTTTCGAGGACGAAAATCCTAAAAGGGGGGAAGAAATGTAACATCCTACATTAAGGCCTAGTCGAGCAGTGGTTTCGGGACCATAAATTGACGTAAGAAAATTTATTTTATTATATTTTATGGTCTACAATTTTACTGAAACGATTTCGTGAAAATTTCGTTCAAAAATTTTGACGTTTAGCCACCAATTTAGTCAAATGGACTAAATTGTAAAAAGTGCAAAACTTGAGTTCTAGAAGTTAGAGGTGTCAAATTGCTATGAAATTTTAAAGTAGAGGTTCTTAAATGGTAATTATCCCACTGGTTAAATTTTTGGACAAAAATGGATATGATATATGTTAGATAAGATATTTTTTTGTAAGGGCATTTTTGTAACATCCTAGATTAGGGGTTATGCGTTTGTGCATAATTCATGAGTAGTAGGTTTTGGCAGTGTTTGGAAGTGAATTAAGGGTTTTTAAAATCCTAGCATGGAAGAGAAAGCTTTGGACAATTATTGGTTTTTAAGTTAAAAACAAGAAGTGATGTGGAAAAGTGGCAAGGGACGCCACCTAAGGTGCAAGGGTTATGGCATCAAATGAAGTACTTTGAGGAAGAGGTTGAATCCCATTGTGTGCATTTTGCTTATTTTTATGAAATAGCATGTTTACTGTGATATGTGGTGTGCATTTTAGAACCTTGGAAATGTAAGGAAATGTATAGAAATATATGGAAATGTAAGGAAATGTATGGAAATGTAAGGAAATGTATGGAAATGTAAGAAATGTATGGAAATATATGGAAATGTAAGAAATGTATGGAAATGTAAGGAAATGTATGGAAATGTATGGAAATGTATGGAAATGTAAGGAAATGTATGGAAATATATGGAAATGTAAGGAAATGTATGGAAATGTAAGGAAATGTGTGGAAATGCTAAGTTAAAAAGAGGAAAGTGAACATTTATGGAAACTAGGAAAATGATTTAGAAATGATTCAAAAGAGGAAAGTGAACATTTATGGAAACTAGGAAATGTAAGGAAATGTCAAGTTTAAAGAGCCAAACGAAAATTTTTGGAAACTTAGAAATGACTTAGAAATGTCGAGTTTTAAAGTTTAAAAGAGGAAATTAAGGTAAGGTGGCCTTAAGAGAAAAAGTATGGGAAATTTGACGCACAAACAGGCTTGGAAAAAGTGCCTGAAGATGCCACTTAGGGCCTCTGGAAATGGCGCCACATGCAAGTGTATTTGGGCCAGGGATCGAGTCACTTAGGAAGCAAATAAATGAAGTTTTATTTTTGCTTCTAGAAGCACAGAGGTGGACGACACAAGGCTTACAAAAGAGGAGTTTCATTCTCTTCTAAATTCGGCTAATTAGGGGATAAATAATGGATTTATTTTAGATTATTTTCAAGAGATAAATGAGGAATTATTCTTTAATTAGGAAAATAAAGGGAGAAGTGATGGCCAAGTAAGGATAGTTGCTGAATTATCTTTTATTTTAGGTGATAATTAAAGAGATAAAGCTATCAAAATAGAAGAGTGATGGCCAAGTAAGGGATTCTAAGTTATTAATTTTGGCTATATAAGGAAAAGAGAGGCCATTCTACATTATTTTCTATTCTTTGAAAGCCTCTGCCGAATTCTCTTCACCAAATCTTCTTCTTCTTTTATTTTTGCCAAGCCAAATACTTTGTGTTCTAGCTGGATCCTCCATCTTTATTCTTCCTTCTCTTTTCTTTCTAATCCCTCCAAAAGCTGAAAGTTGTTAGATCATCATCTAGCCATAATCGAATCTCTGAAGATTGAAGTGAAGGTGCAATCGATTTCTTCAAGTAAGGATAAGATCTCATTCGATTTCATCCTTTTTCTTTTAAGATTTGCCAAAATCTAGGACTAACCCCATTAATATCTTGTTGCCAAAACTTTGAAAAGATCTTTTCGGGATTTGTTTAAGTCAACTACAAGAAGGAGAAGTTGTTTTCCCGAAGGTACACCATAGGCCGCGTGTTCCCTAGTTATTCGGTGAATTTCGGGATTTAAAATCCACAAGGTAAGCACATAGGTATGTTCGACCAAGGCCTATTTTGGATATCTAGATCTATTTCATAATTGTTGAAAAGCTGAAACTAACCTATGTAGAGATCCAATGTTTGGTTGAATACAAGGAGAAGAATAACAAAGTTTTCGGGATTTGAGTAATAAGCAAATCGATATTAAGGTAAGTTTTAGTACACAAATCCTGCTAGGATTTGGTTTTATAGCCAAATGAGTTTTTCATTAAATATTTAATATGGGCCGAATGTAGGGAGTTAAAGATCTAAGATCGGAATTTGGGATTTCAAGTGAAATCGTTAAGCGAATCAGGTGTGTACCCTACCCTAATTTTTAATATGTTCATGGCTATGTTTTAAATTAAATGTGTATGTTTATAAGGATGTGAATATGGATAAGGTACCACAATATGTTCATGGCTATGTTTTAAATTAAATGTGTATGTTTATAAGAATGTGAATATGGCTAAGGTACCATACTATGGTACAAAGTACTAAGGTACGCTTCCTACTCCTATTAGGAATATGAATATATGTTATTTTAACATGTGAAAAGTGATAAGAATGTGAATTAAGGCATGATTTTGCATATTGTGTATGAAATATGGGGCATATGGGTTATATGAAAAGGGAAGTGAATGTGGTGACCTAAGACCACAAACACGGTGACCTAAGGCCGTGATATCTGAATGTGGTGACCTAAGACCACAATAATCTGAATGTGGTGGCCTAAGACCACAGAAATCTGAATGTGGTGACCTAAGACCACGAATGCGGTGACCTAAGACCGCGATATGGAGTGTAGCGGAAGGAGGTTGACTTAGTAGTCCCACTGTGTGCGTGATGGTGCAATTGGTGTGTAGCGGATGGCATATAGGTTTGGGTTCGGGTTGCATCATATTGTTTAAATGCTTTATGAACATGTATGACACTTGTATGCCTCGAAATATTAAATTTTAGTGTTGGTTACACATTGAGTCTGTTGACTCACCCTGTTGTGGGATTACTTTTCGGTGACGACTAGTGATGGACCAAGGCGTGCAGATGCTTAGTGGAGGCCATGTGAAGTTCAGTTTTCTTTTATTTGGATTATTTTACTTTAAGTATTTAAAATTTAAATTTTGGGAATTATTTGATGTAATAAAGCCTTAGTAGAACTATTTTATTCTATTTTTATTTATTAAGCTTACAAACTTTTATTTATTAAAAGATTAAGTAAATTTATTTTCAAATAAAGCCTAAACATTTTGTCACCTAAAGTAAAGGATTTGAAACACCCCAAACCCTACCCAAAAGCCTAACCGGATTTGGTATGTTCCTCGAGTAAAACTTTAGCGGAAATAACGTTTGTTCCGAAAACTTGATGATTTAAGGTAAAGCGGATTAACTTAAAGATCGAGTTGGGCTTAGTTGAAAAATAGAATTGTATATTCTTAAAACATATATATATATTATTGACAAAAACCTTTTAAAATTATTTATCGAAAACCATTTAGTTATTTAATTGATAATTATTCATGGCGAATTTAAAATAAATCCAAACACAAAATTAAAAATAGTTTATAGTGGCCTTATTACATAAAAATTGGCAAATCCGTAATAAAGTCTAAGTAATAAAATTCAAAAATTAATAAGTTTAAGTTGGAAAATCTCCACAATACTTGATACGAGCACCGCCACCTCGAAATCCTCACGCTTAGATCCATCGCACTACGAGTCATCTGAAAAATTATCCCATAAAAATGGGTGAGTTATAAACTCAATGTATAACACATACACTAAAAAGCCCATTTTATCAAATGCTTTTAAGCTCAAAAATTTCACATATGGCCATAGGCCCATTTAACTCATATTTAGCCCAAAGGCCCATTTAGCTTAAATTTAGCCCAAAGGCCCATTTCATAGCAAAACAAATAATAATCATTCAATATTACATGGTTATGTCATGAAATGAAATGCAAGCCCAATTGACCTAAATATCCATCCGCTACACACCCTGCACCAACCAAAGACACCGTGGGATTACTAAATCGACCTCCATCCGCTACACACCATCGAAGGCGCTTGTTGCGATCAACATGCACATCGCCCTTATTGTGGCAAAGCCACCAAAACAGATGTGACCGAAGTCACCTGACCGAAGTCCAAATTTCAAATATGCGACCGAAGTCACCAGATTCACATATGTGACCGAAGTCACCAGAGTTCAAATATGTGACGGAAGTCACCGGAGTCAAATATATGTGACCGAAGTCACCAAATTCACATATGTGACCGAAGTCACCAGAAATGTGGTAAAACCACCAGAATACTTCCTCCTTAAAATAAATATACCCATATGCCCATGCACATACATATCAAATCAGATTTTTATGTTATTTACCCCACAAATCATAATATAGTCATGCTTATTTCATATTGATGCATATAGCAAAATAAACAAAATATTGGGGTAAACATACCTGAATATCATATACCACTGAATGGTATCCAAAAGCACAATCATACACATGGTCATATAGTCACAATTAAATATGTAAATCTTATGAGATTTTTAATGTAAGGTTACACACCTAGTGACAAGTGAGAACAATACCCTCTTGCTCGTCAACACCTAATTGATTGACACATTTGGTTAGTATAAACTTTTGTTAGCAATATTTCACTTATTGACGATGGATCTAAATCCTTACCCTCGGATTCACGAATGACAGTTATTTGTGGTTTTTCTCCACTAGATGGATCAAAACCCACCGATATTCCACCAACGTAAAGTGGTTCGGTTGTACGCACTACTTCAAATAACTGATCCTCGTTAGCAGAGGGTCCACAACCCGGTGGAAAGTCTCTAACCACCGATACTGCCCTTCATTTGTAGTTCGATGGTAAAGGAATACCTCCTCTCTTCCAAACACTCCGTACGGCTCTTTTCTTACCTATCTTGATGATCTTAGATCGCCCCTAAAAATAACGTAGATTAGTGATCCATCTAAATAAATCGGTATGATCTAAATTAATAACCTTACCTTGATGATTTCGAATGATCACTTAAAGGTTGTCTTCAACAAAGATCTTTGAAAAACCTTTTCAAATGAATTGGCCTAGGAGAGAAAATAAAAGATCATGATTTTAAGTTTGCTAAAGTAAAAAGGAATGATGAAAATAATTGATAAAATCTTACTTTGAGTCCTTCAAGATTTGGCTTTGAATAAGAAAAAAAAAATATGATAATTCGGCCTTAACAAAAAGAGAAGAGAAATGGTGGTTTCAATATGATGGTTTTGATTTTGAGGAAAGAAGAAAGAGAATGAAAAGAGAAGGAAAGAGAGAAGGAAGAAAAGAGAAAGAGGAGAAGAATATGATGATGGTGATTTCTCAAAAGAAAAGAAATGTGTTTAGGAACCTTTGCACATTCGGCCAAGGAGGTAACAATTGAAAGTGGTTCTTGATCCTTTGTGGTTTCGGCAATGAGAGGGGAAAGAGAGAAGAGAAATAGAATGAAAAAGAAAGAAAAAGAAAATGAAAGAGAAGGCTTTTGGTGATAGCTAAATTCGGCACTAAAGAGAAAGAAAAGAAGTGACTTCAAAAGTGAAAATATTTTGGCATCAAAAGAGAAATAAAATTTTGAGAGGAAAAGATGAAATAAAGGTACCTATTTGGTCAAAAATACCAATGCCAAAACAAAGTAAACTTGTACCAAATGCCAATGATAGTTTCGGTTTAGGGAAAAGGTTTTGGAGAAGGGGAAAAGATGGACAATTTTGCTAGGATCTTAGGCCAACTAGCACCCTAATGGCTACACTAATTTTCGGTCAACCTAGCCAACATCATCCCCCTTTTTCCTCCTTGTTTCTTCCCCATCATATCCAAAATTTGCTTCACAATTAAACCTCTCCTTTAGCCCTTCATGTTGTCTAGGTTCATGGTCAATTGACCATGAACACACTCTTAAAACCTTGCCCCATATCATGCCTTTTGTCCCCTCATCTTATCATCAACTTATGATTCCATGCCATAAGTTCCTAGATTCCTTTTTCACATGGTCAAATAGCCAAAAATGAATGAATGCTCATCCACTCTAGAACTTTCTTGGCCGACACTTATAGGGAAGAAAACAAAAAAAATTAAAATCCTCCCTAATGCTAGCTAGGAGATTCGAACTTCACACCTCAAGCACACATCCATGTACCTTAACCACCTGGCCAATTGCTCAATTCATGCTAGAAACCTCTTGTCATTAATTCTTAAGGCCTAATTTGCTTAGCTCTCTCTTAATTAATAGAAATTAAAAGTTTCACTAAGCATTCACTTAATTAATGAAGCTCAAATAACTTCCAAAATTACACTTAATAATAATTAAGCATGCAACATCATTCAATTAAGTGAAATACATAACCCCTAATTATCAGGATGTTACAGTTCTACCCCTTTAAAATAATTTCGTCCTCGAAATTACTTGGCTGGAATAAGTGAGGGTATTGCTGTCGCATCGCTTCCTCCGATTCCCATGAAGCTTCTTCTAATCCATGATTATGCCATAATACCTTAACGAGAGGAACTGATTTTCTCCGTAAAACCTTTACATCTCGCTCCAGAATTTGAATTGGCTCCTCTTCATATGACAAACCTGATCTTAATTCCACCTCCTCAACTGGCACTACATGAGATGGATCCGACCGATAACGGCGTAACATTGAAACATGGAACACATCATGCATTTGCTTCAGTTCCGAAGGCAAATCTAACTGATATGCCACAGATCCGACCCGTTTCACAATCCGATAAGGTCTAATGAACCTGGGACTTAGCTTCCCTTTGCGTCCAAATCTCATCACCTTTTTCCAAGGTGAAACCTTTAGGAAAACTTGGTCTCCCATCGCATACTCTATTTCTTTCCGCTTTAGATCTGCGTCGATTTTTTTCATCTGATGATGCCTTTTTACCGAGCCAGTTACCTTAACCTTTTCTTCAGATTCAGCCACTATCTCTGGACCCAAAATCTGACGTTCTCCTAATTCTTTCCAACACGTAGGAGTGCGACACTTTCATCCATATAATGCTTCATATGGTGCCATCCGTATACTGGATTGGAAACTGTTGTTGTCGTAAATTCGCCAACGCAGTAAGAATTCCTCCCAACTTCCCTTGAAATCTATCACACATCCCCTTAACATATCTTCTAAGATTTGGATTACTCTTTCAGACTGACCATCCGACTGAGGATGAAATGCCGTACTGAAGTCCAATCTGGTGCCCAAAGCCTGATGCAATGCTTTCCAAAATCGCGACGTAAACCTCGGATCTCTGTTGAAATTATCGACAACGGCACTCCATGCAATCTCACAATCTCAGCCACATATAACTTCGCCAATTTCTGCAAAGAGTAATCAACCCGAACTGGGATAAAATGTGCAGATTTCATCAATCAGTCCACTATCACCCATACAGAGTCTTTCTTAGTAGGCGTAAGAGGAAGCCCACTAACAAAGTCCATGATGATTCTCTCCCACTTCCACTGCGGAATCTTTATCGGTTGAAGCAATCCCGATGGTACTTGATGTTCAGCCTTGACTTGCTGACACGTCAAGCACTTTCCTACAAACTTCGTAAATTCTCGCTTAAGACCAGGCCACCAAAACTGATCTCGCAAGTCTCGATATAACTTACTTCCTCCAGGATGCATAGCATAGGGGCTACCATGCGATTCCTGAAGTATCTTTTGCCTCAACTCCTGATCCCTAGGCATACAGACTTTATCTTTGAAGCACAATACCCCTTCACTGTTAATACTAAAATCTTCCAATTTCCCATTCTGTACCTGCCGAAGCTTTTCACTCAGATCTTCATCTACTAACTGCCTCTCTTTCACTTGACTTAACCATGTCGGCTTAACCTGAAGTTCTGCCAATAAGCTTCCGTTATCGTAAAGACTAAGGTGTGCAAACATCGCCCTCAAATCTGACACCACTTTTCGACTTAGAGCGTCTGCCACCACATTCGCCTTGCTCGGGTGGTACTCAATGGAACAGTCGTAGTCTTTCAATAACTCTATCCACCTTCGCTGCCTCAAATTCAGTTCTTTCTGAGTCAGCAGATATTTCAGACTTTTGTGGTCCGTATATATCACTGACTTCTCCCAGTATAAGTAATGTCTCCAAACCTTAAGAGCAAAGACTATAGCTGCCAACTCTAAGTCATGCGTCGGGTAATTAACCTCGTGCGGTCTCAACTGCCGAGACGCATACGCAACTACCTTTCCGCCTTGCATCAGAACACATCCTAATCCCGTGTGAGAAGCATCACAATACACAACGAAATCCTTTCTTGCCTCAGGCTGGATCAAAACTAGAGCTTCAGTCAAAACTTTCTTGAGCTTCTCAAAGCTCTCTTGCTGCTTATCAGCCCATACAAAAGGTACTTCCTTTCTCAACAATTTCGTTAAAGGTGCAGCTATCGATGAAAATCCTTCAACGAATCTTACGTAGTATCCGGCTAAACCCAAGAAATCTGCGAACCTCGATTCACGGACTTAGGTGGTTTCAATCTAGCACGACCTCAATCTTCCGAGGATCCACCCTTATCCCTTCTGCAGACACCACATGGCCTAAAAATGCAACTTCTTTCAGCCAAAATTCACACTTATTGAATTTGGCGTACAATTTTTTCTCCCTTAAAACTCGTAACACAATCCAAGATGCTCATCATGTTCTACTTGGACTTAGAATACACCAAGATGTCGCCATGAATACCACGACGAATTGATCCAAGTAGGGCTAGAAAATTCGGTTAATCATATCCATGAACGCAATGGGCGTTAAATCAATCCGAATGGCATTACCAAAAATTCATAATGCCCATATCTAGTTCAGAAAGCCGTCTTATGGATATCCGCTTCTTTCACTTTAAGCTGATGATACCCCGACCTTAGATCAATCTTTGAGAATACCGTAGCTCCCTTAAGTTGATCAAACAAGTCGTCGATCCTTGGCAAAGGATACTTGTTCTTGATGGTCAGCTTATTCAACTGCCGGTAGTCTATACACATCCGTATCGATCCATCCTTCTTCTTCACAAATAGTACCGGTGCTCCCCATGGAGACACACTAGGTCGGATGAATCCACGATCAAGCAACTCCTGAATCGAGCCTTAAGCTCAACCAATTCCTTCTTGCCATTCTATATGGAGCAATAGAAGCGGTGCCGTTCGAGCAATAAGTCTATCCCGAATTCTACCTCATGATCCGGAGGCAAACACGGAAGTTCTTCCAAAAACATCTACAAATTCATTCACATCCCGACTTCATTAGCGATTGCTTCCTTAGCCTCCAAAGCACTCACCAACATCGGAAGGCTTCACATCCCTTTCTAACCATCTTTTCTGCCTTAAGAGCGGATACTACATTAGATAAGTAGCTCCATCTCTCGCCCATCACTACAACTTCTTTGTCATCAAATGTTCTTAATGACATCCTCTTAGCAGCACAATCCACATTTGCACGGTACTTCACAAGCCAGTCCATGCCTAAGATTAGGTCGAACTCTCCAAATGGTAACTCCATTAAATCAGTCAAAAATTGTATCCCTTGAACTTCTAGAGGCACTTCCTTAAAAAGTTTGTCTATTTCTACTGTCTGTCCTAAAGGACTAAGTACAGTCATCTTCCTAGGTACAGTTTCAGAAGTCACATACAAAGTCAGATACTTCACTAGCGATATAAGAGTGAGTTGACCCTATATCTATCAAAGCAATAAATGGCAACCCAGAAATTAGAAACGTACCTATGATAACATCAGGTGCGTCACTGTCTTCTCCGCGACGAACTGCATACACCGGACTTGGTTGTCTCGCCTCAGAGCTACCACTGCTTCTGCCTGAAGTTCCGCGACCTCTACCGGAACCATTGCCCCTTCCATTTGGGCCACGACCCCTTATCTGCTGCTGTCCATCTCTGTCAGCTTGATTAGCACCCTGACTTGCTGGACGGTTCTTTTCCGAGTTCATTGGGCAATCCTTGATCATGTGATCCTTCGAACCACACTTGAAACATCTGCCGGTCTTTTTCCAGCATTCTCTCGGGTGCATTTTCCCACATTGAGCACAAGTACGATTTTGTCCTCCCGAAGCAGTCTGTTGACCTCGCGGTCTATCATTTCTTGATTTCTTCTGAAAATTCCCGGATGACCCTGAGGACCCAAAGCTTCTCTTATTCTTACTCTGGCCTCTGTCCCGGTTCTGTCTCTCAGTCCGTTTAGCCTTTTCGACAATTCTTGCCCTTTCCACTAAGATTGCAAAATCTCTTTCACGGTGTGGTGCAATCATCACTCGCAATTCATCTCTAAGTCCATCTTCAAATCTGATACACCGTTCATATTCCGTAGCCACTATCCCTCTGGCATAACGGCTAAGTCGCAAAAATTTTGCTTCATATTCAGCTATCGACTTGTTTCCTTGTACTAGATTCAGAAATGTCTTCCTCTGGGAGTCGATGTAGCTAGCTCCAACTTACTTTCCTTCGAATTTCACTTTAAAATACCCCCAATCCAAATGATCCACAGGGGTACTCTCCTTTATAGTGAGCCACCACTGGTAGGCTTCATCACGGAGAAGTGAAATAGCACCTTTCAATTTCTCTTCATTAGTGCAGTCTATATTGTCCATGATCCTCTCGACTGCCTCTAACCAATATTCAGCTACATTTGGAGCTACTCCAGATACTCCTCTGAAAACCTCAGCTCCATTCGATCTTAGTCTCTCAGCTACTGACTTTCGAGACCCATTTCTAGAACTAGCTTCTGCTACTCGTTCCAAAACTTCATGACCTGACTTGTGATCTTTGCGTCACCACCTTCATTTTGTTCTTGAAAGTCCGCCCCAATAGCCGGTGGCGGAGCTTCATTCTTGGAACCTTGACCAGATAGAACTGGTTCCGAAATAGTCATCCTTCCTCTTCCATGTCCACGACGACCTCGTCCCCTAAAGCTCATGTCTACTACGTATCTTATCAGTTTTTACGAAAAGTCTTATGTATTAGAATCTTTTCACTTCTTATTAAAAGAAAGTCTTATGAAACAGATATTCGATTGGTTTCAGTAGTAGCACACATACACCTGTGGTCCATGTCTCTAAAGTATAGTTTAAGTTTAAACTATCATACATATCACATATCGATAAAGTACATACCGATGGATCGGGCCGAGAACTCGAAAGTGCCATGCTCTTATAAAATCTTTTAACTTAAGAAAACTTTCAAAAAATCATTTGGGTCAACTTTTGAAAACGTTGTGGGCTTCAAAACCCAAGGCCGAGAGTTTAAAGCGGGCTCGATACCAAGTGAAACACCCCAAACCCGCCCAAAAAGCCTAACAGATTTGGTATGTTCCTCGAGTAAAACTTTAGCGAAAATAACGTTTGTTCCGAAAACTTGATGATTTAAGGTAAAACGGATTAACTTAAAGATCGAGTTGGGCTTAGTTGAAAAATAGAATTGTATATTCTTAAAACATATATATATTCTTGACAAAACCTTTTAAAATTATTTATCGAAAACCATTTAGTTATTTAATTGATAATTATTCATGGCGAATTTAAAATAAATCCAAACACAAAATTAAAAATAGTTTATTGTGGCCTTATTACATAAAAATTGGCAAATCCATAATAAAGTCTAAGTAATAAAATTCAAAATTAATAAGTTTAAGTTGGAAAATCTCCACAATACTTGATACAAGCATCGCCACCTCGAAATCCTTCTTTGCCGATCCATCGCACTCTGAGTCATCGAAAAGTTATCCCATAAAAATGGGTGAGTTATAAACTCAATGTATAACACATACACTAAAAAGCCCATTTTATCAAATGCTTTTAAGCTCAAAATTTCACATATGGCCATAGGCCCATTTAACTCATATTTAGCCCAAAGGCCCATTCAACTTAAATTTAGCCCAAAGGCCCATTTCATAGCAAAACAAATAATAATCATTCAATATTACATGGTTATGTCATGAAATGAAATGCAAGCCCGACCAACCTAAATATCCATCCGCTACACACCCCGTACCAACCAAAGACACCGTGGGATTACTAAATCGACCTCCATCCGCAACACACCATCGAAGGCGATTCTTGCGATCAACATGCACATCGCCCTTATTGTGGCAAAGCCACCAAAACGGATGTGACCGAAGTCACCTGACCGAATTCTAAATTTCAAATACGCGACCAAAGTCACCAGATTCACATATGTGACCGAAGTCACCAGAGTTCAAATATGTGACCGAAGTCACCGGAGTCAAATATACGTGATCGAAGTCACCAAATTCACATATGTGACCGAAGTCACCAGAAATGTGGTAAAACCACCAGAATACTTCCTCCTTAAAATAAATATACCCATATGCCCATGCACATACATATCAAATCAGATTTTTATGTTATTTACCCCACAAATCATAATATAGTCATGCTTATTTCATATTGATGCATATAGTAAAATAAACAAAATATTGGGGTAAACATACCTGAATATCATATACCACTGAATGGTATCCAAAAGCACAATCATACACATGGTCATATAGTCACAATTAAATATGTGTAAATCTTATGAGATTTTTAATGTAAGGTTACACACCTAGTGACAGAGAGAACAATACCCTCTTGCTCGTCAACACCTAATTGATTGACACATTTGGTTAGTATAAACTTTTGTTAACAATATTACACTTATTGACGATGGATCTAAATCCTTACCCTCGGATTCACGAATGACAGTTATTTGTGGTTTTTCTCCACTAGATGGATCAAAACCCACTGATATTCCACCAACGTAAAATGGTTCAGTTGTACGCACTACTTCAAATAACCGATCCTCGTTAGCAGAGGGTCCACAACCTGGAAAGTCTCTAACACGAAATCGCCTTCGTTTGTAGTTTGATGGTAAAGGAATACCTCCTCTCTTCCAAACACTCCGTACGGTTCTTTTCTTACCTATCTTGATGATCTTAGATCGCCCCTAAAAATAACGTAGATTAGTGATCCATCTAAATAAATCGGTATGATCTAAATTAATAACCTTACCTTGATGATTTCGAATGATCACTTAAAGGTTGTCTTCAACAAAGATCTTTGAAAAACCTTTTCAAAATCGGCCTAGGTGAGAAAATAAAAGATCATGATTTTAAGTTTGCTAAAGTAAAAAGGAATGATGAAAATAATTGATAAAATCTTACTTTGAGTCCTTCAAGATTCGGCTTTGAATAAGAAAAAAAATGATAATTCGCCTTAACAAAAGAGAAGAGAAATGGTGGTTTCAATATGATGGTTTTGGTTTTGAGGAAAGAAGAAAGAGAATGAAAAGAGAAGGAAAGAGAAGGAAGAAAGAGAAAGAGGAGAAGAATATGATGATGGTGATTTCTCAAAAGAAAAGAAATGTGTTTAGGAACCTTTGCACATTCGGCCAAGGAGGTAACAATTGAAAGTGGTTCTTGATCCTTTGTGGTTTCGACAATGAGAGGGAAAGAGAGAAGAAATAGAATGAAAAGAAAGAAAATGAAAATGAAAGAGAAGGCTTTTGGTGATAGCTAAATTCGGCACTAAAGAGAAAGAAAAGAAGTGACTTCAAAAGTGATAATATTTTGGCATCAAAAGAGAAATAAAATTTTGAGAGGAAAAGATGAAATAAAGGTACCTATTTAGTCAAAAATACCAATGCCAAAACAAAGTAAACTTATATCAAATGCCAATAATAGTTTCGGTTTAGGGAAAGGGTTTTGGAGAAGGGGAAAAGATGGACAATTTTGCTAGGATCTTAGGCCAACT
Source organism: Gossypium rotundifolium (assembly GCA_025506655.1). Classification (NCBI taxonomy): domain Eukaryota; kingdom Viridiplantae; phylum Streptophyta; class Magnoliopsida; order Malvales; family Malvaceae; genus Gossypium; species Gossypium rotundifolium. The sequence goes on along the minus strand of CP106731.1, from coordinate 59,788,423 downwards.
AGCACCCTAATGGCTACACTAATTTTTGGTCAACCTAGCCAACATCATCCCCCTTTTTCCTCCTTGTTTCTTCCCCATCATATCCAAAATTTGCTTCACAATTAAACCTCTCCCTTTAGCCCTTCATGCCGTCTAGGTTCATGGTCAATTGACCATGAACACACTCCCAAAACCTTGCCCTATATCATGCCTTTTGTCCCCCTCATCTTATCATCAACTTATGATTCCATGCCATAAGTTCCTAGCTTCCTTTTTCACATCGTCAAATAGCCAAAAATGAATGAATGCTCATCCACTCTAGAACTTTCTTGGCCGACACTTATAGGGAAGAAAACAAAAAAAATTAAAATCCTCCCTAATGCTAGCTAGGAGATTCGAACTTCACACCTCAAGCACACATCCATGTACCTTAACCACCTGGCCAATTGCTCAATTCATGCTAGAAACCTCTTGTCATTAATTCTTAAGGCCTAATTTTCTTAGCTCTCTCTTAATTAATAGAAATTAAAAGTTTCACTAAGCATTCACTTAATTAATGAAGCTCAAATAACTTCCAAAATTACACTTAATAATAATTAAGCATGCAACATCATTCAATTAAGTGAAATGCATAACCCCTAATTATCAGGATGTTACAGGATTTTAATAATGAAATAAACTTGTTATCAACTCAAGCCCAACCCAAAACGATCTTTCTTCCAAATCACACAAGTTTTTTCCTAAGTAACAAAAGAATTTGAAACGGTTTACGCCGGGGAACATACCAAATCCGATCAAGGCTCATGGGCCAGGTTTAGGGTGTTTTAATTTGGTATCAGAGCCCAATTTTAAACTCTCGGCCTTGGGTTTAAGGCCCAAAACGTTTTCAAAGTTAAGCCCAAAAGGATTTTTGAATTAAACAGTTTTTCTAGCATGGCCCACTAAGTCTCCACTGCAGGTCCACCGGTAAGTACTTGACTTCAAGTGATTTGAATATGTGAAATGTATGGGCTTTTATGGCAACGTAGATTAGTCGATAAGTATTTGAACCCTAGGACTAGTGTACCCCAACAAATACATAAGACTTAAATATCTAATTAAACAATCACGTGGTTGAGTCGTAGGAGTTAGGGTGTGGCAACCATGGTGCGCATGTCTAGGATTGGTTTCAGTGGAAGCTTGATATTTAAGCGATCTGTGACTCACCTCCTCCCACTCGAATCCTACAGTGCGTAGCCTCGGTTCACCCTAACCAAGAGGACTTATACACAGGCTAAACCCCAACTAAAACCCGAAAGAGACTAGCCGTATTTTATGGAAACCCTAGTTTTAAAATTTCTAAATTATTTTCTTGATTTGAAAAGATTATTTTATAAAATTTTCTTGAAATATTTTAGATTTATAAAATTACAAAATACCCCTAATAATAAAATTACAAAATGCCATTGGTTTATGAAATTTTCAAAAACCCACAGTTCTTATCAAAATTTCATTATGTTATAAAATGTTAAAAACCCTAATTTGCAAAATGACAAAATACCACGATTTTAAAAAGATTACGAAATTACCCACCTTGCAAATTACCGAAATACCTTGAGTTACAAATTACCAGAACGACCCCCGATCTTCAAAAAATTTTTTGCAACAACACTGATTTGGAAAACAAATTCTCAAAAACAACCCTCAAGTTTTGTAAATTCCAAAATATCCGTGATTTATTAAGATTTACAAATTCACCTGGGTTAAGTACCAAAATACCCTCGGATTTCAAAATTTTCCAAAATACCCCCGAGAATGTAAAATTTCCAAGATACCCTCATTGACAAAAACACCAAGGAACCTTGTTTCAATAAATTGTGAAAAATACCCCTGTAGGACAAATTATGAAAATACCCCTGGGTAGTGGAAAAACAACAATAATGAAAACTACAACATTTCTCTGAATGAACGAAAGTTCATAATTGATTGATGGATGTATGAATGTAAAGACTGTTTGCATGTATGAATACGAAAGAACCACTTCTAAAAAAAAAAAATTCTTTCCATAAAACTTCTTGGCGGTTAATCGGTGAAACAATATTTTTAATACATAAAACTTCTTAATCGATTAAATCGCGACGTTAGAAATGAGTTCGAGGGACGTGAACTTAGAGATTGTGCCCGAAAGTATGATGGTTCTATTAAGATCGAGTCGCAGCGTAAGCATAGTCACGGTGAGAATGATTATCGATTGTTGTAAGTAATTTCGAGGACGAAATTATTTTAAGGAGGGTAGAACAGAACATCCTAGATTAGGGGTTATGCGTTTGTGCATAATTCATGAGTAGTAGGTTTTGGCAATGTTTGGAAGTGAATTAAGGGTTTTAAAATCCTAGGATGGAAGAGAAAGCTTTGGACAATTATTGGTTTTAAGTTAAAAACAAGAAGTGATGTGGAAAAGTGGCAAGGGACACCACCTATGGTGCAAGGGTTATGGCATCAAGTGAAGTACTTTGAGGAAGAGGTTCAAATCCCATTGTGTACATTTTTGCTTAATTTTACGAAATAGCATGTTTACTGTGATATGTGGTGTGCATTTTTAGAACCTTGGAAGTGTAAGGAAATGTATGGAAATGTAAGGAAATGTATGGAAATGTAAGCAAATGTATGGAAATGTAAGGAAATGTATGGAAATATATGGAAATGTAAGAAAATGTATGGAAATGTAAGGAAATGTATGGAAATGTAAGGAAATGTATGGAAATGTATGGAAATGTATGGAAATGTATGGAAATGTAAGGAAATGTATGGAAATATATGGAAATGAAAGGAAATGTATGGAAATGTAAGGAAAGTTATGGAAATGCTAAGTTAAAAGAGGAAAGTGAACATTTATGGAAACTAGGAAAATGATTTAGAAATGATTCAAAGAGGAAAGTGAACATTTAAAACTAGGAAATGTAAGGAAATGTCAAGTTTAAAGAGCCAAACGAAAATTTTGGAAACTTAGAAATGACTTAGAAATGTCGAGTTTTAAAGTTTAAAAGAGGAAATTAACGCAAGGTGGCCTTAAGAGAAAAAGCATGTGAAATTTGACACACAAACAGGCTTGGAAAAAGTGGCCTGAAGATGCCACTTAGGGCCTCTGGAAATGGCGCCACATGCAAGTGTATTTGGGCCAGGGATCAAGTCACTTAGGAAGCAAATAAAAGAAGTTTTATTTTTACTTCTAGAAGCACAAAGGTGGACGACACAAGGCTTGCAAAAGAGGAGTTTCATTCTCTTTTAAATTCGGCTAATTAGGGGGTAAATAATGGATTTATTTTAGATTATTTTCAAGATATAAATGAGGAATTATTCTTTAATTAGGAAAATAAGGAGAAGTGATGGCCAAGTAAGGGACTTTGAGTTTAATAATTTTGGCTAAGTAAGGATAGTTGCTGAATTATCTTTTATTTTAGGTGATAATTAAAGAGATAAAGCTATTAAAATAAAAGAGTGATGGCCATGTAAGGGATTCTAAGTTAGTAATTTCGGCTATAAAAGGAAAGAGAGGCCATTTTGCATTATTTTCTCTTCTTTGAAAGCCTCTGCCGAATTCTCTTCACCAAATCTTCTTCTTCTTTTATTTTTGCCAAGCCAAAATACCTTGTGTTCTAGCCGAATCCTCCATCTTTATTCTTCCTTCTCTTTTCTTTCTATTCCCTTCAAAAGCCGAAAGTTGTGAGATCATCATCTAGCCATAACCGAATCTCTGAAGGTTGAAGTGAAGGTGCAATTGATTTCTTCAAGTAAGTATAAGATCTCATTCGGTTTCATCCTTTTTCTTTTAAGATTTACGAAATCTAGGACTAACCCCATTAATATCTTGTTGCGAAACTTTGAAGAGATCTTTTAAGGATTTGTTTAAGTCAACTACAAGAAGGAGAAGTTGTTTTCTGAAGGTACACCATAGGCAGCGTGTTCCCTAGTTATTCGGTGAATTTCGGGATTTAAAATCCACAAGGTAAGCACATAGGTATGTTCAGCCAAGGCCTATTTTGGATATCTAGATCTATTTCATAATTGTTGAAAAGCTGAAACTAACCTATGTAGAGATCCAGTGTTTGGTCGAATACAAGGAGAAGAATAACAAAGTTTTCGGGATTTGAGTAATAAGCAAATCAATATTAAGGTAAGTTTTAGTACACAAATCCTACTAGGATTTGGTTTTATGGCTGAATGAGTTTTTCATTAAATATTTAATATGGGACGAATGTAGGGAGTTAAAGATCTAAGATCGGAATTCGGGATTTCAAGTGAAATCGTTAAGCGAATCAGGTGTGTACCCTACCCTAAGTTTTAATATGTTCATGGCTATGTTTTAAATTAAATGTGTATGTTTATAAGAATGTGAATATGGCTAATGTACCACCATAATATGTTCATGGTTATCTTTTAAATTAAATGTGTGTGTTTGTAAGAATGTATGGCTAAGGTACCATACTATGGTACAAAGTATTAAGGTACGTTTCCTACTCCTACTAGGAATATGAATATATGTTATTTTTAACATGTGAAAAGTGATAAGAATGTGAATTAAGGCATGATTTTGCATATTGTGTATGAAATATGGGGGCATATGGGTTATATGAAAAGGGAAGTGAATGTGGTGACCTAAGACCACAAACACGGTGACCTAAGACCATGATATCTGAATGTGGTGACCTAAGACCACAGCAATCTGAATGTGGTGACCTAAGACCATAGAAATCTGAACGTGGTGACCTAAGACCACGAATGCGGTGACCTAAGACCGCGATATGGAGTGTAGCGAATGGGGGGTTGACTTAGTAGTCCCCACTGTGTGCAGGATGGTACGGGTGGTGTGTAGCGGATGGCATATAGGTTTGGGTTCGGGTTGCATCATATTGTTTAAATGCCTTATGAACATGTATGACACTTGTATGCCTGAAATATTAAATTTTAGTGTTGGTTACACATTAAGTCTGTTGACTCACCCCGTTGTGGGATTACTTTTCAGGTGACGACTAGTGATGGACCGGGCCGGTAGATGCTTAGTGGAGGCCATGTGAAGTTCAGTTTTCTTTTATTTGGACTATTTTACTTTGAGTATTTAGAATTTAAATTTTGGGAATTATTTGATGTAATAAGGCCTTAGTAGAACTATTTTATTCATTTTTTATTTATTAAGCTTACAAACTTTTATTTATTAAAAGATTAAGTAAATTTATTTTTAAATAAAGCCTAAACGTTTTGTCACCTAAAGTAAAGGATGTTAATAATGAAATAAACTTGTTATCAACTCAAGCCCAACCCAAAACGATCTTTCTTCCAAATCACACAAGTTTTTCCTAAGTAACAAAAGAATTTGAAATGGTTTACACCGGGGAACATACCAGATCTGGTCAAGGCTCCTGGGCCGGGTTTGGGGTGTTTCAATTTTGGTCCCTTTTCAAATTAAATGAATTAAAAACAAAATTAAAATGCCAAATTTGTCCATCTTCTTCTTATGGACGAAGTTTACCAAGAGAAGACATGGCTAGGGTTTTCCCAACTTTTCAAGCTCATGACCCCGAAAAATGAGATTTGGACCTAGAAGTGGAGGAAAATCGAAAATCAGGAAAGTTGGTAAAATGGTCGTTTCAGCATTCGAGGTAAGTTCGTGTGTTAATAATAATGCAACACCTTGCTTAAATTGTAATTTTCTATTGATATGGCATAAATTGTATGATTTAATATGTTTAGGAGAAGTTGATGGATGGTATGTATGGTATGAAAAATGTGATGTTTATCGTGTCATGTGAAATTGAATGGCAAGTTAATGTTATAGGAATTGAATGTTAAATTAATATTACATGGGTTGTATGGGTTGCTACACAGTTGTACCTTACGAGATTTTGAAAAGAAAGTTTATATGTAAATAATGCATTTATTTTACTTGTACAATAATTATTTTGCTAGATATTATGGAAATCACTGGGTGATAACTAAAATATGAAAATGAATGGAATGGGAAATTCTCGATTGAACCTTCGGAAAACCGAGAGATACGGACAATATGTAGCTAGGTCACACGAGTGATAAGGGACCTTCACCGTGTGCACAAGAAAGCTACTAGATGGCAAAATTTGATATGTAGCTAGGCCACATGGATGATAAGGGACTTTCACCATGTGTGCAAGTACGGGATAATAATTTCATATGTAACTAGGTCACATGTGTAATACTGTGTGTATACCATGTGTGCAAGAAAGTTACGGGTTATGAGTAGCTAGGTCACATGAGTGGTTCCTAGTGTTGGACACCATGTAGACAAGAAAGCTATGAGATGGAATGGCTAGGTCACATGGGTGATAAGGGACCTTCACCATGTGTACAAGAAAGCCGAATTATGTGCAGGTGGAGCTATGTGCTGAGACCACCAAGTATCGGACGTTTTCCGAAGGGGTTCAACGAGATAATTTACTAATGATGATTGGTGCGATCATGTTACGAATAAGTGCAAGTGTGAATGTGACCAATTGAGAATTGTGGCAAATTTACGTATGAACAATATGTTCGATATGTAATCGGAAATTGGAAAGGTTGGTATAAGCAAATGATGAACACAACTAAAGTGAAAGAGAGAGCAAAAATTTACAATAAAACTGTTTGGATAGCAGCAGTGACATGAGCTTGAAAAATCACTAAAAATAGTAGAGATTGAATTATAATTTGTATGAGATATTTATTTAAATCTTATTGAGTATATTTTCATATAAAAGAAACATAGCAAACAAATGATTCGTATATTTTGAGATATTTGAATTTCTATGAGATTGGTTCAGAATGATTACGTGATCCCCTGTTCTGCCTTGTAAAAATCATTAAAAATTGTACAAAAATAATTGTGGGATATAAATTATATTCCTGAAATACTTAATGAGTCTACTTTCAAATGAACTAAATAAGAAGGTCATATAAACTCTGTAGAATAATAAAATTGATTCATAGTGAAGAGAGGTCAGAATAGTTAAACAGTAAAATAGGGGAATATTTAATGAATAAACTGTATTGATTGGCTAAACCAAAAATTCTGGAAATTTTATGGTAAGAAGATATGTGAGTCTCGTTTCAGAGAAAATTAGTGGATCTTAATTTGGAGTTTCGTAGCTCCAGATATAAATAATTTAGTGACTGTGACTCTAATAGACAGCTTGAGTTGAACATGAATAAAAAGTGGAACTATGTTCAATTATGATTGTATTATCTTCAGAACATATTGTGAAGATTTATAAAAACTTGTTAATAAATCACTTATTATTTACATACTTACTTGCTAAGCTTTGTAGCTTACTTCCCTTCATTTCCCATATCATATAGGGTTGTATGCTAACTCGAGTTAGAGATCGCTGGAGATGTAATCACACTATCAAGCTATCATCGTGGGGTAAAAGTGAATACAAACCTCTTAAGTTTATGGCATGTATTGGAGACTTAGTCATTTGTATATGTCATAATTGGTTTGGCCTAAAATGTTGCCCTTTAATATTTAGCAGTTCATTTTGTATATTTTGGATGAAATTTTATGACTCAATTTAATATGGGTAAGGGGTGTTACACCTGTTATGGTAGCCCTAGAACTGACTAAACCATAGCTTTGATACCACTAAATGTAACACCCCTTACCCGGGTTCTACGCCGGAATTGGGCTCAAGGAGTTACCTTAACAAAATCCTCACGTTCGCCACTCAGGCTCATCGACTTCTCTCAAAAGTTATCTCAACAACCTCATTCTCAATTTACGAGGCCTTATTCATACATACGAGGGCTCTCAAGACTATTTCAAAACTTTTTCGAATCTTAAAAATTTTCTTTTTTGTACAGGGCTAAAACGCCCGTGTAAGAAGAGACACGCCCGTGTGTAGTCACACACGCCCATGCCTTCAACCCGTGGTGAACACTGACTTCACCCATATGGCCTCAAGGCTTAGTCACACACTCGTGTGACTAGCCCGTGGTCTATCCTGACTTAAAAGATTAACTTGCAGGGGACGCACGGCCAGAGCACACGCCCGTGTGCTAACCATGTGTCACACATAGCCTAGACACACTGTAACACCCCAAACCCGGTCATTACACCACGACCGAATCTGGTATGTTACAGGGGAAAAAGGTTTTTGAAAGGTTTAGGTTTGAGTTTAAAAGTTGGAGAAAAACACTTCGCTAGGTTGTGCATTTGAAGAAAACTCGAGTAGATTTGATTGAAGTTTGATGATGTATTTGAAAACCCAGAAATTTTAAAAACTTACTTCGATGGGTAGACAAAACATGTTTATCTCGTTAAGAAGTTTGAGTTGTTTATCGTTGTTACAAAAACATTTTGTCTTAGTAGAAAATCGTGTTTAAGTTAGAAAACATTAGAGTTCTTCTTTATTCCAAATTTTAGTGTGATACCCGATGGTATAGTTTAAAATATCGCTTTGTATTTTAAAATCGTTGTCTTTCCAAATTTTAGCACATTATAACCCAATTAATTTGTTAAGACATATTAAAAATCCACTTTAATCATAAACAAACATAACTTAAAAAGGCCATTTACAACCCGAATAAAACCAAATAGTAATAAAAACTTAAGTACCAAAATTTCATAAAAGTTCGAGCAAATCTTTATTAGCATGGCATGAGCACCTCGAGTCCATCCTGGCTCCATGTCCGCGTTTAAGTGTCACCTGAAAAAGTCAAAGGAGAGAGTGAGTCACAAGACTCAGTGTGTAATTCCCTCTCCCGGTATAACATGCCAACCCACATATCATAACAGAATAATGCAAATAATGCACCCGATCCTAGCCAACCATATCGCCTTTTCTACCCCGTGTGGTACCAAACCACTTTGGTGGTGCCAAACCACCGTGACCCAAAGTCACGATATGCATCTTGTGGTACCAAACCACCGGTGACCAAGTCACAATAATCCAATGATGGGGCAAACCCATCGTGTGATACCAAATCACCGCGACGATCCCATATCTCATAAGTGGGGCCAACCCACGGTGGTGTTAACCACGAGGACGAGTCGCAATGAGGTGCCAAACCTCGGTGTCCCAAAGACACAATGTGATATCAAATCACTTGGTGACCGCAATCCAAATCCGGTGATGGGGCCAACCCATCGTGTGATACCAAATCACCGGCGTCAATCCGTATAATCAACTATGGGGCCAACCCAATCGTGGTACTAAGCCACTTTGGGACGACTGTTGAGGTGCCAAACCTCGGTGACCCAAAGTCACAAAATATCATTGTGGTACCAAACCACCGGAGGTGCCAAACCTCGGTGTCCCAAAGACACAGTGTCCCAAAGACACGGATATCATACTCCCCTCCTCTCATATCACCCAATCACATATCATACTAGATGCAAAATCGTGCAATCATGCTATCATGCTCACATGCTTAATATGGCATCTCAAAGTATCAAAAATCATGATATCATCATCATCACATAACTCATAATGAGCGGACTTACCGAACCCGTATCCATACCTCAATGGGTATCGAAATAATCAATCACCTTTGTTTCATTTACACGAACCGGTATCACATTATTTAGTTAAGATAGTGTGTTGGTTTACACACCGATATATCGAAGATTAAATCCTAAGAACCGATCGAAATCTTTGATCACCTCAACACTGATCCTACATTCGCCAACCAAGGGTTAACACTAACTCATTATACCATTCGCCAACAAAGTAGATAACCCAAGGGTTGCGTTAGCCTTACCTTAGCCTTGATTTGGTTTCCTACCAAATCGAACCCAAAGAATGGTTCTTTCAGAATCGGCTTCACCCTAAAAAGAGAATGATTAATCCTTTGGAACCATAAACTTAATCGAAAACTAAACAAATAACCACAAGCAATCATCTCACCATCACTTACCGATTGCTTAATGACAACAAGGCTCCTCCCACTTGGTCCCAAAATCCGAATGCCCTATAAAGAGATTGGTCTACATTAGATCAATATTCTTCAACCAATAACAAACCGCCTTCATTTAAACCACCAAATATAAAATAAAACGAAAGAAAGATGGCCATTCGCCACTCTTACCACTACCAACCGATTGGAGACCAGCACCTACCAACACCCACTATTCGCCACCAAACACCCTAGAAGAGAAGAAAGATTAAATAATGAGTTTTGGAACAAAAAGAAATAAAGCGAGATGAGTGGAGGGGGGTTACTTTCGATTTTGTGGGAAAGAAAAGAGAGAAAGTGTTTTGGAGATGAAGTTTCGGCCAAGAATCGAAATGGGAAGAACAATAGTAAGAAAACACCTTCGGTTCTTTCTTGGAAAAGAAAAGGAAATGGAGAGAAGAGGATTTTGGGGAGACTTTCGGCTAACAAAAATTTGAAAGAGAAAAGAGTTGAAAAGGGATGCTAGGTTCGGCTTGTTCAAATGAGAAAAAGAAGAGAAGAAGCAAGGTAAAATCGGCAACACCAATGTTTTGGGTTTTCGGTTCCAAGAAAAGAAAATATGAGCAGAAAAGGAGAGTACAAGTTTCGCTTAGTGAAGATGGAAAAAGAACGAGAGAGATAGGAGGGTATATGGTTCGGCCAAAGTTAGCAAAATAGCTTGAGCACTCCAAAAACATTCGGCTACTACTAAATCAAAAATGATTGAACAGCAAGCAAATTCGGCAAAGATGGGAGCACTTGGGTTCGGTTTCAAGAAGCAAAACAAATGGTTTCAGCTTAGGCTATTTGCAAGTGAAGAGAGTTTTTTGTTAGCTTTGACTAAACTAAAATCCGCAACCAAAAAGAATTTGTGACCGAAAAACACCCATGCCAAAGGCAATTTCGGCACCCTCCAAACACCAACCGGCCACACATTCCCTCCCCCCAAAACTCTCCTAACAATCGGCCAACCTCCCCATTTACTCTCACACCACCAATTCAAATACCATGACCAAGTCTCCCTCCTACAATTGCTCTCCATCCACCGTTTGAATGTGTTGACAAGGTCCAAGGTAGAGTTTAAACTTGCCACAACTCTTCCCTTCATGCCGTCAAAATGGGAGTCAAAATGGGGCATTATGCAACTCGAACACAAGACCTCTCCTCCCTTGCCTTTGACGCCAACCACATGCTCCTAGGGGCGCCTTGCTGCCACTTTGCCAACTCAATCCTTGTGTTAAAAATTCACCTGAATTAATCATAAACCCCAGCACCTTCAGCTCCTATCCCCTAAAGGCCAAAAACTAAAATTTCACCACCCACTCAGGCTCACTCCTAGCCTACAACTAAGTCCCGAAACCACACAAACAACAACATGGCACACCTTAGACATGCAAACAATGCCAAAAATAAAATAGCCCTTAACCCGGGATATTACACACACGCCCGTGTATCTATTCACATGGACAAGAACAACGCTATTTGCTAAGCTCTTCTCACCCCTATGGCATGTACAACGTGCACTCATGCAAGACATCCATAATCAACTTAAATTTAAAAGAAATCTCACATAGAAACTACATCTTTTCATATAATATGATAGCCAACAACTATGGCATTTTACAAAATTCACTATCCATCTAAAGGCCAACACATCTTAGCCATATACAACAAAGATTCACTAACTTGCCTAGCCCCTATATATGCCATATACAAAACATTGAATCTCATATACTAGAGTGTGTTGATATGTGGGCTATCTTCCAATGATCCTTGTATCTCGGTTCACCACTTTTACTCTATAAACAAAGGAAAAGAAAAAGGAGTAAGCTTTGAGCTTAGTAAGTTTACACATAAACAATTAAGCATCATAGTATAAGCTAAACAAAAATTAGCATTACACTAACATATAATGTACAACTATGCTTACTCTTTCTATTCCTTACCATATTTCCAACACATTATGAATCACATATTCGTAACCAGTTGAATGCACCCCTGCATTCAATATCACATTTACACAATATACAACACATCGTTATTTCTCGATAACACATCCACACAGATATACTACTCACTACTACCACCACACAGCTAATTCACATAGCTAATCCACAAAGCTAATCCACACAGCTAATGTCTCGATGGTTTCGCACCTAGCCCGCCATAATCAGTTAATAAGGTAGTATCGCACTTAGCCTACCACAAAGGTAATCATAGTGGTGTTGCACTTAGCCCACTAGCCGATATACCTAACGATAGCATCGTACACAGCCAGCTCATCGTTAATATGCATTAGGATGGCATCATACTTAGCCCACCATCTAGCATTATCAATACATATTCATATGTTTACTTACTCTATCATTCATTCACAAATTCTAACACATTCATCCCACATAGGTTCTCAATCATTCTCAACCATTCCCAATCATGCTACACACTAGCTAGCATTAATAAATTTGTAAGTATAAATGCATTGTTTATGCATAGACTTACCTTGATACTCAAAAGTATAGAAACATGCAATTTAGTCCACCATCTTGCTTTTACCTCGGTTTCGATTTGGGCTTTGTCTTTCTTAATCTATAATAAATAAATCAGATTATTCAATACACACATTGACTAAATTGACCCATATCTCATACTTTAGCAAAATTACTATTTTGCCCCTAAACTTTCCCATATTTACACTTTAGCCCCAAGGCTTGTAAAGTGATTTTTATTCAACTTTCTAGCCTTTCATGCTAAACCGAACCACTTACTCAACTAAAGCATTCATCAATTCTCACTAAATCACACATGTATGACCAAACTAAAGTTTTTCACAAACTAGTCCCAACATGCATTTTCATGGAAAAATCACTTACCAAAGAATGTTTCTACTACATCAAGCTTTCATATTCTTCCATAAAACATCAAAATACATGCATGTCATACATATGTATATTTTTGAACATCCATCATAACTCACCAAATAGCTAAAAATAGCTTTCTCATGCAACTAGGACTTCAAAATATGAAGAATATCAAAAACATGACTTAAATGCACTTACTATCAAGATTGAAAAATTTCAAGAACCCTAACAATGGCTTCTCAAATTTTCGGCAGCCTTGGAGAAGAAGGTGAATGAATTTTGTCATCTTTTCTCCTATTTTAATCATTTAATAACCAAATGGCCAAAATGCCTTTTTTGATAAACTTCCTATTTTAACTCATCCTTGCCCAATTTTGTCCAAAAAATAAAATTTGTGAAAATTGTTCATTAAGGACATCTAATTAATATTCTAAAGCTATTTCACACAAATAGCTTCTAGAATATCACATTTTGCAACTTTTGCAATTTAGTCCTTTTGGACAATTTAATCAAAATTTCTCAAAATTACTTCATGAAACTTTCACACTAGCATGCATACATAGCATAAACCTCAAAAACTCATTAATAACCATTAGATTTGTGGTCTCACACCAGTATTCTAATTAGACCCTAAACTAGGATGTTACAATATCAGACTGAATATCTATCTCAGACGAAAAAACCACATGCGAGAGATCGGATCTGTATCGTCAAAGTATCAGTACATGAAACACATTATGGATCTTTTCTAACTCTAATGGTAGCAACAGCCTGTAAGCAACCGTCCAATACGCTTGATAATCTCGCACGACCCGATGAATCTCAGGCTCAGTTTGCCTTTTTTGCCAAATCGATGTATTTTCTTCCATGGAGACACTTTCAAAAATACTTTATCACCGATCTTGAAGTCAATATCTTTTCGTTTCAAATCTGCGTATGATTTCTGTCGATCAGATGCTGCTTTCAAACTATTTCGTATCACTTTTACTTACTACTTAGTCTCTTTAATCAAATTAATCTCGTAGATCTTATTTTCACCAACTTCAGACTAGTACAAAGGTGTTTGGCATTTCCTACCATACAAGGCTTCGTACAATGCCATTTTAATGCTCGATTGAAAACTATTATTATACGCGAATTCAATCAATGGAAAATAATGTTCCCACGTACCTTCAAATTCAAGAATACAACATCTCAACATATCCTCAAGTATCTGAATAATCTACTTGGATTGACCATCTGTCTGCGGGTGAAAAGTAGTACTGAAGTGCAATTTCATATTTAAAGCCTCTTGCAGTTTCTTCCAAAACCGCAAAGTAAACCTCGGATCTCTGTCAGACACAATAGATAGTGGTACCCCGTGCAATCTCACAATATTAGAAATGTATAACTCAGCTAACTTATCAAGCGAATTGTAATAGTCGGTTTAGACCCTAATCGGACTAGTGGTTTCAGGACCATAAATTCGAGTCAAAAAAATATTTAATAGTATTTTTGTGTTTCAAATGTGTGAATTGATATCTGTGAAATTTACGTGATTTAATTTTAGCGTTTGTGTGCTTGATTTAATTAAAAGGATTTAATCTCGTAAAATGAAAAATTAGCATGCTATATGTAAAAGTATCTTTTTGCTATGGTTTCTTAAATTTAAAACCCTTAAAATGAAATTTAACTATTGATAAATGGAATGGACAATATTAGGCTTAAGTTATAATGTTTTCATATTAAATTATAAAGGTTAATATGGTAATTTAGTAAATTAATGTAATATAATAAAACATAAACTAAAATCAAGCATGTTCATCTTTATCAAAGCCAAAACTTGTAGGAAAAATAAAATAAAAAGAAAAGAAAAAGAGCTTTAAGGGTTCGGCCATGTCTAAGTTAAATTAAGGTAAGTGTTTTGCTCGATTTTTGATAATTTTTACGTTTTTTGAGATCGTTGCTTCGTGTTTTAGATAGCTCATGCTTCAATTTTTAGAATTGATGATGAATTTGAGATTTGCCATTATTGATAGCTTGATGATGAAAAATAAATATATGTTGTTAGATTATTAAGTTTAATTAAGTGATTTTTAGTAAAAATGCCTATTTAGGATTAAATTGTGAATTTTGTAAATTGAAGGCTCAAACTTTGAAATAAATGAAATATGTGGGCTTATATGAACTAGAGGAAATTTTGGCTAGGCAGTTGTATAAAGAAATTTTGTGAATTTTTTATTTTGTGAAATAAGGATTAAATTGTGAAAAATGTGAAATGTTAGGGCAAAAGTGTAAGTATTCCATTTATGTGATTTTGGATGAATTTGATTGAATAAGTGATTTAATAGTTTAATTTATACTAATTTAGATCAAGAAAAGAGGAAATCAAAATTGGATCGGGAAAATATAAAGTTGTTGAATAGTTGTTCCGATTCGTCCGTCTTTGTCAAGGTAAGTTCATAAGTAAATAAATGTTGTTAAATTTGATTGTATATATTTCAAAAGTGCCAAATTGAATTATTACTTGTGTATATATGCTTGTCGAATTGAATTAAGCATGGGAGCATTATTTACGAGCTTGAAATGATCGAGTTACGACATCGGAAACACCTGTACGAACCTTAGGAATAGTTAGGATACATATGTCATGACATTTGATTCTGATATGTGATTTCTTGTAAGACCACGTCTGGGAACTTGGCATCGACTTGTGATTTACAAGTAAGACCATATCTGGGACATTGGCATTGTATATGATTCATGTAAGACCTGTATGGGACAGTGGCATCGATTTGTGACTACATGTAAGACCACGTCTGGGACATTGGCATTGTATGAGCTTTTCGACTATCCGAGTATCCTTATTGATCCCGAATGGTTCAACGGGCAATGTTAAGTTAAGGTCAAATGTAAAATCAAGCTAAATGGTTCAAGTTCGTACGAAGTTAAAAGTTCCTAAAAATAAGTTAAGTTTGGTACTTGAAAAGTAGATATAAGCTAAGTAAGTTAGAAAAGTTGAATTATATGTACATGTAGTTGTTTACATTCGGCCAAGTGAAATTATAATATTAATGTTCAGGTGATGGTATATGAGTTACAAGCATGATAAATGTATATTTTTTATTAAGGATTGTTTGATTCGGCATAGTTGATTTTAATACTAATGTTTGTTTAATAAATTAATTGCTCATGACTTACTAAGATATTCAAGCTTACTGTGTATGTGTTTCTTCGTTGTTTTATAGATTTTGGAAGCTAGTTACGAGCTCGGGATCGTTAGAGAAATCGTCACACTATCGATCTTTATTTCAGTATATTGTTAAAAGTAGAACTTTGAACCTATGGCATGTATAGGCTAGCTTATGTTTTTTGTTAGTTTTGAAGTTGTATATATAAAGCCATGCAAAATGGCTTGATCATTATGTTTAAGTTTGGTTTTATATATTCTTGGTTAAATGCTTGATGTGTTTGGTTTTGATGATTCGATTATGGTATAAGTCTATTTGGTATGGATCATAATTTGTATGATTGGTATCTTGATCATATGTCTTGATTGGTTTGGTCATGAATAACTTATAAATTAGTTCATACTAGTAAGTCTAAAACATAGCATGTATGCTTGTGATATTTTACTATATGATTCGGCTAAAGAGTATGAAAGAGCATGATGTATATTCAGCCATGATCTAATATTTTGAAGTTATGTTTATGTTATAATGTAACATCCTAGATTAGGGGTTATGCGTTCGTGCATAATTCATGAGATAGTGGGATCAGTGGGTGTGTTGGATGTGTTCTGAAGAATTTCAAGAACCCTAAGATGAAAGAAAATGAAAGGAAATGTAAGGAAATGTAAGGAAATGTAGGAAATGTAAGGAAAAGTAAGGAAAATGTAAGGAAATGAAAGGAAATGAAAGGAAATGAAAGGAAATGAAAAGAAATGTAAGGAAATGAAAGGAAATGTAAGGAAATGTATGGAAATGTATGGAAATGTATGGAAATATATGGAAATGAAAGGAAATGTATGGAAATGTATGGAAATGTGTGGAAATGTAAGGAGATGTATGGAAATGTAAGGAAATGCTTTAGAAATGTTAAGTTTTGGAAACTAAAACTAAAATAGGAAAGTGACCATTTTGGAAACCAAGTAAATTAGGAAAGTGAACATTTTGGAAACCAAGCCAAAGAGGAAACTAAACATTTTGGAAACCAAGCCAAAATAGGAAACTAAACATTTTGGAAACTTGGAAAATACAGAGCCATGAAAATTTTAGGAAACTTAAAATGACCCTTAATGTCGAATTTTAGAGCCAAAGGGGAACTTAGGGCCAAGTGACCCTAAAATATAAAGTACATGAAATTTGACCCAATAACGGACTTGGAAAAGTGGCTCAAGATGCCACCTAAGGCCTTAGAAAATGGCCCACATGCAAAAGGTTTTGGGCTTGAGTTCGAGTCACATAAGAAGCAAATAAAATAAGTTTTATTTTACTTCTAGAAGCCCAAGAGGTGGACGGCACAAGCTTGCAAAAGAGGAGTTTCATTCTCTTTAAAACTTGGCTAATTAGAAGATCATAAGGACTCTTAAGGGAAGAGTTTTATTCTCTTTAAAATTCGGCTAAATAGGTGGATAAATGAAGAATTATTCTTTAATTAGGAAAATAAGGAAGAGTGGTGGCCAAGTAAAGGATTCTTGGCCTAGTAAATTCGGCTATAAAAGGAGGGACTAGGGCCATTCATTATTCATTCTCCTCTCTTTCCTCTGCCAAATATTCTTCTTGAGCATCCATTCTTTTCTTCTTTTCTTTAGCCTCCTAGCCTATTTCCTTCTAAGCCTATTATTCTCTCTTCTTTCATCTTTGAAACCAAATACATAAGGGAATCATAGCCGATTGTTCATCAAGTCTCTAAGCCAATCTCGAAGGTTGAAGTGAAGGTGCAATCGATTCCTTCAAATAAGGGTAAGATCCAAGTTTAGTTTTCCATTCTTTTATATTCTAGACTTATTGAAATTTAGAGACTAATTTGATTATTAATCTTGGCGAATCATGGAAGAAGAAATTCTTTTCCGAAGGTACACCATAGGCCACGTGTTCCTAGTTATTCGGTGAATTTCGGGATTTATGATCCACAAGGTAAGTCTTTTTACAAATCCTACTAGGATTTGGATATCATAGCCAAATAGAATTTATTCTAAGTAATAAAGGATGAATCAAATGCAGGGACTAAGGATCTAAACTTTAGATCTAGCTTTTCGGAATCTCAAGGAATCGCTAAACAAATCGGTGTGTACCCTTACTAACCTTCGATATTTCATATGGCTATTACTTTAATATATGAATATGTATAAGAATGTGAATGTGGCTAAGTACCACAAATGTGGTAAAAAGTACCAAGGTACGTTTCCTACTTCTGATAGGATTGTGAAATATGTTATTTTATAACATGCGAATATATGTATATGAACATGAAATAAAGTTATGCACAATATATATATTTTTGGGGCATTCGGGATTTATGTGAAAGGGGAGAGTAGGTGTTGACTTGGTCTCACCAACGAAGGTGTTGACTTGGTCTCACCAACAAAATATGTTGACTACGGTCACATTATGAAATTTTGGTAACCGGTTACAATATTTGAATATAGTGTCTAATGACACAACGTATAAATTTGACTATAGTGTCTAATGACACAACGATATGGGCATCGCCTTCGATGGTGTGTAGCGGATGGAGGGTTGACTTAGTAGTCCCCGGTGTGAATGGCGGTGTACGGTGGTGTGTAGCGGATGGACCATTAGGATTGGGTTTGGGTTGCATCATAATTTCATTATTATATGGACTTGATGATTTGAACATGAATGCCCGATTTATTGAATGATAGTATTGTGTGCACATTGAGTCTGTTGACTCACCCCATTGTGGGAATTATTTTCGTGTGATGAGCAAGGATGGACCGGCGGTGGACCATGAGGTGGCCATGCTTCATTTGAAGATTTTATGTAATTTGGACTTTATTTCTTTTAGTACCTTTAATCCTATTTTGGGTTTTATTTTATAAGGCCATAGTGATTATTTTATTATTGTTTTAATTACTATGTTACTTAATTTATGTTATTTAAAGATTAAGTAAATTTTATTTAAAACAAACTCTAAATATTTTGTCAACTGAAATAAATGGATTTTCAATCAAAAAATAAACTTGTTTTCAACTCGAGCCCAACCCACAACAAACTATCTTTCAAAACACATGATTTCAAAGTATTGAATGAATTTTGAATCGGGTTACTTGAGAACATACCGATCCGGTCCATTCGCGGGGCGGGTGTGGGTGTTTCATATAAATTGGTTGATGGATAGTATTTGGTTGTAGTATAATGTTGGCTTATTGGGGATGTATGTTTTGTAATAAGAATTGTTGTGGAATGATAGATGATATACCTATATGTCCGGTCATGACATGTTAATTGAAGTTATATACATATTTATATATGCACATATGTCATAGTTGCTAATGTAATGAGTTGGTCGAGTAAAGACAAGTTGGTATGTTATTTAGACTTACTAATATGCTAATAAACTAGGTTTACTATGAATTTATTAATTTTGACCGAAAATGATGATTGGTATAATAGTAAAATAGATGTGAATTTATGGATGAGTTAATACTTACTTTGGTACATACTTAAATGTGAATGTTGGACGTGATTTGTTGTTAAAATTTAGTTCGTGTTTTGGTTTTGTAGTTGTAATTTAGGTATGGTAATTGATATGTGAATTGAGTACACTATTAGTAGTTATGTGTTCTCAAACTAGTTTAATTTAAAATAATATGGTCATATGCGCATGGTCTTGTAAATAGACAAGAGGTATGTTTAGTCTTTAATAAATGTGCCAAGTATGTTTGTTCATAATGACCATTTCCAATGCCGCATATGATATTAGATATTAAACTTTGTAAAATGTTTTGTTTGGTCCATTAAGTGCATGTATAAAATTATGAGAATAAGTGATTAATATTTAATTAACAATATGTTATATATATATTTTCCAATATGACCTATGTGATTATGTGAATGTACGAAAGCTGTATTTTCTTTGATAATGCCTCGTAACTTTAATCTGGCAACGGATACAGGTTAGGGGTGTTACACGAATAATCTGTCTCACCAGAATAAAATGAGCTGATTTTATCAACTCTAACCCATATTGCATCTTTATTCCTAGGAGATAAGGGCAAACCTGAAACAAAATCCATCGTCACTCTATCCTATTTCCACTCGGGAATCATAATTGGTTCTAACAAACCGGATGGCACCTGATGTTCAGCTTTAACTTGCTGGCAAATCAAACATTTCGAAACAAAATGTAACAGTCCGGTTTAGACCTAGTCAGAATAGTGGTTTCAAAACCACAAGTTCGAGTCTAAAGAATATTTTAATATTATTTTTTGTGCCTTTGATATGTGACTAAGCTTGTGTGAAAGCCTCGTATGAGAATTTGATCATTTGTGTGTTTAATTTGACAAAAGGATTAAGTTGCATTGAAATGCAAATTTGCATGCTTTATGAAAAGATACCTATTTGTAATGTCTTTATGAGTGTGAAGGCCATATGTGGCAATTAAGCCAATTTTAAGTTAGTGGAAGGTTAAATGACGTAATAACCTTAATATCAATTTGTCTTTTATAATTGAATTAATAAAAGATTATTAATGAATCAAAAGCATGAAAATAGGATGGTTATCATCCTTAGTGCCGAAAATTAGCAAAGAAAAAAAAGAAGGAAGAAGAAGCTAAGGCATTCAACGCTTTTTTAGCTTGATTCAGAGTAAGTTTTGATTCGATTTTTGATAATTTTTATCTTTTTGCAATCGTTGCTTTGAATGCTTCAAAACCCATGTAGTAATTTGAAGAATTGATGATGTTTATGAGATGTACTATTGATGAAATGGTGAGCTTTTTGATGAGTTTAGATGTTAAATGATAGATATGTGTTAAACATACATGTTTTATTCTTGAAATTTTGATAAATTTAGCTAATTAGAGCTAAATTGAAAAAATAGCACTTTTGAGGGATTAAATTTTGAATTTGATGAACTTTTTGGACTTATATGAGATACATGAGCATTCGGCTAAGCATGAGTATATGGTGATTTTGTATATTTGATGTTTTGAGAAAAATGGACTACATTGATAAAATGTACAAATGTGAGGGCTAAATTGCAAATAGCCCTAAATATTTGTGTTTGGATTGAATTGGATGAGTTAGTGAATAAAAGGGTTAAATTTGAATATGTATAGATCAAGAACCGAAGAAAACAGACTTAGATCGTGGGAAAGTGAAAGTAGTCGAATAACTGAGTCTGAACGAATATCTGAATCCGACGAAGACAATATACAAATAAATGTATTTCTATTGAATTATGTATGTTATTATGATTATTGATAATGATGAATGTATATGAGATGATGTATACATGAATTCTGAGATAGAATCAACATAGTAACAATGTCCGAGAAGTCTCGTTTGAACCTAGGAATAGATAGGGTAGTCTATGTCATGACATAGGTGTCTGTTATGTAATATCATGTAAGACCACATCTGGGACGTTGGCATTGATTTGAGATTTCGTGTAAGACCATGTCCGGGACATTGGCATCGTATTGATTCATGTAAGACCTTGTCTGGGAAATTGGCATCGATATCTGATTACATGTAAGACCACGTCTGGGACATTGGCATTGTATGATTATTCTGAGCACTCTGCGTATCCTATTAGATTTCGAATGGTTAAACGGGAAAATTCGAGATATAAATAACTATGAGGTTTGTATATCTATTTCAAGTACGTTTGATATGTATACTAAATGTGAATGAAAGGTAAGTATCCATGTGAACTTACTAAGATGAATATTTAAATTGGAATGATGAGACAATATGTAAGAATATGCTCGAATGAGCTATGTGTTTAAGTGATATTGAGGTTGAAGAATTTAGTATGATATGGTTAAGCTTATGAGCCAATGAATATGTGATGGATTTGCTATAAGAACTATAAATGATATCTTATCAAATTAAGTCTGTGTATTATATGTTATGTTTATTTGTATATGGCTTACTAAGCTTTTGCAAGCTTACTCTGTGTGTGTGTTTTCTCTGTTTTATAGATCTTCTAAGCTACTGAAGGCTCAGGGACCGTCAAGGATTGTCATCGCACTACTCAACTTGTTTTGATACCTTTGAAATATGTATATAGCTATATATATGGCATGTATAGGCTAGTCATTTTGGATTATGTTTGAAATGTGTGTAAATAGCCATGTGATGTGGCTAGTTTAATGTTGGTAATATGCAAGACTGAATTTTTTATATGATGCATAGTTTGGTATGGCTTCATAGCTAATGAAATGGTCAAAGTTATGAAAGCTTATGAATGCATTATGAGTATGTATATTTGAGCAAAGGAATGATTATATAAAAGGTAAATGTGGATGAATCATGTTTGAAGGTATATGTTATTTTAGTTAGACAAAGTGGTATGATTGAAAATGAGTTTGAATATATAGAATTGTTGATTTTTTGACATGTTTTTGGATGTCGAGTGTGTACGAAATGGATTGGAAATTTGCTTGTAGGGATTGACCCTTGTATGGGTGCCATTTAGACTTTGCAAGTGGTCTGTTTTGCCTATACGGCCATGGCACACGGGCGTGCCTAGTGGCCATGGGTTTAAGTCAGTAGCTAGCCTAAGTGTACATGGCCATGGCATTCGGCGTGCCTGGTAGCCGTATGAGTAAGTCAGTAGGTAGCCTAATGTTACACGGCCGTGGCACACGAGCGTGCTTGGTGGCCATGTGGATAAGTCAGTATACAAGCTCTATTTTGGCACGACCAGGACACATGGGTTTGTCCAGTAGCCGTAGGAAGCACACGACCTACCTACACGGGCGTGTGACCTCTACAGCTTTGAAAAATTTTTAAATTTCTAAAAATTTCCATGTGTATTCGGTTTAGTCCCGACCTTGTTCTAAAGCATGATTAATGTCTCGTTGACCTATGTAAAATGGACATTCGATCTGATTGGTTGTGTTGTAATATAAAATGTCTATAAAAGTTTCTAATCCGTCCGGTAATGCCTTTAACTCTAGTCTGGCGATGGATACGGGTTAGGGGCGTTACATTTGGTTGGTATCAGAGCTACAGTTTAGTCACTTCTCGTACTAACGTAGCGTGTCAGAGTCTAGCTATACATACCTTATATCTGAACTATGATAGCGTGATGAATCCTGACGTGTAAAATGTGATTTTCGTATAGTAATGGATCTCGAAAGAGCCGTAGCTGACGATGTTGAAAGTAATGCACCTGCTCCCGCGTAAAGGACAGCGCCATCTGAACTTAGATCGGCTACGAGCGGTCAAGAGGGATAAGCTAAACAAGCTTTCTTCCAGATGATGAGTGAATGGTTCACTCAATTTATGAGAAATAACCCGATTGTTTCACAACATCCTCCCCCAGTTAATCACCCTCAAGCATCTACTATGCCTCCGACTATGAATCTGAATCTATTGAACAAGCCTCCGATCAACAAAATTCATAAGTATGAGGCTGAAGAATTTAGGGCCACAAGTGATGATGATGCCGAGAAAGCCGAGTTCTGGTTAGAAAGAACTATCTGGGTGTTTGATGAGAAGTGCTTGACTGCAGAAGAAAATATTAAATGTGTTGTTCACTGCTACGGAACGTAACTTACCAGTGGTGGAAGCCTTTGATTTCTATGGTTCTAAAGGAACGAGTCACTTGGGATTTCTTCTAGTTAGAGTTCTAAAAGAAATATATCATTGAGAGATTCATTGTTCAGAAACAAAAGAATTTCTGGAATTGAATTAGGGTTGTATGTCTGTTACAGAATATGAATGAGAGTTCTTGAGACTAAGTCAGTATGCTCGTGAATATGTATCCACCGAGGCAATAACGTGCAAAAGATTTGAAGACAGCCTTAATGAATATATTCGCTTGGTAGTCGGGATTTTAGAGGTAAAAGAGTTTGTTGTGCTTGTTGATCGAGCGTGCAAAGCTGAGGCACTTAGAAAAGACAAAAGAATAGTTGAGTTTGAAGCTAGAGAGGTGAGAAAAAGGTTTTCGAGTAAATCATTTCAGTCTACTTCGAAGAAATTCGAGATGAGCATAGCCAATCAAAGGTTAATGTGGGACATTCGAATATAGATCGAGCTAGATCACAAATGATCTCAAAACTCCAGCAACTTCAATAGCAAGTGTTGGAAATGTTCGGTCTGAGAAACCTAAATGCAAGCATTGTGGAAAAAGGCATTCAGGAAATTGTAGATTAAATGATTGAGCCTGCTTCAGACGTAGATCATTAGATCATTTTATCCGTGACAGTCCAGAGTCTGTTGAACCACAGACTACTCAGAATCTGAGATCGATAATGTCCCAGCGAGAGGTAGATCTTCTCGAAATGTAAGAAATGTCAGTGGTAGTCAGAGAAATACAAGAGATACTGTTACGAGATCTGAAGTTAGAGCACTTTCCAGAGCGTATGCTATACGAGCTCGTGAGGAAGCTTCATCTCTAGCTGTTATAACGGGTACTTTTACATTTTATGATACTTCTATGACAGCATTGATAGACCCTGGTTCTACTCATTCGTATATATGCATGAACTAAGTATTCAATAAGACATTGCCTGTAGAGTCTACTGATCGAACCCCTTAGGTAAAAGTGTTCTAGTTGATAAAGTATGGAAGAATTGTCCGCTAATGTTTCGAGATATATGTTTCTCTACTGATTTGATGCTCTTTTCATTTGATGAGTTTGATATCATTCTGGGTATGGATTGGTTGACATTACACGATGCTGTTGTGAATTGTAAAAGAAAGACTATTGATTTGAGATGTCCAAATAATGAAATAGTTCGGGTTGAGTCTAATAATTTGAATGGATTGTCTACTGTGATATATGTATTGAAAGATCAAAAATATGTGAAAAACGGTTACGAAGCTTATTTTGCTTATGTGATTGATTCGAAAGTATCTGAAAGGAAAGTTGAATCAGTGTAAGTTATTTGTGATTTTTTGATGTATTCCCTGAAGAACTGTCGAGATTGCCTCCAATACATGAAGTTGAATTTGGTATTAATTTGTTGCTTGGTACGACTCATATTTCGATAGCTCGTATATAATGGCACCAACAGAGTTGAAAGAGTTAAAGTCACAGCTGCAAGAGTTAACTAACAGAGGGTTCGCTAGACCGAGTTTCTCACCTTGGGGTGCTTCCATTTTATTTGTGAAAAAGAAAGTTGGCACGATGAGAATGTCCATTGACTATCGTCAGTTGAACAAAGTGACCATAAAAGGAGCTACTATATTTTCAAAGATAGATCTCAGATCGGGCTATTACCAGTTGAGGATGAAAGATTCAAACATTTCGAAAACTACTTTCAGAACGAGGTACATGCATTATGAGTTTTTAGTTATGCCTTTCAGACTAACGAATGCTCCTGCTATTTTTATGGATCTGATGAATAGAATTTTCAGACCATACCTAGACCGATTTGTTGTTGTATTCATTGATGAAATTTTGATTTATTCACAGGATGAGATGAGCATGTCAAGCATTTGAGGATTGTGTTGCAAACTCTTAGACAAAAGCAACTGCATGGGAAATTCAGCAAATTGAATTATGGTTACGTGAAGCTAGTTTTCTGGAACATATTGTATCGGCCTCAAGAATACGAGTTGATCCGAGCAAGATTTCTACTATTTTGGATTGGAAACCCCCAAAAATGTATCTGAAATCCATAGTTTTCTAAGACTTGCTGGTTATTATCGAAGATTCGTAAAAGGCTTCTTGATGATAGCTACTTCGTTGACTAGACTAAGTCAGAAAGATTTGAAATTTGAATGGTCCGGTAAATGTCAGGAAAGTTTTGATCAGTTAAAAGCCCTTTTGACTGAAGCTCTAGTTTTAGTACAGCTAGAATCGAGTAAAGAATTCGTGATATATAGTGATGTTTCATTGAATGGTCTATGGTGTGTATTTATGCAAGAAGGCAAAGTCATAGCTTATGTTTCAAGACAACTGAAGCCTCATGAAAAGAACTATCCGACTCACGACCTTGAGCTAGCTGTGATTGTATTCGCATTAAGTATTTGGCGTCATTATCTTTTTGGTGAAAATATTACGTGTTTTCAGATCATAAAAGTTTGAAGTATCTGATGACTCAGAAAGATTTGAATCTGCGATAGAGAAGATGGTTAGAACTATTGAAAGATTATAAACTTGTAATTGATTATCATTCGGGTAAAGTAAATGTCGTTGCTGATGCACTGAGTCAAAAATCACTATTTGCACTACGTACTTTGAATGCTCAATTAGATCTGTGTGATGATAGTTCAGTGATAGCTGAATTGAAAGAGAAATCATTGTTTTTACAGCAAATATATGATGTTCAGAAATTTGATAATGAATTAATAGCGAAAAGAGGTTAGTGTGATCTGTATTCTGATTCTAAATTTTGAGTCGACAATAACGATTGTTTGAGATTCTGAGACCAAATTTGTATTCCAAGAAATCCAGAATTGATTCAGTTGATTTTGCATGAAGCACATAATAGTCATCTATCTGTTCATCCGGGAAGTACAAAAATGCACCATTATTTGAAACAACACTATTGGTGGTCTAGTATGAAGCGGGACATTTCTGATTTTATTTCAAAATGTTTACTCTATTAGCAAGTTAAAGCTGAACATCAGGTTCCGTCTGGGTTGCTATAATCGATTTTTATTCCTGAGTGGAAAAGTGATAGTGACAATAGATTTTGTTTCGGGATTGCCTCTGACTTCAAGAAAGAAAGATGCGATTTGGGTGGTAGTTTATCAATTGACGAAATCCACCCATTTTATTTTGGCACTATTCGATTACTCACTTGATAGATTAGCCGAGCTTTATATTTCTGAGATTGTGAGATTACACGGGTTCCACTATCCATTGTGTCAGATAAAGATCCGAAGTTTACTTCATGGTTCTAGAAGAAATTGTAAGAAGCTTCAGGCATGAAATTGCATTTCAGTACTGCTTTTCGTCCATAAATAGATGGTCAGACTGAACGAGTTATTTTGATTCTCAAGGATATGTTGAGATATTGCACTCTTGAGTTTGATGGTACGTGGGAATAGTACATGCCATTGATTAAATTTGGGTATAATAACAGTTTTTAGTTGAGCATTAAAATGGCACCTTACCAAGCTTTGTACGGACAAATGTACGAACGAAAATGTCGAACACCTCTATATTGGACCGAGCTCAATGAAAATAACCTGCACGGGGTTGATTTGATAAAAGATACCAAACAAAAAGTAAAAGTGATCCGTAATAGTCTAAATTAGCATCTGATCGTCAAAAGTCTTATGTAGACTTTGTAACATCCTAAAGATAAGGGTATGGCATTTTTGTGTTATTGCATGTGTTGTGCTTGATAAGCTTGTTATTCGGGTGTGTTCGGAGGTCCTAGGGAGGCTTGGGTTAGGGCCCAAGTCCTGGTGAAATTTTGGTTTTAGGCACTTTGGTAAGGTGAGCTAGTGGAAGTAGGACTTAAGTGTAATTAATTGTATTTTAATATCACAAGTAGCAAGGTGGCCTAGTGGGTGGCGTCACAAGGGAGGAAGGGGAAGAGTGTTCGAATCCCACCTGCTACAAAAAGGAGCTTTATTTTTGTGCTCAGCCAAGGGAGGTGGCTGAATGGAGATCAAACTCTATAGGATAGAGGGAAGACTTGGTCAAATAATTTGAATGGGTGATGGAGAGTGAATGAGGGAGTGAATCAAGAAGTAAATCAAGGCATTTGGAAGTGTGGGGATGGTTGACTGAATGTGGGATGTGTGATGGAGTTGTGCCGTGTATGGTAGAGTGTCAAAGGGGGAGGGGACTGTTTTGGCTGAGGGTCTTTTGAGTGTGCATATTTGATCATTTGTAGTGGTGGTAAACAGAAATTCTTTGGTGGTTGCTTTCTTTTCTTTAAATTTTTGGGCAATTTTGCTTCAATCTTTTGATACCGAAACTCCAATTCTCTTCATTCATTCTTCTCATTTTGTCTTCTTTTTCTTCTTCTCAGACGTTGTCTTCATTGGTAGTACTTAACAGCCTTGGCCGAACCATTCCATTTTTCCCCATTTGTTCTTTGCTTCACATAGTGAAATCCATATTATTCTTCTTCTTCAATCTTCTACCTCCTTCATTTGCTCTTGTCAAGTGCCGATTAATTCCTGCTCCATCATTCCCTTCTCTAGGTAGCGGCCAAATAGGTAAGTCTTTGATCTTGTCAAACAGTCGAGTTTTAATATTTATAAAAAGAATGATCGAACTTGTAGACTAACTATGACAACGATTGAGGCAAGTGCACCTATCGACCAGTAGTATAGCTTAGGCAAGAATATCTTATCGAACCCAAGGGAAACTAAAAGTACTACAACTCACTTTCTTTCTATTATTTAGCTTGAAATATAGAGTGATTGGTTTATTAAACTAATGAAATACTTGAACCAAATGCAAAGACAAAAGAATGAATGGGAGAAAGACTTTAGCAAAACTCAGTTCATGAAGACGATACACTCGGGAAGAATCCACCTATGACTTCACTTATTATTTATCCCTAAACCATATGATTTCTTTACTTATCTTGATCTGTGAGACTCCCTAACCTATATTAAACCCTCTCTCGAGGCGACTAACGTCTAACCTTAGGTTAAATAGTGGAACTGTTGTTCTCTTATAATAACCCCCTAATGAAGCAGTAAATCGATCAATGGATTCCCATATTAGGTTTCACCCTCATCCGGCAAAATCTCGTAACCCTATCTCTAGGCGCCCGATCAACTCTGCTCAATTTTGCTATATCTACTCTTAGGTAGGGTTAGAACTCTGGCTTCTTGAGATGGATCAACTGGCTATCTTCAAGTAATTTCCTGAATAAAAGCTCTGGCAGAAAACTCTACCTAAAACTCTCTCTGTTTTGGCTTATTCCGAACTCCCTTTTTAGTTGCTACATTGGGTGTTTATATAGGCTTTGAGATCCTTCTACTTGGCTCCTAAGTATCCTAATTCAAGTAAAATTCCTCCTAGGATGTATAAGTAGACTTAGGAATGTGTTTCTTTGCCTTTAAGCATCCAAATCCGAGTGAAATTGCTCTTTCATGCGGCAGGGGCACGGCCATGGCACACGCCCGTGTAAGTCGACTTCAGGCCATGTGTCGATTCTGTTGATTGAGGCACAGGCATGGCACGACCGTGTAAGTCAGAATTCAGGCTGTGCTTTAGGTCTGTCGATTGGGACACGGCCATGTAAATCATGCTTGGGGCGTGTCTTTGAATGATCGGTGAGGCACGGCCGTGTGACGTGAAGTTCAGGCCATGTCAATTTCTTGGGTTGGCCCAATTTGGTCCGTTTTAAGTCTGTTTCTCATTCTTTTCGTTGTCGGGTGTTGTCCTGAGTATAAGACATGAAAAGAAAGGATTAATAGCATCATTTTACATAAATTGAGGGCTAAATCATCCAAAAGCATACTAAATGTGGGATTAATATATGTTACTTTTACGGTTTATCAAATACCCCCACACTTATGCTTTTGCTAGTCCTCAAGCAAAATTCTCAACTTATAATTAAAATGAACTTTCCATAATTCATAATTCCTATCGAAAATGTCTCATCATAATTCATAGATAATTTATACGTGGATAATTCAACTCAAAGAGTCCTAAAGATTAAATCATGATAAGTCATACCTTTGTAGTATAAAACATAGGTGTCTCCCCTTATCTAAGTAATTACCTTTAATTCAGACCTGCCAAGGATTGACATCCTCACAACAGATTCACTCAAATCACTCAGAGTGTTTAAGGTTCAAGAATAATCACTCATAAGTCGAACCTGAAAAGTTAATCCCATAGGTTTGCTGAAAATCAAATCTCCACCACTGTATATGAGATGATACACAATTCAAAAGGTCTTTAATCAGGGTCGTAACGATGCTTGGGTTAAAAGGTGTGGATAAAGGCTGAATTAGAAGGTTAGAATCGACACTGACTTGACAAATTACCTAACTAGAAATAATGAACTAAATATGAATATTTACATCGAATGAAAACTAATAATACCTACTATTGATAATTACTCTATAATAAAGAGTATTTTCATCATTTGAAATTGGATAATACTTTAATACAAGCTTTTGCTTCAACAATTGGAGTTTAAATGCTCTAAGCTCTTTTATATACTACTAATATTGAATAAACTTGGATTTTTTTTTACAAACTAAAATATTACATCATAAATGATAAATGTAACTACTAGACTAATATAATTCGGTAATTTAATCAAATCAAACCTCGATTAAAGGGTAGTCAAAAGAATGGTGATAACAAATTCAAAGGGATTTTGGGTTAATATTAGTGGGTGAGTCAATAAAAAGGTTGTTATGATTCAACGGGTTTCACTAGGGGTTAATTTGTGAAGGTAGGCTTTTTATGGAGTAAGTGGGTAAACCTAGGTGTCTTTATCATCTCAGTATATCAAATCATTAATGTGGTCTCAACATGTATAAACGAGGCAAGTTCTAGAATAACATTTCAAAGTTGACACACTCATAATTAATAAAGTGAGCACGAAAAGAATATATGCTCTATAAGGCTTTAAATCTCACAAAAATTATGGGTGTTTTTTACATCAATCCTTATAAATTCCAAATTTCAAAGTAATACTCAAATTCAGTTCAACAACCTATCAATTTTAATTTTTAGAAAGTAGGCTTATCATGCTTGATTCTCTAGCATTCTTCAATTTTCATCATCAATGCACAATTAACTATGAGTTACTCTAAAACATATTAATAAAAATCATAAATCAACAGAAATTTCATCCTAATTAGTAATATGAGAAAAATACTTGAAAACAAGACTAAATTCAGGATTTGAGGATAATGCAAAAAGTCAAGTACTTTTACCCCCCACACTTAAGATGTACATTGCCCTCGATGTACAAAGATAGATAAACAATTATGTAATAATAAAATCAAAAGAGAAGGGGAGAAGTAACACTTCCTAAATTTTTGGATGAAGTCTATGAAAAGAAACCGGATAAGATTGGAGGTGAACGTGGGGAAGCGTCTCGAACCGTTTGAAATTAAATCCTCGAAGTAGCTGGCTTGGTTTTATTGTATCCTAAGCTAAATCTAAATAACATAAAGAATAAGAAGAAGAAAATAAAATAAAATAAAGTAAAAAATAATGATGAAATAAAATAAAAACAAAAATAAATAATGGAAAATATGAAAGACAACTAGAAAAATGGGGAATGAGGTTTAAATAGAGATGTAGCCCGTGTTTTGGGATTTTGAATTTTGAACGCATTCAGGGTGTTCAGGCATGGCTGTGGATGTCATGGCACGCCCATGTCTTTCTTCACATGGTCATTTAATACAGGCGTGCTCCTCCCCTGTTCGATAAGTTAGAATGTTGGCACAGTTGAAAGGCACGGCCGTGTTTAGCCCGTGCTTGACAAGTCAGTAACCTCGCACGGGGCATCGGCACAGGCGTGGATTATTATCGCCACCCGTGTTGGGAAAAGAAATTTTTTCTATGTCGTGCATGGCTACTGGCACGCCCATGGTTCATCCCCTGGCTTCCACACGGCAACGGGCAGGCCCGTGTGTAGGGCCGTGTGGCCTAAAAATCTGCTATTTGGTTACTTTTATGGTTAGGTGTTAAAAAGAAAAATAAAAGAAAAAAATAAAAATAAAAATAAAAAAATGTAAAATTAGGGTTAGTGCTCGGGTTGCCTTCTGAAAAGCGCTCGCTTATAGTCTTAGCTAGACTTTACCTCTCATTCGTATGGTCATGGTGGTTTAAGGAGGTGAAAATCCTTTCTCATATGATCACTTCGATTATGGATATATAGTTTAAGTCAAGTAATATTTACCTCAAAAGTGTCGAATTTAGGATTGCTAACATCGACTGTGCCGTATAAGAAGACATTTAGTACCTCAAAAGTGATTTCTTCGTTTGTCTTGAAGTCTGAATTGGTGATTTGAGGTTCTTCCTTATTCAACAATACCTGATCTCCTAATTTGAAGTGATTTATTGTTCCTATCAGCTCGTCTGAGGGCTTATTCGGTTTCACTTCATGCGGTTCCTGTTCCTCTTTGATTTATGTTTCCTGCTCTTTTAGATTGTCAACCCTAAGGCTTTGTTCCTTATGTATTTCTTCTTTGTTGGCACGAGGTCTAGGATCTAGCTCATCTAAGTGATTTCGTGATGCTTCCTATAAAGAAGGTTGAACCAAATGGTTATCAATAGAATTAACGTTCGTACATTTATTACTCAATGTCCTAGCTGAGTTAAGAGCTTGAAGAGTGATTGTTTCGTCGTCTACACGAAGTGTGAGTTCACCGAATTCTTCCTCTGTGTGGTCTTTCTTTATTGCATCGGGATATGACACACGAGGTTGGTACTCTGTAATTGCCGATTTTGGTAAATCATGGTACACCTCAACCTTACCTTTTCTTACCACAGGTTCTTCCCTTGGGTTTGGATCCACTAACAATTCACTGTTATGAGCTTGTACGGCTTGGGGCCCATGATTCGGCTCAAGTTTGTAGCCTTGTGGTGTTTCATGCGGTGAAAGTTGAACAATTTGATTATCAACTGAATTTACTTTCTCACCTTCATCACTTGATGTCCTGACCGAGTCAAAAGCTTGTAGACTGATTGATTCATCACCTACACGAAGAATGAGTTCTCCTGTACCAACATCAATTTTAGTCCTAGCAGTTGCTACAAAGGGTTTTCCTAAAATTAAAGGAATCGTGTTGTCCTTATCCATGTCTAAAACGACAAAGTCTACTTGGAATACGAATTTATCAATTTTGATTAGAAAATTTTCTATTATACCCCTAGGAATTCTTATAGTTTTATCAGTTAATTGAATGCTCATCCTAGTTTGTCTGGGTTTTCCTAGACCTAGTTGTTTAAACATTTTGTAAGGTATAACATTGATGCTTGCCCCTAAATCTGCTAATGCATTATCAATAGATAAACTACCAATTAAACATGGAATTGTAAAACTCCCTGGATCTTTTAGCTTTCATGGTAGTCTATTTTGTAGAATTGCTGAGCACATTATGTTTAGCTCCACGTGGTGCTCTTCGTCTAATTTGCATTTGTTGGTCAAGAGCTATGTTAAAAATTTCCTCGAGTCAAACTATTCCTCTGAATCGTCTCTTTTCATTGCTTCGAGATAAGGTATGTGAGGTTGGTACTCCTTGATTACCAGTTTCAGCTTTTCTTGTATTACCTCTACCTTACCTTCGTCTCCCTTGTTTTCTTATATTGAGTTTGGTTCATCTATCCCCTTACTGTCTTGAGCTGAGATGGCTTGAATTTGTTCCTTTGGGTTAACCTCGATGTTACTTGGTAGGCATCCTAGCGATCGTTCTGACATTAGCTTTGCGAGATGTCCCACTGACCTAGTAAGTTCTCCAACTTGATTCTCGATCCCTTTGATCAATTTTTGTTGTTCATCAAGTGCCGCTTCAGTCTTTTGGAAACGAGAATATGTGGCTGCCATTAATTTCATCAGCATCTCTTTAAGATTCGGCTCCTCTTCTTGTTGGTGAGGTGGTTGTTGAAAATCTCGAGGAAGTTCCGATCTTTGGCTAATTTGATCATCCTACGAGAAATTGGGATGGTACTTCCAACCTGCATTATAAGTGTCACTATAAAAATTATTTTGATATCTAGAATAGTTACCTGTATAGTGAGCTTGCTCGTTTTCCATGACATATCCGTAGGGTGGGTACTCAAGATTCACCACGCCTCCTAGATTCAAATCATATTGTATTTTGGATGTTCCTGCGAGGGACTATACCAACCATCAATCTTTTTATTCATCATCATTAACTGATTAGATAACCTGGTGACCACGTTGAGGTTGAAGACAGTGGCTGTTTTAGTAAGAATTGTCCTCATGACTTGCCACTGATAATTTTTCAGTGCCATCTTTTCCGTAGACTAAAATTTTTGCCAAAAGCAAAATAAAGGAAAAAATTAGCAAAGTAAAAATAAAAAAATAATAAATTGTAGTAAAAAATTTGCTAAAGTAATAAAAATAGAGCTTTCATAATATTTTAGTTTTCCCCGGCAACGGTGCCAAAAACTTGATCCTATCAAACAGTCGAGTTTTAATATTAATAAAATGAATGATCGAACCAGTAGACTAACTATGACAATGATAGAGGCAAGTGCGCCTATCGAACAGTAGTATAGCTTAGGCAAGAATATCTTATCGAACCCAAGGGAACCTAAAAGTACTACTACTTACTTTCTTTCTATTATTTAGCCTGAAATATGGAGTGATTGGTTTATTAAACTAATGAAATCTTGAACTAAATGCAAAGACAAAAGAATGAATGGGAGAAATACTTTAGGAAAACTCAGTTGATGAAGACAATACCCTCGGGAAGAATCTACCGATGACTTTACTTATTATTTATCCCTAAACCATATGATTTCTTTACTTAACTTGATCTGTGAGACTCCCTAACCTATATTAAACCCTCTCTCGAGGCGAATAAAGTCTAACCTTAGGTTAATTAGTGGAACTCTCGTTCTCTTATAATAACCCCCTAAGAAAGCAGAAAATCGATCAATGGATTCCCATATTAGGTTTCATCCTAATCCGACAAAATCTTGTAACCCTATCTCTAGGCACCCGATCAACTCTACTCAATTATGCTAGATCTACTCTTAGGTAGGGTCTATTCTTCCTCCACCTAAGCACATCAGATTAAATTAAGCAGCATAATTAAGAGCAAACCAAGTACTTATCATATAATTTAGAAATCAAATAACAAAATCCATCATAGGTTTCATCCCCTTCAGGTATCTGAAAGGTTTAGTTCATAACTAAATAAGAAAACATCTCAAGAGAAAAGATAAAACAAAACATAAGAAATCCCTAAAACTCCCTGAAGGAATTGAAGAGGATATCCTCTGTCTTGAGTAGAACTCCGTCTTCTTGAGATGGATCAATTGGCTATATTCAAGTAATTCCCTTAATAAAAGCTCTGGCAGAAAACTCTTCCTAAAACTCTCCCTATTTTGGCTTCTGCCGAACTCCCTTTTTAGTTGCTACCTTGGGTGTTTATATAGGCTTTGAGATGCTTTTACTTGGCTCCTAAGTATCCTAATTCAAGTAGAATTCCTCCTAGGATGTTTAAGTAGACTTAGGAATGTCTTTCATTGCCTTCAAGCATCCAAATTCGAGTGAAATTGCTCTTTCCATGGAAGGGGCATGACCATGGCACACGCCCGTGTAAGTCGACTTCAGGCCGTGTGTCGATTCTGTTGATTGAGGCACGGTCGTCGAAGTCAGGATTTAGGCCATGCTTCAGGTCGGTCGATTGGGACACATCCATGCAAATCATGCTTAGGGCGTGTCTTTGAATGATCGGCGAGGAACAGCCGTGTGACGTGAAGTCCAGGTCGTGCCAATTTCTTGGGTTGGCCCAATTTGGTCCATTTTAAGCCTGTTTCTCATTCTTTTCATTCTCGGGTGCTGTCTTGAGTACAAGGCATAAAAAGAAAGGATTAAGAGCATCTTTTTACATAAATTGAGGGCTAAATCATCCACAAGCATACTAAATGTGGGATTAAAATATGTTACTTTTACGGTTGATCAGTCTTCAATGCCATTGTGTTTCTCTTTTGTTTTCTTGCCATATTATTTCTTTCTCCTTTGGCCGAATGTATGATATCTTTCTTTCTTATTGCTTTCCTTCTCTATTGAAATCATAAGCCGAACACTCATTACCTTGACCTTGTGTTGTGTTGATTATCATCTCTATAGGGTGTAAGGGTTCAACTTTCGATTGTTCAAGAACCTGTTCTTGCCGAAACTAAGGGTAAGCAGTGTTATTTGTTATTGTGAGTTTTTCTCTGTTGATCGAATGTGGTTTCTTGGTAACTCCATTTGTTTTGGTGCATCAATCGTGTTAAGAACTCAGTCAAGAGGGTAGAATTGAACTATTTTGGCATATCGAAGGGAATCTCCTTGTGGTATGTAAAGTAAGTGAAGTTAGTGATTATTTTGGACTCAAGCGTTAGTTATGCTTTACCAGTGATGAGACTAACTGTTAACCGACTCTATTCTTAGGTGCTTCAGAGAGTAACGTGTTACGTATCCAATATCAGGTGTGTAATCTCACACCCACTTTGATGGTTGCTTGTGATGTTCTGTGAAATGGCCAAAAGCCAAAATACCAAAAAGCCTACAATAGTGACTACTCGAGTGTGCAAATGCTCGTAGTGGTAAATCGAGACTCAAATCATGACACAAAGTCTTCGTGAGTGACACGATCACTCTCAGTATACCAAGGCTGTAGCGGGCTTAATCAGGCCAAATCGGGCTAAATGGGTCTAACGAGCTAACCGACCCACTTGGGCAAAACTACTGGATTTGTAACAAATGTTAGGCCTGGAGGTGAATTCTACAAATCTGATTCCGAAATCATGGGTTTTGGGCCACACGTTGTTTGGGCTTAAAATGGGTTTTAGGCCTTTGGAAAGGCCATTTAAGGCGAGATTACTACAATACCCTTGGAGAGTACATTATCAAAATACCCCTGAGTTACGAAATTACCGAAATACCCCTGGGTTACGAAATTACTAAAATACCCTCAATGGGTTGAATGACCATTTTACCCTCACTGTTGTCTAATAATAATTGTATGTTTACATTACCCTATTATATGTTGATATGTATGCTGCATTATATCATGATTGCATGGGGCGGGTTAATGAATGAAGAGCAGTGTACCCTGGTGGCATTGCCATAATATAAATATATGTTTACATAATTATGATTTCGTGATTTAGCCACAAATATTCTGTGATTAGCAGCTTGGCTGCGATATTGGTATGATCGGCGAGGTGGGTTGACTTGATCGCCACAGGTGTGATTGGCTGGTCGGGGGTGTGTTGGTTGGATTAGGTTGGGTTGCACTACTTCACTTGCACTTTCATGATTATAGAGCTTAGGCCCAAATTGATGTCTTATGGGCTCTAGCCCAGTTAATGCTAGTTTAAGGGATTACACACTGAGTTCTCATTACTCACCCATTTTCTTTAATCTCACAGGAAATCCCCAGCGATAGAAGACTTGGTGCCATAGAGGACTCAGTGGTGGCCATACATCATAGATTTCTTGCAACACTCCAAACCCGGCCCAAAACACTACAGCCAAATTCAGAATGTTACGGGGAAAAGGTTTTGTGAAGAGTCTGATTTTAAAAAAAAAAAGTAAACACATGTCAAGTCTTTAAGAAAAAACGGATATATATAGCTATAAGG
Source organism: Gossypium rotundifolium (assembly GCA_025506655.1). Lineage (NCBI taxonomy): Eukaryota > Viridiplantae > Streptophyta > Magnoliopsida > Malvales > Malvaceae > Gossypium > Gossypium rotundifolium. The sequence continues at coordinate 59,751,263 of CP106731.1, read as the reverse complement.
GTTTATCGTTTTGAAAATCGTATTTTTATCGAGAAATAAAACTTTCATATTTGTATAAAAGTTGAGTTATTATTTGGAAGGGATTTTAATAAACAAATTACTATCAAAAGTCCGAATTTCAAATCCTTAATTTGCTTTTTAGGTTGCAAGTGTTTCCAGTTATTTTTAATCCATAATCTGTTTTAATACCAACTTAAAACCATGATAAAAATTCCAAAATACTTAAAGTGGCCTTATTACAATAAAAATTAACCCAAAAGAAATTTAAAAAAAAAAAAACTAAAGTGCATGTATAACTAAAACAACTTCTGCATGGCCACCTTGAATCCACTCCAGCCCGGTCCAGAAATCACGTATCACCTGCATTATTTTTTTAGGAAAATAGAGTGAGTCAAACCAACTCAGTATGCAATTATTCCACATGTTTCCATAAATAGGCTTGGCCCACAACCACACCAATCCACATGCCACACATGATTATCCACACACCAGGGGATTACTAAATTGACTCACCATCTGCTACACACTTCTTTGGCAGTCATGCTACTCAAAGTCCAATTAGTGGTCTAGCCACTGATCCACGTGATTAAATCACAATATCCACTATGTAACCCAAGGTCATCATCAATCCACGATGAGGCACAAAGCCAACATCAATCCACGATGTAGCTCAAGGCTAACATCAAACCACGTGCATAAATGTACACCCTTTCCTTCATCAAACATATATATATCCTGATCCCCATGCACATACAATATATACGATGAAATGATAATATAATCATTATGAACATATGAGTCATGCATACGCATCATGCTTACCAAGTTACACAAATATCCATCCAAAGTTTAGTATGAGAAAATTACTAACCTGGTTATCAGACCACCCAATATGGGTAGCCACATCACCACAGCCGTTATTTTCGGCTACCACAAATATCACATACATTTAATTAATTTTAAATAGAGAAACAGTGTAATAACTACACACCTGATAACTCGTAAAATCACACCTTCTACGTCGACGTTATCCTTAACCAACACTACCGCTATCTGCCAACGATCTTGTTCCGGCGCTGGCCCACACCCTAGAGGCCAATCCCGGACCGCAGAAATTGATCGTTTCTTGTATTTAGGGGTAGGGACTACGTGTCCAACCCCTTTCTCCCTTTGGATGGTATTTGATTCCATGAAATAATGTCTTGCTCAGAAGACCCAGTTAACACGTTAAATCGAATAATAGTGAAGACCATAAAAAATACTGAGAATAGAATACTCCTTACCGAAATCGACCAAATCTTGGAACTATACGTTTGAACCTAAAACCCTGCCGAAATCACTACACAACCCATATTAGTTTCGGCCCAACACTTGTGGTCTAACAAAGTGGCCTTTGGTTGAATATCACAAACTCCTTACCTTAATCAAATCCCAAGAGATCCCCAGCACCCTTAACGTTGGCTAACAGCAGAAGACCCGAAACCTAGCCCACCATGGATTCGGCCAAACACAAGAAACAGGATTAACTTTTAGTTTCGGCAACCCAACAAGAAAGAGCAATATTCAAAATAGAAAATAACCCATTACCACAATATTAGAATCGATTGAGAGATTGATAGGAGGTAAACGACAACTCCCCCTCTACAGGGTTTGACAGATTCGGCCTAGTGCTAAAACTTTGAGGAACAATGCAAAATAGAAGGAGAAAAGAAAGGGGTAATAGTGAATGGGGAATTTGACCAAGGTTCCTCTACAAAGAAAGATTATCCGGCTTTTTAGAGAAGATGTAATAGATGAAAAAGAAGAAGAGAAGGTTGAGGTTAGGAATTTTCGGCTATGATGAAAGTAATGAGAAAGGTTCGGCTTTGGTTCACTAGGGAGATAAAATTTGGCTTGCAAGGAGATCAAGTGAAGATGATGAAGAGCAGTAAATGGGAAAAAGATGGCAAGAGATTCGGCAAATAGTCAAAAAGAGAGAAAGAATGCCCAAAGATTTTCGGGACAAGAGTAAATGAAATAAGAACTAGAGCAAAACCAAATGCCAGAAATGCTACCTAAGGCCAACCTTAATTCGGCACACTAAGCCCCTCCCCAAAACCGAATATGCCTCCTTTAGAACCCAACATTCGACCACCACTTCCTCTCTCTCTTAAAGCCCTTATTTTTCTCCTCATCTTCCTCCACTCCATCTATTCAAATTAGTTTGAATGATTCAAACCTTCCACTCCACTCTCCACCACACATTCAAAAACCTTGACCAAGTCTCCCCCTAGATTTTGCTTGCCGTCCAACACTCCCCCCTCCTTGTCGCAAAACACAAAAAAAAGCCCCCCTTGCTGCTGGCGTGATTCGAATCTCTCCCCCCTTAGAACTTCTTGTGACGTAACACTCCCCCTTACTCCTAGGCGTTACCTTTGCCACTCCACCACTTCCTTTCTTGTGCCATAAACCCCACATAAAATCTCTTAAGGCCTGACGCCACTAGCTCTCCCTTAAAAGCCTTAAACCCAAAATTTTTCTAAGGTTTCTACCTAACCCCAAGGTTTCCCAAACCCCTAACCATACTCAAACAACATACAGAGCATACTAGCACGCAAATATAAATTAAAATGCATGACCCCATTACATTGCTCGCAAACCTTAGTAAATTCATTTTTATCTTATTTTTAAAATTAATTAGTTTGGGTTTATTGTTTTGTAATAAGGCCTCTAGACTTCATTTTCCTTTTAAACCTGCTTTTTCATTATTTTCACTAATAAATGTTTAATACGAGAGTTTTTATAAAAAGTTAACAAACTATTTTCAAAATATCACATTTCTGCAAGTTTTCAACTTCTAATTTCTTAACCAAAACAGTTTTCAAAATAATAACAATTTTATTTAAAGAAACGGACAATAAGTGAATGGGGTTTTTATAAACAAACAATGGAACTCAGAATTTTCAAGAGAGACGTATCCTTTTCAACGAGCAACTTTTCTATAGCAAACACTTGGTTTGTCAACATTTTGTCAACGTGATAGGAGTCTTTGTAAACAATTATCTAAACTTAAGGTTTCAACTTTCTAACAAACACGTAATTAATTTATTTTTAAAAGACCTTTCTATGTGACGCGCCAGATCCGGTAGTAACATCTAGGCTGGGTTTGAGGTGTTACATTTAATGGTATCAGAGCCATGTTGTAAAACTAGGCTGTAGAATGGGTTCGAAAATGTTTTCAAATTTGGTTTAGAATATGATTTAGAAAATGTATGTCTTTATTGGAAGTATGGCACCGCTGTCTCCGACACCAAATCCATAAGTTCTCTTATTTTATGGTTGTTGATATGATGATGATATGACTGTAGTAAGAAAACTGTGAGAAACTTTTAGCTATAGGAGTTAAGGCCATAGAGAGTGAGACGTTAGGAAATTTGAATCGTGAAAACAACTCTTATATCTATTTTCCATAAAATATTTGTTAATCAATATTGGAACCATATACTGATTCATAAAAAATTATTAATCAGATCAACTCGACTTAGTAATATGAGTATCAGAGACGTGGGCGTGGTACACGCAGCAGTGGTAGAGGCTGGGGTGCTGAGGCTGGATCTTTAGAATCAAGGCATGTGTCGGAAGGCAAAGTGCCAGCATCGCCAGTGGCAGAAGCAGGGTCTCAAGACCGAATAGGAGGGGACGACGCCCTGTCCTAAGCTATGCTGCGAGTTTTGAAACGGGGTTGCTAAGGTAGGTACTAGGTTGACAGTACGTGGGTTTATTTCGGAGTGGCTTAGGTCAAATGTGACCGATGTTTTTAGGGCATATCTGGTGTAGCCCCGAATATAACTAAATACTGGCTTGAGGCTGTGGAACGAATCATGGATTATTTGGATTGTACGGCTGAAAAGAAACTGAAAGGGGTTGTGTCATTACTGAGAGACGAGGCATTCCAATGGTGGCTCACGGTAAAGGAAGGCACACAAGTGGATCACATCACTTGGGATTTCTTTAAAGCGGCCTTCTAGGGAAAATATATCGGGGCTAGCTATGTGGATGCTCGGAGAAAAGAATTTTTGAATTTGGTTCAGAGGAGTGAATCTATGGCAGAGTACGAGGCAAAGTTTTTGCATTTGAGTCGATACTCTCGGGGAATAGTCTCAACTGAATATGAGCACTGTGTTCGTTTTGAGGATGGTCTACAAGATGAGTTACGGGTATTGATAGCCCCATAGAGGGAAAGAGATTTTGATATGTTTGTGGATAAGGCCAAAATTGCTGAGGAGGTAAAACACTCTGAGCTACAGAACCGAGATAAGGAAAGGGGCAAGAGCAAAAGAGATTCTAGGTTCTCAGGTCCTTCAAGGGGATTTAATAAGAGGCCTAGGTTTGAGGGGCCAGCTCGAGTGGGAGTTCCATCTACTACTAGTCAGTTATGGCCTTGTGTGGAATGTGGGAAATTTCACTTAGGAGAGTCTTGAAAAGAACTGACAAGTGTTACAGATACGGGTCTATGGATCATCGATTTAGGGATTGTCCTCGAGAGCCTATTCGAACACAGATAGTACGCCATATATTTGTGCAGCCAGAGAGAGGTGGTTAGTAGCCACCGAGAGGTCGTGGTCCAAGCCGAGGTGGAAATGGCATAAGACATGGTTGGGGAGCACCGGGCAGAGGTGCTGGTAACATGGGTAACACAAATGTGAGTATGCGCTCGACTTCAAGAGGATGGCAACGCACTGGACATCATAACCGGTACGTTTTTTATATTTGATGTGCCATTTACATCTTTCATAGATATTGGATCTACCAATTCATATGTTGTATGTACTGTGTCTGGGACTCTGGGGATACAATTTGAGTTTGTGGATAGGGGAATGTCAGTAATTAGTCCCTTAGGACAATCAGTGGTAGTGAACAAGCTATTTAGAAATGTGTCTCTAGAAGTTCAAGGAGTAGTGTTTGGTGGATTTGATGGAACTGCCGTTCGGTGAGTTTGATCTTATCTTAGGCATGGACTGGCTAGTTAAGCACCATACGAGCTTGGATTGTGCTGCTAAGTGCATGGTATTAAAGACTTCAGAGGATAAGGAGGTGATGGTGATAGGAGAAAGAAGGGATATCTGTCTCATGTGATTTCGGCGCTTAAGGCCGAAAAGATGGTGCAAAAAGGGTGCGAGGTATTTCTGGCTTTTGTCAGTACATCTACTGTGAATGGATTATATGTTGGGATTTCAGAACTGTGAAAGAGTTTCCAGACGTATTTTTTGAAGAGCCTCGGGATTGCCTCTAAATCGCGAAGTCAAATTTGGCATTGAGCTATTATCGAGAAAGGCTCCGGTGTCCATCACCCCTTATAGGATGGCACCGAAGGAGCTGGTAGATCTAAAAGCTTAGATCCAAGAGTTATTGAACCGAGGTTTTATCAAACCAAGTGTATCACCGTGGGGAGCGCCGATATTGTTCATGAAGAAGAAGGATAGGTCAATGCATATGTGCATTGACTATCGCCGTTGAACACGCTAACTGTTAAGAACAAATACCCACTACCTAGGATTGACGACCTATTCGATCAGTTGCGAGGAGCTTCAATTTTCCCGAAGATAGATTTAAGGTCAGGTTATCATTAGCTAAGGGTCAAGAAAGTAGAGACAAGATAACTTTTGAACTCGTTATGGGCATTATGAGTTTTTGGTGATGCCATTTGGATTAATGAATGCACCACCAATTTTATGGATATGATGAATTGGGTCTTCCAATCGTATCTAGACCGGTTCGTGGTGGTGTTCATAGACAACATTTTGGTGTACTCAAGAACGGAGGAGGAGCATGATTCACATCTTCGGGTTGTTTTACAGATATTGAGAGAGAAGCAACTTTATGCCAAATTCAGAAAGTGCGAGTTTTAGCTGAAGGAAGTGACATTCTTGGGTCATGTCATGTCAACCGAGGGGATTAGGGTTGATCCTTGAAAAGTGGAAGCTGTGTTGGATTGGAAGCCACCAAAGTCAGTGTTCTAGATTCGAAGTTTTCTGGGTTTGGCTGGGTATTACAGAAGGTTTGTTGAGGGTTTTCGTTGATTGCTACACCTCTAACTAAGTTACTACATAAGGAAGTACCATTTGTGTGGACTGATAAATAGCAGGAAGCTTTAAAAAGTTGAAGAAGATTTTGACTGAAGCACCAGTGTTGATTCAGATTGAGGTGGGGAAGCAATTTGTTGTTTATTGTGATGCGTCGCACACAGGTTTGGGTTGTGTGCTAATGCAAGAAGGGAATGTGGTGGCATACGTATCACGTCAATTAAGGCCACATGAAGTGAACTATCCTACTCATGAATTGGAACTAGCCGCAGCAGTGTTCGCCCTAAAGATATGGAGACATTACTTGTACGGAGAAAAGTCAATTATTTATACGGACCATAAGAGTATTAAATATCTCCTTACCCAAAAGAAGCTGAATTTAAAGCAATGGAGGTGGATAGAGTTGCTGAAGGACTATGATTGCTCGATTGAGTATCACCCAGGTAAGGCCAACGTGGTGGCAGATGAATTAACTCGTAAAGTGATATCAGATTTGAGAACAATGTTTTCTCATCTCAGCCTTTATGAATATGGTAGCTTGTTAGTAGAGCTTCAGGTGAAACCGACATGGGTAGGTCAGATTAAAGAGAAGCAATTGTTGGATGAATTGTTGGGTTCCCGGCTTCAGCAAGTGAAAAGTGGGGAGACAGTGGATTTTGGGTTGAACAGTGAAGGGGTATTATGTTTTTGTGGAGGGGTTTGTATGTCGAAGGACTCCGAGTTAAGGTAAATGATTATGCGGGAGGCGCATAGTAGCCCATACTCTATGCATCCCAATGGAAGTAAGATGTACCGAGATCTATGAGAATGGTACTGGTGGCCATGGTTGAAACGTGAGGTTACCGACTTTGTAGGCAAATGTTTGATGTGTCAACAAGTAAAGGCGAAACATCAGCTACCTTCGGGATTGCTGCAACCGGTGAAGATTCCACTTTGGAAGTGGGAGAGGATAACGATTGATTTTGATAGTGGGCTACCCCTGACACCTACTAAGAATGATTCAGTGTGGGTAATCGTTGACCAATTGACTAAGTCCACTCACTTCATACCGGTTTGCACTGACTACTCACTTCAGAAGTTGGCCAAGTTATATATGTCAGAAATTATGAGGCTGCATGAGGTACTAGTGTCTATCATATCGGACAGGGGCCCTAGATTTACATCTCAGTTCTGGAAATCTTTACATGAAGCTTTGGGTACAAGATTGGACTTTAGCACAGCATTCCGCCCACAGATAGATGGTCAGTCAAAAAGAGTGATCCAAGTTTTGGAAGACATGTTAAGGTGCTGTCTAATTGACTTCAGGGGTAGTTGGGAAAATTATCTGCCATTAGCAGAGTTTGCCTACAACAACAGCTACCAATCTAGCATTCAGATGACACCCTACAAGGTGTTATATGGTCATAGGTGTCGTACCCCTACTTGTTGGACAGAATTGGGTGAGCGACAGTTGTTGGGTCCAGAACTAATTACAGAAATAGAGGAGAAGGTGAAGTTGATTCGGGCTCAATTGAAAGAAGCTTCTATAGACATATCCAAGAGTTGGCAGAGCTAAATGCTCAGATCCAAGATTTGTTGGATCGAGGTTTTATCAGTCCAAGTGTATTACCATGGGGAGCACCAGTATTGTTCGTGAAGAAGAAAGATGGGTCGATGCATATATGCATTGACTATCGTCAGTTGAACAAGCTAACTGTCAAGAACAAATACCCGCTACCTAGGATTGACGACCTGTTCGATCCGTTGCAAGGAGCTTTAGTTTTCTCGAAGATAGATTTAAGATCGGGTTATCATCAGCTAAGGGTCAAGGAGGCATATATATACAAGATAGCTTTCTAAACTCGTTATGGGCATTATGAGGTTTTTGTGATGCCGTTTGGATTAACGAATGCACCAGCCACTTTTATGGATATAATAAATCGGGTCTTCCAACCCTATCTAGATCGGTTCGTGGTGGTGTTCATAGACGACATTTTGGTGTACTCAAGAACGAAAAGGAGCATGATTCACATCTTCGGGTTGTTTTACAGATATTGAGAGAGAATAAACTTTATGCCAAATTCAGTAAGTGCAAGTTTTGGCAAAATGAAGTGACATTCTTGGGTCATGTTGTGTCGGCCGAGGGGATTAAGGTTGATCCTTGAAAAGTGGAAGCTGTGTTAGATTGGAAACCACCGAAGTCAGTGTTCGAGATTCAAAGTTTTCTAGGTTTGACTGCATATTATAGAAGGTTTGTTGAGGGGTTTTCATTGATTATTGCACCCTAACTAAGTTACTACGTAAGGGAGTACCGTTTGTTTGGACTAATAAATAGCAGGAAAGCTTTGAAAAGTTGAAGAAGATTCTGACTGAAGCACCAGTGTTGATTTAGCCTGAAGTGGGGAAGGCATTTTTTGTTTATTGTGATGGGTTGCATACAGTTTGGGTTGTGTGCTAATGCAAGAAGGGAAAGTGGTGGCATACGCATCACGTCAGTTAAAGCCACATAAAGTGAACTATCCTACTCATGACTTGGAACTAGCCGCAGTAGTGTTTGCACTAAAGATATGGCGACATTACCTGTATGGAGAAAAGTCGATTATTTATACGGACCATAAGAGTCTTAAATATCTCCTTACCCAAAAGGAGCTGAATTTAAGGCAACGAGGTGGATAGAGTCTCTGAAGGACTATAATTGCTCGATTGAGTATCACCCGAGTAAGGCCAACGTGGTGGCAGATGCATTATCTCATAAAGTGATATCGAATTTGAGAGCAATGTTTTCTCATCTTAGCCTTTATAAAGATGGTAGCTTGTTAGCAGAACTTCAGGTGAAACTGACATAGGTAGGTCAGACTAAAGAGAAGCAATTGTTGGATGAATCATTGGGTTCTCGACTTCAGCAAGTGAAAAGTGGGGAGACAGTAGATTTTGGGCTGAACAATGAAGGGGTATTATGTTTTCATGGAGGGGTTTGTATGCCGAAGGACTCTGAGTTAAGGCAAATGATTATGCGGGAGGCACATAGTAGCCTATACGCTATGCATCCCAATGGAAGTAAGATGTACCGAGATCTATGAGAACGGTACAGGTGGCCTGGGTTGAAACGTGAGGTTACCAACTTTGTAGGCAAATGTTTGACGTGTCAACAAGTAAAGGCGAAACATTAGCTGCCTTTGGGATTGCTGCAACCGGTGAAGATTCCACTTTTGAAGTGGGAGAGGATAACGATTGATTTTGTTAGAGGGCTACCCCTGACACCTACTAAGAAGGATTCAGTGTGGGTAATCATTGACCGATTGACTAAGTCCATTCACTTCATACCGGTTCGCACTGACTACTCACTTCAGAAGTTGGCCAAGTTATATATGTCAGAAATTGTGAGGCTGCATGGGGTACTAGTGTCTATCATATCAAACAGGGACCCTAGATTTACATCTCAGTTCTGGAAAGCTTTACATGAAGCTTTGGGTACAAGATTGGACTTTAACACAGTGTTCCACCCACAGACAGATGGTCAGTCAAAAAAAGTGATCCAAGTTTTGGAAGACATGTTAAGGTGCTTTCTGATTGACTTCAGGGTAGTTGGGAAGATTATCTGCCGTTAGCAGAGCTTGCCTACAACAACAGCTACCAATCTAGCATTCAGATGGCACCCTACGAGGCGTTTTATGGTCGTAGGTGTCGCACCCCTACTTGTTGGACAGAATTGGTTGAGCGACAGTTGTTGGGTCCAGAACTAATTTCAAAAACTGAAGAGAAGGTGAAGTTGATTCGGGCTCAGTTAAAAGAAGCTTTCGATAGACAGATCCAAGAGTTGGTAGAACTAAATGCTCAGATCCAAGATTTTTTGGACTGAGGTTTTATCAGACCAAGTGTATTGCCGTGGGGAGCACCAGTATTGTTCATGAAGAAGAAGGATGGGTCAATGCGTATGTGCATTGACTATCGCCAGTTGAACAAGCTAACTGTCAAAAACAAATACCCGCTACCTAGGATTGACGACCTATTCGATCAGTTGCGAGGAGCTTCAGTTTTTTGAAGATAGATTTAAGATCGGGTTATCATCAGCTAAGGGTCAAGGAGGTAGGTATATACAAGACAACTTTCTAAACTCATTATGGGCATTATGAGTTTTTGGTGATGCTATTTTGATTAACGAATGCACCAGCCGCTTTTATGGATATGATGAATCGGGTCCTCCAACCCTATCTAGACTAGTTCGTGGTGGTGTTCATAGACGACATTTTGGTGTACTCAAGAACGAAGGAGGAGCATAATTCACATCTTCAGGTTGTTTTACAGATATTGAAAGAGAAGCAACTTTATGCCAAATTCAATAAGTGCGAGTTTTTGCTGAAGGAAGTGACATTCTTGGGTCATGTTGTGTCGACCGAGGGGATTAGGGTTGATCCTTGAAAAGTGGAAGCTATGTTGGATTGGAAGCCACCGAAGTCAGTGTTCGAGATTCAAAGTTTTTTGGGTTTGGCTGCGTATTACAGAAGGTTTGTTGAGGGGTTTTCGTTGATTGCTGCACCCTAAGTTACTACATAAGGGAGTACCATTTGTTTGGACTGATAAACAACAGGAAAACTTTGAAAAGTTGAAAAAGATTCTGACTGAAGCACCAGTGTTGATTTAGCCTGAGGCGGCGAAAGCATTTGTTGTTTATTGCGATGCGTCGCACACAGGTTTGGGTTGTGTGCTAATACAAAAAGGGAAAGTGGTGGCATATGCATCACATCAGTTAAGGCCACATGAAGTGAACTATCCTACTCATGACTTGGAACTAGCAGCAGTAGTGTTTGCCCTAAAGATATGGAGACATTACCTGTAAGGAGAAAAGTCAATTATTTATATGGACCATAAGAGTATTACATATCTCCTTACCTAAAAGGAGCTGAATTTGTAACACCTCTTACCTGTGATCCCCACCAAAATAGGGCACGAGGCATTACCGTACAAAAGTACTTGATTGTCATTTAGGCTCAACACGACTAATATTCTTGAGTCACTTAACCAACTCCATATACGACCTACGAGACTTCACTTGTACCTACGAGGGCTATGAAGACTATATTGAAAACCTTACGATCCATAAAATTTTCTTCCATCTAAATAGGGAGTGCACGCCCGTGTTAGATGACACACATGCCCGTGTGCTCATGCCATGCCCAAAATCCCAGTATTCTACCGAAACTTCCACGATTAGGGCACATGCCCATGTGAAATGGGGAACACCTGTGTACCCTGACATCATGCCCGTGGCTTCAAACCGTGGGGAGTTACTGACTAATTTAACACGGCCTAGACACGCCCGTGTGGATAGTCCCTGGTCTATTCTAACTTAAAATGCTAACATGCAGGGGACACATGGCCATGTCACACGCCCGTAGGCTGACCGTGTGTCACACATGGTCTAGACACACGTTCGTGTGCCAACCCATGTGGACAGAACAAGGCTATTTGCTAAGCTTCTAGCATCCCTATATCTTATAGCACATGAGTTCATTCAACAAACTAATAAACATCTCATAATTCAACATGCACTCACATTGATAACTTTGAAATTTCATAAATGATAAAATGTGTCATCATTCTTGGCAATTTACAAAATAAATGTCTTAGCAAGAGCAAATACACCTTTGGCCAAAATGACAAAATAATCTATCTAGTCTAGCCCATATACATGCTATACACAAAACCACTAAGTCTGAATATACTGAGGTGAGCAGATACAGTGGGCGGCCTCCTTATTATCGGCGTATCCCGGCTCGACTCTTAAACTCTATAAAACAAGGGAAAAAGAGATGGGGGAGTAAGCTTTAAGCTTAGTAAGTTTACATGTAAATAATATAACGGGGAGTAAGCTTTAAGCTTAGTAAGTTTACATGTAAACAATATAAATTTATAACATGTATGAAACAATTACATTGCATTACATACTAAGCAAGAAACAATCTACATTCATGATCATGCTTACTCATTTTCTCCATTCCCATATTGTAACCATATCATAAGCTTAATGCATGCATTCATTAGCAAGTTCCCCTACAGTTAGCATCACAAAGTCACATGGTACAACACATCACTATCACTAATTTCATTACCCATAGTCAAATTACTCGGTGGTTTTGCGCTTAGCCCACCATCAGCCTTTATTAAGGTGGTATCGCACATAGCCCACTGAAAAGATTAGTTACGATGGTATCGCACATAGCCCACCAAAAAGTTATATTGACGATGGTATCGCACATAACCCATCGTAATTAAGCAACAAGGTGGTATTGCACATACCCACAATCAAATATCGTCAACACATTCATATGATTATTTCATCATTCATACAATAATTATTCAATGACTATCACATTCAATCCACTAGAACCACATATGTTCTCAATCGTGCCATACTCTAATTAACAACATAATGTTTACGAAAATATATATTGCTTACACATAATTAGCTAGCGATTTACTCGATCACCTTGCCTTTCCCACGGTCAAGGTTGATTCCACGTTGTTCTTGATCTATAACAATGAAATTCATTCATTTAGATCTTTCTATGATTATAATACATAAAATTCTACAATTGGGCAAAAAATGACCATTTTGCTCTTGTACATTGGCAAAATTATGATTTTCCCCTTAGGCCCGTAATTTATTTTTCATCACATTTTCTCGATAAACAAGCATAGATGAACATTTATTTCTCTTACAACTACTCAACATTTCAACTATTTCATGCATTTATGACACAAACTAAATCTTTGCATTTAAGTCCTACCTAGGTGTTGCTATGAAAACACCATTCACAAATGTTGTTTCACCACTCCCCAACATTCAATTTCTTCCATAAAAACTCAGCTAATTACTTAAACACTCCCATGGAATGTCCCTAGACTTTCAACCATATCACAAATTAGTCCTCTCATTAGCTAGTTTAAGCTTTGGGAACTCCAAAAACACAAAAAACATCAATTAAAACCACCTAAATCACTTACTTGAATGAGAGTTGAGTGGCTAAAATTTTGAGCCTCCAAGAGCTCTATTTCCTCTTCAATTTTCGATGGAAAGAGATGAGTGAATAGTGAAAGATGATAACATCTTTTACTTCCCTTATTTTATTCATTTCATCACCTAATTTCCACCAAATTTGACTAAAATTTAATGCTCTTGTCCCCCCTTTGTCTACATGGTCGGCCATACCCTACTAATGGCCTAATTGCATTTTAAAATCCTCCAATTTATAATCTATAGCTATTAGGTATCCCTACCTTATAAAATAGAACTTTTGCATCTCATGCAATTTAGTCCTCTTTCTCAATTAAATATGCTATTGCTAAAATTAAAGCACTAAAATTTCCATATAGCCATATATTAATACCATAACACATAAAATAATACTAAAGTAATTTTCTTCAACTCGTATTAGTGGTCCTGAGACCACTGTTCTGATTAGCCCCAAAATCGGGCCATTACAACTCTCCCCCTTTAGGGATTTTCGCCCTCGAAAATCAAACTGGTAAAGAGGTTTGGATATTGTTCTCTCATGGCTTCCTCCAGTTCCCACATAGCCTCTTCTACACCGTGTTTTCACCACAACACTTTTCCTAAGGCTATGTCCTTATTCCTCAACTGTTTCACTTCTCAAGCCAAGATTTTAATCGGCTCTTCCTCATATGTCATATCCGATCGTATATCAATTTTTGTTGGAGGAATCACATGCGAAGGATCAGAACGATAACGCCTTAGCATTGATACATGGAACACATTGTGAATTTTCTCTAACTCTACATGTAAAGCCAACTGATATGCCACTGGCCCAATCCATTCAGGAATCTCATACGGCCCTATGAATCTCGGACTCAATTTATCCTTTCGACCAAATCTCATAATTTTCTTCCACGGTGACACTTTCAGAAATACCTTGTCGCCCACTTGGAACTTAATTTCTTTTCTTTTCAAATTTGCGTACGATTTTTGCTGGTCTGAAGTAGCCTTCAAACTATCCCGGATCACTTTCACCTTTTCCTCAGTCTCTTTAACTAAATCAATCCCATGGATTTGCTTCTCACTCAACTCGATCCAATACAAAGGAGTTTGACACTTACGGCCATATAAGGCTTCATACAGTGTCATCCGTATGCTAGACTGATAACTATTGTTGTAAGCGATTTCAACCAAGGGTAGGTATCTTTCCCAACTACCTTTGAACTCTAACACACAGCATTAGAGCATATCTTCAAGAACTTGAATTACTCTCTTAAACTGACAACCAGTTTGAGGATAAAAGCAGTACTAAAATTCAACCTTGTACCCTCTTGTAACTTCTTCCAAAACCTCGAAGTAAATCTCAGGTCTCTATCCGAGATAATGGATACAGGCACTCCATGCAATCTTACTACCTCTGCAATATACAACTCGGCTAACATCTCTAGTGAATAATCAATACGCAAAGGTATAAAGTGAGCCGACTTCGTTAATCTATCAACAACAACCCACACATCATCTTTCTTTTTAGGAGTCAAAGGCAACTCCGTCACAAAGTCCATGGTAATCCAATCCCACTTCCACTCGGGAACCAACACTGGTTGAAGTAATCCCGAAGGTACTTGATGCTTAGCTTTCACTTGTTGACAGATCAGACATTTTGTTACATACTCTGAGATGTCTCTTTTCATTCTTGGCCACCAATAGAATTTCTTCAGATCATTTTACATCTTCGTACTGCCTGAGTGTACTTACAAGTAGCTACTATGTGCTTCCTGTAAAATTTCTCCGATCAACTCGTCATCCTTGGGTACACAAATTCTATCATGGAACATTAAGCAACCATCTAAACTCACCCGGAATTCTGAATTAGTTCCCGAATCACATTTAGCTCTTTTGGCTAGTATTTTAGTATCATTTCCTTGAGCTTCACATATTTGTTGAACAAATAGTGGTCTAGCTCTCAATTCGACCAGTATAGCACCATCATCAGACAATGACAAACTTGTGTTCATAGCTCTTAAAGCATACAAGGATTTTCTACTTAAAGCATCTGCAACTACATTCGCTTTCCCTAGGTGGTAATCGATCACTAGCTCGTAGTCCTTCAATAATTCAAGCCATCGTCGTTACCGTAAATTTAACTCCTTTTGATTCATCAAGTACCTCAAACTCTTATAATCTGTGAAGATTCAACACTTCTCACCATATAAGTAATGTCGCCAAATCTTTAACGCGAAAACAATTGCGCCAACTCTAGGTCATGAGTCGGATAATTCTTCTCATGTGGTTTTAGCTGTCTTGAAGGCGTAAGGGACTACCTTACCCTCTTGCATCAACACACAACCGAGACCATTTAATGATGCGTCACTGTAGACCACAAACTCCTTTCCTGGCTCAGGCTGTACCAAAATCGGTGCTTCTGTCAACAACATTTTCAATCTCTCAAAACTCTATTAACATTTTTCAGTCTATTCAAACTTAACATCCTTGTGCAATAATTTCGTCATCAGAGTAGCAATCATAGAAAATCCCTTCACAAATCACCTATAGTACCCCGCCAAACCCAAAAAGCTTCTAACATCTGACACGTTCCTCTGTGGTTTCCACTCTACAATAGCCGAGATCTTTCTCGAATCAACTCTAATACCCTCACTCGACACAATGTGTCCTAGAAATCTGACCTCTCGGAGCCAAAACTCGCTTTTGCTTAATTTGGCATATAATTGCTTGTCTCTCAAGGTCTGCAAGGTAATTCTCAAATGCTTTGAATGATCACTCTCATCTCGGGAGTAAACCAATATGTCATCAATAAAAACAACCACGAACTTGTCCAAATACAGTCAGAAGATAAGGTTCATTAAATCCATAAAAATCGCAGGAGCATTTGTTAAATCGAACGGCATGACCAGAAACTCATAATGGCTATACCTCAATCTGAATGTTGTTTTTGGCACGTCTTGTTCCTTAACCCTGAACTGGTAATAATCGAATCTCAGATTAATATTGGAGAACACCATAGCTCCCTTCAGTTGATCAAATAGATCATCTATCCTCGGTAAAGGATACTTATTTTTCACCGTCGCCTTGTTGAGCTATCTGTAGTCTATACATAATCTCATCGATCCATCTTTCTTTTTCACAAATAATACCGGAGCACCCCCACGGTGAATAGCTTGGTCTTGCAAAACCCTTATCCGTCAACTTTTGCAATTGGACCTTCAATTCTTTCAACTCCAACGGTGCCATCCTATACGGAGCGATGGAAATAGGTGTTGTTCTCGGAACTAACTTAATTCCAAACTCAACCTCTCTGATTGGAGGTAGTCCAAGTAACTCTTCTAGGAATACATCTGGATACTCACATACAACCAGCACGGTTCTAATCTTTGCTTCAAACTCTTTAGTGTTAGTACAAAGGCAAGATACGACTCACATCCTTTTCTCAAATATTTCTCAGCTACCATGGACGAAATCATCACCGGTAGACTATCTGACTCACCTGATTCAACCCGAATAACATATCCATTTTCACACTTCAATTCAATAAATTTACTACCACAATTCACTAAAATGCTATGGGCAGTCAACCAATCCATACCAAGAATCAAATCAAACTCATCAAACGGTAGCAACATAAGGTTTGCCAGAAAATAATGAGCCCTAATTGTCAAGGGACAGTTCCTACACACCTTGTAAACTAACACCTATTTACCTACTGGGTTTGATACTTTTATCACTATTCCAGTAGACTCAATAGCCATATTCAAACTAAATGCCAATCTCATACAAATATAAGAATGGGTTGACTCCGAGTCAATCAAAGCAATAATAGAGGTGTCATAGAGAGAAAATGAACCCGTTATTACGTCCAGCGATGAGGCCTCTTCTCGAGCATAGATAGCATAGGTTCTTCTCGGTGCCAACCCTCTGACCTCACAGTAGTGTCTCGTGATACACCTCTACCACTAGTCCCACCTCTAGGGTTCTTCTGTGGCTTTCCTCTAAAGGATGCACTACTTGATCTTATCTCTTGCTTCTTTTCCTTATCATTCCTTCCAAGATAGTTTCAAATGAAATGGTTAGGGGATCCACACTTAAAACAATTTCGATTGTTTCCCCAACACTCCCTAGTGTGATGTCTACCACAACTTGGGCACTCCGGTTTGGACTTTGGATTACCCACACTCGCCATTGAGGTAGCCTAAACTCTTGAACCCGAATACATGTTACGTCGCTCTCTCTCCGAATTCCCGTCTGACGTAGTCATCCAAAGGTTCACTTCCCTGGACCTCTTCGATAGAGCTTGGTATGATTTGCTCATCGGCCTCTTCCCCTATCTCGAGCCTCACTCAGGGCTTTCCTCTTTTCCTTACTCAATTCTTTGGCCTTACTAGCCTGATCCACCAATACCATAAATTCTTTTAGTTCTAAAATCCCAACTAAAAGTTTGATGTCTTCATTCAACCCGTCTTTAAATCTCTTGCATAAAGTAGCTTCCGTGGATGCACATTCTTGTGCCTACTTACTGAGCCAAACAAATTCACGCTCATATTCTGCCACAGTAATTTTTCATTGCTTCAGCTCAAGAAATTCCTTCCGCTTTTGGTCTACAAACCATTGACTTATATACTTCTTTCGAAACTCTTCCAAGAAAAATTTCCACGTTACCCTCTCTTTAGGAACCACTAATGTCAATGTTTTCCACCAATGATATGCTGAGTCCCAAAGAAAAGATACAGCGCATTTCAAGCTCTCCTCAGGTGTATAGGAGAGTTCATCAAAAACCCTCATTGAGTTCTCAAGCCAAAACTCCGTCTCTTAGGGTCATCATCTTTGTTAGCTCAAAAATCTTCAGCCCCTTGCTTCCTAATTTAGTCTATCGGGGCTTAGTTGTCCTCACCATTTCTATACCTTGAAAAGCCACAGGAACTGGCTGAGGTATAGGAAGAGGTGGAAGAGGTTGAGGATTGGGGTTTGTTCGTACATACTCAGTGTACCAGTTAATCATCATTTGGAGAAAGGTGTCCCGAGCCTCTTCTCATTGATCCCTAGTCTCGGGTTCACTTTGTACACGAGTGGTCCCTTAAGAAGGAGCCGGCACATTACTACTGCGTCATTAGTAACCGATTGATCGAATCCATATACTACATAAACAAGTTTAAAATCATCAAAAGCCACCACATTATCATTATAAGCTTATGGCATGTATAGCTAGACTCCCACATACACTACGGTAGTCCTAGAACTGACTAAACCATAGCTCTAATACCACTAAATGTAACACCCCTTACTCGTGATCCCCGCTGAAATAGGGCATGAGGCGTTATAGTACAAAAGTACTTCATTGTCACTCAGGATCAACATGACTACTCTTCTTGAGTCACTTCAACAACTCCATATTTGACTTACGAGACTTCACTTGTACCTACAAGGGCTATCGAGACTATATCGAAAACCTTACGATCCATAAAATTTTCTTCCATCTAAATAGGGAGTGCACGCCCGTGTTAGATGACACATACGCCCATGTGCTCATGCCATGCCAATAAATCCCAACATTTTGTCGAAACTTCCACGGTTAGGGCATATGCCCATGTGAAATGGGGGCACGCCTGTACCCTCACAACATGACTGTGGCTTTGAACCATGGGGAGTTACAGACTAATTTAACACGGCCTGGACACACCGTGTGGAAAGTTCGTGGTCTATTCTAACTTAAAATGCTAACATGCACGGGACACACGACCAAGTGACATGCCCGTGAGCTGACCGTGTGTCACACATAGTCTAGACACACGTCCGTATGCCAACCCATATGGACAGAACAAGGCTATTTGCCAAGCTTCTAGCATCCCTATATCTTACAGTACATGAGTTCATTCAACAAACTAATAAACATCTCATAATTCAACATGCACTCACATTGATAATTTTGAAATTTCATAAATGATAAAATGTGCAATCATTCTTGGCAATTTATAAAAAAAAATGTCTTAGCAAGAGCAAATACACCTTTGGCCAAAATGACAAAATAATTTATCTAGTCTAGCCCCTATACATGACATACACAAAACCAATAAGTCTAAATATACCGAGGTGAGCAGATAATGTGGGTGGCCTCCTTGTTATCGGCGTATCCCGGCTCAGCTCTTAAACTCTATAAAACAAGGGAAAAAGAGAAGGGGGAGTAAGCTTTAAGCTTAGTAAGTTTACATGTAAACAATATAACTTTATAACATGTATTAAACAATTACATAGCATTATATACTAAGCGAGAAACAATCTATATTCATGATCATGCTTACTCATTTTCTCCATTCCTACATTACAACCATATCACAAGCTTAATGCATGCATTCATTAGCAAGTTCCTTGCACTTAACATCACAAAGTCACATGGTACAACACATCACTATCTTTAATTTCATTACTCAAAGTCAAATTACTCGGTGGTTTCGCACTTAGCCTACCATCAGCCTTTATTAGGGTGGTATCGGACATAGCCCACCAAAAGAATTAGTTACGGTGGTATCACACATAGCCCACCAAAAAGTTATATTGACGATGGTATCTCACACAGACCATCTTAATTAAGCAACAAGGTGGTATCGCACATAGCCCACCATTAAATATCATCAACACATTCATATGATTATTTCATCAATCATACAATAATTATTCAATGACTATCACACTCAATCCATTAGAACCACATATGTTCCCAATCGTGCCATACTCTAATTAACAACAGAATATTTACAAAAATATATATTGCTTACACATAAACTTACCTCGATGCAAAACGTGTTAGTTAGCGATTTACTCGATCACCTTGCCTTTCCCACGGTCAAGGTTGATTTCGCATTCTTCTTGATCTATAACAACAAAATTCATTCGTTAAGATCTGATTATAATACATCAAATTCTACACTTGGGCAAAAATGACCATTTTTCCCTTGTACATTGGTAAAATTACGATTTTTCTCTTAGGCCCGTAATTTATTTTTCATTACATTTTCTCGACAAACAAGCATAGATGAGCATTTATTTCTCTTACAACTACTCACCATTTCAACTATTTCATGCATTTATGACACAAACTAAATCATTGCATTTAAATCCTACCTAGGTGTTATTATGAAAACACCTTTCACAAAAGTTGTTTCACCAGTCCCCAACATTCAATTTCTTCCATACAAACTCAGCTAATCACTTAAACACTCCCATGGCAAGTCCCTACACTTTCAATCATATCACAAATTAGTCCCCACATTAGCTAGTTTAAGCTTTAGGGACTCCAAAAACACAAAAATAATCAATTAAAACTACCTAAATCACTTAGTTGAATGAGAATTGAGTGGCTGAAAGTTTGAGCCTCCAAGAGCTCTATTTCCTCTTTAATTTTCGGTGGAAAGAGATGAGTGAATAGTGAAAGATGATAACATCTTTTACTTCCCTTATTTTATTCATTTCATCACCTAATTTCCACCAAATTTAACTAAAATTTAATGCTCTTGTCCCCCCTTTGTCTACATGGCCAGCCATACCCTATTAATGGCCTAATTTCATTTTAAAATCCTCTAATTTATAATCTATAGCTATTAGGTACCCTTACCTTATAAAATAAAACTTTTGCATCTTATGCAATTTAGTCTTTTTTCTAAATTAAATATGCAATTGATAAAATTAAAGCACTAAAATTTCCATATAGCCATATATTAATACCATAACAAATAAAATAATACTAAAATAATTTTCTTCAACTTCGGATTAGTGGTCGCGAGACCACTTTTTTGACTAGCCCCAAAATTGGGCTGTTAGAGAATTTAAGGCAACGGAGGTGGATAGAGTTGTTGAAGGACTATGATTGCTCGATTGAGTATCTCCCAAGTAAGTCCAACGTGGTGGCAGATGCATTAACTCGTAAAGTGATATCGAATTTGTGATCAATGTTTGCTCATCTCAGCCTTTATGAAGATGGTAGCTTGTTAGCGGTACTTCAGGTGAAACCAACATGGGTAGGTTAGATTAAGGGAAGTAATTGTTGGATGAATCATTGGGTTTTCAGCTTCAGCAAGTAATAAGTGGGGAGACAGTGGATTTTGGGCTGAATAGTAAAGGGGTATTATGTTTTCGTGGAAGGGTTTGTATGCCGAAGGACTCTAAGTTAAGGCAGATGATTCTGTGAAAGGCACATAGTAGCCTATACGCTATACATCCCAATGGAAGTAAGATGTACCAAGATCTACGAGAACTGTACTGGTGGCCAGGGTTGCAACGTGAGGTTACCGACTTTGTAGGCAAATGTTTGACGTGTCAACAAGTAAAGGCGGAACATCAGCTGCCTTTGAGATTGCTGCAATAGGTGTAGATTCCACTTTGGAAGTGGGAGAGGATAACGATGGATTTTGTTAGTGGGCTACCCCTAAAACCTACTAAGAAGGATTCAGTGTGGGTAATCATTGATCGATTGACTAATTCTGCTCACTTCATACCGTTCGCACTGACTACTCACTTCAGAAGTTGGCCAAGTTATATATGTTAGAAATTGTGAGGCTGCATGGGTACCAGTGTCTATCATATTGGACAGGGACCCTAGATTTACATCTCGATTCTGGAAGGCTTTACATGAAGCTTTGGGTACAAGATTGGACTTTAGCACAGCGTTCCACCTATAGATGAATGGTCAGTTAGAAAGAGTGATCCAAGTTTTGGAAAGCATGTTAAGGTGCTGTGTGATTGACTTCAAGGGTAGTTGGGAAGATTATCTATTGTTAGCGGAGTTTGCATACAACAATCGCTACCAATCCAGCATTCAGATGGCACCCTATGAGGCGTTATATGGTAGTAGGTGTCATACCCCTACTTGTTGGAAAGAATTGGGTGAGCGACAGTTGTTGGGTCCAGAACTAATTTTGGAAACTGAGGAGAAGGTGAAGTTGATTCGGGCTCGGTTGAAAGAAGCTTTTGATAGAAAGAAGTCATATGCAAATCTAAAGCATAAGGAGATAGAATTTTTAGTACGGGATGTCTTATTGAAAGTCTCACCTTGGAAGAAGATTTTGAGATTTAGACGGAAGGGCAACTTAAGTCCTAGGTTCATCGGGCCTTATCGGATAGTAAAGCGTGTGGGACCGGTTGCATACCAGCTTGAGCTACCCCCTAAGTTGAATTAGATACATGATGTATTCCATGTCTCAATGCTGAGGTGCTACCGTTCAGATCTATCTCATATAGTACCGGTAGAAGAGATTGAGGTTAGACCTGATCTGTCATTTGAAGAAGAACCAATGCAAATTTTGGGTCAGGATGTTCAAGTGTTAAGGAAGAAGTCCATTCCATTAGTCAAGGTGTTATGGCATAATCACGGTTCAGAGGAAGCCACGTGGGAACTGGAAGAGGCAATGCGACAGCAATACCCTCACCTCTTTTAGTCAAGTAAATTTTGAGGCCAAAATTTCTTTAAGGGGGTAGAACTGTAACATCTTAAAAATAAGGGTCTGGCATTTTTTTTATTGAATGTGTTGTCCTTGATAAGCTTGTTATTTGGGTGCGTTCGAGGGTCTTAGGAAGGCTCGGGTTAGGGCCCAAGTCCTGGTGAAATTTTAGTTTTGGGCACTTTGGTGATGTGAGCTAGTGGAGGTAGGACTTAAGTGTAATTAATTTTACTTTAATATCACAAGTAGCAAGGTGGCCTAGTTGGTGGCGTCATAAGGGAGCATGGAAGGGGGAGAGTGTTTGAATCCTACTTGCTGCAAAAAGAGCTTTATTTTTGTGCTCAGGCAAGGGAGGTGGCTGAATGGAGATCAAACTCTGTAGGGGAGAGGGAAGACTTGGTCAAATAATTTGAATGGGTGATGGAGAGTAAATGGGGGAGTGAATCAAGGAGTAAATCAACGAATTTGGGAGTGTGGGGATGGTTGGCTGAATGTGGGATGTGTGAGGGAGTTGTGTCGTGTGTGGTAGAGTGTCAAAGGGGAAGAGGAGTGCTTCGGCTAAGGGTCTTTTGAGTGTGCATATTTGGTCATTTGTAGAGGTGGTAAACCAAAATTATTTGGGGGTTGCTTTCTTTTCTTTGCATTTTTAGACAATTTGTCTTCAATCTTTTGACACTGAAACTCCAATTCTCTTCATTCATTCTTCTCAATTTGTCTTCTTTTCCTTCTTCTCAGACGTTTTCTTCATTGGTAGTGCTTAATAGTCTTGGCCGAACCTTTTCATTTTTCCCAATTTGTTCTTTGTTTCACATAGCTGAAATCCCCATTATTCCTCTTCTTCAATCTTCTACCTCCTTCATTTTCTCTTTTCAAGTGCTGATTATTTACTGCTCCATCATTCCCTTCTCTACTTAGTGGCCAAATAGGTAAGTCTTCAATGCCATTGTGTTTCTCTTTTCTTTTCTTACCATATTTTTTGTTTCTCCTTTGGTTGAATGCATGATATCTTTCTTTCTTATTGCTTTCCTTCTCTATTGAAATCATAAGCTGAACACCCATTACCTCGACCTTGCGTCGTGTTGATTATCATCTCTATAGGTTGTAAAGGTTCAACTTTCGATTGTTCAAGAACCTATTCTTACCGAAACTAAGGGAAAGTTGTGTTATTTGTTATTGTGAGTTTTTCTCTGTTGACTGAATGTGGTTGTTTGGTAACTCCATTTGTTTTGGTACATCAATCGTGTTAGGAACTCAGTCAAGAGGGTAGAACCAAGTTGTTTTGGTATATCGAAGGAATCTCCTTGTGGTAAGTGAAGTAAGTGAAGTTAGTGATTATTTTGGACTCAAGCGTTCATTATGCTTTACTAGTGATGAGACTAACTGTTAACCGACTGTATTCTTAGGTGCTTCAGAGAGTAACGTGTTACATACATATTAGGTGTGTAATCTCACACCCGCTTCGATGGTTGCTTGTGATGTTCTATAAAACGGCCAAAAGCTGAAATGCCGAAAAGTAGACAATGATGACAACTTGAGCATGCGAACGCTTGTTTTGGTAAATCGGGATTCGAATCGTGAGGATAAGTTGTCGTGAGTGACAT
Organism: Gossypium rotundifolium; assembly: GCA_025506655.1. Classification (NCBI taxonomy): domain Eukaryota; kingdom Viridiplantae; phylum Streptophyta; class Magnoliopsida; order Malvales; family Malvaceae; genus Gossypium; species Gossypium rotundifolium. The sequence goes on along the minus strand of CP106731.1, from coordinate 59,727,187 downwards.
GATCACTCTCACTATAAGTCAGAAGTCAAATCAGTCAAATCGCTAAATGGGCCTAACTGCTACCCACTTAGGCAAAACTGTTGGATTTGTAACAAATGCTAGGCCTGGAGGTGAATTCTACAAATCTAATTTCGAAATCATTCATTTTGGGCCTAAACTGGATTTTAGGCCCAATAGTTTTGTAAAGACCCAAAAAGGGTCCCAAGTCGCTCGAGGCAATAGTAGGCCTTTGGAAAGGCCATTTAAGGCGAGATTACTATAATACCCTTGGAGGGTAAATTACCAAAACACCCATGGGTTGAGAAATTACTAAAATACCCTCGATAGGTTGAATGACCGTTTTACCCTTAGTGTTGTCTAATAATAATTGTATGTTTACATTGCCCTATTATATGTTGATATGTATGTTGCATTATATCGTGATTGCATAGGGCGGGTTAATGAATGAAGAGCAGTGTAGCCTGGTGGCATTGCCACAATATATATGTTTACATAATTATGATTCCGGTAACTCAACCACAAATATTCTATTATTAGCAGCTTGGTTGCGATATTCGTGTGATCGGCAGGGTGGGTTGACTTGATCCTCACAGGTGTGATTGGCTGGTCGGGGGTGTATTGTTTGGATTGGGTTGGGTTGCACTACTTCACTTGCACTTTCATGACTATAGGGTCTATGAGACCTTAAACATGCTTTATAAGTGATTCGGGACTGAACCGGTCACATTTAAAACTTTTACAAAACTTTAAAAATTTTATTATTCAAAACAGCACACACGCCTATGTAGCTAGGCCATGTCTTACCACATGTGCAGCACTGACTTGGGTCACACAACTTGTCACAAGCCCGTGTGTCTGGCCAGTGTGCAACACTGACTTGCTTCGAATTGGGACATTGAAGGACACGGTCAAGATACACGCCCGTGTGCTCAACCGTGTGGGCAATTATAGGCCATTTACAAGGCCAAATTGCCACCCATTTTGGGTTATTCCTACAAGCATCACTCTATACTTAATTCATGCCCAATTAATGGTCAAAACACTACCAAAATATGCACAATTCATGCTACAATATCTTTATTCATTTCCATATACAATTCCAACTCAAAACATGTCCATTTCATGAACCAATTCCATACAAAAAGCATATTATTCATATCTCATTTCAAACCATTTCAAACATGCAATATATTCACAATCTCAACTACCAAATCAAGTATGAAAGATATTGTTTCTATTTCACTAAAGCATACCATAATGGCCATTCACACAAGACCATATATACACATCACATACACCATTTTCACATAACAAAACATATACCAAAATCAATCCAATGTCTCATCCATTATCAAGCCATATCACATGGTAAGATTTTACATCTCAAAACATTCCACAACCTTACTAGCCTAGACATGCCATATACCATAAATACAACTTTCAAAAGGTACCAAAATAGATGTTTGATAGTGTGATTAAGTCACTGACGATCCCCAGATCCGAGCTAGCTTTAAATACCACTGTAAAACAGAGAAAGACTTCTCACAATAAGCTTTAAAGCTTAGTAAGTTCATAATATAACACAATTAACTCAACAATTCAAATTTAATATACAAAATTGACTAACACTTAGTTCAATTCACATCACTACTAAATCTCATCCATGGCTTTTACTCACTTTCATACCATATCTATAGGTTCAAATACAAGCATTTATAATGTTACTCAATCCAACTCTTTTCATCATTCATTCACATAATCTTCCATCTATCTCATACACAATATCATCAACCACATAGGTCCTGTACATACCCGTACCATTATGTATTTATCTAAGACGTTTACCACTTCAATACTTGATTCCATATTCATTCAATCCCCTTTAAATGTTTGATGAACTCCCACACTTAGTGTCAATTAATTAGCCAAAGCTTTAATAATATCGCACACTTAGTGCCATCATATTAAACTGAATTTATCTCATTATTGCACATGTAATGCCAAATAATACGGCCAATGCTTTCTTTATTTTGCACACTTAGTGCCATTCATCACTATAACGATTCTATTTACACGCACTTAGTGCCACATATCTTTGAACTCACATTTCACATTACCAAACTCCACAATCACATATCCATTCATTTCATCACATATGTACATTTTTTAAACAATACGTATAATACACGAACTTATCTCAGACGTAGAAACAACGATACTAGTCGATCAATCGAGCACTTTATTTTTGCCTCTATCTAAGCCTGAATTTATCTTTTTGGATCTATATAATATCAAATTCAACTTATTCAATCTCATCTTTACTCAATTTAATTCACAAACACACAATTAGGGCATTTTGCACTTTAGTCCTTATAATTTCACACTTTATCATTTTAGTCTTTATTTCACAAATACATAAAGTTCAAAAAATCAAATTTAATCCATGCTTAGCCGAATTACCATAGTGCCCCTAGTAGCCCATATTTCACATTTATTTCACATTTCAACACAAAATTTTCACATTTCTCAATTAAATCCCAAAAATGCATTTTTACTCAAAATCACTTTAGAAAATATGTATATTAATCATCAAACACTTATTTTTCATCATCAAACATCTCAAATCTCAAAAAATCAACAATGGCATAACTCAAAATCTTCATCAAATTAAAAAATTGTGACATGGGCTAGCTAGTGACTTAACAACAATCACAAAACATAAAAATCATTAAAAATGGATCAAATTTCATACCTTAATTGTGCTTGGCAATGGCCGAATGAAACAAAAGCATAAAACCCGCTTTTTTTTCTTATGAATTTCGGCAACCAACATGATAATATCCATATTTTCATGTTTGGTTCATTTTAGTTCATAATAATTCATCAATTACCAAAATGTCCATTAATAAAACATTAAAATTTCATATAATGGATGACCATTTAAGTAAAAATCCACTAACTATGGTCTAATCACATAATAAGGACCCCTCATTTAAGAAGCCATATCAAATAAGCACTTTTAACTACTAGCACACAGCTTTTGCATTTTACGCGACTAGATCCTTTTTCACAAATTGGCACACAAATGATAAAATTTTCAAACAGAACTTTCACACATACTTGACCACATGCCATAAACATCAAAATAATATTAAATTATTTCTCTGACCTCAGATTTGTGGTCCTGAAACAACTGTTCTGACTAGGGTCTAAACTAGGCTGTTACATAAGTAGTTAAGCATACACTCAAGTATTTGCAGAGAATGAGAGATTATTTGCTGGTGTATTTTGGAGAAGATCTCACTCCTATCAGTTAAATCTATTATGAATTCGAAAAGGGTCGTGATTCGAGGTAATAGATATTAGGTTGTGCCTTTGTGTTAGGCAAATGGTCCATAGTATTAAGAAGTATCAAGCAGGGTTGTACTACTGATTTTATTATGGAGACCGAATATATGGCAACTCCTAAAGCAACAAAAGAAGCAATTGAGCGTTTGAAGTTTTGTACAAATCTTGAAGTCATTCCTGTTATGTAACATCACACTATATTGTGATAATAGTGTGACAATATCTAGCACCAAGGAGACCAGTAACCATAGGAGGGCAAAACACATTAATAGAAAGTATCATATCACAAGGGAAGTAGTAACAGGCATAATAATAGTGTAGTCATAGTCGCATTAGAAGACAACCTTGTGGACCCGTTTACTAAGAGTAGTAGCTATGAGTTTTGAAAATCATATAGAGGACATGGGAATGTGAAAGATGACTAACCTACTTCACTAGGAAAAATGGGAGACTATTGGAGTCTAGTTAGAATCTTTATCTTTGCACGCTTCTATTCTTTGAACAAGTTGGTTTAATAAAATATCCATCGATTATATTAATATTCTTTTATATTATCCTCAACAATTTTTACAAAAAAAGCAAAATGGAAGAAATTGTTGGCTCACTGATTATCTAATGTTTAAATGATACTAAGCAATATTACGTGCTCAAATCATAATACAAAAAGACAACTTGTATTAGTAGATAATCTAAATATGTCCTTAGTCTAATAAAAAATGAACAAACTGATTGAAAGACTAATATGATATCTATCAAACCCAATTGGGGAGATGTTTTGTCTTAAGTATCAGAGCGGATTACTCCTAGAAGATAGAGACATAGATGAGATTGATAGTACATCAAATAGGACCTAAGTAGAATAGAATCTAGATCCATTAATAGATTTATTCACTTGTGATGTTTATAGTGTGACATACCTTAATCCTGAGTGGATGATGGACTATCTATGTGAGACTCATATACTTTTATCTAAGTGAAAGCCTGAGTTCAAAAAGATAGGGAACCAAAAGTTGGTATATTGGATATACGACTTTTGTAGTATGTAGCATCAAGGGTAAATGATATCCTGTCATCAGCATTACATGATAGATGAAAAGAAAACATGGTCACAAGTCATTAGTCTTTGTGATAGATGACTTGATTACTATTCAATGGTAATTGGTTTTTTATGATGAAAGATGTAATGGTTACCGTGAGATAAAATAGGATTGTATTGAGAGAATGAATTTATCCTGAAGAGATTAAGGATATCCTATGAGGTTATCACACTTATGAAAAGGTCATGGAATGGATGCATATTAAGTATCTTTTGTAATGGTTTATAATTAAAGAGAGCTCAATTAGGATACTTTAGTGGAATGACCTCATGAATAAATAAATTTATAATTAATAGGTAAAAATCTGGAACATAACTATAAATTATTTGAGCCCTACTTATAATTAAAGAGAGCTCAATCCGCTAGCACGTTGAAACCAAAAATGAATTGTATGTAGAATCAAATGAATATAAATGAATGGAATTGGTGAATACATCCCGAGATCGAGCCTAGAAGTTTTGGCCTCACAAATGAGGGTTTGCCAGTGCTTCGATGAAAGAGGGAGTTCTTCAAAAGGGGAGTTTTCCAGACGAGTATTAGCAAGGAGTTTGCCAAGTGTTTTGGTAAAGCAATATATGCCAAAAGATGTGGTAAGGGGCTCGCCAAGTTCATTACAAAGTGAGTTCACCACTCTGTTTGGTGAGCTAGTGTTCGCCAGGTAAGTTGCAAGCTATGAGTTTGCTAGTCTATTTGGTGAGCTAATGTTCACCAAATTAAGTTGCAAACTGGGGGTTCACTAATCGAAGATTAAGTTAGAATCGAATTAGGAAATAAATATTTAGCGTATCTAAGAATACTTTACATGTAAGTAACACCTTTCCTAACTCAAATAGGGTATCATAAGATTTCCAAGACACTTAGTGCTTATAAATACGACCCTTATTCCATGAGAATTCTCTTATCGAATATTTTTCCATGAAGTCCCTATTTCGAGTCAAGTTCGTAGCACCCAGTGTAAGCCTCTGTCCTGTTAAGGTTGATTGTCCACAAAGCTAGGTTCGCATGCATTTGTGAATTCTGTAAGTTATGACTGCTAGGCAATATGTGTGTTTATGTATGTTTTGAATTAGCCAGACCATCTACCAACAAGGATAAACAAAAAACCAAGCTTGCTTAGTTTCTCAGTTTTTTGGTGAGTGATTTGGGATTCTTCTTAAGTATGTTCGCTATTATGTTTTCAAAGTGAGAGTGGTTAAGAAATTTCTTTAAGTAGGCTATCTGTAATAATCTTCAAGAATTTTTATTTCAAAAATTTTGTTTTCAAAAGTAAGTTTTCTACAAAACCTTATTTTTAACTCCGATACACTATTTTAAAGGTTAAGTTTTCAAGCTATAAAGATATGTTTTATGCAAGTTGTTTTTCGAGCCTAGCTCCCTATGTGAGCTCTATCTAATAAGTAAGCTCCCTGTGCGAGCTCTCTGTGATATGTCTCTATGCATGCTCCTTTGCGAGCCATGTTAGATACATTGGTATACCAAAGGATTGTGAGTACTCACCTTTTAGTTTTGTGATTTTGGGCATTAAGGCCCTGTAACATGTGGAGAGATAAGTTAATGTCAAGCTATGCTCCATTCACTAGGACATGTCGGTGTGCATGAGAGTGTATTGCTTCGCATTGCACTTATGAGACATGTTATAATGAATCTTTGAGTCATTTTGAGGTGTTATAAGGAGATTTGTATATCCAATGAGACAAAATTCTTATAAGTGTGGGTGAGAACATATCTTATGTTTGTGACACCCCAAACCCAATCGGGATGGACTGGCCCAAATTCGAAACATTACATTAGCCACTTAAGTGACTCTTCGGCTAACGTCTAGGCTGGGTTTGGTGGGTTCCAAAGTACATATAATTTGATCTAATATATGAGAAACCCAATTTATCCTTCATGTGATGTAAAGGGCGACAGCTATAAGGGAAAATAAGAGGGTGTGCCACCCTCTTCTCTCTCATTTAGACTAGGAGTGTGTTTTCTATTTAAATAATATTCTTAATCAAGGGCTTGCTCAACTAATATTCTTATGCTTCCCTCTATAAATAGAGAACACTAGTTGACCTAAAAATACACTTTATAGATTATTGAGTTATTGTCATTCTGCCATAAAATAGTGGTAATTTCTTTACTTTGATTAAGTTCTATTTTCTAGGGATTACAATTGTATCGATTTTTATAGAGAGAATTTTGTTTCCTACTATGTAACACCCCAAACCTAGCCTAGATGTTATGGCCAAATCTGGCAGTATCACATTGAAGTGTTTTTCGAAAACATAGTTCCATGGGAAAACCCGTTCTATATTAATTTTCATTTACGATCTCGACGAAAAATTTAGGGTATCCTGTTCATTGAAACTCAAGTTGTTTTTAGCAAAATGTTGATCAAATTAGTTTGTTACTATATTTTAAAACTGTAATCCCCTAACCCGTATTCGTCGCTGAATTAGGGTTGCGAGACATTACCGATCATAACATAGTTCATACAGATATTCATTACATTTCACAACTCAAAATTCAATCACATCAATGCTCGTAACTTAATCAAATATCGAGTTTTAAAATCATAACATTCATAACATTGCATAATTAAAACATAGTCCAACATATATCAAAACATATCATATACAGAACGTATAACAAAACAACTATTCCTTTAGTTGAAATATCAAACCTATTATTAAATATATAAATATATAGCTCAAGCACATGTACAAATTTAAACATCAAACAAACCATACTTTACTACTAATTTTTTATTCATTTATACGTCATTGATAATATAAAAACATGACCGCACATGCTTTAGTTACTATTATAACATGCGCATATTTCCTAATGTCAAAAGCATATCTAAGCATACTTACCGAATCAATATTAACTTATTCCTTTAATTAATTCATGACTATAGCAATTCACATGTTATACACATTAATCCAAGTTAAGTTAACCACACAGCATACTAGCCATACATACACATACACTCATTTAAACAAATATTATTTCAAGACCAAATATACTTCTTCTCTTGACACAAATTTATGAGCATATTTCCATATTGATTTGAACCATTTTAAACACAAATAACACTAAAAGTACACCCAATTCGCATTCTTAAAATCCATACACATAACCAATCACTTAACTACATATATGAGTCTAATACTTTAGCTGAATATACTTATACACATTATTCACCATTTCTAAACCTTTTCACGAATGCAAGCATACCATTTCAAATTGACTCAAAGTAACCATATCAAATTATCAAATATCCATAATATAGCATAGTCCACACATAACGAATACATTCAATTTCAATATTAACATATAACTAAACATTTAACTAGATAATTAAATCACCATTGCCGAACCACAAATTAGATTAAAACCATTATCTATATTTACAAATTAAGCTAATACATGACCGAAAACCACTATCATTAGCATCGTTAGCAATCCACAACCAAAAACATCCATCATCCATATATCAAGTTTACTACACACATATATCATGACCAAAATTACTTGAACGTCTTAACATTAGCATTAAAATCAAGCCATTATATCAATAGCATAAAACATAAACTTGACTAAAGAAACAAGCCATAACCGAATTACTAAAACCAAATACACCAAATACTTAACCAGAAACAATTAAAACCAAACTTAAACAAAATGATGAAGCCATTTTCGCATGGCTATATATATATATGTTTACATGTCCCAAAATCAAACATTCTATCTATGCTATACATGTCATAAGCCTAAATTAAACTTAGTAAAATATCAAAAAACTGTCGGTAGTGTGATAGACTTTGCTAGCGATCCCCGAGCTCGTAAGTGACTCCAAAATCTATAAAATAGAGGTAAACAATAACACATACAGAGTAACCTATTTAAGCTTAGTAAGTTATAAGCAAAAACATATATATTAATAAAGGCATACTAACTTTTTACTAATAAGGTCGAATACACATAATTTCCACTACAAAGAAATCATTTACTACAAAGGTCACACTTTAATCACATATATATATCATATGGCTGAATATAAACAATCATATACACATATATATTTTCACTTTTAATATCACAATTACATTAATAGGGCCAAATCACTTATATGTTCAACTATGCTAACACAAAATCCATATTCACATAATTTAATATCATTTCAAGTAAACAATTTCCTTAGAAACATTTAACTAGCACATACCTGAATCTGTAATTCGATTTCACATTCGGTCTTTACTTCACATTTCCTGTTAAACCGTTTGAAATTAAAAAGGATATGCAAATAGTCGGAAGGCTCGTTCAATGTCAACGTCCCATACGTGGTCTTACATGTAATCACATATCGATGCCACTGTCCCAAACAGGATCTTACATGAATCAAATACGATGCCAATGTCCTAGACATGGTCTTACACATAAACAGAAGTCGATGCCAATGTCCCAAGCATGGTCTTACATGAAAACACATATCGAAAATCCTATGTCATGACATATGTATCCTAACTATTCCTAGGGTTCGTCGGGGCTTTCGAAATTGAATCTCGGTCAAATCAAACTCGTAACTTGGCTCCCAAGCTAATTACATTTGGCAATGTATATATATAATCATAAAATTCCAATTCATCATATAACATGTATATAATTTCAATTTTAACAACTTGAAATGTTTATAGACTTACCTCGGATATCGACGGACTATATAATCGACTATTCGATTACTTTCAACTTCCCTCGATCTAATTTCATTTTTTCCATTCTTGATCTCAATAAATTCAAATTTAACTAATTTAACCACATATTCATTCAGTTTAATCCAAAAACACATAAACAGGCAAATTACCATTTTACCACTGACATTTTACACTTTTTGTAATTTAGTCCCTATTACATAAAACAAAAAATACACAAATTTTACAAATACCATAGCTAGGCCAAATATTCACAAGCATTATATAAGTCCATATATTTAATTTTTTCATGTTTTAGTCCCTCAATTTATTATTTTTACAATTTAGTCCTAATTACTCAAAATCATAAAAAATTCTAACACAAAACATGTTAATTTAAAACATATCTTCCATAATCTATCATCTAACAACAAAAATCACATGAATTCATCAATGGCTTAACTCAAAATATTCATCAAAATCAAAAATTAAAGCACGGGCTTAGTACATTTCTTAGCAACGATCTCAAAAACGTAAAAAATATCAAAAACCAAATAAAAACTAACCTTGGATCAAGCTAGATAGGTGTCGAAATGTTCAAAGCTTTTCTACTTTCTTTTTCTTTTCTCTTTTCGGTGAACAAGATGAATATGGCTTTTAGTTATATGTTTGTTTTATTATAATAACTTTATAATATGTTATTTATTATTTTAACTTTTATAATTAATATAAAAACTATATAATATAACCATAATGCCGTCCATCACTTATTCAATGGCAAATTTGCAACATAAAACCTTCATATTTAAAGAACAACCACTATTCGACCCTTCTAAAAAAAAACCACTAAATTTTCATTTTACGTGATTTAATCATTTTATTTAATCGGACACTCAAATGATAAAATTAACGCACGAAAATTCCACAAAATTAAATTCACACATAATAAACACAAAATATAATTTTAAAATATTTTTCTAGCTCAGATTCATGGTCCCAAAACCACCGTTCCGAATAGGGTTTAAATCTGGCTGTTCAACTCTCCCCCTTAAGGATTTTCGTCCCCGAAAGTCTTACCGGTGAATAGGTTCGGATAACACTCTTTCATTGTATCCTCTAACTCCTATGCTGCTTCCTCAACTTCATGTTTATGCCACAGTACCTTAATTAATGAAATTTTCTTATTTGACAATTCTTTAATCTCGCGAGCCAGAATGCGAATTAATTCTTCTTCATATGTCATATCGGGCTTAATCTCAATCTCGGTCGGACTAATCACATGTAAAAGGTCAGATCGATATCTACGAAGCATCGAAACATTAAATACATTATGGATCTTTTCCAGCTCAGGTGGTAACTACAACCTGTAAGCAACCGGCCCGATACACTCTATAATCTTATACGGTCCAATATATTCAGGACTTAAGTTTCCTTTACTACCAAATCTGAGTATCTTCTTCCATACCGAGACTTTCAAAAACACTTTATCCCCAATCTAAAACTCAATATCCTTACGTTTTAAATCTGTGTATAACTTTTGACGATATGATGCAGCTTTCAAACTATCGCGAATCACTTTCTGTTCAGTCTCTTTGATCAAATCGACCTCGTGTATCTTTTTTTCACTTAGCTTTGTCCAATACAATGGTGTATGACATTTATGACCGTACAAAGCCTTGTAAGGTGCCATTTTGATACTAGATTGAAAGCTATTATAATGTGCAAATTCAATCAAAGGTAAGTATCGTTCCTCGTACCTTCAAACTTGAGAATGAAACATCTCAACATATCCTCAAGTATCTGAATAATTCATTCAGACTGGCCATCTGTTTACAGATGGAAAGCAGTGCTAAAGTGTAGTTTCATACCTAAAGCATCTTGCAGTTTCTTCCAAAGCTGCGATGTGAACCTAGGATCTCTGTCTAAAAAATAGAAATAGGCACTCCGTGCAATCTCACAATCTAAGAAACATATAATTTAGCCAGCTTATCAAGTGAATAATCTATACAAACTGGAATAAAGTGAGCCGATTTAGTCAATCTATCCATAATAACCCAGATTGCATCTTTCTTGCTCGGTGTCAATAGTAAACCAGATACAAAATCCATCGTGACTCTGTCCCACTTCCACTCAGGTATCATAATTAGTTGAAGTAATCTGAAAGGTACCTAATATTTGACTTTTACTTGCTGACAGACTAAACATTTCGAAACAAAGTCAGAAATGTCTCGTTTCATACCATGCCACCAGTAAAGCTATTTTAGATCATTATACATTTTCGCGCTACCCGGATGAACAAATAATCGATTGCTATGAGCTTCATTCAAAAACATCTAGATCAACTCTAAATTTCTCGAGACACATATTTGATGTCTAAACCTCAAACAACCATCAGTATCCACTCGAAACTAAGATTCAACATTCGATTCACATTGAACTCACTTTGCTAACAAATCATTATCAACTTTTTGAGCATCACAAATTTGTTGAACAAATAATGGTATTGCTTTTAATTCAGCTATTATCGAACCATTATCAAACATAGTCATATATTCATTCATTGCACGTAAAGAAAATAGTGATTTTTGGCTTAAAGCATCAGTAACAACATTAGCCTTTCCAGGATGATAGTCAATCACAAGCTAGTAGTCTTTTAACAAATCTAACCATTGACGTTGTCTCAAATTTAGATCTTTCTGAGTCATCAAATACTTCAGACTTTTTGTGATTTGAATAAAGATGACATTTCTCACCGAACAGATAGTGGCCCCAAATCTTCAATGTAAACACCATAGCTGGCAATTCCAAATCGTATGTCGGATAGTTCTTTTCTTACGGCTTTACCTGTCTCGAGGCATAAGCTATGACTTGCCTTCCTGCATTAAAACACATCCCAAACTACTCAAATATGCATCACTATAAATGATAAATTCTTTACCGATTCTGGCTGAACTAGCACTGGAGCTTCGGTCAACAAGGTTTTCAATTGATCAAAACTTTTCTGGCATTTTTCTGACCACTTGAACTTAACATCTTTCTAAAGTAGTTGTGTCATTGGAGTTGCAATCATAGAGAAACCTTTTACAAATAGTCTATTGTAACCAGCAAGTCCCAAAAGCTTCTAACCTCAGATACATTTCTTAGAGGTTTCCAATCAAGTATAGCTAAAATTTTGCTTGGATCAACCCAAATACCCGATGCTGATACAACATGGCCCAGAAAACTTACTTCGCGTAACCAGAATTCACATTTACTAAACTTTGCATACAACTGTTTATCTCGCTAAGTCTGTAACACAAGTCTCAGATGTTCGACGCTTGGTTTCATCACTAGAGTGGATCAAAATGTCATCTATGAATACTACCACAAACCGATCTAGATACTGTCTGAAGATCTAATTCATCAAATCCATGAAAACAACAGGTGCATTAGTAAGTCCAAAGGCATAACCAAAAACTCATAGTGTCCGTACCTCGTTCGAAAAGTAGTGTTTGGCACATCAGAATCTTTAACTCGATAGTAGCCTGATCTCAAATTTATTTTTGAAAACATTGTAGCCCCTTTCAATTGATCAAACAGATCATCAATCCGTATCAACGGATACTCTTTGTAGTCACCTTATTTAGCTATCTGTAGTCGATACACATTGTCATAGTTCCATATTTCTTTTTCACAAATAAAATTGGTGCACCCCAGGGAAAGAAACTCGGTCGCGCAAAACCTCTATCTGTCAACTCTTGCAGCTGAGCTTTCAATTCTTTTAATTTCATAGTTGCCATTCTGTATGGAGCTATCGATATCAGAGTCATCCCCAGAACTAATTCAATACCAAATTCAACTTCTTGTATAGGTGGCAAACCCAGTAATTCTTCAGGAAACACATCCGGATACTTGTACACAACAGGTACTGATTCAATCTTTCTTTCGATTAATTTACTATCAAGCACATATGCAAAGTAAGCTTCGCAACCTTTTCTTACATATTACTTAGCTAACATCAAATATATCATTGTTGGTAAACCATTCAGACCATTAGATTCAATTTGAATAATCTCATAATTTTGGCAAAATAAATCAATAGTCTTTCTTTTGCAGTTTACGACAGTATCATGCATCATCAACCAATCCATACCCAGAATTATGTCGAACTCATCAAGTGGCAACAACATCAAATCAGCTGAGAAACATGAATCTCGAATCATCAGGGGACAATTCTTACACACTTTATCAACCATAACACACCGGCCCAAGGGGTTCGATACTCTAATTACAAACTCAATAGACTCAACAGTAAATTATTATTGAATACTAAAGTCTCACACACATAATAATGAGTTGAACCAGGATCAATCAATGCAACAATACTAGTATCATAGAGAGTGAAAATACCAGTAATAACATTCGGGGATGAGGCCTCCTCATGTGCGCAAATAGCATAGGCTCTGGTAGGTGTGCGAGCCTCAGATTTAACAGTTGTATCTTTGGTCCCTCTCTGACTACCACTCACATTACCGGTATTTCTAGGTGGTCTACCTCGAGTTGCAGTGTTACCTGATCTCGTATTCTATCGAATTTTCTTTAGCTAACTCTGGGCATTCACGAATATAATTGTAACACCCTAAATTTTGGCCTAGTAGAATTGGGCCTATTGGGCCTTGGGCATGGGAGCGTTTAAATTTTTGAGAACAAGAGAACGTCACAATTGCATGTTAGATCTATTGGGTGAGTGATTTTGGAAGGTTAGGAGGCTTCTATGAAGTCCTAGGTTCAAGCCATGTCATTTGGAAAATTTTTATGTTTAGCATTAGGGGAACCCTAACTCTTGATATTAAGCCTTTTAAATAATTGTGGTTAAAAAGAGACACAAAGAGAGCCTGTGGTGGAGTGGTTGTGATGTCACATGTAACACCCCAAACTCGGCCCAGAAGTTAGGCCCAAATCTAGTGTGTCACAATGAAGAAAATGTATAAAGGATTTGTGATTCGTACTAAAATAAGTTTTGTTAAAATCTAGAAAAAACAAGTTTGATTTGAGACATTTGATAAAATACTACTAGCCTCGAAGATTGATTGATAAATCAATAGATTTGAACTAATAATCTTATAAAACGTGACTTTTGAAAATGACGTTGAAAATTTAAAGAAGATTTTCGTGTTAAAAATATTTGTAAAAGTTTGTTATGAAATCCATTTGTTAATCGATTTTGGAAAACCTTTATCTAAGTTTTAGAAAATTCCCATTTAAAATAATTTAAGTAAAATAATAAGTATAAAAACATAAAGAAAATAATAAAATACTCCAGGGCCTTATTACAACATAAAACCCAAAATAGTAAAGTGAACGAAAATAGAAATCTAAAGTTCCAAAGTAAAACACCATTTCTGAAGTATGGCCTCCACCGAGTCATCCATGGCCCCAAGTCCTCCTCACTGAGCATTACCTACAAGGGTTAAGAAAGAAAGGGGTGAGTTACAAGAACTCAGTGTATAATCCCTTCTTGTCATCCACGGCTTGAATCAATTAGCAAAAACTTGGGCCTGAGCCCATAAAGCAAAATCTTGGGCCGAAGCCCATTTACACAATAGAACATATATATGTATGTGTGATGTATGCAATTCCCAAACCAAACCTAGTAATCCATCCACTACACACCACCCGTACCAACCAACACACCTGTGGGGATCATCAGTCAACCCACCCCGCCAATACACCAATCGCAGGCATTAAGCCATTTATAGCAAATTTAGTTGTGGGCAAGCCATCAGAATAACAAAATTTACGTGGCATTGCCACTATACAGATTTGTGGTAGAACCACCAAAATATGTGGCAGAGCCACCAGAACTTCTCTTCAACATTATCCCATCCCATGCAAAATCATGTAAATAATGCATAACAAATCATGATTATTACAATATAACAACATTAATTTATTTGGATATTCATTGCAAAAGTACGGTCCATTATATTCATTTATCAAAAAGGCCCATTAAGCAAAATATCAGATTGGCCCATATAGCAAAATATCATATTGGCCCATTAATCAAAATATCAGATCGACCCATATAGAAAAATTTCAGATCGGCCCATATAGCAAAATATCATATTGGCCCATTAATCTATATGTCCATTCGGCCCATAAGGAAATATGTCAATTCAGTCCATTAAGTAATATCGTATTTCAGCTCTTTAGGGAACTTCCGTAATTCAGCCTATAGAGGGCATTTTCGTCAATTTGTAATTTTACCCACTAAGGGTAATTTGGTAATTTCGCAATTCAAACGTAATGATCACTGCAAAATAGTCTAGTTTTAATATTTATAAAATAGTGATCGAACCTATAGACTGACTACGACAACGATAGAGGCAAGCGACCTATTAAACAATAGTATAGCTCAGGCAAGAATATCTTATCGAACCCAAGGAACCTAAAAGTACTACTACTCACTTTCTTTCTATTATTTTGCCAAAAATATGGAGTGATTGGTTTTTAATCTAAAAGAAATGAAATACTTTAAACTTAAATGCAAAGACAAAAGAAACGAAACTGTGGGAAAAGACTTTGCAGAAAACTCAATTGATAAAGACGATACCTTCGGGAAGAATCCACCTATGACTTCACTTATTATGTACCTTTTCAATTCATATGATTTCTTTACTTAGCTTGATCCGTGAGACCCTCTAACCTATATTAAACCTTTTCTCGAAGTGAATAACGTCTAATCTTAGGTTAATTAGTGGAACTCTCGTTCTCTTATAATAACCCCTTAAGGAAGCAGTAAATCGATCAATGGACTCCCATATCAGGTTTCACCCTAATCTGGCAAAATCTCGTAACCCTATCTCTAGGCGCCCGATCAACTCCGCTTAATTATGCTAGATCTACTCTTAGGCAGTGTCTATTCCTCTTCCACCTAAGCACATCAGATAAATTTAAGCAACATAATTAAGAACAAACTAAGTATTTATTTTATAAACCAAAAGAATTAAATAACAAAATCTATCATAGGTTTCATCCTCTTCAAGTATCTGAGAGGTTTAGTTCATAACTAAATAAGAAAACATCTCAAGAGAAAAGATAAAACAAAATATAAGAAATCCCTAAAACCCCCTAAAGGAATTGAAGAGGAGATCCTCCGTCTTGAGTAGAACTCCGACTCTTCGAGAAGGATCAATTGGCTATCTTCGAGACAATCCCTAAACGAGAAAGGCTTGGTAGAAAACTCTGCTCAATGATCGAGCCCCCTTGAGTAGCCACCTTGGGGTGTTTTTATAGACTTTGGGATGCTTTACTTGTCTCCTAAGTACTCATAATTCCAGTATAATTCATCCTAGGTGTTTGAGGAGACTTAGGATTGTGTTTCTTGGGCTCCAAGCATCCTATTCCAAGTAAAATTTTTCTTCCCCGCGGCAGGGGCACGGCTAAGGCACGCCCGTGTAAATTGAGGCTCAGCCCGTGTCTCTATTCTGTTGATTTAGGCACGGCCGTGGCATGCCCGTGCAAGTCAAGGGTCAGGCAGTGCTTTGGGCCTGTCAATTGGGGCACAGCCATGCAGATCGGGGATAGGCCATGTTGGGCTTTTTGTTGACAAGACACGGCCGTGTAAATTGGTGACAAGCCGTGTTCTAGATAGATAGCAAGGCACGGCCATGTGGAATAAAGCCCAGGCCGTGTCGACTTCTTGGGTTGGCCCAATTTGGTCCGTATTAAGCCTGTTTTATGTTCTTTTTATCCTTAGGTGTTCTCCTAAGTATAAGACATGAAAAGAAAGGATTAAGAGACCTTTTTACATAAATCGAGGATAAATTCATCCAAAAGACTACTAAATGTGGGATTAAAATATGTTACTTTTACGATTTATCAAATACCCCCACACTTAAGCTTTTGCTTGTCCTCAAGCAAAATTCTCAACTTACAATTAAAACGAACTTCCCATAATTCATAATTCCTATTAATAATGCCTCATCATAATTCATAGATAATTTATACATGGATAATTTAATTCAAAGAGCCCTAAAGATTCAAACGAGATAAGTCATGATTTTGTAGCAGGAAAACGTAGGTGTCTCCCCTTATCTAAATAATTACCTTTGATTCAAAATCGACAAGGACCAACATCCTCACTAAAGATTCACTCAAATCACTCAAAAGTGTTTAAGGTTCAAGAATAAGCACTCTAAGTCAAACCTGAAAAGTTAATCCCATAAGCTTGGTTGAAAATCAAATCTCCACCACTATATATGAGATGATAAACAGATCAATCAGGGTTGTAATGGGGCTAGGGTTAAAAGGTGTGGATAAAGGCTAAATTCGAGGTTATAATCGAGACTGTCTTGACAAATTGCCTAACTAGAAATATTGAACTTAAATATGAATATTGACTTCAAATGAAAACTACTAATGTTACTATTGATAATTACTCTATAATAAGAGTATTTTTTATAATACTTTAATACGAGCTTTTTCTTCAACAATTGGAGTTTTAAATGCTCTAAGCTCTTTTATTTACTACTAATATTGAATATACTTGGATTTTTTTTAAGAACAAACTAAAATAAACATAATAGAAGGAACTTTGAAATAGCCTAATTCAGTAATTAATCAAATCAATTCTCGATAAAGGGGTAGTTAAAGGAATGTTGATAACAAATATAAAGGGATTTTGGGTTAATATTAGTGGATGAGTCAATAAAAAGGTTGTTAGGATTCAATGGGGTTCACTAGGGGTTAATTTGTATGGGTAGGCATTTTAGTGTAGTGAACAGGTTAAAACCTAGGTGCCTTTATCATCTCAATGTATTAAATCATTAATGTGGTCTCGACATGTATAAATGAGGCAAGTTCTAGAATAACAGTTCAAAGTTGACACACTCATAATCAATTAAAGTGAGCATGAAAAAGGGTATATGCTCTATAAGGCTCAAAATCTCACAAAAATTATGGGTGTTTTGACATCAATCCTTATAAATTTTGAACTTCAAGGTGATACCCAAATTAGGTTCAACAACCTATCAATTTTAATTTTAGAAAGTAGACTTATCATGCTTGAATCTCTAGTATTCTTCAAATTTAATTGTCAATGCACAATTAACTATGACTTACTCTAAAACATATCAATAAAAATCATAAATCATTAGAAATTTTATCCTAATTAGTAATATGAGAAGTATACTTAAGATCAAGACTAATTTCAAGATTTAAGAATTATGCAAAAAGTTAGGCACTATTACCCCCAGACTTAAGATGTACATTGTCCTCAATGTACAAAGATATATAATGAAATTTATGTGCCAAATCAAAAAGATAAGTGGAGAAAGTAATACTCCCTAAAATCTGGATGATCCTTGGCGTCTTTGGTGGCGGTGATGGTGTTTTCTATGGGCTTGGTGGAGTGGCTACCGAAAAGCAATTTACTAGATGAAGAAATTGGGTAGCCTGTAAAGATATAGTTAAGAGATCTAGAGAAATAATAATAGTATACTAATAATATATTTAAAGATTAAGGAAATAAAAAGAAGGAGACTAAGAAGAAAACTGAAATTGAAAGAAAAGACTAATGGACTAAGGAGTCCTTATTGTTGAATGGTTTGCGAAGTGGGTGTGACCTCGAAGGCTGTGGTGCGCGATTCCCAAGTAGCCTTTAGAAACTAAAACCAAGAAACTAATATGAAATAAATTAATCTAAGCAGGAAATAAGTCAAGATAAGGAAAATAAAGGAGACAAGAAATGAAAAATAGAACCGAAAAGGTTTTCGAGACCCTTGGCGTGTTAATTAAGTGAAGCTGTCGGTATGAACTCATGTTGAGGTCTCCTCTGAGGAGATGATGCTTACGTTTCATCTGCATGATCTATGCGTTGCTCAAGTGTCTTGGATCTTTTCTATGAATAGGAAGAAAAATTTGAAAGAAAAGAGAGAGAAGGAATAAGAAAGAAGATAGGATAAAGAGGACGGGCTGTGGGGATTTAAATAGGATTTCAAATATGGCACTTTCCCACGTCCGTGTACCGAGGGTGTGTCGATTCACACTGCCGTATTGCATAGCCGTGTTGTGGGGTGTGTTGTCCTTCCATGCCTGTTTTGTTGCTTTGCACGCCCGTTCCTAAAAAATCAATATAGGAGCATGGTTGGACTACACGGGTGTGGTCTTCCATGCTAAATAAGTCAGTATCTTAGTACGGTTGTGAGGCACAGTCGTTCTATTTTTATCGATGCCCGTACTTCAGGGTGGTTGGACTCGTGACGTCGGGGACTAGTTGGACTGACTTGCACGACCCTGCTCTTGTCAGTGTGGTAGTTTTTGGTGGTCCACACGGCCATGTGTAAGGCCGTGTGGTCTAGAAATCTGCACTTTTGTGTCGATTTCAACTAAATACTTAGGAAAGAAATATGGAAAGAAAAGAAACTGAAAATAAATTTGAAAATAAATAGTGTTAATGTTCGGGTTCCCTCCCGAGTAGCGCTTGTTTATAGTCTTAAGCTAGACTATACTCATGTTTGAAAATTTCAAGGAGGTTTAAAGGTTTGAATATCTTCCCTCATGCTTGCGATTTTATTTTCATGGAAAAGTTGGATTCGAGAAGCATTTACCTTGATTTATCAAATTTTGGGTTACTTACCTCGACTGTGTTGTAGGGGAAGATTTCGTGTACCTTAGGAAGAATTTCTCCCTTTGTCCTCAAGTCTGTTGAAGTGATGTGAAGATCGGCTTTCTCTAACAGCACTTGGTCTCCTATTTTAAAGTGATTTGATGTTCCTATGAGCTCTTCTGGTGGTTCCTTAGGTTTTACTTCGTGTGGATCCGGCTTTTCTTTGGCGTATATCTTTTGCTCTTCTAAATTATTGATCGTACGCTTTTGTGTTGGCTCAGTTTTGATGCTTCGTGATGTTTCCTGTTATGGAGGTTGAATAATTTAATTATCTATTGAAATGACTTTCTTACCTTCATCTTCTGTGGTTCTGGCTGAGTCGAGAGCTTGAAGATTGACTGATTCATCTCCTACACGAAGTATGAGTTCTCTTGTGGCAACATCAATTTTAGTCTTGGCAGTTGTAAGAAAAGGTCTTCTGTAATATCCTAAATTAGGGGTTATGCGTTTGGAGCATAACTCAAGTGTTAGTAGGCTTTAAGTGTGGTTGAGTATGTTTTAGGAGTTTTTAGAACCCAAGGATGAAGGGGAAAGCTTTGGGAAAATGTTGGATTTTAAGTCTAAAATGAGAAACTAGGCAAATGAGGCCTTAAAGAAAATCTTAGGAGTTTATGGACATGAAAGTGGGCCTGGTAAAGTGGCTACAAGGCGCCACTTAGGGCCTTGGTGCATGACGTCATAGGCTGGAAGGAAGGGAAGAGGTTCGAGTATCGTGGGATGCATTAGAGACTTTTATTTTTGCGTCAAAAAGGGGAACTAGGCTAAGGAGGCTTTAAAGGAATTTTTAGAGAATTAATGCCACAACAAATCATGTGGTAAAGTGGCAATGGACGCCATGTGCAGTGGGGATAAGGGCCTTGGTTCGAGTTGCGAAGGAAGCAGGAAGGAGCATTTATTATTGCGTCAAGAAGGTGCCTGGCGAAAGAGGTTTTAAAAGAAATTCTGCATGAGTCATGTCACAAAAAACGCCTTGGCAAAGTGGCTTGGGCGTTATCGTGAAGCAAGGAGCGGTCTCATGTTGAATCTTGTTGGCGGCGAGGAGGCATGTTTTATTTTGCTTTTGGCGTTAAGACAAGGGAGTGCTAGGGAAGGAGGTCTTAAAAGGAAGTGTGGGAAGTTTATGACACGAAGGAGCCAGCAGAGAAAGTGGCTTGGGGCGTTACTGCAACTTGCGTCAAAGGGCAGCGAGGTCTCGAGTTCGAGTAACGTGGGAAGCACATGGGATTGTTTTATTTTTGCATTGGCGTCAAGGAAGAAGGGTGAGAAGAAATTGACTGACAATTGGACTTTCAATTGAAGGAGGATTGAGCTTAATTCTCCTATTAGTTTCAGCTAAGGTAGGATAATTGATGATTATTTTATTTTAAGATAATAGATAATTGTCATTTTATTTATTCAAGTAGGATAATTGTTGATTTAATTATTTTGTGCAAGATGAAGAAGAGATAAATAAGGATTTATTTTATTTATTTTGGCTTAAATAGGTGATAAGAGATAATATAGGAGTTTGATAAGGGATTAATGTTGGATTAATTTATTTTATTTGTTAAGGAGATAATAGAGGAGATTATCAAAGAGTTTGATAATAGCAAGGATATAGTAGCCGAATTCTTTATTAGGGGGGAGTAATCATCTTTGATATCTTTTTAAATTTCTTTGTGCCGAATTTCTTCCCACTCACACCTCTCATTCTTTTCTTTCATTCAACCTCAAATCTCTCTCTATTTCTTTAAAAGCCGAAAACTAACCTATAAGGTGATTTGGGTGCTAGCCGATTGCAAGGATAAAGCACTACAAAGTTTCGGGATTTGAGTGATAGGCAAATAAGCACCAAGGTAAGTTTTGAGTTATAATCCTAGTAGGATTTGGACTTATAGACGAATGGCTTTGTACTAATAAAATTAGGTTTGGCCGAATATAGGCAGTTAAGGATCCAAAGCTTAGATCGGGATTTTCGGGATCTTTAATAAAGCACTAAGTATATCAGGTGTGTACCCCACACTATTTCTTAATAAGTTTAAGGCACTGTTTAATATATATGTATGTTATACAAATGTGGAAAATATGGCTAAGTACCATGTTATGGTACACAATACTAAGGTACGTTTTCCTACTCCTACTATGAGTATGATAAGACTTGTTATGCCATGAATATGAATATGATAAGAATGTGAAATCGGGCCTAAGGCATTATGTTGCATGATTTTTATGACATGGGCATATGGGATATTATGAAAAAGGGGAAGTGAATGTGGTGACCTAAGACCATGATATCTGAATGTGGTGACCTAAGACCACGATATCTGAATATGGTGTCTCATGACACAATGTATCTATCTGTGGCTATGCCACAATTTTATAAGGCGATGAGCACTTCGATTGCAATGACTACCTTCGATGGTGTGTAGCGGATGGAGGGTTGACTTAGTAGTCCCACGGTGTGCGAGGATGGTGCGGGTGATGTGTAGCGGATGGCATATAGGCTTGGGTTGGGAATGCATCATTAAATGTAAATTATGATATGTATGAATATGATTTGTTATGCCTAAATTTGTTAAGACTTAGTGTTTGTGTACACATTGAGTCTGTTTGACTCACCCCGTTGTGGGAACCTTTTTGGTGAAGATCGGTAATGGACCAAGGTCGGCGGGGAGCTCAAAGGTGGCCATGCAAAGCCCAAGGATTAGTTTATTTTATTTATGTTTAAGTTTTGAATTATTTGGGTTTTCATTTGATGTAATAAGGCCAAAGTATTGAATCGTTTATGCATGTTTTAAATTACTTAGTATGATCGATTATTATCAAACTTAAAGTATAAAAGTTAAATTTTCTTAAGTTTAATTATTAAATTATTTTAACACCTTATCAACACGGTTCTTAATTGAGCCCAACCCAAATTAAAGAGTTTTCAAAAATACACAAGTTTTTAGCAAAGTTTCAAACAAGATTTGAATGGATTTTCTTTAGAAGCATGCTAGATCCGGTCAGGGCTTGTGGGCCGGGTTTGGGGTGTTTCATCTTCTTAAAATTAAAGGGATTGAAGTTTCCTCATCCATGTCTAAAACAACAAAATCTTCTGGGAAAACGAATTTATCAATTTTTACTAGAACATCTTCAATAATGCCCTAGGAATTCTAACAGTTTTATCAGCTAGTTGGATACTCATCCTAGTTTGTTTGGGCTTCCCTAGACCTAGTCGTTTAAACAGTGTATAAGGCATGACATTTATACTTGCCCCTAAATCAGCTAACGCATTATCAATAGTTAAACTACCAATTAAACATGGAATCATAAAACTCCCTGGATCTTTTAATTTCTACGGTAGTTAGTTTTGTAGCATTGCTGAGCATGTTGCGTTAAGTTCCACATGGTGCTCTTCATCTATTTTGCGTTTGTTTGTCAAGAGCTGTCTTAAAAATCTCCTTGCATCGGGCATCTGAAAAAGAGCTTTAAGAAGAGGTAAGTTAATGTGTAATTTCTTTAGAAGTTTTAGAAACTTAATGAATTGTTCCTCTGAATCATCTCCTTTCAATGCTTCGGGATAAGGTATTCGAGGGTGGTACTCTTTAATTACCGATTTTTCTTGTGCTACCTCTATTTTACCTGTTTCTTCCTTGGTTTCTTGTACTGGGGTGGGATTGACTACCTTTGTATCCTCTTGAGATGTGATGGCTTGTATCTATTCTTTTGGGCTTATTCATGTGTTGCTTGGTAGACGTCCTTGTTGTCGTTCTGAAACAAGCTTTGTAAGTTGTCCCAATGACCTAGTGATTTCCCCGACTTGCTCATTGATTTATTTGATCGATATTCCTTGGTTATCAAGCGTTGTATCAGTTCTTTGGAGATGGGCATCTGTGTCTGCCATGAACTTTTTCAACATCTCTTCAAGACTCGGCTTCTTTTCCGGTGGATAAGGTTGATTTTAGTAATTTGGAAGAGGTTGCTACCTTTGATTTCCTTGTCCTCCCCAAGAAAAATTTGGGTGGTTTTTCCAACCTGGATTGTAAGTGTTACTATAAGGATTATTATTAGATCTGAAATTGTCACCTATATAGTTTGTCTGCTCGTTTTCTGCTCCTAGTTGGTAAGGTGGGTACTCAGAATTCGCCACATTCCCGCTCGCTTCACATTGCATGACTGGATGTACCTGTGAAGAACATAAATTATCAAGCTTTTTATTCATTAACTCCATTTGTGTTGACAACATTGTCACTGAGACTATGTTAAAAACTCCGGCTGATTTTGTCGGTTTAGCCCTTGTAATTTTCCATTGATAGGTGTTCAACAACATCTCCTCAATAAAATCGTAAGCCACTTTAGGAGTTTTATTATTCAGAGTTCCACCGGCTGATGAATCAATCATTTGCCTTGTTGGAGAATTCACACCATTGTAAAAAGTTTGGACTTGAAGCCACATAGGTAATCCGTGGTGTGGGCATCACCTTAGGAGATCCTTATATCTTTTCCATGCATCATATAATGTTTCTGCGTCATTCTGCACAAAAGAAGATATATCATTCCTAAATTTGGCCGTTTTGGCTGGTGGAAAATATTTTAAAAGAAATTTTTCGGTCATTTGATCCCATATGGTGATTGACCCTCGTGGGAACGAGTTCAACCACTGCTTTGCTTTATTCCTTAATGAAAAAGGAAATAACCGAAGACGTATGGCATCATCAAAAATGCCATTTATTTTGAAGGTATCACAGAATTCTAAAAAATTGGATATATGAGTGTTTGGATCTTCATCTTGCAAACCATCAAATTGAACAAATTGTTGAATCATTTGTATTTTGTTAGGCTTTAATTCAAAATTATTAGCGACTATAAGCGGGACTAACAATACTAGATTACGCTCTGTTAAATTAGGTTTAGCATAATCATACATAGTATGCGAGCATTACATTCTTGCACATTTGGTGGTGGATTGTTTTCGTCCATCCCTTGATGAGGATGGATCCTTCTTTGTTCTTCTCTGTGATAGTCTAGGGCTCATCTAATTTCTCTGCAATTTACATAGCGGTAGCTTCAATGTCACTTTCGTATTCTAATGGGCCTCTAGGATTTCTTCTAGTCATAAACTAGATGTACCTACTATAAAAAGAAAGGAAGAAATTTAGAAAAACAAAAATATATCTATAAAAAAAAGAGAAATAATAAAAAAATAAAAATAATGGCTAAAGTAATAGAAATAGAGTTTTCTTAATATTTTAGGAGTTCCCCGACAATAGCGCCAAAAACTTGATCGCTGCAAAACAGTCTAGTTTTAATATTTATAAAAGAGTGATCGAACCTGTAGACTGACTACGACAACGATAGAGGCAAGCGCACCTATCGAACAATAGTATAGCTCATGCAAGAATATCTTATCAAACCCAAGAAACCTAAAAGTACTACTACTCACTTTCTTTCTATTGTTTAGCCTAAAATATGGAGTGATTGGTTTATTAATCTAAAACAAATGAAATACTTTAAACTTAAATGCAAAGACAAAAGAAATGAAACTCTGGGAAAAGACTTTGAAGAAAACTCAATTGATAAAGACGATACCTTTGGGAAGAATCCACCTATGACTTCACTTATTATCTACCTTTTCAATTCATATGATTTCTTTACTTAGCTTGATCCGTGAGACTCCCTAACCTATATTAAACCATCTCTCGAAGCGAATAACGTCTAACCTTAGGTTAATTTGTGGAACTCTCATTCTCTTATAATAACCCCCTAAGGAAGCAGTAAATCGATCAATGGACTCCCATATTAGGTTTCACCCTAATCCGACAAAATCTTGTAACCCTATCTCTAGGCGCCCGATCAACTCTGCTTAATTATGCTAGATCTACTCTAAGGCAGGGTCTATTCCTCCTCCATCTAAGCACATCAGATAAATTCAAGCAACATAATTAAGAACAAACTAAGTATTTATCATATAAACCAAAAGAATTAAATAACAAAATCCATCATAGGTTTCATCCCCTTCAGGTATCTGAGGGGTTTAGTTCATAACTAAATAAGAAAACATCTCAAGAGAAAAGATAGAACAAAACATAAGAAATCCCTAAAACCCCCTGAAGGAATTGAAGAGGAGATCCTCCGTCTTGAGTAGAACTCTGACTCTTCGAGATGGATCAATTGGCTATCTTTGAGATAATCCCTAAACGAGGAATGCTTGGTAGAAAACTCTGCTCAATGATCGACCCCCCTTGAATAGCCGCCTTGGGGTGTTTTTATAGACTTTGGGATGCTTTACTTGTCTCCTAAGTACTCATAATTCAGGTATAATTCGTCCTAGGTGTTTGAGTAGACTTAGGATTGCGTTTCTTGGGCTCCAAGCAACCTATTTAGAGTGAAATTGCTTTTTCCTTGGCGAGGGGCACGGCTAAAACACGCCTGTAAATTGAGGCTCACCGTGTCTCTATTCATTGATTTAGGCAAAGTAGTGCACGCCTGCAAGTCGAGGGTCGGTAGTGCTTGGTCTGTCAATTTGGGCACAGCCATGCAGATTGGGGATAGGCGGTGTTGGGCTTTTTGTTGATGAGACACGACCGTGTAAATTGGTGACAGGCTGTGTTCTAGGTGGATAGCAAGGCATGGCCGTGTGGAATAAAGCCCAGGCCGTGTCGACTTCTTGGGTTGGCCCAATTTGGTCCGTATTAAGCCCATTTTATGTTCTTTTTATCCTTAGGTGTTCTCCTGAGTAAAAGACATGAAAAGAAAGGATTAAGAGCACCTTTTTACATAAATTGAGGATAAATTCATCCAAAAGTATACTAAATGTGGGATTAAAATATGTTACTTTTACGGTTTATCACTTAACTACTAATTTGGGCATAAAAATTTAAATTGTCCATCTGCATCATATTGACTAAATTGACTATAACTTGTTTTAGAAATCTCAAAATCTAAATCCATAAATTTTCTTAAAACTAGACTCTTATATGTTCTTACTGCAAATTTTCCAGAATTTTTGGCTGAACCATTAAGTATAGTTTATTCCTTAAAGTTTCCCTTGTTTCACTGTCCAACAATTCTGACCTCTCTTTCTTTAATTTCAAATATCCCACTGTACGGTTTTCATATACTGCTCTCACTTGTTTCTATTGAAAATAGACTCACTAAGAAATCCATACATATAAATTATAACCCATAATTCACTTTTTACAATTTTATATGATTTTTTCAAGACAGATCAGGGAACCACGAAGTCATTCAGAACCAGTCTCACTAAAATTAACATATCTCAGAATATAAAAGTCCTTTTCCTTTTCTGTTTCTTCCTTATCAAAATAGACACAGTAAGCTTTTATTTGATGTCTTATTCACTTTTTAATTCTCTTTCTCCTATTTTTCGTTATTTTTCAAAAACATGTTACTGTTTCTAATTGAAACTGTTTTATTACAAATATGATTACCACTAGATCATACGCACGCCCGAGTGATTACGGATGCCGGTTTCCCATTTTCTTGGTATTTTGACCGAATCACAAAATATTTCATGCAAGCCTTTAGAGAAGTGTGAGATCACACACCATTTCAAATATATATTCGGAATGTACGGGATTACACACCTTATTCGAATCTGTAACACGATATTCTTCGCGCCACCTAAAGGTACAATCGGTCAACAATTAGTCCAAAACTCAATTTACAACTTCATCCAAGTATTGCAATTGATTTAACAATCTATATCACTTACCAACAATCCGAGTCTCTTATTACAAGAGATAGGTGTTTGACTTTACCACTATTTCCAAAAATCCACAAGTAGAGAGTATTGCGTGATTTCGTGCTAACAACATAATCGATTAGCCAAACTTTCAATCCGATTAACACCATAATCGAATAGCAAA
Organism: Gossypium rotundifolium; assembly: GCA_025506655.1. Taxonomy (NCBI): domain Eukaryota; kingdom Viridiplantae; phylum Streptophyta; class Magnoliopsida; order Malvales; family Malvaceae; genus Gossypium; species Gossypium rotundifolium. The sequence continues at coordinate 59,699,565 of CP106731.1, read as the reverse complement.
ATCGAATGGACTATGAAAAGACTCCTTACCTTAATCGATGATAATCTCTATTCCCACCAATTGGCTTATGACTACGAATGAATCGACAAGGATTTGGTATTAGGCCAGCTACTAGAACTCTAAGAAAAATAGCTGATCAAATATGCGAGTGATGGAGAGAGTGATATTTCGATAATAAACAAATTGGAATAGCCGTATAGTGATGAACATACATATTCGGCTAGAAAGAGAAGAAATGAAAGGATTAGAAATGAAGCCCTTACCCGATTCAACCAAGGAGAGATGTCCAACACACAAAAATGGGGAAGATAGAAGATGATAGAAATTCGACTATCAAAAGAAGATGAACAAAAGGTGAATGTTTGACTAAACAAAAGAGAAGAAATATGCACAATTGTGCTAGGAGGTTTCGGCAAAGAGAATAGCAAATTGGAAGAAGATGACACAAAAGTTGCAAATAGGATTTTTGGCCAAAACAATACCAAGACCTTACCAAATGCCAAAGTAAAAATTTCAGCTACCTATCTACCCCCAAAACCGTCCACATGCATTACAATATTGGTCAAACATTTGGCCAACCACACTTTCCATAACATTCTCCCCTTTTTGTGCCAACATGTCCCACATACTTGCCTTTTTCTTTTGATTCCTTTCCTCAACCTCAACCTTTCCTTATTTCCTTAGCCACCTTACCAAATATAAAGAAGTCCACCTTGCCATATATACCTCTTGGTCGACACTTAAGGAGAGCATGCAAAAATAATAATCAAAATTTACACATAATGGGATTTGAACCTCTTCCCTCAAGTTATTTTATGTGATGCCATAACCTCTTTACTAATCGCTCATTTATGCTAACAATTTACTCATTTATTTCTATAAGCCTTGAAGCTACTTACCATCTCTCCTTAAAGTGCTAAAATACCAATTTTTTCCTAAGGCCCAATTAAACCCGAGACTTCATAGAAACCCCGTAACCTTCCAAATTCACTTAACTAATAAGTCCAATTTGCAACAACGCCATTCTCATATTCCTGAAAATTTTAAACATTCTTACGCCCAAGGCCCATTGGGCCCAATCCTACTAGGCCGAATTTTGGGATGTTACATCATAGGTGTGGCAAGGAGAATAGAGGTTCAAGTCTCACTGCTTGCAAAAGGGATTATTTATTTTACTCATATGGGGGCAAGAGTTTGTGTTGGATTTGAACTCTGTGTTGGAGAGTATGAATGGGTCAAATTAGTGAATTAAGGAGGGGATCATGGAGAGATAAGGGGAGGAAATCAAGGAGATTTGTGGTTGGAGAAGAGTTGGTGCCAAATGGGATTTTGGCACTCACAAAATTCGACCAAAGGGGTTTTGGTGCATATTTCAGTTTTTTATAGTGTTGTTTTTCTTTTCTTTTAGCTGCTTTTCTCTTTTTTGGATCCTGCCGAAACTACACTAAAAGTGACCTCTCGTGCATTCTTTTTGCTCTATTTTCACTCCATTTTCTCCATAGCCGAATTCTCTCCTTCCTCTCTATCAGTTCTTTTGACTCTACAAATCCTTTTCTTCTATATCTTGTGCTTGGCCGATTATCCCCTATTGCGTTCTCTTCCAATTTTCTTTTTTTACCAGTTATAGCCGAATGCCCCTTTTCCCTTTTCTCTCTTTCCGTCATTTCGTTCTGTCTATTCTCTACGTTTTATGTTAGCCAAACAATCTATCTCAAGGGTGCGATTATTCCATTTTGCCTCTATCATTCTTTGTACCTTCGACTTTTGTGTGGGTGTAGCGATTGATTCTTTTCTTCTAATTTGGACTCTGTGTTGTCGGTAAGTGACTTCTCGTCTAGTTCAAACTGTTCAATTGCTTGATGGTTGATAAGTGTTGGTTGGAATGCAGATAACCCCTAAGGCCTATTGATCAATCTCTTGCGACGGTTTAAGTGAGTGATCCTAAATCATTCGATCAAGGTTCTATGTTCGTAGGCTACTGCTTTTCTCCAACAAGGTGTGTACACATACACACCACTCTAAGTCCATCGACAAATGCCGAAAAGCCGAAGTACAGACGAATGATGCCACACGAGTGTGCGATCGCACGTGTGGTGGACCGAGCCCATGAATATGGGCGTAAGACGGTTAGGCCACCATGAACGTTCTCATGGCTTAGGTAGTTATAGGCCTCGTTGGGCCGATATGGGCTGTGTGGGCCCAATAAGCTCGTGGGCCCCCGCGGATTAAATTTACGAAAAGTGGCAGAAATTGAGCTGGGCTATAATGTTCACATAACCGTGATTAAAAATGGGCCGAATGGGCCATACGATAGTGTGGGTCCACTCGGGCCAAGTATTGGGCTTTGGGCCCAAATACACCGTTTTGATGATATATGTTATCTGTGTCGCTTGAGGCGACTGTAGACCTTTGGCAAGGTTGTAAAATGACCGAAATACCATTGGAGGCTAAAATGACCGAAATACCCTTGGAGGCTAAAATGACTGAAATACCCCTAGAGGGTATGTAACACCCCTATCCCGTTTCCGTCACCGAATTAGGGTTAAGGGCATTACCTGATAGATCAAAACTTTATCAAACAATTCATCAAGTATATCACAATTACAACCATAGTGTCCCCTTTGTAGGTGATCGACACCTAAAACATGCTTAGAAACAGGGTCGGGACTAAACCGGAACACATACAGAAATTCTCAAAATTTAAAAACTTTTCAAAGTTTCAGGGGTTATACGCCTGTGTGAAGCGGCCGTGTGCTTCCCATGGCTGCTAGACACACCCATGTGTCCTCTCCGTGGTCGAACCTAACTTGTCTCCACGGTCACCAAGCACCTCCTGTGTACTAAGGCCGTGTACTCTTAGGCCATATACTGACTTCTTCACACGACTACTAGGCTCGCCCGTGTACCATGGCTATGTGCTCTTAAGCTAGCTACTGACTTTACCCCACGGTTTCTGGGCACACCCATGTGCCACACCCGTGTGACATTATAGGCCATTTGCAAGTCCAAAATGCCACCCAACTAGGGTCATTCCTACAAGCAAATTACCAACACATCTCATGCACATATGACAACCAAAAACATATCAACATAATCATACATCTCTACAATATAATCCAATACTAATCATGCCAAATTTACAAGACTAAAACTTATGATTATACAAGCATAATTTATCCATACTTACCATTCACAAGTTCAACTTTTTGTTAAACATAAAAGCTCAAATTTTCATCTATATACTTACCTTAAACATAATCATTTATTATGCTTTCAAACCATACCAAATATACATCATATAACACATTCATTAAAGCATATTACCAACACATAACTATCCAAATCACATGGCTAAGTTCAAATCTCACACATATACAAATAACTAGTCTATACATGCCATATCTAGCTAGTTACATTTCCAAAATGTACCAAAATAAGCTGAGTAGTGTGATGACGATCCTTGATGGTCCCCAAGCCTTCATTAATTTTGACGATCTATAAAATAGAGCACACACACACAGAGTAAGCTTTCAAAAGCTTAGTAAGTCATATACAAATAAACATATCATACAATGAATACAACCAATTCAAAACATTGGTAATTGTAGTTCTCAAAACTGATTTATCCCATGATCTTTGGCACATTTGTTTACACAAAGCTTGCCACAACTTCTATTAATATATCACATAAGTACTTAGCTCATTCATAACAATTCTTGTATTTCACTCATATTCTCATGTTCAAATATACGATTCTTCAAAGCAACTTCACATAGGTACTTACCTTTTATACACACTTAGTGTACATATCAAACTACATGAAACGAATGTACATTCACGTAATTGTTCATAGCTCGGATTCACCTGTTGAACCGTTAGGAACCTAATAGGATACTCAGAAAGCTCGGAATAGTCGTACAATGCCAACGTCCCAGACGAGGTCTTACATGTACTCAGTTATCGATGCCACTGTCCCAAATAGGGTCTTACACGAATTAATTCGATGCCAATGTCCCAGACATAGTCTTATATGTAAATCTCATATCGATTCCAACGTCCCAGACGTGGTCTTACATGATAAGATACCTATGTCATGATAGAGCTAACCCTATCTATTCCGAGGTTCGTACGAGACTTCTCAAACATTGCTACTAAGTCATCCTTATCTCAGAATTCATATGCATAGCATCTCATAAACATTCACTATCATCAATAGTCATATGAATATTCTCAATTCAATACAATTACATTTATTTGCATAATGACTTACCTCGGATTCGATTTAACGAAAATGGAAACGGCTACTCGGTTACTTTCGCTTTCCTGCGGTCTAGTTTGTTTTACTCGGTTCTTGATCTATACATATTCAGAATTAACCCTTTTATTCATTGAATCATTCAATTCAATCAAAAGACACACATTTAGGGTTATTTGCAACTTAACCCTCACATTTGCACAATTTATCATTTTATTCCATTTTTCTCAAAACATCAAATTCACAAAATCATCATTTAACCATGCTTAGCCGAATGTTCATATATCTCATACAAGCCTATATTTTCCATCAAATTTACAATTTAGTCCATCAAGTTACTATTTTCTCAATTCAGCCCTATTTAGCTAAATTCATCAAAAATTCAAGAACAAAGTATGTTCATCTACCACAAATCTTTCATTTAACAACTAAGCTCATCACAAAGCTCACCATTTCATCAATGGCACATCTCATGAACATCATCAATACACAAGATTGAAACATGAGCTTGATAGTAGACTAAGCAACAATCTCAAAAACATAAAAATCATCAAAATCTAAAGCCAAAACATACCTCAATCAAGCTTGGAACCAACCGAAACCTAACTTTCTTTTTCTTTTCTTCTTTTCTTATTTTTTCAGCCAAGATGATAAGAATGGCCTTGTTTAATGCATTTTATTTTATTATAATATAAATTATCATATAACATTATCATATAAAACAAACATATAAAAGCATAATATATAAACACATGTTGTCGTCCACTATAAGTAAAAATGGATTATTTTCCTTTTAAGGACTTCACAATAATAAAGCCACATCAGTTTGGTCATTAATCAAATGAAACTTTACGTGATTTAGTCCTTTTATCAAATTAAGCACACGGACGGACGAATTAATACAGAAATTTAGCACATGCTTAAACACATGTCAAAAGCATAGAAAATAATTTTAAAATATTATTTAGACTAGGATTTTTGGTCCCAAAACCATTTTTTCGACTAGGGTATAAACTGGACTGTTATAGGGTAAAATGATCAAAATACCCCTGGAGGGTAAAATGGCGAAAGTACTCCTGGAGGGTAAAATGATCGAAATACTCTTATAGGGTAAAATGACTGTTATGTCCCTAAAGGGAAAAATGACTAAAATACCCCTACATGTTATATGATTTTTATTGTATGATAATTATGGTATGTCTGCATTCATGTGATATTATACTGCATGGGGGATGGGATTATTGATACGGAGGAAGTTCTGATAGGGTCGCATGGTCACTTGACGACTGTGGATCCACCGATGGCTTTAAGCCGATTATGTGATTGGCAGCTCTGTTGCAACATTGGTTAGTGCCTGCAACCGGTGCTACATAGGGAGTGTAGGGATAGGTGGGTCGATTAAATCCCCACAGAAGTGCAAGGTTGGTATGGGCATTAATGCATTGCATACACTTGTTCTATTATTGAGATGGGCTTAGCCCCAGATAGATGTGATCTGTGACTTTTGATATGGGCTAAGGCCCAACTGAGGCTATTATGGGCTAAGGCCCAAATGCCACCGCTATTGTATTGGGTTAAGACCCAACTGAAGCTATAATAGGCTAAGGCCCAATTGCCACCGTAATTGTGTTGGGCTTAGGCCCACATTGATTATTGTAATGGGCTTAGGCAGATTGTTGTCATGCATGTTTCTACCGATGAGGGTTGTACAGACTGATTTTTCATAAACTCACCCCCTCTTTTTAATTTTTCAAGTAACCCTCGATAAGCGATTTGACACACCGGAGGACTCGAAGGTGGCCACACTATGAACAGCTTTAAATTTCAGTCTGCTATTTTAATTTACTTAAATCGCTTTCTTATTGGGTTGTAATAAGGCTAGCTTTTAATTTCTGATTTTTAATTTGGGATTTTCAGTTTATTACGATTTATATTTGTTAGAAGTAGAACGTGGCTTTCCCAAAGCGATTACTGTCTTCAAAATACTACGTTTCTGCAACGTAATTTTTTTTTTTAAATATCACATTTTCACAAATCATTTGTTTTAAATTAACTTCCGCAACAATAAGGTTTTGAAGGTAATAACTTTTTTTAATAAACCTAAAAAAAAAAAAAGAATAAATTGACATGACCGGGTTTTTACTCGAGCTTTTAATTAAGAAGGGTTTTCAATGAAAACACGATTTTCAAAAAAACTTCAATGTGGCACGCCAGATTCGAGCCTAACTTCTAGGCCGGGTTTGGGGTGTTACAATAATGATCCATCGATCTACATTTTGTAACAGACCGAATTTGACCCTAGTCGGAACGGTGGTTTCGGGACCACGAATCCGAGTCCGAGAAACATTTTAATATTTTATTTTGTGTCTAGTATGTGTGAATTAAAAGGTGTGAAAATTTCGTAGAAAAATTTTATTGTTTAAGTGTTTAATTTGATAAAAAGGACTTGATCGCATAAAGGGTAAAATTGGCATGCTAAAGTGAATTGTACCTTTTTGATTGTGGCTTTTAAAGTGGATGTCCTAAAAGGACAATTAGCCCATTTCTTTACATAGTGGACGGTATATATGAGAAATAAAAATAAAATTTTGATTAATAATATTATGTTTTTATATTAGGTAATGAATAAACAAAATTACCTTTAATTTAAAGGCATAAAATAATGAAATAAGTGGGAAGAAAGAGAACATGTCTTGTTCTTCTTCTCTTGGCCGAATGTGGAGGGTGAAAAACTCCATCTTTGGAGCTTGAATTTCGGCACCTTGCATGATCAAATAAGGTTAGTGATTAAGCTTAATTTTTGTAAATTTTAACATTTTTGAAGTGGTTGACATGTATATTTACTAGCCCATGTTCGAATTTTGATTTTTATGGTATGTTTCAAGTATTGCCATGGACGAAATTTGAGTGTTTGGATGATTAATGATAGTATATGTTATATATATGTTAGATTAATAAGATTTCCTTTAGAACTTTTGATAGATTTTGGTATAAGGGTGATTTTGTAAAAAGAAAAATTTTGGAGGGACTAAATATCAACAAAAAGGGAAAAATTGAGTTGATGGAAGGGCTATAAGTATTCGACCCTTAAGTGATATGGTCAAATTCTAGATATTTTGTGTTTTGAACTATAAGGACTTAATTGTAAACATTGTAAAAGTCAGGGGTAAATTTGTAACTTATTAAATTATGTGTTTAAGGATCAAATTGAGATGAAATGGACTTGAATGAGCTAAATTTTAATGTGTTTTAGATCAAGAGCAAAGAAAAAGCAGTTTAGATCGGGAAAGACGAAGGTTCTCGAATAGTCGATTTGCACGGTCTATCGACAACCGAGGTAAGTCCTTAAGCAAGTATAGGTTATCGAATTATTTATGAATGTGTTAAATGATAGTATTCAATAGAATTTTGTATAAAACCTTGTGTTAGCCGAATGTGAAAGTATTGGTATGGATTGGTTGGAATTTTATTCAAAGTGATGTGAATAAGTGTGTTGGTTTGTTATTCGATATAATACGTGAATTATAAGTGATAGTGAATTTGAAATGAAATGTCGTTACATCTTTAACCGAATTGATAAGTTAAAGTGATTTGAATAATGTGTGATTTATGTTAATTTGGGCAGCATTACTGTAATGTGTATGAGATGATAATAATATTGTATCGGGCTTTGAGCCTTGCAGGCTTAGTGCCGGTGACATATTCGGGCTTGATGCCTAGCAGGCTTAGTGCCGGTGACATATTCGGCTTAGTGCCTAGCAGGCTTAGTGCCGGTGACATATTCGGGCTCCGTGCCTAGCAGGCTTAGTGCCGGTGATATATTCGGGCTTCGTGCCTTGCAAGCCTTGTGCCGGTGATTTATTTTGGGCTTTAATGCCTAGCGTGCTTTATCTTGGTGATGTGTTTACAAAGGAGAACCGAATTGTTGTTCAAGGTAAATCGTAGCTAATGTGTCTAGTTAAAGGCTCGGGTAAGTAAGTAAGGTATGATATGTTTAATGTTACTAGAGTTTCACTAATATTACGAGTACAGGTGTTATGTACATTTGAGATTACGATTAATGTGCACAAGCATTATATGACCGAGTTTGAGCTTGAATGTACTATCATGGAGATTCGGTTTTCAAATAGTAGTGCTAAAGGTGAAAGAAATTTTAATATGATAACATGGTTGAGTTGAATGATTTAAATGTTTAAGTAATTGAATGTAGTATTATTATGAGCTTGGGACTTACTAAGTTAGTAAACTTATTTGTGTGTAATGTTCTCCTCTTTTATAGATTAGGTAAAGGCTACCGCTCAGCGGGATCGTCAAGACAGATCAACCACACTATCGATCTAATGTTGGTACTCTTTCATTTTGGTTTTTGGATAGAGGCATGTATAGGAAAGACTTTGTCTTTGTTTGATGAAAACTTTTGGTTCATGTATATAGTAGCCATGCGAATATGGCTAAAGTTTTAGTTAAGTATGCTTTTGTGCTTTTGATACAATGTCGGTTTATGTTGGTAATGTTCGTGCATTTTTAGTCGAAGTTTAATCGTTTTTGGTAAGGAAGTGTAGGTTCTGAAATGAACCTTTGAATTAGGATATTATGTGAATGTTTTAGGTATAAGTTAATTTGCATAAAGGATTTAAAATGCATGGATAGTATGAGTTGTATGTGGGTATGTTCGATTATAAACTAGTAAATCATATTTTGCAATGAAATAGTTTTTAGTTAGCAGCAGAGATGTTATTTTGAAAATCACCAAAAATAGGATAAATTGAATTAGAAAGTGAATAAAATATAGAATTAAATCTTATTGTGTCTATTTTTATATGAAAGAAACAGAGTAGGCAAAGGAATTATATATTATGAGATATTTAAGTTTTAGCAAGACTTGTCCTGAATGAATTCGTGAGTCCCTGTTCTGTCTTGGAAAAATTGTTAAAAATTGTACAAAAATAATTATGGAGCATAGTTTATATGTTTAGAATCCTTAATGAGTATATTTTTTATTGGAATAAACAAGAACATTATTGAAATTTTGTAGAATGAAATAACTGAGTTTTTGTAAAGATAGGTCAGAATTCTCAAACAGTGAAATAGGGGTAACTTTGATGAATAAACTGTACTAATTGGCCACATGAAAAATTCTGGAAAAATTATGGTATAAAGTTATATGAGTCTAGTTTCAAGGAAAATTTACAGATCTAAATTTTGAGTTTTGTAACTCGAGTTATGGTCAATTTAGTCAGCATGATGCAGTTGGACAGCTTTAAATTTTTATGCCCCAGATTAGTAGTCAAGTTTAGTAATGCCACATACTCGACTCGGCAAAGGTTTGGGTAAGGGTGTTACATTTGATTGGTATCAGAGCTACGGTTTAGTCGGTTCTAGGACTACCGTGATGCGTAAGAATCTAGCTATAGATGCCTCTGAATTTTATATGTGATAGTGTGGTGACTTGACGATTTCAATTGTATTTAATATAGTAAATGGATTAGATCCCGATAGAGCCGTAGGTGATGATGTGGAGAGTGTTGCGCTGGTCTCGCACATGGATCAGCACCATTAGACTCTCAACCAGATTCTGAGGTAACCAAGAGGAGAGGCTAAACAAGCCTTCTACCAAATGATGAATGAATGGTTTACCCAATTTATTGAATCATCCGGTATACAACAACCTCCACCCCGAATAATCCAACTCCGGTACCTTGACACCCTCGATGATAGATCCAATGAGATCTAGTAGGCCCCTGTTGATAAAATCGGAAATTTGCGGTAGGAATTCAAGGCTAATGATGATGATGATGCGAGCGAGCTGAAATGTGGCTTGATAACACTATTCGGTACTTGATGAGCTATCCGCACTCGGACGAAAGTTTGAAATGTGCTATATCCTTACTTGGGACACTTGCCTATCACGGTGGAATACGCTAGTATCGGTGGTTCCAAAAGAAAAAGTGACATGGGATTTCTTCGAATGAATTCGCAAGAAATATATCGATCGAGAGGTTCATCGACCCGAAGCGAAAAGAATTTCTTGAATTGAAATAGGGGAAAATGACCGTGGCTGAATATGAGCAAAAATTTGTCAGATTGAGCCGATATGCTTGGGAGTGTGTATCAACTGAAGCCATTATGTGTAAAAGGTTTGAAGACGGTTTGAATGAAGATTTAAAGTTGCTAGTTGGCATTCTTGAGATCAAAGAGTTTGTGACACTAGTCGAGCGAGCTTGCAAAGCCGAAGAGCTTGGGAAAGAGAAAAGAAAGGCTGAGACAGAAGCTAGAGACACTCGTAAAAGACCGTCGGGTAGGAATTTCCATTCCACATTTAAGAAGTTTAGAGATGACTTCAGCGGACATAAAACTACTTCAGATTCACCTAGACATGATCGACCTTGGTGGGCTCCGAGCTACCTCAATGGCGGTGTTGATAATGTTCCACGAATCGAGTTGAATGCAAACATTGTGGAAAATGGCATTACGGGAGTTGTAGAGTTTGTGATCGGTCTGTTTTAAATGTGGATCTTCAAACCATTTTATTCGAGAGTGCCGATGTTAGCGAGTAGAATCTGATAGAACTCTAGATCGGCGATGCATCGATGCAGGCGGACCACCACGGCATTACGGCAATGTAGGTGGTAGTCGAGAGGGACGAAGAACACGATGAGTTCGATCGAGGCTAGAGCTCCACTAGAGCTTATGTTACTTGAACTAGGGAGGATGCCGCTTCTCCGGATGTCATTATCGGTACTTTCACCCTTTATGATACTCACGTGATTGCATTGATTGATCTGGTTCGACCCATTCATATGTATGTGAAACTACGGTATTGATGAAGACTCGCCGATTGAGTCTCTGAGTTTGTGATTCATGTATCCAACCCTTTGGGTAGATGTGTGTTTGTTAATAAAGTGTGTAAAGTTGCCCATTGATGATTGGGATTTTGCTTCCCGATCGATTTAATCTTGTTGCCTTTCGATGAGTTTGATGTAATTTTGGGAATGGGTAGTTAACCGCGCATGATCGGTGGTGAATTGCAAAAGAAAGCTTATTGATTTGAGACACGAGCGGTGAGATCATTAGAATTGAATCCGATGATTTAGGTGGATTTCCTCGATTATATCCTCAATGTTGGCCCTAAGTATGTGAGAAAAGGGTGCGAAGCTTATTTGGCTTATGTCTTGGATAATAAGTTGTCTGAAAAAGAGTTGAATCATATCGATTGTATGTGAATACTCGGATGTGTTTCTGAAGAACTACCGGTTTACCCCGATCACGAGAGATTGAGTTTGGCATTGAATTAGCTCGGGAATGACTCGATCTCAATAGCTCCATATCGTATGGCACCTCTTGAGCTAAAAGAGTTGAAAGCACAGTTGCAAGAGTTAACAGATAGGGGCTTTGCACGACCAAGTTTCTCTCTTTGGGGTGCACCAATTCTTTTTGTGAGAAAGAAAGATGGAACGATGCGAATGTGTATTGATTATCGGCAATTGAATAAGGTAACTATAAAGAATAAGTACCCGTTACCTCGGATTGATGATTTGTTTGATCGGTTGAAAGGGGCTTGATATTTTCAAAAATAGATTTGAGATCGGGTTATTATCGATTCTAGTCGAGATACGAGATGTGCCAAAGGCGCATTAGGACGAGTACGGACATTTTGAGTTTTTGGTTATGCCTTTTGGGCTTACTAATGCACCTGCTGTTTTTATGGATTTGATGAATCGGGTTTTTAGATAGGTTTTGGATCGATTTGTGGTTGTGTTTATTGATGACATATTGATCTACTCCAAAGATGAAATTGAACACACTGAACATTTGAGGTTAGTGCTACAAACTTTGCGAGATCATCAGCTGTATGCGAAGTTTAGTAAGTGTGAGTTCTGGATGAAAGAGGTCAGCTTTTTGGGACATGTTGTTTCAGCATTAGGCATTCGAGTTGATCTGAACAAAATCTCGGCTATACTTGATTGGAAGCCACCGAAAAATGTTTCCGAGATTCGAAGTTTTCTGGGACTTGCGGGTTACTATTGACGATTTGTGAAAGATTTTTCTATGATAGCTACCCGTTGACAAAGTTATTGCGAAAGATTTTAGGTTAGAATTAGGAAAAGTGTCGAAAAGTTTTGATCGGTTGAAAGCCCTTTTGTGAAGCTCGGTGTTAGTTCGGCTGAATCGAGTAAAGAATTTGTTGTTTATTTTGATGCTTCTTTGAATGGTTTGGGCTGCGTTTTGATGCGGGAAGGCAAAGTCATAGCCTCGCTTCAAGACAAGCTGAAGCCACACGAAAGAAATTACCCGACGCATGACTTAGAACTTGCGACCATTGTTTTCGCATTGAAAATTTGGCGTCACTATTTATTGGCGAGAAATGTCACATTTATTCGGATCATAAAAGTCTAAAGTATTTAATGACTCGGAAGGATCTAAATCGAGACAACGCAGATGGTTAGAATTGTTGAAAGACTATGAGTTGGTGATTGACTACCATCCGGAAAGGCTAACGTCGTTGCGGATCGTTAAGTCAAAATCATTGTTTGCTCTTGAGCAATGAGCGCATTGGATAGCTATGTCGGTGATGGTTCGATTATAGCCGAGTTACAAGCAAGACCGATGTTTATTCAGCAAATTTGTGATACGCAGAAAGTTGACAAAGATTTGATCGCTAGAGAATTCAGTGTGGAAAAGATGCAGAGTCAGATTTTCAGATTGATGCAAATGACTGTTTGAATTTTAAAAGCCGAATGTGTGTTCCGAAAAACTCATATTTGATACAGGTGATTCTAAGTGAGGCCCATAGTGGTCAATTATCAATTCATCCGGGTAGCACAAAGATGTATAATGATTTGAAACAGTTCTATTGGTGGTAGGGCATAAAGCGGGATATATCTGAATTTGTTTGAAATGCTTAATTTGTCGACAAGTAAAAGTTTGAACATCAAGTGCCATCCGGATTACTTGACCAATCATGATACCGAATGGAAATGGGATAGAATTACAATGGATTTTGTATCCGGTCTTCCTATGACACCGAGTAAGAAAGATGCCGTCTGGGTTATAGTTGATAGACTTACTAAATCACTCATTTTGTCTTTGGTTCGTCATGCAGACTTTTCACTCGATAAACTTGCTGAATTGTATGTATCGCAAATTGTGAGATTGCATGGTGTCTGAGTTCTATTGTTTGAGAGAGACCCGAGATTTACATCGCGGTTTTAGAAGAAGTTGCAAGATGCCTTAGATACTAAACTACATTTTAGTACGACTTTTCATCCATGAGCGGATGGTCGATCTGAGTGAACTATTCGAGATACTTGAGGGCGTGTTGAGATGTTGCATTCTCGAGTTTGAAGGTATGTGGGAGCGATACCTACCTTTGATTGAATTTGCTTATAATAACAGTTTTCAATCTAGTATCAAGATGGCACCCTATGAAGCCTTGTGCAGGCGAAAGTGTCGAACACCATTATCTTGGGTGAGCTCGTGAGAATAAGATACAGGGTTGATTTGATTAAAGAAACTGAGAGAAAGTAGCTATTATTAGAGACAATTTGAAAGTCGCCGGATCGTCAAAAGTCTTATCTTGATTTGAAGCGTAAAGACATTGAATTTTAGGTCGGAGATCGAGTATTTTTAAAGGTTTCTCCGTGGAAGAAAGTGCTCCGTTTGGCCGGAAAGGCAAGTTGAGCCCGAGGTTCATTGGACCATATGAAATCATTGAGCGTGTTGGGCTGTTGCTTATAGGTTGAAGCTACCCTCCGAATTAGAAAAGATACATGATGTATTTCACGTTTCTATGCTCCGTGATCTGATCGGATCCGTCACATGTGATTGCTCCGTCGAGATTGAGATACAACTGATATGACGTATGAGGAAAAACCGATCGTATTTTAGCTCGGGAAGTAAAGAGTTAAGAAACAAAAGATTTCCTTAGTGAAAGTATTATGGAATCGGCATGGAGTTGAAGAGGCTACGTGGGAGCTGAAGATTCAATGAAGCAACAATATCCAACTTTGTTTAACAGTAAGATTTTCGGGGACGAAAAATCCTAAAGGGGGGAGAGTTGTAACATACCGAATTTGACCCTAGTCGGAACGGTGGTTTCGGGACCACGAATCCGAGTCAGAAACATTTTAATATTTTATTTTGTGTCTAGTATGTGTGAATTAAAAGGTGTGAAAATTTCAGTAGAAAAATTTATTGTTTAAGTGTTTAATTTGATAAAAGGACTTGATCGCATAAAGGGTAAAATTGGCATGCTAAAGTGAATTGTACCTTTTGATTGTGGCTTTTAAAGTGGATGTCCTAAAAGGACAATTAGCCCATTTCTTTACATAGTGGACGGTATATATGAGAAATAAAAATAAAATTTTGATTAATAATATTATGTTTTTATATTAGGTAATGAATAAACAAAATTACCTTTAATTTAAAGGCATAAAATAATTAAATAAGTGGGAAGAAAGAGAACATGTCTTGTTCTTCTTCTCTTGGCGAATGTGGAGGTGAAAAACTCCATCTTTGGAGCTTGAATTTGACACCTTGCATGATCAAATAAGGTTAGTGATTAAGCTTAATTTTGTAAATTTTAACATTTTTGAAGTGGTTAACATGTATATTTACTAGCCCATGTTCGAATTTTGATTTTTATGGTATGTTTCAAGTATTGCCATGGACGAAATTTGAGTGTTTGGATGATTAATGATAGTATATGTTATATATATGTTAGATTAATAAGATTTCCTTTAGAACTTTTGATAGATTTTGGTATAAGGGTGATTTTGTAAAAAGAAAAATTTTGGAGTGACTAAATATCAACAAAAAGGGAAAAATTGAGTTGATGGAAGGGCTATAAGTATTCGGCCCTTAAGTGATATGGTCAAATTCTAGATATTTTGCATTTTGAACTATAAGAACTTAATTGTAAACATTGTAAAAGTCAGGGGTAAATTTGTAACTTATTAAATTATGTGTTTAAGGATCAAATTGAGATGAAATGGACTTGAATGAGCTAAATTTTAATGTGTTTTAGATCAAGAGCAAAGAAAAACAGATTTAGATCGGGGAAAGACGAAGGTTCTCGAATAGCCGATTTGCACGGTCTATCGACAACCGAGGTAAGTCCTTAAGCAAGTATAGGTTATCGAATTATTTATGAATGTGTTAAATGATAGTATTCAATAGAATTTTGTATAAAACCTTGTGTTAGTCGAATGTGAAAGTATTGGTATGGATTGGTTGGAATTTTATTCAAAGTGATGTGAATAAGTGTTTTGGTTTGTTATTCGATATAATCGTGAATTATAAGTGATAGTGAATTTGAAATGAAATGTCGTTACATCTTTAACCGAGTTGATATGTTAAAGTGATTTGAATAATGTGTGATTTATGTTAATTTGGGCAGCATTACTGTAATGTGTATGAGATGATAATAATATTGTATCGGGCTTTGAGCCTAGCAGGCTTAGTGCCGGTGACATATTCGGGCTTGGTGCCTAGCAAGCTTAGTTCCGGTGACATATCAAGCTTGGTGCCTAGCGAGCTTAGTCTGGTGACATATTCGGGCTCCGTGCCTAGCGAGCTTAGTCTTGGTGATATATTCGAGCTTCGTGCCTAGCAGGCCTTGTGCCAGTGATTTATTTCGGGCTTTAATGCCTAGCATGCTTTATGCCGGTGATGTGTTTTACAAAGGAGAACCGAATTGTTGTTCAAGGTAAATCGTAGCTAATGTGTCTAGTTAAAGGCTCAGGTAAGTAAGGTATGATATGTTTAATGTTACTAGAGTTTCACTAATATTACGAGTACAGTGTTATGTACATTTGAGATTACGATTGATGTGCACAAGCAATATATGACTGAGTTTGAGCTTGAATGTACTATCATGAAGATTCGGTTTTCAAATAGTAGTGCTAAAGGTGAAAGAAATTTTAATATGATAACATGGTTGAGTTGAATGATTTAAATGTTTAAGTAATTGAATGTAGTATTATTATGAGCTTGGGACTTACTAAGTTAGTAAACTTATTTGTGTGTAATGTTCTCCTCTGTTTTATAGATTAGGTAAAGGCTACCTGCTCAACAAGATCGTCAAAACAGTCAACCACAATATCGATCAAATGTTGGTACTCTTTCATTTTGGTTTTTGGATAGAGGCATGTATAGGAAAGACTTTGTCTTTGTTTGATGAAAACTTTTGGTTCATGTATATAATAGCCATGCGAATATGGCTAAAGTTTTAGTTAAGTATGCTTTTGTGCTTTTGATACAATGTTGGTTTATGTTGGTAATGTTCGTGCATTTTTAGTCAAGTTTAATCGTTTTTGGTAAGGAAGTGTAGGTTTACGAAATGAACCTTTGAATTAGGATATTATGTGAATGTTTTAAGTATAAGTTAATTTGCATAAAGGATTTAAAATGCATGGATAGTATGAGTTGTATGTGGGTATGTTCGATTATAAACTAGTAAATCATATTTTGCAATGAAATAGTTTTAGTTAGCAGCGAGAGATGTTATTCTGAAAATCACCAAAATAGGATAAATTGAATTAGAAAGTGAATAAAATATAGAAGTAGGCAAAGGAATTATATATTATGAGATATTTAAGTTTTAGTAAGACTTGTCCTGAATGAATTCGTGAGTCCCTGTTCTGTCTTGGAAAAATTGTTAAAAATTGTACAAAAATAATTATGGAGCATAGTTTATATGTTTAGAATCCTTAATGATTCTATTTTTGATTGGAATAAACAAGAACATTATTGAAATTTTGTACAATGAAATAACTGAGTTTTTGTAAAGATAGGTCAGAATTCTCAAACAGTGAAATAGGGGTAACTTTGATGAATAAACTGTACTAATTGGACACATGAAAAATTCTGTAAAAATTATGGTAAAAATTTATATGAGTCTAGTTTCAAGGAAAATTTACGGATCTAAATTTTGAGTTTTGTAACTCGAGTTATGGTCAATTTAGTCAGCATGATGCAGTTGGACAGCTTTAAATTTTTATGCCCCAGATTAGTAGTCAAGTCTAGTAATGCCACATACTCGACTCCGGCAAAGGTTTCGGGTAAGGGGTGTTACACATTTAAAGCAAGCCCGATCATGCAATTTGCAACTGTTGGGATGTCGTTTACCGCAATGTTTACACTCGAGCTGATTTGATCCAACATTACCCACACTAGCTACTGAGGTAGCTCTTGAGCTCACAGGTGGTCCATCCCGATCTCGTTTCGAATACCCCGCAGTAGCCTTTGAAAAACTAGCATCGTCTTGGAACTTCTTTGATGCCGACTGGAATGACTTACTGAATGATCTCTTACGTGTATCTCTAGCTTCAGAGTCAGCTTTTCTTTTCTCTTTCCCGAGCTCTTTGGCTTTGCAAGCTCGCTCAACAAGTACCACGAACTCTTTTATCTCAAGTATGCCAACTAACAGTTTAATTTCTTCGTTCAACCCATCTTCAAATCTTTTACACATTATAGCTTCTGTCGAAACACACTCTCGGGCATACCGACTGAGTCTCACAAATTTTCCACTCATACTCTGTCACAGTCATCCGACCTTGTTTCAACTCAAGAAATTCTTTGTGTTTCTGGTCAATAAATCTCTGGCTGATGTATTTTTTACAGAACTCAGTCTGAAAGAATTCCCAGGTCACTCGCTCTTTTGGAAGCACCGATACTAGTGTATTCCACCAGTGATATGCAGTGTGTCGTAGAAAAGATATAGCACATTTTAAGCACTCGTCAAGGGTGCAAGATAACTCGTCAAACACCAGTATAGTATTATCGAGCCAGAATTCAGCTCGCTCAGCATCATCATCATCAGTGGCTCTGAGCTCTTCGGCCTTGTGTTTTCTGTTTTATCAACATGAGGCTTAAGAAATCTCAACGGATCATTCACATAAGGTATAACAGGTATCGAAGATGGATTAGTTAGGGGTGGAGGTTTTTGTGCAGCCGGATTAGTTCGGATGTATTGAGTAAACCAGTCATTCATCATTTGGTAAAAGGCTTGTTTAGCCTCTCCCTCTTGGTTACTCGATGTCGATCGAGAATCAACTAGCACTATCCCTTGCTTGGGAGCAGTCGCTATACTCTCAACATCATCAGCTACAGCTTTATCGGGATCCATTGCTATACAAAAACACATTTTTAGATGTCAGAAGTCATCACACTATCGCAGTATATAAAAATATGGCATGTATAGCTAGACTCACACATGCTACGTTAGTCCTAGAATTAACTAAACTATAGCTCTGATACCAATTAAAATATAACACCCTAACTTTGATCAAATCCTTTGGATTAAGGTTACGAGGCATTACAGGCCATAACACAATTCATACAGATATTCATTACATTTCACAACTCAAAATTCAATCATATCAATGCTCGTAACTTAATCAAATATCAAGTTTTAAAATCATAACATTCATAACATTGCATAACTAAAACATAATCCAACATCTATCAAAACATATCATATACAGAACATATAACAAAATAACTATTCCATTAGTCGAAATATCAAACCTATTATTAAATATATATATATATATAGCTCTAGCACATGTACAAATTTAAACATCAAAGGAACGATACTTTACTACTAAATTTTTCATTCATTTATCCGGCATTGATAATATAAAAACATGACCACACATGCTTTAGTTACTATTATAACATGCGCATATTTCCTAATGTCAAAACCATATCTAAGCATAATTCTTGAATCAATATTAACTTATTTCATTAATTAATTCATGACTATACCAATTCACATGTTATACACATTAATCCAAGTTAAATGAACCACACGGCATACTAGCCATACATACACATATACTCATTTAAACAAATATTATTTTAAGACGAAATATACTTCTTCTCTTGACACAAATTAATGAGCATATGTCCATATTGATTTGAACCATTTTAAGCACAAATAACACTAAAAGTACACCCAATTTGCATTCTTAAAATACATACACATAACCAATCAATTAATTACATATTCGATCATCCAAGATAACTTCAATACATAACATAAACCATACCACATACCCATTAATATGAGTCTAATACTTCATAGAATATACTTATACACATTATTCGCCATTTCTAAACCATTTCACCAATGCAAGCATACCATTTCAAATTGACTCAAAGTAACCATATCAAATTATCAAATATCCATAATATAGCATAGTCCACACATAATGAACACACTCAATTTCAATATTAACATATAACTAAACATTTAACTACATAATTAAATCACCATTGCCGAACCACAAATTAGATTAAAACCATTATCTATATTTACAAATTAAGCTAATACATGACCGAAAATCACTATCATTAGCATCATTAACAATCCACAACCAAAACACATCCATCATCCATATATCAAGTTTACCACACACATATTTCATGATCAAAATTACTTAAACGTTTGAACATTAGCATTAAAATCAAGCCATTATATCAATAGCATAAAACATAAACTTGACTAAAGAAACAAGCCATAGCCGAATTACTAAAACCAAATAGACCAAATACTTAACAAAAACAAATAAAACCAAACCTAAATAATATGATCAAGCCATCTTCGCATTGCTTCATATATATATGTGTGTGTGTGTTTACATGTCCCAAAATCAAACATTCTATTTATGCTATACATGCCATAAGCCCAAATTCACCTTAGTAAAATATCGAAAAACTGTCATAGTGTGATAGACTTTGCTGACGATCCCCGAGCTCATAACGTGACTCAAAAATCTATAAAACAGAGGTAAACAAGAACACACACAGAGTAAGCTATTTAAGCTTAGTAAGTCAAAAGCAAAAACATATATATTAACAAAGGCATACTAACATTTTACTAATAAGGATGAATACACATAATTTCCAATACAAAGAAATCATTTACTACAAAGGTCACACTTTAATCACACATATATATCATATGGTCGAATATAAACAATCATATACACATATATATTTTCACTTTTAATATCACAATTACATCAATAGGCCGAATCACTTATATGTTCAACTATGCTAACACAAAATCCATATTCATATAATTTAATATCATTTCATGTAATCAACTTACCTTGTTTCCTTATAAACATTTAACTAGCACATACCTGAATCTGTAATTCGATTTCACATTCGGCCTTTACTTCACATTGCCCGTTGAACCGTTCGAAACTAAAAAGGATACGTGGATAGTCGGAAGGCTCGTACAATGCCAACATCTTAGACGTGGTCTTACATGTAATCTCATATTGATGCCACTGTCCCAGACAGGGTCTTACACGAATCAAATACGCTGCCAATGTCCCAGACATGGTCTTACACATAAACTCATTGATGCCAACGTCCCAAATGTGGTCTTACATGAAAAAACATATCGAAAATCCTATGTCATGACATATGTATCCTAACTATTCCTAGGGTTCGTACGGGGCATTCGGACGTTGAATCTCGATCGAATCAAACTCGTAACTTGGCTCCCAAGCTAATTACATTCCGTAATTTATATATATAATCATAAAATTCCATTTCATCATATAACATTTATATAATTTCAATTTTAACAACGTGAAATGCTTATAGACTTACCTCGGGTATCGACGGACTATATAATCAACTATTCGACTACTTTCGATTTCCCCCGATCTAATTCTGTTTTCTTCTGTTCTTGATCTAAATAAATTCAAGTTTAACTAATTTAACCACATATTCATTCAGTTTAATCCAAAACACATAAATGGGAAAATTGCCATTTTGCCTCTGATATTTCACTTTTTACAATTTAGTCCCTATTGCATAAAACACAAAATACATATTTAAACATACCAAAGCTAGGCCAAATATTCACAAGCATTATACAAGTCCATATATTTCATTCTTTTCACATTTTAGTCCCTAAATTTATTATTTTTACAATTTAGTCCTAATTACTAAAAATCATCAAAATTTCCAATACAAAACATGTTAATTCAAAACATATCTTCCATAATCTATCATCTAACAATAGAAATCACATGAATTCATCAATGGCTTAACTCAAAATATTCATCAAAATCAAAAATTAAAGCATGGGCTTAGTACATTTCTTAGCAACGATCTCAAAATCATAAAAATGATCAAAAATCGAATAAAAACTAACCTTGAATCAAGCTAGATAGGTGTCAAAATGTTCAAAGCTTTTCTACTTTCTTTTTCTTTTCTCTTTTCGGTGAACAAGATGAATATGGCTTTTAATTATACGTTTGTTTTATTATAATAACTTTATAATATGTTATTATTATTTTAACTTTTATAATTAATATAAAAATTATATAATATAATCATAATGACGTCCATCACTTATTCAATGGAAAAATTGCAACATAAAACCTCCATATTTAAAGAACAACCACTATTCGGCCCTTTTAAAAATAACCACTAAATTTTCATTTTACGTGATTTAATCCTTTTATTTAATCAGACACTCAAACGACAAAATTAACGCACGAAAATTTCACACAATTAAATTCACACATAATAAACACAGAATATAATTTAAATTATTTTTCTAAGTTGGATTCGTGGTCCTGAAACCACTGTTTTGAATAGGGTCTAAATCTGGCTGTTACAAAAACAATGTTTAATGCGGAAGCTTTTATAGTATGCTACGAAAACGTGGTGTTTTGAAAAGCATTTATCTTTTGAAAATTCGCGTCCTACTACTCTTAGATGTGAATTAAAATAAGTAAAATCCCAAATTAAAAGTTAAAATCTAAAAAGGCGTTATTACAAAAACAAATACCCAAGTTAAATTTCCTGTTAATAAAAAGTCAAATATAGAAGCAAATGCAATTGTGTGGCCACCTCCGAATCCCTCGCAGCACTGATCCCCCTAAGGCTGGGGATTACTTGTACAGATAAATGGAGGGTGAGTTTACGAAAACTCAGTGTGTAACCCCATGTAAGCAAAATGGCCAATCATGCCGCAGGCAAGTACAGAATAGGCCTAAGCACAAATCAATAACAGTTCAGTTCAGTTGGGGCCTTAGCCCAAAACAATATCAGTATCAGTATGGGCCTTAACCCATTTTAGTGACAGTAATAGTTTAGGCATGCAATTAGAAATCCTACCCAACTAGCGCCTACACTCCACTCCGTCCAGCCCTACACTCCATGTGGGGATAAAATCAACCCACCCATCCCTACACTCTAGAAATTAGCACCGATTCTTGACTAAATAGTATTTGCGAGAAAGTCGATCACAAGACACTTCCTCCAATCATAATAATCCCGTCCCCATGCAACATATCACACATGTATGCAACATATATATATCATGGCATGCTCATATACAATTATACACAACATAAGGCATACAATCATTTAATATCATAGGGCATAACAATCATTTTATATCATTGGGCATAACAATCATTTTATATCATACGGGCAAAACAGTCAGTTCATCAGTTTGGGGTCTAGGTATACTTACTGACCCATCAGTAGGTCCACAGTTGTCTCGGGCAACCCGTGCAACCTTAACAATCAAACAGTGAAAATGGGCCCAAGGCCCATAATGTGGGCCCATGTGGGCCCACAAGCCTATGTAGCCCACATCGCCCAGAATTGGTCTCGGCCATGTAAATTACATAGCTTGGCCAATATTTTCCACATGTTCGTGTGGTTTACCCGTGTGGGGCCCACAAGCCCATTTTGGCCCAACATGGCCCAAAATGGCCTAAGACCATGAAATCGCTCATGGTGGCCTCAATAGCCAAATGCCCACATTTTATGCGTTCAGATTACCACACGCGCGAGCGCACGCTCATGAAGCGTCAATTGTCATATTTTTGACTTTTGCTAATTTATGATTTGGGCAGTGTTTACACACACCTTGTTTTGATTCACCACAAATAGTCGCCAAGCCCTCACAAACCTAAATTTGACCAATCAAACACCACCATCAGTCCTACTTTATGGTTAAAAGGAAAACCAAAACCAAGAATCCATACATAGGACAGTGTAGAGTTACCTTCAATCTGATACGAACCTCATCGTATCATGGTTCGACACAACTCGACAACATCTAGTATGGCCTAAGTTCGAGGGGCCCAAGTTCAAAATGAAGCATGATCTTAATTTCAACGAGTTCAATTCAGCTCGTTTATAGTTTAATGAGTTCGTTTGTTCCTTTTTAATTCTTTCGTTTATGTTGATGGAATTGACTTATTTAGTTAAATTAGTTAATTAGTTTTCAGCTCATAAATAAGTGTAAATTTGATATTTAATAATTTTAGTTAAGTTTGTCAAGTTTAATACATGTTTTTAATATGTTTTTCCTATAGCTTTTAATGTGCTTAGAATCTGGTCATTTAATTAGCTTAAATATGTTTTAGTGAGTGGGTCTTAGCCTAAACATGTTTTAAATATGTCTTGGAGTCTGCCAAATTTAATTTGTCAATTTTAAGACACATTTAACTTTTGTCCAGCCGAATGTGGTTTAAATAATTTGTTGCCAATTTAATATGTTCTAAGCTGATTAATTACGGTTTAAATGTGCAGCTATTCTCGGCATTAAAGAAGCAAGCATGCTGAGTTTAATGTGCTTACTGCTACAGCCAAATTAATTCGTGTACAAGGCATGGACGGCATATTAATTGAGCTGCTAGCGGACGGATTTAATGAGCTACTGGTGGACAGATTTAATGAGTTGCTGTTTTCTTTTTCCTATGTTACCTTTTCGTGAAGATCAATAGACCTTGGAAGGATTAACTTTCCGATCAATAGACCTTGGAAGGATTAACTTTCCTGCTGCATCCAATTAATCTCACCAAGTTTCCTTTAACTCTTGTTTGATCCCTTTGATAATCATTTACCCATCCCTCTTTTAGCCTTCTTAAATCAAACCATTAGTTTGCTTCCATATCCATTACTAAGCGAACCATTCGAACCTATATTCCTTGTTTTCATTCCCTATTTTGCAAACCATTCAAACTTATCCAATTTATCGATCGGGCAACTATTACGACTCAAATTATCCCGAGGCAAGTTCGTATCACAATCGAACCACTGTGATTTGCACGAATCTTAATCTCTAGCTATTGATTAGTAGTTTCCTAAATCTGTCCTTAACTTCCATAATAATTGACATCAATCACATACTTAAGAGCAGAAGAAGAAAAAGGAACATAGATTTCATCTATATCACTTATCGAAATAGAGCAAGAGAATCGAATATTGGAAGGAATTCGGCACTAGCACAGCCGCTCACCCCCGATTTATAGCTATCAAAAATAATTAAACAAAACCCTAATTTAACAACTCCAAAGCCGAAACTTCAAGTACCAAAAACACTTACTGAAAAATGCGGTTAGTCGCTGAGCAAGATGGAGGCTCAAAACGTATGAGAGAAAAAGGAGTAAAGTCAATTCAGCTGGAGAAGAGGAATGGATTTTTAAATAATGGAGAAGGGAGAAGGAACTTTCGGCAGTGACCAGGATTGGTAAATTAGTAGCACAAGACTTAATGAAGCGAAAGACGAGGGAAAAGAAAAACAAAAAAAAGGGAGAAGAGATTTCAGCAGAAAGAAAAGAAAAATGAAAAAAAAAAGAGGAAAAAGAGATTTCGGTAGAGAGAGCCGAATGTGGTGATTAATTTTGGCACCACTACTCCATACACCCCTTGATCCACTCCTCAAAATTCTCCTCCAATCTCTCAACCCTCCAATTCGAAACCCATTCAAACTCAATTTGAATTCTTCTCAACCACTTCAGTGTTTTAGTCAAACCACAACACCCCCCACGGCACAACAGCAAAATAAATACTTCATTGCCCCCACCAAGATTCGAACCTCAGTCTACTGGCATAGGTACCACGTCACTTACCCTCTAAACCAGCAGAATTTTTATGTCTTGCTTTACGAACATTAATTTAAAAGCCTACTAACTATAGGCAAGGGTTTATTCCTTAAAAACAAAAATTTTTGCACCTTCCCAGGCTTGAACCCAAGACTTCTTAGATACTCCCAAACACACCCAAATCACTTAACCAGTGAAGCAAACCAGTATTTGTGTTACAAACATACAAAAAGTAAATACTCAGATTTTGAGGCGTTACATACTAAAAGTAATTAACTCGTTTCTTTTTTGTTCTTTGGTTTGTGTTGCTCGAGCCCACACTCGACTCAATTTGTGGTATGAGGATAGTAGAGAAGGTCGTTCAGTTGAAAGCCAATATCAACTTAAATTAGTCTCACACAAAGCTCAGTTTTGAAAATTTTTCAAAACTTTCATTGTAATTGTAAAATTGTTTTCTTAACTGGATTTTCCAGCACAAGCACCTAGGAAATAATTCAAAATGATTTTTTAAATATATTCAACCTTCTTAAATGTTGAGAAATGTTATTAAAATTTTTATAAAGTTGTTAAATGGTGTTTTAATAAAAGTAAATTTTGTACAAGCTAAGAAAGCATTTTGATAGCATCTCCTATCAATATCAGCCGTCGGGACGGGTATAATGTAACATCCCTCACCTTTATTCGTCGTCGGAATAAGGTTACGGAGCATTACTGGACTATTATATAATCGAACATACATTTCTCATACAATTATCAAATTCAAATAAAAGTCATTCACAATCATTCATCAAGTCCCTAATACGAGCCTACGAGGCCCAAAACATTCTTTAGAAGTGGTTCAGGACTAAACATATAACTCAAGAAATTTTTAGAAAACTTAGAAAAAAATTTAAATACAGGTGTCACACACCCGTGTGTCTCACACGGCCAAAGACACGCTCGTGTCATAGGCCATGTGGACATTCAAATGGGATCACATGGCCGTGTCCCAGCCTGTGTCTGACCCCGTGTAACTCCATGACTTGGGTTACAAGGACAACCACACGCCTATGTGACTAGCCAATGTGCGCTTCGAAATGGCCTCACACGCTCATGTGCCAGGCCGTGTGCTAGGCCATGTGAAGCATACTAACTTGGTTTCTAATTAAACACCAGTGGACACACAGTCATGTCACTAGACCGTGTGTCACACACAGCTGAGACACATGCCCGTGTGGACAAAAATAAGTTATTTTCCAAGCCATGTTTCTCACCCAAAATATAACCACCTAAAAACATCAATTGGCATATAGCATAGCATCGATAGACATTCAAACCAATCTCAACCTAGCATAATTCATGCCATTTCAATACCATCAACTACGAGGCACACAAGTACCACAATATGCTATTGAATTTCATACCAAAATCACTTTTTAATTCACTTAACTAGTTAACTTCATATATGTACTTTCTTACTTTTAATCACATGCATACCAATTCTTCAAATTTCAACCATATGGTACTTCAAATACAAATTCACAATAAGCACATAAAATTGCATTTGTCAACAACACAACAAAAGGCCATTTGCACAAATAAATACATCACCAAATATACCAAAATAGGCCAACTCTCATGATTATACACAAAACCAAACACTTATTATTTACAAGTCAACCCAAATGGCTAAAATCCATTACTAACATATACCAAAATGACCATAACTCCTATACATGCCATATAACCAAATACATAAGCTCAAAAGTAAAAAATGATAGCTTGATAGTGTGATGAGATCTCCGACGACTCCCAAATCCGAGCAAGCTTCGACTACACTATAAAACACAAAAAAAAAATAAATAGAGTAAGCTTTAAAGCTTAGTAAGCTCGTATGCTAAGTAAAACTTACCAACCAAATATTCAATAACATATACCTCATATAATGCAATTCAAATTGAAAACATATGTAACACCCCAAACCCGGCCTAGATGTTACGACCGGATCTGGCATGTCACAAAAAAGAGGGTTCTATAAAAACTATGCATTCGTAAAAACTTCGTATTCTTATGAAAACTCTGAGCTTTGTTGTTAGTGAAATTTAGATTTGCTTTTTTGGTTTTCTTGTAAAGACGTTACTATTGGTATTTGCGAAAACTTTGTTTATAGAAGAAATAAGTTTCAGTAATTTATGAAAACGTGATATTCTGGAAAACCATTAATTAACCTCTTTAAGAAAACTCCATATTAATCCTTTAGCAATAAATCATAGCAAAAAGAAAGTTCAAAAGAAAAATAACGTCCAATGGCCTTATTACAAAATATTAAACCAAATCAAAATAATCTTAAAATAAAGCAAAATAGAATTTACTAAAGTTCGTGAGAAATACTCCGACATATGGCCACCCCAGAGTCATCTGTACTCCAAATCCTCAATGCTAGGACTCATCTGCAAGGTTAAAGCAGAGAGGTGAGTTACGAGAACTTAGTGTGTAATTCCCTAATCGGTCATTAACTAGGCTCGAGCCCAAACGGAAGCAGACTGGGCTGAGGTCCCATTCGGTGACAATCTAGGCCTTAGCCCTATAAACATGATAATGCAACCAGAGAATGCATTGCAACCCAATCCAACCCTACACACCAACCGTACCAGCCCTACACACATGTGGGGACCAAGTCAACCCACCTAGCCCTACACGCCAATATGGCAGACAAGTTGCTAATCATAGAATTTATGGCAGAGCCACCAGAATAACAGGATATACGTGGCATGGCCACAAGACAGAATGTGGCAGAGCCACCAGAATAACACTTCATTTGATCATCAAACCTAACCCATGCAACATATTATGAATGCAATGCATCATACGTACAAAAGCGTAAAAAATTATATACATGGTAACCAATCCATAATCAGGGGTACAACACTCATTTACCCTACAGGGGTATTTCGGAAATTTTGCATTTAACGACCTTTTCGAAGGCCCACTGTCACCTCGAGTGACAGAGGACCTTTGGGTTTCTATGGAACTATAGGGCCTAAAACCCATTTTAGGCCCAAACGGGCCCACACGCTCGTGTGGCTCATTTTGCATGGTTTCGGTCTCAATTGTACATATTTCTCAATCACATCTATCATTTGATATTTTTCCATCAATTTTGCTCATATGGGCCTGTTGGCCCATTGGGCCCGTTCAACCCATTTTGGTTCGATCAGGCTCATTACAGCCTCAGTTTCACGGGAGTGCTCATGACATTCCCAATGGCTTACCGTCATTATTCGTGTTTTGGTTTACCACTACGAGCGTTCACACGCTCGAGTGGTCACAGTTTCCTGTTTTCCAGCTTTTCGGCTTTCGACCGATTCACAGAACATTGCAAGCATTTATCTAGAAAGGTGTGAGATTACACACCTGATTTGGATTTCAGAAAGAATCACTATTCGTTGCCCTTAGAATAATACTAATCAAAAGATAGCCTCAACATCTTAAAAGATTTCATAAGTCCAAATGCATGACTTCACTAGAATCACTTACCATAAACGTGATCTTCCCTACAGAGTTCTGAAATCCGGCCTTGCTTCCTAGCTACCACCACAAGTACTTAAAAGAACCACTGATGCATCAAAGAGGTTAGCATCCAATCAATATTCGGTTCTACTATAAGAAAGGAAGAAACCAACGCCAACTTTACAAGATAATATCACATGGATACCATTAGCATCAAATCAAAAGGTAAACGAATAACTTCACCTTTACCCAAGACCAACGCTATCAGCCTGCACCTTTGTTTTTGCTAAAGAACTCCGTCTACACCCCAAAAAGAGTTTTGGTTTAGGCTAAGTAGAGAGGGAAGAAAGAATAATAACTGTGAGAGTGGGGCATTCGTTCAAAGAAAGAAAGCTGATTGGAAGAGAAAAATATAACATGGGAATAGAGGCTTACCAATCAGAGATGCAGGAGGGATTCGGGTTTTGAAAGAGAAAAGGTCAGAGAAAGACTTCGACAGACAAAAGACCCCCAAGCTTCAGGCTACTCAGAATTTGGCTAACAGCAAAAGCAAGAGGAACAAATTTAGATGGAAGAAGAGAGGAGATTTGGCTTATGGAAAAAAGGGATAGAAACGAAATGGAGAAGAAGAGAGGGAGAGAAGGATTTGGACAACCAAAAAAATGCCACAAGGTGACCTGAAATGCACAAAGAAGAAAACACTTAAATTACACAAATGCAAAGTAAAAACACTCAGGAATTTTTGGCACTCTTTTCCTACTCAATGCCGAATATGCACTCTTCCAAAATACAAGTTTTGACCGAAACTCCCCCTTGCACTTCCCCATATTCAGCCACCACTACCTCTCACCCTCAATCCCTTGATTCACTCCTCATTTTGCTCCTCAACATCCTATCCATCACCCATTCAAATCCTTTGACCAAGTCTCCAACCACCAAGGCAGAGTTTGATCTCAACTCTGCTTCTTCCTTTCATGAGCACAAAATAATGCCACCTAAAATGCAATTTGTGAGTCTCGAACTCTTTCCCCCTGCTTCCCTTATGATGCCACACCTCTAGGCCACCTTGCTCATTGTTTTAACAAACACATTTAATTATACCTTAAGTTCTGCTTCCACTAGTTCTCCCCATTAAAGCGCCCAAAAAACCAAAATTTCACCAGGGCTTGGGCTCGAACCCGAGCCTCCCTAGGACCCCCATACACACCCAAACAACCCGCAGAGCAACCATAACATGCAATTACACAAATATCACAAACCCTTAAATTTTTGGATGTTACAGTTCTACCCCCTTAAAGAAATTTTGGCCTTGAAATTTACCTAATTAAAAGAGGTGAGGGTATTGCTGTCAAATTGCCTCCTCAGGCTCCCAAGTGGTTTCTTCTGAATCGTGATTACGCCACAATAGCTTGACTAGCGAACGAATTTCCTCCTCAACACTTTACGCCACCATCTCTCCACTTTTCACTTGCCAAAAATGAAAACCCAACGACTCATCCAATAACTACTTCTCTTTAATCTGATTAAACCATGTCGGTTTCACCTGAAGTTCTTCCAATAGATACCATCCTCATAAAGGCTGAGATGAGCAAACATTGCTCTCAAATCAGACACCACCTTCTAACTTAGTGCATCCGCTACCACATTGGCTTTACCCAGATGATACTCAATCGAGAAGTCGTAGTCCTTTAGCAACTCTATCCATCTCTGTTGCCTTTAATTTAACTCCTTTTGGGTAAGGAGATACTTAAGACTCTTATGGTCGGTGTAGATAATCGATTTTTCCCCATACAGGTGATGTCTCTATATCTTTAGTGTAAACACCACCGAACTAGTTCCAAGTCATGAGTGGGATAGTTCACCTCATGCGGCCTTAATTATCGAGATACATACGCTACTACCTTCCCCTCTTACATCAACACACAACCCAAACCTGTGTGCGACACATCACAATAGACAATGAACACTTTCCCAGCCTCAGGCTGAATCAAAACCGGTGCTTAAGTCAGAATCTTCTTCAGTCTCTCAAAACTCCCTTGCTGCTTATCAGTCCAAACAAACTATATGCCCTTACACAGTAACTTAGTTAGGGGTGCCGCAATCAAAGAAAATCGCTCAACGAACCGCCTTTAGTACCAAGACAAACCAAGAAAACTTCGGATCTCTGATACTGACTTTGGTGGCTTCTAATCAAATACAACTTCAACCTTCCAGGATCAACCCTAATCCCCTCGGCAGTCACAACATGCCCTAAAAATGTCACTTCCTTCAGCCAAAACTTGCACTTACTGAATTTGGCATAAAGATGCTTTTCTCTTAATATCTGTAAAATAACCCGAAGATGTAAATCATGCTCCTCTTCCGATCTTAAATACACCAAAATGTCATCTATGAAGGCCACCACGAACTAGTCTAGATAGGGTTGGAAGACCCGATTCATCATATCCATGAAGGCGGCTGGTGCTTTTGTTAATCCGAATGGCATAACCAAAAACTCATAATGCCCATAACGAGTTCGGAATGCAGTCTTATGAATATCTGCCTCCTTGACTTTTAACTGATGATACCCCAATCTTAAATCTATCTTCAAGAAAATTGAAGCTCCCCGTAGCTGATCGAATAGGTCGTCTATCCTTGGTAGTAGATATTTATTCTTAATCGTTAACTTATTCAACTAGCGATAGTCAATACACATACGCATTGACCCATCCTTCTTCTTCACGAAAAATACCAGCGCTCTCCACGGAGATATACTTGGTCTAATAAATCCTCGATCCAACAACTCTTGGATCTGAGCCTTTAGTTCTACCAGCTCCTTCGATGCCATCCTATAAGGGGCGATAGATACTGGAGCTATTCTCGATAATAGCATAATGCCAAATTCGACCTCGCGATCTGGGGGCAACCCCGAAAGCTCTTCAAAAATCGTCCGAAAATTCCTTTACGGTCCTAACATTCTCAACCGACAAATTATCAACATCAGTAGTGTTAACATAAGCTATGAACGCTTAACAACATTTACGCACCAACTTCTTAGCCCTTAGTGCAGGGATTACATTAGACAGATAATTCCTTCTCTCTCCTATTACCATTACTTCCTCACCCTCTGAAGTCTTTAATATCATACGCTTAGCAGTACAATCCAAGTTCGCACAGTGTTTCACTAACGAGTCCATGCCCAGTATGAGATCAAACTCGCTGAACGGCAGTTCTATCAAATCCGTCGGAAATACCACTCCTTGAACTTCTAGAGGCATATCTCTAAACAGCTTATTCACTACCAAAGACTATCCTAAGAGACTAATCACTGACATTCCCCTATCAAGAAACTCAAATTGCATACCCAGAGTTCCAGACACAGCACAAGCAATATTTGAATGGGTAGATCCAATATCAATTAAAGCTATAAATGGCACATCAAATATGATAAACGTACCGGTTATGACGTCTGGTGCGTCACCATTGTAACACCCCAAACCCGGCCCATGCGGTATGACCAGATCTGGCGTGTCACATAAAGAAAACAATTTAAAGAACTCATGTTTCTTACTAAATAGGCTATTGTTTAGGAAAATAAATTTAATTTAAAAATACACGATAAAAATACTAATAATCTTGAAAGATTAATTGAAGAATCAATAATTAAACTAGTGATCTTTTAAAATCTTGACTTTTGAAAATATTGTTGGTAATTTGAAAGAGAATTTTCGAGTTAAAATATTTGTAAAAGTTTGTTATGAAATACATTTGTCAATCTATTTTAGAAAAACCTTTATTTAAGTTTTTAGAAAAATTTTCATTTAAAACAATTCAAGTAAAACAATAAGTACGTTAAACATAAAGCAAAAAAAAAAAATATTCCAGAGGCCTTATTACAACATAAAAACCCAAAATAGTAAAAGTAATAAAGTGAACGGAAATAGAAAACTAAAGTTCAAAAAAACACCATTTCTGAAATATGGCCTCCACCGAGTCATCCATGGCCCAAGTCCACATCACTGAGCATTACCAGAAAGGATTAGGGAAAAGGAGTAAGTTACAAGAACTCAGTGTATAATCCCCTTACCGTTATCCACTGGGCCTGAACCCATATAGCAACATCTTGGACCTAAGCCCATTTACAAGTAATAAATAAATGATATGAATGCAATCCATCCCATCCAGCCAATCTCTCCCCCGACTAGCCAATCTCTCTTGTGGGGATCAAGTCAACCCACCCCGCCAGTCTCTCCAATTCGCAGTCAAGCTACCATTTATAATATTTGTGGCTAAGTCACCAGAATCATATACGGTAATATAATCGGCACACAGCCTTAATCACGATGGCACAAAGCCATATTTAAATTATCACATAGCCATTATCAGAATTTGTGGCAATGCCACTGGGCTACACTTCTCTTCATTTAAGTTTCCCATCCCATGCAATATGTAATGATTCAATATACATAATAACATAAAATATCCACATGTATAACAACCATTAGACCAGTGATATACTACGGTGAATTGGTCCATTATTGAGCTTTGTAATTCGGCTCACTAAGGTATTCATCAAATCGGGCCATAGGGGTATTTCGATAAATCGACCCATAGGGACATTTTGGTAATTCGGCCCATAGGGAAATTTCAGTAATTCAGCCCATAGGGGCATTTCGATAATTCAGCCCATAGGGGAATTTTCATCATTATACAAATTAACATCGATTTTGTTAAATCTTTAAAAATAATGAGATTTAAGCAAATTCCTTGATTTATGCCATATTACGATTTTAGCCATATAAATAATAATGATCCATTTTTTTCAACATAATATCGAATCATGAATCTACGAAATTTTGGTGTAAGATTACACACCTAATTACGATAAATATTAAACTCTCTTGATTGTCGGCACCTATGACAACATAATACTCGATTAATCTAATGAACAAGATTTTTATTAATCTAAATCTAAACCAAGCGATCTATTGAAATGCTTACCCTCGATATCGTGAACGACCACGATTTGTCTATTCTCACCGGATGATGGTCCACAACCCGGTGGGAAATCTCAAATCACCGATACCGCTCTACGCTTGAACTTAGGAGTAGAAATTGCAAATCAACTCCTTTTGTGCTCTCCAATCACTTTTCCTTTCAAATTGATTCCACTTGCCTCCATTTGGAAAAAAGTTATAATCAAAAACGATATTACGATGATATAAAATGATTGTCTAAGGAAAAAGGTTCAGCTTACCACTATTTCCGTATGATCAACCAGTGGATAGATCGAGCGATTTAGTGCCTAAAAACAAACGATTAGTCACAACCACTATTCCGTTTAGCAAACTAACCGATCAATGAAAAAGATCAAAATGAACCATGACGAATCCCTTACCTTAGTGATTATAAAACTGATTCCCACCGATTGTACTTATGGCTACGGATGAGTCAAAGGTAATAGATTTGGCCTTTCCACTATTACACTACAAAAAGATAATGATTAAGTTATGAGGGAGTATGGAAAACACCATTTCGGTTTAGAAATAGTAAGAAACAACCAAATAATGAGGGACACTCATTCGGCTAAGGAGAAAAAGAATGAAAGGATTTGAGTAAAACCACTTACACGGTTTAATCAAGAAAGAAAAGTCCAACTTGTAAGATGGAGAAGAGGATGATCAAGATTCGGCTATTGAAGAGAAAAGAATAAAGAAGGTTCGGCCAATCTAAGTTGTGTCGATTAGAGAAAAGAGAAGTAAGTTGAAGAAATGGTAAAAAGAAAAAGAGAAGATGGAGGATAGTACTAGATGGTTTCGACTATCAAAGAGAAATGACAAAGATGCATTGAAGATTTTTGCCAAAACAAAGGACAAAAGAGAAAAAATGAACAAATGGACTAGGAGGTTTTGGCCAAGGAAAAAGGGAAAAGAATTTGGAAAAGAGACACAAAATGTTCAAAGAGAAAAAAATACTTCTCATGCACCAAAACTAGCAAAATGATAGCAAAATTTGGCTTCCAACTCCCCTCCCAAAACCGTGTGTTACTTTTGCCTAAAGGGTGAATGTTGACCAAAATAATCTTTCCAAAACATCACCCACATAATAGGCCAACATGTTCCCTTCTCTTGCCTTTTTCATTTGATTCTTTCCTTCTTTTTCCCTTATCTTCCTCCTTACCATATTCCTTAGCCTCCTTTCCAAAATTAAAAAGTCTTTCTTACCTTAATTACCACCATGGCCGACACTTGGAAGAGAAGCACAAAAATAAATCCCAAAATTTGCACTAGGTGGGATTCGAACTCCACCCCTCAAGCCCATACATGCAATGCCACACCACTCCTTTACTAGCTTCACTTGTGCTAGAAAAATGCACACTTATTTCCTTAAGTCTTGATGTTACTTACCTATCTCTCCTTAAAATGCTTAAACATGAAAATTTTGCTAAGGCCCAATTCAACCCCGAGCCTTCTTAGGACCCCTAAACATACACAATTAACAATCTTAACTAGTCTAACGCATGATGTAATGTAAATTATAAGTTCCCAAATTTCAGGATGTTACAATTCTACCCCCCTAAAAGAAAATTTTGTCCTTGAAATTTACCTGATTAAAAGAGATGAGGATACTGTTGCCGAATTGTGCCCTCTAGCTCCCATGTAGCTGCCTCTGATCCATGATTACGACATAAAACTTTGACTAATGGAACCAACTTCCTTCTTAGAACCTTAATATCACATCCAAAATCTGTATTGGCTCCTCTTCAAAAGACAAGTCAGGTCTTAACTCAACTTCCTCCACTAGTACAACATGAGATGGATCCGAATGATAACTCCTTAACATAGAGACATGGAATACACTATGTATCTGACTTAACTCCGGAGGTAACTCAAGCTGGAAAACTATTGACCCAACATGTTTCAGTACACGGTATGGTCCGATGAACCTAAGGTTTAACTTGCCTTTCCGTCCAAATCTAAAGATCTTCTTCTAAGGTGAGACCTTCAAAAAGACCTGATCTCCCACAGAAACTCTATATCCTTACGCTTTAAATTCGAATATGATTTCTACCTATCTGAAGCTTCTTTTAACCATGCTTGAATTACTTTTACTTTTTCCTCCGTTTCTGAGATCAACTTAGGACCCAACAACTGTCTTTCCCTAACTTCAGTCAAGCAAGTAGGAGTACGACACCTACGACAATACAATGCCTCGTAGGGTGCCATTTGGATATTGGATTGATAGCTGTTGTTGTATGCAAACTCTACCAATGGTAGAAAATCTTCCCAACTACCCCTAAAGTCAATCACACAGCCCCTTAACATGTCTTCTAGAATCTGGATTACTCTCTCCGACTAACCATCTGTCTATGGATAAAATGCCGTTCTAAAATTTAACCTTGTACCTAAAGCTTCATGTAAAGCCTTCCAAACTCGTGATGTAAACCTAGGATCCTTGTCCAATATAATCGACACTGGTACCCCATGTGACCTCACGACTTCTACTACATACAACTTGGCCAACTTCTACAATAAATAATTCGTACGAACAGGTAGGAAATGAGCAGTCTTTCTCAATCGGTCTACTATTACCCATATAGAATCTTTCTTAGTAGGCGTTAAGGGTAACCCACTAGCAAAGTCCATCGTTATCCTTTCCCATTTCCATAGTAGGATTTTCACCGGTTGTAGCAACCCTGATGGCAGTTGATGTTCCGCCTTCATCTGCTGACATGTTAAGCACTTACTCACGAAATCAGTAACCTCCCGTTTCAACCCTAGCCACCAATACTGGTCACAGAGGTCTAAGTACATTTTGTTTCCCATGGGATGCATAGCCTATGGACTACTATGCGCCTCACACAGAATCATTTGCCTCAATTCTAATACAGGCTCTTCTGCGGAAACACAATATTCCATCACTATTCAATCCAAAATCCCCTATCTCACCACTTTCCACTTGTTAAAGTCGAGAACCCAATGCTTCATCTATCAACTACTTTTCCTTAATCTGACTTACCCAAATAGGCTTCACCTGAAGTTCGGCTAACAGGCTACCATCTTCATAAAGGCTGAGATGAGCAAACATTGCTCTCAAATCCAATATCACTTTACGGCTCAATGCATCTGTCACTACGTTAGCTTTTCTTTGATGATACCGATTGAGAAGTTAAAATCTTTCAATAGTTCTATCCATCTCTGTTGTCTTAAGTTCAACTCCTTTTGGGTGAGGAGGTACTTCAGACTCTTATGATTCGTATAGATAATCGACTTCTCCCCATACAAATAGTGTCTCCGAATCTTCAGAGCAAACACCACTCCAAATCATGCGTATGATAGTTTATCTCATGCGGCCTTAATTGACGAGATGCATAAGCTACTACTTTTCCCCTTACATCAACACACATCCCAAGCCCGTGTGTGACGCATCACAATAAATATTAAACTCCTTACTAGCCTCAGGTTGAACCAATACTGGCACTTCTGTCAGGATTTTCTTCAATTTCTCAAAGCTCTCTTGTTGCTTATCTGACCACGCAAATGGTACTTCCTTACGCAACAGCTTAGTTAGGGGTGCAACAATCAATGAAAACCCCTCAACGAATCGCCTGTAATATCTAACCAAGCCTAGAAAATTCTGAATTTCTGCCACTAACTTCGGTGGTTTCAAATCCAAAACAGTCTCAACCTTTCGGGGATCAACTCTAATTCCTTCGGTAGACACAACATGCCTCAAAAAGGTCACTTTTTTTAGCCAAAATTCACACTTACTGAATTTGGCATACAGTTTCTTCTCCCTTAATATCTACAATATAACCCATAGATGTGAATGATGCTCCTCTTCTGTCTTTGAGCACACCAAGATGTCATCTATGAACACCACCACAAACTGATCTAGATAGGGCTGGTGCATTTGTCAACCCAAACAGCATCACTAAGAGCTCGTATTGTCTATATCGAGTTTAAAACGCAGTCTTATGAATATCTGCCTCCTTGGCCTTAAGCTGGTGACATCCCAATCTCAAATCTATCTTTGAAAAATCGAAGCTCCTCATAGCTGATCAAACAGATCATCAATCCTCGATAACGGATACTTGTTTTTGATCGTCAACTTATTCAATTATCTATAATCGATGCACATACGCATCGATCCATATTTTTTCTTAACGAACAAGACTGGCGCTCCCCACGGTGACACACTCAGTCGAATAAATTCATGATCCAACAACTCTTGAATTTGAGCTTAAAGCTCTGCTAGCTCCTCTAGCGCCATTCTATAAGGAGCAATGGACACCGGAGCCGTCCCTGGCAACAACTCAATACCAAACTCCACTTCCCGATCCAGAGGCAATCTTAGAAGCTCCTCGAGAAAGACGTCCAAAAACTCTTTCACCGTTCTAACACTCTCAACTGACAACTCTTTGGCATCCAAAGTATTGATAAAGGCTAAGAACGCTCCACACCCCTTTCGTACCAACTTTTCTGCCTTTAAAGCAGATACCACATTAGACAAATAGTTTCTTCTTTCACCTATCATCATCACTTCCTTATCATCTGAAGATCTTAGTACCATTTGCTTCGCAGTATAGTCCAAGTTCACACGGTGCTTAACCAGCCAGTCCATGCCCAAAATAAGATCAAACTTGTCGAATGGCAGTTCCATCAAATTCGCCAGAAACAATTCCCCTTGCACTTCTAAGGGTACATCTCTAAACAATTTATTTACTACCACCGACCATCTTAAAGGGCTAATTACAGTGGTTTCTCTAGCAAAATTTTAGATCTAATATTCAGAGTTCCAGATACGGCACAAGCAACATATGAATGGGTGGATCCAATATCTATCAAAGCAATAACAGGTACATCAGCTATGAAAAACATACTGGTTATGACATCAGGTGCATCGGCCTCTTCTCGACATCTAACCGCATAGACAAATCCTAGCTGCCTC
Source organism: Gossypium rotundifolium (assembly GCA_025506655.1). Lineage (NCBI taxonomy): Eukaryota > Viridiplantae > Streptophyta > Magnoliopsida > Malvales > Malvaceae > Gossypium > Gossypium rotundifolium. Next base: position 59,661,015 of record CP106731.1, on the reverse strand, counting down.
ACCTATATGTTACCCCTATTACTGATGCCTCTACCCGGTGCACCTTGACCTCGTCCAACACCATTACCACCTCGATGAACCACCTGAGTCTGAGCAGGCTGTCGAGGGCAATCCTTAAACCGATGTTTCTTGGAACCACATTTGAAACAACCACCAGTTCTCTTCCAACATTCTCCCGAGTGAAGTCTCTCATAATCCACACATGGCTATAATTGGTTGGTCGTAGTTGGAGCACCAGTTCGTACTGGTCCCTCATTCCTGGGCCTTTTCTGAAAACCTCTAGCAGGGCCTGAGTACCTAAAGTGTCTCTTGTTCCTATCCCTATCCTTGTCTAGGTTTTGCTACTTCAAGTGCTTAACCTCCTCAACTATCTTAGCATTTTCTACCAATGTGGCAAAATTTTTCTCCTTCTGTGGGGCTTTCAGTACCCGCAATTCATCACGTAACCCGTCTTCAAAACGCACACAATGTTCATAATCAATCGGCACTATTCCTCGAGCATGCTGACTCAGACGCGAAAAGTTTGCCTCGTATACCGTCACAAATTTACCTCCTTGTACTAGATTCAGGAATTCTTTCCTTCGAGCATCCACATAGCTAGACCCAACATACATTTCTTGAAATACAGTCTTGAAGAATTCCCAGATAATACGATCAGCCTGAGTGCCTTCCCGAACAGTGAGCCACCACTGATATGCCTCATCTCTCAGTAAAGACACCACTCCTTTTAGTTTCTACTCAGTGGTGCAATCCAGATCGTCCATGATCCGCTCCACAGCTTCACGCCAGTACTCTGCTACATTAGGGGCTACACCCGAAATACCTCTAAAAACTTCAACTCCATTTGATCTGAGTTGCTCAGATATCGACCCACGAGCTATCGACCCAGTTCTTGCCCCAACAACCTTTTCTAGGACTCGTAACATTGCTTGGGACAGAGTGACATCCTCTCTTATACGATCATGTGACTCAGCTTTAGTCACTGGTGATGCAGGGGCGTCCATTTCTGAAATATGTCCCCATGCCTCGGATACAACTCTAGCACCTCGACCTCAACCACGGCCACATCTACCGCGTCCACGTCCTCTAGCGCTCATGTTTTCTAAATCGATTTTAATCTAATTAAGAGTCTTATGAATCAGTATGCTATTTCAGTGTTTATTAAACAATATTTTATGAAGTATAAGAAGTAAAGTTTTTTTTGCACAATGCATCTTATAGTCTCAATCTCTATAGTTTCAGATCCTAAAGTTAAAAGTTCTAGAGTGTTTCTATTTTGTGGAATTTTCTTACCACAGTAATAACACAATAACCATAAAATGAGAACAAATACTTACTGACTTGGTGCCAGATACTCGTGGTGCCATACTTACTTCAAAACATGCATTTATAATTTAAAATTCAAACAGTTTTGAAAAACACTTTTGAACCCAAACCACAGTCGACTTTTGCAACTGGGCTCTGATACCATAAAATGTAACACCCCAAACTCGGCCTATACGGTATGACCAGATCTGGCATGTCGCATAAAGAAAACAATTTAAAGAACTAATGTTTCTTACTAAATAGGTTATTGTTTAGGAAAACAAATTTGATTTAGAAATACTCGATAAAAATACTAATAATCTTGAAAGATTAAATGAAGAATCGATAATTAAACTAGTGATCTTTTAAAACTGTGACTTTTGAAAAATTATTGGTAACTTGAAAGAGAATTTTCGAGTTAAAATATTTGTAAAAGTTTGTTATGAAATCTATTTGTCAATCTATTTTAGAAAAACCTTTATTTAAGTTTTAGAAAATTTCCATTTAAAACAATTCAAGCAAAATAATAAGTACGTTAAACATAAAGCAAAAATAAAATATTCCAAAGGCCTTATTACAACATAAAAACCCAAAATAGTAAAAGTAATAAAGTGAACGAAAATAGAAAACTAAAGTTCAAAAAAACACCATTTCTATAGTATGGCCTCCACCGAGTCATCAATGGCCCAAGTCCATATCCCTGAGCATTACCTGAAAGGATTAGAGAAAAGGAGTGAGTTACAAGAACTCGAGTATAATCTCCTTACCATTATCTATTGGGCCTGAACCCGTATAGCAACATCTTGGGCCTAAGCCCATTTACAAGTAATAAATAAATGATATGAATGCAACCCATCCCATCCAGCAAATCTCTCCCCTGACCAGCCAATCTCTCCTATGTGGATCAAGTCAACCCACCCCGCCAGTCTCTCTAATTTGCAGTCAAGCTGCGATTTATAATATTTGTGGCTAAGTCACCAGAATCATATACGGTAATATAATTGGCACATAGCCTTAATCACGATGGCACAAATCCATATTTAAATTTACACATAGCCATTAACAGAATTTGTGGCAATTCCATCGGGCTACACTTCTCTTCATTTAAGTTTCCCATCCCATGCAATATGTAACGATACAATATACATAATAACATAAAATATCCATATGTATAACAACCATTAGACTAATGATATACCAAGGTGAATCGGTCCATTATTGAGCTTCGTATTCGGCCCACTAATGCATTCTATCAAATGGCCCATAGGGGCATTTCGATATTTCAGCCCATAGGGACATTTCGATAATTCGGCCATTTTCGTCATTTATACAAATTAACACTGATTTTGTTAAATCTTTAAAATAATGAGATTTATGCAAATTCCTTGATTTATGCCATATTACGATTTTAGCCATATAAATAATAATGATCTATTTTTTCAACATAATATCGAATCATGAATCTACAGAATTTCGGTGTGAGATTACACACCTAATTATGGTAAGTATTAAACTCTTTTGATTATCGGCACCTATGACAACATAATACTCAATTAATCTAATGAACGACATTTTTATTAATCTAAATCTAAACCAAGCGATCTATTGAAAGGCTTACCCTCGATATCATGAACGATTACGATTTGTCTATTCTCACCGGATGATGGTCCACAACCCGATGGGAAATCTCAAATCGCCGATACCGCTCTACGCTTGAACTTAGGAGTAGGAATCACAAATCCACTCCTTTTGTGTTCTCCAATCACTTTTCCTTTCAAAATGATTCCACTTGCCTCTATTTGGAAAAAGTCGTAATCAAAAATGATATTACGATGATATAAAACAATTGTCTAAGGGAAAAGGTTCGGCTTACCACTATTTCTGTTTGATCAAACAGTGGATAGATTGAGTGATTTAGTCCTTAAAAACAAATGATTAGTCACAACCACTCTTCCATTTAGCAAACTAACTGATCAACGAAAAAGATCAAAATGAACCATGACGAATCCCTTACCTTAATTATTATAAAATCGATTCCCACCTATTGTACTTATGGCTATGGATGAGTCAAATGTAATAGATTCGGCCTTTCCACTATTCCACTAAAAAAAGATAATGATTAAGATATGAGGGAGTATGGAAAACACCATTTCGATTTAGAAACAATATGAAACAACCAAATAATGAGGGACACTCATTCGGCAAAGGAGAAAAAGAATGAAAGGATTTGAATAAAAACACTTACCTAGTTTAATCAAGAAAGAAAAGTCCAACTTGTAAGATGGAGAAGAGGATGATCAAGATTCGGCTATTGAAGAGAAAAGAATAAAGAATGTTTGGCCAATCTAAGTTGTGTTGATTAGAGAAAAGAGAAGTAAGTTGAAGAAATGGTAAAAAGAAAATGAGGAGATGGAGGATAGTACTAGATGGTTTCACTATCAAAAAGAAATGACCAAAGATGCATTAAAGATTTTTGCCAAAACAAAGGAGAAAAGAGAAAAAATGAACAAATGGACTAGGAGGTTTCGGCAAAGGAAAAAGGGAAAAGAATTTTGAAAAGAGACACGAAATGGTCAAAGAAAAAAAGATACTTCTCATGCACCAAAACTAGCAAAATGATCTTAGCAAAGTTTGGCTCCCAACTCCCCTCACAAAACAGTGTGTTACTTTTTCCTAAAGGGTGAATGTTGACCAAAATAATCTTTCCAAAACATCAACCACATAATAGGCCAACATGTTCCCTGCTCTTGCCTTTTTCATTTGATTCTTTCCTTCTTTTTTCCCTTATCTTCCTCCTTACCATATTCTTTAGCCTCCTTTCCAAAATTAAAAAGTCTTTCTTACCTTAATTACCACCATGGCCGGCACTTGGAAGAGAAGCACAAAAATAAATCCCAAAATTTGCACTAGGTGGGATTCAACTCCACCCCTCAAGCCCATACATGCAACGCCACACCACTCCTCTACTAGCTTCAATTGTGTTAGAAAAATGGACACTTATTTCCTTAAGTCTTGATGTTACTTACCTATCTCTCCTTAAAGTGCTTAAACATAAAAATTTTGCTAAGGTCCAATTCAACCCCGAGCCTTCTTACGACCCCTAAACTTACACAATTAACAATCTTAACTTGTCTAATGCATGATGTAATGTAAATTATAAGTTCCCAAATTTTAAGATGTTACAGCCATCATCTTGACGTCGAGCCGCATAAACTAGTCCTGGCTATCTCGTATCTATATTACCCACACCACCAGCACCTCTGCCCGGTGCTCCACGACCATGTCCTAACCCATTTCCCCCTCTGGGTAGACCATGACCTCTCGGTGGCTACTGACCACCTCTTCTCAGCTGAATAAACCTCTAACCTACTATTTGCATCTAAACAGGCTCCCGAGGACTGTCTTTTATCAGATAATCTCTATACCCACATCTAAAACACCCTCCAAATCTTCTCCAGCACTCCCCCGGATATTTTTTTCCACACTGCAGATAAGGCTGTAACTGACCCATAACAACTGGCACCCAAACTCGAGCTGGCCCATCCAACCTAGGTCTCTTTTAAAATCTCCTAGAAGAACCTAAAGACCCAAAACCTCTCTTATTCTTGCCCTTTTCTTACCTCGATTTTGTCTCTTAGAATGTTTCACCTCTTCGGCAATCTTTGTTTTCTCAATCAAAGTGGCCAAATCTCTTTCTCTCTATGGAGCTATCAATACCCGCAGCTCATCCCGCAAACCATCGTCGAATTGTACAAAGCGCTCATAGTCGGTCTCAACTATACCCCGAGCGTAATGGCTCAAGCGCAAAAACTCTGCCTCATACTTTGTTACAAATTTGTTTCCATGTACCAAATTTAAAAATTCCTTCCCCTGAGCATCCACATAACTCGCCCCGACATATTTTCCCTAGAAAGTTATTTTAAAAAGTCCCAGGTTATACGATCCACTTATGTACCTTCCCTCACCGTGAGCCACAACCGGTATGCCTCATCTGGCAGCAGAGACGCTGCTCCTTTTAATTTCTATTCTACTATGCAGTCCAGATTATCCATAATTCGCTCCACAGCCTCTAACCAGTACTCTACTACATTCGGGGCTACACTAGATGTAACATCTAGGATTTAGGGGTCTCGTATTTTACTGCATATGTATGAGTTGGTATGCTTTGCTTGACTATTTGAATGTGTTTGGGGGCTTTGGAAACTTTGGGGTTTAGCCTAAGCCTTAGTAGAAATTTCTAATTTTAGGCTTTAGAGGGGGAAGCTAGGGGAGCCAGGCTATTAAGGATTTAATTCTGTGGTTATTGACACAAGGAGAAGGGTGGTGTAGTGGCAAGGAGGCGTTACTTGGTGTGCTTTGCTGGTGGCATCAGAATGGAGTTCAAAGGAGAAAGGGGTTCGAGCTATAGGGATAGCATTTTAGGAGTTCATTTTTGTGCATGGAGAGATAGGAGATGGATTCGGCTGGGGCACTTCAGGGGGAAGGTTTAAAGGGGTCAAATATTTTTGAATAAGTGGTGGAGAGGTTTATTAGGAGTTGAATCATTCAAACTTATTTGAATGAGTGAGGGGGAGGAAAGTTAGGAGAGGAATAAGGGATTGGGAGAGGGGTGTGGGTATGGGTGTTGGCTGAATATGGGGTTCTAAGGAGAGGATTTTCTGGCATGAGGGGAGTGGTTCTGTTAGGGGGCTTTAGGTGCCAAAATTAGGTGTTGTGGTAGGGAGTGTGATCATTTTCTTTTTGAGTTTTTCTCCTCTAGTTCCTTTGCCGAAAAGTGTCAAGCAAGAGTCATTCTTTTCTTTCTTCTTTTCTTATAGTAAGAAGCCGAAAGTGAGAGTGACCATTTGGTGCATTTTTGTTCATCTTCTCTTCTTTCTACTTCTTCTCTAAGCCAAACCACATCTCTCTCTTATTCTCTTTTCTTTTTCATTTTGATAATCTTAAACTTTCACTTCAAGAGCCGAATATCCCTTCTATCTATTGGAACCTTGGCCGAATCTTCCATTCATCGTTATTTCTCTCTTCTTCATCTTTATTAGTCTTTTATTTTGCTATTTCCTTGAGCCTCATCTCTTGACCAAATCATTCAAAGCCAAGTATCTCTTTGGTGGTAACTCCCTCATTGGTCAATTGATAGAAGAAGCGTCGTCATTCGTTTAGTGCCAACTCTCCCAATCGATTTCTGGTAATAGTGGTAAGGATTTCTCTTTTAACTGGATCTTACTCTTTTCTCTTTGGGTTGCTGAAACCAAGAATCTAACTCTATTTCTTATATGTGGCCGAATCTTTAGAGGACTTGATTTCGTGCCTTTTGTCTGTAGCCAGCGTGAGGGGCATTAGGGATCAGTTGGGTTCGATTATTCAAGGTAAGATGGGTACACTTTTTGTTCGGCCGAAGGCCACCTTGTTTGGACCATAAGTGTTAGGCCGAATCTAACAAGTGTTAATGTAGGGATTTCGACAATCTCTTGGTTTAGTGGAGACTCTCCGGGTTCTGTTAAATTCGGTAAGGTGAATTAGATTAAAGTCTTTTATGTAGTTCATTATTATCTGAATCTATGTTTTAACCGGGTCTTCTGACCAAGATCTTATTTGATGGAATTGAGTACTAATCAGTTAAAGAGAGGGGTTGGACACGCAGTCCCTACCCCTAAATTCAAGAAGCGAGTAGTTTTAGTGGTTCGGGATTGGTCACCGGGTTGTGGGCCAGCGTCTGAAAAGGACAAGTAGATCGATGTAATCTCTCCGAGTGAGGACGTTAGGGAGATCGATAGTCTAGTTCTTCAGGTTTACAGGTGTGTAATTATCACACTATTCCCTTAGTTGTTTTAAACCTATGTGTTAGGCTTGGTAGCCGAAAATAGTGGCAGTGGTGAATGTATTACCTGTGTTGGGTAATCGATAAACAAGGTTAGTGTGTTATCTTATTTGATAATCGTGGTTAAACTGTTTTGAGTGTATATGAGTATGTTATGCAGGTACATATATACATATATAATTATGATTTATCATGTTGCTCATCTACTATATTTTGTTGCATGTGCATGGGTTTTGGGATATGAATGATGATAAGGGGAAGTGATTTATGTGGGTGACTCTGCCAAGACTAATGATGGCCTCGAGCCTCATTGTGGATATGGTGATTTAATCACATGTGGATTCTGTGGATAGACCACTTATGTAGACTTGGAGCAGTGTGTCTGTCAGCATGACTGCCAAAGAGGTGTGTAGGGATGGAGGGTCGATTGTAGAAATCCTCAGGTGTGTATGAAGATGGATGTATGGAGAGGTGTGTAGAGGATGGACATTAGGTTAGGTGGGGTTATCATTTGAAGATTTGTGCTTGGCATGTTGATTTGGGGCTCCAACCCACTTGTGGAATGAGGTGGTATAATTACACACTGAGTCTGGTGACTCACCCTATTTTCTTAACACATTGCAGGTAGCTCATGATACATTATTGGACTGGGTTGGAACGGACTTGGAGTGGCCATGCAGTGTTATTTTAGTAAACTTTATTTTAAACTATTAATTGTTGTTTTCCTTTGGGACATTTTGGATATGTAATAAGGCCACTACAAATTTGGTAAATTTTGGGTTTTAAGTTGGTTTTATTATTAAATTTTTATTTAAGATATAACGTTACTATACTTTAATATAGAGAACATAAAATAAAAAAAAGGGTTTTCAAAATAGGAGTGCATAAAAATAATCTATTTCTCCCAAGGTACCAACTGGGATATCCGTTAAAAATGGAACTTAACTAAATTTGGGAATTTTCCTTCAACTACAAACCACTGTGTTTAAAAGCCACCCCTCAAGCGAACAATTTTCAAAGCTTATGGTACTTTCTTAAATTTCGTTTTACACCTATTTCTCAATAACATACCATATTTGGTTGTGGTGGTTGGGCTAGGTTCGGGGTGTTACACTTTGGTATCAGAGCCTAGTTTAAAAGCTCGGCTTTGGGTTTTGGGTTCAAAACGTCTTCTAGAAATGGTTTAAAAATGTAGTAGGATAAAATACATATTTTTTTCAGTATGGCTCCTGCATCTCCAGCCCAAGTCTGCCAGGTAAGTCTTCTAAATTTTGTTCTAATATAATATGGGGTTTGATGGGCTTTATGGGCGTAGACTAGTAGGATAGCGATAATGGACCCTAGGGCTCGACTGAACAATTCTGCAAACTTCATAAGATTTAAATTCACTAATTAAACATGCCTGTGAACAAGTTGCTAAGTTAGGGTGTGGTAATAGGCATAGGCATGTCTAGGAATGGATCCAGGAAGAGCTTGGTATTTAAGCGGTCCTAGTGACTCACCTCCTCTTTCCAAGAATCTTGCCTGGTGTGTAGTTTTGTTCACTTTAGCCGCGAGGACTTGTTGATGGGCCAAAGTCATGTCTAAAACTCGAAAGGGACCAGAACCCTAATTTTTGCAAAATTACTTATATGTCCCTAATTTTATAAATTATCTAAAACACCTTAGGTTGAGAAAATTTATCGAAACACCCTTGATTTTGTAAAATGACCAAAGTGCCCTTATTTGAGAAATTACCAAAATACCCCCACATTGCAAAATTACTAAAATATCCTCAAATTGTAAAATTACCAAACTACCCTTATTTTGAAAATTACCAAGAAACCTTATTTTGAAAAAAATTATAAAAATACCCCTAGGTAGTGAAATGACGAAAAGACCCCTAGGTGATGAATGTGAGTTCATGGATGTTTACTTGTGTTTGATGTATGTATGTGAACTTTGGAATTAGGAAATACAGACTTGAGAACTGAATTTTGTAAATAGAATTTGAATTCGAAAGAACTACTGTTAAAACTCTTTTCCATAAAATTATCCGTTGTTAAATAGTGGAAAGAAGTACTAATGCATAAAATTTCTAAATCAGATTTAATCGTGAACGTTAATCATGAGCACTCGAGGACGTGGGTGTAACGTGCATGGTCGTGGTAGGGGTATGGTGACTGTGTCGGAACCAGTAGGGTCTGGTTATGGGTCAGAAAATGAGGTACCACTACCGCCTGCTGCAGAAGCAGAGCTTCGGGTCAAACGGATGGAGATGACGCAGTATCACAGGTAATGCTGCGGGTTCTAGAGCGTGTGGTCGGGGCAGACGCAGGAATAGCAACTCGAAAGTCTGTCCCTGAGCAACTCCGAGCTAATGGAGCCAAAATGTTTTGAGGTATTTCTAGAGTAGCTCCGAACGTGGTTGAGTATTGGTTGGAGGCAGTCAAAAGGATTATGGATGATTTGGACTGCACAACTAAAGAAAAACTGAAGGGCGCGATTTCTCTACTTCGGGATGAGGCCTACCAGTGGTGGCTCACCATTAGGGAGGGTACTCCAGTAGACCGAGTGGATTAGGGTTTCTTTAAGACAAAGTTTCAAAAGAAATATGTCAGAGCCGGTTATGTGGATGCGCAGAGGAAGGCATTCTTGAATTTAGTTCAAGGGGGTAAGTTAGTAGCCGAGTATAAGGCAGAATTTTTGACGTTAAGCCGATACGCCAGAGGGATTATTGCAACTGACTACGAGCACTGTGTGAGATTTGAAGATGGGCTGCGAGATGAGCTACGGGTGTTGATAGCTCCTCAGCGAGAGAGAGATTTTGTTGTGTTGGTGGAAAAAGTGAAGATAGCTTAGAAGGTTAAGCGAACTGAGAAGCAAAACAGGGACATGGACTGAGGCAAGAATAAGAGGAGTTATGCACTCGTCAGGGTCATCGAGAAGTTTTCAAAAAGGCCTAGGGTATGACCTATTCACGTTACTACGCCGGTTGCTGTTGGGCAATTTTGACAGTGTTCCCATTATGAGAGATCACATGCGGGAGAGTGCTGAGAAAGATTTTATGGTGTTTTGTGATGCTTTTCATATGAGGTTGGGTTGTGTGCTGATGCAAGAGGGAAGGTTGTTGCATATGCGTCTCGACAATTAAGACCACATGAGGTTAACTATCCCACGTATGATCGGGAGTTGGCTGCGGTGGTTTTCGCTTTAAAAGTATGGAGACATTATTTGTATGGGGAGAAGTCTGTGATCTACACTGGCCACAAGAGTCTGAAGTATCTGCTGACTCAGAAGGAGCTGAACTTGAGGCAGCGAAGGTGGGTGGAACTGTTGAAGGATTATAACTGCTCGATTGAATACCACCCGGGTAAGGCAAATGTGGTGGCAAATACATTAAGTTGGAAGGTAGTGTCAGATTTGAGAGTGATGTTCGCTCATCTTAGTTTATATGATGACGAGTTTATTAGCTGAACTGCAAGTGAAGCCAGCCTAGATAAGTCAAGTAAAAGAGAAACAATTATCGGATGATGTTCTGGGTGCTCAACTTCTACGAGTACAGGATGGGGGAATAGAGGATTAAGTTTGAACAATGATGGAGTTCTGTGTTTCTGTGGGAAGGTTTGCATGCCGAAGGATGTGGAGTTAAGGCAAATGATTCTTCAGGAATCATATAGTAGCCCTTACACTATGCATCCTGAAGGAAGTAATATGTACCGGGATCTACGGGAATAGTTTTGGTGGCCCAGATTGAAGCGAGAAGTTGCATAGTTTGTGGGAAAGTGTTTAATGTGTCAGTAGGTCAAAGCCAAAAACCAGTTGCCTTCAGGATTGTTACAGCCGGTGAAGGTTCCACAGTAGAAGTGGGAGAGAATCATGATGGACTTTATTAGTGGGCTACCCCTTACGCCTACTATGAAGGACTCGGTATGGGTAATAGTGGATCGGTTACAAAATCCACTCATTTCATACATGTTCGTGTCGACTATTCTCTTCAAAGGTTGGCTAAGCTGTATGTGGCAAAAATTGTAAGACTTCATGGGGTACCAGTATCAATCATATCAGATAGGGACCCTAGATTTACGTCACGATTTTGGAAGGCGTTGCATCATGTTTTGGGTACTAAGTTGGATTTTAGCACATCATTTTATTCGTAGACAGACGGTTAGTCGGAGAGGGTAATTCAGGTCCTGGAAGACATGTTGAGGGGATACGTCATCGGTTTTAGAGGTAGTTGGGAAGAATTCTTACCTCTGGCAGAGTTCGTATATAACAACAGTTACCAAGCTAGTATTCAGATGGCGCCATATGAAGCACTGTATGGGCGGACGTGTCACACTCCTACTTGTTGGATAAAATTGAGTGAACGCCATATTTTGGGTCTAAAAATGATTACAGAAAATAGGAAAAGGTTAAGGTAATTTGAACTCGACTGAAAGAGGCGTTAGACAGAAAAAATCGTATGCAGACTTAAAGCGGAAGGAGATGGAATTTGCGATAGGTGATCGGGTCTTCCTAAAAGTTCTACCATGGAAGAAGGTGATGAGATTTGGAAGGAAGAGTAAGCTAAGTCCCAGGTTTATAGGGCCTTATCGGGTTTTGAAATGAGTGGGGCCAGTAGCGTACCTGTTGGAGTTACTTTCGGAGTTGAAGAAGATGCATGATGTGTTTCACGTCTCGATGTTAAGACGTTATCGTTCAGACCCGTCACACATAGTGCCAGTCGAGAAAATTGAATCAAAGCCAGACTTGTCCTATGAGGAGGAACCAATTCAGATTTTGGAGCGAGACATTAAGGTGCTGCGGAGGAAATCAGTCCCTTTGGTTAAAGTTTTATGGTGGAACCATGGTTCAAAAGAAGCATCGTGGGAGCGGGAAGAAGTGATGCAACACCAATACCCACATCGCTTTTGACCAGGTAATTTTGAGGTTAAAATTTTCTTTAAGGGGGTAGAACTGCAACATCCGGGATTTAGAGGTCTCGCATTTTACTGTGTATGTATGTGTGGTATGCTTTGCTTGACTATTTGAGTGTGTTTGGGGGCTTCGAGAACTTTGGGGTTTAGCTTGAGCCTTAGTAGAAATTTTTGATTTTAGGCTTTAAGGGGGAAAGCTAGGGGAGTCAGGCTATTAAAGATTTAATTCTGTGGTTATTGACACAAGGAGAAGGGTGGTGTAGTGGCAGGGAGGCGTTACTTGGTGTGCTTTGCTGGTGGCATCAGAATGGAGTTCAAAGGGGGAAGGGGTTTGAGCTACAGGGATAGCATTTTGGGAGTTCATTTTTGTGCATGGAGAGATAGGAGATGGATTCGGCTGGGGCACTTCAGGGGAAAGGTTTAAAGGGGTCAAATATTTTTGAATAAGTGGTGGAGAGGATTATTAGGAGTTGAATCATTTAAACTTATTTGAATTAGTGAGAGGGAGGAAATTTAGGAGAGGAATAAGGGATTGGGAGAGGGGTGTAACTGTGGGTGTGGGTGTTGGTGAATATGGGGTTCTAAAGAGAGGATTTTCGGTTATGAGGGGACTGGTTCAGTTAGGGGGCTTTAGGTGCCAAAATTAGGTGTTGTGGTAGGGAGTGTGATCATTTTCTTTTTGAGTTTTTCTCCTCTAGTTCCTTTGCCGAAAAGTGTCAAGCAAGAGTCATTCTTTTCTTTCTTCTTTTCCTATAGTAAGAAGTCAAAAGTAAGAGTGACCATTTGATGCATTTTTGTTCATTTACTCTTCTCTCTACTTCTTCTCTAAGCCAAACCACATCTATCTCTTATTCTCTTTTCTTTTTCATTTTGATAATCTTAAACTTTCACTTCAAGAGCCGAATATCCCTTCTATCTATTGGAACCTTGGCCGAATCTTCCATTCATCACTACTTCTCTCTTCTTCATCTTTATTCGTTCTTTTATTTTGTTGTTTCCTTGAGCCTCATCTCTTGACCGAATCATTCAAAGCCAAGTATCTCTTTGGTGGTAACTCCCTCATTGGTTAATTGATAGAAGAAGCACCATTATTCGTTTAGTGCCAACTCTCCCAATCGGTTTCTGGTAATAGTGGTAAGGGGGTTCTCTTTTAATTGGATCTTACTCTTTTCTCTTTGGGTTGTTGAAACCAAGAATCTAACTCTATTTCTTGTATGTGGCCGAATCTTTAGAGGACTTGATTTCGTGCCTTTTGTTTGTAGCCAGTGTGAGGGGCATTAGGGATCAGTTGGGTTCGATTATTCAAGGTAAGATGGGTACACTTTTTGTTCGGCCGAAGGCCACCTTATTTGGACCATAAGTGTTAGGCCGAATCTAACAAGGGTTAATGTAGGGATTTCAACAATCTCTTGGTTCAGTGGAGACTCTCCAGGTTCTGTTAAATTTGGTAAGGGGAATTGGATTAAAGTCTTTTATGCAGTTCGTTATTATCTGAATCTACGTTTTAATTGGGTCTTCTAACCAAGATCTTATTTGATGGAATCGAGTACCAATCAGTTAAAGAGAGGGGTTGGACACGTATCCCTACCCCTAAATTCAAGAAGCGAGCAATTTCAGCAGTTCAGGATTGGCCACCAGGCTGTGGGCCAGCGTCTGAAAAGGACAAGCAGATCGCTGTAATCTCTCCAAGTGAGGACGTTAGGGAGATCGATAGTCTTGTTCTTTAGGTTTACACGTGTGTAATTATCACACTATTCCCTTAGTTGTTTTAAACCTATGTGTTATGCTTGGAAGCCAGAAATAGTGGCAGTGGTGAATGTATTACCTGTGTTGGGTAATCGATAAACAAGGTTAGTGTGTTATCTTTTTTGATAATCGTGGTTAAACTGTTGTGGGTGTATGTGAGTATGTTGTGTAGGTAATTATGATTTATCATATTGCTCATTTGTTGTATTATGTTTCATGTGCATGGGTTTTGGGATATGAATGATGATAAGGGGAAATGTATTTATATGGGTGACTCTGTGGCCTTAAGCCTCATTGTGGATATGGTGATTTAATCACATATGGATTCTATGGCTAGACCACTTATGTGGACTTTGAACAGTGTGTCTGTCAGCATGACTGCCAAAGAGGTGTGTAGCGGATGGAGGGTCGATTGTAGAAATCCCTAGGTGTGTATGAGGCTGGATGTATATAAAGGTGTATAGAGGATGGACATTAGGTTGGGTGGGGCTATCATTTGAAGATTTGTGCTTGGCATGTTGATTTGGGGCTCCACCCACTTGTGGAATGAGGTGGTATAATTGCACACTGAGTCTGGTGACTCACCCTATTTTCTTAACACATTGCAGATAGCTCATGATACGTTGGACTGGGTTGGAACGGACTCGGAGTGGCCATGCAGGAGTTATTTTAGTAAACTTTATTTTAAACTATTAATTGCTATTTTCTTTTGGGACATTTTGGATATGTAATAAGGCCACTACAAATTTGGTAAAATTTGGGTTTTAAGTTGGTTTTATTTTTAAATTTTTATTTAAGAGATAACGTTACTATACTTTAATATGGAGAACATAAAATAAAAAAAAAGGGTTTTCAAAATCGGAGTGCATAAAAACAATCGATTTCTCCCAAGGTACCAATCGGGATATCTGTTAAAAATGGAACTTAACTAAATTGGGGAATTTTCCTTCAACTACAAACCACTGTGTTTAAAAGCCACCCCTCAAGTGAACAATTTTCAAAGCTTGTGGTACTTTCTTAAATTTCGTTTTACACCTATTTCCCAATAACATACCATATCCAGTCGTGGTGGTTGGGCCGAGTTTGGGGTGTTACGCCAGAGACACCATTAAAAATTTTGGCCCCGTTTGACCAAAGCTGCTCAGAAATAGACCCCCAAGCTACCGATCCAGTACTCACCCCAGCAACCCATTCTAACGCTCACATCATTGCTTGGGACAAAGCATCGTCCCCTCCAGTTCGGACATGAGATCCCGCTTCCGCCACTAGCGACGCTGGCACCTCGCCTTCAGGCACATGCCCCGATTCTGAGGATCTAGCCCCAGCACCTTAGCCCCTACCATGGCCATGTATTCCTCATCCACGTCCTCTTGTACTCATATTGCAGAATCGAGTTTATCTGATTAGCAATTTTTATGAATCAATCTATAATTCCAATGTTTATTAACAAGTCTTTTATGGAAAATAGGTATAAGAGTTGTTTTTGCGAATCGAAGTTCCTACTGCTTTAGTCTCTATAGTCTTAGTCCCTATAGCTAACCATTTCAGTGTATTACCACTATCTATAGTAGTTTTCTCCCTAGAGTCATTTCATCATATCATCAGATATAAAGTAAGAGGACTTACAAATTTGGTGCCAGAGACTCGGTGTGCCATACTTTCGTTATATATTTTCTAAATCATATTTCAAAAAAATTTGAAAAAAATATTTTCGAACCCACTCCACAGCCGAGTTTTGCAACCCGGACTCTGATACCATAAAATATAACACCCCAAACTCGGCCTAGACATTACGACCGGATCTGGCATGTCACAAAAAAGGGGTTGTATAAAAACTGCGCGTTCGTAAAAACTTTGTATTCTTATGAAAACTCCAAGCTTTGTTGTTAGTGAAATTCATATTTGCTTTTGTGGTTTTCTTGTAAAGACGTTACAATTGATATTTGTGAAAACTTTGTTTATAGTAGAAATCAGTTTCAGTAATTTACAAAAACGTGATATTTTAGAAAATCGTTTATTAACCTCTTTAAGAAAACTCTATATTAATCATTTAGTAATAAACCATAGCGAAAAGAAAGTTTAAAAGAAAAATAAATTCCAATAGCCTTATTACAAAATATTAAATCAAATCAAAATAATCTTAAAATAAAGTAAAAACGAATTTACTAAAGTTTGTGAGAAATACTCTGACATATGACCACCCCAGAGTTCTCCGCAGCTCCAAATCCTCAACGCTGGGACTCACCTGCAAGGTTAAAGCAAAGGGGTGAGTTACAAGAACTGATTAGAGATTTAATTGTCCATTAGGACTAAATTGCAAAGAATAGAAAATGTGAGATTCTAGAAGGTTCAAGTATGAAATAGAATTATGAAAAATCCTAGAGCTCCTTATTTAGCAATTAGGCCGTTATATTTTATGATGGACAGAAATGGACATGAGAAGGAAAAATCTTAAAAAATAGTCATTAAGGGCATTTTTGTCCTTTGGTAAATAAAAGAATAAAAAGGGAAAAAGATCACAATAATCATGTCCATCTTCAACCTTTGTGCCGAAAATTTGGGAGAAGCCATAGCTAGGGTTTTGATCATTTTTGAGCTCAAAGTAAGTGCACCCTAGCCCCGTTTTTAATGTTCTTCGAATTTTTGAAACCCTCGTAGCTCGGTTTAGCTATTTCTAGCCATATGTTGAGCTACGGTTTATGTTAAAAAATTTACCCATGTATGACATGCATGTATTTTGATGTTTTATGGAAGAATATGAAAGTTTGATGTATGATGAACATCTTTTCTAAGTGATTTTCATGAAAGATGCATAAAAAGAACCAATTTGTAAAGTTATAGAAATGGTCATACATGAGTGAAATAGTGGGAATTTAATGTTGCTATAGTTGAGAAAATGATTCGGCTAGGCTTGAAATGCAAGAAAGTTGAATGAAAATCATTTTACATGCATAGGGGCAAAAGTGCAATTATGTGAAAGTTTAGGGGCAAAATTATAATTTTTCAAAAATATGAAATATGAGTTGATTTAGCCAATACATGTGTTTAGCAATAGAAATTTTTTATTATAGATCAAGTGACACGAAGCCCGAATCAAAATCGAGGCAAAAATAAAATCGAGGACTAAATCGTGCATTGAGGCACTTTTTGAGAAATCGAGGTAAGTTTGTATGAAATTAGTATTTCATAATGTTTGATATTTGAATCATTCATTATTATGTTAATGCATGTTATTTTGAATGAAATCGAGCTATAAAGTCTCCATGAGTAAAAGATGAGAAAAGGCTAAATTGTAGTTCCGATTATAGTTCCGGAGTAAGTATATTACCTATGTATGCATATGAGAAAGGAAAGGTCCCATATAAGACCATATCTAGGATATGGCTTCGACACCAAAGAATGATCTCGTGTAAGACCATATCTGGGATATGGCATCAACATCTAAGTACGATCTCGTATAAGACCATGTCTAGGACATGGCATCGACATCGAGTTATGAGATCTCGTATAAGACCATATCTGGGATATAGGCGTCGACACTAGGAATGATCCCATGTAAGACCATATTTGGGATATGGCGTTGGCACCAAGTCTTATGTATGTTAAGCTTGAATTATTCATGATGATATGATTTATTCATAAGCAAAAGAGTCGAGTATGTGAGTTGGCCTAGATCCAAGTCTATTTATGGATGGCCTTGAGTGATATTAATGGTATGAATGATAAAGATGTGAGTTTATGGTTATGTTAGCAAATGTGCTAAACTATATGAATCAGTGATACATGTATCTTGATTAAGTAAAAGTTACTAGATTATGTTGACATGAGATGAGTAAGAATAAGTGTGAACAAGTACAAGTAAGTACTTTTATTTAGCGAGACTATGCTGCAATTGCATCATGACATGAATGAACATAGTTTAAATAGATATGTTATCCTTGAGTTTCATGCAAACTTACTAAGCTATATGCTTACCCCACTCTTTTTATTTTCCCCTTAGCTCTATCAAGTTGGCTCGAGGATCATTGGATGTCGGAGTTCGAAATCACACTATCAACTACTTTTTGGTATAATAAATACAAGTTTCATTATGAGTATGGCATGTATAGGAAGTTGTTCATTTTGTGTCATATCTTGTTGAAAGGCCAAAGAGTTGGCTATTAATATTTCGCACTCGTTTTGTAAATGGGCCATGATGAATTGGCTAATGTAAACACATTTATGTGAAAAATTGATTTGTTTAAAGAGATGAATACGTGTGCATGATATTGAGTAGAAATAGGAATGAAATGAATGATGATATAAAAGTTACAAAACCGTTGTTATGTTAAGAGTTGCTTGGTCGGTATAAGCTTGCATGTGTGTAATGTAGGGTAGTAAAGTGCTTAGTAGGTAGCCTGCTAATTGGCTACATGGGCTTCTGTTTGGACCGTGTGGATGGCAAGGCTAGCACATGGGCATGTGCCTAGGCCGAGTGGACAGGTCAGATTGTTAAGGTTTGGCACACGGTCCAGGACCACGGGCGTGTCTAAGCCATGTGATTTAGTCAGTGTAGACCACGGGTGTCAAACACGGGCATGTCTCAAGGGTACACGAGCGTGTCTCTAGACCCTCACGGGCGTGTGGCCTCTGTTTAAAATAAAGATTTTCAATGGGAGTAAAAGTTATCGGTTGAGGCTTGAAGACTTTCAGGTGTATAAGTAGGGCCTCGGGGGCCCATTATATGAATGCCAAGATAACTAAAGAAAGGTTTTAAGTCAAAACAAAAGTTATTGCTCGTAACTATATTATTAGACAAGTTTATGCATGATAATGCCTTGTACCCATTTCTAGCGTCAAATTCGGGTAAAGGGTGTTACATTTAGTGGTATCAGAGCTACGGTTCAGTCGGTTCTCAGACTAACGTAGCGTGAGTAAGAGTCTAGCTATACATGCCATAATTAAGATTGATTATGAAATGATAGTGTAACGACTCCTGACAATTTGAATTGTATTTGATATAGTTAATGGATCTTGATCCTGATAGAGCTTCAGCTGATGATGCTACAAGCAATGCGCTGGCTCCTGCAAAAGGGACCGCACCAATAGTAAGTATACACGAGACTTTGGGTCAAGGAGAAGAGGCTCGGGAAACCTTTCTTTGAATGATGAGTGATTGGTACAGAGAATACATTCGAGCAAACCCAATACTCCACTTCCTCCACCTCGCTTATTCCTCAACCTATCCATGTAGCTCCCCAAGTGGTAGAGGTAGTAAGAAGAGAAAAGGCTCCGGTAGATAGAATCCGGAAGCAAAGAGCTGAGGAATTCTGGGCTAGTAAAGATGATGATCCAGAAAGAGCCAAATTCTGGCTTGAAAAACACCATTCGAGTGTTTGATGAGCTATCGTGCACACTTGAAGAATGCATGAAGTGTGTAGTTTCCTTTTGAGAGACTCCGCTTACTAGTGGTGGAATACCCTTGTGTCAGTGGTACCAAGGGAAAGGATCACATGGGAGTTCTTTCAAGAAGAGTTTCGAAAGAAATATATAAGTCAAAGATTTATTGACTAGAAGAGAAAGAATTCCTAGAACTGAAGCAAGGAAAGATGACAGTAACTGAATACGAGCGTGAATTTGTGAGACTCAGTAAGTACGCTAGAGAGTGTGTGTCCTCGGAAGCCATTATGTGTAAGAGGTTTGAGGACGGGCTAAATGAAGATATAAAATTGTTCGTTGGTGTCCTTGAATTGAAAGAATTCATTGTGTTAGTAGATAGAGCCTGTAAGGCTGAAGATTCAGTTAAAGAGAAAAGAAAGGCTGAGATGGAGTCTCGTGACTCGAGAAAGAGACAGATGAGCAAAACATTTCAATTATCATCTAAGAAGCCTAGAGACCTCTCAACCCGATCAGCTACTTCAGCCGGGTTTTCAAATAAGAGCAAGAGCAAACAGTACTAAGGTCTAAAGCCCAGACTACATCAGTTGCTAGTCTTGGCAACCCCCGACCCAGTAGACCTAAGTGCCCACAGTGTGGCAAACGTCACTCCGGTGAATGTCGAACAAATGAAAAAGCCTGCTTCACGTGTGGGTCTTTAGACCATTTGATAAACCATGATATTAACATATTTTAATCCGGCATTTAGCATACTTTTAGATGATTTATCCCTTTAATTATGGAAATAGGTGCTCTTAATCCTTTGTTTTCATGTTTCATACTCAGGAGAGCACCGGAGGATGAAAAGAACGAGAAACGGGCAAAAAATAGAGTAAAAGGGCCAAATTACAAAATTGACACGGCCTGAGCCGAAGACCACATGACCGTGCCTCATTAATAGACCCGACCACGGCCTGGCTTCGATTTACACAAGCGTGTGTCATAGGCGTGTTCCTGATATAACCTGTTTGAATTCTATTTAGAATAGGGTACTTAGAGGCAAAAAAAATCCATTCCAAAAGCCTATATAAACACCCTAAAGGCCAACCTTAAAGGAGGCGTTCAGCTAGGCCAAAGAGCCAAGCAAGAGAGGCCGAATTGTGGGATTCACTCGAAGAAAGCTAGTTGATTCATCTCAAGAAGCCGGGATCAAACTCAAGACTGAGAATCTCTCCTTCAATTCCTTCATGGGGTTTTTGGGTTTTCTTTATGTTTTGTTTTATATTTTCTTCTGAGATGTATTATTTTATAATTATGAACTAAACTCCTCAAATACCTGAGGGGGATGAAACCTAAGATGAATCTTATTATTGTTTTCAAAACTGTATGATAAATACTTCATTTGTTCTTAACTATGTGTTCTTAATTCTTGTTTTGATATTTTAGGATATTGATTCAAGCATTTATGTTCTTAGGTAGAGGAGGAATAGACCCTGTCTAAGAGTAGATTTAGCATAGTTAAGCGGAGTTGATAGCAACCCTAGAGGTAGGATGATGAAAATCTGCCAGATTAGGGTCAAACCTAATATGGGAGTTGATAGATCGAGTTAATGTCATTCTAGGGGTTTTAATTAGAAAGATATTTCAATTAATCAACATAGGGTTAGACGTTAGTAGCCTCGAGAGGGTATTAATATAAATTAGGGAATCATACGGATCAAGTCAAGTGAATAAGTCGTCTGGTTCAGAGTTAGATAACAAGTGAAGTCTAGGTGGATTCTTCCTCGGGTATTGTCTTAATCAATTGGTTTTTTCCTAAAGTATTTTCCCCAATTCACTCTCTTTGTCTTAGCATCTTTAGCTTAGTAGTTAGTTAAGTTTAGATTAGATAACAATTCCTTTAATTCTTAGGCTAAATAATAAAAAAAGTTAATATTAGTACTTTTGGTTCCTTTGGGTTCGACAATCCGGTCTTGCCACTAAACTGTACTACTATTCGATAGGTGCGCTTGCCTCGAGTCGTTGTCATAGTTAGTTTTTAGGCTAGATCATTCATATTATAAATTTTTAAGACTCTGACACACGATCAAGTTTTTGGCACCGTTGTCGGGGAACTAAAATATTAAGAAAGCTTATTTTTTATTACTTTAGGCATATTTTATTTTTATTTTTTTGCAATTAAATTTTATTTTTATTTTTCTAATTTTCTTTTTCTTATTCTTTTCCTGGCAGGTACCTCTAGTTTATGACTAGAAGGAATCTGACAAGGCCCTTGATTTACAACAGTGATATCAAAGGAACGGTTCACAGAAATAGTAGAGAAATAAGGCGAAGCTTAAACTACATACAAGAAGAGTAAGAGAACGAAATTAATACTACCGAAGAGATGGCTGAGAATAATCCGCTACCTCCAGAGGTGGCCGATAATCATGCTCCTCGAACTATGTATGATTATACTAAACCTAATTTAACAAGAACTGAGTCAATTATTGTTAGACCTGCTATAGCTGCTAATAATTTTGAACTGAAACATAACACAATTCAGATGATATAGCAATTTGTTCAGTTTGATGGATTGCAAGATGAAGATCCAAATAATCACTTGGCATATTAGAATTTTACGATACTTTCAAAATCAATGGCATTTCTGATGATGCCATCCATCTTCAATTATTTCCCTTTTATTCGAGGAATAAAGCTAAACAGTGGCTGAATTATCTTCCATGAGGATCAATCACTATATGGGAACAAATGATCGAAAAATTTTTATTGAAATATTTTTCGCCGGCCAAAAAGGCCAAATTAAGGAATGATATCTCTTCTTTTGTGTAGATGGATTTGAAAACATTATACAATGCATGGGAGAGATACAAAGATCTATTAAGAAGGTGCCTACACCATGGATTATCCTTGTGGCTAAAGGTCCAAACTTTTTACAATGGTGTGAACCCCTCAACCATGCAGTTGATTGATTCAGTAGCCGGTGGAACCCTAAATGACAAAATTCTTGAGGCGGCCTATGAGTTTATAGAGGATATGTCACTGAACAACTATTAGTGGCAAGTTACCGGGACAAGGCCAACAAAAATAGCCAAAATTTTCAACCTCGACGCAGTTACCATGCTATCAAATCAAGTAGAGATATTAAATAAAAAGATTGATGGTTTGTGTGGTTCCTCGCAGGTACACCCAGTAATGCAATGTGATTCAAATCTAGGAGGTGTGGCGAATCCTGAGTACCCACCCTACAATCCTAGCATGGAAAGTGAACAGATAAACTATACGGGTAACAATTTCAAACCTCAAGATAACCCTTATAGTAATACTTATAATCTAGGTTGGACGAACCACCCCAATTTCTCATGGGGTGGTCAAGGAAATCAGAGACAACAACCTCCTCCAAACTTCCAACAACAGCCCTACCCATAGGAAAAGAAGCCAAATCTTGAGAAAATGCTGACAAAATTCATAGCGGTGTCAGAAACTCATTTCCAAAACACCGAAACAACACTTAAAAATCAACAAGCATCGATTAAAGGAATCGAGAACCAGTTAGGGAAACTCACTAAGCTGATCTCCGAACGACCACATGGTAGCTTGCCAAGTACCACTAAAACTAACCCAAAGGAGTAACTTCATGCCATAACAGCTCAAAATAGTGAAGGATTAGTGGAATCTGAGCCAAGGCAAGAACCTGTGGTAAGTGAAGGTAAGGTTGAGGTGAGCCAAGAAAAGCCGGTAATTAAAGAATACCAACCTCGTTAGCTGATTTAGGGGCAAGCATAAATGTTATGCCTTATAAATGCTTAAACAGCTAGGTCAATGGAAACCCAAACAAACTAGGATGAGTATGCAATTAGCTGATAAAACTATTAGAATTCTAGGGGTATAATTGAGGATGTACTCGTTAAAATTGACAAATTTATATTCCCCGTAGACTTTGTTGTTTTAGATATGGATGAGGATAATACAGTTCTTTTAATATTAGAAAGGCCCTTTTTACCAACTTTCAGATCTAAAATTGATGTTACTACAGGCGAACTCACACTTCGTGTAGGTGACGAATCAATTAGTCTTCAAGCTCTCGACTCAGCTAGGACATCAAGCGACAAATGTGAGAATGTAAATTCTATTGATAACCCTTCGGTTAAACCTTCTTTTCAAGAAGTACCACAAAACCACACATCTGAGCCAGATCCTAGACCTCATACCAACAAGGAAATAACTCATGAGGAACGAAGGCTATAGAATGATGAACTAGATGAGTGGAGGCCTCATTTCAAGTATGAATCAAAACTACACAAAGTGAAACCAAAAGAACCCCCAAATGAGCTTATAGGAACGACAAATCACTTCAAAATAGGAGATCAGATACTATTAGAGGAAAAAGACCCTCGAACCTCCACTTTAGACCTCAATACAAATAAAGAGATCCCTTTTAAGGTAATTAATGTCTTCCCATACGGGATAGTCGAGGTAAGCAATCCTACATTCAGAACTTTTAAGGTAAATGCTACTCAACTTAAACTATATAATGAGAGCATGAGAAAAGATTTTTCACTCCTCAAACCACCATGAATGTGCGAATGAGAGGTATGTCTAGCTTAAGACTTTAAACAAGCGCTTCTTAGGAGGCAACCCGAGCACTAACCCCATTTATTTTTATTTTCTTTCTTTTAGCACCTAACTACAAACTGACTAAGTTAATGAAGCGCAGATTTTCGCACCACACGGCCTTGCACACGGCTATGGCCGTGGCCGTGTGGACACTATGGATTCTAGTACCGGTATGGCAGAGATAGTATGAAACAGGACGAAAAATATCTTCAAGCCAGGGGCTCCAACTAAACACCACGGTCGTGCGACACAGTCGTGGCTGACACTGTTTTATCAACACAGGCGTGGTAACCTACATACCAGGCTTGGGAGAAACGAATAAACCACCACACAGTCGTGTGATATGGCCGTGTAACACGACACACCCATGGAACACGGACATGGGGATGTACCAGAGCTGAAACTTTTATTTAAACCATCTACTCCCATTCTCACCTACTCTCCATTCTCTTCTCCCGTACCCTTTAAGTTTTTCCCCTTTCATTTTCCTCCTTCTTCATCTTCCAAGCCCTTGATCTTCACCTCATCCATGTCGAAGAAATGGAAGGATCCTATCCCAATCTCCCTGTGCGAGATTGATCTACATAAGTTTATGCCGGCCGCTTCATTAACTCAACAGGAAAAGGACCTTTGAGTCCATTTATTTTCTCTTTTTCTTTTCTCGTCTCTTTTAATTTTCTTCTCTTTATCTCTATTATGTTAAATCTATATTACTTTATTTGTATTTTTTATTTAGGTTGTTTAGGCTACTTGGGAATCACACACCACGGCCTTAGAAATCACACCCTCCTCACGAACCATCTAACAATAAGGACCTTTCGGTCCATTAATCGATTCTTTTAGTCCTATTTCACTTTTTACACTCTTTCTTTTTATTTTTCTTTTCTTTAAATATATAATTAGTATATTTAGAATTATTCTTATTATTTCTTGGCTAACTCTTCACAAGATTCCCAATTTCTTCATCTAGCGTAGAGATTGTCGACGGCCACCATACCATGACCACTGCCAACTCAAGGAATCCATCCAAAAATCAGGAAGTTTCACTTCTCCCTATCTCTTATGATTTCATATATATCTTTGTACATTGAGGGCAATGTACATCTTAAGTGTGGGGGTGAAAATTATTTAGAAAAAGTGCCTAACTTTTTGCATTATTCTCAAATCCCTGAATGATATCTTGTCTTAAGTAATTTTCTCATATCACTAATTAAAATGAAATTCCCGTTGATTGATGATTTTTATTGATATGTTTCGGATTAAGTCATTGATAATTATGCATTGATAATTTAAACTTTAAGACACTAGAGAATCAACATGATGAGTCTATTTTCAAAAATTAAAATTTTGTTAGGTTGTCTACCTAAATCTAATTATTACCCTGAAATTTGAAACTTATAAGGTTGTCATAAAAAACCCATAATTTTTGTGAGATTTTGAACCTTTTAGAGCATACATTCTTTTCATACTCACTTTATTAATTATGAGTGTGTCAACATTGACTTGTTATTCTAGAACTTGCTTCGGTTATACATGTCGAGACCACACCTTTGATTTGATATACAGAGATGATAAAGGTATTTAGGATTTAACCCACTTACTCCACTAAAAGCCTACCCTCACAATTAACCCCTAATGAACCCATATGATCCTAACAACCCTTTTTTTTTACTCACCCACTAATATTAACCCAAAACCCATCTTGTATTTGTTATCACCATTCCTTTTGACTACCTTTCTATCGAGACTTGATTTGATCAGTTTCCTAATAATTTTATTTCAGTAGTTGAAATTTTCTTATATTATGTACTTAACTTGATTTGTTCTTAAAAAAATCAAGTATATTCATTATTAGTTCTATAATTAAGTGAGCTTATATGTTTAATTTCGACATCTTGAAGAAAAGCTCGTATTATTAGTATTTCAAATTTTCAATTGATGTAATTATTTAGGATTAGTTCATTTTTCTATTTAGGTAACTTGTCAATTCAATCTCAATTTTAACCTTACTAAATTAGACTTTATCCACACCTTTAACCTAAACGATGTTACAACCCTTTAAAGACCTTTTGATCTGTGTATCATCTCATTTTGTAGTGGTGAAGATTTGATTTTTAGGCAAGCCTATGGGATTAAGTTTTCATGTTTGACTGTTGAGTGCTTTATTTTTAGTGAGGATGTCAATCCTTGTCAATTTTGAATCAAAGGTAATTTTTCAGATAAAGGAAAACACCTATGTTTTCATGCTAAAAACTATGACTTTGATTGTTTGAATCTTCAGGACTCTTTTAGTTAAATTATCCATGTATATGAATTATGATGAAACATTATCGATGAATATTATGAATTGAAGATGTTCGTTTTAATTGTGAGTTGAGATTTTTGCCTGATGACAAGCAAAAGCTTAAGTGCGGGGGTATTTGATAAACCATAATATGAACATATTTTAATCTCGCATTTAGCATACTTTTCGATGATTTATCCCTTTAATTATTGAAATAGGTGCTCCTAATCCTTTGTTTTCATGTCTTATACTCAAGAGAGCATCGGAGGATGAAAAGAATGAGAAACAAGCCGAAAAAAGTAAAAGGAACAAATTACAAAATCGACACGGCCTAGGCTCGAAGACCACACAGTCATGCCTCATTAATAGACTCGACTACGGCTTGGCTTCGATTTACATGGGCGTGTGCCATGGGCGTGACCCTGACGGGACCTGTTTGAATTTTATTCAGAATAGGGTACTTAGAGGCAAAGAAAGCCATTCCAAAATCCTATATAAACGCCTTAGAGGCCAACCTTAAAGGGGGCATTCAGCTAGGCCAAGGAGCCAAGCCAGAGGGGCCGAATTGTAGGATTCTGTAACATCTTAGAATTAGGGGTTCTACATTTTATACTATTCTATGTGTTTGGCTCGTTTAGCATGTAATTTTAGTGTGTTTGGGGGTACTGGGAAGGCTCGATTTTGAGCCAGAGCTTTAGTAATTTTTTTCTTTATGGTACTTTAAGGGAGAGCTGGTGGAAGCAGACTTTAAATTTATTTGCGTGTGCTTGTTGACACAAAAGGAGCTTGTGTCCAAGTGGTGGTAGTGTTATTGGTAGAGCAAGAGGGAAAGATTTCGAATCCCATCTGCTGCAACAAGAGCTTTATTTTTGTGCCAAGGTGGAGGAGTGGTGGTTTCGGCTGGGTCTATCTAAAGGTGGTTGTTGAATGGGTCAAATGCATTCAAATGGATGGACAAGAGAGCATAGAGGAGTTTGAATTGGTCAACCACTTTGAAAGGAGGATGGGGAGATTTTGGTGGAGCAAATCAGGGGATTTGGTGTGTGGTGGAGGTGTTGGCCAAATGTGGGGGTCTTGGAAGGGAGCATTTTCAGTTGTAGCTTGTAGCGGGGTGTGTTGAAATTCTTTTTAGTCTTAGGAATTTCCATCTAGGCATTTTTTGTCATATAGGGAGAGTACCGAATTTATGTAAAAGTCTTGAGAGTTCTTTCTTTTTTTCTCTTCTGGGTTTCCTACTCCACTTTGTGCCAAAATTTTAGCTCTCTTCTTACCTCTCTTACATTAGCCAAAACTTGAGTGACCACTCGGGCATTCTTTTCCCCCTTCACCCTTTCTCTCTAATTGTTTTCTCTCTTATTCTCTCATAACCAAAACATGTTTCCCATTTCTTCCTTAGGCTGAACCTCCTTAGTTCATTCCTTACTATTAGTACTATCACTACAATTGAACCTCCCTTGTCACCCCGTTCTAAATCAACTTCTCCCTTGTGTGTTCTTCACTAGCCGAATCCCAGTTGCCTTTTTCTTCACTTTCTTTTTTGTTTCTCTTTTGTTTTCTCTTGAGTGAAACCTTGTGGACATTTGCTACTTGTGCTGAAACTTCTTGGTCTTCATTTGGTCTCTCTCGATTGAAGCCGAACCCCAAGAATCAAAGGGCTAGTTAGTTGCTAAAGGTCTCCTCTTCAATTGATTTCTGTTTATGCAAGGTAGGGAAACTTTTTCGGTTCTATCTCTATCTTTTGGTCTTAGATAGGCATCGCTGAAATGGCTATTTCGTTCTTAACGTTAGTTCGCGACTAATCTTTTCTATTCTCCTCTTAACGTGGCATATTTGTATCGGATTAGAATCTATAGCCAATTTGACCTAAGTGCGGTTCATTCTTTGGCCAAGGTAAGGAGGTTCTCTTGATTTCGGTTTATCTATCCCCTTTTCTCTTTCATTGCCTTAACCCAATCTCTTTGTTAGACAACCTACGTTTCTCTTTGAGTACTGATAAAGGCTCTCTTCATGGATGCGAGTCCTAGTCATTCCAAGGGGGTATCGTTAAAGGAGCTTGAGGAGAATAAACCCATAATCTTTGCTCCTAAGTTTAAACGATGTGTTGTGTCAGCGGTTTGAGACTTTCCACCGGGTTGTGTTAAGAAGCCGATATCTACTTCGGATAGACAAATCGCGGTTATTCCTGCTAGTGAGAGTGTCGACGATCTAGAGTGTTTAGTTTTATGAGTAATCAGGTGTGTAATGCTCACACATTCCTTTATTATTTTTGCATTAATAACTATGTTGGCTGAAAGCTGAAATGACTGTACAGACAGTTGAGATACCCTTGTGGGTAAGATTGGAAACACCAAGTAAGTACCTTTATGATTTTGTCTTTCAAATAACATAGCCTAAGAATATGTATGATTTGATTATCTGCTGTATATTGGAAATATGATTGCATTCATCACAAATTGTTAATATGTTTGCATGGGCTTTGGGATATGATTGAAAGGGGAAGTGTGATTCAGTGACTTTTGTCACAGTGGTTTGGCACCACATATACATATGTCAGTGACTTTTGCCATAGTGGTTTGGTACCACAGTGGTTTGGCACAACATATATATTTATATATTTCGTGACTCTGTCACAGTGGTTTGGTACCATAGTGGCTTGGTGCCATAGGTGTTTAGCTGATTCAGGTGATGTAGAGGATGGAAAACTAGGTTGGGCTGGGTTGCATTGCATCCACTTTCTAATATGCCATATTGTGAGGGCTAAGGCCCAATGTGCATCTATGGGCTTAAGGCCATATTGCGTTCGTAAGGGGAATTATACACTGAGTCTTGGTGACTCACCCCTCTACTTAATTTTGCAGGTAACCCCTAGTTACGTATTTAGAGCCGGGGTGGACTTCTGATGTGGCTATGCATTACTACTTCTGTAAATTTTCATTTCTTTATTTAAACTTACTTTTAATTTGGGATTTTTCTATGTAATAAGGCCACCATAAATTTAATTTGGGTTTTGATTCAATGCTGCTACTACGTATTTTAATATGGAGTTTTTCAAAAAAAATTATAAACAATCATTTCCCAAAGTGTTAACAAAAAGTTGACAAGTGAACAAATTATTAAACTCAAAATTTTCTTAAAACCACAAACGTTGTTTTCAAAATGTCGTTTCTGCCCTAAATTTGAATTTTGTAAAAACAAACTGGAATACGAATTTTAATTCATTTTAGTAAGAAGTTGGTAAGAAACCTTCAAACAAAATTTAATTTTTAAAGATGGGTGCACTAAACAAAAGTTTTCTAAATTGTGATGTTTCTTTAAAATTTCTAAACTATCTTTCCATGTAACATACCAGATTTGGTCGTAACGTATAGACCGGGTTTGAGGTGTTATAATTATGGTATCGAGGCAAGGTTGCAAAACTCGACTGTGGCATGGGTTCAAAAATGTTTTCAAAGTTGGTTTGAAATATGGTTTAGAAAAATACATGTTTTCTGAAAGTATGGCATCCGAGTCTCCGGCACCAATTCGTATTGTAAGTTTTCTGATTATTGCTTGATTTCTTATGGAAAGATTATATTATGTTGTGATTGATAGTTGTAAGAGATTCACCTTTAGAGATTGACACCTTTAGAAATATGTTTTGCAAAAAACTACTTCTAATTCTATTTTCATAAGATTATCCAGTAATAAATAGTGGAAGACATACTAATTCATAAAATTGTAATCAAATTAAGTCGATTCTGTAATCATCAACACTAGAGGACGTGGACATGGTATGCGCGGCCATGGTAGAGGCCGGGGTGTTGAGGTTGAACCCTCAGAATCAGAGTATGGGCCGAAAGGTGAAGTGCCAGCATCACCAGTAGTGGAAGCATGATCTTAGGACCGATTGGAGGGGACGATGCTTTGTCCCAAGATATGCTGCGTGTTCTGGAGTGGGTTGCAGGAGCAAGCATGGGATCAGTAGCTCGAAAATCTATTCCTGAGCGACTTCGAGCAAATGGGGCCGAGATATTTAGGGGTATTTCTAGTGTGGCTCCTAACGTAACTGAGTACTGGGTAGAAGTGGTTGAACGAATCATGGATGATCTTGACTGCATCGTAGAGGAAAAATTGAAAGGAGTAGTGTCCCTCCTTCAAGATGAGGCCTACCAATGGTGGCTCACAGTAAGGGATGGTATATCAGCGGACTGGATCACTTGGGACATATTTAAGATAGCATTCCAGGGAAAGTATGTTGGCACAAGTGATGTGGACGCTCAGAGGAAGGCATTTTTAAACTTGGTCCAGGGGAATACGTCAGTGGCTGAGTATGAGGCAAAGTTCCTGCGTTTAAGCCGCTATGCCCGGGGTATCGGCGCAACTAATTACGAGCATTGTGTTCGATTTGACGATGGTCTGAGGGATGAGTTGCGAGTACTGATAGCTCTACAATAGGAAAGAGAGTTTTCCATTCTTGTTGAGAAGGAAAAAATAGTCGAAGAGGTGAAACGGTCAGAGAGACAGAATCGGGATAAGGATAGGAGTAGGAATAAGAGGAACTTTGGGTCGTTAGGATCTGCTGGGGTTTCCAAAAGAGGCCTAGGTTTGATGGGCCGGGTCGAGTTACAAAGCCCGTTACTGTTGGTCAGTCTCAACCGTGTGCTAGATGTGGGAATTTTCATTCTGGGGAGTGTTGGGCAAGAAATAGAGTATGCTTCAGGTGTGGATCTGTAGGTCATTAGGTAAAGGACTGTCCGCAAGAGCCAAACACGGCACGGCTAGTAGTGAGGGATATGCACAGTACGAAGAGGTGGGTAGCAACCATCGAGAGGTCATGGTCTGGCCAGAGGAGGAAATGGATTTGGTCGAGGTGTGGAGCACCGAAAGAGGTGTTGGAAGTACAAATGCAAGACAGCCTGGGCTAGTTTATGCAGCTAGACATCGAGAGAATGGCGATGCACTGAATGTTATAACTAGTACATTCTTTATTTTTGGTGTGCCCTTTACAACTTTGATAGATATTGGGTCTACACATTCGTATGTTGCTAGTACTGTATCTAGAACTTTGAAAATAGAATCTGAGGTTGCTTCTAGAGAAATGAATGTGATTAGCCCTTTAGGACAATCTATAGTGGTGAACAAACTTTTTAGGAATGTGCCTTTAGAAGTGCAAGGGATTGTTTTCCTGGCTGATTTGATGGAATTGCCATTCAGCGAGTTCGACTTGATTTTAGGCATGGACTGGTTAGTTAGGTATCGAGCAAACTTGGATTGTCCTACTAAGCACATGATATTGAAGACTCTCGAGAATAAGGAGGTGCTGGTGATAGGTGAGAGAAGGAATTACCTTTCCAATGTGGTGTTTGCATTAAAGAATAAAAGGATGGTGCGAAAAGGGTGGGGCATTCTTAGCTTTCATCAGTGCTTTGGAGGCCAAAGAGTTGTTTGTAAGAGATGTTAGAACGGTGAAGGATTTCTTGGACGTCTTTCCAGAAGAGCTTTCAGGGTTACCTCCGGATCGCGAGGTGGAGTTCGGCATTGATATACTTTCGGGAATGACCCCGGTGGCCATCACCCCATATAGGATGGCACCGAAGGAGCTGGTAGAACTTAAAGCCCAGATTTAGGAGCTGTTAGACCGTGGTTTTATCCGACCAAGTGTGTCACCATGGGAAGCGCCGGTGTTGTTTGCTAAGAAGAAGGACGGGTCGATGCGGATGTCCATTGACTACAGGTAATTGAACAAGTTGACGATTAAGAACAAATACCCATTGTCAAGGATTGACGACCTGTTCGATCAGCTGTGAGGCATTTCAGTCTTCTCGAAAATAGATTTGAGGTCAGGGTATCATCAGCTTAAGGTCAAGGAGGCGGATATTCATAAGACTGCTTTTCAAACTCGTTATGGTCACTATAAGCTCTTAGTGATGCCGTTCGGGTTGACTAATGCACTAGCTGCATATATGAATATGATGAACCGGGTATTCCAACCTTACTAGATTGGTTTGTCATAGTGTTCATAGACGATATCTTGGTATATTCAAGGATCAAAGAGGAGCATGATTCACATCTTTGAATAGTTTTACAGATTTTGAGAGAGAAGCAAATGTATGCGAATTCAGTAAGTGTGAATTTTGGCTGAGGGAAGTTACCATTTTAGGGCATGTTGTTTTCACCGAAGGGATTAGGGTTGATCCCCAAAAGATCGAAGCTGTTCTGGACTGGAAGTTGCCAAAGTCTCTAGCAGAAATTTGGAGTTTTCTTGGGTTAGCTGGGTACTACAGAAGGCTTGTTGAGGGATTCTCGTTGATTGTTGCACCATTAACCAAGTTATTACGAAAAGGGGTATCGTTTGTATGGACTAATAAATAGCACGAAAGCTTTGAGAAGTTGAAGAAGATTTTGACGGAGGCACCAGTGTTGATTCAGCCTGAGGCTGGAAAGGAGTTTGTTGTCTATTGTGATGTGTCCCACACAGGGTTAGGATGTGTGTTGATGCAAGAGGGGAACGTGATAGCGTATGCGTCTCGGCAATTAAGACCGCATGAAAGGAATTATCCCACTCATGATTTAGAGTTAGCTGCAGTAGTGTTGGCTCTAAAGATTTGGAGACACTACTTGTATGGAGAGAAGTCAAATATCTACACTGATCATAAGAGCCTGAAATATCTCCTTACCCAGAAGGAGTTGAATTTAAGGCAGCTAAGGTGGATTGAATTGTTGAAAAGACTATGACTGCTCAATGGAGTATCACCCGTAAAGCTAACGTAGTGGCGGATGCGTTGAGCCGTAAGGTAATATCAAATTTGAGGGCAATGTTTGCTCATCTCAGTTTGTATGAAGATGGAAGCTTGTTAGCTGAACTTCAAGTGAAGCCTTCTTGGGTAAGTCAGATTAAAGAGAGACAGTTGCCAAACGAATTGTTAAGTTCTCGACTTTAGCAAGTGGAAGGTGGTGAGACAGAGGATTTTGGTCTAAACAATGATGGAGTATTGTGCTTCCATGGAAAAGTTTGTATGCCAAAGGATTTCGAGTTGAGACAGAGGATTCTGTAGGAGGCGCATAGTAGCCCATATGCTATGCATCCCGGTGAGAGTAAGATGTATCGAGATTAACATGAATAGTTTTGGTGGCCAGGTCTGAAGCAAGAAGTTACCAAGTTTGTGAGTAAGTGTTTGACATGTCAACTGGTGAAGGCGAAACATCAGTTGCCTTCGGGGTTGCTACAGCCAGTAAAGATTCCACTTTGGAAGTGGGAGATGATAACGATGGATTTTGTTAGTGGGCTACCTTTTATGCATACTAGGAAAGATTCAGTGTGGGTGATTGTCCATCAGTTGACGAAGTCTACTCACTTCATACAAGTTCGTATCGACTACTCACTACAGAAGTTAGCCAATCAGTATGTAGTAGAGATTGTGAGGTTACATGGGGTACCAGAGTCTATCATATCAGACAGAGACCCTAGGTTTACATCACGGTTCTAGAAGGTGTTACATAAAGCGTTGGGTACAAGACTGGATTTTAGCACACGTCTCATCCACAGACTGATGGTCAGTCAAAGAGGGTAATCCAGATTCTGGAAGACATGTTGAGAGGTTGTGTTATCGACTTCAGGGGTAGTTGGGAGGATTTTCTACCATTGTCAAAGTTTGCATACAACAATAGCTATCAAACCACTATTCAGATGGCACCTTACGAAGCGCTGTATGGTCGTTAGTGTCGCACTCCTACCTGCTAGATAGAGTTCGATGAGCAATAGTTGTTAGGTCTGAAATTGGTTTCAGAGATGGAGGAAAAGCTTAAGTTGATTCGGGCTCAGTTGAAGGAAGTTTTCGACAGGCAGAAACTGTATATAGATCTAAAGCGTAAAGAAATATAATTCTCAGTGGGTGATCAAGTTTTTCTGAAAGTTTCACCTTGGAAGAAGGTTCTAATATTTGGACGGAAAGGCAAGTTGAGCCCCAGGTTTATCGGGCCTTATCGAGTGTTGAAACGTGTGGGACCAGCAGCTTATCAGCTCGAGTTACCTCTAGAGTTGAGTCAGATACATGATGTATTCCATGTTTCAATGTTGACACTATCATTCGGATCCATCTCACATAGTGCCAGTGGAAGAAATTGAAGTAAGACCTAATTTGTCTTTTGAAGAAGAACCAGTGCAGATCCTAGATCAAGATGTTAAGGTGTTAAGAAGAAATTCGGTCCCGTTGGTTTAATTTTTATGGTGGAATCATGGTTCAGAGGAAGCCACATGGGAGCCAGGGGATGTGATACGACAGAAATACCCTCACCTCTTTTGATCAGGTAAATTTTGGAGGCCGAAATTTCTTTAAGAGGGTAGAATTGTAACATCCTAGAATTAGGGGTTCTGCATTTTATGCTATTCTATGTGTTTGGCTCGTTTAGCATGTTATTTTGGTGTGTTTTGGGGTCCTTGGAAGGCTCGGGTTCGAGCCAGAGCTTTGGTAAATTTTTCTCTTTAGGGCACTTTAGGGAGGAGAGCTGGTGAAAGCAGACTTTAAGTTTATTTGCATGTGCTTGTTGACACAAAAGGAGCTTGTGTCCAAGTGGTGGTGGCGTCATTGGCAGAGCAAGGGGAAAGAGTTCGAATCCCGTCTACTACAACAATAGCTTTATTTTTGTGCCAAGATGGAGGAGTGGTGGTTTTGGCTGGGACTCTCCAAAGGTGGTTGTTGAATGGATCAAATGCATTCAAATGGATGGACAAGAGAGCTTGGCGGAGTTTGAATTGGTCAACCAATTTGAAAGGGTGATGGGGAGATTTTGGTGGACCAAATCGGGGATTTGGTGTGTGGTGGAGGTGTTGGCCGAATGTGGGGGTCTTGGAAGGGAGCATTTTCAATTGTTGCTTGTAGAGGGATGTGCCAAAATTCTCTTTAGTCTTAGGCATTTCCATCTAGGCATTTTCGATCATATAGGGAGAGTGCCGAATTTATGCAAAAGTCTTAGGAGTTCTTTCTTTTTTTTCTCTTTCGGGTTTCCTACTCCTCTTTGTGTTGAAATTTTTAACTCTCTTCTTTTCATCTCTTCTTGCTTCTCTGACATTAGCTGAAACTTGAGTGACCACTCGGGCATTCCTTTCCCCTTTATTCTTTCTCTCTAATGGTTTTCTATCTTATTCTCTCATAGCCGAAACCTATTGCCCATTTCTTCCTTAGGTCGAACCTCCTTAGTTCATTCCCTACTATTAGTACTATCACTACAATTGAACCTCCCTTGTCACCCCATTCTAAATCAACTTCTCCCTTGTGTATTCTTCACTTGCCGAATCCTAGTTGCCTTTTTCTTTACTTTCCTTTTCGTTTCTCTTTAGTTTTCTTTTGAGTCAAAACCTTGTGGACATTTGCTGCTTGTACCAAAACTTCTTGGTCTTCACTCGGTCTCTCTAGGTTGAAGCTAAACCCAAAGAATCAAAGAGCTAGTTGGTTGTCAAAGGTCTCCTCTTCAATCGGTTTCTATCTATGCAAGGTAAGGGAAACCTTTTTTATTCTTTCTCTATCTTCCGGTCTTAGAGGGGCATGGCCGAAATGGCTATTTTGTTCTTAACGTTAGTCGCTACTAATCTTTTCTATTCTCCTCTTAACGTGGCATGTTTGCATCGGATTAGATTCTATAGCCAAGTCAACCTGAGTGCGGTTCATTCTTTGACCAAGGTACGGAGGTTCTCTTAATTTCGATTTATCTATCCCATTTTCTCATTCGTTGCCTTAACCCAATCTCTTTGTTAGACAACCTACGTTTCTCTTTGAGTACTGATCAAGGCTCTCTTCATGGATGCGAGTGCTACTCATTCCAAGGGGGTATCGTTAAAAGAGCCTGAAGAGAGTGAACCCGTAATCTCTGCTCCTAAGTTTAAACGATGTGCTGTGTCAGCAGTTCGAGACTTTTCGCCGGGTTGTGGCAGGGAGTTGATATCTGCTTGGGATAGACTAATCGCGGTTATTCCTTCTAGTGAGAGTGTCGACAATCTAGAGTGTTTAGTTTTACACTTAATCAGGTGTAATGCTCACACATTCCTTTATTGTTTTTGCATTAATAATTGTGTTGGTTGAAAGCCGAAACGACTGTACAGACAGTTGAGATACCCTTGTGGGTAAGGTTGGAAACACCAGGTAAGTACCTTTATGATTCTGTCTTTCGAATAACATAGCCTAAGAATTTGTATGATTTGATTATCTGATGTATATTGGAAATATGATTACATTCATCACAAATTGTTAATAAGTTTGCATGGGCTTCGGGATATGATTAAAAGGGGAAGTGTGATTCAATGACTTTTGTCACAGTGGTTTGGCACCACATATACATATATCAGTGACTTTTGTCACAGTGGGTTGGTACCACAGTGGTTTGGCACCACATATACATTTATATATTTCGTGACTCTATCACAGTGGTTTGGTACCACTGTGGCTTGGTGCCATAGGTGTTTGGCTGATTCAAGTGATGTAGAGGATAGAAAACTAGGTTTGGCTGGTTTGCATTGCATCCACTTTCTAATATGCCATAATGTAAGGGCTAAGGCCCAATGTGCATCTGTGGGCTTAAGGCCAGATTGCGTTTATAAGGGGAATTATACACTGAGTCTTGGTGACTCACCCCTCTACTTAATTTTGCGTGTAACCCTAGTTGCGATTTGGAGCCGAGGTGGACTTCGAGGTGGCCATGCATTACTACT